>CM073442.1:21731150-31376928 GCA_037074515.1 Mimosa bimucronata | reverse complement strand
ACACACGCGAGACAGATCAGGTGTATCATTTAGGATCAATTAACACCATATACGCGATTTGAGTCATTTCAGTTTCCTTAGATCCTAAGGTGTGCAATGTGCGCAATTTCGAAGAACGAAACATCGCATCCCGCTCAATCTTTCATGAGGAATCCCAAAAGGGTCAGATGCATCATTTTGGATCAACTAGCACCACCAACGCGATTTGATTCATTTTAGCTTGTTTAAGGGCTAAGGCATGTAATGCGTTGAATTTCTAAGATTGAAACATCATGTCCCACTCAACCGTTCATGAGGAATCCAGAGATGACACAAAAAATGCCAAATGTGTCATTTCAGATCAAGTAACACCATGAGCGCGATTTGAGCCGCTTTCGTCTGCTTAGGGCCTAAGGCATGTAATGTGTCTAGCTTCTAAGATTGAAAAGCCCTTTCCCGCTCAATCTTCCGCGAGGAATCTAGAAATGAAGCCCAGAAAGGTCAGATGTATCATTTGGGATCAATTAACGCCAAGAACGAGATTTGAGCCAGTGTTGTTCGCTTGGGGGCTAAGGTATGCAGTGTGTTTAATTTCTATGACCGAAACTTCCTATCCAACCCAGTCTTTTATGAGGAATCTGGAAAAGGCACCCGTAAAGCTAAAATGTGTCACTTTGAATCAACCAGTACCATGCACGCGATTTGAGCCATTTTACTTTGTGTAGGGGCATAGGTATGTAATGTGTCCAATTTCTGAGATTGAAAAATCCTATCCCGCTCAATCTTTCATGAGCAGCCTAGAAATGACACCCAAAACGTAATGAGACGCATCACTTAGAATCGACTAACTCCAAGAACGCGATTTGAGCCATTTTAGTTTGCTTCGGGGCAAAGGTACGTAATGTTGCAATTTCTAAGGTTGAAACGTCCTATCCCACTCAATCGTTCATGAGGAATCTGGAGATGACATCTAGAAGGGTCAGATGTACCGTTTTGGATCAACCAACACCATGAACGTGATTGAAGCCATTTTAGCTTGTTTGGGGGCCAAGGTATGTCATGTGCTGAATTTCTAAAATCGATACATCCTATCCCACTCAGTCCTTCATGAGAATCTGATCCGGTCGAGGTGGTTTTTGTTAGCCACCACGTAGGCGGTCCAAGTCCCCATGGCCGAGCCTTTCTCTCCCCTGTGAGCATCTATTCTTAAATCTAGAAATGGCACGAAGAAGGTCAAATGTATCATCTGGATCAACTGACTCCACGAACGCGATTTGGGACATTTTGTTCGCTTAGGTGCTAAGGTATGTATTGTGTCTAATTTCTAATGTTGAAGCTATCTATCCCGGTGAATCGTTCATGAGGAATCCAGAAATGACACCCGGATGTATCATCATGAATCAACTAATACCATCAACACGATCTGAGGCATTTTAGTTTGCTTAGGGGCTAGGGTATGTAATGTTTTCGATTTGTGAAATTGAAACACCCTGTCCCGCTGAATCTTTCATGAGCAATCTCGAAATGACACAAAAAAGGCCAGATGTATCATTTTAGATCAACTACCACCATGAACGTGATTTGATCCATTTTTGTTTGCTTAGGGGCTAAGGTATGTAATGTGTCTAAACCTCTACGACCGAAACTCCGTTTCCCACTCGGTCTTTCATGAGGAATCTAGAATTGGCACCCAAGAAGGTCACATGTATCATTTCGGATCAACCTACACTATGAATTCGATTTGAGCCACTTATTGTTTGCACGGGGGCTAGGGCATGTGACGTGCTGAGTCTCTAAGACTGAAACATCCTATCCCGATCAATCTTTCATGAACAATCTGGAAATGACACCCATGAAAGGTCAGGTGTATCATTTAGGATCAATTAACACCATATACGCGATTTGAGTCATTTCAGTTTCCTTAGATCCTAAGGTGTGCAATGTGCGCAATTTCGAAGAACGAAACATCGCATCCCGCTCAATCTTTCATGAGGAATCCCAAAAGGGTCAGATGCATCATTTTGGATCAACTAGCACCACCAACGCGATTTGATTCATTTTAGCTTGTTTAAGGGCTAAGGCATGTAATGCGTTGAATTTCTAAGATTGAAACATCATGTCCCACTCAACCGTTCATGAGGAATCCAGAGATGACACAAAAAATGCCAAATGTGTCATTTCAGATCAAGTAACACCATGAGCGCGATTTGAGCCGCTTTCGTCTGCTTAGGGCCTAAGGCATGTAATGTGTCTAGCTTCTAAGATTGAAAAGCCCTTTCCCGCTCAATCTTCCGCGAGGAATCTAGAAATGAAGCCCAGAAAGGTCAGATGTATCATTTGGGATCAATTAACGCCAAGAACGAGATTTGAGCCAGTGTTGTTCGCTTGGGGGCTAAGGTATGCAGTGTGTTTAATTTCTATGACCGAAACTTCCTATCCAACCCAGTCTTTTATGAGGAATCTGGAAAAGGCACCCGTAAAGCTAAAATGTGTCACTTTGAATCAACCAGTACCATGCACGCGATTTGAGCCATTTTACTTTGTGTAGGGGCATAGGTATGTAATGTGTCCAATTTCTGAGATTGAAAAATCCTATCCCGCTCAATCTTTCATGAGCAGCCTAGAAATGACACCCAAAACGTAATGAGACGCATCACTTAGAATCGACTAACTCCAAGAACGCGATTTGAGCCATTTTAGTTTGCTTCGGGGCAAAGGTACGTAATGTTGCAATTTCTAAGGTTGAAACGTCCTATCCCACTCAATCGTTCATGAGGAATCTGGAGATGACATCTAGAAGGGTCAGATGTACCGTTTTGGATCAACCAACACCATGAACGTGATTGAAGCCATTTTAGCTTGTTTGGGGGCCAAGGTATGTCATGTGCTGAATTTCTAAAATCGATACATCCTATCCCACTCAGTCCTTCATGAGAATCTGATCCGGTCGAGGTGGTTTTTGTTAGCCACCACGTAGGCGGTCCAAGTCCCCATGGCCGAGCCTTTCTCTCCCCTGTGAGCATCTATTCTTAAATCTAGAAATGGCACGAAGAAGGTCAAATGTATCATCTGGATCAACTGACTCCACGAACGCGATTTGGGACATTTTTGTTCGCTTAGGTGCTAAGGTATGTATTGTGTCTAATTTCTAATGTTGAAGCTATCTATCCCGGTGAATCGTTCATGAGGAATCCAGAAATGACACCCGGATGTATCATCATGAATCAACTAATACCATCAACACGATCTGAGGCATTTTAGTTTGCTTAGGGGCTAGGGTATGTAATGTTTTCGATTTGTGAAATTGAAACACCCTGTCCCGCTGAATCTTTCATGAGCAATCTCGAAATGACACAAAAAAGGCCAGATGTATCATTTTAGATCAACTACCACCATGAACGTGATTTGATCCATTTTTGTTTGCTTAGGGGCTAAGGTATGTAATGTGTCTAAACCTCTACGACCGAAACTCCGTTTCCCACTCGGTCTTTCATGAGGAATCTAGAATTGGCACCCAAGAAGGTCACATGTATCATTTCGGATCAACCTACACTATGAATTCGATTTGAGCCACTTATTGTTTGCACGGGGGCTAGGGCATGTGACGTGCTGAGTCTCTAAGACTGAAACATCCTATCCCGATCAATCTTTCATGAACAATCTGGAAATGACACCCATGAAAGGTCAGGTGTATCATTTAGGATCAATTAACACCATATACGCGATTTGAGTCATTTCAGTTTCCTTAGATCCTAAGGTGTGCAATGTGCGCAATTTCGAAGAACGAAACATCGCATCCCGCTCAATCTTTCATGAGGAATCCCAAAAGGGTCAGATGCATCATTTTGGATCAACTAGCACCACCAACGCGATTTGATTCATTTTAGCTTGTTTAAGGGCTAAGGCATGTAATGCGTTGAATTTCTAAGATTGAAACATCATGTCCCACTCAACCGTTCATGAGGAATCCAGAGATGACACAAAAAATGCCAAATGTGTCATTTCAGATCAAGTAACACCATGAGCGCGATTTGAGCCGCTTTCGTCTGCTTAGGGCCTAAGGCATGTAATGTGTCTAGCTTCTAAGATTGAAAAGCCCTTTCCCGCTCAATCTTCCGCGAGGAATCTAGAAATGAAGCCCAGAAAGGTCAGATGTATCATTTGGGATCAATTAACGCCAAGAACGAGATTTGAGCCAGTGTTGTTCGCTTGGGGGCTAAGGTATGCAGTGTGTTTAATTTCTATGACCGAAACTTCCTATCCAACCCAGTCTTTTATGAGGAATCTGGAAAAGGCACCCGTAAAGCTAAAATGTGTCACTTTGAATCAACCAGTACCATGCACGCGATTTGAGCCATTTTACTTTGTGTAGGGGCATAGGTATGTAATGTGTCCAATTTCTGAGATTGAAAAATCCTATCCCGCTCAATCTTTCATGAGCAGCCTAGAAATGACACCCAAAACGTAATGAGACGCATCACTTAGAATCGACTAACTCCAAGAACGCGATTTGAGCCATTTTAGTTTGCTTCGGGGCAAAGGTACGTAATGTTGCAATTTCTAAGGTTGAAACGTCCTATCCCACTCAATCGTTCATGAGGAATCTGGAGATGACATCTAGAACGGTCAGATGTACCGTTTTGGATCAACCAACACCATGAACGTGATTGAAGCCATTTTAGCTTGTTTGGGGGCCAAGGTATGTCATGTGCTGAATTTCTAAAATCGATACATCCTATCCCACTCAGTCCTTCATGAGAATCTGATCCGGTCGAGGTGGTTTTTGTTAGCCACCACGTAGGCGGTCCAAGTCCCCATGGCCGAGCCTTTCTCTCCCCTGTGAGCATCTATTCTTAAATCTAGAAATGGCACGAAGAAGGTCAAATGTATCATCTGGATCAACTGACTCCACGAACGCGATTTGGGACATTTTTGTTCGCTTAGGTGCTAAGGTATGTATTGTGTCTAATTTCTAATGTTGAAGCTATCTATCCCGGTGAATCGTTCATGAGGAATCCAGAAATGACACCCGGATGTATCATCATGAATCAACTAATACCATCAACACGATCTGAGGCATTTTAGTTTGCTTAGGGGCTAGGGTATGTAATGTTTTCGATTTGTGAAATTGAAACACCCTGTCCCGCTGAATCTTTCATGAGCAATCTCGAAATGACACAAAAAAGGCCAGATGTATCATTTTAGATCAACTACCACCATGAACGTGATTTGATCCATTTTTGTTTGCTTAGGGGCTAAGGTATGTAATGTGTCTAAACCTCTACGACCGAAACTCCGTTTCCCACTCGGTCTTTCATGAGGAATCTAGAATTGGCACCCAAGAAGGTCACATGTATCATTTCGGATCAACCTACACTATGAATTCGATTTGAGCCACTTATTGTTTGCACGGGGGCTAGGGCATGTGACGTGCTGAGTCTCTAAGACTGAAACATCCTATCCCGATCAATCTTTCATGAACAATCTGGAAATGACACCCATGAAAGGTCAGGTGTATCATTTAGGATCAATTAACACCATATACGCGATTTGAGTCATTTCAGTTTCCTTAGATCCTAAGGTGTGCAATGTGCGCAATTTCGAAGAACGAAACATCGCATCCCGCTCAATCTTTCATGAGGAATCCCAAAAGGGTCAGATGCATCATTTTGGATCAACTAGCACCACCAACGCGATTTGATTCATTTTAGCTTGTTTAAGGGCTAAGGCATGTAATGCGTTGAATTTCTAAGATTGAAACATCATGTCCCACTCAACCGTTCATGAGGAATCCAGAGATGACACAAAAAATGCCAAATGTGTCATTTCAGATCAAGTAACACCATGAGCGCGATTTGAGCCGCTTTCGTCTGCTTAGGGCCTAAGGCATGTAATGTGTCTAGCTTCTAAGATTGAAAAGCCCTTTCCCGCTCAATCTTCCGCGAGGAATCTAGAAATGAAGCCCAGAAAGGTCAGATGTATCATTTGGGATCAATTAACGCCAAGAACGAGATTTGAGCCAGTGTTGTTCGCTTGGGGGCTAAGGTATGCAGTGTGTTTAATTTCTATGACCGAAACTTCCTATCCAACCCAGTCTTTTATGAGGAATCTGGAAAAGGCACCCGTAAAGCTAAAATGTGTCACTTTGAATCAACCAGTACCATGCACGCGATTTGAGCCATTTTACTTTGTGTAGGGGCATAGGTATGTAATGTGTCCAATTTCTGAGATTGAAAAATCCTATCCCGCTCAATCTTTCATGAGCAGCCTAGAAATGACACCCAAAACGTAATGAGACGCATCACTTAGAATCGACTAACTCCAAGAACGCGATTTGAGCCATTTTAGTTTGCTTCGGGGCAAAGGTACGTAATGTTGCAATTTCTAAGGTTGAAACGTCCTATCCCACTCAATCGTTCATGAGGAATCTGGAGATGACATCTAGAAGGGTCAGATGTACCGTTTTGGATCAACCAACACCATGAACGTGATTGAAGCCATTTTAGCTTGTTTGGGGGCCAAGGTATGTCATGTGCTGAATTTCTAAAATCGATACATCCTATCCCACTCAGTCCTTCATGAGAATCTGATCCGGTCGAGGTGGTTTTTGTTAGCCACCACGTAGGCGGTCCAAGTCCCCATGGCCGAGCCTTTCTCTCCCCTGTGAGCATCTATTCTTAAATCTAGAAATGGCACGAAGAAGGTCAAATGTATCATCTGGATCAACTGACTCCACGAACGCGATTTGGGACATTTTTGTTCGCTTAGGTGCTAAGGTATGTATTGTGTCTAATTTCTAATGTTGAAGCTATCTATCCCGGTGAATCGTTCATGAGGAATCCAGAAATGACACCCGGATGTATCATCATGAATCAACTAATACCATCAACACGATCTGAGGCATTTTAGTTTGCTTAGGGGCTAGGGTATGTAATGTTTTCGATTTGTGAAATTGAAACACCCTGTCCCGCTGAATCTTTCATGAGCAATCTCGAAATGACACAAAAAAGGCCAGATGTATCATTTTAGATCAACTACCACCATGAACGTGATTTGATCCATTTTTGTTTGCTTAGGGGCTAAGGTATGTAATGTGTCTAAACCTCTACGACCGAAACTCCGTTTCCCACTCGGTCTTTCATGAGGAATCTAGAATTGGCACCCAAGAAGGTCACATGTATCATTTCGGATCAACCTACACTATGAATTCGATTTGAGCCACTTATTGTTTGCACGGGGGCTAGGGCATGTGACGTGCTGAGTCTCTAAGACTGAAACATCCTATCCCGATCAATCTTTCATGAACAATCTGGAAATGACACCCATGAAAGGTCAGGTGTATCATTTAGGATCAATTAACACCATATACGCGATTTGAGTCATTTCAGTTTCCTTAGATCCTAAGGTGTGCAATGTGCGCAATTTCGAAGAACGAAACATCGCATCCCGCTCAATCTTTCATGAGGAATCCCAAAAGGGTCAGATGCATCATTTTGGATCAACTAGCACCACCAACGCGATTTGATTCATTTTAGCTTGTTTAAGGGCTAAGGCATGTAATGCGTTGAATTTCTAAGATTGAAACATCATGTCCCACTCAACCGTTCATGAGGAATCCAGAGATGACACAAAAAATGCCAAATGTGTCATTTCAGATCAAGTAACACCATGAGCGCGATTTGAGCCGCTTTCGTCTGCTTAGGGCCTAAGGCATGTAATGTGTCTAGCTTCTAAGATTGAAAAGCCCTTTCCCGCTCAATCTTCCGCGAGGAATCTAGAAATGAAGCCCAGAAAGGTCAGATGTATCATTTGGGATCAATTAACGCCAAGAACGAGATTTGAGCCAGTGTTGTTCGCTTGGGGGCTAAGGTATGCAGTGTGTTTAATTTCTATGACCGAAACTTCCTATCCAACCCAGTCTTTTATGAGGAATCTGGAAAAGGCACCCGTAAAGCTAAAATGTGTCACTTTGAATCAACCAGTACCATGCACGCGATTTGAGCCATTTTACTTTGTGTAGGGGCATAGGTATGTAATGTGTCCAATTTCTGAGATTGAAAAATCCTATCCCGCTCAATCTTTCATGAGCAGCCTAGAAATGACACCCAAAACGTAATGAGACGCATCACTTAGAATCGACTAACTCCAAGAACGCGATTTGAGCCATTTTAGTTTGCTTCGGGGCAAAGGTACGTAATGTTGCAATTTCTAAGGTTGAAACGTCCTATCCCACTCAATCGTTCATGAGGAATCTGGAGATGACATCTAGAACGGTCAGATGTACCGTTTTGGATCAACCAACACCATGAACGTGATTGAAGCCATTTTAGCTTGTTTGGGGGCCAAGGTATGTCATGTGCTGAATTTCTAAAATCGATACATCCTATCCCACTCAGTCCTTCATGAGAATCTGATCCGGTCGAGGTGGTTTTTGTTAGCCACCACGTAGGCGGTCCAAGTCCCCATGGCCGAGCCTTTCTCTCCCCTGTGAGCATCTATTCTTAAATCTAGAAATGGCACGAAGAAGGTCAAATGTATCATCTGGATCAACTGACTCCACGAACGCGATTTGGGACATTTTTGTTCGCTTAGGTGCTAAGGTATGTATTGTGTCTAATTTCTAATGTTGAAGCTATCTATCCCGGTGAATCGTTCATGAGGAATCCAGAAATGACACCCGGATGTATCATCATGAATCAACTAATACCATCAACACGATCTGAGGCATTTTAGTTTGCTTAGGGGCTAGGGTATGTAATGTTTTCGATTTGTGAAATTGAAACACCCTGTCCCGCTGAATCTTTCATGAGCAATCTCGAAATGACACAAAAAAGGCCAGATGTATCATTTTAGATCAACTACCACCATGAACGTGATTTGATCCATTTTTGTTTGCTTAGGGGCTAAGGTATGTAATGTGTCTAAACCTCTACGACCGAAACTCCGTTTCCCACTCGGTCTTTCATGAGGAATCTAGAATTGGCACCCAAGAAGGTCACATGTATCATTTCGGATCAACCTACACTATGAATTCGATTTGAGCCACTTATTGTTTGCACGGGGGCTAGGGCATGTGACGTGCTGAGTCTCTAAGACTGAAACATCCTATCCCGATCAATCTTTCATGAACAATCTGGAAATGACACCCATGAAAGGTCAGGTGTATCATTTAGGATCAATTAACACCATATACGCGATTTGAGTCATTTCAGTTTCCTTAGATCCTAAGGTGTGCAATGTGCGCAATTTCGAAGAACGAAACATCGCATCCCGCTCAATCTTTCATGAGGAATCCCAAAAGGGTCAGATGCATCATTTTGGATCAACTAGCACCACCAACGCGATTTGATTCATTTTAGCTTGTTTAAGGGCTAAGGCATGTAATGCGTTGAATTTCTAAGATTGAAACATCATGTCCCACTCAACCGTTCATGAGGAATCCAGAGATGACACAAAAAATGCCAAATGTGTCATTTCAGATCAAGTAACACCATGAGCGCGATTTGAGCCGCTTTCGTCTGCTTAGGGCCTAAGGCATGTAATGTGTCTAGCTTCTAAGATTGAAAAGCCCTTTCCCGCTCAATCTTCCGCGAGGAATCTAGAAATGAAGCCCAGAAAGGTCAGATGTATCATTTGGGATCAATTAACGCCAAGAACGAGATTTGAGCCAGTGTTGTTCGCTTGGGGGCTAAGGTATGCAGTGTGTTTAATTTCTATGACCGAAACTTCCTATCCAACCCAGTCTTTTATGAGGAATCTGGAAAAGGCACCCGTAAAGCTAAAATGTGTCACTTTGAATCAACCAGTACCATGCACGCGATTTGAGCCATTTTACTTTGTGTAGGGGCATAGGTATGTAATGTGTCCAATTTCTGAGATTGAAAAATCCTATCCCGCTCAATCTTTCATGAGCAGCCTAGAAATGACACCCAAAACGTAATGAGACGCATCACTTAGAATCGACTAACTCCAAGAACGCGATTTGAGCCATTTTAGTTTGCTTCGGGGCAAAGGTACGTAATGTTGCAATTTCTAAGGTTGAAACGTCCTATCCCACTCAATCGTTCATGAGGAATCTGGAGATGACATCTAGAAGGGTCAGATGTACCGTTTTGGATCAACCAACACCATGAACGTGATTGAAGCCATTTTAGCTTGTTTGGGGGCCAAGGTATGTCATGTGCTGAATTTCTAAAATCGATACATCCTATCCCACTCAGTCCTTCATGAGAATCTGATCCGGTCGAGGTGGTTTTTGTTAGCCACCACGTAGGCGGTCCAAGTCCCCATGGCCGAGCCTTTCTCTCCCCTGTGAGCATCTATTCTTAAATCTAGAAATGGCACGAAGAAGGTCAAATGTATCATCTGGATCAACTGACTCCACGAACGCGATTTGGGACATTTTTGTTCGCTTAGGTGCTAAGGTATGTATTGTGTCTAATTTCTAATGTTGAAGCTATCTATCCCGGTGAATCGTTCATGAGGAATCCAGAAATGACACCCGGATGTATCATCATGAATCAACTAATACCATCAACACGATCTGAGGCATTTTAGTTTGCTTAGGGGCTAGGGTATGTAATGTTTTCGATTTGTGAAATTGAAACACCCTGTCCCGCTGAATCTTTCATGAGCAATCTCGAAATGACACAAAAAAGGCCAGATGTATCATTTTAGATCAACTACCACCATGAACGTGATTTGATCCATTTTTGTTTGCTTAGGGGCTAAGGTATGTAATGTGTCTAAACCTCTACGACCGAAACTCCGTTTCCCACTCGGTCTTTCATGAGGAATCTAGAATTGGCACCCAAGAAGGTCACATGTATCATTTCGGATCAACCTACACTATGAATTCGATTTGAGCCACTTATTGTTTGCACGGGGGCTAGGGCATGTGACGTGCTGAGTCTCTAAGACTGAAACATCCTATCCCGATCAATCTTTCATGAACAATCTGGAAATGACACCCATGAAAGGTCAGGTGTATCATTTAGGATCAATTAACACCATATACGCGATTTGAGTCATTTCAGTTTCCTTAGATCCTAAGGTGTGCAATGTGCGCAATTTCGAAGAACGAAACATCGCATCCCGCTCAATCTTTCATGAGGAATCCCAAAAGGGTCAGATGCATCATTTTGGATCAACTAGCACCACCAACGCGATTTGATTCATTTTAGCTTGTTTAAGGGCTAAGGCATGTAATGCGTTGAATTTCTAAGATTGAAACATCATGTCCCACTCAACCGTTCATGAGGAATCCAGAGATGACACAAAAAATGCCAAATGTGTCATTTCAGATCAAGTAACACCATGAGCGCGATTTGAGCCGCTTTCGTCTGCTTAGGGCCTAAGGCATGTAATGTGTCTAGCTTCTAAGATTGAAAAGCCCTTTCCCGCTCAATCTTCCGCGAGGAATCTAGAAATGAAGCCCAGAAAGGTCAGATGTATCATTTGGGATCAATTAACGCCAAGAACGAGATTTGAGCCAGTGTTGTTCGCTTGGGGGCTAAGGTATGCAGTGTGTTTAATTTCTATGACCGAAACTTCCTATCCAACCCAGTCTTTTATGAGGAATCTGGAAAAGGCACCCGTAAAGCTAAAATGTGTCACTTTGAATCAACCAGTACCATGCACGCGATTTGAGCCATTTTACTTTGTGTAGGGGCATAGGTATGTAATGTGTCCAATTTCTGAGATTGAAAAATCCTATCCCGCTCAATCTTTCATGAGCAGCCTAGAAATGACACCCAAAACGTAATGAGACGCATCACTTAGAATCGACTAACTCCAAGAACGCGATTTGAGCCATTTTAGTTTGCTTCGGGGCAAAGGTACGTAATGTTGCAATTTCTAAGGTTGAAACGTCCTATCCCACTCAATCGTTCATGAGGAATCTGGAGATGACATCTAGAACGGTCAGATGTACCGTTTTGGATCAACCAACACCATGAACGTGATTGAAGCCATTTTAGCTTGTTTGGGGGCCAAGGTATGTCATGTGCTGAATTTCTAAAATCGATACATCCTATCCCACTCAGTCCTTCATGAGAATCTGATCCGGTCGAGGTGGTTTTTGTTAGCCACCACGTAGGCGGTCCAAGTCCCCATGGCCGAGCCTTTCTCTCCCCTGTGAGCATCTATTCTTAAATCTAGAAATGGCACGAAGAAGGTCAAATGTATCATCTGGATCAACTGACTCCACGAACGCGATTTGGGACATTTTTGTTCGCTTAGGTGCTAAGGTATGTATTGTGTCTAATTTCTAATGTTGAAGCTATCTATCCCGGTGAATCGTTCATGAGGAATCCAGAAATGACACCCGGATGTATCATCATGAATCAACTAATACCATCAACACGATCTGAGGCATTTTAGTTTGCTTAGGGGCTAGGGTATGTAATGTTTTCGATTTGTGAAATTGAAACACCCTGTCCCGCTGAATCTTTCATGAGCAATCTCGAAATGACACAAAAAAGGCCAGATGTATCATTTTAGATCAACTACCACCATGAACGTGATTTGATCCATTTTTGTTTGCTTAGGGGCTAAGGTATGTAATGTGTCTAAACCTCTACGACCGAAACTCCGTTTCCCACTCGGTCTTTCATGAGGAATCTAGAATTGGCACCCAAGAAGGTCACATGTATCATTTCGGATCAACCTACACTATGAATTCGATTTGAGCCACTTATTGTTTGCACGGGGGCTAGGGCATGTGACGTGCTGAGTCTCTAAGACTGAAACATCCTATCCCGATCAATCTTTCATGAACAATCTGGAAATGACACCCATGAAAGGTCAGGTGTATCATTTAGGATCAATTAACACCATATACGCGATTTGAGTCATTTCAGTTTCCTTAGATCCTAAGGTGTGCAATGTGCGCAATTTCGAAGAACGAAACATCGCATCCCGCTCAATCTTTCATGAGGAATCCCAAAAGGGTCAGATGCATCATTTTGGATCAACTAGCACCACCAACGCGATTTGATTCATTTTAGCTTGTTTAAGGGCTAAGGCATGTAATGCGTTGAATTTCTAAGATTGAAACATCATGTCCCACTCAACCGTTCATGAGGAATCCAGAGATGACACAAAAAATGCCAAATGTGTCATTTCAGATCAAGTAACACCATGAGCGCGATTTGAGCCGCTTTCGTCTGCTTAGGGCCTAAGGCATGTAATGTGTCTAGCTTCTAAGATTGAAAAGCCCTTTCCCGCTCAATCTTCCGCGAGGAATCTAGAAATGAAGCCCAGAAAGGTCAGATGTATCATTTGGGATCAATTAACGCCAAGAACGAGATTTGAGCCAGTGTTGTTCGCTTGGGGGCTAAGGTATGCAGTGTGTTTAATTTCTATGACCGAAACTTCCTATCCAACCCAGTCTTTTATGAGGAATCTGGAAAAGGCACCCGTAAAGCTAAAATGTGTCACTTTGAATCAACCAGTACCATGCACGCGATTTGAGCCATTTTACTTTGTGTAGGGGCATAGGTATGTAATGTGTCCAATTTCTGAGATTGAAAAATCCTATCCCGCTCAATCTTTCATGAGCAGCCTAGAAATGACACCCAAAACGTAATGAGACGCATCACTTAGAATCGACTAACTCCAAGAACGCGATTTGAGCCATTTTAGTTTGCTTCGGGGCAAAGGTACGTAATGTTGCAATTTCTAAGGTTGAAACGTCCTATCCCACTCAATCGTTCATGAGGAATCTGGAGATGACATCTAGAACGGTCAGATGTACCGTTTTGGATCAACCAACACCATGAACGTGATTGAAGCCATTTTAGCTTGTTTGGGGGCCAAGGTATGTCATGTGCTGAATTTCTAAAATCGATACATCCTATCCCACTCAGTCCTTCATGAGAATCTGATCCGGTCGAGGTGGTTTTTGTTAGCCACCACGTAGGCGGTCCAAGTCCCCATGGCCGAGCCTTTCTCTCCCCTGTGAGCATCTATTCTTAAATCTAGAAATGGCACGAAGAAGGTCAAATGTATCATCTGGATCAACTGACTCCACGAACGCGATTTGGGACATTTTTGTTCGCTTAGGTGCTAAGGTATGTATTGTGTCTAATTTCTAATGTTGAAGCTATCTATCCCGGTGAATCGTTCATGAGGAATCCAGAAATGACACCCGGATGTATCATCATGAATCAACTAATACCATCAACACGATCTGAGGCATTTTAGTTTGCTTAGGGGCTAGGGTATGTAATGTTTTCGATTTGTGAAATTGAAACACCCTGTCCCGCTGAATCTTTCATGAGCAATCTCGAAATGACACAAAAAAGGCCAGATGTATCATTTTAGATCAACTACCACCATGAACGTGATTTGATCCATTTTTGTTTGCTTAGGGGCTAAGGTATGTAATGTGTCTAAACCTCTACGACCGAAACTCCGTTTCCCACTCGGTCTTTCATGAGGAATCTAGAATTGGCACCCAAGAAGGTCACATGTATCATTTCGGATCAACCTACACTATGAATTCGATTTGAGCCACTTATTGTTTGCACGGGGGCTAGGGCATGTGACGTGCTGAGTCTCTAAGACTGAAACATCCTATCCCGATCAATCTTTCATGAACAATCTGGAAATGACACCCATGAAAGGTCAGGTGTATCATTTAGGATCAATTAACACCATATACGCGATTTGAGTCATTTCAGTTTCCTTAGATCCTAAGGTGTGCAATGTGCGCAATTTCGAAGAACGAAACATCGCATCCCGCTCAATCTTTCATGAGGAATCCCAAAAGGGTCAGATGCATCATTTTGGATCAACTAGCACCACCAACGCGATTTGATTCATTTTAGCTTGTTTAAGGGCTAAGGCATGTAATGCGTTGAATTTCTAAGATTGAAACATCATGTCCCACTCAACCGTTCATGAGGAATCCAGAGATGACACAAAAAATGCCAAATGTGTCATTTCAGATCAAGTAACACCATGAGCGCGATTTGAGCCGCTTTCGTCTGCTTAGGGCCTAAGGCATGTAATGTGTCTAGCTTCTAAGATTGAAAAGCCCTTTCCCGCTCAATCTTCCGCGAGGAATCTAGAAATGAAGCCCAGAAAGGTCAGATGTATCATTTGGGATCAATTAACGCCAAGAACGAGATTTGAGCCAGTGTTGTTCGCTTGGGGGCTAAGGTATGCAGTGTGTTTAATTTCTATGACCGAAACTTCCTATCCAACCCAGTCTTTTATGAGGAATCTGGAAAAGGCACCCGTAAAGCTAAAATGTGTCACTTTGAATCAACCAGTACCATGCACGCGATTTGAGCCATTTTACTTTGTGTAGGGGCATAGGTATGTAATGTGTCCAATTTCTGAGATTGAAAAATCCTATCCCGCTCAATCTTTCATGAGCAGCCTAGAAATGACACCCAAAACGTAATGAGACGCATCACTTAGAATCGACTAACTCCAAGAACGCGATTTGAGCCATTTTAGTTTGCTTCGGGGCAAAGGTACGTAATGTTGCAATTTCTAAGGTTGAAACGTCCTATCCCACTCAATCGTTCATGAGGAATCTGGAGATGACATCTAGAAGGGTCAGATGTACCGTTTTGGATCAACCAACACCATGAACGTGATTGAAGCCATTTTAGCTTGTTTGGGGGCCAAGGTATGTCATGTGCTGAATTTCTAAAATCGATACATCCTATCCCACCCAGTCCTTCATGAGAATCTGATCCGGTCGAGGTGGTTTTTGTTAGCCACCACGTAGGCGGTCCAAGTCCCCATGGCCGAGCCTTTCTCTCCCCTGTGAGCATCTATTCTTAAATCTAGAAATGGCACGAAGAAGGTCAAATGTATCATCTGGATCAACTGACTCCACGAACGCGATTTGGGACATTTTTGTTCGCTTAGGTGCTAAGGTATGTATTGTGTCTAATTTCTAATGTTGAAGCTATCTATCCCGGTGAATCGTTCATGAGGAATCCAGAAATGACACCCGGATGTATCATCATGAATCAACTAATACCATCAACACGATCTGAGGCATTTTAGTTTGCTTAGGGGCTAGGGTATGTAATGTTTTCGATTTGTGAAATTGAAACACCCTGTCCCGCTGAATCTTTCATGAGCAATCTCGAAATGACACAAAAAAGGCCAGATGTATCATTTTAGATCAACTACCACCATGAACGTGATTTGATCCATTTTTGTTTGCTTAGGGGCTAAGGTATGTAATGTGTCTAAACCTCTACGACCGAAACTCCGTTTCCCACTCGGTCTTTCATGAGGAATCTAGAATTGGCACCCAAGAAGGTCACATGTATCATTTCGGATCAACCTACACTATGAATTCGATTTGAGCCACTTATTGTTTGCACGGGGGCTAGGGCATGTGACGTGCTGAGTCTCTAAGACTGAAACATCCTATCCCGATCAATCTTTCATGAACAATCTGGAAATGACACCCATGAAAGGTCAGGTGTATCATTTAGGATCAATTAACACCATATACGCGATTTGAGTCATTTCAGTTTCCTTAGATCCTAAGGTGTGCAATGTGCGCAATTTCGAAGAACGAAACATCGCATCCCGCTCAATCTTTCATGAGGAATCCCAAAAGGGTCAGATGCATCATTTTGGATCAACTAGCACCACCAACGCGATTTGATTCATTTTAGCTTGTTTAAGGGCTAAGGCATGTAATGCGTTGAATTTCTAAGATTGAAACATCATGTCCCACTCAACCGTTCATGAGGAATCCAGAGATGACACAAAAAATGCCAAATGTGTCATTTCAGATCAAGTAACACCATGAGCGCGATTTGAGCCGCTTTCGTCTGCTTAGGGCCTAAGGCATGTAATGTGTCTAGCTTCTAAGATTGAAAAGCCCTTTCCCGCTCAATCTTCCGCGAGGAATCTAGAAATGAAGCCCAGAAAGGTCAGATGTATCATTTGGGATCAATTAACGCCAAGAACGAGATTTGAGCCAGTGTTGTTCGCTTGGGGGCTAAGGTATGCAGTGTGTTTAATTTCTATGACCGAAACTTCCTATCCAACCCAGTCTTTTATGAGGAATCTGGAAAAGGCACCCGTAAAGCTAAAATGTGTCACTTTGAATCAACCAGTACCATGCACGCGATTTGAGCCATTTTACTTTGTGTAGGGGCATAGGTATGTAATGTGTCCAATTTCTGAGATTGAAAAATCCTATCCCGCTCAATCTTTCATGAGCAGCCTAGAAATGACACCCAAAACGTAATGAGACGCATCACTTAGAATCGACTAACTCCAAGAACGCGATTTGAGCCATTTTAGTTTGCTTCGGGGCAAAGGTACGTAATGTTGCAATTTCTAAGGTTGAAACGTCCTATCCCACTCAATCGTTCATGAGGAATCTGGAGATGACATCTAGAAGGGTCAGATGTACCGTTTTGGATCAACCAACACCATGAACGTGATTGAAGCCATTTTAGCTTGTTTGGGGGCCAAGGTATGTCATGTGCTGAATTTCTAAAATCGATACATCCTATCCCACCCAGTCCTTCATGAGAATCTGATCCGGTCGAGGTGGTTTTTGTTAGCCACCACGTAGGCGGTCCAAGTCCCCATGGCCGAGCCTTTCTCTCCCCTGTGAGCATCTATTCTTAAATCTAGAAATGGCACGAAGAAGGTCAAATGTATCATCTGGATCAACTGACTCCACGAACGCGATTTGGGACATTTTTGTTCGCTTAGGTGCTAAGGTATGTATTGTGTCTAATTTCTAATGTTGAAGCTATCTATCCCGGTGAATCGTTCATGAGGAATCCAGAAATGACACCCGGATGTATCATCATGAATCAACTAATACCATCAACACGATCTGAGGCATTTTAGTTTGCTTAGGGGCTAGGGTATGTAATGTTTTCGATTTGTGAAATTGAAACACCCTGTCCCGCTGAATCTTTCATGAGCAATCTCGAAATGACACAAAAAAGGCCAGATGTATCATTTTAGATCAACTACCACCATGAACGTGATTTGATCCATTTTTGTTTGCTTAGGGGCTAAGGTATGTAATGTGTCTAAACCTCTACGACCGAAACTCCGTTTCCCACTCGGTCTTTCATGAGGAATCTAGAATTGGCACCCAAGAAGGTCACATGTATCATTTCGGATCAACCTACACTATGAATTCGATTTGAGCCACTTATTGTTTGCACGGGGGCTAGGGCATGTGACGTGCTGAGTCTCTAAGACTGAAACATCCTATCCCGATCAATCTTTCATGAACAATCTGGAAATGACACCCATGAAAGGTCAGGTGTATCATTTAGGATCAATTAACACCATATACGCGATTTGAGTCATTTCAGTTTCCTTAGATCCTAAGGTGTGCAATGTGCGCAATTTCGAAGAACGAAACATCGCATCCCGCTCAATCTTTCATGAGGAATCCCAAAAGGGTCAGATGCATCATTTTGGATCAACTAGCACCACCAACGCGATTTGATTCATTTTAGCTTGTTTAAGGGCTAAGGCATGTAATGCGTTGAATTTCTAAGATTGAAACATCATGTCCCACTCAACCGTTCATGAGGAATCCAGAGATGACACAAAAAATGCCAAATGTGTCATTTCAGATCAAGTAACACCATGAGCGCGATTTGAGCCGCTTTCGTCTGCTTAGGGCCTAAGGCATGTAATGTGTCTAGCTTCTAAGATTGAAAAGCCCTTTCCCGCTCAATCTTCCGCGAGGAATCTAGAAATGAAGCCCAGAAAGGTCAGATGTATCATTTGGGATCAATTAACGCCAAGAACGAGATTTGAGCCAGTGTTGTTCGCTTGGGGGCTAAGGTATGCAGTGTGTTTAATTTCTATGACCGAAACTTCCTATCCAACCCAGTCTTTTATGAGGAATCTGGAAAAGGCACCCGTAAAGCTAAAATGTGTCACTTTGAATCAACCAGTACCATGCACGCGATTTGAGCCATTTTACTTTGTGTAGGGGCATAGGTATGTAATGTGTCCAATTTCTGAGATTGAAAAATCCTATCCCGCTCAATCTTTCATGAGCAGCCTAGAAATGACACCCAAAACGTAATGAGACGCATCACTTAGAATCGACTAACTCCAAGAACGCGATTTGAGCCATTTTAGTTTGCTTCGGGGCAAAGGTACGTAATGTTGCAATTTCTAAGGTTGAAACGTCCTATCCCACTCAATCGTTCATGAGGAATCTGGAGATGACATCTAGAACGGTCAGATGTACCGTTTTGGATCAACCAACACCATGAACGTGATTGAAGCCATTTTAGCTTGTTTGGGGGCCAAGGTATGTCATGTGCTGAATTTCTAAAATCGATACATCCTATCCCACTCAGTCCTTCATGAGAATCTGATCCGGTCGAGGTGGTTTTTGTTAGCCATCACGTAGGCGGTCCAAGTCCCCATGGCCGAGCCTTTCTCTCCCCTGTGAGCATCTATTCTTAAATCTAGAAATGGCACGAAGAAGGTCAAATGTATCATCTGGATCAACTGACTCCACGAACGCGATTTGGGACATTTTTGTTCGCTTAGGTGCTAAGGTATGTATTGTGTCTAATTTCTAATGTTGAAGCTATCTATCCCGGTGAATCGTTCATGAGGAATCCAGAAATGACACCCGGATGTATCATCATGAATCAACTAATACCATCAACACGATCTGAGGCATTTTAGTTTGCTTAGGGGCTAGGGTATGTAATGTTTTCGATTTGTGAAATTGAAACACCCTGTCCCGCTGAATCTTTCATGAGCAATCTCGAAATGACACAAAAAAGGCCAGATGTATCATTTTAGATCAACTACCACCATGAACGTGATTTGATCCATTTTTGTTTGCTTAGGGGCTAAGGTATGTAATGTGTCTAAACCTCTACGACCGAAACTCCGTTTCCCACTCGGTCTTTCATGAGGAATCTAGAATTGGCACCCAAGAAGGTCACATGTATCATTTCGGATCAACCTACACTATGAATTCGATTTGAGCCACTTATTGTTTGCACGGGGGCTAGGGCATGTGACGTGCTGAGTCTCTAAGACTGAAACATCCTATCCCGATCAATCTTTCATGAACAATCTGGAAATGACACCCATGAAAGGTCAGGTGTATCATTTAGGATCAATTAACACCATATACGCGATTTGAGTCATTTCAGTTTCCTTAGATCCTAAGGTGTGCAATGTGCGCAATTTCGAAGAACGAAACATCGCATCCCGCTCAATCTTTCATGAGGAATCCCAAAAGGGTCAGATGCATCATTTTGGATCAACTAGCACCACCAACGCGATTTGATTCATTTTAGCTTGTTTAAGGGCTAAGGCATGTAATGCGTTGAATTTCTAAGATTGAAACATCCTGTCCCACTCAACCGTTCATGAGGAATCCAGAGATGACACAAAAAATGCCCAATGTGTCATTTCAGATCAAGTAACACCATGAGCGCGATTTGAGCCGCTTTCGTCTGCTTAGGGCCTAAGGCATGTAATGTGTCTAGCTTCTAAGATTGAAAAGCCCTTTCCCGCTCAATCTTCCGCGAGGAATCTAGAAATGAAGCCCAGAAAGGTCAGATGTATCATTTGGGATCAATTAACGCCAAGAACGAGATTTGAGCCAGTGTTGTTCGCTTGGGGGCTAAGGTATGCAGTGTGTTTAATTTCTATGACCGAAACTTCCTATCCAACCCAGTCTTTTATGAGGAATCTGGAAAAGGCACCCGTAAAGCTAAAATGTGTCACTTTGAATCAACCAGTACCATGCACGCGATTTGAGCCATTTTACTTTGTGTAGGGGCATAGGTATGTAATGTGTCCAATTTCTGAGATTGAAAAATCCTATCCCGCTCAATCTTTCATGAGCAGCCTAGAAATGACACCCAAAACGTAATGAGACGCATCACTTAGAATCGACTAACTCCAAGAACGCGATTTGAGCCATTTTAGTTTGCTTCGGGGCAAAGGTACGTAATGTTGCAATTTCTAAGGTTGAAACGTCCTATCCCACTCAATCGTTCATGAGGAATCTGGAGATGACATCTAGAACGGTCAGATGTACCGTTTTGGATCAACCAACACCATGAACGTGATTGAAGCCATTTTAGCTTGTTTGGGGGCCAAGGTATGTCATGTGCTGAATTTCTAAAATCGATACATCCTATCCCACTCAGTCCTTCATGAGAATCTGATCCGGTCGAGGTGGTTTTTGTTAGCCATCACGTAGGCGGTCCAAGTCCCCATGGCCGAGCCTTTCTCTCCCCTGTGAGCATCTATTCTTAAATCTAGAAATGGCACGAAGAAGGTCAAATGTATCATCTGGATCAACTGACTCCACGAACGCGATTTGGGACATTTTTGTTCGCTTAGGTGCTAAGGTATGTATTGTGTCTAATTTCTAATGTTGAAGCTATCTATCCCGGTGAATCGTTCATGAGGAATCCAGAAATGACACCCGGATGTATCATCATGAATCAACTAATACCATCAACACGATCTGAGGCATTTTAGTTTGCTTAGGGGCTAGGGTATGTAATGTTTTCGATTTGTGAAATTGAAACACCCTGTCCCGCTGAATCTTTCATGAGCAATCTCGAAATGACACAAAAAAGGCCAGATGTATCATTTTAGATCAACTACCACCATGAACGTGATTTGATCCATTTTTGTTTGCTTAGGGGCTAAGGTATGTAATGTGTCTAAACCTCTACGACCGAAACTCCGTTTCCCACTCGGTCTTTCATGAGGAATCTAGAATTGGCACCCAAGAAGGTCACATGTATCATTTCGGATCAACCTACACTATGAATTCGATTTGAGCCACTTATTGTTTGCACGGGGGCTAGGGCATGTGACGTGCTGAGTCTCTAAGACTGAAACATCCTATCCCGATCAATCTTTCATGAACAATCTGGAAATGACACCCATGAAAGGTCAGGTGTATCATTTAGGATCAATTAACACCATATACGCGATTTGAGTCATTTCAGTTTCCTTAGATCCTAAGGTGTGCAATGTGCGCAATTTCGAAGAACGAAACATCGCATCCCGCTCAATCTTTCATGAGGAATCCCAAAAGGGTCAGATGCATCATTTTGGATCAACTAGCACCACCAACGCGATTTGATTCATTTTAGCTTGTTTAAGGGCTAAGGCATGTAATGCGTTGAATTTCTAAGATTGAAACATCCTGTCCCACTCAACCGTTCATGAGGAATCCAGAGATGACACAAAAAATGCCCAATGTGTCATTTCAGATCAAGTAACACCATGAGCGCGATTTGAGCCGCTTTCGTCTGCTTAGGGCCTAAGGCATGTAATGTGTCTAGCTTCTAAGATTGAAAAGCCCTTTCCCGCTCAATCTTCCGCGAGGAATCTAGAAATGAAGCCCAGAAAGGTCAGATGTATCATTTGGGATCAATTAACGCCAAGAACGAGATTTGAGCCAGTGTTGTTCGCTTGGGGGCTAAGGTATGCAGTGTGTTTAATTTCTATGACCGAAACTTCCTATCCAACCCAGTCTTTTATGAGGAATCTGGAAAAGGCACCCGTAAAGCTAAAATGTGTCACTTTGAATCAACCAGTACCATGCACGCGATTTGAGCCATTTTACTTTGTGTAGGGGCATAGGTATGTAATGTGTCCAATTTCTGAGATTGAAAAATCCTATCCCGCTCAATCTTTCATGAGCAGCCTAGAAATGACACCCAAAACGTAATGAGACGCATCACTTAGAATCGACTAACTCCAAGAACGCGATTTGAGCCATTTTAGTTTGCTTCGGGGCAAAGGTACGTAATGTTGCAATTTCTAAGGTTGAAACGTCCTATCCCACTCAATCGTTCATGAGGAATCTGGAGATGACATCTAGAACGGTCAGATGTACCGTTTTGGATCAACCAACACCATGAACGTGATTGAAGCCATTTTAGCTTGTTTGGGGGCCAAGGTATGTCATGTGCTGAATTTCTAAAATCGATACATCCTATCCCACTCAGTCCTTCATGAGAATCTGATCCGGTCGAGGTGGTTTTTGTTAGCCATCACGTAGGCGGTCCAAGTCCCCATGGCCGAGCCTTTCTCTCCCCTGTGAGCATCTATTCTTAAATCTAGAAATGGCACGAAGAAGGTCAAATGTATCATCTGGATCAACTGACTCCACGAACGCGATTTGGGACATTTTTGTTCGCTTAGGTGCTAAGGTATGTATTGTGTCTAATTTCTAATGTTGAAGCTGTCTATCCCGGTGAATCGTTCATGAGGAATCCAGAAATGACACCCGGATGTATCATCATGAATCAACTAATACCATCAACACGATCTGAGGCATTTTAGTTTGCTTAGGGGCTAGGGTATGTAATGTTTTCGATTTGTGAAATTGAAACACCCTGTCCCGCTGAATCTTTCATGAGCAATCTCGAAATGACACAAAAAAGGTCAGATGTATCATTTTAGATGAACTACCACCATGAACGTGATTTGATCCATTTTTGTTTGCTTAGGGGCTAAGGTATGTAATGTGTCTAAATCTCTACGACCGAAACTCCGTTTCCCACTCGGTCTTTCATGAGGAATCTAGAATTGGCACCCAAGAAGGTCACATGTATCATTTCGGATCAACCTACACTATGAGTTCGATTTGAGCCACTTATTGTTTGCACGGGGGCTAGGGCATGTGACGTGCTGAGTCTCTAAGACTGAAACATCCTATCCCGATCAATCTTTCATGAACAATCTGGAAATGACACCCATGAAAGGTCAGGTGTATCATTTAGGATCAATTAACACCATATACGCGATTTGAGTCATTTCAGTTTCCTTAGATCCTAAGGTGTGCAATGTGCGCAATTTCGAAGAACGAAACATCGCATCCCGCTCAATCTTTCATGAGGAATCCCAAAAGGGTCAGATGCATCATTTTGGATCAACTAGCACCACCAACGCGATTTGATTCATTTTAGCTTGTTTAAGGGCTAAGGCATGTAATGCGTTGAATTTCTAAGATTGAAACATCCTGTCCCACTCAACCGTTCATGAGGAATCGAGAGATGACACAAAAAATGCCGAATGTGTCATTTCAGATCAAGTAACACCATGAGCGCGATTTGAGCCGCTTTCGTCTGCTTAGGGCCTAAGGCATGTAATGTGTCTAGCTTCTAAGATTGAGAAGCCCTTTCCCGCTCAATCTTCCGCGAGGAATCTAGAAATGAAGCCCAAAAAGGTCAGATGTATCATTTGGGATCAATTAACGCCAAGAACGAGATTTGAGCCAGTGTTGTTCGCTTGGGGGCTAAGGTATGCAGTGTGTTTACTTTCTATGACCGAAACTTCCTATCCAACCCAGTCTTTTATGAGGAATCTGGAAAAGGCACCCGAAAAGCTAAAATGTGCCACTTTGAATCAACCAGTACCATGCACGCGATTTGCGCCATTTTACTTTGTGTAGGGGCATAGGTATGTAATGTGTCCAATTTCTGAGATTGAAAAATCCTATCCCGCTCAATCTTTCATGAGCAGTCTAGAAATGACACCCAAAACGTAATGAGACGCATCACTTAGAATCGACTAACTCCAAGAACGCGATTTGAGCCATTTTAGTTTGCTTCGGGGCAAAGGTACGTAATGTTGCAATTTCTAAGGTTGAAACGTCCTATCCCACTCAATCGTTCATGAGGAATCTGGAGATGACATCTAGAAGGGTCAGATGTACCGTTTTGGATCAACCAGCACCATCAACGTGATTGAAGCCATTTTAGCTTGTTTGGGGGCCAAGGTATGTCATGTGCTGAATTTCTAAAATCGATACATCCTATCCCACTCAGTCCTTCATGAGAATCTGATCCGGTCGAGGTGGTTTTTGTTAGCCATCACGTAGGCGGTCCAAGTCCCCATGGCCGAGCCTTTCTCTCCCCTGTGAGCATCTATTCTTAAATCTAGAAATGGCACGAAGAAGGTCAAATGTATCATCTGGATCAACTGACTCCACGAACGCGATTTGGGACATTTTTGTTCGCTTAGGTGCTAAGGTATGTATTGTGTCTAATTTCTAATGTTGAAGCTATCTATCCCGGTGAATCGTTCATGAGGAATCCAGAAATGACACCCGGATGTATCATCATGAATCAACTAATACCATCAACACGATCTGAGGCATTTTAGTTTGCTTAGGGGCTAGGGTATGTAATGTTTTCGATTTGTGAAATTGAAACACCCTGTCCCGCTGAATCTTTCATGAGCAATCTCGAAATGACACAAAAAAGGCCAGATGTATCATTTTAGATCAACTACCACCATGAACGTGATTTGATCCATTTTTGTTTGCTTAGGGGCTAAGGTATGTAATGTGTCTAAACCTCTACGACCGAAACTCCGTTTCCCACTCGGTCTTTCATGAGGAATCTAGAATTGGCACCCAAGAAGGTCACATGTATCATTTCGGATCAACCTACACTATGAATTCGATTTGAGCCACTTATTGTTTGCACGGGGGCTAGGGCATGTGACGTGCTGAGTCTCTAAGACTGAAACATCCTATCCCGATCAATCTTTCATGAACAATCTGGAAATGACACCCATGAAAGGTCAGGTGTATCATTTAGGATCAATTAACACCATATACGCGATTTGAGTCATTTCAGTTTCCTTAGATCCTAAGGTGTGCAATGTGCGCAATTTCGAAGAACGAAACATCGCATCCCGCTCAATCTTTCATGAGGAATCCCAAAAGGGTCAGATGCATCATTTTGGATCAACTAGCACCACCAACGCGATTTGATTCATTTTAGCTTGTTTAAGGGCTAAGGCATGTAATGCGTTGAATTTCTAAGATTGAAACATCCTGTCCCACTCAACCGTTCATGAGGAATCGAGAGATGACACAAAAAATGCCGAATGTGTCATTTCAGATCAAGTAACACCATGAGCGCGATTTGAGCCGCTTTCGTCTGCTTAGGGCCTAGGGCATGTAATGTGTCTAGCTTCTAAGATTGTGAAGCCCTTTCCCGCTCAATCTTCCGCGAGGAATCTAGAAATGAAGCCCAAAAAGGTCAGATGTATCATTTGGGATCAATTAACGCCAAGAACGAGATTTGAGCCAGTGTTGTTCGCTTGGGGGCTAAGGTATGCAGTGTGTTTACTTTCTATGACCGAAACTTCCTATCCAACCCAGTCTTTTATGAGGAATCTGGAAAAGGCACCCGAAAAGCTAAAATGTGCCACTTTGAATCAACCAGTACCATGCACGCGATTTGCGCCATTTTACTTTGTGTAGGGGCATAGGTATGTAATGTGTCCAATTTCTGAGATTGAAAAATCCTATCCCGCTCAATCTTTCATGAGCAGTCTAGAAATGACACCCAAAACGTAATGAGACGCATCACTTAGAATCGACTAACTCCAAGAACGCGATTTGAGCCATTTTAGTTTGCTTCGGGGCAAAGGTACGTAATGTTGCAATTTCTAAGGTTGAAACGTCCTATCCCACTCAATCGTTCATGAGGAATCTGGAGATGACATCTAGAAGGGTCAGATGTACCGTTTTGGATCAACCAGCACCATCAACGTGATTGAAGCCATTTTAGCTTGTTTGGGGGCCAAGGTATGTCATGTGCTGAATTTCTAAAATCGATACATCCTATCCCACTCAGTCCTTCATGAGAATCTGATCCGGTCGAGGTGGTTTTTGTTAGCCATCACGTAGGCGGTCCAAGTCCCCATGGCCGAGCCTTTCTCTCCCCTGTGAGCATCTATTCTTAAATCTAGAAATGGCACGAAGAAGGTCAAATGTATCATCTGGATCAACTGACTCCACGAACGCGATTTGGGACATTTTTGTTCGCTTAGGTGCTAAGGTATGTATTGTGTCTAATTTCTAATGTTGAAGCTATCTATCCCGGTGAATCGTTCATGAGGAATCCAGAAATGACACCCGGATGTATCATCATGAATCAACTAATACCATCAACACGATCTGAGGCATTTTACTTTGCTTAGGGGCTAGGGTATGTAATGTTTTCGATTTGTGAAATTGAAACACCCTGTCCCGCTGAATCTTTCATGAGCAATCTCGAAATGACACAAAAAAGGTCAGATGTATCATTTTAGATGAACTACCACCATGAACGTGATTTGATCCATTTTTGTTTGCTTAGGGGCTAAGGTATGTAATGTGTCTAAATCTCTACGACCGAAACTCCGTTTCCCACTCGGTCTTTCATGAGGAATCTAGAATTGGCACCCAAGAAGGTCACATGTATCATTTCGGATCAACCTACACTATGAGTTCGATTTGAGCCACTTATTGTTTGCACGGGGGCTAGGGCATGTGACGTGCTGAGTCTCTAAGACTGAAACATCCTATCCCGATCAATCTTTCATGAACAATCTGGAAATGACACCCATGAAAGGTCAGGTGTATCATTTAGGATCAATTAACACCATATACGCGATTTGAGTCATTTCAGTTTCCTTAGATCCTAAGGTGTGCAATGTACGCAATTTCGAAGAACGAAACATCGCATCCCGCTCAATCTTTCATGAGGAATCCCAAAAGGGTCAGATGCATCATTTTGGATCAACTAGCACCACCAACGCGATTTGATTCATTTTAGCTTGTTTAAGGGCTAAGGCATGTAATGCGTTGAATTTCTAAGATTGAAACATCCTGTCCCACTCAACCGTTCATGAGGAATCGAGAGATGACACAAAAAATGCCGAATGTGTCATTTCAGATCAAGTAACACCATGAGCGCGATTTGAGCCGCTTTCGTCTGCTTAGGGCCTAGGGCATGTAATGTGTCTAGCTTCTAAGATTGAGAAGCCCTTTCCCGCTCAATCTTCCGCGAGGAATCTAGAAATGAAGCCCAAAAAGGTCAGATGTATCATTTGGGATCAATTAACGCCAAGAACGAGATTTGAGCCAGTGTTGTTCGCTTGGGGGCTAAGGTATGCAGTGTGTTTACTTTCTATGACCGAAACTTCCTATCCAACCCAGTCTTTTATGAGGAATCTGGAAAAGGCACCCGAAAAGCTAAAATGTGCCACTTTGAATCAACCAGTACCATGCACGCGATTTGCGCCATTTTACTTTGTGTAGGGGCATAGGTATGTAATGTGTCCAATTTCTGAGATTGAAAAATCCTATCCCGCTCAATCTTTCATGAGCAGTCTAGAAATGACACCCAAAACGTAATGAGACGCATCACTTAGAATCGACTAACTCCAAGAACGCGATTTGAGCCATTTTAGTTTGCTTCGGGGCAAAGGTACGTAATGTTGCAATTTCTAAGGTTGAAACGTCCTATCCCACTCAATCGTTCATGAGGAATCTGGAGATGACATCTAGAAGGGTCAGATGTACCGTTTTGGATCAACCAGCACCATCAACGTGATTGAAGCCATTTTAGCTTGTTTGGGGGCCAAGGTATGTCATGTGCTGAATTTCTAAAATCGATACATCCTATCCCACTCAGTCCTTCATGAGAATCTGATCCGGTCGAGGTGGTTTTTGTTAGCCATCACGTAGGCGGTCCAAGTCCCCATGGCCGAGCCTTTCTCTCCCCTGTGAGCATCTATTCTTAAATCTAGAAATGGCACGAAGAAGGTCAAATGTATCATCTGGATCAACTGACTCCACGAACGCGATTTGGGACATTTTTGTTCGCTTAGGTGCTAAGGTATGTATTGTGTCTAATTTCTAATGTTGAAGCTATCTATCCCGGTGAATCGTTCATGAGGAATCCAGAAATGACACCCGGATGTATCATCATGAATCAACTAATACCATCAACACGATCTGAGGCATTTTACTTTGCTTAGGGGCTAGGGTATGTAATGTTTTCGATTTGTGAAATTGAAACACCCTGTCCCGCTGAATCTTTCATGAGCAATCTCGAAATGACACAAAAAAGGTCAGATGTATCATTTTAGATGAACTACCACCATGAACGTGATTTGATCCATTTTTGTTTGCTTAGGGGCTAAGGTATGTAATGTGTCTAAATCTCTACGACCGAAACTCCGTTTCCCACTCGGTCTTTCATGAGGAATCTAGAATTGGCACCCAAGAAGGTCACATGTATCATTTCGGATCAACCTACACTATGAGTTCGATTTGAGCCACTTATTGTTTGCACGGGGGCTAGGGCATGTGACGTGCTGAGTCTCTAAGACTGAAACATCCTATCCCGATCAATCTTTCATGAACAATCTGGAAATGACACCCATGAAAGGTCAGGTGTATCATTTAGGATCAATTAACACCATATACGCGATTTGAGTCATTTCAGTTTCCTTAGATCCTAAGGCGTGCAATGTGCGCAATTTCGAAGAACGAAACATCGCATCCCGCTCAATCTTTCATGAGGAATCCCAAAAGGGTCAGATGCATCATTTTGGATCAACTAGCACCACCAACGCGATTTGATTCATTTTAGCTTGTTTAAGGGCTAAGGCATGTAATGCGTTGAATTTCTAAGATTGAAACATCCTGTCCCACTCAACCGTTCATGAGGAATCGAGAGATGACACAAAAAATGCCGAATGTGTCATTTCAGATCAAGTAACACCATGAGCGCGATTTGAGCCGCTTTCGTCTGCTTAGGGCCTAGGGCATGTAATGTGTCTAGCTTCTAAGATTGAGAAGCCCTTTCCCGCTCAATCTTCCGCGAGGAATCTAGAAATGAAGCCCAAAAAGGTCAGATGTATCATTTGGGATCAATTAACGCCAAGAACGAGATTTGAGCCAGTGTTGTTCGCTTGGGGGCTAAGGTATGCAGTGTGTTTACTTTCTATGACCGAAACTTCCTATCCAACCCAGTCTTTTATGAGGAATCTGGAAAAGGCACCCGAAAAGCTAAAATGTGCCACTTTGAATCAACCAGTACCATGCACGCGATTTGCGCCATTTTACTTTGTGTAGGGGCATAGGTATGTAATGTGTCCAATTTCTGAGATTGAAAAATCCTATCCCGCTCAATCTTTCATGAGCAGTCTAGAAATGACACCCAAAACGTAATGAGACGCATCACTTAGAATCGTCTAACTCCAAGAACGCGATTTGAGCCATTTTAGTTTGCTTCGGGGCAAAGGTACGTAATGTTGCAATTTCTAAGGTTGAAACGTCTTATCCCACTCAATCGTTCATGAGGAATCTGGAGATGACATCTAGAAGGGTCAGATGTACCGTTTTGGATCAACCAGCACCATCAACGTGATTGAAGCCATTTTAGCTTGTTTGGGGGCCAAGGTATGTCATGTGCTGAATTTCTAAAATCGATACATCCTATCCCACTCAGTCCTTCATGAGAATCTGATCCGGTCGAGGTGGTTTTTGTTAGCCATCACGTAGGCGGTCCAAGTCCCCATGGCCGAGCCTTTCTCTCCCCTGTGAGCATCTATTCTTAAATCTAGAAATGGCACGAAGAAGGTCAAATGTATCATCTGGATCAACTGACTCCACGAACGCGATTTGGGACATTTTTGTTCGCTTAGGTGCTAAGGTATGTATTGTGTCTAATTTCTAATGTTGAAGCTGTCTATCCCGGTGAATCGTTCATGAGGAATCCAGAAATGACACCCGGATGTATCATCATGAATCAACTAATACCATCAACACGATCTGAGGCATTTTACTTTGCTTAGGGGCTAGGGTATGTAATGTTTTCGATTTGTGAAATTGAAACACCCTGTCCCGCTGAATCTTTCATGAGCAATCTCGAAATGACACAAAAAAGGTCAGATGTATCATTTTAGATCAACTACCACCATGAACGTGATTTGATCCATTTTTGTTTGCTTAGGGGCTAAGGTATGTAATGTGTCTAAACCTCTACGACCGAAACTCCGTTTCCCACTCGGTCTTTCATGAGGAATCTAGAATTGGCACCCAAGAAGGTCACATGTATCATTTCGGATCAACCTACACTATGAGTTCGATTTGAGCCACTTATTGTTTGCACGGGGGCTAGGGCATGTGACGTGCTGAGTCTCTAAGACTGAAACATCCTATCCCGATCAATCTTTCATGAACAATCTGGAAATGACACCCAAGAAAGGTCAGGTGTATCATTTAGGATCAATTAACACCATATACGCGATTTGAGTCATTTCAGTTTCCTTAGATCCTAAGGTGTGCAATGTGCGCAATTTCGAAGAACGAAACATCGCATCCCGCTCAATCTTTCATGAGGAATCCCAAAAGGGTCAAATGCATCATTTTGGATCAACTAGCACCACCAACGCGATTTGATTCATTTTAGCTTGTTTAAGGGCTAAGGCATGTAATGCGTTGAATTTCTAAGATTGAAACATCCTGTCCCACTCAACCGTTCATGAGGAATCGAGAGATGACACAAAAAATGCCAAATGTGTCATTTCAGATCAAGTAACACCATGAGCGCGATTTGAGCCGCTTTCGTCTGCTTAGGGCCTAGGGCATGTAATGTGTCTAGCTTCTAAGATTGAGAAGCCCTTTCCCGCTCAATCTTCCGCGAGGAATCTAGAAATGAAGCCCAAAAAGGTCAGATGTATCATTTGGGATCAATTAACGCCAAGAACGAGATTTGAGCCAGTGTTGTTCGCTTGGGGGCTAAGGTATGCAGTGTGTTTACTTTCTATGACCGAAACTTCCTATCCAACCCAGTCTTTTATGAGGAATCTGGAAAAGGCACCCGAAAAGCTAAAATGTGCCACTTTGAATCAACCAGTACCATGCACGCGATTTGCGCCATTTTACTTTGTGTAGGGGCATAGGTATGTAATGTGTCCAATTTCTGAGATTGAAAAATCCTATCCCGCTCAATCTTTCATGAGCAGTCTAGAAATGACACCCAAAACGTAATGAGACGCATCACTTAGAATCGACTAACTCCAAGAACGCGATTTGAGCCATTTTAGTTTGCTTCGGGGCAAAGGTACGTAATGTTGCAATTTCTAAGGTTGAAACGTCCTATCCCACTCAATCGTTCATGAGGAATCTGGAGATGACATCTAGAAGGGTCAGATGTACCGTTTTGGATCAACCAGCACCATCAACGTGATTGAAGCCATTTTAGCTTGTTTGGGGGCCAAGGTATGTCATGTGCTGAATTTCTAAAATCGATACATCCTATCCCACTCAGTCCTTCATGAGAATCTGATCCGGTCGAGGTGGTTTTTGTTAGCCATCACGTAGGCGGTCCAAGTCCCCATGGCCGAGCCTTTCTCTCCCCTGTGAGCATCTATTCTTAAATCTAGAAATGGCACGAAGAAGGTCAAATGTATCATCTGGATCAACTGACTCCACGAACGCGATTTGGGACATTTTTGTTCCCTTAGGTGCTACGGTATGTATTGTGTCTAATTTCTAATGTTGAAGCTATCTATCCCGGTGAATCGTTCATGAGGAATCCAGAAATGACACCCGGATGTATCATCATGAATCAACTAATACCATCAACACGATCTGAGGCATTTTAGTTTGCTTAGGGGCTAGGGTATGTAATGTTTTCGATTTGTGAAATTGAAAAACCCTGTCCCGCTGAATCTTTCATGAGCAATCTCGAAATGACACAAAAAAGGCCAGATGTATCATTTTAGATCAACTACCACCATGAAAGTGATTTGATCCATTTTTGTTTGCTTAGGGGCTAAGGTATGTAATGTGTCTAAATCTCTACGACCGAAACTCCGTTTCCCACTCGGTCTTTCATGAGGAATCTAGAATTGGCACCCAAGAAGGTCACATGTATCATTTCGGATCAACCTACACTATGAGTTCGATTTGAGCCACTTATTGTTTGCACGGGGGCTAGGGCATGTGACGTGCTGAGTCTCTAAGACTGAAACATCCTATCCCGATCAATCTTTCATGAACAATCTGGAAATGACACCCATGAAAGGTCAGGTGTATCATTTAGGATCAATTAACACCATATACGCGATTTGAGTCATTTCAGTTTCCTTAGATCCTAAGGCGTTCAGTGTGCGCAATTTCGAAGAACGAAACATCGCATCCCGCTCAATCTTTCATGAGGAATCCCAAAAGGGTCAGATGCATCATTTTGGATCAACTAGCACCACCAACGCGATTTGATTCATTTTAGCTTGTTTAAGGGCTAAGGCATGTAATGCGTTGAATTTCTAAGATTGAAACATCCTGTCCCACTCAACCGTTCATGAGGAATCCAGAGATGACACAAAAAATGCCAAATGTGTCATTTCAGATCAAGTAACACCATGAGCGCGATTTGAGCCGCTTTCGTCTGCTTAGGGCCTAAGGCATGTAATGTGTCTAGCTTCTAAGATTGAAAAGCCCTTTCCCGCTCAATCTTCCGCGAGGAATCTAGAAATGAAGCCCAAAAAGGTCAGATGTATCATTTGGGATCAATTAACGCCAAGAACGAGATTTGAGCCAGTGTTGTTCGCTTGGGGGCTAAGGTATGCAGTGTGTTTAATTTCTATGACCGAAACTTCCTATCCAACCCAGTCTTTTATGAGGAATCTGGAAAAGGCACCCGTAAAGCTAAAATGTGTCACTTTGAATCAACCAGTACCATGCACGCGATTTGAGCCATTTTACTTTGTGTAGGGGCATAGGTATGTAATGTGTCCAATTTCTAAGATTAAAAATCCTATCCCGCTCAATCTTTCATGAGCAGTCTAGAAATGACACCCAAAACGTAATGAGACGCATCACTTAGAATCGACTAACTCCAAGAACGCGATTTGAGCCATTTTAGTTTGCTTCGGGGCAAAGGTACGTAATGTTGCAATTTCTAAGGTTGAAACGTCCTATCCCACTCAATCGTTCATGAGGAATCTGGAGATGACATCTAGAACGGTCAGATGTACCGTTTTGGATCAACCAACACCATGAACGTGATTGAAGCCATTTTAGCTTGTTTGGGGGCCAAGGTATGTCATGTGCTGAATTTCTAAAATCGATACATCCTATCCCACTCAGTCCTTCATGAGAATCTGATCCGGTCGAGGTGGTTTTTGTTAGCCATCACGTAGGCGGTCCAAGTCCCCATGGCCGAGCCTTTCTCTCCCCTGTGAGCATCTATTCTTAAATCTAGAAATGGCACGAAGAAGGTCAAATGTATCATCTGGATCAACTGACTCCACGAACGCGATTTGGGACATTTTTGTTCGCTTAGGTGCTACGGTATGTATTGTGTCTAATTTCTAATGTTGAAGCTATCTATCCCGGTGAATCGTTCATGAGGAATCCAGAAATGACACCCGGATGTATCATCATGAATCAACTAATACCATCAACACGATCTGAGGCATTTTAGTTTGCTTAGGGGCTAGGGTATGTAATGTTTTCGATTTGTGAAATTGAAACACCCTGTCCCGCTGAATCTTTCATGAGGAATCTCGAAATGACACAAAAAAGGTCAGATGTATCATTTTAGATCAACTACCACCATGAACGTGATTTGATCCATTTTTGTTTGCTTAGGGGCTAAGGTATGTAATGTGTCTAAATCTCTACGACCGAAACTCCGTTTCCCACTCGGTCTTTCATGAGGAATCTAGAATTGGCACCCAAGAAGGTCACATGTATCATTACGGATCAACCTACACTATGAATTCGATTTGAGCCACTTATTGTTTGCACGGGGGCTAGGGCATGTGACGTGCTGAGTCTCTAAGACTGAAACATCCTATCCCGATCAATCTTTCATGAACAATCTGGAAATGACACCCATGAAAGGTCAGGTGTATCATTTAGGATCAATTAACACCATATACGCGATTTGAGTCATTTCAGTTTCCTTAGATCCTAAGGTGTGCAATGTGCGCAATTTCGAAGAACGAAACATCGCATCCCGCTCAATCTTTCATGAGGAATCCCAAAAGGGTCAGATGCATCATTTTGGATCAACTAGCACCACCAACGCGATTTGATTCATTTTAGCTTGTTTAAGGGCTAAGGCATGTAATGCGTTGAATTTCTAAGATTCAAACATCCTGTCCCACTCAACCGTTCATGAGGAATCGAGAGATGACACAAAAAATGCCAAATGTGTCATTTCAGATCAAGTAACACCATGAGCGCGATTTGAGCCGCTTTCGTCTGCTTAGGGCCTAAGGCATGTAATGTGTCTAGCTTCTAAGATTGAGAAGCCCTTTCCCGCTCAATCTTCCGCGAGGAATCTAGAAATGAAGCCCAAAAAGGTCAGATGTATCATTTGGGATCAATTAACGCCAAGAACGAGATTTGAGCCAGTGTTGTTCGCTTGGGGGCTAAGGTATGCAGTGTGTTTACTTTCTATGACCGAAACTTCCTATCCAACCCAGTCTTTTATGAGGAATCTGGAAAAGGCACCCGAAAAGCTAAAATGTGCCACTTTGAATCAACCAGTACCATGCACGCGATTTGCGCCATTTTACTTTGTGTAGGGGCATAGGTATGTAATGTGTCCAATTTCTGAGATTGAAAAATCCTATCCCGCTCAATCTTTCATGAGCAGTCTAGAAATGACACCCAAAACGTAATGAGACGCATCACTTAGAATCGACTAACTCCAAGAACGCGATTTGAGCCATTTTAGTTTGCTTCGGGGCAAAGGTACGTAATGTTGCAATTTCTAAGGTTGAAACGTCCTATCCCACTCAATCGTTCATGAGGAATCTGGAGATGACATCTAGAAGGGTCAGATGTACCGTTTTGGATCAACCAGCACAATCAACGTGATTGAAGCCATTTTAGCTTGTTTGGGGGCCAAGGTATGTCATGTGCTGAATTTCTAAAATCGATACATCCTATCTCACTCAGTCTTTCATGAGAATCTGATCCGGTCGAGGTGGTTTTTGTTAGCCATCACGTAGGCGGTCCAAGTCCCCATGGCCGAGCCTTTCTCTCCCCTGTGAGCATCTATTCTTAAATCTAGAAATGGCACGAAGAAGGTCAAATGTATCATCTGGATCAACTGACTCCACGAACGCGATTTGGGACATTTTTGTTCGCTTAGGTGCTATGGTATGTATTGTGTCTAATTTCTAATGTTGAAGCTATCTATCCCGGTGAATCGTTCATGAGGAATCCAGAAATGACACCCGGATGTATCATCATGAATCAACTAATACCATCAACACGATCTGAGGCATTTTAGTTTGCTTAGGGGCTAGGGTATGTAATGTTTTCGATTTGTGAAATTGAAACACCCTGTCCCGCTGAATCTTTCATGAGGAATCTCGAAATGACACAAAAAAGGTCAGATGTATCATTTTAGATCAACTACCACCATGAACGTGATTTGATCCATTTTTGTTTGCTTAGGGGCTAAGGTATGTAATGTGTCTAAATCTCTACGACCGAAACTCCGTTTCCCACTCGGTCTTTCATGAGGAATCTAGAATTGGCACCCAAGAAGGTCACATGTATCATTTCGGATCAACCTACACTATGAGTTCGATTTGAGCCACTTATTGTTTGCACGGGGGCTAGGGCATGTGACGTGCTGAGTCTCTAAGACTGAAACATCCTATCCCGATCAATCTTTCATGAACAATCTGGAAATGACACCCATGAAAGGTCAGGTGTATCATTTAGGATCAATTAACACCATATACGCGATTTGAGTCATTTCAGTTTCCTTAGATCCTAAGGCGTGCAGTGTGCGCAATTTCGAAGAACGAAACATCGCATCCCGCTCAATCTTTCATGAGGAATCCCAAAAGGGTCAGATGCATCATTTTGGATCAACTAGCACCACCAACGCGATTTGATTCATTTTAGCTTGTTTAAGGGCTAAGGCATGTAATGCGTTGAATTTCTAAGATTGAAACATCCTGTCCCACTCAACCGTTCATGAGGAATCCAGAGATGACACAAAAAATGCCAAATGTGTCATTTCAGATCAAGTAACACCATGAGCGCGATTTGAGCCGCTTTCGTCTGCTTAGGGCCTAAGGCATGTAATGTGTCTAGCTTCTAAGATTGAAAAGCCCTTTCCCGCTCAATCTTCCGCGAGGAATCTAGAAATGAAGCCCAAAAAGGTCAGATGTATCATTTGGGATCAATTAACGCCAAGAACGAGATTTGAGCCAGTGTTGTTCGCTTGGGGGCTAAGGTATGCAGTGTGTTTACTTTCTATGACCGAAACTTCCTATCCAACCCAGTCTTTTATGAGGAATCTGGAAAAGGCACCCGAAAAGCTAAAATGTGCCACTTTGAATCAACCAGTACCATGCACGCGATTTGAGCCATTTTACTTTGTTTAGGGGCATAGGTATGTAATGTGTCCAATTTCTAAGATTGAAAAATCCTATCCCGCTCAATCTTTCATGAGCAGTCTAGAAATGACACCCAAAACGTAATGAGACGCATCACTTAGAATCGACTAACTCCAAGAACGCGATTTGAGCCATTTTAGTTTGCTTCGGGGCAAAGGTACGTAATGTTGCAATTTCTAAGGTTGAAACGTCCTATCCCACTCAATCGTTCATGAGGAATCTGGAGATGACATCTAGAACGGTCAGATGTACCGTTTTGGATCAACCAACACCATGAACGTGATTGAAGCCATTTTAGCTTGTTTGGGGGCCAAGGTATGTCATGTGCTGAATTTCTAAAATCGATACATCCTATCCCACTCAGTCCTTCATGAGAATCTGATCCGGTCGAGGTGGTTTTTGTTAGCCATCACGTAGGCGGTCCAAGTCCCCATGGCCGAGCCTTTCTCTCCCCTGTGAGCATCTATTCTTAAATCTAGAAATGGCACGAAGAAGGTCAAATGTATCATCTGGATCAACTGACTCCACGAACGCGATTTGGGACATTTTTGTTCGCTTAGGTGCTACGGTATGTATTGTGTCTAATTTCTAATGTTGAAGCTATCTATCCCGGTGAATCGTTCATGAGGAATCCAGAAATGACACCCGGATGTATCATCATGAATCAACTAATACCATCAACACGATCTGAGGCATTTTAGTTTGCTTAGGGGCTAGGGTATGTAATGTTTTCGATTTGTGAAATTGAAACACCCTGTCCCGCTGAATCTTTCATGAGGAATCTCGAAATGACACAAAAAAGGTCAGATGTATCATTTTAGATCAACTACCACCATGAACGTGATTTGATCCATTTTTGTTTGCTTAGGGGCTAAGGTATGTAATGTGTCTAAATCTCTACGACCGAAACTCCGTTTCCCACTCGGTCTTTCATGAGGAATCTAGAATTGGCACCCAAGAAGGTCACATGTATCATTACGGATCAACCTACACTATGAATTCGATTTGAGCCACTTATTGTTTGCACGGGGGCTAGGGCATGTGACGTGCTGAGTCTCTAAGACTGAAACATCCTATCCCGATCAATCTTTCATGAACAATCTGGAAATGACACCCATGAAAGGTCAGGTGTATCATTTAGGATCAATTAACACCATATACGCGATTTGAGTCATTTCAGTTTCCTTAGATCCTAAGGTGTGCAATGTGCGCAATTTCGAAGAACGAAACATCGCATCCCGCTCAATCTTTCATGAGGAATCCCAAAAGGGTCAGATGCATCATTTTGGATCAACTAGCACCACCAACGCGATTTGATTCATTTTAGCTTGTTTAAGGGCTAAGGCATGTAATGCGTTGAATTTCTAAGATTCAAACATCCTGTCCCACTCAACCGTTCATGAGGAATCGAGAGATGACACAAAAAATGCCAAATGTGTCATTTCAGATCAAGTAACACCATGAGCGCGATTTGAGCTGCTTTCGTCTGCTTAGGGCCTAAGGCATGTAATGTGTCTAGCTTCTAAGATTGAGAAGCCCTTTCCCGCTCAATCTTCCGCGAGGAATCTAGAAATGAAGCCCAAAAAGGTCAGATGTATCATTTGGGATCAATTAACGCCAAGAACGAGATTTGAGCCAGTGTTGTTCGCTTGGGGGCTAAGGTATGCAGTGTGTTTACTTTCTATGACCGAAACTTCCTATCCAACCCAGTCTTTTATGAGGAATCTGGAAAAGGCACCCGAAAAGCTAAAATGTGCCACTTTGAATCAACCAGTACCATGCACGCGATTTGCGCCATTTTACTTTGTGTAGGGGCATAGGTATGTAATGTGTCCAATTTCTGAGATTGAAAAATCCTATCCCGCTCAATCTTTCATGAGCAGTCTAGAAATGACACCCAAAACGTAATGAGACGCATCACTTAGAATCGACTAACTCCAAGAACGCGATTTGAGCCATTTTAGTTTGCTTCGGGGCAAAGGTACGTAATGTTGCAATTTCTAAGGTTGAAACGTCCTATCCCACTCAATCGTTCATGAGGAATCTGGAGATGACATCTAGAAGGGTCAGATGTACCGTTTTGGATCAACCAGCACAATCAACGTGATTGAAGCCATTTTAGCTTGTTTGGGGGCCAAGGTATGTCATGTGCTGAATTTCTAAAATCGATACATCCTATCCCACTCAGTCTTTCATGAGAATCTGATCCGGTCGAGGTGGTTTTTGTTAGCCATCACGTAGGCGGTCCAAGTCCCCATGGCCGAGCCTTTCTCTCCCCTGTGAGCATCTATTCTTAAATCTAGAAATGGCACGAAGAAGGTCAAATGTATCATCTGGATCAACTGACTCCACGAACGCGATTTGGGACATTTTTGTTCGCTTAGGTGCTATGGTATGTATTGTGTCTAATTTCTAATGTTGAAGCTATCTATCCCGGTGAATCGTTCATGAGGAATCCAGAAATGACACCCGGATGTATCATCATGAATCAACTAATACCATCAACACGATCTGAGGCATTTTAGTTTGCTTAGGGGCTAGGGTATGTAATGTTTTCGATTTGTGAAATTGAAACACCCTGTCCCGCTGAATCTTTCATGAGGAATCTCGAAATGACACAAAAAAGGTCAGATGTATCATTTTAGATCAACTACCACCATGAACGTGATTTGATCCATTTTTGTTTGCTTAGGGGCTAAGGTATGTAATGTGTCTAAATCTCTACGACCGAAACTCCGTTTCCCACTCGGTCTTTCATGAGGAATCTAGAATTGGCACCCAAGAAGGTCACATGTATCATTTCGGATCAACCTACACTATGAGTTCGATTTGAGCCACTTATTGTTTGCACGGGGGCTAGGGCATGTGACGTGCTGAGTCTCTAAGACTGAAACATCCTATCCCGATCAATCTTTCATGAACAATCTGGAAATGACACCCATGAAAGGTCAGGTGTATCATTTAGGATCAATTAACACCATATACGCGATTTGAGTCATTTCAGTTTCCTTAGATCCTAAGGTGTGCAATGTGCGCAATTTCGAAGAACGAAACATCGCATCCCGCTCAATCTTTCATGAGGAATCCCAAAAGGGTCAGATGCATCATTTTGGATCAACTAGCACCACCAACGCGATTTGATTCATTTTAGCTTGTTTAAGGGCTAAGGCATGTAATGCGTTGAATTTCTAAGATTGAAACATCCTGTCCCACTCAACCGTTCATGAGGAATCCAGAGATGACACAAAAAATGCCAAATGTGTCATTTCAGATCAAGTAACACCATGAGCGCGATTTGAGCCGCTTTCGTCTGCTTAGGGCCTAAGGCATGTAATGTGTCTAGCTTCTAAGATTGAGAAGCCCTTTCCCGCTCAATCTTCCGCGAGGAATCTAGAAATGAAGCCCAAAAAGGTCAGATGTATCATTTGGGATCAATTAACGCCAAGAACGAGATTTGAGCCAGTGTTGTTCGCTTGGGGGCTAAGGTATGCAGTGTGTTTAATTTCTATGACCGAAACTTCCTATCCAACCCAGTCTTTTATGAGGAATCTGGAAAAGGCACCCGTAAAGCTAAAATGTGCCACTTTGAATCAACCAGTACCATGCACGCGATTTGCGCCATTTTACTTTGTTTAGGGGCATAGGTATCTAATGTGTCCAATTTCTGAGATTGAAAAATCCTATCCCGCTCAATCTTTCGTGAGCAGTCTAGAAATGACACCCAAAACGTAATCAGACGCATCATTTAGAATCGAGTAACTCCAAGAACGCGATTTGAGCCATTTTAGTTTGCTTCGGGGCAAAGGTTCGTAATGTTGCAATTTCTAAGGTTGAAACGTCCTATCCCACTCAATCGTTCATGAGGAATCTGGAGATGACATCTAGAAGGGTCAGATGTACCGTTTTGGATCAACCAGCACCATCAACGTGATTGAAGCCATTTTAGCTTGTTTGGGGGCCAAGGTATGTCATGTGCTGAATTTCTAAAATCGATACATCCTATCCCACTCAGTCTTTCATGAGAATCTGATCCGGTCGAGGTGGTTTTTGTTAGCCATCACGTAGGCGGTCCAAGTTCCCATGGCCGAGCCTTTCTCTCCCCTGTGAGCATCTATTCTTAAATCTAGAAATGGCACGAAGAAGGTCAAATGTATCATCTGGATCAACTGACTCCACGAACGCGATTTGGGACATTTTTGTTCGCTTAGGTGCTACGGTATGTATTGTGTCTAATTTCTAATGTTGAAGCTATCTATCCCGGTGAATCGTTCATGAGGAATCCAGAAATGACACCCGGATGTATCATCATGAATCAACTAATACCATCAACACGATCTGAGGCATTTTAGTTTGCTTAGGGGCTAGGGTATGTAATGTTTTCGATTTGTGAAATTGAAACACCCTGTCCCGCTGAATCTTTCATGAGGAATCTCGAAATGACACAAAAAAGGTCAGATGTATCATTTTAGATCAACTACCACCATGAACGTGATTTGATCCATTTTTGTTTGCTTAGGGGCTAAGGTATGTAATGTGTCTAAATCTCTACGACCGAAACTCCGTTTCCCACTCGGTCTTTCATGAGGAATCTAGAATTGGCACCCAAGAAGGTCACATGTATCATTTCGGATCAACCTACACTATGAGTTCGATTTGAGCCACTTATTGTTTGCACGGGGGCTAGGGCATGTGACGTGCTGAGTCTCTAAGACTGAAACATCCTATCCCGATCAATCTTTCATGAACAATCTGGAAATGACACCCATGAAAGGTCAGGTGTATCATTTAGGATCAATTAACACCATATACGCGATTTGAGTCATTTCAGTTTCCTTAGATCCTAAGGTGTGCAATGTGCGCAATTTCGAAGAACGAAACATCGCATCCCGCTCAATCTTTCATGAGGAATCCCAAAAGGGTCAGATGCATCATTTTGGATCAACTAGCACCACCAACGCGATTTGATTCATTTTAGCTTGTTTAAGGGCTAAGGCATGTAATGCGTTGAATTTCTAAGATTGAAACATCCTGTCCCACTCAACCGTTCATGAGGAATCCAGAGATGACACAAAAAATGCCGAATGTGTCATTTCAGATCAAGTAACACCATGAGCGCGATTTGAGCCGCTTTCGTCTGCTTAGGGCCTAAGGCATGTAATGTGTCTAGCTTCTAAGATTGAGAAGCCCTTTCCCGCTCAATCTTCCGCGAGGAATCTAGAAATGAAGCCCAAAAAGGTCAGATGTATCATTTGGGATCAATTAACGCCAAGAACGAGATTTGAGCCAGTGTTGTTCGCTTGGGGGCTAAGGTATGCAGTGTGTTTAATTTCTATGACCGAAACTTCCTATCCAACCCAGTCTTTTATGAGGAATCTGGAAAAGGCACCCGTAAAGCTAAAATGTGCCACTTTGAATCAACCAGTACCATGCACGCGATTTGAGCCATTTTACTTTGTTTAGGGGCATAGGTATCTAATGTGTCCAATTTCTGAGATTGAAAAATCCTATCCCGCTCAATCTTTCTTGAGCAGTCTAGAAATGACACCCAAAACGTAATCAGACGCATCTTTTAGAATCGAGTAACTCCAAGAACGCGATTTGAGCCATTTTAGTTTGCTTCGGGGCAAAGGTTCGTAATGTTGCAATTTCTAAGGTTGAAACGTCCTATCCCACTCAATCGTTCATGAGGAATCTGGAGATGACATCTAGAAGGGTCAGATGTACCGTTTTGGATCAACCAACACCATCAACGTGATTGAAGCCATTTTAGCTTGTTTGGGGGCCAAGGTATGTCATGTGCTGAATTTCTAAAATCGATACATCCTATCCCACTCAGTCTTTCATGAGAATCTGATCCTGTCGAGGTGGTTTTTGTTAGCCATCACGTAGGCGGTCCAAGTTCCCATGGCCGAGCCTTTCTCTCCCCTGTGAGCATCTATTCTTAAATCTAGAAATGGCACGAAGAAGGTCAAATGTATCATCTGGATCAACTGACTCCACGAACGCGATTTGGGACATTTTTGTTCGCTTAGGTGCTACGGTATGTATTGTGTCTAATTTCTAATGTTGAAGCTATCTATCCCGGTGAATCGTTCATGAGGAATCCAGAAATGACACCCGGATGTATCATCATGAATCAACTAATACCATCAACACGATCTGAGGCATTTTAGTTTGCTTAGGGGCTAGGGTATGTAATGTTTTCGATTTGTGAAATTGAAACACCCTGTCCCGCTGAATCTTTCATGAGCAATCTCGAAATGACACAAAAAAGGTCAGATGTATCATTTTAGATCAACTACCACCATGAACGTGATTTGATCCATTTTTGTTTGCTTAGGGGCTAAGGTATGTAATGTGTCTAAATCTCTACGACCGAAACTCCGTTTCCCACTCGGTCTTTCATGAGGAATCTAGAATTGGCACCCAAGAAGGTCACATGTATCATTTCGGATCAACCTACACTATGAATTCGATTTGAGCCACTTATTGTTTGCACGGGGGCTAGGGCATGTGACGTGCTGAGTCTCTAAGACTGAAACATCCTATCCCGATCAATCTTTCATGAACAATCTGGAAATGACACCCATGAAAGGTCAGGTGTATCATTTAGGATCAATTAACACCATATACGCGATTTGAGTCATTTCAGTTTCCTTAGATCCTAAGGTGTGCAATGTGCGCAATTTCGAAGAACGAAACATCGCATCCCGCTCAATCTTTCATGAGGAATCCCAAAAGGGTCAGATGCATCATTTTGGATCAACTAGCACCACCAACGCGATTTGATTCATTTTAGCTTGTTTAAGGGCTAAGGCATGTAATGCGTTGAATTTCTAAGATTCAAACATCCTGTCCCACTCAACCGTTCATGAGGAATCGAGAGATGACACAAAAAATGCCGAATGTGTCATTTCAGATCAAGTAACACCATGAGCGCGATTTGAGCCGCTTTCGTCTGCTTAGGGCCTAGGGCATGTAATGTGTCTAGCTTCTAAGATTGAAAAGCCCTTTCCCGCTCAATCTTCCGCGAGGAATCTAGAAATGAAGCCCAAAAAGGTCAGATGTATCATTTGGGATCAATTAACGCCAAGAACGAGATTTGAGCCAGTGTTGTTCGCTTGGGGGCTAAGGTATGCAGTGTGTTTAATTTCTATGACCGAAACTTCCTATCCAACCCAGTCTTTTATGAGGAATCTGGAAAAGGCACCCGTAAAGCTAAAATGTGCCACTTTGAATCAACCAGTACCATGCACGCGATTTGAGCCATTTTACTTTGTTTAGGGGCATAGGTATCTAATGTGTCCAATTTCTGAGATTGAAAAATCCTATCCCGCTCAATCTTTCATGAGCAACCTAGAAATGACACCCAAAACGTAATCAGACGCATCTTTTAGAATCGAGTAACTCCAAGAACGCGATTTGAGCCATTTTAGTTTGCTTCGGGGCAAAGGTTCGTAATGTTGCAATTTCTAAGGTTGAAACGTCCTATCCCACTCAATCGTTCATGAGGAATCTGGAGATGACATCTAGAAGGGTCAGATGTACCGTTTTGGATCAACCAACACCATCAACGTGATTGAAGCCATTTTAGCTTGTTTGGGGGCCAAGGTATGTCATGTGCTGAATTTCTAAGATCGATACATCCTATCCCACTCAGTCTTTCATGAGAATCTGATCCGGTCGAGGTGGTTTTTGTTAGCCATCACGTAGGCGGTCCAAGTCCCCATGGCCGAGCCTTTCTCTCCCCTGTGAGCATCTATTCTTAAATCTAGAAATGGCACGAAGAAGGTCAAATGTATCATCTGGATCAACTGACTCCACGAACGCGATTTGGGACATTTTTGTTCGCTTAGGTGCTAAGGTATGTATTGTGTCTAATTTCTAATGTTGAAGCTATCTATCCCGGTGAATCGTTCATGAGGAATCCAGAAATGACACCCGGATGTATCATCATGAATCAACTAATACCATCAACACGATCTGAGGCATTTTAGTTTGCTTAGGGGCTAGGGTATGTAATGTTTTCGATTTGTGAAATTGAAACACCCTGTCCCGCTGAATCTTTCATGAGCAATCTCGAAATGACACAAAAAAGGTCAGATGTATCATTTTAGATCAACTACCACCATGAACGTGATTTGATCCATTTTTGTTTGCTTAGGGGCTAAGGTATGTAATGTGTCTAAATCTCTACGACCGAAACTCCGTTTCCCACTCGGTCTTTCATGAGGAATCTAGAATTGGCACCCAAGAAGGTCACATGTATCATTTCGGATCAACCTACACTATGAATTCGATTTGAGCCACTTATTGTTTGCACGGGGGCTAGGGCATGTGACGTGCTGAGTCTCTAAGACTGAAACATCCTATCCCGATCAATCTTTCATGAACAATCTGGAAATGACACCCATGAAAGGTCAGGTGTATCATTTAGGATCAATTAACACCATATACGCGATTTGAGTCATTTCAGTTTCCTTAGATCCTAAGGTGTGCAATGTGCGCAATTTCGAAGAACGAAACATCGCATCCCGCTCAATCTTTCATGAGGAATCCCAAAAGGGTCAGATGCATCATTTTGGATCAACTAGCACCACCAACGCGATTTGATTCATTTTAGCTTGTTTAAGGGCTAAGGCATGTAATGCGTTGAATTTCTAAGATTCAAACATCCTGTCCCACTCAACCGTTCATGAGGAATCGAGAGATGACACAAAAAATGCCGAATGTGTCATTTCAGATCAAGTAACACCATGAGCGCGATTTGAGCCGCTTTCGTCTGCTTAGGGCCTAGGGCATGTAATGTGTCTAGCTTCTAAGATTGAAAAGCCCTTTCCCGCTCAATCTTCCGCGAGGAATCTAGAAATGAAGCCCAAAAAGGTCAGATGTATCATTTGGGATCAATTAACGCCAAGAACGAGATTTGAGCCAGTGTTGTTCGCTTGGGGGCTAAGGTATGCAGTGTGTTTAATTTCTATGACCGAAACTTCCTATCCAACCCAGTCTTTTATGAGGAATCTGGAAAAGGCACCCGTAAAGCTAAAATGTGCCACTTTGAATCAACCAGTACCATGCACGCGATTTGAGCCATTTTACTTTGTTTAGGGGCATAGGTATCTAATGTGTCCAATTTCTGAGATTGAAAAATCCTATCCCGCTCAATCTTTCATGAGCAGTCTAGAAATGACACCCAAAACGTAATCAGACGCATCTTTTAGAATCGAGTAACTCCAAGAACGCGATTTGAGCCATTTTAGTTTGCTTCGGGGCAAAGGTTCGTAATGTTGCAATTTCTAAGGTTGAAACGTCCTATCCCACTCAATCGTTCATGAGGAATCTGGAGATGACATCTAGAAGGGTCAGATGTACCGTTTTGGATCAACCAACACCATGAACGTGATTGAAGCCATTTTAGCTTGTTTGGGGGCCAAGGTATGTCATGTGCTGAATTTCTAAGATCGATACATCCTATCCCACTCAGTCTTTCATGAGAATCTGATCCGGTCGAGGTGGTTTTTGTTAGCCATCACGTAGGCGATCCAAGTTCCCATGGCCGAGCCTTTCTCTCCCCTGTGAGCATCTATTCTTAAATCTAGAAATGGCACGAAGAAGGTCAAATGTATCATCTGGATCAACTGACTCCACGAACGCGATTTGGGACATTTTTGTTCGCTTAGGTGCTACGGTATGTATTGTGTCTAATTTCTAATGTTGAAGCTATCTATCCCGGTGAATCGTTCATGAGGAATCCAGAAATGACACCCGGATGTATCATCATGAATCAACTAATACCATCAACACGATCTGAGGCATTTTAGTTTGCTTAGGGGCTAGGGTATGTAATGTTTTCGATTTGTGAAATTGAAACACCCTGTCCCGCTGAATCTTTCATGAGCAATCTCGAAATGACACAAAAAAGGTCAGATGTATCATTTTAGATCAACTACCACCATGAACGTGATTTGATCCATTTTTGTTTGCTTAGGGGCTAAGGTATGTAATGTGTCTAAATCTCTACGACCGAAACTCCGTTTCCCACTCGGTCTTTCATGAGGAATCTAGAATTGGCACCCAAGAAGGTCACATGTATCATTTCGGATCAACCTACACTATGAATTCGATTTGAGCCACTTATTGTTTGCACGGGGGCTAGGGCATGTGACGTGCTGAGTCTCTAAGACTGAAACATCCTATCCCGATCAATCTTTCATGAACAATCTGGAAATGACACCCATGAAAGGTCAGGTGTATCATTTAGGATCAATTAACACCATATACGCGATTTGAGTCATTTCAGTTTCCTTAGATCCTAAGGTGTGCAATGTGCGCAATTTCGAAGAACGAAACATCGCATCCCGCTCAATCTTTCATGAGGAATCCCAAAAGGGTCAGATGCATCATTTTGGATCAACTAGCACCACCAACGCGATTTGATTCATTTTAGCTTGTTTAAGGGCTAAGGCATGTAATGCGTTGAATTTCTAAGATTCAAACATCCTGTCCCACTCAACCGTTCATGAGGAATCGAGAGATGACACAAAAAATGCCGAATGTGTCATTTCAGATCAAGTAACACCATGAGCGCGATTTGAGCCGCTTTCGTCTGCTTAGGGCCTAGGGCATGTAATGTGTCTAGCTTCTAGGATTGAAAAGCCCTTTCCCGCTCAATCTTCCGCGAGGAATCTAGAAATGAAGCCCAAAAAGGTCAGATGTATCATTTGGGATCAATTAACGCCAAGAACGAGATTTGAGCCAGTGTTGTTCGCTTGGGGGCTAAGGTATGCAGTGTGTTTAATTTCTATGACCGAAACTTCCTATCCAACCCAGTCTTTTATGAGGAATCTGGAAAAGGCACCCGTAAAGCTAAAATGTGCCACTTTGAATCAACCAGTACCATGCACGCGATTTGAGCCATTTTACTTTGTGTAGGGGCATAGGTATGTAATGTGTCCAATTTCTGAGATTGAAAAATCCTATCCCGCTCAATCTTTCATGAGCAGCCTAGAAATGACACCCAAAACGTAATGAGACGCATCTTTTAGAATCGAGTAACTCCAAGAACGCGATTTGAGCCATTTTAGTTTGCTTCGGGGCAAAGGTACGTAATGTTGCAATTTCTAAGGTTGAAACGTCCTATCCCACTCAATCGTTCATGAGGAATCTGGAGATGACATCTAGAAGGGTCAGATGTACCGTTTTGGATCAACCAACACCATGAACGTGATTGAAGCCATTTTAGCTTGTTTGGGGGCCAAGGTATGTCATGTGCTGAATTTCTAAGATCGATACATCCTATCCCACTCAGTCTTTCATGAGAATCTGATCCGGTCGAGGTGGTTTTTGTTAGCCATCACGTAGGCGGTCCAAGTTCCCATGGCCGAGCCTTTCTCTCCCCTGTGAGCATCTATTCTTAAATCTAGAAATGGCACGAAGAAGGTCAAATGTATCATCTGGATCAACTGACTCCACGAACGCGATTTGGGACATTTTTGTTCGCTTAGGTGCTACGGTATGTATTGTGTCTAATTTCTAATGTTGAAGCTATCTATCCCGGTGAATCGTTCATGAGGAATCCAGAAATGACACCCGGATGTATCATCATGAATCAACTAATACCATCAACACGATCTGAGGCATTTTAGTTTGCTTAGGGGCTAGGGTATGTAATGTTTTCGATTTGTGAAATTGAAACACCCTGTCCCGCTGAATCTTTCATGAGCAATCTCGAAATGACACAAAAAAGGTCAGATGTATCATTTTAGATCAACTACCACCATGAACGTGATTTGATCCATTTTTGTTTGCTTAGGGGCTAAGGTATGTAATGTGTCTAAATCTCTACGACCGAAACTCCGTTTCCCACTCGGTCTTTCATGAGGAATCTAGAATTGGCACCCAAGAAGGTCACATGTATCATTTCGGATCAACCTACACTATGAATTCGATTTGAGCCACTTATTGTTTGCACGGGGGCTAGGGCATGTGACGTGCTGAGTCTCTAAGACTGAAACATCCTATCCCGATCAATCTTTCATGAACAATCTGGAAATGACACCCATGAAAGGTCAGGTGTATCATTTAGGATCAATTAACACCATATACGCGATTTGAGTCATTTCAGTTTCCTTAGATCCTAAGGTGTGCAATGTGCGCAATTTCGAAGAACGAAACATCGCATCCCGCTCAATCTTTCATGAGGAATCCCAAAAGGGTCAGATGCATCATTTTGGATCAACTAGCACCACCAACGCGATTTGATTCATTTTAGCTTGTTTAAGGGCTAAGGCATGTAATGCGTTGAATTTCTAAGATTCAAACATCCTGTCCCACTCAACCGTTCATGAGGAATCCAGAGATGACACAAAAAATGCCGAATGTGTCATTTCAGATCAAGTAACACCATGAGCGCGATTTGAGCCGCTTTCGTCTGCTTAGGGCCTAGGGCATGTAATGTGTCTAGCTTCTAGGATTGAAAAGCCCTTTCCCGCTCAATCTTCCGCGAGGAATCTAGAAATGAAGCCCAAAAAGGTCAGATGTATCATTTGGGATCAATTAACGCCAAGAACGAGATTTGAGCCAGTGTTGTTCGCTTGGGGGCTAAGGTATGCAGTGTGTTTAATTTCTATGACCGAAACTTCCTATCCAACCCAGTCTTTTATGAGGAATCTGGAAAAGGCACCCGTAAAGCTAAAATGTGCCACTTTGAATCAACCAGTACCATGCACGCGATTTGAGCCATTTTACTTTGTGTAGGGGCATAGGTATGTAATGTGTCCAATTTCTGAGATTGAAAAATCCTATCCCGCTCAATCTTTCATGAGCAGCCTAGAAATGACACCCAAAACGTAATGAGACGCATCTTTTAGAATCGAGTAACTCCAAGAACGCGATTTGAGCCATTTTAGTTTGCTTCGGGGCAAAGGTACGTAATGTTGCAATTTCTAAGGTTGAAACGTCCTATCCCACTCAATCGTTCATGAGGAATCTGGAGATGACATCTAGAAGGGTCAGATGTACCGTTTTGGATCAACCAACACCATGAACGTGATTGAAGCCATTTTAGCTTGTTTGGGGGCCAAGGTATGTCATGTGCTGAATTTCTAAGATCGATACATCCTATCCCACTCAGTCTTTCATGAGAATCTGATCCGGTCGAGGTGGTTTTTGTTAGCCATCACGTAGGCGGTCCAAGTTCCCATGGCCGAGCCTTTCTCTCCCCTGTGAGCATCTATTCTTAAATCTAGAAATGGCACGAAGAAGGTCAAATGTATCATCTGGATCAACTGACTCCACGAACGCGATTTGGGACATTTTTGTTCGCTTAGGTGCTACGGTATGTATTGTGTCTAATTTCTAATGTTGAAGCTATCTATCCCGGTGAATCGTTCATGAGGAATCCAGAAATGACACCCGGATGTATCATCATGAATCAACTAATACCATCAACACGATCTGAGGCATTTTAGTTTGCTTAGGGGCTAGGGTATGTAATGTTTTCGATTTGTGAAATTGAAACACCCTGTCCCGCTGAATCTTTCATGAGCAATCTCGAAATGACACAAAAAAGGTCAGATGTATCATTTTAGATCAACTACCACCATGAACGTGATTTGATCCATTTTTGTTTGCTTAGGGGCTAAGGTATGTAATGTGTCTAAATCTCTACGACCGAAACTCCGTTTCCCACTCGGTCTTTCATGAGGAATCTAGAATTGGCACCCAAGAAGGTCACATGTATCATTTCGGATCAACCTACACTATGAATTCGATTTGAGCCACTTATTGTTTGCACGGGGGCTAGGGCATGTGACGTGCTGAGTCTCTAAGACTGAAACATCCTATCCCGATCAATCTTTCATGAACAATCTGGAAATGACACCCATGAAAGGTCAGGTGTATCATTTAGGATCAATTAACACCATATACGCGATTTGAGTCATTTCAGTTTCCTTAGATCCTAAGGTGTGCAATGTGCGCAATTTCGAAGAACGAAACATCGCATCCCGCTCAATCTTTCATGAGGAATCCCAAAAGGGTCAGATGCATCATTTTGGATCAACTAGCACCACCAACGCGATTTGATTCATTTTAGCTTGTTTAAGGGCTAAGGCATGTAATGCGTTGAATTTCTAAGATTCAAACATCCTGTCCCACTCAACCGTTCATGAGGAATCGAGAGATGACACAAAAAATGCCGAATGTGTCATTTCAGATCAAGTAACACCATGAGCGCGATTTGAGCCGCTTTCGTCTGCTTAGGGCCTAGGGCATGTAATGTGTCTAGCTTCTAGGATTGAAAAGCCCTTTCCCGCTCAATCTTCCGCGAGGAATCTAGAAATGAAGCCCAAAAAGGTCAGATGTATCATTTGGGATCAATTAACGCCAAGAACGAGATTTGAGCCAGTGTTGTTCGCTTGGGGGCTAAGGTATGCAGTGTGTTTAATTTCTATGACCGAAACTTCCTATCCAACCCAGTCTTTTATGAGGAATCTGGAAAAGGCACCCGTAAAGCTAAAATGTGCCACTTTGAATCAACCAGTACCATGCACGCGATTTGAGCCATTTTACTTTGTGTAGGGGCATAGGTATGTAATGTGTCCAATTTCTGAGATTGAAAAATCCTATCCCGCTCAATCTTTCATGAGCAGCCTAGAAATGACACCCAAAACGTAATGAGACGCATCTTTTAGAATCGAGTAACTCCAAGAACGCGATTTGAGCCATTTTAGTTTGCTTCGGGGCAAAGGTACGTAATGTTGCAATTTCTAAGGTTGAAACGTCCTATCCCACTCAATCGTTCATGAGGAATCTGGAGATGACATCTAGAAGGGTCAGATGTACCGTTTTGGATCAACCAACACCATGAACGTGATTGAAGCCATTTTAGCTTGTTTGGGGGCCAAGGTATGTCATGTGCTGAATTTCTAAGATCGATACATCCTATCCCACTCAGTCTTTCATGAGAATCTGATCCGGTCGAGGTGGTTTTTGTTAGCCATCACGTAGGCGGTCCAAGTTCCCATGGCCGAGCCTTTCTCTCCCCTGTGAGCATCTATTCTTAAATCTAGAAATGGCACGAAGAAGGTCAAATGTATCATCTGGATCAACTGACTCCACGAACGCGATTTGGGACATTTTTGTTCGCTTAGGTGCTACGGTATGTATTGTGTCTAATTTCTAATGTTGAAGCTATCTATCCCGGTGAATCGTTCATGAGGAATCCAGAAATGACACCCGGATGTATCATCATGAATCAACTAATACCATCAACACGATCTGAGGCATTTTAGTTTGCTTAGGGGCTAGGGTATGTAATGTTTTCGATTTGTGAAATTGAAACACCCTGTCCCGCTGAATCTTTCATGAGCAATCTCGAAATGACACAAAAAAGGTCAGATGTATCATTTTAGATCAACTACCACCATGAACGTGATTTGATCCATTTTTGTTTGCTTAGGGGCTAAGGTATGTAATGTGTCTAAATCTCTACGACCGAAACTCCGTTTCCCACTCGGTCTTTCATGAGGAATCTAGAATTGGCACCCAAGAAGGTCACATGTATCATTTCGGATCAACCTACACTATGAATTCGATTTGAGCCACTTATTGTTTGCACGGGGGCTAGGGCATGTGACGTGCTGAGTCTCTAAGACTGAAACATCCTATCCCGATCAATCTTTCATGAACAATCTGGAAATGACACCCATGAAAGGTCAGGTGTATCATTTAGGATCAATTAACACCATATACGCGATTTGAGTCATTTCAGTTTCCTTAGATCCTAAGGTGTGCAATGTGCGCAATTTCGAAGAACGAAACATCGCATCCCGCTCAATCTTTCATGAGGAATCCCAAAAGGGTCAGATGCATCATTTTGGATCAACTAGCACCACCAACGCGATTTGATTCATTTTAGCTTGTTTAAGGGCTAAGGCATGTAATGCGTTGAATTTCTAAGATTCAAACATCCTGTCCCACTCAACCGTTCATGAGGAATCGAGAGATGACACAAAAAATGCCGAATGTGTCATTTCAGATCAAGTAACACCATGAGCGCGATTTGAGCCGCTTTCGTCTGCTTAGGGCCTAGGGCATGTAATGTGTCTAGCTTCTAGGATTGAAAAGCCCTTTCCCGCTCAATCTTCCGCGAGGAATCTAGAAATGAAGCCCAAAAAGGTCAGATGTATCATTTGGGATCAATTAACGCCAAGAACGAGATTTGAGCCAGTGTTGTTCGCTTGGGGGCTAAGGTATGCAGTGTGTTTAATTTCTATGACCGAAACTTCCTATCCAACCCAGTCTTTTATGAGGAATCTGGAAAAGGCACCCGTAAAGCTAAAATGTGCCACTTTGAATCAACCAGTACCATGCACGCGATTTGAGCCATTTTACTTTGTGTAGGGGCATAGGTATGTAATGTGTCCAATTTCTGAGATTGAAAAATCCTATCCCGCTCAATCTTTCATGAGCAGCCTAGAAATGACACCCAAAACGTAATGAGACGCATCTTTTAGAATCGAGTAACTCCAAGAACGCGATTTGAGCCATTTTAGTTTGCTTCGGGGCAAAGGTACGTAATGTTGCAATTTCTAAGGTTGAAACGTCCTATCCCACTCAATCGTTCATGAGGAATCTGGAGATGACATCTAGAAGGGTCAGATGTACCGTTTTGGATCAACCAACACCATGAACGTGATTGAAGCCATTTTAGCTTGTTTGGGGGCCAAGGTATGTCATGTGCTGAATTTCTAAGATCGATACATCCTATCCCACTCAGTCTTTCATGAGAATCTGATCCGGTCGAGGTGGTTTTTGTTAGCCATCACGTAGGCGGTCCAAGTTCCCATGGCCGAGCCTTTCTCTCCCCTGTGAGCATCTATTCTTAAATCTAGAAATGGCACGAAGAAGGTCAAATGTATCATCTGGATCAACTGACTCCACGAACGCGATTTGGGACATTTTTGTTCGCTTAGGTGCTACGGTATGTATTGTGTCTAATTTCTAATGTTGAAGCTATCTATCCCGGTGAATCGTTCATGAGGAATCCAGAAATGACACCCGGATGTATCATCATGAATCAACTAATACCATCAACACGATCTGAGGCATTTTAGTTTGCTTAGGGGCTAGGGTATGTAATGTTTTCGATTTGTGAAATTGAAACACCCTGTCCCGCTGAATCTTTCATGAGCAATCTCGAAATGACACAAAAAAGGTCAGATGTATCATTTTAGATCAACTACCACCATGAACGTGATTTGATCCATTTTTGTTTGCTTAGGGGCTAAGGTATGTAATGTGTCTAAATCTCTACGACCGAAACTCCGTTTCCCACTCGGTCTTTCATGAGGAATCTAGAATTGGCACCCAAGAAGGTCACATGTATCATTTCGGATCAACCTACACTATGAATTCGATTTGAGCCACTTATTGTTTGCACGGGGGCTAGGGCATGTGACGTGCTGAGTCTCTAAGACTGAAACATCCTATCCCGATCAATCTTTCATGAACAATCTGGAAATGACACCCATGAAAGGTCAGGTGTATCATTTAGGATCAATTAACACCATATACGCGATTTGAGTCATTTCAGTTTCCTTAGATCCTAAGGTGTGCAATGTGCGCAATTTCGAAGAACGAAACATCGCATCCCGCTCAATCTTTCATGAGGAATCCCAAAAGGGTCAGATGCATCATTTTGGATCAACTAGCACCACCAACGCGATTTGATTCATTTTAGCTTGTTTAAGGGCTAAGGCATGTAATGCGTTGAATTTCTAAGATTCAAACATCCTGTCCCACTCAACCGTTCATGAGGAATCCAGAGATGACACAAAAAATGCCGAATGTGTCATTTCAGATCAAGTAACACCATGAGCGCGATTTGAGCTGCATTCGTCTGCTTAGGGCCTAGGGCATGTAATGTGTCTAGCTTCTAAGATTGAAAAGCCCTTTCCCGCTCAATCTTCCGCGAGGAATCTAGAAATGAAGCCCAAAAAGGTCAGATGTATCATTTGGGATCAATTAACGCCAAGAACGAGATTTGAGCCAGTGTTGTTCGCTTGGGGGCTAAGGTATGCAGTGTGTTTAATTTCTATGACCGAAACTTCCTATCCAACCCAGTCTTTTATGAGGAATCTGGAAAAGGCACCCGTAAAGCTAAAATGTGTCACTTTGAATCAACCAGTACCATGCACGCGATTTGAGCCATTTTACTTTGTTTAGGGGCATAGGTATGTAATGTGTCCAATTTCTGAGATTGAAAAATCCTATCCCGCTCAATCTTTCATGAGCAGCCTAGAAATGACACCCAAAACGTAATGAGACGCATCACTTAGAATCGACTAACTCCAAGAACGCGATTTGAGCCATTTTAGTTTGCTTCGGGGCAAAGGTACGTAATGTTGCAATTTCTAAGGTTGAAACGTCCTATCCCACTCAATCGTTCATGAGGAATCTGGAGATGACATCTAGAACGGTCAGATGTACCGTTTTGGATCAACCAACACCATGAACGTGATTGAAGCCATTTTAGCTTGTTTGGGGGCCAAGGTATGTCATGTGCTGAATTTCTAAGATCGATACATCCTATCCCACTCAGTCTTTCATGAGAATCTGATCCGGTCGAGGTGGTTTTTGTTAGCCATCACGTAGGCGGTCCAAGTTCCCATGGCCGAGCCTTTCTCTCCCCTGTGAGCATCTATTCTTAAATCTAGAAATGGCACGAAGAAGGTCAAATGTATCATCTGGATCAACTGACTCCACGAACGCGATTTGGGACATTTTTGTTCGATTAGGTGCTACGGTATGTATTGTGTCTAATTTCTAATGTTGAAGCTATCTATCCCGGTGAATCGTTCATGAGGAATCCAGAAATGACACCCGGATGTATCATCATGAATCAACTAATACCATCAACACGATCTGAGGCATTTTAGTTTGCTTAGGGGCTAGGGTATGTAATGTTTTCGATTTGTGAAATTGAAACACCCTGTCCCGCTGAATCTTTCATGAGCAATCTCGAAATGACACAAAAAAGGTCAGATGTATCATTTTAGATCAACTACCACCATGAACGTGATTTGATCCATTTTTGTTTGCTTAGGGGCTAAGGTATGTAATGTGTCTAAATCTCTACGACCGAAACTCCGTTTCCCACTCGGTCTTTCATGAGGAATCTAGAATTGGCACCCAAGAAGGTCACATGTATCATTTCGGATCAACCTACACTATGAATTCGATTTGAGCCACTTATTGTTTGCACGGGGGCTAGGGCATGTGACGTGCTGAGTCTCTAAGACTGAAACATCCTATCCCGATCAATCTTTCATGAACAATCTGGAAATGACACCCATGAAAGGTCAGGTGTATCATTTAGGATCAATTAACACCATATACGCGATTTGAGTCATTTCAGTTTCCTTAGATCCTAAGGTGTGCAATGTGCGCAATTTCGAAGAACGAAACATCGCATCCCGCTCAATCTTTCATGAGGAATCCCAAAAGGGTCAGATGCATCATTTTGGATCAACTAGCACCACCAACGCGATTTGATTCATTTTAGCTTGTTTAAGGGCTAAGGCATGTAATGCGTTGAATTTCTAAGATTCAAACATCCTGTCCCACTCAACCGTTCATGAGGAATCGAGAGATGACACAAAAAATGCCGAATGTGTCATTTCAGATCAAGTAACACCATGAGCGCGATTTGAGCCGCTTTCGTCTGCTTAGGGCCTAGGGCATGTAATGTGTCTAGCTTCTAAGATTGAGAAGCCCTTTCCCGCTCAATCTTCCGCGAGGAATCTAGAAATGAAGCCCAAAAAGGTCAGATGTATCATTTGGGATCAATTAACGCCAAGAACGAGATTTGAGCCAGTGTTGTTCGCTTGGGGGCTAAGGTATGCAGTGTGTTTAATTTCTATGACCGAAACTTCCTATCCAACCCAGTCTTTTATGAGGAATCTGGAAAAGGCACCCGTAAAGCTAAAATGTGCCACTTTGAATCAACCAGTACCATGCACGCGATTTGCGCCATTTTACTTTGTTTAGGGGCATAGGTATCTAATGTGTCCAATTTCTGAGATTGAAAAATCCTATCCCGCTCAATCTTTCATGAGCAGTCTAGAAATGACACCCAAAACGTAATCAGACGCATCATTTAGAATCGAGTAACTCCAAGAACGCGATTTGAGCCATTTTAGTTTGCTTCGGGGCAAAGGTTCGTAATGTTGCAATTTCTAAGGTTGAAACGTCCTATCCCACTCAATCGTTCATGAGGAATCTGGAGATGACATCTAGAAGGGTCAGATGTACCGTTTTGGATCAAAAAGCACCATCAACGTGATTGAAGCCATTTTAGCTTGTTTGGGGGCCAAGGTATGTCATGTGCTGAATTTCTAAGATCGATACATCCTATCCCACTCAGTCTTTCATGAGAATCTGATCCGGTCGAGGTGGTTTTTGTTAGCCATCACGTAGGCGGTCCAAGTTCCCATGGCCGAGCCTTTCTCTCCCCTGTGAGCATCTATTCTTAAATCTAGAAATGGCACGAAGAAGGTCAAATGTATCATCTGGATCAACTGACTCCACGAACGCGATTTGGGACATTTTTGTTCGCTTAGGTGCTACGGTATGTATTGTGTCTAACTTCTAATGTTGAAACTATCTATCCCGGTGAATCGTTCATGAGGAATCCAGAAATGACACCCGGATGTATCATCATGAATCAACTAATACCATCAACACGATCTGAGGCATTTTAGTTTGCTTAGGGGCTAGGGTATGTAATGTTTTCGATTTGTGAAATTGAAACACCCTGTCCCGCTGAATCTTTCATGAGGAATCTCGAAATGACACAAAAAAGGTAAGATGTATCATTTTAGATCAACTACCACCATGAACGTGATTTGATCCATTTTTGTTTGCTTAGGGGCTAAGGTATGTAATGTGTCTAAATCTCTACGACCGAAACTCCGTTTCCCACTCGGTCTTTCATGAGGAATCTAGAATTGGCACCCAAGAAGGTCACATGTATCATTTCGGATCAACCTACACTATGAATTCGATTTGAGCCACTTATTGTTTGCACGGGGGCTAGGGCATGTGACGTGCTGAGTCTCTAAGACTGAAACATCCTATCCCGATCAATCTTTCATGAACAATCTGGAAATGACACCCATGAAAGGTCAGGTGTATCATTTAGGATCAATTAACACCATATACGCGATTTGAGTCATTTCAGTTTCCTTAGATCCTAAGGTGTGCAATGTGCGCAATTTCGAAGAACGAAACATCGCATCCCGCTCAATCTTTCATGAGGAATCCCAAAAGGGTCAGATGCATCATTTTGGATCAACTAGCACCACCAACGCGATTTGATTCATTTTAGCTTGTTTAAGGGCTAAGGCATGTAATGCGTTGAATTTCTAAGATTCAAACATCCTGTCCCACTCAACCGTTCATGAGGAATCCAGAGATGACACAAAAAATGCCGAATGTGTCATTTCAGATCAAGTAACACCATGAGCGCGATTTGAGCTGCATTCGTCTGCTTAGGGCCTAGGGCATGTAATGTGTCTAGCTTCCAAGATTGAAAAGCCCTTTCCCGCTCAATCTTCCGCGAGGAATCTAGAAATGAAGCCCAAAAAGGTCAGATGTATCATTTGGGATCAATTAACGCCAAGAACGAGATTTGAGCCAGTGTTGTTCGCTTGGGGGCTAAGGTATGCAGTGTGTTTAATTTCTATGACCGAAACTTCCTATCCAACCCAGTCTTTTATGAGGAATCTGGAAAAGGCACCCGTAAAGCTAAAATGTGTCACTTTGAATCAACCAGTACCATGCACGCGATTTGAGCCATTTTACTTTGTTTAGGGGCATAGGTATGTAATGTGTCCAATTTCTGAGATTGAAAAATCCTATCCCGCTCAATCTTTCATGAGCAGCCTAGAAATGACACCCAAAACGTAATGAGACGCATCACTTAGAATCGACTAACTCCAAGAACGCGATTTGAGCCATTTTAGTTTGCTTCGGGGCAAAGGTACGTAATGTTGCAATTTCTAAGGTTGAAACGTCCTATCCCACTCAATCGTTCATGAGGAATCTGGAGATGACATCTAGAACGGTCAGATGTACCGTTTTGGATCAACCAACACCATGAACGTGATTGAAGCCATTTTAGCTTGTTTGGGGGCCAAGGTATGTCATGTGCTGAATTTCTAAGATCGATACATCCTATCCCACTCAGTCTTTCATGAGAATCTGATCCGGTCGAGGTGGTTTTTGTTAGCCATCACGTAGGCGGTCCAAGTTCCCATGGCCGAGCCTTTCTCTCCCCTGTGAGCATCTATTCTTAAATCTAGAAATGGCACGAAGAAGGTCAAATGTATCATCTGGATCAACTGACTCCACGAACGCGATTTGGGACATTTTTGTTCGATTAGGTGCTACGGTATGTATTGTGTCTAATTTCTAATGTTGAAGCTATCTATCCCGGTGAATCGTTCATGAGGAATCCAGAAATGACACCCGGATGTATCATCATGAATCAACTAATACCATCAACACGATCTGAGGCATTTTAGTTTGCTTAGGGGCTAGGGTATGTAATGTTTTCGATTTGTGAAATTGAAACACCCTGTCCCGCTGAATCTTTCATGAGCAATCTCGAAATGACACAAAAAAGGTAAGATGTATCATTTTAGATCAACTACCACCATGAACGTGATTTGATCCATTTTTGTTTGCTTAGGGGCTAAGGTATGTAATGTGTCTAAATCTCTACGACCGAAACTCCGTTTCCCACTCGGTCTTTCATGAGGAATCTAGAATTGGCACCCAAGAAGGTCACATGTATCATTTCGGATCAACCTACACTATGAATTCGATTTGAGCCACTTATTGTTTGCACGGGGGCTAGGGCATGTGACGTGCTGAGTCTCTAAGACTGAAACATCCTATCCCGATCAATCTTTCATGAACAATCTGGAAATGACACCCATGAAAGGTCAGGTGTATCATTTAGGATCAATTAACACCATATACGCGATTTGAGTCATTTCAGTTTCCTTAGATCCTAAGGTGTGCAATGTGCGCAATTTCGAAGAACGAAACATCGCATCCCGCTCAATCTTTCATGAGGAATCCCAAAAGGGTCAGATGCATCATTTTGGATCAACTAGCACCACCAACGCGATTTGATTCATTTTAGCTTGTTTAAGGGCTAAGGCATGTAATGCGTTGAATTTCTAAGATTCAAACATCCTGTCCCACTCAACCGTTCATGAGGAATCCAGAGATGACACAAAAAATGCCGAATGTGTCATTTCAGATCAAGTAACACCATGAGCGCGATTTGAGCCGCTTTCGTCTGCTTAGGGCCTAGGGCATGTAATGTGTCTAGCTTCTAAGATTGAGAAGCCCTTTCCCGCTCAATCTTCCGCGAGGAATCTAGAAATGAAGCCCAAAAAGGTCAGATGTATCATTTGGGATCAATTAACGCCAAGAACGAGATTTGAGCCAGTGTTGTTCGCTTGGGGGCTAAGGTATGCAGTGTGTTTAATTTCTATGACCGAAACTTCCTATCCAACCCAGTCTTTTATGAGGAATCTGGAAAAGGCACCCGTAAAGCTAAAATGTGCCACTTTGAATCAACCAGTACCATGCACGCGATTTGAGCCATTTTACTTTGTTTAGGGGCATAGGTATGTAATGTGTCCAATTTCTGAGATTGAAAAATCCTATCCCGCTCAATCTTTCATGAGCAGCCTAGAAATGACACCCAAAACGTAATGAGACGCATCACTTAGAATCGACTAACTCCAAGAACGCGATTTGAGCCATTTTAGTTTGCTTCGGGGCAAAGGTACGTAATGTTGCAATTTCTAAGGTTGAAACGTCCTATCCCACTCAATCGTTCATGAGGAATCTGGAGATGACATCTAGAACGGTCAGATGTACCGTTTTGGATCAACCAACACCATGAACGTGATTGAAGCCATTTTAGCTTGTTTGGGGGCCAAGGTATGTCATGTGCTGAATTTCTAAGATCGATACATCCTATCCCACTCAGTCTTTCATGAGAATCTGATCCGGTCGAGGTGGTTTTTGTTAGCCATCACGTAGGCGGTCCAAGTTCCCATGGCCGAGCCTTTCTCTCCCCTGTGAGCATCTATTCTTAAATCTAGAAATGGCACGAAGAAGGTCAAATGTATCATCTGGATCAACTGACTCCACGAACGCGATTTGGGACATTTTTGTTCGATTAGGTGCTACGGTATGTATTGTGTCTAATTTCTAATGTTGAAGCTATCTATCCCGGTGAATCGTTCATGAGGAATCCAGAAATGACACCCGGATGTATCATCATGAATCAACTAATACCATCAACACGATCTGAGGCATTTTAGTTTGCTTAGGGGCTAGGGTATGTAATGTTTTCGATTTGTGAAATTGAAACACCCTGTCCCGCTGAATCTTTCATGAGCAATCTCGAAATGACACAAAAAAGGTCAGATGTATCATTTTAGATCAACTACCACCATGAACGTGATTTGATCCATTTTTGTTTGCTTAGGGGCTAAGGTATGTAATGTGTCTAAATCTCTACGACCGAAACTCCGTTTCCCACTCGGTCTTTCATGAGGAATCTAGAATTGGCACCCAAGAAGGTCACATGTATCATTTCGGATCAACCTACACTATGAATTCGATTTGAGCCACTTATTGTTTGCACGGGGGCTAGGGCATGTGACGTGCTGAGTCTCTAAGACTGAAACATCCTATCCCGATCAATCTTTCATGAACAATCTGGAAATGACACCCATGAAAGGTCAGGTGTATCATTTAGGATCAATTAACACCATATACGCGATTTGAGTCATTTCAGTTTCCTTAGATCCTAAGGTGTGCAATGTGCGCAATTTCGAAGAACGAAACATCGCATCCCGCTCAATCTTTCATGAGGAATCCCAAAAGGGTCAGATGCATCATTTTGGATCAACTAGCACCACCAACGCGATTTGATTCATTTTAGCTTGTTTAAGGGCTAAGGCATGTAATGCGTTGAATTTCTAAGATTCAAACATCCTGTCCCACTCAACCGTTCATGAGGAATCGAGAGATGACACAAAAAATGCCGAATGTGTCATTTCAGATCAAGTAACACCATGAGCGCGATTTGAGCCGCTTTCGTCTGCTTAGGGCCTAGGGCATGTAATGTGTCTAGCTTCTAAGATTGAGAAGCCCTTTCCCGCTCAATCTTCCGCGAGGAATCTAGAAATGAAGCCCAAAAAGGTCAGATGTATCATTTGGGATCAATTAACGCCAAGAACGAGATTTGAGCCAGTGTTGTTCGCTTGGGGGCTAAGGTATGCAGTGTGTTTAATTTCTATGACCGAAACTTCCTATCCAACCCAGTCTTTTATGAGGAATCTGGAAAAGGCACCCGTAAAGCTAAAATGTGCCACTTTGAATCAACCAGTACCATGCACGCGATTTGCGCCATTTTACTTTGTTTAGGGGCATAGGTATCTAATGTGTCCAATTTCTGAGATTGAAAAATCCTATCCCGCTCAATCTTTCATGAGCAGTCTAGAAATGACACCCAAAACGTAATCAGACGCATCATTTAGAATCGAGTAACTCCAAGAACGCGATTTGAGCCATTTTAGTTTGCTTCGGGGCAAAGGTTCGTAATGTTGCAATTTCTAAGGTTGAAACGTCCTATCCCACTCAATCGTTCATGAGGAATCTGGAGATGACATCTAGAAGGGTCAGATGTACCGTTTTGGATCAAAAAGCACCATCAACGTGATTGAAGCCATTTTAGCTTGTTTGGGGGCCAAGGTATGTCATGTGCTGAATTTCTAAGATCGATACATCCTATCCCACTCAGTCTTTCATGAGAATCTGATCCGGTCGAGGTGGTTTTTGTTAGCCATCACGTAGGCGGTCCAAGTTCCCATGGCCGAGCCTTTCTCTCCCCTGTGAGCATCTATTCTTAAATCTAGAAATGGCACGAAGAAGGTCAAATGTATCATCTGGATCAACTGACTCCACGAACGCGATTTGGGACATTTTTGTTCGCTTAGGTGCTACGGTATGTATTGTGTCTAACTTCTAATGTTGAAACTATCTATCCCGGTGAATCGTTCATGAGGAATCCAGAAATGACACCCGGATGTATCATCATGAATCAACTAATACCATCAACACGATCTGAGGCATTTTAGTTTGCTTAGGGGCTAGGGTATGTAATGTTTTCGATTTGTGAAATTGAAACACCCTGTCCCGCTGAATCTTTCATGAGGAATCTCGAAATGACACAAAAAAGGTAAGATGTATCATTTTAGATCAACTACCACCATGAACGTGATTTGATCCATTTTTGTTTGCTTAGGGGCTAAGGTATGTAATGTGTCTAAATCTCTACGACCGAAACTCCGTTTCCCACTCGGTCTTTCATGAGGAATCTAGAATTGGCACCCAAGAAGGTCACATGTATCATTTCGGATCAACCTACACTATGAATTCGATTTGAGCCACTTATTGTTTGCACGGGGGCTAGGGCATGTGACGTGCTGAGTCTCTAAGACTGAAACATCCTATCCCGATCAATCTTTCATGAACAATCTGGAAATGACACCCATGAAAGGTCAGGTGTATCATTTAGGATCAATTAACACCATATACGCGATTTGAGTCATTTCAGTTTCCTTAGATCCTAAGGTGTGCAATGTGCGCAATTTCGAAGAACGAAACATCGCATCCCGCTCAATCTTTCATGAGGAATCCCAAAAGGGTCAGATGCATCATTTTGGATCAACTAGCACCACCAACGCGATTTGATTCATTTTAGCTTGTTTAAGGGCTAAGGCATGTAATGCGTTGAATTTCTAAGATTCAAACATCCTGTCCCACTCAACCGTTCATGAGGAATCCAGAGATGACACAAAAAATGCCGAATGTGTCATTTCAGATCAAGTAACACCATGAGCGCGATTTGAGCTGCATTCGTCTGCTTAGGGCCTAGGGCATGTAATGTGTCTAGCTTCCAAGATTGAAAAGCCCTTTCCCGCTCAATCTTCCGCGAGGAATCTAGAAATGAAGCCCAAAAAGGTCAGATGTATCATTTGGGATCAATTAACGCCAAGAACGAGATTTGAGCCAGTGTTGTTCGCTTGGGGGCTAAGGTATGCAGTGTGTTTAATTTCTATGACCGAAACTTCCTATCCAACCCAGTCTTTTATGAGGAATCTGGAAAAGGCACCCGTAAAGCTAAAATGTGTCACTTTGAATCAACCAGTACCATGCACGCGATTTGAGCCATTTTACTTTGTTTAGGGGCATAGGTATGTAATGTGTCCAATTTCTGAGATTGAAAAATCCTATCCCGCTCAATCTTTCATGAGCAGCCTAGAAATGACACCCAAAACGTAATGAGACGCATCACTTAGAATCGACTAACTCCAAGAACGCGATTTGAGCCATTTTAGTTTGCTTCGGGGCAAAGGTACGTAATGTTGCAATTTCTAAGGTTGAAACGTCCTATCCCACTCAATCGTTCATGAGGAATCTGGAGATGACATCTAGAACGGTCAGATGTACCGTTTTGGATCAACCAACACCATGAACGTGATTGAAGCCATTTTAGCTTGTTTGGGGGCCAAGGTATGTCATGTGCTGAATTTCTAAGATCGATACATCCTATCCCACTCAGTCTTTCATGAGAATCTGATCCGGTCGAGGTGGTTTTTGTTAGCCATCACGTAGGCGGTCCAAGTTCCCATGGCCGAGCCTTTCTCTCCCCTGTGAGCATCTATTCTTAAATCTAGAAATGGCACGAAGAAGGTCAAATGTATCATCTGGATCAACTGACTCCACGAACGCGATTTGGGACATTTTTGTTCGATTAGGTGCTACGGTATGTATTGTGTCTAATTTCTAATGTTGAAGCTATCTATCCCGGTGAATCGTTCATGAGGAATCCAGAAATGACACCCGGATGTATCATCATGAATCAACTAATACCATCAACACGATCTGAGGCATTTTAGTTTGCTTAGGGGCTAGGGTATGTAATGTTTTCGATTTGTGAAATTGAAACACCCTGTCCCGCTGAATCTTTCATGAGCAATCTCGAAATGACACAAAAAAGGTAAGATGTATCATTTTAGATCAACTACCACCATGAACGTGATTTGATCCATTTTTGTTTGCTTAGGGGCTAAGGTATGTAATGTGTCTAAATCTCTACGACCGAAACTCCGTTTCCCACTCGGTCTTTCATGAGGAATCTAGAATTGGCACCCAAGAAGGTCACATGTATCATTTCGGATCAACCTACACTATGAATTCGATTTGAGCCACTTATTGTTTGCACGGGGGCTAGGGCATGTGACGTGCTGAGTCTCTAAGACTGAAACATCCTATCCCGATCAATCTTTCATGAACAATCTGGAAATGACACCCATGAAAGGTCAGGTGTATCATTTAGGATCAATTAACACCATATACGCGATTTGAGTCATTTCAGTTTCCTTAGATCCTAAGGTGTGCAATGTGCGCAATTTCGAAGAACGAAACATCGCATCCCGCTCAATCTTTCATGAGGAATCCCAAAAGGGTCAGATGCATCATTTTGGATCAACTAGCACCACCAACGCGATTTGATTCATTTTAGCTTGTTTAAGGGCTAAGGCATGTAATGCGTTGAATTTCTAAGATTCAAACATCCTGTCCCACTCAACCGTTCATGAGGAATCCAGAGATGACACAAAAAATGCCGAATGTGTCATTTCAGATCAAGTAACACCATGAGCGCGATTTGAGCCGCTTTCGTCTGCTTAGGGCCTAGGGCATGTAATGTGTCTAGCTTCTAAGATTGAGAAGCCCTTTCCCGCTCAATCTTCCGCGAGGAATCTAGAAATGAAGCCCAAAAAGGTCAGATGTATCATTTGGGATCAATTAACGCCAAGAACGAGATTTGAGCCAGTGTTGTTCGCTTGGGGGCTAAGGTATGCAGTGTGTTTAATTTCTATGACCGAAACTTCCTATCCAACCCAGTCTTTTATGAGGAATCTGGAAAAGGCACCCGTAAAGCTAAAATGTGCCACTTTGAATCAACCAGTACCATGCACGCGATTTGAGCCATTTTACTTTGTGTAGGGGCATAGGTATGTAATGTGTCCAATTTCTGAGATTGAAAAATCCTATCCCGCTCAATCTTTCATGAGCAGCCTAGAAATGACACCCAAAACGTAATGAGACGCATCACTTAGAATCGACTAACTCCAAGAACGCGATTTGAGCCATTTTAGTTTGCTTCGGGGCAAAGGTACGTAATGTTGCAATTTCTAAGGTTGAAACGTCCTATCCCACTCAATCGTTCATGAGGAATCTGGAGATGACATCTAGAAGGGTCAGATGTACCGTTTTGGATCAACCAACACCATGAACGTGATTGAAGCCATTTTAGCTTGTTTGGGGGCCAAGGTATGTCATGTGCTGAATTTCTAAGATCGATACATCCTATCCCACTCAGTCTTTCATGAGAATCTGATCCGGTCGAGGTGGTTTTTGTTAGCCATCACGTAGGCGGTCCAAGTTCCCATGGCCGAGCCTTTCTCTCCCCTGTGAGCATCTATTCTTAAATCTAGAAATGGCACGAAGAAGGTCAAATGTATCATCTGGATCAACTGACTCCACGAACGCGATTTGGGACATTTTTGTTCGCTTAGGTGCTACGGTATGTATTGTGTCTAATTTCTAATGTTGAAGCTATCTATCCCGGTGAATCGTTCATGAGGAATCCAGAAATGACACCCGGATGTATCATCATGAATCAACTAATACCATCAACACGATCTGAGGCATTTTAGTTTGCTTAGGGGCTAGGGTATGTAATGTTTTCGATTTGTGAAATTGAAACACCCTGTCCCGCTGAATCTTTCATGAGGAATCTCGAAATGACACAAAAAAGGTAAGATGTATCATTTTAGATCAACTACCACCATGAACGTGATTTGATCCATTTTTGTTTGCTTAGGGGCTAAGGTATGTAATGTGTCTAAATCTCTACGACCGAAACTCCGTTTCCCACTCGGTCTTTCATGAGGAATCTAGAATTGGCACCCAAGAAGGTCACATGTATCATTTCGGATCAACCTACACTATGAATTCGATTTGAGCCACTTATTGTTTGCACGGGGGCTAGGGCATGTGACGTGCTGAGTCTCTAAGACTGAAACATCCTATCCCGATCAATCTTTCATGAACAATCTGGAAATGACACCCATGAAAGGTCAGGTGTATCATTTAGGATCAATTAACACCATATACGCGATTTGAGTCATTTCAGTTTCCTTAGATCCTAAGGTGTGCAATGTGCGCAATTTCGAAGAACGAAACATCGCATCCCGCTCAATCTTTCATGAGGAATCCCAAAAGGGTCAGATGCATCATTTTGGATCAACTAGCACCACCAACGCGATTTGATTCATTTTAGCTTGTTTAAGGGCTAAGGCATGTAATGCGTTGAATTTCTAAGATTCAAACATCCTGTCCCACTCAACCGTTCATGAGGAATCCAGAGATGACACAAAAAATGCCGAATGTGTCATTTCAGATCAAGTAACACCATGAGCGCGATTTGAGCCGCTTTCGTCTGCTTAGGGCCTAGGGCATGTAATGTGTCTAGCTTCTAAGATTGAGAAGCCCTTTCCCGCTCAATCTTCCGCGAGGAATCTAGAAATGAAGCCCAAAAAGGTCAGATGTATCATTTGGGATCAATTAACGCCAAGAACGAGATTTGAGCCAGTGTTGTTCGCTTGGGGGCTAAGGTATGCAGTGTGTTTAATTTCTATGACCGAAACTTCCTATCCAACCCAGTCTTTTATGAGGAATCTGGAAAAGGCACCCGTAAAGCTAAAATGTGCCACTTTGAATCAACCAGTACCATGCACGCGATTTGAGCCATTTTACTTTGTTTAGGGGCATAGGTATCTAATGTGTCCAATTTCTGAGATTGAAAAATCCTATCCCGCTCAATCTTTCATGAGCAGTCTAGAAATGACACCCAAAACGTAATCAGACGCATCATTTAGAATCGAGTAACTCCAAGAACGCGATTTGAGCCATTTTAGTTTGCTTCGGGGCAAAGGTTCGTAATGTTGCAATTTCTAAGGTTGAAACGTCCTATCCCACTCAATCGTTCATGAGGAATCTGGAGATGACATCTAGAAGGGTCAGATGTACCGTTTTGGATCAAAAAGCACCATCAACGTGATTGAAGCCATTTTAGCTTGTTTGGGGGCCAAGGTATGTCATGTGCTGAATTTCTAAAATCGATACATCCTATCCCACTCAGTCTTTCATGAGAATCTGATCCGGTCGAGGTGGTTTTTGTTAGCCATCACGTAGGCGGTCCAAGTTCCCATGGCCGAGCCTTTCTCTCCCCTGTGAGCATCTATTCTTAAATCTAGAAATGGCACGAAGAAGGTCAAATGTATCATCTGGATCAACTGACTCCACGAACGCGATTTGGGACATTTTTGTTCGCTTAGGTGCTACGGTATGTATTGTGTCTAATTTCTAATGTTGAAGCTATCTATCCCGGTGAATCGTTCATGAGGAATCCAGAAATGACACCCGGATGTATCATCATGAATCAACTAATACCATCAACACGATCTGAGGCATTTTAGTTTGCTTAGGGGCTAGGGTATGTAATGTTTTCGATTTGTGAAATTGAAACACCCTGTCCCGCTGAATCTTTCATGAGGAATCTCGAAATGACACAAAAAAGGTAAGATGTATCATTTTAGATCAACTACCACCATGAACGTGATTTGATCCATTTTTGTTTGCTTAGGGGCTAAGGTATGTAATGTGTCTAAATCTCTACGACCGAAACTCCGTTTCCCACTCGGTCTTTCATGAGGAATCTAGAATTGGCACCCAAGAAGGTCACATGTATCATTTCGGATCAACCTACACTATGAATTCGATTTGAGCCACTTATTGTTTGCACGGGGGCTAGGGCATGTGACGTGCTGAGTCTCTAAGACTGAAACATCCTATCCCGATCAATCTTTCATGAACAATCTGGAAATGACACCCATGAAAGGTCAGGTGTATCATTTAGGATCAATTAACACCATATACGCGATTTGAGTCATTTCAGTTTCCTTAGATCCTAAGGTGTGCAATGTGCGCAATTTCGAAGAACGAAACATCGCATCCCGCTCAATCTTTCATGAGGAATCCCAAAAGGGTCAGAGGCATCATTTTGGATCAACTAGCACCACCAACGCGATTTGATTCATTTTAGCTTGTTTAAGGGCTAAGGCATGTAATGCGTTGAATTTCTAAGATTCAAACATCCTGTCCCACTCAACCGTTCATGAGGAATCGAGAGATGACACAAAAAATGCCGAATGTGTCATTTCAGATCAAGTAACACCATGAGCGCGATTTGAGCCGCTTTCGTCTGCTTAGGGCCTAGGGCATGTAATGTGTCTAGCTTCTAAGATTGAGAAGCCCTTTCCCGCTCAATCTTCCGCGAGGAATCTAGAAATGAAGCCCAAAAAGGTCAGATGTATCATTTGGGATCAATTAACGCCAAGAACGAGATTTGAGCCAGTGTTGTTCGCTTGGGGGCTAAGGTATGCAGTGTGTTTAATTTCTATGACCGAAACTTCCTATCCAACCCAGTCTTTTATGAGGAATCTGGAAAAGGCACCCGTAAAGCTAAAATGTGCCACTTTGAATCAACCAGTACCATGCACGCGATTTGCGCCATTTTACTTTGTTTAGGGGCATAGGTATCTAATGTGTCCAATTTCTGAGATTGAAAAATCCTATCCCGCTCAATCTTTCATGAGCAGTCTAGAAATGACACCCAAAACGTAATCAGACGCATCATTTAGAATCGAGTAACTCCAAGAACGCGATTTGAGCCATTTTAGTTTGCTTCGGGGCAAAGGTTCGTAATGTTGCAATTTCTAAGGTTGAAACGTCCTATCCCACTCAATCGTTCATGAGGAATCTGGAGATGACATCTAGAAGGGTCAGATGTACCGTTTTGGATCAAAAAGCACCATCAACGTGATTGAAGCCATTTTAGCTTGTTTGGGGGCCAAGGTATGTCATGTGCTGAATTTCTAAGATCGATACATCCTATCCCACTCAGTCTTTCATGAGAATCTGATCCGGTCGAGGTGGTTTTTGTTAGCCATCACGTAGGCGGTCCAAGTTCCCATGGCCGAGCCTTTCTCTCCCCTGTGAGCATCTATTCTTAAATCTAGAAATGGCACGAAGAAGGTCAAATGTATCATCTGGATCAACTGACTCCACGAACGCGATTTGGGACATTTTTGTTCGCTTAGGTGCTACGGTATGTATTGTGTCTAACTTCTAATGTTGAAACTATCTATCCCGGTGAATCGTTCATGAGGAATCCAGAAATGACACCCGGATGTATCATCATGAATCAACTAATACCATCAACACGATCTGAGGCATTTTAGTTTGCTTAGGGGCTAGGGTATGTAATGTTTTCGATTTGTGAAATTGAAACACCCTGTCCCGCTGAATCTTTCATGAGGAATCTCGAAATGACACAAAAAAGGTAAGATGTATCATTTTAGATCAACTACCACCATGAACGTGATTTGATCCATTTTTGTTTGCTTAGGGGCTAAGGTATGTAATGTGTCTAAATCTCTACGACCGAAACTCCGTTTCCCACTCGGTCTTTCATGAGGAATCTAGAATTGGCACCCAAGAAGGTCACATGTATCATTTCGGATCAACCTACACTATGAATTCGATTTGAGCCACTTATTGTTTGCACGGGGGCTAGGGCATGTGACGTGCTGAGTCTCTAAGACTGAAACATCCTATCCCGATCAATCTTTCATGAACAATCTGGAAATGACACCCATGAAAGGTCAGGTGTATCATTTAGGATCAATTAACACCATATACGCGATTTGAGTCATTTCAGTTTCCTTAGATCCTAAGGTGTGCAATGTGCGCAATTTCGAAGAACGAAACATCGCATCCCGCTCAATCTTTCATGAGGAATCCCAAAAGGGTCAGATGCATCATTTTGGATCAACTAGCACCACCAACGCGATTTGATTCATTTTAGCTTGTTTAAGGGCTAAGGCATGTAATGCGTTGAATTTCTAAGATTCAAACATCCTGTCCCACTCAACCGTTCATGAGGAATCGAGAGATGACACAAAAAATGCCGAATGTGTCATTTCAGATCAAGTAACACCATGAGCGCGATTTGAGCCGCTTTCGTCTGCTTAGGGCCTAGGGCATGTAATGTGTCTAGCTTCTAAGATTGAGAAGCCCTTTCCCGCTCAATCTTCCGCGAGGAATCTAGAAATGAAGCCCAAAAAGGTCAGATGTATCATTTGGGATCAATTAACGCCAAGAACGAGATTTGAGCCAGTGTTGTTCGCTTGGGGGCTAAGGTATGCAGTGTGTTTAATTTCTATGACCGAAACTTCCTATCCAACCCAGTCTTTTATGAGGAATCTGGAAAAGGCACCCGTAAAGCTAAAATGTGCCACTTTGAATCAACCAGTACCATGCACGCGATTTGCGCCATTTTACTTTGTTTAGGGGCATAGGTATCTAATGTGTCCAATTTCTGAGATTGAAAAATCCTATCCCGCTCAATCTTTCATGAGCAGTCTAGAAATGACACCCAAAACGTAATCAGACGCATCATTTAGAATCGAGTAACTCCAAGAACGCGATTTGAGCCATTTTAGTTTGCTTCGGGGCAAAGGTTCGTAATGTTGCAATTTCTAAGGTTGAAACGTCCTATCCCACTCAATCGTTCATGAGGAATCTGGAGATGACATCTAGAAGGGTCAGATGTACCGTTTTGGATCAAAAAGCACCATCAACGTGATTGAAGCCATTTTAGCTTGTTTGGGGGCCAAGGTATGTCATGTGCTGAATTTCTAAGATCGATACATCCTATCCCACTCAGTCTTTCATGAGAATCTGATCCGGTCGAGGTGGTTTTTGTTAGCCATCACGTAGGCGGTCCAAGTTCCCATGGCCGAGCCTTTCTCTCCCCTGTGAGCATCTATTCTTAAATCTAGAAATGGCACGAAGAAGGTCAAATGTATCATCTGGATCAACTGACTCCACGAACGCGATTTGGGACATTTTTGTTCGCTTAGGTGCTACGGTATGTATTGTGTCTAACTTCTAATGTTGAAACTATCTATCCCGGTGAATCGTTCATGAGGAATCCAGAAATGACACCCGGATGTATCATCATGAATCAACTAATACCATCAACACGATCTGAGGCATTTTAGTTTGCTTAGGGGCTAGGGTATGTAATGTTTTCGATTTGTGAAATTGAAACACCCTGTCCCGCTGAATCTTTCATGAGGAATCTCGAAATGACACAAAAAAGGTCAGATGTATCATTTTAGATCAACTACCACCATGAACGTGATTTGATCCATTTTTGTTTGCTTAGGGGCTAAGGTATGTAATGTGTCTAAATCTCTACGACCGAAACTCCGTTTCCCACTCGGTCTTTCATGAGGAATCTAGAATTGGCACCCAAGAAGGTCACATGTATCATTTCGGATCAACCTACACTATGAATTCGATTTGAGCCACTTATTGTTTGCACGGGGCTAGGGCATGTGACGTGCTGAGTCTCTAAGACTGAAACATCCTATCCCGATCAATCTTTCATGAACAATCTGGAAATGACACCCATGAAAGGTCAGGTGTATCATTTAGGATCAATTAACACCATATACGCGATTTGAGTCATTTCAGTTTCCTTAGATCCTAAGGTGTGCAATGTGCGCAATTTCGAAGAACGAAACATCGCATCCCGCTCAATCTTTCATGAGGAATCCCAAAAGGGTCAGATGCATCATTTTGGATCAACTAGCACCACCAACGCGATTTGATTCATTTTAGCTTGTTTAAGGGCTAAGGCATGTAATGCGTTGAATTTCTAAGATTCAAACATCCTGTCCCACTCAACCGTTCATGAGGAATCGAGAGATGACACAAAAAATGCCGAATGTGTCATTTCAGATCAAGTAACACCATGAGCGCGATTTGAGCCGCTTTCGTCTGCTTAGGGCCTAGGGCATGTAATGTGTCTAGCTTCTAAGATTGAGAAGCCCTTTCCCGCTCAATCTTCCGCGAGGAATCTAGAAATGAAGCCCAAAAAGGTCAGATGTATCATTTGGGATCAATTAACGCCAAGAACGAGATTTGAGCCAGTGTTGTTCGCTTGGGGGCTAAGGTATGCAGTGTGTTTAATTTCTATGACCGAAACTTCCTATCCAACCCAGTCTTTTATGAGGAATCTGGAAAAGGCACCCGTAAAGCTAAAATGTGCCACTTTGAATCAACCAGTACCATGCACGCGATTTGCGCCATTTTACTTTGTTTAGGGGCATAGGTATGTAATGTGTCCAATTTCTGAGATTGAAAAATCCTATCCCGCTCAATCTTTCATGAGCAGTCTAGAAATGACACCCAAAACGTAATGAGACGCATCACTTAGAATCGACTAACTCCAAGAACGCGATTTGAGCCATTTTAGTTTGCTTCGGGGCAAAGGTACGTAATGTTGCAATTTCTAAGGTTGAAACGTCCTGTCCCACTCAATCGTTCATGAGGAATCTGGAGATGACATCTAGAAGGGTCAGATGTACCGTTTTGGATCAACCAGCACCATCAACGTGATTGAAGCCATTTTAGCTTGTTTGGGGGCCAAGGTATGTCATGTGCTGAATTTCTAAAATCGATACATCCTATCCCACTCAGTCTTTCATGAGAATCTGATCCGGTCGAGGTGGTTTTTGTTAGCCATCACGTAGGCGGTCCAAGTTCCCATGGCCGAGCCTTTCTCTCCCCTTTGAGCATCTATTCTTAAATCTAGAAATGGCACGAAGAAGGTCAAATGTATCATCTGGATCAACTGACTCCACGAACGCGATTTGGGACATTTTTGTTCGCTTAGGTGCTACGGTATGTATTGTGTCTAATTTCTAATGTTGAAGCTATCTATCCCGGTGAATCGTTCATGAGGAATCCAGAAATGACACCCGGATGTATCATCATGAATCAACTAATACCATCAACACGATCTGAGGCATTTTAGTTTGCTTAGGGGCTAGGGTATGTAATGTTTTCGATTTGTGAAATTGAAACACCCTGTCCCGCTGAATCTTTCATGAGGAATCTCGAAATGACACAAAAAAGGTAAGATGTATCATTTTAGATCAACTACCACCATGAACGTGATTTGATCCATTTTTGTTTGCTTAGGGGCTAAGGTATGTAATGTGTCTAAATCTCTACGACCGAAACTCCGTTTCCCACTCGGTCTTTCATGAGGAATCTAGAATTGGCACCCAAGAAGGTCACATGTATCATTTCGGATCAACCTACACTATGAATTCGATTTGAGCCACTTATTGTTTGCACGGGGGCTAGGGCATGTGACGTGCTGAGTCTCTAAGACTGAAACATCCTATCCCGATCAATCTTTCATGAACAATCTGGAAATGACACCCATGAAAGGTCAGGTGTATCATTTAGGATCAATTAACACCATATACGCGATTTGAGTCATTTCAGTTTCCTTAGATCCTAAGGTGCGCAATTTCGAAGAACGAAACATCGCATCCCGCTCAATCTTTCATGAGGAATCCCAAAAGGGTCAGATGCATCATTTTGGATCAACTAGCACCACCAACGCGATTTGATTCATTTTAGCTTGTTTAAGGGCTAAGGCATGTAATGCGTTGAATTTCTAAGATTCAAACATCCTGTCCCACTCAACCGTTCATGAGGAATCGAGAGATGACACAAAAAATGCCGAATGTGTCATTTCAGATCAAGTAACACCATGAGCGCGATTTGAGCCGCTTTCGTCTGCTTAGGGCCTAGGGCATGTAATGTGTCTAGCTTCTAAGATTGAGAAGCCCTTTCCCGCTCAATCTTCCGCGAGGAATCTAGAAATGAAGCCCAAAAAGGTCAGATGTATCATTTGGGATCAATTAACGCCAAGAACGAGATTTGAGCCAGTGTTGTTCGCTTGGGGGCTAAGGTATGCAGTGTGTTTAATTTCTATGACCGAAACTTCCTATCCAACCCAGTCTTTTATGAGGAATCTGGAAAAGGCACCCGTAAAGCTAAAATGTGCCACTTTGAATCAACCAGTACCATGCACGCGATTTGCGCCATTTTACTTTGTTTAGGGGCATAGGTATCTAATGTGTCCAATTTCTGAGATTGAAAAATCCTATCCCGCTCAATCTTTCATGAGCAGTCTAGAAATGACACCCAAAACGTAATCAGACGCATCACTTAGAATCGAGTAACTCCAAGAACGCGATTTGAGCCATTTTAGTTTGCTTCGGGGCAAAGGTTCGTAATGTTGCAATTTCTAAGGTTGAAACGTCCTATCCCACTCAATCGTTCATGAGGAATCTGGAGATGACATCTAGAAGGGTCAGATGTACCGTTTTGGATCAAAAAGCACCATCAACGTGATTGAAGCCATTTTAGCTTGTTTGGGGGCCAAGGTATGTCATGTGCTGAATTTCTAAGATCGATACATCCTATCCCACTCAGTCTTTCATGAGAATCTGATCCGGTCGAGGTGGTTTTTGTTAGCCATCACGTAGGCGGTCCAAGTTCCCATGGCCGAGCCTTTCTCTCCCCTTTGAGCATCTATTCTTAAATCTAGAAATGGCACGAAGAAGGTCAAATGTATCATCTGGATCAACTGACTCCACGAACGCGATTTGGGACATTTTTGTTCGCTTAGGTGCTACGGTATGTATTGTGTCTAATTTCTAATGTTGAAGCTATCTATCCCGGTGAATCGTTCATGAGGAATCCAGAAATGACACCCGGATGTATCATCATGAATCAACTAATACCATCAACACGATCTGAGGCATTTTAGTTTGCTTAGGGGCTAGGGTATGTAATGTTTTCGATTTGTGAAATTGAAACACCCTGTCCCGCTGAATCTTTCATGAGGAATCTCGAAATGACACAAAAAAGGTAAGATGTATCATTTTAGATCAACTACCACCATGAACGTGATTTGATCCATTTTTGTTTGCTTAGGGGCTAAGGTATGTAATGTGTCTAAATCTCTACGACCGAAACTCCGTTTCCCACTCGGTCTTTCATGAGGAATCTAGAATTGGCACCCAAGAAGGTCACATGTATCATTTCGGATCAACCTACACTATGAATTCGATTTGAGCCACTTATTGTTTGCACGGGGGCTAGGGCATGTGACGTGCTGAGTCTCTAAGACTGAAACATCCTATCCCGATCAATCTTTCATGAACAATCTGGAAATGACACCCATGAAAGGTCAGGTGTATCATTTAGGATCAATTAACACCATATACGCGATTTGAGTCATTTCAGTTTCCTTAGATCCTAAGGTGCGCAATTTCGAAGAACGAAACATCGCATCCCGCTCAATCTTTCATGAGGAATCCCAAAAGGGTCAGATGCATCATTTTGGATCAACTAGCACCACCAACGCGATTTGATTCATTTTAGCTTGTTTAAGGGCTAAGGCATGTAATGCGTTGAATTTCTAAGATTCAAACATCCTGTCCCACTCAACCGTTCATGAGGAATCGAGAGATGACACAAAAAATGCCGAATGTGTCATTTCAGATCAAGTAACACCATGAGCGCGATTTGAGCCGCTTTCGTCTGCTTAGGGCCTAGGGCATGTAATGTGTCTAGCTTCTAAGATTGAGAAGCCCTTTCCCGCTCAATCTTCCGCGAGGAATCTAGAAATGAAGCCCAAAAAGGTCAGATGTATCATTTGGGATCAATTAACGCCAAGAACGAGATTTGAGCCAGTGTTGTTCGCTTGGGGGCTAAGGTATGCAGTGTGTTTAATTTCTATGACCGAAACTTCCTCTCCAACCCAGTCTTTTATGAGGAATCTGGAAAAGGCACCCGTAAAGCTAAAATTTGTCACTTTGAATCAACCAGTACCATGCACGCGATTTGCGCCATTTTACTTTGTGTAGGGGCATAGGTATGTAATGTGTCCAATTTCTGAGATTGAAAAATCCTATCCCGCTCAATCTTTCATGAGCAGTCTAGAAATGACACCCAAAACGTAATGAGACGCATCACTTAGAATCGACTAACTCCAAGAACGCGATTTGAGCCATTTTAGTTTGCTTCGGGGCAAAGGTACGTAATGTTGCAATTTCTAAGGTTGAAACGTCCTGTCCCACTCAATCGTTCATGAGGAATCTGGAGATGACATCTAGAAGGGTCAGATGTACCGTTTTGGATCAACCAGCACCATCAACGTGATTGAAGCCATTTTAGCTTGTTTGGGGGCCAAGGTATGTCATGTGCTGAATTTCTAAGATCGATACATCCTATCCCACTCAGTCTTTCATGAGAATCTGATCCGGTCGAGGTGGTTTTTGTTAGCCATCACGTAGGCGGTCCAAGTTCCCATGGCCGAGCCTTTCTCTCCCCTTTGAGCATCTATTCTTAAATCTAGAAATGGCACGAAGAAGGTCAAATGTATCATCTGGATCAACTGACTCCACGAACGCGATTTGGGACATTTTTGTTCGCTTAGGTGCTACGGTATGTATTGTGTCTAATTTCTAATGTTGAAGCTATCTATCCCGGTGAATCGTTCATGAGGAATCCAGAAATGACACCCGGATGTATCATCATGAATCAACTAATACCATCAACACGATCTGAGGCATTTTAGTTTGCTTAGGGGCTAGGGTATGTAATGTTTTCGATTTGTGAAATTGAAACACCCTGTCCCGCTGAATCTTTCATGAGGAATCTCGAAATGACACAAAAAAGGTCAGATGTATCATTTTAGATCAACTACCACCATGAACGTGATTTGATCCATTTTTGTTTGCTTAGGGGCTAAGGTATGTAATGTGTCTAAATCTCTACGACCGAAACTCCGTTTCCCACTCGGTCTTTCATGAGGAATCTAGAATTGGCACCCAAGAAGGTCACATGTATCATTTCGGATCAACCTACACTATGAATTCGATTTGAGCCACTTATTGTTTGCACGGGGGCTAGGGCATGTGACGTGCTGAGTCTCTAAGACTGAAACATCCTATCCCGATCAATCTTTCATGAACAATCTGGAAATGACACCCATGAAAGGTCAGGTGTATCATTTAGGATCAATTAACACCATATACGCGATTTGAGTCATTTCAGTTTCCTTAGATCCTAAGGTGCGCAATTTCGAAGAACGAAACATCGCATCCCGCTCAATCTTTCATGAGGAATCCCAAAAGGGTCAGATGCATCATTTTGGATCAACTAGCACCACCAACGCGATTTGATTCATTTTAGCTTGTTTAAGGGCTAAGGCATGTAATGCGTTGAATTTCTAAGATTCAAACATCCTGTCCCACTCAACCGTTCATGAGGAATCGAGAGATGACACAAAAAATGCCGAATGTGTCATTTCAGATCAAGTAACACCATGAGCGCGATTTGAGCCGCTTTCGTCTGCTTAGGGCCTAGGGCATGTAATGTGTCTAGCTTCTAAGATTGAGAAGCCCTTTCCCGCTCAATCTTCCGCGAGGAATCTAGAAATGAAGCCCAAAAAGGTCAGATGTATCATTTGGGATCAATTAACGCCAAGAACGAGATTTGAGCCAGTGTTGTTCGCTTGGGGGCTAAGGTATGCAGTGTGTTTAATTTCTATGACCGAAACTTCCTATCCAACCCAGTCTTTTATGAGGAATCTGGAAAAGGCACCCGTAAAGCTAAAATGTGCCACTTTGAATCAACCAGTACCATGCACGCGATTTGCGCCATTTTACTTTGTTTAGGGGCATAGGTATCTAATGTGTCCAATTTCTGAGATTGAAAAATCCTATCCCGCTCAATCTTTCATGAGCAGTCTAGAAATGACACCCAAAACGTAATCAGACGCATCACTTAGAATCGAGTAACTCCAAGAACGCGATTTGAGCCATTTTAGTTTGCTTCGGGGCAAAGGTTCGTAATGTTGCAATTTCTAAGGTTGAAACGTCCTATCCCACTCAATCGTTCATGAGGAATCTGGAGATGACATCTAGAAGGGTCAGATGTACCGTTTTGGATCAAAAAGCACCATCAACGTGATTGAAGCCATTTTAGCTTGTTTGGGGGCCAAGGTATGTCATGTGCTGAATTTCTAAGATCGATACATCCTATCCCACTCAGTCTTTCATGAGAATCTGATCCGGTCGAGGTGGTTTTTGTTAGCCATCACGTAGGCGGTCCAAGTTCCCATGGCCGAGCCTTTCTCTCCCCTTTGAGCATCTATTCTTAAATCTAGAAATGGCACGAAGAAGGTCAAATGTATCATCTGGATCAACTGACTCCACGAACGCGATTTGGGACATTTTTGTTCGCTTAGGTGCTACGGTATGTATTGTGTCTAATTTCTAATGTTGAAGCTATCTATCCCGGTGAATCGTTCATGAGGAATCCAGAAATGACACCCGGATGTATCATCATGAATCAACTAATACCATCAACACGATCTGAGGCATTTTAGTTTGCTTAGGGGCTAGGGTATGTAATGTTTTCGATTTGTGAAATTGAAACACCCTGTCCCGCTGAATCTTTCATGAGGAATCTCGAAATGACACAAAAAAGGTAAGATGTATCATTTTAGATCAACTACCACCATGAACGTGATTTGATCCATTTTTGTTTGCTTAGGGGCTAAGGTATGTAATGTGTCTAAATCTCTACGACCGAAACTCCGTTTCCCACTCGGTCTTTCATGAGGAATCTAGAATTGGCACCCAAGAAGGTCACATGTATCATTTCGGATCAACCTACACTATGAATTCGATTTGAGCCACTTATTGTTTGCACGGGGGCTAGGGCATGTGACGTGCTGAGTCTCTAAGACTGAAACATCCTATCCCGATCAATCTTTCATGAACAATCTGGAAATGACACCCATGAAAGGTCAGGTGTATCATTTAGGATCAATTAACACCATATACGCGATTTGAGTCATTTCAGTTTCCTTAGATCCTAAGGTGCGCAATTTCGAAGAACGAAACATCGCATCCCGCTCAATCTTTCATGAGGAATCCCAAAAGGGTCAGATGCATCATTTTGGATCAACTAGCACCACCAACGCGATTTGATTCATTTTAGCTTGTTTAAGGGCTAAGGCATGTAATGCGTTGAATTTCTAAGATTCAAACATCCTGTCCCACTCAACCGTTCATGAGGAATCGAGAGATGACACAAAAAATGCCGAATGTGTCATTTCAGATCAAGTAACACCATGAGCGCGATTTGAGCCGCTTTCGTCTGCTTAGGGCCTAGGGCATGTAATGTGTCTAGCTTCTAAGATTGAGAAGCCCTTTCCCGCTCAATCTTCCGCGAGGAATCTAGAAATGAAGCCCAAAAAGGTCAGATGTATCATTTGGGATCAATTAACGCCAAGAACGAGATTTGAGCCAGTGTTGTTCGCTTGGGGGCTAAGGTATGCAGTGTGTTTAATTTCTATGACCGAAACTTCCTCTCCAACCCAGTCTTTTATGAGGAATCTGGAAAAGGCACCCGTAAAGCTAAAATTTGTCACTTTGAATCAACCAGTACCATGCACGCGATTTGCGCCATTTTACTTTGTGTAGGGGCATAGGTATGTAATGTGTCCAATTTCTGAGATTGAAAAATCCTATCCCGCTCAATCTTTCATGAGCAGTCTAGAAATGACACCCAAAACGTAATGAGACGCATCACTTAGAATCGACTAACTCCAAGAACGCGATTTGAGCCATTTTAGTTTGCTTCGGGGCAAAGGTACGTAATGTTGCAATTTCTAAGGTTGAAACGTCCTGTCCCACTCAATCGTTCATGAGGAATCTGGAGATGACATCTAGAAGGGTCAGATGTACCGTTTTGGATCAACCAGCACCATCAACGTGATTGAAGCCATTTTAGCTTGTTTGGGGGCCAAGGTATGTCATGTGCTGAATTTCTAAGATCGATACATCCTATCCCACTCAGTCTTTCATGAGAATCTGATCCGGTCGAGGTGGTTTTTGTTAGCCATCACGTAGGCGGTCCAAGTTCCCATGGCCGAGCCTTTCTCTCCCCTTTGAGCATCTATTCTTAAATCTAGAAATGGCACGAAGAAGGTCAAATGTATCATCTGGATCAACTGACTCCACGAACGCGATTTGGGACATTTTTGTTCGCTTAGGTGCTACGGTATGTATTGTGTCTAATTTCTAATGTTGAAGCTATCTATCCCGGTGAATCGTTCATGAGGAATCCAGAAATGACACCCGGATGTATCATCATGAATCAACTAATACCATCAACACGATCTGAGGCATTTTAGTTTGCTTAGGGGCTAGGGTATGTAATGTTTTCGATTTGTGAAATTGAAACACCCTGTCCCGCTGAATCTTTCATGAGGAATCTCGAAATGACACAAAAAAGGTCAGATGTATCATTTTAGATCAACTACCACCATGAACGTGATTTGATCCATTTTTGTTTGCTTAGGGGCTAAGGTATGTAATGTGTCTAAATCTCTACGACCGAAACTCCGTTTCCCACTCGGTCTTTCATGAGGAATCTAGAATTGGCACCCAAGAAGGTCACATGTATCATTTCGGATCAACCTACACTATGAATTCGATTTGAGCCACTTATTGTTTGCACGGGGGCTAGGGCATGTGACGTGCTGAGTCTCTAAGACTGAAACATCCTATCCCGATCAATCTTTCATGAACAATCTGGAAATGACACCCATGAAAGGTCAGGTGTATCATTTAGGATCAATTAACACCATATACGCGATTTGAGTCATTTCAGTTTCCTTAGATCCTAAGGTGCGCAATTTCGAAGAACGAAACATCGCATCCCGCTCAATCTTTCATGAGGAATCCCAAAAGGGTCAGATGCATCATTTTGGATCAACTAGCACCACCAACGCGATTTGATTCATTTTAGCTTGTTTAAGGGCTAAGGCATGTAATGCGTTGAATTTCTAAGATTCAAACATCCTGTCCCACTCAACCGTTCATGAGGAATCGAGAGATGACACAAAAAATGCCGAATGTGTCATTTCAGATCAAGTAACACCATGAGCGCGATTTGAGCCGCTTTCGTCTGCTTAGGGCCTAGGGCATGTAATGTGTCTAGCTTCTAAGATTGAGAAGCCCTTTCCCGCTCAATCTTCCGCGAGGAATCTAGAAATGAAGCCCAAAAAGGTCAGATGTATCATTTGGGATCAATTAACGCCAAGAACGAGATTTGAGCCAGTGTTGTTCGCTTGGGGGCTAAGGTATGCAGTGTGTTTAATTTCTATGACCGAAACTTCCTCTCCAACCCAGTCTTTTATGAGGAATCTGGAAAAGGCACCCGTAAAGCTAAAATGTGCCACTTTGAATCAACCAGTACCATGCACGCGATTTGCGCCATTTTACTTTGTTTAGGGGCATAGGTATCTAATGTGTCCAATTTCTGAGATTGAAAAATCCTATCCCGCTCAATCTTTCATGAGCAGTCTAGAAATGACACCCAAAACGTAATGAGACGCATCACTTAGAATCGACTAACTCCAAGAACGCGATTTGAGCCATTTTAGTTTGCTTCGGGGCAAAGGTACGTAATGTTGCAATTTCTAAGGTTGAAACGTCCTGTCCCACTCAATCGTTCATGAGGAATCTGGAGATGACATCTAGAAGGGTCAGATGTACCGTTTTGGATCAACCAGCACCATCAACGTGATTGAAGCCATTTTAGCTTGTTTGGGGGCCAAGGTATGTCATGTGCTGAATTTCTAAGATCGATACATCCTATCCCACTCAGTCTTTCATGAGAATCTGATCCGGTCGAGGTGGTTTTTGTTAGCCATCACGTAGGCGGTCCAAGTTCCCATGGCCGAGCCTTTCTCTCCCCTTTGAGCATCTATTCTTAAATCTAGAAATGGCACGAAGAAGGTCAAATGTATCATCTGGATCAACTGACTCCACGAACGCGATTTGGGACATTTTTGTTCGCTTAGGTGCTACGGTATGTATTGTGTCTAATTTCTAATGTTGAAGCTATCTATCCCGGTGAATCGTTCATGAGGAATCCAGAAATGACACCCGGATGTATCATCATGAATCAACTAATACCATCAACACGATCTGAGGCATTTTAGTTTGCTTAGGGGCTAGGGTATGTAATGTTTTCGATTTGTGAAATTGAAACACCCTGTCCCGCTGAATCTTTCATGAGGAATCTCGAAATGACACAAAAAAGGTCAGATGTATCATTTTAGATCAACTACCACCATGAACGTGATTTGATCCATTTTTGTTTGCTTAGGGGCTAAGGTATGTAATGTGTCTAAATCTCTACGACCGAAACTCCGTTTCCCACTCGGTCTTTCATGAGGAATCTAGAATTGGCACCCAAGAAGGTCACATGTATCATTTCGGATCAACCTACACTATGAATTCGATTTGAGCCACTTATTGTTTGCACGGGGGCTAGGGCATGTGACGTGCTGAGTCTCTAAGACTGAAACATCCTATCCCGATCAATCTTTCATGAACAATCTGGAAATGACACCCATGAAAGGTCAGGTGTATCATTTAGGATCAATTAACACCATATACGCGATTTGAGTCATTTCAGTTTCCTTAGATCCTAAGGTGCGCAATTTCGAAGAACGAAACATCGCATCCCGCTCAATCTTTCATGAGGAATCCCAAAAGGGTCAGATGCATCATTTTGGATCAACTAGCACCACCAACGCGATTTGATTCATTTTAGCTTGTTTAAGGGCTAAGGCATGTAATGCGTTGAATTTCTAAGATTCAAACATCCTGTCCCACTCAACCGTTCATGAGGAATCGAGAGATGACACAAAAAATGCCGAATGTGTCATTTCAGATCAAGTAACACCATGAGCGCGATTTGAGCCGCTTTCGTCTGCTTAGGGCCTAGGGCATGTAATGTGTCTAGCTTCTAAGATTGAGAAGCCCTTTCCCGCTCAATCTTCCGCGAGGAATCTAGAAATGAAGCCCAAAAAGGTCAGATGTATCATTTGGGATCAATTAACGCCAAGAACGAGATTTGAGCCAGTGTTGTTCGCTTGGGGGCTAAGGTATGCAGTGTGTTTAATTTCTATGACCGAAACTTCCTATCCAACCCAGTCTTTTATGAGGAATCTGGAAAAGGCACCCGTAAAGCTAAAATGTGCCACTTTGAATCAACCAGTACCATGCACGCGATTTGCGCCATTTTACTTTGTTTAGGGGCATAGGTATCTAATGTGTCCAATTTCTGAGATTGAAAAATCCTATCCCGCTCAATCTTTCATGAGCAGTCTAGAAATGACACCCAAAACGTAATCAGACGCATCATTTAGAATCGAGTAACTCCAAGAACGCGATTTGAGCCATTTTAGTTTGCTTCGGGGCAAAGGTTCGTAATGTTGCAATTTCTAAGGTTGAAACGTCCTATCCCACTCAATCGTTCATGAGGAATCTGGAGATGACATCTAGAAGGGTCAGATGTACCGTTTTGGATCAAAAAGCACCATCAACGTGATTGAAGCCATTTTAGCTTGTTTGGGGGCCAAGGTATGTCATGTGCTGAATTTCTAAGATCGATACATCCTATCCCACTCAGTCTTTCATGAGAATCTGATCCGGTCGAGGTGGTTTTTGTTAGCCATCACGTAGGCGGTCCAAGTTCCCATGGCCGAGCCTTTCTCTCCCCTGTGAGCATCTATTCTTAAATCTAGAAATGGCACGAAGAAGGTCAAATGTATCATCTGGATCAACTGACTCCACGAACGCGATTTGGGACATTTTTGTTCGCTTAGGTGCTAAGGTATGTATTGTGTCTAATTTCTAATGTTGAAACTATCTATCCCGGTGAATCGTTCATGAGGAATCCAGAAATGACACCCGGATGTATCATCATGAATCAACTAATACCATCAACACGATCTGAGGCATTTTAGTTTGCTTAGGGGCTAGGGTATGTAATGTTTTCGATTTGTGAAATTGAAACACCCTGTCCCGCTGAATCTTTCATGAGGAATCTCGAAATGACACAAAAAAGGTCAGATGTATCATTTTAGATCAACTACCACCATGAACGTGATTTGATCCATTTTTGTTTGCTTAGGGGCTAAGGTATGTAATGTGTCTAAATCTCTACGACCGAAACTCCGTTTCCCACTCGGTCTTTCATGAGGAATCTAGAATTGGCACCCAAGAAGGTCACATGTATCATTTCGGATCAACCTACACTATGAATTCGATTTGAGCCACTTATTGTTTGCACGGGGGCTAGGGCATGTGACGTGCTGAGTCTCTAAGACTGAAACATCCTATCCCGATCAATCTTTCATGAACAATCTGGAAATGACACCCATGAAAGGTCAGGTGTATCATTTAGGATCAATTAACACCATATACGCGATTTGAGTCATTTCAGTTTCCTTAGATCCTAAGGTGTGCAATGTGCGCAATTTCGAAGAACGAAACATCGCATCCCGCTCAATCTTTCATGAGTAATCCCAAAAGGGTCAGATGCATCATTTTGGATCAACTAGCACCACCAACGCGATTTGATTCATTTTAGCTTGTTTAAGGGCTAAGGCATGTAATGCGTTGAATTTCTAAGATTCAAACATCCTGTCCCACTCAACCGTTCATGAGGAATCGAGAGATGACACAAAAAATGCCGAATGTGTCATTTCAGATCAAGTAACACCATGAGCGCGATTTGAGCCGCTTTCGTCTGCTTAGGGCCTAGGGCATGTAATGTGTCTAGCTTCTAAGATTGAGAAGCCCTTTCCCGCTCAATCTTCCGCGAGGAATCTAGAAATGAAGCCCAAAAAGGTCAGATGTATCATTTGGGATCAATTAACGCCAAGAACGAGATTTGAGCCAGTGTTGTTCGCTTGGGGGCTAAGGTATGCAGTGTGTTTAATTTCTATGACCGAAACTTCCTATCCAACCCAGTCTTTTATGAGGAATCTGGAAAAGGCACCCGTAAAGCTAAAATTTGTCACTTTGAATCAACCAGTACCATGCACGCGATTTGCGCCATTTTACTTTGTGTAGGGGCATAGGTATGTAATGTGTCCAATTTCTGAGATTGAAAAATCCTATCCCGCTCAATCTTTCATGAGCAGTCTAGAAATGACACCCAAAACGTAATGAGACGCATCACTTAGAATCGACTAACTCCAAGAACGCGATTTGAGCCATTTTAGTTTGCTTCGGGGCAAAGGTACGTAATGTTGCAATTTCTAAGGTTGAAACGTCCTGTCCCACTCAATCGTTCATGAGGAATCTGGAGATGACATCTAGAAGGGTCAGATGTACCGTTTTGGATCAACCAGCACCATCAACGTGATTGAAGCCATTTTAGCTTGTTTGGGGGCCAAGGTATGTCATGTGCTGAATTTCTAAAATCGATACATCCTATCCCACTCAGTCTTTCATGAGAATCTGATCCGGTCGAGGTGGTTTTTGTTAGCCATCACGTAGGCGGTCCAAGTTCCCATGGCCGAGCCTTTCTCTCCCCTGTGAGCATCTATTCTTAAATCTAGAAATGGCACGAAGAAGGTCAAATGTATCATCTGGATCAACTGACTCCACGAACGCGATTTGGGACATTTTTGTTCGCTTAGGTGCTACGGTATGTATTGTGTCTAATTTCTAATGTTGAAGCTATCTATCCCGGTGAATCGTTCATGAGGAATCCAGAAATGACACCCGGATGTATCATCATGAATCAACTAATACCATCAACACGATCTGAGGCATTTTAGTTTGCTTAGGGGCTAGGGTATGTAATGTTTTCGATTTGTGAAATTGAAACACCCTGTCCCGCTGAATCCTTCATGAGGAATCTCGAAATGACACAAAAAAGGTCAGATGTATCATTTTAGATCAACTACCACCATGAACGTGATTTGATCCATTTTTGTTTGCTTAGGGGCTAAGGTATGTAATGTGTCTAAATCTCTACGACCGAAACTCCGTTTCCCACTCGGTCTTTCATGAGGAATCTAGAATTGGCACCCAAGAAGGTCACATGTATCATTTCGGATCAACCTACACTATGAATTCGATTTGAGCCACTTATTGTTTGCACGGGGGCTAGGGCATGTGACGTGCTGAGTCTCTAAGACTGAAACATCCTATCCCGATCAATCTTTCATGAACAATCTGGAAATGACACCCATGAAAGGTCAGGTGTATCATTTAGGATCAATTAACACCATATACGCGATTTGAGTCATTTCAGTTTCCTTAGATCCTAAGGTGTGCAATGTGCGCAATTTCGAAGAACGAAACATCGCATCCCGCTCAATCTTTCATGAGGAATCCCAAAAGGGTCAGATGCATCATTTTGGATCAACTAGCACCACCAACGCGATTTGATTCATTTTAGCTTGTTTAAGGGCTAAGGCATGTAATGCGTTGAATTTCTAAGATTCAAACATCCTGTCCCACTCAACCGTTCATGAGGAATCGAGAGATGACACAAAAAATGCCGAATGTGTCATTTCAGATCAAGTAACACCATGAGCGCGATTTGAGCCGCTTTCGTCTGCTTAGGGCCTAGGGCATGTAATGTGTCTAGCTTCTAAGATTGAGAAGCCCTTTCCCGCTCAATCTTCCGCGAGGAATCTAGAAATGAAGCCCAAAAAGGTCAGATGTATCATTTTGGATCAATTAACGCCAAGAACGAGGTTTGAGCCAGTGTTGCTCGCTTGGGGGCTAAGGTATGCAGTGTGTTTACTTTCTATGACCGAAACTTCCTATCCAACCCAGTCTTTTATGAGGAATCTGGAAAAGGCACCCGAAAAGCTAAAATGTGCCACTTTGAATCAACCAGTACCATGCACGCGATTTGCGCCATTTTACTTTGTGTAGGGGCATAGGTATGTAATGTGTCCAATTTCTGAGATTGAAAAATCCTATCCCGCTCAATCTTTCATGAGCAGTCTAGAAATGACACCCAAAACGTAATGAGACGCATCACTTAGAATCGACTAACTCCAAGAACGCGATTTGAGCCATTTTAGTTTGCTTCGGGGCAAAGGTACGTAATGTTGCAATTTCTAAGGTTGAAACGTCCTGTCCCACTCAATCGTTCATGAGGAATCTGGAGATGACATCTAGAAGGGTCAGATGTACCGTTTTGGATCAACCAGCACCATCAACGTGATTGAAGCCATTTTAGCTTGTTTGGGGGCCAAGGTATGTCATGTGCTGAATTTCTAAAATCGATACATCCTATCCCACTCAGTCTTTCATGAGAATCTGATCCGGTCGAGGTGGTTTTTGTTAGCCATCACGTAGGCGGTCCAAGTCCCCATGGCCGAGCCTTTCTCTCCCCTGTGAGCATCTATTCTTAAATCTAGAAATGGCACGAAGAAGGTCAAATGTATCATCTGGATCAACTGACTCCACGAACGCGATTTGGGACATTTTTGTTCGCTTAGGTGCTAAGGTATGTATTGTGTCTAATTTCTAATGTTGAAGCTATCTATCCCGGTGAATCGTTCATGAGGAATCCAGAAATGACACCCGGATGTATCATCATGAATCAACTAATACCATCAACACGATCTGAGGCATTTTAGTTTGCTTAGGGGCTAGGGTATGTAATGTTTTCGATTTGTGAAATTGAAACACCCTGTCCCGCTGAATCCTTCATGAGGAATCTCGAAATGACACAAAAAAGGTCAGATGTATCATTTTAGATCAACTACCACCATGAACGTGATTTGATCCATTTTTGTTTGCTTAGGGGCTAAGGTATGTAATGTGTCTAAATCTCTACGACCGAAACTCCGTTTCCCACTCGGTCTTTCATGAGGAATCTAGAATTGGCACCCAAGAAGGTCACATGTATCATTTCGGATCAACCTACACTATGAATTCGATTTGAGCCACTTATTGTTTGCACGGGGGCTAGGGCATGTGATGTGCTGAGTCTCTAAGACTGAAACATCCTATCCCGATCAATCTTTCATGAACAATCTGGAAATGACACCCATGAAAGGTCAGGTGTATCATTTAGGATCAATTAACACCATATACGCGATTTGAGTCATTTCAGTTTCCTTAGATCCTAAGGTGTGCAATGTGCGCAATTTCGAAGAACGAAACATCGCATCCCGCTCAATCTTTCATGAGGAATCCCAAAAGGGTCAGATGCATCATTTTGGATCAACTAGCACCACCAACTGGATTTGATTCATTTTAGCTTGTTTAAGGGCTAAGGCATGTAATGCGTTGAATTTCTAAGATTCAAACATCCTGTCCCACTCAATCGTTCATGAGGAATCTAGGGATGACACAAAAAATGCCAAATGTGTCATTTCAGATCAAGTAACACCATGAGCGCGATTTGAGCCGCTTTCGTCTGCTTAGGGCCTAAGGCATGTAATGTGTCTAGCTTCTAAGATTGAAAAGCCCTTTCCCGCTCAATCTTCCACGAGGAATCAAGAAATGAGGCCCACAAAGGTCAGATGTATCATTTTGGATCAATTAACGCCAAGAACGAGGTTTGAGCCAGTGTTGCTCGCTTGGGGGCTAAGGTATGCAGTGTGTTTACTTTCTATGACCGAAACTTCCTATCCAACTCAGTCTTTTATGAGGAATCTGGAAAAGGCACCCGTAAAGCTAAAATGTGCCACTTTGAATCAACCAGTACCATGCACGCGATTTGAGCCATTTTACTTTGTTTAGGGGCATAGGTATGTAATGTGTCCAATTTCTGAGATTGAAAAATCCTATCCCGCTCAATCTTTCATGAGCAGTCTAGAAATGACACCCAAAACGTAATCAGAAGCATCATTTAGAATCGAGTGACTCCAAGAACGCGATTTGAGCCATTTTAGTTTGCTTCGGGGCAAAGGTACGTAATGTTGCAATTTCTAAGGTTGAAACGTCCTATCCCACTCAATCGTTCATGAGGAATCTGGAGATGACATCTAGAAGGGTCAGATGTACCGTTTTGGATCAACCAGCACCATCAACGTGATTTAAGCCATTTTAGCTTGTTTGGGGGCCAAGGTATGTCATGTGCTGAATTTCTAAAATCGATACATCCTATCCCACTCAGTCTTTCATGAGAATCTGATCCGGTCGAGGTGGTTTTTGTTAGCCATCACGTAGGCGGTCCAAGTCCCCATGGCCGAGCCTTTCTCTCCCCTGTGAGCATCTATTCTTAAATCTAGAAATGGCACGAAGAAGGTCAAATGTATCATCTGGATCAACTGACTCCACGAACGCGATTTGGGACATTTTTGTTCGCTTAGGTGCTAAGGTATGTATTGTGTCTAATTTCTAATGTTGAAACTATCTATCCCGGTGAATCGTTCATGAGGAATCCAGAAACGACACCCGGATGTATCATCATGAATCAACTAATACCATCAACACGATCTGAGCCATTTTAGTTTGCTTAGGGGCTAGGGTATGTAATGTTTTCGACTTGTGAAATTGAAACACCCTGTCCCGCTGAATCCTTCATGAGGAATCTCGAAATGACACAAAAAAGGTCAGATGTATCATTTTAGATCAACTACCACCATGAACGTGATTTGATCCATTTTTGTTTTCTTAGGGGCTAAGGTATGTAATGTGTCTAAATCTCTACGACCGAAACTCCGTTTCCCACTCGGTCTTTCATGAGGAATCTAGAATTGGCACCCAAGAAGGTCACATGTATCATTTCGGATCAACCTACACTATGAATTCGATTTGAGCCACTTATTGTTTGCACGGGGGCTAGGGCATGTGACGTGCTGAGTCTCTAAGACTGAAACATCCTATCCCGATCAATCTTTCATGAACAATCTGGAAATGACACCCATGAAAGGTCAGGTGTATCATTTAGGATCAATTAACACCATATACGCGATTTGAGTCATTTCAGTTTCCTTAGATCCTAAGGTGTGCAATGTGTGCAATTTCGAAGAACGGAACATCGCATCCCGCTCAATCTTTCATGAGGAATCCCAAAAGGGTCAGATGCATCATTTTGGATCAACTAGCACCACCAACTCGATTTGATTCATTTTAGCTTGTTTAAGGGCTAAGGCATGTAATGCGTTGAATTTCTAAGATTGAAACATCCTGTCCCACTCAATCGTTCATGAGGAATCTAGGGATGACACAAAAAATGCCAAATGTGTCATTTCAGATCAAGTAACACCATGAGCGCGATTTGAGCCGCTTTCGTCTGCTTAGGGCCTAAGGCATGTAATGTGTCTAGCTTCTAAGATTGAAAAGCCCTTTCCCGCTCAATCTTCCACGAGGAATCAAGAAATGAGGCCCACAAAGGTCAGATGTATCATTTTGGATCAATTAACGCCAAGAACGAGGTTTGAGCCAGTGTTGCTCGCTTGGGGGCTAAGGTATGCAGTGTGTTTACTTTCTATGACCGAAACTTCCTATCCAACTCAGTCTTTTATGAGGAATCTGGAAAAGGCACCCGTAAAGCTAAAATGTGCCACTTTGAATCAACCAGTACCATGCACGCGATTTGAGCCATTTTACTTTGTTTAGGGGCATAGGTATGTAATGTGTCCAATTTCTGAGATTGAAAAATCCTATCCCGCTCAATCTTTCATGAGCAGTCTAGAAATGACACCCAAAACGTAATCAGAAGCATCATTTAGAATCGAGTGACTCCAAGAACGCGATTTGAGCCATTTTAGTTTGCTTCGGGGCAAAGGTACGTAATGTTGCAATTTCTAAGGTTGAAACGTCCTATCCCACTCAATCGTTCATGAGGAATCTGGAGATGACATCTAGAAGGGTCAGATGTACCGTTTTGGATCAACCAGCACCATCAACGTGATTTAAGCCATTTTAGCTTGTTTGGGGGCCAAGGTATGTCATGTGCTGAATTTCTAAAATCGATACATCCTATCCCACTCAGTCTTTCATGAGAATCTGATCCGGTCGAGGTGGTTTTTGTTAGCCATCACGTAGGCGGTCCAAGTCCCCATGGCCGAGCCTTTCTCTCCCCTGTGAGCATCTATTCTTAAATCTAGAAATGGCACGAAGAAGGTCAAATGTATCATCTGGATCAACTGACTCCACGAACGCGATTTGGGACATTTTTGTTCGCTTAGGTGCTAAGGTATGTATTGTGTCTAATTTCTAATGTTGAAACTATCTATCCCGGTGAATCGTTCATGAGGAATCCAGAAACGACACCCGGATGTATCATCATGAATCAACTAATACCATCAACACGATCTGAGCCATTTTAGTTTGCTTAGGGGCTAGGGTATGTAATGTTTTCGACTTGTGAAATTGAAACACCCTGTCCCGCTGAATCCTTCATGAGGAATCTCGAAATGACACAAAAAAGGTCAGATGTATCATTTTAGATCAACTACCACCATGAACGTGATTTGATCCATTTTTGTTTTCTTAGGGGCTAAGGTATGTAATGTGTCTAAATCTCTACGACCGAAACTCCGTTTCCCACTCGGTCTTTCATGAGGAATCTAGAATTGGCACCCAAGAAGGTCACATGTATCATTTCGGATCAACCTACACTATGAATTCGATTTGAGCCACTTATTGTTTGCACGGGGGCTAGGGCATGTGACGTGCTGAGTCTCTAAGACTGAAACATCCTATCCCGATCAATCTTTCATGAACAATCTGGAAATGACACCCATGAAAGGTCAGGTGTATCATTTAGGATCAATTAACACCATATACGCGATTTGAGTCATTTCAGTTTCCTTAGATCCTAAGGTGTGCAATGTGTGCAATTTCGAAGAACGGAACATCGCATCCCGCTCAATCTTTCATGAGGAATCCCAAAAGGGTCAGATGCATCATTTTGGATCAACTAGCACCACCAACTCGATTTGATTCATTTTAGCTTGTTTAAGGGCTAAGGCATGTAATGCGTTGAATTTCTAAGATTGAAACATCCTGTCCCACTCAATCGTTCATGAGGAATCTAGGGATGACACAAAAAATGCCAAATGTGTCATTTCAGATCAAGTAACACCATGAGCGCGATTTGAGCCGCTTTCGTCTGCTTAGGGCCTAAGGCATGTAATGTGTCTAGCTTCTAAGATTGAAAAGCCCTTTCCCGCTCAATCTTCCACGAGGAATCAAGAAATGAGGCCCACAAAGGTCAGATGTATCATTTTGGATCAATTAACGCCAAGAACGAGGTTTGAGCCAGTGTTGCTCGCTTGGGGGCTAAGGTATGCAGTGTGTTTACTTTCTATGACCGAAACTTCCTATCCAACTCAGTCTTTTATGAGGAATCTGGAAAAGGCACCCGTAAAGCTAAAATGTGCCACTTTGAATCAACCAGTACCATGCACGCGATTTGAGCCATTTTACTTTGTTTAGGGGCATAGGTATGTAATGTGTCCAATTTCTGAGATTGAAAAATCCTATCCCGCTCAATCTTTCATGAGCAGTCTAGAAATGACACCCAAAACGTAATCAGAAGCATCATTTAGAATCGAGTGACTCCAAGAACGCGATTTGAGCCATTTTAGTTTGCTTCGGGGCAAAGGTACGTAATGTTGCAATTTCTAAGGTTGAAACGTCCTATCCCACTCAATCGTTCATGAGGAATCTGGAGATGACATCTAGAAGGGTCAGATGTACCGTTTTGGATCAACCAGCACCATCAACGTGATTTAAGCCATTTTAGCTTGTTTGGGGGCCAAGGTATGTCATGTGCTGAATTTCTAAAATCGATACATCCTATCCCACTCAGTCTTTCATGAGAATCTGATCCGGTCGAGGTGGTTTTTGTTAGCCATCACGTAGGCGGTCCAAGTCCCCATGGCCGAGCCTTTCTCTCCCCTGTGAGCATCTATTCTTAAATCTAGAAATGGCACGAAGAAGGTCAAATGTATCATCTGGATCAACTGACTCCACGAACGCGATTTGGGACATTTTTGTTCGCTTAGGTGCTAAGGTATGTATTGTGTCTAATTTCTAATGTTGAAACTATCTATCCCGGTGAATCGTTCATGAGGAATCCAGAAACGACACCCGGATGTATCATCATGAATCAACTAATACCATCAACACGATCTGAGCCATTTTAGTTTGCTTAGGGGCTAGGGTATGTAATGTTTTCGACTTGTGAAATTGAAACACCCTGTCCCGCTGAATCCTTCATGAGGAATCTCGAAATGACACAAAAAAGGTCAGATGTATCATTTTAGATCAACTACCACCATGAACGTGATTTGATCCATTTTTGTTTTCTTAGGGGCTAAGGTATGTAATGTGTCTAAATCTCTACGACCGAAACTCCGTTTCCCACTCGGTCTTTCATGAGGAATCTAGAATTGGCACCCAAGAAGGTCACATGTATCATTTCGGATCAACCTACACTATGAATTCGATTTGAGCCACTTATTGTTTGCACGGGGGCTAGGGCATGTGACGTGCTGAGTCTCTAAGACTGAAACATCCTATCCCGATCAATCTTTCATGAACAATCTGGAAATGACACCCATGAAAGGTCAGGTGTATCATTTAGGATCAATTAACACCATATACGCGATTTGAGTCATTTCAGTTTCCTTAGATCCTAAGGTGTGCAATGTGTGCAATTTCGAAGAACGGAACATCGCATCCCGCTCAATCTTTCATGAGGAATCCCAAAAGGGTCAGATGCATCATTTTGGATCAACTAGCACCACCAACTCGATTTGATTCATTTTAGCTTGTTTAAGGGCTAAGGCATGTAATGCGTTGAATTTCTAAGATTGAAACATCCTGTCCCACTCAATCGTTCATGAGGAATCTAGGGATGACACAAAAAATGCCAAATGTGTCATTTCAGATCAAGTAACACCATGAGCGCGATTTGAGCCGCTTTCGTCTGCTTAGGGCCTAAGGCATGTAATGTGTCTAGCTTCTAAGATTGAAAAGCCCTTTCCCGCTCAATCTTCCACGAGGAATCAAGAAATGAGGCCCACAAAGGTCAGATGTATCATTTTGGATCAATTAACGCCAAGAACGAGGTTTGAGCCAGTGTTGCTCGCTTGGGGGCTAAGGTATGCAGTGTGTTTACTTTCTATGACCGAAACTTCCTATCCAACTCAGTCTTTTATGAGGAATCTGGAAAAGGCACCCGTAAAGCTAAAATGTGCCACTTTGAATCAACCAGTACCATGCACGCGATTTGAGCCATTTTACTTTGTTTAGGGGCATAGGTATGTAATGTGTCCAATTTCTGAGATTGAAAAATCCTATCCCGCTCAATCTTTCATGAGCAGTCTAGAAATGACACCCAAAACGTAATCAGAAGCATCATTTAGAATCGAGTGACTCCAAGAACGCGATTTGAGCCATTTTAGTTTGCTTCGGGGCAAAGGTACGTAATGTTGCAATTTCTAAGGTTGAAACGTCCTATCCCACTCAATCGTTCATGAGGAATCTGGAGATGACATCTAGAAGGGTCAGATGTACCGTTTTGGATCAACCAGCACCATCAACGTGATTTAAGCCATTTTAGCTTGTTTGGGGGCCAAGGTATGTCATGTGCTGAATTTCTAAAATCGATACATCCTATCCCACTCAGTCTTTCATGAGAATCTGATCCGGTCGAGGTGGTTTTTGTTAGCCATCACGTAGGCGGTCCAAGTCCCCATGGCCGAGCCTTTCTCTCCCCTGTGAGCATCTATTCTTAAATCTAGAAATGGCACGAAGAAGGTCAAATGTATCATCTGGATCAACTGACTCCACGAACGCGATTTGGGACATTTTTGTTCGCTTAGGTGCTAAGGTATGTATTGTGTCTAATTTCTAATGTTGAAACTATCTATCCCGGTGAATCGTTCATGAGGAATCCAGAAACGACACCCGGATGTATCATCATGAATCAACTAATACCATCAACACGATCTGAGCCATTTTAGTTTGCTTAGGGGCTAGGGTATGTAATGTTTTCGACTTGTGAAATTGAAACACCCTGTCCCGCTGAATCCTTCATGAGGAATCTCGAAATGACACAAAAAAGGTCAGATGTATCATTTTAGATCAACTACCACCATGAACGTGATTTGATCCATTTTTGTTTTCTTAGGGGCTAAGGTATGTAATGTGTCTAAATCTCTACGACCGAAACTCCGTTTCCCACTCGGTCTTTCATGAGGAATCTAGAATTGGCACCCAAGAAGGTCACATGTATCATTTCGGATCAACCTACACTATGAATTCGATTTGAGCCACTTATTGTTTGCACGGGGGCTAGGGCATGTGACGTGCTGAGTCTCTAAGACTGAAACATCCTATCCCGATCAATCTTTCATGAACAATCTGGAAATGACACCCATGAAAGGTCAGGTGTATCATTTAGGATCAATTAACACCATATACGCGATTTGAGTCATTTCAGTTTCCTTAGATCCTAAGGTGTGCAATGTGTGCAATTTCGAAGAACGGAACATCGCATCCCGCTCAATCTTTCATGAGGAATCCCAAAAGGGTCAGATGCATCATTTTGGATCAACTAGCACCACCAACTCGATTTGATTCATTTTAGCTTGTTTAAGGGCTAAGGCATGTAATGCGTTGAATTTCTAAGATTGAAACATCCTGTCCCACTCAATCGTTCATGAGGAATCTAGGGATGACACAAAAAATGCCAAATGTGTCATTTCAGATCAAGTAACACCATGAGCGCGATTTGAGCCGCTTTCGTCTGCTTAGGGCCTAAGGCATGTAATGTGTCTAGCTTCTAAGATTGAAAAGCCCTTTCCCGCTCAATCTTCCACGAGGAATCAAGAAATGAGGCCCACAAAGGTCAGATGTATCATTTTGGATCAATTAACGCCAAGAACGAGGTTTGAGCCAGTGTTGCTCGCTTGGGGGCTAAGGTATGCAGTGTGTTTACTTTCTATGACCGAAACTTCCTATCCAACTCAGTCTTTTATGAGGAATCTGGAAAAGGCACCCGTAAAGCTAAAATGTGCCACTTTGAATCAACCAGTACCATGCACGCGATTTGAGCCATTTTACTTTGTTTAGGGGCATAGGTATGTAATGTGTCCAATTTCTGAGATTGAAAAATCCTATCCCGCTCAATCTTTCATGAGCAGTCTAGAAATGACACCCAAAACGTAATCAGAAGCATCATTTAGAATCGAGTGACTCCAAGAACGCGATTTGAGCCATTTTAGTTTGCTTCGGGGCAAAGGTACGTAATGTTGCAATTTCTAAGGTTGAAACGTCCTATCCCACTCAATCGTTCATGAGGAATCTGGAGATGACATCTAGAAGGGTCAGATGTACCGTTTTGGATCAACCAGCACCATCAACGTGATTTAAGCCATTTTAGCTTGTTTGGGGGCCAAGGTATGTCATGTGCTGAATTTCTAAAATCGATACATCCTATCCCACTCAGTCTTTCATGAGAATCTGATCCGGTCGAGGTGGTTTTTGTTAGCCATCACGTAGGCGGTCCAAGTCCCCATGGCCGAGCCTTTCTCTCCCCTGTGAGCATCTATTCTTAAATCTAGAAATGGCACGAAGAAGGTCAAATGTATCATCTGGATCAACTGACTCCACGAACGCGATTTGGGACATTTTTGTTCGCTTAGGTGCTAAGGTATGTATTGTGTCTAATTTCTAATGTTGAAACTATCTATCCCGGTGAATCGTTCATGAGGAATCCAGAAACGACACCCGGATGTATCATCATGAATCAACTAATACCATCAACACGATCTGAGCCATTTTAGTTTGCTTAGGGGCTAGGGTATGTAATGTTTTCGACTTGTGAAATTGAAACACCCTGTCCCGCTGAATCCTTCATGAGGAATCTCGAAATGACACAAAAAAGGTCAGATGTATCATTTTAGATCAACTACCACCATGAACGTGATTTGATCCATTTTTGTTTTCTTAGGGGCTAAGGTATGTAATGTGTCTAAATCTCTACGACCGAAACTCCGTTTCCCACTCGGTCTTTCATGAGGAATCTAGAATTGGCACCCAAGAAGGTCACATGTATCATTTCGGATCAACCTACACTATGAATTCGATTTGAGCCACTTATTGTTTGCACGGGGGCTAGGGCATGTGACGTGCTGAGTCTCTAAGACTGAAACATCCTATCCCGATCAATCTTTCATGAACAATCTGGAAATGACACCCATGAAAGGTCAGGTGTATCATTTAGGATCAATTAACACCATATACGCGATTTGAGTCATTTCAGTTTCCTTAGATCCTAAGGTGTGCAATGTGTGCAATTTCGAAGAACGGAACATCGCATCCCGCTCAATCTTTCATGAGGAATCCCAAAAGGGTCAGATGCATCATTTTGGATCAACTAGCACCACCAACTCGATTTGATTCATTTTAGCTTGTTTAAGGGCTAAGGCATGTAATGCGTTGAATTTCTAAGATTGAAACATCCTGTCCCACTCAATCGTTCATGAGGAATCTAGGGATGACACAAAAAATGCCAAATGTGTCATTTCAGATCAAGTAACACCATGAGCGCGATTTGAGCCGCTTTCGTCTGCTTAGGGCCTAAGGCATGTAATGTGTCTAGCTTCTAAGATTGAAAAGCCCTTTCCCGCTCAATCTTCCACGAGGAATCAAGAAATGAGGCCCACAAAGGTCAGATGTATCATTTTGGATCAATTAACGCCAAGAACGAGGTTTGAGCCAGTGTTGCTCGCTTGGGGGCTAAGGTATGCAGTGTGTTTACTTTCTATGACCGAAACTTCCTATCCAACTCAGTCTTTTATGAGGAATCTGGAAAAGGCACCCGTAAAGCTAAAATGTGCCACTTTGAATCAACCAGTACCATGCACGCGATTTGAGCCATTTTACTTTGTTTAGGGGCATAGGTATGTAATGTGTCCAATTTCTGAGATTGAAAAATCCTATCCCGCTCAATCTTTCATGAGCAGTCTAGAAATGACACCCAAAACGTAATCAGAAGCATCATTTAGAATCGAGTGACTCCAAGAACGCGATTTGAGCCATTTTAGTTTGCTTCGGGGCAAAGGTACGTAATGTTGCAATTTCTAAGGTTGAAACGTCCTATCCCACTCAATCGTTCATGAGGAATCTGGAGATGACATCTAGAAGGGTCAGATGTACCGTTTTGGATCAACCAGCACCATCAACGTGATTTAAGCCATTTTAGCTTGTTTGGGGGCCAAGGTATGTCATGTGCTGAATTTCTAAAATCGATACATCCTATCCCACTCAGTCTTTCATGAGAATCTGATCCGGTCGAGGTGGTTTTTGTTAGCCATCACGTAGGCGGTCCAAGTCCCCATGGCCGAGCCTTTCTCTCCCCTGTGAGCATCTATTCTTAAATCTAGAAATGGCACGAAGAAGGTCAAATGTATCATCTGGATCAACTGACTCCACGAACGCGATTTGGGACATTTTTGTTCGCTTAGGTGCTAAGGTATGTATTGTGTCTAATTTCTAATGTTGAAACTATCTATCCCGGTGAATCGTTCATGAGGAATCCAGAAACGACACCCGGATGTATCATCATGAATCAACTAATACCATCAACACGATCTGAGCCATTTTAGTTTGCTTAGGGGCTAGGGTATGTAATGTTTTCGACTTGTGAAATTGAAACACCCTGTCCCGCTGAATCCTTCATGAGGAATCTCGAAATGACACAAAAAAGGTCAGATGTATCATTTTAGATCAACTACCACCATGAACGTGATTTGATCCATTTTTGTTTTCTTAGGGGCTAAGGTATGTAATGTGTCTAAATCTCTACGACCGAAACTCCGTTTCCCACTCGGTCTTTCATGAGGAATCTAGAATTGGCACCCAAGAAGGTCACATGTATCATTTCGGATCAACCTACACTATGAATTCGATTTGAGCCACTTATTGTTTGCACGGGGGCTAGGGCATGTGACGTGCTGAGTCTCTAAGACTGAAACATCCTATCCCGATCAATCTTTCATGAACAATCTGGAAATGACACCCATGAAAGGTCAGGTGTATCATTTAGGATCAATTAACACCATATACGCGATTTGAGTCATTTCAGTTTCCTTAGATCCTAAGGTGTGCAATGTGTGCAATTTCGAAGAACGGAACATCGCATCCCGCTCAATCTTTCATGAGGAATCCCAAAAGGGTCAGATGCATCATTTTGGATCAACTAGCACCACCAACTCGATTTGATTCATTTTAGCTTGTTTAAGGGCTAAGGCATGTAATGCGTTGAATTTCTAAGATTGAAACATCCTGTCCCACTCAATCGTTCATGAGGAATCTAGCGATGACACAAAAAATGCCAAATGTGTCATTTCAGATCAAGTAACACCATGAGCGCGATTTGAGCCGCTTTCGTCTGCTTAGGGCCTAAGGCATGTAATGTGTCTAGCTTCTAAGATTGAAAAGCCCTTTCCCGCTCAATCTTCCACGAGGAATCAAGAAATGAGGCCCACAAAGGTCAGATGTATCATTTTGGATCAATTAACGCCAAGAACGAGGTTTGAGCCAGTGTTGCTCGCTTGGGGGCTAAGGTATGCAGTGTGTTTACTTTCTATGACCGAAACTTCCTATCCAACTCAGTCTTTTATGAGGAATCTGGAAAAGGCACCCGTAAAGCTAAAATGTGCCACTTTGAATCAACCAGTACCATGCACGCGATTTGAGCCATTTTACTTTGTTTAGGGGCATAGGTATGTAATGTGTCCAATTTCTGAGATTGAAAAATCCTATCCCGCTCAATCTTTCATGAGCAGTCTAGAAATGACACCCAAAACGTAATCAGACACATCATTTAGAATCGAGTGACTCCAAGAACGCGATTTGAGCAATTTTAGTTTGCTTCGGGGCAAAGGTACGTAATGTTGCAATTTCTAAGGTTGAAACGTCCTATCCCACTCAATCGTTCATGAGGAATCTGGAGATGACATCTAGAAGGGTCAGATGTACCGTTTTGGATCAACCAGCACCATCAACGTGATTTAAGCCATTTTAGCTTGTTTGGGGGCCAAGGTATGTCATGTGCTGAATTTCTAAAATCGATACATCCTATCCCACTCAGTCTTTCATGAGAATCTGATCCGGTCGAGGTGGTTTTTGTTAGCCATCACGTAGGCGGTCCAAGTCCCCATGGCCGAGCCTTTCTCTCCCCTGTGAGCATCTATTCTTAAATCTAGAAATGGCACGAAGAAGGTCAAATGTATCATCTGGATCAACTGACTCCACGAACGCGATTTGGGACATTTTTGTTCGCTTAGGTGCTAAGGTATGTATTGTGTCTAATTTCTAATGTTGAAACTATCTATCCCGGTGAATCGTTCATGAGGAATCCAGAAATGACACCCGGATGTATCATCATGAATCAACTAATACCATCAACACGATCTGAGCCATTTTAGTTTGCTTAGGGGCTAGGGTATGTAATGTTTTCGATTTGTGAAATTGAAACACCCTGTCCCGCTGAATCCTTCATGAGGAATCTCGAAATGACACAAAAAAGGTCAGATGTATCATTTTAGATCAACTACCACCATGAACGTGATTTGATCCATTTTTGTTTGCTTAGGGGCTAAGGTATGTAATGTGTCTAAATCTCTACGACCGAAACTCCGTTTCCCACTCGGTCTTTCATGAGGAATCTAGAATTGGCACCCAAGAAGGTCACATGTATCATTTCGGATCAACCTACACTATGAATTCGATTTGAGCCACTTATTGTTTGCACGGGGGCTAGGGCATGTGACGTGCTGAGTCTCTAAGACTGAAACATCCTATCCCGATCAATCTTTCATGAACAATCTGGAAATGACACCCATGAAAGGTCAGGTGTATCATTTAGGATCAATTAACACCATATACGCGATTTGAGTCATTTCAGTTTCCTTAGATCCTAAGGTGTGCAATGTGTGCAATTTCGAAGAACGGAACATCGCATCCCACTCAATCTTTCATGAGAAATCCCAAAAGGGTCAGATGCATCATTTTGGATCAACTAGCACCACCAACTCGATTTGATTCATTTTAGCTTGTTTAAGGGCTAAGGCATGTAATGCGTTGAATTTCTAAGATTGAAACATCCTGTCCCACTCAATCGTTCATGAGGAATCTGGAGATGACATCTAGAAGGGTCAGATGTACCGTTTTGGATCAACCAGCACCATCAACGTGATTTAAGCCATTTTAGCTTGTTTGGGGGCCAAGGTATGTCATGTGCTGAATTTCTAAAATCGATACATCCTATCCCACTCAGTCTTTCATGAGAATCTGATCCGGTCGAGGTGGTTTTTGTTAGCCATCACGTAGGCGGTCCAAGTCCCCATGGCCGAGCCTTTCTCTCCCCTGTGAGCATCTATTCTTAAATCTAGAAATGGCACGAAGAAGGTCAAATGTATCATCTGGATCAACTGACTCCACGAACGCGATTTGGGACATTTTTGTTCGCTTAGGTGCTAAGGTATGTATTGTGTCTAATTTCTAATGTTGAAACTATCTATCCCGGTGAATCGTTCATGAGGAATCCAGAAATGACACCCGGATGTATCATCATGAATCAACTAATACCATCAACACGATCTGAGCCATTTTAGTTTGCTTAGGGGCTAGGGTATGTAATGTTTTCGACTTGTGAAATTGAAACACCCTGTCCCGCTGAATCCTTCATGAGGAATCTCGAAATGACACAAAAAAGGTCAGATGTATCATTTTAGATCAACTACCACCATGAACGTGATTTGATCCATTTTTGTTTTCTTAGGGGCTAAGGTATGTAATGTGTCTAAATCTCTACGACCGAAACTCCGTTTCCCACTCGGTCTTTCATGAGGAATCTAGAATTGGCACCCAAGAAGGTCACATGTATCATTTCGGATCAACCTACACTATGAATTCGATTTGAGCCACTTATTGTTTGCACGGGGGCTAGGGCATGTGACGTGCTGAGTCTCTAAGACTGAAACATCCTATCCCGATCAATCTTTCATGAACAATCTGGAAATGACACCCATGAAAGGTCAGGTGTATCATTTAGGATCAATTAACACCATATACGCGATTTGAGTCATTTCAGTTTCCTTAGATCCTAAGGTGTGCAATGTGTGCAATTTCGAAGAACGGAACATCGCATCCCACTCAATCTTTCATGAGGAATCCCAAAAGGGTCAGATGCATCATTTTGGATCAACTAGCACCACCAACTCGATTTGATTCATTTTAGCTTGTTTAAGGGCTAAGGCATGTAATGCGTTGAATTTCTAAGATTGAAACATCCTGTCCCACTCAATCGTTCATGAGGAATCTAGAGATGACACAAAAAATGCCAAATGTGTCATTTCAGATCAAGTAACACCATGAGCGCGATTTGAGCCGCTTTCGTCTGCTTAGGGCCTAAGGCATGTAATGTGTCTAGCTTCTAAGATTGAAAAGCCCTTTCCCGCTCAATCTTCCACGAGGAATCAAGAAATGAGGCCCACAAAGGTCAGATGTATCATTTTGGATCAATTAACGCCAAGAACGAGGTTTGAGCCAGTGTTGCTCGCTTGGGGGCTAAGGTATGCAGTGTGTTTACTTTCTATGACCGAAACTTCCTATCCAACTCAGTCTTTTATGAGGAATCTGGAAAAGGCACCCGTAAAGCTAAAATGTGCCACTTTGAATCAACCAGTACCATGCACGCGATTTGAGCCATTTTACTTTGTTTAGGGGCATAGGTATGTAATGTGTCCAATTTCTGAGATTGAAAAATCCTATCCCGCTCAATCTTTCATGAGCAGTCTAGAAATGACACCCAAAACGTAATCAGACACATCATTTAGAATCGAGTGACTCCAAGAACGCGATTTGAGCAATTTTAGTTTGCTTCGGGGCAAAGGTACGTAATGTTGCAATTTCTAAGGTTGAAACGTCCTATCCCACTCAATCGTTCATGAGGAATCTGGAGATGACATCTAGAAGGGTCAGATGTACCGTTTTGGATCAACCAGCACCATCAACGTGATTTAAGCCATTTTAGCTTGTTTGGGGGCCAAGGTATGTCATGTGCTGAATTTCTAAAATCGATACATCCTATCCCACTCAGTCTTTCATGAGAATCTGATCCGGTCGAGGTGGTTTTTGTTAGCCATCACGTAGGCGGTCCAAGTCCCCATGGCCGAGCCTTTCTCTCCCCTGTGAGCATCTATTCTTAAATCTAGAAATGGCACGAAGAAGGTCAAATGTATCATCTGGATCAACTGACTCCACGAACGCGATTTGGGACATTTTTGTTCGCTTAGGTGCTAAGGTATGTATTGTGTCTAATTTCTAATGTTGAAACTATCTATCCCGGTGAATCGTTCATGAGGAATCCAGAAATGACACCCGGATGTATCATCATGAATCAACTAATACCATCAACAGGATCTGAGCCATTTTAGTTTGCTTAGGGGCTAGGGTATGTAATGTTTTCGACTTGTGAAATTGAAACACCCTGTCCCGCTGAATCCTTCATGAGGAATCTCGAAATGACACAAAAAAGGTCAGATGTATCATTTTAGATCAACTACCACCATGAACGTGATTTGATCCATTTTTGTTTGCTTAGGGGCTAAGGTATGTAATGTGTCTAAATCTCTACGACCGAAACTCCGTTTCCCACTCGGTCTTTCATGAGGAATCTAGAATTGGCACCCAAGAAGGTCACATGTATCATTTCGGATCAACCTACACTATGAATTCGATTTGAGCCACTTATTGTTTGCACGGGGGCTAGGGCATGTGACGTGCTGAGTCTCTAAGACTGAAACATCCTATCCCGATCAATCTTTCATGAACAATCTGGAAATGACACCCATGAAAGGTCAGGTGTATCATTTAGGATCAATTAACACCATATACGCGATTTGAGTCATTTCAGTTTCCTTAGATCCTAAGGTGTGCAATGTGTGCAATTTCGAAGAACGGAACATCGCATCCCGCTCAATCTTTCATGAGGAATCCCAAAAGGGTCAGATGCATCATTTTGGATCAACTAGCACCACCAACGCGATTTGATTCATTTTAGCTTGTTTAAGGGCTAAGGCATGTAATGCGTTGAATTTCTAAGATTGAAACATCCTGTCCCACTCAATCGTTCATGAGGAATCTAGAGATGACACAAAAAATGCCAAATGTGTCATTTCAGATCAAGTAACACCATGAGCGCGATTTGAGCCGCTTTCGTCTGCTTAGGGCCTAAGGCATGTAATGTGTCTAGCTTCTAAGATTGAAAAGCCCTTTCCCGCTCAATCTTCCACGAGGAACCAAGAAATGAGGCCCAAAAAGGTCAGATGTATCATTTTGGATCACTTAACGCCAAGAACGAGGTTTGAGCCAGTGTTGCTCGCTTGGGGGCTAAGGTATGCAGTGTGTTTGATTTCTATGACCGAAACTTCCTATCCAACTCAGTCTTTTATGAGGAATCTGGAAAAGGCACCCGTAAAGCTAAAATGTGTCACTTTGAATCAACCAGTACCATGCACGCGATTTGAGCCATTTTACTTTGTTTAGGGGCATAGGTATGTAATGTGTCCAATTTCTGAGATTGAAAAATCCTATCCCGCTCAATCTTTCATGAGCAGTCTAGAAATGACACCCAAAACGTAATCAGACGCATCATTTAGAATCGAGTGACTCCAAGAACGCGATTTGAGCCATTTTAGTTTGCTTCGGGGCAAAGGTACGTAATGTTGCAATTTCTAAGGTTGAAACGTCCTATCCCACTCAATCGTTCATGAGGAATCTGGAGATGACATCTAGAAGGGTCAGATGTACCGTTTTGGATCAACCAGCACCATCAACGTGATTTAAGCCATTTTAGCTTGTTTGGGGGCCAAGGTATGTCATGTGCTGAATTTCTAAAATCGATACATCCTATCCCACTCAGTCTTTCATGAGAATCTGATCCGGTCGAGGTGGTTTTTGTTAGCCATCACGTAGGCGGTCCAAGTCCCCATGGCCGAGCCTTTCTCTCCCCTGTGAGCATCTATTCTTAAATCTAGAAATGGCACGAAGAAGGTCAAATGTATCATCTGGATCAACTGACTCCACGAACGCGATTTGGGACATTTTTGTTCGCTTAGGTGCTAAGGTATGTATTGTGTCTAATTTCTAATGTTGAAACTATCTATCCCGGTGAATCGTTCATGAGGAATCCAGAAATGACACCCGGATGTATCATCATGAATCAACTAATACCATCAACACGATCTGAGGCATTTTAGTTTGCTTAGGGGCTAGGGTATGTAATGTTTTCGATTTGTGAAATTGAAACACCCTGTCCCGCTGAATCCTTCATGAGGAATCTCGAAATGACACAAAAAAGGTCAGATGTATCATTTTAGATCAACTACCACCATGAACGTGATTTGATCCATTTTTGTTTGCTTAGGGGCTAAGGTATGTAATGTGTCTAAATCTCTACGACCGAAACTCCGTTTCCCACTCGGTCTTTCATGAGGAATCTAGAATTGGCACCCAAGAAGGTCACATGTATCATTTCGGATCAACCTACACTATGAATTCGATTTGAGCCACTTATTGTTTGCACGGGGGCTAGGGCATGTGACGTGCTGAGTCTCTAAGACTGAAACATCCTATCCCGATCAATCTTTCATGAACAATCTGGAAATGACACCCATGAAAGGTCAGGTGTATCATTTAGGATCAATTAACACCATATACGCGATTTGAGTCATTTCAGTTTCCTTAGATCCTAAGGTGTGCAATGTGTGCAATTTCGAAGAACGGAACATCGCATCCCGCTCAATCTTTCATGAGGAATCCCAAAAGGGTCAGATGCATCATTTTGGATCAACTAGCACCACCAACGCGATTTGATTCATTTTAGCTTGTTTAAGGGCTAAGGCATGTAATGCGTTGAATTTCTAAGATTGAAACATCCTGTCCCACTCAATCGTTCATGAGGAATCTAGAGATGACACAAAAAATGCCAAATGTGTCATTTCAGATCAAGTAACACCATGAGCGCGATTTGAGCCGCTTTCATCTGCTTAGGGCCTAAGGCATGTAATGTGTCTAGCTTCTAAGATTGAAAAGCCCTTTCCCGCTCAATCTTCCACGAGGAACCAAGAAATGAGGCCCAAAAAGGTCAGATGTATCATTTTGGATCACTTAACGCCAAGAACGAGGTTTGAGCCAGTGTTGCTCGCTTGGGGGCTAAGGTATGCAGTGTGTTTGATTTCTATGACCGAAACTTCCTATCCAACTCAGTCTTTTATGAGGAATCTGGAAAAGGCACCCGAAAAGCTAAAATGTGCCACTTTGAATCAACCAGTACCATGCACGCGATTTGAGCCATTTTACTTTGTTTAGGGGCATAGGTATGTAATGTGTCCAATTTCTGAGATTGAAAAATCCTATCCCGCTCAATCTTTCATGAGCAGTCTAGAAATGACACCCAAAACGTAATCAGACGCATCATTTAGAATCGAGTGACTCCAAGAACGCGATTTGAGCCATTTTAATTTGCTTCGGGGCAAAGGTACGTAATGTTGCAATTTCTAAGGTTGAAACGTCCTATCCCACTCAATCGTTCATGAGGAATCTGGAGATGACATCTAGAAGGGTCAGATGTACCGTTTTGGATCAACCAACACCATCAACGTGATTTAAGCCATTTTAGCTTGTTTGGGGGCCAAGGTATGTCATGTGCTGAATTTCTAAAATCGATACATCCTATCCCACTCAGTCTTTCATGAGAATCGGATCCGGTCGAGGTGGTTTTTGTTAGCCATCACGTAGGCGGTCCAAGTCCCCATGGCCGAGCCTTTCTCTCCCCTGTGAGCATCTATTCTTAAATCTAGAAATGGCACGAAGAAGGTCAAATGTATCATCTGGATCAACTGACTCCACGAACGCGATTTGGGACATTTTTGTTCGCTTAGGTGCTAAGGTATGTATTGTGTCTAATTTCTAATGTTGAAACTATCTATCCCGGTGAATCGTTCATGAGGAAGTAACACTATAAATTTTATTTGAGCCTTTTCTTTGCTTAGGGGCTAAGGCACGTAATGTGTTCAATTTCTAAGATTCAAACGTCCTATCGCAATCAATCATTCATGAGCAATCTAGAAATGACACCCCAAAAGGTCACCTGTATCATTTTTTATCAATTTACACCATGAATGCGATTTGAGCCATTTTAGTTTTCTTAGGGGCTAAGGTATGTAATGTGTTCCATTTCTAAGATTGAAAAATCATATCCCACTCAATCGTTCATGAGAAATCTAGAAATGAAACCCAATAGGGTCAGAAGTATCATTTAGAATCAACTAACACCATCAGCGCGGTTTTAGCAATTTTCGCTTGTTTAGGGGCTAAGGCATGTAATGTATTGAATTTCCTAGATTGAAACATCGTATCCCACTCAATCTCTCATGAGGAATCTAGAGATGACAGCCAAAAGGGTCAGATGTATCATTTACAATCAACCAACACCGTCAACGCGATTTGAGCCATTTTAGTTTGCTCAGGGACGAAGGTGTGTAGTGTGCTCAATCTCTAAAATTGAAGCGTCCTATCCCTATCAATCTTTCATGAGCAATCAAGAAATGACACCCAAATGGGTAAGATGTATAATTTAGAATCAACTAACTTCATAAACGCGATTTGAGCCATTTTAGTTTGCTCAGGGGCTAAGGTGTGTAACGCGTCCAATTTCTAAGATCGAAGCATCCTATCCCAATCAATCATTCATGAGGAATCTAGAAATAACACAAGAAAGGGTCAAATGTATCATTTTAGATCGACAAACACCATGATCGAGATTTGATCCAGTTTTGTTTGCTTGGGGGCTAAGGTATGCAGTGTGTTTAATTTTTATGACCAAAACTTACTGTCCAACTCAATCTTTTATGAGGAATCTAGAAATGACACCCAAAAAGTCAAAATGTGTCATTTTGAATCAACCAGTACCATGCACGCGATTTGAGCCATTTTACTTTGTTTAGGGGCATAGGTATGTAATGCGCCCAATTTCTAAGATTGAAAATCCTATCCCCCTCAATCTTTCATGAGCAGTCTAGAAATGACACCCAAAAGGCAATAAGATGCATCATTTAGAATCGACTAACTCCATAAACGTCCTATCCCACCCAATCGTTAGTGAGGAATCTAGAAATGACACCCGGATGTATCATTATGAATTAACTTCAAACCATCAACACGATCTGAATCTTTCATGAGGAATCTCGAAATGAAACCCAATAGGGTCAGAAGTATCATTTATAATCAACTAACACCATCAGCGCGGTTTTAGCAATTTTAGCTTGTTTAGGAGCTAAGGCATGTAATGTATTGAATTTCCTAGATTGAAACATCGTATCCCACTCAATCTCTCATGAGGAATCTAGAGATGACAGCCAAAAGGGTCAGATGTATCATTTACAATCAACTAACACCATGAGCGTGATTTGAGCCGCTTTTGTTTGCTTAGGGCCTAAGGCATGTAATGTGTCTAGCTTCTAAGATTGAGAAACCCTTTCCCACTCAATCTTGCATGAGGAATCTCGAAATGACACAAAAAAGGTCAGATGTATCATTTTAGATCAACTACCACCATGAACGTGATTTGATCCATTTTTGTTTGCTTAGGGGCTAAGGTATGTAATGTGTCTAATCTCTACGAGTGAAACTCCGTTTCCCACTCACTCTTTCATGAGGAATCTAGAATTGGCACCCAAGAAGGTCACATGTATCATTCCGGATCAACTAACACTATAAATTCGATTTGAGCCATTTATTGTTTGCACGGGGGCTAGGGCATGTCATGTGCTGAGTCTCTAAGATCGAAGCATCCTATCCCGATCGATGTTTCATGAACAATCTGGAAATGACACCCATAAAAGGTCAAGTGTATTGTTTCAGATCAATTAACACCATATACGCGATTTGAGCCATTTTAGTTTGCTTAGGGGCTAAGGTGTGTAACACGTCCATTTTCTAAGATTGAAGAATCCTATCCCAATCAATCATTCATGAGGAATCTAGAAATGACACAAGAAAAGGTCAAATGTATCATTTTAGATCGACGAGCAACATGAGCGCGATTTGAGCCAGTTTTGTTTTCTTAGCGGCTAAGGTATGCAGTGTGTTTAATTTCCATGACTGATACTTCCTATCCAACTCAATCTTTTATGAGCAATCTAGAAATGACACCCAAAAAGTTAAAATGTGTCATTTTGAATCAACCACTACCATGAAAGCGATTTGAGCCATTTTACTTTGTTTAGGGGCATAGGTATGTAATGCGTTCAATTTATAAGATTGAAAAAGCATATCCCACTTTCATGAGCCCTTGAGAAATGACACCCAAAAGGGTAAGATGCATCATTTAGAATTGACTAACTCCATAAGCGCGATTTGAGCAATTTTTAGTTTGCGTAAGGGCTAAGGTATGTAATGTGTGCAATTTCTTAAATTGAAATGTCTTATCCCTCTCAATCGTTAATGAGGAATCTAGAAGTAACATCTAAAAGGGTAAGATGTATCATTTTAGATCAACTAACACCATCAACGCGATTTAAGCCATTTTAACTTGTTTAGGGGCCAAGGTATGTAATGTGTTGAATTTCTAAAATTGATACATCCCATCCCACTCAATCTTTCATGAGAATCTAATCTGGTCGAGGGGGTTTTGTTAACCATCGCGTAGGCGGTCCAAGTGCCTATGGCCGAGTCTTACTCTCCCCTGTGTGCATCTACTCTTAAATCTAGAAATGGCACAAAAGGTCAAATGTATCATTTAGATCAAGTAACACCATGAACGCGATTTGAGCCACTTTTGTTTTCTTACGGGCTAAGGTATGTAATGTGTTTCCAGCAAGATGACATTTCAACATCAAATGATCCTTTGCAAATTCCAAGTGGACCAATCACAAGAGAGGGAGCCAAGAGAATAAAGGAAGCATTGATTGGGCTTGTGCAAGAGACATGGACAAAGCAAATGGCAATTGATTCAACAATTAGGAGCAGAAGTGCTCAAAACGTAGCAAATGTCATTTGGGCTGAAAAAGGGAGATTCAGAGCATATTTTGGGCTTGGAGACATCAAATTATAGGGCTTGGACCAAGTGCTGCACATGGGAGGAGTCATTTGGGCCTAAATGATCACATATTGGGCTTTAAGTGATGACTACATTTTAATATTTTTATTTGTGCGAAAATTAGCATTTTATTGGAAATTTGGAATTTTTAATTATTTATTTATTTAGCAAATGTTGTGTAGAACTCTCTAGAATGCATTTAATGCAAACTAGGTCAAATTTCTGAAGGCACCTATAAATGCTATGTTAGCCTCATTTTGAGGGCAGACTTGAATTTGAATGAAAAAGTTGCTTTCTGTACTTTGTGACTTGAGAGAGGATTCTCTCTAGGGTTCTTCTTAGAACTAACAGACTTATCAAGGCTTGATCAACCTTGTGGCGTCTTCCAAGACATCGGGTCTTTGTTCTTCCGTGTTCAAGGGTTCGAGTGGATCATTACAAACCTTTGTTTAGCTTTCTTGGGGTGAGTGTATCTCATATCGGTTGTGGGTTCTTGGGGTCTAACCCTAGTGGGTTCGCGCCATAATGTGTGCAATTTCTAAGAATGAAACATCCCATTCCACTCAATCTTTCATGAGGAATCCCAATATGAAACCCAAAAGGAATGTATCAGTTAGAAGCAACTAGCACCTTAAACCCGGTTGAGCCATTTTAGTTTGCTTAGAGGCTAAGGTATGTAATGTGTCCAATTTCTAGGATTGAAACATCATGTCCCCCTCAATCTTTAATGAGCAATCTAGAAATGACACCGAAAAGGGTCATGGTGTGAACCCACTAGGGTTAGACCCCAAGAACCCACAGCCAATCTGATATACACTCACCCCAAGAAAGCTAAACAAAGGACTGGAACGATCCACTCGAACCCTTGAACACGGAAGGACAAGGACCCGAAGTGTTCGAAGATGCCACAAGGTTGATCAAGCCTTGATATGTTTGTTAATTCTAAGAAGAACCCTAGAGAGAATCCTCTCTCAAGATAAAAAGTGCAAAAAGCAACTTTTTCATTCAAAATTCAAGTCTTCCTCAAAATGAGGCTTACAATCTATTCAAAGGCTACAATAAAAAATCTGACCTAATTTGCATTAAATGCATTCTACGGATCAGAGCTTCGGATCTAAACTCATTTCATATCTTTCTATTCTTTGATTTCATTTTCGATCATCGTTTCGTGTATTTGTTTCATGTCTGTTCATCTTCTCTATCTCTGTTCGGATTTGAAATTTCTGTCCTTGTTTGAAGCGTTCTACCTTGAGTTTTTCAACGTTTAGTATGTCGATTTCATAGTTCAGGATCTGGTCTTTCTCTCGTTTTGGAATCGTTCAAATCCGAGTTGTTTGTTGGGAGATAAACGCGTTTCAAAAAAACGGCGTGTTTTCTGGATTTCTTGGTTCTGTTTTGCTTTTAGTTCTGTTTGTGGTATTTTTTTTCTTTATTTCCGTTATATTGCAGCAAAAAAAAAGAAGAAAAAGAAAACAAAAAGGGAAAATTAACAAAAGAAAAATAAATTGAAAAGAAAAGAATTGAAAAAAAAAGAAAGAAAGTTGCAATTGTTGAGCTGAAAGTATTCTTAGAAAGTGAATTCATACCCATAATTTTTCTTCAATCTTTGCAATCTATGTTAGTTTGAACTCTTATTTTTGTTGATCTTTCATGTTCAATACTCATATATGGAGTTTCTAAGTGTTGTGTTGTTTTAACAAGTTGCAAAATGTTTTGGTTAAATTGCTTAGTTCTTTTAAGAGCCTCAAGAGAAATTTGAGAGTGGAAAAAGGCAAGAGTGACATACATCAAAATTTTAAAAGCCAGATTGAGTGAAACACGAGTGTAGAGTGACATTCTTAGGGGAAACATTTAAGGAAACTTGTGAGGAACTCAACTGCACAAACATCTTTTCTTGTAGCAACCATGTCTAGTGCAGGTGAATCATCCAATGGTGGTGGAGGTCCAAGAAATTTAGATGAGAACCTCAGAGCAATGCAGCAGCATTTTGCAAGTATGAAAGTGGTTTTTGGAGAAAGAAGGGATAGGGATGGATAGGCTAGATGAGAGGATTGCAAATCTGCAAAGAGGGCAACCATTCAAAAGGCATGATCGGCGAAGGGAGGTTTTTGTGGATGGGTCTGAATCTGAAAATGATAGTGAGGTTGATTTTGAATCTGAATATGAATGGGAAAGAAATAGGCATAGAGGAGATAGGAATGGAAGAAGACATGGAAGGGAGAGAAATATGTTGGATGGGAACCTTGGTAACATTAAAATGAAAATTACAGCTTTCCAAGGTAGGGGTGATCATGAAGCATATTTATAGTGGGAGAAGAAGATGGAGATGATTTTTGAGTGCCATAACTACTCTGAAGCTAAAAAGGTGAAGTTCGCAGCAATAGAATTCACTAATTATGCCATGGCTTGGTGGGATAAATTGGGCATTAATAGGAGGAATAATGGTGAGAGGCCTGTGGCAACATGGAGAGAAATGAAGGCTCTTATGAGGAGGAGATTGGTTCCCAACCATTACTATTGAGAGCTTTATCAAAATTTGCAGACTCTTGAACAAGACTCTAAGAGTGTGGATGAATATTTTAAAGAGATGGAGTTAGCTTTGATAAGAGCTAATGTGCAAGATAGGGAGGCTACAATGGCTCGATTTCTGAATGGGCTGCACAAAGATATTGCTGACACAGTGGAATTGCATCATTATGTTAAGTTAGAAGACATGGTGCATATGGCAATCAAGGTGGAAAAACAACTCAAATGTAAAGGTGTTTCAAGATTTAATTCTGGATCAAATTCTTTTCTAAAACAAAATTGGAAGAAAGGAGAAAGAAGTAGCCAAAAGGAGACCACTAAAGGCAAGGAATAAGCTTCATCAAAGAGCCAAGGTAAATCTGGTTCACAAACTTCTAGAAATAGAGATATAAAATGTTTCAAGTGTTTGGGTATAGGTCATATAGCTTCTCAATGTCCCAACAAGAGGGTTATGATGTTGAAAAATAATGAAGTTGTGACTGAAAGTGAAAGTGACAGTGAGAGTGAGAGTGATGATGTTTCTAACCCACCATTTGAAAATGAAAGTAATGATGGAGTTGAGTATGCTGTGGAAGGAGAATGCCTTGTTGTTAGAAGAGCTTTGAATTGTCAAGTGAAGGAAGAAGAGATGAATGGGCAAAGGGAGAACATTTTTCATACTCACTGCCTTATTGATAACAAGGTATGTAGTTTGTTCATTGATGGTGGAAGTGTCACAAATGTTGCAAGCACTACCTTGGTTGACAAACTGAATGTGCCAACCATTAGACACCCTAAACCATACAAGCTGCAATGGTTGAATGAGTGTGGGGAAATTAAAGTTGATAAGCAGGTTTTGGTTTCTTTCTCAATTGGCAAATATTGTGATCAGATTTTGTGTGATGTTGTTCCTATGCATGCTGGACATTTACTTTTAGGAAGACCTTGGGAGTTTGATAGAAAAGTAAAGAAGGATGGGCTTACAAATAGATATTCTTTTGTAATGAACAATAGACCCATTACTCTTGTACCTTTGACTCCAAAGCAAGTCTATAAGGATCAGCTTAAGATGAAAAGAGAGAGAGAGAGAGAGAGAGAAGAAAAATGAGGGAGATACATCAAAAAGAAAAGAGAGTGCAAAAGAGAGAAAATATGAGAGCTCAAAAAAAGAGATTCAGAGAAAGGAAAAGAATGAAGAGAGAAAAAAGGAAGAGAAGAAAATGAGTTTTTATGCAAAGAAAGTGATGTGAGGAGTGCTTTTCTTGCTGAAACACATTTACTTCTCCTTCTTTACATGGAATTATTTATGAACACTAATGACATTCACCCTTCTTTTCCTGGTGTTGTTGGTTCTTTGTTGCAGGAATTTGATGATGTGTTCCCTGAAGATATTCCCCCTGGCTTGCCACCCATTAGAGGAATTGAGCATCAAATTGATTTCATTCCTGGAGCAACAATTCCTAATAGGCCAGCATATAGAAGCAATCCAGAAGAAACAAAGGAGCTTCAAAGGCAAGGGGAAGATCTCATGGCAAAAGGTTATGTGAGAGAAAGCTTGAGTCCTTATGCAGTTCCGTTGCTTTAGTGCCAAAGAAAGATGGAACTTGGAGGATGTGCATTGATTGCAGAGCTGTCAACAATATCACAGTAAAGTAGCGCCATCCCATTCCTAGGTTAGATGATATGCTTGATGAACTGCATGGTTCTATTGTGTTTTCTAAAATTGATTTGAAATCTGGATACCATTAAATTAGAATGAGGGAAGGGGATGAGTGGAAAACTGCTTTTAAGACAAAACATGGATTGTATGAATGATTAGTTATGCCATTTGGTTTAACTAATGCACCTAGCACTTTCATGATATTGATGAACCATGTTTTCCATGCTTTCATCGGAAAGTTTGTTGTGGTTTATTTTGATGATATTCTGATTTATAGCAAGGATCTGGATGAACATTTGAATCATTTGCATTGTGTGCTTGAAGTTTTGAAGAAGGAAAAATTGTTTGTAAATATGAAAAAGTGCGATTTCTGCATGGATAAAATTGTTTTTCTTGGTTTTGTGGTGAGTGCTAAAGGAATTGAAGTTGATGAGGAAAAGATAAGGGCTATAAGAGAATGGCCAACACCTAAAAGTATAACTGAGGTGAGAAGTTTTCATGGTTTGGCTAGTTTTTATAGGCACTTTCTGAAATATTTTAGTACACTTGTTGCATCACTCACTGAGATCATTAAGAAATCTGTTGGTTTTAAATGGAATTAGGCACAAGCTGATGCATTTGCTAAACTTAAAGAAAACTTGTGTTCTGCACCTGTGTTAGTATTGCCTTACTTTAGCAAAACATTTGAGATTGAATGTGATGCAACACTACCTTTGGCCTAAACAATTTGTCATTCACACTGATCATCAGTTTTTGAAGCATATTAAGGGTCAAGGTAAGCTGAACAAAAGGCATGCAAGGTGGTTGGAATTTATTGAGACATTTCCATATGTCATCAAATACAAGAAAGGTAAGGAAAATGTTGTGGCTGATGCATTATCCAAAGGTATACTCTTCTTTCTTCTCGTAGTACTAGATTGCTTGGATTTGAACATATCAAGGATTTGTATGCAACTGATGTTGATTTTGCTGAATTGTTTCTTGCTTGTGAAAATAAAGCATGTGATAAGTTTTATAGGGTTGATGGGTACATGTTTAGAGAAAACAGATTGTGTGTGCCTCAATGTTCTTTGCGTGAATTGCTTGTGAGAGAAGCACATGGGGGAGGATTAATGGGACATTTTGGTTTGAAAAAGACTTTGGATGTTTTGCATGACCATTTCTTTTGTCCTAAAATGAAACGTGATGTCGAAAGAATCTATGCTAAATGTATAACATGTAAAAGGGCTAAATCTTGAGTCTTGCCACATGGTTTGTATACACCATTACCTGTACCTAGTGCACCTAGGGTTGATATATCAATGGATTTTGTTTTGGGTTTTCCTAGGTCAAAAAGAGATGTATTAAGGGGAGCGGATCGGCTAGAAGACAAGTATAATGAACGATAAGGCAACACGGATGATCGATGGGAGGAAGAGTACCCGTCTCTTATAACCCTAGCCCACAAAGACACCACAAGGATGATCAGTCCTTGATACAGTCAAGTATTCTCAAGAGAATACAAAGATGCATGCAAAGCTCACACAAGAGGAAAAAAGTCTCAATTCATTCAAGTCTTACTAATTTAGTACAAAGCAAAGCTTATATATAGGCAACAATGGAACACTCTAGAATCAAGAAAACCCTAAGACATCAATGGTGCATTAATGATGATTGTCATTGTGAATGGCACCATTCCATACAAAGAAATGACTTCTTCTTGAAGAAAAAGTCAGCTATTCAAAATAGGAAAACATGACAATGTATTCTTGAACATTCATTGACCAAATGGCCTTATTTTAATGAAATAAAATAAGAGACTTAAATGCAATCAAATTTGTGCAATAGGAAGGCTTCTAGATGCTTCATGACTTGTCCAAATGGGTCTTCCTCTTAATATTTTCGTTCATGAAAATGTATGGGCCATTAAGACACACATTTGGGCTTGAATGTGGTGTAATATCATTGTGGAACTCCCATAATCCATTGCACATTGCATTTGGGCCCAATTTTGACAATTTAAAGCTCCATTGGACTCCTCCATGGCAAGGTGGCTTTGAGGGTGCTCTACCATGCATCACGTTTAATTCCACACATGTAATCATCCATGTCATCACCCAAGTAATAATCCATGTCATCTTAAATGTATGCATTTCTAAGTAATAACTTTGTTGAACTCTTTGGAGAGATTGTTGGCCCTTGTGAACTCTATATTGGACATCTCTCTGTATGCTATCACTATCCCACTCAATCAATCATGAGGAATCTAGAAGTTACACCTAAAACGGTCAGATGTATCATTTTGAATCAATGAACACCATGAATGCGATTTGAGCCATTTTAGTTTGCTAATGGCCTATGGTATGGAATGTGTTTAATTTCTATAATTGATACATCCTATCCCATACAATATTTCATGAGGAATCTAGAAATGACACCCAAAAAGGACGAATATATCATTTCTGATCAATGACTAATTATCCTTGTGGTGTCATTGTGACTAGGATTGTAAGAGATGGGTACTTTTCCTCCTATCGATCATCCGTGTTGCCTTATCTTGTCATTATACTTGTCTTCTAGCCAATCTACTCCCCTTATTAAATCATGAACTCCTCCATGTCATGGTAACTTTGGGAGTGCTCTGCCACGTTTCACTTTTAACTCCGCACATGTAGTCATCCATGTTATCCTACATGTAAACCAACTTGAGCTAAAAGTTCCTTGAACACCTTGGAGGGGTTGTTGGACCTGTAAATGGATGACTTCTTGGACTTTTAGAATTTGATATTGATTGGTTCTCTGTATAATATCAAAAGGGACGAGGTTTGTTTAATTAAAAAAATTGCCGGTGTATCATCAAGTGCCACGTGGTACAATGGGTCCCTTTGAGATGTTAAATATAGGGCAACATTGCGTCGATTTTTAAGACTTATGAGGTAAAATTACTCCTAAAAACAACTTCCGAAGCAAAATTGCTACTTGGCCAATACTTCCCGTGCAAAACTGGTATTTAACCCTAAACTAATGCATGGTTATAATTCTTCCACATTTGACTTGAATTCCACCCTCACAAAGAATGGGTTCCAAATAGGGATCTCATTCATGTTCTACACAAACTCAGGTTCATACAAATAATTCATGATTTAAAATTGAAATCATGTAAATTATGGCAACTTCGTTTTCATTAATTATATATAGATATTTAAAATTAGAACACTATGAAGCTGTACTACTTTTGATGATTGTGAGAATGATGATAATTCATAAATTTAGCCTAATTAAGTGTGCATTTTGAGGTAAAAACTAGTGGGTTAATTTGGTAAAATTTGCATTATAGTGTGATTAATTTGGATGTGCACTCAATTAGGGAAATTTGGGTTTAAATGTGTTTTTAGTGTATTAAAAAGGAAATTCCAGATTTGCTCTTCATTGCTTTCTCTCTTATTTCGTTCTAACAGGGGCGTAATAGGAATTAAACCAAAGCAAAGAGATAGAGAGCCCGCTGATGCAGAGGAGGGCACCAACAATGAAGCTAGGACCCAAGACATTAGGGTGAGAAGGTTTTGGCTGGTGAAATCAAAGAAAGCAAGAGAAGCCAAGAATGAGAAGAGGCCAGCCTGAATTCTGTTACAAGAAGCTGAGCTGGAGCAAGCCACGTCAGCAAGGGAGGAGGTGATGAGCTGTCTAGAGCAGTTATGGAAATTGTGAGGGGGAAGCATGGGACATATATATTCCTTTCCGATCTGCAATTGAGGGTCATTCTAGACACACGACAGTTTTTCCTCTTTTGTTTCTTTCTACTTCTCCTTCCAATTCATTTTTTCCTTCATGGCGGATTCATTCTCCTACAAGGATTCTGCAAGAATTCCACCAATGAGTAGCTAATGATGCGATCCAGCAAGATGACTTTTCAACATCAAATGATCCTTTGCAAATTCCAAGAGGACCAATCACAAGAGCAAGAGCCAAGAGAATAAAGGAAGCATTGATCGGTCTAGTGCAAGAGACATGGACAAAGCAAATGGCAATTGGGTCAACAATTAGGAGCAAAAGTGCTGAAAACCAAGCAAATGTCATTTGGGCTGAAAAGGGAGATTATGATCATATTCTGGGCTTGGAGACATCAAATTAAAGGGCTTGGACCAAGTGCTGCACATGGGAGGAGTCATTTGGGCCTAAATAATCACATATTAGGCTTAAGTGATGACTACATTTTAATATTTTTATTTGTGCGAAAATTAGAGTTTAATTAGCAATCTGGACTTTTTATTTATTTATTTATTTATTTAGAAATTGTTGTTTAGAACTCTCTAGAATGCATTTAATGCAAACTAGGTCAAATTTACGAAGACACCTATAAATGCTTTGTTAGCCTCATTTTGAGGCAGACTTGAATTTGAATGGAAAAGTTGCTTTATGCACTTTGTGACTTGAGAGATGATTCTCTCTAGGGTTCTTCTTAGAACTAACAGACTTATCAATGCTTGATCAACCTTGTGGCGTCTTCCAACACTTCGGGTCTTTGTTCTTCCGTGTTCAAGGGTTTGAGTGGATCATTACTGACCTTTGTTTAGCTTTCTTGGGGTGAGTGTATCTCAGATCGGTTGTGGATTCTTGCGGTCTAACCCTAGTGGGTTCGCACCATCTTGGTATCAGAGCTTCAGATCTAAACTCTGGTCATATCTTTCTATTCTTTGATTTCATTTTCGTTCATCGTTTTGTGTCTTTGTTTCATGTCTGTTCATCTTCTCTATCTATGTTCGGTTTCGAAATTTCTGTCCTTGTTCGAAGCGTTCTACCTTGAGTTTTCCAATGTTTAGTATGTCGATTTCATAGTTCAGGATCTGATATTTCTTCTCATTTTAGAATTGTTCAAATCCAAGTTGTTTGTTGCGAGATACACACGTTTCAAAAAAGAGGCGTGTTTTCTGGATTTCTGGGTTCTGTTTTGCTTTTAGATTTGTTTGTGGTATGTTTTTTTCTTTATTTCCGTTATATTGAAGCCAAAAAAAAGCAAAAAAAAAAGAAGAAGAAAATGAAAACAAAAAGAAAAAAAATCACAAAAGAAAAAAAATTGAAAAAAAGAAAGAAAGAAAGTTGCAATTGTTGAGCTGATAGTATTCTTAGAAAGTGAATTCATACCCAAAATTTTTCTTCAATCTTTGCAATCTATGTTAGTTTGAACTCTTATTTTTGTTGATCTTTCATGTTCAATACTCATATCTGGAGTTTCTAAGTGTTGTGTTGATTTAACAAGTTGTGAAGAGTTTTGGTTAAATTGCTTAGTTCTTTTAAGAGCCTCAAGAGGGATTTAAGAGTGGAAAAAGGCAAGAGTGACATATATCAATTTTAAAAGCCAGATTGAGTGAAACATGAGTGTAGAGTGACATTCTTGAGGGAAACACGTGAGGAAACTTGTGAGGAACTCAACTTCACTAACATCTTTTCTTGTAGCAACCATGACATGATACTTGGGGATGTTAATTACGAGAGTTTTGACGGTCAAGATTCTATTCAAGATATGGTAAGCCTTATTACTATAAGCTTCATAAATGGTGGGATGTCCAAGACTCCAGAGACAATATTTAGTCTTCAATTTGTTACATCAACTATCCATTATGTTAGTATACATGTTGAGGATGTAATTGGGGCTCTAACCACAAGTATTGAGGCCCATATGCATGATTTTATTATCCATAAGAGTTTGAGCACGTGGCAAATAATGAAGATCCATGAAATTGGTGTAACATAGAGAAACAAGCCCAACAAGACAATATACAAGGCCCATGTACAGTCCAGATTCAATAAATCACTTAAAAATACCATGTGACAAGCATGTGCCTTGGAGGAGGAGGTGGAGTGACGTCCAAGAACCTTAAAGAAGCATCTAGAAGCCATCATTATGCATTAATGTTGATTGATTTTCGTTTTTGAATAAGGCCTCTTGGTTAATGCTTATTCTAGAAGGCTATTTAATTTCCTAGTCTGAAATTATTTGTTTTAGTTTCCTATTTTCTTAGGTAGATTACTTTTACTTGAAGCTTAAGTTATTTTCTAATTCTCTTAGGATTGATTGGTACCAATCAGGTCAATCAATTAGCATTCATTAGCATTTATTTCTTAGGTTTTGTTTATTCTAGAGTGTTCTCTTGTTGCCTATATATGGGCATCATTTTTGTACTTGAAGGGGCAGACTTGAACATGAAGATATGAATGAGAATTTTCTCTTTTAACAAGTTTTACTTGTTGGTAATGTATTCTTGAAAGAATACGGGCATAAGAGGTTGATCAACTCTTGTGTTGTTATACTCTGAGTTCTTGAGCTGTGTTTCCATTGAGTGCTGGGTTTCACATACTCAGTGTTTTCTGGATCGAGTGTTTATTGGGTTCCTAGTTTCTAGATCACTATCCTTTATTCTTTTGTTTTCTCAATTCGCTTCCGTCTTTGTTCACCAATTTGTATTTTCTGGGTTTTCTAGGACAAGTTCCTATTGGGTCCACATCAAACCATGTCTAGTGTAAGTGAATCATCCAATGGTGGTGGTGGTCCAAGAAATTTAGATGACAACCTTAGAGCAATGCAGCAACACTTTGCACGAATGGAAGTGGTTTTTGGAGAAATAAGGGATAGGATGGATAGGCAAGATGAGAGGATTGCAAATCTGCAAAGAGAGCAACCATTTAGAAGGCATAAGAGGCGAAGGGAGGATTTTGTGGATGGGTTTGAATCTGGAAATGATAGTGAGGGAGATTTTGAATCTGAATATTAAGGGGAAAGAAATAGGCATAGAGGAGATAGGAATGGAAGAAGACATGGAAGGGAGAGAAATAGGTTGGATGGGAACCTTGGTAACATTAAAATGAAAATTCCTGCTTTCCAAGGTAGGGGTGATCCTGAAGCATATTTAGAGTGGGAGAGGAAGATGGAGATGATTTTTGAGTGCCATAACTACTCTGAAGCTAAAAAGGTGAAGTTGGTAGCAATAGAATTTACTGATTACGCCATGTCTTCGTGGGATAAATTGGGCATTAATAGGAGGAATAATAGTGAGAGGCCTGTAGCAACATGGAGAGAAATGAAGGCTCTTATGAGGAGGAGATATGTTCCCAACCATTACTACTGAGAGCTTTATCAAAAGTTGCAGACTCTTGAACAAGACTCTAAGAGTGTGGATGAATATTTTAAAGAGATGGAGTTAGCTTTGATAAGAGCTAATGTGCAAGATAGGGAGGCTACAATGGCTCGATTTCTGAATGGCCTGCACAAAGATATTGCTGACATAGTGGAATTGCATCATGATGTTGAGTTAGAAGACATGGTGCATATGGCAATCAAGGTGGAAAAACAACTCAAGCGTAAAGGTGTTTCAAGATTCAACTCTGGATCAAATTCTTTTCTGAAACAGAATTGGAAGAAATGAGAAAGAAGTAGCCAAAAGGAGACCACTAAAGGCAAGGAAGAAGCTTCATCATAGTGCCAAGGTAAATCTGGTTCCCAAACTTCTAGAAATAGAGATATAAAATGTTTCAAGTGTTTGGGTATAGGTCATATAGCTTCTCAATGTCCCAACAAGAGGGTTATGATGTTGAAAAATAATGAAGTTGTGACTGAAAGTAAAAGTGAGAGTGATGATGTTTCTAACCCACCATTTGAAAATGAAAGTGATGATGGAGTTGGGTATGCTGTGGAAGGAGAATGCCTTGTTGTTAGAAGAGCTTTAAATTGTCAAGTGAAGGAAGAAGAGATGAATGGGCAAAGGGAGAACATTTTTCATACTCACTGCCTTATTGATAGCAAGGTATGTAGTTTGATCATTGATGGTGGAAGTGTCACAAATGTTGCAAGCACTACCTTGGTTGAGAAACTGAATTTGCCAACCATTAGACACCCTAAACCATACAAGCTGCAATGGTTGAATGAGTGTGGGGAAATTAAAGTTGATAAGCAGGTTTTGGTTTCTTTCTAAATTGGAAAATATTGTGATCAGATTTTGTGTGATGTTGTTCCTATGCATGCTGGACATTTACTTTTAGGAAGACCTTGGGAGTTTGATAGAAAAGTAAAGAAGGATGGGCTTACAAATAGATATTCTTTTGTAATGAACAATAGACCCATTACTCTTGTACCTTTGACTCCAAAGCAAGTCTATGAGGATCAGATTAAGATGAAAAGAGAGAGAGAGAGAGAGATAAGAAAAATGAGGGAGATACATCAAAAAGAAAAGAGAGTACAAAAGAGAGAAAATATGAGAGCTCAAAAAAAGAAATTCAGAGAAAGGAAAACAATTAAGAGAGAAAAAAAGGAAGAGAAGAAAATGAGTTTTTATGCAAAAGAAAGTGATGTGAGGAGTGCTTTTCTTGCTGAAACACATTTACTTCTCCTTCTTTACAAGGAACCTTTTTGAACACTAATGACATTCACCCTTCTTTTCCTAGTGTTGTTGGTTCTTTGTTGTAGGAATTTGATGATGTGTTCCCTGAAGAAATCCCCCTGGCTTGCCACCCATTAGAGGAATTGAGCATCAAATTGATTTCATTCCTGGAGCAACAATTCCTAATAGGCCAGCATATAGAAGCAATCCAGAAGAAACAAAGGAGCTTCTAAGGCAAGTGGAAGATCTCATGGCAAAAGGATATGTGAGAGAAAGCTTCAGTCCTTGTGCAGTTCCGATGCTTTTAGTGCCAAAGAAAGATGGAACTTGGAGGATGTGCATTGATTGCAGAGCTGTCAACAATATCACAGTAAAGTATCGTCATCCCATTCCTAGGTTAGATGATATGCTTGATGAATTGCATGGTTGTATTGTGTTTTCTAAAATTGATTTGAAATATGGATACCATCAAATTAGAATGAGGGAAGGGGATGAGTGGAAAACTGCTTTCAAGACAAAACATGGATTGTATGAATGGTTAGTTATGCCATTTGGTTTAACTAACGCACCTAGCACTTTCATGAGATTGATGAACCATGTTTTGTGTGCTTTCATTGGAAAGTTTGTTGTGGTTTATTTTGATGATATTCTGATTTATAGCAAGAATCTGGATGAACATTTGAATCATTTGCATTGTGTTCTTGAAGTTTTGAGGAAGGAAAAATTGTTTACAAATCTGAAAAAGTGTGATTTCTACATGGATAAAATTGTTTTTCTTGGTTTTATGGTGAGTGCTAAAGGAATTGAAGTTGATGAGGAAAAGATAAGGGCTATAAGAGAATGGCCAACACCTAGAAGCATAACTGAGGTGAGAAGTTTTCATGGTTTGGCTAGTTTTTATAGGCGCTTTGTGAAAGATTTTAGTACACTTGCTGCACCACTCACTGAGATCATTAAGAAATCTGTTGGTTTTAAATGGAATAAGGCACAAGATGATGCATTTGCTAAACTTAAAGAAAACTTGTGTTCTGCACCTGTGTTAGTATTGCCTTACTTTTGCAAAACATTTGAGATTGAATGTGATACATCTGGAGTTGGGATAGGAGCTGTTTTTATGCAGGAAGAAAAGCCAATTGCTTATTTTAGTGAAAAGCTAAATGGAGCAGCCTTGAAGTATCTAACTTATGATAAGGAGCTCTATGCACTCAAGAGAGCATTGGAGAATTGGCAACACTACCTTTGGCCTAAACAATTTGTCATTCACACTGATCATCAATCTTTGAAGCACATTAAGGGTCAAGGTAAGCTGAACAAAAGGCATGCAAGGTGGCTAGAATTTATTGAGACATTTCCATATGTCATCAAATACAAGAAAGGTAAGGAAAATGTTGTGGCTGATGCATTGTCCAGAAGGTATACTCTTCTTTCTTCTCTTAGTACTAGATTGCTTGGCTTTGAACATATCAAGGATTTCTATGCAAGTGATGTTGATTTTGCTGAATTGTTTCTTGCTTGCGAAAATAAAGCATGTGCAAGTTTTATAGGGTTCATGGGTACTTGTTTAGAGAAAACAGATTGTGTGCGCCTCAATGTTCTTTACATGAATTGCTTGTGAGAGAAGCACATGGGGGAGGATTAATGGGACATTTTGGTTTGAAAAAGACTTTGGATGTTTTGCATGAGCATTTCTTTTGGCCAAAAATGAAATGTGATGTGGAAAGAATCTGTGCTAAATGCATAACATGTAAAAGGGATAAATCTAAAGTCTTGCCACATGGTTTGTATACCCCGTTACCTGTACCTTGTGGACCTTGGGTTGATATATCAATGGATTTTGTTTTGGGTTTGACTAGGTCAAAAAGAGGGATGGATTCCATCTTTATAGTTGTTGATAGATTTTCTAAAATGGCACATTTCATTTCTTGTCATAAATCTGGTGGTGCCACATATGTTGCTGACTTGTTTTTCAAAGAAATTGTGAGACTTCATGGTGTTCCTAGATCCATTGTTTCGGATAGGGATTCTAAATTCTTGAGTCATTTTTGGAGAGTTTTGTGGGGAAAGCTTGGTACTAAATTGTTGTTTTCTACTGCTTGTCATCCACAAACTGATAGTCAAACTGAAGTTTTTAATAGAAGTTTGTCTCAATTCCTCAGAATTGTGATTCAAAAGAACTTAAAAAATTGGGAAGATTGTTTGCCATTTATTGAATTTGCATATAATAGGAGTGTGCATTCATCTACCGATTATTCTCCTTTTGAAATAGTTTATGGTTTTAACCCGCTTACTCCTTTGGATTTGTTACCATTACCTATTGATGAGAGACCAAGTCTTGATGGGAAAAAGAAAGCTGAAACAGTGAGGCAACTTCATGAGCGTGTGAAACAGCAAATTGAAAAGAAAAATGAACAATATGCATTCAAGGCCAATAAAGGAAGAAGGCGTGTTATTTTTTAACCTGGAGATTAAGTGTGGGTGCATATGAGAAAAGAAAGATTTCCAGCTCATAGAAAGTCTAAACTAGCTCCAAGAGGAGATGGACCATTTAGAGTGCTTGAAAGAATAAATGATAATGCATACAAGATTGACTTGCCTGGTGAGTATAATATAAGCGCTACTTTTAATGTGGCTGATTTATCTCCTTTTGATGTAGGTCAAGATTCGAGGACGAATCCTTTTGAGGAGAGAGGGAATGATGCGATCCGGCAAGATGACTTTTCAACATCAAATGATCCTTTGCAAATTCCAAGTGGACCAATCACAAGAGCAAGAGCCAAGAGAATAAAGGAAGCATTGATCGGGGCTAGTGCAAGAGACATGGACAAAGCAAATGGCAATTGGGTCAACAATTAGGAGCAAAAGTGCTGAAACGTAGCGAATGTCATTTGGGCTGAAAAGGGAGATTATGATCATATTCTGGGCTTGGAGACATCAAATTAAAGGGCTTGGACCAAGTGCTGCACATGGGAGGAGTCATTTGGGCCTAAATAATCACATATTGGGCTTAAGTGATGACTACATTTTAATATTTTTATTTGTGCGAAAATTAGAGTTTAATTAGCAATCTGGACTTTTTATTTATTTATTTATTTAGAAATTGTTGTTTAGAACTCTCTAGAATGCATTTAATGCAAACTAGGTCAAATTTATGAAGACACCTATAAATGCTTTGTTAGCCTCATTTTGAGGCAGACTTGAATTTGAATGGAAAAGTTGCTTTCTACACTTTGTGACTTGAGAGATTATTCTCTTTAGGGTTCTTCTTAGAACTAACAGACTTATCAAGGCTTGATCAACCTTGTGGTGTCTTCCAACACTTCGGGTTTTTGTTCTTCTGTGTTCAAGGGTTTGAGTAGATCATTACTAACCTTAGTTTAGCTTTCTTGGGGTAAGTGTATCTCAGATCGGTTGTGGGTTCTAAGGGTCTAACCCTAGTCGGTTCACACCAGCTAAACTGATTGGTATTTACCTGGAAATCAACAAGCCTAAGCTATGACTTGACCTAGGGAGTTTCATGATCCTTCTACTCTGTTTTGATTTCTTATTTTTGATTGAACTAGTTGTGCGATCAGATTCTGGAATTTGGTGCTTAGATGTTCTGTAATTAGTCAGAGTATTGGAGATTATCTTGGATTGTGATTTTTGTACATGTGTAAATTCGAGTTGAATTCACTTACTCTGTTTCTTGATGAATCTGTTTGTGAATGTTGAACCAAGTTGGTTTTATGTTCATGATTTGATTTAGATAATTCAAGTGCGCTGAGTTGGAACACTGTTAGAGGAATTGTGCATTAATCACTGATCTAAGAACCAGATAATCTGTGCTTGTAGTTAGAAATCTAGAGTTTAGGTTTCTGCATCAATTGAGTCATCTAGTTGGTGACTGATTCTTAAAATCTGGAATAAACTCATCAATTTTGCAAGGCTATGAAGGCTACTTAACTTCCAGGGGAGCACTACTATTTTGCTGATTGAATTAGCTTCTGTCACCATTCATATCTTCTCTCAATTAATAGCACATTGTTTAAACGAAATTATAAAACAGTAGCTCTCATATGAAAAATCAGAAAAATATCCAAAGGAATTTGTTTCTAATCTACACTACTTAATTTCATAATTTGTGGTTCATAGGATTAGCTAGGAAACTTTGATTTCATTTAGGCTCCTTAGTGAGAATGACCTAGTCTAGACTCATTTGTACTACATTTAGCTTAGTTTCTTTTGATAGGCACAACGACATGTTTATCAAATGATAAAAGATTTAAAGAAAAGAACATTACATTTAGGCACTACCAGAAGAGGTAATCTTATAGGATACATACACTCCCAAAGCTGCAATCACTAAAATTGCAGCACCCATATTTACAAGCATTGGCTTCTCTTCTTCCTTCCATTTTCCTTCTGAAATTTTTGTCACAACCTCTGAAGTTGAAGCTGACACTTGTTTAATTCCTTTCCCTATTGCGCTAACTATATCCTCTTTTGTTAAGAAAGTTCCGTTTTCTTTTCCTGTGGTTTCTTCATTCCTTTTTCTTGTCCTAATTTCCTTTTCCTGGAACATTTTCTCAGGCTTTTCTGCGACCTTTCCTTCTAATTCTTCTTTCTGGCTTTCTCTTTCTCTGTCAATTCCCTCATCAGCCTTTTCAGGCTTTTCATTTTTGGGCTTTTTAGGACCAATCTTTAACGTGGGTCTATGCTCTGTTTCATCGATGGGCTTTCTTTGAGGCTTTATAACTGAGGGTATGGGCTCGGTTTCTTCATGTTGACCTATTTCAGGTCTATACTCATTGGTGGGCTCTTGAGGCCGAAGACCTTTTAATCCTCTTTGGTCATCTTCTAAATTTTGGATTAAATCTTCTTTCCCTCTACGAATCCTGAATTTAAAAGGAATTTCCTCTTCACGGGCTTCCTCAGGCTTTTGTTCTTCCAATTTACTTGGTGTAGATCGGTGAGGGATATGCTTATGATCCTTTTCAGGCTTTGGGCCTTCTTGGGCCTTCTTGGACCTAGGCTCTACAGCTTGGTTAGGCAAAAGCTTTTGAGAATCTTTTTCTTGTGTTGCGGGCTTCAACTCTTCGGCTCGAGGAGGTGCATACTTTTGAGGGATTTGTTCTTGGTCTTTATCACGCTTTGGTTCCTCCAATCTAGGAGCTGTGAGCATTTCTCGGGTTTTCTCAGGAATGTCCTCTTGGGCCTTTCTTTCCGGCATGGGCTCTTGTTTCTGTGTGGGAACTGGGCCTTTTTGTTGGGCTTCTGTTTTTGGAGAAGGCTGGGAAAGAATCTTCTTTGGCATTGAGATGGTGAGAACTCCATGAGCAAAGTTGGCCTGAAGCTTCCCTTCCTCGCAGTTTTGTGGAATAGGATATGATTGATTAAAACGGACCCATTTGTCATTTTCCTTATCAATTTGTCTCTCTCCAGAAACATTCAAAGTTCTAGTAAAGTTCATGAATGTAATCTTCATTTGTTCTCTTGTAAAGCCTGCAATTGCCAAAATCTTTGTATTACATATTCTGAAAATGAGAAAAGTTATCTCTAACTACTCAGCAACGTTATAAAGCTAGAAAAGGTTTGATTCAACAATTAGAAATCAATAATCTCATTCGTTTATTAGAATATTTTATTAGCGTTATTTGTGTGATGTAAGTACTCGTTTGCCTTGATTAAGAAAAGTAATTAAAATTTATAACAAACATGTTTGTTTTTCTAAATTACTGCTTATACTCATTTGTATTAAATATTAAACCTCTTTACTATGTACAATATAAAAGACAATTAAAAAAATCTATAAATTTAGAAGATAAAGTTGATTGAGAAATGGGGCCCTACATTTAATATCAAAACCAACTCATTCACTAGCTCTTGCATTTATAAAATGAATAGAACAGTAAATAAGATAATACAATGTGTATAGATTTCATTGCTCATCATGGGTCCTCGTCTTCAATACGTCCATATTGATCTTGGACAATCAAGACTAAGCTTAATTTTATTATACTGTTAAATATTTCTCTATTTTATAATATACATATTCTCAAAATATTATCTTTCAATTATCCCTTTTCAAAAAGATGTGCTAATATCCTTGTTGATAGCTAGTTTCATCGAATTGCTCTTCAAATTGTATTGTTGGGTTTAATTTCTATAGTTTTATAAGAAGTTGATCTAAGTTTAGATATAGCTACTAAAATCAAAACTCATTAAAAGTATAGGAGAAAATTAATCTTTTAGTCCTTATAATTTTGATACAATTGTACCTCAATCCTTATACTTTAACTCGTCGCAACTAAATCCCTATAGTTTTGACTCGGTTATAACTAAGTCCTTATATTTTTACTCGTGCAAATTAATCCCTATATTTTGGAAAATAAAGTGCAAAAATTAATTTTGAGATCCCCATATTTTAGGCTGTTGTTAATAAGGGCTCTAAATTTTATCTTTTTTTTAAAGTAACTCCCTTTTATTTGAAACAATTCATATCATCATTTTGTTTATTCAACTTTATGATGAACCCAGAAAAGCAGCCGAAAAAAGACGGTGGCCAGTAGAAGACGGAGGAGGAGAAGATTGAACAGCCCAACTTAAAAAAAAAAAAAGGTATTGAGAGAGAGAAGATTTCCACCACCCCTATCCCAATCAGTTTTTTCTTTTTCATCTACTTCGTTCACTTTGATCTTCACTTTTCCTTTCCTCTCCGAACGCACCTCCAACACCCAAAATCTCACCTTCCTGTGGGTTTTCCCTTTCCCATTTCCTTCTCTTCTCGTCCATTTCCCTCCTTTCAGTTTTTGCTTTCACTTCCCCTTAGCTGTTCTTTCCTCTCTCTTTTTTCTTTGCATTACCTATACCCTATCCTTATTTTCTTTTACTGACTTTTCTTTGATTTGTTTTCAAATTCAATTTCGTACGTTTTGGACTGATATTTAGTAGCTACTTACTTTGATGGTGTTTTTGTCTTCCTCCTATTGGAGGTTTGGGGCTGGTTTTCTCTTTGATATTAGGGTTGGAGATTGTTTTTATTTCTTCTAGATTTATTGATCATGTCTCCTGCAGGTACGTTCGAAGGCGATGATGAATTCTATAGAATAAAGGTAAACGATGATATGAAGGGTTTCAAAGAAAAGGGACTTATTTCTAAAAGGAAAAAGATAAAATTTAGAGCCCTCATTAACAACACCTGTCAAATTTGGGGATCTGGAAATTAATTTTTTCATTTATTTTCTAAAATATAGGGACCAATTTGTATGAATCATAATATAGGGACTGAGTTATAACAAGTCAAAACTATAAGGACTGAGTTTCAATTATATCAAAATTATAAGGACTAAAAGATTAATTTTCTCAAAGTATAAAGAAAAACCATTTAACTTAAACCAATTTTTATAAAAAAAACCATAAGAACAAAAATTAATAATTTGAAACTGTAGGAACTAAAAACTACAATTGGACTAAATTATCAGAAATGACGATAGTATTATTCCTAAAATGTAAATACCTTATTTAAAGATTAAAAATTTAAAACTCCTAGATATATCATTCAAACTGGATTTGGATTTTGGACAGTCTTGCCTAAGATAAGCCGAATGAAAACCAATTATATTATGGAATATATATCCTCTTAAAACGTATTAATATCCAAATAACCACAATCAAATTAAAGATGTACACTTACAAATATAATATATATATATATATATAACGTACCTGGAAGAAGGATCTGCAGAAAGTGAGCTTCATGCTTCTCAGAGAATTCTGTGCTAGGCTCGAAGTCGTCATACACAGGATGAACAGAAGTTGATGTTCTCGTCTTCATAGCATATATTGATATTTATCTATATATATATATATTTATATAAATTATCAAACAGAAACAGTGTTTTCTATATGTTGTTTTGTGGTTTACGATATTTCCATATGTATATATACACGCACAAGCATATAACCGTTGGGATTAAAAAAATAATAATAAATAGGGTTTCTTGACTAATAGACAATCCCTTTTTGTTTGCTTTGGTTTGTCAATGTAAATGGCTTGAAATTTCCCTTACTGTGTGCTCTATATAAGGTATAAGTATAACTTCTTCGCCAAATAAAGCCTTTGTTCCTTGTTTTCACCATAATACTTTTGTCCTTGTAAATTATGCAATCAATTTATCAATTTATATTTATATAACATGTGTGTGCGCACACACACTCTTTCTCTCTCTCTTTTATTATAAATAAAATATAAATTAAAGGGCTTCAGTTATTTTTTTCCAACATTACATGGATGTTTTTTTATATTTAATACCTATGAAAATTTCATCTTAGTAACGGAAAGCATAAATTATATAGACCTCGCTACAAGTTTGTGAAAGTTATATGAAAGTATATGATTGTTTATAAAATAAATTGTATACCCTTGTTACTTGTTAGTAAACGCAATAAAAGTTAAGGAAAATTTATAATAGAGGAGTGATTCAATGTAATTTTAATACAATTCAATAAAAAGTACATTCATTTTAAAAGATGATGACAATGATATTGAGTTTCTAATTAATATCTTTTCTAATATTGGACCATGATGATAATGATGATGAGTGTTCTATTTTATATGTTTCGCATCACGTGTCATTGAATTCAAATCATCAATAATACAAACAAAATTCATAAACGAAACAATACTTTTCCCTCTGAAATTAAAAGAATAGGGACCCCCCCCCCCCCCCCCCCCCCAAAAAAAAAAGAAGCTTTATTGCATACTTTAGTTTGCCATAAGGCCGAATAAAGATATCATGATAAGGGGCTTGTGCGGAATCATAATCTTTCATTGCCTTTTAGAAAGTAAATTTTCTCTAAAAGTGCGATTCTTTGATTTCTAACATTAAATTAAATAAAGGGGATAATAATTTATGCTTTCTTAAATTAGTCAATTAATTCATTATAAGTATGTGATGTTCACATACTCATAATCTACAGGTGGTTACAATTTCAACCAATTTTGAATTTGATCCCTATAATTTTTTTTTATCAAATTCTTATACTTTTACTTGTTTTTAATCAAATCATAACAGTTTTTTTCCGTTTATTATGTACTTATAATTTCTTCTAATTTTAAACTAGGTCCATTAGTTTTCATTCTATATTATATGAATTATAATAATATCCTCCTACACATATAAAATATACTTTTATCACAAATAATATTTTTAATAATATTGTATAAATAATATTCCCTTACATCCTAAATATAGTACTTATTTGGAGAGCTGGTTTTAGTCCGATGTAATTCTATTTTTGTCAAACTTTTTCCTAAATTATCCTTATTGATGCTCCTCAAACAATAATCAAATAAGAGATGTAGGAGAAAATAAGAGAAGATAATTATGATGTTTTAGAAAAAAGACACCATACCAACTAGGGATCGGATCCCCTCATCATCCCTCATCATCATATCTCCACTCTTGATTGCAATAAATCATCACTAGCCGGTTCGCCCAGTTGATGCTGTCATCAAGACTCGTCTATAAGGAGTCAGTGAGTTGGATGAAGCAAATAAGGAGCTCGCAAGGCAAAAGGCCCCTGGACCTTGCCCTCACTATGGCGGAAAAGTTGAAGTCGTGGATGTAAATCTATGAGCGAGGCAAAATGATGATGACTTGAAATTATGCAATTTTAAAATTAGGTGAGATGTTATTTTCTGGACCTTTAGATCAATTGGACGGCTAAGATAATGCATATGAGGTATGATGAGGAAAATTGCTAATGAGAGAAATCTGACCCATATTAACTAACATAACTAACATCCTTAATTCAATCAAATTAGTTAAATAGGTCTTATATTTAAGTCCAAAAGGATGGTAATATCTATTTTTCTAATGTTTTATTTATTTTTATAATTATAGAGTTTGAATAATAACAATAGAAATATAAGTATAATTAATTATTCTATTCATACTAATCAATTATATACAAATTAATTAGATTAACTATTTTCCTTATTATATTATTATTGATTTACAGTTATCATTATTATTTATATTTATAATGTAATTATTTTATTTTATTTTAAATTTCCTCATTTATAAAGTTCATGCGCTTTTTGCACCTTTCAAATATCCATGACCAAACACTTTGTTATCGAAATTGTACATTAACCATATAGTCAACAAAGTCAAATTTCTAAAAACTTCGTAAAATTGATGGTAAGGACATGAGTCATTAGGGAAAATCATTGAAAGCTCCATAAAATTTCATATACTAAAAATAGTTGTGCTCGAATTGAGGTCATTCTGATAAAATTTTAAGGTAGGATTTTCCACCGATTTTCACAAGTAATTTCTCGTTTTGTTTGCTTTAAGAATTTTTTGTGTTTAAGAGAAATTACAAAAATTTATATGGTTATTGAGCAAAGATCATTTCTGACTGATCACGGGATTTAATCTCAGCATACTGATCAAATTAGACTACCATAGCAGAAAACATAAAAACAATGGATTTAGATAAGAAAGCAACACTAACAACAGCATATAAGGAAAATCGGAAAAAAAAAATTCAACTACGAATCATAGAGAATACCACACACCGACACACACATGTTTTACCACTAAAAATTAATTTTTTTTTTATTACCTTTAAACAATCAAACCCTGTAATCTTCTTTTACAATTCATATTCTGATAATGCAACCAACAGAAGAAAACAAACTACAAAATAAACGCTAACAATTACAATAAATCCTTAACTCTTGCTCGTCAGCCAATCACTTCCCTTTGATATGCACAGACTCCACCATTATGCCCCAACTTCAGAGCCTCATTTGCATCTTTGACCATGATACTATTCACAAGGGTACATTTACCCACTCAATTGGGTACAACCCCTTTCTGACATTTACAGTGTAATATTTTCTTTATAAATACGTTTAATTAACTACTCCCTCCGGTCCTATATAAGATCATTTTAACTTTTTTGTGGAGATTAAGGAAGCCAAATAGACCAGATAATTTTAATGTATCTTATATGTAATTGTATTATACGATAGTTTATAAGTAAGGTAAATTAGTTGTGAAGAAAAAAAGATAACTATAGATATTTTAAAGTGATTAATTTTACATCATTAATTTCTCCAAAAAAATCAAAGTGATCTTATAATTAGGACCGGAAGAAGTACTAATCACGCCTAAATCTACATTTACTTGTAAGTAACTATGTTAGGAAAAGAGTTTACTTGTAAAAAGAATTGCTAATATAGTTAGAAAAGTTTTCACATACGAAATTCCTTTAAATCCAAATCAAAAAGGTCTAACTATGATAGAAAAGGAAAGTTAAAAAATACGAAGAGATCTATCATAGTTAGAAAACGGTTCACCTTAATCGATCAAAAAGAAAATTCATGTTAGAAAAGATTTTCATTCAATCAAAAGAGCTAACATGGATAACAGAAACAATCCGCTAAATTCAGTCAATCCATTTTAGAGAAGAATCTTTCTTAATCAAAAGCTAACATGGATATGAGAATTCACCCAGTTAATGTATGTTTATCCATGTTAGATAAGATTTGCCTAAAATGGATATTAAAATGCCCACAACATACATTAGGGATTTCCAAATACCTTTCGCAATAATTTGAAACCTTAAATATATTAGAATTAGAATTCTACTAATTTGATAAAAAAAAAAAAAGAATTCTACTAACATAGTAAAAAAAAACCATAGATCGTACACTTGTAGACATATACTATGATAGAAAAAGAGTAAACCTATTATGGTAATTTTACATGGCACACATCACAAAAGAGTCCCTCTTTCTTCAAAACAAAATGTAACATTTAACTAAACCATTCACTAGAAAAATCCATCCACTTTCAGAATTCATTAAAACATAAACCATCCAAGTCAAAGGGCCATAGCATTGCCAAAATGAATCAATTGTTTAAACCAACTAACTATATCACCTATCAACCATAGCTATGGTCCAAATATGACCAATTCAACCACAGCCAGAAGACCTCAGGCCTTTTTGTCAGAAATGGACCGGTCCCAAATAAAGCAGTAAAGACACAAAGTTATCCAGAACATAGTGAATTCCAAGTATACTAAATCCAAAAGCAAAATGCAATTTAATTCAAGTAGAAGCAATGCAAACCTATAACTATATGGAAATATACAAAACACAGCCACTCATACCTCCAAACTTAGGTTAAAGAATAACCTACTGTTTTCCATTGATTGGAAAAATAGTGGATTGAGACCATCCAGCCCAGGGGCTTTTAATGCCCCCATACCAAATGTGGCCGCTCAAACTTCCAAACTTGTGGGCTCTCACCCCATTGTGTTAAGTAACGAAGTTGGGACAATAGCAAAGCTTCCTCTGAAATTGATGTTTCCAACCTTGCCCTTGTCTACTGTGAATAGCCAAAGGAAAAGTTAGAACCAAAGTCCCTCAGTTTTTTGTTGGTCATAACACTATTCGCCGTCATCTAACTTCAAGGCCTTGATCGTATTACGCTTCTTACAACTCCTTGTAGTAATGTGGAAATAGTGTGTATTACAATTCCCTTGGTTGTATTAATTACATCGTGACCTTTGGACCTATATGATCTCCTCTTGCAATAAACATTGTTCCAAATCCTTCCACACCTTGTTTCTTTCCATCTCCAAGTACAATTTTGTCTCACACAATGCATTCAACTTCTCCAGTCTATTAAGCAAGCTAGCTTTCCAGTTAGCTACTAACCAAAATACTTCTTTATTCCACATTCTAACATCCTACTTCAAATTGTGCAGCTTCCCTTCCCAATCATCAATGGCCATCCATTCCTGTAACATCTCGATTTGTAAGTAGCTAATTATCTACTAATTAGTGAAAATGGATGAAATTATTGGGAATTCTTAGGTAAATTTAGGCAGGATTTTGAGGCTACCAGTGAGAATTTTAGATTCAAAAATTTGTGTATGGGTTGAGCTAACCTAAGTTTTGGGTATATGGTAGGATTGAGCTCATGTAAGAGGCCTAAAATGTATGAGGGGTGAATTTTTTTGCTGTTCACCATGGCTGTGCCACGGGAAACCATGAAACGCCGTTCACCGTGAGTTCCCATGGCGAACATGCGAAATATGGTTTTTTTTAAAAGGCCGAATCAACATCTTAGAGTTAGGCTTTTCATAATTTCTGGATAGGGAGAAGGGGAGGGGGAGGGGAGTGGGAGAGAGAAAGAGCTTGGGGCTCTGCTAGGGTTTCATTTTGGGGAAGATTCAAGAAGGATTTGGGGTTCTAATCCAAAGGTAACCATGCTCTTTTCCTTTCTTTTTCTCTTTCTTGTATTTTTCATTATATTCATGTTGAAATTTTGGGATTTCTCAAGTGGTCCAAAATTTCTAACTTCCAATTGAGTTTTCTTGTTTTTTCTTTACTACATTTTGAACCCCTTTTAGATAATACTAGGGATTGTTTTGTTAAAGAAGTGTGGAAATCTTGACTTGAAAGAGTTTTTCAACTTTTTCTCCTAGGGTTCCCCGAAATTTCAAGGAAGGATTTAGGATTTCTTGTTTCTTTGAGCTTGTATCTTTTTCATTTTGATTTTAAACACAATGGTTCTTTGGATTTTGTCATGGAATAGACATTTGGTTGAAACAAAATTTCCAAATGATTAGGGTTTGGAAGTGATTTCCAAAACCCCATGTTCATGTTTGGTTTTAATTCTTCACATATGCTAATTGGAGATTAGAAATGGTTTCTAAAGTGTTGAATGGTTAGTGGTTGGCCTTATTTAAAAGTTTTGATTAACAAAGTTTTAAAAACCTAAGGAATGTTTGGGTTAAGTTTGGAATTACGAACTACTAAAGGATTTTGTGGTTTTAAATATGTTTTTTGGTATTGAAAAGTGGCCCTTAAAGCTTTATGCCATTAAATCTTGGAATTTGGCAAAACTTGGTCTCACAAAGTTTTGAAGATTTGGAAATTTGAAGAGGGTCTTTAAATTCTATATATTCAAATGGTTGTAGTATGGTTGTGTTAGTGATATTGGTGAGGTTTGGGTCCTTGATTTAATAATGTGGTAATTTGGGTGGAATTTAGTAACTTAGGCCTAGAGTTAGATGTCTACCTAAGTGGGTGGTTGTAACCTAAGTGATAGTGTTATGTTGGTTACCGATTCTATGACTATTTGTGTTATTGAATAATTAACTCGGTTTGGTTGCATGATTTGTTGTTGTAAATTCTAATATGACTTTGTAGACAGGCTAGTTTTTGTGGTAACACTTAACTACTCCACAAGGTAACTACTTCCTTGCATTCAATTTTGTGCTATGAGTTGGTAAACTTTACCGCTTGTTTTGATATTGGGACTTGGGCTAATAGGCCGTATCACATGTGTAATCATGTAGATTTGTTCTATTGCCTTGTTATGTGGGAAACAGTATGTGTTCGAACTGGTTATTTGGTAATTGGATATATGATGAGGATTGTTATATAAACATGTTGTTATATTTGTGGATGTATTGCTAATTCTAAAAAGAACATGTTGTAATGGATTACCAACCTGTGAAAGCATGATAATTATGTATGTGGTTGTTTATTGTTGTCTAGTTGGTATTGGCACCTGGATAATAATTATGTGTGAAAGCATGATAATTAGTACGAGTTTAAACAATTTGTAACACGATTATGTAAGGTGGAAACATAAAAACGTCAAATTCATATATTTAACTCATGAGCTTGACGATAATTGTTAATATGTTTGTTAAACAGTAGCTATTACATTTTTGAAAACTTTATGTGTAATTTTGCACCTAAAGAATTAAGATAATGTCTGCTCGTGATAAATTATTTCATTAATAGATTTGCAACTTAATGTCTTAACAAAATATGAAAGGGTAGTATGGCCAGCAATGAAAATGAAATCAAAAAATATGAAAATATAAATTCCTTATGAGTTTACTACTCGAGTTCACAATAAGAGTTTACGTCTTTGTCACAAGTTTTTTTAATCTCAGGAATTTGACAGTATTAAACATCGTAAATCTCATTTATGAAAAATGTCAACAAAGAAAATTTAAACATTTATTAAATGTCATAAAATGTAAAAATTCCTCTTCTAATGATATACTTAATCCCAAATAATTCTTTCAAATTAAAATAAGTATCCTAAATATGATAGAAAATCCTTTCACTTAACAATTTCTTAAATGGCTATCATAGTTAGAAAAGGGTTTAACCAATAATTAAGATAGCTATCCATGATAGAAAAAGAAATTTCTAAATAAAGACTATCATGGATATTCAAAATTTCGTTACCTTTTTTGCAAGTAAACCATGTTTGAAAAATAACAAACTAACATGCTTACAAAAATCTAACTTATATAAACATCCAACTTTTCAAAGTCAACTAATGGCATATGACTAATTATATAAGAAAGAAGTTACCTAACATAGTTATAAAAACTTACTTATAAAATTGTTAACTATTTTAGAAAAGAGTCTCCCTAGGTTAATTAAAAACTTTCATAACAAAGTCTAAAGTTTAACCATGTTAGAAAAAGCTCAACTAACATGGTTATTTAAGATAACCCTTACTAAGAACATGCCTATTGTTTGAAACATATAAAGAATTTACCATAACCTAAAAATCCCATCACATCACATAGAAATGTTTCATCCAAAGTTTTAAAGGTATACAATGTCACATTCATCACATAGACAATTAGTACCAAATGTCACATGCATGTGAATCATATCATAACAAACATATAATAAGGCTTCAAGCCTCTACCATAATACACATCGGTGCAAGTTAATATTAGTAATAGCAATCATCAAAAAATAGTCAGAGTGGTGCAAAAGCAAATAAAAGTGCCAAACATCTTGGCAATATACAAAACCACACATAAAGTCCAAAGTATATATCATATTCAAACGTGCGAGTATCAACTGGCCCCTTCTATGCGCTCGCAAGAGTACGGGTCACACGTAGTATAAAAATATCGATCCCACGAGGGCTATAGTTTAATCTAATGAAGTTAACTAATTTAATTCTGTGTTTACTTAAGTTGAATAAAAATATTGCTTTGAGTAAAAACGATAAGAAACAAAAAAACAAACTTGGAAAACTACTTTTAAGACGATCAGATCGAAACCTAGGATTTCTTATTCCCTTTATATATCATGATTTCTACCAAATTACCCTTTCTAATGGCTATCTAATACATTCAGTCTTCGTCTGAAATTCAAAAGTGATCAGAAACGCTCTCTCAAGTCAAAAATATGATCTTTATCTTTCAAATCCCTCACACTCTCATGCTATTGGATTTATGAAAAATTGTGTTCAAAAGACTCTCACACTCTCATGCTATTGAATCAACAAAAACACGTTTAAGCATCAATTTCACTCTAACGATATTAGGTTGACAGATGAATCTCTTCTTTGTCAACAAAGAGTTTTCTCTCTAATATGCTTTTACCTAAGTTCTACAACAAAACACCCTCTCTCAAGCGATGAATCATTGAACAAGTAAAGTGTTGATCAGGCACTTTTTGAAATATAAGCAAGGTAAAAACAAAACTGAATTGCATTAAACAACCAACAGAAAGGAAAATAACAAAATCAATCCATATAGAGGTTCAAAGAAACCCTAGTCTAACGTTTAGCTATGCATAATTGAAAGGAATTCAAATATATGAAGTCGATTCATGATTACAACTACTAAATAAGACGAATGAATAAGAAGAATGAAGAAGAACCCAACAGAAGCCTCCCGGATTTGCACCGTAAGACTTCTCTAAAGCCCTAATTTGATCTTTCTCTTTGCACTGTTCGTTTCTCTCTCTCAATTTTGTCCCAAATGTCGTCCTCCCTCAATTATGTGTCTTCTTGGTCTTAAAAAGCCCTAATTTTCGAATCTGATATCCAAAATCTATAATTTGATTTTTCTCTGGTCGCCTCGGCACCCTGTTTAGGTGGCCGAGGCGTCCTAGGTCACTTGGGTTGCCTCAACACCTTGTTTTGGTGACCGGGGCGGCCTGGGTCGTCCTAGGTCGCCTTACCACCCTGTTCTGGTGGCCGAGGTGTCCTGTCCAGCATGCTTCCTTTTACTCTGATTTCCGCTCCGTTTGTTCCTCCTTCTTTATGCTACAAAAGAAGGAGAAAATTTGTAAATTTATCTATTCATTGCACCAAACGGAGTAGCACAATTTATCATAACAATTATACAAATAAATATATTAATTTCAAACAAAACATGGATAATTGTATGATAAATGTGCTTAGAAAACAATAAATTCCTTCGGTTAACACCTTCCCTGCCGAATTTTTTACTGAGATCAATCTCCTGAAAAACGTGGAGCAACGAAGAAAGACAATTGTCTTAGATAACACACTAGTCCTACTCATCGTACATGTGAGTGTGTGCTAATGAGGTGTCAAGTGAGATCTATACATATATATCCAATTCTAATGTGCAATAACACCAAGTCAAATAATCACAATGATATAAATATTTCCATTTGAAAATCGCATAATAATTTGTATAAAATTGTGATGCGATCCAGAAAACACAAGCTATATCTTCAAATGGAAATTGGAGCAATAAATCTGAACAATCATTTTGAGTTCGTCATCAATTTAATTTGGGCTGAAAATGGAGCTGTTGATCATATTTTGGGCTTGGAGACATCAAATTGAAGGGCTTGGGCTATGAGCTACACATGGGAGGAGTCATTTGGGCCTAATTAGTCACATTTTGGGCTAAATATACCGATTTCATTTTTATGGTTTTATTTGTACGAAAATTATCAATTAGTTTGCAGATTTGACTTTTGGGTTTCTTGAGTTTATTGCTTAGAATGCTCTAGATTGCATTTAATGCAAATTAGGTTAAGTTTCTAATTGTATCCTTTAAATACTTTGTAAGCCTCACTTTGAAGGAGACTTGAATTTGGTGAAATGAAAAGTTGCTTCTATGCACTTTGTATCTTGAGAGTGGATTCTCTCTAGGGTTCTTCTTAGAACTAACAGACTTATCAAGGCTTGATCAACCTTGTGGCGTCTTCCAACACTTCGGGTCCTTGTCTGTGTTCAAGGCTTCAAGTGAATCAGTCCAGTCCTTTGTTTAGCTTTCTTGGGGTGAGTGTATCTCAGATTGGTTGTGGGTTCTTGGGGTCTAACCCTAGTGGGTTATCACCATCTTGGTATCAGAGCTTCGGATCTAAACTCAGGTCATATCTTTCTGTTCTTTGTTTTTCATTTTCGTTCATCTTTTTGTGTGTTTTTCTTTTTGTCTGTTCATCTTCTTTGTTTCTGTTCGAGTCTGAAATTTCTGTCCTTGTTCGACTAGTTTCTATTTGAGTATTTAAACATGTAGTATGTCAATCTTATAGTTCAGAGTCTGTTCTTTCTTTTCATTTTGAAATCGTCCAAATCCGAGTTTTCTGTTGTGAGTTATAGCTGTTTCAAAAGCGTCGCGTTTTCTGGAAATTTATGGGTTCAATTTGCTTATTTCGTTCTGTTTGTAGTAGATTTCATATTTTGCCTATTTTGTAGTGGAAAAAAACAAAAAGAGAGAGAGAGAGAGAGAGAACATCAGAAAAAAAGGTGGAAAAAAAAGAATTAAAAAAAAAAGAAGTTGCAATTGTTGAGCTTTAAGTGTTCTTAGAAAAGTGAACATCTTCATACCCAGAATTTTTCTTCAATATTTGCAATCTGTGTTAGTTGAAATCTTGATTTTCCTTGATACTTTATGTTCAATACTCATATATGAAGTTTCTAAGTGTTGTGTTGATTCTGCAAAGTTGTGAAAGTTTTGGTTAAATTGCTTAGCTCTTTTAAGAGCCTCAAGAGGGATTTAAGAGTGGAAAAAGGCAAGAGTGTCATATCAATTTAAAAGCCAGATTGTGTGAAACACGAGTGAAACTAATCTATTTGAGTGAAACACGTGAGTAGAGTGGTGAGGTCCTTTTTCTTTCAATGTTCTAACTTTTCAGGCTTCAAGATGTATGGGGTAGAAGTTCATAATGATCTCCAATCCTTACTAAAAAGATTTGAAAAGTTCCATGCTGAAACAGAACAATGGTTGTCTAGTAACAATTTCAAGAAGGAAAGAGAATTATCCAAAAAGTTGCAGGAGTTGAAACAAGGCTCCATGAGTGTTGAGGATTATTTCCAAGAGATGGAGTTGGCTATGATTAGAGCTGGGGTGAAGGAAACTCCTAAATCCATTAAAGATCGTTTTATATGTGGACTTAATTCTGAATTATCTTGTTTTGCGAAAATGTGGAGTTTCATGGATATTGACATGATTGTTCTATTTGTTGCTAAGCATGAGAAAGGAATTAAGAAAAAGAGAGTTTCAGAAAGTAAATCAAATTCAATGAAGATTGAGTCCCCAACTCTTTTTGTCAATGATGTAGAGGTAGATCTAAAGAAGGAAGAGGAAGAACTCAATGATCAAAATCATGCTGAGCAAAGTGTTGAAGAAGACCCTTACCGATCCTGTGGTTGAAGTTGATTATCTCAATCATGACAAGAAAAGTGAAAATATGAAGGAGAGTGACTTTCATGAAACTGTTCAAGAGAGAAAAATTGAGTTTGAAAGTGAAAAAGAGATTGAGAGTGAAGAGTGTTTTCAAATTGATGAGAGTAAAAAAGAGAGTGTTGAGTTGAGAGAAAAGCAAGATGAAAAGGGTTGTGAGAAAAGTAAGGTTGAGAGTTGGTGCAAGGATAGTTGTTTGATTACTAATGATCTTAACCATTCTTCTCCTTGTGATTTAGATGTGTTGCAGGTATTCTTGGATTTGTTTCCTAAGAAACCACCCGATGGGTTCTTATGCTCAAGGAGCATTGAAGCTTTGTCTCCTTCAAGTGGCATTGAAAAATATTCTAGAGGCCTAAACTTTGATATTCGTTTTGACATGAATTTTGTTGTTGCTTGGTGTTTTGATATAAATATTATGAACTGTTTTGATGACACTCGAATCTACTGCAAAAATCTTGATGAGAATTTGAATCAATTGCATTGTGTGCTTGATGTTGTGAGTAAGGAAAATTTGTTTTCAAATCTGGAAAATGGTGATCTTTTCTTGGATAAAATCTTTCTTGGATTTGTGCATTTGCTTGGACAAGGTAAATTGAGCAAAAGACATGCAATGTGGCTGAAATTTATTGAGACATTTCCCTTTGTCATCATATACAAGAAAGGTAAAGAGGATGTTATTCATGATGCATTGTCAAGAAGGTATGATCCTCTTCTTTTATCTCTGGATACTAGAATGATTGGCTTTGAATACATCAATGATTTGTTTGCATACTAAGTTGATATTTCTAAATTATTTCTTGTTTGTGAAAAGAAGGCATATGACAAGTTTTATATAGTGGATGAAAACATGTTTGAGGAAAACAAAGTGTTTGTGCCTCCAAATTCAATAAGTGAATGGTTTGTGAGAGAAACACCTAAGGGAGGAGATAGTCAATTTCAGTTGCTTGAAACAATCGATGTCAATACTCACAAGATTGACTTTCTTGATAATAATAATGCTAGTGATACAATATATGCTCCTGATTTATTCCCTTTTGATCCAGGTAAAGATTCGAGGACGAATCCTTTTAAGGAGAGAGGGTATGATGCGATCCAGAAAACACAAGCTATATCTTCAAATGGAAATTGGAGCAACAAATCTGAACAATCATTTTGAGTTCGTCATCAATTTAATTTGGGCTGAAAATGGAGCTGTTGATCATATTTTGGGCTTGGAGACATCAAATTGAAGGGCTTGGGCCATGAGCTACACATGGGAGGAGTCATTTGGGCCTAATTAGTCACATTTTGGGCTAAATATACTGATTTCATTTTTATGGTTTTATTTGTACGAAAATTATCAATTAGTTTGCATATTTGACTTTTGGGTTGCTTGAGTTTATTGCTTAAAATGCTCTAGATTGCATTTAATGCAAATTAGGTTAAGTTTCTAATTGTATCCTTTAAATACTTTGTAAGCCTCACTTTGAAGGAGACTTGAATTTGGTGAAATGAAAAGTTGCTTCTATGCACTTTGTATCTTGAGAGTGGATTCTCTCACTACTACAGAAATGCTCTATTGCAGCACACCAATAGCAGCGCACAATAAAAGTAAGCGCTGGGATAGGTATATAAGACCTATCCCAGCGCTTTATAAATATTTATAAGCGCTGGGATAGGTCATTGTGAATTATAGCTAATTCCCTGAATATTAATTTAAAATAATGTCTTTTATTTAATAATGTCTAAATTACCTCCTAGGTTTGACTTTATATAGGTGATTTCCTTTGAACTTAATTCTCTGAACCTTATCTGAACCATATTTAACCCCCAGAATATATTATACGTGTCCTTATTATTTAATAATTAATAAAATTCCCCCAGTTTTTTTTAATTTTTAATGACCTATACCAGCGCTTTTTACGTAAAAAGCGCTGTGATAGGTCATTTATGGTTTATATTTTATTCCCTGAATTTGTAAACTTATATCTTTTATTTAATAATTAATAAAATTCGCCCAGTTTTTTTTTTAATTTTTAATGACCTATACCAGCGCTTTTTACGTAAAAAACGCTGGGATAGGCCTCATTAAACATTTTTTTAATTTTAATTTTTATTTGTTTTCTTTTTATTTATCAGATTTTTTTAGAATATGTTTTTCAATTTTTTTTAATTTTTCATGGCCTATTCCAGCGCTTTTTACGTATAAAGCGCTGGGATAGGCCTCATTAAACAATTTTTTATTTAAATTTTTATTTGTTCTCTTTTTACATATCAGATTATTTTAGAATATGTTTTTCAATTTTTTTTATTTTTCATGGCCTATCCTAGCGCTTTTTACGTATAAAGCGCTGGGATAGGCCTCATGAAACAATTTTTTATTTAAATTTTTATTTGTTTTCTTTTTACATATCAGATTATTTTAGAATATGTTTTTCAATTTTTTTTATTTTTCATGGCCTATCCCAGCAATTTAGGCCTCATTAAATAATTTTTTAATTTAAATTTTTATTTGTTCTCTTTTTACTTATAAGATTATTTAAGAATATGTTTTTCATTTTTTTTATTTTTCATGGCCTATCCCAGTGCTTTTTACATATAAAGCGTTGGGATAGGCCTCATTAAACAATTTTTTAATTTAAATTTTTATTTGTTCTCTTTTTACTTATCAGATTTTTTTAGAATATTTTTTTAATTTTTCAAGGCCTATCCCAGCGCTTTTTACATATAAAGCGCTGGGATAGGCCTCATTAAACAATTTTTTAATTTAAATTTTTATTTGTTCTCTTTTTACTTTTCAGATTTTTTTAGAATATGTTTTTCAATTTTTTTTATTTTTCATTGCCTATCCCAGCGCTTTTTACCTATAAAGCGCTGGGATAGGCCTCATAAACAATTTTTTTATTTAAATTTTTATTTGTTCTCTTTTTACTTATCAGATTATTTTAGAATATGTTTTTTAATTTTTTTTTATTTTTCATGGCCTATCCCAGCGCTTTATAGGTAAAAAGCGCTGGGATAGGTGATTAGCTTTATATTTAATTAATTATCTGAATATTTAACCTTATCTTTTTTATTTAATTTTTTATAAATTCCTTTTTTTTAATTTTTATGACCCTATCCGAGCGCTTTTTACTTAAAAAGCGCTGGGATAGGTGCGTGGGAAATTTCCCTCCAAAAATCTAAAATTTTCCTTTTGCCTCTCATTTCCCCACATTTCCCTATACCCAACACCGTAATTTCACTCTTCTACATCACCACCCATTTAATTAATCACTCTTATTCATCTCCTATTTGCTTATTCATCTTCTCCTCCTTACTTCTTCATCTCCTCCTTACTTCTTCATCTCTTCCTTCTCTCCGATCATCATTATCGAGGTCTCTCAGATCTGTATGGATCAAGTCCAGATCTACATGCTGATGGTGGTTTCTTAAGGGTAAGGGTCCTCTCTCATATTACCTTTTTCTCTTTTCTTCTTCCCCTTCCAAATTTTTTTTGTCTTTAGTCACGGATCAGATTTTGTGCTCTGTTTTTTCTTCTTCTTCACTACTCTTGACTTCGCTTATGGACTTCGCTTCTTATTCATGTGTTAATTTTTATTTTATTTGAAGCTCGTTATTTTTGGTAGCTATGGTTACAATTCTGATGCTTTCTTGCTCTTTAGTTTCTGGATATGGCAAGTTGATAGTTTAATTAGAAGAGATATTTTGGTTGTTGCTCTTCTTAGTTTATGTTCATTCCATCATATTGATATGAATGTATCATTGTCTGATTCTTCTTATTCCATCATATTGATTGTTAATATGCATTGGTTGATGTTTTCCGAGGCTTGAATTTATGAAGTATTCATTAGGAATTTTGCACTGATGCAGGAGGGTGTAAAACAAAAATAAATGAAATTTTTTTTTAAAAAAATAATACCTATAGCAGCGCTTATTACGTAATGAGCGCTGCTATAGGCATTATTTTTTATTTTTTTAAAAAAATAATTCATTTAAGTATGACCTAAAGCTGTGCTTTTGAGATTATAAACGCCGCTATAGGTTACCTATAGCGGCGCTTATAACACAAAATAAGCGCTGCAATAGGTCATATGACCTATTGCAGCACTGGCTATAGCAACGCTTAAAAGCGCTGCTATAGGGTCAAAAAAAGCGCTGCTATAGAATATTTCTGTAGTAGTGTCTCTAGGGTTCTTCTTAGAACTAACAGACTTATCAAGGATTGATCAACCTTGTGGCGTCTTCCAACACTTCGGGTCCTTGTCCTTCCGTGTTCAAGGGTTCAAGTGAATCAATCCAGTCCTTTGTTTAGCTTTCTTGGGGTGAGTGTATCTCAGATTGGTTGTGGGTTCTTGGGGTCTAACCCTAGTGGGTTCGCACCAAATTGTAAACCAATCTCCTCAATTTGGTGGTCAGAATTCAGCCAAGTCTCAAAAATCTATTCCTTACTCTTAGGGAATGATTTGACCCTTAAAAGGTCTATCATTAAATAAGGAAGTAAAGTTAATCTAGCATATCCATAGTTCAATTAATCCACTCAACAAGCCGATTGAGGGTCTTATCATGTGATAGTGTAATACTTATCTTGAATGCAACAATCAATCAATAGCTCAATATAATCCACATTAATGTACAATAATGACTTTCTAGTCATCACATAGTAAAAATCATGGCATGCGAACATTTTCGAAATAATATCATTTTCCAAAACATAGTCATATCACATCAATCGAAATTTCAACCATACAATTCCACAAGACATTTCAATACAAAAATGTTCATAGTTTATGATCAATTTGTAATTAATAATCAACAAAGTAGTTCACAAACTGCCCATTAACAATACACAAACATGCATAAAAAGTGGAAGGGTTAAGGGTCAAAAATACACATGTGATTTTGTCAAAAGTTCATCCAGCACCAAATGTTTTTTTTGGACCAAAAGTAACTCTAAACTTTCAAATTGGATCAAAAGTCACATTTACGGTTATATTCTAAAAGAAAAATGCTTGGTACTGGACGAACCTTTTTACAAAATTACATGTGTATTTTTTACCCTAATTTAACTGTAAATATGATTTTTGATCCAATTTGAAAGTTTAGAGTTACTTTTGGTCTAAAAAAATTGGTGCTGGATGAACTTTTGATAAAATTACATATGTATTTTTTACCCTTAACTCAAAGTGGAAAATGGTTAACTCATGATGACAATGGAATATTACCACAACCGAACTCTCTGTGCTTAAGCTCAACAATAACTCCTCTACACAATTTAGCACACATACACATAATTACTTAGTTGATCAAGCGACAAACATCATAATTAGGGATGTGATCCCCTCTAAAGTCCCAATTGGGTACTTTAGGCAATTAATGGTGATTTCAAGGCTTGATTAAGTTAATCAACTCATATCATGTCCGTTAGCTCACTATGTTATTTGAAATTTATCATGTAATTAATGAGGAATGAGGATTTACGCAAAATGAAAGTTCATTACTTAAAGAGAAAAGCAAGAAAATTAGGTATGATTAAATAAATATAGTTGGAGTGTGTTTTTGAGATAGCAGTTATACCATATTATAATCATTTAGATATTATTGTATGCAAAATACACAAAGTTAAACAAATTGCTTAAATGATATGGGGTGTAAAAAACTGAAATTAATAATGAACTGAACTCCGAATGCTCCAAGGTATTGAGGTTTTAGCTCTATGCCCCTTTGGTTGTGATCAAGTGGAGGACTCGATGCATTTGATTAGGGACTATGCATACACTAAAAATTGATAGAAATTAGTAGTTGCTCCAGCTTTATGGGATATCTTCTTCACTCTCCAAGATAACCTTCTACAAAAAAGGTATTGTGGCCATACTTATTTGGTTATATATGTTGGGACATTTGGGTGGAGAGGTGCAACAAGGTGTTTGATGACAGGAGAGGAATGCGAAAGGGGGACGCTCATGGAAGTTTGTTCAAAGCTTGCTTGGACCAAGGGTTGGAGGATAGCTACTCCTTCTATGCAGTAGTGAAAGATACGAATGGTAACCAGATACCTAGACTGCAACTCACCAAGTGCAGTTAGAAGTAGATGGGTCAGTTTTTGAAGACTGGCAAAGCGGCTATGGTGAAATTATTTGGGATGCAAGTTAAAAATGGTTGTGTGGATTCACTTGTAAGCTAGTTACTGTTCCACCAATGATAGAAGAACTTTTAGGTATACTAAACAGTCTCAACCTCTATTGGAATGAAGCGCAGAAGGATATTGTTATTCTGTGTGACTGTGCTGGGTGTAACATCCTAGCGCCTCACTCCAAAAATTGTCAGCTTTGGGGTCTTCTCACCCTTCACGGTTTAAAAACGTGTCGAGGGTGGGAGGTATCCTAACCCTTATAAGGCTTCTTCGTTTCCCTCCCCAGCAGATGTGGGATTTCACAATCTATCTCCTTAAAGCCCAGCGTCCTCGCGGCACGTCAACCCAAACCTGGCTCTGATACCATATGTAACATCCTAGTGCCTCACTCCTGAAATTGTTCACTTTGGGTCTCTTCACACCTCACAGTTTTAAGACGTGTCAAGAGGGGGAGGTATCCAAACCCTTATAAGGCATCTTTTGTTTCCCTCCTTAGCCAATGTGGGACTTTACACTTCACCTTGCATTCACAGTGGCAAAGGCCACGCCGAACTACCTACTTCGCGAATTCCTTGATTGTTCTTACTTGATTCTTCGTTCTTTGCACCTACAATAGCAAATTCATGTATATGTGAAGCACTTCAAGTCGAAAAATAATAAATGCATGAATTAAAGCCCTAAAAATACTCTAATTAAAATCAATATGTAACAAGCTCAATGCTCTAGGCCCTAAATACAAAAGTACCTGAATATCTATGTATTGGCCTAGAACAGGTGCTAATTTCCCACAATTAGTACTAAAAATATATAATAATCAAGTGCAATCACAAGTAAACTAAATTGATAGAACACTTAGATTAGTTCCTAGGATTTATTCGAAGTAAAAAAACACAAAGCGAAATGGACCACAACTCAAAATACACCACAAATCGTAAGATTTCTCGTTGAAAGTTTCTTAAAATTTAAGAGAAATGAAGGGAAGAGGGTTGCCTAGGTTGTAGTGGCTTCAAAACACCCTTAAAGCCTCCAAATAGCTTGTCTTAGTAGAGCTCTCTATTCCACCTCCTCTCTCTCAGACTCTCTCTAGTTCCTTTTTTATTCTGACTAAAATCTAATTTATGGAGAGCGGAAATCGGGCCTTCATCGAGGGCTCGCTCATAATCAAGTCTAGAAAAGATACTTGAGTTGGGAGAGGAAGCCACAGAACCTGAAATTTGAATAGTCGGTTGCTTAGATACTTGTTAATAGGATCCAAAAAAGGTGTTGGTCACCTATTGATATATATATATATATATAAGAAATGCAGTTGTTCTTCTGAGTATGTATTCTTTATTTTGCATTATTATTTCTATCTTGGATAAATATTTTTTGTTTTATAAGAAAAGTAAAACCAAAACATTAAAAAAATAAAGATAAAATTTAATTAATCAAGTTAAAATAAAAAAAAATTGAACCAGGGATTCACCTATCTTCAACTTTCTTGATATTCATAAAAACATAATAGGCCAACTGACATAATTAGGAATTTGTTATAAATGTAGGCTTAAATTTGGATTTTAGTATTTATGGATAAATTAATTGTGGATTTTCCGTACTAATTTTTATATTTTAAATATAAAATATGAAAAATATTATTTTTTGGTAAAATGATTATATTTTATATTAAATTTTTTATGATAAAAATATTATATTAAATGTTAAGATTTATACTTGCCTTTTTTCATGTAATTGTAGAGTAATCGTTTTAATTTATCGAGTCAGTATTTTTTATTAATGATATTACAATGTTAAAATTAATGGATTGAAAATGTAATTTATAAATTTACAGGGTAAAAATGAAATCTATACAAAGTTACAACTTAGAAGAACAAAGATATACTTTACTATTTTTATTGAATACATGCACACTAAAAATAACTTTAAATATTTAATTTTTCTTGGTATGCAGAAAAAATGCATTTCTTGTCATCAAATCTAAAATATTCTCTCACTTTACCCGATAGCTCACATGCTTGATGTGTTGATGTTGCGAGGAAATATGAAACAAAAAAAAAAAATACTAGTAGATTAATGGGACAATTGCACATAGGTCCCAAACAAGAGAATTAATTTCAGAGAGGTCCCAAGGAGTTGTTAATGACAAGTATTGACAACTATAATAACATTGGTTAATAAGTGAAAAAGTTGTTAATGAATTTGTCTGATATTAAATCTCTTGCTTAGGACCATAGTGGAATTCTTCCTAGATTAATTTGGTGTAGTTCAAAAATGTCGATTTTGTGTTGCTGATTTAAAAATAAAAAGTAAAATCAATCCAATGGAGAACCTTGTTCCTTTTCTTTTATCAAAAAGAAATCTACTCTGTTTTTTCTTTTTCCACCTTCCCTTATCAAAGCACTACCGCCAACTGGACAGAAGAGTTTTAACGCCGGCAGGCAGCTAGACTTTGCCAGTGGGCCACCAAATGCTAAAAAAAATATTTGTAAATGTATTGATTATTTCAATAGATTTATTAACTACCATTTTAGTATTTTTAAACTTCCACACTTTTTAAGAAAAGTAGTCAATAATTCTATTGAATTAAAAAAAGTATCTTTATTGAAATAGTGGTCAATAAATTTGAAATATATTACTTGTAACATTTGTAACATGGTTGATAGCATTAGTAAAGGTTTTCACAATTTCAATAAAGTCATTGACTATTTATTTTAAACTTCCACACTTTTGAAGGTGGTACCAAAATGATTTTATTGAAATTTTAAGTAACTATATTAAATTGTAATCAATAGAACTGTTTAAAATTAGAAATATAATACTTTTGTAACGTGGTTGACAATATTAGCAAATGTTTCTGAATTAAGGGCCAATTTTGTAAAAATATCAACATTTTAAAATTTCATATCCCTACCCTCTTCCTTATTTGTCTTTATTTTATTCAATGGATATTTTAGAATTTTAAAATTCAAGAGGTATTATTTTAGAATCTTCCCAAAATAAAACATCTTGTGTCAATATAATATTTTTAAGTGATCCAATATTCTAAAATATTATGTGGTTCAATTAATATCCATGAGTATTTCTTTAGTCACGTTTAGCATAGTGAAGTATTTTTCTTAAAATATGTTGTAATCAATTTGATTATTTTTCAAAAATACTTTTAACCGCTTTAATTAACTTTCAGAAAGTGCATCAGGTGTACCTCTAAGTAGACATGGCGGACTGTATCCTCTCACAAGCTCAGGCCTAAACTGATTAGGCCATTTAAGCCCTAGATCTATAAAATGGTCATTTTTAGAAGTCTAACCCCAGAGCCTACAGGCTAGGTTCTCCTAGTGGGTTTTGAACCCTTTTGACAATTTTTCAATTTTCACAAATAGAAAGTAAAAATAATAAATATCTAATTTAAGACTTGTATGTATACTAAACAATTGCATAAACTTTGCAAATTGCAATCTTTATTTTAATGAAAATAATATCTTTTCTATGAAGTTTTGTAATCAAGTTATTATTTTGCTTTAAATTGAAATACATTGCTGTTAAAATTCATAAATGGCTAATTTCAAATCATTGTCTAAAGTGAAAAATTAGCCCATTTCTATTTATAAAGTTGAAATGAATAAATTCTTGTTCAAAACCAAACATTTTAAATCACTTTATGAAATTTAACTCTAAAATAGATAACAACTAAATATTTGCAACAATATAAATAATATAAAAATTTAAGCATCATCCGAACAATTTCTTAACAAATAAAAGGGCTTAAAAGGTCAGTCCTCTTGGGCTATGTTGTAACTTGAATGCCATATTTTCAAGCTTGATTCTTACAATTTTCGGACCTAAATGGGTTCAACCCGTTTTCTTAACTTTAATTAAGTGAAGGCACATATCTTCCAAATTTCACGTACTTGATGATTAAGATTAGGGATGGACTCATAGAATATAAGTCTAAAAGTTATTAAAAATGACTCCTTAAAAATTGCAAATTGATTATTAAAAGTGTTAAAGACAATGAACTAAAAATTGGAATATTTGTATTGAAAAAATGGAAAAGATTGATGAAAAGATCAGCTTGGAAAAGAAAAATTACATTACAAAAAAATTTAGGATACTGGACACACATAAAAAAAACCCTTCAAAGTACTAAATGAACCATAAAATACTGTACGATTCTGAAAAAAAAAATCTGGAAAAATTACTTGAATTTGTTGGATTATCTTTAACTTTAATTTATATTAACATTGATTAAATAAAAGCAGCTAGGCGATTAGAAGGTTTGGTAACGAACTCAATGACAAATTGTGCACTTATGTTAGATAACGAAATATTTCTTAGAAGTGAAACCTAATAAACACACACAAATAGATTACGACGTTGACTATTGGCCAAAGCCAAAACAAAAAGAACGTTGAAAAATGAAGAAGTAAAAATATTAAAAATATATATATATATAGACAGGGGGGTGGGGGTGGAGTGATTGATTTTTTTATATATATAGATTTAGATATTTTTCAATATATATGTGTGTGGTATATCCCACACTCACTCTCTCACATAACGAATGAAATTGATTACTCCAAATGCAAATTTAGTTTTTTTTTTATAAAGGACAAATTTCATTAAAAGATAAAATGTATTACAAAGAAATAAGTAGTTAAATAAAACTAAAACTTGTCCAAATACTGAAGAACAAGGATTCATAAACACATAAAGATCTTGACTTGACATAGAGAAGATGTTGAAGCTACCAAAGGCTTGCAATAATTTCTGAATATCATCATCGATAACATCATTCTGATTAACTGAAAAATGATGTATAGCAGATATAGAAGCCGAAGAAACGAAATCTAAGAATTGTTAAGGGAGTAGAAAACCACTTGAGAACATCTATTTAAGCACCACTCAGAAATATCTCATATAAAAAGAGGATGCACGAGATTTGATGTTTTTCCATTGAAAAGCTTGTACCAATACTTGATCAAAGAATATTTGCATATTACATGTAAGACCAGACCTAGATTGAAATTTGTGTGCAAGTACACACTAAGAATTTGATCCGATTAAGATTGAAGGATTGATCGAAGAGGTGGATGGTGAACAGAACAGGGGATAACTTCTGCAATCTGAATTTGAGAACTAAAAACCAGAGAGTTAAAAGAAAATGTTTGTTTAATTTGGTTCAAGAGGGTGAGAGGACAAGCTTTAGAACCTTAATGAAAACTTGAGTTTCTCAACCACCAAACATGATTGAGAAGGATAATGATCTTCTTCATTTCATCAATTAATCCATCCTTGTGAAATTGAAAGAAGGATCTATAGAACCATTCTTTAAAGGAATGAGAGTCATTCCAATGCAGTCCGATGGAAAAGATGCTCCATGAAACAGTCTGAGCTAGTGGGCATAGAAAGAATAAGTACTCCATAGTTTCATCCTTATCACAGCCAAAAGGGCATAAGTAATGAACATGCATATGATGTCGAGTAGCTCATCACCCGAATGAAGGGCTTTATGAATCAATTTCCATATAAACAGAAGGTTTTTTATAGGTAAACTAATAGACCATAATAATTTCCAAAAAGGATCAATTGTGATCGGAGAAAAAGATCTAATTAATATTGAAAAACCATCTTTGACTGAATATTGTCCATTAGAAGACCTGTTCTACATTAAGAAATCTGAGGAGTTAGTCTAAGATAGAACGGCAAAAGCTCACTACAAAAAAATCGGGTTTTACTAGCGGTTACTTTAGTAGCGTAACAAATAAACCGCTACTAAATGCACATTAGTAGCGGTTAACGAGAAGAACCGCGACTAAAATGGTCAGTTTGACCAAAATTAATATATTGGCGTACATTAGTAGCGGTTACCTTCAAAATAACCGCTACAAAGGTCGAGCCCTTTGGCGGGAACATTAGTGGCATTATTTAGTAGCGGTTTAGAGACAGAAACCGCGGGTAAATAGGGGGTTATGAATTAGTAGCGGTTATTTTTAAATTAGTTGCGGTTATTTTACAACCGCCACTGACTGAAAAGACGCATTAATTGAAGTGGGACATTAGCGGCGGTTTTGTTTATTTTAGTAGCGGTTATAACCGCCACTAACGCAACGGTCGCATTTATTGCTGGAGCGTATTAGTGGCTGTTTTTGTTGATAACCGCTACTAATAGTAGCGGTTATTATGAACCGCTACTAAATTCTAGTACTATTTAACTTCCTCGTTTCCATTCGTAAATGTACGAGGAATCTGGTGAAAAAGACATACGCACGTACATTATTCGGCTTTTTCGAATATTAGAAAGATATACAGATTTTCAGACATCAGTTTAGGCACCAATTATGGCAGAGAAGAACAACCGCGGTAAAGGAAAGGCTCATATGACTGCTGAGGAGGAGGAGCAAGAGCGACAACGCCAAAATCAACTGAGAGAGGAGGGGCGTATACAAGGGGAGCGGGAACGTATACAGCGAGAGGCAATTCCCGAGGATATCATCAACGAGTTCAACAATGAGAACTCTCCTCATATTCCGGATTTGGACGCCTTCGAACAATGGTTGAATAGTGAGGACACTGAGGAAACCGGCGGGGTGCTAGCAGATGGTCCAGTCGAAAGACAACTGGATTCAATGTACAAGTGCAAGGTAAGGGAATAAAATTTTTTGTCGTTTTTATGAGATAATTTAAATTTTTACTTGGGTTTAACAGTATTTTTAAATTGTGCAAACCCTTCTGGTAGTACCACGAGGAGGACGCTGAGTGTGCAAGATGTGCACAACCTCCCGACCGGCCACAGGGTGAAGGTTGACTGGAACCTTTAACCCTTCAACCTAAAGGAAAGGGGGTCAACTGTTTGGCAGATTCTGCGGGAATGTTGGCCAGAATTACCAGCGCTTCCCGATTGACGCTTTAGACTGGAGGAAGATTAATAAAGAGACGAAGGATTTTGCCTGGAGGGAGATCGTGAAGGTCAATTTAATTGAGTTATAGTTTATCTATTATTTATTATTTTAGGAAAATGATTTTTTTAAATGATATGAATTCTATTTATTATTTATTATTATTGAAATATTATTGTAATTGTAAGTACATTATTTGTTCAATGATCTTTTTCAGATTTTGCAGAAGAAGTTTGATGTGCGAGATATGTTCAAACGTTGGGCAGTAGGGAAGATGGGTGACGGTTGGAAGAACAAGAGGTTGGATTTGTTCAATCAAAGGGATGCCGGTGGGAGCAGGCCGATTCAGGAGTTGATAGAAAATGTCCCTGGTGGAGTACCTCCGGATGCCTGGGAGAGATATGTCCGTTGGAGGAGGGGAGACTTAGGAAATGTATATTTAATAATTTAATTATTAAGGTATTCATCATTATTAAGAAATATTTTCAATTTATAATCATGATTAAATTTTATTTTATGTTAACAGAAGAGATCGCAGCAAGGCGTTTATAGTCGATCGCAGCAGAAGGTTCATCATACGACTGGCACGAAGTCATTTTCGGTCGGCTACGGAGAGATGGTATGAAAAATAAACCTTTCTTGTTTAATTGATATTTATTTTTAATTTATATTTATTTAACTGTATATAATAATAAATTATTCAATAATTTCAGGAGGACGAAGCTTTGCAGCAAGGGAAGAAGGCTACGTACGGCCTTTTCTACCGTCAGAAACACAGGCACCATGACGGGAGTGCAACATCCACAGAGGCTGAGGAGCATATTGTAAGAATTCTATTATTTTTATTTGGATTTATCATATTTTTTTAACAATTACATTTGTAGAAAAGTCTAATATATGTTCTGTGTTCAGGCTACAATTGAAGAAGTAGAGAGAGAGCTTCAGGAGTCGCAGGGGGATAATATAGACCCCATTGCCTCACTTAGGGCCGCCCTTGGGACCCGTGAGCACCCTGGCCGTGTGCGCGGGATGGGTTACGGAGCCCTACTGTCAGTGGTGTATGGCCGGGCTGGGTCGTCAAGCACTGCCCAGTCTACAGGAGCCAGCCAAGCGTCTTCCAGCGGCTCTATGATGCACGGTCCGGAGTATGAGGCTCGGATGAGGGAACGGTTGACTCAGGAGATTACAGATCAGGTGTACGATCGATTGGAGTCCTGGGTCGAAAGTACCAACAGTGCACTCGACCATATCATTCAAAGGGTGGACCCAGGCGGACCTCCTATACGTGTACCAGGACTACCACCACGTCCACCGAGACAAACGCGCAACCGTTCTTCAGGATCCCAGCCAGAGGTCAATCAGCCAGAAGGTGGTCAGCCGGATACCACTCAACCAGATGCGTAGTTATAGGGTTTTTTTATTAGTTGAAAGTTTGTAATTTCAAGACTATTACATCTTTTTTTTAGTTGTGAAACTTGTGTTTTATTTTGGCTACGATTGCAGAAATTTCTAAATTTTTTGTTGTTATATCATTTATTTATATTTGAAGTTATTTTATATGGAAATGCGATTTTTATAAAAAAAATATAAATGCGACTGAGTTATATATGGCTACTATAGTATATTTTATAAATGCGGTATTTATTAAAAAAAATAATATACTTAGTTAGTAGCGGTTTAAAACCGCTACAAATCCTTATTGGTTTTAGTAGCGGTTCATATACGCCACTAATTGCCATTACTTTTAGTAGCGGTTTTGAACCACTACTAAATAAATGCTTTTAGTAGCGGTTCACATCCGCCACTAATTGCCATTACTTTTAGTAGCGGTTTCCAACCGCTACTAAATAAATGCTTTTAGTAGCGGTTCAAAACCGCTACTAACTTTAGTCGCGGTTTAAAACCGCCACTAAAATTGTAATTAGCAGCGGTTCTGATCCGCTACTAAAAGCACTGCACTCAATTAGCTTATAAAAACTCCAGCTTATTCATTTCATTTCACATTTCCATCAAACTTCAATTCTTCCAATCTTTGATATCTTCTCTCATATAATGGATAAATCTTGGATCAATTTGCCACGTACGTCCTCCCGCTATTTGGTCGGTTTGAACCATTTCTTAGATTTTGCTTTCGACCGCTCAAGTGTCAACAATAATATTCTTTTTCCCTGTCCGAAATGTAAATTCAAGAAGTGGCATCCAAGAGATGTTGTGTCTGAGCATCTTATAGTGAAACAATTCCCATCCAAATACACTTTCTTGGGGATTCATGGGGAGAACGATGATGACGACGACGGTGAACGAGCTGCTGCAACTTCTCAGGTTGGATTAATGCAGATCGATGATCATGAAGATCATGTAGATCCAATCGGCGATGTCGTGCGTGATGCTTTCGGTGCGCAACGTGACAACATCGTTACTGAAGAAGGCGTTGATGGACCACTGCCAGATTTTTTCCGAAACGATGCCGCTAGGAATTTTTTCGACCTTATGACGAAAGCTGATAAGCCATTGTTTCCAGGTTCTACTAAAAATTTTGAACTTTCATTTATAGTTAGTTAAATCATCTTTTTTACACTAAATTATTGTTTATCCAGGGTGCAATAAATACTCTAAGCTTTCATTTCTAGTCAAACTATATCACATCAAGTGCTTGTGTGGCTTTAGTGATAAGGGAATGTCAATGGTGTTAGAATTATTGGGAGATGCATTTTCTCAGGCAGAAATCCCACCTTCATTCTACGAAGCGAAGAAGACAATCAATAAGTTGGGATTGAACTACACCAAAATTCATGCATGCCTGAATGATTGCATGCTGTATTGGGGAGACGACGCTGAGTTAGACAGATGTAAGCGGTGTAACGCGTCTCGGTACAAACAGGCAAAGAGGGGTCGATGGGCAACCAAGAAGCCTGCGAAGATTCTTAGATATTTTCCATTGACTCCAAGACTTCAGAGGTTGTATACTTCGTCTAAAACGGCTGAGCACATGCAGTGGCATTCATCAGAGGCCAATGTGGATGGGAAGTTGAGACATCCTAGGGATGCTGAGGCTTGGAAAGCATTTGATGCTGAATTTCCGGAATTTTTTGCGGACCCAAGAAATGTCCGCCTAGCTCTCGCATCAGATGGTTTCAATCCGTTCGGGAATCTTAGCACTACATACAGTATATGGCCTGTTGTGTTGATACCGTACAACTTGCCCCCTTGGATGTGTATGAAACAAAGCTCATTCATTCTTTCGATGATTATTCCGGGGAAGAGAGCTCCTGGAAATGATATAGATGTCTACCTTCAACCGTTGATACAAGAGTTGAAGGAACTGTGGAGCAACGGAGTTCAGACGTTTGACGCTTACAGTAAGACGCTATTCACACTCCGTGCGTCTTTGATGTGGACAGTTAGCGATTTCCCTGGACTTGGCACATTGTCTGGTTGGAACGTGCATACGGGGTTAGCTTGTCCTAACTGTAACTTTGATCAAGACTCTGTTCGCCTCCCCACAGTCGCAAGTGGTGCTTTATGGGTCACCGACGGTTCCTTCCTCGAGGTCACAGGTTCAGGTTGCAGAAAATTAGATTCAACGGATCACAGGAAATGAGAGATCCACCTGTGTTGTTGTCTGGCGTAGATGTTCTTCAACAACTCGAAGATGTCGACGTACAATTCGAGAAGCAAGTTGACGTTCAGCCCGGTGGTAGAAGGCGCCTCGCGGCCAGTCCCATGCGGCCAGGGATAACGTGCAGCAGTGGAGAAAGAGGAGCATTTTCTTTCAGCTCCCTTATTGGAAATCTAATAAGCTTCATCATTGTCTGGATGTCATGCATATCGAGAAAAATGTGTGTGACAATGTTTTGTACACGTTGCTGAACGAGTCCGGAAAGTCCAAGGACCATCTGCAAGCAAGGAAAGATCTCATGGCTATGGGAATACGTCAGCCAGATGAGAATGATAAGTTTGCCCCAGCCTCATTCACACTCACAAGAGGCAACAAAGAAGTCTTCCTCTCCACAGTTAAGGACATTAAGATTCCTGATGGTTATTCAAGCAACATCTCAAGATGTGTCGACATGCATGCCAAGAAGATTGCCGGGTTGAAAAGTCATGACTGCCACGTTTTGCTCCAGCAATTCCTACCTCGGGCAATTAAAAGCACACTGCCCTCGGAGGTGTCAAATGTTTTGGTTCAACTCAGTTCTTTCTACAGACGATTGTGTGCAAAGGTTTTGGACGCAACAGAGTTAGATCAATTGCAAGAGAAAATAATTCTAACGCTCTGTCATATGGAGATGATATTTCCTCCGTCTTTTTTCACAGTGATGGTCCATCTCACTGTCCACCTCGTTCAAGACGCAAAGATAGGTGGCCCTGTTCAATACCGTTGGATGTATCCCATAGAGAGGTAATTTGATTAATTACTCCGTACAGTAATTTCATGATTTTTGTTTCAGTAATCTGATTGTAAATGCAATTACAGATACCTAGGGAAATTGAAGTCATACGTCAGGAATAAAGCATCTCCAGAGGGTTCAATAGCAGAGGGTTACATTGGTGAAGAGGTGTTAACATATTGTTTGCGGTATTTTGATGACATGGAGACCTCGTTCAACCGCCCTCCTCACGTCGATGACAGCCCCACTAATGTCCACTCACCTTCTAACACATTATTCCCACCCGTCGGAAAGCCAATTGGAGGAAGTCAGTATTATAAGCTCACTCCTACTGAGAGGTTGCAAGCACACAGACATGTCTTGACAAATTGCCCTCAAGTAGAGACCTACATTCAGTAAGAATCATAACACTATGCACACGAATCGTATTATTTTATATACAAACCACGAAATCTTCTGATTTGTTGTTTTGAATTTAAGGGATTTCTGGCGTTATGTTAAACGCCAGCTTCGTAGCCGCACAAGGTCGTCTGCTGAAGTGGATAAAAAGGTCCATCGTGAGTTTCCAGATTGGTTTGCACGCAGAATACTCAACGACGACAATCCCCATCCGCCTGATATGATAAATCTAGCAACTGGTCCGCTCGACCATGTCAGGAGATATACGGCATACAACGTCAATGGTTTTAAGTTCTGCAGCGTTGCATGGGATGAAAGTTCCCTCACCCAAAATTCCGGAGTGTTCGGCACATTTGGTACAAGGAGTTATGCCAGCTCACGTGATACTGACATGCAATTTGGAGGCGTATCATATTATGGGAAGCTCGTTGATATCATCGAGCTAAACTATCAAGGCCATTTCACCGTGCCTCTCTTCAACTGCATGTGGGTAGACACCAGAACTTCTCGAGGCATTACAGTAGATAGCTTGGGCATCACATCTGTTAATTTCTCAAGACTCATTCACACAGGGGAAGTACCAGATGACGAGCCGTATATTCTTGCCTCACAAGCACAGCAAGTTTACTATGTGCAAGATCAGAAACACAAAGATTGGCACATGGTGATTCATATGAAGCCCCGAGACCTCTACGAAATGGGTGAGGAAGATGATGTGGAACTAGACAGCCAGCATTTTTGAACCTGAAAACTTCGATAACCTCATTCCGGAAGAAGACGGGCATTTACCAGTAGTTAGGTGAGTTTGCTCAATACAAAGTTATTACACAATTTTTCACATATTTTATTATTAGAAATTGATATAGGTGTTTATTATTTTCTTCTTAGGCGGGAGCAAGAAGATGAATGAAGAGACAATTTTTTTTAAATTTGTAAAATTTTACATAATTGTATGTATCAAACATTAATATATGTTTTTTTTAAAGAATATACTAACATTTCTTTTATCAATTTTTTTTTTCAATTTTGAAAATTTAGTAGCGGTTACAACCGCTACTAAATATACGCTACATTTTGTAGCAAATAAAACTGCCACTAAAGTACGCTCCTTTTAATAGCGGTTACAAAACCGCTACTAATACACAAAAACCGCCACTAATTAGCGCCTCCAGCACCTATAAATACCCACCACTCACCCATTATTTCTCTACCCTCTTCTCATTTCCTTCTTTGCTCTTTGGTTTCTTTCCATCTGATCGTGTATTCCTTCATCTCTTTAACATAACAATGTTGTTTTAAATTTTTTAACAGGTATAGTTATTTTATGTAATATTTACTTGTTCTGATACAAGTATGTATTCTAATTTTTGGTTGAGATTTGAACTATATATTCTTTTATAAGTTCATGAACTGAAACTTTCTTAATTATAAATTGAAAATTGTTGTTTAAAAACAGTTTAGTTGATAAAATAAGTTGCCAATTTTAATTTGACGTATAGATTTTTTTTAATTTTTTCCCACTTAGTAGCGGTTGTGAAACCGCTACAAATGATTGATGTATTTAGCAGCGGTTTAGAACCGCTACTAAACTTATGTCACATTAGTAGCGGTTCCAAACCGCCGCTAAATATACGTGTAATTAGTTGCGGTTATAAACCGCCACTAATAAATAAAATTACTTTTTCTCCCTTTCTTGACATTAGTAGCGGTTTTATTAACTGCCGCTAATTAAATAAAGAAAAACGAAATTTTCATTTGTTGTTCACTAGCGTTTTGTTAACCGCTACTGAATTAGTAGCATAGTTGACCGACTTAGCAGCGGTTATGTATAACCGCTACTAAATGTTTGTCACGGGAGATTTAGTAGCGGAAATCTAAACCACTAGTAAAGTGTTAATAGCGGTTAAAACCGCTACTAATCAACCTACATAACCGCTACTAATACACGCTTTTTTTGTAGTGGCTGCAGGTGGAGATCAGAGCTACTTAATCAAAGAAGAGTTCCATTGAAAAGGAACTCAAGAAAGGTTTGAATGCATAAGTTCCCTAACTCATTGACATTCAACTGAGGGAAGCAATCATGTTGCATTGGCCACTAAAGATGATGGTTGATTGGAATAGATAAACCAATACCAACTCTCCATTGAAGATTCCCTAGAATGAGATATTTGCTACTTAAGACTCCTTTTCAAATCTAGGATGAATTATATGGCTGCTTGATTATTTCTTTTATAGAAATATCGATGTACTTGACCATCAAAGTGGAACCTAATAAGGAACAAGAGAGAATATGCCATAATTGCTTGGCAAGCAATGATTCATTAACAGCCTTAGTTTATTGTAAACCTAAACCTCCAAAAGTGACATGCAAGAACAAATGAGATTTTGAAAGCAAATGCATTTTCTTGTGATTTTCAAAGTATCCCTAGAAAAAATCAATGCATCAACTATCAATTTTCTCACAAATATAAGAAGGATGTTTAACAGATGACAAAAGTTAAATATTCGCTGCAAACAGAACATATTTGATCAATTGTAGTCTAGATGCCTGAGATAATGTTTTTTCCTTCCACGAGCCAATTCTTTGACTAACAGCATTAAGGACTTGATCATAAACTTCATGTTTTGACCTGCCTGGGTCAATCCAAGTGCCTAAATATTTTCCTAGCTTTTGAGAAAAAGACACACCCAAAAATCTAGCCAAGGTCGTTCTATTTTCATGAGAGGTGTTGGGACTAAAAATCAAGGAAGATTTACATTTGTTAATCTTTTGACCAGACCAACTACAATACCTGTCCAAAATCTGTTTTGCAATCTCAACACTATGCCTATAGCTCTACATAAAGAACAAAGAATCAACATCATATAATAAATGAGATACTAGAGATGCTTCCATGCAGATCTTAATCCCTTTACCTTGAGATTTGGAATAGATGTATCATGCAAGATAGAATGTTTGATGCAATGACATATAGATAAGGTGAAAGGAGATCTCCTTGAAGTACTCCACAAAATAGAGTAAGAGAGAAGATGATTTGACCATTAAATTGAATATAATACTCCATTGTAGAGATACATTGAAAAATTAGATTCAACCATTTATCTGGGAATTTCATTTTGATGAGACAGGTGATGATAAATTGCCAAGATAGCCTATCAAAAGCCTAGGAAAGTTCAACCTTTAGAGCTGCTAGCTTTTTCCTCTCTTTTTTCCAGAAGAGTGAATTTGATGAAGGCAATCCACAGCTAGCATGATGTTATCAGTAATCAAGCAACCCTTTAAAAAAACACTCTGATGAGGTGTAATCAATTTTTCGAGAGGACAGTTCAATCAATTACGAAACGCTTTTGACAGTATATTGTAGGAGACATTGCTTAAGCTAATAGGTCTGAAATCTTTGAAACTCTGAGGATGATTAGCTTTAGGAATGAGAGTGATGTTCATTTTGTTCATAGATTTTAGAAGATATTTAGAATTTCGGTACTGATGACCATTGCACAAACATGCTCTTGACAATAGACCAGTTCGTTGATCAAAAATTGATTGCTTGACTTCTGAAATGGAGATCTCTCTCATTAAGAGTGATATATCATCATCATCCCAAACCTAGAGCTAGTAGATTCTCTATTTGAGAAAGTAAATCAGAGTAAGATAAAAAATCTTGGCCAATGAAAATGTCAGAGAAATAAGAAAAAGCCATTGATTGGATCTCTCCTTGATCTGAGATCCAATTACCCTGAGAGTATAATGCCTTTTTCTTTTTCCTATCTCAATTTGATTTTGATTGGGCTTGCTCACCTTACAAAGATGGAGATTTTCAGGAGAATCATCAAAAGAGATACACTTTTGCTCAAGGAAAGTTTGGAACGATGAACCAAAGCTTGAGACATCTTTGAAGAATTTCACTCTTTAGATGTGCAAGACATCAAAGGGGAAGTGATGATCATATTTACATTTCCTATTTTCCAAAGCATGCTGTCTTGGAAGATGTGAATGAAGAAGAGAATTTTCCAAATCCTGTGAGAGATGCCCTTCAATTAAGCAATCAAAAAAAAAAAAAAAGATGAAAAACTCCACGTTTCTTTCCTACTAGATCAAGTGAAGAAGCAACTTCGAGTTTGCATTTCGTTCTCAAAGAACTTGAACAAGAAGAAATATGAACTTTAATTTTCTCCATTATACAAATTTCTGCATTCTCTTCCACATCAGGAAGTTGCCTATTTCGATCTTTAGAAACAATATTCCCAATAGAAGAATGATTATAATCTGAATGGAGATCATTACTTTTGTCAAAGAGAAGACCATCATGAGGAAAACAATTGCAGCTTATATTTTTTCCATCAAACATAATTCGAGAGAAAGAATGATGCACTGAAATCTGAATTCCTGTCTTACTAGCAGTGGAAAAATAATGACCAGAGAGCCTATCATACTTGACAGTTACTGATCGAGGACTCAGACCAGAGCATGTAACATTAATTGGATAAACTGTGGATTATTTGCAATTTCTAGCTACATGATCAAAACTTATGCAGGAAGGACAACTGAGAGCCACTTGAAGGCTACCAAGATGTAAACAATTAAGACCAAAATTAGAAAGTGGAACTTGTAAGCGCAAACCATATCTATTTGAATAATTTTGATCATCATAGCAAATGAATGTATCCAAGAGTTCACCAATATGTCAGGCAGAGTCCACATTGAAGAATTTAGGAGCTAAACCATGAATTTGAATCCAAACAAGAAATTTATAAGCACAAAGATTAAGCAATGAGATTGATGGAGTCAATGGAATAAGAGCAATTGAATAACCTTGTAGCATCCACAAACCGTGTAAGAGCATAAAGTTAAGATCCTCCTCATACTGAAAATAAATTAGGAAAGAATTGTTGAAGTGATGAATCACAAATATGAATTGTCTATTGTTGAATGATGAATCATTATATGCAGATGAAGGAGACATTTTATGGAACTATCCAAAATATCATCAGAGATGCTCTATCCCGATTGGAGCAAACAGAAAAATAGCAGCAGCAACAACAGATGGTGATATTCAGATAAAAGGAAGAATCAAAATTAAAATTTGCTCAGAAAGAGAGATAAACTCTCCGTCAACCATGCAATATCATCATTGAAGCTTACAGATTGCCATTAGATGTAGAGACAAGTGCTTGGTTGAAAGACAAATCAGTTTCGAAGAGATACTATGCAATTACTGGATTGAAAGTTGAAACACTGTGATCCAGATTTAGCGGCGAAGATTTCGAAAGAGAGACTGACGGAATTAAACTGAAAGTTGCTTCAGCGAAATTGAACAACGGTAGATGATAATACAGATCTCAGAACAAATGCAAATTTAGTTACTCGAAATTGATATGAATCTACAAGTCATTACCAATTTCTGTACGGCACACTAGAAATTGATATAGATTTGTTTTCTGCGTGCTTTTTTGTTATAAGCACTTGAAAGGGAGCACATACTCAATAGTGACAAACCACATTTAAGATGTGAAATCATCACTTCATAAATTCACAACAAGGAGAGAAAAAAACAATATGGGGCGTGTCTGGAGTAGATTTAAAAAAAAAAAATAGATTTTTACTAGAATAATTTGGCATGGTTTGGGAACATTTAGATTAAGTGCTTTTTGCGTTTTGTGAAACAAAATCCTATCACATGTTTTCTTCACGCCATGCAAAATGACTTTAAAAAAGAAGTATATAGTAGCTTTCTTCAAAGCCATGGTTATGACCGACTAATCAATTCTAAAAACCCTGGTTTTGACTCAATAAATAATTATCCGAAGAATTTCTAAACACAGTTTATAAATACATGTAGTAGTTAAAAATGGAGAAGTCCTTCAAAAATATTTTATTAGTGAGAATTATCTAAATCAATACATTGATAATATGTGTGCGTAAAATTAGCAGTGCACTAAAATACATCCGATCCTTCGTACTAATAAAATTTTACTGAATGCTTTTTTTTTTTTTTTTTTGCAATTTGTTTAAAAGAAAAAAACCTTCATGTAGAAGAGAAAGAAAGGAGGGAACTCCTTCCCATGGTCGTCAAAAAGACTATTAGTGAGCGTTTTCCCATAATGGACTGTCTATAGCTAATCTATAGCTAATCTGTTATTCCATATTTAATATTTTTAAGTTTTTTTAATTTTTCGAAAAGTTATTTTGATAAATAGAAAATCTAAAACAAAGATAATCTCTTAACTATAATTTAATTAAAAATATATTTTTTATTAAAAATAAAAATTTAAAAAAATGGGGCGTGTCTAGATTAGGTTTAAAAAGTAAAAGATTTTGATTAGAATAGTTTGGCATGGATTGGGAACATTATATATGCTTCTTTTTTAAAGTCATTTTGCATGGCGCGAAGAAAGCATGTGATAGGATTTTGTCTCACAAAACGCACAAAGCACTTAATTTTAAGGGTGTGTTTGGATTGGCGGTGAAGAATTGAACTTTTTTTAATATGATTTTTTAAGAAGTAAGATTGAATAAAAGTCAGATTGTTTGAAGTGATTTATGTTTGGATTTATGATGAAAGAAGTGACTTTTTTTTCAATCTGACTTTTAGAAACTTGTTTGGATAATTATTTTGAAAAGCAAGTTTAGATGAAAAATTATTCAAAATGACATGATTGTTATTAAATAATATATATATATATATAATATGCATATATTCTTATAGTTTAGAAAGAACAAGTGAAATTTGGGATATTTGAGGATTTTAAAGGCTTAATTTCTCCTTTATTTTAAGAAAAATAATTTGAAAAAAATTATATTTTGGCTCAAAGGAGGATATTGTGAACGAAAATAGTTAGAGATTATTATGGTAAATTTTTGGAGATAAAAAGAAAATTGTAGATTAAAAGAAATATCTTATTTGAGAATTTTAGGGGTTTAATAGCATAATTTTCTTACCTACTTTATTTCTTTCTTTTTACACTGTATGTTTCCCATTGCAGAAGCACTAATGCTGCGTTTGGTGCAGAGGAACTGGCGAGGGTAGAAGTGGAATCGGCAGTGGAAGTCCTCTTTTGTGCGTTTGATGTGCTTGAACCCCAGTTCCATGGAAGCCTCAGTTCCATCAAGATTGATGGAACCTACTTCCATAGTCCCCCCCAAAGGAACCGAATTCCACTTCCAGTGGAAGAGGGCATATGACTATTTAGCCCTCCTGTCCTATGACGACGGCGTGAGGATGATGGTGAGGATGACAGTCGAAGCCGAGCAAGGACGAGATCTGCTCCCTGTCCTCTCCTCCTTCTCGTTCTTTGCGACGCCGAGAAAGGACGACGGCATCCTCTCTTTCTCCTCCTTTCATAGATCTACGACTGCGAGCGGCGATGTAGGACAAGATCTACAATCTTCTTCGCACTCTTTCCTCTTCGATCTGCAACTTTGTTCTTTGATTTGGATTTTGTTCAATCACATACACACAAAAATGTCGAACCAGCTTCCCTGCTGCCTCACAATCTGATTTTGATTTTGATTTCTCCTACTATGACTTTATATAATTTTTCAGAATTTCACCAAGCACTACTACAGAAAACACCTATAGCGGCGCTTTTTTGACCCCTATAACGGCGCTTTTGAAGTGCCGCTATAGCTAACGCCGCTATAGGCGGCGCTTATAAAGTGCCGCTATAGGTGACCATATAGCGGCGCTTAATTACCCAAAAGTGCCGCTATATGTCATGTTTTAATTAAATTTTATTGAAACTGAAAATGCCTATACCGGCGCTTTTGGGTAATAAAGCGCCGATATAGGCCTCTCTATAGCTGCGCTTTTCGTAAAAAGCACCGCTATAGGTTATATTTTTTTTAAAATATACAATTTGTTTTTTAATTCACACCCACCTGCATCATTGCAAAAATTCCAACAATTCTATACAATTCCAGGCAGTCCATATACACCAGTAACTCAAACAGAGAAGAATATGTACAAACTAAAACTTTTATTGCACAAACTAAAACTTGATAAGAGAGTACATGCTATGTACAAGTATAAACAATGAATCAGCTTTGGTTTACGGCTTCCAGCGACGCAGAACAAAAAAATGAAAAAAAAATGCAAAAGACACATAAACTCACCTAATTTATCCGATTAAGAATGAGGTGAAAAATCCCCACCAGCTTTGTTTGCAAAAACCACACCTTTAAATACAATGAATCAGATGTTAGAACATTTGTTTCTCAAACAACAAAAATCTGGGAATCCCAGAGACTAAAACAAGTTAAAAAAAAGCACAAACAAGGGGAAACTCACCAAAGGAAGCAAAGATTTGGGGAAGAGGCTTGGATGCTTGAATGACGTGACTGAAGAACAGACGACAGATGAAATGGCAGAGCAAAGGTGAACGGCGTGACTGAAGAACAGACGACAACGGCGGCGAGAACGGCTTGAACGACGGTGAGAATAGCGTGAACGGCGGCGTGACTGAAGGCGAGGTGAAGATAAAGCTAAGGTGAACAGCGGCAAGAGGAAATGAAATGACGACAGAAAGTGAAAAGTGAAAAGACGAGAGGAAATAAAAAAGAGAAAGAGAAGCCTATACCGGCACTTTTTTTAAAAAGCGCCGGTATAGGGGGTCCGAAAATTTTTGGAGGGAAATTTCCCTCCAATTTTTTGTCCTATACCGGCGCTTTTTAAATAAAGCGCCGGTATAGTTGCATTAAAATAAATAATTAATGTTTTAATATTTAATATTAAATTCTTATTTTAATTATTATTAAAAAAACGAAAAATTATTTATTACTAGCCTATACCGGCACTTTTTTTAAAAAGCGCCGGTATAGGGGGGTCCAAAAATTTTTGGAGAGAAATTTCCCTCCAATTTTTTGGCCTATACCGGGGCTTTTTAAATAAAGCGCCGGTATAAGTTCATTAAAATAAATAATTAATGTTTTAATATTTAATATTAAACTCTTATTTTAATTATTATTATTAAAAAACGAAAAATTATTTATTACTAGCCTATACCGGCGCTTTATTTAAAAAGCGCCGGTATAGGGGGTCCAAAATTTTTTGAAGGGAAATCTCCCTCCAATTTTTTGGCCTATATCGGCTTTTTAAATAAAGCGCCGGTATAGGTGCATTAAAATAAATAATTAATGTTTTAATATTTAATATTAAACTCTTATTTTAATTATTATTAAAAAACGAAAAAATATTTATTATTAGCCTCTACCGGCGCTTATACAGAAAGCGCCGGTATAGGTATTTTAATAAATAAATAAATAAATAAATGATAAACTGAAACCCTATACCGGCGCTTTTAGTACCAAGCGCCTGTATAGGCTTACCTCTATTCCGGCGCTTTTCTTGGTAAGCGCCGATATAGGCTCCTTCTTTACCAATACCGGCGCTTTTTTCTATGAGCGCCGCTATTGTTGCGTCGCAACAGGATAATTCTGTAGTAGTGAAGCCATGCTTTAAGATTTCGCTTTCAATCTAGGAGTTTAGTGGCGATGACATTTACAGCTCAACAATGGATATGGGTGTGACAAGGCTAGGTGCTTGATTGGTCCAGTTTGGTTGACTTGTGCATAGCTTTGTCGGTGGCGAGACTAGGTTTAAGTGGGGTTGCTTTGGTTTTGGGTTTTCCAATTTCTGATTATTTTGATTTTTTTTTCCTTCAATTTCAATTTCTTTTGTTTCTCTGGTTATGGTGCCTTCAATTTGCCAATGGTAACTAGTGTTGCTTTTGGTATTTTCACCATGGAAAATGGAAGATGTCCAGTGAGTTATGTCCCTGATGATGGTGGTGGTAAGGTGAAAGGGGTCGGCGGCGGTTCAGATGGCTGAAGGCAGATGATTTTTTTTAATGTTGGAGGGAATTTTAGCATTTTCACAATGTAAATACATATTTTAATAAAAAATTATATCTCACTTCCATCACCCTATCAAACATGTTTTAAAATCCAGTTCCACTTCTACTTCCATTAAAATTTCTTCCATCGTACCAAACAAGGCATAAAGGAATGCTTCCAATTCGACCTCCAATCGTGCGACTAGACAAGAAGTCCTTTTCTTCATTGCCATCCCAAACATAAAAAAAGAAAAGAAAAGAAAAGAAAGAAAGCCAAAAAATTGCTTTGGGGCATGGCACCGCGCACTTTTGGGTTGTCCCAAACACACACACATAGTAGCTTTCTTCAAAACCATGGTTATGACCTACCAATCATTCTAAAAAACTTGGTTTTAACTCAATAAATAATTATCCGAAGAATTTCTAAACATAGTTTAAAATACATGTAGTAGTCAATACATTGACAATATGTGTGCGTAAAATTAGCAGTGCACTAAAATACATCAATAAAATTTTACTGAACCTTTTTTTTTTCAATTTGTTTAAAAGAAAAAAAAATTCATGTAGGAAAGAAAGAAAGGAGGGAACTACTTTCCATGCTCGTAAAAAAGACGATTAGTGAGCGTTATACCACAATGGACCGTCTATAGCTAATCTGTTAGTCCATATTTAATATTGTTACGTTTTTTTATTTTTTACAAAAAAAGTTATCTTGATGAATAGAAAATCTAAAATAAAGATAATCTCTTAACTATAATTTTATCAAAAATATAGTTTTTATTAAAAATAAAAATTTAAAAATATTTTATCTAAACCATCCATATTAGATTTGGGCAATCCAAAATAGAAGAACGCACTACAGCATAGAAAGTGGGTTCGAGGGGATGAGGAGTTCCATCCATTTCACAAAACAAAAATATGAGGATAATAAAAGTGTCTTATAAGAAAAGCAATTCCATGGTTTTGCTGTACATTCCTTTCCTATACTGGAAGAATCCAATTCTTCCTTTTCCCCCTCCTGAATCAAGATTTTTGGAGTTCTAATTCATTTGTACGAAGCAAAACTTTTGAATTCCTACATTAAATCCTTTAAATTAATATAATGTTTCATTTGAGGTATAACTTTTGTATCAAGATTTTTGTAATTAATAACTAATAAAATAGTAATTGTTTGAGTTTTATTAATTTTAGGCCGAAAATATATGTTCAATCCTTTAAATTAACATAATGCTTTATTTGAGTTCCTTAACTTTATAAAGTGTAATTTTAGTAATTTAGCTCTAACGTAGTTAGCAAAATAACATTGATATTCAGATTTTAAGTATTGAAAAAACCTTTTAAAATTCTAACATAAAAAAATTAATTTTCAAAATAAAATGACCATTAAAAAAATATTATTTGATACTAAAATGTTAGGGTCAAAGGAATAAAAAGATTGTTTTTAAATTAGAGGAACAAATCAAAAATTATATAAAAGTAAAAGATGAAATGTGTGCTTTTACCCTTCTTTTACCTGTTGTAAAGTTGTATATCATATGTCACCAAAAAACAAAAAAAATAAAACAAAGTTGTGTATCATATTTATATATACTTCATTCCGTAAAACTTGCAGTATACTAATTTCAGTTAGTAAAGTTTTTTTTTAAAAATTTGTCTAAAAGAAAAAACAACACCCCCCCTGAAGAGCTCGGAAATTGATTAAGGGTTTAGGTTCGGAGCAGTGCCGCCTCGAGTCCGCTCTCCAAGAAATTAAAACCCGAGGGGATAGAGGAAGCTAACCCCGGGTGTCGATCTCAAGGAGCCTAGTGTAATATGATTCCTAATAGCTAATATGTAAACTTGAAAAGGCGGGTAAAAAGCATTTTTGTTTGGTTTTAGTGTGAAGTTTGGTATGTGCAAAAAGTAAAGTAAAAGGTGAGAATTTAAAGTGAGATTTGGATGAAAATGGGATAAAGGTCATTCTTGATGAATGGGAGATTCGGGAATCATTGCTTCTAACGATTTTCAGGGAGTTTAATTGATTTCTAAAGGACCCTAGAGGCACCCGTCTAGGCTAGGCTTAGGTTAGCTTAATTAATGCCGGAACCCCGCACATTACTTAATTTAATCCAAGTTGATTAAGTTCAAAATCAAGAAATAATTTATTATGCAAGACTTTTAAATCCACAATTTGGGCCACCCCATAATTGCTCTAAATTTCTCTCTACACCCTAATACATTGATGGCCACCCATACAATAAATTAGGACCTAAAGAGTGTTTGCCCAATGTCTCAACACAACCAATTAATTCTTATGCCATCTCCCTCAAGCAAATAACTTAACATTCTTAATCCACTAACCAAGCCACCTTGCATTAGCACAAGAATACAAAGAGAATAACAAAATCATGAACCCATAAATTTCATCAAACTCAAAGTTAAAGTAGCACAATGTTAAGCATTCAACAAGAAAGAAACAACATAAAATAGTTTCCAACCCTTATACAACATGTAGAAATGAAGAACACAACCAAATGTCATAAATATACTCTTAGAACCCTAGAAAAGCATAAATACAACAAGAGGAAGAAGGATTAGAACTAAAACTCCCCTTTGAAGCTTCAAGCTCATCCCTTGACTCCCATCATCAAGAATGGTGGAGCTTAGCTGCTACTCTCCATGGGAAGAACAACACCAAGGTGGAAGAAAATAGTAGACATGGAGTGGAGGAAGGAGAAATGGAAGAGAGATGGAGGTGGAATGAGAGAGTTGAGAGAGAGAGGAGGATGAAGAAGGGGTGTGTTGCTTGGTGGTGGTGAAGATGATATATATAGTGAGTGATGGAAGACAAATGATGGTGGGGTTGTTGAGTGGGTGGTAGGTGGAGAATAAAATAAATGATAGTGGAGTTGTTGAGTGGATGGTGGGTGGAGAATAAAATAAAGGATAGTGGGGTTGTTGAGTGGGTGGTAGGTGGTGTTGGGCAGGACTTTTCTGTAATTTAGAAATTTTGAGGCCCTTTTCTAAAATTTATAATTTCGTGGTCCTTTTCTGTAATTTGGGAATTTCGAGGTCCTTTTCTATAATTTCCACAATTCATCCACAAACTTGTATTTTCCCTTTTTCTTGAAATTCCGGCTTCTAACCCCAATTTCTCCCTTTTTCAAGTGTCATTCTTCATCTGAAATCCATTCCTTTAGTCATTGAGCGACCCTACAAGTGAATATGACATGAAAAAAATGATCAAATAGCCCTATAAATTAATTGATACAAATTAATCTACAATTATGGCCAATTAATTCTAATCTCATACTAATTTCATCAAAGAGTCTAAAATATTAAATAAGCACAATTGGACCAAATTTGCATCTTATTCATGTTAGAAACCTCAAATTAAACATATAAAAACATACAAATATAAGGATTTGTCACCCAAAAAAAAAAAACCCCCACCACCCTTGCGTGGGAGCGAATGAAATGAGGAGTTCCATCAATATTACAAAACCAAAACATGAGGGAAAAATTTCATATAACTAAAGCAATTCCATATGATTTGCAGGGACTAAAGCAATTATGTCCCTGCAAATCACTCCACAGTTGTCAAGATGTGATTTGAAGGGACATAATTCAACTTCTAGGATCCTTTAAAGGGTGTGTTTGGATTGAGTTTCTTAGAAGTGACTTTTTTTTAGAATGACTTTTTCATAAGTAAAATTGGATAAAAGTCATTTGTGTGAAGTGATTTATTTTGGATTTGTGATAATAGAAGTGATTTTTTTTTTCAATCTGACTTTTAGAAACATGTTTAGATGATTATATTGAAAAGCACTTTTAGATGAAAAATTACTAAAAAGAGCATTATTGTCATTAAATAATACATATATAATATGCATATATTCTCATTAAAGGCTTAGTTTCTCCCTTATTTTCAGGAAAATAATTTTAAAAAAATAATATTTTTAGCTCAAATGAATATATTGTGGGAGAAAGTAGTTAGAAATTATTGTGGTAAATTTTTGGAGATAAAAAGAAAATTTTAGATTAAAAGAAATTATCTTATTTGATAATTTTAAGAGTCTAACAGTCTAATTTTCCTACCAACTTTATTAAATAATTAATAACAAAAGGCATGGGACCCACCAGAAGCCAAAAGGCACTTTTTTTTGCTTCTGACTTTTAACGTTGCAGAAGTCATTTTGGACCAAAAGTCATTCTAAAAATAAGTGCAACCAAACATAATTTTTTTAAATGACTTTTGTCATTTGCAAGGTGCTTCTTGGCCTCCAACGTGCAATCCAAACGTGCACAAAATAGTTGACATATTGTATTGTAATTTATCTTTTGATATGGATGTTTTCAGGCACATGTCTCTTACCCAGACCTGCGTGTGTATATTTGCTTATATATCATTTTGCTTCATTATATATATATATATATATTAAAAAAAAAACTAAAGCAATTCCATGGAATTGCTGTACATTCATTGCCTATATTGAAAGGATCCAATTCTGCCTTTGTTCCCTCCTCAATTAAGATTTTGCGAGTTCTAATTCATTTGTAACAAGCAGAACTTTTGGATTCCTACATTGAATTCTTTTCTATATTCAGGAGTCTACACTACCAAATGGGCCATTAAAATTTTATCACCCTTCCATTTTCCCTACTCCAATTTATTCCTCATTCTTATAAAGGATATGAGTTGGCCATTTGAGAGTGGGAATGTTAGGGTTAAATGAATGAAAATATTTTTTTTTAAAATTGTAGGACCAAATTAAAGTTTTATATAAATTTAAAAGATGAAATGTGTACTTTTATCTATTGTAAAGTTGTATAAATTTATTTAAGAGAAATTATTAGGTGAACTTGGTTCATCATGTTATGTTATTTGTGGTTTGATTAATCATAAAAAATAAATAAGGTCTGATGTATAGATTTTAATTTAAATGGGTACCCTTAGAAATTACCTGATAAATAAATTTATTTTTTTTAACCTCTAAAATTAAGAAACCATAAAAAAAATAGGATATCAAAATTTGTTTATGAATTAGATAATTTTTTAGGATGTCCGATTCGATTAAAATATTCACGGAAGACATTACGTTTTTGTTTCAGAATTGTCAGATCTCAAATAACATGGTGAATCAGGTTCACCTAAGAATTTCTTTTTATTTGAAAGTTGGGATTTCAACAAGTCTGTTTTTTGGATGAAATTAAAAGTGATGTCACTTTTACATAATTAATTGTATTTATAAATAAATAATCTTATTCACATTATAAGATGTAATATGAGTTATTTTTAGTCCCTAATATAAGAGATAAGATAAAAAAAATAAAGATAATAAATTTTAAATTTCCATTTTTAGCATTTGAGAGTTTTAAATACAAAGAGATGAGAGTATATAATAAAAGGCATGGGAGTAAAATCAGAAAATTGTATCAATTTTCCCTTTTTTAAGGGAAAATTCTAAATAAATACCCCTCGAATATCAATAGGATAAAAAGGTACCTCCAATATACAAAAGGACATAAAAGGGATCATTTCCAATTTGGGATAAACAATTTTAAGGTAAAAAGACTAAAATGCCCCTGTCTCCATTCACTTTCAAAGTGAAGTGATTAATAGCAATACTAGAGTGGTTAATCGCTATACTGAAGTGGTTAATTGTTATACTAGAGTAGTTAACGACTTTCACAAATATAAGAGTATTTGAGTCCAACTAATGAATCAGTGAAGTAGTTAATCGTTATACTGGAGTGGTTAATCGCTATACTGAAGTAGTTAATTGCTATACTAAAGTAATTAACAACTTTCACAAAAGCAAGCCTAACTACTTTCACAAAAGCAAGCCTAATTAATGAATCAGTGAAGTGGTTAATGGCTATACTAGAGTGGTTAATCGCTATACGGGAGTGGTTAATGGTCATACCTGAGTGATTAATGGAAACATGGGTATTTTGGTCTTTTTGCCTTAAAATTATTAATCCCAAATTGGGAACGATCCCTTTTATGTCCTTTTGTATATTGAAGGTACCATTTTGTCCTTTTGATATTCGAAGGGTATTTATTTGAAATTTTCCCCGTTCAAAAAGAGTTTTCCCAAGGTATTTTATCGATTTATATTAAAAATTACTCCCAGTTCCCACCAACACAACACAGCTTAAGCTTAGTGACACTAGTGTAGTGTGAGTGCGCTTCCTTAGTCCCCCTCTTCCATTATCTTTCCATCTCCTTTCCTTTTCCTTCAAAGGTTCGAAGCCGTATGCCGTTCTTTTTGAAACAAATCTTGCGAATAATCTCAACTTCTTCACACATTGTAATTGTAAGGCCTTTTCCTCAGCCATTGCTTCTGTTGATGCTTTTTCTTCAATGCCGTTTTCATCGTATCGCGTGGGTTACATTCTTTAATCTTTATGCGCCTTTTTCACAATTGCGTCTTTCTTGTAATAAAGTGGGAAATGTATTAGCGAGGTTTACTTTTTTCTTCAAGTCCATTTCATGCCTTTCTTTTTATACTTCTCGCTTTATTCCTCTGTAATCAATCAATTTGGGTATAAATCCTGCTAATTGAATCTTCTTGCGTTTTCTTCCCCCCCATTTTTCTCCTACATCGCAGGTGGCGGGCTAAGAACTGGGGAGGTTCAAGATGTTTAGGGAATTCTTTTCTTTGTTTGCGGTGTTATGGTTATGTTGGTCGCCGTCAATAGGCGAAGCTCAAACTGAGTATATGAAGTACAAAGATTCGAATCAGCCAGTGGCCACTCGAGTTAAAGACTTACTTAGTCGAATGACGCTCGAGGAAAAGATTGGTCAGATGGTGCAGATTGATAGAAGTGTTGCCAATGAGGAGGTTATGAGAACAAACTTCATTGGTGAGGACACCTCTTTAATATGTTCTTGTGTGTGCAAGTAGTATTCAATATAATCCATGTTTTAGGCACTCTGTTATGCTTATAAGCGACCCATGTCTGTTTACGTTTGTTTGGTAAATTAAATAATGGAACTGAGTCTCATATCTTACATTCTTCGATTGTTGCTTCTTTGGTAACTCTTGTTCTCATGCTTTTATTCCCTTGAAGTTGTTTTCTTTGTGGTCAAATGTTCCCTGGACTGAAAAGCTTCCGTGTCATGCCATCCTGGGAATATATAAGTAAATTGTGCGTGCGCTTCATGTTGAGCCTCCATTGTTTTTTCAGCCAACATGGTGACTCCCCCAATTCATACGCCTCGTATTTTACAGTTATGCTCCCTGTTTTTAAACAGTAAAGCACAGTAAATACTCTTATTCATATGCCACTTTTGTAAATACTTCTTTACCTTTTTATCCTGGATAAAAAGGTAAAGAAGTAACTTTTCTGGTATTTTATCCACCTTATACTTCAATTTGACTTTACTTGTTATGCTCAGTTACTTATGAATCTCCCTGCTTGATTACACCTACATTTTGCACTTATTAATGTACCTAGTTGAGTTTTGGAGATATTCTTGAATTTCATATTCCTTTTTAAATATGGAATTATTTTACCATCAATTTGTGAGCGAGGAATAAGAAGTGAACAAATATATTGATCAAGGATAAGTAATTGGAAGCAATTATTATATACTTCTCAAAATAATTGTGAACTTCAGATGCTTCTAATTTATATGCAGGAAGTGTATTGAGTGGTGGTGGTAGTGAACCACTTCCAAAAGCGACTGCTGAAGATTGGGTCAATATGATCAATGGATTTCAAAAAGGAGCTTTGGCTAGTCGACTGGGAATTCCAATGATGTATGGCATTGATGCTGTTCATGGACACAATAATGTCTACAATGCCACCATATTTCCCCATAATGTTGGGCTTGGTGCTACCAGGCAAGTTAAAATTCTAAGCATTTATCCTTTAGTGTGTGTCCATGTGGTAACTATATGATTGTAGTCTCTAGTGTCTTGTCATTGAGAACTTTTTGATATCTTTCCATAATAATTATGATTTATACATGAGTTGAAGTTAACTGAATTTGCGTTGGTCAGTGATTTTCTATAACCTCAATACTCTATAGAAATGTTGCATGTTGTATATTAATGTTTCTGTCAAATCATTGGGCTTAATTTCCAATGATCTTAAATTCCGTTTTATGCTGATGCCTTGATGCATATGTTTGTCCTTTGTTATAAGTTATATTTTCTTCATCACAGGGATCCTAACCTGGCATATAGAATTGGTGCTGCAACTGCTCTTGAAGTGAGAGCTACAGGGATTCCTTATGTTTTTGCTCCATGCATTGCTGTAAGTTGATTGCTGAAATATTTTTGAATTTGTGCGCAAAAGTATTTATTATGCCTCTACTTTTCTCAAATACATATCATTTCATTATTTATAATTTTACTTATATTTCCTGAAAACTACTTATAGGTTTGTAGAGATCCTAGATGGGGTAGATGTTATGAGAGCTACAGTGAGGATCCCAACATTGTAAAAGAAATGACTCCAATCATATCTGGTCTACAAGGAGAAGTTCCTGCCAATTCCCGGAAAGGATATCCATATGTTGGTGGCAAGTATGAACTTATTGATATTACAATCTTTTTAACAAATATGCATTTCAGTATTATGGAGGAGTTTTATAATCACACATTTTATACTGTGTACTCTTGACTAAGAGTCTCAAGGTGTTTTGGTAATATGATATGTTCTTGGTTAATTTCAGAATCACTGCTGATCATTTCATGTTGTACTGTTCAAACTGAAAAGAAAATGGAACTAGTTTGAAGAAAAAATTGTAATACCTTGATTAACTGTATTGCAGGACAAAGGTTGCTGCTTGTTCAAAGCACTTTGTTGGGGATGGTGGAACAACCAAGGGAATTAATGAAAACAACACAGAGATTGATTGGCATGGGTTGCTTAGTATTCACATGCCTGCCTATTCTGATTCCATCCTTAAGGGGGTTGCCACGGTCATGGTTTCATACTCCAGTTGGAATGGAATGAAGATGCATGCAAACCGTAACTTAGTTACGGGCGTTTTGAAAGACACCTTGAAGTTTAAGGTGATGGATGGATGTTTTGCACTTATTTTTTTTGTTACAAATTATCATTATAAAAATACAGTTATATACCATACGATGGAAGCTGCTGCCAAAATTTTTCTGTTCATTTGACATTCATTTGATGACTACATTATTACCAGATGACAGAGGATACCATCTATTTAGATTATAGTTCTAGAAGTAAAATGACTATTGAGCTCTCATTACAATTAATTTTTGAAAGGAAAGGGTTTTTAGTATCCTTGGCAATATGCCTATTGAAGTTTGTTCTTGATTGTTGAAGAAAACTGGAGAATGCTGTTCTGATTTCTGAATTCTTTATAATCAAACAAAGTACACGTTTGCAGGAGATCCAGGCAACAAGCTTGTTGGCTCCTGCCATTGGATCCCATGGATTAATCAAGGATTTATTGCAAATATAGAAGCTATATAGGTCAAGAATTAAATGCTTGCTTAAATTTTATTTTTTGCTAGCACTTGCTTAAAAATTAGGTCTTAATTCATTTTCTTTTTAAATAAAATAAACCACATGATTGCATAAAGCATTTGTGTAATCAGGCCACTAATGAGACTGTCATATTTGGATTTAATGTCATTAATGAGATCAGAATGGAATTCCTACAACCATATTATAATTTCAGTGGTATCAAAAGATTTTGCAGTATCTGTGTTATGATTGCTATATGAAGAATCTATGTGATTTTTGCAAGAGTTGCATTCAATCTATTTATGCTGGAAACAGGAAATCATTCTGTTGTTTAATTAAATTCACAGTTGCCAATTTGAAAGAAACATGGTTTGCATTGCTCGCTAACAATGAAAATATGTTCCTCTTATCTGTCAGGGATTTGTGATTTCTGATTGGCAAGGTATTGACAAGATCACTTCGCCACCTGATTCGAACTACTCATTTTCTGTTGAGGCATCTATTGGAGCTGGCATTGATATGGTTAGTTTGTAGTTTTTGTCCCTATTGCATCTAGACTTGAGGGGAGAGTATATTTTCTTCATTGTTGTGTAGCTTATGAACAGTGTAATGTCTATTGAAGCGTAGGATTATACAACTCAATGTTTCTTTTCTTGTGTTTTCATTGCAGGTGATGGTCCCATACAAATACTTGGAGTTCATCCAGGATCTTACAATTGCAGTCAAGAACTATATCATTCCAATGGAGCGTATCGATGATGCTGTCGAGAGAATTTTGCTTGTGAAATTCACCATGGGTCTGTTTGAGAATCCTCTAGCGGATCTCAGTTTAGTCAATGAACTTGGAAAACAGGTATAACATTTTAACCTTTCAACTTAAAAGATTTGAACTGGACTTTATTTGCAATATCATTCTTTTGAACAGTTTCTATGTAAAATGACTTTCTATTTTCTTTTGTAATGGACAGCATGCTTAATGATAATGTCTTTGCAATAGATGGTGAGGCAAATTTTAAATTTGTATGTAACAACATCCATGGTGTGGGGATATACTCAGCCTAGCCCTAGCCCTTGGATTCATAATATGAACTATGAACCACATACTACTTCTTCACAAAATCCACCTACCCAGTACAAATAGGGTGTGAAGTGTGAACTAAACATCTATGGTCTTTGACATTTCTGATCAATCCATTTTAGATATGAACTTCTGGCCGTTATTTTCAGATGACAGTGACTTTAGAAAAACACTTTCTGTAAGCCTGGTTTTTATATCTGAAGACTCAAAATATATTGTCCTAATTTTGTTGCCATACTTTCCTGCATTATCCTTTGATAAAGCCTCCAATTATTTTAAAACTGAAACTGAGATTGAACATCAGCAGCATTGCTTGTTTGCTGTAACTTATAATATCTTCCCACACAACTAATGACAATGAGAGCCCTGAGATGTAATATCATATTGTTTATATCCAGGAGCATAGGGATCTAGCAAGGGAAGCTGTGAGAAAATCACTTGTGCTACTTGAGAATGGGAAAAATGGAAGTGCTCCACTCCTTCCCCTCCCAAAGAAAGCCTCTAAAATCCTAGTTGCTGGTACTCATGCTGATAATTTGGGCTATCAGTGTGGTGGGTGGACAATCAAATGGCAAGGATTTATTGGCAACGAGGACACCAGTGGTAAGCAACTTTCAAACATGGATGATGGATATTGTGTTGATGCATCACAGCTTATATGCTTCTAGGCCCTGCAATCACCAATTGATATTATTTGCTGGAGAAATTTTAATCATGCATTTGCTAATTAATTTGTGGATTTTGAATCCTACAAATCTTACAGCAATGAGGAAAATTAATGATTATCAGTAGATTACATGGAATATTGGTTGCATGGTCTCAGATGAGTAGTGGTATGTACATGTGGTCATAAGTGGAAAACAGAAGTAGCTTTTCTTAATACCTTAATTGCTATAATGTTATCTGAGATTGAGTTACTAGGGGCAGTTAAACTTCCATTAAAATTTGAAGTTCATCTTGGCTATTTATGCCCTGCTTTAGTTCAATACAGCTTCAATACAAAACATGATGTCTTAATATATTGCATCTGTAGGCATGTACACTATTCAAATCCTGGTTTTGTTTTCATCTTGTTTCTGTTCTAACTCTACCTGAATATAGGTTACATTTTTTTTGCCTTTTTTGTTCTAATTTCTAGTTAATTTTTCTGTTATTTTCTGTTGTTGTCATTCTTGAACAGAGACGTCATGTAAACAGCCAAAATCATTTTCCACAGGAGTAAGCTAAAACAGAATGGAACTGACAGATTTCTTTTCCATGGACAGGAACAACTATTCTCGGTGCTATAAAAAAGGAAGTTGATCCTAGCACAGAAGTTGTCTATCGGGAAGCCCCTGACAGTGATTTTGTCAAGTCCAGCAACTTTGAATATGCCATTATTGTTATTGGCGAGCCTCCTTATGCCGAGTCTGCTGGAGACAGCCCAACTCTTACAATGGTCGATCCTGGCCCAGATATCATCAAGAATGTCTGTGAGAATGTCAAGTGTGTGGTTATCGTCGTTTCTGGCAGACCTATTGTTATTGAACCCTATGTATCCTCAATAGATGCACTTGTGGCGGCATGGTTACCTGGCACAGAGGGCCAGGGTGTGAGTGATGTCCTTTTTGGTGAACATGGATTCAGTGGGAAGCTTCCAAGAACATGGTTCAAATCTGTGGATCAACTCCCAATGAATGTAGGGGATCCTCACTATGATCCACTTTATCCTTTTGATTTTGGACTGACAACTGAATCTGTCAAGGACCTCGTGGCAAGGTAAATTTCAAACAGCATAAAAAGACATGCACATTAACGAATTCTCTCTTTATGATGGTTTAGCTATCACTCTTATTTTGTTGTGGGTTTAATACAACCTTTGGCCCATTAGGTGTGCCAATTCTTTTAAATTGGTCCCTCAAGTGTCAAATCATAGATTTTCCGGTCCCTCATATTTCTTTACGTCCAAAACATTGATCCTATTAATATAAGAAAAATCTGGATCATTTTGCCCTTTTAGGGACCAAAACCCATAGTTTAAAACTTGAGGGGCTAAAACAAAAATTTATATAAACACGAGAAACTAAAGATTGTATTAACCCTTTTGTTCTAACTTACACCATATGATTAAGGGCTATAATCAGGGATTTCGGAAGCTTAGCTGAGATTTTAATATTAATTTTTGCCTTCTTCATGTTATGCTTATCTAAGCTGATAATGATCATTTATTGAAGTTTAATTAAAGCCTTATTTATGTTATTAGGCTTGTATTTTACATTTTCACTTATAGAGCTGCCTTTTATGTCCAGGTCAACATCAGCTGCTGCTGGTTTAAGTGTTTCTATATTTGCTATATTGACGACTGTGATCATCATCTTAATTTTTACAGGTATGGAATTGACAGAATAGGAAAAATACAACTAATTGCTCAATACTTCAATTATTTCATGAAAACGATTCCATAAAGTGTGGAAATTGTGAAGTTTTCTTAAATAATTACTTAAAAATCTGATTCACATGCCCTTTTATTATTTAATTTGATTAGTTATATTTATTGCTATAAAATAACTATTATTTACATGGGCAGGTTAAGCGGAATTTATGGGGAGTTTATTGAAGCTGGTTGACAAAGATCTAACTTCAAATTATTGCCAGCATTTTTTAAGAAAATCTTAAGCAGGGGGGATTACATTGTATTGTTGGGAGTCCTATCAAATTGTGTAGGAACAACTAATGAGTTTTTTATAATTATAATTGATGATTTTCCCCATCTATAGAATAGAACTAGATTTTTTAATCGAGCTTTGTCCCAGATAATTTAATTTGATCAAAGTAATTAGATAATATAAAGAGATCAGACGTGTTGCAGAGTCCTTAAACATAATCATTTATTAACAACCTTACTATGGTAGAAATGGAAAACAATTACTCCTTTCGGTCCTAAATATAAGACCTATTTAGATCTAAATTTCTAGATGATAACTGTGGTATGATAACTGTGGTATAAAAGAGTTATATTAAAACTATTGAGAGCCTTGTCACAGTGGTAAAAGAATTAACAATACAACTATGATAAGGGAAAAAAAAAAAAAATTTAACTTTCAAAGCCTTATCATGATTTAAAGAACTCAACTCATCTTTCATCAATTATCTATCATAAAACATAGTCAAACTAAAACATTTAAAAGATAGGGTTAATGGTAAAAAATATACATGTGATTTTGTCAAAAGTTCATCTAACACCAAATATTTTTTTTTTTACCAAAAATACATCTGAACTTTCAAATTGGATCGAAAGTCACATTTATAAATATATTCCAAAAGGAAGTTCTTGGTGCTGGACGGACCTTTGTACAAAATTATATGTGTATTTTTTACCCTAATTTAATTGTAAAAGCGTATTTTTGATCCAATTTGAAAGTTCATGTGTATTTTTTGTCCAAAACAACATTTGGTGTTAGACAAACTTTTGACAAAATCACATGTATTTTTTTTTACCCTTAACCCTAAAAGATATTATGGATATCATAGCATCACTTAATCAAACTCATACAAAACCATAGTAAAAAGAATCCAACCTTTCTAATATAGTTATAGAAACAACCCCATATTCAAATATTCCAATATAACAAGTAGATCTAGACTTATTGAAGCCCATAATAAATAGGGACAATTGCACATAGGTCCCAAGTAAGAGCATTAATTTCGGAGAGGTCCCAAGGAGTTGTTAATGACAAATATTAACAACTGCAATAGCCTTGGTTAACAAGTGAAGGAGTTGTCAATGGACCTGTCTGAAATTAATTCTCTTGTTTGGGACCTATTTGCAATTCTCCCTAATAAATATTCACCAGCAAGTCCAATTCAGATACCTCATTTATAATTCATTCAATATCCAAAACTCCAATGGCAACCGAAATGTGGCTCCAGAACTTATAGCACAGTTCTTAGGCCTCTAACCCACCAACTTCTTCAAACAAACTACAATGATTCAAAGTAAAATAACATGGGAAAATTACACTGAGGACCCACATAAGGCATTTAATCACAACCAAGTCCTAAATAATCATCAAATTACATTAAAGTCCCAAGGGATCTGGGTGTAATTAAATTGAGTTGTCAATACCTGCCCATTGAGTTGTCAATGCATAGCGCAATAGTTGTCAATATGTTGTCAATTTAATAGTTGTCAATGCTAACTCTTTGAGTTGTTAATGCACATAAAATAGTTGTCAATAGCAGTTCCTTCAATTGTCAATGCACGCCTTTTATTAACAAAGATTGACAACTATTTTGTGTACATTGACAACTCAAAGAGCTGATATTGACAACTCAATGACAAGCAATTTAATTACACCCAGATTCCTTGGGACTTCAAAGTGGTATTTGTGGTAATTGAGCATGTTTAAAAGAATGTGTGTGTGTGTGTGTGTTGTTGTTGTTGTTGTTGTTGAAATTGAGCATTCATGATTGTTTTGAAAGTATGATGCTGCTAAATGCCAACTTTTCAAAGGTTGTGAATTGTTTGTATATTGGCTATATTATTGCTTGTTTGAAGTGGAGCATCGGTGGTTGGTTATGCTCTATCATGTGATGAGGCCCTCAATGGGCTTCAGGTGGCTTATGGTTAGTTGTGTCCCATGGGGACGAGCTTGCAGTGTGATCGGTTCTATTGGCTTCATATTGAGCAGTGTGTGTAACATTCCAAAAATTTAATTAAAGATTAATGGTAATTTAGGAATTGATTTTTGGGATTAATTAAGGAGTTTGAAGAGTTTTATAAATAAATTCAGGAAGGTGGAAGTATTTTTTAGGATTTTTAGTGGCATAGTTTCTCTCTTAATTTGAAAAAAATTAGAGTTAAAGAAATTATTTTTGGACCTGAATGGGATTATAATTGGAGGAAATTCTTAGCTTGTTATCAAGAAAATTTGTAAGAATCGAAAGGATGGCTTTTGACCTAAAGAAAATATCTGATATTCATAATCTAAGGGCCTGTTAGTAATTTTCTTATCTTATTAGTTCTTTTTATTTCTATTTCTATTTCTATTTTTCCATTCTCATTTTTCCATCTCCTCTTCTACCTCCATGCGCCAGATATCACCATCACATTGCCCTTCTTCATCTTTGTCACAAGAGAAGGAGACGGTAGTGGTGGAGCGACTTGTTGCCTTCGGTGACTACACCGACCAAGGGAAACTGCTGAGCTTCCTCCGCATCTCCCATCCCAGTGATTCCCGAAAACCTCCATTCCTCTTCTTCCTGTGAGGCGAGAGAGAGAGTGGGGGATCGTCAGCAGTGACGGCGATTGTCGTCCCCAGAGAGAATGATGACCTCTCTCCTTCCATTCTTCATCAAGCTCTACCCCTTTTCTTCCTATTTTGTGGTGCTTGAATTTGAGAGAGAAAGAGAGTGAAGGTGGTGGGTTGTTGGCCGACGAGTTTGAGAGACGTTTGGGCATTTCTCGGTAAGATTCCAGCTGTTTGGAAGGCATGGAAGAGAGCTCTTGGAATGGTTAATCTTTCTTCATTGATTCCATTCTGTTGATGCTCAAATTAGGGATGATGAATTAAAGAGCAAAAGAAATGATTTTTATTGATAATCGGGGTCACCGGTAACGATGGTTACAAAGATTAATTGATTAACTCAAATACAATAAGCTAAAGAAGCTGGAATTCGAAGTAAGTCGAGCTTAGAGAGTGTTAGAGTAATCTCAGTATTCTCCCAGAGCTCATGTGTTTTTTCGCTTGGTTTCGGCTTATTATTATTGACCTCTCAATGAACTCAGTCGCCCCCAAAAATATCAACGACAATCCTGGGATTATAGGTGTTGAGGGTGACGATCCAGGTTTGTTGTCAACTGCCTCCACGTAGCGTGGGTCGTGGCATCTTACCAAGTCAGTCAGCTTGGATTTGAACCTTCGTGGGTGACATTGCAAATCAAGAATGACGCGTTCATTGGCTTATTGGGCTAGGTCTCTTCTGCATAGGCCCAATGTTGAAAACTGGGTCCAACATTAAGTCCCCCACTTCACGATGTCAATGACGATTTACATTGGGAAGTAGCGGTTACAGCGATCTAACGGCTGAGATCAGAGTTGATGGTTCGCTTGCCTGGTTCCCTCCACGTCGAACGGCTATGATGCACCTTTGAGGGCGTGGGGTCATCCAACAGCGTTGTCAGGCTGATTTTAAATGGAAAAAGTTGTGCCTTTTTCACTTTTTCCATTTCCTCTGCAAGCTTCCATCTTCTTCTTTACGTTTCTCTCTTACCTTCTGCGATTAGGGCGTCGCTGTCCTCCTAGGTATATTTTGTGTTTTCGATCTCAATCTCTGTTTTATCTTCCTGTCTGCATTATTGTTGTCTTTTGGGCTTTCTTGATGTCTAATTCAAACTCTAACCCATCATACTTCGAATACGGTTTTGGGGGAGAAAATTTGTCTGCTTCCACTGTGTCTCGTCCTCTTGATGACGAGGTTGCAATGGGGGGAGAAGAAAGAGCGACCCCTTCTGTCAGTTCGACCCTTAGAAAAAAGATCAAAACCCCGCCGCCTAGGAGGAGGCTTTCCAGCAGGTTAATGTATCATCATCCCACCTCTAAACCTTCTTCCTCGAAAGCCCTAGTTGTAGTTTCTGACGATGAGGAGGGCGAGGACGAGGTGGACCCTGAGGGCGACAAAGTCGGCCTTGATGTAACTGTGGATGAGGCTGATGTCCAAGTTGTAGATTCGGACATTCAATCTTCAACTAGGCGGTCAGGGGTTATGGAAGCGGGTCACCCCCTTCACTTAAGCCCAAAGAGATTGATTCATTACCAAACCTTCTTTGCTTTGACCCATCGGTCGGGTATAGGTTGCCTAAAGAATCAGAGCGGTTGGATTCTTTTTCCGATGACACAATCGCCCTAAGTGTAGAAGCTTTTCGATTCATTTCTCCTTTCCCCCTTCCTATGGTGGTTTTAGAAATTTGCCTTTTCTATGACCATTCCCCATCCCAACTCATGCCCCATGTTTGAAGGTTAGCTGCCGCTATTGAGGTGTTCAACCGCGAACCGAGCGTCACACTTGACATGTTTGATCTCTGCGAGACATATAAGTTGGTGAGAAGTAGGCCTGGTTGTTATACCTTGGCATATCGCCGTACAGGTAGCTTTGCTTGGCTGGCAGATAGGTTACCCAACGATCTCCAGTGGGACGTCAGGTTCATCATGGTTCACGTCGCCCGTCTGGGATATTCGAGCGTCTCCCTTCGCAGGGAGTGGCGAGAACTCAGTAAGATGTTTGTCCTTGTGTTTTTTATCCAAGTCCATGAATAGCTGACCTTATGCTTATTTCTGTTTTTGTAGGTGAAAGCGAGCTCCTTGTTCCACCTTTTGTCAATCGCAGTACCCCGGAGAAGCTTAAGAAGGTTTTTTCTTTGCCCAAGGACAAACGGATTTTTGTTAACGTCATGTCGAGTAAGTATTTACAAGAATTCGTCCTTGTTACGGCCTATTCTGCCATTAATCTTATGACAAATTTGTCTTTAGGGAAACCAGATGCTCCTAACACCCGCAAATTGAGCTCTGACGATGTGGCAGCCACCCTTAAGCACGACGCTGCCAAGAAATTTATGTATCGAAAAGCTTTTGAGGCCCAATGGCAAGGGGCGTCCGCTTCCAATCCCCAAGGGTCTATGAACAAGATGCCTTAGGGCAGCCCTTCGACCGGGGTGGTGATCAAGAGTCTTGTCGGCCATCCTATCGCCCCCAAAGGCGTGAAATGACTAACGTTGGGCAATGGCAAAGGCGTCGCCATCGGGGAGCCCCTTTCCGAGAAGAAGAAGACCGAACTATTCCTACTAGGAGAGGATAGTGGGGTAGTGCTAACTTTCCTTGCGGGCGCCTCAACCTCAAACTATGAGGATTTCAAGCTGGCTAGCTGTAACACCCCAAATTTTAGAAAATAAGAAATAAGGAAATATTTGGAATCTTGGGATATTATTTGATTTTTAAAGAGTCTTATAAATAAATCTGGAAATTAAAGTATACCTAGAGAAATTATTTTGGGACAAATTTCAGATTTATTTGTAATTGAGAATGGTAAATGAAATTACCATTTAAGAGAAAATATAAATTGGGAAATTAAAAAGACAATATCTGCCCCTAGTTGAAAATATCTTCGGTTATAAAAGGAAGGGCAAAATAGTAAAATACCTGCTAAAAATAAATATCACACTCTCTTTTATTATGGACCACACACGTGTCCTAACTTAACCCAATTTCCTTCTTCCTTTCTGCCTCCCTCTCTCCACGTATACACACACATTTAAAAGAAAAAAAAGTATATACTCCCTCTCTCTGCCTCTGCCAAAACACACACACATTAAAACACTCTCACTCTCTCTCACCGATATACACACACTTCACCACTCTCTCTCATTCTCCCCTCCGTTCCTTCGTCTTTCAGCAGCGGCGGACGGCCTAAACCAGCGACGGTGACCGGCGACGAGGAGAAGATAAGACGCAAGAAGCTTGGAATAATCTTTGGTGAGTTATTCCTCTCTATTTCCTCTCTTCTTGGGCGCGATTTTGAGTGAAATGGGGGGGAAGAATCCGAATTCTTTGGATGTTTCTAAAGTTTCTAAGCTTGTAGAAATGATACTTGAAGCTTATTATTGTTGTTTTGGTTGTTGATTTTGAAGATTGAGGTGAAATAGGTTCGGATTTGTTGAAGAAATTCCGTTGGGTTACTGTTCACCCGAAATCAAAAATTGGGATTTCAGGTGATTGGTTGTTTTAAGGCTTGAATTCTTACATCTGATAGTCACTTTAAGGGTATGGAATAGGGTATTGGAATTGATTGGAGGAATTTTGGTTGTTATTTTGTCTTCCCCTGTTTCGTTGAATCTGTTCGGCTAAGAAGGAGAAAAAATTTCTGGACTGAGATACACATTAATTGGAAGCTAGAATGGATGTTTAAGTGTGTGGATTGAAGAATCCTTGATTTGCTTGATTTGTTGCTCAATTTCTTTGCCTTTGTTCTGCTGGCCGAGAGGGAGAAAAATGAAAGAAAAGAATTTTGGGAAACCAAAATTCTTGAGATATATTTGTTGAATTCTCTCTCTGCTTTGTGTGTGATTAGCTTGAGATATAGTTGCTTAATTCTGTCCTTCAATTTTCTGTTCTGTTTCGGCCAAAGAAAAAGAAATGGCCATTGATGTTTGTTTGGTTCTGGGAGATGGATTGGAATTTTGTTTATGTATGGTTGATTAATGTTAGGTTATTAAATGTGAAATTCTTGTCTTCTTGCTCCTCTGGCCGTGGCTTTATGTAGGGAAAGAAGGAAGAATGTGTTGGTAATTAGTTAAGCAATAATTAAGCAATGGTTAGTGAGATGTTGCAAGCCTTTAGATTGTAAATCCTGATTGTTGTTTGAATTGAATCAAATGGCTATTGGTTTATTGGTAATGAAGAAGAATAGCATTATGATTAATGGGATAAGAAAATAGGAGGTTGTTATGGATGTTGGATTAAAGGTTGAAGGACTGAAATTCTAGTTCTTGGTTGATATTACTGGCTGCTGTTTATTGGTGAGGAAAGAAGAACTAGTGATATTGGTTCAATAGGGATTAGGTTTAAGGAAGGATTGAGGATGGTTGTTGATGGTTCATGATAGTAAATGAAGTAATGGTTTCTGTTTTGTTGATCATTGGTCACTGATTTGAGAGACAATAAAAGATAATGGTGATATAGGTTCAAAAGAAATTAAGCTAAGAAGGTAGGAAAATGAGGTGGTTGTTCTTGAATTTATTGGACTTATTGGATTATTAATTGACTAGTAGTAAAGGTTAGTTAATTTAAAGTAGTAAAGATATTCATGTGTTTATGACTGTGTGTATATTAATTTTATTACGCATATATTGGTCTTTGTTGTGCAATGTTTATTAGTAATAGTATAATTAATCATTAAGTTAAAGATTTAGGTTTAATAATATTCGCAAAAGAAAAGGGGTAGTATAATAGGTCTGTGAGAGACGTTTAATTATTATACTTAAGTTTAGACATTAATGTAATATTTTATATTATCAATATTTATAGGACAAGATAGTGGAACTGATTTCCCAGAGTACAAAGAAGAGGAGGAATATACTGAAGAGTAATTCCAGTAAACAGGTAGCAGTTTATTTCAGTAACAAATTAAAGTACATGTATCATTTTGTATTATCTGTTGCATTTAGTTGATGAGTTATTATTCCTCAGTTGGAGTACTCCAGGGTTTAAGGGTTTGGCCACCTCTTTTCCCAACCAGTTAGTTATAGTTTTAAATGCTATAAGAGAAATCCTGTAGGTAGAGCCTCCACTCTTTAACGAATATATCGTTACTAGTGGTTGGTAGGTGCGGATCGCACACAGATTAATAGGAATAAGCTTTCATTACTTGCACTGATTTATAAAATGCATACATGTCAGTATATATATTCAAGAGAATAAAGGTTAATGAGATAAACTGCGTTGAACCATTGCTTTTCAGATAAGCTGGCAGGAGTTAGACTTTTTGGGAAGTAAGGTAAAGTAGAAGAAAGCAGGGATGCCTGCTTATTAGTGTATTATGATAAACATTTTGGGCCTAGTTTGTATATATTGTAAATATAAAGATAAGCAAAAAGACAAGCATAAGTATATAACTGATAAGCAGTAAGCTGATAGGTAAAGTTAAAGAGGATCATCGACCGAGATTGTTCCTCTAGTTTATTTTTAAGCCACGCTAGTCGTTATTAAGTATTAGATTGATATTAAGATAATTCCGATCATTATTTTAATTGTCTTATAACCACTGGATTTTATAAATAGATTTCAGTATTTTAAATTAGTCTGAAAAGCCCATTCCAACTATAATAAGGTTGGGACATTGTTTTCAGAGAAAAATGTTTAAAATTTTTCATATTTTAGGGCTTTCGGTATTAAATAGTGGTTATAATTCAATTAAAATACAATAATGTAGTAGTAAAAGATAAGGTGTTACACTAGCCCTGTCCTGTCACAACTGCCTCTGTCGATCGATAATGCTTTCCTTGAGTCCTTGGGGCCTGACGGTGAAACAGAGAAAATGATGCGCTACACTTTCTAGGTGAGTTTCCCTTTTTATACTGTGACATGAGTGTAATTGTTTTTTGTCCTAACTGATCTCTGTCAACTTCCAGGTAATGGAATCTCTTCGTCATTAGGCGTTGTCTAGAGAGGCGCAGAAGACCGCCCTGGATAAGGTGATGGCTGACCTGCAAGCCACCGAGGAAGAAAGAGACCGCCTCAAAGAAGCTCTTAAGAAGAGCCAAGAGGAGCGGAAAAGGTCGTGCCAGGTCTAGCAGACCAAATTGAGGAAGAGAGAGGAGGAGGTCAATACTCTTCAAGAGGAAGTGGATGCTAAGACGGGGGTGATACAGGCGCACCTGGCCAACCTTGCTAAAAAGGAGGCCAAGATCACCGAGCTGCAGGACGGGTTCGACTACACAATCGCTGAGGTGCATATGCGGGCTTAACGTGACCTGATGAGGGAATTTTTGGATGGGTGACAGATACTTTGGAATCCACAGGAGGTCATTGCCCAGTATGAGGAGCTGTTTGGCGACGCTGGTCCTGACGTCCTTCAGGATGCTGATGTCCCTGCGGCCATGGAGGCCGATGAAGTTGCAGGCGAGGAGGAAGATCAGCACACGATTGCTCAGCTGGTGTAAGGGGCTGTGACGTTGGCCACTCGGGACTCGGTCGGGCCGGAGCAAGAGCAGGGGCAGGGTCTAGCCAGGGGCAGGACCAGGAGTAGCGCGTCGCTCAGGATGGCGACGTTCAGGAACAGTCCTTCGCTCAGGATGCTGACTTTCCTCAGCTTTAGTAAGTATTGGATGGTTGATTGATGAAATGCTGATAATTATATATGTTGATTTTTGTTATAAGTCAGGTTGCTTTTGTTAACCATGTTAGGAGAGTCATTTTCTAACATAGTTTTTTGTGAAAATTTTACTTGAACTCTTTCTATCCATGATAGCTTTTCTTAATCTATAGTCATTGCTTTTCTATCATGGATAATCCCTTGTTAAATGTAAGTTTGACTTTTAATAGAGCTATTCCTTCTCTATTTTGTATCATTGACTTTTGGCATTTGTTACTAGTTCGAATGTTGTCACAACTTTATGGATGTTGATTTGCTTTTTTTTGGTTTTGTTTACATACCACTTGCTGGCCTTGTGAGCCATTTAGGGTGTGTTTAGATTGGCTTATAAAAAGTAACTTTTTTTCAATATGACTTTTTCAAAAGTAAGATTGGATAAAAGTCAAATTGTGTGAAGTGATTTATGTTTGAATTTGTGATGATAGAAGTGACTTTTCTTCAATCTAATTTTTAGAGACATGTTTAGATGATTATATTGAAAAGCAAGTTTAGATAAAAAAATTACTAAAAATGACATTATTGTTGTTAAATAATACATATATAATATACATATATTCTTATAGTTTAGAAAGAAAAAGTGAAATTTGGGGCTTGTTGAGAATTTTAAAGGTTTAGTTTCTCCCTTATTTTAAGGAAAATAATTTGGGAAAAATTATATTTTTAGCTCAAAGGAGGATATTTGGGAGAAAATAATTAGAGATTATTATGGTAAATTTTTGGAGATAAAAAAGAAATTTTAGATTAAAAGAAAATATCTTATTTGAGAATTTTAGGGGTCCAATAGTCTAATTTTCATACCCACATTATTAAATAATATACAACAAAAGGCATGGGACCCTTGATTCCACTACGCAGAAGCCATAAGTCAAAAACTCTAACTTCTAGCTTTTTCCTAAAAACCCATGAGAAGCCATAAGCTCTTCTTAAAAAAAAAACTAAACATAATAAAAAAAATCAAAAACTGACTTACGGCTGCTGGACCGAGCTTCTAGGGAAAAGACCATTCTAAACATGCTTTTAATATATAACTAAAGTTAAGATTTATGTTTCTATTAGCACTCTATACACTCTCCTGGCCTTTAGGTATGCCCTAATTCGTGAGAAAATTTTGGTTTAAGTTGTAGAACCTATCTTAAATTTCTCTTTTTTTTTTAGATTATCTTTATTGATGTTCACTCATTAGGAATATATTTTTTTTTTGGGGCGGGGAAATTCTTAGGTGAATTGTGTTCATCTAAGAATTTCAATAAAGGGTGTCATTAATTAATTTTCTAATCAAATTAGGCTATTAAATGATACGTTTAGATAAAATCAAAGGTACACCAGTATAAAATCAAAGGTAATTTGCACGCTACATATGGTTTAATCGTTTAGAATACATGCACTTGTAATATTGTAGTATTGTGGTCTCTAAATGGAACCCACTCCATCAGTAAACTAAATTAGTTTGGTAATTTTTGGCAGTCAGTCTTGTTTTACATAATTTAAAAATAAGTAAATAAATAAATTATTCTAGTCATACTAATCAATTATATACAAATTAATTAGATTAATTATTTTCCTTATTATATTATTATTGATTTAAAGTTTTCATTATTATTTATAATTTTAATGCAATTATTTAATTTAATTTTAAATTTACTTGAAATATTAAAAAAATATAAGGACCCGATTTGAAACCATGTGAAACTATAAGAAACTAATAAAAAAAACGGTAGGACTTTATTAAAAAACAAGTGAAAGTATAAGAATATGATAAAAATAAAAAAGTACAAGGATCCAATTAAAAATTGGTTAAAATTATAAGAGCTTACAGGCTAATTATCCATATATACATCCTTATACGTAGTACGATGGTCTACATACAAATCCTCAGTCAATAATTTCTTAATATAAACGAAAAATAAAATTTTGCATGCAGACTGAAAATTTAATTTAATCCTGAACATGCATGCACTAACCATACAACATACTATTATATTTTATTAAAAATAAAAATTTAAAAATATTAAATGTAGATTGTCCAAATTAGACTTGGACAATTTAAAGTGGAAGAGCACACTTACAAGTTACAACATAGAAAATCAATTCTATGGATTTGCTGCACATTCCTTTCCTATACTGAACGAAACCAACTCTGCCTTTTCCCCCTCCTGAAGCAAGATTGTTGGAGTTCTAATTCATTTGTACCAAGGAAAACTTTTGAATTCCTACATCAAATCCTTTAAACTAATATAATGCTTTATTTGAGTTATAACTTTTGTATCAAGATTTTTGTAAGTAATAACTAATAAAATAGTAATTATTTAAGTTTCATTTATTTTACGCCAAAAATATATCTTTGATCCTTTAAATTAGTATAATGCTTTAACTTTATAAAGTGCAATTTTAGTAATTTAGCTCTAAAAATGTTAGCAAAATAATATTGATATTGAGATTTCAAGTATTGAAAAAACCTTTTAAAATTCTAACATAGAAAAGTTAATTTTCAAAATAAAATGACCATTACAAAAAATATTATTTGAGACTAAAATGTTGGGGTTAAAGGAATAAAAAAGATGCTTTTTAAATTATAGGAACAGATTAAAAATTTATATAAAATTAAAAGATGAAATGTGTGCTTTTAATTTGAGAGGAGGTGTTCCATCCATATTACAAAACCAAAACATGAGGGAAAAGGTTCATATAACTAAAGCAAGTCCATGGAATTGCTGTACATTGATTGCCTATACTGAAAGGATCCGGCCAATTCTGCCTTTATTCCTTCCTGAATTAAGATTTTGGGAGTTCTAATTCATTTGTAACATGCAAAACTTTAGAATTCCCACATTGAATTCTTTTCTGTATTGAGGAGTCTACACTACCAAATGAGCCATTAAATTTTTATCACCCTTCCTTTTTCCCCACCCCAATTTATTGCTCATTCTTATAAAGGATATGAGTTGCCCATTTTAAATAAAGAAAAAAAAATGTATTTACTACATTTATATTATTAATAACACAAGGTAATTCCTTATCTAAAGTTGGTAACCCTTATCAGAATTCGGTAATCCCTTATACAATTCTGGGAACAAATAAAAAGAAGTTGGTAATGATTTTGGTAATTGGATAAAAACATGTTGGCAATCCCTTACCTGAATTCGGTAATCCCTTATACAATTTTGGGAACAAACAAAAGGAAGTGGTAATGATGTCAGTAATTGATAGAAACATATTGGTAATCCCTTATCTGAATTCGGTAATCTCTTATACGATTTTGAGATTGTTAGAATCTTAAGTTTTAACGAGGACTGGACCCATGGATAACTAAGTAAAATGAACAATTAGCACAAAACTTAATTTGGAATAAATTAATATAAGAATCATGTTATATGACTAAGTAAAAGAGCGTAGGTCACCTTAATATTGAACAAGAAAATCTTATAGATAACAGATACACTATCGCTAATGCAAGAACCTATCGCTAATAAATGAGAGAGTTACGATAACAATAGCTAATGAAGACTTAGCAATAATCTGAAGGAAAGTCAATATCTCTATCGCTAAGACCTTCACTATCGCTAATATAATGAGTTGAGCTAGCCTGAGCAAGAAAAGAATAATGGAACACTATCGCTAAGTCCCCAAAAGATAACATGGATAACACAAAAGGGAAAAATGTTAGAACAGCTAGCAGTAATGAACATAGTTACTAGCGATAACATGATTAGCTATTGATAGAAAAATACTTTTTGAAATAACTAACATTCAGATAGCTAATAAGATAACTAGCGATAACATAGTTACTAGCGATAACATGATTAGCTATAGATAGGGAAATACTTGTTGAAATAACTCAGATAGCTAATACATTGTCTTTGAACATTGAGCTAATGAAATACACTAGCGATAACATCTACTGTGCTTCACATGAATACGTGTTTAGCTAACAACTAAGTGCAGGACTTACACTATCAAGCTAACGATAGCCAAGAAAGCTAGCTACTGAAAAAGCTGCTATGCAAGTACAATGTTGCAGGTGATCGTTACTCACAGCCTCTATCTCTCTTAGCTCATCCTCTGCAAGATTAGTTGAAGCTAGAGAAGAAAGTTGACTAAGATGAAGACCAGCATTAATTGCCAACGGCTAAGAGCTCCCAACCACTAATTTCAAACGATCTCTTGAAGCAGAAAGAAAAGGCGAAGCTGTGAAGAGTTATAAATATCAAGATTTGAGCATTTATGAAAAAGAAGACACTGAGTGACTCACACACACACAGAGACGAACTAGCATTCAATATTTCCATTTACTCTCTGCTCACAAAAGCTAAAAGTATTTATTACTCTTAGTGTGATTTTCTGTATTCAAGTGTTTATCAAAATCTGTTCATTGAGTGAACTCATTACTTGAAATCCTCTATTGTTTGAGGTTGTTCTAAAGTTTGGGGATTGTGTCCTTACAAGTTGTAAGGGGGGCGTTTAGAGAGAAGTCTAAAGCTCTGTTGTAAAGGTTGGCAGGTGAACCCGTTCTGTAAAACCTGAGGAATAGTGGAACCCAACGAGGAGTTAGAGAACTGTACGTAAGCATTGTGTTGGCCGAACCAGTATAAAGATTGTCTCATATTGTTAACTTTTTGCTTAATTTTTCAAAGCACAATTCACCCCCTCTTGTGCGTTCTGCCATTCTCAATTAGTATCAGAGCATGTCTTCTCCTTTTTGATTCCAACATGTCTGAGAAGAAAAGATCTAGATGGCATCGTACGAGAATATTCTACCTGAAGGAAGCTCAATTAACAAACCCCCTGGTTTTGATGGAAAGCATTATACTTTTTGGAAACTCAAAATGAAGATCTACATCAAAGCCAATGGGTATAGGTTATGGAAGATTATAGAAGAAGGGGATATTGTGCCTATGAATATTTTAGGCAATCCTAAGAGTGAAAGTGAATTTACTCATGATGACATTGCTGATCTCGAATTGAACAGCAAGGCAATTCTTATTATAATTCAAAGCGCTCTTAGTCAAACTGAGTTTTTCAGAGTCAGCCACTTGAACACTGCTAAGGAAATGTGGGAAGCTCTGCAGGTAGCTCATGAAGGAACCTCAGTAGTGAAAGATAAAAGAGTGGAAATGCTTGTTGAGGAGTTCCACAAGTTTGAAATGATAGAGGGAGAAAAGATAAGAGATTTGGAGATCAGATTCACTCATCTTATCAATAATCTTGCTGCTTTAGGAAGAAAAATTTCAGAAAAAGAGCAAGTCAACAAGATTCTAAAAGTGTTAAAGGGTGATTGGCTCATGAAGGTCACTGCCATTCAAGAAATGCAAGGAGAATCAACCAAGTCCATCACAGCCTTGTTTGGCAGTCTTGCTGAGTATGAGCCAACTTTGATAGCTCAAAGGGAAGCTCAGGGAAATCCTAAAAAAAAGTCTCTTGCTCTTGTTGTATCTGAAAGAGATGAAGTTGATGATGATAATGAAGATGATGATCTAGATGATGAAGATATGGCTCTCATGGTTAGAAAGTTTAAGAAATTCTTCAAGAGAAGAGGAAGGTTCCAGAAGGGTGGTCCTAGCTTCAGAAAGGATTCTCAGAAGGATAAAGCTCCTGTGTGTTTTGAATGTAAGAAGCCTGGACATTTCAAATCAGAGTGCCCAAGTCTTCAGAGATTCAAGGAAAAGGAGAAAAAGAAGGAGAAGTCCTTTGGAAAGAAGAAAGCCTATGTATCATTTATCTGGGGTGATAGCTCAGATGAGGAAGCTAGTGATAATGAAGAGAGTGCCAATCTCTGCCTAGTTGCTCAAGAGGAGCAAAGTGACTCTGAGGTATATGATTATGAACCTACCTATTCTGAACTTCAAAGCATGTATAATGAAATGCATACTGAATTGATTAAGCTCTCTAAAGAAGTTGTAGGTTTAAGAAAAGAAAACAAGGAACTTAAGAAAAATATTTCCTCTTCTCCTACAACCAAAGTTCCTTTTATACTATCGATAGAAGAGTAGCTATCGCAATCTCAGAGAATTGAGCCATCGATAGCTAGTCCTCCATCGATAGCTAATCCTCCAACAAATTCTGACAGTTGTTCCAACTGTGAAAACTTGTTGAAGGAGAAAGAAAAGCTTTCAAATGCTTTAGAAAAATTTACAAAAGGCTCAGAGATGCTAAATGTAATTTTAAAGGACCAAAAAGCTTTTAGAAACAAAACTGGCATTGGTTATGAGCCAAAGCAAAAAGCTTCAAAGAAATGGGTAGAACCCAAGGTGAAACCTTATTTAAAGTATTTAAGAAAATCTTCTGAATACTCTTCACCATATAGTTTTTGTAATTATTGTAACAAAAAGGGTCATACTCAATCTACTTGTAACCCAAGAAAATATGGAATTGGTAGTTCTTATAAGTGGGTTCCTAAAGGAACTTATGTGCCCAAAGTTTTTACAAACCCAGAGTTCAAAACTAATCCTAAAGGACCCAAGAAAGTTTGGGTACCTAAATCTGTCTAGTGTGTGCAGGTGTGCCTTAAAGCATCCAATAAAGGAAAGTGGTACGTTGATAGTGGATGCTCAAGGCATATGACTGGTGACAAGAACAAGTTCAACAATCTAGTGATAAAAAAAGGAGCCAAAGTCAGTTTTGGTGGAAATCAAAGTGGAAAGATCGCTAGAGTTGGTGAAGTTGGTCATGTCAAAGATGTGTACCTAGTGGATGGTCTTTGCCATAACTTGCTGAGTGTCAGCCAAAGCACTGACCATGGTAACTGGGTTATTTTTTATTCCAATGAATGCCTCATTGTTGATAAAAAGGATTTAGATATAAATAAAACTAATCTTAAATGTAAGCTAAAAGCAAATAGAAATGGTAACTTAACACTTTAGATTTATGCCATCAACTTGAAGAAAAATGTTTTATTTCAAATGATGAAACTTGTTGCCTATGGCATAAGAGACTAGCTCATGTAAATTTTACTCAACTTGATAAGCTAGTTAAAAAGGAGCTAGTCATAGGTATTCCTAGTTTTAGGGCTAAGCATGATTTAATTTGTGAATCTTGCCAAAGGGGTAAACAAACAAAGTCTTCGTTTAAAACCAAGAAGACAATTTCCACAAGGAGGCCATTGGAACTAATCCACATGGATTTAGTTGGGCCTACAAGAGTGAAAAGTCTAGGAGGAAGTCTAACACTCTTGTAGTTATGGATGACTATTTAAGGTTTACTTGGACTATGTTTCTTTCCTCAAAACATGAAACTTTTGATGCCCTTTATGTGCTTGCTAAGAAATTGCAAAATGAAAAAGGCACCAAGATTGTAGCAATAGAATTGATCATGGAGGAGAGTTTGAGAACAAGGAGTTCATAGAGTTGTGTGATGAAAGTGGTATTGAACACAACTTCTCTACCCCTCGTACTCCTCAGTAAAATGGTGTTGTTGAGAGGAAGAATAGAGTGCTCACAGAAATGGCAAGGAGCATGCTGAATGAGAAGCAAGTGCCTCAAATGTTTTGGGCAGATGCAATGAGCACAGCATGCTACATATCAAATAGAGCATATATCAGAAATGGGATGGAGAAGACTCCATATGAGCTCTACAAAGGAAGAAAGCCCAACATCAGTCATCTAAGGATCTTTGGATCTAAGTGCTACATTCACAACAATAGGAAGGTAAACCTAGGTAAATTTGACCCTAAATCTGACATTGGCATATTCATAGGTTACTCAAATAGGAGTAAAGCATATAGAGTCTACAATAAAAGAACTCAAACTGTTGAAGAGTCAATGCATGTAGTATTTGATGAAACCCCTCATGAAAAGCAACATTGTGTTAATGAGGATGAAGATGAAGATTTTTCAAAATTTTTAAGACCTCCTCTATCGATAGCACCAAAGCCATCGATAGTGACTGCTGAAGAAAATGCTGAAGATAATCAAGATGATTTTTTAAAATTTTTAAGACCTCCCCTATCGATAGCACCAAAGCCATCGATAGTGAATACTGAGGAAAATGCTCAAGATGATCAAGATGAAGTCAATGAGCCTCAATCTTCTATAAGACATCTTAAGCACCATCCTCCTGAACAAATAATTGGAGAAATGTCAAAAGGTGTTAGAACCAGAAGGCAACTACAAAATGAAATGGAATTTTCTGCCTTTATTTCTGAAATTGAACCAACTTGTGTTGATGAAGCTCTTGCTGACTGTGACTGGATAGTTGCAATGCAGGAAGAACTTAATCAATTTAAAAGAAATCAAGTTTGGGATTCAGTACCTAGACCAAGAAATCATCCTATTATTGGTACTAAATGGGTTTTCCAAAACAAACTTGATGAAGCTGGTCAAATTGTCAAAAATAAAGGCAGATTAGTTGCCAAAGGGTATAACCAAGAAGAAGGCATTGATTATGAAGAAACTTTTGCTCCAGTTGCAAGAATTAAAGCGATAAGGATTCTTCTAGCTTTTGCATCCATAAAAAATATTAAACTTTATCAAATGGATGTTAAGAGTGCCTTTCTTAATGGCTATATCAAAGAAGAGGTATATGTGGAACAACCTCCTGGTTTTGAAGAAAACTCTAAGCTTGACCATGTTTACAAACTTAAAAAGGCTCTTTATGGTCTCAAACAAGCACCTAGAGCTTGGTATGAGAGGCTTAGTTCATTTTTACTTGAAAAAGGATTTTCTAGAGGAAAATTAGATACTACTTTATTCATCATGCATAAAGATAAACATATGCTCATAGTTCAAATTTATGTTGATTATATTATCTTTGGTGCAACTAATGAAAAGCTTTGTGAAGAGTTTGCTAAGATGATGCAAGGTGAATTTGAAATATCTGTGATGGGAGAATTAACATTCTTCCTAGGCCTGCAGATAAAGCAAAAGAAAGATGGCATCTTCATTTCCCAAACCAAGTATTGTAAGAAGATTCTCAATAAATTTGGGATAGAGCAATCTAAGGATGAGGACACTCCCATGTGTACCTCTGCCAGCTTAGATGCGGATGCCAAGGGCAAAGGAGTTAGTCAATCTCTTTATAGAAGGATGATAGGATCTTTACTTTATCTAATTACTAGTAGGCCTGATATTCAATTTAGTGTTGGAATGTGTGCTAGATATCAAGCAAATCCTAAAGAGTCCCACTTGACAAATGTAAAAAGGATTTTGCGATATTTACAAGGAACTCAAGAGCTTGGGCTGTGGTATCCCAAGGGAACTCAAGAGTACCTTCTTGCTTATACTGACTCTGACCATGCAGGTTATAAGACAGATAGAAAAAGTACAAGTGGTCAATGTCAATTCCTTGGTGGCAGTTTGGTCTCTTGGGCTAGCAAGAAGCAAAATTGTGTCTCTCTTTCATCCACAGAGGCTGAATATATTGCAACAGCAAGTTGTTGTGCTCAAGTCTTATGGCTTAAGCATCAACTAAGAGATCTGGGTATAGAATTCCCAGAAGTGCCTATTCTCTGTGACAACACCAGCACAATAAGCTTGGCCAAGAATCCAGTTCATCATTCCAGAACCAAGCATATTGATGTGAGACATCACTTCCTAAGAGATCATGTTCAGAAGAAGGATGTCAAGGTGGAATTCATCTCAACAAATATGCAACTTGCTGATATCTTCACCAAACCTATTGAGTCAGACCAATTTAGCTTCATTAGAAGAGAATTAGGAATGGTAAATCCAACTGAATTGTAAATATTTCTAATTTAATTCTTGATTTGATTTCATTTTATTCATTTAGATCAATCACTAACTTAGGCATCGGAGTGCCAAATCTTAAGTTTTGCAGGATTGACCAATCGATAGTGAGTTTCACTATCGCTAGTATATGCAGGACAAAGCTAAGTTTAAGCTAAGATTGCCATCGCTAGCCAAAAATATTATCGATAGCAAAGTCAGCTATCGATAGCCGGAAGGAGTGAGTGATAAGCCTAAGTCACTTACTCAGCGTGGGATCATGGTGCGAACCCACTAGGGTTAGACCCCAAGAACCCACAACCAATCTGAGATACACTCACCCCAAGAAAGCTAAACAAAGGACTGGAACGATCCACTTGAACCCTTGAAGACAGAAGGAGAAGGACCCGAAGTGCTGGAAGACACCACAAGGTTGATCAAGCCTTGATAAGTCTGTTAGTTCTAAGAAGAACCCTAGAGAGAATCCACTCTCAAAATACAAAGTGCATAGAAGCAACTTTCATTTCATTCAAATGTTCAGGTGTTGTTCAAGTCTCTTTCTAAATGAGGCTTACAATGTATTTATAGGCAACATCCAGACTTCTCACCTAAATTGCATTCAATGCATTCTAAAGAATTCAAAGCACTAAACCTAATTCAACAAACAACAAACCCTAAAATTCAAATCTGCCAACCTAATTTCAACAACCATAAAGCCAAAAGTCAAACATGCCAACCTAATTCAATCAATCAAGAATCTCAAAAGTCAAGCATGCCAACTTAATGTCAATAATCAACAAACCCAAAAGTCAAATCTGCCAACTAATTAACAATTTTCGCACAAATAAAAACCCTAAAAATGTAATCAACATATTAAGCCCAAAATGTAATTAATTAGGCCCAAATGAGTCCTCCCATGTGTAGCTCATGGCCCAAGCCCTTCAATTTGATGTCTCCAAGCCCAAAATATGGTCAGCAGCTCCATTTTCAGCCCAAATTAAATTGATGACGAATTCAAAATTATTGCTCATATTTATTGCTCCAATTTCCACTTAAAGAGATAGCTTGTGTTTTCTGGATCGCATCAGATCATGCCTGCTAGCGATAGAAGCTTTTATTAGCGATAGCAAGTCACTAAACCAAGACAGAATGCGTAACGTCAGCGAGTGTTCTTCATTTTGGTAAACTCTAAACCTATAAAATCAGGTTATTTGCATTTTCATTCATCATTCACGAACACTCAGGATTTTCTCTTCTACTCCAAACACTCTCTAAGCACTCAAGCATCCACATTCTCAAAACCCTCTTTCCTTAAACCCTAAAATGGCTAGAACCAAAGTTCCTAGTGACAAGGCAACCTCTAGCACTAATCCTTCTTCCAAATCCGCAAGCAAAAGGTCGCGTGGCCAGAAGAATGTCCCGTTCTCAAAAGAAAGAGCTGAGCGTAACCCGAAAAGACAAAAGAAAACCTCCACTAGTCTACCCTACTTAGAAGACCCCCTGGAAGCTCCAAGCGCATTCTTCGCAGAAAAGGGAACCCTAGATAGGACTGCAGTCTGGGTAGATTTGGAATACTTCAAGCAACAAGGCTTTGACTTAGATGCATGGCTGCTTCCTTACAAGAACTGGCTGAGTGTACAGAATGAGTACAATGAAGAAGTGCTGAGATCATTCTACTCAAGTCTGAAGTCTATTCCATAATACAAGAAAGGGAAACTGGTGAACATCTCTTTCGAAGCCATGGTGAGAGGAAGAGGCATCATTTTTGGATGGAGGGCTATCAATAAGATTCTGGAGATCACTGGGGAAGAATACAATCAATGGTACATGCCTGAAAAATACCCTGAAGAAGAGCTGGAAGAGATATACGAGACAAACACCAACAAGCCAGCAGATATGCCAGTAATCAACAAGATCCTCCATTATGTCTACACCAGGATCATGACTCACAAGTCAGGGAACTTCAGTAGTTTTCCAAAGATTGACAACCCATGGTTGCCTAATCTCATTCAGAAAGCTCCTCTCAATCATGGCCAATTGGTGTGTATGGAGATGCACAGGTTCTTGTCAGACAAGTCTCCCAAGGCTCCTCTTCCATATCCTCAGCTTGTGTCTCACATCTGGAGTTCTCAAAGATCAAGTCATTAGGTGATGGAGAGAACAAGAAGTGCAAGCAGCTCTCCACCTCTACTCTCAAGAAAATGGGAATTCCAGTAGGTGTCAATGGGGGTGTTTCTGCCTCTCACTCCCAAGCCTCTCATGCTCCTTCTTCCTTAGCCCAGCCTGAGTCTTCTGAAGAAGAAACTCAATCAAGAATGGCTCCTCCTCCTCCTGCTTAATCAAAGGCTTCTACTTTCACAAGGGAACCAATTGAGGAGATCATTTTCAGAGTATCTGATGAATTCAACCCTTGCCCTGGAAGCTCAGAAAGCTGAACTGATGAAGCCTATACTGGAACTGAAGGCATAGGTCAAAAACTTGGAAGAATGCCTCTGCCTTGTTCCTGAAGATGTCATGCAAAGAGCAGCTTCTTTTCATCCTCAAGGTACACCATCTCTCCACTCCCCTACTCCATCTCACCATAGCCATCACCCTTCTCCTACACCTTCTCACCACTCTCCTATCCAACCCCACCACTCTCCAATCCCAGACACAACCCAAGTCCCACCAAACTCAGACACCCCTATTGCTAACCCCTCCCCTAGCGATAGCCACCACTCCCAAATCCCACCCTCACCACAACCCTCTATCGCTCATTCCTCTCCTCACATCTCACAACCAACCCCTATCGCTAATCTTCCTATTAGCGAAGTACTCCTACCCCTACTACCAACACTAGCACTCATATCCCCAACCCTCCTCTTTCTTCACCTACCCTTGGCCAAACCTCTCTCCCTGGTGCTGATGACAGAAAGGGGGAGAATAGTCCAGCAGCTCTTGAGGATGCTGAAGAAATTGAGGAAGTAGTCAGGGGTATTGCTCGCAGCTACATGGTGTCTGAGGACAACAGGACCCCTCTTCCTCAAGCCTCTACTGCTCCAGAAGTGGACAATTTTGCCAAGGCAGTAATGATTGAGCAGAAGCACGACATTACTCCAAGCATCAACTCTACAGAGCAAATTCCAGTTTATGTCATTCCTCCAGAAGCTGATGTTGAAATAACTATTCAAGACAAGCCTAGCACTGGAAATAAGGTTCAAGATGACATTCAGAAGATTCTAGTGCTTGAGGCAAAGAAAAGCAAGAGAAGGGAAAAGACCAAGAGGAAAGCCAGAGAAGAAGTCACCTTCAAAGTCATTCATATGGCTTCTTCTGAGGTTCCTAAGGAAAAAGCTCCAAGGATCAAGCGAGTGGCTCCTCCCAAGTTGACAAAAGAACAGAAGGAGGCTGCAATAAGAAGGAAGAGAAAAGGGCAGAGAAAGAGGCTGCGGTAAGAAGGAAGAAATTAGCGAAGAAAATTGTTCAAGGCAAGAAGGCATGGGTATATCAAAGGAGGTTTCACAAGTCAAAGGCTGCCTCCAAGGATGTCTCACTAGCTGAACCCATTCAAACCAGTGAGCAAGACAAATTCTTCTACTCTGAATCCTCTATCTTTGATGGACCTGATGAAGAGTATATAACCTCACCCTCTGTAGCAAAGTTCAACAATGAGAAACCTCTAGCCTTTAGGGATCATTCTGCATACATCTCATATTTAGTTGATCCTAACAATTTTGATTCTAACAAGATGTAATTATTTTTGCAAAGTCAATACATGTTTTATCTGATAATTCTTTTGATTCTGATAATTATATGTCTGTCTCATTTTTTGCCCTGTACATGCTTTATCTTATATATGTTTTTACTTATGTTTTGTCATCATCAAAAAGGGGGAGAATGTTAGAATCTTAAGTTTTGATGAGGACTGGACCCATAGATAACATAAGTAAAATGAACAATTAGCACAAAACTTAGTCTGGAATAAATTGAGATAAGAATCATGTTATATGACGAAGTAAAAGAGCGTAGGTCACCTTAATATTGAACAAGAAAATCTTATAGATAACAGATACACTATCGCTAATGCAATAACCTATCGCTAACAAATGAGAGAGTTACAATAACAATAGCTAATGAAGACTTAGCAATAATCTGAAGGAAAGTCAATATCTCTATCGCTAAGACCTTCACTATCGCTAATATAATGAGTTGAGCTAGCCTGAGCAAGAAAAGAATAATGGAACACTATCGCTAAGCTCTGTCACTATCGCTAAGTCCCCAAAAGATAAATGGATAACACAAAAGGGAAAAATGTTAGAACAGCTAGCAGTAATGAACATTGTTACTAGCGATAACATGATTAGCTATCGATAGAAAAATACTTTTTGAAATAACTAACATTCAGATAGCTAATAAGATAACTAGCGATAACATGATTAGCTATCGATAGGGAAATACTTGTTGAAATAACTTAGATACTCAGATAGCTAATACATTGTCTTTGAACATTGAGCTAATGAAATACACTAGCGATAACATCTACTGTGCTTCACATGAATATGTGTTTAGCTAACAGCTAAGTGCAGGACTTACACTATCAAGCTAACGATAGCCAAGAAAGCTAGCGCTACTGAAAAAGCTGCTATGCAAGTACAATGTTGCAGGTGATTGTTACTCACAGTCTCTATCTCTCTTAGCTAATCCTCTGTAAGATTAGTTGAAGCTAGAGAAGAAAGTTGACTAAGATGAAGACCAGAATTAATTGCCAACGGCTAAGAGCTCCCAACCACTAATTTCAAACGATCTCTTGAAGCAGAAAGAAAAGGCGAAGCTGTGAAAAGTTATAAATATCAAGATTTGAGCATTTATGAAAAAGAAGACACTGAGTGACTCACACACACACAGAGAGACGAACTAGCATTCAATATTTCCATCTACTCTCTGCTCACAAAAGCTAAAAGTATTTATTACTCTTAGTGTGATTTTCTGTACTCAAGTGTTTATCAAAATCTGTTCATTGAGTGAATTCATTACTTGAAATCCTCTATTGTTTGAGGTTGTTCTAAAGTTTGGGACTTTAGAACAGGGTTGTGTCCTTACAAGTTGTAAGGGGGAGCGTTTAGAGAGAAGTCTAAAGCTCTGTTGTAAAGGTTGGTATGTGAACCCGTTTTGTAAAACCTGTGGAATAGTGGAACCCAACGAGGAGTTGGAGAACTGGACGTAGGCATTGTGTTGGCCGAACCAGTATAAAGATTATCTCAAAGCACAATTCACCTCCTCTTGTGCGTTCTGCCATTCTCAGAGATAATATTAATAAAAGAATGAAATATAGTTGTGTCTCTGTGTGTGTGTATATAATTGTTATATAACATATATAATGATAAGGCTTGGTGGCTTGGTAGTAAGGCCACCAAGCTGAGAGGGTGGGTTCTACTCCCACCCCTCCACTTTGTCAAATTGTTTTTTGGCAAACACCTTCCTCCCAACCGCCACGTTGTAGTTGGGGCCCCGCCTGTCGAAGTTCTAGCGGTCGGCGGTGGTGGGCCCTTTATTTAAAAATAAAAAGATTTAAACCAAGGGCATTTAAGACTTTTTCTTTCAATTTGGGGTTGGACAATTCAGACATTATACTGAATTGTCCTTTTAAAAATTTGTTGTAGCAGAGTGTCCATATGCTATTTTGAGGGTCTTTTTGTGTCTTTTTCCCTAATTTTATCATACTACCTCCTATTTCCCAAGGCATTTTAATAAGGGAAAAAGACAAAAAAAGTCCCTCAAATTAGAAAAAAGAAACTTTGCTACAACGAATTTCAGAAAGGATAATTAAGTACAATAACTGAATTGTCCAACCCCAAATTAACAAGAAATGTCTAAAATGCTCTTGGTTCAAATTATTTTTTAGTAAAGGGGCCTACTACCACCGCCGACTGCCGGCAGGGCCCCTGCCACATGGCATGTGTGAAGGAGGGGAGCCAGAAAGAATTTGGACCCCATCCACTCCCCTACAAAAATTATATATATATATATTCTATATTTCATTCATTCTTAATATCTTACCAAAATTGTATAAGAGATTACCAACACGTTTCTATCCTATTACCAACATCATTACCAACTTCTTTTGTTCGTTCCTAGAATTTTATAAGAGATTACCAAAGCTGGATAAGGGATTACCAATACATTTCTATCCAATTACCAATTTATTTTGTTCGTTCCCAGAATTGTGTAAGGGATTACCGAATTCGGATAAGGGATTACCAGTATGTTTCTATCCAATTTAGTGGTGGGCCCCATCGGGGGTGGTGGCTAGTGGTGGTGGGCCCTCTATTAAAAAAAATAATATTTCATCCAAAGATTTTAGACATTTCACTTAAATTTGGTTTGGACGATTTAGTCAATTGTACTGAATTATCCTTTCTGAAAATTCATTGTAGCAATTTTTGTGTGTGGATGTGACGCCTGTGGATCAGCTAATTCGAATGCTCATTATTCATCTGGAAGGCAGAGCACTGAAGTGGCATTTGACATTCATGAAGCAGAGAGGTGATAGCATGATTTCTTGGGAAGAGTACCTTCACGCATATGGAGGCTCATTACAGTAATGTAAGAAACATCAATCCGATGGTCCAATTGAAACAACTGCAACAACAATAATCTACTGTGGATGATTATATTGAGGCTTTTGATGATTTAATCACTGAAGTTGACATTCCTGATGACGTTGCGATGAATTACTTCCTTGGAGGGTTATGTCCACATCCAATCAGCGGTGGATGTGTTTCAACCAGTTAATTTAGTGAGCATCATGCATATGGCTCGCATTCAAGAGCGGATGATTAATGCTTGGAAAAATTCGAGCTTTGTTTCTTAAACATGAACCTCTATTTCGTCGGATAGTTCTAGTTTTTCCAAGACACCTTTGCCTATGATGTTGCCTTTAATAACTTGTAGTTCGTCGAACAGTTCTACTAGTTCTGTTGCTAAGAAGCTGGCTGTATCGCTCTTCAAGAAGGAGATGGAGGATATACGTCATCGTGGCTTGTTACTGGTGTAATGGAAAATACACTAGCTCTCATAAGTGTAAGGAGTCCCAGGTGATGATGCTAATTGTTCAAGATGTTGAGGATGATCCATTTGTTGATGCTATTGAAACATTGGATTCAACGGTAGATGGTGATAAACCTCAAGCTTTTGTGAATGCGATTCTGGGTGGAGATGATGTGGATCCAATGGGAGCCTGTCCTAGAAAACTCAGAAATTACAAATCGGTGAACAAAGGAAGAAGCAAATAATTAGAAATAAAATAAAGGATAGGGATTTTGCGACAAGGAACCCAATGAATAAGCATTCCAAAAAACACTAGGTATATGAAACCTAGCACCCAAAGGAAACCTGGCTCAAGAACTCCATGTATAATAGTACAAGAGTTTATCAGTCTCTTATGCCCCGTATTCTTTCAAGAATACATACCAACAAGTAAAAATTTTTTAAAAGAGAATTATTATTTATCTTTTATTCATCTTCATATTAACTATAAATTCAAGTACAAAATGAAGCCTATAAATAGACAACAAGTTCATTCTACAGAAAACCCTAAGACATAAATGCCAATAATGATAATCGATTGACCTGATTGGCACTAATCAATCTTAAGAGAGTTAGGAAATTACTTAAACTTGAAGTAAAAGTAATCTACCTAAGAAAATAGGAAACTAAAGTAAACAATTTCAGAATAGAAAACTAAAGTAGCCTTCTAGAACAAGCATTAACCTAACGGCCTTATTTAATAAAAATCAATCAAATTAAATGCATAATAGAGCCTTCTTGGTGCTTCTTGAATGATATTGGAACTTCTAAATGGGTCTTCATTTTACTATTCACGTGCATATTCTTGTATGGTATTTTAAGACATCCATATGGGCTTAAATATAATTAAATCACGTTCAGGAACTCCCATGGTCCATTACTTAATGCATTTGGGACCCAATTTGATATATTACAGCTCCATTGGACTCCTGCTTGGTCATATAATTGTATTGGGCCTTCAAAAAAGTTGGAGTTGAGTTCAAACGCTCCTTTTGAGTTCAAATGCTTCACATAAGTAGTTGCCTCTCCTTGTATCCTATCAGGAGAGAATTATTTTACCTTGTGAATTGAAGGATTCATTAAGAAGTAGAGGGTTGAATTTTTAATTAATACAGGGTCCACGCGTAATGTGATCAATGCTTAATTGGCTAAGCGCTTAAACCTGGCGTCACATTCGGACAGAGCGTTGAAGGTGGGAGTAGCTAGTGGTAGGTTGTTGACCATTGATAAGATTTGTAAGAATATCACTTGGACCTTGAATGGTTCCTCTTTTAGTGATGATTTCTTAGTCATGGACATGGGCTAGTTTGATGTTATTCTTGGGGCCCAATGGTTATGACAGTTGGGTCGAATTATTTTGGATATGGGTTAAAGGCTTTGGGTGGTATTTGTGAGGAAGTTGTAGACTCCAAGATATACTTTAGGCTCAACATTTATTTTTAATTCAAGCTAAACCTAATGTTCTAGATTATTCTCTAACAACAACATGGGAGGCATCCTTATTGAGTTCTCAGTAATCCCAGCTTGATAACTTGCTTGATTCTTTTGTTAATATTTTCCAAGAACCAATGACATTGCCTCATCCTCGTAAGTTCGATCACCAGATCCATCTTAAGAAAGATCATTTTATTAGTTGCAAGTCATACAGGTATAGGCCCCTATAGAAAGATGAGATCGAATGTCAAGTTCGTTAGATGTTGAAAGATGGAATTATTCGATAAAGTCCCAAGTCCTTTTGCTGCTCCTGTCATTTTGGTCCACAAATTAGAATGTACTCTCCTGATATTCATAATACTGCTTCCGAACTCATGAAGGTCTTTATGAGTTTCTGGTAATGTCGTTTGGTCTCACGAATGCGTCGACAACCTTTCAAGGATTGATGGATGATGTTTTCAAGGCTTACTTGTGTAAGTTCATTCTAGTGTTTTTTGATGACATTTTGGTATATAGTGCTGATTGAGACTCTCATCTCTCCCATTTGCGTCAGACGCTAGCACTGTTGCGTGGTCATACGTTGTTTACGAAGGCTAGTAAGTGTGTCTTTTGCGTTACCCAGATTGATTATCTGGGACATATTATTTCAGCTCGAGGGGTGGAAACGGATCCTCGGAAACAGTGGCTATTAGTTCTTGGCCTACACCCTCCTCTCTAAAAGAGTTGTGGAGTTTCCTGGGTCTTCTAGGATACTACTGATGTTTTATCAAGAATTATGGTACTATATGTCATCCATTAACAGAATTGTTGCAGAAGGATGAAAAGTTCCAGTGGTCTTTGGCAGCGGCAGCGGCAGCTGCTTTTGACTCTTTGAAGCAAGCAATAACTTCTCCAGTTTTGGCTCTTCCGGACTTTAATGAAGTTTTGTTATTAAAGTTGATGCTTCAGCACCGGCATGGGAGCTGTTTTGATGCAACTGGGGCACCCTTTGGCCTTTATTAGTAAGGCCTTAAGTCTAAGGAAAAGGGCTATGTCTGGTTATGAACGGGAGATAATGGCCATAATATTTGCAATGCAGCAGTGGCGTTCCTTCTTGATTGGTCGCACGTTTATTATCAAGACGGATCATTTGCCACTCAAACATTTGCTTGAGCAAAAGTCAGCGTCTCCGGACCAGCTTCATTGGTTGAATAAGTTGTGGGGATTATAGTATGAGATTAAGTATAGGAAGGGTCGCGAGAATGTGGTCGCAGATGCCCTTTCTCGGCAACCTGAGGCTTCTATCTTTGCTATTTCTCAACCAGTTTCTACTTTATATGACAGGGTCAAGCTTTCTCTTTCTGTTGATGCTCGCTTACAATCCCTGATTGTGGATTTAGAGCGTGACCCATCTTCCCATTCTCATTATGTGTGGGCCAATGGGATCTTAAAGTATAAAGGTCGTCTTATAGTAAGTTCGGATTGTTAGAATAATAAGTTTTGATGATAACTAAACATAACTTAGGCATAAGGAAGGGCTATGATAAGAACAGAAATATCTTAGGGATAATCTGATAGAAAATCATAAGTCTTGCCCAATCGATCAGGGATAGATTACAAGTCAAAGAACTTAAGCCTAATCGATTAGAGATGAATCAAGTTCAGATCACATAGCGCTCAATCGATTAGAGGCCCCTGTAATCGATGAGAGAAATTAGCCCATTTGATTAGGAGAAATTGGAGTAATCGATTAGAGTCATCCAATCGATTAAGAGATCTTAGACTAATTGATCAAAGTCCAGTAATCGATTAAGAGAAAATTGCCCAATCGATTAGAGAGTGTTAATCGATCAGAACATATTCTAAGCCCAATCGATTAGAGAGCATTAATCGATTATAGGAAATCTAGTAATTGATTAGGGAAATCATGTAATCTGAATGTAATCTGTTTGTAATCGATTAAACCTGCCTAATCGATCAGGCTTCCCCTGTAATCGATTAGGCGCATGAATTTCTAATCGGATGTTCAGTGATGCAGGCTATAATCTATAGGAAATCGATATGTAATCGATCAGACATCAGACCCTGTGATCGATCAGAGGCATGTAATCTGAGTGGCGATAAAAATATTCAAAATCAATGACAAGCTTATTTTTAGCTTTCCAAGTACAGAGTTGTTCAGACCTACTTAAGGAAGTTTACGTTAAGACACAATTTGATCAAAAGAGCTGTTGGAACTCACCTACCCTGTCAGCGATAGATGAAGAGAGATGAGCTAAAGCAAAATCAAGTACAATGGAGTAAATGCATAGCAGATTACATCTCCCATACTTCACCAGATCACTCAACTCTCTTGACATGTTCAACGGCCATATTATCAACGGATATATTTCTAAGGGAAACTATAAATGCTATTGGGAAGAAGTTAGTTGTAAGAATTGATTGCCATTGATTATCTGTATCTACTGCATTCAATACTCTCAACACTTACTGTTCTCATATTCTTAAGTGTGTAACATAATCTGTTCAATTGAGTGAACAATTATTCTGTATTCATTATCTAAGTGAGATTTACTCTTAAGATAGTGGGATCTTAAGAGTAGGGTGTAAACTTACAAAGTGTAAGGGGGAGTGATCAGTAAAGAGGGGAGTTCTTGCTGTCACTTATAAAGGCTATCAAGAGCCTGATTTAATCTTGAGGAATTAGTGGAACCCAACTGCAGGTTGGAGAATTGGACGTAAGCCAAGTTTGGGCTGAACCAGTCTAAACTGTGTTGTTTTCTCAGAGTTAGATTTTAAGAAGCACAATTCACCCCCTCTTGTGCATCCTTGCCTGTCACACGGATCAAGTCTTGAGGACAGACCTACTAAAGCATTTTCACATGGATGAGTTGGGGGTCATTCAGGCATGACACCTATCTATCGTCGCCTTGCTTCTATTTTTTACTAGAAGGGCCTTGAGCGAGAAGTCAGAGAGTTTGTTCGGAATTGTCTTATTTGTAACAGGTTTAAGACGGAGAATGTTGCTTCTCCGGGTCTCTTACAACCTTTGTCTATTCTGAAGTATATTTGGACGAAGCTTTCCATGGATTTCATTTTAAGTCTGCCCAAGTCTTACTCTTATACTACTATACTGGTTGTTGTGGACAGGCTGAGTAAGGTAGCCAACTTTATTCCTTTACGCCACCCTTTCACGGCTACTTCAGTGGCTTAGGCTTTTATGGACTCTGTTGTGTTGTGAAGTATTGTAACATCTAAAATTTTCTACTATATTATAGCATTTTAATTAAATTATAACCACTATTTCAGTACCAGAAGCCTAAAAATAAGAAAAATTTAAAACTTTTTGTCAACCGAGTGGTTCATAAAACAATTAAAAGTACGTTAATCCCATTAGGGTATCTATCCCTTATTTATAGTACTTGGAAAATTTAAGTTCCTTTATAAATTTATAAATTTTTATTTTTTATACTTTCCGCTAATAATTTAATAATTTAATGATCTGCACTTACCAACCGCTGATAACGATATCTTCGTTAACTAGTGGAGGTTCTACCTGTAAGATTTCTCATTATAACATTTAAAGCTACAATGTAACTGATCTGGCAAAGCGGGTGCGACCCACCTATGCCCTTGAGTACTCCAAACATATAAGGAATAAAAGACATACCATTTAAATGCAACAGGTATTACAAAATTATACATGCAATTTAGTAAATGGAGATAAACTGCTACCTGAACTCCAAACTCAAACCTGAGCTAGCTCCTTTCCTTCCTAACGCCTCGAAAAGCCTACTCCAATATCTTTTCCTATTTATATATGATATGAATAATAAAGTGAATTAGTACATGTACCTTTATATTTAAACTTAGCGTCCCTCTCGAGTCTTAATGTATTTAATACTACCCCAGTCTTTATATTTATGAAAGATTATAATTTACTATAATTACCTTGACCCCTTTTAATTATAAATAACCTCTTCCTTTTGATTTTCAATGTTCGATTAATAAATTCCTTATGGACTATTCTTTGGAGGATCTTTTAAAATTCTTTAATCCTTACAACACTTGTATAAAACTTGGGAATCTTAAAAGAAACATTTCAAACAGATTTATCCTTTACTTAGTTTTAGGAATCCCAAAACTATTTGTAATAATCCATTTTTACCTACAACCATTATCGAAATCAACACTTATAAATCATGAGTCATTTATTATAACATCTCTACTTTCCATCATAATAAAAATAATAAAAGAAACAGAAACATCCAATAACTTCCTAATTGTTCACACAGCTTCCTTTTTTAAATTCTAGAAAGTTACAATTGCAAGCATATCATTTAGAAAGTCGATGTCCCACAGATTCCATCTTCTATATATACTTTTACTAAATTGTTCCAACAAATATCTAAAGTATAATATTTAGGCACTTAACTTTACTTCATAGGTATCTATTTCTTAAATAATCTTTACAATATCTTCAAAAACAGTAATCAGAATAGGTTCTTGAAACTAGAACCATTAACTTCGACATTCCATTACTAATTTCCCTAAACCTTTATAAAGGTACCTTTAAAGGCTCTTCCTAGCTTCAGCACTTAATGTTACACTAAAATCAGCTTAAAATAGTTAATTCATATTACAAGTCCTTTGAAATAGCACCCTTAATTAGTCGAAATCTTCGTGTTTCTAACATTACTCAAAATCATAAGCTTTACTAACATTCCAATACTTATAATACTATCCCACTTGTGCATTAAAACTTTCTTCAAGCAATCTTTGAAGCAACAACTACAAATTGCCCCAAAACCGTTTACCATTCATATCCTTTAAACATTCACCTAATCATTATTTTGGAAGGACCAGAAAGCTAGATTTCAAATAACACTAAAACTCTCTAACAATCAAAATCCATAACCTTAAAAAGTAAAGACAGAGATCTCCATTTCACTCTCACCACAATATCATCTATAATGTCCACAAACAGCAATCCAACGTTATGAATATTGTTCCAAGCACCATTTTGGAACCTTAAACCCAATCTAATAATTTAAAATACTCCTCTAACATTTCAGGTGTGAAAAAGTGGGTATTTTATTTGAATTTCACCTCTTCATATCATTACTTAATTATCCTTAAATGCTTTTAGAGACAAGTTAATCATTTCCTATTTTAAATCACTAATTCACACCTGTTCCAAATTTCAATCAACTTCAAAATCCTTTTCAAACAACCCCAAATACTTGTTTAATATCAAAACAGCCTTTCTCCAACCTTTTAGCATCAATATTTCTCAAATCAGTAGTGTAGATTACTTGAATTGTTTCAAAACTCATATAGCTGAAATACTGACTGTCACCCAAGAGGGAGGGTGAATTGGGTGATGGTGTAAAATGTGACACTTCTCTTTCTAAAACACAGTGAAGACAATCTTTAAGATTCTTTTGGGTTTATCACTGAGAATATCTTAAAACATGAAATACACTAGAGAGTAAATAAGATGGATATGCTGGAAATTAAGAGAGTAAAGGGAAGAAATAATGCAAACTCAGTTTATCAGACCTACATCCCGTCCTCAAGCTTCACCTGAGATTTCCACTACCCTCTTGTTTAAACCGGGCACAAGAGAAGCCTTTACAACCCACAAGTTTAGCCGGGCACTTGTGAAGCCTACCACAGGTTTTACTAACACATGTTCACCTGCCAACCTATACACAGAGCTTTAGAACTCTCTCTAAATACTCCCCCTTACTACCCGTAAGGTTACCACCCTGTTCTCAAAGCACCAAGCTTTGGAACTACCTCAAACAGTAGAGGATTTTAACAATAAAGTTCACTCAATGAACGGATTGTGATAAACACTTAAGTACAGAGTAATGTATGATGAAATACAACTAGAGCTTAATAATCTGAACAATGTATTGCTCTAGCTCTTCTTTTCTAACGCTCTCAATCAGAGTAATTTGCAATTCTGTATAATGCCCTGTTCATCGCTCGTTATATTCGTTCGTTGATAATTTTCTTCTGGAAGCAAATCTTGTTCTATTTATATCTTCACAGATTGCCTTTTGATTCATCTTTATATGGCCGTTAGAATATAGTCGTTGGAAGTCCATAGCCGTTGGAAATAGATACTGTTCTTCAGCTAATTCAAACTTCTGATCTAGCTTCAACTGTTCATGCGTAGAGTAGGCTAGACTGCGCATTCTGAACATCTTCAACACCTGTACTTTCATAGCAGCTTTTTCAATAGCGCTAGCATACTTTGCTATCGCTAACTACATAGTATAATTTCTGCACTTGAGTTGTTAGATAAATAATTTATTCATGAAATGCACAGCATATGCTATCGCAAGCATAGTCCATTAGTTCAATGTGATAGATAATATTTATAATAGCTAATGATCTTCATAAGGCATTCTCTATTGATAGACATAAACATTATCGCTAGCATATTCTTCTAGTTCAACGTTCAGCATATTAGCCATGTCATCTTTATAAACAATCTTCTATCGATAGCTAGTCTCTTTATCGCTAGTTACTTGCTTGTTCATTAGCTAGAGGACACTTAGCTTGCTGAATATTCTAAGTTATTTTTAGGTATCCTACTATAGATAGCTATATCTGTTATCGCTACCAACTATGTTATCGCTATTTAACTTACTTGCTCTCAGGCACTAGCTATCTAAATGTCTATTACTTGAAGTATTTCGTTATCGATAGCTTAAGCCATTATCGCTAGCTGATTTCCTTTGACCAGAGACTTGGTTCATCTTTCTGCTAGTTATTTACTCATGTTCTTTAATGAACTTCTAGCGATAGGATATTTCTTAGCGATAGTAAATGACTTAGTGATAGATATTAACTTTGATATTTCTAAGTCTTCATTTCCTATTGGCTCTTTGTATCTTATTAGCGATAGGGATAAACTTAGCAATAGAGATAGTTAGAGTTCTGCTAAGTTTCCATCTGCTATATTTGAATCTTTCATCTAGCGATATATCTTTACTCTTGTAATGGTGATCTGTTACCTATCAGATTTTACTTGTTTAATTCAGAGGTAACTTACACTTATGTTTTCTATGGGTCAGTCTTCATCAAAACTTAAGATTCTAACAATAGCCACTTCTTAAGTAAACCTTACAATATTCTTTCATATTTGTAAACCCAAAACATTGACTTGCTTTCTAAATGATTAAAGAATCCATATCCATAATTCACCTACAACCCTCAGATTTTAAAGAATCCATATCCATATATAGTTCTAACAAAGAAAATGCTTAAATTTTTTCCTTCTAAGATTAATCAGAACTTAAGCAACTAAAAATCATTCTCCCCTGTTTCAATTGTTGAAGAACCAGTGAAAATCACAGCAATTCTCAAAGACTTCCAAAGCTCTAGTTTTTCCACCATTAACAACCAGAAATTCAACACACGCATCCAACATATACTCATTATTAAACCTCATTATAGGTTGTTGAAATATAAAAATTCAAGAAGAAAACACCATTAACCCATCTTCATCATGGACCAAACAGAACAAAGAATCGAAACGATGCAGGGGAAGAAAGAAATGCAATGGTTCTGAAAATTTTCCCAACTCATGAAAATTCCACATATGAAACTATATTTCAGCTCTATTCTACTCCCATCAATCTTCATATACCATCCAAACCCCCCTCACAGTGAGCATCGAAACCTCAGAGAGGAAGAGGAAAAAAATAGAAATTTCACACTCAAGCAAAAATCAACCATACATTATCAAACACCAATTCCACCCTCCTTTCATCATGCTCAGGAAGTCGAAACACAGAGGAAAAAGAGCCAAAAATTTTCAATCATCCTTATATCTCTCAATTGCACCTAAAGAAGTCCTAATTAAAGTCTAACATCACAAATTTCCCCTCCCCTGCCCTTGCAATCTGACGGCCAAACAAGGAGGAAAAGAAAAGAAATGAACAATTAGCAATCTAATAACACCCAACCATAAACAATCAACGTCACTTTCATCATCTTCATCATATGCAGAAACACCATCACAGAAGAACAGAAATTCAAGCAACAAGAAATTTGACAGGGAAGAAGAAAATCGAGCAGGCTAGAGAACATTCCAAAATTCAACATAAAATCTCATTTCTTACTCAATCATACTCTTAATCATGTTTTATTAAACTTCAACTCAGTTTTAACCCAAAATCCCCCAAAATCGAACCTCGCTTAAACCACCCAAATCAAAGAAGATGAAGATGGAATCGGGAAGAACAACTTACCCTAAGCCAATATAGGTGTTACATTGGTGAAAGGAGGTCACCATCGCTGGAAATTAAGCCCCTGACGACGGCGGGCTTGCTGGATGCAAGACAGGAAAACGGAGATATAAGAGAAGGAAAGGGAAATCGAAGAGTGGAAACGAGAAGAGGGAATTCACCTGACCAAGATTCCTGTATTGTATGAGATTCCCAAGCCTTTACTCGCCAGAAAACGGCCTCGCCATCACCGTTCGTCAAGAGAGACCCCATATTTTGTGGGAAATTTTGGCAGGAATTGTTCAAGTTGATGGGGTTCAGTTGCAGTACTCCTGTGCGTATCATCCATAAACTGATGGCCAGACGGAGGTTTTGAATAGATGTTTCGAGTGTTACTTGAGGGGCATGACAGGAGATTACCATCTTGCCAAGCTGTGGTATAATACCACGTTTCATTCAGCTATTGGAATGTCTCCTTTCCAAGCCGTTCATGGTGTGTCTCCACCTACCCATCTTCCCTATTTAGCCAAGGATTCTAAAACGCATTTGCTGGTCCCGTGAACAAGTTCCAGCCTTTCCGTAGGAAATTGCTTAATAGTTCCCCCTTGTAAAAGTTAGCTGCTCGCTACTTTGGTCCTTTTCGCATTTTGAAAAGGGTAGGGAAGGTCGCATATGAATTGGATTTGCCTACTGGTACCAAAATTCATCCTGTTTTCCATATATCTCTCCTCAAGAGATCTCCTCATTCTGGTTCCATTCCCAGTTCCTCCTTGCCTCTGGTGGACGATGAAAGTCACTTTGCGACGGAGCCTTTGGCCATTTTAGGAAGGAAGCTGGTTCGTTGGGGTACTTTACTAGTCACGCAGATTTTAGTTCATTGCCGATTTGGCGTCATGCTCGGCCTGAAGACGCCACTTGGGAGGATCTATCCTTTATTCAGCAGCTTTTCCCAGACTTCTCGACCAACACTTCTGATGTTCAGCCTCATCCTACCATCCTTGTGGATAAGGATTCTTTCTAGGGAGCGGAACCTCTCCACTTAGGTCCAGCTCCACTTCCCTCCATTTAGCTGCAACGCAGTGTTTTATGCCACCCTACATATATAAAAAAATTCTTTAATCTGTACAGTACATCATCATCAGGCTTAGAACACAATCTATCATTACGTTCCGCCATGTAATTCCTCAGTTCTTCCTTAATCATCTTCCTCATCACCTTCAATAAATCAGGCCCAAATGTAGCCATTGACGACAATTTCTCAAACTCCGTCCGTCATCTCTTTCTACTCCGCCATATCTCCAGCCAATGACAAGACTCTCAAATTTTCTCTCCCCTCACTCTCTCAATGGCTAACTTTAACTCTGTCAGCTACTCCTCCGTCGTGCCGCCACCGTCACGGCGGTTTCTGATAGTTGGGGATTTCTAAGCAAGTGGTGCATAGGGAGAGTGGTTAAGGAGAGGCCGTGTGGCGGTGGAGACACAACATAGGGGTTGGCGGAGTAGGTCAGCGCCGAGCCATATGGTTGGCCGGACGGTGGCACACCGTAAGCGGACATGGACATGGTGAGAAGGTGACGAAAAACTGATAGAGGTGGAAAGACTTTGGCTAGCAGTTTGGACCGAGGTAAACATGGCGAAACAGTTATTCATTGGTTTTTTTTTTTTTTTTGTAGGGTGACATAAAACGCTACGTTCAACTAAATGGAAGGAAGTGGAGCGGAAATGGAGAGGTTCCACTCCCTTCTTCCGAGGGGTATTGTTACGTGGCTTGTTAGTAGTTAGGAGTAAGATGAGCTGTCAGTGCTGAGCTGGCATATTTTGTAACTGATTCTGTTTAGCTGATTACACTCGTTGACCCGTGTGGACTCTATAAGTAGAGACTTCCCCTGTAATTGGTTCTTGGTGAATAATATTCCGAATTAGTCTTTTCTCTTTTCTCTTGGTAACACATTGCTTGTGTTGATGCTTTCTCTTCAATGCCGGTTTCGTCGTGTGGGTTATATCTTTAATCTTATGCGCCTTTTTCACATTTGCGTCTTCCTTGTAATAAAGTGGGAAATGTAGTAGCGAGGTTTACTTTTTTCTTTAAGTCCATTTCATGCCTTTCTTTTATACTTCGCTTTATTCCTCTGTAATCGATTTGGGTTTAAATCCTGCTAATTGAATCGTCTTGCGTTTTCTTCCCCCCATATTTCTCTTACATCGCAGGTGGGCTAAGAGCCGGGAGGTTCAACATGTTTAGGGAATTCGTTTCTTTGTTTGCGATTTTATGGTTATGTTGGTCGCCATCAACAAGCGAAGCTCAAACTGAGTATATGAACTACAAAGATTCGAAGCAGCCAGTGGTGACTAGAGTTAAAGACTTACTTAGCCGGATGACGCTCGAGGAAAAGATTGGTCAGATGGTGCAGATTGATAGAAGTGTTGCCAATGAGGAGGTTATGAGAACAAACTTCATTGGTGAGGACACCTCTTTAATATGTTCTTGTGTGTGCGAGTAGTATTCAATATAATCCATGTTTTAGGCACTCTGTTATGCTTTCAAGTGATTCACGTCTGTTCACGTTCGTGTGGTAAATTAAATAAATGGAACTGCGTTTTATATCTTAGATTTTTTTTTTTTTTTATTGTTGCTTGTTTGGTATCTCTTGTTCTTATGCTTTTATTCACTTGTAAGTTGTTTTCCTTGTGGTCAAATATTCCCTGGAGTGAAGAGCTTCCGTGTCATCCCATCCTGAGAATATATAAGTAAATTGTGCTCGCGCTTCATGTTGAATCCCCAATTTTTTTTTCAGCCAACATGGTGACTCCCCCAATTCATACGCCTCTTATTTTACAGTTATTAATTCTCCCTGTTTTTAAATAATAAAGCACAGTAAATACTCTTTCACTTTTGTCTTTATGGTGATTAATGCAATTGGCATTTAATTTATGTTTACTTTATTCACCCAAGTTTTTTTTTTTTTTTGGTCCTTTTGATTGTTTTTAAGTAGAGTAGTTAAAATGTGGTCAAGCGACTGGAAACCAGGAAAAAAGGTAAAGAAGTAACTTTTGTCGTATTTTATCCATCTTATACTTCAATTTGACTTTACTTTTCTATGCTCAGTTATTTATGAATCTCCCTGCTTGACTACATTTGCATTTTGCACTTATTAATGTATCTAGTTGAGTTTTGGATATATTCTTGAATTTCATGTTCCGTTGTACATATGGAATTATGTAACCATCAATTTGTGATCCAGGAATAAGGAGTGAACAAAAATATGGATCAAGAATAAGTAATTGGTAGCAGTGATTATATATTTCTTAAAACAATTGGGAACTTCAAATGCTTCTAATTGATATGCAGGAAGTGTATTGAGTGGAGGTGGTAGTGAACCACTTCCAAAAGCTACTGCTGAAGATTGGGTCAACATGATCAATGGATTTCAAAAAGGGGCTTTGGCTAGTCGACTGGGAATTCCAATGATGTATGGCATTGATGCTGTTCATGGACAGAATAATCTCTACAATGCCACCATATTTCCCCATAATGTGGGGCTTGGAGCTACCAGGCAAGTTAAAAATTCTAAGCAATTATCCTTTAGTGTGTGTCCATCTGGTAACTATATGACTCTAGTCTCTAGTGTCTTGTCATTGAGAATTTTTGGATATCTTTCCATAATAATTATTATGTATACATGAGTTGAAATTGACTGAATTTGCATTGGTCAGTGATCTTATATTGCCTTGATACTCTATAGAACTGTTGCATGATGTTGTATATTAATCTTTCTGTCAAATCATTGGGCTTAATTTCCAATGATCTTTAATTCTGCTTTATGCTGATGCTTTGATGTATCTGTCTTTCCTTTGTTATAACTTACATTTTCTTCATCACAGGGATCCTAACCTGGCATATAGGATTGGTGCTGCAACCGCTCTCGAAGTCAGAGCTACAGGGATTCCGTATGTTTTTGCTCCATGCATTGCTGTAAGTTGAATGCTGAAATATTGTTGAATTTGTGCGCTAAAGTATTATGCATATACTTTTCTCAAATACATATCATTTCGTTATTTATAATTTTACTTATATTTCCTGAAAACTACTTGTAGGTTTGTAGAGATCCTAGATGGGGTCGATGTTATGAGAGCTACAGTGAGGATCCTAACATTGTAAAAGAAATGACTGCAATCATACCTGGTCTACAAGGAGAAGTTCCTGCCAATGCCCGGAAAGGATATCCATATGTTGGTGGCAAGTATGAACTTATTGATATTAGATTCCTTTTAACAAATATGCATTTCAGGATTATGGAGGAGTTTTATAATCACACATTTTATACCATGTACTCCTGACTAAGAGTCTCAAGGTGTTTTGGTATTATGAGATGTTTTGGGTTAATTTCAGAATGACTGTTGATCATCATGTTATACCGTTCAAACTGAAAAGAAAATGGAACTAGTTTGAAGAAAAAATTGTAATACCTTGATTAACTGTATTGCAGGACAAAGGTTGCTGCTTGTTCAAAGCACTTTGTTGGGGATGGTGGAACAACCAAGGGAGTTAATGAAAACAACACAGAGATTGATTGGCATGGGTTGCTTAGTATTCACATGCCTGCCTATTCCGATTCCATCCTTAAGGGAGTTGCCACAGTCATGGTTTCATACTCCAGTTGGAATGGAATGAAGATGCATGCAAACCGTAACTTAGTTACGGGCTTCTTGAAAGACACCTTGAAGTTTAAGGTGATGGATGGACGTTTTGCACTCATTTTTCTTGTTATAAGTTACCATTATAAAAATACGGGTTAATATAACTTTTGGTCCCTGAACTTTTATTCAATTTTAGTTTTAGTCCCTGAACTTTAAAATTTTTGGTTTTGGTCCCTGAACTTTCGATCAATTTTGGTTTTGGTCCCTGAACTTTGAAATTTTTTGTTTTGGTCCCTGAACTTCGGGTCAATTTTGGTCTTGGTCCCTGAACTTTCAGTAATTTTGGTTTTGGTCCCTCAACTTTAATTTTTTTTTGAAGTTTTTTTTTTAAACTGAGGGACCAAAACCAAAATTACTAAAGTTCAGGGACCAAGACCAAAATTACTGAAAGTTCAGGGACCAAGACCAAAATTGACCCAAAGTTCAGGGACCAAAACCAAAAATTTCAAAGTTGAGGGACCAAAACCAAAATTGACCGAAAGTTCAGGGACCAAAACCAAAAATTTTAAAGTTCAGGGACCAAAACCAAAATTGAGTGAAAGTTCAGGGACCAAAAGTTATATTAACCCTAAAAATACAGTTATATACCATACAATGGAAGCTGCTGCCAAAATTTTTCTGTTCGTTTGACGTTCATTTGATGACTACATTATTCCCAAATGACAGAGGATACCATCTATCTAGATTATAGTTCTAGAAGTGAAATGACTATTGAGCTCTCAGTACAATTATTTTTGAAAGGAAAGGCTTTTTGGTATCCTTGGCCGTATGTCTACTGGAGTTTGTACTTGATTGTTGAATAAAACTGGAGAAATGCTTTTCTGATTTCTGAATTCTTTATAATCAAACAAAGTAAATGTTTGCAGGAGATCCTGGCAACAAGCCTGCTGGCTCCTGCCATCGTATCCCATGGATTAAGCAAGGATTTATTGCAAATATAGAAGCTACATAGGTTAAGAACTAAATGCTTGCTTAAAAAAGTAGGTCTTAATTTATTTTCTAGTTAAACAAAATAAACCGCATAATCACATAAAGCGTTTGCGTAATCAGGCCACTAATGACATTGTCAGATTTGGATTTAAAGTCATTAATGAGATCAGAGTGGAATTCCTGCAACCATATTATAATTTCAGTGGTATCAAAAGATTTTGCAGTATCTATGTTATGATTGCTATATGAAGAATCTTTGTGATTTTTGCAAGAATTGCATTCAATCTATTTATGATGGAAACAAGAAATCAGTCTGTTGTTTAATTAAATTCACAGTTGCCAATTTGAAAGAAACATGGTTTGCATTGCTTGCTAACAATGAAAATATGTTCCTCTTATCTGTCAGGGATTTGTGATTTCTAATTGGCAAGGTATTGACAAGATCACTACGCCACCTGGTTCGAACTACTCATTTTCTGTCGAGGCATCTATTGGAGCTGGCATTGATATGGTTAGTTTGTAGTTTTTTGTCCCTATTGCATTTAGACTTGAGGGGAGAGTATATTTTCTTCATTGGTGTGTAGCTTATGAACAATGTAATGTCTATTGAAGCATAGGACTATACAACTCATTGTTTCTTGTCTTATTTTTTTCATTGCAGGTGATGGTCCCATACAAATACTTGGAGTTCATCCAGGATCTTACGATTGCAGTCAAGAACAATATCATTCCAATGAAGCGTATCGATGATGCTGTTGAGAGAATTTTGCTTGTGAAATTCACCATGGGTCTGTTTGAGAATCCTCTAGCTGATCTCAGCTTAGTCAATGAGCTTGGAAAACAGGTATAACATTTTAACTTTTCAATTTAAAAGATTTGAACTGGATCTTTGTTTTTTTCTTTATTTTATAAACTTAGGTATCCATCGCTAATAGCGGTGACTAATCCTTTCGCTTCGAGTCCTCCACTTAAGAGTAGGAAATGCTCCCTATGCCCAAGAGTGGGATTCAAATCCCTAATCACTTAGTTAAGGGACCAAGTGAGGCCCCACTAGGCCCCACTTGCTTGGTTATTGAACTAGAATTTATTTGCAATATCATTCTTTTGAACAGTTTCTATGTAAAATGGCTTTCTATTTTCTTTTGTAATGAACATCATGCTTAATGATAATGTCTCTGCAATAGATGGTGAGGCAAATTTTAAATTCGCATATAATCAGTAACAACATCCATGGTGTGGGAACTACCTGGCCTTGCCCTGAATTCATAATAGGAACTATAAACAACACACTACTTTTGGTAAATACCCGGTTTTGTGTTCTTGAATTAAAATTAGCGTGATCTTTTCTAATTTATTTCCCCAACAAGGATCTCATTAGGAAGACAAATCAAAAGCCAAATAACAATCTCTCCTAATTTATTTTCTAGAAAGAATCTAGAATCTCACTAGAAAAATAAACTAGAAGCCAATGGAAAGTGTCCAATAAATTAATCAATAACTTTACTGGATGAAAATACTAGTCTAGGACTAGTATAAATAGAAAGATCACAAACTCTTCTAGAACAATTAGGAAGATATCTCTTAAAACAATTAAGAAAATATATATTTCTAAATAGACTCTCTAGATAAAAGGAAAATATTCTAATTTATATATTCAAATTATAAAAAAAAAAAATCCTAATAAACCATCCTGAATAAAATGATAAAATATCCTAAAATATCTTTATTTGACTAAGTCAAATGATTTGAATAAATCATATAATTTGAATAAGTCAAATAATGAAATTAAACTAATTTAAATAATTAAACTAAATAACATTAATAAACAAAATAATTAATTTTGGTTGGTGCGGAACGTATCAACTTTTTTACAAAATCCACCTACCAATAGGGTTTGAAGTGTGAACTAAACATCTATGGTTTTTGACATTTCTAATCAATCCATTTTAGATAAGAACTTCTGGTCGATATTTTCAGACAGTGACTTTAGAAAAACACTTTCTGTAAACTTGGTTTCTTATATGCAAAAACGCAAAATATAATGTCCTGCCATACTCTCCTGCATCGTCCTTTGATGATGCCTCCAAGTATTTAAAAACTGAAACTGAGATTGAACATCAGCAGCATTGCTTGTTTGCTGTAACTTATAATATCTTCCCACACAACTATGACAATGAGAGCCCTGAGATGTAATATCATATTGTTTATATCCAGGAGCATAGGGATCTAGCAAGGGAAGCTGTGAGAAAATCACTTGTGCTACTTAAGAATGGGAAAAATGGAAGTGCTCCACTCCTTCCCCTCCCAAAGAAAGCCTCTAAAGTCCTAGTTGCTGGTACTCATGCTGATAATTTGGGCTATCAGTGTGGTGGGTGGACAATCAAATGGCAAGGATTTATTGGCAACGAGGACACCGGTGGTAAGCAACTCTCAAACATGCTGGATGGATATTGTGTTGATGCATCACAGCTTACATGTTTCTAGGCCCTGCAAGCACCAATTGATATTATATGCTGGAGAAATTTTAATCATGCATTTGCTAATTTGGGAAAGAAGAATCTAGACTAATTACCTAAAATAACATCCCAACTAATATTCATAATATTTCAGCTAATATCCTTAATTGATAGGGAAGAGAGCCTAATCTAATTCAAAATTAAATATTTCCTAATTATTAAATATTACCTAATTATACTAACACCCTCTCTCAAGTTGGAGCAAAGATTTTAATCACACCCAACTTGTTACAGCGATAATCCCCTGAACAACAAAGGAAAATTTTCACACTTCCCCTAAGCAACAAAACTATGCACTTGACGCAATAACCAGATATGAAATCTGAATCCTGAAATAGCCCAACAAAAACAACCCAATTCAAGCCACAAATGCACCAAAATACAAACTTCATAACACCAGAGCTCGCCGGAAACCTAAGAAGACCAAACCCCGAATGCAATCACTACTAGAATTTGTTGGAAATGGGATGGCGACACCAAACGACAAAATTAAACCAAATGTCCCACAAAGAACATTCAAACCAAAGATTTTTTTTTCGAAAATTTAGCAGCCACACCAAGAGCTCTAATTTAAACAGCTATAAAAGTGCCCAAATGCCAGCAGCCACAACAGGGGCTCTAATCCAAACGACCACACCAGGGCCACAACAAATGAAAGCACCAATGGCTTTACAATGAAAAATCCAAACTCCATAGCCGAATATGTGAAGACTAGAAAATACAAGAAGCAAAATAAACACCCAGATTTGAAATCACATATCTGTAAATAGCCAAGATGAACACCCAAAAAAACTTGAGGAAACTCGCCTGAAATTCAAAAAGCACCAGATCCGGATACAATCTTCACTAGAACACGTCAGAAATTGAGGCATGAACAGTGACGGTGAACAGTACCCCCCTTGCAATGAACAGTACCCCAGCAAAATTTTTGGGACCCTAATTTGCTTTGATACCATATTGGAAAGATAGGAAAAATAATCTCAAAAGGTTTCAACTTTATTAATGGACTTAATCATATATTTATACAATAGGAAAGAAGATTTTAAAACAATTACCTAAAATAATATCTCAACTAGTATCCCTAATATCTCAACTAACATCCCTAATTAATAAGGATCGTAATCTAATTAAAAATAAAATATTTCATAATTCTTAAATATTTCCTAATACTCTAACAAGTTCAATACTGCTTCAATCTAAAACATGATGTGTTAATACACTGCATCTGTAGGCATGTGCACTCTATTCAAATCCGGGTTTTGTTTTCATCTTGTTTCTGTTCTAACCAATGTTATCAAACCCGGACCGGACCGGAACCTGTAACAATAACTCCCTAATCCCACTATTAACCACTCACAATTAAACATTAAAACGTTTATATAGCTAACTATGTTAGAAAAAGGAATTAACTTAACAAAATAACTAACATAGTTAGAAAAAGATCTTTCCATAATATTTAGATATTACCTTTTTAAATCAAACCTCAACTCTAATCTCCGTCATCACAATATAATTTTCTTCCCATTACAATAACAGAAAATTACATTATACATGATTAAACTCCACACATCATTCTCAAAATACCATACCATAATAGGTATTATACAATAATTTTCTCCAGAATAATAACAAGGTTCAGCGGAAGCATCATACAAATATGATCCTAAATGTGGCAATACCTCCTTTCCTTCTGGTCCAGAGTATCTCACGATATCAGTGAGAAGTTCCCGGATCCTTCCCTTGACCTCCTACTTCGCTCCTAGGACCTGCAAAAGTGAGATCAACGGGGGTAGCCCCAAACGCAACCACTGACTACTCATCTAAGTGCGGTGTGTGCTAGCAAGGTGTCCAGTGGAATACATATATATATATATATTAGTTTCAAACAGCATGCTCAGGTATTCACATATAATGCATAACTTGGTCCCAAATATCTTTTCACAGTTTATAAGTGCAAAATATTCCATCCCAAATCATCTCCAAGAATTATATATATCATTGATAATCACAATCAACCCAAACGAATCTTAATAGAAGCGTTGGGAAAACATGTGGGACCAGTCGGGACCTTCCACCCGCCCCTGATCACCACGGTACAATTCACGAGGGACTTTCTACCCTCCTTGAACCGTACCACGGATTAGAAGGATCTCCGTCCTTTCTGAATCCGTGAGGGGCGATCTCCCCTCTTTCGTCTTTCTCTCCTTTATTTCCCATAATATATCAATTAGTCCCTGTGGCGCAACAGGGTACCTCATCACGTGATGGCACAATTTCCAATTCACCGGTGTCACATACACAAATAATTTCTCACATACAACACATAGATATGCAACACCACAATCAGGCACCAGGCCTTCCAGTATTTTCATGATATACATATATTAAATAATTTCCAAAACCACATATATTTCAGTTTCAAATATTTCACTTCACAAATTTATGCCATTTCAAAATAATACTCCACAGGACATTTATTATAAAAATATTAATATTCCAAGATCTCATTTCCATATCTCATCAATCATCAATTGATAATCATATCTCAACTGTGATTCAAAATCTCATCTCCATATAACATCATAATTGTCAAATAATAATATTTCAAATTACTTACTAACACTACACACACACACATAAATAAGCAGAAAGCGGTTACCTGATAGCTGGCACCAATCTCACAATAGTGCAGCTCCCCCGTGCTAACTTAGTGCAATTCAAGCACTACACAACCATACATACAACCAAAATTAATTATTTATCCAACAATTTCACATGTTGGAAAATAAATTACTTACTACCCTTTCTTTGCCCTTGTTTATTTTAAATTTCTATTTAACATTTATTCTCCCTTTCTATCTCTAAAATTTATCTCTACTCCATTTATACATATATCCAAAATTATTAATCTTTCCAATAACTATTTATAAAATTTCCTTAACATCCAATAATCTCTCAATAATTCTTTAGGTGCAAACCCCAATCAAATCAATTAATTAAATCCCCTCATATGACCTTAATAAACATCTAAAAATCATCAATTTACCCATAAGCACCTCGAATAATTTAAAAGCCTCAATTTCTAAAACTTCCATAAATCCAAAAATTCCTAATAATTAGGAAAACTTCCAACAATAAAAAATCTACTCAGAAAAACTCATAATCGAGGCCTAAGTTTCAATTTATTAATTTTAGGACTCCCAAAAATTACCAACTTAAACAAGGTCTAATTTTTCAAGTATAACAAATCGAAAAACTAATGACATAGAAATGTAGAGGAGACTTACGGGGTTCAAAAAATGTGCTTAGTTGGCCGAAAAGCTTACTATTCCTATATCAACGAGCTCTGATAAGTCTAATAATAGGAATATTGGTGGTGGAAAGAGAGAGCAAGAGAGAGAGACGTGAGAGAGAGAGAGAGAAAATGAAGAAAGGAATAGTGAGGAACGGTGAATGATTGTGAAGGTGTGTGTGTGTTTATATAATAGTAAAATAATAATATAATATAATAATAATATATTATATTAATAATATAATATAATATATATAAATAGTAGTTGAATGTGATTGGTTGAGAAAATAATCATTGAAACAGTAAAAGTTACTGGCGAGAGGAAATGAGTGTCGGCAGAGTGGACACTATACTACTGGGTCCTAAAATTCTTAAATAAGATATTTCTTTTGAATAAAAAATTTTCTTTTCACTCAAAATTTTCCAATAATATCCTTTATTTATTTCCTCCTATATTAACCTCTTTTGAGCCTAAAAATAATCTCTCCCAAAATTATTATTGTCCAAATAAGGAAGAAATTAGGCCTTTAAAATCCTCAAAAATACCTCAAAATCCTTCAAATATTCTCATAATCCATCATTTATCATTAATCAATTCATATTTACCCCCACAAATCCTTAATTAATTTTTAGGATGTTACAGAACCCGCCCAACCGGATACAGGAACGGGCTGGGTGGAGTGCCAACTCGGAAGGACAGTGAACCGGAGTTGGCTCAGTCAACTCGGCCAAACCCGAGTACAACCCGGTTGATTCGCCGAGTTGAGCGAACCAGATGGGTTGCTTTTTGTCTGCTGTGGAAGTGGTCGCCGGTGAGATTCTCGCCGTCGTCTTCGTCCGTGCAAAGCGCAGGTGGATGCTTGGGTTATTTCTTGTTGCCGCTGGTGTCGTTGGGCGATAAGGGAAGAAGAAAGAATAAGAGAGTAAGGAGGTGAACCTTTCATGGTTGCTTCTAAGAAGGACGAAGCAAGAGGGAAGGTGAAAGAGCAAAGAAGCAGGAAGAAGAGCCTCTGCCTATGAAATAACGAAGAAGCAAGCTAGAAGCTAGAAGATGAAATGAAAGAAGAGGAAGATGAAATGATGTGGGTTATCGTGATTTGTGTGCGGCAGGAAAGTCTCCTCATGATGTGTGTGTTTCTTTTTTGTAATGTGTTGATTGTTGAAAGTTGAAACACACCAATAATGATGGTCACATGATGGGAGATAGAAGAAACAATGAGGGTAGTGGAAAAATGAGGGAAATTTCAAATTGAAGAATGAAGATTAAAAAATTGGGTGTATATTCCCTCTTTTTTTTTTAAATATAGGATGAAATTGACTTTTTTTTAGATTAAGGAAGTAAAATAAACCATTAAATTTTAGCATATGTTACATGTTATAAGGAACATGAAATAAAAATATAAATATTTTTTAATTTTTTATTCTTTACCGGTCTGGCACCTGAGTCAATTATGGTCTAACCCACTAACCCTTGACCCACTATTTCGACCGGTTCAGTTGCCCATTCGGGTTTAATTACACTACTACAGAAATATCCTATAGCAGCGCTAAAGCGCTGCTATAGGCAGTGCTGCAATAGGTCATATGACCTATTGCAGCGCTTATTTTGTGTTATAAGCGCAGCTATAGGTAAACTATAGCGGCACTTATTATCTCAAAAGCGTAGCTTTAGGTCATACTTAAATGAATTATTTTTTTGAAAAAATAAAAAATAATGCCTATAGCAGCGCTCATTAAGTAATAAGTGCTGCTATACCCTATAGCAGCACTTATTACTTAATGAGCGCTGCTATAGGCATTTTTTTAAAAAAAAATATTCATTTATTTTTGTTTTACACCCTCCTGTATCAGTACAAAATTCCTAATGAAGACTTCATAAATTCAAGCCTAAAAAAACATCAACCAATGCATATTAACAATTAATATGATGGAATAAGAAAAATCAGACAATGATACCTTCATATCAATATGATGGAATGAACATAAACTAAGAAGAGCAGCAACCAAAATATCTCTTCTAATTAAACTATCAACTTGCCATATCCAGAAACAAAAGAGCAAGAAAGCATCAGAATTGTAACCATAGCTACCAAAAATAACGAGCTTCAAATAAAATAAAAATTAACACATGAATAAGAAGTGAAGTTCAGAAGTGAAGTCAAGAGTAGTGAAGAAGAAGAAAAAACAGAGCACAAAATCTGATCCGTGACTAAAGACAAAAAAATTTGGAAGGGGAAGAAGAAAAGAGAAAAAGGTATGGAAAAAGCTTTGTTGAGAGAGGCGAAGCCCACGTCGCCGATCACTATACCTTAGGAGGATTTATCTTTAGCTATTGGCTATTCTACCGAAAAAAGGTCATCAACTTTAAGAAGAAATAAATTCTTCTTTTCTATGTTGTCTACAAGTAAACTAAAAGAAGAGTACTTGGAAAAAATATGTGCCCATGAGGAGATGAAGAAGCAAGGAGGAGATGAAGAAGAGTGATTAATTAAATGGGTGGTGATGAAGAAGAGTGAAAGTACGGTGCTTTTTAAATAAAATGTGGGGAAATGAGAGGGAAAAGGAAAATTTTAGATTTGTGGAGGGAAATTTCCCGCGCACCTATCCCAGCGCTTTTTAAGTAAAAAGCGCTGGGATAGGGTCAAAAAAATTAAAAAAATGAGGAATTTAAAAACAATTAAATAAAAAAGATAAGGTTAAATATTCAGAGAATTAATTAAATATAAAGCAAATGACCTATCCCAGCGCTTTTTACGTAAAAAGCGCTGGAGTATGCCATGAAAAATAAAAAAAATAGAAAAACATATTCTAAAATAATCTGATAAGTAAAAAGAGAATAAATAAAAATTTAAATTAAAAATTGTTTAATGAAGCCTATCCCAGCGCTTTATAGGTAAAAAGCGCTGGGATAGGCCATGAAAAATAAAAAAAAAATTGAAAAACATATTCTAAAATAATCTGATAAGTAAAAAGCTAATAAATAAAAATTTAAATTAAAAAACTGTTTAATGAGACCTATCCCAGCGCTTTATACGTAAAAAGCGCTGGGATAGGCCATGAAAAATAAAAAAAATTGAAAAACATATTCTAAAAAAATCTGATATGTAAAAAGAGAACAAATAAAAATTCAAATTAAAAAAATGTTTAATGAGGCCTATCCCAGCACTTTATCCATGAAAAGCGCTGGGATAGGCCATGAAAATGATTTTTTTAATTTTAATTTTTAATTTTTCTTGTTTTAAAAATAAAAAAGATATCTGATTTAGTTTGAAAAATTAGAAAATTACGAGAAAATGTTTAATAATTGAAAACGTGAAATAAAAGTTAGAAGAAAAAATAAAGTCAACCCAAAATCAAGCTTTACATAAAACAAATTTTAATAGATTAAATTTGAGTTTATCCTGACGCTTTATAATATGCAAGATATAAATGTTGGGATAGGGTTCACCATACCAGCGCTTAGTTTTATAAAGCGCTGGGATAGGCTTTCATGTATCTATAGCAGCGCTTGTAGTTATTGAGCGCTGCTATTGTTATACTGCAATAAGGTATTTCTGTAGTAGTGTTATCTTGATTCTAACTCTAAATGAATACAGGTTACTTTTTCTTAATCTTTTTGCTCTAATTTCTAGTTAGTTTTTCTGTTATTTTCTGCTGTTGTCATTCTTGAATAGAGATGTCATGTAAGATGTAAACAGCCAGAATCATTTTCCACAGGAGTAAGCTAAAACAGAATGGAACTGGCAGATTTCTTTTCCATGGACAGGAACAACCATTCTCGGTGCTATAAAAATGGAAGTGGATCCTAGCACAGAAGTTGTCTATCGCGAAACCCCTGACAGCGATTTTGTCAAGTCCAGCAACTTTGAATGTGCCATTGTTGTTATTGGCGAGCCTCCTTATGCCGAGTCTGCTGGAGACAGCCCAACTCTTACAATGGTCGATCCTGGCCCAGATATCATCAAGAATGTCTGTGAGAATGTCAAGTGTGTGGTTATCGTCGTTTCTGGCAGACCTATTGTTATTGAACCCTATGTATCCTCAATAGATGCACTTGTGGCGGCATGGTTACCTGGCACAGAGGGCCAGGGTGTGAGTGATGTCCTTTTTGGTGAACATGGATTCAGTGGGAAGCTTCCAAGAACATGGTTCAAATCTGTGGATCAACTCCCAATGAATGTAGGGGATCCTCACTATGATCCACTTTATCCTTTTGATTTTGGACTGACAACTGAATCTGTCAAGGACCTCGTGGCAAGGTAAACTTCAAACAGCATAAAGAGACATGCACATTAACCTATTCTCTCTTTATGATGGTTTAGCTATCACTCTTATTTTGTTGTGGGGTTAATACAAAATTTGGTCTTTTAGGTCTGCCAGTTCTTTTAAATTAGTCCCTCAAGTTTCATATAATAGATTCCCCTAGGTTTATTTACGTCCAAAACATTGATCCTATTAATATAAGAAAAATCTGGATTATTGTGCAATTTGAGGGACCAAAACTTATAGTTTAAAACTTGAGGGGTTAAAATCAAAATTCATATAAACACGAGAAACTAAAGATTGTATTAACCTTTTTGTTCTCACTTGCACCATATGATTAAGGGCTGTAATCAGGGATTTTGCAAGCTTAGCTGAGATTGTAATTTTAATTTTTACTTATAAAGCTGCCTTTTATGTGCAGGTCAACATCAGCTGCTGCTGGTTTAGGTGTTTCTATATTTGCTATATTGCAGACTGTGATCATCATCTTAATTTTTACAGGTATGGATTTGACAGAATAGGAAAGATACAATTAATTGCTCAATACTTCAATTATTTCATGAAAACGATTCCATAAAGTGGTTTTGACAGAATAAGAAAAATACAACTAATTGCTCAATACTTCAATTATTTCATGAAAACGTTTCCATAAAATGGGGATATTGTGAAGTTTTCTCAAATAATTACTTAAAAATCTGATTTACATGCCCTTTTATTATTTAATTTGATTAGTTATATTTATTGCTATAAAATAATTATTGTTTACATGGGCAGGTTAAGCGGAATTTATGGGGAGTTTATTGAAGCTGGTTATCAGAGATCTAACTTCAAATTATTGCCAGCATTTTTTAAGAAAATCTTAAGCAGGGGGAATTACATTGTATTGTTGGGAGAGTCCTATCAAATTGCGTAGGAACAACTAATGAGTTTTTTATAATTATAATTGATGATTTTCCCCATTTATAGAATAGAACTAGATTTTCTTAATCGAGCTTTGTCCGAGATAACTTAATTTGATCAAAGTACTACTTAGATAATATAAAGAGATTAGACGTGTTGCAGATGGGGTGTGTCCGTGATGCGTTAAAAGGAACACAAATCTAACAGAAACTATCAAAGCCCATACGTGTTATTAGTTTTTTTTTTTAACTTCAATTAACCTAAATTAATTAATTAATTAATTATGTTCAAAATTACTTTAATTAGTAGTTTATTACTTTTTTTCAAGTCATTTTTCTTAACTTATGTTAACTGTATTATAATTTCGACTAAAAAATAATTTTTGACCTCTAAACAGTATTTTTGCTTTGAAACGGGTAAGAAAACTATTTTTAAAGTTTGCACTTGAGAAAAAGAGACTGCAACGTGTTTTGACAAGGGTAGCTAGAAGGAACTAGATATTACCATCGCAAGCAAAAGTCAAGTAACGAGAAATGCTCATAAATTCCATCACCATAGAGTGAGGATCCAAATTTACCGTAGTATACGGCTAGATACTTTTTCCTCCAAATCAAATGTAGAAAAATAACGATAAGTTTCATAGTCTGGACAATCTTCTTCTAATGGGTTGTAACCATAACGGAATTATTTAGAATCACGAGTTGTATCTGTGTTAATCTAAGGGCCTCCGCAATATTGATGTTATCACATATTGCATTGAAGCCATTAACTTAATCATAAGGGAATGTGATGACACCCATCCTTTTAATGACATTCATCGGGTATCGGTAACTCTTAAATAGGGATTAGAAAGTTCTTTTGAATTAAGTATCAAGGGAGTAACAACACCCTATCTAATAAATGAGCTATAAAAACTCTTATAATATAGTAGGATACTTTTGTATTATCGATCATCCTCCACCTTAATAATTAGGTGGTTGGTGAAAAATAATTAGGTTGATAGGTTTTGAAACACCCCCCCCCCCAAAAAAAAAAAAAATCGAATACAGTCTATTACTAAAGAAATGTTGAGAATATATTATATTTCTTACACGTTATTCTACCCTGTTGTTTGGATTGGATCAATCCAAATACAAAAGCCTCAAACGGCACAACTCTAGAGATTGGGTAAAGAAAAAAATAAATGCCCCCAAAGCTTCTTATGAGCACAAAGATAGCACAGCAAGATTAGGAGCTTTGAGAATTTTCCCAATCGACAAAGAAGCTATCAAGAACTCCCATATGAATCGTAAATATTTTTACGGAAGTTGGATTTTCCATAGGTCTGCCGGAAAGAGTCCTGCCTTGATTGAAAAGAAGAAGCCATATGCTTAAATTAGAATATTGAAGCCATATATGGTATTGTATGTGCCCTTTGAGATCCATTTTGAAAATCCACATGCATCTTATCCTTTAATTTTATAAAGGGTTTTTTTGAAAATTCATTTCTTAAGAACTACAATCAACTAAGTCCTTAAACATAATCATTTATTAACAACCTTACTATAGTAGAAATGGGAAACAATTACTCCCTCCGATCCTAAATATATGATCCATTTGAGGAGATGAGTTTGGTCCTAAATATAAAACTTATTTCTAATTTTTCTCAATTTTTTTCTAAATTATCCATATTAATACTCCTTAATAATAAACAAGTAAAAAAGGGAGAGTGGAGATAAAGGTAGATGATCAAGATGCATTGGTAATATCATGTAATTTTAATTAACTTAACTAACACATTTAATCTAATCAAATTAGATAAATATTTCTTATATTTAGAAACGAGGGAGTAATATATAAATCTACCATAATAAAAAATATTTTATCTAAATTTCTAGACCATCACTGTGATATAGAAGAGTTATATTAAAACTATTGAGACCCTTACCACAGTGGTAAAAGAATTAACAATATAACTACGGTAGAAAAGAAAAAATTTTAACTTTCAAACCTTATCATGGTTTAAAGAACTCAACTCATCTTTTATCAATTATCTATCATGATTTTTCTCTTCACCTTTTGTAGTTTCCCTTTATTTTATAATACCTTATCAGCACGAATTAACTCTAAAATATTAAGATATACATCTTATATATTTTAGTGTTGATGTTATATATATATATATATATAACATATTGTGCTACATATTATAATACACAATTCACCTTTAGTACTTTCCCTTTATTTTATAATACGTTATGAGCACAAATTAACTCTAAAATATTAAGATATACATCTTATATATTTTAGTGTTGATGTTATATATATAAAACATATTGTGCTGCATATTATAATACACACACATATAATACATATATATATATATATATATATTATAATACGTGTATATATATAACATATTATATATAATACACACGCACACACATATAATATGCTATATACATGCATGTTACATATACCTATATATATATATGTTATTTTATTCTTTTTATTTTTTTATTTTAATTTTATTTTATTATCTTATATTATGCCTTTTTTTGTTATTTATGTTGCAATTTATATTATTCTAGTTTTTTGTTTGTTATATTATCTAATTTACCTTTCAATTATTACATTTTGTGTTAATTTTTAAATTTCCGATCCTAATTATAAGATCACTTTGACTTTTTTTGGAGAAATTATGAATGCAAAATTAATCACTTTAATTTGTCTAGGGTAAAATGTGCAAATTTACCAATGACATTTATCACAATCAGAGTCTGGCACAAAAAAGTGTTTTGTGATGGTTAAATACCAAAAAAAGTTTTAAAAATAGTGCGAATTTAACAAAACGTTATTTATAACTAAATTTCTGTTACTTTTTTCTCATGGGTCCTACCTGATTTCTTCTTAAAAAAAGTAGAGTGAAGGGGCAAATTTAACCACGAACTTTCAGTTCAGGAGCATCTGGCACCATAAACTTTTTTTGGGAGCTTAAATGCCCACCAACTTTCAAATTCAGACCATTTTTAACCACCAACTTTCAAATTCGGACCATTTTTAACCATTAGTGCCATGGGGGCTAACGGGGTCAAATTTGAGAGTTAAGTAGGACTAAAAAATGAACACATATCCCTTGCCCAGTAAGCAGAATTGTACACATCATTTTTTCTTTAAATAAAACACATCTGCTAAGTTCAATATCAACCTCCAAAATCAACATCCAGATAATCATTCACAGTTTTATTATTATTTACTGTACTTAGCAAATGTGTTTTATTTAAAAAAAATGACGTGTACAATTTTGCTGACTGGGCAAGGGACATGTGTGCATTTCTGGGTCCCACTTAACTCTCAAATTTGACCCCGTTAGCCCCCATGGCACAAGTGGTTAAAAATGGTCTGAATTTGAAAGTTGGTGGTTAAAAATGGTCTGAATTTGAAAGTTGGTGGGCATTTAAGCTCCCAAAAAAAGTTCGTGGTGCCAGATGCTCCTGAACTGAAAGTTCGTGGTTAAATTTGCCCCTTTACCCAAAAAAGTAACGGTCATTTGCTTATATATAATGGTTTTGTTAAATTCGCATCATTTTAAAACTTTTTTGGTATTTAAGCATTACAAAACCTTTTTTGTGCCAAACGCTCATTGTGATAAATGTGAGTAAATTTGCACCTTTACCCAATTGTATCATTTATGATTTATAAATAACACGAATTGGAGGTATTTACTTTCATCATGTTCCTCCCTTCTCGTCCCATCCTTATCCCAATCCTTTTTTTTCTTTTGAAATCAAGACAAGCTAAAAGACACAAAATTATTACTAGGATACGACGGGAAGATAGGCGGCCTTTATAATATCATAAGTATTTATTTTGTAAATATATAATTGATATCATTTTTTAGATAGGTATTAGTTATATAAAAAATATTGTTCTAAATCTTCAATTAGTTTTTATTTTCTACATTACAATTAATCAGGACGAGCGATGACTATGATTAGCGAAGATGAAGGTGAGGAGTCAGGACGGTAAAGAAGTGGAAGAGAAGAAAAAGGCCGGCGGTGGGGGTAGAGAAGAACGCCGTTGGAGAGATTCAAGCCGCCAAACGATTTCGGTTCGGTTCGGTTCAGTCTTGGGTTTTGCTCATCCCTGGTGGTAAGAGCTGCTACCACCCACGCGAATGAAACTGGATGCTTAGGAAGGAGAACTATATTCTTGAGATTATTTTGCAAGTCTCATGAGAGTTTTTGCATTTTTGGTATTCCTTCTATCGTTGTCTAAGTAATGCTTTTAGAACAACCTGATGCCATAAAACTATTGTACCCTAAATAAATGGTCTTCAAATGTAAACTGCCTAGATTGAAGGGTGTTTCTCATAATTCTCTCATTCCTATGCTTTGGAATATATTAAAAATTCTAGATAATATATCCGCAATTGTCTTGGCAAGTGGCACGAAGATCCTTGGTTGATGCAAATTTTCATCATTAAGCTGAATAATTGCTCTTTATTTGATCGTGTGTTAAATTTGTTGCAGTATTCTAATTTATTTTTCCAGCAAGAATCTCACTGGAACGACAAATCAGAAGCCAAATAATAATCTCTCCTAATTTATTCTCTAGCAAGAATCTCACTAGAAAAGTAAACTAGAAGCCAATAAAAAGAGTCCAATAAATTAATCAATAATTTTACTGGATGAAAATACTAGTCTAATAGGACTAGTATATATAGATAAATTACAAACTCTTCTAGAACAATTAGAAAGATATCTCGTGGAAAAATCAGGAAAATATCCTAATTTAAATATTCAAATTATAATAAGAAAATATCCTAACAAACCATCATAAGTAAAATAATAAAATATCCTAAAATATCTTTATTTGACTAAGTCAAATAATTTGAATAAGTCAAATAATTAAATTAAACTAATTAAAATAATTAAATTAAATAACATTAATGAACAAAATAATTAATTCTGATTGCTACCAAATGTATCATATTCTTGTACTCTTCTTACTGAGATGTTCATTGTAATAACTTTTTGTAGTAGTTTTCCAATCTAACTTTTTGCATGCATGCTGTTACTTGGTATTGTTGACTACTACTGTTGCCAAAATTTTCATTTCCTCCCGACTTGACTGTTTTGACTTTGCAGAAGAGACTTGAAGAGCTTATCGAGCAGATTGCTTTTCTCTTGCAACTCGTGTTTTCAAAAAAAAAAACAAACAAACAAATGAAGTTTTCTGTTATTTTGAGGAAAGAGTTAAAAGAAATCATGCGTGCTGCTTTGAGAAATATTACCTTGGTTATGGTACCTTCATCATACTTTAGGAGTATAATTAAGTTGCTCCGCCATGCAGATAAAGATGTGGGCGAAAGGGTAATTTCTTAGACTATATTACTACTTCAAAGTTCAAATTGTTACATTTGGACTGTGTAGCATGGACACTTCATAAAAGTTAATGTACCATATCAGATGCATAACCAGTACGCTATATGTATTGTACCTCAGATTAAATAATGCAATATATTTTGAAACTTTTAGGTGTTAATGGATCAAAGTTTGGTTTTGGTCCTTGTGGTTTCAAATAGTTGGTGTTGATCTCTATAGTTTCGTAAGAATTGGGTTAAGTTCAATAGATGATCCTTATACATAATACAAATCTTAATTTTACTCAACTTCAACCTAGACCAAGTTTTTATGAAATTACACCAAGCAGAACAAACAATTTAAAACTACAATGACCAAAATCGAAATTCGATCAAACTATAAGAACTAACGATGATATAAGCTCAAACTTGTATAATTGATCTTTTTTCCTATGAAATGTGTCGAGATAACTCCAACTGGGTTTTGTTGTTAATATCAATATATTATGTTCGAAATATTTATTTAAAACTTAAATATTTTTATATTATTGTTTCTTTATGTTAATTTGTTATACATATATAATTACATATGTACATTTTCTGCACCCATATGCTTAAAGTTTAAAATTTGTTATATATGGCGGGGAGCTTTCCTTCTAATAATCCAATTTTTGTTCTATGCCTCAGATATGTTGTATGAGATCAACATTTTGGATCTTCTATTAATGCTGGGGATAAAAGCTTAGAGATCATGTTTGACATGTTGACAACCTTAGTGGGTACCATGGACAGATCATCTATTGTTGCTTTCCATAGAAAGATTTTTGACCTCTGCCTACTTGCCCTTGATCTTCGTCACCAGAGTCCTGTTTCTGTTCATAATGTTGATGCAGTAGAAAAAAGTGTGATCCATGCTATGGTTGCTCTGACCATGAAACTTACAGAGAGCATGTTTAAACCTCTATTCATAAAGAGTATTGAGTGGGCAGAATCTAACGTGGGTGAAACTGCATCTGTGGGTAGCACTGATAGGGCTATATCCTTCTATGGCATGGTGAATAAACTTGCAGAGAGCCATCGATAAGTCTGTAATTTGTATTCTTTTGGAAAGTGCTTTTTTACTTAGCTTCTCGAAAGAGACCTTGTTGAGGCATCATGATGCACACTGTACAAAAGAGATAGGTAGGAAGAATTGAGAGGGAATTAAGTGAAGAAGAGAAGAATTGAGGAAAAGAATAAGAGAATAGCAGAGAATCGAGAGAGAAAGGGAGCAGGTCTGAGTAATTCTCATTCAAGTCAAAAATTCTGATTTGTACATGTTTAGGCAATTGTCTTATAAGCCTAACTTCTTAACCTCCTAACTAACTGTACGGACACAGCATAGGCACTAACTCTTTAGTCATAACAATTGCCCTGTACACCTGTACATTATTTATTTATATGCCTATTCATCATTTTATTACAATTATATAACACATCTCTCTGAATTTTTGGTTTTGTAATATTTCACTCTTTAAAGAATGAAACACTTTTTAATTTATATAGTAAAGCAATATTATGTTATGCGCATAAAGGTCCGTGTGTATTACACTATCGTCACTGTCAGTTGAGTTAACACAAAACTTCATCTGAATTTATATTATTATAACCAAAATCTATTTTTAGTGAGACGTGCTTCCTTTCTCACTTGAATTATTCATACATAAGGAACTTCAGCAATACAATCAATTTTGTTTGAGGAAATCTTCCAAAATAGTGATTGAACTGCCTACACTACTACAAAATAGGCTTTTCACGTCACCAATTAACGTCACATAATTATAAATGTGACATGGAAAAAAAACGCGGTGGCATTTTTGTAATTAAGTTGCAGGTGGAGGGAGTTACAACGTCACACGAACCTTAAATTGTGACGTTGAAAGTTTCAACGTCACACTTTAAGCATTTGTGACGTTGTATGTTTGAAATGAAAAAATAAAAAAATTTACTTTAACTTTCAACGTCACAATTAAATTAATTGTGACGTTGAAAGTCACAGAAAATTTAAAAAAAATTTAAAAAAATTGTCCGTGACTTTCAACGTCACAATTATACTAATTGTGACGTTGAAAGTCACAGAAAAAAAATTTAAAAAAAATTATCCGTGACTTTCAACGTCACAATTATACAAATTGTGACGTTGAAAGTCACAGAAATTTTAAAAAAGATTTAAAAAAAATTGTCCGTGACTTTCAACGTCACAAATATACTAATTGTGACGTTGAAAGTTACTAATTTTTTTTAAAAAAAATTTAAAATTATTTTCTGTTGACTTTCAACGTCACAATTATACTAATTGTGACGTTGAATGTCACAGTAATTTTAAAAAAAATTTAAAAAAAAATTATCCGTGACTTTCAACGTCACAATTATACTAATTGTGACGTTGAAAGTCACAGAAATTTAAAAAAAAATTTAAAAAAAAATATATATCTGGGACTTTCAACGTCACAAATAAGATAATTGTGACGTTGAAAGTCCCCCCCAGCTCCCTCCAAATATTTCCCCCAGCTCCCTCCAATTTCTTAACACGAAAACGAAACTCTCACACTTCCCCCAGCTCCGTCCCGCGCCCCACAGCTCTGCAAATCTCATACCTCCTTCCTTCCACAGCTCCGGCCAACGCATGCAATCTCTGATCCAAGGTCAGGTGAGCATCCTCTTCCTTCATCCTCTTCAAGTTTTGATTTTTATGAAGTCTTTCTAACTTCAGATCTCAAAATCACCAAAATCCCATTTTGTTAATGATAAAGGTGTTAACGCCGCTCGTTGCTCCGGTGCCGATATGGAATCCGTGAAGAAATGTATGTCCCATTATTCTTCAACCACTGTGAAATTTCTGTTTATTTTCTTATTCCTTCTCTGTTTCGTTCGAATCTGGCGGGCCGGAGGGACTAAAATTTTGGGGGTGATAAGTTTAAGAGTAGAAAGCAATGATTTGTGTTTTGCATGTTGAAATTTTGGGTGGTAAGTGACTTTGAAGATTTCTGATTTTCCTGTTCTTCCTTTGCTTCCTATGTTCCGTTCAGTTTCTTTATTTCCCTCTGTTTTCTGCTCTGATTCAGTGATGAAGGAGAAAGAATTTTTGTAATGTAAGTGACTTTGCTTCCTATGCATGTTGAATTTTTCTTTATCTGGAACTCTACTCTGTTTGGGTGGTGTACAGGGACAGAAAGTGTTGTTATGATGTTGTTCTTGTTGTAGTTGTGAGATGATTTTTGTCACTGCATGTTGATTCAGATTCTCCTATGCTCATATGCGATTCCTTGCTCTGCATAAGCCGATTGTTGCTCTGATTTGGTATAATTTGAATGTTCCTTGTATGCTTATCATCTAATTCTCCTGATATTTATTCTTACAAACTACCATACAATTTAATTCAATTCCACCCCTTTATATATTATTATTTAATTGGGTTAGATCCAACGCTTTCATCACATATTCAATTAGAAAGAATGAACTCAATTTTTATTTTTATTTTTGCATTTACACATGTTTTGAACTAAAAATCTTATGTTTAAGCATCCAAAACTCCTTTAACTGATTAAGACCAATAGTTAAAGGTAGTAATCTATAAGGCTACCTTCTCTTTGCAAGGAATCACGGACCAATGTTCAAACTTGTTCAGATCATTGATGCTCTTTGTGCAGCTGCTTTAGGCAAAAGGCCTACCTTCTCTTTGCATTCATTTTACTAAATTGGAGTTTGTTGTAAAGGAAGTTTGCAAGGGATATTGGGCAATTGAAGTGAGTTTAAAAACTGATTTGGATTGTTTAAATTTAAGAACTAGTTATAAAGTGTTGTTTGTGATATTTGATTAGTATTTAGTTTTTTTTAGGCTAATGCAAGTATTTTAGGTGTTAAGTGTATATAGAGACAAAGTTTACTAATTGTTTTGGAATTTTGCTGTTAAATAGCAAAATAAATAGAATTTATATCTTGATGTTATGGGACGGAGTAAATGGTAGCTAAACTTTGAGGAACAATGGTGATTGAAAGAGAAGAAACTATAAAGAGTGGTTAAAGTAGTTACATGTAGTTTGTGATAGAATTAATTGAGACTAGAAAGGAAGTTTGTGAATTAAGAAGTATAAGCATAAAGATATGTCGAATTGAGTTGTATGAACATGATACTTATTGTGGTCAAATTTATTGACTTGGTTTCTTTATTTTGAGCCTTCATTCTCATTTCTTAATCTCCCTCATATTATTACACTATTGTTTGTAGGATGGGTGACTTTAGTGCTCATGTTCTAGCTTATCATCTACTCATTTAAATTCGGAGGACCATAAACAAAACCCTTGCTTTTCCAGAAACATTATAAGTAGAAGTTGAGTAATTTCTCTACTTCATCTTGGTGCTGCGATTTCAGTGTTGGGTCTGACTTCATTTGAGTAAGCAATTCCTCCACTCCATTTTGGTTATCTTGAATTTTATTACTATTAGTACTATTATTGAATTTGTTGTTTTATCCTAAAACAGTATAACTCAATAGCTTAAACAGTTAGATAAACTTGACTAGCTTGTTGGAAATGGCATAGGTTTAATAGAATGGATCGTAGTTGGATGCATACATTGAGAACCACTAAAGAGTATCAGATGGGTGTGGAAGAATTTATTGAATTTGCCAAGAGAAACGTGCCTAGTAAGAATGACATGTATCTTTGCCCTTGTGTGAATTGTGCAAATGCTTATCGTAAGAGCGTTGATGATATAAGGGATCACCTTCTTTGTGATGGGATCAATCTCCGTTATAAGAAGTGGCTTTGGCATGGGGAATTGGGAAGTACCGTACATGCGTGCCCGTCACAAAATGTAGAAGCAACGGTGGATGATGTTTGTGATGATGGAATGGACGACATGATCAATGATATTAGGGCGGAGTCATTTTCTGTGGTACAAGAGTTTGACAAGTTGCGGAGTGATGCAGAGACACCGTTGTTCCCGGGGTGTACTAAGTATACTCGGTTGACTGGCGTCCTGAAATTGTTGAAAATAAAGACAGAAAATGGGTGGGCAGACGCGGGTTTCTCGCAGATGCTTGAAGCTTTGAGTGATATGTTCCCAGCAGGCAATGTGCTTCCGAAGCGTATGTACGAGGCTAAAAAAGTTCTAAGCAAGATGGGCATGGAGTATAAGAAGATACACGCTTGCCCTAATGATTGCGTGTTATACAGGAAAGAGTATGAAAGCCTAAAAGAGTGTCCAAAATGTAATACTCCGAGGTACAAGCCGAGGAAGGATGCCGTTGGTGATGATGATGGATCAAAGAAAGGGGTACCTTTGAAGGTAATGTGGTACCTTCCAATTGTGCCACGGTTTAAACGCTTGTTTGCAAATGAGGCAGAAGCAAAGAAACTGAGGTGGCATTGTGATGAGAAAATCTCAGATGGAAGATATCTCCGGCACCCTGCTGATTCTCCTCAATGGAAGAAGATAGATTCCATGTTTCCTGAATTTGGTGGTGAGCCGAGGAACCTTCGTCTTGGACTGTGTACGGATGGTTTCAACCCTTTCGGGAGTCTCAGTAGCACACATAGTGCTTGGCCTGTGTTGCTGGTCATTTACAACCTGCCGCCTTGGTTGTGCACGAAGCGCAAGTATGTGATGATGTCAATGATGATTTCGGGTCCGAAACAGCCTGGTAATGATATCGATGTCTACTTGGCACCTTTGATTGAGGACTTGAAGATGTTGTGTGTAACACCTGGACTTTTACTACTATATTATAGTAATTTAATTGAATTATAACCACTTTTATGAATATTCGAAGCCCAAAAATACGGAAAATTTAAAACTTTTTTTTTCTTTTTAAAATATTTATCCAACCTTCTGTTAGTTGGAATGGGCTTTTCGAACAACTCAGAATTTAAAACTTTTTATAAAACCAAGTGGTGCATAAAACAATTAAACTACTTAAGTTCCCTTATAATTTTCTCCCCTTAATGATAGTGTGTGGGGAGTGAAAACCCATTCATGGGTTCTCTGTATCTATTTGTGGGTTTCTACCTTTCCGATATTAAAACGCTGGGGTTACCTCGGTTGATAACCCTTCTACCAGAATACACAGCGAAATTAGGGTAATACATACATTTTCTTTTTAAAGTATCTGTACATAATCCCCTAGGAAATTTAATTCCTTTAATAGATTTATTGTAATTCTATTTTCTGTGCTCTCTATTATTAATTTAATAATAATAATTTACTTTTACAACATATACCAATAATCTTATTAAAATATTTACTACCTCTGGCTTTTAAATTTCTAATCCTAATTTCTTCGTCTACTCTTCTCCCCAGCTAGCTTCTTTCAACCTGCCAAACTGAAAATGTTTGGGGAAGGGGGTGAGATTGGAAATCCCAATAGCAGTTTCTTTCATTAACATATATTATCATGCTAGCAATTGTCATGTATATATTTCATAAAGCTGTGCAAATGATGATAGTCTTACTCCTATTAATCTGTGTGCTAAAAGCACCTGCCAACCACTAATAACAATATATTCGTTATAGTGGAGGCTTTACCTGCAGGGTTTCTCGTTAAAGCACATAAGGCTAAAACGTAACTAATCTCGTAAAGGTGTAGCTAATCACCTAAGCCTGGAGTACTCCATCTGAAGAATAATAACTTACCAACTAAATGCAACAGTTATTACAAAATAATACATGCAATTTTAATTGTTACTTAAATAAACTGCTACCTGGAATCCAAGCTTAATCCTAAGCTCGCTCCTTTCTCTTCCACTGATCACCTCAATTTATGTCATTATCAAAACCTATTTACATATAAATCATAAATTAATACTTTTATTTATATATAATTATTCAGCGCCTCTCACGTTTCTATAAGGTTACCTACATCTCTACCCAACCTTTTTAATATATTTCTTAAATCAATATTTCTAACTTTAAATCAGCAAATAATACATACACAAGCATAGAAATATCCTAATTACTTTAAATTATATATATATATATATATATAATATATATATAAAGTTACATTTCAAGTTCCTAAAAATTCTTTATTTAGAATTATAATCATTTGAGGTACCTTAATAATTTACTTACATTAAATCTTGTTATTCTTAATGTTTGATCAGTAATTTCTATAAAAATTATTCTTAAAAAGCCTTAGTTATTTACACACACAAGTACACCCCTATATATATATATATTTATTTCCTATTTATTATACAATCTTCAAGAACAACTAAATCATAGTAAAATCTAATTCCTAATTCTATCATTATCTCTTATTTCTATTATATGATTAAATCCTAGTCTCTACTTTAATTGTTAATCATAAAATTATCAGCAACCATCATACAATCATTTGCACACAATTATCCAGAACCAGCACAGCCCAAGAAAATGCTAAATTCTAAATTCATATTAACTACTTATGATCTAACCCATCCAAATTCCAAAGTTAAACACATAATTACTAAGTCTTAAAACCTCAAACTGCGACGTAAATATTCATACTTCAAAACATTTTCATCTCTTATTGTTAACTTCTGCAATAATCTAAACTTCCATTTAGATGCATCCAATCTCCCACCTATTTCCAACTATTATATGCACCTGATTATATGTTTCGAAATTCCGTCCATTTCAATACCTTTGAAATCCTAAATCTAATCATTATTAGCTTCAATTACAACCTAACTAATACCTTAAGACCTCAAACGTATACCAATCAATTCAGATCCTCCTCAGAATAAAACTTTAACTTCTATAATTTATTGATATCTTATTCCCACCTAAAGGCCAACACATTAGACACTAAGTTGAAACCCTTAACTCAAAATTATCATTGACCAATTCTAAAATTCTCAGTTTATGAAATTCTTATTAATTGGTCATCCTAACACTACTAACTCATCTAAATTAGCTAAGTAATTACTCTGCAACAAGAGATATTCAAAGTAATCTTTTCAATTCAAACTTTCATTATATCCTGAATTCAGACTTTGTTGAACACTACCTACAATACAAACAATGCTTCAGATTCGAAACAAGTAAAGAAATCATCTCTTTAATATTTATAAGCAACTCCTAAGTCATATGGAACTAAATTAATATGTTACATACTTTCAAACCCAGTAACATACTAACACCAATGCTCAACCTACTCATAACATGCCTCCTTTAAGCATTTGACTTACTTTGGCCTTTTCCATATGTTATAAATCCGACACTATTCTCTCTGAACCACTTATCTTTGCATTACTAATCTAAATATCATATAATTTCAAGTAATCTTCCTACATCCTCATGTAATCATTCAAAGATCCAAAGACTTAATCAATTCCTAATATTACTTAATTAAAAACTGGAACACCCTCAAACAATCAGAATCTATACCTTAACATTTCAATTCACCATCATCTCTCCATCCTCAAACTCTCTTAATTCAAGTATCCAAAATTATACATTAATTACCTCCTTAGATATTACAATCATTATTCTTAAGTTCTATTCCTATTCTTATAACTTCCCGATCAGCCTTACAAACACTACAATCAGGTCTATCTAGACCATTAAACTTCCAAACTCTATTTCCTATTTTCAAACATATCTCCATCACATACTTCAATGCATTATACTTCAATTCTATAGCATCCATGACAGAATTACATCATAGAACTTCTAGTTTCAAAATCACAGCAATTTAAAGCTCAAGTATCAATTAGTTTAAAACCCAAAACAGAACCTTAACTTCATAGTTTCAGATATCACCTACTAAAAGAAACTTAAGCATCCACTCGCAGAAAACCATAGAAAAATTCCACAATTTCATATACTTCACCAAACCTTAACCCTTCACCATTAGCACTAATCTAATCCTTCCTAATCCAAAATCAGAAACGGCAATCCCAGAGAAATCACACCACATTTTCGGCCAGAAACAAAACAAAGCAAGACAGAGAAGATTAAGAAAATGAAACAACTTCCATTAGGGTCCAACGATCACACAAATGCAGCAATTCCAGAGCAAGAAATCAAGAACAGAAAACGAAGAACAAAATCGGCAGAACAGAGAAATAAGAACAGATATATCAAATTCACCCAACCTCAAAAATCTCAACATACCTGACACTCATGAGCTTAAACTAACTCCTAATCACGTTCTATTAAGCTTTAAAGCAACAAAACTTCAGAAATTAAGAACAAGGGCGTCGGATGAACAGTGCACGAAGGGAAAAATTTGGGAAATCTTTCCTAATGCCACCTCGTTGCTCAGAATCACTCACACGGGGGTTTAATCCAAGTTCAAGCTTGCTTTTAATCGGATTGGAATCCCCAAAACCCTCATACACAAATCGGACCTCACTCAAATCCTCTCAAAATCGAACCAGAAAGAGGAAGGAAGATGAAGGAAGGAGATATACCTATGGCTACCACAAGCTTCCCATCCGTTTCCCTTGCTTTCCGCCGCCGATCACAGTAGATGGAGCCGCTGGTGGACGGAGGAACAGAGAAGGGTGAGAGCCAGAGAGAGAGAGTCGGTGAGGGAGAGAGATCGAGAGTGAGAGACAGAGAGGATGAGGGAGTATTATATAAAGGATTAGGGGAAAATTAAAGTTCTGACCCCTAAAACTTTCTTCTTTTCGTTTTGATCCCTAGAATCAACTTTTAATACTTTCAGTTTAGTCCCTTCTCTGAAAAATAATTTCTAGAATTAAATTCTTATATCATATTAGAGATTTTTCTTAGTCATAAATTTCTTTAAGCCTTAAAATAAATTCTCCTAAAGTTCTTAGATAAAAATTTATCTTCTAATTATTTTTCTTTGTTTTCTAAAGAAAATAATCCTTAAAATTATTAAAAATACACCTGACCTCCTAAATTCATTTATAAGGCTTTCAAATTTCTAAATGCCTTCTCAATTACATTTTCTTAGATTAAAGTTTATCTTGTAATTATTATTATATTTATTTATTTATTTTTCCTTTGTGTAAATAAAATAACCCTTAAAATTTATTAAAAATGTCTAAAACATCATAATTTCATTTTTAATGCTTTTTAATATTTTAATAATATTCCTAAATCTTAATTAATTCCTTATTTTCTCTTTTCTAAAATTTGGGGTGTTACATTGTGGGAGGAAGGCGTAGATGTGTTTGATGCGTACAGGCAGGACACATTCAAGTTGCGAGCTATGTTGTTTACCACAATAAATGACTTCCCTGCATATGGCAATCTTTCTGGTTACAGTGTGAAGGGTTATATGGCATGCCCTATATGTGAGTCTGACACACACTGCCACCATCTCAAACACGGAAGAAAAACCGTCTACCTCGGTCACAGGAGGTTTCTTGATCGGTTCCATCCTTACCGTAGACTAAAGAAGTGTTTTAATGGCTCATCTGAGTACCGATCTGCTCCTACCCCCTTAACCGGGGATGAAGTTTACCGCCGTGTTGAGAATGTCAGTATGGTATTCGGTAAGAAACAGAAGCCAAAGACCGGTTTTGAAAAGATCATTTGGAAGAAAAGGTCAATCTTCTTTGATCTACCTTATTGGCGATATCTCGATGTGAGGCACAGTATAGACGTGATGCATGTGGAGAAAAACGTCGGTGATAGTCTTGTTGGAACGTTGTTGCATATACAAGGGAAGACTAAGGACGGACTCAGTGCACGGTTAGACTTGGTTGAAATGGGTATAAGACAACGGTTGCATCCTATAGTCAGTGAAAATGGCAAGAGGGCTTATATGGAACCTGCTGCTCATACACTTTCGAAACAGGAGAAAAAAAGTATGTGTGAGTGTTTGAGTGGGATCAAGGTTCCACAGGGTTATTCTTCTAATGTTAGCAGACTTGTGTCAATGAATGATTTGAAGTTGGTGGGAATGAAGTCACATGATTACCATGTATTGATGCAACAATTCTTACCAATTGCCATAAGAGGCATTATGCAAGATGATGTCAGGAAGACTATAGGAAGACTGTGTATGTTTTTCAATGCGATATGCAGCAAAGTCATCGACACTGAAAAGCTAGACGAGTTGGAAAATGAGGGTTACATTATATTGTGCCAATTAGAGATGCACTTTGCTCCAGCCTTTTTTGATATTATGGTGCACTTGATTGTTCATTTGGTAAGGGAGATAAGGCTCTGTGGCCCTGTTTATCTAAGGTGGATGTACCCTTTCGAGCAATTCATGAAAGTCTTGAAAGGGTATTCCAAGAACCCACACCGACCTGAGGCATCAATTGTTGAAAGATACTTAGTTGAGGAGGCAATGGATTTTTGCAAATCGTATCTAAAAGGGGTTGAGGAAAACCCACGATATGAAGATGGGATCGGTAAGGGGGTACGGGGCGTCAAAGTAAAGACTATGTGCCGTGAAGAGGTGTTACAAGCACACCTATATATCTTGAATAATATGGAAGAAGTGCAGCCTTATTTGGATGAGCATAAGAGGATCCTAAAAGAAAAGAACCCGAAAAAGAGTGACATGCAGATTTCTAACGAGCATAATAGGACATTCATTGGGTGGTTCAAGGAGAATGTTGAAAAGGAGACCGGTGGCCTGGATATAATAAGATGGTTAGCCGGAGGGCCGCGTTTTGAGGTTGTTACGTGGGGCTCTTTTGACATAAATGGTTATTCTTTCTACACTAAGGCTCAGGACAACTACAGCACCATGCAAAACAGTGGCGTGATGGTGGTAGCTGAAGCGATGCACTTCTCCAGTTCAAAAGATAAAAACCCAAGATTGGCTTCCATGGCATATTATGGGGTAATTGAAGAAATTTGGGAAGTTAGTTACACCAAGTTCAAGGTTCCAATCTTCAAATGCAAGTGGGTTAACAATAGCGCAATTGTGATTGAACCCCACACTGGTATGATCTCAATTGATCTTCACAAGGTTGGGTACAAAGATGAGCCATTTATCTTAGCAAGTCATGCGAAACAAGTGTTCTATGTAACGGATCCCGCAAATAAGCACTTGTCCATAGTCTTGAAAAGTAAAAAGCAAAAAGATCGTGCTCCCACTTTAGATCTTGATGAGATACCACCTTTGTGCGTAATTCCACCTGAACCAAGGGAACCGGAATTGATAGATGATGACGACCTATTTGCCTCTAGAAATGATCATTGTGAGGGGATATGGGATAACACCTAAAGTGAGAATCTTTTTGAATTATAATGTATTAAGTATTATTGTTATTGTTTTGGTTTTGTGAAAGTTGTTGCCTTGTAATGACTCAATCACATATTTGATTTGTTAACAGGTACATCATGGCGGATGATTCTAACAATCAACAATAAAACAATCCCCCTCGAAAAAAGGGAAGAGGTCCGACGAAGCTCAAAGACATTATTGTCAGTCAAGGGACAAATGTTCAGCCTATCCGTGTGGAATTTGACGAGGACATGAATCCTATTGGAGAGATTGGAGCGCAATTCGTGAGCTACGTCGGTTTTGTAGCAAGGAACCGAGTAAGCATCTTGGATGACGATTGGAGGGAAGTTGATAAAGACATTAAGGATCAATGTTGGTCAGATATCTTGGTATGTTTTATCATTATTTATCTATTTGTTCCTAATATGCATGTATTTGTTTTTTTTAGTTAACTCAACTAATGTGTCTTTTATTCTTATTTTTCCTTGTAGCAAAACTTCGACGTTCCAAACACCAAGGCGTTCAAGGATTTTTGGTTGAATGAATCGCGCAAGATGTGGAAGGGTTTTAAGAATAACCTAACCAGAGACTACATCCGGGGGAACAAGATGGGTCAAGATCCCTGTCAGACCTATCCCTCTATTGACCCAGAGACTTGGAAGACCTTTGTTAAGAAACGGCTCGACCAAAAGTTCCAGGTGTGTATAGGTTATAAATAGTTCTTTAACTTTGCTTCAAAAATGAATTTTGAGCACATTATATTAATTAACTAACTTAGTTTTATTTTCATAGGAGAATAGCCAAAAACAAAAGGAGCGACAAGAAAAAAATATTTACAAGCATACAATGTCTCGGGGGGGGTTACAAGTGGGTCGAGAAAAAGTTGATTAAGAAACAAATTGCATAAATGGAGGAAGCGGCACGGACCGATCCTACCGCTGTTCTACAGCCTCCGCCGCCCATCTCACGTCATACGAAATGGGCTGAGGGAAGGAAGTCTAAAGAAGGAAAATTTGTTAATCTGGAGGCTGAAACAGTTGTAAAGAGGATTGTAAGTATTTTACTTGGTTGTTTATTCGTTTAACTTGTGGTTTTATAGCACATTACAACTTAAGATTTTTTCGGTTATTGTAGGAAGAACTTGAGCAGCAGACCACCCAAGGGTCCTTCACACCTTCTGATAGGATGGACATCCTGGCCACGGCAATTGGGAAGCCCGATCGCCCCGGCCGGGTACTAGGGGAGCCCAGGACTCTAGGGTTTATCAAGTATTTCGGCCGTAGATCCCGAGCCACTCGCACAGATTCTACTGAGGAGATATTGGCTAAGGCTCGGGCAGAGATGGAGGCCCAGTTAGAGGAGCGGGTTGCTTTATCCGAGCAGCAGATTAAAGCACAGTTCGATGGGCAGGTGGCCGCGAAGGTCCAGGAGGCTCTGTCGGGTTATATGGGGGAGCAGATCCGAGCGCAGATTGAGGCACAAGTTAGAGCGTCTACCATGCAGCTTGGACTGTTATCACATTCTTCTCAACAAAGACAGCAGGTTTGACCATCTCCTATATATGTTAATTACCGAATTATGGGTTTATCAATTAGGCTCACTCTGTATATTCCCATCTCCTGTAGGAGTCCCCTGCTACCGGCGGTCCAAGCGGCAAAGACAGCTGCAATCAGACTGTGCCGTTAGGATCAATTCGTGAGAATGAATCAAATCCCACTCCAGACAATGACCCTGAAGTTGGAGTAGAGTGCTATCTCCATCTCGATTTCCCTCGCCTGCACCCGGTCGCAGAAGCTCGCCAGTTCCCGAACGCCTCCTTCATACATAATAAGCTTATTGGGGAGGACCAAGTGAAGGTGTCTGTTACAAATATCTTAAATGATGAGGGGGGGACAGATGTACCCATTCCCCATAATGAAGTCACCAAACTATATGAGGTGATCGGGACATTCATCCTGTGGCCTAGAAGACTTGTACACAGCACTCCACAAAAGGCGCCGATTGATGCGGTATGTACACTTAATTTTTGAGACTCCTTGTTTTACATGATTACAGTTTGTAAAAATATATAACATTGGTTTTTTCATCGCCCGCAGTTCTTTTCAGATGAATATCCTTCTCTCCAACTCCTGCGGGAGATGCAGCCAACTTTGCACTCCATAACCATTAAGATGCCTCCAGGAGTAGTCAGTCCGTATCGTTCATATGATTTTCTAGTTGATGGTGACAGAGATATCGTGGAGTTTTTGACGATGGAAGAAATTGACCTCGCCTGGCTCGAATTAGCGACTTTGTAAATGACTGTTACTTTTTATGTTTGTGCAATATTTTTACATCTATCCTTTTATAATTTCAATCATTTTACGATAGGTACTTCCACCAGCTGTGCAACCAATTAGGCAGGGAACAATACAGATTCATTAGTCCAATGGCCTTGGTGAGGCGAGATGATTTTAAAAACGACAAGGCTAAACTGGAGTATGAGGACGAGATGCGGGCTTATGTCACACATCAAATGTCAGCGAATCGGGGATCTGTCTATTTTGCGCCTATTCTTCAAGAGTAAGTGTGATTATTACCTTTTGCCAACTTTTCATTATTTGCACATTTACAAATGTTATGTTTATGTGTGGACATAATATTCTTAATGTTTTTCAGTAAACACTGGTCATTAGCTGTCGTTTGCCCCATACAACATCGTCTGGTTTGGTTTGACCCATTGCGATATAATATAACCTCATATTATAAAACCCTCTTATCTAAGTAAGTACTTTTAATGACTTTTTACTTTGGGCTACATAAATTATTTTCATGGATACGTGCTAATTTTAGTTCTATTTTAGGGGCATTCAACAATGGCATTTTGCATCAGAAACCGGTGAAATGGATGATCCCATCGTGACACAAAGACCTAGAGTAACTACCTTTAATTTAAATTCATTCAATGTTAGTCAATTGAGATATTATTTATTTTGTTATTAATTTATACTATTTCTTGTGATTTATAAAGTGCCCCCAGCAACCGACGAATAAGGAGTGTGGGTATTACGTCATGAAGTATATGTGTGACATTATTGAGAGTGATCGTACCGGATCCTTTACACAGGTATAAATTAAATTCTTATCTATAGCTTGATACAATCATTATATAATTATATGATTTATTTATCTAACTTTGCAGTAATCACAGCATCCATTATTTTTGCAGTTTTATGATGGAAACAACTCATTTGAAGACAAAGACCTTGATTCACTTCGTGACCGTATTGCTCAATTTTTTCTTTCATTTGTGGTTGGTTAAAAAGTGATCATTGCAGAAAATACTTTGTTGTCTAAACATGGAATTTTGTGTGTCTATATATATGTTTAGTTTGATTTAGTTATAATATAGCTATGCATACATGTTGTATGAATAATGTATACTGTTGTTGATCTGCATTATATTTATTTCTGTGACATTTGCAATTAATACAGATTGGGAAACCAAAAGATAAATTAACCATCATTTTTTAAAAAAAAAAAGTAACCACGTCACAATTTAAAAATTTGTGATGTGGTTTCAGGAAACCACGTCACACACTATTAATTTGTGACGTGGTTTGTGGAGAAACCACGTCACAAATTAGTAGTGTGTGACGTGGTTTCATGAAACCACGTCACAAATTTTTAAATTGTGACGTGGTTTATCAAGAAACAACGTCACACACTACTAATTTGTGACGTGGTTTCTTGCAACCACGTCACATTTTTTAATGTGTGACATGGTTTCCTGAAACCACGTCACACATTAACAATTTGTGACGTGGTTTCTCTGCCACACCAACGTCAATTTAATCTAGTTTTGGACAAACAACGTCACAAGTTTTGTAATTTGTGACGTGAAAAATATGACTTTTAACGTCACTTTTTGGTGTGACGTTAAAAGTCAAGTTTTCCACGTCACTTGAATTTATGTCACACCAAAAAGTGACGTGAAAAGTCCAAAATTTGTGACGTGAAAACCCTGTTTTGTAGTAGTGCTAATAATTTCTTGAGTGCTGTGCCTTTCGTAGGTCATTATTTGTTCTTTATTTTAAGCGCTTGCTTGGTAGCTGTATTCACTATCTTAATTAGGGCTATTCAACATTGTCCCGTCCCGTCCCGAAAATTTTCGGGACGAGACAAACCGGGACGGGACAGAGTGTAGCTTCGGGACGGGACGGGACTCGGGACTGGGTCGTCCCGATCCCATCCCGTCCCGAATATATATATATGTATGTTCATATTTTTTTTAAAAAAAAAATACGTGCGTCATCTCTCTTTTGTATGAGTATATATGACTTTTTTTTTAAAAAAATATAACTCTAACTTCTAAACTAAGTTCCAACCATTCATTGATCTCAAATTTCTTATCCACTGCCACTATGCTCTATGTGTAACACATCACATTTGAAGTTTTTTTCAAACTCTATTTAAATGTGTAGTTGTTGCTACTTTTTTTTGCTCTAATTATTATGTTTTTGGTTTATGATATATTAATATGGAGTGCTCATGGCACTGGAGGAGATTTAATTATGCTACAAAATCACCTACCAAGTGTGTTGCTTTGCAAAAAAAAGAAAAAGATTTTTGGGTCAATTTTTTTTAAATTGGGAAAAAATTTCGGGACAAGGCATGTCCCGTCCCGATCCCGTCCCGTCCCGATCTAGACCGGGACAAGTTCGGGACGGGACGGGACACAGGACGGGAACCCCGTCCCGAACACTTTTCTTCAGGAAGGGACGGGACGGGGTCGTCCCGGTCCCGTCCCGTGAACACCCCTAATCTTAACGATGCTTGGTAGCTGCACTCACTATTTTGGAACTCTTCCAAAATATTGATTGAATTGCCTAATAATTTCTTGACTTTTCAAACTTTCAGGTGGGTAAATTCTTTTACATTACCGGATGTCATATCTTTGTTGTTATCAACTATTGACATATCTCTATCTTAGATGTTATGAACCATTTAACATATTTCACACATTTAAGCTTTAAAATGTTTTAATCAGCTTATTCATCATATCTTCACAACGCTTAAGAAGGCTTCTTCTCGTGCATTACATACATGTCTTTATGTGCTTGTAACCTCCTCCCCCTAGAATATAAACACTTTATTTGATTCAATCAAAGGCAAACTTCGATATATTTTTTAGAAGCACTGTACGGTTATGAATAATTATCTGCACTTAAAGATATCTCTTCGCCTTGCTTTTCTGTTTTCTTTAATGTGTTGATAATTTTCATTTTGATTTGCGAATTTGGATGTTAGGATCATGGTAATCAAACCCGGCCCGACCCGCCCGGGTTGACCCGGAACCCGGCCATTCAACCGGGCCAGGTTTGATGCTAACCTGGACCCCCACTGACCCGGATCAACCCGGGGCTAACCCGGCATAACCTGGGTGTGACCCGGTGGGTCAGTGGGTTAGCTTTTTTTTTTCTAAAAAAAATATTTTTTTTGCATGAATGGTAGAAGACAATATTTGTTGAAATTAATGACAATTTTAATGGTAATAACTATTAGTTTAATGATAAAGTACTATGAGTATGAATATTTTGTAATCATTTATCTATTTTGATAATTATTATGTGAAGAATATTTTGTGATTACTAATTTTGATGTTATTTGATAGTGGATTGATGCTATAATGTCAATATGTCAAATAAATCATAAGGAATGTTGGATGAGTATATGATATTTTGCTAGTGATTTAAGGTAGTGAACTAATAATTAGTTAGTTGGCAAAAAAAAAAAGAATTAATATTTAGTATTTAATGGAATAATGAGAGTTTAAATTATTTTTTAAATTTTTATTCCCCACCGGTCTAGCCCACGGGTTGACTCCGAACTGACCCACTAACCCTTGACCCACTACTTCCACCGGTCTAGGCCCCGGTCTGGGTTTGATTACCTTGGTTAGGATGCTACTAAATTCCAATTTTTTTCATATTCAATAGTACTTGCCTCCTCTTATTATTATTTTTTATTTAGGGTATAAATGTCATTTTGACATTCACAAAATCACTTTTTAATTATTCTATTCCCCCTTTCTATTTATATATTCCCAGTGATTATGATTTAATTCAGTAAACTTTTAGGGTTACAAGGATTAAATTCAGTACTTTTGAACTTTGCAAATTATCTTGTTCCTGTTGCTTTTAATGAAGTTCATTCAAAGATTGGTCCTCTATTAATAATGTTCATGTTTGTATATCCCTTCACCCAAACTATGTTATTATTTACAGATTCTATTAAAACCGATTGTTTCACAACTAGTCATAGAACCACCGGCTTCGTTGGAGGACAACCCGAATATGCCAAGTGTGATTGAAGTTGATGACCTACTGGTTATATGCATTGGTCAAATGGCCGTGACTGCTGGAAGTCACATCATGTGGAAACCCTTGAATCATGAGGTAAATATATAGATTTCTATGCTAAGGGAGAATCTTTTGTGTGTGTGGAAATACACAAAAGACTCTCCTTTAATACCAAGCATTAAAAAATTTATGTTATCTATAATGTTCTTTATCATCATTTTTCTGCAATTTGAACTCTGTCCATAATGTCTTGTTTAAATCTCTTTTGATGGCTGTAGAATCTTCATTAACCGATTCAGATTATGCCTTGTTCATTTTGCAGGTTTTGATGCAGACACGTAGTGCAAAGCTTCGATCAATAATGTTAGGCATAAGAATATATAGTTAAATATCTAGTGGAAAGTTTGAAGGAAGGGTATCTTATACTTCTGGCTGAAACAATCCCCTTCCTGGGTGAATTACTTGAGGATGTGGAGCCTTGTGTTAAATCTCTTGCTCAGGAAATTCTCAAGGAAATGGAGTCCATGAGTGAGGAGAGTCTTAGTCAAGGAAATGGAGTCCATGACTGAGGAGAGTCTTGAGGATATTGAAAAACGTGGGATAGTTGGAGACTTTTCATTAAATGTATGGTTTAGGCGATTATATGAATAGAAATGAGCATTTTTTTTTTTTTTTTGTCTAGGAAAGCATTTATATTTCCATTCATGGTAGTTTAGAGGCCACTACATTACTAACACAACTAGGAAATCAGCCTTTCAAAACACTAAAATTAAGACTCCAATTACGTGTTACTATTCTGGGAAAATTTCAAGTAACCCCCCCCCCCCCCCACAATAACTTTCCCCCCAACAAATTTTGAAACTTCACTTTATCTTCGAAGGGCAAAGTAAAATTAAATATTTCAATTAAAAGACAAAAATATATGTCTTTATTGAAAGAAACACAAACGTATTGAAAATTCTCCATATGTGTCTTGAAAATTCTACATATATGTTTGGAAAATCCAGTTGTAAAATTTTGGATGCTTTATTGTTGGATTCCATGATTTTTGAGACTTAGAAATACTCACATTGATGTTTGAAAGAAGTACAAACGTCTTGAAAATTGTTCATATGTCCTGGAAATCTAGTACTGAAATGTTGGATGTTTTAATGTTAGATTCCATAATTTTTAATATTTGTAAATACTCGAATTGTTGGAAAAAAACACAAAAGTATTGGAAATTTCCCACATATGTCTTAGCACTACTACAGAAATATTCTATTGCAGCACAACAATAGCAGCGCTTACAAAACGCAAGTGCTGGGATAGGCATAAGATGACCTATTCCAGTGCTTTAGAAATAAAAGTGACGGTATAGGTATAAGCATATCCCAACACTCAATAATAATAAGCGATGGGATAAGCTCCTTGTTATTTTTATTAATATATATTTATTTAAAGTGTTCCATGTGTTTGTTCAAAAAAGAAAAAGGATTCCATGTTTTTTTAATTTTGTTTTATGTATTTATTAAGTATTACTTTTTTTCCTAGTTTTTAAATGATTCATTTTTTTAATTTGTTTCACATATTTTTAATAATATTTAAATCCAGGGGAACTTTTGAAAAAAAGGGAAAACAATTTAAAAATACTTAAATAGGCTTATCCTAACGCTTATGACGTCATAAGCATTGGGATTGGCCCCTGGGATTTAAATTTTATTTAAAAAATATGTAAAATAAATTTTAAAAATACTGAGGCATTTTGAAAAAAGAGAAAACAATTTAAAAATACATAAAGAGGCATATCACATCGCTTATGACGTCATAAGTGCTGGGATAAGCCCCGTGGGATTTAAATTTTATTTAAAAAATATGTAAAACAAATTTTAAAAATACTGAGGCATTTTGAAAAAAGGGAAAACAATTTAAAAATATATAAAGAAGCCTATCCCAGCGCTTATGATGTCATAAGCGCTGGGATAGACCCATTGGGATTTAAATTTTATTTAAAAACTATGTAAAACAAATTTTAAAAATACTGAGGCATTTTAAAAAAAGGAAAAAGATTTAAAAATACATAAAGAGGCTTATCCCATCGCTTAAGATGTCATAAGCGCTGGGATAGGCCAATGAGATTTAAATTTTATTTAAAAAATATGTAAAATAAATTTTAAAAATACTGAGGCATTTTTAAAAAAAGGGAAAACAATTTAAAAATACATAAAGAGGCCCATCCCACCGCTTATGACTTCATAAGTGTTGGGATAGGCCCCGTAGGATTTAAATTTTATTTAAAAAATATGTAAAACAAATTTTAAAAATATTGAGGCATTTTAAATAAAGGGAAAACAATTTAAAAATATATTAAGAGGCCTATCCCAGCGCTTCTTAATCAGAAAGCGCTGGGATAGGCTATTTGTTATTTTTTGTAATTTTTTTTTACCTTATTTAACTTTTTTTTTTTAATTTTATTTTTTATAAATACCTTTCAACTTTTTTTTTAAAATTTTTATATGCCTATCCCCAACACTTTATACGCGCCCATCTTCTTTTCTTACTGGCATGCATCTATACCATTTCCCTCCCTCTTTTTTTTCCCATTTCCCTCTCCAAATATTTTTCCCTCAAACCCTAATAACACCTCCTCCCCATCATCACCCATGCTCTGTTCCCTTCTCTCTTAGGGTGTGTTTGGTTGGAGGGGAGGGAATGGAAGGGAAGGGTAAATGACCACCTCCCCTTGTTTGGTTTGAAAAATTGGAGGGAAGGGGAGCCAAAATCAACCATTCCCTCCCCTTCAAACCCCTTATTTTGAGCCCCTCCAAATTGGGGGGTTTTGGAGGGGACCAATTTTTCTTGACTAATTTATCCTCATGCTTTTGTATTATTCCCAATATGGTATGTGGGTCTTTCCTTCTCTCTTCTTCACCTACCACCTCTTCAACCCTTCACCATTCCTTCAGTAGCTATGACGTGGTGGTCGTTGGTGCCCATGTTGTTATGCCTCAGATGTTCAAATTAAGCAAACTAAAGGCCATTGATGACCATTTCTTCCTAACAGCGGTGTATCTGCCTGGAGCTATTTGCTATGAATTAAATTAAAATTAAAATACTATCAACTATTAAGATGGCGGAGATGCAATAACTGTATAGAACACATATTCTTTTTATAAAAAAAATAATGGAATGAAATTTGTTAATTTGATATCTTGAAATATATTATTATAATAATTATATTATTATTTAAACATTTTCCTCTTTTATATACACATTAACATGATGAAACTAAATTTTTATAAAATTATATGATTTGCAATGAATGTGCAATGTAATTTATATGACATACAAATAAAACATATAACTTAATACAAAAGGGTAGAAGAGTAAATTAGTTATTATTATACGTTCCCTCTCCTCTTAAACCAAACAAAGGATCATTAAAAACTTCTTCCATCCCTTCCCCTCTTTCTAAACCAAACAAGGTAATATTAAAACATTCCATTCCATTCCATTCCCTCCACTCCTTCCCCTTCCATTCCCTCCCCTCAAACCAAACAGGCCCTTAGCTTCCATCTTCGTCGATCTTGCCATTTTTCCTCTTCCAATCCCTCTCCCCCTCTTCCATTTTCGTCATCTTTGTGGCCCAAACCCTCGCCTGTTTCTTCTCCGCCGATCTCCCTCACAAACGTCACACACACCGTCGACGGCGACCACCACGCATTGTTCAGATCTGTATGGATTGAGTCCAGATCTACACGCCGACGGTGGTTTCTCAAGGGTAAGGGTTCTGTTCTTGTTTCAATTTTTAGGGTTTTTTTAACTAATTGCAAGTTGGCGGAGTCACACGACAGAACTAGTGCTTCATTGCTTCGATTTCCCTTCTCTTCTATTTTTTGCTGGATTTTATACCAAAAAAAAAAAAAAAAAAAAAACTCACAGATTCGCTGGATTTTATATTTTCTTTGTTGCCATTACTGATGTCTCGGTAAATGCTCAGTTCAACATCTCGCTATTCATGGGCCCTTATAAGACATGGTTCCTAAATTATAAAACCTTTCAGATCATATTTTGATATACTTTTGTTTTCATTGGGTATGCATTTACCCTGCCTGGACCGTCTGGTAACACTGATAATTGCATTAGGCGTCTTAATGATAGTATTTGCTGATGGGTGTGCTTGGTAAGCTTGATAACTATTTCTGTGGTCCTTTACTAGTAATTCACACTTTTTACCTCTTTCTGCAGGCACTATACTTCTGTGTTCCATTTCGTGAGCAGTTACTAGAGTATTATGGAAATAGTAAAAGTATAGGGGATTCGGAAGAAAACCTTTTAACTTGCTTAGCTGACTTATTTTCACAGGTAAGGAACCTTTGATTTAGAAATTTCTTGGTATTGTATCATGGTTACTGCTTGACAGTTTGTATTTTCCTCACTAAGTATAACTCTAGCGCATGCCTACATGCCTTCCTCCACCAAAGAAAGTTGTTACTTCATTAGTTCATTTGATTTTTCTGCCAGTAGTCATATTCCGATGCACCTATGTGGTTACTGTTTTTGTTATATTAATTAATCAGAAAGTAGGGACTTTATAACCCGAGAACTCTTTCTTCAGTGTACCTCAAGTTATCATGGTTTGTACTGGATTAAATTTTTATTGTGCTATCTTCGATTTGGATTTCTGGAATTGAAGTTTTCTTTTGCGTTTGGAAAATACATCCTTTTGATGCCTAATTTTGTTTCCTTAATTAGTGTGGTTGTGATTTTTATCTTTTAGCATTTGTAATTTCTCTCCTCTCATCTTTTCCTTGGAGATTTATAATTTGGTGGAGGCCTTCGCATGCTTATCTAAATCTGCATTTTTAGTGAGGCATGCCTGGTTAACGATTATACATATTGTATCGGTTGCACCTGAGTTTGTATATGGTTAAAAATGTTATCCAAATAATTCCTGCAAAATTCTGGCAATATACATGTCTCTCTCTCTCTCTCTCTCTCTCTTGTCCTTTTATGGCTGCTTAATATATGTCACTGTTTCTCCTGGTATAGATAAGTTCCCAGAAGAAAAAAACAGGTGTTATTGCTCCCAAGTGATTTGTACAGAGGTTGAAAAAACAGAATGAACTCTTCCGTAGTTATATGCATCAGGTATGCAGTTAAGTTGTGCAGTATAAACTTTCTTCAAGAAAGCTGGAAAATTGAAATCATACTTTGAGATGGTGATACAAATAATCTTTATAGGATATTTGGTGTGAACCCACTAGGGTTAGACCCTAAGAACCCACAACCAATTTGAGATACACTCACCCCAAGAAAGCTAAACAAAGGACTGGAACGATCCACTTGAATCCTTGAACATGGATGAACAAAGACCCAAAGTGCCAAGACGCCACAAGGTTGATCAAGCCTTGATAAGTCTGTTAGTTCTAAGAAGAACCCTAGAGAGAATCCTCTCTCAAGTCACAAAGTGCAGAAAGCAACTTTTCATATTCTCTAAACTCACGTCTGCCTTCAAAGTGAGGCTTACAAAGTATTTAAAGGGTACATTCATAAACCTAACCTAATTTGCATTAAATGCATTCTAGAGAATTCCAAGCAATAAACTTAACTCAATAAACAAGAAATCCAAAAGTTAAATCTGGCAACTATTTAACAATTTTCGCACAATTAAAACCCATAAAAATGTAATCAGCATATTAAGCCCAAAATGGAATCAATTAGGTCCAAATGACCTTCCAATGTGTAGCACTAGGTCCAAGCTCTTTCATTTGTTGTTTCCAAGCCCAAAACATGATCAGAACCTCCCTTTTCAGCCCAAATGACATTTGCTACGTTTTCAGCGCTTTTGTTCACATTTGTTGAACAAATTACCATTTGCTTTGTCCATGTCTCTTGCACTAGCCCATTCAATGCCTCCTTGATTCTCTTGGCTCTTGCTCTTATGATTGGTCCACTTGGAATTTGCAAAAGATCATCTGAAGTTAAAGAGTCATCTTGCTGGATCACATCAATATTAACTTGATATTGACTTTCATCTACAGGGGGTTTAGGGAGTAGATGTCATTTAGTGAAACGTGAGGCTTGAAGAGTGTAATATGATTCATTTCTAACATTGTGTGCAATTTGCTTCATTATTAGTCTCGTGCCCAATAAATGGATTTTTAAAAAATTAAAAAGGTAATATATGCCCCAAGCATAGAGTTCCATTTATAACATTTGTTTTATGTAACAAAATTTTCTCTATTGAATATTTAATAAAGTGTTCATAACGTGCAGTTTTGTCAAGATTTGGGTCATGGATTGCTTAATCTTATGATTGTGGAAAATGTGCTTTGAATAAAGAAATGTTATTCGTGTGATTACTGATGAATATCATCCTGTGTGGTCTGCGTATTAAAATTATAGAAGCTTTGGCAAGGTCGATTGAAGTACTAGGCTGCTAATTTAGAAAGTGTAAAAATCTCTTTCGATTAAGTAATGGATATGAAAATATAAAATCCAGTTATAATTGGATGAGTCTATTATATAGGAATTTCATATATAAACTATCATTTACCGGTCTTAAGTTTGCAGGGGAACAAAAAAAGCTTACTCATTTTTCCATGAAAAGGATGAATAATTTGGAAAAACTAGAATAATGATAAATGTCCTTTTTTTCTTAGCCATATTTTCATCCTGGAAAGGAACTTAGTTATTAAACTTTTAACCCCCAACTGAGTGTGAGATTGTACAGAATGATCTGAGTATTTAATAGAAAATAACACATGTCAGCTTAGGTGTGACAATGTTAGCTTTTACCGTAGATTTAAGGGTTAAAGGTCATATTTGCCCCTGAAGTATGCATGATGGATCATATCTACCCGTGAAGTATTTTTGGGCCCAAATGTGCCCTCGAAGTATGAAAATAGATCATATTCGCCCTTCAGCCGTTAAAATATTAACGGTTAACGTCCACTGTTTAACGGTCAACGTGAGCTTTTTAACGGCTGAAGGGCGAATATGATCCATTTTCATACTTCGAGAGCACATTTGGGCCCAAAAATACTTCAGGGGCAGATATGATCCATCGTGCATACTTCAGGGGCAAATATGATCTTTAACCCTAGATTTAAATTGTATGAGGCGTAAGGTTGATAACTCATTTATGATGAAATATTTGAAGGTGGAAGGAAAACTGTACTTTATATGATGTGGCATCATGCAAAGGTTCTTATGTTGTTTTAAGCTTACCATTGCCCAGGTGGTACGTCTGTTAGCTTTAGGTTCTATTAATTGAATAGTTTATTAATTACCCCTCATAAAGTTCTCTTCTGATATTGAATTATTCATTTTCTATTTTTTTGTTGTAAACATAAATTTAATCTTACAGGATCTAGCCAGGGACCATCTAGAACTTTTCACAGCGAGAGAAATGGCTAAATCTTTTTTTTGTTAATAGTGGATCAGAAGCCAATGATACTCAGGTTTGTTAGGTTTTATGTAGAAATATAGCCTTTTTAATTTCTGGCATAACATTTTCTTCTTGTAATTTAAAGGTGGACAATTTTAATTATGCCTATTTTTTTCTATTTGCTGAAAGTTAATATTTAGACAGCTGGGATATCGGCTGTAGTTAATTAGAATGCTTGCTTTAAATGTATTAGATATGTGGATATATGGTTTTTTGGTGTATATATGTATCGGAAATATATGTAATTTTTTAAATTGATGCAGATGTGGGATAATATTAAAATTTAATTTTTTTTAAAAAAGAATAACCTATCACTGTAGTTTTTTAAATAAGTGCCGCTATAAGTATGCCTAACGTGGCACTTACTATATAATAAGCGCTGTTATAGGCCTATCCTTTTTTATTTTTTTAAAAGCTAAATGGCCTATAACGACAAAATAAGCACTGTTATAGGCAATTTCTGTAGTAGTGTGGATTGTGGTTATAAATTTTAATAAGGACATTTTGGTATTTTAGTTTAAACATTTAATTCTACTTTATCCTCTTGGGGGCAAGGTGAGGTTTCAAATTTTTTTGGGGGGGGGGGGGATTTGAGGTTAATTTGCTATTGTAAGGGTTAATTGATTTTCCCTACTATTTTTATTACTATCTCCTTACATAATTTGATCATAAAAATTCGGTTTCTTGTTACTTGCATCATTTGGTGAGAGTAAAATGTTATTTTTTTTTTTGTAAAAAAAGCCCTCATTTATATGGAAGAAATAATGTGCGGGAATTAGGTATTGGGTACTATGTAATTAAAATGGGGTAAAATGAGAAATTAAAAAAAATTATGAAATGACATATGTATCTGATTATTTCTTGCACTTTTCACATCTACCAATTTATTCCTTTGGTGATTAATGCTAGTTAAGCAATTATCTGTATACTTCGACTTGTATAGTACACTTTCTTTTATTCTCCCAATTATAATTTTAATCCATATTTCTTGGATAAGATTGATAATAAATAAGGAGACTTTAATTGGCATACAATATGAACTTTTCCATTCTCCACAGACGATGAAACATATTAAGATATTATGTTGTGGAAAACTTCTCTAGACAACATGTTTTTCTCTTGACCTGATATAAAAATTTTCATTCCTTTTGCTTTTCGGACTCTTGATAGTGCAATGTATATGTTAAGTGTCTTTGTTTCTAAAATAGTTTACCTTGCAAGTTTTTGAAAGATCTTTTGTGAAAGAAGTGGCTGGAGACGTAATAAAACTTTTATAACTATGTTAGGCTACTACTTTTTCTAAGATGATTTAGATTGTAAAATTAGTAGGCTATTCCTATTATCCATGATAGAGTTTTAAGATTTAGGAAAACACTTTTCTATCATGGATATACCTTTTGGAAAGTAAGTTGAAAGCTTTTATAATTAGTATAGCTTTTAAAACCTTTAGTTTAAGTCTTTTCTATCATAGTTATGTTTTCTAAAAGTAGTTAAACCTTTTTCTAACTACTATAGATTTTCTGTATAGTGAGTATCCTTTTTCTATCATATATTATCAAAATTGATTACAAGAGTGATTTTATAGAATCCCTCTAAGTTAGACTTGAATTAAAATATTTAATGATGGAATCCCACAAATTAATTCTTCCAATTCAAGCTGATTAAGCACTTTAGCAAATAATGAACTTCTTATCGAGAAAGGAGCTCTTAATCCCACAATTGGAATCCCAAGTTGTTACTTAATTGACCTTCTAAAATTTTAACTCAATGATAGTATCCCATTCAATGAAATAAACCTAGAAGGTTGATTGTCCAATTCTTCTAAGACGATCAATAAATACTAATTGCAAACATTCAATACCCTGGTAAACTAATCAAGAATCCCCAATTAGCACATAATTTTAACTAAAACATTCAATTAGAAGATGAATCCATACATTCAAAAGAAGTTCAAGCTAATAAGGTTCAATGTGAAGCATTCACATTTAGGACGATAACAAAACTAGAGACAATCACCCCTACAACTCATATAGAATTAATGAACTAAGTCCAATTACCATAGCAATGCTCCTAGAATCCTAAAAAAAAAAGCAGCATTAATAATCGAAAGAGAGTAGAAGAACAAAAACTCCAAAATTGAAACCTCAAGCTCAATTCTTTGCTTCCTCCACCAAGAATGAAGAGGTTTAACTGTTGAACTCATAATAGAAACACCAACAACATATTGAGAGGGGTGAAAACATAGTGGAATTGGTGGAAAGATAGAGATGGAATAAGAGAAATTGAGAGATGATGGAGCTTGCGGCTGCCAAAATATGAGGATTTCGACGTAATGTTTTGAAATAAATAGGTTTAGGTTGAATCATAAGAGAGAAGACAGATTTGGGTTACGGGCCGAGTCCAAAACGCACAGCTCTTCACTATGCTCTTTTCTTTCAGTCTTCTAGGGTATCGGCAATAGCAATTAGGCATAAAAAATATCAATTGTTCTAGAAAATTAATTAATTACAAATAAGTAACCACTAATAACGACATTTCTACGCGAATTATGCCTTATTTTAATATAATGACCAAAGATGTGCTATATGCTCAATTCAACCTTTAAATGCAATCTAATAATGGTTAAATCCTTATAATATCTTAATAAAAACATACAAATTGTAAAATCCTTCTTCTAATTCATAAATTATCATACGAAATCCTTTAGAAACAAATGATTAACCTAACTTCAATAGAAAAGTATTTGACTAATTAAACAAAGATCACTATTATAGTTAAAAAAAGATTTCAACACAACATTGAATAGTAGTAATCTATGATAAAAAAAATTAATAGAAAAAATATGGATATTTAAATTTGATTTACTCAATTTGAAAGTAAACCGTGTTAGAAAAGGATTTCACTAACATGGTTATCAAAATTTAACTCACTAAATTATTCCTAAATATGTTTTGAAAGAAAACACCTAACATATTAATTGGAAAAAAAACTTTACAATCAAAGGGCTAACTATGTGAGAAAAAGATCTACCTAAGATAGTTATAAAAGTTCACTTGGAAAACGTTTGGTTAACTATGTTAGAAAAGTGAACACCTAAAACACTTAATTTAAACCAACTTGTATATTAATTAGATTAACTATGCTATAAAAAGACTTATCCTACTAACATATTTAATTAAGACTTTTCATATAAAATATAGAGATCTACCATGTTAGAAAAGGCCCAACTAACATGGTAATTAAAACAAAACCTACATGTAAAGCTTGTTTTTTGTGTCAAAATCTTACATACACAATTGTTCATCCATTCACTTAAACACATCAAATTCTTAATCAAACCATATTTGAACAAAAATTCCAAAATTCAATTTCAAGCATAAACCATAGTCCCCCAAAATCTGGGGTCACATGTAAAATCATTTCCTTAATACATTTTCAAATCACCTTAGTTTACAATTAAGAGGTTAACCATGATTGAAAGAGTTCAAGTTACAAATCAATTTAGAAACCAATTATGGTTAGAAAGAGCTTTCCTTACTTTACAAAACCTTATCTATGATAGAAAAGAGATTTTCTAAAACATGGGTCTATTAGGAATATAAAAAGTTTGCTCATCATTCTCAGAAGCTAACCATGTTAGAAAGAAAACAATTAACATGGTTATAAAAATAATCTTATTCTAAAAATAGAAAACTATGTTTAAAAAGGGTTCCGCTAACATATTTAATTAAAAAATTCAGACTCTAACTCAACATTAGCTTAAGCTAGAGTTGGGAATTTGGGTCGGCCCTTCATGGGTTAAATAAACTGACTTCAAAAAATGCACTTGTTTTTAAAGCCTACCCAATTGCTCACGAGCTCGAGCTTGACCCACGGGCCTCAAATATATTTAATAAAAATATATTATTTTTTTTATCTTTGTATAAAAGTTAGGTTAGAACAATAAAATTCTCAACTTAAAACATATGTATTATCAAATAATTAAACTTTTTTATCATTTTTCAGTTAATAAAATAAATGGGTATTTGCATTCAACAAAAATGCTCATTGAGATATAGACTATGCCTTATCATTGTTCAATATAAGCGTGCATTGGTAATTTTTTTATCATTTATTGTAAACATGTTTGAAATTTATAAGAAATTAACAAAATAAAAAATACTTGTACTAATATATACTTGAAAAGAGCACGTTACAACTTTTAAGATATTAAAAAAATACCAGAAAATAAGTTATAGATAACAAAATTATATAAAAACAATTTGATGGGTTTAAACAGGCAATTCACAACCCTGCAAGGGAAGCCTGTTTAAGGTTCGACTCCCTTTTTAAGGTATATTTCATAGGCCTTAAAAGTGCTGGCCCGATGGGCTCAGTACGTTTTCCTGACACTTAAGTTCAATTATTTTTTTTGGGCTTTTGACCAACATACTACAAACAATTAAAAGATTACTAGAATGTTGCATTTTCAAAAATACTTCCCTAGATACTACATTTAAAGTTGTTCACCCCAATATGAACTTTAAAGTTGAACACAAGTTGTTCTCACCAAGATGAAATTTCATTTTGTTTTATTTGAATTGATTTTCAGACGGAGAGAGAAGAGTGGAGAAAAGGAGAGGAGAGGGGGTGATGACGCATGGAAAGAGAAGAGTAGAGGGAGATAGGGAGAGGTAGTGGAATTGAAAGAGATAAAAGTGGAAAAATTCTTAGACAAATCTAATCCACCACCTCATTTGCAATCTGACAAATCAGAAGCAAATCCATTAAGGTATGACATGGAGAATTTAATATGAAGTACGAATGTCTTGGAAAATTTCTTATATATCTTGGAAATCTAGTGTTGAAATGTTGGTTATTTTAATGTTGGATTTCATAATTTTTTTAAACTTGAAAATACTCACATTGTTTGAAAATAGCACAAATACAAACATATTGGAAATTTTCTAAACATGTTTCTTGAATTGTGGTTACAAAATTCAATAAAAACACTTTGGTATTTTAGTTTAAACATTCAATTTCACTTTGTTTCCTTGGGGGCAAAGTTAAGTTTCATAAGAGGGAATGTCCCAAGCCCTTAAATTAAAAAGAAACAAGACATGTATTGCAGGGGTTGCTTGATTTTGTATATGCTTTTTTCTTGCACTTGTCGAGTCAATTATCCGTATACTTCGAATTGTATAGTACACTTTCTTTTATTCTCCCGATTATAATTTTAATCTATATTTCTTGGAAAAGACTGATAATAAATAAGGAAACTTTAATTAGCATATATTATGAAATTTTCTATTCTCCACAAATGATGAAACATATAAGATATTATGTTTTAGAAAACTTCTCTAAACAGCACGTTTTTCTCCTGACCTGATATTAAAATTTTTCAGTCCGTTTGCTTTATATGTTAGATGCCTTTGTTTCTAAAATGGTTTACCTTGCAAGTTTTTGAAAAATCTTTTGTGAAAGAAATGGCTGGAGATGTAATAAAACTTTTATAACTATTATATTAGGCTGCTACTTTTTCTAACATGATTTAGATTGTAAAATTAGTAGGCTATTCCTATTATCCATTATAGAGTTTTATAAGATTTAGGGAAACGCTTTTCTATCATGGATATTCCATTTAGAAAACGCTTTTCTATCATGGATATTCCATTTAGAAAGCAAGTTGAAATCTTTTATAACTATGATAACTTTTGAAACCTTTATGTTAAGTCTTTTCTATCATAGTTGTTCACTCCAAGATGAACTTTAAACTTGAATACAAGTTATTCTCACCAAGATGAACTTTTATTTTGTCTTATTTGAATTGATTTTCTGACGGAGAGAGAAGGGTCGAGAAAATGAGAGGGGATGGGTGATGACACATGGAGAGAGAAGAGTGGAAGGAGAGGCGGTGAAATTGAAATGAATAAAAGTGGAAAAATTCTTAGACAAACCTTATTCTCCACGTCATTTGCGATCTGATAAATCATAAGCAAATCCAATAAGGTATGATATGTAGAATTTAATATGATTTTACACCCTAAAAATATTATCTGAAAAAAATTTATTCTCCTATTTTCAACATTTTTTTTTCAATTTTATAAGTGAAAAATAAATATATTTAGAATTTTTTCCCTCTACTCTTCTGTCTCCATACGTCATCACCCTCCCCTATCGTTTTCCCTACTATTCTCTCTGCGTCAGAAAATCAGTTCAAATAAGACAAAATGAACGCTCATCTTGGTGAGAACGACTCGTGTTCAAGTTTAAAGTTCATCTTGGGGTGAACAACTTTAAGTGTAGTATCTAGGAAATTATTTTTGAGAGTGTAGCATTCTGGTAATTTTTTAATTGTTTGTAGTATGTTGGTCAAGAAGCCATTTTTTTATTTGCTCAATTGTACATCTCACGTATTCAAAAGTTTAAAAACCACACCATTAATCCATCACTATAAAAATCACAATAAAATATTTTTCCAACAAAATCATAATTAAATCGGTTAAAGTATACGTTTGGTCATTTATTATTGAACCAATCTCTATTTTAGCCTTTAAGTTTGAAACACACACTTTTAGTCATTTTTTCGCTTTTGCCGTTAGTTTCGTTCAATGGAAAATGATGACTAAACAAAATAGAGGGTGGTTCTATAATGAAATGTAGATAAAAAATGGCTAATCTTTAAAATATAATAACAATTATGTTTAAAAAGCTAAGAGAAAATACATTTGTTGGTAGATACACTTTTATTTAGTTTTGATTTTGGTACCCATGTTTATTTTTAATCATAATTAAATGCATTAATTTTAATTTTTAAACACCATTGGCTTCTACACAAAGGCTAGCTATACTAGTAGAATAAAGATAGAAGAGCTAATAGTGATAATTGAGAATGGTTTAATTAGGAGATTAAAAACCACGGGTATTAAAATCAAAATTGAATAAAAGTATAGGTACTAACAAATGGGTTTTCCTAAAAACTAAAATTTAAATATATTTTGTCAATATATAATTACTATTTACAATTGTTGAGTTGGCATTTTCTGTTAAATGAAACAAAATGATCATAAAAAAACTAAAAATGAAATTTTCAAATTTAAGGGAGTAAAGATACTGGTGCAAATATAAAAAACAATAAAAAGTATGATAAGAATACCTATCTGATTAATTAAGAGTATGTAATTTATTTTTGTTTTGTTAAGACGAAAACAAAAGGGTTGTGGGGAAGAAAAAGGAGTGTTGGCGGCAAGAATGAATGAATGTGATACTAAAGGCCCAAATCTGTCACTCTCTCCGGTTGTCACTAGTGGCTGGCAACGTTTGCTCGGCATACTCCGATTGCGACGTTTATCTGTTTTGTTGGGGGGGTTTAGAGGAGAGGTGGAGGGAGGGGGGAGAGATATGGGATAAAAAACCTTGTTTGGGAATATAAAATGGAGGGAAGGGGAGGGAAAGATTTTTGTCCTGTAGTGTTCCTTTGCTCTCCTTCAGCTCCCCTCCAAAATTAGGGTTTTTTGGAGGGGAGAGAAAATTTCTGCCTCTTTGGACTAAAATACCCATATCATATTTTTAATATTCCAATCATACCCTTACCTTTGTAAGTTAAAACCCTTCTCTCTTCTCTCTTATTCTAACGAACTTGCTGCCTCAGTCCTGCGCCGTCCTCTTCGCTCTCCGCTCTGGCCGACTCACAACGCAAAAGCAACAGGTTAGGAAAGAACACCATGAAATCGAATGATTTCTCATTAGATTCTGAAATGGCGGCCACCCATATAACTAAAGACCAAAGCTTAAAGGATTACACAAATAGCTATCTTATGGGATTTCAAACCCATGAAAAATCCTCTCTGCTCTGTGCTTCATTGTCTGACTCACAACGCAGGATGAAGGTGGATCAAATGTTGCAAAAGAAACGCGCAGAGAGAGGGGGAAATTGGAATGGTCAAACACTGGAGAGCTTGTTGTGAATCTTGGTCAGAGCAAAACCATGTTCATCACTCCATTGGATTGCCTTTTTTTTTTGCCAACTGATGCTGCTTGTATAGATGGAAAACTCAAAAAAGAGAAGAAAGATATACCAATAAAGGAAATGTCAAGTTGGTTGTTAATTATTGCCTTATAGGTAATTGTCAGCCTGGTCATTTTCTCAAGACAATTTGGGCAGCTTCTGATTTGGATACTCACAAGTTTTTGGATTACCATAGTGAAATGGTTTATATTTTGGATGTGGTTTACATTTTGGATGTTAGTATGTCATGTTTATTGTCTCAATTTAGACATTTATTAAGCATATGTATAATAGCTTTATAGTGAAATGTTGAAGAAATATTTATTTTATAATAAATAATCATTAAAGGTAAATCATTCATTAATTTTGTTAAACAAATAATTATTTTATAACAAATAATCATAAAAGGTAAAGCATTCATTAATTTTGTTAAAGAAATATTTATTTTATAATAAATAATCATCAAAGGTACATCATAAAATAATATTATAAAAGGACATAATTGTCAACTTATAATTTGCCCCCCTCCCCTCCCTTTCTGAACCAAACAAGAAATCAAACACCCCCTCTAGTCCCTCTCCCCTCCCCTCCAACCAAACAAGGATCTCCCCTCCCCTCACTTAACTTTAATGAACCTTCCCTCCCCTTCCCCTCAGTTGAACCAAACAGCCCCTAGGGATTACAATCAATCAAATGATTTGAATTCAGCTTCAGCTGTCTAATATAATATCTATCCGTTGGGCATTTTAATTTCAAGTTCCTCTTCGCTTCACTTGCCGAAGTCTCGAATTCTCTCTAATAAAATGTTACCGTTGAACCAAGTATTTCTTCAAGCATACCAAGCAAGCGTCTCTTCTCTTCAATTATTCTCTCTTCCTTTCCTTTCCTTGAGAGAACACAGGCTTCAAGTGAATTGCTTCATATACGAATCCCTAATTTCCGATTTCATCTTAAACCTGATTAGGGTTTAAATTGAAGATGATCTCAGCTTCAGTCGGGCATTTTAATTTTAAGTTGCCGAAGCGTCGAATTCTCTTCAACTATCTGTTGGGCATTTTAATTTTAAGTGCCGATGCTTCCTCCGATGTCCTTTCATTCTCTCCCTCAACAGGCTCGAACATGCCTCATATCTTCAACTAAGGAACTTCGTATGTTTTCTTATTCTCCTCTGGTTCTTTTGGGTGTTAATTTTCTTATTTCGTTGGATCTCAATTTCCCAAATCCCCTCTCCCATGCGTGCTTTGATTGATTGTTAGAAATTTGTTGATCGAATTTTTAAGCATTTGCACGGTTCTTTTGTTAGCGTGGGTTTATTACTTAATGGACCATCGATCATCGAGGAAAAATTGTTGTCTCTCTCTCCCATGTCTCATTTGGATGGCCACATACATCTAAAAGAGTTGAACAATCTGGAACCATGGCGAGGGAGGAATGCTCTTATAATACGTCTGATCTGCAATGTGTTCTGTTTTGCACTTTGCTCTTCTTGTGATGTTAGCATAGGACAAATGTTTTTAAATCTCTATTGTGTGTGGTGTTATTAGGTAGGTCTAGTCTAGGTGAAGACATGCAAGTAAAGCATACTTCACAACAGAGCTTTTGGATGAGTTCTCACAACTCACAAGTGAATATTTTGATGTGTCCATCTAGCAGAATGTGGATTGTCAGCCTAAAACTTGTGTAATCTGCCCTTCAATTTTATTTATTTCTACTTTTTTCTTGAACTTACCCAGTTTTTATTTTTTATTCTTTTGGAAAGGACGGTGCATGATGTAAGTCTAACGGATGATAGCTGGCTGAATGATGCTTTTAATGTAGTCAGTGGTAGCATGTCCAAGACATGGGAAAGGCTTGATGCGTGAGTTTTTTTATATTGCTGATTATATCCTTCACCAATCTAGGTAGCTTTCTCTCGGTTATACTCTTTCATTCTTTTATCTTCTGAAAAACATACAATGCTGCTTTCAGTGGTGGTATTCTGTCACACACATTTGAATTGGATGCCACACAAAAGGGAGTCTATCCTGGTCAACCAGCTGTTATTAAGTTCTGCGTACCCACAAAATCTGCTTTGCAGGTTCTCTATCTTTTAGTAATTTTTTTCTGTTTTCTTTGTTGGGCAACTTAAAATTTTAATTTTAGCATTGAAGAAATGTGCTGAATGTATAAGACTTCATACTTGTTTGAATACATCTAACTTCCAAGCTTGATCTTGCTTCTACTAATGTTCCTATGCTTGATGATGGCCTTGAAATTTCTGTGCATTATACTGTTGATATCAAGAAAAGCGTTCCGATGTGAGCATAGTTGAATCAGTTTTGAAGATTTTATATGCTTTTCATATCTTTCGAACCATAAAGTCGACTTTGCACATCATTTGATTTCGGATTTTGAGCAAATGCATGGTTCTACTTGTGAAATTCGAGATTCATTTCGGCATTGATCTGCTGGTGCGATATTTGGTTTTTCATGTTCTTGTCTGCCTCTTAAACCTCTACATTTGTTCATTGTGTCGATTGGAGCTTTCTCATCTGATCTCAATTGATGGCGTATTATATTATATTGTACTTATATTTTGTGGATGTGAATAAGAAAAGTCATGTCAGTGTCAATGTTTGCCTTCAATGAATTGAATGCGCCTAGGATTTCTCTTTTATAAGATTTTAAACTGGATCTTCAGTTTGTTCAGATAGGCATTAACTTTCCATAGGCGATTAACTACCAAGACACTCCTTTTTTTTTTGGTGAACTGCAGTGATTTGGAATTGTCAAAGACACTCTTTGTTTTGTTTTGTTTTTTTGTTTTGGGTTATTTGAGGCTCTAACGAAACCACCAAGCAGTTCGTTTCTCCCTCTCACTCTTTCAATTCACTACTTGAGTTCCTGATTCTGAAATATTCATTATCTTGTTAACAGGGAGTGGCATGATTTATAGATTCTGAATTTGGACTTTTTGCTTTTCCTTAGGACACGACTTTCCTGAAGTTTTTGAAGCTGCATTTCCTATTTTAAGGTCTGAGTGGGAATTATTAGTAACTGCTGGTGATTTTGTTTCTGAAGAGGTAGAATGGATTCATGATCTTAGTGTATTTAGTTTTTATGGGAGATAAAGTACTGATTTTGTTTTAATTTTTTTTGGATTGGACGGTGTTTAATTTACAGTTCAATTCTAAAGTTCTGGAGTGGGATTGCAGTTCAATTCTGAAGTTATTGGATACTGATCTCAAAACTCTGAATGCAAAATGTATTTTTTGCATATGTTGGAGGTCGCTTTCTGCCCTGATATTAGCTATGCCTTCTGAAATTTCACCAGTTAGTAAATTTTTTTTCCCTGTAATAAATGATGGTGTTGGAGACTGGAGAGTTCTCCTCTTTTTATTAGACTTTGACATGGATGATTTTTCTATGTGTTTACTTAATTTCCTCACCCATATGAGGCAGGATGATAATAATATGTGGGTCAGCTTGATCAAGGATCCGTTTGTATGTTTTGCTTCCTCGAAATTCAAGCATGTTTTTCATGTACATCTACATTGCTTGGTGGCTCAATGCAAGATATCACCTCCCCGCCTCTTATCCAAGTTTTTCACAGAAGAAGGTACTTTTCATTTGTTTTGTGTTTGAATTTACATTTCGTGAGCTTATACTATTATTTACCAACTGATGCTTTGCTTGACTGATTATTTGCCTTTTGACTTGTTGACATGATATTGTTGAATATGAAGATCATTTTTCTTTTGTTTAGGATTTTTGCCCATTTTTGTATCTGAGGAGTAGTTGATTGCCTTTAAAATTATTATTGATCAGTAGTTGGTATTTCCACAGTTGTCAATTCCTTTATTTTTGTTATTATAAATAAGGGCTTGAATAGAAATGGCATTGCATGTTTAAGTCGGCATTGCATTTTCATAGACAAAGAAACAGAGAGAAATATGTGTGACTGGAGAACATGCATCACATCCCCATGACCCACCTAATCGACGAGAAATGAAAGAGTAAGAAAGAGGAAAATGTATGGAACATTGTTTGCTGTATTAGTGTGAAATTCTTGCTGATTCTAACCTGTTTCTAATGAGTTTCACAAATTGCATTTTTGGTGCCATTTTGCTGGTCTATCTGCTCAGAAGTTACATCTGATTTAAACCTGATTCTAGTGATTTTGGCTCTGATTCTGAATCTGCTGCAAGTCTAATGTCCTTTTGTTGCAGAATCTGATTTGTTGTTGCAAAATTGTAAACGTAAAGTCTGTTTCTGTGTGGCTGATTGTCTTGTATTTTTGTTCCTTATTTGCTGTCAGATCTGGATTGTTTTTCCTGTCAAAATTACCTTGGTTTGCTTTCAAAAGTTGCAGTTTCTTTGTGGTCCTGGATTGTGATTGTTGTGACTATTTGCTGTCATGAATTAGGGTTGTTTGCTGTCATTTGCTATCAGTAATTGTCCTCTCAAGTGTTAGATATCCTTGGCTCTTCCAGTCTGATTTGAAATTTTGCTAGCTTTGCTTTGCTCTTGTTGTAATATTTTTGTAAATGGCACTAATTCTGCATTCTGCCATTTGGGGTTGCACTGATTTTTTGTGCCGGATTCTCGCTGAATTTCTGGCATTTCAGACCTGTTTTGCTGTCTTGTTTATGGCATTATGGTGTGTGATTTTTCTGTTTTGGTAATCTTGTTTGTGTTGCTGAAATTTTGGTGTTTCTGGAGTTTTATTACAGGTTTAGCTGTGTCTGTTGTGCCTAAATTCTAATTGTTGTCATTGATGTGTTTTAACTGCTGCACAACTGTTACAAAGTTCTTTTGGTTGCCAAGTGGTCAAAACTTAAGCTAGTTAATGTCGTTTTGACTTAGGTTAATTTTTGCTGTAGCAACTTCCTTAATTTTGTCATTGTGCCTCATGTTTTTTCGCTCGAGGGATTTTGTTTGCACTGCATTTGCTGGACTGTTTTTGCTATTGAAAGGTGACCTCGTTTGAAGTTTGCTTACTGTCATCAACTGGACCATTTGCATGCACTTGTGTTGGAAGCTGACTTATCTGTCCGATATTATTGCTGTTGTAGGGCATGATCTGAATTCTATTTGTTGAAGCTGAATATGTTGATCTCATTGTTGTTCTGTCGAGAATTTCCATGCTCTGAATATGGTGTAAGCTTGCTGTGAATATGACGCAGATTTGAGTTTAATTTGCTGCATAAGTTGAGTTTTATTGTTGTCCAGATTCTGTCAAGAATTGCTGTGACTTTCTACCTGAGTTTCTGTTGACAAGACTTGTTAGTTGCTAACTCTTGTTGGAAACAACCTGGTTGTTAAAGATTTGACTGGCAAACTTGATCTGTTATGAAATGATTGCTTGCTTGTGTGTATTATTGCTATTGTTGTATGTTTCTTTGACTTTGCATTGCTGGATGCACTCACTGCATTCTTGAATGCCTTTGCATAGTTTCATATGCTTGATGGCTTGGGATTTTACTCCTGGAGATTTTAATGATAATTTTCCTGTGCCTTCTCATCATGTTTCACTTCATTGTGGATACTCGTCTTCCATAGCTCTTAACTCATGCAGCTTTTGCAAATCATTAATTTAGTCTATAAATTCATATTGTAATCCATCTTCAGTCATGAATGAAGTGCTTGCATTGTCTTATTTCTCCCTTATTTTCTTCCTCTCTTCCTGACTCTAATTTAGTCTATGCTTGATGGCCTTGAAATTTCTGTACATTATAGGTTGATATAAAGAAAAGCATTCTAACGTGAGCATAGTAGAATCAGTTTTGAGGATTTTATATGCTTTTCATATCTTTCGAACCATAAAGTAGACTTTGCAGATCATTTGATTTCGGATTTTGAGCAAATGCATGGTTCTACTTGTGAAATCCTCTCTTGTGATTTGCCTCCGGACTTATTGACTTCTTATCTCCATTCCTTTGTGGCTGTCACTCACCTTGATTTACTTTCTTCCTTGTAGGACTTTAATACACATGGACTTCAAGGGTGCACATCTCTACCTTACACTTTGGATCCCTTGCCAATTGAACCATAACCACCTCCAAGGAAGAATTGTAGCAAAGATCATTCTACGCTGAAAAAGTTTCAATTTCTCATTCGGGATGAGAATTTTTGCTTCAAAGCATCAAGAGATTTCGTCTACAAGGTTGTCTCTTTCCTTTTCTTAATTCCTTGAAATTCTTGGGAGATCATGTAGTGGATTGATTGTTTTGAATAAGTGTAGGGGAAGAGACAAATTTAGTAGTAAAGGTAGTTTATGATTGGATGAATACCTTGTTGAACACAAATGCTAGCTGGCTGGACACTTTGCACACAATTTCAGCACTTAGAAATTTGTGAATTAGAAAATAACTCCACACGACACTTTGTTACTCGTATGGTATAATATATGTTCTGAATTGAATTTTTAGCATATGCCCTGTATGGTTTCAAATGGTGTTTGAATGTGAAAACAAGTGGATTTAATTGAGTACTTAAAGCATGATGTCATGAATTGATAAGTCTCATGCTTAAGTTTATTCGTTATGCAATTTAGTTAAGGAGAGTGGATTAAGAGTGAGTAAGCTTGTCGTGAGGAAAAGACCTTCAACCGATTCCCATATATTGTGTGATGCTATCTAGTTGTCATTCTTCCTAGAACTTGTCTCAATCCTTACTCGAGGCCATATGAGCACTTTGACATGTGAAAGTGATAAGGGCATTCATTTCTAAACCCTTTGACCCAAACACAAGCCTAAACACATTCATCCTTTGTTTAACCCTTTTGAGAGCTTCACTATTCTTTCTTCCATCTTTGATCTATGAGAATTGCTTGCATTTAACAATTTTGAATTTGTGAAGGGGAAAAAATGTTTGTGTTTGTCATATTCATGATGTAGTTTCCTAGATGGTTCTTGAAATTCTTGCCACTTAGTAGTTGTCAAAAGAAAAAAAAATTGATGAAAAGCAGGAAAAGAAAACAAGTAGAAATTGAGAAAAAAATATGAAAAGAGCCAAAGGCATGAAGAAAAGTGAAGAAAAAAATTGAGAAAATGACATGCTAGGTGGCAAGGTTCAAGAGACACATATGAGCTTGTAAGGTGTTAGATTGACTCTTAAAGTCAATTTGTTTAAATGTGTTGAATGTAACAAATTTTCATTAATCATTGGCATTCATTCCAATCCAACAGTTGGCCTTTCCAACAATACAACCTTTTAAAAGTCCCTTTGATTTGCATGGCCTAATCAAATATTTGAGTGGTGGAGATGTAGGATGGTTACAAGCCTATGGTGAAGGTTGCACAAGTTAGTTATGAGAGAAAGAACCCTATTGATGAGAGAGAGTGATACACTTACCTTGTGAGAAATCTCATTATTATTTGCTCTCCAAGATTAAATTGTTTGTTGTGAATTTGCTTGTAGTATGAGAAATCTTGGATTGATGTTATTGTTGAAAGGAAAAGTTGATGATGCTATTTTCCATTTTGAGCATGATTTGATATTGTTCATTGATATATGTTTGAAGTTCAATTTCATTATACTACTTTGCCCGGGAGTGCAAAGACCCAGTGTGGGGAAATTTGATAATTCATAAATTTATCCTATTGAAGTGTGCATTTTGAGGTTAAACTAGGGGATTAATATGATAAAATTTGCATTATAGTATAATTAGCACGTAATTGGAAAAATTGGGTTTAATTGTGCTTTTTAGTGCTTTAATATAAAATTGCAGATTTGTCCTTCAATATGTTTCTTAACTCTTGATATCCAGAGGCAAAATCGGAATAAAAGTTGAAAGGGAAGCTTCAGCTTTGAAGCTTGACACAGGAAATCATGCTTACATGCTCTAGCTGTTGCCTTGGTCAGTTGGATTCTACTACTTCTGGTCACCTTGCCTATGTACAGCCCTATATGACTGTTTTGAGGAAACGTAGTGTCTTTTATACAGGAGCATTTGTTTCATGAGCTTCTGTTTTTGTGTTGTAATGCTAATGGTGATATACAAAGTGCTGTGAGAGAGGCCATACTGCACATAGATGCAAGTTGTTCCCCATATAATGTTTAATTTTACTTATTATGTGTTCAACTGAGTGCAATTTAGTTCATCTTTTATTGTTGGTTAATTGGTTACGGTGTTGGATTTATTTTGTTGTTGCTTACGTGTATGATGCAGGACAGTTTATGGGAGCATCTTACATTCAAATAATGAAGTCAAGTGTTTGCCAAAGAGACAATGTTTTTTCCTGATAGATAATATTTTTGGATAATTTAAGAACTGAAGTTTTAAGCCTATGCCATAAATGTATAATCAGTTTGATAGATTAGTAGATCTTACGTTAGCAGTGCTCTTCTGGGAACTAATGGTATCCTGGCTTGCATTTTTAGAAATATGCATTTGATAGGGTATTATGAATTATGATGACATGCATTTACACATTTGTAATTTTGGTTGATTTGAAAGTGGGATTGTTTAATTATTTTCTTTTAAACTGTTACATAGGCAGCAGTGATAGAGGGAGCATGTGGTTCTTTTTTGTTTTGGATCTATTGTACCTTTTTGTTTTGGTACTATATTCCCTTTCTATACTGTTATAATTCTTTAGCTTATCCTTTTTACCATCTTAATTATAGAAGAATTTCTTTAGGGAGCATGTGCTTCTTTTTTGTTTTGGATCTATTGTACTTTTTTGTTTTGGAACTATGTTCCCTTTTTATAGTGTTATAATTCTTCAGCTTATCCTTTTTGCCATCTTAGTTATTGAAGAATTTCTATGGAAGAAAAAGTGAAAAATTAACCGGTAGTCAATGGTCTTTCTCCTGGGCTTGCAGATTAGTTTCTCAACATTTTGCGACATGCTTGATATACCACTGAAAAGGGGAAGGCGCATAACCATCTCAGAATCCAAGAAGAAGAAACTAAGTGCACATGCAGAGGATGACCTATTTAGAGGTGAAATTTTTTTCAATATCCTTAGTTTTCTTCTTGATGTTTTATTACTGAAGAAAGACATAACAAAGAGGTGAGAAATTTAATGCTATTTCTGGACCGCTGAAATAAATAATATATTTTATTGTGCTAACTTTTACCTATTTAAGCTTCTTAGCAACATTCTTTCAGAGGAGACAGTGAACGATGCTCTCTTCCAGAAGAAGTGCTTGGCCCAACCTTATTTAAGTGAGGCTAACTTTAATGCAATATGTCATATTCAACAAACTTTGTTGATAATCCTTGAGGATATAATCACATCTCTTGATAGCACTGCTCCATTGAAGGTTCATTTTTATTCTTGATGCTTGAAAGTTCAAGATATCTAACAGGTTACTTTGTCTGTCTGTTTTTTCCTAATTCAAATTATTTTTCTATTTTTATTCGCAGGAAAACATAACAAAATAAATTAACTTCAATGTCCTAGTGTGCTCATTCTTCAAGGGATGTAGTCACCCAGAACCATGTATTTTCTGCTTTCTGCTGTTGCTAAAGCTTTTCCCGAAGAAGTTTTCGAGCATATACTTGATATTGTTGCTGTTGTTGGAGAATCAACTATCACACAGGTTTGTCAAGATATGATTAAAGCAACTTTGAAATTTGGAGTAACAGTGAAGCATGCTTGGATTTTGGTTAATTCTTTCTATTGATTATAAGCTATATAGGGGAGAGAACATGCTAATAGAAAAGGCCTGTCCCATGCTTTATACATTCTTGTCTGTTCTTGTCTGTTTCTTTTTTTGCTTGTTTTCTCCTTACAAAAAATATCAAACCATTATATCAAAGTCACTATAGCCAATGAGAGAGTCTAGGATCTTAATTTTAATAGAGTGAAACACTTTTATAGAAATGTTTTCATCTGAGGTAATGTGGTCAACAAAAGAGGGTGACATTTTTTGACTAACTATATCACAACCACGTGAGTTACTTTTTCTTAAATAATAAGAAAATAGTTGTGTCAAATTTTAAAACATCTACTAGATGGATTGATTTTTCTGTATTCTATTTCTTCAAATTCATTGTATTTTCACAGACACAAAATTGAATAGTGCGATCTTTCAATAAGGTTTCTAATATATTTTTATCATAACATATTCAAATGGTTTGGGCTTTATAAAATGTGTATGCTTGGCCTGTTCAGTATATAGGTTTCAAAATTTTTAGACTAGCCAATATTTATTTTGGATCTTTGAGGCTCATATATCTTTTGTTTCGATTAGTTTGGTTTTCACTGTATATCGTCTGTATTCACACGATTTAGTTGTTATCTGTAGATTGACAGCATTCAAAGCATGTTTTTGGATCTTATATCGGCGATTGTTCCTTGTTGGCTGCCTAAGACCGACAATGCAGAAGCATTACTAAAGGTAGTTATTTATTGACACGTGTGTGTGAAATTGTGTATATGTATGTGTTTGTGTGTATATTCATGTCCCATATTTGTTCCAAATGAATGGAAGCAATTCTAAGCGTATCGATATTTCAATATTGTTTTCTCGTTTCAGATTTTCATGGATACATTGCCTGAAGTTGTTGAGCATAGAAGATTGTCAATTGTTTTATACTTGTTGAGGTAATGTGTTCTTTATCCTATATTTCACTTTTTATGAACTTTGTTTATCTGTTCTTAAGCTACATGTAACCATGCTCCATCTTTGCAGAACTTTGGGTGAGGATAAAAGCTTGGCTTCTTTGCTTGTCCTTCTTTTCCATTCATTAGTTTCAAGGGAACAAACTACTATCCTTAATATCAAGGTTGCAGATGCATTAACGTTTTATACGAGAGAGTCTTCCTCGCGTGGAAATGATTTAAAAGATCCTTTACTGGCAGTTTTGCGGGTAAGCGATATAGTATTTCTACATTGGGTTGTTTTATTATTTTTCTTATGCTCACATGCTCTGGCTGTTGCCTTGGTCAGTTGGATTCTACTACTTCTGGTCACCTTGCCTATGTACAGCCCTGTATAACTGTTTTGAGTAAACTTAATGGTCAATTCTATGAGGGGTTGGATAATGAAGTCAAGGTACTGGGAAACCCATTTCCTTCCTAAATCATGCCATTGCTTTCCGTGATAACTTGATCAATGTAGCCCCATCTTAAATCAGATCGCGTTTGGTCTCCTGGCATGATGCATTAACGAACTTTCTTTTATATAGGAGCATTTGTTTCATGAGCTTCTGTTTTTGTGTCGTAATGCTCATGGTGATATACAAAGTGCTGCGAGGCATAGATGTAAGTTTTTTCCCATATATTGTTTAATTTTACTTATTATGTGTTCAATTGAGTTCAATTTATATTGTTTGTTGGTTACTCTGTTGGATTTATTTTGTTGTTGCTTACCTGCATGACGCAGAACAGTTTATGGGAGCATGCGAACATTCAAATAATGAATGTGACTTAATTGGGAAAATTGGGTTTAAATGTGCTTTTTAGTGCTTTAATATGAAAATTCCATATTTGTCCTTCATATTTTTTTTAACTCTTGATATCCAGGGGCAAAATCGGAATAAAAGTGGAGGGACAGATTCTAAGGAGGAACAACATTATCCTTGAAGCTTGTCGGTAATCTATTGAACCTACAAATTCTCATATTTCTTAAAGCTCTTTTGCTACTAATTCTAGACTACTAAGACTTCATTAACATTATTCTATATATGGGAACAATCATTTTCTTCCCTGAGAACCAATACACTTGATAAATGTCTTGAGCTTATCTACTAGCAAGAAAGGGAGAGCAACATCATCCTTGGAGTTGGTTTTATCAATTATCTTGTTTCTTTTGTTACATTCTTCCTAAATTTCGTTTGTTAATTAATTTATCTAGTTATTTATTTTGTTTATATACATGTGTTAACTAAGAACTAATTATTTATTATATTCATTTATTTCCAAAACTTAAGGGTTCTTCCGCATGGTTCGTCCACAGAGGGTGAGTCAGGGCCTAAGATCATTAGTACATGCTATTTATTTATTTTATAATTTTATAACTAGTGATTAGTTTGTTCTTAAATTCTTTATGTTAATAATTTTATTTATTCTCTTCGTTTTTAATCATTATTTATTAATTTATTAATTAGCCGATAACGTTGTTCTCCTTTAATTTATTTATTTATTGTATTTATTTGTTATTTATGTATGTTTATCATGTTTTTAGCTTACTATTTATCATATGTTTCTTTCTTTAGTTTCTGCCTGAATTTCCCTTGTATTAATTAATTATCTAGGTATATATTATATTCATTGTGTTGATTATAGTTATTTATTATGCTCATTTATTTAATTTTATAATTATTGTTTGGTTTGTTCTTAAATTTATTTCCTTTGGTGCTAAGAATTAATAATTATATATTATATATTATTTTTTTTGAATGGGTATATTATTTATTTTTTTAAATGTTGGTTTTTTCTTTTATTTATTATTTATTAATTATTGAAGAGCCAGATAACATGTTTCTCCTTTATGAAATTTATTTATTTTTGTAAATTTTGCATATTCATTAGCTAGTTATTTATTATTTTATTGAATTTATTTGGTTGGTTGTACTTTTCTATTATTTATTATTTATGTTTGTAAATCTTGCATATCACTAATTGTATATGTGTGTATTATTTTATTTTATTGTTTATGATGTGTTTTTCTTATTTAGGTTTTTTTCTTAATGTGTTATATATTATTTGGTTATTTATTACATCTATATATTTCAATGGCTGATGATTTTATATTTTTATTTATTTATTTCTTCTATTTATGTTGTATGGGTATTATGTTTTTTAACTTATGATTTTGGTTTTCATCCATTTATGTCCGTGTTTGTTGATGTTGAATTATTTATTGATTTTCTAATTTTAATTGAATAAATAATTAATTTTAGTTTGTTATTTTAATTTGATAGAGCATTGTTTCTAATTTATTTTTCACATTTCTTTAGTCCTTTGTTTGGTGAGTTGTAGTGTATCATATTATTTTATTCATTATTTATGACGTGTTTTCTTTTTTATTTTCTTTGTAAATGCAACATGTTTAACAATTATTATGTTAATGTCCATGTATTATTTTAATACTATTTAACTTTACAATCTACTTTAGTTTATTTATTTATTGTATTTATTTTATTATTTATCTTCCTGAATTTTCTTAATGGACTACTTATTATTTAGTTTTTTTTTTTTTGCCAACGGACTACTTATTATTTAGTTATTTATTATATCTATTTATTTCAATGGGTCTTGATTTTATATTTTTATTTATTTATTTCTTGAATTTATGTTTGTAGAGCGAGATCTTTTAATAAATAATATATCTAAATATTTGGTTACCGATAGAGCACAATGGCGTCGTGCGATCCATGTAGCGGTCCACTTAATGGGATAAGGTTTGGTTGTTGTTGTGTATTTCTTGAATTTATGTTGTAATTTATGTATGGGTTTTATGTTTTTTAACTTATGATTTTCCTTGTTTCTAATTTATATTTATATATATTTCATATATTTCTTCTTTAGTCTTTTGAATTTGTTTGGTTGGTTGGTTGTAGTGTGTGATATTATTTTCTTTGTAAATGTTGCTTGTTTATTAACTAGTTTTTGATTCTGTTAATTTCCATATATGCTTAAAGTGCTAATTATTTAACTTTTCTATAGTTTTAGTTATTAATTAGCTAGCTTTAGTTTATTTATTATATTTATTTGATTACTTATATTCCTAATTTTTTGTGTGAATTACTTTAGTTTATTTATTATATTTATTTGATTACTTATATTCCTAATTTTTTTTGTGAATTAGATATATTTTTTGTGTGAATTATTTCAATGAGACAAGCATGGTATTATGTTTATTTATAAGTAGATAGATGTCGCGTGTTTATCAACTAGTTTTTGATTTGTTAATGTTCATGTACACTTAAAGAGCTAATTATTTAACTTTTTTTTTTACAGTTTTCGTTATTAATATAATTATCCAACTTTAGTTTATTTATTCATTATATTTATTTGATTATCTATCTTCCTAATTAGATATTTAGTTATTTATTATAATCAATTACTGGGTTATTTATGTTGTAATTTGTGTATGGGTATTTATTTCACTGGGTTATGATTATTTATCTTCCTAATTAGATATCTAGTTATTTATTTTCAAATTTGATAGAGGTTTTTTGTTTATTGGTTAGTTATACTTTTTGTTAGTATTTATTATTTATTAATGTTTGTGAATTTTGCATATTCATTAGCTAGTTGTTTGTTATGTTTATTTATATGCATGTTTTTTAAAAACATAATACCATATTATATATAGACATAATTGCTTGTCTCACTGAAATAATTGATTAAAAAATACTAGATATCTAATTCACACAAAAAATTAGAAATATAAGTAATCAAATAAATATAATAAATAAACTAAGGTTGGATAATTAATAACTAAAACGTTAAAAAAAAGTTAAATAATTAGCTCTTTAAGCATATATGGACATTAACAGAATAAAAAACTAGTTGATAAACAAGCAGCATCTATAAAGAATATAATATGACACACTACAACCAACCAAACAAATTCAAAGGACTAAAGAAGAAATATATAAAATATAAATTAGAAACAAGGCAAAATCATAAGTTAAAAAACATAATACATAATACCTATGCATAAATTACAACATAAATTAAAGAAATAAATAAATAAAAATATAAAATCATGACCCATTGAAATAAATAGATATAATAAATAACAAAATAACAACTAGTAAATTAAGAAAATTTACAATAAATAAAAACTTCCACATATCTCCCCTTTAGTTTGTTTATTTTATTGAATTTATTTGGCTCGTTATACTTTTGTTATTATTTATTATTTATGTTTGTGAATTTTGCATATTCGTTAGCTTGTTATTTGTTTTGTTTATTTATATGCATGTTTTTAATTGTATTTATCTTGTTAGGGATACTTTTCTATTATTTATTACTTATGTTTGTAAATTTTGCATATTCATTAGCTCGCTAGTTATATATTATACTCATGTTGTTAATTATGGTTATCTATCATGTTCATTTATTTTGATTGTAATTATATATTATTTCTTTCTTTTTTAATGTTGGTTTGGCTTTTTATTAACTAGTGAAGAGCCAGATAACATATTTTATTTATTGTATTTATTTACTTATGTGTGTATTATTTTATATTTTTATTTATTTATTTCTTTAATTCTTTAATTTATGTTGTAATTTATGTATGGGTATTATGTTTTTTAACTAATGATTTTGCCTTGTTTCTAATTTATATTTCATATATTATGTTCTTTGTAGATGCTGCTTGTTTATCAACTTGATTATGTTAATGTCCATGCTTAAAGAGCTGGTTATTTAACTTTTTTATAGTTTTAGTTATTAATTAGCCAGCTTTAGTTTATTTATTATATTTATTTGATTACTTATATTCCTAATTTTTTGTGTGAATTAGATATCAAGTATTTATTATAATCAATTATTTCAATGATTATGTTTATTTATAACATGGTATTATGTTTTTCAATTTATAATTCGGTTTTTCATATTATGTTTTTATTTGATAGATCATTTTTTAAATTTATTTATTCTTCCACATATCTCCCTTTAGTTTGTTTATTTTATTGAATTTATTTGGTTAGTTATACTTTTGTTATTATTTATTATTTATGTTTGTGAATTTTGCATATTCATTAGCTAGTTATTTATTATGTTTATTTATATCCATGTTTTTTATTGTATTTATCTTGTTAGGTATACTTTTCTATTATTTATTACTTATGTTTGTAAATTTTGCATATTCATTAGCTAGCTAGTTATTATGTTGGTTTGGTTTTTTATTTATTATTTATTAACTATATTTGGTTAGTTATACTTTTGTTATTATTTATTTCTGTCAATTTTACATATTCATTTGTTAGTTACTTATTATGTTTATTTATATGCATGTTTTTTATTGAATTTATTTGGTTAGCTATGCTTTTCTATTATTTATTATTTATATTTGTAAATTTTGCATAGACATTAATTATATTTATTGTGTTAATTATGATTATTTATTATGTTTATTTATTTCGATAGTAATTGTATATTATTTCTTTCTTTTTTAATGTTGGTTTGTTCTTTTATTTATTATTTATTAATAGTGAAGAGCTAGATAACATGTTTCTCCTTTATTAAATTTATTGATTGTATTTATTTACTTATTTATATGTGTGTATTATTTTATTTTATTGTTTACGATGTGTTTTTTTTATTTAGATTCTTTCTTAATGTGTTACTTATTATTTAGTTATTTATTATATCTATTTATTTCAATGGGTCATGATTTTATATTTTTATTCATTTGTTTCTTGTATTTATGTTGTAATTTATGTATGGGTGTTATGTTTTTTAACTTATGATTTTGTTTTTCATCCATTATTACATAATAAATTGTATATAATTATATTATAATATCATATATATATATAAGAGCTAGTTGGGGTTGAATTTTATTCAAAATATAAGTTTCCAGTCCATTTTTTATACAACTATCTAATTTACAAACTACTATACTGCACTAGTTTCATTTGTAGGGTAGAGAAAGGTTTATTTTGGTCATATTTAATGGGTAGAGAAAGAAAGCTTTCATAAGGATATACAATTATACCATGATACTATCCATTTATCTTATGTTAACTTTGTTTTCATAGGATATATTGTATATTAAAAAAATATTAATTTAAAAGGGAAAATTAATTAGAGGTCCCTGGGAGGACACATAATAAGAGAGAGGTCCCACTAAATGCTCAAATTAAAGTAGGGTCCCATGGGACCTTATTTCTATTATGTTTTAAATCCAATTTACCATTTTACCCCTTTCATTAAAAACCAAAAACTAAAAACCCAATTCATTCTTCACTCCCTTTCAACTTTCATCACCGATGAAGCTTCCCAAGAACCCTAGATTTCGCCTCCATCCTTGCACCGTGGATTTTCGCCGGCCGTGTTCGTCTCAGCCAGGCTGTGGTTCGCTCAAAGATTCAGAGCCATCTTAGGTGCCGATCTCCATTTTGAACCTTTGGGTGAGTGATCAAATAGTTGTAATTGTTTCACTAGTTCTTTGTCAAGCTTGCTGTGCTTGTTTCTGGTTGAAGTTTTCTCTTGAGTAAGTCCATTGTTTCTGCTAATATCTGCTGCAAAATCATGTGTTTTGGAGGTTAAAATTGCTGCCAATTTATTTCTATTTTTGCTCGGTTTTGTACTTCATTGCTGAAGCTTTTGTTTGGTCCTGTAATTATTCTTTTTTTTTTGTGGCCCAAGTTGCAGCAAAAATCTGATTGTACAATCTATTGTGATTATGTTCTGTACCTAGTCACATGCATTGAATTTCATTTAAAGTAGCTGTGATTCTGTTCTTGCAATTTTGTTGGTGGATTCATGCATATAAATCCGATCATGCGCCTAGAATTTGCTGCAACATATTGGTGTATTGTGACTTGATTTTAATTTGAACAATTTGTGTAGTTTGAATTTAGGAAAATCTGAGATTCAATTGAACAAGGTTGCTGACTTTGAGGGGTGTATAAGCTCTGTTTTTAGGTCCAAAAACAGGGGAAATCAGAAAAAGCTGTAGCTCTTTTGGTTTCCACATGAACTAAAATTTTCATTGTCGTCAGAGCTCAAATAGTTGTTATTGCTGGTCATTCAGTTGTAAATAACAACTTTCTGGAAGACAGTTGAAGTTTTGAATGAATTTTATTGGGGATGGATTTTGTGCTTTGTTATTTTGTTCTAAGACAGGGGTGAAGTAAAAGGTTGAAGCTTTGTTGGGTTAACACCAATGTGTTGGTATTTTAATAAGGTGTTTTCATTACTTTAATATAAAGTTGTCACAGATGCTCATTAAGTCGTTATATCTGGTCGTTTACTTGTGAATTGTATGTTATTGTGCAGGATGAATGAGAAGATGGAGGGGACATCAGGGAAGCATGTAATATGTTTGTTGCATACGGGTGGACGATTTATAAATGGTGAAGAAGGTGAGATGCGATATGTGGGGGGCAGTATCATTTCAAGAACTATAAAGGAAGGCACTACTTATGGAGAATTGAGACAAGTTGTATAAATTATGTGAATTTTATCAGCATTTTGACTTTGTGTAGCAACTTTTAGTAATTGTGTAAGTTGTTACGGCCGTTACTAGGTGTCAAGATTTTGGGTTGTAACAGCTTTTGGGGGGGCTGTTTGTAAGAACGTTGTGACCATGTATAACAAGATATTGGGCATTAGTAACAACCTTCTGACCATGTGTAACAACTTATTGGGCACCAGTCATAAGTAATTTAATTTCTTTAAAGTTGCATTTTAGCACAGGGAAAACTGAAAGTGGGTTTCCATCGTCACAACTTTTGGGCAACGCGTAACAACTTATTGGGCATTAATAACAAGTTATTGGGCACACTGACAATGTGTAAAAAAATTTAGTATTAACAACTTCTGGACTGTCTTTAACAACCTTCTGACTATGCATAACAACTTATTGGGCACCAGTCACAAGTCATTTAATTTATTGAAAATTGCATTTTAGCACGGAAAACTGAAACTGGGTTTCCATCGTCACAACTTTTGAGCAACGCGTAACAACTTATTGGGCATTAATAACAAGTTATTGGGCACAACTGACAATGTGTAAATGTTTTTAGTACTGACTTCTGAGTTATCTTTAACAACCTTACGACCATGCGTAACAACTTATTGGGCAACAGTCACAAGTCATTTAATTTCTTGAAAATTGCATTTTAGTACAGGGAAAACTGAAACTGGGTTTCCATCGTCACAACTTTTGGGCAACGCGTAACAACTTCTTGGCCTTTAGTAACAAGTTATTGGCCACCTGACACAAGTCATTTAATTTCTTTAATGTCGTACTTTTAGCACAAGGATAACAGAAATGGTATTGCCTTTGTCATCTGTAACAAGATTATGACTAACACACATATACAACACGACCTTATCATTATAACAACGTTTGGCCTGTCCATAACAACCTTCTGGGCATGTATAACAATGTTTTGGGCAATCATAACAAGTTTCATAATAGAATCAGTTATAACATCATCATTTCACATTTGTTATTAAAGACAACTTGCCATTGAGCACCAGTTACAATTCATAGACAAGTAGTCCACATAAGTTGTTGTATCATCAAAGCACACTCTAAATTTCATGGTTATTCCCCTAGCTTCGTATCCAACAATTAATGCTACAATTGTTCTCAATTCTCCATAAGTAGTGCCTTCCTTTATAGTTCTTGATATGGTACTGCCCCCCACATATCGCATCTCACCTTCTTCACCATTTATAAATCGTCCACCCGTATGCAACAAACATATTACATGCTTCCCTGATGTCCCCTACATCTTCTCATTCATCCTGCACAAGAACATTGTTATTCACAAGTAAACGACCAGATATAACGACTTAATGAGCATCTGTGACAACTTTATATTAAAGTAATGAAAACACCTTATTAAAATACCAACACATTGGTGTTAACCCAACAAAGCTTCAACCTTTTACTTCACCCCTGTCTTAGAACAAAATAACAAAGTACAAAACCCATCCCCAATAAAATTCATTCAAAACTTCAACTGTCTTCCAGAAAGTTGTTATTTACAACTGAATGACCAGCAATAACAACTATTTGAGCTCTGACGACAATGAAAATTTTAGTTCATGTGGAAACCGAAAAAGCTACAGCTTTTTCGGATTTCCCCTGTGTTTGGACCAAAAAACAGAGCTTATACACCCCTCAAAGTCAGCAACCTTGTTCAATTGAATCTCATATTTTCCTAAAATTCAAACTACACAAATTGTTCAAATTAAAATCAAGTCACAATACACCAATATGTTGCAGCAAATTCTAGGCGCATGATCGGATTTATATGCATGAATCCACCAACAAAATTGCAAGAACAGAATCACAGCTACTTTAAATGAAATTCAATGCATGTGACTAGGTACAGAACATAATCACAATAGATTGTACAATCAGATTTTTGCTGCAACTTGGGCCACAAAACAACAGAATAATTACAGGACCAAACAAAAGCTTCAGCAATGAAGTACAAAACCGAGCAAAAATAGAAATAAATTGGCAGCAATTTTAACCTCCAAAACACATGATTTTGCAGCAGATATTAGCAGAAACAATGGACTTACTCAAGAGAAAACTTCAGCCAGAAACAAGCACAGCAAGCTTGACAAAGAACTAGTGAAACAATTACAACTATTTGATCGCTCACCCAAAGGTTCAAAATGGAGATCAGCACCTAAGATGGCTTTGAATCTTTGAGCGAACCACAGCCTGGCTGAGACGAACACGGCCGGCGAAAATCCACGGTGCAAGGATGGAGGCGAAATCTAGGGTTCTTGGGAAGCTTCATCAGTGATGAAAGTTGAAAGGGAGTGAAGAATGAATTGGGTTTTTGGTTTTTGGTTTTTAATAAAAGGGGTAAAAGGGTAAATTGGGTTTAAAACATAATAGAAATAAGGTCCCATGAGACCCTACTTTAATTTGAGCATTAAGTGGGACCTCTCTCTTATTATGTGTCCTCCCAGGGACCTCTAATTAATTTTCCCAATTTAAAATGTTGTTAAATTGTAAGAGAGAATAATGTTTAAGGTTTTTCTTATTCTGTAAAACATATTGTAAGTTACTTCAAAATATACCACAAGCATAAAATATAATACTACATATGAATAATTAGAGAGGTCATATCAACAACATTATCTCGCCAAGCTAGGTCATGATGTTATATAGCACATAACCTAGTTAGTAGCGACTAGGAGGGCATTTCTATCACAACAATAACCATTATCCAACTATTTGCGTTAGGTACATGAATCATCCATTATACTCTGTAAACAACCAAATTTTTAGATATATTGTTAATGACCTATTTAATGAATTCATTGAGCGGCCTCTTTCGTTTTCTTCTACCCTTTGTAGATACACTATCTTTTATACCTTTTTTAATTAGTGCCTCTAAATATGCATATCCAAATAACATTTAACAATTTTCTATCATTTTTCTTTAATACATGCTACTCCCATTATTAGAGTAGGGAAAAAAAAGCCAGTCTTTCACGGGCTTAGGCCTAAAAGGGCGGCTCTTTTAAACTTGAGCCAAAAAGATTGATCATTTTCCAAAGCCCCGCCCATGAATGATTGGCCTCTGGCCTATAAAGGTCAGCCCTTTTAAAAAAAATTATTTTCTCCTTCTTAAAAAGAAATAAGGCTAAAAAATAATTTTTTTAATTTAAGACATAAATATTATCAAATTTAGGTTACAAACACCACATTAAACACTAAATCAACAATTAAATAATAATATAATATTATCTTGTCAAATATATACATAGCTTACAAATTTAAAAACATACAACATAAATCAAATCATTATCTAGAGCTTAAATGAAGATGCTATTGTGGTAAACCGAATATTATAAAAAGTTAAAAGTAACTAAAGATGTATAAAAAATAAAAAGGTCTAATATGAGAGCCTTACAAAGTATGCCCTTAAACCGCTTTCAATTTTAAAGTTAAAATCTCAAACTTGGCCCTTACATTTTTCAAGCCCTAACATGCTTTTTCTTTTCTTTTTTTATATAAAAGAAATAGAGCTGGTAATACGGGGCGGGCTCGACGGGTTCGGGACAGGCCCAAAAAAAACCCACTTTAAATATGGGCTTGATTTTTCAACATGGACCATATTGTTCAGGTTTCCGGCTGGGCCCAAAAAAGCCTGTTTTAAGTCATTTTTTAATAGTTTTCTCCTTTTTTCGAATGAGCTCTGGTTTTACAATATACTCCATCCGGTCCTAATTATAAGATCATTTAGGCTTTTTTAGAGAAATTAAGGATGCAAAATTAATCACTTTAAATTGTCTATATTTATCTTTTTACTTATAAACTAACCTATAATCTAATTACATATGACATATGTTATAATTTAGTGGTCAAATTTACTTAACTTCTACAAAAAAGTCAAAGTGGTCTTATATTTAGAACCGGATGGAGTAATTAGTAAAGTGAGGATTGTCTTCGGCGTTTACCCAAGTGAGAACCCTAAACCAAAGAAAATAACACTAATAAAAGAAATGAAATTAAAACAAAGGGAAAAATGCCATGTTTTGCCCGGAAGTTTTGCCTTTGGAGTAATTTTAGCCTGGAAGTTTTTTTAGGACCTATTTTGACCCGGAAGTTAATAAAACGTAGCAATTTTAACCTGGGCTAACGGAAATATAACGCTGCCATTAATTACTTATGACACATAGCAAATTTAGACTATTATGCCCTGATATTTTCAAATAAGATATTTATTTTTGAGATACAAAATTCCTTTCACTTCAAAAGTTTTACTTACCAAACCCCTTAATTATTTTCTCCCATAATAACCTCTTTTGAACCTAAGAATAATTTTTCCAAATTTATTGTCCTTAAAATAAGGGAGAAACTAAGCATTTAAAATTCTTTAATGTCAATTTACTTTAATTTAGCCACAATCTGGAAAGAATCATTGATGAACAAAATCACAAAACAATTTCAACTCAACTGAAAACAACACAAATATGAGTGAAGGAGGTTTTAGAGTAAAAATTCCAATTGCAGAGCAACAATAAATCATACAGTCACCATAATAAACTATAATGTAATCTTAATCTAAGCTTATACCTCATCTTGCTCCAGATTAAGTCGAAAAATTGCAAGTTCAGGAATGGGCTAATTAGGAATTGCAGATGTAGATGGAGTTTATTTTTGGTTTGATATTGGATTCCTCACTCGTTTTTGGGAATCAAAGTGTGCTGGTACGGTTTATCTTGCTATTGAATTGATTTCAGTTTTGAGGTCAAAAGCTATATGAACATAGAAATTGTGTCTTATGTAAACATCTTAGAAATTTAATTGAGGATTAGTGGGCTAATTAGGAATTGATTCATGATAGATTATGGGTTATGAGAATATTTGAGGCATTTTTGAGGCATTTTTAAGAATTTTAAATGCTTAGTTTCTCCCTTATTTTAAGGACAATAAATTTGGAAAAATTATTCTTAGGTTCAAAAGAGGTTATTATGGGAGAAAATAATTAAGGGATTTGGTAGGTAAAACTTTTGAAGTGAAAGGAATTTTGTAACTCAAAAATAAATATCTTATTTGAAAATTTCAGGGTCTAGTAGTCTAAATTTGCCATATGTCATAAGTAATTACCGGTCAGCATTATATTTTCGTTAGCCCAGGTCAAAATTGCTACATTTTATAAACTTTCGAGTCAAAATAGGTCTTAAAAAAACTTCCAGGCCAAAATTACTCCAAAGATAAAACTTCAGGGCCAAAAATGGCCTTTTTCCCTAAAACAAATAAAATAACACTAATAAAAAGAAAAGAAAGTATTATATTATTTAAGTATATTTTTTTTAAAAAAAAAAAGGAAAACAAGTTCGGGTTTGACGGGTTAGCCCGTCACGGGCTCAGGTTTGATGGGTTCGGGCCCAAAAGACCCATTTTAATATGGGCTCTGTTTTTCCGAACCTATAACCGTATTTTTTCATGAGTTTCGGGTTAGTCTACGGGCTCCAACCCATATTACCGTCTCTAAAAAGAAAAGAAAGCAGGAACATGTATACTATACTTTTATACCCTCAGCGTACAAACTCACAAAGGCCCTAGAGAAGTCTGTGAACTTCTAAGCCTCACTGGTAAGCTTTATGACCTCGAAAGAAAGTGTCCCTACAAACACCCTCCTCCTGACTCCTGGCATCCTCCGTCAGAGTTGCTACCGCCGCCGCCTCCGATATTGTCCTCATAGGCCCATTAGTTCCTTTGTTCAAACGAACTACCAAGTACTAAATTTCTTGCTCTCAGCCCATCATTGTCGCCATTCGTCTCTCGCCTTTGCCTGTAAGGCTTTTGAACTGTCTTCGTGTAGCTTTGATTTCTCTCATCGAGTGAATTTCTCTATTATGGGTCTTTTTCATTGATGGGTATTTCTGTATTTTCTGCTCATATTCTTTTTTGTTATCTTTTCTTAATAATGAATGTCCCATGATCTCTTACTCAAATTTTGTTCTCAGCTCTTGGCTTCCATGAAATAGTTTTGCTCAATGTTCCTTTTTTTAATTTTTTTTTTTGTAACATTTGCTTTTACTCATCGTAAGTACTTTAATTGTAGCAGTGGATGACAGATTTTTTATTTTCCTTTCCTATTGCAAGGTAATCCGTCTCAATATGTGCTTTTATCATCTAACAAAACAGAAAGAGAAAAGTGTGATCAGATTATACCTGTGCCATTATACATATTTGTTGGAGTATATTTTAAATTTCATAAATATTTAGGTGCCTGTGTTTAAGATTGAACATTGGATAGCAAGATATCAATGGCTTGCCACTAGGATGATGGACAACCACAGAAGCCTAAATCGAAAAAGAAAACATTACAACATAAAACATGAGCCAAACTTGATTTGCCCAATTTCAATGGTTCAGTTTAAAAAAATCATTGACACGCCAGGACGGGCCCATCTCAGTCCGGTCTCGTGAACGCCCCTGTGTTAATCTATGTTGATGATTTTATCATAAACCCCATGCAGCACAATCTAGTATTCTAGTCATTGAGAAATATATATTTTTTAAAGGCAAATTATAATATATATATATATATATATATATATATCTATTTAAAAAATAAAAAAGAACTTACATTTGAGAAGGGTTTGATAATCAATTTATTATAATTTTTCCTTCCTTAAACCAAATAGGGTAACATTAAAGTTCCAACCCCTCTCCCTCCCCTCCATTGAACCAAGCAGACCCTAAGGGCACAGCCGGACACATAGACCTTGCTGTCAGATTTTTTCAGCACATTTGTTAGAGCTTGACTCTGTCTAGCAAGCATACTTCTACTTGTGTGGCAAGCATACTTCTATTTGGACGTTTTAATTTGCAAAATTAGTTCGGTTCTATTATATATGGATTGCATAATTGCAATTCGCAAGTTTAACTATAGACTGGTTATTTCACCTTGTAGTACACCTCCATTGAGCCTTCGGGTGATAGCGTGCCACTAGGGAGGGATCCTATTTCCTTTACTGCTCCATCAAAGCCTCAAGTATATTCAAAGTATGCAGGGTTTGATAGAGTTCAGTGGTTCAGAGCATCTTATATAAGGATGATGATATTGTTGTTGTTCCTAAGGTAATGATATCAAAGATCTTAAACCCTTGAATGACAAAGGCTTAAGGTATGTTCCTATACAGGGTAATCTGTACTTTGATGTGGAAAGATTTACAGATTTTTTAAATATAGGAACAGTTGAATAAGAAAAAAAATGCTGCTAGGTGGATAACATGTATCGGAGCTTGTAGTTATACCTTGTGTAACAGTTTGGCTAATTTGGATTGAACCAGAGATTTCAATTCATGAATTGATAACTATAAATGTTATGCTTGTGCATTCACCCTTTTGTAAAAGAGCATATACATTTTGTGACAGGCAAAAAGTTGAAGCAATATCTAATTAAGAATGGAGCTAACATCAGCGTGGAGGAACAGCAATTGTTGATGTCTGGAAATTCGAATAAGCAAAAGGTGGAATTGGGAAATCTCACGCCAAGAAGTGATCAAGGATGTATTTTTGGAATTCTGGGGCATGTGATCATCTTCCAGTGTGTCCTTTCTCCATCCTGAAAAATGTTCTAGACAGTTGCACTTCGCCTTCATCTCATCACACTTACTGTTCACCCCTGTACATGCATAATAGGCCCAAAAATATATGTTCTTTGATCCATTTTTTACCGTAATTAAGGAAACTATCACATACTGCAATTTTTACTGTCACTCAATATATTCAAGATTTTGATGGTATGTGACACAGTAGAAAAGCCCTTGCTTTTGAGGTTAATGGGAACTTATTTGAACTGTTGTCACATATTGGTGGGTGCAGTTTTGCATCGGAGCAATTCTTGGTGGTGTTGAATTATGGGTTCTTGGTTATCAACAAGGTTGTTAAACATATGCATAGCTTCAATGTGCAAGGTCCGGCAATTGTTTAAAGCTGAAGTTGTATTAATTGATGGTATAAGATTAGGGGTACTTCCAGATGTGGTTACATACAATACTTTAATTGATGCATATTGTCGTTTTGTTAGTATTGATGTTGGTTATTCTGTTCTTCATAGGATGAGGGAAGCGGGGATAAACCCAGATGTAATTTCATACAATACTTTGATTGCTGGGGCTGCCAGAAAGTGCTTGTTGTCTAGGTCTATAGATCTGTTTGAAGAAATGATTCAGATGGGCATACAACCGGATCTCTGGAGCTATAATATATTAATGGATTGTTTGTTCAAGCTTGGAAAACCAGATGACGCAAATCGTGTTTTCCGGGATATAATACTAAGTGATCTCCATCCAAGCAAGGCCACTTTTAACATTATGATTGATGGTCTTTGTAAAAATGGGTATGCCAATAATGCTCTAATGTTATTTAGGAATTTGAGGCAACGTGGATTTGTTCCTGATATAGTGACATACAATGTACTCATTAATGGGCTTTGCAAGGCCAGAAGACTAGTGGCAGCAAGAAAGATCCTTAAAGAACTCGAAATATCTGGTCATGAACCAAATGCTATAACCTACACTACAGTAATGAAGTGTTGCTTCAGGTGCAAGCAGTTGGAACGAGGGTTTGAAATCTTGTCAGAGATGAGGAGTAAAGGGTACACATTTGATGGCTTTGCTTATTGTACTGTGATTGCTGCATTGATTAAGACGGGAAGAATTGAGGAAGCAGATTACATCATTCATCTGATGCAGGGGAGCGGCATTGTATCTGATGTGGTGTCCTATAACACACTAATAAATCATTACTGTAGACAGGGAAGATTAGACGATGCCTTTAAGTTATTGGATGAACTGCAGAAAGCAGGCTTAGAATGTGATCTATACACTCACACAGTTATAGTTAATGGCTTGTGCAAAGCTGGCGATATTGATGCAGCTCAACAACATTTGAATTATATGAGTGCATTGGGATTCAATAATATGGTGGCTTCTAACTGTTTGATTGATAGCTTAGGTAAAGCTGGCCAAATTGATTGTGCCATGAAACTATTTAAATCAATGGAGTTTAAAGATGCTTTTACATATACCATCTTGGTACATAATCTTTGCCGGGCTAGAAGGTATCTTTGTGCATCCAAGCTTTTGATGTCTTGTTTAAAATCTGGCTTTAGGACCCTAAAGGCTACTGAGCGAGCTGTTCTTGATGGTCTCCATGGTATAGGATACACAAATGAAGCCAGGAAATTGAGATCTAAAATTCAATTAGCTCGACTTCTACATTGATTGCTTGGCAATTGTTGTACCTGTATTAGTATGTAGTACTTGCCGACTTTGATAACAGAATGACTTTGCATGACTCAATCCCCATAACTTCATGGAAGGGGAGACTATTTTCATTATGCTGATAGACTGTTGGTAAGTAATATAATTCAAAAGACTGGTGCTACATCAAGATGATTGATACTTGGCCTTTCTGGCGTCTATGAATCAATCCTTATATTATTGATCTAAGGACCACTGGAATCCAGCCACAACAGCCATGACTAAGGTACTTATGCCCTGTTAAGTGTGCTGGAAGGATTTTTTATGGAATGGAACTTGAAAGGGAATAAGAACGTGATAGTAAAAGGAATGAAAGGGGAGTTTAAATGTACGTTTTGGTATGTTAGAAAATATTATTGAAATCCAGAGTATGATTTTGGTTTGGTGTATGTATTTGAAATTTAAATGATGGAATAGAAGTCAAAATTAATCAAAAGATTGTAATACTACTGGGAAAATAAATAATGAAAATCAATAAAAGCAACAGATTTAAAAAGTTACCCTATCAAACCTTGTGGTTTGCAATTCCTCTCTGTTCACAAACAATAAAGGACACCTACTGGCCACCCCATGTTTGGCTTTGACAGAAATTGTTGCCATTGCCAAACCTTCATCTTAGAATCAAGTGAAGATATTGTGGTTTGCAATTCCTCTCTGTTCACAAACAATAAAGGACACCTACTGGCCACCCCATGTTTGGCTTTGACAGAAATTGTTGCCATTGCCAAACCTTCATCTTAGAATCAAGTGAAGATATTGCCGTGGGCTTGTGATTCTGTTGCAGGTAGTCTTCATTTGTGGAATTGACGTGTCATGCTGTGCTAGCTTTTTTTTTAACTCTCACAACACTGTTTATAGTGAACGCTTTTTTTCCTGATCATATTTTCGTTGATTGATGCTGTGCTTGGACTCGTGTAGAAGTTACTAGGTCCTGGCTTCTTCAATTTATCCTATTTAAATGTGCCTTTAGCATAATTTACTAGGGGAATTGCAGCTTTGATATATTACAGCTTGTCTTTTGTTTCTATTGTGATTGGAGAACGGGAATTAACTTCAGGCGAAGCTGAATAACATATTTTTGATATATTGTAGGCTGTTTTGATATTCTGTTCTACTTGGTGCATAAATTAGCTTGAAAGACAAATGCTGATATCCGGATATTCAAGTCAGTAAAGGCATTCTCACCTTAGGAGGTTATGGAGAATCAATACATTACTAGTTTTGTGCTGTTGATGTTGATGAACTGCATTTGGAGAGCACCTTGTGTCTTAGCTCATTCATTTTCCCATGTTATATGATTATATCCCATGGGAGAGTGGTGAATGTGTAGTATAGAGTCATAGAGATTATATTTGTAGCCGTAAATTTGTAAATGGTCACTTAAATTAGAAATATAGGCCTTGTAAATTGAGTAATATCTCCAATCTTATTTATAAGAGCTAGTTAGGGTTGCTATTTTGTTCTTAACATGAGGGGTTTTTTTTTTTTTTTTTCATTTTATCTCTTGTATTAATTATTTTTTTGCCAAATGAATTTGTCTTACTTATAAATCCCGATATATAATGTAATAATATACATCAGTTTTTCAGAAATATTATGTAACATGCTATAATTAAATAGTTTATTTAATTTCCTTAATTTTTTTTAAATTAGCTAACTGAGCCTTGTATTAAGGATTGGAGGAAGTATCCTTTGAAAAAAGTGATTAATATCAAGGTGCCCTATATAACATGAATGTTGCTTGGGTTCGATTAATGTTGAATGAGCGGGCCAAGCCTTGTGAAAGTCTACATACTAGAATTGAAGTCTAACGTAGTAAACATACAAGCCAGCTTCTTGATATATTGAATGTATATTTCAAGTCAGGGGTTACTTAAGTGCCTAATGTTAACTGCTCGTGAGATGTGTAATCAAGCCTTGCCACTTTGTCCAGCGATATTCTTGCGATTGAATTTATATATATACATATACATTTCATGTCACCAATACTCTGATATTGTGACGCTATCATAGACTATTGAAGTCATGGTAATTTATTCTAGTTCTTATTTTGTTAATGTACGGGCAGGAAAAAAAAAAGGATACTCCGGCCATTTATTTAGTTTTGGCCCTTGATTTAACCATTCTTTTGTGCCTTGGAAGTTAAATACAAAATATTTATTTATTAACTAGGGATTACATTATAGTTGTGTGATCTTGAATCGTCCCATAAGGAGCCTTACCACTAACGTAGAAAACTAAATGCAATTAATGTAGGTAAAGAGTGCGGGGGGGGGGGGGGTTTGGGGTTTTAATATGAAACATGCAAAATGACTCTAAATGCTACATTTTTTATTTTTTCCTTAATGTGGTGAAATTGTTGGATGGGTGAAGTGGAGTTAATGTAATGAGATGGATCTCTTGAGTCTAGGTGAGGGTGGCAATCATTAGTTCAATTCATTTAGGAGTTTAGTTCACCAAGTCTAAGGGAAAACCCCTAGCACTCAGTAGGGTCTAATCACTCTAATTAACAACTAATCCAGCGCATCATATTCATAGCTATCAATTTGGGTAATTGTGAACATCCGCTTGATGTGTGTAATGCTTTTGAAACAATGCAATTATGGTTCTCATAGAAGTGCAATCACAATAATTACGAATGAAGAAAAACTAATTACAACTACTATCAGTCACTATGATAGTCATAACCAACATACAACGACTGGCAAATATGAAATTATAACTCAATTGAATTGAAATCACAACATACACAAAGTAGTTAACATACATGAATAGCAACCACACATCCAATTCTCAAAATCCAAATACAAGACAAATACAACTAGGAATAAGTCTAATACAAAGAAATTAAGCAAGTGAAAACTAGAAACTCCCCTATGAAGAATCAATATTTGATCGACCATCAACCAATCATCAAGAGATGTAGAAAACTTCAACCACACATAGATGTTTCAAGAGAAGCTTCAAGAAGAAGCCTCATCTGAAATTCCATAGAAGAAGAGGGTTGAAGAAGGTGGAAAATAAAGGAGATGGAGATGGAAGAGGGTAGAGAGAGATGAGAGGAAATCTTAGAGATAGTGAATGATATGGAAAAGATGATTAGAATTGAGTATTAGGTCTATGATAGGAAGTCAGGTCTTGGTTGTTTTAGGTTGGATTATACCAATAAGTACCCAAAAAACCAGCAAAATCGCGTATTAGATTTTTCGCAGTTTTATCGCAACAGATGAGGCAGAGCCCATCAGCAAAGGATCAGCCAAAAATCAGCACTTTTCAGCAGTTTCTCCTCTTTCTTCAAATTCTCGGGATCGTTTCTCCATGATTCCTACAATGAATATACATGCAATGAATCATCAATTGCCCTTAAAATCAATTAAATGTAATAAATCATTGAAGAGGCCCATTTTACCCATCATTATCATAAATCCCAATTAAGTGTCCTAAAATCAGAATTTGCTCTAATTTGGTGCAAAAACCCCTAGAACATACAATAATCCACCCAATTCAGTTATGAAAAACATATAATAATATGATGAAATCATTCCTATTGAAGTCAGGGTATTGTTTTACCTCCCAAAACAGTAGTCCAATATTTTTAGAACGGCTTGGATTTGAACAGATTGCTCAAATGGAAGTTTAGTATAAAAAAGATGAAGAATAAAAGGCCGACTGTAGGTTCTTATATGCTGTAATTGTACTTCAGTTCAATATATATATATATATATTTATATATGTGTGTGTGTGCTGTAATTGTACGTGTTTTTGTTGTTTTTTGTTCACATCTTATGGTCCTTATTATTTAGAAGTTGAGCTTCTAATATTTCATTTCTAAATTTCAACAGAGTAATAGTGATTTGCTATAAGTGCTGTAAGCCCCAAAAGATCACTCAAAATAGATTCTTTTAGTTTACAAAAATCAAAGATAAACTTATGATATTTCATTTGTACATTTCATATTGCTAGAAGCGAATCGTAATACTAAAATAACAACTTGCAAACGGATTCTATGAACTTGTGAAAATCAAGTTTAGTTTCTGTGCATTAAACTTGTAAAATTCCAATAATAGTGAATATGCTATAAACAAGTTGGAAAATGAAAGAATCCATTTACAAATGATATTTTAGGATTTATGTAGGAAAATGGGTTAGACCCAGTCCACCCGAAACCTGAAGGAGCTCCGAAACCTGAAAGTTCATTTTGGATCTTAAGTATTTATACCACAAGTTAACAAAGAGACAAAAAAGCAATGCCACATAAGATTGATTGTCAAGTTAGAGTCAACATTTGTTGAATGCGTGATGACATGATTCGAGTTAATATTCTTAAATGTCGTGAAAGTTTTTTTTTTTTTAAAGCACACAACACCCAGAAGTTTTGTTTTAGATCTCAAACCCCAAATTAATGTATATGAAAATGAATGATTGCCACCTAAACGTAAAATGTAATATTTAAATCCTTGTTAAATGTGTGTTAACTTGGATCAAACTTTATCTCCAAATAGAGATCTTTGCAAGCCCACGATCATATATCTTTCTCATAATTCCCTTGCTATTGCAGTGAAATTACAATGACTTCGTATGTTTATTTGGACAACCACTTGAAGAGGAAAATAAAGGTTGGTCCAAGTTAACACTCATTCAACGTTGATATGACTCTTTAGTGATGCTTAATATTACGTATCAATTGTTCATTTGTCTTTCTGTTAAATTGGGACATAAATGCTACTAAAAAAAAATACTTCTATGACATTTAAGATCCAAAATAAAAATTTCAGGTGTAGGGTAAGAAAACCTCTAGGGTATTTAGGAACATTAATCCATGTTGCATCACATTAAAGCCCTTTAACAAGGTTTGACTCTGATATAACTTTTAGTCTTATACGACAAATGTTTGTTTGTCCTTCTATTAACTTAAAACTTAAAATATAAGTACTTCGAAATAATACATCTAGAGCATTTAAGATCTAAATAGATTTCTGGGTGCTAGGAGCTCTTTGAGGAAACCTCCAAAGCATTTAACACCATTAACCCAAATTAAAATTATAAACATAAAAAGTTCCTTGTGGCACAAGTACAAGAAGTTTGCAATTTAAAAAAGAAAGCATATTTGCTTTAATAAATAGATAGTTTTAACTTTAACTGTACTTTTGAGGCAGAAATTCTCTATTATTAAAGCCATTGCATTTTCCAAACATAATTTTTAAGCCTTTTGGATGAAAGAAAGTGTGCCTTAGGCAGGAAAATGTAATCACAAACAACTCTTCTTTCAGGTTTCGCTATAATGCACCAAAATTGATTAATTGAGCCTTTTTTTTTTCGGGTAACAGATTTATTGAGCATTGCATCTACGGGAAAGGGCATATAAGATTTGTCGATTTGATGAATATCAAATTGATCTTGGTAAATCAAATATTTAATTTAAATTCAATACAAATTTGGAAAACACTAATTTTGGATTGTACTGATAAACAAGATTTTTTTTTTGAACTGAATACTGATAAACAAGATTGACTGCCAAAAATTACCAAACTAATTTAATTTAGTGATGGAGTGGGTCCCATTTAGAGACCACAATATTAAAATGATACGAGGACATGTATTCTAAACGAATAAGCCATATGCAGCGTGCTAATTACCTTTGATTTCATACTGATTTCCCTTTGATTTCATTTATATGTATCACTCAATATACCAATATTATTAGAAAATTAATTAATGACATATTCCCTTTATGTGAAATTCTTAGATGATACCCAATTCACCTAAGAATTTCTCTTTATCTTCCCCCCCCAAAAACCAAAAAAAAAAAAAAAAAAAAAAAAACAAACTATCATTAATGAGAGAACATCAATAAAGAGAATTTCAAAAAAAAAAAAATGACAAATTTAAAATAGGTTCTACAATTTAAACCAAAATTTTCTCCCCAATTAGGGCATACTTAAAGGCAAGGAGGGAGTATAGCGTGTTAATAGCAACATAAATCTTCTTGTAAACATAAAAGTCAATGAAGTTGTGACAACTTTCTAACAACTAACAACATTGATGCCAGAAGTCAATGATACAAAATAGAGAAGGAATAGCTCTATCATCTGAACCATTAAAAAATCAGCGTCCTAATAGTAAAATCGGCTGATTAGTCCAAGTAATATCCATAATCCAATACAATTAAAAAAACTTGTGACTCAACGATGAATTCTTGTGTCATGCCTAACCAACGATAGTTTGGGCCTTGTTAAGGATCACACCTTCATACTTAACCTGAAACCATTTCATGGCATCATCCTTCGTGACACGGTGCTGAATACCAACACGAGACTTGCACCTACGACGACGGCCAACACGATAACCAGGGCGTTCCAGTACAACATAAAAGTCCATACCGTAAATGCCAGTGGAAGGATCATACCTGAAGCAGAGCCATAGATTAGCAACAAAAATAGAACAATGTTTTGGATAGCATTGACAGCCAACAATCATTTGAATTGGGAGAAATTTTCCCCACATAAACATAAAAGGAAAGATGCACATTCGCAATGTGCTTGTTATTGTGTGTATATTAAAGGGAAGAAATCAAGTTTAATTTTACCATTAAGAAAGAACGGTTTTTTTGGCCAAAAATAAAGGCATTATTAGACACCAATAAAATAAGTTGAATTATATCTTAGTTCATATTGTTTATATAAGGCAGGGATATGATTCAGTTGCAAAACTAATAATTAGATTGAGGAACTCATCATGTACCAATGAATAAATTTATGTCATCAGAACCTCAAACTGTGAACAGATGCACATAATGTATGAGTATTGCAGCTTACTTGATTCCCAAGTCAATATGCTCCTGAATACCGAAGCCGAAACACCCAGTATCACTAAAGTTTCGCCTTAGAAGCTCATATTCCTTCACCTTCAGGCCACTCTCCAAAAGCTGCATTGCTTTTTCACCTCTAACTGTAACATAGCATGCAATCTTTTCGTTTCTCCTAATCCCAAAGGATCGGACAGTGTACCTTGCTGCCAACAAATAGTAGAATAAACAAAATCAATGAGTAGACAGCCTCACATGCCTGATGTATAAAGTGGTTCACTCCCAATTTTTCAGTTGCAAGAGTGACTAAAACCCAAACTCATCAACAATGAAACCATCTTTCCTTTGATGATATAAGGATGAATAAAGTTTAGAACAAGTGGTATTGTGCTTGTATGATTGTAAAACTAGACCACTTGTTTATTTAATTTTTATCGATAACAAAACTTGGTCGAGCCCTCAGCACATCTAAAGTCTAAACGCTAAGGAGCAACAAGACTGGCATGTTCAATTGATCACTGTATCTACATTCATCAGGATCATGTCAAAGAAAGTTATGTAATAAGCGTCTGTAATGACCTTATGAACCCTATCTTTTCTATTCTTTAAAAGAGGCAGCCAAACAGTACCTGATACTCTTTTTTCTTTTTTCTTCTTTTTTTTTTTAAAAAAAAAACAAAATATTACTAGCTTTTGTGACCATAGTCACTCGAAGTTCCGAATGTAAACCGCAGGCACATAAGTAATCAGAATTTCACAAGCATTGTGATTAACAGATCTTCCAAACAATGCCGCATCCTTCACGCACAAAAAATATACAAGTCACAAGGAAAATATGCCAATTAATTGTTAACATCCGGAATACATTGAGAAAAAAAACGAATATTGCTCTATTAATTTTACTTGAAACAAAGCAGAAAACAACAGACAAAGAAAAGCAAAGCAGAGATGTAGAGGGAACCTTTGGAGAAAACAGGGGTTTGGCCACTGAGTTGCTCAAGCACCTATAAAAGAGAAAAAGTGGAATCATGAAAATGTGGAATCCCAAGAGAAGAATGGGAAGAAAGTGATAATGCGTACCTTGGCAGCACGAGTGAGACGATCTCCACTCTCACCGACAGAGATGTTGAGGACGAGCTTCTGGACCTTTATTTCCCTCATTGGGTTCGACAATTTCTTCTCTGAAGAAGCCTACACAAAGGTGAGATTTCATTCCATGATACATTTTGGAGAAAATAAAGAATTGAAATTCCAAAGCAAACGAAGGATTGATTTACCATTGGGAATTGCTTGCAGCGGCAGAAAGGCAGATTTGTTTTTATGGGCCGCTAGGGTTTTAAACCAGATGGCTGACGGAGCAAGTACATTAATGAGAAAGGAGAGCAATCATCAAACATTAATATTGTTGACAATATGCTTCTGAACCGTTACAAATTACAAACCCTTAAAATTGCAATTTCTCCTTTAGCACTATGGCTTCAATTATGGCACCCAAATTACTCCCTTGAAATTAATTCATATTTTAATTAATACTAATACTAATAGAAATTTGCCTGCATTTTATTTTTTTCATTCCAAAAAAAAAACATAATATGAATTTCATGTGTTTGTGGAGTTTAAAAAATTAATTTCATAATTAATTGAATAAAAAAACTCTTACATTAAATCAACAGAGATCTCAGATCCCTATTCCATTATTTTGTTCTATTTTTTTGGCTTTAATATATTTGTTAATATATTTTTTAACTTTTGATTTTGACCCCACTTCACAAAAAAAAAAAACTATGAATTTGTTAACATTTCCGTATATCCCTAATGTTTGTGAAACGAAATTGGCAAACATGAATTTTGCCTCTTCCAATTCCCTTTCAGTAAAATGCTTCCACTTCCCATTTCAATGCTTTCATATTCTTCCTCTAATATTCCTTCAGTGGTTCTTTATATTTATGCACGCAAAAGCTAATCACACCTCACCCTATTGTTCAGCTTCTCTTTCTAATTTCTTATTTCTGATGATTTTAAATCTCTATTCTTGATTCTTAACTTTAAGTCAAAAAATCTAACACTCGTTATGATATGATTGGGGATGTCAATAATGACAAAGATATGTGGGTGATTGTTGTAAGTATGCTTAGAAAGTGGGTTGTTCGGAGAAAAGCCCCTGCTTTTGATATAGAAGATATGCATGATTCTGGTTGATGAAAAGGTTTGTAATTGTTTCAGAGAAATCAATATAATTATGTTCCTTTGAAAAAATTGAATTCTTTGGCAAACTAAATTGTATTTCACCCCTCAAGTGTAATTTACTAATTATGGTTTAATTTTCCTTTTTCAGTATTCTAAAATTGAGACATTTGTGATTCAAAATAATTTGATTAATCACTATATGTCCTTCCCAGAAGAGGGCAAAGTTTGCCGTTTTGCAAACTTTGAGGTCTTATCAAATTTAGGAAATTATAAAGTCACTTCAAAGGTTGTCGACATGCTGCAAGCCCAGTATTTTTGTTCTCCCTAAAAATAATTTCTAATATACAAGACGACATGAGTGGTAGTAGGTAACTTTAGATTTTTATTATTAGGCCAAATGGGGTAATTTAGTTTAATATTAGTAAATTTGCAAAACAACAGTGTGTAGCTTAAAATGCATTACAATACAACTTTTTTGTTATTATAATATAATTTGATATTTCATATTAGTCATCATCTTTGGTAACACAATGTATAGTTACATTATTTGTTGTTATAAAATTGATTGGTTAGTTTTCCTAACCAATTTGTTTTATGGTCAAAATTTTGGACAATGAATACATTATAGGAATACTTGGTTCATAAATTATAAAGATATTCTGAGATAAAAAAATAATTACTAAAATTATTGACACAATAAAAAGCAAGCTATACATTGAACATTCAAACAAATTATCTCCAAATAAAACAACCCCGTGCATCACACAGGGATATTCGTCTTATTCTTGTCTAAACCGGATTTGCCATGGTACTTATGGTCTAATCAATAAAAAACAACACTTCAACAAATTTCAACCACTGTTGGCCTCTACTAATATTATCTAGAAAATCAATTTGATATCTAGAGGGAAAAAAAATAAAAGAAAAAGAATTGGATTTTTGAGATAATATTTAGTACATGCATATACTTAATACCTAGTCACTGTTGGATATAATTACTTTATCAACGGGAAAAAACTAGCGGATCATCTGATGGTTTTTTTAGGGAATCACTTGAATTTTTAAATTGATTATTCATTAAATAAGTATTTTTATATTATATATATGAGTAAAACTTTTTGTTTTAAAAATAAACAATTTTTTCCATCAATTTCCATTGGGAGAAATTATTGGAGGTGTAAGAAAAATATCTCTGGGTTTTTGCCATGAATCACGAAACCTTTTTAAATTGATTATTTTGTTTTATTTTTCAGTTTGAGCTTGTCTTATTTATAGTCAACATCTACTTATTTTCCATCTTCCTCTCTTTTCCTTCTTTCCATTTTTTGACCTCTCTCAAAAATTTGGGACTTCTAACCCTTACAATATTTCTAAACCAAACCAGTTTCTACATGACAGTCTGACGAGGGTTCACCATGGGATTTCATCGTGGGTTCGCCACATCGAAGTGCCACTGGCAGCAACACTAAGCAATTTCAAAATTCATAACTAATGTTATATACCTCCAAAAATCGTGATTTGAAACTTAAGATATCTACTTTCAAATGAAAAAGAAATAAATCAAAAATACTATCATTTGGATCCTTCAAAATGAAAAAGTCCTAAGCCTACCCAAAATTACAGTATGAAATTAGGGGTTCAATATCAAAATTGCATAATTCACTCTACATCTTCAAAATTCATCAATTAGGAGTCTTAATCACTCATAAATAAATAACACTTTATTTCTCAACATTTTTCTAGAAAAATCACTATGGTTTAGAGGCCTAAAGAATTGTGCTTATTAGTTGTGGACATAGTAATCAAACCCAGCCTGATCCGGACAAGTTGGATCGGAATCGCCCACTGGGCATCAGACTGGGCCGGTCTGGTTAACCCGGGGGCAGAACGACCCGGGAATAACCCGAAAAGCTTGTTCTGACAAAACCCGGACAACTCAACGGTCCTCCCCCAAAAAGCCTAAACACGGTCATTTATATAAATTTATGATAGCTTTGGTGTTTATTATTTTTAGTGTACTGATGATAGGGTTCAAGAAGAAAATATTTATGATAAATAATTAGCTCTTTAAGCATACATAGACATTAACGATCACATAAAAACATAATATGAACTAAAATAATTGATTCTAATAAATACTAGAACTAAGGTTGGATAATTAATAACTAAAACTATAAAAAAAGTTAAATAACTCTTTAAGCATATATGGACATTATTAACATAATGAAAATGAATATGCAAAATTCACAAACATAAATAATAAATACTAACAAAAGTATAAGTAACCAAATAAATTCAATAAAATAAACAAACTAAAGGGAAATATGTGGAAGAATAAATAAATTTAAAAAAACCCTCTATCAAATTTGAAAATAAATAACTAGGTATCCAATTAGGAAGATAAATAATCATAACCCAGTGAAATAAATACCCATACACAAATTACAACATAAATACAAAGAAATAAATAAATAAAAATATAAAATGATATGAATTGACAAACATAATATGAAAAACCAAAATATGAATTGACAAACATAATACCCAGTTATATAACTAAACATATTGTTTATAGATATCTAATCCACACAATAAGATAAATAATCAAATAATATAAAATCATGACCCATTGTAAATAAGTAAATAAATACAATAAATAAATTTCATAATATATAACTAGCTAGCTAAAGAATATATAAAAAAATTAGAAAGAACCAAAATCATATCATAAACAATAAAATAAAATAATACACACATAAAAATAAGTAAATAAATACAATAAATAAATTTAAAGGAGAAACATGTTATCTGGCTCTTCAGTAATTAATAAATAACAAATAATAAATAAAAGAACAAACCAACATTAAAAAAATAAATAATATATAATTATTAATTCTTAGCACCAAAGGAAATAAATTTAAGAACAAACCAATCAATAATTATAAAATTAAATAAATGAACATAATGAATATAATATAAACCTAGATAATTAATTAATACAAGGGAAATTCAGGAAGAAACTAAAGAAAGAAACATATGATAAATAGTAAGCTAAAAACATGATAAACATACATAAATAACAAATAAATACAATAAATAAATAAATTAAAGGAGAAAAATGTTATCAGGCTAATTAATAAATTAATAAATAATGATTAAAAACGAAGAGAATAAATAAAATTATTAACATAAAGAATTTAAGAACAAACTAATCACTAGTTATAAAATTATAAAATAAATAAATAGCATGTACTAATGATCTTAGGCCCTGACTCACCCTCTGTGGACGAACCATGCGGAAGAACCCTTAAGTTTTGGAAATAAATGAATATATTAAATAATTAGTTCTTAGTTAACACATGTATATAAACAAAATAAATAACTAGATAATTAATTAACAAAGGAAATTTAGGAAGAATGTAACAAAAGAAACAAGATAATAGATAAAACCAACTCCAAGGATGATGTTGCTCTCCCTTTCTTGCTAGTAGATAAGCTCAAGACATTTATCAAGTGTATTGGGTTCTAAGGGAAGAAAATGATTGTTCCCATATATAGAATAATGTTAATGAAGTCTTAGTAGTCTAGAATTAGTAGCAAAAGAGCTTAAGAAATACGAGAATTTGTAGGTTCAATAGATCACCAACCAGCTTCAAGGATAATGTTGTTCTTCCTTAGAATCTGTCCCTCCACTTTTATTCCGATTTTGCCCCTGCATATCAAGAGTTAAAAAAATATATGAAGGGCGAATCTGGAATTTTTATATTAAAGCACTAAACAGCACATTTAAACCCAATTTTCCCAATTAAGTCACATTCATTATTTGAATGTTCGAATGCTCCCATAAACTGTTATGCATCATACAGGTAAGCAACAACAAAATAAATCCAACAGAGTAACCAATTAACAAACAATATAAATTGCACTCAATTGAACACATAATAAGTAAAATTAAACAATATATGGGAAAAAACTTGCATCAATGTGCAGTACGGCCTCTCTCGCAGCATTTTGTATATCACCATTAGCATTACAACACAAAAACAGAAGCTCATGAAACAAATGCTCCTGTATAAAAGAAAGTTCGTTGTCAGAAATTTAATGCATCATGCCAATAAGATGGGGCTACATTGATCAAGTTATCACGGAAAGCAATGACATGATTTAGGAAGGAATGGGTTTCCCAGTACCTTGACTTCATTATCCAACCCCTCATAGAATTGACCATTAAGTTTCCTCAAAATAGTTATACAGGGCTGTACATAGGCAAGGTGACCATAAGTAGTGGAATCCAACTGACCAAGGCAACAGCCAGAGCATGTAAGCGTAAGAAAAATAATAAAACAACCCAATGTAGAAATACTATATCGCTTACCCGCAAAACTGCCAGTAAAGGATCTTTTAAATCATTTCCACGCGAGGAAGACTCTCTCGTATAAAACGTTAATGCATCTGCAACCTTGATATTAAGGATAGTAGTTTGTTCCCTTGAAACTAATGAATGGAAAAGAAGGACAAGCAAAGAAGCCAAGCTTTTATCCTCACCCAAAGTTCTGCAAAGATGGAGCATGGTTACATGTAGCTTAAGAACAGATAAACAAAGTTCATAAAAAGTGAAATATAGGATAAAGAACACCTTACCTCAACAAGTATAAAACAATTGACAATCTTCTATGCTCAACAACTTCAGGCAATGTATCCATGAAAATCTGAAACGAGAAAACAATATTGAAATTTCGATACGCTTAGAATTGCTTCCATTCGTTTGGAACAAACATGGGACATGAATATACACACAAACACATACATATACACAATTTCACACACACGTGTCAATAAATAACTACCTTTAGTAATGTTTCCGCATTGTCGGTCTTAGACAGCCAACAAGGAGCAATCGCCGATATAAGATCCTCAAAAACATGCTTTGAATGACTGTCAATCTACAGATAACAACTAAATCGTGTGAATACAGATGATATATAGGTCAAAACCAAACTAATCGAAACAAAAGATATATGACCCTCAAAGATCCAAAATAAAAATTGGCTACTCTAAAAATTTTGAAACCCATATATTGAACAGGCCAAGCATACACATTTTATAAAGCCCAAACCATTTGAATATGTTATGATAAAAATATATTAGAAACCTTGTTGAAAGTTCGCACTATTCAATTTTGTGTCTGTGAAAATACAATGAATTTGGAGAAATAGAATACAGAAAAATCAATCCATCTAGTAGATGTTTTAAAATTTAACACAACTATTTTCTTATTATTTAAGAAAAAGTATCTCACGTGGTTGTCATATAGTTAGTCAAAAAATGTCACCCTTTTTTGTTGACCACATTACCTCAGTTGAAAACATTTAAGATCCTAGACTCTCTCATTGGCTATAGTGACTTTGATATAATGGTTTGATATTTTTTGTAAGGAGAAAACAAGCAAAAAAAAGAAACAGACAAGAATGTATTTTGGCATGGGACAGGCCTTTTCTCCCCTATATAGCTTATAATCAATAGAAAGAATTAACCAAAATCCAAGCATGCTCTTCACTGTTACTCCAAATTTCAAAGTTGCTTTAATCATATCTTGACAAACCTGTGTGATAGTTGATTCTCCAACAACAGCAACAATATCAAGTATATGCTCGAAAACTTCTTCGGGAAAAGCTTTAGCAACAGCAGAAAGCAGAAAATACATGGTTCTGGGTGACTACATCCCTTGAAGAATGGGCACACTCTATAAGGACATTGAAGTTAATTTGTTGTTATGTTTTCCTGTGAATAAAAATTGAAAAATAATTTGAATTAGGAAAAAACAGACAGACAAAGTAACCTGTTAGATATCTTGAACTTTCAAGCATCAAGAATAAAAATGAACCTTCAATGGAGCAGTGCTATCAAGAGATGTGATTATATCCTCAAGGATTATCAACAAAGTTTGTTGAATATGACATATTGCATTAAAGTTAGCCTCACTTAAATAAGGTTGGCCAAGCCCTTCTTCTGGAAGAGAGCATCGTTCACTGTCTCCTCTGAAAGAATGTTGCTAAGAAGCTTAAATAGGTAAAAGTTAGCACAATAAAATATATTATTTATTTCAGCGGTCCAGAAATAGCATTAAATTTCTCACCTCTTTGTTATGTCTTTCTTCAGTAATAAAACATCAAGAAGAGAACTAACTAGGGATATTGAAAAAAATTTCACCTCTAAATAGGTCATCCTCTGCACGAGCACTTAGTTTCTTCTTCTTGGATTCTGAGATGGTTATGCACCTTCCCCTTTTCAGTTGTATATCAAGCATGTCGCAAAATGTTGAGAAACTAATCTGCAAGCCCAGGAGAAAGACCATTGACTACCGGTTAATTTTTCACTTTTTCTTCCATAGAAATTCTTCAATAACTAAGATGGCAAAAAGGATAAGCTGAAGAATTATAACACTATAAAAAGGGAACATAGTACCAAAACAAAAAGGTACAATAGATCCAAAACAAAAAAGAAGCACATGCTCCCTAAAGAAATTCTTCTATAGAAATTCTTCAATAATTAAGATGGTAAAAAGGATAAGCTGAAGAATTATAACGGTATAGAAAGGGAACATAGTACCAAAACAAAAAGGTATAATAGATCCAAAACAAAAAAGAACCACATGCTCCCTATATCACTGCTGCCTATGTAACAGTTTAAAAGAAAATTATTAAACAATCCCACTTTCAAATCAACCAAAATTACAAATGTGTAAATGCATGTCATCATAATTCATAATACACTATCAAATGCATATTTCTGAAAATGCAAGCCAGGATACCCCATTAGTTCCAAGAAGAGCATTGCTAACGTAAGATCTACTAATCTACCAAACTGATTATACATTTTTGGCACAGGCTTAAAACTTCAGTTCTTAAATTATCCAAAAATATTATCTATCAGGAGAAAACATTGTCTCTTTGGCAAACATTCAACTTCATTATTTGAATGTCAGATGCTCCCATAAACTGTTCTGCATCATACGAGTAAGCAAAAACAAAATAAATCCAACATGGTAACCAACTAACAAACAATAAAAGATGAACTAAATTGGACTCAATTGAACACATAATAAGTAAAATTAAACAATATATATCAATGAACAATATCAAATCATGCTCAAAATGGAAAATAGCATCATGAACTTTTCCTTTCAACAATAACATCAATCCAAGATTTCTCATACTACAAGCAAATTCACAACAAACAATTTAATCTTGGAGAGCAAATAATAATGAGATTTCTCACAAGGTAAGTGTATCACTCTCTCTCATCAATAGGGTTCTTTCTCTCATAACTAACTAGTGCAACCTTCACCATAGGCTTGTAACCATCCTACATCTCCACCACTCAAATGACTAGGCCATGCAAATCAAAGGGACTTTTAAAGGGTTGTATTGTTGGAAAGGCCAACTGTTGGATTGGAATGAATGCCAATGATCAATGAAAATTTGCTACATTCAACACATTTAAACAAATTGACTTTAAGAGTTAATCTAACACGTTACAAGCTCATATGTGTCTCTTGAACCTTGCCACCTAGCATGTCATTTTCTCAATTTTTTTTCTTCACTTTTCTTCATGCATTTGGCTCTTTTCATATTTTTTTCTCAATTTCTACTTGTTTTCTTTTCTTGCTTTTCATCAATTTTTTTTCTTTGACAATTACTAAGTGGCAAGAATTTCAAGAACCATCTAGGAAACTACATCATGAATATGACAAACACAAACATTTTTTCTCCTTCACAAATTCAAAAATGTTAAATGCAAGCAATTCTCATAGATCAAAGATGGAAGAAAGAATAGTGAAGCTCTTAAAGGGGTTAAACAAAGGATGAATGTGTTTAGGCTTGTGTTTGGGTCAAAGGGTTTAGAAATGAATGCCCTTATCACTTTCACATGTCAAAGTGCTCATGTGGCCTCGAGTAAGGATTGAGACAAGTTTTAGGAAGAATTACAACTAGGTAACATCACACAATATATGGGAATCGGTTGAAGGTCTTTTCCTCATGACAAGCTTACTCACTCTTAATCCACTCTCCTTAACTAAATTGCATGACGAATAAACTTAAGCATGAGACTTATCAATTCATGACATCATGCTTTAAGTACTCAATTAAATCCACTTGTTTTCACATTCAAACACCATTTGAAACCATACAGGGCATATGCTAAAAATTCAATTTAGAACATATATTATACCATAAGAGTAACAAATTGTCGTGTGGAGTTATTTTCTAATTCACAAATTTTTCAAGTGCTGAAATTGTGTGCAAAGTGTTCAGCCAGCTAGCACAACAAGGTATTCATCCAATCATAAACTACCTTTACTACTAAATTTGTCTCTTCCCCCACGCTTATTTAAAACAATCAATCCAATACATGATCTCCCAAGAATTTCAAGGAATTAAAAAAAGAGACAACCTTGTAGACGAAATCTCTTGATGCTTGAAGCAAAAATTCTCATCCCGGATGAGAAATTGAAACTTTTTCAGCGTAGAATGATCTTTGCTACAATTCTTCCTTGGAGGTGGTTATGGTTCAATTGGCAAGGGATCCAAAATGTAAGGTAGAGATGTGCACCATTGAAGTCCATGTGTATTAAAGTCCTGCAAGGAAGAAAGTAGATCGAGGTGAGTGACAGCCACAAAGGAATGGAGATAAGAAGTCAATAAGTCCAGAGGCAAATCACAAGTACACTACAAAAAAAGCGTGCATTAGTAGCGGTTATAAATGACGATTAGTAGCGGTTCTAACCGCTACTAACATGTTTCCAGCGGTTCTTGTTTCCGCCACTAAATCGTCCGTGACAAACATGTACTAGCGGTTAAAGAAACCGCGTGTAACAAAGTCAAAGACGCTACTGATTAGTAGCGGTTTGTGAAACCGCTACTAAATAAAAGAGAACCGCCTCTAATGTCAAAAATTAGCATAATCGTGGAAAAATTCAATTCTCAATTTAGTGGCGGTTTGAATCGCCACTAATTAAAAAAAAAATTGGCCCATTTATTAGTGGCGGTTTGAGCAGCGGTTCTCAAACCGCTACTAATTAAAAAGAATAAAAAAATGTCCAACTTATTAGTGGCGGTTCAAAACCGCTACTAATTAAAAAGAATTAAAAAATGTCCAATTTATTAGTGGCGGTTCAAAACCGCTACTAAAGTTTAAGGATTTTAAAAAACGCCCAGATTAGATATTAAATAATCAAAGTCATATGATCAAATGTAATCAAAAAACAATGATAATAAATTAGTGTATTACAAAATGTTCTTATTGTTAAAATAAAAAAAATTTCTCAACTATATTAACAACCATATATATAAAAAAACAATATATCAAACACATAAAAAAGAAATAGTTAAAAATAAACAAGTAATTATATTTGTTATAAGAATAATATGAATAATAAATTAAAACATTTTTATCACTAAAAATGGGAAATAATTCGATATTGTTACCTGAAAAAAAAAGTAGCAAACAAATTAGCAAATTAATTCAGAATAGAAAATAAAACACATTAAATAATAAGAAATATAAGATAAATTGTTTTCAGAACAAAAAATAAAGGCATTAACGGTCAGACTGAGGATAAATTGAATGGAAAGGGAGAAGGAATAATTGAATGAATGTGTGAAGAAAAATGAGGGGAGGGGGTGGATATTTATAGTGATTTGTGCGCGATTTAGTAGCGGTTTGGGCAGCGGTTCTAGAACCGCCACTAATATTTGGCCGCAGATTTAGTAGCGGTTCTGAAACCGCTACTAAATGTCTTTAATTAAAAAAAACCTCAACCTACATTAAAAAAATATGATATATGAACGTTTGATACACATTTTTATGAAAATTTTATAAAATGAAAAAATAATTATGGTTGGCTGCTTCAATCATCTTCTTCTTGCTCCTGCCTAAAAAGAACATAAACAAATATATAAATTTCTATTGCTAAAGGTGTTGAAATTTATTTAAATTATTTGAAGTGAAAATGCTCACCTAACTACTTGTAAATGACCGTCTTCTTCAGAAATGAGGTTGTCGAAGTTTTCAGGTTCGAAATGTTGGCTGCCTAGTTCCAGATCATCTTCGTCACCCATGTCGTAGAGGTCACGCGGCTTCATATGAATCACCATGTGCCAATCTTTATGTGTCCGATCTTCCACATAGTAAACTTGCTGCGCCTGTGAGGCAAGAATATACGGCTCATCATCTGCCATTTCCCCTGTGTGAATGAGCCTCGAGAAATTTACGGACGTGATGCCCAAGATGTCCAATGTAATGCCTCGAGAAGTTCTGGTGTCTGCCCACATGCAGTTGAAGAGAGGCACGGTGAAATGACCTTGATAGTTAAGCTCGATGATGTCCACGAGCTTTCCATAGTATGATACGCCTCCAAATCGCATGTCTGTATCCCGTGAGCTGGCATAACTCCTTGTTCCGAATGTGCCAAAGACTCCGGAATTCTGGGTGAGAGAACCTTCATCCCTTGCAATGGTGCAGAACTTGAAGCCGTTGACGTTGTATGCCGTATATCTCCTGACATGGTCGAGTGGACCGGTTGCTAGATTTATCATATCAGGCGCATGGGGGTTGTTGTCATTGAGTATCCTTTGTGCAAACCAATCCGGAAACTCTCGATGGACCTTTTTGTCCACCTCGGCAGATGACCTTGTGCGGCTTCGTAGTTGGCGTTTAACATAGCGGCGGAAATCCCTAAATTCCAATGGAACATATCAGAGGGTTATGTGGTTTGGAAATAAAAAAAATAACATGATACGTGTATATAGTGTTAAAATTCTTACTGAATGTAGGGCTCCACTTGAGGGCAATTTGTCAAGACATGTCTGTGTGCTTGCAACCTCTCAGTGGGAGTGAGCCTGTAATACTGACTTCCTCCAACTGGCTTTCCGACTGGCGGGAATAATGTGTTGGAAGGTGACTGGACATTTGATGGGCTGTCATCGACACGAGGAGGGCGGTTGAATGAAATCTCGATGTCATCATCAAAATAGCGCGAACAATATGTTAACACCTCGTCACCAGAATAACCCTCTGCTATAGAACCCTCTGGAGATGCTTTGTTCCTCACATACGACTTCAATTTCCCCAAGTATCTGTAATTACAAGTACAATCAGGTAACTGAAACAAAATCATGAAACCACTGGAAAAATGAATCAACGGACCTCTCTATGGGATACATCCAGCGGTATTGAACCGGGCCGCCCATCTTTGCGTCTTGAACGAGGTGTACAGTGAGATGAACCATGACCGTGAAGAAAGACGGGGGAAATATCATCTCCATATGACAGAGCGTTAGAACAATTTTTTCCTGCAATTGATCCAGCTCTGCTTTGTCCAAAACTTTTGCACACAACCGTCGGTAGAAAGAACTGAGTTGAACCAAAACATTAGACACCTCCAGGGGCAATGTGCTTTTAATTGCCAGAGGTAGGAATTGCTGGAGCAAAACGTGGCAGTCATGGGTTTTCAACCCGGCAATCTTCTTAGAGTGCATGTCCACACATCTTGAGATGTTGCTTGAATAACCATCAGGGACCTTGATGTCCTTAAGTGTGGAGAGGAAGACTTCCTTGTTGGCTCTTGTCAGTGTGAATGAGGCTGGGGCAAACTTGTCATTCTCATCCGGCCATGCGTCTTCACGTATTCCCATCGCCATCAGATCTTTCCTTGCTTGGAGATGGTCCTTGGACTTTCCAGACTCGTTGAGTAAAGTGTACAAAATATTGTCACACACATTTTTTCGATGTGCATGACATCAAGACAGTGGCGAAGTAGATTAGATTTCCAGTAGGGGAGCTCGAAGAAAATGCTCTTCTTTCGCCATTGCTGCACGTTTTCCCCCTGGGACTGGCCGCGTCCCCTTCTTCCCCCAGGCTGAACGCCGTCTGTCTTCCCGAACTCTACATGAACATCTTCAAGCTGTTGAAGAATATCTGCGCCAGACAAAAACGTAGGAGGATCCCTCATTTCCTGCGATCCGTTAAATCTAATCTTCTGCAGCCGGAACCTATGACCGCCAGGAAGGAACCGCCGATGACCCATGAAGCACCACTTGCGACTGTGAGGAAGGCGGACCGAGTCTTGGTCAAAGTTGCAGTTGGGGCAAGCTCTGCCTGTATGCACGTTCCAACCAGACAATGTGCCAAGTCCGGGAAAATCGCTCACTGTCCACATCAACGATGCACGGAGTGTGAAGAGCGTCTTACTGTAAGCGTCATACGTCTCAACTCCGTTGGTCCAAAGTTCCTTCAACTCCTGTATCAACGGTTGAAGGTAGACATCTATATCGTTTCCAGGAGCTTTCTTCCCCGGAATAATCATCGAAAGAATGAATGAGCTCTGTTTCATACACATCCAAGGGGGTAAGTTGTACGGTATCAATACCACAGGCCATATACTGTACGTAGTGCTAAGATTCCCGAACGGATTGAACCCATCTGATGCGAGAGCGAGGCATACATTTCTCGGGTCACTGGCGAATTCCGGGAATCGAGCATCAAACGCTTTCCAAGCCTCAGCATCCCTAGGATGTCTCAACTTCCCATCGACGTTGGGCTCTGATGAATGCCACCGCATGTGCTCCGCCGTTTTGGATGACACATACAACCTCTGAAGTCGTGGAGTCAGGGGGAAATATCTTAGAATCTTTGCAGGCTTCTTGGTTGCTATTCGACCCCTCTTCGCCTGTTTGTACCGAGACGCATTACACCGCTTACATCTGTCCAACCCGGCGTCTTCTCCCCAGTACAACATACAATCATTCGGGCAGGCATGGATTTTAGTGTAGTTCAATCCCAACTTGTTAATAGTCTTCTTTGCTTCGTAGAATGATGGTGCGATTTCTGCCTGAGAGAATGCATCTCCCAATAATTCTAACACCATCGACATCCCCTTATCGCTGAAGCCACACAAGCACTTGATATGATAGAGCTTGACAAGAAATGATAGTTTTGAATATTTACTGCACCCTGAATAAACATTATTCTTATTCTAAAATGAACGTTTATGTGACAAAACTAGAAACGAAATGAGAGGCAGTTTTTAGTAGAACCTGGAAACAATGGCTTATCTGAATCCGTCATAAGGTCGAAAAAATTCTTTGCAGCTTCATTTCGAAAAAACTCCGGGAGTGGTCCTTCAACCCCTTCCTGACTCCCGATGCCGTCACCTTGCACCCCGAAAGCATCACGCACAACATCGTTAAATGGATCCACATGATTGTCGTCATCATCGTCATCGTCGATCTGCATTCCAACCTGAGATGTTCGAGCAACTACCTCACCACCATCATCATCGTTCTCGCAATGAATACCCCAGAATGTGTAATTTGATGGGAATTGTTTCAGTATAAGATGCTCACGCACAACATTTCTGGGATGCCACTTCTTAAATTTACATTTCGGACAAGGACACAATATCTTATTGTTAACACCGGTGCGGTTGAAAGCAAAATCTAAAAAGTGGTCAACACCAACCAAATAGCGGGGAGACGTCCGTGGCAAACTTATCCAAGATTTATCCATCATATGACTGAAGATATTATCAAAGAAGGAAAGAGCTTAATAGTTTGAATGAAATGTGAAAATGAATTGGAAAGAATCAAGGGCTTATAAAATGAAATTTAGACATTAGTAGCGGTTCTCTAACCGCTACTAAAACCGCAACTAACTCAATCAGACCGTTGGAAAGTTAACAGGTGGCAGATGTGTCTGAGTATACATTAGTAGCGGTTCTAGAACCGCTACTAATATTAAATTATTTTTATAATTAGTAACTTAGTGGCGGTTTAAAACCGCTACTAAGTTTAATTTTTTTAGTATTTCTTAAGTTAGTAGCGGTTCTCAAACCGCTACTAAATGTGCTATTTTGTATTTTTAATGTTATTTATATCTTGTTTTTTTCAAATACTATATAAGAAAATAAACAAATAACAACGGTTTATTTAGTAAGTCAGGGAGAAACTTTTTTGTTGAACTGTTAAAACAAATTATCGCCATTTGTAAAGTAAAAAATAAAATCAGATATTAACAACTAACAAAATTATGCAACATTAAAGATATGAAATGTTTAAACAACTAATATTCAAATTAGCAAACATTTAAATATAAAAATGTTCAACTTAAATCCTAAAATAAACATTCTAATAAAAAAAAGACCCTAGAGCTACGCCGCAGGAGGCTGATCGTCGTCTTGATGCTCCGGAGAACGGTTGCGAGGATGCTTCGGTGGACGAGGAGGTAGTGGTACTCGCAAAGGAGATCTATCCGGGTCGAACATCCGCTGTATCCGTTCCAACGTGCTATTGGCGTCGTGCACCCAGGAGTCCAGTCGGTCATACACCTGATCAGTCACCCGTTCCGTAATCTCATGAGTGAGTCTCTCCCTCATTTGAGCCTCAAACTCTGCGCCTCCCCTAATCGGGCCACTTGTTGATGGTTGGCTCGAAGCTGTAGACTGGGCGCTGCCTGGGTCGCCTGACCTGCCGTACACCACCGTAGGTCGGGCTCCGAATCCCATCCCGCGAACCCGGCCAGGGTGCTCTTGAGGCCCTAGGGCAGCCCTTAGCGAGGCAGTGGGGTCTACATTGTCCCCCTGCGACTCGGCGATCTCTCTCTCCGCAGCCTCAATCCTAGCCTGCACACACAAACATATTAACAATTTTATTTTGATGTCGTTGTTATTAAAAATATAATAATATAAAAATAAATAAATAAATAAAAATTTTACAATTTGCTCCTCAGCCTCCCTGGATGTTGGGCTCCCGTCGGCGTGTCTGTGCTTTATTTGGTAGAAACGACCGTAGGTAGCCTTCTGCCCTTTCTTCGCAGCCTCTTCCTCCTGAAAATTAAGATACAAACAGTTATTAATATATAAAGATAAATTATTTTTAAATCAAACAATGAAACTTCATTCCTTCATACCATCTCTTTGTACCCAACCGAAAACGGCTTCGTCCCAGCCGTATGATGAACCTTCGCGGCAAGACCTTGTTGCGACCTCTTCTGTTAACATAAAATAAAATTAAATAATAATCAGTAATTCAAAAATAATTTTTCAATATGATATTTCAATATCAATTCAATAATATTATTCATTATACCTTCCCAATGTCTCCCCTCCTCCAACCCACATATCTCTCCCACGCATCCGCAGGGACGCCACCAGGGACATCATCGACCAACTCCTGAATCGGCCTACTCCCACCCCGATTTCTTTCTTTGAACATATCCAACCGCTTGTTCTTCCAACCGTCCCCCATCTTTGATTCTGTCCAAGTCTTGCGGCTGTCCCTCACATCAAACTTCCTCTGTAAAATATTAAATTTAAGTATGTTTAATTAGAAATTAATAAATAATAACAAATTCCAATAATAACATAAAACAAATAAGAAATAATAAATACATTTCCTATAATATTTATTAAAATCAAATTCAAATAATAACAGAAAAGAAATAATAAATAATAAATATATTTCCTATAATATTTATTAAAATCAAATTCAAATAATAACAGAAAAGAAATAAAAAATAATAAATAATAAACAATAAATAAGGTCAAAGTTAATTCAACAAACCTTAACAATTTCGTCAAACGCGAACTTTTTAGAGTTCGCGTCAATCTTCCTCCAGTCCAAAGCGTCAATCGGAAATCGCTGATAATTCTGGCCTACACCCCCGACGAACCTCGAGTACAGTTGCCCCCCTTGTCCAACCGGTAATTTGGTCAAGTCGTCCCACTCAACTATAACTCTGTGCCCGCTCGGAAGGTTCATCGCATCTTGCACCGTCAACCTCTTCTCACTTATGCTACCAGAAGGGTCTGTAAAAATTAGGGAACAATTTCAATTTAATGAGCGATAAAAAATTATAATTATCTCATAAAAACAATAAAAATTAAATTTCCTTACCCTGAACTTGCACTTCATAACCGGTGGACCTTCCGGAGGATCGTTTAGGGTGCCCCGCCTCGTCAAATTCCTCACCGTCCAACCAACGTTCCATATCCTCAAAATCCGCTCCTCCTCCAGTCTCGTCGAACGCCTCTCCCCCGCTCCAGAATGCGTTGATTACATCTTCTGGAATCGGATCGTTCTGTACACGGATGCGCTCTTGTTCTATACGATCCCTCTCGGCCTGCTCAGCCAGTTCCTTACGTAGCCGCTCCTCAGCTTCAATTTGTTCATCGGTCATATGCCTCTTATTGCGATCGCCCTTTTTCACCATGATTTTGATCTCTTTTTTCTAGTCGAAGTCACGTAAGGTCACTTTCTTTCTCAAAAAGCTCGTGCCTTTTCTCTGAAAAGGCACGAGCCTTTTTAAACTGTTCACTTTTAGTAGCGGTTCTGCAAGAACCGCTACTATTAGTCGCGGTTTCAGCTAAAACCGCCGCTGAAACCGCGACTAAATCAACCAGTAATAAATGCAGTTGCATTTATTTTGCTGAATTAATGGCGGTTTTGGGCGAAACCGCTACTAATGTACTAAAACCGCCACTAATTCAGTGGCCATTCATTTTCTAGCGGTTTTTCCCTCCAGAACCGCGACTAAATGTACGCCACTACTTTTCCCGCCAAAACGAGCCAAATTTGTTGCGGTTATAACCCCAAAACCGCTAGTAATATCCTCTACTAACTACTTCTGTGGTCAAACCGTTGGATTTACTTGCGGTTTGTGCTTATAACCGCTAGTAATGTAAAATTACTAGCGGTTTTAGTGTTCCGCGACTAAAGTAACCGCTACTAAAAACCTTTTTTTTTGTAGTGGTAGAACCATGCATTTGCTCAAAATCCGAAATCAAATGATCTGCAAAGTCTACTTTATGGTTCGAAAGATATGAAAAGCATATAAAATCCTCTAAACTGATTCTACTATGCTCACATCGGAATGCTTTTCTTGATATCAACACTATAATGTACAGAAATTTCAAGGCCATCAAGCATAGGAACATTAGTAGAAGCAAGATCAAGCTTGGAAGTAGATGTATTCAAACAAGTAATAAGTCTTATACATTCAGCACATTTTTTCTCATCACTACAATCATGGCAAATCACGTGAGGAATCTAAAGGACAAAAAAGATATCGACCATAGGCAATGTAATACTCCCCTAGAGTTCAATGCCACTTGCTCTTGGTTGAAGTTGCTCATTGTTAGAACTTAGGAGGGGTAGAGGTTAGAATTTAGAGTCAGGAAGAGAGGAAGAAAATAAGGGAGAAATAAGACAATGCAAGCACTTCATTCATGACTGAAGATGGATTACAATCTGAATTAATAGACTAAATTAATGATTTGCATAAGCTGCATGGGTTAAGAGCTATGGAAGACAAGTATCCACAATGAAGTGAAACATGATGAGAAGGCATAGCAAAATTATCATTAAAATCTCCAGGAGTAAAATCCCAAGCCATTAAGCATATGAAACTATGCAAAGGCATTCAAGAATGCAGTGAGTGCTTCTATCAATGCAAAGTCAAAGAAACATACAACAATAGCAATGATACACACAAGCAAGCAATAATTTCATAGCAAATCAAGTTTGCCAGTCAAATCTTTAACAACCAGGTTGTTTTCAGCAAGAGTTAGCAACTACCGAGTCTTGTCAACAAAAACTCAGGTAAAAAGTCACAGCAATTCTTGACAGAATCTGGACAACAATAAAACTCAACTTATGCAGCAAATTAAACTCAAATCTGCGTCATATTCACAGCAAGCTTAAACTAGATTCAGAGCATGGAAATTCTCGACAGAATAGCAATGAGATCAACATATTCAGATTCAACAAATAGAATTCAGATCATGCCATACAACAGCAATAATATCGGACAGATAAGTCAGCTTCCAACACAAGTGCATGCAAATGGTCCGGTTGATGACAGTAAGCAAACTTCAAACAAGGTCACCTTTCAATAGCAAGAACAGTCCAGCAAATGCAGTGCAAACAAAATCCCTCGAGCGAAAAAACATGAGACACAATGACAAAATTAAGGAAGTTGCTACAGGAGAAATTAACCTAAGTCAAAATGACATTGACTAGCTTAAGTTTTGACAACTTGGCAACCAAATGAACTTTGTAACAATTGTGCAGCAGTTAAAACACATCAATGCTACAGGAGAAATTAACCTAAGTCAAAACTACATTGACTAGCTTAAGTTTTGACAACTTGGAAACCAAATGAACTTTGTAACAATTGTGCAGCAGTTAAAACACATCAATGATAGCAATTAGAATTTAGGCACAACAGACACAACTAAACCTGTAATGAAACTCCAGAAACACCAAAATTTCAGCAACACACAACAAGATTACCAAAACAGAAAAATCACACACCATAATGCCATAAACAAGACAGCAAAACAGGTCTGAAATGCCAGAAATTCAGCGAGAATTTGGCACAAAAAATCAGTGCAACTGCAGATGGCAGAATGCAGAATTAGTGCCATTTAAAAAAATATTACAACAAAAGCAGAGCAAAGATAGCAAAATTTCAAATCAGACTGGACGAGCCAAGGATATCAAACACTTAAGAGGACAATTATTGATAGCAAATGACAGCAAACAACCCTAATTCATGACAGCAAATAGTCACAACAGTCACAATCCAGGACCACAAAGAAACTGCAACTTCTAAAAGCAAACCAAGGTAATTTTGACAGGAAAAACAATTCAGATCTGACAGCAAATAAGGAACAAAAATACAAGGCAATCAGCCGCACAGAAACAGACTTTACGTTTACAATTTTGCACCAACAAATCAGATTCTGCAACAAAAGGACATTAGACTTGCAGTAGATTCAGAATCAGAGCCAAAATCACTAGAATCATATTTAAATCAGATGTAACTTCTGAGCAGATAGACCATCAAAATGGCACCAAAAATGCAATTTGTGAAACTCATTAGAAACAGGTCAGAATCAACAAGAATTTCACACTAATACAGCAAACAATGTTCCATACATTTTCCTCTTTCTTACTCTTTCATTTCTCGTCGATTAGGTGGGTCATGGGGATGTGATGCATGTTCTCCAGTCACACATATTTCTCTCTGTTTCTTTGTCTATGAAAATGCAATGCCGACTTAAACATGCAATGCCATTTCTATTCAAGCCCTTATTTATAATAACAAAAATAAAGGAATTGACAACTGTGGAAATACCAACTACTGATCAATAATAATTTTAAAGGCAATCAAGTACTCCTTAGATACAAAAATGGGCAAAAATCCTAAACACAAGAAAAATGATCTTCATATTCAACAATATTCATGTCAACAAGTCAAAAGGCAAATAATCAGTCAAGCAAAGCATCAGTTGGTAAATAATAGTATAAGCTCATGAAATGTAAATTCAAACAGAAAACAAATGAAAAGTACCTTCTTCTGTGAAAAACTTGGATAAGAGGCGGGGAGGTGATATCTTGCATTGAGCCACCAAGCAACGTAGATGTACATGAAAAACATGCTTGAATTTCGAGGAAGCAAAACATACAAACGGATCCTTGATCAAGCTGACCCACATATTATTATCATCCTGCCTCATATGGGTGAGGAAATTAAGTAAACACATAGAAAAATCATCCATGTCAAAGTCTAATAAAAAGAGGAGAACTCTCCAGTCTCCAACACCATCATTTATTACAGGGAAAAATTTTTTACTAACCGGTGAAATTTCAGAAGGCATAGCTAATATTAGGGCAGAAAGCGACCTCCAACATATGCAAAAAATACATTTTGCATTCAGAGTTTTGAGATCAGTATCCAATAACTTCATAATTGAACTGCAATCCCAGTCCAGAACTTTAGAATTGAACTGTACATTAAACACCGTCCAATCCAAAAAAAATTAAAACAAAATCAATACTTTATCTCCCATAAAAACTAAATACACTAAGATCATGAATCCATTCTACCTCTTCAGAAACAAAATCGCCAGCAGTTACTAATAATTCCCACTCAGACCTTAAAATAGGAAATACAGCTTCAAAAACTTCAGGAAAGTCAACACCTAAGGAACAGCAAAAAGTCCAAATTCAGAATCTATAAATCATGCCACTCCCTGTTAACAAGATAATGAATATTTCAGAATTAGGAACTCAAGTAGTAAATTGAAAGAGTGAGAGGGAGAAACGAACTACTTGGTGGTTTCGTTAGAGCCTCAAATAACACCAAAAAAAGAAAACAAAGAGTGTCTTTGACAATTCCAAATCACCGCAGTTCACCCAAAAAAAAGGAGTGTCTTGGTGGTTCATCGCCTATGGAAAATTAATGCCGATCTGAACAAACTGAAGATCCAGTTTAAAATCTTATAAAAGAGAAATCCTAGGCGCATTCAATTCATTGAAGGCAAACATTGACACTGACATGACTTTTCTTATTCACATCCACAAAATATAAGTACAATATAATATAATACGCCATCAATTGAGATCAGATGAGAAAGCTCCAATCGACAGAATGAACAAATGTAGAAGTTTAAGAGGCAGACAAGAACATGAAAAACCAAATATCGCACCAGCAGATCAATGCCGAAATGAATCTTGGATTGCACAAGTAGAACCATGCATTTGCTCAAAATCCGAAATCAAATGATGTGCAAAGTCGATTTTATGGTTCGAAAGATATGAAAAGCATATAAAATCTTCAAAACTGATTCAACTATGCTCACATCGGAACGCTTTTCTTGATATCAACAGTATAATGCACAGAAATTTCAAGGCCATCATCAAGCATAGGAACATTAGTAGAAGCAAGATCAAGCTTGGAAGTTAGATGTATTCAAACAAGTATGAAGTCTTATACATTCAGCACATTTCTTCAACGCTAAAATTAAAATTTTAAGTTGCCCAACAAAAAAAAAACAGAAAAAAAGTACTAAAAGATAGAGAACCTGCAAAGCAGATTTTGTGGGTACACAGAACTTAATAACAGCTGGTTGACCAAGATAGACTCCCTTTTGTGTGGCCTCCAATTCAAATGTGTGTGACAGAATACCACCATTGAAAGCAGCATTGTATGTTTTTCAGAAGATAAAAGGATGAAAGAGTATAACTGAGAGAAAGCTACCTAGATTGGTGAAGGATATAATCAGCAATATAAAAAAACTCACGCATCAAGCCTTTCCCATGTCTTGGACATGCTACCACTGACTACATTAAAAGCATCATTCGGCCAGCTATCATCCGTTAGACTTACATCATGCACCGTCCTTTCCAAAAGAATAAAAAATAAAAACTGGGTAAGTTCAAGAAAAAAGTAGAAATAAATAAAATTGAAGGGCATATTACACAAGTTTTAGGCTGACAATCCACATTCTGCTAGATGGACACATCAAAATATTCACTTGTGAGTTGTGAGAACTCATCCAAAAGCTCTGTTGTGAAGTATGCTTTACTTGCATGTCTTCACCTAGACTAGACCTACCTAATAACACCACACACAATAGAGATTTAAAAACATTTGTCCTATGCTAACATCACAAGAAGAGCAAAGTGCAAAACAGAACACATTGCAGATCAGACGTATTATAAGAGCATTCCTCCCTCACCATGGTTCCAGATTGTTCAACTCTTTTAGATGTATGTGGCCATCCAAATGAGACACGGGAGAGAGAGACAACAATTTTTCCTCGATGATCGATGGTCCATTAAGTAATAAACCCACGCTAACAAAAGAACCGTGCAAATGCTTAAAAATTCGATCAACAAATTTCTAACAATCAATCAAAGCACGCATGGGAGAGGGGATTTGGGAAATTGAGATCCAACGAAATAAGAAAATTAACACCCAAAAGAACCAGAGGAGAATAAGAAAACATACGAAGTTCCTTAGTTGAAGATATGAGGCATGTTCGAGCCTGTTGAGGGAGAGAATGAAAGGACATCGGAGGAAGCATCAGCACTTAAAATTAAAATGCCCAACAGATAGTTGAAGAGAATTCGACGCTTCGGCAACTTAAAATTAAAATGCCCGACTGAAGCTGAGATCATCTTCAATTTAAACCCTAATCAGGTTTAAGATGAAATCGGAAATTAGGGATTCGTATATGAAGCAATTCACTTGAAGCCGGTGTTCTCTCAAGGAAAGGAAAGGAAAGGAAGAGAGAATACTTGAAGAGAAGAGACGCTTGCTTGGTATGCTTGAAGAAATACTTGGTTCCTAGGTAACATTTTATTAGAGAGAATTCGAGACTTCGGCAAGTGAAGCAAAGAGGAACTTGAAATTAAAATGCCCAACGGATAGATATTATATTAGACAGCTGAAGCTGAATTCAAATCATTTGATTGATTGTAAACCCTAGGGGCTATTTGGTTCAACTGAGGGAAAGGGGAGGGAAGGTTCATTAAAGTTAAGTGAGGGGAGGGGAGATCCTTGTTTGGTTGGAGGGGAGGGGAGAGGGACTAGAGGGGGTGTTTGATTTCTTGTTTGGTTCAGAAAGGGAGGGGAGGGGGCAAATTATAAGTTGACAATTATGTCCTTTTATAATATTATTTTATGATGTACCTTTGATAATTATTTAATATAAAATAAATATTTCTTTAACAAAATTAATGAATGCTTTACCTTTTATGATTATTTGTTTTAAAATAATTATTTGTTTAAAAAATTAATGAATGATTTACCTTTAATGATTATTTATTATAAAATAAATATTTCTTCAACATTTCACTATAAAGCTATTATACATATGCTTAATAAATGTCTAAATTGAGATAATAAACATGACATACTAACATCCAAAATGTAAACCACATCCAAAATATAAACCATTTCACTATGGTAATCCAAAAACTTGTGAGTATCCAAATCAGAAGATGCCCAAATTGTCTTGAGAAAATGACAAGGCCGACAATTACCTATAAGGCAATAATTAACAACCAACTTGACATTTCCTTTATTGGTATATCTTTCTTCTCTTTTTTGAGTTTTCCATCTATACAACAAGCATTATTGGCCAAAAAAAAAACAAGCAATCCAATGGAGTGATGAACATGGTTTTGCTCTGACCAAGATTCACAACAAGCTCTCCAGTGTTTGACCATTCCAATTCCTCCCCTCTCTGTGCGTTTCTTTTGCAACATTTGATCCACCTTCATCCTGTGTTGTGAGTCAGACAATGAAGCACAGAGCAGAGAGGATTTTTCATGGGTCTGAAATCCCATAAGATAGCTGTTTGTTTAATCCTTTAAGCTTTGGTCTTTAGTTATATGATGAGAAATCATTCGATTTCATGGTGTTCTTTCCTAACCTGTTGCTTTTGCGTTGTGAGTCGGCCAGAGCGGAGAGCGAAGAAGACGGCGCAGGACTGAGGCAGCAAGCTCGATAGAAAAGAGAGAAAAGAGAAGGGTTTTAACTTACAAGGGTAAGGGTATGATTGGAATATTAAAAATATGATATGGGTATTTTAGTCCAAAGAGGCAGAAATTTTCTCTCCCCTCCAAAAAACCCCAATTTTGGAGGGGAGCTGAAGGAGAGCAAGGGAACACTACAAGACAAAAATCTTCCCATCCCCTCTCCTCCATTTTATATTCCCAAACAAGGTTTTTTATCCCATATCCCTCCCCTCCCTCCACCTCTCCTCTAAAACCCCCCAACCAAACAGATAAACATCGCAATCGGAGTATGCCGAGCAAACATTGCCAGCCACTGGTGACAACTGGAGAGAGCGACAGATTTGGGCCTTTGGTATCACATTCATTCATTCTTTCCGCCTACACTCCTTTTTCTTCCCCACAACCCTTTTGTTTTGGTCTTAACAAAACAAAAATAAATTACATACTCTTAATTAATCAGATAGGTATTCTTATCATACTTTTTATTGTTTTTTATATTTGCACCAGTATCTTTACTCCCTTAAATTTGAAAATTTCATTTTTAGTTTTTTTTATGATCATTTTGTTTCATTTAACAGAAAATGCCAACTCAACAATTGTAAATAGTAATTATATATTGACAAAATATATTTAAATTTTAGTTTTTAGGAAAACCCATTTGTTAGTGCCTATACTTTTATTCAATTTTGATTTTAATACCTGTGGCTTTTAATCTCCTAATTAAACCATTCTCAATTATCACTATTAGGTCTTCTATCTTTATTCTACTAGTATAGCTAGCTTTTGTATAGAAGCCAATGATGTTTAAAAATTAAAATTAACACCCAAAAGAACCAGAGGAGAATAAGAAAAGGCGGAAAAGATAAACATACGAAGTTCCGTGGTTGAAGATATGAGGCACGTTCAGGTCCAGACTCGAGCCTATTGAGGGAGGCCTTCTTGTGGGCGAGAATGAAAGGGACATCGGAGGAAGCATCGGCACTTAAAATTAAAATGCCCAACAGATAGCTGAAGAGAATTCGACGCTTCGGAAACTTAAAATTAATATGCCCAGCTGAAGCTGAGATCATCTTCAATTTAAACCCTAATCAGGTTTAAGATGAAATCAGAAATTAGGGATTCGTATATGAAGCAATTCACTTGAAGCCGGTGTTCTCTCAATGAAAGGAAAGGAAAGGAAGAGAGAATACTTGAAGAGAAGAGACGCTTGCTTGGTATGCTTGAAGAAATACTTGGTTCAACGGTAACATTTTATTAGAGAGAATTCGAGACTTCGGCAAGTGAAGCGAAGAGGAACTTGAAATTAAAATGCCCAACGGATAGATATTATATTAGATAGCTGAAGCTGAATTCAAATCATTTGATTGATTGTAAAATCGGAGTATGTCGAGCAAACGTTGCCAGCCACTAGTGACATCCGGAGAGAGCGACAGATTTAGGCCTTTGGCATCACATTCATTCATTCTTTCCGCCTACACTCCTTTTTCTTCTCCACAACCCTTTTGTTTTGGTCTTAACAAGACAAAAATAAATTACATACTCTTTATTCAATTTTAATTTTAATACCTGTGCTTTTTAATTTCCTAATTAAACCATTCTCAATTATCACTATTTGCTCTTCTATCTTTATTCTACTAGTATAGCTAGCTTTTGTATAGAAGCCAATGATGTTTAAAAATTAAAATTAATGCATTTAATTATGATTAAAAATAAACATGGGTACCAAAATCAAAACTAAATCAAAGTGTATCTACCAACAAATGTATTTTCTCTTAGCTTTTTAAATATCATTGTTCTTATATTTTAAAGATTAGCCATTTTTTATCTACATTTCATTATAGAACCACCCTCTATTTTGTTTAGTCATCATTTTCCATTGAACGAAACTAACAGCATAAGCGAAAAAATGACTAAAAGTGTGTGTTTCAAACTTAAAGGCTAAAATAGAGATTGGTTCAATAATAAATGACCAAAAGTATACTTTAACCGATTTAATTATGATTTTGTTGGAAAAATATTTTATTGTGATTTTTATAGTGAAGGATTAATAGTGTGGTTTTTAAACTTTTGAATACGTGAGATGTACAATTGACCAAATAAAAAAATGGCTTCTTGACCAACATACTATAAACAATTAAAAAAAATTACCAGAATGCTACACTCTCAAAAATATTTTCCTAGATACTACACTTAAAGTTGTTCACCCCAAGATGAACTTTAAACTTGAACACGAGTCGTTCTCACCAAGATGAGCATTCATTTTGTCTTATTTGAATTGATTTTCTGACGTAGAGAGAATAGTAGGGAAAACGATAAGGGAGGGGTGATGACGCATGGAGAGAGAAGAGTAGAGGGAAAAAATTCTAAATATATTTTTTTTTCACTTATAAAATTGAAATAACGAATGCTGAAAATAGGAGAATAAATTTTTTTCAAATAATATTTAGGGTGTAAAATCATATTTAATTCTTCATATCATACCTTATTAGATTTGCTTATGATTTGTTAGATCGCAAATGACGTGGAGAATAAGGTTTGTCTAAGAATTTTTCCACTTTTATTCATTTCAATTTCGCCGCCTCTCCTTCCACTCTTCTCTCTCCATGTGTCATCACTCATTCCCTCTCATTTTCTCGACCCTTCTCTCTCCGTCAGAAAATCAATTCAATTAAGACAAAATAAAAGTTCATCTTGGTGAGAATAACTTGTATTCAAGTTTAAAGTTCATCTTGGAGTGAACAACTATGATAGAAAAGACTTAACATAAAGGTTTCAAAAGTTATCATAGTTATAAAGGATATTAACTTGCTTTCTAAATGGAATATCCATGATAGAAAAGCGTTTTCCTAAATCTTATAAAACTTTATAATGGATAATAGGAATAGCCTACTAGTTTTACAATCTAAATCATGTTAGAAAAACTAGCAGCCTAATATAATATAGTTATAAAAGTTTTATTACATCTCCAGCCATTTCTTTCACAAAAGATTTTTCAAAAACTTGCAAGGTAAACCATTATATAAAGCAAACGGACTGAAAATTTTTATATCAGCTTAGGAGAAAAACGTGATGTTTAGAGAAGTTTTCTAAAACATAATATCTTATATGTTTCATCGTTTGTGGAGAATAGAAAATTTCATAATATATGCTAATTTTATTTTTTCTTATTTATTATCAGTCTTTTTCAAGAAATATAGATTAAAATTATAATCGGGAGAATAAAAGAAAGTGTACTATACAATTCGAAGTATATGGATAATTGACTTGACAAGTGCAAGAAATAAGCAGATACGAGTACAAAATCAAGCAACCCCTGCAATACACGTCTTGTTTCTTTTTAACTTAAGGGCTTGGGACATTCCCTCTTATGAAACTTAACTTTGCCCATGGAAACAAAGTGAAATTAAATGTTTAAGCTAAAATATCAAAGTGTTCTTATTGAATTTTATAACCACAATTCAGGAAACATGTTTGGAAAATTTTCAATATGTTTGTATTTGTGCTTTTTTCAAACAATGTGAGTATTTTCAAGTTTAAAAAATTATGAAATCCAACATTAAAATAACCAACATTTCAGCACTAGATTTCCTAGACATATAAGAAATTTCCAAGACATTCGTACTTCTTTCAAACATCAATGTTAGTATTTTCAAATCTAAAAAATAATGGAATCCAATAAAACATCCAAAATTTTACAACTGGATTTTCCAAACACATGTAAAATTTTCAAAACACATATGGAGAATTTTCAATATGTTTGTATTTCTTTTAATAAAGAATTTTTTTTTCAGTCTAAAAAAAAATAAAGACATTTTTGTCTTTTAACTGAAAGATTTAATTTTTTTTTTTTGCCTCGAAAGGGCAAAGTGAAGTTTCAAATTTTTTTTGGGCCAATAAAGCATCCAAAATTTAAAAATGGATTGTCCAAACACGTAGAAATTTCAAGATATTTATGGAGAATTTTCAATACGTTTGTACTTCTTTCGACAAAGACTTTTTTTTTCAGTAATAGACATTTTTTTCTTTGGCAAAATGAAGTTTCAATTTCTTTTTTTTTTTTTTTTTTTGGGGAGGGGGGGGGGGACTCAGGTTAATTTGTTATTGTGGGCTTCCATGGAATTTGCCCAAAATAGTAACATGTAATTAGTGCCTTAATTTTAGGGTTTTGAAAGGCTGATTTGCTAGTTGTGTTAGTAACGTGGTGGCCTCTTAACTACCATGAATGGAAATATAAATGCTTTCCTCGACAAAAAAAATGCTCATTTCTATTAATATAATAGCCTAAACCATAAATTTAATGAAAAGTCTCTTGCTCAATATCATAAGTATTGCCTAAGACTCTCCCCACTCATGGACTCCATTTCCTTGAGAATTTCTTGAGCAAGAGATTTAACACAAGGCTCCACATCCTCAAGCAATTCACCCAGGAAGGGGATTGTTTCAGCCAGAAGTACAAGATACTCTTCCTTCAAACTTTCCACTAGATATTTAACTATTCTTAGGCCTAACATTCTTGATCGAAGCTTTTCACTACGTGTCTGCATCAAAACCTGCAAAATGAACAAGGCATAATCTGAATCGGTTAATGAAGATTCTACAGCCATCAAATGAGATATAAACAAGACATTCTGGACAGATTTCAAATTGCGGAATATGATGATAAAAGAACATTATGAGAAAAAAATTAAGATAACTTTTTTAATGCTTGGTATTAAAAGGGAATCTTTTGTGTATTTCCACACACACAAAAGATTCTCCCTAAGTCATAGAAATCTATATATTTACCTCATGATTCAAGGGTTTCCACATGAGGTCACTTCCAGCAGTCACGGCCATTTGACCAATGCATATAACCAGTAGGTCATCAACTTCATTCACACTTGGCATATTCGGGGTGTCCTCCAACGAAGCTGGTGGTTCTATGACTAGTTGTGAAACAATCGGTTTTAATAGCATCTGCAAATAGAAAAGTTTGGGTGAAGGGATATACAAACATGAACATTATTAATAGAGGACCAATCTTTGAATGAACTTCATTAAAAGCAACAGGAACAAGATAATTTGCAAAATTCAAAAGTACTGAATTTAATCCTTCTAACCCTAAAAAATTACTGAACAGAATCATAATCACTGGGAATCCATAATAGAATTAAAAAGTGATTTTGTGGATGTCAAAATGACATTTATACCCTAAATAAAAAATAATAAGAGGAGGCAAGTACTACTGAATAATGAAGCATGAGGTATATAGATATTTGACATCTTGATTTGCATTTCATATGAAAAAATTGGAATTACTAACATCTTAACATCCAAATTCGGAAATCAAAATGATATTATCAACACATTAAAGGAAACAGAAAAGCAAGGCGAAGAGATATCTTTAGGTGCAGATAATTATTTCTAACCGTACAGTGCTTCTCAAATCTGAATATCGAAGTTTGCCTCTGATTGAAGCAAATAAAGTGTTTAGATTCTTTTGTTTTTTGTTTTCTTTTGGGGGGGGGGGGGTTTGCTGTTACAAGCATATAAAGACAGGTATGAAATGCACGGGAAGAAGCCTTCTTAAGCGTTGTGAAGATATGATGAATAAACTAGTTAAAACATTTTAAAGCTTAAATGTGTGAAATACGTAAACAACTAAGATATAGATATGTCAATAGTTCATAACAACAAAGATATGGCATCCGATAATGTAAAAGAATTTACCCACCTGAAAGTTTGAAGAGTCAAGAAACTTTGAGGATCCAGTATCATAGAGAAAACACTTGTACAAACACGACAAAACTAGCTTCCTAAGATGCCAGCTTTTGATAGAAACAATGCCTTCCTTTGTACTGTCATCATCCTGAAACTTGGCCTTCTTTTTCTTCCGACTTATGAGTTGTACATCTCCAACATCACTAAGATAGTGAATACAGCTACCAAGCAAGTGCTTAAAATAAGGAACAAATAATGACCTACAAAAGGCACAGCACTCAAGAAATTATTAAGCAATTCAATCACTATTTTGGAAGAGTTTCACAAACAAGATTGTATTGCTGAAGTTCCTTAGGAATGAATAATTTAAGTGAGAAGGAAGCACTTCTCACTAAAAACAGATTATGGTTATAATAATATAAATTCAGATGAAGTTTTGTATTAATTCAATTGACAGTCACGATGGTGTAATACACAAGGACCTTTATACGTGTAACATAATATTGCTTTACTATATAAATTAAAAAGTGTTTCATTCTTTAAAGAGTGAGATATAATAAACCAAAAATTCCAGAGAGATGTGTTGTATAATGGGTTAAAGGGCATTTTGGACCCGGAAGTTTGTCAACTGGGGCACTGGGCACCAGGAAGTTGTTGAGGGGCCAAATATACCCCGGAAGTTTGAAAAATGGGGGCAATTTAAACCCTCCATTAACTGAGCAAACAGTCAATGGTTAGTTGACCAACAAATGCTTAACTTGCACCTAAATATAACATCTACCTCATACTCACACCTCAGATCTTTCAAATGAATTTTTTTTAAAACAAAAAACAAAAAATAAATCATCATCCCTGTATCTCTTCCGTCTCCCCACCTTTATCAGTCATCACCAATATCAGTCACCTCACACCTCATTCTCGCCGCTGCATCCCTCATGTCATGCCACACAGCGCACCAAATTCGGCCCCTCCCAACCCTGCAAAGGCGCCAGAATCACCGGCTCCCTCCACATGACCATTCAAACCACCGTCCTCATTGAAACCCTAACCGCCCTCTGCGCCCAAGTCCGCTGGTGCTCCTACAACATCTTTTCCACTCAGGACCACGCCGCCACCATTGCCCGCTTTAAAAAATTCATTTGAAAGATCTAAGGGCTCTGCGAACCATTTGAAAGATGGGATTTGGGAAACCTTCAATTTGCATCTCATCTAGAATAGCAATGGCATCATCAATTCTACTCTCCTTGCACAACCCATCCATTAGTGTACAATATGTATATGTATCAGGAGTGCAATTCTTGAGTGGCATCTCTCTGAACATCTCAACAGCCTTATCAACAGAACCCAGCTTACACAAGGCCTTGATAACTAAATTAAAAGTAAGCACATTTGGGTTTATATTCAGACTCTTATTTGCAATCACATCAGAATAAAACTCCAAGGCATGAGAGAACAGACTCTCTTGAATAATAACATTAAGAACACAATTGAATGATTTCACAGTTTGCCTACAATGAAATTCATACCCCATTCTATGAAACAGCCCCATAGCTTTATCAGGTAAATGAGCTTTCCCAAAAGCTTTGAACATAACAATGAAGTTCCTTTCGACAAAAACTCTCCTTTCACGTTTCATTTGATCCAAGACATTGTCCAGCGACCTAAAATCGCAGGAAATGGCATGATTTTCAATGAGTGAATAGAAAGTTGAATCACCCAACTTGTAAGAACCCAATTGGGTACCTGATTTGAAAATTTCCACAAGAACAGAAGGCCCAACTTCATCGACTTCGCCATTATTATGAGGAGAGGGAGAGGAGAAACTCTAAAGGGAATGGGTACGAGAATGGAGGCAAAGGTTGAGACTTCTCAGCTCTGAGTTTCTGAGGAGATTTGGGAGAAAGAATAAGCATTTGGGCATCGCTCTCTGATGATTTATTTTTTTCTTCTTTTTTTTAAAAAAATTCATTTGAAAGATCTGAGGTGTGAGTATGAGGTGGAGGGTAGATGTTATATTTAGGTGCCAGCTAAGCATTTGTTGGTCAACTAAACATTGACCATTTGTTCAGTTAACGGAGGGTCTAAATTGCCCCCATTTTTCAAACTTCCAGGGCACATTTGGCCCCTCAACAACTTCTTGGTGCCAAGTGCCCAAGTTGACAAACTTCCGGGTCCAAAATGCCCTTTATCCCTTGTATAATTGTAATAAAATGATGACTAGGCATATAAATAAATAACGTACAGGTGTACAGGGCAATGGTTATGACTATAGAGTTAGTGCCTATGCATATGTCCGTACAGTTGGTTAGGAGGTTAGGAAGTTAGGCCTATAAGTCAATTGCCTAAACATGTACAAATCAGATTTTTAGACTTGAATGAGAATTACTCAGACCTGTTCCCTTTCTCTCTCGATTCTCTCTCTCCTCTCTGCTATCTCTTTTTTTCCTCGATTCTTCTCTTTTTCACTTAATTCCCTCTCAATTCTTCCTACCTATCTATTAATTTCCCTACAGTATACAACATGATGCCTCAACAAGGTCTCTCTCGAGAAGCTAAATAAAAAAGCACTTTCCAAAAGAATACAAATTACAGAAAAAAAAATGGTGTACAGACATTGACTTACCGATGGCTCTCTGCAAGTTTATTTACCATGCCATAGAAGGATATAGCCCTGTCAGTGCTACCCACAGATGCAGTTTCACCCACGTCAGATTCTGCCCACTCAATACTCTTTATGAATAGAGGTTTGAACATGCTCTCGGTAAGTTTCATGGTCAGAGCAACCATAGCATGGATCACACTTTTTTCCACTGCATCAATATTATGAACAGAAACAGGACTCTGATGACGAAGATCAAGGGCATGTAGGCAGAGGTCAAAAATCTTTCTATGGAAAGCAACAATAGATGATCTGTCCATGGTACCCACTAAGGTTGTCAACATGTCAAACATGATCTCTAAGCTTTTATCCCCAGCATTAATAGAAACAGGGTAAACTTTTAACAACGGTGGCAAGACAAGCCGAACCTGTTTCAAAATTAAAGCTTCTCTAAGTAAAGAGAGAACCAAGATGTTGATCTCATACAATTGTTGAATGATATTATAAAATAATAAAGGCTTACAGGTATTCTCTCTACAAGGAGCTTGCGTAGTCCACTGGCTCTAGATTCCACTTTTGCATCCATTCCAGAAACATATTCAGGATGAAGTACAAGAAGATCTATTATATTTGGTAGATAAGGGTTTAGAAATCCACCAAGCTTCTCCACAACTACCTCCAGAGTGATTAGAACAGAGAAATAATACGAGTCTTTTGAGACAGAGGAAACAAGCTCCCTATTTTGGGCTTTGATATCAGAATTAGAGAACGGTTCAGAAAAAAGCTTCATCATATTTTTCATGATGTGAGGAAGCTCTGCTAGAGCTTTTGGACCTAGGATATTGATCAAGGCAGCAGCTGTTTGAAGGCAGGAAGAGGCCACAGCCAAATTGCATAAACTGATGCATCTTGCAACAGATCTGAGGCATAGAACAAAGACTGAATTGTTAGAAAGAAAGCTGCTCGCCAAAACTCCTAATGCAGAAACTGCTGCAACTTCCAATGAAGTATTTGGACCCTCAGCTGGATCATCAAGAACCCGAACAATTTCCAAACACATCTCATCAAATGACTTTTGATCACTCTCATTCATATTAAGCCAAGGAAGACAAGGATTTGAACTTCGAGTTTTACTTTCTATACTTTTTAAGCTAACCCTTTGGTCTCTTGCAGTCTCACACAGAAGCCCAAGAGCCTGCAACACAAATCAAGCAATTATTGAATAATTATTACTTATCTCACATTACTCATCATTGCATGAATTACATAAGAAGCAGGAAATATATGCCGTTCTAATTCAACTACTTGGATCAAAACTTCTAAAGTCCTAGAGCTATGATGTACAAATATGGGTATACATTTCGATATAATACATGATACATCATATATAACAAATTTTAAACTTTAAGGAATTGGGTGCAGAAAATGTACATATGTAATTATATATATAAAAGAAAGAAAGAAAGAAAGGGCCAACCCAGTTCGAATCCCCACCTGGTGGGGATGCTGGGGAAGAGAATATACTAGGCAGTCTTACCCCTGCTTTTATGCAGAAAAGCTTATTCAAACCCGCGACCTCAGACCCTACGGCAAGCGAGCTTACCGCTGAGCCAAGCCGGCCCTTCACATATGTAATTATATATGTATAACAAATTAACATAAAAAAAATAATATAAAAATATTTAAGTTTTAAATAAATAAGTTATCTTGATGCATTTCATAGGAAAAAAGATCAATTATACAAGTTTGAGTTTATATCACTGTTGGTCCTTATAGTTTGATCAAATTTCGATTTTGGTCAATGCAGTTTTAAATTGTTTGTTCTACTTAATGTAATTTCATAAGATCTTGGTCTAGGTTGAAGTAGAGAGCAAAACTAAGATTCGTATTATATATAAGGACCATCCATTGAACTTAACCCAATTCTTCCAAAAATATACAGACCAACACCAACTATTTGAAACCACAAGAACCAAAACCAAAATTTGATCCATTAACCCCTAAAAGTTTCAAAATATATTGCATATAACCTGAGGTACAATACATATATCATCCTGGATATGCATCTGATATGGTACATTAACTTCTATGGAGTATCCATGCTACACATTCCAAATGTAACAATTTGAACTTTGAAGCAACACACAAGAGACATAAATTATAGTCTAAGAAATTACCCTTTCGCCCACATCTTTATCTGCATGGCGGAGCAACTTAATTATGCCCCTAAAGTATGATGAAGGGACCATAACCAAGGTAATATTTCTCAAAGCAGCACGCATGATTTCTTTTAACTCTTTCCTCAAAATAACAGGGAACTTCATTTGTTTCTTTTTTGAAAACACGAATTGCAAGAGAAAAACAATCTGCTCCATAAGCTCTTCAAGTCTCTTCTGCAACGTCAAAACAGTCAAGTCAGGAAGGAAATGAAAATTTTTGTGACAGTAGTATTAAACAATACCAAGTAGCAGCATGCATGCAAAAAGTTAGATTGGAAAACTATTACAAAAAAGTTATTACAATGAACATCTCAGCAAGAAGAGTATAAGAATACTGCAACAAATTAAACACACGATCAAGTGAAGAGCAACTATTCAGCTTAATGATGAAAATTTGCATCAACCAAGGATCTTCGTGCCACTTGCCAAGACAATTGCGGCGATATTTTCTAGAATTTATAATATATTCCAAAGCATAGGAATGAGAGAATTATGAGAAACATCCTTCAATCTAGGCACTTCACTTATGAAGACCATTTATTTAGGTACAATAGTTTTACGGCATCAGGTGTTCCAAAGCATAACTTAAACAACGATAGAAGGAATACCAAAACTGCAAAAACTCTAATGAGACTTACAAAATAATCTCAGGAATAGAGTTATCCTAAGCATCCAGTTTCATTCACGTTGGGTGGTAGCAGCTCTTACCAGGGATGAGCAAAACCAAAGATTGAACCGAACCGAACTTAGTTCGGTTAATTTGGTTTTTTTTTTTAAGATCTTTTCACTGATCTATTTAGCGTGTAAAAAAAAATTCTATTATAAATGGGCCTCACTACTTGCATGAGTATCTTGTGCTCATGTATTATTATCCCTGCCAGCCCAAGCCCAACAATCATATTCAATTTTTGTTAAAAAAATATATACAACCTAACCTAATATTTCTAAAGAGCAAGGAAGATAACGATTGCCACCAAAAAATCGTTTAGCGGCTTGAATCTCTCCAACGGCGTTCTACTCCCACCACCGGCCTTTTCTTCTCTTCCACTTCTTTGTCGTCTTGACTCCTCACCTTCATCTTCGCTAATCATCGTCCTGACTTGTTTGTGTAGTCTAGTTTTGTGGAGCTTAATTTCCACAAGTTTCAAATTTTTTTTCTGGAATTGAGTTCTAAATCTGTGTTGTTGTGATCAGGTTCTCTGCTATATGTCTAATTGTCTTTGAGAATTGTATTGTTTGTGAAAATTATTGTTGTTATAGAAAGGAACTATGAAGCCAGCTATAAAATCAAGGTTATTTTATTGATCCTTTCTTTCATAGATATTTCCATCCTTTGTTTTCTGACTTCCTCTTCTACAGGTGCGTATCAATCATCTAATTATGGTTCTAACCAACCTGAACCAAACAATTTTGGTTCAGTTTTATTTCAGTTAATAACATAATTTGGTTCAGCGCCTCACTTCAGTGTTGTTAAATGCCTCACTTTGGTGTTTTAGATTTTCAGTTTTTAGTCCTAAAGAAACCGAAACACAGATTGTAAAACCTTAGCCCTTACCTGAGGTTTCGGGAGATTAATTGGGTGGAAAATATGCCCCGGTGATATGGGAGATTAACCGGGTGGAAAATATCCCCTAGACAACATAATGTGTTGGAAATAGAAAAATAGGGAATCAGCAACATAGGTGTGACTCGTGTGTAAGCAGGCGTGGGTAATGTGAGCAAGGGTATTAGGGTAATTAGCATGTGACAGTTAGGGAGAGGGAATGGCTATATAAGTAGGTCCCATTGTATAAGAGAGGCATGGAAAGTATTGGATAGTTTTGGGGAGAGTGGAGAGTGCCTCTCGAAAGCATTCTCATTATTGTGTTGTCTCTTTTATCATTTCTGCACATTTCATTTCTTGTATTAGAGCTCTTCCATTAGATTCTACACTCTGTGGAATGATATATTAATGATATTATTACAATATATCTTGTTAGTTTCCATCAAAGGTATCAGAGCAACTTTCCAGGGAATGGTTAGCAAGAAGATAATGGAAAACAGAGTCGAAGCTATCGAATCTCGTTTGTTGCAGACGGAGCAGAGGATCGAAGGTTTATCTACTGATGTCAACGGTCAAAGTTGATTTGGCTACTATGAAGAATTTGATTGCAGAATTTGTGACGGAATATTGTGAACCAAATCTCACAAAAGTAAAAGAGGTACAAATGCCACCACTCGTTGCGGTTCCAGAGGGTAGCAAGAGCACCTGTGAAACAAGTTCGGGCAACCACAACATCGAGCCAGGGAAGACGTTCAAGAACACAGAAGTTTTGGCAGAAGATATTCCAATTAATTCAGAGACGAAGAGCAAGGATTCGGAGATTTCCAGTTATAGGAAACTGGAATTACCTCTTTTCTCTGGCGATGAACCTCTTGGATGGATTTTCAAAATTGAACGCTATTTCAAGGTTCATAAGATCTCTGATTCAGAGAAGCTGGATGCAGCGGTGCGCACTGACCTGGTTCCAGTGGAAGGAGGTTCGTTCTCCGATCATCGACTGGAAGGAGCTCAAACGCGATTTGATTTTCCGATTCCATCCATCGCAATTCGGGAACGCTTATGAGATGTTAATGGCCATGAGACAAGAACGAAGCGTTGCGGAGTATATCGAAAGGTTTGAATTGCTCTCAGCAACCCTAGGGACCTGCGATGATGAGCTGCTCATCGGCGCGTTCATGAACGGCCTGAGGCTTGAGGTCAAGGCTGAATTGCGCTTGCTCCGTCTTCACACCCTCTCTGATTACACGGACATGGCATTAAGAATCGAGGAGAGGAATTGGGTGCTGACCCAGTTGGACGACCCGAATAGTAATAGGTCCCCTCAGGCTTGGGCCGAGCATAATGGGCCAGATCGGGTTAGCCCTACCCGCTTGACTTCCTATTCGAACTCCACCAAAACTACATTCACGCCTACATCTTCACTGTTCACGACCAAGGCATCAAACCCTACTTCCTTTAACAACGCGAAGAAGGTCAAGATTCCTATCACTTACACCAACAAATCGGACTCCAAAAGGTTCACGTATGCTGAGATTGATCGCCGCCGAGCTTTAGGACTATGCTTCAAGTGCGATGAGAAATTCAAACCGGGCCATCGATGTAAGAACAAGGCATTGCAGATCCTGATCCTCTCAGAAGATTCGCCGCCGGCAGAGAACCATGACCAGTCTGGACTGCAAGCTGTGACCCTCGCCTCGCCGGAAGACGTTACTGCACTTGCTTCTGCATCATGCCCTTGACCTTGAGGACAAGGTCGAACTTCAATGGTGGGGTAATGTTGGAAATAGAAAAATAGGGAATCAGCAACATAGGTGTGACTCGTGTGTAAACAGGCGTGGGTAATGTGAGCAAGGGTATTAGGGTAATTAGCATGTGACAGTTAGGGAGAGGGAATGGCTATATAAGTAGGTGACATTGTATAAGAGAGGCATGGAAAGTATTAGATAGTTTTGGGGAGAGTGGAGAGTGCCTCTCGAAAGCATTCTCATTATTGTGTTGTCTCTTTTATCATTTCTGCACATTTCATTTCTTGTATTAGAGCTCTTCCATTAGATTCTACACTCTGTGGAAGGATATATTACTGATATTATTACAATATATCTTGTTAGTTTCCATCATAATGCAATAGGCCCAGGTTTGCGAATCTCAAAAACTGTCCTAAGATATGTGCAGATTGGAGATACATATCAGTTTTTTTTTTTTTTTTTGCCACAAGGTCATAGATATACCATGTAACAATCAGTTTGGATTTTTCTCAGTGGCATTTATCTCCCAGAAAAATTGCAGCATCTTGCAATGATTTAAAGTCACTGGCAATTAAAAAAAGGGGAAAATGTTTTGCGGTGAACAGCATAGTGCTTTATATCTGGGCAAATTTGGTTAGAAAGAAAAGCATGCAAGTAAAAAGGCACTGCCTTGCCAAACACATCAGGCTACTCACAGGATCCACTTGATAGCAGATGAATGTTAGAAAGAATATCCCTCTAAAATGCAAAGAGACTGAACCAACGCCCTTGCTAGTTGCTTCATTGTTCGTGGTATTAACTAACTCAGATACTTGAAGACTTAAGGTGTCAAAAAACATGAATGCATATGGAATTATACCTGAATGACTTCAGCATCTTCTCCTGATTCCATCTTGAATAAAAGTTCAGGATCTTGCAATTTGTGCAAAGTAAACTGCATCGCAAGAAACAACTCCAGAAAGAGTCCAGGGTCATTCCCCAGTTGCTGAAGTAGAACAACTAAAGCAGGAATCCATGTCAGACTTGAGTATTGTTCACATATTTGTATTGCAAGTTTATACTCCCACTCTCTCATATAAAACGTTAATGCATCTGCAACCTTGATATTAAGGAAAGTAGTTTGTTCCCTTGAAACTAATGAATGGAGAAGAAGGACAAGCAAAGAAGCCAAGCTTTTACCCTCACCCAAAGTTCTGCAAAGATGGAGCATGGTTACATGTAGCTTAAGAACAGATAAACAAAGTTCATAAAAAGTGAAATATAGGATGAAGAACACCTTACCTCAACAAGTATAAAACAATTGACAATCTTCTATGCTCAACAACTTCAGGCAATGTATCCATGAAAATCTGAAACGAGAAAACAATATTGAAATATCGATACACTTAGAATTGCTTCCATTCATTTGGAACAAACATGGGACATGAATGTACATACAAACACATACATATACACAATTTCACACACACGTGTCAATAAATAACTACCTTTAGTAATGCTTCCACATTGTCGGTCTTAGACAGCCAACAAGGAACAATCGCCGATATAAGATCCTCAAAAACATGCTTTGAATGACTGTCAATCTACAGATAACAACTAAATCGTGTGAATACAGATGACATATTGATCTAGACCTGACCACAGGTCAAAACCAAACCAATTGAAACAAAAGATATATGAGCCTCAAAGATCCAAAATAAAAATGGGCTAGTCTGAAAATTTTGAAACCCATATATTGAACAGGCCAAGCATAAACATTCTATAAAGCCCAAACCATTTGAATATGTTATGATATAAATATATTAGAAACTATATTGAAAGTTGGCACTATTTGGTTTTGTGTCAGTGAAAATACAATGAATTTGAAGAAATAGAATACAGAAAAATCAATCCATCTAGTAGATGTTTTAAAATTTGACACAACTATTTTCTTATTATTTAAGAAAAAGTATCTCACGTGGTTGTCATATAGTTAGTCAAAAAATGTCATCCTTTTTTGTTGACCACGTTACCTCAATTGAAAACATTTCTATACAAGCGCTTCACTCGATTAAAATTAAGTTCCTAGGCTCTCTCATTGGCTATAGTGACTTTGATATAATGGTTTGATATTAAAGTTTTTGTAAGGAGAAAACAAGCAAAAAAAGAAACAGACAAGAATGTATTTTGGCATGGCACAGGCCTTTTCTATTAGTATCTTCTCTCCCCTATATAGCTTATAATCAATAGAAAGAATTAACCAAAATCCAAGCATGCTCGTCACTGTTATTCCAAATTTCAAAGTTGCTTTAATCATATCTTGACAAACCTGTGTGATAGTTGATTCTCCAACAACAGCAACAATATCAAGTATATGCTCGAAAACTTCTTCGGGAAAAGCTTTAGCAACAGCAGAAAGCAGAGAAAATACATGGTTACGGGTGACTACATCCCTTGAAGAATGGGCACACTCTATCAGGACATTGAAGTTAATTTGTTTTGTTATGTTTCCCTGAGAATAAAAATTGAAAAATAATTTGAATTAGGAAAAAACAGACAGACAAAGTAACCTGTTAGTTATCTTGAACTTTCAAGCATCAAGAATAAAAATAAACCTTCAATGGAGCAGTGCTATCAAGAGATGTGATTATATCCTCAAGGATAATCAACAAAGTTTGTTGCATATGACATATTGCATTAAAGTTAGCCTCACTTAAAGAAGGTTGGGCCAAGCCCTTCTCCTGGAAGAGAGCATCATTCACTGTCTCCTCAGAAAGAATGTTGCTAAGAAGCTTAAATAAGGGGCTTATAAGCAGATGCCTGCAACAATCAAAGTAAAAGTTAGCACAATAAAATATGTTATTTATTTCAGCGGTCCAGAAATAGCATTAAATTTCTCACCTCTTTGTTATGTCTTTCTTCAGTAATAAAACATCAAGAAGAGAACTAAGGATATTGAAAGAATTTTCCCCTCTAAATAGGTCATCCTCTGCACGTGCACTTAGTTTCTTCTTCTTGGATTCTGAGATAGTGATGCACCTTCCCCTTTTTAGTAGGATATCAAGCATGTCGCAAAATGTCGAGAAACTAACCTGCAAGCCCATGAGAAAGACCATTGACTACTAGTTAATTTTTCACTTTTTCTTCCATAGAAATTCTTCAATAACTATGACAGCAAAAAGGATAAGCTGAAGAATTATAACACTATAAAAAGGGAACATAGTACCAAAACAAAAAGGCCCAATAGATCCAAAACAAAAAAGACGCACATGCTCCCTAAAGAAATTCTTCTATAGAAACTCTTCAATAATTAAGATGGTAAAAAGGATAAGCTGAAGGATTATAACAGTATAGAAAGGGAACAAAGTACCAAAACAAAAAGGTACAATAGATCCAAAACAAAAAAGAACCAAATGCTCCCTATATAACTGCTGCCTATGTAACAGTTTAAAAGAAAATAATTATTAAACAATCCCGCTTTCAAATCAACCAAAATTACAAATGTGTAAATGCCGGTCATCATAATTCATAATAAACTATCAAATGCATATTTCTGAAAATGCAGACCTGGATACCATTAGTTCCAAGAAAAGCATTGCTAACATAAGATCTACTAATCTACCAAACTTATTATACATTTATGGAACAGGCTTAAAACTTAAGTTCTTAAATTATCCAAAAATATTATCTATCAGGAGAAAACATTGTCTCTTTGGCAAACACTCGACTTCATTATTTGAATGTCAGATGCTCCCATAAACTGTACTGCATCATACGGGTAAGCAACAACAAAATAAACCCAACACGGTAACCAACCAACAAACAATAAAAGATGAACTAAATTGCACTCACTTGAACACATAATAAGTAAAATTAAACAATATATGGGAAAAAACTTACATCTATGCGCAGCACGGCCTCTCTCGCAGCATGTTGTATATCACCATTAGCATTACGACACAAAAACAGAAGCTCATGAAACAAATGCTCCTGTATAAAAGAAAGCTCGTTGTCAGAAATTTAATGCATCATGCCAGGAGACCAAACACGATCTGATTACTACATTGATAAAGTTATCAATCACGGAAGGCAATGACATGATTTAGTTAGGAAATGGGTTTCCCAGTACCTTGACTTCATTATCCAACCCTTCATAGAATTGACCACTAAGTTTCCTCAAAACAGTTATACAGGGCTGTACATAGGCAAGGTGGCCAGAAGTAGTAGAATCCAACTGACCAAGGCAACAGCCAGAGCATGTAAGCATAAGAAAAATTACAAAACAACCCAATGTAGAAATACTATATTGCTTACCTGCAAAACTGCCAGTAAATGATCTTTTAAATCATTTCCACCCGAGGAAGAGGACATAACGCAGCTCTATTACAACATTGGGAACTAGTTCACATCAAATTCCATATGGCAGGGTGCCCTCAACCAAAAACAACTGGATATACTTACCTCAAGTAATAGGCATAGCGTTTCAATTTGAATGCTTGATACTTTCTGTGAGGAATTATCTAGCACATTAAAGGATTGTTTCCAGCTAATCAAAAGTTGGGACAACAGTAACGCAACATCTTCAACACACATAATGCCTTTTCCAATTCCCTTGAGCAAGGATAAAATCTTCAGCTGCACAAAACATTAAGACACAAATATAAATTGTTTTCTAATATTTGTGGAAGCAATACGCACAATAGTATCAAAACATCTTTGAAGATATGGATATGAATGCAAATTCTATGTGTTTGCAGAGAAGGAAACACTTTAGAAAAGATAGCAAACCTTGCCATAGTCAGAGAGTTTCAAAGCAGAACCCAAAATGAAGCCAAGAATTTTTTCTTTCGTAGAATGATCAAATCTGGTTAAAAAAACAATTAGGCACAGAGAGAAAATGAGAATCAGTAAATTTGACGTTAGGTGCTCAAAAACTATTTAAGAAAATAAAGGAAGGAAACTCTCATAAGGAAAAGAGAGAGTATCTCATTCAACTCCTCAGTAGCAGTCTAAAGGAAAGAAATTGATATATTAATATATCAATGACCATCTTTAGGGAGGCTAGCCTATCTACAAATGGAAGTTACATTAGAATAATCAAATAAAACCTAGAAATTCATCAAATTGTTTAAATATTTGATTCAAGGAAAACTGATTTCGAACAAACTAAGATAAATTAATTTAAATGTTCAAGATATACTAAACAATTAAAGAGAAGAAAAACTGACTTAATAAAATAATTAGATTTCTATTGCTTCTTCCGGATCGGTCTCTTAACATTCAACCAACTAATTAATGAGAAAAACAAAAACCACTAACAATGCAATAAACATTGAGCGTAAAATAAGCACCCAATGTTTCTTGCAATTCATAGCTCTTCAAATGCCATTTTCACGTTAAATTAAAGCCGTAAATAAGCCGGCCTTCAATGGTCATGGCTGAAACAGACCTGGGCTGAAAAGATCTTATATACAAAACTTTATAAGGCCCAGCCTGCAGCATCAAAGACATTTTTCTCTTTTTAGAAAAAATTAATAAATAATTTCAAGACTAAACATATTACTACCCATAATTCAAAACATAAATTGTAATACAATATTAGAAATCAAATTAGACTGTTCAAACAAGTTAAAGTCTGAACATATTAATACTCATAATTCATGAACTTAAGACATCACAATCAATCCTCAATCATCATTCATAACAGTTGCATCAGTGGCTGCTTCTGGCCTGCTGAAAGACTAACAGTAAAGCACTAAAACTATAAGTTACCAAGGGATTTTGACTCTTAACAAATTACAAAATAAATGAAGACAATATGGGCCATCCCTTTTCTAGTAAGGAACTAAAAGGGCCAGCTATATAGACCTTTTATCAGTTTCCTGGAGATAAGCATATATTCACATGGAAATATTATGAAGATGCTTTCCAACATTATTAATTCTCCTGAGCCATGTGACTAAGCGGAGCAAAGAGATTTAGCAAGAAAATCTAACTATAAATGTAACAAGGATAAGCAAGTCTACCAACATGCTAAGAAATTCCAAACAAAGCTGGTTCCAACAACTGAGCATGGCCATAGTAACATTGTTTATTGCATGAAAATATGGAACAAATGAATACTTATGCTAACATTTAAAAAAAAATACCTGTTTTCAATATTTTGAGGCACTAAGATGTTGTGACAAGTTGAGCCCAGCATAGATGCAAACATTGAAGGAAGAAATCTTTCATCAGACAGTATTAGTGTTTTCTGCTGATCTATCAAACCCAAAAGTTCACCCAGAAAATGGCTCCATGTTGCATTGCTCCCTGTTTTTACGAATTTACAAAAAACGTAATATATCAAGGAAACAATTCACATGTAGGGAAAAATCCAATTATCCTGTGGGAACAGTACCATTTCTCCTTCCAGAACGTTCAAGATGAGACCACAATACACATAGCCCATCAATGCAGTTCATGGCCGCAACCCTTGCATCCTGAAAATGGAAGGCAAAACAAAGGAATCAATTAGGCCAATTCCATTTTGCTGCAAGAGAAAGTTGGAAAAGAACAGCACAGATAGAAGTGGCATAGGCTTCTCAAATTACATTATAGAAGAAAGTAATGTGTTAATGATTATACTTTTACAGAATGAAAAGAAAGGAGGGTAGAATAAGGAAAGACACTTCCAAATGTTTGGAAGGGGGAAGTCTGTAATGTAATAATAATAATAATGATAATAATAATAACAGAAGAGTTAGTTAGTTAGTTAGTTGGTTAGGCTAATATAGCCGTTAGAGCTGTTAGGCGGTAAATTGGAACTATAGGCTATAAATAGAGATGCCTAATTGTATTTTCAGGTGTGATGTATTGTGTTTAGCCTAATGGGTTGAATATCATGTTCTCTCTCTCGTCTCTGTTTCTCTATTCCTCTTCTCTGTATCTTTTGCTTCTCTCTATCTCTATCCTATTTCCTCTCTTTCCCTCATTCTCTTCATACAGAATTAATAATCTGTAACAAAGTCATACCTGGTTATCACTAGCCAATGGAACAAGAACTGAAGGCAACTCAGCTAGAAGTTCAAATTGACATCTTTCATGTGACAGGCTACAAAGAAATTCAAAGCACTGAAGACTTTCAACTTGGACTTCAACAGGAACACCTGCAGAATGAAAATACCAGCAAAAGATTTGGCCCATGCAAACTTTTACAGGAATACAAACATGACGATATACAACAACCAAGAATACAAATGAACTCAAAACACAGATTTCACAAAAACATGAAAAAACAACCACCCAAAAAACAACTGAATGAATCTATAAATGAGATATCTATAAATGAGATATTAAATTTCTATGGATGTGTATGGAAAGACATTCCAGCAAATCAAGGCCCTATATTTTAATATTTTGGAATCGCCAACGTAAACATGCAATGCCACTTCTATTCGAGCCCTTATTTATAATAACAAAAATAAAGGAATTGGCAACTGTGGAAAGACCAGCTACTGATCACTAATAATTAAAGGCAATCAACTACTCCTCAGATGCAAAAATGGGCAAAAATCCTAAACGAAAGAAAAATGATTTTCATATTCAACAATATTCATGTCAACAAGTCAAAAGGAAAATAATCAGTCAAGCAAAGCATCAGTTGGTAAATAATAGTATAAGCTCATGAAATGTACATTCAAACAGAAAAAAATGAAAGTACCTTCTTCTGTGAAAAATTTGGATAAGAGGCGGGGCGGTGATATCTTGCATTGAGCCACCAAGCAACGTAGATGTACATGAAAAACATGCTTGAATTTCGAGGAAGCAAAACATACAAACAGATCCTTGATCAAGCTGACCCACATATTATTATCGTCCTGCCTCATATGGGAGGTCAAATTAAGTAAACACATAGAGAACTCATCCATGTCAAAGTCTAATAAAAAGTAGAGAATTCTCCAGTCTCCAACACCATCATTTATTACAGCAAAAAAATTACTAACCGGTGAAATTTCAGAAGGCATAGCTAATATTAGTGCAGACAGCAACCTCCAAAATATGCAAAAAATAAGTTTTGCATTCAGAGTTTTGAGATTAGTGTCCAATAACCTCAGAATTGAACTGCAATCCCAGTCCAGAACTTTAGAATTGAACTGTAAATTAAACACCGTCCAACACAAAAAATTAAAACAAAATCAGTACTTTATCTCCCATAAAAACTAAATACACTAAGATCATGAATCCATTCTACCTCTTCAGAAACAAAATCCCCTGCAGTTACTAATAATTCCCACTCAGACCTTAAAGTAGGAAATGCAGCTTCAAAAACTTCAGGAAAGTCAACACCTAAGCAAAAGCAAAAAGTCCAAATTCAGCATCTATACATCATTTAATTAACTTCTTGTATGTTATTTACTAAATCATGCCAGAGATAATGAATATTTCAGAAAAATTAGGAACCCTAAAGCAGTGAATTGAAAGAGTGAGAAGGAGAAACGAACTGCTTGGTGGATTCGATAGAGCCTCAAATAACACCAAAAAAAAGAGTGTCTTTGACAATTCCAAATCACTGCAGTTCTCCACAAACCAAGTCATGTGGTCCCGAGGGTGAATCCTGAAATTCACAGCCAGGCTCTCGATGATCTTCAGGTTAATTTTAGACAAAACTCCAGAAACACTCTGCAATTGCATCTTCATAGTTAGTAAATGAACCAAAGTTTATTTCAATTTCCACACAACAGAAACATAATGACATTGATAAATAGCTCTGGAATCACAAAGCAATTCCAAACAAAATACCAGGAAGACATCATGCTCAAACCTGTCCATTCAGGGAATTTTTTCAATGATAAATCATCTGACACGAAAATAGTAATATTTATGCTCCCAAGTAATATTGGCTTGGTTTCTTTTACTAGATGAGTAATATTAGTTGAACCCAGTCAGCTTTTCCCAACAGATGGCCCACTTTGACATCAAATACACACAATGCCATCATACGAGGAAATACAACAAATCACATAGGAAAAACAAATGTAAATCACATTTAAATGATGATAGTTAATTTCAAGATTCAAATGTTTCCTCTTCATACACAAATACTTTCAAACTTAAATCAAAATGTACAGACCAGTACACTTCTGCTGGATTAAATCACTCACTAGCACTAATTAAATCCTTCAAAACGATTGAAGTTTATTGTCGTAAGATTGCCACCCCCCTCCGCCACCATTGTTAGATGGCAGATTTTGTCGACAATGAAAGGCTGAGGGAGATGGTGAGAGATGCCAGCAATGAGGGGAGAGGGTTAGGTGAAAACAAAAATGGGAGAGGATAAGGTTGAAGGTGGAAATAGGGACATGGAATTATAAATCTTTGGATCTAAGCATGGAAACCATTTCCACATGGTTTGATGAATATGGAAATGGAATGTTTTCAAATTCCATGGTACCAAACATGCTCAAAGCATGGAAATGGACTCCATTTCCATCTCCATGTGTTCATTTCCATTGTACCAAACAGGCCTTAAAAAACTAATGGATGATATGAAGGGCTTGATATGAATTTGGTGACCTAATTAAAGGCTTTAAATTGAACAGACAGAACTAACTGAACCAAAATATTTCAGTTTGTTCAATTCAGTTATTGTTTTATGTTTGGCTTCAGTTCGGTGCCTTACCTTGATACAATTCTATTTAGTTTGAGCAAACATTAATTCAATTATGCCGGACCAATCTCTTGATCCCTTGATCAAAGAATATTTAATACCATGACAATAGTTATTTCTACTCCAAAAGCTCAAAATGGTAGATGAAGGCCCATCATCAATTTTATTACAATCCCCAACATCACACTTGCCCTTCACACCGATAGTTTACACCTCATATCAAATAAACATGTTAAATAAAAATTATCGAAACTAAATCGCCAGTAAATAATTTTTACCAATTCCCCAGCAAGTGCGGCCGCAAGACTCTCATAAAGGGGCCACTTTATTTCATTAACTAATCTCATTGCCTTCAAATTAAGGCTTTGTGTCTGTACAATGTAAGGAAACTGGTCAATGTGATAATAAACAAAACAAAGGAAGAATCGGAATGCTTGAGAATTGGGCAACACCAGGTCGGCAGAAAGCTATGAAATCCGAAGTCAAGTCAAAGTCAGAAAGAACCTGAGGCAGAGCCAGAAGTAACGGAAATATCATGGCAGCTGTTCTATCCAGATAATAACAAGTATGAACATGGGAGTATGCGATAGCAATTTTGAGGCAACTGACAGCAACATCACTGATTAAACTATCATTTTCAGCCGAACCTGTAAGGAAAAATAAAAAAGGATGAGTCATACAAGTAATAAATTACCCATACTTTTCAATTTCCTCGTTGCTACTGCACTATACTTGGGCTCTGAGGAATGCCATACTTAATGAAATCTTAAATGTGATCGCATGTTCTCCAGTCACACATATTTCTTTCTCAGTTTCTTTTTCTACGAAAATGAAATAATTAACCACCACTTATTTTCTGTGCCTCAATTTCTATCAAATTTTTTACAAGTATCAATAGAAAAATTAATGTTTCCATGTTATTGTAAGAAAACATTAAGTTACTGAAAATAATTAATGAAGAAACAGAAATCTAATTTCCCATAAATACCATGCTTACCCAATAGCAGCTTGTCAATGCATCTTCTCAGCACATTCTGAAGAGCATCAAAGAGTTCAGAAGAATTTATTACATCAGGCATTCCATCAACAGATAAAGCTGCTCGAACAACTGTTAGGTCTTTATCATTGAGTTGTCTAAGCAAGGCCTCTTGAATGTCTACAAGACTCTGATCAAAAGGAAAATATTAGGAAAAGTCATTTAAGAGCTAAACTTTGCACAGCAATTCAATCACAACAAAAGTCTGTCTCACATTACAACATGAACAAATAATTAGAACAACTAATTGATCTACTCAAAATTCAAGTGAATTGGCTCAACACACAGCAGTCACCAACACTTTAAAAAATAGGGTAAAGGTGCAGATTTAGGAACAAACTAATGCGCTAGGTGCATCAAACATAATAATCTTTTGCGAGGTATAAACACAGTCATAATGAAATAAAAATGACACAAATATGGCAAGTCTATTAATTTTTCAAAACATCTGTCTAACATATTTGTAGGCCCAAATTTGTAAAGATCAAATGGACATTAAGACAAGTTAATGGACTTACCATATTTTTATAATGTTTTTATTTCATTGTGACTATATTTGCACATCACAAAAGATTATTATGTTTCGTGAACCTCACGCAATAGTTTGTTCCTAAATATGCACATTTGCCCTAAAAAATATGATGATCAAGAAAATAGAGGAAAAGAATGGCTGGAAGCATAGAGTGAGAAATTTCAGCAAATAACTGACCTTATTGCTCTAACAAGGGGTAATGACCTAGAGGAGTGAGAAGAGGAGACTACAGACCTATTTTTGGGTGGTTTGTGGGCCGTGGGCCGTGTTAGAATCATATCCGTATCTGAATCAAATCAGCTGATTTAGGATAATTACTTCTTGATTATTATTTCCTATTTCATTTGATGAGATTCCTAGAATTTACTTCATGATTACATTCCTGATTGTAATTTCCTTTTCCATCTACTCCTAAACCTCGATATATTGTAATCCTTCCCATGAATCAATAATATGTGAGAATGATCTTGTCTCAAATGCTCTCAGGCTGAAAGCATAAGATTTGAAAAAGAAAAGGATAGTGCTTGAGGGCTAGGCTCTGAAATGCTGGTCTTTTTCATTGTAAATATTTTCATCTAGTTTTAATGTTGCTGTTTAAGTTAATGAATAATGGATTACTATCTCCTTCATGTCAAACAAAACAGCATTGCCAAGCATTATCTCATACTCCCCCAGGTCCTTAATATAAGACCTATTTTGGGAGCTACTCTAGGTCCTAAATATAGGACATTTTCCATGTTTTGTCAATGTTTTCCCAAATTACCTCTATTTATAAACCCTCAACAATAATCAAGAGAAAGGATGGGGGGCTTGAGGAAGATGATTACGATTTTTAAGGTTAAACATATCATATTAACTAACTTAACTAACATTATTAATACAACCAAATCAGGTAAATATGGGAGAAAGTATACATTTAGCCCTTATTTCATTATGGTCCTTTAAATTTGATAAGTGCACTTTTAATCCCTTTCGTTAACACCATTAGTTTCATTTAACGGAAAATGTGTACTCAGTAAATTTAAACAATTCTGTAGTTAAATGCTGACAAAATAAGCTTAGTTATAGAATCACCCTTTATATTTGCTTATTCACCATTTTTTGTAAAATGAAACCGCCGGTGTTAATAAAAAAATGACTTAAAATGCACTTTTCATACTTAAGGGCCTAAACTCAAAACTGATGCAAACATAAATGATCAAAAATATAGTTTAGTCACCCCATATTTAAGACCAAAGGGAGTAACACTTTGTATAATTCTGTATTAAATCTCTGTAAAGTAGTAAATGGCCCTATCAAAATCCTAATCCAAACTGCAAACATCGCAAATTTTTAAAAGCATTTAATTTTTGTTCTAAAAAACGCTCAAATCTCAATTTCATTAAATTGCTGATATTTTAGGCACTGATCTATCATCTAATTAATAACTTTAGAGAGATTTGGGTTCGCCCATCTTTGGAAAAGTTTATCACTATCCTTGAAGCTTCATGGGACTGCAAGCCCTTTGCTGAAGTCTAGTTTGTACTTAGAAATTATAGAAATAATTTATTAAAAGCTTGTCTGCTCGTCACTTCCTATGGACTGACTTCAAGGTAGCCTAATCCATTAGTTGTTCTAGTAATTCTATTTTTTGGTTGCCTGGGCCAATACATATACACTTGTTATCTTTTTCAACTTTTCTAAATAGTGATTGCTTTATAAATTGAGCTTCTTGATACATCTCATGTAACATATTGATTTTATGATTGCTCATATATTTAGTACGAGTTCAATCTATATTTAGTTTGAAACTTCAAATAGGCTTTTAGACTTAATATCATGTAAATATAGTGCAATTGATAAGCATTCCTAATCTTAAAAAAATGTTACTTTTGATCAACTCATCATTTTTAAAGTACATTTTAAATGAAGTTAATATTTTTTAGTAATAAATGAAATTATTTTTACAATATTTTAACTATTTTATTAAAACTTTTTGGCACCAAGCCAAACCTGGTCTAGTACTCATCCGAATCAGCCTGTTCAGGCACTAGGTTGTCCCTGGAAGGTCAAACCTAACCCAACCCATGCACATCGTTAGGGAACTGAAACTAAATAGACAATAGAAAACAAAACTTGATATAAATCCAACAGTTAGCAAAGCATCAGTTGTACGTTCCATCTTCAAGCTCCACTATAAGCACAATGCCCAATACAAAAGCAAAAATGTACAGATATACACAGTAAAAAGCACCTCACAACTGAATCTTAGTTATTTCTCCTTCTAACTGAAACTGAAGCTGCAAATATAATGCAGATTGACTACCAACTCATAATATCATATACTTCAAATATAAGGCCCAATGTCAAAAGAAATTTATTCATGAAACAACTCAACATTGGCAAATTTAAAGCAGTGATCTCAAACACACACACAAGCGTGCGTGCACACACACTATATGCAAAAAAAAAAGGTAAATAAAACATGTTTCACAGTAGAAAGCAACAAAAGCTTATACAAAAAAAAAACATTATTAATTTATAAAACAATTAAACAATACTTCCTCCGTCCCTATATATAAGATATCAACTAGCAAAATCACGAAAGTGGTTGAAGATTATCTGAAATAATTTTGTTTTCTCAAATTTGCCCTAATTTATAATGTAGTATATAATAGAGAGAAAGTGCTAATAATTAGATAAATTAGTATGAAAGAGAATGTGAACGGAGATAATAATGATGGGCAACGTAGGAAAAAACTCATTAAATACTTTGACAAGTCTAACCAAGCTCTTATAAAAAGGGACAAACCCATTCAAATTTCATGCTCTTATCAAGGAACAAACCCACTCAAATTTAGGGCTATTATATATAGGAACAGGGAGTACCATTCTAGCAAAATGTCAACATTAATGAATATTCCAAAATACTGCTACCATGAGATTAACAAACAAGATAGCTTTTAACCTTTACCGACAAATTGAAAAAATAAAGAAAATTCAATGGAGAACCATGTAAGTAACAAGGTAAAATATAGTCTCAATACATGCATATTTAACTTGAAATACTAATTTAAACAACAATAGATAATGTAATACCTCTGAAACAACTTCCTTAGATTTTAGAATGCCTGATGAATTTAATTCAGCCAACGAAGCACATCGAACATCAGCCTGTGCCACATAAAAAAAGGTTCTAAAGTTGCTTACTCAATGACAGAAGATAGCTTGCCACCATATCAAGGACATTTAAAGAATTTAAAATGTAAGTAAAAACCTAATGCTTCAATATGAATCTCAATAGATGATACCTTAGGATGATGTAAGGCAAGCCAAATTTTGGAATCTGACATATTGAGTGATGAATCTAGATTCCCATCTAGCATCTTACTTAAAATCTTGTACACTGATCCATTTTTCCTAGAACGAACTGTGTTATCCTATTACACAGTTTAAAAACATTAAAGACTCTGTCCACAGGCAAAGGTACAAGCATACAAGTAACAGCAGAATATATCCCCAAACCTGAAGGAATTGATTAACTGCTCCACGTAGCTCGGACGGATACCTTTTATTGAAAACAATCAAAATCTTCTTCACCCAACCTCCTGATCATGCAATAGTTATGATTATTGAAAGGCCAATCATATAAACAAAGTATTAAGCTGTATAAAGCAAGAGCAATTATTAAGGGCAATTTATTGAAGCTTTTTTTTATAAAAGATTATTTATTACCTTTTTAGGGGTGGATTCTTTTAAGAAATTCTAGGATGTCTGTTTAAAAATTAGAATCTAAAAAAAAAATTATAATCATCTTGTAGAATTATTTTGAGTAACTTTCAGAAATAATCAAGTGCAGTATATGAGAGAAACTTGATAAACATATGGAGATACACAAAGATTTCATAAAACATGAAAATCATGAGAAAAAAAATCTGTTTGTATACAACCAAAAGCCAAATAATTTCTTCCTTTTCATAAAATCCCTAAACTACACATCAATTTTTGTAAAATACCTAAATGATTTGAAAATCACTTATTTTTAAATTAAAAATAAAGAGGCCTTGGATCACTTTCTCATATTTTTAATCAATGTATCTATACTAAGATTATGCGCTACTGGATTCTTAAAAAAGGACAACGCAAGATATTTATCCCGATTGCTATATTACACCCTTAGGATAAGGAGTCAACCTTTTAGAAATGGCCAGTTTAAACCAACGGGTGAAGTGAGATTATAAAAGGTATTAAGTGAAAAAAGAGGGGTAAGTTTCGCATATCATAAATGCATAAAATGCTCCTTTGTGTGATATTTTACATTGATGCTAATACTAAAATTCTCACCCACTTAAGTAATAGAAGGAAGATAAACTCATAATTAGCAAAAATTGCAACAGCATTTTTAGGCACAGCACATTGTAAAAGAAACTTTTGCATGTAGTTTTAAACACCATTCTCACATAAGCTTTGAATTTGGTAATTATGAGCATCAACTCAATCTTACAGGATACATGACAACAGATTAGTTAAACGGATGGAAATTACACTAAGTGACATAAGTAGGAACCCATTGACCAACAAATTTTGATCCAGAACTTACCCGGCATAGAAAAATTCGAATCACTAGCTTTCTGCATTAATTTCACACAACTCAATAAGATCTTAGTAACCACATGATGAACGTAACTCTTTATCGGCACTTTTTCAAGTAAAGATATCAATGCCTGCTGGGAACATTCATCAGACCAACTGCAAATGCATGAAAATTAACATAAAAACACAAAAACTACTATGCAACATGATATCAAAGAAATCAATATGATAGTCAAAATTCTCACCTTAAGTCAATTAAGGAATCCATGAGCACTAAAAGGAACTTATCAACATTAAACTCTTTAGATAATTCTGATAACATCCCTGCCATGTTTCTTCAAAAAAAAAAAAAAGATAAGACATAAATGACATGAATGACACAACAAACAAATCAGAGTAAAATGAGAACTCCTAGCAATATTATGAAGGGATACCTTATATCTTTCAAAATGTCTATGGTCTTCTTTGGAAGAATATCGATCTTTTGTGACTGATAACAATCCAAATGAAAAAAGGATTAACAAGACCCTAGTGTGCACCATACCGAAATAGTTTAACAAAAAAATGCAGAGGATTGTGATCACATAAAGCACAATAAGAACAAAAATTGTCCTAAGATCATTTTGCAAAAGAGAAAAACAAAAAAAGTCAATCGAATTAAATTCTAAGCGCCATGAGTATATTTCAAGCACATAAATGAATAATCTAGAAACATTTTTCTGCAATAAGCATTCATCACATCAGAGAGTTTATAGTTGCTACGACATAAATTTATTTAGAGTTAAAGGTGCATTCAGCACCCTGAAATATTTTTTGTAGTACGATAAGCTCTTTAAAGTATTTTGGGGTACAATCAACAACTTGAACCATGTTTTGAGGGGCAATCAACACCCTAAACAAATTTTAAAGGGGCAATCAGCACCCTAATGTATTTTGGAATGCTATCAACACCCTAAAGTATTAAAAATAAGGCAATATCACCTCACATTAATGGAACCACAAGCATTTGTTTGGCCCCCCCAAACTTAAAAGATGATAGAGGTAAAGAAAACATAGCAAACAGTTAGTGTGGGGTGAGGTTGCCCCTTTCTTAATATCTTAGAGTATTGATTGCACTTATAAAAAAGGTCTAGGGTGCTGATTGCATACCTAAAATACTTTAGGGTGCTAATTACACATCAACAAATAGTTTGGGGTGCTAATTGCACACTGAAAAATGGTTCAGAGTGCTGAATGCACCTTAACCCTTTTAATCTATGAAATAACATTAACTATCTTAAAGATAATTAGTGGACTTCAGAACTAATCCACTTATATATGTATTGATATTTTATTTTCCCTTAGGTTTTTAAAAGCAAGATTTTCCTATACTTTCCAGTGGGCAAAAAAATAACGGTGGTGGTAGTAGTAAGAAGGCCATTATGTAGAATTTCGAAACCTCTTTGTAGAATTTTGAAACCTCTTTAGCTAAGTAACATTCATCAATGAAAAAATTGTCTTTCAACATTTTCCTCACAATAGAAAATAATATTTTTGGAATATTAAAATATAATATGCTAACCATTTAGAATAACAAGATTAAAAAATCATTAAAACAAGAAATAGATATTAAACAATGCGGAAAAAATTATGCACTTATGACATGTATTAAAGACTAATGAATGTAGAACAGATAAGTACCTGAACGAGGTTGATCAAAACAATAAGAGACAAACGAAACCACTGGAGTTCAGTTGACTCTTTTGCCTCCTCACAAGCAACCTCAGCAACAGAACGTATCAAGCTATTAAGAAGTTTAGGAGCTAATGCAGCTTTTTTAACTAGCAACCCAATGATCAAAAAAGAAGCAGCCTACATATTCCCAAGGAAACAACAACAGATTAGAGGTGGCCAGGACATAAAAATATGTAACAAGTTAAAGCAACCCAAGCACTAATATAATAAAAAAAAATAGCAGGCGTTAAAATGATGGAGAACAATTCATTAACCAGCTGTTTTATCTATTTCAGTTACTTCAAGTATATTTTATGCCCTATATTTAACAAGGGTAACTAATCTTCTACTTTCCTTTTGACGGGGGGTTCTTTTGAAGCTCGCAATAATAGGCTTTTAGAATTTAATGCTAATGACTAATAGAAACTTCCTAAGGGTGAACTGACAGCAAACTTAACATGAATTTCAGTGAAAGAACTTCATTCCTATCAATTACGATCAACAGTTCAAATCTTGTGGATGCAAAATAATGGGTTCGGAGAGCTACCTCAAATTAGGCTTGATGATACTGAGTTCTAGCCCTATAGTACCCAATATCAGAGTTTATATTATATAGTAGACTCTTAAAGTAAGGGCATACCTAGGCATTAATTAGAGGGGAAAAAAACCTCCCCCAGGAAGCAAAAAGATTGGAAGAGGGTGAAGGAAACAAAGTTCAACGAATAAGTCCAATAGACTATCCTACCTCAACAATATATGTAGACATGTACTAAGCAAAGATTCTAGTGTATTAGCAACGTAAGGCTAGTGCAAGTGGAAATGGTGGGAAGGAGTGAAGAAAAGGAGGTTAAGGGTTTAAACCCTTCAAAAAAAAAGAAAAGAAAGACACAATACTGTATTTAACTCACAAAACAGAACGTCCAAAAACAAATGTGATGGCTAACAATATCACTGATTTTGATTTCATCATTTCAAACAAACATCATACTTCCAAAGCCTGCAAAATGAATCATTAAAATCTAGGCTAAAGTTAAAGGATAGACCCACAAAAAATTGGACGTAGCCAATAACCTTCTAATATACCAAACATTCTAAGCCACAATTGAGGGGGGAAAGACCAAACAGCTGCCAGTGTCTCAACTATAACAAGAATCAAAGAGCACAGAATTATATCATCTTCCCATAAACAGAATCTAAAAACTAACATAATCTTCCATGACCAGTATATAGGAACTAAATCTCTTCTAAACGGAATCTAGGAATTACATAAGCTGCAAACTTAAAGCCCTTCCTTCTGCAAAAAGAGAAAAAAAAAGGCCACGAGGTAAATATGTTGCAGAAGGGTGCAAAAAGGGAACTCACAAAATGGATAACCAATGAATTTTATTTTGACCCAACTCTTCGATCTAAATTCCAAACTGCTTCAAAGATCAAAAGACTCACAATTATGAAAATGCCCAAACTAGAAAAGAGATCCATAACACAAGGATCAAATCACCCCAAAACAATGCACATTTTCAAATGGTACAACATTAGGGTACCAAGTTCAAACACAATTGAAACTGAAGTATTTAAATTAAATGAAGGACAACAAGAAATAAGACCAAACCCTGTGATCTAAAGCTCCTTTAACGCCATGATGAAGGCCAGAGACAACAAAAGGAAGGATTCTCTTGATAAGATCATCATTAACTGTCACAGCTGTACCCAAAACTTCAAAGAAAACAGCAGTACAAAAGCTGATCACATGTTTTGAAGGTTGAAACTTCTTTCTTGGAGATGCCTGCAGCCAATAGTTCAATTAGTTATAGTTATTTGATTCCATCAAAAGTTGATTACATTCATCAATTCAAAATTAAACGAATACTCACATAGTCGCACAAAACATCTAAAATACCCTTATCACAGATACTCTGCTGCACTATAACACTTCTAGGTGGAGGAGCACCAGAGACTTTTACACCATCTAGAAACGCCCATTTAGTATTTCTATCAAAAGGATAGAGAAATATCATAACGCACTCATATCAATAATACAAAAAGATTACGGAAAATAAAATAGACTTGATATGCCTTAAATTCTAACTTTCTAACCTTGTATCGAGTATCTGGACTATTCGAACAAATGCATGTGTGTCATGGTAAGGCAAGGCACATAGAATGAGGTCCTCTGTATTATATACATGAACTCTGAAAATCCAAGTTACCCGCATCAGAATCACAAAATATATATATATATATATGGCAGAAAAGTAAGCTATCAATATCCTAAAATTCTTCCAAAGACATAAGTTTATAAAATAAAAAATAAAAAAAACAACTTACTTGTAACGACGTATCAAATACTCAAGTGTCTTAAGAGCGGAGGGTAGAAGAAAAAACCCCGACAGTAGCCTCAAGTATGAACTAATTGAGGCATTAATTTGATTGTTCTCTTCCATACCCATCAACTCTCTATCCAACTCTTTACTTCTGTGGCTAAACAATTCATTCTTGTAGTTTTGGAACCGCTCATCAGAGCTTATGAGAACCTCTAAACCTGAAATAGTACATCATAAAACCGTCACTTCAATTGCTCTCTCTACGACATAGGAGAATAAATAGCGCATGAATTATCAACTTATATATATTTCATACTATCAATGAGACAGCATGAACATTTTCCTAAATGTGTATGCATGCATATTTGTGTCTTCAAATTACAATACAGCAAATAATTTCATACTATCCAGTTACCTTGAATCGCAATACTCCATATGGTTTCAATATCAATATCTGCGGCTTCTTTGGGATCAAACAAAAGAGAAGGCCTAGTGAACGGCCTCTTCAAAGGCTGAGAATCAACATGTACGAAGGATTTGATTGCTTCTAATTGTGCAGCTATCGACTTCGCCATTGTTAAGAGTGTTTGAGCGGTTGGTAGGCAGAAGAAAAAGGACGACAGTAGCCAAGGCAAGCTCTGGCGGCGAGCTATATAGATAAATGAGCAGAGAAGAGAAGAACGACGAGGTTTTTCTTTTGTTATAAACGGTGGCGGCAAATATAGGGGCAAGGGTATAACCGGGAAAATGTTTTAATCTAGGGTTTTACACCTGTTTCCCACTTCTTTATTAATAATAACTCTGATCTGATTGTCGTTGTATCACGAAAAATTGGGTGTGTTTGTTTTCAAGTTTCGAGTTTCAATACAGCAGTATAAGAACTAAAGAGGTAAAATCACATAAATTAAGGAAGTGGTTGAAAGAAATAAATGCATATGAAATAATTTTGTTTTCTCAAGTTTGTCCTTATTTATATAAGAGAGATATATGTGATAATAGTGTTATAAATAAGTATGAAAGAGAATGTAGATAGAGAGAATAATGATGGGTAAAATGGGAAAATACTCATTAAATGCTTTGACAAATTGTACCAGGCTCTTATAAAAAGGGGCAAAAACATTCAAATTTTTTGCTCTTATATATAGGGACGGAGGGAGTACTTTTTATACAAGAAGAAAGCAAGAAAATTTAACCTATGGGTTAATACAACTTTTGGTCTCCGAACTTTCAGTCAATTTTGGTTTTTATCCCTAAACTTTGAAATTGATGGTTTAGGTCCTCGAATTTTCGATCAATTTTGGTTTTGGTTCGTGAACTTTGAAATTTGTTGTTTTGGTCCCTGAACTTTCGGTCAATTTTGGTCTTGGTCCCTAAAGTTTCAGTAATTTTGATATTGATCCCTCAACTTTAATTTTTTTTGAAGTTTTTTTTTAAACTGAAGGACCAATGCCAAAATTACTGAAAGTTCAGGGACCAAGACCAAAATTAATCAAAGTTCAGGGACCAATATCACAATCACAAATTTCAAAGTTCAGGGACCAAAAACAAAATTGATCAAAAGTTCGAAGACCAAAACCGCTGATTTCAAAGTTCAGGGAGCAAAACCAAAGTTGACTGAAAGTTCGGAGTCCAAAAATTGTATTAACCCTTAACCTACTCTACTAGAATGAAATAAAATTGAGACCATAATAAAATGAAGACCACAAGCTACTAAGAGAGCCCTTTCGGCTTAGTCTGTCCGCATTGGAATTGTTTTCGTGCCTACATGCAATAAGCATGACCTCCTACTCCCTAGATAACATGTTACATGCTTCCATAATGAAACCCCAGTGGATATGAATATTGTGATGAGAAAAGTCTAGAAAGAAAATATTTTAAAGATCCTGTAACAAATATGAGTATCATATATGGTAGATCAGATGGATCAACCAAGAATTGCCGACAGAACCTTCAACTAATAAGTTTTTGCCGACAATTTAGAAGAATGAAGACAATGAGGCAAGAGGAATAAATATAAAAGGAAAAAGTAAAAGTTGATATAAAGTGAATAATTATGTGAACAGTGACATGGGATAGTTATGTGAATAGTGACATGCAATGAAAAAATGCTTGATCAATTCCAGCAGTTCAGCACAATCCCTCTGAATATGCACTTGCCAATAACTTCTATCCCAAGCTCGTTTAATAATTAATACCCAAGAGACAAGCCCATATTTCTGCAGAAAGAGAGTCCCCTTCTTCTATATTCATCATGAAAGCTTCAAGCTGAACACCAAAAGAGCCCTTAATGATGCTTCCACAGCTTGCTGTAACGTGAGAAAAAGCCCCATCTACAAAAATCCACCCATCGGCACCCTCAAGATGATCACTCCGCTGCTGCATATTTCATCCACCCAATATTGACTTATGGAGTCCTAGTTTCGCTCCATTTAAACCAGCCAATATGGCTTGTGTCTGACAAGTAATTTGCCGGATATTTTTAAAAACTTTAGCATTATGATGTTTCCATAAGAGCCTACAGATAATAGCGAATCTTTCACTCCATTGTTCGCTGCTAATTCCCACCTGGTTCTTCAAGTTCATTGGTTAGTTATATATAAGTAGACAGGTATAATTTTACTACTATTTCATTTGGATTACCCACTACTCCTTTCTAATATTTTTATCGAAATTATTATTTTCTAATTTATAAATTAAAAATGTGTTACTTATTATATATCATAAAATATTTTTATATGCTTATTTAAATGATGATTTTATTTTATTGATTTTAAAGTTAACGAATATAATTTTTAGCATTTTATTTGGATTTCCCTCTACTCCATTATAATATTTTTTTATTGAAATCGTTATTTTTTAATTTATGTATTAAATATACATATATATATATGTAACCACATTATATGTCAAGAAATATTTTTATATTCTTTTTAAATGATTATTTTATTTAATTAATTTTCATATATTTTCTTAAGAACCAGAGTTTTCTCTCCCCTCCCTAGGGGTGTTCAATTTTGTCCCGTCCCAATCCCGAGCATTTCGGAACGGGACAATCCCCTCACAGAAATTTTCGAGACGGGACAAGATTAATGTTTGGGACGGGATGGGGTCATCCCTGTTAGAAATTTTAAGTTTTGATGAAGACTGGACCCTATAGATAGCATAAGTAAAATGAACAGATAAGAACCAAGGGAAATGACTAAGGAAAAATATAAGTTATCTAAACGTTAATCAGGTTCTATGGATAACAGATATACTATCACTAGACTAAGAACATATCGCTAACAAGTAAAGAGATAAGAATAATAATAGCTAATGAAGTCTTGACAATAAACTTAGACAAATATTTCTAGTGTGAAGAACTTCACTATCGCAAATGTAATAATCTGGGTTAGTCTAAAGCAAAGACCAAAAGACCACTATCTCAAAAACATATCTCTATCGCTAAGGACTCATAACAAAGACATAGCCACTAGCGATAGCATAACACTTGAATATTCAGATAAGTCACTATGCAGAGTTGATAACCTATCATCAACATGACTGCTAACGATAATGAGTTTAGCTATCGATAATGAAATCACTTGCTAAAATATCTTAGACATTCAGATAGCTAATATATCATCTGTATACACTGAATAATGAATCCTACTAGCGATAACACCTACTGTACTTCACATGAATACTTGTTTAGCTAACAAGCTAAGTGCAGGACTCACTCTATGAAGCTAGCGATAGCATGAGATGTTAGCGCTACTGAAAAAGCTGCTATACAAGTACAATGTTGCAGGTAGTTGGTAAACACAACCTATCTCTCATAGCTCATCCTCTGCAAGAATTAAATGAAGTAAGAGAAGATAGATGACTAAGATGAAGACCAGCATTTAATGCCAACGGCTAGGAGCTTCCAACGAACACGTTCAAACGGTCTCATGAAGCTGAAAGAGAAAGGCAATTCTAAGAAGAGATATAAAAACCAAGACTTGAGCATTTATGAAGCAGAGAACAAAAACGATCATTCATTCATTATCTTTACCTACCTTCAGCTCAAAGTTTTATTACTCTTAGAGAATTAATTTGTACGTCAGTGATTAACAAAATATGTTCATTAAGTGAACTCATTTATTGAAATCCTCTACTGTTTGAGGTTGTTCTTAAGTTTGGGACTTTAGAACAGGGTTGTAGTCTTACAACTTGTAAGGGGGAGTGTTTAGAGGTATCTAAAACTCTGTCTTGTAAAGGTTGGCAGGTGAACTAGGCTTGTAAAACCTGTGATTTAGTGGAACCCAATGAGGAGTTGGAGAACTGGATGTAGGCTGTGTTTTGGCCGAACCAGTATAAAGAATTGTTCTTAAGTTTATAAAGTTTGATTTTTTGTAAAGCACAATTCACCCCCCCTCTTGTGCTTGTTTGCCATCTTCAATCCCGACCCCGTCCCGTCCCGTCCCGTCCCGTCCCAAAGTATCTTATTTTTTTATTTTAAAAATATTAATCCATTAAATCATTCTCTTTATCAAAGACCCTAATATTTATAAACAAATTTTTCTTATCTCATGCATATTTTTTTTAAAGAAGTTACTATTAGACCATATTTTTTTAATATGCTACATGTTCATTCATGTTTGTAAAATATATCTTCTACTCAACTAACATTATTCTTACTACGATACCATTTTATTTGAAACATCTTGTATTCAAGAGCAAAAAAGAATTATCATTAAATTATTTATTTTTCCTTCTTCTTCAATGTAACATCTAATCATCTAACTGTACAGTCGTAATAGTTGAAAAATCTTGTCTTCAAAAATCAAAATCTAGCTTTTTTTAATATGCTACATGTTCCCTATCTCTCAAATATATATATTGTAATGTCCCACATCGGTTGGGTTTGAGATGTTCCAAGCCTATATAAGGTGTTGGACACTCCTAGCCATCAGGACACGTTTTCACGGGTGAGTGTGGGAGGCTTCAACCATTATCCTTACCGTGAGGGGCATAGCTATGTCACCAAAGCAGACAATATCCTGATCGAAGTTTGGGATGTTACAGTTGGTATCAGTTTCATGGTCTAAAGACCTAGAAGGTGCTTTGCATGTGAATTTTGTGTTGGTCATGCATTGCACGAGCATTAGTTGAGTCTGTGGCAATATACAATCTATATCCTTTGCCCTTGCAGATCTTTATTTATTGTGGTCTTGATTTGTTATAGGGGGTAACTTCCATCCGTAGGTGGGTGGGGGTAGGTGCGTACTAGGCAATTAGGTTGTAATGATTGCTTGTTTATCATTGTATGGTATATCTTCAGTCCCTTGGTGGGGGAGAGTAGTAAGGTCGATAAGGAACTATGTAGAAGATGGAACAGTGTGAGATGATGAATGATAAGTCTTCTTGGAAATGTTTTGTCTAAATCCGTATGATTATATGCGCAATTGTCAAATTGGAATTAGAATCTGTTTGGATTTTTGTTCTGTTCTGTTTCCGAAAAATGTGTTAGTGGTAAGAGGAAATGGAAGAAAGGGTGAGTTAGGTGTAGATTCAAGTTATCATGTGCCACTTCGTACTAAGTTGAGATTTTTGAACTTGTCCCCTACTACTTTAGTTTGGTACTTGTAGTGATTGGGGGAAAACTTTGATGATTAATCTTATTCTAATCAAGGATTAATTGAAGAGTTGGGTGATTCAAGGGGAATGAATGGCTAATTATGAAGGAATTTGGATTTAAGGATGATTAGGATTCCAATTAGATGTAACTGAAATAAGGAATCTAAGAACTGAAATAAGGAAACTAAGAGTCGATTCGAGTAAAACGTTAATCATGGAGTGACTGATTCTGAATTGTGTTGTAATTTTGAGTTCTTTCCTTACTTTCTGTTCCTAATTTGAGATAGGCAGCTACTATTTATGGCTGAAATCTTTGGATTCTCACCCCTAAATAAGTTAAACTAAGGATTGAGGCATATATGTTATAATGAATATCGTTATGCATACTTGAGGTTATAAATTGCGATTGTCGTATTTAAGTATTTGGGGTGTAGTTTTGAATTTATTGATATTTAAATCATAGGATTGTGTTATCAAGGATTTACACCTTAATTGTGGTTAAGAGCTGAGTGGTGTTGAGTTGTGGCCTGGATGATTAATTTTTGGGTGGTGTTTCTTTAGATCATTAAGTTTTACATACTATGATATTGAGGCTAAGGGGTTGAGAAGATTGCTGATGTGATGACTGAGAAATGTAGTTGTGAAAGATTTTGGGAAGTGTAACTAGATGTAGCATAACAACATAAGGATCAAGGGTGAACTAGGAAATTTTCAATTTGTTGCATGTGCTATGGAAATAAGGAAAGTTGCATGGTGATTCAAAGGAACTTGGATTTAAAGCGAAAAGAGGAGCAATATACTTAGTTTTGAGGGAGAATTTATAAATTTGTACAATGTTGGCTATTTTATCATGAGTCAGTAGGATCATTGATTTAATGTTTTATGAGATCAATGATTGTATTTAGAGAGATTGCCAAATCTGATTCTCGAAGATTGTGGAAATCTTGCTAGTTTTGACGAGAAAATTGGATAGGATCATATGGTTTTATTATAGTGGTTTGAATATGTCTATACTTCTAGGTATGAGAATTTGATAAAGTTTTGAATATGGAAAGTTAATGTTGGTTTTGGATTTTGAAATCTTGGGGACTTTGTGATTTAGTGACTTTCTTAGTTTCAATGGTGCCTAGGAGAGATTCTATTAAGCATGAATTATTGATGTTGGTTTAGTAGGTATTCTTGACAAATTAAAGGTTGTGAATGTAAGGTTTAGTACGGAGTTCAAAATTTAAAGGAGTTTTGAGGTTTCTTGGTTCGTTAGACATAGGGGTTCTAATGAGAAGTTTCTATTGATCTAAATTGTTGGGGATTGATGTGGATGGAATTATAGAACTAGGGTACGATCATTTAGACTAAATTGATTGATGTTGATTGATTTGAGATTTTGCGGATTATAATATATTATAATGGTCATGAATTGATGGTTGATGGGTTGAAAATCTTACTTAAGTGTGACTTGAGGATTTTGTATTTTTGGGTTATATTTGACTGAGGGTGATTACTCGAAATTAGATTGTGGTTCAATGACTTAGATATACTACATTAGTTATGAACTGAGGGCCATTTTGAGATAATCTGTGGAAAATCGAGATTTTGTGGCGATTTTGATGAGTAGATATATCATGTTGATTATGAGCTGAGAATAATTAGACATAAGTAATTACTTAGGCTCGTTAGAGGGGATTAAAGTAGCTAAGTAGGATAGTGCTAAAGAATTGGTAAATAAAGTTGCTTAATAGATCTAGTACCTATTTGTGAAGTTTTTGGAGATATTGAAATTCTGTTTTAAGGAAGTGTTTAGAAAGAAAATAAAGATTGAGGTTCGATAGTATTAATCAAATATATAATTCTCGGTATGATGGTCCAATCCTAGGATTAGTGGTATAGAATTTGAGATTTTGTGAATGTGCAAGTTATTATTGGACTTCTCTTAAGGATTATGAAGACATTTTGATTTAGTATTGAATGTAGAAGTATAATTATGATTGAGTTTAGTAGATGAAGAAGCTAGTTAGATCTAAGATTCTCTGTTTGAGGCATTAGTGGGAGTTTAAATTGATTCATTAAGGTTGAATACGACCGGGAACAACATTGTGAATGGATTTGATTTTATTTTGGTTCATGTTGAATTAAGTTCAGCCTCTAGTAAGTAACGATTTCGAGGGAATTCTCATAGGGTAGTTAAGAGGTTAAGATAGGGAGATGTGATTGGGAAGCATTTTTTTTGACTTGGACCAATGAGACGAGAGGTTGAAACCAATTTAGTATGGTATTTTCGGAGGTGTAGTATTTGTTTTAATTATCCAACTCAAAGGTTCAAAGTGTAATATGGATGATTAAGGCACTGTTAGTTTAGGATTGAATTGAGAAAGCTTAAATGCCGTTTTAGAGTTAGGGAGACATCCATAGGTTAAGAATTCGGGATTTTCAAAAATTTATGTTTGATTCTTTGTATAAAAGTGTCAAATTCGAAGGAAATGGTCTAGGATAGCGGGGTTGTTTGGCCATATGTAGTTAGAGGTAATATACGGTTTGCAGGTGATTAAAGAATGACTTCTCTTCATTGAAATCAAGGAAAGTAGAGATTAATGGTGTAGCAGAATCTGATGTTTTAAGGATTCTAATGGCAAGATTTGGGTTAGTATTTATAATAGTAGTTGTTTCCTGGTTAGCATAGATGCTAAGTGGACTAAAATGGGGAGTAACAGTAGCCAAAAGGGAAAATAATTCGATAAGTTGTGGTGATTTATCATTGTGAGAAGGATTCCTTGCTGAATTCGAGTTCCAATGGCTATACTGAATGGGTTGTGTTATGCGTTTTGTCTTAGAATCGTATGATTAAGTGAATTTTAGGGACCAAAATTCCTAAATGTGAGGAGATTGTAACATCCTGAATTTTTTAGTTACAGATAAATTTGTATAATTGCCAAATTTAGGAAAAGACAATAAAGAGTCATTTAAAGTTTTAAGGTGTCTCTTGAAAATATAAAAGCCTTGTAAATAAATTACAAAGTTTAAAGTATTTTTGGGGATCTTAGGTTTATTTCCATTAAAAATTGAAAAGGAATAATTAGATATTTATTTTTAATTTGAGAATTTTATGGAAGTTATTTTAAAACAAACTTTAGTGAAATAAAATCCCTAATTTAACATAAAGATAAATTTTAGGAAATGATAGGATCTGTTTGGCCTTAATTGTCAGATATTTCTAATTATAGGGGGCCAAATGTGTAAATTTTCCCCTACCTCTCTAACCCTAATTTCCCCTTCTTCATTTCCTTTTTAAGCCGCCGCACCCTTCCCCATTATCATCATCATCATTATCGATCTAGTAGCCTCACCATTTCTTCCTTGCTCTCTTCCCCAATCGGCCACACCACCTCCACCACCATTATTATAGCTCTCTTCCTCTTAAGCCCGACCTCTCTCCTCCTCCCCTCTCGCCTTCATCTTCACCTTCTCCCTTGCAATTTCACGCCGTGCTCGAGGAAGAGGCGTCGCCCGCCGCCGTTCGTCAGGTTCCGTTCGCTGGCTCAAGAGGGCGAAGGAGCTTCACCGCTTTCTTCTTCTTCATTCGTTCTTCTTCCTCTGTGTATCTGGCTGAGAGAAAGAGAGAGAAAGAGAGGAGTAGCGCTGCCGGAATGAGGACCCGCGGTCATCCGCCGCTGCTCGTTGCCCCGTCCGCCGTTGTTCACCGCCTCTTGTCCCCGCCCTTATGTGTTCTTAAGATGTAACTCCGTAGCCCTCTTCTCTCTTCCTTGTTCTGATTTTCCATGGGGTGAGCAAGTTCATTACCCTTCTTATTTTAAATTCCAGTTTGTGTAAATTATTTTGTTAGCAAGCTAAAGCTGAACTGGGATGGTAATCTTAGTTGGATTAGTGTAAATATATGGTAAAGTAGGTTGCTGCAAGTCTGAATTTTTGGTGGAGATATGGGATGTATTTGCAAGTTTATTAGAGAGATTTCCTTTTGTTATTCAATTCAGGCCTTTAATCAAGTTTAATGCCCTCATGTTGTTGTCTCTAGTTGCCAATGAGCTTTATGGATTTCAATACAATCTGAAGCCTAATTTCTATATTGAATTGAGAGGGGTGTTTAGTGTACTAAGGATTTAGTTATAAAAGTTGAAGTTGTTGTTCTAGGATTCTTAAAGGGTAAATCAGTACTCAACGATGATTAGAGATTCAATATGATGATTTAGGCATTAATGGAGAAGTGAAATGATTTTGGAAAGTACATGGAAGTTAATATATATCACGGTTTACACGTAATTTTCATTCTGATGTTTTTACAGATTTAGTCAAGTGATTTAAAGTTTTAGGATATGATTTGTATAGTATTTGGACATAAAGGTTGCTAAAAGGGGTTTTAAGATCTCGATGTAGGACTTGTGATTTTCTAAGTTTAGGTAGAAGAATGAGAATTTTCTAGGCTATTGTGGGGAATAATGTATTTAAGAGATAGTTTTGGAAGGGCTTGTGAGGTTGTGTAGAGATTCAAATCTTTCCATATACTTGGATTCTTTGTTCTTGCTGTTGTATTAAATAAGTTTAAGTGCCTATGGGATTGGAAGAGGTAATGGTGCAGCAAAATATGAAAAATGAATTGAGGTTGCTAATTTTTAGTCTCAAGGTTCTAAGGTTCTGTTTATGGTCTTTATGTTAAATTAATCAAATGCTACTTAGCTAGTTTAAGATGAAGATTTTAGGATTAATGGTAATTGAGGAAGTTAAGTTTTTCATAAGGAAATTTGGGAACTAATAGGCTTGATATGGGTTATATTCACTTAATATAGCCGTGTAATTACAATTTGTTGTCTAGATCACCATCGGGGAGCTCTAAAGGAACTAAGTCCCTAATTGTGAATTTTGACACTTGATTAGTTACTAATCATGTGTGGGTGTGATATTATTATTTGTAGACTCTGGTTCTAGGCATTGAGCTTGTGGGCGCCCTTATGGTAACTTTTGGTTTGACTCCAAAGAGGTAACTACTTCTGCTCGTTTGCATGTGTGTGTGGGTTAGTAAGTATTTAGAACTTATACTTTTAGTGATTGCCTATATTCTAGATGAATATGACTTAGAAAACTTATTTCATAATACAACTGTTTGGTTGAGTATGTATGTTGAACTAGCATGAAAATGTGTATGGTAATGTTTTGAAAAGATATGATATATCGGAGATTTATTTCATGATTGAATTTGAAGGAATTCTGGAATGGGCCTTGTGCCATATTATTGTTGATGGTTGCATATACATATATATTTGTGACTTTGTTGTAATAATTGTGTATGAACACTGGACAATTAAATAATGTCATCGCGCGATGAGGTTCCTTGTTGGCCCACAATGACTAAATTAAAAAGAAATACGAAAATGGGGAGAACGCCATCGGATCCAGGCGAGGGTTGTGAGTCCCTACTGAACCGTATGATAACGGTGTTGGTGTGTTATATGTCGATTATTGACTTTGGATTAGTTATATGCATGTTCAAAGTATGAGATGTTATTCATAGATGTCACTATGCATTTATTTGGTACTTGTCATGCAGTTTAAATTAATTTATACTCAATAATGCTCCACTGAACATCTTGCCAGCACTCACCGCACGTAGGCGAGTAGTTAGTGGTTACCTGAATCTACCCCCTGCTAAATTTTTGCAGGTGTTAGTTCGGGTCAAGAGTCACGGGGAAAGGAGCCGGTGACTACTCACTAGTAAGAGTGATGGTCTTCGATCATTAGTGATTGTATAGTGCCACATAGATATTAGACATGTTTATTTTCGCTTCCGCATGCTTATTCTAAATTCTTGGGTACTTGTATGAATTGATTGTATTTAATGGAACCAGTCCTTTCCGGCAAACTGGTTTGAGACTCTTTGGTTGTGTTGAGTAGTATTGTTGAAGTTGGGAGTATTCCGGTTTAAGTTGGCCATGACTCGTTATTATCAATAGGATTATTTATGTTTTAAAGCGATCATAATTGTGGATGTATTATTTAGATTTTGGATGAAGAATGTTTCGATTACAGGAACCTGTGCATGTGGTATTCTTAATTACCATGATAGATGTATTCTTTTCTATCATGGTATATGTCGAAATTATTTTAAAAGGATTTCATATATATATATATATATATATATTTAAGTGTATTTTAAATATCCATGTTAGGTGAATCCTTATCTAACATGGATAACTGTCTTAAGGGTATTAGTGATTTTAAATATCTATGTTAGCTTTATAATTTCAAGAAATTTCTTTTTCTAACATGGATATCTATTATTAATAAGTGAAACTCTTCTCTAACCTTGACAGAGTGTTCTTTATTTGGAAATCTCTTTTTCTTACCATGGTTAGCTAGTTGAATTTGTATAAACAAAAATTTATGTAAAACCTTTTTTTAACTATGTTAGTATTTTATTAGTCAATTCATTTTTTTCTAACATAGTTAGCTCTAAATTAGCTTTGAAATGAGTCAATGGTGTATTTTCTTACCATGTGGACCATTAAGATATTTTATGGTTTTAATAGATGCATCTACAAGATGGTCACATGTGTGTTTATTATCAACTCGTAATTTAGCATTTGCTAGATTACTTGCTCAGATAATTCGGTTAAGAGCACAGTTTCCAGATCATGCAATTAAGACAATTTGTCTTGATAATACTAGTGAATTTTCATCTCAAAATTTTAATGATTATTGCATGACAACTGGAATAACTATAGAAAAATCTGTTGCTCATATCCACACTCAAAATGGTCTGGCAGAATCATTTATTAAACGCCTCCAATTGATAGCTAGACCAATGCTCATATCCACATGCAATATTACATGCAGCAGCAATTATACACATCAGGCGAACAAGTTATCATAAATTCTCCCCACTACAATTGGCTTTTGGTCAGGAGCCAAATATTTCCCATCTTAGAATTTTTGGATGTACTGTATTTGTGCCTATTACTCCATCACAACGAATAAAGATGGGACTTCAAAGAAGGTTGGGAATATATGTTGGTTATGAATCTCCTTCTATAATAAAGTATTTAGAACCATTAATTGGAGATTTGTTCACAGCACGTTTTGATGATTGCCATTTTGATGAATCAATTTTTCCAACATTAGGGGGGATGATAAACAGCTGGAAAAAGAGATCACATGGAAAACATTATCTTTATCTCATCTAGATCCTCGTACACAACAATGTGAACTTGAAGTTCAGAAAATAATTCATTTGCAAAATATTGCTAATCAATTGCCAGATGCATTTACTGACCTCAAGAGAATTACCAAATCTCACATTCCAGCTGAAAATGCTCCAATTAGAATTGATGTCCTTGAAGGACAACAAAAAGTTGCAAATGAAACTAAGCCTCGCCTGAAGCATGGTAGACCAATCGGTTCCAATGATAAGAATCCTAGAAAGAAAAAGGGAGCAAACAATCAAGATGGTCAAGTTGAAGAGGTTGGTCTTATAGATGAAACCCAAGACATAATTAATCAAAAGACCTCAAAAGAGGTTCAGGTACCTGAAAATTATGAAGAGATCTCAATAAATTATGTCACAACAGGAAAAAGATGGAACTGAGAAAATATAGTTGTCGACAACGCATTTTCATACAATGTTGCTCTTGAAATAATTAATCAAAGTGAGGATCTTGAACCTAGATTTGTTGAAGAATGTAGACATAGAAGTGATTGGTCAAAGTGGAAAGACACAATTCAAGTAGAGTTAAATTCACTCTAAAAATGAGAAGTTTTTGGACCTGTCATCCAAATGCCAAATGGTGTACAACCCGTTGGATATAGATGGGTATTTGTGCGAAAACGAAATGAGAAAAATGAGATTGTTAGATACAAGGCACGACTTGTAGCACAAGGATTTTCACAAAAGCCTGGCATTGATTATGAAGAGACATATTCTCCTGTGGTGGATGCAATCACTTTAAAATATTTAATTAGTATGGCAGTAAGCAATAAACTTGACATGTGTCTAATAGATGTTGTCACAGCCTATTTATATGGCTCGGCATATTTATAGGATATTCAAATAGAAGTAAAGCATATAGAGTATATAACAAGAGAACTCAAATTTTTGAAGAATCTATACATGTAGTATTTGATGAGATTCCACAAGAAAAACAACTCTCTAATGACAAAGATGAAGATTTTTCAAAAGTTTTAAAGCGTTCACTATCGATAGCCCCAGAACCATCGATAGCTAATGCTGAAAATCAAACCTCTTCAAACATTTCAAAACCTCCACTATCGATAGCACCAAGGCAATCGATAGTGACTTCTGAAGAAAAGGATGAAATTGATCAAAATGAGTCAAATGAACTTCAATCCTCTATAAGACATCTTAAGAATCATCCATCTGAGCAAATAATTAGGGAAATATCTCAAGGTGTCAAAACTAGAAGGCAACTGCAAAACGAAATGGAATTCTCTACCTTTATTTCTGAAGTTGAACCAACTTGTGTTGATGAAGCTCTTGCTGATTGTGACTGGATAGTTGCAATGCAGGAAGAACTTAATCAATTTACAAGAAATCAAGTTTGGGACTTAGTACCTAGACCAAGAAACTATTTTATTATTGGTACTAAATGGGTTTTCAAAAACAAACTTGATGAGGCTGGTCAAACTGTCAAAAATAAAGCCAGATTAGTTGCCAAAAGATATAACCAAGAAGAAGGTATTGATTTTGAAGAAACATTTGCTCCAGTTGCAAGACTTGAAGCAATAAGGATTCTTCTAGCCTTTGCATCCATTAAAAACTGTAAACTTTGTCAAATGGATGTTAAAAGTGCTTTTCTTAATGGTTATATCAAAGAAGAAGTATATGTAGAGCAACCTCCTGGATTTGAAGAAAATTCTAAGCCCGACCATGTTTATAAATTTAAAAAGGCTCTTTATGGTCTCAAACAAGCACCTAGAGCTTGGTATGAGAGGCTTAGTACATTTCTAATTGAAAAAGGTTTTTCTAAAGGAAAATTAGACACAACCTTATTTATCTTACATAAAGATCATCATATGCTTATAGTTCAAATTTATGTTGATGACATTATTTTTGGAGCAACTGATGAAAATCTGTGTAAAGAATTTGCAAAGACCATGCAGGGTGAATTTGAGATGTCCATGATGGGAGAACTGACTTTCTTCCTAGGCCTGCAGATAAAGCAAAGAAAGAATGGCATCTTCATCTCCCAAACCAAGTATTGTAAAGAAATTATCAACAAGTTTGGGATGGAGCAATCTAAAGATGAGGACACTCCTAGAGTACCTCTGCCAGTTTAGATGCAGATGTCAAAGGGAAAGTAGTTAATCAGTCTCATTATAGAGGAATCATTGGATTTTTATTATATTTAACAGCTAGTAGACCTGATATTCAATTTAGTGTGGGAATGTGTGCTAGATATCAAGCTAATCCTAAAGAATCCCACTTAACTAATGTAAAAAGAATTTTGCGTTATTTGCAACGGACTCAAGAGCTTGGGCTGTGGTATCCCAAGGGAACTCAAGAGTACCTTCTTGCTTATTCTGACTTTGACCATGCAGGTTATAAGACAGATAGAAAAAGCACAAGTGGTCAATGCCAATTCATAGGTGGGTGCTTAGTCTCATGGGCCATTAAGAAGCAAAATTGTGTCTCCCTCTCATCTACAGAGGCTGAATATATTGCAGCAGCAAGTTGTTGTGCTCAAGTCCTATGGCTTAAGCATCAACTTAGAGATCTAGGGTTGGAATTCCCAGAGGTGCCTATTCTCTGTGACAACACCAGCACAATAAGCTTGGTCAAAAATCCAGTTCATCATTCCAGAACCAAGCATATTGATGTGAGACATCACTTTCTGAGAGATCATGTTCAAAAGAAAGATGTGAAGGTGGAGTTCATCTCAACAAACTTGCAACTTGCTGATATCTTTACCAAACCTCTTGAGCCAGCCCAATTTATCTTTATCAGGAGAGAATTAGGAATGGTAAATCCAAACGAGTTATAAATACTTTTGAAATATTCTCAATTCAATTTCATTTTATTCATACAGATTAATCACTAACTTAGGCATCGGAGTGCCAAATCTTAAGTTTTGCAGGACTGACCTATCGATAGTAAGGTTCACTATCGCTATCATATGCAGGGCAAAGCTAAGGATTGAGCAAAGATTTCCATCGCTAGCCACGAGCATTATTGATAGTAAAGTCAGCTATCGATAGTAAGAAGGAGTAAGTGATAAGCCTAAGTCACTTGCTCAGCGTAGGATCATGCCTACTAGCGATAGCAGCTCATATTAGCGATAGCAAGTCACTAAAGATCAGAATACGAAACGTTAGCTGATGTACTTCACTAATGGTAAAACCCTAAACCCTAAACTTATAAAGCTGGATCACTTGCATTTGCATTCATTCACGAAAAATCATTTTCTCTTATACTCTAAACACTCTCTGAGCATTCAAGCCATCATTTCTCTCTGTTCTCAAAACCCTAATATGGCCAAAACCAAAGTTCCCTCTGTCTCAAAGAGTCCTAGCGATATTCCATCTCCCAAGTCAGCTAGCAAAAGGCCTCGAACCCAGAAGAATGTATCTTTTTCTAAAGAAGTTACTGAGAATCCCCCCAAGCGTCAAAAAGAAACCCTCACAGGTGTGCCATATTTGTCAACCCCCCTCGAAGCTCCACGAGCATTCTTCGCAGAAAAAGGAACCCTAGATCGGGCTACCATTTGGGTTGATTTAGAATATTTCAAGCAGAAAGGTTTTGACTTGGATGCCTGGTTGCTTCCATACCAGAACTGGTTAGATGTGAAGAATGATTATAATGAGGAAGTGTTACGCATATTCTATTCCAGTCTGAAACCCCTTCCTGAATATTCTAAAGGAAAGCTTGTGAACATCTCTTTTGAAGGTATGGTGAGAGGAGGAGGCTTCATTTTTGGTTGGAGGGCTGTCAACAAAATATTGGGGATTTTCGGGGAAAAATATAACAAATGGTACATGCCTGAAAAGTACTCTGAAGAAGAACTAGCAGAGATCTATGAGACTACCACCAACAAGCTAGCTGACATGCCAGTAATCAACTGGATTCTACACTATGTCTAACCAGAATCATGACTCACAAGTTAGGGAACTTCAGTAGTTTTGCCAAGATTGACAACCCGTGGTTGGCAAATCTCATTCAGAAAGTCCCTCTCAATCTAGGCCAACTGGTGTGTATGGAGATTCATAGATTTCTTTCAGACAAGTCTCCCAAGGCTCCTCTGCCTTATCCCCAACTTGTCTCTCACATCCTAGAATTCTCCAAGATCAAGTCTTTAGGGGATGGAGAGAACAAAAAGTGCAAGTAGGTCACCACTTCTACCCTGAAGAAGATGGGGGAATCCAAGTACCTGCTGATGGAGGTGCGTCTGTGTCTCACTCTCAAGCTTCTCGTGCTCCTTCCTCATCTGTTCCACCTGAATTTGCTGAGGAAGAAGCTCAATCTAGAAGAGCTCCACCTCCTCCTCCTCCTGCTTCCAAATCTTCAATTTTCTCCAAAGAAGTAGTTGAGGAAATAGTCTTCAGACTCTCTGCAGAATTCATTTTTCCCTTGGAAGCACAAAAAGCATAATTATTGAAGCCTATTCAGGAGCTTCAGGCTCAGGTGAAAAATTTAGAAGAATGCTTGAGTCTTCCAAGAGCTCCAACCCCTCAAGGTACATCATCACCTCCTCACTCACCTCTTCATTCCCCAACCCACTCTTCTACTCCCTCTTCTCCCAGTCCACCAAATTCCCCTCTCAACACTCACCTCTCTCCAAATCCCCAGCTCAAAGTCCCAACCCCTCCAGTCACCCCTATCGCTAGCCCATCTCCTACCAATAGCCACCACACTCCATCTCTTCCTGAACCAAATATCATTCATATCGCTACCACTCTTTCTCCACCTCAGTTATCCCCTATTGCTACCACTTCCCCTACCGATAGCCCTCACTCTTCCAGACCTTCCCCCACCACAACTCAAGCACCTTCCCCAACCTCTATCGCTAATCCACTTATTAGTGATAGTTCTCCACTTACCTCTCTTCCTGTCCTCAATCCTCCTCCACCTACTGGTGATGATGACAAAAAGGGGGAGAAACAGACCAGTCCAATCATTGAAGATACTGAAGAAATTGAGGACATGGTCAGGGGCATAGCTAGAAGCTATATGGATTCTGAGGCTCATAAGACTCCTCCTCCACAGAATTCAGAAGAGGATGTTTTTGCAAAGACAGCTCAGATTGCTCAAAAGCATGGGATCCCTCCTAGTGCCTTGCATGCTGAGCCTATCCCTGTCTCAGTCATCCCTCCTGAAGCAAATATGGAGATAATTGCAGCAGCCAAACCTAACACTGGAAATGAGCTTCAAGACTCTATTCAGAAACTGCTGGTGTTTGAGGCTAAGAAAAAGGAAAGGAGCAAGAGGAAAGCCAAGGAAGAAGTATCATTCAAAGTCATTCCTAAACATACTTCTGAGGCTCCCAAGGAAAAGGCTGTGAGAATCAAGAAGGTAGCTCCTAAAAAGCCAGCTCCTCGTAAGATGACACAAGAAATTGAGCAAGCTCGTGCTGAGATTATAGAAGAGTTTGCTAAGGCTATAAAGGAAGCAGAGGAGGCTGCTACCAGAGCCAAAGGAGCTACTGAGGGAAAGAAGAAGGGAGCTAGAAAGGTGGCTCCTAAAAGGCCAGTCTTTAACCTCTCCAAGGAAGACAAGAATGTCTTATCAGAGAAAACAAAGAAAAGGGCTGACAAGGAGGCTGCTAACAAGAAAGCCCTCTAAAGAGGCTATGAGAAGGCATAAAGAGGCTTTTGAGAAGAAAGCTGCCTTTGAGGCAAGAAGGGGGGAAAGAATAGAGAGGGAAGCTCAGGAAGCTACAGAAAGGGCAGAAGAAAAGAGGAGAAAGGAAATTGCTCGAGGAAAAAGGGTATGGAAATACAAAAGAAGGTTTCATACTCACAAGGCTAAAGAACCTTCAGCTCTGTCAATCACTGAACCTTCTGAAAATCCTAAGCAGGCCAAGTCTGAACTAGTAAGAGCTAAGAAGAAGCAAGATAAGCAAGAAAAACTCGAACAAGACAGATTCTTCTACTCAGACTCTTCCATCTCTGACTATCCTGATGAAGAATTCATGTCCAATCCCTCTGGAGACAATTTTAACAATGAGGGTGCATTAGTTTTTGAAAATCATGCTGCATATGCATCTTATATGGCCAAAACTGATGTAATTCCTTTTTGTGGAGTTATATTGACAGATACTAATTCGTGCTAAATTGTTTACATATTTTGAACATAGTTTATCTGACATGTTTGTTTCTTACTTATGTTTTGTCATCATCAAAAAGGGGGAGAATGTTAGAAATCTTAAGTTTTAATGAAGACTGGACCCTATAGATAGCATAAGTAAAATGAACATATAAGAATATAACTTAGTCAGAATAGAATTAAGGAAAGTGACTAAGGAAAAATATAAGTTATCTAAACGTTAATCAGGTTCTATGGATAACAGATATACTATCGCTAAGAACTTCACTATCGTAAATGTAATAGTCTGGGTTAGTCTAAAGCAAAGAACAAAAGACCACTATCTCTAGAACATATCTCTATCGCTAGGGACTCATAACAGACAAAAGACATAGGCACTAGCGATAGCATGAATAAATAGCGATAGCAGAACACTTTAGATATTCAGATAAGTTGAGTTGATATCCCCTCATCAACATGGCTACTAGCGATAATGAATTTGGCTATCGATAATGAAATCACTTGCTGAAACAAAGACATTCAGATAGCCAATATATTATCTGTATACACTGAGATAATGAATCCTTCTAGCGATAACACCTACTGTGCTTCACATGAATACTTGTTTAGCTAACAAGCTAAGTGCAGGATTTATTCTATGAAGCTAGCGATAGCATGAGATACTAGCGCTACTGAAAAAGCTGCTACACAGGTACAATGTTGCAGGTAGTTGGTAAACACATCCTATCTCTCATAGCTCATCTTTTGCAAGAATTAAATGAAGTAAGAGAAGATAGATGACTAAGATGAAGATCAGCATTAAATGCCAACGGCTAGGAGCTTCCAACGACAATATTCAAACGGATTCAAAGCTGAAAGTTTCAAGGAAGACAAAGATGACATATAAAAAAGCCAAAGCTTGAGTATTTATGAAGTAGAGAACAAATTGACAGATTTACATTCATTACTCTTATTTATCCTCTGCTAAAAGTTTATTATTCTTAGTGAGTTTAATTATACTTCAGTGATTAACAAAATCTGTTCATTTAATGAACTCATTTATTGAAATCCTCTACTGTTTGAGGTTGTTCTAAAATCTGGGATTTTAGAACAGGGTTGTAGTCTTACAACTTGTAAGGGGGAGCATTTAGAGGAAGTCTAAAGCTCTGTGATTGTAAAGGTTGGCAGGTGACCCTGTATTGTAAAACCTGTGGTTTAGTGGAACCCAACGAGGAGTTGGAGAACTGGACGTAGGCAGTGTTTGGCTGAACCAGTATAAAGTACTGACTTTATGTGTTAAAGTTTAATTTTCTGAAAAGCACAATTCACCCCCCCCTCTTGTGCGATTTGCCACTTTCAATATATTGGCAATTTCACTTATCATATGTAGAGGTGCAAAGGTGAGTCTTCTCATACCTTTTTTCACCTTTTCAGTGCTTTTCAATAAAAATCATAAAACATGTAAAACTTTATCAATATCCTTTGTAGAGCTACAAGTCGATACCTTGAGACGAGTGAAAGCGTGATATTCACGGGTGTGTCTTCTCATACTTATCTTCACTTTTTCAACGCTTTTAGATAAAAAGTGCACTTGTATGGAGTAATGGGATAGAGATAGTGATTGACAATTGTTTTTTGCCCAAACTATATGCATATATTGCCTTTTTATTTTTCGCCAGAATGCATCTATTGTTAATTAGTATGATAGAAGAGTTTGAACTTTTATATAGAGAAAAATATTATGGTATCTCATACATTTAGATCATGCATAGTTTTTGTAACTTGTTGCTTAGTTTTTTTTTTGCCTAACGTGTTCCTTAGGTTTTTTATTGTTTAGTTTACTATTTCCTTGGTTTATTTAGCTTCAAAAATGCCTAATATCTAAAACATAATAAAAAATATAATTCAAATCATTAACAGATATCTCGATCAAATCCAATCCTAATAATTATTGATATAAATCATAAAATCTTATAATATCTAGCTCAAAGCCAATCATAACAACTATTAATATCTTATGACAAATATCTAGCTCAATGGCTTGTAAATATGTGCAACTTTTTATGTATGTAATGAATATCCTTTTATTAAAAAAATATATTTAACAACCCATATAATAAATGGCTAAGCTACAAACCACCTTTTATCGAATTTGATATAGTTAATATAAAACAGCTACAAACTAACTACAACTAAACTTTTTTAACTGATATCCACAGATATTAGCTCTACTCTGGTCAAAATAAAAAAGTCAATCAAAAATTTAATTCAAAATATGATAAATTTCTTTATAAATAAAAATTTCAAAAGCAACCATGTAGTTTATTTAATTAAAGAATTAGAATTGATTTTACGATAAATTTATTATTCATTCATAATTTTTATGTGAAGAACAATATTAGCAATACATATTTCATATAACTAACCTACTTATGTTAACTGTATGACTTTTTAATTTTTTTTATAATTTAAGTATAGGCTTCAGATGCCAACATTAACATTAATATTTTTTATCTTTAACTGTTTTTTGGGGTAATTGCTTGGAATAATCAAAGCGATGAACAGATCTTGTAATTAATAAACATGCACACACCGTATGGCCACTTCCATCCTATTTCTTAACTATTCACATCCTCATAGAAGGTGTTTGCAACAATAATATTCATCATTTTAAAAAATAAATTAAAACTTAACTACTGGATAAAAATAATCAATCGTAATCTATAAAGAAACATTATTTCATAATATAAATTATTTTGACTACAAGTATCTTTATTTGTCTTTTTAGATGGAATTGACAAGATAGAAATATTTGTTAGTTCATTAAATGTTGATGCAATACTTTATGCCGGTTCGCCGTTACTTGGAATTGCATTAAAGAGCTATGATTCAAATCCTTTGTGTTTTGTATGGTACTATGTGACTCATATTTTTAGTAAGGAAAAATAGGTTACAATATGAGTTCGAGAAGAGAAAGAGTACATGGGGAAGTAATGACTCGAATAATTAATAGTAGAAATGGTCAAGACATGATTAGAATGTGTCCTGAAACTTTCTTAAAACTATGTAGTATGCTAGAGAGAGGGTGGCTTACATGCCACACCATATGCAAGTGTAGAAGAACAAGTTGCCAATATTGTAATTATTGGACTATATGTCCGAGAGTTCGGGTCCATGCTTGATGGGCCGAATCGTCCAAAAGAGGATTCCGATGGATGAGAAGCGATATGAGAGAAAATGACAATTGACTCAATTAGCATTTATTGTTGATTGAAATTCAAATTGTTTCCTTTCAGGGAAATGAGAGAATCTGTGATAATGATTGATTGGCGACATTAATGAGAGGCAATTATGACGGTGGTATTCTTCCTTTATGGCGTTCGTCCTTAATTCTATATAAAGGAGGTGCCCCTTAGTTTGTACCCTCACCCCAGACATAGTTTCTCTCTAGCTTCTCTCTCTCTCTCTCTACTTTCTTGTAGTGATTTGCTATGCAAATCCCTTATAGACTCTTGTAGCCTAGATAGTGCGTGAGCCTTAAGAATCCTTTGACTCTTGGCTCCGATAATATTATTTTCTTTTCATGTAACTATTCGTGGACACGATTCGAGTGCTTGATTGCTCATGTTCCAATAGTAATAATATATATGAGAAAACTTACCTCCAATTCGTTACATCAAGTTTGTCCAGTCCTCCAATTATAAAAATGACACATGGATCTTTAATCACTTCATTAGAAAACATTGTTACCCTCTGGCTTGCGATAAGAAGACACCAACTATTTTTACTGGGCAATAATACAGCCAGGTCAATAGGTTTGATAAGGATTATTAAGCCTAGAAAATACGAGAAATCTTGAAAAATTACAAGAGAAGCATGACTATGCGGAGATCTGAAAGACGTATGAGAGGAACATACATTTTGCAGAGACTTAAAAACACTATTCAATTACGAACCAAATTACAAGGAGAAGGAGAAAAATATAGAAAGCATGATTGACCTACCATTGCATCCTGAGGTAGCTCCCTGTAATCCTCAGAATTCACCCACTCGGTTAAGAAATAACAAAAACAACAAAACAGAATCCAAATCCCAGAGCAAAACCCTAGATCATGATCTTGGAATCCAAGTGTCCTTTTTTAATTAGAGAATTGAATGAACTTGACATAATAACGAACTGGAGGTAAGTTTTCTCCTAATATATAATATAAAATCTTACATGCAAAAACTAATATATACACATAATCTTATATATTTTCTGGGCAGGGCCAAATGGGTAGGGTATACGCTATGTAACACCTAACTTTATATTACTATATTATAGTATTTTAATTGATTTATAACCACTTTTCTAAATATAAGCAGCTCAAAAATACAAAAAATTTAAAAAAAAATTTCCAAAATACTAAATCATCTTCCTTTCCTTTTAGAATGGGCTTTTCTGACAAATTAGTTTGATTTAAAACTTTACATACAATCAAGTAGTTCATAAAACAATTAAAATCACTCAGACCATCTCATAATGGCAACTCTATTGGTAACACTTGGGGAGCCAAAACTCCTTACGTATTTACACACACACACACACACATATTTCTATTATTTATGTTTCCCCGCTACTATTCTAATAACATAATGTTGTATCATATATAGGTAATACTACTAAAACTTGTATCTACAGTGGTACAACACCCCGCAGGCATTCCTGCTCTTCAAACTACTACCTTATCCTAACCGTCTTACCATCTTCCAGCTCCTCTGTAAAACAGCAGTTCCAACGCAGTTTATTTCAAATATGATCATGCATAATAAATCATAAACCTGTATCATAATGATAACATTTATCCTTATAACTGTGGTCAGTGTAACTCTACCAACTATTAATAACAATATGTTTGTCAAATAGTGGAGGAACCTCTACCTGCATGATTTCTAGTTATAATGATTATGTTATAACAAAATAGATCTCTAACAAAGGGGTAGTGAACCACCTAAGCCTTGAAGTACTCCCATCATAAATAGAACTTTAAGGATTAAAACTTACCATATATGTTACAGATATTACAAAATTTATGCATGTAATGGTACTCTTATAAAAATAAACTGCTACATGGACACCAGAATTTAGTCCTGAAACATCTCCTTTCTTCTCTGCTGTCTTGATATATTTATGCCACCACCAAAGCCTATTCACACATAACATGTATAATAGAAATGAATTAATACTTATACTTTTATATTTATATTTGCGTCTCTCTTGGTTAGTCCTAAGTGCCAGCTGCTACCCCATCTCTATACTTTTCTCATTACAACTTTGATTTCAATGTTTACTGAATCTTAGCAATTTAATTGGTAACTACTTACACAATATACTTAATTTAAACTTTTTAAACTTGGGTAAGAGTCATGCATTTTCTTTGAGAATCAACAACATATGATAAAGTTAAATTTATTCTTCAATAGAGTTACAAGTACTTGATTTCCCATCCTTCTTCACGTAGCATCTAACATTTGAGTTATTCACTTGACCCTTTTCCCCTAAATCCTTAAGTAAGGTTCAAGTTTAAAACTCAATTTTCCATTTAGTCATTCATTCCCACAAGAATATTTGGCTTTGACATCCTACTACTTGAATGACCAGTTTTGAACCCTCAATTCAATAATAATATATGAATTTCTAGTCTTTCGTACACAATAAATAACCTCTCTTAAAACAATAATAACTATTATTATTCAGCCATGAACTTTAAGCATTCTCTAGCGCCTTGAATCATTTGTCTAATACTTAGGGGTTCAGTACATGAAATATACTTTTAAGCTACAATACTTAGCTCATCCAACATCATCTAACAAATTCCTGCATAAAGATCTTAACTAAATAATTATTTTAGAATGCTGAAACATACTTAATTCTGTTGTCTATGTATCACATATCTACAAATTCTTAGAAAACAATATTTACACTAACAAATCATCTAGAAAAAGAGCATGTGACTCTAGATTCAGGCATTGGACCCTAACTATTCTTTCGACATCTCTAATCCAAACTCCCAAGCGATCTTCATCAATCAATTCAAACCTAATTATTGAACTAATCCATATTCTTCATGTGGAATCCACTTAAATAATCAACCCGATAAACAAATTTCATCCTTACAAAAGTCTGAAACAATTCTTATCCCTATCAAACCCATCTTCTTCATCCTCTAATCATCTTCAAAATCCCTTCCACCACTGAATCAAACTTAACTGAGGAAGTAATCACACGTCTAACACAGAATTATCAACATCACTCTCTTCAAATTACTAGGCTAACTCAATTTAATAGAGCCTCAACATTAAAATCCCCAAAATCCTCTACCGTATCCTCTGTGCAGTACTGAACACAAACAAGCAGAGATAAAGGAACCAATTCCAATATTAATATCCATTCTTAACCAACCCAAAACCACACATCCACCACATTCAAAATCATTATTCCTCTTTCTTCCTTATTACCATATTTCCCAACTTAAATCACACCCTACAGTAGAACATAAAATCTTCAATCAACAACTCACCATGCAAACTAATAATTCCCCATCATCAACACGGATCACAACAGTGCAGAAAAGAAAACAAAATCAACTTCGTAATTCTCCAAAATCCTCTTCCTTATTCTCTTTGCAACATACACAATCACATGCTAATTCATACTCATCTATTCAATAATACTACAGGGAAATAGAGATATCACACAACAGGAAGAACTTAATATACACAAGGAAAAGAAACCAGAAACTTCCAATCACCATAAAACTTCAATTATATAATGTAATTCCAATCAATTTCACTTATTATAAATTCCTCTTCTTCCTCCTCCCTGCATAATCGAATGCACACAGGGGAAGAAGCCATAAATTTTCAATAATCATCATAGTATTCAATTACACATAATGAAGTTCTAATTAAAGCCTAATACTAACAAAATCTCCCCCTTTTTCCAGTAACCCGCCGAACAGATAGGCAGAGAAAATAAAAAAATGAAACATCTTCACCTTCAATTAAAATCAATCCTACACCATCAAACATCAATTCCATCCTCCCTTACTCATACTCAGAAGCGAAAATCACAGAGGGAGAAACAAAATTTTGAACCACAGAGGACTCGAACCACAAAGGAACATGAATCAAAATTAGTACAAAACCTCAGATTTTAACATACAACTCCAAATATAAAATCTATCTTGCTTATAACCATGTTCAATTGGATTTTCCATCAATTTCAGCCCAAGACCACCATCGTGCCAGAACAGTGATGCGTTTTGGGGCTTTTGGGGAAAATCATTCAAATACCAAACCACTACTTAAAATCTTCCCCAAAACCTTTAAATCGAAGCTCAAGCCTCATTTTTACGAGTTTAAGAACCCTTAAAACCCCCCAACTCAAATCGATTCCTCTATTTCCTCACTTGAATCGAACAAGAAGAAGAAAGAATAGAGGAGGCTTACCTAGGGTCGATCAAGCTTTGCATGGGTTTTGGAGCTACTCGCCACCGTGCTCCGCTTTCTTTGCCGTCACCAATCATTGGGAGAGAAGGAGAGAAAACAGAGAGGTAAGGAGCAGAGGGAAATTAAAGAAAGAGAAAAAGCATGGGAAGTGACTAGGGAAGGAAGAGAAATTGGAAGGAATAAGAGGAGAAAATATTTTTAAAATGGTAGATTACCATTTTACTCTTCTACTTATAGGTATTTTAAACTAAAGGCAGATATTGACCTTTTTATTTCCTCCAAATTTTCTTCTTTCCTATTATATCCTTCTTTGAAAATTTTCATTACCACTCCCTTATACCTTGATCTAAATTTACTCCCAAAAATAAATTATCTATATATGCTTCAATCCTCAAATTTATTTATAAGGCTTTTTAAATAAGCCAAATTCCATAAAACCCCCTAAATTTTGAGACAATTACATATAACCTCCTTAACGTTTCAAAGTTTAAATTTAACCTCCTTGAACATTTATCTTTTTATTGTAGACCCCCTTACCGTTAACTTGCTATTATCTCTTAACGGAAATTGCCATGTTATGCTTACATAAGACATATCACCATATCTGTGTGGCATACTTTTGAGCAAGGTTATCAGACCCAGACCGGACCAGCCGGTCTGGCCAGGAACCCACCAGATCGGCCACAAGGCTGGTCTGGTTGGGCACTTGACCTAGGGTCAGAACAGCCCAGGTTTAACCAGAGAAACCCGTTCTTGTTAGAATCTTAAGTTTTGATGAAGACTGACCCCAATAGATAACATAAGTAAATAGAGTGTAAGTTACCTTTGAATTTAACAAGTAAAATATGATAGGTAACAGATCACTATCGCTAGAGCTAGAGCCTATCGCTAATAGACAAAGAGCTATAGCAAATAAAGACTTAGAAATAACAAAGTTAATATCTATCGCTAAGTCATTCACTATCGCTAAGAAATATTCTATCGCTAGAAGTTCATTGATAATATGGATAAATAAAAGGAAGAACAATAAGCAGAAAAATAAACCAAGTCCTTAAGCTAATGGAATCAGCTAATGATAACAGGATAAGCTATCGATAACAGAATACTTCAGATAATAAACATTCAGATAGCTAGTGCCTGAAGAGCAAATGAGTTAACTAGCGATAACATAGTTGCTAGCGCTAACACATTTAGCTATCGATAACAGGATACCTGAAAATTACTTTGAATATTCATATAACTCAGTATCCTTAAGCTAATGAGCAATCAAGTAACTAGCGATAATGGGATTATCTATTGATAGAAGAATACTTATTGAAATGATATAGCTAGTACGCTGAACGTTGAACTAAAAGAATATGCTAGCGATAATGTTTATGTCTATCGATAGAGAATGCTTTGAAATTCCTTAGCTGATATATTGTCTCTATCTCTTTGAGCTAATGAAATGCACTACCGATAACATCCACTGCATGAGTACTTGTTTTAGCTAACAGCTTAAGTGCAGGACTCACACTATTAAGATAGCGATAGCCAAGGGAGCTAGCGCTAATGAAAAAGCTGACATGCAAGTACAGTGGCCGGTAGCAGCAGGATAATGTTACTCACAGTCTCTGTCTCTCTTATCTTATCCTCTGCAAGATTAGTTGAAGCAAGAGAAGAAATAAAAGTGTCAACGGCTAATTCTTTAAGTCTCCAACGGATAAGAAAAATATAATACCATATATAAAGACTTGAAGACATAAAAAAAAAACAACAACGAACACACGACGCATTTACATGACAAGATGATACGAGATGAAAAACAGAGGCTCTGCACAGAGTATTAGTTTCATATCAGTAAGCCCAAAAAATGGAGAAATAAAGATGAGTATAGTTCAATAGAATAAAAGAGTTAGAGCAACCATAGTTCAAATCTTTAAGCTCTAGGATTTGTATTTCTTCATCATATACGATTCTGTACTTAAGTGTTTATCACAATCCGTTCATTAAGTGAACCTATTATCTGAAATCCTCTATTGTTTGAGGTTGTTCTAAAGCTTGGTGCTTTAAGAACAGGGTTGTAACCTTACAGGTTGTAAGGGGAAGTGTTTAGAGAGAATTCTAAAGCTCTATGAAAAGGTTGGCAGGTGAACCTGTGTTTTTAAAACCTGTGGTAGGCTTCACAAGTGCCCGGCTAAACTTGTGGGTTGTAAAGGCTTCTCTTGTGCCCGGTTTAAACAAGAGGGTAGTGGAAATCTCAGGTGGAGCCTGAGGACTGGATGTAGGTCTGGGTTGACCGAACCAGGATAAATTATGTTTGCACTATCTCTTCCCTTAACTCTCTTAGTTTCAGCATATCTAACTTGTATACTCTTTAGTGCATTTCATGTTTTGAAATATTCTCAGTGATAAACCAAAAGGATTTTAAAGATTGCCTTCAATGTGTTTCAAGAAAAGAGAAGATATAAAACAAGAGTTTTAAGTTTTATCCCATCACCCAATTCACCCCCCTCTTGGGTGACAGCCAGCACTATCAGTTCTGACCTAAGAGCATTTCGGGCGACTCGCCAAGTCGCGTGAGTGGCTCGGGTTGATGAACCACCACCCCATTCTTTCGAGTAAAATCAGAAATCGACCAAATCCTTCCTCTCCTCAGCCTATCGTTTTCCTCACCGAAGAACTAACTCCATTCATGTCTCCCTGTCGTGGTCATCGTTTTGCTAGATCAACAAGAGAGACTCACGAAAACGGAACCTTTAGGCTTGAAGAGAGGATGTTGTGATGGTAACAAAGCTGTTGTTCATCAAAGAATGAAGAATGAAGTGGACAGAAGAAAGGAGAAGGAAGCAGGAAGAAAGGAGAAGAAAAATAAGTTAACCTTCAGGCTTCAAGACTCTCTTTCATTGAAGAAGCAACTAAGCAAGTTATGATGTACAAGTCTCGTGATTCGTGACTCCTTTCGTGATGCATGTTTCCTTTTGAGATGTGTTAAGACTTGAGAGTGCTGTGATTGTCACGTGGGGGGAGAGAAGAACAACGAGAGAATGGCAAAAATGAGGGGGAAAAATTCATATTAAAATTAAAAAATATGGGTATGTGTCAGAAAAGAGAAAACTAGGGACTCTTGTTTCCAATGGACAAAAGCATTACCTAAGGAAATAAAAAACTTCCATCGGGCACATCACAGTTTTCATTCATTATTTAGTAGGCTCATATGTAATGGGTATCTACATCTAATGACTAATGTACTGGTGCCTATGAAAGACATTTGTTTAAATAATTATTCAATTCCCTTATTAATACACATATTAAAAAGTTGAGAATATAATTCGGTCAAATTGTTAATCTGTCAAACTGAAAAAGAATAAAAAAAGAGAGGGAAATAAAATAAAAATATGAAAGAATTTTATAAGTATAAATAATTTACATTAATATGTATCCAACAATTTTTTTTAGAATTAAAATATAAATATTATAATCCTTTATAATCAAATTATATTATTTTAATTATTACCGGTCTGGCTCCCGAGTCTATTTATGACTGACCCCTAACCCTTGACCCACTGACTCGCCCGATCTGGACTCCGGTCCAGGTTTAATTACCTTGCTTTTAACATTATGTTTGCATAGAACTCCCCTAAACTTTGGTCTAATTGTATATAACATCCTTGACATTTTAAAATTGAAATTTTACCTCCTTGAAGATTTATTTTTTTAATACGAAGCCCCTTCATTAGTTATTATTATTATTATTATGTAGGAACTTTTTTTTTGATACAGTTATTATGTAGGAACTTTACTTTCACCATTTTCTTCTACTGTTAAGATAATATTTTTGAAATATTTTGTGATTTTTGCTATATATATTTATTATTTATCCATTAAAATAGCATTTTTTTTCATAGAGAAACATAGAATAATGATATTTAAAAGTTTACACTGATCAAAAACATAAAAATAAAAGCTCCACCTCTAAATCAATAAAAAAATAAGTTGCCAATATAAGAAAAATATGGATAGTTAAATGTAAACATAATATTGAAATAGCTGCAATGATAACAGAATACTGGCAAATACATTCCGACTTATAAAAAAATAAAAGAATACTGGAAAAAATATTAAAAATACTGTAAAAATTTATCTTAATATTAGAAGAAAATGTTAAAAGTAAAGTGCCTGCTTTGATGGACGTTACTAATAAAAACTAATGGAGGGGCCTAATATTAAAGAAATAAAAATTAAAGGAGGTGAAATTAAAATTTTAAATGGTTAGAGAGGTTATATGCAATTAGACTAAAATTCAGGGGAGTTTTATGCAAATATAAACCTTAAAAGATGTCACATAAGATATGATGAGGTGTCTTATGTTAATATGACGTGGCAATTTCCGTCAAGAGATAATGGAAAGTTAATGGCAGGGGGTCCATAACAAAAAAATAAAATAAAATAAAAGTTCAGGGAGGTTAAATTTAAACTTTGAAATGTCGGGGGTTATATTGAACTGCCCCAAAATTCAGGGGGTTTTCTGGAATTTAGCCTTTTAAATATTAAACAATACTCCAAGATTTTAATTATTTTCTTATTAGATATTTTTGAAATTTTTTGGGTGTTACACCCTGCCTAATGGCTGGCCCTGCTCGCCAATATGTCCAGTCCAAATATGCCCATTTTCTTTGGACATCTTTTTGGGTGAGGCAGGCCATCTTATCATTAGGTAAGGGCGGAAAACCCCTACCTTCCATCAATACTTACCCCTCCCCTCCCATTCCCTCCATTAAGAACCTACTTGGATGGGAGGAAAAGTTGGGAAGAAAGAAGATGACAGTAGAGAAAATAGGGAGGAGAGAAAAGTAGGAAGAAAATATCATCCCTCTTCTTACTTGAATGGGTGAGAGAAAAGTGGGAGGAAAGAAAATGGGCAAATACTGGAGGACTAAAATGCCCCTATCTTCATGTTAAAATAAGTATATTTAAAACTAAATTAGATGTTAGAGTGAAAAAAAATGTTATTTTCAATAAAATTATTTCAAAATTAAATTATATATTAACATCAATGTAACTGCTGGCAAAAAAAAAAAACATCAATGTAACAAAATGCTTTATTAATATATAAAATAAAAAAGTTAACAAATTTTTAAAACTGATTATATTAAATAAATAAGTTATAACTATACAACATTATCAATAATTAATAAAAATGAAATAACTAAATTCTTTTACAAAATTAATAAAATAATGTAGGAAGTAAGCTGAATCATTGACATGGCTAGAAAAAGAATAACTGACAGGGTTGGCGAATAAAAAAACAACATAGGAGTTCAGCGTTATGATTTTACAAAAAAATATTAGGCCACCAAGGGGGTGAAAACAGTGAGGTATAGATGGGGCGATGGGGCAAATATGGACAGCAAGTTTACCCCCAAATCTCTCCACTTGTGGAGAGAAAAATTGGGAGGAAAATGGGTTGTACAACCCACCTCTTTTTCCTTTCCACTTTTCCTTCCTCTCCCGTTTTCTCTCTTATCAAGCAGGGGAAATACTCCTCTTATTTTCCTCCTTCCTTTTCTTCCCTCACCATTTTCCTTCTATCCAAGGGTAAAGGGTCTATTTAGTTGAAGGCTTTTGAAGGGGTGGGTGGGGTGGGAGAAAACCTTGATTGGTTGGGAAAATGCAAGGGAGGGGAGGGGAGAATTTTTGTCATTTTGTGGCCCCTTGTTCTCCCTCGCTTCCCTATTCCTGACTAAATTGCCCATATGATATTTGCAATATTCCAAACCTACCCTCACTATTTAAAACCTCATTTCATCGTTTTAGACCCTCAGACCCTCAACAGCCACTCATCTTCACTCTTCTTAAGAGCTTTGTCGCTGCTGCTTCGCGTCTCCGCTCGTTAGCTGCCGTCGCCGCTGCTAGTTTTTCTACACTTTCAGGTTATTTTGCCCTCTGAGTTGGCTTCTCTACTTTTATCCTGAAACATTTTATATAAATTGAATGTGTGTTTGTATTGGATGCTTGGTGTGGTTCATGTTGTTTGCTGTTAAACGAGAGACTATGATGAATAGCTTGGTGACTACAAAAACAAACACTTTCAATCATTTTTGTTGCTGTTCAAGAAAAATCATTTTTGTTTGTACTTGATCTATGTAGTTTACTTGTCTGGATTTATGCCTGCGAATTTTGCAAAGCTTGTTCATCTATTGTTACTGCGAATTTTGCAATGTTTGGTCGGCAATTTAAAATCTATTAATGTATTGCTGGTGAATGGATCAATTTATTTCTTCTTGACAAGAAGTAAATCTGATTGGGCAAATGGGACTAATATCTAGTCCCGGCCCCATTCCGGGATCGGAAACCGTGAATGCCTATTCCCAGTCCTAGTCTCAGTTTTAGACACCCCTACATGAACTTTGATTTCATGTAGTTGGGATGTTTTGCTCATTGTGTTTTTTTACGTGATAGTTATAATTTGCTTTTATGTTATTATTTTGTTAAAGAAATAATTATTTTATAATAAATAATCATGTTTTGCTCATTGTGTTTTTTTACGTGATAGTTATAATTTGCTTTTATGTTATTATTTTGTTAAAGAAATAATTATTTTCTAATAAATAATCATCAAAGGTAAAGCATTCTTTAATTTTGTTAAAGAAATATTTATTTTATCATAAATAATCATTAAAGGTATACCATAAACATAAAGTAAGAATATAAGAACAAATGTCATAATTGTTAACTTATAATTTGCCCCATTTCTGAACCAAAAAAGAAATCAAACCTCCCCTCCCATCCCCTCTAACCAAACAAAGTTCATAACCCATCCTCCTCTCCCCTCCAACCAAAGTTCATTACTCACCCTCCCCTCCCCCAACCATAATGAACCTTCTCTTCCCTCTCCTCAGTTGAACCAAACATAGCCTAAAATTTTAACAAACCCTCCCCTTTAGCTTAAGAGACCAAAACCTATAGCAGGCCACCTGTATGGGCGGAAAACCCAGTCTTTGCCAAATTCTAATTTCCAAAAAAAAAACTGAAATTCATTTCATATAAAGCGAATTTTTTCTTGGAGAATTGCACATAGGTTCAAAGGAAGAGAATTAATTTTAGATAGGTTCATTGACAACTTTTTTACTTGTTAATAAAAGTTATTACAGTTATTAATATTTGTAATTAACTACTCCTTAAAACCTATATGAAATTAATTCTATTAGACAATTGTTCCATTTTTTCGTTCATTTCCACTCACTCTCTCGGTGCCACTGTACCCCTCATTCTCACTCACCCACTCTTTGTCTTCGCTTCCTGAGTCTGACCCTTGCAGAAAGGGAAATCAGAGAATCAGGTACTGCCATCCTCTGTTATGGTAGCTGATAATTTGGCATTTTCGATTAATGCAGAATGCTTTTAGTCTCTTGAGCTTTTGGCGCTAATTGTGACTAACCCATTTGATCATTCTCGTTCTTAGGTCTAGAATTTGACTTTCAGCTTTGTTTTTTTTTTTTTTTTTTGAGGTAAGGCTTGTGTTTTGGTGACGAGAAAGTGATGTATTCGTTTGAGTGGGGCGGTAATAAAATGTTTTCGTTTCTGGGAAATATTCCAGGAAAATTAGTTTGACGGTTTGTTTCATTTGAAGCTGAGGGTTTTGGAAGAAAAAAAATTATGGCAAATGTTCCGTACATTTTTTTTTGGGTTTTGGGTTAACATTGGAGGTTTAAAATCCCTGCATATCACTTGTGCCTCGATCCCATCTTTGGGTTCAGGCTTTGTGTGAGTATATAAGTCTTGGTTCAAGAAGAAGCTGGGGGTGATGTATGGCTTTGAATGTTTCTTGAAAGGTTTACAAAAGAATTTTATTGGAGATTTGTTGTTGGTAGTGTTTCTTGATGCAAGGAGAACCTCAGATGCTTAAAGAATGTTTCAAGATTCTTAAATCAATGTTATATGAATGGTTAAATCATGATTAGGAGTTCTAAAAAAAAATGGCAGCAACTCTTATTTATATTTCTATGCAGTTCAAAACTGAGAAGCTGATTGAAGGTTCAGTGGTATTTCCAATGTTAATCTCATGAAGATGTTGATTCTGTTTGGATTTTGAAAGAGGTATAAAGTATGTGTGCGTGTAGTAGAAGTTGAAAATGTACATTAGAGTCTGGTATATAGGTGCTCTAAAGGTTTATGCTGTCCTAAAGTTTCAAAATATGGTTTGGGGACGATTTTGAAGGCTAACAACTGATAGGGAGCTTGCTGTGATGATGTGTCATATTTTAAATATTTTTAGCTGTGAAGTATTGTTTCTGTTTTGGAGCTCTAAAATATTGAACAAAGTGATAATATAAAATGATTAAGTCATTATTATAGATGTTTAAAACTTTCAATAAAGTCTAAAGACTTTAAAATGATGGTTGAAACCTTCCTATTGAATCTGGATTTTTCATTGTTGCTGTGGAGATAGTATTCAAATTATTCTTGATGATTAAAATGACGGTGTAACTGTTTGCATGATGAATTTTACTTGAAGATGATGTTTTTGGAAACTGGAAATATTTTCCAGAGTAATAGGTGTTGCTGTATGAATGTTTTCCAAGGTTATAAGCTGATTATAAAGTGTTATTTTAGATTCTAAGCTATTAAGGTTATGAATCTGACTTTAATTACTATTATTGAGGTTCCCAAATGATTACACATGTGTTCACGGTTTTAAAAAATGATTTTTGTTTTTTAAATGGACAAAGGTTGAGACTAGTTACAAGTTGCTGGTTTAATGATCTAAATGTTAAATAAGGGTTCTTAGGTGTTGAGGTATGGTTAGAGATTTTAAAATGTTAAATTATTAATATGAATGCGTTGAAACTATACTAGAACTTTTTAATGAAGGTATACATACACTTTGAGTTTAATGCCGGATTTTTCTGAGTTACAGAAAGATAGAAGGCATCATTGGAATGGTTGAAGTTTAAGGATTTGTTATAAAGCTTGTTTAGATGTAATAGGTTTATATGTTTAGTATAATGGCGTGGTGAATGTAGCCAAGTATTGGATTCATGGAGTAACTAATTTCAGTTTTAGAGACTAAGTATAAATCATTATGAGGGATCTTCGAAAGATTAGTTATGAAATGACATTGAATGCTGAGGGTAAGGCGGTGAAGAAAAATAATAACATTAACTACAGTTACCATCTTGGGATTCACATTGAAGTTGGAAATACTATTTTGGGGATTTTAAGAATTTAGCTTGAAGTATAGGAAATTGATTAGAGGATATTAGGGATTTTTTCAAGTGTATTATCTTGAAGTTAGAGTTACTGAAAATTTGGGTGTTGGGAATGTAAATGTAAAAGGAAGTTTGCTAGTGAGGAATTCAAAAGGTATTTAAAGAGGTTGAATTTTCGGTTTTGAAGAGGAAGATTTTCTAGTACGTTTGTAAATTTTAATAGTGAAGTTAATTGAATGATTCTTGCCAAAGGAATAAAGTTAAGAAATTAGAAAGATTAAAGTTGTTGTCTGGAGATATGATTTGGGTATGAATGGTGTTGATCAAATCTGAAATCCACTTTAATGATAATTAAGTTAAGGTTGAAGGCATTCAAAGGTTTAGGATTTGATTATAGGAGATTTTGAGGTAACCATGTATGTAAAAGGATCCTAATTAGTAAATAAGGTTTATGTAGTTTTGAAAGTAAAGTTTTAATTTAATCAAGATTTTTGGGCTCCTGAAAGTTGGTAAGTGGTTCTAAATTGATTAAACAGCCTTAGAGGCTTATAGAGATAGGTGTTACAAACTTCTTGGAAATTCCAACTTATATATGTGACTTTAAATTATTGACTTGCTGTGACATGTCTAATTTGAACTCTAATCTTCAATCTATCCTTGCTGTATTGGCTCAGATTGGAGTAGGTAGAGGAGGAGCTTTTGTAGCAATCCAAATCTCCTTTTGGGGCAGTGAAATGATGTGGTCTTCTCTTGATTAACTGAAGGAAGTGGTAGTAATGAGAAATTCTACCTGAACAGAACTGCTGAAGGAAGGAGAATGAGGAACTGCTAAAAGCTTGCAACGAAGGGCTTATGTTAGCTGGCTTGATGTAATAGCTCAGGTTTTGTTTTAGGAAGCAAAATGGTTTGTTTCGAATTAGTGAAGAGGCAATGGAGGAAAGGGTTGGTAGAGAGAAGCTGACTGTATTGGGGTCCTGTTTCATTTCTGTTTTCGCTGCAGGTGGAGCAACCTGCCGTCTTCAGCGTTTTCGTTGTTTTTCATAATCATTTATCAGCAAATTTGGGCAATGTGGAAGAGATCTTCCACCAACATGTCGTTGATTCCTCAGCATAAGCTTCGTTTTTTCTTACAATTAAGCAATCTATGCTTGAAGGCATGTCTCCCAAGTGAGCCTCATGTAGACCCAGAAACAAATTCTACTTTTATTTCAAGTGACAACTATCCTGAGCAAACCACATCAAAATCCGAACATATGGAGGGAGTTTCATCTGCAATTGATTTTGATGTAAGCATTTGTAGTGAGGAGCCCCTAAATGCCAACTTCACTGAATCCAGTGTCGGTGATTTTCTTTCAACTTCAAAGCATGCCATGGACACCCTTTTAAGCTACAAGAACCAACCCACAATGGCTTTAAAATTCTTCAGGGAAATAGAAGGTAAATGGGGCTCTATGAAAGCCGTTGATGCTTTCTGTTTGTTGCTGCATATTCTGACGTTTTACTCTGAGACTCGTCAGGTTGTTCAGGATCTGCTCCGTAACTATGTTGTTGGGCATTCAGGTCTAGCACCCAGTGTGTTTGTGCAACAATTGGTTGAGTGTGCAGGAATGTACAAGCTTGAATCAAGTTCTCGGGTTGTCAATTATTTATTGAATGTTTATGTCAAAGCTAATAAAATCGGAGATGCTGTTGATTGTTATAAAATGATGGTAGATAAAAAAATTGATCCTTGGGTCCATTTTGTGAATAACCTTTTGAAAGCAATGATTAGGAGGAACATGATTGATGAAGCACTGGATTTGTATGATGAAATGATTCAAAGAAGAATCTATGGCAATTGTTTTATGCTTGCTGAAGTAATGTCTGCATGTTTAATGCTAGGGTATAATGAAAGGTCAGAAAAATATTTGAGAGAGTTTAGGGCTAGAGGGACAAAACTTGATGCTTTGGGATATAACATTGTTATTCAAGCTGCATGCAAGTTGCCTAACTTAAATTTGGTGTGTAGTCTTCTTAAGGAGATGCAAGATATGGGTTGGGTGCCATCTGAGGATACATATACACTTGCCATTGATGCTTGTGTGGAGCAGGGAAATGTCACAGAGGCATTGAGGCTTAAGGATGAGATGGTGAACAGTAATATACCATTGAACATCAAAGTCACAAAAAGTTTGATAAAATGGTATTGCATACAGGGGAATGTTACTACTGCATTAAAGTTGTTCAATGAAACAGTTGAGGCTGGACTTGCTCCTGACAAGGGCATTTTCTCTCTTCTGATCAATTGGTGCACTAAGATTGGGAATATGGAGAAGGCGTTTGAAATTTTCTCCCAAATGAAACTCATGGACATCCAACCTACATCCTTTATTTTCAATTGCCTTCTAAAAGGATTCTTGAAACATGATTTGCAAGAGGATGCAAATAGATTGTTTGATGAGGCAGTTGAGCATGGTATTGCTAATGTTGTGACATATAACATCCTCCTATCGTGGCTCTGTAATCAGGGCCAGACTAATGAGGCTAGTAATCTGTGGGATAAGATGATGGTTAAGGGCATTGTACCTTCCATAGTTTCTTATAACAGCATCATACTTGGCCACTGCAGAAAAGGTGAAGTTGATGATGCATTTAGGGTGATGAATGAAATTCTAAAAGCAGGTTTAAAACCAAATGCCTATACATATGCTATTTTAATAGATGGACTTTTCAAAAAAGGCGACTCTGAACATGCACTTAATTTGTTTGACCAAATGGTGGGTGCGAAAATTGCACCAACTGATTTCACGTTTAACTTGATTGTAAATGGATTGTGTAAAGCTGGTCGGACGACTGAGACAAGGAATATGTTGAACAAGTTTGCTGAGAAGGGTTATGTTCCTACATTAAGGACGTACAATTGCATCATCAATGGATTTGTCAAGGAAGGTGCAGTCAGTACAGCATTGTCTGTGTACAAGAAGATGTCTGAAGATGGAATCCAACCAAATGTTGTCACTTATACCAGTTTGATTAATGGATTTTGCAAAAGCCATGACATTGGTCTTGCTTTGAAAATGCATGATGAAATGAGAAATAATGGTTTTGAGTTGGATATTACTGCATATGGTGCTCTTATTGATGGGTTCTGCAAACAGCAAGACATGGAAAATGCTTGTAGAATGTATTATGAGCTTCTGGAGGTTGGTTTGTCACCTAACACAATTATTTACAACAGCATGATTAGTGGTTTTAGAAATTTGAAAAACATGGAAGAAGCATTGAATTTGCGCAAGAAAATGGTTAATGAAGAAATTCCTTGCGATTTACAAATTTACACAACATTGATTGATGGGCTTCTCGAAGAAGGTAAATTGGCTCTTGCTTCAAATCTTTACTCAGAGATGCTATCCATGGGTGTTGTGCCTGATATGATCATGTGCACTGTTCTGATAAATGGACTTTGTAAACGAGGACAAATATCAAATGCTCTAAAGATTAAAAAAGAAATGCATACGAGTAATGTAATGCCTACTGTTCTTGTTTATAACACTTTGATTGCTGGACTCTTTAGGGAGGGCAATTTAGAAGAGGCAATTAGATTTCATGATGAGATGCTTGATAGAGGTTTTGTGCCCAATGACATGTCCTATGATATTCTTGTAAATGGAAAGTTCAAGGGATCAAATCCTCTTTTGGATTAACAGGATCTAATCCAATTTTAATGCATGTCTACCGACAAGTTTTATGTTATTATTTTGGGACAGTGAAACTTGGTTAAAACTATTTCCATTTAGATAGCAGTTCCATTTGAATAGAACTTTCATTCTTTCTCCGTTGGAATTCCTCTGATGTTTCAAGAGTACAATGAGTTCAACCTGAAGTTCCTTTTGAAGTCAACTGTGGTTTTAGAAAGTATAATGAATTCTGTCAGCTGGAGTCTTCTTTTGCCCAAGGTCCAAGAGTATAACGTGGATCAGATAGCCTGCAGAGAAGCCATTTGAAACCTGGCACTTGTAGTTGCTAAATGCTACAGCTTTAGCTATTGACAAACTTACAGTGGCATCAAGCAGGTGTGATCCCAACGAAACTTGTAGTCTATTTTCCCTGGCTTAGATTTACTTTTCACTTTAATTTTGTCTTTTTAAAATGTGTTGGATGATATTTTATGCTGGCACTTAAATAAAACCTACCTTTGTGTTGGTAATAGTTAGTTATTCTTCCTGGTGTTATGTTAAATGCTTCTGTGACCAGACAAGGATGGAGGCCTTCTAGTTTTCCCTTTCTTTAATTAAGCACATAAAGAGCTTTATTATGATCTTGTTTCTTCTTTGAAACTGTCTGTGGTCTATTGTGTCAGAATTTTTTTGGTTTTAGATTGCTCCATGTTTCTTGTAAGATTTTGAAGTTGGGCCTAAAAAATTTAGCCTGTTTGTTAAGAAATTATGAACAATAAAGCCTGAGACTGAATTTTATGCCTAATTTACATCTCTGTATATGAGCAATGGTATCTATGAACACTAAAGAAATTGTTTATATTTTTACACTGCCCTTTAATATATAGATTAGTTAAGTGAAGTATGGTTGATGTCTCATTTTCTTTATTCTTGTGTATTTTTGTGATTGACCTGCTCTTGCTTCCTGAGAAAAGACTGCCACGGGATGGAATTTGATTTTGTGCTTTGACAATTGAACGCTTTAGTTTTGGGGTCATTGTTTATGTTTCTCCTGACTGTAGGCTCTGCTATAGAGGCAGGCTAACACCTTTTCTTACTTCTATTTGAGTTTGTGATTGGCCCACTGATCTTCACAACTTATCAGTGGATATAACCCGTTTGGTATGAATATTTTATCAGTCTGGGCTTTGGTTTTTAAAAATATTTTGAGCTGAGAAGAAACTAGGAGAAGAAACTAGGTTACGTGGTTTAGTAATTGAACGCTTAATTTTCTGGGTCATTACAACAACAACAACAAAGCCTTATCCCACTAAGTGGGGTCGGCTACATGGATCGCACGACGCCATTGTGCTCTATCGGTAACCAAATCTTTAGATATATTATTTATTAAAAGATCGCGCTCTACAACTTCATTAAGTGTAAGCCTCGGTCTCCCTCTTCCTCTCTTAATCGGACTCCAGACTATTTGATCTACCCTCCTCACTGGCGCATCTAATGGCCTCCTTTGTACATGTCCAAACCACCTCAAAAGATTTTCTACCATTTTCTCACTGATAGGTGCCACTCCAACTCGTTCACGTATATGATCATTCCGAATCTTATCCTTTCTTGTGTGACCACATATCCATCTCAACATTCTCATTTCAGCTACCCCCATCTTATGTTCATGCTGACCCTTCAAAGCCCAACATTCACTACCATATAATACTGCTGGTCTTATAGCAGTGCGATAAAACTTCCCTTTTACCTTATGGGGTACTTTTCTATCGCAGAGAACTCCAGTAGCTTTCCTCCATTTACACTACCTAGCTTGAATTCTATGATTGACATCGTCATCAATCTCACCACCCAGCTTAATTTTCTGGGTCATTATCGAAACAAATTAATTGGTTGTTTCTTCTGATTCCAAACGTCATTGTGGAAGCCAGTTAATGCATTTTCTCTCCATTGTATGTTTGCAACGGACTGTTGGTTTCCGAGAAAGCACTTAGTTGGGAAGGAACTAGATTCCAAACGCCATTATAGAAGCTAGTTAATGCATTTTCTCTCCATTGTATGTTTGCAACGGACTGTTGGTTTCCGAGAAAGCACTTAGTTGAGAAGGAACTAGAATAAATCTATGTTTTGCTAATCGGTAATTGATTTGGTTCTCTTCTGTTACTACTTGTTCTTTGTCATTCTTGTCAGTTGTCAATGCTATGTTTATCCTTGTTGTGATGGTATTTCAATTAGTGCTTTCAGGTTATAAAATTGATTCACTGAAAAACGCTAGAATTGCAAAATCAAGGGATACGTATGCTCTGCTGAAGCTGGCCGAGTAATTGTTTGATCACGGTTCTTTCTTTTGTTATAATTAAAAAGCAGGGGGCTTCTTGCTGTTAACCCTTGTATGACAATTACTGATGATCTTACTAATATTCTTACACAGGGGTCTCATCCTGTGAAAGAAGGAAGTGTCTGAGTTGTACTCCTTGCTGGGGGGAAGGGCAAGAGGATGGGGGTGAGTTTTCTATGTTTCACTGATCGTTGAATTGAGAGAATATTTGTAATTGCAAGATTCCCCTTACTACTACTGCCACTAAATTGGACCACTGAATATTACCTCTTTGAAATTAAGAGAAGATATTATTTCATTTCCATGAAAATTTCAAGTTCATTCAACAATAACAAGTTTCGAGGTTCAAATATTTTGACACTCCATCCGCTCATTACAAATTAGACCTTAACTTTGTTTCTCTCTCCTGTTGATAAGATTTTCTCTAATGAGTGTTATTTTCCGGGGACAACTAACATGATGTTGCAAATTCATCATGAGTTTTTGAATCTTTGTTTTTATGGATATTTCAATTTATCACTGCCCAGATGATGACTGTTTACCATGTTTGTGCTAATAGGCTAGCATGCTAAAGCAGCATCTTTCACTTCTAGGCCAACCAGTTGCATTGTATAGGTAATGGCAAGTTGGCAACTCCTAACTCAGCAATAAGTAATCCAAGTCTCGCTATGTTCAAACAAAATATTTCTATGTTACTTAAAAAATTTAAAAAACTTAATATTTTAGTAGATTGTCATAAATATAAATATAACTTGAAGGACTACTAGATTAAAACTATAGATACTGATACTTACATCTTAAATTTTTTAAATATATATTATATACATTCCCATACTTGTATTCTAAAATTCTGAAAATTGCTGTATTCACCATGTTGTACTGTAATGTATAGAATACACGTCCTGTATCCATGTTGTTAAGTCGCTTGGCAAGATATGGTATGTTATAATTCCTTTGGAGCTTGACAATGAGTGTGCAATGAAGTCATAATGATAGCTATGCCAAAATGGTTAGAACTTTCTTGAGAATAGAACTATAAACAATCATCATAAGCTACTAACATCAGATGATGAGCATTGAGTTCATAAAGAAAATACAATGAGGATGTACAACGATTAATGTTGAAAATACTGTCTTTGTTCTTGGTGCTAAGATCCTGACTCAGAAATCTAATGCAGTGTTATTTATTGATATTTTGACTTCATCTGGCTTGTATCATCTACCTATATTTTTACCATGTTTTATTTATTGGGAATTGATTGTACCAAACCTCTTACATTTTCAACGCTTTCTCTCAAATGATTGAAGTGAAAGAGATCGTGGTTATTTGTGATCCTTAATACAGAGATGTGTTTGAAGGTTTTGCCCCCTTTAATAATCTATTATCCGTCCCCCTCTCCACAGCTCTTTCCAGCTTTCTCCTCCTTTTTGTAGGAATGTTCTTTGGTTTCTTTTGTAAAAAATCATTGTAGTTGTCTCTTGGTCATTGTGTTTTTTTTTAATAACAAAATTTTAGGATAGGGATTGGCTCACCACAATCGAATTACAGGACTTCTAATATCTTTTTATTCAAATGCTAAAGGAGACAACCTAGCTGAACTTAAATTTGCTCCTCTTAGAAAGGAAAGACAAGATTTAGTCTACAATGAATTCCAGGAATGCCTATTTATTTATTATTTATTTAATCAAGGTTATTATTAGGGTAAAGGTGTAAAAATGTCCATGTAGTTTGGTTAAAGGCACATCCAACATTGTGAAGTTTGTTTTGGCTCAAAAGTGTTCACGTAGTTATCAAAATGGGTTAAAAGTGTCCATGTCGTCAATATACGTAAACGGCTTAAAATTTTCAATGTTAGGGAGAATAAAAGGTGCAAAAATATCTATGTAGTTTGGTCTAAAGTGCATCCAACATTATGAACATTTTTTTGGCTCAAAAGTGTGCACGTAGTTGCCAAACTGGTTCCCTCAAGGTATATGCAGTTACTTTATACAAACGTTAGTGATTTTTGCAAACTTCTTTTATATCTTCCTGCGTTTGAACTTGAGGATGTCGCCAAAATGGTTTTTCCAGTGCCTAAGCATTCATGCAATGACTCTAATTGAGCTTCCAAAGTTTCGATGATCAATATTAAAGATTAAAGGAGTGCATTATTCAAATTCTAGAGCTTTAAAAAATATATCAATGGATTTTGAAGAATCGGATAAGAACAGAGTATCAATAGATAAGTACAGAGCAATCAAACGACTACATTTGCAATAGGCATTTCACAATGTTCGTTAGCATCCTTAAAGGTTTATATATTTGGACCGAACAAATATAAATCGATTTTTACATAAACTTGGTGACAAACTTCTAACTTGCACACTTTTCTTTGTATTTTAATATTCTGGTTTTTTTCTATCTATTTTTTAAAATTGCTTTTGAACTTTTTTTTATAAAAGACAAAATGATATTAATAACCATAAAAAGTTTTACAACAATGAAAAAGAAAGTAAACTAAAATGTAATAAATCAAAGCTCTTTAAGTAGGATAAGGAAACAGTAACTACACTAAAAGCAATAAATTCTTGAAGTAAGAATTGAATATCTTGAAGCACCACATCAACGATGTCTGATTGTATAATGGATGTGGAAATGAATGCTTTCTTTGAACACCAAATAGACAATCATACGGCTCCTCGAAGGCCATAAATAAATCTAAGGTACCGGGCCGGTTATTTATCTTGATATATCCCTAGGAGTTACATTATCCCTGTGAAGATTCATCCTGTGTTTTGTGATCCATAGAATTGAAGCTCGAAGACACTTATAGTAGAACCATGAATTAATTAAATATTGTTTCCTCTAGATGAATTGATGAAGAATTGTACCTTGCAAACATATCTGTGTGTGACAACCTCTGAAATTCCTTTGATCTCTTGCTTTGTGAATAATGATTTTCCAGTCTTGAGAAAAAAATTCGTTGATGCTCAATAATCTCGGTTTCTTCAAAGTGTTGCCTTTTGCCTTGATTTGATCATTGGAGTAAAGCAAACATACAAGAAATCTGCCATTGAATTTCTTTAACAACTTTTGATGGATGGTCAATATGTCCCTGATGAAGAGCTATATTCCTTTTATACCAAATGGTATTAGTAAGAACAATATTCCCTTTTATCAGAATAGTCTCTCCCTTCTTGGTGCAAAATGCTTATGGTTTCCTTAAACCATAATTTAAAGTTTGAGAAGGATGATGGTTGGAATTAAATTGATAAGCTACTAAATCAGATTGCTTTGGCATAAGGACAATGGACAAAGAGATGGTCAAGATTTTCTTCACATTTACATCCAAAACGACATTCACCTGAAACATTAAGGTGGTGTTGCTTTAGAATTTCAAAAGATGGAAGGGCATTATGTAGCAACTTCCAGATGGACAACAGGTTCTTATATGGAAGTGAAATTGACCAAAGGAATTTCTAAAAGGGTTATGAGGGTGATTCAAAGAGAATGAATTTGAATCAATTAAAAGATTACAATCTTTAACCTTATATACACCACTTGGGTTTCTACTCCATAAGTCTTGATCAGAATGCGAGGTGACAAACAAATGCATAGTAGATATGAAATTAGCAATGGAATGAGGATAAAGTCTATGCAACAAAGGGCAATTCCACTAGACCGAATTGTGAACAAGCATTAAAAGATCCGAGACCATAGCAATATTACTAGAATCAGAAGATCTAACTTGCATGGGCCACCAAAGAGGGTGGTTGAAAGGAAATAGAATTCCGTTGCTAACTTTCCATTGCACCCTACTAATAATCATGTCAACACATTTCAAGATGTCTTTCCATATCCAAGATGCATTATATGGCATGTTTAGCATATTTTCATATGTTTCATCAAAATATTTCACACGAACTGTGGTGTGCAAGAGTGAATCAGGTTCAGAGCAAAAGATTCTCCATACCTGTTTTGCTAATAGGGCCTGATTAAAAAGATTGATTGGCATTAATCCTAATCCACCTTGATCAATAGGGAGGAAAAGATAGTCCTTCTTTACCAAATGCATTTTCCTTTTATCACCCTGTGAACCCTAGAAAAAATTAATACACTTACTATCAATGGCTTGGCACATAGTTTCAGGCAACTTAAAACAAGACATGATATGAGTGTTGACTGAGGAGAGAACTGATCTGAGCAGTGTGAGTCAAGAAGCTTAAGATAACAATCGAGCTTGCCAAGCATTTATATGATTGTCAATGTTATGCAAAAATTGTGAATATATTAAGGATTTGTTTCTTCTTGGATCAATCCAAGTGCCCAAATATTTCCCAAATCTTTGAGTAAAGTGCACATAAAGAATTCTTGAAAATTCCAATTTCAAATGATGAGGCATATTCGGGCTAAACACAAGATTAGATTTATTCCTGTTGATTTGTTGTCCTCACAAGTTGCAATATTTAGAAAGAGCATAGCTTACTGAAGAGCAATAATCTAAGGAGCCTTCAAAAAAGAACAAGGAATCATTTGCATAAATCAAATGAGAGATTGGATAGTATTGCAAATTTTGATTCACTTCCATGATCTATAAACTTCGAAGGATGATATTAAGCAAGATAATACATTGGCGGCCATGATTTATAAATAAGGTGAAAGAGGGTCTTCTTGACGAATACCCTTTGTAGGGTGAATGACAGAAGTTAATTTCCCATTGAATTGAACCTGATATTTGACTGTGGAGATGCACTGCTGAATAAGGTTAATCTATTTTTGAGGAAATCTCATTCTAGTCATGACTGCTTCAATGAAAGGCTATGAGAGTTTATCAAATGCTTTTGAAAAATCAACTTTCAAGGCTGCAATTTTTCTTCTTCCTTGATCAGCTGAATGTATTTGGGAAAAAATATCTGCAGCTAGCATTATATTGTCTGAAATTAACGTTCCTTTCAAAAAGGCACTCTGATTTGGGGCTATAAGAGTAGCCAGTGGGATTTTAAGTCTATTGCAAAGAACCTTGGATATAATCTTGTATGCAACGTTGCATAAGCTAATAGGTCTAAAATCACTAAGCCCCTAAGGCCTATTTGATTTTGGAATCAAAACAATGACTGTCCTTTTAAGAGATGCCAACATCTATTCAGAATTCCAAAAGTGTTTGACCATATTAACAATGTCTAGACAAACGAGATCCCAAGGTTTTTGAAAGAAAGAAGCATGAAAACCATCTGGGCTTGGAGCATTATCCTTACGGAGACTGAATATTGCCTTTTTGACTTCCTTAATTGAGATAGGAGTCATTAATTGATGAATTTCATTATTGGTGACAGTAGATATAGGAAAATCATTCAAAATATTGTCAAAGTTCATCAAATTATCATATTGGAAAACATTAGAAAACTACATATAAGTCATTTGATTAAGCTCATCAGCATTATCAGTCCTATTTTCATAAGCATTCAAAAGGCAGTTTATATTATTCCTCGCCCTTCTATTGCTTACAATGGAATGAAAATATTTGGTATTTCTTTCACCACTTGTTTGCCAATCAATTTTAGCTCTTTGAGCCCAAAAACTAGCTTTACAGTCATATAAAAACTCAATCAATTGCTTAGTATTACCTATTTCAGTCTCAAGCAAAGGAGGGGGTGGAGAATTGACTGGAATAGCTTCAATTAGCTTTAACAACTTTTGTTCCTCCTCAAAAATGCGGTGAGATAGATTTCCAATTTGAGTCTTACTCCATTTAAGGAAAGTCGCTAGTGTTCTAACAAGTTTGCTATGAACTTGAAATGTAGGAGAACCTGAAACTTGTCGCCAACATTCAAAAATAATTTTACTACAATCAGCATAATGATACCAAAAGGCTTCAAATTTCTTGAAATTCTGCTTAGGAGAAAAACCATAAGTTGAAAACACTATTGGACAATGATTAAATGCTGCAATAGCAAAGCAGAGGAATGTGATCAGGGAAATTTATCTAGCCATTATAAGTTGCAAAAAAACTCTATCAAGTCTCTCCATAACAAGATTATCTCCTTTAGAACAAGTAAAAGAGGGCCCAAATTGCACTACCACTACTGCAGAAAAGGGTTTCCACGTCACTTATTTTGGGGTTTTCACGTCACTTTTTCAAGGGACGTTAATACATGTGACGTGAAAAAACGGGCTTTTAACGTCCCAAAATATGTGACGTAGAATGTCAGAGTTTCCACGTCACATGTTATATAATATGTGACGTGGAAAGTCCCAAATTTTTTTTTAAAAAAAAATAGGGGCATTTTTTTTCTAAAAAATGCCTTTATATGAAAATTTGATCATAAAAATAGGGGCAATTTTTTGGATTGAAATCATCCACAATCTATTTCATTTTGCAATGTTGCAACTGTCCCTAGGCTACTCTGCATAATTAGCAGAATGGATGTGGGAAATCCAAGGATAAAGAAAAAATGCAGATAAAGAAGATAACAATTAAGTAACAAATTCTATGAAGAAAGTTCAGAGTATGGAAAAAAAAAAAGAGCTAGCGAATGGTAAAGTTAAAAAATAGGGAGATGATTTAGTGAATATAAATTGCATGTCCAAAATATAAATTGATAATCAAATGGAAAATATTGCTCTAAAAGATAATAACTAATGTAACTGAAACTGGACAAATCAGCGTTTATGCTTATACAGATGAGTGTTTATGCTTATTACTAGTAAATTTCAACTAGAATCAATCAATTATAAAGCTTGGTTCTTTTTTATTGAATTTCCGATCTTAAAGCTTCTATAAGTTTGATCGGTGCTACTCATTCTAAATCTTATGCACTATCTGTTCTCTATTTTCAAAACATGTGTAGTAGTTCTGATGAAATTTTGCTTCCATCTGGTCAGTTCTTTTCAATTTGTATGGACCTCGAGCTGATAGTGATGACATCGAGAGGATCCAGTTTAAGCATAACTTTTTCACAATATTGCAGGTATTTTTAATGTATTATGGTCTTCAACCAATGGAATTGTTACTATGTTTCTGTAGTAAATAACAACATATAACAGATAAACAGGTTTAATACTCAGCTGAAAGTTGAAACAACAAGCCAATCACATTGTATGGTCAAAACTCAAAATCATAAACAGTTCAGCATTAATATATATATATATATATATATATATATATTAATGCTGAAACTCAAAATCATAAACCAATATCACAAGCTATGCCACAATCAATGAAAGCAAAGGAACCTTCCAGAGGATAACTCCGAAACTCAACAAACATACTGCATGATGGGAAATAAAGAATAGCAATGTAGGGACCAGGATCATGCACCCAACGAACCACCACTGCAAAAATTAAACTTTGCCCCATAGGAAGTAATTCCATACTTGCTGTCAAGTGGACAAACCAATAGGCTATATACCGTGCATACCCAAGCAATTGGTGTAAGACATTCAGGGATATTATAGTTGTGCCATTTCTATCATTTGTAGCAATTAAATCAGCCCAAAATTTTCCATCCAAGGGAAATATGTCACAAATATTTTAGACCCCCATTTAAGATGATTGTATATTGATAGAGCATCAGATTTGAAATTTGACAAGAAATCAAACCAAATGGTCTTGGAGAAAATATTGTCCAAGGTAATTACATCAATAACCAAGCCACCATCTTGCATACAAAAATCCCATGATTGTCTTGGCATGGCATACTTTGAATAATCATTTAAGTACCAAGCTATGAGAAAAGTTCCAGAAGCAAATAATACCAATATCAGTGTTGGAGGTGAACAGAAAAATTCATGACAGGGCAGTAAGCTCATCACTAAAAGTGAAATGGTCAAATAACTGGGCATAGCAACAAGAGTGTCAGCAGATGATGAAATTCGAAATGGCAGTTGTGTGGAAGTAACCATTAGAAACAATAATAAATTTGTCCAATTCACCCCTATCATGTGTATTTCTCCTGCATCACATGTGTAAGGTAACTGTGTAGGCATTGAGAGAATAGTTTTGGTAACTATGTGGGCACTTTTGGGCCAAAAAAAGTTTGCGGTGTTAGGTGCACTTTGGACCAAACTAAATGGGTATTTTTACACCTTTTATTCTCCCTAACAATGAAAAATTTAACACCGTTTGCCTATATTGCAGCATGGGCACTTTTTACCTTTTTTAATAATTAAGTGGGCACTTTTGGACAAAAAAAAAAAAATTCACGGTGTTGGGTGCACTTTAGATCCAACTACAAAGGTATTTTTGCACATTCTCCCTTATTATTATGTTGTAAGCAACATGACTTTATTTACGTAAAGAATATTTTGAGGCTTGATTAAGGCTTTAATTCAAGTCTCACTCAAATTTCAACTATTTGAGTTTTCATGGCTTAATTCTTAATTTTAGGCTGTTCTAATTTGAGATTCATAAAATAACAATTTGTGGTTAACAAATTCTGGATTTGATATTTGTTATAAACAAAATTGGAAAGCTTCATGTGGTATCACTATCATCTTCAATACTCCCCCAGTCCCAAAATATGAGGTCCTTTTGACCGAATTGTAATTTTCTAAAAAATAAATTAAAGCTAGTTAAAAACAATTAATGTGTATGAAATACACATTTTTTCTTCAAAAATGCTCTTATTTATGAATGAGTAAGAGAGATGATAATTATAAGAAGAAGGTGAAAGAGAATATGTAAGAGAAATTAATGCATGAGTAAAATGGGGGGAAATGCATTTATTACTCAAACAAAATCAAATGGAACCTTATATTTTAGGATCAGATCATTAAAAAAATAACCTTATATTATGGGACAGAGAGAGTATAAAATAAGAAAGGCATGACGGAAAGTAGATGGAAGAAAGAAAGTTGAGTCTTATTAAACCAAGAAAGAGAAAGTAAAATTATATGTAAAGTGTTATAAATAATATGAAATATGGATGTTCATAACTTATGCTCGCTTAGGATTCCATCTCTTGATTAACTATATCATACCTTGTAAGTCCCACATTGAAAAAGGTGTTAAGTGTGTATTTCCTATAACCTTCATTTGTATCATTAAGTAGCTCAATTCTCTTTTTAATGTATTTGTAACTAGGGCTGTTCAGAATTATCCCGTCCCGGTCCGTCCCGTCCCATCCCAGTCATTTCGAGACGGGACAAAATTGGGACTTGGGAGGGGTCGTCCCGTTCCGAATATGGATATGTAATTTTTTTTTTTATTGTTAACCCATATTTCACACCCAAGGATAAAGAATATTAGACAACAGAAGCCCAAACTCCATAGCCCATACATTAAGTCTAACGTAATATTTATTTACACACATGCAAGTACAGCTTTTTTCTTCTTTTTTTTTTTTAAAAAAAAAAAAAAAGTTTCTGCCCCTTCAATCACTCACCTAGACAGACTTCCCTAACATCTCCATAGCAGTGCAAGTCGGCCAAGCAGGCTTCTCTCTCTCCATAATATTGCAAACACTGTTGCGTCCCTTCCACCCTTCTCCTCTTTCATTGCCTCAACCTGCCACTCTGGTGGGACGTCGAGGTCGAACCCATCGCCGGCGCCGGAAGCATATCATCTAAACCGGCACCAAGCTTACGAAGAGTGTCTCCGCCATCGTCTTCCGAATCTGCTCGCATCAAGATTCTCACATGAAGCTTCACATATATGCTCAAATCTTCTTGTTTTCTCGTCTCTGTAAATGCCAAAGGAATCAGAGACATCAATGTTTAATGTATTCCAAATCTGCTTAGTTTCCCCTCTTTTCTCCCCTAATTTCACTTATAGTTCATCTAAATCTCTAAGAATTGATGATTTGTTCTGCTTATGGTTTCTCATTCGCTGTAAAACAATTTGTTTTGCTTGTGCTTTCTGTTCGCTATGTGGTTTTTTGTTGGCTGTTAAACGATTTGTTCTGCCTGTTTGCCATTTAAAAAAAATTCATTCACTCAAAAAAAATTCTCCGAGGTGAATGAGAATACTCTCCTGCTCCTGCTCCCTCCCCAATTTCTTGTCTTTCTATCATATCTTCTTCTCTTCATTTTTCTTCTTACTTTTATAACATATATTAAAATATTTCAAAGGGGAGCGATTTTTTCACTCATAAAAGAAGAGTAAAAAGGGTTAAGGATATTCTGATATTATTTAGGCCGTTTATATATGATTTTTTTAAAAAAAATTTATTTAAATAGATACAAAATCTAAAATAAAAATAATTTTTTAACAATCACTGTATTTTTTTTAAAAAAAAATAGTTGACTTGGATTGGCGGGAAAATTCTTCATTTTTTATAAGTGAGATTTAAAAAATGAAAATAACATAGAGTTATTAAATATTAATAAATAGAAGGTATGAGATAAAAGAACAAAAAAAGGTTTCTTTTAATATTCGAATATAAAGTAAGTTATTTCATTAATAACATTGAATAGTAAAGGGTGAGATAATTTTTTAAAAGTTGACTTTTTTTTTTTTGAAAAAAAAAATCTAACTGATAGACAATCTAAAATAAGACAATATCTTAGCTATTTATTTAAAAAATATATTTAGAAAGCAATATATTCTAAAGGGGGATGAATTTTTCTACTCATAAAAAAGATGACTAGGGAGATTTAGATTATCTGAATGATCTTATTTTGACTTTCTATATTTATTTTTTTCCCTAGAGAAATGATTTTCTTAAAAATAATTATTTTAATGGAAAGAAAAATATAAAATAAAGAAAATCTTTTTCATATCATTTTTTTTAAAAATTATTTTTGATATGAGAATCTAAGTTATTTCAGATGCGATTTTCTACTCATGTCTAATTTCCCTTGATATCATAGATAACAGAAGCGTTAATTTATTGCTTTGCTTTGTGGGAAAGATTGTTATCCTTAGCTGAACGTTTAAGTGATTTACTCCAGACAGAAGTCAAATCTATGTGTTCAGGGCAATACAATTGGAGTTGGAAAAAGAAGACTTATACAATAATCACGAAAATCTAATGTTCACAATTCAAAAAAACTAAAATGATGCACGCAGATAGCAGACAAAATAGAGTTAAAAAATGTGTGAATTCCTAGCCCTAAGATGAGAGTATAGGAATTCAGCAGCATCCATTTATTGTAATTGTTTACAACAAATTAACAAGTAGAGGTAAACATATTGAAGCTTTCATGCTAAATATCGAAAAAGAGGACCTAATAACAGCAGAATTTTGAGTGTGTCTTATGGGTTTTAAAAGGGTATGGGATAGAAATCATAGAAAAATTTGCTTAAGAAATGATTCATCGGAGGCACATATCCTTATCAAGGATGTAAATAATTAGAGCTTAATCCTTGAAAGTCATGATAAGCTTGAGCGAGAGTGGTTGGTTGATCTTCAACATATTGATAGAGACAAGAATTTTGAAGCTGACATTTATGCTAAACGTGTTTTGGAGATACTACTGGATCTCATTTAATTCCTTTAGATGATCTTCGTTTATTTATTTCTTGTAACATAGAGTAGATTTTACTGCTTTCTTCTGTTAAAAAAAAATTAACAAGTAATAACAAAAACATTACAAAGGAGTGAGCATTGAGATTATAGTAAAAGCTGACTAAATATTCATGGGAGCGTAAAATCTATACAGGTTATCGAAGGGAACTAGAATGAATTCATGTGCGTTGCACGGATAATATAATATGAAGAAAAAGACAATTTACATTATAAAACACAAAGTTCATATTTCCATTGCATGAAAGATTTATATAATTATATCAACCATAAAATATTGTCAACATGATGCTTAATCACTTGAGGTATCTTTGATTCTATAGTCAACATCATAAACAAACGGAATCCCGTTGCACCAGTTAAGTAAAATAAAATAGAAAAAACAAAATGGTCAATTATATATTAAATAGGTGCAAAGTTCATGATATCACACGATGTCCAATTCGATATTCTCCTTACCCCCAATTAATATGATGATTGATCAATTGGTATCTTTTTAATTTCATGACTATCTATCAACAGTTTCTCTGAATATGTGTATTTTGTGTTAGGCATTAAATGCGTGTGTGTCTCAATATCAATTATTTAAGTTAATAGTTAGAATATTCTGGTAACAATATAGATAGTTAAAATGCATCACTAAATATAATGGAAAAGATATACTCAATAGTATCGCTAGAGTAAAAAAAAATGGAAAATTACTTGCACGTCACACGTAAACAATTTAATTAAAGGTAGGCCCCGTAAAATCTCCTAATTAAACTGAGGTTCCTACGAATTTGGATTTATTTATATGTCAAAACCAAATTATCCTTTTACGCATTTAAATTGAAAAACAAAAGAAGGCTGTGAATTTCTCTTCCTCTTCCATCGCTAATTCCCTCTCACTCTTCTCTGACCCAAGACGCCACCTTCATCAACACCTTCGTGCATGTTTGGATCTCACTTCTGGCCCCCCAGAAGTGCTTTCAAGAAGAAAAAGTCATTTTGAAAAAAAGAAAATATGTTTGGTTAGGCAAATTTTTAGAATGATTTTTGATCCAAAATGACTTCTACAACGCCAAAAGTCAGAAGCAAAAAAAAGTGGCTTTTGACTTCTGACTTCTGACTTCTGGTGGGTCTCACGCCTTTTGTTATGTATTATTTAATAAAGTGGGTAGGAAAATTAGACTTTTAGACCCCTAAAATTCTCAAATAAGATAATTTCTTTTAATCTAAAATTTTCTTTTTATCTCTAAAAATTTACCATAATAATTTCTAACTACTTTCTCCCACAATATACTCCTTTGAGCTAAAAATATTATTTTTTAAAATTATTTTCCTGAAAATAAGGGAGAAACTAAACCTTTAATAAGAATATATGCATATTATATATGTACTATTTAATAACAATAATGTCCTATTTAGTAATTTTTCACCTAAACTTACTTTTCAAAATAACCATCCAAACATGTTTCTAAAAGTCAGTTTGAAAAAAAGTCACTTCTATCATCACAAATCTAAATATAAATCACTTCACACAATCTGAATGACTTTTTCAGAAGTGACTTTTGGATAAAAGTCATTTGTGTGAAGTGATTTATGTTTGGATTTGTGATGATAGAAGTAACTTTTTTTAAATCTGACTTTTAGAAACATGTTTGGATGATTATATTGAAAAGCACGTTTAGATGAAAAATTACTAAAAAGGGTATTATTTTCATTAAATAATACATATATAATATGCATATATTCTTATTAAAGACTTAGTTTCTCCTTTATTTTCAGGAAAATAATTTTAAAAAATAATATTTTTTGCTCAAAGGAGTATATTGTGCGAGAAAGTAGTTAGAAATTATTATGGTAAATTTTTGGAGATAAAAAGAAAATTTTAGATTAAAAGAAATTATCTTATTTGAGAATTTTAGGGGTCTAACAGTCTAATTTTCCTACCCACTTTATTAAATAATACCTAACAAAAGGCGTGGGACCCACCAGAAGTCAGAAGCCAAAAGCCACTTTTTTTTACTTCTGACTTTTGTCGTTACAGAAGTCATTTTGGACCAAAAGTCATTCAGAAAATAAGTGCAACCAAACATATTTTTTTTTCAAAATGACTTTTGCCGTTGGGGATGTGCTTCTAGTATCCAAAAGTAGGATCCAAACACACCCCTTACTTATGAAAAATTCATTCTGAAAAAAAGTCACTTCTCAGAAGCTCAATCCAAACACACCCATCACCGTTTCAAAATAAGCTCCCCATTATGGGTTCTGATCATTCCATTCCGCCTGCGCCCAAAAATCTACCAAGCCCCTTCCACCTTCCACCGTTCTCCTCACCTTCAACTTCATCTCTCCCTCTCATCTCCTGCATTGCTTTCTCTCTCTCTCTCTCCTCCGCTTCCTCGTCCGCCTCCATCAACCAATTCGGTCGAAGAAGAGGAGCATAAAGAGACTTAAATGTTTCATTGAGTGAATGAAATAACTATTATAAAATTTTCTATTTTTTTGCCATTACTTCCACCTCTTGAAATAAAGGAGTATCCATCATCAAGCCAATAATTTGGAAAATGCTTTGGAAAGTGCTCCGACTTTAATTTCTCAGAAACACACTACAGACTGAAGGGTGGGAGGGAGAGGTGGAAGAGGAGGAGTCACGTAACCCATAGATTTTTTTTTTGGTAAAATTAATTTGAGGTCCATTGTAAGACACCTAATATAAGAAAAGTCCCACAAAATAGTGAAATTAAAGTAGGGTCCCAAGGGACCTTATTTCCATTATGTCCCAAAGCCAATTTACCCATTTATCCTTTATGCACAAAATAGAAGCAAAGGGGATTAGGGCTTGTGTAAAATCCTTCCTACTAATCGATAATTAAACTCTAATAAACGATCTCTATCAATCGTAATCATAATTAACAACACTAACTATGATAGGAAAAAAGATTTTCATGCGATTACAACAATACCCCTATCATAGTTAGAAAAAGATTTGCCTAGCAATTCGAATGATCATCCATGATAGAAAAAGCGAGCACATATTCTAACAATTATACTATCATGGATAATTTACCCTAACTATGTTAGAAAGGAAATCTCCTAACATAGTTAGTAAAAATTTATCTAATCAACAGTTAATAAATGGTTTAACCATGTTAGATAAGAAGCCTTCTAACATGGTTATTAGAAATACACCTATAATCCTAACTTCGCATTAATCAAGCATTAATACAATTAAAAACTAAATACAGTCATCCAGTGTACGCAGGTATTCGGAAAAATAAAAGCACAGAAGCGTATGCAAGCCTATAAATATGGCAATATACAGTTCCAAAATAACTTTAATGGCCAACTCACCGGTTCCAAGTGAACCGATGGGCCCCATTCCCTTTTCCTTCGCCCTGGTCTGTACATGATCACCTGCAAAAATGTAAATAACCACGGGGTGAGACAAACATGTCTCAGTAACCACAACTCAACTCAATACAAGAGTGTGAGTGGGTTAGCAGAGCGCCTAAAGGGTACCACATAAAAATATTTACCACAAGTAATATATATACCACCATATCATCAGAAGTATATCCAGCCAACCATGCAGAACTTCGTAACTAAAAATCTTTTACAAACTCAAGGTATATCATTTTATAAAAGCAATTCAAAATATATTTTACACAATCATCCATAACGTTCGCCCTGCGAAACGTTAGGTTGTCCCCTACAATTAGGTGGACCAAAGTGGAACTCGACGGGGATCTCAACCCATACCCAGAACCACGGAGAAGTGGAACTCGATGGGGATTTCAACCCATACCTAGATTCACAACGGGGTAATGCTCGATGGGGACTACCCATACCCAGCACACCGTGCATGTAGCACTCGATGGGGGCTACCCATACCCAGTACCACAATGAGGGGTAATACTCGATGGGGGCTACCCATACCCAGTACACCTAAAAATATTAGTCCCTGTGGGCCAACAGGGTACCTCATCACGTGATGGCAAAAGTGTCTGGTGCATCGATGCTAACTACCACAACATATGCATCACAACCAGAAATACAATTTAACCAAAGCTAGGCACTTGGCCTTTTCTAATATTTCAAAAAAACCATATAATGCAACAATTCCAAATCAATATATATATTGTTTTCAAAAATAATTATCACACACATGCCACTTTTCAAAGTACGAATCCCACATGACATTTTTATATAAAAATAACCAATGAAAATCATATCATACATATACCATCATAATCCAGGGTTGAAAGGGAGTTTGAAATCCCTTACCAACAACGCACCCACACATAGAACAAGTAGAAGCGGTTACTAAATCTTATAATAAAATTGGGTATATCTTCATATGAAAGTAGGTGGGATTTTAAAAGTACCCGATAGGCTCTTTTATATAAACATACCATTTGAAATCCAACGAATAAGCTAATAGACATATATATATATAAAGGGATTTTTAAGAAAATCCCGACTAACATCACACACAACCATATAGTGAGGTGAGAGTGGTTACCTGAACTGGCCAAAAACAGTAAATATACCATAGCATGCGGTCTTCCAGTTCAGTTCAACCCACCGACGCCCATCGATGTGACAATTGTGCTCCGCTGATACACGTATGACAGAGAATATATCAATTCCTGTAGCTCACCCGCAGAGCAACCAATCTCATCTAATAGAACATGGTAATGTGGAAGCCTCGTGGTTCCAATCATTCCAGCATATGCACACAAGTAGAAATCATAATTTCGGGGATGACAAGTTTTGTTACCATTATCCAATTAATTTATTACAATTCTTTTAAATCCATAGACTCTATTAAACTTCCATCAATTCTTCATTACACCTATTGGAACCATTATTTTGCCTTTAAGCCCAAATTAGCTCATCATCCAAATTTCACTCAATTTTAACAGTTCACCCATTAATATCAATTCATAACAATAATTAACTACAATTATTTTGAGTCCATAATACTCTATTAAAACTTCCCAACCACCTTTCCTTCATCATTCAATACATACAATTTCCAAAATCACCCCTAAACCAATTTCTCATTGGAATTACCAAATCTATTTCAATTTCATCAATCTATAATCTCTTACAACAATAAACATTTTAGAATATCCAATTCACCCCATACTCCTTATAATCCAAATTCTCTCTAAATAACCTTCAAACATAAGCCAACTTCCCCACATAATTCCTTTAAATCATCTTCTTTCATAAACAATATAATATATTAAAACAATCTAATCTTCCCTTAAACATCATATCCTTCTTACCCAACGTTATCTAACCAAATTAAACCAATTACCATCACCATAACTTCAATAAACATATTAGGGCAATCAATTCACTCCAAAACATCATTATTTCCCCAAAAACACTAATCTTTCCTTCTTGCCTCATAACTTCCTACAATTACTTAATTTCTTCCATAATTCTTTCTACAACAAAATTCTTCATTAAATCTACTTCAAACATAGTCAAATATCCACATTTAATTCATCCAACTCATCTTCCATGTTTAACATTCCCAAAAGCAACACTCTACTTCCCCTAAAACACCTAAAAATCCCAATTTTCAACAAAATTCTAAATCAACTCAATAACCCCAACCAACATTATCGTTTAACTCCAATAACCCTCTAGAATCCATAAATCAAGTTCAAAAGCCCAAATTCAAAGGATTTCTTGTCGTAAACTTAGCTTAATTCAACTTTAAGCAAGCAAAATCTGACTTAGGGCTAAATTAAACCAAATTAACCACATCACAATAATCAATTAGTCTAAATAAACATGTAGCACAAGGCAATTGCCCCAATCAAGCCAGAAATTCGAGGAATCAAACAAACCCTAGGATTTTCTATTGAAATTCAAGAACAAAGAGAGAAAGGAATCAAAGGGGATTACCCCATGTTACCAAGCTCCCCAGGCCGTCGGAATTCTCGCCGGAGATCGCCCAAGACACCGCCCAAAACGCCGACCAAGGGAGACGCCGTCACCCCTCTTCTTCCTCACTCGCGACGCGCACACACACACACAGGGGGCAGGGAAGAACGAACAAGGGAACGAAGCAAGGAGTGGAGAAGATGGAGGGAGCCATAGGCGGCTTCCCTTGCCGCTGCCGCCGTCGCCGTCAACGGCGGAGAAAAAGGGAGAGACGCGAGGGACGGGGGAGGAAAGTGAGAGCACGAGAGAGAGAGAGAGAGAGAGAGAGACAGAGCCACGGGAAGGCAGGAAGGAAAGGAAAGAAAGAAAAGAAAAAGAAAAGGAAAAAGGAAAAGAAAATAGAGTGGGGTAGGAAAATTAAACCACTAGGCCCTAAAACTCTCAAATAAGATATTTTCTTCAACTCCAAAATTTCCTTTTCCTCTTTTCACTTACCAAAATTTATTTTTTTAAATTCCCACTAATATTTTCTCCCACTAAAATCTCTTTTGGGACCAAAAATAATCCCTCCAACTCTAACTCCATTAATTTAGGGGAGAAATCAGGCCTTTAAAAAAAATCCCCAAAATACTTATATTTTCATGAATTTATTTATAAAGCTTTCCAAATTCCTTAATTTATCCTAAATTAGTCCCTCAATTATCACTCATCCTTATTTAAATTTTTGGGATGTTACAGCTTGCAAATCAAAAGAGCCCCTTCCTTCATTAGCCTCCCATATCGAAAAAGGCTTGTGAGCCATTGTGTGAAGATTGTGAGCCTCTTCCTTCCTCTCACCGTCAATAACTTTGCTGGTTGTGGTGGTCAACTTTTCGGTCCATTCGTAGGAAGATTTGAGCCACCGTGTGAGGATTCAAATTTTTTGAGCCAGCGGACATTTGGGATTTTTCACCGGCGTGGAGTTTTCTCAGGCATGGTTAAATCACTACTGCTTCCATGTCCATAACCATAGCTATTCACTGAATTCTCTTGCTTCATATCCACCAAATCAACATTCATATTCGCCTCCTGAAACTGACCCATACCTCCCCTGATGCGATCCAGCAAGATGGCTTTTCAATATCAAATGATCCTTTGCAAATTCCAAGTGGACCAATCACAAGAGCAAGAGCCAAGAGAATAAAGGAAGCATTGATCGGGCTAGTGCAAGAGACATGGACAAAGCAAATGGCAATTGATTCAACAATTAGGAGCAAAAGTGCTGAAAACGTTGCAAATGTCATTTGGGCTGAAAAGGGAGATTCTGATCATATTCAGGGCTTGGAGACATCAAATTGAAGGGCTTGGACCAAGTGCTTCACATGGGAGGAGTCATTTGGGCCTAAATAATCACATATTGGGCTTAAGTGATGACTACATTTTAATATTTTTATTTGTGCGAAAATTAGAGTTTAATTGGCAATCTGGACTTTTTATTTATTTATTTAGAAATTGTTGTTTAGAACTCTCTAGAATGCATTTAATGCAAACTAGGTCAAATTTATGAAGACACCTATAAATGCTTTGTTAGCCTCATTTTGAGGCCAGATTTGAATTTGAATGAAAAAGTTGCTTTCTGCACTTTGTGACTTGAGAGAGGATTCTCTCTAGGGTTCTTCTTAGAACTAACAGACTTATCAAGGTTTGATCAACCTTGTGGCGTCTTCCAACACTTAGGGTCTTTGTTCTTCCGTGTTCAAGGGTTCGAGTGGATCGTTACTAACCTTTGTTTAGCTTTCTTGGGGTGAGTGTATCTCAGATCGGTTGTGGGTTCTTGGGGTCTAACCCTAGTGGGTTCGCACCATCCCCTATCTTCTTCACCCATCGATCCACCCCTTTAATCACAAAACCTCAAATCAAAATATATACACAATATAAATATCCATACACACATATTAATAACAATATATGGATAATAAAGTGTTTAAGTTATGCATGAGAAGTTGGGTCCAAGAGTCACGAAGGGGTTGTTGAGTAAAGGGGTTGCTCTGCTTTTTATGTTCTTTGTTCCTTTGCTTCAATGTTGATCCTTTGATTTTAAGATCTTTTTGAATGTGGCTTGAATATGAATGATTCTTTATACTGAGTTGCCAATTTGTGATCATAAACCTGGGCAAGCATTCTCCAACCAACACTTTATGAGGTAAAAGCATAAAAATACATGATAAATGTTTCTTCATTTTATTGTTTTTTAAAACTACAAGAAGTCATCAAGAAACTTTCCAATTTTTTATTTCAGATATAGTTCTTCATTTTTTGTTTTAGGATGCCCAGCTGAGTTTCTTCATCCAAGGAGAAGCCAATTCAGTCATATCCATAACAAGCTGTTGAGTTTTTGGATTCACCTAGAAGAACATAATAGTGAGGTCATATTCTTGGTTTACATTTTATGTACCACTCTGCTTGATTGAATCATGTCAGGCAACCCCACATGACACTTCAAAGAGGGGAATTATGTTCCTATAAATGTCATCAGCTTATGTGTTTTACAATTTCGCTTTGTTGTAGATTATCTGTACTAGGTATTATGTGTTTTAACAATTGAAATTGAATTGACATTGAATGCTTGTGCCTATGCTATCGTATCTTCCTTCTTTTATTATATTCTTTGATTTTTTGGAAGTCAAATCCCTTTATTGACAATATTTTTTCAATTTCATCTGGCTTTGACCATGAATCCCTTTAGCATTTCTTTGCCCTTGGAATCAATATGTTTAATTTTATATGAGGTATTCAATTGAGTGCCTGATATTTGATATTATATTATATGAAGATTCGTGGTAGTTCTAGCTACTATTATAGTCATCAATATCATGATTCAAAGTTGAAAAATACATGTAAAATGGCTTTTGGATGTCTCAAGATTCAGTATTTCTGTATTAGAATAGTTTCAGTTTATTGGTTTATTTATATAGGTAAATAAATGATAACCTTTAGTCAACATAAATGGGAATATTATATTGGCGCACGGATAGATGTCAAGCATATGTATGTACAAGTAATGTGGTGATTTAACTTACTTATAATTTTTTGTCATCTCTTTGTTAGGTTAAAAGAAGTTAAAAGAATGAGGAAGAGCACACAAAGTAAAGACCAAATTTTGGTAAGGAAAATTTTGGGAAGTTCAAATCATTTGGAGTCCAGCAATAAAGAGTTGAAAGAGGCTTGTGAGAAGTTGTATAAATTATTAAGTGTTTGGTCATGTTAGTAACGGCATTTTGACCTTGTGTAACAACTTTTAGGCCTTATGTAACAGGTTATGGGGCCTTACTAGGTGTCAAGATTTTGGGTTGCAACAACTTTTGAGCTGTTTGTAACAATGTTTTGACCATGCATAACAAGTTTCTGAGCACCACTCACAAGTCATTTAATTTATATTAAGTTGTATTTTAGCACAAGAATAACACAAATGGAATTGCATTCGTGACAACTTTTGGGCCGTTTGTAACAATTTCTTCGCCTTGCGTAACAAGTTAATGAGCACCAGTGACAATGTGTAATAATTTTAAGTACTAGCAACTTTTGGGCTGTCTGTAACGACTTCTTGACCTTGCGTAACAAGTTAATGAGCACCAGTGACAATGACTAACAATTTTAAGTACTAACAACTTTTGGCCTATCCGTAATAACTTCTTGGCCTTCCGTAACAAGCTAATGAGCACCAATCACAAGTTATTTACTTTCTATTAAGTTGTATTTTAGTACAAGGATAACAGAAAATGGAATTGCATTCGTGACAACTTTTGAGCCGTTCGTAACAACTTCTTGGTCTTGCGTAAGAAGTTAATGAGCATTACACTACTACAAAAAACACTTTTCACTTCTCTTTTTTTGAACTTTTCATGTCTTTTTTTAGTGGGATGTTGATAGAGGAGACGTAGAAAGACGAAACTTTTCACGTCTCATTTTAAATGTGAGACGTGGAAAGTGGCCACTTTCCACGTCTCACATCTAGAGATGAGACGTGGAAAGTGGCCAGTACCCACTTTCCATGTCTCTTTTTCAAAAATGAGATGTGGAAAGTGACCAGTGGCTACTTTCCACGTCTCTTTTTCAAAAATGAGATGTAGAAAGTGGCCACTTTCCACATCTCTTATTTAAATAAGAGACGTGGAAAATCTTTTTTTTTTTAAAAAGGATATTTTCTATAATGAGGATGATTATCCCTAATCCAAAAAAAAATCCTAATATTAAGAATAATAGAAATACAACACTTAAAATGATAAAAATGTACTAATTTTATTATTTATAGCCAAACTAATATTACAAAAATGTCAGAATACAACTTTGACCTTACAATATGGAATGATTAGCAAAAAAAAAAGACCATAACAATCATAAATCTTAACAAAAATTATTTTCATACTCCCTAACAATTAAAGTATAAAAGCACTTGAAAAAAAGGGTAAATTACAGAATCCTTGAGAATGTAGAATGATTCTCTCTGAGCCACTGGTCCTCTGCACCTGACGTGTAGTAATTATAAATCATCTTGGCAATTTCTCCTTTGCAATTTCCCCATACTCAGTAACATTAATTATCTCCTCCCTCCTCATATTTGATATTTATGCTGTCTCCAGTATCAATACATGGGACCTAAAAACATGAACATATATGTCAAATACATCAAAAAGCTAAAAGATATCACAAAAAATACTGTAAAAGGAGTTATCTAGTATAATTCAATCCAAATCAATTCTGTTAAAAGCCAATCGTGGGCAATATGACAGCCAAAATAGAACAATAGGAACTTGCATTTGCTCTTTAATTATCAACAACAAAGTGAGAGTTCAAACTTCATTAAAGATATGTGATTAATAAGAAATTTTTTCAGTGTCCTGTAAATTGAGAGACTTTTACCTATTCTCTCCACACAATAAGCATCTAACAGCTTGCAGAGCAAAAAATGTAAGGATGAAACCTTACATTTTAAGTGTGCCGCCAGCTTTTATCATTGAGTACTCACCAGAAACCTTTGCAATGAAAGACAAACATGTTAACGTGTTAAACATCCACAGCATTATATTATATAGCAGAAGCTTCGTAATTTGCACCCCTGCCTTCTCATTCTTTACCAAAAGGATTTCAGTCACCATTAGGCAGCTTGCAACAACATGTGTCAAAGTTACCTGGGCTACAACTTGTTTACATAATTGATGAATTGTCTCATCATTCATAATAACTCCTACAAAATATCAAAGGTATAAATTACAATTGTGCTTTAATAGCCTTTTCTACCTATTAAAGTTGCGCCACAAATTTCAAAGTTGATCAGGGAACATTATTTCTGCACTATCCGTGGCATAATCTTTTATTTTAGTGGTTGTATCTGCTTTACTTTTTTTTATCTGTCTCTCATTTCCCTTTGCTTAACTTTTTATGCACGCTGAACTCACTTGTTTCCAAATTATACCCACAATTTTTCTAATCACAGTGTCATTTCTCTACTTGAAGTAGCAATGCATCATCATCATCAACAACAACAACAACAAAATGAACATATCTTGAGATTAGTAGCATATTTTGAAATTACCTCATCACCAAAAGGGCAGTTAACATCGGAAGAGATCTTTGATGAAAAAGCAGCCAGGAGTAACCGTAACGCTAAGGCAGTTTGACCACCTGACAATAAGATGAATAGTAAATAAATTTCCTTTTACATATATACATGCCAAACATATTTGTACTTGGTGCTTACCCAAGTTTATGCTGCGTCCAACAGCGCCAAAAAACCTAGTCCCACTAAAGAAAACATGTTTGGACGTAATTGTTTGCCAAGCTCGCCATCAGCAGAAGCATACATGATCCCAGCTCTGGAAATGAAACCTGCAACAAATGAGAATAAGATGTGGATTGACCACAGACACTTTTGACATTTATGCAACTACTTACATATAACTTGAACAAATATATATTCAATAGTAATTCACAGAGTAACAAAATCAACAGCATTTCTAGACTCTATACATGAATACCAATCTGGATAATTCAACAGAAAAAAAGTGAGGCATAATATTGTTATTTGGTCAACACTCAACACCTATTTAATCAAACTAAAAAGAAAGGTGCAATGCAAGGATATTATTACTACCCTATTGTGCTTCAAATCAAGCAATTATATTAAGCTAATCCACAAGTAAAAATGCCCAGTCGCATCAGTTGCCAAACTACCTACATTTTAACTGACAATAGGAGTTTCTCCTCCAATTGTTCAGCAACAACAACTTCATATTTTCATGTCAATCTAATAAGAAGCTTTGATTTATTTCATTTAAGCATATAATGAAGATATTGAAACAAAATCAATCATGAAGGTAATGTAAAGAACGACTGTATAACTTGCTTGCTTCTACAGACCTCAACAACCACGTTATCTGGCTTCACTGCTCGCACCACACGTTCAACCTCCATGGCGAACAATTTCCAGGAATCGTAAATGAAGAACAATTGATCATACAATAGGAAGAAACATCTATATAATGTTTCTAAGAACTTATCATCAGATTAGAACTTTAGAAGATGCAGCCCCAACTAAAACAAAATCAAAACTAAACAAAACACCATCAGAAACTTCAAAAATCGTTCATATACTCATAAAATCCACCTCTATTCTATTTAATCTCACTTTTAATAACCATTTCCGTTGGAGTTGAGTCAAAATAGGAAAAGCTCGTTGGATGAATAGTAACTGACACCTATGTTAAAAGAAATTGGAAAATGGAAAGTATGTGAAACATATCTGTGGGTCTCCACCATGACCCTCTGTAAAACCCAGAAAACCAACTCAACAGAACAAGCAACAACAATAAAACAGAACAATTCAAAAAAATAACTCTCCAACAAGAAAAATTCAAAATACATAAAAGGAAAACAGATATTAACCTCTTCTGGCCTGAGAAACACAACATCTCCCAAAACGATGACAGCGGCAGAATCATCAAGCATCTTAGCCATCCGTTTCGCTTGATCCTCATCAGAGCAAAGTTGCCTCGCCGCCCTAAGCAATTTCCTCACATTAGAAACCTCCACATCGTGATTTTCAACCGAATGAGGAACCAAGCCGTCCAATCGAATTCAATTTCAAGTAATGTTAATGGCCTTAAGCTGATCTCCCAGTAATCGCGATTGAAACTCGAGCATAAACATCGAACGCTTGTGCAAGAAATGATGGAATATACCTTTATCTCCTAGATCTGGAGCAATGTCAGGCTTATTAGGGTTTAAAGCTATTTGAGGATGAACGGAGGAAGAAGATAAGGGACCATTGGAGGGATTGAGGAAGCGCTGAGCAAGGGATATTCGAAACCCTAGATGAGGATCTAAGCAAAAAAAAGACTAGGGAAGTTCAGCCACGCCATCGGCCATCAGTGCAAGCAATGGAGGGCCGTTTGGGGTTCTTAAGGAAGGGAGGGCTTTGTTTCAGAGCTCCGTTTGAGCGAATGAAGAAGAGGAGGGAGTCGATCTGGTGAAGAATGGCGAAGAGAAGGGGAGAAGAGGGTTTCGGTTTTGTTTAGAGAAGAGGAGGATGAAGGAGTCGAATAAATTTCTGGAGGTTGAAGCAATCCATGTCTGATAAAGGAAAAGAGACGTTAAAGATACATAAATCACGTCTCATAAAGGATTAGAGACGTTGAAAATATAGAAACCACGTCTCTTAAATATAAAAGAGACGTGGAAAGTTTATAATTCACGTCTCATAAATTTTATGAGACGTGAAAAATCACTAATTCACGTCTTAAAAAATTTATCAGACGTGGTTACCTTTTTCCACATCTCATAAACATTTATTAGATGTAGAAAATTGTATCTGTCATTTTTTTTTCTTAAAACATCCCGCCTTTATTTTAAAAATTTTGTACTTACCGCGTTTTTTAAGAGAATCTACGTCTCATAATTATAAAAGAGACGTTGAAACTTTTTCATATATTTACAATTTTGCCACCTCCTTTTTTTCTACATCTCATATTCGAAAAAGAGACGTTGAAACTTTTCACATATTTACAATTTTGCCACCGCCTTTTTTCTATATCTCATATTCGAAAAAGAGACGTGAAATGGGGACGTAAATACTGTTTTTTGTAGTAGTGCTAGTGACAATATGTAAAAATTTGAGTACTAACAACTTTTGGGCTGTCTGTAACAACTTCTTGGCTTTACGTGACAAGTTAATGAGCACTAGTCACAATGTGTAAGATAGTAACAAGTTTTTTGTTTACTTGTAACAAGATTATGACTAACACTTATGTAGAACATGACCCTATCGTTATAACAACGTTTGGCCTATCTATAACAACCTTTTGGGCATATGTAACAATGTTTTGGGCAATCATAACAAGTTTTATAATAAAATCAGTTATACACAACTGTTGTTAAGCAATACTTGCCATTCATAGACAATTTACATGCCATTCAGCACCAGTTACAATTCATAGACAAGTAGTCCAACAAAAAATGATTTATTATACACCACTTTCACACCCTCTCCAAAAAAAGTTTGAGGGTTGCATGGGTGTCATTTACAAAACAATGACATATGCATTTACAAAAAGTGGCAAATATATACAAAAATTACTGCCACACATATATCCAACACATTAGCTTGGATTTGGATTCTTGCATGTTTTGGTGGAGTGTCCAACCTCATGGCATCTTCCACAATGGTAGACATGTTTGTTTTGAAATTGTGACTCTATACATATGCAACAAACATATGATATGCTTCCCTGATGTGCCGGCTGTAACACCCCAATTTTTAGAAAATAGAAAATAAGAAATTATTTAAGATTTTGGAATATAACTAAAATATTAAAAAGCATTCAAAATGAATTTAGGATGTTTTAGGTATTTTCAATAATTTTTAAGGCTTATTTTCTTTATGGAATAAAGAGAAATAATTAGGAGATAAAACTTAATTTGGAGAAAAAGAGATAATAAGGGTTTATTTAAAGTCTTGGGATGTCATTTAGAAATTAAAAAGCCTTATAAATAAATTTATGAGGCCAGGTGTAATTTTAATAAATTTTAAGACTTATTTTATTTATTAGTTGAGGAAAAATAGTTGAAAGATGAATTTAAATAAGGGAAAATTTAGAACCTTGGGGTATTATTTGACAATTACGAAGTCTTATAAATAAATTTGGAAATCAAAGCAAATCTAGAAAAATTATTTTGGGACTAAGTTCAGATTAAATTAAAAAGGAAAATGGTAAATAAAATTACCATTGAGGGGCAAGATAGTAAAAGGAAAATAAAAATGACAATATCTGCTCCTAATTCAAAATATCTTCAGTTATAATAGGAAGGGCAAGATGATAAAATAACCAATAAAAATATCAACTTCTCCGATTCATTAAATATACTCCCACGCGTGCCATTCATCATTCACTCCCTCTCCCATACCCGACTCTCTCTCTCGTTCTCACTTCTCTCTGCTTCCTCTCTCGGTCTCTATTTCCTCTTCGAGTTCCGGCGGCGACGATGGCGATTCACGGTGGCGCCGGGCTTCAAAGGCACATGCGAGCTTGGAATTGGGTTTAGGTGAGTTCCTTCTCTCTATTTCCACCCTCAATTTCTCCGATTTGAGAGAGTTTATGTGAGGGCCGATTTAAGAAATTGGGGTGTTTTGGAGTCCAAGAACCGATTTAAATCAAAGGTTAAGTTTAGAACAAGGTTCTTCTTAAAGGAATTAAGCTTGTAGGTGAGTTGTTGGCTCGGATTTGGGAAGTTTTGTGAGGTGTTACTGTTCATCCGAGATGGGTTTGAGGATTTCTGGATGTTTCAATGGATTAAAGCTTGATTAAGCATTAATGGGGGAAAGTTTAAGCATGTTTGTTGCTTTGTGGGTTGATTGTTGAAGCTTGAGACTTTTCTCTGAATTTTCTCTTCTTCCTCCCCTGTTCAGCGTCACCGCCAGCAAAGGGAAAAGAAAAATTTATGAATCATGATGCTTGATAATTACGGTTGTCTGATGATGTTTAGTTGATTGTTATTTGAATGTTAAAATTGTACATTTTTCCCTCTTTTGCTTGTTTTGCCGGCAGGGTATAGTGATAGAGGAGGGAAGGAATTGGTTGATATTAGATTCTAATCCAAATTTTATTCTGTGAGAATAAATATTATGATGATGGTTAAAATTCTGGTTTCTTCCCCTGTCCCTGCTCTGCTTAGCCGATTTCTTGGCTTGATAGGTGTATAAATTGGTAAATAATTTAAGGTTATAATGGAACACATATGGTTTTTATTGACTTAGAAAAGGCGTATGATCGCGTGCCAAGAGATTTAATTTGGAAAGCTTTGAAAAAGAAAGGAGTATGTGTTGCTTATATTAAAGTTATACAGGATATGTATGATGGGGTATTGACTAAGGTTAGAACGCCGGGAGGTGAGACAAAAGACTTCCCTATAAGAATTGGCTTACATCAGGGATCAGCTTTGAGCCCATATTTGTTTAACTTAGTGGTAGATGCTCTAACTGAGCCTATAGAAGAAGAGGTCCCTAAGTGCATGCTTTTTGCTGATGATATAGTCCTTTTGGCCGAATCAAGAGAGGAGATTAATGATAAATTAGAGATATGGAGAAACACGTTGGAGTCGAAGGGTTTCCGTTTAAGTAGGAGTAAGACAGAATATATGCATTGCAATTTTGCAAATAAACAACTTAGAGGTGATTTGGAGGTTAAACTGGGAGAGCAAACAATCCCTCAAGTGACAAAGTTTAGGTATTTGGGATCAATTATAAGACAAGATGGTGAGATTGATGACGATGTCAATCATAGAATTCAAGCTGGGTGGTGTAAGTGGAGGAAAGCTACTGGAGTTCTCTGCGATAGAAAAGTACCCAATAAGGTAAAAGGGAAGTTTTATCGCACTGCTATAAGACCAGCAGTATTATATGGTAGTGAATGTTGGGCTTTGAAGGGTCAACATGAACATAAAATGGGGGTAGCTGAAATGAGGATGTTGAGATGGATGTGTGGTCACACAAGAAAGGATAAGATTCGGAATGATCATATACGCGAACGAGTTGGAGTGGCACCTATCAGTGAGAAAATGGTAGAAAATCGTTTGAGGTGGTTTGGACATGTACAAAGAAGGCCATTAGATGCGCCAGTAAGGAGGGTAGATCAAACAGTCTGGAGTCCGATTAAGAGAGGAAGGGGGAGACCGAGGCTTACACTTAATGAAGTTGTAGAGCGAGATCTTTTAATAAATAATATATCTAAAGATTTGGTTTCCGATAGAGCACAATGGCGTCGTGCGATCCATGTAGCCGACCCCACTTAGTGGGATAAGGCTTTGTTGTTGTTGTTGTTGTATAATGGAACACATACATGGTTGTTGCATGTGGGGATTTTGGGGTTTGAAACTGTGATGCTTGTTCTGTTTGGACGATGGGCTATTCTGTTTTAGAATAGGTTAATTGCTCTAGTATGATTTTAAGTTTGAAACATTCATTAGTTATGTCTAGTTAAAGGAATTATTTAAGTTAGGGGAAGATGGCTCTTGGGTGATGTCTTTACTGCATGTCTGATTTCTTTGCTCTTTGAGGATGATGAAAATAGATGGATATTTCCTTGCTCTGTTTATGTTCATAACTAGCTAATGTTTCAATTGTGATTTTGTTAAGTTTAAACTAAAAAGAACTAAATGGGTGATCAGGATATTTCAGGATAAGGAAATTAAGACTTAGGGAAAAACTTATGTTCTAATTAGAATCAATTCCTAGGTATCATTGGACTGATTATAGTTAAATAAAGTAGAAGGGTATAATCTTGTTTTGTTGAGTTGTAAACTGATTTCTGTGGTTGTATTAAATGGTTCACTGTTATAAAAAATTAGGTGTTGAAGGTTTGACAATCCTTATGAAATGATAAGGAATTAAGTTTATAGAACTAAAGAAAGTTTATTTTATAAGGCTGTGCATAAAATCTATGTTTTGTTTGTATCTTTGAATGGATGAGGTCTGATTTGGGATTCTTGTTGGGAGTTTTGGCCGAGATGTATGAAGGTTTAAAAGAAGTATTGATTTTGGAGATGTTATTGGAACTGATTGTTTAGAAACATCGATTCAGATTTTAGATTGATTGAGGTTTTTAAATGTCACATGAATATTTTATAATGTCTAGGGATGAATTGGATGTTTCTTGGGTAAAGGAAATAGTTTTCTGACTTGAAGATAGTAGTGTCAATAATAGTATTTTGGCATGGGATTACTCTTTTCTTTGACTAGTATGATTTTAAAGATGGGGGACTTTGATGGTGGTTAATGAATGATGGAAATGAAATTGCGGGAAGTAAGAGGAGCTTTTAGTTTGGCGGGGTGAAATTTGTTTAATGGAAGTTGATGATTAAGATGGCTTTCATATGAATTATGGAAATGAATTGATGTTGTTATCCTAAATTAAATTGGAATTTCAAAGGCTTCTATAAGGATTTTAGTTATTGTTTGGATTCATTGCTGCTACTTGAGGCTTGGAAGATCAAGGAATTATAGAGGAGTATGAGATTAGTATTCAAGTTGTTTGACTGGGTAAAATTAGGAAGAACAAAGTAGGGTTGTGAGTATTTAATTGGGTTTAAGATACTGTTTTTAATTATTGGTTATACCCTTTAGGAAATTACATTATTGAGTGAAATATTTTGGAAGAAAGAGGGAGTCTGGTTGGAATTAGGCAGCATTTTGAAACTATTCCTACTAGACAAGCATTGCAAAGTAACTACAGAATTAACTAAAATTGTATGATCATGTTTTGATGATTATGTGATACTATTATTATGATGTTAGGGGTTTAGGAATTTTATTATCACCAGAATGGGTTTTTAGGGAAGTAAATAAATTAATTAAAAGTGTCCTTTAGATTTTAAATGGTCAGATTAATTCAATGAGTTAAGCTGTAGGTAATAATTATTAATATGGAGAGAAAGTACAATCATTGGAGATCTATTTGAAATTTAACGAATCTAATTAGGTTAAGTCAGTTGTTATATATAATAATATACTATGTAGGTTTTGAATGATATATGGTATGATTTAGATAAGCATTAGAATTTATTTAAGATAATATGAAGTAGCATATTTGTGGTTAAGTAATTCTCTGTGGGTGTATGTGTATGATTGAGAATTATAAAGAAGTAATTAAAGAAACCCTTTGGTTATAAAGGTTTAAAATAGTTTTAGCAAATTATAAATTTGTTTAGATTTAAAAAGGTTGGGTAGAGATATAGGTGACCTTATAGAAACGTGAGAGGCGCTGAATAATCATATATAAGCATAGGTATTAATTTATTATTTATATGTAAATAGGTTTTGATAATGACATAAGTTGAGGCGATCAGTGGAAGAGAAAGGAGCAAGCTTATTATTAAGTCTGGTATTCCAGGTAGCAGTTTATTTCAGTAACAATTAAATTGCATGTATTATTTTGTAATAACTGTTGCATTTAGTTGGTAAGTTGTTATTCCTCAGTTGGAGTACTCCAGGCTTAGGTGGTTCGCTACCCCTTTGCCAAACCAGTTTAGTTATAACGGGATTGTTATAACGAGAAGTCCTGCAGGTAGAGCCTCCACTAGTTAACGAAAGTATCGTTATCAGTGGTTGGTAGGTGCAGATCGCACACAGATTAATAGGAGTAAGACTATCATCATTTGGACAGTTTTATGAAATATATACATGACAATACTAGTACGATCATATATGTTAATGAAAGAAACTATCATTAACATATAATAGTTTGGTAGGTGCAGATCGCACACAGATTAATAGGAGTAAGACTATCATCATTTGGACAGTTTTATGAAATATATACATGACAATACTAGTATGATCATATATGTTAATGAAAGAAACTGCTATTAGGATTTCCAATCTCACTCTTTTCCCAAACATTTTCAGTACGCAGGATGAAAGAAGCTAGCTGGGGAAGAAGATTAGACGAAGAAATTAGGATTATAGTTGAGAAAGTAAGAGGTGGTTAAATATTTTAGTAATATTATTTGTATATGTTGTAAGAATTAAATTATTAAATTAATAATAGAAAGCATAGAAAATATAATTGCATAAATTTATTAAGGGATTTAAATTCCCTAAGTGTTATGAATTATTAATAGACACCGAAAGATGGTTAGTGTACTTTTAATTGTTTTATTAACCACTTTCTTTTACAAAAAGTTTTAAGTGGTTCCAATTTGTCTGAAAAGCCCATTCCAACTGAAAGGAAGTTGGTTAAATGTTTTAAAGAAAAAGTTTTAAATTTTCCGTATTTTTAGGCTTTTGACATTGAAAAGTGGTTATAATTCAATTAAAATTGCTATAATATAGTAATAAATTACAGGCGTTACACCGGCTATCTTCTTACTCATCCTACACAGGAACATTGTTATTCACAAGTAAATGACCAGATATAACAACTAAATGAGCATCTGTAATAACATTCTATCAATTTAATGAAAACATCTTATTAAATACCAACATATTGGTGGTAACCCAACAAAGCTTCAACCTTTTAGTTCACCCCTGTCTTAGAACGAAATAACAGAGTACAAAACCCATCCTCAATAAAATTCATTCAAAATTTTAATTGTCTTCTAGAAAGTTGTTATTCATAACGGAATGACCTGCGATAACAACCATTTGAGCATCTGAATACAATACATTTTTTAACTGATGTAGAAACCGAAAAAACTTCGACATTTTCGAATTTCCCTTGTTTTTGGACAAAAAATAGAGCATATACACCCCCAAACATAGCACCAACCCAAACCCTTATCAACAACAAATGAGAAACCAACTTACATCATAAGTACAACAAAAAATCAATAAGGCATATAAATATGTCTTTTATACTCAGACATTCATCGAAAATTATAAGCAAGTTAAATCACCACATTACTTGGTACATATGCTTGACGTCTATCCATGTGCCAATATAATATTCCCATTTATATTGACTAAAGGTTATAATTAATTTACCTACAAACTGAAACTATTCTAATATAGAAATACTGAATCTTGAGACACCCAAAAGCCATTTTACATGTATTTTTCAACTTTAAATCATGATATTGATGACTATAATAGTAGCTAGACATGCTCAAGTGGCTTCATGAAACTGCCACGAATCTTCATATAATATAATATCAAATATCATCAACTCTATTAAATACCTCATATGCCAACAACATCTAGTAGACGTAGCCATTTTGACAAATTTTAGTTTGGCAAGAAACATAAAATATGGTAAAATTAAACATATTAATTCCAAGGGCAAAGAAATGCTAAAGGGATTCATGTTTAGAGCTAGATAAAATTGAAAAAATGTTGTCAATAAAGGGAATTGTCTTCCAAAAGATCAAAGAATAGAAGAAGGAAGATACGATAGCATAGACACAAGCATTCAGTTTCAATTCAATTTCAATTGTTAAAACATATAATACCAAGTATAGATAAGCTACAACAAAACGAAATTGTAAAAAACATAAGCCGATGACATTTATAGGAACACTATTCCCCTCTTTGTAGTGTCATGTGGGGCTGCCTGACATGATTCAATCCAAGTAGAGTGCTACAGAAAATGTAAACCAAGAATATGACCTCACTATTATGTTCTTTTAGGTGAATCTAAAAACTCCACAGCTTGTTATGGATATGACTGAATTAGCTTCTCCTTGGCTGAAGAAACTTCACTAGACATCCTGAAACGAAAAATGAAGAACTATATCTGAAATAAAAAATTGGAAAGTTTCTTGATGACTTCTTGTAGTTTCAAAACACAATAAAATGAAGAAACATTTATCGTGTATTTTATGCTTTTACCTCATAAAGTGCTGGTTGGAAAATGCTTGCCTAGGTTTATGATTACAAATTGGCAACTCAATATAAAGAATCATTCATATTCAAGCCACATTCAAAAAGATCTTAAAAACAAAGGAACAAAGAACATAAAAAGCAGAGCAACCCCTTTACTCAACAACCCTTTAGTGACTCTTGGACCCAACTTCTCATGCACAACTTAAACACTTTATTATCCATATATTGTTATTAATATGTGTGTATCGATATTTATATTGTGTATATATTTTGATTTGAGGATTTGTGATTAAAGGGGTGGATCGATGGGTGAAGAAGATAAGGGAGGTATGGGTCAGTTTCAGGAGGCAAATATGAATGCTGATTCGGTGAATATAAAGCAAGAAAATTCAGTGAATAGCTATGGTTATGGACATGGAAGCAGTAGTGATTTAACCATACCTGAGAAAACTCCACGCTGGCGAAAAAAATCCCAAATGTTCGCTGGCTCGAAAAGTTTGAATCCTCACACGGTGGCTCAAATCTTCCTACGAAGGGACCGACAACAAGACCACCACAACCGGCAAAGTTATTAACGGCGAGACGAAAGGAAGAGGCTCACAATCTTCACACAGTGGCTCACAAGCCTTTTTCGATATGGGAGGCTAATGAAGGAAGGGGCTCTTTCGATTTGCAAGCCCTAATCCCCTTTGCTTCTGTTTTGTGCATAAAGGATAAAAAGGTAAATTGGGTTTAGGACATAATAGAAATAAGGTCCTTTGGGACCCTACTTTAATTTCACCATTTTGTAGGACTTCTCTTATATTAAGTGTCCTACAAGGGACCCCAAATTAATTTTCCCTTTTTTTTTTTTTATCAAAATGGGTAAAATGGTAAATTGGCTTTGACATATAATTAAATCCAAGTCCCTAGGATATTCCTTAGTTTAATTAGGAGATTTTGTTGGACCTCGCTTTAATTAAGTTACTTATATGAGACCTATAATTAATTTTTCCTTAAAATAAACTCTTATCTTCTCTCTCTCTCTCTCCATATTTAATACTCTCTCTGTTCTTTATTATAAGAGCCAAAGAGGTAAAATCACACAGATTAAAAAAGTAGTTGAAAGATATATATATGTTTAAAATAATTTTGTTTTCCCAAATTTGCCCTTATTTATGATTGAGTATATAAGAGAGAGAAATGTGATAATAATGTTATAAATGAGTATGAAAGAGAATGTGAATAGAGAGAATAATGATGGGTAAAGTGAGAAAATGTTCATTAAATGTTTTGACAAATTTTGTCAGGCTCTTATAAAAAGGGACAAAACGATTCAAATTTTTTGTTCTTATATATAGGGACGGAGGGAGTATTAGTATAAACATAACTAAAAAGTGGTCGGTGCTTGGTGGCATGACATTGAAAAATGTTTAAAAATATATAAATGATGATGTAGTTAAAAAGTCTACCAACATTAGTTACCCGAGAAGGGGGGATAGCGACCAATTACCATATTAAGCCAATTAAAAATGAGATCAATGCTTGTGTGAAAGGGTAGGCCAATAGTAATTAATATGTTTGACAACATAATCGGATTATATGTATGGATGGAAGTAGGCTAGGTCTAACTAGGCTTTAACTAAATAGGCATGGGCCTACAACAGAAATGTAAAGCTTAGGGTTGGGCCTGAGCCTGTATGTAGACTTTTTTTGGGCATGAGCCTGAGCCTCCAAAATGCCTGATAAGGCCTGAAAGCCTTTTTAAAAGCCTACTTAAAATAAAAATCTTTAAATAAGCGTAAATTTCTATAACTCTTACTCCATATATTGCCTTTTAATCTATTTAAAGGTTTATGTATGTCTTAAAAAGTTTTTATGATCATGAAACTAAATTTATTCTCCTCCTTTTATCATAGAAACTGTGAATGACTAATGAATAAAAGAGTTGGATTTTGTGTATAAATGATAAGGTGTTAAGTTTAGAATTATAGCTAAGTTGATAATGTTATAAATAATTTATAAAATTTATTTTATATTGTATATCATAAGATAAATTTTAAAAAAATAAATAGGCCAGGCCTGTAGGCTTGTGGGTTAGGCTTTCCAGAAAAAAGCCGGCATGTTTGTTCAAATAGGGCAACAACGAACCTGATAATGAGACTGACCTATTTACTAAAAAGGTTAGGTTAAACTTAAAGTAGGCTAGGTCGTAAGCCCCTGATAAAAGCCTGACATATTCCCACCCCCAATTACATGGCCGTGTTAGAAGAGAGGTACAACAATTTATGATATATATTTTATTGATGATTTAGTAAGAGGGAGGAGGCATGACTGATTTGCAAGTACAAAGTTGACTGTAACATAAACACACGTATTGAGTGGTAAAGCTCTTAAACCAGTGGTACATCAGTTATTGTTGTTCTTGTGGGTATCCTTTAAACAAGAAAATATGCTGCTATACCCATATGAGAAAGTGGACGAAGGGTCAAATTTACCCATATACATATATGAAAAGTTCACCCACCACCATATTAAAAAAAAGTGGTTCAAAGATACCTATATAAATTACAAAATAGTTCAGAAATGCCATCCCCGTTAAATCCTACAAACTGCCATTAAGTTTGAGTAGTGGGCCCACTGAAAATCAATCCCCTGCTTCCTCTTCCTTTTCGGCCCTTCCCATGCTTATGCTTCCTCTTCCATTTTTTTTATTGACAGAGAAACAAAAAGAAACAGAAGCTACACTGTCCTATTCCTCTGCTGTGAGCTCAATCATGATCCAGAGCTCAGATGCATACAGAGAAAACGCAGAGATCAGTAGCTTTCACCAACAAATTCAAAATTCGGCCAAAAGCTAAATGAAAACCCAAATTTGATTAAATAAACACCATTCATCACTTCAATCTTTAGTTTAATTAGTTCAAAACTTCCAAAAATCACAAACCCAATCAGATTCCCCCCAACAACACAACGGCAGTGATCGAGAAAACATGGAAAATGAAGGCAGGAGGCTCACCGAATTTCAGCGACCACCCTATGGTAGACATAATCACCTACATGAGATTCAAATCTCCTAACTCTCTCCGATCACTCTCTCTTTCTCGGCGCCATATAAAACCCTAAAATTCAACAAAAAATTATATGAAGAAATTCTTTTCACAGTCGGATCCAAAACCCTAGAAAAAAAGAGAAGTTGAGAAACTGCCATACTTACAAGCAATTGTGAAGGAAATCCTATGATAAAACACCTTGAGGATTCAGAGAGCAAAAAAGATGAACGAGTCCTTCCTCCACCGTGGCTGTCGGTGCCGCCTGCGATGTCATCGAAGAAGATGGAGAGGAACGGTGAGATGATGATGCTAAATCGAAGATGCAGAGGGGGTGGTCCATGGGGCTTCTCTGGCCTTCACTGCCTCTATCTCTCTTTGACTTCCCTCTCTCTTGCTAACGCCGGCGGAGGAAGAAGATGATTTAGGGAGATGGATGAAGAAAATGAGGGAGGTGGGGTTCCTAGGGTTTGAGGCACGGGAAGGAGACGCATTTGGAGAGGGAAATGGGAAAAATTAGAGGGAGGGAAATGGAAAACAATGTGGCGGGGGAGTGACACAGGCATTTTTAAAAAAAGGGAAAACAATTTAAAAATACATAAAGAGGCATATCCCAGCGCTTAAGCGCTGCTATAGTCCCCCATGGGATTTAATTTTTATATATAACACAATTTAATAAAAACAATTTAAATGCTTTTTTTTTTAATTGTTTCATATATTTAAAATTGTATATATCAAATTGTTTTTATCTAATTTCTAAATCCCATGGGGCTAAATAAGTATTTTTTAATATATTTGCCCTTTCTTAATTTGCCAATGTTTTTTTAAAATTGTTTGACATATTTTTCAATATAAAAATTAAGTCCCAGGGGGTCTATAGCAGCGCTTAAGCGCTGCTATAGGCCCCCTGGGACTTAATTTTTATATGTAACACAATTTAATAAAAACAATTTAAATGCTTTTGCTTTTTTTAATTGTTTCAGATATTTAAAATTGTATATATCAAATTGTTTTTATCTAATTTCTAAATCCTAGGGGGCTAAATAAGTATTTTTTAATATATTTTCCCTTTCTTAATTTGCCAATATTTTTTTTAAATTGTTTGACATATTTTTCAATATAAAAATTAAGTCCCAGGGGGCTTATAGCAGCGCTTAAGCGCTGCTATAGGCCCCCTGGGACTTAATTTTTATAGCAGCGCTTGACATATTTTTCAATATAAAAATTAAGTCCCAGGGGGCCTATAGCAGCGCTTAAGCGCTGCTATAGGCCCCATGGGACTTAATTTTTATATGTAACACAATTTAATAAAAACAATTTAAAGGCTTTTGTTTTTTTTAATTGTTTCAGATATTTAAAATTGTATATATCAAATTGTTTTTATCTAATTTCTAAATCCCAGGGGTTAAATAAGTATTTTTTTAATATATTTGCCATTTCTTAATTTGACAATGTTTTTTTTAAATTGTTTTACATATTTTTCAATATAAAAATTAAATCCCAGGGGGCCTATAGCAGCGCTCCTGGGATTTATTTTTTATATGTAACACAATTTAATAATAAAAACAATTTAAATGCTTTTTTTTAATTGTTTCAGATATTTAAAATTGTATCAAATTGTTTTTATCTAATTTCTAAATCCAGGGGGCCTATATCCCATCGTTATGAACTTTTTCTTTTCCAAATTTCCTTGACACTTCAAAATATATTTGCACTACTACAGAAATACCCTATTGCAACGCAACAATAGCAGCGCTTATAAAATGTAAGTGATGGGATAGGTATAATATGACCTATTTTTAATAGCAGCGCTTATAATTTGACACTCAGATCTCAAATAAGATAAATTATTATTAATATGTCCTTTAAAATATCTAAATTACTAGAAAATTCCAAAGAATATAAATACCGATTTTTGACCTAGCCGAAGACTGGCAACCACACTTAAGACGTCAGTGTTGTTATGACGAAAAACATGTGATGAGAACAGCAATAAGTAAAAAAAAAAAAAGAGAGACAAAGTTATTTGATCTTTATAATGGGTCCCAAATCTTAACCTGCTCCTCAGTTTTCCTTTCAATTTAAAAGGATAAACTCGTCTTTTCAAGATTTCAAAAAATCACTCAAGACTCGTGAGATTTGTAGAATATTTAATTAATATTTTGAGGAACCTGCCCGTAATAACTTGTCTTCTAAGGGACCCAGTGTAATTTCCCCACTTTCTTTTTCTTTTGGCAATCACGTGCGTAAAAAATAAAAGAGTATTATGTCTTACTTTTCTCTTTTTTTTGGATGATATGATGTCTTAATACTTCTCCATTAGCCAATGAAAGAGGGAAGGGCATAAACACTGGTCCACGTCATATTGTTAGGTTCAATTAGACAAAAGTCTCTTAGTATTTTGTTAGAACAAAAAAAAAGAAAAAGAAAAAAAGTCTTTCACAAATACTAGCTTTCTTCCCAGGTCTCATACCGAATAAATTCGATTCGTTCACGCATAGCTCAAGCTCTGTCTGTCTCCGCTTAGCTCCACATTTGCCTGTCAACGTCTCGCAGGACGAAGGTTTCTGTTTCAAAGGGCCTCTTTCTGCGTCTTCATCAGCATCTAAAAGAAACGTATATCCTAAGCTTTCTCTTTTTCCCTTCAATTTGTTTGTTAGAGGAGAAGAGAAGAAAAATAAAAAAAAGGAAAAAAAAAAAGGCTTCTGTACCCTTTTCTTCCGATTCTGCCTTTCTCACAAATTCTTTTCAATCTTTTCATTTCGGTGATTCCCACAGAGGAAGCAAAGAATTTCTATTGGTGCCGCGGATACCCAGAAATTATTAATTTCATTACTAATTGACGCGCCTTTTCGCCATGGCTTTCTTTCGGCTTCTCCTGATTTTGTCTTTGTTTTGCGTTGCGTTCTCTCTGGAAAATGTGGACACTCGCGTTCTACCGAGACCGTTAATTATTGAGTACTCAGAGAATGTAGAGAACCAGTTCAGGAAATTCGACGATGAGGTTGCATTGAGATGTACGAGTTGGAGATTCGCGGCGGAGGCTAACAATTTGAAGCCGTGGAAGTCGATTCCTGGAGAATGTGTGGAGTATGTGAGGGACTACATGATGGGTAAGGGTTATGCTTTTGATCTTGAAACGGTGTCTAAGGAAGCAGGGGATTATGCCAAGACTGTGGAATTGAATGGTGATGGCAAGGATGTGTGGATATTTGACATTGACGAGACTCTGCTCTCAAATCTTCCGTATTATGCTGCACATGGATATGGGTAACTTATGACTATTCAATTTTGGTCTGAAAGTTTAAGTTGGAGCTGTTACATTCTATGGTAGGATTGGTTTTTTAAGCCATTTAAATGTGTTTGTAGGTATGAGCTTTTTGACCATGCGGAGTTTGACAAGTGGGTGGAGAATGGTATGGCACCTGCGATAGAACCCAGTTTAAAACTTTATGAAGAGGTTCTGAATCTGGGTTTCAGGGTTATATTGCTGACTGGAAGGAGTGAAGCGCATAGAGGTGTTACTATTGACAACTTGATCAATGCTGGGTTTCGAAATTGGCATGACCTCATATTAAGGTAATTTTGAAATATTTGTGGCTAATATTGACTACAGTGTGCGGTTTATCCTTTGAGAAATATTGTCAGATGTCTTATTTGTCTGAAGTTTTTTCAACTAGTATTGGCTTTTGAATGACCATTATGTGTGTGCATGTATGTTCTATGACCTTTTGTGATCACAAATCACCATGATTTATCCCTTCAGCCTTTAGCGTACTAGGCAAACTCTTATCTAGGATTTGCTGTTTTCAACTTCAACTATTGATCTATATATATGGATCTTAAGCTTAAGTGGCCAAAAGTTAAATTGTGCTCTGCAAATCCTATCAATCAGTGCTGTTCTGTTTTTTTTTTTTTTTTTTTTTTTTTTGGCGCAATTCTCTTGTTCCAATCATCTTCAATTCAGAAAAATGATTGGCACTTCTAAGCAGAAATTATTGTTCATAGCTTAATTATTAGGTTATCCAAACAGGATATAAAATTAAAAAGTATAATGATTCCTTCAATTAAGTACATATTTGTTGTATTTTGATTGAGGAACCTTATAGCCAGGATGTACTGAGCTATATATATAAGTCTTGACTTGTGTAAAATTACAAGTAATGATAATAATATTGCTTCACTGTTTCCCTGCTTTGTGTATTAGTACCTTAAGATGTCAAAGGTCTCCTATATGCGGTCTGCTCGGGCTTATTAGTTTTAATTGTAGTTTGGTAACAACATACCATAAGTTTGCAACAGCCATACCTGTATAGATGCCAGTTGTAAATAACATGTTGGATTGGCGAGAGATGATGTGAAAATTAAATAGAAAAAGATATGCATTCTTTTATTTGTGACTTCTGTATAAAGGTTCCCCATTTACTGGAACCACCACTGTATTAGCTTATTCAGCATTTCTTCATCTGCTCTTGTATTTTGGAACTTTTAGGAAATAATAATAATATCTTAGGAAGTTATTATCAGATTAGAATCCCTACAAATTAGGGATATTATTTTCATCATTGAGACTCTGTTATCTTGTATATGTTCGCACAGATCAGAGGAATTCATCAAACTATTTAGATTCCCTTTTTCTCTGTTAGTGTTTTGTCGGGAGGGTGATCTATTAACAGTCTTCATTGTTTGATCCCACCATGGAGGAAATTCTTAGATAATTCTATTGAATTTTAATCAGTGCATTGAACTCTATAACAATGTAGCCCTTGGTGATATATATGAAGTTGGCTTTGATGTGATTTGAAACTCTTGAAACCCAGAAAGCCTATCTGCTTTTTGCTAACCACGAACAGAAACTGCTACTCTAATCCTATCCTATCTGTCATGTTCCACACCATATGCACTATTAAGCTCTGTTGACGAGTGAAATAAATGGTCAATGTCATGCCAGCAGTTGTATTGGATGTTGGAAATTGGAACATCATTTTAGTGACTAAATAGGGGTTGGATTATATTCTGGAAAACCATGTGACAGTTTTTACTCTCATCTAGGGAAAAGTTTAGAAAAAATGAAAATCTTTTGAATTATATTTATTGTAGTTCTTTTAAAACAGAGCTTGTTATACTGATGGTTTTGTACCTTATTTTGTTGGCTTCATTCATAGTTTTAAGCTGCGACAATAGATTAATACCTGCATCTGGTTTTTGAAGTGTGGTTCTTGAACTATCATATTGTGTGGGTTTCTACAAAGTTTGCATGGTTTTCCTTCATGTAGCCTTCATAGGTTAGGTTCGCATACCTGGTGTGAAGTAAGTATACTGTGGCATACTTTTTGATGAGTTTTTCTGTTTCCTTTGGGTGGTCCTCTATCTCTATGATTTATTTTTTGTGGCGGTTCATTTTCTTTCTTGCATTTACATAAATTCAAAATTCCAGGACTCCATTATCTCTTTCTATTATGCTTTGATGAAGAATCTCATTTTTGTTTTCCATAAATCATTCTTATGACTGAACATGGTTAAAATGGACCGAAATTCAGATGGTAATAATGTTTTATTTTACGAATAAAAAGTTGGTGTTAGGATCAGTGTATCAGCAGTAATAGCTTCTCAGTGGAGAAGATGGAAATAGATTAACTTTTGAGCCTATGTCCTGCATCATAGTTCATGTTCATCTTTTGAATAGTTTATCGGATATTTATTTACATATTGTTTTCGTTCTCCATAAATCGTTTCTTTCAATTTAGTCTCTCAGTCATTGAAGGGCAACATTGTTGAATGACTAATTTTTTTTTTGAATGACTAAATTGGGTCAATAATAAAATAGACAGCTGATATTGTGATCATTGCTATTAAGGCCTATCTAGTTTCACATTAAGTAGTATAAACTGCATTGAGGTAATTGAGTAGGTTGGTTTTCCTGCTTCAATTGCTCGGACTTTTGGAGGAGGATTTCTCACCCCACACAGTACCCATCAAAATGAAAGTGTACCTATCTGTCACAAACAGCAATGGGGTTATTGTTATTGTATTTGATCTTGATCTCTTTAGTTACTCTACTTGTTTAATCTCCCATTCCATTACTTTCTATATGGCAAGAGCTTCTTCACAAAGAAACTTTTGTATTATGTACTCGTGAGTAAATATAGTTTGAGGAACATGTTGCTTATAATCTTCACTTTGAATCTAGATTCTAAATCTTTTGTTGACATGATCAGGAGCCAAAATGACCGCATGAAACTGGCAACAACTTACAAGTCGGAGAAGAGGAATGAGATGGAAAAAGAAGGATACAGAATCCTTGGGAACTCTGGAGACCAATGGAGTGACTTGTTGGGTTATTCTTTGTCTGTTCGCTCCTTCAAACTTCCCAATCCCATGTACTACATCCTGTAAATCTTAGATGCTTCATTCTTGTTTAACTGAATTGTAAAAAACTAAAAATGCAAGTGTAATGATTGTTTTTATGGCATCAGAACTCCCATACAAAACAGCAGAGTGACCCAGAATATCATGGTTTAGAATCTTGGATATAATGATACGCATTACCTATATAGAAAATATTGTTTATGATTAAAAATCTCATGTGTGGTATGCATTAAGGTATGTGTCTTTCTAGATTAATCCCTCGTATTTTTATAAGCAACAACTACCAAATTACTCAATGAATCGGTGGTAAGCATTAGGTTTTTTTTTTTCCTTTTTTGCCAGAGGTTAGCATTAGTTAAAAGCAATGAATGTGTAAGATATACATTTTTTTTTCAAACATACCATTATTTATGAAGATGATGAGTGAGAGAGAATAAGGAAAAAAGATGAGACATGCAATTTTGGGAGTAAATATGAAAACAAAAATGCGTGGAATTTTTAGAATCTTGGATATAATGATGTGCATTTCCTATATGCAAAAATATTTTAAAGGAAAAATTTCAATTTACCCCCCCCCCAAACAAATAAATGTCAAATTCTCCCCATAATCTGAAATTTCATTGAGACCCCGAGGGGGCATAATGAAGTTAATTCTGTCAGCTAAAGGACCATTCTACCCTTAATGCATGCTACCTTTCGCTTATGCATTTTTAAGACATATATGATGGTTTTCCAAGACTTTTGTGTATATTTCCAATATGATTGTTGCGATTTTTCAGGTCTAAAAAATTGTTGAATATAACACAATGCATGTTACATTTCATATATGCATTTCTAAGACACATATGACGATTTTCCAAGACTTTTGTGCATATTTTCAATATGAACGTGTGTATTTTTAAGTCTCCAAGATTGCCCAATATAACACTGGTGCGTGCTACATTTCACATATGCATTTCCAAGAGACATATATAAAGAATTTTCAAGACTTTTGTGTCTATTTTCAACATGAACGTTAGTGTATTTTGCAAGTCTTCAAAATTGTTGAATCTAACACTAATACAAGATAACTTTCACTTATACATTTTCAAGATATATATGAAGAATTTCCAAGATTTTTGTGCGTATTTCCAACATGAATATGAGTATTTTTTATTCTCCAAAATTGTCAACTTTGACATTAATACATGCTACCTTTCACTTATGCATTTCCAAAATATATATGAAGCATTTCCAAGACAAGACTTTTGTGCGTATTTCTAACATGAATGTGAGTACATTTATGGGGTAGAATGGTCTTTTGGCTAACAGAATTAACTTCACTTTCCCCCTTAGGGTCTCAATGAAGTTTCAGAATGTTATGGGGAAATCTGATATTAATTTGTTAATGGGGGTAAATTGAAATTTTTCCTATTTTTTATGATAAAAAGTATCATGTTTGGTATACATTAAAGTTATAGATATGTCTATAATTCTATAATTTATATAAAAGTTAAGTAGATGATTAGGTAAAGGAAGAGATCGTGGATTAGTGTGGAAGCTCTTTGACGCAAAGCCTTGCTGTAAATTGCGTTGCTATGAGCTTGGGCAATCTTTTTTAACTCGTTTATTTGTATGAATTTGATGACATTTTGACCTAAGTAATAATTTTAAGGAAAAATTAATATTCATCTCCTTATAATTTTTCCTCATTTTTAATTTGGTCATTTTATTTTTATTTTTTTTCATACAATATGTTTTTCTTTTTATTAAGTTGTGAAAATTTCTTTTATTATAAGTATTAATTCACCATACTTTGTTAATTTGTACGGTAAATGATACCAGTAGTTGATGATCTAGCTTAAATTCTACATATAACTAAATAAATTTTGTCATATGTTTCAAAATAAAAATAAAATAAGCCAAATTAATATATATATATATATATACACACACAAAAGAGTAAATGTGCGATTTTACTAATAAAGTGTTGTGATAGGAGCATCTAACACAAATATGTTTTCAAGGGTGCTCATATACAAATAAACTTTTAAAACCGAGTTAAGAAGGATTTGTTGGAGCAAATGGTTGTTGAATGATTCATCTTTAGGAGAATTAAAACTAGGTCCAATAGAAGAGAATTAATTATGACTAGGTCCCAAAAAAATCACTAAGTTATATCGAATTCTTTAAGGACCTGAGTAATATTAAATCGAATATATCAAGTGTTGTCAATACAGCTAAATGAATTGTTATTGACAACTCTTTAAAGGCCTAATTGCTATTATTAGCTCAATGAAAAATTTGTTATAATATTAGTAATTAAGATACACTTGCACTTCATAACCACGAAATATAATTTGATCAATAATTTGTGGTTCATTATCTTTAAATTGATATAATTTAAGAATATTATTTATGTCATAACATATATATATGTATGTATATACATATGTATATATATATTCTTTATATCACATAAAGCAGCATCTATGAATTCTGCCAACGAATTTTAGCTGGACTGATTATTTCCATTCTCTCTTTGAATAGAGAAGTAGCAATAGTCACGAACTTTTGGCTTTTTCCTTTTCTCTAGCCAAGTGATAGGCAACTAGGAAGTGAAAGTGATAAAATTGTGGTTATCGTATGTATTAATATTGTCAAATGTCTATATAATTATTCTCCTAGTTTGGATTGTTTTGGGTCTTTACAGTGTTTTATGATTTTTTTTAAATAAATATATTTGTATTCAAAATATATGTTATCCTATGTTCTTTTTTTAAAAAATAACAGCATCAATCATCGTATATATGCATCATAATTCACAACTCTCTTTCCCAAGTGAAATAAGACCCAGTGAATAGAAGATCAACAAATCCCAATTCTTCCATCCATCTTTGAAATTCAACTACGATTCTGTACGTATAAAATTTTATTAAACATGATAGCCTATGTTCCCCAATCAAGCTGTGTATGAAAACACTTCATTAGGATAGGGAAAGCCCAATTTTGGTGGTCTCCATACCACTAGAGGATTAGTCTCTAATTTTCAGATGAAGAAATGTGGCATGGTTTGTAACAAAAAAAAAAGTGTTATTTTTTTTTATTACATTCAAGGTATCTACTGGTAATAGTAATGACTAATACCATTGCCGCAAATCTTTCACTTAAGGGTAGACGGTTGGCCACGAAATGCTCTACATGCCTAAGGGTGGGATTTGAATTCCCCACCACTTGGTTAAGAGACCGAGTGAGGAATTACTATGCAACACTTCCGTGATTAAAAAAAAATGTTATTTTACCCCAACGGAATCAGGTCTTTGAATTTGGTCGAGACAAGTGCTCGACAATAACCAAACAGAATTGCCTTGAATAACAAGATTCATGTCCTAATAAAAAAAGTGCTACCATTTATGTATGGCCAGGTACACACACAGTAAAATTGGAAAATTATCTCGCTATATATTTGGGGGGGGGGGGGGGAGGGGATTAAAAACATGTGAAAATTAGAAAAGTGATCCACCTAAAATATTTTTCAGTCTGTGCTACATATATTGTCTCTCCAACTTTAAACCCAGGAACCAATTATATCCAATAATAAAACAAATATTATCTACATTTACAAATTAACCTCACTAAGTTAACAAAACAGCCACCTCAAAATTGCACAACACAATAGCTACTTATCACACACTATCGTAGGTACATAATACACATATACACAACAAAGTAGCAGAAAATAATGTCAAAATCAGCACTGGCAATGGCTGAAGTTGGTATCATTTTCCTCCAGACTTCCACTCCATAATTGCTGATAGAAGTGTGTAATTAGGTATTATATTCTTATGAGAAAGTTCCATATTAGTCATTGGTGATTTGTCGTTCTCTTGAAGCCATGTTTCGATTGCTTTGCGATCGTATGTATATCCATCCGCAGCAACACAGGGATCATCCATCACATCCTGTGTGGTACCAAACATTACTATTTCAAACAACTTCAAAGAATGGAAAATCAATTTTAACTCAAGCCAACCAATCAGCTGGACAAAATATATAAAAGCAAAAAAAAAAAAAAAATTGTAGAAAACTGTGCACACGATCTAAAAGGCAAAAACCCCAGACTTATTTTCAAAGTGGTCTCTCTGTTGCAGCTTTTCACTCGCATTTTGATCCTTAACACTTCAAAGTCCACCCAAAATAAAACATCTGTAGAATCTGACATGCCTAATGAAACTAGTGACATGGCACTTATTTTGTGGAGTGGGATTATTATATAATGCTAATCGAACTAAATAAACATTGGTTGACATTACCAATGATTTTTGACCTTCTCAAGGCCAAAAGCATAGTTAGTTTGTTATGACACCACATGTGCCATGGCAGCAGATCTATATGCAAATTTAACAATTTGACAATGAAGGACCAAGTTTGGATGGATTTGGATTCAGTAGGAAGGGCCAAATGCATAGATAGTAAGGCCAACTGTACATTCCTATTGCAACATCGATGGTGAATTATAATAAATATTGAATTTTTTAACTACCTGGAGAATTGGGCACATAAAATGATTAGGAGGTTTTGATTTAACGCCAAGACTGGATCTTTGGGCACTGTCAGCAACTTCTTTCAATTGTTCCAACGTGGCAATCACATCATCTAAATTCGGTCGATCTTTACGACGGAGTTCTGTACAGCTAAGGCCTAATCGTGCTAAGTCCATTGTCTCCTGAAGTGGCCAACTCCCTGCCTCCGGGTCCAATATATCTGTGAGTTTTCCATCATCAACTGCTGTTTCTACCGCATGAGTAAGTCCTATAGCTGGTTTTGCTGTCAATAATTGTAAGATCACCATCCCAAAAGCATACACATCGGATTTTGGAGTTAACAACCCGCTCCTTTGATACTCAGGATCTATGTAGCAAAGGGTTCCAACAGGCTCTGTGTCCTTGAATATGGTAGAGGAGACATCTGAATCAATCACGGTAGAAAGACCAATATCACCAATCTTGCTCACCAAGTTACTGTCAAGCAAAATGTTTGCTGGTTTTAAATCACGGTGGACAATGGCCGTTGGTTTTGATCTGTGAAGAAAGGCTAGGCCTGAGGCTACTTCCCATGCAATCCGGTACCTCTCATACCAAGGAATTGGGGCTGTGCCATTTTTCCTAAATAACCGGTCCTCCAAGCTACCATTCTCCATGTATTCATATACAAGACATCCATTATCAGGACAGGCGCCAAGAAGGAGCAGCAAATTAGGATGACGAATTCTGGACAAGATTTCTAGCTGCAAGACAACAGAAGATGTAAGTAAAGGAAAGTTGCATTATCATCCAACACCGAGTTACATATTTCTGAAATTATATTCTATGACTTGCAAATATCATTTCTTGTTTGCATTTTTTTCTGGAGGCCTATCATCAGGAAAGTTTGTTCAAGGCCTAAACTTCACTCTGAAAATGGCATGGTACAAGTAGCTGAAGGAAGGAAAACCATGGATATCAGTTGCAGCATGCTTTCACGATCTGTACTATTTGATTGAATCAGTGGGTTAATCTCCTAAGTAAATAATATTGACCTGAATTTTGTAATTTCAAAAAATAAATGCCTTATTTGCAAAATAAACCAACCTAACAACAGCACTGAAAATAAACAACCCCAAACTGTAGCCTATTTTACGAAGATCTCCGGCATGATAGCATTAGGCAAATATGTGTTTTACTCGTATTAAAAAAACCATATTTTGCATATCTATTCTGCATTTCATTAACTTCCATACCTCCTGTTGGAATTGATTGCTTTTGCTGTTCCCTTTAGAGTGAAGTACTTTAACAGCAACAACAGTATGATGTAAATTACACTTGTAAACTGTACCATATGCTCCCATTCCAATTCTCAGATCTTCAGAGAAAGATAAGGTAGCAGACACTATCTCGTCCCATGTAAACTTATGGTACTGAGGTGTCGAACTGGTAAGAGCAGACTCTAGTTTTTCTTTCTCTTGCGTAGCACGAACAGCTTTTATCTCCATGTCTATTCTTTCCGCAGCTTCCCTTTCAGCAGATTCTTTTAGATAATCAGCTTCTCTTTTTGCAGCTTCGTATTTCTCTCTCTCTAGCCTTAATGATTGTTTTGCCAACTCTTCCTTAGCAATAATCTCATTGAGTTTCATTAATTTGTCCGATCGTCTCTTATTTAAATCATTCAGCTGCGAAAAAAAATGCAAGATGTTAATGTGTTTGGCAATGGCAGAGAAGAGAGTACAATTCTATGCATATGAAGAGCACCACTTATGGGTATTACGTGATGATGGGACAATAGAAAGAAAAAACAAACAATAAAACATGATGAGAAGATCTATTGTCCTAACATGACAAATTTAAGCAATCTGCACTTAATCCTCAAAATTTCTAATTCAAGAAAGGGAAGTACTAATCTTATCACTGGATAAGATATGCAAGATCAGTAAGTTATAAGATCCCTAATCATTAAACTTTAATTTCCCAATTACAGAAATAGTTTGTGGGCAGCAGAGAGGAGGCTAATAAAGGAAAGTGCTGATATGATTCAGAGAGAGAGACATCGGCAGCAGCAACTTCAGAATATCATCTTTAAATATAACAATGTCCATATGAAAGCCAAAAGTGAGTTTCACATCTACAGACTTCACGTTGGTATCTAAATTATCAGTTTATTCAATTTTATGTGTGACAGTATCAGTTTAGCTGTCCTCTTCATTTGGAAGAGCTTGATTTTCATATTATTCAGCACCCTAAGCAGTCACTAAAGAAATCAATATCTTAGAAGAAATAAAAATATCATAGGATAATCATAGATGCGGACTAATGATATTAAAAATTTTATATTAACTGATAAATTAACCATAATTATATTCCCTTCAAACTGAATCAAAATAGAAGAATAGCACATAGAAGATAAAGAACAATTCCTAGAATGCATTGGCTCCTTTCCTAGGGAAAGTGTTTGGAACGCCCCTCTTGTTTCCCAGTCTAAAAAAGTAAAACTATGGGGTTGGCAGCAGGAGGAAAAATCTAAGAAAAGCCCTATAGTTACTATGTAGCTGGAAAAAAAAAAAAGAAGAAGAAGAAGAAGAGAGAGACAAGAATTTCTGGCTATAAGAAATTAATATTACCTTTCGTGATGCATCAATGTTCTCACTTTGAGCAATTGCATGCATTCCTTGGGCATGTCTTAATTCAATCCTCAATTTTTCCAGCTCAAGGGTAATATTTTCCTGATCAAACAATTGACAAAAGAATAAACTACATTTGTAAGTGGCAGGTACATCCAGTTGAGAGTTTCTCAGGAAAAACTATATGAAGGATTTCATTTCATATTGTCCAAATACAGCGCTTGGCACAACATATATTCTAGAGGATCAAGATGCAGGAAATGCATAGCATAATTTGTCATATAACTGCATTTTTTGTGACAAAATTGCATATTTAATTAAATTACTTTAAGAAATGGCAAGGTTAGTTCCAGAAGACGCAATCACTTAGAAACTAGTACTATCAAGTAGAAAGAGAGAATACAAGAAAAATTGATTACCTCCCTAACGGATGAAGGTGATTCAGTTGCTGTTGGTACATCAATGGTGGAATTTTGAACATGAACACAAGATTCTGTTTCTGATAAGCTTTTGCAACTAGAAGCCCGACTGAGACCATATCCAACACTAGAATTTCTAGCAGACAAACTTGTTACATTATTCTGAATTCCAATATCTAGGGACTGACATCTAGAATGGTTAGATTCAATAAAACTAGGATTTGCACTTAGGACGGTTTGATTCAAAGAGGAAAGAGCTTGAAATCGCTGCTCCGATAAAGAGGAACTTGAAGGACCATATGAAGCAACTGTGACAGAGTCTGAAATCCAAAATCATGTAAAATGAAAACTTGTTTTTGGGAAACAAAAAATATAATGTTATTCGATTAAAAGAAACTACAGTTGGAGACGCTTCATCATGCATGGCACAACTAAGATTCCCAGAGACAAGGCAAACAAACAGTCAAAAACAACCAAGCCTTACACAACCACATGATAGAAAGTGCCATTTTACTGTATGTTCCTTAAATTTCTGGGCTAAGACTTCGAAAATGAGAATTGGGAGGTCATCATTTAAACAAAACATGCTAACTTGTGCTCAATAGGTACTGCAAATGCTGAAAGTACAGGAATGCTGAAAAAGCAAAGTTCTAGCATGGCACAAGTGACCAGAGAATTTGTTGTTACATGCAAATGATGGCAATGGTAACTTGCACTCTTCAGTCATCAAACATCTTCAATAAATTAAATTTAATATATTAGAAAAAAAGTAATTTAATAGTTGTAGCATGATGAAGACAATTATTTGAGGCTTTTATAAACCTTGTATGACATCAAGTATCCGTTTAGTAAATTAAGTGCCTAAAGTTTTCCAAGTATGATACCTGACTGAGAGGTGGAAGTGTGGTTTGATGAACTGGTGGAACCATTGGTTTCACTACTGTCATCTACAACGCTCTCATCAATCTTCATATCTGATGGCCGTACAGAAGACAACTTTCCTTTGGAAATCGCATAAACTGTGCAAAATCTTGGAGTACAAACTGATATTTTTGCAGCAATACCCTTGAGCTTGCTGAAAGAGAGAAATGATTTAACATGACAAAAAAACAGTACCAACAAATTTAAAATGAAAAATAGCATGATACTCAATAATTAAATAAAAAAAAATTAAAAACAGTAGCATAATTGCATTACAAATTAGAATGTCAGGTATATACCTAGAAAATATGCTACGAGATGATGCTCCAATAACAAGTTTGGTCACAGCATCCTTAGCGATTTCTTCTGCTATTGCAGTTGCAACATCATCAGATTCAATCACTATTGTATCTACATACACCTGCAGCCACAATAGAAGGATATGTTACAGATCATATTTTAAGGTACTAATTGTAAATAAATTTCAAATTTCTATTAGATGAGATATTTGACCTTTCTCTGATCGCACATATTTTTATAGGGTAACATCATTTGACTTTTTTGCCACTCGACATCCTTTTTGAAGGCATCTGCTACATCAGGACGCACTTGTGAAATAGGGATGAAATTTCCCACTGGTAGAAAAAAGATTTTCAGTTAGCATGATGAAATAAGTATTGTTTTAATGTCTTCTCTTCGTAATATGTATAAACATGGTATGTTACTAAACGGTCCATGAAGTAATTTCTGATACTGAAAACTGTGTTTTTATTAATATGACAGAGTAGTACATTAGTTACTCATCTTTCCAGGCCCAAAGATTAAAATGGTTGAAGGATATCATTAGATGCAACGTTTAGAAATGTACTCCAAAGTGTATGCTTTTGTGCATATGAAAATTAAATTATGCTGTTAAAAAAAAAATCCTGCTGAATGACATTCAAATAATAGGTCAAACTCCAATTACAGATTTCTTCTGGATGCAAGAGTAACTTTTACAGAACTCGTTTGAATAAAGTTTTGTTTCTAAAAGATATTAAAAGCTTGAAATAATTTAAAATTGTAAATTTCTAAAGCATCAAACTGTCCGTGAAGGTAATAGGAACAAGAAAAACAAAAGGACATATGTTTACTTGGTGTTGGTACTCCTTTTATACTGGCATGAACATGTATCAGCTTAAACATGATCTTCCCTTCAGGAACAAATCTCTTAAGTGCCCACTGTAATATACTTTTGCTTTTCCTGCTACCCTTGATACCTACAGCAACAACTGAAGATGGTGCATCCTGTATTTCATTTTTTCCTTCTGCCTTATCCTCCATTGCTTTTTCCCTTGTAGATGCAGTAAATTCTCTGAAACATGGCAACAGAATTTTTTTTTCCCTTTTTAATTTTCAAAGTGCTTTATCATCAGAGGAAATAAAAAAGAAGAAGTATACTCATCATAAGCACAACTAAATTAATTAAGAACATAGAAAAGATATTTTGAAAAAATGAAAGAAAAGAAAAGAAAAGAAAAGAAAAATTGCAGAGAGCTATCATTGTGTGCAAATATAAAAATTCCCAATTCTTTGCCGGAAACGTCATCAAAATTCATGCAATTTCAGACAAGTTTTTTTTAAGTTAACTTCCTAGTTACTTCTACATAACAGATTGGCTTTCAATGAACGAACGATGCAAAATGAAGAGAATCGTTGAAATCACCAAAAGGGATATATAAGCACACAATATTACAAATTCAATTTTTGACTATAGAGATAGAAGAATTCCCAATTAATATCACAAATAACTAATCAATCGACTACTTAAATAACTGAGTTAAACGTAAAAAAACCCAGTCGCACCGACAAATACAAGCAAAAGGATATCCAAGAAGGGAAGTTTTAATCTCAGATTTTAAAGTGAAAGGGAGGAGTCAAAGATTCATAAGAAACTTCCATGGTAAAAGATTCATAAAACTCCAAACAGATTTTGAACTAACCAATCAAAGCCAGCTCGATTGAACGTTGAAACCAGCTTCAGATACAATAGCTACCCACCAACCATTCTCTCCCACTACGAAACCATAAAACAGATATTCAAAAATCTCAAAAGAGTTTGGGATGGATTCCAATGGAAGAAGAAGGAAATATAAAAAATGTGAAGTTTGAACTTCTACGTTGCTTGTAGATAATTGTATATGTAGTAATTTTAAATAAAAATGTCTTTATCTTAACTTGGCCATTCTGGGATTTTGAAATTATCAGAGCTTCTGAGAAACACAACCAACGATATAAATCAAGTTTAACATCACAATCTGAAGTCAACGATTGTTCTTCGTCAAATGTCTCGCCGCCATGAGGGAAATGATAATTTTGTATTTATTTGCTGTGTTTTGATTAAAAAAATCGAATCTTTTTGTTTCTGTTTAACTGTTTTTGGAAAATTATAATATAATAATATCCTCGATGCTTGTGCAAGCTTGTTTGTTAGACTTTTTATGACCGTGACGGATCTGGTTCGTTTCTCTTTCTCCCCTGTTCTTTTTTCTAGAGGAAAAGTTTTTACTTTTTAGCATTCATCCCTTTTTAAATTACATATTTCCTCCTCATGTTTTTTTTTTCTTGGTGAAAATGGAAAATTGTAAAAAACAAATACTATACTTTGATGATGATAATTGGATTATTGGCCATAGAGAGATCAGGTTGAGTCAAACATATTTTCGCCCTTTAAGATTAGAGTTTAGTTCCTATTTGTCGTGTTTTAAATTTGTCAAATATTCATAACTTTATTCATGAATATATGAGGTAAATAATAAGTTTACTTAGTCTTGACTTCTAAATGTAAGATTTTTATTCATTTCATCTTCTACATTTATAACTTATTTTATAAAGTATATATAATCAATTGCACATATATAATAAGAGAATTTCCACTATGGTTCTGGCAAAAAGAAAAAAAAAAAAAAAACCAACTAAGGTGATTTCAGTGTATATGACTTAAAAAGGTACATTTGAAAAAAAAAACAACATATATTTATTACATATTAAAATATATCCCATCATGTGCTTTTTATTTATTTTATTTTTTTTGGAAATCATATTATTGTCAATCTGATGTAATATATATATATATATATATATAGACACACATTTTGCCAAGCAATCTCATATAATATATTAGTTTGATAGCTAGTGTATATAAGAAAGGTAGTTAGGGTTGACTATTGACTATGGGGGTTGGCTCTGGTGTTGTCTGCCTCGTGAGATTCCTTCTTGGTGTCATGATATGTATCCCTTGTTTTTCCTTTTTAATTAAAGCAGGTTAAATACAAACAATTCTTTTTTTTTTCTTTTAAAAAAGAAGTATTATAATACCAAGGTAGATTATAGGAAAAAATGAGTGAAAAGTTTGTTTTCAAAATTTTGTTGACCAAAAATACTTCATTTATTTATATACACAAAAAGTATAAGTATTATGTGAGATTTATATATAGAAAATAGGAAAATTAATTGTATGTCCAGTGGAAGACAAATAATCAAGATTAGGTTCCTCGAAATCATTAAATTAAAGTGAGGTCTCAAAGGACTTAGATTATATTAAGTTGGAATGCGAAATTACACATATACCCTTATTAAATTTAATTCCTGATACACTCAGTGCCATCTCACCCATCCGTCGTTGAACTCTCCCCTCTCCTATTGGTAGCTTCCTCTTCCTCTCGAAAGCATCCCGCCCTTCTCCTCTACTCCTCATTCATCACAAGGAAGGAAGAGGGACCGAAGGCTTGTTGAGTTCAGAATCGTAGCTTCCAATTGTCCTTGACGTCTACTGTCCTTCGTTCGTCTCCATCCTTGCCTCAAGCCACCCTTGGCCTCATGTATATATGGACACTCACACATGTTCGATGATTTTCTCATATTAAACAATGCTCCTCTATATTTTTTACTTTCTTAGCATTCCCCTGGAAACCAATTTCTTAGCTATTGGAAACAATTTCTCTGGGTTGAGTGGCTTAGGGGGAGAGTTTTTGTGAGGGAAGGGTCAAGCAGGAGGGGAAAGGTGAAGAGATGAGTAGGGCATTATAATTGGTGAGAGCATAAAATTTCTCTCAAAATTCAATAAGGGTATGGGTGTAATTTCACATTCATACTTAATGTAATCCAAGTCTCTTATGACCTTAGTTTAATTTGATCAAGGGACCTGATCTTGATTATTTGTCTTTCACGGGACCTACAATTAATTTTCTTTAGAAAGTACCAGTAGTCAAATAAAGATGCTTTTTATCAATAAAATTTGTTAAACATGACTTCTCCTCAATTTTTCTTAGAATATATATATATATATATATATATATTTGTGTGTGTGTGTGTGTCTAGCAAACTCTAGCCTTATAAAATAGAAAAGCGTATCTATGTCTTAAATATTAAAAAGGTGATATATTTATTAACAATAATTTAAAAATTGAATAACAAAAAGTTAACCAAAACAAGCACCATATAAATTTGGTGAAAAATTAATTCTCAATAAATTTTATAACTTCAAACAAGTATACTTTTATGGCAAATTTATCTCTATTTTTTTTTTAACTGAAACAAATCTATCTCTATCAAACCTTCCTTTAATGATCCTTGTCTTGAACATAACAATTTTTCTGCCAAAATGAACAAGACAATTTCAATACCGTCTATTATGGTTATATTTGGATTTCGCTTTTCCAAGTCAAAAGAATTTTTGGAAAAGAAACTTTTTATCCTGCCTAATACTTTATTCCCTTTTTGGGTTACTTTTAAAATGAAAAATACACATGGAAAGCCAATTTAGTACATTGCAAATCAAAATGGCTTTTGACAAATTTCAGTTCAATTTCTCAAATGTCCGTTTTTCAAACTTTAAATCAAATCAAATCCAGGTCAAATCCTATAAGGAATAAAATGTAAAACACATGTAATGTTAGTTTAAATCAAAAACTTTAATTTAGTTGAAAAAGTAAAGACCATTAAAGGTTTTGGGTTCTCCAATTTCAACAACTAATATTTTAAAGTGGTTATATCTGCGACATTTGATTATTATAATCTCTCTTTGATTGAGAGCTAAACAACTAAAGAGAGTTACATAAACATTCAACTCAAATAACTAGTTTCTTTAAGGTATGCAAAAATGGATTGGACCGGAAACCGGCGATTTGGCAACTTGCCCGATCGACTGTGAAACCAGGGAGTAACAGGACTTAGAAGTGACTCATGGACCATTGAAAACTAAAAATAATCGAGCAACCCACCGAGTTAGGCGGATTCCCGAGTCACTTTTCAAATGCCTGAAAATTGCCAAATAGATGGGGAAGAAGAAGCAAGATCACTAGAGAAAAGAAGAAGAAAGGAGAAAAAATAGAAGGTACAAAAAATAATTACTGTAGAAAGCCTAATAAAAGCTTAAAAGACTTCATGTAATATATAAAATAATATTATGTAACAGCATTTCGTTTATTCATTCGATTATAATCAAATTTATTTTGAAGAAACCAAACCAAAAACCCAAAAAAAAAAAAATTAGAAGAAGAAAAAACCAATTAACATAACCCACCCAAAAAATAAAGGGACAATTACATATAAGTCCCAAGCAAGAGAATTAATTTCAGAGAAGTCCCAAGGAGTTGTTAATGATAGCTATTAACAACTGCAATAGCCTTGGTTAACAAGTGAAGAAGTTGTTAATAGACCTGTCTGAAATTAATTCTCTTGCTTGGGACCTATTTGCAATTCTCCCTAAAATAAAGTGAGTTTGGTTCAGTTAAGTTCATTTTGATTTCTCTCACTCCTAGTTCTAAGTATTAACTTTACCTTTGATTTATTAGTACCACTCTAGTTCTTTTTATGAGTATGTGTTGTAGAAAAAATTTGTTCTTGATATAAATCCACTTCGTGAGCAATTAATATTAGTGTTATATTTTACCCTTATTAATAAGCATAGAGAGAGAAGGAAGAGATGAGACATAATATATAAAATATTATTTAAACATCCATCCATAAATAAGGGTAAATTTGGAACAACTTATTAATTTGTATTATCTTCAATATGAGTTAACTGCCTTTCCTTGTTATGTGTGAATTATATAATATGGAATTATAAAAAAGACTAGAGTGGTATTCCTTTGGTCCTTATTATAAGAGCCCAAATTTTGAAATTAGTTTGGACCAAAATATAAAAACCCTTTTTTAGTTTATCTCATCATTTAATGAATTTTTTTTTTCTATTTGGCCCCTGACTAATTTGAAGTGTTGCATTAAATTCAATGGTGGGTTGATGACTTGATGCTTATATTTATTCTCGCTTTCTCTATATACTCTGTTTCATACTCATTAATACTCATATTTCTCTTTCTTAATAATTCCATCATAAATAAGGGTAAACTAAGAATTTTTTTTTTATTTCAGGCATATTTATAATTTCTAACTGCTTAGAGAGAGAGAGAGAGAGAGAGAGAGAGAGAGAGAGAGAGTAAATCGCTTTATCAATCTACAAAGAGCTGGACATACGTTTAACTAAGTTGGAGGCTCACGTGATATGCACAAAGTATGATGTTAGAAGTCATATTATATCTATAGCTATATGTAAACATTAAATCATGCAAAACTTTCAACTCGCTGAACTCATGAACAGTCAGTCAACCCTTTCCCTTATTACAGATGAAGAATCTCAAATCTTAATGCAACCAGTTCATTTACCTGAACTTAGAGAGGCAATTTTCTCCCTTCCAAAGGAAAGTGCTCCTGGTATTGATGGGTTTCATGCTAGTTTCTTTCAGGTTAATTGGGAAATTGTGAAGAATGATGTTCTTTCTATGGTTTCTTCTTTCTGGTGCTCAGAACATATCCTCAGTTCTTTCAACAAGACTATTATTACTTTAATTCCAAAGGTGGATAAACCAACTACGTTAAAGGATATAAGGCCGATTAGTCTCTGCAATGTAATTTACAAGATTATCTCCAAGATCTTAGCCAATAGGCTCAAGCCTATCCTGCAAAAGTACATTGCCCCCAATCAAAGTGCTTTTCTGAAAGGACGTCTCATTTCGGATAATATCTTATTAGCTGGAGAATTAATGAATCAGATTCACTCATCAGGGAAAGGAAGGAAAAAGTTATCAGCTCTTAAGGTTGATTTTGCAAAGGCCTTTGATCGACTTTCTTGGGATTTCATATCAGCAATTCTTATGAGAATGAATTTTCCAAATAAATGGATCAATCTCATTCGTCAGTGCATTTCAACTGTTCAGTATCAAGTGCTTTTTAATGGCAATTTGTCAAGGCCTTTCTCTCCCTCACAAGGAATAAGGCAAGATGACTCGATGTTCTTTTTTGAAGCTACTAAGGATTGTGTACAAATAGTTCAGTCTACACTGGCCAAATTCTGTGAATGGTCAGGACAACAGGTTAATGCATCAAAATCTTCTATCATTTTTAGTCCAAATGTTTCTAATAGCATGAAAATGGAATTTTCAAGGGCTATAGGGGTGCGGTTTGCTTCAAGACTAGGCAAATATTTAGGAACATGGATAGATCCAGGTCGAGATAAGCGACAAGTCTATACCCAGGTCCTTGAAGCAATAGAAAAAAGAACAGCTGCTTGGACATCTAGACTCCTTTCTCAAGCATCACGAATGCAGCTTATCAGATCGGTACTCTCTACAGTGAACATTCACATTATGTCTTGCATTTCCCTACCGCAATCAATTTGTGATGCCATTGATTCCAGATGTATTAATTTCTTCTGGGGAAGTTCTGATAATCTCAATAGAATGCATTTAGAGAAAAGGGATACCTTGTTCTTACCTTGTTCTGAAGGGGGTTTGGGAATTAGATCAGCCAGTTTTGTTAATAAGTCACTTGTGTCCAAGCAGATATGGAGGATCCTTTCTAGCTCTCAAGATTCATTCCTTGGAAGAACTTTGCAGGTTAAATATATAGACTGGTTAAAAGAAATCTATCTCAGAAAACCATACAATTCATCTTGGTTATGGAATCGCATGTTGCAATGCTCAGATCTTATAACAAATGGCTTAAGATGGTCAATTGGTAATGGTTTGACTATCTCTCTTAACCACCCATTGTGGTGGCAAATGCAGCATAATTCTGCTAATGTCCTTCATTCAGGAACAGTGGCAGATTTATTAGTGCATGATTCTAATATTCAGAATTTTGCAACATGGAATCTAGACCTCTTGAGATCTCTTTATGACCGGCATGTGGCAGAAACCATCTCAAAACTACCAATATCAGTGACATATGAGAAGGATAAAATTATATGGGGTAAAAATAGTGGTGGATTTTACACAGCGAAAGAAGGATTTCAAATTCTAATGTCACAAACATATTCACGCACCAAGGAAGAATTCTGGAAATTTCTGTGGTCAATCTCATTACCAGTCAAATATCTCCTCTTTATATGGAAAATATTTAAGAATGCGATACCCTCAGCTAATATTCTTCGAGCTCATCACTTGAATATAGCTAATGACTGTGTTTTTGGCTGTGAATGTCCAAAAACTATGTTGCATATTTTTTGCCAATGCCCTTTTGCTAAATCTCTTTGGTTTTACTGCTTAGGGATCAGGTTACAGGTAAATTCGTTTGATGAGTTCAAAGAGTGGTTCTCGCAAGCTTTACTCCATCATCACAAGGATAATTTTCCTGATATGGTACATGGAATGATTGTTTTGCCAAATATAATATGGATGAAACGAAATGAAGTTGCTCACAATGATCCTAGATCTACTAATTCATCTAGATATGATGTGGCTGGAATTTCAACTCAGGTCAGGTATACACTTTCGCTTTGTAATCTGGCTTTTCAGCCTCTGTCTGAAAAAGCCAATGAATGTCAAAGCCTATGCTTTGCATCAGACAATTTTCATTTCTTGAACAGTGGATGGACAATTGTGATAAGGAAAATCAGGTGCCATCGGAAGAAAAGTATTCTACTTTGGATCTGTCTAAATAATCAGGCATTGATGCGATTTACGGCTTCAACAAGTCAATCCCATGATCATATGTTCCTATCTAGGTGCTTACGATTCTCGTTATTATGGATCTCTCAAACCGACCTTTTCTCACAAGTAAATGAGGCACCTCTAACGGTCTGGTTTGTTAAATCTAGAACGGTGTGGACCATTAGCACGCTTCATGATTCCAGCAGCATTATCAACAGAGACATTGCAAATCTCCTAACCAAATTTAATGATGTTTCAGTACATTATTGTGATTTCATTTTACCTCTTTTTACCTCAACTTTAAATTCTTGCCCTTATTTTAATATTGTACTGTAAGACTCCTAATATCGTAATATATCATTTTGCCTACTTTTCAAAAAAAAAAAATCAATCACCGGGTCATCCTATTGTCTTAAATTTCTAACAATATTTAAATTTTGTCTTCTAGATATAATGTCGCCGTGAGCCCTATATATAGTCCCTTCTTCTATGCCATGCACACTAGTATTTGTTGACAAAAGAATTTAAACAAAAAACATTATTTAATCAAGAATATATAAAACTAAAAGAATAAATAGAAAGTTAAAGCTACAAAAATACTTGTACTAATAATTTTTGAAAAAAATGGTTGAAAATTGTTTCAAAGGAGAGAACTTATCTATTTATTCAAATCGCGAGAGCCAATACTATAACGGTAAAACCTTAATCACTCACAGTAATTGGGATATTAAGAAAATTAAGAATCACTATCAATATATATTTATTAATTAATTTTAAAAACTATGATGTATAGTTAGGATTTAGAAATATTACTTTAAATCTCTTTTTTCAATTTTAAAATTATAGTAATTTAAACAAGCAAACCCATTTTGAAATTTATTAGGAAAACCATTTTACAAGTACTTATAACGTTTTGAAAAATTTTGATTTTGCACTAGCTAATGTGTTTTTCCTCTTAATTACCACTTTTAACTCAAATTAATCAATTTTGATGGTGAAACAGGTCAACATCAGCTCTTAACTCGTTTTTCCTGATTCTAGCAAATATCATATGGGAAGAGAGAAGTAGAAGTGTACAACCCAGATTCAAAAAACTGGACCGACATCGAATTGGATGAGGCACTGGTTTAAGGGTTAATGGTCGGATCGGGGTCTGACCGATTATATTAAAATAATAAAATTTTATTGATATTAACATTAATAATAACTAATATTAAAATGTAAGTGTGAAAATATAAAATATAAGTATGCATGATTCATCAAATATGAATATTTTAATGTTTCTATAGAGGAAAAAATATAAAATATTAGTTTATTACATGTCAAAATAAATATTATTTTACAATTCCCAAACTAAAATACAAATACTAAGAGCAATAACAATTAAATTCACATATATATTGTTCTAAATATTTTGGTTCTAATGAAAAAATTTCAATATCATATAATTTTCTTATAGCATTTTTTATTTTTGTTTGTTCTCCTAATTCTGCACTTCTTCCTAAAAATTCATTTCTTATTACTGATTCGTAATTTCTTATCAAAAAAGCATAAAATTCTTTTTTATTATTATAAGTTCCTGGATCTACTCCTCTTACATTACTTCTAAATTCATTAGTTTTTCCTTTCCACCAACTTTGTACATTTCCTACAAAACTTGCTTCTACTATCATACTAGCAAAATTAATATCTATTTGTCTTCCTATTAAAGCTATTAATTGTGACTAACTCCATTCTTCTAATCTTTTTTCATTATCTAAATTACAATCTAAATCTAACCTGTATTAGGTATATTTCTTGTTTGATATTGTTCTATAGGTGTAGGTGTATATCTTGATTTATTATGTGTTTTAAAATTTGTTTCAAAAAGCATTTCTTTTTCAGCTTTACTAAGTAAAGGTTCTTTGTGATATAATTCACTTTCTAATTCTCCTACTATCGTATGTCCATCTTCATTTCTTGAAGTACTTGTTATATCTTCATTTTTTGGCCTTTTATCAGAATTTCTATAATCTGTTTCTACTTCCATATTTATTTGTCTTATTCCATCTGTATTTCCTATTTTTGTAACATTTGCAAATTCTTTTCTTATGTCTTCTAAAGTTTCTTCTTCTTTTCCCATGATTTCTTCTATTTCATCTAAATTTAAATTTTTTATTTCCAAAGCATTCATCATATTAATAATAACACCATTATTTTCTTTATTTACTGTTTGTTTCATTTTTGATTTAATCATTTCTATTAGATAGTAAGAAGTATCCTGCCTTTAGTACCTCAGAAGGACTATATGAATGGAATGTATTACCTATGGGATTTCATAATATCCCTAGTATATTTCAGGAATATGTATCTAAATTATTAATACCAATAAAAGATTTTGCAGTAATATATATTGATGATATTTAATATTTTCAAAAGATGAAGAAGAACATGAAAAACACTTAGATCAGTTTGTAAATTTAATAGAAGAAAAAGGATTAAATATATCACCTCAAAAATCAGAATTAAGGAAAACTAAAATAGGATTTTTAGGACAGTATATATCTCCAAAAGGAATAGAATTACAAGAATATATAAGTAAAAAGGTACTTGAATTTGCAGAAATAAAGAATAAAAAAGAATTACAATCTTTTTTAGGACTAGTAAATCAGGCTAGAAATTATATACCAAATTTATCTAAATTAACTGCCAAAATATCTAAATTAGCAGGAGAAAAAAGTAATTGGATATGGAATAATGATACCGAAAAGATAATAAATCAAATAAAAAATATGTGCCAAAATCTACCAAAATTAACTATACGTATAGATAATAATGTAAAATGGATAATCTATACAGATGCTTCAGATAATTACTGGAGAGCAGCTTTGTATCATGAAAATAATATTGGACAAGAATTGATTGCTAGATATGCAAATGGAAAATTTAATGAAGCTCAAAGTAAATATCATTCGAATTGGAAAGAATTTTTAGCTATTGTTAAAGCAGTATAAAATTTTGAATTGTTTATTGTAAATACAAAGTTTATTATTAAGATTGATAATACTCAAGTAAAGCATTGGTTAGACAAGGGAATAAGAACCAATAAATTATGTAATAAAATGTTGATTAAATGGCAAAGTGATATGTCTTATTATGATTATGATATTGAATATATTAGGGTAAGAATAATTTAATTGCTGATTTCTTGAGCAGATGGAATCAGATAGCCCTGTAAGCTAGTCATGTAATAAGTCATCCAATGAAGCAAATTCTTTTATAGATCAAATAAATATGAGATTTCAAATCTCATAAATCAATATGAATATGTTAACAACACAGATGAATGGACATTTATCCAGGATCTCTAACCAGATAGAACAACTCTATCAAAGAGTGGGGAAACTGGAAGAATTATCTGTAAAAAGTCCTGTAATGAAGGATGCTGAACAGACTTCAGGAAGTCATGTAAATGAGAAAAATACTCCTTTAGTAGAAATTATAAAGAGCCAAACCCAAGAACAAGAAGCCCAAAAAACCCAGAATAATCTACCAAATGACCAGTCTACTAATCAGCCATCATCTTCTACATCTGGAACCAGCCCAAAAACAGGCCCAACCTTAAACCCCTCAATCTTTAAGTTGATAGAAAATTACCGATATTTCAAAAAACTTGTTTATTGCCTTAACCATTTTACTTTCAAAGCCCAAACTGTAAAATATGTTTCCCATTATGCCTTTAACAAAGCAGTTATTTACCCTGGAACTCCACCAAATCTTGTAAAGGCCTTATACCATCATGGTTTAATTCAGTCTATTTATCCTTCACCAACCTTAGAAGAAATTTCAGAGTTACCAGAACCCTTGAAAAGAGCTGTAAAGACATATTTTGGGATTGTAACTCAGCATATAGTTTTTATAAGGTGTTATTTTACAATAGTGGAAGTTACTCCAGATACATTTTATCATCTTGTAAATCTAATTAGACTAGGAACTACAAAGAAGCCTATTGATCATCAAGTGGAATGCAAGGAAGATATTGAAGATGATATGGAATTTATGTAGACTGTATCAAGAATTAGAGCTCAAGATCATCATATAATTTTCCAGGAAATGAACAGAACATTAGCAACAGATGAGGAAGCTGCATGGGTATACTTTTTAGGACCAACTACTTTAATTTACTCTTCAGGAAGGACCTCGAAGAATCTCAAATATTTTAATCATTTTTATGACAAGATGAAGAGTAATAAATTTGAAAATACAGAAAATACCAAAAGAAGGATTTGTTAACTTTTATCTGAATATGCAGTACATAAATGTAAATATTGTGACGAGAAAAGTCCAGAAAAGAAAGATTTTGAAGATCCTGTAATAGATACGAGTATCATATAAGGAAGGCCAGATTGACCAATCAGTAATTGCCGACAGAATACCTGATTAATGAAGACCTACTAGTATAAATAATAGAAGGACCTGACATATGGATAGGAAGTAAGAAGTATCTACATGTAAGAAATAAAAAAAGGTCAAAAAGTGAATAGCATGTGAATAGTGATGTTTTCATCCTTTAGTTTATTTTGTCTTATTAAAGGTAGCCACGTAGTAAGTAGAGCTGGTAATATGGGCGGGCCCGTCGGGTTTGGGTTGGGCCCAAAAAAACCCGTCAAAAAACGGGCCGGGCTCAACAAAACCCGTTTTAAATATGGGTTTGATTTTTAGGCCCGGACCATATTGTTCGGGTTTCGGGCGGGCCCAAAAAAACCCATTTTAAGCCCCTTTTTTATCACTTTTTTTTCCTTTCTTCGAATGAACCCCCCGAGGACCAAGGTTTTATAATATAATTATAATACAAATATACAACACAAGATTATAAATTCAAATTCAAGGTTTTAACACATTACAAATAACAAAAGTGATAGTAAAACATAGAACATATTGTTCAACTTCAAATATTCCAAAATACAGCAAATCCCTGAATATCAATGATCAACAATCAATCAATGTTAATAAGATTTGAACTTGAAGCATTGTCTGAAGCGACAAGAGTATCTTGAGCCTGAGCATTCTCACATTGCTCTGGTACATCTGCCATTGTTGGAACAAAATAGAGGCATGTCAATAGTCATAAGTACAACATATGATAAAATAGAATGTGATAAATGAATAAATATAAATAGTCTACCATCGATATCCTCCTCTGTAGGGAAACCAAGCATCCAATTACGAGTACAAATAAGGGATTGAACATTATCGGGAAGAAGAGAACTCCTATATTTTGTGAGAACTCGTGCACCAATACTAAATGCCGATTCACTGGCCAGTGAGTGAGAGATCAGCGGCGTGCTCGTGAGAGTAAGATGAAGGACAGTAAGCGAGGAAGTCAGGAAGGGAAATGTATTAGACTATTAAGGTTTAATTTGATTTTGTTTTAAAATAAAAAAAAGAAAGAAAAAATGAAAATGGGTTCGGGTTAGCCCGTCACGGGCTCGGGCTTGACGGGTTCGGGCCCAAAATACCCATTTTAATATGGGCCCTATTTTTTCAAACCCATAACCATATTTTTTTTACGGGGTTTCGGGTTGGCCCACGGGCTTGGTCCCATATTACCGGCTCTAGTAGTAAGTTAGCCCTGTAATGTAAAGAAAGAGAAGGGGATGCCCTCCTCTATAAAAAGCCATGTAACCAGTTTAGAAAGGCAGAGGCAAATAGAGTTCTGAACTGCCAAGCTCCCTTGTAATATGAAATTCTCTTAATACAATCTTATATTTTCAGTACGTGTCTACTTGCCCACTTTTTAAATTTTACCCTTCAGAATAATTTTTCAAATATCAGTGGAATAGCTTTATTAGGTATGTGTAAGTAAACTTTTATTGGGATTAAGGTAGTAGTATTATTTAATCCAAGAGTTATGATCCTATAAGGGATAACTGGTTATAAGTTCCTGAGAGAAAACTCAGTTATGCTTCCAGTAGGAAACGGAGGAAGGCTGTGCTTGTAACATCCTAGAAATTAATTGAGGTTTAGTGGGGTTAATTGGAAATTGATTAATTAGAAATGATGGATTATAATAATATTTGAAGGATTTTGAGGTATTTTTTTTGGATTATAAAGGCCTAGTTTCTCTTTTATATTAAGGACAATAATTTTGGGGAAATTATTTTTAGGCTCAAGAGAGGTAATTATGGGAGAAAATAAGTAAATGATATTATAGGAAAATTTTGAGAGTGAAAAGAAAATTTTTGGTTCAAAAGAAATATCTTATTTGAGGATTTTAGGGCCTAATAGTGTATTTTTCCTTAGCCTTTTTCTTTTCCATTTTTCTCTCTATTCCCCATACCTATTTTTTCCTACTCCCTCACGTCACCCCTCTCCCTCACGTCATCTCTTTCTCTCCTCTCACACTCAATAATCATATCACACTTTCTCTTCCTTTATTTTATTTCTTGTCCTTCACCCTTCATTTTTTTTAATTAATTAATTTCCTCCTCCCTTCTCTTTATTTTGGCAGCATCAGGACCCCCCCACGTGTGACCACTCTCTTCCTTCCTTTCTTTTCTTTTCCTTCTCTTTTCCTTCTCTTTTTCTTTCTCTTTCTCTTCCTCCCTCACCGTCACTTCCTCCGGCTCGCCGGCACCGGTGCCGGCCACACACGCCATCACTGTCCTAGCACATTCTCCCTTCCTTCCTCCTCCTTTCTCCTTCTCATTTTTCTCTCTTTTCCCTCCCATTTCAGTCACGCCGTCGCCAACTTTGGGAGGGAGTTTTCCGGTGAGCTTCGCCGGAAAACCACCATTCCTCTCCTCCTCTCACCGCCTCCAACATTATACTTCATTCCTCCACCCATTTTCGGTCTGATTTGTGCTTAGAAAGTAGATTAAAATATTGTTCACAAGAGCTTTCGGAGCTCGCCGGCGCCTGACCAATGGTTTTTCTGGCTACCTAAGACTATATTCGGACTCCTGTAAGTATTCTCTACGCACCTATGTCATTAGTTTCCTGATTTGTGATATTTCAAAAATAGGCCTTATCTGAGTTGGGGTTTTTAGGATATCTAAATCTATTATATTAAAGTCTAATATTTGAGTTAGAATTTTTCTTAAGGAGCTTATAATTTATTTGAGGTTTTTCCAATTTATTTGGAATTTTTGGAATTTCTAATATTAGGGAAAATTTTGGGATATTGTGGGCTAACTGGGTGTGGTTAAATTGACAATTTATGGGAGTTTATTTATTATATTATGAGTTTAATCTGGCTAATTATGGTGGAATTTATTGGTGAAATTTTAGACTGATAAAGTCTGGATTATACTAATGATTAAGGAGGAATTTTTGAAATTTGGACATTTGAGGTTAATGAGTGATTCTTAGAAATTTATGGATATTAAATTAGGGCTGTTGTTGGAATAAATAGGATTGAATTGAGATATTATAGGAGTTGAAAAGATTTACTTGGGTATGAGAGGAATGGATTTTTGGGGTCTTAGGATGGATATGGATGGGGGACTTTTAATGGTTTAATTGAGAGAGAATTAATGAGGGATTTGGAATAAATTTCTTGAGGATGAATGTTTTCTTTTGGTTAGGGAATTAAATTCCCTAATTTTGTATTTGAACACTTAATTTAAGTGTTAATTTTTATATGACTGTTATGTAGACGGTTTTTTGTCTAGAGTCAGTACGGGGGAGCTACACTATTGCGAGATTGGTGCCAGCTATCAGGTAACCGCTTCTACTTGTTCTATGTATGGGTGCGTTGTTGGTAAGGGATTTCAAACTCCCTTTCAACCCTGGATTATGATGGTATATGTATGATATGATTTTCATTGGTTATTTTTATATAAAAATGTCATGTGGGATTCGTACTTCGTAAAGTGGCATGTGTTGTGATGATCATTTTTGAAAACGATATATATATTGATTTTGAATTGTTACATTATATGGTTTTTGAAATATTGGAAAAGGCCAAGTGCCTAGCTTTGGTTAAATTGCATTTCTGATTGTGATGCATATGTTGTGTTAGTTAGCATCGATGCACTGGATACTATTGCCATCACGTGATGAGGTACCCTGTTGGCCCACAGGGACTAATTATATTATTGGTGTACTGGGTATGGGTAGCCCCCATCGAGTACTACCTTTTGGTGTGCTGTGTATGGGTAGCCCTCATCGAGCATTACCCCCGTTGTGGTGCTAGGTATGGGTAGCCCCCATCGAGTTCCACTTCTACGTGGTTCTGGGTACGGGTTGAGATCCCCGTTGAGTTTCACTCTGGTCCACCTAATTGTAGGGGACAACCTAACGTTTCGCAGGGCGAACGTTATGGATGATTGTGTAAAATATATTTTTAACTACTTTTATAAAATGATATACCTTGAGTTTGTAAAAGATTTTTAGTTACGAATTTCTGCATGATTGTCTGAGTATGTGCTCATATTTCAAATTGTTCAAATATATATGTATAGTTTCCCACATTGACACCTTGCTAGCACACACCGCACGTAGATGAGTAGTTAGTGGTTGCGTTTGGGGCTACCCCCGTTTATCTCACTTTTTGCAGGTCTAGGAGCGTAATATACGGGTACTCGGGAAGGGATCCCTCATCTTCTCACTAAAACATAGTGGGCTTTTATTTTGGGTTTTATGCGAGAAGTGTTGTATATTGCCATACTTCTTTAAGCTTTCATATTTCGCTTCCGCATTCTTACTTTTGGATAACTGTATGCTTTATTGTTTTGGTTGGGACCGATCCATTTCCGACATATAGGCCTGAGACCTACTGGTATTGCGTTTCTAACTGTAGTTTGATTATGAACTGTTGGTCGGAAACTTTTTTCTACTTGCCATGGTTGTTGTTAGAATCTTAAGTTTTGATGAAGACTGACCCATAGAAAACATAAGTGAAAGTTACCTCTGAATTAAACGAGTAAAATCTGAAAGGTAACAGATTAAAAGGATCATCTATATCAGATGGAAACTTAGCAGAAATCTAAGAATAAATATCTCTTTCGCTAAGTGTATCTCTATAGCTAACAGACAGAACCATAGCAAGTGAAGACTTAGAAATAACAAGGTTAATATCTATCGCTAAGTCATTCACTATCGCTAAGAAATAGCCTATCGCTAGAAGTTCATTAATAACTAGCAGAAAAGAAAATCAAGCCTTTGATCAAAGGAAACCAGCTAGCGATAACATGTTAAGCTATCGATAACAAAGTGCTTCAGTTAATAAACATTCAAATAGCTAGTACCTGAGATTCAATGAGTCTAGTGATAACATAGATGCTAGCGCTAACACGATTAGCTATCGATAATAGGATACCATAAAACACCCTTGAATAATCATATCAGTATCCTTAAAGCTAATAAGCAATCAAGAAACTAGCGTTAATTGGATTAGCTATCGATAGAGAAATGATTGTTGGTATGATATTGCCAGAACACTAAGCAGTGATCGAAAAGAATATGTTAGCGATGGTACTATTGTCTATCGATAGAGAATGTTTTTAACTCACCTTATATATTGTCTCTATCTCATTATGCTAACAGACTAAGCTTGCGATATCATCTTCTATGCATTACATGATTATTTGATCAGCTAACAGCTTAAAGTGCAGAACTCACACTATGTAGTTAGCGATAGCAGATCAAGCTAGCGCTACTGAAAAAGCTGCCAAAAAGTACAGTTCGTACAGATGCACAGAACGCTAAGTCTATCTCTCTCCTAGCTCACCCTACGCAAGAAGTAGTTGGAGCTAGAACAGAAAGTTAAGGCCGATGAAGAAACTGCATTTAATGCCAACGGCTAGAAGCTCTCAACGACTAAATTCAAACGGCTTCTTGAAGATTAAACGCTAGGGCTGAATCTTAGAAGAGATATAAATACAGAACTCGAGCATTTATTGAAAGACGACGAAAAACGAGAATATTCACAAACTCATTCATTGCTCTCTGTTCTTTGTATTTATTGTTTTAGAGATTTATCTATACTTAAGTGTTTATCACAATCTGTTCATTAAGTGAACGTATTTATTGAAATCCTCTACTGTTTGAGGTTGTTCAGAAAGCTTGGTGCTTTAGAACAGGGATATTACCTTACGGGTGGTAAGGGGGAGTGTTTAGAGTGATTCTAAAACTCTATAAAGGTTGACAGGTGAACCTGTACTCGTAAAACCTGTGGTTAGTGGAACCCAACAAAGTGTTGGAGAACTGGACGTAGGCAGTGTTGGCCGAACCAGTATAAACTTTTTAAGAGTTGATTTTATTTGTCATCATTTTAACTTTACAAACTTAGAGCACAATTCACCCCCCTCTTGTGCGATTGCCTCTTTCAGTTGTGATTTTTACTGGATATTTTATCATACTTGAACATGGCGGGAGTTCGTTAAGTAATTGATCAATGATTTTGAGGTTTTATTTAAATGATTTACTCGAATGATTAACTATATATTTTTAAAGAAAGATTTGCAAAAGTATTCAGATACATGGTTCATATATTTTTATATCCATGTTAGGTGAATTCTTTCTAACATGGATAAACTGATTTAAAAAGGTAGAAGGTCTCTTTTCTAACATGGATTGGTATATGGAACGGTTGGATTTTTAAATATCCATGTTAGTTGTGTTTTGATGAAACTGTTAACTGCCTTCTTTCTAACTGGAATTTTTCTCTCACTTGAATAAGATAAATTCTTTTCTAACTATGATAGTGCTTTCCGGTATTCTTAGTAATTTTATTTTCTATCATAATTAGACATTCAAACTCTATTTTAAAGAAAGTGGTACCTTGAACTCTTTTCTAACTATGTTAGTATTTTATTTCGTAAATCCTTTTTCCTAACATAGTTAGTATTGATAAAATCTTGTTACATTCGGTTTTATGGCTAATAAAATATTTTTAAATCGGTTTTATAATTAATAAAATGGTTTTACAAAGCAAATGTTACAGTGCTGAGATGGTCTGAAGGGGGAAGGTTTGACTCTCTGATGAGAGATGCTGTAATATAATTCTTGTATGAAAGAGGACATGAATCATTCCATGACCTGGATCATCTTTGGTCGCCCCTGGGGTTTCTCTTAACGAACTTATACCCAGTCTGTCAATTATGGTATCAGAGCTGGAGGATTTAAATAATATGAATCCTTAATCCCAAACCTTTTATTGTAATTACAAGTTTTCTGATTGCCTTAATTGGTGTTATTTGTTATCTGGTATATTTTAGTTTTCATTATGAATATACTAAAAGTAATAGAACCAAAAATATATGGAATTGAATCTCATAAATTACCCGAGCAATCTTTTATGTCTTTTAGTAATACAGAACAAGAAACTGATTGTATACTTACACCTTTTATAATAGGAGGAGATTGAGATTACACTTTTAATCAAATTAATTGGACTAATATGTTTTTAATGAAACAATTAGGATGTTATGTTAATAAAAATATAAATGACTTATTACAGGTTTATACTTTAGATGAATTGCTAGAAAAATTACCCGAAGAAACAAGACAAATTATTGATCAGGAACAACAAAAATATAAGGTAGATAGACTATTAGAATTAGCAAAACCTTTAGAACAAAAGTTATATGATTTAAGAAAAGAAGTTGTCAATAATACAACCGAAATACCATATATAAAAGCCAATATGAGACAAATAATGAAAGTATAAGGAATAGAAAATAGAATAGAACCAATATATGATAAGCCCCAAATAAATATGTTAAGAAATTTGGACCAAATAGAAGAACAAGATATTAATCAAAACCAAATAAGACAACAACCTTTTGATGAAAATGTTAAACAAACACGAATAATGATAGAGGAAGTTAAAAAAGGACAAGAAGTAATAAATAAGAATTTATGGGCTATATATGAAAGAATAGAAAAATTCGACATAGAAAGAGAAAGACAAAGAAATGGTATAATAATTACAGAAAGAACAGAAGATAATACAGAACTAGATTATAAAGAAAGTAGTAGAATAGCTGAAATCACATGTAATATGGGATCTGAAATGGATTATCTAGTAGAAATGATTAAACAAAAAATGAAACAAACAGTAAATAAAGAAAATAATGGTGTTATTATTAATATGATGAATGCTTTGGAAATAGAAAATTTAAATTCAAATGAAATAGAAGAAATCATGGGAAAAGAAGAAGAAAATTTAGAAGACATAAGAAAAGAATTTGCAAATGTTAAAAAAATAGGAAATACAGATGAAATAAGACAAATAAATATGGAAGTAGAAATAGATTATAGGAATTCTGATAAAAGGCCAAAAAATGAAGATATAACAAGTACTTCAAGAAATGAAGATGGACATACGATAGAAGGAGAATTAGAAAGTGAATTATATCACAAAGAACCTTTATTTAGTAAAGCTGAAAAAGAAATGCTTTTTGAAACAAATTTTAAAACACCTAATAAATCAAGATATACACCTACACCTATAAAATAATATGAAACAAGAAATATACCTAATACAGGAATATGGTTAGATTTAGATTGTAAGTTAGATAATGAAAAAAGATTAGAAGAATGGAGTAAGTCACAATTAACAGCTTTAATAGGAAGACAAATAGATATTAACTAGATTTTTCTCCCCCGTGCGATGCACGGAAGTTAAAAATAAAAATGAAATAAACTCAAGAACAATTTTTTTGAGTAACTATTCCATGATTAAAAATATTACTTGAAAACAATAAAAGTTGAATACATATGAATATAAATAATCTAAATAATTGATTGCAATTTTTTTATAAAAGGGAAAATACGAATTATTTTTAAAAGGCTTATTGCAAAATTTATGAGTTATCAAAATACATATTTATATTTTCATTAGATATTTGAAGACAACAAAAGTTAATTTCAATGATCTAAATCATTGATTACACTCATTTGAATCAAACAGAAAATATAAATTAATTTTATATGGCTTGATTGCAAATCTGTGTGAGTTATAACAATGTATATTTATATATTCATTTAATTTTAATCATATATAAATAAAATGGGCAACTTTTTGAGCAAGTTTGACTATTGAAAATAACCAATAATATTGAAAATACAATAATGATTTAAACCAGAAATAAATATGATTCAACAATTGATTGAGCATGGTCTAAATTGTAATAGGAAAAAAGTGGCTTTATTTTTTTGCTTGAATGGGTGCAATTTATTTGGAATTTTCAATATGATATACTTTCCCATAAATTGGATTTTTTGCTTAGGTAATATTACATATTGTAAATCAAATACATATTTATTGATTGTTGCCTAAAATATAGAGATATATTTGAACACAATAATTAATTCCTTTACTTTAAAACCAGAATATTGGAGATTAAAAAAATATATATATGATTTGAATTTTTTATAAACAATAATAAATTGATAAGTATGTATGTAATCAAATATTCAAATAAGTACATTTGTTAGAATTATGGCATATTATAAATGAAATATATATATATATATATATATTTGGATTGTTGCCTAAACTAATGACCTATTTGAACACAGTTATCAATTTGTAAATTTCAAAAGCCAAATATTGTAGATTAAAAAACAAAATTTATGTCGTTGTTTTAAAACAATAGTAGTAAATTAAGATATATGTACATGAGAATTGATTTTTATTGGTGTAGCTTTCTAGCAACCTATTTATTTTTTACAATGGACATGAAAATTCGAAAAGAAAAATTTCCAAATAGAAAAATAATTAATACCATGTTGTCTAATTTATTGACTTATTTAAACACATTAATTATTTTATAAATTTCAGAGGCAAAATTAATAGTGTTGATTGTAAATCATATATATATATATATATATATATATGTTTTAATTTTTGTCTAAAATAGGGATTTATTTGAAGACAATAATTAATTTGTACATTTGAAAAGTCAAATATTGAAGATTAAAAACAAATACATATGGATTGATTTTTCTATAAATTAATATTACACTAAGAGGTATGTACATGATAAAAAAGAGAATTAATATAGAATACCTTCTTAGAAATAGATATATATGTATTTAATCATTGCTCAATATAAAATAATTTTCATACATTTATGATTTAATCATTGCTTTGCTCAATTTTAAATAGCTTTCAAAATTCAAATAATACCTTCCCAAAAGTAGATATATATGATAAGTAATGATTAATTATTGGTAATGAAATTTGAAATTAAGAATAAAACTTTCCATTATGACTTTGATTATGTCCACATGTGGACCAATAATTGAGTTAATTGAAGATGATGTCATTGGACATGTTGACCAATAGGATTGTTGCTAGGAGTTTTCAAGAAATATTTAGATTTTGCTAGTATAATAGTAGAAGCAAGTTTTGTAGGAAATGTACAAAGTTGGTGGAAAGGAAAAACTAATGAATTTAGAAGTAATGTAAGAAGAGTAGATCCAGGAACTTATAATAATAGAAAAGAATTTTATGCTTTTCTGATAAGAAATTACGAATCAGTAATAAGAAATGAATTTTTAGGAAGAAGTGCAGAATTAGGAGAACAAACAAAAATAAAAAAAATGCTATAAGAAGATTATATGATATAGAAATTTGTTCATTAGAACCAAAATATTTAGAACAATATATATATATATATATGTGAATTTAAAAAATATTATTATGAGGCTAGGATACAAAAATATGAACATCAAAAATTTTATATAGAATTATTTTATAGAAAATTACCACATCTAATTTCAGATACTATAAACGATGATTATAATAAAATGTTCAATACCCTAGAATTAAAAAATATAATACCATATCTAGACACTTAAGGAAGAAGAGAAAATTATTTAAGAGAATATATTTATCTGATAAATGTAAAGAAAGAGAAGGGGATGCCCTCCTCTATAAAAAGCCATGTAACCGGTTTAGAAAGGTAGAGGCAGATAGAGTTCTGAGAATGGCAAAACGCACAAGAGGGGGGTGAATTGTGCTTTAAAAAATTAAATGAAACTTAGAACCACAAGACAATCTTTTATATTGGTTCGGCCAACACAATGCCTACGTCCAGTTCTCCAACTCCTCGTTGGGTTCCACTATACCACAGGTTTTACAAACACGGGTTCACCTGCCAACCTTTACAACAGAGCTTTAGACTTTCCTCTAAACGCTCCCCCTTACAACTTGTAAGGACACAACCCTTGTCCTAAAGCCCCAAGCTTTAGAACAACCTCAAACAGTAGAGGATTTCAACTAATGAGTTCACTCAATGAACAGATTTTGATAAACACTTAAGTATAGATAATCTCACTCAGAGTAATAAATACTTTGAGCTTTTGTGAGCATAGAGTAGATGAGAATATTGAATGCTGGTTTTTCTCTTTTAGTGTGAGAGTTGCTAACTCTTCATAAATGCTCACGTCTTGATCTTTATAACTCTTCACAGCTTGCCTTTTTCTTTTAGTTTCAAGAGGCTGTTTGAAATTAGTCGTTGAGAGCTCTTAGCCGTTTGCAATTAATGTTGTTCTTCATCTTTGTCAACTTTCTTCTCTTGCTTCAATTAATTCTTGCAGAGGATGAGCTAAGAGAGATAGAGTCTGTGAGTAACGATCACCTGCAACATTGTACTTGCATAGCAGCTTTTTTAGTAGCGCTAGCTCCCTTGGCTATCGCTAGCTTAATAGTGTAAGTCCTGCACTTAGCTGTTAGCTAAACAAGTATTCATGTGAAGCACAGTAGGTGTTATCGCTACAGTATTTCATTAGCTCAGTGTTCAAAGACAATGTATTAGCTATCAGAATGTCTAAGTTATTTCAACAAGTATTTTTCTATCGATAGCCAATCATGTTATCGCTAGTGACTATGTTATCGCTAGTTTATTTCATTAGCTCAATGTTCAAACATTCTCCCCCTTTGTGCTATTCATGTTATCTATGGGACCTTAGCGATAGTGATATACTTAGAGATAGAGATATTGACTTTTCTTCAGATTATTGCTAAGTGTTCATTTGCTATTGTTATCCTAACACTTCCATTTGTTATCGATAGGCTCTAGCTTAGCAATAGAGTATCTGTTACCTATAGGATTTTACTTGTTCAATGTTAAGGTAACCTACACTCTTTTACTTAGTAATTTAACATGATTCTTATCTCAATTCATTCTAGACTAAATGATGCGATCCAGAACCAACAAACCGTCTCTTCAAATGGAAATTGGAGCAACAAATATGAACAATTACTTTGAGTTTGTCATTAATTCAATTTGGGCTGAAAATGGAGCTGCTGATCATATTTTGGGCTTGGAGACATCAAATTGAAGGGCTTGGGCCATGAGCTATACATGGGAGGAGTCATTTGGGTTTAAATGATCACATTTAGGGCTTTAAATTCTGATTACTTTTGGTTAAATGTATTAGTGCGAAAATTAATAGTTAGGTGGCAGATGTGACTTTTAAGTTCCCTAATTTATTTAATTAGGTTTTAAGTTATCTATTTTCTAAGTTAGCATTTGATGTTTTGATTTCCCTAGAATGCATTTAATGCAAATTAGGTCAGATTTCTGAATGTTGCCTTTAAATACATTGTAAGCTTCATATTGAAAGAAAGACTTGATTTTTGAATGAAAAAGTTGCTTTCTGCTCTTTGAATCTTGAGAGTGGATTCTCTCTAGGGTTCTTTTTAGAACTAACAGACTTATCAAGGCTTGATCAACCTTGTGGCGTCTTCCAACACTTCGGGTCTTTGTCCTTTCGTGTTCAAGGGTTCAAGTGGATTGTTCCAGTCCTTTGTTTAGCTTTCTTGGGGTGAGTGTATCTCAGATTGGTTGTGGGTTCTTGGGGTCTAACCCTAGTGGGTTCGCACCACTAATGTTATATGCTAATTGTTCATTTTACTTATGTTATCTATGGTTCCAGTCCTCATCAAAACTTAAGATTCTAACATTCTCCCCCTTTTTGATGATGACAAAACATAAGTAAAAACATATATAAGATAAAGCATGTACAGAGCATAAATTAAAAATAAACATATAAATTGTATTGACTTTGCAAAAACAATCATATCTTTTTAGGATCAAAATTGTCAGGATTAGCTAAGTATGAAATGTATACAGAGTGGTTCCTAAAGGCTAGGGGTTTCTCATTGTTGAATTTTGCTCCAGAGGCTGAGGTTATGTATTCTTCATCAAGTCCATCAGAAATAGAGGAATCAGAGTAGAAGAATTTATCTTGCTCAACGGTCTGAGTGGGTTCAGTAAGAGAGACATCTTTGGATGTTTTGGAGGCAGCCTTAGACTTGTGAAACTCCTTTTATATACCCATGCTTTCTTCCCTTGAGCAATTTTCTTTGCTAATTTCTTTTTTCTTTCTGCAGCCTCTTTCTCTGCCTTTTTCTTTGCCTCAGCAGCGGCCTTCTTCTCTTTTCTCAAGACTTCTGCAATAGCCTTCTTTTCTTCTTTTGTCAACTTGGGAGGAGGAGCTGGCTTTTCAGATGTTTTACCTCTTGGATGAGAAGGATTCTTAGGAGCCACTCGCTTGATCTTTATGCTTTTCCCTTAGGAGCCTCAGGAGAAGCGATAGGAATAATTTTGAAGGAGACATCTTCTCTGGCTTTCCTCTTGGTCTTTTCCCTTTTCAACCCTTAAGCTAAAGCTTTGCTCTTGTTTTTCTCAGCCTCAAGCACTAGCATCTTCTGAATATCAGCTTTAAACTTATCTCCAGTGCTAGGCTTGTCTTTAATTGTTATTTCAACATCAGCTCCTGGAAGAATGACAGAAACTAGAACTGGCTTTGCAGATAGGACACTTGGAGGAATGCCATGCTTTTCTGCAATTATAACTGCCTCGGCTAAAAGATCCACTTCTGGAGCATTGGGAGCTTGAGCTTCTTCTTCTTCTTGAAAAGTGGGGAGATTTGCTTAATATCTAGCACACATTCCTACACTAAATTGAATATAAGGCCTACTAGCAGTTAGATAAAGTAAGGAACCTATAATCCCTCTATAAAGAGATTGATTAACTACTTTTCCCTTGGCATCTGCATTTAAACTGGCAGAGGTACTCATGGGAGTGTCCTCATCTTTAGATTGCTCCATACCAAACTTATTGAGAATCTCCTTACAATACTTGGTTTGGGAGATGAAGATGCCATCTTTCTTTTGCTTTATCTACAGGCCTAGGAAGAATGTTAATTCTCCCATCATAGACATTTCAAATTCACCTTGCATCATCTTAGCAAACTCTTCACAAAGCTTTTCATTAGTTTCACCAAAGATAATATCATCAACATAAATTTGAACTATGAGTATATGTTTATCTTTATGCATGATGAATAAGGTAGTATCTAATTTTCCTCTAGAAAAGCCTTTTTCAATGAGAAATATGCTAAGCCTCTCATACCAAGCTCTAGGTGTTTGTTTGAGACCATAAAGAGCCTTTTTAAGTTTGTAAACATGGTCAAGCTTAGAGTTTTCTTCAAAACCAGGAGGTTGTTCTACATATACCTCTTCTTTGATATAGCCATTAAGAAAGGTACTCTTAACATCCAATTGATAAAGTTTAATATTTTTGATGGATGCAAAAGCTAGAAGAATCCTTATTGCTTCAATTCTTACAACTAGAGCAAAGGTTTCTTCATAATCAATGCCTTCTTCTTGGTTATACCCTTTGGCAACTAATCTGACTTTATTTTTGACAATTTGACCAGCTTCATCAAATTTGTTTTTGAAAACCCATTTAGTACCAATAATAGGATGATTTCTTGGTCTAGGTATCAAATCCCAAACTTGATTTCTTTTAAATTGATTAAGTTCTTCCTGCATACTATCCAGTCACAGTTAACAAGAGCTTCATCAACACAGGTTGGTTCAATTTCAGAAATAAAAGCAGAAAATACCATTTCATTTTATAGTTGCCTTCTGGTTCTAACACCTTTTGACATTTCTCCAATTATTTGTTTAGGAGGATGGTGCTTAAGATTTCTTATGGAAGATTGAGGCTCATTAGCTTCATCTTGATCATCTCTAGCATTTTCCTCAGCATTCACTATCGATGGCTTTGGTGCTATCGATAGGGGAGGCCTTAAAAATTTTGAAAAATCTTCATCCTCATCTACACAATGTTGCTTTTCATGAGGAGTTTCATCAAATACTAGATGCATTGACTCTTCAACATTTTGAGTTCTTTTATTATAGACTCTATATGCTTTACTCCTATTTGAGTAACCTATGAATATGCCAATGTCATATTTAGGGTCAAATTTACCTAAGTTTACCTTCCCATTGTTGTGAATGTAGCACTTAGATCCAAAGATCCTCATGTGACTGATGTTGGGCTTTCTTCCCTTGTGGAGCTCATATGGAGTCTTCTCCATCCCCTTTCTGATATATGCTCTATTTGAGATGTAGCATGCTGTGCTCATTGCATCTGCCCAAAACATTTGAGCCACTTGCTTCTCATTCAGCATGCTCCTTGCCATTTCTGAGTACTCTATTCTTCCTCTCAACAACACCATTTTGCTGAGGAGTACGAGGGGCAGAGAAGTTGTGTTCAATACCACTTTCATCACATAACTCCATGAACTCCTTGTTCTCAAACTCTCCTCTATGATCAGTCCTAATTGCTACAATCTTGGTGCCTTTTTCATTCTGCAATTTCTTAGCAAGCACACAAAAGGCATCAAAAGTTTCATGCTTTGAGGAAAGAAACATAGTCCAAGTAAACCTTGAATAGTCATCTACAACTACAAGAGTGTATAGACTTCCACCTAGACTTTTCACTCTTGCAGGCCCAATTAAATCTATGTGGATCAGTTCCAATGGCCTACTTGTGGAAACTGTCTTCTTGGTTTTAAACGAAGACTTTGTTTGTTTACCCCTTTGGCAAGATTCACAAATTAAATCATGCTTAGCTCTAAAACTAGGAATACCTATGACTAGCTCCTTTTTAACTAGCTTATCAAGTTGAATAAAATTTACATGAGCTAGTCTCTTATACCATAGCCAACAAGTTTCATCATTTGAAATAAAACATTTTTCTTCAAGTTGTTGGCATAAATCTAATTGTATAAGTTACCATTTCTATTTGCTTTCAGCTTACGCTTAAGATTAGTCTTATTTATATCTAAATCCTTTTTATCAACAATAAGACATTCATTAGAATAAAAAATAACCCAGTTACCATGGTCAGTGCTTTGGCTAACTTAGCAAATTATGGCAGAGACTATCCACTAAGTACACATCATTGACAGGACCAACTTCCCCAACTCCAGTGATCTTTCCACTTCGATTTCCACCAAAATTGACTTTGGCTCCATCTTTTATCACTAGATTGTTGAACTTGTCCTTGTCACCAGTCATATGCCTTGAGCATCCACTATCAATGTACCACTTTCCTTTGTTGGATGCTTTAAGGCACACCTGCACAAACTAGATAGATTTAGGCAAACTTTCTTGGGTCCTTTAGGATTAGTTTTGAACTCTAGGTTTGTAAAAACCTTAGGCACATGAGTTCCTTTAGGAACCCACTTATAAGAGCCACCAATCCCATATTTTCTTGGATTGCAAGTAGATTGAGTATGGCCCTTTTTGTTACAATAATTACAAAAACTATATGGTGAAGAATATTCAGAAGATTTTCTAAAATACTTTAAATAAGGTTTCACCTTGGGTTTTACCCATATCTTTGAAGCTCTTTGCTTCGGCTCATAACCAATGCCAGTTTTGTTTCTAAAAGCTTTTTGGTCCTTTAAAATTATTTTTAGCATCTCTGAGCCTTTTCTTAACTTTTCTAAAGCATTTGAAAGTTTTTCTTTCTCCTTCAACAAATTTTCACAGCTAGAACAACTCTCAAAATTTGTTGTAGGAGGATTAGCTATCGATGGAGGACTAGCTATCGATAGCTCTTCTCTAGGATTTTGCGATAGCTTCTCTTCTATCGATAGTACAGAAGGAACTTTGGATGTAGAAGAAGAAATATTTGTCTTAAGTTCCTTGTTTTCTTTTCTTAAACCTACAACTTCTTTAGCAAGCTTAATTAATTCAGTATGCATTTCATTATACATGCTTTGAAGTTCAGAATAGGTAGGTTCATAATCATATACCTCAGAGTCACTTTGCTCCTCTTGAGCAACTAGGCAGAGATTTGCACTATCTTCATTATCGCTAGCTTCCTCATCTGAACTATCACCCCAGATGGATGATACATGGGCTTTCCTTGAATCTCTGAAGACTTGGGCACTCAGCTTTGAAATGACCAGGTTTCTTACATTCAAAACAAACAGGAGCTTTATCCTTCTGAGAATCCTTTCTGAAGCTAGGACCACCCTTTTGGAACCTTCCTCTTCTCTTAAAGAATTTCTTAAATTTTCTAACCATGAGAGCCATATTGTCATCATCTAGATCTTCATATTCATCTTCTTCATCATCATCATCAACTTCATCTCTTTCAGATACAACAAGGGCAAGAGTCTTCTTTTTAGGATTTCCATGAGCTTCCCTTTGAGCTATCAAAGTTGGCTCATACTCAGCCAGACTACCAAACAAGGCCGTGATGGACTTAGTTGATTCTCCTTGCATCTCTTGAATAGCAGTGACCTTCATGAGCCAATCACCCTTTAATACTTTTAGGATCTTATTAACTTGCTCTTTCTCTGAAATTTTTCTTCATAGAGCAGCAAGATTGTTGATGTGATGAGTGAATCTGATATCCAAATCTCTTATATTTTCTCCTTCTATCATTTCAAACTTGTGGAACTCCTCAACAAGCATTTCCACTCTTCTGTCTTTCACTCCAGAGGTTCCTTCATGAGCAATCTGCAGAGCTTCCCACATTTCCTTAGCATTGCTCAAAAGGCTGACTCTGAAAAACTCAATCTGACTAAGAGCACTTTGTATCATAAGAATTGCCTTACTGTTCAATTCGAGATCAGCAATGTCATCATCAGTAAATTCACTTTCACTCTTTGGATTGCCTAAAATATTCTTAGGCACAATATCCCCTTCTTCTATAATCTTCCAAAACTTATACCCGTTGGCTTTGATGTAGATCTTCATTTTAAGTTTCCAAAAAGTATAGTGCTTTCCATCAAAACTAGGGGTTTGTTAATGGAGCTTCCTTCAGGCAGAATATTCTCGTACGGTGCCATCTTGATCTTTTCTTCTCAGACTCGTTGGAATCAAAAGGAGAAGACCTGCTCTGATACCAAATGAGAATGGCAAAACGCACAAGAGGGGGGTGAATTATGCTTTAAAAAATTAAATGAAACTTAGAACCACAAGACAATCTTTTATACTGGTTCGGACAACGCAATGCCTATGTCCAGTTCTCCAACTCCTCGTTGGGTTCCACTATACACAGGTTTTACAAACACGGGTTCACCTGCCAACCTTTACAACAGAGCTTTAGACTTTCCACTAAACGCTCCCCCTTACAACTTGTAAGGACACAACCCTTGTCCTAAAGCCCCAAGCTTTAGAACAACCTCAAACAGTAGAGGATTTCAACTAATGAGTTCACTCAATGAACAGATTTTGATAAACACTTAAGTACAGATAATCTCACTAAGAGTAATAAATACTTTGAGCTTTTGTGAGCATAGAGTAGATGAGAATATTGAATGCTGGTTTTTCTCTTTTAGTGTGAGAGTTGCTAACTCTTCATAAATGCTCACGTCTTGATCTTTATAACTCTTCACAGCTTGCCTTTTTCTTTTAGCTTCAAGAGGCTGTTTGAAATTAGTTGTTGAAAGCTCTTAGCCGTTGGCAATTAATGCTGTTCTTTATCTTTGTCAACTTTCTTCTCTTGTTTCAATTAATTCTTGCAGAGGATGAGCTAAGAGAGATAGAGTTTGTGAGTAACGATCACCTGCAACATTGTACTTGCATAGCATCTTTTTCAATAGCGCTAGCTCCCTTGGCTATCGCTAGCTTACTAGTGTAAGTCCTGCACTTAGCTGTTAGCTAAACAAGTATTCATGTGAAGCACAGTAGGTGTTATCGCTACAGTATTTCATTAGCTCAGTGTTCAAAGACAATGTATTAGCTATCAGAATGTCTAAGTTATTTCAACAAGTATTTTTCTATCGATAGCCAATCATGTTATCGCTAGTGACTATGTTATCGCTAGTTTATTTCATTAGCTCAATGTTCAAACATTCTCCCCCTTTGTGCTATTCATGTTATCTATGGGGCCTTAGCGATAGTGATATACTTAGCGATAAAGATATTGACTTTTCTTCAGATTATTGCTAAGTGTTTATTTGCTATTGTTATCCTAACACTTCCATTTGTTATCGATAGGCTCTAGCTTAGCGATAGAGTATCTGTTACCTATAGGATTTTACTTGTTCAATATTAAGGTAACCTACACTCTTTTAATTAGTCATTTAACATGATTCTTATCTTAATTCATTTCAGATTAAAGTTATATGCTAATTGTTCATTTTACTTGTTATCTATGGTTCCAGTCCTCATCAAAACTTAAGATTCTAACAACTATGGGAAGAAGAGAAAATTATTTAAGAGAATATTTATCTGATAAATGTAAAGAAAGAGAAGGGGATGCCCTCCTCTATAAAAAGCCATGTAACCGGTTTAGAAAGGCAGAGGCAGATAGAGTTCTGAACTGCCAAGCTCTCTTGTAATATGAAATTCTCTTAATACAATCTTATATTTCCAGTACGTGTCTACTTGCCCACTCTTTAAATTTTAACCTTAAGAATAATTTTCAAATATCAGTGGAATAGCTTTTTCAGGTATGTGTAACTAACCTTTTATTGGGATCAAGGTAGTAGTATTATTTAATCCAAGAGTTATGATCCTATAAGGGATAACTGGTTATAAGTTCCTAAGATTAAACTCAATTATGGCTCCACTAGGAAATGAAGGAAGGCTGTGCTGAGATGGTCTAAAGGGGGAATGTTTGACTCTCTGATGAGAGATGCTGTAATATAATTCCTGTATGAAAGAGGACATGAATCCTTCCATGACCCGGATCATCTTTGGTCACCCCTGGGGTTTCTCTTAACGAACTTATACCCAGTCTGTCAATTATATGTTATTTTATTCTCTTTATTTTGTCATTTTAATTTTATTATCTTATGCCTTTCATTTTGTTATTTATGCCTTTTATTATCTTATATTATATTCATTTTTAATTTTGCTATTTAAATTTATGTTTTTCTTATATGTTGATGTAATTCTCTTATTTTCATTTTCATTCTGTTACACCTTTTTATATTATTATGTCTAATCCCTTCATGTGATTTGTTCTTTCGTATTATACATCTTTTGTCGTTATCTTAAATTATGCTATTGTAATTTTATTTGTCATCTATATTGCCATTTATGTTATTTCAGTTTTCTGGTTATTATATAACATTATTTAATTTAACTTTATATTATTACTATTTATGTTGATTGTATTGGAATCTATGTTAATTTTAGGCATCCGTTTCATTAATATGATTTTTTATTACATATTATTGTCATTTTTATATTATAAATGATTGAATTTAATTTATTTCGTCCTAACAATGTTCTTTTAAGTTTATTAAATGGAAAGAGCTCTTGTTATATTATTTTTGTAATGCTCTTAAATTTATATTGCAGATTACACACGCATATTAACACTATAATATATATGCGCACTACACACATACTTAGATCAAGTGCTAGGATTTCATATTGTTTTGGGTTTTATGATACATACATACATACATACATACATACATACACATATTATATATAGCAATTGCTATTAATTTTATTTAGTATCACTATGACTTTTCTGATATGCATATATATATATATATATTCACATATGTTTTAATGTATAGTTTCGCAGTTTATATATACATATGTAAAATTCTACTTACTAATAATAATTAAACCCCTAATAACGTATTTCAATCACCGTTAGCAATACTAACTATGATAGGAAAATAAATTTTCATATAAATCAAGCCACCCTATCATAGTTAGAAAAAGATCTTCCTTACAAATCAACATGCTATCCATGATAGAAAGAGCAACTCATATTATGATATAATCGCTATCATGGATAGAAAGATGTCTAACCATGTTAGATAAAGGACTACCTCACGTGGTTAAATAAAAATACCTATAATAGTTAGAAAAGGGTTCTACTAACTATGATAGGAAAAATGATTTTGCATACGATTACAACAATTACCCTATCATAGTTAGAAAAAGATTTATCTTAGAAACATAAGATAATCCATGATAGAAAAGGGCAACACACAACAATATAATCATACTACCATGGATATTTTTCCCTAACTATGTTAGAAAATGATTCCTCTAACATAGTTAGTAAATGTTCACCTTATTAAGAAATACCAATTGATTTAACCATGTTAGATAAGGAGCCTCCTAACATGGTTAATAAAAAAATCCACATTTAAAAACGCTAACTTCACAACAATCAAGCATTCACCATAACCATGTTAGAAAAGATTTCTCTAACATGGTTATTGAACAAAACCCGTACACTAAATCGAATTCAAGCAAATATTGATACAGTCATCCAGAATTTAATATCAATCAAAGACATAAACATGCGGAAGTGAATGCAAGCCTATATGTGGCAATATACAGTTTTAAAATAACTCTATCGGCCAACTTACCGATTCCATGTGAACCGGTTGGCCCCATCCCCTTTTCCTTCGCCCTAGTCAATGCATGACCACCTGCAAAAATGTAAATAACCACGGGGTGAGACAAACATGTCTCAGTAACCACAACTCAACTCAATATAAGAGTATGAGTGGGTTAGCCGAGCGCCTATAGGGTACCACTTTAAAATATTTAATCCACAACAAAGTAATCTATATAAATATACAACCATATCATCGCAAGAGTATCAATCTGCACCATAACCCATGCTACCACTGAAGTAAAAGTTTTTAAGAACATACGACAAAAGTAAACATGATGTGACACTATGCCCCTATCTATAATCAGGATGGCATCCTCCCCTCTGTCTATAATCAGAATGGGGACTTCCCTTGTCTCTAATCACTCAAGGAGGCGGTCTCTGTCTAAAATCAAAATGGCTGGTACAAATAACTACTCGGTTGGCCTACCGAGGGTTACATTGCGAGATGGTACAATGCAGTGTCATGCAATAATTACAACAACCATTTATCTCAGATATTACACAATATCCAATCCACAATAACCATTAATCACAGTCCGCCAATAGAACCGGCTAGGATACTACATATAATAACAAATTTTATATAAACTTAGCGGTGATTTTCTAAAGGTACCCAGCAGGCTATTTGATAGGAAAGTAATTTGAAGATTCATATTACGACCCAGGAAATACATATATAACTAAATAGGGATTTAGAAAATCCCGACTAACATCACCCACAATATTATAGTAAGATGAGAGTGGTTACCTGCACCGGTCCAAACAATAAATATACTCACTAAGGTAGTCATTGAGCTCCACTCGATTCACCGATGTCTACATTCATACAAATAAACAATAATTGATCAAAACACGTTTTATGTGGCATTGACCCTACCCTTTGGGACTTAGCCAAAAATTGCATAAAGAAATTCAATCACATTTATTTGACTTGGTTAAGTTAAATTAAACCCGTACCAAGCTTAAAACAATATTCATCCCCAATAATCTATTCTTGAATTAAGAACTTCTCTCTCTTTAATTAAAGCTATTTAGACCTAATTAACCTCAAATCACAATTCAGGATAAAAACCCCAATTCATCAACCATAACTCTTTAACTTACCATATCCTATGAAACCTCTAAAATCATCCTTACACATTTATCATACCAATTTCACTATCCCCCCTCTCACATAAACATCTATTCAATTAGAACCCCTCAATTTATATGGAAGCTTAATTCCATCCTATTTATCCAACAAGCAGCCTTAATTTAATATCCATAAATTCATAGAATTCACCAATTCACCTTACTGTCCATATTTCAAAAATTCCTCCTCAATCACTAATATATTCTAAACTTTATCAGTCCAAAAATTCCACCAAATGAAATTTCACCAATTCAGCCAGATTGACATCATCACATAAATCTTAAATAAACTCTAATACCATCAATTAATCTCAGATAAGTCAGATCACAATCTCTAAATTTTCCCTAAGCTTAGAAAGTTCAAAAATTCCAAATAAATTAGAAAACTTCAATTAACTCAAAAATCTCTTCAAGGGATTTCTAAAGCACATTTTTAACTTCAATATAATCAGCTTATAACTCCTAAAAACCCCAACTTAGACAAGATCAAATTTTCAAACGGAGCCAATCGAAGAAACTAATGACATAGGTAGGAAGAGGAGACTTACAGGGAGTTCGAAAATGTGTTTATTTGGTCGGAAAAACTCCGTCACCGGAGCCCGCGAGCTCAAGAAATTCCGGTGAGCTCGTCCTTCGATCTCCTACGCTCCCAAATCGAACCAGAAACAAGTAGAGAAATGATGTATGAGGTGAGAGGGGACGAATGTAGGTGATGGGTGGTGGTTTTCCGGCGAGTTTCACCAGAAAACTCGCCCCCTTCTTGTTGTTGACCACCGGCAATGGGAGGAAACAGAGGGAACGGTGTGAGGGAGGAAGGAGGGAAAGGGGAAGAAGGCAAGCTTGGGCTGTGGTGCGGCGCGGCTGCGAGCTTCGGTGCTAGACGGTGACAGGAGTGAAGGAGAGTGAGAGATGAGAAAAAGAGAGAGAGAAGAGAGATGAGAGGGAGGGGTTCACAGGAGAGTGACGAGAGAAAGAGAGGAAAAAGAGGAGAGAGGAAAAAGAAAAGAAAAGAAAAGGAAAATAAAATGGGAAAATTATACTATAAGGCCCTAAAATTCTCAAATAAGATGATTCTTTTGAACTAAAAACTTTCTTTTTACTATTAAAAATTTATATCTCATATCCTCTAATTATTTTATCCTATAATAACCTCTTTTGGATCAAAAATAATTTCTCCCAAATTTTTGTCTTTACAATAAGGGAGAAACTAAATCTTTATAAAGCCCTCCAAAAATGCATTAAATCTCTCAAATATCCTCATAATTCATCATTTTTCATTTGTAAATTCCTAATGACATCTGCTAATCCTCAAATAAATTTATGGGATGTTACAACGTACACATGTGTATTATTTCTAGTCTATTTATATTGTTATCTATATGACGATAGGCTTATCTAATTCTTTATATTAGATTGTGATTTTTAATTTACTTAATTTATTACAAGATTCTTTTTATTTTATAGCATGGCCAACAGCCATAATGCTTTATATTTTGTGATTAAATGACCAGAAGTCATATCACTTCATATAATAATTCTTATGTAGTTGTAATCGGATGACCAGCATTCACATTACCTTTTTAATAGTTCTTGTGTAAAAAGAACATTATGAGTTCCACTAAATTGTATCAGAAGAAGAAATTGTGGTACTATATGATTAAATCATTAGAAATATTAAAGCCTTGAAGGCTTATTGTTCATGTATCAAAATGACAAAAAAGGAGCTTTAGAGCCTTAAAATATATTTTAGGTCCTGAAGATAAATAATTTATAGATAATTATAATATTCAAAAGTAATAGTCCTGAAGACTGGTCAACATATTTGGCTATGATTACACATGATCAATGCCCAAATTAAAATTAGAGGCAGCAATGTTTTATGATATTAAAATAATGATTGTTATATACGATTATGAGAAAATGTTACAATATGGTAAAGCTGTAAATAGCTAAACATGCACCTATTTACTGAAGGTAAAAGGTCTAAGTGGTTGTAAAGTTGAAAAGACCACGAGATGACAGATATCAAAATTGACAATGAGTTGGTAAATAACAAAAGAATAAATGCGTTACATAGAAATATGCCCAGATTTATTGTAATAGAAAAAAAAAGACATTTTCATGAGCTAGAAGACTACCTCATGTTTAATGCGTGAGAAAAATCATTATAAGGAAATGTGACTATTGGTTTTATTCTACGAGTAAAATTGACACATTTTTTATGAGAACTTGATTGATTTGATAAATGATTGTTGATTATTTTTTTTTGTTAGAGTAATTTTCATAGTTGAGATTTGAGATGCAATTTTACTTACCATAATTTATTGGTTATGACATAAGATCATGAGAATATATATATATATATGTTTCTAGAGAAAAAGAAAACAAATTGAAGTATATTATTACTAATGAGTAATGAACTTATATGGAAATATAATATTATATGTTAGTTCTTGAAGAACTTATATGTAACAAAATTGATATAGTTCCTGAAGAACGAATACAAATTCTTTTCCTATGGGTAGAAGAACAATTCATCATGAAAAATATGAGCCCATGGATTGATATTAGAACTTCGGTTCATTAATGGGTATGAAAAAAATAGCTCTATTGGATTCAAATCCATAATTATATGTGATTTGTTTGATCATCTAAGTTATTTATTGATATAGTAAACTAGAAGTTTATTGATCCAAATAAATTTATTGTTGGTATGGCTTGTTTGATCATCTAAGTTATTTATTGACATCCATTGAAGAACTAGAAGATTCTTCATGAATAGTTAACATAATTCAAGAATTATATTGCGCTGCTTGATCTCAAAGAAAACTTAAAAATCACTAGTTGTGATTTGGAATGGATCTATACTTCTGGAAATATATCTAACTCATGGGCCCTTTCAAATAGCATGTAAACCATACAAGTATTGAATAAATTTGATAGATGCATCTATAAGATAGTTAAATGTGCAACTATTATAAGTGTGCAACTTGAAGTTTGCATGATTCTGTGTATAAATAATTATGTTTAGTGCACAATTTTCAGATTATATGATCCAAAAATCATTTATTAAAGCCTCCATGAATAGCTAAAGAATAAAGTTTCTATATATTTCAATGTTGGTATATATAATATTACATGTTGTAGCACATATTTAAATAATGCCAACAAGATTCTCCAGGTAAAATTGGCTTTTGGTCAGGAGCCAAATAATTTCCATCTTAATTTTTTTTGAATGTACAATGCATATATGTCTATCAATCCACCACGTGTATAGATGGATATTTAGACAAAGTTGAGATAAATGTTGGGTAATGAACTCCTTTTTGTTTCTAAATGAAACAAAATGTTGTTTCAAAAGGAAACAAATGGATTTAGGAGACTTATACCGCACTATTATTTTATTATCATTCAACAAAGTTATCCAAACATGAAGGGGAGAAATCTAGTAGCTGGAAAAGAAAATATATTGCATGCACTATTATTATCAAATGTAGATCCTCGAGTATAGTATTATGAACCAGAAGTTCATCAAATTTTGCATTCATGAAGTATTACAAAATATCTGTCAGATATAATTACTGACCTTAATGAGAATTATCGAATCGCATATTCCAGCTAAAAAATGCTCCAACAAATGTGACATGCCTGAAGCATGAGAAATCAATCGATTTCAAATGTAAATACTTCGGATAAATATGAGCTTATAGTTAAGATGATCATATTGAGGAGGCAGGCACTCCAGAAGAGTGCGAAGACATAACTAATTAAAAAACCCCCTCAAAGGAGGTATATGTACCTGAAAATTAATAAAGAGATCTCGATAAGTTATGTTACAACAAGGAAAATGGAATCGAAAAGAATAAAGTTGTCGACAACAATTTTGATAATGATATCACGTGATTAAATGAGGATCTTACACAAAGGTTTGTCATGAGAAGTGACAAACAGATGATTGGCCAAAAGAAAAGGAAAGAAAGGAAATGAAAATATGATTATAGTTCAAAATATGTGAAAATCATGGACCTAAAGTCCAAAATCGAGAAATAAAAGTTATTATGGCATATCAATATTGTAAAAACCTACTTACTAAATATAATTAAACCACCAACAATCAAATTTAATCATATTACACTGCTAACTATGATAGGAAAAAGGGTTTTCATACAATTACAATAATACCCCTATCATAGTTAGAAAATGGTTTACCTAGGAATTCAAAAGATTATCCATGATAGAAAAAGCAACCACATATTCCTATCATTATACTATCATGGATATTTTACCCTAACTATGTTAGAAAAAGAACCCTCTAACATAGTTAGTAAAGATTCGCCTGATTAACATATTTACCTTACTAACTATGATAGGAAAAATGATTTTTCCTATGATTACAACGAGTATCTTATCATAGTTAGAAAAAGATTTATCTTAGAAACGTAAGATAATCCATGGTAGAAAAGGCAACACATAACTATTCGATCATACTATCATGGATATTTTTCCCTAACTATGTCAGAAAAGAATTCCTCTAACATAGTTAGTAAAGATTTACCATATGAACAATTAACAATTGATTTAACCATGTTAGATAAAGAGCCTCCTAACATGGTTAATAAAAATCCACATGTAAACGCTAACTTTACCACAATCGAGCAATTATGAATACAGTCATCCATAATTTAATATCAATTTAAACATAAGCATGCGGAAGCGAATGCAAGCCTACTACTATTTGGCAATATACATTCCAAATACCATTGCTGAGTGACACACCAGTCCAGTATGAACCAGACGGCCCCTTCCCCTTCCTCGGTTCACGTGCAGGTGCATGATCACCTGCAAAAATATTAATAACCACGGGTGAGACAAATATGTCTCAGTAACCACAACTCAACTCAATACAAGAGTGTGAGTGGGTTAGCAGAGCGCCTAAAAGGGCACCACATTTAAAAGTAATTACTTACCCACAGAGTATATACCTATAAATAACCATTCCATTACAAGATTTACAGTTTACTCAATAAATTGTACCATGATAACAAACCTCAACTACAGTTCAATTACACAAATATAAACATGATGTTACACTGTGCCCCTGTCTATAATCAAGATGACATTCTCCCCTCTGTCTATAATCAGAATGGGGACTCCCCCTGTCTATACTCAGGATGGGATCTCCTTGTCTATAATCAAGGAGTCGGTCTCTGTCTATACTCAGAATGACCGGTACAAATAACCGCTCGGTTGATCAGCCAAGGGTTACATCGCACGATGGTATTGTTCTTAGTGTCATGCAACAATAACAATGATTCTCAAATGCTATAACAAATGTAACCTTCAGCCTTAAATACATTAATGATCACCATTACTTTACAACCAGCCACAATAATTTATCAATCATTTCTCGTAACCTTACCCACATTATTCAATGCCTCAGATAAATATATTCCATCAATCACCATCCAAAATACTAAATATAACAAAACTCAATAATATCTTTATATGAAAGTAGATGGGATTCCAAAGGCACCCAATAGTCTCTTTAATATGAACATATCATTTAAAATTCAATTTCTCTTCTAATAGACGTATACATATATAGAAAGGGATTTTTGATAAAACCCTAACTAACGTCACACACAACCAGGTAGTGAGGTAAGAGTGGTTACCTGAAATTGCCAAAATCTAAAGAAAATACCAGGATAGCACAGACCTCGAGCTCAGCTCGATCCACCGATGTCTACAATCATCAATAGCATGAATATACACATGATTAATTTCCTTAACCAAGTGTTCAAAAAATATTTTGGGTTAACTCCCAACTAAAATCCCAATTAAACAACCAGGCCTAAATTACATTTACTCGGCTTGATTAGGTTAAATTAAACCCCTATCAAGCCTATCAAGTCACTAATTATACAACAAAAACACAACTCAAATCATCAAACCCCATCCATTTATTAATGAGGAAAATCAAGAATTTAATTTACATCTTTACACAACAACATTATATAACATTCATTACTGTTCAATTCAAATACATACCATACAACTCTTTAATTAAGCCTAACAATTCCATTTGTAACCTCACACTCTAAATCAAGACGCTGCCATAAATATGCTTTGCTTCCTCTAACCAACTTAGTTGGGTAAATCTTAATAACTTCAAAATCATCCTTCAAGCATTGGCCATTTGGTTCAAACAACATTATTTCTTAGAAATCTCGCACACTAACTTAAATATTCAAGGATCTCAACTACAAAATCATATTTCAATTAACACATAAATTCCCACTGTTTATCGTTTGAAAACCTTAATTTGGTAAGCTTATTTAACAAAAATATATCGTCCCACTTACCTTCCAAATATATACCTTTATATTTTACGATCATACATACATTTTCTTTACAACTTTTCCAACATCATACAAATACTTTAACCCTATTCAAATAATCTAACTACCCTATACAACACTTAAAGATCCATATTGACCAAGAATCTTTTAAGGGACAATTGCATATAGGTCCCAAGCAAGAGAATTAATTTCAGAGAGGTCCCAAGGAGTTGTTAATGACAGTTATTAACAACTGCAATAGCCTTGGTTAACAAGTGAAGGAGTTGTTAATAGACCTGTCTGAAATTAATTCTCTTGCTTGGGACCTATTTGCAATTCTCTGATTAACAGAAACAGCCCATTAAAAATCCTCCAACCACCAACAATTTATCAGTTTACACATTATTCTCCAAAAATTCATCCTAGGCCAAAAATTCATCAATACTTATTCAAAGCTTTATCCATCATTCCTTAATTCTCAATATCATATATCAATCATATTATCTTCTCAAATCATCATTTAACCCAACTTACAATTTCAAGCCTATGCTAAGGAGCATAGCATCACTACCATTCAATTCCAATGATTTAATGCCTAAATTTCACATATCCAAGTTCAATATCTATAAACAATTCTTGCATCACTTTCAAAATAATACCCAAGTCAATTTCCAATGCTTAATATGCAATTTCCCTCTCTTTAAATTCCCAAAATTCAACCCAATCAATATCCCTACAAATTATTAGTTTTAAAATCATAGATAAGCACCAATAACCCGTAGAAAATCATCAAACTACTAAGCAATCTAGCTCTTCCCTAAGCAACCGAAACCCCCAATTTCATCCAACATTAAGTCTAACCAAATAAATCCAACCAATATTATCGTTGAACTTTAATTACCCTTTAGAATTAATAAATCAAGCTCAAAAACTCAAATTCAAAGGATTTCTTGTTGTAAACTTAGCTTAATTCAATTTTAAGCAAGCAAAATCTCACATAGGGCCAAATTAACCACATTACCATCATCAAGTAGTCCAAATAAACATGTAGAACCAGGCAATTGCCCCAATCAAGCCAGAAATTCGTAAATCAAACAAACCCTAGAAGTTTCTATTTGAGAAAAATCAAGAACAAGAAGGAAAATGCAAGAAAAGAGATTACCCAAGTTGAAGAAGCTTTCCTCTGCCTCCAAGCCACCGGAAATCCATTGCAGCTTCGCCCAAAACCGCCGGCCGAACATCACACTCCTCTCTTCTCTTTCACTTCGCGAAACACACATACACGCACACGCAAGAAGGGGAAGGAGAAGACGGAGGGAGCCCGCGGCTCCCTCACCAATGTCGCCGTCGTTGACGACGGTGTTGCCGCCTGGGCTGGCCAGCTGGACGAAGGAGAAGGACGGAGCAGAGGAGGAGGAAGAAGGGTTTCGGTCGCGGGAGAGGGGGAGGAAGGAAAGGCTACAGGAATGGAGGGATAAGGGAGTATATTAAATGGAATAAAATAAAAATAATTTAAATGTGAGAGAGGAAATTATTAATAGGCTCTCAATTAATTAATATAAGATACTTTTCTTTAAGATAAAACCCCCATCTTTTATTCTAAAAATTTACTTCAAGTACCCACTAATATTTTCTCCTATCAGGATCTCTTTTGGGTCTAAACAGAATTTCTCTACCTCGAAGTTTCTCAAATTAAGGGAGAAGCTAGGCCTTTAAAATTCCCACAATACTTCTATTTCCATAAATTTATTTATAAACCTCCTCAAAATTCCTTAATTAATCTCAAATTAATTATTTAAATTACCATTGATCCTTAATTAAATTTTTGGGATGTTACAAATATTTATGAGAAATATATTTTTTCACAAAGGCAATGAAGATTGTGATAATGCATATTATTTTGATGTGGATACAAGATATCTACAAATATTATTAGTCTAACAGTGTATGAAAAGAAAATATGCGTTAATAATTGTATATATCCCACTTAATAATGAAATTTACCTGAGAATCATTGAATGATTGAAAATTCCATAAGCATATATAAGAATTATCTTACAAAATATATTGTTACTTGGAAAATACATAAGTTTGTACATTACTTGACCAGTAGATCAAGTTATTAAATTCCACAATGATTTTCAAAATCATGAATAAAGGTCTCCCATATAAATATTTTTCTAATTTTGTTGGTATTACATGTCACAATTTTATGGAAGAATTAAGCTTTTGCAGGTGCACATTGGATAATGTATTTGAATATATATGTATATGCGAGATATATTATGGAGATATGTTAGAGGAATACATTTTAGCAGAACATGTGATAATAATACAATTCGACCAAATGAATATATGCTCAAAAAGCTTTTGGTGGGATATGCTTGAAAAATCAGTATACCCAATTGAGACAAAAGGATGCAGGCACTAGGGGGAGTAAAATGATTCTATTCAGGGGGAGAAAATGTCATGCTGTACTCTTTTTCCCTTAATTAAGGTTTTATCCCACTGGGTTTTCCTGGTAAGGTTTTTAACTAGGCAGTTTTGATAAGTATTGTGTACTCTTTTCCTTCACTGGGTTTTTGTCTCATTGGGTTTTTCCTAGTTAGGTTTTTAATGAGGCACAATAATATTTTTTTATGGACATCCAAGGGAGAGTGTTATAAAATATTTTACAATTAGTGGATGTCCATATTACCATCTCTTAGGATTCTTCTTAGAATTCTTTTCTTCCTAGATGCCTAAACCTTGTAACCTTCCAATGAATGATTTGTAGGGAGTTTTCTTATGGTTAATGTCATAATGCTTATCATTACTTATTTGTAACCATAGGTAGAAACTTCAATGTGGAGAAGCCTATAAATAGAGGTCATGTACAAGGCATTCTTACACTATTGAATCACAAGTGAAAATGATAGTTTCATACTCTCATATTTTCTTGTTCCTCTTATATTTCTTTCTTGTTATTATATTCTCTCTTTTTCTCTCCATCTCTCTTGTTTTTTCTTTATTTTTATAACACCTTTATTATTAATAGGAAGTATCATTTTATCTTTTTCCTAGAAGAGGAAGAAGGGGGAGGGGGAGGGGGACCACGCGTTGGTGTTATTTGGGTGGAAGCGTGAAAGACCAACGCGGTTTCTCTCTCACGGGATTCATGCCTCTGCATCCACTGTAGTTGTTATGAATTATTAGGGCTGTTCAAAAAGTTCCTGTCCCGGTTATCCCGGCCCTATCCCGAACCTGTTGGGACCGGAATTTCCCGGGACCAATGGGATTTGGTACCGGGACCAAATTGAAACCGGGATGGTACCGGGATATGGTCACATCTTCGGGATTCCCGGTCCCAGTCCCGGTACCATAAATATAGTTACTTATTTAATTTTTTTTAATTCAACTATGCATTTATTCCATTATTTTTTTTCAATTGATTAATTGGTCCCCTACCCAAATATTATTTTTTTCTCTTTCTTCACAAAATCATTTAATTATATTGATGATTGATTGATTCAATCATTTAAGGTTTAGGGTATAATCTTTTAAGAGGCACACCTCTTTTTTCTCTTCCACCATTCCACAATCCCTAATAAAGAGAAAGGATCGAAGAAGTATGTAATTGCTGAATTGTTAGCTATTGCTTTAAATTTCTTTTTTTTTTTCAAACAATGTGTTGCTTTGAATTTGAATGTTTAAATTTTCATTATGCACTTATAGTTGTTGTCTTATAATATTTTAGAAACTTTATAAGTAGTTAAAAAGGATTTGTTGGACTGAATGGTTGTTGAATATTAATCTTTTTTTATACATAAGTACATATGTGATATTAAAAAATTAATTATATTATATTATTAGTAACTAAAGTATAAATATACAAATGTCCTTTGTTTTTTTTTATTTCTTGATAAGGCATGTTGTATCAACGAGAATTGGGATGTCCCGATTTTGGTCCATGTCCCGGCCCCGTCCCGATGGGTCTAGGACCCCTTCAGTACCGGGACCGGGACACAAATGGCGTCCCGCCCTTCTTCTGGTACCAGGACTCAGACAAGGGGTGTCCCGGTACTTGAACAGCCCTATGAATTATGATACTGTGGGAAGAAAAAAATTTCTTGTAGATAGCGACGGGAAGAGAAAAAAATTAGAATACATGTAAATAAGTAAATAAATGAAAGGTGGTCATACTTCCATGTTTTTGTAATCCTGTTTTTAATATACGCCAAAGGTCACATTCACTCTTTTAACTTAGATAAGGTTTTATTTTAATCTCCTAACTTTATAAAATGATTTTTTTTGTTTGGATATATTAATTGGCAATCTCATATTACCAAATATCTGAACAAATGATAACTTTAGTTTCGGGGTTCGTGGCTTTCTCTCCCGACACAAGCGTTTCTCCTCTAGGATTCGAACTCGAGATCTCAAGGGATCTAGTGGGACCTTACACCGCTAGACCAACTATGTGTTTAAAGATAGATTTTTTGTTATTCGACTATAATATTGTTAGACTAAAATGATGGCTTTTTAAATAATAATAATTGTTATTTTAAAAAGTAAATTTAGTACTATATCAGTGTTTGATGGAATGTTTTTTTTTTTTTTTTACATTTAAGATTTTAATATTAGCATTTTTTATTAATAGCATTAAAGTTAACAGATTAAAAAGACACTTTACAATGTTAGTAAATCAAAATGAACTATTGCCTAGAATTAGAGGACTAAATATATATTCTGGCCTTTAATATATTATCAGACCCTTGAGATAATTTACATATAATGTCCTTAGCTAAAGTATCCAAAGTATTAACAAATTTTGACCGTGAAATAATTAAAACATTGACAGTCTACACTATTACCTTTTATATTTTGAAAAAGATGATCATAAACTGTTATCTAAGCCCTTTCTAAAAGAGGCAATTTCACATTTATAAAAACTAATAGAATGTAAAATGTCGAAGTTTTAATAATTCATGGTCAGTTTTTTAATTATCTGGATACTTTAGATAAAAAATATTAAATGCAAATTATATATCTCGATGGTGCTGTATGATATAAAAAATGTTATACGCAAAAAATAATATATTGAGAGAATAAGAAAATTATAATATAAATAAGTACATGAAAGCAAGTCATCTTTTTCTTTTTATCATCATAATTTTAATATTACCTCCAGTCTATAATATAAAGCTCAATTGATTAATTTGAGGAGATTAGTGAAGTTTAATAAATCATTTAATTATAACATTTGTTACATTTTTTTAAAAAAACTTTATACACATATCATCAGATTTTATCAATGTTCAAAAAAACCGGACCGGACATTGACTCAGTCGAGACAATGGGTCAAGGGTTAGAGGTTCAACCGAGGGTCAACTCGGGGTTGAACCGGTATAATTAAAATAATATAATTTAATAGTTAATAACAAAATATATCAATACTAATCATCATTAATGTCAAAATATAAGCAAAATAATTTATAAGTAATTTATTTAAGGCTAAAGTATACTTTTGGTCCCTTGTCTTTGCATCAAGTCTCTTTTTAGTCCCTTAACTTTGAAAAGTACACTTTTGGTCCTTTTTCGCTAACACCGTTAGTTTGATTTAACAGAAAATTCTAACTCAGCAAATCTAAAAAGTAATTTTATAATTAAATATTAATAAAAATGGTCAAATTTTCAAATATAAGAATTATTTCCTTTAATTGAAACTAACGGCGTTTGCGAAAAAGGACCAAAAGTGTACTTTTCAAAGTTAAAGGACCAAAAGAGGACTTGATGCAAAGATAAGGGACCAAAAGTATACTTTAACCTTTATTTAATTATGTTAATATTTTAAAAAAAGTCAACTAGATTTATTTTTTATCTGGCTTCTCTCTCAAATAAACCAAGTAAAAATTTATATTGAAATTGAATATAGCAAAGTGGCATCCAGCAATCATCCACTCAATAAGTCACAACTCACTCACTCCTTCACGTGCTCTCTAACTTCTCTCACTGACATAAGTCCCGTTTTCTCTTTCTTCACATTTTCCCTCTCAAATCTCAATCCTTCACGTGATGTCTTTTACTCTTTTCCCTTCCAATCTCCCTCTCTCTTACAGTTACAACTCACTTTCACCACCACTCTCCATGGCTGCCGCAGTCATCCCCCCGCTTCCACCTTCTACCTCTTTGGCATCGTCTCAGCACTCTCTCGTAGTTGTCGCCTCTCACCGTCCACAGTCGCATCTCACCGTTGTCGTCTTCGATGAGAGCACTGAAGCCGTGAAGTCGTGATAGGGTGAAGAGATGAAGCTGTGAAATCCACCGCTGCCACTTCCATTTTCCTCCTCCATCGCTGAAACATGATTTTTTTAAAGTCTGTAATGGCGCAGTTTTGGGGGATTGGGGGCTGCTTTTACTTAACCGGCCAGGTTGATAGGCTAGCTGGTTCGCATTAACCCGGCCGGTTGACCCGGAATATTCCGGGCTGATTCTCTTCACAGGTGTTACTTGGCTCGGCCCGTTCTCTCCACCGGGTGACCGAGTTTCCGGTCCAACCTACCGGGCCGAGCCGGGTTTTCGAACCTTGGATTTTATATTTGTTTATAAGTAAAAAAAATTCGTTCAGAGAAAATGATCAATACTAGAGATAAAATAAAAAAGCCTTTTATTTCTAATTAAAAGTCAAATATAACTAACTCTTATATTAGAGAGAGAGAGAGAGGTAGTATAATATCATACCATCAAGATACTTGAGATACAATATTCTTAGCTAAAGTATCCAAAAAATTGTATACTTTTTGAAACAAAAAGGAAATTTCACATATATAAAAGAAAAGTACAACTAATAAACTTTCGAGGGAAAATTTCAGCAAATGACCACTGTAGACAATTAATGTAAAAGAAGGACCAAAACTTTCTGAAATTTCACTGCAGGACCTAGGTCCTTAAATGGAAAAAAATTGCTGTGTAAAAAGACCTAAAAGCCCTTGTGGAAAAGATGAATTTATTTCACTACGCACCCCTGTGGAAAAGTACACTGAGCTGACACACGTACTTTGAGCTGACACAACGTACTTTGAGCTAACATAACGTACTGCTTGTTCATATTGACATTTCCTTGTGCATATGGCCATTTCCTTGTGTGAGGCCTGGACATAGCACATTATAAGGCCAATTTATTACTCCTTGTTCATATGACGATTTCCTTGTGCATATTCATATTTCCTTGTGCGTGGTGTGGACATAGCACGTTATAAGGGACTTTATTACTGCTTGTGCATATGGCCATTTCCTTGTGCATATTGACATTTCCTTATGCATATTCATATTTCCTTGTGTGATGCTTCGACATAGTACGTTATAAGGCCAATTTATTACTCCTTATTCATATGACGATTTCCTTGTGCATATTGACATTTCCTTGTGCATATGGCCATTTCCTTGTGCGTGGCGTGGACATAGCATGTTATAAGGGACTTTATTACTGCTTATGCATATGGCCATTTCCTTGTGCATATTCATATTTCCTTGTGCGAGGACTGGACATAGCACGTTATAAGGCCAATTTATTACTCCTTGTTCATATGACCATTTCCTTGTGCATATGGCCATTTCCTTGTGAATATGGTCACTTCCTTGTGCGTGGCCTGAACATAGCATGTTATAAGGGGCTTTATAATTTCTGGACCTAGCACAAGGATATGGCCATATGCACAAGGAAATCGTCATATGAACAAGGAGTAATAAATTGGCCTTATAACGTGCTATGTCCAGGCATCGCACAAGGAAATATGAATATGCACAAGGAAATGTCGATATGCACAAGGAAATCATCATATGAATAAGGAGTAATAAATTGGCCTTATAACGTGCTATGTCCAGGCCTCACACAAGGAAATGGCCATATGCACAAGGAAATTGCCATATGAACAAACAGTACGTTATGTCAGCTCAAAGTACGTGTGTCAGCTCAGTGTACTTTTCCACAGGGATGCGTAGTGAAATAAATTCCTCTTTTCTAAGAGGGCTTTTAGGTCTTTTTACACAACAATTTTTTTTTTCATTTAAGGACCTAGGTCCTGCAGTGAAATTTTAGAAAGTTTTGGTCCTTCTTTTACATTAGTTATCTACAGTGGTCCTTTACTGAAATTTTCCCAAGTTTCTAATTATGAACCTTGCATCACATAACAGATAACTACATTTCCAATACAACGGACCATACTTTCCTGTTGGTGACGTATACTGAGGTGAGAGAGTTTAGAAAGTATAATATACAAAGCTATGTTTGATGATTGTAAAATGAAGCTCTGATGCATTAAAAGACTAAGCGTACTTGGAATTGTCTTCATGTCATGAAACTCCATTTTGTTGAAATACATTAATATTTCAGTTCGGATTTCTCTTCTAGCAGCAGGGAATGCTTGTGCATATGAGACTAATATTCCTTAAAGGCAATGCAATATTTATGAGCGATTTTGTTTCTTGCTGATGCCTTGATCCGCCTTTGGTGGATTAGGCACAAGTCCATTAATTATAAGGCTTCTTTGTTGCGTACTTCTGCATTATTACTATGTGGTCTTATATTTAAAATCGGAGGGAGTATTTCTTTTTATATGCTTCTTTGTATGATATGTGGTTCATGTTTTATCTGTGTTCCCTGAATTTATAATTTTCTTCTCATGAAAATTAAGCAAATCCTCTGTGTGTGTACCAATCAGTTTATTGAATTCTCCATAATTAACCACGAATGTTTGTGCTGCTTTTTTTTGGAGCATATCTGCTTTCATTGTTCTAGTTATCTGTTTTATTTAAAAATAATTAATTTTGATTTATATATAAAAAACTAATAGAAAATACATTTGTTGGTATCTACACTTTTATTTAGTTTTGATTTTGGTACCTATGTTTATTTTTAATCATAATTAAATGCTTTAATTTTAATTTTTAAACACCATTGGCTTCTATATAAAAGCTACCCATACCAATAGAATAAAGATAGAAGAGCTAATAGTGATAAATGAGCAGAATTAATGGTTTAATTAGGAGATTAAAAACCACATTTACTAAAATCAAAATTGAATAAAAGTATAGGTACTAATAAATGGGTTTTCCTAAAAACTAACATTTAAATATATTTTCTCAACATATAATTACTATTTAGAATTGTTGAGTTGACATTTTCCGTTATATATGAAACAAAATGATCATAAAAAATGACGAAAATTAAAATTTTCAAATTTAAGAGACTAAAGATACTGGTGCAAATATAAAAAATAAAAAGTACAGTAAAACCTAATTAAATTTAACATGATATATATGAGGCATCTGATTATCATATCCATGAAAAAAAAAGAAAAGAAAAAGAATACGCATCAGATCAATGAGGGGTTGTGGGCCCAGGCTTAAACAAAAGGGTTGTGGACTTGTGGCTGAAAGGATGAATGCCAAAGGCCAAAATCTGTCGCTCTCTCCGTTTTCACTAGTGGCAGCGTTTGCTCTACATACTCCGATTGCGACATTTAGGGTTTGTTTGGTATGAGAGGTTTAGAGGGGAGGGGAGAGAAAATTTTGTGAGCTGAATTTCAAAAAATTGAAGAAGTGGGGTTGTAATTATTGAACAAATATTAGAATTAAGATAAAAGAGTAAGAGAAAATGATTATAAAATTTTAACCCCACATCATTAATTTTCTTAAATTTAACTCAAAATTTTTTTTTCCTTTGCCCAATTTCCCTCCCTTCCCCTTATACCAAACAGACCCTTAGGGCCCATTTGGTTGCTTGAAAAGCTGGGCCGGAAACGGAAAATACACACTTTCCCTCCTCCAAATCGTGTTTGGTGCGCTGATCCTCTGAATTTTCCATTTCCCGCGCGCGGCTAATTTCCTTTAAAGGCCTGAAATAAGCTTCCCACCAAAAATGGTGGGAAGCCAATTTCAGGCTTTGGAGGGAAAAGAAAGTGTACCAAAATGCCCTTCATTCTTAGATATATATGGAGACATTGAGATGTTGCATTACTGGGGAGGCGTTGTCTTCAAGCTTGACTTTGTTAATGGAGAGGTAGTGGATTTCGATCATGGAAGGAGAAGCATCGAATGCTATGTGTGCTTGGGCTGAAGAAGGAATTTCTAGATGAAGAAAGATAGATCTCGCCTTACTTGCACCACATCCACTGATCTTTGGTCTTCCCTATTTCTCTTCTTTTGCTGGCAATTTTTCTCTTCTTTCTTTATTTTTTTACAATTTTTCTCTTCTTTCTTATTCCTCTTCCTTTGCTATAGAATAAAGAAGACAAAGATTTGTGTTAGTGGTGTTGTTTTTGACTGCCCTGTTTCAATATTTAGATGACAGGGGCAAACAGAGTTCAATTCCTCTTCTACATCAACAAACTTCGTAGCTACCAAAATCGATTTTAACTCCTCACATTCGATTTTAACCCTTGATTTTCGCCCTCACATTCGATTTTAACCCCTCATTTTCGATTTTAAGCCCTCACATTCGATTTTAACCCCTTACATTTGATTTTGACCCCTCACTTTCGATTTTGAGGGGTTACAATCGAAAGTAAGGATTTAAAATCGAAAGTGGAAAGTTAAAATCGAAAGTGAGGGGTTACAATCGAATGTGAGGGGTTAAAATCGAATGTGAGGGTTAAAGTCGATCTTGATAGCTGCCAATTTACTGATGAATTCTTAACAGGTTTTGTTTAAAAATGAAGTCACCATCTTATTATATTTTAGGCTTTTTTTACTGCTTAATTTATTATTGGTTTCATTTAATTATTAATTAATTTGTCAGATATAGTGGTAGGTATCTTGTATATCTAAACTAGAGTTATTTTGGTGGTATTTTTAAATATAATATAGTTATTGTTTAATCACATGATATCAATATTTTTTTAAATTAAAATCTAAGTGATTATTGTATTTACCAAAATTTAATTTTTATTGAAAATATAATTAGTAAAAATTATTTATTCGCTTATTTTTATGGTAATATAATTTTGAAATATTTTAAATATTATATATATATATATATTAAAAAATATAAATTAAAATTAAAATCTATTTGATTTGTATATTTAACAGAAATATTTTCATTTATTTAAATTATAAATTTTTTATTAAAATTAAATATTTATATTATATTTTTTTAAAAATTTTAGTTTGTGTTACATATTTATATATATATATATATTATATTTTTAAATTATTATATTGTATTAATTATTGAATTTTTGAATTTAAATGTAAATTTTATTAATAAATACTCATTAAGGGCAATATAGTCATTTGTACATATTTTTTACTTTCCATACCACCATTTTCAACCAATCAAACATAAAATTTTCCATTCCATTCCTTTCCATTCCTGTGCGTACCAAACGTGTCAACCTTTCTTTCCATTTCTTTCCATTCCATCCTTTTCCATTCCATTCCATTCCGTCTGAATATTTTCTGTGAACCAAACGGGCCCTTAGGGTTTACAATCAATCAAATGTTGGCAATGATAATGATTTGAATTCAGCTTCAACTAGCTATCCATTTGGCTTTTTGATTTCAAGTTGCCCCAGCGCCTGCCTCTTCACTTCACTTGCCGAAGTCTCTACTAGTAAAATGTTTCCGTTGAACCAGGAATTTCTTCAAGTATTCTCGCTTCCTTTCCTTTCAATTCATGGAGAGAACATCGGCTTCAAGCATACCAAGCGTCTCTTTTGTTGCTCTCATTTGCTCTACATACTCCGATTAGGTTTGCAATCAAATCAAATGTGTCGCTCTCTGTTGCGCCGGGCAAATGTTACTGTTGAACCAAGTATTTCTTCAAGCATACCAAGCGTCTCTTCTCTTCATGTAGTCTCTCTTCCAAGAACACCGGCTTCAAGTGAATTGCTTCATATTCTCTCTCTCTCCGCTCTGGGCGATTGGTTTCTACAAAACGAAGGTATACAAATCCCTAATTTCCGATTTCATCTTAAACCTTTTGATTTATGCCATTTGCGATGCATTTCGATGGATCCTATGTATTGTAATTCCTTTCCCTCTGTCGCCACACAATGTCCATCACAATTGTTTTCATTACCCATTCGAGTCTTCTGGTTTTCTTGAATATTTCCAATGGTTTTCTTTTGATTTCTGAGATTCAGTTTGGCATTGATCTGCTGCTGCTGCCGTATTTGGGTTTTCATGTTCTTGTCTGCCTCTTAAACTTCTACATTTGTTCATTGGGTCGATTGGAGCTTTCCTGATCTCAATTGATGGCGTATTATATTATATTATATTGTACTTATATTTTGCATGCACCTAGGATTTCTCTTTTCAAAGATTTTAAACTGGATCTTCAGTTTGTTCAGATAGGCATTAATTTTCCATAGGCGATTAACTACCAAGATACTCTTTTTTTGGGTGAACTGTAATTCGTTTCTCCCTTCCACTCTTTCAATTCACTTCTTTAGGGTTCCTAAAATGCAAAATCAAATACAATTGTAATATTCATATTCAAATTTCCTAAAATGCATGGGTTATAATTCAATATATCCAAGTTAATTAAATGAAAAATGAACTTAATCCAATGCTATGACTTTAAATCACAATTAGTACGTAATTAAGCACGTAGTTAAGCATAATTTGGCCTAGAATATGCAATGATCCTTCCAATTTGGCTATTAAAAACACATAAAAATACGATGCAATCAACAGAATCCAAAGATCATTTGGTATGGAAATGCAATTCTTCATGAACATACTCGTGATTCGTGAAAGCAGGATACAACATATTGATTCAAGCCTAAATATGGACTCAAAATTATCCTTTTAGGAAATACCTTTAGTGAATATATCCCTGCCAGTTAATAACTTATTTTTATATGGAAGTTAACGTGTAAGTGCATTCCTTCAGTTGATATTCCGAAATCCCACATCTACAAGTAAACATCCTAAACGTTTTTTGTTGGTAATGTTATAAAATAGTTGAACATATCTTTTCTTCCAATGCCCTTTTACTTGGGTAGGCTAGTTTGGATTACTGGTGATCTATCCAGAATGGGAGAACTTTATCTCCTTCAAGAGGTGATTTCCTTTTATAACAATGACATTACAGGAGAATCAATCTGATATTTGGGAGACAACAATTTTACTCATCAATGGCTTATAGATGTTAAGGAACAAAATCATGCACAATAGTGGTAACATTTGTCCAGAAGAACTGATTCAACAAATTCTTCAAGCTCTTTCCCTTAAATTAAAGTTCAATACAAGATAAATCATAATACCAAGCTTATAGAAATGCCATCAAGGAAGTGCATTAATTTTAAAAGTTGGATAATTATAATGGTGAAGTTAAAAAAGGCGAATGCTTTTCACATATTCTTTTAGGAAACAATTGGTACCTCATTTGGAAAAGGGGGAAGGGGAAATTCTACAAATTTCTTCTTCAGATGTTCAAAAGCATTACTAAGTTGGATCATAACAAGCAGTCTCAACTCTGAACCAATGCCTCTCCTAGTTAGTTCTCTCTACAAGTCAGACACCATAATTGAAATACTCTATAATTAAATGGACTTGTCCCAATTGCTACTTTAATTTCCTAAAGTGTGAACATAAGCTTGTCAATAATGCCCTAATCAATAGAACGTCCATATCATTGCATATTATCACTCATTCCACTTTCATGCCTAAAATTCAAAAAACTAATATTTTATATTATTCCCTTTATATGAAAAACAATGAAAAAAATTTCACCAATCGGCTTTTTTTTTTTTGCTTTTAATTTCATTTAGTTCCTCTATAGTAGTTCAAAAACTCCTTAAGAGAGATGATCTGGGATTGCACCCCTACAGTGCAATTTTCGGTAATTTTGTTATTTCAATCCTAAGACACAATGACAAAGGTAGAATCAGCTACTCGAAACCGTTACGCTTGTAGTTTACATCAGACCGTTATGTTTGTAGTTTACATCAGACCGTTACGTTTGTAGTTTACATCAGACGACGAACAATATTATTTCAAAAATTTATAGGAAAAATTCCAAATAAATACCTCTCAAATATCAAAAGGACAAAAAGGTACCTCCAATATACAAAGGGACATAAAAGGGATCGTTCCAAATTTGGGATAAACAATTTTAAGACAAAAAGACCAAAATGCCCATATCTCTATTAACTACTCAGGTATGGCTATTAACCACTCCCGTATAGCGATTAACTATTCTGGTATAGCCATTAACCACTTCGTTGATTCATAAGTTAGAATCAAATATGCTTGGTTTTGTGAAAATTGTTAACTATTCGAGTATAGCCATTAACCACTATCATATAGCGATTAACCACTCTAGTATAGCCATTAAATACTTTGTTGATTCATTAGTTTGGCTCAAATACTCTTATGTTTGTGAAAGTTGTTAACAACTAGTGTATGGCTATTAACCACTCCTGTATAGCGATTAACCACTATGGTATAGCCATTAACCACTTCGCTTTGAAAGTGAATGGAGAGAGGGGCATTTAAGTCTTTTTACCTTAAAATTGTTTATCTCAAATTGGGAACGATCCCTTTTATATCCTTTTGGATATTGGAGGTACATTTTTGTCCTTTTGATATTCGAGGGGTATTTATTTAGAATTTTCCCAAATTTATAAGCATAACGTTATGCGATTAACAGTTCTACATATGTTATGGTACTAAATTCCTCTCATAGGATCTAAAATGAATTTCTTAATTTAGTTAGATGACTAAAACCGATATTTGATATAAGTTTAAGATACAAAGATTATACCTTACTCGAAAAAATACATCAAAAGGGAAAAACCATACATTCCTTATTCTTACATACACATTCACCAGGGCAAGAATTAAAATGATGATAAAAGCAACCATTAGATAAAAGAAGTAATATAAAAACGTGATGATAGGTGGGGTTTCAACAATTAAGTTGTTCAAACGAGAAATGTTTAACATATATCAAGGGAGTAAATTTGTTGCAACAATTCATTGAACTAATGATATAATCATGGACAAACGATTTCATTCATTCAAACGGTAACTTCTTCCCCGGAAAGCAATTCCATCACTTTGATTCCGTTGTTGTTGAGAAACATTGTTGCTGTCAGTTTGCTGTGCCTGCGGATTAGTTGTCCTGCTTGTTTGGCTCCCTCCCAAACGATAACCTCTTCCTCTGAAAACAATTCCATCTGTAGCTGGATTTGACTGCACAGGTGAATTTACTTGAGTGCCTTCTCCCCAGTATGCCACTATTTTATGTCTATTCATTTTCAAACTTTGTTAAAGATAACACAAGGCTGTTGAAGGATACCAAGTCCTTACCGGCCCATCCCTGTCATGGTTAATTAAATTCCGAAGTAGATATTTTTCCTCTTACTCTTTTTCTGATCAAAATCTTATCTCCACTGTTGATTAATAAAAAAAAAGATGATCCAGGTTTAACGTTTTAAAAAATTATTATTATTATAATACTTTCTAATTTTTTTTCTATTTTTGTACTGCAATTATCAATAGTATTTGTCAAATTTTAACAGTTTAAATTTATTTATGATTATGATAATAATAATTTTATAAAATATTAAATATGATCTGTCTTTTTTATTTTAAGGGTAATGTGAGATTATGAGAAAAAGAGAAATGAGAAGATATGTAGTACTACCTCCGGTCCTAATTATAAGAGCCAGTTGACTTTTTTTGGGGAGATTAAGGAAGTAAATTAGACCCCTAAATCTTAATATATGTGACATGTAATTAGATTATATGATAGTTTATAAGTAAAATAACTTAGTTTTCAGGAAAAAAGATAAATATAAACAATTTAAAGTGATGTATTTTGTATCCTTAATTTTTCCAAAAAAGTCAACTGGCTCTTATAATTAGGATCGGAGGGAGTATATGATTATAATATTGGGAAGGGACGGTCTAGATGGCCCAAAAAATTGTGGGATGGGACAAAAAGAAGTTCAAGACAAGACCCAAAAGGAATCATGTGTCATTTAGTGGGATATGACATCGGATGAGGCTGTTGAAGTCTGTTTCGTCTCTTGAATACTTTAGATGAAATTTTGAGACTGAAGTTGGGATGAAAGGAATTATTATGAGCATAATGATATATAAAAGCAAAGGATACACCCATAGAGGAGTCTTGAAGGTGAACTTGCCACCAGAGAGAGGATAAAGGACTGTTAAGAAGTAATATATATGTCCTGCAACCATCCCTGTAATTCCTGGCTTTAAAGAATTCCCAAAAATCAAATCCAGACCTAGCATTGCCCAGGGAAGATAAAAGCCCTGTTGCCACAAAACTTCAGTCAAAGTTTGGTTCAATTTGGCTCTATAACTTGCAATTTAATTATCTCATTCATATCCTAACTTATCAGTTCTATTTATCAAATCAACAATCTTTAAAAATGTATGTGAGATGAATTATATATATGATTTCAAACTATCAGAACATGAACTCTGATCAGTCATATAATTATTCAATCTTGCTATGAGAACCTAAATTTATCCTACTTTATTTTTCATTAGCTGAAGTAAGAATTGGGTTTCTTTGTCACAGGAAAACGGAATAATATAAGGCAAATATAACAAAACAGAGAAATTTGACTCCATTCTATCTTATGTCATCAATTAATTAATACAGTATATATAAAGTGAAAACAATTAAATCTTGTTAGTTAATTTTTAAATTAAACTACATTCATTTCCCTTGCAATTTCACACTCTGTTTCTTTCCCTATCCTTTCTACTATGTGGGATTCATTTAGACAAGTTATGAATACACCTAAAGGAAAACAGTGCTTGATTTAATTCTTAAAATTTGTTCAATGAGATAGAAATATCCGAATAAGTTATTTGACATAGATTATAACAAGAAATATAGCAGTCGACTCATTGTCTAGAGGCATAAGATGTTTCTCATAAGTCATGAGTTGGATCCTTTACCGCATGTGTTCTTTTAAATCTGAAAAAGTAGAAAATGAAAAAAAAAACTGATGGAAAAATTAGAATTTAAATGAGGGAGATAAACAACATACCAAACGAATCCATGTTCGGATCCAGGTCAAAACTCCGGAGCTCCATGATTAGTTCTTGAAGAACTCACGCAAAATTCAGACTACTGGAAAAACCAGAGTCCAAACATGTGGCACAGCAGAGCACCACACAAGAAAGAATATAGAGAGAATGAGAGAGTCCGAAAAATCAACGACTAGTGTGTTTAGAACTGAAGGGGAGGCTTCTATTTATAGAAGAAGGCTGGGGATATTTTGGGAATACAAAATATTCACTACCACTACTCATAGCTTAGTCAGCAATCCTCGCCTATCTTATCTGACCAATCAGATAATTGAATAATTAATTGATTAATTAATTAATCAATTAATTATTCATGGCTGAGTCAGCAATCCAAACCTTGTCCATTTGACCAATCATATTAATTAAACACTTAATTAATAAATCGGTTGGGAATTACTGAGTCAGCAATCCACAACTTTCTCATTCGACCAATCATATTAATTAAACAATTAATTAATAAATCAATTGGGAGAAATACTCATATTTCCCAATTAATTAATCCAGCCCATCAAGGGCGGATCTAGGCCCAAAATTCCAACATCTCCCACTCGCACTTGATGGACTAACCATCTTGTGGGTATCATATATTTCTTGCTTCATACTTGGTGTCTGCCGTGTCCGCGTGGGCACGACGTCCTCGATTCGGGTTCTTGTGTACTAGAAGTCCTTTATACAGGATCAGCACACATGGATACCCTAGTTGTACCTGCAAGTAATATGCAAATTACCTCAAATACCCCAGATTTACCCATACACATTATACATGGCATATCTAATCCCTCACGAGTTAATTCTAGCTTAACTCAGATTGCCTCCTTTTGTGCTTAGTATCCACACTTACAAGTTACTCAGCTAACAAGTAAGGGATCGATCACAGACACGAGCACATATGCGTACTTCAGGGTAAGTCTTCCTTCCTACTAGACATCAGTCAGGGCTGGCTTGGTCGTTTTCCCAGTATTTGACCTATTAGGTCGAATCATTCATGACCATAAGGTACAAACTAAAGTAGCTGTTGCCAAGTCAGCCCTTAATGATGTTGTCAAAGTTATAAGGGCATCGTGAAAGGTTTCTCTCCTTTCTGGGACTCACACCGTAATGGAACATGGATTTTCCATCTACGTCCCCTTTTGCGGATCTAATTATTCATAAGCACATGCAGTATGAATTGCATGTTACGGTGTTCATCTTAGCTTGTAAGAGTGCGTGTCGATTTTAATCTAATAACACCGTACAGACTTAAGTTCTAGGTATGCACAGTACCTGAACCAAAACTCTTCAACTCAAAATTCATCATGACGTCTTTGTAGAGGAGTTTTATGCCCGGCTATAGGTTTCATGGGTCACACATGTCCATGATTCAATCTATTTCATGTATAGATTTTATCTCAAACTCTTTTGAGACGACATTTATGCAGTGATACTTATTGACCATCTCAAGGTGATCACTTGATGTCATACCTTCTATGTCCTTTGAACATAAAGGCGACTACTCGTGTGAGTGAGTTAGCCTTAACCTGTACGACACACTAATCATTGTATATCTTACACATAGATTTATGTATCTATACATACATAATAGGAATGCATCTCTTTTACTCTCATATAAAAGAAGTTCAAAACCTTATGTTATACACGTGCCCAAGTCTTAGCTCATCTCTAAAATGAACATTCAGCTGGGGCATCATAAGGGCGTCTGTCAACATTTTTTGTAAACAGAAAGATGTTGAACTGTTGCTTGCTCCTTAGCAATCATGCTTCTCACAAAGAGGTATCATGTGTCTATGTATTCGGTCTTACTGTATTAGGGAGGGTCTTTATAATAGGTTGTTGCCACTTGCTATTGTGACGTACCTTAGTCCTTTACCATTCATTCCTAATCGCTTTAGGAATTTCAAGCCACTCAACTTCTTGAGTAGTTGCTGAACACTTTGTGTTCTGATTCCATGGAAGATAAAGACACACTTGTCTATTTCTTACATCCTAACTTTATCAATTAGCAAGAGCACTTTTCTTTTTAAACTGAATGTTGCTAGCTTAGGCCTCCAACCCAAATTGTGTTAGAGTATCCTCTTTAGTGTAAGTCATTGCTTGATGACATGACTTACACTCCATGGTTCTTCTAAGGTATCTTATCATCCCTTTTACAGCATCCTAGTACCTCGTAACTAGGATGAACCAAAAAGATTTACATTATGATGTATACAACAATCTACCAAGTGTGCTTGAGTATGTGACTCTTTCTCATATTCTATATTAGATTCCTTTGCATGGTGCATGCTCTCACATAGATCACATACTTTGGTTAAGAGGGCATATTTGGGATATAGACTTTCATATTAAGATGCACAAAGAGTATACTTGTGTGTGTCCTCTGTGACAAACACACCATTCTCCTTGTTCAATCTCTGTTCATCTTGTCTCTCAAGATATATATTTTGTCTTGCCCATGTTCTCTCAAGGGTAACTAATCCCTAAGTGTTTTAACTTCCTTAATACTTATTTAGGCTAATGATGTGTTATAGACATATGACAATATCACAAATCATCCCAAGATCCTTAAACGTGCACACAGTGGTCTTCTTTGATCATTTCAAAGTTGACAAAGTTATCACTTTGTGAAACTTCATACACTACTGCCTAGATGATTAATTCTCTGTTGCCCACAAGTTGCTTTAGGTTGAATTACTCATCTAGTCTCCCAACTGGAAAACGTTCATTACACCCGATTGATGTAATTACAAGCCTAAGCTTGTCATCATGGCTGAAATTAGCTTTTAGGTGTTAAAACACACAACGCCACTTGTTGTATACCCCTTAACCACCAAGTGTGCTTTAGGTTTTTTCAATTGATCGGTTCACCAATGTATTTGGGAATCCTACTTGTCCCCAATTGCCTTTCGGCTAGGTGGTAGATCAACCATTTGCCACTATTAGCTGATTTTCAAAGGAATCCATATCCTCTTGCTTGGCCTTTTGCCACTTTTCTTAGCATGTCCTATTAGTGTTTCTCATACACTTTTTAGGGTCACCATTGTTTTCTTTTAAACAATGACTAGAGCATCTGACCTATTAGGGGTGTTATCCCTTACAATTCTCTATGATGGATTTCACAGGATTCTTTTCCTGTGTTGGAGTGGATGAGGTCTTCTTCTGGTATCAACTTGTGAATGACTATTACCTGTTGTTTGTCATGTCTTCTATTATAAAAATGGCTCACCCCTCCCACTCAGATTAATGTGCTGAGGAATACACGCTTATTCCTCATTATTGTTATTCTCACAAAGAGATTCAGTGTGGTCAATGCTCGTACTGCTAGGAAGTTTATTTATATGAAAGTTGTGTCCTATGATTCTTTTTCAGTCACTGGGCCGTCATCATTTTCATTTAACAAAGACGTGCTTCTTAGGATATCTCATACCCTTTATATATTGACCCTATTATTCCTTACTTAAAGGAAGAGTTACAGATAAAGCTATTGACCCTCATGGTCATTGGACATTTAAGTCCAATCTGTACTATATCTATTACTCATAAGGTGTCGTTGTGACTTTCTTGGAGGGCATTCGGTTAACTATAAAGACAATTAATATGAGATCATCTTCCAACACGAGGTTGGAAGTTTCACTTGTACTTACTTAACCATGTCAAGGAGAGTTCTATATCTCCCTTTTGACAACTCCATTAAGAGTGTTAGGCATTGTTAGTCTTTTAACAATTCCTTTCTTAATTACACAGTACTTTGAACTAATCATACATGTATTTTCAGCCTTTGCTAGATTTCAAGACCTTAACTGCGATTGATTCTCAACTAGTTGAAGGCGTTGTTTGAAATATTTCAGAGCCTTTTATTAGTATGAGATTTTACAGACATGGTCATTACACATGAAATCAGAGATAAAGACTATACATAGCTCTGTGTTTTGCCCTCTTGCTCATTTGGTTCACAAATTCATAGTATACCAATTGCAAAGGATATTTGTCATGGTTGTCTAAAGGTTACTTTATTGTCTTGCCATATGATTGTGCTCACTTAGGAACTTTCCCTTTTGAGATTATCACTTGGCAAAAACTCTTTTGCTCCTTTTTGATCATTTCTCTTGATCAATTTGTGTATATGGCAAAATGGAGTCATTATCTCCAATATAAATGAACTATTTGAGACAATATTAGACTTAAGAGATTCTGTCCCATTGATGCTTAACTAAAGGGCTGATTGACACAATGTTTTATCGATTTTTTAGAGCATAGAGTGTATCTTTTGGTACTGGGGTGCTCTGCTATACAGAGTTAACGTGTATGCTCCAATCCCCTTGACTTGTACTCTTATGCTGCTTCCTTCTTGAAGCCGTATGTTTCTAGATGGCAACCGCTAAAATCAGTGATGTCATGTGACATCTCACATGTTTCGTTATACCCAAGTCTATCATCCACATAGGATATATTTCAGCCATAAAAGTAGTGCTTGATGCACATGTGAAACAATTTTGAAGCCTCTCACTTGATATGATGTTTCTCAAAACAACCTTCATCAGGTTTAGTTTTTCTTCTAGGTTTCTCACCTTATTAGACGTAGGTTTTAGAAACAAATCCTTTGACTCTTTAGTTAAGCATGTTAAGCTAATGGATCTCGTATCCTTAAGCTTTTAACTTTCAAGCTTAATATGGCGAACCACATTACCGAAGGTTACAGATGTACTCCTTGTGAGTTCAGCTTGCTTTCATGTGCTCCCACTCAATAAGAGAGTCCTAAATGTAACATGCACTGGCTATTGACTAGAAAGAACATTGTTTGCCTACCTTAGTTCCCTAGTCTTGTTTGACATCACTTTCAAGTGTTGCCTAATTCCTGCATTAGGTCTTAGTACTTGAGTGTCCAAACATGACAGAGTTCTTTCAGCTTAATGGCATGAATGCCTTCATATTTGTTTCTCAAGGCTATCCTTATAGCCTAAGATGTATCGCACTATTCGAACTGACACTTTTGTCAACAGTCATAGCATAAAGCATGACGATTCGAGCTACATTGTTCTTTCTTCATCAATTAGCTTCTTTGTTACCTTTGGGTATTTCAACATCTAAATGTTGAAAGTTAGTTGGTAGGACATACACAACATCTCATCCTTTAAGGATGTAAAAGATCTTACGAAATTCAATTTCGTAGTCAGCTATATTGAGCTTGTCTCATAAGCTCAGTGAAGATGGACTTGTTTATCATAACTCGATCAAATAGACGATTATGCATTTCATCAGATATACTATTCGTATTTGTTCAAGGTAGACAAAGGTTAATTGGATGATAAATTTACTAGTTTTTTGTTCAGGAGACAACTAGGTTGGCTCCCATCGCACTCATGCTAGTTAGGTTGTCACCTTTTTGACCATAATCTTACTTGAACATGTCCCCTTTTAGGGCCTCTGGATTTCACACTCTAGAAGCTCCCACTCAAATAAAGCAATTATAACTCAAAATAATAATTCACAATTATAAAATAAATAACTGCATGAATGTTCAAAGAGAATTCAATTATTGAGAAAGAATTTAACACAATATTCAATCAAATAAAGAACATTCACATGTCAAATCATACTTTATTATATTTGTTTTATGTTTTGGGCTCAGACCCTCTCAAGGCTCTTAGCCATATGAACCCACCAAGCACGTTCTCATGTGCTTAAAGCTTTCATAGCAATTTAATACCATATTGGTGTCCACTTCATTTGGAACTAGGTTGCAAGATACCTCGTAATAGTTGAGATGATTCACATATCTCTTCTAATCACATCACTCGCTGCAGTGATAATGAAGAGGTCTAACTCACAAGTCATAACTTCATCCTCAATTTCTTTATTGTGATTGAAGGCTTGTGAGAGCTTATTATCATACAATAAGATCATATTGCTGTAACAGCTAATAGAGCTATGGAGTGTGTGTTCAAACACATATGAACAAAGAATGCTTCAGTATAAATATTATCTCTTATTTTCTTACTGAAATATTTTTAATAGCTACGTTAAGCTGCCCTATAACCAAAAGATATATTTAGGTTCAATCTTGAGGAATTTAAGGATTTTTCATATGCATAATAATGCTTTTATGCTTCAAAACAAATCCAAACTTGCTTCAATTATAGGCAAATTGCATATCAAATTGAAGCTCTCGAATTTAGGGATTTTTAGGAACAAACCGCGTCTCAATTGGAGGTCCCACGCGCCTACACGCGCCCCTAGAAGGTGTCTGGATTGAAAATCCTGAAAAAAATGGAAAACTCCAGCGAAGGCCACTCTCGGTGACGGCGCTTGTATTAAAAGCGCCACCTTTGAGCCTTCTGCCAGCAACACGCGCTGGCAAGCTATTCCCCACGCGCTGTCACGCATCCAACGATGTGTGCCACATGGCGGTCAGGGGTGCCCACTGGCCCCACGCGCCACGTGGTGCTTATATGAATTTCTTTCCCTTTTTTTTTAAAGTTAACCGGGTCATGGCTATTTGACCGGTCTCAGATCCTCCTGACCCGAAACGCTGCGTTTCATTAAATGAAACGCAGCTTCTCATTGGCGAAACGACGTCGTTTTGAAACAACATCAAAACGACGTCGTTTTGGGTTATCTTCTTTACCTGGTTGGGCAACCCTACCCGACCCGAATTCCAGGCTCGACACGGCAGCGAACCCGCCGTCGCCTCCAAACTTCAATCGGCCACATCTCCCTCATCGGAGCTCCGTTCGACGCGTTCTTGGTGTTGTTGGAATCGTCTCTTCGTGCACTACACGTTAGTGCCATTTGTTTGGGCCGAAAATCTCTTATTCAACAACCCAATTTTGAGAAAACATTGACAGTGGCCGTAAGCCTCAAGAACGCGATTCAAACGAATTTTTGTTTTCAATTTCTTAATCAAAAATTTAATGTGATTCAGAAATGGAACTAACATGCTTTCTATCATATATACCTCATACGAAAAGAAAACAAGTGCAATATAGAATTATTTGCAGCGGAAGAAAATATCTATGCATACTTATTATGCTGATAAGCTCTTATATTTCATTCATTTCATCACAATTTTCCTCAATGTTGTAAATAAATTTTGTGAATAAAAGGTTTAAAGAAGTTAAAAAATCAATAGAAAGAAAGAAAGAAAAGAGGAATTGCACATGTGAATGAAAGGTGAGATTAATGGATATAAACTGGAGTTATTTGTAGGACTCATCAACCCTCTTTCTATTTCTTATGTAGGAAGGGGTGGACCAATGGACAAGCTAAAGAACAACCAGAGAGATGGAGATCCAAAAACAAAGAAGCCAAAGAGCAAGGGAGCTCGCTGCCGCCTCGCCGCGGCGAGCTCACGGCCAGGAGAGAACCTTTCTGTCCAAATCCACTTGTTGGCTCGCCGTGGCCTCGCCGCGGCGAGGCGACGGTGAGCGAAAGTCTCTGCTGCGCGTTTTGAGTAAGCTGAAGCTGATAGAAGTCATATTTAAGCTAGGGTTTCGAAGAAACGAGGAGAACGGATTGGAACACGATTTTTGGGAGCTAAGAGTTGCAAGAGAGAGCTTTGGAAGTGCTTGGAAACTTGGAGAAGTCCGGAGAGATTGAAGATTCTTACATCTCGGTTTCCTTTCTTCTTCCTTCTTCTCTTCTCTTGTACTATGAATTCCCTTCCAGTTTTTGTTTTAGGTTTAGATACATTTATGTGTAGCTAAATCCCTTTTCTAGGGTTACTTTGAACCATTTCATGGATTGAACCTTATATTTCCTTTCTTTGAAGCAGTGAATGAATGTATATGTGTGTATTTTTATCTTGCTTTTATTCTTCAAGTGCTTGATCACCACTTGCTTTGTTAAATGAAGTATTTCTTGAGAAAGAGTATTTTGTTTTAGAACTTGGATGAAAGTATGTTGGGCTTGAAGTTTATGGTTTTAAATGGATGGTTAGTTAGTAATGTAGAGATATAATTACTAACCTAACATTGTCTATAGAAGGTTGGTTGGCATTTATGGCTTGTATTAATTGTGACAAGAGATTGTGTAATTAATGCAAGTAGAAATTTGATTTTGACTTGAGAAAGCTCTTTCAAATGAAATTGAACCTTGGACACACACATTGATTCATTTAACTTGCTAAAAAGGAAGGAATTAATTAGTTCATGAAGTGAAATGGGGATAAGTATCCCTAGGCTTTTATTTATCTTAACAAGTGTGTGTTCAAACCATCTCACTATTTTATGACATTTTGCATTTAATCCTTAGTTTTAAAATTAATCTTAAATCATTTCTTACTCACCTCTAATTAATTACGCGATTAGTACTAATTAACTTGCTCAAATCTCAATCCTTGCGGAACAACACTTTTTCCTATACTACATTTTAAATTTGACGACCCGTAAGCTTACGGAAATGACCGCAAAAGGCAGTTAAGTCATGCATATAAACACAGCCTCACGATCAACATAGGCTCTGATGCCAATGATGGAAAAATTAGAATTTAAATGAGGGAGATAAACAACATACCAAACGGTGTATTTAGAACTGAAGGGGAGGCTTCTATTTATAGAAGAAGGCTGGGGATATTTTGGGAATACAAAATATCTACTACCACTACTCATAGCTTAGTCAGCAATCCTCGCCTCTCTTATCTGACCAATCAGATAATTGAATAATTAATTGATTAATTAATTAATCAATTAATTACTCATGGCTATCAGCAATCCAAACCTTGTCCATTTAACCAATCATATTAATGAAACACTTCATTAATAAATCGGTTGGGAATTATTGAGTCAGCAATCCACAACTTTCTCATTCAACCAATCATATTAATTAAACAATTAATTAATAAATCAATTGAGAAAAATACTCATATTTCCCAATTAATTAATTCAGCCCATCATGGGCGGATCTAGGCCCAAAATTCCAACAAAAACAATAACAAAAACAAAGGAGTAAACCTTACCTTCAAAGAAACAACACCATATATACTGATTCGGGCATTGGGGAATTCACGGCTCCAAACATAGACGATCATGTAAACCAATGGAACTCCCATGAATGGAGTCCAGCAAAATGGCAACACAGCTATCACCTAATTAACATGGTTCATATCATACATTATATTTACACTCCACAATGTTCCAAAGTCTAAATAAACAAAGTTGCACTGTTAATGTGGCTTATTACATACAGAGTATGTGTGTGTGCTGTGTATAAAAAAAAAATAACAAATAACCATATTTGCGAAAAAGACAAATAATAAAGTGTTGTGTGTCTCACCAGAAGTGAGAGTGCACCGAAAATCAACATCCATAAGTAATCAGCTGTTCTCTTGTCAAATGGTCCTCTTTCCAATGAAACCCCATATTTGGCTCTGCAATTCAGTTTCACACAATTTGGAAAATTATCAGGTTTTTCTTCAAGTGGATTATGAACATATGATCAATTTAATGAAGTTCATTTATTCATTGAAATCAGAATTACGCATTATTGTTTTGAAATAGTCTCATAGAAGTTGACTGGGATAGTTTCTTACAACTTTCCTCTATTTTACTGCAGAGAAAGGGTTATATTACAGTTACAATTCTAAAATTTTTATCTGGGAAACAAGTATCTGTTAATATTATCTATTGCAAGAATAAAGAAGAATACATTGCTGCGGCAAAATCAAGATTACTTACATTATAATCAATCGAAAAGCGAAAGGGAATGAAAATGGTCCAAGAAAAAAGAAATTTGTGATAAGCCTCCAAACCTGCATTCAAATTCAAGTGTAATTACAATAAAAAATAAATAAATAACTCTTCAAAATTTTTTGAAAATACCTGCCTAATAATAATGCTCGGTGACATATATACCTGAAGATGTTTAAAAACAAGAGCATAGTCAAGTGAAATGTTCCAAGGATCATAAAGTTGAAGGTAAAATGCAGATGTAGTCATTAAACATGCCACTCCATACGCCTTGCTCACTGGTGGTAGAGACTTGTAATATCTGCAAGGATAATATTTGCAAAAATAACAATTAATTAATTTTCTGATAATCAGAGAATATATTGCTAAATGTGTGCGCGCGCGTGTGTGTTTATTTTGGTAAATTGAATATCATTTTATTGTAGTTTAAATTAACTAAAACACGATGACTTATTCAAAATCCGGGGGAGTTGACCAAACAAAAAAGAAAAAGAAAAAAACACTAATCATAACTGGGTTCAATTGTTCGATAAAAAAGTAAATCAATTATATAAAATACAGAATTTTCTTGTGAAGTTCATCAAAGTTATGTGAACCTTACATAAATGAAAAAAACATATACTCACTCTTGTCCTAAATATATGATATATTTCTAACTTTTGTCTATTTTTTTTTTCCAAAATTAGCTTCATTGATTCCTCTCAATAATAATTAAGTAAGAGTTGGGGAGTAATAATTAAGGAATATGATTAGGGTGTTTTGAGAAAAGTATGTCATACTTAACTAATATCATTGATCAATCACATTCGGTAAATAGGTCATATATTTATGACCGGAAGGAGTAAAATCTTTCAAAAAAGAAAAGCTTCTTCTGCACCCTTCAGTTTAATTTTCTACTAAAATGTCCCGTAAAATATTGGGGTTAACAAGTGCCAACTTTGTTAGGGAAAACATTAGACAAAGGTATATGAAAACTATTTTTTAAGAGAACTTTATATAGATCAAAAAAGTTAAAAAAAAAAAAAAAGAAGTGGTGTAATTTAATAAAACTAAGGAGAAAGCTAGCTAGTTTAATAAGAAAACTTATAACCTTAAAATAATTAAATAAGATATATTATTTCAATCGGGAAGGATATATAGTATCAATTGCGCCCGGAGACTATTGTGGCTGAAAATAAATCCAATTTTGTTTGTTAGTATTTCTGGGAGATGGAGATAAAATAAGAAAAAGTGTGCAAAAGAAAAGGGAATGAATAGTTGATTAAACAAAAATTTTCAATAAAACGTTTTTGGTCTAAACTTTCATATGTAGAAATTTATTAACTAGAAATCTCTGGTATAAACAAAACCAGATTTGACTTTTCGCCAAAAAAAATATAGATCAATTGGATTATAAAATCAGAATTCGAAGCTTGTACTATAAAGACTGAAAAAAAAAGAAAAAGAAGTCTATATTTTATCTGAGGAGAATTTCAAGCAAAAACACTCAACACACACAGAACACTTGAGCATGTTTAAAGCATTCAAGAACTAAAAATCTGAAAGGAAAATTTATACACAATATGATCAATCTCAGAGAGAGAGAGAGAGAGAGAGAGAGAGAGAGAGAGAGAGTACTCTGCGGGTGAAGACATCTTGCTTGGTGAGAGAAGAAGACTGAAGCTTGGTGGAAGCTATGAAGTAAATGGATTTCATTTTATACACATAATAATAAAATTGAGTGGAGATTCCAATGCGTAGACTCCTTGGATTTTTGCGGAAGAAATCCTATTTCAAGTTTTCACCTACAATTGAGATCTTTGGTATAAAAAAACTACAATTGAGATAGTTAATTTTATAAATTATAAGAAATCAGGTTTATTAGTTGAAATTATTTAATTTGAATTGATTTTTTATAATCTTATTTCACTGCTTATCTATGGTATTTCTACGTTTATCTTTATAAATTTAAATTTAAATACTCCTTCAAAACTTTTATCACTAAAAATATCAAAGATGAGTATTGAGAATACCAAAATTAATTACTAACAAAATTAAAGCTAACTACTAAAAAAAAATAAGTACAAGTAAAAAATCAACTAAAATAACAATGCATTCGTTGATGGGCAATCCGAATCATGCCCCTGTTGGGCAAAAAAATAATTGATTCCAATAAAGATAATGGTCCTTTTTTAAAATTTCTAAAATTCATTAGTGCTTTATTATAATATTGATAAATATTCTTAAAAAGATTTTAAATGCTATCTCGCAAGACATTAATTCTACACATCATAATTATCGAACCAAAAAGTCAAAGAACTTTCTTAGTTTCCTTATTTTTCATACGGTCATTACCTCTCTTATTATTACTGCACCAACTTCTTATTATTTTAAGGCACAAATTTTCTAGTTATAGTAAAAGGAATTTTTCAGAGAAATTGTATAATTGTCCAAATGAAGGGACTTCAGAGAAATTTCGGACAACACTATATCAATGAATAAATGTGAAAATTTAGTATCCTATAATATTACAAATCGCACCAAACATAAGTAACAATTTTTCTGTTAGTAAATGTGTGACAGTTGGAAATGGGAAAATTGTTTATATTGTTGATGTATATTATGTGGTTAAAATTATTATAACTAAGTTACAAGTTTTAAAGTATCATTTGTTGTTGAAAAAAAAAATACATTTTTCACTAGCATCACAAGATTAAACACTGTAAACAGGGGTAGACATGTATAAATGTGTAGCTTTGCTTTCTTTGTATGGTTCTCTAATTGGAAAATACCTAATTTTGTAATGGGCCCACGATTTCATCTCCAAATGGGTCGATTTTCCTACTACTTGCTTTGCTTCATTTTTTATCATTGTAAAACTACAGCAAGTCAAGGTCGCAGAGGTTACCAGGTCTTCAAAAACAAAAATTAATGAAACAGCTGTTTAGTCTCCAACCTTGAATCACGGTAGGTTGACTATTGTTTGTTGACCCGTGTCTCTCTTATTGCCGTCTTGTCTTTTATTTAAAAAGATAAAATACATTATAACATTTTTAAATTGAATTTCGAGTTTGTTATGTACAATCTCTCTAACTCTTGAAAGTTTAAATTGATAATTCTAATACTATAATTTTTTACTATCAACTCTCTTGCTATTAAAATTTCTATTTCCATTTAAGTTGATGGATTTTACAATGTCATAATTTCTATAATTTTTTTTTTTGGTAATATATACATTTCATTTAAAGAGTATAACATATGGTATTGATATGTATTTTTAAATATTTTCTAAATATTTAAATAAACTACTTAGGAAATATAATATGACATTTGACATGACACTTTTATAAAAATACTGAAAATTACATGTTAAGCATTATTCTTTAAATAAAATTTGTATACCATAATAACTCCAATCTTTAATAAAAAAATATACTTAACTAATTTTTGTAAATTAAGAAAATTAGTAATTTGACAAAAAAATATGTGTTACATTTTTAAAGGGCAAAAGTGCAATTTTGCTAAAGAAGTTTTTGCATATGAGCGCTTAGCACAAAAATGTATTGGATAGTGTTTAAATACACATTATCTTTTAAAAATGGTGCAAATCACATGATATTAGATTAAGGTTTGTTAGTTAAAATTAAATGATATTACTAAAACACTTTAACCACATTCTTTTCTTCCCATCCTCCATCTCTTGCTTGTTTATTATTGGCAAGTATATTTAGGAACAAACCCGCATCCTCAATTAGGTCCTATATCTAATAACGGAGGAGTACATCTGGCTCGCAAGTATTGAATGTTGCAGTATTGGCTAAAGAAGCTCTGAATATTGTGGATGGTCTTGTGGTCCCGTGAGAGTGAGGTAGAGCAATTGTGTTGTGATGTAGCATGTGAAATGCAGAGCTATGTCCCTAATCGCCAAAAAAAAATATCAAATCAAACCACACTAGCTCTCATAATATGGATCATAGGTAGTAAAAAAAATATAAAATATTTGATATTGCAAAAAAAATATGAAATTTAACGAATAATTTACCATCAATAGAGTTTATAGTCAAAATATAAAATACTATAGTCTTTAATTTAAACTTTTTAATGTTTAGGGAGAGGAACTAGGAATTGTGTATTTTAGCCCTTTTATCCATATGATCAATTTAAACATACACACGTTTATTTGAGTTTGAGATCTTCTCCAAACGTGACAAGTCACACTGAGCAGTTAGCTGTTGACCTTCGCCTTAAGCTTGTCATAGCTATGAACACAACATGCTCACTGCAATAATTCAATTTAAACTGTTTGAATTTGAAGTTTTAAAAATGAATTTTGTTTAATTTTCTTTTTTTTTTTTTTTGAAAAAAACAATTATATATCCCATGATGATTGTTGGACTTAAAAAGTGAAAATGAGACGAGGTGTCTGATTTTATGGATTAAGATTAGACAAAAGCCATTATTTGATAGTAATCCCATGGGTCAAAGAACCTCTTTTTATCTTAGAACTGAACAGATCTCCAAAACTGGTTCGGATTCAAGATGATTATGGTTTTATGTGTTCTGGAAATTAAAACCTCTCTTTTCACACATAAAAATTAGTGATCACATCCAATATGTGGTTTTATGAAAGGTTGTACCAATAAGGTATGCTACTGCGTTTCCGGCTTGGACTAAACTCAGCCTTCAGCAGTGCTGATTCAATAAATAAATAATCCCTTCGTTTCTTAGTATAAAAGCCCGAAATTTGAATTAGTTTGGTCCAAAATATAAAAACTCGTCTTAGATTCAGTCATCATTTAATGTATTATTTTCTATTTTGCCCATACTTATTTACACTCTATTTCATAGTATTCATTAATACTCCTACTTATATTTCTCTCTCTAGTCTTATAATTAATAAGGGTAATATTGGAAAAAAGTTGTATTTTAAGCGTATTAATAGCTTTTAACTAACGTTTTAAGTGTTTTCTTAATTTGCGCAACTTGACGGCCATGCTCTTATAATAAAGAACGGAGGGAATACTACTTCTAGACCTAAATTTAAAAAGTTAATTGGGGTTTATCTCTAGGTCTAAATATAATTTTTTTTATTTTATCTCTTTTATTTATACTTTTTTTAAAATTAATTTATTTTATTTATAAATTGATATATAATCTAATGATGATACGATACTCATAAATTTTTCAGAAAATATCATATATTATAATTAAATAATTTATTTAGATCTCTTAATTTCTCCAAATTAGTAGTTAACTCTACTTTATGCTCTACTAGGCTCACTTTCCTTCAATTCATCCTCCACCATTCGCTAATCACTTCACATCTCCCCTTTCCTCCTCCTCAAAGGCCGATAGTCCCTGTGGCGTCAGGAGTCCGATCAATGTGTAAAGAAGAGAGACAAATAATGTAGAAGGTGGTGGCAACAGAGGGAGCAAGGGCTAATAGCTGATAGATCCTTGGAAGCAGGCATTTTTCTTTCCGAAGATTAAAATGTTGATTGTACTAAGAAACTATAATTGTTCAATTTTCAAATTTTTATACCTCTGCGGTCTATCTGACTTGATCTAGAATTATGGGGGCTTAACTTAACTTTTGCAAACCAGTTGGTATTACCAAAAAATAATTACTTTCATGAAGTCAAAACCTCTGGCCCTTACAAACAAGAATTTCTCCTCACAATCTGCAGTATTGATTGTCTGAAGACGTGCACTTTGGTGAAGTTATAACATGCCAACAAATTTTCCAGAACACAAATAAAATGCTGAGCATAACTCAAATGTTGGAAGAACCCGTTTCTCGGGGTACCACGGTAAAGACTTCGACATCTTTCATCGCTGAGCTTCTTACTGAGTACTTAAAGGTCCATCCATGACATGCACCAGCATGCGCCCCTTTCTTGTTTACAGCAACAACAGCTCCCACAAAATCAGGGAATTTTCTTGCTATCCGTGCTATTGCATCCTCAGCTGCATGTTTAGGCTCCATTCCTAGCCTCATACTTTCCACAACTTGATAGCTGAAATTAATTAGAAGCAAATATCAAGGTATGCACAAAATAAATCTAACAGTGGTTTAAACCAGAGAAATCTCAGCATCTTCCCACACTTCTCAATATTACTTGACATCTAAAGCTTGAAATTACAGAATGATAAAAAATTGCTGTATCCTTATGGCAGCATGCTTCTAGAAGAAATCCAAGATTTCATCAATTTTACAACCGCAGTAGGATCAAAAAGCATCCACACTGCACACGAAATTTTACCACAAAAGAGGTGAAAAAGGACTAAAGCCAAAAATTCCAACACTCCCAAACAAGGCATTAATCATCAGATACATGATATATTTGTATGCATTTAACTGCTGCATATTTTGGTGTCAAAAATTGAATAATGAATGCATTATTATCTACATACAAAATTTTCATATTCGCTAAAAGTTCAGCACATTCTCTTCCTATAACCCCACCCTTGAAATTCTGAAAACAAAATGTTGGTTGCTTGTTTATATAGAGTTGTTCGCATTGGCCACATCAAGTCAGAAAGTTCCACAAATGAAGATTCAAAGCATCTCTTAAACTTAAAGATAAGAAAAGAAGCTATAAATTTTTATAATACCATGGAAGGAAGCGCATCATGATATCACCATCCCCTGTTGCACAACATGCACCAACTTCATTGTCAGCATATGCTGAGGATCCAACAATGGGACCATCTCCTACCCTGTAGTCAAAAAGAATATTCAAATACTATATTGGAAACTTCTGAAGAAATATTATTGGTGATTGGCAGTTTCTGCATTGACACAAATTCTAACATATCACCCTGCGTGAGTATCTGAGCATTTTAAAAAAATGATATCCTAGGAACCGAATGAAATGCCTTCTATAAATATAGATGTTTCTAAATCATTAAAGCCATCAAACACAGAAAAATGGAGGATAAAAATGGAAAGAGTTAATTTTAAAGTTAGGACAAATCAATTTGGAGGCCCTTATATTTTCACCTAGTTTTGAATTAACTCCATAAGCTTTGTTTGTTTAGTCGGGTTCTTTTAGTTTCTACAGTCAAATCTGTTAGTTCCTTATCATTAAAATTGTTAGATAGGAACCAACAATGTTAAGAGTTCCAATAGAAAGCATTGATGTGGCAAATGGTCGGATTATTTTGACAACTTAGACAGCATTGATGTGGTAAATGATTGGATTATTTTGACAACTTAGTCTCTGACTAATAAACAATGTGGAAAAAATTTAGCATGTCTGAATCCACCTCAAATCTATCTTCAAGAAAGACATTGACCATGCTTCACCTTGCTTCCCATCTTTTTCCATGTTTAAACTGTCCAGGCATACATATCACACAAAAGTGGGACCTTCTATGTAAGATTCCCCCATCTTCATTCGCCAACAACAATGGCACCATAAACACATTCACCAGCCAAAAGTTCAACATCACCAATGTGATCGCTTCTTTAGTGCCCACACCTTTGGCCAAGCCCACTGCAGGTCCTTCTCTGACCACTTCTCTTGCATGAGATCGGCAACCAAAACATCAAACTTTGACAACAAAACTCCAAACAAGTTTAAAACAAGCACTAGATTGACCTGATGAACTGACAGGGACTGTTCCAAGTTGGAACAAGACCTGTTTTCTGATGTTTGGATCAAGAAGTTGGTGCAGAGTTTTGCGCTGGACCAGAACTTGCTCTGAGAACTTTAGTAATTCTACTGCCAATACTGCTTAAAGGGAGGTCAAAAAAATTTGTTTTCAAATACTTTTTTTCTTCCCACATAGATGCTTAGTCAGAATCTAAGTTGTCCAAATAATCCGTCTAACAAATCAGTGCTATCTAACAGAATTTTTAACAATGTTGGTCATGACGGTAAAAACTAAAAGGACCCAATAAAAAGAAAAAAATTAGGGATATGATTCAAAATTAGGTGAAACTAAAAAGATATCTGGATTAATTTTCCCTAAAAGTTTTAAATATGTAAGCAAGAAAATTCTACAGAGTAAACATGGTGATTTCAGGACTAAACTGACACAGAAGTTATTGAAGAGTTCAGCAACGGAAATGCATGGCACTTTATATAAATATAAGTACACACATGTATAGAACTGTCATACAAAATGCATCTGCCTCCTACCATTTCCTATCTTTTTAAAGAAAAATGAGCTTATGTAACTATTATAACATGAGGTTCTTTACTTCATGTTTTATACCACAAAATAAGAAAAACTCTTGAATGCAGGAGTTCAATTAGCGGTGCCAAAAATGAAAATTATGTACTGGTATCTAAGGCAGATTAGTTGATTTAAGGTGAATGCAATAAAAAGATGATGTAACTCATGGATGGTACATAATTACAGAAATCAAGATATGGATAAATCATTCTGCAATTATCCACACTAATGAAGCTAAGTCTGAAATTATATGATCTCACTACAAGCTCCAATTTTGCTTGAATGAAGGTCCTTAAGAGTAACATGTACAAAGCCAATAATAGCATAAATGATATTAATATTGAGCAAAAGAAATTGCAAGTGGCTAGGGAATAAAAAGAGAAACAAGATACCTCAGAAGGACTTAGATTTTGGGTTAAGGAAAAGAGGAATCGCTAAAGGATAAGAAATCCTAAATAAATTCCACTAAAAGACAATTAAATGGTTTATCAAATCGTATTCCAATTGTATGTTTATTATGATATTGGCATCCATATAGTAAAATTACCTTCCGGGAATCTTGAAGGTTGCCCCATTGGTTGACGTGCCAACAGCAATGTTCCCCATCTAAACCACATATAAGCATCATTTGCATTGATGACATTTCGTAAATAAAAATTGGAAAAAGAATGTGATAATCTTACCTTATCAATAACAACCATTGATATGGTATCATGGCTGTGGAGACCGACATGAGGTAATAATGAACTAATATCTTGCATATGAGCAGTATTGAAACACATCTCCTCAGGAAGCTCCAAAGAGTTTGTAGGATGATATGGACCACAATTATTTATAGGCAGAACGTTTTTCCTAAAATTTGGTTGACATTTATTATCTTTCCATTCGGCCCACTTATTTATAGATTCTGTTGAACTAAGGTTTGCAGGTCCTGAAAGTCCCATCGAAATGGCAAATTCTGAGGCTTTCTCTCCTGCAAGCAAAGTGTGTTTGGTGTGTTTCATCACTAGCATAGCAGCCTTGATTCCATCCTTGACATATCTCATTGCAGCAACTGCTCCTACTTCCATAGTTAACTATGCATTTCCTTAGCAAAATAAAGGACTGAAAATCATGCCAAAACATGCAAAGGAATAATTCATAAAAATAATATGCAAAAGCAGAAGCAAATGATAGTTGACAGTTACCCCATCCATGACCATGGCATCGATTGTAGTTTCTCCATTCTCATCAGGACTCCCGCCAGGACCCACTGTTGAGAAGGTCATAAGTGTACTTGGTGTAACGCAGAAAAACAAATATTTGGATAATAAGAAAGTAATGTAACAGAACAAAAACAGCACCAAAATTATAAAAAGGTTCACTTTCTTTAAAGGGTAACAGTAGATAAACAAACTGAAACAGTGCGTGCCATTTCTTTCAGTTCTTTTCCAACAAAGGAATGGTTAATGCAAATTTCACAATTTAATAACTAAGTTAATGAGTTCGATCTCCTCAAGCAATTTTGCATGCATTCTGTAAGATGTGTCTTTAGGGGGTGCCTTTACTCCAATAACCATAATATAACTGGAAATACTTGAGAGTTGGCACTCTAAGAAAAGCTGGTCACATTTGATATTTTACTGTTGAATAAGAAAAGTTCCTTGAAAACTTTCTAAGCAAAAAATTTGTACTAGTATAAAAGCATATCGTTCTAACATATTAGCTATTAACTCATTCAACAAAAAGCACAAATTGTATAAAGAAATTCCAGACATTTGCTTCTTGACAACTTTGACTAGTACTTTACCATTGTAGCCGTCAATAAAGTGTGAAATAATTCTAAAATGCTCCAGATCCATAAAAATGAGAAGGAACTATGCAATTATTTCAACACACTTTTAATTGAACAAAAGAACTAGTATCGCAGTATCAACCCATTTAAATACCTAATTGTCAATCCCAGGTTATCTTATATTAATTTAACCTACCACACATTCAAAGTCAAACCTATTAAGAAGGAAAAAAATGTTTCTCTTCAAACGATCTAAGTTCTATCATACCCTTTTGAACAAAGATTCTCACCCAAGTTTCAAAATAATCAAAGAAATTCACACACCAGTTCCATCACACCTAAGCTCCTCACAAACTGAGCAACCATCTACAACAGCATCCACAGCTGAAGACCCACCATCAACCGACCTCCAAGCAGCTCTAACCGCCTCAAGGAAGGGCCAAGTGCTCACAACCAGAGGATATTGCTCCAATTCCAAAACTTGGTGACCCAAAACCTAATGGGAAAACAAGCAAAATATGAAATGAAAAGGTTCACTACTTGATGAGAAAGACAGATAGTTAATACAGTCGAGAAGTTTAAATTTTTTCTGATTTTCCCCTAATGAACTTAATTTTAAACTTTTAATATATGCCAAAAACAAAGCGTGCGTTGAGATACCTTGAGTTCAACGAAGTGCAGTGATACGAGCAGATAAAGAAACTTGGAGAGTGGGCTGCTTCTGGGTTGCTGCATCCGCCCAATGGGGAAGGCCATTACAAGAATGGAGTCACAGGCTAATCGACAAATGCGTGCGTGCTTGACGCTGAGGAAGTTAAATTCCAGGAACATGTACTCTATTTTGAAAAGGTTGGTTCTTTTTCCCAAGACCAAGTTTTATCGGATGTCCCGAGGGACTTTTCCCGACAAGACCAAGTTGAAAAAAAAAAAAAAAAAAGGGCAAAGTCTATTATAAAAATGATCATCTAATTTGGTTTAAGGTGTATATACTATAGTAAAGTTTTTTTGGGTTAAAAATGCCCATATAATTACCAAAATTGGTCAAAAGTGTGTCAATACCATCAATATACACTAACAACTTAAAGTTTTTTAAAGTTAGAGAAAATAAAATGTATAAAAATACCTATAAAGTTTGGCCTAAAGTACATCCAACAGTAACACCGTGAAGTTTGGTTCGAAGTGCATCCAACACTACGTTAGTGTATATTGGTGGCATAGACATTTTTAATCCATTTTGATAACTACATGGACACTTTTGAACCAAAAAAAAACTTCAGATATTGGATGCATTTTGGACCAAACTACATGAACAATTTTGCGCCTTCATCCTTAAAAAAACAAAAACAAAAGTTGATCTTTATTTGTCCATCGGGTTTAATATGTAAATCCACCCTCAAAGTTTAAGAAATGACCAATTAGTGTAGTTGACCTACCAGTCCAAAAGTCCAAAGCTAAATTAAAAGGAAAAACCCAAAATGCTGCGGGTTAATTAACAAGAGAAAGTGCTCTTCCCCTAAACAAGAAACGGGACCCTTGATCACTCTGACCCTCTTTGGCTCTTCACTGCAGATCACGCTTTTCACCCTCTTCAAACTTACGGTAATTTTCCCCCCAATCAAGAGAAGACATAGAAGCTTGAAACTTCCCCCAATCCCCTAATCTCTCTAACAGTAATAATGTCTCTCCCCTCCTTTATCTTTATTCGAACGTTTTTTAACTCACTATTTTTGTAATACCTTTGTTGATGATCTGATTTTGCTTCTATCTTTTTTGTAATTCTCGGTGCCATTTCTGTTACTCATTTTTTTAATGTTAATTTGGTGATCTTGCGTGTACTTTTATAGTATTAAAAGGCTGCCTTAATCTATCCCAGGAAAATAGGGAAGTCGGTTGATGGCATACATCCACTATATGTCTCAAATTTATTTGCTATGTTTTGATAGTTGCTCCAAGATAATGAGAATCTCGAGTTTTCCTGCAGTTTTCTATTTCACTTTTGAACTCACCAATGTAATAGGCGGAAGGATTGTAATGACATGTTATTTGTTTCATTAATTTATTAAAATAACTTGTTTTCTCAGGGAATGATTATTATGTTGTTTTTCATTAATACGAACTATGAAGCTAGAATACTTTTAGATTCCAGAATTCCAAAGGAAAGATAATTTGCTATTTTGTTTATAAAATAGTTTAGTTTGGATGCAAAGCTTTGCCTAGAACCTGTAAGTTATAATGTACAGAGATGTGAAAGAAAACTCATATATTTGTCTCACTTACTGACTTCAATTTTTGTAAGGGTACGGCCCATTTGTTCTATTGTATGTAAGATTCTATTTGTTGGTGCTTCTAAAAGTAACTGGGGAAATGTTGATATAAAGAGATGCTTCGTCCATCAGTGTTTATAAGCTTATCTTAAGGAGTTAATTATTCTGTTTTGTGGGTCTATCATTTGTTTAGACTTAATACCGGGTTTTCCGATTGACTTCCAAGCTTTGTTCTCTTTAGTTCATGTACTTATGTGCTTTTCTTTTGTGGTATGATGGAAAACCTTTAGTGGACTTGCTGTGACTACAATTGCATGAGATTTAAAAGATGAAATATGTATGAAGCAAGGTTAAGATTCAGACAGCTATATTGTGGAACTAAGCTCTTTCATTTATGAAATAAGTACGAATGTGGATCGGGGTATGGATAAAAATGCGAATGTGAATGCGAAAGCTCAAGAACCACCCAAACCTGCTCGAAATGGTTTTATGGTGTTTAGAAGGGAGTTTGGTGCGAGATGTGCACAGAACCCATATAAAATCAGCCATGAAGAAAACAAGGCAACAGGGAAGGCATGGAAGGAGCTGCTAGAGGCGGAGAAGAATAAATATCATAACGCACTTCTCAAAAGTAGGCCAGCAAGACAAGAGACAAAGGAGACAAAAGAGGTGGAGGAAAAGAAGAAATTTAGCAAGAGAGTGCCCTTTCTTTTCACACAAGACAGAATTGGAAAGACTCCGCCTGACCTAATTGTATCAATGCTTAGGTCATATGACCCACCAACGCACAGATTTAGGATAAGCGGGATGACACATGATACTATTGCCGATGATATTGAGAAGTTATTAGATATTCCTCATGACGGTGAGCCTGTGAAAGTGGATGTGAGCAATAGTGATGCAATGTTTCTGCAGTTAAAGAGTGTGAATGGTAAAAAGAGATACAGCACAATATTGGAAGAGATAAAATCATAGGAGGAGCCAAATAAATTTAACTTCTTGTTTGTGTTGCACATACTGGAAACATGTCTTTGTCCCGCCTTTAGTGGAGGGGTGAGTGATCGGCTGTTGAAAGTGATGTGCTGCACTAAGAAAGGCTTTGGGAGCTATGATTGAGCAAGCTTCATGCAGAATGACTCGTGGAAAGAAATGGATGACTATGTCTCAACAACCAGAAGAAGAGGGAAGGCGAAGGTATATGTAATGTCTGTGGCTGTTTATACCAACTTCTAGTATGATATGATATGGTAATAAATTTGAAATTAATTGCATTTTTAGTTTGACTGTATTAACAATTATTTGTTGGTGTTGTAGTTATACCTTGGAGAGTATTTCCCGATTAAGAAGTTTACGGAGCATAAGTCGATTTGCCCTATTGAATTATGGATGAAGGATAATACCAATGATTTGTTAAGGATGGAGAAGAAGAGCAATGTTGGGTTGCAGTTTAGTAGTTCGACCTTTGAGACGTGGATTATAAAGTTTCCACGTGGATACTTTTTTCCACGTCTCATAAATATTTATGAGACGTGGAAAATTGCATCCCGCCTTTTTTTCTTCAAACATATATCCCGCCTTTATCTTAACAATTTTATACTTACCGAGTAGAGAATCCACATCTCATAATTATAAGAGAGACGTTGAAACTTTAGAAATATTTGCATTTTTGCCACTGCCTTTTTTAAGTCTAATATTTAAAAAAAGACGTAAAATAGGGCATAGATACTATTTTTTATAGTAGTGTATGTATCAAAGTTCCACGATTCCTAGTTTTGATTTAGGGTTTCCCAATTCAAAATTACGTATACCAACTATTCCTACCCATGTGCTTCAAAGTGGCAGGAATGCACAAGAGGGGGGTGAATTGTGCTAATACTAGTTCAGTCCAAATCTTGGCCTACGTCTAGTTCTCCAATCTCAGTTGCGTTCCACTAAACTTCAAGATTAAAACAGGCTTTTGAAAGCCTTTACAAGTGACCTCACAATAAGATCTCTCTTTTACAGATCACTCCCCCTTACACTTTGTAAGATTACAATCTACTTTAAGATCCCATTTTCTCAAGAGTAAACCTTACTTGAAATGTGATTACAAAATACTTGTTCACTCAATGAACTGATTGTGATACACACTGAAGTACAAAGACAATGAATGATCTCTCTAAGAATTGAATGCAGAATCAATGTATGCAATCAATGTTCTTCACCCACTTCTTCACCATGGCTCTTATACTTGTTTCTGGAAATTTGCCGGTTGGTGAAATTATATCCGTTGCTTGATCTAATGAGAGATGATTATAGATGGAGTGTTAAGATGGATGAGTTATGGGAAGCATTAAATACTCTATACTTGGTTTGCCTCATATCCTCTCTCTTTATTAATCGCAGAAAGTGGTTGCTATGTCAAACGACTTTGTTTATGTGTTTGTAAGTGTAACGTAAACTTCCTAAAATAGGTCTGACACATTTTGTACATAAAAAGCTTCATGTTTGAATTGCATCGCTACATCGATCACTGCTTTGTTACCTGATCGATCACACATCGATCACAACCTGTAATACTTAAATATAAGTTAGAAAATATCTCGCCTGATCGATCACTGAGGTCCCTCATCGATTAGACTTTTATAATCGATCATACTCAGAGTATATTCAGATTACAAGTATTTTTTGATCGATTAACCTTCTCTGGTCGATTAGGCTTATATTAGTCTTGAATTATACTTTGAACTTTCTGATTGATCACTGGGGAGGCTTGATCGATCATATGCAATAGTTCGATCACACTAAGTTATTCTTATTCTTCCAATCGACCAGGCTGAGATTACTTGGTTCATTTTTACTTCTCTGATCGATTATAGGGGTTTCTGATCGATTGGGCGCCTATGATTCAAATTTCTAATCTAACTCTGATCTATCTCTAATCTATCCCTGATCGATCAATGCCTAGTTTCTTAACTGATAATCTGGTCTTGATCGATTGGGCAATACTTTAACATTTTCTATCAGATTGTTTCTAAGTTATTCTTGATTTATGTCCAACCTTTCTTTATGCCTAAGTTATGTTTAGTTATCATCAAAACTCATTATTCTAACAGTGCTCATGTCCACACACTCATCCTCACTAGTCACCTAAACACAACCACTCCATTTCCATTTCCCTCTCAACTAAATGCTTCTCCTAAATTCATTTAATCAACCAATACCTATCGTTTATCTCCCTCCAACCTATAAGTTGCATTACAATAAAAAATTGAACCTTCCACTACCTTCACAACCCACTTCGGCATTACCGCAATGAAAATCCATAAATGAATAACCCTAAATAATGAACCCCAACTATAATGTAATCAAATATTAGAGCATGAAGATGAAGAGAACATTAAATTGGATATTTACTCCTTACCTTCATCTCCTTCGACTCTTTGGACGAATTGCCACATGTGAGAAAGCTCCTTTCTTCTTATTCCTCAAGATCGTTCTTTTCTCTCTCTAGCATTTATTTCATAAGCTTCTACCACTTTATTTTCCTAGGTAAATACTTTTACTGTCTTTTCTTTGAGGGGTTTCTGGACATTTCCTTTTAATTTTGCATTGGACTCTTATATCAATTGCACTCATTTATCCTTTCTTAAATTAGTTGTATCAAATTGTCCTTTTGCTATTTGGAAAGTCCTTTTATATGTCTTTTTCCCAATAACTATTCATATTAAATTGCAATTTTGTACTTGTTAACAAATTTAGAGAGAAGAAAGAGGTGAAATATAATGCATAAAATAGTTTTTAAATACCATCATTAATTGAAGGTAAAAATGGAAAAATTCTATTCAGTTAAGATATTTTAACGAGATAATTAATCTTTTTTATTAATAAAAATTAGACAATTGTACTCATAAAAGCATGAGAGAGAGGTATGTTACACAAAAATAAAAATAGAGTTGGCTTAATAGATGTTACACAAAACTCCCTTAAATATCCACTTTAAAACTTTTATTTTGACAAAAGTAATCCTCCTTAACTAAAAAAATTAGTTACAATTTATATTTTCCAAACACATTTGTACAACCAAAATATAATTATACTACATATAATTTCAAACCAGGTAATATGTTATCGGTGTAGTGCCGCATCGGATATGCTCTCCAAGAAATTTATACCAAAGGGGTAGTGGAAGCTATCTCCAGGTGTCAGTCTCAAGGAGCCCTAAATGCAATTGGAGCATGGTAACTAAAGGCAAACTTGTAAAAGCAAGTAAAAAGCGTTGTGTTTGATTTTTGGAATAAGATTGGTATAAAAAGTGTGATATGTTCAAAAGCAAATTAAAATTGGATTAAAGGGAGATTTGAATTCAAATGGGATAATAATCATTCTTGATAAGTGGAAATCTTGTGACTTATTGCTTTAAAAGATTTTTAGGGAGTGTCTTGTAGATTTTCAAAAGGACCCTAGAGGACCTCTCTAGGCTAGGCTTAGATTAATTTAATTAACACCGAAACCCCGCACATTAATTAATTTATCCTAAGTTGATTAAGCTCAAAATCAACAACTAATTAATCATGTAAGACTTTAAATTCACAATTTGGGCCACCCCACAATTGCTCTTAATTTCTCTCTATGCTCTAATTCACTGATGGCTACCCAAACAAAGAACTAAGGCTAAATAGAGGGATTACCCAATGTCTAGACACAACTAATTAATTCCCTATGTTATTTCATTCATGCGAATCACTTGACACTTTTAATCCCTTAACCAAGCCACCTTGACCTTGAATTAGCATGAAATATTCACCAAGTAAACAATGAGTGAAAGTTGTTCATAAGGGCTCTCATTTCTAGATTGGAGTACATGAAAGTCAGGTTAAATCAAAGCAAAAACTTTGTTATTTTTTCAATTATGTATCAAAGTATTTGGAGCTTGAACATAGATGTCTAAAAGTTTGTGACCTCCTTGGGCTAGCTTACACATAAAGGAAACACGTTCTCTACAGCCTAAACCGAAATGAGATAAGGGTAAGAGGTTTTACAAAAGGAAATATGATGACCACCTTGACATCTCAGGAGTAATAAACTCTTTAAGGAGAAGAGTGATCTAAGTAAGGTAAAATACTTTTCCTACTAGAGAATAAACCATTTTTTGATATGGATTTTCTTTTCTGTGAATAGTGAGCTAGAAAAGACTCAAGCTCCATAGACTAAAAGAATAAGAATCAAAGATCCTTTATTAAGTGTTGTCAGTTATCAGATTCAAGCAAAAGGCTTTAAACTGGTAATGACGTGAGAATTGAGGTGAAAGGCTTTAGATACTACAAGTTCAATTTTTCATTGAAAAACAACCTTAACTTTCCATGATATGTTTCATGCAACAGTCTTATGGTTTTTAAGTGAACTATCTTGACCTTCATGACGAAATTAATTGTTTGTGTTTCAGTCTTCCTTGAGATTTCTTTGTTTTTCTACATTATTGGTAATCTTCGTATGCTTGACTGCTTTACCACTCCTAATTCATGCGTTGACTTGATTACAATGCATGCTAGACATGTGTATATAAATTGAATTGGTATTTTCAAAAATGCTATGTTCATTACCTAATAGGGAAGTGTCTAGTAGGTAAACCAATAAGAAAAGTTTTTTTAGTAAGGGAATTGAGATAGAGAAAATATTGCAATTCTTCAATCGAATTTTATATGGTTCAATGAATGTGAAGGCATGACACGCAGGTTATATTACCTTAGTTGATGATTACTCACTTGATTATCATTACTTTGTTTCACACAAGTTTGAAGCTCAAGCGCTTTAAATGATAAGTGAATGAAGTTGAAAACCAAGTGCATATAGAATTTGAGAATTCTACGCACTAATAGAGGTTGTTCCTGATAAGTTTCAGTGAGGTCCATAAAGATAAAGGGATATTTATTTAGTTAAATGATCCCTTGCACTCTATCACTAAATGGAGTTTTAAAGACGCGTAATGAAATGCTACTAAATATGGTGATGTATATAAAGGTTCAAGCTAACCCACCAAACGTGAGTAGGAGAGTGTTGTATAGTCCACCTTAGGTGGATTAGTATACATATTTGATTGATCAAGTATGGTTTTCTTTTTAAGGGAGATGCAAACTTTATACTTAACCATGTGCTCTCCATAATAATCACTTTCAAACCACATAAATTATGGTTAAAGTGCAGATTAAGTTTTTTGAGTTCCAAGCATACCAAAAAGATTCGTTGTACATTTCAACACAAGTTAGTTTTTAAGTTCCCATTGGCCATAGAGGTAAATTATGCAATCTCATAGTCATTATAAGTAGGAGCTTCTTATGGTTACATTTTCATAAGTGAAAATGAAGATGGATTTGTGTCTGAAAGAATTGAAAGGAACCATATTTGTTATGGATGAGATAATGGTAAAACTCATCACATTTTAGTTCTCTATATCTTTTTATGAGGCACAGTGACAAGGCAATACAGAACAAATCTAAATTCCTTAATTGCCTATGTGAGTGGGAGCTTGTGAAAGGTCAAATAAGAAAGGTAGGGAGCTCTAGCAAGAAGGAGTAACTTTGAACAATGTTCATAGTTACTTTAAAGGAGGATAACGAAAGTGTTCCATATAAAAGGCCTTATCTACTTTTTAGAAAGAATGGAAGAAAACAATATTAAAGGGCGTAGATTCTTTGAGAAAGAATCAAGTCTGAAAGTTAGTTGATCTACCACAAGGACGAGAGATCATTTGTAAGTTAGTTAGATCAATTAACAACACAAGGCTCATTCGGTTACAAAAAGGGTATACATAGTAGGAAGGTATACATTGTGAGAGTACCTTTTCACGTATTATGTGCTTAGAATTAGACTCATTTTGGAAATAGCTAACTATTTGGTTTTAGGTTATTAGGATTTTGAGTAGTGATTTGGACGAAGAAATCTATATGCTTTGGCTATTAGGATTCACTACAATGGATATTTGAGGTTTACGAAGTAATAACCTCATATCACATATTTTCACATAAGCCATTTCATGGACTGAAAGCATTCGTCCAAACAATGGTATTTAAGGTTCCGTATTAGTGATAACCTAATAATTTTTTTGTTTTAAATGGTTAAAGGAAACCATGACAAAACAGTTTGTGATATTACCTTTTAAATAAATGATATAATATTTACCAGAATGGTTTGATTTTGATAGCGCCTATTAACAAAAGGTTTCTAAGAACATGGGTGAATCATTGTATATTTTTGGAATTAAGATCCAAAGACATAGCTTAAGAAGAATCCATTCTCTTTCACAAGAGAGTTATATTATGGAAATTCTTGAGTGGTCTGATGTGAATGAATGTGATCCCATGAATACCTTAGTAACTTCAAGAGTGTTTGAGTCTTGATAGATATTCCTAAACTGAACCAACTTAAAAGTAAAATGAAAAAGGTTTCCATGTAAACGTTGTCGGTAGTTTAATGTACACAGTGGTGTATAAAATATTAGATATTCATTTTAATGGTAGTACTTGTAAGTCAGTACTAGTCCAACCATTGTGAGAGATACTCGGTGGCTCCACAAAAAATGCTTAAAGATACTTGAAGGGCATGATAATTATGTGTATTTAAAAGTACTTAATGTACATATGGCTATATAGTCGAGGGTGTCAAGAAGAACATCTTGGATTTGAAATGAAAATTCAAACCCAGTGTTAATGCATTGTGTAAACACTGTGGCCATTGCTTAAATAAAAGACCCTAAGTATCATACCATTAATAAAATACAAAGATAAATATGTGGGCAATGTTGTAGCATATAAGGTTGTTGTTTAAACAACATGTTCCTATGCAAAGTTCCCTAATTAAGCATATAGTCAAGGATATACATGAAAAACACACACTTATGTTAGTGTCTGAGACCAATCCATTTTGATGTTAGTGTGCTAATTTCATAAGTGCGGATACTATGCATATAAGAAAGACAATATGAGTTTTATCTTGACTATAAAGGAATTAGATTGGTTCTGAGAAAAGTGTATTTGTGTAAATCTTGGATATTTGAGGCACTATATTAAAATGATCGAACTGTATTGCAAGGTTGTTTGGCTCTGGTCTCCATAAAAGGGATTTTTAGTACAAGACACTTGAAAAAAGACGTCGTGCCCACGCGGTTACGACAGAGCACTTAGTATGACAGAAGGAAAGAAGAAAAAGAGACTTAATTTTAAGATTTAACTCACCAAGTATGAGTGGGAGATGTAGGAATACAACTAATCCACCCTTCGTGGGTTAGGCCCCAAACCCAGTGAGAATTAGGGCTAATATGTAATGCCCAATGAGAATTGGGCTAATATGTAATTAAGGAGAGATATGGGATAAAATGAATAATTTTTCCCTTAATGATTTGAAATTCAAATGATATGACTTTCCATACAGGATATGTCTTTTCAAATGTTGTTTATAAATTAAGGGTTTGTGCGAAAGATTATAACTCACACAGAAAAACAGAATGTCTTCCAAGTCTCTTCTCTTTCTCTCCTATGTGCATCTGTTGTATATGTAATTGGGGTCCAAATCGGTGCTCCAATTTCGTGTGAGTATCAAGCGAGTCACACAAATTCCAGGTACGCTTGAAAACCTTCAGTTTCAAATGACTAATTTGTTTTTATCAATAAAACCATTAAAATTAATTGAAAACAATAATTATAACATTGATGAATCGACTCAAGCTCTTTGGCATTATTTAGATCCCCTACCCATCTTTTATGTAAAAAAGCCAATCGCAAATGTTTATGGTTCTAAGGGCAAGCACCTCGTACTAACCATCCTAATTTAAACCGAAAATGACACCCCTTACTGAAATAAGTATGAGAAATGTAATTTATTTTTTTATTATAATTTTATTATGAAAGGTGATAGAAAATGCATAGAGAAAAGATAATGAGAAAGAACATGACAAATAAAAGGATGATAAGGATGAAATAGAATGTATAGGGAAACGATAAACCATTGGTAATAAAGGATTTCGGGTGTACTCAGAATCCAGTTGACTCGCTCGGTACCCACACGAAATCGGAGTACCGATTTGGACCCCGATTCATTATATGATAGATGCATCAGAAAGGATGGGAAGAGAATTCAAAGAAAAAAGGATAGGGAGTTATTTTCTTGTTTCCATATCACGACTTATTCTGTGTAAAACAACTCCCATAAATTAAATATTAGCCCCAATTCTCATTTGGCATTACATATTAGCCCTAATTCTCATTGGGCTTGGGCCCTAACCCACCAAGGGTGGATTAGATGTATTCCTATATCTTCCACTCATACTTGGTGGGTTAAATGTTAAGGGTCAAGTCTCTTTCTCTTCCATCCTTCTTTCATACTAAGTGCTTTGCCGTAACCGAATGAGCACGACATCTCCTTTCAGGTATCTTATACTAGCAATCCCTTTTATGGGGATTGGCACAAAACAACCTTGCAGTGCAGCTCAATCATTTTTATATAGTGCCTCAGATATCCTAGATTTACACAAATGCACTTTTCTCATGGCCAATCTAATCCCTTTAGAGTCAAGATAAAACACAGATTGTCTTTCTCATATGCATAGTATCTGCACGAAATTAGCATACTAACATCATAATGGACTGGTTTCAGACACTAGCATAAGTGTGTGTATTTCAGGTAATCTTCCTTTCGCCTAAATATCACCTCAATATGAATCAATCGCTTTCCTAACATAATATTTTTAGATCACATTTATCATGACTATAAGAAATACGCTAAGGTAGCAGACACTAAAACATATTTCCATGAAATTTGTCAAAGGAAATCAAGAAAGTATGGATCCTTTCTAAGACTCACACAGCAATGAAATAGGGATCCATTCATTTGCTTTCAATATGCGGTAATTTTAGCACACGCAGTATTAATCACATGCTACGATGTTACTCTTCTATAAGAGGGTACGTCAATTTAATTTTATCATTAACACCATACAGTCTTTAGTCTAGACAAGCACATTATCTAAACAAAAATCATCAACTCTTCTCACATTGTATGGCGTCAGTTTTGAAATATTTGTTGTCTAGCTACAAGTATTATGGATGTGGGTATCCATAATTCGATCCATTTATGTGTAACCACGGATCTAATCTCGACTTGCCGCACTTTGAAGTCAAGGTGACATATATTTTGTGTTTCTCCACTACCATATCAATGCTATCATTGCTTTGCTGGTGAACACATTGTCTCATCTTTGCACACTACTCCTGAGTGTCAAAGGCGGTCGCTCGTATGAGAGAGCTGACCTCATCAACCTATACGACATACTAGACATTGTATACTATCACATACACATGTAAAGCCTTAATGAAGTATCCATTACTTAATATCATTTGCTTGCTAAAGGACTTATCATGTTTCTCATGCATATCCTTGGACACAGGCACAATAGGGGATTTTGCATAGGAACTTGTTGTTTCGCAACAACCTTATGTGCTACAACATATCACACATATTTATTTCTGTATTTTACTCATGCTACGATACTTAGGGTCTTTTATTTACGCAATGGTCGTAGTGTTTTCACAATGCATTAACACTATATTTGAATTCTCATGTCAAATCCAAGATGTTCTTTTAAACATCCTTGATCATATAGCCATATGTACTACCACAGGAAGTACTTTTTAATGAGCATAATTATCATGCCCCTTAAAGTATCTATAAGAATTTTTGTGGAGCCATCAAATGCCTCTCACAATGGTTGGACTGGTACCGACTTACAAAGTCCTACCATAATAGATATCTAATATTTTACACACCACTGTGTACATTAAACTACCAACAAAGTTTACATGAAAACCCTTTTCCATTTTGAGTTTAAAGTTGATTTAGTTTAGAGATATCTATAATCAAGACACAAACTCACTATATAAGTCCTAGGGTATTCACGGGTTCACATTCATTCATCTTGTGCTCAAGAATTTCCATAATATAATTCTCTTGTGACAAATAATGGATTCTTCTTGAGCTATATCTTTGGATCTCAACTCCAAATATATAGAATGATTTACTCATGCTCTTAGTACCTTTCCTTAATAGGCACTCTCAAAATCAAAATAGTATATCACCCACTTAAAGGATAATATCAGAAACTGCTTAGTATGGTTTCTTCAACCAAAACTATTTATATATATATATATATTTATTAGGTTACTACTCATATGAAACCTTAAATACAATTATTTGGATGATTGCTTCAGTCCATGAATTGACGTAAGCAAAAATATGTAATATGAGGTCATTACTTTTTGAACCTCAAACATCTATTATAGTGAAATCTAATAGCCAAAGCATATAGATTTCTTCATCCAAATTACAACTCAAAATGCAAGTTTCACATGCACTTGATGTAAACTTGAAACCAAATAATTAGCTATTTCCAAAATGAGTCTGATTCTAATCACATAATATGTGAGAAGGTATTCTCACAATTTATACCTATATATACCCTTTTGTAACTGAAAGAGTCTTGTCTTGTTAATTGATCTAACCAACTTGTTCTTAATATTGAGAATTTATTTGCTTACAAATGATCTCTCGTCGTTGGGGTGGATCAACTAACTCTTAGATTTAATTCTTTCTTAGAATCTACGTTATTTAATTTGCTTTCTCCCATTCCTTCTAAGAAGTAGGTAAGGCCTCTTACAAAGAACATTTGTAGGTCTCTTTAATGACCTTTCACAAGCTCCCACTTACATGGGCAATTGAGGAATTTAGAGCTTGTGCCGTATTACCTTGTCACTGTGTCTTGTAAAGAGATACAGAGAAATAAAATATGTTGAGCTTCACCATCGTTTGGAAAAACTCACTCATAACAAATATGGTTCCTTTCACTTTTTTTCAGACACAAATCCATCTCTATTTTCACTTAAGAAAATGTAACCGTAATAAGCTCCCGCTCACAACGACTATGAGAGCGTGTAATTGACCTTTATGGCCTATGGGAACTTAAAAAACTTGATTTTCTCTTTAACCATAATTCATGTGGTTTGGAAGTGACCACTTAGGAGGACACATAGTTAAGTATGAAAAGGTTATATCTCCCTTAAAGAGAAAACCATACTTGATCAATCAAATATGTGTACTAATCCACCAAAGATGGAGGTTAGCTTGAACCATTATATGCATGACTATGTTTAGTAACATTTCATTACTTCTCTTAACAACTCCATCTAATGACAGAGCGTAAGGGATTATTTAATTGAATAAATATCCCTTTCTCTTTACTAAGCTCACTGAAACTGGTCAAGAACAACCTTCATTAGTGCGTTGAATTCTTGAATTCTGTATGCAATTGGTTTTCCAATTTATTCACTTATCATCTAAAGCTCTTGAGCTTCAAATTTGTGTGAAATAAAGTAATGATAATACCATGAGTAATCATCAACAAAGTAAACCTAAGCTCCATGTCATGCCCTCATATTTATTGGACTATATATAATCGGATGGAAGAAATGCAATATTTTCTCTATCTCAATTCCCTTACTGAAAAACTTTTCTTATTTCTTTACCAAGTAGAAAAATCTACTTGAGGATATTTCCTCGTGGATAATGAACATATCATTCTTGAAAATGCTAATTCAATTTATACGCCATTCCCTAACATGACATGTAATCAAGTCGATACTTGAATTAGACTAGTAAAACAATCAAGCACACAAGAAATTACCAACAATGTCAAAAAACAAAGAAATCTTTAGGAAGACTCACAAACAGTTGATTTCGTCATAAAGGTCAAGATAGTTCACTTAGAACCTATAAGTCTTGCGCATAAATCATAACATGGAGAATTAAGGTTGTTTTTCAATGAAAAATGGACTTTAAGGCTCTAAAGCCTTTACCTCAATACTCACATTGTTACCAATATATAAAGCCTCTTGTTTAAATTTGATAACCGATAACATTTCATGAAGGATCTCTAATCCTTATTCTTTTGGTATATGGAGCTTGAGTCTTTTCTGCTTACTATTGACAGAAAAAGAAAATCTATCTCAAAATGGTTTATTCTCTAATAGGAAAAATATTTGACCTTACTTAGTTTATTCTTCTCCTTAAAGAGTTTATTAGTCCTGTGATGTCAGGATAGTCCTCATATTCCCTTTTGTAAAACCTCTTACACTTGTCTCATTTGGGTTTAGAGTGTTGAGAACGTGCTGCCTATGTTGTATGCTAGCCAAAGGGATGACATAGCTCCAGACATCCACATTCAAGCTCCAAAAACTTTGATACATCATTGAAAAGTAACAAAGTTTTCACTATGGTTTGACTTTACTTTCATGTGCTCCCAAGTGGAAAGGGGCGCCCTTACATACAACTTGCAAACATTGTTCATTCAACAATATACAATGAACTTCCTTCAATCTCGTTGTCTTGTTGGTTATCTCTCATAGATTTTGTCTTATAAAAGGTGTAAGACTCAAGTTATGTGTTAAACTTAATTGACTACATTTTTCAACTTGTGTAATGGAAATTTTGCGAAAAATTTTCGTCTTATACAATTCAGATGACTTTTTGTTGTTGGATTTCTATCATGTTTGCACTCTATAGGTTAGTTTATGCTACATTGTTTCCCTTTTCAAGCCATGTAGGTTTCATGCTCTCATAGGCTGAGCTGACTTCTCAATCTCTTGTTTACCATGACCCTTGGTCAATGATATGACAACATCTTCCATTGACTTCTCAATCTCCTGTTTACCATGACCTTTGGTTAATGATATGACAACATCTTCCATTTAATTGTATGACCTTTTAATATCATATATCACATTTGTCCCCATTAAGTTTATAGTTGTGTTGTTGTTCTCGGCAGCCTTTACTGGCTTAATTACTTTAAATCATCCCACTTATTTGGTTATTCGCAATCTGATTTGATCCAAGAACTTATTTATTTGTAGCACATTAAAGCATACGATGTCATGCACTTGTATTATTCTTGACAAGAAAAATAATAACTCTATTGGGTCCATGATCAGGAGAAAACGTTTGTACCTCCTATCACACAGTTTTCAGTACCTCCTATCACACAGTTTCCAGTAATAATATTATCATTTACCAAGAATTATATACAAGTACTTTCTACAATAAGCTCAATTATATCTCTCAGAAAACTTAGTTTCTGAAAGCTCCCACTTAGAGCAATGTCATTTGCTCCCACTCAGATAGAGTATTTGACATTGATTCCCACTTAGATAAAACATATGAAACACCAAGAAGACTTATTTTCTAAGAGTCCCCACTTAGATGGAGCTATAACACTCTTAGAAGACATTTTCCAAGAGCTTCAACTCAGATGGGGCATTTGACATTTTGCTCCCACTCACAAAGTATGTTTGACATTTGGTTCTTCGTGTTTCTCCTTACATTATTTTCATAATGTCTTATTAACTTCTTATTGGAGTGACTTAAGAGTTTTCTTGTTTTTTACTATGTTCTTATGATTTTGTGAAGTTAATTTCAGCCGAATATAGCATCAAAATGGAAAGGTGAAGTCTCATTACTTCCTAAAACCAAATCTGATAGGTTCTCAGTAACTGTTATTCAGTAAGAATTTAGGAATCTCATATTCCTAAGTGACATGATAGAAGTTGTGCTATGTTGCTTTTGTGATTTCTAAGAGGTTCTCTATATTCTCAAAGAGATATTTCAAATGTCTTATGCAATTTACACTTGTTTCTTCACAGAAACGTTTAATCTTTGCTCTAAAGTCTTTTATTAGTCCAATCGTGGGTGGTTAGATTGGGTTTACGATTTTCTTATCTCCTAAGATGGGCTTTCAAATCATATTTGAGGTGTATTTTATTTCTGAATTTCACCATGATCCGGAGTTAAAACGTGAAAATTTCTCTATTTGAGATTTCCTCTTGCTGTGACATGATACTATCTCTTTAGTATCTGATCGTTATTTTAACCTTCCTGAGATTTATCCGGATCCCAATCCTAAACTTTAGAATTTTGGTTATTCAAGTTCCTCTTCTAGTCATCAATTTTCTCTTCATATTACACCTCTTGTTTCATTTTAGGTTCAAATGAATCTTACTTTGAATTATCTCTCTCTTGATCTCTTAAGAATCTTCTTCTTCTAGGTTTTATTTTAGAGTGTCATACTCAAATACACAAATCCCTTTTTCATTTATCACTTACTCACATTTCTCTAAGTAATTTTAGTTTGGATCAACACTAAGAGGCGATATCCAATTACTTGTTCCTTTTCTGATCTACCAGCATGTAGATCATACTTAGGATTAAGTTTCTCTATATGAATATCATCCAAAAGAGTAAATTTCTTTTGTTTTAGTGCTTTCAGAACTCTCTAGGTTCCTATCTGACTCAAATAAAATTTTTATGTGAACACTTTAGGATTTTTAAACTCATAAAAATCACAAAAAAAGCGCAAAAAATTATATACTGATAAAAGAATTTTAAAAATAGACAAATAATATGTTTAAATGTATATCTCAAATTTAGAAATTTTTAGAAACAAACTGCGTCTCAATCGGAGCTAAAATGCCCCTTGTAGTGTCCTTGAAAGGAAGGGAATTTTTTTTTAAAAAAATATTAGGCCAAAAATCTTGGCCCAGTTTTTTTTAATGGTTTGGGTCAGGTCTGAACTTAACCCGACCCACCAGCCCAGTACAAGGCAATTTTTTTTTATATATATATATTCAGTTTAGGCCGAGTACCCAATCCAACCCAAACCCAATCCAGTAGCTTTTAATGAAATGAACAGTTTCAATTTTTTTATTAATAATATCACAGAACCTAAATGACGCCGTTTTGGGAGGGATAGAGGTTGTCTTCATCAACCCGGTTCGACGTTGGACCTGCTTCTTCTCCCCTCCTTAACTTTGCCATTCAACCTCCGTTTTGGGCCTTTTTTATGTCATTTTTCATCGTTTTTTCGTATTCTGCACAATGGGATAATTTTCATGGGCTAAATATTTTGATTTTGAATGGCCCAATCTCAAAAAGGGCTATTCTCTTGGCTTTAGTTTTGTCTTATGTGCCAAACATCACTTGTGCTCTTTTGTTCTAGGGATCTTGCATGATCTTTCTAAATTCATAACTCACATATAAACACATAAATTTAGACAATAGATCTGGAATTAATTGGCCTAACAGATAAAAAAAACACACACATGAAAGAAGCATAATAGATATATCCTCAAACATTAATCATGCTCTGTGATTTCTCAACGTTTTTTTTTCATACTCCTTTATACGTGTTTCAAATAGGCTGCATGTATTTTAGAATCAAATCATGATTCTTGTTGCACAGTACACATACAAAGAAAACTGGGAGAAGCAAAGTTCACAAAGATATGATATATGACACAGATGTATACTTCATAAAATTACACCGAAAAATCACATATCCATATTTAAACATATATGGCCTCAAGATTATTAAACCTACTCTGATACCAATAAAGAATTTTGGGCGTATCTGGAATCCGGTTAACTCGCTTGGTACCCAGATTAAATCGGAGTACTGATTTGGACCCTAATTCGTTATATGATAGATGCACTAGAAAGGGTGGGAAGAGAGTTCAGAAAGGAAAAAGGATAGGGAGTTGTTTTCTTGTTTCCATATCATGACTTATTCTGTGCAAAACAACTCTCATAAATAAGCGTATGAAAAGTTACATCTTTTCAATTGAAATTATTAAAGGATAAATTACTCATTTTATCTCATATCTCTCCATAATTACATATGCTCAATTCTAACCCACCAAGGGTGAATTAGGTGTATTCCTACATGTAAAGTTTAGAAAGTGGGATAAATATTGGAAAAATTAACACTAGATATCATGGATAACATTTAATTAAGATCAGATCCCCTAAAATCTCTTAATTAATTGGAAGTATCTTAGGGCCTGAATTATATTAATTTTCAAAGAGGGAAAGGTCACTTATGCAGTAGAGATAGTTTTTTTTTATCAAAGAACGAGAATTGAATGTTTCTCATAAGACCTAGAAAAGCGTTATGAAAAAGAGGGGAAACCCAAGCCCCCCCCCCCAAAAAAAGAGAAGGAAGGGGGGGTTGTAATATTGCTGGCAGCTGTCAGGATCGATCATAAATTTGAGAGGTTAGGCGCTAAGGCCAATCGTGTATTTTGGGGCGACGAATATTCAACTTTTTCTAATTTTTATGACCATACAGCTATGAAGTGGAGGGTTTGATCCATAGAAACTTGAGACAAAGGCTTAGATATAAACCAAAACTTTATGTAACTACTTGTCACAATCATGACTCGTTCAGCAAGGATACTACGTTAAATATCATTCTTGCTGACTAGAAATTTGTGTGAATGTGTACGTACGTACAGATATACTTAAGCCACCCATAAGCCATCCAAGATGTGAGCTATTATAGGGGTTGTTTGGTTTTGATTTTTGTTTTTAAAAACAATTTTTGAAAACAGCTTTTAAAAACAAATTTTGGAAATAAGAAAAACAAAAAAAAATGTTTGATTTATAGTTTCTTCAAATATGTTTTGAAAACAAAAAACATTCGTTTGGGTAGCTGTTTTAAAAGCTAGTATTGAAAACAAAATAAAGTTAAAAATTTATTTAAAATGGTTGCTCGTAATCTTATGGTAATAACTAAGTTAAAAATTATATCGTCAGTAATGATGTGACAATGAGCGTTGATAACATCGACGATGAAATTGAAATCACACCATCGTCAATGATATTGCTGTTTCTTTTGTCCTCAGTAACATTCTGTCCATCTTCAATACTATTGCGGCTTTCGTCGACATCCATTTACATTACAGTTTTTGTTGTTGTCTGTTCATTGCGCTACCGTTAGTGACACTGTGTTTTCCTTCTTCGTTGGTAACACTACAATTTTCATCTCCGTCGATGACGACACAGTTTCTGTCGCCGTCAATGATGTCACGTCCTCTTTTCTGCCGTTTTGAGTGATGCATTTCTCCTTATGACTGTCATTGGCGATGCTATGGTTTTCGTCGTTGTCACTGCCGTTGAGGTTTCTGTCATTGTCGGTGTCATCATTACCGCTATCGGTGATGATGTGATTTCTATCGTCATCGGTGCCATCGCGGTTTCTGTTTTCATCATTAACATTGAGACCGTCATGAGTAGCATTACAATTTCCATCGTCACCGATGGCGCTACAGCTTTCGTCATCCTCGGTGACGCTACGGTTTTTGTCTTACTCAGTGACGTTACCTTTTTTGTCACCATCAATGACGTCACGACTGCTGTCGGTGATGCTGTGATTTCCCTCGTCATCTGTGACGTTACGTTTTTATTTGCGATTGTCGTTGGTGACATTGCAGTCTTCATCGTTGTCGATGCTGTTGTGGTTCGTTGCTGTCGATGCCATCGTAGTTTATGTCATGTCAATGACATCGTGATCGCAATATTTAGCGTTGAGGTTTTCGTCGTTGTTGGTGACATCGCGATCGTCATCTGCGATGTTGCAATTTCCATCGTTGTCGATAATGTCGCGACCTTCTAGATGTAGCATGGGTGGGGACTTAATCTTTCTTTCTAAAAAATATTCTCATATTTGGAAATAAATAAACAAAAACTAAAAGAATCTAAAAGTTGTTTTTGTTTTCTTATTTTTAAAAGCAACTTTTTGCTTTTTTTTGTTTTTTTTTTGGGAACAATTTATTGGAAACAAGTTTCCAAACAAGTTCATTTGTTTTTCTGTTTTCGAAAACAAAAAAAAAACTCTTTTTAAAAAACAAAACCATGCACCCCTAGATAATTGTCAACATGAAAAATAAATAAAGAGCCAAAGCTCTATGGTGCATTGCATTAATTAAACGGGTTTTGGTCCATGACATTGACAGGTATTATGGTGAATGACGTGGATGAGTCTCTTTTTTTAAAAACTAATTGGGAAAAAAACTAAAAGCAAGAAAAAGAAGGAAATGTTTCAAGTGGCGGTGGAGAAGAAAAGGAAAGAGAAGGCGTTGATATTGTGTTGTGAGGAAAAGGAAAGAAAGAAAGAAGAGGAATGATACAAAACAACCGAAAACACAAATTGGTATTGTTTTGGAACAAATGTACAAAACTTGAGTCTCCTCACTTGTTAACATCGCCCTAATTTTTCCGATTAGACGTTTAATTAGGTCTATGTCATGATGTGCATAGTGCTTAATTAAGAAAAACAAAAACACACTAATGAGATCTGCCATTTTTCGGAGCAAATTTTGATGATAAGGGTACCTCTAGTTCTGTTTATAAGAGCCTAATAATTAAATTGCACAATTTAAGAAAACAGTTAGAATTAGTTAAAAGTGATCAGTACATAAAAATGGCAGTGTTTTACACACATATATATGTGTGTCCTTATTTATTAAGAAACAAGTAAGAAAGAGAAATATCATACAATAGTAGTAATGAGAGAGTATGAATGAGACTATATTATAGAGAATAGATCATGAGAGATGATTGAAATAATTAGGATCAAAATAGTCAAAAAACCACATTAAACAACTGTTTAGTCTTTAGACAATCTCGATTGAGTTTTTTTATAGAATAAAATCAGTCCCATTCAAATTTCCAACTCTTATTTTCTTACTTCCTTCGTTCCTTATTATAAGACCTAATTATCTAATTTGATAAGATTAAGGAAGTTAATTTAGTTGATATTATCAAAACACTCTAACCATCATCTACGTTTATTTACACTATCCATTTCTCACTTGTTTATCATTGAGGAGTATCAATAGGGATAATTTGAGAAAATGTTGAGAAAAATTAGAAAGAGGTTTTATATTTAAAAACAAACTCACCTTCCTACATAGGTCTTATATTTAGGGAGATTAGGGATACAGAGAGTATAAAAATGACCGAAGGTATTAGCAATTTGTGTGGCGGACATTGCCGGAAACTGTCAAGAGTGTATTTTGGGGTAATATTTTTTGGCGTTAGGTGTATTTTGGGGTAGCAATCGTAATATTATTTGGGTTACGTGTATTTTGGGTGGCAATCATGATATCTTTTTGGGTTACGTGTATTTTGGGTTGCAATCGTGGTATCTTTTTGGGTTACGTGTATTTTGGGGTGGAAATCGTGATATTTTTCTTGAATTTTTCAGACTAAACGGCCAATTTTCCTTTTAATATTTCAAAAAATAAGACAATTTGTGTTTGGGGGCCACCAAAGAAAGACTGAGTCTTTGAGGCCTAAAAAAGGGCAAAGCAATTTCCTTTTACTGCCTTTATATAAACAGAGGAAAGGTAGACACTGGCAAATAAATAAGGAAGCATACTGAGAAATGGGATATTCAGTGAGAGAAGAGGTGTGGAGGTCGATGGCCATAGTCATCATATTTATGTTATTATTAGGGTTCCATGGAAAAAGTGAGGGGTGCTTGAAAGAAGAGAGAGAAGGCCTTATGAGATTGAAAGAAGCATTCAATTACCCAAATGGTCATTCTCTTCCTTCTTGGACTAACCTCACCACCTTATCCAATTGCTGCACTTGGGAGCGTATTTACTGTGACAATTCTACTCAAAGAGTGATAGCAATTCATTTGGGTTTTGCTAGAGCTCAAGAGTTGAAACACATCAAATGATGGTCACTCAATGTTTCTTATTTTCTCCCTTTCCAACAGCTTCAAGGATTATATTTGTATGGGAATTACTTGTCAGGTCTCTTTCTCTTTCTTCTCCCCCACCCCCCGGGGCGGGGGGCCCAAAAACAAACAAAAAAACAATCCCACCAACACACACCCCACACAAAAACTCTTTTATGGCTCCTGTATGGACTTTGACTTCCCTTCAACAAATCATTACTACATTTTTATGTGCATCTGAATATAAATATGAGACTTTAAGTTTGACTTGCAAATGATTAATAGAGATGTTGATCCAAGAAAATGTTGAAATGATGATCAGATGATCAGATGTTGATTTACAACCATAGATTCTTAAGCATCTCGAACCCTGATACTATGTCATAATAATTATGTGCAACGAGGACTCCTTTTTTTAACCAAAGTTGACATGGACTTTCATGTATGCTATATTATTTTTTTTTTTTCAAAAATCAATCAACATTTGATCATATGTGACCAGTTGGTTATTGTTAGCTACTGCATAACAGAATCATGTAATCCATGTTCATTGATTGCTTTATATTGTTATTTATTAACATTTGGTCAAATTTTGTTCATGGAGCAGGGCTACTTGGTGAATTTAGATTGGACAGCTTACAAAATTTAGATTTGGCAAAAAATCAGCTCACAGAATTCCCATCTCTTGGTGATCAATTCTTTTTCCAAGTTATTTAAACGACATTATATTTTAATTACTTTTTTTGGCACCTTTTTTAATCATAGAAATTATCGAGAGAGTTGAACAAGATGGTGTTTTTACTTCAATAATATGATATAAACGTGACTAAAGACACACGCACACACAAACAATTAACTAGATCGGAAAGCTAATTAAGAAATAGCATCACAAAGATTTATGACATTGTACTGAGGATAAAATGGATGTACATGGGAAAGATCGGAGTGAAAAAGAAATTAATATGTGCCATCCTAAAAGGAAAGAAAAAATTGTAAAAAATGTTTAATTTTTACATAAACGGTCTTTTAATTCATGAATAATATCATTTTTGTAAATTTTATATATCAACTTGATAATGCTTATGATTTGAAACTTCATGTAAGACCTATGCTTTCTTTTAAATAGGTATGATAAAAAAAAGGGGTTAATACAATTTTTAGTTCCTGAACTTTCATTCAATTTTGGTTTTTGTCCCTAAACTTTCAAATAAGTGGCTTTGGTACTTGAACTTTTGGTTAATTTTGGTTTCGGTCCCTATATTTTGTGTTATTTATAACCATTGGTCCCTAATTTTTTTTTAGTTTTTTTAAAGCTCAAGGACCAATGACTAAAATTGACTGAAAGTTCAGGGACTAAGACCAAAATTAACTAAAAGTTCAAGACCAAAACCGTCGATATTAAAGTTCAGGAACCAAAACCAAAATTGACTAAAAGTTCAGGGATTAAAACCATTGATTTGAAAGTTCAGGGACTAAAACCAAAATTGAGTGAAAGTTTAAGGACCAAAAGTTGTTTAACCCAACATTTTATTACTAATAGTTTGAAATTACGGACAATCATTTTTCAATGTCTACACTTTTTTATTTAAATATTTTTATTTTTCTCTAATGATGTTAATAAGAAAAAATTATAGTATTTAATTAAGAGGAAAAAGACACAGGAACCAAATTAATAACTGAGAAAAATATATGTATCTATGAAATGATTTTCCCTAAATATTTTTCTCCATCCAAAACTATAGCAGGCTAACGAGACCTTTTAAGAGTGTGGAATTTGCATCTTTATGTTTTTTTATTACTTACCTTCTTCTTGACATTACTATCCATTTGAAATTTGACAGATCCTTTTAATTCACGCAATTTGGAGTATCTGAGTTTTAGTCAAAATTTCTTGGAGGGTAGTCTTCCAGAATCTATTGCGTCCCTTACTTCTCTCAAATTATTGGCTGTAAACAAAAATAACCTGCATGGTTTGCTACCTCAGAAAGGTATTATATTTAGTTATTTACACATTTCTTGTGTAAAAAAAAAGTCATATAATTCCTCCCTCAAGATCATATAAATTGATTAGGCTAAAGTATACTTTTGGTCCTTTATCTTTGCATCAAGTCCTCTTTTGGTCCCTTAACTTTGAAAAGTACACTTTTGGTCCTATTTCACTAACGCCGTTAGTTTTATTTAAAGGAAATAATTCTTATATTTTAAAATTTGACCATTTTTATTAATATTTAATTATAAAATTATTTTTTAGATTTGCTGAGTCAGCATTTTCCGTTAAATCAAACTAACGGTGTTAGCGAAAAAGGACCAAAAGTGTACTTTTCAAAGTTAAGGGACTAAAAAGAGACTTGATACAAAGATAAGGGACCAAAAGTATACTTTAGCCAATTGATTAAGTAAAATTTCATATGCAATCTCTCATGCTTTTTCTCACATGAAATTTTTAGTTTAAATTGCCCTCATATTAAGTTCAGGTTTTTTACTTTTTGGACCCAAATATATGAATATAAATATATTTGCTAAGCCTAATCCAATCTTATATTAATTGAGCCCGAGTGGCCTCGTAGTGCCGCAACGTACGGCATGTGTCCCTTTCTCAAAAGAGAGAACTAAATACACTCCTCATGGGCTTGGTGTATGACTGTACGTGTGTTTCCTCCTTTATGAGGGAAGAGGTGTATAAATTGTCCTTTAAAAATGGAGAAAGCCTAAGATCGAAAATTCCAAGAAAGTATAATCCGATCCACTGATTTCATAGTATTAGGTTTTAAGCTGTTAGTTTAAGTTATATATATTATATTTTTACAAAAATATAAATACAATTAAAAAAACATATGTTGCAGGAGGCTTGTGTGATTTGAAGAATCTTGTAGTATTGGATCTTTCTTCCAATAAATTTGAGGGGAAACTTCCTAGCTGTCTAAGCAATTTGACGTCTCTCCGTGAATTTGATCTTCAAGACAATCGCTTTGGAGGAACCTTTCCTTCTTCACTCTTCCAATCTTTGAGGTCTCTCAGAGAAATTTCTCTCTCTGACGACTATTTCAATGGCTCACTGTCACTCTCTATATTTGCCAATCACTCCAACCTCAAAGCCCTTTTTATTCACTGCTCTAACGCCAATCTAAAGCTTGAGACTGAGAACCCCCCATTTATCCCTTCCTTCCAGTTAAGGCTTTTCGGCATCAAGAATTGCACTATGAATGAAGCCAACAATCATAGATTGCCTACCTTTCTTCTTCATCAATATGGCTTGCTAAATCTTGCACTTGTCAACATGAACATTTCAGGAACACTCCCATCTTGGCTTCTGACAAACAACACAAAATTAAATAGTTTCGATTTGCCTCACAACCTGTTCACTGGTCCTTTTAAACTCAATTCCACCTCAAAATTGCTCCAAATGGAATCTTTTGATATTTCCTCGAACCCCATCAGAGATGAAATCCCTTCTCATATTGGCTTCATTTTTCCCAACATGATTTCTCTTGATATGTCTTCCACTTCATTGCGAGGTTGCTTTCCAGCTTCAATAGGTGAAATGAGACTACTGAATGATCTTGACTTGTCAAATAATAGCTTATCAGGTCACTTGCCCCAAGAATTTGGTCAGGGTTACAATGAATTGAGGTATTTGAAGCTGTCAAACAACAACCTCACGGGCCCATGTCTACCCGTAGGATCCAATTTCACGTATTTGCTGTTTATTGATCTCAACAACAATTCTTTTAATGGAAACTTTCCAAGAGGGATAAATAACAGCACTGAACTAAAAGTGTTGGATATAAGTGCCAACCAGCTATTTGGTGAAATACCCAGTTGGATTGGAAATTTTCAACAACTGAGTTACTTCATTTTGTCGAAGAATTCTTTCATAGGTTCATTACCAAAAAGCTTCTGCAACTTAACTCAACTTGCATATCTAGACCTTTCTCAAAATCATTTTAATGGCTCTTTGCCAAGTTGTTTGAATATGCCGTTGTTGAAGTACTTGCATTTGCAGAACAACCATTTCATGGGACCCCTACCTTCTACTTTAGCCAATTCCCCATTGCTGACTTTGGATGTGATGAAGAACAATTTTTCTGGTCGAATTCCAAGGTTGTTGAGTTCATTTTTGAATTTAAGGGTTCTCATCTTAAAGGAAAACAAACTTGAGGGTGCCATTCCAATTGATTTATGCAAGCTCAAGAAGATAAGCATATTAGATCTTTCTCAAAATAACCTTTCTGGAAGTATACCTTATTGCTTGAACGACATCACATTTGGAAAGATGGATGCACAAAGGGAAGCAAAAATAGGAAGTTTTATTGTGTCATGGACTACAAGATTGTCACAATATATATTCAACTCTATGACCGGAGACATTACTATAGATGAAGAAAAAAAAGATGTTACATTGTATAAAGAACAAGAAGTAGATTTCACATCAAAAAGCAGGTATGAATCTTACAAAGGAAGCATTTTAAATTTTATGTCAGGATTGGATCTCTCAAGGAATCAATTGACAGGTGAAATCCCTTTACAAATTGGATACTTAACCACTATCCATGCATTGAATTTATCAAATAATCATTTGCAAGGGCCTATTCCCGAAACATTTTCCAACCTTAAGCAGATAGAAAGCCTTGATCTTTCACACAATAAGTTGGCAAGCCGCATTCCTCCACAACTAATTCAGTTGTACTCCTTGTCTGTCTTTTCTGTGGCTCATAATAATCTATCGGGAATGACTCCTGACAGGAAATATCAATTTGCAACTTTTGAATCAAGTAGTTACGAAGGGAACCCTTTTCTTTGTGGTCCACCCTTGCAAAAAAATTGCTCAAACATAGCAAGTAGAAGCAATCAACCTCATCACCTAGAAGCAGATGATTTTCGAGAAGCCTTCTTATGGAGTTTTGGTGGAGCATTTGGGGTCTTTTTTATAGGTGTCATTATAGTTCTTTATTTGAACCCTTACATATGCAATTACAAATTACTTGTATTAGAGAGGTTTATTACGAATTATTTGTATGAGTGGATAAGATCTTGATCATGTAATAGATGGTGATAAACTTCTAGAATTACAATAATAAAAATAATTTCCTGTTTGATGTCTCACTACAAAAAAAAGGCTTTCAATAGGGACAAAAGTTTCTTTCAATAGGGTAAACAATAAATCCATAGATTTGTTGCTCCAAAGGCTAAGACACATCCAGTGAAGCAACTCTACAATGAAAGACAATTTTAATTCAACTTAGATAAAGTTTTGTTTCTCCATTTTTAGCAGCTTTATAAGTAAACACAATGTATGACGTGGACATTTTAATCTGATTGGGCGCTTTAAAACAATTAGCTGGCAGATAATCTTTTTTTAACTTGCAAAATTAAGAAAACTTAGAAAAGGAGAAATGATATGTTTTTAGCTGACATAGACTTTTCATATTCCCTTTGGAGGAAAAGTCAAAGTCACTAATTTTGAATATAAAGCTTATCATGTGGTTAGCATCACACTGATCAATCATAAATTGACGTCTGTTAATGATGTTACGTACCATTGTAATAATTACTCCAAAGACTTTTATCTGATGTGTTTGCATCCCTTTTGCTGGTTTGAAACATTGTCCAGTGTGTTTGCATAACGGCTCTCTGTTCTCTTAGTGTTTCTGTGTTTTGCTTGGCTTTTATGTCCATGAAACTTTTCTAAAATGGGCCAGGCAAAACTCCAAAAATGTAAAGTTAATTAGGCATAGGAAGGATAATTAAATTTGAACTTTCAGTTTGATCCATCAATGGCTCCCTCAGGAATTCGATGGCTCCATATGATTTTCAATCGATTGGTATTCGAGCATTCTGATTTTCTTCAGAGTTTCACTTGCAATACTCGACAAAAACATCACTACTCGATCAAAATAAAACTTCAGCAATTGATGGCCACTTTACCTATTGATGGATTATGAACAATCGATCAGTGACTCAATGCTCGATGGTTTTAGAAATTTTTCTAGCTTAAGTTATCCATTAATTGAGCTATTTTCCATCAATTGTTTATCAACACCCGATGCTCAGAATTAATGCTCAATTTTTTCTTCTTAGTTTACTTTGAGTTTTAAGCTTAACGCTTGATTGAGAGTAGTGCCAATCGACTAGAATGTATAACACTCAATTGAAGGCTTCAACACTCGTTTAGAGCTCGATAGGCTATCGATGGAAGCCTCTTCCAAACAATCAATTGTTGTACTAGCTTTCGACGTTTCTTAACTTAGTTTTCAAAACATGGTTCAAAACATTTTTTAAGTTAAGAGAGCTATAATTTTCATAGCTAGCCTAAGTCATGTTTGGTTATCATTAAAACTCTGAAGTTCAACATTGATGTATGTAGTTTTTTAAGAAGAAACATTAGAAGAAGATGAACATTCCCTTGCCCCATAACACACGATTGGGCTTCACGTAACATCTTAATTGTTTTCACCATTTTTAAAGAAACATTAGAAGAAGATGAACATTCCCTTGCCCCATAACACACGATTGGGCTTCACGTAACATCTTAATTGGTTTAACCATTTTTAAAGAAAAAATTACCCAAATATGTTTGTTTCCTTGTTTCCAAAACTTGTTTTAAAAAACTTATTTATAAAACTATTTTTCACAACAAAAACACAAAAATAGAACCAAACAACCCCTAGTTTGACTATCTTTTTATTTGGAACTAGCCATTCCTCTCCCGCACGATGCGCGGATAGATAAAGCTCACTGTTGCACTTTTAATCGCACCTAGAATACAAAAAACCATTACATTAATCAATATAATGACATTAACTTGTCCTGATTACACTAATGTAAATAGTGAGAGTGACATGATCCATTGTTTGACAAAGCTAATTGCTTCACTCTGCATCATACATTGAACGCAAAAATCTATTACATTAAGCATAATAAAAAAATTAACTTGTCATGAATACACAAAGCTAAACAATATCAATGACAAGATTAAACCAAAACGTTCCTGAACACTTCGTTGTAAACAACATTTCTTGTAACTTTCTTCCCATCTTTTTCACTACCAGGTATGTAAATCTTGAGTCCATCCATACTCCTCACTCTTGATAGTACAACATATAGTTGACCATGTGTGAAAACTGGTTTGGATATGTGTATTCCAACATGACGTTGATTAACCCTGGCTTTTGTTTATTGTCATAGCAAAAGATAAAGTTATTGGAAATTGTCGTCGAGTAATCTTAAACCACCAACATGTTTAAGATGGTTTCATGTCCATTCTATGAATCAAAACTTTCTCATTTGGGTGTGATCCATTCAGAGTAACTGCTATGATGATAGGTTTACCATGTTTGATAATTTGAAGGTGTGTTCCGTTACATAGACCTCCTGATTGGTCAAGGTTTCGTAGGAGCATTATTGGTGCACCAACCTTGAGAGATAATGTGTGAGGAGGCATGCCAGAGCAATTAATTGAATTCAATAACTCAAGAACTTTGTTGTATATAGATTATCAAATTCATTAATTCCTCAGTTGATCTACAAACTGAATCACAACCGGAATGGTTGTGTTTCTTGCCAGGTAATAGAGAAAGCACATACTCATTGATTTTATTTACTACCTCTATTGTTGGTACAAGAATTGATCGATCATTGAAGTAGTCGTTTGAATCAAGATTGTCCAATAAGTTTTCATATGTAGAAGAGACAATAGATTCCATGGATTCCTTTCCAGATTGTGCAAGGAGTGCTTAAGGTATTTTTATATCAGCAATTCCATCTGATGGATTATCCAATATCCCATCACCCACATTAAGGAGCCATTCAGAAAACTAACGCAACTTTGATTGCTCTAGATCATTAGGAGACGAGTTAGCCTCATGTTTTTTTGTTAAATGGAATATCTTCCAATAATATCATAGATGTGAAGCATTTATGCATGAGTTTACAATAGATGCCCTTGATCCCTTTGGAATGACTAGAAGTATCTGATAGAAATTACCTCCCATGATAATACATTTTTGACTTAACGGCCATTTGCGATCTTTACCGTAAGCATACGAGTCGTCAAATTTAAGAAAATAGTATAGGAAAAAGTGTCGTTTCACAAGGATTGAGATTTGAGCAAGTTGATTAACACTAATTGGGCAATTAATTAGAAATGAGTAGGAAATTATGGAATTTGGAATTTAAGAGAAATAGTTTGCAAGAAGTTATAAATATAGGAGAATAATAAACACACTTGTTCAAGAAAATAAAAGCCTAAGGTTACTTATCCCCATTTTTATTTCATGAGCTAAATAAATCCCTTCCTTTCAGTACCTTAATGAGATAATGTATGAGCCCAAGGGTTAAATACATTTGAAAGAGCTTTCTCAAGTCAAAATCAAATTTATGCAAGCATTAATGTCACAATCTCTTGCATTCATTAATGCAAGCCCTAACTCTCGACCACCCTCATAATGACAATGTTAGGTTAGTAACTATATCTCTATGTTACCAACTAACCATCCATTTAAAACATAAATTTCAAGCCCAACATGATTCCATCCAAGTTCTAAAACAAAATGCACTTTCTCAAGCCATATTTCATTTAACTAAAGCAAGTGGTGATCAAGCACTTGTAAAATAAAGAGCAAGATGAAAATCCATACATGTAAACTCATTAAATGCATTAAAGGAAAGGAAATACAAAGTCAATCCATAAAAATGGTTCAAAGTAACCCTAGAAAAGAGTTTTAGCTACACATAAATGTTTCTAAACTAAAAACAATAACAGAAATGGAGTTCATAGTACAAGAGAAGAGAAGAAGGAAGAAGAAAGGAAATCAAGATGTAAGAATCTTCAATCTCTCCAGGCTCTTCTAGGTTTCCAAGCACTTCCCAAGCTCTTTCTTGCCACTCTTAGCTCCCCAAAATCGTGTCTAAGCGTGTCTGACCTCCTTTTTCGCGGAACCCTAACTTAAATGTTCTTTTTCAGCTTCAATTTACTCAAAACGCGTAGCAGAGGCTTCCGCTCGCCGTTGCCTCGCCGTGGCGAGGCCACGGTGAGATAACAAGTAAATTTTGGGAGCATTTTGGCAGAGAGTCACTCTACTCGCCGTTGGCTCGCCGCGGCTAGCCCGCGGCGAGATCCCTTGTTCTCTGGTTCCTTCTCTTCTGTACCTCTATCTCTCTGGTTGCTTTTTAGCTTGTCCAATTGTTCACCTCTTCCTACATAAGAAATATAAAGAAGGTTGATGAGCTCTACAAATAACTCAAGTTTACATCCATTAAGCTCCACATTTCATTCACATATTAAATTCCTCTTTTCTTTCTATCGTTCTATTGACTTTTACTTCTTTAAACCTTTTATTCACAAAATTTATTTACAATAGTGAGGAAAAATGTGATGAAATGAATGAAATATAGGAGCTTATCAATTTCCCACCGAACAATGCACTCAAGGGCATTATATCTTTGAATGAACAGTCGAGTGCTTCAATGCAATAACATTGCACCATTGGTGCTTCATCCGATATAATTAACTTTGTACTTTGCAACAATTCTGCAAGATGATTGCCTGATTGAACATGTAGAGAACTCAGTATTGTTAATAGGTATAGTAAACCTAGAATGAGTAGTTCTACTAGAAGGAAGTAATGTTACAGCAATGCCACTAGATGCTACTGTAAGAACAATATCACCTTAGAGCAAAGAGAAGCTACCAATGCGTTCCACAAGAAGGTCTTACCAGTTCCACCTTATCCATTGACTAAGTAGAATCCACCTGAATTATCATTGCAAGAAGAAATGACATTGTCGTATATTGCTCTTTGATCAAGATTAAGGTTAATAGCACTTCTCTCTGATTCCATTTGGAGTGACTCTTGATCATACGATAGTTCTTGCAACATGAGATTGTTAGAGTAATTATGTACAATTGATTCGTTAATTTGCGGTAGCAATGTATATTCTTGAAGTAACTTACCATTTTGTTGTGATAATGAGTTGATTATTCTAAGAACAGCCTCTTCTTTTTTTATCTAATGTGACAACTACATCTAATGATAACAAATTAATGCAATGTTAGTATTCGTGAATGATCATAATTTGATATATGAAGGATCAAGAGGGGAAAATGTGTATGTGAGTGCATAGGGTCATTCCTTGGAATATATAGTAAATCATCAGATGGGTAGGTAGGACAAGTATCCCATACATGCTCTGGATGGTGAAGGCAACAACATGCTAGCAAATAGTTTCCTTAAGTAATGACCAATGGACCATGTATACCTTTCTTTAATGGCAGATATGCACTCACCATATCATCGAGCAAACCTTGGGCATAACAAGCTTCTCGAAAAGTGTTATAAGTAACTTTTCCATAACTTCGTATTTCTTTAAATGAATTTAGGACCTTTCACTTGAGTTAGATGAATTCTTAGGTAGTAAAGCTCACCAACAGAAGGAAAAACATTTGTTATGCATCCAATTGCAAACCCTTTTTCCCTGAGCTTCCATTTCCTTTTTCCTTTTTGGTAAACAAACTGATTGGGAAATTCTTGGTAAGTTATTGTTTTTGCAAGATCATTTTTCTGATTCATTTTCATCCATGCAAGGAATTGCAATTCACAAACTCTTGGCTTGTCCATTAGGTTGGAGACATCAGTGTTGTTAGTGTAAACAACATATTGTTGGTTTGGGAGATGGAAACTTAGTCTTTCAACAGCGGGACTCCTATGGTGAATATCAAAGCCAAATATGCGCCAAGCAGCTTTACATGTTGAGATATTATAGAAGTTGTAATATTGTTGAATCTCATCAACTATCTTGTTTGGATCACCATTATTGTTATCAAAGGTACCGGCCTCTACTCTGTCATTACCTTTGCTTATGTACTTGAATAAATACTTTATAGCAGTTGACTGATTGCACTTCTCAACATTAATGTGTGCTTCAAACTTCTGTGGTAGAGTCTCATTGTATGGAACAACATACCTATTATCAAGAGGAACACCTTTAACATCTATGACATGTCCTTGATTTCCCCTATGGTATGTTGGATAGCCTTCATCTTCCATTGTGGTGCATGGAGATCAAGGGTTGTACATCCCACAAGGTGTTACCTCTTGAAAATTCAACTTGTATGCTTGCTAAATATGATAAATAATAGCTTATATATTGGTTTTATAATAAATAGGGACTAAATTGAAATAAATTTTAGGGACTAAATTGAAAAGATTTGATTAAATTTTACTGTTTTACCATTTTGCAAATTTAATCGATAGAATGAAGGAAAGGGAAAATCATATAAAATTCCCTTGATAGAGACACACGAGAGCTACATGACAATATCTAGTGACCCTGAAGTAGAAATCCCAAAAAAATAGTTATAAAATTGGAAAAGAATAAAAGTGCTTGTTTGTGCGAGTTTTTACGCCCTAAGGTAATAGTAAAAGTTATAAGTTAAAAATAAGGAATATGATATAGAGTAATTATGTGCTAATAAAGTAAGTAGAGTGATAAATAGTCAATATTTAGAGTGGCCTGTCAAAATCCGAAAACATATTAGAAAGTTCAAATGTAACTATGTATACTCCGCTTCACCCCTGTACCATTCCTCTGATTAGATAAAATATAATTCTCAATAGCATCAGACTGAGGTGTCAACTGTAATAATGAGGTCTCATAGCAAGATTCAATGGTGGCAATTAAGGTGATTAGATATCAACACATGGTTGATTGGTGGCAATGAACTACTGAGGTGTCATGCAATGGAAGCTTACATGTTCTTTGCATGACACATGGCTAGATGAGGTGTCGAGAATCCAATGGTTAGTAAATCTCACTGCAACATGTGCCCAGCTACATGCAAATATTTTATTGATATCCTCACCCTATAAATAGCTCCCTCGGCCACAACATTCTTCACTCATCTCCTTTAACACTATCTGATTCCTTAAGATTTCTCTCTTAAACAAATTCGGGTTCTCTTATCTAAATTAAGTTAGTAGGGTTGGGTAAGAAACTTTATACAACTCATGGGTGATATAGTCTGAAGCAAACTTTACTGAATCACTGTATGAGTTAAGAATATTAGGTAGCAATACTCATACATTCTTGTTGTGTAAGTATGTTATTGTTTTCTATATTGAATTATATGTTGTTCATGTTGCCATATGCTTGATTTGTTTGTGAATGCAACTTGGGTTATTGAGGAATCCCTATTACTACTGAGATTTCTCCCCAAAATCTCACCCCTTCACATCTAACCTCCATATGTGATCATGCTCATGGAAGCAAGGATGAAGAAGTTTTAAAATAGATATATCTTCAACATCATATTTTGTAAGTTAATAGTATGAACTAGTCTATCTAATATGTACTAGCATAAACCTTTGTTGTATCATTAATGCTAAAAAGACTTTGTATATGAGTATGAATGTATTATTCTTTTGGAAGGTTTGATGTTTGATCCATTTCTTATGAGATGAAGTAAAACTATTGCCTATTAAAAGCTTATAATATAAGGGGTTACACAAGGCCCATGCGTCATATATTTTTTAACCAAACTGTACAACTTTGGAGACTTGATGTTGTTAGAAATTTTTTCAGAAATTAGATCATCTATCCGATCACAACTTTTGATCTTATCTTCAGGCTCTAAGAACAGAAGTATGTGTGCATGAGGAAGTCCTCGTTTTTGCAATTTGATAGTATAAACTACTGAAAAAAGAAGTTAACATGTTGAATAAGTGTTCAACGACTATTGCTGAGACAACATTGTAATTTAATAAGCAAAAAATATGGTTGATGAAAAACAAACCTGCTTTTATTTCCCCAAATATCTTTTCATCCTTGATTGTTCGCATTAAAGATGCGAGCTTCATTTTGAAAACCCTTTCCAAGATTTTAGGCTTGAAATTTGGTTTAGCATTCTTTAGTTCAGTGTTTCTTGTTATCTCTGGCCAAGCTGAATTGCATGTAAATGTTAAGAAGATATCTGGATAACTTGCCCAATGACAAATGGCCATCACATCTTGATAGTTTTGTAGCATATAATCGGCACCACTTGTAAAAGAAGAAGGCAAAATAATTCTCTTACTTGTTGAGGAAGCATTTGTCTCTTCTCTCATGATAGCATCTAAGAGACCCTGATAGAGTCAACTCTAAGTTCCTTTTGGTTTGTTCTAACCCAAAGTAACCTTTGCGATTCTAGCATAGTGTAGGCATCAATTATAAATTGTTGCAATAATTTTGATGAGTGCAACAATTCTGAAATCTCATGTACCCTTGCCATTAGATGAAAGGCAAAGAACTCACACATGCTAACACGTTTCTTCTTTTTTTGTTTTTCCTAGAGAAGCTTGAATATGTTGAACATCATCCCTATATCCATCCTCACCATATGGGAATAAAAGAGGATATTGGAGCGGAAGATAAGATGCATGCAACTCATTTATGCACTGAGGGTGGACTGAATGTTTTTCTATGATGATGTCCTTGACATTGAAGTTCATATCAATATCACCCACAATAAGAGCAGCAACCTCATCACATGTAGGCGAATTAAAAGGCATAACTTCACATCTAGAGACTTAGAAGCATTCAACATGTTTGCTGCATATCTATAAAGAAGTGAGGTGAATTAATCTTGCCTAATTCATTTCAAACTAATGAAATCAGATTTGAAATTAAGAAAACAGAATATGAATTCAAATGTTGAAAATGATATTTCTTTCTTTCTTTTTCTTTTTTTTTTTGTTGGAACTCAATTTCTCCACTCAAAGTCAATTTTTCCGAAGTGGCTTTATTTCTTTGTCTTCATTCATGTGTTCAAGTTACCTTTTTTTAGAAAGTTAGACTTAGTCTATATTCTTATACTTCTAAGGAATTTTAGTTTTAATCCATATACTTTTGGCGAATTTATATTTTAGTCCATAGATAGAAGTCACATCAACCCTATCAACAGTTCATATTAGCCGCTTAATGCTGCTAATCCCACATTAGCCTAGTTGACTCACCACTGAACCAAATCTTTATGAATGTATAAAGAAGAAAGTTTTGAACCACATATTGTATGCAGATGAAAAATGACAAAAATGTAAAGGGGATTTATTCAAAACTCGTTAAAAGTTAATGGTAAATGACCAAAAGTGGATTTAACTATTTATTATATTTGACTTCCTCCTTTCCATGTCTGCCTAATTTAAGAAATCACAAATTTTGTTGCATTTTGGTTATTCAACTCGGTGATTTCAACCAACCATGGTGGTGATTTTTGCACAACTTCAAGTTAAATAAAGCATATACAAATAAAATGATGTTTTAGATAGACTAATTTCAAAAGATATGTATGAAAAATGTTTCAATTAATGCGTCTATCAAAGTTTGGAAAAAAAAAATTATATTATGGAAACCAGCCGAAGGAGCCTCCTTCATAACATCAATTAAATCCAAGTTCATCTTCTCTAAAAGTAACATCAAGGATGAAATTAAAAATAGGATATATAAAGGTGTAATAAACACCCCCCCCCCCCAAAATATTATTCCAAAAGCAACTAACACCTGAAAATATTTTGTGATACAATTAGCACCATACACTATTTTCGGAGTGCAATCAAGTCCCTAAAGTATTTTTTTGGTATAATCAGCATTCTAAAATATTAAAAATGGGGCAATATCTACCTCACCATCATAATAAAAAACATTTGTTTGTCATCTTTCTTTAACACTCGTCGTCTTCTTTCTTTTTTCAGGTAATAAAAGCAATGGAAGGCAATAGAGATTGCACCCCTAAAAATAATTCAAAAAGTTAATTGCACCATAAAATACTTTAGAATGCTGATTAAACCAGAAAAATAGTTTATTACACATTTACCCTTCAAAATAACATGAGAAGGCATATGCTTAAAACGTGTGTTTTGGAACACGTTGCTAGTCTTCTTCGAACTGACTTATTTGATCCCCAAAAGCTACTTTAGGCTGTACTTAGGTGTTTTTGAATTGCCGGTAAAGAAGTGACTTTTTTTTTAATTTGACTTTTTTATAAGCAAGATTGAATAAAAGTCAAATTATGTGATGTGATTTATGTTTGGATTTGTGATTAGAGAAGTGATTTTTTTTTTCAATTTGACTTTTAGAAACATGTTTGGATAATTATTTTAAAGAGCATGTTTAGATGAAAAATTACTAAAAATGACATTACTCTTGTCAAATAATACATATATAATAGAAAAAGGACAGATTATTGATGATTAGTGGAGGTGATGAGGAATTAATTAATAGAAATTTATGAATTATTGGAATATTTGAGGAATTTGGGGTGCTTTTGAGGATCTTAAAAGCATAGTTCCTCTCTTATGTTAAAGAAAATAATTTGAAAAAAATTATATTTTTTGGCTCAAAGGAGGATATTGTGGGAAAAAATAGTTAGAAATTATTATGGTAAACTTTTGGAGATAAAAAGGAAATTTTATATTAAAAGAAAATATCTTATTTTCTGTAAACCAAACGGGCCTTAATTGTTCTACCCACTTTATTTCTTTTCTTTTTCTTTTTTTCCTCCCCTTTCTTTCTCCTTTCCTTTCTTCCTTTTTTTCCATTCCATTCCAACCGTGCTCCTCCCATTGCAGAAGCAAGAAAATGAAGCTTCTCTCCGATCCCACTTCTAAGTCCATAATTAGATTGTCAAAAAGCTGGCCCAAATATGATGAAAAGCAAAATTTTGCTTCTATAGGCAACAGGTTTGGTGGCCCAAAAGCCATACCAAACACGCTTGTTTGGGATGGTAGCTTTATTAGCGAAGCACTTCTCTCCCAGAAGCACAGCCCAAGTAAACTATTTTTTTGCTTTCGACGCGGCCCGGTACGTTGTTACACTTTTCAAAGTAGCTCTCTCCCTCGGTCCCTCCCTTTATGTGTAGCAACTATCAACTCCTTTGTTTGTTCAAGTTATACATTGCCAAAAAACTATTATTTGAGAACAAGAAGCAGGTCATAATGTCAATATGCTTCAAAAGATCCTAACGTGGGTCCTCTTGAAGAGAAAAATTAAGGATTGATGTCTCATTAACTTTATTTTTACAATGGACAAATTAATTAAAGATATCATAGAAGAAATTTAATTAAGATCCCTTCTACAAAATCCCCTAATTAAATTGAGGCCCCTAATTCTATCCTGAAAGTTTTCATTGTCTAACTAAGAATTGTTATCGTATAATAAAAAATTGTTAGTGATGAGATTACAAAGTTGTGATTAATGCTCATAATATTATTATAAAGGTTCAAAAAGTTGTTATTATTCGATCAAATGTTGTTAATGATCAGGACACTCTTGATTATTAACAACTTTTGACCAGATCAAAACCTTTTGACCTTTATAACAATATTATAAGCATCATTCACAATTACAATAAATTCTTGGTCAGTAACAACATTCACCTAGACGATAATAGCTTTTTGGACCTTTATAACAACTTTATGAGCATCAACCACAATTTTTAAACTCTTGATATTAACAACTTTTGAACAAACGATAACAAGTCTTTGCCACGATAACGACTTTACGGAAAGAACTAGGGACCTTAGTTTAATTATGTGATTTCGTAAGAATTAGGGGATTTCATCTTAATTAAATTCATTCTATATAAGACCTATAATTAATCTTTCCTTTTATAATTTTGATTTAAAATTTCTTTTTAAGTTATCAAATTAAATCCATATATATAAATAGATAAAAATTGTAAAACTTGTGTATGTTATAAAACTCATCCTTTTCAGTTAATTTTAAATATAAACTTTTCAATTATATCATCCAAACAAATTTCAGTATATCAAGCCGACTTTTTTGCAAACATCAATCTAAACATAAATTACATTACACATTATCTCACTTCTACCCTATCTTGAGTTTCCAAAAGTCAGATGAAACAAAAGCCACATCTATCACCACTAATCTAAACACGTCATTTAATTTTACTAGAAATAGAAATGCCACATAAAAACAAGAGTATAGTGAGACCCTACATACAATGACTAACATACATGCATAAGAAATGCAACAGTACTACAACAGGAGACTCAACACATTCAGGGTATGAGCACAATGGAACCTGATGTCTTCCTACTTTCCAGGTCTGCATGTGCTTTGGCTGCCTCAGACAATGAGTATGTATGATTGACTCTCACCTTCAAGACGCCTGAAGACACATTAGCAAATACTTCTCCAGCAGCCTCTAATAGTTCGTCCCGAGTAACGACATATTGAAATAAGGTTGGCCGAGTCAAGAAGAGCGATTTTGTAGCCAGTGCAGATAATGGGATTGGTTCAGGTGTGCCTGAGGACTGCCCAAAACTTACCATATACCCTCTTAGCTTTAAGCATGCCAATGATCCCTTCACGAAAAACCATGACATCCAATTTAATCACAAAAGCCAATAAAGGTTGAAGAGCATTACTGTAAGCGGCCTAAAGTTAAAGGATCTATTTTCATTGTTTTATTTTACAAGACAATTTTCAAAAATTAAATAAAATCATGGATTCATAAAACTCAAATTATGCATCCATAAAAAAATAAGAAGAAACAAGATAACTCAATTTCACATTCAAAATGAATCAAGCAACTAAGTTTAATTCCATATCGTAATAATTATTATTTACAAAATGTATTCATTTTAAATTTTTAATTGACTTTTCAATTTAATGAACTTCAGATTTTTAAATTCAGGAACTCCAGAACTTTATTATATACACCAAAAAAAAAAAATAGAGGGGAGGGTTAAGATACAGATTTTGTATACTCTTGTGTATAGAAGTTATTATGCTTTGAAGCTACTCTAAAAGTTCAAGTGTTTCTCTTAAATTAAAATATATATATATATATACACGTGCGTGTGTGTGTGCGCGTGAAAATAATTTGTGTCCTATAGGATTCGAACCTCTACCAAAGCTTTAGAAGACCACGGTCCTATCCATTAGACATCTCCACGATTAGAATAGAGTCTTAAAAAACCCAGTGTAAGAATCATTAGGGTATTAACTCTAGTAATCTAGAACTAACCCCAAAAGTTTTTGATCTTGTCGACAAGATGACTGCCGAGAAATATAAACTAACATATGTTCAAGTTTTGAAACGTGAATAAAAACAAAATGATAATCAGCAAGTTCCAAGAATAGTTTATAAATTCAGGTAAAAAAAATTATTTATCAATTAGACAGGAAAATTAACTGTTTCTTTTTTATAGGATCTAGGAACTCATTTATGGTTGGTGTTTAATCAACAGTCCAGTTTTTTTTTTTTTTTAAAGTCAACATTGGGGAAATTCAATTGTATCAGAAGGAGGCCCTAAAGAACAAGAAAGTCAGTTTATGATGCTGCCATCATAAAAGACACAACGCCATTAATTTTAAATTTTAATCAAGCAACCAAATATCCAATAATAAAATTTCCTTCGTATAAAAATTTGAGTAACCATTTCTATATTACTATAAGCAGCATAAACACTGGGACAGATACAGTATATGGCACAACGTTAACACTGCAACAAGCCCTATGTCATGTTAAAATGTGATTTGAATTGTTGTTTTGTATGATACAATACGACTCCATATATCTTAAGTACCAATGCTTCGTAGGTATTATCTGAAAGTTTCTTACGTAATGATGATATTGGAGCGAGAGGAAAAGGTCATGAAAGGAGGAATAAGGATTAAAAAAGGAATTGCAAGTTAGCAGTGTGGAAAATTAATGCCAAGGGTGCAAGGCTGGAAAAAGTCTTGCTTTTTTGCACATTGACCTCTTCAAAGCCACAAGACTTTTTAAGGTTCTGCCGTTTGGGTGTCAGTAGCTTCGCTCATTTTCGATGTCTGAAAAGGGACCCAAGTCTTATATTATTAAAATAAAACAATTGTTGAGAACTAATTTCTATATTCTTTGCAACATATAGAAGGAAGCACAACATTAACAGCTATAGGTTCCCACTCAAGTAGTTAGTTAGCACCTTTTGCCTCAGTCAGATAAAGGGAAAGGCAGATGCATGTCTTTGATGGTGAAAAAGTGAATGTGGAAGGAGGACTGGAGCAGTCAATGGGGTTGGTTAACGAGTACTGGAGGACATTGCAGAAGAGGAAGGAAGAAGGGTAGCGAGGATGATGTCAGAAGGAACTTGGTGTGGAATTTCTCAGAGGTTGTGGATGCAAGGTGAAAATAGATGAGGCCTACTGCTATAGAAGGTTCGAAGGAGGAGGCTTGATATCTGGATATGACAAGGGGTTGGTGTTGGGAGGCTTTAGGAGGAATGGATATCTATCTCTTCCTCCATGACTAAATGACTGTTTGTCCGAAATGGCCAGATGGCAGAAGGACTGTGCAGAATTATTCAAGAGATTGAGCATTAAAGCTATTAAAGGGTGTGAATGGCAGTCTCAGGACATTTTGCAGGAATGTTTGGCTTTGAAGAAATCTGGGAGAGATTTCTCTCCACCCTAAGTGTCCTGCCATGGTAACAAAGCTACAGACTGGTTGCAGCCGGCAAAAGGGAGTTCAGCTCGTCATGGATGGTCGCAGACAGAGAACCACTTACCCCTTTGCTTTCATTGTTGTAACGGGACCTCACTGAAGAAAGTGCTCGCTAATAATAGATGAAATTGCTGACAAGGTTGGCGTTGGAAAGGAAGACTGTGATTTGTTTTATTTTGATTTCTTATTTATATACTGTATGCTAGGTTTATTTTGCTCATGAGCTATTTTTCCCCAAAAGATTTTGTGGGTTCAAAATTTCCCTAGAAGATTCGAAACATAGCAATATTGCCTTACTCTGTTTTAAACTAACGATAACTGTTAAAAAGAATGACATTGACTGTTAATATTTTAACTAGTAAAGGACAAAATTGCTCCCTTTCAAAAAATTCAAGAGCAATATTGCCCCCCAAAAAAGCTTAAGTGGCAATATGGCTCTTGAGCACAAACTTAAGAGACATATATGCACCTTAACCCTTTTTTGAATCTATTTGTAAATGTAATAGGGCTTTTAATATTAGTAAAATTGACTTGTTTTGGCTCAACAAAATATAGAAAAGAAAAGAAAATGGAAAACAAGTAATCAAACATCAAATAATGAAATTTCATATAAATTGAAAGTAGAACATCTGTTGGGGTATTACCTCAAATGTGTCTTTTCCTACAGAATCATAAACCACATCAACTCCATTGCCGGAAGTTACTTCATTGACACGAGCAACAAAGTCCTCTTCTGAATAGATTATAACATGATGACATCCATCCTCCTTGGCTTGAACCGCCTTCTCCTTGGTTGATACAAGTCCTATAACAGTTGCACCAAGAGCATTTGCCCACTGGCACAATAGAGATCCAACTCCACCTGCTGCAGCATGAACAAGAACTGTGTGACCAGGTTCAACCTGTTAAAATTTGTTCCAACAATGAGTCTCATACCATTACTGAAGCAGGGCAAAGTTATGAACAAATACAAGGCCTTCGAAAAAAAGCACGTAGTTCCAGGAAAAAAATATTGGGGCCAGCTATGAAAATATTGGAAATCTGTAATTATGTCAACAACATTATCTGGTGATTTAGTTAATCTCATCAAAATACATGAAGAAACCATTCATAAATTAGAATCCCATAATATTGCTATTTGATTGTATTTTTATTTTTTTTTTTCATTAACCCAGAGGATATAAGTGGATATAATCAGATCAAAATCCGATTTTGTTTTATTCATGTAATCCAACATTCCTATCTGTGGCAGCTCTTGTTTCTTTGAATACAACATTGGAACAAGGTATAAAGTTTATGTTTTCCACATACTTTTCTAAACTATCTGATCCCAGAAAAATAAAATACAAAAGAAAAAAGAGTATGCTAGTTGATACTAAAATTATCCTTGGAGGACCATGAGGGGGCTTTACTCAAGGTAATTATTTCTTGTAAATAACTTACTGTTCGCTATGAAAAGCAAAATAGGAGGTAAAATGAGAGATCTTTGCTTAAGCCAAAATATGGTTAGATAACATATAAACCTACCTTGAAACAGCGTCGGACTAGAAATTGAGCAGTCATGCCCTTTAGTAAGATAGCTGCCGCAATAACTGGGTCAACAGAAGCAGGCACAGGAACTACTTTATTTGCAGGAAGAATCTGCTCTTCAGCATATGAGCCCATTGGTTGGCCGGCATAAGCTACAACATCTCCAACCTGCCTACCAGTTAGGCCAGGACCCACAGCTGTCACAACCCCCACAGCCTCCATACCTGCCACATTAAAAGAGTGGGGGGAAATGCAATGCATAATTTCGTAGTCAAACTTGTAAAAAAATTTGTTTATATCATCAAAAGGCAATAATTGAATGTATTACTAGCCAGCAACCACTAAGCATTCATACGATTTCCAAATTGCTTTACCAAAGAGAAAACAAACAGATAAAAGAAAGGGGGAACACAAAGATGATGAGGGATGGTTTTAATGCACAGAAGCATCAGTTGCTTCAAAGATTAAGACCTGTAATCTTGCATACTTTCTCAAACATAAATATAGCTATAGTTATAGTTACCAAAAAAAGAAAAAAAAAAACCTCCATTCTTTAATATAAGACCTAATTGACGTTTTCTTTGAGAGATTAAGGAAGCTAAATAAGGTATATAATCAAAACATGTGGTATATTATTAAATTATATATTAGCTTATAAGTCAAACAATAGTTTGAGGATAAATTTCAGGCAAATCATTTAGAAAAAACTTATTTAGCTCTCTTAAGATTTTCCAAAAGTAGACTAAGTCGTATATTAAGAAACGGTGGGATGAATATATAAATATATATTTATATATATATATTAACAGATATCATCAAGCATATACATCAAAAGGATCCTGAAAACAACAAATAGGCAGGTCCTTTAACAAATATGAGCTAGAACCCCCACAAGTTAGCAATCCCCCATCGTCCAGTTTACTTCACATAACAGTAAGTGAAAGTTCATCCTCAGACGCCTAAAAACATATTCAATGAAAGTACAAGTAACAGAATCCTACAGCATCCAACACAATAGATGATTTCTAATTAAATTTTGAGAACAGAATACATACATTTGCAAACCAATTAGCATACTAGTCTAGGCTTTGTATAACTTTTCTTCTATATATCAAATGGAGCCAAACGCCCAAAAATAATCTATAAACTTGGTATAACTTTAGCGTAGCATCAAGAATTTAAACACTAGAAATAAATATGTGGCTTTAAAAATTTAAAAACAAGATTTTAATTATCTTTACAGCATTCTCCATTGGGAGAGTAAGAGAACTATGCTATGAAAAGCACTCCTCTATTTAGGGAAAACAACCAAACAGTAATTGTAAAACAATATATCAAATGCCTTTATTTCTTTTCTAATATTAAGATATTTAGCAATAAAACGGTTGATATGACACCTATATATGTACATATTTTTTCTTTTAATAAATTCATTTCAGAGTATCATTCTAATTTGGCCCGTTTGGTTCGATTCCATGTGAGAGGATTACGTGTGACCCTAATGTAACAGATTGATAGGAAGTTTGGTTCGGCTTTTGTAATGTAATAAGGAATACATGTTGTAATCCTCATTGCATCAAATGATGTAATCAGGATTACAATGATATGACTGATGAATAAGGATTACATGTATCTTGTAATCATATAAAAAGACAATATTACCATTATAACTTTTAAATTGACCAAAGATAATTTAATCAGTTAAAGGTAAATATGTTGCAGAAGCAATTTTATCTCATTCTATATCATTCTCACCTATTTTCATATTCATCGTAATCCAATCAAACAAATGCATCATCGTTCCTTAACGATAAACCAAACAGATTCACATAATCATCATTTCATTACAATACATTCTCTGTGATTTTGTGAACCAAACGGGCACTAAGTTTCAACAAATACCAAGTACAGTCTTGACCAAGCATAATATGAAGCCACTTCAAGCATAATGTAACAAGTTTCCTCTATCCATCTTTTGTTCCTTTCCTTCTCATAACGACCAGAAATATTAAAGGTCAGAATAACGCTGCAGAAATAAAGTAGACTAGCAAACCTGGAGTGAAGGGCAACGACGGTGCTTTGTAAACTCCTTTCCGAAAGTAGACATCAATAAAATTAACCCCAACTGCTTTGTTCCTCACACGAACCTCACCTTCTTTAGGTTCTCCAATTTCCACATCATCCCACTTTAGGACCTACCAACATTATGCATCATCATAATATCAAAAAAATGAAGTCAGACAAAGAAGACAGTGAACCACAATAATGCTAAACAAGAACAATCTAAGAATGTGAATACAAAAAGAAAAGGTTAATGAAAAAACATTTATAATTGTACCAAATTGGAAGATGGAAGTAAATAAATAAGAGATTGTATGTGAAAAAATTCTGAAAACCCTTCACTGATTATTACCTTCTCCAATAGCTCTATGAAACCCGTCACATAATAGAAACTCAATTTAAAACCAGTACTCTACAGTTAAGTCAACAACAGATGCCTCTTTAGATAAATTAAGGAGGCCAAACACATATATACTCAATTAACTGTGGCATGTGGAAAACAATATATGAGTAAAATATTGACCTAAAGAAACAAGAAGCCTTATCATACTAAATGGAACCAGCTACACCGCTATTGGCTTCTAATAACAACCAAAGTTTTAGATAAACCGTTGGCCAAAATTCACGTTCAATAACTTACATATTCTCTTCAATCTTTCTTTGCCCCTTTCCAGAGGAGTCTATTTTCTAATTTACTCTCCTCACCAATACTTTCATAATGAGGGGTACTATTGATGTTTGTTTTGTTGTAAGAGATGTAAATGGTTGGTTACCAGAGGAGAATACTAAACTCTATGAAATAGATAATGATTTTACGGCGAAAGGATTTGCAATGCAAGAACTTATTCTTATATCAATTAATTACGTGATGTACAGTTTGAATATGACCCCCAATTGCTTGTTCAAGTTGCTTGAATACGTTCTTCTTTTTGGATTCACACAAAAGCCAATTTAGGAGCTGATTGGGTTGCTAAAACTTCATTGAACAGGTCATATCCATCAAATCCGGTTATAAGACCTCCGGTGCCTCTGCGGAAATCATTGTTAACTGATCTTGAAGTTTGTTCTTCTGATCATTGCTGATACCATTCTATTTTATCTGCTCGTGTTTGTTTTATACTACTCAATCGCTCTCTCTCTATCTCTCATTCACTCTCTCAATTAAATAAAGGCATTTTGGGAAAATAAAAATGTTTTGTCCACATTTATTACCTTCAACTTCGCCTCTGTTTAATAGCCGGTCCCATACCCATATTAAGGAGGAGGGTTATGCTACACCCTCCATATCCAGCATAAAACTTTGTCAAATCTTTATGAACACACATTTATGACCGTTAACTAATTTTAACCAACTCTTTATCGAAGTAATTCGGTTATCTGTATCTCATACTCCTCTTGTCCTATTTACTGTTCTATACAAATTTAAAGTTTGTATATATTACGGAATCAAACTTATTGGAAAGTCATTAAATTTAAGCCAAAACACAAGTACACATATTAGTCCAAAAGAAACATAAACACAGAAAATAACCCTATCAACCAGGATTGAATGAACAGGCTTCAAGATCTGCTAGCGACAATGTCTATAGTAGCGGAGGTTTCATCATTCAATCTGGAGGATATGACCCATCCAAAGAAGCTTTAGCAAGCCAATCAACTACTAAATTAACTACCCTGTTATCCATACACAAGAACGGTTCAAATCAAATTGCATTTAATAAAAATATTCTCCAAGTGAATATCACAACTCAAATCCTTCCACCATTAAATCCCAATTTCTGAACAAAAAAAAAAAAAAAAAAAAGACAGCACCAGTATTTCTCTAGGAGAGAAGGCACAATCAGTGTTGATTTTGACCAGAACCAAGAAGACCGTCTAATCTACACAGATGACTTATAACAGGACTGGAGGGGAGTATATTTTGACCACCGAATAACCAAACTATATGTCCATTAAACTTTAGCAAAGATGAAGTGTTCCCTACTTTATATGACTGATATGATGATTGTAAAAGAAGGAATAAGGAAACACATAAATATTGACCATCTCACGAACCCGGATTTCGTGTTCATGGCAAAATGTCTGCCCAATAATCAAAATATTGCTATAAACAATTAAGAAAAAGCGATCAATGAGAAGAAGAGTCATATGGAGAAACCTCATGTCCTCCCAGCTCATGAACTCTGATAGCTTTGACCATTTTCGGCGGCGATAAACAAGCTTCAGTTGTAAGCGTTCTGAGAGATGGTTTGATGGCGGCGGAAACTGATGAAATTAAAGAGCGAGATGAATTTGGATGTCTCAGATTATGCGAAACAAATTTGGAATTTGGAGGAAAGTAGCACTTAGGAATTGGCTGTGCCGGTGAAGTTGGTAGAAGAAGTGGAACAGGAAGTGACATTCGGTGTGTCTGAAGTTTTATAAGTCTAGAAAATGACATTTCTCCTGAAGTGCAATGATGAATGATCAGAGTTGGGTTGCAATTAAAATTTGTGAAAATTTTATATACCCACGTAACAGGGAATTAATCTCAAATTCTCCCAAAATAATATGAAATTTCACTGTATCCCTAGGAGCCAAAATAAAATTAAATGTTTCAACTAAAAGACCAAAATGCCCTTATTGAAAGAAGTACAGACATTTTGGAAATTTCCATATGTGTCTTGGAAATATAGTTGTGAAATTTTGAACACTTTAGTGTTGGATTTCATGATTTTTGATACTTGAAAATACTCACATTGATGTTTAAAATAAGCACAAATGTCTTGAAAATTCCCCCCTTATGTGTCTTGAAAATTTCCCATAAATGTCTTCAAAATTCTCCATACATGTTTTGGAAATTTTATTGTGATATTTTGTATGCTTTAGTGTTGAATTCTATGATTTTTAGACTTGAAAATACTTATATTGATGTTGGACATAAGCACAAACGTTTTGGAAGTTCTCCATATGTATCTTGAAAATCCAGTACGAAATTCTATAAGGACATTTTGCTCTTCTAGCTGAAATATTTAATTTCACTTTGACCCCTAGGGGTACAGTGAGATTTCAGATTATTCTGGGGCAATTGAGGTTAATTCTCCTTTATGGGGTAAAGTGAAATTTTCCCAATTTTATTTACCCCCTAATCTAATACTCCCTCTATTGGTAAATACAAGGGCTATTTGAGGGTTTAACTTTTTTTTTTTTTTTTGCCAACAAGGGTTTTACATATAAGAAAACATTCTATTTTTCTCACATTTTTTTTAATTTATCCATATTGATACTCTTCATTTATCAATAATAAACAAGCAAGAGACATAGGGTATGAATAAAAGAAAGTGGTTACAGTGTTTTGGTAACATCATCTTATTTAAACTAACTTAAATAACATATTTAATATAATCAAATTAGATAAATAAGTCTTATACTTAAGAATGAAAGGAGCATCAAATATAGCCTATAAAATTCCGTCTACATTTTCAAGGAAAAATGAAATAAAACTTTGAGAGTCAATTGATATTGGGAAAATTAATTACAGGTTTCATGTAAGGAACTTAATTAGATGAGGTCCAACGAAATCACGTAATTAATCTGAGGTCCCTAGCAAAAAAGTTGTGATGTCAGACCAAAAATTGTTATCGTCTGGTCAAAACTTGTTAAATTTTTTGTCACTAACAACTTGTGGCCAGACGATAACAACATTTTAGCCCATCAATAAGAACTTTTGGTTTGACGATAATAACTTGTGACTTGATGATCACAACTTTTAAGTTCTTGGTCAATAGCAACTTTTGACCTGATGATAACAATTTCGTGAGACCTGAGATTAATTACATGTTTTTGTAGGACCCCATCTTAGTTAAGCTTCTGACGTATGACCTGTAATTATTTTTCCCATTAATATCACCTTGCAACACAATAAGTGAATTTGCAACAATATTTGAGAAAAGACAAAACAAAATATGGAAAGTTACTAGACAAATATGCTTATTTCCAACATACATGAAGGTATTTTCAAGACAAACATGTGTCATTTACAAGACAAATTTGGTGATTTTAAATTACACATATTCATGTAAATACATTCATACCCGACTATGACATATTTATCAAAATAGGATGATTAAACTATTTATAGAAGGTTGTTATGTTCAATTTCCAATATGAAAATGTCCTTGTGTAAAAGTTGTCTTGCTAGTACGGCAATTAGAAAACCTTACAGTAAGGGAACTAGGGAGAAAATCAATTGCAATTAATATAACATTCTAAGTTTTAAATTAGGAATATTATGATACTCTAGTGGTGATTTAAATGTGAAATCGAGGTTTGTTAAGGTTTTTAGTGGTCTTGGGTTAGTATTGAACGATATGAATTGGTTGAGGATAAATGGTATAAAGATATTTTTGGAATTTATGGTTTAGATAAATTGATGGATGTTGAATTTAAATGATTCGAATTTGAAGTATTAAGGTTTTGTAATATTAGTGCATTGATGAATCATGAATTGAGAGTGTGAAAAGAGAAAGAACATAAGGGTTTTCGTGGTGAGGAGGCAGCCTTTGCCACGCTAGCCGCGACGAGCAAGCGATAAATCGTCATGGCTATTATAAAAGCCAGAATTGTGGATCAGAAACAGAATTTTAAAAGAGAGAGTTGTCCAAGAGAGAGACTTCCAAGCTCTACTAGGGTTCCGTTCTAAATGTCCTAAGGGGTGATTTGGAGAGAAAGACTTCCAACCTAGGTAAGCTTCTTTCTCTTCTCTTTCCTTCTCTTTCTCTTGGATTTCTCTTGGTTTTCCAAAGAGAAAATTCAGGGTTATGATTATGTTCGAAAATCTAGGTTGATTGTTAATTTATAATCCTTTTCTAGATTCAATAAAACTCTCCTATCGGATGAGATTGTTGGGTTTTGTCCTAGATTGCATTTTGGCCCTTTAAAGTTTTGAAAATCTTACGATTTGAAGGGAGCTCCAAATTTGATGATTATATGTAGCAATTTAATGGTTCATGTAGATTTATTGATGCTACTAGATGATTCTTAATAGTTTAGTTTGTTGAAATGTGAACGACAATATATTTTGGTGGTTTAAAGTTTTGAAAATCCTAGGGTTAAAAGGGGACTTCGAATTTGACTATGGTGGTATAATGATTCTTAAGAGTTTAGGGATGCTACTGAATGACTCTTAATGGATTAGATCAATGAGAAATTGAATATGTGCAATTATGGGTTTATGTTGAACCTAGGGTTGATTTTGATTAAATATTGTAGAATGATGAATTGGTGTTTGTTTTGAGGATTGTAATGAGTTATATAAATTAAAAATTGTTGATTGGGAAGTTACCTAGGTTAGGAAATTTGGAATGGAATTGGGATGGTTGAGGTTGATAAAGGGTTTTAGAATATGTTGGAATTGTTTTTCATAATGGAACTTTGTTTTGTGTTAAATTTCCCAAAGTGCTTAAATGGGGCTTCAGAGAGGATTTAGTACCTCGTTGTGATTTGACCACTTGATTAATCTTATGTTATGTATTATTGATTGTTGTAGACCACGTGTCATTGAGTTAAGCATGGAGCTGCCGGGTTATGGTAACTTTTCCTTTGATCATAAATGAGTTAATCACTTTCTACTTGTCTTATGGGGTGTGTATATTAGGTTAGTAAGTGTTTATTGAATTATTAGGAATATTAGAATATTGATACATGAATGATTTGGAAATTATTATGTTGATGTGAAAATGTCATGTGAGACTATTATTGAACTATGCATCTATGTAATTCTGAGCATGATTTCAAAATTATACGAGTTTTGAAAAGTTGAGCATGCCATAGATTAATTATGGTGGTTGGAATGCCATTATTACATATTGATGATATAATTGTTGATGTTATGTTGAGGTGAGTTGTTTGGTTGTTGCAAATACATAGAAAGATTACTATCACATGATAAGGCTCTCAACGGTCGTTGAGTGGCTAAGAAATCCTCTCAATTGGATAGGCTGATGATGGCTTTTAGTCCTTGAAACAGATAGGCCTATTAAGGCTAAAATTTGTCACCTTAGTATAGGGGGTAGGCCTTTGGGTTTGGTTAATGATGTCCCTCTTATAGAGAAAAGCACCTATGATTAAGTGCTTAAGTATTTGTAATTATGCACATATATATACCTAATTTTGAAAGAGATAAAGATATCATATTGTGAAATATATTGTGGTTGTCGTGTGCAAATTTGTGAACATACTATATGGTACAAGTCTCACATTGACACCTTGCTATCACACATGCACATGTATGGCAAGTTGGGTAGTGTGTTACTGAAACAAAGTCTTACTCCAATTGCTAAACATTTTTTCTACTTATAGTTGCGGCACAGGAGCTTCAGAGATGGCATCAACGTATGCTCACTGGGCTAAGTGAGGCTTGATGTGGTGATATGATGCATGTTTTAGCATATTCTCAAACTTAGGTTATTTCATAGCTTCTGTATGTTTTCATGTTTTCAATGGAATTTGGTATTTGGATAACTATTTCGAAATTACTGTGTTAGCTATAAGTTGAAATTTTATCTGAGGTTGGTCATCCTTTCGGTATTGGGATTAGTTGTTATACTTATTTGGGATGATGAGTGTTTATAGGCAGGAGGCCTTTGGTTGATGTTGTGGTGTTCTGAGAGTGGTGTCTTTCTGACAATGGCCTCAGGCCCTTGTGATATGAATTGATGCATTTTTGTGGTGGTATCATATGCATGTGACCTTAATAACGGGTAAACTCTTTTGTCCTTATTGTGTGAGCCATTGAGTTTGATGTGTTGTGGATGAAATTGATTTATGAATGATTGCGTTGATGTGTAGAGAGGTTTCCAAAGAAAAGATGTTTGTTGAATCATTGGTTTGTGCAAAGTTTCGAAAAGAAAAGGCATGCTTGTATAATTTATGAAAGACTATTTCTTAACTAAACCCTTTTTCTGACATAGTTAGGCTAAACCATTTTTTAAGGAAACTTTTTAATAATTATGTTCGATGAACTTTTTTCTGCCATAGTTATGAGTTAAATTGTGAGAATTTGAAATTTTAATAAACATATTAACGTTTGCCTTTTTCTAACATGATTAATCTTTCAAAAGTGTTAGAAGCATTTTTAATATCCATGATAAGTTTCAAATGTATGTAGAAAATATCTTTTCATGGATAAACCAATTGATGATTAAAGGAAATATTTTCTAACTATGATAATTATTATAGATAACTCCATTTTCTATCATAGTTAGGTGATCTATATTTGGATTTGGAAAGAAGATTATTAGTTGATTCCATTTTCTAACTATGATTGTTGTTTTAGTAAGTGAAATTCTTTTCTTACCATAGTTAGTTTAATAAAGATTGTTTTTAAAGAAATTCTATGGTTAATTAATTTGGATTAAGAAGGTGAACATTACAACTAATCCATTCTGATATATGTGGACCTATAAGTATGAGGGCATGACACGAAACTTGGTACTTTATTACTTTTATTGGCAACTTGGTGATATGGTCATGAATGAGTTAGGGAATCAAATCAACAATAAAATTTAAGTATTATGCAATGATCAAGGTTGTGAATATTTGTCTGCTCAATGTCATGATTACATATCCCTAGCACTCCACAGCAGGATGGAGTGTTTGAAAGAAGAAATAGAACGCTTTTTACACATGGTTGGGTCTAGGATGGCACAAAAAAAAGGAGTCCATAGATATACTATCTCATTTACATCATAGAACATCAATACCCTGTTATAAACCACCAGACTTCTAGTGTTCAATCTTCATTTTCTAACGAGTCAAACAATTAAGCTCAAACTAAGTTATAACTGCCTTCATCTTAGGCCACCAATACAAATCCTTCAAGTCATTATACATCTTCGTGATTCTAGGCTGCATAGCCTACCTACTCCTATGAGCCTCTTCTAAGATAAGCTTCTCGATTCCATCATCATAAATGACAAAAATTTGCCTCTTATACCTTAAAATCTCCCTTTTCCCAAACTATTGTCAGGCCATTTACCCTTTTCCATACCTTCTCTAACCTTCTTTAACCAGTCATCCTTCTATTGAGCCAACCTTAATTCCTTGAAAAGGTCGAATTCCCTTACTACCGCCTTAAAATAGGAAACTCTCACCCCAAGAGTCAAATTAGCATCTCTCAATCCGTCTAAACAAGATTGTTCCATCAAACTCAAAGCAAGCACATGAACTCATTTCATGCTCAAGGCATCGACGACCACTTCGCTTTATCCAGATGGTACTTAATCTCAAATTTATAATCCTTAATCAATTCCATCCAACAGTGCTCCCAATTATTCAACTCCTTCTAATATCACATATTTCAAGCTCTTATGATCACTAGACACTTCAAATTTAGCTCCCATCATGTAATGCCACCAAATCTTCAAAGCAATCACCACAACACCTAACCCCAAATCATGGGGTAGTTCTCCTCATGAGGCCTCAATTGCCTTGAAGCATACACGATAACCTTATCATATTGCATCAAAATGCATCCCTATCCCATAAAAGATGCATAGGTAGAGAACTCATATGGTTGTGTTGGGTCAGGAAAAGTCAAAACCATAGCAATGTTCAACTTAGTCTTACTCCCTTGAAAAGCTAAATCACATTAATTGATTCACATGAAAGGCTTATCCTTCTTAGTTAAACTCGTCAATGGTCTTGTAATATGAGAGAAACCTTGAATAAACCGTCTATAATATCCAGTTAACCCAACAAATCTTGTCACTTTTGTCACAGGTTTAATGGATTCCACTAAAGCATAGCAACAGCCTTACTTAGATCTCTGATACCCTCTCCGTAGAAACCACATGACTCAAGAATATTACCTCTTTTAACCAAAACTGGCATTTAGAAAACTTAGCATACAATTGATGATCCCTTAACAACTGGAGAGCAATATGCAAATGCTCCTTATGCTCCTCCTTACTCTTAGGATAATCAAGATATTATCAATAAATACCACAATAAACTTATCATAATACAGTCAAAAGATCTAATTCATGTTGCCCATGAAGAGAGCATGTGATTGATATAATCATTAAATGTTTTTATTCACTAATTATGGGAAATTAACACTTATTCTATGCTATTACATAGAGGTTTACGCACTTTTACAGTTAGAGTCCAAGAGCATGGACTTAGTTGCATATTGATCATAATTTGAGTATTTTAGGGCGGTAACCCACCCAATTGTTAATTATAGACTTGAAAGACTTCACAGTGCTTGAATTTTTCATTGTAGGTGCAAAGAATGAGGATCAAAGTAAGAACAACGCAAGAATTTGTGCACTAGATGAATCGCAGTGGCTTTCCCAAAGCGAAAGGCACAAAAGAGTATAAAAGCTCTTTTGCCATGGGTTCGCTGCGACGAATCGTCGATTTCCAGAAACCCACAAAGTGCATAATGATGGCAAAGGCGCGATATAGATTAGGAAACTTTGGGTCGTGGTTGGAATATTTGACTTGGGCCTATTGAGTCTGTCTCTAACCTTCTCTAATTGGTATTTTAGGCCAAAATAGGAAACCCTAGTCCTGATTGGTATTCTTAACCCTCCTCTTTTGCCATTATCACACACACCTCCCATTTTCACCTTTTCATCTTTTTTTATCCCATTCCAAATTATGTCCTTCTCTCTACTATTCTTGCCCTATGTTCGTCCAAGCTAATACAATTTCCTGGATTTTCAGTACAAATGAAGTCTGTGTTGCGTGATATCATGAGTAGCTAAGCTCTTCTTGGGGGTCTTAATGGAAGAAAACAATCAAAGTTTCGATGGACTACTAGAGGAGTTATTTAACGTTTTTTCTTGTCTAATTTCAGTGGGAAAGATCACTTGCTTAGTATCGGTGGATCAATGGGAAAGATACATACAATAGAGGAAATCGGTAGTAGGACTGGCATGATTGATAATATAATTTTATTAATATTTAAGTCATTGAATTGATAATATAATTTTATTAATATCTAAATCATTAAAAAAAAAATTTTAATAATGATGTTTCAATTTTGTTTTATGTTAACAGAAAAAGTTGGAGAAAGCTGTTGACAGATGGTGGAAATAGTAGGTTTATCATATAGCCGGGTCGAAGTCATTTTTTGTTACGTACGGAGAGATGGTATAAAATAATGAATTTTTGTTATTAAATTTAATAATTATTTTTCTTTATATCTTAATAGTAAATATTATTATAACTTTCAGGAGGATAAAGCTGCGAAGAAAGGCAAGAAGTTCATGTATGCTAATTTGTACAAGATTATTCACATTTAGCTGATAGGAGTGCAACACCTCGGGAGGCTGAGGAGCATATTATAAGCATTTATTTATTTTTTGTTTGGAATATTGAAAATATATTTTCTTTGCTTAAATGTTTAAAATATGCTGCGTGCATAGGTTATGATTGACCAAACAGAGGCAGAGCTCAAGGAGTCGCAAGGAGATAATAGATCCAACTACCTTGCTCATGAACACCCTATGGTCCCATGAGCATCCTTGCCACGTGCATGGGACGGGATTCAGATTCCAGACCTCTGGTGGTATATGGTAGGACTGAGCTAGGAGTGCTTAGTTTACAGCTTCAAGTCAGTCTTCTACTGCCAGCCTAATTAGAGTCTCTAAGGTAGGAACTAAGTTAGTAGATTAGGGAGGAGGTGAGCCAGAACTTGATGGACCAGATTCGCGAGGATATTACAAAGAACCTAATTGATAAAATCACTGAGGATGTGACGTAGAACCTGCCTGAGTGAATTTGAGATGAAGTCCTGAAGGAGGTGGATTAGCATCATGAGGCCTATTAAGTTAGGTGGGCACTGCCAACATTGCATTGGGGGAGATAATGCATAGAATCAACCCAAATTCAATTCCTATTCGCATCCTGCCACTACCTTCACGACCACCTAAAAAGAAGGAACAACCTCTATTAGTACTGGCTGTCACCTAAGAGGGGGTGAATTGGGTGTTAAAATAAAACTTTGAAACTCTTTTAAAAAACACAGTTAAAGTAATAAGTAAAATTCTTGAAGATCTTTTACATTATTCAATGAAAACATCATGAACCATGAAATGCTAATCTAATGTGTAAATAAGTTATAGTGGAAAATATGGGAGTTAAGTAAAGAGGAGATGCAAATAGAGATTTATCCTGGTTCAGTTTATTCCTTTGACCTACATCCAGTCTCCAGGCTCCACCTGAGATTTCCAAACCACTACCTTCTTGTTTAAACCGGGTACAAGAGAAGCTTTTACAATCACACAAGTTCAACCGGGCACTTGTGAAGCCTTTTTTCCTTCAAGTTTAATCTGCGTACTTGAGAACCTCTCCCCCTTGATAGTTCACTGATCGATGGTTCCTAAAATACTTCTAGTTATGTTTCCATCGATTGATTCATTTGTCCATCAATTGTACACAAACACTTGATTGACCAGACCTTATAATCAATTGAGCTTTGCTTAGATTACTTCGAGTTTCAGAACATCACTTGATTAAAAATTATCCCAGTTGATTAAAATGAGTAACACTCGATTGAATTCTTCAACAATCGATAAGCAATCGATTGAAGTGCCTGAGGTTCAATTGATTGTCCTTTGGCTATCGATGACTCTTTGCTTTCTTCCACTTCAAAAATCTGTTTCAGCAAAATGTAAGGAAATTTGAAAAATCATAACCGCAACTAATTAAGTCATGTTTGTGGCAGAAAAATCATAACTAGCAGAAAAACTTTGCTTTCTTCCGCTAAAAAAACTGTTTGTGGCAGTTAAAACTGCAACTAATTACATATTTTAGTCGCCAAAAATGCTGCCTTTTTGTAGTGTGGCCACGTTATCAACGATACCATATGCATTAGCATTACTGTCATCGTCACATTACCATTAGTAGTAGATTTTTCATCTAAGATAATACTATAAGGATAAAAACTACTATTTCGAACAACTTTTTACATCTTTTATTTTCAAAACTTATTTTAAAAAACAACTGCCCAAACATTATTTTTTACTGTTTTTCTTTTGTTTTCAACATTCTTTTAAGAAACAATTAGCCAAATATGTTTGTTTCCTTGTTCCCTAAACTTGTTTTGAAAAACTGATTTATAAAACTATTTTTGACAACAGAAAGTCAAAAACACAAAAATAGAACCAAACAACCCCTAGTTTGACTATGTTTCTATTTGGAATATCTCAAGGAAGACACCCAAGGCCTTGGGAGGATAACTGATTTCAGCTTCCCATACTCCCCCACTGCCACTGCCTCAGCCCTCAGAGCAATGTGTACATGCATACTCGGCACTACTACCACCCTTTTGTTTCAGTTAAAGAGAAGAAGTGGTTCACTTTGGTTTGATTAAATGGTGAGCGTTAATGAAGAAATGATTCTGTAAGTTGGGGTGAGAATTGCACCATTTTTAATCTTTTAAGGGTGACTTTAATTTCAACAACTTAATACTTTTAAGGTGATAGATACACCTCCAAAAATAGTTTGGGGGTGTTGGGTGTACATTAGCCTTCAACATAAAGTAATATTAACAAATATATAAGTTTATATACATAAATAAAGAAGTGAGATGAATTAATCTTGCTTTATTCATTTCAAACTGATGAAATCAGATATGAAATTAAGAAAACAGAACATAAATTCAAATGTTAGAAATGATATTTTTTTGTTGGAAATCAATTTTGTCGACTCAAAGTCAATTTTTTCGAAGTGGCTTTATTTCTTTATCTTCATTCATGTATTTAATTTACCTTCTTTATAGAGTTAGACTTAGTCTATATTCTTTTGGTTTTAATCCATGTATTTGTAGTGAATTTATATTTTAGTCCATAGATATAAGCAAGGTTCAAAAAACCGGACCGGGCATCGAACCGGATGAGGTACTGGTTCAAGGGTCAAAGGTTCAACCGGGGGTCGGACCGGGTCAAACCGGTTATATTAAAATAATAAAATTTTATTGATATTAACATTAATAATCACTAATATCAAAATGTAAATGTAGATAGGTATGCATGATTCATCAAATATGAATATTTTAATGTTTCTATATAGGGAAAAAAGAAAATATTAGTTGATTACACGAGAAAATAAATATTATTCTACAATTCACAGATTAAAATATAAATATTAAGAGTAACAATAATTAAATATTAAGTATATGTAAGTAAAATAGCATTTAAAGTATTATATTTTCCTAATTTCTAAAATTGAGTGGAGTGAAAGTTAGTAATTAGGTGAATTATAATAAAATAAAATTTTTTTTTTTTTTTAAAAAAAAGGTGACCGGTTCAACCCGGGTCTTGGCCGGGTCGTCCGGGTTAACCTGTTTTTCCCGGGTCAACCCGGGTCAAAGGTCCCCAGGGTTTTCTATGCCAACCGGACCGGACCAATGGCCGGGTCGCGGTTGGACCGGCCGGTCCGGTCCGGTTTTTTGTTCCTTGGATATAAGTCACATAAACCCTATCAAAAGTTGACATTAGCTGCTTAATGCTGCTAATCCCACATTAGCCTAGTTGACTCACCATTGAGCTCGGAACTAAATCTTCATGAATGTAGAAAGACTAATGTTTTGGACCACAAAAAGTATGCAGATGAAAAATGACAAAAAAGTAAAGGGGATAAATTCAAAACTCGTCAAAAGTTAATAGTATAAGACCAAAAATGGATTTAACTATATATTATATTTGAGTTCTTCCTTTCCATGTCTATCTAATTTAAGAAAACAATTTATTTTTATTTATTTTTATTTTTTTTGCATTTTGGTAATTCAATTCGGTGATTTCAACCAACCATGGTAGTGATTTTCGCACAACTTCAAGTTAAATAAAGCATAAAAGAATAAAATTATGTTTTAGATAGACTAATTTCAAAATATATGTATGAAAAATGTTTCACTTAATGCGTCTATCAAAGTTTGGAAAAAAGAAATTTATACTGTATTATGGAAACCAGCCGATGGAGCCCTCATAACATCAATTAAATCCAAATTTCTTTCTTTATTTCTTCTTCTTCTTCTTCTTCTTTTTTATATGGCCAAGTTTCTTTCTTCTCTAAAAGTAGCATCAAGGATAAAAATTAAAAAATAGGACAAAGGTGCAATGAACACCCCCAAATTTCCCCAGTGCAACCAACACCATAAAAATCATACAATTAGCACCATACACTATTTTTGGAGTATAACCAGCTCCCCAAAGTATTTTGTTGGTATAGTCAGCATTATAAAGTATTAAAAATGGGGCCATTACAATCTCACTATCGTGATAAAAAAACATTTGTTTGTCATCTTTTTTTAACACCCATCGTCTTCTTTTTTTAAGGTAATAAAAGCAATGGAAGGCAATAGAGATTGCACCCCAAAAAATAGTTCAAAAAGTTAATTGCAACCTAAAATACTTTAAAATGCTGATTAAACCCTAAAAATAGTTTATTACACATTTATCCTTCAAAATAACACGAGAAGCCATATGCTTAAAAAGTGTGTTTTGGAACAATTTGCTAGTCTTCGAACCGACTTATTTGATCCCCAAAAGCTACTTTATGCACGAAGTACTTATTTGAGACGGGAGCTTTATTAGCGAAGCACTTCTCTCCCAGAAGCACAGCCAAAGAAAAAGCCACAATTTTTTGGCTTTTGACGCGCCCCGGTACGGCGTTACACTTTTCAAAGTAGCTCTCTCCCACAGTCCCTCTCCCTGTGTGTGTGGCAGGCATCAACTCCTTTGTTTGTTCAAGTTATACAATGCCGTATAATGGTGATAATCTATTTTGAGATATTGACATGATAAAAACTATTATTAGAGAACAAAAAGCAGGTGATAATGTGTTTGGATGCACTGGAAAGTTGACTTATTTATAAGTCAGTTTGAAAATATTAGTAAGTCAGATTGTGTAATGACTTTTATATTTGGATGAGCTGTTAAAAAATGACTTATAAGTCAATTGAACTTTTAAATATGTTTGGATTGACTTCTTGAAAAGTAAGGTTAAGATGAAAAACAAGTTAGAATTTGTGGGCCCACCAAAATAAATTCTTATTTTTAAAAAAATAAATTACTTTTTTCAACTTATGCTTATTTCCTCCACAAGTTTTTATTTTTTCCATAAGAACTTATTTTTATAAGTCCAACCAAATACATTAAATTGGGCTTTTTTCATAATAAGTCTTTTTGATGGAAAATAAGGACTTATTTGGGGGAAAAAAAGTCCAGCCAAACAAGCCCATTCATGTCAATAAGCTTCAAAAGATCCTAACGTGGGTCCTCTTGAAGAGAAATCAAGGATTGATGTCTCATTGGCTCTATATCTTTACAATGGACAAATTAATTAAAAATACCATGAAATTTAATTAAGATGAGATCCTACAATATTCCCTAAATAAATTGAGGCCCTTAGTTCTAACCCGAAAATTGTGATCAACTACCTAAAAGTTGTTAGTAATGAGATTAAAAAGTTTTGATTGATGCTCATAATGTTATTACAAATGCCTAAAAAGTTGTTATGATCCGATCACAAGTTGTTAGTGACTAAGAGACTCTTGATCACTAACAACTTGTTTTGGCCTTTATAATAATATTATAAGCATCATTCACAATTGTTATAAATTCTTGGTCACTAACAGTTTTTTCCTAGATGATAACAGCTTTTTAGGCCTTTGTAACAATTTTATGAACATCAATTATAATTTTTTTTGATGAAACACCAATAATAATTTTTAAACTTTTGATACTAATAACTTTTGGCCATAATGACGATTTTCTGGCCAAAACTAGGGATCTCAGTTTTAATCATATATTTGGGGATTTTGTAGAATCACATCTTAATTAAATTCATTCTATGAGACCTATAATTAATCTTTCCTTTTATTTTTAAGTTATCAAATTAAATGCATGTATACAAATAGATAAAAATTGTAAAACCCGTGTATGTTATAAATCTCATGTCCTTTTCAGTCAATTTTAAATATAAATTTTTCAATTATATCATCCAAACAAATTTCAATTTATCAAGCTGACTTCTTTATGAGCATCAATTTGAACATAAATCACATTACACACTATCTGACTTCTACCCTAATTTGAGTTCCAAAAGTCAGATGAAATAAAAGCCACTTTTAGCACCATTAATCCAAATGCGTCATTTAATTTCATTAGAAATGCCACATAAACACAAGAGTGAGACCCTACATACAATGACTAACATACATTAATAAGAAATGCAACAGTAGTATGACAGAAATCTCAACACATTCAGGGTATGAGCACAATAGAACCTGATGTCTTCCTACTTTCCAGGTCTGCATGTGCTTTGGCTGCCTCAGACAATAAGTATGTGTGATTGACTCTCACCTTCAAGAAGCCTGAAGCTACATTAGCAAATACTTCTCCAGCAGCCTCTAATAGTTCATCCCTAGTAACAACATATTTAAATAAGGTTGGCCGAGTCAAGAAGAGCGATTTTGTAGCCAGTGCAGATAATGGGACAGGTTCAGGTGTGCCTGAAGACTGCCCAAAACTTACCATATACCCTCTTAGCTTTAAGCATGCCAATGATCCCTTCACGAAAAACCATGACATCCAATTTAATCACAAAAGCCAATAAATAAAGGTTGAAGAGCGTTACTGTAAGTGGCCTAAAGTTGAAGGATCTATTTTCATTGTTTTATTTTACAAGACAATTTATAAAAATTAAATAAAATCGTAGATTCGTATAATTCAAAATTATGCATTCATAAAAATTAGAGAGAAACAAGATAACTCAATTTCAAATTCAAAATGAATCGAGCCATTCAGTTTAATTCCACATTCTAATGATTACTATTTACAAAATGTATTCATTTTAAATTTTTAATCGAGTTTTCAATTTAATGTATTTCAGATTTTTAAATTCAGGAAATCCAGAATTTTATTATATACAAAAAAATAGAGGGGTGGGTTAAGATACAGATTTTGTATACCTTGTGTGTATAAGTTATTATGCTTTGGAGCTACTCTAAAAGTCCCGGTGTTTCTCTTAATTTCAAATATATATATATATATATATATATATATATATGCGCGTGTGTGCGTGAAAGTAATGTGTCCTCTAGGATTCGAACCTTAACAAAGCTTTAGAATACCCCGGTCCTATCCATTAGACATTTCCATGATTAGATTAAAGTTTTAAACTTTAAAAAAACCCAGTGTAAGAATCAGTAGGGTATTAACTCTAGTAATCTAGAATTAACCCCAAAAGTTTTTGGTCTTGTCGACAAGGTGACAACCGAGAAATACAAACTAACATATGTTCAAGTCTTGCAACGTGAATAAAAGCATAACGATAATCAGAAGTTCCAAAAATCATATATAAATTTAGGTTAAAAAATATTATCAATTAGACAGGGAAATTAATGTGATTCTTCTTTATTCAATCTAGGAACTCAGTTATAGTTTGTGTTTAATCAACAGTCCAGTTTTTTTTTCCTTAAAAAAAGTCAACATTGGGAAATCAAATTGTATCAGAAGGAGCCCTAAAGAACAAGAAAGTTAGTTTATGATCCTGCCGTCATACAAGACACAGCACCATTAATTTTATAAATTTACTCAAGCAACCAAACATTCAATAATAAGGTTTCTTCTGAATGAAAATTTGAGTAACCATTTCATGTTTAAATTTGATTTGAATTGTTGTTTTGTATGATACAATACGAATCCATATCTTAGTATCAATTCTTCGTAGGTATTATCTGAAAGTTTATTGGACCCAGAGGAAAAGGCCATGAACGGAGAAATAAGGATAAAAGAGGAATTGCAAGTTAGCAGTGTGGAAAATTAATGCCAAGGGTGCAAGGCTGGAAAAAGTCTTGCTTTTGTGCACATTGACCTCTTCAAAGCCACAAGACTTTTAAAGGTTCTGCCATTTGGGTGTCAGTAGCTTCGCTCATTTTCGATGTCTGAAAAGGGACTCAAGCCTCACACACTACTGAAATAAAAAAAAAAAAGTGGTTGAGGGGTAATATCTGTATCCTTTGCAGCATATAGAAGGAAGCACAACATTAACAGCTATACGTTCTCACTCAAATGGTTAGATAAGCATGGAAAAGCAACTTTTGCCTCAGTCAGATAGAGCATAGGGAAAAGCAGATGTATCACTTTGATGATGCAAAAGTGAAAGTGGAAGGAGGGCTGGAGCAGTCAATGGGGTTGGTGAATCAGTACTGGTGGTCACCGCAGAAGAGGGAAGAAGAAGGGTAACGGGGATGACGTCAGAAGGAACTTGGTGTGGAATTTGTCAGAGGATGGGGACTGCAAGGTGAAAATATATGGGACCTACTGCTATAGAAGGTTGAAAGGAGATATAGGCTTGATATCCGGAGTTGACAAGGGGTTGGTGTTGGGAGGCTTTAGGAGGAATGTGGTATCTATCTTTTCATCAATGACTAAATGACTTGCCATCCGAAATGGCCAGACGACAGAAGGATTGTGTAGAATTATTAAAAAGATTGAGCAGTAAATCTATTAAAGGGTATGAATGGCAGTTTAATGACATTTTGCAGGATGTTTGGCTTTAAAGAGGTCTCGGAGAGATTTCTTGTGGACAAGTTTGAGAGAAAAATAATATATTTCTCATTCCATATGAATTGATATACAAAGAGAGCCTATTTATAGGCTAGAGGGAGAGACAAGCTAATAAATATTAATTAAAGCTAATAACTACCAATAAAGTCTAATAATGCCTAATCAATCACAGAGAGAATATTTACAATAAATACATAATATTCCCATACTCCCCCTCAAGTTGGATCATAGATATTAATCATGTCCAACTTGCTCATACAACTCTCAAAAGAAGGCTTGAGCAATGCTTTTGTTAACACATCTGCAGCTTGAAGGTTTGTTGGTAGATAAGTCAGACAGATGATCCCTTCTTCAACTTTTTCCCTAATGAAGTGTCGATCTATCTCTACGTGCTTCGATCTTTCATGCTGAACAGGATTCAAGGCCATGCTTATAGCAGCCTTGTTGTCGCAATAGAGTTTTAATGGCAACTCCACTCTTACATGTATCTCATTAAGGACTCGTTTCAACCACAACTCCTCCATTATCCCTTGAGCCAATGCCCTTAATTCAGCTTCAGCACTGCTCTTAGATACAACCCTTTGTTTCTGACTCTTCCAAGTAACCAGATTTCCCCACACAAAGGAGCAATAACCAGAGGTTGATCTCCGGTCAGGGTGTGTTCCTCCCCAATCTGCATCTGTATATACTTCAATCGTCCTACGCTCTTGTTTCTGGAAGAATAATCCTCTCCCAGGAGTGCCTTTTAGGTACCTCAGAATTCTGTAGGCCGCATCCATATGCTTTTTCTTTGGCTCACTCATGTATTGACTAGCCACACTCACTGCAAAAGCTATATCAGGTCTTGTATGGGAAAGGTAAATTAGTTTCCCAACAAGTCTTTGATATCTTTCTTTGTCAGCCGCCTCTTCTTTCTCATCTACTACTTCAACTTCTTCATCTTCAATCTCATTCTCAGGACTGTTCTCTTCTCCCTCCCCCTCCTTTGTAGGCTTCTTTTTCCTCTTCTTAGGAGGTACGATAGGAGTTGGTTCCGGACTACACCCTAACATGCCTGTCTCATCTAGAAGATCAAGTATATACTTCCTTTGAGATACATAGATGCCTCTTTTTGATCTTGCAACCTCCATTCCAAGGAAGTATTTCAAATCCCCTAGATCCTTAACTTCAAATTCTCTCCCCAGTGCGATCTTTATCCTTGTCATCTCATCAATGTGGTCTCCTGTAAGGATGATATCATCAACATACACAATAAGGATACATCTTCTTCCTCCCTCTGTTTTGACAAACATTGTATGATCAGACAGTCCTTGTTTGTAGCCTTCAGACTTAAGAACTTTTGAGAACCTGTCAAACCATGCCCTAGGAGACTGCTTCAAGCCATAAAGAGATTTCTTCAATTTGCATACTTTGTCACTTCTTCCCCTCTCAAAGCCAGGAGGCAGAGTCATGTAGACTTCTTCTTTAAGTTCTCCATTCAAGAAAGCATTCTTGATGTCCAGTTGATGAAGTGGCCAATCTAGGTTGGCTGCCACAGACAATAGGACTCGAATAGTGTTCAGTTTCGCCACTGGTGCAAATGTCTCTTCATAGTCTAGACCATATGTCTGAGTGAACCCTCTTGCTACAAGTCGAGCTTTTAACTTGTCAAGAGAGCCATCAGCCATATATTTAGGGGTAAATACCCACTTGCAGCTGACAAGTTTCTTGCCTCTTGGTTTTTCAACAACATCCCACGTTCCATTCTTCTCTAAAGCTTTCATCTCCTCCATAACTGCAAATCTCCATTCTGGTATCTTTAGTGCCTCTTGGATGTTATTGGGAATGCACACTTTATCGAGACTGGTGACAAAGGCCCGATAACTGGAGGAAAGAGCCTTATAAGACACATACTTCTGGATTGGATGCAAAGTACACGATCGAGGTTGTTTTCTATGAGCAATAGGCAAATCAAGATCGTTATGTTCATTAACCTGTTCAGGAACATGAGATACCTTTGGATCAATCCCTTCAGGAGCCACCACCGGTTCTGCCTCCTCTGGTTCTCCAGGAGCTATCACTGGTTCTGGCTGCTTGGATGCTTCAGATGTAAGGTTCCCTCCTTCCTTAACCTTATGCCTTCGTAAGTACACCAACATATCTTTATCTGGTTGTTTTTCTACTCCCCATGCATTTAAATTTTCTTTTGTGATTGGCACAAGAGATTGTTGGTTTAGGGATGTAGATGGTCCTGTCTGTGGTGACTCTGGCTGTGGTGGAAGAGGTGGTTCTGTTTGGGGTGGCTCTGGGTGAGGTGGTGGTGCTGGTGTGGTCCATGGTTAGGGTTGGAACAAAGATCTGGAAACATACGGGATAGATATTGGAAATTGGGATGACCCATTCTCTTATGCCATAACATAGTATCTTCATTTTTAGAGATAGATGTAGAAGTGCATACTCTTGTAATGGGTTGATGACTTACGTTGGCATCGTCAAGAAAGTAGAGTCCCTCACATTCTTTAGCACGACCAATCAACATCCCCGATGATAGATCCTGAAACACACAGTGAGTAGACAAAAAATTAGCAGAACAATTAGACTTCTTTGTCAATTGACTAACAGATAACAAGCTGCACGCTAATTTTGGCACATGAAAGACAGATTCCAGAGTGATATGCTCTGAAACCCGAATACTTCCTTTCCCAGCAACAGGAGCAAGTGAACCATCTGCAATTTTCACTTTTATGTTGCCCGCACACGGAGTGTAAGTGGTGAACAATTGGTGATTATCAGTCATGTGGTCAGAGGCTCCAGAATCCACAATCCACACATCCCGTGAGGTCTTTAGGGCTTGAAGAAAGTTACCCCGTTTTGCTAGGAATATTGAGGATACAGTCTCCACAGCAACGTGAGTTTCAGTTGATGAGTGAGTTACCTTCCTTGCTACCAATCTTAGGACATATGTGGCAGCAATGAGCAGAAGGCCTGAGAGTATCATCTTCATCATTTCTGAAACACCAACTGGGAAAATACCTCCAACATATACAGAGATCAGGTAATACAACACTTGACAAGTCACATTAGACCTCAGAAACTGTGCACCCAAACCGAGAACACTGGAGATCATTGTGAACATCAGCGGCATGAGAAGAAGGCGATTTTTAGCAATCCGTACGGACAGCATGAACAGTGTACCCGTACGGAATGTACGGACAGTGCGCCGGGAAGGGCGAACAGCGCGCGATCAGGCGTTCCGTACGGAACTGTACGGACGGCGTGAGCAGTATCCGTACGGAACTGTACGGACACGGTGAACAGTACCGGCGGATGAACAGTGTCGCCGGACTGAAACCCTAAAATCTTTCTAGCTCTGATACCATGTGGACAAGTTTGAGAGAAAAATAATATATTTCTCATTCCATATGAATTGATATACAAAGAGAGCCTATTTATAGGCTAGAGGGAGAGACAAGCTAATAAATATTAATTAAAGCTAATAACTACCAATAAAGTCTAATAATGCCTAATCAATCACAGAGAGAATATTTACAATAAATACATAATATTCCCATATTTCTCTTCACCCAAAATGTCCTGCCATGGTAATTAAGCTACAGACTGGGTCATAGCTCAGGCAACTGGGAGTTCAGCTCGTCATAGATGGTCGCAGACAGAGAACCACTTACCCCTTTGCTTACATTGTTGTTACAGGACCTCACTGAAGAAAGTGCTTGCTAATAATAGATGAAATTGCTGACAAGTTTGGTGTTGGAAGTGAAGACTGTGATTTGTTTTATTTTAATTTCTTATTTATAGACTGTATGATAGGGTTTATTTTGTTGTGTTTTCAGTACTCTTTTTTTTAAAGGGTTAAGGTGCAAATTTTCTCCGGAAGTTTTTGCTCATGAGCTATTTTGCTTCTGAAGTTTTTATGGTTTCCGTAGCAATGTTTCCCTACTCCATTATGAAACTAACATTGACTGTTAAAAAAATGAAATTGACTGATGATATATTGACAGTGAAGGACAAAATCACTCCCTTTCAATACTTCAAGTGCAATATTGCTCCCAAAAAGCTTTTGGGGCAATATGGCTCTTGAGAGAAAACTTAAGAGGTATATATGCACCTTAACCCTTTTATGATTCTATTCGTGATATTAATAGGGTTATTAATACTACTAAAACTGACTTGTTTTAGCCCCACAAAATATAGAAAAGAAAAGAAAATGGAAAATAAGTAATCAAACATCAGATAATGAAATTTCATATGAATTGAAAGTAGAACATCTGTTGGGGTATTACCTCAAATGTGTCCTTTCCTACAGAATCATAAACTACATCAACTCCATTGCCAGAAGTTACTTCATTGACACGAGCAACAAAGTCCTCTTCTGAATATATTATAACATGATGGCATCCATCCTCCTTGGCTTGAACCGCCTTCTCCTTGGTTGATACAAGTCCTATAACAGTTGCACCAAGAGCATTTGCCCACTGGCACAAGAGAGATCCAACTCCACCCGCTGCAGCATGAACAAGAACTGTGTGACCAGGTTCAACCTGTTAAAATTTCTTCCAACAAGGACCATGAGGGACTTTACTCAAAGTAATTATATCCTGTAAATAGCTTTCTGTTCAGTAGGAAAAGCAAAATAGAAGGTAAAATGAGAGATCTTTGCTTAAGCCAAAATGTGGTTAGATAACATATAAATTTACCTTGAAACAGTGTTGGACTAAAAACCTAGCAGTCATGCCCTTTGATAAGATAGCTGCCCCGATAACTGGATCAACAGAAGCAGGCACAGGAATTAGTTTATTTGCAGGAAGAATCTGCTCTTCAGCGTATGAGCCCATTGGCTGGCCGGCATAAGCTACAACATCTCCAACCTGCCTACGAGTTAGGCCAGGACCCACAGCTGTCACAACCCCCACAGCCTCCACACCTGCCACATTAAAAGAGTGGGGGAAATGCAATGCATAATTTAGTAGTCAAACTTGTAAAAAATTTATTTATATCATCAAAAGGCAATAACTGGACGTATTAGTAGCCAGCAACCAGTAAGCACTTCAAACGATTTGAAAATTGCTTTACCAAAGAGAGAAAACTAATAGATAAAAATGGGGGAAACACAAAGATCGCGAGGGATGGTTTCAATGCACAGAAGCATCAGCTGCTCCAAATGCATTTCAACTAGATATTAGCTCATAAACCCTCACTTTTTTCTGATTCCCACCTCAACATGAAATTTTTTTTTCACTTTCCAGGATAGATCCTCAATTACAGATTAAGATAGGAAAGGCTGGCTATAATTGTGAGAGAGAAAGGAGAAACTGGATGGTTAGTTAATTATATTCTTTGTTGGTCCAGCGATTATTTGGCCCCTTACTCTCTCTCTCTCTCTCTCTCTCTCTATCTATCTATCTATGATATCTATCTCTCTCCCTTTATCTCTCTAGTTTTTGAAGTCAAGTCAAGGCTCACGGGACCACTTGCTGTTGGAAGAGTGATAGGAGATGTTGAGGAGGATTTAGCACATGTGAAATTTTAGAAAACAAATTTCAAGATCAGATCAGAAACGGGCTTTGATAAAAGATTGTTAAAATCTGTACTGGGGAATTAGGAAAGAAAGGGTAGGAAGGTACAGAAGAAGAAAGAACAGAGGTTTAAAGAACAAGAAATGCAGAGAGGTTTACTGAAGAAGAAACACAACAGAGAGAAGCAAAGGACTCAAACTGAACAATTCTCATTCATTGCAAATCTGGTTGTACAGTAAGTGTAATCAGATTTATATACATTGTGCTAATCTAATTATTTAGCCTATTAGGACCTTATTAAGATAGGTCCACTAAGCCCATTACAGAATTATAAGCCCATTACATATCAATAGCCCAATCCCTTAACCTAATTAGCTAATTAATCCGATTGGTTAAGTAATCGATACTAAACCCGACTCTACTCAACTAACCAAATTAACTAACTCTATTCCTAATTACATTATCATAGCAGGCTTTCTCCAGTCTCAAGCCTTGCAAAGCAAAGACAGGTCAAGTATAGGCTATGGCTGACTCCCTTCCTTGCGAGCTGCCTAAGAATCTTCGAAGAAAGAGTTTTGCTAAAAGAATGGAATATGATTACTGTACTGCCTTTTGTCCAATATTTATTTCTTTCCATTTTTTAAAGGTTAAACACTTTAACCCACATTCCCCACCACCATCAAACACAAATTATCTTCCTAAAGTTCAAAGATTAAGACCTGGCATCTTGCATACTTTCTCAAACATAAATATAGTTATAGATGTAGTTACCAAAAGAAGAAAAAAGAAAACAACTTGATTCCTTAATGTAAGATTTAGTTGACTTTTTCTTTGAGAAGAATTTCAAGAAAATCAATTTAGAAATAACTTATTTAGATTGATTTTCCAAAAAAAAAATAGGTTAGGCCTTAAATTGAGGAACGGTGGGAGTATATATATATATATTAACAAATATCATCAAGCATATACATCAAAAAGATCCTTAAAACAACAAATAGACAGGTCCTTTAACAAATATGAGCTAGAACCCCACAAGTTAGGAATCCCCCATCATCCAGTTTACTTCAAATAACAGTAAGTGAAAGTTCATCCTCACAAACCTAACAAAACGTACACAATGAAAGTACAAGTGTCACAATCCTACAGCATCCAACACAATAGATGATTTATAATTAACTTTTAAGAACAGAATACATTTGCAAACCAATTAGCATACTAGTCTAGGCTTTGTAAAACTTTTTTCTTTTTCATATATCAAGTGGAGCAAAACACCCAAAAATCATCTATAAACTTGGTATAACTTTAACGTAGCATCAAGAATTTAATCACTAAAAGTAAATATGTGGCTTTAAAAATTTTAAAACAAGATTTTAATTATCTTTACAGCATTCCCCATCGGGAGAGTAAGAGAACTAGGTTATGAAAAGTGCTCCTTTATCCAGGGAAAACAACCAAATAGTAATCATAAAACAATATATTGAATGCCTTTATCTATTTTCTAACATTAAGATATTTAACGATAAACTGGCTGCCATGAACCCTATATATGTACATATTCTTTTTTTAATTTCAGAGTATCGTTCTAAATATAGTCTTGGCCAAGCATAATGGAACAAGTTTCCTCTATCCATCTTTTGTTCCTCTCCTTCTCATAAGGACTATAAATATTAAAGGGGAGAACAACGCCATAAATTAGACTAACAAACCTGGAGTGAATGGCAACGGCGGTGCTTTGTAAACTCCTTTCCGAAAGTACACATCAATAAAGTTAACCCCCACTGCTTTGTTCCTCACACGAACCTCACCTTCTTTAGGTTCTCCAATTTCCACATCATCCCACTTTAGGACCTACCAACATATGCATCCTCAAAATATCAAAAGAATGAAGAGAGACAAAGAAGAAAGTGAACCACAATATTGCAAAACAAGAACAAACTAAGAATGTGTATAAGAAAAGAAAAGATTAATGAAAAAACAGTTATAATTGTATAACATTGGAGGATAGAAGTAATTAAATAGGAGATTGTATGTGAAAAAATTCTAAACAACCTTCAATGATAATTACCTTCTCCAAAAGCTCTATGAAACCAGTTACATAATAAAAACTCAATTTAAAACCGTTACTCTACAGTTAAGTCAACAACAGATGGCTCTTAAGATAAATTAAGGAGGCAAAACACATATATACTCAATCAACTGTGGCATATGGAAAACAATATATGAGTAAAATATTGACCTAAAGAAACAAGAAGTCTTATCATACTAAATGGAACCGGCTACACCGCTATTGTATTCTATTAACAACCAAAGTTTTAGATAAACCCTTGGCCAAAAATTCACGTTCAATAACTTACATATTCTCTTCAATCTTTCTTTGCCCCTTTCCAGAGGAGTCTATTTTCTAATTTACTCTCCTCACCAATACTTTCATAATGAGGGGTACTACTGATGTTTGTTTTGTTGTAAGAGATGCAAATGGCTGGTTACCGGAGGAGAATACTAAACTCTATGAAATAGATAATGATTTTATGGCAGAAGGATTTGCAATACAAGAAGCTATGTCTTATGCTTATATCAATTAGTTACATGACATACAGTTTGAATATGATCGTTAAGCGCTTGTTCAAGTTACTTGAATACGTAGTTCTTTTTGGATTCCCAAGGAAGCCAATTTAGGAGCTGATTAGGTTGCTAAAACTTCGTTGTACGGGTCATATCCTTCCAATTAGGTGATGAGACCTCTGTTGCCTCAGCAGAAATCATTGTTAACTGATCTTGAAGTTTGTTCTTTCGATCATTGCTGATACTATTCTATTTTATCTGCTCATGTTTCTTTTATGCTACTCAAACCCACTCTCTATCTCTCATTAACTCTCTCAATCAATAAGGGCATTTTTGGAAAATAAAAAAATATGTTGTCCACATTTATTACCTTCAACTTCGCCTCTGTTTTATAGCTAGTCCCAAACTCAGATAAAGGAGGAGGGTTATGTTACCCCCTCCATGGCCAACATAAAACTCTGTCAAATCTTTATGAACACACATTTATTACCTTTAACTAATTTTAACCAACTTTTTATCCATGTAATTCGGTTATCTTTATCTCATACTCCTCTTGTCCTATTTATTGTTCTACAAAAATTTAAAGTTTGTATATATTATGGAATCAAAGTTAGTGTAGATTTAAGCCAAAACACAAGTACACATATAAGTCCAAAAGAAACATAAACATAGAAAAAAACACTATCAACCAGGATTAAATGAACAGGCTTCAAGATCTGCAAGCAACAATTTCTATAGTAGCGGAGGTCTCATCATGCAATCTGGAGGATATGACCCATCTAGAAAAGCCTTTGCAAGCCAACCAACTACTAAATTAGCTTCCCTGTTAATCCATACACAAGAATGTTTCTCTAACCAAATTGCATGTAATAAAAATAGAATTCTCCAAGAAAATATCACACCTCAAATCCTTCCACCATAAAACCAGAATGGGCTTTCATATATTTAGCATTACCATAGCCAACCATTTGAAATTTAAAAAGAAAAAAGAAAAAAGAAAAAAGACAGAACCAGTACTTCTCAAGGAGAGAAGGCACAATCAGTGTTAATTTTGACCAGAACCAAGAAGACTATTTAAACTACACACAGATGACTTATACAGGACTGGAGGGGAGCATATTTTGACCACCGAATAACCAAACTATTGCTTATTAAACTTTAGTAAAGATAGAGTGTTCCCTACTATAACTGACTGGTATGATGATTGTAAAAGAAGGAATAAGGAAACACATATATATTGACCATCTCACGCACCCGGATTTCGTGTTCATGGCAAAATGTTTGCCCAATAATCAAAATATTGCCATAAACAATTAAGAAAAAGCGATCAATGAGAAGACGAGTCATATGGAGAAACCTCATGTCCTCCCAGCTCATGTACTCTGATAGCTTTGACCATTTTCGTCGGCGAAAAACAAGCTTCAGTTGTAAGCGTTCTGAAAGATGGTTTGGATGTCTCAGGAATTTGGAGGAAACAAATTCGGAGGAATTGGCTGTGCAGGCGAAGTTGGTAGAAGAAGTGGAACCGGAAGTGACATTCGGTGGTTCTGGAATTTTATTAATCTAGAAAATGACATTCGCTGTGCTTTTCCCATCAAAATAAGTCCTTTTTTTAATAAAAAAAATTTATTAGGACTTATTTTGGTGAACAGTAAAAAGTGTATGTTTGGTTGGGTTTTTAGAAAATAAGGATTTATGACTTATAAGTTTAAATAAGTATAGTCTTTTTTTTCAACTTATGATTTATGACTTATAAGTCATTTGCAGAGGTGGACCCCATAATTCTAACTTATTTTACACATCCAATCACAACTAACCCAAACATAAATCACTTTTCCAAAAGTCCATCCAAAAATACATCTCATTACACAATATAACTTATGACTTATAAGTCACTTTTTTTATAGCTGATCCAAACATAAATCTTATTATACAATCTGACTTATTTTCATTTTGACTTATATATAAGTCACTTATTCAGAAGTCCATCCAAACACACCCATTCTCTTGCCACTAAAATAAAATGCAATGATGTAACAAAAAATAAAGAATCCCTTTTTAAATCCAATTGAAATACCAAAATCCGAATTTAGGCCTTCGATTTTAACAAATCCCTAATAAGGCCTATAGGCCTTATTAGGGATTTTTCAATGCTGTTAAAAGACCAAAATGCCTTTCTTTAGTTAAAAAAAAAAAATTAAAAGAAAGTCTAAACAATTTTGTTGTTGTTTTATATCAGTGTGAGGGTTAATTAATGACCTAACTTTGCCAACTAATTTCTCATTTGGTTTTCAACTTGATTCCAAGGATATTGAGAGGTAAGTTCAGTCAATTTCTCATAAACCCAAATATCCATAATAATCAAACCCGGCCCAGCCGACTCTGGTGCCAACTGGGCCGGGTTGGTTGCAACCCAGGGGTGAGACGACCCAATCAAAACCCGTGAAGCCCGTTCTGACTCGGTCCGATTCCCTCTCCCCTCAAAAAAGCCTGAACGTAGTCGTTTAATTTTTTTTAATGTTAATTTCATTATTCTATTCAATTTCCTCATTCCTGTCGATTCTTCTCCCTCACTCCATTCAAAATCTCTCTAGAAAAATTAAACCCTCTGTGTTCTTCGTGTTCGTCACTGATGTTCATGGTCGCCGTGTTCGTCGCCGGCTGGTCGTCGGTTCCCTCGCCTTCACCATGTTCTTCGTTAGTGTAGTGATGATAGGGTTAAAGGTGAAAATATTTTGTTATCGTATACCTATTTTGATATAATGAATAGTTAGTATGGGTACTAATTGGTCGCTAACCATTTTGTGTCATTGGATGTTAGTATGATATGATATTATGATGTCATTTTGTCAAAGAATTTGTAAACAATATTGATACTTGGATATTTTTTTGTTAATTATTCAAGATGAGTAAGTGAAGTTATTGTTTGGATTTTTGGAAATTATTGTTACTTAGATGATTTTTTAGTTAAATTTTTATTCTTCACCGGGCTGACTCACGGGTTGGTTATGGATTGACCCTCTGCCTCGACTGGGCTAGTTACCGGTCCGGGTTTAATTACCATGCTAATATCTAATATGCCACGCACAATGACCAATGATGGGCACACAATTTTTTATCCTCTGTTCAATCATATGGGTTGCAGCTGATTCATAACAGATGATAAAGCATTATTGTTGAACAATGACAGTCCCATCATTTACTTTCAAACAAGCAGTCATATTGAAGCAAGACTTGATTATAACATTGAACAACGAATCAATCATTAATTATAGGATATACTGTTATTGTATTGACTAGGAAAGGAATATAAATATTTCGATGCATAATGTCATTGGATTAATTATATTGCATCTGTTACATATTTTAGGTTATCACATATTCCTTTGGTTGTTACCTATATAGATTCAAATCACGAGTGGATGAAGTAACAAGGAGAATTGTTTTTGGACTCATGTCTGGATGAATTAACAAGCAAAATATGGAAACAATATTCTTTCATTTTACTATCGCGTGTGTTATTTGTGGGATTCATTTGTTGAAAAATACCTTAATTTAATTCAACTAAATACCAATTAAATTAATTTTTTGTTGCAGGTTAACATTAAAAATGGCATCTAATTTAAGATCAACATCTGCAAAAGAACTGTCATGTTATTTTCATGTTGGTGGAAAATTTGTGAAGAACATTGAAGGTCAAATTCAATATCATGATAGGAGTACCAGATTGAAGATGATGAGAGAGGGGGTGACCCTTGAAGAAATGAGAGTAATGATATCATCATGGTTTGGTATTGATAGCAATAATATCGAGATAAAATACACTGTAACTTTTGATGAGAAGACCCTAATAGATCTTGTCGACGACGTGGATCTCGCAAACTTATTTCAATATAATGAGAGAAGTGGGCATGTGTATGTAGAATGCAAAGGGAATGACAATGATCAAGCAACAATAGATGACCCACAAATATTGTAAGTAACTTTATTCTTTGTTTTGGAAGAATGTACCTGTTATGGTATTATTGTTAATGTAGTGAGAAAACTTGTGATTCAATTATGTAGAACTAAGGAGTTGATGGGACGCTCGAAACAAAGTTCTATCTCTCAAAGCTATTGGGATAATGAATTTGAACCCATGCCTTATCAAAGTGGTGTTGAACGCTTAACTAATGAAGTTGGTGGAGGACCAAGTAGCTTACCTTGTGGTGTACAAAGTGCAGCCACACCTATGCCTGAATTGAACTCACTGAAATGGAAAGGAATGTTGGTAGGAAAAATACAACTCTTTGCAAATGTTGATGCTTTTAAACAGGCACTCTACAAGTATAGTATTGCTCATAAGTTTAAATACAAATTTATGAAAAATAACAAGGATAGGATGTTTGTGGAATGCAAGATTGAAGGGTGTCCTTGGAAGATAATTGCAAAATGTAGTGGGGAAGAAAACACCTTTCCTACACGGGTCACAATTTCATGATGAATACATTCATCATACCCAAGACAATCTTCAAGTGATACATGCTCGAAGTGCCAATTTGACATCATCTATTATAATTGATGAGGTGAGGTCTCATATAGACAAGCGTCCTAATGAAATTAGGAAGACATTGCAAAGAGATTATGGTGTGAATCTCACATATAAACAGGCATATGCTGTTAAGGAAAAATCAGTTGAGGATATTCATGGTAGACCAAAGCAATCTTATAAACTTATACCATGGATATGTCAACGACTAAAGGAAATTGATCCAAAAACAGTAGCTGAATGGGTAGCATCGGATGAGGATAATATTTTTGAGCATGTCTTCATAGCATATGATTGCTGATTGCATCTAATTATTTTATATTTTGACCCACTAATTATAGTAAATTAGCACTTGTCCTAAGCTAATACATGGCAATTCAGGCACTTTTACACTTAGAATTCCAATACATTGAGTTAATTACATTTTAGTGCTTAAATGAGAATTGTAAGGTTTAAACTCATGTATTTCTTATTTTTGGACTTGGGATATTACAATTTGTGGTTGAATTTGTCATTGTAGGAAGTCTTGATAAAGATAGGCCCGAATTCCAGAAATTACAGTTTAGTGCTCGAATTTCAGAAATTACACATAGGTTCAGCTGCACTGCATATCTCAATTGGGCAAGGACAAGTTGGGTAATTTGGGAGATTAAAGGAGGGCAAAGATGGAATAAAAATTGTTGGATTCATTTCTATATTTTTTTAAATAGAGATTAAATGAGTAAGAGTCTCGTTTGGAAGCTTATTTGGGTATCTAGCAAAAACCCTTAGATTCTGGGCTTAATTTCCTTAAACCAAACAGCCCCTAAGCCTTTCCTTTACCTAAATATTGTCCAGACCTGAGCAACTCCATTCGACAACCACCATGGCAGCCACGAAAAGCTCCCAATCCTCACACCATATTCCTTGAACCATCATCCATCGTCTTCTCGCCATCACCATCATCAATCCCTCCTTCATCTCCTTCACCATTCAGCTGCAGCCACAATCTTCATCTCATTCGTCCAGAACAACAAGCTTATTCCACCTTCACCATTCCTTTTCACAATCACGCATACACACACATCATTGATTCTTCTTCATTCCATTTCTTCACGCCACCACCATCATTATCTCCTTCTTCATTCGGCTCAACCTCCACCACACACACAACAACATATTCACACCTTCATCTCCTCACACCATTTTCGCACAAAAGCATCCTTCTCTCTTCATTCAATCATTCATACTCCTATAGCCTCACATTTATCCACCCTTAAGCACCGAATCATCCACACATAAACCCATCATCACAATCTTGACATTAATCACCCATTCACCCCATTTTTCACTCATTTTTCATGGAGCAAGAAGGCCTAAGCATTAGTTGTGGTCTCAAGAGGATGAGTGGCTAAAGCATTGGGGATTCTTGGTGGATTGTGCAACCGGAGCCTCGAGGATTCATCTAGGGGAGTTAATTAGTGTCCTTCTATGTCTAATTTCACTTACATGTTTAAGATTCTTGTAATTTGTTTGTGTATGTGATTTTGGAACATGATACACTAGGGATTTCTATTATTTGCACTAGTTTTCCTTTAGGTTATGTATGTAATTAAGGATTGCTTTTATGTGCATAAACCTTAGTGTTAATTTCTTGGCATAATACAATTGATGTGGTAGCATTGGTCATCTACTTTGGATTCTTAATTTGGATTAATGCATTTGTTTGTTACATCTAGCATTAGACACTAAATCCATTCTTGAAGGGTCAAATTATACCTTCAAGAAGAGACTCATTGTGTGTTGTCAAGGATTTTCACTACCAAGCGGTTTTCTAACAATTGCTTAGTTGACCAATTGTGCAAGCAATGCGCCGAATCAATTGGTGACTAAGTCAATTGGACTTAGGCGATTGCCTTTGGTTTTTACACTTTGACTTGGATTTTTCGCTCCCACATATTTAAAGAGGCTAGGAAGGTTGCATGATTTCCACCAAGAAGCCCTACTTCCATTAAAAGAGTTTTCAAACCATTTATTTGCTTTCTATAATTTAAAAAGCCAAAAACAAGTCTTCTTTGCATTCCTACAATTGAAAAATACCAAAAAGACTTTTTAATGACTAAACCCCCCAATTTATTTGCTTTTCAATGCATTTAGGTTAGTCTAGGCATGAATAATTTGACTCCTTTGAGAGACGACCCGAGGTTGAGCCACTTTGCTCAAGCCTTGGTTTCACATATTTTCTTGCATTTGACCCCGAGGTGCACCATATCGACAAAGGTCAAATCAATTGCTATATAAAGGGATTCTTATATGGGGCAAGACATGTATTGTACATAGATGGAACTCATTTAAGTGGCCCGCATAAGGGCACCTTGCTATCAGCATCAGCGTACGATGTGGATAATGAATTGTTACCATTTGCAATTGGTTTTGCAATGCATTAAGGACTGGGAATGGTTTTTGGGATTAATCAAACAAGTAATAGGATCGATTAAATTAACAATAGTTTCAGACTATCATAATGCTATAATAGGAGCTGTTCGAGCAACATTTGGTGATGAGCGTCATGCATTTTGCTATCAGCATGTTAAAGAAAACTTTAGTGCAGAATTGGTCAAATCAAATAGGGGTAAAAGAAGAACAAGGACACAAAGCAAGGATGATGCACTGAAGTTGCTTGATGACATTGCATTTGAAAGGCTTGAGAGTGAGTTCAATGATGCTATGGGAAATATGAAAAATTCTTATCTAGAGCTATTTCAATGGCTTGAGAATCATGGGGATGTTGGTAGGTGGGCTTTAAGTAGGTTTCATTTCAGATGATGGGTTAATATAACGACAAATCTAGCTGAATCGTTTAATGCATGTATGGTAAAAGAGAGGAGGCATTATGTTTCCCTTTCACGCTTACATGTGCAAACTTCATGGCACAATGGCATACATATGACCCCCAACACAAATACTTTTCTAGCCAACTAGAAAGAAAAACAAAAATTTAAGGATAAATTATTCTTTTGGTTCATAGAGTTGGTACATGTGCTAATAAAATAATACACAATTGTACATGTCAACAATGTTTAAGATAACACAAGCATAAGCTTAATGGCAACAACCCATTAAGAAAATGAGAAAGCTTCAAAGAAAGACGAGGAAGAAATCCTTGAATAAATGACTTGATAATCTTCCTACACAACAACATCATGAGTTCAGATATGTTGTCTTCCAATATAATCTCAATTGTCAATTAAGCTAACCACTAAGGTCAAGATATTTTTCCATTATGGATGACAATGAGGAAAAGCATTATTATTACAAACCTCTTTAGCCAATGCATATTGTATGAGAAAAATACTACAGGTAATGGCAGAGATTAAGTCTAATTAAAATTCCTACCAATGCCAATATAAAACCATTTTTGGGATTTGGATTTTTTTAGTATGAATTATGATGCATCAGCTCAAAATTTAAATCATTTAGCTGAAAGCATCCTTAATTAGAGGGCAAGAACAAGAGCGATACAAGATCGTAGAACAACACCAGAGGAGTGGAAGATTGTTTCAAGCTAGAAATGTTGCTTAAGGGTGGATTTACAAGGATTGGAGGATGAAATTCATATATATATATATATGTAGGGAACAACTGCGAACAATGGATGCATACAGTGTTAGAATAATGATTTTTGATGATAACTAAACAGAACTTAGGCATAAAGAAAGGTTAGACTTAGAACTAGAATGAACTTAGAAGCAATCTAATAGAAAATGCTAAGTATTGCCTAATTGATCAGGGTCAAGTGATCGGTTAAAAACTCTAAGGTAATGATCGATCAAGGTTAGATTAGAGTAGATCATAGATAGATCAAAGTTAGAAAATTATAAAACATAGGCACCTAATCGATTAGGCCAATCTGTAATCGATTAGAGAAGTAAAAATAAGCTAAGTAATCTCAGCATGATCGATTAGAGAAATATAAATAACTTAATGTGATCGAACTGTTGAACTTAATCAATTAGGCTTCCCCTATGATCGATCAGGAAGTCCAAGATGTAATTCAAGTCTAACCTCAAATTAATCGATCAGAGAGTAGTGAGTGATCAATCATAAGAGTATGAAGTAATCTAAGCTTAATCGATTATATAAGCCTAATCGATCAGGTCCCCTGTGATCGATGAGGCACCTTGAATTCTAATCTGTCTGTTAAGTAATGCAGGTCCTGATTTAAGCCTAATCGATATGTGATCGATCAGACACCTGAATCTATGATTGATTAAGGTCATGTGATTGATGTAGTGATGTAATTCAGAGATGAAGCTTTTTATGTACAGAATGTGTTAGACCTATTTTGGGAAGTTTATGTTACACTCACAGACTCAGAAATTAAGCCGTTTGAGTCTGGATTTGCCTCTAATAATTAATGAAGAGAGAAGATATGAAGATAACCAAGTACAATAGAGTTAATGCAACACAAGAACATGTTCATCTCAACACTCCATCAGATTAACCTCTCTCATCAAGGCTCAAGCAACAGCCATAAACGGTCACTAGCGGACATATTTCCAGAATCACCTATAAAAGCATTTGGTGAAGAAGTTGGTAACAACATTGATTGCTTATATTGAATATACTTTTGAGTCATACTTACTGCATTCAATACTCATATACTCTTAGACTTATTAATTCATTATTATTATACTTCAGTGTGTATCACAATTAGTTCATTGAGTAAACAAGATTTCTGTAATCACATTTCAAGTGAGGTTTACTCTTAAGATAGTGGGATCTTAAGAGTGAGTGGTAATCTTACATGTTGTAAGGGGGAGTGATCTGTAAGAGAGAGTTCTTACTGAGTGATCACATGTAAAGGCAATCAAGAGCCTGTTTTAATCTTGAGGTTAAGTGGAACCCAACTAGAAGTTGGAGAACTGGACATAGGCCAAAAGTTCGGGCCGAACCAGTATAAACCATGTATCTTTCCTTAAATTTTTAATTAGCACAATTTACCCCCGCTCTTGTGTATTCCTGCCACTTTCATACAGGATTTGGAGGAAGCTAAAATCACTATGTCTTTAGCAAATTCAATAACCACTTCGAATTTGCACTATCTAACCTACAAGTGTAGTGTAATGATAAAAAAATATTGACCTGTAAGAATTGAGAAGACAAGAAAATTCATTACATCTAGTAGTAGCTGTACTCAACTCACCCTTTGAGAAACATGGTGAGAAGAAAAGTTTAAAAATAGTAGCCATGAAGTCCCCTTGATCTTTCTTTTAATTAGGTAAATCTCTAATGCACTGCAGATAATGACAAAGTCAATTTACAAGCTTTTGTTGAAGAAATTAAGTGTTGATTTTGCAGACATTTCTTGCATAAGTATGCATCTTAACTGTGTTATGGGATGCTTAAATAGTTAAAGTCACCAAACCAAGAAGATAATTAAACATTCAACAAAAAAATAGGCTCCTACGTGTACGAAAGACTGATTCAATTGTCCTTTGTTTGTCTTCAGATTTCATGTTCTAACAATTAGTTAAACATAACCCCTTACATTCTCCAAAAATGAATACCTATAATGACTCCCTAGAACAGCGCAGAAACTCTCTCCTTTCATATCTACTGGAAGAGGTGGATCTTTGATCATACATCAAGTTGTAGATCTAGAGTTACAAAGCTATTCGTAAATTTAATAAAATTATATTCATTTCAAACCCACCAAGCAAATGTCATAAAGTAATAATCAAAGACAAAATTCTATAAGAAAAGCTTAAAAATTCATGTGCCCTGCAATTGAATCCTCTTTTAGAGATTCTCCAAACCTCACAATGCGAATATTGAAACAAAACATTAGCTATTAAAGTCATAAACCTCTGTGAAAAAACAACACCTAAGGGAGTGTGTACTGTGTGACTCACATGATGCTACTAGAACTAGTGATTGTGTAGCCAATGACAAAGACGATAAGGTTTCCATATTGACCAAAGGCACAAAAAGATGTATTGTTTGCCGCATATGATGTTTTTGATAGTGGCCATGTAGGAATAGTTTCTCTCACTAGTGACGAGATCAAGGGATCGTTAACAGTCGGAGAGGAGGTTAGTGGCGTAGATTATGATGGGCCTAGGGTTTTCCAATGGGTGGTGTAGAGGAGTTAGGAGAGTGGGTTGCTTCCGATTTTTTTTCTTAAACCAAGGGCTATTTTAGTCTTTTAACAACATTGAAAAATCCCTAGAGATTTGTTAAAATCGAAGGCCTAAATTGGGATTTTGGTATTTCAATTGGATTTCTTTGGGATTCTCCCAAAAAAAATAAAGTGTAATGATGCCAGAATTGGATTGTAATTAAAATTTGGGAAAATTTTATTTACCCACTCTGGTTCTAACAAGACGTATTTGAGGAGGTGAACTTGTTTCTAAATATGAGAGGTATTTCTATTTTATTTCATATTTTTCTTGAATTCTCCCTATTGATACTACTCATTCCCCAATAATAAACAAGCAAGAGACAGAGGTTATAAATAAAGGAAAGTGTTCGTATAAAAACAAGTCCGGATATTTGCCATTTGTAAGCTTAACTTCAGGATTTGAGCTCCACTTCCATCTCTGCGTAACGCATTATATCCAAATATCATGGCTTCAGGCCTCTGACCGCTGCAGCAAAAATCTAACAACGAAGCGGTCAGCACTAGGAATAGGACCCATAAAATCTGTTTTCGTTAACTTGTTAGCAGTATATCATTAAAATGAAGATGGCAGAGACTGAAATTCAGGAAATAGAAAATGTTGCATACTCCTCAGGGAGCTAGGGCATGCTTAGGATCATGGATGCACATATGCAAGTGCCCAACTTTGCTTAACATCACATTATTTTAACTAATTTATATAACATTCTTAATCTAATCAAATTAGATATGTATGTCTTATACTTAGGAATGGAGGGAGTATCAAATATCCCATGAAATTTTGACAGCACTTTCAAGGAGAAAATGAAATAAAACTTTGAGAGTCAAATGAAATTGCCCTTGTATCATTTTAAAGATAAATATGAGAATTTTCAAAACAAATATGCTTATTTTCAAAATATATGAAGATATTTGCAATACAATAAGTGAATTCGTAGCAATACTTGAGAAAAGAAAGACATTTAACATGTTATTTGCAAAACAAAATATGGAAAAATACTAGACAAGTATGCTTAATTTCAACATACATGAAGGTATTTTTAAGACAAGCAAGTGTTATTTACAAGACAAATGTAGGAATTTTAAATTACATACATTGATATGAATACATTGCATGCTAGACTATGACATTTAATCAAAATAGGATGATTAAACTAGCTAAAGAAGGGTTGTTATGTTCAATTTCTAATATGGAAATGTCCCTATGTAAAAATTGTGTTGCTGGTAAGGCAACCAGAAAACCTTTCAGTAAGGGAACTAGGGCAAACAGTCTATTACAATTATGGAACATCTTAATTTTTAAACTAGGAAAATTAAGATTCTCTAATGATGATTTGAATGTGAAATCGAGGTTTGTTAAGGTGTTTTGGGTTAGCATTGAACGATATGAATTGGTTGAGAATAAATGGTTTAGAGATATGATTTGATTTTGAGGTAGAGGTTTGATTAAGGTTTGGCGATATAAGTGCATTGATGAACCGTAAATTGAGAGTGTGATAAAAGAAAGAAAATACGGGGTTTTCATGGTAAGGAGGTTGCCTTTGCCTTGTTCGTCGCAACGAGCAAATGATTAATCTTCACGATTCTGGCTTGCTCGCAGCTGTGAGAAAAAAGTGCTCGCTACAGCGAGACCTGTTATAAAAGCCAAATCATGAATTAGAAACAGAATTTTTGAAGAGAGAGTTGAGAGCGTCCAAGTGAAAGACTTCTAAACTATGCTAGAGTTCCATTCTAGAGGTCACAGGGGGTGATTTGGAGCATCATCAACCTAGGTAAGCTTCTTTCTCTTCTCTTTCCTTCTTTTTCTCTTGGATTTCTTTGGGTTTGTCAAATAGGAATTTTATGGTTATGATAATTTTTGAAAATTTGAGTTGATTGGTGGTTTCTAATCCTTCTCAAGACTCATGATAACTAATTTATCAAATTAGATTGTTGGGTTTTGTCCTAGATTGCATTTTTTCCCTTTAAAGTTTTTTAGGGAGCTCCAAATTTGATGATGATTTCTAGTGATTTCATGGTCCATATAGGTTTATTGATGCTACAAGATGATTCTTAATGGTTTAGTTTGTTGAGATGAGAGCTATATTGTATTTTGGTGACTTAAAGTGTTGAAAATCTTAGGTTCAAAGGAAGAATTCAAATATGATGATGATTTGTAGTTATCTAATATTCCTAAGAGTTTATTGATGCTATTAAATGATTCATAATGGATCAGAATGATGAATTGGAGTTGGTTTTTAGGATTGTAATGGGTAGTATGGATTATAAATTGTTGATTGGTTGATTGGGAAGTTACATAGCTTGGGAAATTTGGAGTGGAATGGGATGGTTGGGATTGATAGAGGATTTTGGAATATGTTGGGAATTATTTTTCATAATGGAACTTTGATTTGTGTTAAATTTCTTAACGTTCCCAAATGAGGCTTTAGAGGGGATTTAGTCTCTAGTTGTAATTTGAGCACTTGATTAAGAAAGTAGTCTTATGTGAAGGTGCCAAAACGCACAAGAGGGGGGTGAATTGTGCTTCTCAAAAATTTAAACTTTTAAAAACTTGAAGACAATCCTTTATACTGGTTCGGCCAAAACATTGCCTACATCCAGTTCTCCAACTCCTCGTTGGGTTCCACTAAACCACAGGTTTTACAAACCAGGTTCACCTGCCAACCTTTATAAGACAGAGTTTTAGACTTCCTCTAAACACTCCCCCTTACAAGTTGTAAGACTACAACCCTGTTCTAAAGTTCTAGACTTAAGAACAACCTCAAACAGTAGAGGATTTCAATAAATGAGTTCACTTAATAAACAGATTTTGTTCATCACTGAAGTACAGAATAATCTCACTAAGAATAATAAGGCTTTGACCAGTGAGTAGATTAGAAGTAATGAATGCTTGTTCGTCAGTTTGTTCTCTACTTCATAAATTCTCAAGACTTGGTTTTTATATCTCTTCTCATTTGCCTTTTCCTTTCAGCTTCATAAGTCCGTTTGAATATGTTCGTTGGAAGCTCCTAGCCGTTGGCATTTAATGCTGGTATTCTTTTCAGTCATCTTTCTTCTCTTACTTCATTTAATTCTTGTAGAAGATGAGCTATGAGAGATAGAGACTGTGACTACCAACTACCTGCAACATTGTATTTGTGTAGCAGCTTTTTCAGTAGCACTAGCATCACAAGCTATCGCTAGCTTCATAGAGTGAGTCCTACACTTAGCTTGTTAGCTAAACAAGTATTCATGTGAAGCACAGTTGGTGTTATCGCTAGTAGAATTCATTTGCTCAGTGTATATAGATAATATATTAGCTATCAGAAAAGATATTTCAGCAAGAGGTTTCACTATCGATAGCTAAACTCATTATCGCTAGTAGCTATGTTATTGATAGGTTATTATTAGCTCTACATAGTAACTTATCTGAATGTCTAAGTGTTCTGCTATCGCTAGCTATTCATGCTATTGCTAGTAGCTATATCTTTTGTCTGTTATGAGATCTTAGTGATCTTTTGTTCTTTGCTTTAGACTAGCTCAAACTATTCCATTAGCTATAGTGATGTTCTTATCGATAGGAATATTTATCTTAGTTTACTGCCAAGACTTCATTAGCTAATATTATCCTTATCTCTTCGTGTATTAGCGATAGGTTCTTAGTCTAGCGATAGTATATCTGTTATCTATAGGACTTGTTCAACGTTTAAATAACTTATACTTTTCCTTAGTCATTTACCTTGATTCTTATCTTGATTCTTTTCTGACTAAGTTATATGCTATCTGTTTATTTTACTTATGTTATCTTATAGGGTCCAGTCCTCATCAAAACTTAAGATTCTAACATTCTCCCCCTTTTTGATGATGACAAAACATAAGTAAAACATATATCAGATAAAATATGTTCAGAGCATATAAAACAGTATAACTCAAAAGAATATTTGTCATATTTTCTTTGCAAAAGGAAGTACATCAGTTTTGGCCATGTATGATGCATATACAGAATGATTTTGAAAAACTAAAGCACCCTCATTGTCAAATTTGTCACCGGAGGGAGTGGCCATGTATTCCTCATCAGGGTAGTTAGAGATAGAAGAGTCTGAGTAGAAGAATATGTCTTGAAGGAGTTTGTCTTGCTTTGCTTTTTCTTTCCTAGCTCAGACTAGCTCAGACTTGGCTTGCTCAGGATTTTCAGAAGGTTCAGTAATTGAAATAGCTGTAGGTTCTTTAGCCTTGGATGAGTGAAACCTTCTTTTGTATCTCCATGCCCTTTTTCCTCGAGAAATTTCCTTTCTCCTCTTCTCTGCTTCCCTCTCTACAGCTTCCTCTGCTTCCCTCTCTATTCTTGCTTTCCTTCTTGCCTCAAAAGCAGCCTTCTTCTCAAGAGCCTCTTTATGTTTTCTCAAAGCCTCTTCAAGGGCTTTCTTGTTAGCAGCCTCCTTTTCAGCCCTTTTTCTTTTCTTCTTTTGACATTATGTGGGGACAAGATGGAGCTACTTTCTTTATCTTCTGAGCTTTAGGGCCTCAAGGGTAGCCTTTGGGATGACCTTGAAGGAGACTTCTTCTCTGGCTTTCCTCTTGCTCTTTTCTCTGCTCTTGCTTTTCTTAGCCTCAGTCACTAGCAATTTCTGAATGTTATCTTGAAACTTATCACCGGTGCTGGGCTTGTCCTGGATTGATATTTCCCCATCAGTTTCAGGAGGAAGAACAGAGACTGGGATTGGATTGGCAGTCAAGACACTTGGAGGAATCCCATACTTGTTTGCTATCACAAGTGCTTTTGCTAACATGTCCATTTCTGGTGCTTTAGCATATTGAGCTTGAGGCTTATTTGAAGGTTGAGGAGGAGTTATATGATCCTCAGATGCCATGTAGCTTCTGGCTATCCCTCTGACAACTTCCTCAACCTCTTCAACAACCATAGAGGCGTCAATATCTTTCTCCCCCCTTTTTGTCATCATCATGGCCAGAGAGAGGAGTGGGATCAAGGTTTGGTGGAAGGATAGGAATGGGAGTAGCATTAGGGGTGGTGTGAGAAGGAGGAATACTATCGCTAATAGGTGGATTAGAGATAGGGGTTGGTGAAGGTGTTGGAGCTGTAGTAGTGGAAGGTATGGGAGAGTGAGAGCTATCGCTAGGGGAAATGGTAGCGATAGGGGTTGACTGAGGTGGAAGGATTGTGGTAGCGATAGGAGGTCCCTGTGTTGGTGGGACTTGAGGGATATGTGGGAGAGGTGTGTGAGGGCTAGCGATAGGGATTGTGGTATCGATAGGTGTTTCTGGGTTGGTCTGAACTGGGATAGGAGATGGGGGTTGGCTATGGTGGGAAGGAGTAGAGGAGTGGTTTTGGGAGTGGAGGGGTGAGTGAGAATGATGAAGAGGGGAGTGAGGTTGTGATGATGTACCTTGAGAGGTTGTTGCTCTTGGCTTAATGATCAGAGAAGGAAGACTCAAGCATTCTTCTAAATTTCTCACTTGAGCCTAAAGCTCCCGGATAGGCTTCAGTAACTCTGCTTTCTGTGCTTCCAGAGCAAAATTGAATTCTGCAGAGAGTCTGAATACTATTTCCTCAACTGCTTCTTTGGAGAAAACTGAAGATTTGGACGTAGCAGGAGGAGGAGGTGGAGCTCTTCTGGATTGAGCTTCTTCTTCAGTGGATTCAGGTTGAGCAGAAGAAGCAGAGGCATGAGAAGCCTGAGACTGAGAACCAGAAGTACCTCTGACTGCTCCAACTGGGATGCCCATCTTTTTCAGGGTGGAGGTGGTGACTTGTTTGCATTTGTTGTTCTCTCCATCCCCTAAAGATTTGATCTTGGTATACTCCAGCATGTATGATACCAACTGAGGGTAAGGTAGAGGAGCCTTGGCAGATTTGTCTGACAGAAATCTTAGCATCTCCATACTAACCAACTGGCCCGGATTGAGTGGGACTTTCTAAATGAGATTGGCCAACCATGGGTTGTCAATCTTTGCAAAATTGATGAAATTCCCTTACTTGTGAGTCATAATCCTGGTATACACATAATGGAGGATCCGGTTGATCACATGCATGTCTGCTGGCTTGTTGGATTTAGTTTCATAGATCTCTGCTAGCTCTTCTTCAGGGTACTTCTTAGGCATGTACCATCTATTGTAGTCTTCCCCTGAGATCCCTAGAATTCTGTTGAGTGCTTTCCACCCGAAAATAATACCCCTTCCTCTCACATCAGCTTCAAAGGTGACATTTACCAGCTTTCTCTTTTTATATTCTGGAATGGCTTTCAAACTCGAGTAGAAAGACCTTAGAACGTCTTCGTTGTAATCATTGTTTACTCTGAGCCAGTTCTGGTAAGGAAGCAACCAGGCATCTAAGTCAAAACCGTGTTGTTTGAAATACTCCAAATCTACCCATACAGCAGCCCTATCTAGGGTTCCTTTCTCTGCGAAGAAGGCGCTTGGAGTTGAGAGAGTGTTTGTCAGATAGGAAACTTCAGAATGGGTTACTTTTTGATGCTTGGGGTGATTCTCAGTAACTTCTTTGGAAAAGGAGACACTCTTCTGGGTACGGGACTTTTTGCTAGCTGATTTGGGAGATGGATTAGCGCTAGTACTCTTTGAACTTTGGGGAACTTTAGTTTTGGCCATTTTAGGGTTTTGGGAACAGAGAGATTTGGAGATGAATGCTTGAATGCTCAGAGAGTGTTTAGAGTAGAAGAGAAAATGATTTTTCGTGAATGAATGCAAATGCAAGTGATCTAGCTTTATAAGTTTAGGGTTTAGGGTTTACCATCAGTGAAGTACATCAGCTAACGTTTCGTATTCTGACTTGTTAAGTGACTTGCTATCGCTAATATGAGTTGCTATCACTAGCAGGCATGATCCCACGCTGAGCAAGTGACTTAGACTCATCACTCACTCTTTCCAGTTATCGATGGCTGACTTTGCTATCGATATATACTTGGCTAGCGATGGCAATCTTTGCTCAACCTTAGCTTTGCCCTGCATATGCTAGCGATAGTGAACTTTACTATCGATAGGTTAGTCCTGTAAAACTTAAGATTTGACACTCCGATGCTTAAATTAGTGATTAATTTGTATAAATAAAATGAAATTAAATTCAGAATATTTCAGAGATATTTACAACTCGTTTGGATTTACCATTCCTAATTCCCTTCTGATAAAGATAAATTGGGCTGGCTCAAGAGGTTTGGTAAAGATATCAGCAAGTTTCAAGTTTGTTGAGATGAACTCCACCTTGACATCTTTCTTTTGAACATGATCTCTCAGAAAATGGTGTCTCACATCAATATGCTTGGTTCTGGAATGATGAACTGGATTTTCGGCCAAGCTTATTGTGCTGGTGTTGTCACAGAGAATAGGCACTTCTGGGACTTCCAAGCCCAGATCTCTAAGTTGATGCTTAAGCCACAGGACTTGAGCACAACAACTTGCTGCTGCAATATATTCAGCCTCTGTAGATGAAAGGGAGACACAATTTTGCTTCTTACTGGCCCAAGAGACTAAACATCCACCAATGAATTGACATTGACCACTTGTACTTTTTCTATCTGTCTTATAACCTGCATGGTCAGAGTCAAAATGAGCAAGAAGGTACTCTTGAGTTCCCTTGGGATACCACAGCCCAAGCTCTTGAGTTCCTTGCAAATAATGCAAAATTCTTTTTACATTGGTTAAGTGGGATTCTTTAGGATTTGCTTGATCTTAGCACACATTCCCACACTAAATTGAATATCAGGTCTACTAGCTGTTAAATACAGTAGGGATCCAATAATTCCTCTATAATGAGACTGATTAACTACTTTCCCTTTGACATCTGCATCTAAACAGGCAGAGGTACTCATGGGAGTGTCCTCATCCTTAGATTGCTCCACCCAAATTTGTTGAGAATTTCCTTACAATATTTGGTTTGGGAAATAAAGCTGCCATCTTTCCTTTACTTTATTTGCAGACCTAGGAATAATGTTAATTCTCCCATAATTGACATTTCAGATTCACCCTGCATCATCTTAGCAGAGTCTTCACAGAGCTTTTCGTTAGTAGCACCAAAAATAATATCATCAACATAAATTTGAACTATAAGCATGTGTTTATTATCTTTATGCATGATGAATAAGGTAATATCTAATTTTCCTCTAGAAAAACCCTTTTCAATGAGAAATGTGCTAAGCCTCTCATACCAAGCTCTAGGTGCTTGTTTGAGACCATAAAGAGCCTTTTTAAGTTTGTAAACATGATCAGGCTTAGAGTTTTCTTCAAAACCAGGAGGTTGCTCAACATTTACTTCTTCTTTGATATATCCATTAAGAAAGACACTTTTAACATCCATTTGATAAAGTTTAATATTTTTTATGGATGCAAAAGCTAGTAGAATCCTTATTGCTTCAATTCTTGCAACTGGAGCAAAAGTTTCTTCATAATCAATGCCTTCTTCTTGGTTATATCGTTTAGCAACTAATCTGGCTTTATTTTTGACAATTTGACCAGATTCATCAAGTTTGTTTTTGAAAACCCATTTTGTACCTATAATAGGATGATTTCTTGGTCTAGGTACTAAATCTCAAACTTGATTCCTTTTAAATTGATTAAGTTCTTTCTGCATTGCAACTATCCAATCACAATCAACAAGAGCTTCATCAACACAGGTTGGTTCAATTTCAGAAATAAAGGCAGAAAATTCTATTTCATTTTGTAGTTGCCTTCTGTTTCTAACTCCTTTTGACATTTCTCCAATTACTTGTTCAGGAGGATGGTGCCTAAGATGTCTCATGGAAGATTGAGGCTCATTAGCTTCATCTTGATAATCTTCAGCCTTATCTTTAGAACTCACTATCGAAGGCTTTGGTGCTATTGATAGGGGAGGTTTTGAAATGTTTGAATTTTGATTTTCAGCGTTTGTTATCGATGGCTCTGGGGCTATCGATAGTGAACGTTTTAAAACTTGAGAAAAATCTTCATCCTCATTATCACTGTGATGTTTTTCTTGAGGAGTTTCATCAAACACTACATGCATTGATTCTTCAACAGTTTGAGTTCTCTTGTTATATACTATATATGCTTTACTTCTATTTGAATATCCTATAAATATGCTAATGTCAGATTTAGGATCGAATTTACCTAAGTTTACCTTCCCATTGTTGTGAATATAAAACTTGGATAAAAAATTCTTAGGTGACTGAGATTAGGCTTCCTTCCTTTGTAGAGCTCATATGGAGTCTTCTCCATCCCCTTTCTGATGTATGCTTTGTTTGAGATGTAACATGTTGTGCTTATTGCATCTGCCCAAAATGTTTGAGGGACTTGTTTCTCATTCAGCATGCTTCTTGCCATTTCTGTGAGCACTCTATTCTTCCTCTCCATAACACCATTTTGTTGAGGAGTACGTGGGGCAGAGAAGTTGTGTTCAATACCACTTTCATCACACAATTCCATGAACTCTTTGTTCTCAAATTCTCCTCCATGATCAGTCCTGATTGCAACAATCTTGATGCCTTTTTCATTCTACAATTTCTTAGCAAGCACACAAAAGGCATCAAAAGTTTCATGTTTTGAGGAAAGAAACATAGTCCAAGTAAATCTTGAATAGTCATCCACAACTACAAGAGTGTATAGACTTCCACCTAGACTTTTCACTCTTGCAGGCCCAACCAGATCCATATGAATTAGTTCTAATGGCCAACTTGTGGAGACTGTCTTCTTGATTTTAAAAGAGGACTTTGTTTGTTTACCCCTTTGACAAGATTCACAAATTAAATCATGTTTAGTTTTGAAACTAGGAATCCCTATGACTAGCTCCTTCTTAACTAGTTTATCAAGTTGTGTAAAATTCACATGAGCTAGTCTCTTATGCCATAGCCAACAGGTTTTATCATTTGAAATAAAGCATTTTTCTTCAAGTTGTTGGCATAAGTCTAAAGTGTATAAATTACCATTTCTATTTGCTCTTAGTTTACACTTAAGATTAGTTTTGTTTAACTCTAAATCATTTTTATCAACAATAAGGCATTCATTGGAATCCAAAATTACCTAGTTACCATGATCAGTGCTTTGGCTTACGCTCAGCAAATTATGGCACAGACCATCCACCAGGTATACATCTTTTGACAGGACCAACTTCCCCAACTCCAGTGATTTTTCCACTTTGGTTTCCACCAAAATTGACTTTGGCTCCTTCTTTTATCACTAGATTGTTAAACTTGTCCTTGTCACCGGTCATATGCCTTGAGCATCCACTATCAATATACCATTTTCCTTTGTTGGATGCTTTAAGGCACACCTGCACAAATTCAGACAGATTTAGGTACCCAAACTTTCTTGGGTCCTTTATGATTAGTCTTTGCCTTTGAGTTTGTGAAAACTTTAGGCACATAAGTTTCTTTAGGAACCCACTTATATGACCCACTAATTCCATATTTCCTTGGATTACAGGTTGATTGTGTATGCCCCTTCTTGTTACAATAATTGCAAAAACTATAAAGTGAAGAATATTCTGAAGATTTCCTAAAAATTTTTTAAGTTTGGTTTCACCTTGGGTTCTTCCCATTTCCTTGAAGCTTTCTTTGGCTCATAGCCAATTCTAGTTTTGTTTCTAAATGCTTTTTGATCCTTCAAAATTACGTTTAGCATTTCTGAGCCTTTTGTAAATTTTTCGAAAGCATTTGAAAGCTTCTCTTTCTCCTTTAACAAATTTTCACAGTGAGAACAACTATCAAACTTTGTTGAAGGATGATTTGCTATCGATGGAGGAGTGGCTATCGATAGCTCAATTCTGGGAGCTTGCGCTAGCTGCTCTTCTATCGATAGCACAGAAGTAACTTTTAGTACAGAAGAGGAAATATTTTTCTTGAGTTCTTTATTCTCTTTTCTCAACCCTACAACTTCCTTAGCAAGCTTAGTTAGTTTAGTATGCATCTCATTATACATATTTTGAAGTTCAGAGTAAGTAGGTTCAGAATCATATACCTCAGTATCACTTAGTTCTTCTTGAGCAACAAGACAGAGATTTGCACTCTCTTCATGATCGCTAGCTTCCTCATCTGAGCTATCACCCCAGATGGATGATACATATGCTTTCTTTCTTCCAAAGGACTTCTCCTTCTTTTTCTCCTTTTCTTTGAATCTTTGGAGACTTGGACACTCTGCTTTGAAGTGGCCAGGCTTCTTGCAATCAAAGCATATAGGAGCTTTCTCTTTCTGAGAATCCTTTCTGAAGCTAGGGCCACCCCTCTGGAAACCTCCTCTTCTTTTGAAGAATTTCTTAAATTTTCTGACCATGAGAGCCATATCTTCATGATCAAGGTCTTCATCATCACTATCCTCTTCATCTCTTTCAGATACAGCAAGAGCAAGAGACTTCTTCTTGAGCTTCCCTTTGGGCTATCAGAGTTGGCTCATATTCAGCAAGGCTGCCAAACAAGGCAGTGATAGATTTGGTTGATTCACCTTGCATCTCTTGGATGGCAGTGACCTTCATAAGCCAATCACCCTTTAATACTTTCAGAATCTTGCTGACTTGTTCTTTCTCTGGAATTTTTCTTCCTAGTGCATCAAGATTATTGATGAGATGAGTGAATATGATCTCCAGATCTCTTATCTTTTCTCCATCAATCATTTCAAACTTGTGGAATTCTTCAAAAGCATTTCCACTCTTCTGTCTTTTACTCCTGAGGTTCCCTCATGAGCAATTTGCAAGGCCTCCCACATTTCCTTTACCGTGTTTAATTGACTAATTTTGAAGAACTCAGTTTGGCTAAGGGTACTTTGGATCATGAGTATTGCCTTGCTATTCAACTCAACATCTGCAATGTCTTCAGGAGTATATTCATTTTCACTCTTTGGGTTGCCTAGAATACTTGTAGGCACAATATCCCCTTCTTCTATGATCTTCCATAGCCTATATCCATTAGCTTTGATGTATATCTTCATTTTGAGTTTCCAGAAGGTATAGTGTTTTCCATCAAAGTCAGGAGGTTTGTTGATGGAATTTCCTTCACGCAAGATATTCTCGTACGATGCCATTTTTTATCTTTACTTCTCATATTCGTTGGAATCAAAGGGAGAAGACCTGCTCTGATACCAAATGAAGGTGGCAAAACGCACAAGAGGGGAGGTGAATTGTGCTTCTCAAAAATTTAAACTTTTAAAAACTTGAAGACAATCCTTTATACTGGTTCGGCCAAAACATTGCCTACATCCAGTTCTCCAACTCCTCGTTGGGTTCCACTAAACCACATGTTTTACAAACCAGGTTCACCTGCCAACCTTTACAAGACAGAGTTTTAGACTTCCTCTAAACACTCCCCCTTACAAGTTGTAAGACTACAACCCTGTTCTAAAGTCCTAGACTTAAGAACAACCTCAAACAGTAGAGGATTTCAATAAATGAGTTCACTTAATAAACAGATTTTGTTAATCACTGAAGTACAGAATAATCTCACTAAGAATAATAAGGCTTTGACCAGTGAGTAGATTAGAAGTAATGAATGCTTGTTCGTCAGTTTGTTCTCTACTTCATAAATGCTCAAGACTTGGTTTTTATATCTCTTCTCATTTGCCTTTTCCTTTCAGCTTCATAAGTCCGTTTGAATATGTTCGTTGGAAGCTCCTAGCCGTTGGCATTTAATGCTGGTCTTCTTTTCAGTCATCTTTCTTCTCTTACTTCATTTAATTCTTGGAGAAGATGAGCTATGAGAGATAGAGACTGTGACTACCAACTACTTGCAACATTGTACTTGTGTAGCAGCTTTTTCAGTAGCGCTAGCATCAAAAGCTATCGCTAGCTTCATAGAGTGAGTCTTGCACTTAGCTTGTTAGCTAAACAAGTATTCATGTGAAGCACAGTTGGTGTTATCGCTAGTAGAATTCATTTGCTCAGTGAATACAGATAATATATTAGCTATCAGAAAAGATATTTCAGTAAGAGGTTTCACTATCGATAGCTAAACTCATTATCTCTAGTAGCTATGTTATTGATAGGTTATAATTAGCTCTACATAGTAACTTATCTGAATGTCTAAGTGTTCTGCTATCGCTAGCTATTCATGCTATCGCTAGTAGCTATATCTTTTGTCTGTTATGAGATCTTAGCGATAGAGACATGTCTTAGTGATCTTTTGATCTTTGCTTTAGTCTAGCTCAAACTATTCCATTAGTGATAGTGATGTTCTTATCGATAGGAATATTTATCTTAGTTTATTGCCAAGACTTCATTAGCTAATATTATCCTTATCTCTTCGTGTATTAGCGATAGTTTCTTAGTCTAGCGATAGTATATCTGTTATCTATAGGACTTGTTCAATGTTTAGATAACTTATACTTTTCCTTAGTCATTTACCTTGATTCTTATCTTGATTCTTTTCTGACTAAGTTATATGCTATCTGTTTATTTTACTTATGTTATCTTATAGGGTCCAGTCCTCATTAAAACTTAAGATTCTAACATTATGTTATGTATTATTGATTGTTGTAGACCATTTGTCATTGAGTAGAGCAACGAGCCGCCAAATTGTGGTAACTTTTCTGTTGATAATTGATTGTGTATGATTATTATATGATTTTAATCACCAATAATGGCAAATTAGCATTCAATTTAGGAGAATTCTATGGGAATTAGGTACAGTTATATGTATGGTCAATACTTAAGGAGTTAATTGCATTTTTTTGGTAATTTGAGCATATTAGGCTTTTAACTCATGCCTTTCACAATCATGGACTTAAAATACCTCACATATACTTTAATTTCCCATTATAGGTGCAAAGGATGAGGCTCTGATTGAAGAAGAGACGAGTAGAACAAAGAAGAGAAAAAAATGTTGCCTTACTGCGGCTCTCCACGGCGAAAGGCAAAGAAGAGGCAAAAATATGTTGCCTCGCCGTGGGGGCGCAAATCCTGGACGGATTAGGAAGTTGTCGTTTTCAATTTATTTCCAAAATTTAGCAATTGGGTCCTCTTCTATTGTTTCCTAATCAATGAATTCATCCTCCCCAAGTAATTTAGACCCAATTAGGAAGGTTTTTGGGTTGCCTCTTTTGATTTTTAAATATCTACCCGAATTTCCTTTAGAAACACCACCATTTACCACAAAATTATACTCCTTCCTTCCATTCTCTAGCCCTTAGCCTCTCTGCATGAAATTCACTTTTCCATTCATCCATCTACATGAATTTCACTCATCCCACATCAATTCCATGGCTTGCAACACCAAATTTCAATCGATTGTATTCGAGAGCATGAGCGGCTAAACTCCTTGTAGGGATCTTGAGGAAGGCAACCGAAGTTTCAACGTTCTTTATTGGGAGTTATTTTAGTTTCTCTTGTCTAAGTCTAATTATGTATTGCATATGAATTTGGTCTTAGAACAAGTGTGCTTTAATGTTTAATCCTTTGTTTAATGGTCATGCATGTAATCAAGCGATGTTCTTTTATATGTAGGAACCTAAATGTTGATTTCGTGATATTATGCAATAGATGTGCTTCATTTATATCTCCTTTGGATTTCTAGAATATCTTGAATGCATGTGCAATTGAATATGTGTTTAAACACTAGGTCTAACATTAGATGGTTTGATCTACTTCTAACGAGAGTCTCTTTGCATGTTTATCATGAATCTTCACTACCAAGTTGGAACTTAACAATTGCCTATTTAATTAATTCAATCAGCGATGCACCACGTTAGTTAATTAATTAGGTTAATTGGACTAAGAGCGATTGCCTTAGGTTTTGCATTAGAAATAGGTTTAAAACTCTCATATCACCTTAGAAGTTAAGAAGGTTACCCAATTCATCAAGAGACCCATGTTCATCTCATAAGTTTCACAACCAATTTATTTTCTTTCATTATAAACAAAAATCTCAAAAAGAATTTAATCTAGTTTCCTTAATTAAAATCACAAACCCCCGGCTTTATAGCTTTTACATGCATTCTGTAACGTCCCGATTTTTAATAGTCCGGAAATTACATTCTATAGGCATTAGTTTAAAGCATGATGAAGTTTAAATATTTGTTGATAATCTTCCCTAAGAATTCTCATAAAACATTAAGAAGAATTTATAATAATTTAGTAGAATTTTGCATGGTATTATTTGCTTAGAAGGAGTGTTACACCTTAGCCCATGAGAAGTAGTAACTTTCCCTTGCGGAGCTTATGTTGGGCTTAGAAAATGGACTAGATAAAGACCTTAGCCCATGAAGAAGGGAGGAATTATGTTGCAAATAATAAATAAAAAAGGAATTGTATATGTGTAAGCATAAAATTATATTAGAAAGAAATAAGAAAATCATAAGTGGAAATTCTTGTGAGTAATGTCATCATGACTCATGCATGATAGGAGAAAGAAGTGTCTCTTCCTTTCCCAATTAGCCACAAGTGGACCATTAGGTAAAGAAAGGAAGGTATGAACATTAGGTAAAGAAAGGAAGGTATGAACATTAGGTAAAGAAAGGAAGGTATGAACATTAGGTAAAGAAAGGAAGGTAAGAGCATTAGGTAAAGAAAGGAAGGTATGAGCATTAGGTAAAGAAAGGAAGGTAAGAGCATTAGGTAAAGAAAGGAAGGTATAGAAAGGAAGGTATGAGCATTAGGTAAAGAAAGGAAGGCATGAGCATTAGGTAAAGAAATTAGGTGGAGCATTAGGTGAAGTGGCTTGATCCTTGCCCTCATTTCCCCTATAAATAAGACCTCTTCCATTCCATTCTACACACCAAAATTCGTAGCCCCAAAGAAAGTGAGAGAAAGAGGAGTGTTCTTGAGTATTTTTGAGTATTTTTTAGTGTTCTTGAGTGTTCTTGAGGAACCTTGAAGGTTGGGACTCCAAGAGAAGTTGTAAAGCTTTAAGGTAGTACTTACTCTCTTACATTTCCAGCATTGTTTCAATATTGTGATGTGGTATTTGGCTGCCTTGATGAATCATGTTTGAAGTGATTATGTATTTCTTATAATGCTATGGCCATATGTTATTATTTAAGAACATAAATGCTCACATGTATAAGTTATTGGTATTGCCATATCTTGTCCAATGTTAAACTTGCATGGTTGTTTGTTGAGTATTGTGCTGCTGAGATTTTCCCCAAAATCTCACCCCCCAAATCTAAACCATTTTAGGAGCAAGTTCATCAAAGGAGAAAGAGAAGAAGCTAGCCTAGTCAAGATGAAGAATTCAATGTTCTTGTTTTTGTTATGCATCTTTGAACTCATGATAAATCTGTAATATTGTTGAGATGCTTTTGATTATGCTGTTATTATGTTATCCTTTTGGAATTATGTATGTATATGGTCATTCTTGGCCATTAAGAACAAGTTTAATTCATGCAAATGAAATGCTGTTTTCTGGGTTCCATTATGTGCAATGTCTATTGTTGATATTATTCGAGATAGAAGATGAATTCCTTTAGCTTTGGAATTTTTATGTAAAATAATAGACATGTAGGGCTTTCTGGAAACCCAAAAACTAAGTAAATCAGAGTTATGTAGCTTAAGCTAAAAATCACGCAAGAAGGCCAATATTTCTGGGCGTGAAAACGAAGGCAGGTTGGGAAAATCAAATATCTGTATCACCTGGGTTGATTCATATTATGTTTGATATTTTTCCCAGAAAGAGGACTCTTCAAGCTTTAATTTGAGACTTGAACCAAGTCAAAACCATTTTTCTACAATTAGTTATGATGTTTCAAAGTTGCTGGAAAAGTTCCGCATTTTCAGCATTTTTCCAGAAATAAAGAAAAGTTTTAAAAGTTGTGGTTTTGATGTTCTAAGTCCCATATGAGCTTAAATATGATTCCCAAATATTATTAGGCTTGGGAATGAGTCCTAGAAGTAGGTGTTACACATTCAGTTAATTGACTCCTGTGAGACGATTTGGGAGAGCATCACTTGTGCAATCCTTGGTTAGATTTAATTTTTTATTTGCACCCCAAGACATTTAGGAAGGTCACAGATTAATGGTGCTATTGCCGAGGAGTCATTTTTGACTTCCTAAGTTAACTAAGTGTCAATTGCTTATTGACAAGGGGTAAGTAGCATTTTAGGTTTGTTTTAGTTCATATAGTTGCATTTAGGTTTAAGTTTAGTCCAGGTTGCATTTGCATTGAAAAAAAATATATTATTCTTGATCTTGTGCTTTGCTATTGTGCTGTGGTGTACCGCTGGTTTTTTGCACCATTTGAGTGACATTTGATTGACTAGTTGCTGCTGTGTGGTATTTACTTTGATTGATTGAGGTAGTATTTTTGCATCACATACTCATATTTGGCATTACACTCAATTTTTCAACAAAAACCACTCAACTAAGTCACTTTCTATTATTTGGACTTGTTGAGGCCATTTGCACCAAATTTTAAACTCAAATTCTTGAATTTGTGCATTTGGCAAATTTTCAAGGGCATTTTCTTGCAAATTTGGCAACTTAGGGGGTGAATTTCGGTTCTAGGAATCTTTCAAGTGTTTTGACATTTTTCTCAAGTCCCCCTAACTTATTTAAACTTGTTTTAATCATTGGGGTGGATTAAAAGTGCCTAGAAATAATTTTGCACCATTTTCCTCATTGTTGTCCAGTTCTAATCTGTGCTGATTTTACACCCTCACCATTGCCCCCCACAGGGAGAGGCCATGACGAGGCCTGCGTTTTGAGACTATTAGCTGCTGCATTTTTGTAGCCTCGCCGTGGACACCTAGCTACAATGAGGGCCACGGTGAGATACAGAAACCAGAAAGTTTCTAGTTTACTACATAGTTTGCATCTTGCACCACTTTTTACCCAATTCAATTCCAATTGATTCCAACTTTTGCACACACATTTTAAACATCATTTGTGACTTTTTTACATTGTTTTCACTCATTTTTCATATCCATATCATTAATTTGACTCGTCGGAGCTAATTGGTCAATTTTTGGCTCTTTGCTTGCTATCTTTGTGCATATCTTGCATTACTTGCATACACTTGCTGTCTATTCCTCATGTATGACTAGAAGCAACACTAGTGAGTCTGACTTATTACCTGAGATTAAGCGTCACCTTACCCAGTTAAGGAAAGCCAATAGACCCAAATCAAGGTGTAGAGCCACCTAGGAACCAAAATGAGGGTCACGGTGCACATAGTCATAATGATAATGGGGGTGGGATACCACATGGAGTTAGGAGGACTACTACAAATTTTGATTATAAATCCATTTATAAATGAATTTCCTAATATTAATGCTGGTTATGAGATTAAAGGTTTATTGATCCAATCCTTACCTAAGTTTCATGGTTTGCAGGAAGAGGAACCATAATTGCACTTGAATGAGATATATATTCGCTGCAGTTCCATGTTGCCAGCTGGCACGAATATTGTTGATGTTATGTGGAGAGTTTTCCACCTTACTTTGGAGGGTAAGGCAAATGAGTGATACATGAGTTTGTCACGAGTTACACCTACAGCCCTACGCTCTTAGGCTAATCTGAAAAATGCCTTATTTGAGAGGTTCTACCCTACTACATGAACCTTAGCTAGACAAAAGGAGATCAATGGGATTGTGCAAGATGTATATGAGTCCCTTTATGACTACTGGTCCAAATTTCAAGATTTGCTTCAATGTTGCCCATACCACCAATACATGAGGAGTAGCTTGCTCAGAATTTCTATGATGGGTTGCATGAGAAAGAGCAAGACAAGATAAATTCTGCCACTGGTGGTTCCTTTATTGATATGACCGTTGAGGATGGTTGGGACCTAGTCAAAAAGCTAGCTCTCGCTAAGCAGCATCATGGTACATCTCAGAGATCTATCCGGGACCTTGATCAGGTTGATGCCACTTCTCTCCACATCCCTCAAATAGAGAAGTTTGAGTCTAAGCTTAATGCTATTCTAGATCGAGTCTCTGGTCCTTCTTCTTCTTCAGGCCACTCGGCAGGTAACAAACTTGTAGCCCCCTCTTGTGAATTCTGTAGATTTGCTATACATGTGTCTTGTAATTGTCCTTTCCGGTATGAGGATTGGAATGCCGTGTTCCAAGGACGCCAGGGAGGTGGAAATCCACATTGGGATCCATATTCTAATACTTAGAATGAGGATTGGCATCAAAACCCTAAGTTTTCATGGAGGTAGGATGGCAATGCACATAGGTCATTCAATCGCCCAGGCTGAGTTAAAAGTTTGAATTAGATAGTTCCTGCTAGGCTAGACAAATTCGATGAGTCGTCTAAGATGTTTAAAAGCATTGATTCAAAGTTAGACAAGAATGAGGCTAGATTCCAGTAGCTTGAGACAAAGAATTCTAATATAGAGGAATTTGTTACCAAATTGTCTAATTCTTTTAGTGAGCTGTAGGCACAGTTGAGCGGTTCTATTCCTTCTAACACTGTAATGAATCGAAAAGCCCTTAATGCAATAAATCTGAGAAGTAGGAAGACACTTGATATCATTCCACTAACTAAGAGGGTACAGTTTGTGATTGATGAGGAGGAAGAGAAACATGTCGATGAGGAGATTGTTGATGATAGCCCTCCTTTAAGCCATTTGAATCTAGGGACATCTGAGAATGCTAAGGAGAGGGAGCTGCTTGAAAGCCGTAGCATTACCATGAAGGAGCTAGTTGTTAAGGAGGTTCCTAAGGCACCCACATCTCTTAAAAGATCAAAGCTTCCAAGCATACATGAGCATGGAGAGTCGAGTTCCAACAATGACCTAGACAAGTCTTCGGTTAAGGAGGTAATACTTTCTAAACTTCCCTTTCCACAGATGATCAAACTGAAAAAGAGATGCTTGATTTGTTTGGCAAGTTGCATGTTAATGTTCCATTCTTTCAGCTTTTGAAATCCATGCTAGTTCTTATAAGTTTTCAAAAGAGCTGTGCACTAACAAAAGAAAGTTCAGACCATGAGCGCATCCAATTAAATCCTAATGTGTCTACTTTGTTTAAACCTCAATTCCCAGTTAAATGCAGGGACCCTAGATCATTTATGATTTCATGCACTATAGGGACCCTAGATCATTTATGCCTAGTGTGATTTTCTCTACTTTAGGTATTACTGGTTTGAAAAAGACTATTGTTATTTTACAATTAGCCGATCGCACACTTCGGTATCCACAAGGCATTCCTGAGGACATACTTGTTAAAGTTAAGGATTTGGTTTTTCTTGCTGATTTCTATGTTTTAGAACTTCTAGTGAGCCAAGTGAGTCGACTATTATTCTTGGTAGGCCATTCATGCGGACCGCTGGTTCTATTATTGATATGAGAAATGGTTTGATAACTGACTTGTCCGAGGTTTAGCATATCCGCAAGCGCACGGGTCGTAAAAAATAGTATAGAAAATGTTGTCGTTCCAACAGGGACTAAGGTAAAAGTGGATTAATTATCGCAATTGTATTATCAATTAGGTTGAGTGAGAATTTTTTGTATCTTGAATTTCAAAAGTACCTAGAATAATAACTTCACAAAAACTGAATTAAAACTTTAATTCAAGACAAGAGCAGTCTAGGCGTATTTATCCACTTTGTATTTCATGATACTTGATTTACCCTCCTCTAATGACAATTAATAAATACTAAGTTGATGTTTGAAGTCATATCCATTTGAATAACTCTCTCAAGCTTACCCAAACCTTAATTAACTCTAATATGCATAATCTCTTACTACATATTATGTTAATTAGTCTCTATAAACATCCCACTTCAATTTTACAAAACTTGGTTAATGAATATCTCTATCTCATTAACAAACTCTCAATCCCAATTTGGAATTGTAAGACAAGTTTGAATTTAACCTAGTTCTATGCTTAATTAATGCTCTCTCAAGCCACTAATTAGGCTAACAAGCTAAATGTTGGCCACCACTTAGGATAAATAAAGCACAAATTAAATTCACAACCTAATAATCATCAATCATCAAGAGAGAAAGAGTTCAAGCATCAATCCATATAAAGCTTTAAAATAAACCTAGAACAAATTAACTAGCTACTCATAACTATAAATAAAATTACAAAAACCATCTCAGCAGCAACATCACAGAAATACCAGAAATTCAGAGATTATACAAGAGAAATAAAGAGAAATGAGAAGTAAAGAGAGAAAACCACCAAGAAATCTTGAAAGCTCTAAGCATTTCTCTTCTCCAAGCCCCCAAATCCCAAGCTCTCTCTCTTGCTCTCCTACTTGATCTAGCTCGCGCTTGCTCTGGAGGAAGAATATGAAGACAGATAAATGAACACTGAACACGAGCCACGCCACTTCCTTCTCTGACTGTGAAGAAGATGTGAGGATAATGCTGAATATGTGAAGTGGCGCGGCTGCTTCTCCTCCCTTCTCTTCCTCCCTCACTCACGCTCTTGAAGACCGCTGGAAGCTCAATGAGGATGATGATGAATAGTGATCTGCGCCGCTGCTTCCCCTAAATCCCGTGAGCCTTGTCTTTTTCCTTCACAATTAGGTCTTCTTTAATTTTTGTTTGCCCAAACGTTGCCGTTTCTCCCTTGGTGGTCCCATGTTTTGATCAAATCAATAACAATTAGCTTTCATCTGCCACGTTGCTCCTGGAGGAAGTAAAGAAAATTAAAATAAAGAAATAATACAAATATTAATATTAATAATAAGAATAATAATGATGGCAACTAGTAGCTAATGCAGCCGAAACTTTCATCCTTTTTTTTATCTAATTATTCTATTTAATTTAAAATTATTATGATTACTATAAGATCCCCTAAATAATGTGTCAAATTGATATTTTATCAAAATCTCAACCAAATCCCTCTAATATTGAATCAATGACTCCCCGAATGTATCAAAATATTTATCGAATATTATAAAAAATGGGAGTCATCAATAACTGTGGAAGAGACCATAGAATTAGCTTTAACATGTATGAGACTATGCGACACCCTTGTGAGGACTATTCTTTGCTTGATGTTAGTGTACTTGATGTTGTTGTTGAGGATGTCATAGAAGAGCATAAGTTAGGTTTGAATTCATATGATTATATCTCTAACTTAGATGCTTATGACTCTTAATTCTCTTTACTGCCTTTTGTGTTTTCTATCTCATCTTTGAGTAGTGATGCAAATGATCTTGATTCCCTTATGCTTGATAGTTTGCTTTCTATTAGTAGGGATGTTTTTGTGCTTGATGATTTTAACTGTGACATGAGTTCCACTAATCTCTCTTTGTTGAGTGATAATTGTTCTTTAGAGTCTGGTAGCTTGTTTAGTGTTGTAGGTACCAAGAATGTTCGGGAAATGGAGTTTGAGTTGGAAAATCATGATGTAAGCTTACAGGGGATAGATTTTACTCCAGCCACGATGACCCCCGCTACTCCCATTAGGCCTACTTCTCATGTGGTTCAGTGCCACATTTCTCCCCTTCTTCTATTGATTCACTTTCTAGACTTAGAATCTCCTCCCATACCTTGCGCTATTTAAATGTCCTTATTATGCAAAGTGATACAGGTATGCGGATTGGAGGAAAACCAAGGTAGTCACTGTAAGTAGTCAACCAGTGGTTGATTTGGCTACTCGGACACCAGAATGTGGATAATGCTTTCCCCAAGGTGGTTGCTGTGATAGACCATCCAGTGGTTGGTTCAACTCTTGGGAAGACCAATGATCAAGTGGTAAGCGCTGTTGAGCCTAGTCCTAGCCATGTAAGCGGGTCAACAAAGGGAAGTTTTTCTATAACTACTATTTTGCCTTCCCTTGATCCTTCTATTATTGAATCCCCTTCCCTTGAACTTAAGCCTTTACCTAGTAATTTGAAGTATGCTTTTCTTTCTTCTGATGATACGCTGCCTATGATTATCTCTAGTGATTTGATGGCAAGCGAGGAAGCGCAATTGCTAGATGTTTTGAAAAAGTATAAAAAGGCTATTGACTGGATATTGATTGATATTCCGGGTATAAACCCAACTGTTTGCACTCACCATATTTTATTACAAGATGATGCTAGGCCTCTAAGGCAACCATAGCGACGATTGAATCCGTTCATTTTAGATGTTGTCAAAAAGGAAGTTACTAAACCCATTAGTGCTGGCATCATTTATCCGATCTTGGATAGCGAGTGGGTTTCACCAATGCAGGTGAACCTAAGAAGTTCGGGATCACTGTTGTTAAAAATGAAAATGGTGAAATTAGTCCCATGAGAGTGCAAAACAGTTGGTGAGTGTGTATTGATTATAGGAAACTGGACGATGCCACTAAAAGAACCACTTTCCCCTCCTATTCATCGATCAGATACTGGAATGGTTGGTCGGTCGCAGTCACTATTGCTTCTTGGATGGTTATGCTGTGTACTTTTAGATTCCTATAGTGCCCGAGGACCAGACAAAACCATTTTTACTTGCCCATTTGGTACATTTGCATATAGACGCATGCCTTTCAGGCTACGTAGTACGCCAGGCACATTCCAGAGATGCATTATGAGCATTTTTGATGATATACCCAATGATTGCATGAAAGTATTTATGGATGACTTCACAGTCTATCGAGATTCATTCCATACGTGCCTAGAGAGTTTGGAGAGGGTACTCGCTATATGTGTCCAGAAAAATTTGGTGTTAAATTATGAAAAGTGTCATTTTATAGTTTCTCATAATATTGTGTTAGGACACCTTGTTTGTAGTCATGGTATTGAAGTTGACAAGGCTAAAACTGAGGTTATAGCGATCTTGCCTTATCTCATATGCTTAAAAGATGTTCGATCTTTCTTGGGACATGTAGGCTTCTATAGACGCTTTATCAAGGATTTCTCTAAGATAGCCTTACCCCTCTCTAAATTGTTACAAAAAGATGCTGGTTTTGTTTTTTATAATCATTGTATACTTGCATTTGATACTTTGAAAAATAAGCTGCTTAAACCACCTGTACTTACTGCTCCAGATTGGTCTCTACTTTTTGAATTGGCATGTGATGCATCCAACCTTGCAGTTGGTGCCATGTTGGGCCAAAGAAGCTATAAACAACCCCATGTGATTGCATATGCCTCCCAAACTTTGGATACTACGCAAAGAAAGCATACTACCATTGAAAAGGAATTGTATGCCATTGTTTTTGCTTAAGATAAGTTTAGGCCATATCTGTTGCATTCTTCTATTGTGGTTTATACTGATCATGTAGCTGTGAAGTTCCTCTTCACCAAGACACATTCTAAACCAAGACTGCTCTGTCGGACACCATTGCTCCAAGAATTCGCATTCAGATCAAGGATAGAGTGAGTCTGCCAACCTTGTAGCAGATCACTTGAGCTGCCTTCTAGAAAATACACGGGGATTTAATTGTTCTGATTTGACTTATGATGATATTTTTTATTCTTCTCTTTGTGCTATATCTGTTGATATACCCTGGTTTGCTGCTATTGTTCATTATGTGGTGTGCGAACTCACTCCTGGTGATATGTCTTCCTTTCAGGTCTAGAAACTGAACCGGAGTTCCAACACTACATATGGGATGATCCTATCCTTTGGAGCATTTGCTAGGACCAAGTGATTAAGAGATGTGTAGTGGTGACGAATTTGCTACGATTCTTACTTCTTACCATTCAATTGTATGTGGAGGGTACTATAGCTCACAAAAAAAGCGCTAGAAAAATTTTAGAGTCTGGTTTCTATTGGCCTTCTATTTTTAAAAATGCTTATGATTTTGTTAGGTCATGTGATGTATGTCAATGTTTTAGGCGGGGTGTGAGTCAGAAAGACGAATTACCTCAAAAACCTATTCTGTTTTGTGAGTCATTTGATGTATTAGGTATAGATTTTATGGGTCCTTTTTCACCTTCCCGTGGTTTTACATATATTTTGTTAGCTATGGACTACTTTTGTAGGTGGATTAAGGCTATTCCTACCAGGAATGATGATGCTCCAACTGTGTCTAAATGTTTGAAAACTAATAATTTTAGTAGGTTTGGAGTTCCTAAGGCCCTAATCAGTAACAAAGGCACCCACTTCTGCAACAAGCTTCTCAATAGCTTGCTTGCTAAATATGGGGTTGCCCACAGAGTCTCTAGTCCCTACCACCTACCATCCGCAAATGAATGGACAAGCTGAAATGTCAAATCGTAAGGTAAAAAAGATACTTGAAAAGGTTGTGAAGCCGAGTAAGACTGATTGGAGTCAGCTTGATGAGGCACTTTGGGCCTATCACACTACATTCAATACACCCAGAGGAATGTCACCTTATTGATTGGTGAATGGTAAGGGTTGCCACCTTCCAGTAGAGGTTGAGCATAAGTCCTATTGGGCAGTGACATTATGCAACATGGAGATGGATGCAGTTGGCAAGGAAAGAGCCAAGAGCTAGATGAGTTGAGACTCAATGCCTATGAGTGCTCCAGAATCTACAAAGCTAAGACCAAGTTGCTTCATGATCAAAATCTAGATAATAAGAACTTTATAGTTGGTGACTTAGTTCTCATGTACCAAGTCATCTATTACCATGATCGTGGTAAGCTGAAATCAAATTGGTTTGGGTTGTATCGTGTGACTAAGGTGAACCTATATGGTATGATAGACCTTTTGGATAAGGATATTGGTGATACTTTTCAAGCTAATGGTCATCTCCTTAAGGTCTACCATGGTGCTGCAATAAAGCCTCCTTGAGGCTAGGTTGTCCCTTACCTTTACTCTTTTGCTTTACACTACATATTGTTTAGATGTTGTTTTGACTAGATGTGGTGAGTAGTTTAAGTGCGGGGGAATGAGATTTATCTGTAGGATAGTAGTTCATTCTATTTTGTTTTTTGTTTTGTTTTCATTTCCCTATATTTTTGTTAATGGTTGCCTATGCTTACATGTGTTATTCCTCTTTGGTATTTGATAGTGTGTTATTTTAAACATTGAGGACAATGTTTGGTTTAAGTATGGGGGTAGATTTGGATTTTGTGGATTCCTTGCATGATTTTCCATGATTTGTGGTTTTGGGTGAACTTTGACTGTTTTTGAACTGATTTTTAAAATTTTGGCTTAAAACTATTTGTAACTTGTCTATTATGCACAAAGGGTCAAATTTGTCATAGTGGACTTGTAAAGAGTGAATTTGAGTGCTTTCCAAAATATTTTTATGAAAACCTAGTTCACTCCACTTTTTGAAAACCTGTGTAAGAAAAAACCCATCTTAGGTTGTTTGTTATCTTAGACTTTAGATAGATTTTGCAATGTTTTTTACCTTTGTTTTTCAGTTTTCAAAAGTTGGATATAAGATGTGTTTAAGGTACGTATGGAGAAAAATGACCGTGTTAATTGATTGATTGGATGGTAATTTGAGAGCCTATCCTTGCTGTGAGGTTGTTTTTGGCCTAATGATTATTTAATTTGAGTGCGTACTTGCTTTAATATGTCAATTTCTAGAACTTGTTTCAATTCTTAGTTTAAACTGCTTTAGTCATACATGATGGACATGATAGAGGCACTCACTCCATATATCCACATATACATCCTATTTACTCCCAACTGATGTTTTACATGAGAAGAGCATATTTATAAAATTGCATCCAGGTTTTAAATGTTATAATTGCACAACTCCATTGGCTTTTTAAATTTGATTTAGTAACCAGGGGCACTTCATCAACAATATTGGTACTCGCGTCAAACGGTCAAGTCAAAGAAAGTTATGAGTTGGACCAAAGGTCTCTTGATGCTTTGTTGGAGTAACCGAGTAACCGGCGTTGCATTACCCATGTGTAAGGTATCGTAAAAACGGAATCTACAACATCTCAAGATTTAAAAATAAATAAGGATGCTTGTAAGTGGTTTAGTTCTTACTCATGGATGACATCTATCCATTACCATAATCCTAAGTCCTCTTGATTCTTTATGTGTGTGCTAAACTAGTGGAGATTGAGAATTGTGGCAAGCATATGGTAAGCTGCAAATTGAGTAAGTAGAGAGTAAATAATACATATGGTGAGATTGTACGAAACATTTATGAGTGTGCTCACTTGTTGCTATTTGATTCTCAATTGCATTGACAATTGTTTTTATATGTCTTGAGCATGTCTTGTTCCAATTTGAGATTATTGATTATCTTAGGAATTTACCATTGTGAGTCGATGATTTATCCAAGAGTACAAAGGTATAAGTGTAGGGCAATTATTGTGCATGATTATTATATGATTTTAATAACCACTAATGGGAAATTAGCATTCAATTTTGGAGAATTCTATGGGAATTAAGTACAATTACATGTATGGTTCATACTTAAGGAATTAATTTTATTTTGTTGGTAATTTGAACATATTAGGCATTTAACTCATGTATTTCACAAACATGGACTTAAAATACTTCACATGTCCTTTAATTTCCTATTATAGGTGTAAAGGATGAGGCTCTGATTGAAGAAGACGCGAGTAGAACAAAGAAGAGAAACAAATGTTGCCTCTCCGTGGCTCTCCATGGTGAGGCCCATGGGAAAGGCAGAGAAGAGGCAAAAATATGTTGCCTCACTGTGGCTCCCCATGGCAAGGGTGGGAATTCTGGACAGATTAGAAAGTTGTCGTTTTCAATTTATCTCCAAATTTTATCAATGGATCCCATTCCATTGTTTCCTAATTAATGAATTCGACCTCCCTATGTAATTTAGAGCGAATTAAGAAGGTTTCCGGTTGCCTCTTTTGATTATTAAATATCTACCCAAATTTCCTTTAAAAACACCACCATTCACCACAAAATCACACTCCTTCCTTCCATTCTCTAGCCCTTGAAAATGGGCAGGAAATACACAAGAGGGGGGGTGAATTGTGTATTTTAAAAATTTTATGCAGTTAAAAAAAACACAGGGATTTATAGTGGTTCAGTCCTAACTCTGACCTACATCCAGTTCTCCAACCTCAATTGGGTTCCATTAGTGAATCAGAATTAAACCAAGTTCCTGAATACCTTTAGACCTTAGAGAATTCTCTCAATAAGATCTCTCTATCTCATCGAATTCTCTCCCCTTACACTTTGTAAGACTATAACCCTTCCTCTAGGATCCCACTATTCCAAAGAAATCACTCAATAAGGAAGTTTACAGAATTACAAAGCTTGCTCACACTTTTGAGCTTATAAGAATACAGTTTGAAGAGCATATTAGAGAACTCAGGCTTGAATTGAATGAAGTAGAAATTGGTAGTTAGATATCACTTAATGCTCTCAACCAACCAATTTCAACTTCAACTCTTCCATAGTCCTTGGAAATTTTCGCCCGTTGGTGCAGAGTCTGAGTTTCTAGTACACCTATTGTGAGACTTTGAGAGAGAGATGAAAATCTGGAGTTTGATGATGTTTCTTAGTTCCATTTAATGCTCCAGAGTCATTTTGATTTGCGTTCTCTCTTTTCTTTCTCTTCTGTTGTTCAGCGTAGTATAGCAGAGTCAGATTCATTGTGAGTAACGGCTCTCTATTTATATTTCTGTGTGTCCAACGTAAACTGCGCAAAATAGAAAAAGGTACAACTTGCAGATATAAAGTTAGTTAAACATGAGAAAGGAAACAAATTTGAAAACTTCAAGTGTCAATCGATGGCCAGATACGCCAATCGATTACTGTCTTTGGTCCTCAATCGATTGTCTTCAGATTAGTTCAGATTGCTACCTGCAACACTCGATGGATATGTCAGCTATCGAATAAAATATATATGTATCAATCGATTGCCTCATTTCTCAATCGATTAGTTCATGTCAATCGATGGTCCAAGAGCCAATAGATTGCTTTCACTTTGGTTTGAACTTGAGTTCCAATCCATTGCTCATCTTTGTTTATGCCAATTGATTGCCTATCATTCCTATCGATTGCTTATATGACAGAATACTCTAAAAACATGGAGTAACAATCGATTGTTCTAACTTTGTATCGACTGAGGCTCGCCAATCGATATGCAATCTGTAAGTGATGGCTGTCACCCAAGAGGGGGGTGAATTGGGTGATAGGGTAAAATTTAAAACTTCTCTTTCTTGAATCACAGTGAAGGTATTCGTTTATAATCTTTTTCTGTTTATCACAGAATATTTCAAAGTATGAAATGTACTAAAGAGAATATAAGTTTGATATGCTGGAAACTAAGAGAGTTAAGGGAAGAGATAATGCACACAAAGTTTATCCTGGTTCGGTCAACCCAGACCTACATCCAGACCTCAGGCTCCACCTGAGATTTCCACTACCCTCTTGTTTAATCCGGGCACAAGAGAAGCCTACCACAGGTTTTACGAACACAGGTTCACCTACCAACCTTTACAGAGTTTTAGAATCCCTCTAAACACTCCCCCTTACTACTTGTAAGGTAATATCCCTGTTCTAAAGCACCAAGCTTTCAGAACAACCTCAAACAGTAGAGGATTTCAATACATACGTTCACTTAATGAACTGATTGTGATAATAACTTAAGTACAAGTAATGTAGGATGAAATACACATTTGAGCGTAATAATCTGAATAATGACTGTGCTCTAATTCTTCTTTTCTAATGCGCTCGATTCATCATTTCTGGGCTTACTTGAATATGACTGATTTTCTGTGCAGAGCCTCTAATTTTCAGCTCATATCATCTTGTCATGTAAATGCGTCGTATGTTCGCTCACTACTTGATTATGATGTCTTCAAGTCTTTATATATGGTAGTATGCTTTTCTATCTGTTGGAGACTTGGAGAACTAGCCGTTAGTGCTTTTCTTTCTTTTCATGCTTCAACTGATTTTGCAGAGGATAAGATAAGAGAGACAGAGACTGTGAGTTACGTTATCCTGCTGCTACCTGCCACTGTACTTGCATGTCAGCTTTTTCATTAGCGCTAGCTTCCTTGGCTATCGCTATCTTGATAGTGTGAGTCCTGCACTTAAGCTGTTAGCTAAAATAAATACTCATGCATTGGATGTTATCGATAGGGTATTTCATTAGCTCAGCAAGATAGAGACAATATATTAGCTAAGGTATTTTCAAAACATTCTCTATCGATGGCTAATTCCATTATCGCTAGTTGATTGCTCATTAGTTTAAGGATACAGTTATATGATTGTTCAAAGGTATTTCAAGGTATCCTACTATCGATAGATAAACATGTTAGCGCTAGCACTCATGTTATCACTAAACTTATTTTCTCTTGGGCACAAGCTATCTGAATGTTTATTATCTGAAGCACTTTGTTATCGATAGCTTAACCTGTTATTGCTAGTTGATTCTATTAGCTCAAGGACTTTGATTTATATTTCTGCGATTTGTCCTCTCTTTCATGTGACCCTGTTTTCTATAAGCTTCTAGCGATAGGATCTTTCTTAGCAATAGTGAAAGACTTAGCGATAGATATAAACTTTGTTATTTATAAGTCTTCTCTTGCTATTCCTTTCTATCTATTAGTGATAGGTTCTAGCTCTAACGATAGTGATCTGTTACCTATCAGATTTTACTTGATTAATTCTCAGGTAACTTACGCTTATTAACTTATGTTATCTATGGGGTCAATCTTCATCAAAACTTAAGATTCTAACACAATCGATTGCTGATGCTAAACTTTAATCGATTGTTGTTTTGAGGCATCAATTGTTTAACTTAGATTTTGAGAAACTGTTTTTCGAAATATTTTTCTAAGTTAAGATCTCATGATCTTATAGCCTAAGTCATGTTTGGTTATCATCAATATTCTCCCCCTTTTTGATGATGACAAAACATACTTAGCTTTATAAAAGAAAAGATTTTGAAAGTTCAAGAGATCATGAGATGAGGATTTTTCACAGTATTTCATCAAATATATCTCAAAAGATAGTAATTGTGAACCAGATACATACAACTCATGACATTATTATTCAATTACAGTAAGTACATATTCATATCAGATACATAAAAGATTTAGACATAATAAGCATTAGAAATGCAGAGTTAAATACTATCAGTTAAGACTCAAAATAAAGGATGAAAGATAGATGTATGATGAATGAAAATGGGAGGGGTTTGTATGGTTTTAGTCTGAGTCTGGGCTTGTTCCCTTCCAGTACTTATTCTTCAGATCATAGTCCCCTGACTCACTGTTGTAGCCTCCGGAATCAGTTGAGGGCTCTTATATTTGGATCTCAAGTTCAGGCTCAACTTTCCTCTTTCTTGCTGGAGCCTTCTTTTTCTTGGGAGATGGGGGTTTAGTCTTAACCATGATACTCTCAAAATAGCTTAGCTGCTTCTGCTTCTTCTTTGAAGGAGGCTTAGAGTTTTTCCCTTAGGTGTTGCCTTCCTCTTGGATGTAGTCTTGGAAGCAGGTTTGAGCTCTTCAATTACTATCCCCTTTGAAGCCCTAGAGCCCCTTCTGGTTGTCATCTTTGGTGGAGGCTTAGGAGCTGTCACATTGATCTTCTTTTCTTTTACCACATACTAGACTTCCTGCCCTTCCTCTTCTTCACCAAACTCCAGAAATTGTGAGGTAGTTTGGATAGGATCTTTCTCAGCTGGCTTGCCTCTGAATGACACTTGTCTCTTGACCCCCCAACTAGGAATCACAAGCTGAGGCAGATTTTCCTGTTCAACTTGAGCCTTCTTCTCAGTTTCTACCTTTTCATCCCTTGATGCATCTCTGGCTTCTCTTTCTTACTAACTCTGGTTCATCCTTTCAGCTAGCTCCTCTACTTGTTGATGGTGATAAGGCTAGGTATCCACTGAAACTGGCTGAGGTTCCTGATATAGTACTAAGGACATGCTCATTTCCTCCTCAGCACTTGTATCTGTGGGAACTTGTCTTTCCAGTACAACATTTACATCTGAGGGAGGAATGTTGGAGGATCTAGTTCCTTCATGGGTCAAATCTTCAACCTAAACATGTTCTTCTATGCTTAACGTAATTCCTTCTGCCAGTTCATGAAAGAGGCAGGAGTTCACAAGAGGGGGTTGAATTGTGCTCTAAAAAAATTCAAAACTGAGTGAAACATTATTTATACTGGTTCAACTCAATCTTGGCCTATGTCAAGTTCTCCAACCTTCAGTTGGGTTCTACTAAACTTTTCAAGATTAACTTGGGCTCTTGAATGCCCTTACAAGTGTTAGCAAGAAATCTCTCTCTCTCTCTCTTCACTGATCACTCCCCCTTACAACTTGTAAGATTACACCCTACTCTTAAGATCCCACTATCTTAAGAGTAATCCTCAATTGATTGTGAATACAGAATACTAGTTCACTCTATTGAACAGATTGTGTTACACACTGAAGAATATCAATCAATAAACTTTCTAAGGATTGGTGAGTATTGAATGCAGTAGGTACAGATATTCAATATGGAAATCAATGTACTTAACCAACTTCTTTACAATGGCTTTTATACTTTCTTCTGGTAATTTTCCCGTTGTGAAAATATAGCTGTTGCATGTCCAGAGAGTAGGTTGATCTGATTATGGAGTGTTGGGATAGTATTCAGGAAAGCATTAGCTCCATTTTGCTTGATTTACTGTAGTTCATCTCTCTTCATTAATTGCTGGAATAGTTGGTGTGTCTAACGGCTTTAATTGCAGTTTGCGTGCCAAGGTTAACTTCCTGAAATAGGCCTGTGCACTTTTTGTACTTGATAGCTTAAAGTTGTATGAACCATTGAATTTTGAATAAGTCCTATCGCCACTTTGATCATAGCTTCCAATCGATCACAGAGGATGGTTTCTAATCGATCACATATCGATTACACATAGATCACAGGCATCACTAAATATCAAGTTAAAAAATTACTCGCCTGATCGATTACAGGGGAACCCTGATCGATTAGGCATGTTGAATCGATTGCAGATAGATTATGCTCATATTACATGCTTTCTCTGATCGATCACTCAATATACTCTAATCGATTAATGCTCTCTGATCGATTAGACTTAGATTATCTTATTTCCTCTTATCGATTAATGCTCTCTGATCGATTAGGCTTACTTCTTCGATCGATCATAGGGCCTCTGATCGATTGGGCAACTATAACTCTAACTTCTAATATGAACTTGATCTGTTCCTGATTGATCGATTAGGCTTACTTCTCTGATCGATCACAGGGCCTCTGATCAATTGGGCGACTACAACTCTAACTTCTAATCTGAACTTGATCTGTTCCTGATCGATTAGGCTTTAAGTTTCTTAACTTGTAATCTGAACCTGATCGATTAGGCATCACTTAGGATTTTCTATCAGATTATTTCTAAGTCATCCCTGATTTTTACCTAGCCTTACTTTATGCCTAAGTTATGTTTAGTTATCATCAAAACTCATTATTCTAACAGTTCAGGGATTTATGGAAGAATCTGGCTAGTGTGGCATCAGGGGAGGTCTACTCAGGTTGATCTACCGAGTCTTTCTACTTTGTTGCTAATTCATCCTTCTCCCCCTTTTTGTCATCATTAAAAAGGGTTCTCTGTGCCAAGGGAGAGAGCTCTGAGGTGGTGGTATAGGTGTCATAGGTATTAACAGAGGGTACTGATGAGGGAAGGTTTGGGGACATGAATGAGACTTTGTGTTTACATTTGGAGTATATGTGAGAGGGTAGTTGGATAAATCTGGGAATGAAGGGATCTGTAGGGATAGTTTGAGTGGTTTGAGGAATGGGAGAGGAAGGTGGAGGTGATTTTGGTGGAGAGTTTTGTGAGGAGATGTGAGGGAAAGGGTCTTAGGTGGCTGGAGGTGTGGCTTGTGTTTGGGGAACTGGAGGTGGTGGAGTGGGAGAGGCTTGGGTTTGAAGGATGGGAGATGTGTCAAGTTGGATAGGAGAGTGATGAGGGGAGGAGTCCTGTGAGTGAGCCTCATATGCTTGAGTAGAGGGACCTCCCATTTCTGAGTTCATGAACCTTTGTCCAGCAGCCTCTCTTTCATATGGATGAACAAAGCCTAGCATCTTCTCCACATTTGCTACTCTTGCCTCCAAGTGCTTGACGATGTCTATCACTATATCATAACCTTAGTAGACATATGTGCCACATTCACTGATGGAGGGCACCACAGAGGAATTCAATGCTGCGACCAACCTCTTTAGTAGACTGTCCTCCAAAGCTTGGTTCTGCAGAGAGATTTCTTCCACCAGATTGGGGATGACATTCTGCTGCAAGTTTTCTATCACCTTTGCAACTACTTGTGCTATCACTTCTTCTGAGAACATGTTCCTCATGGAAGATCCAAACATAGATGGTGCAGAAGTGGTGGGAGCTGAGGACTAGGCTTTATCTTGAACTGCTCTAGAGCCTTCTGTTGGTGCACTCTTTCTCTTGACTGGCTTGGGTACAAAAGGTTCCTGTGGTGTACCAGGGATCTCCATCTTCATCTTTTTTATGTGAGTCCCTAAGAAGAGTGGCACCTCATATACATCGTTTTCCTCTAGGTACCAGATATCATTCTTCTGTAGAATGAATTATATCAGTTGAGGAAAAGGGAGAGGAGTCTTGGAACTGGTGGACTCCCTGAAAGTCTTGAATTCTTCTGTAAGAATCTGTCTCAAGTTCAGTGGATCTCCCTTGATCAAGGTAGGTAGGACGGGATTGTCCACCTGCTGTAATTGACTCATTTTGCCTGCCTTGTTCACCATGCACCTAGAGTAGGAATAGTGGATCAACCTGTTGGAGAAGGGCATGTCTGCAGGCTTCACACTACTGGAACCTTTGGCCTCCCCAGATAGTTGATAGGTCCTCAGAACATCTAGTTCTAGGTATCTTTCTCTCTTCTGCCATTGGTTGTGGAGAGGATTGGTGATCTTGAATCACTCATTCAATGTTTTCCAGTTGAAAGAAAAAGTCTTCCCTCTGACAGTGGAGATAACTTCAATGTCTACAATTTCATTGTTGGTGGTATTAGTGCTATTAATCTCCATGAAGGAATAAAAGCTCCTTACTACTTCTTGGCTGTATGGCAGTTTAATCTTTAGGAATTCTTTGTATTCTTGGGGGATAGATCAATACCCATCTGGTGAAAATGATCTAGATCAAGGCAGCATGTTCTTTTGTTGATACTTATGTGCCTGTAGAGATCACTAACAGGAAACTCCTCTTCTGTAACAAAATTCTCTTGAGGGACAACAAATTCCTCAATGGTTTTGACTTTTGCCTTTCCCTTGCTTTTGGCAAAAGTAGTTGGAGTGGACTTGGATTGAACCTCCCCCTTTTCAAAGTGTTTCGGGGAGGCATTCACTGAGTCAGCAAACGTAACTTGCTTCTTGGGTGATGACTTGCCCTGAGAAAAGGATTTTACTAGCTTTGCCATGGCTTGTGCTTCGAATTTGTTGGGAGCAGACCTTAATGTAACAGAGGGATCATCTGGAGGCAGGGAAACCTTATCTTTCTTTACTTTTGGAACAATTTTGGAAGATTTCTCTAAAATTTTGCTCTGGGTTTTTCTCTTATTACTCTCAGGAGTAAAGTTGGTAGGTTTCAAACTGGGTAGGATCATTTTAGGAGGCATTGTGGTTTATAGAGAGGAGTGGGTGCAATCTAAACGTGCAACTAATATATTTTGAAAGGGTTTGAAGGGATTTGAATGTAGGATCGTATTCTTTAGGAGAGGTTACAGGTTTTTGCTTCGAATAGATGTAGAGATTGATGAATAGTGAATGCAAGATGATGCAACGGTAGATTGATGATGCAACTTCAACTTCAACTTTAAGAGAGAGATGAAGTTCTGGAGTTTGATGATGATTCTTAGTTCCATTTAATGCTCCAGACTCATTTTGAGTTGCGTTCTCTATTTCTTTCTCTTCTGTTGTTCAGCCTAGTATGGCATAGTTAGATTCATTGTGAGTAACGGCTCTCTATTTATATTTCTGTGTGTCCAACGTAAACTGCGTAAAATAGCAAAACGTACAACTTGCATATATAAAGTTAGTTAAACATGAGAAAGGAAACAAATTTGAAAACATCAAGTGTCAATCAATGGCGAGGTACGCCAATCGATTGTTGTCTCTGGTCCTCAATCGTTTGTCTTTAGATTGGTTCAGATTGCTACCTGCAACACTCGATGGATATGTCAGCTATCGAATAAAATATATATGTATCAATCGGTTGCCTGATTTCTCAATCGATTAGTTCAGGTCAATCGATGGTCCAAGAGCCAATAGATTGCTTTCACTTTGGTTTGAACTTGAGTTCCAATCCATTGCTCATCTATTGTTTATGCCAATCGATTGCCTATCCTTCCTATCGATTGCTTATCTCGCCAATTGATATGCAATCGATTGCTGATGCTCAACTTTAATCGATTGTTGTTTTGAGGCATCAATTACTTAACTTAGATTTTGAGAAACTGTTTTTCGAAATATTTTTCTAAGTTAAGATCTCATGATCCTATAGCCTAAGTCATGTTTGGTTATCATCAAAATGTAGGGTTCAACAGCCCTCAGCGTCTCTACACGAAATTCACTCTTTTATTCATCCATCTTCAAGAATTTCACTCATCCCACATCAATTCCATGGCTTCCAAAACCAAATTTCAATCGATCATGTTCGAGAGCATGTGCGGCTAAACTCCTTATGGGGATCTTCATGGAGGAAGGCAACCAGACCTTCAACGTTCTTAATGGGGAGTTATTTTAGTTTCTCTTGTCTAGGAAGGTTACCTAGTTCATCAAGAGACCCATGTTCATCTCATAAGTTTCACAACCAATTTATTTGCTTTCATTATAAACAAATATCCCAAAAAGAATTTAATCTAGTTTCCTTAATTAAAATCACAAACCCCCCGAATTTTATAGCTTTTGCATGCATTCAGTTAACTTTGGTAGTTAGTTAATCGACTTTACGTGAGACGATCTGGGAGGGCACCACTTATGCAATCCTTGGTTAGATTTAATTTTGTATTTGCACCCCAAGGCTTTTAGGAAGGTGACAAATCAATCATCAATGAGGTAATCACTTTCCACTTGTCGTATGTATGTGCGTGCTTCATTAGTAAGTGTTTATTGTATTATCTGGAATATGAGAATATTAAGACATGAATGATTTGGAAATTATTATGTTTATGTGAAAATATCATGTGAGATTTGATTATTGAAATATGCATCTATGTGATTTCGAGCATGATTTGAAAATGATGAGTTTTGAAAAGTTGAGCATGTCATAGTTTAGCTATGAGATGGCTAGAATGCCATGATTGCATATTGATGAGATAGTTATTGATGTGATGTTGAGATTATTTGTTTGGTTCTTGCATATGCATAGAGAAGTTACTATCACATGATAACGCCCTCTACAGCCGTTAATCACATTGATCGGTCCACCAAAGGCTTATCCTTCTTAGTTAAATTCATCAATGGTCTTGCAATCTGAGAGAAACCCTTAATTAACCGTCTATAATATCCAGCTAACCCAACAAATCTTCTTACTTTCGCCATAGATTTCAAGAATTCCCACAAAAGCACTGCATCAACCTTACTTGGATCCAGCACTACCCTCTCAAAAGACACCACATGACCCTACAATTTTACCTCTTTCAACCAAAACTCACATTTAGAAAACGTAGCATACAAATGATGATCCCTTAATAATCAGAGAGCAATATGAAAATGTTCCCTATGCTCTTCCTCACTATTGGAATAAATCAAGATATTTTCAATAAATACCACAAAAAACTTATCAAAATACGGTCGAAAGATCTTATGTTGTCCGTAAAGATTGCAAGTGCATTTGTCAACCCAAATAACATCATTAGAAATTTGTAATGACCTTGTCCTAAAAGCGGTTTTAGACATGTCCTCTACCATAATCCTCAACCAATGATCACTCGATCTCAAATTGATTTCTTAGAGAAAGCTGAAGCTCTAGCCAAAAGATCCAACAAATCATCAATTCTAGGTAATAGACACTTTTTTCGGTGGTTTTCTTATTTAATTGCCTATAATCAATACATAACCCCATGCTAGCATCTTTCTTCACAAATTGAACCAAAGATCCCCATGCTGAGCCATTAGGTCAAATGAAACCCTTTCTTGGAAGATCCTCAATTTGCTTCTTCCACTTGCCTTGTAAAACTATATACTAATTTAAGATTTAATATATATGAGTTAAATAAAAATAAAAGTAATAATAATAGAAAAAGTGATACAATAAGAAGATACATGGCACAATAATAATAAAGATTTATTTATTCAAGTCAAACATCAATTACAAGTAGTGCAAACTCGAGTACCTAGTGTAAATACCACATAACTTTATTCTTTATAATATTATTTATTTTTTCTTATTCATTATAATATTAATCAATAGTCAGCTTCTATTGATTCCTGGGTGGCAGTTGGCCTTTTGGGGTGGTGGTAGTTCCTAGAGAATCCAATATATTAATATCTGCAGTGAAGGAGGCAAGCAGATCCTCCTCAGGAGTGAAAAAGTTCTGAACATAGTTATTGTAAAACACCATAGTACTCATAGAAGGATTGAGTGGGTGGGTGGGTGGTGGTGGTGGTAGATTCACAAGGGTGGTACAAATCATATGGATATTCTGAATCACTTGAATAGGCCCAACCCACACCTACTCAATTAAAACTTTCACTTCTGTTGTTGACATCTAGAACATTACGAAAAACAATGAGTGATGTAAAATTTGAACTAATAATGTCCAACTGCTTTGTTAAGCAGAAAACAAGATTTTACTCCAGAAAATAAACTATATGAGTAACTGCACCAAAAAAAACAATTTATGGGAATAAATCCCTCATATGAATATAACTAGAGCATCCCCTAGTGTGGATCCACAATATCATACCACACAAAATTATTTTTTTCTATCTGGACACAGCAGCAACACAACTTGGCAATTCTCATCTAGTAGATTTTGCTTGGAGTAGACAAGGAAAATTTAAACAAAATATGATAATAAAACTTAATCCCCTTTATTTGTCCTCCTCTTTCGATTGTTAAGCAAACACAATTACACAAATGATTAACAACAGGAATAGCAAACACAATTACACAAATGATTAACAACAAGAGTATGTCAAAATTTATGATTATATTCATAGGATAAAAAGGAGGACTATTCTTTTCTTTGTCATGAGGTGAAGGAAACAATAAAATACATATGAATGGTTCAAGTCAAAGCATGTCAGACTTATAAATAAAATGTTCATAGATTATGGAAGGGCCTTATATCATATATCATTTGGTTAATCAAAATAATAATAATAATACAAATGAACAAAGGATGTGAAAAGAATTTGATGTGATGGAACCAAAGAGATAGTTTTCTCTCTGCACATGAATACACATATATAAATTTAAGAGATAATAAGTCAGGGGGTAGCAAAATATGAACAGATACATGTATATATATATCAGGAAGTGTGTGTGCACATAATGAGATGGAAGAAAGGGTAGAAGACATATACAGAAAATTAGAACACCCACAAAGAGAGTTAGGTGACAAAAGAATATATACATACATGTAAAAATGGAAGGACCCCGCATGGCTTGAGAGAGAGAGAGAGAGAGAGAGAGAGAGAGAGTTGATGTAATAAAAATTTCTTTTTGGCACATGAACATATATACATAGGATCAAAGAAAAAAGTCTCAAAAGGTTTATACGTAGAGAGAGAGATAAAGAAGGATCACATAGGTGATGTATGAAAGAGAAGTAAAACAAGCTTTCTTCTTCATTGTTCAATACCCCTTCCTTACTCAGAACAAGACTAATATAGAGAGAAGGAAAATAAACGAAATAGAAAAATATAAGTCACAAGTAACAGATTCGTGAACATAAAAACTTCAGAGAGGAAGATAAGAAAATATAAGGCTTTTAGACAATCACTCAATAAGAAAAAAATTTCCTTACTTTCTCATAAATTCAAAAGGCTTAAGTAATGTTTTCTCTTTTTGAATTTGGATGCCTTGCCCTTTCACAACTAGGTCTATTTATAGTAGTATTATGATCCTCTTTCTGACTAAGATCATTAAATGTAATCTCATCATTAGAGAGTCAAGTCATTATTACTTGTTAATCTTCTTCTCCAAGTCAGTATTTTAATATCTCTTTATCATTCCTAGTTAGCCTATTGTCACCTTTTCTCATTTAATACACTCTCACCTATCCTTTTCCCTTTCTAGAATTTTCTATATCTATAATCTTTCCTAATAGCTTTATTTATTATTTCTACTCTTCTATTTTAAGTATAAATACTTTTTTTATAATTATAAATATATATTTATTATATATACATATCTATAAATATTTTTTCTTTTGGATGTTACACAACTAACTCAGATGGAACCATACAATATATAGTTTTAGAAATCAGGCTTGTTCACAGTTCCAACTCAATTTAAAACTTAACCTCATTTTCTAGAGGTAGACCATACATATCATCAGCAACTACCTCTTGGTATTCCTTAATTACATCAGTCTGCTCCATCGATAACTCACACTCTATTTTAAGAAAACCGCATAGGCTTGGCACCCATAACTCACACATTTAGCAACCTTTTCCATGGACAAAAGCAATAGCTCACAAAACACGCTAGTGGATAAAGAATTTGTAGCATAACTCACAAATTTATCCTTGCAATGCAGTATTACATCATTTGTTATTAGCCAATCCATACCAATAATCATATCAATCCCCTTAAGGGGTAATCAGACCAAATCAATCACAAACTTCAAGTCTTCAAATCTGAGATTTGCTTTTTTACACATATTATTAGTTGCAACCATAACACTAGCATGGGTAGACACCCTCAAATCATATGGCATTACAAATAAAGTAAAACCCAATTTCCAGGAATAATCACATGCAATAAAGGAATGAGTTGCATCCAAATAAAAGAAAACCTTTGTATTATGGTGTTAAAGAGAGATTATGGGTATGTTTGTTTCTATTTAAAAAAAAATTGAAAGTGGTAGGAAATACATAAGAGGGGTGAATTGTGTATTTCAAAGTTTTCAAACAACTTAAATAAAGATCTCAGGATTTATAGTGGTTCAGTCTTAACTCAGACCTACATCCAATTCTCCAACATTAATTGGGTTCCACTAGTGATAACTCAAGATTTAAACCAGGTTCATGAAACCTTTACAACTTTATAGAATTTTTCTCAGTAATATCTTTCTATCTCACCAAATTCTCTCTCCCTTAGACTTTGTGAGATTATATTCTTTCCCTAGGATCCAAATATATCATAAGGAAATCACACAATAAAGATGATTACAAAAGAGGATGCTAGCTCACACTATTGAGCAGATGATATTGTGCTTGAAGTATAATGAGAGAACTCAGAAGATGACTTGAATGCTTTTGAATTCTAAATGAAATGCACTTAATTTCTCTACTTTATAAGTTTCAGCTTCAAAATGCTTATATAGCTTATGATAAAAATTTGCTTGTTGAAGCCTGATGAACCTGCTGTTGTGTATATTTGAGAGGCTTGAGTGTTTTAATGATGATCAATGGTTTATATTACTCTTGCATTTTGTCTAAGGGATTTGTTTGCACTTGATTTTCTAGTTAATAGCTTCTCAAACCTTAATCCAGAGCACAAAATTTCTAACGGCTAATAAGTACATTGTGTGTGTGTGTTTAGCTTGGCTTCTATGTCCAACAGAACTTTCCTAAAATGTGCCAAGCAAGAAACTCCAGAAATATAAAGCTAGTTATTAGTTAATCATAGAAAAGGCAAGCAAATTCAAACTTTCAAATTTAGTCATTGTTGGTTCTCTTGGTCACGATGGTTCTTTGGATTCTTTCATCGATGGAAATGACTGACTATCGAGTATTCATGCTTTACTTGATGGAAATCTTAATGCTCTGAATAATTTTCTACAACACTCGATGGAAAATGTCAATTATTGATTGAATATATACATCAATCTCGAAGGAACATTTTATCTATCGATGGAACTTGATTCATTGATGATTGATTTGTTAACTGATGATCAGATGTGACATGTAATTCTCTAACATTTATGCATGACATTCGATGATCATAAAAGCTATCGATGGAACTTGATCCATCGATGGCTGATTCAATCATCGATTGTTCTTTTGTCATAATTTGTGTTGACAATCGATTGATACTTATAACTATTGATTAATTTCTCTATGAAGTTCAATACTCGATGTATGCTCTAAGGCCCATTGATGGTTGAAGCACAAAATCTATCGATGGTTCATCAAGTCATCGATGGTTCTTAACTTAGTTTTAAAAACTTGTTTCAAAATATTTTCTAAGATACCTATAATTTTCATAGCCTAAATAATGTTTTGTTTTTATCAAAACTCTGAGGTTTAACATTCTCCCTCTTTTTGATGAAGACAAAACATGCTTAGCTATTTGACAAAACTTGTAAGTGAAATTTGCACAAGTTATGACTTGTAAAATTCAACATATATTATCATAGCATTTACATCATAAGGATAAGCAATTTAGTACAAATAACATTAATGCACAAAGTGATAAACAAATATGACAAATAATAGACCATGACAGAAACATTATTTATAATAGATAACAGATAACACATAATGATGCTTGCATAATCCTATTTTTGGCTCTATGGGTTTAATCCTCTGAGGAATGTTGGCTAGAACTTTGAAGCTCTAGAAAGGATTGCTCAGGTGGATCACTGGAAGATGAGGCTTGGTCAGATTTGGTTCTTTTAGATCTAGAATCGGATTCATTTTCTTGTTGCTCAGGAACTACTGCCTCTTGCCTAGATACCTTAGAGATCTTCTTCTGTTTAATAGTCTCTTGTAATGTAGCCTCCTCTTTAGTTGAAGGACTTCTTCTTCTTCATCATCCTTAGTTGCTTCTCTTTTTTCTTCGACCCTAGCCATACTTCTTGTTGTCATTCTCACTGGCCTAGGGAATATCATGAACCGAGTGTTTGTAGTCTCTATCTCGGATCCGTCAGATGTAGATTCTTCTTCTTGCTTAGGCTCTTGTTCTTCTGATTCAGTTTACTCAGACTGCACTTCTTTTTTTGCCTTAGCCTCCTTAAATGCAACTTGTTCTTTCTCTTTTTCCTTCTCAGCCTCAGGATTTTCCTCTTTCTTTTCATTTGAGCTTGCTTGAAATTAATCCTTAGATTTTTCTTCATCATTATTGGCTTCCTTAGTCTTTTTTGCAACTTGAGGTTCATTACTTACATCAATCTTTTTAACATCAGTATACTTTTGAGGATTCTCAGTTGGCTCAATTGAAGCTTCATCAGGCTCATTACTGGACTCAACAACTGTCTCCTTTTCTGCCTCTTCCTGAATATCTTTGGCCTCCTGATGGATTTCTACTAGGATGTGCCCTAGTTTAACAGATGTGGAGACCTCATGAACCTCTGTCTGAACTTCTTGAGCAGCTTCCTTCTCCCATTTTTGTCATAATCAAAAAAGAGTCTTATGCACAAAAGGAGAGGGACCAGAGGTAGTGGAGGTCTAGGAGGATGATGTATGAGAGGAAGGGATACGGGATGCCAGACTAGGGGTCATATATGGGCTGATGTTGGTGGATTTATATTTCTTTCTAGCAAAGGTTTTGGATACAGGTCAAAGAGATATGGGGGTATGCTAGATAACTAGAGTGGTTTGTGTTTGAGGGATAGAGCCTGGTGCTGTAATGGGAGATTGTTTTGAAGACGGAGAGAGTGATTTCGTTGGTGACTGGTGATGTGAAGGTTGAGATGTGGTTTTAGGTAAGGCATGTGGTGATGGTGTAAGAAGCTTGGGTTGTGTATCAAATAGGTGTTCAGTGGCAATGGCAGTGGGTGAGGTAGGGGTAGTTGTGGGAGAGGGTTGTGTTTAGTGGTGAGTAGGTGATTGTGACATGTCTAGGTCAATAGGGGAGAACTAATCTGCTGCTGCTGGGCCAGAAGGTTCCCCAATCTCAGCTTCTATGGCTCTTACTATTGCTGCAGCTTCTGAGGGATGAACATATCCCATTATATCTTCAATGTTGGCCACCCTTGTTTTAAGATGTTTGATAATGGCCACCACTGCATCATATCCATCAAATGCATGCTTGATATAATCCTTGAATGAAGGAACAAGGGACTTATTCATGGCTGCTATGTGTCTCTTCATCAGTCTGTCCTCTACAACAGCGTTCTCAAGGGCAATCTCTTCCATAAGGCTCTTGGCTACAATATCCTTCCATTTTTTAGCAACCCTTGAAGCTACTTTCTTGACCATATCTTCAGTGAACATGGTCCTCATGGTTGAACCAAACAAGAAGGGTCCATTTTGTACTGCTGAGGATTGAACCTCATCCTGTCCTTCAGCTTTGGATGATTCTCCAGTAATAGCTTTGCCTCTAGGTTGCCTTATTGATTCTGATGTTCCAGTTTCCTTGGGGATAGCCATACCCTTCTTTTTTATCTGAGTGGTGTTGAATTGGGGCAACCTCTGGACATTATCATCTTCCAAGTCCCATATGTCATTCTTCAATAGAATGAAAGAGACTAATTGAGAAAATGGTAGTGGAGTCCTAGTTCTGTTGGAGTCTCTGCATTCTTTGAATTGCTTTGCAATAAGTTGCCAAGGGTTTAAGGGATCCTTCTTGATAAAAGCAGGGAGGATTGGGTTATCATTTTTCTGCAGGTGAGATAGATTCCCTTCCTTGCTCACCATGCATTTAGAATAGGCATAGTAGATCAACCTATTTGTGAGCAACATTAGAGTAGGCTTGATACTTGAGTCTTCTACCTCCTCAGAGGGTTGATATAGCCTGATCATATCTTCCTAGGGTAGTCTTCCCACTTCAATCATTTGTTGATAAAATTCTCATTTATCCCTAGCCATATGTTCAGATATTTCCAGTTGAACGAGAACTTTTTCCCTCTATATTAACAATCTTAGCCTTGTGTGTGCTGTTGATCTCCATGTTAGTATAGAAGCTTCTTATGACATCTGGGCTATATGGAAGCTTTATGCCAATCTAGGACTTGTATGGCCCCAACCAAGGATAAGTATCAATCCCTTCATTCTTCAAATAGCCCAAATCCATGAAACATGCTCTGGTGACAATGGCTATACGCTTGTATGTGTCTCCAATTAATGAGAGCTCCTTGTGACAAAGTTACTAGGAGGCTCATGGGTTTAATCCCCAAACAAGATATAATTCAGTTTTCTTCTTGGCTAGGAGAGAGGAGTAGGCTTTGACTGAGCCTTATCTTTTCTAGACTCTTCAATGGCTTTCCTCCTTGCTTCTTTCTTTCTGTGTTAGAAATGGGTAAACGATTATCGCAGAGGAAATCTGTATCTCCTGAGTGGTGTAATGGTTCTACAGCAAAGGAGACTCTTTTTGACGAGGATTTTGTTTGTTGTTGTTGTGATAGAGCCCTGGCTTAATCATCCAGATTTTGTTGTTCAAATATGCTTGGAGCAGTTCTCATTGTGATGGCAAGATCATCTGTAGGCAATAGCACAGTATCCTTGGCCACTTTAGGAACTAACTTGGCCTTTTTCTGAGAGGATTCTGACTTCTCTTTGCCTTTCTTACTCCTAGAGCCCATGTTTAAGGGTAATCTCATCTTTGGAGGCATGATGGCTACTTATCTAATTGAGGGGTTGTGATAACTGACGATGATTCTCGAGAATTTTTGTAAATTGAGAGAAAATCATGGAGGGGTGCTAGTATTTTGCTGGGAATATGGCTAGAATTGATTTCGAGTGAATGCAAATAAGTATGACTATCATATGCAACAGTTAGATATTGTTGGAATGTTAATATTGGGGAGTTTAATCGATGGTCGAATCAACCATCGATGGATACATTTGAAGTTTGCTCAATGGTTGGTAGTTCAATCAATGGTCAAGCCTTTGCTCTATGAAGGGATTTTGATGCTCGAATGATTCCCATGCTAAATACTCGATTGCCATATAATTTATCGAGTATTCCTTCCTAAATGCTCAATGGCTGACATAGCTATCGATGGACGTACATCTATCGATGCTTCCTTTTCTAGACCTTGTTTACTCGATGTCTTCTGCGTGCTCGATGGTTGATTACGATTTTTAAGTTTGAAAACACGATCTTGCTTTGTAATGCCTTCAAATCCAGAGGGTTGCTCGAGGGTTGCTCAATATATACTTCCTCCATGATATAGGCATTAAGAAAGGCACTTTTTACATCCGTTTGATAGAGTTTAAAATTTTTTATGCATGCAAAGGCTAGAAGTAGTCTTATTGCTTCTAATCTTTCAACTGGAGCAAAAGTCTCTTCATAATCTATTCCTACTTCAAGTGTAGCATCATAGCCAAGTTCAGTTCTATCTCTAAAGGCTCTTAAATTTGTTAACATCACTTGTAAGGCTTCACTACCTTTAGTGAATTTCTTAAAGGTTTTTGAAAGTCACTCATTCTCATGAGTGAGGTTTTCACAAGTTTTACATTCATTGACTTCAACCTTTTTCTCATATTCCAAGTTTCTCTTCCTAAAGAAAACAGTTTCTTTGGCAATTTTCACAAACTATATATGTAAAGCATTATAAGCATCTTGGGGTTCATGAAAAGATGGTTCAGAAGGAGCTACCTCAGTGTCTGATTCTTCTTGAGCTACCAAACATAGGTGGCTATTTCCTCATAGTCACTTTTCTCCTCATCAGAGCTATCACCCCACATGGATGATACATAGGCCTTTTTCTTGCCAACATATTTCTCTTTCTTCTTTTCTTTCTCCTTCTGCCTCTAAAGATTTGGACATTCAAATTTGAAATGTCTAGGCTTCTTGCATGCATAACACATAGGAGCAGTATTCTTCTATTGGTCCTTCTTTGAATAGCTAGGACCTCCTTTTTGAAATATTCTTCCTCCACCCCTTTGAAGAATCTTTTGAATCTTCTTACCATTATGCCCATTTCTTCATCAAGATCTTCTTTATCTTCATCATATTCTTCTTCTCTAGAAGTGAATGCTAGAGCTAGAGTTTTCTTCTTCTTGTCTCCTCCAGCTAGCTTCTGTCTATATTTCATTTTGCTTTCATATTCAACCAGTCTTCCAAAAAGGGATGTCACTAAACTTATGGATTCTTCGTGGATTTCTTCTATCACTGTAGCCTTAGCTTGCCATTCATCAGTGAGAATGTTCAGGATTTTGGTGACTTGTTCATCCTGAGAGAGTATCCTTCCCAGAGTAGTAACATGATTGATGAGGTGAGTGAATTTGATTTCTAGTTCTCTGATAGTTTCTCCCTCCTTCATCCAAAATAAGTGATATTCAGTGGTCAGAAGATTGATTCTTCTGCTTTTCACACCTTTTGTTCCTTCATGAGCCACTTTTAAAGCATCCCACATCTCCTTGACAGTTTCTAGATTTGAGATTCTAAAGTACTCTTTTTGATTTAGAGCATTTTGGATCATCAGGATTGCCTTACTATTCAGCTCATGTTGCTCTATGTCATCATTGGTGAATTCATTGATTGTTTCTGCATTAGCACACCATTCTCAGTCTTCATGTGGGTGTAGTCTCCATTCTCAATCACCTTCTACAGCTTGTATCCATTTAAGATATCCAATTCACCCTTTCTTGTGTATTTCCTACCACTTTCAAACGTCTTATAGTGGTGGCATGTTGTGCCATACACAATTATATACACAAGTGGGACCGGCGTGATATGTTATTCACATAGTGGGAGAGGAAAATATGGATCTAGCTCAAGTAGAGGGTCAAACAGGTAACACTAATGAAGAAAGTACAAGCTATAGTTTAGATAATTCATCTAGGCTATTTGATCAAAGCACGGAAATGTTGGCAAGTTGTGATCAAATTTCTTGTAGTAGGTGGTTGTAAATCAGAATTCCACTAGTTAGATGTTAATTGATATCAAGATGTTATTTTGAAGACTTTATTTTGAAACAATATCTATTTAAGTTTACTAGTTTTTTTAATAGTAAAATAATTTTGTTATTTATTGGTAATTTTATTTGATCTTTTATTAAATTAGATTATCAATATAAAAAGATATTAAGCAATCATACGAAAGTAATGAAAAATATGGATAGAATTAGAGAATTGTTAAATTTGTTACATTAATTAACTACGAAATTAAAAATAATGTCAATACAACTAAAATTGAAAAATTGTTGAATTTTAATTATAAATTGATGATGTTTATACTTTTTAGGGAAAAAGACAAATAAATACCCTCCAATTTGCAAAATCCCATTAACAACTTCATGATAGGTATTAACAACTTCATGATAGGTTGTTGTGTTGTTAATACCTATCATGAAGTTGTTAATGGGATTTTACAAATTGGAGGGTATTTATTTGTCTTTTTCCCTACTTTTTATGTGAAATATGTTAGTAGTGATATATAAATAAAAATAAAAAACACTTAGGCAAACACATTTTTAGTCTTTTTGTTTTTAAAACTTTTTTTTAAAAAACTTGTTTTAAAAAACAACTAGCCAAACATGTTTTTCCAAAATTTAAAACATGTCTTCAAAAACATTTCTATAAAAAAAATTTGAAACAAAAACAAAAACAAAAATAGAATCAAACAACCCCTACACCTTTGGTCATATTATGAGAAGCTCTTACCTTCTCCTAAGTTGTCCGAAAACTCTACCAAGGACAGATGCATGACTAGCCTGGGAAATTGGCTTCTACTATGCCTTTGGGAATTATCTAGCTGTGTGACTCCAATAGGGATATCAATAACACTCCCAACACAGTCTTGTGAGTGCCCTACCGCACCTACCACATGGGCCTACAACACCCAAAGTCAACATCGTGGACTCTCAATAGGTCATTTGACTACTCAATCCAGGCCGGCTCCCTTGGCCATTCTTCTTCTAGTAGAAACTATGATGAGGTTCGCTTCTCTGGCTCTAACCTGAAACATGACTCTTCCCCTCGAAGCTACCTGAACTCCCACTACCAATACCATATTTCTTGCTAACACTGCCGCCGGCTAGTCAAGTAAAACCAAAGAGTCTGTTAAGACCCCCACTCACCACAGCTGCTATAGAATCTCGCTTCATGCGGGCCATGCCCTCAAATCTAAGCAAGTCTCCTCAAATCTATAATACTCCCTCATATATAGTAGCTATATCAACTTAGGCCTTACCCCTATGAATCAACTGCTTGGATTTCCATTCTAGGTTGTCACAATGCTGGAGGTGAGTCGTATACCAAGACAAATCTATAAGCATAGCAATGGACTTGTCTTCATGCTTAATGCCTTATTGAATGTTGTAGAATGTCATTTCCATCTTGTCTCAAGGATACTACAAAATAATACTCAAATAACTTTGTCTTGAATTTTTCACAAGTGATTAAGGAGTCATTAAGACATCTAACACTCTCCCACACTAGCTAACAAAATTATTGCCACCCTAGCCTTATGGTACTCATTACATTCCACCATAGAGAAAATGGTTTGCAACCAATCAATCTAATTCTCAGCTTCTACTTGATCCCATTTTCTTTCAAACTTAGATGGATTGTGCCTATGCACATCCTTCTAGATCTTACTGAATGTTAGTTCCTCCAGACGTGAACAGTGTTTGTCCTCCATGAAAATACTGTGAGAGGGACTAATTCTACCTTCCTACCCCTCACTATTGTCCACTAACTCATCCAAGACATGGTAACCACCATCCTTTCCTTTTTCTTCCCTTCTTCTCGTCTTCCATTTGTTGAAACCTTTCTTCTATTACATTCATAATCATATCTCAAAATTGGGCTAGAAATTGTTTATTCCCTAGATTCACTGATTGATTCCCAATAGGCTCGAAGTGTCTTGTATTCACCATTACTCCACCCATCTATGGATGAAACAACCCATACCATTACATAAACAATCAATCTAATAGTCAAATAACTAATAAGAAAACAGATTCTAAGACTGTATATTGCCCATACTTATACATATTCAATGTACCAAGGGTCAAAATTGACTAAACTAATACCAAGAAGTAAAATATTTTCCTTAAAACTTTAATCAAACCAATAATACAACTTATGGAAAACACATTTTCACAAAGCATGATAGAAAATGTTTCTCGTTACTTTATCTTTGAAAAGTTATCATGGCTCAAAAGAATTGTCCTTACATAAAACTACTATCCAGGATAGAAAAGAAAATTTCTAAACTTTATTCTATCATGGATATTAAAACTTTAATAATTATTATATAAGTTAACCATGTTAGAAAGCAGTGACATAACATGGTTATGCAATTTTCACTTGTGCAACAATAGTTAGCTATGTTAGAAAAACTTCCCCTAACATAGTTATTAAAGACTTTCCACAATCTAGCATGAACTTAACCATATTAGAAAAGGCTTAACCTAACATGGATATTTAAATAAATACCATAAATAATTTCATATCTCATACATCGTATAGATCATTCATCATTATCAACCATCTCATTCATAACATCTAAAACTGATATAGATCACTATCCAAATATCTGTTGACCACAATAGAGTAACAACCATAAAGGCCTCAGGCAACCGCTGGAATACACATTAGCTCAGGATACTAATGTAGTAATACAGTTATCCAAGTATAGTTCAAAATAGTGTGGGAGTAAATAAATACATCTAAACATGTCTGTTATATACAACACGAAAATAATAAACCAGATCCTATCCCACAAAAAAGCTAGTGAGTATCGCCCAGCCCCTTCCGTAACAGTCCAACTCATGAGTATTCACCTGAAAAACGTTAAACTACGGGGTGAGACAACTATCTCAATAACACTAGTGGTACTCAACATACATATCAATGTGTGCCAACATGGTGTCAAGCGAGAGCTAATACATATTTATTTTGTTAAGTTGTGCATTAATTCCAATATCTCATCCAGACCAGCATAATCACATTATTCACAAATGAATATAACAGTTCCATATATAATGTTTACCTCCTATCTACATTTACAACAATATGCAATATTAGAATGTCTCCCTGTCTACAATAAAGATGAGCATGAAAAACTAGAGTCATTACCTATTATTTACAATCAAGATAGGCATGCATGTCAACTTGAATGTCCCCTATCTATTATAATCAATACTAATGTCCTTGCCTACAATTAGAAACCATATAAATAACTACTAGATGGACCGATTGAGGGTTACATCATGTGATGGTACTTCATGGATCCAAATATGCCAATGCAATTACCAACTCAAAAGGTAATCATCCATAAATATAACCAGTAACTTGCTAGTTGCCTCATAGTTCCACCATAACATATTTTCATATTCACGTAAAACATATCTTTTCTCAAATTCATTTCACATAATACAACAATAAACCAGAATTAATTTCATGATTTTGTAGTCATTTCTCAACTCAACTTTGGCACATTTTCATTATTATGAAAAATATATCATTTTCAAAACACATAATTGAATCCATTTGAAAGTAAACTTCCAACAAGACAGTTTTAATACCAAAATATGGTTTTAATAATGAATTTCATGAGTCAGTCATGTTATATCAAATTATGTTCATAAATCTCCATTAGCAAGACTCAAACATGTAGATTAAGTAGAAAGTGGTTATCTCTTCAAGACAAGTAACAATTACCACTACTACAAGCTTCCTCTCTCAAGCTTCAACCACCACACTCTACTTATCACATCATACAAATATGATTAATGATTACCATCACACTTTGTTAGCTTTAGAAAGTAGTAAGTAAATTTCTAATATCCATTATAGCACAATGTTTAGAAAATCTCTTTTCTACCATGGAAAGAATTTCATAAAGTAAGGAAAGTTCTTTCTAACCATGATAACATGTTTGTTAAATGATTATAACAGTTCTTTCTATCATGGTTAGCATATCAAATTTCAACTATGGTGTTTAAAATGGTATTTAGAAGAGGGTTTTACATGATATGTTGGACTATGGCTGGACTACCCTCGATGGGTTAAGCCAAGTCCATTATCCTTTGGGTGTAAATGGAAATAACGTAAATATAACAGTAGGGGTTGCTTTATGCTGACTCTGTTGAAACTGTGATTAAAGGATTGTGGGTGTTTCTTCTTGAAAAAATTGATGGAGATACAATTGTACGATAAGTCAGATTTGTTAGTGCACGGATAACTTATCTCATCAATACAACATGAGTTTCCATTCAATGCAACATACCTTTCCATCTATTGAAACATGAGTTTTATTCCATGAGTGTGTATAAACATACACAAGTGATTTGAATGGTTCCTAATTCCCCTTGGGGTTCAAATGCAAGTTATTTACAAACCAAGGATTGCAAGCAAGTGGTGCAACCTTGGATCGTTCATAAGGAGTCTAATAAAATACCTAACTTAACTAGATGCAATTAAAGTGATAAAACCGGGGGATAAGAGTAGACATTTTTGGTATTTTCATAAAATGAACGTAAAGACTTTTTTTTATGTTTTTAAGATAAAAAGAATAGATTGGTGATATGCAAATGATATAATGCTCTCTTAGTTAGGGTTGACACGTAGCAAGCTTATATTTCACTCTTAGTGAATTAGGAGGTTATTTGGGCTAAGTTCATGCAAGTGGATATAATTAGCCTTAATTAAAGGAATAGGCTAGTTATAACACCACTCAACTTCAATAGACCAATTAAGTTTACTACAATCTAATATCAACTAGGAATTAGATCCAATAGATAGAATAACTCAGGTGAACAAATTACTCAATATCGTTGGATCCAATAACTAATTTACATTAGATCATATATATGCAAACTCTCATATTGGTAGAACTTAACCTAATTGCATTCATATGATTAGATTGAATCAATAGTATGGTTCATTAAGGTGAGATCAATTGATGAAATTACCTAAGCATTTAGAGAAGTGGAAACTCAACATGTTCAAATGGAGAAGAACATGGAGAGAGCTAGAAATAGTATGAGAGGGATGGATATTCAGCCTCCCTTTCAGAAATTGGGTTAGAATACCATATAGGGTAATTTTAGATTGAGTAGGATCCATTGCCAACCGGGTTAGGCACAAATCCTAAAAAAAAGAAAATTTTCGAATGTTCGCTGTCGATTCGCCGTGGCTTAAACTTTCTGAGAATTTATGGGATTTGCCATGGCAAACTGTCCAGTTCGCATGATTCTTGTGTTTTGCCTTGTATGTTCTCCAATTCATGCACCTACAATAGAAAATTCAAGCACAAATGAGGTATCCCAAATCTAGAATTGACAAATGTATGAGTTAAACCCCTAAAATGCTCAATGTATGATTAAAATTCAAGTAACTCAATGCTCTTTGACTCTAAGTGCAAAAGTGCCTAAATCTGTATGTATTGGCCTAGAACAAGTGTTAATTCCCCATAATTAGTGGCTAAAAACATATAATAATCAGGTGCAATAGGCCTCTCAATATATAGATATAAAGTGTACTTAAGTGATCTCTCTTATTTTCCTTTACAAAGAGTGCGCTCTCTCTCTCCTTTCAAGCTGTGTATTTGCTGTACATCACTAATCGTGTTTAATTGTGACCCAAATTTAGTGAGGGTACTTTTGACCCTGAATCGCACTCGAAATATGTCCATTATCTCACATTTTTATTGTTCACGAAGTTTCAACAATCCACCTTATCAATATCATATATACACACACATATCAAAACTTAATCGATTTTATGGTCTTGTTAATAAATAGCTGTTTCAATAGTGAACTCATAAATTTGAACTTCTCAGATTAAACTTGCGCTCTTTTTCACATTTTCTAATTTTCTTTAATATAACAACTTGTATACAAATAACAAAAACTAAAGTTTTCTATAAAGTTGAAGTAAACCTTGAACTTAAATTAATGGGCCATTTTTTTCAGAATCATGTGTGTATCCGGAATTAATTTCAAACTTGATGTTAATCTATTTCCATTTTAAGTTTTAGAGCACAAATGACTTTCACTTTTTTCAAATTCAATTAGTACGCTTCTCAAAATTTGAACTTGTATTCTCCTTTCGAGAGGTCACTTATCACTTAAACTAATAATTTGTTGGTGTCAATCAACTATTGTTTCATCAATAAATTTTCAACTTTAGCCTTCTTAGCTTAAACTTTTAACACTTTCTTCTCCGAATTTTCTTTTCTTTTTTTTTTTTTTAAATATAACTTGTTTTGCTACGGTTTATTTATAAAATAGTTGAAGTTGTTATTTAATTTTCATTTTAGATGACATTACAAATGTTGGCTAAAATAAAATGTTTTTTTTCATATTTCTATTTAAGTTTTGCCTTCCATATGCTACTATGCACTAGTAAAAAAATTAGTTTTAAGGGAATCAAATCATTTTACTCAATTTAACCAACAGGAGGAGCTAAAGTCCTATATGCCGAAAGGCTCAGCTGAAATCTCTTAAATTCAACCAAATTACAGGTCAAAATCAACAACATCCAAATTAGAAGGGTTGTTACATCAACATCTGCATCATATCTAATTAAGAATGTTAACATATTGATTTGTCATCATGATAAACCAAATGATGATTGAAGCGCCTGCCAAGAGTCATACAACTGACAGCAATTTAAGCTGTAAATAGCACAACAATCAATGAGTTACTTATTGCTATATTCATGCATTCATACATTTCAAGAGATGAAGGTGGCCCAATGCACTAGACTCACACCAAATGAAATCTAGGAAGGGACATTTGTACGTGGCCTTACCTCGCAAGTCACTATCTTATTGTTGGTCTGAGACTCACCTGCTCATACGTTTCAAGAGATACTAATCACAAAAGAAATCAAATATTTATGAGATCTACATTCTTCCCTTTTGGCCTATTATTCCGTCTATCTAAATCTCCCTCTAAATAATCTACTGTATTCACTTTTAAGAATGTGAGTGATTTGGATTGACCAAGCCATAGTGCTTATAATATCTCTGACGGAATCATGCATCAGAGCCTTGCATAGCCACTAGAGCAATATATGCCAGTATCTTCAAAATTGATGCACCGAGAAAGTTCAGCCGTGAGCTTTTCCAAATCTTCCCTTGTATGGGCTGCGCTCAGAGCCACTCGAAGCCTAGGATAGAAAAAATGATGAACAAAAAACTCCAGACATGCATAGGGAAATCGTTATGATAACAAAAGATCACTCACGATACATTTTGTGGAATGAAGACATGGTAAACCATAATAAAATTAAGTTCAAAAAATTCGTACATCAGAGGATTTACAGTGCTTTCGCATTGTATATGTACAAGGTAGAAATGTACATTTCAGGGAAAATTTGTTCCAGATCATGACATTTGGTTCTTGTATTCTCTATGGATTTTGCCTTTCCTTATTGTTTACTTATTTAAAGTAGCAGTGAAAGGGAACAGATTCGAGACCTTTTGACATCATAAGGGAAAAGCATTCATTTGTTAAAGCACAAAGAAAACAAATTTATCATACTCTATTATCAATGTTTACTATTACTTATCTCTTTTATTACATACTACCTCTAGTTCTTAATATAAGATCTTGTAGTGTACTTTGCATTACAAATTAGATCTTTTATGAAGGAACAGGGGTAGCAAATATTTAAGGGCACAGGTTTCATTTTTTAAATCCACTTTCATTTTTATTTTCTTTTTATCTTAATATTATATGTGGGGGTAGAGTGAGGGATAAAAAATAAAAGTAAAGATCACGGCGAAGGATTTTTCTTTCTCATTTCTTCAAGTTTCACCATAAAAGAAAATGAGTATGGATGCTGAGAGCTGTTAGGAAATAAAACCTGCATGAGTTAGGAGGCACAGTTGGTGGTCGAATTGCAGTCACATGAAAGCCAGATTTCAATAGATGCCTGTTCCAGAATGGTTATAAAATTTAGTAAATTAGAAAAATGAATATATATATATATAGAGAGAGAGAGAGAGAGAGATGGTACCGGCTTGCTTGCAGTGCTTTATCTTCGCTTGCTACAATTAAAGATATAATGGGACTTGTAACAGGTATTCCAGTAAGAGCTCGGAAGTCTTTCACTCGATTCCAAATGGCCCTTCGACGCCATGTCTCCATTTTGGCCACTTTAACAGCAGCTGGCAAATTGCATTTAGGTTTTCAAGAGCTATGTCATTAATACAAGGACCAGTAGTACAAGAGACACAGCAATAGAAACAAAAAAGTCAAATACATCGATGCGACTGGTCATACCAGTCATCTCTTTGCATAAAGATTAACACATTTTTACTATATACATAAATCTTGCATTTACAATTGTACAAAAGTAACAAATATCCCTCAAACTTCATAATAAGTTTAGATTTAGTCATCTCTATTATGGTGAAAATTGCTAAGTGAAAGGAACATTATTCGCCTATCTTGATCTTAGAAAAGGGGATTTATTTTATCCAAAAAAGATGAGATAGGTATTCACTATTAGTTAAATATATCTACAAAACAGAATATGTAAAACTAATGCAAACTTTCTTTTAAGAAAATATAAAGCTATATTTTTGAAGTAAATCCAATCAACTATAAGGACACATCTCACCATGAGCAGCAGCAGCAACCGGGACTGGTGTGGCAGTGGAAAATATAAAAGAACGGCCCCTTGATTGTATGAGTAACTTCCACATTTTGCTGCCAGAATGCACAAAACACGATAATTGCATTACATCACAACAATTTCATAAGATACATTGATGAAAGAGTGGATGGTCTTTTTTGCCTCAGAAGTTTTTGCTCATGGGCTATTTTGCCCAGAAGTTTTTTGTGCATTCAAAATTGCCCTTTAAGTTTCAAAATGTAGCAATATTACCCTATTCTATTAAAAAATTCACGTTAACTGTTAACAAGTTGATATTAACCCTTAATAGCTCCTGAGCGTAAATTTCTGGAGCAAATAGCTCCTGAGCGAAAACTTTTGGAGTAAATAGCCCCTTAACCCTTGATGAAATTTAAACTGCCAAGTGCAATAAAAAGTTATCCCACCCCCTACCCTCTTGTACCTCAAATAAAAACAAAAAAGAAAAGATTAACTAAAGAATCATGAAAAAGGGGAGTTATCTCAAATAACTACCTGCATGCTATAAATCCTCCATGGCAGCCAGCAGCTTTACTCAATGTTCCAATGCACAAGTCAACTTCTTTTTCACAATTGAATTCCTCAGCAACACCACCACCATTTGTCCCACAAACAAAAGATCCATGAGCCTGGTAACAAAAAAAAAAAAAAAGTTCCATGAACCTGGAGAAAATTAGGTTTAAATTTTGGGTTAAGGTGCAAATTTGCCTTTGAAGTTTTTGCTCAAGAGCTATTTTGACCAAAAAAAAAATTTTTGGATTTAAAATTTCCCCGAAAATTTCAAAACGTATCAAATTTTGCCCTTTTCACTTAAAATATCAATGTTGACAGTTAAAAAAATGATATTGACCATTAATATTGGTAAAGGGCTAAATTGCTACGTTTTGAAACTTCTTAAGCAATTTTGAACCCAAAAAAACTTTCGGGGTAAAATAGTTCTTCAGTGAAAACTTCTGGGGCAAATTTGCACCTAAACCCTTTAATTTTTGATATCTTATAATTGCATCAAACTATGCAGGCATAGAGAAGTCATCATTTCTTATACAGGGTAACTATATCAGCGCTAGACATGGCACAATATATGTTTGGAAGCACTTAAAATAATTGCTTTTGCGCATTACAACACAACTTTTCTCAAATATTCACAAAGAATTAAAATAAGCTAATCCAAAAAGGTTTATAGTAGTTGAAAGAATTTTTTACATGATTGATAAAGAAACACGAGAGCGGTCAACTAAATATGATAGCTTAAAATATGCTCCCATTCTCCAGTGCAGCAATATTATGTTTTAGCTTGCCAATGATGATTGTGTAAAATGAGAATAAATGCAGGACATAGGCTTCAAGTAGCTGATGATACAACTTAAAGAGGGCTTACATCATCAATGACTAACAAAAACCCATGCTTCCTACGAAGGTTTGCAAGCTCAACCATGGGTGCAAAGTCTCCATCCATGCTAAACAAGCTACATAAACAACAATGCGTGATTGCGAACAGAAAATCCCATTCGTAAAATCATGTACAACTGACATCAGAATTATAGAATTATAATCAACGATCAATTTGTAAATCTATATCCGCACCAAGTAGCGGTTCTGACTTTCAAACATCGAAAATATTTATGACACATAAACCATGCTGGCCTTTAGTGAGGAGGATATAAAGATCAGCGAGACATGAATAGCTGAAGACAAAACCTTGTGTTTGTAACAAGATCATGCATTGATGATTAAACAGTATGTTCTTGAATCACCACTTCATTAGATCTTAATTTATATTGATGATAATATCTTTTCTTCTAATTCTTCTTTCACCAAAACAATGATGAAATTGTTAAAATCAAAATCAACGGATATGGAAAAACTGATGTGACAATGGTTTTTTATCAAAGCAACACAAGATTTATTCACAACACATATACTTGCTAAACAACCACTTACAGAAACAGAATTCATGGTTCTCATGTACTCTCTCATTTCTAAAGAATTATCAAGATTTTGACCAGAACTGTGGTTCTCCATAAAAATATCATTATTCTCTTTTCACATAACTTGTTCAAAGTTTTGACTGAAAGTCGTACTATTTGCTCATCTTGCCATTGGTTAAATCATAACTTTTCCAGTGTGTATTTAATTATTACAAAAAATAATCATGTTTGAATTTCTAATTATAAGAATGAAATATCATAGCAATTTTAAATTGTGTTTGTATCCAATAGCACAAAAAATGTGTTAATATTAATGTCCGTAACTGAATCTCATTGCAATGCCTTGGGCAAAGTTGTAAAACTAGTAATTAGACTGGGAATGGGAGCAGTTCACAGTTCCATGTAAAAACTATGGTTGGTCATTCTTTTACTTTCTTTTTTTTTAATTTAAGTACAATATTTATTGAATATACTAGTTAGCAAAAGAATAATTGTATCAATTCTCTGCATTAAAAACATATCGATTTGAGTATCAAATATCAAATTATGGACTATTAAAATGATCAATAGAGTGTAAACAGTTTTATTGCATAATAAATAGTTTAATCACAAACCAAAAGTAGTTAGCATAAAACTTTGGTCAAGTTCTTCTATCTATTGTAGTCCAATCACACATGGTCATGTGTCCTATTTGTTCCATATGGAGTTAGAGTTAAATGATAGTATTTCGAAAATATGACACATGATCATTTGTGATTGGAAAATATGACATAATTGGCATAAAGAACTTGACCTAAGTATTATCCTAATTGTTATATTAGTTTGCAACACGTGATATAATGATGATTTCTTCATTACAAAAGGCATTGGACAACAATATTGCAAACTAGAAGTTGTATTGAGTTTATAATAACAAATAAGTAAATAATTTTAAAAACACAATATCACATTTATCATTTATGTTTTGAAAGAATTTGAATCCACTAATGACTAAGAATTTACATATTTTATTTTAATTTAATGATGCTGAAAAAATTGTCATATTCAGAAGTGATAGAATGAAAATCCAACAGCAGCATGTAACAGAAGAAATAATGAGTTACCTATCAGTCACAACAACTTTTCTCTGCATTTTGCAGTTTGACCTGTTAAGCACAAAGATGTTGCAACAATGTAAGCACGATGTACATACTGTGAATGGCACAAAAGAGAAATACTCATGAGAACATGTGAATTGCAGGAAGGAGAAACCTACAGGAGTGTATTAAGGTGGGACATATCACAATGTCTGTAAATGAACACCTTCACACTTTTTTGTCGCTCAGCAAGACGAATACCATCAATTATTGATGCATGATTTAGTGCATCAGAAAATATGGCTATTTTTTCATCCTCCGAAGGTATGCTGTTCCCAGTCAAGAGATAACTAATACTCCCTATTGCTGTCATCAAAGCCATATTGGCTGCAAACCCTGTTGGACAAAGAAGGCAATCCTATAGCATAGATTTTAAACCAAAAACTTGTCAGGAATATATACAACCCAGGCTTATTATCATATTTTTTCCTTTCATCATCTCAAATTAAGAGCCAGCTCCATGAAGATAGAAAAGTATAAAATTCCTTAGAGTTTGAGGATAGAACAGTTGAAAAATATAACTGACTCTTCTAATAATAATTACATTTTGTAACTCAATTAGATTACAGAATATTCATTGAAGGTAACAGAAAAGATAATAAAAAGAAACATAAAAAAGAGATGTTATAATTTCAATTTTACATAGCTTCCCCACAAGGTAATCCTGAACAAATAAAATAGACGATTGACCAGGGAATCAACTATTAAAGACAGTAATTAGGTCATGATAAGCACCAACACGACAACAAAGTCAGACTTTCAAAAATGAGATTTCCTCATCACTAGAATGAACACAAAGGATGCCAGTTTTCCCTTTTATTCACTAATCAGGAACTGTTCACACAAGAACATAAAGGGATAATCTCAAAGGTGCAGAACATATGTTGAGTAAGCATAAACTCAGACTTAATAGAAAAATATATCATTTGGTCTCCTACTCTACAGTCTTAAGTTAAATCACAATGGCTAACTGTGTCTATCAGATCAAACTACAAAGCACTGCAAGATATTAAAAGGATTAAAGTTCAAGGATTTCCCACAAGACAGTTTATACACCTCTTTCTTCTTTAAATCTGCCAAGCATGACTCCAGCTGACCGTGGTAATTTGTATATCCACAAATAAGAGCCGACCCTCTTGGTCCCATTCCATATTCTAGGGCCGCCTGACATAGGAAAACAGTCATACAATACACTTAAGCTAAAACGAAACGAACTGAATTGACAGAGTTCAGAAGATTAAAATGAAAAAGAGGAGGAGGGAAAGTAGTTCAAGGTTCACTGAAGGGAAGGTCATCAAACACACCTTTGCAGCAGCCTTTCCAATAGTGGGATGGGAACTTAAGCCAAGATAGTCATTTCCAGAAAACAAAATTAACTTTTTCACTTGTTGACGATATCTCTCGGGGTCTTTACTAATAACTGCACTATGGGCAATGTCATCACCTATAACCAAAAAAAAAGAAAAAAAGAAAAAATGTCATTGATATATGTCAATAAGACATCAGAACATGAAACAAAATGTCCGTCCGCTGAGCTAGATTGAAGGAAACACCAAAATTTGCAAGCACAAGCATATAATAATTAAGTTGAACGTCATTATAAGTAGAAATGGCATAAAGTAACTGTACAATTCGCTCCTTGAAATACATAGCTTATACTGCTTAGTCTTAGCATTTATCCTCCGACATGAGCTAATCTACTTAAATTTGTCACTCCCCAACGGCTTGAGAAGAGGTATAAAATTACTTTACTCAACGAAAACAGAAGAGAGATTCAAAAGTTACCATTGTACATGTTATAACATACCGTATAAAAAAAGGTAGACTAAAAATGCTTATCGGGTTTCAAATTTTAAAGCTTGAAAAGTTACCAGAACTTGGGGTGTCATGCATCCATTTATTAAATGTGGGTTCTCCAATTTCAACTTCTACAGACAAGCGATCCCAGGGGCGCAAATCGTCGAACACCTCGAATTCTTCATCATGCGACAAAACATTTTCTGGGTTTGGTTCATATTGTGTGTCATTCTCAACACGTGAGTGTGTGCTTTGCTTGCGGAGGCAAATGGGTCTCAAAGATCGAAGAACTTTGAGAGACTCAAGGCTTGCAAGTGCCTGGCCGACCCAAAAGTCCCACACATTTGGAGTATCCATTTGCTAAACAATGAGAGAGCTAGAGAGAGAGAGAGAGAGAGAGGGGAAGAAAGAAATGGGAAGGGAAGAAAAAGAAGGGGTAGGTGGGATGATAAGAGTAATGAGCAATTAGCCGTTTGCCATTTGGAGAGAGTGATTAGGCATTCATTCGAGTTTAGTAGTTTAGTTGGTTTTCGCTACTAAACGCAGTCTCGTGATTGGAAGCTCCGCCTCGACAGTCGCCAGTCGCCAACTTCTATTTGAACCCGAGAAAAAAGTGTTTTTGGCTGAAAACTATATCAATTATGCCCTTATCCATGCTGTTACACTTACCGGCTACAAGCATTTTGGGCATCACAAACCAAACAGCATGATGTGTCTAGTGTTTTAGTTGCTTATTTATTTGCTACATCTATATTTCTATACTTTTAAGTAATTTTTGGTTTAGTTTTAATTTTGGTCCCGCTTGTATGTCACATCAATTAACGACGTTAACATCGTTAACTTTAGATCTTATTCTTCATTAAACTACATATACTAACATTTTGGAAGGCATAAAGCATAGAGACAAGAACAAATAAAGTCCATCAAGTATAAAACTAAAACTGGTTAAATCGTCCAAGATTTTGGGGTGAGTTTATTAACCCCCGTGTCATTATTATTCTTTGTAGGATTTCGGGTGTACCTAGAATCCAATTGACTCCCTGAGTACCCACACAAAATCAGAGCATCAATTTGGACTCCGATTACGTTATACGACAGATGCACATACATGATAGGAAGATAGAGTTTAGAGAGTAAAGAGTTATCAGTTACGGGTATTATTTTCCTATTCTCAAGACTTAATATTAACTCTCCAAACCACTGCCCATATAACACATAATGGAGGTTAGTTAATATTTAAATTTCAAATTACTAAGGGAAAACTACCACAGTTATCCCATAATTTACCTTATTCATTAAACAACCCCACTTTAATTGGGTTTGGGTCATAATCCACCAAGTCTGGTTCTGGGTTTTCCCCTACATCTCCCACTCAACTTGGTGGATTAAATGTTAAGGGTTAAGACTCTTTCTCTTCCATCATTCTTTCATACTAGGCGCTTTGCCATAACCACTTGGACACGACATCTCCTTTTAGGAGTCTTGTACTAGGAATTCCTTTCATAGAGATCATTACAAAACAACCTTGTAATGCAGTTGGGCCATGAGAAAAGTGTATATGCGTAAATCTAGGATATCTGAGGGACTATACTAAAATCCCTCTTTAGTCAAGATAAAACTTAGATTACCTTTCTAACATGTATAGTGTTCACACTAATGAAATTAGTAAACTAATATCATAAAGGACTTGTCTCAGCCACTAGCATAAGTGTGTGTATTTCGGGTCTTCCTTTCGCCCAAATATCACTTCAACATGAATCAACCGCTTCCCTAATACACTACAAAAGAGCGGATTTTACTGGCGGTTGCATTAGTAGTGGATGACGCAAACCGCCAATAATGTGACATTAGTAGCGGTTCTAAGCAGAAACTGCAAGTGAATATGACGTTTTGACCCAGGGAGTAGTGGCGGATCTTATTGATGGTTAGGGAGCCAAAACCGCAACTAAAATTGGCACCCTTTGACAGGAACATTAGTGGCGTAAATTTAGTCGCGGTTGTGGTGGACAAAACCGTAGGAAAATGAAAAACCACGGAATTAGCGACGGTTTATCAACGTTAGTGGCGGTTATGCCTCAAACTACCACTAACTACGCAAATAAATGGCTTGGCATTAATTGCCAACGCAATTTAGTCGCGGTTTGAGCGAGGTTATGGCTCAAACCGCGACAATTAGTAGCGGTTCTGAGGGAACCGCCACTAAATTCATTTGTTTAAAAGCTCGTACCTTTTCATTTGAAAAGACACAAGCCTTTTAGAGAAAGCAACATGACGTGAGTTCGATCATAGGAGGAAAGCAAGGGCATTTTGTCCTATATTTTGTTGCATTTGTTTCATTCCAAAGCCTTTTATTCAGTCAAAATCATGGTCGGGAAGGGTGATTGTAGTAGAGAGAAGAGGCCTATCATTGATGAACAAAGAGAGGAAGAGGAACGGCTTTGTAGGGAACTGGATAAGCAGGTCGAGAGGGAACGAATAGAACAAGAGCGTATCCGTATACAGAACGAGCCGATTCTGGAAAATGTAATCAACACATTCTGAGATGGGGGAGAAAACTTAGATGGGGGATTGAAGGACCAGATTTTGAAAATATTCAACATTGATTGGATGAAGAGGAAGATGAAGAAGCGGGGCGGCCTCAACGATCCGCTGGAAGGTCCACTGGTTATGAAGTAAAAGTTCATGGTAAGGAAATTCAATTTTTATCGTTTTTATCAGAAAACTGAATTTTTTAACGCTCATAAAATTGTTGCCTAAATTTTACAGACCCTTCTGGTAGCATAAGCGAAAGGAGGTTGAAGGTGCAAGATGCGATGAACCTTCCGAGTGGGCATATGGTTAAGGTTGACTGGGATGACGGGTTGACCAAACTATCGGTAGGCAATGGGGGTTAACTGTATGGCAGGTTTTGTGGGAGTGTAGGTCAGAATTACCAACAATTCCCGATTGATGCTTTGGATTGGAGAGAGATTGATAAGGAATCAAAGAAGTTTGCGTGGAACGAAATTGTGAAGGTTGGTTGAACTAACTTTAAGCTTATTTATTGTTTATTATTTATTATTATTAGAATGTGATTTTAATTAATACTATAGGAATTGTATTTATTATTATTTCTTATTTATTATTATTGGGTTTTGATTTTAATATATACTATAGGAAATTTATTTATTATTTGTTATTTCTTATTTATTATTATTGGAATTTGATTTTAATACATACTATAGGAACTGTATTTATTATTTGTTATTTCTCATTTATTATTATTGGAATTTGATTTTAATACATATTATAGGAAATGTATTTATTATTTGTTATTTGTTATTTATTATGTTTGGAATATGATTTTTATTATTATCATCATAATAGTATTTAACCATAGTTAAATTTTATATTTTATAGAGGAAGTTTGATGTGAGGAACAAGCGCAAGAATTGGACAGAATAAAAGATGGGGGACGATTGGAAGAACAAAAGGTTGGATCTATTTATCAAAAGAGATCAGGGTGGGAGTAGGCCGCTTCAGGAGTTGATCGAAGAAGTCCCTAGTGGCGTCCCTCTGGATGCGTGGGAGAGATTTATGTGTGGAGGAGGGGAGATTTAGGGAAGGTATAATGAATAATATTATTGAATTGATATTGAAATAATGAAGAAATATTTTTGTATTACTGATGATGTTCAATTTTATTTTACGTTAACAGAAGAGGTCGCAGCAAGGTGTCCTCAGCCAGTCGTATCAGAAGGTTCATCATATGGCTGGGATGAAACCATTTTCGGTTGGCTACAAAGAGATGGTATAAAGGAATGAAGCTTTGTTGTTTAATTTAAAAACAATTTCATTTTATATATTAATATTTAGTTGTATCATAATTTTCAGGAGGTTGAAGCTGCGAAGAAAGGGACGAAGCTACCTACGGTCGTTTCTACCAAATAAAGCACAGACACGCTGACGAGAGTCTAACATCCAGGGAGGCTGAGAAGCAAATTGTAAAATTTTAATTTATTTATTTATTATTAAATTAAAAGTGTAAATATGTTTGTGTGTGCAGGCTAGGATTGAACACACAGAGCGAGAGATCGCCGAGTTGCAGGGGGATAATGTGTTAGTGCTGGCTGTCACCCAAGAGGGGGTGAATTGGGTGATAGAATAAAACTTTTGATTCTTTAAGGAAAAACACAAGCGATGTCAATCTTTGAATTCTTTTAAGATTTATCACAGAGAATATTTCAAAACATGAAATGCATTGAAGAGTAAATAATTTTGGTATGCTGGAAACTAAGAGAGTTAAGGGAAGAGATAAATGCACACAGAGTTTATCCTGGTTCGGTCAACCCAGACCTACATCCAGTCCTCAGGCTCCACCTGAGATTTCCACTACCCTCTTGTTTAATCCTGGCACAAGAGAAGCCTACCACAGGTTTTACGAGCACAGGTTCACCTGCCAACCTTTACAGAGTTTTAGAATCCCTCTAAACACTCCCCCTTACTACTTGTAAGGAAATATCCCTGTTCTAAAGCACCAAGCTTTCAGAACAACCTCAAACAGAAGAGGATTTCAATAAATACGTTCACTTAATGAACTGATTATGATAAACACTTAAGTACAAAGTAAAGTAGAATGAAATACAAATTTGGGCTTAATAATCTGAACAATGAGTGTGCTCTAATTCTTCTTTTCTAATGCGCTCGACTCATCATTTCTGGGCTCACTTGAATATGACTGATTTTCTGTGCAAAGCCTCTGATTTTCATTTCATATCATCTTGCATCGTGTGTTCGCTCGCTCGCTGATTTTGATGTCTTCAAGTCTTTATATATGGTGGAATCCTTTTCTATCCGTTGGAGACTTGGAGAACTAGCCGTTAGCACTTTTTCTTTCTTTTCATGCTTCAACTGTTTTTGCAGAGGATAAGATAAGAGAGAGAGAAAGAGATTGTGAGTAACGTTATCCTGCTGCTACCTGCCACTGTACTTTCATGTCAGCTTTTTCATTAGTGCTAGCACGTTTTGCTATTGCTAACTGCATAGAGTAAATCCTGCACTTGAGCTGTTAGCTAAACAAGTAACTATATAATGCACAGCAGATGCTATCATAAGCTTTGTCTATTAGCTCAATGAGATAGAGACAATATATATCAGCTAAGATTGTCTAAGTTATCAGAACATACTCTTAATGATAGATATTAAGGCTAGCATGTTCTCTTGGTTCAATTGTTTAGCGTACTAGCTATATCATATCAACAAACATTCTTCTATCGATAGCTAATCCTATTATCGCTAGTTACTTGATTGCTTATTAGCTTTAAGGATACTGAGATGATTATTCAAAGGTATTTCAAGGTATCCTATTATCGATAGCTGAATGTGTTATCGCTAGCAACTATGTTATCACCAAATTCATTTGTTCTCAGGCACTAACTATCTGAATTTCTATTATCTGAAGTACTCTGTTATCGATAGCTTAACCTGTTATCGCTAGCTGATTCCATTTTCTCAAGGACATGGTTCATTGTTCAGCTAGTTATTCTTCCTTTTATTTATCCATGTTCTTAATGAGCCTTTAGCGATATGGTCTTTCTTAGCGATAGTGAATGACTTAGCGATAGATATTAACTTTGTTATTACTAAGTCTTCATTTGCTATGGCTCTGTCTATTAGCTATAGAGATACACTTTAGCGATAGAGATTTTTATTCTTAGTGTTCTGCTAAGATTCCATCTGTTATAGTTGATCCTTTCAATAGTGATAGTCTTTAGCTCTAGCGATAGAAATCTGTTACCTATCAGATTTTACTTGTTTAATTCAAAGGTAACTTGCTCTTATTTACTTATGTTATATATGGGGTCAGTTTTCATCAAAACTTAAGATTCTAACATAATGTAGACCCCATTGCCTCGCTCAGGGCCGCCATAGGGCCTCGTGAGCACCCCGGCCTTCGGTGGTGTATGGCAGTCAGGCAACCCAGGTAGTGCCTAGTCTGCAACTTCGGGCCAACCATCCACCAGTGGCTTGATGAGGAGCAACGATGAGTCTGAGGCTCAAATGAGGGAGAGGCTGACTCAAGAGATCACCTAGAACCTGACGGCGACGATTACAAAACAGGTGGCGGATCAGGTGTTAGACAAATTGGAGTCCTGGATGGAATGAGCTAACAGTACGCTCGACCGAAGACAGCAGAGGGTCGACCTAGATGGACCTCCTTTGTGAGTACCACTACCTCCACATCCACCGAAGCAGCCTCCCAACCGTTCTCCAGAGCATCAGGACGAAGATCAGCCTCCTATGTAGCTCTAGGGTCCTCTTTTTTATTAGAATGTTTGTTATTTCAAGATTGTTACTTGAACATTTTTAAATTTGAATATTTGTTATTTAGAATATTTGTTGTTTGAACATTTATTAATTGCAAGATTGCAGAATTTCATTAGTTGTTATGATCATACTTAATTTTTACTAAACACTTTAATTACTTCAAGTTAGGATAAGGTTATAATTTTTTTAAAAAAACACGTTTCTTCGTGACTGATAAAGAAACTTTTGTTATTTGTTAATTTCAAAAATTATTAAAAAATTAAAAAAAAAAGTGTTAAACCGCCGCTAATGTAATAAAATAATAATAAAAAAATGTGTAACTTAGTGGCTGTCAACGACACATTAAATGCCCACTTGTTCCTATTTCAACGGTCTAATTGCTTTAGTGGCGGTTTTAATAGCGGTTTAACACCTTAAATTTTAATACTATTCTATAGCATTTTAATTGAATTATAACCACTTTTACAAAGCCATAAGCTCAAAAGTACAAAAAATTTAAAACTTTTTCTTTTAAAACATTAATCCAACTTCATTTATGTTGGAATGGGCTTTTCTGACAAATTGAAACAATTTAAAACCTTTTATAAATCAGAGTGGTTCATAAAACAATTAAATTACTTTAATCCTCTTATGGTCCTACCCCTTATTGATAGTACTTGGGGACCAAAAACCCCTTTATATATATAATATCTACTTATAGGTTCCTATCATTCCAACACCTGAAACACTGGGATTACCTCAACTGATAACCCTCTTATCTGAATATACAACTGTACTAATCATTAGTGATATATACATATATTTACAGTTATATATTAACTACTTTACAAGTTACCAGCTTGTTCTACTTACTTAAACTTATATCACACACAGGTAACTAGGTTCCAAATTAGTTATCTACAGTGATACAAAAACATAGCAGGCATTCCTACTCCTTCATACTTCCTTAGCCTCAAAAGCTTACTCCTCTTTCTAGCTTCTCTGAAACAGCAATTTAACACAGTTTATATCATACACTGTTATTTTCATGCATGCATTTTCAGGTATACATTTTATAAACCCGTACAAATAATACAATTACACATACTTTTTGTGCTATATGCTCTACCAGCCACTACTAACAATATGTTTGTTAAATAATGGGGCAACTGTACCTGTAGGGTTTATCTTTCATAACAATTAAGTTATGATAACTAATCTCGCTAGGGGTTGCGACCCACCTAGCGTTGGAGTACTCCATAAACTGGGAAGTAAAACTTCCATGCAGGAATTAACAAGGTTTATCACCTTTATACATAATGTAAACTTGCAACAGATATTACAAAATTATACATGCAAAAGTTGTGTTATGAAATAAACTGCTACCTGACTCCAGAAATTACTCATAACTGGGTTCTTCCTCTTCGATGTGCTATGGAGATTCAACTCCACTATACCTTCCTATGAACATTCATAATATAAGAATAATATATTAATATCTAGGCTTATTCATAATAATTGGGCGTCTCTCACGTTCCTATAGTACTATCCTTCCTATTTCTAATGTATATAATTAAATCCTAGTTTCTAACTTAATTGCTAATCACATAATCATCAACAGACATTGTACAATCATGAATTAATATACACATAACACAAGCATAAGAATATCCTTACTCTTTTAGATCAAACTTACATATCCTATTAATTGTTAGAAATCTTAAGTTTTGATGAAGACTGGACACTATAGATAACATAAGTAAAATAATCAGATAGCATATAGCTTAGCCTGAAAGGAATAGATATAAGAATCAATTAATATGACTGAGGAAAAGTATAAGGTATCTGAGTGTTGGACAAGTCCTATAGATAACAGATAATCTATCGCTAGATTAAAAGGCTATCGCTAGTAAATGAAGAAACAAGGATAAGACTAGCTAATGAAGTCTTGGCAGATAAACTGAAAGAAAATAACTCTATCGCTAAGACCTCATAAGAAACAGCTAGAAGAAATTACAACTTAAACACTAGCGATAACACAGAGAGTTATCGATAGCAGATGACCAATAAGAAGCAAAGCTTGAGCAAATGAAATACACTAGCGCTAATATAGACTCTAGCTATATCACAAATTGTTAGCGAAAGTAGAACACTTAGACATTTAGATAAGTTGCTATGTAGAGCTAATAACAAACTATCAATAACATAGCTGCTAGCGATAATGACTTTAGCTATCGATAATGAAATCACTTGCTGAGATAACTTAGTCATTCTGGTATATTATCTGTGGACATTGAGCTAATGAATCCTTCTAGCGATAACACCTACTATGCTTCACATGAACACTTGTTTAGCTAACAAGTTAAGTGCAGGACTCACTCTATGAAGCTAGCGATAACATGAGATGTTAGCGCTACTGAAAAAGCTGCTACACAAGTACAATGTTGCAGAAAGTTAGTAAACACAGCCTATCTCTCATAGCTCATCTTCTGCAAGAATTAAATGAAGTAAGAGAAGATAGATGTCTAAGATGAAGATCAGCATTAAATGCCAACGGCTAGGAGCTTCCAACGACTATATTCAAACGGATTCAAAGCTGAAAGTTTCAAGGAAGACAAAGACGACATATAAAAGCCAAAGCTTGAGCATTTATGAAGTAGCGAACAAATCTGTTGAACATACATTCATTATCTTTACCTACTCTCAGCTTAAAGCTTTTATTACTCTTAAGGAGTTTAATTGTACTTCAGTGATTATCAAAATCTGTTCATTTAGTGAACTCATTTATTGAAATCCTCTACTGTTTTGAGGTTGTTCTTAAGTCTGGGACTTTAGAACAGGGTTGTATTCTTACAACTTGTAAGGGGGAGTGTTTAGAGGTTTCTAAAACTCTGTTTTGTAAAGGTTGACAGGTGAACCTGTTTTGTAAAACCTGTTATTAGTGGAACCCAACGAGGAGTTGGAGAACTGGACGTAGGCAGAGTTCGGCCGAACCAGTATAAAGGATTGTCTTTGTATTTCTAGTCTAACTTTTGAAAAGCACAATTCACCCCCCCTCTTGTGCGTTTTTCCATTTACATTAATCACTTAATTTATACTTTAATTCACGACTTACATATCCAAATACAGCAATTCAAATAGAATAAAGCAGAAAATTCATTTTTGAAATAACATCATCAATTAACAATTCAATCAAGCAATTATAAACTTGCAACCATGGTTATTTACTTGTCTTTAAATTCATCAGAACAACCAATTGACCCACAATCCACATACTAGATTCAATAATACAGACTTTCAATTCATTACATCACAAATTAAAGCCAAAACTTTCTTGGCTCAATTCACAACCCTTTTCTCTTATTTAGGATCCAATTACTAATAGAACAAGGCTTACATAACTCAAGGATTGATAAAAATGCAAGAGAGCAGTCATTAGAAACTAAACAAACATTGTAAACATGAAAACAAAATCACAAAGCACAACAAAACATTCAGAATTCAAAGTTCAACATATTCCCCTTTTCCTTAATTTCTTTCACATCACCCAATTATCAACTATTTTCAAAGAATAACCAATTCAACTTCACATTCCATTAAACCTCCTTCCTATTGAACTAACATCACAAGTTTCCCTTTTTTCCTACCACTGAAACTAGCGGCCAACAACAGAAGAGAACAAAATTATATAATAACTTCTTACACCTTTACTCAATTAAATATCACAAAATTTCCTCCTCCCCTAACCTCAAACCCGCAGACCAAAGCAACAAGAAGGAAGAACATTGAGCAATTAGCAACCTACATCAATCAACCATAACAAGAAACTTCAATCTACTTCCTCCTCTATCACCGTCAGCAACAAAATCACAAACACATCCCTCAATGAACAAGAAATCAGCTGCACATAGGGAACAAAATTCGAATGAATAGGGGAAAGGAAACAAAAATCCCAAACCTCAACAAATCAAACATATAATACTCTTTCTTTGAACTCATACTATTCCTAATCATGTTTATTAAGAAGTTTCGTTCGATTCTTGCCCCAAATCACAAGAACAGAGTTGGGTGAACAGTACCAAGAATGGATTTTTTGAAGCAATCGGACCAAATTCAACTTCCCCCCCAAAATCAACACTCAAATCATCAAGAGCAAGACCCAAGCATCATTTTTATGAATTTGGAAGCTTCAGAAACTCCCCAAAAATTCGAATCACTCTCCCTTTAGCTCGCTCAAAATCAGCCAGAAGAGAAGAGAAAATGAAGACAAGAGCTTACCTAAGATTGACCCAAGCTTCCTAAGCGTTTCCACCACTTCTTGCCGCCGGTCGCCGTCAATTTTGGCCGGAGCCGCCGCTGGAATGTCGAAGAAACAGAGGAGGGTGAGTGAGAGAGGGAGCTCGGGAATGAGAGGGAGAGAGTGAAGGGAAAGGTAAAGGAATACGTGGGAGTGTATATAAAAAGATAAGGATGGAGGAGGATATTTTAATTAGTTGAATTACTATTTTACCCCTCCTCTTATAACTAACGATATTTTCAACTAGGGATAGATATTGTCATTTTTATTTCCTCTTCCCATTATGCCCTTCTTTGAAAATTTTAATTACTATTTCCCTTTCAATTTAATCTGAATTTACTCCAAAAATAATTTCTCTAAATATGCTTTAATTTTCAAATTTATTTATAAGGCTTTTTAAATATTAAACAATACCCCAAGATTCCAAATGTTTCCGTATTAACTCTTTTTGAAAATTTGGGGTGTTACAGTTACTAATTAAATAAATATATTTTCCACACCCGCACGCTCCCAATAGTAAAAAATGTGTTCATGACGTATTTAGTAGCAGTTTGTAACCGCTACTAACGTCAAAATTTCCATTTACAAGCCTTTGATCCTTTCCAATTCATTTTCACATTTCATTCAACTTAAACTATTCCCTTCTTTGATAATATCTTCACTCATATGATGGATAAATCTTGGATTAATTTGCCATGGACGTCCCCCCGCTTTATGGTTGGTGTCAACCACTTCTTAGATTTTGCTTTCAACTGCTCAGGTGTTAAAAATCAGATACTATGTCCTTGTCCGAAATGTAAATTTAAGAAGTGGCATCCCAGAAATGTTGTACATGAGCATCTTATAGTGAAACAATTCCCATCCAATTACACCTTCTGGGGGGTTCATGGCCAGAACGATGATGATGGTGGTGAAGCCTTTACTGCAACGTCTCAGGTTGGAATGCAGATCGACGATGATGACGATCATGCGGATCCATTTAACAATGTTGTGTGTGATGCTTTCAAGGTGCAAGGTGACCACATCAGTAGTCAGGAAGGCGTTGAAGGACCACTCCCATAGTTTTTCTGAAACAAAGCTGCAAAGAAGTTTTTCGACCTTATGACGGAAGTAGATAAGCCATTATTTCCAGGTTCTACTAAAACTTGCGAACTTTTGTTTCTAGTTTTGTCACATAAATTGTTCGTTTTAGACTAAGAATATTGTTCATTCAGGGTGTAGTAAATACTCGAAATTATTATTTCTTGTCAAACACTATCATATCAAGTGCTTGTGTGGCTTCAGCGATAAGGGGATGTCAATGGTGTTAGAATTATTGGGAGATGCATTCTCTTAGGCAGCAATCGCACCTTCATTCTATGAAGCAAAGAAGACCATCAGTAAGTTGGGATTGAACTACACTAAAATCCATGCATGCCCCAATGATTGTATGTTGTATTAGGGAGACTATGCCGACTTGGAGAGATGTAAGCGGTGTAATATGTAACATCCCTGAAAATTTAATTAAGGATTAGTAGCGAATTAAGAATTTATTTTGGGATTAATCAAGGAGTTTGAGAGTTTTATAAACAAATTCAGAAAAATAGAAGTATTCTTGGGATTTTTAAAGGCCTAGTTTCTTCCTTAATTCGAGAAGCTTAGAGCTAGATAAATTATTTTTGGACCCAAAAGAGATTATTATGAGAGAAAATTATTAGCTTGTTATGAAGAAACCTTTTAGGGACTGAAAGGATAATTTGTGGCCTAAATAAAATATCTTATCTTAATGAATTGAGAGCCTATTAGTATTTTCTATATCCTATCTATTTTCTTTTTATTGTTTATTTCATTTTTTCTTCTATTCCATCCCCTTATTCCTCGCCTAACCCGACCCCCCTCCATTCTTCACCATCATCTTCTTCGAGCCAGGGCAGAGGGAGACGAGGGAGAAAGCAGCGGCACAGGCGGTCGCCGAGCTCGCTACCTACAGAGAGGACGGCCGTCCCCTCCATCCTCCATTTCTTTTTCTCCCTCACTTCTTCTTGCATTTGAAAACCCCAGCGTTCCTTTTCTCCCATCTATTCGCCGTGAGTCAAAAGAGACAAGAGAGGGAGTGAACGGCGGTGAGGCCGCCAGAATCCGCCGCACTCCTCTTCCCCAATCTTCATCACGTTCTTCCCCATTCCCAGCGTATGTGTGTGAGCCTCTGAGGGAGGAAGAGGGGCTGGGGATGGATTTTTGGTCAGTGTTTAGGGGCTACTATTCGGCCAATTTCAGTGATTCTCTGGCAATTAAGAGGTGTAGGTAAGCTTCTCTATAATTCCCCTATATTTTGTTCTTGATTTTTCCTAAAGAGTAGAGTTAGGGTTTGTTGCTTTTCGATTTCCTGGCTTGATTGGAGAAATTGCTTGATTCTACATGTTTATTTAGACTATTTAATGATGGTAATTTGGTTAGTTCTGTTGGATTTGGTCTTATATGAAATTTAGCTTGCTTAAAGTTGAATTAAGATAGGTTTAGAACAAGAAATCCTTTGAATATGATGTTTTAAGCTTGATTTATGGGTTCTAGAGGGTTATTGGAGTTCAACGATAATATCGGTTGGATTTGTTTGGTTATATTCTGTGTTAGATGAAATTGGGAGTTGTTAGGTGCTTGGGGAAGAGTTAGATTAAATTGTTGAGATAGGTTATGGTTAGTATGGATTGATGACTTAAATAAATGACATGAGGAAGTAAGCTATGATTGAGTTAGTGAATGGTGGACTTTGATTTATGATGATTGTATAAGAATTTGGGTAGTTATGTGAAGTGGAAAGGTAAGAAGGAAATGGATTTATGTTCTTGAGTCAAATTGAAGATGACTGTCTACTTTGAGCTTTGATAAGAGTTAAATAAACCCAATCAAGCCAATTTGATATAATTTGAGCCTATATGGTATTTTTATTGTATAAAGATTTGTTAATGTAGGATTTATAATGTGATTTGAAGATTATGGTACACTTGGGGGTTTTAATAGTTATAATAGGCTTACCAAGAAGTAACTATGATTCTAAATGATTGGGTTTGGGGATGTTGGATTGGTTTAATTTTATTGTAATTGGAAATTGATTAAGATTGGAAGATGTAGATGATTATGTGAGAAAGGGGAATATTGAAATGGTTATGACGGACGTCTAATAATGGTTTTAGAAATTCCATAGGATCCGAAGTGTTGAAAGAGTCATGGTTGATGAATTGAGGATAATTTGGGTAAAGTGGCTATGATTTAAGAGAGGGGTTCTTGATTTAAGATGAGATTTTCGAGGATGATTGTTATTATAGGTTTGGTATGAGTTTAATTTAACTTAACAAAACCAAGTAAATGTGTTATATCTTGTTGTGCAATTGGGATACCCGTATGGGTTAAGCCCTGAAGTTGTGTTGTGATGCCCCTTGATGATGTGTTAATCATTTGTATAGGGGATGTTGTGGGTAATGGTAGACAGTGGATGGAGCTGAGTTAGAGGACTTCGCAATTCTGGTATTTCCTTTATTGTTTTGGCCAGTTCAGGTAACCACTCTCACCTTACTACTTGATTGTGTGTGATATTAGTTGGGATTTTCTCAAAATCCCTTTTTATTTAGGTATATAATCACTAGTACGCAAATTGAAATTCAAACGCTATGTTCATATTAAAAAGCCTATTGGGTACCTTTGAAATCCATTCTATTTTTATATGAAACATCAAAACATTTCTTATATTATACATAGTATCTTGGCTGGCCGTGTCGCGACGATGATTCTAGTGATATATTGATGGCTATTGGTGAGATCTAGTGTAATTGCTTTTGCTTGACTTCATGTGTTTGTCGGTTAGTAAGTGATTAAACAAACTGTGGAAGCTCTTCTGTTACTGTTATATGACATGTGGAATTACAGTTTTAAATGGCAATAAGTTGTGTATTGACATATTTGGAACTAGAAATTATATATATTGGCTTTGAAATCTTCACATGTACATATTCTAAGATTATTGCATAGGCCAAGAGCCTGATAGTTGTGGTGTTACATACCTATTTGGTAGTGTGGGTTGTGTGTGTGTGTGTGACACTGGTGAGTCTGATTATTGTCATCACGTGATGAAGTACCCTGTTAGCCCACAAGGACTAATTGATTGAGAGGAGTAGTGCCCCTCTCGGTTCAGGAAGGGTAGAGAGTCCCTTCTGAACCATATAACAGCTTCATGGAGGGTAGAGAGTCCCTCATGACCCATACTATGGTTTCGAGGGCGGGTAGAGAGTCCCGACGAGTTCCACCGTGGTTCCAGGATGGGTAGAGAGTCCCATTTGGTTCCACATGTTTTCGGTTCCAGGGCGGGTAAAGAGTTCCGTCTAGTTCCACCTGTTTCTGGCGACTCATACAACGATCGCTAGGTGTTATGCATATTTATGAAATTTATTTTTGGAATACATTATGTTGAATATTAAAGAATCTTGGAAAAATGAAATCTAAACGTGAGACGTGCATCTACTTGTTTACTTGTCCATGGTTTAAAAATATATGTATATATATACTTCGATGATGTATGAATATTTTATTAAATGTGGTATCCCTTTAGGCGCTCTGCTAACCCACTCACACCCTTGTATTGAGGTGAGTTATGGTTACTGAGACAAATTTGTCTCACCCTATCATTGTTTACATTTTTGCAGGTGATCATGTATTGCAGAGGAAGCAAGGGAAGGTAGCCGCCGTACCGTACTGACTATGTAAGTCAGTGGCGGTATTTTATATTGGAACTTGTATATTGCCAAATTAATTAAGGCTTGCATTCGCTTCCGCATGTTTATGTTTTGATTGATATTGGATTCTTGATGACTGTATCAATATTTGCTTGAATTTGATCATTTTATGATTAAATCGGTTTTGTTGGTAATTCTGTACAGCCAGTTGTTAAGATTGATTAATCATTGCATAGGTTTTTGTTAAATAACCATGTTAGATCATTCCTTTCTAACATGGTTATATCGAATGCTTGTTTGTGGAAATGTGTATATCACAGGTTGTTTTATTTAACCATGTTAGGTGGTCTCTTATCTAACATGGTTAATCAAATTGTTAATCTGGTGAATTTTTATTAACTATGTTAGGGGAATCCTTTTTAACATGGTTGAGTGTTTTATTATCCATGATAGTAATTATATCATATTAAGGTTTGCTTTTTCTATCATGGATAACACTTTGAACGATTAGAGTGAACTTTTTCTAACTATGATAGGGTTGTTTGATTTGTATGAAAAATCTTTTTCCTATCATAGTTAGTATTGTTAATTGTGATTATGGTTGATGGTGATTGGTTATTAGGGGTTAATTATCGATTAACAGGCAGGATTTTACAATTTGGTATCAGTTTTATGGTCTACAGTATCCTGGTTCGATGTTGCATTGCATATAGATTGGCAATATACATATCCATTTCCCTTCCATGTGTGCATGATTACTAATATTTTCTTTGAAGGATATGAGATGCTGAATTTTGAGGACAATATTTTTCTTGGTGGGGAGAGTGATAATCGTTCTTTAAGATCCACTTAAGGTGGAATGGTTCAGAAGTAAGGTATAGTAGGTATCTTCTCGTGATTTTGGTCATTTGATTCGTTGGTATGTGGGTAATTGTTGAAAAGATCTGTTTCTGTTCCTAAATTGGTGGCTTTTCCTTTTGTGCACAAACTTGATTCAATTTACTTTGGGTGTTGCTGATTGATGTGATTTTACTGCGGAACTTATTGAATTGTTGTGATTGTGGTTCAATACCAGAGTTCTTAGCAATCCACTAGGCATCTTTGAGAGTTGTCACTCTGTGATTGTTTAGACTTTATGTGATTTGGGAATGAGCTAAATCCTATTGACTTGATTGATTTACTATGTTTGCTTGCTTTTGTTCTGAATCTTGATATGAAATTGCTTATTGCTTTTACCTGATGTGCAAAATTTCTGACTCTGTTTGAATATTGAAATCTAGTTTTGTGAGATTTTTCCTCGGTTGCTGTCAAATTCATCGATTCTAACATTCTAGCTAACTCACTAGTTCCTTTCATTAATTGCTGTGTTATTGGACAATAGCTGCTTTAAGGTTCCTTTTGATGTTTGATTGAGTTGACTTGTGTGGTTGATGCCTTGTACCTATTCTGATTAAGCACACATGAGAGTGTGTGACTTGTGGGTCTTTACGAACTCTACATGGATGTTGCTTTGTGGAATGATTGCTTGTGGTACATTACGTGATATTTGAGCCAAAATGCTGACATTGTGTCCCAGACCTTGTGATTCTGAGTTTTGGATTGGCATCTTTTGTTGTGTTTTGACTTGGTTACCATAAAACCAGTATATTCGAGATTTTTCTGCCGTACTAGGTTAGTTGGTGTCTGGTCAGACTTTAGTCATTTCTGAATTGTGATTTGACTACGTGCTAGTGTGTTGTGTTGAATGAAATTGATTTCTTTGAGGAGTGACAACTCGTTGAATTTGTGTATTGTGGTTTGTGAATGAATTACGTGTCTTATGCTGAAATTCTTGGCTGCCAAGGTTGCATTTTGTGATATAGGAGCACATTTTTACTGTGTTAGTGAGTTGTTGGTGTTTAAATTAGTTTCTAGGTGAGGTTATGCATAACTTTGCTGTTATTAAGGATTATTGATAATGTAAGGTTTTGAGTTGGATTGGATTTGGGGCTTAAAAAAATTAATTAAAAATTATATGGTATGATTGTCGGAATCAATTGGAGGCTTAGTTAGACTCATAGAAGTAAATGAAGATGATTAACTTCAAAGGTTGTATATGTCATCCAAAACAGCTGAGCACATGCGGTGGCATTCATCAGAGCCCGATGTAGATGGGAAGTTGAGACATCCTAAGGATGCTGAGGCTTAGAAAGAGTTTGATGCTCAATTCCCAGAATTTGCCAGTGACCTGAGAAATGTCCGCCTTGCTCTCGCATCAGATGGGTTCAATCTGTTCAGGAATATTAGCACTATGTACAATATATGGCCTGAAGTGTTGATACCATACAACTTGCCCACTTAGATGTGTGTAAAACAGAGCTCATTCATTCTTTCGATAATTATTCCGGGGAAAAGAGCTCCTAGAAACGATATAGATGTCTACCTTCAACCGTTGATACAGGAGTTGAAGGAACTCTGGAGCAACGGAGTTGATACGTATAACGCTTACGGTAAGATGCTCTTCACACTCCGTGCGTCATTGATGTGGACAGTGAGCGATTTCCCTGGACTTGGCACATTGTCTAGTTGGAACGTGCATACGGGGAGAGCCTACCCTAACTGCAACTTTGACCAAGACTTGGTCCGCCTTCCTCACAGTCGCAAGTGGTGCTTTATGGATCATCGGTATTTCCTTCCTGGAGGTCATAGGTTCCGGCTGCAGAAGATTAGATTTAACGAATCACAGGAAATGAGAGATCCTCCTGTGTTGTTGCCTAGCGCAGATGTTCTTCAGCAGCTTGAAGATGTTAACGTAGAGTTTAGGAAGAAAGATGACGTTCAGCCTGGCTGCAAAACGGGCCACGGCCAGTCCCAGGGGATAACATGTAGCAATGGCGAAATAAGAGCATTTTCTTCAAGCTCCCCTACTGGAAATCTAATCTGCTTCACCACTGTCTTGATGTCATGTACATCAAAAAAAATGTGTGTGACAATGTTTTGTACATGTTACTGAACGAGTCCGGAAAGTCCAAGGACTATCTCTAAGCAAGGAAAGATCTGATGGCGATAGGAATACGTGAAGAAGCCTGGCCGAATGAGAATGACAAATTTTCCCCATCCTCATTCACACTGACAAGAGCCAACAAGGAAGTCTTTCTCTCCACATTTAAGGACATTAAGGTTCCTAATGGTTATTCAAGCAACATCTCAAGATGTGTGGATATGCACTCCAAGAAGATTGCTGAGTTGAAAAGCCATGACTGCCACATTTTACTCCAGCAATTCCTACCTTTGGCAATTAAAAGCATACTGCCGCAGGAGGTGTCTAATGTTTTGGTTCAACTCAATTCTTTCTATTGACGGTTGTGTGTAAAGGTTTTGGATAAAGCAGAGCTGGATCAATTACAGGAGAAAATCGTTCTAATGCTCTGTCATATGGAGATGATATTTCCCCCGTCTTTCTTCACGGTCATGGTCCATCTCACTGTCCACCTCGTTCAAGGTGCAAAGATGGGCGGCCCAGTTCAAAACCACTGGATGTATCCAATAAAGAGGTCCATTGATTCATTATTCCAAAGGTTTCATGACTTTGTTTCAATTACCTGATTGTACTTGTAATTACAGATACTTGGGGAAATTGAAGTCGAACATGAGGAACAAAGTGTTAGTACTGGCTGTCACCCAAGAGGGGGTGAATTAGGTGATAAAATAAAAAATGAGAAATCTTTACTCTTCAAAATCACAACTAAAGTAATAAGTAAAGCTTTTTAAGATCTTTTTAATTATTCAATGAAAACATCACGAAACATGAAATGCTTAATCAATCGTGTAAATCTGTTATGCTAGAAATATGATGAGAGTCAAGGGAAGAGATAATGCAAACAAAGATTTATCCTGGTTCGGTCATCCCTTTGACCTACATCCAGTCCTCAGGCTCTACCTGAGATTTTAAATCCACTACCTTCTTGTTTAAATCAAGCACAAGAGAAGCATTTACAATCCCACAAGTTTAGCCGGGCACTTGTGAAGCCTTTACTCCCTTAAGTTTAGTCTGGGCACTTGAAAACCACTCTCCCTTACAACTTGTAAGGATACAATCTGTTTCCCACTCAAGATCTTCCAATCTTGAGTATCACTCACAAATATAAAATGATTACAATGAAAGCTTACTTCTCTCTAAGAAGTGGATTTTGTTACTCACTGAAGTACAGGAAGATATATGATGAATAACTATTCTAGAGCTTAACAATTTGAACAATGTGTACTCTAGCTCTTCTTTTCTAATTCACTTGACTCATCATGAACTTTTCATTTCTGGGCTCACTTGTGCTCTCAATCTGTTTGTATTGAACTTACTTCATCGAGCCCCCTTGCTTCTAATGTCTTCAACTCTTTATATAATGTCTGATAGATTTTTGTCCCGTTGAAGAACTAGTCATTGGTGAGAGAAAGATGATAAATCTTGATGGAGTATTGAACTGATGATATTCTTGTGTAGCATTAACTCCCTGTATTTAGTTTGCTTCTGTTATTCTCTCCTCATTAATTGCAGAAACCTTTTGTTGTTTCAAACGACTTAATTCCTGAGTGAGAGAGGTAGCGTAAACTTCCCAAAATAGGCCTGAACAACTTCTGTACTTGAAAGTTTAAATTAGGCTGACAATTCAGTTTGAATTAAATCCTATTGCCACATAGATTGTTGGTCTCTGATCGATCACATATCGATCATACATAGATCATAGCCTGCATCACTTGAATATGATATTAGATAATATCACGCCTGATCGATCACAGGGTGTCCCTGATCGATTAGGCTTGTCCAATCGATTACATTCAGATTATAGCATTTGTCTGATCGATCACATGATTTCCTCTGATCGATTAAGCCTTTCTGATTGATTAGATATAGATTATGCTTAGATTAGACATAGATTAGAGCCTCGTCTAATCGATCACAGGGGAGGCTTGATCGATTGGGCATTGTTTAGTTTAAGGATAAACTTCGGAAAATCATAACTTTCTTAATTTAGCTCCAAATATAACATATAATATATCCATGGAAATATAATTCAATCTAGTTTTTAATGAAGAAAGAACCATTGCCAAACTCTTTGAGATTCAAAATTTATGATTAAAATCGTGACTGTCAGTTTTATGCAAAATGACAGTTCACTGGGAAAACTTTGAAAATTCATATCTCTCTCATTTTAAAAGCTTCTAAAGTGAAACTTGTGTTCATAAAACAGGTATTAAGTATAGTTTCATATGAAACAAGTTTCATTCCAATCTAATTTGTATTTTGAAAGATATGATCCAAAACATGACTGCCAGTCTGATGCATGACGTGGAAATATTGGGCAAATTTCATAATTCATATCTCCTTGGATATAAATCATTTGAGGGTGAAATTTGTGTCCATGAACCGTGTTGGGAGTCTAATTTCATACAAAAAAAAGTTTCATCTAAATCAGAGTTATATTCTATGAGATATGACCAAAATATTAGACATAGGTCAGACTGAACAAAAACTAGAGTAGCTGAATGATCGATTGCATGAATATTCTGATCGATTGGGACTCTCTGATCAATCATAATCATCCTCTGATCGATCAGGCGGTTACTGTTTCAATGATTACTATTTTTTGATTGATTGGGGTGCTTTGATCCATCACAAACACTCTGTTGTGATCGATTATGCATGGGAATGATCGATTATGCATGGGAACTCATGGTTTGATGATTTGCACTTCATTTGAGCTTCTTTTAACTTCCAATTGAGTATAGAAACTTCTAATACCAAGTCTAATAACATGATTCATGATTTTCTCATTCAATCTCTAATCTTATTTGATCATATCATTCTCCACAAACAAGCATAATAGCCTTATTCTTTCTTTGACTACTTTCTACAAGATATTCACATGAAATAATAGTTTGGAGATGAATACTTTATGCAAGCTTTTTCCTATTAGGTTTAAGTCTACATTAAAACTAATAGTTCTCCATAAATAAACACAATAGCTTCAATTTTTCTTTGACCAATCTATATAAGATAGCAACATAAAATAATAGATAGTCAAAGTAGGATAGGAGATAAACACTTCATACAAAATTTTTGCTTACTATATTTAAATCTATATTTGACATCATCAAAACTAATCATATCCAACACAAAGTATCTCCATAGGGTTTTATAGTAGAGATTTACTCTGGTGACGAGGTGTTAACATATTGTTCGCGCTATTTTGATGATGACATCGAGACTTCATTCAACTGCCCTCCTCGTATCTATGACAGCCCCACTAATGTCCAGTCACCTTCTAACACATTATTCCCGCCCATTAGAAAGCCAGTTGGAGCATGTCAGCATTACAAGCTCACTCCCACTGAGAGGTTACAAGCACACAGACATGTCTTAACAAATTGCCCTCAAGTGGAGCCCTACATTCAGTAAGAATTCTAACACTATATACATGCATCATGATATTTCTTTATTTCCAAACCATAGAACCCTCTTATTTGTTGCATTGAATTTAAGGGATTTCCGCCGTTATGTTAAATGCCAATTATGAAGCCGCACAAGGTCGTTTGCTGAGGTGGATAAAAAGGTCCATCAAGAGTTTTCAGATTGGTTTGCACGGAGGATACTCAACAACAACAATCCCCATCTGCCTGATATGATAAATCTAGCAACCGGTCCACTTGACCATGTCAGGAGATATATGGCATACAACGTCAACAGTTTCAAGTTCTGCACAGTTGCACGGGATGAAGGTTCTCTCACCCAGAATTTCGGAGTCTTTGGCACATTTGGTACAAGAAGTTATGCTAGCTCACAGGATACAAACATGCAATTTGGAGACGTATCATATTATGGGAAGCTCGTTGACATCATCGAGCTAAACTATCAAGGTCATTTCATCGTGCCCCTTTTCAGTTGCATGTGGGCAGACACCAGAATTTCTCGAGGTAATACTATGGACAGCTTGGGCATCACGTCTGTCAATTTCTCAAGGCTCATTCACACAATGGAAGTGCCAGATGACAAGTCGTATATTCTTGCCTCACAACTGTAGCAGGTTTACTATGTGCAAGATTTAAAACACAAAGATTGGCACATGGTGATTCATATGAAGCCTCGTAAACTCTACGAAATGGGTGACGAAGACGATATGGAACTAGACAGCCAGCATTTTGAACCTGACAACTTCGACAATCTCATTTCGGAAGAAGACGACCATTTACCAATAGTTAGGTGAGGCTTTTCACTACAAATAAATTAAACAAATTTCAACACCATTAGCAATAAAAATTGATATATTTGTTTATTTTCTTTTTAGGCGGGAGCAAGAAGATGATTGAAGCAGTCAGCCACAATTATTTTTCATTTTGTAAAATTTTCATAACAATGTGTATCAAACATTCATATATCATGTTTTTTTAATATAAATTGATGTATATTTTTTTAAAATGAAAAATATTTAGTAGCGGTTATAAAACCGCTACTAATGTTAAGTGGGAGATTAGTAGCGGTCTAGAACTGCCACCCAAACCGATACTCTCCAGGCACTATAAATATCCACCCCTCCCCACATTTCATTTCACAAATACACCATTATCCCTTCCTCTCCCCCTTCAAATTCTTCCCCTCTCCGTCTGATCCAGCTTTCTTTTCTCTATTTTTTTTCGCAATTTAATCTCTTAAATATTTGTTAATTCGTATTATTTAATTTTATTTTTTATCTTATTTATTTACTAACTTGTTTCTTCTTTTTTCTGGTTTAAATATTGATTATTTTTTATTTATACTATTAAATAAAATTATTATTTATTAGCAATATTGGTGTTATTACTTAATTTATTGTTTTATAAATGATTTCTGAAGTAGTTATTGTTAATAGTTGATAATTTTTTTTTCAATAATGAAAGATCTATTTATTTTTTTCTATTACTATTATTTTTTAATTTTTTTTAATAAATTAAAATGGATTTTCTAATATTTAAATTTAATAGTTTTGTTTTATATTTATTAACATCTAGTAGTAGTTCAGTAACCGCCACTAATTTCTCCCATTTTTTTAATATCAGAAGGATATAGTAGCGATTATGAAACCGTTACTAACTTCAAAAAACGTTAGTGGCGGTTTGCCTAGTGATTTCAACCACCACTAATTTGTACGAGGGAAATTTTTTTGAATCATGTTACTTTTCACTTAATAATGGTTTAAAACCGCTAGTAAACTCTGAAATTAAAATTTCAAATTCTTAAGGTATTACTAGCGGTTCTAGAACCACCACTGAGGTAGTGGTGTTAATGACCGAATTACCAGTGGTTCAAATAACCACCAGTAAATTTTTGTCACGGGTGTTTTAGTGGCAGAATGGAAAACCACTAGTAACTGCTTAGTGGCAATTTAAACCGCCACTAATCAGCCTTTTTAATTGCTACTAAATGCGGTATTTTTTTGTAGTGATATAACACCTTTAGATTGCATTTATCATGGCCATAGGATATACGCAAAGGTAGCAAACACTTAAACATATTTTCGTGAAATTGTCAAAGTCAAATGACATCAAGAAAGTATAGAACCTTTCTAGGACTCACAAAGCAATGAAACAGGGATCCATTCACTTGCTTCCAGTTTGCAATAGTTTTGGCACACGCGGTATGAATTACGTAAGACGTTGTTACTCTTTTTCTATAAGAGCGTACATCGATTTAATTTTATCAATAAAAGCGTACATACTTCAATTTAGACAAACACATTATCTTAATCCAAATTCTTCAACTCTTCACACATTATGTAATGTCAATTTTGAAAAGTTTGTTGTTTGGCAACAGGTATTATGGACGTATGCATTTATAATTGGATCCATATGTGTGTAACCACATACCTCATCCCGACCTGCTGCACTTATAGGTCAAGGCGACACATAGTTTGTGTTTCTTCGACCATATCAGCATTATCTCTGCTTTGCTGGTGAACACATTGCCTCATCTTTGCACACTACTCCTGAGTGTCAAAGGGTTCAGGGTTTAGGGTCGCTCATGTGAGAAAGCCGACCTCATCAATATGTACGACATACTAGATATTGTATACTATCACATAAAGCCATAATGAAGTACATATTATTTCATATCATAAGCATACCAAAAAGATTTAGCATGTTTCTTATGCATATACTCTGTCATAGGCTTAATTAGGGGACTTTGCTTAGGAATATGTTGTTTAACAACAACCATATGAGTTACAACATCTCTCATATATTTATATTTGTATTTTATTCATGCTATGATACTTAGGATCTTGTATTTATGCAGCAACAACAGTGTTTTCACAATGTATTAACACTGGGTTTGAATTCTCATTTCAAATCTAAGATGTTCTACTAGACATCATCTACCATATAGCTATATGTCATACCATAATAAGTAATTTGAATGCGCATAATTGCCCATAAAGTATCTTTAAACATTTTTTGTGGAGCCATCAAATGTCTCTCACAATGGTTAGACTAGTATCAATTTACAAGTTCTACCGCAAATTGGATATCGGATATTTTACACATCATCGTATATATTAAACTACCAACAACATTTACATTGAAACCCTTTTCCATTTTACTTCTAAGTTGGTTCAATTTAAAGATATCTATCAAGACCAAAACTCACTCTTAAAGTCACTAAGGTATTAATGAGATCACATTCATTCACATTGAACCACTCAAGAATTTCTTTTATAAAACCCTCTTGTGACAGAATGCATTCATCTTGAGCTATATCGTTGGAGCTCAACTCCAAAAATATACAATGGTTTACCCATACTTTTAGTACCTTTCTTTAATATACATTATCAAAATCAAACTATTTGGTCAATGATATATCATCCACTCAAAAGATAATATCACTTCCTAAACACACATTGGGGTTCAAATACAAACTAAAATTAATCAAGGATTTCACAAGTGGTGCTCACCTGGAACCTCTGACATGAAATCGTTTAGTAACTATCTAGGCTAAACTAAATGATCTAAAAGGCAGGTAAAAACCAGGGATTTTCATTTAGAACACACTTTTTTGTCTTTTTGATTAAAGAAAAGTAAAAAGTGGTAAAAACCGGGGTTTTTCATTTAGAACACTTAGAAGCAATATCCAATAACTTGTTCTTTTCCTGATCTACTACTGTACTTAATACTTATGTTTAAGTTTCTCTACATGAATATCATACAAAAGAGTAAGAATATTTTGGTTTGGTGCTTTTAGAACTCTCTAAGTTCATATTTGTCTCAAATAAAATTTTGATAAATTATTATAAATATTTTAAGATTTTTAAACTTGTAAAAAATCACAAAATTAGCTCCAAAAGTTTTATACAGATCCAAAAACACCTAAAAATAGACAAATAATATATCTAAATGTAGGTCTTGAATTTAGGGATTTTTAGAAACAAACTGCACCTCAATCCGAGATAAAATGCCCCTTCAAGTGCTCCCTAGAAGGAGGGTGAAACCGTTTTTTTTTTTTTTAATGTATTAGGCCCAGAAAAAGTGGGCCCTTTTTTTAAACAAAAATGAGTAATCTGTATGTGCCACATCACATAGGGCCCAGTAACTCTTTTGGTTTTCTCTCTCTCTATCACTAAACTTGCCCAGATCCAATTGTTGTTATTGAAACGCACAGTTGCATATGTGCATTTTTTATAACAGCATCAAAATTCAAAATGATGCCATTTAGAAGGCTGGCGGGTCGAACCAGACCCTGATGGGAAACGGGTCTTTTCATCCATATCTCCCCCAGCTGAGGTCTGCTTTGGATGGTGTCATTTTTCATCGTTTTTTTAGGTCTACATAATGGGATAATTTTAAAATCCTAAATATTTTGATTTCAGGAAACCTAGTTCCAAAAACTTAATTCTTCGGTTTTGTTTTTCTCATGCACACATATGACACAAAATACTCAATAGAAACGAAAGCATATACATCACATTTAACTGAAAAATTTTAACCGAAGAACAACAATAAAAATCAACACAACAATGAAATTTAGTAACTATTTAGAGGATTTGCTGAATATATTGAACCAAATCATGTCTTTCAAGCAATCCCTTATGAAGCATACCAATATACTCCATGTAGAATAGAAACTACATATGACGAGTATAAGCAGATTAAAAAGAAAAAAAAAAGAACATATTCCATGGACAACATGTGTATAAATAGAGAGAATTCAGCCTTAGGATTAATAAATGTTCTGATGCCATTATAGGATTTTGAACGTACCTACAACTGATTGACTCGTTGGGTAGCCACACAAAATCGGAACACCTATTTGGACTCCAATCATATTATACGACACATGCACATAGCAGAGGAAGAGAAGAGACTGAAAGAAAAGTTTCTGTGAAAGTTTTGTTTTGTTTTGTTTGTTTGTTTTTTTTTTTTGTCTATTTTGGATAACTCCTCCCATTAACCCACTTATCCCATATATACAGTATGGGAAGTTAAAATGATTTGAATTTCATATCATTTGGGGAAATTTATCCTTTTCACCCATGTCTCTACATATTTACATAATAGTCCCAATTTTCATTGAGTTTGGACCCTAATCCACCTAGGGACTAGGGTGGATTATATTGGGTATATTCCTATATATAAAAGAAATCTAAAATTGTAGCAAACACCAAAGGTGCATAAAATTAAAAATAAATAAATTTTTGCAAAACACCAAATAATTGCTTCAATCTTTAATCACCCAATTCAACCTCTTCGATGTAACACGCAACTACCCAAAACAAAATTTTAAAAGTCAAACTTATTGATCAACTAATGGTTAGGTAGATGTAAATGAAATTTAAAATATCTACAGTAGTTTTTTGTAATATATATTTTAATTTCAACTGATGTTTATATATGTTGCAGAATTTGTAGGGAAGAGTTATGTAATTTAATTAAGTAAAGTAAAGGGGTGATTAGTGTATTTTACTTTTTTGTTATTGTTTTGACCATCGAAACGAGGAGAAATTGAATGTGGAGAGTGTGTTAAAATATTGAGTTTGACTTAGTCACTGATCGAAAATGTTTCTTCAAACAAAAGGTACTCCCCTAAATATAAATATAAATATATATATATATATGACCTATTTAAATACTTTGATAAAATTAAAGATTTTAGTTATATTTGTTAGTATGTTGTGTTTTTTCTAAAACACCCCAATCATCTTCTGTTAATCTTCTCCCATCTCTTACTTAATTATGTTTCAATAGGGATAATTTGAGAAGAAGTTGATAAAAATTATAATTAGATCTTATATTTAGGATCAAGATAAACTTCTGAAATAAGTCCTATATTTAATATTATAAGGAGTTCTAAATATATAGTCCCAAATTATAAGAAATATGCAGTTCTTAAAATGTTGGAACACACCTCGCTCTCGTACGTCCTATAATAAAAGTTATATCTTTCTTTGGTTAGCCATTGCTAATTAAGTATGCCATGTATTTTTTAACAAACCTCGGTTAGTCAATATATTTTTAATTAAAAAAAGACATGAATATATTAAAATGATACAACATTATACTCTTAGTTTAATATAAAACAGGGGCATCAATACAATGGGATCTTCAGCAATGGCATTTGAATATAACTAAGAGATCTTCAATTAGTCAATATATGATTTTCTTGTTCAAAAAACATATTCATTCCTGTTGTCCATCTAACCAACTATTCAATTTCCACTAACCATACAATTGTATTGTATATATTCATCGATCAAGACAATGAGAAATGACGTGTTCATGACAAGAATGACGTATATAAAAATATAGTACATATGAATTAACCCCACCATCACATGTGATATAGTTAGCCTATCTGTATGCGTGCTTGCGTGTGTGTGGGTGTGAACTTTATATATTTAAGAAGAGGTCACATTAATTCACAGGCAATTTCCTGGATAGATCATTGAGAGTTCATTTTCTGTTTTTATGTGATTTTCTTTTGGGCCAGCTGAATAAGGAGAGTTCTTTATTATTTTTTTTGGAAAAATCTGAATAAGGAGAAATTGAATGTTGATGTGTGTATGTTAAGTTACTATATAATTTTATGGTTGGTTGAACAGGAAAAATTGAATGTTGACGAGTGTACGTGCTGAGTTTTACTTAGTCATTGAATCTTGCTTCAAACAAGTGTACTAATACCTGGTCCTAATCATAAGAAAATTAAACTTATTGGAGCTAACCTTACAATGCTCTCTATAGAAGTAATATCTTTAGGTTGTTTGATTGCAATTATTAGCTAGCTTCTGATGCTAAAAATGCCATGTATTTTTGTAAACCTCATCCCTTTTGATTTAAATAAAGGATTAAGGTGTAATTTTAATAATAAATTTTTTGTCATAATCAATTAACAAAATAAAGTGTTTATGTGGGAACTATTTGCACTCCCTCATGCCTTATAACAGATATTTGAGCCAATCCAACATAAATACTAAATTAAAATTACACTCTTTTTAAAATATGGTGTCTACTTTTGCACTATTCAAAATTTAATTGTACCATGGAAAAATTTTATTGTTAAAATTGCTATCCTAAAACAAATCAATGAATTAACATTTTTTATTTCCATATGCCATTTACCCAATTAGACTTATGAGCAATTTATAACCATCGATCAAGACACACACAGATATATATATATATATATATATATGAGAGGCAAAAAAATATTATAAATGAGTTAAACCCACAATCACAAGTGAAATATTCGACTTTTTGTGATCGTGTGTGTACATAAGCTTTCAATGCTAAAGAAAAAGCCCCAAATTACAGGCAAATCATGGGTAAATCTTTGTGTGTTGTCCATTTTGCAACTTTCTTACTCTTTTCTGGAATTGCACACTTATGCGTGGGTAAAAGTTCAAGTGTGGGCTGCTTAGAACGAGAGAGGCAAGCTCTTATGGAGTTCAAAGCTGCCATCATCGCTGATCCATCAAATAGGCTTTCTTCTTGGAATTCCAAAGATTGTTGCCATTGGAAAGGTGTGGTTTGTGACAATGTTACTGGCCATGTTCTGAAGCTTGATTTGAACCCATGTCATTCTTGTGACTTCACCAACCTAGTTCTTGAAGCTTCACATGTTGATCCATCTCTCATGAAACTAGAACGCTTGAGTTACTTGGACTTGGGTCAGAACCAATTTCATGCATCTCCAATTCCTCTTTTCTTTGCTTCCATGCATCAACTTAGATATCTCTCTATTTCTAATGCTAATTTTAGCGGGAAGATTCCTTATAATCTTGGCAATCTCACCAACCTCCTCCACCTCGATCTTAGCTACAATGATTTCCAACTCAATAACATGAATTGGGTTTCTGGGCTTCAATCATTACAAGAACTTGACATGAGTGGTATTGACCTTGGAAAAGCACATGATTTATTCCAGGTACTTTACTTGCTTCCTTATTTATCACACTTAAATTTTGCTCACTGTGGAATTCACACCTTGATCCCTCTTCGCCACTCTCTCAATTCCTCCTATACATCAAGGGTTCAAGTGTTGTACCTCACCGATAATGCAATAGATAGTCAAAGTCTTGATGCTGTTCAAAACATGACTTCTATTACAAACCTTGACCTTTCTTTCAATACTATCAATTTTTTGGGAGTGTGGTTGAGTAAATTTGATGGCCTTGTGGAACTAAATGTTGCTCAAAATCAACTTGTTGGTCCCTTTCCTCTAGCACTCCAAAACATAACTTCCTTATTAAGAGTGCTTGATCTTTCTTCAAACAATCTTACAGGTTCTGTTCCATCTTGGTTAGGCGAGCTAAACAACCTTCACAGCCTATCTCTTGCCTCAAATAATCTCACTTCTCTAGACTCTTCTCTATCATTGATTCTTGGGAACATGTGTTATTTGAGAACTCTAGATTTCTCAAATAATAAGTTTCAAGGAGAAGCATTTGGAAGTTATGGATTGTCTGGGTGCATTAAGTATGATCTAGAGCAAATTGATTTGAGCTATAATAAATTTGAAGATAGACTGCCCTTTTGGTTGGGGGAACTTGAAAATCTAAGAGAGGTTCATATATCAATAACCTCATTCTATGGTCCCATCCCCTTATCTGTGGGAAAATTGTCACGCTTGACAAGACTTGATCTTGTTGACAATCGCTTAAATGGGTCAATCCCAAATAGTCTTGCACAACTTGTGAACCTAACTTACTTGCGTCTCTCTGGAAATCAATTAGAAGGGGCTATTCCAAATAGTCTTGCACAACTTGTGAATTTGCAATTACTTGATCTTTCAAATAATCATCTTATAGGCGTCATTCCACAAAGTCTTGGTCAACTTGTAAATTTGGAGTACCTTGCTCTTGCCAATAATGATTTACATGGGAACATCCCAAACACTTTTAGCCAACTTGTGAAGCTGGTTCAACTGGATCTTTCTTCAAACAATTTGGAGGGAGAAATTTACACTATCAAAGAATGGCCTTCATTTGATCAACTTAAAATCTTGAATCTTTATGGTAACCAAATTACTGGATCATTGCCTGAAAACATTGCTGATATAATGCCTAACTTGGAGCATTTGCTTCTTGGAAATAACCACATAAATGGTTCAATACCAAACTCATTATGCAAAATTGCTTCCTTCTATCAACTTGATCTCTCAAAGAATGAATTTTCTGGAGAAATTCCAGATTGTTGGAGAGATAATCAACAATGGGATGAAATAAATTTGTCATCCAACAAACTATCAGGCCGATTCCCAAGCACATTTGGTAATCTTTCCTCGTTATTGTGGTTGCATTTGAACAATAATAGCCTTCAAGGTGTGCTTCCACTCTCTCTACGAAATTTAAAGCAATTGCTAATTCTGAATATTGGTGAGAATCAATTTGTTGGAAGTATACCACCATGGACTAGGAACACATTTCCATCACTGAAAATTCTTAGACTGCGGCAAAATAAGTTGAATGGCAGCATTCCTTCACAGATTTGCCAGCTCACATCACTACAACTCCTGGACCTTGCATGCAACAACTTAACAGGTTCAATACCTGATTGCATTGGAAATCTTAAAGGAATGACTAAATCTTACATGCCCAATGAAGCCAAAGTAAGATTTGATTTTAATGTTCTTAAAATCAACTTCTTTGATGAGTGGCTTACTAAGGAACTTGAGCTAGTTTTGAAAGGAACAGTTCGAGACTATGTCAAAATCCTAAAGTTTGTGGTGAATATGGATTTGTCTGATAACAACTTGGTGGGACATGTTCCTAAAGGAATAACTCAACTTAAAGGATTGGTGGGCTTAAATCTCTCATACAACCATTTGAAAGGAGAGATTCCTCAAAGAATGGGAGATCTTAAATCACTTGAATCCTTTGATATTTCTTTTAATAACTTTTATGGCCAAGTTCCTGACAGTTTATGTACTCTAACTTTTTTGAGCTACTTAAACTTGTCATACAATAATCTCTCAGGAACTATTCCAATAGGAAACCAGTGTTTGACTTTGAAAGACCTGTATAATATTTATGCTGGCAACCCTTATCTTTGTGGAATTCCACTTTCGAACAAGTGTCCTGGTGGTCAAGTTCCTGCAGAAAGCGAAGGCTCTGAAGACAAAAATGATCATGAAAAAGTGTGGTTTTACTTTGTAGTAGCAGTTGGTTTTGCAGTGGGCTTTTGGACTGTCATTGGAACTTTAGTGCTAAAGAAAAGCTGGAGATATGCTTGCTTCCGAAGAGTGGAAGATGTAGCGGATGAAATATATGTGACCTTTGTACTCAAAGTTGCAAAGCTGAAGAGAATGTGCAGAAATTGGGCTGATGGTTGATGGTATCATAATATTTGTTTCCTTAATTATATTTTATGTTTGGTCAATAGAATAAATAAATGTTTTGTATGTGTGTTGTTGCTGAACTATCTTGTCGTTTGACTTTATGTAATCGTTGTTACTTACACGTGTGTATGAATTGTAGTTATAACTTGAATTAGTTTTAGTTTCAAGCTTAATTTTGTTTCTCCTAATTTGAATATATGGTTTATATATGAAACTGACACTCATAGTTTAAGATCTAGCTGACACTCAAGAAGAGGTGAATTGGGGTACAATAAAAATTTCACAATTTGATAAACATAATGGAAGAAAATAATGTAAGAACCTTAACTTTAAAAAAATTGACAACAACAACAACAACAACAAAGCCTTATCCCACTAAGTGGGGTCGGCTACATGGATCGCAAGACGCCATTGTGCTCTATCGGTAACCAAATCTTTAGATATATTATTTATTAAAAGGTCTCGCTCTACAACTTCATTGAGTGTAAGCATCGGTCTCCCTCTTCCTCTCTTAATCGGACTCCAGACTATTTGATCTACCCTCCTCACTGGTGCATCTAATGGCCTCCTTTGTACATGTCCAAACCACCTCAAACGATTTTCTACCATTTTCTCACTAATAGGTGCCACTCCAACTCGTTCTCGTATATGATCATTTCGAATCTTATCCTTTCTTGTGTGACCACACATCCATCTCAACATCCTCATTTCAGCTACCTCCATTTTATGTTCATGTTGACCCTTCAAAGCCCAACATTCACTACCATATAATACTGCTGGTCTTATAGCAGTGCGATAAAACTTTCCTTTTACCTTATGGGGTACTTTTTTATCGCAGAGAACTCCAGTAGCTTTCCTCCACTTACACCACCCAGCTTGAATTCTATGATTAACATCGTCATCAATCTCACCATCTTGTCTTATAATTGATCCCAAATACCTAAACTTCGTCACTTGAGGGATTGTTTGCTCTCCCAGTTTAACCTCTAAATCACCTCTAAGTTGCCTATTTGCAAAATTGCAATGCATATATTCTGTCTTACTCCTACTTAAACGGAAACCCTTCGACTCCAGCGTGTTTCTCCATATCTCTAATTTATCATTAATCTCCTCTCTTGATTCGGCCAGAAGGACTATATCATCAGCAAAAAGCATGCACTTAGGGACCTCTTCTTCTATATGATCAGTTAGAGCATCTACTACTAAATTAAACAAATATGGGCTCATAGCTGATCCCTGATGTAGGCCAATTCTTATAGGGAAGTCTTTTGTCTCACCTCCCGGCGTTCTAACCTTAGTCAACACCCCATCATACATATCCTGGATAACTTTAATATAAGCAACACATACTCCTTTCTTTTCCAAGGCTTTCCAAAGTAAATCTCTCGGCACGCGATCATACGCCTTTTCTAAGTCAATAAAAACCATATGTAAGTCTCTTTTTCTACTTCGATACTTTTCCATTATCCCCCTTAGTAGATATATCGCCTCTGTTGTGGATCTCCCTGGCATGAACCCAAACTGTCTCTCAGAAATACTAGTTTCTAGTCTTAACCTATGCTCAATCACCTTTTCCCATAGTTTCATTGTATGACTCATAAGCTTAATTCCCCTATAATTTGCACAATTTTGTATATCACCTTTGTTTTTATAAATCGGAACTAAAGTACTTTTTCTCCAATCATCAGGCATCTTCTTGGACCGTAAAATCTCGTTAAACAATTCAGATAACCATAACACACCCTCTTCCCCTAAACATTTCCAAACTTCAATCGGTATACCATCAGGTCCAACCGCTTTACCATTTTCCATTTTCTTAAGAGCTTCTCTAACCTCCCAAACTCTAATTCTACGATAAAATGACCTATTAAGTTCATCTTCACTAATTGTCAAATCCCTTAACTCACAAGATAGGCCTTCACCTCCATCATTGAATAACTTAGAAAAGTAGGCCTCCCATCTATTCTTAATATCTTCGTCAGTAATCAAAACTTTACCTTCTTCATCCTTTATACATCTTACTTGATCCAAATCTCTCGAATTTCTCTCCCTACTCTTTGCGATCTTGTAAATCTTTTGTTCCCCAGCCTTTGTCCCTAACTCCTTATAAAACCCCTCGTATGCTTTAGTACGAGCTTCACTCACTGCCTTCTTAGTCTCCTTTTTAGCTAAGCGGTACTTTTCCCAATTTTCAGTATTATTACACAAGTGTATAGCCTTAAAACAATTCTTTTTATTCCGCACCTTTTCTTGGACATCCTTGTCCCACCACCAAGTCTCCTTATCTCGTGGTCCAAAACCTTTTGATTCTCCTAAAGTAGCTTTAGCAACCATTTCAATCTTTGTAGCCATATTCTTCCACCTGCTGTTAGCATTTCCTTGTGTCTCCCATACCCCTTCATCCAATAGATTTCTCTTAAAAATCTCTCGCTTCTCCCCCTTTAACTGCCACCACTTGATCTTTCCGTTCAAAACTGCCCGGCGCCTCTGTCTTATACATTTAATTCTCACATCAAGAACTAGAAGTCTATGTTGAGTGGTCTCCCCATGCCCAGGAATCACTTTGCAATTAGTACATAACCTTCTATCAGGGTTTCTTACCAAAAAGAAATCAATTTGTGACTTGTGAGTTCCACTTTTATATGTAATTAAATGTTCTTCCCGCTTCTTAAAGCATGTGTTAACAATCTTAAGATTGTATGCTAAGGAAAAATCGATAATTGTTTGCCCTTCATTATTCAACTCCCCATAACCAAAACCACCATGCGCCCTTGCATATGATCCCGCCTCTTTCCCAACATGTCCATTAAGATCTCCTCCAATAAAAATTTTCTCGGTTGTCGGTATACCTTGAATCAACCCATCAATATCTGCCCAAAACTTCTCCTTAAGATGTGCTTCTGCCCCTACTTGGGGTGCATATGCACTAATAACATTTATTGTATCCTTTCCCACAATTACTCTCACAGATATGATTCGGTCCTCAATCCGCTTAACTTCCACTACATTCTTCCGCCATTCTTTATCTACAATGATACCAACACCATTCCTCCCATTTACCTTTCCTGTGTACCAGAGTTTAGAATCATTAACTCCGATTTCTTTAGATCTCTCTCCAACCCATCTGGTTTCTTGTAAGCATAATATATTAATCTTACGATCCTTCATAACTTGTGCAACCTCAAAAAGCTTCCCATTCAGCGTCCCAATATTCCAAGAACCAAATCTAATCTTACTCTCATGAACTAGCTTCTTTAGCCGCCTCCTTCCATTAGAGTGCGGTAGCCCTTGCTCATTTAACACTGCATTCAGGCGAGGATGCAGCGGCTCTTGCTCTCTTATCACTGTACTCGAGCCATACAGCGCGTTACAACCAGGTAACGACCTATCCTTTAGCCCTTGCTCTCTTAACACTGCATTCAGGCTAGGATGCAGCGGCTCTCGCTCTCTTCTCACTGTACTCGAGCCATACAGCGCGTTGCTTACGGGCAACGACCTAACATTTACACAATTTCTTCGTTGATCCATGTTCATGAGATTCGACGGGGTTTTTACGCTGGCTGTCGGGGCCTAACACAACCCTCCTCCTTTACCCGGGCTTGGGACCGGCTATAAACATAGGCGGAGTTAAGAGACGTAAAATTGACAAGTGACGTAAAATTTTTTTTATCATAGTTTAACCCACCCAAACTCTTATCCTATGTCAGTTCAAAAGACCAAGGTTCTCTACAACTCTAGACGGCAACACTAGCAACGAGCTCTCCCCTGAAGTTAAATAAACCACCAAACCGACATGACTACGAATGATCTACTAATCAGAAACTCTTACAAGAAAAGATAGGCTATATAACACTAGCAATCTCTTCCAGGGTATATAACTTTGAAGCACTAGAAAAGATTAAGAGAGCCTTTTTATACATGTGAAACAATAAATACACAATCAATGTAAATGTTAATCTTCTTTCTAAAAACAAAGACAGACTATGAATTATTAGCCACGAAATTTACTGATGAAATTCCGTTGGTAAAAACAAAATTCCGTGGTTAAATAAGAGATTGTGTCGCTAACTTTTTAGTAACAGCCTATTTTATAATAAATCACATGGCTAATTAATTGTTTTCTTATAATAATGGAAACAACAAACTAGTTGTTAAAAACAAAATCGAGATATTATAGTGTAAAACACTAACTCAAAATATTGCATTGTATGTGTGTTTCAACACCAGTTTGTACAATCTACATATAGTGAACAAGTTAAACACACAACAAACCATTTGAAAAAAATGTTTAATGTCTTGGGCTTATGTTAAAGGTGAAGATGAATGCAAAACGCATGAATAATACGAGCAAAATGATTAACACATTAGACATCAAGCTTGTAATTGTCCGGTCATAATAGAGGGAGGAAGAAAGAGTTCTGGATGCTTTTATAGATGCAATCTGATCTTATTCTTCTTCCCTGATTTACAGTAAATTTTGTGAAGAAGTTTAACTTAGATCTTGTGATGAAATATTGAATTTGGAAGTTTTTTTCTTTTTTTGAACTGAAATTTGGAAGTCTTTTAATTTCATGGTGATGAAGGAAAATTGTTTATTTGAAATTTTAAGGATGAAGTTTACTACTAAGATAGAAGTAGTAAATATTTATTAAAATTGATTATCAGTAAAAGAGTATATATGTAACTAAATAAATATAAATAGATGAAAAAAAATAATTATTTAAAGAAAAAATGACAAAGTATTACACACACTGTAAGAGATTTTATTGAAATGAAAAAAGTGTGTGTGTCTTTGGGGGGGGGGGGTATTGTTTAGTAATAAATTAATTATATTGGTTGAATAATAATGATGAAACCTTTAAGATTTTCAAATTAATGTTTAATTTAAAATATTTAGATTTAATTAAATATTTTTCTATCTAAACAAGTGATAATATTAGGATAACTCTTAAAATAAATTACAATGATATTTACTTTCATAAAATAAAATAAAAAAGATAGGACTTCCACACTAAACAATGGGAAGAGAGAGCTCTATATGCTTTATCTATATTGAGGTGATAAGGTATAGCGAAGAGAAGATAAGAAATGTGATCCCTTGTTGGATCGATCTTAATTGTGTCGTGAGGGTTCTAAACTTACAAAATCCTCTTTTGGACAATAACATCAATCATTGAGGTTCCCTAAAATTCTCAAAAGATCTCGTGAAGGAGGGTCTCACATTGGCTGTAATATTTGTGAAAGATTTTGGTTAAGTAAACAGTTAAATGGTGGTTTGTTGACCAATCAAATTGGAATTCAATGAGAAGAGTTTCCATTCATAGATTATGAAGATGAACACGGTTTGATTAATCATTGGACTTCTCAAAAGCTCCTAGCAATTTTGTGAATAGCGGTTTACATCTGTAGTTATCCAGTCTTAGCGATGCCAAGTGAATGGATGATTAGATGATGGTTTCTCGTCCTATTGATATAAAATTTGGTTGTTATGTTCATGATGTTCAAAGCATCGTTGGCAACAATGGGATATGAACTTAGAGCTTTGATGTCTATTTTATAAACACTAAGCCAAACTCCTCTCCTTGATCTTATCAAATCGAACCTTAGGTATGACTCATTTGATTGATCGTGAATCTAATAATGATAATGGGGAGATAAGATAGGAGAAAGTTTATTATGTCACTTGGTACACCATCATGTATTATACTTGTGATGGTCGAAAAAAGGATCAAATGAAATTTAGAGTATTTTTATATAGGAAATCTTAAAGGAATGACTAAATCTTACATGCCCAATGAAGCCAAAGTAAGATTTGATTTTAATGTTCTTAAAATCAACTTCTTTGATGAGTGGCTTACTAAGGAACTTGAGCTAGTTTTGAAAGGAACAGTTCGTGACTATGTCAAAATCCTAAAGTTTGTGGTGAATATGGATTTGTCTATAACAACTTAGTGGGACATGTTCCTGAAGGAATAACTCAACTTAAAGGATTGGTGGGCTTAAATCTCTCACACAACCATTTGAAAGGAGAGATTCCTCGAAGAATGGGAGATCTTAAATCACTTGAATTCTTTGATATTTCTTTCAATCACTTTTTTGGCCAAGTACCTGACAGTTTATGTACTCTATCTTTTTTGAGTTACTTGAACTTGTCATACAATAATCTCTCAGGAACTATTCCAATAGGAAACCAATGTTTGACTTTGAAAGACCTGAATAATATTTATGCTGGCAACCCTTATCTTTGTGGAACTCCACTTTCGAACAAGTGCCCTGGTGGTCATGTTCCAACAGAAAGCGAAGACTCCGAAGACAAAAATGATAATGAAAAAGTGTGGTTTTACTTTGTAGTAGCGGTTGGTTTTGCAGTGGGCTTTTGGACTGTCATTGGAACTTTAGTGCTAAAGAAAAGCTGGAGATATGCTTGCTTCCGAAGAGTGGAAGATGTAGCAGATGAAATATATGTGACCTTTGTACTCAAAGTTGCAAAGCTGAAGAGAATGTGCAGAAATTGGGCTGATGGTTGACGGTATCATAATATTTGTTTCCTCTATTATATTTTATTTTTGGTCTATAGAATAAATAAATGTTTTGCATGTGTATTGTTGCTGAACTATCTTGTCTTTTGACTTTATGTAATCTTTGTTCTTTATACTTACACGTGTGTATGAATTTTCATAGTTATAACTTGAATTAGTTTTACTTTAAAGCTTAATTTTGTTTCTCCTAATTTGAATATATGGATTATATATGAAATTGATACTCATAGTTGTAAGATCTAGCCGACACTAAGGAAGAGGTGAATTGGGATACAATAAAAATTTTACAACTTGAAAAATATAATGGAATAGAAGAAAATAATGTAAGAACCTTAACTTGAAAAAAATTAATAAATGAAGAAATAAAAAAAATGTTTATCATAGTTTAACCCAAACTCTTATCCTATGTCAGTTCCCAAGACCAAGATTCTCTAAAACTCTAGAGGGCAACACTAGCAACAACGAGCTCTCTCCTGAAGTTAAATAAACCGCTAAACAGACATGACTACGAATGATCAACTAATCAGAAACTCTTTCAAGAAAAGATAGTATAACACTAGCAATCTCTTCTAGGATATATAACTTTGAAGCACTAGAAAAGATTAAGAGAGCCTTTTATACATGTGAAACAATAAATACACAATCAATGTAAATGTTAATCTTCGTTCTGAAAATATAGAAGGACTATGAATTAGCCACGGAATTTAGCGACGAAATTCCGTCAGTAAAAACAAAATTCTGTAGCTGAATGTGAGATTTCATGACTAATTTTTTAACAATGACCTATTTTAGGACGGATTTCGTGACTAATTCTGTGGCTAATTGACTATTTTCTTGTAGTGATGGAAACAACAAACTAGCTGTTAAAAACAAAATCGAGATATTAGAGTGAAAAACACTTACTCAAAACACTGCATTGTATGTGTGTTTTGGAACTAGTTAATACAATCTACATATAGTTAACACGATTAATGTAACGTTCTTTCAAAAATTACTCATAACTTAACAATTTTGGAACCCATTTTCCAAAAATTCCTTTATGAAAAGGAACCGTGATAATTTTAAAAACAAAGTATTATTCATATGCAATGACTCATACTGCTTAGAAACTTAATATCACAGACACATGAAACCCATATTTAATAGTAAATATCTTAAATAAAATGATAATTTCATAAACATCAAATATGTCTCTTCCATAATTCATGAATAACAATTAAGAAGTAACCAATCATAAATGCACGAAAGATCCTAATTGTGGCAATATACAGAAAACAACAACTAAGAGCATTATGCCTAGTTGGCGTAATCTCAATCCTCCATAGCCTTCCCCGACGTCCCTTTTCTATACCTTTCACCTAAAAAAACGGTAATGTAACGGGATGAGACCACTGCCTTAGTAACCGGCTATCCTACCCACCGTACACACCAGCACATGCTTGCAAGGTGTTAGGTGGGACAGTTATAAAACATTTATATATATAATCATACACATAAATATTTATCAATAAGCCAAAAGTAACATTCATGTTCACAACTAATCCAAGATCATAGAGTTTAGGGAAAAACAGGATCATAGTACCAAATGTTAACCCTAATCATAGTACCAACAACCCCCCAATCGTTAATCTCCCTTATATCCTCCTTATTCCCGCCGACTGAACCCATGTGCTAAGTTAATTACCCATGTCACTGGTTACTTCAAAAGCTCACCGATTATGTGGATTGGATGGCTAAATCCACAGATCACACAACCGGACCATGGGTTCCCCCTCAGAACAGGTGGGGTGTCACAGCCCCTCATAGAACAAGTGGGGCGATCCCTCATAGAACAAGTGGGACAGTCCCTCATAGAACAGGTGAGACATAGTAACCCCTCATAGAAGAAGTGGGGCACCGTACCCTCGTAGAACATGTGGGTTACGACTCGGCTAGCCAAAGAGCTCCGAATGGCAGCCTCACCACGTGGTAAAATATTTATCTCCCTCAACTACATCTTTGTTATCTCTAATGTTGTCATAGAACGCAGATTTCACAACTATAACTTACAAATCATAGGACAATATACATGAACATAATCATTAAAACTCAAATATTTAACTATCATATAACATAATCATATCAAAGATTCATAGCAATCAATTAACACACCAAGACAATATCATAATAATTATCACATAAATACATTAAAATATATTTCTTTCAAAGGTAATGTCCCACAAGACGGTTTTCATAGAAGAAATTCATAAATAACTTATAATAAAAAAAATTATAGCAATTTCATATAGCAATATACTTTTCAAAAACTCACAAACACATACTGATATGCAAGATAGATAAGAAAACCAGTTACCTGATTTACCGCTCAGGATTTCATGCATTCAATTCGGGCATATCAACGATCCAACCGTTGAAAAAGACCTGATGGATGTTTCGAACATGGTGACCAAATTTCGCTTCGATTCAACTGTTAACAAATGCGCAACTACTATTTTAACGAGACTGCCTCATAATTGGGTGAAAATATCTTAATATGTTTAATTTCAACCTATCACTTCCTATATATAAGCTCCTAGAGTTTGCTCCTCCTCTCATTTAATCAATGTTGGACTTCTTACTATTCTTATTTTGTTAAATATTTATTTATGTATATATGGGATATATCTTGAATAATCTAATTTAATATCTACAACTTGATTTATCCTTATCTTTCTCTTTAAAAAAAAATCAATATAAATAAATATCTAAGAATGTTATTTTTTAATATCCTTAAGATTTGATATCTTTATCCGTTTTGAATACTATCACTTGATATTACAACTCTCTCCTTGATATATTATTTTAGATATATTTTTCCTAATTAAATATTATTTCCTAAATTTCATTTAGGGTAAGATATTCATTCATAAATATCACTTTAAGTCTTATAAACAAAAATTGGGATGTTACAATTAAACACACTACAAACCATTTGAAAAAGATGTTTAATGTCTTGGGCAGGGAGGAAGAAAGAGTTCAGGATGTTTCTATAGATGCAATCTGATCTTATTCTTCTTCCCTGATTTTAAGTAAATTTTGTGAAATAGTTTAACTTAGATCTTGTGATGAGATATTGAATTTGGAAGTATCTTAACTTCATCGTGATGAAGGAAAATTGTTGGTTTGAAATTTTAAGAATAAAGTCTACTACTAATTATAGAAGTAGTAAATATTTAGTAAAATTGATTATTAGGAAAAGAGTATATATGTAACTAAATATATATAAATAGATGAAACAAAATATATATGGAATTATTTCAAGAAAAAATGACAAAGTATTACACACACTATAAGAGATTTCTTTTTTTCTTTTTAAATGAAAAAAGAGTGTGCGTTAGGGGGTGTTGTATTGTTTAGTAATAAATTAATTATAATCGGTTAAATAATAATAATGAAACTTTTAAGATTTTCAAATTTATATTTAATTTAGAATCTTTAGATTTAATTAGATATTTTTTTCTATCTAAACAAGTGATAATATTAGGATAACTCTTAAAAAAATACAATGATATTTACTTTCATAAAATAAAATAAAAAGATAGGATTTCCACACTAAACAATGGGAAGAGAGAGCTCTATATGCTTTATCTATATCGAGGTGATCAGGTATAGTTAGGTATGGATTAATTTATTTCCTCGCATAGTCAGCCTCAGCAAAGTGATGATAAGAAATGTGATGTCTTGTTGGATCAATCTTAATTGTTCTGGACAATATAACATCAATCATTGAGGTTCCCTAAAATTCTCAAAAGATCTCGTGAAGGAGGATCTCACATTGGCTGTAATATTTGTGACAGATTTTGGTTAAGTAAACAGTCAGATGGTGGTTTGTTGACCAGTCAAATTGGAATTCAATGAAGAGAATTTCCATTCATAGATTATGAAGATGTACAGGGTTTGATTAGTCATTGGACTTCTCAAAAGCTCCTAGCAATTTTGTGAATAGCGGTTTACATTTGTAGTTATCCAGTCTTAGCGATGCCAAGTGAATGGATGATCAGATGATGGTTTCTCGTCCTATTGCTATGAAATTTGGCTGTCATGCTCATGACGTTCAAAGCATCGTTGGCAACGATGGGATATGAACTTAGAGCTTCCATGTCTGTTTTATAAACGCCAAGCCAAACTCCTCTCCTTGATCTTATCAAATCAAATCGAACCTTAGGTATGACTCATTTGATTGATCGTGATAATCTAATAATGATAATGGGGAGATAAGATAGGAGAGAGTTTATTATGTATACTTGTGATGGCCGAAAAAAGGATCAAATGAAATTTAGAGTATTTTTATATAGTTTTTTTATTTTTTGAGTGGATTACAAGAATTAAAATAAATGGTAAAATAAATGGGTCACCAATCCGAGAATGAATTGAAGAGACAATACAATGAATTATAAGAACAGAAAAATTAATGATGAATACAGAGAAAACAAGATTACAAACAAGGATAAACTGAATGGACTCAAGGACTTAATTGCTTTCGAGAGTGTTCTCAGTGTGATGTTCAGATGTCTTTGCTCGACTAAACCCTCCTATTTTATACTCCTTTGCCTCGAGAAACCGTTCCCTCAAATGGGAAGTTGGTTCATATTTTTACTCCCCATTATCTTCCCGTTGGAGGCCTTGGGAGAAAGGTTCTACCATACGAATAATTTGCTTCTATTGCGGGATCCTTGGGACTCACTTCAGATCCCTCTACATCACTACCACGTGGCTCATATTTAATCACAAATGGGTTCGTTGGTCTTGGGCTCCTCTGATCTAGGCACGCCTTTTCGATGAGCGGACTCTTTGTTGATGAGTACCTCTTCGTAATGGACGGTTACCTTCGAGTATGTTCCGAGGGTGTATGAACGTGGCGATCCACTGGATGGGCCTTCTGGATTGGGCTCATCTCCTCTATTTACATGAGTAGACGTGGCCTTCTTGGAATAAAGGAAAATTTGGGGGCTTACAATACTATGTTTGGTCTTTATCTTTCCTCACATGGTTATATGGTGCTGAATTTTATGGTTTTAATGATAAGTAAGAAAATGCATGAGAAATGTTCCAGAGAAGTTAAAATTTTGTTTTAAATTTTTTACTAAGGACACTTGGTGTCAGATGACACCTGAGTTTTTATTTCAAAAACATGCACTAAAAACTTTGTGAAGTATCAAGTTTTCCTTGATCACCTGAGGAAGCATTGTGTATTAATTGCACCTGGTGAAGAAAAACCCTAGTTTGGAAGAGGATCTAAATTGGAAATAAATCAAAGGTTATTCCTAGGAATTTAAATTGAAAATATAAAATTTGTTCAAGTAAATGACATTTTTGCCCCTTATAGAAAAATGTCCTTTCTTCAATTCCGGCCTCGCCTTCATCTACACCATCATCAACATTTCATCTTCTTCAATCATCAACAACTCATTTCTTTCTCAAATGCCACCCCCCATTCCTTAACTGCATCATCATCGAGCTCACCACCATCTTTGGCTTCTTCAGCGATTGAGAGAGCGAAGGGGAGAGGGGGAACTCACAGGAGATCCATGGCAGTGCCGAAGTTAGGGGAGCTTCCTTTCTCCTCCAAACACGTTGCCATCGTCCCTCATCTCTCTCTCACTTAGCGCTCTCTTCTCCCTCTGTGATTCACCTTCAAGTTTGCAGCAAACTTTGGCCTCCAACAATACTGATCGCTGGGCATCAGTTTTTACCGTTTCCTTCTTCAATCGAGAGTTCCATGCCTCCGTGCATGTTACTTTAATCTAAGATGAGTTATGAAGGGGGTGCTAGTAAAATATGTCCCATCAACTCGATGGATTAAGTTCTTGAACGACGAAAATCCCAAAGATAAATGGATTTGGGGACAAAGTTATAAAGGAGTAATAATAAGAGGCATCACAAGTATATTAATTAGATTGAACTTGATACAACAATAGTCCTTGTGGGAATATCTTTACTACTTGAAGACCCGTATGTTTGCAATTGACCTATACGGTGAAAAGCTTGGCGCAACTCATTGGTTGTGGGACCCGCTGTTCGACATTCGAAACATTATTCCCAATTTTTGAGAATCCATTTTTGACATCGGCATGAATTTTTGCCTTCAAACACCACCATTAAGAGAAACATTAAAACATAGATATGGCTGGGAATGGAATCAAAAGTGGGACAACAATGTTGTAAGAAGTCTCTTGTGGTACATTACACGGACTGTTCCATAGCCACCATGGACACCCCAATGTTATTCTCTTTAAGGTTACTGCACTCATGTGGTTAATTAATATAAAGGAGCTTATTCGTTTGGACATAATAGGGAAGTTAAATAACTTAATTGAATGTAGCCTGTGGAATACGATCTAGTTGAAATGCTTGTGTCTAGGGCTCTACTTCCTTGGTACGCAAATACGAGATCTAGTAAAAAAATTTTTTGAGAGATTAAGGAGGCGAAATGAGCCACTTATTTGTTACGCATTTTTTGTAAATCACAGGAATGCACAAGAGGGGGGTGAATTTTGCTTTTAAAAATTGAAGCTTAGTAAGAATAGGATTTATACTGGTTCAGCCCAAGTTCTTGGCCTACATCCAGTTCTCCACCTTTCAGTTGGATTCCACTAATTCCCAAGATTCAAAACAGGCTCTTGAGTGCCTTTACAAGTGATCTCTCACAGTAAGATCTTCCCCTTACATATCACTCCCCCTTACAACTTGTAAGAATACACCCCTTCCACTAGGATCCCACTATCCCAAGGAAATTACACAAATAAGAAGTTTATCAAGAAAATACAGAGATCGCTCACACTCTTGAGCTGATAGTATTACAGACTGAAGAACAGATGAGAGAACTCAGATAGTATTGATTGCAGTAGGAAATTGTAGTTGGATATCACTTAATGCTCTCTACCAACCAATTTCTTCTTTAACGCTTTTATAGTCCATATGAAATTTTCTACGGGTTGAATAAAGTATGTGCAGCAGTTGTGAAGCCAAGAGAGAGAGATGAAATTCCGGAGATTGATGATGATTCTGAGATGTAATTAATGCTCCAGAATGCCAATATATGTTTCCTCTTTCTTTTTTTTTTGAGTGCATTGTACCAGATTAAGTGTTGCTGAGTGTAACGGCTATTTGGTTTGAGTTTTCTGTGTCTAACGTTAACTGCCCAAAATAGCAACAAGTACAATTTGCAATATAAAGATAGTTAGACATGAGAAAAGAAACAAATTTGAAAGTCTTCAGTTTTCAATTGATTGCACATGTGGTCAATCGATTGATGTCTCTAGCTGCCAATCGATTGTCTTCAGATTTTCACCTACATCACTAGATTGAAGTGTTAGCTATCGAATAGAAACTGGGGCTGTCAATCGATTGCATGATTTCTCAATCGATTGCCTTTTGTCAATCGATTGATCAAGCTCCAATCGATTGCATATTTCATTGCTTTAAAGTAAACTTCAGTTGATTGCCAACAGATTGCTTATCGATTGCTATGTGAATCGATTGTCATTTTAATCAATCGATTGATTGAATTCTGATTACTTACTGTAATTCTGCGCATCAATCGATTTTTTGGTTTCCCATCGATTGATAGGCTGCACTCGATATGCAATCGATATGCCATCGATTGCGGGGTACATTCTTCAATCGATTGACTGATTCTTCAATCGATTGCTTAACTTAGATTTTAAGAATAAGTTTTTAGAAGTATTTTTCTAAGTTAAGATCTCATGACCCTATTACCTAAGTCATGTTTGGTTATCATCAAAATGTAGAATTCCAACATTTTTCACATTATTATGTTATATGTGAGCTTAAATGTCATATAAACTCATGTAAAGAGAAAATTCAAGTGAATCAATGTATAAGTAACTTATGTAGCCTTCTTTGGATTTTCCAAAAGGTCAGCTAGGCGCTATATTGAAGAACAGAATGAGTATTATATATCAATCTACAGATCAAACAAATTAGTTTTAGAAAACTCATAAGCATAAGAGGTAGAATGGATAAACAAATTAATATATATTTTTACCAAATTTACTTTTAAAATTGTTGGTATACTTAGAATTGAAGATATTATAATACTAAGGGATATGGAATTAAGTTGTATTTGTGGGTTGTTATTCTCCTTTTCAATTTCTTCTCTTCTTAATTGAAAGCTTTATTAAATGGCATATTTTGTTTGTCTTCTTCCTTATATTGGCTACATTTCTTTCTGGTGCCCCATTTAAGGACCTTACAAACTACACAACAGCCGACTCATAGATCATCTGAACGTTGGCAACTTAGCATATTATTTATTATTAGTAAGGAATCGATTTTTAGCTACTGAAACCCACTTCCACTTATGTTTTAGCTGAATGATTTTTATCATTAGTTAGGAAATAGAAGGCCATATAGCCAACTTTAAAGCATTAAAAAATCAAATTACAAAACCGTATGATGTATTGAAGATAATGATCCTTGGAGACATATAAAACGTACACAAATGCGTTAAAGGGGGCCAGTTGGGTACTAATAATTGCTACACATAGGCATTAAATGGCGGTCAATTGAATACTATTAGTTTCCACACATATGCCTTAAAGGGTCATCCATTGAATAGTATTAATATCAGCGCATATGCATTGAATGGTGGACCATTGAGCACTATTAATTTCTACACATATACACTAAAGGGTGTTCCAGTTAATACTATTAATGTCTCGTAATATGCATTTAAGGGTGGTCTATTGAATAGAAATAATTTCTATATGCATATGCATTAAAGGGTGGTCTATTAAATATTGTTAATTTCTACTTATATTCATTTAAGGGCGGTCCATTCAATACTACTAATTTCTCCACATACACATTTAAGGGTGGCCTATTGATTGCACCATATTTTTATATACTTTTCATTGATAAAATCATTGGATTATTGCATGTTTTTGGGGTAATTGCACCTAATTAGGATAAATTCTGACTTTTTCACACTTGGTTGGAATTTGTTCTAATCAAGGGCAATTTGGGCATAATTAGCATGAATTATTACTTAACCCATTTTCAAGAACATTTTGATGCTACCTTAGGTCCTTTTTATGTGTAGATCATTGAAGGAAGACACCCAATGGAAGGGCCAAGTTGCAGAGAAAAATACTGGACAGAAACAAAGCAGAAGAAAGATCTGAAAAGGGGGCATAATTGGTGTTTGCTCGTCGTGGGCTCGCCACGGCGAGCTCACAGCCCCAAAATTCCAGAATTGATGTTTGCTCGCCGTGGCGAGCACGGCGAACAGGACAAATCAGCAACGCGCTGTTACGAATTTTAGGGTTCCTGGGAGGTTATAAATAGTTCCTTACCCCTAAAAATCACCTCTCCAAGCCTTCAAACACGAAAATACTTCAGTTCTCCTAGGGTTCCATCATCTACCATCATTCCCACGTAAATTCCCACCAATTCCATTAATCTCCACCTCCATTCTTCTTGATTTTTAGCATCACCTCCCTTCTTTCTTCCAGTTCCACTATATTTCTTCTCCATTATTCTTCACTCATGGAGGCTATTATCATGGATGATTTTGTGCTCAAATTTGAAGATATGAGAGGCTAGAATCTTGATGCTTTGGTGGTGTGAAGGTGGGTTGAGCATCAATGGGCGAAATAGGGGAGTTATTTGTTTTCTCATGCTCTTTTCCTTATGTATTGAGACTTGTGGTTGCATTTCTCTTTGTATATTTGGATTTGAGACATTTCCTTTTCTAGTTGTTTATCAATTGGAAAACTTGTGTTGGATATTGAGTTATGTTAATTGAATGATATGTATGTTCAAATTTCCTATTGGGTTTATGATGCTATATGATTTTTAGTGGTTGCTAGATTGTGTAGCTTAATTTATCCAATTGAATGCTGTGGTTGCACATTCTTGAGAGGAATCAATTTTCAAAACTCAAGTTCCAACACACCAAGTGGAGCTTAACACTAACCCTAAGTAATGACTATGAAAGTGGTTGTTTGATTAGTCATTAATTAGGGCCAGTGGACCCCTAGTGGTTGCTTGGGGATTTTTCAATTATACTTGGTGAACCTTTTAACTCCCAATATCAATTTAATGAAATGTGAGAGCCACCATAACACTACCAAAGCCCGTTTTATAAAAATTCCCTTAATCCAAACACCTTTTCACTCTTAATTCAAAATACCAAAAACAAGTCTTTACAATTTCACTACTTTTATCAAATGACTTTTTCAAACCAAAACCCCTTACCTTTTGTTGTTTTAATTTTATTTACTTAATTTAGGTAGTTTAGAAAGACTCCTCAAGTGAAATGACTCGGGTTTGCAACCTGTATTGCAATCATTGGATTAATTTTGATTTTAACCCCCAAGGCGCGTTTAGGCAAAGGTAAAATCACCTATTGAATGCTATTAATTTCTCTACATATGCATTAAAGGGTGGCCCAGTGAATCCTATTAATTTCCACACATATGCATTAAGGGTGGTCCATTGAATAATATTAATTGCACCTCAAGAAAAAGAGTTTAGTCAAACTATGAACTCACTATGAAAGATATCTTGATAAGTGACCTCTATATATATAAGAAGACATATAGTTTAATTGGGAGAGCTTACAGAAGGATTGAGAGAAGCAGGCTCGAAAATGGGTGAGAACAAAGTGAGGGCAATGTTGGGGTTGGTGCGCATTGTTCTGATTGTTACAGAGGTTGTGGGGGACGATGACAGCCCTGTCTCTAGAAGTAGAGGAGGGGGAGGATCGATACAGCAAGAAAAAGACCGTGAAGACCCAAGGTTATGCGAAGCGCTATGCTTTAGACGATGCTTTGCAGGAGGAGGTCGAGCCTTTTTTTGCAAGAATCTTTGCCATAAGGAGTGCTATGATTAGCCACCCTTGACATCCACATAATGAAGCTTGGATCAATTTCGTACTAAAGAATACCATATACTCAGCGGTTGCTAGTGAAATTCACACCTCATTCAATGTTGAATTGCAATTTTAACTGTGGAAAATAAATTTATTGTCCTTTATTTGTTTTTGTCAAAATAATTTCTTTTATTCAAATTTCTTTATTCTTCGTCTTGATATGATGGGGGCAGTGATAAGGATTGTAAGTAAGCATCTTTTAATAGTGTTAGTGCATGTTACTATAATCTAAGATGGGTTATGAAGGGGGCGCTAGTAAAATAAGTCCAATCAACTCGGTGGATTAAGTTCTTGAACGATGAAAATCCCGGAGATAAATGGATTTGGGGACAAATTTATAAAGGAGGAATAATAAGAGGCATCACAAGTAAATTAATTAGGTTGAACTTGATACAACAATAGTCCTTGTGGGAATATTATCTTTACTAGTTGACGACCCGTACGTTTGTGATTGACCTATACGGTGAAAAGCTCAGCGCAACTCATTGGTTGTAAGACACGGTTGCTTTGGATTATTCTCGTTCCCACCTGTTCTCTTGCTTATTTATTTATAACGCATTCCTTAGTCATAGGGACCCGCTGTTCGACATTGGAAACATTATTTCCAATTTTTCAAGATTCTATTTTTGACATCGACATGAATTTTGCCATCAAACCAACACCATTAAGGGAAACAATAAACCATAGAGAAGGCTGGGAATGGAATCGGCCATCAAATCAACACCTTTAAGAGAAACAATAAACCATAGAGAAGGCTGGGAATGGAATCGGAAGTGGGACAACAATGTTGTAAGAAGTCATTTGTGGTACATTACATGAACTTTACCGGCCCGTTAATCGCCATGGACACACCTATGTTATTCTTTTTGAGGTTACAGCACTCATGTGGTTAATTAATATAAAGGAGCTGATTCATTTGGGCACAATAGGGAAGTTAAAAGAACTTAATTGAATGTAGCATGTGCTATACGATCTAGCTGAAATGCTTGTGTCTAATGCTATACTTCCTTGGTACGTAAAAACGAGATCTAGTAAAAAATTATTTTGAGAGATTAAGCAGGCGTAATGAGCCACATATTCATTACGTATTTTTCACATTATTATATTATATGTGATCTTAAATGTCTTAAAAACTCATACAAAGAGAAAATTCAAGCGAATCAATTTATTTGTAACTTATGTAGCCTTCTTTGGATTTTCCAAAAGTCAGCTAGGCACTGTATTGAAGAATAGAACGAGTATTATATACCAATCTACATATCAAATAGATTAGTTTTAGAAAACTCTTAAGCATAAGAGGTAGGACAGATAAACAAATTAATATATTTTTTTACCAAATTTACTTTTAAAATTGTTGGTATACTTAGAATTGATTATATTATAATACTAAGGGATATGGAATTAAGTTGTATTTGTGGGTTGTTGTTCTCCTTTTCAATTTCTTCTCTTCTTAATTGAAAGCCTTATTAAATGGCATATTTTGTATATCTTCTTCCTTATATTGGCTACATTTCTTACTGGTGCCCCATTTAAAGACTTTACAAACTACACATTAGCCAACTCATAGATCATCTGAACGTTGGCAACTTAGCATATGATTTTCTGTTACTAAGGAATCGATTTTTAGCTACTGAAACCCACTTCACTTATGTTTCAGCTGAATGATTTTTATCATTAGTTAGGAAATAGAAGGCCATATAGCCAACTTTAAAGCATTAAAAATCAAATTACAAAACAGTATGATGTATTGAAGATAATGAGCCTTGGATACTTATAAAACATACACAAATGCGTTAAATGAGGCCAATTGAGTACTAATAATTACTACACATATGCTTTAAAGGGCAACCAATTGAATACTATTTGTTTCTACACATATGCCTTAAAGGGTTGTCCATTGAATAGTATTAATATCAGCGCATATGCATTGAATGGTGGACCATTGAGTACTATTAATTTCTACACATATGCACTAAAGGGTGTTCCACTGAATACTATCAATGTCTATTAATATGCATTTAAGGGTGGTCCATTGAATAGAAATAATTTCTATATGCATATGCATTAAAGGGTGGTCCATTAAATATTGTTAGTTTCGACCTATATTCATTTAAGGGCAGTCCATTCAATACTATTAATTACTCCACATACGCATTTAAGGGTGGCCCATTGAATGCTATTAATTTCTCTACATATGCATGAAAGGGTGGCTCAGTGAATCCTATTAATTTCCACACATATGCATTAAGGGTGGTCCATTGAATAATATTAATTGCATCCCAAGAAAAAAAGTTTAGTCAAACTATGATGGAAGATATCTTGATAAGTGACCTCTATATATATAAGAAGACATATAGTTTAATTGGGAGAGCTTACAGAAGGATTGAGAGAAGCAGGCTCGAAAATGGGTGAGAACAAAGTGAGGGCAATGTTGGGGTTGGTGCGCATTGTTCTGATTGTTACAGAGGCTGTGGGGGACGATGACAGCCCTGTCTCTAGAAGTGGAGGAGGGGGAGGATCGATACAGCAAGAAAAAGACCGTGAAGACCCAAGGTTATGCGAAGCGCTATGCATTAGACGATTCATTGCAGGAGGAGGTCAAGCCTTTTTTTGCAAGTATCTTTGACATAAGGAGTGCTATGATCAGCCACCCTCGACATCCACATATTGAAGCTAGGATCAATTTTGTAGTAAAGAAAAATATATACTCAGCCGTTGCAAGTGAAATTCAAACCTCATTCAATGTTGAATTGCAATGTTGACTGTGGAAAATAAATTTATTGTCCTTTATTTGGTTAGTTAATATAAAGAAGCTGATTCCGTTGTGCATAATAGGGAAATTAAATAAATTAATTGAATGTAGCCTGTGCTATATGATCTAGCTGAAATACTTGTGTCTAGCGCTATACTTCCTTGGTTCACAAATATTTTAACTTAAATGTCATTTAAACTCATATAAAGAGAAAATTCATGAGAGTCAATTTATGAGTAACTTATGTAGCCCTCTTTGGATTTTCCAAAAGGTCAACTAGGTACTATATTTAAGAATAGAGCGAGTATTATATATCAATTTCAGATCAAACAAATTAAACTTATAAACATAAGAGATAGAGTGAATAAACAAATTAATATATTTGTCACCAAATTTACTTCTAAAATTGTTGTTATACTTAGAATTGAAGATATTATTATATTAAGGGATATTGAACTAAGTTTTATTTGTGGGTCCTTGCATTTAACCGTTAACTGAGCTTTAAATAAAGCAGACACACTAGGATTCAATTGAATTCTCTCATTAGGTCTAAAATTTCTTTGGTTAGTGCACTATTCATTTAAAAACTAATAGCTAGGCATGGATTTCTCAAGTTGAATGAAAGGAACATTTACATGCAATTTGTCGACCAAGTCAAGCGTCTCTTTCTCAAACTGATCACCTAATCTCTTCCTACTCCTAATGAAAGCATTTGGAAAGGGCATTTTAGAAAGCTTTACTTGCCTAGCAAGAGACTTCGCTAGGTCTTTGCTGGAACTCAACTCTCCATGCTTATGAATGCTTGGGAGCTTTGACCTATTAGGAGATGTAGATCCCTTAGGAGCCTCCTCAACTACTGGCTCCTTCATAATAATACCACGCCTCTTAATCAACTCCCTCTCCTTGGCACTCTTAGATGCCCCCAGGTACACAGGGCTATCAGCTGCAATCTCCTTATCAACAAGTTCCTTTTCCTCCTAATCAGTCACAAACTATACCATCTTTATTGGTTGAGTAGGATCAAGTATTTTCCCACTAGTCCGATTTATAGCATTGAGGGATTTTAGATTCATTATAGTAGTAGAAGGAATAGAACGACCCAACTGTTCATGTAGCTTACTAAAAGTGTTAGACACTTCTATAACAAATTCCTCAAGCTGCAGCATTCTAGATTCACTCTTTTCAAATTTCATGTCAACATTGTTCTGAAAACCTTGGAAACTTTTCTGAAACATCTTAGCAAACTCATCAAACTTATCCGGCTTCACAAGAACTATCTGGTTAGAATTTTTACCTTGGCCTTGGCAATTGAATGGCCTATGTAACATCCTGAAAAATTAAATTTAGATTTAGTGATTTTATTTATGATTTTAATAATGAATTTGGGAAATTATGGTTATCTTAAGGGAAATTGAGGTTTGTTGAGGGTTTTTAGGGGGTTAGTATTTTTCTTATTTAAAAAAAAGATAATTAATTATTTAATTTGAATTGGATGACATAATTTAAATTTGAGGATTTTGTGGAGATTAATTGGGGAGACTTATGGTTGAAGGAGAAATTTCTATGTGAGTTAAGATTTATTGACAAGGATTAATTCCACAGAATAATAGGTTGAAACTAATTGGAAGATTATAGTAATAATTTAAATGGGAAATCTGAAAATAGCAAATGATATCCTTGTTCTTATATAATGAATAAATAAATAAATATTTGAATAGGGTTCCAAACATAGCTAATTATCTAAATTTTAGGGATGGTAACTAAATTAATGATAAGATTTATTCTTTTAGATTTATATATAACAAAAAAATGATGTGTAGAAAAAGATATATATCTAAATATATCTAATACTATATTAATAAATAGAAAAGAAAAAAATTAACAAAGTAATTTGTGGGCCCGTGACAACCTTGTACGAGAAGTGTATATATATACCCAAACACTTTAGTATTGTCAATTGGAAAAATGCCGCTGAGGTTTCTTCTGGTCGTCGAGCTCGCAGTGGAATTGATCTGTTTGAGAGTTTGAGTCGTGCTAAAATATTATGTGGGGAGCTGCGCTGTTGTGAGATCTGTACATGCTACCAGGTAACTACTTATGCTCGTTTGTGTGGGTGTGTGGGTTAGCGAGTATTTGAAACTTATAATTTTGTGATTGGCTATAGTCTTGACGAACATGAATTTTAAAAGCTTATTTTATAATATAACCTGTTTGGTAGATTATGTATTTTGAACTAGCATGAAGGTGTTTATTGTCATGTTTGGAATGATATTATACATTAAAGGTTATTGCATGATTAGATTTTAAAGAATCACTGAATGGACCTTGTGCCTTATATTTGTTGGTGTTGCATATAGTTGTGATTTGATTGTGGTGATTGTGTATGTAATGCCGGTTAATTAAATAAACCGTCATCACTCGATGAGGTTACTCGTTGGCCCACAAGGACTAATAGAAAATAAAGACGATAATGTGGAGAACGCCCCCAGTCCCAAGCTAGGGTTGTGAGTCCTTACTGGACTGTAATGTGATACCGGTGGTTTTTGTGATAACCTGTGATTTACAATTTTGGTATTATTTATGTGATTGACATTTGAGAAACTGTTGCATACTGGTTGATGAATTGAGAAGTTTTGGAAAAAGATATTGGACATTATTTTGCATTTATTTGGTACTCGTCATACGCATCAGTTTGATGTATATCTAATAATGCTCTACTGAACACCTTGCTAGCACACACCGCACGTAGGCCAGTAGTTAGTGGTTACATGGGTCTACCTCCGTTTATCTCACTTTTTGCAGGTACTAGCAACGCAGTAGGTAACCAGGGGAAGGATCCGGGAACTTCTCACTTAGATAGTGGGTTTCTGGCCAACAGGACAGAGGTTATTACCACAATTAGGGATCCATGCATTTTTATGTGCTTCCGCTCTGTTTCACGTTTTGTCTTTTATCTTAATCTAAGTATTTGTTTTAGCATTTTGGTTTATTAATTTGATGTTTAATCCTTTTTGGGACTGGTCCTAGTCTGGTGGACTTTTGTCTTTCTACTAGTTATCATACTCCGTTGGACTTTTAATATTGATAAGGACGTTATATGGTTTTGAGACACTACTACCAAAACATACTATCGCAGTGCACCTATTCCAGCGCTTATTGTTTTAAGTGCCACTATAGGTATATCCTATACCCATAGCGGCACTTATAACAGGCGCTTACAAACGTAAGCGCCGCTATATGCTTTTCATTTTCAGCTTTTTTTGTATTTATAAACCTATCCTGATGCTTATGTTTGTAAGCGCTGGGATGGGTTCTCATATTTTTTATTCTTTTTAAAATGACATGAATTTTAAAAGCTTATTTTATAATATAACCTGTTTGGTGGATTGTGTAATTTGAACTAGCATGAAGGTGTGTATTGTCATGTTTGGAATGATATTATACATTAAAGGTTATTGCATGATTAGATTTTAAAGAATCACTGAATGGGCCATGTGCCTTATATTTGTTGGTGTTGCATATAGTTGTGATTTGATTGTGGTGATTATGTATGTAATGCCGGCTAATTTTATATCAGTGTCGGGATAGGTTATTTTTTGGTTTTTAAATTTTTTACCTATCCCGGCTCCTTTAAGCAGAAGTGCTGGGATAGGCTAGGCGGCAAAGCTTCCCTCTACTTTTTTACCTGGCATCCTGTGCCCTCTCTTCTTCTCTCTTCATTATTTATTGTTCATTCTTTTCTCTTCTTTCGTCCATCATATCTCCACTTTTCTTCATCATCTTCTTCCACCATCTCTTCTACATCGCCATGCCCAACCTTTGTACCCCTTGAAAACAAGAGCAATTGCCTTTGGTCCTCCAAAAATTGGCTTTAAAAGGTCGATTCCTACTTCACTTTGTTAACCCTACCTTCCTCTTCTTCTTCTTCAAAAATGAAGTAGCCATCACCAGAGGACCAAATCATGAAGCTCAGAAGCTTTGTTAGATGAAAGCCGACATCAAGGTCATCGAATTTATTGAAGGAAGTAGCTCCGATGATGCCATCATTTTAGAGGCTATCGTTCTCAAATTTGAGTTGTTCATTGTCGTTCTCATATCTAAGTCGTTCTCGACATTGAAGGGATCTAAGCCATTCGTGGTCGAAGAGATGAATCAATGAATGAACATGAAGGTGTTCGCTATCGCATTTAGGCCCACTACATTTATGCCATTGCCCTCTCCCACAAACCCTACTCAACACTTTCATGTAGGCCCCACTTCCTCCTTCCATTTATTCTTCCTTCTCTTTCCATCACTCAAACAGTATTATATCTCAAAGATTTGTAGTTTGTTCAAGAGAATCATAATCCAGTCGGGTTCAAGTTTCGGTTCCCAAACCCAAAACGACGCCAGAATTGGAAACCACTAACACCGTTTTGCAGCCATGGTTTAGGTCAGACCGGAGTGATCATGACTAGAAATGATGGAGACTTCAATGCCGTTGATGTGTCTTGGTTCTTTGTAACACTGTCTGATTACATTAAGAGCTTTAATAAAATCCAGGATTTTGAAACCATCTCTGGTCGCCTCGCTATGGTAAGCAAATCCGTTCACAATTAAAGAGAATTTAGGTTAAATTCATTAGAAAATGTTAAGAATTTCACTAATATAATTGAGTTACAATTACTATTTCTGAGATGTTAATTGTTATTTGATCGATGCATATGATGCTTGCGGTGATAGTAAGAAGGAATTGATGACTGGGAACTCTGTGTTTGGGAAAATGGACATAGAAGGATTAACAGAAGCACTAGCATGCACAGAATGTGGATTTAACTTAAGGCTCTCTATAACGAAGATGGCTGGACTGTCGAACCCGACGGCACCACTTATCACAAGGTACTTACATCTTACATCCCCATGTTCATTCACATTATAAGATTCTATGCTTTTTGCTAAATGATTTTCTCGAAGTTGATATAAATTAACTTCTAACTTTATGGTTCTCTAATAACCCAAGAAAATAATGCTTCTATAATAATTATGTTGCTGTTATGAAGTTTGATGAAGATAATTACAAGAGAAAGTACAGTTGGTAGGGGAAGGAATCTTTATTTGGAATTGGGAAATTGAAAGATCTTCTTTCTCTTAGCTCTATAAGAGGATTTGTTATTGTCTACGGCTATGTGTACATTGGATCATTTAGTAGTTGCTGTTATGATGTTTGATGATAATAGTTATATTGACTGGGGTTTAGGAGAAGAAGTTTCACGGGGTTTGAAGAGTCATTACCAATGGCGAAATTGAGGGAGTCTGTTCATTGTGAGTGGCTTGATGTGTGGTGGCTTTTGATCTTATTGGAGTCTGTAGAAATGGCATGGAAAGCATGCCAGCTATGAACTTTTGTTGTAATCCTTGTTGGTAGATTTAAGCTTTGAAGTATTAGGTGGATGTTATACTTTTATTATGCTGCCCTATCCTAAGATTTGGATGATTGTGTGTATAACTTTAGTTTATTATGTTGGTAGATTTGGACCAACATATTTGATTTACTACTAACTGTGTCATGATATAATCTAATTATTGGCAGCCAACTGGTGAAAATGGTGCTACCAGGGCTCCCATAAGCATTGAATTAAATAGAGGTACCTCTTTAAGCGGCAAGTCAATCATATTACAAATTGAAAATAAATCTCAACAGGTTTCCGCAAGTAAGAACTTTACCTAAAACCCTGTTCCTGAACAATATGGTTTTTATGTTTTCTGTACTCCTGGATAAAAAAGTTTATTTGTAAGAAGTTCTACTGGCAGTCTTTCAATGATGTTTCTTAATTGTGTGTCATTGGTGCTCTTTGACACTCTCTATAGGACAGGCTAAGCAAAGGTTCATCTGGCAGAAGTCGTGATGAAATATATCTTAAACTTCGTATTAGTATTGGTAGGCTCATTTTCATATGCTCTGTGTCTTTTTTAAAATATGGAAAAGATCTTCCTGTGGAGTTTGTTATGGAGTGGTCAGGAACACATTGGGAAGTTGTTGTGGCTTTTATGTTTCTTTCTTTCTCTGCTCATGTTTGATTTAAGGTTCGGATTGGGGATGATTGGTCATTGGTCTACTCTGCTAACTTTTTCAGTTATAAGGAACCATTTTCTTTCCACATTATTTGTTAGTTTATTATATTTAAAAAGTTGATATTCACTAGCAAGAGAAGTATGTGTTTGTGCATTGAATATTGACTGGCATCTTTTTTTTACAGCATCAACTAGGAAAAGATTAGAGGAGCTGGAATTCATTGTCACCAAAAGAATGTATTATTTTAGTTATTTTGAATGTTTGAAAAACCCTCCTGTGTCTGATGGTTATGGATTGGTGCCCAGCTCAGTTTTTCCAAAGAAATCTCCAATCATTATATGTGAATTAGGTTGTGTTTTTATTCTAAAAAGCTTCATAGGCTTTTTGTTTATGTCTATTCTATTATGTTAAATCTCTCTGTTGGCTTACTATTTTAGAATTATTCTTCAAATTTAAAAATTGCAATCTTTGTGACTACATAATAAATTCATAATCTTATGACCAGTGTATTGATTTGGGACATAAATTCGGTTTTCATTTTTGCTATCTGTTTCTCTCACTTGAAGAAACATAAACATACGAGGGACATATTATGACTATCTGCTTGCCTATACATTGTATAAGATGAGCTTATTCAGTTTGTTTTGTTTGGAAATTCTCCAGCTCCACCATTGAAATTGATTGACTTGCCTGGTCTGGACCAACGGATTGTGGATGACAAAATGGTGAGCTTGCATAAGTTATCAGTTCTAAATTTTTATTTAAAACAAAGTATGATAAGCTATTCTCTCTTAAATTCTCAATCAATCTTGGATATTATATTGCTCTTTAACTTAATCCTTAGATATTTGGTTGTTTTTAGGGAGCTTTGTTTTGAGAGATAAGTTAAATGCCTTCTTTTTCTTACCTTTTAGATCAGTGAAAATGTCGAACACAATGATGCCATTCTGCTTGTCATAGTTCCTGCTACTCAAACATCAGGGATTTCATCGTCACGAGCACTACGAGTATGATGCTGAATGTATGTTATTAGATATCTCCTTTTTTGTTGTTTTTGAATCATAGCTGCCAAGCACCAACTTTCTCTTAAAATTCAGCTGTTAGGAGAAAGCCTGGAAATGGGATAATCTCTTACACACCCTCTCTCTTTTTAGAGCCATTTGGGCTTGAAGCTTAGTAAGTACAAAAGCCAGTATGTCTTATGGTGAAATTTAATTTGATTTGATAAATGGAGAGCAAAAGATGTATATCTTGGCCCCGGGTGAAAATAGGTTCTGGTAGCATATCAGTTACCAACTCTCCCTGAAGCTTAAGTTGTTTAGAGAAGACCTTCAAATGGTTTAAATATAACTTCAACGTTGGTTATCAAACTATTTAAATTTGGAAATTCTTTTCATGTTTTGGGTACTGTTTTTCTATCCTTTTTGTAGAACTGCTTCATTTAAATTGTCTTCATTGTTTCAAATGTAGCCCTGTTTTAAAATGTTGTTTTTTGTGCGCCTAGAAAAACATAATTATGATTGGTGCACATAACATGATACTTTACCACCAAAATTTTTCCCTTTACCCTAAAATTAAAATATCATCAAAGCATTTGGATGTTTGGAAGGGGGGTTTTACAGTTTTATTAAGTTTCCACCATAAGACAGATGTACGTGCATATACAAATGAAGAAAACAACTTGAAGATGGGGTACTTTTAATTGGTTATTCTGGGAAGTTGCTAATTTAAATTTGATCAAGGTTGATCTCATGATCCGTGTAGACTACTTTAAGTGATTGGATTCTCTCAGCCAAAACATTGATTTTTGCATCTTCTCTATATTAATATGGTGCTGATGAATTACAGGTTAGGTTTCATCCGTTGCAAACACTTATACTTGCTAGTGGGAGCTTGGACCAAGAAGTTTGCCTGTAAGATGCTATAACACATCAAAATGCATATTATTTCGCCATTTCTGTAATTTTACTCTTAATCCCCCTAGTGGGAGCTTGGACCAAGAAGTTTGCCTGTAAGATGCTTCTATTATTGCTCTTATTATCATCTTTTCATTAATGTTAGGATCAAAACAGGAAAGTAGTTAACTTGTAGTCTTAATTTAAATATATTTGATCTCTAGATATGACTTTTTGGTGTATATATGTATTGGAAATGTATGTAATTTTTAAATTAATGTAGACATGGTGTTAGTATTAAAAATTAAATTTTTTTTTAAAAAACCTTATAGCGGCGCTTTTTAAAATAAGTGTCGCGTTTGGTCATAGCCTATCGTGGCGCTTATTTAATAAGGGCCGCGATAGGCCTTATTTTTTTAAAAATTAAATGGCCTATAGCGGCCCTTTAGAATAATAAGCGCCGCTTTAGGTTTAGCCTAAAGCGGCACTTAACTAATAAGCGTCGCTATATAGGCCTGCCTATAGCGGTCATTTGACCTATCACGGTGCTGGCTATGAAGAGTCGCTATAGGCTCTTTCTGTGGTAGTGAGACTTAAAGTATTAATACTCATTGATATTTTCTTTAATAGTTAGTATTGAGTATTACAAGGATTTGTTTGTGTGATTATTTCTCGAGTTAGTGTATAAGGTATATGTAGGTTCTTTAATTACCATGATAGGGTTGTTCCTTTCTATCATGGTATAGGTGAATCTTATGGATAGATTTATTATCATATCGTAGGTAAAATTTTAATTATCCATGTTAGCCATATACTTCCTACAAGGCAAATTCTTTTTCTAACCTGGATATCTATTTTTAATTATGTTGAATCTTTTCTAACCATGATAGGTTATTTTAGTAGACGAAATCTTTTTCTATCATGGTTCGGTTATCAAATTTGTATTTTATTAAAATTATGAAAAATCCTTTTTCTAACTATGTTAGTTATTTTGCTAAGCTAAATCTTTTCCTAACATAGTTAGCCCTTAAATGATTTTGGTATTCAGTCAATGGTAATTAAAAATGTATTTAAAAGTATATTTAGGAAGTAAATGTTACAGCCTAGGTGCATTACCATCTTGACACCATGAGAACTTTCTATTTCATCGTCAACCCTCATTATAAGTATTAGAATATGGATCCCATTGCTAGTTTCCACCTCCCTGACGTCCATGGAACATAGCATTGCAATCCTCATCCCGATAGAGGCAATTACAAGAAACATGCATAATAGATCCACAGAATTCACAATAGGGCCTATAGTTTGTTACCTGATGTGTGGCCTAATGAAGTAGGAATAATGATTCAGTCTAGCATAGAATTGATGGCATTGAGCTTAGATGTAACATGCACCATCTAGGGAATATAGAGAGAAGTAGACTCGACCCTATCAAGGTCTCAATAGATCGCTTGGAAGGACCATGATGTTGCTTTGCAAAGCTGCCAACCCTCCTCAATTGTAAGATCAATAAAGGAACAACCAGAAGTAAAGTCAAGCTTATCCTAGTCTCTTTCATGTAACCCATCATAAAAAGTGTGAACAAGGTGCGTTACAAGTAACTGATGGTGTGGAGTATCTCAGCAAATCCTAGAACCTGGTCCAGTAATCATATAATGATTCATCAACCTCCTGCATGATACCATTAATTTGTTTGCATATGGCAGAAATGCTGGTAGTAGGGTAAAAATTCTCAAGGAAGGCCTTTTTCAAGTTGGCCCACAAGCGTAGAGCCTCTGGTGAAACAAGTGGTAAACTCATATACCACTCCTTTGCCTTGCCCTCCAAGCTAAGGTGGAAAACTCTCCACATGAACTCGTCAAGATTTACAGCAGCTGGATTCATAGCTTCACACTATACAAACATCTCATCTAAATGAGCATGGGGTTGCTTGGTCTGCAAACCAAAAAACTTAGATAAGGAATGGATCTATAAAACTTTAATTTCATAATTAGCATTAATTTCAAGGAAAGCATTTATATTATAACTTGTGCAAGTGGCATCCCCAATAGTCCTCCTAAGTTGTACCGGTACCTCACCCCCATTACCTTTGTGCCTTTATGCACCGTTACCCATATTACCCCTATTTTGGTTCCCAGGTGGCACTATACCTTGATTTGGTATGTTGGATACATGAATAACTTGGTTATTGGGTGGATCCATAACTGGGAAGTCTAGATCAAACTCAGTGTCAATATCTGGGTCACTAGCTACAGTAGAGTCACTAGCAGATGCGTCATCTACAACTACTAGAGAGCTAGAGGCAGGCTCTATTGGCTTTCCTTAACTGGGTAACGTGACATTCAATCTCAGGGTTCTCAATCAATAAATCAGACTTACCAGTATCACTTCTTGTCATACACAAGGAACAAACAGCAAATGCATGCCAGATATGCACAAAGATAGCAAGAAAGTAGCCTAAAATGGACCAAAATGCTCCAAAGAGTCAAATTGATGATATAGATATGGAATATGAGTGAAAGAGTCAAATTGATGATATAGATATGGAATATGAGTGAAACCAACTCAAAGAAGTCACAATATATGTCCAGAATGTGTGTGCAAAAGTTGGAATCAATCAGAATTGAGTTGGGTAGAAAATGGTTAAAAGTGTAAAGTTCAGAATTTTTACAGGGTGCTGGATGCTCACTGTGGGGCTAACAGAGAGAGTGATTGCACCATATTTTTATATACTTTTCAAGGTTAAAATCATTGGATTATTGCATGTTCTAGGAGTAATTGCATTAATTATCATTAATTCTAACTTTTGCACACTTTTATTGAAGTTTATACTAGTCAAGGACAATTTGGTCATAATTAGTATGATTTATTGATTAACATAGTCCCAAGAACATTTTGATGTTACCTTAAGTTAAAATCTAATGTAGTTAATGGAAAAAATTGGTCGAGTGAAGAGCGAGTTGCAAAGAGGGTTTTGCCGGTCACAAAACTCGTAAGTGCTGGCATCATATATCTTATTTCGGATAGTGAGTGGGTTTCACTGATCCAAGTGGTGCCTAAGAAATCCAAACTCACAGTTTTGAAAAATTAAAATAATGAGCTTATTCTAACATGGGTGCAAAATAGTTGGCGCGTATGTATTAACTATAGGAAGTTGAATGATGCAACCCGAAAAGACCACTTCCCACTTCCATTCATTGACCAAATGCTGGAAAGTCTTGCGGAAAGAAGCCATTATTGTTTTCTAGATTGATTTGGGGTTAACTGAAACAGGAAAAAGGGGCTGCAAGAGTTGGGAGTTTCATTTTGTTTTGGATTATTCTCTGTTTAATGGGTATATTGATAGTTTGAAGGTAAAAAGAAAGCTTAGGTTCTAATTGGTTCTCTTTTAAAAATAATAGAGTAACAATAAAGTGGGTAAGTTATTTTGATGAATAGAGTGAAAGAAGTGTAAGCATGTGTGGCTCTGTTTTGGATGTATATGAATTTAAAGTATATGTTTTAACATTTTAAAAGAGGATTTAGTTAATGTATTTAGGTTGCAATGTTATGAGATGCTGTGATGATGCTCAAATGATGATAGGATATGTTAGGGGAAAGTTAAAATAGCATTTTAAATATGAAATGGGAGCTGCACTTATTGATTTGATGTTCTTAAGTGTTACATGAAGGTGTTATTTATTATTTAAGGATGTTTAGGAATTATGTCACACTACTAAAGTTTCTCTGACCATTTTATACTAATTGACTATGGTTACAAGTAAGTGAAGAAAATTGGGGAAAACTAAAGTTTCCAAATAATATTGAACTTGAAACGATCAGAAACTTTTGAAGCTTAAGGAATTATTGCACTGTTTCTTGATGATTAAGGTTATTGCATAAAGGATTTAGAATTTGGTTGTGGACTATAATGATCTCTTGGTATTGGAATTTGATCATGAGTTGTGCTTGAATAATTGTTGAAAATGAAGAAAATGTTAACGTGTTTTAATACTCTTAAAAGAATGCTCCTTGATAATGATAAAGGACTTTAGATTCGGATCATCTCCTTTCTTAGTTATTTAAAGAGTTTAGTTATGTGAGATTCATTGCAATAAATATTTAAAGGAAAAGTATTATGAAGAACTATTATTGATATGAGGTGGTTGGGGTAAACAAAATATAGGATATGACTTGCTATTGGATCTTGAACTTTGGATTACTATTTTGAATGTTTGTGTTACAGAATGTTTAGGTGTCAAAAATGTACAAGTTGTGAAGACATCGAGTGTGTGATGAGGTGTAAGGAAGTCAATTTCTGTTTGAGTTGCTCTTGAATTGTTATCCGAAAATGTTTAAACTAATTGAATGACTAATCTGATTGTAAATTATGTTTTAAAGTTCTCAAAGACAACTAAGAAATTTCAGGTTACCTAAGAGTAAATAGAAATTGTAATTGGTGAATTGAAATTGTTTAAACTATGATGTACATAATGTAACACCAACTTCTAGGACTCATTCCCAAGCTAGATTATCAATGGGAATCATATTCAAGCTCATATGGGACTTAGAACATCAAAACCACAAGCTTTTAAAAGTTTTCTTTATTTTTGGAAAAATACTGAAAATGCGGAAACTTTTCTAGTAACTTTGAAAAATCATAACTAATTTTAGGAAATTTTTTTTGACTTGGTTCAAGTCTCAAATTAAATCTTGAAGAGTCCTTTATCTAATAAAAATATCAAATGGATCATGCACTAATCCATGTGATATAGATTGTTGATTTTCCCAACCTGCCTTCTTTCTCACGCCCAGAAATTTCAGCCTTCTTGCGTGATTTTTAATTTGAGCTACATAACTCTGATTTACTTTGCTTTTTGGTTTCCAGAAAGCTCTATATGTTTATCATTTTACATAAAACTTTCATAGCTAAAGGTATTCATTTACTAACTCAAAATACTTCATTTATAGATATTGCACAGAAATAGAACCCCGAAAACTGAATCTCAATTGCATATATTAAAATTTGTTCCAAATGGACATGAATGACCATATACATAAATAAATCCAGAAGGATAACATAATAACAACATATTCAAAGAAATCTAAACAATATTACAGATTCATCAAGGTTCTAAAGATGCACAATAAAAACAAGGAACATTGGCTCTTCCATCATAACTTAGACTAGCTTCTTCTCTTTCTCCTTTGATGAGCTTGCTCCTAAAATAGTATAAATTTGGGGGGAGGGGGTAAGATTTTGGGGAAAATCTTAGCAGCAGAATACTCAACAAACAACCATGCATGTTTAACATTGGATAAGATATGGCAATACCAATAACTTACACATGTGAGCATTTATATGCTTGAATAATCACATATGGCCATAGCATTATAAGAAACACATAATCATTTGAAATATGCTTCATCAAGGTAACCAAATACCACATCACAATATTGAAACAATGCTGGAAATGTAAAAGAGTAAGTACTACATTAGAGCTTTACAACTTTTCTTGGAGTCTCAACCTTCAAGGCTCCTCAAGAACACTCTTTTTTCTCTCACTTGCTATGAGATTGCAAGTTTGGTGTGGAAAATGGGATCGGAAGGGTCCTATTTATAGGAAAAATGAAGGTAAGGATCACCCTAAGCCACCTTACATAATGCCCAATTGCATGAAGATTTCCTCCGCCACCCTTATACTACCTTAGGTTAGCCACCTCTATTGCACCACTCATGCAATTTCTATTATTTTCTTGCTTCTATTTTATTTTCTCTCTTCTTCATAATGACCACCTTACCCCTAGAAAGTGGCCTCTTTTCACCATTTTGACCCTAAAGCCTAATATCTTATTTTTACTAAATCCACAATTTTCTTTGAGTCTATTGGAGGAACAATATTTTTAGCTTTCCTTCTCTTCCTCTACCTCTCCCATACGCCACCTTTGGCTAATTGGGGAAGGAAGAGAGTCTTCTCCTCTTATCTTGCATGAAGAAATGGTGACATCACTCACAAGAATCTTTTTAAGCTTACATGTCTTTCTATTGATCACTTGTTATTTTATTTCTTTTTCATTTACCCTTGCATGCATTTTCCATTGGCTCTCTTATTGTATTCTATTTTCTATTTTGATTTTCTACCTTGCATGTCTTCCTATTGGTTATCTTGTCATGATAACCCCTTCTACTTTTCCCTTGCATACATTTCTATTGGTCTCCGGGAGTAGATTATCTCAGCGTCTTTTTTCTCCTCTTCCCTCAGAAGCTCTAGATCTTGACCATTCAATCAATCTAAAGGGTCCCAATGCTCCACGTCATTAAGCTACTCCCCTCCCTCCTCTTCTGACTCCCAAGTCATCTCTCAGATTGGTTTTTCATCGATAAAAATTTTAGATCAAAGCCATGGCTTCTACTTCTGAAGCTTTGGATTTCTTTGATGTTGTTGATTGTAAATCCATAGCTGCCCATAACAAAAGGTCCTAACTTTCTCTTTCTTTCTTCTCTTAGTTTTTCTGTCTTTTTTTTTTTTTGCTGAAATCTGAGGTTATTGTGTTTTTTGTGAGTTGCAGGAGTATGATACTAGATTTGGTTGTGGATGGCAGTGCGTGGTGGGTTCAAGTTTTGGGTGTTTCTTCACTCATTAACAGGGGACTTTCATTTGCTCCATACTTGAGACTCTCAATTTCCTCATCTTCAAAGGAGTTTCTTGTCCACCTTCTTCCCCTTTCTGAAAATGACCCAAGCTTTTTCCTCGTTGTAAAAGAAGGTTGAGAAAAAGTTCGCTTATTTTTCTTGTCTTTTCTTTGAATCTTGTCTTCATGTTGTGGGAAAAAACTTATCGGAGAAACAGAGCAGAAGCAGCAACTTTTCCTATGATTGGGATCTTTATGCTTTGAAGTATCAAAGAGATGAAAATTTTTTGCTACTCCCTCCTCTATTACTCATCGTCTAATGTAAACTTTTTGCGCTGAGATTCGAACTAATGTGACTAGCAAAATTGAAACAGGTAAAGTAAAACTGATCAATGGCATTTGGCAGCAAATCTAATTCACATATCTGAACACGATATGGAAGAAATTGGTGAGTTTTAGTGATTAGGTCTAAATTGAACGGGTTCAAAATGATCAAAGAAACAATTTCCATTAATTGATTGGTTACAACAAGAGTTGTTTTAGCTAATTTTGAGAAAGAGGAAGGGATAATTACATCAGAATTGAAGAAGAACAAAGTACACCTTGAGATTTTTCCATCTGGGCAATCTTTGGGTGGTCACTAATATTAGAGAAATTAGACCTTCTTGATCTTAATCTCCCAGCTTTTGCAGAAGTAAAAGGCAACAGTGAAGTGAAGATTTTCATAAAGCTAGACAAAACAAGTTCCTGCATTTATTTCATTAAAGAAGATGAACTCAGTTTTTACTTTGCTGAATTTTTGGGTGGTGATGACTCGCCTCCAAAAGATAATAGCCGAAGAAGAATATCGTTGCCATGGATGTTAGCGGTTCAAATAGAGGTCAAATATTGAGGGAGAATAGTGAAGGGAAAGGTTAACGGAGGCTTCAGAGTTGGAAGAGGAGGAAGGGGCCGAAGGAGATATTGGCTTGGAGACTGATGACGTGGAGCATTGTGAGCTTTTAGATTGATTGAATGGTTAAGATCTAGAGCTTCTGAGGGATGATGAGAAAAAAGACGCTGAGACAATCCGCACCCTCATTTACATAACCTTTTCTTTCTAATATAATTTATGCTTATACATATTACAATACATTTTCTATTTATTATTTGCAACATAATTCCCTTCCTCTCTATGACAAGTGGCGCCATCCTATGCTACACAAGAAGGAATCATCATTTCTTATGGGTTAGAGTCTCTTTCCTCATCTCTAATCCATTTTCTAATCCCAACCCTAAAGTAGATGGATTTCTATGCAAATAATATCATCTTAGTAATATGAAAATTTCTACTTGATTATTATAAATTCTCTCTTAATATTTTATGATAATTCTTAGGGAAAATTATTAAATGAGCACTCAAACTACCTCATGCTTTAAATTAATACTTCTAAAATGAAATTTTCAAACTAATAAAAATTGATATGTTACACATAATTGTAGATCTGGGAAGTCTTTGAACTTATGAATTTGATATTTTAAAGTATAATTGTTATAATAAGGATGTTTGTGGTTAATAGGCTTGATATGAGTTAAATTAACTTAATATAGCCGTGTAATTGTAAGTTATCACCTAAAGCATCATTACGGGGCTTTAAAGGGACTAAGTCCCTAGGTAGTGATTGATTTGGCACTCAATTAGTTACTAATCATGTGTATGTATTGCGTGTGATTTTATACACTGGTTCTAACACTAAATTTGGGGACGCAATTGTGGTAACTTTTGGTTTGACTCCAAAGAGGTGACCACTTTGTTGTCTTATGTATGTGAGATTAATATGTTAAAATTGGTTATTGTAGTGATTAAGCATATTTGAAAGGATATGTATATCTTGTTAAATTTGGCATTCATGATGGATTTTGAGAAACATGTTATGGTTAGTTGCCAACCTTTTCAAAGTTATGGATTATTTGCATATTTTTTGTGTTTGATTGGATTGGTTGGTTTGGTGGATCAGTGATATTGGTATTGCCCCTTCATGTGATAAGGTCCCTATCGGCCATCGGTGACTTTTTTTAAGTTTTGTGATTCACGGTGAGAGGAGAATGGTTCCATTGTGTGTGATAGCAATGAGTCTGGTTCTATTGGCTTCATGTCAGACACAATGTGTGGTTATTCCTCTTTAGAAGTGTTTGTGAGCAATGGTTTATAATTAAACTACATTCCATTGATTACTGGTTTCACCACACATTGCTATATTGCACTATTTGTTGCATCTTTATGCCGTATATGTTTTAGATCCCACATAACACTTGCTAGCAGATATATGCACATTTAGGGCAAATAGGAAAGTATGAGAGTTATTGAGATATTGCTCACCCCAGCTACTCATTGTTTTTAGGGTCTAACTCTAATGTCGGGAGTAAAGGAGAGGAGTCAACAGATACTAATTAGGTTTAGTGAGTTTTTTGTTTTGGTATCTTGTTATGCATATTACCATGCACTATAAGTTAGGCATACTAATTTATCTGCTTCTGCACAGTTTCATATATTTTTTATTACTGTATGTTGTTTGCATTTTACTGAAACTAGTCCCTTCGGACAATTATGGTCGGAGGCCTTCTGGAGTTATGTTTGTGGTTATGCATGCTTGTGACCCTGCTTGATGGGAGACCTAGTTTTATGCTATAATTGATTGTTTTTTTGAACATTAAGGAACATACCTTGACCTACATACCGTGCAGGCATTGTTGGGTCTCTAGTTTAGAGCCAAAGGAAGTATTGTCTGGCCATATCTTGGAGGGTACTCTTATCACTAACCCAAGCATTCTCATCATCTTGGGGGGATGTAATTATGTTTTCTCGCCTTCAAATATACGCCTTCATGTGGTAGTAAGTAGTATTATGGCACCCTGAGCTCACCCAATCACTTTTTTATTTTTGTATCCATAAGAGTTCTTCTTGCAGACAAATGTTTTCGTATTTAGTTTTGAGCATTTAGTCTAGAAGGAGGCTAAAAGTGGAATGTGGTCTCTCTTCAAGGCTTCGTTGGACTCTTTGTAAATAGCCTCTGAGATGTCTTTTCTTTTCCCTATAGTGCCGAAGACCTTTGGTTCCATATAGAGGCTGTGTTGGTGAAGGCTTCAATGTTTTTTTGTAAGAGAAAAGGCGTTGGACTAGTGATCTTTAATAAGTTAGGGAAATAGGGTATGGGTGGCCCACAATACGACAAGTCTGAAGAGTTTAGGATTATGGGGTCCAAGGTGGTGTAGGACGAGGTCAATCAAGAGAGGCCTATGGTAAGAGTTTATTTGTGGGAGGTGGAGAATAGCTGTGTTAGGGAAGTGATGGATCTAGGGGGCATTGGAGATGTCCAGGTTTAGATGAGCTAACAAGAGGTCACGCCTCCATGTAAAGTTAGGCCAGAATAGCACATATCCAGCAAGCAGTTAGCTTGAATGAAATTTCTAAAAAGACCACACCCATTCTTCATCTCAAAGAGCAACCTTACCGTTCTAAGGATGAGACAATGGAGTTGAAGTCACCAGTTAAGACCCATAGAGAAGTTATACTGGCGGCAAGTATGGAAAGGTCTCTCTAATGGTTAATCCTTACCTATGGGTTAGGGCTACCATAGACGGCAGTCAGGAGGAAGGTTTTATGCATGTCCTTGTTGAAAGTGATAGGAAATACACAAGAGGGGGTGAATTATGTATCTCAAATATTTAAAAAAATGAAGATCAATAAACATAGAACTTATATTGACTCATGATTAAACTATGTTCCTATAAACCTTTACACCTTAGAGAATTTTCTCAGTAAGACTACCTTATCTCACCAAATTCTCTTCCCCTTATACTTTGTAAGATTACAACCCTTTCCTCTTGGATCCCCTTATCCCAAGGAAAACACCTAGTAAGAAAAGATTACAAGTTAAAAACTTGCTCACACATTTGAGCTGATAAATTACAGTTTGAAGAACAGTTGAGAGAATTCAGTAGATGACTTGAATTGAATGCTATTTAATCAAGTTGTTAAATCATACTTAATTCTCTACCTTTCAAGTTTGAGCTTCAAATGCTTTTATAGTATGTTAGAGAAATTTGCCCGTTGAAGCTGCTATGTTGCTCGTTGAGAGAGTGAGTTGTAATTAATGCTCCAAAGTTCTTTATGTATTGTGTATGCTTCTCTCTACTTGGATTAAGGCATTGTCCAGTGTAAAGCCCTATGAGACTCTCTGCGCTCTGAGTTTGCTTGGCTTTTGTGTCCAAATCTGAGCAAAAACTCCAGAAATGTAAAGTTAGTTAAGCATGAAAAGAGTAATTGATTTTGAAATTTTTGTTCAACAATCGATTGCCTGACAAGCAATTGAGGCAATCGATTGTTTCCCATGCTTAAAAATCATTAACGTCCAGATTGTTCTTAGTTTCTTTAGATTGTCACCTGCAGACTCAATGGAAATGTCAATTATTGAACAAACTTAAAGTACGACAATCGATTGCTTATTTGCCAATCGATTGTTGGTCATTAATCGATTGACTATTAATTGATCGATGGTTTTCAATTTTCTTTTAAGTTAAGTAATCATCAATTGATGCATTGTCCATCGATTGTTAATCAACAATCGGTAGCCACTTATTACAATTGATTGAACTTAGCCTAGTTTACTCCAAGTATTCATAAACATTCGATTAAAAGATTATGTCTATTGATTGAAATATGTAACATTCGATTGAAGGTTTCGACAATCAATTAACAATCGATATGCCATCGATTGAGGGTACTTAAGTTCAATCGATTGTATCTTAGCTATTGATAGCTCTTTCAAAACTTGTCTCACAACATTTTCTTAGTTAAGATATCTATAATTTTCATAGCCTAAATCTTGTTTGGTTATCATCAAAAATCTAAGGTTCAACACTTGTGGGAGACTTGGCAATCGATGAATTAGTGATGGGATTGAAGAAATTAAGGTCAATTGTTTTGACCCAAAGGACCCAAATGCTCCTTAAGAAGTTATTGGCTTCAACTCTATGTGACCTGGGAAGGCCAGTTTTCTTGATCACTTATTTCTGCTTTGAAGCCTATATATGGGGTTCGACTAGAACAACAATTGCTGGTTTATAATCCTTGATAAAGGATTTAAAAACTGAATGAAATTTGCAAGTGGTAGCGCCCTGGCAGTTCCATATGAAGGTTTCAATCATTATCAAGTGGCAATATTGGTGGAGCATGGAGTTAACACTGCATGGTGGACTAGTCCTCCTCGTCGTCATCATCTTCAGTGTTACCATTGATATCCTCATTGGATTCAATTGTAATTGATTATTGGTTTCTTATATTTGGTTTTGCTATTTAGAAAGTCAACTTTCGCAATAAGTTAGCATCATCTATGCGTTTGATTAAGCTTTCATGAGTTGGTTTATTTCCAAAATTTAGAGTAACAATTTTTATTCATGTGTAAGATGATTATTAATGATGTATGATTATGGATTTTGTATTATGATTATTGACGATGCTTGGCTTGATCAATACATTTCAAATTTTTCAAAGAAAGGCAAAGTTTAATTATATTTTGATTTTTAGTTACCTTGTTGGATGAGCCTTATCTAACATGGTAAACTGGAATTGCTAAGTATAATATTTTATAATTATGTTAAAAGATTAATCCTTTCTAACATAGCTATCTATTTTGTGTTCTAAAGAGTTTTCAGTAAATCTTCGTAACTATGTTGGTGATTTGCCACCTTTCTAAACGCTTTGAGGTTCAAATGCAAAATATTTCTGATCAAGGATTGCACTATAGTGGTTTGATCCCAGATCGTCTCTTAAGGATCCTAATGAACTAACCTAGGAAAACTAAATGTAATTAAAGCTATAAAAATCAGGGGTTAAGAGAAGGTGTTTTTGGTATTTTTCATAAAAGAAATATAAAGACTTGTTTTTGGTATTTTTAGGATAAATATGGATAGTTGATGGAATGGGATGATGGAATGCTCTCTTGACTAGGGTTGAAATTTGACAAACTACCAGTTCACACTCTTAAGGAGGATCTAATTGGGCTAAGTTCAACACAAGTGGATACAATTAGCCTTAGTCGAAGGAATAGGTCAATTAAGACACCACTCAACCTCAATAGACCAATTAGATTAACTATAATCCTACATCAACTAGAAGTAGGTTCCAATAGATAGAATAACTTGGGTCCCATCCAAGTCACTCAATATCCTTCGGATCCAACAACCAATTAATGTTAGACTATAATCAAACCATCCAACTTATGAAACTCTACCTAATCGTACTCATGAACATAGACTCGATTAATGATCTAGTTCATTTAGGAAAGTTTGATTAATGGAATTACCTAATGCTATGGAAACTCGATATTAACAAACTCAAACCCACAAATCATTCCCAAATAACACAATTATATGAAGCACAATGGACTAAATTACCTAACAAACATGCTAGACAATAAAATCAACAAAGACTAAGCATAACATAATAATTTGGGAAGATAAATGAAACTAGAACAAAACCAAATCAATACATGCAAATAGAATTCAACAATTAATTGGTCTCAAATCTCAAAAACAAATGAAGTCTGAACAAAAGAGGATCAAATATTCAAGGAAACAAATGGAAAGTCATGACTACATAATTGGAACTAACAAAACTCCCCTAAAGTATATTCAATGCTTGCTTCAAGTCATCCCATCGTCTAAGGACTGATGAAGAACTGATGAAGAATTGTGGAATGGAGGAGAGAATGGGTGGAAGAGAGTGTGAAATTCGTTGGCCTCATATATATAGCACAAGAGGCAACCCAAAACCTTCCAAATTTGCCTAGGATGTCCTATTTTTATTAGGATTAACAAATAGGAAAGGTTTGGGGAAAGAATTATGGGATGAAAGAGAGAATCAGTGAATGAAATTGGAAATTCGGATTCCCCTCTCCATGGCACGAGAAACCACTCAAAAACTATCCAAAACGGCCTCCAGTTGCCTAATTTGGTCTCTCATAACATATAGGAAAGATTTGGGGAAGATCCAAGCACTTTCTCTCAAGAAATCTAGCAAAAATATGAAGTTGTGATTAGAATAATCAATTAGGAAACTTCTTATCCTCAATCAAGCCTAGGGTTGCCTATTCTTGTAGAAATAACAAAAAGGAAATATTTTAGGCAAACTCAATCAACCAATACAATAGGAAATTTTCTATTTTGCAAAAGGTTCCTTTTTTTCAGAAGTTTCCTATTTTGCTTTGTTCTTTCTTTGACCTTTATTCTTTGTATCGAAATTTTAAGCACATGTGAAGTATTTCAAGTCCAGAAACAATAAATGTATGAGTTAAATGCCTAATATGCTCAAATTATAATGAAAATGCAATTAACTTTCTAATCTTCGACCCTAAATATAAAAGTGCTTAAATCCCCATTTAATAGCCTAAAACAAATGCTAATTTCCTATAATTAGTGGATAAAAATGTAATAATCAAGTGCAATCAGTTAGTAAGAGAAATGCTATTCTAACATAGTTATCTTACTTATTTTGAAAATTTGATTTTGAATAATAACTATGTTAGTCTAAGCCATTTCTTTATTCTACTTAAAAAAGTTTCCATAACCATGTTAAATAGCCTCATTCTAACATGTTTAACTTGCAAATTTTAGAAATCTCTGAACTTTAGGAAGATTCTTTTTAACCATGTTAACCTTTCTCTTTATCTAACATGGTTTAATTTGCAAATACTTACCTAGTTTCTTTTATCCATGATAGCCATTTTTATTGATTTCAAAGTATAAATTTAATCTTTAATAACTATGATAGACACTTTCCTATCATTGTTATGACTTCAAAATTTGATAAACTATTTTTCTAACTACGATAGATCTTTTTGCATTTTAGTAATTTCCTTTTCTATGGTAGTTAGTATCTCTTCATGGTTTTGAATGATTAATTGGATTTATTCGTGGTTTCAAAAGTGATTAGTAAGAGGATTTTACATTCACTATGGCAAACTAAATGGAAAATTCAGGCTAAGAGCTCTGATCTGAAGTTCACCATGGCTTTGCCGTAACAAACCCACAGTAAAGTCCCAAAAATTTGACGCCTATAAATAGGTCATATCACATTTTTGAAGGAAAGAGGAATTCTGAGAATAGGCGATAGAGGGTGAAAGGTGCTCTATTAAGACACAAATTTTGGGACTCTCCAAGGTATTTTCAAACTCCAATCTCTTAGGCAATCCCATTTTCTTTTTTTCTCTTCCTTCAAGGCCGGTTTGGTACAGTGGAATTGATTTTGATGGGAATGGAAATGGATATAGATATGGAGATGGGATTTAAAATTGTATTTGGTATCATCATGGAATCTCACCTAATTTTTATTTAAAAAAACTAAGATGCCTGATTGTATTTGATTATTACATGTTTTGAATAACTAATTATGGGGAATTAATGCATGTTCTAGGTTTATAAATGAAGATTTAGACACTTGGCATTTAAGGTTTAAGAGCATAGAGTTTGTTGTATATTAATCTTAATTCTAGTTTATTAGGGCTCAAACTCGTGCATTTATCGTTCCTGGACTTGAGATGCTTCACATGTGCTTGAATTTTCAAATGTCAAATCGAAGATTGGAGAAATCAAGCAAGAACAAAAGTAAAAAATCAAATTCGGACCACAGTGAAGCCCACAATGAATGGCAAAGTGAGGTGCGCCGTGAGAAGCTAACAGCGAATGCAAAGTAGAGCAGAATTCTTCGTTTTCCTTGGGATCCAACATTGAACCCCATGGCAAATGCATGATAGAAATCTGTTTTCTTGGATTTTAGGCCCCAACCCGACTTGCAGAGGTCCTGACCTGGTCTAAAATTACCCTATATGGCATCATAACCTAATTTTTGAACCCCAAGGTTGAAAATCACCTTCTCTCTACTTTTAGCTCTCTCTAGTTTCCTCTCCATCCCTAGGTCAAATTTCATCTTCAACCTTTAATTCTTTATTCGGGCCTTTTGGAATTCAGGTTACAAAGCTTCTTCAGTATCTTCTCCTCCTTTATGGGTGCTTAGTTTGGCCAGATGCTTTCTTTGACATTGGGGTGACGTGAAGCAAGTGATTCTTCCATTCTAGGGAAGTTTTTCTTAGTTCCTAATATGTAGCCATGGATTTCCACTTGTGTATTTGAATATTTGTCCATATTATATTTCGATTCTACTTGTGTTTGAGATTATAGGCTATGTAATTGCTGAATTATATTTTTCATTAAGTTTGGGATCTTGTATGGTTTCATTTATTTTTCCATTTGACATCTTCATTATGAGTAATTGTTGATTATATTGCTTAGCAATTGAGTGTGGTGATTCAGCCCATTTTAACTTGTATTGATGATGTTATTTGGTTGGATTGGTGATGTTGAGTCTTAAACACTTGAGTAATTCCATCAATCAATCACACCTAAAGGAACCATACGAACAATTTAATCTAATCATATGATTGTAATTAGGTTACATTCTACAATCATAAGGGTTTGCTTATGGCTAATGTGGATTAGTTATTGGAGTCAAGGATATTGAGTAATTTGGATGGGACCCAAGCCATTTACCACTGGAACTAACTCCTAGTCAATGTAGGTTATATGTGGCTGATTTAACCTTTTCCTTACGCCTTGGGGTTAAAATCACAATAATTACCAAGGATTGTGTAAAGTGGCACAATCCCGAATCGTTTCACTTGAGGAGTCCTTCCAAACAACCTAAGCTAACTAAATGCAATTAAAACAATAAAAAGGTATGGGGGTTTTGGTTTGGAGATTCATTTACTAAAAGCTATTAAGAAAAGCAGTTACTTGTTTTTGATGTTTTAGATTAATAAGTGAAAAGTGAAAAGAGTTTGGATTAGGGGTGATTTTATAAAATGGGCTTTGGTAGTGCTTCGGTGACTCAAATGCTTCTTTCAAAATGATAAGTGGGAATTTAATTTACCAAGTCTAATTGAAAGATCCCCAAGCAACCACTAGGGGTCCACTAGCCCTAATTAATGACTAATCTAGCAACCACTTTCTTAGCCATTACTTAGGGTTAGTGTTAAGATCCACTTGGTTTGTGAAATGCCTTGAAACAAATGCAATTTAACTCTCATGAAGTGCAACCACATCATCATGCATGGAAGAAATTGATTATAACCACTAGCAACCACTAAAATGGCTACAACCAAGAATACAACCACAAGTAGATAGGAAATTGTATCTCAATCACATTTAATTCAAAGCATACACAATATAGTTCACAAACATAGATAGCAACCACATATCCCAAGTCTTAAATCCAAATACAAAACCAATACAAAAGAGTATAAGCCAAATACAAAGGAAATAAGAAATTGTAAACTAGAAACTCCCCTATGTTGGTCCATGAAGCTAGAGCCACCTTCACACCACCAAAGCACCAAGATTTTAGCCTCTCATGTCTTCAATTTCGTGCTCAAAATGACCCACCATAGCAGCCTCCATGGGTGAGGAAGAATGAAGAAGAGATGTGGTGGAAATAGAAGAAGAAAAGGGAAAGAACAAGAAAATCAGTGGAATTTGAGGTGGAGATGAGTGAGGATGAGAGGATTTGAGTGGAGAATGAGGATAGATGATGGAACCCTATGAGAGCTAAGGTATTTTCGTGTTTGGAGGCTTGGAGAAGTGGTTTTCGGGCGTTAGGAACTATTTATAAACCCCTAGGAACCCTAGAATTCGTAACAGCGCGTTGCTGATGCGTCCCGCTCGCCGTGGGCTCGCCGCGGCGAGCTGGCAGCGAGCTCATGTCAATTCTGGATGTTTTGCTGGGAGCTGGCCGTGACCTGGCCACGGCGAGCTCAAGGCGAGGTCAAGGCGAGCTAACGTTGATTCTGCCCACTTTTTCTGTTTCTGTCCAGCATTCTTTTTTACAACTTGGCCCTTCCATTGGGTGTGTTCCTTCCATGATCTACAAATAAAATGGACCTAAGGTAGCATCAAAATGTTCTTGAAAATGGGTTAAACAATAAATCATGCTAATTATGCCCAAATTGCCCTTGACTAGAACAAATTCCAACAAAGTGTGCAAAAGTCAGAAATTACCCAAATTAGGTGCAATTACCCCAAGAACATGCAACAATCCAATGATTTTATTAATGAAAAGTGTATAAAAATATGGTGCAATCAGTGGCCTAAATGGTCTATTGGGATTGAGTAGTGCTATGATTAGCCTATTCCTTCAAATAAGGCTAATTGTTTTCACTTGTATGAACTTGGCCCAATTACTTCCTAAATTCCCCAAGAGTGTGAAATGTATCCTTTCTACAAGTTAACCCCAATCCAAGAGAGCATCCCACCATTTTGAAATCATCAACCATCCATTTTTATCTTAGAAATACAAAAAACAAGCCATTTACAAAAGAATTTTCCTTAACCCCCCACTTTTACTGTTTTAATTTCATTCACTTAATTTAGCTTAGGCATTCAATAATCGACTCCTCAAGAGAGAATGCCCGAGGTATTGTGACTATACACAATCCTTGGATTCATTTAGTTTGCATTTGACCCCAAGATGCATTTAGGACTAGGTCAAATCAATGCCCTTCAATATTGAAAAAAAAACTCATCTAACTCTCATCATAAGCCATTGTAATCCCAGAAATTGATTTACATCTCATATTCAACATCCAATATGCACTCCAGAATTAATTAGAACATCATGAAGCAAAGGAGAAAAACAAATGCTAGAGAATGTGGCAGAAGCAAGATTTGATGATGTCCTTCAAGGCTGGTGTAACACCTACTTCTAGGACTCCTTCCCAAGCTTAATAATCAATGGGAATCATATTCAAACTCATATGGGACATAGGACATCAAAACCACAAGTTTTTAAAACTTTTCTTTATTTCTAAAAAAATACTTAAAATGCTGAAACTTTTCTAGTAATTTTGAAAAATCATAACTAATTTTAGAAAAATGGTTTTAATTTGGTTCAAGTATCAAATTAAATCTTGGAGAGTCCTCTATCCGAGAAAAATATTAAAAAGATCATGCACAACCCAACTGGTATAGATTTTTGCTTTTCCCAACCTTCCTTCTTTCTCACGCCCAGAAATGGCAGCCTTCTTGCGTGTTTTTTAATTTGAACTACATAACTCTGATTTACTTTGTTTTTGGGTTTCCAGAAATCTCTATATGTCTATTATTTTACATAAAATTTCATATTTAAAGGCATTCATTTACTAACTCAAAATACTTCATCAATAAACATTGCACAGAAATAGAACCCAAAAAACAGAATCTCAATTGCATATATTAAAACTTGCTCCAAATGGCCATGAATGACCATATACATACATGAATCCAAAAGGATAACATAATAACAACATATTCAAAGGAATCTCAACAATATTACAGATTCATCAAAGTTCTAAAGATGCACAACAAAGACAAGGAACATTGGCTCTTCCATCATAACTTAGGCTAGATTCTTCTCTTTCTCTTTTGATGAGTTTGCTCCTAAAATGGTTTAAATTTGGGGGGGTGATATTTTGGAGAAAATCTTAGTAGCACAATACTCAACAAATAACCATGCATGTTTAACATTGGACAAGATATGGCAATACCAATAACTTACACACGTGAGCATTTATGTTCTTAAATGATCACATATGGACATAGCATTATAAGAAACACATAATCACTTCAAACATGCTTCATCAAGACAGCCAAATATCACATCATAATATTCAAATAATATTGGAAATGTAAGAGAGTAAGTACTACCTTAGAGCTTTACAACTTTTCTTGGAGTCCCAACCTTCAAGGCTCCTCAAGAACACCCAAGAACACTCAAGAACACTCAGCAACACTCTTCTTTCTCTCACTTGCAATGGGGTTGCGATTTTGGTGTGGAAAATGGGATGGGAAGGGTCCTATTTATAAGGAAAATGAGGGTAAGGATCACCCTAAGCCACCTCACACAATGCCCAATTGCATGAAGATTTCTTCTACCACCCTTATCCTACCTTAAGTTAGCCACCTCTATTGCACCACTCATGCAATTTCTCTTCTTTTCTTGCTTTTATTTTATTTTCTCTCTTCTTAATAATGACCATCTTATCCCTAGTGTAAGTGGCCCCCTTTTCACCATTTTGAACCTAAAGCCTATTATCTTATTTTTACTAATTCCACAATTTTCTTTGAGCCTATTGGAGAAACAATATTTTAGCTTTCTTTCTCTTCCTCTACCTCTCCCATATGCCACATTTGGCCAATTGGGGAAGGAAGAGAGACTTCTCCTCTTATCTGGCATGAAGAAATGGTGACATCACTCATAAGAATATTTCTAAGCTTGCATGTCTTTCTATTGATCACTTGTTATTTTATTTCTTTTTCATTTACCCTCAAATGCATTTTCCATTGGCTCTCTTATTGTATTCTATTTTCTATTTTGATTTTCTACCTTGCATATCTTCCTATTGATTATCTTGTCATGATAACCCCTTCTACTTTTCCCTTGCATGCATTTCTATTGTTCACCAACATAATCTTTTCTTTCTAATATAATTTATGCATATACATATTACAATACATTTTCTATTTATTTTTTGCAACATAATTCCCTTCCTCTCTATGACAAGTAGGCATCATATGCTCCACAAGAGGGAATTATCATTTCTTATTGGCTAAACTCTCTTTCCTCATCTCTAATACATTTACTAATCCCAACCCTAAACTAGATGGGTTTCTATGCAAATAATATTATCTTAGTGAAAATGGCAGGAAATACACAAGAAGGGGGTGAATTATGTGTCTCTAAAAATTTTGGAAGCACTAAAATAGATAGACAGAGATTATACTGGTTCAATCCTAACTCCGATATATATCCAGTTCTCCAACCTCAGTTGGGTTTTACTAGTAAACACCTCAAGATTTAAACAGGTTTCTGAGCACCTTTACAACTACTTAGAGAATTTTCTTAGTAGGATTCTCTATCTCACCAAATTCTCTCCCCCTTTTACTTTGTAAGATTACAACCCTTTCCTCTAGGATCCCAGTATCCCAAGGAAATCACACAATGAAAGGATAGATTTACAGATTGGCTTGCTCACTCACTTGAGCTTATAAGATTACAGTTGAAAGAACAAATGAGAGAACTCATAATACTTGGATTGATTGTTGTTAAATTGGTAGTTGGATAGCACCTAATTCTCTGCCAACCAAGTTTTGGCTTCAAATGCTTATATATTCCCTTTTAGAAATTTTCCTGTTGCTTGCTCTGTATAGCCTATGAAGCCATTATGAGAGAATGATAATCTTGAGTGTTGATGATGTTTTGCAATAGCAATTAATGCTCAAGTGTTGTCTCTCTCTTGCTGGATAAAGACTTAATCCATAATAGCATATGTAATGGCTTCAATGTTCTCTCTCTGGTTCTGTGGTACAAGTTGATTTTTGTACGTGTCTAACAAAAACTTCCTGAAATAGACCATACAAAACTTCCACAAATATAAAGTAAGTGAAGCATAAAAGAAGTAATCAATTTTTTTAAAATCTAGAGCTTAACAATCTATGGCCAAGTACTCAATCGATTGCTGCCTCTGCTTGTCAATCGATTGCCTTCAGATTGGTCCTGTAACACTCCATGGAAATGTTAGTTAATGGAACAAAATCAGAGCACTTCGATTGATTTGTGCTCTGTCTATCGATTGAACCAGTTCAATCGATAGCCACAAAGTCAATCATTTGTTTGCTACCAAGTTCACTTCGAACATATGTTTAAATTGATTCTTCTACATTCTGATGATTAATCGATTGCACGTTAACTCTATCGATTGAATCATGTTCAATCGATTGACACTATTCCAATCAATTGTGCTTGTCTGAGTTTACTTTGAGATCTTTAAGTCATTAATCGATTGAAGATGGAAAAAAAACAATAATATTTGCTTATATTTGATTGAAATCTCAACACTCGATATCCAATAGATATTGAATCGATTGAAGGTTCATAAGTTCAATCGATTGTTATTGACTTAGTTTTTAAAAACTTGGTTTTCTAAGTCAAAATACTTATAATTTTCATAGCCTAAGTCATATTTAGTTATCATCAAAATTCCAAGGTCTAACATTCTCCCCCTTTTTGATGATGAAAAAACATACTTAGCTATATATAAGAATTCTTTGAAAATAAAATTTCAAGTGATCATAAGATGAACAATTTAAAATAGTCAATGTCAGATAGTTCAAAAGATCACAGTGTATTATAAAGTAAGTCTAGCATAATGTATGAAGCTGATACATATGACATATGGCATTATGCACAGATATAGATACAAAAATACTACAAAACATAATTTATCATTTTACACCATAAGTTAGAATAAATCAGATATGTAGATGATGAGATATGCATGATCCTAAGTTTTGGCTCTAAGGCTTAATCTCTGGAGGAGGATTAGCTGGAGGCTTGGAGCTCTGGTGAGAATTCCTCAGGAGGTTCACTTGATGATGAGGCTTTGTTTGATATGGTTCTCTGAGATCCAGAATCTGACTCCTATACAACTTGAGTAACCCTTCTCTTTTTCTGCATTGGACCCCTTGGAATTCTAGGGCATGTCTTCCTCTTCATCAACTGAGGAACTTCTCTTTCAGCTTCTTCCTCTACTGCTTCTGCTATTGCTGCCTACTTTGCCTTGGTCTTGGCCATGCTTCTTGTAGTCATCTTTGCTGGCCTGGGAGAGATTATGAACTGAGTTATTGTTTCTCCCTCAGATTCCTGAAACCCAGTTTCCTTCTTCTTTTGAGGCTTCTTCTTAAGTGCAAGCTTTTTCTTGGGCTTAGGAGCAGGCTTCTTATTGGTTTGAGTTTTCTTAACTACCTTTCCCTTTTTCGTAGCCCCTTCATCTGGCTTGGCTACCCCTTTTCCTTTCTCATCTGAGCTTTCAAGAAATTGGTCTCTTGTCTCTGTTGGTGATCTTTCTTCTTCAATATGACCCTACACTTTGAAGATGGTAGGAAAGTACAAGAGGCGGGTGAATTGTGCTTTCCAATTTTATATACTTAATTCACAGAACTTATACTAGTTCGGCCCAATACTTGGCCTACATCCAATTCTCCAACTTTCAGTTGGGTTCCACTAATCTTTCAAGATTCAAACAGGCTCTTGAATGCCTTTACAAGTGATCATACAGCTGGAGCTTTCTCTCTCTCTCTCTCTCTTTCTGATCACTCCCCCTTACAACTTGTAAGATTACACCCTACTCTTAAGATCCCACTAACTTAAGAGTATCTCACTTGATTGTAGATACAGAAAATTTGTTCACTCAACTGAACAGATTGTGTTACACACTAAAGAACAATAAGCAATGAATGAACTTTCTAAAGGTTGGTATGTATTGAATGCAGTAGTTAATATAGATAATCAATACTGGCAATCAATATCTTAACCAACTTTCTCACAAGGTCTTTTATACTAGTCTCTGGAATTTTGCCCGTTGTGAGCATATTATAGCCGTTCCTTGAATCTGATGATGATTGAGTGTTTAAGGTTGCTTTCTGTGTGATCCATTGTACTGGTTTTGCCTTAAATCATCTCTCTTAATTAATCCCAGAAGGTGGTTGGTGGATCAAACAACTTTAGTGCAGGTTATGTGTCTAACGATAACTTCCCAGAATAGGCCTGAACAACTTTTGTACTTGAAAGCTAAAAGTAGGCTTGTTTATTCAGTTTGAATTAAATCCATCGTCACATTGATCATAGCCTCTGATCGATCACACATGGATCACTCATCGATCATGACCTGCATCACTGAATAGGTAGTTAGAAAATATTTCGTCTGATCGATCACAGGGGTTCCCTAATTGATTAGACTTATCCAATCGATTGCTCTTAGATTATATTCAGATTATAGCTTTTATCTGATTGATCACATATTGTCCTCTGATCGATTAGGCTTAGGTTAGACTTGAATTATTCTTTGAACCTTCTGATCGATTACAGGGGAGGTCTGATCGATTGGGCTTGTCCAATCAATTACTCTAAGTTCTTTTAATTTCTCTAATTGATCACGCCAGTACTTAGTTTATTTTTCACTTTCTCTTATCGATCACAAGGATAACTGATCGATTGGGTGCTTATGATCTTAAACTTCTAATCTGTCTCTGATCTATCCCTGATCGATTACGCTTTAGGTTAACTCATAATCTGATCCTGATCGATTAGGCAACACTTAGCAATTTCTATCAGATTATTTCTAAGTTTTTCCTGATCCTTACCCAACCTTTCTTTATGCCTAAGTTACGTTTAGTTATCATCAAAACTCATTATTCTAACACACTTGTCTTTTTTCAATCTCAACTTACCAGAGGGCATTGTAATAGAGGCTTTAGGCTTCTCTAGGGTTTTACCAAGTGGTATAGCTTGCTCAATTTCATTTTCACCTTGAATCTCATCAATTATCCCAGCAGGCTTATCAGTTGCTTCAACAGTGACCCCAACTTGAATTTTCTCAGAAGTTTTGCTTTCTTTTTCCTGAATCATTCTAGATTCCTCATGAATTTCTACTAGAACATTTTCTAGTTCTGCAGGCTCTTCAGTTTTTCCCACTATTTCTTGAGAAGGCACTTATGTCTGTAGCTTGCCTAACTAGGATCTCAGACTGTGTAGTTGCGTCAGCAACTTCTTCTGCTTGAGCAACCTCAGTTTTAACTTTAGATTGTTGCACTTGAGGTATTTCTACTTCCATAACTTTAATAGCATATTTCTCCCCCTTTTCGTTATCATCAAAAAAGGTGCGATGGATAAGAAGAGAGTGTTCTAGAGTAGTTGAGGTGAGTGGGGAAGAGGAAGGATCAGAGGGTACAGGGAAAGGAAGGTTGGGAGATGTGATGGGTGCTTTGAATTTCTTGCGGTCATAGGTGTGAGAAGGATGTTTGGTGTAAATGGGAGTGGTAAGTTGGATTGGTTTGGTGTTTTGAGTTGCTGGAGATGTCTGAGGAGGAGAGGATTGAGGGATGGCTGGATGGTTGGGTGAGGGAGATTTCTGTGAGGTTTGGTTGGAGATGGGAGAGGAGAGGCAGTGGGAGATGGTGGTTGGGTGGTTGTTGTCATTGGGGACTTAGGTGGTGAGTTCTGTGGAGGAGTTTGTTTCTGTATAAGAGAGGTAGAGGGTGAAAAAGGTTCGGTTTGATCAGCGACTTTTGGAGAGGTTTATGTTTGGTTCATGGGGGTTGTAGCCATATGTGTTGGAGAGAGATAGATGGGAGAAGTATCCTCTAGATGATCTTCAATTCTGGTTGATAGTTCTCTAACTCTAATTCTTGTAGCCTCTGAGTTGTTGCTGCTCTCTCTGAGGGATGCACAAAACCCATCATGTTCTCCACATTGTGAACCTTTACTTCCAGGTGCTTGATGATGTCTACCACAGCATCATACCCATGGTATACATGAAGTCCACTTTCTTTGATGGATGGCACCAGAGTTTCATTTAGTGATGCAACAAGCCTTTTTAGTAGCATGTCCTCCATAGCTTGACTTTCCAAACTTACTTCTTCCATGATCCCAGGTAGTACTATATCTTTAAGTCTGTCAGAGACTTTAGCCGCCAGTTGTTCTACCAGTTCTTCTGAAAATACTGTCTTCATAATAGATCCAAATAATGAAGGGGCAGGGTTGTGGGAGCTGAGGATTGGGCTTCATCTTGCCCAGTAGCCTTGGAGGGCTCTCCTACTACAACTTTGTCCTTTTTCTTCTTTGATAAGGGAACTGATGTTCCCACAGCCTCAGGTACTTCCATCTTCATCTTCTTGATGTTCTTGCTAGAGAAGAGGGGCACGTGATGAACATCATTATCCTCCAGGTACCAGATATCATTCTTTAGAAGAATGAATGATATCAGTTGAGGAAATAGAAGAGGGGTTTTGGTTCTGGGAGAATCTTTGAAGCTTTTGAACTCCTTTGTGATAATCTGCCCTATGTTCAATGGAACCTTCTTCATTAGAGATGGAGAACTGGATTATCTAATTGTTGAATCTGAGATAGGTTTCTAGCTTTGTTCACCATGCATCTAGAGTATGCATAGTAAATCAACCTATTGATGAAGGGCATCTGGACTGGCTTAATATAGGAGTCAGGAACCTCCTCTATAGGCTGATAAATCTTCATGAGTTCAGCCTTTGAGTATTGCTTCTTGTTTTGCCATTTGTTGAAAGGTGCACCAGCGACCTCCAACCATTTGTTCAAGGTCTTCCAATTGAATGAAAATCTCTTGCCTCTGACTATAGAGATGACTTCTATGTCTAGAATTTCTGATGCATCTGAGTGTGTGCTATTGATCGCCATATTTAAATAGAAGCTTTTGACAACATCTTCACTAAAGGGAAGACTTATATTAAGCAACTTCTTGTAGGGCCCCAGCCATGAAAATAGATCTATTCCCAGATTCTTCAGGTGGCCTAAGTCCAAACAACAAGTGCGCTTGTTGAAACCCCTGTGCCTGTAGATGTCACTGATGTTCAGAGGACTTTCTATCACAAAATCTTTAGGAGGCTCATAAGTTTCTCTCCCAGTGAGAATCTCCTTTAATTTTTCGGGTTTTGATGGTGTAGGACTAGGCTTTGATTGGACTTCATCAGACTCTATTCTCTACACATCAGCAGCATACTTAGCCCTGATGGCTCTGACTCTCTCTTCTTCAGATGAAGTAGGAGTAGTTTCAACATACTTCTTTGTCGGTATTTCCAGAATGATATTAAGATGTTTCTACAAAAGATAACTTCTCCTGCTGCAATGAAGACTTTGCTTGGGAGGAAGACTTAGCCCTATCAGCCATGACTTGTTGTTCGAATCTACTTGGAGTATTTCTCAGAGTGACAACAGCATCGTTTGGGGGCAATGGCACAGTATCTTAGAGGACTTTTGGGATATATCTAGATGGTCTTTTTGAGGGATTAATCTTGGTCTTATTTTTCTGAATCTCAGGGGTGGATTTCGAACTAGGTAGGATCATCTTTGGAGCCATGGAGTATTTAAAGTGATGAATAGATGCGAATTCAAAAGACTAGAGATGTAGGGTTTGAATGCAAGATGAAATATTTTAATGGATGCAAGGTTTCAGTTCAAAAGAGGGTTTATGAGATGCTTAAATGCATTTAATGAATAGTAACTGTAAGAAAATGTAGTTATATATGTTTTGGTAGAGAGAAATGTTACCATTAAAAAGTTACCGTTGAGTAGTTAAATTGATTGTTGATCTGTCAATCAATTTTTGTTTGAGGTTTTCTTGCGATTGTTGAAGAGTTCAATAGATAAATGTGGTCTCAACTGATGGAACTTGTTGAGCTCAAATGGATCCATGGTGAACAATCGACAGATTATCGAGTGTTCCTTCCTTAGCAATCGATGGCTTTTGTCTACAATCGATTGACATCCTTCAATCAATAGTTGTGCTTCCTATCAATAGAACTATGCTCTTAGCCTTCGATAAGTTCTTGATCAATCGATGGAATGATGAATCTTTCACTCGATGTGCTTATGAAAGTAATCGAATATTTTAACTCCAAAATCCCAATCGATAGATAATCAATATCCAATCAATTGTTGTCAACCAAGTTCAATCAATAGAGTAATGTTTAATCGATTAACTTATAATTTTCCTACAACATGACCTGCAAAAGGTTGCAGGCCACTCTGATGCCTAAGTCAGTATCTTATCATCAAAGGACATAATAAATTAGAGAAAATCAAAAGTGTTAAGGAGAAGATACTATCATTCATTTGGGTTTACCATTCCTAATTCCCTTCTGATATACATGAATCGTTCTGCTGCAAGGGGCTTGGTGAATATATCTGCTAGCTGCAAGTGAGTTGGGATGAATTCCACTTTGACATTTTTCTTTTGAACATGATCTCTGATGAAATGATGTCTGATATCAATGTGCTTTGTCCTTGCATGGTGCACTAGACATTTGGCCAAGTTGATTGTACTTGTGCTGTTACAAAGGATTGGAACTTCTAGAAACTCCATTACTTTATCCTTTAATTGATGCTTGAACCATAGCACTTGAGCACAGCAACTAGCAGCAGTAATGTATTCAACTTCAGTTGATGACAGTGATAATGTATTCTACTTCTTGTTGAACCAAGATACCAAGGAGCCTCCAAGGAACTCGCATTGACCACTGGTACTTTTTCTATCAGGTTTGTACACAGCATGGTCTGAATCTGAGTAGGCAATGAGATATTCCTAAGTTCCGCTTGGATATCACAGTCCAAGCTCTTGTGTGCCAACCAGATATCTCAGGATTCTTTTTACATTTTTGTGATGAGATTCTTTGGGCTAGACTTGATATCTGGCACACATTCCCACACTGAACTAGATGTCAAGTCTGCTTACAGTCAAATATAAGAGGGATCCAATCAATGCTCTATTTGTGGATTGATTGAAGTCCATTCCATTCTCATCAGCATCCAGCAAGGCAGTAGAGCTCATTGGGGTATCTTCTTCTTTTGAAAGATCCATTCCAAACTTCTTCAGGATCTCATTTACATATTTTGTCTAAGAAACAAATATTCCATCTTTTTTTGCTTGATATGGAGGCCTAGGAAGAAGTTTAGTTCTCCCATCATGGACATCTCAAATTCTCCCTGCATAATCTTAGAAAATTCTTCACAGAAATATTCATCAATAGCACCAAAATTAATGTCATCTACATAGATTTGAACTATAAGCATGCTTTTATTCTTGTGTAGTATAAATAAGGTGGTATCCACCTTTCCTCTGGTAAAACCTTTTCCTAAGAGAAAATTACTAAGTCTTTCATACCAAGCTCTTGGTACTTGTTTGAGTCTATACAAAGCCTTTTTCAATTTGAAGACATGATCAGGTTTAGCAGAATCTTCAAAACCAGAGGGTTGTTCAACATACACTTTTTCCATGATATATCCATTAAGAAAGGCACTCTTTATATCCATTTGATAAAGTTTAAAGTTTTTAGGGATGTAAAGGCCAAAAGTAATCTTATTGCTTCCAGTCTTACAATTGGGGCAAAAGTCTCTTTATAATCTATGCCTTCTTCGTGGTTATCCTTTTTGCTACAAGTCTTACTTTGTTTTTAATGACCATCCCAGATTCATCAAGTTTATTTTTGAAAACCCACTTAGTTCCTATTACTGGACAGTCCAAAGGCCTAAGAATCAAGTCGTAAACTTGATTTCTTTCAAATTGATTGAGTTCTTCTTGCATTGCTATTACCCAATAACTGGTAGAGAGGGCTTCTTCAACACAAGAAGGCTTAGTTTCTAAAATAAATGCAGAAAATTGCATTTCTTCTCTGAGCTACCTTTTGGTTCTTACACGACCATCAATTTCACCTATGATTTATTCTGGTGGATGATATTTATGATGTCTCCAGGCTTGTGGTTCAGCTGGTTCATCAATAGGATCATCCTCTGGAACTTCTTGATCTGATTCATCACATGAACTTATTGGTTGTGTGATTGATTGGTTTTGAGGATGGTTTTCAATAAACTTTGGTTTAGAAGGAATCTCATCCTCATCATCAGATTTCTTAAAAGAATCAGTTTCATCAAAAACCACATGGATAGATTCTTCAACAACATGAGTCCTTTTATTGAAGACTCTATAAGCTTTACTTCTATTTGAATAACCAATAAAAATTCCAACATCAACTTTGGGATCGAATTTACCTAAATTTACCTTCGCGTTGTTATGGATGTAGCATTTAGATCCAAATACCTTCAAATGCGCACCAATTCCAATGGCCTTATTGTGGAAACTCTCTTCTTAGGTTTAAAAGTGGATTTTGTTTGTTTCCTCTTTTGGCATACTTCACAGATAATATTTGTTTTAACTTTAAACTCAGGTATGCCAATTACAAGATCATTCTTAATAAGCTTATTTAATTGAGTCACGTTTACATGAGTTAGTCTCCTATGCCACTACCAACAGTTCTTAGTATTACTAATGAAGCATTTTTCTTGCATTGATTGATTTAAATCAATAGTATAATAATTTCCATCTCTGCTAGCTTTTTATTTGCATTTTAAAGTAGCTTCCCCAATATCTAAGTCATTCTTATCAATTATAATGCATTCATTAAAATAAAAAAATTATCCAATTACCCTTGTCAGCTGTTTGGGTTACACTCAAGAGGTTGTGACATAGACCTTCTACAAAGTAGACATCTTTGACTGTTTGCACATTGGTTTGGTTCACTTTTCCAATTCCAGTTATCTTTCTGACTGTTTTCCTCCAAAGCTCACTTTGGCTCCATCCTTGAATTCAAGGTGTTTGAATATTTCTTTATCCCCAGTCATGTGTCTCAAGCATCCACTATCAATATATACCATTTGTTGCTTCTGGATGCCTTGAGACAAACCTACATGATAACCTACAGAGATTTAGGTACCCAAATATGTTCGGGTCCTATGGGGTTAGATGGATCACCTTGGGCCTTTTTGACCATATGAGGTTGTGACCCTTTAGGAACCCATTTATAAGTTCCTCTCACACCATATTTTCTTGGATAGTGTGTTGTCATGGAATGTCCATTTCTATTACAGAAATTACAAAAGCTAAAGTGACTAACATTTTCAGTTGATTTTCTGAAAAATTTGAGATATGGTTTTTCCTTAACTATCTTTTTCTTGGTTTTCAAAAATTCACGAACAGAATTATAACCAAGACCAATTTTATCTCTATATGATCTTTGATTGGTTAGCATTACTTGCAAAGCCTCATTGTCTTTTGTAAACTTTTGTAGAGTTTTTGAAAGCTTTTCATTTTTAAGAGTGAATTTTTTCACAGTTTTTGCTTTCAAAAGTTTCAGCCTTTTTCTCATATTTTATGTTTCTTTTTCTCAAGAAAACTACTTCTTTAGCAATTTTCACAAACTCAATATATAAAGTATTGTAAGCATCTTAAAGTTCATGAAATGATGGTTCACAGGGAGTTACCTCAATGTCTGATTCTTCTTTAGCTACCAGCCATAGGTTGGCTGTTTCCTCTTACTCACTTTCTTCCTCATCAAAGCTGTCACCCCATATTGATGACACGTAGGCCTTCTTTTTCCCAGCATAATTCTCTTTCTTTTTCTCCTTATCTTTCTACCTTTAGAGACTAGGACATTCAGACTTGAAGTTTCCAGGTTTCTTGTATTCATAGCATACTGGAGCACCATTTTGATGACACGTAGGCCTTCTTTTGCTACCAGCCATAGGTTGGCTGTTTCCTCTAACTCACTTTCTTCCTCATCAAAGTTGTCACCCCATATTGATGACACGTAGGCCTTATTTTTCCCAGCATAATTCTCTTTCTTTTTCTCCTTATCTTTCTGCCTTTAGAGACTAGGACATTCAGACTTGAAGTTTCCAGGTTTCTTGCATTCATAGCATACTGGAGCACCATTTTTCTGATTATCCTTTTTGGCAAAACTGGGGCCTCCTTTCATAAATCTCCTTCCTCCTCCTTTGAAGAATCGTTTCAATCTTCTAACCATCAGTCCCATTTCCTCATCATCCAGATTTCCTTCATCTTCATCATCCTCTTCTTCTTTTGAAGCGACAAGAACCAGAGTCTTTTTCTTCTTATCTCCTCTAGCTAGCTCCTGCCTGTATTTAATGTTGCTCTTATACTCAGCCAGACTTCCAAACAAGGAAGTGACTGAACTCATGGATTCTCCACGAATTTCCTCAATAGCTGTGGATTTGGCTTACCACTCATTAGTGAAGATGTTCAGGATTTTGGTGACTTGTTCTTCTTGAGAAAGGATTTTCCCAAGAGCTGCAAAATGGTTGATGAGATGAGTAATCTTATTTCTATCTCTTTGATGGTTTCTCCTTCCTTCATTCTGAATAAACGATATTCAGTGGTCATTTGGTTGATTCTTTTACTCTTTACTCCTTATGTTCCTTTATGGGCTACTTCAAGAGCATCCCATATTTCTTTTGCAGTTTCAAGATTGGAGATCCTGAAATATTCCTTGTGACTTAACACATTATGAATCATTAGGATAGCTTTGCTATTCAGCTCTAGGTGATCTATGTCAACGTTGGTGTATTCTCCAGGTTACTTCTTTACCAATACCCCATTTTCTGTCTTCATGGGTATGTAATCTCCATTCTTTATCACTTGCCACAGCCTATAGCCATTTACTTTGATGAAAATTTTCATCTTCATCTTCCAGAAAGCATAGTGTTCTCCATTAAAGCAAGGTGGCTTTGTGATAGAACTGCCTTCGGGCAACATACATTCATTAACTCCTGCCATGGATCTTTGTTAGAATAATATATTTTGATGATAACTAAACATAACTTAGGCATGAAGATAGGTTGGGTAAAGGATCAGAAATTAAGTTAGAGATAATATGATAAAATCCTAGGTGTTGCATAATCGATTAGGGATATATTACAAGACAGAATTATGAGCCTAATCGATTAGAGTTCATATTAGAAGTTAAGAATATGGTCGCCTAATCTATCAGAGGGTCCTGTAATCGATGAGAGAATTTTAGCTCAATCGATTAGTGCCATATAATCGTTTAGGAGGAATTAGTGTAATCGATTAGAGTCATGTAATCGATTAAGAGTCTTTTTCCTAATCGATCAGAGAGCCTTAATCGATCAAATCATATATCAAGCATAATCGATTAGAGAGCATTAATCGATTAAAGAAAATTAAGTAATCGATCAGAGAAAGCATGAAATTTGAATGAAATATGTTTGTAACCAATTAGACATACCTAATCGATCAGGCTTACCCTGTAATCGATTAGGCGCATGAATTTCGAATCTGATGCTCAGTGATGCAGGCTATAATCTATGAGTAACCGATATGTAATCGATTAGACACCAGACACTGTGATCGATCAGAGGTTGTAATCTGAGTGGCGATGGGATTTATTCAAAATCAATGGTTAAGGCTATTTTAAGCTTTCCAAGTACAGAATTGCACAGACCTACTTATTGAAGTTAACGTTAGCACGCAACCTGATCAATAGAGCCGTTGGAACTCACCTACCACCTCTATCGATTAATGAAGAGAGATGAGCTAAAGCAAAGACAAGTACAATGGAGTAAATGCATCACAGAATACATCTTCAACACTCCACACTAGATTATCCAACTCTCTGAACTTATACAACGGCTATATCTTCAACGGATAAATTTCTAGAAGAGACTATAAATACTTCAATGAAGAAGTTAGTTAGAAGAATTGATTACCATATTGATTATTTGTATCTACTGCATTCAATACTCAGAAAGCTTACTGTTCTAATATTCTTAAGTTTGTAACACAATCTGTTCAATAGAGTGAACAATCTATATCTGTATTCATTATCAAGTGAGAATTACTCTTAAGATAGTGGGATCTTAAGAGTAGGGTGTTAACTTACAAAGTGTAAGGGGGAGTGATCAGTAAAGAGAGAAGTTCTTGCTGTCACTTGTAAAGGCTGTCAAGAGCCTGATTTAATCTTGAGATATTAGTGGAACCCAACTGAAGGTTGGAGAACTGGACGTAGGCCAAGTTTGGGCTGAACCAGTATAGACTGTATTGACTTTCAAGTTAAATTTTAAAAGCACAATTCACGCCCCCTCTTGTGCATTCCTGCCTGTTACAATCTTTACTTCTCTGATCGTTAAATCACTTGTTTGATAAGCTTGGCTCTGATACCAAATGAAAATGGCAGGAAATACACAAGAGGGGTGGATTGTGTATCTCTAAAAATTTTGGAAGCACTTAAATAGAATAGACAGAGATTATACTGGTTCGGTCCTAACTCTGACCTACATCTAGTTCTCCAATCTCAGTTGTGTTTCACTAGTGAACACCTAAGGATTAAAACAGGTTCCTGAGCACCTTTACAACCTCTTAGAGAATTTTCTCAAAAGGATTCTCTATCTCACCAAATTCTCTCCCCCTTACACTTTGTAAGATTACAACCCTTTCCTCTAGAATCCCATTATCTCAAGGAAATCACACAATAAAAGGATAGATTTATAGACTGGCTTGCTCACTCACTTGAGCTGATAAGTTTAAATTTGAAAGAACAAATGAGAGAACTCAGAATACTTGGATTGATTGCTGTTGAATTGGTAGTTGGATAACACTTAATTCTCTGCCAACCAAGTTTAGGCTTTAAATGATTTTATAGTCCCTTTTAGAAATTTTACAGTTGCTTGCTCTGTATAGCCGTTGTGAGAGAATGAGAATCTTGAGTGTTGATGATGTTTTGTAGTAGCAATTAATTCTCCAGTGTTGTGTGCGTCTCTCTCTTGCTGAATAAAGACCTAATCCATAATAGCATGGCTTCAGCGTTCTCTCTGTGGTTCTGTGTGCAAGTTGGTTTTTGTGTCTAAAGTAAACTTCCTTAAATAGACCATACAAAACTTCCACAAATATAAAGTAAGTGAAGCATAAGAGAAGTAATCAGTTTTTTGAAATCTTGGGCTTAACAATCGGTGGCCAAGTACTCAATCGATTGCTGGCTCTGCTTGTCAATCGACTGCCTTCAGATTGGTCCTGCAACACTCGATGGAAATGTCAGTTAATCGGACAAAATCAGAGCACTTCAATCGATTGGTGCTCTGTCTATCTATTAAACCAGTTTAATCGATAGCCACAAAGTCAATCGTTTGTTTGCTACCAAGTTCACTTCAAACATAAGTTTCAATCGATTCATCTACATTATGATGATTAATTGATTCCATGTTAACTCTATAGATTGAATTATGTTCAATCGATTGACACTATTCAAATTGATTGTGCTTGTCTGAGTTTACTTTGAGATCTTTAAGTCATTAATCGAATAAAGATTAAAACAAACAATAATACTTGCTCATATTCGATTGAAATCTCAACACTTGATATCCAATCGATATTGAATCGATTGAAGGTTCATAAGTTCAATCGATTGTTATTAACTTAGTTTTCAAAACTTCGTTTTCTAAGTCAAAATACTTATAATTTTTATAGCCTAAGTCATGTTTAGTTATCATCAAAATTCCAAGTTCCAACACTTAGTAATATGCAAATTTCTACTTGATTATTATAAATTCTCTCTTAATATTTATTAGAATTCTTAGGGAAAATTATTAAATAAATATTTAAACTACATCATGCTTTAAACTATTGCCTATAGCATCTAATTTTCAAACTAATAAAAATCAGGATATTACAACTGGAAATGAGGGTGAAGGAGAACATCGTCAAAATCTTGACTTAGGCCGTGAGGGGTTGAATCAAAGTGAGAGAAGAAGGCAAGATCTGACATGGGAGAAAGTCCTTAACCAAATCTGAATGTCAAATTTCCTATTCATGCGAAGGAAAAGAGGCATCGAGGTTGCTGTCGCATGAGAAGGACAACATTGCGATGCAATTGTATATGAGAAGGAGAATGTTGCAAGAGAAGAGGGCCATATCTAATTAGTTGTGTTATTTGTCAGAGCCGATCTTGTCTGTAAAGCAAGTGAAGGAACAGTTGAAGGCATAGAAGACAAAGAGGGTGGAGGTTGTTAGAATAATGAAGTTTTGATGATAACCAAACATAACTTAGGCATAAAGAAAGTTTAGAAATGATTTTAGAAACAAACTAATAGAAAATACTAAGTTTTGACAATCAATTAGGGATAGATAACCAGTTAAGAATCTAAGATAATTATCGATCAGAGATATATTAGAGTCAGATTAGAATGAGTAAAAGTTTGGAATTTAGGCACCTAATCGATCAAGACATCCCTATAATCGATCAGATAACCCCATAATCGATTAGATAGATTAAATTGTAATCTGAACCTAATCTCAAGACTAATCGATCAGAAAGGTATAATCAATCAGAGATTGGTAAGTAATCGATCCATCGATCAGAGAGTAGTAAATGATCGATCAGAGGATAATATATGATTGATCAATCAAGAGAGTAGTAAATGATGGATTAATCGATCAGAGAGTAGTAAATGATCGATCAGAGAATAATATGTGATCGATCAATCGATCAGATAATAGTAAGTGATCGATCATAAGAATGTGATATAATCTGTGCTTAATCGATTATATAAGCATAATCGATCACGGACCCCTGTGATCGATCAGGCGATGTGATTATCTGATAAATATTCAAGTGAGATGCAGGTTATGATCAAAGCCTGATTGAAGTATGATCGATCAGGATTATGTGATCGATGTGGCGATACAATCTGTGCTTAATCTGATCGAAGCCTGATCGAAGTATGATCAATCAGGTTATTATTTGATCAATCGATCAGATAATAGAAAGTCATCGATCATAAGAATGTGATATAATCTGTGCTTCATCAATTATATAAGCCTAATCAATCAGGGACCGCTGTGATCAATCAGGCGATGTGATTATCTAATAAATATTCAAGTGAGATGCAGGTTATGATTGAAGCCTAATCGAAGTATGATCGATCAGGATCATGTGATCAATATGGTGATACAATTCAAAGATGAAGCCTTTTATGTACAAATGTGTTAGACCTATTTTAGGAAGTTTACGTTACTCTCACAGACACAGAATTAAAGCCATTTGTCACAACAACTACTTTCTGTGATTAATGAAGAGAGAGGATCTAAGGCAAACCAAGTACAGAAGAGTTAATGCTACCCAGAACTCATTCTTCTCAACACTCCATCCATAATCATCTCTCATCAAATCAAGCAGATTAAGCAACGGCTATAATTTCACCAACAGGCAGAATTCCAGAAACAAGTATAAAAGCCTTGGTTAAAAAGTTGGTGAAAGACATTGATTAGTTACATTGATTATCCTTGCAAAGTTATACTTACTGCATTCAATACTTTCTAACTCTTAGAGAAATCATTCATTGATTATTGTACTTCAGTGTATATCACAATTAGTTCATTGAGTGAACAAGCTTTCTGTAATATCATCTTATGTGAGGTTTACTCTTAAGATAGTGGGATCTTAAGAGTAGGTTGTAATCTTACAAAGTGTAAGGGGGAGTGATCTGTAAGAGAGAGTTCTTACAGAGGGGTCACTTGTAAAGGCATTCAAGAGCCTGGTTCAATCTTGAGATTATTAGTAGAACCCAACTGAGGTTGGAGAACAGACGTAGGCCAAGAGTTAGGCTGAACCAGTATAAGCTTGTGTCTTAGCATTCTAATTTTTTAAATTAACACAATTCACCCCCCTCTTGTATCAGAGGTGATAATCTTGTTCCCGCAGCCAATTATGTGCCAATTTTGGGTAGGTAACTGAAGAGGTCACCGCCACCATCACTGGAGCATGAAGTCGACGTTGTCACCGATGCATGAGGTCATCGACGTGGGCGCCAGTGCATGAGCTTGTTCGTGGGTTAGGAGGGGAGGTGGGTGAGGAGATGAGGGTAATTAGAGGAATTATGCACATGGAATTACCAAATCTGAGCTTTTTTTTATGGAATCCAAATTATCAATTTGGGTAGATATGGATTCTATGTGGAAGTCGAATCCATGACCATTTCTTCATACCAAAGATGCACTCAATATGGAATCCAATTCCAATTCCATTTTCATGCCTCCAATTACATTATACCAAATGAGGCATAAGTTTTTCAAAGGTTTTCGTTGGTGCATTTTGGGGGCTTTTAATGGAATCTGAATTCTAGCTCTTTTTCTTGTGTTTTTATGGTTTCAAATCCCTTCTAGAACCTATTCTAACTATTCTTTGGTTTGGTTTTTAAGATTTTTGTTTAGAAATGATTTGGCCAAATCAAAGTTTTGAAAAGCTAGGGTTTTGTTGGGGGCTCACTTTTTTTGTGAGAATTTCTAAAGTTTACTAATTCTTTAGGTTATTGATGCTATTACATAATTCTTAATGGTTTAATTTGTTGAGATAAGAGTTATACTGCATTTCGGTGGTTTAAAATGTTGGAAATCATAGGGCTAAGAGGGGATTTCGAAATTTATGATGATTGTTGGTAAGATAATGATTTTTACGAGTTTATTGATGCTATGGGATGAATCCAAATGGTTTAGATTGATAAGAATTTAAGTAAATACAATTATGAGCTATGTTATATGCTTATGGTGAATTGTGGCTAAGTAATTGGATTAAAGAGTTAGTTGTCATTTTGATGATTTAGATAACCTATATGAATTATGAATTGATGGTTTATTGATTGGGGAAGTACCTAGGATTTGAAATTTGAAAGTGGCCTATTGGTGGGAAAGTTCAAATTGAGAGAAAGTGAGAATTTGGGATGGAAGTTGTGTGATTGAAATTAATAGAAAGTGCTTTGGGTTGCATTGGGTGTTATAAAACCAATTGGAACTTTGAAATTGAGATAATATCCTTAAGTAACCAACTGAGACATTAGAGGGGATTGAATCCCTAATTGAGTTTTGAGTCGCTTGATTAAGATGTTAATCTTGTGCTTTGTGTGATGGCTTATATGTAGACCTTTCTTGCTGAGTTAAACATAGAACCGCCAAATTTGTGGTAATTTTCCTTTGAACATCAAAGATGTAATCACTTTCCACTTGTTGCATGTGTGTGTTGAGTTAGTAAGTGTTTATTGAATTATTAGAATATGAGAATATTGATACATGAATGATTTAGAAATTATTATGTTGATATGAAAATATCATGTAAGACTTTATTATTGAACTAAGCAATTATGTGATTTTGAGCATGATTTGAAAAGGATTGAGTTTTGCAAAGTTGAGCTTGCCATTGTTTAACTATGAGATGGCTAAATGTCATTATTGCATATTGATGAGATAATTGTTGATGTTGTGTTGTGTTGAGAATTTGTTGCTTGTACATATGCATAGAGAATGTACAATCACGTGATAAGGCCTTCAACGGCCGTTGAGTGGCTAAGCAATTTTTCCTAATGGGACATGCTGGTAACAGATTTTGAACATGATTTGAAAAGGATATGAGTTTTGAAAATTTGAGCTTTCCATTGTTTAACTATAAGATGGCTAAATGCCATTATTGCAAATTGATGAGATAATTATTGATGTTGTGTTGGGATGAGTTATTGGTTGTGCTTATGCAAAGAGAATGTACTATCATGTGATAAGCCCCTCAACGTCTTTTGAGTGGCTAAAAGACTCTTCCTAATGGGATAGGTTAATAACAGCTTTTCGCCCTTCAAAAGGATAGACCTATTAAGGTTTAGAGTTCATTCCCTAAGTGTAGGAAATAGGCCTTCAGACTTGGATGATTGATTGCCCTCTTTAAGAGGAGAGCGCTGAGGATTAAGTGCTTGAGTTGTTATATATTATACTTATATGTACTTAATTTTGAAAAGATATTGATATTTGCATTGTGATATATATGTGATTATGGTTGTATATATTTGTGAACAAACCTAATGGTATAAGTCTCACATTGACACCTTCCTAGAACACACGCACATGTATGGCAAGAAGAGTAGTGTGTTACTGAAACGTGGCCTTCCTCTGGTTGCTTAACGTTTTTCAAGTGTATACTCCCATTTTTGGGACCAATGGGAAGGAGACCAGTTGATGCTCACTAAGATTTTAGTAGTGGCTTAGTTCTAGTTATATATATGAGGTGTTGTATATTTCTAAATAGTTAAGCATGTTTTCACTTTCGCATTTTGTATGAAAAACTCATTTTTAGATAACTATTAGTTATAGGCCAGAGGCCTTTTTAGTTGTGATATATTGTCTGGGTCTGGTGTTCTTTCCAGCGATGGCCTAAGACCTTTGTGTTATAGATTGTAAATTGATATTAAATTCATCACATGCATGTGACCCTAAGTTCCGGGGGACTGTATGGATGAATGTGATATGTATTAAGGTTTTGAAAAGAAATGCATACTTATGTGATAGTTTTGTTTTAATTATCATGTTATGTTGGCCTTTTTTCTAACATGGTAAACCCTGAAAATATTAATGAAAGACTCTTTTCTAACTATGCATGTAGTTAAGTTCTTTTTCTAACATAGTTAACCTACATTATTTTGTACGGAAAATTTTTGGTTTTGAAAGAGGGTTGTGAGTTAAATCCTATTCTAACTATTATAGTTGTCTTATTGAGTAAAATTCTTTCCTATCATAATAAGCATTACAATTATGGTTTTAGAAAGGGATTTTGGTTAACTAAATTGGTATTTGAAGGAGAATTTTACAATGCACATGACCGAAAATTGATTCAACAATGAATATCAATGACATCTAGTAATTCATATAACTACAAATGAATTCAACACTGAATATAAATGACATCTACTCTCTCATGATTTTAATCATGGAAAATGGCATCATAAAGCATAAAATCTCTTTCAAAAATATTTTAGTCATCTCATGAATTGTCCATGGTGGAAAATATAGAAAACTCTACTATTCTTTTCACAATCCCATTTTCACATATCTCTATAAAAGCATAAGTTTATTCCCACAAGACACCTTTCACAAATAGCCTATATATGGTATACCTTTGGTTTCTCACAAAATCATATTTCAAAACAACCGTTAATAACTTATAGAGTTATCCCATGACTTTGTCATTGAACATAAATAAATGGCCATAAAGTTTTTTAGTTCCATCACAATAATATACAATTTATCATTATAAATACTCCCAAGATAGACACAAACATACAAAATAAGTGAAAAGTGGTTACCTCATGTAGACCAAGGTGTAATACCACATACAAGTGTTTTCCATGTGCTCATACTCAACAAAAATGCTCTACACAAACGAAATATCATCACATACTAGTTTAGTAACTAATTAAGTTATTGCACAATGAAATTAGCCTTTGGAGTTAGGGTACTCTAGGCCCCAGCTCATTAACCTAAAATCATCATTAGTTTTTTTTTTAATTTACAATGACTCAATCAAACTCATTATATTTAATCACTCCAATCAATCAAAATCCCCAATTTCTGCACTCAAATATTCTCGTAAACATGCCCATTTCGCAATTTCTAGTTCAATACACAATCTAAACCAAATAAACCTTTAATGTTTCTCCCAATAGCATCAATCAATCATTAAACATCAACTACCAACTCATTTCATCAATTCTCAACAAATCCTAATTCAAATGCTCTTTTAATTACTCAAAACTTCATATAACCTCAAACCAAACAAAAAACCAATAAACATCTCATTTAGCTCAACAGAAGAGAATGAAACTAACTAATCGATAGAAACTACACTTTTTCAAAAAGGGTTAAGGGTCAAAAATACACATATGATTTTGTCAAAAGTTCATCCAACACCATATGTTTTTTTTTACCAAAAATACACATGACCTTTCAAATTGGATAAAAAATACACATGTATTTTGTAAAAAGGTTCATGCAGCACCAAGAGGTTCCTTTTGAAATATAACTATAAATGTGACTTTTGATCCAATTTAAAAACTCATGTGTATTTTTGGTCCAAAAAAAACATTTGGTGCCGGATGCACTTTTGACAAAATCATGTGTATTTTTTACCCTTAACCCTTTTCAAAAAAATCTCTAAAAAAACCCTAAAATTTCCCCTTTGAAATCCAACTAAATCAAGAGAAAAATGAGTAGAATGAGTTAAAAACACTTACTAATTGATTAGGGAGGTCAAACCCGCTCTATTCATCCCAAAACCAAGCCTTAAATGCCCTCTTCTCCTGCTAAGTCGACCCTCTCTTTCTTTCTCTCTTTGGAGACCACTTTTGGTTGCCCCGAAAATCTTGCCTTGTTTAGGTCATTTAGGTGACCACTTTTGATCTCCCTGGTGTCCAACGCAGTAGCTAACCACTTTTGGTCCTCTAGTGTCCAACGCAGCAACTACAATCTTCCAACTTTAAAAATTCATAACTAATTCTATAGATCTCCAAAAATTACAAAATATGACTCTATGAAAAGTTCAAAATGTCTACTTTCAATTGAAAAAGAAATGGATAAAAAATATTATCATTTAACCCTAAAAAAGTTATAGTCCGAAGACTATCCAACATACCAACATGTAACAAGAGGTTAAATTTCAAGATTGCATAACTTATCTCGCAAATCTCCAAAAATCATAAATTAAGACTCTTTGAAAATCTTAGGATGTCAACATTCAAATGCAAAAAGAATCATTAAAAATAATATCATTTGGTACCTCAAAACTCTTTATGTTTTAACACCATTCTAGGAAATCCTAAAACATCATCTCCAATTATAAGCTTTGTTGCATTCAATCCTTCAATTTCTTTATATGGCTAATTTTTACCTTTATTCCTTTACCCACCAAGCCATCATTTTATATTAATACCATACTCAATCTACAATTCATACCATAATCTTAATCATTCAAGAATCTTAATTAACTTACTAATTTGCTTCGATCTCAGTGCTCATTAATTTTCACAACTTAATTATTTCCCTATCTTCTTCATATCATACTCGATCTCAATCATCCAATTTCTCAACATAAAGTATCCCAAAAATCACAATATCATATCTCCAATGATCGTTACAAAATTTGGAATTTACAATTGAGACCCACTACATTTTGGAACTGGTTTTATTGCTCATTACAAAATGAGTGGGGACAACCAAACATATATAAACCATTTAAATATCATCTGGACAATCTATAATTTATTTTTAAAAAAATTTAATGCTTTTTTAAAAATTATCTTAATAGATACATGATCTAAAATAAAAATTCAGGTAAGAAATTTTAAATAATGATAATACCTTCATTATCATTTCAAAAAAATGACTTTTTATTTAAAAAATCATTTCTTTAAGAAATTCAAATCTAAATCGTCTAATATTGATGATCTACATGAGCTTTACTCTCCCTACTCATTTTTTTATAAGTAGGGTAACCAACCCCCAAGGAATATAAGGGGAGTGAATACGCCTGGAAAGTGTGTGTGTGTGTGTGTGGGGGAGGGGGAATTAAAATACAATAGCATTTTTAAAAAAAACAAGGAAAAGTTAGGGGTTGTTTGAATCTATTTTAAAAAATGGATTTTTTCGTGGAAACAAAAAATTTGAAAAGTTGTTTCCAATTAATTGTTCCCAAAAAAACAAAAAGTTGTTTTAAAAACAATAAAACAAAAACAACTTGTAGGTGTTTTTTATTTTTTTTATTTCCAAATATGAGACTTTTTTCTCCAAATGAAGGTTTGAATTAATCACATATCCACAACCCATACAACATCTAGAAAGTCACAACATCGTCGACAATGACAAAAAGTGAAATTGACTATGGTAGTGACATCATTGACAACAACAGAAAACACAACATTACTATCAACGATGAAAATCATAACGACATGTCCGTGGTCGTAACATCACTGACGGTGACAAAAATCGTAGCATCCTCGACGACGATAAAACTCTTAACGTCACCAACGATGATGGAAACTGCAACATTTACTAACAGTGGTCATGAGGTCACTGAGGATGAAGGAAAATGTAATAACTCCAACGGTGATGGAAAGCGCAACGTCATCGATGATGGTCTCGATGCATCAATGTCGACAAGGATCATAACGTCATCGACAGTGATCGCGACATCACCGACGATAAAGAAAACCATCACATCATTGATTGTGGTAGAAATTGCAACATCACTAACAACGATTTAAACTACAACGCCACTGACAACAATTGTGACATCACCGACAACAACGAAAACCGTAATGTCACCAATGATGAGAGAAACCGCAATGTCATATAGGCCAACAGAAGTAGCAATGTCACCAACGACAATAATTGATCCATCACCGACGAAGGCAACTAAAACATTAACTAATGGTGATAGTAACAACAAAATCACTTATATCGATCACGAGGGAAATGCAATGTCACTGTCAGTGTCTGCAATGCAATGATAATGATGGACACCGTAACATCATTAAGAACGATCGTGACATCACTAACGGCAAAGGAAACTGCAACATCATTGACAACAGCGCGACTTCGCCGTCATCATAGACATCACTGGCTGTAGGGTTTGCATCTTGGCTATTACTATAAGATTAAGAGCAACTATTTTAAACAATTTTTTTATATTTTTATTTTTCTTACAAAACTAGTTTTTAAAAAAAATCATCCAAGCATATTTTTTCATTACTTCATTTCCAAAACTTTATGAAACTGATAACCAAACATGATTTTTGTTTTCTTATTTGCCAAACATGGTTTTACTTTTTTTCAAAACAAAAAGCCAATAACAAAACCAAACACCCCTTTATTCATTGTGCATTGTATAAAGAGAAAATCATAATGATGTCCCAAAGAAAAGCCTTAATTATCAAGAAGTCTCAATAATACATGATGTGTAGTGATTTCCTACATAAAAAAATTGTCATGACATGTTCTTTAGTTGTCACTAGGATTTTTGGGTGATTAAGCCCCTTCCTCTTGACTTTACAGTAATTCCTACTTTTATGAATTACCATTGCTTCAATTAAAAAGTTGTTCCATTTTCTTTTGGAAGAATACAATTAGGTCCTAAATAAGGGAATAATCACAATCAGGTTCCTAAAAATCATCAAATTACATTGAAGTATCTAGGGACTTAGGTGATACTAAATGGCTTGATATTGACATGCAGCTCCTAGAGTTGTCAATAACAACACTTTAAATTGTAAATATTGAGCTGTAATTGACAACTCTTTATTGCCATTGACAACTAATTGAGCTGCATTAGTTGTTGTAGGAAAATGGGCTGGGCCTAGACCCAGTCCACCCTTAGTGGATTTGGCTCAAATAAGAGTTTGGGGTCTGAATATAATTATTCAGAAATATTGTGATGTTATATGTAATATTCCCATTAAATTTGAATTTAAAATATGAAGGGTTGTGTCTGTTAGTTCTGTGTTTATAAATACAGACATTTGACAGAACAAAACCACCGTGAAAAACAAAAACTCCCTCTTCTCTTTTTCCTCTTAAGTGCTTCTGCAGTATACAAAAGTCAAGTTCCATATTGTGATTTTGACTCCGTAAAGGCATAAAGATCAGTGTTCTACAACCGGGTATGTCTCCTGAATCCCTACATTGGCATCAGAGCAGTATGATTCGAAGGCTGTGTTGTTTTGTTCTGTATGTATATTTTTTTTCCAGTCCGTAGAAAGATATGACTCTGTAGTTTCCGCTGCAATTATTATATTTGTGTTTTTAGGATTGATCTGAAATCTGATTTGCTTCTCTGATAAATATTAAGCAAATCCTGATTAGTTTTAGTCTCATAAAGATTGATTCTTATGTTTTGATTTGTGGTTTGTGATTTTATTTTTTTATCTGATTTTTTCCTCTGCATATGTGTGATTATATTTCTGTTCATATGCATTATAAAAGGCATAGAAAGGACATGAGAAAGTCTTAGAATGGAATTATATGGAAAAAATCATAATGGGTGTTGATAAACACAAATCACCGAAAGTTCTTTCCAGAATTTCGTCTCTGGAAAACACATTTTTTTAGGGTATAAAAATTATACCATTGTGTAGAGCACGAAAAAACGATGAAAATGGACTATTAGAACGCGAAAAACGGACTCCGGATGAGGGAGAAAATGAAGAGAGAAGGTTTAGGGCAAATCGAGTCCGCAGACCTGACCCAAAACCAGAAGCCGGGTCAAGTTGTACGACGTCGTTTTGGCGTCTGTTTAAAAAAATTGACAGAAGCAACCACGTGGCGCGTGCCGCCACGTGGCAAGTCCTGTCACCACGAAGCGGGGCCCATCCGAAAGCTGATGGCGCGTGGAAGCCAGTCGTCCGGCGCTTGTTACAATACGGCGGCCCTAAGGCGACACGTGTAGTACACACGCCGTGTCTAAAATTAAAAAAAAACTGCACCTTCTCGGGGCGCGTGGAGGGTCCGTTTTGGATGCGGTTTGTCTTGAAAAATCCCTAAATTTGAGGCCTTTAATTAGGTATATTATTTGTATAGTTTCAAGACATAATTGTGATCCGTTTATGAGTTTTTTAGTGCTTATGTTAGTTTTAAAAATGTGAAAAAACATTTAACCTAATTTATTTGTGGTTAGGTGAAAAGAAATGAGGCAAGAGGCCCACTGAATCTCATGATTATGGATCATTGAGCATCGAGTACCTTGATGATCAATTTCTTGACGATCTAGTGGATCCGGAACTCGAAATGTTTGAGTTTGATGAACATGAGCAAATAGAGTTTGTTCAACAAGAAATTGATCGAGATCTCGAAGATGAGTTACTTGAAGAGTATCTCGATGAGCTTGCTGATGAAGGTCTATTAGAAGATCTTGTACAGCACCTTATGCAACCTCAAAAGGTTTTAACTATAAGTGGTCCTAAATCGAAACCCTCTTTACCCGAAGTAACTCTACATTTGGATATAGAAGTGGACCAACCTTATACATCAACTAGAGCTCAGAGAATAATTGACCAAGCTGTAGCTAGAACAATCAAAGCTAAAAACGTTAAAATTATATATACAATTGTTAGAGAAAATATAGATAATATATATGATAAAATAAGTGCAGAGTTCTATGTTAACCTCATGATGAAGTATCGTGAGGAAGTAAGGGCAAGAGGTATTCATAAGTTAACTGGCATTTGGGTTGATGCTATAAAGAAAACTACTAGGTCTATGTTAGAAAACCCAAGACTTAGAAAAATGAGGAAAGCCATTGTGAGATATTGTTGTGACATTTATTGATATACACAAGTTAGTGTGGTTTTCTCTTTCTTATTGATTACATGTATTGTATTGTGAACATGTACTATATAATATTGTGAACATGTAATTTGTAGAACTTGATATATTTTTTTCTTATGCAAATAGCATGTTTAAAGTATATGTTATTGTTAGTCATTTGAATTCCAAGTTCACTTATGATTAGTGGGAGCTTTTAGAAGATGAGGCTTCTAAAAGTGAGAATAACAAATACTTATATATAATGTCCTTGATAGAATAAGATGAAATTATCAGTTTTTATATGATGGAAGATACAAACGTATACTTTCGATCATGAATCCGGTAATCACATCATTTTCTGATTAAGGACAATATAAGTATAAGACATTATATATAAGTATGTGCAACATAATTGGTATGTTCTTTATGGCCCGTTCTCTTGAATGAGAACGAAATTTTATATGGGAAAATTTTGTCACAGAAATTGAAATGGCCACTAAGAACATTATCGCTGAACTCAACAAGGGGGACAAACTGAACGGTGATAACTGGGATATCTGGCACCGTAAGGTGCAGTATATTCTGGAGGAACAAGAAGTTTTGGAAACCCTAACCACTGTTGTAGTGGAACCTGCGGCTGGTAACACTGCCCAGCACAGGAGGGATTTGGAAGCTTACCAAAACTGGAAAAAGAAAAACAGTGTTGCAAGGATCACCTTACTGAGCTCAATGGAGAATGATTTGATGTGCAAATATGAAAAACACCAAACCGCACAAGAAATGTGGGCGGATCTTAAGGACAAGTATGGTGGCACATCAACCTCTAAGCTTAGGAGGTTGACTATCAAGTTTGACACTTATAAGCTTAGAGCAAACATCTCCATGAAACAACATCTGAGAGATATGTCAAACATGATCAGAGAACTTGAGGAAGCTGGACATAAGTTGATAGATGAACAACAAGTTCAAGCTGTCATAAGGTCGCTCCCTTCTAGTTGGGAGCACATGAAAGTTAATCTGACCCATAATGATGGCATTGTCACTTTTGATGATGTGGCAAAGCATTTTGAGCTTGAAGATGAACGTTTGGAGGCATACAAGGCCTCTGGACATGCTTATTACACTGAGGATGCCGGTCCTTCTCATGCTAAGCCCGATAACAAGAAGGGCAAGAGATCTCGCAAGAAAGGCAAAAAGGACGGCTCAAAATCCAAGAAAAGCAAGAAAACTTTCAAGAAGAAAGGAAAGAAAGGCGGAAAGAAGAAGTTTGACCTGAAAAAGGTCAAATGTTATGCTTGCCAGAAAATGGGACATTTTGCACGGGATTGCACCGAGCAAAATGACCATGAAAAGGTACTAGTGAATTATGTGAATTCACATGTTTCCTATGTTTTAAGTACTGCTTTTCTGACAGAACCTGTTTGTTCTTCCTGGATTTTGGACTCAGGCTCAACAGACCATGTAGCGAGGGATCGAGGATCCTTCGTAGAATACCGTCGGTTGCCGAACCAGAGCAAGTGGCTTTATGTGGGCAACAATGCTAGAATAGAGGTTAAAGGAATCGGCACCTGCAAGTTAAATTTGCGAGGTGGGAGGACTTTGACTCTACATGATGTTCTTCATGCACCGGACATCCGATGGAATTTAGTTTCTGTTTTATGTCTTATGGATTATGGGTTTGTTGTAAACTTTCATGATAAAGTTGCAGACATTTTTAGCAACTCGTCCTTTTATGGTTTAGCTTTCGTTTTCAAGAAGTTCTTTGTAATGGATATTGTTGGTGATTCCTATGTGCATGACTGTTTTCCTGTTTCCTCCAATGTAACTGTTGACATGAATATCTGGCATGCTAGACTAGGGCATATCAACCAAAACAGAATGATTAAACTAGCTAAACAAGGTTTGCTAGGTCAAATATCAAACATGGAAATGTCCTTGTGTGAAAGTTGTCTGGCTGGTAAGGCAACAAGAAAGCCTTTCGGTAAGGGAACTAGAGCTGAAGTTCCATTACAATTAATTCACTCTGACATATGCGGACCTATGAGTGTGAGGGCAAGACACGGAGCTTGGTATTTCATCACTTTCATTGATGATTATTCAAGATTTGGTCAAGTCTATTTGATTTCACACAAATCTGAAGCACTTGAGTGTTTTAGACGTTACATCAACGAAGTTGAAAATCAAATGGACAGTAAGATCAAAGTATTGCGAACTGATCGAGGTCGAGAATACTTGTCAGATCAATTCAAACAGCTCTGTGAAGAAAAGGGAATAATTAGGCAACTAACTATCCCTAGCACTCCACAACAAAATGGGGTTGCAGAAAGAAGAAATAGAACTCTTCTTGACATGGTTAGGTCAATGATGGCTCAAGCAAATCTACCTATTTCATATTGGGGAGATGCTTTATTAACAGCCGCTTTTATACTTAATCGTGTACCCTCAAAGTCAGTTACTTCCACGCCCTATGAATTATGGACAAAACGCAAACCGGATTTAAGTATCCTTAGACCATGGGGGTCAGCTGCATATGTCCATGATGATTCTCATAAGTATGGGAAGTTGGGTCCAAGAGGAAGGAAGTGTATCTTTATAAGATACTCTGAACAATCAAAAGGATACGTTCTTATTGGAGAGAATGAAGATGGAACTGTAACTGAAATTGAATCTAGAAATACTAGTTTTCTAGAGAATGACTATCCTAACAGAGGAGAAGTTGATCGTACTGTGTCTTTTCATGAGACAGAGGAACAAGGTAATACAGAACTGATGAATGAGTCTCAATCGTCTCAAATCATAACCTTGAGAAGGAGCTTAGAAAGGTCTTTGCAACAACCTGGACAAAGAAGACGAGAAAGACAAGACACTCCTATAAGGAGGAGTGATAGGGGTAATGTACCCAGGAGACGCTTCTTAATAGAGGGAGAAGCACTCTTAGTCACTCCTGATGGAGATGACGAACCATGTCCTGTACAAGAAGCCTTGTCAAGTCCTGCTAAATGTGAGTGGGTGAAAGCGATGGAAGAAGAAATGGATTCAATGAGAAAGAATCAAGTTTGGGAATTGGTTGATCTACCAAAAGGGAGAAAAGCCATTGGGAACAAATGGGTTCTCAAAATTAAAAGAAAAGTGGATGGATCAATCGATAAGTATAAGGCTCGATTGGTTGCAAAAGGGTATACACAACAGGAAGGTATAGATTACGAAGATACCTTTTCGCCTGTTGTGCGTTTCAATTCAATAAGATTAATTCTGGCAATAGTAAACAGTTTAGATCTGGAATTACATCAAATGGATGTAAAGACAGCTTTTCTAAACGGTGATCTGGATGAAGAAATCTATATGCAACAGCCATTAGGTTTCATTAAGAAAGGAATGGAGAGTAAAGTTTGCAAACTCAATAGGTCCATATATGGACTAAAACAATCATCCAGACAGTGGTATTTGAGGTTTCATAAAGCAATAACCTCATACAATTTTCAAATGATTGAAGAAGACCACTGTGTGATATTATCCTTGTATGTAGACGATATACTATTGGCTGGAAATAATCTGAATTCGGTATTAACTATTAAAGAATGGTTATCATCGAATTTTGAAATGAAAGACATGGGTGAGGCAGAGTATATACTTGGAGTTAAGATCCAAAGGGATCGCTCAAAGAGAATACTAGCTCTTTCACAAGAGAATTACATCAAGAAAGTTCTTGAACGATTCAATATGAAAGATTGCCATCCCATGGATACTCTTGTAGCCTTCGGAGTAACCTTGAGCAACGAAATGTGTCCCAAAACTGAATCAGACAAATAGAAAATGGAAAGAGTTCCATATGCCAGTGCAGTTGGCAGTCTAATGTATGCAATGATGTGTACAAGACCAGATATATGTTATGCAGTTAGATTGGTAAGTAGATTCCAATCAAATCCCGGTGAAAAACACTGGAAAGCAGTAAAGAGAATCTTGAGATACTTGAAGGGCACATCAGATTATGCATTGTGCTATAAAGGAAGTGATTTGCGTCTAGTTGGATACTCAGATGCAGACCTTGGAGGGGATAAAGAAAAGAGAAGGTCAACTTCTGGTTATGCTTTCTTGCTGAACAATGGCGCCATAAGTTGGAGCAGCAAGAAGCAAACATGCATTGCACTTCATCCTATGGAAGCTGAGTTTGTGGCTTGCACTTCAGCAGTTCAAGAGGCTATATGGCTGAAAAGGTTTATTGAACACCTGGGTTTTGGTAATGAGAGTACCAATCCGGTGTTAGTGTACTGTGACAATACCACAGCCATAGCCTATATGAAAGACCCCAAGTATCATAGCAAGACAAAGCACATTGACATAAAGTATAACTTTGTCAGAGATTATGTAGCACAGAAAGTTGTTACTATACAACATATTTCGACCAAGGAAATGGTCGCAGATCCCCTGACTAAACCGATAGCTAGAGAAATGTATGAAAAACATGCAAAAGCTATTGGTATGAGTAAAATGTAGAATATGCAGACACTATGTAATTCATTTGTGATAAATGAAGTGTTTTATTTTTCCCATATCCTTTTGCGTCTACATAAATATATACAATGTCTAGTATGTCGTACAGGCAAGAGAGGTTGGCTCTCTCACACGAGCAAACCGCTTTTGACACTCAGGAAGAGTGTGCAAAGATGAGACATTTGTGTTCACCAGCAAGTAGCAGGAATGCTAATATGGTAGAGAAGTAGCACAAAATCATGTCGCCTCGACAAAAGTGTAGCGTGTCGAGATGAGATCTATAAACATAAATTACAAAATATAGATCGTATCGTGGATGCCCACTTCCATGATGCCTGTTGCCAGATAACAAATTCTTCAACTTTGACGTCATGAGATGAGTAAAGAATGAAGAGTTTGGGTTTGGATACTAGGAGAATCTGAACTTAAGTCTGTACAGTGTTATTGATAAGAACTCAAAACGACGTACGCTCTTATGATATAAGAGTAACACTGTAGCATGTGATTCATACCACATGTTCTAGAGAATCGCAAATAGGAAGCAAATAAATGGATCCCTGCTTCATTGCTGTGTGAGTCCTAAGAAGTTTCTATACTTCTATGATATCCTTAGACTTTGACATTATCATGGAAATATACTTCAATGACGGCTACCTTAATGCATGTCCTACGGTCATGATTTATGCGATCTATGGTATTGTGTTAGGAAAGCGATTGATGTGTATGGAGATGATATATGGGCGAAAGGAAGATTACCTGGAATGTACACACTTATGCTAGTATCTGAGACATGTCCCTTATGATATTATTTGTGATTTCATAAGTGTGGATACTATGCATATGAGAAAGGCAATCTGAGTTTTTACTATGACTCGAGAGGGATTAGTTTTTGCCATGTGAAGTGTATAAGTATATTGGTAAATCTAGGATGTCTAAGGCAACAATATAATTCAAGCTACACAAGAATGGTAGTCTTGTGCTGATCCTGTAAAAGGGGTTACTAGTACAGACACCAATGAGACGTCATGCCTATGCGGTTACTGCAGAGCACTTAGTATGATCAAAGAAAGAGAAATAAGAGAGGTTGGCGAGAAGATTAAATCCACAAAGTGTGAGTGAGAGATGTAGGAAAATGGGCTGGGCCTAGACCCAGTCCACCCTTAGTGGATTTGGCCCAAATAAGAGTTTGGGGTCTGAATATAATTATTCAGAAATATTGGGATGTTATATGTAATATTCCCATTAAATTTGAATTTATTTAAATTTGAATTTAAAATATGAAGGGTTGTGTCTGTTAGTTCTGTGTTTATAAATACAGACATTTGACAGAACAAAACCACCGTGAAAAACAAAAACTCCCTCTTCTCTTTTTCCTCTTAAGTGCTTCTGCAGTATACAAAAGTCAAGTTTCATATTGTGATTTTGACTCCGTAAAGGCATAAAGATCAGTGTTCTGCAACCGGGTATGTCTCCTGAATCCCTACAGTTATCAATAAAAAGCCATTTATTTTAGATCTAACCGTAATTAATTCCTTTATTTGAGACCTAGTTATAATTTTCCCTTTTCTTTTCCTAGTTTACAGGTTACGGAAGAGCCAAATTAGGAAATGAATTTGAATTCCTATATGGGACTCACAAATTGAGATCTTCATTGTGGCTCCACAATTATGAGCAATGATTATTTCATCCAAGTGATGTAGTTAGGGAAAGTGCTGAAGATTTAAGTAAGTACGTGCTTTGCTACGTGTCCTAAGCAAATGATCTTATTTAGGTTCCAAGCAAAACGATTTGAAGTGGTCTCACAATAATTTGCCTTATGTTATAATTAATCTCTCTATATACGCATATATATGATATAGCTGTCCGTGATACCGTCAACATCATATAAATGTGACACCCGTAGCAAGAAGACGTGGAAAGTTTTTAATTTAAATTTTTATCTTTTTCAAGATTTCCTTGAGAGGAAATAATGCCAAGAGATCGAAACTTACTTCTTAGAAATTGACGGAGACAAATCTTCATATCAATGGGTTATTACTAGTGCTTTTAGAAAAAAATGTTGAGGTTATTTTATGTATGATTTATTTAAAAAAATAATATTGTCATTCAGATCAACTCGACCACAATTTACTGAACTGGTGCCCTGACTAGTTCAATACCCTGGTGGTCCGATTCTAAAAATATTGGTTTTGGTCCCGGCTGATGATAATGGGTGTGTTTGGATGGGCTTATGAAAAAGTGACTTATATATAAGTCAAATTGAAAATAATTCAAATTGAAAATAAGTCAGATTGTGTAATGAGATTTATGTTTGGGTCAACTGTGAAAAAAATGACTTATAAGTGACTTATTTTCAGATTGTGTATGTTTGGGTAAATTGCGATTAAAAGTGAAAAATAAGTCAGAATTTGTGGGTCTCACCTAATAAGTGATTTATAAGTCAGAAATAAGTTATTTTAAATAGCTTATGCTTATTTTGACTTATAAGCTATAAGTTACTTATAAGTCAGATTAACAATAAGCCGAGACAAACATGCAAAATAAGCTATCAATAAAATAAGTTACTTTTACCCCAAAATAAGCACTTATTATTAAAAAAATAAATCGAGCCAAACATAGCCAATGCAATTAGAGTGACACTATTTTTTTCTTCAATAAAAGAGAGGGTTTTGAGCTGAGTATAGTTCCAAAGATTTATCAAATTTATGGTATGCTTCTAAAGAAGAAGTGTTTACAAAGGTATTTAATAATCCCCACTATAGCAAAATCCTCACGTTAGGTGAGATTTGAGCACAGTTCCTTGTGAATTATTGGGTAATATTAATACCAAATGGATAAACTTTTATTCGCAAAGTGATCCTATTTTGTTGGACTCCTTTGTTCTTCTCTATTTATCATCTTAAATCAAGTGCAGTTGCCTTGTTCTTTTTTACTTTGTTGTCCCCCTACTCCCTCCACCTCCAAACATGAGGACGACCAATTAGGTATAATTTGGGAGAATGATATAAATAATAATTTTAGTTGTCAAATACGTATTCAATGTAACTCACATTATTATATGGGTTAAGATGCATCCCACACACTTTGAAGTATTTCTCCATCTAGCTACATCCCACATTTTATAGCATTTTAAGTATTTCACAACATGGAAAAAAATTTAAATATAAGCATTCATTAAATATTTTTTAAGAGACTTACCTATCATATCCATTTTATAAGACATTTATTTATAACTAATTCTTATATGCCAATAAAAATAGCTAAAAATAATAATTTTGTCATGAAATTTATGTGATCAATTTTTAATATTACCTTTACTAATTACCATAATCGTTAGCATCATAATAAATTTTACTATCTATCACTACCCTTGTTAAATATAGAGCATATATAGAAAAATATTTAATACTTGTTAAAATTATCAAAACTTATTATAAAAAATGACTAAATTAAAATACATTCTATCTCAAAGACATCATATAAAATGACCTATTTTGGGTAGGATGGAATAGCTCATACTCTATGGGGAAAATATTTGAGCTCAAAAATTTACTACAGATGTGAGGGCTATCATTGGTAGCAAATTTTTAATCACCCCTTTAAACATAATTCACCTGAAGTGTTTTAGAAAAAATTGGCCACTAATGTATAGTTGAGTGAAATACCATATATCCATATGCTTTTCTTGTTTCAGCCGCCGAAAGACTTGGTTGTTGGCGGAGTTAAAGAGAAGAGCGTATAAATTACAAAACGAATAAAAACAGCAAAAAGGACCAAAAACGCCAGGCGGCGAAAGAGAAGGGAAAGAAGGAAAGAATAATAATTAATGAAAATTGAGTACAGAACATTTCTTTTAGGCTAAAGATGAATAATTGTACTTTTCTTGGCGAAGCGAAGTGGGATAATCCATCTATTTTCTATCTATCTTTCCTTGTGTTGAAAGGCAAACAGGAATATTAAAATGGGAAACTAAAGCAAAGCACACTGTTCACACTCTCATATATATGTACACATACACAAGTAAGTGAGCAGAGAAATGGAGAGGAATTGAAGTAAAGCAACGATATCACATAAAAATGGAGGCTAAATTGGGATTAGTCGCAGGTTCTCACAACAGCAATGAATTCATCATCCTCAACCAAGATGCCAATTTTTCGGTAAGTATTATATTACCTCTTAATTTATAAACTTGAATCTGCCTTTTAACAAGTACAAGCATTCATTCATTCAATGTCAAAAAATGTAGCTGAGCCATGATGATCTCCCTTGTAAATGGAAGGTTACAATTTGTTTATAAGCTCAATCAGTTGGTGACTGCTTCTTTAATTCAAAGAATGCAAAATTTAGGTGACTTGTAAAATCTGGTCGTATATTCCACAGAAATATGTGTTTAAATTTCATTGAGGCAAGAACTTTATTATTTGTCGGGGAACATACACATAACTATTTTTATAATTGTTGAGTTATAGCATACGGATTTTATTATATTTTCGCCAACGCAATTTTTACAAATGATTGAAACAAATATTAATATGTATATGTATGTATGTATGTATGTATGTATGTATGTATGTATATGTATATATAGTTGAGTGCATGCAGAAACTTGAAGATTGTGTGTGTGTGTGTGTGGACAAAATTAAAGTGAGATTAATAATGAATTGTTAATGATATGGTGTGTGGGTGTGTGTGTGTGTGTGTTTGGTACATTATGTTGTTGCAGAGAAGGGACGAGGAAGAGGAAAGAGGGAAAGAATGCAAAATATGTGGAGATGAGATAGGAATAATAAACGAAGAAGGAGAAGTGTTTGTGGCATGCAATGAATGTGCATTCCCAGTTTGTAGGAATTGTTATGAGTATGAGAGAAGAGAAGGCAGCCGTGTCTGCCCTCAGTGCAAAACCAGATACAAACGTCTCAAGGGTACTATTATTCTTTTTCCATCTCTACTAGACTGCTTGGATTTTGTGTGTGTGTGTGTGTGTTTCAAATGTAATTATTCACTGTTCAAATATTTTTAACACACACACTACAATGTATACTTTTTCCGGTATTAATTAAATGACATATTTACTAAATTTGATTAAATTAAAGCTGTTAGTTAAATTAATTAGTTAGACATTATTTTTTTAAAATACCCTAATCATTTTCTTTTACTCACAAACTCCCTCTCTTACTTTATTATTGTTGAAAGATTATCAATAAGGGATATTTTAGAAGAAAAAAATTAACAAAAATTAGAGTTATTAGATATTATATTTAGAACCAATATCAACTCTTAAAATATGTCATATATATGAACTTCTAGATGCTATTGTAGCTTTGATGCTACTGTCATGAATAGCTGAGAAGAATACCTTGGTCTATGAAGTTGAATATTCATGAACTTCCTGAATTCTTGTTCTTAATGGAAGAAAGATGAACTTTATATTTTATAAAAAATAATAGAATGGTGAACATATTCTATTTTTTAGAAAAAATTATGGATCTCAACTTCAGGGGATTTATTCTCAACAGACTTCATTCTCTTAACCGACAGTAAAGACCAATATCTTTTTCAGTGTACAAAGAATAAATTATGGATTTTCCCATCCTGTAACATTATATTCTATTTTAATCAGAGTTGAAATAAGTACAGTTCATTAACACATGTCCTAAATCTGATAATTACAATTAAGGGGAAGTGGTTTAATCATATTTGTTCTACAAATGATTTGGTTACTGTTAATCATGGTTAGCATGCGATCATGATGACAGTTATAGAAAATGTCATTAGATCATTTGCCGTTCAAATACTACAAAATAATTATAAATGATTGGTACTTCTAAAAAACTGTAGTACCTTACAAGGAAAAAATTTTTTAAAAAAAGGACCTTCTTAAAGAAAAAACGCCGAAATTTAGAGAGAAGTATTTTCATTAAAAAAATGTTTTTGTGTTGTAACACCTGTAACGTAACTTCAAATTAAACGGATTTTTTGTCAAAAAAATTAAACTGAATCGAATTCTTTTTTATCATGTGAAGCTTTGTTATTTGTGTGATGAAATTTTTACATATACATATATTGGTAACAGGGAGTGCTAGAGTTGAAGGAGATGAAGAGGAGGATGACATTGATGACTTGGAGAATGAGTTTGATTTCAATGGTGGAAGAAGACAAGAGGATACGCAAATCCGTATTTATTCTCAGGTAATGCTTGCTTGCTTCTGTAATAGTGACTTTACCAAAAACGTATTGTGTTTTGCCATTTTTAGGATTTAGTTAACTTCCTTAATTTTAAAAAAAAAAGTCAAATAGGTCTTATATTTAATAACAGAAAAAGTATAACTTATTGAGGGCTTTTTTCTAAGTATGAGATTGTGATTTTTATCATGCTTATAACCTTATGTTATTAGTGCATATACTCCTCTTAATGAAAAAAAAATGATTATAGTTTGGAATGAAGATATCTTACTGCATCCAACCATATTGGTACAGTTCCAATTTTATCTAATTTATATTTTGGATTATTCAAAAAATCATAATGTATTAAAAAGCACATATTTTCTTCGGAATATAGAAGAATTAGGATATTCATTAATAATTCATAGTGTAGGGATTAATTACCTCTTTACTTTGGTTTTCATAATGAATAATGACTTGGTTATGCGATTCCGGAAACAATTGTGGGAATAATATCAGACAAAACCGTATTAATTTATTTAATTTTAATCTCTTCACTTATATGATGCACATAACACAGGTAGAAGATGATGAAATGGTGGGAGAAGGGCATAATAATAATGCAATAGTGCCATCGAACATGGGCAATAAGGTAATTTCAGTGCAAGCTAGACCTATGGATCCTTCCAAGGATTTGGCTGCTTATGGTTATGGAAGTGTTGCTTGGAAGGATAGAATGGACGCTTGGAGGCAAAGACAAGAGAAAATGCGTCTAATGAGAATTGAAAATAATAGCTCTCATGAAGAAGATCAAGACAGTTTTCCAGATGATGGCACAGATTTTCCCCTGTGAGTATAGTATTTAATTATGGAATATTAATTAATTACATAAAATTAACCCCGAAATCCTCCATTACATGATTTTCTATCCAAAAGTATTTAAAGATCTACGTTGGATGCAATTAATCTTCTATTGTGCGTAACATATTTTTATTAGCTATATTCAAATGTTTTCTGTTTTACACATAATTTGAAGGAGAGTTACAATGCTGTACTTGGATGTTTAACAAAGTTCAATTACATTTGGGTGGTAAATTTTGTATGGAAAATTTTGAAAGAATCCTTCATTGAAAAAATTATTGGTGAGCAATACCTAAATTAGAGTAATAATACTCTTGATGTACAAAATTTGCAGAATATTGGTACTTTTTATGTATAGAAATTTATTAGGTACTTCTTCAAAATAAAATCTTTAATGAGAGGCTTTTCCTTAATTTCTCCATTTTTATAGCAGGGATTTTCAAACAAAAATTCCTAGCTAATTAATTGAAATTCTTATAAATCATTATTGATATTTTGATGACCCAAAGATTTAATTATAATATAATCAATATTCACTGAAATTAATATCTCCTTGAACAGAATGGACGAGGCAAGACAAGCATTATCGAGAAAGATGGCAATTCCATCAAGCAAAATAAATCCTTACAGAATAATGATAATAATTCGAGTGGTGATTCTTGGATTCTTCTTCCAGTATAGAGTAACTCATCCTGTGGATAATGCTTTTGCTTTGTGGCTTGTAGCTGTTATTTGTGAGCTTTGGTTTGCTCTTTCTTGGATTCTTGATCAGTTCCCCAAGTGGTTCCCTGTTCAGAGAGAAACGTATCTGGATAGGCTCTCCTTAAGGCAAGTGTTTTTAAACCCTTCAAAAATAGCTTCACTTTGAATGAACATTGAGAGAGCCACAATTCCTCATTTGAATATAGGATTGTATTGATTACACCTTATTTTTGTAATTTTAGTTAAGTTTTTATAATTTTATATGATTTTTAGTTAGGCCCAATGGTTTTCCTAATCATGTCATTATACATTTATCTTATAATCATCATGTCCCTGTGGTTTTAGGTGATTAAGAAAAATAAAACAAAAATACGGACTGGATTAAAAAATTAGGGGAAATTAAAAAGACCTAATAAAGACAAAAAAATTTATTTGAAATTAAAAGGACCTGATAAAAGAAAAAACTATATAGACCTGATAAAAGATCAGTAAGATTATAAGGAATTAAGGACCTAATAAAAAAACTGCAGAGCTTATTATAAATAAAGGAAAATAAGAGGGGTTGCATATTAATTTCCCCTTGAACTTAGGAGTCCATAGTAGTTGAATATATTTCATTTCGGAAACCCAGAATCCCTTATGCCTATATGTGGCCCGGTTTGTTTGGGCTGCATTTAGAAAGATTGGTACTTAATATTTGAATATGAGTTGACATTGACTCTGTTTTGAAAATCCTTTCGTGGCTCAACTCTTTCCAGGCACATGTTTGGCCCATATTGGTTTTACTGCAACATTTTAAACTTTTTTTCAACAAACTGCAATATTTTCAATTTTAGAAAATAATTTGTAACTTTTTTTATAACTCAAAACTTTGTAACTTGTCTGAATACATATAATATCATCTACGAATCCTCAAATTTTAAAAATAATATAGAATTAATTTCTTTCACCATTTTTCATAAGGGAACTGTTGTCTAAGTAAAAAAGTTTGTTATTCCATATACTTTTAAGAAATAAATTTCATACATTGAGAATGAAAATCAAGACACACAGTGCAAGGAGCTATAGAGGGGGAAAAATGTGTGCGTCCCCCCCCCCCCCCCCAAAACCCCCAACAAACACACACTTTTATATATTTCAAGAATAAACTAATTAAAATTGATAATGACAAAAAGATATTGAAAATGATCAAGTACATATATTATTAAATTTCACAAAAATTATGTATAACCTTTTTCTATCAAAATAACTTGAATAAATGTTATACAAATTAGCTTTAGACTAGACCCCTGTGCGCCACAATATTTTTTGCTCATTCTTTTCAATTTTTCAATTTTTTTCTTACATCAAATGACTCTAACTCCATATTAAATTATAGAGAAATAACCATATATCAGGTCAATTTTTCTATCCTAATAATTAAGCCAATTTGATAAAATTTATCTTGAGGCTCTACCTTCAATCAATTAATTGATATGAGAATTTCTTAATATATTCTAAAAATCCGCTAGTAACATAAGTACATAACAACTTGGTCCAACAACACATTTACTCACAAGTTAATTGTACATTGTTTTTGTACCCTATAGGTATGAGAAAGATGGGGAGGCTTCACAACTTTGTGGAATTGATATATTTGTGACAACATTGGACCCATTAAAAGAACCTCCTTTGGTCACTGCAAACACAATTCTTTCAATTCTAGCTGTGGATTACCCACCTGACAAGGTCTCTTGCTATGTCTCTGATGATGGTGCTGCCATGTTAACATTCGAAGCCTTATCTGAAACTTCTGAATTTGCAAGGAAATGGGTCCCTTTTTGTAAGAAATTCAATATTGAGCCTCGTGCTCCTGAGTCCTATTTTGCAGAGAAGATAAATTACTTGAAGGATAAGGCACACCCATTATTTGTTAAAGAGAGAAGAGCTATGAAGGTATGGTGAAAATCTCAGCTATTTTACCTATTACTGGTCCCTCACATAAGATCTAGTTTGGTTGGATTTTGTTCTAAATGAAAAAATAAGTTCCACTTTATCCCTCGTATTTATTGTTTTTTCCTCTAAACTATCCATATTGATTGCATATATTAAGAGAGTTTGCATTTTCAATGCAAATTATTCAAAATGGTATTTTAAGAAAACAAATGTACACTTTTGACAAATAACAAATTCAACTAATTTCCTTAAACTACCCAAATTAATTAAATAGATCTTATATTAAGAACTAGATGTAATACTAGTTACTACCTTTGGTCCTAACTATAAATGTTAGATTTGGTTGACTTTTGATCTTAAATATAAGACCCTTTTCATTCTATCTTATATATTAATTGTTTTTCTCCAAATAAAATAATTTTTTTAACTTATATGCTGATATATAATGTAATGATATACATATGTTTTCCAAAAATATCAAGTAATATATATTATAATTAAATAATTTATTAAACTTGGCTAATATCTCCAAATTAGCCAATTTTGCCTTGTATTAAGCATTGGGTACTACTCTTTTAAGTCTTAAATATGGTCACTTGTATTTGATATCAATCTTACAGAGAGAGTACGAAGAGTTTAGAGTCCGAATTAATTCTCTGGTTGCAAAGGCTCGAAAGGTCCCCGAAGAAGGATGGACAATGCAGGATGGAACAATGTGGCCTGGAAATAATGTCCATGATCACCCTGGGATGATCCAGGTTCGTAAATCAATAATTTATGAAGCATAAATACTTTGTAAAAGTGTACCAATGTCTACTATTAGGAAATCAAAAATAGAAAATAGTATATATATGCATCTATTTTCCTTAATAATAGATATAGGTACCTAATTATCAATCTCTGTTTTCTTTGAAACTAGATGTAGATACTTGAGTATCAATTTCTTAACAACCGACGTAAATAGTACTCTTTTTTACATATTGTTTCAAAACGTAGACTAGAAACTTGCTACATCCCCTGAAATTATGCCCCTCCCAGTGCATAAAAAGTGCTTCTTGTAGTAGTAATTGACATTCTGCAAGAGCAAATGATGTCATGTTTGTCTAACACTTGTACAGCAGACACTATGCAATACTTTAAGTTACACTTTGATATTTCATTTCTTCATATCTGCTATAGTCATTGGTTGTATAATCACTAGAAGTAATTCTTAGAATTTGTTTCAACAGGTTTTTCTTGGACAATATGGAGGACGCGATACGGATGGAAAGGAATTGCCACGCTTGGTATATGTTTCTAGGGAAAAAAGACCTAAATTCAAACACCATGAGAAAGCAGGAGCATTGAATGCATTGGTAAGTAATACTCCCTCCACCCAATATATAAGGTCTTTTTAACCGAATTGTGTGTTCCTAAAAAATTAGTTAAAGTTAGTTGAAAACAATAAATGTGTAGGAAACGTACCATCTTTTCCAAAAGTGCCCTTATTTATGAATGAGTAAGAGAGAGGGTAATTATAAAAAGAAGATGAAAGAGAATGTGTGGGAAAATTAATGCATGGATAGAATGGGAAAAAACACATTAATTACCTAAATAAAATCAAATAGGACATTATATTTTGGGACAAGGTCATTCAAAAAAATGGACTTTATATTGTGGGACGGAGGGAGTACATTGAAAATCAAATCATCCAGTGGCTTGGCCAATGGCTTTTAAGCACATTAGCAATGAAAACTCTCTAGTAAGTGGAAGGTTGATGGTTCAATTCTACCCATAACGTCATACTTTTAGTGCATGCTCCTCTAAGTCCAAAAACAAAAAAACAAAATTGTCGGTTGGAAATTCAAATTCCTTAAAAAAAATGGGTGAAGCAAGTTGGTAGAAACAAGATTTGTGGCATTTTCTAATTAATACATTTCATATTGCTAATTTCCATGCAAATCAGGTTAGAGTTTCTGCTGTGCTTTCAAATGCTCCTTATTTGTTGAACTTGGACTATGATCATTACATCAATAATAGCAAAGTAGTAAGGGAAGCAATGTGCTTCATGATGGATCCATTACAAGGCAAAAGGGTATGCTATGTTCAGTTCTCTCACAGGTTTGATGGAGCTGATAATAATAATAATGACACATGTAACAGTCCAAGTACTGCATTCCTTGATGTAAGTCTAAAATCTTCTCACACTCTCATTAGGAACTTCATTTACTACAAATATCTAGCTTCAATTCTTCAAATCTAATATGGATTTCGGATTCTATATCAGATTAACATGAAAGGCTTGGATGGGATTCAAGGACCTATATATGTTGGAACAGGATGTGTATTTAAAAGGCATACACTATATGGTTATGATGCTCCCAGAAAAAAGAAGACACCAACTAAGACATGCAATTGTTGGCCAAAGTGGTGTTGTTGTTTAAATTGTTGCTTAAGAAAGAAGAAAAAGAAGTCAAAAGATATCAATACAAAAGTGCATGATGCAGAGGTGTCCATGGCAGACTATGCTTTGACCTGTATTGAACAGGGAACCAAAGGTACATTAAACACATTTCATTCTCTCGATATATTATTGCTAACTATTTTTATTATTATAAGGTTGAAATCAATGAAAACCATTCTACTTATAAATATCAATTTAATTAACATTATGAATGGAAATAGGAACCTTCTAAAAAATACAAGCTTCTACGATGCTTTTACTTTACAGTCTCGTGTAAAAAGCTATTAAATGCCACTTGTGTAGGAGTTGGAGATCAAGCTTGGGGTGAAGCTTATAAGACAAAATTATGGAGGAAATTTGGACAATCTCCTGTACTTATTGCGTCTACTCTTCTAGAGAATGGTGAGACAGTAAAAGATGCTAGCATTGCTTCTCTGCTTAAGGAAGCCATCCATGTCATTAGTTGTAGTTATGAGGAGAAGACCGAATGGGGAAAAGAGGTGAGACTATATCTTTAATACTTTTATTTTATTTTAATGAATTTAAGTGCACAGACAAGCATGTCAATGTTGGGTTTGAGCCTGCGACCTCATTTGTGTGTGAAGGGTAACGCTACAACTAACAACGTTTGTGATTGAAAATTACTTAAATTTCACAAGATTTTTCTCAACAAATATAAACTCTTGTATTGATGCGTTTGAGCCTTGGATCTCATCCAAACATGTCAATATTTGGTTTGAACCTTGGACCCCATCTAAACGTAGTGGGTAGTGCTGCTGCCACTGAGGCAACTAGTCATTGATAAGTAATTAAAAGTAAATGTTTTGAATTTTTTCTCAGATTTCACAAGATATAGCTCTGCATATAAAAACTCTTGTATTGTTACTATTTCATTAGGTTGGATGGATCTATGGTTCAACTACAGAGGATATGCTGACTGGTTTTAAAATGCATTGCCATGGATGGAAATCAATATATTGTACCCCTAAAAGGCCTGCATTCAAAGTTTCTGCTCCAAGGAACCTTTCAGATGGACTGATTCTAGTGTTTAAGTGGGCATTAGGATCCACTGAGATATTCTTGAGCAAACATTGCCCTATTTGGTATGGCTATAGAGGAGGATTGAAGTGGCTAGAACGTCTTTCTTACATAAATGCTACTGTTTATCCTTGGACGTCTATTCCTCTAGTAGCATATTGCACTCTTCCTGCTGTTTGCTTGCTCACAGGCAAATTTATTGTTCCTCAGGTATGAATAAATTAAGGGAAAGAGGACTCAAATTAAGGCTGTTCAACATTGTCCCGTCCCAGTCCGTCCCATCCCGTCCCGGCCATTTCGGGATGGGACAAACCAGGACAGGACAAAGTGCAGCTTCGGGACGGGACGGGGTCGTCCCGATCCCGTCCCATCCCGAATATATATATGTATGTTCATATTTTTTAAAAAAAAATACATGTGTCATCTGTCTCATGTGTGAGTATATATGACTTTTTTTTAAAAAAAAATATAACTATAACTTCTAAACTAAGTTCCAACCATTCATTGATCTCAAATTTCTTGTCCACTGCCACTATGCTTTGCGTGTAACACATCACATTTGAAGTTTTTTCAAACTCTATTTAAATGTGTAGTTGTTGCTATTTTTTTGCTCTAATTATTATGTTTTTGGTTTATTATGTATTAATATGGAGTACTCATGGTACTGGAGGAGATTTAATTATGCTACAAAATCACCCACCAAGTATGTTGCTCTGCAAAAAAAAAAAGATTTTTGGGTCAATTTTTTTTAATTAGAAAAAAATTTTGAGACAAGGCCCGTCCCGTCCCGATCGAGACCGGGACAAGTTCAAGACGAGACGGGAACCCTGTCCCGAACACTTTTCTTCGGGACAGAACGGGACGGGGTCGTCCCGGTCCCGTGAACACCCCTAACTCAAATGCCCTATTCTCTAATGCCCTAACCTCCCAATATCTTTTTTCCTTTTATCTATTGATCAATAGAATTTACATAAAAGGAACAACATTTTGATATTTTATAGGCATGAAATAGTGTTGTTTTGATGTTTTTTAACAGAAAAGTACTCTAAAATTGTACATTTTTTGTTTGTTTTGAAAACTCATAAAAAATTTAAAACTACACCATTTTGTGTACGTAAGATATCAAAAGGTAACTCATTTTAACCTTATGGTCAATAGAAAAAAGAACATTATATAGATTGGAGCATTACAATGGTCATTAGAGGGTTGGACATCAGGCCTTCTATGGCCTACACAGGCTAATTAATGTCTTAGTGTTTTCATAATGTGGCATGAAACATTTTATACTTATCAATATAATTTTTTTTATCAAATTACAGCTCAATAACTTTGATGGCATGTGGTTCCTTTCACTATTCCTATGCATATTTGCCACGAGCATACTCGAGATGAGGTGGAGTGGAGTGGCAATTGATGAGTGGTGGAGAAATGAGCAGTTCTGGGTGATAGGAGGAGTATCAGCAAATTTATTTGCAGTATTTCTAGGACTGTTCAAGGTGATAGCTGGTATAGATACAAAGTTCATTGTGAAATCAAAAGCAAGTGATGAAGAAGACAGTAAGGAATACTTCTCTGGCCTATTTGCACTGAATTGGACTACTTTGCTCATTATACCAACCACTTTGTTAATTTTGAACCTCATTGCCATTGTTGCTGGTGTGTCACATGCAATTAATGCTGGTTTTGAATCATGGGGTCCTTTACTGGGAAAACTATTATTTGCCTTATGGGTGATTTGTCATTTATACCCTTTCCTTAAGGGTATGATGGGTAGGCAAAATAGGACTCCCACCATTGTTCTTGTTTGGTCTATTTTGCTTGCATCTTTCTTTTCTGTTTTGTGGGTCAAGATTGACCCTTTTTTGCCCAAATCCAACGGCCCAATCTTGGAGGAGTGTGGATTGGACTGTGATTAGAGTCATATAGCTTGAATGCTTGATTTATGATATTTCTAACAGGGGTTGGTGAGAAAAATTTTTAGGACCTACATTATTGCCTGATATTTTTTTAATATGTTTGAAACAGTGAGAATGACGTATAGATCTACTTGATTTTTATGTAATATCATACTTTAGTGAAATTAAGACGGCTTCATAAGGGGTTTATTCGTCTAAATATAAAAATTTAGAGCGTTTAGTTTAATTTTAAAGGTCAAACACACTATCATCACGTCACTCAAATTTCATAATGAGTGATTAAATAGATCAAAACTTGCAAGTGAATCTATTCGAAGTGGATCCTGGGTGATGATTCCAATATTGAATTGGGACAAGGCAGGACAGTGAATTAAAAGTATGAAAAATAAAATAAAATCTGAAATGGAGGCATAGGAATGGAGCTGAGAAAATAGGCCAAACATGTCGGGCCGTCGTTTAGGCCGAAAAATGCGAGGGATGAATTTGAAAATTTACTGTTAAAATTGGAAATGGGCTTAAAAAGGCTAGCCCTTATGAGCTGAATGCCTTGAAGGGCGGTTCTCTAGGGCCATGAGCTAACCCTTTAAGAACCTTATACTTTTTTATTTTTTAAGAATCGTTTATCAGTCTTTCAATTTTTACATTATTAATGATGTTCTAAATAATGTTAATCCTAAAGTAATAAATGCTTCATTAAGTAGGTTATATTACTTCACTATACTCCTCTTATCCTATTTGTAAGTCACTTCCAGTATATTTCACACAGACCATGGAAAACCTTACACGTCATTAACTTTCCATTAAAATTCAACAAATTTCTAACTTTAACCATATTTAATAGGGTTAAAGGTCATATTTTCCTCTGAAGTGTGCAAGGTATATCATATCTGACCCTGAAGTATTTTTGAGTCCAAATGTGTCCTCAAAGTATGAAAACGGATCGATTTCGCCCTTTAACCTTTAAAATATTAACGGTCAACGTCTACTATTTAACGGTCAACGTGGGTTTTTTAACGGTTAAAGGGTGAAATTTATCTATTTTCATACTTCAAAGGCAAAATTAATCTATTTTCGTACTTCAAGGGCACATTTGAACCCAAAAATACATCAAGAGCAAATATGATACAACTTACAGACTTCAGGGGCAAATATGACATTTAACCCTATTTAATATCAATTATATTACATAAAAATAAAGTCGACACATAATAAATGAAGGGTAAACTTGTACATTCACATAAAATATTTAATGAAGAAACTTATATATAGGACTAAATGAAATATTCTCTCTCTACCCTATAAATAGGAACATAGAGTAAGATTTATTGTTTATTTTTATAAGAGTTATTATTTTGAAATATACATCATACATCTTAGTTTTTTCCTAAAAAGAGTTAAGGCTTTCTCAACTTGTTGTGTTGAATATTCACTCATAACTTTGGATATATTCATACTCATAGATACCGATAACTATACCATCGAGTAGTTGGTTGAGCTGGTACGTGAAACGCTTCCGTTGGGAGTGGGGACAACCCTACCTATGTGGGCAAAATTCCTACCCCTCGATTCCGGATTAGTCTGTTGCCAATAAGCGTCGAATTACCGGACGATGTTTAACCAAAAAAAAAAAAAAGATACCGATTACTATAAGGATTTTCTCACAAAAAAATAATGAGTGTACTGTTATGTGACTACCGAAAATGATTTTCTTGTGTGACCGTGTGTGTAATGTGTTGAATTGTTGAAATTTTCATTTTGTTGCTTATGATGATATTTCTGTCTTATATTAGAAATTGTTTTTACTTTATTTCTTTAAAAAGGTTGAGACATTAACAATTTTTAGTTAAATTCACCTAAAGCCCAGGGCCCCGGCCTTGGCCCGCATGGTCAAGGGTTTTGCTTCATAATTTGGAAGCTTGATTTGAATATGGAGGGAGGGAAAATAAAAATAAGGAAATAAAAAATCAATAGGGAATGAACGAGGATGCGATTATGGTTAAGCTCATCCTAACTAGACTTAAAACTAAAAAAATAAAATACAATCAATTTAATGCCATGGGTGTCCCAATGCTCTTTTTCCATCCTAATGACTTGCATTGTCCTCCGTTACGTCTAGATGTGGTAATATGGGCCAATCTACAAGGTTTGGGTTGGCCCATCACCTGTTGATGACCCAATAGGTTTGGCCGAAAAACCCTGTTTTAATATGGACTTGGATTTTTTCAACCCAATTCATTTTATGCGAGTCACGGACCAACCCGTCAAAGCTGTTTTTTTTATTTTTTTTTTATTTTAATTTTTATACATTATAATAAAAATAAGATTATAAATTCAACATATCACAATTGACAAAAGTGGTAATAGAACATCTAATACAAGGTTTCAAATTCAAATATTACAAATTAGACACAACAAAATTCACAAACTAAATCTAAAATCTAAGTTCAACATCCATGATCAACAATTAGTTAGTATTAAAGATTATCTTGAGCCTAATATTTTCCTTTTGCATTTGTAAATCTTCTACAAATAGTAAAACAAAAATAAAAATATGTGCTTTTTATTTCTTTTTTTTTTAAACGGGCTATCCTACAAGCTGACAGGTTAGTCTGTCACGGATTTGGGCTAAAAAAATCTGTTTTAATATGGGTTCTGATTTTCTCAACCAAATCCTTTTTTTTATGAGTTATGTGTTAGCCATGAGTTCCAACCCTTATTACCAACTCTCTTTACATCAATCCCAACCACTAAAAAGTGTCCAAGACAGTGTCATGTGATCTTTGTACAATGATTAATTGATAGATGTATGTATCTCTTGTACGCATAAAAATAAACCTATGTGATAGCGAACAAAATAGGAAAACAACGTGATTTTTTTTTTGGACTGAATTGAAAAAAATGTGATTAACCATTAACATAAACTAATAAGTTGTTGGTTAAGGTGGAAGCGGCCTCACCCACATAAAGAGGAGTATATAAGTTCAAATATCATGCACATTTCTTAGAATAAGTGGAACACATTTGCGTTCTAAATATTAAAAGCGGTTAATCTGAAGTTTATAATTTTCACTAAAAGAATTAAGGATCTTTTTTATTCTATAAAAAAATTATACTACTCACTAAAAATATGAAAATAAAATAAAATCCCAAGATTCTCATTTTTTTCAACCTAAGATTCTCATTTAGTCATCATTGTCGCCTAACACTAATATATCGCAATTTAAGCCCAACTGCCCAAGCTAGCCCGCACAAGAGCTAAAAGTCAAAGATTAAGTGAGTATAGTTAAGAAAATGATTGAAAATGAGAAATTAATTAAAACAAATCTCTTAATATTCTTAAACTTTATTTAAAGTGTAATAATAACCACCGTTAATTGAGCCCAGAACGCAACAATACCAGTGGGGCCTCTAATGACTTTTTTTTATTAATGCAATGCTTTGTTTTAAAATATTTTTCTCATGTTTATCTTTAAAATACTTTCAAAAAAAATTAAAGCATGTCTAATCATGATTACTCGCATTAAAAAAAATATCTTAGAACAGTAAAGTATAACAATAATTAGTGTTCATTGAACACTGAACGCAACAATCCAAGCGCAATTGTTTTTTTTTAATATATATTTTCTTTAATGTTTATATTTATAAGAAAAAAAGTAAAGCATGTCTAACCATGATTTCCCACATACAAAAAAAATCCTTATCTCATTTTTTATAATATCATCTATATTTATTATCATTTATATGGTTTTTAAATTAGATTTTAATTTTTGCATGAGTATAGCTTCAGATACAAAATAAGGTGGTTATATTTAGTATATTCAACAGTTACGAATTTAAGAAAGAGCAAGTTCTTTAACGTAACATACAATACACGGACGGGTTCAGGGGACAATAATTCTGTAACAAAAGGGCAAAGGTAATAACAAATTATTTTTTTAATATTACCTTTTAGCTAATAAACCCGACTTTTTTATTCAAAATTGCTTCACATTCTTTCCTCTTATCTTTTTATTAATGTTTCCCATTAATTCACATTTTTTAACCACCAACTTTCTGTAAATGACCCCATGTTTGTGTATCAACTATCAAGAGATATAAATGTAATACAACCACAAGAGTTTAGAAGGTTTGCGTAATGTGTAATGCTTTGGCTAAAAAGAGTAGTATAATGTGTGATGCTCACAAATAAATTGTATATAATGTGACAGGAATATTGGACTTAAACATTAAGAGTGTATTAATATATTCCCTCTGTTGCTAAATATAAGATATATTTACCTAACTTGATTAGATTAAATATTTTAGTTAAGTTAGTTAAAATTACATGGTTTTATCAAAACACTCTAACCAATTACCTTTACACCAACCCACCCTCTCTTGTTTATTTATTATTGAGAATTGTCTATAGGAATAATTTAGGAAGATATTGAGAAAAATTAGAAAGAGATCTTATAATTAGAAACAAACTCCTAAAAAGGTCCTATATTTAGGATTAGAGGAAATATTTAATAAAATATGCTATGCATGGCTTCACAATTGAATTTGATTGTCTTATACTCCTAAAGTATAAGCTAATTTGAAATTTGACCAAAAAAATACTCCAACATAGAAAATAGTAATCCATATGTCAGTCTAATCATTCTTATCAATTTCTTTTTGAAATAATAAATGGGAAAATGACATAAAAAACTTATTGGTTGCAAAATCTCAAATTAAGTATTTCTTATCAAATAAGCCATTAATTATTTATCAAATGTAGTGGTCAATTCCTTATTTATAGCAAGAAAAGAACCACATTTGAGAATTGGCAATTTTATTTTATTTTATTAATTAATTAATTTGTGCATTCTCCCAAAATAAAAGTGCCCAGGGTTTGATGATTATAATTGTGTAGGTATAACGATATTTCTGAAGATCTACCACTGCCAGGGGACACAACAAACACCAAATGAAAATCTATTAATCACGCCAATAGAGAGGTATAGAATCTCCACTTAATTTTCTATCTATTTATCTCTATTTAATTAAAATTAAGTTATTTTATTAATAAAACAATTTAGGATAATTAGTTTTCCCTTAAAACAGAAAACATTAATTTCGGAAAATTTGTTGTATAATAGTTTTATTAATAAACGACGAAGTTTTAATTAAGTAGATGTAAATGGAGAGATTCCGGACCCTTATAAACACGTCATATATGGAGGTGCTCAAATGATGAACACAAATCAAAACAATACCAAGAAACCCATTGTGATTTCGATAAAGAATAAAAGTGAAAAAAAAAATTGTATGGAATCAAATCAAAAACAAGGAAAGGGACATATAAGTAAAATAAATCACAAAATAACAAAAAAATTATTTACAATATTGAGCCAAATAGCATCGAAGGATCTAGTTTCTATTGACAATTTCACCATGTGCTAATTTAGAAACACGTACAAGTTTTACGTTTGTAAAACAAAACTCCCACTAATATGCATCATAAAATACAAAATCATTTTTCAGACCAAAAAAAAAAAATACAAAATCATTTAAACTAAGTGAAAGCAAAAATGGCATTGTGTCATGTGCTTCAAAGTTCAGGTCAAAGTCTAAGATAAGCCAACTGTTGGGCTTAAAATTAGTGAGGCTTCCTACATAATATATACGCTCGTGTGTGGGAGAGATATTAGGTGTTTTTGGATTTACTTCTTAAAAATTAACTTATATACAATTCAGATTGAAAATAAGTCAGATTGTGTACTAAGATTTATATTTGGATTAACTATAAAAAAACATGACTTATAAGTGACTTATTTTCATTATGTATGTTTGTATTAATTGTGATTAGACGTGAAAAGTTAGAATTTGTGGGCTCCATCTTATAAGTGACTTATAAGTCATAAATAAGCTGTTTTAAACAGTTTATAACTTATTTTGACTTATAAACTATAAGTTACTTATAAGTCAAATTAACAATAAGCCAAAACAAACATGCAAAATAAGCTACCAACAAAATAAGTACTTATTTCTTGGAAATAAGTCAATCCAAACATGCTTATTAAATTTGGAATCGGCTAAAACCTACAATACTCATAAGTTACAACCGATACAACTAAAAAGGGTCTAAGAGTAGGAAGAATGTCACATGGTTGCCAAATGGTTGAGAAGAGTAGGAAGAATGTCACATGGTTACCAAATGGTTGAGATGAGTGCGAAGAATGTCACATGGCTACCAAATAGTTGAGGAGCGGGAAACTTCATATCAGTTTTTTCAAAAAAGTGGTAGTCACTGATACCATAAGACAGGATCAAACCCGAGAAGAGCTCCATAACACTTAGGCTACAAGGCCATTTCATAAAAGTCTTTTAATCTCAACACTTAGCACTAATAACTTAAAGTTGTAGAGAGGACCAAACTCACAACCTCCAACTTAAAAAAAAAAAATTCAATGCCACTTTGCCACAAGGTCATTGACACTGCACATTAATCATTAAGTGATGCTATATAGAGAGAAATCAACACACACTATGCTTTAAAATACCATATGACATGAGAAAAAAGGCGGGAAATGAAAAATGAGACTATATGCTTCCAAAGGAGAAAAAAAGAGAGAATCTGATAGTAAAAGAAGCTACAAGCTCGAAATTTGCAAAATGTCAGTAAAATTACCTTGGTCCTTTGATTGCTAATCCACATGTCTATAGATGTGTGTGTGTGTGTGTGTGTGTGTAAAATCCATAGAAATCCCAAATATTTATTCATAAGTCACAATCAAGGTGACAATTCACACTCCATGCAAAGCATGAACTACTTATAGTCTAGTTTCTTACAAGATTTCAACCTGTCTTACTTCATTAGTGCAAGATAGCATTCTCGAATGATCTATATCTTTAATTGTTCATCAAGTATAATAACCAAAGAAACAAAAGCAGAGACATGAATATAAGATAAGAAATGCAAAGTATGGTCCCTATGCACTTCTGTATTGGGTCAAGTATGATAAAAATTTAAACAAATATTGGGTGTGATACAGCTTCCTTTCCTAGGCATCAATAATGCATAGATAGAAACTTTATACTGTACGGAAAAACAAGTAGATAATGATGCTTATAAAATAAAACATTAATTTGAAGAAGGCAACTAAGTATTCCGTTTCCCCAACCTAAGAAATAAACAAGACCCACGTATTGATCTTTTTTTAAAAAAAAAATCAAAATGTTTAATTTAGAAAAGTCAAGTTCTCACGACTCAAAAACACACTCAATTCCCATTTAAAAAAGTCCTCACGTAAATCGCAAGATCTAAACCTATGAAAGTGCATAACTAGAGATAGTTATACAGTTCTAGAAGGAGCTACAAGCAGCCATAGGAAAATGGGGAGGAAAAAAAAACATATATTCTAAACTTATTGGATCAAAAACTGCGACAAGCTAGAAGAAGTTCTTTACCCCATGCCACCAGAAGTACCACTAACAAGGCAGTTCTAACTAGAAGTCAAAAAAGAACAAAGAAAATTCATAAATATCACCATAAAGACTAAGAGGGGGAAAAGTTGGAATCACCACCAAATACACATATGGCTACAGACAATCACAGTCTGCATTGTTCGAGAGAAACTGATCAATTGAAAATCAATCAAGTTAGACATAAATGAATGACAAAGAACAGAAATGAATATTTTGGTGTTTTATATATGTATATATATGATGCATATTTCTTATTTACTCCTCTGGAATTAAATAGTTATGAGGTTCAGGAAGCTTAAGTACAGATATCAAAGTAAAAAGGTAAAAAATTGAACAAGCCCAAACTGCATAAGGACAGCATACGAACAAAAATGTACATCCACAGTTCCAAACCAAAGTAAAAAATGTTTCAGGTAAAACATCATCTCACAAATCAACTATAAATCCAAATCCAAGTGCTACACTCTCACCTAGCAATACTCTTCACAAAATAAAAGAACATTTCAGACTAGTAAATGTTTACCTAGATGATAAGTATTAAGTACAATCAAAACAGTAAGCCAATCCACAAACAAAATGATCATGACCAAAATTATTGAAAAACTATGGATTATGGACTAAATGAATGATGACAAAGGCATTTTCTTACTCCTCAATCACTGAGAGGTTTGATCTTGAACCTGTATAGAAGCCTCTTCCTTTTCAATGTGGAATTGTCAATGGTAAGCAATATCTTGCCCAATTCACCAACTTTAAAGCTATTGGAAACCACGGGCTCATCAGTTGGGGACATCTTTGTGGCCTTTTGTATGATAACTGTATATCCATCTTTTGCATCAGGTTTGAATTCCGCACTATAACTGACCTCCCAGCCCACTACTCGCAGCTCCCACACAATAATGCATTTCTGCAAATTGCAAATAATTCATCTCCAGTAGCACATTAAGTAGAAAGAAATAATCCTAATAGACAAATGGACCATTTTCAACCTCACCTCATATATAATGATTTCCACAGTTTGCTTGGTGGTTGGTTTTATAGGTACCTCCGTGACTGGATCAGACATGCTGAATTCTGGGTTGCAGTCGCATAAATCAACACTTAGGCCACCATATTGAATTGGCACTTGCTCAGGAGAAATGTACCTATTGTTTATCAATTGAAATGTAAGATAATCCAAAACCAAGAAACCAAAACAAAGAGTGGAAAAAAAATCATGATTCCATTCACTAACTTGAAAAGTGTTTCAGCGGACTTTGATGGGCCTGCAAAAACAAATTTGCTTTTGGTCCTCTGGGTCAAGAATGGACTGATCATAGTATAGAATGCAAGATACCACCATGGCACATTGATAAAAACCTATAAAAATTTGGGGGGGGGGGGGGGGGGAAGACATCAGCACCTTTATCATAGTATAACATAACTGAAATCACTATAAACTGGAAATCCAAAATGTGCATAATAACCTGTTTGGCAACAAACTCGGGATAATTGTCCTGAAGCAATTGCAAGGCTTGTTTGGTAGCAATTCTAAGCTCCCGCTTGGCAGGACCAGGAGAATTTTTAAGGTCATTAACTTGGAAAATGGTATTGACACCACCAGGAGTAAAATCAAGCTTCCTAATACTCCTCTCCAAAAACTGTATCCTCCATCGTAAGAACTTGACTCGTTTCTCTTCATCAGAGAAAGTCTTCTGATACAACTCCTTGTTCTGAAATTCTCCATAGACATTATAACAAACAGGATGCCCTTCCCTATCATAACCGTGCATGAACACCACTTTCTCCAAATCATCTCCTAGATCTTCATTCACAAGTTCATCAATGTTAAACTCTTTCCTCCACCTTATTGTGTTCTTAATCATCGCAAACGCATCCTTAACTTTAAAATCCCTAGCTCTAAGAAACTTAAGCAGAATCACATCACTCCTTTCATCCTTAAGCAGAGGAAGCCCCCATATGAAAACAAGCTCTTCGGAACCTTCTTTCCCTACTTCCTCTGCTTCCTTCACTGAGCTTCCTTCAATTTTATTCTCAGGCGGTGGATTCACCTCCGTGCTAGCATCTGATTCACAAGCCTCTCCTTCAATTTTCGCAGCTTCCTTATCCGCTAGGGTTTTGGCTTCAGTAGTAGAAACCGACGACGACGACGACGTCGTTTTGACTGTTACCGAAGAAGCGAACTGATGAGCATCAAGTGCCTCTCGAACCAGTTTCCTCAACTCATCAAGAGCATTCCTCTGAGAATCTGAAAGATCAGCCACTAAATTGCTCTCTTCCTTGAACGAAACCAGATTCTGAGGCAACTTACTCGATCTCTCATCTTGAGCCTCAACAGTATCATCCTCTTTAGTCTCTGAACTTTTATCCTTCACATCGCTTTCTTCAGTGGTTGATGACGGCGGCGGCGGCTCTGTTTCTACCACCGAAGTAGCTTCTTCCGCCGGTGATTCCGACGGCGGCGGAGGCGGTTGGTTTGTGTTTTCAGTATTCGCCGCCGGCGAGTCAGATTCGACGGCTGAGGCAGATGCTATAGTGGTTGAATCAGATTCTGTTGTAACCTTTGGTGGCTCTAATTCTTCTTTCTCTGTAACAGAAAGGGTTGGCTTTGAATCTTCATCGGCCATGGTGAGAGAGAGAGAGAGAGAGAGGCTTTTGCTAGAAGCGAAGAAGACGGGGAGAGAAAGAGTAAAGAGGGGAATGTTTGGCTTTTGGTGGAGAAAAGGAAAGGGACAGAAGAGCGAAACAGAAAAGCATCAAAACTCAAAAGCATGTATGAATTGTTTGTGTGGGGTTTTGGGCAGATAATTTTAAACAACCGCTTCAAGGCCCAAGCAAATAATAAGAGACAGCTACCACAAATTGCTTCTCCAGATGTTTTTGGATTTATGTCTGGAAACAAAAGGAACTTCCATTGTTTCAAGATTAAAAATTTTAAAAGTATAGAAATTACTAGTATTATTTAGTTTAATTATATATACAACACCTCTTGTATAAAATATATATACACACACACAACAACTCAATCCGTTCCATCATTTGAAGACATTTATTATAAGTAACTAATTTGATTGTTTTTTAAATATCTACAAATTTTCATTTTTATAAGAGATAAATATCAATTTTGCCCTGTGAGTATTCGCTACGTAACGATTTTGCTCCTGAAGTTTTTCTAAGATCAATGTTACCTGAAAGTATGAAAAGTGTATTAATGTTGTCCTTAACTAAGGAAGCTGTTAACGGATGCTACGTCATGGTCCATGATAGGATGATGATGAATATTTTTACCCTAGAAATTTACCTCGCGATTTTGATCTGCAAATTTTTAGGGCCAAAATTGTTTATCTTCATCATAACGTGGATCATGAAGTGGTGCCCGTTAACAACTTTGTTAGTTCAAGGCGACATTGATATACTTTTCATACTTCCGAGGTGACATTGGACAAAAAGATTCTTTCGAGGCAAAATCGCTACCCAATGGCCAGTGAATACTTTCGAGGAAAAATTGGTATTTAACTCTTTTTCCAAATCCACAAATTTGCTTCTGACTCTTAAATTAGTATTCGTGATAATATATTTTTTAATTAATTATAAAATTCGTATGGGAAAAAATAATACCCTTAAAATATCTAAGGGTTAAGTTCCAAATTTGCCCTATAAGTTTTTGTCCAATAACTATTTTTCCCTAAAAGTTTTTTTTTATTCAAAATTGCCCCCATAGTTTTAAAACATAGCAATTTCGCTTTTTACCATTCAAAATTGGCCTTTACGTTGTTGGTAGCAATTAGAATTCACTTGCTTAGATCCGTGGAGATCCGAGACAAAGCAGTGGAATTTTTTTGGGTTGAAGATTGCCATAGAAGTTTCAAAATATAGCAATATTGCCCTATTCTGTTAAAAAAGTCACATTAACCGTTAACGAGGTTGATATTGACCATTAAAACTCCCTTTTAATTCTTCTAGGACAAAAATGCACCAAAAATTACTTTTGAGGCAAAATAGCTTCTAAGCAAAAACTTCTAAAACAAAATATATCACTAATTTTTTATTAAGGGTTAATAGTTTATTTTGCCCGACAATTTATAGGACAAAATAGACCCTTAACCCTCTTACTAAATTTAACATTTAATAAATAAAAGAAGTTTGATATGTTGTTTATATAACTATTATGCAGAAATATACTTATATAATTTTTTAGTTTTTAGAAAATGGTATCGAATTATGACTTTTGAACATTCTTTGTTATATGCTTTCATCACATTTTGAAATAAATAGAGTAGAACTTCAAGGTCAGCCCAATTAGGGCACGCCGGGTTGAATTGCCTACCAAAGAACTTCAAGGTCCCAAATGGATTGATCAGTGTAATTATCACTCAGAAACGACTTATGACTTTTGAATATCAACATTTGAATATTCTATATATACTGAACACAAATTTCCTATTAATTTAACCAATACCAAATATTGATTTAACATAACTCACATTATACTTATAATTATTACTCCCTCATCCGGTTCTATTATAAGACCACTTTGACTTTTTTAACTTTTTTCAGCAAAAAAAAAAAGTAGTTTCAATCCAAAAAAAAAAATCTTTTTTCCTCAAAATTAATTCATTCTACTTATAAACTAACCTATAATCTAATTTCATGTGACATATGTTATAATTTGGTGGTATAATTTGCTTCCTTAACTGCCACAAAGAAAAGTCAAAGTAGTATTATATTTAGGACCCGAGGGAGTAACTTTTACTCCAATATCAGTTTAGGAAAGACAGTTGGTCCTTTAAATGGTTGATACTTTAAATCCCGTGCATCATAAAATCATCTTATCATTGAAACCTGACCGTCAAATATGCGAGTTTAAGGCCAACCATCTGGTTTTCATGTAATTTTGTTAAATTGAATAAAATTTTAACCAATTTTAGGTATAACAAAAATATAATAATAAATCTTCTTAAACTTCAGGTTCAAATTATAGATATTAGGAATGTTCAACTACTCCCAGTCCCGGCAAGTTGTGACAGGAATTTTCCCGTTCCAAAAAGTCCAAGATAGAAAATCTTAGGACCAAGATCGGGACAAGAACTACAATTCTCAATCCCATTCCCAGATGTTTTTTTTTTTTTTGTTTTATATTTTGGGTACAAAAGAGAGGTGTTTGTTTATATTTAATACCCATCCGACAATTGGGCCAAGGCCTAATTTGTTTTGACCTAACTAGCTTTTTTTTTTCTTTCACAGCTTCCCTCATATGGTAGCCTCCCTTTCATTCTTGGGTTAAAGGTCATATTTACCTTAGAAGTATACACGATGGATTACATCTGCCTCGGAAGTATTTTTTGATCCAATTTTGCCCCGAAAAGTGTGCAAAATGGATCATATTAGCCCTTTACCATTAAAATATTAACGGTCAACGTCAACTATTTAACAGTCAACGTGAATTTTTTAACGGTAAAGGGTGAATATGATACACTTTACACACTTCCGAGGCAGATGTGGTCCACCATGCATACTTCCGGGCAAATCTTATCTTTAATCCTTTATTTTTTCACAATGTTTTCACACAAGTCACGCCGAGAAGAGTGACGGCGTCTTTTTATCCCAGAGTGATCGGGATATTTCGATGGTGGCGAAGAAGAGACAAGGAGGATGTTAAGAAGAGACAACTTTCTTATTCTTGGTCTTTATCTTCATTTTCATTAGATTCCCTTCAACAATGGTGGAGAGGAGACAGAGAGGAAGCTTGGGCTTAGCTCCTTTCTCTACATCGTCAAATTTTAGGAAGAAGACCTGCAATGTTCATGAGCTTGTCGGGTGTTCATGAGTTTCGGATTTGGATGAATTACTCCCATGTAATTTCCCTTTCTACTCTATACTATCGACTACGTATTTGCAATTCAATCTTAGAATGGACATTCGGTGTGAAAAAAGAAGGTGAGCGCATTTGGTGTGATAATTCTTCTTCTTCCAGACTCTTCTGAGATTTTTGTATTTCTTAGAATGTATGAAAAAAAAGACCCAAGTCCTTTTAAAAAAAAGAAACAGGAATTCATGGTCCCGTTGCCGGTTGGATTGGGAAATTCCGGGACAGGGACTAGGACCAAGATTCATTCTCTACCCCGACCTCCTTCCGGAATAGGATCCTAGAATGGGCAATCCTAGTCTGGGTTTGGATACCCCTAATAAATATTATTTTCTCCATTCTTAAATATAGGATATATATGGGGATATGAGTTTTAATCTAAATATAGGGCATCTTTTCTATTTTTTCTCAATTTTTTTCCAAAATATATCTATATTGGTACTCCTCAATGATAAATAATCAAAAGAGGGAGGATGTGAATAAAGTTATGTGGTTTTGATGTTTTGAGAATATCATGTGATTTTAACTAGCTTAATTAACATCCTAAATCTAATAAAATTCAAATTAGGTAAAAATATCTTATATCTAAGAGAGGAAGGGATGGTAAAAAAAAAAAGTCAAATTCCTACCTACAAAGATTGATCTAATTGGTAAAAGGATTAACTCAACCATAAAGTTGAGTTTAAATTTCCCCAAGGACTTATTAGGTGAGTGATAAATAACCACCTCCATGAACAACTTTCTTAGTCCATAAGCCTGCCTAACCCTAATAAGCACTCATCTAAACATCTACACGAAAGAATGTCGAATTACTGTTTAAATGTATGTTCAAAATCCAGCAAATCAAACCTCAATAATTAATTAAACTTTTGTCCAAACTCAGACGTGACATGGAGATTCGACAGATGACGGATGAGAAAAATTATTTTGATTTGATTTCTCAACCTAGAACTTAAAACTCAAGACAAGAATTAAGAGTTGACGACTTCAAAGATTTATCTTGAATTTTGTTAATAATTAATCAAGTTTTAATATTCGTAAAAAAATTAAGAGGGCTTAGAATGGTAAGAGCCTGACCCTTTTATTTTTGAGTTATCTAGCCCATTTGAGCCTAACTTCCTTTTGAATCCTTAAAATACAAGCCCACAAGTCCAGCCCAAAAAGTTAAAAACCGTCACTATTTCTCAGTGAGGAATTCGAATGTGGTTTTCGAAATGTGAATAAAAAAAACTATGGGCAGAAACAGCCATCACACTCCATCAACTTGAGGAATGAGGAATGAGGAATTCGAATGTGGTTTTAGAAATGTGCATAAAAAAAACTATGGGCAGAAACAGCCATCACACTCTCATCAACAAAGACGCTTCAACACGTTTCAACTACCAAATGGTTTTACGGAATGTAGTGCTTATAACAGTTCCATAATTATCAACAAATTCGTATTGCCCAACAGAACAACTGCAACATTACCTACCAAAGTCGGAACAAAAGAGACTAAAAACAATGAGCTTAAAAGCTGATATATACCATGTGAATAAATAAGTAAAATACTAATGCATCACCACAATCAAAGTAGCAAGTTACAGGACCAGAAACAATGAACTTAAATATTTACCAAGTGAATAAATCATACATCACAATCATACAAACTTTACAGGCAGGCATTGGAGTATATCATATTGCAAATATAGACTTTCTCCCTCACTCCACACTCCACAGAGACAAAATACATACAAATAAACCCGAATTGTGTATCCCTTCCCAACCACCCTTCTAAAAAGGGTGTTTGGATAAACATGTAACAGTAAATGGAGTAAACTGTCATCTTTATCCTTGAACACCAATTAATTTTTCAATTCAATCCTCTAAAATGTAACCCGTGTGTTGAATCTATCAAGTTTTCCAGTCATCTAATCTTCTGGGAGACTGTCTTGAAAGCCTAATAGTCTCCCAAGGTTACATCATAGGGGACCGAATCGAAAAGTTGGAAATTTACTAGGAACAAAAACAACAAGTTACTCTGAATAAAATCTCCCAACCACTAACACCAAACAAATAAATTTCAGACAAACGAACAAATTTAACCCCTGTATAAAAGAAAAAGAATAAATCCCTTTACCCATCCATCCCATTTTCATGTTAAATGAAATACAAAGTAGAGCCCTTATTCTTCTTCCCTTTGACATAATCTATAATAACCAATAGTAATTCACAGGCCTCACAGGTTCTCCTTCCAACGGAATCTTTTTACTCACTCGGAGATGGGTTTGGTCTTGGACCTGTACAGCAATTTCTTCTTCTTTGATGTATGATTTTCAATGGTGAGCACAACTTTGCCAGGTTCCCCAATTTTAAAGTCATTAGAGATTATGGTTTCATCTGCAACCCCAATTTTCCGGCTCTTCTGTACGATCACAGTGTATCTATCTTCAGCACTCGGCACGAATTCAGCACCATAGTGAACTTCCCAACCCACAACTCTCAATTCCCAAACCAGATGGCTAGGCTGCAAATCCAGCAAATTACAAATCATAAACCCAGTATACGTACAATAGGAAACATTTCTAAGACAGTCATACAACAATTATTAACCTTATCCCACTATATGGGATTGACTACATCAATCACACAACGCCATTGAGCTCGATCAAGACAATTATGTTGAGACTAAATCATATTTTATCTGACATAGTTTGGGATTGAATTCAGTTAGTCTTCCAATGATTCGAAGTATCTCATTCAAATTGTTCCGAGGCTACTGAAGTTCGAGATAATTACTATGTGATATTATCACTGACCAAATTCATAGACTCTTTTAGCTATCATCACTTCACTTCCAAAACTTAAAAGAATGACCCCAAAAAATGTCAACTCAGTTAATTACAAATTGATGGTAATGTTTTGTCTGCATGTATTCAAAAGTTTAACAGGATTTATAGTCAATATTTAGAAGTTGAGGATAAAAGTGCCTAATCAAAAAAAGAAGAAAGTGACGGACCACTCAGCCTAAAATAAACTACTCCCCCCACTTCGAAATATAGGACCTATTTGGGTAAGTGAGTTTATTCCTAAGTATAGTGCCTCTTTCTATTTTGCTCACATTTTCCTTAAATTATCCCCTATTAATAATCCTTAATAATAAATAAGCAAGAGAGGGAGAGGGTAGGAATAAAGGAATGTTGTTAGGGTGTTTTGGTAATATCATGCTTCTTTAACTAATTAATATTCTTAATCTAATCAAATTAGGTAAATAAGTCCTATATTTAGGAACGGAAGGAGTATTAGTTTTGACATTCGCATTTGAAATAATAATTTCATAAGCCACTTAGAATGCGACCCAGCCCACAATCAAGTAAAAATTAAATGCCCTAGGATGATGAAAAGACAATTGAATAAACCACAGCATGAAAGTAACCTAAGAAAAATTGTAATATATAAGCTTAAATATATGAAGCAGTTTACTCCTACTCACCTCAGAAGCTGGGAATTCAATAACATGTTTTGTTGATGGTTTAATGGTAAACTCAGTAACAGAGTCGGCAGTAGTGAATTCATGGTCACCCTCCCTGCTCAATCCACCATACTGGACAGGCACATGCTCAGGAGCTATATATCTATTGAACAAAAAAGATCAAATCAAGATCAAACATGAGTACGTTTCAATTCAAGCAATAAGAAAACGAAAATAATATTGCTAATGACAGTGATAAAAAGGTTAAGAGAGGGCCGAAACACATAGACCTACGAATGGCAGACCAACAAAAGATAAATAGGGGCCAAGCATAAGAAAGGTCCAATAAATGTTAACAAAGTGAAAAGGAAAAGGAAAAGAAGGAATCACATACTTGAAAAGGGTTTCAGCAGATTTGGAAGGACCAGCAAATACAAATTTGCTTTTGGTCCTGTGAGTCAGGAATGGACTAATCATCCTTGAAAAGGCCAGGTACCACCATGGTACATTGATAAACACCTAAAGAAATTAACACTCATCGATCAGACATCTATCAAATATAGTCAAAGATACCAAATTCCCTACACCTACTACAATTTCTCAAACCCCTTTATGTTATCTAGGCCTAACTATATCCAAACATGAATATAACTATATATATACATATATATATATATCCATATGTGTGTATGTGTACGTGCTTGAAAAATTAAAGGAAACATGTAAGAACCTGTTTGGCTAAGAACTCAGGATAGTTGTCCTGAAGCAATTGAAGGGCCTGATTGGTTGCTTGCCTGAGTTCCCTCTTACCCAATCCAGGTGAATTCCTAAGATCATTGACCTGGACAATTGTAGAAATACCAGTAGGAGCAAAGTCAAATTTCCTAACGCTCTTCTCCAAGAACTGAATCCTCCATCTGATGAACTTCTGGCGCTTCTCCTCATCCGAAAACGTCTTCTGATACAACTCCTTGTTCTCAAACTCACCAAACACGTTATAGCAAACTTGATGCCCCTCTTTGTCATACCCATGAGTGAACACCACCTTGTCCCATTCATTCCCAAGATCCTCCTCAACAAGGGAGTCAATCCCGAATTCCTTTCGCCATCGAACGGTGTTCTTGATCATAGTGAAGGCTTCCTTCACCTTGAAATCCCTTGCTCTTAAGAATTTCAAGAGTATCACATCACTCCTCTCATCCACAAGCAGGGGAATCCCCCAAATTGAAACCTCCTCCGGTGGAGGCGGCGGTGGCGCCGGCACCTTGAAAAGTAAAATGCAAGACAAGTGATGCTAGGGCAAATATGGAATTTCCACCATAGATCAATAAAAACCACATTTAATTCTCAATTTCACAATCAAGTGCGCATCCAAACCATTCAAACAATAATACAAAGTTTCCCCAATTAATCCACTAATTTTTAGCACAAAAATTCACACTTTAACAATATGAATTAATGAATTATCATACCTCCTCCTCCACCTTCGCCTCCGTCGCCGCCGGAGCAGCCGCCTCCTCAGAGACCGAAACTATGGTCTCTTTGATTGTCTCCTCCGTCTTGGAACCATCATCATGTTCTTCAGTTGAAACCTTCTCAACCACCTCCGTTGCAACAGCAACTTCATGTGCAGGCTTCTTCTCCTCAGTAACCGCCTCAGGCTCAGCAGGCTTCTCCTCCTCCTTTTTCTCTTCAGTAACGGTTTCAGCCTCACCCTTAACTGCCTCTTCAGCAACAGTAACCTCTTTAGAAGCCTCTGCTTCAGTTTTCTCCGCCGGTTTCTCTTCCTCCACCTTGGCCTGCGGCGGCGGAGGAGGAGGAGCAGTGAACTCGTGCTTGTTTAGGGCTTCTTGGATGAGCTGTTTAAACTCATCAAGGGCTTTCTTCTGAGCATCAGGGAGGTCGGCGACTACATAAGTCTCCTCCTTGAAAGAAACAGACTGAGTAATCTTTCTTTCTTGTGTTGTTGTTTGCTTAGGTTTCTCTTTCTCCTCCTCCTCCTCAGCAGCAGCAGCAACAACTTCCTCGGTGGGTCCCACCGGCTTCTTCTCTTCTTCGACAGCGATTGGCTTCTCCTTCTCCGGCTCGGCTTCGATCACCGCCTTATCGGCTTCTTTCTCTTCTTCAACAACAGATTTCTCAGACACCGTAACTTCATCAACGGCTTTCTTCTGCGGCTCCTCAGCCATGTCGAACAAAAAACGATCAAAAGAAAGATAATCGTTAGCGAGAAATGATAGAGAGAGAGAGAGAGATAGTTATAGATAGAGACAGAGAGTGATCAAGCTTTCGTGCTTATCGTTGTTTGTTTCTTGTGTGTGTGTGTGTGTTTGTAAGAGAGAGTGTGATTGTGTGAAGCTTAGACGAGTTTTTAAGAGAGAGAAGGGAATGGTGGTGGGTGTGTATGATGGGAAGGACCAGACTGGAAGGAAGGGTATGCCAGCTGTAATATACCCCAAAAAAAAAAAAAAACACTTTGTTTGTGGGACCCACTACACCTCTAAACCGCTATGCTTGTTTGATTTTTTCATATATTCTGACTCATCACCCCACACACCTCAAATAAATCTGCGCCCTTAATAATTAGTAATTAGTAATTACCCTTTTCTCTATTAGTCTCCCTCCCTTTAACATAAAATATACGTTCAGTTTTATCTACTTTCAAATTTGAATTTCATATTGTCAAGTCATTTATTATGTTATATTTTCTTTCCATACTAAGCCTAGTTGTTAAAAAATTTCCTCATTGGAAAATTTATTCTAAAGGACTCCTAATAACGCACGTCTTTGAACTCGTGTAACCCATTTTCAGCAAATATAAACCTTACTTAGTTGTTTCCATCTTTCAACATATTTTCGGCTATTTAGAGATATTTTGCTTTTTGTATGTAGTTAAAGTATGCTTCACACATAATACGCATGATCTTGAGGACTTCTGAAAAAAGAGTGCTCATTTATAAGAAAACGAAATAGAGGATGTGGGAGTGTCGAATTCATCCTCATTATATGTTGTACAAGAATGTCATCTGTTAAATAAGAATTGCACCATTAGTCTTTTGAACCAATTTCATATATAGAGGACAATAAATTTTGTGACTGGGGATGTTTTTAACAATTTTCCCAACTTCTTATTATTATTGGATATTAGAAGATATTATTTGATTTAGCATATGTTATTATTACTACACTACTTCTCTTATATTAAATATTATAAAATGAACTCTTATTTTAATTTATTTTATTTCTAAGGCATAATATATTATTTCGGAAATCAGGTGCTATAATATTGAATTTTTGAGAAATTTTATACATATATGTAAATGTTTAAATTTATCTGCGTATGTCCCCCCCCCCCCCCCCCCCAAAAAAAAAAAAGAATTTACCTTCACCCAAAATCCTACATTCTGCATCTAAAGTCTAAATAATTTGACCAATATTAAGTTTTTTATTTATAAAATATGGAAACTTTGAAATTAAATGGTTGTGTTTGATTATTCTTAGTTAATTGATTGATATTTTTTTTGCCTTAATTAAATGATTGATAAATAAGGCGATAAAAATATTATTTAACTTGTAAGATTAAAATCGCATAAAAATTATAATATCATTTTCTAACCATGTTAAAAGTTGAATTGTATCGATTAAGAGGTTTTCAATATAATAAAAAAAATGTAAATATGAAATCTATCCATAGAACTCTTATGTAATTAAAAGTTTAAAACTATGATCAGAGATATGATGCTAGGCACCTCTCCACCGTGTAACCCTCCCATTTTCTTTTCATTTAGTATCGTTATAATTGGATTTGTTTTCAATGGTTAAAATCTATTACAATTAGAAAAATATTATCCAATCAATTGAAAACAAATCCAATTGTGGGTATATTAAGTGGAGTGAAAGTCGAGAGACTATGTAGTAGAGGGACCCTTATAAATAATATTTCATTTTATCCAAAATGTAGGATATATTTACTTAATTTGATAAAACTAAATATGTTAGTTAAGTTGATTTATATGATATATTTTTTAAATATCCTAACTATTTTTTTAAACCAAATTGACATTTAAAATTAATATCAACTCTCCAAATATATACTTAATTATTGTTATGAAGTATTGATATGAATAATTTGGAAAATTTGACAAAAGTTATGAATAAAATCTACATTTAAAACTAATACCAACTCCTCAAATATATTTAATATAGAAGATCACACAGAGTATATGGTATTACATTTTAGGACATAGTTCAGGTTAAGTTCTCTAATCACACTTGTTATTCTAATGTTTTTAGTTTTTTTTATAAATGTGTTCGCTGAGTTGCAAGTTCACTTGTAAATGTGCACACTCAATCCTTATTATATGCAAATGCTTTTACTATATTCATGTTTTAACATACTGGACAAGAAAAAGATTGATTTATCTGGATAAAGTGATTAAAAGTAATATATTGGAAAAAAAAAATATGGTTTGTTACAGTAATAATACAATATTGGTTGATTAAATCGAGATAATCAAATCAAAACCAGCAAATGATTAATAATTATATCTGGGCTGTCCTGAGCTTTCACAAATACAACGGTCAAGCAAGCTAAGATTTGGAATAAAACGGGAAAAGAATAAACGAATGATTGACAAAAGTGTAGATGTGGAAAGCATCAACACCAACAACAACAATGTCTCAAGATGACAGAGCTGTCACGGAGAATAAAATCACAGAAGCCCGTTGGTACTTGTTGTGTTGTGGTGGACCACCTCGTACATCGCAAATGTCAAAACTCAAGAGCATATTGCCTATAAATTGGTTTTTTATTTTCCTTTAACAGCCTGTCACGGTATCATAATCCTGTCATCGTTAATCCTCAGCCGGCAAATACTCAAAAAAAAAAAAAAACAAAAAAAAAAAAAAACAAAAAAACAAACAAACAAATGATATTGCCCGTTGCTTGTTTTAATCTTTTAGAACTAAATAAAACACATAGTATTTCTTCTTTTAGATCAAAAAGTAAAAATACATCATCTTCCACAAGTTAATTGATCTTACTTCGTTTGTTTAGAATTCTCCCGTCATATACACTGGCTTTTTGATTAATGATAAAGAGTTTGATTGGTTGATTTTTTGTCCAATATACAAGGCCCATTTTTAATTTATTTAACATATTTATCATTTTTATTTAAACTAATTTTTTTTATTTACAAAATATTATATAATCTAATGATATACATAAATTTTTCATAAATATCATATAACATGTAATATGTTTAAGTGATTTATTTAATTTACTTAATTTTTTCAAATTAGTCAACTGGAACCAAAAGTAGTTTATAATTATGTGTTAATTAGCATTTGAAATGGTTTTTAATCATTTAAGATTTAATATCTGCATTTTTATGTTAACAACCTTAGAGCTAAATGAATAAAATAAAATCATGTGTGAAGTTAATTAAAAGACTAAATGTGTAATTTGTCTCTTTTGATTACATTTTTTAAATTTGATAAGACTATGTCATATTTAATATTTAATATAAAATTAAGTAATAAAAAATATGATCCCCCACAAGCTAAATAAATTGAAGCGTTCTTGGCGAGAGAAACAAAAGCTTTTAAACATAAATAATGAAGGAAATCTGGGAGGTTTATTTTGGAGATAGCCTTAATATATAAAAGAGATCATTAACATACACATCGCAAATGTGGTGACAATGTAATCGCACAAGTTGAGCTTTTCTTTCCAAACAACTTTCAACTACTTCAATATATCACACGGGCAAATCCAAAAGTCAGATTGTGAAAACGCTAAGTCAAACATTGATCCAATCCACCTTTTACATATCCATAGCATGTATTGAGGCAGAAAACGTTGGGCCAAATATATGTTGATTATGTGCCCGAGTTCAATTTGGTTTCTTATATTTTTCATCATCATTAAACATTTTTTCTAAAGATAAGGAATCTTTGATCTCTCCTCCTCCTTTTGTCCTTTTACCATCAAAATATTCTTAGTAAAAACTGGTCTATGGTGATTCACAAGAGGAATTTTAATAGATTAGCCTCATGACATCATTATATGCAACTTTGGATGTCTAATTTGACATTGTTGTTGGAAAAAATGAGCTTCTTCCTCTTTCAATGCATTCCTGCATTCATGTTTTAGGCTATCCTTTACTAGCTTGATAGCATAAAGGATTTCACTAGATTGCATAAGGAAGCATAAGAGATTATCTGTATTAACAAGATTAGCATCAACCTCGCATCACCAGTTTCCGATCAACAAAATTCTCCCAAATCGCTACTTTTACAGCTCCCTTCTCCCTATTTCATAATCCAGTAAACCTTTATTTATGTCTTTTATCTGTAGTTACTATGCAATCTTATTTTCCTATTAATACCATATTGGTTAAATAAAAAATAAAAAAAATGAATGGGGTCTTCAACTCTCTTCTTCCTATCTTCTTAAATAAATGATCCAACTTTAACTACTAAAATTTAATCTTAACAATTTAAAACTGTTCAAGAGAAATTTGTTTTTTTGAAGTACTATGATTAAATATGAATAATCAAAAAGGAAAAGGGTTTTCAACTCTCTTCTTCCTTTCTTTTTAAATACATGATCAAAGGTAAACTATCAAATTTAATCCTCACAATTTAAAACTGCTCAAGAAAAATTTGTCTTTTCAAAGTACATTATCTATGATTGAATATGAATAATTAAAAAGTTGATCTTATGAGTTGGAAAAGAAAAAAAAGTGGGAGAGAATCCTCAATCGGAATCGATCTTGTTATCAGCTACTCCCGTGCTGTCTCTCAATATTACATCCAAGTCCACAAATTCACAGCCGGTCACACCTCATGCTATTTAAAATTTAAAGTAATTTTAAATTATGATACCAAATCATTGAAGAGCTTAACTTGAATCTTTTATTAAGATTTTTTTGGTGGGGAGTATCCAATTTCCTAAACCTACCTTACCTCACTTCAACTAAATATGGTCCTGCACAATTTAATTTGGATTGGTTTGGGCTTTGATAAATCTTCCTGTTAACGTGAGATAGGTAAAAAAAATATGGTAAAGTAATAAGTTGTAGTATAGTTTTGTTATCCAGTTTTAGTCATTTGAATCAATCTACACCTATCAGAAATCTTCCAACTGAGGTGAGGTAAATCTGAAATCTGATTTCTCCACACACCCAAAAAAAAAAAACCCATTAAAAATGATTTAAAGCTTTTCAATAACTTTGTTCCTATAGTTTAGATTTATATAATTAATTTTTTATAACAAGATGATGAAATATGAACTTTTAAATTAATCTAGATATACAATTTTGAAGGTGGTTGAAGAATGCTATGCCAGGAGAGGATCCCGATCCGAGACTCCTCTTTCAGTTAAAAGGAGCAAAGTTATTACAAATTTAAAAGTTGAAAAGGAACAAGAACTTGAAGAAGACCAAAAGTTGTTTTGTGCAAATATGTTTGTAGACATTGTTCATCAATTCATTTGGAGAAGTCAATATCAAATCAATTTGTGGTTCAACTACAAATATCTTTAGACATCTATTCACTAAATTACAGAACATAGACTGCACTTGCATATATGACTATAGTTTATCGATTTGGCCTTCAGAGAAGTAATTCATCTCCACCACCATTATTCATTTAGATAACATCAATGTGGTGATTCAAGACATCCAGTCTCCAATCAAACAATTTCTTAACTATAATATTGCCACATTGTTTCTACTTTCGTAGTAGACTTAATTTAATGTATTTTAGTTCAATTTTTTAACACATTGTACAATGTTTTAATATTATTAATATGATTTTGTCTGAAAAACGAACCTGGAAGAACGATAAATGTTCCTTTTATTTGCAATATATTCTGAGATTCGGCGGCTGGTTTGTCGTTATGAATTATGAGCACATTGGAATTATAAGCAATTTTCAATTTTTAAAACAGTTTTTATTTTTATTATGTGTTTTTAAAAAAATTTAAAAATTTGTTTTAAAACAATTTGAACACCTTTTTTTTTATTTCACTACTGTTTTGTGAAATAGATAACAAGCGATTTTTAAATAGAACTAAAATATAACAATATCCTATAGAATGTGCCCTACAACAGGACTATATTACCAAAACACATCAACCACATTGTTTCATTCCTATCCTCTCTTGCTTGTTTATTATTAAGAAATATTAATAGGGATATGTTAACCTTTAGAAATTTCACACATTTCGCACATTTTTCACATGCTTTAAGCTTATATATGCCTGATAATTTGCCTATAAGGAACAATATCATGTGAAAATGTGTGAACTTCTATCACCTTAAAATTGAGAAGAATTGATGATTTCCCTCTCTAATTTGTAGGAAAAAGAAAAAAAAGAAATTAAGAGTGAAGAAAAAGGGAAGCAAGGATAACAAAGCAAAGTTAAAGGAGGCATGACTGAACTTCTGGCTGCAGCGACAACACTTGCTAGCTGCAGCGAACATTGGCAAAAACTGGTCCTTCTCTCTGCCTACCTGGCTGCAGCGAGAACATCTTCTCGCTGCAGCGAGAAGCCCCTTTCTGAGAGCTTCCCTCTCTGTTTGCTTGGCTGCAGCGAGAACATCTTCTCGCTGCAGCGAAGACGCGTCAGTTCTGCTGCGCGTTTTGGGTCTGAAACACACAAAAAGAAGGGGATAAAAGCTAGGGTTGGCCCAATTTGCAAGGGGGAACACCTGGGCACGAGATTGGAGGCTGAGAAACACCAAGAAGGAGCTAGAGAAAGCTTGGAGAAGGATTTGGGAGCTTGGGAGAAGTAGATTCTTTGAGCTTCAAGCAGAAATTTCTTGTGTTTGCTTCTCTTCATTTCTTTCCTCTTCTTCATTTCTCTTGCTTATTTCTGAGCATTGTGATGTATTTGAAGATGATTGTTGATACTTCTTGTGTTATGAGTAGCTAAACTCATATTCTAGGTCTATTTTGAAGCTTGTATGGATTGATATCTATGATTTTCTTTCCTATTGCTAAATTAATGAATGTTATGTTATGGTTTTAGCTTGAGCCTATGGTTTTCTAAATGGTGGCCAACATTTGGATTGTTGCTTAATTAGTGGCTTGAGAGAGCATTAATTGGGGAAAGAACTAGGCTAAAACCAAGCTTGTCTTGCAATTTTAACTAATTGGAAGTGTGTTAGTGAGATAGAGATATTCACTAACCAAGTTTTGTGAAAATTGAGGTTGGGTGATTAAAGAGACTAATTGGTAATAGCATGTAGTAAGAGATTATGCAAGTTAATACCAATTAAGGTTTGAATAGGCTTGAGAGAGCTATTTGAACACAAGAGACTTCAAGCAATAACATAATAGGCATAAATTGGCATTAGGAAAGGGGAAATTAGGTGTCATGAAATGCAAGTGGATAAATAGGCCTAGGCTTTTCTCATTGTGTTAAATTTCGTTTCAAGTGTTCTATTTCACAATTACCTTTTCTTTAGTCATTTTACTTTTTATTAAATCATTCGCATATTGCCCATTGCTAATTTGGAATATAATGAACCTAATGAACTCGCTTTTAACGTGGTCCTAGTGGAACGACAACCCTTTCTTGAACTATACTACTAAACTTGACCCGTGCACTTACGGTAGCAATTTATGGCGAACAAGTTTTTGGCGCCGTTGCCGGGTTACTTTAAGGGTGAATGATGAGAAGGTGATTTTTAACATGTCCAAGGCTTTAAAATTTCATGATGATGAATCTAGTGAATGCTTTATGGTGGATATGCTTGATTCGGTTGTTCAAGAGGAATCTTATGAGCCTATGATCAAGGACCCTTTGGAGGTATTTCTTATTGGTGAAAAGAATCTTGAAGATTTCAATCAAGAGGAGCTTAAAGAGATATTTAGTATGGAAGCCTTTCCTCCATCTAGGTTCAAGCCATTTGAGCCTCTAGCTGTATCTCAAGCATTACAATCTCCATTGAAGCCATCTATTGAAGTTGCACCGACTCTTGAGATGAAGCCTCTTCCCTCACACCTAAAGTATGCCTATTTGGGTGATTCCAAGTCTTTACCAGTAATTATCTCTTCTACTCTCTCAAGTTTGCAAGAGGAGAAATTGCTAAGAGTGTTGAAGGAGCATAAGAGAGCTATTGGTTGGACTATAGCCGACATTAAGGGTATTAGCCCTTCTCTTTGCATGCACAAGATTTTGTTGGAGGAAAATCACAAGCCTTATATTGAGCATCAAAGGCGACTAAACCCGGTAATGAAGGAGGTTGTGAAGAAAGAAATCCTCAAATGGCTTTCCGCTGGAATTGTTTACCCCATCTCTGATAGTTCATGGGTGAGCCCAGTCCAATGTGTTCCTAAGAAAGGGGGCATGACTGTAGTGGCTAACACCCAAAACGAACTCATTCCCACTCGCACTGTGACCGGGTGGAGGATTTGCATGGATTACCGGAAGCTCAACAATGCTACACGCAAGGATCATTTCCCCTTGCCATTTATTGATCAGATGCTTGACAAGTTGGCTGGACAAGAGTACTTTTGTTTCCTTGATGGCTACTCCGGCTATAACCAAATAGCCATCGCTCCGGAGGATCAAGAGAAGACAACTTTTACTTGTCCTTATGGCGCCTTCGCTTTCAAAAGGATGCCATTCGGGTTATGCAATGCACCTGCCACTTTTCAACGGTGCATGATGTCTATCTTCTCCGATATGATTGAACACACCATTGAGGTATTCATGGACGATTTTTCGGTGTTTGGTGATTCTTTTGACTCGTGCTTGGATAATTTGAACCGAGTGTTGCAAAGATGTGAAGAGACCAATCTTGTGCTAAATTGGGAGAAATGCCACTTTATGGTGAAGGAAGGAATTGTGTTGGGCCACAAAGTTTCTAAAGATGGCTTAGAGGTGGATAAAGCCAAAATTGCAGTGATTGAGCAACTACCTCCGCCTACTAATGTTAAAGGCGTGAGGAGCTTTCTAGGCCATGCGGGATTCTATCGCCGCTTTATTAAAGACTTCTCAAAGATTACCAAGCCCCTTTGTGCTTTGCTCGAAAAAGATGTGCCGTTTGTTTTCAATGAAGAGTGTATTAAGGCATTTGAGGAGCTCAAACAAAGGTTGGTGACTGCTCCTATCATTGTTGCTCCGAATTGGGGTCTCCCATTCATTGTGATGTGTGATGCCAGTGATTATGCCGTAGGAGCTGTTTTGGGGCAAAAGAAAGAGAAGATTGTCCAACCAATATACTATGCTAGCAAGACCCTTGATGGCGCTCAAGTTAATTACACTACCACCGAGAAGGAGATGCTTGCAATAATTTTTGCTTGTGAGAAGTTCCGGTCTTACATTGTGGGAACCAAGGTGATTATCTATACAGACCACTCTGCTCTGAAGTATCTGCTTACCAAGAAGGATTCCAAGGCTAGGTTGATCCGCTGGGTACTCTTACTCCAAGAATTCAACTTGAACATCCTAGACCGAAAGGGAACCGAGAATCAAGTGGCTGATCATCTGTCTAGGTTGAGTACTGAGGCTCAATTTGATGAGAGTGAAGGGATTGATGCATCTTTCCCGGATGAGAACTTGTTTTATGTGGATATGTCTTCTACTCCATGGTAATCCGATTTTGTGAACTACCTAGTTTGTGGAGTTCTACCTCCGGATCTCAATTCTCACCAAAAGCGTAAATCTTGCATGATGTGAAGAAGTATTTCTGGGATGAACCATACTTGTTCAAACGGTATCCTGATCAACTGATTCGCCGTTGTGTGCCAGAAAATGAACAACCAGGTATTCTCCATGGTTGCCACTCCTCTGATTATGGTGGCCATTTTGGGGGTGAGAAAACTGCCGCTAAGGTGATTCAAAGCGGTTTCTTTTGGCCTACTTTATTCAAGGATGCCTACACATTTGTCTTGCAATGTGATAGATGTCAAAAAGTGGGCAATATTTCAAGACGGGATAAGATGCCTTTGACGAACATGCTTGAAGTGGAGCTTTTTGATGTTTGGGGAGTTGATTTCATGGGTCCATTCCCTAAGTCTTTCACCAATGAATACATCTTGGTTGGTGTAGACTATGTCTCAAAGTGGGTGGAAGCCACGGCATGTGTGACTAATGATGCCAAAACGGTCATCAAGTTCCTCAAGAAGAACATTTTCACAAGGTTTGGCACTCCAAGAGCCATTGTGAGTGATGGGGGAACCCATTTCTGCAATCACCAATTTGAAGCTTTGATGAAGAAATATGGTGTTAAGCACAAGATTACATTGCCCTACCACCCTCAAGCTAATGGCCAAGAAGAAATTTCTAATCGGGAAATCAAGAACATTCTTGAAAAGGTGGTGAATGTCACTAGGAAGGATTGGTCCACCAAGCTAGATGATGCTTTATGGGCCTACCGGACGGCCTACAAAACTCCTATTGGGATGTCCCCATTTCGCCTTGTATTTGGTAAGGCATGCCACTTGCCTATTGAGCTAGAGCATGGTGCATATTGGGCTATCAAGGAGTTAAATTTTGATCCAAAAGCTTGTGGAGAAAAGCGTCTTCTTCAGCTCAATGAATTGGAAGAGTTCCGATTGGCTGCTTATGAAAGCTCTAGACTTTACAAAGAGAAGACCAAAAGGCAGCATGACAAGATCATTGTTCCTAAGACTTTTGAACCGGGGCAGCAAGTTCTTTTGTTCAACTCTAAGTTGCGGTTGTTTCCCGGCAAATTGAAGTCAAGATGGTCAGGCCCATTCACCGTTGTGAAAGTTTCTAAGTTTGGTAATGTGGAGCTTGAAACTGAAGATGGAGAAAGATTTTCCGCCAATGGGCAAAGAGTCAAACATTATTGGGGTGGACAAGTAGACTGTGTCATCTCTACCGTCTACTTGGATGATCAAGCTTGAAGCGGCAAAGTCGGGCTGAGGACTTAAAACCAAGCGCTTCTTGGGAGGCAACCCAAGCTCTTTAACTTACCTTTTTCATTTTATTTTGGTTTGTTTTGGTCTTTAGAGTTATGTTTGATCTTTTGTTTTGGTAGGAAAGAAAGTCCACACTTGCTCTGATGATGGAAGATTGCCAAGGATTAAGGGATGCCATGGATTCAAGCCAAGAGACATTGCTTGCAAAAAGGGGAGCTCCAAAGGGGAGTATTTGAACCTCTCTTTTACACTAAACAGGGATTGATTTGTTGCAAATGCAGTAGTACTGATGCTACTGATTATATGTTCTTTGATGATTGATGGGTAGATTGATATTTTGCATGCTTGATGTTCTTGTGTGGAAAATCTTGTGTGAAGCATGATATTTGTTGCTTGGGATGAATTGGAATGCTTTTGGCTGCTTGATGAATGCTGTTGCTTTGTTTTTGGGTGTTTTAGATGTGTGTAAAATGATGCATGCTATGGTTTGATTGTTTATAAGTTTGGGGGAGAAACTCTCTGTCTCCTTAGCTGCAGCGAGAAAAGTTGCTCGCTGCAGCGAACGGCCCCTCCAGAAAATAGGGAGCCTCTGTTTTCCTGGCTGCAGCGAGAAACTTTTCTCGCTGCAGCGAGAGGCTCTCCCAGATCGCATCTAGTCTCTGTCTGCCTGGCTGCAGCGAGCAACTTTGCTCGCTGCAGAGAGAGGATTCTCCAGATAATAGATAGGTTCTGTTCGTCTGGCTGCAGCGAGCAAATGTGCTCGCTGCAGCGAAACAGGTGAATTTGTTTTTTTTTTAAAAAAAAAATGTCTATATAATAATAATAATAAATCAATACTATATAAATATATATATAGATATTTATAAAAATAATAATAATAAAACAATTATATATATATATATTTATATATAACATAAAAAAAAACCCTCATCACTATTCAAGCTCCATCAGCCCTGCAAATCCCCTTACCTTCGTTCTCCCAACCCTCACCAGCCGCTGCAAGTCCAATCGCTCCCATAAATCACCACCATCTCTGTTCTCGCCGTCGGCGTCAACCATTCTCGCTCTCGCCGTCATGAACCACCAATCTTCCTCTCCTCTCGAAATCAGTTCACCACTCGCCCTTCCTTTCTTCCTCTGACCACCACCCATCTACTCCGCCATTAACCACTCCCTCGATCTCGTTTCCTCCTCTAATCCATTCCCTCTTACCGCCGCTCTGTTCGTCGGCTTCTCATCGTTCAAGCTGTCAACGTGAACCCAGTGCCGCCGTCGAAGTTCCCCATTTTTTTCTTCCTCTTTTCTTGTCTTCGGCTCTCCATTTCACCTTTATTGCTTCTAGGTAATTTTTCTCCCTTTCTTTTGTTACTTTTTTTCAATTTCTTTAGTTTTTAAGCTTAAGTTAGTCGGTTAATTTGGGATGAATAGAAAGAGTTTGTGAAATGCATGGTTCTGTGCCTAATGTGCTTTAGGTTTGAACTTTCCACTGGTGTTATGAGATTAATTGGGCACTGTGATTTATGAATTTTGAACTTTGGCATTGCAGTTTTTCTGGGTAGAACTGAAAATTTCCAACTACTCCTTCAAATGATAAATTTAACTTGATGTATATGTATTTCCTAAGTGAAAATCTGACTTTGTTTCACTGCTGTCCCTACTTTCTGTTCAATTAAACCAGTGTATACAAAAGTCTCATTGTCCTATGGAAATTTATATATATCTCAATCTTGATGAACAAGCATGGTGTTCAATTGATCTCTAGTTACTTAAGATAAAGAGCAATTAGGCTTGAACAAGGGTGCCATTGGGGATTCCTATGTGTAGTTAATATGATCAAATATGCACTGGACTGTTAGTTTCCAATCGAATTTTCTGCTGAAGAACAAGATTTGGTAATCGCTGATGAATTTTTCAAACCACTTTAGCTAGTGTACACTTTAACGGACTGTTCCTTTGCATATTTGATCTTTGCAAACTAAATGTGGCATCTCCATGCTCATTAGGCTTGAATTGTTGTTGACACTTGGCTTAGATGATAAATGGCAGTGAGGTTTAGTGTCAGGATTGAACTGGAGTATGAATTGTGGTTTAGATGACCTCTGGCAGTGCGGATAGTTTTTAAGCTTGGAATCATTGATGGGCAAGTGTAGGATTTTTCTTAGATTAGCCTTAGAAGTTTTTCAGCTTACATAAGTTAGTTAGTTTTCTTCTCTTGCTTTTTGAGTCTGTTTTATGCTTGTGTTAAGTGTTTGTGCTTGTTTGTGTGTTTTCTGTTGTCTTCTCTCAGATCATGGCACCCAAAAGACCACCCAAAAGACCGCGCAAAGCGAAAGCAAAGCCAAAGCCTACTCCTAATCCACCACCACCCAATCAGCCCTTATCCGATGAAGACAAACTAGCGTTGGTTAAGGCTAAGTCCCTCAAGCATGAGCGGGAGTTTAAACAAGCTGCCCAATACCAAGAGTTCTATGATTCATTGAAAAATCAAGGATTATTACCACTGGTACAGAAGAGACGGGCTGGTAACCTAGCTTTTGTTCATGAGTTCTATGCTCAAACCTATGGAGGGGGTGCTCCAATCTGCAAGTTTCGATCAAAATCTGTCTACATTGATGAGAACCAAATACGTACTTTCTACAAACTCCCGCACAGGGAGCATTGTGCATACAAGGCATTCATCAGTGCTGATAAGAAATATCCATTCAAGGACATAGCTGAGAAAATATGCCATCCAAGAAGAAGAAAATGGTACAAACCACACAACAACCAGCTCTACCTGTTCCAAAGTCAGCTTACCCCCCAAGCCAACTTGTGGCTACACTTTGTCATCGCAAACATCTGGCCAACAACACACCTAAACAAGATACCCTCCTACTTGTGTTTGCTTGTCTATCTCTTAAAAAAAGAGCAGCCTGTGGATGTGGCGTCCATCATGTATACCGCTTTGACAAAAGCCACCCAAGCAACTTCGCGGAGCCTTCTGTTTCCACACTTTATTTCTGATCTCCTCTTGAAGGCTGGCGTGCCTGACGAGGAATCAGATCCCCATTTTGATGCCAAGGGGCCCTTCAAGTACTCTCAGCTGACCACACATGTTGGTCCTCCCACACCTGGGGCCGCCAACCCCACAATACACTCTCGACTCCAGGATCTCGAGAAATCTGTTGACGGGTTACAGCTATCTCAGGAGAAAATGCACCGAGCTCAGGTCAGATTAGCCAGGCGGCAAGCCATGGACCATTCCATACTGATACAGATGGCTGAGCATCTGCATATTCCCATACAAGTACCTGAGGGCACCGAGAGTGAAGAGACTGAGGAGGATGAGTATGAGCCTGAGGAGGATGATTATTCTGAGCCGGATGAGGATACTGCTTTCATGATTGAGGATCCTGGTGCAAGTACTTCAGGAGCAGATGTTGATGATGATTTTATTGATGATGCTTGATTTCTTTTTGTTGTTATCTGCTTGTGATCTGACCTTGTTTAGTTTGACTTTACTAGATGTGACTTGCAGTACTTTTGGATGTCTAGCACCACTTTTGATAGCTTTTGCTAACTGATCTTTTGGTAACTTGGTGGCCTTGAGGCCTTTTGCTTAGATGTAGGCACTACTGATGGTTCCTTTTGATGTTTCACTTGTTTGACTGGATTCTTGGTGCATAGTGACACTTCTTAAGGCTACTGATGGCCTTCTGTTTTATTTGTTATATCTCTGCATATTTGACTTGTGTATGTTGCATCCTCTAGAGCTACTGATGGCTCTACTTCTTGTTTGCTTACTTATGTTTTGCACAGGAAATTCCATGGACTACTGATGGTCCAATGACAATGAGGACATTGTTCCATTTAAGTTTGGGGGAGAGGAGCAAACTTTTTGAAACTTTTTCTTTTGAAAGCTCCTCCGCTTTGAAATGTGCAAAATTTCACAAACTTGAAATTTTATTTGTATTGTGTGAAGCGTGACCTTAATGATTGCATAGAGTCCAATGATTAGAATTAAATTGTTCAACATTCAAAATGGCAGAAAAATTTAGTTCACAAGTAATTTAGAATGAATCTTGATATTGGTTTGGCACTTTGTGAATTTCGGGAACTTTTTGAACAAAAAAGGAAGCATGGGTAAAATCAAGAAAGATTTAAGAGTTCTTTTTAGTAAGGAATAAGTGGCAATTTGTTTTACATACACGTTTGTAATTACATCTATTCAAAGGCATCTATCTTTGTAAAGTTTCAAACCTTAGTAGATTGTCATGGGATTTCAAAGTACTAATGAAGAAATTGTAACAACTCCGCTGGCCTAAAGACTTAACTTAGTAACCGGGGGCACTTCATTTACCAATGTTGGCACTCGCGTCAAACGGTTAAGTTAAGAAGGGTTATGAGTTGGGCAAAAGCCTATTGATGCAATTGTTGGAATAACTGAGTAACCGGTGTTGCACCACCCATGTGCAAGGTCGCGTAAAAAGGTTAATTACAACGACTCAAGATTAAAAAAAAAACAAACAAACAAAAACAAAAAAGAAAAAAGAAAAAAAGAAAAGGAAAGTATTCATGCCCCAAGAAGTTATGAATGGTACAAATTCTAAGTTTGGGGGAGATTGAAAAGAACTCAAATGAGCAACAAGGAAAAGTAGCTTCTGAGTCTTTGTGATGAGCAAGCTAAGGGGAGGAATTGAGAAGATGTGGATGAGTGGGTCTAATTGAATATGTGTATGTGATTCAAATTCTTGCTAAGTTCTGAAAATCAGAGTTTTCAAATCATTCTCAATTTTGGACTCTAAATGACACAATTTTAAGGAATTCAATAAAGTGCATTTCAATATTGTGAAGCATGATAAGTCGCATGTGAATTGGTTATTTCTGCTATTTGCATTGACAAGAACATTCTGAGGACTCAAATGCAATTGCATAAATTATGTTGTTCAGTTTTGCTTGAGGACAAGCAAAAGTTCAAGTTTGGGGGTGTTAACCTTTAGAAATTTCACACATTTCGCACATTTTTCACATGCTTTAAGCTTATATATGCCTGATAATTTGCCTATAAGGAACAATATCATGTGAAAATGTGTGAACTTCTATCACCTTAAAATTGAGAAGAATTGATGATTTCCCTCTCTAATTTGTAGGAAAAAGAAAAAAAAGAAATTAAGAGTGAAGAAAAAGGGAAGCAAGGATAACAAAGCAAAGTTAAAGGAGGCATGACTGAACTTCTGGCTGCAGCGACAACACTTGCTAGCTGCAGCGAACATTGGCAAAAACTGGTCCTTCTCTCTGCCTACCTGGCTGCAGCGAGAACATCTTCTCGCTGCAGCGAGAAGCCCCTTTCTGAGAGCTTCCCTCTCTGTTTGCTTGGCTGCAGCGAGAACATCTTCTCGCTGCAGCGAAGACGCGTCAGTTCTGCTGCGCGTTTTGGGTCTGAAACACACAAAAAGAAGGGGATAAAAGCTAGGGTTGGCCCAATTTGCAAGGGGGAACACCTGGGCACGAGATTGGAGGCTGAGAAACACCAAGAAGGAGCTAGAGAAAGCTTGGAGAAGGATTTGGGAGCTTGGGAGAAGTAGATTCTTTGAGCTTCAAGCAGAAATTTCTTGTGTTTGCTTCTCTTCATTTCTTTCCTCTTCTTCATTTCTCTTGCTTATTTCTGAGCATTGTGATGTATTTGAAGATGATTGTTGATACTTCTTGTGTTATGAGTAGCTAAACTCATATTCTAGGTCTATTTTGAAGCTTGTATGGATTGATATCTATGATTTTCTTTCCTATTGCTAAATTAATGAATGTTATGTTATGGTTTTAGCTTGAGCCTATGGTTTTCTAAATGGTGGCCAACATTTGGATTGTTGCTTAATTAGTGGCTTGAGAGAGCATTAATTGGGGAAAGAACTAGGCTAAAACCAAGCTTGTCTTGCAATTTTAACTAATTAGAAGTGTGTTAGTGAGATAGAGATATTCACTAACCAAGTTTTGTGAAAATTGAGGTTGGGTGATTAAAGAGACTAAGTGGTAATAGCATGTAGTAAGAGATTATGCAAGTTAATACCAATTAAGGTTTGAATAGGCTTGAGAGAGCTATTTGAACACAAGAGACTTCAAGCAATAACATAATAGGCATAAATTGGCATTAGGAAAGGGGAAATTAGGTGTCATGAAATGCAAGTGGATAAATAGGCCTAGGCTTTTCTCATTGTGTTAAATTTCGTTTCAAGTGTTCTATTTCACAATTACCTTTTCTTTAGTCATTTTAATTTTATTAAATCATTCGCATATTGCCCATTGCTAATTTGGAATATAATGAACCTAATGAACTCGCTTTTAACGTGGTCCTAGTGGAACGACAACCCTTTCTTGAACTATACTACTAAACTTGACCCGTGCACTTGCGGTAGCAATTTATGGCGAACAAGATACTTTAAGAAAATTGTATAGAATAATAGAAAGATGTTTATATTTAAGAACAAGCTCACCTCCCTAAATATGTCTTATATTTAGGAACATAAGGAGTAAAAGACAATTATCATTGAAAGTGGTAATAAAACATACTTTCTCCAGTCCTAAATATAGAACCTATCTAGGGAGTTGGTTTTTGTCATAAATATAAGACCTAATTCTATGTTCCCGTCAATTTTTTCCTAAAATATCCCTATTGTACTCCTCCAATAATAATGAAATAGGAGATGGGAGAGGGAATAAGAGAAAATGATTTTGGTGTTTTAGAAAAATATACTATACTAGCTAAATTAATTAATATGATTAATTTAATCAAATTAATCAAATAGGTCCTATATTTATTATTGAAATGAGTAATACATTATTGGGATAATGACCTAAAATACCTCGAAAGTTTCTACCAAAGGGCATTAGATGTCTGGAAGTTATTAAGGGTGCCCCTCCGTTAAAACACCCTAACGGTCAACGCCGTTGACCAAATTATGCTGATATGTCATGCCTACATGGCATCTACCTCACTCTTTTTCTCCATGTCAGATTTCTTTTTTTTTTAAAAAAAATTACAATGAGACCAGCACTTTCAGCCATCCTTGGAATTTCTCGAACTTGACTCCTTTTTCATCTTGAATCAAAAACAAAAAACAAAGAAAGAGAAGAAGGCACAAGATCTTCCACAATTTTCAAAACGGTGCTGTCCAACGAAAATCTTTCCACAACGCAATGAATTCACCCACGAATTTCGGTGATCATGAATCTCCTTTATCGTGGTTATGGTTCTTTTTCTTCATCATGACAGATGAGATGAAACTTGTGGTTGATTCAGTGGTGGCTGAGAATCAAGGCGTCAAATGGATAGAAACAGAGAAGCAAGGAGAAGTGGAGAACGACTATGGCTGCAAATGGTTTGTCCAGAAGAAGGCATATAAGTAAAAGCCTCGGAGACTCTCCACGTTCTCAATTATAACATATCTAAACTCTCTCAAAGCAGACATGTTTTGTTACTCGATGCCTTTTTTTTTCTGACTTCTTTTATTTTGGAGTTGCAATGGAAGATGGTGATAATCCATTTATTAAAGTGATTTAAGTGTGCATGTTTGAGCTTAAACTAGTGGATTATATGGTAAAATTTGTATTATAGTATGATTAATTTGAATGCATGCTTAATTAGAAAAATATATGCTTAAATGTGTTTTTGGTGTCTTAATTGTGAAATTACAGATTTGCCCTCTTCTCACTTCTTGTTATTATTTCTTTATCACAGGGGCAAAAATAGAATTTGAGCCAAGTGACTTTAAGCTTCATTTTTTAAGCTTGTTTTCGAGGAAGCAGAGAGCAAAACAGAGGCACTTATTCCACGGAGCTAGGGCAGAGTTCGATGGTTCTTGTGCGAGTTTGTTGAGGCAGAGGGGAACGTTTGCTTGGCCGAGGAGAGAGAGAGAGAGAGGAAGCTGGGTTAGTTGCAGAAGGTGCCAGCGTGGCAAGTGGAACGGTTAGACGAATTGAAAGAAAGAAGAAGAAGAGAGAACAAAATTCGGTCCAGATTCATTGTGAGCAAGGAGTATATATATCAGTTGGGACGAAGAATTTTGGGGGGTTCGGCTTTATTTTCGAGTTCTCGATTTCTTCTTCCTCTCTTCAATTTCTCTGAGCCGTTCCACAATTTTGGATTGTTCTTGGTCTTCATCGCTGAATTTGTAGCCATGTTCTATCCGATTTCATACACATTTGAAGCTGTGATTTCAAAGATGCAAGGCTAGTTTCCTGCGATTTCCTTTGAGCGAAAGCTGAACCAGAGCCAATGAATTGACAGGGAGTTTAATTCCATTCTTCACCTATTTTCCTTTCTAGTCTTGATTCTAGTTGCGTCAGGATTAGAGAGTGTGAGCAAGGAGTTCTTGTTCAATTGATTGTGTTTGTGTGTAGAATGAATTTGTACAGATTCTCTGATAAGGCCGAGTTGAATTTCAGACTTGATTTCTTGCAATCCAATTCTTGAACTTCTAATCTAGTTGATTGTTGTTCTTGCATTGAATGAATGATCGTATGGCATGTTTAGTTAACATATTACCTGTCTGGATTGCTTGATTTAGAACTGTGTAGATGCCTAATTGATATTCATTATAATTTGTTTCATTAGGATTGCTTAGTTAGCAACTTGATTAACCAAACAATAGTGAATCTAATCAATGTTAAACTCCAAATTATCAAGGCTATGAAGGTTAAGCTCAATGCTCAAAGGGAATGCAACCTTAATTGAAGTCTTCTTCTAGTTTTCATTTGCTCATTTTCGGTTTTCACTTGCTTCTGTAACAGAAAATTATAAAAAAAATATAGGTTAGGATTAGAGTTAGTTCTTAATTACACTGAAAATTGGTTTTAATTTGTTCTCGCTTTACATTTTAATTACATATTAGCCACGGTAATAAGGAAAATGACCTAGGTTAGCTCCACTGCACTATAGGAGTTATTCTAGAATCTTTGAGGCCTATACGACTAGGTTTATCAGATGGGAAAATGAAGCTTCAGGAGCCATCCATGCTATTGAAGCTCTGTAAAAATGGCGTCTTCTACTTTTGCAGCAAAGTCCCAAGTGCTTTCTCTCTTTCATTGCTTTGGCTTTCTCTGATGGCAAGACCCAACTGGAAATCTCCAGAAGGCAAGTGATCGTGTACTCTCTCTACGCCCCAAATGTCAGGACCATTTTGGAGATTAATCACGAGCTCAAATGCTAGGCTTCGAGCTGTTCAATTTATCGCCATAGTATTGCCAGTTTTAAAGTTTGATCAGGTTTGGTATTGAAATGGATGATCGAAATTTAGGATTTTAACAATTTCCTTCTCCGGAGAGCAATTTGGGCTTTGGATGGCGGAATAATCGGAGAGCAATTTCAGCGGTAAGCTTCAACTTCTCCGGTGAGAACTGGAACAATAGCAAGGGGGATGAGGCCTTCTCCGGCTTCCTTCTAAAATTGCTCTCAACTGCTGGAACTCATTGTGATTTTTTCAAATTTTTAAAGAAAATCTGACATGGAGGAAAGAAAAGGGTAAGATGGATGCCATGTAGGCATGACACATCAGCACAATTTGGTCAACGACGTTGACCGTTAGAGTGTTTTAACGGAGGGGTAAAATTGCCCCAATTTTCAAAGCTTTCGGGGCAATATTGCTATTTCAAAAACTTCCAGACACCCAATGCTCATTGGTGAAAACTTTCGGGGCATTTTAGGCCCTTATCTTGCATTATTTCTGAATGTAAAACAAAGCAAAGCTACGAGAAGAGAAAGAAGAAGATAAAATTTAAATCTATGGAGAAAGATTTCACATGACAAAGATGACCTTTGTAAACATTTGCATCAACTTATTGGTGTCAAATTCAATCCTAAGCAAAAGCATTTGGTTGAGCGGTAAAGGGCTCATATAACCTTAACCAGAGTTAGGTGTTCGATTCCAATTTGAGTATGGAGCAGGTTAAAACTTCTGATCAGCTGTCCCACCTATCGAGATGTCCGCAATCAATGATCCATATTAGTCTGGGGCCATTGATATACCTGCAAGTGCAAGATGGCCTGCTCTGAGATACTGGAAGAGAAATCCAAAAAAAAAATTTAACAACTCCTTCAGTGGACAAAGGTTTTTGTTATTGTATACAGGAATAATTAATCTACAATCCCTTATAGTTTCAACCAATTTTTAATTCGGTTTTTATAGTTTTTTTTTCTTTTTAGCATGTGTTTGTAATTTTTTTTTACTAAGTCTTGAAGTTTTACATGATTTCTAATTAGATCTTTATTGGTTTTCTGTTTATCAAATAAATTTGAAATAGAATTAATAAATAATATTAAAAATGTAAATAATAATGATAAATTTAAATTAATAATTAAATAATAAAAAAATAATTAATCTAATTAATTTGTATTTAAATAATTGACATAATTAGAATAATTATATATATATATATGACATTCTTATTGTTATGATTCCAACTTTATAATTATAAGAATAAATAAGGGAAAATTAAAAAAAAATACCTTATGAATTTCGAAAACCTATATAAAAGATATTAACTAATTGAGTAACTATATTAACTAATTGAATATATATATTAACCACTGCATATCACCAATTTAATTTGAAATTCATAAGGTTTATTTATACAATAATATTAGTAATATTATTTGTAATAATAACATTTTTTATATTTACATGCGGATATTATTTGAATTTGTGGAATATAGAATAAAACAATAGGGGACGTAATCAAATTGGCAGAAACTATAAAGATGATAAATAAAAACAACTACGAGACGTGATTAAAAACAAATGAAAGTGTAAGGACATGATGAAAAGAAAAAAAACTACAATGACCTAATTAAAAATTGAGCGAAATTATAAGGACATGTAAACTAATTATCTCTTTTATATAAAGATAAGGTTAAACATATGTAAATCTCCCTCTCATCCTTATTAATTATTATAGAACCTACTTTACTTTATGAGTTTATTTCGGTCCTATGCGTGACATATTCCTATTGTTTGTTTAAATTTTCCCAAATTTTACCTATTAATATTCAATCAATAATAAGTAAGAAGGAAAGAGAAAATTAAAGAAAATGATTATGATATTTTAGGAAATATTTATTATGTTAAACTAATTTATTTAACATTTTTAATTTAACTAAATTAGATAAATTAATTTTATATTTATGATCCAAGAGTATACTATTTACTTTTGGCCAAACTTATAGCATTATTTTTATGTTATTATTTATTTTATTAGTCATTCCTACACGCAAGTGAACCCTACCTTAAATTTGTCTTTTAGAGAATGGCGGGCCCAACCAGCCACTTGGCTCTTTCTTGCTTCTAAAAGCAACCCAACGTTGTGGTCTGATTCTTCGTCGCTGTATGATTATTATATTGACTAGATTTTTTTTAAGAAGAAATAAAAAGAAATCATTTTGGAATAATATTAGTATTAATAGTTTGCACGTTAAAGACAAAAAACGCTACAAAGACAATTATTTCTTACGGAGGTTACGTGCAAAGGAATCCTTTGAAGTTTGAATGAGGGCTGTCACTCATGCCTTCGACCTATACGTGAGCCGGTTTTGATCATTTGGACTTAATAATTAATAATAAAAGCATCTAATTCTCCATTAAAATTATTTTATTTTATTCTCCTTATATAAGTTTCAAAATTAAAATTTAAAATAACGATAATGCGTTCTTAACTTTCGTGATGGAGTGAGCAATTATAGTGATCAAAATCTTAATTTATAATTATATCATTTAATATTATAATGTGTCGAGTATTTTGACAATTGTTAAGTTTTGGATAGATTATAATAAAAAATAAAGAGCAAATAATGGTTGAAGAATTATTATTAATTTGATTGTGGCTAAATGATCATTGAACTGTTGGCAAAAAAAATATTGTTGAACTGATATAGGAAGTAAATTAATATATTTTAAAATTTAAATGTAATATCACATAAAATTAGAATTTGTCCCAGTGACTGCAGGGAGAATTACGTTCTCATGCATATTTTTGTTTAAAACAGTTGGTGCATTGTTCTTTAAATCAAACCCAAGCAGCTTTACCGATATTTATGTTTGAGAATATATGAGTTTCATTGCCTTTTTTATCTCGTTTTCGTAGTTGTGGACTTGCGGTGTAAATAATTATCCAGATATAATTGTTAAGGTTCTATTTTACACTGGAAGTTTTTACTCAAGAGTTATTTTATCCTGAAAACTTTTTGGTGTTCGAAATTGCATTGAAATTTTCAAAACATAGTGATATTATCCTATCCTGTTAAAAAAAACTCATATTTACTATTATAAAGTTGACTTTGATTGTAATGTTTTAACGGTAAAATGTATATTGCTCCATTTTAGTAGTTCTAAGAGAAAATTAGACAATGAAATGCTTACGGGACAAAAATGCTCATGAACAAAAACTTTTGGGACAAAAAAACTATTAACTCTTTTATATTTAGTCATTTTCTGAATGCTAAGTACGCGTTTAGATCAATTTACTTCAAATGATTTTACATTATACAAAATATACTAGTAAATATACGAGGGAAGTTTTGTTTTGTAAAGCTTAAAAATAATTACTTGTAGTTGTTGGGTATACAAGTGAACACTTGGCAAAATCAACCTTGAATTGACTGAATAAAAGAAACTTTCAAAAAAACAAATCGTTCAAATATTTTTCAAATTTCAAAATTATTGTTCTGTTTGATTTATAGAATAAATTACACTGAACAATAGGTGTTTCATAAATGTTAAATATTCTTTATGTTTGAAAATTAAAAATTGATGATTAGTATTTATTATATAAAAGCAACAATATGATAATTATTACATAATTTATTTTATAAAATAAAAAAACTCATTCTTCTGATGTTACATTACATGCTTACAAATAATACCTCAATTGATGATAAAACAAAAAGGGAGCTACCACCTCATTGGGGTAAGATGACATTAATTTAAGATTGGGAAAGACATCATTGCGCCTAAAAATTTTCCGTTCAATTTCTAACGTCACTTAGCCCTTTTCATCATCTCCATTCACTACAACATCTCTCCCAACCCCTTTTTCTTAGGGAAACCACAGTAGATAATTAATTAAAAAGTAGAACCAAAAAATTCTGAAATATCACTTTAGATTTAGGGTCCTTAAGTGAAATTAAATTAATGTGAAAAAAGACAAAAAATGGCCCACCCCCACATGACATATCTGACACTCTCTCTCTTCTCTCTCTCTCTCTCTCACTCTCTCACACACACACAGACCCCACTTATTTTTACACGAACAAGGAAAAGCTCATATGCACAAGGAAAATCTCATATGCACAAGTCACAATAAAAAACAAAATATTCATCTCACACTCTCTCTCCTTTGACACCCCCTCTGACACCCTCTCTCCTCTCACACACTCTCTCTCTCTCTCTCTGACACATTTTTCTCTCTCACACACACACCCCACTCATTTTCACACGAACAAGAAAAAGCTCGTATGCAAAAGGAAAAACTCATATGAACAAGGAAAATCTCATATGCACAAGCCACAATAAAAAAACAAAATATTCCTCTCACCCACTTTCTTCTCTGACACCCTCTCTCCTCTGACACACTCTCTCTCTCTGACACGCTTCTCTCTCACTCTCTCTCACACACACGCACACCACTCATTTTCACACGAATAAGGAAAAGCTCATATGCACAAGGAAAAGCTCATATGAATAAGAAAAATCTCATATTCATAATCCACAATAAAAAACAAAATATTCCTCTGACACCTTCTCTCCTCTGACACGCTTTTCTCTCTCACACACACACACCCTACTCATTTTCACACGAACAAGGAAAAGCTCATATGCACATAAGGAAAATCTCATATGCACAAGCCACAATAAAAAACAAAATATTCCTCTCACCCTCTCTCCCCTCTGACACTTTCTCCTCTGACACGTGGGGTCAATGTTGTCTTTTCTCCTCTCAATTTAATTTCAGTTTGCCCCCACAAGACTCAAGTGATATTTCAGAATCTTTTGGTTTTATTTTGAAATTAATTGGCTACCGCGGTCCTATATTGAAATTTTCCCTTTTTCTTATCGTCATTTGCTCACTCTAACGGTAACTGTATCACCATTTCACTCTCAATTTATCACCTTCTCACTCATTTAATCTCCTCATGGTTTGATCTTTTCTCTCGTTTAGGTATGACCTTACTGATCTTTGTTTTGATGTGCTTACTAAGTTTGTGGGTAATTTGAGTTTTTTGTATGAAAATGTTGTATTGACTAATATTTACAAGGATAATAAACACTACCAACTAGAGCTAGGATCAATTACACGGTTCAGAGCGCTAGCAATAGCGGCGTGGGAAACCAAAGAGCATACGGAGAAAAGGAGACTTTCAGGGGACATCAATTCACTTAAGAAAATAAACCTATTCTCCCATAATTTTCAAACTAAAATGCCAAAAAAGACACTCCATTGTGTGCTGGAAATTCGTGGGTTGAGATTCTTCCTAAACCAATATTCTAAGGGCATGTTGAAAGATCCCAGAATAAGGTGATTAGGAATAATCTTCAACATGACCTAGGTTACTATTATGAGTGAGGTTTGACTCCACTCGCCCTTCTGAGGTCGTATCTGGAAGGCCCTCCCTCTCTCTCTCTCTCTCTCTCTCTCTCTCTCTCTCTCTCTCTCTCTCTCTCTCTCTCTCTCTCTCTCTCTCTCTCTCTCTCTCTCTCTCTCTCTCTCTCTCTCTCTCTCTCTGTGATTTTCCTGGAACTGGTCGAACCTCTCCTCTGATATCATGAGAGATTTTGAGACTCAATAATTCTCACATCTTATTGAAATATGTTCAGAAAAGTTACTTTATATAGAGGCTAATGAGAAACTAAAATAGAAATTACAATCAAGAAAATTAAGGAACATAAATGCAAAGGAATTTGAGTAATCCTAAATATGAAATAATAATCATAATCTTAAATAAGAAATAATAATCACCCTCAATCAGATATGATTCTGATATGCTTATGATTCTAACATCTATAAATATATACAAGGAAACTTGTGAAAGAAAATTCAAGTTAAAAGAAATGCTATGAAGCTTGACAGTAAATATGACAAGGTCTAGCACTAGTGGAAATGTTTGGCAAAAAAGGAGCTAGTGGTAATGGCTCCCCAGTAAAGCACACTTGTTATGTCAAGTCAATTGCTTTTTGATATATAAGGAATTTTATTGATGATTTTAATTGAATGATTATATGTTTTCCTCCTAATAAAAACTCATATTTCTAATGGATTTGATTTAAATTTTATTTCATTGAGCTAAATTTGGTAAGGTGAAGTGCTCGAGCACTAGCCTCACTTTAAGTTGTGGTGTCATTGCACAATATACTCTTGAGTTTTGCACTAGCCTTGAGCTTAACCACGTCCATGAGACCGAGTTTTTGGAATGTCTTCAATATCGATTTTAACTGGCTAAGGATCCACAAAATTTGAGTGCAATATGTTGTCAATTTGTACATACTAACCCATATTTCTGTGTCATTTGCTGCTACACTAATACTTAATTTATTGATTGTACTTAAAAATGTTTTTCATAAAAAATGTTTTTGCACACAGCTTGTTTCTTCCATGCAATGCTTAGTGAATTATTATAAATTCATCCATGTCATGTTTGAATATTGATTGTACTTGATTATTACATGTTTTTATTAACTAATTATGGGGGATTTAGCACTTGTTCTAGGTAAATTCACAAGGAATTAGGTACTTTTACACTTATGGTAAAATATTATTGAGTTAGTTGTATATAGATCTTCATTTGGGTATTTTAGGCCTTTAACTCGTGCATTGTACATGTCTGGACTTAATATACTTAACATGTGATATAATTATCCCTTGTAGGTGTACAGAATAAGAATCAAAGCAAGCGAAAAGGAAATAATTTGAAATCAGGCATTGTTTGCCTGGGGATGAGCGAGAACAAAGCGAAGGCGAAGAGTAAAAGTTGGTTCGTAGTTGAATGAGCAATAATTTTGCAGTTAGAAAACTGCCTATTTCAATCGGATTTCTTGGAATCGAGTGATTGGGTATTCCTCAAATTTTTCGTATTTGTTAATTCTGGTCATAATAAGCAACTTTAGGCCAATTTGGATAGTTTTTAAGTTGTTTCTTATGTCATTTTAGAAAAAAAATCCGAATTTCATCTCTCTACCACCAATTTTCATTTCCCACCTCCAATTTTCCGCACAAGCTCCATGGAGTTTGAGCTGCAGATCCTTCTGGGCATGTTCTTCTCCTTTATGAGTTTCTAGATCGGTTTCGATGCTCTCTTGGGCCATGGAATGATGTGAAAAAAGCTTTTTTTCTTTTCCATTTTAGGGGAGTTTTTCTTAGTTCCAATTATGTAGCCATGTATTTCCATATGTGTCTTTGAATATTTATTCTTCTTATATTTAGACTCCATTTGTACTTGAGACTATAGGCCATGTAATTTTTGAATTTCATCTTTATGTTTGTATTATATCTTGTTTGGTTTCATCTATCTTTCCAATTGACATTATCTTTATGAGTACTTGTTAATTTTATTGCCTATCATTGTGTGTGGTGATTTAGTCCATTTAACTTGTCTTGATTATGTCGTTTGGATGTATTATTTGGTTTTTGCATGTTGATGTATAGTTTCTTCTTTAAGCGCTTAGGTAATTCCATCAATTAATCTCATCTAAAGGAACCATGCTATTGATTCAATATAATCATCTAAGCATAATTGGGAAAAATTCTACAAGTATGACGGTTTGATTATAAACTAATGTGAATTATTTATTGGACTCAAGGATTTGAGTAATTTGGATGAGACCCAAGTAATTCTATCTATTGGAACTAATTTCTAGTTGATGTTACATTATAATTAACCTAATTGGTCTATTGAAGTTGAGTGGTGTTATCCTAACATATCCCTTCAATTAAAGCTAATGGTATTCGGTTGCATGAACTTCGCCCAATTAACCTCTTGATTCCCCAAAAGTGTGAAAAATATGCTTGTTACATGTAACCCTAACAAAGAGAGCATCCTATCATTTTGCATATCATCAATCCATCCTTTTTATCACAAAAATACCAAAAACAAGTATTTCCATTTATTTTGTGAAAAATATCAAAAATACCCACTCTTAATCCCCGATTTTATTGCATTCATTGCATTTTATTTTCCTAGGTAGTGTAAGACTCCTTGAGAAACGATTCGGGATTACACCATTATAGTACAATCCTTGGTTAAATAAATAACTTGTATTTAAACCCCAAGACGTATTAGGAACCATTCATATCAAATATTTTTGTCGTGACGATCATGGCATTCATGTGACTAATTATTGGCCTTAATTGAAAATGACTCATTTCACCACTATGAGGCTTGACTTATATGTTGATAAGTTTATGCATTATTTTCTTAAGTTTATATGAGACTTATTATTGTGATGTAGGAATCCACTGGTCAATTGAGGGTGAATTTGTTATGGTGGCTTTCGAGTTCAAAACGGAATGTTGTACTAAACTACTTTAATGGAGTAGTAGATATGGAAAAAAAATGATAATGTATCATTTTATAGACCCAGATTTCGGTAGATGATTATCCATTATGCCATGTTTGATGGTTGTTTTTGATAATTTTTCTGTACAGACAACAAGGATTTAGTTCAATCATTTACTTGACCCTTATTAGATCTTACCTGATCAATATGTGAATAAGTGGGTAAAAATTTAATGAACAAGTGGATAAAACTTGATGAAAAAGTGGTAAAACTTCATAAACAAGTAGAACATTCATCCTGAACAAGTGGCTTAAATGTCATGAACAAGTGGGTAAAACTTCATGAATAGGTGAGGTATTCTTCATGAACAAGTGGTTAAAACTTTATGAACAAGTAACTTAAACGTCATGAACAATTGGGTAAAATTTCATGAAATAGTGGATTATTCTTCATAGACAAGTGGATAAAACTTTATGAACCAATGGATTATTCTTCATGAACAAGTGGCTAAAACCTCATGAAAAACTGGACTAAACTTCATAAACATGTGGTTAAAACTTCATGAACAAGTGGTTAGAACTTAATGAACAAGTGGCTACAAAGTCATGAACAATTGGACTAAACTTCATGAACATGTAGTTAAAATTTTATGAACAAGTGGCTTAAACATCATGAACAAGTGGACTAAACTTCATAAACAAGTGTTTAAAAACTTCATGAGCAAGTGAAACATTCGTCCTAAACAAGTGGCTCAAACGTCATAAACAAGGGGGTAAAACTTCATGAACAAGTGGTTAAACTGTCATGAACAAGTGTATTAAGCTTCATAAACAAGTGGCTTATACGTCATTAACAAGTGGATTATTCTTCGTAAACAAGTGGTCAAACTTTTTGAGCAAGTGGACTATTCTCCTTGAACAATTGTAACACCCCAAATTTTAGAAAAAGAGAAAATAAAGAATTATTTAAGATTTAGGAAATATTATTAAAATATTAAAAAGCATTAAAAATAAATTTATGATGTTTTAGGTATTTTCAATAATTTTAAGGCTTATTTTATTTAAAAAAAAACAAAGAAGAATTAATTAGAAGATGAAACGTAATTTGGAGAAAAAGGGATAACAAGGATATAGTTGAGGTTTTAAAAATGTATTCAGAAATTAAAAAGCCTTATAAATAAATTTAAGAGGCCGGGAATATTTTTAATAATTTTTAAAGTTTATTTTCTTTATTAGCTCAGGGAAAATAGTTAGAAGATAAATTTAAATAAGGGAATATTTAGAATCTTGGGGGATTGGTTATTAATTAAAAAGTCTTATAAATAAATTTAGAAATTAAAACATATCTAGAGAAATTATTCTAGGGATAGACTTAGGTATATTTTCAAGTGATAATGGTAAATAAAATTATGATTCAAGAGAAAAATAGGAAATAGAAAAGACAATATCTGCCCCTAGTTGAAAATATCTTTAGTTATAAAGGGAAGGGCATGATAGTAAAATACCCATAAAACAAAATATCATTCCTCTCTTTTAATTTGAGCCTCACACGTGTCCAAGCTCCAATTCCCTCTTATTTCTTTTTATTTGCATGTCTCCACGTATACACACATATTTAAAATAATAATAATGATAATATATACTCCCTCACACGAAACACACACACATACACTCTCTGCTTCTCCCTCACCCGAAATCTCTCTCATCTCTTCCCTCTGTTCTTCGATTTCGAGCGGCGGACCACGGCTGCTACGGCGACGAGGAACGGCGGAAAACGCTCAGGGAGTTTGGAACAACCTCAGGTGAGTTATTCCTTTTTGTTTCCTTCTCTCTTCTGGCCGATTCTGAGCGAAATGGGGGGGGATGATTCGAATTCTTTTGATGTTTTTCGAGCTTCTGGATTTATAGAAATGAAGCTTAGGACTTGAATAAGGGTAATTTTGAAGTGGATTAGAGGTGGAAAGCTTGGTTTGTCTGATTTTCAAATTTTCCTCTTCGGGTTACTGTTCACCCGACAGAAAACTTGAAGGTTCTTGGGGATTTGATGATTAAAGGTTCAAATAATCTTGTGTATGAGTGATTTTAGGTATATTTGGTGCCTTGTATGTGGATGATTGAAGCTTAGGAATCTTCTTCCCAAATTGCTTCTTCCCCTGTTCCTGCGAATTCGATGGATTCAATAGGGAAAAATTTCTGAATTAATGCATGTTCAAATTGGGAGCTAGAATGGGTACTTTGAAGGTGTGATTGTGGTGATTCATTTTTTTTCTTCCTTTTTGTTTCTGCCCTGCCGTCAGACTTCTTGTTCTTCCCTGTTTCTGCTTGGAGCCGTCGGATTATATGGCTGATGGTGATAAATTGTTGAGATTAAGTGCAAGTTAAAATATATGAAAATTATGTGTGGAATTGTTTTGGGTTATGCACTATTTCGATATCTCCGTGCCTCTGTTCTTCTCTTTCTGCTCTCGGATCCGGTTGTTCTTTGTGGACTATGAGATGTGTAATTGTTAAACTTTTCATATGCTTTGTGTTGGTTCAAATAGGATTCGATATATTGCTAAGCGAATGTTAAAATGCTTGTTCCTTTCTTTCTCTTGCTTATTCTGCTGGTGGGTTACGGTGACAGAAGAGGAAAAGAATTTGTTTATATTAGATTTAAATTAGAACTTCACTATTTGAAATTTAATGCTATGATGATGATTGGAAATTCTGATTTCTTTTCCTCAATGTGTGGGTGTCCAATGATTGTGGAATTTAATTTGATTCTCTTGCTTTGGTTGACTATATGTGTGTATCCTTTGAAGCTATGGAAGTGATGGTTTAAAGAGTTAAGGTGATATTAGTATGAAGAAGATTGTTTAAATGGTTAAATTTAAGGGTTTCAGTTAAGAATTTTATTTATAGTTGCTGTTGGGTTTAACTCAAGTAGTAATTAAGGTTGGGAGGATTTGTGAAATGAATTTGTGAATAATTAAACAAATATAGACTGTTATTGCATTAATATGGACGTTAGTAACTTGTTGGTAGAAACTGGTCTAAGTTTACTAGAAGATGCTTATTTATGTATTGGAGATCTTACTATTATAAATCAAAGCTGGAATTTATTTGTAAGGAAGGATTTAATTAGAAAGCAGAAACTTGATTAGTAATTTACTGTTTGAAATCCCAAGTCAATATTATTAGATGATTAGAATTGAAATTCTAATCTTTGATTGATGATTGGATTTTTAAATATTAGATAGGATTAAGTAGAAGCAACGGAAGGGTGATTGGTGATTATTACTTGAAGTGGTAAGTCAATGTCTTTGAGTGTTTGAGGTTGGTGGAGTCAAGATAAGGATTTGGAAGTTAGCTTGGGAATTTAATCTATCACTCAAGGAATATTAGTTAATTTGAAATAATAAAGGTACTCTTGTGCTTATGTTGTGTTGTGTATATATTAATATGTATTTGTGCAAATATTTATGAATGATGGTGTGATTAGTTATTAAGAATTTAGATTTTTACTATATTAGAAGAAAGATGGGAATAGAAGAAAAGGGCAATATGAGTTTCATGGAGAATAAAGGAAGAGGTATAGAAGTTGGATTGGTGCTTTGGATTTTTGTTGGATTTTGATTTAAAGTGTAATTTGAATTGTAACTCTGAATGGTTGACTTGGCATTGAGGTTTGTTAAGTTGAATTAATACTTTGATTGGTAAAGTCAATATTGGAAATAAGGAGTTATAAGTTCAGTTTAGAAGTTAATTCATTGCTTAAGGATTTTTAAAGACTATGACAAGCTTTAAATTAAATTAGAAATAGGGACTGTTGCATTTAGTGGTAATTTGAAAATTAATTATAGTTAAATTGAATTTAAAGGTTTAGGAATTGTAATGAATGTAAGGTTACTTAATTATTAATTAATTGACAAAAAAAAAGGTTAGTTAATTTAAATAGTAGAACATTTTATGTTTGATGATTGTGTTGTGTATGTATTAATTAGTGCTTACGCAATGTTAATTGACAATGGTATGATTAATCATTTAGCTAGAAATTTAGATTTAATAGTATTAAAAATAGAAAAGGGGTAGAACTATAGGAACGTGAGAGACGTTTAATTATTATGCCCAAATTTAGGCATTGATATATTATTTCGGTATTATAAATATTTCTAGGACAAGATAGTGGGATCGAATTCCCAGAACACGTAGAAGAGAAGGAATACAGTGAAGAGTAAGCTCAGGATACAGGTAGCAGTTTCATTCAATTTCATTTATCATGTATTAATAATTGCACAGCATGTTTTATAAATTTATAGTAGCTTTAACCTTGTCAGAATTATTCATGGGATCCGAGTACTCGATGACTAGAGGGCTAGCTACCCCTAGTACAGTTCAGTTATGACCGAAAGGTTGTATTCAGGAGGTTAAACCTCACAGTAGTGCCTTAAGTGCACTAGCAACAAGGTTAATGTTTACTTGTATGGGATGAGTGCGGGGCCCACAGAGGGGCAACATCCCTACCCATACAGACATGTTTTTAATTATACATATTTTATTAATTATTATGCATGGTAATGAATGAAATGAACTGCGTTAAATTGCTGTTTCAGATAAGCTGGTAGATGGTAAGATGATTGAGATAAGGCAGGAAAGCTGGAGGAAGATTAGATGAAGAATTTAGGATTACGTTATAAAAAGTAAGGTTAATTGTATATGATGTAATTTTAAGTTATTAAATTAATAGTAGAAAGAATAAAAAAAAAATAGAATTGTATAAATTATAAAAGGGATTTCAATTACCCAAGTACTGTAAATTGAAAATAAATACCTTAAGAGGATTAATGAATTTTAATTGTCTTATGAACTACTTTGTTTTATAAAAGTTTTAAATTCTAAGTTGTTCGAAAAGCCCATTCCAACTGCAATAAAGTTGGAATATTATTTGAAAAGAAAAAGTTTTAAATTTATTCGTATTTTTGGGCTTTCGGAACTGAAAAAGTGGTTATAATTCAATTAAAATGTTATAATATAGTATGAAAATTCCAGACGTTACAACAATTGTTTAACATGTAATGAACAATTGGACTAAACTTCATGAAATGTGGTTAAAACTTCGTGAAAAAGTGGCTTAAATGTCATGAACAAGTGAACTAAACTTTATGAACAAGTGATTAAAACTTTATAAATAAGTGGTGAAAATGTCATGAACAATTGTACTAAACTTCTTGAACATGTGGTTAAAACTTCATAAATAAGTGGCTTAGACGTTATGAACAAGTGAACTAAACTTCATGAATAAGTGGAATATTTGTCCTGAACAAGTGGCTTAAATGTCATGAACAAATGGGTAAAATTTCATGAACAAGTAGATTATTCCTCATGAATATGTGATAAAAACTTAATGAACAAGTAAGTCAAACGCCATAAACAAGTGGACTAAACTTCATGAACAATTGGTTAAAACAGCATTCCTGGAACAGAGTATGAATAGATGAACAATATGACTATTAAAAATTGTTATAATCAAACAAGTTAAATAGAGGATCATATCACATTCTCCTCTTATATTTATTGGAAATTCATCAAGTATCAGAATTTAACTAGGGTTGATGAAAGGAAAAGGAAAAGTGTGAAAATTACTATAAAATTAATTGTAATCTTCACTAAGGAAAAAACATAGATATGTTAAAGTAGATTAAAAAATTTCAATGCTTTAGTTATGCTATTTTGAAACAATCTATTCCCTTCAAAACACGCACTCTTCAAAGTAGAATCAGGATCTGGCACACAAACATCACCCTTGCAGTTGAAGCTTCAATTGTTGGCTCATTGTGAAGCATAAATTATGCCTTCTTAAGAATAGCCAAAACAAAAATCTAAATAATATAAGCATTCAATTACAGTGAGCAATATTGGCGGAGCTAACCTAGTAAAGGTGACCCGAGAAAGAAATTTAAGAGCAAATGTAGAAGTTTTTCTCCATTGGTTTAGACGAAGGAGTCAAAATAGAGTATTTCTTTTATCAGATCTTACCTGATCAACATATGAAGATGAGTTGGGGAATTCGAAGAGTTTGACAAGTTCAAGCTCATCACAACGACGGCGACAACGACGAAACTTTACCATAATGAAAGGGTGTGAACAACCTAGGTTTTTAAAAATATGGAGGAGGAAATATCTTCAGAAAACTTCACCTGATTAAACTTTCATATCAGATCCTTTATTAAATAAATGCAAGGGGCAAATAAGTCTTTTTATTGCATACTTTAAATTCATTTTAGCCCCCCTTAGGCTACAATGGTAGTTCAGATTTATTTGGGGGCCAAAAGAAATAAATTAAATATAGTGGTCCTCAATTAAAATTCTCGCAAACAAAAATGTAAACCTAAGAAAGGAAAATTTGGAAAGCCTCGTTTGTATTTTTTTTTTAATTTTTTTTAATTTTTGTGGCCTTTAGAAAAACATAATTTCCAATTGTCAAATTTAATCGTGTTTGGTGGACATTGCCTTTGGATATGAGAAGCGTATTTCCCATAAGCCATGTACCCATGTCACATCAAATATTTTTATGGGAAGTTGATTCAATGATGAAGTGAGCTATTGATTTTTTTTTGGGATTTTGTGTATTTGAAATTAGGATTTAAAAATTTTCAATAATATATTTTAGTAATATAAAAACTATTTTGGGATAAGGGTCAAATTTGTCGCGAAAGTTTCCATTTATGATTACTGAGTATCCGGAAATTTATTGTGGCTTAATGTTGCCCTGAAAGTTTACAAAAAGTATCAATGTTGCCCCACCGTTATGATATGTTAAATTTGACTGTTTGTTTGACAGATTAGGCACACTCAGCACAGCCACATCAGATTATTTTACCACGTCTTACCACACATCACACTCCCTTTCCCTCTACTCTACTGATCCTATAAAGCTTTTCAAGTGATAAATTTGACATGTATCTCACATGTGGTACAAAAAATATTTAAAATAAGCATTGATATTTGTGTAGGATAGGTTATAAGTTTAATTTATGGGTGAAGGTGTAAAATTGCCCATGTAGTTTGGTTTAAGGTGCACCCAACACCGTGAAGTTTTTTTTTGGCCAAAAGTGCCCATGTAGTTACCATAATGGGTCAAAAATGTTCATACCGTCAATATACACTAACGGCGTTAAGTTTTTCAAAGTTAGGGGAAAAAATGTGCAAAAATACCGATAAAATTTGGTTGGAAGTGCACCTAACACCTTAGATGCACTTTTTGAAAGTTCACGCCCCTCTTTATATGGATAGAACTTATAACGGGGTCTCGAAAAACAAGTAATTTCTGCTGGGCTGTTATCTTTTTTTAGGTTCATTAGGGTTCTTTTTGGTTGGAACTTCGAGTTATCTTGATAGGAATTTGCTATCTTTATTTCCGTCTCAGCAAATTCTTTTTTTCCACAAGGGATCGTGATGTTTTTCTATTCGGGATAAGTTATCTGCCATGTTTCTTCAACATTATATGGATTAGAAATTAGAACTTACTTTTTTTGAACTGTATGACATATATGAATCTATATAAATTCCATGGCAGCTAGTATATATAGGGCAGATGTATATAGATAATATTTTTTGGTGAATTCTGTCCATTTGGATTTGTTTGTGGCAATTTGGATATGAATCTATTCAGATCTGTATATAGTGTAGATGTTCACATACCTGGATGGAAATTTAAAAAAAAATATTCAGCCACTTTCCACGTCTCTTTTTTATTGTGAGACGTGGAAAGTGGCCCAGTGAAACACTTTCCACGTCTTACTGTAAAAAAGAGACGTGGAAAATGCCACTTTCCACATCTTTTTTTTATTGTGAGACGTGGAAAGTGGCCCAGTGCAACACTTTTCACGTCTCACAATGAAAAATAGACGTGGAAAGTGGCATTTTCCACGTCTCTTTTTTAAAGTGAGACGTGGAAAGTGGCAAATTTTCCACGCCTCATTTTTAATATGAGACGTAAAAAGTGGAGACTTTCTACGTCTCCCCAATCCAAGTCCCAACAAAAAGAGACATGAAAAGTCTAAAAAAAAAGAAGTGAAAAGTGTTTTTTTTAGTAGTTGACACAATAAAAGCTTTTTTTATTCTTTTATTAACTGATTTATGTATAGGATTCCATTCGACCCATGGTTGGGAACTAATGATTGGTTCTGTCTATAAAGATTTTGGATTTGTTCATAATGATCAAATTATATCCGGTCTTGTTTCCACTTTTCCAGTCATTCTAGATACTCTACAAAGATAGAGGTTTAATATAAATCTATTTACAATATCTATCTTCATATATATAGAATATCAATCACATATATGTAATGCACATAGCGTCCCAATTTTTTTTGTTTCATCTATTTGATTTGTATTGGTTACAATCAATCTGAAATAATCAAAAGGCAACTCTTTTTCGTCCGATTCGAATTTATAGATTTCTTATTATTTTCAAGACCAATCCCGGTATCATATTATATCATATTAAAAAAATAATCTTTTTAGCATTCCGAAGAAGTAATTGATTAAATTAATAAATTTAATAGTTAACAGATGATCTAGGGGTTCTATGGGAAACTTTTTCTTATTTCGAAAATATTAGTATTAGTAAAACCCAACCGATTTTTAACGTTTGGACCATGATATGAAATGAAAACATAAATCCAATTTCGAAACTCAAATAAATAAAAAACAAAATAATAAAACAAGCGATAAGCACGTAATATGTGACTCGCCTAAAGCAACGGCAATATCTTATTATGTGTAGTACCTCTTTAGACAATTACTATGTCTATTTTGTTTCCTATAGAAAGTGTGTATCCGCACTTAATATTAATAACTAATAAAAAATGGATTTCTTTTCTCTTTGAAAAAAGAGAAAAGGGGGGATAAAAAAAAAAAAAGGTTTCGCAGTTCTTCATTGTCCATATATAACTTTGATAAGAGCCAGTTCATCAAAATTTTAGAAAGAATAAAGAATTTGGTTGGAATAAGTTTCCGATTATTTGTATTACCTTGACTTTGAAAATACGAACATGGGAAAAAGTCAAATATTTGTTTAATTGAAAGAGTATTTTCTATTTATATATTATCCATAGAATACATTATTCCATTCGAATACACTATAATTTCGAAATGCAGATATTTTTGAATTATTCAATTAATGAATTAAATAGAAAAATCAAATTTCAGAAATCATCTAGAAAACGATGGATACAGTTTTCTTTTAGTTTTTTTCCCTCAACTCAATTAATACGACGTTATTGTTCACTAATTCCTACCAAGATAATTCTTAGTGAAACAATACTCTGGATGCTACGAGGGAAAGGGAAAATGTAAAGACTACCATTAAAGCAGCCCAAACTAGACTAACTATATCCATGTAAATTATGTCTCCTATTTCTATCAATATGAAGGAATTATTTCATTTTTGTTATTGTTCACTAAAAATAAATAATAGTAGAATCACTGGCACAGAGTCAAAAAGGGATTCTGACCTACCATCATAGATCTTAGAATCCAATAAATCCAATTATAACATCTAACAAGTTCGTATATCATCTCTAGTATAATCAGAAAACATTAAGTACAAACAAAATCCTTAGGTGCACTTTGAATCAAATTTCGTGGTATTGGATGCATTTTAGACCTAATTTCATGGGCATTTTTATACATTTTATTTTCCCTAACTTTGAAAAACTTAACGCCGTTAATGTATATTGACGGTATGGGCAATTTTGGCCTATTTTGGTAACTACATGGGCATTTTTGGCAAAAAAAAAACTTCACGGTATTAGATGCACCTTGAACCAAACTACATAAGCATTTTTGTACTTTCGTCCTTTAATTTATTTTTAAATAAACATTTTAAATTGTTTCAAACTCTTCAAGAAATAAAAAAAAAAAAAAGAAAATGAATGACGGAAATGTGCTGAACTGAACCAACTATACAGGTGGTACCATTGGGTAGTGGGTCTAGTAAAAAAAACGTCCAGAATCAAGTGAATCAAGTGCAGGACCATTGGACAAGTAATTATAATTAAATAGGCAATGTTTTAAACCAACAGGTAAACAATGAATTCCACAAGAGGACAAAGCATAACTCTTCCTCTCTCCCCATAACTCTTCCTCTCTCCCCATGTTCACTCTTCTAAAACCAGCCTTTCCTTTTTCCTTATTCTGGCGAGCTCCTGTCCAGCAGGAAAACATGTTCTACATTTTCATTTTTCTTCTCCTCCATTAACCCATTTTTTAAGCAGATCAGATGGTAAGAAGTGAAAAATTTTCACCAAACTAATTATTATTACATCTTCAGTTCTTCTCCTCCTCCATCATCCCATTTTTTCTGGCCGTAATTGTTGGATGCGAGCCGTCCAGTTACTTGAAATCCGTTCTGGCTCATTGACGATTTCCCAGCTTAATCTGGCCAGACATCCAAACAGATTTTTCACTATATCCGAGCTGTCGCCATAGCCGGCCGGTCCAGCCGTCCGGCGCGGCCCGGCTGGCTCTGAAATTTACCGTCTCCAATAATTTAAAAGTCGATTATTTTTCAAGTCCCCCTTATAACTATGAATTTCCCAAGTTACCCCTGGACTAAAAATATAATTCTTTGCTAAAAATTACACTACACCCTCATGTTTAGAAGGGCAGAGTGGGGTTTTAAGGATTAATTTTTTTGGTCTTCACATGGCATGCGATTCCCCATTTCTCGTCATCTTCCCTCCTCACCCTTCCAATTCAATCATCTTTAACTTTACTTTCTTTGGCTTTTCAATCTCTCTCTCTCTAGTTCTGGTCTTTCATTCACGTCCTGTACTGCCATTGAGAGTCCACGCAAGAACTCTAGCTAGCTGATACTCCACACCTTAGCCGCTGTGACTTTTCCTCAAGTAAGGTTTTAGCAACAGTATGGCTTTCTAGGTTCGTTAAAAAAGACATTTCACATCGGTTACTGGAATGATATTCTTATTCTTGACTCACGTTATCTTTCAAGTACAGAGAGTGAAAATTAGTAAATCATCTTTTACATGTTCATTTTCTCATATATATTTGTTATGTATTATGTATAATCGTTACTCAATATTTCCCTTTTGCTTTGCAGTTTGTGCGTCCCGATTTCTTTGTACTTTGATTCTTCATTTTAGCTTCCCCTTGGTTGATTCTTCATTTTAACTTCCCCTTGGTTGATTGTTTTGATATTCCCCAAATCAGCAAAAAGCTCAGGGGAAAAAAACAAAAAACCATAAAAAAGGAGACACCTTCCCTGCAGACAGACACGCGGAAGGCTCCGGAAAAAAGGTTAGCATATATTTTTATTGTATTCATATTACTGTTTCTCATTCGTTATATACATCCTTATGTTTATGAGCATATATTTACTGTGCTTTGTTCATAACTCAAAATTTTAATGGTCATATTGAATAGTTTAAAAAATTATTATTTTATATAAAAATCATAATTTTTTAAATTACTAAGATTTAATGTTATCAGTTCACATATAAATAGTTCAAAATTGTAGTGAAAAATAATACACTTTATAAAATATATTTTGATAAGTTTTGCCATTTTGAAGAAAATTAAATTTCTCACATACCAAATACATAAACCAAGTTTAGTCATTTTCTTACTTATACAGAACTTGCTCATCAATCTTCATGTAAGAGACAGAGACAGAGATAGTGTGAACTTAACTCAAATAGAACAAGAGTACCGAGAAAAGTATCTAGAGTGCATAAACTTATTTTGAAACATCGTATCATGCATAATCAACCTTCATCTTTGACAAGGATAAAAGTAATATTCATATATTTCAACCCCAAAAAAATCATATAAAAAGATGGTTAATGCCATGAACGAGAGAAATTAATTCCCAGAATGTCGCATTTTGAAGAAGTATATGGAAAACTAACCAATGAGATCATAATATCATATTACCATACATATTTCTAACTCAAATGAAAAATCGCACTTGCTTCACCATGAAATTGCAGTGGTGATACAGACTATAATCCTTATTTATCCATACTTGACTGCTCTTCCAGGGCTACTTGCAGATTTGTCTGTTTTTCCTCGACATATTTTCATGTTATTTACTTTCTAACTGATCTAAGTTTCAATAATTTGGTGTTTCAAAATAATAGGAATGCTCTCTCTCTCTCTCTCTCTCTCTCTCTCTCTCTCTCTCTCTCTCTCTCTCTCCCTCTCTCTGAGTTGATTCTCCCTGCTGAAAAATCCATTAATTCCCGTCAAAAACAGCCAAGAAGCTGTTGCAGGGCATGTAATTTTAGTGCAAATCTCTCCCTCCATTAACATACATGAATTTACCGTTGTTATGTCTCCCAAAATGGCAGGTTTCAAGTAGGTAGGCACGCTTTTCTAGTCCGTTCTCATCGTTTATCCTAATACTCATTTAGGAGTAAAATTAGAGTGTATAATGAGCACTTTTTTTTTTAAAAGAAAAAGTGACTTCAGCACACTCAAGTATTCTTCTCATTATCATATAGGATCCGAAATTATTTTTTATTATCATACAGTAAGCTTTTAAATCACAAGACCATCCGTAGCCTAAATAGATGTAGGTTTTCTTTTTCACCTCCCAGTTTATAAGATCACCTGTAGACTTTATTTACTTGTAGTCAGTAATAAATTTAAAATTAAGCACAAGAGAAATAGATTAACTCAAAATTCAAAAATTATTTATAATAAGAAAATTAAACCATAACAGAGTCTAACAAAAGAGTAGAACACTAGTTTCTTAGTTGGCCTACGTACGTCCTTACGCCAACTAATTTAGAAACACTTGCCAAAATTGATTAATAACACCGTCCTAAAATACCCAGTCATGATAAACATCCACAAGAAGTTAAACAGTATGGAAAGAGAGGAAAAATCAATTGCAAAATACATAATGTAAATAATATATCTCATATAGGGAAAATTATAATTAGGTCACATGGAAGAGGCTTAATCACAATCTGTTCCCTTGAAATAACCTAATTATATCCAAATCCTTATGGATGTGGTTGTAATTAATTCTAAAAGTCAAATTCCAATCCTACCCGTTTGTTTTAACATAAAAATAATACCTTGGAGAATTTGGAATATTTATTTACAAACGTGAAATTGTCATTTCACTTTTGGAACTAATTTCAATCAAGTCCCTGAAGAATTGGTTGTAATTTGGTAATTTCATAGGATTTCGATTCTGTGCTATAGGAACTAATTGTAATTTTCTTTATTTAAGATTACAATTGAAGTTCCTCTTGTTTCCCTTATTGATGTGGGACATGCATGCATATACACAAGTATATTCTCGCCTGCTACCAATAGTTTTTGTTGAAACATTACTTGTTATCTTAACAATTAAATTAAATTTTGAAAATAAAATATATGAAATATAAAGCAAATAGGTACAAAATATTTATAGGAAAAATGACAAAAAAATCCCTTCCAATTTGTAAAATCCCAAATAAGGAATTTTGAGTTGTTAATGGTTGTTAATACCTATCATGAAGTTGTTATTGGGATTTTGCAAATTGGAAGGGATTTCTTTTGTCATTTCCTCATATTTATAAATTTAATATAATATATTTCAAATGCTACATAAGCCATTTATTTCTTTCTTCCCTCGAAATTTTTTAAGCATGAATCATGAGGTCTCTCTACGCTCCCGAATTCCAAAAAAGAAAGGGTGGGGGAATGTGAAGAAAAATAATTTACTTCTGATTGATTTTCGTATAAAACTATTCAATTGCAAGTGGTATAATAAAGCCAAAACAAGTAGGAATCCACTCGTCTAAACAAATTATTACTATTAAATATCAAAACTTAAAAAAAAAAAATGAACTGTGGTAATTTGACTTCATCGGCTCTAGTAACTAAGAGCACATGCATTAGAACTTAAAAAAAGCCTAGTAGGGGAAAAGTGGGAGATTTTAAGGACTATTTTTTAAGTCTTCCTTTATAACTAACTTCCCAATTTAACCTTGTCAACAAATATAATTCTTTGCTAAACGTACACCACCCCTGCATATTCCTAGGGGCAGAGTGGGGGTTTAAGAATTAATTTTTCAAGTCTGGACATGGCATACCATTATTCCCCATGTTTTTCCTCTTCTATCCTCACCCTTTCAGTCATCTTTTTCTTGACTTTCTATGGCTCGCCCCCCCCCCCCCCCCCACACAAAAAAAAAAAAAAAAAAAAAAATTCAATTACTCTAGCCAATCCTCCATACCCTAGAGCCGTAACTTTCCTTCAGGTAAGGTTGCCGGAGTGTTGCTTTCAGCATGCGCCTCATTTTCTCCTTCATGAGGAGCTAAATACTATTGCTTTTGCTCGAAAATTGTCTTATACACTGTTCTCTTATACTATAATTCTACTTTAGAGACTGACAAATAATGGATAATCTTTTACATATCCATTTTCTTACTGAACATTTCCCTTTTTCTTTGCAGTTTGTGCTTCTGATTTCTTGGTACTTTGATTCTTCATTTTAGCTTCCCCTTCGTTGATTGCTTTGATACCAAATCAATATTTTTTTCCAAAAACAAAAGGAGACTTTCATATCGACTGTCGTGGAAGACTCCAGAAAAAGAAAAGGTTAGCGCGCGTGCGCGCACACATATATACATACATACATATTTCTTAATATAATTATGTCACTTTTTCTCATATGTTATATCCTCTGTGTTTATTACACATTTAGTGTGTTTTGTTCAAGTCGGTAGCACTTGGATCCATCTTTTACATATAAATAAAATCCATATTGTAAGGACACTGTTCATAAACTATATGGAGACAACGATCCATTCATGAAACTTGCCTAATAATTGAAAGAAATTGCTGGCAAAAAAAAAAAAAAGAAAGAAAGAAATTAAAATGCGTGTAGTTATTATTATTACTCCAAAAAAGAAAAAAGTGTATTATGAAAGTGCATATATAATTCTCCTTTTGTGTTGGACATGAGCATAGTCTAATATATATTCTTCTATTCGGATTGTTCAATTCTTGTCAGTTTTGTTTCGGCGATTGCCTTTCCTTTTTGGTGGACGTTTTCTGCTAGGCATCTTCAAATAGAGTTGAAATCTCTAAAGAAGAGGTAGATATACATTTTGAATGAATTCTCTTATCCTTTTTGTGTGCATTGCTATTTTGCTATCTGATTAATATATTAGTTTGTCCTTTTAATTTCATGTTGTAGGTTGACTTTTTTTTTCCCGACATTATAGTATTGAATTACATTATCATTCATCTATATTCAGAATGAAAATTAAGTGGAATAAGAGGACTACATGATAAAAATAATACAAGTATTTTTGCCTTCCTTTTTTCTCCGCCGTGACTGACTTGTTTTTTTCTCCTTTTACTTTCAGAAGCCTAGAAAAAATAATAAACTATACATCTGGTAACTAACTCGCAAGCATTAAAAAATTAGTTAAGATAGATATTCATAATAAATGTGCATTAACTTCTTTAAATATAATGGTTCTATTGATCATGTATATTGTAACTACACGTTAATAGAAATTTTGATAATATGCAATTAATAGGAATAATTTAAAAAAATTATAAATTTAAGAGACAAAGTGAATTGGTATATTATATTTAAGATCAAAATAAACATTTTGTTAGAAAGAGACTAGCAAGTATTTTCATTTCATTTTCTCATTTCATGGATATGTATTCATCTTAAACTGGGTCCGGTTTCGGTGCTCGTCGCAAAGATAGGTAGAGGGCGCTCATCTACTCTGGACCGTTCAGATTTAAATCTTGACGGTCCAGATTTAATATTTTTAAGTATGTAATTTTTAAATGAATAATATGTTTTTTGACAAAATGATAGTTAAGATATTATCTTCATTTTAGATTTTGTAACTAAAAAAATAATTGTTTTTTTAAAATCACAAACTTAAAAAAATTAAATCTGGACCGTCCAAATCCAATCTAGACGGTCCAGAGTGGATGAACGCCCTCTACCTATCTTTGCGACGAGCACTGAAACCAATTCCTCTTAAACTCTTACGGAAGCTTTCAACCGTTTTGTTTTGCAGTTATTGTGAGCCCCGCTGTGAGCCCTGCTTTGTCGGTGTTTGGATCTAGCTTTCTCTGGTTTATTTGCTTCGTTCTTCTACAAAGATAACCAAAAACCTAAAACATAAACAAGGTTAGTTTAATTTCATTGTTTCTTTTTGTTTTTTTATCATGTCATCATTTTCTTTGTCATGTGTAACTCTTTTGTTCTCTTTCTTGAACTGTACAACTTTTAGGAATTAAATAACTAATATACGAATATATGTGTGTGTGTATATATATATATTAAGTAAATTAGTTTATTATTTATAAAGAATTTTGTTTGGTTTTCCTAAAACACCCCTTCTTCTATATCATTTGCATTGAAAATTATTACCACACATTATTATGGACAATCAAAAGGTATAGTTAAAAAAATTGATAAATATGGGAGACAGAAGAAATTGCATGTGTTGTTAAATTGTTACATGTAGGGCTAAAACAAATTTTTGGGTTATACTACTGCAGGAAAAAGCATACTTGTCATTATTTAATTAGCTCTGAGCCTATACTTAAGGGTTTTGAATCGTCAAATAATTAGTGATATATTCCACGGGTTTTTAATAATAAAATAAATAGTAATATTTTAAATATTGTTAAAATAACTATAAAGAAATTACTCATTTTTCAATTCAATCAAATTCATTTGTTCGTAGAGCTATTTACTGCTTACATTTTTGGAACACCTCTAAAAGTGGACAGACTTCATATTTGTCACTTTCTTATAAAACCGTTAAGTATTGAAGAAAATAGTAAAGGTTGCTTTATTTTAACATTTTATTATACAGTTAACCCGAAACATTCCAATAGCAAAACCATAAAATAAAAGGCAAAAACACAATTACTATATCCAAAATCTGAATACATTCAATCAAATTCCAATATCTAAAATTAATAAGGCTAGAGATGCAATGAACAATTCGAGTTAGTTTTCTGAATGCAATCAGTATCTTAAAGTATTTTAAGGTGCAATCAGCACCCCTAAATATAAATTACACTCTAAAATATTTTTTGGTGCGACCAATTTTATTATCTTTAGTTGCATTTCTTACCTGACAAAAAGAAGTAGGCAATTAATTTAAAAAAAAGATGACAAACGAACATTTGTGATTATATTAATAAGGTTGAAATTGCCCTGTTTTTATTAATTTAGTAAGCCAATTGCACCCAAAAAATACTTTAGGGTGTTAATACAACAACAACAAAAGTTCGCACCCTTAAATACTTTAGGGGGTGCTGATTGTACCCTAAAAAATAGTTAGGAGTGTTCATTGCATCTATACCAAATTTAAAATATAAGTAATTCATGATTAGGAAGATATTTTGATTTTCCAGGACAGTTAAAAGTCAATTTATGAAAAGGGCCTTCAAGAGCATCCACAAGTTCACCAAAACGGCAAAACCCTTATTTACTTATGCATGAGTAAAATAATCATTTGATTTTGAGGACTTTCACATCAGGAAAATATCGCAAAAAAGCGCTCAAAATATGTAAATGACACTTAGATATACTAAATTTCTTAAAGGACAGATAGATAAAATGAATTGATGTGTCTTTTATGAAGTTTAAAGGAAATGACCAAAATGCCTTTCAATAAATAGGGAGTTGGTAAGTATCCGTGTAGCTTGGTAAATGAAAATAGAAAATTAGTAAATATATAAAAGGAGTTGGTAAACACAACCATGAAGTCGGTATTTAAGTAAAGAGAGGGCTGGTAAGTGTTTGGTAAGCACAAATAGAAATTTGGTAAATCCATTTAGAGAGTTGGTAAAGTCCAAGATATTTTGATTTTCCAGGACAGTTAAAAGTCAATCTATGAAGAGGGCCTTCAAGTGCATCCACAAGTTCACCAAAACGGCAAAACCCTTATTTACTTATGCTCGAGTAAAATAATCATTTGATTTTGAGGACTTTCACATTAGGAAAACATCGCAAAAAAGCGCTCAAAATATGTAAATGACACTTAGATACACTAAATTTCTTAAAGGATAGATAGGTAAAATGAATTGATGTGTCTTTTATGAAGTTTATAGGAAATGACCAAAATGCCTTTCAATAAATAGGGAGTTGGTAAGTATCCGTGTAGATTGGTAAACGAAAATAAAAAATTGGTAAATATATAAAAGGAGTTGGTAAACACAACCACGAAGTCGGTATTTAAGTAAAGAGAGGGCTGGTAAGTGTTTGGTAAGCACAAATAGAAATTTGGTAAATCCATTTAGAGAGTTGGTAAAGTCCAGTAAATGGAGTTGATAAGTGCTTAGGTAGAGTTGGTAAATTTGTAAAACAAAAAGGTATATTAGTCATTTCCTTTAAACTTATGATAGGACAGATCAATCCATATCATTTATATGTCCTTTAAAAATTAGTGTACTTAAATTAAATATTCTTAATATATTTTTGAAAGTTTATTTATGATATGTTCCCTTTTCATGATTAGGTTTGTTGTAAAAACAAATTATAATTTTGTGCTTCCCTCCCTTATCAAAACTCAAGTCAGTCATATGGTTTTTTTTGGGTGATGGGGTAAAATCGGTAATTTTTTTAAGAGTCGGTATAATCGGTGGTGGCACTTTACTAATTTATAATCAGTATAACAGCACTGCTTAAGGATTATGGATTCTGGTCAAATGACCACAATACCCTCAAGGCAGTTTCAACAGTCAAAAAATGCACTACATGTATGAGTAAAAACAAAGGTTGGTCCAATTGGTAAATGGGTTTGTTTATACCATAAGGTTGTGGATTCGAATTCCGCCAATATAATGACCTTATTGGTGAGCGATCTGTAAGTACCTCTGTAAGCACTTTTTGAGTTTTTAGGCCTGCCCTCGCCTTGAACTCACCTAATATTTTCTTTATAAAAAAAAAATAACTAGGCGAAAATGCATATCACGTTTGGCTCCTTCATAGATAGAGATCACGCCATGAAAGAAAACAAAAATCTTGAATGCTGAAATCAAACCTTAACGAGAGATTTTATAACAACTATATTGACTAGTTCAACCTAGCAAACACGAATAAAAGAACACACATGAATTCTTCCCAGAAAGTGAACTTACCTCTCTTCGTTACAAGCTTCATCACAGGTTTTCAACCTAAAATGCTTCTTCTTCTTCTTCTTCTTATGATGATGATGATGATGATGATGATGTCTAGTGATTTATTCTATTGTACTTCCCTTAATTTGCCTTCCTATTATTCCATGAATGGCTTACTTAGCTTTCCTTCGATCCTATTCAGGTTGAGTTGCTTTCGATGGCAGACATTGGGACCAATTTTGCGGGTGGGTGTACAGTAGAAATAGTGAAGGCAGTAGGAAGGCAAGCTCGTTATTGTTATGAATTCGACAAGCTTGTTGAAGATCTTGATGATGGACATGAAAACTTGAAAACTACAAGAGATTGCATACAACGCCAGTTTGACAAAGACAAAGCTAACACTAAAGAGCCTTCAAGTCAACTTCAGCTGCAATTGGAGAAAGCAAATAAGCTCATAGACAAAGTGGAAGACCTGAGAAGGAAAGCAGAAGCAAAGAAAAGCTGTTGCCCCCATGGGGTTTACCCAAACTGGATATGCCAATATTTTGTTGGGAAGAAAGCAGAAGAGAAGACCAAAGGATTGAAGCAACTCAATGATGAGTTGAGACAAAAGCTGTTACCTGCTCATCGAAATTCACTTCGTTACATGCTCCCATCAGAAGATTTTATTCTATTTAAGTGCACAGAAGAGGCGCACAATGAAATCTTAAAGGCATTAAAAGATGAAAAGAAGATAAGAATTGGGCTTCATGGAATGGGGGGTTGCGGTAAGACTTCCTTGTTAATGGAGATTCTTAAGGAACTGCAAGACTCTGAAGTTTACAAGACAGCATTTGCCGTTGTGTCCAATCCTCCAGTTTACAAAGCTATTCAAGGCAGCATTGCAAACTGGATTGGCTTGAAATTTGAGACGGAGGAAAATGTACATGATAGAGCCGCAAGATTGTCCATGGCATTTCAAGAAGATAGGAAATATGTTATATTCTTGGATGATGTGTGGGAAATGCTTGACTTTAAATCCATAGGGATCCCTGTTGGTAGAAATTGCAAAGTTCTTCTAAGTACTCGACAACGACATATATTTGACTTGATGAAATTTGACTCTGTCATCCATATGTCACTTTTGACAAAAGAGGAAGCCTGGGAATTGTTCCAAAAGCATGCTGGTGAAATAAAAGAACCATTCCAACAAGTGGCTCGAGAGATCACTGATGAATGTCACAGATTGCCCGTTGCAATTAAAGCTGTGGCAAGTACTTTGAGGAATAAAGAAGATTATACTTGGACAGAAGTACTGGCAACATTGAAAGATCGAAGACGGCCGCTTAAAATTGAAAAAGGAATGGAAGATCTTTATAGGTGTCTAAAATTTAGTTTTGATGAGTTGAAGGATGCAGAAGAGCGATCACTTTACTTATTATGTGCCTTATTTCCCAAAGATTCAGAAATTGATATTGAAGTTCTCATCATATTTGCATTTGGGTTGGGCATCTTCCCAGATGCTAACTCATATCAAAGAGCTAGGTCCATAGTGCGCATGACCATTGATAAATTCAAGAGCTACTGTTTGTTACTGCAGGAAGGAAAGTATGTTAAATTGCATGACATGTTTCATGCTTTAGCTTTATGGGAAGTGAACAATAAAACTCAAGTGCTTATGGAGCCTAAACAGATTGTCACCCTGAGAAAGGCAGATTATATGAAAGATACGACCAGATTGTATTGTAATGGCATAGAAGAATTTCCAGATCAGTTGAACTGTCCAGAACTTGAGATACTAATTGTGTGTAATAATGGTGGATGCTCATCAAAATTTCCAGATATGTTTTTCAAAGAGATGATAAAGTTGAAGGTGCTGGCCATACAAAATACATCAATTGGGACAAAACCAGATCTTGTCCTACCTCAACCAATTGAAGGCCTGAAAAAGCTTCGAACTCTTTGCTTGAGAGGATGGACATTAAAGAATATCTCTATGGTTGAAAAACTTGAGATGCTTGAAACTATTGAGCTATTGGATTGTGTAATGGAAGAGCTTCCTAAAGAATTAGCAAGCCTGAAGTCTTTGAAGTTGTTCGAAGTGTTCAATTGCAAACTAGGAGGCGATCCTTATAAGGTGCTTGCCACTTATTCACATTTGGAAGAGCTATATTTTGTAGACAATGATTTTCCAGAAATAATGCAGCAGCTCATTGGTCAGAACATTGCTAGGTTTTTTCAGCAAATTGGCGCATTTAAGGCACTACAAAGGTACCATCTAGGAATTGGAGGTTCCATCATAAATGCTTCCAAGGATTATTCATCGTCCAAGCTTATATCTATAAAAAATGTTGACGCCTCCTCTATCACAAATGAAGCATTTCAAGCATTGTCCCAAACACTAGAGGCTCTTTTCTTTGAAAAAATAAAGGGGGATTGCAAATGCATCATTCCTGACATGTTTCCAATACAAGGTGAATGTTTGAAGGAATTAAAAGAATTTGTTCTTCATGATTCTAACTGCATAAATTGCCTGATTGACACCACAAATGATAAACTATATAAGACTGGAATCCTCTTCGCCAGGTTGCGAAAGTTGAAAGTTGAAGCCATACCTCACTTAGAAGCCTTATGCCATGGTCCACCTCCTTCTAGACTTTTTGAGAAGTTAAAGGAGCTATTTATAAAAAACTGTAGCCGATTGACATCTCTCTTCACGGCTACCACTGCTCAAACAATGGTGATGTTGGAAGTGCTGGAAGTAATTGAATGCGTTCAGCTGAGGCATATGATAAAAGTTGAAGACAACAATGAAGATATTTTAGTAGGGCCTATGCTCCCAAACTTGAAAAATATCAGTGTCAAAGGATGTGGTAGTCTGAAATGCGCATTACCAATCTTTGTTGCCAGTGGTCTTTTGCAATTAGAGACTGTCGAAATTGAAGATGCTGCTGTGTTGCAATATGTATTTGGCGATGATGAGCACAAAAAAGATCAAAATCAGAAGCAGATCAACATTGACCTTTCAGCTGTGAAAATGATCAAGCTCATTAACTTGCCAGATTTCATCAGCATTTGCCCACAAAATTATGATATGAAGAAGTTGCCATTGGATAAAGCAATTGTTAAGGGATGTCCAGGGTTGGAACCTGAAGTGAAACAAGAAGATTGTGACGAGGCTATTGTTAAGGGATGTCCAGGGTTGGAACCTGAAGTGAAACAACAAGATTGTGACGAGGCTATGGAGCAGGTAATGCTTTCAATGACATAATTATAATTATAAGTTAGTCTAAAAATTCCATTAATCACATTCTAATTACTTATTATTTATTTTTACATTCAGGCTGAGTTGCTTTCAATGTCCAGTGGTGAGGACTTGAGATACAATACTAGGGTCAGGACTGCAAAAGATTTGCTAGAAGCTTTTCAATTCAATACTTCTATTACAAATCTCAGTAAGGAGAAAGACTCGTTAATATCAAAACTAGAAGGCATACCATCTGGAGACCCTCAGCAGCAGATGCTATTGGAAGAAGCAAGAGATCTCATGGAAAAAGTTGAGATGCTGGAACGAAAAGCAGAAGCAAGCAAGAGTTGTTGTAATGGTGTTTTGCCTAATTGGTTGGGACAATATATTGTACGCAAGCGTTTAGAACTGGTGACCAAAGAAGTGACGCTGTTCAATGTAAAGTTGGCAGTGGCACCAAAACCTGCATCATTTCAACCCAGCATCACCAGTAACAATTTCTTTTTGCTTGAATCTACAAAAACCTTGTGCGATGAAATCCTATTGGCATTGAAAGATGATGAGACTTACATGATTGGTCTTTATGGACTCGGGGGTGTTGGTAAAACATCCTTGATCTTAGAAGTGTGTGATAAAGTGAACAGCTTGGAACTATTTGATTTGGTGACCTTTGTTGTGGTATCCCCTGATCCAGACATCGGAAGAATACAAGATGACGTTGCAGAGTGTTTAGGCTTGAAATTTAATAATTCCGACACTGAGACTTTAAAAGCTGCAACACTATCCAGGGTATTAAATAATGGGGAAAAATTTCTCATAATCTTGGATGATATATGGGAAGTGCTTAGACTTCAAGATGTAGGGATTCCCCTCAGTAAAAATTGCAAGGTTGTTTTGACTACCCGGGATCAACATATATGTACCTTGATGGAATGTCAAAAAATGGTCTATTTATCTGTCGTACCTGAAGAGGAATCTTGGATTTTATTCCAAAACAACGTTGGCGTAATACAAGATACATTAAAAGATTTGGCGCTGCAGATTTCGAAGGAATGTTATGGGTTACCTCTTTTAATTAATGTAATGGCTAGAGCTTTGAAAGACAAACCAGAGCATGTTTGGAGGAAAGCACTCAAGACATTGAAAAGCGCATCAGATATGTTAATAGGTTCACTCAAGGCTTATGATGTTCTGAAATTCAGTATCGATAATTTAGGAGATGAAGTGAGATCACTTTTCTTTTTATGTGCTCTCTTTCCACGTGATTCAAACATTAATCTGGAAGTTTTGATCAGATTTGCAACTGGTTTGGGCATATTTAAGGATGTTGAGTCATATGAGAAAGCTAGAACCAAAGTGGGCGCAGCCATTGATGAACTTATCGACTCTTATTTGTTGGTACGGGTATATAAAAAAAGACAATACTTTTGCATGCACAATGTGGTGCATGACGTAGCCTTTGAGTTAGGAAAGAAAATTCAAGCGATCGTGAGGCATGCATGGCACCCAGAAGCAACATATTGGGTTGATAGGAAAGATATAACGAGATTATATTGTCATGATATAATGAAATACCCACATCAACTAAATTACCCAAAACTTGGGTTTCTGTTTGTTACCTTTGATGGTAACTGTTCATCCGATATTTTAGCTACTTTTTTTACCGCGACGATAGAGCTCAAGGTGTTGACTTTAATCGATACATCCCTGTGGGCAAACCCAAATCTACTCTTGCCTCAATCAATGGATGGGTTAAAAATGCTCCGATCTGTTTGCTTGTGTGGATGGACCTTAGAGAACATGTCTGTTTTGGGAAAATTGGAGATGCTTGACACTATTGAACTATCATCTTGTGTAATCGAGGAACTACCTGAAGAATTAGCAGAACTAAGAAGGTTAAGTTTGTTGCAAGTATCGCAGTGCAAAATAGGAAGCAATCCTTTTCAGGTGCTAACAAGATGTTCCCAACTTGAAGAGTTATATTTTGTTGAAAACAGACTTCCAAAGATGGCGTCAAATGATCATCATGTTGTTCAACTACTTCACCAGATTGACTCCTCTAAGGTACTTCAAAGGTATCATCTCGAAACTGGAAGTTCCTTCAATCACTTGGAAAATGATTATATCACGAAATTCATCTCAATAAATAGTTTTAATATCCCTCACTCCAATGAAGAAATGAAGAATATGGCTCAAAAGTTAGAGGTTCTTTTCTTGGAACATGCCCAAGGAGATTGCAAAAACATCCTCCCTGACATGATTCCAATAGAAAGAGAGTGTATAAATGAGTTGACAGAATTTTTACTTTATGATTCTGACAACATAGAATACTTGATTCACACCACAAATCATCAGCTGTATCACTCTAGAACTGTTTTCTCTGGGTTGATAAAGCTGAGAATTCTAGTCATGAAGAACTTGAAGGCCTTGTGCCAAGGTACCCCTCCTTTAAATCTTTTTGAGAAATTAGAAGAGCTATGTATATTCAGTTGCATCCAATTGCGTTGTATTGTCTCTGTGGGTAAGCTGAATTTTGGTAACCTGAAGCGCTTAGAATTGAAGGGTTGTCCAAAGTTGACATCTATGTTCACGTATGCCACTGCTCAAACTATGGTGTTGTTGGAAATTCTGATCCTACGACATTGCCTTTCCTTGAAGCAAATAATGAAAGATGAGATTACTCCAGTGGGGCCTATGTTCACAAAATTGAAACAAATCCATGTTGAGGGATGTCCACATTTGAAATTCATCATACCGGCATCTTTTCTTGGCGGCATTTCACAACTAGAGAGACTCGAAATAGAAGATGCAGATATGTTGAAGCATGTATTTGGTAAATATGAACGTGAAGAAGGTCAAAATGATTTTCCAGTTCTAAAAATGTTTCCAGTCCTAAAAATGTTTAAACTTGTTGACCTTCCAAATATCACAAGCATCTTCCCCCAAAATTATCACATAGTGTGGCCAAATGTTGTCAAACTATATGTAGATAGATGTCCGCTATTGAGCATCCCATCTGAGTTAGATTCAAAAGTGATTCAGATTCAGCAAGGTGGTGGCAATTCTAGGGAACAGGTAATGCTAATTTGTGAATAGAGACATACATATGAAGAATGCATCTTAATTCTTAAATGGATAATTATTTGTTTCCATGATTATTTTTATTTTATTGATCATGTGGGTAATTTTTTAGGAGTTGGAAATTCTAGCAAAACAAAGCAGCGACATGGTTGTGCAAAGTGTAGAAGAAAGCAAAGAAGTTAATGAGGCAGATGCTGGAAATCCATCAGCGGATTCCTTGTCACCTACCATGCCTTCAGGTTCAAGTAAAGTTGTTGCCATCCACCAAGACAAACAAGTACCATCACATACTACAGAATTAACTCATCCAAATGAAGATAAAGGCTTTGCTATTGTCACTTCTAATATTCAAGATGATGATATAGATAAGGGAAAATTTCATTGTAGGACCACTGTAGCAATTTAATGTCAGATGAGGACCAAAAAAATCTGAAATTTCACTTCAGGACCAAGGTCCTTAAATGAAAAAAATTTGTTGTGTGAAAAGACCTAAAAGCCCTTGTGAATTAATCTCAAATAGGGACCTGTGCAAAAGTCTTCTGACGCTGACCACTGAGCTGACAACGTACTTCCTCGTGCATATGGCGATTTCCTTGTGCATATGGCAATTTCCTTGTGCATATGGCAATTTCCTTGTGCGTGGCCTATGCAACAAAAGTCTTCTGACGCTGACCACTGACGCTGACACGCTGACGCTGACAACGTACTTCCTCGTGCATATGACGATTTTCTTGTGCATATGGCGATTTCCTTGTGCATATGCTCATTTTCTTGTGCGTGGCCTGGACATAGCACATTATAAGGCCAATTAATTACTCCTTGTGCATATGGCCATTTCCTTGTGCATATGGCCAATTAATTACTCCTTGTGCATATGGTCATTTCCTTGTGCATATGGTCATTTCCTTGTGCGTGGCCTGGATATAGCACGTTATAAGGCCAATTAATTGCTGCTTGTGCATATGACGATTTCCTTGTGCATATGGCCATTTCCTTGTGCATATGGCCAATTAATTGCTCCTTGTGCATATGGCCATTTCCTTGTGCATATGGCCATTTCCTTGTGCATATGGCCATTTCCTTGTGCGTGGTCTGGACATAGCACATTATAAGGCCAATTAATTACTCCTTGTGCATATGGCCATTTCCTTGTGCATATGGGCATTTCCTTGTGCGTGGCCTGAAAATCCCTTATAATGTGTTATGTCCAGGCCACGCACAAGGAAATGCCCATATGCACAAGGAAATGGCCATATGCACAAGGAAATCGCCATATGCACGAGGAAGTACTTTGTCAGCCAAAGAAGTACGCAGCGTCAGCCTGTCAGCGTCAGAAGACTTTTTGCATAGGTCCTTATTTGAAATTAATTGGCCACGCACAAGGAAATGGTCATATGCACAAGGAAATGGCCATATGCACAAGGAAATCGCCATATGCACGAGGAAGGGCTTTTAGGTCTTTTCACACAACAATTTTTTTTCATTTAAGGACCTAGGTCCTGCAGTGAAATTTCAGATTTTTGTGGTCCTTCTTTTACATTAATTGTCTACAGTGGTCCTTAAATGAAATTTTCCCTATAGATAAAGAGACTATGAGGGGCAATAATGACATTCCAAGTGAAATTATTGCGACAGGTTCAAATTTCCACTCGCTGAACCTGGATGATACTGGTGTGAATTTCATAATTGTTCTTTTTGTTTTTCATTTGTTATTTTCAGGGGTTCATATTTTTCTATTTTTTTTATCTACGTATTGTACTACGATTTCTTATCTATAGATACTCCCCAAGTGTTTACTCTATGAAGTATATGCAGCTGCAAAGGCTTGTCCCCACTCCCAAGAAGTTGAAATTGTTAACGCTCAAGGAGGCCTACAAAAGCAAAAATTCTATGCAGTTGATTCAATGAGCATGCAAGACGTGTGTCCTGATTCCTATTACTATCTTTCGCCATTAGTGAACTTCTTTTAGTAAATTATTCTTTTGGTTATTATAGTTTCGCTCAACCATTAACTATGCCCCTGTGTGTGTATATATATCTTAACAAATTAATTTATCCCCTGCAATCTGCCATGAATATAAATGATATAGGACACCAAAACATTATAAAGTTTACCGATGCATCTAACTATATAGAATTTTGATTTTATGAATATGTTTGACAAAGTTCAATAGAAGGAGCAAAAGTAGATAATGAAGTAAATTTAACATGCATGCTTTGTGATGCAAATTTTTTCGAGTAACTCGAGTTAATTGATTTGGATTACACATACACACACACTTATATAGAAATAAGATGAAATCATGTACGCCGTGTATATGAAACTTGTGGAATTACTGCCAGAAGTATGATAGTAAATACTAAAGTATTACCTCCAATCCTTATTATAAGACCATACAATCAAACCAGGTTACTTAAGAAAATTGTTAAAAGTTAGTTAAAAACCATACATATGTCTGAAAAAGAACTTTTTTCCAATATTACCTTTATGTATGTTTTGCTATCCTCTCATTTAAAATACTTTTTCCCTCTCTTCCTCTCTCCTCGTAAATATAAGCATCACCCATCATTTATTTTTGCTACCCCATTTTATGTTCATGTTGTCCTTTTAAAGCCTAACATACCAAATAGTATTGCTAGTCTTATAGCAATGTGATAAAACTTCCCTTTTATCTTATGTGGTACTTTTCGATCACAAAGAACTCCAGTAGCTTTTCTCCATTTATAGAATTCTATGGTTGACATTGTCATCAATCTCCCCACTTTGTCGTATAATTGATCCCAAGTAATTAAATTATGTCACTTGGTAGATGGTTTGACCTCCCTGTTTAAGCTTCAAATCACCTCTAACTTGTCTATTTGCAAAATTTCAATGTATATATATTGTTTTACTAATAGACGGAAACCCTTAAACTCCAAACTTAGAAACTGAAATATATCATTTGGAAATTACTGCACAGGGTATTGAGAGTTGATCTGTAGTATTTAGAGTTGGTATCAACTTCTTCCTCTAAACTTAGAAACTGAAAAATTACTGCACAGGGTAGCATAAAAGTAGGAAAGGGAAGCCTTCATAAAGATACTGAAATAGAAGGAACAGAAGTGGGAACGTCAACACAGGTAGGCTCATTACACTCTTTACTATAGCAATAACATTTTATTGAATACAACCTAAAAGGCTCAAGCTGTTGATTGGTATACAGGAGTTGATCGATAAACAACCCCAGGTTGAACTTGATGCAAATGCTGCAGAGGTTCAAGACACTACAGAGGTTCATTTACAACCAAAAGAATTTGATGTAATAGATGGCACTCAAGAATGCCTTCAAGAGCAAAATGTTGTTTCGGTTGGTTCAATGAACACCAGAGAGGTATATTTTGCGTCCTATTACTTTCTTTTACATTAGTGAATTAGCTTATATTTTAGGTGTATATAATTAAATTCATCCCAGAAGTTAAACTTATAAACTAATGTATATCAATAGTTAATTAATGTACAGGATAACTTGGAAATAGCAAAGGTAAGTCTTCCCAAAGATCCCGCGCCAGAGGAACCAACAATGGAAACTTCATCACACTTAGTTTCTAATCAGTTTCTTTATGGGATTAAACTACATAGAAGACAAGCTAAAGTTAAGATACTAAAATTGTTGGTTCCATATGCAGGGATTGATTAACAAACAAGCACAGGTTGTGATGGATTCACAACAATCTCTTCAAGATTATGAAGGTATTTTTTAAATTGTGCCGAAGAAGTAATATATCTTCCCATGTCACTCGTAAATAGACTTCAAAATTTCAATTGAATATGTTTCCAAGCTTCAAATAAATTGCAACTTGTTACTATGACTTCCCAACTTTCTCCAATTTTAATTCAAACAGAAACTGATATCACTACCCCTTCCCCAACTTCAGAAGCACTGATCTCATCTTCAATGAAGCAACAGCAAGTAGCTCACTTTCCAGATGAGGCATTTGTTAAGGCAGTAGGTTCACATTTTCAGTCGATGAAGAAAGATGGTACAAAATGCAAAATTCTTTTTTGGTTTACATTTTTTAAATTTTCGTGGCTTCTTCCTTTAATTTTCATCTTCATATTCTATTGAAGCTCCTCATCACCAAATGCATCCTGAAGACGATTCCTACAGTGAGGTTCAAGGAGATGCATATAGTCATGTTCAATCACAAAATTTTGATGCAATAGCTGAAACTCATGAAAGCCTTCAAGAGCATCACTTCTGTCCGGTTGGTTCAATAAACTTAATAGATTTGTGTTTTGACTCCTGTTTATTTCTTGTAATTTTCGGTGTACAAAAATAAATTGACCACTGAAGCTTAATTTTCAGAATAATATATCAGTTTGCGATCAATGTGCAGAGCAATAAAGACATAACAAAGGGAAATCTTCATAGACATTTTACACCAAAAGAGCCAAAAGTAAGAACTTCATCACAGGTAGGCTCATTAAACTCTTCTGCATGGAATTTATTATATGAAGACAACCTAAGATGCCAAAATTGTTGGTTGCCTGTGTAGAAGTTGATTGAGAAACAATCACGGGTTGAACTTGAAATGCCACAAGTTGTGACATACCTAGAACAAGCTCTTCCACAAAACAAAAGTAAGATCTGAATTGCCCTAGAAACCTAATATGTCTTCCCAAGTTGCTCATAATGTTAATAAATTAAAAAGGTGTAATACAATATTTGGTTTTTATAGCTTGCCCTTATTATAGTTTTGGTCCCTTACATTTCATTCTATCTAAAATGTTAGTCTCTATAATTTCTTAAGAACCTGGACCATTTTGCCAAATGAAGGATTAAAACTTATGGTTTGAAATTATTTGCACCAAAATCAAAATTAGGATAAATTTTAGGGATCAAACATTGTATTAATCCAATTAAAAAGTTCAATTGAAAATATTTTCCAAATCGTAACTTATTACTACGACTTCCCAAACTTCTTCAACACTGAATATTTGATAATAAATTGGTATAATATGTTTTTGTAGTATCTCTTCCTCAAAATGTTGATCCAACAATGCATTCACCAAGTTCCAATATCACTACCACTCCAAAAGCTCCAACTTCATCTTTAATGAAGCAATACTCAACAGCAAAAGATTTGGCTGACTTTCATGATCTAACAAGACGTGCTTGCTTACTAGATGAGGCTTTTGTCAAATATCCACATTTATGGAACTGGAAAATCACACAAAAGTCCCCCAGGTTTTGTAAATGGGGATACAAGTCCTTAACTGAGATGTTGGAGTTTTTAAACTCAGAGAAACCAAAAACGATGGATGAATCAAAGAGGAAGAAATTCGAAGATTTATGTCTCGAATTGGAATCTTTTGGCTTTGAGAAGGAGTGGTTGGTATCTATTCGCCAAAGAGTGATGGATATGCAAGTTGAGCACAATGCCAAGTTGAAGCAGCTAGTTCAATTGAAGTCTGATGCTAGCAGCTTGGAAGAACAACTTAATGATGCAAGGGCAATAATAGACTGTGTAGAGCATGATATATCCAAACTTGACAATGTATTTGGCTTATAATTTTAGTTAGCATTGAGACATGTAACTATCGAGGTCACAGTTGTTTACTACTTAAGAAGCCTTTTTTCACTTCGTACGTGTTATGAGATAACTGAGATTATTGTATTCTCTAAATAAGAAGCTTAACAGAGTTGGGATGTCATTAGTTCTGGTCCTTTTTTTAATTGCTTTTTGAGGCAATTTTATGAGATGTTTGCTTTATTATTGTGTCTACTGGTGATGACTGTGCTCTTATGAAATATTGTAGTGAAAAATATTTTATAAACTAGTCATTGCAGTCACTCCCAAGCTTTTCCTTATCTCAAACGAGGCTGATCACTTGTCCGATGTCGAGTTCATTGTTCAGTACATCAACAGCTAAAACATTGAGATCAATTAGAACTTTAAAGGTAAAAGGGTGTCATAGAATGGAAGTTCTAATTAAAGCATATTCATGTAAGGAAACGAGAAAAGCATGGACAAGCTATACTTCCAGAGCTTAGCTACCTAAGTTTGAAAGATCTTCCAAGGCTTATCCAAGTAAGTGAAGGGGACAAGTTCACAACTATCAAAGGTTTATTGTTTCCAGAATCATTCACTCTATCCTATCTTCAAAGGTTGACTATAAAAACATGTCCAAGGTTGAGATCTCAGTTCACAGAATCAATTGCAAAAACCTTGACATGGTTGAACACTGTGAAAATAGAAGAGTGCTTTGAATTGGAGTATGTAATAAAGGGTATGAGTGAGGATATTTCTCAAGGTGGTTCAAAGACTTGGTTCCAAGTCTCAACTCTACGTTTAGTGAAGCTGCCAAATCTGATTATTTTCCACCAAGGAATTCAAGGAATTAGGTTGCGATGTGAGCTATTTCGTGTATGTGATTGTCCGAATTTGAAACAAACATTAGCTGCTATGTTAGAGCCAAAGGACTTGCCAAAAAACTATGTTTGGGAATCTAAGCATCTCTTAAAATCCATGAAAAAAACTAACGTGGTCTTGATCCCAAAAAAAAGATCACCCCCAAAATTTCAAAGATTTTGGACCTATCATTCTAAGTAATGTCTCTTATAAAATCATCTCTAAAGTGATTTGTAATCGGTGTAAGGCTCCTCTGGCACACCTGATTTGTCCACATTAAAGTGCTTTTCTTAAAAGAAGACCGATTTCAGACAATATGATCTTGGCTGCTGATGTTATGAATCAGATCCACTCATCAAGAAGACATAGGAAAAAGTTGGTGGCCATGAAAATTGATTTCTCAAAGGCTTTTGATAGAATTTCTTGGGAATTTCTGATTGCAGTTCTGCAAAAAATGAATTTTCCTCATAAGTGGATTAATCTAATTTACCAATGTGTGTCAATAGTACAATATCACTTCCTTCTAAATGGTTAGATTATTTTTTCAATGGACCCAAATAGTGGCATCAGGCAAGGTGATCCTTTATCACCTTATCTCTATATCATTGTTTCTAATGTTTTATCCAGTTTGATAATGCACTCAGAGCAGCAAGGTAATTGGAAAGGGATTAAAATATGCCAGAATTCCTCTCCTGTGTCACATTTATTTTATGCAAATGATTCTCTCCTTTTTTATGGAAGGAACTGATAAGCAATTTCAGGTGGCGAAAGAGCTTATTGACTTGTATTGTTCATGGTTTAACCAGCAAATAAACAAGAGCAAATCTACATTGGTTTTTAGTCCAAATACTTCTCATGATGATAGGAAAACTCTGGCCAGCATCATTGGGATTGGCTTCTCCCCAAAATTACGAAAATACTTGGGCACTTGGATTGATCCAGGAAGGAATAAAATAGTCATATATGAAGTTATCTCAAGTATTACTATAAGAACAACATCATGGAAGACCAATCTTCTTTCAAAAGCCTCTCGCCTCACTTTGCTCAAGTCTGTCCTATCTACATTGAACATTTATCTGCTATCCTGCATTAAATTGCCTAAAAATATTTGTCACAAGATTGATAGTAGATGTGTAGATTTTTTCGTGGGGGATATGAGGAACATAAGAAGATGCATTTAATGAAGAAAGAACACCTATTCAATAGTCATAGGGATTAAGGGAACTGAAGATATCAATTCATATTTGCTTGCCAAGAAAATCTGGCGCATTTACTCCTCTACTACAGATTCTCTGCTAGGCTCTACATTGAAAGTCAAATACATTGACACTTCTCAAGAAGATTTCATCAGGAAACTGTACAATCCATCTTGGATGTGGAAAGGCATAGTACAAAGCTCTCATTCAATCAAGGACCACCTTATTTGGAAGGTGGGTAATTGATTAAGCATCCCTCTAAACCACCATTTATGGTGGCCTATGCAGTCAAGGTCACATACTAATTAATGAACATGTTTCATTAGTTGCAGATCTAATTTTTCATACTCATCAAATTCGGAACCCTTTTAAATGGGACAAAAATTTGATCAATGAGCTAATGTCCCTGAACATGCCTCTAAGATTTTGTCTATGCCAATTTCCTTTATCAACATGCAGGATTGTATTGTTTGGGTGGATCATCCTTCTGGCTCTTACACTAGAAAATCTGATTTTGCATTATGTTCCACTAATTCCAACCCCTTAATGAGTGATCCTTCTTGGAAGTTCTTGTGATCCATTAATTTGCCGCTGAAAAAGACCTTATTCTTGTGGAAGTTATTGAATAGATCTATACCATCAGGAGATATTTTAATTATTCATCATTTGCAAGTTAAGATTTTTTTCCCTTTGGATGTGACCATCAGGAAACAATTGGACATGTTTTCTTCCATTGCCCTTTAGCTCGGGCAGCTTGGTGGGGTTCTCTGTCCATCAAGTCAGATTGGGAAAACTTTCAATCCTTTAAAACATGGCTCTTTCTTGTATTACCTTCGCTGGCAAATGATGGTTATGTAGATATTCTAAAGAAAATCATCCTTCTGCTCAATAATCTGTGGATGAGCAGAAATAGATCTATTCATGATGGGTTAATAACTTTTCCTTTGAAAGTAATGCAGTTAACAAATCATGAACTCTCTTATCACCTGGCTGTTTCCACCTCTGCAGAACTGAAGCATAAGCTCCCTGCTAACCTAGATCTATTAGAGAATTGGGTCTTCGAATCCAGAGCACAATTCTTGTATCACCAACATTGGATTGTGCTGTTGGATAAAAGGAAGTCTCATGCTAGTCAATGGTGCAATGCTGTAATATTCCTGGAACAACAGCAGGTGTATTCTTCTCACTGGAAAAAATCAAGACCATCTTCTTCTAATTTTCTGCACAAATGTCTACGAGCTGCCACCAACTAGATCATCTACAACCCGCTGCATCAAACCTCACATATTCTCACCATTCTCTCTCATAAACCAAGAGGTCTAGTGATCCACCCATCCAACATGGGAGATATGATCTCACAAGACTTATGATCTATGCTGTCATATTTCAAGGAAAAGTTTTTGGGTCCCATAAACAAGGAGGAGCTGATGCAATACCTTCATTTTAATTTCTCTCCAACTCCGCCTTCTTATGTTGATATGTTATTGTAATTCTTTTTGGACTATTGTATCGTTTTATTATTAATGATAATTGATCTTTTTATCAAAAAAAAAAAAAAAAACTTACTGTTTTTTAGAACAAAGCCTCTGTTCTAGACTGCTTCTTCCTTTTTTCCGAATACCCGTGATGTTCACGGGCCATAGAGCGAACGGCAGGCAGCTCAGAACAAGATACAATTTAAATTACCGAAAAGAAGAGATAAAGGTCTGGAGATGAGCACAAATGAGGTGTTATTGAGTGAATGACAAAATATGAAAGAGTATTAAAAGAAAAAATTCCAAGTTAAAAAAAGATAATGAAAAACTCACCTTTATGAAAGCAATAACTTATCTGCAATTCTTTGAACTTCAATACTTTTTTCAATTTAAATCTTTTTATAGAATACCTTGAGATTGTAAACAAAGTAAGGAAGTAAATATCCAAGAAAGCATGATGTTTATAGAAAAGCACAAATCAGATTATCTATTCCTTGTCCAGAGGAACAAAAGACAACCCTATAGTTAGTTCCTGATGGACAACTATGAGTTTTAGTATCGTCAGTAGGGTAAAGGTAAGCATCAGGGCACTTATCCGCGGGACATCGAAGACTTCTACATCCATTCGATGTTGGGCTGAACTCCATGGGAACAATGAAGCCATCGATCACTGAGATATCATAAAAGTCCAAATTGTTGGGTTGGTTGAGAGAAAACTCTGCAACTGTAGTTGGTAGTGCCCCAGTAAGCTGGCATTGTAATACACCTCCACAATCACCAGTCCCACACTTTCCTCGACCAGACCCATCAAAGTTGCAGTTGGTCCTGCCCCATATGCGACCGTTGGCTGTGCCGGCCGCCACATCGAGGGACCATGTCTCACCAGGATTCAACTGTCGGCCGCCACCTTCTGGCAAGGAAGCTGGCCACACTGTGTAGCTACATTTGTTTGTGATGTCGAACCTAGCGGCTTGAGTGAATGTGAAGCTGAGAGCCAGAAAGAGGGAGAGCACAAAGAGGCTTTTGTGGACTGCCATTTTTTGAGTTAAGTTTATGTGGTGATTGTTTTTGTGATGACGAAGATGAGGGATAGTAATGATGGGTATTTATAGTGTTCCAAGGGCTGTGGTGATTTTGAAATTTAAACGATGATGGCAGGAAGCGATGGAAGAGTGGAGAAATTAGCTTTGAAATTTCGTGTTTCCGGTCATTACGGGTCTAAATGGAATATATTAGCTAGTTTGGTCAAATAGTGGATCGGTTTGTACATAAAGTTCCATGCCTAAAATTAGTTTTATCGTTACCACCACTCTTGGCTTGAATTTGAAAAATCTGCACTTTTTTCTGGTTAAAGATAATAGGTAGAGATAAAGCCCCATATACGAGCATTGGCGGTGCCGGCAGCCACATCGAGGGATTATGTGGTGAATGATTTTGTGAAGAGGGACTACAACAATGGTTATATATAGGGTTCATCAAGGTGTGGTGTTGCGCTTCTGAAAGTTAAACGAAGATGACAGCAGTTAGAGGAAGGGAACTTGATTTCCTACCAAGCTAAGAGCTTTCACAGCTAAGCAAATTTGGAATGTCTAAATCTAATTTGAACTATTCAGATTTCTTTAAAAGTCTTTATTTTTTTAAAAATAATTTTGATGGGTATAGAATCTAAAATAAAGATAATCTTAATTATCATCGTTTCAAAATGTTTTGTTTAAAAAAAATCATCATTTAAAAAAAACAAAATTAAATCGCGCCCAAATAATATATGAATAATGGAATGGATAAATTAACTTCGAAAATTGATTATGCCATTACGGGTCTATATGAGATATATTATCGGGAAAAAGACAAAAAAAATCCCTTTCAATTTGCAAAATCCTAAATAAGGAATTTTGTGTTGTTAATGGTTGTTAATACCTATCATGAAGTCGTTATTGAGATTTTACAAATTGGAAAGGATTTTTTTGTCATTTTCCCAGTATTATCGCCCTTTCTCTACGTCAAGAATATATGATGAGTTGATGAGTTGACTTGGAATGTGAGGGTAGAATAAATAAGATGGGATATTTCTTTTTCTAATGGTGTCATTAATGCGATATGATATGTCTGAGAAACTTCCCCAATTAGAAGTGCCCTTATGCATGTCCAAAACGGCCTTAATACGTTATAAAGGGTCACATTAGTCAGACCCAGGGAGAATTACTTGTGGTTACTCAGCGAATCAATATATACTATAAATCTTGTGGTAACACCGTTAGTCTTCCGTTAGTTCTCGTCATCTCATGGTAATCTCGACTTAACACCGTTAACTATCTGTTTAACTCTCTTTATCTTCTACTTAAGTGGTTATTCACATTCCAATATTATTAGTATAGTTATCTTATGGTTATAAGTATCATTTATGATGACCCTTCACCATCTAGTGGTTATTTTTTTCTCTACACAGTTGTAGTTTGGATTCTATATAAGGTTTTTGTTGTGGACTTATCTCTTAGGCCAAATGATGGTTTCTCCTCTTCTTCTCAACCATTTTGCATTTTTTTGTTCGATTTATATTTATGTAATCTATTGGTTAATTTTTTTCTCTACATAGTCGTTTGGATTCTATGTAAAGTTTTTGCTGTGGACTTATCTCTTAAGTTAAAGGATGGTCTCTCTTCTTCTCATCAACCCTTTTGTATTTTGTTTATTCAATTCATGTTTATATTGTTTTGTATTTTGGCTGTTCATTTTCTTGTACTGTCTTCAAGTTATAAATTTTTTATCCATTTCCTTTTTATATTTCCGTAGATATTGAGATTGATGCGTTGAAATAGGTATTGTTGTTCCTCTACTCTTCCTCCAATTTTATTTCATAATCTACGATATTGTTTTTCTTCCATTTTTATTTATGATATTATGATGAATTGTTATGGACATGTGTTGTTTTATCTATGTCTTTGTGCTTTGTTTAATCATTCATCTTTCTTTTTCTAGCTAATTGATTTTGTGTCTTCTTTCCCTTTTTTCATTTCTGAAAATGAGTGTATATATAAATCCTGAAAGCTAGACTCAATATACAATACTACTTGACAATGATAACATAATCCCCTCTTACAAAAGATTTAAGTGCTTATCATGCTTGCTATATTTTTTAGGAGAAAATAGATGGTATGTTTAGCCACAAAATGTTATTTTTTTAACAATTTTTATTTGGGATGTGAAAGGACTTTGTAGTAATCTTAAGTCATTTCATATTAATAATAATGCACTTTTATTTTTGTATGATATTTTTGTGAGAGAGATTGTTATTGCAACGTGAAAAGGGTTTTTAAATAAATTTGGTTTAAATGTTGTGCAAGATATAAAAATGTTGGGTTGCATTTTTCTTTGAAAATAACACTCTTCTTTTCAAAGAAATGTGAAAAGTTTTTGCTATACTTTTGGGCTTCTCAAACCTCTAATTATTAATGAATCATTTAATTGAATGTTAAAGAGATTGTTAAATAGAATTGATTTTTTATTACAAATATAAGTTCAAAAAATGTAATTACTATTTAGTTAATTTCATATTTTTATTATATTTTTGTGAATATCAATTCATAAAAGTTATTTATTATCAATATGGTCAATAATGACAGAAGAATCTTTATTTAGAAGTCCAAAAACATGAGCTACACCCTTTCACATTCCCTTGAATAGGGGGTGTTATCTATTAAAAAAAAACTAATTTTATTTAACAATTAATTTCACATTTAATTGAACAATTAATTAATAATGAAAGGCTTGGGTAATAAGAGTTAATCAGAACCCTTCATATTCATTGAAAAACGAAAGTATTATCTTAAAAAAACAAATCGACCCCTTTACATTCTATATACCATCATTTGAACCGAATTTATCTAACAAATCCCTATTGCATCACAAATAACTCAGGGCACTAAGTGCACCTAAAATATATAGCACACATTAATCCCTTGAATATTTAAAAATTCTACGTACTAAAATTAAATTAATAATATAAGAGAAATTAATAGAGTTATTTATTTGTAACAAATATGGTATTTAACATAAAATATCTCTATTAAGACCCATTTGATTTTAAGTCTTAATCAAAAGTGAAGGGATATGATGCCTTTAAATAAGAAAAGTTGTATCAACCGTCATGTACCATCTATAGCAAAGTAGCTCTCAAAGGATTTATACATATTATATATTCACGAACTACAATCCTGATTTTCTCCATATTATGGATATGACATACATTTCAAAATGTACCAAACAAATTAAGTATGTTTAGAATATACAATTATTGTCGTGTATGCTTTTATGTTGAAATTAAAAAATAATTTTTTTTTATATTTTGTAACTCACCCAATTCAATATCAAACTAACCGCAATTAAATTCAGCGAAAATACTATATGATTTTATTATTTTTACTTGCACAAACTCAAGATACTATTAAGTTCTTCATAGAAACACAATAAATGGAAAATAAGATAGAAAATACAGAATAAACAATATATCCGTGCAACGCACGGGGATATGCGTCTTGTTCAAGAATAAGTGACGACTAAGGATATTATAATAGCTGCCTAAGCGTGTATTCGTGTAAAATGTAGAATAAATAACTCCAAAATTTAGAATAAATAACTCTTTACTTCTCTGTCATATCTTCTTCTCTCTCATTACTCTTTACCAAACTTGTATTAGAGTCGATCTCCGACCATGTTAAATCAGATGGCGATTCAACCATATCATAATGAACATCATCTGAACCTTAACGTCTTGGTTATGGAGGATTCGTGTGCTCGTCTCCTATAGAATTTGACGAACGTGGGTGAATGAAGAACTTAATTTCAAGAATTAAGCCTGTTAAAATTCCGAATTTTATTTTCAAGATTTAAATAATTAATATATACATCTATTATGAAGATTCGAACACCTAAACTTTTTGACTGTGTACGGGTCTGTCCTCGATGGGCTGGATCATCCAAAAGAGAATTCAACGAATGAGAAGAGATCTAAAAGAAATTAGAAGTTGACTCAATCAACATTTATTGCTGATTGAAGCCAAATCATTTCTTTCCAGAGAAATGAGAGAATCTGTCATAATGATTGATTGACGACATTTATGAGAGACAATTATGACGGTGGTATTATTCCTTATTGGCTTTTGTCCTGATGAACTCTATATAAAGGAGGTGCCCTTATTATGTTTTCTCACCCCACCCAAAGTCTCTCTCTATGGCTTCTCTATCTCCCCGCCTTCTTTCTGATGATTTGATGTGCAAATCCCTTTTAAACGTTTGTAGTCTAGATAGTGGCGTGACTTTGAGAATCATTATATTTTTGGCTCTATGAATATTATTCTTGTAATAGGCAGGAATGCACAAGAGGGGGGTGAATTGTGCTTTTTGAAATTTAATCTTGAAGATAAACAACACAGTTTATACTGGTTCAGCCCAACCTTGGCCTACGTCCAGTTCTCCAACCTGCAGTTGGGTTCCACTAAATCCTCAAGATTTAATCAGGCTCTTGATAGCCTTTACAAGTGACAGCAAGAACTCCTCTCTTTACTGATCACTCCCCCTTACACTTTGTAAGATTACACCTTACTCTTAAGATCCCACTATCTTAAGAGTAATCCTCACTTTAATAATGAATACAGAATAATTGTTCACTTAATTGAACAGATTGTGTTACACACTTAAGAATATGAGAGCAGAAGGTGTTGAGAGTATTAAAGCAGTAGATACAGATAATCAATGTGGCAATCAATCTCTACAACTAACTTCTTCCCAATAGCATTTATAGTTTCTCTTGGAAATGTATCCGTTATAAATATGGCCGTTGAAGTCCTCAAGGAAGGTTGAGTATTCTGGTAGAGTAATAGAGATGAAATCTGCTATGCATTTACTCTATTGTACTTTCTTTTGCTTTAGCTCATCTTTCTTCTTCTATCGCTGACAGAGTAGGTAAGTTCCAACGGCTCTTTTGATCAACTTGTGTCTTAACGTAAACTTCCTTAAGTAGGTCTGAACAACTCTGTACTTGGAAGGCTAAAAATAGGCTTGACATTGATTTTGAATATTTCTCATCGCCACTCAGATTACATGCCTCTGATCGATCACAGGGTCTGGTGTCTAATCGATTACCCATAGATTATAGCCTGCATCACTGAATATCATATTAGTAATTCATGCGCCTAATCGATTACAGGGGAAGCCTGATCGATTAGATAGGTTTAATTGATTACATATAGATTATACATATTCCTCTAATCGATTGCAAACAGATTATACTCAGATTACTTAATCTTCTCTTAATCGATTACATGGCTCTAATCGATTAGGCATTTCTCTCCTAATCGATTGATGGATTCTGATTGATTAGTCTAAGGTCTCTTAATCGATTAGGCGAGTCTAATCGATTGGGCTAAAATCTTTTCATCGATTACAGGGACCTCTAATCGATTGGACGCTATGTGATCTGAGCTTGGTTCAACTCTAATCGATTAGGCTAGTTTCTCTCATCGATTACAGGGGCCTCTAATCGATTGGGCGCTATCTCTGATTCTTCTCTAATCGATTGGACATAAAATATTTGACTTATAATCTATCCCTGATCGATTGGTCAAGACTTAGGATTCTCTATCAGATTATGCCTAAGATATTTCTGATCTTTATCATAACCCTTCCCTATGCTTAAGATATGTTTAGTTATCATCAAAACTCATTATTCTAACAATTCTCTATTTAGGTTACTGTTTGGTACCCGTTTCAAGTGTTCAGGTGTTAATGCCCCAACATCGGCATCAGAGCCCTCTGATCCAGAGGCTGGAATCCAAGTAGACCTGTCGATTAATTTTTAAAATTCCACTGCGCATTATTAATTATGCAAAGCATGTTTATTTCTGAATTTTAATTATTCTGGGAATTTATAATTTTGTATGATACTGTGTGTTCATAAACATGGAATCCGAGTATGAATTTTTTTTTCAGAAAATACATGCTATATATATATATATTTTTTCTACTTTATGATTTTAAAAGTATTGTGAGATACTGATTGTTTGTAATCATCCAGTAGAAGAGAAGCATATTTTCTATGCTTTTGTGCTTATGTGTGGTTCTAGATTTTTCATATTCTGGGTTTTATATTCATACTATGTGTGTATATATAATGAACCCAGATCCCTTGCTTTCAGAAAAATCAAGCATGATTTTACGTTTCAGATATGTTATAATCTCTTGTAAGCAAGCTTTATTTTTAGATCTTGTGCTCATGTTTTTGCTGTGATTCATACATTTTAAACATACTGTGCTTGAGTGTATATAGTTCAATTGCTCTGCACTTGTGTTCCTTAAAAATAACGCATGCTTCAGAGAATATGTATTATCTTTGCTTGATATGTTTATTTCCAGAATGCCATGATTTATTTCACATTTTTAACCCCTTACCCATATTTGAGTTTTTCTATTGTTAATATAACATTTATGATCCAAAAAACATGAAGAAGAACATTGAATCTGGTCGAGGGCATAAAACTTAAAGCAAATCAAAGAAAACACATCTAAATATCATTACAAAGTGCCGTCGCGGTGTTAGAATTTGGAAAAATTGGGGTCTCCAACGAAATCTAGCATTTAGGTACAATTGAGGCATTTGATGTGTAGATCTCATCAATACAGTTCCAATGACGCCTAAAACGCGTCAAATGAAGTCCATGTGAGGGAGAACGGAACACTGAAAATTTCGGAATTCATTGCTGCCGCTACTGAAAATGCGCTCTTGGAAACTTGAAAATGAAGTTTTTCATGGCATCCAAAGGTATGGATATGTAGATCTTGTTGCAACAATTCCAACAACACTAAGAATGCAAAAATTGAAACTAAAATGAGGGAGATATAGCTCCTCAAAGTTGGCGAGTTGGGATGACTCATCGGAGCTCCAATTGGGTCAAATTGACCCGGCTAGGGGTTGAAGATGGTGCCACGTCAGCACTTGACATAGCTCTTGCAAGGCAATGGTGAAAGTGGAAAGAATGCACAAGAGGGGGGGTGAATTGTGCTAATAAAATTTAAGCTAAAAGACACAAGATTTATACTGGTTCAGCCTAACACTTGGCCTATGTCTAGTTCTCCAACCTTTAGTTGGGTTCAACTAAAACTTTAAGATTTAATCAGGCTCTTGAGTGCCTTTACAAGTGATCACTCAATAAGAACTCTCTCTTACAGATCACTCCTCCTTACAACTTGTAAGATTACAACGTACTCTTAAGATCCCACTATTTTAAGAGTAGTCCTCACTTGAGATGTTATTACAAGGACTTGTTCACTCAAATGAACTGATTTTGATACACACTAAAGTACAATGAATGAATATGTCTGAGAGTAGGTGAGTATTGAATGCAATAAGTATAATTCGAAGGTGTATTCAATGTATGCAATCAATGTGTTTACCAACTTCTTCACTAGTGGCTTTTATACAAGTCTCTGGATTCTGCCCGTTGGTGACCGTTTATAGCCATTGTTTGATATTTGATGAGAGATGTTTGATCTTTGATGAGAGATGATTAATCTGATGGAGTGTTGAGATGTAGATGTTCTTGTGTTGCATTAACTCCCTTGTACTTGGTTAGCTTCATCTTCTCTATCTTCATTAAATGCAAAAAGCAATTCCAGCTTCAAATGGCTCATTTCTTCAGTCTATAAGAGTAACGTTAACTTTCTAAAACAGATCTGACATACTCTACACAAAAAAGGCTTAAACATTCAAATCCATTGCCAGATCGATTATTAAGCTCCATTCAATCATTGCTTCTATTCTCTGATCGATCACACATAGATCAGGCTTAGATCAGGACCTGCATTACTTGAACATGAGATTAGATAAAAGCCACGCCTGATCGATCACAGGACATCCTGGTCGATCATGCTTCACTGATCGAATAGACTTAGATTATGTTGGCCTTGTTTCAATTAATCCTAGTCAATCATAATCGAGCACATGACCTTCCTTAACACTCTCTGATTGATCAAACAATTCTCATTGAATAGGCTAAGATTAGGACTTGAATTATAGCTGAGAAGTCTTGATTGATCACAGGGTGTCCTGATCGATCATACCCTTTCATTCGATCACACTAAGATTACTATGATTAACTTCCAGTTTTCTCTGATCGATCACAGGGCCTCCTGATCGATTAGGCGGCCACACTTCTAACTTATATTCATTCTATCCTTAACCTGATCGATCATACCATTAGATCTTTATTCAATTATCTCTTCCTAATGGATTAGGCAATGACTGAGGATTTCTATCAGATTATTCTAAGTTCATTCCAGTTCTAAGTCTAATCTTTCTTTATGCCTATGTTATGTTTAGTTATCATCAAAACTTACTATTCTAACATTCTCCCCCTTTTTGATGACGACAAAACCTAAGTTATAATCTATGATTAGCAGAAGGCAAAAATAGATAGGTAATAATTTGATAAACATAATGACTTGATCAATAGTATTATAAGTCATACATACAAACTGACAGTATTATAAATATTAGAAGAACACATAAGAAGAACATATAAGTAGAAGATTAAAGAGACATAGAATATTAGTAATGCAAATGCAGAAAGATGAATGCATGTGAGGATGCTTTTGCTGGTTTAATTAGAATCAGAACCACTCGAGCCCTTCCAATATTTTGGCTTCAAGTTATAGTCCCCGAGTCAGAACTGTATCCCCCAGAGTCAGTTGATGCCACTCCCTCTAACCACCAAATGTAGTTGCTGGCAAGGATGTACGAAATCTGTTGAGGAAATGGGAGAGGAGTCTTAGCGGACTTGGATTTCTTGAATATGAGAAGTTCTTCATAGATTAGTTGGCCAGGGTTGATGGGAACCTTGTTGATAAGCATGGCCAATACAGGGTTGTCTATCTCCAAAATCTGAGTAAATTTCCCTGCTTTGTTCACCATGCATCTTGAATAGGCATAGTGAATTACTCTGTTGACTGTGGCATCTGAATAGGACGAAGGGTTCCTTTGACTGGACCCTTTGGTTGATAAGCCCACATGAGTTCTATCTTTGAATATTTCTCCCTCTCTTGCCAAACATTGTATACAGCCAACTCTGGCTTGTCCATATCCAGACATTGATTCAAATCCTTCCAGTTAAAAGAGAACTTCTTCCCTCTGACTTTGGATGACACACTGATCCCTGTAGTCTTCCCTTCAGATTCTGTGGTGGAAAATGGCCATGTTGGAATATAAGGCTTTGACAACCTTCTCATTGTAATGGTTCTTGATGCCAATCCACTTCTTGTATGGCCCTAGCCATTCTGACACAGGGTATCCATTCTTCTCCAGATAATCAAGGTCCACATAAGCACATCTCTGCATGATGGACTTCTTCTTAACGAAGTCTGAAGCATCTTCAATGGACCTTGTGCAAAAATCGGATCTACTGGGACTCCTGCTTCCCCAGAAATCAAGTCCTTGACCTTCACAGTTCTAAGACTCTTGCTTTTGGATTGGGAGGCTTGTACTCGAGTTTCTGGCATTTTTGTGCATGAGGGTTGTGACGTTGAAGGTTGAGAGGGTTGTCTATATGTAAGAAAAGGGTCATTGGTGGGAAGAGACACTGTATCTTCAATAACTTGAGGTCTGAGATGTTTGGGAATGATCATCATGGGTGCCATAGTTAGGTTTACAAAAGAGTATTAGGGGTTGCGATTAATGATTCAAAAATGTGAACGGTTACAAAAGGGTTTAGTGAAGGAAGATAATGGTTCTTGACATTTTGGGTGTGAAAATGAATGCAAAATGATGCAACAGTTACAATTGTTCAATATATATGAGAGAGTAATTGTAAAACTCTAAACATCTGACAATGAAAATGACCGTTGTAAAAGTTACCATTAGCGGTTGATCGATCACATGTGCTTTGTGATAGATCACAATGACTGGTTCTTAATCAAATGAGTGTGTCTGATCGATTAGGGATTGTTGTGATTAATTGGCTCTACGCTAGGTATTTGATACCTGATCAAATACCCCTTCCTTGTGATCGATCAAGTGACCTTGATTGATTACTCTATTCCCTGATCGATTAACTATGGTTTCCTGATCGATTGGTCGATGGTGAATATCTTTTGACATAAAACCTGAAGAGTTTTAATTTGGCACTCTAATGCCTAAGTTAGTACTTTTATCTCAAACAACTTTAAACTAAATGAGGAACTAAGAGTATAGAAAGTTTGATACATATTTACAATTCATTGGTATTTACCATTCCCAATTCTCTTCTGATGAAATTGAATTGCTCAGCATCAATGGGCATAGTGAAGATGTCTGCAAGTTGTAGGTATGTAGGGATGAATTTCACCTTCACATCCTTCTCTGGACATGATCTCTGATGAAGTGGTACCTCAAATCAATGTGCTTGGTTCTGATATGATGAACTGGATTCTTAGCCAAGCTTATTGTACTTGTGTTGTCACAGAGAATAGGCACTTCTGAGAATTCCAATCCAGATCCCTTAGTTGATTCTTCAACCACAATACTTGAGCATAGCAACTTGCAACAGCAATATACTCAGCCTTAGTTGATGATAGTGATACACAATTTTGCTTCTTGCTAGCCCATGTCAGTAAGCATCCTCCAAAGAACTCACATTGACCACTGGTACTCTTTCTATCTGTCTTGAATCAAGCATGGTCTGAGTTTGAATATGCTAGAAGATATTCTTGAGTTCCTTTGGGATACCATAACCCGAGCTCTTGAGTTCCAACCAAGTATCTTAGAATTCTCTTCAATTAGTTAGATGTGATTCCTTAGGATTAGCTTGATATCTTGCACACATCCCAACACTAAACTGTATATCTAGTCTACTTGCTGTCAGGTATAGCAGAGACCCAATCACACCTCTATAGTGAGATTGGCTGACTTTCTTTCCTACTACATCTGCATCCAAATTTGCTGAGGTGCTCATTGGAGTGTTCTCATCTTTTGACATGTCCATTCCAAACTTCTTAAGAATCTCCTTGAGATACTTTGTTTGGGATATGAAAATGCCATCCTTTCTTTGCTTGATCTGGAGGCCTAGGAAGAAATTCAATTCTCCTATCATTGACATCTCAAACTCCCCTTGCATCATCTCAGCAAATTCTCCATAGAGTTTTTCATTAGTAGCACAAAAAACTATATCATCCACATAAATTTGAACAATAAGCATATGATCATTTTTGTGCAGAATAAATAGTGTTGTGTCTATTTTTCCTCTCACAAAGCCTTTTTCTAGCAAAAAACTACTCAGCCTCTCATACTAGGCTCTAGGTGCTTATTTTAGGCCATATAGAGCTTTATTAAGTTTATAAACATGATCTGGTTTGGAGTTTTCTTCAAACCCAGGAGGTTGTTCAACGTATACCTCTTCCAAGATATATCCATTAAGAAAAGCACTCTTTACATCCATCTAATATAGTTTGAAATTTTTGATGGACGCAAAAGCTAAGAGAATTCTTATTGCTTCAAGACTTGCGACTGGAGCAAAAGTTTCCTCACAATCTTTACCTTCTTCTTGATTATATCCTGTAGCCACAAGCCTTGCCTTATTTCTGACCACTGTTCAAGATTCATCAAGTTTGTTTTTGAACACCCATTTGGTTGCAATGATAGGGTAATTTGAAGGTCTAGGAACCAAGTCCTAAACTTGATTTCTTTCAAATTAATTGAGCTCCTCTTGCATTGCAACTATCTAGTCACAATCTGCTATAGCTTCCTCAATGCAAGTAGGTTCAACTTCAAAAATGAAGGCAGAGAAATGCATTTCATTTTGAATTTGGCCTCTGGTCTTAACACCACCACCAACATCACCAATGATTTGCTCAGGTGGATGATCCCTGTGATGTCTCCAGGCTGAGGGCTCAGCTGGTAGATCATGAGAATCATCCTCTTGGCATTCTTTAATAGATTCAACTAGTGATGTTATTGATTGTGTAGAAGGCTTAGTTTTATGTGAAAAATCGGATTGCTCTTCTTCCAAAGGCTTCTGTTCAAAATCAGTTTCATAAAAAACTACATGGACTGACTCTTCAACAGTGGAAGTTCTATTGTAGAAAACTCTATACGCCTTACTTCTGTTAGAGTAGCCAATGAAAATACTAGGATCAACTTTAGGATCGAATTTACCTAGGTTTACCTTTCCATTGTTGTAGATGAAACATTTGAAACCAAAGCTTTGAGATGGCTTACATTTGGCTTTCTTCCTTTGTAAAGCTCATATGGAGTCTTCTCCATTCCTTATCTGATGTAAGCTCTGTTGGAAATGTAGCAGGCTATACTCATTGCATCTGCTCAGAACACTTGAGACACTTCCCTTTCATTGAGCATTGTTTTGGCCATCTCAGTGAGTACTCTATTCTTTCTTTCAACTACTCCATTTTGTTGTGGTGTTCTGGGAGCTGAGAAGTTGTGATGTATCCCATTTTCTTCACACAGCTCCAGGAAGTCTTGGTTCTCAAATTCTCCTCCATGGTCTGCCCTTATTGAGATGATTCTCTGTCCTTTCTTATTCTGTACTTTCTTACCAAACAAGTGAAAGGCATCAAAAGTATCATGCTTAGAGGAAAGAAACATAGTCAAAGTAAACATTGAATAGTAATCCACAATTACAAGAGTGTATAGACTTCCTCCTAGACTTTTCACTCTTGCTGGACTAACTAGATCCATATGAACTAGTTTTAGAGGTCTGGTTGTGGAGACTTCTTTCTTTGGTTTGAAAATTGCTGATTTAAGTCAATTGCATATAAATTCCCATTTCTATTAGCTTTCAACCGAAACTTAAGATCTGATTTGTCTATGACTAGTTCTTTCTTATCTACTATAAGACATTCATTTGAATTAAAAATTACCTAGTTACCTCTGTCAGTACTCTGACTGACACTTAGGAGATTGTGGCAGAGACCATCAACTAGGTAGACATCTTTGACTGTCCCAATCTCTCCAACTCCGAAAATTCTTCCTAACTGGTTTCCACCAAAATTGACTTTAGCTCCATCTTTCATGGTGAGATGATCAAATTTCTCCTTATCTCCAGCCATGTGTCTAGAGCATCCACTATCAATGTACCACTTATTGTTGTTGTTGGATGCTTTGAGACAAACCTGCGCAGACTAAGAAAATTTAGGTACCCAAATTTTCTTGGGTCCTTTGAGATTAGTTTGATGCCTTTGGTCCAAATGGACTTTTGGCTACTGTGTCCCTTTCAAGACCCATTTTTATAGTTTAGACACACCATGTTTCTTAGGATAACAAGTAGATTCAGTGTGTCCTTTTCTGTTGCAGAAATTGCAAAAACTGAATGGTGAAGAATAGTTAGAGGCTTTTTTGAATAATTTTATACTGGTTTCCTCTCTTTCAAAAACTTTGGAGTTGAATCATATCCTTAACCAGTTCTATCTCTAAAGGTTCTCTGATTATGAAGCATTATATCTAACGCTTCAGTGCCTTTAGTGAATTTCTTTAGAACACCAGAAATCTTTTCATTTTCTTTCAAAAGATTTTCATAACTTTTGCATTGATTGCACCATATTTTTATATACTTCTCATTGATAAAATCAGTAGATTATTTCATGTTCTTAGGGTAATTGCACCTAATTAGGGTGATTTCTGGCTTTTGCAATCTTTGTTGGAAGTTATTCTAGTCAAGGACAATTTGGGCATAATTAACATAAATTATTGTTAACCTATTTTCAAGAACATTTGATGCTACCTTAGGTCCATTTTATGTGCAGATCATGAAGGAATATACCCAATGGAAGAGCCAAGTTGCGAACAAGAACGCCGACGGAGCGCAAGGAAGCATAAGAAAAGACTCTGGGTTTTTGCCACTCGCCGTGGGCCCTCCACAGCGAGGGCCACAGCGAGGACACTACAAAAATGGGCATGTTTCTGTCCCTCGCCGTGGGCCTTCCACGGCGAGGCCCCCCCTTTTCTGAGCCTTTTCTGTCCCTCGCCGTGGGCCCTCCACGGCGAGGCCCACGGCAAGGCCCCCTGTTATGCAGCCTTTTCTGCCCCTCGCCGTGAGCCTCCCACGGCGAGGCAAATTTTCGTGCTTCTCCTCTGCCCCTCGCCGTGGGCCCTCCACGGCGAGGCCCACGGCGAGGCCCTGATGCAAAATTTCTGCTGCGCGTTTTAGGGTTTTTAGAGGAGTATATAAGGTAAAAAATAGATCCTCCTTGGTTGTTCAAGCCTCCTCAGGTCCGAAAATCACCCTCTCTGCTAGGGTTTGCTCTTCATCTTCATTCTTCATCCCAATCCTCATCCACCCACTCAAATTCATCTCCATTCTTGTTGATTTTCTTGTTCTTTCTCCTTCCACCTTCCATTTCCATTCCATATTTCCTTCCATCTTCTTCATTCATGGAGGCTATCATCATGGGTCATCTAGGGCACGAATTTGAAGACATGAGAGGCTAAGTTCTTGGTGCTTTGGTGGTGTGAAGGTGGCTCTAGCTTCATGGACCAACATAGGGGAGTTTCTAGTCTACAATTTCTTATTTCCTTTGTATTTGGCTTCTACTCTTTTGTATTGGTCTTGTATATGGATTTAAGACTTGGGATATGTGATTGCTATCCATGTTTGTGAACTATATTGTGTATGCTTTGAATTTAATGTGATTGAGATATAATTTCCTATCTACTTGTGGTTGTATTCTTGGTTGTAGCCATTTTAGTGGTTGCTAGTGGTTATAGTCAATTTCTTCCATGCATGAATGTTGTGGTTGCACTTCATGAGAGTTAAATTGTATTTGGTTCAAGGCATTTCACAAACCAAGTGGATCTTAACACTAACCCTAAGTAATGGCTATGAAAGTGGTTGCTAGATTAGTCATTAATTAGGGCTAGTGGACCCCTAGTGGTTGCTTGGGGATTTTTCAATTAGACTTGGTAAATTAAACTCCCTCTAATCATTTTGAAAGAAGCATTTGAGTCACCGAAGCACTACCAAAGCCCATTTTATCAAATCACCCCTAATCCAAACTCTTTTCACTTTTCTCTTATCAATCTAAAATACCAAAAACAAGTATCTGCTTTTGTTAATAGCTTTAGTAAATGAATCTTCAAACCAAAACCCCCTTACCCTTTTTATCGTTTTAATTGCATTTAGTTAGCTTAGGTTGTTTAGAAGGACTCCTCAAGTGAAACGATCCGGGGTTGTGCCACTTTACACAATCCTTGGTAATTATAGTGATTTTAACCCCAAGGCGCATTAGGCAAAAGGTCAAATCAATGGCGCCGTTGCCGGGGACTCATTTTTGACTCTCTAGGTTAGCTAAGTGTCAATTGAAGGTATTGACTAGGGGTAGGAGTCATTTGGATTAGATTTAGGTCATTTGCATCCTTAAGTTAGTTTACAATTGCTTCTGCTGCATTGTATAAAATCTGACAAGAAAATACCAAAAATATTGCTTGCCCTTTTGCTCTTGCTTGAATTGTGATACCTGCTTAGGTGTATTGCTGGATCTTCTTGCACCTACTTGTGAATACCTGACTTGCCATACTTCCACACTCATATACCTCTCATACACATTTCATACTCATACTTTTCAACACACTTCAAACATATCGTACACTCTTTCACACCATACTCACTTGCATCATCATTCATCCACTTTTCCTTGAATCTGTGCAAGTGCATCTTTGTTGAGCCTTCAGTCTACACTTGTTGTCTGGGCCTTGTGTATGACTCGAGGGAACCCTAGAAACAAAGAACTTTACCTTGAATACCCAGAAATTGAGAGACACCTTACTAGGTTGAGAAAGACAAAGAGAGGGGGAACTTCGGTTACATCCTTGATAGTTGAACACCCACCCTCGTGTGAGCCAAGCATTGAGAGTTCCCCAGAAACTGAGAGTGATACTAGAGACATAGAGGGGGATCACCATATTCCTGAAGTTCAAGTAGAGCCCAATCTAGGTGGTAATGGGGGAGGACAAGTGGTTAATGATGGTGAGCGACCTAGAAGAAGAACCATCAGGGAAGCCACCACAACCAGCCTTAACCATAACCCATTCATGACTGCATTCCCCACTATGAACACTGATTATGAAATTAAAGACTTATTGATACAATCCTTACCTAAGTTTTATGGTTTGCAGGAAGATGAGCCACATGATCACTTGGATGAGATCTTCATACATTGCAACACCATGAAACCAGTCAGAGCACAAGTGGAGGATGTCATGTGGAGAGTGTTCCACCTCACTCTAGAAGGCAAGGCTAAGCAATGGTACATGAGTCTACCTACTTTCAATCCAGATGCCCTCGCCTCCTGGGGTAACTTGAAGCAAGCCTTTCTAGAAAAGTTCTACCCAGCCACTAGAACATCTGCAAGAAGGAAATAGATCAATTCCATCACTCAAGAGCCCGATGAATCTCTTTTTGATTATTGGTCGAGATTCCAGGACCTTTTAAAGAAATGCCCTCATCACCAAATTCCCGATGAACAATTAGCCCATACCTTCTATGATGGGTTGAGGGAAAGAGACCAAGACAAGCTGGATGCAGCCGCTAGGGGCTCATTCATTGATTATACACCTGAAGAGGCATGGCCTATAGTTCGTAAGCTCGCTTTGGCCAAAGAGAAACATGGTTCCAGAAGATCAACTCGTAGTGTTCAAAGGGTTGATTCCACTTCTCTTCACATTCCTCAATTGGATAGGTTTGAGGCCGAATTCAAAGCAATCCACTCTAGATTGGACAAGATCTCAGGTCCATCTTCCCCACCGGGTCCAGTTGGTAATGAGTTGGTGGGTCCGTCTTGTGATTATTGTGCATCACCTATGCATCTCTCAAGCGATTGCCCTTCTAAGCCGGAAGAATGTAATGCAATGTTCCAACCAAGGCAAGGCAACAATCCGAGATGGGACCCCTATTCCAATACATACAATGAAGGGTGGAGACAAAATCCAAAATTTAGTTGGCGCCAAGATGGCAATCCCCCAAGGCAATTCCAAGGGGAGTCCTCACAAGAACTAACTCCTGTGAGAAAGGACCGACCCACTAATGACTTTGAAGAGTTGAACAAGTCCATTACTATGGGATTCCGCCATGTGGAAGGTCTCATTGACTCTAGGGCGAATGAAACAAAGCAATGTATGGAGTCAAGGTTTGAGAAGGTAGACAACCGTATGAGCCAATGGGAGACCAAAAGTGCTAATTTAGAGGACTATGTCATGAAGCTTTCAAACTCTTTCAATGAGCTTCAAGCCAAGGCAAGTGGTCCAACTCCATCCAATACGGTCATCAACCCAAAGTCTTTGAATGCTGTTACTTTGAGAAGTGGAAAATCACTAAATCCCATGCCAACCAAGAAGAAGGTTCACTTTTCAAGTAGTGAAGGGGAGGATGATGATGAGCCAGTGGATGAAGAGATTGAAGTGGAAAGCCCTACTTGGAGCCCACCATTGACCCCAATGAAGTTTGCATAATCTGAGAGTGCTAAGGAAAAGGAACTTCAAGAAAGAAGGGCATTGACTAGAAAAGAGAAAGTGGTGGAGGATCCTACAGTACAACCTCAAGAGGAGATGAAGCACGACAAGCAATCGAGTATCAATGAGACAGGAGAGTGTAGCACACAAGATACCTTGGCCAAACCTCCGGCCAAGGAGGTAACTATCTCTCAACTCCCTTTTCCTCAAGCTTATTTTAAAAGCAAAAAGAAACATGATGAGGTTGTTGAAAATGAAATGCTTGAACTTTTTAGCAAATTGCATGTGAATGTGCCTTTCTTTCAACTTGTGAAATCTATGCCTAGTTACTGTAAATTCTTGAAGGAATTGTGCACCAATAAAAGGAAGTTTAGGCCAAATGAAAGAATTCAACTGAATCCTAGTGTGTCGGCTTTGTTCAAGCCTCAGTTGCCGGTCAAGTGCAAAGACCCTGGGTCATTCATGATCCCTTGCACCATAGGGAACTTGACGGTGACAAATGCATTGTTGGATTTAGGAGCGGCCATTAACGTGATGCCTAGTGCGATTTTCACTTCTTTAGGCATCACCGGTTTGAAAAAGACAAGTGTCATTTTGCAATTGGCCGATCGCACACTCCGATATCCACAAGGTATTCTTGAGGATATACTTGTTAAGGTTAAAGACTTAGTTTTTCCTGCCGATTTCTATGTTCTTGACACCGCTAGCGAGCCATGTGAATCGACTATCATTCTTGGTAGGCCTTTCATGCGGACCGCCGGATCGGTCATTGATATGAAAAATGGTTTGATAACAATGGAGGTGGGAGAACATAAGATTAGCTTTAACATGTATGAAGCAATGCGACACCCCCATGAGGACTATTCTCTTCTAGATTTGAATGTCATTGATATTGCTGTGGAAGATGCTATTGAGGAGCATGAGCTAAGCTTGCATTCATATGATTACACATCTGATCTTGAAGCTTATGACTCTTATTTTTCTACCCTGCCTTCTGTTCATTCTTTTTCTTCCTTAGGTGATGACGTGTATGACCTTGACTCACATGTAGTTGATTGTCTACTTTCTGTCCCTTTGGATTTTTCTTTGATTGATAATGATATTGCTAATTTGGATATGAGCTCCACTAACCTTTCCCTGATGAGTGATGATATTTCTTTGGAAGATGGTAGTTTTCTTAATGTTTCAGGTCATAAGTTGGTTGAAGAATGTGAATTTGAGGTTGGAAGCCAAGAGTTGGCCGATTTGAGCTCAAAGGGTATAGCCCTCACCCCAACAAAAGCTACTTCACACTTGACCTTCTTTGGACCGGATCACCATGTGGTAAAAGGGCCACCTTCTAAACCCTCTTCCATTGATTCTGACTTTAGACCTAGGATTTCTTCCCACACACTTAGATATTTGAATGATCTTGTTACAAGTTGTGATGTAGGTGTTGTGGATGACATTTCCCCAAGGCAAGTCGCTGCGGTAGATCAACCAAGTGTTGATTCGGCTCTTGGGAAGACCAATGAACAAGAGATGAGGTCTTTTGAAACTATTCCACCTTTTCCAATTGGGTCTACAAAGGGGAGTTCTTCTTACACTTTAACTCTTCCTACTCTTGTTCCCTCTGTTTTGGAACCACCCATTTTGGAATTAAAGCCTTTGCCAAGCAATTTAAAATATGCTTTTCTTGCCCCCAATGACAAATTGCCGGTTATTATATCTAATACCTTGAGTGCAATTGAGGAGGTAAAATTGCTTGATGTTTTGAAAAAGTATAGCAAGGCTTTGGGTTGGACATTGGCTGATATTCCGGGCATGAACCCCGCTATTTGCACCCATCGGCTTTTACTTAAAGAGGATTCTAGGCCTCTTAGGCAACCTCAAAGGCGGCTTAACCCCCTCATTTTGGATGTGGTCAAAAAGGAGGTCACAAAACTCCTAAGTGCCGGCATCATATATCCGATCTCGGATAGTGAGTGGGTTTCTCCGGTCCAAGTGGTGCCTAAGAAGTCCGGAATCACTGTTTTGAAAAATGAAAACAATGAACTTATTCCAACAAGGGTGCAAAATAGTTGGCGTGTGTGTATTGACTATAGGAAGTTGAATGATGCCACCCGAAAGGACCACTTCCCGCTTCCATTTATTGATCAAATGTTAGAAAGGCTTGCGGGAAAAAGCCATTACTGTTTTCTAGATGGTTATTCGGGCTATTTTCAAATTCCTATAGCACCCGAGGACCAGGAAAAGACCACTTTCACTTGCCCATTCGGTACTTTTGCCTACAGGTGCATGCCCTTTGGCTTATGCAATGCGCCGGGAACTTTCCAACGTTGCATGATGAGCATCTTCTCTGATATGCTTGATGATTGCCTGGAAGTTTTCATGGATGACTTTACTGTTTTTGGTGATTCATTTGATTTTTGCTTGCATAGTTTGGAGCGAGTACTAGCTAGGTGTGTCGAGAAGAATCTGGTGCTGAATTATGAAAAATGTCATTTTATGGTCACACATGGCATAGTTCTTGGCCACCTAGTCTCTAGCCGAGGCATTGAGGTTGATAAAGCCAAAACCGAGGTGATTTCGTCTTTGCCTTATCCCACCTGTATCAAAGAGCTTCGCTCTTTCCTGGGACATGTAGGCTTTTACCGGCGTTTCATCAAGGGTTTTTCACAAATTGCATTGCCTCTTTCTCATTTGCTGTAAAAAGATGTTGAATTTGTTTTTAATGATGAGTGTAAAACGGCTTTTGAAACATTGAAGAAAACTCTTTTGGAGCCTCCTATTCTTCTTGCTCCCAATTGGTCATTGCCCTTTGAATTGGCATGTGATGCTTCCAACTACTCAGTTGGCGCCATGCTAGGTCAAAGGAGCAACAAGGCACCACATGTCATAGCCTATGCATCTAAGACTTTGGACTGTGCTCAAAGGAATTATACCACTACTGAGAAGGAACTCTTTGCCATAGTCTTTGCATTAGACAAATTTAGACAATACCTGCTTCATTCTGTGGTTGTCATTTATACTGACCATGCAGCTATAAAGTTTTTATTCACAAAGCCACACTCAAAACCGAGACTTCTTCGGTGGATACTCTTGCTACAAGAGTTCAATTTGCAGATCAAGGATCGCGCCGGCAATGCCAATTTGGTAGCCGACCACTTGAGTAGACTCCCAGACAACACCAGGGGAGTAGATCTTTCTGACTTAACCTGTGATAATTTTCCGGATTCTTCTTTGTATGCAATTAATATTGAGGTGCCTTGGTATGCTTGTTTAGTCAATTATCTTGTTTGTGCCCTCACCCCGGATGACATGTCCCCCTTTCAGGTGCAAAAGTTAAAGAGAGAAGCCCAATACTATGTTTGGGATGAACCACACCTATGGAGACTGTGCAGTGATTAAGTAATCCGGCGATGCATACCAGAATCCGAGTCCCTAGACATCCTCTCTGCTTGCCACTCGATGGTTTGTGCTGGCCACTATAGTTCTAGGAAAACTGCTAGGAGGGTCTTAGATGCTGGTTTTTATTGCCCTACACTTTTCAAAGACGCCTGTGCCTTTTGTAAATCATGTGGTAAGTGCCAAAAATTTGCCCCAACGGCCCATCCTAGTTTGTGAGATTTTTGATATTTGGGGGATAGACTTTATGGGACCTTTCCCACCTTCTTCTGGTTTCACCTATATCCTACTTGCTGTAGATTATGTCTCTAGGTGGGTAGAGGCTATCCCAACCCGAAAGGATGATGCACCCACGGTCTCTAAGTTTCTCAAGTCGAACATCTTTAATAGATTTGGGGTACCAAGGGGTCTTATAAGTGATCGAGGAACCCACTTTTGCAACAAGCTTCTTGATAACTTGCTTGCTAAGTATGGGGTGTCCCACAGAGTGTCTAGCCCATACCATCCCCAAACAAATGGCCAAGCAGAGGTGTCTAACAGGGATATAAAGCACATTCTTGAGAAAATTGTTAAGCCATCAAGAAAAGATTGGAGTGATCGACTTGAGGATGCATTGTGGGCATATCGGACCGCATTCAAGACACCCATAGGCATGTCTCCATACCGGTTAGTTTTTGGTAAAGCTTGTCATTTGCCGGTTGAGTTGGAGCACAAGTCCTATTGGGCCGTGAAATTATGCAATATGGAGTTGGATGATGCCGGAAATGAAAGATGCCTTCAATTGCAAGAGCTTGATGAACTGCGCCTTCAGGCATATGAGAGCTCAAGGCTCTATAAAGAAAAAACCAAGTTGATCCATGATAGAAAGATCTTCAACCGCAGCTTCAAAGTTGGTGACCAAGTCCTTATGTACCAAGCCCGCTTCCGCCATGGTCATGGAAAGCTCACATCAAATTGGTTCGGGCCGTACAAAGTCACCAAGGTCAACAAATATGGGATGGTGGAGCTTATTGAAGAGGAGACTGGGAAGGAATTCGTTTCAAATGGGCATCTCCTCAAGCTCTACCATGAACCGGTTGCCAAGCCTCCTTGAGGCCAGGTTGCTTCTTCTCCTTATCTTGTTTACTTTCATGCATTCTGGGCTGACTGCTTTATATTTTACTATCATTGCATTGAACAAGTGTGGGGGAGGGAGCATCCTAGTAGAAAGTAGAAAATTAGGACCTTTTCATTCAATAAAATACCCTATGCCATTGAGGACAATGCCAAATTCAAGTGTGGGGGAAGGGACTAGGTAGTCTTTTTGCTTGATCTATTGGTTTTATCATGTTTATGCCACATTAGAGGTAATTTTTGAAATTCTTTGTCAAATTTTTCAAAATCCAGGTAGATTGTGCTCCTTAGTCTTTTGTTGCAATGGAGGGTCGCATTCAGTGCAATGGAGGACCTAATTGCATTTTTCTACCCAATTTTAAAGCTAGTTTGTGAAAACCTAGTGTGGCAACAATTTTTGAAAAACCATGGAGCAAGACTGGACCTTACCCTTTGATTAATGAGCTTCAGGAGCAATGGGAAGAATTCTAAGAATTATGCTTTTTATCCTTTCAATATTCAAAGAGCTAGTGATGAGTTATTTTCAAGCATATGCATTGTGTTAATTGGCCTTGCAATTGGATTTCTAATTGGCATTTGAGGTTAACCTTGTTATGAGATTTTTTGGGCCTATTTTTCATTTCAAGAGTGTACACTTGCTTGATCATTCAATTTCTAGAACTTGTCTCTACTCTTTGTCAAAGCTAGAATTGCATTCATGCATGAAGATGATTAAGGCATTCATTTCATCACCACATTTTCCCAAACACAAACCCACAACATTTCACTTTCCATTGTTCACCCATTTTGAGCTATTCCTTGGTTGTAATGCATTAATATGAATTTTGTGATGAAACATTGAATCTGAGCCACTTTTGTTTGTTGTTAATGCCATGTATGTGTTGAAAAAAAAAATAGAAAAGTGTGCATAAAAATAAAAAAAAGGGAAAGAAAGTTTGAAGAATAAGGCATTTCTGGGTGTGGCATCATTAGTGTTGAAATTATGCTCTCATTATGACTTTGAATTGCATTGCAACCTCTCCTTTTCCATAACATGCAATCCATCTTGCCTTTTCCATCATTTCAACCCTGCAAGTCCTTTTGATTCATACGTGATTGTGTGCATGTGTGGAGATGTTAGGGTAGTTACAAGCTTATGGCAAATTGTTGTTTGAGCAAGTTAAGTGTGAAAAACAAAATCCCTCATGTGGTGAGTAGAGTGAAACACTATTATCTTGAGAGTCCTCTTTGCCATTGTTCATCCGATTGCTTTGCCAATTCTCCCTTTGTATATCCTTGATCATGACTCATGCTAGCTTGAGATTATTGATTGGTTAAAACCATTCTTCTTTGCATTGTACCCTTTATTCAGGAGTACAAAGGTCTAAGGGTGGGGGAAATGATTGCACCATATTTTTATATACTTCTCATTGATAAAATCAGTAGATTATTTCATGTTCTTAGGGTAATTGCACCTAATTAGGGTGATTTCTGGCTTTTGCAATCTTTGTTGGAAGTTATTCTAGTCAAGGACAATTTGGGCATAATTAACATAAATTATTGTTAACCTATTTTCAAGAACATTTGATGCTACCTTAGGTCCATTTTATGTGCAGATCATGAAGGAATATACCCAATGGAAGAGCCAAGTTGCGAACAAGAACGCCGACGGAGCGCAAGGAAGCATAAGAAAAGACTCTGGGTTTCTGCCCCTCGCCGTGGGCCCTCCACAGCGAGGGCCACAGCGAGGACACTACAAAAATGGGCATGTTTCTGTCCCTCACCGTGGGCCTTCCACGGCGAGGCCCACGGCGAGGCCCCCCCTTTTCTGAGCCTTTTCTGTCCCTCGCCGTGGGCCCTCCACGGCGAGGCCCACGGCAAGGCCCCCTGTTATGCAGCCTTTTCTGCCCCTCGCCGTGAGCCTCCCACGGCGAGGCAAATTTTCGTGCTTCTCCTCTGCCCCTCGCCGTGGGCCCTCCACGGCGAGGCCCACGGCGAGGCCCTGATGTAAAATTTCTGCTGCGCGTTTTAGGGTTTTTGGAGGAGTATATAAGGTAAAAAATAGATCCTCCTTGGTTGTTCAAGCCTCCTCAGGTCCGAAAATCACCCTCTCTGCTAGGGTTTGCTCTTCATCTTCATTCTTCATCCCAATCCTCATCCACCCACTCAAATTCATCTCCATTCTTGTTGATTTTCTTGTTCTTTCTCCTTCCACCTTCCATTTCCATTCCATATTTCCTTCCATCTTCTTCATTCATGGAGGCTATCATCATGGGTCATCTAGGGCACGAATTTGAAGACATGAGAGGCTAAGTTCTTGGTGCTTTGGTGGTGTGAAGGTGGCTCTAGCTTCATGGACCAACATAGGGGAGTTTCTAGTCTACAATTTCTTATTTCCTTTGTATTTGGCTTCTACTCTTTTGTATTGGTCTTGTATATGGATTTAAGACTTGGGATATGTGATTGCTATCCATGTTTGTGAACTATATTGTGTATGCTTTGAATTTAATGTGATTGAGATATAATTTCCTATCTACTTGTGGTTGTATTCTTGGTTGTAGCCATTTTAGTGGTTGCTAGTGGTTATAGTCAATTTCTTCCATGCATGAATGTTGTGGTTGCACTTCATGAGAGTTAAATTGTATTTGGTTCAAGGCATTTCACAAACCAAGTGGATCTTAACACTAACCCTAAGTAATGGCTATGAAAGTGGTTGCTAGATTAGTCATTAATTAGGGCTAGTGGACCCCTAGTGGTTGCTTGGGGATTTTTCAATTAGACTTGGTAAATTAAACTCCCTCTAATCATTTTGAAAGAAGCATTTGAGTCACCGAAGCACTACCAAAGCCCATTTTATCAAATCACCCCTAATCCAAACTCTTTTCACTTTTCTCTTATCAATCTAAAATACCAAAAACAAGTATCTGCTTTTGTTAATAGCTTTAGTAAATGAATCTTCAAACCAAAACCCCCTTACCCTTTTTATCGTTTTAATTGCATTTAGTTAGCTTAGGTTGTTTAGAAGGACTCCTCAAGTGAAACGATCCGGGGTTGTGCCACTTTACACAATCCTTGGTAATTATAGTGATTTTAACCCCAAGGCGCATTAGGCAAAGGTTAAATCATGCATTCAAAGTTCTCAACATTCTGAGAAACTTCTTTGGTTGAAATTCGTTTACATTTCATGCAATCAAGTTCCTCAGCTTTTTTTTCAAGTTCTTTATTTTTCTTTCTCACAATAACCACTTCCATTGCCAATTTCACAAACTCTATATGTAAATCGTCATATGCACTTTGGAGTTCATGAAAGGATGGTTCAGAAGGGTATACCTCATTGTCAAATTCTTCTTGAGCTACTAAGCAGAGGTTGGCTGTGTCCTCAGCATCACTCGTCTCCTCATCTGAGCTATCTCCACATATAGAAGAGACATATGCTTTCTTTTTGCTCTGGAACTTCTCCTTCTCTTTGAATCTCTCAAGAATTGGACATTTTGATTTGAAATGCTCAGGCTTCTTGCATTCATAGCATACAGGAACATTTTTCTGAGAGTCCCTCTTAGCGTTGCTGGAGTTACCTGATTGTGCATGATTATTATATGATTTTAACCACTAATTATGGGAAATTAACATTTGATTCAGGAGAATTTTATGAGAATTTGGTACAATTGCATGTATGGTTCATATTTACGGAGTTAATTGCATTTTGATGATAATTCGAGCATATTAGGCTTTTAACGTATGTATTCCACATTCATGGACTTAAAAATACCTCACATGTACTTTAATTTCCCATTATAGGTGCAAGGAGGATGCTCCAAACGAAGAAAGAAGCACAAAAAAAGGAAAAATGCAGAAAAATACCTCATCGTGGACCCCTACGGCAAGAAACAGAGAGGGAGGCAGATAAAGGGTGCCTCGCCATGGCTTGCCACGGTGAGGGCACGAATCCTGAACATAATAGGAAGTTTCTGATTCAAATTTATTTCCTTGTTTTAGTAGTTGGGTCTTCTTCCATTGTTTCTTAATCAATATTTTTACCCCAACAAGTAACCTTAGGCCAGATTGAGATTAGGAAGTTTCCTAATTAATTATCCTACTCACTATTTCCTATATTGACTAGGTTTCTTGAAGATTGATCGATGGGTCTTTCCCACTCCTTTCTTAATTGTTTTGGGAGATCAAAATAGGCAACCCTAGGCCAATTTAGATAGTTTATAAATTGCTTCTGGTACCAGGGGGGACACACGAAAATTCAGACACTATTCACCATTCACTCATTCTCATCCCTTCCATTCTCTTACCCTTAACCCTCTGCACAAAATTCCCTCTTCCATCCATCCATCTACATCAATTCCACTCCTTCCACATCAATTTCATGGCTTCCACAACCAAATTTCAATTGATCGTGTTCGAGAGCATGAGCGGCTAAATTCCTTGTGGGGATCTTGATGGAGAAAGGCAACCGGAGCTTCAACATTCTTAATGGGGAGTTATTTAGTTTCTCTTGTCTAAGTCTATTTATGTATTGCAATTCCTTGTGTTTTGCTATATGTATTTGGTCTTGGAACAAGTGTGCTTTAATGTTCAATCTTTTGTTAATGGTCTTGCATGTAATTATGAGATGTTCTTTTATATGTATGAACCTAAGTGTTGATTTCTTGATATTATGCAATAGATGTACTATTAATTTATATCTTCTTTAGATTTCGAGAATATGTTGGATGCATGTGCGATCGTATGTGTGTTTAGACACTACATCCTACGTTAGATTGTTTGATTTACTTCTAACGAGAGTCTCTATGCATATTTATCATAAGTCTTCACTACCAAGTTGGAACTTAATGATTGCCTATTTGATTAATTAAATGAGCGATGCACCATGTTAGTTAATTAATTAGGTTAATTGTACTAAGAGCGATTGCCTTAGGTTTTGCATTAGAACTTGGCTAAAACTCCCATATCACCTTAGAAGCTAAGAAGGTTTCCCAATTCATCAAGAGACCCATGTTCATCTCATAAGTTTTTCATAAATCCATTTTAATTGCTTTCTCATAAAGCAAAATCCCAAAAATAAAAAAACAATTTAGTCTAGTTTCCTTAATCAAAATCACAAATACCCCGACTTTTTATAGCTTTTCATGCATTTAGTTAGCTTAGGTTAGTTCATTAGGCTCCTTGAGATACGATCGGGAAAGCACCACTAGTGCAATCCTTGGTTAGAAATATTTTGTATTTTCACCCCAAGGAGTTTAAGAAGGTAACAAATCAATCGCTCTTTGATTTTCTCTTCAGACTCTCAGGGCTTGCTTTTGATCCGGGAAGAATCATTTTGGGAGGTATGGTGTATTTAAACTAATCGAACAGGTGCGAATTCAAACTGGTTCTTGAGAGATTTGAAAGCAAGAATGAAAGATTCAGAGAGATGTAGGGTTTTAGTTTGAAAAAGTGTTAGAGATAAGGTAGAATGAATGCAAATGAGGGTAACGATAAAAAAGTGACAGTTATATTTGATTTTGAGGGAGAAATATTACCATTAGAAAGTTACCATTGAGGAGTTCAATCGATGGGTACGCTGGCCATTGATTGTTACCTTGAGCTTTCTTATGATGGTTGAAATCTCAATCAATGGCTGGATGATTGCTCGATGGATAATGTTGCGCTCGAATGATTCCCACGCTAAACACTCAATTGCTTATCGAGTATTCCTTCCCTACTGCTCGATTGACCTTCTTGACTATTGATTGTTCCCCTTCAATCGATGGCTAGAGTTGCCATCGATGGATCTTGCTCTCAATAGTAATTGATCTTTCGATGGATTTGAAGTGCTTGATGGATAAATTAACTATTTGCTCAGAGTGCTTGGAAAAATGCTCGAGTATTTTACCTTGATGACAACACTCAATCGCCACTCAATAGCCTATCGATGATTGTTTGACAAGTTCAATTGATTGACATGTGAACTATCGATGGAATTATGATTTTAGTGCAACATGACCTGCAAGAAATTACAAACCACTCCGATGCCTAAGTCAGGATTTTATCATCAAAATAAGTTATACTTTAAAGTAAATTATTGACAAGAGAAGGATTAGAAGAATGATACTGATTTACAATTCATTGGGATTTACCATTCACAATTCTCTTCTGATGTACATGAATTGTTTAGCAGCAAGAGGTTTGATGAAGATATCTGCCAGCTGCAAGTAAATTGGAATGAATTCCACCTTGACATCTTTCTTTTGAACATGATCTCTGATGAAGTGATGTCTGACATCTATGTGCTTAGTTCTTGCATGATGGACTGGATTTTTGGCCGAGCTAATTGTACTGGTGTTGTCACATAGGATTTGAACTTCTGGGAATTCCATTCCCAGATCTCTCAATTGATGCTTGAGCCATAGAACTTGAACATAGCAATTTGCAGCAGCAATATATTCTACTTTTGTTGATGACAATGACATTGCATTTTGTTTCTTGTAGAACCATAACACCAGAGAGCCTCCTAGAGACTGACATTGACCAGTGGTACTATTTATATCTGTTTTGTACCCAGAATGGTCTGAGTCTGAATAAGCAATGAGATATTCCTGAGTTCCTTTTGGATACTATAGGCCAAGCTCCTATATCCCAACTAGATATCTCAGAATTCTTTTCACATTCTTCAGATGGAATTCCTAAGGCTTTACTTGATATCTGGCACACATCCCAACATTGAACTGGATTTCAGGTCTGCTTGTGGTCAGATATAGTAGGTATCGAATTATTCCTCTGTATGTAGATTGATTGAAGTCCTTCCCTTTCTCATCAGCATCCAGCATTGCAGTCGAGCTCATTGGAGTGTCTTCTTCCTTTGACGTGTCTATCTTAGGAAGACCTAGGAAGAAATTTAGCTCTCCCATCATAGACATCTCAAATTCTCCCTACACCATCTTAGAAAATTCTTGGCAAAGAGTTTCATTAGTAGCACCAAAAATAATATCATATACATAAATTTGAACTACAAGGATATTCTTATTTTTGTGCATTATAAATAAGGTAGCGTCTACTTTTCGTCTGGTAAAGCCGTTTCCCAATAGAAAATTATTGAGCATTTCATACTAAGCTCTTAGAGCTTATTTGAGGCTATATAAAGCCTTTTTAAGTTTGAAAATATGGTTTGGTCTAGCAAAATCTTCAAAACCAGAGAGCTGTTCAACATATACTTCTTCCATGATATATCCATTAAGAAATGCACTCTTCAAATCCATGTGATAGAGTTTAAAGTTTTTTTATGGATGCAAAAGCTATAAGAAGCCTTATTGCTTCAATCTTGCAAATGGAGTAAAAGTCTATTCATAATCTATGCCTTATTTGTGGTTATATCCTTTAGCCATAAGTCTTGCCTTGTTTTTCACAATCATGTTAGATTCATTAAGTTTGTTTTTGAAAACCCACTCAGTTCCTATTACTGGAAAATCCAGAGGTCTAGGAACTAAGTCCCAAACTTGGTTTCTTTCAAATTGATTGAGTTCTTCTTGCATTGCTATCACCTAATCACTGTCAGAGAGGGCTTCTTCAACACAAGAAGGCTCAATTTCTGAGATAAATGCAGAGAATTGAAATTCTTCTTGAATATATCTTCTAGTCTTTACACCACCACCAATTTCACCTATGATTTGTTTTGGTGGATGATGCTTATGATGTCTCCAAACTTGAAATTTGGCTGGGTCCTTAATAGAATCATTCTCCGAACCTTCATGATCAATTTCATCAAGTGAAATTATTGGTAGTGTAACTACTAGTTTAAAGAATGTTTTTCCCTAAGCTTTTCAGCTGGTTTTAAAAGAGTCTCATCCCCACCATTAGATTTCTTCTATGTCTCAGTTTCATCAAAGACCACATGGATAGATTCTTCAATTACATGAGTTCTCTTATTGAAAATCCTATAAATTTCTATTAGAATAATCAATGAAAATAGCAACATCAGATTTATGATCGAATTTACTTATGTTTACCTTTTCATTGTTGTGAATGTAGCATTTAAATCCAAAGACATTCAAGTGAGATACATTTGGTTTTCTTCCTTTATACAGCTCATAGGGGGTTTTGTCCATGCCTATCATGATATAGACTCTGTTGCATATGTAGCAAGCAGTACTCATAGCATATGCCCAAAACCCTTGAGATACTCCCTTTTCATTCAATATAGTTCTAGCCATTTTTATTGGAACTCTATGCTTTCTTTCTACACTTCCATTTTGTTGAGGGGTTCTTGGGGGAAGAGAAATTATGATAGACATCATTTGAGTCATAGAATTCAGCAAAATCTTTGTTCTCAAATTCTCCACCATGATCTATCCATATTGATGTGATCGTGGAGTTCTTTTCATTTTGTACTTTCTTAGCAAACAATAGAAAATCATCAAATGCATCATGCTTGGCAGAAAGAAACATAGTCCAAGTAAACCTAAAATAGTCATCCACAATGACAAGACTATATAGATTTCCTCCTATACTTTTTTACTCTTACTGGACCAACCCATATGGACCATTTCTAATGGTCTTATTGTGGATATTGCCTTCTTAGGTTTGAAGGAAGACTTTGTTTCTTCCCCTTTTGGCATGCTTCACAGATAAATCAGGCTTAACTTTGAGTTCTGGAATTCCTATCACAAGCTCATTTTTAACTAGATTCTTTAATTGAGACATGTTTACATGAGCTAGCCTTCTATGCCATAGCTGGCAATTTTTAGAGTTACTAATAAAACACTTTTCTTGCATTTGATGGTTGAGATCAACTGTGTAACATTTATCATCTCCGCTTGCCCTTAACTTATAGTTAAGAGTATCTTTTCCAATGTCTAAATCTTTCTTATCAGTAATTAGGCATTCATTTGAATAAAAAATAATCCAATTACCTTTTGTCAGCACTCTGACTTTTACTCAAAAGGTTGTGACAGAGATCTTCAACAAAGTAGACATCTTTTACAGTTTGTTCATTGCCTTGGTCTATTTCTCCTATCCTAGCTATCTTTCCTGACTGGTTTCCTCCAAAACTCAATTAGGCTTCATCTCTAGTTTCAAGATGTTTAAACTTTTCTTTATCTCTAGTCATGTTTCTCAAGCATCCGCTATCTATATACCTCTTATTGCTTACAGAGATTTAGTCACCCAAACTTGTTTGGGTCCTTTAGGATTAGTAGAAACCTTCTGATCTTTTGGGACCATGGGTGATTGTGTCCCATTAGAGACCCATTTATAAGTTCCATTTACACCAAATTTCTTAGAATAGCATGTAGAGATAGAGGTCCTTTTCTATTAGAGAAATTACAGAAGTTAAGAGGACTAACATATATTATAGCTTTCCTAAAGAACTTGAGATATGGTTTTTCTTTAATAGGCTCCTTCTTTTCTTTTAAAAATTCAGGTGTTGCATCATAACCAAGCCAGTTCTATCTCTATCAGCTCATTGATTCATTAACATTACTTCTAATGCCTCACTTCCTTTGGTAAACTTTTGCAATGTTTTGGAAAGTCTCTCATTTTCACAAGTGAGGTTTTCACAGCTTTTACACTCAGTAATTTCAACCTTCTTTTCATACTCTATATTCCTTTTTCTTAAAAATTAAACCTCTTTAGCAATCTTCACAAAGTCAATATGTAAGGCATTGTATGCATTTTGGAGTTCATGGAAAGATGGTTCCGAAGATGTTACCTCAGTGTCTGATTCTTCTTGTGCTACCAAATATAGATTGGTTGTTTCCTTAGATTCACTTTTCTCCTTAGCAGAGCTGTAAGCCCAAATGGATGATACATAGACTTTCTTCTTTCCAGCATACTTTTCTTTCTTATTTTCCTTCTCCCTTTGCCTTTGGAGACTTGGACATTCAGACTTGAAGTGTCCATGCTTTTTGCACTCATAGCATACACGAGGGCTTTTCTGTTGATCCTTCTTTGTATGGTTGGGACCTCCTTTCTGGAATCTTCTTCCACCTCCTCTTTTGAAGAATTTTTTGAATCTTCTCACCATCAAAGCCATTTCTTCATCATCAACATCATCTTCATCTTCTTCTTCTCTTGAGGTGGAGGTTAGGGCTAGAGTTTTCTTCTTTTTTATTCCAGCAAGCTCTTGTCTGTATGTCATCTTGCTCTCATACTCAGTCAAACTCCCAAAGAGAGATGTCACTAAGCTCATGGATTCTCCTCGAATTTCCTCTCTTGCCATTCATCAATGAAAATGTTAAGGATTTTAGTGATTTGAACAGGTGATATTCAGTTATTAGAACATTGATTCTTCTACTTTTGACCCCTTTAGTTCCTTTGTGAGCCATTTCAAGAGCATCCCATATTTGCTTTGTAGTTCCCAGATTTGATACTTGGAAGTACTCATTTTGACTTAGAGCACTTTGGATCATTAGAATTGCTTTGTTGTTCATGTCTAGGTGCTCTATATCATCATTGTTGTATTCATCTGGATGCTTTCGGACTACTTAACCATTTTCTGTTTTCATGGGCACAATCTCCATGTTCAATTAATCTATACAGCTTGCAGCCATTTGCCTTGATGAAGATTTTCATTTTCATCTTCCAGAAGGCATAATGTGACATCAAAACCTGGAGGCTTTGTTAGTGAGCTTCCTTCAGGGAGTGCCTTTTCACCAAGTCCTGCCATGGATCTTTTTCTACTCTGATTGTTGGGTCAAGCTTTTGGGAAGCTTCACTTTGATAACCACTTTTTCAATGCCATAAGCCCAAAAGTACAAAAAATTTAAAACTTTTTCTTTCTAAAAATTAATCCAACTACATTTATGTTGGAATGGGCTTTTTTGAAAAATTGGAACAACTTTAAAGTTTTAATAAAGTAGAGTGATTTTTAAAACAATCAAAATAACTCAAATATACTTATTGTACTTACCCCTTTTTGATAGCGCTTGGGGAGTTAAAACTCCTTACACTATATTTATATATTCTCTAGACTATATATTATTTATTTATCTACATCTCTCCTACTATAATAAGATAATAGCTATCTATAGTGGTAAAAAGCATAGCAGGCATTCCTGCTTTTTCATACTACCTTATCCTCAAAAGCTTACTCCTTTTTTCAGCTTCTCTGAAAACAGCAATTTAACGCAGTTTACCTCATATACTGTTATTCTCAAGCATGCACTGTCATGTATACATTTTATAAATTTGTACAAATAATGATCATTTTTATCCTACTAATCTACGTGCCATAAGCACCTACCAACCACTGATAACAATATATGTGTTAACTAGTGGAGGTCTTACCTGCAGGATTTCTCGTTATAACATTTAAAGTTACAACAGAACTGATCTAGCAAAGGGGTCGTGGATCACCTAAGCCCTGGAGTACTCCAAATATGAAAGGAATAAAAACTTACCAATTATGTGCAACAGATGTTACAAAATTATACATGCAATTTTTAATGTTATGAAATAAATTGTTGCCTGTACTCTAAACTCAAACTTGAGCTGGCTCCTTTCCTTCCTGATGTCTTGAGGAGCTTACTCCACTATCTTTCCTATCATTACACATAATGTATAAATAATAAATTAATATCTATACTTATTTGTAATATTTTAGCCTCTCTCACGTTCCTATAGTATTACATATATTTCTACACTTCCTATTTTTAATACATGTTTTAGTCATACTTCCTAACGTAATCACCAATTTCACAATCATAAAGGCAAACATCACACACCCAAATACACACATATACAAACACAAGCATCAATATATCCTTAATTACTTTAAATCAAACTTACATCATATAATAACATATAAAACAACTTACTTTGCCTAATTAAATTCACTGGATTCAAAATAAATTTCCAATGATGATACTTTTTTCCACATTAATAATAATTACCCACAACTTAACTTATTATAATTAGTCTGACCATTTAAGATCAAAAGGTCACTTTTAATTATTCTATTTCGATTAATATTTTTTATTCTCAATGTTTGACTAATAATTACCTCAAGAATAGTTCTTTTTAAGGAGCTTTACCTTTCTTTAATGCTTAGAGTACTTGTCTACATGTTATTGATATTCTTTTATTTTGGGACCTTGACTACTAGGATTTCTTGAGTCACATAATTAATGAATTTAATCATTTTGAAGTCTATAGGTTAATTTGAACAGCTGATAATGTTTTACCAGAAATTCATCAACTAACATCAATAATAAAAGACAACAAGCACATGTACATGGGATCATGAAGTCATGACTTAACAATTAAACTCATACTATCCTTCATTCATTTTAAAATAATCCCTTCCAGATTCATAATAAAACTCTTTTTAACATTTCTCTATCTTCCTTCAACGTGGAAGCCAACAATACATGTTAATTTCTCAACACCGAATAACTTGTACCCTTTTAGAATTAATTCTATTGATTCTTATATGCTTATAGAAGTACTACAAATCACACTCTAATTATTAAAGTTCATCTTTGCATTATAAAGCACTTGTATACTTTTCAAAATAACAAGACAGCAATCCCCTATCAATTTTAAGTTCAAGAACCAAACCTAAGACCTTCTATAGTGTACTTTAATAATTAGACATGTATATCTTACATGTATCAACCTTGAAACATTAATTAAAATTAGGTTCAAGATCATCATACAAATACCATCTTTAATACCATCTCAGATTTATATCACAATTTCATAAGTTATGCAACTAGTACACACATACACACACACATGGAATAGGAAGAGAGAAACATGGTTGATTTCACATTAAAATGGGCAAGCTAAGGCACTTTTGTGAATCATTAATAAATGCTTCTGAGAGAAATATGTATAGAAGTGATATAACGGATGGTGCAAGTTCGTGTGATGTAAGGAGGTAGAACAGGCAGTGAGATATAATCCTAGAATGAAATGTGAAAATAATGAAACGAGATAAATGAGTGATTTGTGTCTTAAGCGGTTGCACAGAAGAAAACAAATAGAAAGAAGACAATGGAAGTACATGAATTTTAATTACTATCTTTAATAACTTAATTTATCAAGAACCTAAACTCATGAGCCACTATATGTATAATCTAACCAATAATCAATTGAATATTTACCCTCACTTTACATTAGCTTAACCAAAATGGTGTTTGTGATAATAAAACAACTATTCAAATCAAAGACCAAACATTAAACACATATACCTTAACATTCTTGAATCACTCTAATATCACCTATAAACTTTAACAAACAACTCAATCAGTTCATTAACTTCAATTCAGTACTCACCTACTTTACCATATTCTTAAAATTACAAAGAATAACAAAATTTCAAACCTTCATTGACACATAAACTAAAACATCATTTATTTATTTCCTATTTCAAGAATAGCTTCCTAAGTATCATATACAATTCAAACTTTAATCTGCCAATTCTAATCAGTATTAAAGCATCATCACAACTTATCTATAAATTACACCTTAATCATCTAATTTACCCATTTAATGTTCTCTTAAAATCTCAAAAAGAACCAACATCATTTTCCCAACATAAGAATAGCCTTAAAGTTGCAAATTACATATTTAAAGCAAGACATACAAACAAATAGCTTTTCTAAATTAATTTAGGCCTATAGCTCTTTTTGAAAATTCAGGGTGTTACAGGTTGGACCACATGAACCGCCACTAACTTCCACAACAAATTGTCCTCTTGGTCAAACTGTGACAATTAGTTGTGGTTAAGAGGAGAAACCACTAGTAATTTAAATTTACTGGCTTTTATTGTCAACCGCCACGAAATTAACTGCTAGAAAATCCCACCTTTTTGTAGTGGTAGGAAGATTAGAAGAGAATGGAAGAGAGGAAGAACCAGAGGGAAGATTAAGAAAGATTGCAGCAAGCCATGGATATGAGAAGAAAAATGCGAAGAAGCTAGAGAAAAGAAAAAGCTAGAGAAGATAGAAACCAGTCGAAGAAGAGATGTTCACGCTCAACCGTGAAGACAGAGTAGAAGATACTTTCTTCAGAAACTTAATCAGCGAAAGAATGGCTTTGATCTTCAACGGTTGATCCTTACGCAAAGAAGCTATGTGGGGCCCATGCAATCACTTTTGTTTTTATCATTTAACTTTTTCAAGATCAAAGTTCATAGGAGTATTTTATTTGGCTACATTAGCGTCGTAATCATCTGACCATGTCATCATAATAAACAGCATTAGTGACAAGCCAACATATTTAACACCATCAATTATTATCCAGATCCTCATTAATCTACAATGACTAACTATGCTAATAGAATCAAATTTAAGGGACTAAAACCTCTTGTTTGAAACTACAAAGAAAAAAACAAAAATTGATGCAAAGTATAGGGACCAAACATTATTAACCCTTCTCTAAAAGATAAAATATACCTTTGGTCCTCTATATTTACATTAAGTTTTATTATAGTCCATTAAACTAAAAGGTTGTATCTTTATCACTTTTTTTTCACTTTCAACTAATAGAAACTGCTCAATCAAAGAATTTAAAATTGGGATTCTATAGTTAAGTGATAACAAAATATGCTTACATTTTAATTCTTTATTATGATCCTTTTTATAGTTTAAAATTTAACCATTTTTATCAACATTTAATTAAAGGATCAACCTTTGAATTCGTTCGTTCATATTATTAAACTGATTGCCATCGGTGAACTTACGTTTTTTGTCACGACTACCATTGTGATGTCGCGGTTTCTGACATCGTTGTTGATGTCACAAATGTTGTCGGTGACGTCACAATTTCTAGCGACCGCCATTGGTGATGTCGTGGTTCCAAACGTCATTAATGATGACGTGCCTGCTATCGGTAATGTTACGGTTTCCGTGAGGACCACAATGACATCACGGTTCCCGTTGTTGCTGATGAATTCGCGGCCGTTGTCATTGACATCTCTATTTCTATCGTCGTTGATGATGTCGTGGCCACCTTCGGTGACGTTATTGTTTCTATCGCGGCCACCGTCAGTGACGTTATGCTTTACGTCCTCATTGATGATGTCGCAACCGCCGTTAGTGACATTGTAGTTTCCCCTGTCATCGGAGATGTCGCTATAGTTGTTAGTGACATTGTTGTTTTGCCAATCTGTGATTTCGCAACCTTTTGTGTGTAATATGGGTGGTTAATAGGTGGTAGATTTAAGCCTTCAATCTGATAAAAATTCTAATATTTGGAAACAAGTTCTTTTATTTTTCTTAAGAATTCTTTGGAAACAAATATTTTGCTTTTAAAAATTGTAAAATATATACACACGTTATAACATTAATGTTTCAAAATTATATATAAATATATATATCATGAGACTAAGGGAAGGATAAATAATCAGATGAAGATGCAAAAATAAAAGGATCCATGAGCTGGGAAGCAATAAGGATAGTGTTTGGAGAATGGTGGATAAGTAGTTTTCTCCCTAAAATCTCTCATTATTGGGGAGAAAATTTGGAGAGATAAACCTATATGAGATCTCCCTCCTATTTTCGTCCCTATTTTTCTCCTCAAATCTAAACAAGGTAAAATCCATTTTCTCCCCCATTTTCTCCTTTATTTTTCTCATCCCCTAAATTTTCTCTCCATCGCTATGTTTGGTTGGGGAGAAAACTTAGGGGAGGAGAAAATAGGAGGAAGAGAAAAGGGAATGAGGAGTATTCATTTTATCCCTATTTGACAAGAAAATGGACCCACACATTTTTTAACTCCCTACTTTTCTCCTCGCCCTATTTTCTCTCCTAATCCAAAAAAAATAAAAATTCATTCTCTCTCATATTTTCCCATACTTTTCTCCCCAACCAAACACAAGTGCATCTTCAGGGTTAAAGCATGAAAATGAAAATTGATGTCAGAAACTCAAGATAAAGGATCAAATGTATTTTTTAGCAAGGTTTAATGTACAAAAATGCCCATAAACTTATATCAAAAGTGGCCTATCGCCAAGTAGTTTCTTTGGGTGCTAAAGTACCCATAATTTCAAAAGAGAGGGCAACAAGACCCCAAACATTAAATTAGCTTAACTTCCGTCGTCTACAGACATTTGAGAGTACAAAAATACCCTCTAACAAAAAACTCACCCTCTCCCTCCCAACCCCTTCATCTCATCCTTGCTCATGCTTCAACAACACCAAACTCATCATCAACACTATCTAGAAACTCATCTCTGAAGAAACAAAAAATAGGAATATAAACATTGCAATAACAATTCATAGTTCTATCTATAAGATGGGGATGCTTAAGCTTTAATCAAGAAATTGTCGATCAACCATAAAATTGAAAAATACCCTGTCCACGTTGGAAGAATAAGAAGAAGAACTGGAAGAGGGAGGATTAATTAGAGTAGTGAATGAATTGAATCGCAGATTGAGGGAAGAAAAGACACATATACAGAAACAATGAAAAGATACATACAAGAAAATGGCATAAATGGAATACATGGAAATAGAAAGAGGCATTGAATGTGTGAACTAATTGAGGGTGTTCGCAATAAGAATTAAATTGCTTCGCTTGGAAGGCGTGTCAGAGAGAAAGAGACAGTGTTTTTTGTTGATGGGGTTTGACTCGAAGGAGCCGCAAGAGGAGAAGAAGAAGGAAGGCTAGTGAGACTCGAAGTAGGAAGGAATTCTTCTCACCATTTGAGAGACCACTTCGATCTTGCCACCTTCTGTGACCCACGATCTCGCCTGCTCTCTACCATGCCCTCACTTTGCTTTATTCGCTGCCATCTATGGCTAAGGATGCTGTCGTTGTGGTCCCAAGGATCCGAGAAAATCTGGAGATGGATGGAGGAAGGGTGAAGGTCACTGAAGAAATCTATGGTCAAGGGCAGTAAGGGGAATTTCAAAACTTAGGCATTTTTCATTTTTTAAATCATGTGGAGCCTACCATGAAAACTAACGGGGCATTTTTTACACCTAGCCCTTTTAATAAATTATATTGTCTGTTCCTAATTATAATATTAGGTTGACTTTTTTTTGGAGAAATTAATAATATAAAATAAATAACTTTAAATTGTTTATATTCATCTTTTTTTCTCAAATCTAATTTATTTTATAAATTAATCTATAATCTATCTATCTAATTATATATAACATACGTTACATCTTACTCCCTCCGGTCCTAATTATAAGACCACTTTGACTTTTTTGATTTTTTTTTAGTCCAAAAAAAGAATAGTTTCAGTCCTAAAAATAATATTTTTTCTTCAAAACTAATTTATTCTACTTATAAACTAACCTATAATCTAATTTCATGTGACATATGTTATAATTTAGTGGTCTAATTTGCTTCCTTAACTTCCACAAAAAAAAGTCAAAGTGGTCTTATATTTAGGACCGGAGGGAGTAGTACTTTAATTTATTTCTTAGTGGACAGAAAAGTCAACTTATTATAATTAGGGGCGTAGGGAGTAACTCAAATGTTTGAAAGGTACGGCTAACATAATGCTGGTTGGGACCATCAGCTCAGCTTCAAGGTTATGCGAAAATGGGAGCGACCATGGCTGAAACCTTACTTTAATCTGTCGAAATGAAAATCACCGCTGATCCCTCCGATGACATCGCAATGGATCCTGAGATCGAAACTCCATTTCTACACCTTGATACAGTTCATGGTGCCGTTGACTACAAAGGTCAACCAGCGATTAGGTCAAAGTTTGGCTACTGGAGATCGGCTTGGTTCACCATAAGTACTCTTCCACTGAATCTGCCTTCTAATTCGTATAATTTCTTACCTAATTTCTTGTGATTATGTTAATTTAATTTAATCTTTTTTTTTGGCTTTGAAGGTGTGGAAGTGGGAGAGAGAATGGCTTTCTTCGGAATAGAATCGAATCTCATCACCTTCTTAACGGGTCCTCTCAGGCAAAGCACAGCCACTGCCGCTGGAAATGTCAATATATGGGAGGGAACAGCGTCTTTGCTTCCACTTTTGGGAGCATTTGTGGCTGACTCTTATCTTGGACGATATCGCACCATTATTGTTGCCTCCATTGTTTATACCTTGGTCAGTTTGGTTATTTTCACACCGTTTTTTATGCTTCACTTGCTAGGATTGAACGAAGGAAGCAAATTAGTATGTCTTGTTATAGTATACTTCCTCTGTTACTAAATATAAATATAAGCCGATTTGACTTTTTTCTTAGAAATTAAAGAAGCACTTGATCATAGGCTGTTCGGTGTATTATTATAAGACTGGTAAAATCACAAAGATTAAGGAAGTGGTTGAGAGAGATAAATATGTCTGAAATAATTTTGTTTCCTCAAGTTTACCCTTATTTATGATTTAGTATATAAGAGAGGGAAATGTGATAATAGTATTGTAAATGAATGTGAAAGAGAATGTGAATAGAGATAATAATGATGAGTATAGTAGGAAAAAGCTCATTAAATGCTTTGACAAATTTAGCTAAGCTCTTATAAAAGGGACAAAATCATTCAAATTTTTTGTTCTTATATAGGGACGGAGGGAGTATGTTAGCATAAGGCAAATGAATTATTTTAGTGAAAAAATTCAGGAAAATCAATTTTTAAGTAACATATTTAGCTTTTTTAGGATTATACAAAAAAACATATTAGGAACAAAGGGAGTATAGTAATACTACCTCCTGATCTTAACTAGGAGCTACTTGGGAGTGTTGATTTTAAATGAAGGATATATTTTTAATTTTTGCCTATTTTCCCCATATTACTTTATTTATACTCCTTCAAGTAAGAGAGAGATAGAGGTAATTAAAGAAGATAATTAGGGCGTTTTAAATAAAAATATACTTTGTTAATTATTTTAAGGAACATCTTTAATATAATCAAATTAGGTTAATATGTTCTGCATCTAAGATGGGTGGAGTAAGTTTTCATTTTTCATTTTTTTTCATTTTCTGTAGGCCTGTCTTTTATTTAGTCTTTAACCTTTCAATGGTGTTGCATGCTTTAAATTTCGATGAACTGTATAGTTCCCGGCTCAAGAAATGGAGTTCCATTGTTGCTGAACTGTCATTTCTGCACATTCTATATAGATAGTATTTTATTAGTGTGAGCCACTAGGGATTATTAAAAAGTATGTGTGACGTAGGAAGGTATAAGGTTGCTTTGTTGCTATCTTTTGGAGCTTATTTTACCTTGCTAAAAAAAAGCTCGACTTGGATCTTAATATATTCATTAAGTTTGATGTTTGGACAAATAATTTTAGAACTCTTTACTCCTTTTTTGTTTCAATCGAAACAGAGTTTTAGAGTCTACATACAAGAAAAGCTTCATAATTCATAATTGACAGCTGGAATTCGACATCAGTCTTTAAGTACCATTTTCATGGTTTTTTTTTTTTTTTTGAATAAGAACTGGATAGCATTAAAATAAAACCATCAAGCAAAGTAATACCATTTTCATGGTTTTGAAAGCTGGGCATTCTTTTTCTTTTACCTTTTACTCTTTTTGGGGGAAGGGGTGGGTGGTATTTTTTTAGCAGTGAATCGTTCATAATGCAGAAGCAAATATTTCTTTTTGTGTCAATTTTAAAAAATTGTCGTGTATAACGAAAGTTAATACTGTCATCCCTTGGATTATGATATCTTGACACTCAATCCATTCATAACAATTTATTTATTTTTCAATGATGAATGAGGGTATAACTATTGAGAACGAAATCTATGAAGGATAGATAATAACCAGCTCTGAGAGACACTTCAAATCATAATGCAGCATACCACATACTGTTGTGTTGTGCCTTTTGTTTGTGTCAAAAGCATTCATGCTTTTTCAGGATATCTTTTTTGATAAGACAATTAAAAACACCGAAACTTCTTGTAGTTAGATGTTATTTATGTAAACCAAGAGGAGCGTGAAATTTTTTAACTAATGGTTCTAATATTAATAAAGAATAAAACAATTACAAGATAAAAAATTCAACTTAACAGGAGTTTCTATGAGAAATAGTTCTTCAAGCAATATTGAAGAGCATGAGAGGAGTTTCAAAACTCACGCCTGGTTTGGTTGCTTGTGCTTAATTTGAATTTACTTGAATTGTAGGGACTAGGCTTGTTGACACTGTCAGCTATGCTTCCTTCTCTTCTAAATTCTGAATGTGAAGATGCCCATAAATTTGCATCATGTCCTACTAAGTTGCAAGTCATATTGTTCTTCTCAGCACTTTACCTGGTGGCCCTTGGACAAGGAGGACATAAACCTTGTGTTCAAGCCTTTGGAGCCGATCAATTTGATGAACAACATCCCAAAGAATGCAAAGAACGAAGCTCATTTTTTAACTGGTGGTATTTTACCATGTGTGCAGGTATCTTGGTATCTGTACTGATATTGAACTATATACAGGACAACATAGGCTGGGTTCTTGGATTTGGAATCCCTTGTCTTGTAATGATCGTGGCATTGTTGATTTTCCTGCTTGGATCTAAGACGTACAGATTTCACATTAAAGGGCAGGAGAAGAGCCCATTTGTTAGAATTGGCAGCGTATTTGTTGGTGCTGTAAAGAATCGGCGAATTGCCCTACCTAACATTGCTTTCAAAGAGGAAGTGAGAAATATCACACCTCATCAAACTTCCAAACAGTTCAAGTAAGAGAAACAGCTAAATATTGTATGTGTTGAAAATACATCATCTTTAATTTACTGGTGCTCTAAAATTAGCAGCAATGATTGATTATTCGATGAAGTTCCATCACTTTTGCATATAATATATGTGTTTAGATGTTCAGCCTTATGCTGTAGAGGCAAGTTAAAATTCTTGAGGAAAAAAATTGAATCTCAAACTACTTGAAGTAGTTTGTGAATAAAATGGGGCATTTAAATTGGCCTTCATTATTTCATTGTTTATGCCATTAATTATTTTCTTAACAATGGTTTCTAAGATGCCTGAAAAATATCAATTACTATGTAACCATCTTGCAGTAGAACCCTGTTCTTTATTGTAGCTTCTTTTGATTAGTAAGATGATCAGTTCATTAGGGAATTACCCTATCATATCTCAGACAAACAAACAAACATATAAAGATAATGGAATTCTACCTCATTGACATGTCCAAAAAAAAAAAGTGAATTCAGGAAAATTATTTCTTGCATGCTTCCATTTTTTGAATGAAGTTACTGTGAATCTTGCTATAATTCTCAATACAACTATTTATTATTATCATCATTATCTACAGCACTTCATGATGCCTGTCAAGTTAATTTCAGTATTATCCACATTTGTTGCAGTAACATCCAAGCTTTGGATCATTACTCCATCAGAATTTTCTCTATCTCAGTAGAAAAATATTCTAACCTATTTGGATTCGGAAGATAATAACTTCTTTGACTAATTAATGTTGTATTTTCCATAATGGCAGCTTCCTTGACAAAGCACTGTTTGTACCAACTGGTTCTAAAGAAGAGGAGGCTTGTAGTCTCAGTGAGGTGGAAGAAGCAAAGGCTGTACTGAGGCTTGTTCCTATTTGGGCTGCAAGCCTGGTATTTGGTATTATCTATGCTCAAATTCCTACTTTCTTTACCAAGCAAGGAATCACCATGGACAGAACCATTTTTCCTGGGTTGGATATTCCTCCTGCTTCCCTTCAGATTCTCATCCCTTTGGGCATTGTTGTTTTTACTCCCATATATGACCGCATATTTGTACCAGTAGCAAGAATCTACACTAAGAAACCCTTAGGCATCACAATGCTACAAAGGATTGGAACTGGAATATTTCTGTCCATAATTACGGTACTTATTGCGGCACTTGTTGAGATGAGAAGACTACAAATAGCAATAGACTATGGTCTAGTTGATGATCCAAAAGCAATTATTCCAATGAGTGTGTGGTGGTTGATTCCTCAATACTTCGTATTTGGAGTTGCTGATGTTTTTACCATTATTGGTTTCCAGGAATTCTTCTATGATCAAGTCCCAAAAGAACTGAGAAGCATGGGTCTTGCTCTTTACTCGAGTATTCTTGGTGTGGGGAGCTTACTGAGCAGCATTATAGTTTATGTGATAGAGGAAGTGACTAGTAAAGATGGACAAAGTAGCTGGTTTAATGATAATCTCAACCAAGCCCATCTTGATTACTTTTACTGGCTACTTGCTGGACTTAGTGTGATGGGATTGTTTTTGTTCATTTTCTTTTCAAAATTATACATCTATAATACGGAAGGAATAGCTCGAGGATAGTGTTGGTATAATTTCTTACATTTTGATGAAAATTATTTGAAAAACATTGTTAAGTTGAAAATAAATTTTTAAAGAAATAAATTTCAACTTATAGTTCTTCATGAATGCAGTATGTCACTTTTTTTAGTGTTATTTTTATTTGATTGCTGAGTACGTTGTTAGATGAGAGTGCAAGTGTTTTTTATATGGTTTTTTCACTGGGTCACACTTGGGCATTGTCAGGTTTTATTAAAATGGTCAAAGCTCTTTCTACTAGGAAAATCTCTAGTAGTAGATGAGAGAGCATGTTCTGTTTACGTACAATTTTAATCAGCCTTTTCTGTTTGTTGATGTTCGGATAGGTAACTAACAATATACAAATATTTAAGTGTGGGAAAATTGCAACTAAGTTTCAGAGAAAACAAAACAATACAACAAGATGTTTTGAAATTTCAAAATTACTAATAGGTCACTCAAGTTCCAAAGAAAACAAATAAAAACAGCGAGGTCCTTTGAAATTGTAAAATTTATAATAGGTCCCAACGAACCTTAGGATGGTACAATGTAATTGTAAAATAGTTTCATCACCCTTATTGATAAACATAGAAGAACTTCGACAAGCATATGTGCTTTTTTTTTTTATGGAGCATCTGGTATTCTAAACCTACCTCCTTTTAATTTGGAGGATTTATCGGGGATTTAAACTAATCTGGATCGAGTCAAGTAGGACCAAAAAGGTAGCAAAGCTTTACTATCAAGTATTTAATACTGTTACGTTCCCCGAGTTCGAGCATATGTGCCTTTGTTAACAAGTTAATGTGCATTGTGTAATATTCCAAAAAATTTAATTAAGGATCAGAAGTTGATTAGCGTTGAATTATGGGGGTGACTATGGATAGATAAATTTTATGAAAATGTAATTGGATGGATGGAATGTGGTGATTTTTGGTTAGGAATAAGAATGCATGATATTTAATATAGGTGAGGTTTGAAGTTGGTTTTTCTATCAAAAAAAATAGGATTGAAGTTGGTTTGAGATGATTTGTGTTTAAGAATTATGATGTGTGGCCAATTAGGGGTCCAAATTTCAAGCAGTTCGCCATGAAAAAGCCCAAAAATACGGTTTTTAAATTTCACATAGGCTCTGTTTGGTATGATGGAATTATAGGATATGGAAATGGAAATGTAATTGATTTCCATGAGGATGTCTGTTTGGTATGATGGAATTGAAAAAAATTCCATTTCCATTTCCAACAAAATAGATGGAAATGGCTTCCATATGACAAACCAAAGAAATGAGAACAATTCCATGGAAGTTGGATTTTTTCACAATATTCACCTTTCCCTTTTTCCTCTCCTGTTGACCAAACCTTCCTCCACCCCACCATCGACCACCACTGGTCACCACCATCGACTACTACCCATCACCACCACCTCCCTATTCCTCCTTCTCATGTGACCTCGTTGCCTCCTCCTCACCCACCGACGCCAGCATTGATGGTGGCCTCTTCAGTCCACCCACCCACACCACTGCTACCTTCTTCCCCTCAACAACAAGACATGGCGGCGACCTCTAGTGACTAACTGTGGCGACCACCAGTGACTAACTACGGCGACCACCGGCAAAGGGTAACGACAACCTCAAGTTGCTAATGGTCGTGACCTCCAGCGATGGCCGATGGGTAACGTCAGCTTCTTCAACCACAATGGAAGGGGAGACCTTGCTTGGTTTACAGATCTGGCAAAATCTCATAGCTAATTGGGTTCTTATGATTCCATGGTCTGGGGGATTCATCAACAAAAATTTTGATTTCGATTTCCATTTCCATGATTTTGAATGGTTTTGATGTTAGCATTGATTATGATGTTGTTGTTGATTCTAGATCTGGGTAGATGCTCCATTCTCTGGTGATTTTGCAATTGATTCTAGTTTAAATTGGATAGGATGGGTTTAGCCTCTTCGAGAAGGAGAAGAAGATTCAAGGGAGTTTTTTTTATTTTTTAATTTAGGAGAATCAAGTCTCATTTCAATGACATACCAAACACACTTTTAATCCACATTTCCAATTCCATATCCATCTCCATTTCCATCAAAATCAATTCCAATGTACCAAACAAGCCCATAGCGTCATTTACAACGGAAAAGGAAATGAATTTTGATGGAGTAAAAGGAGGGCTCTACTAGATCATAGGATTTCAGAGGTTTGGGAGTAATTTCAAGCATCTAAACTAATTGGTAAGTATTCTAGACTTGATTTCTTAGCTTCCTAGCTTTAATTTTCAGATTCCTAAGCTTTGAGGATTTTAGGGTTTTGATAAATTCGAAAATTTGGGAGTTGAATCCTTGGAGCTTGTTTAGAGGTTCTAATTGTTTGGGTTCATGAGATTTGATCATATGTGAGATTTTTCTTGATATAAAGCTTGAATAAACTAGAGCTTATGGTGGTTGCAAAATTTATATTTAATCTTGAGGTTTTGATTGTTCCCATAGGTATAGCTTATCTATGATTCTAAATGGATTGGTTTGTAGAGATATTGATTGATTTTGACTTTTTATATTCAAAGAGAAGAAACTCTTATTGTAAGCTAAAGAGATTGAATTGGATGATGATTTAGGATGATATGATAATTGTTTTATGATATTGGAGATTGATAATTGATTATTGAAGTCTTGGATGATTGAGATTGGGTGAATTGTAATGGTAGACTACTTTAGCCTAGAAATGAATTGTTGTGGTGATATGAGTAATGAAGAGGGAATGATGGTTTGAGGATTCAATGGTATATTTTAGGTATAAAGAGTTATATTTAATGATTTGGGATGTTTATCTTAGGATTGGATTGTGAATTGAGGTTAAATTGGGTTCTTGTTTTGGAAGAGACCATTGAGGATGAATGTGGTGTTTAAGCTTAGTCAAGCTAAACAAATGTAGATAGAATTCTTTATGTAATTGGAACTCTTTGGGTAAAATCCCAAAGTGTAGGGTCAGTGTCATTTGATATGTGTCTTGACCATGTGTATGTATGTTGTGATGGTGATTGTAGACACCGGTGGGTTGAACTTGTAACATTCGTTTAATTAACCACTAACCCTAATGTAACAAGATTTAATAACTAACTATATGTTAGGAAACAAGTTTATCTAATAAGAAGAGCTAACATAGTTAGAAAATGCTTGACATAAACTCCTTTGGATCCAAATAGAATTTGCCTAACTATGATAGAAAGAAACCTTCCAAAACATTTAAAATATCTTATCATAATTAGAAAAAGATTCACCATAATTATACAGAAGGAAATCAATGTTAGAAAGGAAATCACCTAATATGGATATTAAAATTCACTAATAATTGAAAATCTCTTAACTACGTTAGAAAAGAATTTCACTAACGTGGTTAAATAAAAACCATTGGTAAAGCATTTCAAAACGTACCATGATAGAAAAAGGGGCATACCTATCATGGTAATTATAATTTAACATACCTCAACAATTTACCCATTTCTTTTATTGAAAACATACAAAACCAAAATACCCTACCAATAACACCAAAGCAACTCATCCAATAATACATCACCACAAACCACCAATAACAATCATAATTCCTCAAATCCGTAGCATTCCAGTCCTTTCTGTCAAACACCATGGTATTCTCAAATGACTTCGGCTAAACAAAATGGTCATATAGACTCTACAGAAACTAGAAAGCCTTAGGCCTGTAATGCCAGAAATGGACCGATCCAAACCAAATATAAAATCAACACTTCAATCAAAAGTATGACAAATATAATATTTTAAAAAATTATCAAATCATTAAATATGCAGTTTAAACCAGCAGAAGCAATGCAAGCCTAAACATGTATGTATGGCAATATACGACTTCGCATAGGCCAAAGAAGAGCTCTCTATGACTCAGTGAGTAGAAGTTGTCTCCTTCCCTGTGACTCTACTGATTTGGTAATCCCTTATCCAGATTTGGTAATCCTTTATATAATTCTGGGAACAAATAGAAAAAAGTTGGTAATGATGTTGGTAATTTAATAGAAACATGTTGGTAATTCATTATCCGAATTTAGTAATCCTTTATACAATTCTGGTAAAATATTAAGAATAAATGAAAGATAATATATATAATTTTTGTAACATATATAATGAGAATGCTTGGTGGTAAGGCCACCAAGCCTCTAAGCCCACCCCCTTAACTTTCCAAATTGTTTTTGCCCCCCAACACACCTGCCACATGGCATGTGGGGGCCCGCCGGCGGCCGGAGACTCGATGGTCGGCGGTGGTGGGCCCCTTTATTAAAAAATATATAAATTTAAACTAAGAGTATTTTAGACATTTTACTTAAATTTGGGTTGGACAATTCAGTCATTTATACTGAAAAATCCTTTCTGAAATTTGTTGTAGCAAACTGTCATTTGCCTAATTTGAGGGTCATTTTCTCAAATATATATTACTTCTTGTTCTTAATCCTTTTGACATGATATTTCTTGTTGGCAAAAAAGTTATATGACATTTCTGAAAAATTTATGTGTGTTATTAGATTATTATATAATTAACAATTTTCTCACAAAAAAAAATTAATAATTTAAAATTTTAAGTTTAAGAATAGAATAAATATACAAGATTTAAGACATTTGTTGGCTGTGGCCACCAGTGCTATGTAATTAATGAAGTCACCAGTCTTCGATTTGAAACGAAAGTAACCCACACCCATGAGTCGTTGCCTTGTTGATAAGAATGATTTTTCTTGCGTATTGTATTGTAAGGGGGAGTGATAGAGTGAAAAGATTCTTTCCACTGGTACTGAGGTACCAAGAGTTTCATTGAGGTTCCAAGAGTTTTATTGAAAATTTGGGGAAATAGTAAAATCTAATTGAGGTCGGAAAACTTGATGTAGGTCAAGATTTTTTGAACTGAACTAGTATAAATTGATTACCATTAGACTTAGGAAAAATTTCCAAATTAAATCCTATTTGCTCTATTTTCACTCTGTATTACTTATTGTTTTTTTTTTGAACTGAGATCTGTATTACTTATTGTTTAAGTTTCAAAGTTTGATAAAACTTTTATAAAATATCCAATTCAACTTAGGTGAATTCGGTTTGTCATATCATTTGTGGTCCCTCAATCATAAGCAAATACATAGGATATGACGTGTATATTATAATTTGAGTAGGCACATTAAAACAATAAGCTATTATATAAATTTTTTTTTCAACTTCTAAAGTTAAGAAAACGCAGAATATTTTTTTTATTGGACAATTAATTTTTCAGGGTGCCTACTCAAATTATAATATTTACGTTATATCCTACTCTCTTCGTCCCACAATATAAGGTCTTTTTAACAGAATTGCGGGTTCCTAAAAAATTCGTTAGAGTTAGTTAAAAACAATAAATGTGTAGGAAATATACCCTTTTTTCCAAAATTACCCTTATTTAGGAATGAGTAAGAGAGAGGGTAATTATGAAAAGAAGATGAAAGAGAATGTGTGGGAAAATTAATGCATGGGTAAAATTGGAAAAAATACATTTATTACTAAAAAAAAGTCAAATAGGACCTTATATTATAGGATAATATCATTCAAAAAATTGGACCTTATGGTACGGAGGAGGGAGTATATGATTAGAGAGTGAGGAATCAGTTTCACTTAAGCATTTCTCCTATCTAAGAATTAGATTCTATATTAAATAGTGATTTAGAAAGTTAGGTTTGAAAAAAATCATAAATAAAAAATTATATCTAAGTCTAACAACCAACTCAACTAATTGTCACATTGTGATCAATGAAGTCACTCTTCTTTGATTTGAGAGCAATCTCAAAACTGTTTATTTGTTTTCCTCCTCCTCAGAATCAATCATTCATAGCACTGATAGATAGATAGATAGCAGAGTAGGAGGAAGGAGAACCAGGCGAAATGACCACCACTCACCAGTCTAACAACGCTCCACTAGATTCCGAACTTGGGACGCCGCTTCTGAATCTGGATACAGTCAACGGTGCGGTTGACTACAAAGGCCAACCAGCCATCAGATCCAAGTCTGGTTACTGGACATCCGCTGCTTTCATCATAGGTACTCTCTACAACCGAATCTCCCTCCTCTTCTCCTTCATCTTCGTTATAGTTAATTGTTAAAAGTGATCTATTTATCATAAGGTAGTTTTGATTAGAATACATAATTAATTAATATGACATATTTTTTCTAAAACACATGCCAATCATTTTCCTTAATCTCTCTTTTACTTGGATCATTGTAAATTATTGTAAATGGGTATCAACGCAGGCAATTAGGAAAAGAAATAAGTAATTTATTTAGTACCAAGATCAAAATATGTGTGCATTAAGGGGTGTTGGTAGTAATTAATTGATTGATTAATTATATACTTTTTGGCTGTGAGAAGGTGTGGAAGTGGCAGAGAGGATTGCATACAATGGAATAGTGTCGAATTTGATCTCCTTCTTGACGGGGCATCTTCACCAGAGCACAGCTATTGCTGCTGCAAATGTCAACATATGGGATGGAACGGCGTCGTTCTTGCCTCTCTTGGGAGCATTTATAGCTGATTCTTATCTTGGACGTTATCGCACCATTGTTATATCTTCCCTTCTTTATATATTGGTTAGTTATGCTTACAAGAATACCAGATTATATATGGATAAATTCTCACTATTAGTATTATATATGAAGAATAATGCCTTTGTTGCCTTTTGGTAACACTGTTATGTTGTTATGTATGAATCGTATACTGAATTGGGTCTTAGGCCATGTTTAGTAGTGTGGAAAGGTTAGCTGGGAAAGGGAGAAATTGAGGACGATCTGAATTTTTGCTGTTTCTTGGCAAAGCAACTATTCAACTAATTCCATTTTCATTAAACAAGAAAACAATGCCTCCTTTATGTGTAGAGGGATGATTTGAGGAATATTATTATTTCATTTATCATTTTATTGATTTACAAGTATTTGTGAATGAAGAATATAAGAATAAAAAAGAAAGCTGCGTTGGTCCTGTATTGACTTGTTTAAATTGAACGAGTCATTAAGTTGCATTTTAGGCTTCAAGTAGTTGGGTAATCTTTTTAAACTGTGACACAAACCATTAGAATATATTACTTTTTAGGTGACATTTTGTTCTGGTTTAGTTGAAGAACAGTTAAATGTAGCCTTACCTTTTTAATTTCTAGTATCTTGACAAAGAAAAAAAAAAAAACCATATTGCATTCAAACCTTATTTTGATGCAGGGACTAGGATTGCTGACTTTAGCAGCTAAGCTTCCTTCTCTTAATGATTCTGACTGCAAAGTCACCAATATATTCGCTTTTTGTTCTCCTAAGTTGCAAGTGATCATGTTTTTCTTCCCACTCTATCTGGTAGCCTTTGGACAAGGAGGGCATAAGCCTTGTGTTCAGGCTTTTGGAGCTGATCAATTTGATGAACGCCATCCAAAAGAGCGCAAAGACAGAAGCTCGTTCTTTAACTGGTGGTATTTTACCATGTGTTCTGGCATTTTGCTATCTCTTTTGATCTTGAACTATATACAGGACAACCTTAGCTGGGTTTTAGGATTTGGAATCCCCTGTATTGTGATGATCATTGCTTTGATCGTGTTCTTGCTTGGAACTAAGACCTACAGATTTCCAGTGGAAGGGCAGAAGAGGAGCCCATTTATCAGAATTGGTCGTGTTTTTGTTGTAGCTATAAGAAATCGTCAACTTACCCTACCACACATTGCCTTCAAAGATGAAGCTGGAAACATCATACGATGTTCAAAACAATCCAAGTAAGACTTACAGCTAATTATTCTTTTTTTTTTTTTCCGAAATTCATCATTTTCACTCTTATGGCATTATGAAAGTGGGCTGAAAGATAGGAACATATAATTGAGTTCCTTGATTATGATTATACTCTATGCGTAGTTGTTTACTGTCTTCAGTATTAAAGTCAAGTTTGAATTTCTTGAATGGAGAAAAACCATTTGAACTAATTTGTGAATAAGGTGAAGCATATGACTGGATTCTCGGTATCATATTTGTAATTATTATCTAGAAATGCCTGCAAAATGGAACCTTTGGTTTGTAATTATATTTCCAATGAGACATCTTCTCAGTAGTTATTTTGATTAATAAGATGATGTATCCTTTAAAGAACTATTTTATCACACATCTCTCAGTGAGGTGATTTATAACACATCCTACCTTCTTCATGTTTCAGTTATCTATTATAAGGAAAAAGATGTAATTTTCGTGCTTTGGTTCTTTTGATTTTGAAGTCATTGTGAATCTTGATATAATTTTAAATGTAGCTAGTTATTATCTTCAGTTCTTGGTGATGCTAGTGGAACTTGTTCAGGGAAGTCCAAGCTCAGTTTCATAAAATTCAATAAAGTAGCCTCTTTGGATTTGTAAGATAATGACTTTGACTAATAAGCGCTTTGTTTCCACAATGGTAAGCTTCCTCAACAAAGCTTTGTTTTCACCAAATGGCTCTAAAGAGGAAGAGGCTTGTAGCCTTATTGAGGTGGAAGAAGCAAAGGCTGTTCTTGGGCTTGCTCCTATTTGGGCATCATGTTTGGTCTTTGGTATTGTTCTTGCTCAAACTCCAACATTCTTCACCAAGCAAGGAAGCACTATGGATAGGACTATATTCCCAGGGTTTGATATACCTGCAGCTTCTCTTCAAGCCCTTCTCCCATTGGCCATTGTTATTTTTACTCCGATCTACGACCGCATATTTGTGCCAATAGCAAGAGCTATCACTATGAAACCCTCAGGCATATCAATGCTACAAAGAATCGGAACTGGAATATTTTTATCTTTAGTTACAGTAGTAATTGCTGCTCTTGTTGAGATCAAAAGACAAGAAACAGCAATAGTATATGGTCTAGTTGATGATCCAGATGCAACTATTCCAATAAGCGTGTCATGGTTGGTTCCCCAATATTTTTTGCTTGGAATTGCTCAAGTCTTCACCATGGTTGGCCTTCAAGAATTCTTCTATAGTCAAGTCCCAAATGAACTCCGAAGTATGGGTTTAGCTCTGTACTTGAGTATTTTCGGTCTGGGCAGTTTTCTAAGCAGCTTTTTGATTTCTGTGATTGAGGAGGCAACAGGTAAAGATGAAGAAAGCACCTGGTTTGCTGATAATCTCAATAAGGCTCATCTTGATTACTTTTATTGGCTGCTTGTTGGACTCAGTTTGATGGGACTAGCCTTGTTCATTTTCTTTGCACAATCTTACAGGTATAACCAGAAAATTAGGACACGAGGATAGTCTTTCTTTTCTTCTGTTTTCTCGTATTTTAAGGTGTAGTTATGTGGAAGTAATTATAATGTATATATCATTGTATATAATCGAAGTTTTCTTTAGATGGATTATCAAAATTTCTCCTAAGGGATAACGTTTAGAGAAGTGAATCTTATCCAATGCATATCCAATACCGCAGCGTGTAAACTTTCTGGGTAAATTCATACATTAGCCCAAACCACGTGTTGGGGCACGTGAACATACCAACTCGCTGTATTTGATCAACCAATAGTCAAACTTAATTTGGATAACACTTGATGTTACATTGGTATGTTTTGAAAACTTTTGGGCTCTATTGAGTCTAAAAGAGCTTCTAAACACCCACCTACATGCACACCAAAAAAAAAAAAATTACATGCCTTCATTGTTATAATTGTTTGTAATTGTTTATACAATTTTATTATGCATCTTCTAAACATATTCCACCTTGCATTCCTAAATATAAGATATATTTACCTTATTTGATTAGATTACAAATATTAGCTAAGTCAGTTAAAATAATATGATATTACCAAAACACTTTAACCATTTATATTATTCACAACCCCTTCTCTTACTTGTTTATTAGTGAGAAGTATTAATATGGATAATATTGGGAAATATTGGGAAAAATTAAAAATAGGTCTTATATTTAGGAACAAAATCACTTCCCCAAATCCTATATTTTGAAATGGAGAGAGTACTTTTTATGTAGTTATGAGTTTAATATTTACTAAATATTTATTTTTATTTTTAATTACATCATATTGGAATGTAAAATTTTCAACTCTACTCACGCATCAAATTTAACTCATTGATTTTTTGTTTTCTGTTCCCTTTCAATATTCCTCTGTTTGGGGTGTAAAATAGAGTTTGTATAGTTTTTGCATGAAAGATGGAAGAAAAAGGATACTAGGAGCATAAGATGGTCAAAATGCTCCTTCATAGTATTAAAAATTAATAAAATAAACGAATGTGTAATTTAATTTTTACAAATGGGATAATATATTTTATTTCAAAAAAATTCTAGATTGTTTTTAATTTTTAAATATATCATAATTATATTATTTAAATAATTATACTTATAAATATGAAATTAATTAAAAAAATAAAAATAAAGCAATAATTTTTAATTTTAATAAGTTGTGGGTTCATTTTAATAAGAATTTCGTTATCAGCTCCGGCTCCTCTCTTGGTCTCCGACTCCATTTCTTCACGCTGACTACTCTTTAGCTTGCGTCTCTCTTCCTTTCCTTTGTGTGATTTCTCTTACTTCCCTTTCTCGCATTCACATAGCAGATTCGCACCACCTTGTCTGAATTGTCCTCCTCACGAGGAATTCCTCATTTTACTGGTGAAATGTCCTAATATTCCCAATCCAAATTATAAAATTAAGTTGACTTTTTTTTTTAAAAATTAAGAATTGTTTATATATACGACACCCGGTCCTAATTATAAAATCAAGTTGACTTTTTTTGTGTGGAATTAAGGGTGTAAAATAAACCACTTTATATTTTTTCTTCAAAACTAATTTATTATGTAGCATATGCTATAATTTAATGGTATAATTTGATTCCTTAACCTCTAAAAAAAATTCAATTTGATCTTATAATTGGGATAGGAGGGAGTATCATTTTTCCTCAAAACTAAATTATTTTAGTTATAAAATACTATAATCTAATTACATATAGCATATGTTATAATTTAGTGGTCTAATTTATTTTCTTAACTTCTAAAAAAAGTCATCTTGATTTTATAATTAATACTGGAGAGAGTACTATATTCTGATCTCTTTTTTTTTGTAGGGAATGTTACGGGGGATTGTAGCACAAGACTTGATAGGGAATGTTATGGGGGTCCATGCCACCACAAGATTATGCTACATATAAGCAAATTACAGAGACTCAAGTGATGTCATCCACCTCACAGTCTTTTGTGAAGGCATCATCTTCACAAATAGAACCATTTTGTATTCAGCCTATAGCCACTTATGCCCAAACTACTCGGTCATCCAACTGAGTATGTTACAAAAGATTATATGACCTATGTTTGTCCGCTAGAGTTATGTCATCATAGCAACAAGCAAACCATTAAATCGGTTTTCCCATATCATCCTACAGAAGAAATTTGGAATTTCCTTTCAAAAGATATGAAGAAAGATAGAAAATATTATGAACTTATTTTAGTAGATACCAATTCAGCAATGATTAACCATAGAGTAGATCCTGATACTAAAAGACCTTTCAATCAATTACAGATAACCCATGTTTTTACCTTAAATCAATGGGATCGGTCTCCATATACAGGTAAAAGTTTTTTTATTAATTAATAGGGTCTTAATTACAATTATGAGGATTACAAAAAAGCTTGGTATAATGTGCTTTATTATAAGAATTATAACCACTCATGGTTTATCTACTTTGATAAAGAGATATCGACCAAGAATTCTAAAGGTTTCCCAGGATGGTTCATTGAATGGTTCAATATTCCTGGACCCGCAAAAAGCATTTTGCCCAAACCTGTTTTGGAAGGGTACTAGTTATTCCAAGAAATTATAGATTGCCTTGAGACAAAGAAACCCTTTGAATTCTGTTACAGATTTAGAATTCCGTGGGTATTTAGTTGGGTCTTTACGGTTGTTAAGGGAATTGAACTAGCCTAACATTAAATTATTTGGCTCGGAGATATAGAGTTAAACGATGGCTCAAATACAAAGATTACTTTACCAATAAAGATAGAGTAATTCAGTGGCAAGCTCAAGTTATTGCCCATACAGTCAACCTATCCCACTACCGGGTTTTTGGCTGAAAAAGCAAAAATATTAGAGGAATTAGTTTGCTCAAAGATTTCAGGAGGTGGTGTCTAAGCTAATTCAAGTGTTAAAGTTAAGTCTAGTTCATAGTCTTTGGTTTTTCTAGAATATTATAATGACGACATCTGTTATGGATTTTTCCTAAAGATGCTGCCGACACTAGATGAATAAAACTTAAAGACAAAAGAAGAAAAGAATGGGACAAGAAGACATAATAACTAAAGCCAAGCCTCATAAGTCAAAAGAAAAAGCAAAGGTTGACATAAAGGTAGAAGAAGACATAAAGAAAAGGTAGAAGTTATATGAAGATGCTCTTGAAAAGCAAAAGTAAAAGAAGCTACAGGAATCTTGGCAATGAAATGGGAATAGTGTTACGAGTGAGTGATCTGTCCAAACCTTGGCTACTGCTTGCCACTTGAAATTTAAAGAGTAATCTAGCAGTCCAATCATGCGAACGATTCTTGCTGTCTTATGATCCATAATGCGCTTTGATCTTGCTTTATGTTTCTGCTGATCATATGGTATATATTTTTGCTTGCTGCTTATGAAACATTATGCTGTTTTCCGTTGGTTAAGGTATTCTTGAAAATCAAGCGTGGTTTCAACATTTTAATTAGCAAGTGTTAAGAACCTTCCCATTTGATTTGATGTTTATTTAAAGAAGCTCTGTACATAGCATTCCTTTTCCCCAGAAACTATTTGACTTCATTTGTTACTGTTTCAGTCAATTAATTCCAACACATCTTCATTCTGCGTTGTCACTTTGATACAACTAAAGAAATGAAAGAATATACTATAAGCGTTTTCTGATCTTATCTGTTTCATAATAGAACTAAATTTCTGCAGTCTAACTTTTTCCTGTCAGTTGCGATCCTCTATTGGATGTATAGTGAAATGAACTTGTATCGTTCTATTCATAAATACATGGCATCTTAATGCCTATTTGATTTTATTGTTATTATCCATTCTTATGTCACAAACACAGCATTCCTTAATACATAAACTGATCTACCAAAATTTTTTAATTTTGTATTTCTTGTACAGAAAGAAGTGGATTAAAATCTGGCCGGTTCATTGCCTTTGTGTTTGTGGCAAGCAGTTGTTGTTGGAGCTTGCTCAGTTGGTTACATGTTCTACAAGTACAGGTTCTCGGTAAGTAAATGTTCATTTAATTTAAAATGTTCGTCAACATATTCAGCAAAAGCTAATGAATAATTTCATCAGTCTCCAACATTCCTTTCACACAAAGCCCTTTAGTTCCCGCTGTGCTCGACTGTTCCCCTGTGTGCTAGACTGTTGTAATCCTCATTCATTTACTTATTTATTTGACAGTTTTCAAAAATCAAAATTAGAAAATATATCTTGGAAAACAAGTGTAGTCTCAGTTTAATTAATTTACACGTGAAAAAATGGATTTTATCGTTTCATGTGTAGGGAACTAATTGAATACAAAGATTAGGCAAATCATAACAAATAAAAAAAATAAGCAAAAGTGGTGGTTTGGCGGGATCGGGTTGGCATAAAGCATACTTATTTTGAAGCTGGCCTTTTCGACCTTCCTCCTCTGTTTCTTGAGAATCTCTTAAGCAATTAGTTGTGTGAGAAGTGTGGGATATGATAAGCTAGATGTGTTTAGCTAGTCCAGCGTCTTGGTATTCCTTTATGACCACCATCATGCTCTTCAAGCAAAGGTTTAACAAAGAAGGCGACGACAGCGGTCTCATTAATGGTGGGTGAAGTTTTTCACTTCATATTTTAATATCTTCAAAAAAAGAGAACAATCTGTCTTTATATGATCTTTCTTCGTTTATTTTTCCTTGTAATTGTTGATTGTAGATGTTAATGCCTGTTTGGTATAGCTTATTAAACCATGGTTTGGAGTAAGAATGGCCTTTCAAAACCATGGTTTGGAACCCAAACCATGGTTTTATAAGCTGTACCAAACGGGCTCTTAGATTGGTTTGCTTTCTCTTCAAAATTTGTAGGTTGCTGATTTTGAAGGTCTTAGATTTGCATGTTGAGACATCTTCTGGTCAACAAATTTTATGGCTTTTCACCATTATTTGTGTCTAACCTTCTTAAGAGAGATGCCTCCTCCCAATGTTGGGATGAAGCAACTCTTTTTTTTTTTTTTGAGTGAAAGGGAAATATATTAAATCAAAATAAGGCTATACAGAGACATTGTGAGCTTTGCATTACAATATTCGCTTCAGTGAAGCAACTCTTTAATTGTTGGAGAAACTTATCCGAGGGTAATACTGTCCCTTCCATTGCCTGCCACCCAAACATTCCCAATACTCAATATAAACCAACCATACAAAAGGGGATTATGGCTATGATTGGGACAATAGAAAGATGGGATTCTCAAAAGTAAATGTTGAATTAGCGCCCTTAGTTTGATTAAAGAATGAAGTATCATTATAAAGCATATGATACAAATTTTATTGCATACAGCTATTGGGAGTTTGACGCATGACAGCACATGAAAATTAACAGCGGCAAGCACAGATTTTATCAAGGCTAATCGACTTGTTTGAGATAAAAGTTTCCCTTTCCAAGATGAAGTGCGAGATTCAATTGTAGAGATTACCGGTTGATAGATCAAGGATTTATTTCTTCCAGGATCAACCCAAATACCAACGTATTTCCCTAATCGGTTGACAAAATGTATGCCAACTTGATCAACCAAAAGAACCTTAGGGGAATGAGGAACATTCAGGCTAAAGACAATGGTAGATTTGTCCTTGTTAATTTATTGGCCAGAAAAAACAGTATCTATTATGAACAGACAGTGCTATGTGAAAGCCTCAGAGGCTTCTGTGAAAAGCCGGGAATTATCCGCATATAAGAGGCTTCTGTGAAAAGGTGGGAATCATCCACATATAAGAGATGCGAGAGTAGATAAGCTAATCCACATAATTTAATACTATTCCAAGTATTTGAAAGTTCACATTGAGCTATCAAACAAGAAAGAAAGGAGGTTTGACGAGATGATATACAGGATGATAATTTAATATCGTTCTTAACGTAATGCATAAATTATAACTTAGATGTCTGAAAACTGAAAAGTACTGCTAACAAGAATGATGTCTGGGACTCTTTTCACTCGTGGTCAGAATTGCTTCATACCATCAGCATAGCTTCAAGGTTGTACTTTCTTCGTAATCTGTCCCCAAATGAAGATCACCGTTGATCCCTCCAATGACATCGCAATGGATCCTGAAATCGAAACTCCATTTCTACATCTCGATACAGTTCTAGGTGCCATTGACTACGAAGGCCAACCAACGATTAGGTCAAAGTCTAGCTATTGGAGATCGGCTTGGTTCACCATAAGTACTCTTTCACTGAATCTGTCTTCTAATTCGTAGAATTTCTTACTTAATTTCTTGTGATTATTTTAATCTAATTTAATCTTTTTTTTTGGATTTGAAGGTGTGGAAGTGGGAGGGAGAATGGCTTTCTTTAGAATAGAATCGAACCTCATCACCTTCTTAACGGGTCCTCTCCGGCAAAGCACGGCCACCGCCGCCGGAAATGTCAATATATGGGAGGGAATGGCGTCTTTGCTGCATCTTTTGGGAGCATTTGTGGCTGATTCTTATCTCGGACGATATCACACCATTATTGTTGCCTCCATTGTTCATACCTTGGTCAGTTTGGTTATTTTCACACCATTTTTTATGCTTTACTTACTAGGATTTAACCAACGAAGCAAATTAGTATGTCTTCTTATAGTATACTCTTTTTTTTATTAAAAGACAAAATGATATTAATAATAGTAAATGATTACAAAAGTTATATAACATCCAGAAAAGGAAAAGTGGAAACAAAAGCATTATACTGGGCAATCAGTAATATTCTTATAGTGATTAAACGGAAAGCCTTGAGAAGTTCAGCAATATCTTTGGCTATGATGTGATGCATTATTGTTAGAGCCCATCCCGAGAAATCAATAAGTTGCTTGTGAACATTGTAGATTGTAAGGTGATCCATGAGGTATCCTTAACGATGAACCCAGTTTAGAGCCAACCTAAAACAAGCAAGATTAAAGAGAGAACCTGCTATAGAATGGCGCTTCCAAGTGAAAGCCTGAAGTAGAGTCCCACCAAAACAAATCAAGATGCGGCAATATGATGAATGACTGTGTTTCCATTTCCTGATAAGCAAATTCCATTGATTGAAATGCATCGAAGAAGGCAATTTGTCAATGAATGATTGTTGAGGTTTTGGGCTGGAGGAGAAAGCCATAAAGGAAAAAAAGACTAGATTGAGAGTCTCTGATGATGTCTTGAGGTTGATGAATCTTCCCATTGTGCACTGCTTGATTGCTTTTCAAGAAAATGTCATTTAGGTGGGCAATTATGCCTTTCACCAAGGATTCATTATCTCTATTAGTGAAAATGAAGTGTTTAAGCCAGATAAGAATATCATTAGTAGAGAGATGACATGGGGGTCGTAACGAAAAACAACAAAACCAAGCAGTTTTAGCCAGATCACAGGAAAAGAAAGTATGATGAATTGATTCCTCGATTGTGCAACCAAAACAGCATAAACCATCCACCGTCAAATGGTGATCTTGTAGGACATCAATTGTTGGAATTGCCTTATGAAGGAGTTTCTATATAAAGAGCAGTTGTTTCCTAGGTAGTGAGATTGACATTAAAAATTTCCAAAAAGTGTCAAAACCTTGCTGTACATGACACTTTTCATCAAATAGTTGACGGAAACCTAATTTTGCTGTATAAGATCCAGAAGTACCACCCATCCAAATGATAGAGTCATTCCTATGTAAAACTGAGATTGGAGTTAATAGAATGCAATCAGTTGTTAGGCCAGGATAAAGACTTTTGATTAAGGAGATATTCCATTGAACTGGGTTCCAAGAAAAGGGGGTATGCGTAAGCAAGTCAGAAACTACTTGAATTCCAGCAAAGTTTCTAACAAAGCCTTGCATGGGCCACCATAAAGGGTGGTTGATAGAGATGGTCTTACCATTGCCAATTTTCCATCTAAGGTTATTAGTAATGAAGGAACTTCATTCGAGAATATCATTCCATAACCATGACGTATTATAAGGCCATTTAAGCCATTGATCTTTCGACCAATCAATGTACTTCTTTCCCATAGTTGTTAGAATCTTAAGTTTTGATGAGGATTGACCCCATAAATAACATAAGTAAATAGAGTGTAAGTTACCTTTGAATTAAACAAGTAAAATCTGATAGGTAACAGATTACTATCGCTAGAGCTAAAGTCTATTGCAAATGAAAAGCCCAACAAAAGCTGATGGAAACTTAGCAGAACTCTAAGATAAATATATCTATCGCTAAGTGTATCCCTATCGCTAATAGACAAAGAGCCATAGCAAATGAAGACTTAGAAATAACAAAGTTAATATCTATCGCTAAGTCATTCACTACCGCTAAGAAATATCCTATCGCTAGAAGCTCATTGATAACATGGATAAATGAAATAAAAGGAAAAACAACTAGCAGAAAAGTGAACTAAGTCTTTGTGCTAATCAGCTAGCGATAACAAATGATGCTATCGATAATGAGTATAGCTATCGATATCTGTATACTTGTTAAAATATCTTAAATACTCAGATAGCTAAACAAACTTGCAATAACAAAGGTCACGAGCGATAACGCATCTAGCTATCAATAGGAGAATGCCCATTGTGATAACTTAGACAAACTAATATGCTGAACATTGAACTAAAAGAATATACTAGCGATAATGTTCATGTCTATCGATAGAGAATGCTTTGAAATTCCTTAGTTGATATATTGTCTCTATCTCTTTGAGCTAATGAAATGCACTATCGATAACATCCACTGCATGAATACTTGTTTTAGCTAACAGCTTAAGTGCATGACTCACACTGTCAAGATAGCGATAGCCAAGGGAGCTAGCGCTAATGAAAAAGCTGACATGCAAGTACAGTGGTAGGTAACAGTAGGTTATCGTTACTCACAGTCTCCATCTCTCTTATCTTATCCTCTACAAGATTAGTTGAAGCAAGAGACGAAAAGAAAGCTGTCAACGGCTAGTTCTCCAAGTTCCAACAGATAGAAATTCATCAAACCATATATAAAGACTTGAAGACATCAGAAACGATGATGAACACACTACGCATATACATACAAATGACAAGATGATATGAGATGAAAAACAGAGGCTCTGCATAGAGTAACAATTATATTCAAGTGAGCCTAGAAATGATGAATCGAGTGAATTAGAAGAGTAGAGCTAGAGCACACATTGTCATATTGATAAGCTCTAGAATTGTAGTTTCATCATATATTCATCTGTACTTAAGTGATTATCACAATCCGTTCATTAAGTGAACCTATTATTTGAAATCCTCTATTGTTTGAGGTTGTTCTAAAGCTTGATACTTTAAGAACAGGGTTGTAACCTTACAGGTTGTAAGGGGGAGTGTTTAGAGAGAATTCTAAAGCTCTGTGAAAAGATTGGCAGGTGAACCTGTGTTCGTAAAACCTGTGGTAGGCTTCACAAGTGACCGGCTAAACTTGTGGGATTGTAAAGGCTTCACTTGTGCTCGGTTTAAACAAGATGGGTAGTGGAAATCTCAGGTGGAGCCTGAGGACTGGATGTAGGTCAGGGTAGACCGAACCAGGATAAATATTGTTTGCATTATCTCTTCCCTTAACTCTCTTAGTTTCCAGCATGTCTACATTATATATCTCTTAGTGCATTTAACAGTTTTGAAAAGATTGCCTTCATTGTGTTTTTAGAAAGGAGAAGACTTAAAAGAGTTTAAGCTTGTAGCCTATTGTTCGCCTCGCGCCGCAAGTGCACGGGTCGCGCCAAGTAATAAAGTGATGAGAAAAGTATCGTTCCCACGAGGATTTGTCCAAAACCCGGTCAAGCAATGATTGTCACAATCTCGCCCAATTTGAGTGAAACAAATGTAGAGTTTGAAAATGAAATAAGAAAATAAAAGAAAATAAAATTATAAACAGGTGATTCTCCAACCTCAAGGCTAAAATGGGTCCTAAGGTTATCTCTCCCCCTTGTACTTCTCAAAACTCAATTAACCTCCCCTCAAAGAAGCTCTCAACGACACCATGTGCTAATCTAGGGTTCATTGGGTACTCGTAAAAGCTCTCTCGAGTCAAGAACAAGTGCTTAGTCTTATTAATTGCACAATCTCTTGCTACAAGTTAATAAAACCCAATTTTAATGCCCCAACCCTACTGTGACTATGCAAGGGTAGCAAGTATATCTCTATCTTACCAGCAAAACCATCCATTCGTCATGCAAACTTCAGGTTCTTGCACTACTTTACCCAAGTTCTACACTCAACCTAGCTCTCTCGAGTCATAAATCAAGTGGTGACAACAATCTAAATGGTGATCAAGCACTTAGAAGCATTAAGAACGGGGTAAAATAAGCACATATATATCATTAATCACAAATTAAGAGGAGGAATCAAGAATCAATACAAACAAGGGTTCAAAATCATCCTAGAATCAAAGTATTTAGCTACTCATGTTCTACAACTCCACTGGAGCATATATATACAACATTACAACAGAACAAGAGAAAAGAATAAAGAAGGAAGAGATAAACCAAGAGAGGAAGCCCAAATCTCTCTGAAGCTCCAAGCCCAAGCTAAATCCCCACCAAGCTCCAAACCCTAGCAGAGCAAAACACTCCCAAAATGTGCCCAGAAGTCGAAGAATGAGGGCTCACAACGAAGCCCTAGCTTTTATATCAGTTAAAACGCGCCCCTGTTCTGTCCAAAACGCGCGTTTGATACTGTTCAAAACGCGCGTTTGATACTGTCCAAAACGCGCGAAGTCCAAAAAATGACAGAAACAATTGTCGCTCGCCGTGGCTTTCACAGCGGCGAGCTGACGGCGAGCTGGTCAAAAAAATGTGCAGAGGCTGATGCTGTTCTCCGTGACTTCGCCGCCGCGAGGCCACGGCGAAGTCACCTTTATTCTGGTGCTTTGCTCTGATTTCTTTATTTCTTGGGCTGATCTTTGCCTTCTTATTTTTGTTCAATTGGGAGCTTGGTGGAGGGCTAAAATCTCTTGTTTATTGCATCAAATTATTCCTACAAAAATTATATACAATAACATGAGAAATTAACTATAAAAACAATCAAAATCTACATAAATCTACAATAATGTGCAACCGAAAATCAAATGAGCATTTTTCCCTCTTGAGTATCCAAAATGTATAAATAATAGACAAAAACTCAAGACAAATATACTCAAATAATCATGAATTTCTAGGAGTTATCACACCCCCAAACTTAGACTTTTACTCGTCCTCGAGTAAAACAAAATATGAGATGTTAGATTGATTAAGTATCCTCTTACTATGCATGCAGAGAATTTTCCTCATTAGTTGCTCAAGAAGATATATTCAATAGGAAAGCAATGGAATATGGAAGAATGCAAAGCCAGAGAACAATTCTTCAGCAAATGTCAAAAAGAAAATTGCAACATTTCAATATATATTAAGCTCTCTCAACATTCAAAACTTCATATGCCTACTCTCTTCCTCTCTCTCCACCAAAAGAATTTTTCTTACACAAATTCAAAATCAATGGGACTTGATAGGCTTGTAATGAGGCCAAGGGTTAAGCTCATAGAAAGAAAGGTATAAAAAGGATTCAAATATCTTGAGATAAATGACAATACATAGCTCATCTTTCTTTTCTATCCAAAATTCCCTTCCAAAATTCAAACCACTCCCCCAAACTTATCTCAAAATGATGTATTTGCACTCCAAGTCTTATTGAAACTAAACTTTTTTTTTACTTGCAATGACTTTGGAGTACAAGCTATTGAACCTCATGCACCACTCATATTCCCCACACCAATTTTTGTACTATCTTGCACATTTAGCAACCATCAAATACCTTCTACCAATGATTCATCAATTAACTCAAGATTTGGGTAATTCATGGTTTTTCAAGTGGCTAAGGTTAAGGTCTATTGTGGGTTCCAAAAAGAAAATTCATATAGTTTTTCATTATAAGGCTCAAAAAGGGTGCAAAAGGGAGTATATCATGGGTTGGTTTGAAAGGCTCAAACTCATTGAAAAGAATGCCCATATCATTTTCCAAACTCATGTAAAATCATTACAAAGCCTCAAGAGATTCCAAGATAGGTTCTAGAGTTATCAGCTGAGAAAGAAAATACATGCCAAAATGCTACAAAATCTCCAAACAAAGGCTTTCAAATCATTTCCAACTCGAGTGTACCAAAAATTCTATTTTATTTTATTTTTTTCAAAATAGTCAGAAAACCAGTCTCAATAATGCAAATCAAGCATTCAAAAATATTAACCACAATTTCCTCTCAAACATATGATCTAAGCAACCATCGATCATTGGATCCCACATTTAGTTCAGTGGATACTGAATCAATCCAAATCATGCTTATTGCAAAATGACAAGTAAACGTCCAAGTTTCCAAAATTGAAATTCATGTCAATGTAACCAGCAGTCTATCATCAAATCACTCAATTCTAGTCAAAATTGGAAATGCAAGATACTTCCCTGTAAATGTTCTGTACGCTCCAATCTTGCTTTCCTTTGCCTCATGTTAATTTTGATGACAAACCTTGAAAATGCTCAAAAGAGGTCACACCTACTAAAGAAAAACAACAATAGAAAACTATTAAATTTTTAAAACTTGGGTTGCCTCCCAAGAAGCGCTAAGTTTATAGTCTTCAGCCAGACTTTCTAATTACTAATCATACGTATCAAAAACAAAAATCACATTGTCTTCATTTCTCTTTGGAAGACAAGGCTTAAGAAAAATTGGGAATTCATTCATATAAGCACTACATGTTCCTTTAATCAAAAGTGACTTCAAGAAACATGCTTCAATGTTGTACATGGGTGGCTCCAATTTAATTGTTTCAAAATTATCCCCATTAGCCCCCAAATACTTTGAAAACCCAATGAAATCTACTTGACTCCCATCAGTAGGAGTCAAGCTTTCAGCAAGAGGATTTTGAACACAAACTGCAGGGAACTCAATGTTTCTCTCTCCCTCTCCCATTTCTAGCTCACAATCACCCACAAAAGTATTACAATCTATTGACAGCACATTATCACTTCCCACAGTTAATTGCTTACTTGAAATGACCTCTTCCCTATGAAAGTTTTGCTTTAAAGATTCAATGGAAGAAGCCAGTTCATTTGCCCTAGATGCTAAACTTTCAAGAGCTAATTCATGTTCATTTAATTTCTCTTTTGTCCAAGCTCTTATTTCATTTTGATTATCCAAAATGCGTTGAAGCATCTCCTCTACAGTGGGCTTTTTCTCATGAATGAGAGTGATTTCATCTACATGACTAGGTGATGTTTGAAAATATGATGCATATGAAGGGAAAGAAGCATTTGGATCCCAAGGCAATACATGTTCATGGTTCCAACTAGGGTTAAAAGAATTATCATGCCAATCAGTTTGTACCCTAGCAGAATCATCCCCTACATAATCCAATGATGAGACATGGGGGCATTGATCAATATAATGATTATTTCCACAAAAATTGCAACAAATGTACTCATATTGAGTTTCAAAAGCATTAGGATCATAGCAATAAGGTAAATAATCATTATCCTGTTCAAATCCATTACTTGCCCCATTAGTCCACCAAGGATTATCCATAACAAAATTTAAAATAAAATAACTAGAAAAACAAAAAGACAAACAAAGAAAACAAATATACACATGGACACAAGAAACTAAGCTACAAGAGAAAAACAAACACAAGAACAAATATATACAAACTCAAGCTTAAGCTACTAGTGCTCTAACCAAGGTTGACTGTTGGGTCCAGCATTGGCAGCTACTGGCCCACCATGTTGGGCACCCCAGGGGAGCGGATCTCTCTTCACCCCGGTATTGGCAAGCCCAACTCAGGTATTGTAGCCTAGTTGGGGTAGCTCTCGCATACCCGACCCAATGCTGCAGTATTTCTGGGAGGAGGCCGTGTCATTGGCGCACCCAGGGTTTCGATCTCCCAACCAAGCTCTTTATAGGCATTCTAGATGCCTCGCTTATCACCACTTGAGCTGCATCTAGAATGCCTATAAAGAGCTTGGTTGGGAGATCGAACCCCTGGGTGTGCCAATGACACGGCCTCCTCCCAGAAATAATAATTTATAAATAAAATAATATAATTAATTAAAATTACCGACGGAAATTTTTCCGTCGGTAATTCCGCCGGTAAATTTTCCGATGGAATTTCCGCCAGAAATTACCGACAGAAATTGTTCCGTCGCTAAATTCCGTCGCTAATTACTGGTTTTTTTGTAGTGGATATAGGTAGGGGTGAGCAAAAACAGAACCAAACCGGATCAAATGGTTTTCGGTTTTTGGTTTCATGGTTCGGTTTCGGTTTTTATTTTCATTGTTTTCGGTTTATGGTTCGGTTTTGGGTAATAAATTTCGGTTTGAAACTGAAAACTGTAAAGAGTAATGCATTAGAAAAAAACAACCCAGAGCCAAATACCAAATAACATTTTCTTTAAAAGAAAACAAGAAAGCCCAGCAAGCCCAATAGCCTAAAATGCAAACCCTAATACCCTTAACCCTATGAGCCACCCATCTCTCATTCTCATCATCACTGAATCGGCCACTCCCATCTTCTGTCCCTCGATCTCTTATCACCTACACCCTCTTCAGTCTTCCTTCTCCCTGACCATTCGATCACTCCACAATCACTGACCAGTCATCAGCTCCGATCACTCATCATCTTCTTCAGTTTTCCTTCTCTCTCGGTCCCTCGCCATTTTCTTTCCTACCTCACCACCATTTTCCATTTTTCCCATTTTCTTCAACCTTCGCAGTCATGGACGCCGTTGAGCTCCCTCCGCCGTCACCGAAGTCTGAAGAAAGTTCGGCACCAGCTCCCTACTCCTTTCTTTTCTTCTCCTTCCGATCGCCTTCTTTCCGAATCTTATCGGAGCTCGACTGTACCTGCAAACTCGACGCCACTTTGAAGCAAAACGGGGAGAATCCAATGGAGCTGCTCGACGATTGAAGTGATTTTGAGGTCAGGTGAGCCTCCTTCTTCCGTTTCTAACCTTAGTTCTTCCTCCGATTTGAGTGATTTTGGTTGAGGTTCGATTTAGGGGTATGGGCGATTTTGAGATTCTAAACTGATTAAAAGCAAGATTAGGATTTGATTAAAAGCTTTTTTATAAGGATTTGAGGATTGGGTTCGAGTTTCATTAGTATTTTGGGTGACTTTGTCGGCACCGACAACTGAGGAGGAAGGTCTGTACATGTCTATGATGAATCATGCTGATTATGGGGGTGTGGTTGAGAATGATCAAATTTGGGATTGGGATTTGGATTTTTGGAACTTGAATGATAGTACTGAATACTAATGGCTTTGATCTTTCCCAGTTTTTATGAACACAAAGGAAAATTATGATGATGATTGTTGGGTTTAAGTTATTGGCTGAAGTTGAATGGTGTTGTTTTTCGCATTCCTTAAAATTGTGCCATTTCCCTGCCTCTGATGGTATGTTGCAAGCTCAGAACAATTATTTTTAAAAAAATTTTGTATGGGTCAAATCTGTAACAAAAAATCCCAAAAAAACCGAAAAACCGTTAAACCAAACTGAAAACAATTCGGTTTTTTGGCTTTCGATATCGATTTCGGTTTTGCTTTTGCTTTTGGTCAGTTTTCGGTTTTCGATTTTTTCGGTTTTCATATCGGTTTTGGATCGAAAAACCGTCTGCTCACCCCTAGATATAGGGCACTAACAATATACAAATATTTAGATATCATGAAAATGTGAAAATTAATTATTGATTCTTGAAAGTAAATTAAATACCCAGAGATTTTAAAATTTTTTAATATAAATAAGTCATACTTTTATATGTACAAGTGAAATTTTCATATTTACAAGTTAAATTTTGGAAGGGTTGAGGTATAAAAATACTCATGAACTTTTATTAAAAATGTGTCTATCATGATATGCTTGTTGAAGATGCAAAGTCATCACAACTCCATAATCTTTCAAAATGAAAGCAAAAATACCAGAAAATCCCTATTCAATTGACCTTCTATATTTCCAATAGCATGAAATAAATACTATAGGGCCCATTTGGATCAAATAATTTAGTAAATGGAAGGGAATGAAAGGTAAATGAATGGAAATTTTTTCTACAAATAGGTTTGGTATGCACATGAAAGAAAAATTAATGTTTTCATAAGAAAATTTATATTTGGTAGAATTAAAATGATGGGAAGATAAACAGGAAAAATATGTAAATGATAATATTACCCTTTCATAAAAAATGCATATTTTTTAAAACAATTGGATTATATTCCTTCTACATTAATCATTTGTTTATTTCTCACTACATATATAACATACCATTATGTATATACAATTTAGGGTTAAAATGCAAATTTGTCCCATAAGTTTTCGCCTCTGAGCTATTTTAAGCTGAAAGTTTTTTGGGTTCAAAATTGTGTCTTTACCGTTAATATATCATCGGTGATTATTAAAAATTTGACATTGACCATTAATATTTTAATGGTAAAGGGCAAAATTGTTATTTTTTGAAACTTCTGGGGCAATTTTGAATCTAAAAATTCTTTTAGGGCAAAATAGCTCCAGAGTGAAAACTTCCAAGATAAATTGGCACTAGGGTTAAATAGCAAATCCACCCCGGAAGTATACCCCTAGTCTCAATTCTGCCGTGGAAGTTTTTTTATCTCAATGTTTCCCCGGAAGTTTTAAAAGGTAGCAATTTTGCCCTGATATTAATAGACCTAACTGTCAAATGTTGGTTGACCTCATCCTGATTATGTGGCATAGCCACATGGCATCATGTCAGTATTTTCTTCAACTTGGAATTTACAACTCAGATTTAAGTAAAAAATTAAAAGAAAATGTATATCCCTTGTTCTTTATTCTTCCCTCCCTTCCCCACACCGCCGACAACTCTTCTTCATCCTGCTGCCATCCACCGCAAGCTCCCTCCCCACGGTTCTGCTGCCACCCATGCGCTGCCATCTTCCTCAACTCTCCTCACTCCTCCTCCAACGAGGGGATTTGTGGTTTGAGTTGTGATTTGTGGTTTGCGATTTTTAGATCTGAAATTAAATCTAGTTGCTGCTTCATGGATGACGAGGAAGGAGGAAGATGTGATGGGAATTTTTGTATTAGTTTTAATGGAAATGTTTGTATTTAGAACTATCATGGGGACATGAAGGTGATTTTTCCCGATGAAATGGGGAAGGAAATTGCAGAAAGCAAAGAGCTTTCCTTATGTTGTTGCGTCAGAGGATGAAGCAAAAACGCAGAGACCCCATTTTCACCATTCTTGTTCTCTCTCTCTCTCTCTCTCTCTTTTCACAAACAACCTTCTTCTTCTTCTCTCTCTTCACAAACAGACTTGCGATATGCCGGCCTAGGACTTGTCGAGATTGCTGGCTTAATCATCACTTTTCCGTTTACTTGTTTACCAATTCTGTATGTAATTCTTTTGCATAAAACTTCCATATTCAGGATGCACAAAAAGCTCTTCCCCACATCAACCACAACAAATCAAACCCAAGAGTGATTATAAATACACGGAAAACTTTCGAAACACAAACCAAACAAGCTAATCCCACCCAAGAAACCTAGATCGAACTACCCAATTATCTGCATCTCCCATCTCCCGACAATCGCGACAAGTTCACTGGATTGTAAGTGGAAGGTTTGCTTCTTTGCTCCCATCCCTCACCAGCTGAGAATTTTGCCTGTTAATTCTCACAATTCTTCTTCTTCTTCATCTGCCGACCACCATGATGACGGGCTTTCGTCGGCACATAAAAAATCTAAGCAAACTCTTTTATTGCATTTTTAGAGTTTCTTTCCTTGTTCTTTCTTTGCGTTTTCCTGCGATTCCAGATTTTTTTTTTGGGGTACAATTCCATATTTTTTAAAAGAACAATTAATTTGGTGTTTCTTTCCATCACTAAATCAACGGTTAGCCTTTGGAGAAATTGGGGATTGTGTCGTTGAATTCTTGTCTCTGATTTTTTTTTTTTAAGAGACGAAGTCAACCAAGGCAAGAGATGAATGCTTCAAGATGGTTGGGGAAAAAAGAAAAAAATGCAACAAGGTGGCTTTTTATTTGTACTTGATTGTGGGAATTTTTTTTGTTGGTTATCATTTTTTTTGATGAAACATCAAGGTATCCCCCACCCGACTGGTGGAGACTAATCCTCCGCTGAATTGTAGGCACCTCAAAGGGTGGGACAGCTGGCCTGGGAGATTTAATGCTTCTCCATACCCAACGCTAAGGATCGAACCCTCGACAGCTGGTTAAGGGTGAATGAGTCCCTTCCACTCAACTACACACCTCAGGTTGTTGGTTATCATTTTTCAGGGTATGGAATGGAGTTTATCAAATTATCATATTTCCGGATTTGATTTTAAGGTTCAGATAGGGAGGAGAGAGAAAGTGTTTTACAAAAAGGGATGCATTAGTCAAACTAAAAAAGTTAACTTTAGAGATGAGTTGGAAGATGATGTGGCTCCATGTGAGATTATAGAGTCAAACTATCTGATTTAACGGTCAAAATTAACTTTGTTAACGGAACGGGATAAAATTGCTATGTTTTATTACTTTCGGGGCGACATTGAGACCAAATAAACTTTCAGGGCGGAATTGAGATTGGGCATATACTTCCGGGGCGGATTTACTATTTAACTCTTGACATTATAACCCTACAATTTACACCACCAAAAATAGAATGACGTGAGAGAATTTACGTTCGCACAAGATTTACATAATTTTTTTCTTAACTTTGATGTAACCAACACTTACATCGTAGTCAAAGTCAAATAATTTTACCTGTTTACAAAGATGCATAAGATAAATAGCTCATGGTCATGTGATCTTAACTAAATTATTTTGTAACAACAAAGTAATTAATCATCAACTAAATCTGGTCAAATGTAAAAAAGATTTACATCTTTAACTAGATGCACCTCGTGCGTAGAATATAGTTAACACAACATTTCCTATTAACCATGAGGTGCCCATCATCGCATCTATCGAAACCCATTTTCTTCATAAATAATTCGATATGTTTAACCGGATACTAATACACTTCATGACTGTATCCACCATTTGGCCACTTACTCTGTGCAACGAGCATAAACTAAATAAGTAGAAAAAAATCTATGCACTTTCTCAAAATAAAGCAAATTAGCGAAGGGAACCCCATAAACCCACATGTTCCATGTCTTCATCGTTCAATCGCAATCTTTGCTTTGTTCCTTTCTTCCACATTCAAACTGAACTTAACATGTTTCAGCTAATGGAGCGGGCAATTTTTATAAAAGAAAAAAAAATGCAAAAGTTTATCACTCAAAAAAATTGTCTACCAAACATACTTGTAATATAATAAACCATGGCAGATCTCTCTCGATCTCTCTCTCTCTCTCTCTCTCTCTGGAACTTTTTCTCTCAAGTTAGGGTTTTGCTTTAGATGGCTGGGGCTCTGGAGGGTCCTTCTCCAGTGAAGGACGGAGAGGAGATCGTCAGGGTAGGGAGTGTTCCTTTTGGGGGTTTAGGGTTTTTATTTCTATAAGGGTGTTAGTGGCTATCAAGATTTGTGGGCTATGGGAAAGAAAAGAGATCAGATTTGTGGGGGAGAGGAGAATGGTGATGGAATGGAATGTGAGATTTCTAAGGCTTTGTGGAACTTTGGTTTTCCTTATGCCTTTCCCGATCGAAGCCAAGCAAGAGCGTTCTTCAATGGCGGGGTCGTCAATTCTAAAAGTTTGGTAGCTCATTGCTTATTTGGTATGGTTTCTTGGCTCCTTGTCCTCAATCTGGTTTGGGTGGGTAAGTATTCTTATTAGTCTTCTTAGATCTAGTGGTTTGAGGATGGGACGGTGCAGTTGGTGGTGGTCCAGATTTTTTGGGGTTGTTTTGTTGCGGTTATTGCTGCTTCTCTCCACATGTTTATGTGGAAATTGTGTCTTTACCATTTCATTAGCAGATAGTAAGCTAAAAGGGATGGGACCTTTGGGGTGGTTCTTTAAATCCCCATCCCTTGTCTCCAGCAATGATTCTGGTTAGCGCTCTGTGTTCTCAAGTTGTGACGGCGATGTCAGCGGCTCATGCTCTCTTTCTTTGTTTTAGGGTTAGGGTTTGGATGGTGGTGTTATTTGGGTTGGGTTATTGTCATTTTTATTTGTTAGGTTGTTAGTGCTTTGTGGTTTAGTCTTATATGATATTTGTTTTGGGTTTGGAATATTGTATAGAAAGATACTTATGATATTTAATGAATATTATATTTTTGGCAAAAAAATAAATAAATAAATAAACCATGAAAAAATTGCATAAATAAGCGTCTTAAATTTAACATGATGTCATTTCAAGTTATAAAAGGAAAAAAAGGAAAAAGTATATCACTCTTCTACACGGAGACACAGAGTTTAAAAATATCAACGCCTCAGTGAATGTATGTGTAGTTGTGGTAAATGAAGTAATAAAACTTGTTACATTGAAAAAAAGGGAGCAGCAGTGAATAGGCATGATAAGAAATATAAAACTTTTTTCATTTATTTTCTTTTTGTTGGAACACGAGCACCCGAACACTCGAAAGCTCGAACTCGAACTGGGTTCACGATCCATAACCTGGTACACAAACAGCAAACAAATAATATTATCGGAGTCGATAATCAAAGAATTCTTAAAGCTCATGCAATATCTAGGTTATGAGAACCTATATCGGATTTGCATAGCAAATCGCTTAAAAAATAGAGAGAAAGAAGAAGCCAGAGAATACTGTGGATGGGGTGATGAGGAATACACTGAGGGGAACCCCTTTATATAGAGTTCAAAATCAATGCCAGAAAGGAAGATTGCCACCGTTATTAATGCCTCTCATAAATGTCGTCAATCAGTAATTATAATAGATTCTCTCATTTCACTAAAGGAAATGATTTGAATTCAATTAGCAATAAATGCTGATTGAATCAAGTGTCAACTCTCTCAGATTGCTTATCATTTGTCAGATCTTCTTTTGGACAATCCGGCCCATAGAGAGCGGACCTGGACACATAGTCTAACACTTTTCATATCCTCCTTCCTTCTCTCATTTCGTTGCCTTTTTTTTTGTTTTTTCGGCATCTTCATCTCCGGCATGGTAAATGGTTATGTGGCTTAGGTTTAATCTTTTTCATTCTAGCACCCTTTTTCTCATTTTTTCTACAGTTATCAAAGAAGAAATCATACAAAGTTTGCACTGAAATTTTTTCTGCTGGTTCCTCCTCCCCGCCCTTCTTCTCTCAGTGTAACTGGACTCAATTCACAGTTACCCGTCCAGCTTTTCAAAATTTGTTTAGACTCTCAGCTTAAAAACGGTTTTCAGTTGAAAAGCCGGTGAGCTTGGCTCAACCTCTCAAACGATTTTGACAAAAAAAACAAGCCATTCAAAGCTCCGTCCAACGGCCTGTCTGGTCCAGGCGTTTGGTTAGATCCTGATGTGAAAGGATTGTAGAAATGATCTACCTCTGGGACCCTTCATAGCAAAGAAATGGAACAATATAAGACCAGGTGGGAAAGACCATCAGTTGAAGGGGGCATTTTGGGGTATAAATTGAAAATACAATTGGATTAAAAATTAGGAACATTGTTTTGTGAGTAGTGCGTGCACTAGGGGAGAGTAACGGGCGGGTACGGGTGGCCCGTGGGGGTACCCGTTACCCGCCCGTTAATAATACACGGGTACGGGTAAGCCCGTACCCGTGTAAAAATAAACGGGCCAGATGCTAAACAGGTCATAAAATAGCCGGGCTAAACGGGTGGGGACCCATTTGCCCGTTTAGCCCGTTTCTTTAAAAAAAAACTTCTCTATTTTTTTTTGGGCCAGACCTGCGTGGCCCATCTAACTTTATTTTTTTTTTGCCCCTTTTTTTTTGGGCTGAGCCAAGGAACCCTTTTTTTTGCCCAGACTTGAATTTTTATATATATTCCATCATATTGTATTATTGTTACAACTTACATCTGGGCCCATGTGTATTTATAATATATTGTTCTATTTTAACTTTTAAGGCCACCAATTTGATATATTGCATTTGCAGGGGAAGCGCATTCCATAGAGCAATCAGCAATTATATATGAGTGAAGTGAGGAACAGAGGAAGTGAGGAACGATTCAGTCAGTGTGAAGTTAAGTTAGTGAAGGGAGGGAGGGTTAATTTTTTTTTAATAATTATATACGGGTAACGGGAGGGTCACGGGTAGCCCGTGACCCTACCCGCACCCGTGTAACAATAAACGGGCGGGCCCCGCCCGTTTATTTCACGGGCCCAGATTGGACGGGCCAGCACGGGTGAAATTGCGGGCTTAACGGGCGGGGCCCACGGGTTGCGGGCACTTTGCTCACCCCTAGCGTGCACAATTGTCGAACAGTTAAGTAGTGGAAGAGTTTTATTATTTATATTAATGTAGAAAAGATCTACCTCTGGGACCCTTCATAGCAAAGAAATGGAACAATATAAGACCAGGTGGGAAAGACCATCAGTTGAAGGGGGCATTTTGGGGTATAAATTGAAAATACAATTGGATTAAAAATTAGGAACATTGTTTTGTAAGTGGTGCGTGCACTAGGGGAGAGTAACGGGCGGGTACGGGTGGCCCGTGGGGGTACCCGTTACCCGCCCGTTAATAATACACGGGTACGGGTAAGCCCGTACCCGTGTAAAAATAAACGGGCCAGATGCTAAACGGGTCATAAAATAGTCGGGCTAAACGGGTGGGGACCCATTTGCCCGTTTAGCCCGTTTCTTTTAAAAAAAACTTCTATCTTTTTTTTTTTGGGCCAGACCTGCGTGGCCCATTTTTGCCCCTTTTTTTTTGGGCTGAGCCAAGGAACCCTTTTTTTTTGCCCAGACTTGAATTTTTATATATATTCCATCATATTGTATTATTGTTACAACTTACATCTGGGCCCATGTGTATTTATAATATATTGTTCTATTTTAACTTTTAAGGCCACCAATTTGATATATTGCATTTGCAGGGGAAGCGCATTCCATAGAGCAATCAACAATTATATATGAGTGAAGTGAGGAACAAAGGAAGTGAGGAACGATTCAGTCAGTGTGAAGTTAAGTTAGTGAAGGGAGGGAGGGTTAATTTTTTTTTAATAATTATATACAGGTAACGGGCGGGTCACGGGTAGCCCGTGACCCTACCCGCACCCGTGTAACAATAAACGGGCGGGCCCCGCCCGTTTATTTCACGAGCCCAGATTGGACGGGTCAGCACGGGTGAAATTGCGGGCTTAACGGGCGGGGCCCACGGGTTGCGGGCACTTTACTCACCCCTAGCGTGCACAATTGTCGAACAGTTAAGTAGTGGAAGAGTTTTATTATTTATATTAATAATTAATGATTGATGTTTGGTTTGAAAAAAAATTATAAATATAAAATATTATATTTAAGTCTAAAAAGTAAAAACCAGCACAGCTAAATCTAATTATCACATTGTGATCAATGAATTTGAAATGACAGTGACCCTCACCCATGATTTGTTGCGTTTTGTTGATGAAAGCAATCTTAGAATTGTTTATTTGTTTTCATCCTTCTCCTCACAATCATTCATACTTTCATAGCACTGAGAGATAGCAGAGTAGGAGGAAGTAAAAAGCAAGTGTTACGAAATGACCACCACTCACCAATCTGATGGCGCTTCATTAGATTCCGAACTTGGAACACCGCTTCTGAATCTCGACACAGTCAACGGTGCGGTTGACTACAAAGGCCAACCAGTCATCAGATCCAAGTCTGGTTACTGGAGATCCGCTGGTTTCATAATAGGTACTCTTTACAACCGGATCTCCCTCCTCTTCTCCTTCTTCTTCCATATGATTAATTTTCAAAATGTGGGACTTATTTACCCATTTGTAAATGGGTATCAACACAGGAAATTAGGAAAACATTGAAAAACAAAAGTTTTGTTTTTGTTTTTTTTTTTTTGAAAAACAAAAGTTAGAAATAAGTAATTTATTTTAGTTCCAAGATCAAAATTATCCATCCTGCTTAATTATAAGATCAAATTAACTTTTTTTAGTAGAGATTAAAAAAGTAAATTAGGCCACTAAATATTAACATATATTTTATGCAATTAACCTTTTTTTTTTGGTAGAGATTAAAAAAGTAAATTATACCACAGTTTGTTAGTTTATAGCTAAAATAAACCAATTCTAAAGAAAAATGATAAATATTAAAACTTTAAAGTTGTTTTGCATGTTTGATATTTTAAGAAAAGTCAACCTGATAGATAATTAGGATAATTATAATCAGGAGCGTAGGGAGTAAGTCTGTAGTGGAGGGAGTAACTAATTGATTAATTGATTATATACCTTTTTTTTTTTTTTTTAATGTGAGAAGGTGTGGAAGTGGCAGAGAGGATTGCATACAGTGGAATAATGTCGAATTTGATATCCTTCTTGATGGGGCATCTTCACCAGAGCACAGCTATTGCTGCTGCAAATGTCAACATATGGGATGGAACGGCGTCGTTCTTGCCTCTCTTGGGAGCATTTATAGCTGATTCTTATCTTGGACGTTATCGCACCATTGTTATATCTTCCCTTCTTTATATATTGGTCAGTTATGCTTGCAAGAATACTAGATATATATGGAGAAATTCTCACTATTAGTATTATATATAAAGAATAATGCCTTTGTTGCCTTTTGATAACACTGTTATGTTGTCTTGTATGAATCGTATACTGAATTGGGTCTTAGGCCATGTTTAGTAGGGTGGAAAGGTGGGCTCGGACGGTGAGAAATTGAGGAAGGCCTGAATTTTTGCTGTTTCTAGGCAAAGCAACTATTCATTTAATTCCATCTTCATTAAATAAGAAAACAATGCCTCCTTTATGTGTAGAGGGATGATTTGAGGAATATTTTTATTTCATTTATCATTTTATTGATTTATTTGTCAATGAAAAAATATAAGGGGGAAAAAAAAGAAAGAAAGCTGCGTTGTTTCTGTATTGACTTGAATAAATTGGATGAGTCATTAAGTTGCAGTTTAAGCTTCAAGTAGTTGAGTAATCTTTTATATGACATATAGTCATTGGAAAATGTTTCTTTTATGGGTGACATTTTGTTCTGGTGTAGTGGAAGAACAGTTAAATATAGCCATACCTTTTTTATTTCCAGTATCTTGACAGGAAAAAGAAACCTATATTGCATAGAGGAGCATGATAAAGGGTTTAAGATTCAGACCTTATTTTGTTGCAGGGACTTGGATTTCTGACTTTAACAGCTAAGCTTCCTTCTCTTAATGATTCTGACTGCAAAGTCACCAATATATTAGCCTGTCATTCTCCTAAGTTGCAAGTGATCATGTTTTTCTTCTCACTCTATCTGGTAGCCTTTGGACAAGGAGGGCATAAGCCTTGTGTTCAGACTTTTGGAGCTGATCAATTTGATGAACACCATCCAAAAGAGCACAAAGACAGAAGCTCATTCTTTAACTGGTGGTATTTTACCATGTGTTTAGGCATCTTGCTATCTCTTTTGATCTTGAACTATATACAGGACAACCTTAGCTGGGTTTTAGGATTTGGAATCCCCTGTATTGCGATGATCACTTCTTTGATCGTGTTTTTGCTTGGAACTAAAACTTACAGATTTACAGTGGAAGGGCAGAAGAGGAGCCCATTTATCAGATTTGGTCGTGTATTTGTTGTAGCTATAAGAAATCGTCAACTTATCCTACCAGACATTGCCTTCAAAGATGAAGCTGGAAACATCATACAATGTTCCAAACAATCCAAGTAAGACCTACAGCTAATTATTCTATTTTTTTTAAACTCATCATTTTCACTCTTATGGCATTGTGAAAGTGGGCTGAAAGATTGGAACATGTAATTAAGTTCCTTGAGTATGATTATACTCTATGTGTAGTTGTTTACTGTCTTCAGTATTAAAGTCAAGTTTGAATTTCTTGAATGTAGAAAAACCATTTGAACTAATTTGTGAACGGTGAAGCATATGACTGGATTCTCAGTATCATACTTGTAATTATTATCTAGAAATGCCTGCAAAATAGAACCTTTGGTTTGTAATCGTGTTTCCAGTGACCCATCTTCTTCTCAGTAGTTATGTTGATTAATAAGATGATGTATCCTTTAAAGAACTATTTTATCACACATCTCTCATTAAGATGATTTATAACATTTCATGTTTCATTTAATCTATCCTAAGAAAAAGTAGTAATGTAACATTACTTTGGTTCTTTTGATTTTGAAGTCATTGTGAATCTTGATATAATTTTCAATGTAGCTAGTTATTATCTTCAGTTCTTGGTGATGCTATTGGAACTTGTTCAGGGAATTCCAAGCTCAGTGTCATAAAATTCAATAGAGTAGCCTCTTTAGATTTCTAAGAAATCTTTGACTAATTAGCGGTTTGTTTTGCACAATGGTAAGCTTCCTCAACAAAGCTTTGTTATCACCAAATGGCTCTAAAGAGGAAGAGGCTTGCAGCCTTATTGAGGTAGAAGAAACAAAGGCTGTTCTTGGGCTTGCTCCTATTTGGGCATCATGTTTGGTCTTTGGTATTGTTCTTGCTCAAACTCCAACCTTCTTCACCAAGCAAGGTAGCACTATGGATAGGACCATATTCCCAGGGTTTGATATGCCTGCAGCTTCTCTTCAAGCCCTTATCCCATTGGCCATTGTTACTTTTACTCCGATCTACGACCGCATATTTGTGCCAATAGCAAGAGCCATCACTAAGAAACCCTCAGGCATATCAATGCTACAAAGAATTGGAAGTGGAATATTTTTATCTGTAGTTACAGTAGTTATTGCTGCTCTTGTTGAGATCAAAAGACAAGAAACAGCAATAGTATATGGTCTGGTTGATGATCCAGATTCAACTATTCCAATGAGTGTGTCATGGTTGGTTCCCCAATATTTTTTGCTTGGAATTGCTCAGGTCTTCACCACGGTTGGCCTTCAAGAATACTTCTATAGTCAAGTCCCAAATGAGCTCCGAAGTATGGGTTTAGCTCTGTACTTGAGTATTTACGGTCTGGGCAGTTTTCTAAGCAGCTTTTTGATTTCTGTGATTGAGAAGGCAACAGGTAAAGATGAACAAAGCAGCTGGTTTGCTGATAATCTCAATAAGGCTCATCTTGATTACTTTTATTGGCTGCTTCTTGTTCTCAGTGTGATGGGACTAGCCTTGTTCATTTTCTTTGCACAATCTTACAAGTATAATCAGAAAATTAGAACACAAGGATAGTCTTTCTTTTCGTCTCCAAAATATATATATATATATATATATATAAGGTGTAGTTATGTGGTAGTAATTATAATGTATATATCATTGTATATAATTGAAGTTTTCTTTTGATGGACTATCAAAATTTCTCCTAAGGGATAACGTTTAGAGAAGTGAATCTTATCCAATGTTTATCCAGCACTGCAACGTGTAAACTTCCTAGGCAAATTCATACATTAGCCCAAATCACCAGGATGACACGTAAACATACCAACTAGTTGTGTTTGATCAACTAATAACTAATAGTCAAATTTAATTTGGATGACAGTTGATGCTACATTGGTATGTTTTGGAAACTTTCGGTTATATTATTGAGGGGAAAATTTCAATTTACCCCCATAATAAAGAATTAATCTCAGATTCCCCTCAAAACATTCTGAAATTTCACTGCACCCCCAAGGGACTAAAGTGAAATTAAATGTTTCAGCTAAAAGACCAAAATGTCCTTATTGAATTTTGTACTGGATTTCCAAGACACATATGAAAAATTTCCAAGACACATATGAAGCATTTCCAAGACATTTATGGGAAATTTCCAAGACGCATATGAAGGAACTTTTCAACACATTTGTGCTTATTTTCAACATCAATGTGAGTATTTTCAAGTCTAAAAAATAATGGAATCCAACACTAAAACATCCAAAATTTCACAACTATATTTCCAAGACACATATGAAAAATTTCCAAGACACATATAGAAAATTTCCAAGGCATATATGAGAAATTTCCAAAACGTTTGTACTTCTTTCAATAAGGACATTTTGGTCTTTTAGCTGAAACATTTAATTTCACTTTAGTCCCTTGGGGGTGCAGTGAAATTTCAGAATGTTTTGGGGGAAATCTGAGATTAATTCCTTATTATGGGGGTAAAATGAAATTTTCCCTATATTGAGTCTAAAAAGACTTCCCACTACCCAGTACTACTTACTTGCACACAAAAATAAATAAATAAATAAATAAATTTACATGCCTTCATTGTTATAATTGTTTGTTTGTAATTGTTTATATAATTTTATTATGCACCTAAACATATTACTTTTTATGTAGTTATAAGTTTAATATTTACTAAATATTTATTTATTTGTAATTACATCATATCGGAATGTAAAATTCTCAACTCCACTCACGCATCAAATTTAACTATTTGATTTTTTTTTCCTGTTCTCTTCCAATATTCTTCTATTTGGGGTGTAAAATAAAGTTAGTTGGGTGAATGAGCAAAAATATCAATGTAGTTTGGTTTAAGTTGCATCCAACACTGTGATTCTTTTTTTTGCCCAAAAGTACCCATACAGTTACCAAAATGGGTCAAAAAGGCCCATGCAGTCAATTTACATTAACAGCTTTAAGTTTTTCAAAGTTGGGGAAAATAAAAGGTGCAAATATACCTATGAAGTTTGGTCCAAAGTGTACCAAACACAGTGAACTTTTTTTTGGCGCGAAAGTGGAGACGTAGTTACCAAAATGGTTCCCTCATTACATATGCTGTTACTTTACACATGTTGGACAGGAAAAATACATAAGAGGGGGTGAATTTGGTATTTCAATAAAATATATTTCAAAACTTTAAGTTCAAAATCAATTTCCAAAAACAGATAAGAAAAAAACAAAGTATTAAAATCTTAGACTAATGCTTACAGATCAAACAAAGTATATGATAAACACTTAAGCTCATAGAAATTTAAAGAAACTGAGTATGAAGATTAAAAGTCCTAGATAGATACTTGTAGCTCAAATTTTTCTCTGTAATTTCATACTTCAATTTTCCTTCATCAATAGATATATATAGGCATTCAAAAATACAGATGAACGTTGTGCAAAATTTTCCTAAGATTTCAGTACAAAATTCACACTCCCTCTTATGTATTTCTCTTACCTAACATATGTAAAATAACGGCATAAATAATGAAGAAACCATTTTAGTAATTATGTGGGCACTTTTGGGGAAAAAACTTCGCTGTATTGGATATACTTCGGACCAAACTTCATAGATATTTTTGCATATTTTACTTTCCCTAACTATAAAAAAAACTTAACGTTGTTAGTGTATATTGATGGCAAGGGCAATTTTAACCCATTTTGGTAACTACGTGGATACTTTTAAGTAAAAAAAAAATTCAGCGATGTTGGGTGCACCTTAAACCAAACTACATGGGTATTTTTGCACCTTCATCCAATAAACTTTGTTTAGTTTGCATAAAAGATGGAAGAGAAAGAATACTAGGAGCGTAAAATGGTCAAAGTGCTCCTACATTTTAAAAAATAATAAAATAAATGAATGTGTAATTTAATTTTTAAAAATCAAAAAATATTTTTTTTATTTCATAAAAATTCTAGATTCTTTTTACTTTTTAAATGTATCATAATTATATTATTTAAATAATTATACTTATAACTATGAAATTAAAAAAAATAATACTGACTTTTATAGTTTTATTATTAATTAAAAATAAAAATAAAGCAATAATTTTTAAAAATAAACATGTTCTAATCTTGTACTTTTCTCTATTGAAGTTTGAATTCCTGCAATAACTATAAGAGGATTAATTTCTTGGTTTAAGCATAAGACTTGATAGTGAATGTTATAGGGGGATTATAGCATCTTGGTAATGAAATGGGAATAAGTGTTATGAGTGAGTAATCTGTCCAAACCTTGGCTACTGCTTGCCACTTGAAATTTAAAGAGTAATCTAGCAGTCCAATCATGTGAACAATGCTTGCTGTCTTATGATCTATAATGCGCTTTGATCTTGCTTCTTGTTTTTGCTAATTATATGATACTACCTCCGGTCTTAAATATAAGACATATTTATCTAATTTGATTAGATTAAGGATGTTAGTTAAATTAGTTAAAATTACATGATATTAGTAATGTACCTTAGTTATCTACCTTTATCCTCACACTCCCTCTCTTGTTTGTTTATTATTGAGGATCATTAATAAGGATAATTTGAAAAAATATTAAAAAAAATTAGAAATAGATCATATATTTAGGATTAAATTCACCTCCCAAATAAGTCCTATATTTAGGATTGGAGGGAGTATATATTTTTGCTTGCTGCTTATAAAACATTATGCTCTTTTTCCTTGGTTAAGTTATTTTTGGAATGCAAGTGTGGTTTCAACTTTTTTAATTAGCAAGTGTTGATAACCTTCCCATCTGATTTGATGTTTATTTAAAGAAATTATCTGTTGGAAGAATATGAACTGAAGCTCTGTACATAGCATTCCTTTTCCCCAGAAACTATTTGACTTCATTTGTTACTGTTTAAGTTGATTAATTACAACACATCTACATTCTGCGTTGTCACTTTGATACAACTAAAGAAATGAAAGTGTATATATATATATATATATATATTATAAGCGTTTTCTGATCCGTGTTTCATAATAGAACTAAACTTCTTGAGTCTAACCTTTTACTGTCAGTTGCGATCCTTTATTGAATGTATAGTGAAATAAACTTGTATCGTTCTATTCATAAATACATAGCATCTTAATGCCTATTTGATTTTATTGTTATTATCCATTCTTATCTCACAAACACCGCATTCCTTAAACTGATCTATCAGGATTTTGTATTTCTTTTACAGAAAGAAGTGGATCAAAATCTGGCCGGTTCATTGCCTTTGTGTTTGTGGCAAGCAGTTGTTGTTGGAGCTTGTTCAGTTGGTTACATGTTCTACAAGTACAGGTTCTCGGTAAGTAAATGCTCATTTAATTTAAAATGTTTGTTAACATGTTCAGTAAAAGCCAATGAATAATTTTATCATAGTCTTCAACATTCCTTTCACACTAAGCCCTTCAGTTCCCGCATTGCTCGACAGTTCCCCTGTGTGCTACATTGTTGTAATCTTCATTCATTCATTTTAGGGAAAAAGACAAATAAATACCCTCCAATTTGCAAAATCCCATTAACAACTTCATGATAGGTATTAACAACACAACAACCTATCATGAAGTTGTTAATACCTATCATGAAGTTGTTAATGGGATTTTACAAATTGGAGGGTATTTATTTGTCTTTTTCCCTTCATTTTATAGTTGTCAAAAATCAAAATTAGAAAATATATCCTGTAATGCAAGTGTAGTCTCAGTTAAATTAATTTACACGTGAAAAAATGGATATTATCGTTTCATGTGGAGGGAAATAATTGAATACAAAGATTAGGCAAATTATGACAAATAAAAAAAATAAGTAAAGGTGGTGGTTTGGCAGGATCTGTAACATACCGATTTTTATTAGCTTGAAAATTACATTTTATAGGTATTAGTTTAAAGCATGAGGAAGTTTAACTATTTGTTGATAATTTTTCCTAAGAATTCTCATAAAGCATTAAGAAGAATTTATGATAATTAAGTAGAATTTTGCATTTAAATGAGATGATAATATTTTCTTAGAAACCCATCTAATTTAGTGTTGGGCTTAGAAAATGGATTAGAGAAAGACTTTAGCCCATAAGAAATAATAATTCCCCCTTATGGAGCTTAGAGTGGCGCCACATGTCATGGAAAAATAAGGAATTATGAGCAAATAATAAATAGAAAAGAAATTATAATATGTGTAAGCATAAAATTATATTAGAAAGAAAAGATTATTTGATGACCAATAGAAATGCATGTAAGGGAAAAGAAGAAGGGGTTATCATGACAAGATAACCAATAGGAAGACATGCAAGGAAAAAAATCAAAATAAAAAATAAGATAAAATAAGAGAGCCAATGGAAATGCATGCAAAGAGTAAAAGAAAAAGAAATAAGAAAATAAGTGACCAATGAGAAGACATACAAGCTTTGAAAGATGCTTGTGAGTGATGTCATCATATCTCATGCAAAATAAGAAGAGAAGTCTCTCTTCCTTCTCCAATTGGCCAAAGGTGGCACATGGGAGGGCTAGGAGAAGGGAAAAAGAGTTAAAATAATGATCCTTTAATGAACTAAAAGGAAATTGTTGATTTAATAAAAATATGATAATAGGCTTTAGGGGCAAAATGGACTAAAGGTGCCACTAACTAGGGGTAAGGTGGCCATTATTAAGAGAAGAGAACAAAAAAAAAATAAAAAGTAAGAAAAGAGGAGAAATTGCATGAGTGGTGCAATAGAGGAGGCTAGCCTAAGGTAGGATAAGAGTGCAAGAGAAATATCAATTCTATTGGACATTGTGTGAGGTGGCTTGGAGTGATCTTTGCCCTCATTTTCCCTATAAATAGGACCACTTCCATCCCATTCTCCACACCAAACTCGTAGCCCCAAAGAAAGTGAGAGAAAAAGGAGTGTTCTTGAGTATTTTTTAGAGTTCTTGAGTGTTCTTACGTGTTCTGAGGAGCCTTGAAGGTTGGGACTCCAAGAAAAGTTGTAAAGCTCTAAGGTAGTACTTACTCTCTTACATTTCCAGCATTGTTTCAATATTGTGATGTGATATTTGGTTGCCTTGATGAATTATGTTTAAAGTGATTATGTGTTTCTTATAATGCTATGGCTATATGTTATTATTCAAGAACATAAATGCTCACATGTATAAGTTATTGGTATTGCCATATCTTATCCAATATTAAACTTGCATGGTTGTTTGTTGAGTATTGTGCTGCTGAGATTTTCCCCAAAATCTCACCCCCCAAATCTAAACCATTTTAAGAGCATGTTCATCAAAGGAGAAAGAGAAGAAGCTAGCTTAATCAAGATGAAGGATTCAAACTTCTTGTTTTGTTGTGCATCTTTGAAGTCATGATAAATCTGTAATATTGTTGGGATGCATTTACTTATGTTGTTATTATGTTATCTTTTTGGATTCATGAATGTATATGGTCAATCTTGACCATTAAGAACAAGTTTTACTTCATGTAATTGAAATGCTGTTTTGTGGGTTCCATTCTGTGCAATGTCTATTGATGAAATTATTCGAGTTAGCTAATGAATGCTTTTAGCTATGAAATTTTTATGTAAACTACTAGACATATATGGCTTTCTAGAAACCTAAAAACGAAGTAAATTGGAGTTATGTAGCTCAAATTAAAAATCACGCAAGAAGGCCAAAATTTCTGGGTGTGAGAATGAAGACAGGTTGGGAAAATAAAAAATGTGTATCACTTGGGTTGATGCATGATCTGTTTGGTATTTTTCCCAGATAGAGGACTCTTCAAAGTTTAATTTGAGACTGGAACCAATTCAAAAACATTTTTCTACAATTAGTTATGAGTTTTCAAAATTGTTGGAAAATTTTCCGCATTTTCAGTATTTTTCCAGAAATAAAGAAAATTTTTAAAAGCTTATGGTTTCGATATTCTAAGTCCCATATGAGCTTGAATATGATTTCCAATGATTATTAAGCTTGGAAATGAGTCCTAGAAGTAGGTGTTACAGGATCGGGTTGGCATAAAGCCTAATCATTTTGATCTGGACTTTTCAACCTTCCTCCTCTGTTTCTTGAGAATCTCTTAAGCAATTAGTTGTGTGAGAAAGTGTGGGATATAAGAAGCTTCTGGGTATTCCTTTATGGCCACCACCATGCTCTTCAACTAGAGGTTTAACAAAGAAGGCGACGGCAGCGGGCTTATTGACGGTGGGTGAAGTTTTTTCTCTTCATATTTTAATATCTTGAAAAAAGAAAAAGAAAAATCTGTCATATAATTTTCCTTCTCCTTGTAATTGTTGATTGTAGATGTTAGATTGGTTTGCTTTCTCTTCAAAATTTGTAGGTTGCTGATTTTCAGTTTTCACCATTATTTGTGTCTAGCCTTCTAAAGAGAAATGCCTCCTCCCAACGATGGGATGAAGCATCTCTTCTTTAATTGCTGAAGAAATGTTTCCCGAGGGTAGTACTGTCCCTTCCGTTGCCTGACACCCAAACTTTCCCAATGCAAACCAGCCAAACAAAATTGGGCTATGTCTGGGACAATAGAAAGATGGGGTTCTAAAAAGTAAATGTTGAATTAGGCCCTTTTTTGAATAAAAAGGGAAGTATCATTATAAAGCATAACGAATTAACGATACAAACCACCATGTCTAAGCCTAAAAGATCATCCAACAAACATTACACCACATCAGAACTCATTAAAGAGACACCTAAGAAAACTTAAAGTTTACAAACAAAAGCAGATGCAAAGTTCCTAAATTCTTTTTCTACTCCACTTCTACTGCATTCATCAATAAAGAGCTTTGATTTGCCAATGGCTTAGGAGGTAGAGCCATTATATTGTGTTTTGTAGGCACTAAAGAAATATCCAAGGGAAGATACAGCCTCCCATGAACATGGACAAATTTCTCAATTCAAAACTGAAACTAAGAATTCCATCTTGTTACTTTGATATACAATATTCTTATGGTTTTCTTCTTTATTCTACGCTTTTCCTCTTATTTACTTTCCTAGTGATGCCTTATGTTCGCTCATTGTCATTACACACATTTAATTTATATTGATTGCACACATTTAATGTGTCATCAATACCCCGTGTCTCCAAGAGACAACCATTGTTTTTTAAAAGAAAATTATTGAAAAATCCTTAATTAAAAACTTTTGTATTAAGGTATTTAAGGGCTTAGGTCGTTGAGCAGGTGCCACTCTTTTTTAGTCTGTGAAAATATATTCCGTTTTGCACACATTAAAGAAGAGTTGCACCTTCTGATGATAGATTGCACCTAGATCGTTAAACAAATTTCAGATACCCTTGGATAATAAATTTTACAGTGAGGATTTTCTGCAGTTCCCCTTCTGAAATTTTTTTAATTCGCTCCTTCTCACTTTTGTCTCCCCATTCATGCCTGCAGAATATATCAAACTAAATTCTCTGGTGCCACCGTCTTACAATCTTGTAATATATTTGGTCATTACATTCGTGCTGTGCTTCTCCCTCATGAATGGGGCCTTCTCTCTCATACTCAAACAACTTAGTAATAAAGCTGTTCTTCTCAAATATTCATACACCAGTAAAACCACCATCCCTCACATGTTGGACCAAGGTCTTATATGCCCACTCACCTATTCACAATGCAAAACCATGTTGCAGTCACTCTCCAATACCAGATCCTACGCAAAGTGCCTGCAACTTCATGCTTACATGATCACTTGCGATTCTTTGGTAAGCAATGCCCAGCTGAATAAAAAGCTTGCTGCCTGCTATGCTAGTTGCGGTCACATGGCTCAAGCTCAGGTAATATTCGATCAAATTGTATTTAAGAGTTTTTTTTATGGAATTCCATGATTAGGGGTTATCCTTCTAATGGCAATGCCTTGAGGTCCCTTGTTCTGTATCGTCAAATGTTCATTGTTGGGCACAAGCTAGATAATTTTACCTACCCATATGTTCTCAACTTGTTCAATGAAATCAGTAGAAAAATTCACGCATTGGTATTGATTACTGCTTTGGCATCTGATATTTATGTAGGCAATTCTTTGCTTTCGATGTATTCCAAATTTGGTTATATGGCAATAGCAAAAACGCTGTTTGATAATATGCAAAGTTTGCCTAAAAACCATTAATTAAGGAGAATCAAGCAAAGAAACCACAATGATGCATCTACCCCCCACATTTAAACAAAACATTGTCCTCAATGTTTAAAATAACCGAATATCAATTGACCAAACTTTAAATGTAGCGGAAAGTATGAAGTCCAATTTTAAATTGGAGCATACAAGTCACATACACAAAGAGGTAGAAAATGGTACAATCAACATTAGGTGAAAATCAAAGAGGAAATGGATGCAAGCATGGTGCAATGATATGTCAACGGCCTTAGGTATATAGTTAGCAACACTAGGTACCACAAAATCAACATGATTTGCAACAATGGTGGTATCACAAGCAAACACTACCCTCTCATCTAAAGCATCACCCAAATCAATACAATTTATATCACAATTATGCTCAAGTATGTCAGGAGGTAAATCACGTGATAATATTTGAGAATACAAACACTTATGAAAGCATGTACCAACCATAGGACTTGTGGTCAAATTCAAACCATCTTTTTTATCTCCACTCTTGTGTGGAGTGGAAAGTACAGAATCCAATATAGAGTTGGAGTGCATCACATCACTTCCACAAAGAGAGAGAGAGAAGAAGAGGAAGATAAAAGAAGAGTGAGTATTTGGTTCAGATTAGTCACTTAGGTCATGTAGCAGAATAACCGGACATATTTCACAAAACAAGTTGCCTTCAGCAAAATTTTAATAAATCCACAGAAAATCATATGTTATAAATTCTTGACAACTTAGTTGATCAAATGAAGTGATGAACCAACACCAAGATGAACCAAAATCACAGATCAAGCAATTCTCAATTGCATTCTTTGATTCATATGGTCAACATCATACCTCAACACTCTAGTAAGAAAATCCTCTCTAGAACAAACTCAAATAACCCACAAAACTAGAAAAATCCATAAAAAACTCGAAAACTCAACTATCTTAAAATCTGGAAAAATTCAAGAAAAGAGGGAAAAATTGAAAAAGTGCCTTAAACGATGGAATTTTGCTGAAATCATCCACAGCCAATAGCATAACTATTGAACTTGCTTATAATGGCCCAAACCATTAAGAAACCGAAGCTTATAAATTTCTGGCAAAAATTTCGAAAATTGTCAGCAAGCTCTAGTTGGGTGTTGGTGAGTTTTGAACAATTACCAATCAATGTGCAGCAACAATTTGAAAATTATTCTAGCAATTCTTCACTTGAATCACAACACAATGCAACCTCAAATTCCTCAAAGAAGAATTATCACATATTCCTTTCAGTAGAATTCAGTTATTTGCAAATCAGAATTATCAAAAACAAAAATGTATACTCCATAGAAATCAGTGAAAAATCACTTTTAAAAATATGAGTTTCAGGAAAGCCAAATAGCAATTATTTAGCAGTGAAATACAGAATGTCGAGTTCAGGCAAACAATCAAAACATTCACTCTCAATAGAAAATCAAAGTCTGAAAGAAAATTTTCAGCTCAGAAAGTCCGGTCCTCATGTAATTTGGCAACAGTAATTTAGAAAAATTATCAATGTCACAAAATTTCAGGGATTTAATGAACCAGTTAAACTCAAAACGCAGTGCTCTAATGCTAATGTAAATAACACATGCAACAACCACAGTCCCTCTCAGTAGAAAATAAAAAATTCCCTCCAATTTGCAAGAGAGTGTGAAGATCCGCTAGTTTAGTGAAAATGCAGCACAAGATAGTGACAACAACCATTGAAACTAAACATTCCAAGAATCAGAAATTGCCACCAATGAAACTAAACCAGATTTGACAACTTGGAAGCGAAAACTCAGCAACATCTAGGTCGCCTATATGCCTTTACTTTCAGATTCGTAAAGTTGAAAAAACACAGCAAAAACTCAGAATTTGAAAACTCAGCAAATTATGCAGCAAGAATTCAGCATTAATGAATTGAGTTAGTTTAAGCTCAGCACACCAATTCCTTGAATATGCCGTGAAAGCAATGGATTCATATGCAAGGAGAAATTGAGCATCAAGTCTTCACAGTTTCACATATCCGAGCAGCTTAAAATACAGAAATTTGATTACAAACAAATATATACTCAGAGACACCAAGAGTTACAAACAAACTAGCATCTATATGCAATCAACACCACCAACAACAAAGTGGAGATTTCGCTGAGATGAAGAAATTAGTGCTTGAAACACCACCAAGTGTAAACAATGATAAGAAATTATCAGCACTACAGATTGGAATGAAGACACAGAACCCTCACATACACAAATCAATTTCTGAGGAAATATCATGCACCCGAGGAAATTGATAGCAATGACAAAGTGAGCAATGATTATGAGTATTGACAGCAACAAAACAGATTTGGACAGACAGTTCCAAAATTTCAGTGTCTAAGATCTAAAGTGATGTAGCAATTAAGGTCAATGCAAAATCAAGCAACATGCAACAAGTGTGACAGATCAAAATAGCATAGAACCCATATGACAGAACCAGATTTCAGCAATTAATGACAGAAGTGAAAGTATCAATATCACAAGAAAATAGCACAGAGCAAATCAGATTTGAGTCAAGCCATCTTGCAGTAAGCAAACTCATAGGTGCAGCAGAATAGAAACAAAGTCAAGACTCGGAATGCTTGTCCTTTTACTGAAACATTCAGCAAGTGACAGATTCATGCAAAAAGGCAGCCCACGAACCAAAAACAACCAGAAACCAGAACTTCTATATCAGAAATAGAACCAGAAATTTAGGACCGGAAATTCAGTAAAAATCTGACGACAAAACAGAGCAGATTCTAGCAACAATCACAGGGCAAAATCCCAAGCAAAAGAAACAGTAAAAAATTAGTATGAAGGAGCAAAATCTCAGCACCATACACAAAAACAGTGATGAACAAGTCAGCATAACACCACAATTTCAACAACAACAACAACAACAACAACAAAGCCTTATCCCATTAAGTGGGGTCGGCTACATGGATCGCACGACGCCATTGTGCTCTATCGGTAACCAAATCTTTAGATATATTATTTATTAAAAGATCTCGCTCTACAACTTCATTGAGTGTAAGCCTCGGTCTCCCTCTTCCTCTTTTAATCGGACTCCAGACTGTTTGATCTACCCTCCTCACTGGCGCATCTAAAGGCCTTTTTTGTACATGTCCAAACCACCTCAAACAATTTTCTATCATTTTCTCGCTGATAGGTGCCACTCCAACTCGTTCGCGTATATGATCATTCCGAATCTTATCCTTTCTTGTGTGACCACACATCCATCTCAACATCCTCATTTCAACTACCCCCATTTTATGTTCATGTTGACCCTTCAAAGCCCAACATTCACTACCATATAAGATGGATGTGTGGTCACAATTTCAACAATGCTGACTAAATTTCAGCAAAAAAGCCACAATGGCAGATCAGGTTATGGACAAAACAGAAGCAAAAGTCACAGAGAAACAAGTTAAAGTTTACATCTCAAGTCCACAAAATTGTTCAAAATTGTGTTAGGAGTCAATCTTGAGCAAGAAGCCTTAGAATCAGATTCTAACTACTCAAATAAGTTCAAAACACTATAAAATGACTTGGAGAAATGGTTTTGGGAACAAAATGGGCTGAAATGCAAAATTTGACCATGTGAAGTACAAACAACCACAAAATTTGAATCCAACCCATATAATTGAGTGCAAAATTTGACCATACAGTTTTTCCCTACCACTAGAAGGACCAAAGTGGAACTTGACGGGGATCTCAACCCATACCCAAAACCAAGGAGAAGTAGAGCTCGATGGGGATCTCAACCTACCCAGAACCACAGAGGGAAGTACTCGATAGGGTTCCAGCCCATAACTAGTATACTGATAGATATAATTAGTCCGTGTGGGCGAACATAGTACCTCATCACGTCATGGTAAAGTATCCAATGCATTGATGCAGACTACCACAATATAAGCATCACAACCAGAAATGCAATTTAACCAAACTAGGCACTTAGCCTTTTCAATATTTCCTAAACCCATATAAAGCAACATTTCCAAATCAATGTATATTATTTCCAGATATGATCATCAAAACACATGCCACTTTACAAACTAAGAATCCCCCAACACAGTGTATACTAAAATTAATTAGTTCATAATCAAGTTGAAATCATCATTCACATAATCATTTTAACAAATGCAAGGTTCAAAGAGAGTTCAAAATCTCTTATCAACAACACACACACACATAAGAAGTAGAAGCGGTTACCTCCTTGTAGCCGAATAATGAGTTACTATAATTGCTCCCCCATACTCAATATCAAGAACTAGAGTATACAAACAATGATATAACACATACATACGATTAGTAACTAATCAAGTGCCAAATCAACTACTATTTAGGGACTTAGTCTCCTCTAAAGCCCAAATGGCAATTTAGGTGCTAAATTGAAATCCCTTTGCTTGATTAGGGGAATATAACCCATATCATGCCTATTTGAACCACAAACATCCTCATTATAACAATTTATAATTTAAATTATCAAATCCATAAATCCTACAGTCTTCCATACACAATATCACATACCCCAAATATCTTGAAAACTTTCACATTTTCCATACTATAAACTTCCCCTAAAATAAACTTTCAAAATAGCGCCACCCAACCACTCATACCATCAAGTCTTCATTTACTTGTAAAACCAAACTCCCCAAACTTAGACTGTTCCAAAACATTGTTTCAAAAATCACTACCCAACTTCAACTACTGGATTTCTCAAAGATCTTTCCTTACTCTCGGATCATTTGTTTAATGACCTCAAAACAGAAACTCATACTTCAACACAAATTTCTCTAAATTAAAACTGTTTATATACACCATAAGATTGGAATAGCCAACTACAATCAAATTCTATATCTAACAATTTGAGTAACATCACAGATTCAAAGATTATTATATCAGTACTTTCTGTCCTTAAGCAACATCATATATCAAGGTACGACCTTCAAAGCATTTAAATTTTCAGCAGTAAATTTTCCTTAAAAATTAAAACATCAAGTCTTCCTCACTCTTTCACCTAAATTTCAGATTCCATAGTTAACCTTCACAATACATTTAACTTCTTTTGAAGCATTTTATTCTCTTTATCATTTGATACCTTGGAGCTAGAAAATAAAAACAATAGACTCGGTAGTCTAAATTTCAATTCACTATCAACAGCTACACATTGAAAAACTTCTATGAAACCTCTAACATCCTTAAACCCGCACCTCATCTCTCACTTCCATTAAGAATTATGATGTTTACTAGCTTTCAAACAATTTCCAGTATCAATGACACCGATCACATACTATCACCCAACATATACAACGACAATAATTCATTCATCTCAGATTTGCACCAAAATTCAGACTTAACGCAACCTAGATACATAGCAGATTATTATGCTCATTTTTCTTAAACCACTACTTCAGACCAGGATCAATAGCCAATGAAAAATTTCACATGAATTCCCACATCTAAGATTATAGAAGGCAGCCACAATAATGTCAAGAAGAACTTCGATGGTGATGGCCGGAGCAGAGGGGTGTCGGGCTCAAAGGGAAAAACGGAGAAGAAGGGTAGAGATGGAGAACCTAACTGGAAGAGAACGCCTACCCGGCACCAACGCCTCTTTTGAGGGAAGAGGGAAGAGAAAAATAGGGTTTGAAGGGAAAATGATGGAAATTCCCCTTTATATTCGGACGCACTATGGTCATTTTCAAGTTTAATTTAAGAGTAAATGTGCAAATTTAGTATCTTATAATATTACAAATCGTACTAAATATAAACTACAATTTTTTGTCACTTTATAGTAATCAACAATTTATTTCGTAGCAGATTTAGTAACATCGTTAATTCTTGTTAACTTCCATTAAATATTTGAAATGTGGGGCTCGCAATGACGCCAGCTTCACTCTTATAATAGGGTAAAGGTGCAAATTTAGTTTCCTACAATATTGCAAATCGCACTAAATATAAATAACAATTTTTTTGTCAATATATAATTATCATGAATTTAATTATTTTTACGGGCCGGTAGGTCTCATTCCCTCCCTCCTCATGTCGGGTTTCACCGACGCCTTCGACCTCACGTTGAGGCTATTGTTGGAGCGGACGATGATGGCATCGTCAGTGATATGGAAGATGATGGCGTTGTCGGTGATATGACAGGTGACCAACTACACAAAAAATGAATAATTGGAAGCCGATTCTACCAGATGTAGCCCCACTGCCACTCTCTTGGAGCGGAAATGGAAATGGAATTTGTAGGTGAGTTAGGGGTGTGTATACCTTCCATTGGGTAGCTTGCTCACTTTCCATATCATCGGCGACGCCATCATCGCCTGCTCCACTGATAGCCTCGACACGAGGTCGAAGGCGTCGGTGAAACCCGACGTGGGGAGGGAGGGAATGAGACCTATCGGCCCACAAAAAAATTAAATTCATGATGACTATTAGTATATTGACAAAAAAATTGTTATTTATGTTTGGTGCGATTTGCAATATTGTAGGATACTAAATTTGTGTTAGAATCTTAAGTTTTGATGAAGACTGAATCATAAATCTAGCGCTAATGTGAAATGATAACTTAGCAGACCATTAATGAATAAGTATCATTATCGCTAAGTGTATCTGTATAGCTAATTGAAAGAAAGGAATAGCGAGTGAAGACTTAGCAATATCAAGGTTAATATCTATCGCTAAAGTCTCTCTCTATCGCTAAGCAAAGGTTCCATTGCTAGAAGTTCATTGAGCTTATAAGTAGATGAATCCAGCAAATAAATGAACTAAGTCCCTAAATCAGCTAGCGATAATAGGTTAAGCTATCGATAACCATAAGTGCTTCAGATAATGATCCTTCAGATAGCTAGTGCCTAAGAGCTAATAAATCAAGAGCTGATATGTTTGCTTGCGCTAAAATGTTTATCTATCGATAATGGGATACTTTGAAGTTCTGAATTCCTTGATGATTTTATCCTTAGCTAATGAGCAAATCGAGTATCTAGCGATAGTAGTTTAAGCAATCGATAGAAGAATATATGCTGATATGATGCTTTTTAATGCAAGAGAATATGCTATCGATAAAAAGCTCTGATATTTCTTATATTATCTATCTCATTGAGCTAATGAGCTTTGCTTGCGATAACAACTGCTGTGCATTTATATGATCACTTGCTTAGCTAACATCTCAAGTGCAGAAATTATACTATGCAGTTAGCGATAGCAAAGCATGCTAGCGCTACTGAAAAGCTGCTATAAAAGTACAGGTGTACAGAGCTCTCAGTCTAGCCTACTCTACACATAAAAAGTTAAAACCAGATCAAAAGCTTGGATCTCCAACGGCTAGAAGTTTCCAACGTCTATATTCTAACGGGCATATGAAGACGAATCAAAAAGGCAATCCGAGAAGATATAAGTACAGAAAGATTTGCTTCCAAAAACGATGATCGATCAACGAACGAAAACAAGAGATGTACAGAGCCTTATACAGAATCGCAAATTCCTTAGATTGAGAATGTTTGAAAAGAAGAGCTAGAGAAATACATTGTTCAGATCCTTAAAACTCTAGTTGTATTTCTTCTTACACCTTATTTGTACTTAAGTGTTTATCACAATCAGTTCATTGAGTGAACCCTATTATTAAAATCCTCGACTATTTGAGGTAGTTCCTTAGCTTGGTGCTTTGTGAACTGGGTGGTAACCTTACGGGTAGTAAGGGGGAGTGTTTAGAAGATTCTAAAACTCTGTAAAGGTTGGCAGGTGAACCTGTGCTCGTAAAACCTGTGGTAGGCTTCTCTTGTGCCATAATTAAACAAGAGGATAGTGGAAATCTCAGGTGGAGCCTGAGGACTGGATGTAGGTCTGGGTTGACCGAACCAGGATAAATCTTGTGTGCATTATCTCTTCCCTAAACTTTCTTAATTTCCAGTCTATCCTTTTTATATCTGTCAGTCCATTTCATATTTTGAAATATTCTCAGTAAAAGCTTAAAGAATTCAAAAAGGATTAAATTTTATCCTATCACCCAATTCACCCCCCCTCTTGGGTGACAGCCAGTACTCTCAATTTGCACCTTTACCCTATTATAAGAGTGAAGCTGGCGTCATTGCGGGTCCCATATTTCGAATATTTAACGAAAGTTAACAAGAATTAACGATGTTATTAAATTTGCTACGAAACAAATTGTTGATTACTATAAAGTGACAAAAAAATTGTAGTTTATGTTTGGTGCGATTTGCAATATTGTAAGATACTAAATTTGCACATTTACCCTTAATTTAATAATAATAGTATACTAACTCATATCTGCATCAATTCAAAAATTAGAGTCAAACAGTTGGAATATATATACTCCAAAATTCATATATCCAGAGAAATCAAGTACAATGAAAGCAAGCATTCTAATTAGTTACCTAGCTACTATATCCTACAAGTTAACATGATAATTAACTTCATCGAACCTTTCAACAAGCTAAGCCAGCTAACATGTTTACCTATCTACGACACAAAAATGGGTATACATAGCAACACCTTTCTTCAATTAATTCATAAATGCTTTACTTCGACAACTTGCTGCAACGCGCATATTCATAATACTACATAAAAATTTTACATGACAATTAAAATAGCTTAAATCTAACAAATCAAAACTCAATAATAACGATCATGACTTACAACATCCTTCATGAACCACATGATGTAATACCCACAATCATTGTCATTTGGCTATAATAGGCATTGTAATAAAAACATCAAACTTTAATGGGCACTGTGATGAAAAATCAAACTTTATATAAAAACATTAGAACTTTTACATTATGAGTAAACTAGTTTGTTTTAAAAACTTGAATAAACCATTAAATTAATTAAAAGCCTAGACTTTTTGCCATATATAGGCATTTCTCGGGTCAAATGCTTTGGAGAAACTCAACCCTTGAGAGCCACGGAAACTAGTCAATGCACTAAAAATGAAAAAAATTTAAATTAATCAATTTTATTAGCTAGGGTCATCAAATCACAAATAATATAACACCTTTGAATATTGACAAGCACATACTTATTGAACACAAATAACAAATCTCCACTCTTTGATGGTTCACAGTAAATCATGGGACCTGTTAGTTCAGTTAGATTGATCACAGTCAAAACCCAATGTGTCCTACAAAGTTTTAAAGGGTTATGGTGATGTATATATTTAGTTGAGAGACATACAATGAAAGCTATAATACGTATAGACTTAATTACCATGTATTAAGTGGAGCTAAGAATAACGTTTTGTTTGACGCTCTTTTAGAAAAAATCTCTTTAATTACTTTAGACTGGGTTTGAAGATTTGTGCCTTCTTGTTGTGCTACCATACATGGGCTCATGAATACGAAATTCACATCTTTACCATCAATCATCACATTGTGATATAAGTGCCTACATATAACCATACCAAATTGCAATTAGTTTAAAACTTATGACATTAAATAAACCACAAATGGCAATGCGTACTTGATCCACATACCGATGACCGAAGCACTAAGCTATTGTTGATTAAGCACTTCTTTAATCACTTCCTTAGAAATATGCTCAAAGAATTCACGTGTGCCATATATGTGCCTATCGAACTCAATCATTACAACCTCCTCGTTTGATAGTTTTAGTTGACATCAAATTTCAATCGAGCACGATATGACATTAATTCACTTGGACGAGATGAACCCACCAGAACTTTTGCTAGCAAAAAAACTTGAATTTTCTTGCCCTGATTTTGTGGCATGTAGTACACTTGGATCTTGACTAACTAGAGCACTAGTTGGACTCTTTCTTTTAGATAGATAAGATAAACCACTAGAATGCTTACCAGTAGTCGCTTAAATTTCCTTGCCAAACTTGTGTGGCCTATAAAGACATGTAAATAAAAAATTGAAAAAGTACTTCCAATACACAGAAATCATATTAAATTAATTAGTAAATAACTACTTGTGATAATGGCTCAATGAGACTTACGGGCGGCCAAGCAACGAAAGCACCAATAACCTTTGTGCACCATAGTTATGTCATCGGGGGTAGGGAATGGCAAATACGCCTCATCATTGGTGCAAGTATTCAATTAGGTGCTACTCCATTTGTGGTATTTTTCTTAGAGGAACTAAAACACTTCACACCAAGGAAGGAGCATATGGGAGAATGGGCTTACATGAAAATATACATGTTTCTCATTCGAGATGAGAACTTCTTCTACAAGAGTTTGAAGCATTTTAAATGCCAAGTTGTTTCTTTCCTTTCTTATCTACTCTTATACATGTGTGATTAGCTTGTGATATTTCATGATGCATGTTAAGATAAGTGTAGGGGAGGAATCGTTCCATTAGTAAAAGGTAGTTTAGTGTTAGTAGAGTCTCTATTGTGGATGATTGTTTGTTGCACCTTACATTTGGATTTTGCATTGGGGACAATACAACATTCAAGTGTGGGGGAAGAGTTGTTTGATTGGGTCATTTTGGATAGTTCTTCGCTTAATTTCCTATAATTAATGGATTTTGGGTGAACTTTGATTGATTTTTGAATTTTTTTTTTCAAAATTTTGGTTTGAGTTATTCTTGACTTGTTAAGAGTAAATTCAAGTGTTTTTCAAAATGATTTTGTGAAAACCTAGTTTACCCCACTTTTTTCAAAACCTGTATAGGAAGAGACCCGTCTTAGGATATTTGTTATCTTGTACTTTAGATAGATTTTGCAATGCTTTTGTCATTTGCTTCTCAATTTTAAGTATTGGACATGAGATATGTTTAGGGTATGTATTGTGAAAATTTCTTTGTTAATTGGTTGTTAAATTGTGATATGTGAGCTTTAGTTTGCAGTGAGGTAATTTTTGGCCTAATTTCAACTTCCTTAATTTGTGTGCATGCTTGCTTTAAATATGCCAACTTCTTGAACTTGTCTCAATTTTTGGTTGAAACTGTTTCAACTACGTGTGTTGATTATGATAGAGGCATATCTCATAAAGCCATATGTCCTAACTACATCCACATAACACGCCATACACCTTCGTTTGATGTCTTGCATGAGTAGGGTAGATTAATAAGATTGCATCTATGCTTTAAATTGAAAAGATTAAGCAACTCCATTGGCTTTCGAAACTTGACTTAGTAACCGGGGGCACTTCATCACCAACGTTGGCACTCGTGTAAAATGGTCAAGTCAAAGAGGGTTATGAGTTCGACCAAAGGTCTCTTGATTCTTTTTTGTAGTAACTGAGTAACCGGTGTTACATTACCCATGTACAGGGCCGTGTCAAAAGGGGATCTGCTACAACTCAAGTAAGAAAAAAAGGAAGAAAAAGTATGAGAAATATAATAAGAGATGCTTGTAAATTGTTTGGTTCTTACTCATGGATGACATCGTTTTCCCATTTAACCTTTCCGTCACCATAAACCCTTGAGTTCTCTTGATTCTTTGCATGTGTGCTATGCTAGATGAGATTGAGAATTATTACAAGCTTATAGTAAGTTGCATGTTGAGCAAGTAGAGAGTAAATAACCTATGTTGTGAGATTGTGCGAAACACTTATATCCTTAAGAGTGCTCACATGTCACTATTTGATTCTCAATTGCATTGTCAATTTTCCCTTTGTATATCTTAAGCATATCTTGTTCCAACTTGAGATTGTTGATTAGCTTAGGCCTTTACCATTGTGAGTCTATACTTTGTCAAGGAGTACAAAAGGTCTAAGTATGGGGGAATGATTGTGCTTCATTATTACATATTTTTATCCATTAATTGTGGGGAAATACCACTTGATATAGGCCAATATATGATAATTTAGGTACAGGTGTGTACTTAGAGTCCCAAGCCATGAGTTAAATGTATTTTGATCTTAACTTGAGCATTTTAAGGCTTAAACTCATGCATTTCTTAATATAAAGTTTGGATATTACAATTTTACTTGATTTTCATTGTAGGTCAATTAGGAGAATTGAAGAAAGAAGTTGAAAATGTCAAAATTAAGGCCTAATCACCTCAAGCAAGTTTGGATAGGCACCCGACGGCGAGGATGCGATCTGAGCAAGTTTTTGGAAACTTCCTATTTTGATTGATTATGCAATTTTGAATGATGAGTCCAGCCTAAATCTTTCCTAATTGATATTTTCGACCTTCCCAAGTCACCTTAAGCCAATTTAGATAGTTTATCACTACAAAAAAGGTGGCATTTCGTAGCAGTTAAAAAGGTTATTTAGTAGCGGTTATAACCACTACTAAGTATTTACTAGCGGTTATCATTACCACTAGTAAAACGTCCGTGGCAAACATTTAGTTGCAGTTCTACGGAACCGCTGCTACATCGGTCAACACCGCTACTGAATCAGTAGCGGTAAAAAAACCGCTATTAAACAACATATGAAAATTTCACTTTTGTTTGTACATTAGCGGCGGTTAACAAAAACCGCTACTAAAGTGCAGGAAAGAACAAAACTGTAATTTTATATATTAGCAGCGGTTTATAACCGCTACTAATTCCATGGAAGTTTAGTAGCGGTTACAAACCGCTAGTAATGCTCCGATGGTTTTAGTAGCGGTTATAACCACTACTAAGTATAAACAAAATAAAAAAAATTCAACACTGCCAATTTAAATTCTCAACTATTTTTAAGCAACAACTTGCAATATATAATTAAGAAGGTTTTTTAGCTCAGAAACATATAAAAGAATACATTGAATTAATAATTAACTCACAAAAACAAATTATTACAAAAAAAACCAATATAACTATAAACAAAAAAAAAAGAATCCGATAGTGTAAACCTGAAAGAAAAATTAAAATACAAATTAGTATATACAACAATTAAACATTAAATAAAAAAATTATAACTACAACATGAATAATTTTAACAAAATTGTTAGGGAGAGAAGAAGATGAAGGAAGACAAGGTCGGATGGGAGGAAAGAATGAAGGAAGGAAAGAAAGAAGGAAATGAGCAGAGGGTGATCGAAATAATGGGAGAGTGGTGGGTATTTATAGACACTGGAGGCGCTAATTAGTAGCGGTTTATATAACATAGTAGCGGTTATAAACCGCTACAAAAGGCAGCATACCTTTAGTAGCGATTTAAAACCGCTACTAAATTTTCGATTTTGAAAAAAAAAATTGATAAAAGAAATGTATGAATATTCATTAAAAAACATATATTAATGTTTCATACACACCGTTATGTAAAATGCTACAAAATAAAAATAAATTGTCGCTTCAATCATCTTCTTGCTCCCCCCTAAGAAGAAAATAAAGACCAATATCAATTTTTGATAATAAAGTATGTGGAAAATTGTATAATAACTTTGTAGTGAGCAAACTCACCTAACTACTGCTAAATGCCCGTCTTTTTCCGAAATGAGGTTATCGAAGTTTTCAGGTTCAAAATGCTGGCTGTCTAGTTCCATATCATCTTCCTCACCCATTTCGTAGAGGTCGCGGGGCTTCATATGAATCAACATGTGCCAATCTTTGTGTTTCTGATCTTGCACATAGTAAACTTGCTGCGCTTGTGAGGCAAGAATATACGGCTCGTCATATGGTACTTCCTCTATGTGAATGAGTCTTGAGAAATTGACAGATGTGATGCCCAAGCTATCGACCGTAATTCCTCGAGAAGTTTTGGTGTCCACCCACATGCAGTTGAAGAGAGGCACGGTGAAATGGCCTTGATAGTTTAGCTCGATGATATCAACGAGCTTCCCATAATATGATACGCCTCCAAATTGCATGTCAGTATCACGTGAGCTGGCATAACTCCTTGTACGAAATGTGCCAAACACTCCGGAATTTTGGGTGAGGGAACCTTCATCCCGTGCAACAGTGCAGAACTTAAAACCGTTGACGTTGTATGACATTGTATCCTTGTCCAAAACCTTTGAACATGTCTCACACATCAAACTTCTTCTGCAAAATGTGAAAAAGATCATTGAACAAATAATGTTCTTACAATTACAATACTATTTCAATAATAATAAATAATAAATAGAATTCATATCATTTAAGAAAATCATATTCCTAAAATAATAAATAATAGATAAACTATAACACAATTAAACCGACCTTCACTATTTCCCTCCACGCAAAATCCTTCACCCCTGCATTAACCTTCCTCAAGTCTAAAGCGTCAATCGGGAAGCGCTGGTAATTCTGGCTAACATTCACGCAGAACCTGCCAAACAGTTGACTCCCCTTCCCTTTAGGTTGAAGGGTGAACAGGTTCCAGTCAACCTTCACCCTGTGGCCGGTCGGAAGGTTGTTCGCATCTTGCACACTCAGCGTTCTTCTCGTGGTACTACCAGAAGGGTCTGTACAATTTAAAAATACTGTTAAACCCAAGTAAAAATTCGAATTATCTCATAAAAACGACAAAACATTTATTAAGATTACCCTGCACTTGTACATTGTATCCAGTTGTCCTTCTAGTGGACCGTCTGCTAGCACCCCCGCCGGCCTCCTCAGTGTCCTCATCACGCAACCATTGTTCAAAGTCGTCCAAATCTGGAATCTGAGGAGAGTTCTCATTGTAGAACTCGTTGATGATATGCTTGGGAATTGGGTCTCGCTGTATACGTTCCCGCTCCGATTGTATACCCCCTCCTCTCTTAGTTGATTTTGGCATTGTCGCTCTTGCTCCTCCTCCTCAGCAGTCATAGGTCTCTTTCCTCTACCGCGGTCGTTCTTCCTTGCCATGATTGGTGCCTAAACTGGTGTCTGAAAATCTGAATTTCCTTCTAATTTTCGAAAAAACCGAATAATGCACGAACGAACGTCTTTTTCACCAAATTCCTCGTACATTTACGAATGAAACCGAGGAAGATAAATAGTACTTACATTTAGTAGCGGTTATAAACCAAAAACCGCCACTAATCCGCCCCAGCAATAAATGCGTCCGTTACGTTAGTGGCGGTTCTCAAATAAAACCGCTACTAACTTCAAAAAAACTGCCGCTAATATCACACTTCAATTAATGCGTCTGTTCAATCAGTGGCGATTTTAATATAACCTCTACTAATTTTAAACAAAACTGCCACTAAATCATGACCTTCTGTTTACCCGCGGTTTTGGTTTCCAAAATCGTTACTAAATTAACGCCGCTAATGTTCCCGCCAAATGGCGCGACTTTTGTAGCGGTTATTTTGAAAGTAACCGTTACTAATGTACGCCACTATATTCGATTTGGTCAAACTGACCTATTTAGTCACGGTTTTCGTCAGTAAATTAGTAGCGGTTTTTTTTCCGCTACTAAATTAACAGCTAGTAAACCCCGCTTTTTTTTTGTAGTGTATAAGTTGCTTCTTGTACCACATAAGGAGAATCTGAATTTTACTCTCTCATACACCAACTCTCTCTTCCACTCCATGATTCTTCATCGGTTCTTCATGGAACTTGAGTTACAGACCTCCTTGGGTGTTTCCTCTTCCTCAGTGATGAACTAAATTCGCTTAGATGCTCTCTTGGACGATTGGATGATGTGAAGGTAGCTATTCTTACACCTTAGGGGAGTTTTCTAGTTCCAATTATGTAACCATGGATTTACATATGTTTCCTTGAATATTTGTTCTTCTTATGTTCGGATTTCATTTATGTTTGAGACTTTAGGCTATGTAATTGTTAAATTCCATCTTTACATTGTTATTGGATCTAGTTTGGTTTCATTTATCTTTTCAATTGGCATTATCTTTATGAGTACTCATTGATTTTATTGCCTATCATTATGTGTCATGATTTAGTCCATTTATCTTATCTTAATTATGTCATTTGGATGACTTATTTGGTTTAAGCATGTTGATGTTGAGTTTCTTCTTTAAGCCCTTAAGTAATTCCATCAATTAACCTCACCTAAGTAACCATAATAATGATTCAATGTAATCACATGAGCGTAATTAGGTAAAGTTCTATAAGTATGAGGGTTTGATTATATGCTAATATTGATTAGTTATTGGATCTGCAGGAAAATTGAGTAATTTGAATGGGACCCAAGTTATTCTATCCACTGGAAACTATTTCTAACTGATATTAGATTATAATCAACCTAGTTTGTCTATTGAGGTTGAATGGGTTGTCAGCAACATATTCCTTCAATTAAGATTAATTATGTTTACTTGATGTATTTGGTCTAATTATCCTCTTAATTCCCCAAGAGTGTGAAATATATGCTTGCCAGATGTCATCCATAGTCAAGAGAGCATCCCATCATTTCATTACATCACCTATCCAATTTTATCCTAAAAATACTAAAAACAAGTCTTTACATTTCTTTTATGAAAAATACCAAAAATGGCTACTCTTAATCCCTGGTTTATAGCTTTTCATGCATTTAATTTTCCTAGATTAGTTCATTACACTCCTTAAGAGACGATCCGAGATCGTATCACTATATAGTGAAATCCTTGGTAAAATAATATTTTACATTTGAACTCCAAGGCATATTAGGAAAGGCTTAAATCAAATGTACCCTTTTAAAATTTTCATAAACCGCTCAATTGGGTACATCCACCTCAAATAGATTGGGCCACACATTTGAACCTCTTTGACCAAGTGTATTTTAAGATGAACCATAATGTCAAAGAATGAAGGGGGAAATACATCTCAAGTTCACCCAGGATACAAACTATCTGCCTTTGAAAATCCTGCAACTTTGTTGCATCAACACTTTACTACAAATAAACTTGAAAAACATACATTTTTTACTGATCGTGCTTCATACTCTCTTAGGTCAAATGCATCATATACTAACTGCTAAGAAATTTTGTATTAAGACGTGACAATCATGAGATTTAAGGTTATTAACTTAAACTCTTTCATGGATAAAAGGTTCTTTATGTTTGAAGAGTAGCCTTCTGGAACTTTGATTCCATTTAGAAAGTCACAGAATGATTTTTTCTTCTCTTTCCTTGAAAGAGTGAAAGCTTTTGGAGGTAATGTGGTATCCTTTCTTGATAGGTGCAAACTCTTGTCTTATTTCCAATGGAGCATATCTTACATTGAATTAACACTATCCTTACTTTTTCCGTGCATATTTAGCAACATGTCAATTAAGTTATCACATATGCTTTTTCAATATGCATCACGTCAAGAAAGTGGCTAATGTATACGGATTTCCAATATGGGAGTTCAAAAAATATGGATCTCTTCTTCCAACCACTTGTTAATACATTTTTAGTAAAAGGCTTTCCAAAATCATTCTCAAATGCTTTCACCTTATCAAAAACCTTAACCCTGGTCTACATCCTCAGTGGCCTACCTTCTTGTGAGTTCCCATTAAAAGCCCTCCAACGATGTTTTAATGGCCAAAACCTATGATGTCTCATGTAGACGTTTCTCTTACGATGATCTAGTCACATCAAATGAGTCTCATCTTCACATATAGGGCACACACCATATCCTTTGATACTGTATGCAGACAAATTACCATATGTTGGGAAATCATTTATTGTGCGAAACAATATGGCTCTTAGATTAAAGTTTTCTTCTTTACATCCATCATAAACAATCGAACTTGAATTCCACATATGCTTTAGGGTCTTCAATTAAAGGATCCAAGTACACATTTACATCATTGTCAGGCTATTTAGGCCTTGATGGAAAGCATCATAAATTTGTGTTTCATAATCAAATTTGGGGGAAGGTTGTATATCATCAAAATAACAGGCCATATGCTGTGAGTACTACTCCAAACTCCATGTGGATTGATTCCATCAGTTGTCGTCTTGTCTTTGGAATACTTTTGGAATGAAGTTATCTTTATACCATTTAAAATCTTCTAAGGTTGGACATCTTAAGTTCATTAATTATTCCATATATTTTTCTTGTATTCCTATAGGTTCACCTATAAAATTTTTATTATAGAATATAAAAGTTGTTCTAAACAATCTGGCATTAATATATGTTCATCTTTTATCTATTGAGCAGTTCTAATATGGTGTCTTTCCTCTTCAGTGAGGATATTTTCCCACCATCCTCTTAAGCATCCTGTAAAACCTTGAGCTAATATATATAAAATCTTAGTATCGGTATTTCCCTTAATCCTATAAGCAAACCAAAGTTATCTCTTCAGTAAAGTTCATAATTTCATATTCACTATATCCATCTAAATTCCATTCATATGCGGACGTTCCATCATAAAAAGACTTTCCATGTTGACTTCTTTTTTCAAACTGTAAATCAGGAAGAGTCGGCCTAGAGTAATAACTTCTTTGGGGACCTTTCTTATATTTTTGTTTTATTTTATTAATACTTAATTCTCCATCTTCTTGAAATTGTTGTTCTAATTTAGTTATAGCATGTATCTTTAAAGTGGCTTGTTTACTTTGATTTTTATCTTGTGAATTTAAATTTCCTAATCGTTTTCTTATTTCATCTAGCAGGTCTTTTGATTCTTTATTTTCTATTCTAGTTAATTGTTGTCCTATTGTATATAAGGTTTGATTGGTATAATTATTTTGTTACTGTATTTTTTGACTGGGGTTATCCTACTTTAATTCCTTTTTCTTCTGAGGGTGGATTTATTGAGGATACTATCTTATCTTTACATTTCCAATTTTTTATGTTATTTGTTGTTGTCTTTATTGAGGGATGATTTTCTGCAAAGGGATTAACAATTTTATTATTATATGTATACATCTCTTGTAATATCCCAAAAATTTCAAAAACTTTAAAGTAGCTAGCTAATAAATATTAAGGAAAAATAATAAGGGCCTTAAGAAAATAGAGTTATTTTGACATTCTAGAAGGGGAATTATTAATAAAATTAAGGACCCCAAAATAGTTATATAAGCTTGTGATTTAAGTAAATTATATTAGAAATGGTAATACGGGCCGGGAAAAAAAAACCCGTTTTGAATAGGCTTGCTTTTTTCAACTCGGACTCGGGTTTTGGGCCGGGCCCTAAAAAGCCTGTTTTAAGCCAATCTTTATCAAATTTTCCCTTTTTTTAACCCCATTTTAGAATACAATGTTCAACTTCAAATATTTCAAAATACAATAAATCCCTGAACTAAATCTAACATTCAAAAGGAAAATATTCCAAATCTCCAATTTCTAATACAAAATCAATTGTATCATTATCATTTTCCTACTCCTAAATAAACTGCTATTAGGAAATGAAGAAGCAGATTGCCAGCCATCACATAAAGTGACTGGATCAGGATAACAAGCAAAAACAATGTACAATGCATTGTCTTTTGAAGCCCACAAACATGTTAACATTTTCTATAGTGACTCCATCAGGATAACAAGCAACTGCAATCAAATAAATATGCCGGTGAACAAAACTCCAACAGAACCAGCAAAGATGTACATATTTCAAGTGGATATGTTTTACATTTTTTTGTGCCAAAAATGTTATGAAAGGATTTAATCTCTTGGTATATTATAAAATTTTACTAAAGTAAGTAATCTCAACTAGAAGTTTCCACATTTGTTCTCATTTTTAATCTTAAAGGCCTCTATTCAGGCACATTTATAAATTACTAATAGTACGCAGTTATTTTTAATTATGTGGAGTGTAAGAGGAAAGAGTTAAAATGGAAACATGGTAATTAAGGAAGGAAATTAAGTAAAAAAATGAGGTCAAAAGTATGGAGAGAATGGAGAAAAAAAAGGATTTAAGTGCGTATGAGCTATCGTTATCATTGAATTTATTGAGTAATAGGCATTTTGATGGAATCATTTGTTTTTGCAACTACTAATTCGAAGATGAGACGAGACTCCTTAGGAAGGGAAGATAGGGTTTGTTTTTGTTTTTTTAAAAAAACAAAAGAAAAGGGAAAACGGGTTCGGGTTGGCCCACAGGTTTAATGGTTTAACCAGTCACGGGCTCGGGCTTGACAGGTTCGTGCCCAAAATACCCATTTTAATATGGGCCCTATTTTTCTGAGTCCATAACCATATTTTTTACGGGTTTTTGGTTGGCCCACGGGTTGTAGCCCTTATTACCGGCTCTAAATTCTATGTACCAAATCCTTAATTTTTCATGGATTGTCACCTTAGTTTACAATAAGACATGTTAAAAATGGTACTTGTGTGGCAAGAATTTTGGTACATAATTTGCTTAAGAAGCCAAGAGCCTTTTTTTATGGTCTTACACGTGCTCCTAGCCATCATATGAGTCACCTAAATGGATTTTAAAATTCCTACATGTCTAGAAAGTGTCACTATCTTCTTTCATAAAATGCCAAGATAAATTGCAGCTAAGTTCCAAAAGTTTATATGTAGCAAGTTTAATTTGGAAATATATAATTGGGATCATAAATGAGCTTAATTATCATGTCTAGGACATATTAAATAGTCCCCAAATGGTTAGCCACCTTGCTATAATCAAAGACAATTTTATTTAGCAAGCTTCCAACCAATCTTCATCAATAAAGGTATCTTGGACACTTGTCTTTGTTTCTAGTTACAAGAGTTAATTTTGGGCTTCAAGAAGAAGCCATCTTGCTTCATAAGCCACCCATGGACATGGCCTCATGCATGTTTTATAATGCCACTCATTTTTTAGTTTGGACACTTGGCATTTGCATGCAAGAAATCCTTGGCCTATAAGTAGACTTATTTGCAAGGAAAGGGAGTGTGAGAGCTGAGTGGTCCTGAGGTAGAGAGGAAAAGAGAGAGGAAGAGGAAAAAGAAAAAGAAGAAGAGAAAGAGAAAGAGGAAGAAAAATAGAGAAAGAAGGAGGTCTAGTTAGAGAAAGTTATAGTAGGAAGTTGTCTTTAAGCTCTTGATAAGTATATTTTATCTCTCTATTTTCAAGTTTATACAATTCTATAGTTAGATTAAGAGTTGTATTATTTAGAAGTAATTCTAAACAGGAGAAGAAAGTGTTCATATGCTTACCAAGAATAAAGGCCTCAAGTTATAGCATGTAATAAATAGAAGAAGTTTTGATTTGTGGCTAAAAAATTAGGGATGGAATTTTAATGGGTATGGTCGATATTTTTAAGTGATAATGTAGGAAAAATTTGGTCATATGCACCAAAAATCAATCTCCTTGCTTGTACCTATTAATGTTAGGAATTGATCTACAATCAGTTTTACCGGAAGGTAACCAGAGAGGAAGTGCTGTTGAAAGAGACTCAGCTAGAGGTAGCTTTAATATGCAATTTTGTATATTTTATTTGGTTGCATGTATGTTTTTGCCATTTATGCTGCAGTTAGGCATGAGAATATGTAACATCCTTACTTAGTTTTTGCCATGATCATGTGTGAAATAGCTTTAATTACAGTTTACAGTTTACAGTTTTGTAAGGTATTATTCTCATTGGCTTGTTTTGTATGCACAGTTTTTACCATGCATTATATACTAATTGTTATTATTGCTACTGGGATTTCCCCAAATCTCAAATCCCTCTTTCTATGTCCCACCCATAGGACTGAGCACTTCTGAAGTAAAGGAGAAGCAAGCAGATCTCTAGCCAAGGCAAGGAGGACTGAAATATTTTGGAAGTTTTAGTCTAATTATTATATTTTGGTCTATATGTATAAACTCCATAAGGAGCCTAATTAGCTTAAAGACCTACAGAGAAACCAAGAACCTGAACTCTACTTCAAGTAGAAAACAATATCTACATTTAGAAAAATATGATTGCATGTGAACATGTTTTATTTTAGTAGATATTTTGTCATGTTATTATTTTAGTTAGGCTGCTATATTTTCTATATTTATATTACACACCCTAAGCTTTAAATCAAGTACTCATGCAAAATTTTTGGACCTACAGATTAGGAGATATGAATTTTACAAGTTAGACGTAAAAGCAGAAATTTCCTGCGGAATTCTAATATGTCTGGAAAATATAAGAAGGTTTTTCAGTGATAATGTGACTAAATTGAGCCAAGATCATATCATTATTATAAAGAATATTTAAAGAGCTAAGTTTTGAGCTTTGAACCACTATTTTTGAGTTTATAAGCAATTAACTATGAATTTTCAAAGTTAGAAGCCAAAGTAAGACAAGTTAGAAAAAGTTTTAAGTTCTTGGCATTCTTGGGTTTTCTAAATAGCATTAGTGGTAATCAAAGGGCTCTAAATAATGTTCCTATAGTAAGGTGTTACATCTCTAACCATTTAAAGAAATATATTTCAGTTCTTAATTTTTTAATATTTGTATAAAATTGTTCCCTTATACTTGCTTGTTCTTTTTTTTTTTTGTAAACTCTGAGAAAAACCATTCTCTTTTCTTTTTATGTTTTTCTAGCATGAACTCTTTTATTATTAAGTCTTTATTAATTTCATAACTATGATCTCTTATTAAACTTAATTGTGAAGCTACCGATTGATAATTTGATGGCCCAAATTCTGTATCAATTTCTGATTCTATTTCTAGATTATTTTGTTCATATATAGGTTGAGGTATAGTTTGGTCAAAGTTCACTCCTCTTAGTTTATATCCTATATTAGAGTTATCTATTGAAGGTCTAGATTCAATGATTGGTTCATTATTTCTTGTGTGTGCACTATAGGTCGAGGCTGATCGGTTTAGCATTTTATATACAATATCTCTTTCTAAATTTTAGATTATATGATCTAATTCCAGTCTTCTTAAGGGTGTTGGGGGAGCTATATTATTAAAATTCCAATTTTATGGAAAACTTATTTCATTATCTTTTAGCAATCTTGGTATAAGAAAAATTATCTTAGTTGGATCAGATCTCCTATCTCTATTAACATAGTTTCTCCTTTAGGTGATTCCTTTAAAGCTGCAAAGTTTTGATGAGTCTTTGGCAGCTTAAACATTAACCTGTACTAAAGAACCACGGCAGTTAGGGTTTCCAAGAAGCATCAAAGGCTAGTTCTAACACTAATGCTTCTCTTACTGTGTCATCTTTTATCATAGCTGTATAATTTGGAAAACAGTCAAAATAAACTTGTCCATTATGAAGATTTGTTTGTATAATTCCTACTATAGAATCTTTAAATTTTCATGTTTCTCTCTTATCTCTTATGCAAGTAAGAACGGGTTTATCTAACCCCTATCTAAAGTTGGGCTTAACTGCAACTTGAAGTAATCCTATATGGATCCAAGTATAGTTGCTTTTATATTTTTCTATTAATTCTAAAGGTATCATATTTATAACCTGTCTACAAACTGTGATAGATATCTCCTTCTCTATAGTCTAAAAAGAAAAATCAAAGGTAGATTTTCTATAAACTTCGGCGGTCTTAAAGGTAGGCATAGACCAATTTTGTAATCTTTCCTACAAAACTTGTCTAGTAATTTCGGAATAATTTTGCATTTGTTCTTCTGTAGTCTCGAAGGTTCTATTTCCATTATCTTCATTAGAGGCTAAACTATAACTCCTTAGACTCTTACTGCTATTGGTTTTACTTTTACTATCTAAACCAAGAAATTTCTTTCTAAACCAACTAGTCATTGCTATTTCTCTTCAATTGCTATCCTATTTTGAGTTTGACGGGAACACCAGGGCTAAACCAATGGTCTTAAGCTCTCTCTATCGGGATCATCCTATCAGGCTTACCAATGTTTCCACTAGAAATCAAAATAGTAATTTTAAAGAAATAATAATCACATAACTAGCCAAGTAAAACAATTACCTATTGTGCCTTTTAAAAAAAGGGTAAATGTGCAATTTTAGGCATGAAGTATTACGCCAGGTGCACTCAGCAGAAAAATGAATTTTTCGAACAGATTTTAGGCATGAACAATAAAATTGGGGGCAAATTTAGTAACGCCGTTAGTTGACCGTTAAGTTTGACTACAGAAGTTGATGTGGCAAAACTGAAAATTTTAATTAAGGATTAAGAAATGATTTTGTGATCAATTAAGGAGTTTTGAGAGTTTTATAAATAAATTTAGGAAAATGAAAGTTTTTTTTGGACTTTTAAAGGCCTAGTTTCTCCCTTAATTTTGGAAAATTAGAGTTAGAGCAATTATTTTTGGACCCAAAAGGGATTATAGTGGGAGGAAATTCTTAGCCAATAACGAAGAAAATTTTTAAGAATTGAAGGAATAATTTTTTGCCTAAAGAAAAATACAGTAGATTAGGTAAATAATTTTCGATTAGGCCCTTAAATCTTCGCAATAGAATATATTCTTTGGGCCAAAAATTATTCCTTCAATTCTTAAAAATTTTCTTTATTACTGGCTAAGAATTTCCTCCCACTATAATCCCTTTTGGGTCCAAAAATAATTCCTCTAACTCTAATTTTCCAAAAGTAAGGGAGAAACTAGGCATTTAAAAGTAAAAAAAAACTTTCATTTTCTTAAATTTATTTATAAAACTCTCAAAACTCCTTAATTGTTCACAAAATCACTTCTTAATCCTTAATTAAAATTTTCAATTTTGTCACATCAGCCTCTGTAGTCAAACTTAACGGTCAACTAACAGCATTACTAAATTTGCCCCCAATTTTATTGTTCATGCCTAAAATCTGTTCGAAAAATTCATTTTTCTGCTGAGTGCACCTGACGTAATACTTTATGCCTAAAATTGCACCTTTACCCTTTAAAAAAAGGCATAATAGATTTATGATTTATTTCTTGTAGCATTTGTAACACCCCAAATTTTAGGAAATAGAAAATAAGGATTTATTTAAGGTCTTGGGGTGGCATTTAGAAATTAAAAAGCCTTATAAATAAATTTATGAGGCCAGATGTATTTTTAATAATTTTTAAGGTTTATTTTCTTTATTAATTGGGGACAAATAGTTAGAAGATGAATTTAGATAAGGGAATATTTAGAACCTTGGGGTATTGTTTAGTATTTAAAAAGTCTTATAAAAAAATTTGGGAATTAAAGCATATCTAGAAAAAATTATTTTTAAAATAAATTCAGATCAATTTGTAATGGAAATGGTAATTAAAATTTTAAAGAAGGGCATAAAGGGAAAGAGGAAAAATAGTTGAAAATGAAAATGATAATATCTGCCCCTAGTTAAAAATATCTCAAGTTATAAAAGGAAGGGCAAGATGGTAAAACACCTATTTAAAAATATCAACTCCTTCTACCTTCATATATACATGTGTTCCTTCTATTTCCCATCCATTCTCTGCTTCTCCGTCTCTCTCCCCGATATTCCCTTCGTCCTCACCTCTCTCTGCTTTCCTTTGATCATCACCGGCGGACGATGGCCAAAACGGCGGTGATCGACGGCGAGAAGGGACGAAAATACAAGGAAAACGTGGATTGGCCTTAGGTAAAGCTTTTTCCTTTGTTTCCTTCCTCTGTTTGGTTCGATTTGAGAGGATTTGGAGGGGAATTGATTTCGAATTTGGGGTTCTTAGGGATTGTTAAACTGATAAAATTGAAGCTTAGGCTTCGATTAAGAACTCTTATGAATGATTTTGAGTAAAGGAGAGGTATGGGTGAGGTTTTCTCCAAATTTCTTTCTCGGGTTCTTGTTCATCTGCCACTGTTCTCGGTGGTTTCTGGGTGAGCATCGATTGGAAGCTTAATTAAACGTGATTAGGAGTGAATTTAAGGTCATAGAGTGCTGTGTAAGTGGGAATTTCTGGTTCGTCATATCTACCCCTCTTTTCTCTGTTCCGTCGACTTCTTTGTTCGTTGAAATTTTGTTTTGTGTGGCTTTGTTTCTGGGATTGATGAAGGGAATTTGGGGATAATGAAGAGATGATGGTGTGGGTGTTGATTGTTATTGGAATGTTAAATTGTTCATTATGTTTTCCTTTTCTTGCTCTGTCGTCGGGTTTATATTAGGGGAAGGGAAGTATATATTGTTTTCAATGTATGTTCTGCTATGAAAGTGTGCTGGTTTTATGTGTACAATTTGATGCTGAAAGAGATGCTTATAGCGATGTGTATATGTGATTGTGGCTGTGAATCATATTAAGGGAAAGTCTTGAGTTGGTTTGGTATATGTTTGAGGTTGATTTTAATCACAGATGAAGTGGTTTGTTTGTTTCTTCCCTGATTGTTCTGGTGCTGTTCGGCTAAGTCATAGTGACAAGGGAGAGATTTTGTTGAGGTTTAAATTTGAAATAAAGATTATAGGAATAGAAATGGAATTTAGTTATAATGATGATTTTGTTTGGGATTTAATGCTTTAAGGTTCTTTTTGTTAGGTTGGTTGAATGGTCAAATTAGAGGAATTATGAATGGAAGTTTAATGTACTTAAAGGATAATTTTGAAGTTTTAAGGTCAAGTTAACAAAGTTGATTAAAGTAGAAATAAATGATATTCATGGCTGTGTCATTGATTCAGCATTGGAGTTAAAGATGAAATTGATAGATTTTTAATTGAGATGTTGGAAATTTTAAATGTTGAGGAAGTTGGGTGTATTTTGAAGAGTTGCAATGTATGAATTTGTGCTGAATGGTGATAAAGCAATGAAGTATATATTGATCTGCAAAATGTTAATTGAAGTTTCAGCTTGATGATCCATAGATGTAAACTCATAAATTTTAGAAGTTCAGTAAGGATAGTGAGTGGATAGTTTTGTTAATTAATGGGCTTAAGGGTGATTGAAATCTGGAAATGGGTGTTAAGCTTAATGATTTGAAGTTCTTAAGTTTTATGAAAAGATTTTAGACTTGTGAGAGAAGTGATAGTGGTTAGAAATCTAGCATTAACTACTGATTTAAAGATCTAGAGATGTTCAATAAATGTTTTGAAGTATCAAGATGTGACAGGGAGGCCTTAGAATTTTGAGGGATTTAGAATAACTATTTGTTTGTGTGCTTTATTTTAAATGAGTGGTTTTCAACCTTGAGGTTGCTAATATGTTGGGAAAATGCTGAATCATTGTTGATGGGGTGAATTTTAAAAGTATAAAATGGTCATACCATGTAGTTGGCTGGGTTATTTTTAGGAGAAGATAAATGAGTATTATTTTAAGGATCTAAAGGAAGAATTAGTAGTGATCTTTGACTATGATTGATATATTGTTCAGACTGGATGATAATGTAGACATTAGTAAAAATATATTAAATGCTTACTTTTCTGGTTCTTGAGTTGTCCAAATTAAGGGACTATTGTCTGAGTCTGTGTGGTGTGACTCAAGCAATGATTAAAGTTATTAAGAGGCTGGTTAGGGATTCTGCTCATTTGAAATATAAATTACAAATTTAGGAAAAAGGGGAATTATTTATAATGTTGCAACCTAATTTATGAAGTTGTTTAAAGATCTTTGGATGATAGGTTAAGATGGTTGAAGGAGCTTAAGTTAATATAAAGAGTTAGAAAGATTTAGTATTGGAGATTTTATTATGGTTGGTGATTTAAAGCTTAGCTATTTATTATTTTAATTGGAAATATGGGGTAAAATAAATTATAAGCGATTGTTAGAAAATTAGAGGAAAGAGATTGTTATTGAGGGTTTAGTAGAGACATTTGAAGTTGAGGTTTTTCGTTGATTAAAATTAATTGTTAATAAATGCGAAGTAATTATTGAGGTTGATCCTTCTATTAAGTTTGGAAAGAAGTGAATTTTAGGAGAATTTCTATAATTCCCGATTCCTTTCTTTTGTGGAGATAATTCTTCTATATTGAATGATTGTAATTTGGTGGTTTAATGAAGTTAGAAATAGGATAAGAATGGTGTTAAGAAAGTGTGTACTACTCCAGTTCTATTGGAATGAGAAATCTAATTAATTATCTATTGTCCTGTTTTTGCTTGTGAATTATTTTGGTTTTAGAATATGGGTTTTGAATTTGAGGTTGAAGTTTATTAGAAAAGATTATTTTGAAGTATAAGTACCTTATTTGCAATGTTAAAAGGGCAATGGATGTTCAAATGTTGAAAAGGTGCATGAGTCAGTATGACTATTAACCAATTTAAAGACATATTATTTATTAATTGATAAGATGAATTTAATGAATAATAATTGCTGGACTTATTAAAGGTGGAAAAGGATAGTAGGAAGTAATGATAGAAATGGAAATTAAACCTAGCTACGGTCTGTTTGTTGGACTAAATGTAATAAGTTGAAATCTCTGTTTTAGTTCTGTTCACTTAAAACAACATTTTCAGTGACAACAGTGAATCAATTGTAAGCTGTGATTTTGATAAGATTAAGGTTATACTGTACACGAATAAGGAAATAGTATATGGTAGAAGATGGTAATGTTTAATAGATTAATTATGATTAAGTCATTGGGATTTTTATATTTAATTTTGGAAAAGATGATAATGAGAATTAGAATTATTAATTGAAATAAATTATTTATAATTGACCTTTTAATTTTAATAGGGGTTAAGATAATTATAGTAAACTGTAATCTTTCACCAATACAAAGAATGGGGTAGTATTAATTATATTGGGACCATGAAAGACGCCGAATTATTAAGAATAAGAATAGATATTAATATATCATTTTATATTATAAATACTTATAGGAAGAAATAGTGGAGTAGTTGAATCTCCAGAATACGATGAAGGAAAGGAATCAAGATAAGAGTGATTCCAGAAGTCAGGTAGTAGTTTATCTCCATTCACTAAATTTCATGTATAATTTTGTAATACTTGTTGCATTTAAATGGTATGTCTTTTATTCCTTTCATGTTAGAGTACTCCAGGCTTAGGTAGTTCGCTACCCCTTTGCCAGTTCAGTTTCGTTATAACGGGATAGTTATAACAAGAAGTCCTGCAGGTAGAACCTCCACTAGTTAACGAGGATATCGTTATCAGTGGTTGGTAGGTGCTTATATCACCCAGATTAATAGGATAAATACTATCATTATTTGCAAATGTTTATAAAATGTATACATGACAATGCATGCATGAAATTTACAGTGAATGACATAAACTGTGTTAAATTGCTGTTTCAGAGAAGCTGTGAGATAGTGAGATGGTTGAATTAAAGTAGGATTGCTTGTAGAAGATGAGATGAAGAAATTAAGATTATACTTTAAAAAGTAAGAATATATGTGAAAGTACAATACTATGGTAGTTAAATATTTTAGTAGTGTCATCTGTATATAATGTAAAATTAAATTATTAGATTAATAGCAGAAAGCATAGGAAATAGAATTGTATAAATTTATAAAGGAATTTTAAATTCCTAAGTATTATGAATAAAACATAAATACCCTAAGAGGATTAATGTACTTTTAATTGTATTATGAACCACTTTGCTTTAGAAAAAAGTTTAAATTTTTCAATTTGTCCGAAAAGTCCATTCCAACAGAAAGAAAATTAGTTTAATGTTTGAAAGGAAATTTTTTTAAATTTTTTGTATTTTTGGGCTTCTGATACTGAAGAGTGGTTGTAATTTGATTAAAAATGCTATAATATAGTAGAAAATTTTAGGTGTTACAGCATTTTGAACAACTTAATTGATGCACAATAGCCCTATATTGTAGTAGTGCTATAATTCAAATGCTAATTTTAAATCTCAACCATTGTAGTATTTACAATCAAAAGATATGAAGATAGGATGTGAAGAAAACGAAAGAAAGAATAAGGATGAGAAGAGACGTAAAATTCTATTTTATGTCAAATGACTTTTACAAAAAGGCATTGAAGTAAAAGTCAATTAGTGTTGTTAGATAAAGTAGAGGTGTGATGATTGGCGATTCGAAGGACGGAGAGAGTTTGTTGGAGAGTGGCAGAAAGAAGGTGAAATCTATGATGGAGGGCGAGGGTGGTTCTTGTGGGATGGATGAACAAAGTATGAAGAAAACTTCGTACAAGGATAGTTTGATTGATGCAGGTCCTAAGAGACAATCTTTTAATGAGGGGGTAGTGTGTTTGAGGAGGCTTGGCATGAATATATTGAAGGTCTGAAAGAATTATCTGGTGATGTCTCAATTGGGGGTGTGAAGGTATATGGAGGTAGCTCTAAGGAGAATGATGATGGGGAGTCTATTCCCACTCTGATTATTACAAAGTAATAGTATGAGAGGTGGTGGGGACGATAGAGGAAATCTCTTATTCTTAGTATATTAGGGAAGAAAGTATCCTTCAATCAAGTATGAATCGAATCTGGAAAACAAAAGATAAGTTTATGGTGAGGGATATTAGGAATGGGTGCTTTATTATTTTCTTCGAGAATGAGGAGGACATGAATTATGTATATTTAGAGGGACCTTGGTTAGTCACAGATTACTATTTGTTAGTCCAGAGATGGAGACCAAAATTTTGACCCATGGAATGCCGGAAATCAAAGGAAGATTGTAGCTTGGATTAGGATTCCTATCTTGCCACTAGAGTTCTTCAATGCGGAAAGTATGTACCTGATCAGTGGATTAGTGGTGAAGACTCTTAAAGTGGATTCGATAACTTATTTAGCAGAATGAGTATGGTTGCCAGAATTTGTGTTGAACCTTATTTGTAAAAGAAATTGGTTCTGGCCAGTATATTTGATAAGTAGAGGAGGGTCGAGTACGAAGGGTTGCACCTAATTAGCTTTAAGTGCAGGAAATACGATCACCATTGGGATTCATGTTTGGAGGTCTTCAATGGAAGAAAAGAGCCTGTGTAGCAGGAGTAGGGAAGTAGGAGGGACTCTGAATGAGAAAAAACAGACAAGATGGAGGCTAATGCAATAGTAACGAAGGTCAAGAAGCAAGAAGGTGTTTTGGAAACCAAACAAGGTAGGAGTGACTCAGATAGTCAAGGTCACGGTGTAGATTCATCATCGGAGACGGCGGCCATGAGAGTTTGGAACCGGCTCAAACTGCCAGGGAAGAAGAAAATACAAAGCTAGGCAATTTCGAGTGAAGGATGGAATTAAGCAAAATATCAGAAACAAGATATGGGAATGATGTTGAAGCGATATTCTCAAAAACCTTTTAATGTAGCGATTAATTTTAACTAAAAGAAGGCGGTATTCTTACCAGGTGAAGCATCAAAAGGTAGACAGTTTGGGAGAGATATTTCTAATGAAACTAAAAGGGTACCGATAAATCAGTCTATAAGAAAGCCTCATATTATAGTGCCACGTGGGAAAAAGAATTATTCAGGGAATAATAATCATATGAAGAATGAAGTTTCAGCCTAGGAAAAATCAAAGGCCCATAATAATTTTCTAAATGCAGAAAATCCATTTGGGCCTCTAGGAGAGATGGTGGAGAATGAGAATATCAGGGAGCCCATTAATTTGATGGAGGCAGATGATGCTATAGACTTGGGTGAGGAGGCATTGGTAGATTCATGTGGGGGTGAAGATCAGGTATACAGTGAAGGTGTGGATTGTAATGAGGGAGCAGGCTCTAAAGGCGAAAACCTCTCAAACAATGTTTCCAAATTAGTTGTTTATTTTGGAATTACTGTGGAGTGGGATTGCATGCTTTTCTTGGTCTTGTGAAGGAATCATTTAGCAAATATAAGCCTGATATGTCAGCCCTAATGGAAACTCGAATAGGTGAGAGTAAATCAAAAAAAGGTAGCATTCAGAATGGTATTTCACCATTTTCATGTTGTTGACTCTCAGGGATTTAGTGGAGGGATTTGGATTTTATGGAATGATATAGGATGGAATGTGAAGGTTCTTAAAGATACATATCAATGAATTCATCTTACCAGTCAGTTAAATATTGAGAAGCTATATATTATTAGTGTTTATGCTAGTCCAAATGTTGTTAAAAGGAGAATTATGTGGAGGGATTTAAAGGAGTTGGGAGAGATGACCTTGGTGTGTAGGAGGAGATCTCAATGATATTTTATTTCAGAATGAAAGACGCTCCATGATTCGTAATCATGCTTAGGTTAATCACGATTTTTATTGCTGGTTTGAGGAATCTCGGCTTTCCCATATTCATGCAATGGGCCGTTTCTTTACTTGTAGTAGGAGGAATTGTGAGAGCCGGTTTAGATAGAATTTTGGTGAATGAAGAATTTTTGGACAGGTTCCTAGAGGTAGTAGTGAAATCCCTATATAAATTCAAATTTGATCACGAACCTTTGCTATTACTGATTTCCGGTCCACCAAATTTGAGCAAGAGGGAGGCTTCGTTTAGAGTGGTGGCATCGTGGTTTGCTCATGAAGATTTTAATAGTTTTATGGTAGGCACTTGGTCAAATAAGGATTCAAGGTAGAACAATGTGAAGACTTTCATGGAGAAGGTAGATGTGTGGAGAAAAGATTTTGTACGGGAATTTAGTAGCTCACAAGAGAAAGGTCTTAAGTCTTTTGAAGGGGATTAATAGAAATATGATTGGGAATAACCTACTTGACTCTACAAAGCTACTTCACAAAGAATTTCAGAGGGCAATATGAATGTTCTATTATGTTCCATTAACACATTAAAAAGATTATACGATATATTAGCTGCGGAAGTAGGCCAACATCTCTATTGGTAAATAGGGGGTTTCCAAGTCCATGCCCAAGTACTTGACTCTACAAAGCTACTTCAAAAATAATTATGGTGAGTTGGAGGAGATTCTTTTGCATGAAGAAATCATGTGGGCCCAAAAGGCAAGGTCTGATTGGTTTGAGTTGAGGGATAAATATACTTGAGTTGGGGGATAAGGGAAGCTGTTGAATGGGTGCATCAAGAAGAGTTAGGGTTGCATGAAGATAGGAAGCTGATTGCAAATGTGCAAGAGATCGTGAGGAGTGATTGGAATGTCTTGTTTTCAACTATTGACAGAAGGGAGAACAAGCCTGTGGACTTGCTGGCAAAGGAGGCTTTAAATAAAGGTTTTGGAGCACAAATTTTCTTGAAGGAACACACTCTGAGGTTCCTAGTTGATAAAGGTGTTACTTAGTAGATGTAGTTTTTTCCTATTTATTTTGTATTTTGATTTCCTATGTACCAAAAAAAAGTCAATTAGTGCAATAAGATTTATATTTTGATATATTTTTGTTAATGTATTGAAAAGTCAAATTCAAAAATTTTAAATATAAAAAAGAAAATAAATAAAAGTAAAAAAAAATTGTTCAAACTTAATTGTTTTTTAAAAACTACAAACCTCATTTATTTCTACCATTATCTCAAATGTCATTTTTTGTCCAATTGACTTTTTAGTTGTCCCATTTTAATTTTTTTAATAGTTTAGTCAGATCCATTGAATAGTCAACCCTGAGTTTTGAGGACACCACCCCTGTGGCAGGAGTTTTCTTCTACGTGCAAATGCACATAGGATGGCTTTTCATTACATGGCGAAACAAACAAAGTCAAAACCGGTCTCCCCTTCATCTTGGTCATAGCAGGTGAATATAAAGCTACTTCTCTTTCTTTGTTACTAAGCCTCAAGATGTTAATTCCCAATCCAATTATATATCCCCTAACCCACATCCTAAGCCTACTTCATACTATAGAAGAAAAATTAGGCGCCTTACATTTTCAACCTTCAGTTATGATCACCCCAATCATTGAGTATTCCAACTCTCTCTTTATTCTTTCTTGTGTGGTGCTCTGTTATATCACACGTTTGGACTCTAGCTTTTCTAGTAGTCTGAACTAGTCTAAAATTTTGTGTGAGTTCTTGAAGAAGCAACTCTTGGAGCTTCAGAGGTTTGACCGGGATCTGATGATAGATCCGTTTGGTAAGTTTTTCTCCCTCTCTTTAGTTTTCTATCATTGGTGTCAGAGCCTACGTTGATCCTGAGGCCAGTTTTATATGCTTTGAGAGCATGCATAAAAGATTTTCTTCCACTACAAAGATGCATATGTTGTGTTTGTTTTCTTTTTGTATGTGGTATGTATGATAGAAAGCATGGATTAACTCTCACATAGTTTTGGTTTCAATAAGCTTGAAGTTCAAAGCTTTGCATGATTTTGATTCAAGAATAGCATTATAATGCCAGTTAAGTGCTCTATTTATTTATGTGTTTAGTTTCAAAAATATTTTTGGAACATTAAATTAGATCTGGGGAACCCTTTCAAGCGTAAAGTGTTCATGAACTGAAAATGAAACTCATTCAAATTATGTTCTCGAAGCTTTTGGTTCACATTCAGGCATGCTAAAAAATGAGTCTTTGAAATACGAGATTTTCATCTTAAACGAGGGCATGAATGTGAAGTGCAAGAAGAGACGATTCCAATGACACCAAGAATGCATTTAATAGAGCTTGGATGAGGAAGATATGGCCATTCAAGTTTTTGGAGGTGAAGCTAGGTTTGTTGCTGGGTCAAGCCTGAAATTGGATCCGGTAGGGTTACCTAACTGGGTGAGGAAGATGACCTTAACGATGTCATTTTGACATAATTAAAATCGATGTTGTTTCGCTAAAAGAAGGAAGGTGCATTTCATTATTTGGGTAAGAAGGACTTGAAACTAGTCAAACTGGGCCTGACCCGGTCAAGAATCAATATTAAAAGAAAATATGGGAAAATAAGCCGCCACGTGGTGCGTGGGGCCAATGGGAGCCCTTGACCGCCACGTGGCATGTGACGTCTGACAGGTGACGGCTCGTGAGGCTCAGTTGACTGGCGTGTGTTGTCGACAACAGTCTCCAAGGTGGCACGTGGCGTTCACACTCTATTGCTAAGAGAGGCCTTCACTAGAGTTTTTCCTATTTTTTAGGATTTTCAATCCAGAGACCTTCTAGAGTGCGTGTAGGCACTTGGGACCTCTGATTAAGATGTGGTATGTTCATAAAAATTCCAAAATTCGAGAACTTCAATTTGATATGCAATTTGCCTATAGCGAAGCAATTTCGGATTTGTTTGGAAACAAATGTTATTATGCATATGAAAAATCCTTAAATTCCTCAAAATTGAACCTTAATTAATCTTTTGGAAATAGGGCAGCTTAATGTAGCTATAAAGAATATTTCAGTAAGAAAATAAGAGATAATTTTTATACTGAAAGTTTCTTTGTTCATATGTGTTTAACCACATACCCTATGACTTTATTAGCTATTACAGCAACATGAACGTATTATATGATGATATGTTCTCACAAGCCTTCAACAACATTAAAGAAATTAAGGATGAAATTATGACTTGTGAGTTAGACCTCTTCACAATCATTGCAACAAGTCATGTGACTAAAAAAGATGTGTGATACATCTCAACTATTATGAGGCATGTTGCAACCTAGTTCCAAATAAGTGGACATTGAGTCTTAGACCAACAAGGAAATAAAATTGCTAAAAAAGCTTTAAGGACATGAGAATGTGCTACGTGGGTTCATATGGCTAAAGGGCCTTGAGAGGGACTAAGCCCAAAGCATGAAACAAATGTAATAAAATATGATTTGACATGCAAATACTCTTTGTTTGATTAAATATTGTGTGAAAGCTGATGGATATGAGATCCATTAGATGCTTTACTAAAGAGTCAAAGGATTCATTCTCAAAATGTAAGTCTAATAAGGTATGAAAACTTGAAGAGAAGCTAGACCCAATGAGGGTCAATTTGAGAAAAGTCATATAAAATGAGAGGCTTCAAAGTTCTTTCATATGTGTATTAAGCACATTTTTATAGCTAGAATATATCCTTTGTGGAACACAAATTTGGGTACAACAAAACCATGTGAGAGGTCATTTGACATCACTGATTTTACTGGTTGGCGGCTATAAGCATACGACTTTAGAAGGAAGCATCACAAGAATACAAGTCAAAGGGATTAGATCTTACATGTTAACTCTGTAGAGCAAACCACCCTAGTATCAAAAGATCTACTCTATTATCTAAACAACCGATATAACATTTAGTTAATCAACCATTTAGTTAAGCATCAATGGAACAAAATCTCTTAAATCTAATCTTGCCTAAAATGGTTCCTTAGTCTTGGAGATAACAACTCCACTTTGCCACATACACAAATTGATCAAGAGAAATGATCAAAAAGAAGCAAAAGAGTTTTTGCTAAGCGATAAGCTCAAAAGGCAAATATCCTTTGCAATTAGTGTACTATGAATTTGTGAACCAAAAGAGCAAGATGGCAAAACACAGAGCTAGATATTGTCTTTATCTATGATTTCATGTGTAATGACCATGTCTGTGAAATCTTGAACTAATCAAAGGCTCTAAAATACTTCATATGATGCCTTTTAACTAGCTGAGAATCAGTCACAATCAAGGTTTTGAAATCTAGCAAATGCTAAAAATATATGTATGATCAGTTTAAAGCACTGTGTAAGAAAGAAACGAATTGCTCAACGACTAACAATGCCTAACACTCTCAATGGAGTTGTCAACAGGGAGAGATAGAACCTCCTTAACATGGTTAAGTAAATGATAGCACAAGTGAAACTACTAACCTCATGTTGGAAGATGAGCTCACAGTAATAGTCTTCATAGTTAACCTAATGCCTTCCAAGGAAGTCACAACAACACTATAAGGTTACTACAAATAGGACCTAAGCGTCCCAGACCATGAGGGTTAGTATCTTTTATCCATAACTCTTCCTTTAAGTAAGGAATATTAGAGCTAATGTATAAAGGGTATATCTTTTTGAGTTATCCTAAAAAGCACGTCTTTTTTAAGGGTAATTAATGATGACTCAGTGACTTAGAAAGAATCAAAGGACACAACTTTCATAGAAACCAAACTTCCCGGCAGTACGAGCATTGACCATACTGAGTCTTTTTGCGAAAATGACAGAAATGAGGAATAAGCATGTATTCCTTAACACATTGATCCGAGTGGGAGGGTTGAGCCATTTTCACAACAGAAGACATGAAAGTAACAAGTAATAGGCATTCACAAGAAGGTGAGAAGTCACAAGTCCATACGAGAAGAAGACCTTACCCACCCTAACAGAGGAAGAGAGTCTTGTGAAATCCATCTCGAAGAACTATAGGGCCAAAGCCCTTGATAGGCCAAAATGGCAAAAGGTCAAGCAAGAGGATATAGATTCCTTTGAAAACCAGCTAATAGTGGCAAAGGGTTGGTCTACCACCTAGCTGAAAGGCAATTGGGGACAAGTAGGGTTCCTAAATACAATGGTGAACTAATAAATTGATAAACATGAATTACTCTTGGAGGTTAAGCGATACACACCATAAGGGGTGTTGTGCGTTTTAACTCTACAAAGTTAATTTTGGCTATTATGAAAAGCTTAGGCTTGAAATTACATCAATTAAGTGTAATGAATGTTTACCTTTTGGGATACTACATGAGATATTCAATCTGAAGCAACTTGTGGGCAACAGAGAATCAATTATCTAAGCAATAGTGTCTGAAGTTTCACATAGTGATAACTTTGTCAACTTTGAAATGATCAAAAGAAGACCACTTCGTGCACGTTTAGGGGTCTTGGGATGATTTGTGATATTGTCCTATGCTCATAACATATCATAGCCTGAATAAGTATTAAGATATTTAAAACATTTTACCCTTGAAATTGAGAGAATATGGGCAAGATAAAATATATCATGAGAGACAAGATGGACCAAGATTGTGCAAGGAGAATGCTGTTTTTGTCATAGAGGATACACACAAGTATACTCTTTGAGCATCTTAACATGAAAGTCTATAAACCCAAAAATTCCCTCTTAATCAAAGTACGTGATCTATCTGAAAGTTTGCACCCTACAAAGGAATCTAATGTAGAATGCAAGAAAGAGTCCCATACTCAAGCATAATTGGTAGATTACTGTATACAACATAATGTATGAGACTAAATGCATGGTATACGGTCAGACTTGTAAATCTTTTTGGTTCAACCTAGTTACGAGGTACTAGGATGTTGTAAAAGGATCATAAGATACCTTAGAAGAACCATGGAGTATAAGTCATATCATCAAGCACTGACTTACACTAAAAGGGATACTCTTATACAATTTGGTTTGGAGGCCTAAAATAGCAATATTCAGCTTAAAAAGAAAAAGTGTTCTTGCTTAATAAAATAGCTGGGGATGTAAGAAATGGACAAATGTGTCTTTATCTTCCATGGAATCAGAACACTTTGTGTTCCACAACTACTCAAGAAGATGAGTGGCTTAAGAAATCCCTAGAGTGATTAGGAATGAATGATGAAGGAAAGGGTTCAACCAAGGTATGTCATAATAGCAAGTGGCAACAACCTATGATAAGGACCCTCTCTAATATTGCAAGACTGAACACATAGACAAATGATATCTCTTTATGAGAAACATGGTTGATAAGGAGCAAGAAATAGTTCAACACCATTTTTGTTCATAAAAATGTTGGCAGATCCCCTTATGATGCCTACAGCTAAAGATCCATTTTAGAGACTAGTTAAGACTTGGGCATGTGTATAACATAGGGTTTTGAACTTCTTTTATATGAGAGTAAAAGAAATGCATTCCTATTACATATGTATAGTCTATACATATGTCTGTACTATATATAATGACTAGTGTATCGCATAGGTTAAGGTTAACCCACTCACACGAGTAACCACCTTTTATGCTTACAAGGACATAAAAGGATTGACTTCAAGTGATCACCTTGAGATGGTCAATAAGAATCGCTAAATAAAAGTCGTCTCAAAAGAGTTTGAGATAAGATCTAAATGTGAAATAGATTTGTGAACCATGAAACCTGTAGCCAGACAAAAACTCTTCTCTAAAGACATCATGAAGTATTTTGAGTTGAAGAGTTTTGGTTTAGGTACTGTGCATACCTGGAACTTAAGTCTGTATAGTGTTAATGGATTAAAATCGATGCACATTCTTACAAGCTAAGATGATAAGTGAACATACAAATCATACTGCATGTGCTTATGAATAATTAAATCTGCAAAAGTGGATGATTGCACCATATTTTTATACATTTTTTCATTGATAAAATCATTGGATTATTGCATATTCTTGGGGTAATTGCACCTAATTAGGATAATTTCTGACTTTTACATACTTTGTTGGAATTTGTTCTAGTAAAGGTCAATTTGGGCATATTAGCATGATTTATTGTTTAACCCATTTTCAAGAACATTTTGATGATACTCTAAGTCCATTTTATGTGTAGATCATGGAAGGAACACACCCAAATTGAAGAGCCAAATCACGAAAAAGAATGCTGGACGGAACACAAGAGGAATCTAAACAAGGACGTAGAAAAGTTCACTGCTCACCTTGGGCTTACCACGGCTACCCCACGACTACTCTCGCCTTGGGCTCGCCATAGCCACTCCACGGCTACTGATAGAAAAGTGGGTCGAGCCAGCAAAGTGCTATTTTGGTTTTAAGGTTCCTAAGATGATATAAGTAGGACTCAAGCCCCGAATTTCACTCTCTTGAAGCCTCCTATGTACGAAAATACTCCAGCTCTCCTAGGGTTTCATCATCTTCCATCATTCCCACTCAAGTTTCCATCATCTCTACCTCAAATCTTGTGATTTCCCTCCCCCACTCCATTCTTCCTTCCATTTCCACTACATTCCTTCTTCATTCTTTCTCATCCATGGAGGCAGCAACTATGGGCCACCTTTGGCTCAAATTTCAAGACATGAGAGGCCAAGTTCAAGGTGCTTTGGTGGTGTGAAGGTGGCTCTAGCTTCATGGACAAACATAGAGGAGTTTTTAGTTTGCAATTTCTTATTTCCTTTGTATTTGACTTCTACTCTTCTGTATTGGTCTTGTATTTTGATTTGAAACATGAGATATGTGGTTGCTATCTATGTTTGTGAACTATATTATGTATGCTTTGATTTAAATGTGATTGAGATACAAATTTCTATCAACTTGTGGTTGTATTCTTGGTTGTAGCAATTTTAGTGGTTGCTAGTGGTTATAATCAATTTCTTCAATGCATGAATATTGTGGTTGCACTTCATGAGAGTTAAATTGCATTTGTTTCAAGTCATTTCACTAACCAAGTGGATCTTCACACTAACCCTAAGTAATGGCTATGAAAGTGGTTGCTTGATTAGTCATTAATTAGGGCTAGTGGACCCCTAGTGGTTGCTTGGGGATTTTTCAATTAGAATTGGTAAATTAAACTCCCACTTATCATTTTTAAAGAAGCGCTTAAGTCACCGTAACACCACCAAAGCCCATTTTATAAATCTCCCTTAATCCAAACTCTTTTCACTTATTAATCTAAAATACCAAAAACAAGTAATTATATTTGTAAATTGTTTTAGTAAATGAATTTTCAAACCAAAACCCCCATACCTTTTATTGTTTTAATTGCATTTAGTTAGTTTAGGTGGGTTAAAAGACTCCTCAAGTGAAACGACCCGGGGTTGCAACCTATATTGCAATCCTTTGATTAAATTTTGATCTTAACCCCAAGGTTAGGCAAAGGTTAAATTAATGGTGCTTATGCCGGGGGGTCATTTTTGACTCTGTAGGTTAGCTAAGTGTCAATTGGAACTATTGACTAGGGGTAGGAGTCATTAGGACTTAGGATTAGGTTTAGGTCATTTGCATCCTTAGGTTAGTTTACATTTGCTTGTTTTGCTTTGCATCAAATTTTCCTTGAAAATACCAAAAATATTCCTGGTTCTTTGTTCTTGATTGACTTGTGATTACTTGACTTACCATACTTCCATACTTACGTACATACCACACACTTCTTACACATACTTTACATTACACTTCATACATATCATACACATTTCATATACACTTCATACCATACTCACTTGCATCCTCATTCATCCATTTTTCCTTGAATTTGTGAAAGTGCAATTTTGTCTGAACCTTAGTCTACACTTGTTGTCCGCGCCTTGTGTATGACTTGAGGGAACCCTAGAGACCAAGAGCTTTACACTGAATACCCAGAAATTGAGAGACACCTTACTAGATTGAGAAAGACACATAGAGAAGGAACCTCAGTTACATCCTTAATAGTTGAACACCCATCTTCTTGTGAGTCAAGCATTGCGAGTAAGCCGGAAACTGAAAGTGAAACTAGAGACATAGAAGGGGATCACCACATTCCTGAGGTACAAGTAGAGCCAAATCTAGGAGGTAATGGGGGAGGACAAGTGTTTAATGATGGTGATCAGCCTAGAAGAAGAACCATTAGGGACGCAACCACAACCAACATTGACCATAACCCATTCATGAATGCATTTCCCACTATTAATGCTAACTATGAAATTAAAGGTTTACTGGTACAATCCTTACCTAAATTTTATAGTTTGCAGGAAGATGAGCCATATGCCCACTTGGATGAAATTTTCATACATTGCAACACCATGAAACCAGTGAGAGCACAAGTGGAGGATGTTATGTGGAGAGTGTTCCACCTCACTCTGGAAGGCAAAGCGAAGCAATGGTATATGAGCTTGCCCACTCTCAATCCGGAAGCCTAGCCTTTTGGGGAAACTTGAAACAAGCCTTTCTAGAGAAGTTTTACCCTGCCACAAGAACATCATCATGGAGAAAAGAGATCAACTCCATTATGCAAGAGCTGGATGAGTCTCTCTTTGATTATTGGACAAGATTCCAAGACCTTTTGAAGAGGTGTCCACATCATCAGATTCTGGATGAGCAGTTAGTCCATACTTTTTATGATGGGTTGACGGAAAGAGATCAAGACAAGTTGGATGCGGCCACCGGTGGGACCTTCATTGACTATACACCAAAATAAATATGGCCTTTAATTCGAAAGATTGCCTTGACCAAGGAGAAACATGGTTCAAGAATGTTAACCCGCAATCTTCAAAGGGTTGAATCTACCTCTCTTCACATTCCTCAATTGGAGAGGTTTGAGGCCGAATTCAAAGCGATCCATTCTAGATTGGACAAGATCTCTGGTCCACCTTCCCTACAAAGTCCAATGGGAAATGAGTTGGTGGCTCCCTCTTGTGATTATTATGCGTCTTTTATGCACCTCTTAAGCCATTGCCCCTCAAAGGCGGAAGAATGTAATGCAATGTTCCAACCAAAGCTAGGGAACAATCCAAGATCGGACCCCTATTCTAATACTTACAATGAGGGATGGAGACAAAATCCTAAATTTAGTTGGTGCCAAGATGGCAACCCCTCAAGTCAATTCCAAGGAGAGTCTTCCTAAGCAGTAGCTCCAGTGAGAAGAGAGAGACCCGCTAATGACTTTGAAAAGTTGAACAAGTCCATCACTATGGGATTCCGCCATGTGGAATGTCTCATTGACTCTAGGGTGAATGAAACAAAGCAATGTATGGAGTCAGGATTTGAGAAAGTAGACAACCGTATGAGCCAATAGGAAACCAAGAGTGCAAATTTGGAGGATTATGTCATGAAGCTCTCAAACTCTTTCAATGAGCTTCAAGCCAAGACAAGTGACCCAACTTCATCCAATACAGTCATCAACCCTAAGTCCTTAAATGCCATCAATTTAAGAAGTGGGAAATCATTCAATCCTATCCCACTCAAGAAGAAGGTGCAATTCACTAGTAGTGATGATGATGATGAACCAGTGGATGAGGGAGTTGAAGTCGAAAGCCCTACATTGAGCCCACCGTTGAGCCTAATGAGGTTTGTGTAATATGAAAGTGCTAAGGAGAGAGAACTTCAAGAAAGGAGAGCATTGACTCAAAAGGAGAAAGTGCTGGAGGATCCTAAGGCACAACCTCAAGAGAAGAAAAAGCGCACAAAGAAGTTGAGCATTCATGAGAAAGGAGAGTGTAGCGCACAAGACACCTTAGCCAAACCTTCGGCCAATGAGGTAACTATTTCTCAACTCCCTTTTCCTCAAGCTTACTTTAAAAGCATAAAGAAACATGATGAGTGTAACATCCCAATTTTATTAGCTTAGAAATTACATTCTATAGGCATTAGTTTAAAGCATGAGGAAGTTTAAGTATTTCTTTGATAGCTTTCCCTAAGAATTCTCATAAAATATTAAGAGAGAATTTATAATAATTAAGTAGAAATTTACATGTTAATGAGATGATATTATTTTCTTAGAAACCCCTCTAGTTTAGGTTTGGGCTTAGAAAATGGACTAGAGAAAGACCTTAGCCCATACGAAATGGTAATTCCCCCTTGTGGAGCATAGGGTGGCGCCACATGTCATAGAGAGGGAGAAAATTATGCTGAAAATAATAAATAGAAAAATGAATTGTAATATGTGTAGGCATAAATTATATTATAAAGAAAGGATTATTTGATGACCAATAGAAATGCATGCAAAGGAAAAGAAGAAGGGGTTATCATGACAAGATAACCAATAGGAAGACATGCAAGGAAGAAAATAAAAATAAAAAATAAAGTAAAATAAGAGAGCCAATGGAAATGCATGCAAGAGGTAAAAGAAAAAGAAATAAGAAAATAAGTGACCAATGAGAAGACATGCAAGCTTAGAAAGATTCTTGTGAGTGATGTCACCATATCTCATGCAAAATAAAAAGAGAAGTCTCTCTTCCTTCCAAAATTGGCCAAAGGTGGTGCATAGGAGAGATAGGAGAAGAGAAAAAGAGTTAAAATAATGATCCTCCAATGAACTAAAAGGAAATTGTTGATTTAGTAAAAATGTGATAATAGGCTTTAGGGTCAAAATGGATTAAAGGTGCCACTTACTAGGGGTAAAATGGTCCTTATAAAGAAGATAGAAAATAAATAAAAGTAAGAAAAGAAGAGAAAGTGCATGAGTGGTGTAATAGAGGAGGCTAGCCTAAGGTAAGATAAGAGTGTTAAGAGAAATCTCAATTCTATTGGGCATTGTGTGAGGTGGCTTGGGGTGATCCTTGCCCTTATTTTCCCTATAAATAGGACCCCTTCCATCCCATTCTCTACACCAAACTCGTAGCCCCAAAGAAAGTGAGAGAAAAAGGAGTGTTCTTGAGTGTTCTTGGGTGTTCTTGAGGAGCCTTGAAGGTTGGTACTCCAAGAGAGAAGTTGTAAAGCTCTAAGGTAGTACTTACTCTCTTACATTTCCAGCATTGTTTGAAAATTGTGATGTGATATTTGTCTGCCTTGATGAATCATGTTTGAAGTGATTATGTGTTTCTTATAATGCTATGGCCATATGTTATTATTCAAGAACATAAATGCTAACATGTATAAGTTATTGGTATTGCCATATCTTGTCCAATTTTAAACTTGCATGGTTGTTTGTTCAGTATTGTGCTGTTGAGATTTTCCCCAAAGTCTCACCCACCACCCCAAAACTAAACCATTTTAGGAGTAAGTTTATCACAGGAGAAAGAGAAGAAGCTAGCCTAGTCAAGATGAATGATTCAATGTTCTTGTTTTTGTTGTGCATCTTTGAGCTTATGATAAATCTGTAATATTGATGGGATGCCTTTGCTTATGTTGTTATTATGTTACCCTTTTGGATTCATGAATTTATATGGTCAATCTTGGCCATTAAGAACAAGTTTTAATACATGCAATTGAAATGTTGTTTTCTGGGTTCCATTCTGTGTAATGTCTATTGATGAAATTATTCAAGTTAGCAAATGGATTCCTTTAGCTATGAAATTTTATGCAAAATACTATACATATAGGGCTTTCTAGAAACACAAAAGTTAAGTGAATCGAAGTTATGTAGCTCAAATTAAAAATCACTCAAGAAGACTGAAATTTCTGGGCGTGAGATAGAAGACAGGTTGGGGAAAATAGAAATATGTACTATATGAGTTGGTTCATGTTATGTTTGATATTTTTTTCCATATAGAGGACTCTTCAAGATTTAATTTGAGACTTGAACCAAGTCAAAACCATTTTTCTATAAGTAGTTATGATTTTTCAAAGTTACTGGAAAAGTTTCCACATTTTCACTATTCCATAAATAAAGAAAAGTTTTGAAAACTTGTGGTTTTGATGTTCTAAGCCCCATATGAGCTTGAATATAATTCCCATTTTTTATTAAGATTGGGAATGAGTCCTAGAAGTAGGTGTTACAATGAGGTTGTTGAAAATGAAATGCTTGAACTTTTTGGCAAGTTGCTTGTGAATGTGCCTTTCTTTCAACTTGTCAAATCTATGACTAGCTATTGTAAATTCTTGAAAGAGTTGTGCACCAATAAAAGAAAGTTTAGAACAAATGAGAGGATTCAATTGAATCCTAGTGTGTCGGCTTTGTTCAAGCCTCAGTTACCGGTCAAGTGCAAAGACCCTGGATCATTTATAATCCCTTGCACCATAGGGAACTTGATTGTGACGAATGCATTGTTGGATTTAGGAGTGGCCATTAATGTGATGCCTAGTGAAATTTTCACTTCTTTAGGCATTACGGGTTTGAAAAAGATAAGTGTAATTTTACAATTGGCTGATCGCACACTCCGATATCCACAAGGCATTACTGATGATATACTTGTTAAGGTTAAAGACTTAGTTTTTCCCGCCAAATTCTATGTTCTTGACACTGCTAGCAAGCCATGTGAATAGACTATCATTCTTGGTAGGCCCTTCATACAGACCGCTGGATCGGTAATTGACATGAAAAATGGTTTGATCACAATGGAGGTGGGAGAACATAAGATTAGCTTTAACATGTATGAAGCAATGCGGCATCCTCATAAGGACTATTCTCTTCTAGATGTGAGTGTAATTGACATTGCTATAGAAGATGCCATTGAGGAGCATGAGTTAAGCTTGCATTCATATGATTACACATTTGATCTTGAAGCTTATGACTCTTATTTTTCTTCCCTGCCTTCTATTCATTCTTTTTATTCCTTAGGTGATGACGTGTATGACCTTGACTCACATGTACTTGATTGTCTACTTTCTATTCCTTTGGATTTTTCTTTGATGTATGATGCTAGTTTGGATATGAGCTCCACTAACATTTCTTTGATGAGTGATGACATTTCTTTGGAAGATGGTAGTTTTCTCAATGTTGCAAGTAACAAGATAGTGAGTGAGATTGAGTTTGAGATTGGGAACAAGCATATGGATGATTCAGACTCCAAGGGATAGCCCTTACTCCAACAACACTCACCTCTACCACCACTCACTTGGGACCTCGTCCAACTGTGGTTAAAGGGCCACTTCCCTCTCACTCATCCTTGAATTTGAATTCTAGACCTAGGATCTCATCTCATACCTTGTGTTACTTGAATGAACTAATTTTGCCATGTGAGATAGGTGTGCAAAGTGGAGTAACAACCAATGTAGCTGTTGTCCAAGATCAACAAGAGTTTGATTTGGCTACTTGGACATTACAATCAAGTGTGGATGACCTTTCCCAAAGGCGAGTCATTGCGATAGATCAACTGAGTATTGAGCCTCATCCACCTCTTCCAATTGGGTCTATAAAGGGGATTTCTTCTTTCACTTTAACTCTTTCTACTCTTGTTCCCTCTATTTTAGGACCACCCACTTTGGAATTAAAGCCTTTACCAAGCAATCATAAATATGCTTTTCTTGCTTCCAATGACAAATTACTGGTTATTATTTCTAATACCTTGAGTGCAATTGAGGAAGTCAAATTGCTTGATGTTTTGAAGAAATATCGCAAGGCTTTAGGTTGGACATTGGCTGATATTTTGGGTATGAACCCCACTATTTGCACCCATCAGATTTTACTAAAAGAGGATTCTAGGCCTCTTAGGCAACCTCAAAGGCAGCTTAACCCTATCATTTTGGATGTAGTCAAAAAAGAGGTCACAAAACTCCTAAGTGCCGACATCATATATCTGATCTCGAATAGTTAGTGGGTTTCACCGGTTCAAGTAGTGCCTAAGAAGTCTGGAATCACTGTTTTGAAAAATGAAAATAATGAGCTCATTCCAACAAGGGTGAAAAATAGTTGGCTTGTATGTATTGACTATAGGAAGTTGACTGATGCCACCCGAAAAGACCACTTCCCACTTCTATTTATTGATCAAATGTTGGAACGGCTTGTGGGAAGAAGCCATTATTGTTTTTTAGATGGTTATTTGGGGTATTTTCAAATTCCTATAGTTCCCGAGGATCAAGAAAAGACCACATTCACTTGTCCATTTGGTACTTTGGCTTATAGGTGTAAGCCCTTTGGTTTATGCAATGCGCCTGGCACCTTCCAACATTGCATGATGAGCATCTTTTCTGATATGCTTGATGATTACTTGGAAGTCTTCATGGATGACTTCACCATTTTTGGTGACTCTTTTAATATTTGTTTGTATAGTCTTGAGAGAGTGCTAGCTAGGTGTGTTGAAAAGAATTTGGTTCTTAATAATGAAAATGTCATTTTATGGTCACTCATGGCATAGTTCTAGGACACCTAGTTTCTAATCGAGGCATTGAAGTCGATAAAGCTAAGACCGAGGTGATTGTGTCCTTACTTTATCCCACTTGTATCAAATAGCTCCGCTCTTTCTTGGGATATGAAGGCTTTTACCGACGCTTCATTAAGGGTTTTTCCCAAATTACATTGCCTCTCTCTCATTTGTTGCAAAAGGATGTTGAATTTGTTTTTGATGATGAGTGCAAAATGGCTTTTGAAACATTAAAGAAAACTCTTTTGGAGCCTCCCATTCTTCTTGCTCCGGATCGGTCATTTCCCTTTGAACTAGCATGTGATGCTTCTAACTATGCTGTTGGCACCATGCTAGGTCAAAGGAGCAACAAGGCACCACATGTTATAGCATATGCATCTAAGACTTTGGATTGTGCACAATGGAATTATACCACCACTGCTTGCACCTGATTATTTTATGTTTCTAACCACTAATCTTGGGAAATTAACACTTGTCCTAGGCTAATACATGACAATTTAGGCACTTTTACATTTAGAGTTCTAATGCATTGAGTTAATTGCATTTTGGTGTTAAATTGAGCATTTTAAGGTTTTAACTCATGCATTTCTGATTTATGGACTTGGGGTATTATAATTTGTGCTTAAATTTGTCATTGTAGGAAGTTTTGATGAAGATGTGCCCGAATTTCAGAAATTACAGTTTAGTGCTCGAATCTCAGAAATGACAGCCAAGTCCCGTGACACTGCATATCTCAATTGGGCAAGGACAAGTTGAGTAATTTGGGAGCTTAAAGGAGGGCAAAGATGGAATAAAAATTGCTGGGTTCATTTTTATATTTTTCTAAATAGAGATTAAATAAGTAAGGGTCCTGTTTGGAAGCTTATTTGGGAATTTAGCCTAAACCTTTGGATATAGGGCTTGAATTTCATAAACCAAACAGCCCCTTGTTAGAATCTTAAGTTTTGATGAAGACTGACCTCATAAATAACATAAGTAAATAAGCGCAAGTTACCTTTGAATTAAACAAGTAAAATCTGATAGGTAACAGATCTCTATCGCTAGAGCTAAAGACTATCTCTATTGAAAGGTTCAACTATAGCAGAAGGAAACTTAGCAGAACACTAAGAATAAATATCTCTATCGCTAAGTGTATCTCTATAGCTAATAGACAGAGCCATAGCAAGTGAAGACTTAGAAATAACAAAGTTAGAATCTATTGCTAAGTCATTCACTATCACTAAGAAAGATCCTATCGCTAGAAGCTCATAGAAAACATGGACACATGAAAGAGAGGACAAATAGAAGAAATATAAATCAAAGTCCTTGAGCAAATAGAATCAGCTAGCGATAACAAGTTAAGCTATCGATAACAAAGTGCTTCAGATAATAGACATTCAGATAGTTAATGCCTGAGAGCAAGAGTCATCTTGTGATAACATAGTTGCTAGCGCTAACATGTTTATCTATCGATAGTAGGATACCTGGAATTACCTTCGAATAACCAGATAACTCTGTATCCTTAAAGCTAATGAGCAATCAAGTAACTAGCGATAATGGGATTAGCTATCGGTAGAAGAATGTTTGTTGATATGATATAGCTAGTACGCTGAATGATTGAACCAAGAGAATATGCCAGCATTAATATCTATCATTAGAAGTATGCTCTGATAACTTAGACAATCTTAGCTGATATTTTATCTCTATCTCATTGAGCTAATAGACTAAGCTTGCAATAGCATCTTCTATGCATTAAATGATTATTTGTTCAACTAACAGCTTAAGTGCAGAACTTACACTATGAAGTTAGGGATAGCAGATCATGCTAGTGCTACTGAAAAAGCTGCCAAAAAGTACAGTTCGTACAGGTGCTCAGAACGCTAAGTCTACCTCTCTCTTAGCTCACCCTACGCAAGAGTAGTTGAAGCTAGAGCAAGAAGTTAACCCCGATGAAGAAACTGCATTTAATGCCAACGGCTATAAGCTCTCAACGACCAAATTCAAACGGCTTCTTGAAGATGAATGCTAGGGCAAAATCTGAGAAGAGATATAAATACAGAACTCGAGCATTTATGTAAAGAGACGAAAAACGAGAATATTCACGAACTCATTTATTGCTCTCTGTTTTCTGTATTTATTGTTTTAGAGATTTTATCTGTACTTAAGTGTTTATCACAATCAGTTCATTAAGTGAACATATTTATTGAAATCCTCTACTGTTTGAGGTTGTTCTGAAAGCTTGGTGCTTTAGAACAGGGATATTGCCTTACAGGTAGTAAGGGGGAGTGTTTAGAGGGATTCTAAAACTCTGTAAAGGTTGACAGGTGAACCCGTGTTGTAAAACCAGTGATTAGTGGAACCCAACAAGGTGTTGGAGAACTGGACGTAGGCAGTGTTGGTCGAACCAGTATAAAGAGTTTTGTGTTGCATTTATTCGTTATTCATCTTAAATTTTTAGAAGCACAATTCACCCCCCTCTTGTGCGATTGCCACTTTCACCCCTTACCTCCTTTAATTCCTAAAAGAGTGCCCAGACATGAGAATCACGAACACACCATGACAGCCACCATCTTCATCGCATAAAAAGCTTCATCACCATCTTCCTTCTCTTCATAACCTACCTTCACCCATCGCCACCGTCTCCACCTTCATCTTCTCCATCTAGGCCGGCGGTTTCCACCATCACTCCATACACACACATCCACCAATTGCTCTAGCTCCAGATTCCCATACACACGGCAAGCACACACATATTCCTTCCTTACAATCTTTTTCCATCTTTATTTTCTCCACCGTCGGCCACACTTTGACCCATCCCTTCCTACACCTTCATTCACTCCTTTAACCCCATTTTCACGTCTTCACAGCACCTCCACCATTCCTCTCTTTTATCCACACACCACCATTATCTTCCTCTCTCTATTTCACCCAATACCACCAATTTCTTTCCCTTTTCCATTGCCCACATGTTCATGGAGTTTGCTGGAATTGTTGGTGACAAGATAAGTGGCTGATTCGGGGAACTCTTGGTGACAACAATGCACTTGGAGCTTCAATGCTTAATTAGGGGAGTTCTCTAGCTTCTTTTGTTTCTAGATTATGTAACTGATTTAGATTCTTAATTGTTTCTACTTGATATATAATTTTGGAACAAGAGATAATATGATTTCTATTCTTAAGGGTATATTTCTTTTGGGTTATGTATGTAATTAAGCGATTGCTTTTATGTGCATAAACCTTAGTGTTAATCACTTGGCATAATGCAATTTGATGTGGTAGCATTGATTATCTACTTTGGATTGCTAGATTGGATTAATGCATTTTCTTTTTGCACTTAGCATTAGACACAAGGTCCATTCTTGAAGGGTCAAATTATACCTTCAAGAGGAGACTCATTGTATGTTGTCAAGGGTTTTCACTACCAAGTGATTTTCTAACAATTGCCTAGTTGACTAATTGTACATTAGTAGCTAGGTCAATTGGATTTAGGCGATTGCCTTTGGTTTTTAACATTCAGTCTTGGATTTTGAACTCCCAATTCATTTGAGAAGCTATGATAATTGTAAAGTTTTCACCAAGAACCCTTTTTCATTAAATAGTTTTAAAAAACAATCTACTTTTCTTTCCTTAAATCCAAAATCCCAAAAACAAGTCAATTTACATTTCTATAACCTAAAATACCAAAAACATCATTTCAATGACAAAACCCCAGTTTATTTGCTTTTTAATGCATTTAGGTTAGTTTAGGCATCAAAATAAGTTGACTCCTTTGAGAGACAACCCAAGGTTGAGCCACTTTGCTCAAGCCTTGGTTTCACACATTTTCTTGCATTTGACCCCGAGGCACACCATTCCGACAAAGGTTAAATCAACCACTGAAAAGGAACTTTTTGCCATAGTCATTGCATTGCATAAGTTTAGACAATATTTGCTACATTCTGTAGTTGTCATTTTCATTGACCATGTAGCTATTAAGTTTTTGTTCACTAAGCCACACTCTAAGCTGAGACTTCTTTGGTGGAAACTTTTGCTACAAGAGTTTGACTTGCATATCAAGGATCGCGCCAGCAATGCCAACATGGTAGCCGAACACTTGAGCAGACTCCTAGAGAACACTAGGGGAGTAGATCTTTCTGAACTAGTTTGTGATAATTTTCCAGATTTCTCTTTGTGTGTGATTAATGTTGAGGTGCCTTGGTATGCTTCTTTAGTTAATTATCTTGTTTGTGCCCTCACCTCGGATGACATGTCTCCTTTCCAGGTGCAAAAGTTAAAGAAAGAGGCCCAACACTATGTTTGGGATGAACCACACCTATCGAGACTTTGCAATGATCAAGTAATCTAGAGGTGCATACTGAAATCCGAATCCCTAGACATTATTTCTGCTTACCACTCGATGGTCTGTCCTGGCCACCATAGTTTTAGGAAAATCGTTAGGAGGGTCTTAGATGCCGGTTTCTATTGGCCTACACTTTTCAAAGATGCCTATTCATTTTGTAAACCCTGTGATAAGTGCCAGAAATTTGGGGGGAGTATGACAAAAAGGCATGAGATGCCCCAACGACCCATCCTAGTTTGTGAGATTTTTTACATTTGGGGGATAGACTTTATGGGACCTTTCCCACCTTCTTCCGGTTTCACTTATATCCTGGTTGCCGTAGATTATGTCTCTAGGTGGGTAAAAGCTATCCCGACCCGTAAGGATGATGCACTAACTGTGTCCAAGTTTCTAAAGTCTAACATTTTTAGTAGATTTGGGGCGCCACAGGGTCTTATAAGTGATCAAGGAACCCATTTTTGCAACAAGCTTCTTGATAACTTGCTTGTTAAGTATGGGGTGTCCCACAGAGTGTCTAGACCATACCATCCACAAACAAATGGCCAAACAGAGGTGTCAAACAGGGATATAAAACACATTCTTGAGAAAATTGTGAAGCCATCAAGAAAGGATTGGAGTGATCGACTTGAAGATGCATTATGGGCATACTGGAAGCATTCAAGACACCCTTTGGCATGTCTCCATACTGGTTGGTTTTTGGTAAAGCTTGTCATTTTCCGGTTGAGTTGGAGCACAAGTCCTATTGGGCCGTGAAACTTTATAATATGGAGTTGGATGCCGTCAGAAATGAGAGATGCCTTCAAATTCAAGAACTTGATGAGTTGCGCCTTCAGGCATATGAGAGCTCAAGGCTCTACAAGGAAAATACTAAGTTCATCCATGATGGCAAGATCATCAACTTCAGCTTCAAAGTGGGGGACCAAGTTCTTATATACCAAGCCCACTTCCACCATGGTCATGGGAAGCTTACATCAAATTGGTTCAGGTCGCATAAAGTAACAAAGGTCAACAAGTATGGGATGGTGGAGCTCATTGAAGAGGAGACCGGGAAAGAATTTGTGTCAAATGGGCATCTCCTCAAGCTCTACCATGAACTGGTTGCCAAGCCTCCTTGAGGCCAGGTTGCTTCTTCTCCATATCTTGTTTACTTTCATGCTTTTTGGACTGACTGGTTGATATTTTATTTTCATTGCATTGAACAAGTGTGGGGTAGGGAGAATCCTAGTAAAAAGTAGGAATTAGGACTTTTTCATTCAATAAAACACCCTATGCCATTAAAACTTTCTGTCATTTTCACTTGTGATATGCATTTGTCCTATGATTTGCGTTTTTCAAACATTCCTATTATTGATTGCACTTGCCTCTTCTTCTCTCTCCTTATGTGTAAGGACGTGTTGTTCCCCAATCTTATGATTGGACTTTGCAACTTTCCTATTCACGAGGGATACGTCAATTCGTAGTTTGGTGATTTTTAACATTGAGGACAATGTAAATTTCAAGTGTGGGGGAGGGGACTAGGTAGTCTTACTGCTTGATCTATTGATTTTATCATGTTATGCCACACTAGAGGTAATTTTTAAAATTTGTCAAAAGTTTTCAAAACCAAGGTAGATTTTGCTCCTTAGTCTTTTACTGTGATGGAGGGTCGCATTCATTGCAATAGAGGGCCTAGTTGCATTTTCTACCCATTTTTAAAACTTGCTTGTGAAAATCTAGTGTGGCAACAATTTTTGAAAACCATAGAGCAAGAATGGACCTTACCCTGTGACCAATGAACTTCACGAGCAATGGGAAGAATTCAAAGAATTATGCATTTTAGCCTTTCAATTGTCAAGAGCTGGTGATGAGTTATTTTCAAGCATATGCATTGTGTTAATTGGCCTTGCAATTGGATGTCCAATTGGCAATTGAGGTTAACCTTGTTGTGAGATTTTTCGGCCTATTTTCATTTCAAGAGTGTATACTTGCTTGATCATTCAATTTCTAGAACTTGTCTCTACTCTTTGTCAAAGCTAGAATTGCATTCATGCATGAAGATGATTTAGGCATTCATTTCATCACCCTATTTTCCCAAACACAAGCCCACAACATGTCATTTTCCATTTTTCACCCATTTTAAGCCATTCCTTGGTTTGTAATGCATTAATGTGAATTTTGTGATGAAGCATTGAGTTTGAGCCATTTTTGTTTGTTTGTTATTAATGCCATGTATAAATTTGAAAGAAAAGCAAGTAGAAAAGTGTGCATAAAATAAAGAAAAAAAAGAGAAAGAAAGAAAAAGAGAAGAGAAAAAGAAAGTTTGAAGAATAAGGCATTTCTTGATGTGGCATCATTATTTTTTAAATTATGCTCTTATGTGCTATTTATTCCAATAGTGACATTAAATTGCATTTCAACCTTTCCTTTCCATAACATGCAATCTATCTTGCCTTTTCCATCATTTTAACCCTACAAGTCATTTTGATTCATACATGATTGTATGCATGAGATGAGATATTAGAGTAGTTACAAGCCTATGGCAAATTGTTGTTTGAGCAAGTTGTTTGTGAAAAATCCCACATGAGGTGAGTAGAGTGAAACACTATTATCTTGAGAGTCCTCTTTGCCATTGCTTCATCCAATTGCTTTGCCAATTCTCCCTTTGCATATTCTTGATCATGATTCATGCTGGCTTGAGATTATTGATTGGTTAAAACCATTTTTCTTTACATTGTACCCTTTGTCTAAGAGTACAAAGGTCTAAGTGTGGGGGAAATGATTACACCATATTTTAATACATTTTTTCATTGATAAAATCATTGGATTATTGCATGTTCTTGGGATTCCTGGGATGATATAAATAGGATCCAAGCCCCAAATTTGACTCTCTTGAAGCCTCCTATGCATGAAAATACTCCAGCTCTCCTAGGGTTTCATCATCTTCCATCATTCCCACTCAAGTTTCCATCATCTCCACCTCAAATCGTGTTGATTTTCCTCTCCCACTCCATTCTTCCGTCCATTTCCACTACATTCCTTCTTCATTCTTTCTCATCCATGGAGGCAGAAACTATGGGCCACCTTTGGCTTGAATTTGAAGACATGAGAGGCTAAGTTCAAGGTGTTTTGGTGGTGATTTGTCACATTCCTAAATGCCTTGGGGTAAAAATGCAAAATATTTCTAACCAAGAATTGCACTATAGTGGTGCAATCCGGGATCATCTCTCAAGGAGCCTAATGAACTAACCTAGGAAAACTAAATGCAAATAAAGCTATAAAACCAGGGGTTGAGAGTTGATATTTTTGGTATTTTTCATAAAAGAAATGTAAAGACTTTTTTTTGTATTTTTAGGACAAAAATGGATAGGTAATGGAATGGAAATGATGGGATGCTCTCTTGGTTAGGGATGACATGTGACAAACTACCGGTTCACACTGTTAGGGAGGAGCTAATCAGGCTAATTTCAATTCAAGTGGATACAATTAGCCGTAGTCAAAGGAATAGGTCAATTAAGACACCACTCAACCTCAATAGAACAATTAGATTAACTATAATCCTACATCAACTAGAAGTACATTCCAATAGATAGATAAACTTGGGTCACGTCAAAGTCACTCAATATCCTTTGGATCCAACAACCAATTAACGATTATAATCAAATCATTTAACTTATGAAACTCTACCTAATCGTACTCATGCACATAGACTCGATTAATGATCTAGTTTCTTTAAGCAAGTCTGATTAATGGAATTACTTAGCGCTATGGAAACTCGACCTTAACAAACTCAAACCCACAATTTATTTCCAAATAACACAATTATATGAAGCACAATGGACTAAATTACCCAACAAACATGCTAGGCAATAAAATCAACAAATATTAAGTATAACGTGGTAATTTGGGAAGATAGATGAAACTAGAACAAAACCAAATCAATACATGCAAATAGGATTCAACAATTACATGGTCTTGAATCTCTAAAACAAATGAAGTCCGAACATAAGAAGATCAAATATTCAAGGAAACAAATGGAAATTCATGACTACATAATTGGAACTAACAAAACTCCCCTAAAGTGGAAGAATAGCTTGCTTCATATCATCCCATCATCCAAGAGAGCATCCAAGCGAATTTAGTTCATCACGGAGGAAGAGGAATCATCCAAGAAGGTTTGCAACTCGAGCTCCATGAAGAATCGATGAAGAATTGTGTGATGGAAGAGAGAATAGGTGTCTGTGTGATGATTTTCATATTCCTCTTTTATTGGCACATCAGACAACTTAAAAACTATCCAAATTAGGTTAGGATTACTTGGGAAGGTCGAAAATATCAATTAGGAAAGGTTTAGGCCGAACTGAGCCATGGCGAGGGCCACGGCCAGGAAGGGCATTTTTGCACCTTTTCAAAAATTTTGGGCCTTTTTCGTTATTTTCTCCAAATTTGACATATTCACTTTTTGGGCTTATTTTTGACATTTTCAACCTCCTTCTTCAATTCTCCCAATTGACTTACAATGAAAATCAAGCATAATTGTAATATCCAAAGTCCACGTTAAGAAATGCATGAGTTTAAGCCTTAAAATGCTCAATTTAAGATTAAAATGCAATTAACTCAATGCCTTAGGACTCTGAGTACACAATTGCCTAAACTATAATGTATTTCCCAATATAAAATGCTAATTTCCCATAATTAGTGGATAAAAATATGTAATAATCAAGCATAATCAAGTGGTGTGAAGGTGGCTCTAGCTTCATGGACCAACATAGGGGAGTTTTTAGTTTGCAATTTCTTATTTCCTTTGTATTTGACTTCTACTCTTTTGTATTGGTCTTGTATTTGGATTTGAGACATGAGATATGTGGTTGCTATCTATGTTTGTGAACTATATTATGTATGCTTTGATTTAAATGTGATTGAGATACAAATTCCTATCTACTTGTGGTAGTATTCTTGGTTGTAGCCATTTTAGTGGTTGCTAGTGGTTATAATCAATTTCTTCCATGCATGAATGTTGTGGTTGCACTTCATGAGAGTTAAATTGCATTTGTTTCAAGGCATTTCACTAACCAAGTGGATCTTCACACTAACCCTAAGTAATGGCTATGAAAGTGGTTGCTTGATTAGTCATTAATTAGGGCTAGTGGACCCCTATTGGTTGCTTGGGGATTTTTCAATTAGACTTGGTAAATTAAACTCCCACTTATCATTTTTAAAGAAGCGTTTGAGTCACTGTAACACTATCAAAGCCCATTTTATAAATTTCCCTTAATCCAAACTGTTTTCACTCATTAATCTATAATACAAAAAACAAGTAATTGTATTTGTCAATAGTTTTAGTAAATGAATTTTTAAACCAATACCCCCATACCTTTTATTGTTTTAATTGCATTTAGCTAGTTTAGGTAGGTTAAAAGACTCCTCAAGTGAAACGAACCAGGGTTACAACCTATATTGCAATCTTTGGATTAAATTTTGATATTAACCCTCAAGGTGCGTTTAGGCAAAGGTTAAATCAGGGGACGTAGATGGAAAAGCCCTATTCCATCGCAGAAGTCCCAGAAAGGAGACAAACCTTTCATGATGCCCTTATAACTTTGACAGCATAATTAAGGATTGACTCGGTGACAGCTACTTTAGTTTGCACCTTATGGTCGTGAATGATTCAACTTAATAGGTCAAATACTGGGAAAACGACCAAGCCAACCCTGATTGATGTCTAGTGGTAAGGAAGACTTACCCTGAAATACACATTTGTGATAGTGTCTATGATCGATCCCTTACTTGTTAGCTGAGTAACTTGTAAGTGTGGATACTACTCACAAAAGGAGGTAGTCTGAGTTAATCTAGAATTGACTTGTGAGGGATTAGATATGCCATGTGTCATGTATATGGGTAAATATGGGGCATTTGAGGCAATCTTCATATTACTTGCAAGTACAGCTAGGATGTCCATGTGCGCTGATCCTGTATAAAAAAGGGCTTCTAATACACAAGCACCTGAATTGAGGACGTAGTGCCCAAGCTAACACGAAAGACACCAAGTATGAAGCAAGAAAGATATGATACTCACACGAAGGATAGTCCATCAAGTGTGAGTGGAAGATGTTGGAATTGTGGGTCTAGATGCACCCTTTATGAGCTGGATTAATTGATTGGGACATATAAGTAATTCCCAGTTAATTGATTAATTAAGTTTTTAATTAATATAATTGGTTAGATAAGAAATGTGTGAATTGCTGACTCAGCCATGAGTCAATTACATATTTAAATAAATAATCCATCATCAGTTATAAAATGAATATAAATACATTTATTTATATTCTTATTAACCAAGTCAAATGAGATGTTGCGATATTTTCTCTACTGATGGTAATTGTGGATATTTTGTATTCCCAAAATATCTCCAACCCTTTACTATAAATAGAGGGCCTCCTCTTTAGTTCTGATCATCTCATTCATTGAGTATCCCAACTCTATTTCTCTTCTATCATCTCTTGTGTGGTGCTTTGTTGTACCACACATTTGGACCCTCGTTTTTCCAGTAGTCCAAACTAGTCTAAAATTTTGCGTGGGTTTTTCAAGAACCAACTCATGGAACTCCCAAGGTTTGACCCTGCTTGGATATGATCATGGATCCGTTGGGTATGTTTTTCTCCCTCTCTTTAATTTTCCGTCAAATATTATAAATTAAAAGCATATATTTAACTTTTTGATCAGGAGGCGGGTATTCAGATTATGAATTCCCTTTTGATTTATAATAAGAGGAAAACTAATCATTTAATCTTTATAGTTTCCTCGAGCTTGTATCTCAATGCCTGTAGTTTGATTCGTTACACCTTAGTTCATAAAATTTGATAATTTAATGATTCTATCCTTGTATCCATTGAATCAACAAAGTTGACTGCACTGATGTGTGACAAACATAGTCAAATATTGCCACTTAAGCATCCTTATCAACATACACATATGATTTGAGATTTTTCTTAAAAGTCGACTCTGTCAGTACACCCTCCCTGACTCGGTGTTCTTGCTGCTTTGAGAGGTCGAAGAACCCCCGAGAAGGTTAATTGGGGACGTTACAAGTGGGTATTGTACCGGGATATTTGATGCTATATCTAGACAAGTTGTCCAATGTTAATTTTTTACAGTTGGACAATAGTGTGAGCTCCACACAAAAATTGATGGAGGTTAACTAGTAAGGCATGCTTACACCATATAGGAACTTTCATGTCCATTTTTGTACCCATCAAAAGTTTGTGTTGACAAGTCCATATTCATGAATACTTCATAGGTGGATTTGAACTTTAACCCTTTAATACACACACACATTTTAATTTAGTTAAGATTAATACCTTATTACCAACTATATATTGAAATATAATATGGATAGTCAAAATTTAGTTTTTTTTATTATTAAAATAGTCAAAATTTAGTTTTTTTTTATTATTAAAATAGTTTAATGTGTATAAAATTTATAATACAATCAATCTCTTCATTGTCAGTTTTTCAAAAAATAATTTTGTCATCATGTGTTAAAAATTTTAAATTAGGACTTATAACTTTAATTTATTTAGACAATGCAGAACCCACGACAAAGGTGAGCACTCAAACAGGGTCATCATTGACTATTGAGATAGTGTTTCGGTTTTAAATATCTTAGAAAGTAATATATGTAGTTTTTAAGATATATTCAACCAAAAGTTAAAGGCAGTGTGACCCATTTCCCCCATCCCTATCTTTTTATGTGCATAAGTGGTGTCTTGTATGATTAACTGGGCAGAAGCTTTCAAAATGGTCGGAGGGTGTTAAAATATCACGAAACTAATACCACCTACCCACTTAATGTAAATGCTAATGAGTAATGACACTTTGTTGTTTAGTAAGGCAACTATGCTGGATTGCTTAATTATGAAGGCTATCTTACAAAGATATATTGTGAAATTAATTTGAACAGGTCAAAATCGTGGTGCTTTACTCCTAGAAAATAAGAAGAAACTAACATTGAACACTAGATTGGCATTAAGTTCATATCTCACTTAAGTAGGTATCCATGTATTAGCAAGTTACAAATGTAGCTTTATATTGTTTTATATTTTAATTTCAATCCACTAAATTGATCGTTGTAATTTTTTATATATACTCCCTGTGTCCTGAACATAAGAGATGCCTAATTAATCTGGATAGATTAAAAAATGAGATACATTAGTTGATTATGTATAAGTAATGTGATATGACTTCTCTAAAATACTCTTGTTTAACATTTCATTATATATTAATTTATAAGTTAGGTACCCAATTAGCTTGAGGAAAAATGATAAATATGAGTGGCAAAATTGATTCAAAATATTTGTTTTAGACCAAATTTGACTCCTAACAAACTCCTATATTAAGGATTTGATGGACTATTTTTTGCCATTGTTATACTTTAAACAACCAGATAAAGAAGATAAAAGCCACAGGATAACAATTAAAGTCTTTCACCAAAAAAAAAAAAGATAACAATTAAAGTCGATCGTGGCTTGTTTCACGATTGATGAGCATCTGCTGTTTATCATGAGTGTTGGATCATTTAAATTAGACAACTCTATGATGAATTTTACATTTAGATTCTTGCTAAAGCTTCCTGTTGCGAATCGCCAAACGCCATTTGAAAAATAATATTACTTTTTTGATAGTGTCGTTGGGGACCCCTGACTGTCATTAACTTTATCTTTATCCGACAAATATTATTGTGCTAATCAGTTTTTTTAAGAAAATGTATCTCTAGTTTTTTTAATTTTATATAAAATTTATTTTGATTATATAATTTTATAAAGTAAAACCATAGAAATAGGGAAAGAACAGAAAGTGCCACCAAATTTGGGAAATAACAGATATATGTGACATAGACTTAACTGTCCTGTTAAAATTTAAAGGAAATGAAAATAAATGTCTTAATAAAAATATTTTTAACTAACAATTCCCCACCGATTGTCGAAGCACTACCAACCTGCCAACAACCTCGGTCGGAGCTTTGACAGCCAGTGGTTTTGTTTTTTTTTGTGGTAGTCGGATTTTTTACGGTGGTGCAAAATAAATGCACAAATTGATGGGGTGGGATGGGATTTGAACCCACCCTTTTGCTTTGGCAAAAGACTAGTGGCTCAACCACCAAGTCATCAAGCATTTCAAGATATTTTGATACAAAAAAATATAAGTAAACTTTTTCAATTTTTCACAATTTTTTCCCAATTTCCGATATGCAATTATCAAGTTCTTATATGTAATAATTATCAAGTTTCAATATGATATTTTCAAGTTGATATATAAAACTGCCGACACGTTGCAAAATTTTGATTAAGAATAACCAAATTTTCAATAGATGTTACTAACTTTTGTTTACAAAATTACGTATCCAAACATTTACCTCATTTCAATGTTTCGATAAGGTATTACCAAGTTGATATATATATATATATATATATGAATTTACCAAGTTGAGCTATGACATCACTAAGTTTCGACATAATATTACCAATTTGACATTTAAAATTGCAACATGTTCTCAAGTTTTTATTAAAAATTACCAACTTTTCTATATGTGTTACCAACTTTTGTTTACAAATTAACAAATCCAAACTTTCAACTCATTTTCATGTTTTGATAAGGCTTTATCAAGTGGAGATATGAATTTACAAAGTTCCAAATCAAAACACATGGAAGTTTGGATTTGTGATTTTGTAAACCAAAGTTGTTAACACCGATTGAAAAGTTGATAATTCGTAATAAAAAATTAGGAATGAGTTGATAATTTTATATCTCAACTTAGTAATGTCATAACAAAACGTGGTAATTGCACATAAAAGCTAGTAATTTCATATAAAAACCAGGTAATTGCACATTGGAACTTGGAAAAACTTGGGAGAATTGAAAAAATACACTTATATTTTTTTATAACAAAATTGAAATGGTTGATGGCTTAAGTGGTTGGGCCACTAGTATTTTGTCAAAGCAAAGAAGGTGGGATCAAATCCCATCCCTTCACTAGTTCACCTAGTGCATTTACTGTGCAACACCACAAAAAAACTACCACCAATAAAAAAAGGGTTAAGGTCCATTTTTCCCTTGGACGTAATTGAAAATGAGCATTGAGTATCCGGAAATAACTTGAGGAGCATATTTACCCTGAAAGTGTCCAAATCATAGTAAATTTACCCCCACCACTTAAAACTTCAACTTTGACCCACCAATGATAATGTAGCTCTATCACCATGTACATGTCCTCATTTTAAGGTCCATTTTCACCTCGGAAGTAACCACTAAGGAGCGTTTTTGCACTGGAAGTAATCATTACATTGAATAACGGTCCGGAAAAATTTTCTACGATTTGGATACTTCCGGGGAAAAAACTGATGAAGGAGCATGTCAAAGCAAATCTCTAAGGGAAGTACCAGACATGGAAGTCCAACATTTTGAAAGATCTATTACAAAGCACTGGAGGCCTGATGACAAGAGCAAGGACCAAAGCTATGAAGGAGGCCCTGAATTGCTTCATAAGAGATCTTAAAGAATTGGAGCCCAATTACATTAAAGAGTCATCCATTCATATGTCCAACAAGAGCCCAATAAAGGTGGTCACAATGTTAGAAGCTCAACAAGTTGATGTACAAGGCCTCAGTGGTGTTCATATTGAAGAATTCATAGAAAATACATGTGACAAGCATATGCTTTTAGAGGAGGAGTATAAGTGACGAAATTGAGACTCCAAGAAGCATCTAGAACACTTCCCTATGCATCAAATCTGATTGCATTTCATTTTATTTAAGTCGCTTATTTTATTTCCTTGAAATAAGGCCATGTGATCAATGAATGTTCTAGAATACCTTGTCTTATTTTCCTATTTTGAATAGCTAACTTTTTCTTCAAGAATAAATCATTTCTTTGTATGAAATGGTGCAAATCAAAATGCCAATCATCATTAATGCACCATTGATTTCTTAGGGTTTTCTTCATTCTAGAGTATTCCATGGTTGCCTATATATAGGCTATGCTTTGTTCTAAATTTTTCAGACTTGAATGAATTGAGACTTATTTCTCTTGTGTGAGCTTTACTTGCATCTTTGTATTCTCTTGAGAATACTTGACTGTATCAAGGGCTGATCATCCTTGTGGTGTCATTGTGACTAGGGTTGTAAGAGACGGGTACTCTTCATCCCATCGATTATCCATGTTGCCTTATATTGTCATTATACTTGTCTTCTAGCCGATTGGCTCCCCATTATTCCATAAAAAACGCTCCTTAGTGGTTATTTCTGGGGTAAAAATGGACCTTAAAATGATGACATGTACATTGTGACAGAGCAACGTTAGCATCAATGGGTCAAAAAGTAGGATTTAAAGGTAAAAGTCAATATTTTAAACAGTTGGGGTAAATTTGCTACTATTTGGACACTTCCAGGGAAAATATGCTCCTAAAGTTACTTCTAGATACTCAACGCTCCATTGTGGTGACTTTTGGGACAAAAATAGACCTTATAAAAAAAATACTAGTTGTTAGAGCTCTGGCTACTTGGGATGGCCTCTGGCGTTGGAAGTTGGCCAACAGGCAGTGACCGGTCGCTGTAGCTCTGCCTGCCATGAGGAATTGTTATTTTAAAATTTTTTTATTAAATGGCATTTTTGTCATTTTCTTCAAACTTCAAAAGGACAGTTAATTTCTATGTAACCTATGTGCCTTTTCTCAAATTTGGTGGCCCTTTCTATTTTCTCCCTATTTTCATGGTCTTTTTGTCTTTTTTTCCCTTAAAACAATAGTCAACATTGCATAAACGAAACATTGATTTCAAATACTTATTTGATTTTAATTTTTTGAAAGGAAATTTCCAATAAAAGACTGTCAAATTATAGAAACGATAGAAAAGTGTGACAAAATTATATAATCCTTATGAGGTGTCTTGGACTCAACTATTCTTTTTGATGATTAAAGGAAATGAAAAAACAAATGCCCCTCAATTAGATATTAATTTTTTTTTTTTGAAAAATAACACCTTCATCGCAAAGCACTGGTGGGTCTTTTTCGGGCGGGTCTTTTTTTGTGCAAAATAATTGCAGAAAGTGAAGGTTGGGATTTGAACCCACCCCATTTGTTTTGCCGAAATGCTTGGTGGCAAAACAATATATAGGTAAACTTTTAAATTTTGGTGTGAAAATAGGAGGGTTATAAATGTCCATGTGAGAAGTTGGTAAATATAAATATATATAGAGTTGTAAACCCAAAAATGATGTTGGGATAGTGAAAATAGAAGCTGGCAAAGGCATACACAATCTAGAACTAACTTGACATCACGTTAAGTGCTTACAAAAAGTTGGAAAATCCAAATAGAAAATTAATTAACCAAAATATGAAGTTGGTAAAGTCCAATAATAAGTGAGTAACTTATGAATTTGGTGTGAAAATAGGATTGTGGTAAGTGCTCATGTGAAGTAAGATAAACACAAATAGAGAGCTGGTAAACCTAAAAATAAATTTGAGATTGTGAAGACAGAAGTTAGTAAAGTTAATAAAAATTTGGAAGTAATAAATTCACAAATTGGTAAGTGCATTGCAAAAGTTGGTAAAAACATAGAAAATTGGTAAAACATAAGACGAAGTTGGGAGAGTGTAGATAGAAGTTTGTAAATTGATACATGAATTTGGAAATAACTTGACAATATTGTAAATACTTATTAAAAGTCAGTAAATCTAAATATAAAGTTGGTAAAGTTCAGTAAACAATTGATAAGTTCCACGCATGAGAGAGTTTGGTAATCTCATATCTCTAATTGGTAATTTAATATCTCATCTTGGTATATGCCTTATCAAAACTTGAAATAAGTTGAATGTTTGGATTTGTTAATTTCTAAATGAAATTTCATAATGCCTATTGAAAAGTTTGTAATTCCTAATCAAAACATAGAGACGAGTTGGTAATTCACTACAAAAAAAATTAAATTACCGACGGATATTGGCGGAAAAAATTCCGTCAATAATTATCGACAGAAATTTTTCCGTTGGTAATTAGCAAAAAATTACTGGCAGAATTTTGTTGGTAATTTTTTTTTAATTATTTTAATTTATATTGAAAAATATTTTATAAATAAATAAATTAATAAATAATATGCTATCAATATTAATAAAAATTAATATATATATATATATATTAAAATTTTAATTTTATTTTTTTATTCAATAATATGTTATTTATTAATAAATATTAGTATGAAAAATGAAAAAAATTTATAACTTAATAATATATATAATAAAATAATAATTAAGAAATTTCATATGATAAAAGCAATTCACAAGAATAATATTTATTATAAATATAAAGTATAAAATGGAAATACTAAATATCATATTATCAGGTAAAAAAATATTAATTATAGTCTAATGTATATGAATATCAAAATTAATATAATTATTAATATGTAAATTATATATTAATAATTAAAAATATTTCATAATATATTAATTTAAATATAATGTAAAATATATATAAGATTAAATATAATTATAATGTTGTAGTTGAAATATTATAAATCTAATAGTTTGCAAATAATATCAATGGGTCTTGATAGCTCAACTAGTTAAGGCGTCAGGTACGTGTGCAAGAGGTTGAGAGTTCGAATCTCACTCAGTCACAATTGAAGACAATTTGTGGGAGCGACACGTGGCATATAGTTCAAAAAATTTTGAAAAAGTTTACCGACGAAATTTTAGCCACGGAAATTTCGTCGGTAATTTTGGAACAAAATTTTCGTGGGTAAATTAATTTCCAATGGAGGAATTACCGATGAAAAAATTTTCATCGGAAATTCCGTCAAAAATTTTTCAGGCGGAAATCCATCGGAAAATTGAAATTACCAACGGAATTCCATCAATAATTCCATTCTTTTTGTAGTGATTATATCTCAGCTTTGTAAGATATATTGTAACTTGGTAATTTCATTTTTTGAAATTGGTAATTTAATATCTGAATTTGTCATATAGAAGAACTTGTGATGCTACCAAAATTTAAATAAGCTTTGTAAGTGTATAGGCCGTAGAAAAACTAAATTGACAAATCAAGTTCGATCCCACATAAATTCAAGATAATTGATAATTAGGAATTAAATCTACTATTTTTGTTTAAGTTAAGCAAGATATAATTGATTTCAAACAAATGAAAAAAATTAAGTAAGATCTAATAAAAACTAAAAACTTTCAAACGGATTAAATTCAAGTGTTAACGAACAACCTAGAGTCACTAATCCCCTAGTTGCTTCTTAGATTTTAGTCCCACTAAATTAATTGTGTCTTAACTTAATCAGCTAATCTAGAGTCTTAGTGTCTATAAATGCATGTAGGTCCATTTATATCCTTACCTAGATTAATTATACAATGTCTCACATAAATTAACTAAGTATAGTTTATATCGATAACATTCTGATTTGACTATGCAGATCTTCTAGGTATATGTCTACCCTAGATGAAAATTAGATTAAAATATAATTCCACATTATTTAATCGCATGGTCTATTTAAAATTGTCTCTGTCGAGTTCAATTCTAAATTCCTAAAACATGTTAAAGAGTTACCAATCACTAAACAATAATAAATAATAGCAGGATTAAATAAAATAAATTAAAATTAAAAATAACTAATAAATGGGAAAAATATCTGAGCCACAAACAAAATAATATTGCTCTAGCTTGTAAAATAAAACCAGCCACACATGGGTTCTATCAAAGTCATCCCAATAAATAAGAGCTCAAAATTCCAAATCATAAAGAAAATAAGAAGAAAAAAAACCCACAATTAATTCTCTCCTCTCCCCGCGAAGAACATAGAAGATGAACCAACAATATATAGTGGCTCTCCTTTTTCCTCTTCTCGCTTAGAGAAACTGTCTGGAGATGGAGTAGGTATGTCGGTGATGATGAATGATTGTTCAATTGTGCGCCACGAACCCTCTTGTGTGCCTCCTTTCTTTTCTATCAGCGTCAGTGTTCAATGACGACCCAACAAGGAATGGTACCGCTGATTCCCTTGATCAACTAGGTCTCCTTTTATTGTACCATGATGATCATCATCAATTCGTTCTCTTCTTTCCTAATTCCCTCCAGCACATGTATGTGTGTGATGGTGATTAGTTGATTATTTCCCATGCCTTACGTTGTGGCTGCCAAGAAAAACCAAAAAAAGAAAATCCAAGTAAAAAACAAATAGTAATAATAATAAGGATAAAGGTGCTGATTTAGTACTAAACTATTATGAAAATTGCTGCCAGCATAAAAAACAATTTCAAGTAACAGATGCGGTACTCATCAATAAAAATCATAGCTTGATTAGTAACGTCGTGAATTTCGCCAAACATCCGTTAGAAATTGCTGATGTGGCCTTTTTTTGGACTTGTGATGTGGCATGGACATGTGGCATTTTTTCTTTTTTATTTTTTTATAACAACAGGAAGATAGAGCCTTTGGCCCCCAAACCCGGATTCCCCCTGATATTCGACGCCTTTTTTCTGAGTCCCTGGCCTTCTCAACTGGATCACGTAACCCGGGTTCTCTTTTTATTTTTAGACCAGGTAGCCCGGGGCAACTGACTAATCCAGAGCGGGTTTATATACGCTATCTGGTCCAGTTAAGAAGGCTAGATACTCTGAAAAGACGCCGGATACCGGGGAGAATCCGAGTTTTGGGGCCAAAGGCCTTATTTGCCTGTTGTTACAAAAAAATATAAAAAAACAAACACGGGTTACCTGGCATAATTGAGAAGGCTAGGGACTCTGAAAATGGCGCCGGATACCGGGGGAATCCGGGTTTGGGGGGTCAAATGTTTATCTGCCTGTTGTTATAAAAAATAATAAAATAAAAATGCCACATGTCCATCACATCACAAGTCCCAAAAAAAATGCCACGTCAGCAATTTCTAACGGATGTTTGGCAAGATTCACGGCGTTACTAATCAAGCTACGATTTTTATTTATGAGTATCGTATTTGATACTCGAAATTATGTTTTTATGCTGGCAGCAATTTTCATAATAGTTGAGTACTAAATCAGCACCTTTACCCTAATAATAAACTAAATTGAAACTTTTTTTTTCAAATATTCTTTCTTTCTTATCCATATTTAACTTTTCTATTTCAAGCTAATATGTGATATTCACAAATAAAATCTCCAAATAATGTCTCAAATTGACGTCTTATCAAATCTCAACAAAATCTCTTAATTTTTGAATTGATGACTCCCCAATTACAATGAAACATTTCTAAAAATCTACTAAATATGGGGGGAGTCATCACACCTCCACACTTGCATCAAATCTTGTCCTCAAGATTTTAAAATATTAAAATGAAAACCATGGATCCAAGATTTACAGGTGAACATCACAAAATTGGACAATTCAAACTTTCAAAAATCAAATTTTCTTAGAAATATTTTTCATCTTCCATAAATACAAGTTATAAGGCAATCAATTTTGCAAAGATAAATCACAAAAGCAAGTCCCTCACTAGTCAAGTGTTCTCCTTTCTCAGGTTAATTAAGGGCTTGTGTTTCACTCAATCCCACCTATTTTAACACATCTACCATAAGCTTGTTTTTCATCTTGATCTCCACTATTCTATCACATTGCACACACAAATCAAGATGACTTTCAGGGGTTGTAATGAATAAGGTGCGATGATGAAATGGAAATGGTATGGAGGAATACTTTAATTAGTGTTAAGCAATTTTAATTATGACAAAGAGAATGAAGGAATCACTAATGGAAGCACACTTATTTCGAATATAAATCTTATTCTTTGAACTCCAAATCTCTTTTTTTCCCCTCTCTCTTTCTAACCTTCTTTTCTTGTCTTTTTTTTTTAATCAGAACCTTTTTTCTAATATTTTTTCATTTTTCTTTAATTTCTTTTCTCTTTCTTCTTTTTGTTTCCTCATTCCCATGGTGCTTTTTTTTCCTAGTTCATTCACTCATCTTTACAAGAATATCACTTAGTACTTATTAAAGTAATAACTGATATAGAAGAAAAAATTGCATCAAATCAAACAAATACTAATAGATATGCAATTTTTCTTAAAAAATTAAGGCTCAAAGGGGTCAAACAATGGAATGATGTGAAACGGATGGCTATTTGGCTAAACTGGCTATGCAAACAAATGCCTAAATCATTTTTGTGCATGCAAAAAATATCAAGTCTCACAAGAGATTCAAGACAAGTTCTAGAGATGAAATTGCAATAAATCTACTCCCTTTTCAAAGAATAAACATTAAGGCTCAAATATCTCATTGGTCTTTTGACATCCTAAAGTCATTTACCTAAACCAAATTTCTTGCCTGTTTACTGACACCCTAAGAAGATGAAATCGAATTCCAATCAAATTCAATTATTTCAATTTAAAATCAATTCCAAATTTCCAATATTCACAAGTAAAATCAAAATCCAAGATTTTTCATCAAAATTTTCCTAAAAGAAAGATCTAGAAGACAGATCATGTAAAATCAATGACACCCTTAGCCCCACACTTAAATGTAACATTATCCTCAATGTGAACATGTAATATTAAGTAGTGGAAATGAAGACTGCATCCATAATAAAGTGTAGAAATGACAAAAATATCTCAAGTTCAATTGTTCCACCAACCAATTAACACAAACAAATGCCACAACAGTCAATTCTAAAGATCAATCACATGCAAATGTCAACCATAATCAACACTCATTTCGAACAACAATATTCAGTTAAATAAAATCAAGTAAAAGTAGAAGAATACTCCCCTTCCTCTTCTTGATCTAAACTCTCAGCTCATAATCCAATGCTCCTAAGTTGAAACATTATCTGGGGCTACCAAAATCTTACAAAATCAAAACAAAATATGAAATCCAAAAACCTTGGGCTGCCTCCCAGGAAGCGCTAAGTTTAAATCTTCAGCTTGGCTTTTAGAACAAATCTCTAGTCATAAGTATCAAATACCACAATCATCTTGTCTTGATTCCTTTTCAAACAAAAAAGTGATGATTCAAGTTAATTTCTTGTGTTTTCACAATGAAATACAATCACAAAGAACAACCAATCACAGAATTCAAAGTAAGTGTAACATGCTCATCTAAACAACTAGATGTATGACTTTTCAATAATAATGAGCATCCCACAAAATCAACTTGACTCTCATCAATAAGAGTCAAAATATCAATACGAGAATCACTTATAATATCTTTATGAACATTCAAACCGAGTTTAACATCAAAATCACACACATTAGGATCCACCTCTAGAATCTCTTCTAGACACCCTCTATGTCCTCCCAAATGACCATCTCCACAGTAAGAACAATAATACCAATAGTATTGAGAGACATCAACATTTCCAGTTCAACGAGAACAGAAGATTTGACAACCTAACGATGATGTGAACAATCCACTTTTGAATTTTTTTTAGAAAAAGGGCAAAGAAAGAAAGCAATACAAATCACACACAATAAAACAAAATGAAAAATTCAACAAACTCAAGCTTAAACTACTAATGCTTAATTAATTCCAATGAAATAGTATTGGCACACATGTCGTCGGCAACGGCGCCAAAACCTTGATGCTACCAAAATTTTAATAAGGTCCGCAAGTGTACGGACTGTAGAAATAGTAAATTGACAAATCAAGGTCGATCCCACTGAAACTCAAGATAATTGATAACTAGGCATTAAATCTCTTATTTTTGTTTAAGTTGAGTATGATATGATTGATTTCAAACGAGTGAAAAAAATTAACTATTATCTAATAAAAACTAAAAAATTTCAAACGGATTAAATTCAAGTGTTAAAGAACAACCTAGAGTCACTAATCCCCTAGTTGTTTCTTAGATTTTAGTCCCACTAAATTAATTATGCCTTAACTTAATCAGCTAATCTAGATTCTTAGCGTCTATAAATACATGTCGGTCCACTTATATCCTTACCTAGATTAATTATGCAATGTTCACATAAATTAACTAGGTACAATTTATATCAATAACACTCTAATTTGACTATGCGGAGCTTCTCAATATGTGTCCACCCTAGACGCAAATTAGATTAAAATCTAATTCCATATTATTTAATCTCATAGTCTATTTAAAATTCCCTCCGTCGAGTTCAATTCTAAATTCTCAAAATATGTTAAATAGTTTCCAATTACTAAACAATAATAAATAATAGCAAGATTAAATAAAATAAATTAAAATTAAACATAACTAATAAGTGGAAAACATCTTTAAGTCACAAATAACATAATAGTGCTCTAGGTTGTAAAATAAAACTAGTCACACATAGATTCCAGTCATCCCAACAAATAGAGCTCAAAATCCCAAATCATAAAAAAAATAAGAAGAAAGAACCCACAATTAATTTTCCTCATCTTCCCGTGAAGAACAATGAAGATGAATTAACAATAATAGTAGCTCTCCTTTTTCCTCTTCTCGCCTAGAGAGAATGGAGTAGGTATGTCGGTGATGATGAATGATTTTTCAGTTGTGCGCCGCTGGACCCTCTTGTGCAGCTCCTTTCTCTTCTATCAGCGTCAGTGTTCAATGAGGACCCAACAGGCCAACAAGGTATAGTGCAGCTGATGCCCTTTATTCAATTAGATCTCCTTTTATTGTACCATGATAATCTTTATCAATTCGTTCTCTTCTTTCCTGATTCCCTCCAGCACGTGTATGTTTGTGATGATGATTAATTGATTATTTCCCATGCCTTACGATGTAGCTGCCAAGAAAAACCAAAAAAAAAAAAAAAGAAATCCAAATCAAAATAGTAATTAATAATAAACTAAATTGAAACTGTTATAAAATATTTTTCTATTAATGGATGTCCATATTACCATCTCTTAGGATATTCTTCTTAGGATTCTTTTATTTCTAAATGCCTAAACCTTATAACCTCCCAATGAATGATTTGTAGGGAGTTTTCCTATGGTTAATGCCATAATGCTTACCATTACTTATTTGTAACCATATGTAGAAACTTCAATGTAGAGAGGCCTATAAATAGAGGTTATGTACAAGACATTCTTACACCATTGAATCACAAATGAAAGTGATAGTTTCATAGTCTCATATTTTCTTGTTCCTCTCATATTTCTTTCTTGTTATTATATTCTCTCTTCTTCTCTCTTCTTTTCTTTATTTTTATAACACGTAATATGTTAGGTTACCTTGTATAATTTGCTTTATTTTTAATTTATAAAAATATTGCTAAATATTTCTTTTGATGCTAACAATTTGTTGAAGTGGTTTAAGGCTCAATTTGGGTATGCACAAATTAGTGAGAATTTGCTGCGTTTATGGATTTGATGAATCCTTGATATATAGCTCATGCTATACACACACACACACAAACAAATGAGCATATATAGACTCTATAAGGATAGGGAAATAATTAAGGTATACTATAAATATTGGTATCATACATGGTAGATTCCTGTGGTATTGAGATACACAATGTCATGTTATGATCTTTAACATGGAAATTAAAATGTTTAATGTTGGAAAAGAAAGATGATACTGTTAACCAGAAGTTTACTGATCCAAATAAATTTATTGTTAGCATGACTTGTTTGATCATCTAAGTCATAGATATATGAGACATCATAATACAAGAATTATTATGTGTTGCTTATTCTTGAATAAAATTTACAATGGCAAAAATCACTAGTTGTGATTTTAAATGGATCTATATATATCTGAAAATATATCAAACTCATGGGCCCATTCAAAACGCATATAAACCATACAAGTATTCAATAAATTTGATAGATGCAGCTATAAGGTGGTTACATGTGCAATTATTATAAGTTTGCAACCTGAAGTTTGAATGATCATGCGAATAAATCATTATGTTGAGTGCACAATTTCCAGATTATATGATCCAGAAATCATTCATTAAAGCCTCATGAATACTAGAGAACAATTTTTCTATTTCAATATTGACATATTTAATATTACATATTGCAGCACATATTTACATCAAGCCAATAAGATTCTCCCGGTAAAATTGGCTTTTGGTCAGGAGCCAGATAATTTCCATCTTAAAAAGTTTTTGAATGTGCTGTGCATATGCCTATCAACCCACCACATGTATAGATGGATATTTAGACAAACTTGAGATAAATGTTGGGTAAGGAACTCATTCTTCTTATTGTTTCTAATGAAACAAAATGATATAGTTTTAAAGGGAAAAAAATGGATTTAGGAGACTTATACCGCATGAGGGAGAGAAATTGAGTAGCTGGAAAAGAAAATATATTGAATGTACTATTATTATCAAATGTAGATCCTCAAGTATAGTAATCCCTCCGGTCCTAATTATAAGACCACTTTAACTTTTTTGACTTTTTTTCCTTTAAAAAAAAGTAGTCTCATTCACACAAAAAATCTTTTCTCCTCAAAACTAATTTATTCTACTTATAAACTAACCTATAATCTAACTTCATGTGACATATGTTATAATTTAGTGATCTAATTTAGTTCCTTAACTTCCACAAAAAAGTCAAAGTGATCTTATATTTAGAATTGGAGGGAGTAGCATGAACTAGAAGTTCATCAGAGTTTGCATTCATGAAATATTACAAAATATCTTCCATATATAATTACTTACCTAAATGAGAATTATCAAATCTCATATTCCAACTGAAAATGCTCCAACAAATGTGACATGCCTGAAGCATGAGAAATCAATCGATTCCAAATGTAAATATTTCGAATAATAGGAGCTTATAATTAAGATGATCATATTGAGGAGGCGGGCACTCCAGAAGAGTGCGAAGACATAACTAATTAAAAAGCCTCAAAGGAGGTGTAGGTACTTGAAAATTAACAAAGAGATCTCAATAAGTTATGTCACAATATAAGCAAAATGGAATCGAAAATAATAAAGTTGTCGACAACAATTTCGATAATGATATCATATGATTAAATGAGGATCTTATACTAAGATATGCCATAAGAAGTAGACATAAAGATGATTGGCCAAAGATACAATGAAAATGCTATTATGCTTTCAATACATGAACTACCTGTAGTCCAAATACCTGAAATATAAAATTATAAATATTTATGTGAAATATATTTATTCACAAAGGCAATGAAGATTATAATAAGGCGTATTATTATTTTTTTTTTGTGGATGCAATTATTTTGCATATAAGTCTGGCAGTATATGAAAAGAATGTATGCGTCAATAATTAAATATTGTGAAATTTAAATAAAAATCCTCGAAGGATCTTAAATGCCAGAAGTATATATAAGAAAATCATTCAAAAATATATTGACACTTATAAAATATATAAGTTTGCATAATACTTGACCAGTAGATCAATTAATTAAATTCCTCTATGATTTTAAAATCATGAATAAAGATCCCATATAAATATTTTCTAGTTTTGTTGATATTACATGTTAAAATTTTGTGGAAGAATTAAGTTTTTGCAAGTACACAATGGATAATGTATTTGAATAAATATGTAGAAGTGGGATATATCATGGAGATATGTCAGAGGAATACATTTTTGCTGAACATTTTGGCGATAATGCTTCAAGTATAATTCGACCAAAATGAAGATTTATTCAAATAGCATCGGAAGGAATATACTTGAAAAATTAGTATACTCAATGAAGACAAAATTGATGTTGTCACCAGGGGGAGTAAAATTGATGTTGGCGTTATGTGGAAAAGTAAAAGAGATCATATTTTCAGGGGGAGATAATATCATGATGTAATCTTTTTCCCTTAACCAAGGTTTTGTCCCACTGGGTTTTCCTGGTAAGGTTTTTAACAAGGCAGCTTTGATAATTATTGTGTACTCTTTTTCCTTCACCGGATTTTTATCCCATTGGGTTTTTCCTAGTAAGGTTTTAATGAGGCACAATAATATTTGTTTATGGACATCCAAGGGGGAGTGTTATAAAATATTTTTCTATTAATGGATGTCCATATTACCATCTCTTAGGATTTTTCTTAGGATTATTTTCTTCCTAAATGCCTAAACCTTGTAACCTCCCAATGAATGATTTGTAGGGAGTTTTCCTATGGTTAATGCCATAATGCTTACCATTACTTATTTGTAACCATAGGTGGAAACTTCAATGTGGAGAGGCCTATAAATAGAGGTCATGTACAAGACATTCTTACACCATTGAATCATAAATGAAAGTGATAATTTCATGCTCTCATATTTTCTTGTTCCTCTCATATTTCTTTCTTGTTATTATATTCTCTCTTCTTTTCTTTATTTTTATAATAGAAACTTATTTTTTTCAAATATTCTTTTTTTCTTATCCAGATTTAAATTTTCTATTTGAATTTAAGATGTGTTAAAAATAAAATCACCAAATAATGTCTCAAATTGATGTGTTATCAAATCTCAACAAAATTTCTTAATTTTTGATTTGATGACTCCTCAATTGCAATAAAATTGAAGAGCACATAACCGTTGGGGTTATATCAGAGCAGTGCCGCCTCGAGTCCGCTCTCCAAGAAATTAAACCCGAGGGGTTAGTGGAAGCTAACCCGGGGTGTCGATCTCCAGAAACCTAGTGTAATATGATCTCTAATAGCTAGTATGTAATCTTGAAAAGGCGGGTAAAAAGCATTTTTATTTGGTTTTGATAGGAAGTTTGGTATGTGCAAAAGGTAAAGTAAAAGATTAGAGTTAAAAGTGAGATTTGGATGAAAATGGGATAAAGGTCATTCTTGATGAATGAAAGCTTTGGGAATCATTGCTTCAAAAGGTTGTCGAGGAGTTTGTTTGATTTCTAAAGAACCCTAGAGGAACCCCTATAGGCTAGGCTTATGTTAACTTAATTAATGCCGGAACCCCGCACATTACTTAATTTAACCCAAGTTGATTAAGTTCCAAATCAAGAAATAATTGATTATGCAAGACTTTAAATCTACAATTTGGGCCACCCCATAATTGCTCTAAATTTCTCTCTAAACCCTAATTCATTGATGGCCACCCATACAATAAATTAGGACCTAGAGAGTGTTTGCCCAATGTCTCAACACAACCAATTAATTTTTATGCCATCTCCCTCAAGCAAATAGCTTAACACTCTTAATCCACTAACCAAGCCACCTTGCATTAGCACATAATTTTCACCAAGAGAATAACAAAACTATGAACCCATAAATTTCATTAAACTCAAAGCTAATAAGTAGCAATGTCAAGCATTATACAAGAAGGAAACAACATAAACATAAACATAGTGTATAACCCTAATGACATAAATGCATCCAACTAAGTGCCATAAATGCACCTCAACCAAATGCAATAGCAATTAATACAACCCACCAAAATGTCATAAATGCAACCCTAGAAACTTAGAAAAGCATAAATACAACAAATGGGGAAAGGATTAGAACTAGGAAAACTCCCCTATTAAAGCTTCAAGCTCATCCCTTGGCTCTCACCACCAAGAATGGTGGAGCCTAGCTGCTACTCTCCATGGAAAAACCAACAAGAGAAGAGGAAGGAGTGGAAGCCATGAATGGAAGGAAGGAAAAGGTGAAGAAGATGAAGATGAAGATGGAGAAGAGAGAGCTAGGGCTTGGGGGTGTGAAATGTGAACCAAATCTGCCCTAATGGGGTGTATGATTCGTGTTTTAAGTCCCCCAAGTCGGGTCAAGTGAGTGGGTAATGAGTTAGATCCAGTTTGGGCCCAAAACTCGAGACTGAAAATTCTGCAGAAACGCCCGCTAGCCGTCGTCTCGCCGCGGAGGTGATGTTGCTTCTGGAACTCTGGGGGCCTTCTCGCCGTGGGCTCGCCGCGGCGAAGCCACGGCGAGCTCATGTCTTCTCTGCCAAAATTAGGCCTTCCTCGCCATCTACTCGCCGCGGCGAGGTGCCTTCAGTTCTGCCTCTTTGTTTAGCCTTTTTCTTCGTCCCAGGTCCAATCTTTTGGTCCTGAGCGACCCTACAAGTGGAAACAAGACTAAACAATGATCAAATAGCCCTATAAACCAATTCATACAAATTAATCTACAATTATGGCTAATTAACCCTAATCTAACACTAATTTCACCTGAGAGTCTAAGTTCTACATTAGGCATTATCGGACTAATATCGCATCTCAATCATGTTAATTGCCTCAAATTAGGCATATAAAAACCATACAAATCAGAGATTTGTCAAAAATATTTCTAAAACTCTACTAAATATGGAGAGTTATCAACTTGGCAACTCTATAATCCAACTGATAATATCATATCAGAACTTGGTAATTATATATAGAAACTTGGTAATTTCATATAAAAGCTTGGTAATTGTATAATGGAATTTGGGGAAAATTAGGACAAATGAAAAAATTGTACTTACACATACATATATTGCTGAATGTATATTGAAAGGCTTGGTGGCTCTCCACCAAGTAGCCACCATGCTTTTTGCTTAAACAAAGGGGGTCGTGTTCAAATTTCACCCCTCTTCATTTTACACAAAATAACCCACAAGCATCAAAGTTCTACATCAGAGCTCTTGCGGTGGTGATGGCTTGAGCTAGCCTTTTGCGGTGGCAGTGGGCCGACCGATGGCTGGTGGGGAATTAATTATATAAAAAATAATTTATTTAAGAGTATTTTTGTCATTTTCTTTAAATTTCAAAAAGAACAATTTAGTCCATAACATCTCATAGGTATTATACAATTTTGTTGCACCTTTCTGTCATTAACATACTTTAAGAGTCTTTTAATATCATTTGTCTTTTTTAAAACAACCACGATTAACACAAAAAAATATATAATACCATATATTGAGTTAGAGAACTAAGACAATACTGCATAAAATTAAGAGAATCAACCAAAACCTTGTAGAAAATTAGAAGACCAAAGGATACTTTTTCATGTGTAATTTTAAAATATAAACTTAAAAATATCCTACTTTAATAGTCAAAAATCTAAATATCATCAACCAGTTGCTTGTCCAGATTTTATAATATTGAAAGTCCTATTACTATTAACACTTTTCTACATTTTGCAATTGCTGATTTATTTATTTATTTATTTATTTTGTTTGGAAAGAAGTGAAAGACTTGTAAAACTCTTTGCTTGCTTTTCTTTTCTTCTTATCCCTTATTTATACTGCAACATCCTTCTTCGTCTTCTTATCTTTTATGTTTTGTATTACCTTGTGATTCTGCAGTTCCCCTTTCTCTTCCTTCACCTCCTCTCAAAGTTATTTCTGCAAACTGCAACAACATAAATGGAGTTTGGGATTTCAAGTTCTACATTTTTCTATATCATCATATTTGGATGCTTCGCTTTGAACGTTATCATGGAGTATGGATCCAGTGCTCAACTCATACCTGAAGATGAAGGTTTCCTTAACTAACCTTGTGTTTCTTACTTCTTACTATGTATATCACCCTATTTAAAATATATTGTTTTCCCCCACTTGAAGGCTTGAGTCTTCAACCTATCCACACTACATCTTGCGAATGGTGAAGGCTGTTGTGACGTGGCACGGACGGTGATGACATCCGTTCTGTCACCAATGGCGTAGACGTTACCTACGGCATTATCGTCATGTCACTACTAGCGATATAATTTTTGTCTAAGTTGATGCTATAAGATTAAGAAGAACTATTTTACATCAACTTTTATAATTTTTATTATCAAATGTAATTTTTCAGAAAGTACTATACAAATGGACTTTTTTTTTTTAATGCTAAGATTGATTAGTTCACTTCTATTTAATGCTTGACTGCTTTACTTGTTATAGCTTTAATTTTATGCTAAGATTCAATTCACTCCATTAATTTTAAAAATATGTTAACACTTCTCCTTTACACACCGTTAGATTATTCAAAGAACTAACCAATCATAATAGTAGTTTTTGTATAAGAAATATGATTTATTAAAAGTTTTATTCATATATAGATAAATTGGTATCTAAATTGAGGTTTTTAGTAATCTTATTCTCTTTTACATGTATAAAGGTTCTAAATGCTTTAGAAGGTTCCTTAAAAGTGGACCCAACACCCCATAACTGAAAAGCTTTTTTTTTTTTAACTTAAATGCCCCAAAAGTATTATTTCAAAACATTTATATCTCAAGTTAATTAACAAAGAGGCAATAGACAATTCCCACCTAGGACTACATGACATGTCACTTAGAGTATAAATGCTATAAAATAATAATTTCAGAACAGTTAAGATTTGAAAAACTTACTGGTGTTCAATGCTCATTTAAAGAAACTTTTGGGGAACTTAAGAATTACATCCCAAAACACATCAACACTCATTCAACAATGATTTAACTCTCATATGACATTTAATCTTAGGTGGCAAATGTACATTTACCTTTCCGGTAACATTATTGGACTTAAATACTATGAAATAATGCCTTCATTGCATTTAAGATCTATAAAAAACTTCCGTATATTGTGAGAAAATTTTCAGAGTATTTTAAAAGCTTAACCCCCTTTTCATCAAGAACCTTAACCCCTTTTACATGTATAGAATATGATAGAAACCTATCCTTTATCAATTACCTATATGTGTGTATATAATATTCCATTGACTTAATTTATTTGATTTTTATAATTTGTAAATGATATAAATCTTCATACCCATGAAACTGAAATAAATATAAAAAATATACTTGAATTTTAAGCTCGTTCTCTCTTTCTTCCTTCACCCATCCACTCCTCTAGCCTTATTTACAGGATAGAGAGAGAACAGAGAGAGAACGTTTTATAGTTTTATATTATACTATTTGTAAACCATGTTATTAAGTTTTTTTTACGTGAATGTACATTCTTAGCTTTCATTATTATGTTTTGACCTTGTTCTCATGTGTTTTAATAAATATTAAATAAGGGTAAAATTAAAAAGTTGTCAAATCTTAAGGTAAAATTAATAAGATATAATTAAAGTTTTCCTTCTTCTGAATAAAATATGCTATAAGGTGCCTTATAAATAGAAGTAGATGTATGCCAAAAAAAAAAAACCTAGGAGTAGATGAGTATTTTTCTAGTTTCTTCTTTGAATTAAATAAATCAAATAAATTCTTTAAAACGGTATTAGTTATTTTATGTTCTTTATATCTTTTGAGATGTATATTATACCGTTATAAAAGAGATTATAAAATATAATTCTTAACAGTTTGATAGCTTGTGAACTATAGTTATATAAATGATAAAATAATTAATTATATTAATTCATATTTAAATAGTTTTACGTTTGGTTTCTGATGCTATTTGTAGCAATGTTTGCACTCATATTTGATCATTACTGTGCTCTTCTGGATAAGAAGAAATTTCTTGATTAAGACGGAATGATTTAAATATTTACTGACGAATTAAAGTTTACAGGCTAAGCCTTCATCAGCTTTTTAAATTTGATATGAACCCTTTTTTAATACATGATATGAACCAACTTTACATCACTATTTAGCTTCCATAATTTACTAATAAAAGTCAACTGAATCTTATATTTAAGAATAGAGAAAGGAATATTTATGTGACTGAAATTTAAATAAGGTGGGCCAGTAATTTGACATTGATTTACGAATGAGGTTTACAGATGTTTGGGAACAAACATAGAAAACAAGTTATTGCCGTAAATTTAATTTCGAAACTTTGATCCTTCATTTTCTCTGTTTTTCTTTTGGGAAAAAGATAAAATGATATCAATTAATCATTAAGTCCTACAGGATATCAAAACAAGTGCAACACATACAATAATGAAAATATAACTGAAAAGATTTATAAGAAATAATATAAAGTAAACTACTCCGATCCAAGAGTAGTAAACATAATCCTTATTTTCTCTCTCCAAGAAATTTGTTAGATTCAAATATTTTTTAAATTTTTGCCAACAAGATTGCAATGGTTAAAAACCATATTTCCTTGGGACAATTTTATGTTTTCATTATAGTCTTATGTTGGGAAAAAATTGTTTGAAAATGAGTTTTTATTTACATGTTCCAGAAAAAAGATAAAGTTGTCTCGGAAAATTGAGTAGGGAATATAGTCTTATGTTGGGAAAAAAATTGTTCAAAAATGAGTTTTTATTTACATGTTGGGCTTTGAAGGGTCAACATGAACATAAAATGGGGGTAGCTGAAATGAGGATGTTGAGATGGATGTGTGGTCACACAAGAAAGGATAAGATTCGAAATGATCATATACGAGAACGAGTTGGAGTGGCACCTATTAGTGAGAAAATGGTAGAAAATCGTTTGAGGTGGTTTGGACATGTACAAAGGAGGCCATTAGATGCACCAGTGAGGAGGGTAGATCAAATAGTCTGGAGTCCGATTAAGAGAGGAAGAGGGAGACCGAGGTTTACACTCAATGAAGTTGTAGATCGAGACCTTTTAATAAATAATATATCTAAAGATTTGGTTACCGATAGAGCACAATGGCGTCGTGCGATCCATGTAGCCGACCCCACTTAGTGGGATAAGACTTTGTTGTTGTTGTTCCAGAAAAAAGATAAAGTTGTCTCGGAAAATTGAGTAGGGAATATAGTCTTATGTTGGGAAAAAATCGTTCGAAAATGAGTTTTTATTTACATGTTCCAGAAAAAAGATAAAGTTGTCTCGGAAAATTGAGTAGGGAATAAGCATAGAAACATCATGTTTTCATTTATGTCAAAAAACCTTATGTGAATATATAAAATCTTATGTAAATGATTTATTTCTATGAAACAGTCTAGTCAGTTGCTAATAGTACCAAACATATGTGGATAAATTTAAAATAATAATTCAAATGTAATTTTTTTAATTTTTTATTTTCAAAATGTATTTTGAAAATTTCTTTACAGAATTGTCTTAGAAACTTGATAATTATAGAATCAAACATACCCTTGATTTTATTCATTTATTTGTTACTATGCTTTATGTCGAATGATTTTTTTTAAAAAAAAAAATAAAAGAATGTTTGGTTGATGCAGTGAAGGTTCTAAAAACAATATCATCGAAGATTGATAACTTGAATTGGAATGTGACCCCAAGTTCTTGTATCGACGGAGGCTTCAAAAATAGTATAATCAGTAATGGCATCATAAGGAATGTATCGTGCGATTGCAGTTTCTCAAGCGGAAAGGTTTGTCACGTTACAAATATGTAAGTGAGTTTGTGTACATGTCTATAACATAACTTTCTTGATCAATTTGGGTCCAAATAAAGCTCCAATCTCAGATTAAGTTATGTTTAATTATGTCCAAATAAATTGGAAAATTTTCTTCTTCTTCATTATTATTTTGGTTCCGTTTTTAAAACCAGTTGATTCGACCTTGGGATATATTTCTATAATATTCATAATATAATGAGGTATGACACGTCAATTAAAATTAGTAACACAAATTGGTGCTAATTATAATAGAATTTTTTCCGTTATTTCTATGTAAATAGTGTAGCGATATGTTTTCTACTTCTCTTTGAAGGATAGCCATATGACGGGCCTCAATCTGTCTGGGATTTTACCAAGTGAATTTGGGTTCCTTATCCATCTGCAAAAACTGTAAGTAATGAAATCTTTTTATCTCTATGATATGTTATTGGTTAATATAAGTGCATATAATAGCTTAGATGTGTGCGTAGCTGGGTTGAAATGTAGGAATTAATGATCTGAAATGTAACTTTTATATGTCACAGCGATTTGTCTTTCAATTGTCTGAATGGATCAATCCCAAGGAGCTTTTCTAGACTCCCTCTTGTTTCATTGTAAGTGATCAAAAGTTGTGTACATGGTTATCTATCTATGTTTTGCATCCATCCATGCATTTATATATATATATGTATGTATGTATATGTATATATACACACAAGCTTAACTATGTGTGACTATATGCATTATTTGTCTCTTTAACTTATACAAGTAACCTTATAGCTTAGTGATGTGTAAGCTTATTTTATAGAAGGAGGTCATAAATTTAATATTGCTTGTAATCCTATAGGCTGTTAATGGCTTCGTACCTTCTAAAAAAATTTCTTGAATTCAGATATCTTACGGGAAACCCGATCAGTGGTCCAATTCCAAATGAAATTGGTCAAATTACAACTTTGGAGGAGTTGTAAGTGTAAATCATTACACTTTAAATCTTTGAATTTCTGAAACTTGTTGGGATTGAGAAATGGTTTTATGGTCTTACTTCTTGCTGCAGAGAATTGAGAGATAATATGTTAGAAGGAGCTCTTCCTTCTAACCTTGGAAATTTGAAACAGTTACGCAGATTGTAAGAATATAACTTTATATAAGAATGGTCTTTTTTTTAGTTGTTTTATATATGACTATCACATTAGTCTTATTATCACTTTTGGATGTGTTTTCTATTTTTTTGGATGAATTGGATGTGTTTTCTGTTTACAGGGATCTTTCTGGAAATAATTTCTCAGAGACAGTACCTGAAAGTTTGGGCAATCTAAAGAACCTAGAAACTTTGTGAGTGGTAATATGATTTAGTCCTTCCTTTCTTTTTGATGTTGTGTTCATCTCTTTTGAGTTCTAACATTTTTGTAGTTCATTATATGGGAGCAATATAAAAGGAAAATTGCCCAATTTTATTGGGAATTGGACCCATCTGAATAGACTGTGAGTGTAGTTTATTTTCTTCCATAAGGGCTCGTTTTTCGAATTATTTCCACACACACAAAAAAAAGCATTCCCTTTATATTATTATGCTTTGACTACTTTTCTGGTGGGCAGCTATTTAAGAGGTAACCCTATGGAAGGCCCCATTCCTACAACTATATCTCAATTAACAAATTTGACCGTGTTGTGAGCACTTATTCCTTCTGTAATGCTCAATGGCTGTGAAATTTAATTTCAAATATTGATGATTTTTTCTGCAATTTCTAATATTTTAGGATAATATCTGATTTGCATGGATCGGCGACAATGAGATTTCCTAATCTAGAGAATTTGACCTCTTTGACACTCCTGTAAGTTGAAAATTTAACAATGAGGTAAAAATCTAATTATCACAAATGAATTACTATCCAGTGTTAATTATAGAATCTTGTTAGGGTGTTTGTTCGTTTGGTCTAAAATACAATGTAAGATAATCCATTTTATATATTCCAAATTTTTAATTTCTCCTAGTCTATCATTATGAATTGCATACATATTAAGGGGTTTCTAAATAGTAGTTATAATTCAAATGATTAAATAGGGTAGTTTTGGGAAACAAACACACATTTTTTTACCAATAACTAAACTACTTTTCTTTATTTATCCAAATCAGTTAGGTAGTTCCTACGATATTTAGCACTAGAGGGAGTGTTTTCAATGAAATTTATTGTTTCCATTTTCTGTTTTATTCTCAGGGTGTTGAAAAATTGCTCCATCCATGATTCCATTCCCAATTACATTGGTCAAATGGAAAACTTATCTACTCTGTAAGTTTATATTCATATATATGCGGCCAATACATGCCAGTACTATCATTTTTTTCTTTGAGATTACTCTTGTGCAGTTATTTTTATGAAGCAATATTTGTGTCACATGTATTAATTGCAGAGACTTGAGTTTCAACAAGTTGATCGGTGAAATCCCAAACAATATAAGTGACTTAACCAAACTAAGATGCATGTAAGGGAGTATTCTACTTGACGTGAGTATAGAACTTAATTTCTTGGAATTTAATTACTCTTATTAATTAATATTTATTACACATGGATGCAGGTTTCTAACTGAAAATTCTCTGACCGGAAAAGTTCCTGAATGGATGCTGCAAAACAAAGATGATTATTTGTTAGCACAATCTTTTCATTTTAATTTTCCTTATATCATTACTATAGTTTAATGCCACTATTTAAAATTAATTACCTTAAATCATATGAACGAAAATTTCTTTAAACCTTTAATCTGTAATTAACCCACTTTGTACAATGTCATTTCAACTTGAACTTTAAAAGATTTCATATGTGAAGAATCAAGTTGTCACAATTTAAGGTTTTTGTTTGGGCAATCTTCTACACACAACTTTTGATTGAACTGTATCGAAAATTCTAGATGTCTATACGCTAATTAGACCATAATTTTTTTTTTTCAAAGAAGAAAATGAGATACTCTCACCGCTATTACAAGACACTTCTAGAAGGGACAAATAACCTGTTAGAAAAGGATAAAGAATAGATGAATATAGTAGTTATCAAAAGTTAATTTATGTGTTGTTAATTTATTTTTTTGATAGTACTCCTATTTAAAGTTATTAAGTATAAGGAAGAATGTAATACAAATCTTAAAATAAAATTAAAACTTTATTTTATTTATAGAAAAAGTTAATTAGTAAATCACATCTTCTTAGTTCTAATGGGTTAGTTAGAAATGTCTTATAATAGAAAATACAGAGGATAATTCAATTCAAATACTTATATAAAACTACTTGTCGCTTTTGTTGCTTTATCCTTGAGTGTTTGAAGTTTAAATAAATAAACATGATCCCAGCAGCTCATCTAAACCTTATGAACAAGTTATACCACAGATGCAAGTTACTTACATGGTGTAATTTTACACTACTTTATCTTTCAGTGATCTATCTTACAACAGTTTTTCTGAGACTTCTGCTCACACTTGTCAGTACAATAATATGTAAGCTCCTCCCGCAAAAGGAAAAAAAAAAGTTTTCTATAAAGACATTATATAGCATATCTAAGCAATTCTTTTGTCACACAGAAACTTGGCTTCGAGTCTGTCATCTTCAGCAAACACCTCGTAAGATTATCCTTATGTTTTACCTGTTTCAATTATTCTAAACTCTTTTTAATTCATATATTGTAATTTTTGTTTATCTTGCAGACATACTTGCCTGAAAAGGGGACTTCCTTGTGGAGGAAAGCCCAAGTGTGAGTGTTTAAACTTTGTACATCAATGTTTTCTTGCCTCTTTGAGAGTTTCCAACGGTATTATCATTTTAAATTGTATTTTATTTTGAATAAATTAAATAAATCAGCTTTAAAAACCCATCAATAACTTCATTCACGAGTCTTAACTGATTAATGTAGATTTTTTCCAAGATAACGGTGAACTAATTAAGATAGTCATATCTCACAAAAGAAGATCATACCATGACAAATTGGATAATTTGGATTCGCTTATAGCTAGATATGATTTTTGATGAGGTTGTCATCACTACATATGCAGATCATTCATTATTCATAAATTGTGGGGGACCTGCAATTGAATATGAGGGGAATAAATATGAAGAAGACACTAATCCTGGAGGCATCTCATTCTATTTTGCTAGTGGTGATAAATGGGCTTATAGCAGCACAGGAATATACTTAGAAAGATCTGATAATAATTACATAGCAACAAACAGATTTTCTCTCAAGATTACTGATCCTGACTTCTACCAAACAGCTCGTCTATCCCCTTTGTCTCTCAAGTACTATGGCCTCTGTATGATTAATGGAAATTACAACGTTAAACTACACTTTGCTGAGATTATGTATTCTCATGACCAAAATTTCAGCAGCCTGGGAAGCCGCATATTTGATGTTTCAATTCAAGTAAGTCTCACTATCTGAAGAGTCTAAATTTTTTCTATTGATTACAAAATTCAGTGAAGACCAACCATGCAGTAATAGAGTTCAAGAGAGTTAATATAAGGGTCAAGTAGCATCCAACATATTAATGCTATTTGTGGTGCAATTTTGCTCATAAAGAAATTTTCCAGGTGCAATTTTCCTTAAAAATGTTTTTCGACGGCCATTATACCCTTGTTTTTTTACTCCCAACAAGTCTTATAAATTTAGGTGCATCGAGCATCCTAATATATATATATTTTTTAAGTAAAACTAAGCATTCTAAAGTAGACTTTTGTGCAAATTTTTCTTTTAAACCTTTTTTTGAGTTAATTTTTATATAACTTTGTTTCATATTTTTAGTAAACCTCTTTAACATTTTTAATACTAAGTTTTTTAACTTTGGAGTAGTCATCTTAAAAATTTAAAAATTGATTATTGAAAATGTTAAAGATGAATTCAAAAAATATAGATGAGTCTTAAAAACATGAAAGAGGTAAATAAAAAAAACATTGCACCAAAAAATTACTTTAAGATTTTCTTAAAAATTACTTAGAGATTCTGGATGTATGTTAACTTAATAGACTTTTCTAAGGTTATAAGGAAGGGCAAATTTACACGTGAAAAAAAAAATACTTGAAGGATAAAATTGCATTTAAAAAATATATATTGTAGGGGCAAAATTGCACCACAAAAAAGATTACAAGTGGTAGATGCTCATCTGACAAATGACATGACGGTATTGGATGTTACTTTATCAATTCACAAAATATTATAGGGTGTATTACCTATCAAGTGATGAGCTCATCACTATGTTTATTTATCTCTTCAATGGGTGACTAAATGGCTTTGCAAAAAAAAAAAAAAAAAAGGTGACTAAATGGCAATTATAATGACAAGCCATATTTATGGTGCGACTTGAATGTTGAGCAGAGTCTCATTAATGTACATATCTCTCACATAAATGAACTATCAAAGGATTACTGTTATGCATTATGATTCAACATGCTTTAAACTTTAGCTATGTACGTTAACAAAAGTTCTGAAAGGCTGGAACTCTTGTGTGTATATCATGACAGGGTAGGACATATTTGAGTGATTTCAACATTATGAAGGAAGCAAATGGTGTTGGTAAGAGCATAGTTAAGGACTTCAAAATTGATATCTATGATAACACCTTAGAGATTCATTTATATTGGGCTGGGAAAGGAACTACTTATATTCCTAATAAAGGTGTATATGGACCTCTTATATCTGCTATTTCAGTCACCCCAAGTAAGTCAAATGTCATAATTATTGATTCACACTCTTACTAGATTAAGCTAATAATGACGGTTTTCACTTTGATATGGATCATAAGCGTTATTGTTTTTATTTTTTGTAGACTTCAAAATTATTAGGATTTCTTCTGGAACCATTGCTGGAATTGTGGTTGGATCATGCGTGTTCCTCATACTAACGCTATTTATCCTTCAAAAGATGGGTTTCTTATGTGGTAAAGATTCAAAAGACAAACGTAAGATCAAGATTTAAATATCGATACCTTTTTCATATACACATCTGTTGATAAGGTTGTATAATATAGTGAAAATTGTTTTTTTTTTTTTTGAACATCGATACCTTTTATGAACTGGATATAATATTAGTCAAAATTGTTTTCATATACATAAACTCTAACATGCCAAATGGACAAATAGTACTCCTCCAATCATAAATACAAGACCTATTTATTTATTTTGATTAGATTAAAATTGTTAGTTAAATTAGTTAAAATAACATGATATTATTAAAGCACCCTAACAATCACCCCTCAAAAGAACATGAGAAATGATAGATATTTTTTTCATTAAAACCTTTATTCTCACCTTCACTCTCATGTTTGTTAATTATTGATGAGTATCGATAGGGATGGTTTGAGAAAAAGTTGAGAAAAATTAGAAAGAGATCTTATATTTAGGATCAATCTTACTTCCTCAAATAGGTCTTATATTTAGGATCGGAGGTAGTAATTTTTACTCATTCATATTATTTCTCGTTTCCTGTATTAATATATTTTGATTTTTATGTATATAATCTTTTTATGCAGAACTTTTAGGTCTAAAAACGGGTTATTTCTCCTTGAAACAAATCAAAGATGCCACTAATAACTTTGCTCCAGAAAATAAGATTGGTGAAGGAGGTTTTGGACCAGTATATAAGGTAATTTTAACGTATCATGATATCACAATTTACATCCAGTATTAAAACAAATTAAATCATTTATCAAAAAAATCTTGTTTTTAATTAAGATGTATTGATTACGCTTAAGAAACTTCGAAAACTGATACTAAAGAACTGATTAAATTGTAGGGTGTATTATCAAATGATGTTGCCATAGCTGTGAAGCAGCTTTCTTCAAAATCAAAGCAAGGAAATCGTGAATTTGTTAATGAAGTTGGAATGATATCTGCTTTGCAACACTCAAACCTTGTTAAGCTTTATGGTTGTTGTGTTGACGGAAACCAATTGTTGCTGGTATATGAGTATATGGAGAACAACTGCCTTGCTAGTGCTCTTTTTGGTAAGGAGAATTCTTTATAATAAAAATAGTATATATAAAGTATTATCAGGTAAAGTTAAAATTGATTGAGTATAAACAAAAATAGATTTTACGTATGTACTATCAATTTTTTTGTGTTTCTCTCTACTGTACAACAACAACATATTGAAGAAAATATAAAATCTTGTGATAAACTTTTCGTCAATAAATTTTAGTTCTATCTTTATTTTCAAAAACGAAAATTTACATATTGTATTTTAGGCCTTTTTTTAAAACATATTTACTCATGTGAAGCAGCTTACACACACATATATATATAGATTTTATTGAACGACTTGATAGAAATTTTCTGTAGGATTAAATGTGCAATTTTAGCAATGAAGTTTTTACTTATGAGCATCTACCAGAATTAAGTTTTGAATAATGAAAAGTAGATATAATATTTTAAAAATAAAGCAATTTTATCAATTCTATTCAATTGGTCGAAACTTCTGCCTCTTGTTCTTGTGGGACTTGCTTATTATCCCTCCTCCTTTGTAACAGACATTTGGATCAATTTAATGGAATTCATAATACACCCTACAATTTAATTAGTTCTTTAGTATCCTTGAAAATCGTGCAAAGTTAAATTTGTATTATCAATTTTTTTTAGTATCCATTGAATTGTAGGGTGTATTAAATTTGTATTATCAATTTTTTTTACCATGAATATCTGCCACAATTAAGTTTTCAAGGAAACAAAAATTGATAATACAAATTTATTACACCCTACAATTTAAAAGACTGTATCAATTTTTGTATCCTTGAAAACTTAATTGTGTCAGATACTCATTATAAAAAAATTTCATTATTAAAATTGCACCTTAACCCTTTTATTTAATTTTGTTCTATTGTATTTAATATGCCATATGATATTAATGTTAGGTAGTCAAGGCCAAAAGATACACATGAACTTGCCTACAAGAATGAAGATATGTGTAGGAATAGCAAGAGGATTAGCCTATCTTCATGAAGAATCAAAGTTGAAAATTGTGCATAGGGATATTAAGGCAACTAACGTCTTACTTGATAAAGATTTGAATGCCAAGATATCAGACTTTGGCTTAGCTAAACTTGATGAAGATGAGAATACTCATATTAGCACAAGAGTAGCCGGAACAATGTCAGTAATCTACTTTATCTTTTTGCTATATCAATTTCAAATTTGGTATAGTATTAATAGGTTTTTTACTTAGACTTTCCTTTCACATTCCTTGTTTTTTGACTTGACTATAAATTTTATATATTTTCTCTTTTTAGTGGTTATATGGCTCCTGAATATGCAATGCGAGGATATTTAACTGACAAAGCAGATGTTTATAGTTTTGGAGTTGTTACATTAGAAATTGTTAGTGGAAAAAGCAACACAAGTTACAAGTCAAGAGAAGAGTTCGTTTGTCTTCTTGATTGGGTTAGTTATATACTTACTCTAAGCATTAGTATGATGTTCAACATTCTTCATAAATTAATGGTTTGATTGAATTTCTAACGACTCATATCTTGATGTAACTGAAGGCCTATGTTCTTCAAAAGCAAGGAAACCTTCTTGAGTTGGTAGATCCAAATCTTGGTTCAAACTACTCCTCACATGAAGCCATGAGAATGTTGGAGGTGGCACTCCTATGCACTAACCCATCTCCATCTCTGAGACCATCCATGTCTTCTGTTGTTTGCATGCTTGAAGGAAAATTGTCGATCCAAGCTCCGGTAATCAAGCGTAGGGAGAGTGATTGGGATGCAAGATTCAAGCCATTTGAGATGCAATCCCCTCAAGATACCCTTAGTCAAATCTTTAATTCTTCTATAAAATCACGCCAAAGTGAGGAGCAAGGATTTGCTGCAATGGATAGTCCATCGACATCACAAGATGGTATAGTCGAATCTTAGTAAAGATTTGAAACAAAGGATGGCTCAATGGTTTGACTCCTCTGTTTCTCTTCCATGTAATAAAGATTTCCCTTCATCTACGTTTCATAATGATTTTAACTAGGTATGATTTGATCTGAATGTATGTTTGAAAATTTGCATGAAACTACAATCTTTCATAAAAAGGAGTAGATATATTATTCAAAGCAAGGAATGATGATAATGCATATGCAAGGCATCCCTATAATAGCCCTAATAAATACAAATATAATAAAATAATGGGTTAAAGGTCAATTTTACCCTGAAAGTTTTAGTTTAGGAGAAAATTTTTCCCTAAAGTATTTTCAGTCCAATTTTGCTTTAGAAATATTAAAATGGAGGAATTTTACCCTTTAACATTAAAATATTAATGGTCAACGTATTTCTATTAGTCAAAATGAGTTTTTTAACGAAGTAAGGCGATATTGCTACATTTTGGAACTTCCAGGGCAATTTTGAAGCAAAAAAAAAAACTTCTAGGGTAAAATCGGTGCTGAGCGAAAACTTCTGAGACAAAATATAGACCTTTAATAACACTAAAATAATTAACAAAATAAGCTACTTAAATTTTTATCATTCGATGGAGATTTTTAACAAAAGTGGATTAGTGGTCTAGGGGAACCTTCTTGATATCTACCTTAGGTAAGGAGTTTGAATCTCATTTTGGCCAAATGGGTATTTTATTATCTCTCAACACTGAAATTTTCACAATGCCCTCATGTACAAAAAATTGAAAATTGAAAAAGAAATGCAACAAGATTTTTCTCTTCCCCGTTCATTTTCAAACCAAAGAAATGGGGTAGTGACAAATCTCTGATTTGTAATGCTTTTATATGCCTAATTTGAGGCAATTAACATGATTAAGATGCGATATTGGTCCAATAATACTTAACATAGAACTTAGGCTCTTAGGTGAAATTAGTGTTAGATTAGGGTTAATTGGCCATAATTGTAGATTAATTTGTATGAATTGGTTTATAGGGCTATTTGATCCTTGTTTAGTCTTGTTTCCACTTGCAGGGTCGCTTAAGACCAAAAGATCGAACCTGGGGCAAAGAAGACAGCTAAACGAAGGAGCAGAAGAAAGGTGAGTTTGCCGTGGCCTCGCCACGGCGAGCCCACGGCGAGAAAGTCAGAAGAGAACCAGAAGCAACAGCAGCTCGCCGTGGCGAGCCTGCAATTCTGCAGAATTTTAGCTGCGAAAAATTGAGCCCAATCCGAATCCAACCCAATACCCACTCACTTGACCCGACTTGGGGGACATAAAACTCGAAACTTAGACCCCATTATGGCAGATTTGGTCCACATTTACACCCTCCAAGCCCTAACTCTCTCTTCTCCATTTTCATCTTCATCTTCTTCATCTTTCTTCCTTCCACCCATGGCTTCCACACCTTCCTCTCTTCTTGTTGGTTCTTCCATGGAGAGTAGCAGCTAGGCTCCACCATTCTTGGTGGTGGGAGCCAATGGATGAGCTTGAAGATTGAATAGGGGAGTTTTTCTTGTTCTAATCCTTCCTCCATTTGTTGTATTTATGCTTTTCTAGGGTTCTAAGGGTGCATTTATGGCATTTGGTGGAATGTATTAATTGCATTTGGTTTATGTGCATTTATGGCACTTGGTTGAGTGCATTTATGTCATTAGGGTTAGAAACTATGTTTATGTTATTTCCTTCTTGTATAATGCCTGACATTGCTACTTATTAACTTTGAGTTTAATGAAATTTATGGGTTCATAGTTTTGTTATTCTCACTACTACAGCAAAAGCCTATAGCAGCGCTTTTTTTGACCCTATAGCAGCGCTTTTAAACGCTGCTATAGCCAGTGCTGCAATAGGTCATATGACCTATTGCAGCGCTTATTTTGTGTTATGAGCGCTGCTATAGGTAATCTATAGCAGCGCTCATTATCTGAAAAGCGCAGCTTTAGGTCATACCTATATGAATTTTTTAAAAATAAAAAATAAAAAAGAAACCCTATACCAGCGCTTATTACATAATGAGCGCTGGTATAGGTTACTCTATAGCAGCGCTTTTTACGTAATAAGCGCTGCTATAGGCATTATTTTTTTTTTAAATATTCAGTTATTTTTGTTTCACAACCTTCTGCATCAGTGCAAAAAACCAGCAACACTATCCATTTCAGCCAAACTATATATACATACACACCAGAAAAGTCATACTAATATTGTACAATAAAACCAACCATTGTAAGTTGAAAACACTTGCAAGCTATTGATCGCTAACGTTTTTTATCCACAATAATTTGAACTCTTACCATTATAGGATATATGTTAAATCTTTAGTAAAGCAAAAAGTTTTGTAGGCATGGTCTTCCTACTACAAGCAACTTTTTTAATATTTACATAATTTGATTAATGATTATGAATAATGCATGGGTAAATAACATATCTATTAAGAAATCAGAAATTAAGGAGATTCTAACAAAAAAATGAAAAACAAAAAGAAACAGAAGAATAAGAAAAAAAACAACAAACAACAAGAAGGAAAAAAACAAATGATAGCAGCGTGTAAGCAAGAAGAACAAGAAGAAATACCCGAATAGGATCTGATTCTTACTCCTCACAACGAGAGCAGCGTGTAAGCAAGAGCACAGCACCAACAATGATTATTTCAGCATCTCCACTACTTACATCGACGACAGCGTGAAGAACCAAGAAAATAGGATCTGGAAACATGGAGGAACAGAGCTTGAAGACGAAGGATGGAAATAGGATGGAGCTGGGTTATAGGATCTGGAAGAAGAAGGAACAAAACAGAGCTGGGTTAAAAAAAAAGAAGAAGGAAAAAACAAAGCAAGAAGAAGAAGGAACAAAAGTTCACCTGAAGCTAAGATTTACTTTTGAGCTGGCGGGTTGAACTTTGGGGGCTTTTGAGAGGGAAAAAAAAGAGGGAAATGAATTGTAAAGCCCGCCACACCTATCCCAGCGCTTTATACATATAAAGCGCCGGGATAGGTGATAAAAATTAAAAAAAATTTCATAAATCATATTCTAAAATAATTAAATTAAAAAATTCTTTTATGAGGCCTATCCCAGCGCTTTTTACGTAAAAAGCGCTGGGATAGGTCATTAAAAATTTAAAAAAATAAAACTGGATGGAATTTAGAAATTCTTAAATAATAAGGACCGGGTTAAATATATTCGGGGAATAAAATACAAATCATTAAATGACCTATATAAATAATTTTTTGATGTGATAAGTTTAAATAAAAATTTAAAGGAAATCATGAAAAAAAACTGGGATAGGGTCACAAAAATTTAAAAAAAAAACTGTTGGTAATTTAGAAATTATGAATTAAAAAAGACAAGGTGCAATATTCAATGAATTAAATCAGAAAAAAGATTAAAATAGAGGAAAAGTAAAATAATAATTATAAAAACTATACCTGCCCTTTTTACATGAAAATTTTTGGTATAGGCCCTAAAAATGAATGAAAATTACTAAAATTAATTAAACCAGAACAATTAATAACTGAAAATAAAAATTATTCCTTTTAGGGCCTATACCAGCGCTTTTCACGTAAAAAGCGCTGGGATAGGTCATTAAAAATTTTAAAAAATAAAACTGGATGGAATTTAGAAATTCTTAAATAATAAGGACCGGGTTAAATATATTCGGGGAATAAAATACAAATCATTAAATGACCTATATAAATAAATTTTTGATGTGATAAGTTTAAATAAAAATTTAAAGGAAATCATGAAAAAAAAACTGGGATAGGGTCACAAAAATTTTAAAAAAAAATGTTGGTAATTTAGAAATTATGAATTAAAAAAGACAAGGTGAAATATTCAATGAATTAAATCAGAAAAAAAGATTAAAATAGAGGAAAAGTAAAATAATAATTATAAAAACTATACCTGCGCTTTTTACATGAAAATTTTTGGTATAGGCCCTAAAAATGAATGAAAATTACTAAAATTAATTAAACCAGAACAATTAATAACTGAAAATAAAAATTACTTCTTCTAGGGCCTATACCAGCGCTTTTTACGTAAAAAGCGCTGGTATAGGTCATTAAAAATTAAAAAAAAACTGGGGAAATTTTATTAATTATTAAATAAAAGAGATAAGTTTACATATTCAGGGAATAAAATATAAACTATAAATGACCTATCCCAGCGCTTTTTACGTAAAAAGCGCTGGTATAGGTCATTAAAAATTAAAAAAAAACTGGGGGAATTTTATTAATTATTAAATAAAAGAGATAAGTTTACATATTCAGGCAATAAAATATAAACCATAAATGACCTATCCCAGCGCTTTTTACGTAAAAAGCGCTGGTATAGGTCATTAAAAATTAAAAAAAAAACTGGGGGAATTTTATTAATTATTAAATAAAAGAGATAAGTTTACATATTTAGGAAATAAAATATAAACCATAAATGACCTATCCCAGCGCTTTTTACTTAAGAAGCGCTGGGATAGGTAATTAAAAATTAAAAAAAAACTGTTGGTAATTAAATTTAGATATTATTAAATAATAAGGACACATATAATATATTATGGGGGTTAAATATGGTTCAGATAAGGTTCAGAGAATTAAGTTCAAAGGAAATCACCTATATAAAGACAAACCTAGGAGGTAATTTAGACATTATTAAATAAAAGACATTATTTTAAATTAATATTCAGGGAATTAGCCTATCCCAGCGCTTATAAATATTTATAAAGCGCTGGGATAGGTCTTACATACCTATCCCAGCGCTTACTTTTGGTGTGCGCTGCTATTTGTGTGCTGCAATAGGGCATTTCTGTAGTAGTGTCTCTTTGTGAAAATTATGTGCTAATGCAAGGTGGCTTGGTTAGTGGATTAAGAGTGTTAAGTTATTTGCTTGAGGGAGATGTCATAAGAATTAATTGGTTGTGTTGAGACATTGGGCAAACACTCTTTAGGTCCTAATTTATTGTATGGGTGGCCATCAATGGATTAGGGTTTAGAGAGAAATTTAGAGCAATTATGGGGTGGCCAAAATTGTGGATTTAAAAGTCTTACATAATCAATTATTTCTTGATTTTGAACTTAATCAACTTGGGTTAAATTAAGTAATGTGCGAGGTTGCGGCATTAATTAAGTTAACCTAAGCCTAGCCTAGAGGGGTTCCTCTAGGGTCCCTTAGAAATCAATTAAACTCCCTGAAAATCGTTAGAAGCAATGATTCCCGAATCTCTCATTCATCAAGAATGATCTTTATCCCATTCTCATCCAAATCTCACTTTTAATTCCCACCTTTTACTTTACCTTTTGCACATACCAAACTTCATATTAAAACCAAACAAAAATGCTTTTTACCGGCCTTTTCAAGTTTACATATTAGCCATTAAGAATCATATTACACTAGGCTCCTTGAGATCGACACCCAGGGTTAGCTTCCACTATCCCCTCGGGTTGAATTTCTTGGAGAGCGGACTCGAGGCGGCACTGCTCCGATACAAACCCCAATCGGTGAGCTCTTCAAGTGGCGTCGTTGTCGGGGAGCCAAGTAATTGGTTCCCTAGTAGCCGGTTGTCAAACTTGTTTTGGCCGGGTCCATTTTCTTAGGTTGCATTTAGTTTAGTTGCATTTTAGGTTCTCTTCTGACTTTCTTGCCGCGGCGAGGCCACGACGAGCTCACTTCTTCTCTGGAATTTGAGAGCCAGTTCACCGTGGGCTCGCCGTGGCGAGGCCACGGCGAACTCACCTTTCTTCTGCTTCTTCGTTTGCCGTCTTCTTCGCCCCAGGTCCGAACTTTTGGTCCTAAGCGACCCTGCAAGTGGAAACAAGACTAAACAAGGATCAAATAGTCCTATAAACCAATTCATACAAATTAATCTACAATTATGGCCAATTAACCCTAATCTAACACTAATTTCACCTAAGAGTCTAAGTTCTATGTTAAGTATTATTGGACCAATATCGCATCTTAATCATGTTAATTGCCTCAAATTAGGCATATAAAAGCATTACAAATCAGAGATTTGTCAACTCCCCCACACTTAAACCTTTGTACTCCCGGACAAAGAAAATTTTTTAAAACTTAAGCACAATGGTAATTGAATATGAGCTAATGCAAATTGACAACCCTTCAATCAACAAGCAATGAGGAATGAAATGATGCTAAAGAGCTAACCATGAGTGTGGTAAATGCAATGAGGATGAGCAAAGGAGAAGGTCACTCAAGGATAAGTGTTTCACTCTTCTCACCATATTGGGTTCATTTTCTACTCTCAAGATCCACTTTGAAGCACATTCTACCATAGGCTTGTAAGAATTCTAAGATCTTCACTTAAAAACAAGAAGTGTAATGTATCAAAAGGGCTTTTAGGGGTTGAAATGATGGAATGGCTACATGGTGTGATGAAATGAAATGAAACATGATGTTGTGCATGCTTAAATTCCTAATTCGACTCAAGGCACCAATTGCAACTTGCTAAAACCACACATGCCTTATTTTTCACTTTTTGCAACTTTTTTATTTTTCACATTTTCTTTTTCTTTTTCACTCTTTTCTTCTTTTTTTTATTTTTGTTTTTCTCTATACATGGCATGCTTATGTACAACAAAGCAGTGGCATTTTTCAAACAATACAAGAAATGATGCAACTTTTCATATATTAGCATGTAAAATACAAAACATCAAGTGAAGGGCTTGAATGGGGTGACAAATGGAAGAGGTGTTTATGGCTTGTGTTTGGGATGATATGGTATGAAATGAATGCCTTTATCATGCTTCATTACACTAAATGCAAGTTTCGACCAAGAATGCAAACAAGTTCTAGAGAATGGCAATAAGTGGATATCACACAAGAATAAACATGTAGGTTCAAATCAACCTCACACATGGCTAATTCTCCTAAACTCATAAACAAAGATCAACTACAACCAAGATTCAACCATAAAGCATCAATTTCCATCAACAAAGTTGCCAATCAAGAAGATAAGTCAACAGCATCAACACACATCCAAAAGCATGAAGGAATTCCCATAATTGCCAAAAACATTTCCAAGAACATCATGTCAAGTCCAAAGAGGAACAAAAGTGGAAGTGAGGGAAAGTTAAAAATTTTCAAATTTTTCCAACTTTTTGAAGCTAAAAACATAACCAAGATGCAATAATTTTTAACCCACTTCACCCAATACAAAACACATCCCTACTCCCCCACACTTAATTTCTACATTGTCCTCAATGTAGCAAAAATATGGACATACCAATTTAGAGCATGTTGAAATCAAGTGTGGTATTGGTGTGTGAGCAAGAAGCATTTATTAATCCTAGGAATTGAAAGAAAAACAACTACTCTTTTTACTACTGGAATGTGTCCCTCCCCCACACTTATTTCCCTCATACAACAATTAAGCTACAGTATGCATGAAGATTAGGAAGAAAATAAGTGAGGAAAGAGACAACATTTGTTATGGCCTCCTCAGAAACTTGAAGGAGAAGTTCTCATCTAAGATGAGAAGCATGCATTTCTTCAATGTGGCTCCTTCTCCTATATTAGACTTCCTTGGGAGTGGGGGTTCCTGAAAAAGAAACACCGGACCAGCAGCAGTATCTAGTCCAAAAGAGAATACATAGAGAGATCTAAAACATAACACACTACAAAAAAAAAGTCAGTTTGTCACGGTTTCTTTGTCACGGTTATCAAAACCGTGACAAATGTGCACAATTTGTCACGGTTTTGTTGTCAAAACCGTGACAAACATAGGAAAAGAAAAAATTTGACAAATTTGTCACGGTAACAATATATAAAACCGTAACAAATGTGGTATAAAGCTTCCTGCCATATATGGGGGAAAACTTTATCATGGTTTTGGCCTTCAAAACCGTGACAAGACTGTAATTTTATTATTTAAAAAAATAAATATGCCTTTTGTCATGGTTTTTTAGGTAAACCATGACAAAGGTTAAGGAAATTTGTCACGGTTTTTCTTTCAAAACCGTGACAAATTAATTTTAAATAAAAAAAAAATTTTTTACATTGTTGTCACGGTTTGCTTCGACAAACTGTGACAACATTTTAGTTTTTTTTTTAAATATAAAGTTGTCACGGTTTGCATTTTGCAAACCCCGTGACACAATTTCTGTTTTTTAAAAAAATATAAAAGTTGTCACTGTTTGCAATTTGCAAACCGTGACACATTTTTGTTTTTTTTTTAAATATAAAAGTTGTCACGGTTTGCAAATGCAAACCGTGACAACATCTTTTTTTATTTTTTAAAATATAAATTCTTTGTCACGGTGTATCATGCAAACCGTGACAACATCTTTTTTTATTTTTTAAAATATAAATTCTTTGTCACAGTGTATCATGCAAACCGTGACAAAAGAATTTTATTTTTTTAGTCTGACTATTAGTGTACATTTGTCACCGGTTTTTTGATCGAAACAGTGACAACGGTCCCCGAATTTTTAACAACATTTGTCACGGTTTTGGGCAAAAACCGTGACAAATGTTCCCGAAATTTTTTTAAAAAAATTCGTACAATATTTGTCACAGTTTTTGTTCAAAACTGTGACAAAATATCGCCATTTGTCACGGCTTTTACTCAAAACCCGTGACAAATTATGTACTGACTCCTATATAAACCCCATCCTACCCCCTCATTTACACACTCCTATACTTTTCCCTTCTCTCTTCTCCTCTCATAGATATTTTTGTTCTCTATCTTCTCAGTCTTAGCAACTTATTTAAATCATTTATTCTTTTTATTTTATTCCCATTTAATTCAAATATTATGTTCAGTAATTTCTAATTATTGTTCTAATTTTGTTGGTTGCAGGTGTTTATCTAATTTTTTTAAAAAAAATGATACTTATTCTTCTACATAAAAATATAGGAAAGTAATCTTTAATAGTTTAAAATTACAAAAATTAAAATAAATAATCTACAATAGATTAATTATTGTGAAAATATTTTAATGAGTAATATATTAAAGAAATTAATTCGTTCAAAACAAAAAAACAAAAAAATACGAATTTTTTTAAATTAAATACAGCCTTGTCATGGCTTTAGTAAAAAAAACCATGACAAAGTGTCCAAAATACGAATTTTTTTAAATTAAATACAGACTTGTCACGGTTTTTGACATAAAAACCGTGACAAAGTGTCACCGTGACACTTTGTCACGGTTTTTTTTACTAAAACCGTGACAACATTTTTGTCACGGTTTTATAGTCTGTGTGTCACGGTTTGTGTAAACCGTGACAAACAGGTTTGTCACGGATGGTTTTGTCACGGTTCTTAAAACCGTGACAAATATGGCTTGTCACAGTTAAAACCGTGACAAACATCATATTTCAACCGTGACAAAAGTTCTATTTTTTGTATTGACATATGCAGTTTCAAAGCAGGATTCTCCAAGTAAACATCACAACCAAGAAAGTCAATAAGGCTCCCATCAGTAGGAACCAAGCATGCAGCCATATTAGCATCACCCTCGACATTGGGCGCTCCAAAATATTCAATTTCATTTCTACCAATGTCAGGTGGCAAGTCACAAGATAAAATGAGATGGAAAGATTCATTCTTGTTTACAATTTTATCAATCAAAGCATTTGAATCTTTCCTTATTAAACTACTTAAAGAAAGAAAAGAATTGGGATTAAGAGATGAACAATTTTCATGGTTGTTATCAAGTGTATCATGTGCATTAGTGTCATCAATTAAACTAGATGAAGAAGCAACATCATGTGAAGTGGAAAGCCAATCATCAATTTCTATGCAAGTGGCACATGGCCCATCACATTCATATGTGCAAATGAAAGAAGTATGTGGGGAGGAGGGGAAATGAATTCTTCATCATGTTCAATAGATTCAAAGAAGCTTAAATCATGCTTATCAACACTTGAAAAAGAGGATGTTTGTTCACACTTCTCCACATTTCTAACATCCAAGCTCAATGCATCACTTTCCACAATCTCATTCCTAGTACTAGTAGATGCATCATGCACTTCACCACAAGAACAAGGTAAAGGCTCATTCAAACCAAGATCATCATCACAACTAGCACCTAGAGAGATATCATTGTCACCACACTCATGAGTAATACAAGCAAGATCATCAACTACACAACTACCATGTGAAACTTCATAATGAGCATTTTCAATATCAGGAATTTGAGGGGATTCAACAACAATTTCTTCATCCACCTCATCATCACTCACATTAACAATCACAGTAGTATGAGGAGGGTTAACCTCTTCAAGAAGAGGAGGAATATTACCAAATTGTAAAGGCGACTCCTCTGGTGGTCGAAAAGATGCTTGCTCCTTCTTGATGGCTTGTGTGGGAATAGACATTGGTGTTTGGAGATTATCCACTTGAGATGTGGTATTTGGCTCTTGTTCTTCAATCTCCTCATCATTGTTGAAGTCATAAGGCCATGGTACTCCTTCTTCTCCATTAGTCTTCTTCTAGAGAGCATGTTGCACAAACGCCCTGATAAATTCTTGTATTGCTTCAAGCCGCTCTTCCATCTCCTTAGGAAGTTAATTAGCCTTCTTTAACATGAACAGCTCATATTGTTGAACTTTAAGCTCATCATACATCCTTCTCAATGAAAGGGTTTGGTCGTCCATATTTGGAAATGTGAGGAAGGCATCAAGTCCATGGGTTGAGGGTATGGAGGGTTAAGGTGTAGGTTTATGGTAAGGAGGAGAGGGTGGGTTATATGGATTTCTATGCGGTGTAGGGGGGAGGGTGGGGTGAATTGGTGGACAAGATGGTTCCAAATCTGTTTGGAAATGGTTGGGTGCTTGAGATCCAAAGGCTTGGTTGTGTCTTTGCATATCTGCTCTCATGGAATCCAACTCTTGTAGAATGAAATCAACTTGTGAGTGGGTTAGAGTCGAAGGTGCCTCATTTCTCTAAGTATGTGGGAGGCTTGGTGTTTCATCATTCCTGGAAAAAGAATGCATAGGAGGATTAGTGTTGAACAAAAAATCATGGTTATTGTTAAACCAAGACATGAAAATTGCAATCAAATAAATCCCAATATGCAAAATGCAATGCTATACAAATATGCCTAAACCTAAAATAAAAGAAACAAATGCAAAGATCATGGTATGTACAAACAAAAAGAAAACCTAAAATGCAACTAAACTAAATGCAACCTAAGAAAATGGACCCGGCCAAAACAAGTTTGACAACCGGCTACTAGGGAACCAATTACTTGGCTCCCCGGCAACGACGCCACTTGAAGAGCTCACCGATTGGGGTTTGTATCGGAGCAGTGCCGCCTCAAGTCCACTCTCCAAGAAATTCAACCAGAGGGGATAGTGGAAGCTAACCCTGGGTGTCGATCTCAAGGAGCCTAGTGTAATATGATTCTTAATGGCTAATATGTAAACTTGAAAAGGCGGGTAAAAAGCCTTTTTGTTTGGTTTTAATATGAAGTTTGGTATGTGTAAAAGGTAAAGTAAAAGGTGGAAATTAAAAGTGAGATTTGGATGAGAATGGGAAAAAGATCATTCTTGATGAATGAGAGATTCGGGAATCATTGCTTCTAACGATTTTCAGGGAGTTTAATTGATTTCTAAGGGACCCTAGAGGAACCCCTCTAGGCTAGGATTAGGTTAACTTAAGCCTAGCCTAGAGGGGTTCCTCTAGGGTTCATTAGAAAATCAATAATAAACTCCTTAAAAATCTTTTAAAGCAATGAATCCCAAGGTTTCCATTTATCAAGAATGATTCAATTTCCATCCCCCTCCAAATCTCACTTTTATCCTATCTTTATTTTACTTTTGAACATATCATACCTTTTGCATCTTTTCTAAATCAAAAACAAAATACAATACTTTTTACCCGTGTTTAATAGTTTGCATACTAGTTACTAGGTCATCTTTTGCGTTAGGCTCCTCAAGCGAACGACACCCGGGGGTTAGCTTCCACTATCCCCTTGGTTCTTATTTTCTTGAAGGTCGGACCCATGGGCGCGCTACACGTACACACACTCAAAAGTGGTGCTCTTCAGGCAGAAATCTGTAACCTCGGAAGCAGAAGAAGCCTCCTTGATGTTCTTTCCTTCCTTGTTGCCGATAAGTGGGTTGTCGAATTCTCGCTCTTCATCTTCATTCACCTCTACTGCTACTTGTTCTTCTAAGGGCTCACTCTTGGTTAATAGAGTAATTCTTTCTGGTACGTTCTTCATTCTTGTCGTGGGTGTCCATAAGGAGTTCTGATTTTTGGTCTCTTTCTTGTTGTCGACATGCTTGCGTCATGAGAGTATTTGTGTAATGCAAGGTTGTTAAACTCATGAGTTTAAGTTAACTCGTGAAAAGAACGTAAAATCGGGTCGTAAACTCGTAAGATTTTACCTTTATTAATAAATATATGTTTTCAGTATCTAATTAGATAAAAAATACAAAAAATGACAATAATTTGACATGAATATATTTTAAATATAAATAGTTGATATTAAATATATCAACATTCATACTTTATTTAACTCAATAAAGAAATTTCTATGAAATTCATATATAAATTTATTGAATATGGTCAAATAAAAATATAACAGGATTTTTCTTAAGGTAGAACCGTAAAAACGGTAAATTCAGTGTGTAAACTCTTAAGTTTTGTACTAAGTTTATAGCCAGTATGAATTTAAGTGACTTGTGACACATTTTGGTGAGGTAGAGTCGTAAAAACGGTAAAATTGGAGAGTCAACTCACGAGTTTGACAACAATAGTGTAATGGACCTAAAGTTTAATTAAAAATAATTATGGTAACATATGAATTAAGTGTGATGCAATAAATTTATTTATTTACTATTATTATTAAATGGTAAATTTCTCTTACAAAGCAACGAAGAGAAATTAAGGAAAAATCGATTTCATGTTAATTTTTGTTGAGGACAAGGGAAAATGTTTTTGTATGATGCTACAGTGGCACTGAAATATTGATAAATGAAAAAGAAACAATAATAATCCAATCAATAATTTTACTTTTAATTTTTGTTTAATAATTAAAAAAATCAAGCTTCTAGGGCTCATTTGGTACACTAGATTCGATTTTGTCCTGTTCATTACTATAGTGGGGGCAGAGTGAGTTTGATTTCACTCATTTCTTCTTCCTCTCTACCACTTCTATGTTGCTGTGAAGGCTTCAGTATCTTATATTTTTCTGGTTTATCGAACAGATTCATCTATTCTCGTTCTTCATCATCAACTTGTCCTTGTTTCTCTATGATTTGTTGCTCAGTTGCGGTGAGTGGTGGCTGGGGTAAGGGTCGAAATTCTTCTTCCATTTCTTAGTTGATCTGGCTTTATCTTTTTGTCCTTCGCATTTTAATTTCTTAGTTATTAAGTGTTGTGAGAACTTTTTATGTTATTAATGGAAATTTATCTTTTATTTAGGGAAAAAAAGCACAAAATTGAAACTAAAGTAGGTTGTACACTTTGTAGCTATTTTGAACAGTTAATGTAATGTAATCCAGTATCATTCTAAAAAAAATAGGTTGTACACAGTTTGAAGAAGAGTTGCGCATACTAAAGGTAGATTGAACCCAAGTCCATAAACAAATTTCAAATACCTTTAGATAATAAATTTTACAATGGGGATTTTCCCCTTGTTGAAAAAAATTAATTCGCCGCTTCTTGCTTTTCTTTCCTCATTTCGTGCCAACAGAATATGTACAATCTTGAAATATATTGGTCATTGCATAGGCATTGCACTTCTCCCTCATGAATGACACCTGACCTATCATACTATAACAAAGTAGCAATAAAGTTGTTCTTCTCAAATCTTCATAAACCACCATCCCTCAAATGTTGGACCAAGGTCTTATCCGCCCACTCACCCCTTTACAATGCGGAACCATGTTGCAGTCACTCACCAATACCAAATCCTACACAAAGTGCTTGCAACTTCATGCTTACATGATCACTTGTGGTACTTTGGTAAACAATACCCATCTGTATACAAAGCTTGCTGCTTGCTATGCTAGTTGCGGTCGCATGGCTGAAGCTCAGGTAACATTCGATCAAATCGTATTTAAGAGTTCTTGTTATGTGTCGTCAAATGTTCTTTGTTGGGCAAATGCCGGATAACTTTACCTACCCATATGTTCTCAAAGCATGTGGTGATCTATTTCTCAATGAGATCGTCAGGAAAGTTCATGCGTTGGTATTGATTACTGGCTTGGCATCTAATATTTATGTAGGAAATTCTCTGCTTTCAATGTAACCCAAATTTGGGTATATGGCGATAGCAAGAATGCTGTTTGATAATATACCTGTAAGGGATTTAACATCTTGGAACACTACGATATCGGGTTGTGTGAGGAATGGAAAAGAAAGAGATACTTTTAAAATATTAAATCACATAAAGAAATATAGGATATCACGGAGATGAAACAACTTTACTTGCTCTCCTTTGTTGTTGTGGCTATTCATGGTCATGTTGGATATTGTGGTAAACTATGCAACAAGTTTCTGATGAATTCCCTAATTGACATGTACTGCAATTGTGATTCAATATCTGATGCAATGAAGTTATTTGAAGAATTAAAAATGGATACTGTATCATGGAATTCTCTAATTTTATGTTATGAACAGCATGGAGATGCTTTTGAAGCCCTGGAACTTTTCTATCAGATAATTATGGAGGATGAAGTTCCCGATGAAGCAACTATTATTTCTATGCTTGGTGCTTGCAATCAAATATCGACATTGCTATTGGGCTCATCTATTCACTCATATATTGTAAAAAATGGTTTTGCTACAAATATTGCAGTTAGGACTACTCTTATTGACATGTACACTAAATTTGGAAGTCTGCCTAGTGCATATCGTGCTTTTGATGAGATGTCAGAAAGAAATTTGGCTTCTTGGACTGTTATGGTTACATGATATGGGGTTCATGGGAGAGGGAAAGAGGCCGTCTCAATTTTTATTGAAATGCTGGGAAAAAATATTATTCCAGATGAAGGCATGTTTACTGCACTTTGATCAGCATGTAGTCATTCTGGGTTAGTGGATGAAGGTAAAGAAATTTTCTACAGAGTGATGAGAGAGCACAATGTAGAACCTGAAGCAGCTCATTATTCTTGTTTGGTGGATCCAAGGGAGAGCAGGGAACTTAAATGAGGCATATGCAACTATAAATGATATAAAAGTGGAACCTAATTGTGATATGTGGAATTCACTCCTGTTTGCATGTAGATTATACCACAATGTGAAGTTAGCTGAAATCTCAGCTCAGAAGCTTTCTGAAATGAAGCCAAAAAGAGTCAGCAATTATGTTTGCCTTTCCAATATATGCTGCTGAGAGACTGTGGAATGATGTTGTAAAATGAGGGCACTGGTGAGAAGAAAGAGATTAAGTAAACCACCTGGTTGTAGAGCTGGTAATATGGGCGGGCCTGTCGGGTTCGGGCTGGGCCAAAAAAAACCGTCAAAAAACAGGCCGGGCTCAACAAAACCCGTTTTGAATATGGGTTTGATTTTTAGGCCCGGACCATATTATTCGGGTTTCGGGTGGGCAAAAAAAAACCCATTTTAAACCCCTTTTTTATCACTTTTTTTTCCATTCTTCGAATGAGCCCCCTGAGGACCGAGGTTTTATAATATAATTATATTACAAATATACAACACAAGATTATAAATTCAAATTCAAGGTTTTAACACATTACAAATAACAAAAGTGATAGTAAAACATAGCACATATTGTTCAACTTCAAATATTCCAAAATACAACAAATCCCTGAACATCAATGATCAACAATCAATCAATGTTAATAAGATTTGAACTTGAAGCATTGTCTGAAGCGACAAGAGTATCTTGAGCCTGAGCATTCTCACATTGCTCTGGTACATATGCCATTGTTGGAACAAAATAGAGGCACGTCAATAGTCATAAGTACAACATATGATAAAATAGAATGTGATAAATGAATAAATATAAATAGTCTACCATCGATATCCTCCTCTGTAGGGAAACCAAGCATCCAATTACGAGTACAAATAAGGGATTGAACATTATCGGGAAGAAGAGAACTCCTATATTTTGTAAGAACTCGTGCACCAATACTAAATGCCGATTCACTGGCCAGTGAGTGAGAGATCAGCGGCGTGCTCGTGAGAGTAAGATGAAGGACAATAAGTGAGGAAGTCAGGAAGGGAAATGTATTAGACTATTAGGGTTTAATCTGATTTTGTTTTAAAATAAAAAAAAAGAAAGAAAAAAAGGAAAATGGGTTCGGGTTAGCCCACAGGTTCAACGGGTTAGCCCGTCACGGGCTCGGGCTTGACTGGTTTGGGCCCAAAATACCCATTTTAATATGGGCCCTATTTTTTCAAACCCATAACTATATTTTTTTTACGGGTTTCGGGTTGGCCCAGGGGCTTGGACCCATATTACCGGCTCTACTTGGTTGTATAGTTTTGAATGAGAACTTAAGAAAGTTGTTTACAAGCCTGACACTTATTCAGTTCATTATGATATTGAGGAAGAAGTAGAGGAGAAGATGGTTTTGCTCTTATTAACACTGGTCCAACAACCAAAATCAGAATAACAAAGAATCTTCGCTTATGGGGAGATTTTCATATGGTAACGAAAATGGTTTCTAAGTTCACAAGTCGAGAAATTATCATGAGAGATATTCATAGGTTTCACCACTTTAGAGACAGAGTATGTTCATGCAGCGATTACTAGTGAGTTGATTGGAGTTAATGAAATAGATTAGTCCCAATAATCTTAAAACTGTCACAGTGCCATGCTGCCTTTACACTTGACATTATGTTCAACTGTAGAGCGGAATTAAGTTTAGACAAGGAATGCATGACGTGATGACCAAGTTCATTAATTTGCTTCTGGCATCAAAACTTTGTTCCAAGTCTTTCATCAAAAGACGTGATGTTGAAAATGGCATAGCGACAATGCAGAACTTTTGCAATATGATGGTAACCATTTATATCATCTTGGTATGCCAGAGACTTCATGCGATTGGTACATAATTGATTGGCCTCTAAGGGAAGGAAATTTTTATCAAATGAAATTTACTTTGACTGCTACTTGAGTTTACATCTCAGAAATGCCTTTGTCTGCTTCATCTAAGTTCTGGACACCGTGATTTACTAAATTTTTTTGGGAAACCAGTTTAAGAAGAACTTCCCTTTCTTTAGGAGGTATGTTCCATTTGATTTCAAGAACTCAATAGATTTTGATATTCCTCTGTATCCTCCAGCTTTTTCTGGCACGTCCATTAAGAATGACCATTGCTTGCTGCTGCCTTATTATTTTAGCAGCATTGCGAAATTTCAAACGTTTGATGCTTAAAGATATCCTCAAGATACTCACGGTCGATCCGATTAATAATGCCAGCTTAGGGCTGAAATACCTATCCTTGATTTTGTGGTTTAGAGGGCTATATAAGCACTTCTGGGCTGGACCAAGCCGATCTTCAATGTCTGTATTGAGTCTGGATTTTAAAAGTTCTGGTATGTTTTCACTGAAAATTCTTGATGCAGTATGTATATCTGCAGGAAGGAATTGGTTTAAACGTTCTAAAAAACGTAAGCAAGCAACAACTTTATACAAGTAAAGAACGCAAGTTTAGACTGAAAAATCTGGTTTTCAAGGTTTAGTTTTAATCTTTCATTTGTATACTTCTACGTACATACTTTACAGTTATCAATTTGTATTGGATTAGGTAACCTTAGGTAACCTTGAATGTCATGTCAGCCTGCATTTTTTTAGAAGAGGAATATTTAAACCAAGTATCGTACTTGACAAAACTTTTTGTGCTATGGGAAATATATTTTATTATAAAATTTTTCTTGGACGAATTTTATTATAAAATTTTTAAATCTATAACGGAATGTTTTATTGACGGTGAAACAAATATGGACAGATATTTTAGGTTTATTTTAAATAGTTACACTTTTTTATGTTTAAAAATTTATAACGATTTTAACGGTTTCTTTAAATATTTGATGATTTTTTGTGAAAGATAAGGTTGGACAAGCTTCTATATGTCGTTTGTTGTTAAATAACTGTCAAGTAATAGACTCTTTTATGCAGATTGAAGGGAGAATGAAGTCAGGAGTGAGGATGGAAAATAAGTCTTAATGTTACATTAGAGAGAGTCGCATACGGAAGAAGGCGTCTTTAGAAAAATGAAAGCGTGAGGGTTTAGACGGCACTTGTTTTTGGGGTAGACTTTGTAAACCATATCATTGCTTTAAAGATATATATATATATATATAAAAGATGAAACATCAAAATGCACACATGGAAAGATACACATAAGCTACAGTCATGAGCAAACAAAACCAAAAGAGACACAAAGACATCAATCATAAAGCCATAACTAATCATTGCAGACTTTTCACGTTATAGAATGAATCCTCAATAACACATCACCATGATGGCCAAAAAAAAAAGGGACATCAATCATAAGTAAATAGATAACTCATCAAACATAAAGCCATAACCAATCATGGCAGACTTTTCAGTGACAAAGTAACGCCCGGATTTTCCCATGGAGCCCTACAGATGACACAAGTAGGTTCCTTGCTTTCTTCGTTCACACGAGTAGGCCCCTTGTTTTCTTTGAATTCCTTCCACTTAGTGAAGCACTCTTCATGAACATCATTATCACATTTGTCACAGGCCACAAGCTTCTCTTCCTTTGATTTCATCGGATTTAGACAAATGGGGCACAAAGTCCCATCCTCTACTTCCACCTTTTTGGTTTCAATATTAAACATACGCTCGAAAAACATCTGGCGGATTGCGTCGGGTGCAAAAGCCGACTGACGCATGTTACGGTTCAAAATATTGCGGACTTCGGAGGGAAAGAGAGGCCTCTTCTTGATGTGGGCGAGGGAGACGTTAAGGAGGGAAATAAGAACGAAATAAATGTGTTTGCAAAAGAATGAGTTATCAGGAGGATAGCATGATTGCTCAGGACAGTTGCAGGAATTGACGGTGGAGATTTTGACGGTGTAAACGTCCATGTCTGTGGTGAAGTCAAGAACAAAGAAGGTGGACTCGTGATGGAGAAGGAGCTTAACAAGGTGCAAGGACGCCATGGACGCCCTTTCTTGTGCTTAATTCTCTTCTCCACCCACCAAATTGCTAGCTGCTATATATAATGCGAATCTATCGAGGTTACCCTAAATATTTTTTTTGGGCCCGCTTAAAGGTTACCTAATTTAATTCCTTGTTTGAATGGGAATATCAACCGATATTAATGTATAGATTTCAGTAATTTATTTTTTGAAGGAGATTTCAGTAATTTATTCATTACTATTAATATATAGTTGTTTGATATAGTATTTGATCCTGTCAAAATATATATATACACACATATATATGTATATGATTGCTATCTTTCTACTATTTAAATTGCTATATATCTTTGCCAGATATTTGTTCCTTAAATTAAATACACTTATGAACCCTTTAGTTTGTTTCAATTATAGAAACATCTTTGAAAACAAATTAAATATAGACCTTCCTTAAATTAAAATATATGCTCTGATAAAAAAATTAAAATATATGTTTTTTTTGTCAATTAATTAAAATATATTTGCACAAACCTCCATTATATATTTGAAATTCGAATACTATCCAGCAAAAAAGTTAATTGACATTTAAGTCTAACTTTCAAATTTTTTTCTACCTAAAATACCCCTTTATAAGATAATTATTTAAGCATTTGTATTTTTCAACAAAGCATTATCAAATTTATATATATATTTAAATTTTTTAGTATGTCATACAAATTAATAATTTAGATATAAATTTTAAAATTTTATAGTTATAATTTTACATTATTAAAAAAATTTTATTTTGGTTATAGTTCTAATTTTACATCATTAAAAATTGTTTATTTTGGTTTTTCAAATGATTTATATAAGTTTGACGGATTATATAATTTATTTAAATTTATAGTTCAAATCTTGTAAAGACCACTACAAATATTTATAAATACATCTATTCAGGTATACATTTATTAAATTAGCTAATCAAACTTATAATAAGATTTTTAATATCTATGATGAACATATCACTGATCTAAAGCTAAAAACGTTAAATAAAATAAATTAAGGAAGGAAAGATAACCTCTTAAATTCTTCAAAACAATTTTATTCAAAATATGCAATATAAAATAAACATATTAAACATGTGCAAGTGGGGATTTTGACCGAGATACTACAACAAAAAAGAAAAATTACTCAAATGCTACAAGATGAAAATTATTTCCTAAAATGCTTCATTTAAACTTCATCTAGTCCACATGAACTTTAAAAGTTCATCTATTTTAGATGAACTTCTTCATTATATATTTGAAAAAGTACAACTGAAATTCATCTAGTTGTGAATAACTTTTAAATTTCATCAGCCTTTGAACAACTTCCACGTCCTGTCATCAATTCCGACGCCTCCCACCTCGTCCTTCTCTCTCTAATATGAAATAATTTGATAATCATGAGACAATAATTGGAGAAATGTATTAATAATTATGTAATGATATGATTTATATTAATTAAAAATAATTAATGAAAAATGAGAGAGGAAATGTGATGGTTCTGCGTTGGAAGAGGAGATGAAGGAGTATATATATTAATTTTAATTGAGTAATTTTACCATTTTGTCCTTCAGACTATTACTCAAGATATTTTCCCACTAGGGACAGATATGGTCATTTTCATTTTCTCTATTTCATTATGCCCTTTTTTGCAAAGTTTAATTACTATTTCCTTTCCAATTTAATCTGAATTAAGTCCCAAAATAATCCCTCTAGATATGCTTTAATTTCCAAATTTATTTGTAAGACTTTTTAAATAACAAACAATACCTCAAGGTTCTAAATATTCCCTTATTTAAATTGATCTTCTAACTTTTTTTTTTCAACTATTAAAGAAAAATGAGCCTTAAAAATTATTAAAAATACGTCTGGCCTCATAAATTATTTATAAGGCTTTTTAATTTCTAAATCTCACCCTAAAACCTTAAATAAATCCTTATTTTCTATTTTCTAAAATTTGGGGTATTACACTTGTGATAACACCATTGTTGCAAATCACATTGACTTTGTAGTACCTAGTTTTGATAGCTGCATGACTCTGGTTGATTTCATTGGTTGTGAGAAGCACTTGTTTTCGAATGTGCCCGATTCTAGACTTCTCACATTGCATACACCACTTTGTCACTTCATTTGTGCAAATTCTTTCCATGGATTTAAGTATTTCGATTCATGTGGTGTACTTGGTGTAGGTACTGCTACCTTTGTGTTGGTTAACTTTTTGCAGGCCTATCACTTGGGAGTGTTTCATCTTGTCTATCAAACATCTTCACTTTTGGATCCCTTGTTGATGGAGCCTAGACCACCATTAAGGAGGACAAAATCAACCCTCCACTTGATTCTCCTCTCTAGCTATAAGCCGTCATGATAGTAAGGTTGTCTATCTCCTTTCCTTGTTTCTTGTTCTAATTGATATATTGTATTGAATAAGTGTGGGGGAAGGGACGATTTAGTAAGTAAAAAGGTAGATTTTACAATTCAATAAAATCCCTAGGCATTGTTGCAATGATTGCACCAAACTTGCATCCATTGTTCCTCTCTAATTCTCAAACATCACCTCATGTTAATTGTGGGACCTACTTACCCCTAAAGTAATGACTGTTAGCACAATTTAATGGCATAGGTAATTTTGCACCGCTTAGAAAAGTTCATGGGTATTTTTACACCCAAAAAACGTTTTTGGTGCCAGGTGTACTTTTGACAAAAGTATATAGGTATTTTTGCCCCTTAGCCCAAATTTAAAATAGCCTAAAGAAAGAGATGTTGTGGGATATCATTTTGGTTAGATTTTGGATTCCCTTGACAAGTAGGAGTTCTAGTGGGAAGTACGGAATGGGCGAAAATTATTTTACAGCTATTGTATGTTGTATTATTCATTAAGGATGTGGTATGATTTAGTGAAATTTTGGGCAGAAATTTTCTAAAAAGGTGTGTAAAGTTGTAACATCCTGAAAAATTAATTTGAGGTTTAGTAACTTTTATTTAGGATTTTAATAATTAATTTGGAAAATTATTGCTATCTTATTGGAAATTGAGGATTTCTAAGGGCTTAGCATTTTCTTTATTTTAAGAAAGAGAATTAATTATTTAATTTGAATTGGAGGATGTAATTTGAATTTAAGATTTAATTCAAATTGAGGATTTAATTTGGATTTGAAGATCTAATTTAAATTTAGGGATTTAAGTTGAATTTGAATGGAGGATTTTATGGAGATTAGTTGGAGAGATTTATTGTGAAAGGAGAAATTTCTACATGAGTTATGATTTATTGATAAGGATTAATTTTACTGAATAAGTAGGTTGAAAATAATTAGGATATTATGTTGATAATTCAAATGAGAACCCCGAAAATATAAAACAATATCCTTCCTCTTATAACAAAAATAATAAATAAATATTTGGATAGGATTCAAAACTTAGCTAATTATCTAAGTTTTGGGGAGAGTTACTAAATTTATGTTAAGATTTATTTTATATGTAAATATAACAAATAAAAAAAATATGCGTGGAAGAAAAGATACATGTGTGTGTGTATATATATATATATTTGCCTTCAAACGATAAAACTTCATTAAAGTGAAAAAAACAGAATACAAAATCAGTCTGGAAAGTAAAACAAATAAAGCCAAGAAACCACCGAAAGGAAAGATAGTTTAGGTAAATAAAAAAAACTAAATTCAGCTATAATCGTCGAAAATGAGACGTTACAGCAGCGTAGGGGGTCTTTGTATCCAGTCCCTTGGACATGTCCCTGCTAATGAAGCTCGAGCTACCCAATCGGCAACCTTGTTGGCTTCCTTGGAAATCTACAAACAAGAGTGGTTTTTGATAAATTTCCTTTCTTCAAGGATGTTCTCAATTATAATGTCACAATACCATTCAGGAGATAAGCTTTGGTTGGTTAAGCAATTGTGGAGGAGCTGATTATCAGTTTCAAAAGAAACATCATTTAATTGATTCTCCCTAACAACCTTAACAGCTTCGCACAGGGCTAAACATTCAGCCATGAAGGGCGATTCAGCCTGTACATGTTTCAAGAAGCCATCCAGAATACCCCTGTTCTTGTTCCTTACTACACAGGCAATGACAGCTCTTTTGTTGTTCTTGTCAAAAGCACAATCAGAATTGATTTTATGTGAATAACCTGTGGGAGCGGACCACTTCTTACCCCGGAAGTTATTATTTAACGGGGTAGCCTCTTTGAGTTCATCTGTGGGAGCCATCCCTTCGCGTCCCAAAATTCCTCTCGTCCAACCTCTGAAAGGTATTATTACTGTTGCCACCCTTGAACTCTTTTCTCTACCTTGTCAATTACTGAGTTAACAGCTTGTATCTTTGATCTCCCCCACATTATTGGCAGGCCAAGGTAAGTTCCTGGCACATCCACCATAGCAACCTGAAAGATCTGATTGCCAATTAAATCCCAGTTCTTTTGGTAGAAGATACCGGTGAAACCATATGAGCTTGGTGCTTTAGTACCTCCAAGGTGAAAAACGGCTGCACGCACTTCCTCATTAGTGACCTCTTGCTTAGGAGGGTATTGTCAGCGTCCGAGATCACCCAGTCCATGTATTACAGAATGTACTCAAAGTTCCTTTGACCCGATTTGTTGAACAGATTTCTATAAAACACCTCAAAGCATTTATGATTAAACCATTCATCCTATCGTCGCCTTGCGCAAACTCTACCAGTCTATTTTTTAAGAGAAAGAGTACTACCAACACTCGTAGATAACAGAGAGAACACCTGATTTCGCAGGCAAAAAACACCCTACAATAGTGAAAGAAGGGAAAAACCCTAGTCGCCTCTCAGGAGGAGAGAAAACCTCTTAGTTGGAGAGCTGTATAGGCAGCAATAAAATATTACATGTGTATATATATAATACTAATTAAATAAATAATATAGATAGATATATATATATAATAAAAAATAATAATAAATAAGATCATGGGGCTCGCGTGTAGTATTTATATCAATTACGTGTGTAAAGCCGTTGTATCAATTCGCCTTTTCTTCCTTCGTTCGTCCAGCGTTCGTTCGTAGTAGTGAGCAGATTTAGGTGAGTTTTACAGATAAATTAGATAATTAGAATTACTTCTTTTGACTTAACTTCTTTCATGAGCCTTTTTACATATAATTTTAGCTTTCCAATGACAGTAATATTAAGGTGATTAGAGCTAAAATTTGGGACTTAGGTTTGAAGTAGGAGTTGTGTTTTGATAATAACTGACCATAGATTTGTTGAGGTAAATTAGTACATTGATTTTATGGGTTTAGATTTGTTTATCAGGCAACTTGAGAATTTAAAATAATTTTCTCAATTAAAAATCATAGAATTCATGAAGGATTTTTAAAATTAGTGCTTGGGTAATGTATTATAGTTTACCGTCTGGGTTATCTAGGTGGATTGAACGTGTTGAAGGATTTAATTAGGATATATTTGATATCTACAAATGCTTTCTTCCATTCAAAGAGAGTATATGCTAGATTTTAATTTGGGAATTCTATAAAGATGAACAATTGAGGTGTATCGATGAAATTTAGGGACTTAATTGGGTAGAATGATAATACCGGTAAGGTTAAATTTGTTAAATATTGTGTAGGTGTGGATTTGGGTAAGTTGTGTTACCATATAGGCTTGAAATTGGTTGAGTTGAATTATAAAAGTGCTTAGGTATGAATTTGGGAATGGGTAGTTAGGAATTTAACTTGTAACTTGTGTTTTCCTATGGTAGAGAGTAATTGTATGTAATATGCTATGTAGAGTTTGAGTCGTGCTAAAATAGCACTAGGGGGAGCTGTGCTGTTATGAGATCGATGCGAGCTACCAGGTAACTGCTTTCTACTAGTTTATGTGTGCGTGTCTGTTAGTAAGTGATTTGAAACTTGTACGATTTTGTAGCTATATGAGACAAGTAAAATAAATATTGAAACTCTTACTTTCCTATTACAACGTCTTGTGGAATTATATTTTTAAAATGGCATATTATTGTGATTTGGCATGTTTAGAACTGAGTATGCATTGATTTTGTAACCATTGCATAAGCATTTTCTAAGAATATTGCATAGGCCGAGAGCCTGATATTTGTGGTGTTTGCATACTTGTATTGTTGTGTGGATTTTGTTGCGTGTACGACACCAGTGGATCTAGAATTATGCCATCACGTATGAAGTACCCTGTTGCGCCACAGGAACTAATTTGATTACTATAGGGGAGAATGCCTCTCACATGTTCAGGATGGGTAGAGCGGCTCCAACTAACCTGTATGTAGACCAGGGCAAGTAGAGAGGCTCCGACTGGTTCCACCTAAATTTCCCCGTGACCTGTGTGACCGCTTGGGGGTTTGTTGGTATTATGATTATAATTACTGTATTTTGAAGATGTTGAAAATGATATGAAATTATATCTTTTTTGTACTAAAGCATTTGAAAATGGATATGGAAATTATATGATGTGCATCTTACTTGATACTCAGAGCATGATTTAGAACATTATATGTATCTGTATTACAATTCTACTGGACACCTTACTAGCACACACCACATGTAGATAAGTATAATAGCGGTTGCATTGGGGCTACCCCCGTTTATCTCAGTTTTGTAGGTCCAGATAGTGGTGTAGACGGTTAAGGGAAGGATCCAATAACTTCTCACTGATTCAATGGGTAATTATGGCCCATCATGACAGAATAGTATTGCCACCTAAGGCTCATGCATTCCTTAGTGTTTTTGTCTGTTTTATTTCAGTTTAACTGTTTTTAATTTAAGACTGTAATTTCTTCATGATTTATTATGTTGGACTCTTTACTTGATTAATACTATTTGAGAGACCGGTCCAATTCCAGAAGATTTTGTTAGTTGATTTGAGAACATTTACGGTTTGATTATTTTAAGACACTATGATCGCTGTGAGAATGTTTTAAGTATGTTATTAATTTTATAGGGATATGGTCTATCTTAATTACCATGATAAAGTGTTCTTTTCTATCATGGTATAGGTGTATTTTAATTATCCGTGTTAGCGTATAATGCTAGGATACTCCTTTTTCTAACATGGATATTTTCTTTAATCATAATAAATCTTTTTCTAACCATGATAGATTATAATTGTATTTGGAAACCTCTTTTTCCTATCATGGTTAGTCAGTTGAATTTGTATTTCATAAAAATTTTGAAAATCATTTTTCTAACTATGTTAGCTATTTTGTTAAGTTAATTTCTCTTCCTAACATAGTTAGCTACTATACCGATTCGATGACGTGGAATTATAATTTAAAAATATATTTAGAACGTAAATATTAGACAAAACAGATTCACATAGGATAGAACGCATATGACATATTCAATCAAATTTCCAATATGCAGCGAGCAAAAATTAGTCACAACTTTAACAGATTCACACAGATTTGCAAAACTTTTTTTTAATTTTTTAAATGCAATGCAACCTACAACTACCTAATTACCTAAATGCAAACTAATGAACTTAAACTAACCTAAAATGATGAAAACCCCTTGTCAATGCTCAATTGACATTTAGTTAGCCTAGGAAGTCAAAAGTGACTCCCCAACAACGGCGCCATTGATTTGACCTTTGTCGGAATGGTGGGTCTCGGGGTCAAATGCAAGAAAATATGTGAAACCAATGCTTGAGCAAAGTGGGTCAACGTCGGGGTTGTCTCTCAAAGGAGTCAAATTATTTTGATGCCTAAACTAACCTAAATACAAAGAAAGCAAATAAACTGGGGTTTGTCATTCAGAAATGTATTATTTTTTTTGTGTTTTTCAATTATAGAAATGTAAAGGGACATCTTTTTGGGTTTTAAATAAGGAAAGCAAAGTATATTGTTTTTGAAAACTATTTAATGAAAATGGGGTTCTTGGTGAAAACTTTGCAACCTTCCTAGCTTCTCAAATGTTTTGGGAATACAAATCCAAGTCCAAATGTATTTAACCAAAAGCTATCACTTAAGACTAATTATCCTAATTACTAATTGATTCGGCATTGCTTTCACAATCATTAATTAGGTGATGTTAAAAGCCATTTGGTAGTGAGAGTCCTTAACAAAGAAACAATGAGCCTCTTCTTGAATGTGTAATTTGGCCCTTCAAGAATGGATCTAGTGTCTAGTGCTAAATGCAATGAACAGATGCACTAATACAAGCTAGCAATCCAAAGGAGATAAGCAATTATACAACATCAATTGAATAATGCCAAGATACAAACACTAAGGTTCTTACACATAAAAGCAATCACTTAATTACATGCAAGACCAAATAGAAATCTAGCTACAAGCATAGAAATCATAGCATATTTTGTTCCAAAATTACATGTTAAGCAGAAACAATTAGGAATCTAATAAATAGATAATTTAGAAAAGAAAGAAGCTAGAGAACTCCCCTGATAAGCACTGAAGCTCCAATTGCAAGCCACCACCAAGAAATCCCCAAGCTCAGCCTCTGATCACATTGCACAGCATCTCAACAAGCTCACAGGGCAAGGGGACCATCCAAGAAAAAAAAGAATGGGTCAGATTGGGAATGGAGGATGAATGGAAGAAGAACAAAAGGTGTGTGATTTGAAGATGAAGGTGGAGATGGTGGAGGCCGACAGCAATCGATGGTGGTGAATGGTGAGAGGCGATGAAGGATGGTGAAGGTGGTTTTTGCGGTGGTGAATCTGTAATGGTCCAGGGGGCAGGTCTGTGCATTAGGGATGAGTGACTTAAGGGTTTAAAAGGTCTAAAGGACTGTTTGGTTGATGAAAATTAAGCCCAAAGTCCAAGGGTTTCGATTAGATGCCCAAATGAACTTCTAAATAAAATCCTTACATTTGCAATCTCTCATTAAAAAAATATGAAAATAAACTCAGCATTTTTTGTTACATATTTGCCTTCCTTTAAGCTCCCAAATTACCCAACTTGTCCTTGCCCAATTAAAATATGCAGTGCCACATGACTTAGTTGTAATTTCTGAAATTCGAGCACTAAACTGTAATTTCTAGAATTCAGGCACATCTTTATCAAGACTTCCTACAATGAAAAATTCAAGCATAAATTGTAATATCCCAAGTCCATAAATCAGAAATACATGAGTTTAAACGTTAAAATACTAAATATAGCACCAAAATGAAATTAACTCAATGCATTAAAACTCTAACTGTAAAAATGCCCTATTTCTTTGTAGCAACCAAATTCACACATTTGAACTCAAACTAGCCACACATTTCAATATGCCCTATTTTTGCAATCTTTTTTCTTTTCTACCTTCCTTTTTTTCCTTTTTCGTGCTACCTTTTTCTTTTATTCACATGGCATCATACATATTTGCACAAGTGGCTTTTACAATTCAACTCAATAAAATATTACATTCAACAACTCAATTCAATGCAGATCAACCAATGAATGGCTCAAAGGATAGACAATGGATGAATGATTAGTGCTTGTGTTTGGGACAGAGAGGCGATAAACTGAATGCCTCACTCAAAACACATATGCTTATGCAATTTTGACCAAGAGTTGGAACAACTTCTAGAAGTTACATACTAAGCCAAATGCACTCATGAATGGAAATTAGGCTCAATTTACCTCAAGTAAGGCTAATATCACATATCACCATTTAACAACCAATTACAAAGCAATTTTCATAATGCATACCTCAAACAAGTCTCATATCCAACCATCAAAAATTGAAAAGCAAAGGCTAAGGTCATTGTAAACTCTACCCAAAGTCCAAGATAATAAACAATAAAATGAGGGGCTTCTTGCACAGGTTTTTAAAAAGTAGGGCAATCTAGGTTTTTTACCAAAAACAAGTTGAAAAGCACTTGAATTCACTCCTAACAAGTCTCATGGCAAATGTGACCCTTTGCACACAATAGTCAAGCCAAAAGCAAAAACAAGCCAAATTTTGAATTTTTTTTTTTAAATAATCAAAGATTGCCCAAAGTTACCACTAATAATAGCAAATCATGCAAAGACCCCAAAAATGCCAACAAGCTATGCAATTACCCCCCACACTTAAACAAAACATTGTCCTCAATGTTTAAAATTACCAAATATCAATTGACCAAAATCTAGGCGTAGTGGAAAGTATGAAGTCCAATTCTAGATTGGAGCATACACATCGCTTACACAAAGAAGGAGAAGAGTAGAGAATGGTACAATCAACATGAGGTGATATTTGAGAATTAGAGAAGAACAATGGAAGCAAGTTTGGTGCAATCATTGCAACAATGCCTAGGGATTTTATTGAATTGTAAAATCTACCTTTTACCTACTAAGTCATCCCTTCCCCCACACATGTTCAATACAATATATCAATTAAAACAAGGAACAAGGAAATGAGATAGACAACCTTACTATCATGGCGGCTTGTAGCTAGAGAGGAGAATCAAGAGGAGGGTTGATTTTGTCCTCCTCAATGGTGGTCTAGGTTCCATCAACAAGGGATCCAAAAGTGAAGATGTTTGATAGACAAGATGAAACACTCCCAAGTGATAGGCCTGCAAAAATTTAGCCAACACAAAGGTAGCAGTACCTACACCAAGTACAACACATGAATCGAAATACTTAAATCCATGGAAAGAATTTGCACAAATGAAGTGACAAAGTAGTGTATGCAATGTGAGAAGTCTATAAACGAGCACATTCGATAACAAGTGCTTCTCACAACCAATGAAATCAACCAGAATCATGCAGCTATCAAAGCTAGGTACTACAAAGTCAATGTGATTTGCAACAATGGTGTTATCACAAGCAAGTGCTACCTTCTTATCAACAACATAAAATAAATCCATAGAATTTATATCACAATCGAGTTCTAGTATATCAGGAGGCAAATCACATGATAAGATCTGAGAAGAGGAATGCTCATTTACAGTAGCAACCTTAGTATCATGTAATGCACACTCATATAAAGAATGTCCCTAGAGTAAAGTATTACAGATATTATATTTTTATATATATATTAGAATATCTCCTATTGTGGTCCACATGTTATATGCACTACTAATGATAAGCAAGCTAACTAATGATGGTGTTAATTTTGATGATTATATATATATATATAATGTTATATGGTCAATTTAATAAAGATGTGATTTTATTTGTTTCTGCCACTTAATATAAAAGTAACAAAAGTTATATAATTATTCCAATTAAACAAGAAAGAAGAATGATAAAGAATCAAGAAGCCTTTGTGCGGATCATTCATATTGCATATTGTTGTGATATGCGCCCTTTAAGGGCTAGATTAAATTAATTAAGAATAATGAGTTATTCTTGATTAATTAAATTGGTTAATTAAGAAAATTATCTGATTGATTGATTTGGTTAGCCATGGATAACTGAATAAATTTTGTTACATTAATTAATTAAGAATAATGAGTTATTCTTGATTAATTAAACTGGTTAATTAAGAAAATTATCCGATTGGTTGATTTGAATAGCCATGGATCACTGAATAAGTTCGGCTCATTTAAATAATCAATATGTTTGATTCTAAATTAAATGATTAATTAAAGTGGTTAATTAAGAAAATTATCTGATTGGTTGATTTGGTTAGCAATGGATCATGGAATAAAGATGCTACATTAATTAATTAAGAATAATGAGTTGTTCTTGATTAATTAAATTGGTTAATGGTTAATTAAGAGAAGGGCTGATTGAGCTATGGGGCAAAAACACCTATATACTTTTGTCAAAAGTGCACCTGGCACCATAAACTTTTTTTGGGTGCAAAAATACCCGTGAACTTTTCCAAGCGGTGCAAAATTGCCTATGCCGTTAAATTGTGCTAACAGCCGTTACTTTAGGGGTAAGTAGGTCCCACAATATAATTTTAAATAATTATTTTATTAAAAAAATTCTCTCCCCCAACCCTTGCCTACCTCCATCGGCCCTCCACCTTCGAACTTTTCCTTACTCATCTCTTCACACCCCCTTACTTAACCACTCACCAAAAAAAGGTTTATCATAATGAATAAAATTAACCAGATGACAATGAATATAGCCATAACATAGTAGCACTCAACAAGAATTATTCATAGCAGAATTCCATAAGAATTGTCCACATGCTTAGATCGAAGATATTAGTTATTACAAAAATGGTGTTACGGTTAAGATGCAAAAGGGAATGGCGATCTGGAGCACAATATCGTGAAGGATGGCATGAAAACTCAAACTATAAGCTCAGTGAGAGGAGGAAGGAAAAGTTTGAGGGTGAAGGGATGCCGGAGGTAGGCAAGGGTTAGAGGAGAGAAGCTTTATTAATAAAAAATTATTTAAAATTATATTGTAGGACCCACTTGCTCCTAAAGTAATGGCTGTTAGCACAATTTAACGACATAGGCAGCTTCATACCACTTAGAAAAGTTCATGGGTATTTTTACACCCAAAAAACGTTTATGGTGCTAGGTGCACTTTTGACAATAGTATATAGGTATTTTTGCCCCGTAACCCTAAATATAATATCCAAAATAAATAATATAATATATAATATATAATATATATTAAATATCTAACAGAAAAATCGCAGAAAGGTATCATTAGTAAAACAAATTTGGGAATAGCGTACACACACTCGAATTGAATTAAAAAAATCATTTTGAAAAAACCAAAAATATAAAATAGCTTATGGCCCCATAAACATAAACATAAATAATGAGCTTAAAACGCAAATCGCTGCCTTTTCTCTCAAAGTATCAATAATGAGATGGTCTTTCAAGCATAAAGTCAATGCCTTTTCTCTCAAAACTCATTCTCTCCCATTATCTTCATTCTCTCTTTTTCTTTTTTTGGGTCACATTATATTCTTGGGTTAAGTGTCAAAAATACACATTTGATTTTGTCAAAAGTTCATCCAGCACCAAATGTTTTTTTTTTGGACCAAAAATACACATGAGTTTTCAAATTAGATCAAAAGTCATATTTACAGTTATATTCCCAAAAAAAGCACTTGGTACTGGATGAACCTTTTTACAAGATCACATGTGTATTTTTTACCCTAATTTAACTGTAGATGTATATTTTTGATCCAATTTGAAAGGTCATGTGTATTTTTGGTCAAAAAAAAACATTTGGTGCTTGATAAACTTTTGACAAAATCACATGTGTATTTTTGACCCTTAACCCTATATTCTTATACAGGTAATCATTCTCTTCCTTCATCAACGTGTTCCCTCAGGCTATGTTTATTATGATTGTAGCATTGGATTTTCTACTTTGGATTTTTATTTTAAGATATGGTTGAGCTGTTTGTTGCTTTAGACAATTTTTTAAAACAAAAATTCATTAATTTTGAAATTTGATGTTTAAAATCTTTGAAATAGAATTTATCCTTTGTATGTGATTACCTCATTAGCTAACCTTCTTTTGATAATTTACACATGAAAATAGTCGATGTGATGATAATCATCTGAACACTCAATTTTAGGATGGCGAGTCAAGGCAATAGTGATGGATCTATTTGGAGAAAACTCAACAATTTGAATTTAGTGATTTATTGACAAAGAAGTTGATGATAATAAGTATGTGAGGAAAGGGAGATTAGAAAATGATGATTTTTGTGTAAAGATAACCAATATTAGAAAATCAAGAGAGGCCGAACATTTAAAAACGTGCAGACAAATCTCTAGTTCATTATTATTTTGAAAAGAGGGACAATATGCATAATCAAATACTTTTATAGTGAGGTATTGTAACTAATAGTAGACTTACTGGACTAATATTGAAGTTGATAAGGTATATGTATAATTATAAAAGAAGTTTTCATTTGTTATTTAAAATTTTCAGTTATATTTTTAATATTATTTTGTTTTCATATCCAAAGATCTAATTTAGTCGGTATATGACTTCCATACGGTGAGATTGGTGCATGAAAACATTAATTCAAGGACTTTTATGTTTGTACCCGTATCATCTAATTTTTTAGTTAAAAAGTGAGACATTGAGACGTCCAAATGGATTGGATCACAACACTTTTTCTCGCGATAATCATATTGTTTAGTAGTTCTGATTGTTTATATTACCACTTAATATTACTTACAATACAAACTAACAAACTCTAACATATTTAGATCGAATAATAGGGTCTACTAGCCGCAATCTCCAGAGCATATAGTTTATGATGACTTTCAATCCCAAAAAATGGACATGTTTAATTAGGCTGCTTGTTATTTTATTGCTTCACTCAAAAGCATCAATTTGTGTTGAAATATGGTCTATATTGTTTAGGAAAGATTGTGGAGGACTCCATTCATTATGAGACAAGACTAGAAGGCATTCTAGTACTAAAACATTTAATTGTTTCCATGCTATAGGTATGTAATTTCTTTTTATTTGATTTATTTTTTTATTAATTTACTAGAAAATCAAATGAATTTATCATTATATATTAATTTTAATTCAATAAGAAAATATATTTTCATAATTTTTTAGAATTAGGATGAATTATGTGGCTTATATCACAATTTGGACAAATAAAAATAAGATTTCATTCATTCTATTAGCTAGTGATGTTATACACAACTGCATTGATGGTGGAGCTAAAGCTAAGTTGGACTCTCTACCTTCGAAAAAAAATAATTGGGGAAGCTGCTAGGTGGGAAGATAAGGTAGGTGTGCTATTAAGGATGAATTCTACATCCAAGTATTCTAATGATGTTTCGTGTCGGCTTAACTTCTTTAGAAACACTATATGTCACTCCAATACTTGGCCCCCAAAAGTTAAGGTATGAATTTTAATTTTTTTAACTAATTAATAAAGTGTTAATGTGTTGTTGATTCATGTACAATATAATTTTTGTTTATTTTGTTGGTTGTTTTATTGAGTATGTACCAAGGAGGAAGGTTAGGCCCTAGACCTAAAAAAGAATAAAAAAAATGACCTAACCTGGGGCTTATTTTCATAAGCACCGACTTAGGCCTCAAAAGGCATAAGGCAAACCCTCCACTTATTGAAATAAGTACCAGGATAGTCATTCATTTCCCTATCAATTAGCTGTCTCATACCCTTATCAATTAGCTGTCTCATACCCTTATAAGGATTAGGTTGTAATTGGGCATATGATTTTATAAAGAAAAGAAAATTAACCCCAAAGAAGCAGAATGTTCTTCTGATGGAACTGAGTAGGGGTCAGCACTCTTGGTAAGCATGCATTGCATATTTGATCATATCGACTACTAGAACCATCAAATTTTTCTCCCTCTACGACCACCTGAGACATTAAAGTCATGAAAAAGGCTTAGGTTGTATGGTAATATGATTACATCAATAACAAACCACACCCTAAATGGTAATGATATCATAACCACATCTAATATGTACATGCCATTAAAAAGCCTAGGGATGAACAACAAATAGAGACCAAAAAGACATATTTATCACCAAACAAGTAAAGGGAAGCCATGTAATCCCACAAATGGGCATTTTTTACTTGATAAATCACAATTCACATAGACACAACAACAAAGAAGTGGTGAACAAAAAACAATTTACCTTCCAGAGGAAACAACTTGGATATTTGTTTTATGACTACAGATTGTTTATGAAGATGTTCAGCAGTAATTTCCTGTTGTAGTAAAAAAATTGAACATAAATTGTGTAGTTTGTAGAAAATAAAGCACGTTTCACAAAAGCATTATATGAAGAAAGTATGAGAGGGACATAAACTTTCAACTAAAACTTAAGATTGAACAAACACTTGGCAATCCCACAAATATGGATGGGAATGCCTGTGAATAGTTCACAGATCCGTTCCTAATTAGTGGAGGTTAATAATGAAAATAGTTCTCACATGCCCTAGAATCTGGGTGTAGATGAGATTAGGATAGAACTTCTACAGTTGTTCAACTCGAGTTTTTTCTAAATTGCAAAAGGAAATATAATTGTATCACAAATTCTCATAATAATGCACATTAAACCTAACAATATACATGATAGTATGGTTTAAACGTCCATAGCAATAACATTTGTAGAGAAAGTAAAGAAAAACAACCATGCTATAGAAACGGCCAATTCAAACACATTGACGTTGAGTTACAAATCAGCAGATTTACTCTCGATCTTAGACCTTCCTGTAAGGTTACTGATTATTCTAGGCCCAGAGAGTAAAACATCACCTCATATCAATCTTTCTTTTGTGTGTGTGTGTAGAGAGAGAGAGAGAGAGAGAGAGATTTCTAAAGCTAGCACAAAATGCTTTTCACAACTTCTCCTTCAACCTTGTAAGCTTTTCATGTTGAAGAACTCTCTAATTCTTTTGATAATCTGCATTTCCCTTGTGAATATCATATAGAATGATGTTAAGGAAAATGAATGAAGGTAAGGCAGGGTTTATAAAAAAATATGAAATCAAAAAGTTGGGAACTTTTCCATACAAAATTACAAGATGTATAAGTAGATTAGATATTGACAAATGTAAATTCAAAAGAAAAATAGGCTGGTACTGGGAGATGAAGATGAAGATAATGGACCTAAATGCAAACATGCAAAGGAAAAGAGAGAAAAAATTGTTCTCTGACTTAAAAGCAGATTGGCATGTAAAAATTTCCGTAAGAGTGTTGAGACAGTTTTTTATCTTGTTCTTGAATGTGTTTGGAATTAAAAATTTTCAAATCTCTAATAAAAAAAGCATTTGAATTAAGCTCATTTTAATATGAAGAAAGAAAACTAATTGATGATTCGATGACAAAATCATGAATCGAATTCTCCAGACTTAAAATAGTAACTCATTTCAGTTCTTTCTTCCTGAAGTTCTTCTTAAATTGAAGCCATTCACAGCCAAAACAGAGCACCGAAAAATAGAGTAGGAATTCCCAAATTCAAAAATTGCAATATAAGTCTAGAATCAAACATGCATCTATAAGAACCAATTCTAATATGCTCCCAACAACATTTAATCAACATATATCTCAGATTAAGGTTGAAATTCAATGAATTTCGCCAGTGAATAGTAACTATAAACAAGAAAGCTTCAAATCCAAGTATAACTAAGGAGATGCCTTGGAAAGAAAGGTCATAACACAACAGCAATAAAAGCAACCCATTTCCCCAGGGAGAATCGTACATACCAGAAACCCTACTGGAAGAGGAGGCTTGAGAATGGTGACCATAAAAGAAGGAATGAACGATTTAAAAGAAAGAAAAAGGAAGTGAATAGAATCTTGTTAGAATCTGTTAGAATCTTAAGTTTTGATGAGGACTGGCCCCATAGATAACATAAGTAAATACAGTGTAAGTTACCTTTGAATTAAACAAGTAAAATTTGATAGGTAACAGATTACTATCGCTAGAGCTAAAGTCTATCGCAAATGAAAAGCCCAACAATAGCTTATGGAAACTTAGCTGAAAATCTAAAGTAAATGTCTCTATCACTAAGTGTATCCCTATCGATAATAGACAAAGAGCCATAGCAAATGAAGACTTAGAAATAACAAAGTTATCTATCGCTAAGAAATTTCCTATCGCTAGACTCTGTCTCTATCGCTAAGGCCCTCAGATAACATGAATAAATACTTAAGGGGAAGAATGTTAGATCAGTTAACATAGTTAGCTAGCGATAACAGATTTAGCTATCGATAACAGGATACCTGAAATAACTTAGAATATTCAGATAACTCAGTATCCTTAAGCTAATGAGCAAACAAGTAACTAGCAATAATGGAATTAGCTATCGATAGAAGAATGCTTATTAAGATGACATAGCTAGTACGCTGAACATTGAACCAAAAAGAATATGCTAGCGATAATGCTCATGTCTATCGATAGAGAATGCTTTGAAATTCCTTAGATATTATCTCTATCACTTTGAGCTAATGAAATGCACTATCGATAACATCCACTGCATGAATACTTGTTTAAGCTAACAGCTCAAGTGCAGAAATTATACTATGCAGTTAGCGATAGCAAAACAAGTTAGCGCTACTGAAAAAGCTGCTATGAAAGTACAGTTAGTACAGATGCTCAGAACGCTCAGTCTACATCTCTCTTAGCTCACCCTACGCAAGAGCAGTTGAAGCTAGAGCAGAAAGTTAACCTTGATGAAGAAACTGCATTAAATGCCAACGGCTATGAGCTCTCAACGACCATATTCAAACGGCCTCATGAAGATGAACGCAATGGAAAATCTGAAAAGAGATATAAAATACAGAACTTAAGCATTTATGAAGGACTGACGAAAAACAAAGAATATTCACGAACACATTCATTGCTCTCTGTTCTTGTATTTATTGTCCTTAGTGATTTTATCTGTACTTAAGTGATTATCATAATATGTTCATTAAGTGAACTTTATTGTTGAAATCCTCTACTGTTTGAGGTTGTTCTGAAGCTTGGTGCTTTGAGAACAGGGTAGTACCTTACAGGTAGTAAGAGGGAGTGTTTAGAGGGATTCTAAAACTCTGTAAAGGTTGGCAGGTGAACCTGTGTTGTAAAACATGTGGTTAGTGGAACCCAACGAGGAGTTGGAGAACTGGACGTAGGCAGTGTTGGCCGAACCAGTATAAAGATTGTGTTGCATTAATTAGTGTTTAATTTTCGGAAGCACAATTCACCCCCCCTCTTGTGCGATTGCCATTCTCAGATCCTATAAACAAGTCATAAAGTATACTTTTGATCTTTCATATTTATGATCTTTTATATTTATATCAAATCTTCTTTTAGCTCTTTAAGTTTGAAAAGTGCACTTTTACTCTTTGTTTTACTTAGTCTGCAAACTAAACAAATATGAAGGGTGATTTTATAATTAAATCACTAAATCTTGATAAAAATGGCTAAAATTTAAAATATAAGAATGATTATACTAAATAATTAAAATTTAAACATAATTGTTAACATAAGCATATAAGAACACATGGAAGTTAATATAAAAAATAACTAGCTCATGAAATAACATAACAATAAATAAGAAAATTTTGGAATAACATAAGCATATAATATAACACATGGAAGTTAATATAAAAATAACTAGCTCATTAAAGAACATAACTATAATAATACATGACATAATTGAATGAAAAACCAAATTTACAGGGAAGATATTACACATATAAATAACATAAATATAATTAATGAACCAACTAAATATGAAACAGAAACATGTTATCTGACTACTATGTAATAAATTAAAGAACAAACCAATTATAAATTAGAAAACTAGAAAATTGAACTTAATAAATAACTAAGTAACATGATAAATAATAAATAACATAATAACATAATAAATAAAAATCAATCAATTGTTTGCAAATAAATCACTAGCTCATTTAATAGCATAACTATAAATAATACACAGGAAATCAAAGAATGAAAAACCAAATTTCAAAGAAAATAATACACATATAAATAAACAAACTAAATATGAAACAAAAACATGCTATCTAACTACTAAGTAATAAATTGAAGAAAATAAATTAAAGAACAAACCAATAATAAATTATGAAATCAAAAAATTGAACAAGTAATTCACATGACAAAGAATAAATAATAAATTAAAAATAGTTGTTCAGAATGAAACATAAAATAATAAGATTAAAGAAAAAACCAATCATTAATTACAACATAATTAAGTAATTAGGTAAAAAAATTAAAAAAATCTTACATATATGACAACATAAATATGTAACATAAATAATTGAGTGAAATAACATAATAACACATAACCATATATCATCAATAATCAATAAATTAGAAAACATAAGCATATAATAACACATGGCAGTAATATAAAAAATAACTAGCTCATTAAATAACATAACAATAAATAAGAAAATTTTGCAATAACATAAGCATATAATATAACACATGGAAGTTAATATAACAAATAACTTGCTCATAAATGAACATAGCTATAAATAATACACATGACATAATTGAATGAAAAACCAAATTTACACAGAACATAATACACATATAAATAACATAAATATAATGAATGAACCAACTAAATATGAAATAGAACATGTTATCTGACTACTAAGTAATAAATTAAAGAACAAACCAATTAGAATATTAGAATATTAGAAAATTGAACGTAATAAATAACTAAATAATTTACATGATAAATAAAAATTTAAAAATAACATAATAAATAAAAATCAATCAATTGTTCACAAATAAATAACTAGCTCATTTAATAGCATAACTATAAATAATACACAGGAAATCAAAGAATGAAAAACCAAATTTACAGAGAATATAATACACATAAATAAGTGAACTAAATACGAACAAAAACATGCTATCTGACTACTAAGTAGTAAATTGAAGAAAATAAATTAAAATATGAAATCAAAAATTTGAACAAATAACACAATAAATAATAAATTAAAAATAGTTTGTTCACAATGAAACATAAAATAATAAGATTAAAGAATAAACCAATCATTAATTACAACATAAATAAATAATAAGCTAAAAAAATAATAACATAAAATAATAAGATTAAAGAGTAAACCAATCATTAATTACAACATAAATAAACAATTAGCTAAAAAAGAATATAAAACTTAATACATATATATAACAACATAAATACGAAACGTAAAAATTTAGGAATAACGTAAGCATATAATAACACATAGCTCATTAAATAACAACTATAAATAATATACATAACATAATTGAATGAAAAACCAAATGAAACATGTAAATAAAATAAATATAATGAATGAACCAACTAAATATGAAACGAACATGTTATCTGACTACTAAGTAATAAATTAAAGAAAATAAATTAAAGAACAAAGTAATTATACGTTATAAAATTAGAAAATTGAACATAATAAATAACTAACTAGTTAACATGATAAATAAAAATTAATTAATTGTTCACAAATAAATAAATTTAACAATCCAATCATTAATTATAAAATTGCAACAACAATAAAAGGTGAAACATAATAAATAATTAGTTGCTCATGGAATTTAGTTTTGGGGCTAGTTATTCACAAATTAAATGTCTCAAGTTAACTTGTGCCTCATGAATTAAAATAGGAGTAGATAATTAGAGTTAGCATCTTTCTTAGAAAAACCAGAATGTATTTGATCAAATAAAGCAATATTAGAAGGGCAAGTGTAGTGGCATTGATGTTATGCTCTAGACTTCCATGAATGACCTCCATACCAACAGATCCAAGGAATAATTTTTTTTCTTTTTTCTTATCTATTGCAATTCTTCACAATATCAAGCATGGATGGTTCATTTCCATAAGAATAGGGAAGGTCATACCTAAGGGAGATTCATCTTGGAATATTTCTTGCATGACTTGTGCAAGTCTCAATTTGAAAAAAGAACGTACCGAACATATAGACAGCATCAAATGAGGGTTTCCACCAATGCAAAAATCAAGAAACATGAGGACATAGCAAGAGCCACTAAAAGTTCCCTGCAGCATAATTCAATTAGTATAGTAATTTGCAGGAAGCATGAGTCAAGATGATAGAACATTCAAAGCCATTCAAAAGAGGTGAAGGGAAAATCTAACCAGAAAGCAAATGAAATAACAGACCAAACACGGTCCTAATATCTAACTATCAACTAAAAACAAGGGAGACAACAAAAATTTGATCTTTAGTCGCCTTACATCAAATTTTATTTAGACAAAAATCAGATGAATTGAAAACTCTCTAAGTAAGAGCAAATAGCACCTACCATGTTTCATTAAATCACATTTTTAGTCACCGACAGCTGTGCATGGCATCAGAATGAGCTCGACCGAGCATAAGCCATGGTCTCACTTAAAGGAAAGAAGCAGAATGACTGAAATAAATAATAATAATAAAACAAATATAAGTGACATAAATCAAGGGGTAAAAAATATCATAAGACCGAGAAAGAATTAGTGTATAGCATATCACATGTTTTGCATAAATTTGTATAGGCAATTCTTAATACATTGATATAGCTCCAATTATGTTCTTCAACCCACTTTTCCTTTGTCTAGATTTGTTACTTGTTTGTAGTTTTCCCAAGCATCAGTTTCTTAATAAACCACTCTATTTCATCAAGAGATACCAAGGCCTAACCTTGCCTCTCGCAAGACTATACAGGAATTTATCCTCAAATTCACAGCACAACTCTCCTAACCCAGAAATATAAGTCATTTGCCCGCCAAGCTTCAATAATTGTTCCTAGATAATTTCAAACTTTCCATATAGATTGCAGCATTTCCGAAAAGGAAAAAGGAAAGTTCAAAAAAATCTCAATTTTAAAAAAAGAAAAACACATGTAGGCAGCAAAAAGTGCAAACTTAAGCACATAAATCAGAGTTTCGTAAGCTTGCCAGAAAATTTTCTTGTTGGTAGTAAAGCAATGTGCACACATATTCAATGACAAAAGAAAACATGAAATGCAATCAGAATGGACTCTACATGGGAAGAAGATGGAAAACTTGGGAAAATGGGCAGTTAAGCATTTACTTATGATTAGATGGAAATGTCACGCTACAGATATCAAGATTACTAATGGAAATTTATCTTTGCTAGTTTGTGGCACTAGATTTCTGATTCCGAAGGCCAAAAAAGAACTCCTTTTCACTCTACAACACCAGAAACCATCACAGAATCTCAAAATTTAAGCAAAATGCAATGTTCATACTAAGATCCTACCACAAAATGGCAAAAAGCCATTTCGTCAAGAAGATATATCAAGTTTGTCACATGGTCAATTGGCAACTACACTTGTAGTTGTAAGGCGGCCAATAGATTAGAGAGAATAGTACTGTTAGATGAATTGTTCAAATATTAAATTTGAATTAATGTCTTATAACATTTTGGGCAACTTCTCTTCCTTAAATGTCATCCTTAACATGTCTCCTAAATAATCCATGTATAATACAACTCTCGATGCTTTTTATCAACTTGTAAACTCTGACTTAAGTTTACCTCCCAAAGCATACCTTAACTATATTAGAATGCACTCTCATCTAAACAGCAACTATAATACCTTAACAATTTATTGTGCAACTTAAGGTTGATTCCAACTTCACAAACAATGTTTAAATAACTTTGTAAACACTTACATAGCATTTAAAATATTAAACTAGCAAGATTTTAAATCACCTACCAAAAGCTCCATGCACAAAGGGGCCCCATCTGTGAATACCAGATTTTCCCAAGCAAATCCAAGCCTCACAGTTTTCTGAAGCACAAAAAGTAAAAATAAAACAAATAAGGAATTACAATTATATATCAGATAATAAAATTTAGCATACCTTATGGTTTAGGGGCCCTGCGATGAAATTAAAGTTATAAGGCTACATTAAGCTTATATCTTAATTTTAAAACACAGAAAATATCACTAAATGTATATTCAGCTTTCAAAACTAAATGAAAGTGAGGGAAGTTATGCAATGTATTGTTTCTAATCTATTGAATCAAATACTTAATGTAACTATAAATAAAGTTTCAATATCTACCTTGGTCTCTAATTTCATGCGAAGTTTCAAGAGTTGGCCAAGTCAATCAACGTTCTGGTGCCTAATAGAAATAATGTCATACACCACAACATTTTTACACATCAATGTGGAGAAGAGTAATATGCACTAGAGAAGAGGAAATATCCATAACTACATACTACCTTGTTAAGCAAACACTTCAAAAAGCTTTTGAACAATGGCTCACGTAGCTCACACTATCTGGATTATTTAGATGGATCTAAGTATCAAGCTTTATGTAGAAAGTGATAACCAAATCAAAAAAATTAATGAAATAGCTGATAGATAAATTTATGAAAATAATTCGAGAAAAAAGAGGCCACACGAGAGACAAATTGAATTGCCTCCAAAACTGCAAAACTCAAATAAATACATCTTAGAAACTAAGTATGCAATCCAAGCCATCAATTACAAATAAAAGAAATTCTTATTTAGTTACAAAGCTTAACATGAATGAAACAAAATGAGATAGCCACACAAGGATATAAAGTGTATCGCTCAACTCACTAGCATCGGGGTTCTTTTCACTCAGTTGACATGCTCAATCACCCTACCATAGGCTTGTACTAGTTTTAATTCTCTGCCACCAATTACATGTGCATTCGAAAATCAAGAGGACTTTGTAGCTTGTAATGTAAGGATGTGGAATGAAACAATCTACAATGCATGGAATAGGGAGGATTAATGCAGGGCAAGCTCCAGAGTGTGCACATGGTTCAATGATGACCGAAACTCATATTAAGTTGTTAGGATGCATGGGCTTTATCCTTTTTCAGTTGTTTCTCTTTTCTACCCTATTTTCCAACTTTCTTGAGCTGTTATGTACATGCTCTTTTGACATGAACCTTCATATTGGTGATACAAAGGCCCGGTTACTCAAGCATTGATAACTCAATGGCACTAAGATGCTGCTAGTATGCTCATAGCTTTGCTAGCAGTTTTCTGCGAAGATCAACATTGGTGATGAAGACCCTCGGTTACTAAGCCAACTTAAACTAGCATAGCTAAGTTATTATTTTTCCTTTTTTTTTCAACTTTCTTAGGCCATTATGTATATGCTCTTTTGACGCGAACCTTCATATTGGTGATATAAAGGCCCGGTTACTCAAGCTTTGATAACTCAATGGCACCAAGATGCTACTAGCACAGTCCTGACTCTTATTGGCTATTTGACGCGCCACGATCAACATTGGTGATGATGACCCCTGGTTACTAAGCCAGATTAAACCAATGGAGTGCAATTCTTTTTTATTTTTGTTTTTTATTATTCTTTTTTTCTCATTCTTGCCTCCTTGCACCCTAACTATTAACATGCACAAATACAATAGCACACAATACAATGTCAATACATATTACACTCAAAATCAAGCTCCAAGTAGGACGAGAAAAAATAATTCATGCATTCTTGTAAGGAAATGGGTATGAAATAAATAATGGAGTGAAAGTGACAATAAGCATAAATGGGTGACAAAGGATACATCATTTAAAGGATGATCATTTGGCCTAACTGGCTAGTAAAATCCTCAATCATATTAATGGGTTGCACAAGCGTAAGATAGCCGTGAAAAGAACTAGAACAAGCTCTAAAGAGCAAGTTGAGACAAGTGAAATATCACACTATAATTGAATTTTTAGGCTCAAAATTTCTTCCAACAGGGCTGTACTATCTCACCCAATTCGAACAAGCTAAACAACACATCATATAAATCCCTATATATGCAATCAACAACCAGCTACTAAACTACATTTATTCAAATAAACACAATCTCAAAAGCAAGACAAAACGCCTATATTCCATCCAAAAATCAGTTTTCCAAAGAGGGAAATACAAAATTTAAAGAGGAACAAATTTCATAAGTCACTACCCCACACTTATTAACCCTTGCATTGTCCTCAATGCAATATAAACTATTTATTTAAGCAAAGAATTCAAAAATAAACCAAGGGAGGGTATGAAGAGAGGAAAACGACACTCTAGCTAAAGAAAGGAATATAAAAATAATAGAAAAGGAAGATGTCTGACTCCCTCACCTAGTCTTTTTCATAAAAAATAAATATATAAATAGCCCCTACGGTTGATGCAAGAAAAGAGCAATAAAGGAGAGAAACAGCCTAGTATGTTCATAGTGAAGGGTTCAAAAACTGAATTTCTCATCCTTGATGAGAGGCATAAACTACGTAAGAGACTCATTTCAGCATAGGTTCCTGATAGTTCTTTGGTGGTGGATCGAGTTCAATTAATAAGGGCTCTAAGCTGCTTGGTGAAGAATGGTGATCCTAATGGAACAACTTCCTACCAAGTTCCTTCAAAGGAGGAAGCCAAATTTAAGTGAGTGATAGCCACAAAGAAATGTAAATAATAGGCAAATAAGTTCGGTGGCTAATCACAAGAAAGGATCTCACAAGTAGAATTATGTGTGTGTGTGTTTAAGTTCCCAAATCAAATTATGTTCATACAAAATTCCAAAGTCAAGAGGATATTTAAAACTCATAGTCACAACTACAAAATCCTAGATATCTCATTTTAAACCTTTTAATATAAGGTTTTAAATCACATGACAATGTAAGATGGAAAGATTCTTGAAGATAGTTGATGGCATGTGGCAAGCATAAGGAAACCTCAAATTTTGAGAAGACAATGAAGTAGAACAATTAAAACCTCTTTTAGTCAGTTTCAAATCCATTAAAAATATGGCCAACCAGCTCAAACAAGTATGAAGTTCATTAGCTCAAGTCTGATTGAGTAAATGAAAACATCCCAAACAATGATCATTACTCCACAAAATAGACCAAGCACAACGCAAATTATTACAGCTAGAGAATTATGGATTCAAGCTTCCGCTTTTTTTTTTCAACCAACAAATACATTTTTAGCACTTGATTCCACTTATGACAGAAAAGAACTCATCAATGAAAGAAATGGAAATTGAATCATTTAATAAGCACAATCAAGATGCAGACCAATTCCAGATCTCTTACTGCCTATATAATTTAGAAAGTTTGCAACAGATAAAACACAAAACCAATTCCAATTCGCAACATCAAATGATGTTTAAGACACAATAATGATAGCACAATATGACATTGACAGCAAAACACTCATGACACCAAGCTTTCAACGATGACAGCAAAAAATTCAGTAATATACAACAGTCCAATTTCAATGAAATGCTGAAAGACCCGTGATATAAATAAGACAGAATTACAACAACAACGATCTATGACAACAATTGGTAAACTTGCAATTTCTCAATGTTTATAACAATAAAAAGTTCAGCAGCATATAATGATCAAACTCCTTGATTTTTGTCAGGAAAACCGCAAAATTTGAACCAAACAATGCGCCAATTTCCAGTAGTAAACATAAACAAATTCAGAGTGCATTTTAAAATTCACATCAAAGTAATATGGAAGTTACAATAGTGATATATCCCTATTGTAACACCCCCCAAAATTCTAGTTCAAGCACTTGACCAAAATGCTATTATAGCATTAAAATTATCCAATATCCAGCATAGATAATTATTTAGTTCAAATACGTCCCATGTCATAGTGAAAATCTTAAAACTTCACGATAATTTATACAACATAATAAAACATAAAGTCTTAAGTTCATGGCAAAATAAATACAACATAACATAAACTTAAGTAGTACAAAGAGCCTTCAAAGCTCACTTCTCAAGTATCTTCCCTTGCTTCTTATTAGGTCAATCACCTGGAAAATGTTAATGATAGGATGAGATCGACATCTCAGTAACTACCGAAAAATCCTATCATACACAAGCAAATCACGTATAATTCTAATTTAACCAATTATACACATGTAGTTCTTCATATAACTTATGGCTTTCAAATATATATACCCAACATAAGGAAAACTTTCATTTAAATTCTCAATGAATTGTACTCATAAATAAATATTTATATGTGCAATATGCAACTCCTTATTTCACCGTCCATCCTTATTCCGCTGACTGGAGCCATAGGCTAACACATATTGTCCGATAGAGAACTAATTCATACAACTGAATTATCTCAAGCTCACCAGTACCTAAGATGTATCCGACCAAAGATACAGAGCTCAAGTATGGACTATGGCTCCCCTCCTTAAAGAATCATACTAAGGAGGTGTCACATGTCCCACAACTCCAATGCAATCTCGGCCAAAGGAAAACATGGAAGGAGGGGCCCTGACAAGTGCCATCCACTGTGCACCGAGTGATGGCTTACCACGTGGTAGTACGGATATCATATAACTCCTCTTCAAATCTTAACCCCTCATGGATGCAAATGCGATTATCATTACACCATAAATAATTCATAAATAATTATCAGCTCAGATATACTCAATATACTCAAGCATGCTTAAAATAAAACAAGCGTAATTTAATTTCCATAGCAAATAGGCAATAAGCAAGCATGCTTGAAAAGTGTCAAACTTATTATTGTGTGATAATTAATTAAAATAAAACTACACATAATTCACAAGCATACGAAAGAAATTTCCAGAGTTACCTATTACTCCTTAGCTTCACAGGTAATCACACAAAGTTACTCCGAAATTCCTAAAGAAAATTATACCTCAAATATTAGACTTTAATATAATAAACTTAGATATCCTAAAATCCCCAATAATTCATAATTACATAATTACCTACACAATATCCCACTTTTAATCCGCCAATATTTCCTTGGGTCCAAATTCTAGTCAAATCTTTCAATTAAATCTCCTCATATGACCTTAATAAATATTTAAAATTATTAATTAAATTATTAGCACCGCAGATCATCAAAAGTCCTAATTTTCAATATATCTAAAAATCCAGAAATTTCAATAATTAAGAAAAACCTCCCACAATGAAAAATCTACTTAGAGAAACATAAAATCGAGGCCTAAGCTTTAATTTATTAATTTTAGGACTCCCAAAAATTATCAACTTAGACAAGGTCTAATTTTTCAAATATAATAAATCGAAAAACTAATGATATAGAAATGTAGAGGAGACTTACAGGGTTCCAAAAACGTGCTTATTTGGCCGAAAAACTTACTATTCCTATGCCGACGGACTCTGATAAGTCCAGTGATAGGAATAAATATATGGTGGAGAGAGAGAGAGAGAGCAAGAGAGAGACGTGAGTGAGAGAGAATGAGAGTGAGGGGGAGGAGAGTGAGAGACGGAGGGTGAGAGGGGGTATATATAATATTAATAATAATAATATAATAATAATAATATAATAATAATATAATATTTAAATAATATAATATTAATAATAATATAATATATATAAATAGTAGTTGAGTGTGATTGGTTGATGGATTAATAATTGAAACAGTGAAAAGATGTGCAGAAGGAAAGGACTGTCGGCAGGTGAGTAGGAAGAGAGGAAAAATATACTACTAGGCCTTAAAATTCTCAAATAAGATATTTCTTTTGAACAAAAAATTTTCTTTTCACTCTCAAAATTTTCCCATAGTATTCTTTATTTATTTCCTCCTATAATATCCTCTTTTGAGTCTAAAAATAATCTCTCCCAAAATTATTATTGTCCAAATAAGGGAAAAACTAGGCCTTTAAAATCCTCAAAGATACCTCAAAATCCTTCAAATATTCTCATAATCCATTATTTATCATTAATCAATTCCTATTTACCCCCACTAAATCCTCAATTAATTTTTAGGATGTTACACCTATTTTATCATGGTATTTTATATCTTACTTAGGGATTTTATGATTAATATTGAGCTAAATTGCATATTTATGATTAATTTGAATTAAAGATGATTGTGTGTAAAAAGGAGCCAAATAAGGGAATAATTATCACATTTGATTGATTATTTTGAGTGATTAATTTTTGGGATGCAAGGTATTACATTGTGGTTTATTTTTCCTTGTAGAAAATGAAAAAAAGGGGTTGAAATTGCTGTTGCTGAGTTTTGGCGAAAATTATAGAAAAAGCCCAGAAATTCTGAAAGCTACAGAAAAGTCGGGGAAAAATTATAGAAACAGGCTTAAAACTTCCAGAAATTTCACAGAAGGCCCAGTTTTCGAAATTCAGCGTCATTAGGGTATTTTGTATCAGTTTTTCGGCAGAAAGACAGTGAACCAGTGGCGCACAACAGTCCTATAGTCACCCAACATCAATCTTTCATCAAGAATCACCTTTTCTCATCATCCACCACCAATCTTCACCAATTTCACCACTTTCCCACCATTATCTATCATCTTCTTCCTCATTTTTCATTGTTCCTTCATCCTACCTTCCACAAGCAACCTTCCAACACCCATTCATGGCTTCTTGGTGTAGTAGACAATTTTTAGCGGTGATTTACATCATGAGTAGCTAATCTTCTTGTGCTTCTTAGAGGGGATGATCTAGCTTGATCTATGGAGCTTCTTATAGGGGAGTTATTTATTTTTCATCTACTTGCCTAATTATATTTCAATTTCCTGTTAGCTTTTATTATATGATTGTGGAACTAAGACTTGTCGTTCAATTTCTCTCTGTTGATTGATTAAACTTGTAATAGTGATTGGGATTTGTAGCTTGATGCTTGAATTTCTATTTCCTAATTTTGAGTTCAATAGAATTATATTATCTATCATCGTTTAATTGATTTTATGATTTAGTTAAGCTTATCATTTGTCTCCGTAAGCACTTGAATTTAGAGGAACAAGTTTCTTTGACTAATTTTGATTACACACTAAGTGGTTTATGAAAAATGGTTTAATTGGTGATTATAGCCTAGCGTTATTATTGATTAAATTCATTTGACCCAAACCGTGTTTGGGGTTTGCAATTTGATTTAATGGTAAATTTACTCCCATGTCTTTTCTCAAGCAAGGATAGATAGTATTCCATTTCAAAGGAGCATTCCTTCATTAATTTTTCTCAAATCTAATTTAATAAAGTCATTCTTCGTTTATTGAAAAGACCAAAAAGAGTAGCTTAGGATTTATTTTCATTGCATTTACAAGTAGTTTGATAGAAAAATCAATTTCAAACCCTTTTAATGTTGCTTTTGATACTTAGTTTAGCCTAAGATTTCAAATAAAGAGGCGCCGTGAGAGAATTGACTTAAGTTGTGCTATATTGCATAATTTGAAAAATTTTGAATTTAACCCAAGGCGACTAAAGGTGTTAAATCAAATAGCAATCTTCAGCAATTAAAGACCACAATCACAAGAATATTTCAGCAGCTACTAATCCACATGCAACAAAGTTAGCACATGCACTATTTACTATATTTTTAGCAAAATCACAAAGCAGTAAATCCAAATAAGTATCCAAATTCCAAAGGAACTAAAAAAATCACAAATTTTCAAAGGGCCCAAGGAATGCACAAAAGAAAATACAGCAATGAATTCCACTAGAAGGCTAAAAGATTCATAGAGATTAAGATGACAATGGAAATCTAGAGCAAAATCTGCAGAACAGCGGTAATGTCCCTAGACCAGTTAGCATTAATTCCCAACAATAAAGTTCTCAACAAGCACTACTACACAAAAGGCCTATCACAGTGCTTATTTGGGTTAAATCATTCCGCGATAGGTCTTTAGCAAAATCGTGGTGCTTAGGTATGCCTATCACGGCACTTATCACAATAAACGCTATGTTAGGCCTACTAAAAGTGGCACTCATTTAAAAAAGTGCTGCGATAGGTTGTTTTATCAAAAAAAAATTACCTATCACAGCATTTTCTGAGAAAGCGCCGTGATAGGTTATTTCTTTCAAAAAAAATATTTTTAATTTTTAATACTACTGTCTGCATTAGTTCAAAAATTGCATACATTTCTAACACATGGAAAAAGCCATATATTTAATCACGTTTTGGTTCCACTATGCTCATCTAGAGTTTAATTTAATCAATTTTTCAGCAATAACTAGTTTGGGTACATTTACAATAACAATGTTTTACATATAAATCTTCATATCAATCTTGTAGCTTTCAATCTAGAAACCATGACACTTCTAGCATGTTATTGAACAACAGAGGTACAACAATGATAATTCCACAACATTTTTCCAAAAAGTTTAAGGACCACTAAAAGGAAAGAATAGGAATGCAAGAAACAAGAGGAATAATAAACATCTTAATTCCACTGAAGCATCCCATCAACAACTTTGCTGGATTCAATGTTCTTTGTGATAAATCATAATGCATTTGGATTGCTCTTTCAACATTGCGAACCTGAGATAGAAGAGCAACTATATACTCCCTTTCTGATTTCTACAAACACAAAAACGTAAATCTTCAATCAGATTCATAAATAAGCTCACGAGGTACTAGATATAGTTTTTGGTCCTCATGATACCTTCGACATATGCAAATTCACCATTGCCCCATTTGCCAAAGGGATGGTCATCACTTCATTTAATGGCTCTACCACATTGGGAGCATAAGATCCACCCATCATAGATGCTTAAGAAAACAAAGATAATATTCATTTTCACATACAAATTTATAATCAAACGGCATAAAAATAACTCATATCGCACAACAAAGTATTTGAAAACTTTGTCGCCAATTACTTGAGGAAGGTAAATTAGAAGATGGACCATTATTCTTTCCTACAATAAACTTTAAAATTCTTCTCACAATCCTATTTGCAATCAAGAATTGCTAACTTACAGGAATTTATGTCAATCAACTGGTCAGACTAATGATCTAAGATGTCTAAGTGAGAAACTATCAAGTTATAATTAGCTACTTGAACTAGCTTCAGCACAAAGACTATAAATAAGTTCAAATCATGTTAAAAATCCTAAATTTGAGAATTTGATTTGAATAAGATATGAAATTTACATTTGCTCTTCTAAGATGCATATTACTACAAAATGAGCTTTTATATTTGACTTAAAATTTTTATAGAATCTAAAATTTTGCATAGTACCACCCCTAATATAGTATAATAGTTACCCTTGACTATTAAACTTTTGCACATTACATGGGAAATCCAAGTAAAGTGTATATCACAGCAAGAAAAAAAAATTTTAACCCCTGCACATAGTGAAATACTCACCTAAGGATCCAAATCACAACACAAACCAAAAATCTAGCAAAGAACTCAAATATGATAAAAACATTGTGTGTGTGTGTGTGTGAGTGAGTGAGAGAGAGAGAGAGAGTAAGCTCACCTCCGCCTCTAATGCAACACACAGTAATAGTAACTACAATAAAAACCAGGCAGAGAACAATCTTGAAAGAAATCATTAAATAGTCATTAAATTGCTGGCCATCACCTACAATATAGATACTGCAAAAGTTGTTTATTATGCATAATACAATGAGTCAAAAACTAATGTGTCTATCAGGCAATATTCTACCCTCTAAAAGCTCTTTATTTCTCTTGAAATTCATCTTTGATAGATGGGTGTGCTATTAAGGATGAATTCTACATCCAAGTATTCTAATGATGTTTCATGATTACTTAAGTTCTTTAGAAACACTATATCTCACTCCAATACTTGGCCCCCAAAAGTTAAGGTATGAATTTTAATTTTTTAAATTAATTAATAAAGTGTTAATGTGATGTTGATTCATGTGCAATATATTTTTTTGTTTTATTTGTTGGTTGTTTTTTTGAGTGTGTACCAAGGAGGAATCTGAGGAAGATATGGTAGATATATTCCCATGTCTCTTGATAGAGTTATTTGATATCTTATAGGAGAGCCAATGTGTAAAGTATGAATTTAATCCTTATTATTTTCCTCCGTGGTTAGGGTCATGATTCACAGATTACAATGCTTTGATAGTGACCAACAATTATATGTGTTGGAATTTTAAACACAATTAAAACTTTAAAGCATGCATATATCATCATAAATCAAGAAGCTAGAGATCCAAAAACTGAACTTTCGTTTGGAGGCTCCACCTTTTCTTCTTTATGGATCTGTATTGAGAGATGGACTACTAGAGTGCAGGTGGGGTGGCACAACTAAACACCGTGCAAAATAAAATACGAAAGGCTTAGAGAATTGTCACAGACTATATCTGTTGTTTTTCTCTGTGTGTTTGTGAGATACCTAGCCTCCTATTTATAATAGTTGGCCAAGGCTGATTTCCAATTTCAAAATTTGAATTATAGTAAACTTGCAGTTGAGACGTCTTCTCAACTCATGTTTACTTGGTCAGTTTATTTATTTACTAAATATTTTAATCCATGAAATATCCTATAGCCACTATTCAAATAATATATAATTAAATTTCTTAATTTAATTATATTATTTAAATACCTAGAAAAATCATCTTTAGATAATTTTTTCTGCTGTATGAATCCATGCCAAACTCAATCACCAATCATTTAATTTAGAATCAAACAAATTGATTATTTAAATGAGCATAATTTATTAAGTGATCCATGGCTAATCAAATCAACAAATCGGAAAATTTTCTTAAGGGTTAAGGGGCAAAAATACTCATATACTTTTGTCAAAAGTGCACCAGGCACCATAATTTTTTTTTGTGCAAAAATACTCATGAACTTTTTCAAGTGGTACGAAATTGCCTATGTTGTTAAATCATGCTAACAGCCGTTACTTTAGGAGTAAGTGGGTCCTACAATATAATTTTAAATAATTTTTTTATTAAAAATAGTTTATCTCCCCTCAACCCTTGCCTACCTCTGGCAGCCCTCCAACCTCAAACTTTTCCTTCCTCCTCTTTTGATCTAATAGTTTGAGTTTTCATGTCGTCCTTCACGTCATTGTGCTCCAGGTCGCCATTCCCTTTTGCATCTTAACCGTAACACCATTTTTGTAATAACGAATATCTTCGATCTTAGCATGTGAACGATTCTTATGGAGTGCTGCTATGAATAATTCTTATGAAATGCTGCTATGTTATGGCTATATTCATTGTCATCTGGTTAATTTTGTTTAGTATGATCAACCTTTTTTGTTTGGTGAGTGGTTAGGTAGCGGGGTGTGAAGACATGAGGAAGGAAAAGTTCGAAGGTGGAGGGCCACTGGAGGTAGGCAAGGGTTGAGGGAGAGAAATTTTTTTAATAAAATAATTATTTAAAATTATATTGTGGGACCTACTTACCCCTAAAGTAACGGCTGTTAGCACAATTTAACGGCATAGGCAATTTTTACACCCCTTGGAAAAGTTCATAGGTATTTTTGCACCCAAAAAAAAGTTTATGGTGCAAGTGTACTTTTGACAAAAGTATATAGGTATTTTTGCCCCTTAGCCCTTTTAACAAAGCACTTAACATAGTTAGAGTAATAAATTGGGAAAATCACAGTGGAATCCCCCATAAAAGAAATAATAACTAAAAATTCTCACAATATCTTTAAGGCTAAAGTATACTTTTAGTCTTTTATATTTACACCAAGTTTTATTTTAGTCCTTTAAGTTTGAAAAGTACACGTATAGTCATTTTTTTACTAACACTATAGTTTCATTTAACAAAATACAATTACTCATCAAATCTATATATAGTGTGATTGTAACATTTGTTTTTTAAATCACCAAATTGACTATGATAGAAAAGAATTTACCTTTTGCAAGATAGTTATATCCATGATAGAAAAGAACATTTGTTTTTTATTCCACGTCACGAAAAGAATTTTACAAAGGGGAAAACATATTTCATCGCCAACTTCATGCTTAAACGATCCAAATACCTATTTGGTTCCTATGAGTATCGAACAACCAGCTTTCTTATTTATTTAGAACTTCTTAAATTTCAAACCCTCAAGTCACATAATTACCTATTTAATCAATCTAAACTCTAATAATGTGAATCTTTGTTTCATCTCTTGTAAACTAAATTGGTAAGCCAACCCAGATATATACACAGAACACATGAAATCTCAATCCTATCACTTCTTAGTCAACTCAAAACCACAAATAATGATCCAGAGAAAACCAAATTCTAAGAACAACTAAATCAGTAATCATCATCATCAATATATCTTATGAAACTCTTCCACCATTCCCTGCCTCAAAATTCGTGCATTTCTCACAAAACACTATTCCTAAGGATTCAACCTCAAAGTTCTTCAAAAGTTTTCCACTCACTGTCCTTGACATTGTTTCCCTTCACACCCTTAGTTTCAAAAATTCACAACCCATTTTCCCGCCCAACAATTTCAAAATTCAAACATACTCATTTGAATTCATTCTCCCTCTTAATTCATTTCTATTAGCCAAAACTCCACCTATTTAAAGTCACTATTTTCAATGCCACCCCCTACTCCTTACATGCCTTGTAATATGGGATGAATAGAACTAGCAGCAACCACCGGTGGGACTTCCACCACCACAAGGTCATTCAATCACTTTATCTCTAATACTCTTCAACAATTTTTGTTTACATTTTGCTGTATTTGATATGAATTTGATTGCATATTTGCTTTGTTGGATCTAATAAGGATTGAGGTTGGGAGGTAGTGATGGAATGAACCCATGAATGAGGATGCAATTATAGAAATGTATAAGCTAAATGATGCAATCAGTTTGTGTAGTAATTGTTTTGATGTTTTTCTAATAATTTTGTCGCATCATTGTCCATTTTCCAACCCTGTTTCCATTTTTCTTCGTCACATCTTTTGTGTGTTCACTGCAAATGAGTAAAGAGAAAAAGAATAAATATGGAGAATGGAAATGAATAACAAAATCAAATGAAAGTATAAAGCCTTCTCATCCCATTTTTACCTTCTTCCTTTGCGTTTGTTTTGAATGTTAGGACGGTGGTTAAAGAGAGAAGTTGCAAAGTCTAAGAGTTCCTTTATGCTGATAGAAAGAAAATTGGACGGATAGGGGAGTGGGTGATCAATATAATTGAACATAGTAGTTCATCTGGGATGGAAAAACAACAACGAAGAATAGAGGAAAAAGAAGTCACAGATTTCCCTTCACACATATGCTGCCATGAAAGAGATTTCAAGCATGAGTGTGACGCCTTAAATACTAAAATCTAACCTTCTATGCATACAAACTTCATTTTCAGACAACCTATAGAGTGGGGAGGTGGAAGGAAGCAAGTACCAATGCTAGATTTCATGAGCAAAGATGAACAAAACGTGTATGTATTCATGCTGATTACAAGTAACAGCCAACTAGAAGTGTAGATATTCTGCCTTTGATTATAAAAAAGTGATTAAAGAAAACTTACTTAATTCTTCTTTCGCTATAATAAGACTTCAAATGGTCAAATCAACAAATTGAAAATGTTGATGATTTCACCTAAAACAAAAGCCTCTTTCACCATCGCGTTTTCTGGGTTCGAAATGTATCATTCGTTCTTCATTTTTCTTTATGTTTCTTTCTTATGTTCACCGTGCATAAGCAGAAAATTTTTTCCTCTTCTTTTTCTTCCTTACTCATCCTTGTAGTTGTACAGACATCTCGAGCTTGAAGAGCAAAAATTGTTCATGTGAAAGAAAAATAAAAATAAAATGCAACTTAGTCTGGAGAAATTTGATGAAAATGGAAGAAATAAAGAGAAATAAAAGATGAAAACCAAAAGAAGCCCCATCTGTTGCAGAGAGAAATGAGGATGAAACAATATTTGAAGCATCTGGCCTTCCGCCGGAAACGTTTCCGACTTAGTTAAGATGAATGATCTGATCTGAAGGTTTGAAGAGCAATGGTCACCAAGATTTGCGCCAACAAATTTGAAAGTAACTTCTGGCCGGACAGTTCAGAGAGAGCAAGTGAAGAGTAATTGTTTTTTATCACAAAGCAAGTGAAGAGTAATGGAGACGATGGTGATTGACTGATGAAACTCAAAGTTGAAACTTGAAACTATCTAGAAGCCTACAACTGGGAGTACGTGTGAGAGAGAGAGAGAGAGAGGAGGGTAACCTGAAGAGTGGTTTTTTTTTATAAAAAAGAGAAGTGATCATCTAACAATTATCCTATTCCCGTACTATTTTCTTGAGATATGTGAAAAGTATCATCACACAGTGAGCACTGATGAGGGAGGGAAGACTGTAATGATAAACAACAAAAATACAATGACGTTGAAGGTATTATGGTTAGAGATATTGGCATTTTTGTAGTTCAAATTTGGAAATCCTTCTTTGTGATTTCTTTCTTTCTTCAAATACTTCTAAATTCGATTACATGTCAAAATTAATTTTAGTATTCATAAATTTAAAATTTATATCATAATATATTTATTTGTATTTATTTTTTCTAAATAGTTTTTTCTTCTTTATTTTAAATGTATATATATCTTATATTTATATTAATATAGACATACCCTTCCTATGTATAATAAAGTCAATAAATGTTTCATTTCTATTATTGCCTTTGCATATCTATTCGCCCTGCGCCGCAAGTGCACGGGTCGCGCCAAGTAATAAAATGATGAGTAGAGTATCGTTCCCACGAGGATTTGTCCAAAACCCGGTCAAACAATGATTATTACACTCTCTCCCAATTTGAGTGACACAAATGTTGAGATTGAAAATTAACTAAGAGAATAAAATGAAAATAAAACTATAAACAAGTGATTCTCCAACTTCAAGGATAAAATGGGTTCTAAGATTATCTATCCCCCTTGTACTTCTTAAAGCTCAATTAACCTCCCCTCAAAGAAGCTCTCAACGAATCCACGTGCTAATCTAGGGTTCATAGAGTACTCGTAAAAGCTCTCTCAAGTCAAGAACAAGTGTTTAGTCCTATTAATTGCACAATCTCTTGCTACAATTTAATAAAACCCAATTATCAAGCTCCAACCCTAATGCGACTATGCAAGGCTAGCAAGTATATCTCTATCTTACCAACAAAACCATCCATTCATCATGCAAACTTCCGGTTCTTGCACTACTTTACCCAAGTTCTACACTCAACCTAGCTCTCTCGAGTCATAAATCAAGTGAACCCAACAATCTAAATGGTGATCAAGCACTTAGAAGCATTAAGAACGGGGTAAAATAAGCACATAGATATCATTAATCACAAATTAAGAGGAGGAATCAAGAATCAATACATACAAGGGTTCAAAATAATCCTAGGATCAAAGTATTTAGCTACTCATGTTCTACAACTCCAAGGGAGCATATATATACAACATTACAAACAGAACAAGAGAAGAGAATGAAGATGGAAGAGATAAACCAAGAAAGGAAGCCCAAATCTCTCTGAATCTCCAAGCCCTAGCCAAATCCCACCAAGCTCCAAGCCCTAGCAGAGCCAAACACGCCCAAAATATGCCCAGAAGTCGAAGAATGAGGGCTCACAACGAAGCCCTAGCTTTTATATCAGTTAAAACGCGCCCCTATTCTGTCCAAAACGCGCAGAAACATGCAGTTTCGCCGTCACTTCGCCGCAGCGAAAGCCACGGCGAAGTCCCAAAAGTTCCAGAAAATATTGTAGCTCACCGCGGCGAGCAGACGACGAGCTCACCAAAATAGGGGCAGAGGCAGATGCACTTCGCCGCGGCGAGGCCACGACGAAGTCTCTTTGATTCTGTGTTTTGCTTTTCTTTATTCCTTAAGCTGCTATGGCTTCTTCTTATTTTTGTTCACTTGGGAGCTTGGTGGAGGGCTGAAATCTCTTGTTTATTGCAACAGATTATTCCTACAAAAGTTATATAAAACAAAATAAGAAACTAACTATAAAAACAATCAAAATCTACATAAATATACAATAATATGCGACCGAAAATCAAATGAACATTTCCTATCTTGAGTATCCAAAATTTTATCAATGATTTACTCAAACTCAAGGAAAATATACTCAAATGACATGAATTTTTAGGAGTTATCAATATCAAATTTAAAGAGAAGAGAGTTTGTATGTATAATAAATGATATATAGGTAAAATTAAAAGATCACATTAATTTTACCCATAACAAATGTCTCTTTAATATGTCTTTGATTTGATTTGAGTAAAATAATTCACTAAATTTTTTCAAAGTAGATTGAATGGAGTATAGTATTTTTTATTGAATTATTTATTTGGGAACCTAGACATGCAGTACTGCTAGTGACCATCTCTCATTGCCATCATTCTCCTCAATCTTTGCCGTCGTTCGCTGCTAGCAAATATTGAAGAGTGAAGGAACTCAGTGGAAGTTGAGGGACACTATGCAGGTCATGTCATATGTTGCGTGTTGTGGTGAGAAAAGAGTGAAGAGGTCATTACATGTGGAAGAGTGAAAAGAGAGAGGATTAGAGGAAGGCTGGCTATCATCATCCACATCAAAACCAAGAGGAAGGTTGGGTCCTAGCAGGTCTCACGTGGGAGAGAGAATAAGTGAGGAAAGAAAGAGTAAAAAAGAGGGAAAATTTAGTAGGTGTGCTTGAATAAAAAAATCTAAGAAATATTGAGTGAAATAAATTTTAAGATAAATAAATACTTTAAAATTTGGCTAAATGTTCAAACATGATTTTTTAATAATTAAAATATTAATATTTATACATTTTAATAAAATCATACTATTTAAATTATGATCGTCTGGTCTGAGATGACTCTAATCTGACCCACTAATTTAGCCAATTTAGTTGCCGGTCTAAGTTTAATTACTTTGGTAACAATGTATTTGAACCCACAGCTCAAAATATCTCCTAAAAGTTTTCTTGAAGTATTAATTATATTTGTTACTGTGTAGAATTTTTTTTTGCCAACACTTAGAGCATGTTTGGGGTGGCTTTTGAAACCATGGTTTCAAAAGCTCTCAGCAAACAGATGAAAATTTCCCCAAACCATGGTTTTAGGCTTAAAACCATGGTTTGGGAAAAAACTGTTTTTTTTTCAACTTTTACATGAAGTACGAGGTAGAAATATACCATCATTATACATTTCCTATTGATCTACCGAAAATGCCCTTATCCTCTCTCTTTCCCAACACATTAACTTATGTCCTTTTTGATAACTTATATATAGAAAAAGCTATTATCACAACAATAATCCAAACACTCTCATTTCATCAAAAGCCATTTTTTCAGCTTTTCTGAGAAAAAAAAGCATTTTTCCAGCCTTTTTCTCCAAACCATGGTTCTAAAAGCCACCCCAAACGGTCCTTAGATGTCTACATCTAACAATTGCAAAATCTGAAAATAAGAACACGAGAGTTTGTTTTAAAAAAGAAAACAACACGAGACAGGTGGCTTGGGGGGGATTGTACTACTAATAAAATAAAATCTTTAAAGGGAAAATTTCAGTTTACCCCCATAATAAGGAATTAATCTCATATTCCCCCTAAAACATTCTGAAATTTTACTGCACCCCCAATGGACTAAAGTGAAATTAAATGTTTCAGCTAAAAGACCAAAATGTCCTTATTTAATTTTGTACTGGATTTCCAAGACACATATGAAGAATTTCCAAGATACATATGACGAATTTCCAAGACATTTATGGGAAATTTCCAAGACTCATATGAGGGAACTTTTCAAAACATTTGTGCTTATTTTCAACATCAATGTGAGTATTTTCAAGTCTAAAAAATCATGGAATCTAACACTAAAACATCCAAAATTTCACAACTACATTTCCAAGACACATATGAAAAATTTCCAAGACATATATGGAGAATTTTCAAGACATATATGAGAAATTTCCAAAACGTTTGTACTTCTTTCAATAAGAATATTTTAGTCTTTTAGCTGAAACATTTAATTTCACTTTAGTCCCTTAGGGGTGCAGTGAAATTTCAGAATGTTTTGGGGGGAATTTGAGATTAATTCCTTATTATGGGGATAAAATGAAATTTTCCCATCTTTAAAACTACACTGAGCTGTGACTGAGCAGATCTGTACAAAACTAGACTAGCGGCAAGGAAAATAACAGCCTCCTATGTGGACTCTACGCTTTACACATCCCTGAGGACTCTATGATTTTATTTTCTTAATGGGTCTCTTTTTTTCGGATGAAAAGGAATGTATTAATCAAAATATATTGTATAAACCTATTGCCACCGTGTGATTGACATGGGGTACAAGTTGAAATAATTATATGGGTTAATATAACTTTTGGTCCCTGAACTTTCACTCAATTTTGGTTTTGGTCCCTGAACTTTAAAACTTTTGGTTTTGGTCCCTGAACTTTCGGTCAATTTTGGTTTTGGTCCCTGAACTTTGAAAATTTTGGTTTTGGTCCCTCAACTTTAATTCAGGGACCAAAATTACAATAAAGGTTCATAGTTAGAACATGAGGAAAGTTCTAGACTTCGGCCAATTTTTCCTATTCAGGTATAATTAACATAAATTTGTCTATCATTCCAAACAGGTTTGTTTTGCTTTACATTCTATGTATAAAGTTTATCATTTTTAATTCATCCAGGTAGTAAAAATCAACGAATACTTATTCACTTGATTGTTAAACTTACTAAATTTAATTTGCTTCTTTGTAACCATTTTTCGCACCTGTGTGTGTACGTGAATTGCATTTCTTCCTTTTTTTTATACATGTTATGCTCGTTCAAGCAATGGTTTAGCGGGCTTGACAGAATATTGGAACTGAAAGAAATCACCCATGTCAGTCCTTGGAACCTGTTTTCATTTATAATACTCATACTATGGCGATTAATTACAAGATAAACTTGAGAAAATAATGATAACTGAAAAACTTCCAGAATATATAATAAACTTGACTTTTAAATGATAGCAAGATACCAGTTAAATTTTGGCAAAGAATGCTCTCAATTCAAGCTTGCCATGGGGAAGAACCATGTTTGCAATAAAAAGAGAGGAGGGAGTAAGATGGTAAAAATATTACTAATTCACGGAACAAAAACCCATACAGCCTTTACCCCATCGGCCATCTATTTATTGACTTCATAAACCTATTCCCACAGCATTCTTTTACCAAATTACCCTTTCACTTATTATTACCACATTACAATATGCTCCCCCCAACAAAAGATGCTTGTCCTCAAGGATTAGTACAAAATAGAGAATAGAACACTCACATGCATAGGATAATACTTCTTTTCCTTTTGTTGTTTTTTTACATACCATATGCTGCTAAAAAGCTAATGGACGGTAACAACTTAAGCTTGCTACAATGGTCCTTAAACCCAGAAGTGTCACCCCTCATGCAGGCTTGATGGAAACATCCAACGAGTCAACAACCTATGATTGTTTAACTAACCTAAACTACTTCCACCTTAAGCCCATAATTGCTTTGATCTAGTATCCCAATTTTAGCTTCCACATAAGCCCACTTGACTAATATGAATGAAATTGTTTCAATTTTTCACTCGACCAGCCCAATGTGGCTTAGCGATTCTCCAAAACATATATTGGACTGTCAGTCAAGATGCTTCACTTTTCCTTTTCGATGGAAAACTCCTCCATAGATGACCCTCCCTCTTGTTTGTCTTCAATCTTCATATTCCCTTGAAATATAACAGGTCAATAGCAACCATGTGTCCTACTTGGGATTTTTTGGCTAGCACGTGGAAAATTCTTGGAGTGCACCTAAGACAAATCTGCAGTGGCTAAGACTCAACCCATGAAACTGGCATGGGTATCTAGCTTCAGATTTGACCCCCATCAATAGCGATGGCCGGCTTGCTTCCTTCAACAACCCTACCTGATCCAATAACCAAGTTTCCCAAGCCCGATTCATTGTTAGATTGACCTTGGCATTCATCATTTGATATCTCTTTCCCTGGGTCTGCAGTGGCTAAGCCTAAACCCATACATCCTTTAGACCACCTATTTATAAACTTCATATCCCTATTCTCACATTTCTCTTGCCATACTACCTTTACACTTACTGTTAGTCTATTATCGCTAAGTACTGCAAGAATAAATTGGTTCTATCTATTGTAACACTCCATCAAATCGTCTCCAAATATATGATTTGTTTATTGAGAGGGTTTTGGTTGGCCTTTCTTGTTGTCATGATTATTTTTAATTTTAGCTTTATAATGAAATCTATTTATCAATGTTAGGAAAGAGACCCACTGCTGGTTTATTCTAGGAGAAATAAGGCATAATTAATTTGTTATTTATTTAATTCATTTGTTAGGTTATTAGTAGTGTTTTAAAAGCCGGGCCGGATGTTGAGCCGAAGAGGCCAGTGGGTCACATTTCTCAGATGGTTTGGTCGGACCGTTAATATAATAATTAAATTAAAATGATTATATGCCTAATTATTAATTATCTATAAAATAAATGTGTAAAAAAATAAAATATTACTAAAATTTTTATTAATACTATATGTCCAAAATCCAAATACATGCACACATATTTAAATTTATAGCTTATATTATTAATGTTTTGTATTTAGGGAAAAATCACTTATAAAAAAATATGTAAATAAATTTTGTATAAATAAAAATAAAAAATAAGAAATAAAAAAAAATACTATCTAGTATCAACGAAGATGGCAAGATAAAATATAAGAAAAAAAAAAGTATTAGTCTTGTCAGCCTTGACAAATTACTAGAAGCAGAAGAGACGTGAATTGAAAAGTTAAGTATTTCCTCCTTCCCAATGTAGTCAGAAACATTGCTTCTTGCAGTACATCTTTGAGACTGTTTTTCTTCTTCTCACCGAGTCTCTGCAACTTTTTTTCCTCTATCGCTAGCAAGTTTCGTAGAAAAGAAGTGAAACCTCTCAAACGCCATGGATGATGAAAGTTGTAACGATTAGTACACAGGGAGAAAAGAAGTGAAAGAAAATGTTGTTGGTATGATTTATTTGGCATTATTCTTTGTTTTCCTCTTTATTACCTCCACTCCTCATGTTCTTCAATCTTCATCGTCATATACCTTCTGTAAGTGTGGGATGGGAGTGTTAAAGTGGACGATTTTTTAAGAAATTTATAAGATCCGTCCGGTTCTCTTGGAACCGTTCCGGGTTCCGGCTCAAACACCGGTTCAGGGCGGCTCAAAACGGATAAACCCTTTTAGGCGGTCCAAAGCTTTGAGACAAGCCGCTTAGTGGAACAAAAGTACAAAACAAATGTTTGCAATATTGTATGGGCTGTATACGTGGCCATTGTGGCCAGGAGTAGTGGGAGTAGTACGTGTCAGTGTTTAGGGAGTGTGGTCAGTCATTTCCTCCAGTTGTTGGTCTATAAAATTCGGGCTGTAAGTCATCTTTTCTGTATGAATGAAGTATTGTATTTTCCTCACTCCCTTTCTTCTTCTTCTTCCTGACTACCTGATTCTAATTTCTACTCTTACCCTCCTTAAGTTCTAACAATCTTCCCATTTATTAAAGTTGGTTAGTTAGACGCTGTTTTTAAGTCATTTTGGTTCATTTATTGTTCATACTGCTTCATTATCACCCTGCACATCTCTTTTGCTTTCGATACATTATTTTGTCCCCTTTCTGTCCTTATTGTACTAGTTAAAGCTATTGAATAACTGACTGAATTGGAAATTTTCTTTTTAGCTGTGTGTATACATAGCTTGTGATGGTGGGAGAGTTTGTCGTCCAGTTGTCATTGCTGACGAGGAATAATCGAGAGTTGAAGGGCATCATTAGGAGGAGTTAACAGTAAGTTCATATAATGCATTTATTGTGGGGGAAAAGGAAAGTAGCTAACATCAATTCAAATTCCATGCCTTTTCAGGAACGTGTGTGCGTACATTTGATGATTTTTTACGTGATGGCTCGATTGAGTATATTGATGCAAATGAAGAAGTTGATGGCTTGGTTTGTTCCTCGGCTTGCTTTCAATTTTTTTTTTCAACTAGGGCTATTTTAGTCTTTTAATAACAACAAAAATTCTAATCAGGCCTCTTGACTTTATGAGAGACTTGTTAAAATCAAAAAGACTTGAGTTTATTGCGATCCTCCCATATTTTAAAGCCATTGAACTTGTCTATTGTAGTATTGTGGGCCAGAGAAGAGTGAAACCGGAGCATGTTATTCCTAAACTTCTTACACAAGGCAACCCTAAATTCTCGCCGCTCTCTCACTCGCTTGTCACTCAACATTGCTTGCACATTGCTCTTGCTCTGTCCACGCGACGAGGAAGTATGAACCTTCAATTCCAATTGCATAATGGATGCCTTGTTTCTCTAATCGTTGGATATACGCATAGATTTCTTTTTCACTTGTTTACCGAACTTCTTGCGATGAAATTGCTGTTTGTTTAACGTCCAACACGTCCTACATTTCTGAGGTAGTGCGAACCTTTAACTTCAATTGCATAATGGATGAATTGCTTTCTTAATCGATCAAGCTGAGCTATAGTCCTACATTTCTTTTTCATTTCTTTCTCAAGTCTATGTTAATGAAATGGTTGCTTTTGGTCTTCTTCCTCTTTCCTCTACCATGGACTGACTTTGGGTTATGTCTATGTCACAGTGACCAAAATATCGCATTCTTATATTTCTAAGACATTGACTCCTGCACTAGTTACAATTTTTTCTTTTAATTCTCTTGTTCAATGTTATTTTGTTTCTCTTGTATAGACTTCAACTATTTGCACTCTGCCACTATTTAAACCGTCAAAGCCATCCTTAGAAGTGAACATTTCATGGTGATCTTCATACAGAGGTCCCCTGTTATGGTAAATTGGTAATCACAGAGGAATGGGAAAGGAGAGGGAAGATACACGAGAGAAACAGAACAAAATTGAGAGAAAAGTGAGAATCTGAATAGTTTCAGTCAATACTCCTACCTACTCTCTTAATGGAATCGCAAACATAATTAGATTCCATTGCTTAATTTTATTCTGATACGAATTTGTAATATTAGAAAGATTAGTTAGTTAATAGGTTGGTTAAGTAGAGTTGGACTTTGCAATAATTATTTGATTAACCTAATTAGCTAACTGGGCTTTAATTGGGGTTTGGGTTAGTAATACTAGATTGGGCTTAATGGCTCTATGTCTAATAAGGTCCATTTGTATGAAAAATCAGATTAATGAAGAGGTATATACCGAGCATTAACGCTACTGTACAGAACTGAATTGCATTTGACTGAATAATAGATAATAGATGGATAGATTGATAGATTTGTATGATCTCTCTGTTTTTCTCCTTCGTTTTCTTCTTCTCTCTACCCTCTCTGCAATCTTTCTATTTCGTGGACTCTCTAAACTTCTGTCCTTCTCTTCTTATACAATTCTATTCCTTACCTTCCCCAATCTTCAATACGGATTTTACAAACTTGTATCATATTCTATAACACCCCTACTAAATTTCATGAAGTTGTATGTAGCTTGGTATTATTCTTTTTATCATGCCCCACTCTTCTTCATTTGAGCCCACTGGAAAAAAGCAAGCACATTAACTCATCTCCACTGCAAATTCTCCATCTAAACTGAAGCATAGGCCAAACTTGGTAGACACAGAAACCCACCTCTGTTTGTATATATTTTCAGCTTCTCTGACCCGGCCATCCTAGTAACCAAAATCTTGTAAAATGAATTGGAAAGAGTTGACGAATAAAGCCAAAGCCATTTATACTATGACTTTTGGGTTGTTGCATGCATAGGTTTGTTGTTTAAGGCTTAAAAGGCAAAAAATTGGTAAGATGATCCTGTTTAGGGTGCTGCATTCTGCATGCATGCTTTTTGGTTTATGTTTTGAAACACGGTTTACGAGGAGCTGATTTCTTATATTATTGTGAAGGCTTATGGAGGAACCTCTCCTTGATCAGGTGACTTTTGCTGCTCCTATAGTATGCGACAAATTTAAGCTTGTATCTGAGTTTTTGAAGGTAAGTTTTATATGCAAGACCTTATACACTGTTATTTTCTATTACCTACTAATCTCAAGTTTGAAATTTTGTAGGTTAAAGGATTGGTGAAAGAACAAATAAATTCATTTAATTGTTTTGTGAAGAGCAAGATTAGTAAGATTTGTATGAATGACTATGTTGTGGCTTCAAAATATCCAAACATATATCTAAGGTATATCTTTTAACTTCTTTTCAATGACGCAAATATGTAAATAAATTATTTTTATTGCTATGTGCTTTTATGGCATAACAGTTAACACAGACCTATTAAAGGAACTAATACTCTTTCAGGGTTATTCAAAATTTGTTTGATGATGGATTACTTTTAATTATATAGGTCATTTGTTCAGCATTTTATTCCCAACTTTAATAAATTTCATTATCAATTCACTGTAAATACTGTATGAATACTTAGTTATTATACAGATCTGTTAGCATAATAATTTCTTAGACTTTTTAACTGATTATATATATTTAATGTTCATCTTATCACAAAGTATGTTTCAGTTTTTTTTTTACTGAAGTGAAATGATTTGAAATAACTAGAAAGAATTAATATAAAGTGATAAGTTTAAATGTGTTCATTGAACAAATGGAAAAGCATATTTTGAAAGGATAATGCTATTTCAATAGTCACTTCATATACGATTCTATTATAGGAAAATATATATCGCTTTATCTTAAATATTATGTCATTTATTTTTATACTCTAAGAAAACTGTATTTATATTTTTTTTAAACATGTATACAAATATTTAAGATGTAATTAATTTTTGTTCTCTTTAATTTACTGTGAAACACTTGGATTTGTTGCTAGGTATGAATGAATTGACAGAAAGGAATAGGTGGCCATCAAAGTGTATTTATGCTCCGTGTGATTTTATGTGCTGTTTTTGGAGTGAATAGTAGTGATTTCTGTGAATACATAATTGCATGCATCTTTGACAATTACACAAAAAAAAATAAAAAAATAAATCAAGCACATATCCCTAGGAATTAAACTAATTATTTATGGTACATTCACTAGCTCACCTTTCATCATTCAAACCCAACATAAAGTAGTCTTTCTCTCCCTTCAGGTTCCCCCTGTATAGATTATCAAATAGAGTAGATGTTATGTTAACTCATCGTAGGATACAATTAGCTGCACAATGAATGTAACTACTCATTGAAAATAAGCGAATAAATACCCCATTCAATTAAAGCGTTGTATGTAAAACTTTTCACATTTCCTTTTATTATTTTGATCAATTTCCCAAATCCAACTTGCATAAATATGGATGCTAGTATTTGTGCAAGGCTTTCTCACCTTTTAGATTCATAGCTTTTAAATTCAAAAGGTTTCCAGTTTTCATTTTGTTTCTTAACCTACAACTTTTAGCCATGTGGCGGGGAGGCACTTGCATGTATTTTTAATTTTTGTGCTGTTAAATGTGTTTTTAGCCTTTATTTTACACGTATTTTTCTTTTACATATCAAGCATATCAATGCTTTACTTCATAAAATTATATGTAAAAACTTTTTACCGAAATTGATTGTGGATTTAGTTTAGAAAGATTTTAGATAAAAGGCTATTTTATTTAAGATTAATGTAATATGGGCTCTTTTGTAGGTTTGAGGACATTAGAATTGGTGTGCCTTCCATCACGGTCGATGATATTTGTGAGATAATTACCCCGCAGTTATGCCGTTTATCCAATCAAACGTAAGATTTATTTTGTTTTAATTTTTTTGTTATTAATAATTTAAATTTAAATATATATATATATATATATTTAATTTCATTTGAAATTTTATCATTGTTAGTTGAATGATGATTGATTTTTTTGTCTATCTGATACAAGATATGCCGCCCCAATATATGCAAATGTTGAGTGCATTGAAATGAGTCTCGGTAAAATGACTAAAGTGCAGAAGGTATGTGAATAATATGAAAAATGACTTTGCAGACTTTATGGTGGTGGTTGTTATTACATATTTATGTTTTCCTTTTAGCAAAATGTTGTCATTGGGAGAATGCCGATTATGTTACGGAGTTCTTATTGTCTTCTTTACAATAAAGATGAAGCTGAATTGACCAAATTTGGTGAGACCATAAATAAATTCAAATATTTTGTACCTGTTTTTTCTTTTTCCCACTTTCTCATTCCTTAAATTTTCCATTTTTAAGGTGAGTGCCCTCTTGATCCTGGAGGGTATTTTATCATTAAAGGAGTAGAAAAGGTGATGGAATTTTCCCCCCTTTTTATTTTACACATTTACATGTCCTTTTTCCTCTCTCTTCCAAAAAATATGATACAAGTGCAACTGCCAAGAATAGAATATTGTTTTTTGTTTGTTATTTATGCTCTCCAATTTTATTATTTTTAGGTGATTTTAGCCCAAGAGCAACGTTCTAGAAATAGAATTTTCATTGACAAAGATGAGAAAGGAAAGTAAGTGGCTATATTTGCGATTTCACAAAAATATTTTTATTATCATATTTTCTTTTTTGTTTAGTTTTATTGATTTAGAAAGGTCTAGACTGTAGGAGGTGTTAGAAATGAGTTTGCTCTTGGGATAACGCCTATTGTAAACTCAACTTTCTCATGTGAGAGGCCGCTAAAGCTAGCAGGGAAAACTTTGTGAAATTTACTAACCAGTGGCATGCTTTCTATCCCTTCAATTTTAGGTGGGGGCTATGTCCTTGAATATTCAGTTAAAAAAAATGTCCTTGAATATTGTTTATTTAGCCAAACTATAATAGGATGGAATGCATGTAAAATGAAGTTTGGAACTTGGAAGCAATACTGGCGAAAGTTACTACTATAGGGTGCGTGTTTTACTCCATAATCAATTAAAAATGCATTGCAATCTAGGAGGTAGAACTCCTCTCAAATTTACCTCGCAAAATCGCTTAACAAAAGCTAAGCAGAATACTAGCTTTACACGGTGATTGTGTTTTTAACACCTCAAATATTATTGCTCTGTCATTTCTTTTTTCTTTCTTTCTTTTTTTTTTTTTTTGATAACAACTATGTCATTTCTTCTTATGTGCGTATTAAGTTTTTACCATTTTTTGCCCAGCATTATTGCATATGTTATAAGCAGTACGAAAGCGATAACATCTACTGCTGTTGTTGTGATGAAAACTGGGAGGATTTGGTTGAAACTGAATCCATATTTTGAAAAGGTTTCTATTTTTCCTTAGTGTTTTTTATTTTCTTTCTCCCATCTCATTAAAATAGGCTTTCTGATTTGTGTTTTTATACTTTTTTGAAGGTTCCTATTATGGTAGTGTTTAAAGCTATGGGGATGGAGAGTGATCAAGAAATCGTACAAATGCTTGGAAGGGATCCTTGCTATGGATCACTACTTCTGCCATCCATTGAGGTAATGATTCAAGATTATGACTACATTAGACTGAAAAAAGGTCCTATGCATTTAGTTAATTAAATAGTAAATGGTGTTCAAAGTAGGTATGTGTGTTTACTTACGCCTAACATGCTACTTTATGTTTTTTAATCAGGAATGTATGAAAGCTGGTGTATATAATAAACGACAGGCGCTGAATTACCTTGATTCAAAGGCATGCTATTCTTTTATTATAAACACTTATAATTGAAGGTTGAAGTTTTTTTCATAAAAAGTTTCATCCCGAAAACAGGCGTAGAATTACTGTGTTTAATTACGCCTAACATATAATGCTTATGAATATGATGTTATTATGTTACTGTTCAGGTTAAAATATCCATGCATGCAGGCAGTTCATCTGAGAGGGTTGCTTTCTCTCTCTTTCGTCCCCCCCCCCCCCCTCCCCCTCTCCTCTTCCCCCCTCCCTCTCTTCCTCTCTACGTACACATACACACAAACAGTAGAAAGAACTTTATTGAATGTAATTATGTAATTGACAAATGTATCAATTTTAACTTTTATATTTTGCACTTCAATTCTAAATCTTTTGAATAGGGAGGCAGTGCTTACTCTATCTTAAGAGATGTATTTCTCGCAAATGTGCCAGTATGTTTCTATAGTACTGCAAATCTAAAGAATTATATATGCTGATTTTGTCCAATTGATGATTAATATGCTTGGCTTTTGTGGCTGAAACTTGCCTGAACTGCTGCTTCTGCTGTTTCTTTAGGTGCATCAAGGTAATGTTAGACTGAAATGTATACATGTTGCTGTGATGATGAGACGCATGATGGATGTTACTTTATCTAGGCAAAAAATTGATGACATGGTAAGCCCAGAACTTGTCTTTATTTATTCATTTGTTTATTTATTGATACAGAATCTCATATTATGATTTTGGGATAATTTTCATAAATTCACCATGAATGGATGGGATTTGCTTCATGAGGAAGGCTGACCTTTTTTCTTAGTTCTTTATTTAACCAGTTAAAGACAGATGATAATAAATATAATTGTTTTGATTGATCACATAAAAGGGATGTTTGAAATCAAAGTAAGAGGTTAGGAATTTTGGTGAGTTTTATGCTATTCTAGTTGGGATGATTCACACTTCCCGTCTCTTGGTAATTCATTTGTTTGTGTGTGGTCATGGTCAGTGTGCAATGTGTACTAACTATTATATTTAATTTCTTTTTAGGATTTCCTGGGTAACAAGCAGTTGATATTATCTGGCCAATTAATGTCTATTCTTTTTGAGGTAGCATTTCGTTGGTGATACATATTATATTTGGAGATACTTTGGACAATTTTCGCTGCCTAAATGGTTATTCTGTGATTAAGGATCTCTTTGAGAAAGCAGTAAATCATGCGAAGAGGCTCATAGGTCGTGCTTTGGAGCTCAAGCCAAATCACTTTGACTTTAGTTTGGCACTAGTAAGCACCCCCTAATATCTTTGACTGAGTACCATGAAATGCAAAATGTAACCTATGCAATATTATCCCAATTCACTCCTAAGGGCTTGTTTTGTATGAGGGGAGGGCAAATGGGCACAGGGAATTTTTTTTTGTTTAATTTACAAAAAAATTGAGAAATTGGGTTAGAAGTTTTTAATTGATGTTTTTTACTCTTTTATCTTACATCTTACATCTTTTAAAATGTCATAGCACCACTTCAGTTTTTAAAAATTCAACCCACAAAAATTTTCCTTCGCCTTCCTTTCCTTCTGGCTAAATCCGTCTTACCAAACAGATCCTAAGGGGTTCATCTTTGTAATACCGAAACTAATTTACTCATTAATATGATATGTAGTAATGAAAAAATGAAATTATAATCCATGAAGACTTAGAACTAGATGAGTAAGTAGAAAATAAAGTTGCATCAATGGGCAATTGTTATTGTAATTCAAGTTTAGTGCATGATATATGTTAAAACAATTGGATTCTTAATCTTTCTTCAATAATTTTTTGTAAGGTTCATATTAATTATAAATAAGTTTTTGCTTTTAATGTGTTTATAGTATGGTAAAATATGTGTTTATAGGCTCTTAGGTGATGTACAGCTTCAAAACTTCAAAGTTTGAGTCAAGCGCTTAATGGTTCTTTGCCTTTTGGTGCCTATGACATGAAGTTATTTCAAATTACATCTATTTATATTTTGTTTATATATCTTATATCCATTTATTGTTGTAATTCACTGGGATGAGTGACTTTATAGTGCTTCTTATCTAAGGCATTTCATATGTTTGATCCCTGGGGGCCCTTGAGGACGCATTTCATGACCCCCTAATTCGACTAATTAGTTGAGACTCATTTTGCTGTATCATTTTTCACTTGATTGTACTTCTTGTCATGTACTTTATCAGGTTACTGTGATCTTACTATTGTTTGGATTTCTGCACATTTTTTAATTATCTGTGGTTATAGGCTAATTTTAGACAAACTATCTCAAATGGGTTGGAATGGACTCTCAACACTGGCAATTTTGATGTGAAAAGGTTCAAGTTGAGCAGAAAGGGGATAACCCAGGTTCATGACTTCTCTGAAAATATTTTTTTCCATCTTCATATCTATAATTTATTATTTGAAGTAAATTTAGTGAAGGGCAGGGGTTTATGTCTCTTGGTCAGAGCTTCCGTCCTGAGGATATGTTTGGGTTATTATGTCTTGGCTCTCCCGTTAAGGAAATGACATGATTTGATATGTGAGATTTCTCTATTTACAGGTGTTATCTAGGATGTCGTTTATAGCGACTTTGGGGCATATGACAAGAATATCTGCTCCATATGGACCTAGATATGTGCATAAAAGCGAGGTGAACCACATTTTGGACAGACTTCAATTTTGGTCTGACTCTTAAAACTCTTTTATAATTTGAGTCATAGAAACATTTGTTTTATTCCTGCTACAGAAGGGCATGCTTTGTCCTCTTGATACTCCAGTAGGTGATACTCGTGGACTTGTGAAACACCTGGCATTGGTGGCTTGTGTTACTACTGATGTAGAGGAGGAGCCCTTAATTTCTCTGGTTTGTTGCTCGTAATATGATTCCTTTTATGTTTATTATTTTTGTAAAGTACCCTTATAGTTAATTTAATTGAATTTCTTCTTCTAAAGTGTGGCACATGTGTGTTTTTAAGAAGTTTGATTATTTGAATTGGCTTTTGCATTTATATCAAGGTTTATATTAAGTTTTTATTCAAGAGTATCTATCTTAAGTTGGTATGCAAGAGTATTCGCAACTACTTTTCAGATAATTGTTGCTTAGTTCGGACTATATACATTTCTTATGCTTGATTATTTGTGACAGTGCTATACTTTGGGTGTTGAAGACTTGGAACTGCTCTCTGGGGAAGAGCTGCACAGCAATAATTCATTTCTTGTTTTTTTTAATGGGCTGATTCTTGGCAAGCATCAGAGACCACGGGTATCTCTATTTCTGTTAAAGGTTTCTCTTTATTGAAGGAAAAATGCGTTCATGTTTACACGAAATATTGTTGCTGTCATCATCATCATCATTCATCATTTTTTGATTTTTCCCTTTCCAAGCGATTTGCTGCTCAAATGAGAAAGTTGAGGAGAGATGGAAGAATTGGCGATTTTGTAAGTGTCTGTGTCAACAAAGAGCAGGTAAATTCTTCAATTTTACTTAATTTTTTCCCTTGCAAACTTGGCGGTTGGCAAGTGCTTGGGTAAATCGCTGTGTTTGTATTTGTCTGTAATTTCTTGTGTTGTTGAACATTTATAGCTTATGGGGCCACCTAAGTGGGGTAGGGAAAATGCCATAGAGGATCCGATACTACATAATATGAGACTTGGAATTATGATAGTATCAATGAAGATGAACATATCCTCTATCCATCCTCATAAGTTTGAACAAAAAGTGGTTGATGTTAGTTATGTGGTCTAATTGAGAAGCTTTTAATTCCCATCTCATCTTTGTTTACCAACGCTTTTTTAGTTAGGATTGTTGAACTTTAGTTATGTGGTTGATGTTAGTTATATGGTGTAATTGAGAAGCTTTTTAGTTAGGATTGTTGAACTTTAGGCTTGACAGAAGATTGGAACTGAAAGAAATCACTCATGTCAGTCCTTAGAACCTGTTTTCATTTATAATACTCATTATGGCGCTTAATTACAAAGATAAACTTGAGAAGATAATGATAACTGAAAAGCTTTTGGAGTATAATGAACTTGACTTGTAAATGATAGCAAGGTCCCAAATAAATTTTGGCAAAGGATGCTCTAAAGGCAAGCTTGTCATGGGGAAGAACCATGTCTGCAATAAAAAGAGAGGAGGGAGTAAGATGGTAAAAATATTACTAATTCACCTAACAAAAACCCATACAGCCTTTACCCCATCTATTTATAGATTTCATAACCCTATTCCCACAACATTCTTTTACGAAATTACCCTTTCACTTATTATTACCACATTACAATATGCTCGCCCCAACAAAAGATGCTTGTCCTCAAGGATGTGTAGAACGCATACACACATAGGATAATACTTTTCCTTTTATTTTTTTTTTTCCAGACCATATGCTGCCAAAAAGCTAATGGACGGTAACAACTTAAACTTGCTGCAACGGTCCTTAAACCCAGAAGTGTCACCCCTTATGCAGGCTTGATGCAAACACCCAACGAGTCCACAACCCATGATTGTTTAACTAACCCAAACTACTCCCACCTTAAGCCCATGACTGCTTTGATCCAATATCCCAATTTCAGCCGCCACATAAGCCAACTTGACTAACATGAATGAAACTGTATCAAATTTTCACCCCACCAGCCCAATGTGGCGTAGCGATTCTCCAAAATATATATTGGACTTTTAGTCAAGACGCTTCACTTTTCCTTTTCCATGGAAAACGCCTCCATAGATGGCCCTCCCTCTTGCTTGTCTTCAGTCTTCATATTCCCTTGAAATATAACAGGTCAATAGCAACCATGTGTTCGGCATGCTAAATTATTAAGTTTGTAGCAGTGTCCCACTTGGGATTTGTTGGCTAGCACGTGGAAAATTCTTGGAGTGCACTTGAGACAAATCTGCGGTGGCTAAGCCTCAACCCATGAAACTGGCATGGGTATCCAGCTTGGGATCTGACCCCCATCAATAGCGATGGCCGGCTTGCTTCCTTCAACAACCCTACCTGATCCAATAACTAAGTTTCCCAAGCCCGATTCATTGTTAGGTTGACCTTGGCATTCATCATTTGATGTCTCTTTCCCTGCGTCTGCAGTGGCTAAGCCTAAACCCATACAATTTGTAAACTTCATATGCCTATTCCCAAGTGGGCAAAAAAAAAAAAAAAAAAAAAATCTCTATTCCCACATTTCTCTTGCCATACTACCTTTACACTTACTGTTAGTCTATTATCCCATATCAAACCGTGTCACTTAGGTACTGCAAGGATTAATTGGTTCTATCTATTGTAACACTTCATCAAATTGTCTCTGAATATGTGATTTGTTTATTGAGAGGGTTTTGGTTGGCCTTTCTTCTTGTCATGATTATTTTAATTTTAGCTTCATAATGTAATCTGTTTATCTATCGGTCTATCTATCTTCCCATTTATTAAAGTTGGTAAGTTTAATGCTGTTTTTAAGTCATTTTGGTTCATTTATAGTTCATACTGCTTCATTATCACCCTACACATCTCTTTTGCTTTCTATATATATATATATATATATATTTTTTTTTCCTTTTTATCCTTATTGTACTAGCTAAAGCTATTGAATAACTGATTTAATTGGAAATTTTCTTTTTAGCTGTGTGTATACATAGCTTCTGATGGTGGGAGAGTTTGTCGTCCAGTTGTCATTGCTGACGAGGGAAAATCGAGAGTTGAAGAGCATCATTTGGAGGAGTTAACAGCAAGTTCATATAATGCATTTATTGTGGGGGAAACGGAAAGTCGCTAACATGAATTCAATTTCCATGCCTTTCCAGGAAGGTGTGCGTACATTTGATGATTTTTTACATGATGGCCTGATTGAGTATATTGATGCAAATGAAGAAGTTGATAGCTTGGTTTGTTCTTTTGTCATGCATTGTTTCGTTTAGTTATGAAATCCACTTTCCTAATTAAAGTGGCTCTTGTTAACCTTTTTATGATCACTGGTTAAGGTTGCTTCATGTGAAGAGGAAGCCAAACCACATCATTCCCATATTGAAATTGAACCTTCTTGCATCTTAGGGGTTTGTGCGGGGCTGATTCCTTATCTTAATTATACATGGTTTCCCGACGGTCATGAGGTTTTCACTCATTTGATTGCTTTTCTTCTCTCTTTTTATCATAGCACAAAGCAACGCATCATGTGTACCTGTTCTATCCTGAAATTAATTATGAATGATTGTAGTGTGCAATGGGAAAGCAAGCTACAGGAAATATAGCTTACAATCAGGTAGAAATTGTTTTTCTTTCTTCAGCGCAATGATGGCATAATTGGATTTTTTTTTTTCCTTATTTTTTTATACATAATTGGTGGTTTGGTTTTTTAATGCGAGGATGTGAACCCTTGCCACATGGATCAAGATATTAAATTTTCATGATTCTGTGAATTGATAAGAGACGCAGAATTAGATGGCAAATGTATTGTTCTCGTTTATGCGAATTTGATGAGTATCTTAATAAGTGAAGAGAATGTATGAGATTTAACTTCTTTACAATATGCTTAATAAATAATACACTAACTAAACACTGTCCCAAGATATTCAAGAAATTTAAGTCGGGGATATAAAGAGGAAGGAGAAAAAGAAATATGAAGAATAAGTGAAGTAAAGGGAGGAAAGCAAGTTAGAAAATGATCATAGGCTGGTAGAGACAAGAATACAACAGTTAAAATTAAAATAGTAATATTGTGCAAAAATATCAAATAATACTAGCCCAAATAGAGTAAGATAAACCCTAATTAAGATTATAATAAGAGTCAACCTAAATTGAAAATAAAACAATTACTCAAACAGTAAAATTTCACTTCATTTCCCATCATAAAACTTTGAATAAAAGGGTTTGGATATAGTAGTAGTTAGAAACCAATCTATCATCGGAGATAGTTTGTTTTGTTGGTTTTTATTAAAAGTATTCCCAAAGATTATACTTGGTTATTGTGGACAAACAGAGAAATATGTCTCTGAATATTATTTTTCATGTCAACATTGAGATACATGTGCCTATTTATACAACAAGGAGTAAGACAATCTAATAAAAGCTAATCTATCTATCTATCTATTATCTATTATATCTATTACTTTTATAATAGCAGGGACGTTGGTAGGTTTTCTGTTTGACACATGGCATGCCTGTCTCCATGACAAAAGGCAGTGTCTCATGTTAGATGAATTGAACTATTTAAAAAGTAATAATTTTAAAATTTCTATGGGCATGTTTGGCTGGGCTACTTTTATAAAAAAAAAAAGGACTTATTTTTGCCCAAAAGAACTTATATGCAAAAAGGACTTTTTTGTGGTGTTTGGTTGGGCTACCTAAAATAAGAACTTATGGGCCAAAAAGGACTTATTTTTATAAGTTGATCAGATCAACTTATTTGGGTCTAAAAGAACTTATAGGTGGGACCCACGAAAAAAAAGATAGCAAACATTCACGGGTCAGGTCATGAAAATGTGGGGCCCGCGAATTATTATTTATTTATTTTTGGATAGAGCACGTTTCTATTTGTGCATGAAATTATTTTTTTTTGCCAGTTGCGCATGAAAATGAAAACAATATTACACTAAAAAAAATGAAAACAGTAACTTGACTTAATTTTTGTCATTGCTCATTTAAATTATCTTTTCATTTTTTTAACCTATTCATTTCATTTTTTTTTGCAAATAATTATATAATTAAATTTCCATTTTAATTTTTTCAGATAATTTTAATTTTTAAGGTAAAAAAAAGATAATTTTAATTTTTCAATCAAAATCATCATAACTCAAAAATTTATTTAGTTCTATTATTCTGGTCATTTTTATCTTAACCTTACTTTTTAAGAAGTCCATTTAAACATGTTTAAAAGTTCAACTGACTTATAAGTCATTTTTTTAACAGCCCATCCAAACATAAAAGTCACTTTCAATTTGACTTATATATAAGTCACTTTTCCAGAAATCGATCCTAATACAACGTATGTAGTGGGAAGTTACAATTTAATATATTTGATTTTTTTATCAGATATTAATAGTGTTTTAGTGGAAAGGTAGGGTTATTTTTCTTTTTCATTTTTTCTTTTTAACTGGAAGAAAGGTATGGCTATTTTTTTATCACCCTAATTTTTCAGTTGATTCTGTCAAAATAAGGATATTGATTAATGAGAAGATAACAATCCTTTTATTTTGTTAATTTAATTTAATAAATCATATTGGTGTACAATGTATGCTATTAATGGAGTTTATATTTCTTCATTTTGTAGCTGTGCCGGATGGACACCTTATTACGCCTACTGGTTTATCCTCAACAGCCTTTGGTGACAACAAGCACAATTGAACTAATTTGGTATATGTTTTGGTCTAATTTCTAGGAATAGAATGTTGTTGCTAATTAGAGCAATATATAATCCCTCCCGGAAATTTTCAAAGAGGTTGGGGGTCTTCCCTAGCTCTTGTGGGGTTATTGGCGTCTACTCCTGCCTAAACTTTCACGTATAAAAAAAAAAAAAAAAGAATGTTGTTGCTAATTTTTATGATTTCAGGTTGAGTACAATAAGCTTGGAGCAGGTCAGAATGCTACGGTTGCACTTATGTGCTATGAATATGGCACAGGAAATTCAATTGTCATGAACAAGTCTTCTCTGGATCGTGGTTTTGGCCGTTGTATTGATATGAAAACGTAAATAATATCTCATGGTGATTTTACTCCATCATGTTGGATTGGATTTTTTTTCATTTTTTGGCCTCTCTTCTAGGCTGCTTGTGCCATTATATGTTATAGAAATAAATAATTAAATGGGATATAACAAACAGGATAGTTGTTTGTTATCGTTAGGTGGGACAGGAGTTTTTAAACAAGTCCCAATATACCATGGAATTCAGCTTTTGCAACTCAATAGAAGTCGTTAAGATTATCAGTTCCCTATTTCTCTAATTATTTTCTGTTTCTCTACTTCTCGTTTCGTCTGTCTTTCTCTTTGTCGCTTTCCTATTTCCTTTTATAATATTATATCTCTTGATTTATAGGTATACGTCCATTATTCAAAAGGATGATAACAAAACATCAGATCTGCCTAGTCCTGACAGTAGTGCAGATAATGCTGGACATATGCAGGTAACATCCATTGGTAGCAATCACTCTTTCACTTATTTTCCTATGTTCAAATAATTTGTTTGAGATTTACGTTGGACATATTGCCTGTAATTTATTCACCTGAATATGATTTGTTGTGATTCAAGAATTGAAGTAGCTGAAGATTTCATTTATTGCTTCGAGATTTTCTTCTTCCAGGCTTTTCATCAAGTAGCCTGTGAATAGTGAAAACCAAATATCTGGTCTATTATTTGAAGGATATCAATCTTTTCACCAATTCTTTGTAGACTGATTAATCATCAAGGGAAAAACTTCTCTTTTCCAATCTTTTGTATTAAAATGAGAGCATATATAGGCTTTTCCCCCGGCCTAGTTTTTCCTTCAGCCAATATAGAGAATTTTGTAATAAAGATACAGAGTTATTTTGGGATTCTTAGCGGCTGGTTGGATTTCGATGTGAACTTCTCATGTAGATTACTATTTAGTGAATTCTTAACAAAAACCAGCATGTGTACCCTCTTGCACTTTGGGAAAAAGATGATGCTTTTTGACTTCGACGATTTCACTTTAAAGCAATTAAGATATACTGGTTTATTTGAAAATTGTCACAATTCTTTCATGATTATGCCAAATTTGAAGCTGGATATAATAAAAGAGAAAATGTAGAAGGAAAGAATCAAAGGGAACTCAATAGTAGTAAATGAATTCACTTGTCATTTTCAATGTTTCTGAACTTCTAAACATTGCTAGGGAATATAGTCTTCACACAGCAGTATCCTTTGCTGCTTTTCCATCCAGAAGTGTGCAGACATCAGTAATGTTGCTTATTGATTAACACTTGATGTAGATTAAAATTTCTATCTGATTGAAATTGAGAACAGTGAGGTCATTTTACTATGCCAATTTTTTCTGGCCAAAATCTCATAATATCAAGTAGTTCGAACAATCAGGCGTTTCTTGTCAATGACATTGCTTTATTAATTTGCTAGTACTTTTGCTTAGAAGGGTCAAAGCATGTTTTTGAGGTTTATATTAGTTTCTTTGGAGTGGTATTTGATCAGAAAGATATTGATTTGTCGACATTTGTATACATTGTAGTATTGAATTGTAATCATGATTTAAATACTTATTCTATTGGGTATTCCACTGTCCTCTCTAGATACTGGATGATGACGGGCTTGCTGCACCTGGGGAAATTATAAGGCGAAATGATGTACATATAAATAAACAGCCTCTTATGAATATGATGACACAAAAGACAAGATCTGCTGCAAATTTTCCTGATGGGTTAGTTTTAAAGTTTGGTTGAAGTGCTGATACTTAATGTGGCTCCTAATAAAGTTATGCTGGTTGATTCATTATCTAATATATCTTTGTTTTCAATGTCACAGTATATTTAAAGGTCCTGAAGGAGAATCTTGTGTTGTCGATAGAGTGGCTCTTTTTTCTGATGGAAATAACTTGTCCATCAAATTCTTGATTCGACATACTCGTAGGCCAGAGGTAAATACTTGTATGTTTTATTGTGGAGTTTTATACAGCTTTTGTATTTCTTATTGACTTTTTCTACTTCTGCTGGTTTAGGTTGGTGACAAGTTTAGCTGCGGACGGGCAGAAAGGTGTTTGTGGAGCAATTGTTCGGCAGGAAGACCTCCCGTTTTCTGAGCGTGGCATTTGTCCAGATCTCATCATAAATCCTCTAGGGGGTCTTGGGTATATGATTCTTCTATGCATTATTTCCTTTTATAGTGTATGTGTGAGGATGTTTGGAGATTTTTCCGATTCCTTTTGAGGCAAATTTTTTCCCACATGGGAGGATTTTTTATCTCAGTGGTGATTGGATGTGTAAGATCGTTGAATAAATTAACTTTATTTGGGTTTCATACTTCATTTAGAACAATAGTCATATATGAAATTGGGTTTTCCAACAAGCAGCCTTATTTTCACAAGGTGGGTTGGCTGTAAATTAGGTTTTCCATTTTCAGTATTTTATTATATAATGCTTTGTATTGGATTGTTATTGAAGTTCCGTTCTGGCTCTCAGCCACTCCCAGTTCTCCATTGCCTTCGCTTCCATCACAAAACATCATATTATGTTGAAAGTCATTTGTCTACCATCATGTTTAAAGCCTAGTTTAAGGCTGCATAACTTTCCCCTAGCCATTCCATTTCTTCCTTTAGCTCCTGGAAACAATTTCCCATTGCCCTAGCACAGTTTTGGACCTGAAATCTCGAGAGATATTAATAATAATATTTCCATTTCCTGGGTCAGAACATATATTGGTCGTTGATGTTCTTAAAGGAATAATAAGCTCATACCTTACCTCTTGGAAAATTGATTATGGCAATAGGATTTGTTTCGTGAACTGTGGATAGAAATCATTTAGGATAGTGTCATCTTGATTTCAAATCATGGTCTTAGAACAGTAAATCATAATTGTCTTAGATTGGTTTTTAGTGGTGCAGGATTATATGGAAATGGTAGAACCCTGCAGAACTATAGAAAACTGAATAGAGAAAAGATAGCTCAGAGAGTGTGGTTGCATCGTGTCAGAACTTGGAAAGTAATAGGGATAGGGGGAAGGGATGATATAGAAGAGAAAGAGCAAAGAAAAGAAACTGTAGAATTAGCGCCAAAACCTTGTTGATATCAAGTGTGCCAATATCTTTAGTATAGTTGCAAGTTCCCACTCACATTCTTCATGCTATTATTAGGCCATTTGGAAAGAGGATGGAGCTGTTTGGAGGAAAAGCAGCGGCTTCAAATGGCAGGGTCCATGATGGAACTAATGTTTTTGGAGAAAGTGCCGTTGTTCATGCTGTCAAGAGTTTAAGGTATCTTCCATATGGTGTAGCCATAATAATTTATTTACATCAATGTTTTCAAAGCTGTTTTCTCTGTGACAGCGAAAGTCTTTTGGAGCATGGCTTTAGCTACGACGGGAAGGATCTCCTATATTCAGGTTTTTCTTTCGGTTCTGTAATAGTTATCATTGTGCGATAAGTTGTCTATGACTGCATAGTCGGGGTGGGATGCTTACCTTGTGTAGGGGCGGCTTTGCCTTGTGGCCTGTTTGTGGCTTCTTGTATGTTTTTGAATTGGTTTCTTGAGGAAATGTTTAGGGAGACTGGAAAGCTTTATTGCTGAAACGAGTTATTTGTTATGCTTTTATTCTTTTTGGGGGTTAAAGATCAATTTGGCTAATTAACCGTTGTCCAAAGTGCAGATAACATAATTGACAATTAAAAGGGACAGTGGGATCAATGGACTTCTAAATTGGGGGCGGATTGGCCAATGTGGTTAAAAATCACTAAACGTCCATTTCTTTATTTTAAGTGGGGCCTACAATTTTTTGTGTCACAAAAGCAACGCCGTTAGTTCATGATTGATGGTGTTGTCCAATCCGCCCCTAGTTCAAAAGTCCTTTGGTTCTACTACCCCATTTTAATTGTCAATTGTGCTACATGTACCTTAGACAACAATCAATTGGCCAAATTACTCTCTCCCTTCTTTTTGGCCTATCTAAACTGTGTTGAAATGTAAATATCATTTATTCCACTTCATAGCCTTATTCCAGAAAATTAGCCTGCCTATTGCTCATTTTGTGTTGAGGAATCCTGGTTCGTCTTTTTTTTTTTTTTTTTTTTCAGGCAGTCTTGGTATCCCACTGGAAGGATATATTTTTATGGGGCCTATCTACTACCTGAAATTGAAACACATGGTCTGTGTGATGTTCTGTAATGTTTATGATTGACTACTTTCAAGATACTTTGTTATGTGAAACTTTCTATTATATCTTCATATGACTTGTGGGTGTTATTGATGTATCTCTCATAATACTTTAAGTTTTGTGGCTTCAAACTTCAAAGGTTTTATATTGCTCGATCTAATCATTTATGTGTTGTGTCGGTGCATTCGTGCAAGTGCATAGGTGTGCGTGCGTGCGTGTGTTGAAACAAATACCATATATCATATCGTTCTTCATTGCACTTTTCTTTGTATTCATATTCCATGATTTTCAGAAACAAGGGCAACAAAACATATCTCTTGCCTCTCACTGCTCTCTGTTAAATTGCATTATCATAGGGATTCTTTTTCTTTAATAAAAAGCTTGACAGCTGATTGGTTTTTTTCAAATTCTTAGTTCATTCTGATGAAAGCACCATAGCTCATCGTCCATTTTCTAGATGGATTTATTCCTAGTGAACTAGCATTTTACCATTATTGACATATTTCTCAAATGTTTGGAATGAAGCAAATGGTTTTTATATTACTTTTGTATATGGATACTCTTATTTTTTCATCACAAGAAAATCTCATATTTGATTTGAATTAGCTTGGCTGAGTCTTGCTTACCTTTGTCTGATTTAGAAAAAATTTTCACTTGAGAAACTGTTTTGGTTTTCTGTTGTTGATCAGATACTGTAGCGATTTTCAAAGTAATATTTCTTCAATTACATTTGCTTTCCCTTGCATTTATACGTCATACTGATGAAATTTAATAGAACTCTAAAAGCAGAGGCTGTGGTGTTGTTTAGGTGCTTGATAGGACGCATATCGTCCCAGGGCATTGTCCACTTGACAGGTTGACCAGACAACCTTTTAGAGGTAGGGCTACAGATGTAGGTTTTGACTATCATTTCTGCAGAATTGTTGACTTTTTGTATGTAAGGAAAGGAAACCTAAAGAAAATGACCTAGCAAGGCGCTCAATATATTATTCTAACAATTGAAAGATAAATGTTAAAAGGAGAAATGCGAGGAGTTTTTTTTTTTTTTTTTGGTTATCCGTCGTGTTTTTATGCTACTCTAATGTACAATATTGTAACTCCCACCAAATCTATTGTTGATCTTGTTTGTTGGTTTATGTATATACTTTAGAATTTTAATCTGTCTTTGGCAACTATTAAAGCTTGCAAAAAGAAGCCATATTAATTTCTTGCACGGTACTATGACCCATAAAGTATGAACCAAGTTTACACCTAGGTATTACCTTTCTAAATGAATTTTCTTATTCCACTCTTAGGCATACGAGTTGGAGAAATGGAGCGTGATTCTCTCATTTCTTATGGTGCTAGTAATCTGATTCATGAGAGAATGGTGTTATCTAGTGATCCATATGAAGTTCAGGTAATGACACGCCGTTATATGCATGCATTTTGAAATATTTTGATCTTGTGAATTAATATATGTGCAATATATTGTACAGCATGGGTAAAGTAAGGACATATTTGGATTTGAATATCTATCTGATGATAATTTTTCTTTTGACATAGGTGTGTGGTGAGTGTGGCTTGATAGGATATTACCACTGTACGAGGAAAGTTGCAGTTTGTTCATTTTGTAAAAGAAGTGAAAATATGTCTACTGTGAAACTACCATATGCTTCCAAGCTCTTGATCCAGGTATTACATGTAACCCACAAGATTGACAAAGTTTCAGACCACCTACAATTTTCACTCAAATCCTTTATCTTGATAAAAAAAATCAGGTGTTGAATACGCTCCCCCCACCCTACCACAACCACCACACACATAAATAGTTTAATGACTAGGCAGCATTTGAATTATTCACCCATGCTAGAATAGAATATGAAAAATATAGTCACACTAGGAAAGTAAGTTATGTTGTGCCGATAATTCTTACATTTTTCTTTTCCATACTGTTTGTCTTTCAAATATTTCAGGAGCTTCTGTCGATGAACATTGCTACACGGTTAAAACTGGATGAACAATAAATGGTGATGATGATTCTGGAGTGCAAGCTACCATCCGGGGTGCATCTGCAAGTTTGAATCTGATGGCGTCCCTTCATTTGAACATGAACCTGTGGTTGAATCAAGATGCTGTTGAACTATGAGCTAGAAACTAATTGGGATAGATTTGTTTTGAGTTCAAACCATGGACATAGTATGGTAAATCTTAAATGTTTTAGTCAGACTTCAAGCGCTATGGTGTCATACCGAACTGGTACAAACCTGCAGAACTATAGAAAACTGGAGACATAGCTGAAGAGAGTGGTTGTATTAGCTGAAGCGTCAGCATCTAACACATTAATTTCCGCACACTGTAGCCCTTCTGCAGCGGATGAAATCTCCCAACAGAATTTAGAAATGACCAATGACCTGCTATAGACCTGTCCTTTCATTCGCTGCCCTTAAAAATTGATGCCTTGGGGGCTATTGTGAAATGCGTTTAGAGAGAATTTTACGTATTATGAACAGATAATGATACGTATTATAAACATATGGCAGCTAATAGGAGTAAATCTAGATCACTGGGATGGATTGTGGGTTAAAGCCTTACCTAGTTATGCTTGCGGTGGGATGGAGAATTAATTTTAGGGCCTATAAATCGCCTTTTTATGAATTGAAAAGAATTGATTTTTGAGTCTTCCATATCTCAAGTTCTTGTCTTCCTTTATTTGTACCCTTTTCCTCTCTAATCTTGCTAATGTCCCTCCTCTTGTTTTTCTTTCCCTATCTTCTTGTCCTACATCAATTTAGCATTCCGCATTCCGCCTTCCCATTCAAAACACAACCTCAAATAAAACCAAGGTTCAAAAAGCCGGACCGGACATCGAACCGGACGAGGCACTGGTTCAAGGGTCAAAGGTTCAACCGGGGGTCGGATCGGGTCAAACCGGTTATATTAAAATAATAAAATTTTATTAATATTAACATTAGTAATCACTAATATCAAAATGTAAATGTAGATAGGTATGCATGCATGATTCATCAAATATGAATATTTTAATGTTTCTATATAGAGAAAAAAGAAAATATTAGTTGATTACACGTGAAAATAAATATTATTCTACAATTCACAGATTATAATATAAATATTAAGAGTAACAATAATTAAATATTAAGTATATGCAAGTAAAATAGCATTTAAAGTATTATATTTTCCTAATTTCTAAAATTGAGTGGAGTGAAAGTTAGTAATTAGGTGAATTATAATAAAATAAAATCATTTTTTAAAAAAAAACTGGCCGGTTCAACCCAGGTCTTGACCCGGTCGGCCGGGTTAACCGGTTTTCCCGGGTCAACCCGGGTCACGACCGGGCCAAAGGTCCCCCCGTTTTTGCGCCAATCGGACCGGACCAATGGCCGGTTCACGGTTGAACCGCCCGGTCCGGTCCGGTTCTTTATTCCTTGAATAAAACCTTATACAAATAGTACTCAGCTCACCACCAAAGTCAGCTCTCCCACTTCTTACTGTCAAATCGTCAAACCAACATCATGTCTTCCCTTACAAGTACAATCTGTATGTCCTACTTGGTTGTCCACCACTCTAGGAGTCATTGCTTTCGCCATCACGTGTCAACAATGGAAACTCTTATTTACACCATGTTTCCAGTGAGGACGATCCTCTTCTACCCAATTTTTTTTATTTTTGGGGTTAAATTTTTTGTTATCTTTATTATTAGATTTTACATAAAATTAGTGACATTTATGAACAAAAAATGGTTCAATTTTCAATTTTATATGATTTTTCAAAGACTTAATCCTTAAAAATCTGTATTTTTTAAAGTTAAAGCATTGAATCTTTAAAAAATCATATAAAATTGAAAACTGAACTATTTTTTGTCCATAAAGTATCAAAATGTCACTAATTTTATGTAGAATTTAATGGTGAAAATAAACCAAAAAAAATTTGACCCTAAAAATAAAAAAAAATTTGGGGAAGAGGAGAGATAGGTATAGGAGAGATCTTCCTCTGTGTTTCCCAAGAGTCATTGCCAATTTTACTCTCCATAAGAGTTTCTCTAGGCGAGAGCGTTTCTCTTGGTGTCATGGGGTGGGGGATGATGGGATGAAGATCTTTTGGACAAGGATTAGGATTCGATTGAAATAGATGTGATTTCTTAGACTACAAGGTTGTCGTTTTGATCATTCTAGAATATTTTTAATTACCCCTAGGGATTTGTTGAATTTTTTTTCCTCCTTCCTTTCCCACCCTATTGGCCTTTTGCTCTCCTTCCTTTTATTTATTGCTTGTAAAATACAAATTCTCCTTCCTTTTATTGCTTGGGATTTGAGCTCAGGTGATTTTCTTCTTTCTAATTCTACCCATTTCTGACCGATGAGAGGATTTGGAGAGGAATCGATTGGGTCTTGGGAAGATTTTGAAAGTTCTAAACTAATAGAAGAAAAGATTAGGCTTCAATCTACAACCCTTGTCAAGGATTTTGAGTAATAGAGTGATGTTGGTCAAGTTTTCCCCAATTTCCAGGTTACTGTTCATCCGAGCCGTTCTTGGTGATTTTGGGGTGAGAATTGAATGAAACCTCAGTTAAATGTGATTAGGAGTAGGTTTAAGTTTATAGAGTGTCTTGCATGTTTGATTTCTGATATTTTTTGGAACTTTTGGAATTTTGATTTTTCTTCTTCTTCCTCTGTTCGTTCCAGCCATTGGGTTGATGGACTACAAATGAGGTTTGTGATAATGGAATGAATTTAAGATTAGGAAAGAAAGAATGTATTGTTCTTGCATGTTGAAATTTTTGATTTCTTGTAATTGTGAAAATCTTTGTTCCTCTCCTCTCTCTGTTTTGCCGATTTCTTGGCTTGAGAGGTTGGTAATTGGTGGTTAATTTAAGTAAGGTTGGAAGAGAACATATAATTGTTGTTGCATGTTAAGTTTTGGGGTTTCTGAAATTCTGGTGCTTATTCTGCCTAAGTCGATTGGCTGCTCTGCTTTGGAGTAATTTAAATGTTCCTTCTATGCTTGATTTCTCTGCTATAATCTGTTTTGGTCCATCTTTAAATCATAGAAGGGAGGGATAAGTTTGTGCATGCCGAAACTGAAAGTAGGAGCAACTTATTTGGTTAGGAAGGATATGAATTTTACTTTGTGTTTCTTTGGGGTTTAAATTGTTCTCTGTGAGAAATATCTTCATTCTCGGTTTTAATTTCAATTTGTACAGTATTAGAATAGGATTGCTGGTTCGGTTGCTCCTAATTCTGAGAATGAATTTCCTACTTTATTTTTTTTTGAATTTTCTGTGTTTGTGTATGTAAGTTGTGAAAGTTGTTACCTGCTGGAATATATTAACATATTTAATTTAAGGTGGAATTGGAAATTTGGGGTAACAAAATGAATTTAATTGAGTTGAATTTTGATGAACTAAAATTATTGGAATATGTTAAGGATTTTTAATTGAGGTATTATCAATGTTTGGTTGAAATTTAATTATATTGGATGAAGTGTGTAATATAGTTTTGGAATGTGGTCTAGGAGCTGAATGCTTGCTATTATAAATTAAAGGAATCGGTTTTATGGTTAAGAAAGAAAGAACAATGGCTTAGGTTTGAGATTGCTAAGTTTTGTGAAGAATTGATGGGATTTTGTGAGTTCTTGAATTTCTACAAATTTCAGATTTTTGACCCCAAGTGGGATTTTCTATTGATTTAAGCTAGGCTTAGTGTAGTGTTTGATAATGTGTAAGAGTCAATTGTTGTGGTTTTCTGAATTTCTGAATTATTCTTTTAGAATATAGCCTTAAGCAAAAAGGAATTGGTGACTGAATATGTTTAGGAATCTCAGGTTTGGTTTGGTGATTAGTATGAATGTTATTACAGGTTTAATTGTTAAGTCAATTATTGGTGTTAGTTGCTAAATTCTGGTGAAAGATTAGGAAAGTTTCCCAAGGATTAAAGGAAGGTAGAGGATTCTTAAAATGATTATTCTTGAGTTAACTATTGGTGTGCGTGTTGAGGTTGATTGAAAGAAATTCTAATAGTGAGTAGAAGTTTAAGGATTTATAAGGTGTATAAGTTAATGATTAAGAGAGATATTAAATTTGTAACATCCTAAAAATTAATTGAGGATTTGTGAGGGTAAATAGGAATTTATTAATGATAAATGATGGATTATGAGAATATTTGAAGGATTTTGAGGTATTTTTGAGGATTTTAAAGGCCTAGTTTCTCCCTTATTTGGACCGTAATAATTTTGGGAGAGATTATTTTTAGGCTCAAAAGAGGTTAATATGGGAGGAAATAAATAAAGGATATTATGGGAAAATTTTGAGAGTGAAAAGAAAATTTTTTATTCAAAAGAAATATCTTATTTAAGAAATTTAGGGCCCAGTAGTATATTCTCCACTCTGCCGACACTCCATTCCTCGCCAGAAACTTTTACTGTGCATCAATTATTATTTCCTCAACCAATCACATTCAACTACTATTTATATATATTATATTATATTATTAATATAATATATTATTATATTATTATTATATTATATTATTATTTTACTATTTTAAATATATATATACACACACTGATTGCTCTCGTATGATCACTCTTCTTCTTCATTCTCTCTCTCTCACTCACGCCTCTCTCTCTCTCTCTTTTGCTCTCTCTTTCCACCACCAATATTCCTATTATTAGACTTATCAGAGCTCGTTAATATAGGAATAGTAAGCTTTTTGGCCAACTAAGCACATTTTTGGATTCCCGTAAGTCTCCTCTACATTTCTATGTTATTAGTTTTTCATTTGGCTATACTTGAAAAATTAGGCCTTGTTTAAGTTGATATTTTTGGGAGTCCTAAAATTAATAAATTAAAGCTTAGGCCTCGATTATGAGTTTTTCTGAGTAGATTTTTCATTGTTGGAAGTTTTCCTAATTATTAGGAATTTTTGGATTTATGGAAGTTTTAGAAATTGGGGCTTTTAAATTATTCGAGGTGCTTATGGGTAAATTGATGATTTTTAGATGTTTATTAAGGTCATATGAGAGGACTTAATTAATTGATTTGATTGGGATTTGCACCTAAAGAATTATTGAAGGATTATTGGATGTTAAGGAATTTTATAAATAGTTATTGGAAAGATTAATAATTTTGGATATATGTATAAATGGAGTAGAGATAAATTTTAGAGATAGAAAGGGAGAATAAATGTTAAATAGAAATTTAAAATAAGTAAGGGCAAAAGAAAGGGTAGTAAGTAATTTATTTTCCAACATGTGAAATTGTTGGATAGATAATTAATTGTGGTTGTATGTATGGTTGTGTAGTGCTTGAATTGCACTAAGTTAGCACGGGGGAGCTGCACTATTGTGAGATTGGTGCCAGCTATCAGGTAACCGCTTTCTGCTTGTTTATGTGTGTGTGCAGTGTTAGTAAGTAATTTGAAATATTATTATTTGACAATTATGATGCTATATGGAGATGAGATATTGGATCACAATTGAGATATGATTATCAATTGATGATTGATGAGATATGAAAATGAGATTTTGGAATATTAATATTTTTATAATAAATGTCCTGTGGAGTATTATTTTGAAATGACATAAATTTGTGATGTGAAATATTTGAAACTGAAATATATGTGGTTTTGGAAATTGTTTAATATATGTATATCATGGAAATACTGGAAGGCCTGGTGCCTGATAGTGGTGTTGCATATGTATGTGTTGTTTGTGAGAAATTATTTGTGTATGTGACACCGGTGAATTGGAAATTGTGCCATCACGTGATGAGGTACCCTGTTGCGCCACAGGGACTAATTGATATATTATGAGAAATAAAGGAGAGAAAGACGAAAGAGGGGATATCGCCCCTTACGGATTCAGAAAGGACAGAGATCCTTCTAATCTGTGGTACTATTCAGGGAGGGTAGAGAGTCCCTCGTGAATTGTACCGTGGTGATCAGGGGTGGGTGAAAGGTCCCGACTGGTCCCACATGTTTTCCCAACATTTCTAGTAAGATTTGTTTGGGTTGTCTGTAATTATCAATGATATATATACTATTATTGAGGATGAATTGTGATGGATTATTTTATAATTATAAACGATGAGAAAAGATATTTGGGACCAAGTTATGCATTATATGTGAATACCTGAGCATGCTTCTGAATTGATATGTATTTATATGTATTCCACTGGACACCTTGCTAGCACACACCACACGTAGATGAGTAGTCAGTGGTTGCGTTTTGGGGCTACCCCCCGTTGATCTCACTTTTGCAGGTCCTAGGAGCGAAGTAGGAGGTCAAGGGAAGGATTCGGGAACTTCTCACTAATATCGTGAGATATTCTGGACCAGAAGGACAGGAGGTATTGCCACATTTAGGATCATATTTTGTATGATGCTTCCGCTGAACCTTGTTCCTATTCTGGGAGAAAATTATTGTATAATACCTATTATGGTATGGTATTTTAAGAATGATGTGTGGAGTTTAATCATGCATAATGAAATTCTCTGTTATTGTACTGGGAAGGAAGTTATATTGTGATGACAGAGATTGGAATTGAGGTTGAAATATATATATATATATATAAATATTATGGAAAGATCTTTTTCTAACTATGTTAGCGAATTTTTGGTAATTTAATTCTTTTTCCTAACATAGTTAGCACTATAAACGATTTAATTTTTAATTGTGAGTGTTTAATAGTGGGATTAGGGAGTGAGTGTTACAAAATTGGTACGTGGTAATTTGAAGATCTGAAGCAAAAATGAGTTGAAGGTATTTGTATGTGAATCTTGGTTGGGAAGTATCTTGAGATATAGGTGATAACTTGAACTCGGTAGAGAATTGGTAGAGAATTGAATTTGCCTTGATTGAGTATAAGATCATTGTTAGAATATAAATGATATGGGATGTAAGTTTGATTTAAATTAGTGAGGATATTTTTATGTTTACGTTTGTATATGTGTGTATTGTTTGATGATTGTTAAATATCTGTTTGAAGATAATATAATTAACAATTGAATTAGATATTAGGATTGACACATATATTAAATATGCGAGGGGTAGAGATATAGGTTTTGATAGTATTGATTAACAATCATCAAACAATACACACATACAAACGCAAGCATAAAAATATCCTCACTAGTGTAAATAGGCTTTGATAGTGCATAAGTTCATCAAGGTAGTTGGAAGGAAAGAAGCTGTTACAGGGCTAAGTTCTGGTATCCAGGTAGAATTTTTATTTCATAACATTGACCTTGCCTGAATAGTATCATAATATCTGTTCCAGGTATGTGGTAAGTTTTTATTCCTTAAATTTTATTTATGGTGTACTCCAGGGCTTGGGTATTTAGCTATCCCTTTGTCAGATCAGTTTGGTTATAACCTAATAGTTATAACAAGAAACCCTTAGGTATAGCCTCCACTATTTATTAGTGGTTGGTAGGCCTCCACTATTTAACAAAGATATTATTATTAGTGGTTGGTAGGTCTCTATTTAACAAAAATATTGTTATTAGTTTCACTATTTAACTAAGATTGTGTTATTAGGCCTTCACTATTTAACTAAGAAGGTGTTATTAGTGATTGGTAGACCTCCATTATTTAACAATCAAGTTGATATTAATGGTTGGTAGGTGCATGGAGAAAACAGTGTACAAAGATAAATGTTATCATTGTTTGTGTAGATTATGAGTTATTATGTTTGGTAATGTATAAAGTAAACTGCTATTGGGATTTTTTGAATCTCACTCCACTTGATATTTGTTTTCTCAAAGAAGTAAGATGGAGTTGGGGCTTTGTATTTCTGGGATAAGGTAAGATGGGATGAAGCAAGAATGCCTACTAAATTTTTGTACTCTAGTAGATAATTATTTTGGATATAGCTTACCTGTATATGTTATAAGCTTAAGTAAGTAAACAAGCTAGAAGCCTGTGTAGTTAATAGGCCATTAGTGTAACACCTTACTCTAAGGATATTCTTTAGAGCCATTTGATTAAGTTTGAACCACTAATGCTATTAGAAAACTAAAGATTATCAAAAATCTGAAAACTTTTTCTCAAATGTCTTACTTGAACTTCTAACTTTGAAAATTCATGGTTAATTGCTTATAAACTCAAAAATAGTGGTTCAAAGCTCAAAATTTATCTCTTTAAATATTCTTTATAATCATGATATAATATTGGCTCAATTTGGTCCTATTATCACTGAAAAACCTTCTTATAATTTCCACACTTATTAGAATTTGGCAGGAAATTTCTATTTTTACGTCTAACTTGTAAAATCATATCTCCTAATCTACATGTTCAAAAATTATGCATGAGTTTTTATTTGATTTAAAGCTTAGGGTGTGTACTATAAATTTGGAAAATATCATGGCCTAACACAACTTATAACGTGACGAAATATCTACTATAATTAAACATATTCACATGCACTTATAATTATCTAAGTGTATATATTGTTCTCTACTTGAAGTAGAGTTTAGGTTCTTGGTTCCTTTGTAGGTCTTTAAGCTAATGAGGCTCCTTATAGAGTTTATACATACAGACCAAAATATAATAATTAAACTATAACTGTCACGCCCTAAAATACTAAAATGTGACCGGCATGAAGTAAAGAGTGGCCTCGCTTCGTAAGCCCTTTCTCTGATTTACTTTCTTCTATTTATAGTTAGCAAAAACCATTTTATTAATTTTGATTAAATAAATTGACTTGTTATACTCATTCATAAATCATTCTAAAGTTATTAAACATAATTATTTTTAGCGCAAGACTTCCCAAAAACTATTTTTGATAATCAATACACAAATTTACGTTAATTAAATATCAACCTTTGCTTATAATCCAAAATCTAAAATATATGTTATTAAAAAAACTTGTTTCACTGAGGGAACCAACACAAAACAAAAACAGGTGCAGCTGGAGGCCACGAATGATTGGCGCAGCCCAGAGGCCATGATTACTGGCATTTTGTGTCTATTCCTTCAATAAAAGATTCTTATTCTTATATGAAGTTAGTTCTTCAAAATCATAAATTTCGAATTCATTATAGTTTGTAAAAATAAGAGGAAAGAAGGTGTGGCTCCCTTATGAGAAAATTATGTAAGAACACTAATTCAATTAAACCTCTACCTTTTTAATACTATATCAATCACTTAGAGTGCACACATTCAAAGAATCAACTTAATCACATTGAATAGTTTAAATCTTAACCCATTTCATATTATACACCTTTCTACAAACACTTTGCATGTACATTTAGGAACAATTCACAACACCAAAACTATTATTTTGTACCACTGAATCAAAACATTTCAATAGATTATAGCAAATCATACCAAGTACATAAATTTAATTCTGAATATTTTTAAATCATAAATAATTAGTTCACATGCTCTTTCACTTGCAAAATAAATGAAAATGGAAAAACACATATCCGAATAAACTTCCCACATTCATGCCTAAGCTAGATAATCTTCGAAGCCGCATTATTCTATACTTCATTTCATCAAACATTTTGTAAGCATTCAGACTAACTCAGTAAGCAAACATCTTACTTCACAAACTAGAAATCATGAACTTCTAAACGTCAAAATTCAAATAAGCTCATCAAGCTTGTCCAACTAAAACTTTAAATTAATTTAAACTTCCATCACCCTTCTTGCTCTCACATCCACAAATAAACAAAAATTTTAAAATATAGCATAAACACACCCCACCATAATTTTGTGTTATCCATGTTATCTATGGGGGCCTTAGCGATAGTGATATACTTGTACAGAGCTTAGCGATAGTGATATATTGTTCTTTGCTTGCTTAGGCTAGCTCAACTCATTATATTAGCGATAGTGAAGGTCTTAATGATAGAGATATTAACTTTTCTTCAGATTATTGCTAAGTCTTCATTACCTATTGTTTTCCTAACCCTTCCATTTGTTAGCGATAGGTTCTAGCTTAGCGATAGTGTATCTGTTATCTATAAGATTTTACTTGTTCAATGTTAAGGTAACCTACACTCTTTTACTTAGTCATTTAACATTATTCTTATCTCAATTTATTTCAGACTAAGTTATATGCTAATTGTTCATTTTACTTATGTTATTTATGGGTCCAATCCTCATCAAAACTTAAGATTCTAACAAAAACAAATGATAAGTTTGAATGCCTTGACTTGGAGGAAAAGAAATGAAAAGGATGCGAGCTTAATAAATGCATAAAGGATTAGAATGAGAGATAAGAAGTGAGCAAGATCAATGCCTATATATATGTTCTTCTATTTTGCTTTAAAGCAAGAAAGAAAACAAAAATCCTAGAAAAGAAAAGAAGGAAGTGATACTACTGCAAAAAGTAAGAGTCTTCTTACTGAATGATACTTCCCTGCCTAAATTATAGTATTTCTAAACTAGTTTTGAATGTAAGAGTTTTCTTACTGAGTGATATTTCCCTGCCTAAATTATAGTATTTCTAAACTAGTTTTGAATGTAAGAGTCTTCTTATTGAGTGATGATGCCCTGCCTGATTCCTTATTTCTTGTTCTTCTTTCTTCCTGTTCATACGATTCTATCATTTCTAAACTAGTTTTGAATGTACACTAGTTTGATTAAAGCAAGTGAGAAAGGCCAGATATTATTGCTGTGTGCTGAATTCTTTGAACATCCAAGAAATTCTGTGACTTTCTGTTGATTGTGGATCCACTCTAGGGGACGCCTTAATTTGTCTGTGTGACGTGGGTGCTTAAAAAAGTGGTATCTGTGCAAATTCTCACATAATTTCATACATATGAATTTTCTTATATATATCTACACATATTTTCTCAAATCTTTTATTGCAGGGTTTTAAAATGTTTTCTGCTTAAATAACAGCTTGGCATTATTAGTTAAAACTTATTTATTTAGTATCACTCGTATTTTGTCGTAATGTCCCAGATGAAAGATAGAGACAACAAGAAGGTTCAGAACGGATAGCTTAAACTTTTCATGGGGATTATATTTTTATGAAGATTAACCAAGTCTAGTAGACAAGGAGTCTCGTTAGTTGCTTTTAGTTTCTTTTTAGGGAATGATAATTATAGCATTATCTTTTTGAAACTTTATGTCCATGGTGAAATATGATTCACCTTTTATACTAAATTATGATAATCAATATCAATAGAATATTTTATTAGTTATTTGTCTTCTTTAAACTATAATAATATTTATGAAGAGAAAATAAATTGAGGGTTTTACAGTTATCAACTGAGATAACCTCGCTATTTTGTTATTATAGTAGGAAAGATGTGGGTAGATCACTAAAATATTAGGTAAGGAATATATATAGAAAATGGGAGTTTCACTTCCCAAGAGTTATCTAAATGGGACAAGTACATTAAAAAGATTGAGCTATTTTAATTGTTTCATAACCACTCTGTTTTTATAAAAGTTTAAATTGTCCAATTTGTCAGAAAAGCCCATTTCAAACGAAACGAATGTGGATTGATGTTTGGAAGGAAAATGTTTTAATTTTTTAGTACTTTTTGGCTTCTGACATTGAAAAAGTGGTTATAATTCAATTAAAATGCTATAGTATAATATGGGAAAAATTAGGTGTTACAGAAATGCGATAATAAACAAACACAAATCACAAAGCAAGAAGCTCTACAATATAATGACACACCTATACTGAAAGTGGCAAATCGCACAAGAGGGGGGGTGAATTGTGCTTTTCAGAAAATTAAACTTTAACACATAAAGTCACTCCTTTATACTGGTTCGGCCAAACACTGCCTACGTCCAGTTCTCCAACTCCTCGTTGGGTTCTACTAAACCACAGGTTTTACAATACAGGGTCACCTGCCAACCTTTACAACCACAGAGCTTTAGACTTCCTCTAAACGCTCCCCCTTACAAGTTGTAAGACTACAACCCTGTTCTAAAGTCCCAGATTTAAGAACAACCTCAAACAGTAGAGGATTTCAATAAATGAGTTCACTCAATGAACAGATTTTGATAATCACTGAAGTACAATTAAACTTACTGAGAATAATAAACTTTTAGCAGAGGATAAATAAGAGTAATGAATGTAAAACTGTCAATTTTGTTCTCTGCTTCATAAATGCTCAAGCTTTGGCTTTTATATGTCGTCTTTATCTTTCTTGAAACTTTCAGCTTTGAATCCGTTTGAATATATTAGTTGGAAGCTCCTAGCCGTTGGCATTTAATGCTGGTCTTTATCTTAGTCATCTATCTTCTCTTACTTCATTTAATTCTTGCAGAAGATGAGCTATGTGAGGTAGGCTGCTTTTACCAACTACCTGTAACATTGTACTTGTGTAGCAGCTTTTTCAGTAGCGCTAACATTTTATGCTATCGCTAGCTTCATAGAGTGAGTCCTGCACTTGTTAGCTAAATAGGTATTCATGTGAAGTACAGTAGGTGGTATCGCTAGAAGGATTCATTATCTCAGTGTATACAGATAATATATTAGCTATCAGAATGCTAAGTTATTTCAGCAAGTGAATTCATTATCGATAGCTAAACTCATTATCACTAGTAGCTATGTTATTGATAGGTTATCATTAGCTCTAAATAGCAACTTAGCTGAATGTCTAAGAGTTCTGCTTTCGCTGGCTATTTGTGATATTGCTAGAGTCTATATTAGCGCTAGTGAATTTCATTTGCTCAACCTTTGCTTCATATCAACCATCTGCTATCGATAGCTTACTATGTTATCGCTAGTGACTCTGTTGTAATTTCTTCTAACTGTTCCTTATGAGGTCTTAGCGATAGAAGTATTTACTTAGTTCTGCTCTACTATCGATATCTGATTCTGTTATCTATAGGACTTGTTCAAAGTTAACTTATACTTTTCCTTAGTCATTTACCTTGATCCTTATCTTGATTATATTCTGACTAAGTTATATCCTTATCTGATTATTTTTTACTTATGCTATCCATAGGGTCCAGTCTTCATCAAAACTTAAGATTTCTAACATATACCAAGGAAACGGTAACAACGCCACTTTGATTAACCTTGCAGTGAGGTTACCAAAAGATTTACTAGATTAACTTTTATAGCATAGTAGTCAACCTCAGTCATTTCCTCATTTCTTAGCAAGATGTGCGATTAAATTGCAAAGCTAGACAAATTACATACTAATTTTAGTGCAAACTATCTAATCCTAACCTGTATTTTTTTATTATTCTGTGAAAGAAAATGAGTGAAAACCGAAAATGAAATAAGTGAAGATTAGAAGAAGATTTCAATTATGATTGAGTTCCCTTTGAGCTTTAGCCTCTTCCTTCATTGCCTTGGTGAAATTGAAGTTAATCAATCACTGAATTATCACTTGGCTAATTAAGTTGCTAACTAAGCAATCATAATTAAACAAGTTATAATATATCAAAGGAACATTTGAGCAACACTGAATCAAACAACTTCAAATAGGAAACACATTAACTAAACATGCCATAGGATTTCTCATTCAACTTAAGAATTCTAATAAACTAGATTATATGTTCAATAGTTAAATTACAAAGACTCAAGTTTGAAGGTTCAACTCTGCTCAATTCAGTAATTGCACAAATTCATCCTCCACACAACATACACAATCAGATTGAACAAGAACTACTTGCTCATACTAGTCTCTCTAAATCAAGATGCAACTAGAATCAAGATTAGAAATCAAAATAGGAGGAGAATGAAATTGAAATTCCTTATGAATCTGTAGACTTTGGTTTTGCTCTAGCTCAAAGGAAATCTCAGGAATTTAACCCCTCATTTCTGGAATCATAGCTCCAACGTCATTTCTAGAATCGTAGGAAGTCATCACTATGTGATTTTGATGGTGGAGAATTTGCAAGCGTGAGAGAGAATAAGGGCATGAAATGTGAAATCAGCTAAGAGGAATTAAAGAGAGGAAGAAGAATGGATGCCTAAACTCCTCTTTGACTCCCTATATATGCACAAAATTAATAACCCTTTCCCAAAATGAATCTAGACCTAATTTCCTTCCAAATTCCATTCGTGCTTCACTTTCACTGCATCTTCAACTAATTCTGTTCAGACCATGTGGCCACGCTGGCACACGCTCCCTCTGTTGATCACTCCTCTCCTCTCAAATCTAGCAAAAAACCTTCTCTTTTCTTCTGGTATAGTTAGACTTAAAACCCTTAAGCTTCTCCTCTCTTCTGGCTTGTTCGACGCCTCTAACGAGTCTCTCTTCTCAATTTGGTAAAATTCTAGAATTATCCCTAGACAAAGAGTTAACGTAATAAGTGACTTTAGAGCAAATTATTGAACTTCACTATTAAAGCATTGAAAAGCACATTTAATCTCAAATTTCCCAAATTAAGTGCACATTCAAATTAATTATTCTATATTGAAAATTTTACTCAATTAATTCACTAGTTTCTATCTCAAAATACACACTTTGATAAGATAAATTTATGAATTATCAATAGATAAGCCAAAAAATGAAAACCCTCTACTAGAATGCCCAGCACCAGAACAATGCGACTCAATAAGAAAACTCAGAAAGCAAGCATGATGAAAACGAGGGAGGAAAGAAAAATCATACCTAATAGCAAAGACGGAAGATTGAAGTCAAAGGAGGAGTCTAATGAAGGTTTGAGTGTAAGAGAAAGAGAGAAGGGTCAGTTCAGAAGTCGAAAAGTTGGAAATTGATTGATTGAGGGAAATTTAAAGGAAAATCAAGAAGAAGATGCGATCAATGGCTAAGATGAGACGCAACTCCCTGTGTCAACCGTTGCCTGCCAAGCTGACTTGGGGCAGTAAATGTATGCACCAAATTTTGATCTATAGTCCAAAAGTCAAGCCCGTTTGTATAGGCCCACGTGTCATTGAGTTGCGTCCACATGTTCTTGGCCTAAATGGCATGAAAGAGTATCTTCGCCCAAAGAGTACGACCATAGTAGAGGACCCCGGTCTGAATGAGAAATTCTTGTGTACTCCGGGAGCACCACCACATTCATGCTCTGGCCAATAAAAACTGTCCACTTCACTAGATTTAATCCTATGTGTAAGCCTATGTGTCAGCCATTTTCTCTCACTCCTTCCCCTGCACTATCCGTCACCGTCATCTCATTCTTCCTTTTTTTTTCTCAAACTCTCTCCCCTTATTGGCATTTTCCTAGGAACGGTCACTATTATTCACGAGTAAGTGAGAGGAATATTGTCCTTTCCTCCATGAATTCCATCCATACAGTGCATTTCAACCAGAAGCAAAGTTGAAGCTTCAATCATAAAAAGAACCGTAAAAATAAACATATCCAAATTAATCGTTCAAAAGAATTTTACCAAGAATTTGACTTACACTAAAGATCTGGACAAGTAAAATAATTATTTTAAAGTGACAATAAGCAAGGGGATCAATGAGGACAAGACGACGACATCTCGTCTCAGGGGTATCGCTGCACCCATTTTTGTCTCGGGGGTCTCTTGTGGCTAAAACCCAATGATGGTTTGGGTGAAATCTTCAACCATTGCTGACCATGGAGGTTTCTAGGTTTTCAGCAAAGTAATCTTCTACCACTATTGTTTTCTCACTACCTAACCAATAATACACCACTTCTGCCATTACATTGATTCATCACTTTCACACCGAACTATGCAACATCTCTCATGTTCCCCTCATTTGATCCAAAATGGATGCTGCGTCAGTACCGCAGAAACCTAGAAATTTCACCCATATGGTTTGAAAAACCACCACTTTCACCTCAAATCTGCTGTGCAGAAATGCCATTCTTGAGGTAGAAAGAATATCCCCACTTGCAGCTGAAGAGGAAGTTGTCAAATTTCTTTTGGAAACCCCAATTTTTAAATTTCAATTTCCATTCTTGCCGCTGAAAAGAAATTCACGAATGCTCACCATTCAACATCAAAATGACAAATTCGAATTCGACAACTTGCAAGAGGTTTTATCACTAGAATATATAGAGCGATATTTGAATACCCATCATATGGCCACCGTCTAAAAAATCTGATCCCAAGAATGTTTCCAAGTTGTCTTCGATTCCATAAGTTCATTAGTCACTAATAGTTTTTTTATCCACGCTGCCACGATATGAGAAAATAGAGAAGATGAAGGAACGAGTAAAAGAAGTAGCAGAGAAGTTAGATGAGAGAGTCTGAGAAAAAAGAGAGGAAGGAGATGACAGTGATGGACTTGCAGGGAAAGAGGTAAGAGAAAATGGCTGACTCATAGGCTTACACATATGATTAAATCAAGTGAAGTGGATAGTTTTTATTGTCCAGAGCATGAATGGTGTGGTGCTCCCAGAGTACACAAGAACTTCTCGGTCTGAACAGACACTTTCATTCAAATTCATGCCATGTGGCATCAACAGGAAAGGGTCAAGCCATATACAGGGATATTAGATGGGACGAGTTGAATCCCGTTGAGACCAAAGATTTCGCTCTCACAGTTAGGAAAGGTAGGAAAAGTCACAACCTATCAAGCCCATGATCCTCAGAACCAATTTTTGAAATCCTGGGAGCATAAAGAAAGGGGATCCAGGGGAAAATATACTATTCATGCTTAAGCAATATACTCTCATCAATAGCAAAGGACACAACTCTCTGGAATTTACACTACTACAAAGATACTTTTTTTTTTTGGACTAACAAGGACAAGCATTACGCTTGGAGGTCAAACCTCTTTACATGATCAGTACAGAAACAAAGAAGACAAAACGAAACCAAATCTTAACCAATATCGGTTAACATTTGAATCAAACAGCGAGCTGGAGGGTACTCAATGATCAACAGCTCCGTGTTCGCGCCCTGAGCAGTTCTTGCTAGAAAGTCTGCAATAACCAATGCTTCTCTACAACTATGGATGATCTCTAAATCCCAGTCAGTGCAAATCAGAAGCTTAGTCTCATAAACTTCTTTCGCTAGTGGATGTGACAGATGGACACCTCTAAGGACTAGATCTAGGGCACCCAAAGAGTCCGAAAACAGTTTGATTTTCCATAACCTCCTCTGTTTACAAACCTTTAGGCCATTCTTAATTGCTCTTAGTTCTGCTGCTACAGGGGATAAGCAATTGGGAATTCGCTGCTGAAACCCACAAATCCATGTTCCCGAGCAGGTCCGAATGACACCACCACACGCCCCTTTATCAGTACCTTGAAAAGAGCCGTCAACGTCAATTCTAGTGTAACCCTCCGGAGGAAGTTTCCATCTAGTCTCCCTCCCAGGAGTCAACGTGAATAACTGTTGTTGAGCTCTTCTTGTTGCTGTGCTTTCCAGGAGTGAGTTAACGCCACTGAAAATAAGTTGCTGTAGTGAATCATTTATACCTTCAAAAGCCCTTTTGCATCTGCTCTTCCACAATATCCAGCACATCGATCCAAATATTTCAATCCAGCTCCAGCTAGAAAACCTCATGGTGCCAGGTTCATGATTAGCATTCCAATTCATCCATACCTGCAAGGAACCAGAAAAGAAACTAACATAATATGTTGGGTTAATTAAATACGACCAGACAGATTGTGCTAGCTCACAGTCTCTCAGAGTATGTAGAACAATTTCCTCTCTGCCACACTCTCTTGGGCACTCAACTGTTTCACTCAAACCTCTCCTTGCTCTCAGAGAGTTAGTAGGGATTCTCTCATGGAACACTTGCCACATGAAAAATTTTGCTCTTCCGGAGATTGGCCATCTCCAGATACGATGCCATAGGGGTTCTCGAGCATCAGTTGTCCATTCTCTTAGCATCCCATAAGCAGATTTCACACTGAAAATACCATCAGGTGTCTTCCTCCACCAAAATATGTCTTCCCCTCTCGGAGAAGGGGGGCTGACCTCTTGAATTTTCCCCACAACCCAATTTGGGAGGAAATGGCTCCATTTTCTTAGGTCCCATCCTCCATCTCTTTGAACAAATTGGTTTACTCTGGCTTCCGGGTCAATCTCTCCATGGTTCTTGTCTACATAGTGCGTAAGTGGGAAAGGCAAATGCACCCAAAGATCCCACCAAGCATTTGTGGAGTTCCCATTCATCACCTTGCAACCAATCCCTTTCTTAAATCTATCCCAAACAGTTGTTATCGCACTCCACACATCTGACTGACTTCTTCTTTTCTCTACTCTGGGCATTTTTCCTTCACCACACTCATACTTCGCTTTAAGGCATCTCACCCATAAGGCTTGAGGTTTTGTCAGTAGACCCCAGCAGAGCCTCATAATAAACGCTTCATTCTGATGTACTAGATCCTTTATCCCTAGCCCTCCGTGCTTCGTATCCAACTTGATAGTATCCCAGGCTATCAGGTGCAATTTCCTCCCTTCTGCCCCTTGATTCCATAAGAAATTCCTGCTGAGTTTATCTATTTCTTGGAGAATTCCTTTTGGGATCAGAGTCATTTGCATCTGGTAGAAAGGTAGAGCAGATAAGACTGACTTGATCAGAACTGATCTCCCCGCCATGCTCAAGAAGCTTCCTTTCCAATTTGCAAGCTTTCTCCTAACTCTGGATAACAAGGGAGAGAATATGGCTTTTATCTTCCTCTTATGAAGCAGAGGCACACCGAGGTATTTCCCAAGGTCTGGGGTTACGCCAAAACCCAGCATATTACCGTACTCCAATGCTCTGTGGATGTTGACATTCCTGGAGGCAAATAACTTGGACTTTTGAAGACTGATCCTGTGCCCCGAGACTATACAAAACAAACCCATGATGTCACGAACAACCTCCATCTGATCCTTTGAAGCTTTACAGAACAAAATAAGGTCATCGGCGAAGAACAAATGGGAAAGATTTGGACCATTTGTACTCATCTTAATAGGCTTCCAGCTACCACTGCTCACCGCATGCTTGATAATTTGGCCCAATCTTTCCATACAGATCACAAATAAGTATGGGCTTAAAGGGTCCCCTTGCCTTATTCCTCTTGAGGGAAGGAAACTATCGGAGAGGGATCCATTCCAGGATACCTTCATAGAGGCAGAGGACACACATTTCATAATAAGCTGAACAAAGTTGGAGTTGAAACCTATGCTGGTGAGATTGCTTTCAAGGAAACCCTAATCCAAACGATCATATGCCTTCTCCATGTCCACTTTGATGGCAACATAACCCTCTACTCCCCTCTTGGATCTCATCGTGTGAATGGCTTCCTGGGCTAGGATAATATTGTCACACCCCTGGCGACCCCCAATGAAACTACACTGCTCGGGTTGAATCAACAAATCCATAATGATCTTCAGAGATACTTTATTGCGACGCCATAATACCGACGCTAACAGCTGTAGGTGTGCATGTGACCTACGACGGCGCCTATATACATTAGAGCCAGGATAGATCCATACCTATCCTCGTGCTTATGTTTGTAAGCGCCACGATAAGATGTGAGTTTAATTTTTTCATTTTTATTTTTTTGAGTTTTTAAAACCTATCTCAACGCTTATAAAGATGAGCGCCAGGATAAGTTTTTCTTTTTTTAATTTTTAATACTCTATCCCGGTGCTTATATTATTAAGCCCCAGGATAAGGTAATATTTTTTGTTTTTCCATTTTATTTAATAAGCAAAACCTATCTAACGCTTATATTTATAAGTGTCGGAACATGTATTGCATATTAAAAGATGAAAAGAAAATTAGAAACACCCTTATAATTAGAAGCGCCATATTAGGCTTATTTTATTTTTATGAAAATTATTTTTTGAGACCTATATTTTTTTGTTTGTTTGAAAAAATATATGCCCTTTAAAGCCGGGTTAGCCCTCCTAAAAGGCACCAAACACTTGGTATTTTCCTCTTAAAAAATTTCGCTCCCTCGCCCTCCCTTGATCCCCGAACCCTACTAGATCCTCCACCCTTACCCGCAAACTCCTTCGTGAAGGGAGATATAGCCCCCCGTCCCTACTTTTCCCTTCCGTCATCCTCAAACCGTGAGCCCTAGCCATTTGCAATCCTGCTGATTCCTCTTAGGTAAGCAAATTTATTATCTTCCTTCTGGCTGTGATTCTGATTTTGGTCTGTATTGGCGGCGTCAGTTGCAGCTTGAAATTTGGGTGAGCCTTCTCCGCTTTCTAAGCCCTTCAATTCTTTCTTTGATTCGTCTCACTCTGTCTTCCAGCTGTTTGTTGTTTTTCCCACCCTAATTGCTGCATCTCCAGTAATTGTGCTATCCATAATAATTATCCCAATGCTAGATAATCAGGAAAGGGAAGGAAAATCTGCCGTATTGTTTGTTGTTTCTCTTTTCATATTGTCTTTGGCCCTGAATTGCTGCTCACATTTAGGACCTTTCAAAGCATATTGGTTAGATATAATTGTTTGTCATTTTTTTTACAAATGTACACAAAAGCTTGCGTATTTCCTCTATCTCTCACATTTAGTGGTAACAGTGATTCATGGATACGAGCTGTTGAATTCTTTTAAATTGCCCAACTTTCTTTGTGCCTCACCTTAAAGCTGAGCTATGTTGTGCAGGCTGTTTGTCCCGAACTTACCTTCTACAACACATCTAAAGATGCTGGCAATTTATTATACCTCTCTAATAAGCTTCTGCATGCACAGCTGGATGCATTTTGTAGGTAATAATCCTTTTGGATTTAGTTTTCCTGTACTTCAGCTGCCCTCGACATTGGTTTTTGATTCCTAAGATTGTGTCTCTGAATTCCAAGTGGGGAACTCAAGTGATCCTTGATAAGCATCTGAGTGGGGAACCTGCAGAATTTTTTTTTTTTTTTTTTGTAATAGGAATTAGTCATCTATTATTGTTTTCTTTTTCTTTTTTGGGAAGGAACACTACCATTGACCACAATGTCATATTATTGTTAATTTTTTAATACTTATGCAAACTTATCATCGGTATAAATCTATGAATGTTAATTAACTTTGTAGAAGGAAATGAGAATAATTCTTCATATTGCTCACTGAACAATATTGGGGATATATATATACAGCAATGGCCAATTAATATGGGCTGAGAACGAAGGGATACGTGGATTAAAAATAAAATTCTATATACAATAAATACAAATATCTGCATATTAAATATAGGATTTCCATAAACTTCGGTCAACTACTTGTCTCTCTTATATGCATGAGTTCTTTACGAGTAGGTTCTTTCTTTTAATATTTCCAGCAAGAATTTTCTTAAATAGAACTTATACTATAGAGATGAATGACATCAGATGTGTCTTATCCAATGTCCAGGCTTGTCTCAAAGGGTAACAACACTCAGATGAGTGCAATCATTATTTTGGAGCCATTTGATACCACCTTGAAGTTTTCAAACACTTCTGGGAAGGCCAATATACATCTACATGTTTCAGACCTATTTATGAATTTCACATTCAGCATCTTGACACTTTTTTTTTTTTTTTACTGTGTTAAGAGGATATTTTATCATTTTTAAGGATGAAATCAAAGAAAGTTACAATTGTTTGCTCGCACTTTGATAAAGTTGGAACAATAAAGAGTATATGTAGACATTCTCTAGTTTACTTTAATTACTGACAAAAATTTTGTGTCTGAAATTTCTAAATACTATTTCACTACCCAGATACTCTTACTGACCAAACATACACCTTTTGGAGGCCTCTTGCTCCACCTGGTTTTGCTGTATTGGGTGACTACCTTATGCCATATCTCTTAATAATGCTTTTCTTGTAAGTAGTTTCTACTTTGTTCACATTCTTGAATCTATCATTGATATGATGTTTTCAGAGACAAGCCCCCAGCAAAAGGAGTTCTTGCAGTAAATACCAGTGCAATAAGAGTCAAGAAACCCATTAATTTCAAATTAATTTGGCCACCTTCAGCTTCTAGGAGCATGACTAATAAAGGATTGGATAGCTCAATGTTACCGGCTGATTCCAAAAGTGAAAGGGAGGATTCGTGTTCCATTTGGTTCCCTGAAGCTCCCAGAGGTTATGTTGCTCTTGGCTGTGTAGTCACTCACGGAAGAGAACCACCTCCTTTATCTTCAGCCTTTTGCATCCCATCTTCATCTGTTTCTCCATGTTCTTTGAGAGATTGCATCTTGATCGGCAGTACTGATATGTAAGTGGAATTAGGAAAGTATTTTCTTGTGAGTTTTGTTGTAAACTCTATTTAAAGCTTTATAAGTCCAATTGTAAACTCCTGATTTCAAGTTGACGTGTTTATACATGGTAAGGACTTCAAAGTGATTACTTTCACAGTTTGAATTATATTATGACATTCATGATCTACTGTTTTGGTTAATGCTAGGAAGAGATTGTTGTGAGTAGAATATAATAGCATCATTCAATATTTGTAGCTGATACCTAGTTGCAGAAGGCTTCTTGTTGTATTCATGATGTACTGGTTTGTCAGACGTAAGAATGGATCTTTTCCACTTGAAAACATAAGATTTTTTGTGTTGTCGTATTCCAGTTGTTCCTGATGGGATGGTATATTCTGGTGATATAGCTGTTATTAAAGGGTTTGTGTTCACTCCTTAAAAATGCTCTTTCTTTTCATTGGAAAAATGGTTTGAGATTTCTCTTGTTGACATTTTATTTTAGACCACCAATCTGATGTGGTTATCTTATTTCTAGGTTTAAGCCTCCAAACTCCTGCATTGTTCTTCATGATTCCAGTGATGAAAATCTTTTTAAAGCTCCCTAAGATTTCAGCTTGTTGGACAGATCAAGAAGCAGAGAGGAATGGAAAGCATAACATTTTGGCTTCCTTAATCTCCCCCTGGCTATGTATCCTTGGGTTGTGTTGCATGCAAAGGGAAACCAAAGCAAAATTTATCCTGGTTCAGTCTATTCCTTTAACTTACATCCAGTCCCTTGGCTCCACCTGATATTTTCAATTTGCTACCTTCTTGTTTAAATCGAGCACAAGAGAAGCATTTATAATCCCACAAATTTAGCCGGGCACTTGTGAAGCCTTTTCTCCCTCAAGTTTAATATGGGCACTTGAGAGCCACTCCCCCTTACAACTTGTAAGAATACAATCTGTTTCCCACTCAAGATCACCCAATCTTGAGCATTACTCACTAAGATAGAATGATTAAAATGGAGGCTTACTTCTCTCTAAGAAGTGGATTTTGTTACTCACTGAAGTACAAGAAGATATATGATGAAATAACAATTCTAAAGTTTAACAACTTGAACAATGTGTGCTCTAGATCTTCTTTTTTAATCCATTTGACTTATCATGATCTCTTCATTTCTGGGCTCACTTGTGCTCTCAATCTGTTTTCATTGAACTCACTTCCGACGAGCACACTTGCTTTTGTTGTCTTCAACTTTTTATATAACTAGCCATAACTACTCGCGCGTTGCGCGGGAGGATTGTAATTAAAGGAACAAATCTAAATAGTAATGGTTGTACACAGTTCTACATTACAAATGACACACTATAAATAAATGTTCACTACTACGAATGTATGTCCATCATGTGTGAATGTGCTTGAAAACTTTATTATATTGTAAACTACATTTTTAGTTATCTTTTTCCCATCAAGACTGCTATTAGGTACATACATCTTCAGGCCCTCATAATGTTTAATCATTTCTTTTAAATAATTTTTAAAATGCGGACATTGTTAGGTCATCCTAGTCCCTACTCACCTTGTTGATGAGTATAGATATTCATTTTAGGCTAAATTATATAAAACCCCCCTGAACTTTGGGGCAGGTGCATATAACTCCCCTGACATTTTAAATTCTAAATTCAACCCCCCTAATCTTTCATTTCATTACTATAAACCCCATCCCGTTAAGTTATAGTTAAACTTTTGACGGAAAGTGCCACGTAAGACTAAGAAAAGACTCATCGTATCCTACGTGGTATCCTACTAAAATTTATGTGAGCCAATAATTTTGTGGTCATTTCATACAATTTTTATATAATGTTATAAATGTCATTCAATCATTAAAAAAAAACCTAAATCTTCCTTGCATCTTATACTTTCCACGCCGTGCGCACCCTAAAACCCTTTCATCTCATTGTATAATTCTTCAAACAAAGTCAAAATCTTGCCTAGTAATGAAATGAAAGGTTACAGGGGAGTTATATACATCTGCCCAAAAGTTCAGGGTGGTTTTATATAATTTAGCCTTCATTTTAATTGTAATAGCTTACTTTTTATTTAAAAGTATTTCTTAATAACAATGATAGTTAGTATCTCTACATTTTCTTTTTGAGAGACTTTATATTTAGATACCTTTTTTTAAAAAGGTAAGAAAATCAATTTAGTATGTTTAACTTTCCCAACAATCCAACACATCTTTGAGAAATTGATTTCCTTCCGAACAGTTAATTTTTATTTAAACAATCTTTTTCCAAAACACCATAAAAGTTATTAGATTATCGGAGTATGACTATTTTTATTCATCTTGTTAATGAATAAGTAGCTAATTTCCTTTAAAATAACTCATTTTTTAATTCCCTTTAAATTTTTACTGAATAACTTTTTTTCCGCCACCGTTAAGAATTTATACCCATTAAATGATTAAAATACTTTCATCAAAAGGAAATCAGGAATTTTAAAAAATCAAATCTATACAGTCATGCTTATATCTCTATTTATATAAATTAATAGAAGTATTTGAAATTTTAATTCTCTCAAATTTTTTAATCCATCCATTTGTCATTTTCAACAGTCCTCCCCAATCGAAGTCTGATCTTTGTCCTGTACATACTGATGCCATCTTTTCTTTCAAATCGCTCCTCTCTTCGTTTTCGGTTTATTTCCACCCTATGTCATGTTTTATTTTTAGACAATACTACTAAGTAATGATATCCAGTTTCTATTCAAAAAAAAAAAAGAGGTCCTTTACTCCGGAAAAGTGTCGTTTGGTGCCTGAATAGCCAAAGGGCTCTGAGCGAGGGTAGTGATTGGCTGTAGGGCTTCTGTCTCACACAAAGGAGTGAACAGAGCACGAGATTTTTATGAGGAGCTTTTCTCACGACGAAGTTGTGGAAATTGCCCGAATATGTCGCATAAAGAAAACGACACCATTCCTCCAAGCTCGTCAGACAGTCTGATCCATCTCGGATCATTGAACTACTGCTTGAGGGAGGGAAGTGAAGAGGTTGTCGACGGTCCGTGCAAGCATTGGTTCTAAATCAGGTGAAACTCCTAGCTTTTAACAACGATTATTCTTAAAACAGAGCGTTTAACAATCTTGCTGCATCCCGATGGCTCACTCTTGGCTTTGTTTTCTAATTATTACCTCGGATTCACTTATATGGTAGGGAAAGCTTTGATTTTGTTAAGTGTTTGAAGCAGAAGCTACTGTTTTTTATCATTGGAGATTTGTGTAAAAGGGAGAATAAATATTTTCGCACTTGCTTTCTCTCCTTATTCATCGACCTGTAGGGAAAAAACCAAGAACAATTATTTTCAGGATCCCCTTATCTCCTCATTGATTGGCGGCGAACACACCTTAAGAAAGTGAAGAAAACTGTAAACAGGGTGAATCAGAAAAGGGAAGATGTGAAAGTTTTTGGATACTTACTTATATTTTTCATTGTTGAGTCATTTCTCTTCCTCAACTTCATCACAGGTGACTCCTTCCTACACTTATTTATCTGAATATACAAAGATACTTTCTTTCTACAATCAGTCATTTGAATGAACTTCACGCAGTAGGTGGTTACGAAAGTTGAAAATCATTTTGTAGCACATTATCTGTTCATATTCATTTGTGTATACTGCATTTGAAATTGGGTAAATGAATTTACCTTCATTTTCTTCTCATTTATCCCTCTCATATAGAACGATTTGAAGACCTAATGATGAAAAATTCTTGAAAACGTTTTCCATAGGAACAGAGTCATTTGGAGCTCCGACCGACGATAAGAAGATGGAGAAGGCAAAGATGAAATCTGGAAGAAGACAGTAGAAGATGCTTGGAGATGGTGAGTCAATGTCAAATCTGAGTGCTTGCTGCAGGGATGACGAACTCGAAGTCGGAGGGTGAAGGAGGTGGCCATCTAGGATGAGGTCAGTGATAAGGCCATGGAGATGCTTTGAGTTTCATATAAGACATTCTTATATTTTAGTTGTGGGAGGCTAAAAATGATTTCAATTTTGAATTTCCCTCCCAAAATGAATGGTGGGAACGAAATTTTGAATTATCATTCTCGAAATAGAGTACAAAAAAATTGAAAAAAATGAAGGCCCATCTGACCATGTACTATATGCATTAATTATTGCCTTCTAGTATGGAAGGAAGCCATTGAGATTTTGTCTTATATGAATCAACACAGCCATTAAGGAAGGCTCGTCTGACCATCTGCTCCATGCATTAATTGTTGCTTGTTTGGCTAGAAGGAAGTCATGAAGTTTTGTCTTATATGAATCACTATACAGTTATTAATTCTCAAAGCATGGGTCCCACAAAGATGCATAAAATTTGTGCGGAACACTGGATAAAATCCCCATTGTGAACAGTAACCTCTCACATAAAATTTGAATTGGTGGAAGAGGTTTTATATTTTATTATGTTGATGTTGATATCTGATAGATTTTTGCCAGTTGAAGACTTGAAGAACTAGCCGTTGTGAGAGAGAAATGAACTAGAGTGTTAATATTGTTTTAGCCATTGTGATAATTGCTCTAGAGATGTTTATCTGGTTTGTTGTCCAGAGTGTCTCAAGCATAATGACTCTCTCTAAGTTTCTGTGTTTTTGGCTTCTATGTCCAACGTAAACTTCCTGAAATAGGTCAAACAAAAACTTGCCAAATGTATTATAACGTTAGTGAAGCATGAGAAGAGTAATTAATTTTGAATCATTGTTCACCAATCAATGGCTTGGGTGCCAATCAATTGCTGGCTTCACATGTCAATCGATAGCACTCAGATTGTTCTAATTTTCTTCAGATTCTCACCTGCAATACTCAATTGAAATGTCAGTTATCGAGTAGAATTAAAGTACAACAATTGATTGTTGATTCTGTCCATCGATGTGTCTTGAAGTTCCATTGATCGATGATCCGAGTCAAGTGTCAATCGATTGAAATAGTCTATTGATTAAAAATGATGCCAATTGATTGAAGTATGTAACAATCTATATGCACTCTGAGTCCCATCAATGGCTGCAACATCAATTCCATCAATGGCTGATTTATCCATCGATGGTTCTTTGTATTCTTCCTCTTCTAAAATTTGTTTCAGCATGACGAGAGCAACTTTGAAAAATCATAACTTTCTCATTTTAACTCCAAATTTAGATTATAATATATTCCCAGAAAGCTCTTTAAATCTACTTTTTAATGCAGAAAGAATCATTTTAAAACTCAATATTGCTCAAAAGATATAGCTAAAGTCATGACTGTCAGACTCCCGCAAAACTGAAATTCCTCGGCAAACTTTAAAAAATCATATTTCCTTCTATTTAAATGATTTGATAGTGAAACTTGTGTTCATGAGACATTTTAAAAGTCTAGTTTGATATGAAATAAGTTTCATTCAAATTGGATTTGTATTCTAAGAGATATACTCTAAAAGATTATTGCCTATCTACTGCATGATGTGAAAATTCTGGGCAAACTTTAAAAATTCATAGATCCTTAGATATAAATGATTGGAGTGTAAAATTTGTATCCCTGGATCGCTTTGGAAGTCTAGTTTCATACAAAACAAATTTCAATTCAATCCGATTTATATTCTATAAGATATGACCAAAACACTAAACCAGGGTCAAAATGGATGTTCCAATTGATTGGCATTCTTTCCACTACAAGATATTCACATGAAACAATGGTTAGCCAAAGTTGGAGATGAATATTTTATGCAAATTTTTTGCTCATTAGATTGAAATCTATTTTGACATCATCAAAACTAATTATATTCAACAAACATTACTTTGCATCAGAAATGCTGAAGACTAATTTTTTGTGTAATTGGCAGGACAGCACAAGAGGGGGGTGAATTGTGCTTTCTAAAATTTAGCCGGATGAAAACAGAATTTATACTGGTTCAGCCCAAACTCTTGGCCTACGTCCAGTTCTCCAATTTTCAGTTGGGTTCCACTAATCCTCAAGATTCAAACAGGCTCTTGGTGCCTTTACAAGTGATCTCTCAGTAAGAACTCCTCACAGATCACTCTCCCTTACAACTTGTAAGAATACAACCCTTTCCTTTAGGATCCCACTATCCCAAGGAAATCGCTCAATACATAAGTAATTCAAAATTACAAAACTTGCTCACACTCTTGAGTTGATAAGATTACAGATTGAAGAACAAATGAGAGAACTCAGATCGAATTGATTGCAGTAGGAAATAGGTAGTTAGATTTCACTTAATGCTCTCTACCAACCAATGTCAACTTTAACTCCTTTTATAGTCTCTTTAGAATTTCTTCCCGTTGGTGCATCTGAGTCTCTGTGCTCTGGTTGTGAAGCTGTGAGAGAGAGATGAAGTTCTGGAGATTGGTGATGATTCTGAGTTGTATTTGATGCTCCAGTGTGAAATATGTGTGTTTTCTCTTTCTTTCTTCTCTTTTGTTCAGTGTAGGTATAGACTGTGAGTAACGGCTCTTTGGTTGTGTTTCTTTGTGTCTAATGTAAACTGCCCAGAATAGCAACAAGTACATCTTGCTATGTAAAGTTTGACATAAGAAAAGAAACAAATTTGAAAAATCTTCAGTTTCCAATTGATTGCTGGAGGTGCCAATTGATTAGTGTTTCAGGCCGTCCATCAATTGCCTTCAAATTGGTTCAGATTGCTACCTGCATCACTCGATTGAAATGTCAGCTATCGAATAAAAATTAAGTGAGTCAATCGGTTGCTTGATTTTCCAATCGATTGCCTTGTGTCAATCGATTGATTAAGTTCTAATCGATTATATATATCTTGGATTCTCTGTAAGTTCCCATCGATTGCACATCGATTGCTGTCCCAATCGATTGCCTTTCCAAACACTCGATTGATAGCAGTCTGATTACTTAGAGTACTCTTGCGCAACAATCGATTGTTAAGTCTTCCCATCGAATGACAGTCCCCAATCGATAGGCAATCGATATGCCATCGATTGCATAATATATTCTCCAATCGATTGCCTGTTCTTCCAATCGATTGCTTAACTTAGATTTTGAGAGACAGTTATTCTAAGAATTTCTCTAAGTTAAGATCTTATAAACCTATAACCTAAGTCATGTTTGGTTATCACCAAAATTCAAAGTTCAACATTTTGGTCACTCCAGAATCACGTCTATGGTCCTCAAGAGTACCAAATGCTTGAAGGAAACCTATGACATCTTATTGTCAAAAATTGGAGTTAGTGTTTTGGATATAAGGAATGTATAAAAAAAACTTATCATTATTGTAATGTAATTTTACTCACTAATTATTTGTGCATTAGTTGTCGAGCCGTCTGCAATCTTGTTGAGAGGAACAAAGTTGAAAGCATGAATAGGGATGAATAAAGGAGTTTCATCGAAAAAAGTTGTGGAATGAAAGCTACTGATCTTGTAGTGGTCATTGTTTGGTAAGACTTCAAAATTCTCTACATGATATACTTTTCCCTCAGTTGGTTCTGATTGGTAAGTGCGGAGCAATGACTTCTGAGTAACATACCCCTTAATCCTAGTTCCCTAAAAACGATGAAAACATTATATTTAGATCGTAAATATATGGTATATATTTAAGTATACAAGTGATTTGAAGAGATACCTGCTCATCAACCAACAACATCATAACATTCTAAACAAGAAACGGATGAGGATTTTTTTTCACAACCCACTTCCACAACACGTGCCGCAATTTACCATTGTCTTTACTTTCGTCTATCATCCTTATTGGAACTCTCTCATCACCATCTCACACTGGATTACAAAAGATGGGACCCCAGAGGAAGAACAAGATGTAGAAGAAATCTTTAGTAGAATTTGTGAAATTTTTTTTAGATGAATTAAATATGTAAATATTTATATTTACGGCTGAATTTATTAATAGGGAGTGAAATTAAAAAATTTGACTATCTGCAAAGAAAACTTTCACGAAATTCCAGCACAAGATTTATTGATGTCATAGGATGCAAGTTTGTAAACAATTACTAATTGAATTGTCACCTTTAATTTTGTAAATTGTACTTTAGTATGATGACATCTATGAGACGCCATTAATTGTTCTAATAAATCATCAATACATAGCCCAACATGTCTATATTTACGAGTGTAGCACAACAATTTTTTTTTTGTTTACATTAGTACCCTCACCAAAAGCTAATTCCGGAATGTACATAGCCCAAAAAACATGTGTGTCTATATTACATATCCCAGCTTTATTTGCATCAAAATACTTGTTCTCTGTACATTCAAATTATCACGCCTTACATGTGAATAATAACATGCATTTTTTTTGTTTTGCATCATATTTGTGGCAAAGGAATGGGAGGAATCAAGAATGTGTGGCACAACAAAACCTCATATGGAATGTGGATCTTATTAAAGTCTTAAAGACATGTTTTTAATTTAAAGTTTATGTATTAATATGAAAGTTTCTGTTAGACTTAATTTAGATGTGTTTTTGTTATTATATGTTGAATTTGATTATGGTTTATTATGTTGTCAAGACAAAAAAATTGTTAGAACAATAGTATTTTGTAAAGGCCTGTAGTCAAATTTTTTGGTGCAATATTGGACTCATATGTTTCCTGTAAAAATGGCCTTTTATTTTTATTAAAAAAAATGCAAACGGGAAATTCCCGTCCCGTGTCCCGTCCCACCCGAACGGGACGGGACGGGACATGGGACGAGAAATCCATCCCCTGTATGCCTTTTAACGGGACGAGACGTGATAGAGTCGTCCCGTTCCCGTCCCGTCCCATAAACACCTCTAGCTTTCAAGAAGTATATAGATATAGATTAGCCAATTACAATGACCCTTGAGTATACCGCATGAAAGATCATCCCGTTTGTGTTTGACTTGAGTATACAACATATAGAACTATCACATTAAAAGTGAAGTTTGATTAATTTGTTTGAGCTATTCGGCCATCTAGGCTTACAAGCCCCAAATAAATCATCATTGTCTACAAAAAATCATCAAATTTATAACTTAGTCATTTCACCAAAAGAAGTAATTTCCCAAAATCAATCCAAATCAAGATTCCAAACCGATTAAACCTCAATTTATACCTCCAATAAAATTTATCAATCATTTACTCCATTACAGTATTCAATCACTATATTCTCATAACTTAGTCAAACTTTCTTCAAGAATAAAAACCTTAGGTCTCCAAGTTCAAATATGTCAAATCCCAACAACGTGAACCGATTAAAACCTTTAGTTTACATCAATTAACCAATATAAACCATGAAACATTTTGAACTTCTCAATTTCTCAAAATTTCTCAAGACCCATAATTTACTCAAATCTTCCAACAAACAAAATGTATGTCTAAAGTCAAATTCTACAAAACTGAACCGATTCAAACCATAGTCTAAGTCAAAAGAAGGATTTAGAGTAGAAGAATCAGAGAGATCTAACAAGAATGGTGTAACACCCCAAATCTACAAAAAGAAATAAAAAGGATTTATTTAAGATTTTGAGGTGTCATTTAGAAATTAAACAGCCTTATAAATAAATTTACGAGGCCAGGTGTATTTTTAATAATTTTTAAGGTTTATTTTCTTTATTAGTTAGGAGATAAATTTTAAATAAGGGAATATTTAGAATCTCGGGGTATTATTTTTATATTTAAAAAGTCTTATAAATAAATTTGAAAATTAAAGCATATCTATAAATTATTTTTGGGACAAATTCAGGTTTATTTGTAAGTGGGAATGGTAAATAAAATTACCATTTAATGGAAAAATAGAAAAAGGGAAATGAAAAAGACAATATTTGTCCCTAGTTGAAAATATCTTCAATTATAAAAGGAAGGGCAAGATGGTACCTGTTAAAAATATCACACTCTCCTTTTATTATTTATACTCCACGTGTTCCTCCTCCTTGATTCATTTTCTCCCTGCTACCTCCAAGACCCGAAACACCATCACTCTCTTCTCTCTCCGTTTCCTCTGTTCTTCTTCGTTCTTCCGGCCTGGCAGTGATGAACGACGGCGAGTGGCTTAGAAGGGTAGGGAACATCGATTCAGTCCTAGGTGAGTTCTATTTCCTTCATTTTCTCATCTTCCCGTCTGATTCACGCGAGTTTGAGCAGGGGGATTGATTGGGATTTTGGGGCTTTTGAAATTTCTAAAGGCAAGGGAATTAAATTTAGACCTTGATTTTGATTATTTGGGTGTTGATTTTAAGGAAGAAAGAATGTTTTGATCGATTTCCTTCAAGAATCTTAAATCGGGTACTGTTCATCCTATGCTCTTCTCATTGATTTCTGGGTGTAGGTTGCTTGAAGTTCTAATTAATCATGTTTGGGAGTAATTTTAAGCATATTCAGTGTCTTGGATCTGTGATTTTTGGGAGTTTGGAATTTTTGGGAATTTTTGTTCTTCCCTTTCTGTCAGCCGAATTCTTGGCTTGGATGGCTGAAAATTGACGGTTAATGGAGTAATTTTAGGATAGGACTAAGGTATGAAAATTTCCTATTGATTTCTGAGGTGTTTGAAATTTTATTCCTTGTTTCCCTATTTTCTCTACTGGTCGAATTCTTGTTCTTCCTCCTATGCTTCTGCGCTTGTGTGATTTTGATTCTTAAAATGATGAAGTGAAGGGGATATTGATGTGGTTAAATAGGAAGTTGTTCAAATTCCTTTCTCTTTTCTGCTTGCTGGCCGACAGGTTCATTGGTAGAGAAAAGGAAATTTGTGATGTTTGATTTTGCTTGTAAGGGGGATTTGAGATGCTTAATTCTAGTAGGATTGTTGTTAAAATGAATGCATGAAATTGTTGTAATGTTGCTCTATTTTAGGCTGTTGGCTGGTGGTTTCCAGGATTGGGGAAGGAAAAATTGTCATGTGGAATTTAATAGGATTGAGAGTTAATTAGAATATGAAGTTGTTGTGAATTTCTCTTCCTTTTGGTTGACTTTGTGTGACTGTTGGCAGGGGAAAAGAGAAGGGAAGTCGGTTAGTATTCACTACAACAGAAAATGTCTATAGCATCACTTATTTTGGCCCTATAGCAGCGCTTCTAAGCGCTGTAATAGCTAGTGATGCTATAGGCCATTTGGCCTAAAGCAGCGCTTAACAAGAGCTGGTATTCAATTTTTTTTAAATATTTGATTAATAGTGACCTATAGCAGCGCTTAAGCGCTGCTATAGGGCACCTAAAATTTACCTATAGCAGCGCTTAACGAAATAAGCGCTGGTATTGAATTTTTTTTAAATATTTGATTTTATTTTATATACCCCACCTGCATCAGTGCTAAAATACCAGCAATTCTATAGAGTTCCAGGCAACGAAAATACACCAATAACTCATCCAAAGAGCAATGTACAAATGAACCAACCATTCTAATTGAGAAACATGACGCTACTAACTATACTACTATATATATATCTACATTTGTACTTATTGAAAAAGAGGTAGAACATAAGTGTACCATTCCTCAATTAGCTCATTCATTTGTTCCCTCAACAATGAGGGGCAATGTGCGTCTGGGTAATACTGCACAGAGAGATAAATTTGAATGGCAATCAAATCTACTTGAAATCTAATAACAAGTTCAAATACAATTAGAGTTGGCAAAATATAAAACTTACTGTCAATGGAATGCTACATCGATCATGTGTAACGACATCCCTCATAAATTGTATCACATAGTATCCACAGTCATTGTTATTGGGTTGGAAGGGGCACTGTAACAAAAAATACCAGATATCATATGAGAAACATTTACTTTATGTTTGAGTAGATTGTTTAAAAAATTGAATAACTTGTAGAACCTGGACTGTGAGCCACTTATAAGCATCTTTCTGGTCAAGGGCTTTGGAATAACTCAAGTTAACGGAGGACCGAAAACTGGTCAATGCGCTGGAAACGAAACAAAGTAAATTAATTTTACTATCTAGGGTCATAAAATGACAAATGATGCAACGGATTCAAAGAATGCTGACATTCACGTACCTATTGACGAGGCGCATCAAAGATGGGCGACTTTCTGGTTCAGCACCATACACATGATCCAAATAGTAAATCAAGGGATTCGCTTGTGCTTGCGGATAGATGACAAGCAAAAGCCAGTGCTGCCTAAAATTTTTTAGAACGTTATGTCAGTATATATAAATGATGCTTGGAGCTAAGAATACGATGAAACCTATAATGCATATCGACTTACCCTGTATTAATTGGAGCTAAGAATAAAGTCATGCCTGTTGCCTTTAAAGAAAAGCGCCTTTTAAGCTTCGCGGACTGCTCGTCATAGCTCACGCCCGCAATATGTGCTATCTCATAGGGGCTTATGAATTCGAACGAGACATTATCCCCGGCAATCATGACATGTTCGTGCAGGTGCCTTCAAAGAAACCATACAAACTCCCAATTAGTGTAAAACTTATGACATTAAATGAAACCCCAATGGAAACACATATATACCTGATCCATAAATCGATAGCCGTACCACCGAGCCATCCTTGATTAAGCACGTCCATGATCTGATCCTAAAAAACATGCTCAACCATATTTGACACCCCAAATATACGCTTGTCGAATGGAATATTGGCAATAAATTCGGGAGATAGGGTGGCTGCAAATGCTAGCAATCGAGCACGATTTGGCGTCTCGGCACTTGTACGTTCAATAACAGGAGGCGCTTGTACTTTCTTCTTGCCCTTGGCTTTTGTTGCCTACAAACCATGTAAATAGAAAGTCTGAAATTTTATTCCAATAAAAAATAATGCTAGTTTAATTGATTAGTAAATAATCACCTGTGACGATGGATCAGTATGTGAACTCTTTTTCTTCATCACTTGAGCGGCTGAACCACCGGTACCTTGGACATTAGGCCTGCTAGCTAGTGTAAATGTTATTAGTAAATAACCACCTGTGGTGTTGGCTCAATCAAACCAACGGGCCAAGCAACGAAAGCATCGATAGCATCTTGGACCCTAGTCATCTCATCAGTAGGGAATGGTATTGGTGCCGCGTTGTTGTAGGAGGATTCAATCATTACTCTCAGTGCATTTTTAGGCAACGGCGAGTTGTGCAGGGTCGTGTTGGAAGTGTTGTAGACCTTCCCTCTGGCAACTACTTCACTGAAAGAGTAATCGATATACAGCCTGCAGTCTGACTCGCCCTACGAAAGAGTTGACAACATTAGCTCACAACGCATAATATAACAATGTCGCTGCAAGTTTGTAAGCAGAGAATGTATGAACTACCTGAGGAATTTGGGCCCGCGGCATCGTACAGCTGCTCTCCCTTATGCTTGGACTTTCGACGGGAGAAACGTTACCTTGTTGCACGAAGTTCGACGTTTGTGATGCAACATTATATCGCTGGTAAAATTCGAACATCTGCTTGTACTTCCGATGCAGTTCCTCATCCTGTCGTTGCATCTCCTCATCCCGTCGTTGCATCTCCTCCCTCAGAGTTTGAACTTCTTCTTGTAACGCTCTTACTTCGCCTTTAGATGCCCTATGTTGGCGGCCAAAGTAAGAAGAGGGCGTGATCCCTAGACCAGTGCCCCGAACACTGCCCGAATACTCAGGGCGATCGAGCGCTCTGCTCAGGAAATCACCGGGGCCAAATTTGTTGACCTCGTCAGGGTATTCTTGTGACAACATATCCTATAACAAGAAGAAAGGGTTGTTAGATATTAACTTAGCAAAGTCACCAGTTAAAAAGATATTACAAAGTCCAAGAGAATGACTTACACATCGTTCACGGACTCTTCTGACCTCATCGTGAATGATGGTACCGTCCTTTTGAGAGTGTCCCCGAAACCAGAGGCCATGCCGTGGTGGCTTCCCTTTTAGGCCCTGTTCCTTAATATGTCAAGCAAGCCAGGTGAACACATAATTAATCACGTAAATATTTATTCATAATTTTGTATTTAGAAGCGTTACTAACATACCATATCTTGCTCCAATTCAGGAAAGGTCTTTCGTCCGCCCATATACGGATATTCGCAGCTTTTAGCCGCCTGTCTATTTCTTTGACTTACTTCCTCAAACTCCGGTGTCAAACGTGATTGCACAAATTCATTCCAATGTTCCTGGGTAATTGACCCTGCGAATGCCTCTGGGGGTGTTGGAACGATCTCCCCGTCTGCATCTCTCAGGAAGTACTTGGTCAAATTTGTGCGGAAACCGCGATGCATTCTGGAAGCTTTCATCATGACATACTCCCTATGAGAATCATCAATATGAAACATGGTCTGTAACAATAGAAACCATATTAGATTTGTTAGTTACAATGTTGTCATAATAAAACTAAATTGTAAAAAGGCACCTAACCTGAATCTCTGACCAAACCGCATTCTTGCAGCTCCCCGCGGTTCTCCAATCTGTGATAGTAATAGGCACTTTCTGCCGAACAGTGCACCCAATAAAACCAGAGAGGTCTTTCGCAGTCTCCCCGATTGGTTGGTCATTTTCGTTCCATTTAAGTCTGGTCTTTTTTCCTAGAGATCTGCACCTGAGTAGTTTACACATAAGGGTAATGCCACGGGTAGCATCCGCCTCGACAGCCTCTCTACCCACATCGATATCTGGCTCCACAATCGGTTGTTCTTCTTCCTCGTCGTTCAGGGGGGGATCCATTTTCCTGCAAATTAAAATAATTAAACAAGACATGATTTTAGTGTAAAATAATTAAATGAAGTAGTTCACAATGTAAAATAGAAATACATACAAACTTAAATCAATATGAGGGCTTTCGTCTCTTTTTCCTCTGTGTTATATTATCTAAAATTGTTTGCTTCCTCTTTTTTGTTGGATTTAGGGTTGTGTTGAGCCAAATGCCTTCTTCATGATCACTCCTTACATAAACAGGCTCATCTTCATCGTCATATCCGTCTGCATCAATCTCTTCTGCCAGTAACGTCTCAAATGAAGGATCCTCTTCTATCATATTCATATCATCATCACTACTTTCATCATCAACTTGTTCGGCATAATTTTTGTTCGACTGCATGACAACTGACCGATTCTTCTTAGAAGGATCGGCAATGTAAAACACTTGTGATGCTTGGGACGGTAGAATGTAAGGATCATCCTTATATGCAACTTTAGAAAGGTCGACCGATATAAACCCAAATTCATCTAACCGCCGTCCACTATGGTTGTTAACCCACTAACATCGGAACACAGGAACTCTGAACATGGTGTAATCTAACTCCCAAATGCAATCAATCACACCAAAGTATGCCATCTTCGCATATATAGGATTTGTATCTCTCGCACTGGATATATGTAATGCCTCAGCAACAAGTGTGACTCCACTATTTTGCATTGTGCTTTTTTCATCCTGGTCTTTTGTATAGAATGTGTAACCGTTGATTGCATAGGCGGTGTAGCAAAATGCGTGCAAACCCGGTCCTTTCGACAGCCAAAACAATCTTTCAGAAACTGATCCAGCATTAAGATCAAACTACTGACAAATGCGAGCATTGAACCATCTAATGAATGTTTTGTTGTGCTCCCTTGTAATCAAACTCTCATTTCTATCACCGTGTATTTCCCGCAAGAGTTTTTTGTGTTCTTCAACGAATGGTTCAACCTCAGGAGTGTTGTGAAGAATATACAAGTGAGCAAGCTCCCTTTCAGCATTCGAAATGCGTATTAAGTTGAACCCACTTATTCCTTTCCCCAATAATCGCCCATCGTGACGAGACTTCGGCAAACCAACATGTGCAACACTTGATAAGTAATCGGCACACAAATCACTCACTTCTTCAACGATGTATCGTTCAGCAATACACCCCTCTGGTCGATATCTGTTTTTGACATACCCCTTTAAAACTTTCATGAATCGCTCAATCAGGTACATCCATCTCAAATAGACTGGGCCGCACAATTGAACCTCTTTGACCAAGTGTACAGTAAGGTGAACCATGATGTCAAAGAAGGATGGGGGGAAATACATTTCAAGTTCGCACAGTATACGAATGATCTGCCTCTGCAAATCCTGCAACCGTCCTATATCAACCACTTTACTACAAATGAGCCTGAAGAAAATACACAGTCTAGTGATCGTCCTACGCAGTTTCTTGGGTAAAATGTTGCGTATGCCGACCGGTAAGAAATTTTGCATCAGGATGTGACAATAATGAGATTTCAGGTTCTTCAACTTTAACTATTTCACAGATACAAGGTTCTTTACATTTGAGGAGTAGCCTTCTGGAACTTTGATCCCATTCAGGAACTCACAGAATGATCTTTTCTCTTTCTTCGAAAGGGTGTATGCTGCTGGAGGTAAATAAGTACGGTATCCTCTCTCGACAGGTGCCAACTCTTGTCTTATTCCCAACTTGAGCAGATCTAACCTTGAATTGACATCATCCTTAGTTTTTCCTTGCATATTTAGCAACGTGCCAATTAGGTTATCACAGATGTTCTTTTCAATGTGCATCACATCCAGAAAGTGCCTAAAATATAAGGACTTCCAATACGGGAGTTCGAAGAATATGGACCTCTTCTTCCAGCCACTTGTCAACACATTTTTAGCAAAAGGCTTGCTAAAATCATTCTCCAACGCGTTCACCTTTTCAAAAACGTCATCCCCGGTCAATATCCTCGGTGGCCTACCTTCTTCTAAGCTCCCGTTAAATGCCTTCTTCCACCTCCACCAATGATGTTTTAACGGCAGGAACCTCCGATGTCCCATGTAAACATTTTTCCTACAATGCTAGAGCCGCATCGAATGGGTATCATCTTCACATATAGGGCACGCACCATATCCTTTGATGCTGTATTCGGACAAATTACCATATGCTGGGAAATCATTTATCGTGCCAAACAACATGGCCCTCAATTTGAAACTTTCTTCCTTGCATCCATCAAAAACCGTCTCACTCGAATCCCACATATGCTTCAGGTCTTCAATCAAAGGATCCAAGTACACGTCTATATCGTTGCCGGGCTGTCTAGGCCCGGAAATAAGCATGGAAAGCATCATAAACTTCCGTTTCATGATCAAATTTGGGGGGAGGTTGTATATCATTAGAATCACCGGCCATGTACTGTGAGTACTACTCTGAACTCCATGCGGATTGATTCCATCGGTTGCCAAAGCAAGCCGTAGGTTTCTCGGTTCTTCACCGAAATCAGGGTACTCTTAATCAATTTTTTTCCATTGGGGGGCGTCTGCGGGGTGCCTAAGCTTGATGTCTTTAATCCTTTCATCAGCGTGCCATGTCAAAAGTCTTGCAACATCCGCATTACTGTACATGCGCCTAAATCTTGGAATGATCGGAAAGTACCATAACACTTTAGAAGGACTCTTACCTTTCTTTCCATACCGAGATGTGCTGCATTTAGGACACTTCTCCAACGACGAATACTGGTTCCGGAATAAAATACAGTCGTTGGGGCATGCATGTATTTTCTCATATTTCATATCGGTCGACCAGAGAATTTGCTTCGCCTCGTATGTTTTTGAGGGGAGTACATTCGCTTCTGGGAGTATATCTCGCAGAGCAGACAGCAGCGAGGTGAAATTTGCATCACTCCAACCGTATCGTGCCTTCAGGTTATACAATTTAAGCACCGCACTTAATCTTGTGTATTTGCTGCATCCCACATACAAAGGCGTCTCTGCATCGCTCTTCAGTGTCTCAAACATTTCAGGATTCTCCTCACCCACCACGTTCAACATTTCTTCAAGATCATCGCTCTCATCACACATGTCTCTATCAAGCACATTCGAAGCGCTACTAAGATCAGGTACCCGGTCTCCGCATTCATCTTCATAGGTCTCACCGTGCTTTGTCCATCGTGTATAAGACTGATCGATTCCATGACAAATTAAATGACTTAACAAGTCAAGAGGACGAAGATGCTTCCCATACAAACACGACAAACAGGGGCATACAATTCTGTTAGCATTCTCTGCATGCTCTGCAGCAAATTCAATGAACTCTTTTGCTCCATCTATATATTCCCTTGAACGCCGATCACAAGACATCCATTTCCGATTCAATATGGTGACCTACTAAAGGAAAGTGGCGGTAAGATCGATTTATATGACTTACTCATTAGGTAGCCACCTTATGATGTTACCTTATTTTTTAACAAAAATTCGGCAGTATAACGGCTACAAAATGAACGTTCCCAGGTTTAAAGCCCTCTCTTTTTAACAGAAAAATTGATACTCCACAAATACATATCATCAACTCAATAGATTTACATAGCCCAGCCACCACAGTAGAATTCACAGATCATATATATAGCTCTCTCTTATTCTGAAATATAAAAATTATGCTCTAAGAGAAATGAAAGTGCATATGATGTTAGGTCATGTCTGCAGGCGAAAAAAATAAAAAAGATAACTTATTTTTTTCATTTTTTATTTTCTTCGTCCCTGAGTTGTTTATGTAAAATTGTAAATGGAGCAAAATTAGTAAAATTGGTGAATGGTAAATCCGAAAATAAAATAAATTTCAATATTAATGATAACAAGCCAATTATTTACTTTACTAAGCAAGTTAAAAGCATATATAAGTTAAATCAATCATTGTTCGTTTTAAGTACATAAATGCAAAAAACCAAAATCAAAATATCAAGAAAAAAACTTGGAAGCTGAATCTATCTACAGCACAAATCTACTTAAACCCCAACAAATCAAGTCTGACTTCAATTAATGGAACCAATGGATTAACCAAAGAAAACAAAAAAGCGACGATTTAGATTATTTCAGATTTAGCATCATCTCATAGGAACGAAGACTATTCAACAGAAAACAAACTCAGAAAGTAGTTATGCGGGATCGAGAAGGAAGAACAAGCATGCAGTAGAAGCAGGGGGCTCTGAATCAGAAATCTGAAATGGGAGAGGTGGAAGACGAATAACGAACCTGAAGAATGAAGTTCTTTGTTGGAGTGGATGAGAGAGAGGATCGAAGAGGCGGAGGAGCTGACGGCGGCGAGTGGCGAGGAGAGAGAGAACGATGCTTCAGCTCTGGGATTTAACGCGAAGAAGACGAGCGACTTTGGGTTCAGATTTGGGTTTTTCTGCGAACAAGAGAGAATGAAGCTAAGTAATATTTGAGCTTTGGGTTCAGATTAAATAGGTTCTGAGACTTGAGGGAATAAGGAGGGAAAACAAGTAATATTTTGGGGAATTTTGGGAAAAGTGGCGCCAAGCTAAGAGAGACAGATCAACAGCTATAGGCCCCCTGGGATTTAATTTTTATTTTGAAAAATATATAAAATATAGGCCCCTGGGATTTAATTTTTATTTTGAAAAATATATAAAACAATTTAACTTGTTTTACATATTTGTCCATATAAAAATTAAAACCCAGGGGGCCTATAGCAGCGCTTAAGCGCTGCTATAGGCCCCCTGGGATTTAATTGTTATAAGTAACCCAATTTAATAAAAACAATTTAAATGTTTTTTTTAATTGTTTAAGATATTTAAAATTGTATCAAATTGTTTTTATCTAATTTCTAAATTCCTGGGGGCTAAATAAGTATTTTTTTAATATATTTTCCATTTCTTAATTTTCCAATGATTTTATTACATTGTTTTACTTATTTTTCAAAATATTTTTTAGGCCCCCTAGGATTTAATTTTTATATGTAACCCCATTTAATAAAAACAATTTAAATGCATTATTTTTTTAAATTTTTTCATATTTTTAAAATTTTATCAAAATATTTTTATCTAACTAATTTGTAAATCCCAAGGGGATAAATAAGTATTTTTTTAATATATTTTTCATTTCTTAATTTTTCAATGATTTTATTAAATTGTTTTACTTATTTTTCAAAATTAAATTAAATCCTAGGGGGCCTATAGCAGCGCTTAAGCGCTGCTATAGGCCCCCTGGGATTTAATTTTTATATGTAACCCAATTTAATAAAAATAATTTAAATGCTTTTATTTCTTTTTAATTGTTTCAGATTTTTAAAATTGTATCAAATTGTTTATATCTAATTTTTAAATTCCTGGGGGATAAATAAGTATTTTTTTAATTAATTTTCCAATAATTTTATTAAATTGTTTTACTTATTTTTCAAAATAAATTAAATCTCAGGGGGCCTATAGCAGCGCTTAAGCGCTGCTATATGCTTGTACCTATACCATCACTTTTATTTATAAGCGCTGGTATAGGTCATATTATACCTCTCCCATCACTTGCATTTTATAAGCGTTGCTATTGTTGAGCTGCAATAGGGTATTTCTGTAGTAGTGGGAGGAGTATAGTTCAGTAGTGGTAATTTTCCCCCTAGCATCATGAGGTAAGCATTTTTCACTTGTCTTATGTGTATGTGTTGGGTTAGTAAGATGTTTGTGAACTCTTTGGGTATTTGATTCCATGATTATGAAATAGTTATGAAATGCTTATTTTGTATTTAATATCTTGTGGGATTTCTTATAAACGAATTACCATTGTTGTGTTTGAACATACCTAAGATGCTATAATGATTTGAAATTGAGCATGATATGGTTTTCGAAACTATGAGATGATTGTGTCATTTTTGAATGACATCAAAGTTATCACATTCATTGCCTTCTGTCAAATGTGTTGGAGTATTTTATTATATTCAAGGGTGTTAGTACAAATTTAACAGCAAATTTTTGTGTTAGAACCGTCACTACTACAGAAATACCCTATTGCAGCACAACAATAGCAGATCTTATAAAATGCAAGTCATGGGATAGGTATAATATGACCTATACTAGCGCTTATAAATAAAAGTGATGGTATAAGTACAAGCATATTCCAGCGCTTAAGCGCTGCTATAGGCCCCCTGGATTTAATTTTTATATTGAAAAATATGTAAAGCAATTTAAAAAAACATTGGCAAATTAAGAAAGGACAAATATATTAAAAAATACTTATTTAGCCCCCTGGGATTTAGAAATTAGTTAGATAAAAATATTTTGATAAAATTTTAAAAATATGAAACAATTAAAAAAATAATGCATTTAAATTGCTTTTATTAAATGGGGTTACATATAAAATTTAAATCCAATGGGGCCTATAGCAGCGCTTAAGCGCTGCTATTGGCCACCTAGGACTTAATTTTTATATTGAAAAATATGTAAAACAATTTAAAAAAAACTTTGGCAAATTAAGAAAGGGCAAATATATTAAAAAAAAACTTATTTAGCCCCCTGGGATTTAGAAATTATAGAGATAAAAACAATTTGATAAAATTTTAAATATCTGAAACAATTAAAAAAATCATTTAAATTGTTTTTATTAAATTGTGTTACATATAAAAATTAAATCCCATGGGGTCTATAGCAGCGCTTAAGCGCTGCTATAGGCCCCCTGTATTTAATTTTTATATTGAAAAATAAGTAAAGCAATTTAAAAAAAAAACATTGGCAAATTAAGAAAGGGCAAATATATTAAAAAAAATACTTATTTAGCCCCCTGGGATTTAGAAATTAGTTAGATAAAAATATTTTGATAAAATTTTCAAAATATGAAACAATTAAAAAAAATAATGTATTTAAATTGGTTTTATTAAATGGGGTTACATATAAAAATTAAATCCCAGGGGGCCTATAGCAGCGCTTAAGCGCTGCTATAGGCCCCCTGGATTTAATTTTTATATTGAAAAATATGTAAAGCAATTTAAAAAGAACATTGGCAAATTAAGAAAGGGCAAATATATTAAAAAAATACTTATTTAGTCCCCTGAGATTTAGAAATTAGTTAGATAAAAATATTTTGATAAAATTTTAAAAATATGAAACAATTAAAAAAAATAATGCATTTAAATTGTTTTTATTAAATGGGGTTACATATAAAAATTAAATCCCAGGGGGCCTATAGCAGCGTTTAAGCGCTGCTATAGCCCCCCTGGATTTAATTTTTATATTGAAAAATATGTAAAGCAATTAAAAAAAAAAACATTGGCAAATTAAGAAAGGGCAAATATATTAAAAAATATTTATTTAGCCCCCTGGGATTTAGAAATTAGTTAGATAAAAATATTTTAATAAAATTGTAAAAATATGAAACAATTAAAAAAAATAATGCATTTAAAAACAATTTAAATGCTTTTGTTTTTTTTTTTTTTTTAATTTTTTCAGATTTTTAAAATTTTATCAAATTGTTTTTATCTAGTTTCTAAATCCTAGGGGGCTAAATAAGTATTTTTTTAATATATTTGGCCTTACTTAATTTGCCAATGTTTTTTTTAAATTGTTTTCATTTGTTTGGACGGTTTTATTATAGATGCGGCTTTTAGAAAAATAAAAAAGAAATACTGTATGATCTGTTCTTTAATTTCTTTATTCACCTGTTGATCAAAACAAAAATTTCTTCATTTATCCCGTATGTCCTTCTTTGCCCTAATCCTCAAGTTCAGAGTCTTCGACGTTAACCGTTCATCTTCACTCTAATCCTCAAAGTTCCCCTGTTGAGTCTTCAGAGATCCGTCGCTGGAGATTTGCCATCACCGTCGTTAGGATTTGTCGTCGCCGCTTTCGCATTGTCGCTGATCTCGCTAGGGAGATTTTCGGCGCAGAGGCTGAGCATATGAGCAATAACCTTCAGGTTTGTGGTTTGTAGAAATCGTGTTTCTGTTTGGATCTTTTTCTTTAATTCTCTTCCTTGTTTAGAAATAAAATGAAGTAGATTTGGCTTTTGTTTTTGATTGTGGTTGTTTTTTGAACTCAAGGTACTCAATTTAGAAGCATCCTTAGGGTTAATTTTGGTTCTAATTATCTTTAATTGTCAAAGGTTGGAGATAATGGTGTATAGTGTGATGAATTGTGTGAAATTGGAAGCGAAGGGGAGGCCAAATGTGAGGGAAATTGTGGCGAATCTGGAAAGAGCTTTGGATTCTGTTGATGGAAGTCGTGATGGTAATGGAGTCTCCATTACAGCCTTTTTTTCCTCAGCTCCTTTCGAATGAAAATCTCCATCAACATTTTAAAACTGTATGTGATTGATTCTCAATATTCAGTTATACTAAAGAAGTACCATGCCCTTGTTTTCTGTCTTTATAATGCGACATTTGTCTGATTGGTGAAACACGGAGGATTTATGTGTTGGCTTCTGTCAACTTCTGACAATTATGAGCTATACTTCTTAAGAAGCCTCAATATGACAGTGATAACTTAAAAACCTTCGGACACTTGAACACTACTTCAAAATCCTTTTCCACGACACAGGGTGTTGTATATTTACAATGAACTTGTTCAGACTTTAGAATATGAATTTTTTTTCTTTGTTTTGTCCTATACCATATTGATCAATAATTATAGTTATAGTTATAATTATTGCTACTGTGGGTTGACAATAACATATTACAAAGAATTAAATGAATTGTATGATAAGTGCAAGGATCAATGTATGTCTTTTTAAGAGAAGGAAGAACTTATGTTATACGTGAACTTATGTTTTGTTCCTAGGATTTGAAATCTTGGCATTTCCTTGCAACCAGTTTGGTAAACGAGAACCAGGAATCAATGAGCAAATTGAAGAAGCTGCATGCACAAGGTTCAAAGCAGAATTTCCTATATTTGATAAGATGATTTCTGATAACTTCCTTGTGATTAATGAGACCTGTTTAGTTACTTTATTGACAAATATGTTTTTGCTGATAATTTTTCACTCATGCTGTTCATTTCTAGCATGTAATATGAGTTTGTTACAAGAAAAAACTTTTACCAGAAATATTACTTATCAATACTTATCACATTGTCAGCCTCAAATATGTGCATCTGTAGGGATGTATCTATGTGCGAAAATTCCCTCTCCTAGCTTACAGTTACAATGATGGTAGCAATATATTTCTAGTTTTCCTTTTTTCCCTTTATGCTAAAAGAACACTGTTTATAGAGGGTGAATAAAGAATGCAATTGAAAGAGCCAGATTTGCTATAACAATATTCTAGGTTAACGGAAAAAGCATTGTCTGATCTAAAAACAAAAGATTTGCTAAATAATGTTTGACATTATTAAGAAGGGGAAGCACAATACACCTTGCAGATAAAGTTAAGTTATTAGTGCTTGAACATTGATGAAATAATCATGAGTTATGCTTATGCATTTTAGGAACTCATATGGGTTTCATCTCAATTATTAATGGATAATTCCTAGTTCCTTTATTCGGGTTTTGAGTTGGAAACTGTATCTTCCAACAAAACTTGAACCTGATACAAAGTAAGCACACTTTCTCAGAAAGTTCTTTGCTTTATTTAGGATTTCCTTGATTTAAAGGTTTCAATGTACAATTTAGAATTAGGAATTAATGGAAGTTAGAATGAGATCAAGAACTTTATCCTTTGTCCACTTTTGGATATCTAACTCAAAGATACCTTCTGCAGGTGTGAAACCTCTTATATATATAATGGTTATATATACATTCCCTTCTACTAGTGGTAGATGTATTTCTTGCTTAGTCAGATGCTTTAAGCATTACTTTTTGTTGTTCATGTGCATTGAAGTATTAATGTTCTACAAATTGTTTTTTTTAATGTTGTACGGATTAAGAATCTTTTAATGGATGAAGAAGGTCATATCATACATATTGGCTTTGGCTTTGTGCTTTCAAATTCCCCATGTGGTGTTAACTTTGAAAGTGCTCCTTTCAAATTAACTGAGAGCTTCTTGAGGTAAATCTTAGGTTATTTATATTTATTGTGTTTGATCTGAGATTTGCTCTCCATACATTGTTGACAAATCTCAGATTTGTATGGTTTTTATATGCCTAATTTGAGGAAATTAACATGATTGAGATGCAAGTTTGGTCCAATAATGCTTAATTGAATGTCTTAAACTCTCAAGTGAAATAAGTGTAAAATTAGTATTAATTGGCCATAATTGTAGATTAATTTGTATGAATTAGTCTATAGGGCCATTTGATCCTTTTTCTCTCTTGTTTCTATTTGTAGGGTCATTCAAGGACCAAAGGAATGGATTCTAGATGAAGAAGGACACTTGAAAAGGGAGAAATTGGGGCTAGAAGCTGAAATTTCAAGAAAAAAAAGGGAAAATCTAGTTTCTGGATGAATTGTGGAAATTACGAAAAATGACCTTGAAATTCCCAAATTACAGAAAAGGACCACGAAATTCTAAATTTCAGAAAAGGGCCTCAAAATTTCCAAATTACAGAAAAGTCCTGCCCACTATCATTTGTCTTATTCTCCACCCCACTATCATTTGTCTTATTCTCCACCCCATTATCATTTGTCTTATTCTCCACCTACCACCCACTCAACAACCCCACTATCATTTATCTTATTCTCCACCTACCACCCACTCAACAACCCCACTATCATTTATTTTATTCTCCACCTACCATCCACTCAACAACCCCACTATCATTTGTCTTCCATCACTCACTATAAATACCATCTTCACCACCACCAAGCAACACACCTCTTCTTCATCCTCCTCTCTCTCTCAACTCTCTCATTCCACCTCCATCTCTCTTCCATTTCTCCTTCCTCCACTCCATGTCTACTATTTTCTTCCACATTAGTGTTGTTCTTCCCACGGAGAGTAGCAGCTAGGCTCCACCATTCTTGATGATGGGAGCCAAGGGATGAGCTTGAAGCTTTAATAGGGGAGTTTTTCTAGTTCTAATCCTTCTTCCTCTTGTTGTATTTATGCTTTTCTAGGGTTCTAGGAGTATATTTATGACATTTGGTTGTGTTCTTCATTTCTATATGTTGTATAAGGGTTGGAAACTATTTTATGTTGTTTCTTTCTTGTTGAATGCTTAACATTGTGCTACTTTAACTTTGAGTTTGATGAAATTTATGGGTTCATGATTTTGTTATTCTCTTAGTGAAAATTATGTGCTAATGCAAGGTGGCTTGGTTAGTGGATCAAAAGTGTTAAGTGGTTTTGCATGAATGGAATGGCATAGGAATTAATTAATTGTGTTTAGACATTGGGTAATTACTCTTTTCAACCTTGATCTTTGTTTGGGTGGCCATCAATGAGTTAGGGTTAATTGAGAAATTAAGTGCAATTGTGGGGTGGCCCAAATTGTGGATTTAAAGTCTTGCATGATTAGTTAGTTCTTGAATTTGTCAAATTGCATGAGTGGCATTGGACTTCAATCCTAGAGTCTTGATTTATTATTTGGGGTTCCAGTAATCGATTAAACTCTAGGATTAATTAAGTGGCAATTCGGGGTCCCGGTTGTCGGATTAGGAGCCCCTTACGATTAGCAAATTCATATTGATTTTGAACTTAATCAACTTAGGATAAATTAAGTAATGTGCGGGGTTCCGGCATTAATTAAGTTAACCTAAGCCTAGCCTAGAGGGGTCCCTCTAGGGTTCTTTTGAAAATCAACTAAACTCAATGAAAACCTTTAGAAGCAATGATTCCTGAAGCTCTCATTCATCAAGAATGATTTCATTTCCCTTCCCCTCCAAATCTCACTTTTATCTTATTTTTATTTTACTTTTGAACATATCATACATTTTGCATCTTTTCTAAATCAAAAACAAAATACAATACTTTTTGCCCGTGTTTAATAGTTTGCATATTAGCTACTAGGTAATCTTTTTCGTTTAGGCTCCTCAAGTGAACGACACCCGGGGGTTAGCTTCCACTATCCCCTTGGTTCTTATTTTCTTGAAGGGCGGACCCAAGGGCGCGCTACACACACACACACTCGAAAGTGGTGCTCTTCAATTGTCATTGGTGATGTGATTATGTTAGGTGATGGATTCTGATGCTGAAGGCATTCCAGTTTTGATTATTTCAAGGTATTAATGAAACTCCCTCTAGTGTATGGTTTCACATGTAGTTGCTGAACTATGCTGAAGGCATTTTTCTTTGTTCTTGCTGCAGAATGATGTCTCCTTAGTGCTCCTTAGTGCCTACAATTTTGGTAGAGCAGTTGGCCTTTATTATTCAATAAATGACAGGGTAGAGAGCCTAATACTATTATTTGTTTAATTGTTTATTGTAGCTGTAATTTATTCAAAACCTTTGTTGAACAATACTTAATATTCATAGACAATAAACATGATGATATTATTGTAATTGTGTGAGTTGACTTCAATTTATTATAAGATTTATTTGAATTTATGCAGTATTTTTTAATTTATTTAATTGTCCATTGTTCTTTCTAATTTATTTAATTGTTTATTTTTCTCTAAGTATATTACCTTATAATATATAGGAGTTAATTAATTAGAATGTTTGCTTTAATGTATTTGATCTCTGAATAAATGGTTTTTTATGTATATATGTTTTGGAAATGTCTGTAATTTCTAAATTGATGCAGGGATAAACATTAATTTTTTAAAAAAATAAATTACCTATCGCAGCGCTTAAGCGCTGCTTTAGGTCACCTATCGCAGCGCTTAACAAGCGCTGCGTTAGGCTTAATAACCTATACCATCACTGGCTATTGCAGCGCTTATAAGCACTACTATAGGACCAAAATAAGTGCTGCTATAAACATTTTCTGTAGTAGTGCGTTTGACACTATAAAATTTTTTTACACCGACATAGTTATAAATTTGAGCAATTTTAACACAACACTTAACCCACTATTAGAGTTGGATGGGTTGCTTTTTTGATTTGTGGACCCACATAAATTAATTTTAAAAAACTTTTCATTTATTATTTTTAATTCTCTCTCTCTCCCCCCACTGAACTCTCCCTATTTGTCCCCCCCTCCTTCCCAAGACCCCAACGCCAAGCGTGCAAGGGATGATGATGATCCGGACATGGTTTTTCTGGTCCAATCTGGACTGGTTTGAAAGTAAGAGATTGAAAATATTATTTACGTTTCAAGTTTCATGCATACATATTCCTCTACATATTAATTCCCGCCTCAACCTAAATCGCATCCATTATTTTCATATCCAAACACCTTTCGTGGTCCTCATTATACAAGAAATTCATCTTGTTGTTGGAGTTCAATTATACGTCAGTATTATTCTTCTTTTCCTCCACATCACCAAGATGTTCATCTTGCCTAGTTCTAAGTTTTCTCCACTGCTCCACTCATTGCGATTCAGATTCTAATTGTCACCGGCGCCAGAGGTATACCGTTACTGGTAATCATCATCATGATGTTTGTCTTGCCCATTAATGACAAGGATTGGTGTCCGGGAAGAGATAGGGAGAGAGAAAGGAAGGGAGGGAGGAAAAGGAGAGGACGGAGGAGAGAAAGGGAGAAGAGAGAGAGAAAATTAAAATAAATCTAAATAATCATTTGAACTTAATTTGTGTGCGACCCACGAGTAAAAGCCAAAGGTAACAAAACTCTAACTATGTTAAGGGTTATATTAAAATGGGACAATAATAGTAGGTAGGTCTCAAGTAAGAGAATTAATTTCAAACAGGTCTTAAGGAGTTGTTAATGATAATTATTAACAATTGTAATAGCCTTGGTTAACAAGTGAAAAAGTTATCAATGAACCTATTAGAAATTAATTCTCTTACTTAGGACCTATATGCAATTCTCTTTATTAAAATTGCCCCCTATTTATAACTTTTATGTGTATTTTTAGTCCTTAAAAAACTTTATGGCACTCCTAGTCCAAAACTTTTTAGTTAATTTGCATCTTAACCCTTTATTGAATTTGATTTTTTCTATAATTTTGAAGAATATCAAGTCAGGCGCTACTCTAGAATAGGATTTCACTTTTAATTTTGTCAGCTTTTCTTATGTTGCGTATACACTTGCACATGTTTAGTATGTTTATTTCGTATTGGACATTTTAAATTAATTTAAGAGGTTATCTTCCTTTTTCCTTAATTTATTTTTTATTTTTGTGAATAGTTTAAAAACTTTTTTAGCTTTGGATTAGTGATTCGGTCATCATAGATATATAACGTCTTGAAAAGAAGTTTGATTAATTAATTTAATAAATGTTTACCTGAATAGATATGTACATATAAATGTTTGTAATAAAAATGCCTTTAAAAAATTTGAATTATAAATTTAAATAAACTATATAATCTGACAAACTTATATAAATAATTTAAAAAACCAAAATAAACAATTTTTAAGGATGATGAATTAAAATTATACAATTTTATAATTTATATCTAAATTATTAAATTTTATAACATATTAAATAGTTTATATCTATATTTGATACTCCCTCCGGTCCTAATTATAAGAGCCAGTTGACTTTTTTGGAAAAATTAAGGATGCAAAATACACCACTTTAAATTGTTTATATTTATCTTTTTTCCTCAAAACTAAGTTATTTTACTTATAAACTATCATATAATCTAATTACATGTCACATATATTAAGATTTAGAAGTCTAATTTGCTTCCTTAATCTCTCCAAAAAAAGTCAACTGGCTCTTATAATTAGAACCGGAGGGAGTAATATTTTTTTGGCAAATATGAATAATTATTTTAAAGGGGAATTTTAGTCAAAACAAATTTTTAAAATTAAACTTAATGGTCAACTAATGATTTGACTTGATAGAAATCAAATTTCAAATATATAAGGAAGGCTGCTGTAACATACAATTTAATTTAAAGGAAGTTTATATAGGTTTTCAAAATAGACACAATATTTCTATAATTGAAACAAATTAGAGGGTTAATAAATGTATTTTATTCTAAATTTAATTAAAGGAACAATTATCTGACGAAGATATACAGCAATTAATAAAGAAGAAAGAGAGCAATCAAATAGATACATAGCTTTCTTCCCTTTTTTTGACCGTGAATCAGATATTATATCTAACAACGATATATTAAATTATTAATATGAATGAATAACAAATTACTGAAATCTATCCATTAACATCGATCAACATTCCCATTCAAACACGGAATTAAATTAGGTAACCTTTAGCGGGCCCAAAAAAAAAAAAATTAGGGCAACCTCTCGACGGATTCGCATTATATATAGCAGCAAATTTGGTGGGTGAGAAGAGAATTAAGCACAAGAAAGGGCGTCCATGTCTCAAAAAAACGTAAGGGCGTCCATAGCGTCCTTGCACCTTGTTAAGCTCATTCTCCGTTACGAATCCACCTTCTTTGTTCTTGACTTCACCACAGACATGGACGTTTACACCGTCAAAATCTCCACCGTCCATTCCTGCAACTGTCCTGAGAAATCATGCTCTCCTCCTGACAACTCATTCTTTTGCAAACACATTTATTTCGTTCTTATTTCCCTCTTTAACGTCTCCCTCTCCCACATCAGGGAGAGGCCTCTCTTTCCCTCCGAAGTCCGCGATATTTTGAACTGTACCATGCATCAGTCGGCTTTTGCACCCGATTCAATCCGCCAGATGTTTTTCGAGCGGATGTTTAATATTGAAACCAAAACCGTGGAAGTAGAGGATGGGACTTTGTGCCCCATTTGTTTAAATCCGATGAAATCCAAGGAAGAGAAGCTTGTGGCCTGTGACAAATGTGATAATGCTGTTCATGAAGAGTGCTTCACTAAGTGGAAGGAATTCAAAGAAAACAAGGGGCCTACTCGTGTGAACGAAGAAAGCAAGGAACCTACTTGTGTCATCTGTAGGGCTCCATGGGAAGATACGGGTGTTACTTTGTCATTGAAAAGTCTGCCATGATTGGTTATGGCTTTATGTTTGATGAGTTATTTACTTATGATTGATGTCTGTTTTCTTTTTCCTTTTGATATCATGGTGGATTTGTTATTGAGGATTCATTCTATAACATGATTTGATATATTCAAATAACGAACTGATTTCAGTCTCTTGTTATCCCTCTGTTGTCTCTACTTTAGAAGTTAATTATATTTATATTTAACATTTAAATGATTGAGATATCAACTAATTTAGTTCGATTGTAGTTAAATAAAAAACAATTTTCTGTTATTATACTTGAAACCAGCTTAAGCTTATCTCTTTGTATCACTCTGTTCCTTATTATAAGTTCAATTACCACAAATTTTTTGTTCCTAAATATAAGCCTAGTTTGGGATTAATTAATACTACTATGACTATTTTACCTATGTGTTGGAAATAGGAAAAATGAGAGAGAATGCTTCTAATGCATAAAATATTATTTAACACATATTTCTTAAATAAGGGCAAAGTTGAAATTTTTTTTTGAAAATAGGAGATATTTAATGCTATAACTTCCACCCCTTGATATGTGAGAAGTAGTTAGGGTGGACTTATAATAAGAAACAGAGTGGTATGGGGATATTCTTTAGTTTTTCTTATTTGTATTTCGAAAATTACATTAAATTATGGGAAAATTAATGTGAGGTCTCGTAGAAGACAAAATATAAGTAGAAAGTCCCACAAAATCACCAAATTAAAGTAAAGTTGATTATATTGAGTGGGAATGTCAAATTACATCCTTGCCCCCGTTATCTTCAACCACTCATCGTTCTTCTTTCTTCCTCCCACCCTAAAGTTCCAGAAATGCATCTCCGAACAAGAAGAGCTGCGCTTTGTCAGTGTGCCAAGGGATAGCTTTTCTGTGTTGCTCCCTCCCTACTACTCTCTATTCCCTCTTGTGGTGCGGACCCCGCCGTTCTCTCATCTCCTTCTCTCCCAATTCCTCTTATTGTTCTTTGATTTTGTGATCTGTGTTTCTCTGTTCTTTCTCCTCCCTTTTCCACTGTTTTGCTTTCTGTTTATCTCCTCCTGTTAGTGGAGTGTGAATCTCCGCTGTTTGGTCTTTGATTGGGGTTAGATTTTTTTAAGGTTTTTCCTCCTCATCTGTATGGATTTTGCTAGAGGGGGTTACTAATTTAACGCCTTTTGTGTTGGCAGTAGCACATAAATCGTGAAATAATTCAGTTGATCTTCAAACTTCAGTGCTAAGTAAATTCAATTCGCAGTAGCACCTGCAAGCAATAAAACTCAACGAGGCCTGAAATACCAAAGCAGGAAAATAAGGAAGCTCTCAAACTTATAAGCCCTCTCTATGAACCTCTAGAACACTTTTTCCATAGTTTCATTGTATGACTTATAAATTTAATTCCCATATAATTTGCGTAATTTTGTATATCACCTTTAATTTTATAAATAGGAACTAATGTATTTTTTCTCCAATCATCAAGCATCTTCTTGACCGTAAAATCTGGTTAAACAATTTAAATAACCACAATGCATCCTCTGCAACTAAACATTTCCAAACTTCAATCGATTCACCATCCAGTCCAACAACTTTACCATTCTCCATTTTCTTAAGAGCTTACCAAACTCTAATTCTACGATAAAACGACCTATTAAATTTATCTTCAATGATTGTCAAATCCTCCAACTCAAAAGGTGAACCTTCACATCCATCATTGAATAACTTATAAAAGTAGGCCTCATCAGAGATCAAAACTTTACCTTCTTCATTTTTTATACATCTTCCTTAATCCAAATCTCTCATATTTCTCTCTTTATTCCTTGCAATCTTGTAAATCTTTTGTTCCCTGGCCTTTGTCACTAACTCCTTATAAAACCCCTCATATGCTTTAGCACGAGCTTCATTCACCACCTACTTAGTCTCCTTTTTAGCCAAGCAGTACTTTTCCTGATTTTCAGCATTATTACACAAGTGCATGGCTTTGAAGTAATTCTTCTTATTTTACACCCCTTTCATTAGACATCCTCATCCCACCACCAAGTCTCCTTATCTCGTGGTCCAAAACCTTTCGATTCTCCCAAAATTACTTTAGCGACCATTTCAACATTCTTGGCCATATTCTTCTACATGATGTTAGCATTTCCTTATGACTCCCATACCCCTCCCTCCAATATATTTCTTTTAAAAGTCTCCCGCTTCTCCACCTTCAACTGCCACCACATGATCTTTAGGTTTAAGAATGTTCGGTGCTTTTGTTTTATACCTTTAATTCGCACAACAAGAACTAATAAGTCTCTATGTTGTGTGGTCACCCCATCCCTAGGAATCACTTTCAGTTAGTACAAAATCTTCTATCAGGATACCTTACTAAAATGAAGTCAATCTAAGACCTATTGGTAGGCAAATAAAACAATTGTAACCTTTGAGGATAAAATCCTTTATGACCATTACCATGTCTGTTGGCATCAATATATCCCTCTAAATGTCGTGGGGATGGCGTTAGAGGGATATATTGGTGATGTCATCATCTGTTAAAAAATACCATTTATTCTTATGGATTCTCATGGATACCGTTAATTTTTTTGGGCACTGATGCCGTTATTATTATTTTTTACACCAAATCTGATGTTGTTATTGATATTTGTAAAATTCGTTATTAATCCATGCTCATTCCTTTCCACATCCCATATTTATTCATATACCAATTCATATATCAAAATAAATATATACATAATTGATGATACTCCTTCAGGTGCTAAATATATGATCTATTTGGGGAATTGATATTGATCCTAAATATAAGACTTAATTCTAATTTTTGTCTACTTCTTCCTAAATTATCTATATTGGTGCTCCTCGAACAATAATAGAGTAAGAGATAAAGGAGGGAATAAGGAAAGACGATTGGGGTGTTTTAAAAAAAATCCACATCATATTAACTAACACAACTGACATCCTTAATTTAATCGAATTAGTTAAATATGTCTTATATCTAGGGCTGAAGGGAGTATTATTGAATCAATTAATTGTAAATGAAATAATAATTGTAACATAAGCCCTTTTTCTTTTGTATACTAACGTAAGAGTTTAAATCGTATGAATTAACAAACTATTAATTTAATTGTTTATTGATGCTTTATTCCACATGGGAATACTTTTCTTATTGTAAAAATTAATATAATTTATATAAATGATTGCTATTAATACTAACAGAAATTTATGATTACATGAACATAATTATATTTGAACTAATTATATACCAAAATTAGCGCATGTTAAATTATATGGAGAAAATATTATTATCACAATTCAAAACATGAAAATTTGTTCAACCTCTTCCAATTCCCAAAAATGCTTCAACTTCCCATTCCAATGTTTTCATATTCTTCCTTCAATATTTGTTCAGTGGTTCTATATAAGTGTGTGTGCACAAAAGCTAACCACACCCTCACCATACCTTTCAGCTTATTTCTTATTCTGATTTCTAATTCTAATTCTCCATTCTTAATTCTTGACTTGAAGCCAACATATCTAACACCCACCATGATATGATTGAGGATGTCAATGATGACAAAGATAATTGGGTGATTGTTGCTCGTGTGCTTAGAAAGTGGCTTCTTCGGAGAAAAGCCCCCGCAGTCAATATGAAAGATAGGTATGATTATGGTTCATCAAAAGGTTTGCAATTGTTTCAGAGCAAACAACATAGTTGTATTTCTTTTAAAAACAAATAAGCTCTTTGGCAAACTAAATTCTATTTCACCCATAAAATCTAGTTTACTAATTATAGTTTTATTTCCCTTTTTTAGTGTTGATTGAGGCATCTGTGATTCGAAAGAATTGGATTGATCGCTATATGTCCTTCCCGATTGAAGGCAATGTTTGCCATATTGCAAACTTCAAGATCTTATCAAACAAATGAGATTATAAAGTCACTTCTAATCCATGAATGATATTGTTCAATTATTCTACACTTTGTGAAGAGCCCAATGTAGAATTTCTTAAAAATGCCTTCAACTTTGTATCCATGCATTAAAGAAATTGCTGGTTACATTACTCACAGCGAGGATTTGATTGGTCTTTGAATTATCTATTTTCTCTCATTTTGGAAAGATTTCATGTGGGTAGCTATCTTAGGATTAAAGTTGCAATAAACCCTTTGTATTCTTTCTTCAGCATAAATGTAATGGATCACTTACGATTGCACCGCTAATCATAGCAGGTAGTGGTGGAAATAGACCTGTAATAGGCCTAAGGCTGGCCTGAAGCTTGTAATAGGCCCTTTTTTAAGGCTTGACCCTGGCCTGTTCACAAATCAGGCCTAGCCTAAAGCCTGTCAAAAGGCATATTATGATAAACAATAGTATGATACAGAGCAACAATGTAAGAACACAAATCCTATACAAAAGCAGCAAAATTCTAAAAGACAATGTAAGTAAACAATAATAAAGCTAATGGTCTGATACAACCAACAAGAGAAAGGGAACCGCTGATAATCAATGAAAAGTGAGAACACGTAGATGAGAATTGAGGCGCTGCTGAGAGTGAGTGGGAAAAAACCTATATACTACATGTGTAATTTTATTTCAAGTTAAGGGTACAAATATGATGTTTCTAAAATATTTTTTTAATATATAATCAGCTTAGGCCAACCTGTTAGTCCTAATAGATTTTTTAAAAGGCCTAAGCCTAGCCTGTTTGATAAAATAGGCTTTAAAAAAGGCCTAGCCCTAGCCCTAGATAGGCCAAGAATAGGCCAAACCTAAGGCCCATATTAAGGGCCTGGCCAGTTTCCACCCTTAATCATAGGTCAGCCTAGCTTTTATTTTTTTTCCTTTTTTGTATGTATTTTTCTCACCTTTTGTATCCTCCTCCTTTAGTTTTTTCAGATATGAAGATTTGCATGGCTAAGGATTCATTCTTCTTTTTTCATATTCCTTTTTTTCCTTTTCTATTTTTTCGCAGACATGCAAATTAATGTTATCAATGTTTGTATTTTATGTAAATAAATCTCCTTTTATTCCTTCTTTTGTTTTCTTTTGTGAAATCTTCTTTCAATATTGATCTCCTCTCAGTTTGAGTTTTTGAGTTTGTTCTTTTTGAATTCTTTGGGGGGGAGAATAGAATAAGAAAAAACTATTTAATTTAAATCATAGTCTAGTTGATTTGATGATTTGATGAATCTATTTGACATCATAATTCTATATATAGACAAAATTTTGAATTTTCTAGAGCGGTCATTCTATTTTTAATTGATTTCAACAAGATATTCATTAAATATACAGATATGAATAATTCTATTGAGCCATAATTTATTCGGCGATATAAATTTCCCTTAGGCTAATATTTGTAAAATAAAAATTTATTGGTGCCTTTGCACAATATAATATGTAATGATGCCTATCCTTTCCTTTATTACTCTTGCTAATTTCATGTTGGAATGGAATTAATGTTTGATGGATTAGTGATTTTAGTAATTTTATATTCAAATTTTCAAAAGTAACGAATATTGGAAAAATAATATTAAAATTTTAATCATTGCTATTTTTTTCTAAGGGAAAAAAAATATACTAAGTACTAACTGTATTCTTAGAAGATTTAAAAATCTTCTAAGATAATAACTGTAATATCCCGAAAATCTAATAAGCTTTAAAGTGGTAGCTAATGAATATTAAGGAAGATAATTAGGGCCTTAAGAAAATAAAGTTATTTGAGTTTTTAGAAGGGGAATTATTATAAGATTAAGGGCTCAAAATAGTTATATAAGCTTGTGAATTAAATAAATTATATGTTCCAAATTTCTAATGTATTGCCACTACAGCTTTATAGTAAGACATGTTAAAAATGGTACTTGTGTGGCAAGAATTTTACTATATAATTTGCTTAAGAAGTCAAGAGCCTTTTGCATGATGTGTACGTGCTCCTAGCCATCATATGAGTCACTTAAATGGATTTTAAAACGCCAAGATAAATAGCCACACTAAGTTCCAAAAGTTTATATGTAGCAAGGTTCATTTGGAATTTTATCACTGGGATCATAAAGGAGCTTAATTTACATGTCTAGGACATGTTAAATAGTCCCAAAATAATTGGCCATCTTGTTACAAATAAAGACAATTTTATTTAGTAAGCTTCCAACCAATCTTCATTTATAAAGGTAAATAGGATACTTGGCTTTTTCTTGCTACAAGAGATAATTTTTGGGCTTCAAGAAGAAGCCATCTTATAATTCAAGCCTTCATTGACGTGGCCTTCTGCATGGTTCATGTTACACCTCACTACTTTATCATGGACACATGGCAAATCATGCAAAAATCCCTCCTCTCCAAGTTTTGTGTGGCTTCCCCTCCAAGATGACATATGCTTGGCCACCAAGCACTCTTGGCCTATAAATAGCATTGTGGGCAAGGAAAAGAGTGTGGGAGAGTTGAGTGGTCGTGTGGCAGAGAGAACAAAAGAGAGGAAGAGAAAAAGAGAAAGAGAAATAGGAAGAAAAATAGAGAAAGAAGGAGGCCTAGTTAGAAGGAGTTATAGTAGGAAGTTGTTTTTAAGCTTTTGGTAAGTATATTCTTATCTCCCTATTTTCAAGTTTATAAAATTCTAGAGTTAGATTAAGAGTTGAATTGTATATAAGTAATTCTAAATGGGAGAAGAAAGTGTTCATATGCTTACCAAGAATAAATGCCTCAAGTTATAGCATGTATTAAATAGAAGAAGTTTTTATTTATGGCTAAAAATTAGAAATGGAATTTTAAAGGAGTAAGGCTGAAATTTTAAAGTGAGAATGTAGGAGAAGGTTGGTCATATGCACAAATTAGTTAGGGATTGATCTGCAATCAGTTTTACCAGAAGGAAATCAGAGAGGAAGTGCTTTAGAAAGAGACTCTACAAGAGGTAGTTTTAATCTGCAATTTTGTATATTTTGTTTTGTTTCATGTATGTTTTTGCCCTTTATGCTGCAGTTAGGCATGAGAATATGTAATATCCTTACTTAGTTTTTTGCCATGATCATGTGTGAAATAGCTGCAGTTACAGTTTACAGTTTTGTAAGGTATTATTCTCATTGGCTTGTTTTGCATGCACAGTTTTTACCATGCATTATATACTAATTGTGATTATTGCTAATGAGACTTCCCCAAATCTCACCCCCTCTTTCTATGTCCCACCCATAGGACCGAGCACTTCTAGAGGAAAAGAGAAGCAAGCGGATCTCTAGCCAAGGCAAGGAAGATTGAAATATTTTGGAAATTATAGTCTAATTATTATATTTTGGTCTGTATATCCATAAGGAGCCTAATTAGTTCAAAGCCCTATAAGGAAATCAAAAACCTAAACTCTACTCTAAGTAGAACGCTATATCTGCGACTAGATAATTATGAATGCATGTGAATAGGTTTATTTGTGGTAGCAATTTCGTGAGGTTATAGTTTGAATTAAGCCATGATATTTTCCAGGTTTTTAGTACACGTCATAAGCTTTAAATCAAGTATTCACGCATAATTTTTGGATGTGTAGATTAGGAGATATGAATTTTACAAGTTAGACATAAAAACAGAAATTTCCTGCGAAATTCCAATTTGTTTGGAAAATATAAGAAGGTTTTTTAGTGATAATGGGACCAAATTGAGCCAAGATTATATTATGATTATAAAGAATATTTAAAGAGCTAAAGTTTGAGCTTTGAACCACTACTTTTGAGTTTATAAGAAAATAAATATGAATTTGCAAAATTAGAAGCCTAAGTAAGATATTTCAGAAAAGTTTTAAGTTTTCGGCATTCTTGGGTTTTCTAAATAGCTTTAGTGGTTCAAACTTAATCAAAGGACTTTAAGGAATGTCTCTAGAGTAAGGTGTTACAATAACATAATATCATGAGAAAATATAACTATTATAGTCTATTCTATTCATTCAAATTAACATGTACAAAAAATTAATATTTATAAATTTGGGTAAAGGGTTAAAAATAACCCTATACTTATGTCTAAGGTGCATCTGGAACCTTGTACTTTTTTTAGCTCAAAATTGCCAATCAACGTTCAACTTTGGGTCAATAATGACTTTTCCACCAAACTGGCCTAACGGACTTTTCAAATTCGGGCCAATAATGACTCCTCCGTCAAAATGGTCCAACGGACGTTTCAAATTCGAGCCAATAATGGCTCCTCCGTCAATCTGGCCCAATTTTCGTTACTTTTTTATGGGTAGGTTCAACACTGGAATTTCACAGGAATCTAATTTTTGTTGGGCCAGTTTGACAGATGAGTCATTATTGACTCGAATTTGAAACATCTGTTAGGCCAGTTTGACGGAGGAGTCATTATTGGCCTGAATTTGAAACATCAGTAAGGCTAGTTTGACGGAAGAGTCATTATAGGCTTGAATTTGAAAGTTGATGGACAATTTTGAGCCAAAAAGAAGTACAAGGTGCCAGATGCACCTTGGACATAAGTACAGGGTCATTTTTTACCATTTACCCTATAGATTTAACTTCTCAATAATACAATTCAATTTCAAATATAAATTTTTATTGATAACAGTGATCTTATTGGTGTCGAATAATATCTAGAGACCTTTATATAATTAATGGTCTTATCAAGGTCAATAAACAATTTCTAATTATAAATGTAATTGTATCATATTGATTGATGATTAATAATATGATTGTGATTATCTAATGATTTATATATATTTATAATTTATAAAAATTTATTCATTGCTCAAATTTTTATTGATACACACTATTGCAAAAAGGGGATTCTAAGTCTGTTATTTCGAGGTTTTCATGTCACTTTTTTATGTGACATAAAAAGTAGTGACTTAGAAAAAATTGAGATTTTACGTCACTTAAAATAGGGGACGTGGAAAGTCATATTTTCCACGTCACAACTTATGAAACAAGCGACGTAGATAAGTCCCTGAATATTTTTTTTATTAAATGGCTGAGATTTCACGTCACATGTTTAGAAAACATGTGATGTGGAATGTGGTGTGAAGAAACCATGTCACTTATTAGCCAAATAAGTAACGTGATTTCGGAGAAACCATGTCACATTTTATGGTTACATGTGACGTGGTTTCTCCAAAACCACGTCACTTATTTGGCTAATAAGTGACGTGGTTTCTTGCCAGGATATTTCACGTCACATGTTTCTAAACATGTGACGTGGATTTTTTTTTAAAATTAAATTTTAATATTTTCGTTTGATCCCATTTTCTTTTTCTTGTTTTTGCTGTCTCAGAAAACAGATTCAGCACAAATAGCAATCAACCAAGCTAACATAAGTAATTAATCATACTAACCATATATAACTTGTGTTTACTACTACTTCACAAACCATTAGTGTTACACAATTTAGTATTTTGTACAATGATCAATCATCTCTACTAACCAATTCCGAAAGCAAAAATTCAGCAACATTCTCACGAATTGAATCAAGATCTTCATCTGTAAACGTGTTGGTATCATAAAACTGCAACAATAAAGATATGATGATCAATGCAAAGAAATTATATAAAACATTATATATTTATGTATTAACTGTATCAATCATACAAGAATTTAACTTATACCTATGAGAATGATCCGGTTTGTTCACTAATAATATGTCAAAAATATATTTCATGACGTAATATTCGCACTCCTTATTGGTCGGTTGCCTAGGGCACTTCAATCACAAGAAACGGTATAAATTAAAAGCAATCAATTTAATAAATCTCAATTCACTAACATTGAAAGAATTTAAATCAAAAGTACTTACTCTAGGTCTTTGTAGCACGACGTCTTGATGTTCTTGACCAGTTTTTTCCATTGAATGCCACTGAGATATACCCCTAAAATGGAACCAAAATTAGTACATATATATGGGACTAATTTATTTGGGACACTAGTATATAATAAAGATATTAACACTACTCACTCCGATAGGAGAGTTCTATGATAGGGGGTTATATTACGCCTCAATGAGTCAAACCAAACCAGACAATGATCCCTAGGGCAAACGACAGCTAGTGCCCAGTGCTTACTGAAAGACATTAAAAATAATCATATCATTTACAAATGTGTATAATGATGAAAAGTTGGCAAAATGAAACAATCAAACTTACTCTTCAAGAATAGGTGCAAAATAGATAATTCCCCGGTTCACTGACATTTGATGGTTGACGTATGCCTGCATGTTGTCATCATAATTCCTCTTTTCCGCCGGGGTATTGAAATTGTTAGAATGATAAGTTTTGATGATAACTAAACATATCTTAGGCATAGGGAAGGGCTATGATAAAGATCAGAAATATCTTAGGCATAATCTGATAGAGAATCCTAAGTCTTGACCAATCGATCAGGGATAGATTACAAGTCAAATATCTTAAGTCCAATCGATTAGAGAAGAATCAGAGATAGCGCCCAATCGATTAGAGGCCCCTGTAATCGATGAGAGAAACTAGCCTAATCGATCAAGTTCAGATCACATAGCGCCTAATCGATTAGAGCCCTGTAATCGATTAAGAAAGAGATGCCCAATCGATTAGTGATATGTAATCGATTAGGGAAGATTAAGTAATCTGTTTGTAATCGATTAGAGAATTATGTAATCTATGTGTAATCGATTAAACCTGCCTAATTGATCAGGCTTCCCCTGTAATCGATTAGGCGCATGAATTTCTAATATGATGTTCAGTGATGCAGGCTATAATCTATAGGTAATCGATATGTGATCGATTAGACATCAGACCCTGTGATCGATCAGAGGCATGTAATATGAGTGGCGATGGAAAATATTCAAAATCAATAACAAGCCTACTTTTAGCTTTCCAAGTACAGAGTTGTTCAGACCTACTTATGGAAGTTAACGTTAACACTCAATTTGATCAAAAGAGCCGTTGGAACTCACCTACCCAGTCAGCGATAGAAGAAGAGAGATGAGCTAAAGCAAAATCAAGTACAATGGAGTAAATGCATAACAGAATTCATCACCAATACTCCATCAGAACACTCAACTCTCTGAGCATTTTCAAACGGTCATTTTGCCAACGGATACAATTCTAGAAGAGACTATAAATGCTTCAGAAGAGAAGTTAGTTGTGAGAATTGATTACTACATTGATTATCTGTATCTACTGCATTCAATACTCTCAACGCTTATTATTCTCATATTCTTAAGTGTGTAACACAATCTGTTCAATTGAGTGAACAATTATTCTGTATTTATTACAAAAGTGAGATTTGCTCTTAAGATAGTGGGATCTTAAGAGTAGGGTGTAAACTTACAAAGTGTAAGGGGGAGTGATCAGTAAAGAGAGGAGTTCTTGCTGTCACTTGTAAAGGCTATCAAGAGCCTAATTTAATCTTGAGGAATTAGTGGAACCTAACTACAGGTTGGAGAACTAGACATATGCCAAGTTTGGGCTGAACCAGTATAAACTGTATTGTTTATCCTCAGCGTTAGAATTTAGAATACACAATTCACCCCCTCTTGTGCATTCATGCCTGTTACATTTGGTATCAGAGCCTAGTCTTCTCAGATTCCACTGATCCCACGATCAGGAGAAGTAAAGATCTATAATGGCAGGATATGACAACGTGCTCCCAGAAGGCAGCTCCATCAACAAACCCCCTGGATCCAATGGTGAACACTATACTTTTTGGAAGATGAAAATGAAAGTGTTTATCAAATCATCTGGGTATGATCTTTGGAGGATTGTTGAAGAAGGGAATCTTGTTCCCATGAAAACTGAAAATGGAGTTCAAGTGCCAAAGCTCCCTCAGGAGCTGACGGATGATGACAAAGGAGACCTGGAACTCAATAGCAGAGCAGTCTTGATCCTTCAAAATGCCTTAAGCCAAAAAGAATACTTCAGAGTATGTCATTTGGAGACTGCCAAAGAAATGTGGGATGCCCTAGCAGTTGCTCATGAAGAAACCAGTGGTGTAAATACTAGAAGAGTTGAGCAACTAATTACTGACTTTCACTTATTCAAAATGGAAGAAGGAGAACCAATTAGGGAGCTGGAAATCAGATTCACTCACTTGATCAATAATCTTACAGCCCTCGGAAGAAGAATCTCAGAGGCAGAACAAGTTTCCAAAATTTTAAAGATTCTGACTACTGAATGGCAGATGAAAGCTACTGCAATCCAAGAAATGAGAGGAGAATCCATGAGCTCCATCACGTCACTGTTTGGAAGCCTAGCTGAGTATGAAACAACTATTAAAGTGCAAAGAGAACTCTATGGAGATAAAAAGAAAAAGAATCTTGCACTAACAGCCTCTACAAAAGATGATGAGGATGAGGAAGATGAGGAGGAACTGGATGATGATGAGATGGCCTTTATGGTCAGAAAATTTAGAAAGTTCTTCAGAAATAGAGGAAGATACTAGAGAGGTGGCTCAAGCAACATCAGAAAGGACTCCCAGAAAAAAATACTCCTGTATACTATGAGTGTAAGAAGCCTGGACACTTCAAGGCTGAATGTCCAAGTCTTCAAAGATTTAAAGAGAAAAAGAAGGAGAAGTTCCAAGGCAGAAAGAAAGCTTACGTCTCATCTATTTGGGGAGACAACTCAGATGAGGAGACTAGTGATGTTGAGGAAGCAGCCAACCTCTGCCTGGTGGCTCAAGAGGAATCATCTGACAGTGAGGTACATTCTACTAACCCATCTTTTCAAGAGCTCCAAGATGCTTATGATGATATACATATTGAATTTGAAAAGCTCGCAAAAGAAGTATCTATTCTGAGAAAGAAAAACAAAGAACTTGAAAAGAAAGCTGAAAAATCATATTGTGAGAGATGTAAGCAGATTTCAGAGAAGGTTTTTCAAGGAAGTTCTGATTGCAAAAACTGTGAAACACTTCGAAAGGAAAATGGGAAAATTTCTGAAATTCTAAAGAAGTTCACCAAGAGCACAGAAACACTTGATGTCATGCTAATGAATCAAAAGGCATATAGAGATAAAACTGGGATAGGGTATGATCCAACTCCCAAAAATTTGAAAGAAAACAGATCTGTGCCAAAAGAGAAATCATACATGAAATTTTTCAGAAAAGCTTCAGACTATTCATCACCTTTTTCTTTTTGCAATTACTGTAATAGAAAAGGTCATTCTGAATCAACTTGTTATCCTAAGAAATATGGATTATCAAAATCATACAAGTGGGTCCCTAAAGGGACACATCAGCCTAAAGTCCACTTGGATCAAAGGCAGCAAACTAATCCCAAAGGACCCAAGAAAATCTGGGTACCTAAAACTGTTTAGTATGTGCAGGTATGTCTCAAAGCATCCAACAACGCAAAATGGTATATTGACAGTGGGTGCTCAAGACACATGACAGGAGATAAAGAAAAATTGGACAACCTGATTTTGAAAGATGGTGCCAAAGTGAGTTTTGGAGGAAATCAATCTGGTAAAATCGTTGGAAAAGGAGACATTGGTCTAGTTAAAGATATCTATCTTGTGGAAGGTCTCTGTCACAATCTACTGAGTGTCAGTCAAAGTACTGACAGAGGTAACTGGGTAATCTTTGACTCAAATGAGTGTCTCATAGTAGATAAAAATGAATTAGCTATAGACAAATCAAATATAAATTACAGATTGAAAGCCAACAGAAATGGAAATCTGTATGTAGTAGATTTAAATCAGCATCTCTCTGAAAAATGTTTTATTAGCAATTCTGATAACTGTTGGATATGGCATAAATGATTAGCTCATGTTAATATGTCTCAACTAGAGAAATTAATCAAAAAGGATTTGGTTATTGGAATACCAAATATGAAAGTAAAATCTGATTTGGTGTGTGAAGCATGTCAAAAGGGTAAACAAACAAAGTCCTCTTTCAAACCTAAGAAGGAAGTTACCACTACTAGACCTCTGGAACTAATTCATATGGATTTGATTGGTCCAGCAAGAGTGAAGAGTCTTGGAGGAAGTCTGTACACTCTTGTGATTGTGGATGACTATTCTAGGTTCACTTGGACTATGTTTCTTTCCTCCAAACATGAAACTTTTGATGCTTTTTATGTGTTTGTTAAGAAAGTGCAGAATCAAAAAGACAAGAGAATTAGCTCAATCAGGACAGATCATGGAGGAGAATTTGAGAATCAAGACTTTCTAGATCTATGCAAAGAGAATGGCATCAATCACAATTTCTCAGCCCCAAGAACTCCTCAACAGAATGGAGTGGTTGAAAGGAAGAACAGAGTACTCACTGAGATGGCCAGAACAATGCTAAATGAAAAGGAAGTATCTCAAGTGTTCTAGGCAGATGCAATGAATACAGCATGTTACATTTCAAACAGAGCTTACATTCGAAAGGGAATGGACAAGACTCCATATGAGCTTTACAAAGGAAGAAAACCAAATGTAAGCCATCTCAAGGTTTTTGGTTCCAAATGCTTCATTCACAACAATGGGAAGGTAAACCTAGGTAAATTCGACCCTAAGTCTGATTCTGGAATTTTCATTGGCTATTCTAGTAGAAGTAAAGCTTATAGAGTATTCAATAAAAGGACTTCTACTGTTGAAGAGTCAGTTCATGTAGTCTTTGATGAAACTGACTCTGAGCAGAATATTTCAACAGAAGATTAATCGGTTTTTCAAAAGAGAGTTAAAAACTCTTCACAATTATTATCTCCACTAGATGAATCCCATAAGGAGGGACAAGAGGATGATCCTCATGATATACCAGCTAGACCCTCAGCATGGAAACATCACAGGGATCATCCACCTGAGCAAATCATCGGTGGGGTTAATGAAGGTGTTAAAACCAGAAATCAAATTCAAAATAAAATGCATTTCTCTGCATTTATTTCTGAAATTGAACCCACTTGCATTGAAGAAGCTTTAGAGGATTGTGATTGGATAGTTGCAATGCAAGATGAACTCAATCAGTTTGAAAGAAGTCAAGTTTGGGATTTAATTCCAAGGCCTTCAAATTATCCTATTATTGGAACTAAATGGGTTTTCAAAAACAAACTTGATGAATATGGGTCTGTTGTCAGAAATAAGGCAAGACTTGTGGCTAAAGGATATAACCAAGAAGAAGGTATTGATTATGAGGAGACTTTTGCCCCAGTTGCAAGATTGGAAGCAATAAGACTTCTATTAGCCTTTGCATCTCTCAAAAATTTTAAACTTTATCAAATGGATGTAAAGAGTGCCTTTCTTAATGGTTATATCATGGAGGAGGTATATGTTGAACAACCTCCTGGTTTTGAAATCTCTACTAAACCAGATCATGTCTTTAAGCTTAAAAAGGCCTTATATGGACTTAAACAGGCACCAAGAGCCTGGTATGAAAGATTAAGTAATTTCCTATTAGAAAAGGGTTTTTCAAGAGGAAAATTAGACACCACTCTATTTATTTTACATAAGAAGAAAAATATGCTTGTTGTACAAATTTATGTAGATGATATTATTTTTGGTGCTACTGATGAATCTCTCTGTGAGGAATTTTCTAAGACTATGCAGGGAGAATTCGAGATGTCCATGATGGGAGAACTCAATTTCTTTCTAGGTCTTCAGATTAAACAAAGAAAGGATGGAATCTTTATTTCCCAATCCAAGTATGTAAAGGAGATCTTGAAGAAATTTGGAATGGACTTGTCCAAGGAAGAAGATACCCCAATGAGCTCTACAGTGGTAATGGATGCTGATCTAGAAGGAAAAGACTTCAATAAATCAATATATAGAGGTCTAATTGGTTCTCTCCTATATCTAACGGCCAGCAGACCAGATATTCAATTTAGTGTGGGAGTGTGTGCCAGATATCAAGCTAATCCAAAAGAAACACATCACACATGTGTTAAAAGAATCTTGAGATATCTGGTAGGAACTCAGGAGCTGGGGTTGTGGTATCCAAAGGGAACTCAGGAGTATCTCATTGCTTACTCAGACTCAGACCATGCTGGGTACAAAACTGACAGAAAGAGTACCAGTGGTCAATGTCAATATCTTGGAGGATCCTTAGTCTCATGGGCAAGCAAGAAGCAGACATATGTCTCTCTATCATCAACTGAAGCTGAATACATAGCTGTTGCAAGCTGTTGTGCTCAAGTTCTATGGCTCAAACATCAATTAAGGGATTTGGGGATGGAATTTCCAGAAGTTCCAATCCTCTGTGACAACACAAGCACCATTAGTTTGGCCAAAAATCCTGTGCATCACACAAGAACAAAGCACATAGATGTAAGGCATCATTTCATCAGAGATCATGTACAGAAGAAGGATGTCAGAGTGGAATTTATTTCAACACATCTCCAACTAGCTGATATCTTCACTAAGCCCTTAGCAACTGAACAATTCATGTTCATCAGAAGAGAATTGGGAATGGTAAATCCCAATGAGTTGTAAGTTTGTGTAGAATTCTTTAATTTTCTAAAATTCATCTGAATTACTTCATGTTTTGATGATCTAGTACTAACTTAGGCATCGGAGTGTCAAAATAGAGTTTTTTGCAGGTTATGCGTCCAATCGATCAGGAAACCTTAATCGATTACAGAGCATGCCCTGTAATCGATTAGGCATCGATTAGAGAAGAAAGAAGGATCGATTAGGGACAAAGGCACAATCGATCAGAACAGTCTAATCAATCACAAGGAAGGAGTAATCGATTGGGCATCGATTACTCAGCATGGACCTATCGATCACAGCAATCCCTAATCGATCAGACGCATCTCATCGATCAGAGACTACACCCTGTAATCGATTACTCAGCACGTGTAATCGATTAGGCGTCAACGGTAACTTTTGTAACGTACACTTTCTCTGACAGTTACATGATTTTCTGTGATTTCTCTCTCATATAAACTTGACATACGTATCTGAAGCATCATTTCGCACCATATTTCATTCATTCTAAAGCATTCTCTCTTCATCTACTCTTAAACCCTAACGTTCGAATCATCAAATCCCTTCGTAACCATCATAACTGTTGCCATTATTCGAATCATCATCAGACATAACTCCTCCAAACCAGTTACAACCTTCCGAATCATCAGACATATCCTTAACCTCTCTATATAAACCCTACCCATGGCACCCAAAATGCGCATACCAAAGAACTACAGAGCCCAGATCATCCCAGACACAGTTCCTTTGCCAGAAGGTGATCCTGCTTTAACCTACAGACCCTTATCACCTCCCTCAAATCCTCCTCCATCAACCTCTCATCCATCACCACAAATGGCCAAAACCCGTGGCTCTGCATCAAAATCCCAAACCAAAAGTCCTACTTCAGTCAGAGTCAGAGAACTCATTTCTGGGGATACAGAAGTGCCTATTGATTCATCATTTGCTCAGGGTCCTATTGAGGATGCTTCAGAAGATATCCAGAGGAGATCTCTGCAACCTAGGTGTGGGTTTGTTGATATAGTCTATCTAGAGAAGAATGGTTTTCCTGTGTCTGAATGGTTGGAGCCCTACAAGCATTGGATAGGGATCAAGAACCACTATAATGAGAGGGTTATCAAGGCCTTCTTTTCCAACTTGAAGATTCATGTCCTTGAAACAGAAGGGAAAGTCACAGGAATTACCATATCTTCCAAAGTCAGAGGCAAGGCTTTCTCTTTTGATTGGAAGAATTTGAACCAATGGCTTCATATGGATGGGCCTAATATGGAAGAATACAACTCTTGGCAGATAAGGGAAAAATTTTCAGATGAGGAACTCAAGCAGATCTATCAGCCAACGAGTCCTATCAAGGGTAATTTGACACCTGCTCAACTGCCTCCTGCTTATAGGATCCTTCATTATGCTTATTCCAGATGTATGGTCAACAAGGCAGGAAACTTTTCCCTGATTCTTGATATTGATAATCGTATTCTGCCCATGATGATCAACAAGATTCCCATTAATCCTGGTCAAGTTATCTGTGAGGAATTTCTGAGGTTTCACAAAACTAAGACAGTAAAGACCACTCTTCCCTTTGCTCAACTTGTTTCTTTCATTCTCTGCAACAACAAAATTTTCTGGCTCGAAGGGGAACAGAATAAAGAACCACCCAAGTTTGATCTGACCACTCTGAAGAAGATGGGGATAAGTCCCTTTGGACAGATTCCTTCTCTGCCTGATCCTACAATTCACATTGAAGAGGAACAACCTCAAGAAGAAGTTGAACCAAAAGACATTCCTGACCAGGGCCATGTTCCAGACCCCATGGATCAAGAAGAAACACCACATGCCTCTCCTATGAGCCCTGCACCACAGTCACATTCTCATCCTTCAACATCTCTTCCAGATCAAGGGGTTTCCCTTCCTGCAAACATTATTGATGATCTGGTTGAGAGAGTTTCAGCCAAAGTTGTGGAAGAAGTGGCTCTGGAGCATCAAGCCATGGAGGATCGATTGCTCAAAAGGTTAGTGGCTGCTTTGAATGACTCTGTGGTGAAATCTGTCAAGGAAAGCACCATGACCATTTTCAATGGGTATGATGCTGTGGTGAATATGCACAAGTTCTTGCACAATAGACTTTCTGGGCTGGAGGACATTCTCAGGCAATCTCATCAGGTCAACCTCCCCGGCTCTCCCTTATCCCCATTTGCTGGACATGAGGCACATCAGGTTTCTCCCATCCACTATTCACCCTCTCACTCTCATCCCTCTCCTCCTATTCCCCAAACACAACCCTCCTCCAAACACACTCCTTCACCATCCAAACCTTCATCTCCCTCCAAACAACCTTCTTCCAGTTTCTCAGATCATCCAGACCTTCCACCCTCTCCTGACCACATCCTTACCCCTGCCTCTCATCCTGCACCTCCACCACCACCTTCTCAGTCTACACCTTCTCCTAAACCTGAAATTGCCAAGACTTATATCAGAAAAGGGAAATCTGTCCTAGAAGTATCCCCTCCCTCTTTTGATGATGCCAAAAAGGGGGAGAAGATATTCAGTGTTCCAACTCCTGGAGAAAGCAGTCAGATTCAAGAAAAGGCTGTGGAAGCTGCCACTATTCTCTCATCTATTGCCTCTGAAATCCCTCAGATGCCTCAAATTCCTGAGGAAGTCACCATGAGCCAAACTCTTGAGGAAATTCATGAGCTTGCAGAGGCCATCAAGTTAAGCATGACTGAAGAAGAGGTGGTAGTAGAAGAAGCCTCAGATTTTGAAGTTGAAGTCACCACCAATGTTCCCCCAGAAAATGCTGAAAATGTTCTGGAAGAAAACTTGGAGATGGCTATGGTCCTGTATGAAGGAGAGCCCAAACCTGTTGCTATTGACTTGTTGCCCCATTATCTTCATCAGGCAGAAGAGCTGCATCAGCAAGTAGAAGAATTGTGCCAGACTTTGGCTCAGAGCCAAAAAGAAATGGAAGACAGAGATGCAGCAAAGGCTACGTTGGTTGATTCAGGAAAGAAACATCATGAGCCTCAGCCTGTATTACCTAGATGGGGTGTTCAGAAGCAAGTTAAATTTAAAAAGTCTGATCAGAAGAAAGTGGTGGATCCCATTCAGACTACATCAAACTTTCTGAAATCTGATGAGGAAGAGGAGGGGCAAGAAGTTCAATCTGTTAATAAAGGGAAAAGAATCAAGAAAGTTTCCCCTAAGCCAGCTGTCAAAGCAATGCCAAGGAGGAGTACCAGGGCAACAAAAGGCATTGTAATTGAAGAGCCTAAGCCTGCCCAACAGCCAGCTTCAAAGAGAAAAGTTGCACCTAAGGGGAAAGGAAAATCTGTCAAACCTCCTCCTAAGAAGAAACAAAAGCGTCCATCTAAATTGGATGAGCTTTTGTCCTGGCTTCCTCCTCCATCTCCTCCTAAGAAGAAAGATGTCACGAAGAAGAAGAAAGCTCCTGCTAAGATAAAGGAGAAAGAACTTGAGTCTGAGATACTTGAAGATCCATCAACTGACTCTGGAGGAATTAGCAGTGAATCTGGCGACTATGATCTAGACACATCAAAATGGAAGGATGACACTGATTCTGACTGATCCAGAAAATTTTCATCACCCTTAGCTATGCTCATATGCATCACTCACACTCTGCATATTTATTTGCTTCCTAGTTTTTGTTGTCTTATTATCTGTTCAATTATATTTCTCTTGTATTATTCGACTTATGGCTTATAATATGTTTATTATCAGTTCCCTATTTATTTCTGTCTCTTTGCTTGTTTACTAAATTCATTGTTTTGTCATCATCAAAAAGGGGGAGAATGTTAGAATGATAAGTTTTGATGATAACTAAACATATCTTAGGCATAGGGAAGGGCTATGATAAAGATCAGAAATATCTTAGGCATAATCTGATAGAGAATCCTAAGTCTTGACCAATCGATCAGGGATAGATTACAAGTCAAATATCTTAAGTCCAATCGATTAGAGAAGAATCAGAGATAGCGCCCAATCGATTAGAGGCCCCTGTAATCGATGAGAGAAACTAGCCTAATCGATCAAGTTCAGAGCACATAGCGCCTAATCGATTAGAGCCCTGTAATCGATTAAGAAAGAGATGCCCAATCGATTAGTGATATGTAATCGATTAGGGAAGATTAAGTAATCTGTTTGTAATCTATTAGAGAATTATGTAATCTATGTGTAATCGATTAAACCTGCCTAATCGATCAGGCTTCCCCTGTAATCGATTAGGCGCATGAATTTCTAATATGATGTTCAGTGATGCAGGCTATAATCTATAGGTAATCGATATGTGATCGATTAGACATCAGACCCTGTGATCGATCAGAGGCATGTAATCTGAGTGGCGATGGAAAATATTCAAAATCAATAACAAGCCTACTTTTAGCTTTCCAAGTACAGAGTTGTTCAGACCTACTTATGGAAGTTAACGTTAACACTCAATTTGATCTAAAGCAAACAAGAAGATTGAAGAAGAGAGAGAGAGAGTACAATGAAGAGCCGTTGGAACTCACCTACCCAGTCAGCGATAGAAGAAGAGATATGAGCTAAAGCAAAATCAAGTACAATGAAGTAAATGTATAAAAGAATTCATCACCAATACTCCATCAGAACACTCAACTCTCTGAGAATTTTCAAACGGTCATTTTGCCAAAGGATACAATTCTAGAAGAGACTATAAATGCTTCAGAAGAGAAGTTAGTTGTGAGAATTGATTACTACATTGATTATCTGTATCTACTGCATTCAATACTCTCAACGCTTATTATTCTCATATTCTTAAGTGTGTAACACAATCTGTTCAATTGAGTGAACAATTATTCTGTATTTATTACAAAAGTGAGATTTGCTCTTAAGATAGTGGGATATTAAGAGTAGGGTGTAAACTTACAAAGTGTAAGGGGGAGTGATTAGTAAAGAGAGGAGTTCTTGCTGTCACTTGTAAAGGCTATCAAAAGCCTGATTTAATCTTGAGGAATTAGTGGAACCCAACTACAGGTTGGAGAACTGGACGTAGGTCAAGTTTGGGCTGAACCAGTATAAACTGTATTGTTTATCCTCAGGGTTAGAATTTAGAATACACAATTCACCCCCTCTTGTGCATTCCTGCCTGTTACAGAAATTATCCCTCATCACCAATGCCATTGGACTGAAGAATCTGTATTGTCCCCTGCCTAATATGTGACACAAGCTGTGGAAGTACCTATATATCATAGACAAGTTGAAATCAAAAAGGGATATAATAAGAAATACTGCTGAGACATAAAAAGTAACGGTCATTTATTACATAGTCGCTAACTCAAGCCATCCAAGGTCAATTTCCTGCAGCTTCAAAAACTCCCTGATATCTCGGGAACTGTCAAGCAAAAATTTGTATGTACAATTAGGACTGACTACTCTTGGAGGCATCGTAAAGGGCACAGACTCCAAATTTGGGTACATCTCCCGTAGGAGCTGGAGAGAAGGATATTCATCTGAAAAGGTCTGCAGGGCGATGGAAAAAATCATTGTTATGTTATGCCTAAACCAGAAAAATATCAAACAAGCAGTCTCAAAACTTAAGTGTACATACCACATCAACCGGCGGGTCCGGCCCCTTTTGCGGGCTCTTGTGTACAAGATATCTAGGCCACAAGATGAATGCCCCGACCGCCTCACCTAGTTTGGTGACTTCATGATCGGGAAAGGGTACATCTGCCCCCGCCTCATTCCTCTGGACAGTTGTAACGGACACCTTCACTTGGTCCTCATCAATAGGAAAATTATGTATGAGGGAGGCGTTCGGGAACTGGTGAGCTTTGGCGACCGTGCGCAGGCGAGGGAAATCGAGATGGAGATAACACTCCTCTCCATAGTCAGGGTTGTTTTCTGGTGTGGGATTTGAGTCATCCTCATGAATTGATCCTAGCTGTCCAGGCTGATTGCAGCTGTCTTTGCCGCTTGGACCTGCGGTACCGAGAGACTCCTGCAAGGGATGAAAATATACAAAGTAAGACTATAATTGATGAACCTGGAATATGGAAATCAACATATTTAGTAGATGATCAAACCTGACTATTTTGTCCAGAAGAATTCAACGTGAGTCCGAGCTGTACGGTAGATGCTCGGACCTATGCCTCAACCTGCATCCGGATCTGCTCCGCATTTGCCTATTAAGCTGCTGGATATGTGCATCCAACTGTTCTTGGAACTCGGCCTTCATCTCCGCCCGAGCCCTGGCTACAATTTCCTCAGTGGATTCTCTACGGGCGTAAGATTGGGGTTTGCGACCGAAATACTTGGTCAGCCCTACATTCCTCGGCTCCCCGATAACTCGACCGTGGTGGTTGAGCTTCCCAATTGCCATGGCCAGGATGTCCATCCTCCCAGAAGGTGTGAAGGACCCTTGGGTGGCTTGCTCCTCAAGTTCTTCCTGTAATGACCCAACAAAATCATAATTTGCAATGTGCTACAAAACCACAAGTTAAATGCATAAACAACCAAGTAAAATACTTACAATCCTCTGTGCAACTTTCTCAACCTCCGGAGTCACAAATTTTCCTTCTTTATTCTTCCTTCCCTTAGCCCATTTTGTATGACGTGGGAAGGGCGACAGAGGCTCTACAACAAAGGTAGGATTGGACCGTGCCGCTTCCTCCATTTCTACAATTTGTTTCTGGGTCAACTTTTTCTCTAGCCACTTGTAACCACCCCGAGACATCGTGTGCTTATAGATATTCTTCGCTTGTCGCTTCTTTTGTTTTTCGCTCTCCTCATGTGAAACTAAGACTAAGTTAGTTAACTAATATAATATGTTAACAGTGCAATTTTTAACCAAAGTTAAAAAGCTATTTATGAAATATACAGACCTTGAACTTTTCGTCTAGCCGTGATGCAACAAACTTATTCCAAGTGTCTGGGTCAATATTGGGATAGCTCTGACCCAGATCTTGACCCTGCTTGTCTCCAAAGACGTATTCTCTGGTCAGGATATTCTTGAAATTCTTCCACATCTTGCGCCCTTCTCCCAACCGAAAATCCTTGAAAAATTGTGTTTGGGACATCGAAGTTTTGTTGAAAAAAATGACGAACATAGTAGTTGAATTAAGTGAAAATAAGAATACATACATATTAGGAACAAACAGAAGTATAGTGATAAAACATACCAAAATATCTGACCAACATTGATCCTTAACGTCTTTGTTGACTCTCCGCCAATCGTTATCCAAGATGCTTATCCGGTTCCTCACCACAAAACTGACGTAGCTGACGAAATTCGCACCAACTTCCATGATAGGATTCATGTCATCATCAAAATCCACACGGATAGGCTGCACATTTGTCCCCTGACTGACAACAACGTCATTGAGCTTCATCGGACCTCTTCCCTTTCTCCGAGGGGGATCGTTCCGTTGCTGATTGTTATCATCATCTGCCATGTACCTGTTAACATATCAAAGATGTGATGAGTCACAATTCCACAACCTTCACAAAACCAAAACAAAAACATTAACAAGAATTAATACATGATAATTCAAAAAGGTTCTCACTTTATATGTTATCCCATATCCCCTCACAATGATCATTTCTAGAGGCAAATTGGTCATCATCATCTACCAATTCACATTCACTTGATTCAGGTGGTCCTGCGCCTAAAGGTTGTATCTCATCTAGATCTAAATTGGGAGCACGGTCCTTTTGCTTTTTACCTTGCAAGACTATGGACAATTTCTTATTTGCGGGATCTGTTACATAAAACACCTGTTTCATGTGACTTGCTAAAATAAAAGGCTCATCTCTGTACCCAACCTTCTGAAGATCAATTGAGATCATACCAGTATGGGGATCAATCACAACTGCGCTATTGTTAACCCACTTGCATTTGAAGATTGGAATTTTGAACTTTGTGTAACTAACTTCCCAAATTTCTTCAATTACGCCATAATATGCCATGGAAGCCAATCTTGGGTTTTTATCTTTCGAACTGGAGAAGTGCATCACTTCGGCTACCACCATCACGCCACTGTTTTGCATGGTGCTATTATTGTCCTGGGCCTTAGTGTAGAAGGAATAACCATTTATGTCAAAAGAGCACCAAGTAACAACCTTAAAACGAGGCCCTCCGGCTAACCATCTTATTGTATCCGGCGCACCAGTCTCCTTTTCAACATACTCCTTGAACCACCCAATAAATATCCTATTATGCTCGTTAGAAATCTGCATGTCACTCTTTTTCGGGTTCTTTTCTTTCAGGATCCTCTTATGCTCGTCCAAATAAGGCTGCACTTCTTCCATATTATTCAATATGTACAGGTGTGCTTCTAACACCTCTTCACGGCACATAGTCTTCACTTTAACGCCCCGTACCCCCCTTACCGATCCCATCTTCATGTCGGGGGATTTCCTCAACCCCCTTTAGATACGAATTTGCAAGAATCCATTGCCTCCTCAACTAAGTATCTTTCAACAATTGATGCCTCAGGTCGATGTGGGTTCTTGGAATACCCTTTCAAAACTTTCATGAATTGCTCGAAAGGGTACATCCACCTCAGATAAACAGGGCCACATAGCCTTATCTCCCTTACCAAATGAACAATCAAGTACACCATAATATCGAAAAAGGCTGGAGCAAAGTACATCTCTAATTGGCACAATATAATGTAACCCTCATTTTCCAACTCGTCGAGCTTTTCAGTGTCGATGACTTTGCTGCAAATCGCATTGAAAAACATACACAGTCTTGTTATAGTCATCCTCACATCATCTTGCATAATGCCTCTTATAGCAACTGGTAAGAATTGTTGCATCAATACATGGTAATCATGCAACTTCATTCCAACCAACTTCAAATCATTCATAGACACAAGTCTACTAACATTAGAAGAATAACCCTACGGCACCTTAATCCCACGTAAACACTCACAAAGACTTTTTTGTCTCCTGTTTAGAGAGTGTATGAGCAGCAGGTCCCATATAAGCCCTCTTTCCATTTTCACTGACTATAGGATGCAACCGTTGTCTTATACCCATTTCAACCAAGTCTAACCGTGCACTGAGTCCGTCCTTAGTCTTCCCTTATATATGCAACAACGTTCCAACAAGACTATCATCAACGTTTTTCTCCACATGCCTCACGTCTATACTGTGTCTCACATCCAGAAATCGCCAATAAGGTAAATCAAAGAAGATTGACCTCTTCTTCCAAATGATCTTCTCAGAACCGGTCTTCTTCTTCTGTTTCTTACCGAATACCACATTAACATTCTTAACACGGATGAAAACTTCCTCCCCGGTTAAGGGGGTCAGAGCAGATCTATATTCAGATGAGCCATTAAAACACTTCTTTAGTCTACGATAAGGATGAGACCGATCAAGAAACCTCCTGTGACCAAGGTAAATGGTCTTTCTTCCACGTTTAAGCTGGTGGCAGTTTGTGTCCAACTCACATATAGGATATGCCATATAACCCTTCACGCTGTAACTAGAAAGATTGCCATATGCAAGGAAGTCATTTATTGTAGTAAACAGCATAGCTCGCAACTTGAATGTCTCCTACCTGTACGCATCAAACACATCGACGACTTCCTCCTACAATATCTTCAAGTCCTCAATCAAAGGTGCAAGATAGACATCGATATCGTTCCCAGGCTATTTTGGCCCAGAAATCATCATAGACATCATCACATATTTGCGTTTCGTGCACAACCAAGGAGGAAGGTTGTAAATGACCAGCAAAACTGGCCAAGCACTATGTGTGCTACTGAGACTCCCGAAAGGATTGAATCCATCCGTACACAGTCCAAGACGAAGATTCCTTGGCTCACCAATAAATTCAGGAAACATTGAATCAATTTTCGTCCATTGAGGAGAGTCAGCAGGGTGCCGGAGATATCTTCCATCAGAGATTCTCTCATCACAATGCCATCTCAGTTTCTTTGCTTCTGCCTCATTTGCAAACAAGAGTTTAAACCGTGGTACAATTGGAAGGTACCACATTACCTTCAAAGGTACCCCTTTCTTTGATCCATCATCATCACCAACGGCATCCTTTCTCGACTTGTACCTCGGAGTATCACATTTATGACACTCTTTCAGGCCTTCATACTCATTCCTGTACAACACGCAATCATTAGGACAAGCATGTATCTTCTTATTGACGTGGTTGGTGTTAGTGCTGGCTGTCACCCAAGAGGGGGGTGAATTGGGTGATAGAATAAAAACTTTAAATTCTTTAAAGTTAAAACACAAGTGATGACAATCTTTAAAATCTTTTTAGGTTTATCACTGTGAATATTTCAAACTATGAAGTGCATTAACGAGAATGTAAGTAAAATATGCTGGAGGTTAGGAGAGTTAAGGGAAGAGATGATGCACACAGAATTTATCCTGGTTCGATCAATCCAGACCTACATCCAGTCCTCAGGCTCCACCTAAGATTTCTACTACCCTCTTGTTTAACCCAGGCACAAGAGAAGCCTTTACAACCCACAAGTTTAGCCGGGCACTTGTGAAGCCTACCACAGGTTTTACGAATACAGGTTCACCTGCCAACCTTTCTCACAGAGCTTTAGAATTCTCTCTAAACACTCCCCCTTACAACCTGTAAGGTTACAACCCTGTTCTCAAAGCACCAAGCTTTAGAACAACCTCAAACAATAGAGGATTTCAAATAATAGGTTCACTAATGAACGGATTGTGATAATCACTTAAATACAAAGGAATAAATGATGAAACTATAATTCTAGAGCTTATCACTCTGACAATGTGAACTCTAGCTTTACTTTTCTAATTCACTCAATTCATCATTTCTGGGCTCACTGATATATAACTAATACTCTGTGCAAAGCCTCTTGTTTTTCATCTCGTATTATCTCGTCATGTAAAATGCGTCGTGTGTGCTCTCTCTATTTTTCTGATGTCTTCAAGTCTTTATATATGGTAGTATACTTTTCTATCCGTTGGAGACTTGGAGAACTAGCCGTTAACACCTTTCTTTCTTTTCATGCTTCAACTGCTCTTGCGTAGGGTGAGCTAAGAGAGATGTAGACTGAGCGTTCTGAGCATCTGTATGAACTGTACTTTCATAGCAGCTTTTTCAGTAGCGGTAGTATGCTTTGCTATCGCTAACTTCATAGTGTAAGTCCTGCACTTAAGCTGTTAGCTGAACAAATAATCATGTAATGCACAGCAGATGCTATCGCAAGCTTAGTCTATTAGCTCAATGAGATAGAGACAATATCTAAGGAATTTTAAAGCATTTTCTATCAATAGACATGAGTATTATCGCTAGCATATTCTTTTAGTTCAATGTTCAGCGTACTAGCTATGTCATCTTAATAAGCATTCTTCTATCGATAGCTAATTCTATTATTGCTAGTTACTTGATTGCTCATTAGCTTTAAGGATACTGAGTTATTTGGTTATTCAAAGTTAATTCCAGGTATCCCACTATCGATAGATAAACATGTTAGCGCTAGCAACTATGTTATCACTAGTCAATTCATTTGCTCTCAGGTACTAGCTATCTGAATGTCTATTATCTGAAGCACTTTGTTATCGATAGCTTAACCTGTTATCGCTAGCTGATCTTATTAGCTCAAGGACTTGGTTTATATTTCTGCTAGTTGTTCTTTCTTTCATTTATCAATGTTCTCAATGAACTTCTAGCGATAGGATATTTCTTTAGCGATAGTGAATGACTTAGCGATAGATATTAGCTTTGTTTTACTAAGTCTTCATTTGCTATGGCTCTTTGTCTATTAGCGATAGGCTCTAGCTCTAGCGATAGAGATCTGTTACCTATCAGATTTTACTTGTTTAATTCAAAGGTAACTTACGCTTATTTACTTATGTTATCTATGGGGCCAGTCTTCATCAAAACTTAAGATTCTAACAGTTGGCTCCAAATTAAATTGTTAATTTTTTTTATAAGAAACCACGTCACATATTTTTAATATGTGACGTGGTTTATTAAAAAAAAATAAAAAAACGATTATTATGAAGAAAACCACGTCACATATAGGAAATATGTGACATTGTTTCTTATAAAATAAAAAAAAACTGATTAAACCTGAAGCAAACCACGTCACATATTAAAAATATGTGACGTGGTTTCTCACAAATTTAAACCACGTCACATTTCTCCCATTATTGTGACATGGTTTCTTCCTCAGCTTGAAATTTAATTACAAAAATGCCACCGAGCTTTTTTCAATATCAGTTTTATAAATTAGTGACGTGAATTAGGGACAAGAAATGGGATTTTTGTGGTAGTGACAAAATGGAAAGGGTCAAGAGCTTCAAATTGAAAAAATTAATATTTCTTAATTTAACTTCTCGATAGAACAATTCAGTTTTAAATATCATGTTATTGATTATTTATTAGAAAGCGACTCCCTCCACTCTCTGTATCAAGCTTGAAATTTACATGATAAATGGAAAGTTTGTTGGTAAGATAGGAATACTCGCCTTGCATTGTCACATTGAGGTTGGTTTTCATCAAAGTGGATTTTTATTGCTTGTAGCAAGAGATTGTGCATTTTAATGAAAAGAGAAACTTGATTTTGACTTGAAAGAGCTTAGTTAAGTGCATATGAACCTTAGATAAACACATACATTCATGGAAAACACCATTTGAGAGGGAGTTCAGCAAGTTTTATGAAGTACAAAGGGGATAAATAATCCTAGACCCAATTTAATCCTTTAAGTCAAAAGAACAATTGTTTTTATTACTTTCTAGTTTTTAGAAATTGATTTCAACATTTCATTACACAACCAAAAACATTTTCTTGGTTCAACTTGATTGAATTCACTTAGTCTTTTGATTGGTCAAATATTTTAATCCAAATCTCCATAGGAACAATATTTTATACTACTTGTGATTCGTGTGATTGTGCTTGATTATTATATATATTTTTACCACTAATCATGGGAAATTAGCATTTGATTTAAGAGATTATATTTGGAATTGGGTACATTTACATGTATGGTCCAAATGTAGGGAGTTTATTGCATATTTATTGTAATTTGAGCATATTGGGGCATTAACTCATGCATTTCATGATTATGGACTTGATATACTTCACATATAACCTAATTTCCCACTATAGGTGCAAAGAAAGAGGATCAAATTAAAGAAAGAAGCTAGAAAAGCAAATGTGGCGAGGCCTAAGAATGGCAATCGCACAAGAGGGGGGTGAATTGTGCTTCCGAAAATTAAACACTAATCAAAGCAACACAATCTTTATACTGGTTCGGCCAACACTGCCTACGTCCAGTTCTCCAACTCCTCGTTGGGTTCCACTAACCACAGGTTTTACAACACAGGTTCACCTGCCAACCTTTACAGAGTTTTAGAATCCCTCTAAACACTCCCCCTTACAACCTGTAAGGTTACTACCCTGTTCTCAAAGCACCAAGCTTTAGAACAACCTCAAACAGTAGAGGATTTCAATAATAAAGTTCACTTAATGAACAGATTATGATAATCACTTAAGTACAAGTAAAATCACTAAGAACAATAAATACAAAGATGAGAGAGCAATGAATGTGTTCGTGAATATTCTTTGTTTTTCGTCAGTCCTTCATAAATTCTCAAGTATTGTATTTATATCTGTTCTCAGATTTGCCATTGCGTTCATCTTCATAAGCCCGTTTGAATATGGTCGTTGAGAGCTCATAGCCGTTGGCAATTAATGCAGTTACTTCATCGAGGTTAACTTTCTGCTCTAGCTTCAACTGCTCTTGCGTAGGGTGAGCTAAGAGAGATGTAGACTTAGCGTTCTGAGCATCTGTACGAACTGTACTTGCATGGCAGCTTTTTCAGTAGCGCTAGCATGCTTTGCTATCGCTAACTGCATAGTATAATTCCTGCACTTGAGCTGTTAGCTAAACAAGTATTTATGTAATGCACAACAGATGTTATCGCAAGCTTAGTCTATTAGCTCAATGTATCAGCCTATTAGTTTTTCTAAGTTATCACAATGAGCATTCTCCTATCGATAGCTAGATGCGTTATCGCTAGTGACCTTTGTTATCGCAAGTTTGTTTAGCTATCTGAGTAACTTATTTCCTCAACTATTTAGATATCGATACCTAACCCTGTTATCGATAGCAGCTTATGATATCGCTAACTGATTCCACTAGCTCAAGGACTTGTTTCATTTTTCTGCTAGTTGTTCTTCCTTTCATTTATCCATATTCTTAATGAACTTCTATCGATAGGGTATTTCTTTAGCGATAGTGAATGACTTAGCGATAGATATTAACTTTGTTATTTCTAAGTCTTCATTTGCTATGGCTCTTTTTCTATTAGCGATAGAGATACACTTAGCGATAGAGATATTTATCCTTAGTGTTCTGCTAAGTTTCCATCAGTTTTTAGTTGAACCTTTCATTAGCTATAGATCTTTACTCTAGCGATAGTGATCTGTTACCTATCAAATTTTACTTGTTTCATTCAAAGGTAACTTATACTCTATTTACTTATGTTTTCTATGGGGTCAGTCCTCATCAAAACTTAAGATTCTAACATTCTCCCCCTTTTTGATGATGACAAAACATAAGTAAACCATATATATTAAAGCATGTTCAGAGCATAAACATATATAAGCATAAGCATATATCAGAACATAAAAGAATAGTAATGCATGTGCAGAGCATATAAGTATGAGTATGTTTAGAGCAGAAATTGAGATGAAAAATGTACATTTTATTCTGACTTATCAGAGTCAGAGCCTTCAAGTTCATATTCATAAGTTGGCCTTTCAAAAGAAATTTCAAAATCAAAGTTAAAATCAGAAATGTCATGACTAGCTAGGTATGATTGGTATTCAGAGAAATTTCTAAAGGTTAGGGTGTAATCATTTTCAAAATTCGCTCCAGAGGCTGTGGCAAAGTACTCTTCGTCAGGATAGTCAGATAGCTCAGAGTCTGAGTAGAAAAATTTGTCTTCGTTAATGCTCTTGGGGCCACCCTTCGCTCTTTCTTCTTCAGTTTTCTGAACAAGTTCTCTGATGGTAATACCTGAAGAGCCACCCTTGGATTTGCGAAATCTTCTCTTGTATTTCCACACCCGTTTTCCTTGAGCAATTTCCTTTCTTCTCCTCTCTTCTTCCCTTTGAGCAACTACCTCTGCATCTCTCTCTATTCTTGCCCTCCTCCTTGCCTCAAAGGCAGCTTTCTTCTCATGGGCTTTTTTATGCTTTCTCATAGCCTTTTCAAGGGCCTTCTTGTTAGCAGCCTCTCTTTCAGCCCTTTTCTTTTCTTCTTTTGACATTCTGCGCGGGCGTGAAGGGGCTTCTTTCTTTTCTTTGAGGACTGGCACCTTTTTAGCTCTCTCCTCCTTTCTTGCTTCAGCCTTTTTTTGTTCCTCATATTGCACCTTAAATTCAGCCAATTTAGCCTTTCTTGCTTCATAAGCAGCCTTCCATTCAGCCATCTCAACCTTAGCAGATTTTTCATCTTCTAATTCTTTCCTTTTGGCTTCCTCCTTGTCTTGCCTTAAGAGCGCTGCAATTGCTTTCTTATCTGCCCTAGCAGCTGCCCTTTTGGCCTTAGCTGCTTCTTTCTTATCTTGCCTTAATATTTCAGCTATGACTTTCTTGTCTTCTTTTGACAATTCTGGAGGCAGGGATAGCTTTTCAGATGCTTTGGCTTTTGGCTTTGGAGCTGACAAAGGAGCCTTGGGAGTGACCTTGAAAGATATATCTTTCCTTGCTTTTCTCTTGGTCCTTTTCCCTTTTAGGCTTTCAGCTGTAGCTTGCCTCTTTCTCTTTTCTGGAGGAGCTTGAACCTTTTCTTGAGGAGGAGGGGTTCTGTGATCCTTTGATTCCTTGTAGCAGCGTGCAATTGCTCTGATTTCTTCCTCAGCTTCTTCGGCTATCATGGGATCCTTCAGACTTTGCTCCACATTTTTCTCCATGTGTTTCTCCCCCTTTTTGTCATCATCATTGGCAGGGCTATCGCTAGAAGAAGGGGTGCTATCGCTAGGAAGGGGGCTAGCGATAGGGGTTGTTTGTGGTGTGGGGACTTTGGTTGTGGAAGGTGAGACTTGTGGTTGTGGGCTAGCGCTAGGGGAAGGAGTAGCGGTAGAGGTGTCTGGAGGTGTTGGCTGTTTGGTTTGAGGTGAAGGTGGAGGTGTAGGTGTTTTGGTGTGGGAATGGTGGCTATCGCTAGGATGTTTGAAGGTGGGAGGAGATGGGTAATGAGAGAGATGAAGAGAAGAACTAGAAGGGGTTGCTGGGGGTGTTGGGACTTTTGGTGGTGAGTGGGAGTTAGCGATAGGACTAGTGGTATCGATAGGTGAAGGTGGTTGGCTATGGTGAGAAGGAGTAGAAGAGGGATTTGGAGAGTGTATGGGAGATTGAAGAATAGGGGAGAGTGGTGGTGGTGATGATGTACCTTGTTGTTCAGAGAATACACCCCTTTGCGTGACAGTTGCAGGGGCAAGGTAGAGACAATCTTCCAGATGCCTTACTTGAGCCTGAAGCTCTCTGATGGGCTTCAGCAACTCAGCTTTCTGCGCTTCTAAAGCAAAATTGAATTCAGCTGAGAGCCTGAAGATTATTTCCTCCATTGCTTCCTTGGTGAAAATTGGCTTTGATGAAACAGGAGTAGAAGGAGGAAGATAAGCTCTCTGAGATTGAACCTCTTCTTCAACAGAGACAGGACGAGTTGAGGAAGATGGAGCTGGAGAGGCTTGAGATTGAGAAACAGAGATGCTCCTACCAGTAGTGACCGGAATCCCTATTTTCTTCAAGGTAGAGGTTGTGACCTGTTTGCACTTCTTATTCTTGCTATCCCCTAAAGATTGGATCTTTGTAAATTCAAGGATGAGGGACATAAGCTGGGGATAGGGAAGAGGAGCTTTGGCAGACTTGTCAGAAAGGAATCTGTGCAACTCCATACATATAATCTGGCAATGATTGAGAGGGATCTTCTGAATGAGATTTGCAAGCCAGGGGTTATCAATTTTTGCAAAACTACTGAAATTTCCTGACTTGTGAGTCATGATTCTTATGTAGACATAGTGAAGAATCCGATTTAGCACTGGCATGCTGGTTGGCTTATTGGATGAAGTCTCATATATTTCTGCAAGTTCGTCGTCTGTATATTGCTCAGACATGTACCACTTGTTGTAATCTGCCCCATGGATCCCCAAAATTTTGTTGATAGCAGACCAACCAAAAACAAAACCTCTCCCTCTGATAGTGGCTTCAAAAGATACATCCCTTAGAAGACTTTTCTTGTAAACTGGGATAGCTTTCAAGTTTGAGTAGAAGGATCTCAGAACTTCTTCATTGTAATCATTCTTCACACTCACCCAGTTCTGGTATGGCAGCAACCAAGCGTCTAAGTCAAAGCCCTGTTCCTTGAAATACTTCAAATCTACCCAGACAGCAGCCCTATCTAGGGTTCCCTTTTCTGAGAAGAATTTCTTTGGGGTTGCGAGAGGAGCTGATAGGTAGGGTATGTCAGCAGAGGATTATCTTTGACGTTTGGGGTTAGTTCAGCAATTTCTTTGGAAAATGAGACACTCTTCTGAGGCCGAGATCTTTTACTAGCTGATTTGGGAGATAGGTTATCGCTAGAGGTTTTTGAAACATTGGGTACTTTGGTTCTGGCCATTTCTGGTTTAGGGTTTTATGAATGCAAAAATGTATTCGAAAATGCTCAGAGAATGTTCAGACAGTGTTTGGAGTAGAAGAGAAAATGCAGATGAATAATGAATGCAGAATGCAAGTGATCCAGCTCTATAAGTTTTAGGGTTTAGGGTTTTACCATTAATGAAGTACATCAGCTAAGGTTTCGCATTCTGACCTGTTAAGTGACTTGCTATCGCTAGTAAGAGTTGCTATCGCTGCAGGCATAATCCCACGCTGAGCAAGTGACTTAGGCTTTTCACTCACTCCTTCCAAGTTTCATCTATCGATAGCTGACTTTGCTATCGATAATGCATTTAGCTAGCGATAGCAATCTTGACTCTGACTTTAGGCTTTTGTTCTGCATACAGCTACGATAGTGGAACTCACTATCGATGGGTCAGTCCTGCAAAAACTTAAGATTTGGCACTCCGATGCCTAAGTTAGTGATAATTCATATGAATAACATGAAAATGAATCAAGAATTAAGGCAAAAATATTTACAACTCACTTGGATTTACCATTCCTAGCTCTCTTCTAATATAGAAAAATTGATCTGGCTCAAGAGGCTTGGTGAATATATCAGCAAGTTGTAAATGGTTGATATAAACTCCACCTTGACATCCTTCTTCTGAATATGATCTCTCAAGAAGTGATGTCTCACATCAATATGCTTGGTTCTGGAATGTTGAATTGGATTTTTGGCCAAGCTTATTGTGCTGGTGTTGTCACAGAGAATGGGTGCTTCTGGGAATTCCAAACCCAAATCTCTTAGTTGATGCTTAAGCCATAAGACTTGAGTACAACAACTTGCTGCTGCAATGTATTCAGCCTCTGTGGATGAAAGAGATACACAATTCTGCTTCTTGCTTGCCCAAGAGACTAAACAGCCACCAAGGAATTGACATTGACCACTTGTACTTTTTCTATCTATCTTATAACCTGCATGGTCAAAGTCAGTATAAGCAAGAAGGTACTCTTGAGTTCCCTTGGGATACCATAGTCTAAGCTCTTGAGTCCCTTGTAAATAACGCAAAATCCTTTTTACATTTGATAAATGAGATTCTTTTGGATTTGCTTGATATCTAGCACACATGCCTACACTAAATTGAATGTCAGGCCTACTAGCAGTTAAGTAAAGTAAAGAACCAATAATTCCTCTATAATGTGATTGATTTACTACTTTTCCCTGTACATCGGCATCTAACTTGGCAGAGGCACTCATGGGAGTGTCGTCTTCTTTGGATAGATCCATCCCAAATTTGTTGAGAATTTCTTTACAATATTTGGTTTGGGAAATGAAGATACCATCCTTCTTTTGCTTTATCTGCAGGCCTAAGAAGAATGTTAATTCTCCCATCATAGACATTTCAAACTCTCCCTGCATTATCTTAGCAAAATCTTCACAGAGCTTTTCGTTAGTTGCACCAAAAATAATATCATCAACATAAATTTGAACTATGAGCATGTGATTATTTTTATGCATGATAAACAAGGTAGTATCTGATTTTCCTCTAGAAAATCCTTTATCAAGCAGAAAAGTACTAAGTCTCTCATACCAAGCCCTAGGTGCTTGTTTGAGACCATAAAGAGCCTTTTTAAGTTTGAAAACATGGTCAGGCTTAGACTTTTCTTCAAAACCAGGAGGTTGCTCTACATATACCTCTTCTTTAATATATCCATTAAGAAAAGCACTCTTAACATCCATTTGATAAAGTTTAATATTTTTTATGGATGCAAAAGCTAGAAGAATCCTTATTGCTTCAAGTCTGGCAACTGGAGCAAAAGTTTCTTCATAATCAATGCCTTCTTCTTGGTTATATCCTTTGGTAACTAATCTGGCTTTATTTTTGACAATTTGTCCAACTTCATCAAGTTTGTTTTTGAAAACCCATTTAGTACCAATAATAGGATGATTTCTTGGTCTAGGTACTAAATCCCAAACTTGATTTCTTTTGAATTGATTAAGTTCTTCCTGCATTGCAACTATCCAGTCACATTCAGCAAGAGCTTCATCAACGCAAGTTGGTTCAATTTGAGAAAGAAAGCAAGTAAATTCTATTTCATTTTGTAGTTGCCTTCTGGTTTTAACTCCTTTTGAAATTTCTCCAATAATCTGTTCAGGAGGATGATTCTTTAGATGTCTTATGGAAGATTGAGGCTCATTAGCTTCATCTAGATCATCTTTAGTTTCATCCTGATCATTTTTAGTATCATTTCCAGGATTTGCTATCGATGGCTGAGGTGTTATTGATAGAGACTGTTTTAAAAACTTTGAAAAATCTTCATCCTCATCAACAGATTGTTGTTTTTCTCGAGGTGTTTCATCAAATACTACATGCATAGATTCTTCAACAGTCTGATTTCTTTTATTATATACTCTATATGCTTTACTTCTATTTGAATAGCCTATGATTATGCCAATATCAGATTTAGGATCGAATTTACCTAGATTTACCTTTCCATTGTTGTGAATGTAACATTTTGATCCAAAAATTCTCAGGTGACTGATATTGGGCTTCCTTCCCTTGTAGAGCTAATATGGAGTCTTCTCCATCCCCTTTCTGATATAGGTTCTGTTTGAAATATAGCAAGCTGTGCTCATTGCATCTGCCCAAAATATTTGAGGCACTTGTTTCTCGTTCAGCATGCTTCTTGCCATCTCTGTGAGCACTCTGTTCTTTCTCTCTACAACACCATTTTGTTGAGGAGTACTAGGGGCAGAGAAGTTGTGTTCAATTCCATTTTCTTCACATAGCTCCATGAACTCTTTGTTCTCAAATTCTCCTCCATGATCAGTCCTGATTGCTACGATCTTTATGCCTTTTTCATTCTGCAATTTCTTAGCAAGCACACAAAAGGCATCAAAAGTTTCATGTTTAGAGGAAAGAAACATAGTCCAAGTAAATCTTGAATAGTCATCCACAACTACAAGGGTGTATAGACTTCCACCTAGACTTTTCACTCTTGCTGGCCCAACTAAATCCATGTGGATTAGTTCCAATGGCCTGCTTGTGGAGACTGCCTTCTTAATTTTAAAGGAGGACTTTGTTTGTTTACCTCTTTGACAAGATTCGCAAATAAAATCAGGTTTAGTCCTAAAGCTAAGAATGCCTATAACTAGCTCTCTTTTGATTAGCTTATCAAGTTGAGTGAAGTTTACATGAGCTAGTCTTTTATGCCATATCCAACAAGTTTCATCATTTGAAATAAAACATTTTTCTTCAAGTTGTTGGCATAAATCTAAAGTGTATAAATTTCCATTTCTGTTTGCTTTTATCTTACACTTAAGATTAGACTTATTTATATCTAAATCACTTTTATCAACAATAAGACATTCATTAGAATCAAAAATTACCTAGGTACCATGATCTGTGCTTTGGCTAACACTCAGCAAGTTGTGACAGAGACCATCTACTAGGTAAACATCCTTGACTGGGCGAACTTCACCAACTCCAGTGATCTTTCCACTTTGGTTTCCACCAAAACTAACTTTGGCTCCATCCTTCATCACTAGATTGTTGATTTTGTCCTTGTCACCAATCATATGCCTCGAGCATCCACTATCAATATACCATTTTCCTTTGTTGGATGCTTTAAGACACACCTGTACAAACTATACAAATTTAGGTACCCAAACTTTCTTGGGTCCTTTAAGGTTAGTCTTGTGCTCTAAGTTTTTAGAATCCTTAGGCACATGAGTTCCTTTAGGAACCCACTTATAAGAGCTACCAACTCCATATTTTCTGTGATTGCAAGTAGATTGTGTATGGCCCTTCTTGTTACAATAATTGCAAAAACTATATGGTGAAGAATTTTCAGAGGATTTTCTAAAATATTTCATATATGACTTCACCTTGGGTTCAACCCATTTCTTTGAAAATTTTTGCTTAGGCTCATAACCAATACCAGTTCTGTCTCTAAAAACCTTTTGGTTATTTAAAATCACATTTAACGTCTCTGAGCCTTTCGTAAATTTTTCTAAAACATTTGAAAGCTTTTCTTTTTCCTTCAACAATTTTTCACAGTTAGAACAATTTTCAGAATTTGAAGGAGTTGCTATAGATAGAAGCTCAGCTATTGAAGGCTCATTTATGGGAGCTTGCGATAGCTCATCTTCTATCGATAGTGAAGAAGAGACTTTTTGCGAAGAAAATTTTTTCTGAAGTTCCTTGTTTTCTTTTCTTAATCTGACAACTTCTTTAGCAAGTTACATTAATTCAATGTGCATTTCATCATACAGGCTGTGAAGTTCAGAATAAGAAGGTTCAGAATCAGATACCTCAGAGTCACTTTGCTCTTCTCGAGCAACTAGACAGAGGTTGGCACACTCTTCGCTATCGCTACCTTCTTCATCAGAACTATCACCCCAGATGGATGACACAAAGGCTTTCTTCTTTCCAAAAGTCTTCTTCTTTTTCTCCTTTTCCTTTAATCTTTGAAGACTTGGACACTCAGCTTTGAAGTGACATGGCTTCTTGCATTCAAAGCACACAGGAGCTTTGTCCTTCTGAGAATCCTTGAAGCTAGAACCACTTCTCTGGAATCTTCCTATATTTTGCAGGACATTAGGAATTTGTAGATGGGCTTGCAGGTCACTCTGTCCGGTTTCGTTGTACTGAGATGGTACATAAACCAGTATTCTACCTCTACGGCCACCCTCTTCGCTAAAACCTCCTCGTAGCAATTGTATAGGCTGTTTAATTCCCTTTCCCTTATCTCTACGGGACGACATTATTATAAATCAACACAATATAAAGAAAGCACAAAGTGTTAGATTTGTAACGGTTTCCTGCAACCGAATGGTCACGTTTTTTTGAAATTTATAGACTAAGGTTTTTGTCACGGTTTGTTGAAAGTAAACCGTGACAAAAACACTTGTCACGGTTCCTCCTAGGGAACCGTAACCGTGACAAATTGTCACAGTTCCCTCCCTTTTTATTTTAATTAAATTGTTTTATATTTTATAAAATAAAAAAATATTAACATTTGTCACGGTTTTCATTTAAAACCGTGACAAAGGTCATATTTTTTTTTGAAAAAAAGTTCCGTTTGTCACGGTTTTGTGTAAAAACTGTGACAAATATCACACATTTGTCACGGTTTTTCAAACCGTGACAAACGGAACTTTTTTTTGTAGTGGATTTGGATTTACAAATTTGATAAAAGATAGTTTTGTTTGGTATTGAATTGAAATATATATATTAATATTATGTAAGAATGTTGAACAGTATTTTATGAATAATTTATACAAGTTAGAATTGGAGTAGTATTGACTTTGATAATAGGGGACTAACGAATAGATAAGATAAAATTCTGAAGCCAATGACTAGAAGTAAGTTCTATACTTGGGGTCATAACAGGTATGTGAATAGCATCCCAATCAATTTACAAAAAAATTTCTCTTATTAGATTATGAATGTCTATATTTAAATACCTCACATGTTTTTATCACGATTACTCTTACTTGTGAGGGGTTTTTTCATGAAAGCAAGTATTTGGTGTTTCATGAAAATAGAGCCCGAAGTTTATTGGTTGAAGTTAGAATTTTGATTGACTTAATTTGTCTAATATTTCTATCATTTACAAGTTTTGATCATGTATGAAAGTGGAGATGTTGTTCTTTTGGAATAGAATACATGATGATTAGCATCGAATAAATTGTTTCAGATGTTTTTAGAAACTTTCATGCTGGGGTCTGATGTTATATATATATATATATATATTCTTTGGAGCTTTAATTATTAAATGATCATTGTGCTTGTTGAAAGTAAATTGACCCCATGCATGCTTGAGAATAGTTTTCAAGAGGACTAAATACAGAACGCTGGTTACTAACAGCAGTACTTTTAGTCCTTGGCGCACCATGGTAAATCTCAAGCTCACTTGACATTATTTGTTGGCACAATACTCATGCTTGATAATTGTGAGATTCATTCTCACACTTGTTATTCGTGGGTCTCGTATCTGAGCTTGTTTCGTGGCCTTGTGCTGCGCTTGTTTGGTTACTTACCCTCGTGGACTTTGTGTCCACGCTTGTGTTCGTAGCCTTGTACTGCGCTTGGTTAGTTATCCTCGTGGACTGTATGTCCACGCTTGTTATCGTTCAGTTGAAGTCCCACTAAAAAAATAGAATTTAAGATAATTCTTTTGAACAAGTTATTTTACTATGTGCCAGTCCTTATTATATTTAAGGTCTTTTATATAGTTTTAGTTATGCTTATGATGGAATGATACAGGGAATTAAATTTATTGGCGTATTGTTATTATTCAAAGTTAAATCCATTAAAATGATTTCTTCTGTATTTTATTTATTTCTATAATTGGGATGTTATTCACCAGAAAATTAACTTGTTCTCATATAATGGAGCCAATCCTATCCTTTTTCCTGATCCCAGAGGTTTTGGGGTGGAAGCATCGTATTGAATAATTCCTCAATAGTGTAAAACTTCTAAGGTTATATATGTACTACTAGTAACTTAGATGCACCACATATACTATAGATAGGATCCTTGCCTTATTTAGATATTGTGTTTTGTTTGGTATTAAGTGGAGCTCCTCCTAACTGTATCAGGCTATTATTATATGGAATGTGCTCATACACTTCATATTATGTGTCGTAGATATGTTAATATACACGTTGAATATTTCATATATTTAAGGCTTAAGGGATGTGTGCTCCCATATTCCAGGCCATTCACACCTTTATTGTTCTGGGTGTAACAATTAAAGGCATTAGGGATAAGATAAATCAAAACAAATAGTCATCAATTACTAAAAGAAAAAGAAACAAATTAGGTTTCTATCCATACAAGGTTTGAATCAAACCTAAAACAAATGATTTAGCTACTTATGAATGGATTGAACCAGAAAATACAAAGAAATCCCATGTCTAATTCACAAAAGTAGCAAAGAATGGAAGAAAACAAGAAGAATGTACTACTGTAGAGCAAGAAACTCTTCCAATTTTGCTTCTTAACCTCCAATTTTGCTAACCTTAGCTCCATAGTTGTGTGGACCGATGAGTCTAATCGTTTCTATTATAGGATGAAAAGGGGACTGATTTTCTCTGAATTTTCGTGCCCTAGGTGTTTAAAGAGGGTAGAAAATGAAGCTGTGTGTTTTTAGGATTTTCGCGCAGTGCCATGGCAACAGAAGTAATTTCTAGCTATTTTCTGCAATTGAGCTCCAGCTTTTTCCACTCTTCTTCTCCTTCCTAGCTTAGAATATCCATTTATACCTTTCAAAATCATGCATAAATGTAAGGGAATCATGCCAATCAAAACTTTCTAATAAATTGTCACATTCATCTCAAAAATAACTAAATTAAGCTTATATGACAAATTTCCATAATTTTTTCTCGAAAGCACTTAAAATGCCTATAGAAAATTTAAGTGCCCTTGATTAATTCAGTATGCATTCAACACAAAAAGTATCCTCAAGCTACTTTTCTCTGTTAGAATGATAAGTTTTGATGATAACTAAACATAGCTTAGGCATAGGGAAGGGCTATGATAAGATCAGAAATATCTTAGGCTTAATCTAATAGAGAATTCTAAATCTTAACCAATCGATCAGGGATAGATTGCAAGTGTAACGTCTGGACTTTTATTACTATATTATAGCAATTTAATTGAATTATAACCACTTTTATAAATATTCGAAGCCCAAAAATACGGAAAATTTAAAACTTTTTTTTTTAAAACATTTAACCAACTTCCTTTCAGTTGGAATGGGCTTTTCGAACAGCTCAGAATTTAAAACTTTTATAAAACCAAGTGGTGCATAAAACAATTAAACTACTTAAGTTCCCTTATAATTTTCTCCCCTTGATGATAGTGTGTGGGGAGCGAAAACCCACTCAGGGGTTCTCTACATCTATTGATGGGTTTCTACCTTTCCAATATTAAAACGCTGGGGTCATCTCAGTTGATAACCCTTCTACCAGAATACGCAGCGACATTAGGGTAATACATACATTTTCTTTGTAAAGTATCTATTCATAATTCTTAACCCTTAGGAAATTTAATTCCTTTAATAAATTTATTGTAATTCTATTTCCTGTGCTCTCTATTATTAATTTAATAATTTACTTTTACAACATATACCAATAATCTTATTAAAATATTTACTAATCCTAATTTCTTCGTCTACTCTTCTCCCCAGCTAGCTTCTTTCAACCTGCCAAACTGAAAATGTTTGGGGAAGGGGGTGAGATTGGAAATCCCAATAGCAGTTTCTTTCATTAACATATATTATCATGCTAGCAATTGTCATGTATATATTTCATAAAGCTGTACAAATGATGATAGTCTTACTCCTATTAATCTGTGTGCTAAAAGCACCTGCCAACCACTAATAACAATATATTCGTTATAGTGGAGGCTTTACCTGCAGGGTTTCTCGTTAAAGCACATACGGCTAAAAAATCTCGCAAAGGTGTAGCTAATCACCTAAGCCTGGAGTACTCCATCTGAGGAATAACAACTTACCAACTAAATGCAACAGTTATTACAAAATAATACATGCAATTTAATTGTTACTGAAATAAACTGCTACCTGTATCCTGAGCTTACTCTTCACTGTATTCTTTCTCTTTTACGTATTCTGGGAATTCGATCACACTATCTTGTCCTATAAATAATTGTAGTACCAGAATAATATATCAATATCTAAACTTAGGCATAATAATTAAACGTCTCTCACGTTCCTATAATTCTACCCCCCCCCCTTTTTTATTTCTAATACTATTAAATTTAAATTTCTAGCTAAATGGTTAATCACACCATCTTCAATATAATTGAAAGAAAATTCATTTCTTGAATATCATCATTAATTATCAATTCCATCAAGTAATTATAAACTTGCCACATAATAAAGCAAAGTAACACAACTTTAATTCACTTAATACTGAAATTTCTAAATTATAAGAACTTACTTATTTTATACTTTATAATACAAATTATTAATCTTATCTTCATTAAACTTTAACTACAACAAGAAGCACGTACACATGACTCCTGAAGTCCCAATTTAGTAATTAACCTATGCTAACCTTTATTTGTTATACAATATTCTCTTCATTATCTAACTTACCTAAGTCATTTAACATTATCCTAATCTAATATAATTAATACTAACACATTCTTTAAAATATGAAACCATTAAATTCCAACACTTAAACAATCCTTATCTCCCAAGAGAGAGATTTTCTAAAAAAAAATAGATTCCAATCAATTAACCAAAACAACTACTTTAATTAATTATAGTGAAACAAGGCAAAGATGTTAATCATTCAATGACTACTTTCCCTCTCAATTCACGATTAACAATTATAATCTACAACCTAATTGCCACCAAATATACTTATGTTCCGAGTTTACTTATGAACCATTTAAGAACTCAAAATAACAAAATGCAAACTTAAATTCTTCCATTATTATTGTTAGCTACTCTTAAATCCTTGAGCATATACAAAGCACATTATCTGAAAATCCATACAACAATGTTTACCTCTTAAATCAGCCTCCTTCCTCTTACTATCAAAATTAACAATAAAACTTAAACTTGAGATCATGGATTTAAAGTCAAATGAACTATATTTCTGTCCAACCACTCCGACCAGCCATATAAACACCAAAATAAATTTTAATTAGACCATTAAATTTCCCAAATTCCATTTCCTATCTTCAAACTTATCTTGGTCACATACTTCAATAGATTATAACTTCAATCCTATAGAAACCACAACTAAAACCCAAATTACAGCTTGACATAAATAGGGCATTGAGCCTTTGTGCTCTAGTTCACTCACGAAACCTCAACTTAAATCCTTCTGTGACCATGGGTTCTTCTAGGTTTCATCTTAACCTTTCAAATGATACTTTAAACATATTAGAATATATTTTAGCAATTTAAATCATATTCATATCCCTCGGAACTTCAAAGCAGTAAACCTAACCTATTACTGTAGATTTGAAACACTATCATAGGCACCCAAATATTCTTTGTGTAATCAGTCAAACATCGTTATAAAAATTCAGAAATCTCAGCTCAAGAACGTCGACTTAGGAGCCCTTCATAGATAATTCCTAACTTTATACATTTACTACAACTATATCCTTCCTTTATCATAATTTAAAACACATGATTAATCTCCTCAATCGAACAAAACTTTAGATTAAAATGTCCATATTTAGTAGCTACATACCCATATCATGCACAATCTATTTCTTTTAATGTTTAAACTCTTTTATACATAGCATACTTACTTCCTTTTCATTTGGCTAAAGAATCCAGCATTACACTTAAACAAGATAAGAAACTTTGGGTCCAAAACTCATCCCACTACAATTCCAAAAGCTCAACCAGGAATGTTGTTTCGATGCCTTGAACCATTACAACAGCCAAACTAAATTAGTTTCCCCAAATTTTACTCATGCCTAACCAGATTTCAAATAGTATACAATCATTAAATCTATAATTTAAACATCCTCCTACTTCATATTTCTACAAAACCTGAACTGCCCAATTATGTAAAATAAAATCACCTCTTCAAAGGTTAAGTCAGATTAAAACCAATCACCAACACCATATTCTAAGTTACCTTCATTATCATTTAATCATTATTTCCCTTCCTTTCTCCTACCCTTTTGCCACTCGAATACACACCAAAGTGAGGGAAACCAGAATTTTCCCATCATTACTCTAACTTTCAGTCACACAGAATAATGCTCTAGTCAAAACCCCATACCAACAAGTTATTTTCCCTTCACTGTCAGCCGTCAAACAGAACAAGCAAAGAGAAAAATCAAATAACCAAACATCATCAAACATCCAAATTTTCCCTTTCCCTAACAATAAACCATCGGCCAATGCAGGATAATAGAGGGAAAATTTTACAAAAACTTCAATTCAAATTAAACATAAATCTCTACACAATTAAACATAAAAATTTCCTCTTTCCTTGCCACTGTAACCACACGACAGAACCAGAAACAAGAAGGCAATGAAGACCCAGATCAACATTCATTCCACCTTCATCACGCCCAGAACAATTACAAAGGGAAAGAGGTCCGAACAATCAAAGAAATCAGGAAAGGAAGAAGAACAATCGAGCAAACCAGAAAACATTCCGAAATTCAACATACAAACACCCTATGAACTTTAAATCACTCCCAATCACATTTAATCAAGCTTATGAGGGATGGAGGATTGAAAAATCGAACCCCAAAGCTCGGTGAACAGTACATCAGATTTGGATCCTTCGAGCAAGCCGGCCAAACGCATTTCCTCACTCAAAATCGTTTCTCAACTCGCATAAATGGAAGGCTAAACTTCATTTTTATGAATTTAAAATCCTCAAAGACCCTTCAAATCAAATCGATTCCCTCTCAAAATCTCGCACGAATCAGAGGAAAGAAGGGCAGAAATCGCGGGAAGAGAGTCACCTGAACTTAGGTCCGGCCTTGCTTGCTTCGTCGCGCCCTCAGCCACCGTCGACGCCGTTGATCGTTGCTGGCAGAACGCGAGGAACAAGGGAGAGAACGAGAGAGATGAGAGGGAGGAAGGATTTCGGGAGGCAGGGGAAATGTGTGTGTATGTGTGTGTGGAGAGAGGGAGTATAATATATTTTCTTTTCTTTTCAACTGTGTATATATTTAGGCAGAGAGAGGAAGCAAAATAAATTGAATGAATGAAGCAGTTGAGGACACGTGTGTGGTACATGTTTAACAAGTACAATGGTGATATTTTTAGTAGGTATTTTACTATCTTTTTCTTCCCTTTATAACTGAAGATATTTTTAACTAGGGACAAATATTGTAATTCTCCTTTCCCTTTTACTATTTTGCCCTTAGTTGGTAATTTTATTTACCATTCCCATTTATAAATAAATCTGAAATTTGTCCCCAAATAATTTCTCTAGATATGCTTTAATTTCCAGATTTATTTATAAGACTTTCTAAATGTCAAGTAATATTCCAAGGTTCTAAATATTCCCTTATTTAAATTTATCTTAAAACTTAAATTTTATCTTACTAATTATTTCTCTTTTATTCCTTAAAGGAAATAAGCCTTAAAATTATTAAACTGCCTAAATATCATAAATTTATTTTCGATGCTTTTTAATATTTTGATAACATTCCTCAAAATCCTAACTAAGCCCTTATTTTCTATTTTCTAAAATTTGGGATGTTACAGCAAGTCATATAACTTAAGCCCAATCGATTAGAGAAGAATCAGATAGCGCCCAATCGATTAGAGGCCCCTGTGATCGATGAGTGAAATTAGCCTAATCGATTAGAGATGAAACAAGTTCAAATTACATAGCGCCCAATCGATTAGAGGTTCTTGTAATTGATGAGAAAATTTTAGCCTAATCGATTAGAGATGTGTAATCGATTAAGTGACCTTAGTCCAATCGATTAGAGTCATTTAATCGATTAAGAGATCCCAGTCTAATCGATAAGAGTCTAGTAATCAATTAAGAGTCAATTGCCTAATCGATTAGAGCCATGTAATCGATTAGGAGAAGATTGAGTAATCTGAATGTAATCTGTTTGCAATCGATTAGAGGAATATGTGTAATCGATCAAATCTGCCTAATCGATCAGGCATCCCCTGTAATCGATGAGGCGCATGAATTACTAATCTGATGTTCAGTGATGCAGGCTATAATCTATAGGTAATCGATGTGTAATCGATTAGACAACAGATCCTGTGATTGATCAGAGGCATGTAATCGAAGTGGCGATAGAAAATATTCAAAATCAATGTCAAGCCTATTTTTAGCTTTCAAAGTACAGAGTTGTTCAGACCTACTTATGGAAATTAACGTTAACACACAAGTTGATCAAAAGAGCCGTTGGAGCTCACCTACTCTGTCAGCGATAGAAGAAGAAAGATGAGCTAAAGCAAAAGCAAGTACAATGGAGTAAATGCATAGCAGATTTCATCACCATTACTCCACCAGACTTCTCAATCTTCCTTGAGGATTTCAACGGCCATATTATCAACGGATATATTTCTAAGAGAAACTATAAATGCTATTGGGAAGAAGTTAGTTGTAGAAATTGATTGCCACATTGATTATCTGTATCTACTGCATTCAATACTCTCAACATTCATTCATTGATTTCATATTCTTAAGTGTGTAACACAATCTGTTCAATTGAGTGAACAATTATATTGTATTCATTATCAAAGTGAGTTTTACTCTTAAGATAGTGGGATCTTAAGAGTAGGGTGTAATCTTACAAAGTGTAAGGGGGAGTGATCAGTAAAGAGGGTAGTTCTTGCTGTCACTTGTAAAGGCTGTCAAGAGCCTGATTGAATCTTGAAGAACTAGTGGAACCCAACTGCAAGTTGGAGAACTGGACGTAGGCCAAGTTTGGGCTGAACCAGTATAATCTGTGTTGTCAATTCAGAATTAGTTTTTGAAAGCACAATTCACCCCCCCTCTTGTGCATCCCTATCTCTTACATTCTCTTCTTTTGACTTTCTTTTGTTTTTATTTTTGTTCTCTTTTTTTTGATTCAATCTTGAGTTGTTGTAGGTCCCCTTTTGACGTGACTCTGCACATGCGTATTAAATCTTTGGTAGTGTTACGGTGACTCTCACACTTCATTAAAATTGATGTTGGTAGTTAAAGATTCACTAAATATAATTGAAAAATCCCCAAGCAACCACTAAGGGGTCCACTAGCCCTAATTAATGACTAATCTAGAATCCACTTTCAAAGCCATTACTTAGGGTTAGTGTTAAGCTCTACTTGGTGTGCGCTGGAAATCAGGTTTTGAAAATTGATTCCTCTCAAGAATGTGAAACCACAACATTCAATTGGATAAATTAAGCTTCACAATCTAGCAACCACTAAAAATCATATAGCATCATAAACCCAATAGGAATTCAAATATAAATTAAACATCATTCAATTAACATAACTCAATATCCAACACAAGTATTCCAATTCATAGACAACTAGAAAGAAAATCATGTCTCAAATCCAAATATACAAAGAGAAATGCAACCACAAGACTCAATACATAAGGAAGAGAGTATGAGAAAACAAATAACTCCTATATTTTGCCTATTGAAGCTAGAGCCACCTTCACACCACCAAAGCACCAAGATTCTAGCCTCTCATATCTTCAAATTCGTGCCCAAGAGGACCCATGAGACTTGTCCGAGGTTTAGCATATCCACAAGCGCACGGGTCGTCAAAAATAGTATAGAAAATGTTGTCGTTCCAACAGGGACTAAGGCAAAAGTGAATTAATTATCGCAATTATATTATCAATTAGATTGAGTGAGAATTTTTGTATTTTGAATTTCAAAAGTACCTAAAATGAAAATAACTTGACAAAAATTAAATTGAACTTTAATTTAAAACAAAGGAAAACCTAGGATTATTTATCCACTTTGTATTTCATGATGCTTGATTGACCCTCCTCTAATGACAATTAATGAATACTAAGTTGATGTTTGAAGTCATATCCATTTGAATAACTCTCTCAAGCTTACCTAAATCTTAATTAACTCTAATATGCATAATCTCTTACTACATATTATGTTAATTAGTCTCTATAAACATCCCACTTCAATTTTACAAAACTTGGTTAATGAATATCTCTATCTCATTAACAAACTCTCAATCTCAATTTGGAATTTTAAGACAAGTTTGAATTTAACCCAGTGCTATGCTTAATTGATGCTCTCTCAAGCCACTAATTAGGCTAACAAGCTAAATGTTGGCCACCACTTAGGATAAATAAAGCACAAGTTAAATTCACAACCTAATAATCATTAATCATCAAGAGAGAAAGAGTTCAAGCATCAATTCATACAGCTTCAAAATAATCCTAAAACAAATTAATTAGCTACTCATAACTACAAATAAAATCTCAAAATCATCCCATTAGCAGCCACAAATTCAGAGTCAGATATTATAATTAGAAATAAGGGAAAAAGAAACAAGAAATTGTTTAAATAACTCCCCAGAAATATCTTGTTCCCTTCCTTCCTTTCCAAATCCTCGCTGCCCAGAGAAGAGAAGATGATTACGATGACAATGACGGCACGCCGGAGTTCCTTTCGTCCTTACTCCGACCGCCGTCGCTCTCCCTCTCCTCTCTCCCTCATTGATTTTCCGCTGCTCCACTCGCTGAAGAAGACGACGTTGGAGAAGGGATGAAGATGAACAGTGACTTTGTGGCTTGTGTCTCCTTTTTTTAAGCACCTGATGCCATTTTGCTTTAGGTCTTCTCATGCCAAAACGGTGCGTTGCTCATAATGCTTCCACTTTACTGATCCAAATCAAGACCAAAAAAAAGTCCATGGTCCATTGCCTTTTTGTCCAAATCAAGACAAAAGCTTTTATCTCATAATGCCACGTTGCCAATCTGAAAAGGAAGAAGGAATAAAATAAAGGTGTAACTAATAGCAATAATAATAATATCTATTTATCTTTTCTTTTTCTACTTTTTTTTTCAGATTTTATACTATTGTTGATTTATTATTTTTTTCTTTTAATTTTAAAACTAACATATTTATAATCAAATCCCCAAATCATGCACCAATTTGATATTTTGTCAAAATCTTAACCAAATCCCTTTAATTTAGCATCAATAACTCCCCAAATGTACCCAAAATATATATCAAATTTAATGAAAATGGAGAGTCATCACACCCCCACACTTAGATCAAATCTTGTCCTCAAGATTTTAAATTGTAAAACAACCAAAGAAAAACATGGAAGCAAGATTTTAATGCAAACATTACAAAATTAAATCAATTTAATCTGTCAAAAATCAAGTCTTCACAAATATCTTTTCTATCTTCCAAAAATGCAAGTGACAAGGCAAGTAACTTGACAAAGATAAATAACAATAAGATGCCCCTCACAAGTTAAGTGTTTATACTCTTCCCTCACAATAATTAAGGGCTTGTGTTTCACTCAATTCCACCTATTGAAACTCAATCTACCATAAGCTTGTCTATCATCTCAATCTCCACTTTTTAATCTTATTGCATTCACAAATCAAAAGGACTTTTCAAGGGTTATAATGAGTTAGGGAAGATAATGAAATGACAATGAATATGGAGGAATACTTAGATTAATGCTAAGCATTTTAAAGACATGAGGAATGAAAGAATACAAATTTAGAGAAATCATGAGTACTCTTGTTTTTATTCCCTTTTTTTTTTCCTTTTGCGTAACTTTGTAAATCTTTTTTTTTTTTTGTGCAGCCACATCTTTTTTTTTCTATTTTTTTTTTTCACTCTTTATACAAACTCACGTAGCATCATTTTTTTTTCAAGTTCTTTCATTCTTTTTAAAAGCATCACTTAGCAATAACCCAAGTATTAAACGTGGAGAAAGAAAAATTGCATTATCTTAAGCAAACGGTTATTCAATCCATGCAACTTTTAATTCTTTTTTTTTTAAGAAAGTTTAGGCCCAAAGGGGTAAAGCAAAGGATGAACACAATAAGGCTGGACATTTGGCCAAATTAGCTATGAAAATGAATGCCTAAATCACTTTTGTGCATGCAAAAAGGATTTTTTTTAAGTTTCAAAAGAGATTCAAGACAAGTTCTAGAGATGAAATAACAATAAGTGTACTCCCTCTTGAAAGAAGTGACATTTAGGCTCAAATTACTCACCGGTTCTATGACATACTAAAGTCAATTACCTAAGCCAAATTACTTGCATATTTACAAACATATCAAGAAGATAGAATCAAATTTTAGTCAAACTCAATTCTTTTAAGTTCAAATTAAATCAACTTTGACAATGTTTGCAAGTAAAATCCAACTTCAAAAAAAATGAACACTCTTTTTTTTTTTTAATTTTCTAGGAAATATAAAAACAAATATTTTTTTTTTTTGTTTTCTAAAAAATTTATGTCTACAAAATAAAAAAATTGAAATTTTAAAACTTTTTACAAAACCAAAAACTTAAGGACAAGTCATACAAAATCAATGGTGCCCTCACCCCCACACTTAAATGTCACATTGTCCTCAATGTGAACATGCAACATGAAAAGTAGTGGAAAATAAGAAAGCATCCACAAACAAGTGTAGAGATGTTAAAAATTTCTCAAATTCAACAGTTTCACCGATTAATCAACACAAACGAGTGCCAACATCATCAATATCAAATATCAATCAAGCCAACCAGAATTAGCACTCATTCCCAACAACAATATCCAGATAAAAAAAATTCAAAGAGAAGTAGAAGAATACTCCCCTTCCTCTTCTTGATCTGTACTCTCAGCTTAGTGATCTTTGTCATCAAAATGGGACACATCATCAGGGGCTACAACAGTCCTACAAAATCAAAATAAAACACAATATCAAATACTTGGGTTGCCTCCCAAGAAGCGCTAAGTTTATAGTCTTCAGCCAGACTTTGCAAAATCAATTACTAATCATAAGTATCAAAAATCATAACCATCTTGTCTTCATTTCTCTTGTGACAAAAAGACTTTAACAAATATAAGAGCTCATTCAGACAAGAAACATGCACCTCCTCAATCAAAAATGACCTTGGAATGCATAACTTAACCAAGCTAATAGAAGGCTCTAACTTAACTTTTTCACAATTGTTATCCATGCCCCCTAAATAGTTTGAAAAGCCAATAAAATCTACTTGACTCTCATCAGTAAGAGTCAAAGTATCCATAGGAGGATCAAGATTATAAATTGTTGGGATTTCCTCTCTATTCACTTGTTCAAAACAACAATCATCAAGCTCCAAAATTGAAACTTCAACTAAGTCCTCAATATTGTTCTCTCCCTCATTGATTTCCAACTTACACTCACCCCCAAGAATATCACATGCCATTGGTAACAACTCATCACTCTCCATGATCAAATTTTCCGTTGAAATTTCCTTTTCCATTGAAGCATCATTTGATATATCAGAGAAAACACCCTTTTGTTTCAAAGCCTCAAGGTTAGAAGCAATTTCACTCATTTGGAGTGCTAGCTTTTGAAGAGCTAATGTATTCTTTTCTTGCCTAGCATTGATTTCATTATCATTATCTAGGATACGCTGAAGCATATCCTCTATTGTAGGCTTCTCCCTATGAATGGGGTTAACTTCATCTACATGAAAAGTGGGTGATGATTCAAAATGTGATGCACATGGAGAAAGAGAACAATTGGGATCCCAAAACAATGATTGTTCATGATTCCGTCTAAGGCTAAAATTATCATCATAGACATCAGTTTGAGCCCTAGCAAAATCATCCTCCACATAATCCAAGGTTGAGACATGGGGACATTGCTCACTAAAATGATTATATCCACAATAACTGCAACAAATGTACTCACATGGAGTTTCATATGAAAAAGAGTCATAATAGGAATTTGTATAATCATTTTGATGATCAAATCCACCATTTGTGTCATTGGTCCACCAAGGATAATCCATAACAAAGTGTCTATCAAGTAACTAACAAACACAAAAGCACAACACTAAAATAATTAAATAAACTACCTAAGACACACAAAACAAAACAAAACAAAAGGGGAAGAAAAGAAAAAAAAATCAACAATAAATGATTGCACAATTGCAACAATTAACCACACAAGCTTTTGCCATTAGTCCCCGGCAGCGGCGCCATTGACTTGTCCATGGTTTAGCATATCCGCAAGCGCACGGGTCGTCAAAAATAGTATAGAAAAGGTTGTCATTCCAACAGGGACTAAGGCAAAAGTGAATTAATTATCGCAATTATATTATCAATTAGGTTGAGTGAGAATTTTTGTATTTTGAATTTCAAAAGTACCTAAAATGAAAATAACTTGACAAAAATTAAATTGAACTTTAATTTAAAACAAAGGAAAACCTAGGATTATTTATCCACTTTGTATTTCATGATGCTTGATTGACCCTCCTCTAATGACAATTAATGAATACTAAGTTGATGTTTGAAGTCATATCCATTTGAATAACTCTCTCAAGCTTACCTAAATCTTAATTAACTCTAATATGCATAATCTCTTACTACATATTATGTTAATTAGTCTCTATAAACATCCCACTTCAATTTTACAAAACTTGGTTAATGAATATCTCTATCTCATTAACAAACTCTCGATCCCAATTTGGAATTTTAAGACAAGTTTGAATTTAACCCAGTGCTATGCTTAATTGATGCTCTCTCAAGCCACTAATTAGGCTAACAAGCTAAATGTTGGCCACCACTTAGGATAAATAAAGCACAAGTTAAATTCACAACCTAATAATCATTAATCATCAAGAGAGAAAGAGTTCAAGCATCAATTCATACAGCTTCAAAATAATCCTAAAACAAATTAATTAGCTACTCATAACTACAAATAAAATCTCAAAATCATCCCATTAGCAGCCACAAATTCAGAGTCAGATATTATAATTAGAAATAAGGGAAAAAGAAACAAGAAATTGTTTAAATAACTCCCCAGAAATATCTTGTTCCCTTCCTTCCTTTCCAAATCCTCGCTGCCCAGAGAAGAGAAGATGATTACGATGACAATGACGGCACGCCGGAGTTCCTTTCGTCCTTACTCCGACCGCCGTCGCTCTCCCTCTCCTCTCTCCCTCATTGATTTTCCGCTGCTCCACTCGCTGAAGAAGACGACGTTGGAGAAGGGATGAAGATGAACAGTGACTTTGCGGCTTTTGTCTCCTTTTTTTAAGCACCTGATGCCATTTTGCTTTAGGTCTTCTCATGCCAAAACGGTGCGTTGCTCATAATGCTTCCACTTTACTGATCCAAATCAAGACCAAAAAAAGTCCATGGTCCATTGCCTTTTTGTCCAAATCAAGACAAAAGCTTTTATCTCATAATGCCACGTTGCCAATCTGAAAAGGAAGAAGGAATAAAATAAAGGTGTAACTAATAGCAATAATAATAATATCTATTTATCTTTTCTTTTTCTACTTTTTTTTTTCAGATTTTATACTATTGTTGATTTATTATTTTTTTCTTTTAATTTTAAAACTAACATATTTATTATCAAATCCCCAAATCATGTACCAATTTGATATTTTGTCAAAATCTTAACCAACTCCCTTTAATTTAGCATCAATAACTCCCCAAATGTACCCAAAATATATATCAAATTTAATAAAAATGGAGAGTCAACATAGCCTCCATGAATGAAGAAGGAATGAGATGGAAATGGAAGAAGGAAGGGAGATAATGCTGAAAATCAGCAAGAATGGAGGAAAGAGTATATGGAAATAGTGAGGATTTGAGTGGAAATGAGGAAGAACAAGAGGAATCCTTGGGGAGCTGGTATATTTCAGACTTAGGAGGCTTAGAATGGTGAATTTCGGGGTTGGGTACCATTTATACTCCCAAAAAAACCCCAAAAAATGAGTTAGTAAAATACTGATATCAGGCCCACGTCATGGGCTCGCCACAGCGAGCTAGGGGCTCGCCGTGGCCTCTGCGTGGAGTTCTTTGGCTTCCCTCGTCGTGGCAATTTTTCTGCCCCCTTGTTTAGTTGCCTTCTTTGCAACCGGGTTCTTTGATTGGGCATGTTTTTCTGTGATATGCAAATGAAATAGGCCTAAGGTAGCATCAAATTGTCCTTGAAAATTGGTTAAACAATAAATCATTCTAATTATATCCTAATTGCCCTTGATTAGTATAAACTCCTATAAGGTATTCAAAAGTCAGATTTTGTTCTAATTAGGCACAATCACCCCAAGAACATGCAATAATCCAATGATTTTAACTATTAAAAGTGTATAAAAATAGGTGCAATCACTCATATAGAGGGCATTCACAAATACGTAAAGACAACTATATTTAATTGATTAATTTATGCAATACTTGATTTTAAGAGATTCAATTTTATAAAAGGGCATGACTACTCATAACTAATGCATGTATCTATCTAACTTAAACCATTGCAATTCGCTTTGCATTTGTAGCGTAGGTGCATAGATGCGATTAAGAACATGATCAGGAGCCTTTGTAGCTGCCTTGTGCATCAAAGAAGTTCCATCACTAGTTATTGATGTTACCATGGAATTCTTGAAGCGAAGCCCATGGATAAGGTTGAAAACGCTAGCTTGTCGATAATGGATAGCTTCATTGAAAACCGAAAGGAACGTTAGACTAGTGGAAATCTCTGGGATTTCTTTTGATACTTGGAAAACAAATTCGACATTCTCTACTTTAGCTGCATAGCATAAAGCTTCATATACAACTCCCTTTTGGTATGCTTTCCTTGCATTTTTACAAACTAGGCAAAGAAGATCATATGCTTGTGCATGAAGCAGCTTTACCTCTTGTATTTTCTTAACTCCTAGATTGAGACATATCACACATGGATCTTTTAGTTTGTTTAATTTAATTTATGAGAATAAACAGTTATGTTGAAAAAACACCCAATTATTTGAAGAGATATGAAAGTTATCGGCATCCATACCTACAAAAGTATCGCTGGAGGCTACGAGCTTTAGTAGTAAACCAACTATACCAGTTCATTAAGGCCAAATATTTAATCCCTTGGTCCTACTAAAAAAATGAAAAAATATAAATATTTTATTACATAGAACATAATTGACAAATCTCTTATTTGCAGTGTTTTTACATCCTTAAATGGAGGCTTTTAACATAAATGAGATGCAAATTTGGTCCATTGTGTTTATTGAATATATTAGACTCTTAGGTGAAATTAGCATGAGATTAGGATTAATTGGCCATAATTGTATATTGATTTTCATTAATTGATTTATAGGGTTATTTGATCCTTACTCCGTATTATTTGTAGGTCGCTTGAGGACCAAGAATAGGATCTAGGGTGACGAAGGAAGCAAAAGAAGAAGCTGAATAATTTATGAGTTCGCCGTGGCCACTCACAATGAAGGCCATGGCGAATGTGTCCTGAAGAGGAAGAGAAATGTGGTGTTTGTCGAGGCTTCGCCACGGTGAACCCATAGCAAACTTAGCTAAAAGGGGCAGAGAAATACCCTGCTCGCTGTGACCTCACCGTGGCGAAGCCTCGACAAACACCACATTTCTCTTCCTCTTCAGGACACGTTCGCCATGGCCTTCGTTGTGAGTGGCCACGGCAAACTCATAAATTATTCAGCTTCTTAGAGAAATACCATGTTCGCCGTGACCTCACTGTGGCGAAGCCCACGGCGAGAGGCCCCTGACAACTACAAGATTGCACAAACACCATTATACTCTACTCTAACAACTAAATGTTTGGATAAATTGTTAGCCAAGAGGTCCTTCTTAATAACTACATCAAATATTGACCTAGAGGAATGGTGAAGACTTTTTCAACTTTCCATTCAAAAGAACCTGGTTAGCTCTGATCAAAATAGACCTCAAATAAAGCATTCAAAGGATAACAAAGTTGAAAAACTCTTCATCATTCCTCTAGGTCAATATTTTATTTGAGAATGTTCTCATAAAAAAAGGCTAAACTTGCACAAAAGAAATGCACAAGATTAAAGAGCTTTTTCTTTGTTGAATCAAACTAACAAATTTTATCTGTCATTGGACACTACAACCTCACTTTTATAGAAGGGGTCGACCTGCAAACTGTTGCTCACTCTTTACAAGTTAGAAACAAATAGAGAGGTAATGTAGTAGAACATTAATGAACTGTTTTTTATCATACTGCTCAACATGTTGACATACTGAACTTGAACAGAGAGTATAGACAAAAACTTTGAAATGTTTGTTGTGTGATGTTGTACTATCTATGATTCAAAATGTAAGAGCCAGTTGAAGGATTGGATTTGGCCTCAAATATAAGACCTCAATCCTCTTTGTTCCGCATATTTATCATTTTTAGGTCAAAACTATTATATTCCTATTAATTGTACATGTTAAGGGATTTTAAACCAAGGGCGTAACTTTATTGCAAATTATTTGGATGGATGGTATTTCAATGAAACCAACGCACATTTTTTTACAAATAACTACTTAGTTAATTTCCTAATATACTCAAATTAGTTAAATAGATCTCATAATTGGAAGGAGTAACATTTTTAGCTAAGGCCCCACATATAATGTTCCTGTCGTGACTTTCCAGATCAAAGCTGAATTAATGGAATCTACACTGTATATAATATGACATTATAAGGAATGAACCATTTTATGAAAGTCAAGTAACAATATTGCCAGAAATCATCGAAGTGTCTCTCTATATATACAAGAGATATCTGAAGCTGTTATAGCAACCAATGCACCACTCTTGTGAGCTTCCTCACATGCTTTTGTTATTGTTCCGATAGTATCGGGAATTTCAAATAGATACCCTTCAACTACAAGTATGTTGGTCTTGGGAATTATGTTAGCCAAGGTTATGTCATAATTAACTGTTGAAGATGTTCCCTGACACAAGCATAATAAAAAAGTGAGAATAGAATCATTTTCAAAAGGTAAATGCACCGTAACGAAGGTGCCAAAAATATTGAACTGGGGGCATAAAAATGTACTAGAGATGAAATATTTTTACATTATTGGGTTTGAATAATCCTTATGGTCTCATGATTTTGAAAACATTCTAATACTAAAGACGTAGGGTATTGTTTGGAAGTAGGAAGAGAAATGCCGCCTTTAAAATCTCCCAAATTGAGAAAACTAGTGTATATTTCGATTGAGCTGAGCTTGAAAATGCCACTGCTGCTCATTTACAACCCTAACTTTTAAGAACTTTGGAAGTTAAGTTGAAAATCCTTAATTATCCTTCACATCCTTACAAAAAAAAAATCCAATACAAGGGAAACCTTTCAATGAAGCCCTCTCTTCGCTTCTCATTTCCTTCATTGTCCCTCATCCAAACATGCCAATATGAATTTCAGAATCAAGCTGTACTTCCGATTTAAAATGGTGAATGTCGCCAATCAATATGAAAGGTCACGCTTGTTTCAGAAAATTATTTTCCAAAAGCACATGTTTGGTTGCATAATATTTTTTTGTCATTACATCTTAAATAATTCTAAGATTGATGCTTCAAGAAGAAATAATAATGCGCCATATAGTACATAGTGCGGCTGGTATACATAGCATACTGATGACAAAAATTTCCATATTACTATGTCATTCATAGTCACGCAAACAAGAAAATTTATTATGCAAATAAATTTTACAACAGCAGAACCCATCAACATCTGTAATATTTATTTACGTAAAAATTTATCTTGTTCAACCACATCGTGCAGAGAGAGATGTACTTTTGATAAATATACACGTCCCCTACTCAAGAGCAAGAAGGGTTTAAAAATAAAGAGTAAATGCTTAATTTGTCGTGCAATCAGGTAGACACAGAGTGAGCGACAAGAAAGAAAATGGCTGCATATGAAGCTCAAATCTCAGAATTATACTCATCAAATGACACAAAAATTGCAAGGAAGTGGCATATTTATATCATAATATTTTCGTCAGTAGCACATCATACCTGATATGCAAGCATTGTGCGCTGGGCATCTGGAGTGGTGAGAACTATCACCGTTCCAGTTGTTTCACCTGCGATAGGCGCAGAAAGAAACTGCAATTTGCTCGACGTAACTTTTCCCTATAAAATTATTGGAAAAAATTTGAAAGCAAGTTAAATAAATGAAATTTACTCAAAGAAAAAAAGCATAAATAATGCAAACTCAAAATTACTCGCTAAGAAGTAGAACAAATGAGACAGTTCTATAAGAAAGGAGCTTGCAAAAATATATCATGCCATATATAATGTAGCGTTGAAATTTTCCTGCATGTAATAGCAATATTAGCTTAAGATATATGCTTGTGGTGTCTGAAGTTAGCTGTCATAGATTTTTCAAGCATGGTTTTTTTTTCCAATAAAACTCTTTCAATTACCTCAGGCCGATCATGCGGTAACACGAGTCGATTCTTCTGAAACAGCAGCCCATCCCGAATGGTAAAATCTGGCCATAACTGCGGATCTTCCTCAATTTGTTTAACTTGGTCCTGAATCGTCACCGAAGCCTTGACAGCCGCCAACAAATCCTCCATCAAAGAGGATTCCAGACGCAACAATGCCAAACAAGAAATGCGAGACGAAGAGTCAGCTGCCACATTATTCTTACCTGGTTTATACTCAATCTCAAAATCATACCCCAACAACTTAGTTAACACCGCTTCCTGCTCAGGAGTTTGTAATACTTGCCCCCCCAAATGTTTGAGACTCTCATGATCCGTACGGATAATGAAATGGTGCCCCACTAAGTAATGCCGAAACTTTGCCACCGCTGAATGATAGCATAAAGTTCCCTACTGTAAGTGGATTGAGCTTGCATTCGACCAGAAATCTGCTTAGAAAAGAAGGCAATAGGATGCCCATTTTGGCTCAAAACAGCCCCAATACCTTTACCCGAAGCATCGGTCTCCAACACGAATGATTGTTGAAAATTAGGTAACACTAAGATAGGAGCTTGGGTAAGCACCGATTTCAAATCATCAAAAGTGCGTTGAGCCTCCTCAGTCCAAACGAAAGCATCTTTCTGCAAAAGCTGAGTCAAAGGACTATCAACTGGGCATACCTTCGAATAAATCGGCGATAATATCCCGACAACCGAAAAAATCCACGCAACTGGGAAACAGACTTCGGAACAGGCCAATGCTGAATGGCCGACACCTTCGCAGGATCCATTTCGACTCCTGCTGCCGAAATCACATGACCAGGGTACTCGACCCGAGTCTTACCAAAAGAACACTTCAACAACTTAGCATAACAACGATTATCAGCCAGAACCTGTAAAACTATCTTCAAATGTTACAGATGCTGAATCAAAGAAGAACTGTAAACCAAAATATCGTCAAAGAAAATAAGCACAAACTTGCGCAAAAATTGACGAAAAACAGTGTTCATCAAAGCTAGGAACGTTGCAGGAGCATTAGTAAGCCCAAAAGGCATTACAAGCCACTCATACAATCCTTGATGAGTCCTAAACGCAATCTTCTCCCTATCCTCCAGACACATCAGGATCTGGTGATATCCTGAACGCAAATCCAGCTTAGAATAAAAACAAGAACCACCCAATTCATCCAAGAGTTCATCCACCATAGGCATCGGAAAGGAGTCCTTGAGAGTAATAGAGTTCAAAGCTCTATAATCAACACAAAACCTCCATGTACCATCCTTCTTAACTAAAATCACCGGGGTAGAATACGGGCTAAGGCTTGGCTGAATAAGACCTTCATTAAGCAGCTCTTTCACCATTCTTTCAATGGCGTCCTTCTGACTAAAAGGGTAGCGGTATGGCCGCACCTTCACTGGCCCCATCCCCCCTTTAATGGAGATACTATGATCATGACCCCTATTAGGAGGCAACCCCTTTGGCAACTCAAAGACCCCCTGAAACTCCTGTAAAACTTCCCGAATATCGTCTGCCACATTATCAGGAAGGACAACCCGAGACACTGGAGTCTCCAACTGAGTATCTAAATGCATCAAAAATAATTCAGACACCGCCTGAGTCTGCACCATCCGTTGCAATTGATGAAACTCAGCTCTAGAAACAGTAGGAAAAGAACTACCATACAAAGTAATAAAATCACCCATATGGTAGAACTTGAGCTTGGCTCTGCCCACCGTATAATCAGCCACATGAGGGCCTAACGTGGCCAACCACGAAGCACCAATTACCATGACTGATCCCGCAATCGGCAAGACAAACGCTGGCAGCTCCATGTGTGGCCCTGAATCAACAATGGCAAAGTACGAATCATACCCTCCCCTTTCATAGCAAAACCATCGCCAATCATCACTCTAACATTACCCACTGCCTCAACAGGTAAATGCAAATGTTTCACTATGCGAGGATGAATGAAGCTATCCGAACATCCTCCATCTAACAAAATTTGGACGCTTGTTCCCTAAATCGACCCCTCAAACCTTATAACGGCCTTGCCTTGACGCCCTTGAAACGCGTGCAACGACAGATGATGCAGTGATACAGGTTCACCCTCGCCATTAGAATAACCATCACCGCCATCCAGAAGGTCAATATCGTCCTCACCCTCCTCGGTCTCCATAAGCATCAACTGCTTGTTTTGACAACGATGAGTAGGTGAAAATTTCTCATCGCAAGTGTAACACAAGCCCTTCTCCCTTCTTATTAACATCTTCGCAAGCGTTATTTTTTTCACCTAAGGAAAAGGTTTGGAAGATGGAGTGGGAAGCAATGGCGACAACGAAGATTTCGAAGACGCAGATGCCGCAGCTGAACTAGAACTCTGTGGACTCCAAGAAACACTAGGGTATGGTTTAGGGCTAAACCCACCCCTTGGGCTACTAAAATTAGACTTTGAAGGACTAGAACTGAAGCCCACTTTTTTATCAAACAACTTAGCCAACTCCATGGCCCGCAACAAATTGGAAGGCTTTTGGGCCATAACATCCCTCTGTACATCATTTTTCAGCCCACCAGTGAAACAATCCAGCAAAGCATCCTCAGCAATACCATCAGATCGATTTGCCAAAGACATGAATTCACGACAATAATCTTCAGCGCCACCTATTTGTGTCAACTTGAATAATTTGACCCAAGGCTTCTCATACACAGATGGACCAAATTCACCTTCAATAGCTTGCACCAAGGAACTCCAAGAAGTAATGACTCCAGTCTTCTGCAATAATTGAAACCATGGAACAACATCACCTTCAAAATTAACTGAAGCAACAATCACACGCTGAGCATCTGGAGTTCCATAATAAGAGAAGTACTTTCTGCTCTGAATATCCATGTCATCGGCTCAGTACCTCCAAACTTGGGAAAATCCAACTTAACATGCTTCGAAGACTGACCTTGATACCACCGTCACCACCTCCATCCTGATGGCGATTGCGAAAGAAACCTTGATGATGTCCACCACCACCAGGATCACCTCCAGGATCCTGAAATCGATTACCAAAATTCATATTCTGAGTGATCGAGTCAATCGCAGCCTCTAAACGATCAAATATACAATTTGGAGCTTGAGCCAACACTTCTAATGCTCTCTCTAATCGATGAAAACGACAGTTAGCATGTTCTTCAAATGCATCCATGTGAGCCTTCGAATTCAACTCCACTTGATCAACATAATCAGTCATCGCCTTCACGTCCGCTTGAGCCATCGAAACTCAATGGAAGCACCAAATTGTAATGAACCTAATTGACAACAAACAGAATTTATATTCAACTGGAAATAACTCCAATCTCAGAGTTATTAATCAATTAAACTGCAACAGTATTACAATCACAACACAGTTGTAATATGAACAACCATAGAATCCAAAGAACAGAGCATAGAATTCATAAGGAAATACAGATGTAGAAGTAGAAGGGAAGAGGTTCAGTGAGAAAGAGAGAAGATACAGAGAGAAGAGATAACCAATTTGATACAACCAACATGAATGCTAAACTCTCTCTTCTAGCAGAATATAACTGCCTGTGCCTCTCTCACTTTCCAGGTGGCACGCCTCTCCCTCTGGCTACGTCTCGGCCCATCATCACCCTGATCTTGCAACTCCTCTGGACGGCCCACCTCAGTCAGGCCCACTCCTTGAGTTATGACAGTTAACTTCGTCATCATTCATCCCACCAATTTCTGCTTCCCCATTATGAAATTGCTTTGGTCTTGTTATGCCAGTAGGACTGGAATATTCCTCACATTCACAAAAATGCACTGGGAGAGGAGGAACTTCAACTTTTGGGAAGCTATATTTGTGCTTCCCAGTTCTTGTAAATGGTATGGATTTTATCCGCAGAAGAAGGTTGAAATTTGAATCATGATGCAGTGCTAGATACAGTAAGCATCTTCACATAAGCAGTAAAACAAAATATATACAGGGAAAATGACAATTCTTAGAATAATTGAAAAGTTACATTCAGTATAAAACATTTATCATCTGAAGGCTCACTACATTTAGCAAGCATGACCCTGACATGTCCCATTAAGTATAGTCATACCATTTGCCGAATCCTGCATTGGGTATGAACTGACATAGTTTTGCACTAAGTTCAATATTTACAATAACAACGTATTGGTAAAAGCAGCTGTGGTTATAAATACACAGTAACACTTACATAGGAGGTAAAGAACAGAGACTATATGGCTATATAGCAGCTCATGTCAATTCCCATATATTAAATTGAAGATCTCTAAGAAGGCCAGATAAGGAAACATTTTCAATTTTTAACCCACATTTCTCAATTTGGGAAAGAAAATCTGTTGTTTGTTTGTCTTTAACTCTCTTTGTTAGGCATTTCCTTTGAGGAAATGCTTTCATCAGGATCAGGACTAGTGCCAGGTTCATCACTAATAGCAAGCTTAGCATCTTATTCCCACTTTCGTTTCAAACGTACAAGATAATGTTCTTTAGCTTTCTCTAGCTTTAACTTTCCACCCCTTCCTGAGACATCCATTATACTGTACGCAAGGAAATATACATTAGCCATGCATGTATGGAAATATATCAAAAACACACACATCTGACATAAACATGCATGTACAAAACCAAAAGAACTGCAAGTCTAATAAGCACATCAAAATGTTTTCTTAAGAAGCAAACTTAAGAGATAGAAAAACTGAGTGAGGGGAAATGACCTGAATAGGATCTTAAGGAAGATAAATTCATCTTATCAAGCTCTATAATGGCTAAAGCAAAAAAATCAAACTCTATAACAGTGAAAGCCAGTTTTGACATCTATTCTAAAAAGTTCAAAACCAATAAGTTCTTGCATACTTTCACACCTAAAAGGGCTGTTACACTAGCATACAGATACTGGCACCTCCATGCTATGCCCATTTCAATATTATTGTCTGCCAGACAAAAAATATTGCTTTAACCTCTTTGACCTACATTAAGTGGAAGTTAATAACTTTTTGTGAAGACACAACATATTTCAAGTGAAATTTTTTTTTATCTATCTTGTTCTCAACAAGCATGAATTGCATACATGATTTTTCTGAAATCACCCATTACGTGGCCTTCCAAACATTATCAAGATATTCCTACAACACTATTTAAGTAATAGCTAACCAAACACATTCTTTCTAGCTTTGACCAACAATGCCTCATCATATATTAAATATATCTATCGCACAAAAGACTAATAAAATAGGTACATTCTTATAATTGCACAAGATTTACTTTTTTTCTTTAGTAAGTCCCATTAATCATTCACCGTTTTTTGCATGCAATAGAAAATATACGCTCTGATTTTAATTCACCTTCTCAATTTTTGAAAATTATCTTGGCTACTAACACACTATTTATAGAATATATACATCGTTTAGTCAACAAAGTCTCAGGATAAGGCAAAAGTTTAAACCGCTCCCCCTCCCCAAAACCCAGGAAAACGTTAGACCATGTTAAATTATAAAAACATTACATTCATAACAAGAGTGTAATACAGGTCAAAAAAAAAACCAAGGGTGTAATAATGTACCCAAAAGGCCAAAACACTCATGCCAGCAGAACATATATAATACTTCTTCCATTCCAAAATATAAGACCTATTTATATAGTTTGAAAATTAAGGATATTGGTTATGTTAGTTAACATGATATTACTAAAATACCCAAACATCCTCCGCAGATAATCAGACGTCACACTTCTCCCAAGCCTCCCACAAATACTCTCACTCTAGACGCCTCACCTTCTGTGTTCTCCTCCTCCATATCCATTATATCTACGAATTCAAAATGCGCAATTTATATTAATGGCCAAAAGAAAAAAGCGTAATTTATACATTAGATATGTAAACTGAAAAACTAGCCACCAAGCACTAAAAACACTCGAATCAAACGCTTCAAGTTACGTTTAAACAGTAAAATCTTAAAAAATACTAACCGCAAGGCTCAGAAATTTCTTGAAGCAGAAGTGGAAGAATGTGTAGGGAAGCTCGAAGTGAGCTCGATAGCGAGATTGTGGGTGGATGGGTGCGAGGAGGGGCCGATGAACACGTTGGCATATGATTCTCACCATCACAAACATTTATTTTGTCTCAATATTTTAAGGGAAAATACACATCCTTCTTGAAGGGATTTAATCATAATCATCACACTCTAAATAATCATTAAATTATATTGAGATCTGAAGAGACCTAATTAATATTAAATAGTTTGTCATTGACTACCAACTACTTGAGTTGTCAATGTACAACTCAATAGTTGTCAATAACAATTCCTTGAATCAATACATATCTCAATAATTGTTAATATCAGTTTATTGAGTTGTCAATGTATCTCTTTCATTGACAACTCAAGGAGCTGCTATTGAAAACTATTAAGTTGTCAATGAAAGAGATACATTGACAACTCAAAAAGCTGATATTAACAACTATTGAGTTGTCAATGACAAACCATTTAATATCACCCAAGTCCTTTGGAACTTCAATGTAATTTAATAATTGTTTAGAATCTAGTTGTGATTAATTCCCTTATGAGAGACCTGGTTGTGATTTTCCCTAAATTTTTCCTTTTCCTTTCACTTCCTTTTTCTTAAATAGTTATTATTATTTTTTATTTTTAATATGTTATTTATAATTTTCCTTCTCCAAAATAAATCATATTTTTAGGTTTACTCAAATAAATACTCAATAAATCTTATTTATCATAAATAATTCTTTCCTAATGCTATTTAAATTATACTAATTAAAATCAGAATGTTACACAATATCTTCAAAATATCTGAAATATCTTCTTCCAATAACGTGCATTCGTCATCTTTTGCTCATCATCATTTTGTCTCATTTTGTAATTCTTCTATGATATCTACAATAAAAACTAAATATAGAGAGTAGCAATTGTCCCAAAAAATTAATTTCAACAATTAACACAGCAATTAACAATTGTACCCTATTCAAATATATGTGACATAGGTATCCTGTTAGTTCATGTTAACCTATAAACATGACCAATTCATCATAAAAAGACCTTATAACTACTCTATATAACCATAGAAATCTTGAGAGTTGTCGCATACATAAAATGGTGACTGACCTCTTTAATAACAGCCACAATGGCATGCAATATAATTGTTTTTTAAAAAAATCAAAGATATAACTTATTTTTATAATTGTATTATTAAACAACAGTTAAACAGAATATTTTCATAAGACAATAAAAAAAAAGTTTAAAACATTGATATATATTATATATATAAATTATTTTCGCATAGCCTCGCAAGGAAACAATATACAAAACTATAAAATGAATGAAATAATAGTAATATAGATTTTAATAAAATAAAGAAAATAAAAAAATAAAAAAAAATTGGGGAAATTATATGGTGGCTGTTTCATCTCAAATTTGGCAACATAAACCATGGTTAACACTTATGGTGGCTAGGAGTTGACGAAGAGACACAGATACTTACGGGAGAGGATCCTCTCCTCTACCCTTCACATTCTCTTCCCTCCTTTACCCCAAATTTTTTTAATTTTGGGGTCAAATTTTTTTTATTTGTTTTCATCATTAAATTCTACATAAAATTAGTGACATTTTGATATCTCATGGATAAAAAATGGTTCAGTTTTCAATTTTATATGATTTTTTAAAGATTTAATACTTTAACTTTAAGAAAATACAGATTTTTAAGTATTAAATCTTTAAAAAAATCATATAAAATTGAAAACTGAACCATTTTTTGTCCATAAAATATCAAAATGTCACTAATTTTATGTAGAATATAATGATGAAAACAAATAAAAAAAACCAAAATTAAAAAAATTTGGGGTAGAGGAGGGAAGAGGATGGGAAGGGTAGAGGAGGGAAGCCATTCCCCCGATACTTTATGCCCATGGTGTTGGTGTCTGTTCTTTGTCGGAAGAGACACCATAACACTTACTATTAGTTGTCTTTTTTATCATACACTAAAACAAATAGTTGAAGGCACATTTTGCACCAGTGCACACTACCTGTTATTCAATTATATATTTATCCTCAATACTCAACTTCACTTTTAATTGGACAATTCTATATGTTGTATACTCAAGGAAAATACAAATGAGATGATCATTCATGCGTTATACTCGAGTCATTTCTTCATTAGTTTTGTTATCATAAAAAATACTCAATCTAACGATAGTTTATAAAAAATATAATATTATTTCTCTCCTACACATATTTAAATTTTAAATTGTTTTTAAATATACCTGCCAACCATCAGGAGAGATTAAACTACTTCTTTTAGTCTTTAATGTATGACATATTTGAAGAATTAATCTTGGTTTTTACATATTGAACCTTTTAATATTTTTTTCATTTTTTCCAAATTATCCTTTTTGATACTCGCCCTCAAAACAAGAAAGATAGATATGGAGGGAATTAAGAAAGATGATTAGAGTGATTTAGAAAAAAAAATAAACTAACTTATTTAACATTATTAATTTAATCAAATTAGGTAAATATACCCTAAATTCATACAAAAAGAGTATTGCTTTTACTTTAGTCTAATTTTAATTGTTTAATAAAATATTTTATATATCTTCAACTGATAAAGAGATCTCATACTCAACAGATTTTTTTAGGACATGCACTACCTTCAATAAAATCATAGAAACATGCTAAAGTAATAAGTGACAATATCGTCTTTATATATAGCTCTACTCTGTCTTGCTGTGTATTTCTTTTCTTATCGTATCAATATCGGCAACTTTGTTTGAATACTCCTATTATCCTGAAACGTTCAAACTATGCGAATATGAATTAGTCCGCAAACAAAGCTTTGTTGCATTAGTTACACATTAGACATGAATTGCAGTGTAGACGAAATAATAGCACATTTAAGTCCTTCTTCACATTATATATATGTTATTTCTACTTGACTTTGTATGTGTATGATTATACTCTATAGTTTCATGCCAATTTCCCTCCTAGTTGAAACAATCCTTTAGAAGAACATATTAGATGAAGAGAAATATTTACTCTGCTCCATCCTTTCATGTGAGAAAGCAGAGTAAAAGGCTAAGGTTTGGCTATGGTTGTCTTGTAATGGAGGGCCATCCATTGCTTCATCTCTTTGCTCCACATTTTCATGTGATATCGTAGAGGAATTAAAGGTTTGGCTATGGCTATCTTGAGATGATAGTATATTTAAGGCTTTCAGTCTCGCATCTCGGCCACCCTCTTGGGGTTTCATTATTGGCGCTTGGATTGGCAACTTTCCTTCAAGCATGAAAACAACAGAGGACATGGATGGTCTTAGAGTTGGAGATGGGTTAGTGCATAGAAGGACCACCTCCAGCATTCTCATGGCTTCTTGTAAGGAGTAGTTTGAATCAAGACTTGGATCCACTAGCTCAAGAAGGTTTCTTTGCTCTTGAAGAACATATGCCTTTAATCACATCAAAGTATGCAATTGTTAGAAATTAAATCAAACTATTATTTACAAAGAATGCTGAACATCATTAATGCTGCCAAGCTGAAGTACTATAACTAACCCAATCAAGAAGATAAAAAAACTCCTCTTTTGGCCTATAGCTTGTGTTGCTTTTTCCGCTGACAATTTCTAAAGCAACAACTCCAAAACTATAAACATCTGCTTTGTGAGTTAAGTATCCTCGCATTGCATATTCAGGTGCCATATAACCACTAAAAAGAGAAAACAAAAAATGTAAATGGCTAAATCAAGTCATAAAACAAACAAAAAATGTATAAGCCAATTTAAGAAGAAAACCCTATTATAGTTAAATTAAATTTGACAGTTGATATAGTGAAAACATGTATAAGTAGAGTACTGACATTGTTCCCGCTACTCTTGTGCTAATATGAGTACTCCCATCTTCATCAAGTTTGGCTAAGCCAAAGTCTGAGATCTTGGCATTCAAATCTTTATCAAGTAAGACATTTGTTGCTTTAATATCCCTATGCACAATTTTCAAAATTGATTCCTCATGAAGATAAGCTAATCCTTTTGCTATCCCTACACATATCTTCATTCTTGTAAGCCAGTTCAAGTGTATTTTTGGTCCTCGGCCACCTAACATTAACATCAATAATATCATAATTTAAATAGAACCAAATCAAAACAAAAATTTCTTATATCTTTACTATTGAGACCTTCAATAAAATTAAATACTTGTAGAAGTTGTTTCAAATGAGTAACTATATACATATTTGAATAAAAAAGCCTAAAATACCACATGCAAACTTTTAATTTAAAAATTTAAATATATAAGGGTACATGGTCAAAAAAGACCCTATACTTATATCCAAGGTACATCTAGGGCATCTTGTACTTTTTTTTTTGGGCTCAAAATTGTCTGTCAACTTTCAAATTCGGGTCAATAATGACATTTCTACCAAATTGGTCCAACGGACGTTTCAAATTCAGGGCAATAATGGCTCCTCCATTATACTAGACCAATTTCTGTTACTTTTTTATGGGTAGGTCCCACACTAGAATTTCACAGGAATCTAATATTTATTAAGCCAGTTTGACGGATGAGTCATTATTGACTTGAATTTGAAACATCCATTGGGCCAGTTTGATGGATGAGTCATTTTTGGCCCAAATTTGAAACGTCCGTTGAGGCAGTTTAATGGAATAGTTATTATTGGCCCGAATTTGAACGTTGATGGATAGTTTTGAGTAAAAAAAAAGTACAAAGTGTCAAATGTACCTTGAACAGAAGTATATGTTCATTTTTTACCCTTCACCCAATATATAACTAAAGGGAAAATTTCAGTAAAGGACCACTGTAGACAATTAATGTAAAAGAAGGACCAAAACTTTCTGAAATTTCACTGTAGGACCTAGGTCCTTAAATGAAAAAAAATTGCTGTGTAAAAAGACCTTGTGGAAAAGAGGAATTAATTTCACTGCGCACCCCTGTGGAAAAGTACACTGAGCTGACGAAAAGTACACTGAGCTGACACAACGTACTTTGAGCTGACACAACATACTGCTTGTGTATATGACGATTTCCTTGTGCATATAGACATTTCCTTGTGCATATGGTCATTCCCTTGTGCGATGCCTAGACATAGCACGTTATAAGGCCAATTTATTACTCCTTGTTCATATGACGATTTCCTTGTACATATCGACATTTTCTTGTGCATATTCATATTTCCTTGTGCGAGGCCTGGATATAGCACGTTATAAGGCCAATTTATTACTCCTTGTTCATATGACGATTTCCTTGTGCATATTCATATTTCCTTGTGCGAGGTCTGGACATAGCATGTTATAAGGCCAATTTATTACTCATTGTTTATATGACGATTTCTTTGTGCATATTGACATTTCCTTATGCATATGGTCATTTCCTTGTGCGTGGCGTGGACATAATGTTATAAGGTGACTTTATTACTGCTTGTTCATATGACGATTTCCTTGTGCATATTGACATTTCATTGTGCATATTCATATTTCCTTGTGCAGGACTTAGGTAATATGAATATGCACAAGGAAATGTCAATATGCACAAGGAAATCATCATATCAACAAGGAGTAATAAATTGGCCTTATAACGTGCTATGTTCAGGTCTCGCACAAGGAAATATGAATATACACAAGGAAATATCAATATGCACAAGGAAATGGCCATATGTACAAGCAGGAATAAAGTCACCTTATAACATTATGTCCACGCCACGCACAAGGAAATGGCCACATACACAAGGAAATGTCAATATGCACAAGGAAATCGTCATATGAACAATGAGTAATAAATTGGCCTTATAACGTGCTATGTCCAGGTCTCGCACAAGGAAATATGAATATGCACAAGGAAATGTCGATATGTACAAAGAAATCGTCATATGAACAAGGAGTAATAAATTGGCCTTATAACGTGCTATGTCCAGGCCTCGCACAAGGAAATGGCCATACGCACAAGGAAATGTCAATATGCACAAGGAAATCGTCATATGAACAAGCAGTACGTTGTGTCAGCTCAGTGTACTTTTCGTCAGCTCAGTGTACTTTTCCACATGGGTGCGCAATGAAATTAATTCCTCTTTTCCACAAAGGCTTTTAGGTCTTTTTACACATCAATTTTTTTTTCATTTAAGGACCTAGGTCCTGCAGTGAAATTTCAGAAAGTTTTGATCATTTTTTTACATTAATTGTCTATGGTGGTCTGAAAAATACAATTGCTTACCAAAGAGAGCACCAGCGAGACTATTGTTCTCCATATACTCATATATCAGCAACAACTGGTTTCCTTCAACGCAACAGCCATAGAGTTTTACAAGGTTTGGGTGTTGCAAAGCGGATATCATTCCAATTTCGTTAACAAATTCACGATTTCCTTGTTTTGATTTGGAGGATAGCTGCTTGACAGCTATAACAACACCATCTGATAGTACACCCTACAATTTAATAAAATCTTTAGTCTCAATTTTCATAATATATCTTAAGAATTATTAATGCATCCTAATGATAAGATCTCATCATAAATGTAATCAGTTATTTAATCTTGTTACCTTGTACACCGGTCCAAAACCTCCTTCACCAATCTTATTTTCTGGGGCAAAATCATTAGTGGCGTCTTTGATTTGTTTTAAAGAGAAATAACCCGTTTTCAGATCCTGAAGTTCTGCATCAAAGAAAGTTAAGAAATAAAAGAAATGAGAAATAATTACAACTATAAAAAAATCATTATTTCTTTATACAACTGTATTATACAAAATTATCAATGATGCATCGGTTTTATTATTTTTTATTTTGAGCTTACCTTTCTGTTTTGCATCTTTGCCACCTAGGAAACCCATCTTTCGAAGGACAAATATTATTAGTATGAGGAACACGCATAATCCAACAACAATTCCAGCAATAGCTCCAGTAGAAAGCCTTTCTGAAGGAATTTTGAAATCTATACATGATAAAGTAATAAAGCTTATAATTCATAAAGTCAAAAGTATCATCACTTGGCTTAATCTAGAAAAAAGTGTGAACCAATAAATATGAGATTTGACTTACTTGGAGTAACTGAAATAGCAGATATAAGAGGCCCAAATGTACCATAATCAGGAACAGAGGTAGTTCCTTTCCCACTAGCCCAATATAAATGAATCTCCAATGTGTTATTATCAACATCAACGTTAAAGTCCTTAACTATGCCCTTACCAGTGCCATTAGCTTCCTTCATAATATTGAAATCACTCAAATATTGCCTACCCTGTTAAGATATACATGGAAGAGTTTGAGCCTTTAGAAGCTTTTGTTAAATTACATAGCAAGGCTAGTTGAAAGTCTGTTGATCATTATATATCGCAGTAATCCTTTAATAAGAAAGAGAGATTAATGATATTCACTTAACAACCTCACCACACATATGACTCATCATTAATTATAATTAGCCGTATAGTAACAAAACCCATTGAAGAGCTAGTTAAACATAGTGGTGAGCTCAGTTGATAAGATACAGATCTCACAATGCTTCTTTCTCTCCAACTCTATGATGCAGAGATATCTTATTTCTCTAGCTCTTTGCTAGAATCAATAATCAGTAGAAAAAAATTTAGATTCAGCATAGTAAGACTCACTTGAATTGAAACAGCAAATATACGACTTCCAAGGCTGCTGAAATTTTGGTCATGAGAATACATAATCTCAGCAAAATATAGCTTGACGTTGTAATTTCCATTAATCATGCAGAGGCCATGATATTTCAGAGACAAAGGAGAAAACCGAGCTGTTTGGTAGAATTCTGGGCCAGTAATGTTGAGGGAATACCTGTTTGTTGCTATGTAATTATTATCATATTTTTTGGAGTATACTACTCCTGTGCTGCTATAAGCCCATTTATCCTCACTAAGATAAAAGAATGTGATACTCCCAGGATTCGTGTCTTCTTCATATTTATTTCCCTCATATTCAATTTCTGGTCCTCCACAATTTATGAACAATGAATGATCTGCAAACGTAATAACAACCTCATCAAAAATTTCATCTAATATCATAATCAACATTATCAATTCATCGTGATCTTCATGAGTTCAACATTAAGTTGACTAAATCCTGTACTTAGCTTAAACCTCATGATGGTTTTGTTTACATGATATTATTTATTTTTTGTTTACCTGATGTTATTGACAACTTAATGGCATTGGCAACTACTGACAGATTCGATTTAATATCACTCAGGTCCTTAGATACTTTAACGTAATTTAACAACTTTTTAGGACCTGACTATGATTGATTACCTTCCATGGGACTTAGTTATAATTCTCCCAAGAAAATAAGCATCTATGTACAAAGTTTAAACACTCACATTTTGGTTTTCCTCCGCAAGGAAGGCCATTTTTCAGGCAATTATGTCTGCAAGATGAACAAAAGTTACAACAAAAGAATTAAAATGGCGTACAATAATTGAAATAAGACATCCATAAGCATAATCTTACGAGGTGTTTGCTGAAGATGATAGGCTCGAAGCTAAATTTCTGTATAATAATAAAAATGCTTTAGAGTTGCTGCATATTACCTTTTAGAAGCAAGAAAAAAGTTGTTTCTTTGTTTTATCGGAAGGGGAAACTTACATATTATTGTACTGACAAGCAGTAGCGGAAGTCTCCGAAAAATTGTTGTAGGATAGATCACTGAAAGAGAAAGTAGTTTGAAAATACACATGTAAGTTTTTTTTTTCATGTACCATATATTATTTTTTACATAAAATTTATATGGGTTAGTCATATGAATAAAGCAGTTAAAAGGTAAAGAAATTTTTGTAAGGATTTGAACTGAATTTATTTAATCTAAATAAAATTTCGTTTGAATTTGCGTAAAGAGACGTCGACAATTATCAGGTTAGTTTAATCAAAAGTTTCGTTGTGCATGTGTTGTAGAAGATTGTCCATACTAAAATTGAAATATACTCATACTGAGGATAATTAAAATATCAGGCAAGTTTAATCAAAAGTCCATTATTTAAAATGATATATTCAAGAGTTACAGATTTACGATGATTAAATAACGGCATTGAACTATAATACTGAGGATAATTGAAATAAAAGGACATTGTACTGACAAATAATCATCTTGGCGCTGCAGTATCCATTCAGGAATTCTCCCGCTTAGAGAATTTTCAGTTAGAAACCTGAATACATGTATGATAAATATCAATTAAAAAGAAAAATTCAATTTCAATCATTAAGCCATTACTTAATCAAGTAATATACTCCCTTACATGTACTTTAGGTTCGTCAAGTGACTTATATTGTTTGGGATTTCACCAATCAACTTGTTGAAGCTTAGATCTCTACAATTAATGCACAAGACACAAATAATATTGCTTCAACGAAATAATTGAATTACAAAGTGAAAATAATAATAGTGCTTATTATACGTACATAGTTAATGATATAAGTAATAATTAGAGTAGGTATAGTTATGTTTATAAATTAGGAACTAGGTTGATATGATAATTTTTTGGGGATTTGACGTTTCCTTTGAACCATGTAGGATTTTGACCAGTAAGATGCTGAGTGAAGTGTCGAGGTACAGAATAGTTGGTGACATTGACTCTTAAATCAAGGTGCTTCCTTACCAGTCTCGCATTAAGGAATCTTACAAGTGTAGTGTGATTTCTAAGTTTAAAAAGTTTTCTCACCCAGCAAGCTAATATTTTGGGGTTGGATTCTCCATTTAGATAGATGCTCATAAGGAAGAGTAAAATTAAAGAAATTAGAAGATTCGGGATTGGCAATTTATGAGGATAAATTAAAGCAACTTACAGAGCAGATAAATTTTCCATTTTACCAACGTAATTAGGAATGGAATCATGGATGGAACAATTTCTCAACACCCTGAAAATAAAATTCGGTATTAAACAACAATTTTCATTCGGAAAAGCTCATTTGCAATAAACATATTTTCACAACTTACAATGAATTCAACAATGTCAAATTCTCCAAATTAGGAAACCTCATTGTCGCTGGTCCGTGCAAATCAGATATCATCCTAAATTAGAAATAACAAAAAAATCAACGATATGGGAAAAAAGTTCTTATTTACTAAACATTACAAAGGAACAAGTACTCACAGCAGACTCAAATTTGTTAATTGTGATATAATTGGAGGAATGGGGCCTTCCAAAGACGTCCCTTGTATGTACCTGCCCAGAAAAATATTGAGAAAATAAAAAGTGGTAAGCAAAGTAAAGAAAATACTTCAAAAAGCCTTAGTCCATGTAACCTTATTTATTTGTATGGATCGATTTAATTGGTGGAATTTAAAATATTTCATTCTTTTATTTTATTTAAAAAACATTACACAAATAACTATACTTTTGCTCAAGTTTTAACTTGGTACCTATGCATTTTTTATGAGTTAAATCTTTAAATTCGTTCTGTTAGAACAATTAACTGCTCTACAGGGACAAATAAAGCTCATAGAATAAAGTTTATAGGCTAATGGATTGAGCATATGTACTATAAGGAAATGTGTTGATCATCAACAACATAACAGATGAATAAATGATAAAAGTTGCGTTCGAACTAGGGGGTACGATACCAAAGCACCAAGACTGGATTACAGACACATTCCATCAATATATGATACAGTTTTATTACTAATTCCTAAGGTGGAATCTCCTAAAAGTATAAATGATTATAAGCCAAATAGCTTGTACAATTTCTCATGTAAAAGACTTTTGATAAGGAAAATCATTTCTGAAAACCAAAGGGCTTTAATGCCTAGAAGACACATACAAGACAACACCATCATATACACAAAGCTTTTCATCACGAAGGTGAAAATATTGGGATGTGATGTAGCTATGAACAAAGCTTATATTATAGTGGAATGACATTTTTTGTATGTTATCCTTCAAAAGTGAGAATTTTGCAAAGAACGAATTGATAGATATTCTGGTGTATTGGCTCAGGTTTTTCATCCTTTAATTTGTTATGCTATAATGTAAAACGATGGAGAAAACCAATCCATGTCGTGGCTTGAGATAAGGGGACCTGCTCCCTCCATAATGGCTCAGTTCCTTTTGGTGAGCATCCCAAGGTCTGATTAAGGTAATCAAAGTAGCTAGCAAGGGGTTGTCCGGATTGAACTCAGCTCATTAGCTGACGACTCTTACCTATTATTCCTAGAAGCTAAGATCTGGAAGTGTATGTGAAGGAACATGAGGAATATACTAACTAGATAAATACTGCAATTTTTTTTGGCCATTTGATTAATGTCAATAATATTGAAAATTATGCCTGTTAATATGTCAAAAGAAGAAGTTTCATATAATTCAAGATTGTGAACACCCTAGTGTATACTAAAATGTGAGCTTGAGCTAGTAAAAATGTTTGTAAAAAGAGTCTCTTGAACTAACCGTTGGAGATGACCATTGTAACATTTGTATGTTGGTTACATAACACTATTAATCGGTTTTAATAGATTTAATTGCATTAAACCATCATTAATAAATATTTTGTAACTATCATTTCAATTAGGGTTAAAGGTCAAAAATACACTTGTGATTTTGTCTGAAGTTCATCCAGCACCAAATGTTTTTTTTTTTTTTGGACCAAAAATACACATGACCTTTCAAATTGGATCAAAAATACACATCTACAGTTTAATTAGGGTTAAAAATACACATGTTATTTTGTAAAAAGGTTCATCCAGCACCAAGTGCTTTTTTTCAGAATATAACTATAAATATGACTTTTGATCCAATTTGAAAACTCATGTGTATTTTTGGTCCAAACAAAACATTTGGTGATGGAAGAACTTTTGACAAAATCATATGAGTATTTTTTTACCCTTAACCCTTTCAATTCGCGTAAAATATTCTTTAATATCTTAACGATCACATGTTTCTACCTATAAAAGGAAATATATGTTGAGGTCAGAGCACCAATAAAGCAAGAGGTCAGACCACTGAGATCAGCTGACCGAGGTCGAGCGACACCCTTGATTGAAATACAAAGCTAGAAACGATTTGATTAATAACCTTTCACAGAGTGTAAATCTAATGGAAAAGGCCTAAACACAGAAAGAAAATACTCCAAAGAGCATACTCTAACAGAGAAGATGTACAAAGAAGAGAGGCACTAATATTTTTTACATGATTTGCAATAATACATTCCCTCTAATATATATTCGAGCTCCCTATGTAACTGTCATACTAAGAAATACCTAAAATACCTCATTCACATGTTATGCACCTTCCTTCTCCTTTATCTCTGGACTGAAGCCCAATTCCTACAGAGACTCATCATCAAATGGATGGATTTACTAGATAATAAGGCAAAATCGATGCTAGTGGCGGAGTGTAGTGCGGTGTATGAAGCCTTCAAATATGCTAAGACTAATGACCTGGATAATGCCACCTTCAAATCAGATAGTAAAGTTTTGGTTGATTGTATCACCAAGAAGTCTACTCAACCAGCATGGAGAAGTGAATTTGTCTTAAAAAATAACTCTTCTTTGGATATTTTGTCAAGGAATTAATATGCAGATGGATTCTCCAAGCAGATTTAGGAGCTGATTTGATCGTTAAAACTTTGACGTTGAGACCTCCAAAGCATCTATATATGCAGTATCTTAATGAAAAATTTCATTAGTGTTTTCTTGGAAAGGCTTAAAAGTTTTGTAGATGTTATTTCTAGTTCTAAGTACTCTCCTCCAGACATATAAATATAGGATCTACTTATCTAATTTAATTAAATTAAGGATGTTATTTAAGTTCGATAATATAACATTTTTTTCTAAAACACTCTAATTATCTCCATCAATTCTCTCACCATCTCTCTTTCTTGATTATTGTTGCGGAAGTATTAATGGGGATTATTTGAAAAAAATGATAGAAATTAAAAATAAATCATATATTTAGTATCAAGATCCACTCTCACATAGGCATTAAAGGCTTGAAGGAGTAGTATTTGGCTCTTCTAGCTTTTGACTTGATGCTGTGTCTTCTTTGACTTACTTGAATGAATACAAGTATTTCACTGGCATAAATTAAAATTGAACATCTTCAAAATAAAAGCATTAGAGTAGCAGATTAGATCACTTACAGTCTATAAAGTTGGGTCCAATTCCCCATAAAATTTGGAAATTTTCCTGTGATATTGTTCCCATCTAATGAACTACAAAAATAAGGAGATTCATTTTAGAATATAAAATAATTCAACACATAAAAGTGAAAGGAATAATTAAATCATATTATACCACTCACATAATTCCTAGATTTTTCAGATTACCAAAACTTTCGGGTATTGTTCCTGAGAAATTATTTCCAGAAAGAAGCCTGCAAATTCCAAATTCTCAAAAATAGAAAACACATATGAAAAGTTATCTATAACCAAGACTAATGTTTTTGTCACAATGCAACCAAGATAAAAATAAAAAATAAAAATAAATAAATAAAAAATAAATCGTTTGTACATGACATGTTCTTACAATACGCGTAACTGCCTCAATTTTCCGAGACTAGAAGGAAGACTTCCTCCTAATAGAGTATCTTTCAAATGTCTACAAAACATAGCAGAGCCATAAACCATTTCTCAAAACAACAAGTTTAAGCTCAAAGTGTAACATGATTTACACTTACAGCTCCTCCAAAGTTGTAATTTCACCAATTTCCTCTGGAATTGAACCACTAATTGGATTGCCTGAAAGGTGTCTATTAAAACATAAGTTTAAGAGATGACGTGTGATCAAAGAGTTCACGCTGTAAATATGAAAATGACCATATTCACAACTTTTTCCTCACTTACAATGAAACAAGAGGAAGTCTAGCAAAGCTCCTCGGAATCGATCCGTTTAGGTAATTGCGAGTCAAATCACTGTGACATATAACATTTACATTTGAATCACAAATTCCCAAATTTCTAACAGGAATATAGACACATATAATTATGTATATATGTTTTGTAAACTGACAATAGAACTAACAAGAATGCACTACTTACAGTCCTTGCAGATGGGCAAGGGATCCAAATTCACTAGGTAATAATCCAGATAGATTGAGACCCGACATATGACTGCAATCATAAAAAGAAAAAAATATCACTAAACTATTTACGTACACAGAGCTCAATTTTAAAATAAGCTCTTATAATTAGCACCATTATCTGTTTGAATTTTTTTTTTTTTTTTTTTTTGCAATGTCAAAAATTATTATAAATATTAATTTAAATTAAGGAAATAATAATAATAATCATAACAAAGAAGAAAATCTTTCCAATTTATTTGGACCTAAAAGCCTAATGCAAGGTGAAAGGAGTTATGTTGTATGCACTTACATATTGGTAACATGGCAAGCTTTTCCGCTTGAGAAAGTGCAATTGCATGTTACATTCCTTATTGTGCCACTATTTTTGAAGCCGTCATCAATACAAGAACGTGGGGTTACATTCCAATTCATGTTCCCTATCTTCGATGATATTGCTTTTAGAACTCTGACTGCATCAAAATAAATAAATAAAGCATCAACAAATAAATAAACAAAACTATGGCTTGTTTACTTTCTCTTTTCAAAAATTTTAATAAACAAATTAAAACATCAATAATAAAGACTTATCTCACTATATAGGGTTCGCTATGTGGATATATTGTTAAAAACTGTTGAAACTTATAATTTTGATGATAACCAAACAAGGTTTGAAATGAATCTTAACTTAGAATATGTTTTGAAATTGTTTTGAGAAACTAAGTTAAGAATGCTCGATAATTCAGTGAATGATCTAGTATTAGAGGCTTCCAATGATCGACCATGCACAGAGAATATATCAAGCTTTGATATTTTCAAGTGAACAATAGATTATTGAGTCCAATGATCGATTGTTAACTTTAATTTTTGAAAAACCAATGATCAGATGTTGAAGGATTGTATCGAGCACTTTGCCTTGATCGAGCACTAGAACACTATTCAAAGCAATCTTGAGGAAGAATACTCGAGCATTGTCATGGCAATCAAGCATTGAGGATTGCTTGAATAATCTATCAGTAATCGATGATTGAGTCATAACACGGTCTATTCTACAAGTCAAGAAAGCCATCGCAATTCAACCAAGCATTTAGATTTCAATCAATCATTTGGTAAGTGATAGAGCATTATGCAAACTTGTTCAATCGATATCTAACATTTACAATCGAGTATTGCAAGTCAAGTCCTTCAAAGCTCTAAGTTATTGATTGAGCATTAAGGAATGATGGAAGCATTTTTCTAAGTACTCGATAGTCAACCAACCAGTTAAATCGACTGTACCAAACTTTTGTATTTTGAGTTGCTTTTTTAATTATATGCATGTTTCTAACTATTAGTAAAGTGTTTTGGTAGTGCTGGTTTGAATTATTTACGATTATATGATCGTTGTGGCCAAACATGCACAAAAGGATGTGATGATGTAAGCAAAAGCATTCTTGTTCCCTACCAACTACAAGTGGTCCATACACTTCAAATGGAGCTAGAAAAGTTTCAAACGGCTAAGGAAGTTTGATCAACATCATCCAATGATCATTATAGCTTCAAGACACTATGATTGATGCTGTGCAAACATCAGAACCATTGAAGACTTCAAATATTTAAAACTAGTTAATTGATCAAGGCTAAAACAGCTAAGGGCTCTAATGGCAAAATCATAAGTCCATATATGAGCCATAAGACAGAAGAGCGTTTAAAGACATTGAAGCTTCAGCACTTGAGTGTTCTCTAAAATTTTTTGAAGTCTTCAATCTATATCTGTTTGTGAGCCTGGAGTGATTTCTTTCTGCTCATGTAGTGAGCCTTTCTTGTAGACACTCTTTTATTATGGTTGTTACCATATAATATTGGGATCCTATGAAAGGGTTGTATTCTTAAAAAATGTTAAGGGAGAGGAGTTGATGAGAGTATGCTCATACTGATTAAATTCCTTACATTATAAAGGTTTCCAAAAACCAATTTGAGTCTTGGAAAATGACTAGTGGAACCCAATTGGATGTTGGAGAACTGGATGTAGGCAAAGAGTTGGCCAAAACAGTATAAACTCTTTGAGTTAATCCCTTTGTCTCTTACAATTTTTATATTCTAGAGAGAGTGTGTGTACCAAATTTTTTATACAATACCCAATTCACCCCCTCTTGTGTATTGTCTTGTCTTTCATTTGATATCAAAGCCAGGTTTCTCAAAAGCTTGATCCAATGATAAGAGAACAAAAAGATCCATGACAGGACTTGGTGAACATATTCTTCATGAGAGAAACTATGTAACAATGCCGCCTGGTTCCAATGGTGTGCACTATGACTTTTGGAAGATGAAGATGAAGATGAAGATCTTTATCAAGGCCTACAGTTACAAACTTTGGAGAGTGATCGAATATTGAGACTATGTCCCCATATAAATAGAAAATGATGTACTAATGAGGAAGCTTCATCAAGAATTCATTGATGATATAGAGCATTTCGAACTTAACAGCAAAGCCGTCCTCATGATTCAAAGTGCTATTAGTCAAAAAGAGTACTTTAGAGTCTCTAACCTCGAATCTGACAAAGTAATGTGGAGTAAAAGTTGAAAGGATTAATCTTCTTGCAACTGAATATGAACTATTCAGGATAATGAGGGTAAAAGCATTAGAGAGCTAGAGATCATATTCGCTCATCTCATAAACCACATCTCTGCTCTTGGGGAAAGATACTCTTAAGAAGATCAAGTTACAAAGATTCTGAGCATCCTCACCATTAAATGACAAGCAAAAGCAATAGTCATAGAAGAAATTCATGGGAAATCTATGAGATCTATCACAGCTTAATTTGGTAGCTTATCCGAGTATGAAATTAAGATACCGTTTAGAAAAGACCTTGCTTCAGAAAGAAAGAAGCCTATGGACCTCACTTCTAGAGAACAAGAAAATGATGAAGATTAGGATTTGGATGATGAAGAGATGGGTCTAATGGAGATTCTTTAAGGAAGGAAGGAGATTTCAGAAAGGGAGCACTAGCAACAACAAGAAATAACAGAAGAATGCTCCTGCTTACTTTGAATGCAATAAAATAGGACACTTCATATCAAAATGTCCAAACATTCGAAAGAAACCTAGAAAATAAAAGAAGGACTACGTTTCATCCATCTGGGGCTGAGGAGACAGTAAACATCTGCTTGTTGGCTCAAGAAGAATGTCACTCTGCGGTAACCACTTATATTCCTTCTTATCATGAATTCCAAGAAAAATACAATGCCTTACATGTAGAGTTTGTGAAAATTTCAAAGGAACTCATTTTGTTAAGAAAAAGAAATCTAGAATATGAAAATGAAGTCAAATTTACATAATGCAAAATATGTGTGAAAACCTCATTCGTTAGAATAAGAGACTTTCCAAAACCTTGAAAACATTCACTAAGGGTAGTGAAACTCTGCAAATGTAGTTAGTGAATCAGAGAGACTTTAGAGATAGAACTTGTCTTTTGTTATGATGCAACACCTAAAGCTTTGAAAGAAACAATGAACCAGTCAGAGAAAAACCTTATCTAACTATCATTAGAAAAGCTTCCTAGTACACAAGTCATTTTAGTTTCTATAAATTCTCTAAAAGAAAATGGCAATCTATTGCTTGTTTTCCAAAGAAATTTGTTGTGATTGGAATTTACAAATGGGTTACCAAAGGTTCACAACCACCTATGGTCAAAAAGGACTAAAGTGATCATGCTAACCTCAAAGGACCCAAACATGTTTGGGTAATATTTGATTATGATGAAAGCATGGTTGTTGATCAGAAAGATTTAAACATTGGCAATGCTAGCCTAAATTGCAAATTGAGAGCTAGCAGAAATGGAAACTTTTACAAAGTTGATTCAATAAGCCAACACAAGAAAAATGCTTTATCAATGATATTGAAAATTGTTGGTTGTGACTTAGAAGACTAGCTCATGTAAACATGTATCAATTAAGTAAGCTAGTTAAAAGTAATCTGGTGATAGGCATTCCTAAACATCAGTGTAATTCTAAAATGATCTGTGATCTCTATCAATTAAGGAAACCAACAAATTCCTCTTTCAAACCTAAGAATATAATTTCCAGAGTAAAGCCATAGGAGATTGGTCACATAGATGTCATGGGTTCAACAAGGGTAAAGAGCATAGGTGGAAACCTATATACTCTTGTGATTGTAGATGACTATTCTAGGTTCACTCGAACCATATTTCTTTTCTCAAAGCATGATACCTTTGATGCTTTTCTGGTGTTTGATAAGAAAGTGTAGAAAGAGAAGTACCCAATAGTATCAATCAGAACTGACCACGGTGGAGAATTTCAGAACAAGGATTTTATTTATTTTTGTCATGAAAATGGCATACATCACAACTTCCGAGCTCCAAGGACTCCACAACAAAATGTAGTGGTAGAAAGGAAGAATAATATAGTTCTGAGAAATATAGCCAGAACAATGTTGAATGAGAAGAGTGTGTCCCAAGGCTTCTATGCTAATGCAGTGAGCACAACCTATTAAGGTGTACAAAGGTAGAAAACCAAATGTGACTCACTTGAAAATCTATGGATCGAAATGTTATATCCATAACAATGGAAAGGTCAAGTTAGGTAAATTTGATGTGGGCATTTTTATTGGTTACTCTAACAGAAGTAGAGGATATAGAGTCTTCAACATGAGAACTTATGTTGTTGAGGAATCTATACATGTTGGTTTTGTTGAAAATGAATCTTCATCTTTTAACAAATGTGATGATGAAGATGAAACGTTTTAAAAAATAAGGCTATGGCCAATCCTGTTGAAACACAACCAGTGGTTCACTTGTTAAGACTGATTATGAAAGTCAAGAGGATGATCATATTGATGAATCAGCTGAACCTCATGCTAGAAGACATAAGTCTCATCCACCAAAACAAATCATGGGTGAAATCAGTAGAGATATGAAAATTAGAAGGCAGATTCAAGAGGAAATGCAATTTTTTTGCATTCATCTATGAAATTGAGCATTCTTGTGTTGAGGAAGCCATCTCAGTTAGTGATTGGGTGAAAACAATGCAAGAAAAACTAATCCGTACGAAAGAAATCAAGTTTGGGACGTAGCACCTAAACCCCTGGATTATTAAGACATAGGAACTACGTGGGTTTTGGAAAAAAACTTGGTGAATCTGTTGTAGTAGTTAAGAATAAGGCAAGGCTAGTAGCAAAAGAGTATAACCAAGAAGAACAAATAGACTATGAAGAAATTTTTGCATCAATTGCAAGATTGGAAGCAATAAGGCTTCTTATAGCTTTTGCATCCATAAAAACTTTAAAATTTATTAAATAGATGTAAAAAGTGTCTTTTTTAATGGTTTTATCATGGAGGAAGTATATGTGGAACAACCTACTAATTTTGAAAACTCCACAAAGCCATATCATGTTTTAAAACATAAAAAAGGTCTTTTTTTGGACTCAAAAAGTTCTAAGAGCTTGGTATGAAAGGTTCAGGAACATTCTTATTTAAAAAGGTTTTTCAAGAGGAAAAGTGGATACCACATTATTAATTCTACACATTACGTATGCTTATTGTTCAAATTTATGTAGATGACTTTACCTTTGGTGCCACTAATGAAAATCTCTATCAAGAGTTTTCCAAGTTAATGCATGGTGAACTTAAAATGGCCATGATGGGAAAATTAACCTTATTCCTAGGACTTCAAACCACAGAGAATGGAATTTTTGTGTCTCATACCAAATATTAAGGGAAATTCTGAAGGAATTTGGGATGGACCTATCCAAAGAACCTAATGAGCTTTTTTGCAATGCTAGATGCTGTTGAGAAAGGAAAGGACCTCAACCCAACAATCTATAGAGGGATGACAGATTCTCTCATATATTTGACTATAAGTAGACCTGATATCCAGTTCAATGTTAGGATGTGCGCTCGACATTAATCAAAGCCAAAGGAATTTCATCTAAAGAATGTGAAGAAAATTCTGAGATACCTAGTTGGCACCAAGAACTAGGTCTGTGGTACCCTAAAGAAATTCAAGAGTTCCTCATTGCCTACTCAAACTCAGACCATGTAGGATACAAAATAGACAGAAAAAGCACCAGTGGCCAATGTGAATTACTTGGAAGTTCACTGATTTCATGGTTCAGCAATAAGCAAAACATAGTGTCCCTCTCCTCTACTGAAGCTAAGTATATTATAGCTGTAAGTTGCTATGCCCAAGTCCTATTTCTGAAACATCAATTGAAGGATATAGGGATGACCAATATATTGTGACAATACAAGCACAATAAGTTTGGCCAAGAACCCAATTCACCATGTAAGGACAAAGCACATTGACATGAGGCACCGATTCATTAGAGATCAAGTGCAAAGAAGAGATGTGAAGGTGTGTTCATTCCAACATACTTGTAGCTTGCAGATAGTTTCATTAAGCCTCTAGCAGCTAAACAAAGCATTTACATAAGGGAATTGATAATGGTAAATTCCAATGAGTTGTAAATAAGTATCAAATCTCTAACCCTTCTCTTTGTCAATTACTTGTTTTATATCTTTTAAATTTTATGATAAAGTACTAACTTAGGCATCAGAGTTGCCTGCATTTTCTTATAGGTCTTGGTCAGAAAATTCAATTTCATTGATCGTGTAACATCCTAAGAAATTCGTTATGGTTAAGTAATATTGATTAGGCTTTTAATTATGAGAAATTGAGGAAATTCAATTAGGAATGAATTATCTGAGGTGCATTGAGGCTTAGAGGGATGAATTATGGTGAGAGGATTAGGATTTAAATAATGGAAATATGAATAGTTAGAGGTTTTATGGATTAGTGTGAGGTTTGATAATTGGGGAAAGCTAACTTATGATCATATGTGAAGAAACAAAGTTGAGATTATGAGAGAGGAAATGTGGATAAAAAGGCGAAATAATGAAAATTTGGGGCCCACCGTGGCCAGATACGGTGAGGGCCATGGCGAGGCCCCAAGAAATTGAGACCTTTCTATATCTTGCCATGGCCAGCCACGGCGAGGCCCCAAAAATTGGCCTTGCTTATGGATCTCACCGTGGGCTAGCCATATTGAGACTCACGGCGAGGGCGCAAATTCTGCAGCCTATAAATAGCGTTTTAATTAGAAAAATTTAGGGTTTATCATTCGCGTTTCATCCAAAGGAAGGAGAGTCTGACTTTTCTCTACTAGGGCACAAGTCTTTGGTGGTTTTTAGGGCTTCGAATTGTTTCCCATTGGTAAAAAACCTCTTCTAAGTCATCTTCCTACCATTCTCTCTTATATTTTTTATGATTTCAAATTGGGGCTTTGGGAATCCAAATTTAACATTGAGGTTGTTAAGTGTTGGGTTATTTTGTAATGTGAATTAGACTATCCTTAGTGTACCCAATCAATTAAAAGCATGAATAATGGTGTAAATCATGTATTGGATAAGAATTAATCTTGAAATCTTGAGGTTTCCTCATGGATTCAAATTTGGCAGGTTGGGTCTTGTATTTTCATATAGTGTTGGAATTATCTAGGTTGGTTAAATATAATAGAAAGGCTAGTTGAGTTAGATTCAATACTCGTGGGCATTTTCTTAGAAGTGCAGTACCTTTAGAATTGATTTTAAGTTGTGAAATTGGTGTACTGTAGTAATGGACATGAATTTATGGAATATAGGATGCCAATGAGATGTAACAATAATGCCGTTAGCACTAAACGAGTTAGATTGGTGGTAGGACTTTATTTGGGAAATTATGGGTTATCCTTTAAGCTTGAATCTGATGAAGTGGAAATTGTAAAGGATGTAGGCAGGCATTGGGAATAGGTAGTGGGGATTTAAGTGTGAATTATTTTTCATTTTGGTAGATAGTAATTGCGCATGTTTAATTTGTAGAGTCTGAGTCGTGCTAAATAGCATAGGGGGAGCTACACTGTTGTGAGATCGATGTAGGCTGCAGGTAACTACTTCTGCCTATTTGCATGTGTGTGTGGGTTAGTAAGTATTTGGAACTTGTAATTTTGTGATTTCCTATGGTATGTATGAACATGAATCTTGAAAACATATTTTATGATATAACTGTTTGGTGAAGTATGTATTTTGAACTAGCATGAAGTCGTGTACTGTCATATTTAGAATGATATCGTATCTAGAAGATTTATTGCATGCATGATTAAATTGCTGAGGATTTCTGGTTGGACTTTTGTAGTTTTACTATTTATTATATGCCATTGAACTTTTAATATTGAAAAGGACGTTATATGGCTTTGAGACTTAAAGTGTTAATTACTTATGGATATTTTCTTTAATAGTTAGTATTGAGTATTTCGAGGATTCGTTTGTGTAACTATCTCTAGTGATGGTTTATAAGGTATATGTAGGCTCTTTGATTACCATGATAGGGTTGTCCCTTTCTATCATGGTATAGGTGAATATTATGGATAGATTTATTATTATGTCATAGGTAAAATTTAAATTATCCACGTTAGCCACATTCTTCCTCTATGGTAAATTCTTTGTTTAACATGGATAACTCCTTCCAATCATATTGAATCTTTTCTAACCATGGTAGGCTTTTTAGGTAGTTGAAATCTTTTTCTCTCATGATTAGACTATCAATTTGTATTTTAATTAAAATTATGAAAAATCTTTTTCTAACTATGTCTATAGTTTTGCTAAGTTGAATTCTTTTCCTAACATAGTTAGTCAGCAAATGGTTTTGTAATTGGTTAATGATAATTTAAAATATATTTAAAAGTATAATTAGGTAGTAAATGTTACAGATCAAATATTCTTTAACCATCGAGCATTCCAAGAGTAAAATGCTCTAATAGCCGTAGAGCACACTTAGTGCATTGAGAGAAAGAGTAAATTTTCTAAATACTTCAGTGTTTCGAGCATTTCTCATAAATTCCAATTGAGCATTGAGAAGTTATCCAGCAAGCTTTCTTTGGAGAAATCTGACTCAAACATCAAGAACTGCTTCAAAGCATCGAGAAAAAAGTTTGACCATCAAGTACTGACATTTGTGGAAATGAATACTTGATAAAAAACCCTAGAAATCAAGTATTCAACATGGGATTCATTTACGCACAACAATTATTCATCGAGCATTTGAGCAACAATTGATCAAACCTTCAATCATTGTGCATTTGAGGTAGGTATTGATTGATGACTTATGCAATGATCGAGCATTCTTCATAACGGTAACCTTTTCTCTCTCTTACAAATACATATATCCGCTATGTTTGACTGTCATTTCTCATCGAGCAATCATTCGAAAATCATCTAGACCTCATGTTCGGCCAAAACCTCATACCCCTCTATGATTTTCTTTCATTTTCAAATCCTCCCAAAAATCATCTATCAGTTTCACACCCTCTCAGTGTCAATAGAAACCAGTTATAGCCCCAAAGATGAGAATACCCAAAGATATGGCTTCTGAAGGAAAGAAAGGGAAAGAGAAACAACTCCTTAGAAAATGCCGAAATTCATCCCTAAAGTTGCTCAGGATATTGTCTTCTTACTGAAAGGCGATCCAGCAGTTACCATAAATCTTCCTCCAAGTCGATTCCAACAGAAAATCATCAAAGGTCAAGAGCAAAAGTTTGTCTCTCAAGTTAAATTCTCTACTTCAAAGGAGGTTCATTCAAGGAGCCTTCCCCTCATTCCGGAGATACATCATCTATCTTTAGAGCACCATCAGAGGACGTTAGAAGTGCCTTAGCCAAGGCGAAAGCAATTAGGGAAGCTTATGCTGAACAATGTGGGAAGGATGAGGCCCAATCAAAGCCTACTCTCCTCTCAAAAATCTAAAACCAAGAAGAAGAAGAAGAATATGAGGGAGATGTTATAGAAAGACTTTAGTAATGAATCCTCCACCCCATTAGATGATTTTGCCATAGGAGCTCTCTCTTAGATAACCAAGACTTAAGCTCACAAGGATTTTTCCATAACATCATATGTGGATGTTAAAGCACTAAGGCGACAAGAAATCAGTCTAACACCATGGTTGCAAGAATGACAGATAGGCATCAAGTAATGCTACAGTCCTATGGTGGTGAAAAGCTTCTACTCCGATATATTTGTGGAGAGCACTCACAAATACACTGGTGAAATACTATATATCATAAACACATCAACAATCAGAGACAAACAGTTCCCCTCTATCTGAAAGACAATGAACAAATAGTTTGGATCAAGGAGGAGTTTGTTAACGAATGGCTAAATTTGGGAGAATTCTCAGAATGGGATATGCTCAGAATATATGCTCCTAAAGAAAAAGTGGAGGATCCATACTTCAAGCCTATGCTCATGCCTTTCACTTATAGGCTTCTTCACTATGTGTATTCTAGAATAATGATAAGCAAAGGACGAAACTTCACTCACATACAGAATACTGACAATCCCATTATTCCTGCTCTTATTAGCAAGGTTAGATTAAATCCAAGCTAGGTCATCATAGAGCAATTCAAGGAATTTCTTGACTCCAACTGAACCATAACTCCAATCCCCTTCCCTCAATTGGTGTCCTTCATTCTACTCAAGAACATTTGCTATTTGGAGGAGAGTAATGTTACTAGGAAGGGGTTAAGTTCTCCAAAATTAAAATGAAGAAGATGCATATTCCTCTGCCAAAGGAGAGTGGTGAACAACCATTTGAGATAGCCACACAAAAAGGTAAAGGGAAGTTAGTGGCTACAACAAGCTCCTCAAGGCACTTTGGGCAAGATGAAGCCCAATCTTATGCTCCAAAAGGGTCATTTGGACCTTTTTTATTTGGATCTGGTATGAAATCAATGTTCTGAGAAGACATCCAGCAGCAGATGGAGGAAAGAACCATGAGCAGATGGAGAGCAGAATGAGAGGTTGCTCAGGCTAGCTTGATGGAGAAGATCAAGGCAAAGAATGCAGGCTTTGATTATAAGGTAGTTAAAAGGGTTATTCAAGAATGCCTCTTTGCTGCCAACAACTTAAAAACATGTCAAGCAAGCTTACCAAAGCTTTGATCTAGTCATGGGATTGCTCAAACTACTCCATGGGAAACATGGAAGATAGATGCCTACTTCTAAGATCAAATCCAGCTAAAGAATGTTACCCTTACTTCAGAAAAGCTAATCACTCCATTTAGTTTCGTTCAAGATAACAGTATACATGGAAGTGGATCTTCTCACCCATTCACAAACTCAAGACCAAACACAAACTACTCCTATTGACATAAGGCAAACACAAGCCAAGTCTCCCTCACCAAAAGCCTCTCTCAAACAAACCTCACCATCACAACGCTCTCCAAAGCAAGTCTGTCATAACCTTGAAACCTCTCCCAAATAGTCCTCACCTACATCGGAAGCCCAAACCACCATCCATGTAACCAAACACAAGCCCTTACCATACCCTCAGCACAACCTTAAACTAAATACTCCCCTAGATTCACCAAGTCTCTCTCTTCTAAGTATGCCAGAAAGAAGAGAATAACCAAACTTGACCCATCTTCGTCCCTTAACGTTGCACCTTCATCCCATTCATACCAATCATCTCAGCCCACCTCCTCCTCCCAAAGCTTTTCAATCTCAAGTCCTTCACCATTTGTCCCGAAGACTCTTTTTGAATATGGTAAAAAGGAAGAGAAGGATATCCACTTTGAAGATGCAGCAGATGTTCAGTTACATCATATTCTAGCTAAAATTAAGTAAACTGAGGGAGAAGGTGAAAACTCTAGTGAATCTAATAAGGCTGAGAAATCCAAGGCAACGTTAGAAGAAATTGAAGATGATGAGGAAGAAGCTGCAAAGAGGAGGAACAGTCGGAAGAAGAGACTACTGATCAATTCATGATGTCTCCAAGGTCTCAGACTCAATCAGAAAGAGTGATTAGGGAACAAGCTTATGAGCAACAAGGGGTAAAATCAGAAGCTAAGTCTGGGAAATCCATCTTGGATCCTACTTTATCCTCCAGTGAAACATAATCTAAGGCCTCTTCTCATCTTCGAAGTTCTAGCCTTTAGTCATCTGATTAGCCTTAGAACCCGATTTAGGACAATGCATGTCACTTTTGCGTAGTCCTATATTCTGCTTCACTATTATTTATTGCTTTTGCTGTATCATTTTGATTGCTATATGCTTATGATGTACTACTATGTTACCGCAATATATATGATGAATTTATATATCTTACACTTATCTATTCCGATCTTAATTTTCTTTCTCTTTCACATTTATATTATTTAATTGTTTTGTCATCATAAAAAGGGAGAGAATGTTGAAACTTATAATTTTAATGATGACAAAACAAGGCTTAAAGTAAGAAAATTAAGTGAATCTTAACTTAATAAATGTTTAAACTTATAAAAGGACAAGATTATATGATCGTTGGAGCCAAACAACACAAAAGGAAGTGATGATATAAGCAAAGTATTCTAGTTCCCTACCAACTACAAGTGGTCCAAACACTTCATATAGAGCTAGAAGAGTTTCAAACAGCTAAGAAAGTTTATTTGATCAACATCATCCAATGATCAATATAGCTCCAAGACACTAGGATTGATACTGTGGCAACATCAAAACCAGACTTCAAATATTTAAAACTCGTTGAATAGGTCAAGGCTAAAACGGCTAAGGGCTCCATTGGGAAAAATCCTAAGTCCGTATATGAAGCAGAAGATAGAAGAGCATTCAAAGCCATTGAAGCTTCAACACTTGAGCGTTCTATGAAATTTTTCTATGTCTTCAATATGTATTTGTCTGTGAACTTTGAGTGATTTCTTTCTGCTCATCTTGTAAGCCTTTCTTGTAAACGCTATTTTATTCTGGTTGTTACCATATGATTTTCGGATCCTCGGGAAGGTTAGCCTAAAGTGCATATTTATCAAACTGTTAATAATGTTATCAGGTAATAAATAGTGGTCTTTAAATGGATAACTAAAACATAAAGTTGGAATAGCAGAGACGAGGATAATGATTGGATAGATATATGGAGCTGATACAAGAAAATAAAAGAGTCGGAACAAGCATATAAGGGAAATAGTAGGCGTGACACCTACTAAAGCAAAAATAATATAAAGACGTTTGAGTTGGTGTAGACATGCACAAAAAAAGATCATTGGAGAGTTAAAAAAAATAATATCTCGCACAATATGGACTTCTCTAAAGAAAGGTAGAGAATATATACCAAAGACAATGACATTCTCAATTAAAACAGACTTTTTGGTTAATAACATATATGGATGTGGATAGAGCACAATGTCATCGTATAATCTGTGCAGTTGACTTCATCTAGTGGGCACTTAGTATTGAAAACATCATCTAGTCTACCATAATCAGGAAACTAATCTAAATACCACAACCAAAAACGAAGTCATGAAGCAAAATCTTAAATAACTAATTATCATCCGAATAGAGTGAAGAAGACAAAATCGTTAAACAAAATAAGTAGGTGAAGAAACTTGGATATGAGAAACCCATAAAGGGTGTGATGGTGGGAGAAATGGGGGGAGTGATATTACAATCTAATGGTGATGAGGAGGTTACGGCGTGATGGGGGCTGAGTACGAAAATGGAAAATGTGAAGATGAAATTCAAATATTTTAGTTGGCACAAGAAAGACATTTCTACCTATTTTATTGAATATGGAAATAGAAAATTTGTTTTTCCATGTATACTCAAGGAAATCATATCCATTTTCATTTTCATTAGTACAAATGAAAGCGTTCAAAGTCCAGTTAAGTGTTCAGAGAAAATGGAGGAGATGATAGAATTCATATTGCTCAATATATATACTACAAAGAATGAAGTAAAAAGTAAAATTAAGGAACCTTCGCCTTCTGGTATGAGTTGAGCATTGATGAATCCATAGTCCGTGAAAGCGTTCAAAGCGAAGTAACCAAGCACGAAAAGATAGAAAAATTTAGAACTTGAAATCCCAAATTCCATTTATGTTGTTCCAGTTTGGCTAATATAACTTAGAGAGAGAGAGAGAGAGAGAGAGAGAGAGAGAGTAAAGGAAGAAAAAGGAGAACAAGAAACAATGGTCAAAAGAAAAGGAAGTAGCATGTTACAGTATAAATAGGGGCAATGAATAAAAGAAAAGCAGTAAAGACTTTTATGATTAAACTGATTGATGAATAACTGGTTCTAAATATACTCAGATATGTAATTATTAAACAACGAAAAGCAGGATTTTACAGTAACACAACGCTAAACAGGAAGGAAGAGGAAAAAGAAGAAGATAAATTTAAGTTCTTAAATATTATCAAACAAAATTTTAAACATAAGTTTAAACTAATACTTCAAATTTTTAGTTGAGAGAATTTACAGTACATGCATATGTGTATTAAATATTTGTCTATGTTATCGATAAAATGCTAAAAATAGAAATCTCATATAACTCAAAATTGATAATGTCTAACATACACTCCATCCAATCCTAATTATAAGATCAAGTTGACTTCTTTTATGGATGTTAAAGAAATAAATAAGTCCACTAAATTATAACATATATTAAATGTCATTAGGTTATATGTTAATTTATAAATAAAATAAATTAATTTTAAGAAAAAATGATAAATATAAACAATTTAACAATGATTTATTTTGTATTCTTAGTTTCTACAAAAATGTCAACTTGATCTTATAATTAGAACAAACAAAAAGGGAAAATGGCATAAATTGAGAAGTTATACATCTCAAATATATAATTTTACCAAAAACAAATTCTGCTAAAATTTATTGTATCTTTTTGTTTATTCTATAGGATAAGAAAATACAATTTTGGTCATAGTAGATTAGTAATATAAGCCATAATAAGTTTGAATATTCTACTAAATATTTCTATAGGATAAGAAAATATAATTTTGGTCGAAGTAGTATTTAAGTTTGACCAGTGAAAATTTTTGACAGTCACAATTACATACTCATTGTTGCTTGTGTTAGGAAGGATGGACAATGACTCTTGGTTCAATTGAGTTGTTTCTCTCGAACATCTTTCATCCTATATGCTTCCAATGTATTAGATCTTGCTAATTCAAGATGGTTATGTCAACTTATTCTAGCTCATTTTCAATTCAGTTGGGTATTCATTGACATTGTATGAAAATTATCGTTAAACACGGCGAAGTTGTTGTAGAATAATCAAAGGGACAAAACAACTTGCTTTGACCCAACTAGAAGAGGGACCTGTGTGGCGTTATTACCATTCGTGGCATATTTGGATTTCTTCGTATTTTTTTTGGAATGTGCATGGTAATCCGGACCGGACCGGCCGGTCCAAACCGGAACCCGCCACCCAGAGTCCACAGCAGTCCGTGTGAACATACAGACCGGCACTGCAGCAACCCGGGTTTGACTCGGCCAAACCCAATAGTAACCCGGGCGAGCTAGTTGGGTTTTAAAATTTCTCACATAACTCCTGAAATGATGCCGGCGGTTAGAAGGTCTTATTTAAAAAAAATTGTAAAATCGTAGAAGTTAAAAAGAAAAGGGAGAGCTTTGAAAAAAAGGTGAGGAAGAGAGGGATGAAAGATTAAGAGGATAAGAAGTATAGATAAACAAGAGAGGGAGAGAAGATGAGCAACAATCATGTATGCTCACCTGTGTGCTGCTTGAGGAAGAGGAAGAGGAAGAGGAACTGTGGGAAGAAGAAAGAAGAAAGTAGAAAGATGAAGCTTGCCTTCTGAATTCTGATGACGCCGTGTTGATGCAAGCATGGTAGAGGGAGTAAAGAATTAAGAGAGGTGTCATGTCTTGTCTCTTCAAGACTGTGAGCCGTGCTAAGTAGCTAATAGCTAATGTGGAGTGAAAGAAAGTAGCGAGTTTCACGTGATGAGAGAAGGAAAAAAAGGAGAAGGAAGAAAAAATGTACAAAAAAGGAAATTCAACCTGAGATTTTAGTTTGACTCTGGAGAGAAATAATTTTATACGTAAGACTAATTAAATACCTTTTTTGGTCTTAAAAATAAGATTATTTTAATTATTTTGACTTTTTTTCAGTAAAAAAAGTAGTTTCAGTAAAAAAAAAATCTTTTTTCTTCAAAACTAATTTATTTTACTTACAAATTAACCTATAATCTAATTTTATGTGATATATGTTATAATTTAGTGGTCTAATTTGCTTCCTTAACTTCAAAAAAAAAGAAGTCAAAGTGGTATTATATTTAGAACAGGAAGGAGTATTTTATATATGTAAAACATGGGAGATATTAAAAATATCTTCTTTTAATTTAAATATAAAATTTTAATCCATTTTAATCAAATTATATTATTTTAATTTATTTTACTTATAAATTAATATATAATCTAATTACATATAGCATATATTAAAATTTAGTGGACTATTTTGTTTGTTAATCATCACAAAAAAAGTCGACTTACTCTTACAATTAGGACCAAAGGAAATAATTACTAACTGATTTTAGTATTATTTGGCGGTAGTATTATATGATGTCAATTTGCCCAACAAATTGTAAAGAATGTTGGATGCTTGACAATGATTTTTTGTTATTAATTTAAAGTGGTGCAATGAAATTTATTATTTGGAATTTTTAAAGGTGAAATAAGAATTTAAATATTTTTTAATTTTTTATTTCTCACCGGTCTGACTTACGGGTTGATTATGGTCTAATCCACTGACCCTTGACCCACTAACTTGACCAGTCCAGTGACGGTTTAATTACCTTGGGAATGTGTGTTTTTCCCAGTTCTGGTGTTACTTAAGTGAACTCAGGAGTACCAAGAGTAATCACTATTGTGTAACGTTGAAATCTAATTTAGATAATTGAGGACAAGTTTTCTACTTTTATTATTAAAAAATTATTTTGATATATTCAAAATCCAAAATCTAAAAGAAAGATAATGCTTCTACCGCTATCTTTTTAGAAAAATATTTAAAATCATCAATTAATAAAAATTAAATATAGATTGTTTTCCCTTTGTTTAAATTGTATTTGAATATTACACTTTAATTTGTATCTCGGTAGTCGGTACCACTAGCATGTGGTGCTAAGCCAACCTTACTTTTTCATAAAATATCTCTTCCACAAAATAGCATCTATACATTCAATTATCCGTTTAATTTAATAGCCACTCATTTATTACTGTTACTTTTTTTTTCTTGCCAACATATTACTGTTACTTGATTGGTTCATATACTTCGTAACGCTTTCTGCAATCATATTAAATAAATAATACTTTCATATCTTACACCACTAAACTAAATGAACATAATTAAATGTGGTAAAAAAAATGAACATAATTAAATGAAAATATTGTATATGAAAAGAGTTATTACCAATACATAGTTGGTCTAACAGTATAAAGCTGCGCTAGATCCTTAGAGATCTCGAATTTGAGTCCTAAAAGAGATACTTGTATCATAGATTATGTATGATATAAGGTATCTGTACCTTTCTGAAATTTGAATTAGTTGTGTATAATGCCGACATTTCAAAACTTAGACTTATAATCCCAAACTTTTTACTTTTTTTTTGGGTTAAGGTGCATTTTGGCCAATGATTTGTTACAAAAAGTGCGCCTTCCACAATTATTTTTAAAATGGTCCATACAAGCCAACCATCTTTTAAAATGGTCCATATAAACCAATCATGTTTTAAAATGTGGCAACTTGGCCAATAATTTATTACAAAAAGAAGCGCCTGACACAACAGAATTTTGCACTGTATTGGCCAATTTGCTTCATTTTAAAAGATGGTTGGCTTATATAAACCATTTTAAAAATAATTGTGTCAAACGCGCTTTTTATGACAAATCATTGGCCAAAATGCACCTTAACCCTTTTTTTTACTATAAACTCTCTACCATTAACTTATCATTATCTTTTGACTGAAATATCATGTCATACTAATATAAGACATCTCATCATATTCTCTGTGACATCCTATCAAGTTTATAATTGTGTAAAACTCCCTTGTCCCTTAGTTTACTTGCATAGCTTCCCTAACATTTTGAAAATTTGAATTTCATCTATTCAATTTTTTTACTTTATTAATATTAGACCCTCCATTAGCCTTTTTAAATTTCTATCAAAGCTCACACGTCACTTTCAAACGTCACCTTTAAAATAACATTTTCATAGTCTTTTTGATAATTTTGCTATATATATATATTATTGATTAGTTAAAATAATTTTTTCATATAGAAAGATGTAAGGGTGAGCAAACGGTTTTTCGGTTCAAAACCGAAAACCAGCAAAAAATGAAACCGAAACCTAAAAACCGAATTATTTTCGGTTCGGTTTTTTCGGTTCTTGGGAAAAATAATGAACCAATATCACCAAAAAAAAGAGGGGAAAAAAGAGAAAGAAGAGAAAGGACGTAGAGCAACTGATAGCCTCATAGCCATATGTTCCATGTTTGCTTACCCAAATGAAGTACAAAAACAACAAAATCCAAATTCCCAGAAATCAGCCACATAAACAACAAAATCGAAATTCATATTCATAGCATGATAGCAAGCAACCAAACACAATAGCTACTGCCATAAATGGTGTGTTTTCTCTCTTTTTTTACATCCAGAATAGATCTAAGCAAGATATTGTCCCACCCAAATCAAAGACCATCCCCTACACAGCTACACTTGACCCAAAAGAACTCACGGTTGAACCAGAGATCGACGCAGATCCCAACTGTAACACCCCAAAATTTTAAAAAAGAGAAAATAAGGGAATATTTGGAATCTTGGGGTATTACTTTAATTTTAAAAAGTCTTATAAATAAATTTTGACACCAAAATATATCTGGATAATTTATTTAAGGACTAAATTTGGATTAGAATTTTTGAGAGTGGTAATTAAATGGTTGATGGAAGGGTAGAATGGGAAAAGGTGAATGGTATATGGTAATATTGAGGTGAATCAAGGGCAAAATAGTAAAATTACTATCATCCTTATCCTCTCCTAATTGCACATGTGATTGAATAAATTAATATACTCCCTCATCATCGTCTCTCCCTCACTTCACTCACACTCTCTCTCGCTCTCTCTCCCCTGTCTCTCTCGTTCTCCAGCAACGGACGGCGGCTTTGACGGCGAGTCCAGCGGCGATCGGCGGCGGAAGGCGGAGGAAAACGCTTAAGACACTGAGGCTAACATTGGGTAAGCTTCTTTCCCTCATTTTCCTTCTCTTTTGCCCGATTTCGGGTCTAAATGGGAGGAAGAGAGATTCGAGTTTTGGGAAGTTTTGAAGCTTTTAATCCCATGAAAACAAAGCTTAAGACTTGAGTAAGAGTATTCTTGAAGTGATTTTGTAAAGGGATGATGTTTGGTGGTTGATTTCCGTCGATTTAAGGCTTCGGGTACTGTTCACTTCGATGCCATTTTTCTGATTTCGGAGCTTCCTTGCTTTGAAGCTTAGTTAATCTTGTTTAGGAGTAGGATTAATGCTATAATTGCGCCTTGTATGCTGATTATTGAAGCTAGTGATTTTTCTTGAAAATTTTTCCTTCTTCCCCTGCTCTTCGTTTCTGCCGTCGGTGATGGTAGCTAGTGGTGATGAAAATTATACCATGATTAAGGGTTTAATCTCCTTGTCTAAGTTGCTTGATAGTGTTAGAAAATAATTCTTCAAATTCCTTTTCTTCTTGCTGTTTGTTCGGTCAGATTTCTTACCCTTTATCCTTATGTGATGTTGAACATGTTTTAATGGAATTGGTATCAATGATTGATTGTGTATGATTATTATACTATTTTAACCACTAGTAATGGGAAATTAGCATTCAATTTAGGAGAATTCAATGGGAATTAAGTACAATTGCATGTATGGTCCATACTTAAGGAATTAGTTGCATTTCTATGGTAATTTGAGCATATTAGGCTTTTGACTCATGTATTTCATGATTATGGACTTAAAATACCTCACATATACTTTAATTTCCCATCATAGATGCAAAAGATGAGGCCCTAAATGAAGAAAAGGTGAGAAAAGCAAAGAAGAAGTTTCTGGTCCTCGCCTTAGCCCCCCACGGCGAGGGCCACGGCGAAGGACAGAGAGACGAATCTGATATAGTGCCTCGCCTTAGCTAGCCACGGCGAGGGACAGATTCTGAGACTGATAAGGAAGCTGTGTTTTCAGATTATTTCCAAATTTTAAGAGATTGGGTCCTCTTCCATTGTTTCCTAAAGGATGAATTCGACCTCCCCAAGCAATCTAAAGGGAATTAGGAAGGTTTTTGGTTGCCTATTTTGATCTATAAATTTATACCCAAATCTCCTCTTCCAGAGGACCATTCATCACCATTCACCACCAATTCAGATTTCCATTCACTATTCTCTCATCTCTTCCACCAATTCCTTCCTCCATTCCACAATCCTTCACTGGTTCACCATGGAGTTCGAGTTGCAGATCCTCTCAGGTGATTTCTCCTCCTCTATGAAGAACTAATCCGGCTCGGTGCTATGTTGGACGACGGGATGACGTGAAGTAAGCTATTCTTCCACTCTAGGGGAGTTTTTCATTAGTTCCAATTATGTAGCCATAGATTTCCATCTATTTCCTTGAGCATTTGTTCTTCTTATGTTTGGATTTCAATTATGTTGAGACTATAGGTTATGTATTTGTTGAATTTCACCTTTGTGTTGTATTGGATCTAGTTTGGTTCCATCTATCTTTCAATTGACATTATCTTCATGAGTACTTGTTGATTTTATTACCTATCATTGTGTGTGGTGATTTAGTCCATTTATCTTATCTTGATTTTTTCATTTTGTTGATTTACTGGGTTTGAGCATGTTGATGTTGAGTTTCTTCTTTGCGCGCTTAAGTAATTCCATCAATTAATCTCACCTAAGAAACAATACTATTGATTCAATACAATCGCATGACATAATTGGATAAAGTTCTACACGTATAAGGATTTGATTATAAGCTAATTTTGATTAGTTATTGGATCCGAAGGATATTGAGTAATTTGGATGGGACCTAAGTTATTCTATCTATTGGAACCTATTTCTAGTTAATGTTAGACTATAATTAACCCAGTTGGTCTATTGAGGTTGAGTGGGTTGTCACCAACCTATTCCTTCAATTAAGACTAATTGTTTATTACTTGCATGAGATTGGTCCAATTATCCCTTAATTCCCCAAGAGTATGAAGTATATGCTTGCCACGTGTCATCCCTAGCCAAGAGAGCATCCCATCATCCCATTCCATTAACCATTCATATTTATCCTAAAAATACCAAAAACAAGTCTTTAATTCGCTTTATGAAAAATACCAAAAATTCCTACTCTTATTCCCCAAGTTTGTATAGCTTACATTGCATTTAGTTTCCCTAGGATAGTTCATTAGGCTCCTTGAGAGACGATCCGGGATCGCACCACTATAGTGCAATCCTTGGTAAAAACAATATTTTACATTTGAACCCCAAGGCGTATTACGAATGGTTCAGATCAATGGCGCCGTTGCCGGGGAGTCATTTTTGACTCCTTAGGTTAGCTAACTGTCATTTGAGGCATTTAGAAGGGGTAGGAGTCCTTAGGTTAATTTTAGCTCATATAGTTGCATTTAGGTTTTTAGTTTAGTTTTAGTTGCATTTGCATTGATAAAAATTGAAAAATCCAAAAATATAGTGTTCTTGATCTTGTGCTTGATTTTTGCTACTGTGCTTGTGGTGTATTGCTGGTTTCTTGCATCATTTGAGTGAAATTCGATTGACTAGTTGCTGCTGTGTGGTTTTTGCTTTGATTTGTTGAGCTTGTATTTGTGCATCACATACCCATTTTTTGCATTACACTCAATTTTTCAACCAAAACCACTCAACTAAGTCATTTTCTAGTATTAGGACTTGCTGAGGCCATTTGTACCAAATTTTGAACTCAAATTCTTGAACTTGTGCATTTGGTCAATTTTCAAGGGCATTTTCTTGCAAATTTGGCAACCTAGGGGGTGAATTTTTGTTCTAGGTGGTTTTCAAGTGTTTTGACATTTTTCCTAAGCTTTCTCAACTTATTTAAACTTGTTTCAATCATTGGTTTGTGTTAAAATTGCTTAAAATCATTTTTGGACTAAATTTCCCCTTTGCTGTCAAATTGCAGATTTTACTGTCAAACTTTTCTGTTTCTCGCCATAGCACCCCACGGCGAAGGCCACGGCGAGCTTTTAAAGGGCAACTTCGTTTCTGTACCTCGCTGTGGACACCACGGCGAGGCCTACGGCGAAGAACAGAAACCACAAATTTTCTGGTTTTCTGCAGAATCGCCTACTTGCACCATTTTTCCCCAATTCAATTCCAATTGATTTCAACTTTTGCACACACATTCTAATCATCATTTGTGACTTGTTTGCATTGGTTTCACTCATATTTCATATTCCTAGCATTGATTTGACTTGTGAGTGCTATTTTGGTGAATTTTGGGATTGTTGGTTGCTATCTTTGTGCATATCTTGCATTTCTTGATTACACTTGTTGTTTGTTCCTTGTGTATGACTAGAGGCACTACTAGAGAGTCTGAATTATTGCCTGAAAACCCTGAGATTGAGCGTCACCTTACCCAGTTGAGGAAAGCTAATAGACCCATTGTTCCTGACACCGAGGTAGTTGTAGAGGAAGCATCTTCTAGCGACTCTAGTGACGAGGAAACCAACACTGAGTTTAACTTAGATTTCCCAGCCATGGATCCACCCAATAACCAAGTTAACCCTCTAGTTCCAGTAATTCCACTTATTCCCAACATACCAAATCAAGGTGTAGAGCCACCTAGGAACCAAAATAGGGGTAATGGGGGTCAAGGTTTACACGGTCACAATGGTAATGGGGATGGGGTCCCACATGGAGTTAGAAGGACCATTAGGGATGCTACAGCTGTGAATGATGATTATAATCCTTTTATGAATGCATTCCCTGATATTCATGCTGATTATAGATAAAAGGTTTTTTGATTCGGTCCTTACCAAAATTTTATGGCTTGCAGGAGGATGAAACTTACAGACACTTGGATGAGCTATTTGTTAAATGTGATTCTTTGAAGCCCGTTGGAGCCCCAACTGAGGATGTTATGTTGTGTGTATTCCACCTCACTTTGGAGGGGAAAGCTAAAACATGGTTTATGAGCCTACTTAGGCTCGATCCAGATGCATTGACTTCATGGAAAAATTTGAGGAAGGCATTCTTGGACAAGTACTTTCCAACTACAAAAACCTCTGCAAGGAGAAAAGAAATAAATTCCATCCTCCAAAATCATGATGAGTCCCTATATGACTTTTGGATGCGATTCCAAGACCTGCTCGGTCGGTGTCCACATCACCAGATCTCAGGAGAGTTACTTGTGCAGACATTCTATGATGGTCTTTTGGAAAAGAATCAAGATTTGTTAGACTCCACCATGCAGGGGTCTTTTCTAGATTGCACCTCAGATGAGGCATGGGACATAATCCGGAGACTTGCTCTTTCCAAACAGAAACACTGTACCTCTAGCCGGTCTACAAGAGCTCTAAACAAGGTTGAGTCGACTCCCTTACACATACCACAGCTAGATGGTCTTATGACAGAGTTCAGTGCACTCTCTACTAAACTTGACAGGTTCACCTCCTCTTCATCTATGAATCCAACCAATAGAGAATTGATGGCCCCGAGTTGTGATTATTGTGGATCTGTCAGGCATGTTTCTTGTAATTGCCCCTCCAAGTATGATGCACTTGGTTCATTTAATCACCGAAGCCAAGGTGAAACTTCAAACCAAATAGTTCCTATGCAACAAGATGGGTTTTCTAATGTTATTAATGAACTGACCAAAACTTTCCAAAAAAGTTTCCAGGGTTTTCAGAGCCAAATTGACATGAAATTTGAAAAGAGTGATGCTAGAATGCAGCAACTAGAGTCACGAAATTCTAAACTTGAGGATTTTGTTGCAAAAATAGCTAATTCTTTGCTGGATCAAAAATCTCTTAATGCCATATCTCTTAGAAATGGGCGACATGTCCAATTAAAGGACCCTATTGAGGATGAAGAGCTGGTCGATGAGGAGATTGAGTGTGAAAGACCTCCACCCAAGCATCCACACTCACTTGATGCTAAGAGGAGGCAATCTATCGAAAGTAAGCGTGATGAATCAACTCAACAAGGAGCTGCTGCTACTGATGAGCTTCGGTCTCAAGTAGAGACACCACTACTTCTGAGAGAGATCGCTGTTGAGGGCTTGAGTAGCTCAGAACCACCTGACATACATGGAGCCTCATTACAAATAGGTAAAGAGGTAAACCTTCGTGATCTTCCTTTTCCTCAAACTTTAGTTAAAAGTAGAAAGCATGATAGGCCTAAGCATGATCAGGATGTTGTTGATTTGTTTAGTAGAACTGAGGTAAACATTCCTTTACTTGAGCTTGTTAAAAAGGTGCCTGTGTATTCCAAATTTTTGAAAGAATTATGCACCTCTAAAGGAAAATTCAAACTTGATGAGAGAGTCCAGTTAGGGTCTAGTGTATCTGCACTGTTCACTGATAGCATGCCACATAAGAGTCCTGATCCAGGGTCATACGCTATTCCTTGTACTATTGGTAGAGCTTACATTTCTGATGCATTGTTGGATCTAGGTGCAGCCATTAATATGATGCCTAAATCTTTGTATGACACCTTAGGATTCACTAATTTAAAGCCTACCAGGACCATTCTACAGTTAGCTGACTAGACTATTAGGTATCCCTATGGTGTTTTAGAGGATGTGCTTGTACGAGTTAGAGACTTAGTCTTCCCTGCTGACTTTGTTGTTTTAGATACCTCTAGGGATTCTAATGGTCAGAGTAATCTCATCTTAGGTAGACCTTTTCTTGACACTGCAAACACGATCATTAACATGAAAGAAAGATCTATTACTATGTCTGTTGGGGAGCATGAGATCAAATATGTGCTTGATGGTTGTTCTAAACATATGCATGATGTTACTTCATTGTATAGTGTTAAGGTTGATGATTCTGTGCTTGATTGTCAAAATGTTGTTTCATCTATGTGTGGAGAAGATTATGATACCGTGTTTCACCCACCCCCCTCTCCCTCTTATTTTTCTGCTCAGGAGCCTGTTGCTCCTGCAGTCCTGCTGTTATACCTAACCCTGCCATGCTTGGAAAAGATTCTGTTTTATGTGATGTTGCAGGTGTTAGCAAGGAGGTCACACCTCCTAAGTCGATTCCTAAGAAGAAGAGCAAGCGGAAAAGAACTCGAAAGAAATCTACAAATGCTACTACGGTAGATGCCGCACTCTTAGAACTTCAAAGAGAAGTGACCATGCCAGTCCATTCCAAGTTACTACCACTCCTTACTCCCATCCTAGCCCGATTGGATGTTTTGGATGCACCGAACTATGAAGACCCGTTTCTTCCGGATCCTGTGGAAGAAGTCCCACTCAAGGTCTCCGATTTTGTTTGGTTCCAGATCGCTCAATCTAGAGATGAGGACTTTGGTGAGAGAGCTCGGTGGGTAGGACCGTTGGAGATCAAGTCAATTGACCATTGCAAGAATCAAGCTTCACTTCAACTTTCTGAGGGACATAGCATGTGTTGTGAGCTAGATAGGCTTCGACTTTACCATTCGAGTTATAAGCCTCCATAACTTGTCAGGTTGTTCCTTTCCTCTCTTATTCTACTCTTATACATGTGTGACTAGCTAGTGATATTTGATGATGCATGTTAGGATAAGTGTGGGGGAGGAACCATTCCAGTAGTAAAAGGTAGTTTCGTATTAGTTTAATGTTAGTAGAGTCAATAAATATCCCTTTTGTGGATGATTTCTTGTTGTACCTTATATATGGATTTTGCATTGGGGACAATGCAAAGTTCAAGTGTGGGGGAAGGGTCATTTGATTGAGTCATTTTGGATAGTTCTTTGCTTGATTTCTTATGGTTAGTGGTTTAGGGTGAACTTTGACTGTTTTGGAACTATTTTTCAAAATTTTTGGCTTGAAGTTGTTTTTGGCTTGCATATTATGCACAAAGGGTCGCATTTGTCATAGTAGACTTGTTAAGAGTGAATTCAAGTTCTTTTCAAAATGTTTTTGTGAAAACCTAATTCACCCCCTTTTTTTTTAAAACCTGTGCAAGAAGAGACCCATCTTAGGTTATTTTGTTATCTTGGACTTTGGATAGATTTTGCAATGTTTTTTACCTTTGTTTTTCAATGTTCAAAAGTTGGATATGAGCTATGTTTAGGGTATATATGGTGGAGATTGTTGTGTTAATTGATTATTGAATGGTAATTTGTGAGCTTATCCTTGCTATGAGGTTGTTTTTGGCCAAATGAATTTGAGTACAAACTTGTTTTAATGTGTTAATTTCTAGAACTGGACTCAATTCTTAGTTTAAGCTGCTTTAGTCATACATGATGAACATGATAGAGGCACTCATTCCATATATCCATATATCTATCTTTTCCACCTCCAACTGATGTCTTTCTTGAGTAGAGCATATTTATAAAAGTGCATCCAGGTTTTAAATGCTATGATAGCACAACTTCGCTGGCTTTCTAAGCTTGACTTAGTAACCAGGGGCACTTCATCACCAATATTGGCACTCGCGTCAAACGGTCAAGTCAAAGAGAGTTAAGAGTTGGACCAAAGGTCTCTTGATGTTTTGTTGGAGTAACTGAGTAACCGGCGTTGCATTACCCATGTGCAAAGTCGCGTCAAAAGGGGATCTACAACAGCTCAAGATAGATAAAAAAATCTGAAAAAAAATAAATAACAATAATAAGGATGCTTGTAAGTGGTTTAGTTCTTACTCATGGATGACATCTTTCCATTACCATAATCTTAAGTCCTCTTGATTCTTTATGTGTGTGCTAAACTAGTGGAGATTGAGAATTGTTGCAAGCATATAGTAAGTTGCATATTGAGCAAGTAGAGAGTGAATAACCCATATGGCGAGATTGTGCGAAATATTCTTGAGTGTGCTCACTCGTTGCTATTTGATTCTCAATTGCATTGATAGTTCTCTCCTTTATATGCCTTGAACATGTCTTGTTCCAATTTGAGATCATTGATTATCTTAGGCCTTTACCATTGTGAGTCTATGCTTTGTCCAGGAGTACAAAGGTTTAAGTGTGGGGGAATGATTGTGCATAATTATTATACTATTTTAACCACTAATAATGGGAAATTAGCATTCAATTTAGGAGAATTCAATGGGAATTAAGTACAATTGCATGTATGGTCCATACTTAAGGAATTAGTTGCATTTCTATGGTAATTTGAGCATATTAGGCTTTTGACTCATGTATTTCATGATTATGGACATAAAATACCTCACATATACTTTAATTTCTCATTATAGGTGCAAAAGATGAGGCCCTAAATGAAGAAAATGTGAGAAAAGCAAAGAAGTTTTTGGTCCTCGCCTTAGCCCCCCACGGCGAGGGCCATGGCGAAGGATAGATAGACGAATCTGATATAGTGCCTTGCCTTAGCTAGCCACGGCGAGGGACAGATTCCGAGACTGATAAGGAAGCTGTGTTTTCAGATTATTTCCAAATTTTAAGAGATTGGGTCCTCTTCCATTGTTTCCTAAAGGATGAATTCGACCTCCCCAAGCAATCTAAAGGGAATTAGGAAGGTTTTTGGTTGCCTATTTTGATCTATAAATTTATACCCAAATGATTTGAACCTTTCCTAATACGCCTTGGGGTTCAAATGCAAAATATAATTTTTACCAAGGATTGCACTATAGTGGTGCGATTCCGGATCGTCTCTCAAGGAGCCTAATGAACTATCCTAGGGAAACTAAATGCAATGAAAGCTATAAAAACTTGGGGAATAAGAGTAGAAATTTTTGGTATTTTTCATAAAGGGAATTAAAAACTTGTTTTTGGTATTTTTAGGATGAATATGAATGGTTAATGGAATGCGAATGATGGGATGCTCTCTTGGCTAGGGTAGACATGTGGCAAGCATATACTTCACACTCTTGGGGAATTAAGGGATAATTGGACCAAGCTCATGCAAGTAATAAACAATTAGTCTTAATTGAAGGAATAGGTCGGTGACAACCCACTCAACCTCAATAGACCAACTGGGTTAATTATAGTCTAACATTAACTAGAAATAGGTTCCAATAGATAGAATAACTTGGGTCCCATCCAAATTACTCAATATCCTTTGGATCCAATAACTAATCAAAATTAGCTTATAATCAAATCCTCATACGTGTAGAACTTTATCCAATTATTTCATGCGATTGTATTGAATCAATAGTATTGTTTCTTATGTGAGATTAATTGATGGAATTACTTAATCATGCAAAGAAGAAACTCAACATCAACATGCTCAAACCCAATAAATCAACCAAAGGACATAATCAAGATAAAATAGATGGACTAAATCACCACACACAATGATAGGTAATAAAATCAACAAGTACTCATGAAGATAATGTCAATTGAAAGATAGATGGAACCAAACTAGATCCAATACAACACAAAGGTGAAATTCAACAATTACATAGCCAATAGTCTCAACATAATTGAAATCCAAACATAAGAAAACAAATGCTCAAGGAAATAGATGGAAATCCATGGCTACATAATTGGAACTAATGAAAAACTCCCCTAGAGTGGAAGAATAGCTTGCTTCACGTCATCCCGTCGTCCAAGAGAGCACCGAGCCGGATTAGTTCTTCATAGAGGAGGAGAAATCACCTGAGAGGATCTGTAACTCGAACTCCATGGTGAACCGATGAAGGATTGTGGAATGGAGGAAGGAATTGGTGGAAGAGATGAGAGAATTGGTGTATTGTTATGTGTATTTTCGTGCTCTCTCCTCCTAGGCACACTAGGCAACATATATATAATCCAAATTGGCCTAAGGTCTCCTATTCTGACTAGGATTATCAATTAGGAAAGGATTGGGGAAGACCCAATCACTCAAACTTCAAGAAACCTAGTCAAGATAGGAAATAGTGAGTAGGATAATTAATTAGGAAACTTCCTAACCTCAATCAAGCATAGGGTTGCCTATTCTTGTAGAAATACCAAATAGGAAATATTTTAAGCAAACCCAATCAATCAATCAACCAATCCTAGTTGAAATAGGAAGTTTCCTATTCTTGTTGATTTTACCAATTAGGAAGGATTATAGGCCAATTCATTAGGCTCAATCAATCAATTCAATTTCCTAATTAGTAATTTCTTGTTGTGTAGAATTTCCTTTTTCTTGTAGAAGTTTCCTATTTTGTTTTCTTCTTGCTTTGACCTTAATTCTTTGCACCTACAATGGAAAATTTAAGCACATGTGAGGTATTTCAAGTCCATAAAAAATAAATGCATGAGTTAAATGCCTAATATGCTCAAATTATAATGAAAATGCAATTAACTCTCTAATCTTGGACCCTAAGTATAAAAGTGCCTAAATCCCCATTTAATAGCTTAGATAAATGCTAATTTCCTATAATTAGTGGATAAAAACATGTAATAATCAAGTGCAATCACCAAATCTCCTCTTCCAGAGGACCATTCATCACCATTCACCACCAATTCAGATTTCCATTCACCATTCTCTCATCTCTTCCACCAATTCCTTCCTCCATTCCACAATCCTTCACTGGTTCACCATGGAGTTCGAGTTGCAGATCCTCTCAGGTGATTTCTCCTCCTTTATGAAGAACTAATCCGGCTCGGTGCTATGTTGGACGACAGGATGACGTGAAGCAAGCTATTCTTCCACTCTAGGGGAGTTTTTCATTAGTTCCAATTATGTAGCCATAGATTTCCATCTATTTCCTTGAGCATTTGTTCTTCTTATGTTTGGATTTCAATTATGTTGAGACTATAGGTTATGTAGTTGTTGAATTTCACCTTTGTGTTGTATTGGATCTAGTTTGGTTCCATCTATCTTTCAATTGACATTATCTTCATGAGTACTTGTTGATTTTATTACCTATCATTGTGTGTGGTGATTTAGTCCATTTATCTTATCTTGATTTTTTCATTTGGTTGATTTACTGGGTTTGAGCATGTTGATGTTGAGTTTCTTCTTTGCGCGCTTAAGTAATTCCATCAATTAATCTCACCTAAGAAACAATACTATTGATTCAATACAATCGCATGACATAATTGGATAAAGTTCTACACGTATAAGGATTTGATTATAAGCTAATTTTGATTAGTTATTGGATCCGAAGGATATTGAGTAATTTGGATGGGACCCAAGTTATTCTATCTATTGGAACCTATTTCTAGTTAATGTTAGACTATAATTAACCCAGTTGGTCTATTGAGGTTGAGTGGGTTGTCACCAACCTATTCCTTCAATTAAGACTAATTGTTTATTACTTGCATGAGCTTGGTCCAATTATCCCTTAATTCCCCAAGAGTATGAAGTATATGCTTGCCACGTGTCATCCCTAGCCAAGAGAGCATCCCATCATCCCATTCCATTAACCATTCATATTTATCCTAAAAATACCAAAAACAAGTCTTTAATTCGCTTTATGAAAAATACCAAAAATTCCTACTCTTATTCCCCAAGTTTGTATAGCTTACATTGCATTTAGTTTCCCTAGGATAGTTCATTAGGCTCCTTGAGAGACGATCCGGGATCGCACCACTATAGTGCAATCCTTGGTAAAAACAATATTTTGCATTTGAACCCCAAGGCGTATTAGGAATGGTTCAGATCAATGATACTCTGAAAATGCTGGTGGTTGGGATTAATTTGATTGGTTGTTGTGTTGGTGATATTCTATTTTCTGCTTCTTGTTCTGTTTCGGCCGAGGAGTTTAAGGGAAAATTTTCTAGTACCTCTGCTCTTGATTAATGTATGCATATGAGCTGTGATGCTATGATAATGAATAAGAAATTTGATTGAGGGGAGTATGTCCTGAATATCTGATTTTCTAGTTTAGGATAATTGAAATTGAAAAGGGAATTCCTTTATAAGAGTGTTATGTGTGTGATGTTATTGTGATTGATTATCGGCTGATTGAGTTTGTTCCTTCTGTTCTTTTGCTTTGCTGGGCTGCTGGTTTAGGAATAGGAGGAGAAGAGAATTTTAATATTTGACTTTAGTGAAACTTGTTGACAATTATTGATTTGTAATTGAATTAGAAATTGTTTTAATTATCCTTTTCCTTTCTGCTGAGTTGGCTGAAAGTTTGAGTAGAATAAGGAAAGGAATTTTTAGGATTAACTTAGTAAGAAAGCCTTAAGTTGATCGAGCTAAAATGGTTTGGTTTGGGATTGCCATGTAATGGTGATCTTGAGTGTGTTTGATTGATGATAGGTGTGTGTTCTTTTTGTGCTAATTTCTCTGATGTGATTAAGGGTTGAGTGTTTGGATTGGGAATTTATCAATGCAAGTGTTTGTGATTGTTCAGTGGTTCTCTGCTTTGTTTAACAAGTTAAAGTGTTTGATATGTGGCTGAGTTGTCTGCTCTGTTTGATGATGAAAAGTGAATTGTTGAATTTGGTGATGGTGTTCACTGAATTGAATTTAGTTTCTGTGTTTGCTTCTGTCTTACGTAACTTGATGCTTTGTTTTGTTCAATGCTGGGTGCTTAGACAAGAGAAATAATAAACATGATTGGTGCTTGTTTCATTTAGTTTGATTGGTATTCTGAATTGCCTTGTTCAGGTGTATGGGTGTTGGTGTTCTTGTGCATTGTACAATGTTTGTTTATGATTGTGTGATTAGCAATCCAGTTAGAAATCAGGATTTAATTATATATTAGGAATGGGAAGGGTAGTCTCTTAGGAACGTGAGAGACACCGAATGATTATCAGTTAGTATATAAATACTAAGTTATTATTTATATGTAATTATAGGAGACGATAGTAGAGTTGAATCTCCCGAACCTTGGGAAGAGGAAGCACCGAGTTACGAGTAAATTTGGAAGTCAGGTAGCAGTTTATTTCAGTAACAATTAAAATACATGTATAATTTTATAATATCTGTTGCATTTTAATTGATAAGTTCTGATTCCTTTTATGTGGAGTACTCCAATGCTTAGGTGATTAGCTACACCTTTGCAAGATTAGTTACGTTTTAGCCTTACGTGCTTTAACGAGAAACCCTGCAGGTAAAGCCTCCACTATAACGAATATATTGTTATTAGTGGTTGGCAGGTGCTTTTAGCACACAGATTAATAGGATATGAATTATTATTAATTGTAAAGGTTTATAAAATTATTACATGTTAATGCGCATATAATGGTTATGGTTAATGAGATAAACTGCATTGTACCGCTGTTTCAGATAAGCTGGAGAAAAGTTGATTTTTGGAGAAGGTAATCGGAAGCAAGCAGGAATGCCTGCTAAGATGTGTATTAGCTTACTTTGCTATTTTGGTTTAGTTATTTTGGGGTATGTTTAAGGTTTAAGTAGGTAACAAACTCTAAGCTTTATTTCTAATTATTATAAGGTTGTATATTTGTATATATGTAAATAATAGCTAAACCGTACAATGTATGTACAGGTACGAGGGTTGTCACCCCAGATAACCCGCCAACGTAAGTAGTTAAATAGTATTTAATCTAGGACCGTATAATTATAGACGATATAAAGAAATGTTAGTTTCAGAACAAGGTTAGAAAGGTATAGTTACCTTAGGTATAAACAAGTTATTTTAATTGCTTTACTAACCACTTTAATTTATAACGGTTTTAAAATGATCCAATTGGTCTGAAGAGCCGATTCTGACAAAAGTATAATTGAAATAAGGTTTACAAATAAAAAGTTTAAAATTTTTCGTATTTTCGGCTTCTGACATTTGCAAAAGTGGTTATAAATCAATTAAAATATTCTAATATAGTAGTAAAAGCTTAGGTGTTACACCAACCCATCTCTATCTCCAGTCATTAACCAAGCTCTGAGGTGAAGAAATCAATGGTCAAGGTAAAGGATTACCTATCTTCTCGCCGCCACTAGAATCAAAACAAGAAACCCAAAAGACGATCCATCAACAAGAGGAGCAGAGATAGGTGGAGTTAAATCCCTCCATTACCAGTAAATATATATAGGGCTAGTTGGGAACAAAATCAAAAGGACCCAACAAGTTCATCACAGCAGCAGCAGCGAAAATAAACAGCAAGAGAAATTAAAAGAGAGACCATCACCAGTAGTTCTGGGCGATGGTAAGGCTGACGGCGAGGCGATACTACGATGGCGCTGGGGACGGTGAACGGCGGCAGTTACGGTGGCGATGGTGGAGAAAGTTCGAAGGTGAGGGAAGAACACGAAGGTGAATCGGGGCTAGGTTTTGAAATCGAGGTGATGATGGCTGGATGGAGAGAGGAAGGTCGACTAGGGGTTTACGGCAGAGAAGTGGACGGCGGTGCTTGTGGTTGAGGGGGCGCTGTCAATGGTGGTGGAGGAGAAGATGAACCAGAGATCGATGATGGAGGTTTGATTGGAGGGGAAGGCCTCATTGCCATCATCAGAGGGAGATCAAGCGGAGGGTTGGGGTGGAGGGTTTGAGCTTTTGAGGGAGTCAGGGAGGCCGGAGAGGCGATGATCTGAAGAATGACTAATGAGGATTGATGATGAGTGATGAGATGAGGGTTAGGGTTTGTATTTTGGGCTTTGGGCTTGGGCTAATTTTTTTTTTATTGGATTGAAAGGCTTTGGGCTAGAAGGCTTTTGTAGGCTATTGGCATGGGGTCTAGTTTTTTTTAAATGGTATATTTTTTCGGTTTTCGGTTTCAAGACGGAAACCGAAACCATAAACTGAAAAACCGAAATGCATCAGTTCAGTTCGGTTTTCCGGTTTGGTTCGGTTTTTGCTCATCCCTAGAAAGATGGGAAAATTATATATAAAAGGAAAATATTTATAAGAATAATATTTAAAAGTAAAATTATTATTCTAAATGAATTAATTTTATTTAAAAGATAGAAAGGTAGATAGATTGTTTTTGCTATATATATTTTTAATGTAAACTTCTACATATTATTATTCTAAATTTTTAACTTTTAAATATTATTCTTCTATTTTTCTCTATAAAAAATTATTTCAATTGATCAATAATATATATATAAAGGAAAAAATATAAAAAGGTTGTGAAAAATGTTCTTTTAGTATTAATAGGGACCATTGAAAGCAACATGCCTACTTTGACAGAACTTAACAAAAAAAAAGTAATGATGGGGCTGATATCAAGAAAGAAAAACTTGATGGAAGTAAAATTCAAATTTTAAAATGTTTAAGTTGTTATATGTAATTAGACTAAAATTCTTGGGAGTGTTAATAATTATAAATTTAATACATTGCTACATAGGATATGATAAGGTATCTTATATTGGCCTTTAATAACAATTTTTGCCAAAAGATAATGGCAAGTTTAATGTAGGGGGCCTATATATATATATATATAAAATTCAAAGGGGTTCAATTTTAACATCTAAATGTTGAGGTGCTTATATGCCAACTACCTTAAAATCCAGAAAGATTTATAAAATTTAACCCAAACATTATAATGAAGTCCTTATGAAGTAAAGCTTAGGCTAGTTAAATACTCCCTCCCGTCAACTTAAATTGATTTGGGCGTGCAATGGCTTATTTTTGAGCAAGTGTTTGGACCATTTTCGCCTCTATTTAATTTTATTACTCCTCATTTTTCCCATACGATAATCTCATTTATACTTTCTTTCATTAATTAATAATAAAATACTCTATGTCTATCTCTTGCTCCCTCATAAATAAACACATACTTAAAACAAATTCATTTGTTACCTATTTTTACTTTTAACTAATTTTAACTATTCTCATAAAACCTTGGGAAAAAGACGAAAAAAATCCCTTCCAATTTGTAAAATCCCAATAACAACTTCATGATAGGTATTAACAACCATTAACAACTCAAAATTCCTTATTTGAGATTTTATAAATTGGAAGGGATTTTTTTATCTTTTTCCCTAAAACCTTCTGGCAAAAAAAAACTATTTTTAGAAAACCATGTAGTTTGGTTGTCAAGCACTTATTAAAAGGACAAGATGGAGTCTCTTTCCTTTTTTTTGTGATGAATTTTACTCAGTGTGTTTGGATGGACTTCTGAAAAAGTGGCTTATATATAAGTCCAACTGAAAATAAGTCAAACTTAAAATAAGTCAGATTGTGTAATGAGATTTATGTTTGGATGGGCTGTTAAAAATATGAACATAAATCTCATTACACAATATGACTTATGACTTGTAAGTCAAGTCATAAGTCATATTGTGTAATGACATTTATGTTTAGATGGACTTTTGAAAAAGTGATTTATGTTTGAGTTAGTTGTGATTGGATATGTAAAATAAGTCAGAATTGTGGGGTCCACCTCCGTAAGTGACTTATAAGTCATAAGTTGAAAAAAAAGAAGTTATACTTATTTTAACTTATAAGCTATAAGTTACTTATTTTTATAAGTCCAACCAAACATACTCAATTTAACTTTTCTGAAAATAAGTCTTTTTTTTGTGAAAATAAGGATTTATTTGGCTAATATAAGTACAGCTAAACACCCCCTCAATCATCAATAGGAGTACAATGAAATCCGTAGGAATTAAAGCTTATGCTTAGGGCTGTTCAGGCTTGTCCCGTCCCGGTCATTTTGGGACGGGACAAAATAGGGGTTCGGGACGGGACGGGACTCGGGACGGGGTCGTCCCGATCCCGTCCCGTCCCGAATATATATTTTTATAATATTTATTTTTTTCACAAAATATATAGAAAAATCTAATTGTTGAGACATGATCTTGATAGAAATAATAGGAAAGCGAATAGGGTAGGGAATAGAGAATGAATAAAGTGAGAAAAGAGGCTGTGATTTTGATTGTGGTTCACTGGTTTTGTAGAAATTAAGAAGAATCTGTAAGTGAAGCTGTAGAGATTTTTGGAAAATTGTGCTCTTCTCTATTTTATCTTTCCCTTTGTCTCTTCCTTCTTCTCCCTCTCCTTCTTACTCGTTCCTCTGCAGTAGTAACTCTACAATTCTCAATTTGTAAAAAATAAAATAAAATAAAAAACATTAAAAAAATAAAAAGAAAATTAAAAAAATAATTCGGGACAGTCCCGTCCCGTCCCGATCGGGACCGGGACAAGTTCGGGACGGGACGGGACACGGGACGGAATTCTCGTCCCCGAACACAATTTTTCGGGACGGGACGGGACGGGCTTGTCCCGGTCCCGTCCCGTGAACACCCTTACTTATGCTAATCAATTACATAGGCATCCGTTCTTTTTTTTTTTTAATGAATCTGACTCAAACAATGAAGTCGTGGGAAGGAAATTAGCTTACGCTATATAAATTGAAGCATAGAACACCACAAATAAATATATCGTAAGACTTCTTCTTGAAAGAAAGTTTAATTTACTAAATTTATTTATTAAATTAAATATAAAAAATACCTTAGTCGGTAATTGTTTTCACCCAATTTTTTTGTAAAATTCATTTGTGGTCAAAGGACCTCCCCTTTTTTGATGATTCCAGCATGTTGTCTAGATAACCAGATAGGTAAGAAAATGCTGAGAAGAATAAGTAAGGAGATAAAAGAAAGTAGGAAAGAAGACTTAGATACACAGTTATTACAAGTCATTTTATAAACAAACAGATTTTTCTATTTCTTTTTTCCTATGGCTCACACATCCATCATACTACAAAGAAGATTAAATTTACAACCTCACTTTTTAAGGATAGTTAAAGAAGAAATTATGTGTTAATTAGCCTAAAAGACTCCAACAATTGATTTGACAACATTGAACAAACATATTTTATTTACAAAATAAAATTATTTTTTGAATATCTTTATTGACTTTGAGTCATGAATATAAATTTTTTTAGCAAGAGTCATGACTATATTCTATATTCTTTTTGATATTCATTGCTATGCCCCATAAAATAGTATCCTTTTTAGGTCAAGTCAATTTGGCAATTTTCTTCACCTACTTCAAACCAATATACTATGTTCGTTTCACATTATAAGAGATAAGGGTGTTCACGGGACGGGACGGGACCGGGACAAGCTCGTCCCATCCCGTCCCGAAAAATTGTGTTCGGGATGAGAATTCCGTCCCGTGTCCCGTCCGGTCTCGAACTTGTCCCGGTCCCGATCGGGACGGGACTGTTCCGAATTATTTTTTTTAATTTTCTTTTTATTTTTTTTAATGTTTTTTATTTTATTTTATTTTTTACAAAATTGAGAATTGTAGAGTTGCTACTGCAGAGGAACGAGTAAGAAGGAGAGGGAGAAGAAGGAAGAGACAAAGGGAAAAACAAAATAGACAAGAGCACAATTTTCCAACTTATCTCTACAGCTTCACTTACAGATTCTTCTTAATTTCTACAAAACCAGTGAACCACAATCAAAATCACAGCATCTTTTCTCATTTTATTCATTCTCTATTCCCTACCCTATTCTCTTTCCTGTTATTCCTATCAAGACTATGTCTCAACAATTAGATTTTTCTATATATTTTGTGAAAATATATATATATTATAAAAATAGATATTCGGGACGGGATCGGGACGACCCCGTCCCGAACCCCTATTTTGTCCCGTCCCGTCCCCGAAATGTCCCGTCCCGAAATGACCGGGACGGGACGGATCGGGACGTGACAAGCCTGAACAGCCCTAATAAGAGATAGTAAACTATTTTATATAAATCAAGAAAAAATAGTAGAGCTATTTAATATGGTTAAAATTAATGTGGTTTTTCAATTGGGGGAATCACAAGTCCCAAGAAAGAGAATGGACATCAATCATATTCCAATGACTTGTTATTGATGTTTTTTCTTTTATTTTCTTTTTTTTTTTTGAGTGAGCTATTTATGCTTTTTCACTTGTTGACAATAACATTGGATGTGTTTGGATTGCCGTTGGAGAAGTGACTTTTTTAGAAGTGACTTTTGGATAAAAGTTAGATTGTGTGAAGTGATTTATGTTTGGATTTGTGATGATAGAAGTGACTTTTTTTCAATCTGACTTTTAGAAAACATGTTTGAATGATTATATTGAAAATCACTTTTAGATGAAAAATTACTAAAAAGAGCATTATTGTCATTAAATAATACATATATAATATGCATATATTCTTATTAAAGGCTTAGTTTCTCCCTTATTTTCAGGAAACTAGTTTTAAAAAATAATATTTTTAGCTCAAAGAAGTATATTATGGGAGAAAGTAGTTAGAAATTATTATGGTAAATTTTTGGAGATAAAAAGAAAATTTTAGATTAAAAGAAATTATCTTATTTGAGAATTTTAGGGGTCTAACAGTCTAATTTTCCTACCCACTTTATTAAATAATACCTAACAAAAGGCGTGGGACCCACCAGAAGCCAGAAGTCAAAAGCCAAAAGCCACTTTTTTTTACTTCTAACTTTTGCCGTTGCAGAAGTCATTTTGGATCAAAAGTCATTAAAAAAAAAAGTGCAACCAAAAATATATTTTTTTTTTCAAAATGACTTTTACCGTTGGGGATGTGCTTCTAGAATCCAAAAGTAGGATCCAAACACACACATTTTCACCTGTTATTGAAAAATCATCGGATGTATTTGATATTAATTCTGTAACTGAAATTCTCCAAAAAAAAAAAAATTATTAGTAACAGCGTTGTAAATCCTTAAAGTACATCTCCAAAGAATCATGATGCCTCTCTACGCGTAAGTCATTGTTCTGCCCCCCAATTTTGAAAGATGAGCTCTCTACGACTTTAATGAGCATAAAACAGCGTTGTTTAAGACACACATACGCGCATAATATATAATTATTTGAAATGTCCAACTTTAGTCTATGCAACCCGTGATTGATGCGAGAGCGAGACTTGCGCAGAGCCTTGTCGCGAGAAGCAAATTAAATACTTGCTGGTAACCTTCCTTTTCCTGAAAGTTTGTTTGCACTTTTTTTTTCCCTCCATGTTTTGCATTAACTACTGAAGATTAGATATTTTTAGAAAATAATATTAGAGAATATATTCTGGGTATACTTTATAATTTGTGAAAAATGTAAAATGTACACTATAGATTATGGTAGTCAAAAAATGGATAAGAAGAATTAAATAATATTTTTATATAGGTTTTGCCTTTTAAGATTTACAACAATTAAATGAAGGGCACCATCAATAACAATACAGGAATGAACCATTGGGAATATATTGGGAATACAAAAGTGGATTACAAGAGTGAATTAGGGACAATGAATACAAGGAAATAGAAGAATATAAATAAGAATGATCTCAACAATTAAACTGCAGAGTTGTGTTCTTTGCTATTGATGAGAGTGTATTGCTTAAGCACGAACATACTCCCTCCGGTCCTAATTATAAGACTACTTTGACTTTTTTCAGTAAAAAAAAAAAGTAGTTTCAGTTCAAAAAAAAATCTTTTTTTCTCAAAACTAATTTATTCTACTTATAAACTAACCTATAATCTAATTTCATGTGACATATGTTATAATTTAGTGGTTTAATTTACTTCCTTAACTTCCACAAAAAAATTCAAAGTAATCTTATATTTAGATCCGGAGGGGGTATTATCTTTTCCCCTGCATCCCCTTTCTTTATCTCCCAGGATATGGCTTGACCCTTTCCTGTTGATGCCGCGAGACATGAATTTGATCTATTTGGACTGGGCTCCTCTACTAGGGTTGAACTATTTGGGTGAAGAGACTCTTTCATGCTGTTTAGGCCAGGAACATGTGGACGTAACTCAATGAGAGATGGGCCTATATAAACAGGCTTAACTTTTGGACTATAGAACTAAATTTGGGGCATACATTTACTCCCCCAAGTAGGCAGGCAACGGTTGACAAGGGAGTTGCGTCTCATCTCGGCCGTTGATCTCATCTCCTTGTCGATTTTCCTTTAAATTTCCCTCTATCAATCAATTTCCAACTTTTTGACTTTCAAACTTCCCCTTCTCTCTTGCTCTTACACTCGAACCTTCCTTAATGTTCAGACTCCTCCTTTGCCTTCAACCTTCCATCTCTGCTATTAGGTATGATCTTTCTTTGCTCCCTCGTTTTCATCATGCTTGCTTTTCTTCTTGAGGTGCATTGTTCTGGTACTGCGTAATCTAGTAGAGGGTTTTCATTTTTGGGTTTATCTATTGATAATTCATAAATTTATCCTATCAAAATGTGCATTTTATGATATAAACTTGTAAATTAATTGAGTAAAAATTGCATTATAGAATAATTAGTTTAAATGTGCACTTAATTGGGAAATTTGGGATTAATTGTGCTTTTCAATGCTTTAATAATGAAGTTCTAGCTTTGCGCTTAAGTCACTTGTTATGTTCACTCTTTGTTTGTCCAGGGATAATTCTGGAATTTTCCCAAATAGAGAAGAGAGACTAGTTGAGGCGTCGAACAAGCCAAAAGAGGAGAAGCTTAAGGGTCTGTTTGGTTGGGGGAATTTGGAGGGGAGGTGGAGGAAGGGGAGGGATATAGCTTAAAAAACCTTGTTTGGGAATATATTATGGAGGGGAGGGGAGGGGAGAATTTTTGTCATGTAGTGCTCCCTCACTCTCCTTCAGCTCCCCTCTAAAATTGGGGTTTTTTGGAGGGGAGAGAAATTTTCTACCCATTTTGGACTAAAATACCCATACCATGTTTTTAATATTCCAATCCTACCCTTATTAGTTAAAAACCCTTCACTTCCTCATTTTCATTTGTTCCTTCCCTGCGCCGTCCATCCTCATCGTCGCTCGCTCACTCTGGTCCCCCTCATCCTTCATCGCTGTGGTCCTTCATCATTGCGCTGTCCACCTTCGCGTCGCCGGCCGCTGTCCACCGTCCGCCGCTCGTCTGCTGTCCTCCCTTCCACCGTTCGTCTGTGGTGATTTTGCATCTGCGTTTTTCCATTTCAGGTGAGCGTCTCTTGTTCTCTTGTTCACTTTATACCTTGTTTATTTCAAGGTTCTTCCTCTGTTTATACCTTGTTCTCCTGCGTTTTTCCTTGCTTCATTTTATTAACTCTGTTTTGTTGGATTTCTGGGTTCTTCCTCGCCGTTCCTGACTCTGTTCCACTGCCATTTCCCCCCTATTTATCTGATATCTGGACTGATCTGTATGTTGGGCATGATTTGTATTTTTTCGGTGCTTATATTTTATTCTTCCATCTCATTGCTGGCTTCAACGAGAAGGGGGATATATTTTTCCCTTGAATATATCTCATTGCTGGATATATTCTTCCATCTCATTGCTTATATTTTTTCGGTGCTTATATTTTCCTTGAAACTTTCTGACTCTGGATATAATTGATTTCTGGAACTTGAGAATTGACTATGAGTGATGTATTTTTCAGGTGAGTGTTTAATGCTTTCAACTCAGCTCCGTCAGTTTGCAGCGGTTTCCTCTTCTCTGAATATTCTCTTGTTCATCTTCCAAGAAACTAAGATAATAGTGCCAGAATAGAGTTGCTTTTTTTGAACATTTTCATGTCCAGTTTTTGTTAGGTTTTAATTACAAATTGATGATCCATTAGGTTGAAGATTATTGGTTATCTGTTGTTATGGCTTTTTCTGGAGGTGCAAGGTGGCTTTGTATAAAGATTTCACTAGTTAATAGTAATAGTTTTGGGCGGCATTTTACTACATCCTGCAAAAGATCTTTCACTCGTTTGTTGCAATCAGTTAACATGGCTTGGGTGATTCAAGCTTGCTTATAATTTTCCATGTGGGCTTGGTGCCTTAACCCTTATAGCTTGGTTTTGGTCTGGTTTACTTTCCTCCTCTGTGATTTTGAACCAACTAACTCTATGTTCTCGAACCAACTCCAATTTGTAACAATTTCTGAAGAGCTGATAAAATTTTTTTGTAGGACTCAGAAGACTTAAACTCTTTATAAAATGGGAAAAAATTATTAATCTGATCAAATCATTGGTGCCAGCTATTGGTTTGTAACCATGAATATCAAATCCTTAATCTTCAATTGTTGTATAACCAAAAATTAAGTGCAATAAGCTGATAATTATAACATTCATTAACGGTTTAAGATTTCTTTTCATCATCTTTAAATTCTATTTAGTTTTGGATCTTTCATGTCCCTGCTCTGCATTGCGTGGATGTGATTCATGCTGATTCTGGGTAACAAATGGATCATGTCCTAACTCATGATTACTGAAGCCAAAGGAGCAAGGACACAAGCACTTCAATTCATCTTTTATAATGACACAGTTTTTATGAGAAGCAGAAGCAATTGGTGCTTGTGTCACTTCAGCTGTGGCTTCTGTGCTTTTCATATAAAAATCTAAGTGGAATTTTGTAGCTCAATTCAACAACAAAGCTTAAGTGGAATATCTAACAAAATCTCTTAAATGTCAGATTTGCCTAAAATTTACAAGATCACTTATTTTCCCTATTTTAAAACAACTGTGGCCAATTTTTATTCGACTAGGCCTTTTACATTTCAGGTTGAAGCCTCTAAGAAGTGTCAGATGGCCATAAACAAGATGGTAGAAGGACATTTGCGTTAATATGGAATGCTTTATATCATTCGTTAATTTTGTTAAAACAAATATCTATTTTATAATAAATAATCATCAAAGGTACACCATAAAATAAGATTATAAGAGTAAAGGGTATAATTGTCAACTTATAATTTGCCCCCTTCCCCTCCCTTTCTGAACCAAACAAGAAATCAAACATGCCCTCCCTTCCCCCTCCCCTCCCCTCCCCTCAAACCAAACAAGGTTCTCCCCTCCCCTCCCCTAACTTTAATGAACCTCCCCTCCCCTTTGAACCAAACAGCCCCTAAGGTTGTAAGTCTAACTGAACCAAAAGCAAAAAGAAGGTTTTTTGTCGGATTTGAGAGGAAAGGAGTCGACGGAGGGAACGTGTGCCAGTGTGGCCACGTGCTCTGAACGGAATCGATTATCGAAATTGGAGGGAAGAAGATGAGGTGAGAGTGAAGCACAAATGGTATTTGAAAGGAAATTAGGTCTAGATTCATTTTGGCAAGGGTTTATTAATTTTGTACATATATAGGGAGTCAGAGAGCAATTTGGGCATCCATTCTTCTTCCTCTCTTCAATTCCTTTTAGTCGATTTCACATTTCCTGCCCTTATTCTCTCTCACGTCTACAAATTCTTCAACATCGAAATCGCATATTGATGACTTCCTACGATTCCAGAAATGAAGTTGGAGCTATTATTCCATAAACGAGAGGCTAAATTCCTGAGATTTCCTTTGAGCTAGAGTCGAACCAGAGCCTACAGATTGGCAATGGAGTTTCAATTTCATTCTCTTCCTATTTTGTTTTCTAATCTTGATTCTAGTTACATCTTGAATTAGAGGGAGTATGAGCAAGTAGTTCTTGTTCAATCTGACCGTGTATGTTGTGTGGAGGATGAATCTGTGCAGTTATTGAATTGAGCAGAGTTTAACCTTCGGACTTGAGTCTTTGTAATTCAACTGTTGAACATATAATCTAGTTATTAGAATTCTTGAGTTGAATGAGAAACCCTATGGCATGTTTAGTTAATGTGTTTCCTGTTCGAAGTTGTTTGATTCAGTGTTGTTCAAATGTTCCTTTGATATTCATTATAACTTGTTTAATTAGGATTGCTTAGTTAGCAACTTACTTAGCCAAGTGATACGAATTCAATCATTGATTAACTTCAATTTCACCAAGGCAATGAAGGCAGAGGCTACAGATCAAATGGAATTCAATCATAATTGAAATCTTCTTCTAATCTTCACTTGTTTCATTTTCGGTTTTCACTCATTTTCTTTTACAGAAAAAAAATACAAGTTAGGATTAGATAGTTCTTTGCACCGAAATTTGGATTTAATTTGTCTAGCTGTGCAATTTAATCACACATCTTGCTAAGAAATGAGGAAATGACCGAAGTTGACTACTATGCTATAGAAGTTCATCTAGTAAATCTTTTGGTAACCTCATGACAAGGTAATCAAAGTGGTGCCATTGTCGTTTCCTTGGTATAGGCATATCATTAGATTGTAGAGCTTCTTGCTTTGTGATTTGTGTTTGTTTATTGTGGTATTTCTAAATGTGATTTGATCATACCTAAGTCCTTTTACTAAATTGGTTTCTGTGTGATTACAAATCTGTGTGTGCTAATTTGATTTTGATTTGTTGGTGCATCAGAATATTCTGTCCGAATTTGTCATTGTGGTTGAATCTGGTTTTTGCAATTGAATTTGTCATTAGGTGCATATCTGATTCACAATTTTGATCAGAAAATAAATTTTGTATGCATTGCAACTCTGATTCAATCTGATTTAATCTGCCCAATTTGTGCCACTTAATTACTGTTGAAAAGCTTATGTTTTAGGACCTGATTTTTGTAGTTATCTGTCCTTATTGGTGTGATTGCTGCCACTTTGTTGCAATGTCTTGAGTTATTGGATATTTGACATTTTCATGAGAATTTTGTTGGTTCTAAACCGGTAGGAATCTGACCAATCAATCTTAACCAATATTGACCTTGTTGCTGTGATTTTTTAACCCGAAATTTTGGCAATGCTGACTGTCTTTGTTGTTTAGATTTGATTGTTGTCATTCATTGTGCTTATTGGCTATCACAATTTTGTATACCAAATTCTGTCACTGATTTTTGGTCTGCTATGTGGAGTTTTGTAGAGGTTGCTAATCCTATCATCTTTAACATTATGAACATTGATATGTGCTATTGTGTAATTGTTGATTTTTCTGCTTGTGCTAAATTTTGTGTACCACTTACTGTGAACGTTGTCAAGAATTTTAGGTAGGTTGGTCTGCTTAAATTTGCCTAAAGTCCTTGCCGAAGCAACTTTCCTTGCATATGAACTTGTAGCTGTGAATTGGAAGTGTATTTTGAAACTTTCGGTGTGTTGTGAACTTGTTGAATTTGGATGTCAGACATCTGCTTGATTTTTCACTTAATTTGTTTGCATTTGTGAACTTGCTGAATCTGGTTGCGTTGGTGCATATTGTGTTTTTCTTGATATTTGGTGAGCTATTTTTGGTTTATCACTGCTGAATCTTGCAGAGTTTTAACTTGTTGATTTTTGTAAAGACTTGAGCTTTTGGACAATTTTTGCTCTAGTTGAGCGTATGCTCATTTAATTAATTCTTTAACACATCTTAGCATTGTTCAGCATGAAGGATTTGTGTTGTTGAATTCATATATTGTTGTCAAGCGTATTACATTGTCACATTGTTGTCAAGCGTATTACATTGTCACAATTTGCTTAATACTTCCTGGAGTGTTACTACATGCAGCACTACTTAAATCTCATTGACTAAAGCGCCGGGATAGGCACTCTAACCATTTTTTAAATTTTATTTTTTTTAATATTTTTGCGTGTTTTTAATTTTATTTCTATTAAAATTTATTTCATATTTTTTTGGGGCCTATCCCGGCGCTTATGATGGAGAAGAAGAGGTATGGTGGAACTTCATCATTTTCTTCCATTGGCTTCTATGATTCGCCCAGTCGTAGTTCTCTTCTTCTTGTCGTGTTCTTTGCAGTTTGGGTGGTTAATGAAATTTGTAGATCTAATGAAATTTGTAGATTTGGTGATTTCACACGAAAGAGAAGCCTTCCCTTTGCCCTTGCTTCTTGAGTATGCTGAGTTAATATATAGGTTTTGAATGCCAAATCATTTCATTTGAATCAGCGTTCTTTTTATTCGTTTTTGCGCGGGTGCAATTGATATCATACTTGATGTGTTGGGTTTCTGGATAAAGTTCGAATTTTGCCTATACTTTTATTTTGATATGGTGAACTGCCTATGTAAAATTTGCAGGTTTTCTGGACTTATCCATTGTTTGTTGTTCGTGTTATAGATGTGGACAATCTTGTATTTTCTCGAAGGTGAAGGAAAGAGAGAGAGAGAGAGAGTGGCCGGCAAATAAGGGAGTAAGGTGTGGGAGCTCTGCAAATCGACCTCCATCATCATATTCTGGACGTTGCCGGATCTGAAGAGAGGTCCAGAGGTTTGCTCTGCCAATGAAGAACGCTGATGATTCCTTAACAACATTGAGAAGCCCTATTGATTTGCTGCAGAGGTTTTGGGTTCCCCATTCTCTGCCGGCTAATGTTTCTAAAAAATGCAGTTACAACTTCAGTCTTTGATGGAGACCTTACAACCGAGCCTCAGTATTTCAGATGTCAACATTATCCGGCAATTACGCAGTGGTGTGAGTATATCACTGTCACTTTTTCCCTTTGCTGTGTTCAGCTTTTATATTTTTAGCATGCCAAAGAGTACTAGATAAAATGGGTTTGAAAGGCTACCAGGTGATTGAAGTGTTTCTTGTAGCTTGATATGTTAATAATTGCGCGTGGGAGGGACAAGACTTGAAAGTTAAAATTCGAGAATAAGCCAAGCACTACTATTTGCATAAGTAGATGACAATGTGGAATTTTTTAATTCTGAAGTTTATTTATGTTGGATTTGTTTATATTGAAGAGATAGCTGACAATGAATTAACCACCCAATCTCCTAAATCACTGAGGATTTTTAAATAATAAGTAATAAAGGTCACACGATGTAAGGAGAAAAAGGGAGAGAAACAAATTGTTTCTGATGCATAGTCCAAATCAAAACAAAATGCTTTGAATCAATCCTTCACTTTGTCATGCAGATTTACCCTATGGATATTCAACAACAACAACAACAACAACAAAGCCTTATCCCACTAAGTGGGGTCGGCTACATGGATCGCACGACGCCATTGTGCTCTATCGGAAACCAAATCTTTAGATATATTATTTATTAAAAGATCTCGCTCTACAACTTCATTAAGTGTAAGCCTCGGTCTCCCCCTTCCTCTCTTAATCGGACTCCAGACTGTTTGATCTACCCTCCTCACTGGCGCATCTAATGGCCTTCTTTGTACATGTCCAAACCACCTCAAACGATTTTCTACCATTTTCTCACTGATAGGTGCCACTCCAACTCGTTCGCGTATATGATCATTCCGAATCTTATCCTTTCTTGTGTGACCACACATCCATCTCAACATCCTCATTTCAGCTACCCCCATTTTATGTTCATGTTGACCCTTCAAAGCCCAACATTCACTACCATATAATACTGCTGGTCTTATAGCAGTGCGATAAAACTTCCCTTTTACCTTATTGGGTACTTTTCTATCGCAGAGAACTCCAGTAGCTTTCCTCCACTTACACCACCCAGCTTGAATTACACCACCTATGGATATTCAAAAAGAAGAAAAATAATAAAAAGGAGAACCCCAAACTTTTTGGTAGAGAAATTATATCTTGTTGACTTAATTTACAGTTGTATGTTTATAATTTGTCCAAAATTTATATATATTGCAGTAGATCTTTATGTTGATTGCTGTATGTAAGAATCCCTCAATTTATATATTAGTTTGCTTGTTTTGGTCTTAAAGATTGCTTTAGCCCATGAGAAGTGGTAATTCCCCTTGTAGGAGCTTAGGATGGCGCCACATATCATGGAAAAAGAAGGAATTATGTGCAAATAATAAATAGAAAAGAATTGTAATATGTGTAAGCATAAAATTATATTAGAAAGAAAAGATTATTTGATGACCAATAGAAATGCATGCAAGGGAAAAGAAGAAGGGGTTATCATGACAAGATGACCAATAGGAAGACATGTAAGGAAGAAAATCAAAATAGGAAATAAGATAAAATGAGAGAGCCAATGGAATTGCATGCAAGAGGTAAAAAAAAAATAAGAAATAAGAAAATAAGTGACCAATGAGAAGACATGCAAGCTTGGAAGGCTTCTTGTGAGTGATGTCACTATGTCTCATGCAAAATAAGAAGAGAAGTCCCTCTTCCTTCCCCAATTGGCCAAAGTTGGTGCATGAAGGGATAGAAGAAGAGGAAAAGAGTTAAAAATAATAACCCTCCAATGAACTAAAAGGAAATTGTTAATTTGATAAAATGAGATAATAGGCTTTAGGGTCCAAATAGACTAAAGGTGCCTCTTACTAGGGATAAAATAATCCTTATTAAGAAGATAGAAAATAAAATAAAAAGTAAGAAGAAAAGAAAAATGCATGAGTGGTGCAATAGAGGAGGCTAGCCTAAGATAGGATAAGTGTGCAAGAGAAGTCCCAAATCTATTGGGCAATGTGTGAGGTGGCTTGGGGTGATCCTTGCCTAATTTCCCCAATAAATAGGATATCTTCCATCCCATTCTACACACCAAAATTCGAAGCACCAAAGAAAGTGAGAGAAAATTGAGTGTTCTTGAGTGTTCTTGAGGAGCCTTGAAGGTTGGGACTCCAAGAGAAGTTGTAAAGTTCTAAGGTAGTATTTACTCTCTTACATTTTCAGCATTGTTTCAATATTGTGATGTGATATTTGGCTTCCTTGATGAATCATGTTTGAAGTGATTATGTGATTCTTATAATGCTATGACCATATGTTATTACTCAAGAACATAAATGATCACATGTATAAGTTATTGGTATTGCCATATCTTGTCCAATGTTAGACCTGTATGGTTGTTTGTTGAGTATTGTGCTGCTGATATTTTCCCCAAAATCTCATCCCCCCCAAATCTAAACCATTTTAGGAGCAATTTCATCAAAGGAGAAAGAGAAGAAGCTAGCTTGGTCAAGATGAAGGATACAATGCTATTTGCTTTTGCTGTGCATCTTTGAGCTTATGATAAATCTGTAATATTGTTAGGATGCCTTGGATTATGTTGTTATTATGTTATCTTTTGGATTCATGTATGTATATGGTCATCCTTGGCCATTAAGAACAAGTTTTAATTCATGCAATTGAAATGTTGTTTTCTGGGTTCCATTCTGTGCAATGTTTATTGATGAAATTATTCGAGTTAGCAAATGAATTCCTTTAGCTTTGACATTTTTATGTAAAATACTAGACATATAAATCTTTCTGAAATTTCAAAACGAAGTAAATTGGAGTTATTTAGCTTAAATTAAAAATCACGCAAGAAGGTCAAAATTTATGGGCGTGAGAACGAAGGCGGGTTGGGAAAATCAAGAATCTGTATCACTTGGGTTGATGCATGATCTGTTTGGTATTTTTCCCAGATAGAGGACTCTTCAAGATTTAATTTGAGACTTGAACCAAGTCAAAACCATTTATCTATAATTAGTTATGATTTTTCAAAGTTGTTGGATAATTTTCCCCATTTTCAGCATTTTTCAAGAAATAAAAAAAAGTTTTAAAAGTTTGTGGTTTTGATGTTCTAAGTCCCATACGAGGTTGAATATGATTCCCAATGATTATTAAGCTTGAGAATGAGTCCCAGAAGTAGGTGTTACACCTACAATCTAAGCCTACACCTGAGCCTGAATACATGTTTTTTTTATGGCTCAGGCCTGAAGCCTTTTTAATGGTTAATTTACTTTGTATGCCTTTTAAAAGGACACATGTCATAGGCTTTGAACGCATACGTAGGCTTTGTGCCTTCTAACGCCTTCATAAATATTACTTTTCAATAGGTTTTCAAATATAAATATTATATATACATTTTACATAAACATATAATATTTATTAATGTCTTGAATTAAAATTTTGAATATATAGGTGTTTATATTAAAGTAAATAAAATACATTTATATATTAAACAGGCCAAGCTTGTAGGCTTGTGGGCAAGGTTTTGAGGAAAAAAAACCTAGCCTATTTAAGCAATGATGCCTTCAGATAGACCTTTGGCTTAGCTTCTTTGCTAAATAGGCCAGGCTTTATCAGGCCTCAAACAGGTCAGGCCGTTCATCCCTAGTCCTAGACACTGTAGGTACAGAGAGTGAATATTATGTCGTATGGTATTTGTATGACATTTTTGAGGGTGGGCATTCTGAAAGCTTGTCATATATATATATATATATCATTCTTATCATTGCACAAGTTATTACTTCAAGACTTTGCTTTTTTATGTTTTCGAATTAACTAATGTCTTTTCACATCCATGTTATAGATTTTTAATACATTGCCTCCTATGCCCAAGGTGAAATTGACTATATTAGCAATAAATTGGCAAAATAGTTGCTTACTCATCTGGACTAAAAAGTTGATCTACTTACTTAGCTTGTATAATTAAATTTGTTAGACTATTGGTTCATGCTTGTGTAAAATATAGATATAAACTTACCTTTCAATAGGATGTTCTATGGTTGATGCACTTGTTCTTAAACCAGTGGATACTACTAGATTTCTGTTATGTTATGTTCTGTTCAGTGAAATGGTTATAAGTAAATCTGTAAAATCTATACGTGACAAAGAAAATCATAACAAATCCTTGTAAAAATATGAAAAAACATGTTGACTTTCAATGTTCTTTATTTGCTAATAAAGGACGTTGAAAGACAACATTTTTTTTATAAACATAATCAAACTTTCATCCATGACTAGCAAATAACACCCATAACACCTGTTGAAAGTGATGATCTTCAAGTCTACTATAAGCTAATAACAGACGTTGAAAGTCAACAAACGTGAAAGTCAATTTTTTCACGTCATTTATATAGACGTCTCCCTAAAAAAGGACGCTAGAAGTCCTTAATAACAGACATTTTAAGTGCCTCATGCAGTAGTACTATGTGTTTATATCTCCTAATTAAATTATTAATTTTGCTTGGTTATCACTATTAACTCTTGTAAGTTTGCTCTATTAGAATTATTAGCCTTTGTATGGGAACTAACAATGCTAGCTAGCATAGTAAAATAGGAGATAAATTGGAATAGTATAATTCAAAAGGAAGACAAACCCTCCTCCTTCCCTATACGATAACAATGGGATTATTTTACCACACGCGTGATGCATCAAGTGCAGTAAAAATATCATTTCAATCAAGAGTTTTCTGCATAATCTGTGGCTCATAAAAACTGGTCTAGAAGAGACGATGCGAATATCGACAATAATAAAAAGAAAAAGTGACTTAGGTACAGTGACTGAGCTCAATCATGCATATGCTTCGGGAGACAAACAAATTAATTAAATGATTGTCTACAGGAGGTAATATATATTTCATGGATCATCACCAAAAAAGATTAAAAATAAAAAGACACAAAAACGAAATGCAACATATTATGGAAATGGAAAATTCCTAGTTTTGATTGTTGAGATAATAACATGAATAAAAAGTAAAGAAATGATGAATGATTCGACTGGTAGCTATAGACCAACATGAGCCATTGTGGCAGCAGCCAAAAACTACAAGAAATATCGCGTTTTTATTAAATAGAGCTGAGCAAGTTGAAGTGATAAATAATTATATTTTATGGATCCATGCCTTCAATAATTCAAGATTCTACTATTTCCATTTTTATAATAAATTAATAAATTACTCCTTCCGGTCCTAATTATAAGAGCCAGTTGATTTTTTTGGAAAAATTAAGGATGCAAAATATACTATTTTAAATTGTTTATATTTGTCTTTTTTCTTCAAAACTAAGTTATTTTACTTATAAACTATCATATAATCTAATTACATGTCACATATATTAAGATTTAAGGGTTTAATTTGCTTCCTTAATCTCTCCAAAAAAAGTCGACTGGCTCTTATAATTAGGACCGGAGGTAGTACTTTGATCGCTCACTCTATAAATCAATCTCCTCCGCTCTCAACAACTCAAAATTCATTAAGCTCGTGAGCAAATCAGAGACACAACAACATATTACTCGATTTTCCTCATCATGTCTCGCCGTTTACTAGGAAATTTCTCTCCTGAAAATCTTGTTCAAGTCCTCAACTTCATCCCACGCTCAGAACAATCCTTGACCCTGTAAGTACTTGTAGGTTTGTTCATCAATATTCCCTCTCTCCCCATTTCTTCTTCCTCGATCATTTCCTTTTTCAGATATTATCCTCATCATAATCTAACAAGCCTTTTCTCATTCTCTTCATTCTCTTCTTTCGCTTTTAAATGTTTGTTTTTGATAGTCGTCATGGTGGAACTAGAAGACCAGGCCCCACCAAAGGACCACCTCCCCAACATAACTTCACCATCATCAGGGCTATAGCGACAAAGTTTATGCGCAGTGACTCAATAACAATGGATGATTGAAACAAAACTAGGAATGGTCAAGTCAATGGTAGCTAATTCAGCAAGTGTGAACTTACGGTTGCACAAATATTACGGATGTAACTTTTTTTTTCCAATCCTTAAATATTTATAGTTCGAGTTTTGGTCTGTAATACAATGTCGTTGTTAACCTAAAAATACATCGGGCTTTTTGCATGGGTTATAGTTTCAATATTTCACTTCTGAAATTTTAAGCGATTTTTATTTACATTCTTATGAAGATATGAACATCTTGCACTTCAATCAAACCAACAATCTATGTCTATAGCGGCTCTTATTTTGCCCCAATAGTATAAGCGCCGCAATAGCTTGTGCCGCGATAGACTATTAAGCCTAACGCTATACCTATAGTGACGCTTATTTCGTTAAAAGTGTCGCTATATGTATACCTAAAGTAGCGCTTATTTTGTTAGAAGTAGCGCTGCTTTAGGCCAATCAAAATTTATTTATTTTTAAATGTAACTGGCCTAAAGCAGTGTTTCTATCAAAATAAGTGCTGCTTTAGGTATACCTATAGCGACACTTTTGACGAAATAAACGCAGCTATAGATTATCATTTTTTTTAAAAAAAATACTTCTAATTTTTACTACTATCCCATGTCAGCATCAGTTCAAAAATTACATACATTTTCAATACACACACACACACACCAAAAAGTCATATATCCAAAGATCAAATACATTTAAAGCAAGAATTCTAATTAATTAACTACAATATACTACAAATTAACCAATATAATAACATCAGTAAATAAAAAATATTATTACAACAATTGATGTATGAAGATATCAATACTCTTACACATTGTATATGTGAAAATATATGATAAAAAAGATGGACAAACAAAAAACTTGTCAAACATACCAACTTGTCTATCCCTTTCTCACCAAATATGAAAACAGATCCATTCTCTACAAAAAATTTCATGAATGAATACATGATCAAGGGATAAAAGGAAGGTAGAAACAAGGTGATGCACAAAGTAGAGAAAATATGTTTTGTAAACTATAATAGAAGATCATCATCAAATACCATCTGTACAGGCCAAAGTTTGCATCCCAGAAGCTACGTATTTAACCTAAGCATACATAAAGGTTTAAGCCAAAATAAGAGAGGTAGCAAATAATAGGTTGAAGAAATGAACACGAACTAGAGAAGAAATTTTCATATGCATTAGTCCAAAATGCGTTAGAAAAAATGCGCTAGTTTAAAAATCCTCATATTGGATAGATGGTTTATTGCATAATTTCAGCTGGTTTTTGGGCCAATCCAAGTCCATACTTGATACCCACTCATCCAACCCGACTCTAATACTTAAGGCACGAAATTGGGACCTCATTTGCTGAGATTTTTATTTACATTCTTATGAAGATATGAACACCTTACACTTCAATCAAACCAACAATCTATCACTATTATAGAAATTGCTTATAGTGGCGCTTATTTTGCCCCAATAACGGTACTTATAAGCGCCACAATAGCTTGTGCCGCAATAGGCTTTTAAGCCTAATGCGGCGCTTGCTAAGCGCCTTCGTTAAAAATGTCGCTATAGGTATACCTAAAGCCGCTTTAGGCCAGTCAAAATTTATTTTTTTTCAATGTAACAGGCCTAAAGTGGCGCTTCTATCAAAATAAACGCCGATTTAGGTATACTTATAGCGACACTTTTGACGAAATAAGCGCCGCTATATGTTATTTTTTTAAAAAAATACTTTTAATTTTTAATATTATCTCATATCAGCATCAGTTCAAAAATTACATACATTTTTTATACATATTTAACCTAAAAAGAATACTTCTAATTTTTAATACTATCCCATGTCAGGATCAGTTCAAAAATTACATACATTTTCGATACATATTTAACCTAAGCATACATAAAGGTTTAAGCCAAAACAAGAGAGGTAGCAAATAATACGTTGGAGAATTGAACACGAACTAGAGAAGAAATTTTCATATGCATTAGTCCAAAATGCATTAGAAAAAATGCGCTAATTTAAATCCTCCCCAAATGTTTTGCTGTAATTATAGCATCAAAAACAAATTTATGGAAAGCTGCCTAACTGAATTACAAACTCAAATAGAAAATACCATAATCATGAAATCACTTGATTGCCCCCAGCTCCAAAATAAACATCACAATCATGAAACCACCAGTCAACTGAGGAAACGACCATATGAAAACAACAAACTTCTACAACATCGTACTGAACTTGATGCATAAACAAAAAGAGAAAGAAAAGATCAAAACTTAAAAATCACACATGTTTTTAACATTGTGTGATTAATGAAAACCCAAAACCATTTGACCAAAAGGAACACAACTGCATGTTTTCTGCAATCTTGCTTTTTGACCGCAAAACCATTTGACCCATTTAAAGAGAAACAAGGAGGGACTCAAGCACTAAGTCATAGAGGCACCGATACCATGTCAAAAATCATTTCATTATGAAAGCCTAAGTTGTTAAGAGAATAACAAAATAAGCCTAACTAATTCCTCAAACAGCTTCTATATTAGGCTAAAGCTAGCTTTCAAAATTCTAATAACAATGATGCCACCATATTTTCTACAATCAAACAGCATATTATCTGTCACATACTACACTTGGAAGCAGTAAAAAACAGAACATTTTATGATTCCCTCAAGAAACATGCACATTTAATGACTAAGCACTAACACACAGCTATACCACCAAGCAGTAACACTCCTAAAATTCTAAATTGGATTTCCTAACAGGTCAAATACAACCTGTTGAATAAAAAATTTGATTGTTCTTGCAGCATTTCCAAGCACCACTGCTCTTCTTGCATCCAACTCAGCCATCTGATCAGCTCTCAGGAAAACCTTTGTCTTGCCTATCTGTCAAAGCATCATAAACAACAAGGTTGGAAGTAACAGAGGGCATTAGCATTGACTTCCACATGATATGGTAAAATAACTCGATGCTAAAGCAACCTTTAAGACCAAAACAAGCAAACTAATATATAAATTGAGGGATTCTTACATACAGCAATCAACATTAAGATCTACTGCAATATATATAAATTTTGGACAAATTATAAACATACAACTGTAAATTAAGTCAACAAGATATAATTTCTCTACCAAAAAGTTTGGGGTTCTCCTTTTTATTATTTTTCTTCTTTTTGAATATCCATAGGGTATATCTGCATGATAAAGTGAAGGATTGATTCAAAGCATTTTGTTTTGATTTGGACTATGCATCAGAAACAATTTGTTTCTCTCCCTTTTTCTCCTTACATCATGTGACCTTTATTACTTATTATTTAGAAATCCTCAGTGATTTAGGAGATTGGGTGGCTAATTCATTGTCAGCTATCTTTTCAATATAAACAAATCCAACATAAATAAACTTCAGAATTAAAAAATTCCACATTGTCATCTACTTATGCAAATAGTAGTGCTTGGCTTATTCTCGAATTTTAACTTTCAAGTCTTGTCCCTCCCACGCGCAATTATTAACATATCAAGCTACAAGAAACACTTAAATCACCTGGTAGCCTTTCAAACCCATTTTATCTAGTACTCTTTGGCATGCGCCTTCGTCGTCAATGTTGAAAAGGAATAAGCAGAAAATGTTAACAAGTACAAAGATGAAAAGCAAGAGTGAAAATTAAACTACAGATAAAGCGGTAAATTGGATGCTCTAGAAGAGATATATCAGACAATTAAATTTTTCTGGGAATAAGAAAGGGACTGACTAAATTAAAGACAAAAACGGCCAATAAGGAATGAGACTTACTTTCCTTCCAAAACTTCAGGAGCAAGAACCACCAAATCGGTTAAGAAACTCATAAAAAGTCTGTCTAGTAGGATATCCAGCACAGCTGATTCCAATTGCCTCAAGCACACCCTGTAGTTATAGTAATGTGACAACCAGTCAACAAGTAAATGGGGGATGCGATGGTGATGAAGAGCTAGGGTTGTGAATGGAGGAGGGAAAGATGGGGGAAAGGAGAGGAAAACAAAAATTTTAGAAGAATGAAAGCGGGAGAGGAAAATGAGGCATAACCCGGCGCTTTCTACATAATAAGCGCCAGGATATGCCCAAAAAATAAAAAAAATCTGAAATAAACTTTTAAAAAATAAAATTAAAAAAGCGGAAATATTAAACAATAAAATTAAAAAAAATAGTTAGGGAGCCTATCCCGATGCTTTCTACATAATAAGCTCCTACTAAGGTGAACGATTGAGTGGGAGGGAAAACACAGAGCATAGTTAACCAACTAAGGTGAACAACACCCAAATAACCAGTCAAATATGCCTTGTGAATAAGAAAGTGATTGTTAGTTACCTAACAATCCTTGACACTACAAATGGGGGTTTCCAAAAAAAGGGATAAGACTCTTCCCAACATGGTTAAGTAAACAAAGACATATATGCAACTACCATCCCTGTGTTGGAAGTAAACTTAGCCATTGGCCTCATACTAAACTAAACACACTCCATGCTAGTCACATATATGCCTTTCGTGTTATGGATGAGCCTTACACAAGGGTTAAGTGTCTCAAGACCACAAACAGTCAACAACATACATCCATAATTCTTTCTATGTGTTTAAAAGATTGGGGCTATAATTCAATAGGTATGTCTTTATGACACAACCTGAGAATTAAAAAGAGATGCATTTTCATTAGTGAAAATGATGACGTCTCATTGACTGACAAATTTTAGGGATACAATGTTCATAGAAGCCAAAGTTCCTAGCAGGAAAAAAGACATTGTATTCACCAAATCTCTTAATGAGATTTCCTGTAACAAGGAATAAATAAGTATTCCTCAGTTTACTGATACAAATGGAAGGGTTGAGCCATTTTCACTAACAAGGCCTCAACCTTTATATTCATACAAGTGATCTCATTGTTCTCTTTGTTAGTCTACAGGCTTAAAGTGTTTGAGAGACACTAGTAGACCGGCCTGCTGAGAAAAATGGCAAAAGGTCATACAAGAGGATATTGATTCCTTTAAAGACTAGCCATGTGTACAACTGGTAGATCATCCATTTGGTCGAAAGGCGATTGGGAAAAAGTGTGTTCTCAAACACGTAGATCAAACCTGTGACACTTACTTGGCTGAGGGGAATGTACAACAAAAATGAGTTAGTAAGCAAAACACATTCTCAATTGTTGTGCAACTTAACTCTAAATGACATAATTTTGGATATAAAAACAAGCCAAGGCTTGATGTTGCATCAAGAGGATGCAAAATCCAACTTCCAAAAATAGAAATCATATTATTAACTCTACATGATGCAGCTTCAGTTCTTCGTAGAAATAATCATTTGGGCAGTGGTATATGATGTTTCACAAAATGATAATTTCACTAACTTTAAAATAGCTTAAGACCAATACTTGAATGCCAAACTGTCTTGAGATGATGATTTGTGCTATCATCCCCATTGTGGACATAGTGTTAGTCAAAACAAATCTCAAGGGAGTTAAATGAGTTGAGGATTAAAGTGACCCTCGAATTTTAACATCATAGGAAACCAGTATGTATCTTGAAAGTCAAGATAAATAGAAATTGTACAAGGAAATTGCTGTCTTTGTCATTGAAGACAAGTATATTAACCTTTGAGAATCTCAACGTCATAAACTGTAAATCCATAGATCCCCCTTTAAAGTTAAGGACACATCACAAGTGATGTTATGTGTCATATGAAGAATCCAAGATGGATAACATCCCATTATGAGAATATGGTTGGTAACATAATGTGCAACATTTATTGTGCACAGAAACCAAGTAAAATTGATTGGACTTGGAAACTAATTTAGTCCAACCCTTATGCCAACTATTGGGAGTTGTAAAAATGATCATTAGTAAGACCATGGATTATGAGTCGCTACACACTACAAAAAAAGCGGCATTTAGTAGCGGTTCAAACCGCTACTCAATTTCGCTATATATCTATAATTGCAATTACAATTAGATTACTGAAACAAAAATCATGAAAGTACTGGAGTAATTAATCAACTCACCTCTCTATGGGATACATCTAATGGTATTGAATATGGCCACCCATCTTTGCGTCTTGAATGAGGTGGACAGTGAGATGGACCATAACAGCGAAGAAAGACGGAGGAAATATCATCTCCATACGACAGAGCATTAGAACTATTTTTTCCTGCAATTGATCCAACTCTGTTGCGTCCAAGACCTTTGCACACAATTATCGGTAGAAAGAACTGAGTTGAACCAAAACATTTGGCGCCTCAGGGAGTAGTGTGCTTTCAATTGCCAGAGGTAGGAATTGCTAGAGCAAAACGTGGCAGTCATGGCTTTTCAACCTAGCAATCTTCTTAGCATGCATGTCGACACATATTGAGATGTTGCTTGAATAACCATTAGGAACCTTAATGTCCTTAAGTGTGAAGAGGAAGACTTCTTTGTTGTCTCTTGTGAGTGTGAATGAGGCTGGGGCAAACTTATCATTCTCATATGGCCAAGCGTTGTGACGTATTCCCATCGCCATGAGATCTTTCCTTGCTTGTAGATGGTCTTTGGACTTTCCGGACTCATTCAGTAACGTGTACAAAACATTGTCACACACATTTTTCTCGATGTGCATGACATCCAGACAATGATGAAGCTTATTAAATTTCCAATAAGGGAGTTGAAAGAAAATGCTCCTCTTTCTTCATTGCTGCATGTTATCCCCATGGGACTGGCCGCGAGGCCTTTTACCACCAGGCTGAACATCAACTTTCTTCCTGAATTGTTCGTCGACATCTTCAAGCTATTGAAGAACATTTGCATCGGACAACAACACAGGTGGATCTCTCATTTCCTATGATTTTTTGAATCTAATTTTCTGTAACTTGAACGTGTGACCTCCAGGAAGGAACCGTCAGTGACCCATAAAGCACCACTTGCGACTGTGAGGTAAGCGAACAGAGTATTGATCAAAGTTACAGTTAGGACAAGCTAACCCTTATGCTTGTTCCAACCAGACAATGTACTAAGTCCAGGGAAATCGCTAACTGTCCACATCAAAGACGCACGGAGTGTGAATAGCATCTTATTGTAAACGTCAAACGTCTCAACTCTTTTGCTCCACAGTTCCTTCAACTCTTGTATCAATGGTTGAAGGTAGACATCTATATCATTTTCAGGAGCTCTCTTCGTTGGAATAATCATCGAAAGAATGAAGGAGCTTTGTTTCATACACATCCAAGGGGGCAAGATGTACGGTATCAATACAACATGCCACTAAATGCATTATTCATTTAGTTGCGGATTGAAACCGCTTCTAATTTCAATCAGACTTAGTTGTGGTTACAAACCACTACTAAATAAGAGTGTTCCTTTTTTTTAACAGTCAATCACCTTTATATAAAATAAATTCAATTACAATTTCAAATAGAAATAACATCACAACAAAAAATTTAGATATTTGTGCAATTGTAGCGCAAATAAACACAAGCTTTACAACAAATAAAAAGGTGCAACAGTCCTGAAATTACAAACGTCCAACTAATAGAAAAAAACCCTATAACTTCGCATTTGGCTGAGTGTCATCCGGCTGACCACCCTCTGGCTGAATGCCCTTTGGCTGCGATCCTTGAGAACGGTTGTGTGTTGGTCTCGGTCGACGTGGAGGTTGTCTTAGTACACGCATAGGAGGTCCACCTAGGCCAACCCTTTGCATTATCCGGTCGAGTGTATTGTTGGCGCTTTCCACCTGGGACTTCAATGTATCGTACATCTGATCTGTAATCTCCTAAGTCAACCGCTCCCTCACCCGAGCCTCATACTCCGGATCGCTCATCATAGAGGAGGTAGAAGACGCTTGGCCAGCTACTGTAGACTGGGCGCTGCTTGGCTCCCCAGTCCGGCCATACACCACCAACGGTCGGGCTCTGAAACCCATCTCGCGCACCCGACCAGGGTGCTCACGAGTCCCAAAGGTGGCCCGGAGTGAGGCAGTAGGGTCTATATTATCCCCCTGCGACTCTTGAAGCTCTCTCTACTTCTTCACTTCTAGCTTGTGCACATAACTTATATTAGACTTTTCTACAAATATAATTGTTATAAAAAATATGATAAACCTAAATAAATGTAACTAAATTCTCATAATTTGCTCCTCAGCCTCTCTGGATGTTGCACTCCCATCAATGTGCCTGTGTTTCTAGTGGTAGAAAAGGTTGTACATAGCCTTCTTCCCTTTCTACGCAGCTTCATCCTCTTGAAATTATTGAATAATTTATTACTATTATATACAATTAAATGAATATAACTTTAACAAGAAAGGTTTATTGCTTTATACCATCTCTCAGTATCCGATCGAAAATGGCTTCGTGCCAGCCATATGATAACCTTCTGATGCGATCGGCTGTAAACGCCTTGCTGCGACCTCTTCTGTTAACATAAAATAAAATTTAATCATGATTATTAATAAAAAAATATTTCTTGATAGTGATAAATACCTGAATAATTAAATTATTAAATATACCTTTCCTAACTCACCCCTTCTCCAACGGACATATCTCTCTCACGCATCTGGAGGGACTCCACCAGGGACATCATCTATCATCTTCTACATCAGCATGTTCCCACCGGCATCCCTTTTGTTGAACAGATCTAACCTCTTATTCTTCCAACCATCACCCATATTCCCTTGTGCAAAACTGTTGAACATGTCTCACACGTCAAACTTTTTCTACAAAATATGAAATTTATCAGTGATCAAATAATATTCCAATAATAATAAATAATAAACTATAACTCAATTCAACCGAACTTCATGATTTCCCTCCATGCAAATTCCTTCGCCCCCACATCAATCTTCCTTTAGTCCAAAGCGCTAATAGGGAAGCGCTGGAAATTCTGGCCAACATTCCCACAGAATCTGCCGAACAGTTGACCCTCCTTTCCTCTAGGTTGAAGGGTGAACAGGTTCCAGTCCACCTTCACCCTGTGATTGGTCGGGAGGTTGTGCGCATCTTGCACAGTCAACGTCCTCTTCGTGGTACTACCAGAAGGGTCTGTACAATTTACACAATACTATTAAACCTGAGTAAAAATTCGAATTATCTAATAAAAGCGGCAAAAAATTTAATTCCCTTACTCTGTACTTGTACGTGATATCTGGTTGCTCTTCCACCGGACCGTTTAGAACGCCTGGCTTCCACATTTTCCTCTTCATGCAACCATTCTTCAAAGTTGTTAAAATTCAGAATATGTGGTGAGTCCTCATTGTAGAATTGGTTGATAATATGCTTGGGAATCACCTCTTGCTCTATACGTGGCCGCTCCGCTTTTATACGCCCCTCTTCTCTCTGTTGTCATTGGCGCTGTTGCTATTCTTCTTCTTCTTCACCAGTCATAGGCCTCTTTCCTCTACTACGGTCATTTTCCCAGCCATGATTGGTGCCGAATCTGGAATCTACAATCTGAATATGCTTGTAATTTTCGAAATATCTGAAGAATTCACATGTGAACGTCTTTTTCCCCAAATTCCTCGTGCCTTTACGAATGAAAAGAAGGAAGGTTAAATAGTACTTGTATTTAGTAGCAGTTACGCAAACCGCTACTAATTGTAGTGGTTATTCAAACAAAATCACCACTAATTCAAGCCTGCAATAAATGCGTCCATTCCGTTAGTGGCGGTTTTCAACTAAAATCTCCACTAATTGCAAAGAAAAACCATCACTAATATCACCCTGCAATTAATACGTCCATTCAGTTAGTGGCAGTTGTGGGTAAACCGCTACTAAATTAAAAAAATAGCCACTAAATGATGACCTTTTAGTTACCCACAGTTTTGGCAATGAAACCGCTACTAATGTAATGCCACTAATTTTCCCGCCAAAGGATGCGACCTTAGTAGCGGTTAGTTTGACAATAACTGCTACTAATTTATGCTACTATATTCAAATTGGTCAAACTGACCCAATTAGTCGCGATATGCTCCATAAATCGCTATAATATGTAGTAGCGGTTTTGTGTTTCCGCTACTAAATGAACCGCCAGTAAATCCCACTTTTTTGTAGTGACAATTCAATCCAAAAGTAGAAATTAGATTACTAACTCTACTTGAAGCAGCTTGAGTGCTTCATAGAAATAATCTTTTGGGCAGTATAATATGAGGTTTCACAAAATGATAATCTCACTAACTTCAAAATGGTACCACTACATGAAAGCCAAACTGTCTTGAGATGATACTTTGTGCTATCTGTAACATCTTAAAAATTAATTGAGGATTTGTGAGGGTAAATAGGAATTTATTAATGAGAAATGATGGATTATGAGAATATTTGAAGGATTTTGAGGTATTTTACAGGATTTTAAAGGCCTAGTTTCTTCCTTATTTGGACAATAATAATTTTGGGAGAGATTATTTTTAGGCTCAAAAGAGGTTAATATGGAAGGAAATAAATAAATGATATTATGGGAAAATTTTGAGAGTAAAAAGAAAATTTTTTATTCAAAAGAAATATCTTATTTAAGAATTTTAAGGCCCAGTAGTATATTTTCACTCTACCGACACTCATTTCTCGCCAGAAAGTTTTACTGTGCATCAATTATTATTTCCTCAACCAATCACATTCAACTACTATTTATATATATTATATTATATTATTAATATAATATATTATTATTATATTATATTATTATTTTACTATTATATAAACACACACACACCTTCACAATCATTCACCGTTCCTCACTATTCCTTTCTTCATTTTCTCTCTCTCTCTCTCTTTCTCACGTCTCTCTCTCTTGCTCTCTCTTTCCACCACCAATATTCCTATTATTAGACTTATCAGAGCTCGTTGATATAGGAATAGTAAGCTTTTCGGCCAACTAAGCACATTTTTGGAACCCCGTAAGTCTCCTCTACATTTCTATGTCATTAGTTTTTCGATTTGTTATACTTGAAAAATTAGACCTTGTCTAAGTTGGTATTTTTGGGAGTCCTAAAATTAATAAATTGAAGCTTAGGCCTTGATTATGAGTTTTTCTGAGTAGATTTTTCATTGTTGGAAGTTTTCCTAATTATTAGGAATTTTTGGATTTATGGAAGTTTTAGAAATTGGGGCTTTTAAATTATTCGAGGTGCTTATGGGTAAATTGATGATTTTTAGATGTTTATTAAGGTCATATGAGGGGATTTAATTAATTGATTTGATTTGGGGTTGCACCTAAAGAATTATTGAGGGATTATTGGATGTTAAGGAATTTTATAAATAGTTATTGGAAAGATTAATAATTTTGATATATGTATAAATGGAGTAGAGATAAATTTTAGAGATAGAAAGGGAGAATAAAGGTTAAATAGAAATTTAAAATAAGTAAGGGCAAAGAAAGGGTAGTAAGTAATTTATTTTCTAACATGTGAAATTGTTGGATAAATAATTAATTGTGGTTGTATGTATGGTTGTGTAGTGCTTGAATTGCACTAAGTTAGCACGGGGGAACTGCACTATTGTGAGATTGGTGCCAGCTATCAGGTAACCGCTTTCTGCTTGTTTATGTGTGTGTGTAGTGTTAGTAAGTAATTTGAAATATTATTATTTGACAATTATGATGTTATATGGAGATGAGATTTTGAATCACAATTGAGATATGATTATCAATCGATGATTGATGAGATATGGAAATAAGATTTTGGAATATTAATATTTTTATAATAAATGTCCTGTGGAGTATTATTTTGGAATGGCATAAATTTGTGATTTGAAATATTTTGAACCGAAATATATATGATTTTGGAAACTATTTCATATATATGTATATTCTGAAAATACTGGAAGGCCTGGTGCCTGATTGCGGTGTTGCATATCTATGTGTTGTTTGTGAGAAATTATTTGTGTATGTGACACCGGTGAATTGGAAATTGTGCCATCACGTGATGAGGTACCCTGTTGCGCCACAGGGACTAATTAATATATTATGGGAAATAAAGGAGAGAAAGACGAAAGAGGGGAGATCGCCCCTCATGGATTCAGAAAGGACGGAGATCCTTCTAATCCGTGGTACGGTTCAGGGAGGGTAGAAAGTCCCTCGTGAATTGTACCGTGGTGATCAGGGGCGGGTGGAAGGTCCCGACTGGTCCCACATGTTTTCCCAACGCTTCTATTAAGATTCGTTTGGACTGTTTATGATTATCAATGATATATATATTATTCTTGGAGATGATTTGGGATGGATTATTCTGCACTTATAAACTGTGAAAAGATATTTGGGACCACGATATGCATTATATGTGAATACCTGAGCATGTTGTTGAACTAATATATATACATATATGTATTCCACTGGACACCTTGCTAGCACACACCGCACTTAGATGAGTAGTCAGTGGTTGCGTTTGGGGCTACCCCCGTTGATCTCACTTTTGCAGGTCCTAGGAGTGAAGTAGGAGGTCAAGGGAAGGATTCGGGAACTTCTCACTGATATCGTGAGATATTCTGGACCAGAAGGACAGGAGGTATTGCCACATTTAGGATCATATTTGTATGATGCTTCCGCTGAACCTTGTTATTATTCTGGGAGAAAATTATTGTATAATACCTATTATGGTATGGTATTTTAAGAATGATGTGTGAAGTTTAATCATGCATAATGAAATTCTCTGTTATTGTACTGAGAAGAAAATTATATTGTGATTGGAGTTGAGGTTTGAGTTAAAAAAAGATAATATATAAATATTATGGAAAGATCTTTTTCTAACTATGTTAGTTATTTTATTAAGTTAATTCCTTTTTCTAACATAGTTAGCTATATAAACGTTTTTAATGTTGAATTATGAGTGGTTAATAGTGGGATTAGGGAGTTAGTGTTACAGTTGGTATCAGTTTCATGGTATAAGACCTGGAAAGGTGTTTTGCATGTTTCTTGTTGTGTCAGTCATGCATTACACTTGCATTAGTGATATTGTGGCAATATTTTTCCGATCCTTTCCCTTTTTATGTTTCATATTGTATGCTTGTTTTTAATAAGTGTAACTTCCATCCGTAGGTGGGTGGAAAGTATGGCTCGTACTAGGAGATCAGGTGCAGGAAATAGTATAGGGAATGAAAGTGTGGCTCGTACTGGGGGATCAGGTGCAAGAAATGGTACAGGGAATGAGCAGCCTGCAAACCAAGAGTATGACGAGTTAGTAGCCAAAATAAAAGAAGAATTGAGATTGGAGATGGAACAAAAAGTCGCAGCAATGAATAAAGAAAATGAGGAAAAGTTAGCTAAATTGAAAGCAGATTTACAGGCTCAAGCTAATAGGGGTGACGAATCAGAAAGGCAGGGGGAGTTCTCTAAAGTTAATGATAAGTAGGAATTAGTTTATCCTCGCCCGGAGGACTTGAGTACTGAAAAGGTATGGAAGAAAATTGACCGTCATCATCCCAAGCATTTTAGTGAAAGTCAGGATCCTTTTGAGGCAGAGGCTTGGATTAAAAGATTGGAGGCCATATTTGCAGCTGTGGTCTGTAACCCTTATCAGAAAGCGAGGGTTGCTATTCTCCTCTTGGAAGGAAAATCATTGATTTGGTGGCAGAGTGTATGTGTAGATGATTCCTTGATGACCTGGGATAAGTTTAAGGACAAGTTCTTGGGATATCATTTCCCTCCTTCTCTTAGGAAGGAGAAGGAGAATGCTTTTTATTATCTCAAGCAAGGTGGGATGTCAGTGGATCAGTATATTGCTACTTTTTCAGAGTTATCTCGCTATATTTCGTTCCTGCAGCGTCAGGATGACCCTCAGTGGCGTATAGATAAGTTATTTGAGAAGGCCAGACCTGATTTGAGATTGCATGTGCATGATAAGAAATGTAAGAATGTTGAAGAAGCATGTGAGAAGCTGAGGATTGCGGATCGCATGATGAGGGAGGCAGCTGCAGTGACAGTTAAGTATACTGGAGGCCCAGGTCAGGGCCATCAGAGTTATGGTAGACCTTTTCAGCTCACCCAGAGTAGGCCTTCTCATTCCTTTGGGCCGACGGGAGGTATTAGCAAGAAATTTGGAGCAAGTGGTAGTAGCAGTTCTAATGGCTCTGGAAGGAAAAGTCACTTTGGGAGCCATGGACGTGGTCAGTCAGGTAGCTATGGTCGTGGTCAATATGGTAGCCACAGCAGAGGACAGTCTGGTGGTTTTGGGCGTGGCCAGTCAGGTAGGGGTCGTCAGGATTCAGCCCCGTGGAGATTTGGTTCAGAAGGTCAGTCGAGAGGAGGCAGCCAGGTGACTTATGGAGAGTCAGTTCAGTCAAATCCTAGTGTAGCTGGTCCTTGTAGCAAGTGTGGTAAGTATCACCAGGGAGCCTGCTATAGATGTTTTGGATGCGGTCGTATTGGGCATACGATCAGGTACTGCCCAGATGGGGGCCAGAATATGCAACAGCCAATAGCTCAACCCAGTCGCCCTTTAGTTCAGGGTAGAGTTTATGCTACATCAGCTGAGGAGGCAGGGATGTCTCCTAATATGATTCGAGGTACGGTCTCTATTCATGGCCATGATATTGATGTGATGTTTGATTCTGGCGCGTCACATTCTTTTATCTCTTTCGATTGTACTAGGAGGCTTAGTTTCGAGTTATCTGTTATGCCATATAATATGCGTGTGTCTACCCCTGCGGGTGCTAAATTTGACACTGCTTTAGTATGCAAAAATCTGGATTTATGGTTTGAAGGCCGTAAATCGAAAATTGATCTAGTTTGTTTGCCCTTGAGGGGAATTGATGTGATTATTGGTATGGATTGGTTAGAGGAAAATAATGTAGTCTTGCATTGTAAGGATAAGATTGTGTCTTATGCTGAGTCATCGAGTGCGCCGATGTTATTATCTGCGACTCGTGTAGAGAGATGTGTGAGAAAAGGCTGTGAGGCCTTTATGGTTTTCTTCTCCATTAAGGAGGAGGGCGAGATCTCTATCGATCAGGTGGATGTAGTTAGAGATTTTCCAGAGGTATTTTCCGATGATATGCGTGGACTCCCTCCAGAAAGGGAGGTAGAGTTTACCATTGAATTAGAGCCGGGCACGGGCCCAATCTCTAAGGCTCCATATCGGATGGCTCCGTCGGAGTTAGTAGAGCTTAAGAAGCAGCTTGAAGAACTTCTAGATAAAGGTTTTATCAGGCCTAGCGGATCGCCTTGGGGTTCCCCAGTCTTGTTCGTAAAGAAGAAAGATGGAAGCATGCGGCTCTGTATCGATTATCGGCAATTGAATAAAGTGACCATCAAGAATAAATATCCGTTGCCTAGGATAGATGATTTGTTGGATCAATTGGCAGGAGCTTCGGTTTTCTCCAAGATTGATCTTAGGTCTGGGTATCATCAGTTGAGAGTTAGAGCGGAGGATGTCCCTAAGACTGCATTCAGGACGAGATATGGCCATTATGAGTTTCTGGTGATGCCATTTGGGCTCACCAATGCCCCTGCTGTGTTTATGGACTATATGAATAGAATTTTTCGGCCATATTTGGATAAGTTTGTGGTGGTGTTTATTGATGACATTTTAATCTATTCCAAGAGTGAAGAAGAGCATCGGGAGCATTTGTATTCCATCTTGCTAGTTCTGAGAGATCATAAGCTTTATGCCAAACTTTCTAAATGTGAGTTTTGGCTCAAGGAGGTAAAGTTTCTAGGGCATGTAGTATCTGCTGAGGGAGTTGCGGTTGATCCAAGTAAAGTTGAGGCAGTTTTGCGGTGGGAGTCTCCTAAGTCAGTGACAGAGGTTAGGAGTTTTGTTGGACTAGCCGGGTATTATCGTCGATTTATTCAGGGATTTTCGCAGATTGCGAGGCCTTTGACTAATTTGACCAAGAAGGATAGGCCTTTTATCTGGACTGATCGGTGTGAATCAGCATTTCAGGAGCTTAAGACCCGGTTGACGACTGCACCTGTGTTGACATTGCCGGATCCAAGTCAGCCATATGAGTTGTATACAGATGCATCCTTCATGGGTTTGGGCTGTGTCTTGATGCAGAATGGTAAGGTTATTGCGTATGCATCTAGGCAATTGAGACCGCATGAGGAAAATTACCCGACTCATGATTTGGAGCTGGGAGCAGTTGTTTTTGCTTTGAAGATTTGGCGACATTATTTGATGAGGGCACAGTTTGAGGTGTTCAGTGATCATAAGAGTCTGAAATATCTTATGGATCAAAAGGAATTGAATAATAGGCAACGTCGTTGGATGGAACTGATTAAGGATTATAAGTTTGAAATTAAGTATCATCCAGGAAAGGCAAATGTGGTTGCTGATGCCCTTAGCCGGAAATCAGTGCATGTATCTGCTTTAAGTATGGAGGAGCAGTCTTCTTTCAGAGATTGTCGTGTTATTCATGTTAGGACAGAGAAGTTAGTGGCGTTTTTTGGAGCAATTGTTGGCCAGTTTGGGTTCTTCGAGGATTTAAGAGTGGCTCAGGATCGGGATAGTCATCTGAAGGAGATCCGAGAAAAGCTTGATAGTGGTGTCTATCCGGATTATGATCTGGGTGATTCAGGTATTTTGAGATTTAGGAAAAGAGTATGTGTTCCGGATAATGAAGATATCAAGCAGGCTATTCTTGAGGAGGCTCATAGGAGCAGTTATGCTATGCATCCTTGCGTTTCTAAGATGTATAATGATTTAAAAAGAGTTTATTGGTGGCCTAAGATGAAGTCCGACGTGACTCAATTTGTCTTGAAGTGTCTGACCTGTCAGAAGGTGAAAATCGAACATCAGCGGCCAGGTGGCCTATTGCAGAGTATTGAGGTTCCTCAATGGAAGTGGGACAGTATTTCGATGGATTTTGTGGTTGGCTTGCCTTTGACTCAGTCTGGTCACGATTCGATTTGGGTTATCGTGGACCGTTTGACTAAGTCCGCTCATTTTCTTCCGATCAGGATTAATTATCCTTTGGCTAGATTAGCTCAGATGTATGTGGACGAGATCGTCAGGCTTCATGGGATTCCCGAGAGTATTATTTCAGATCGAGACCCGCGGTTCACCTCTGAGTTTTGGAGGTCTTTACAGACGGCTTTGGGTACGAAGCTCAAGTTCAGTACCGCGTATCATCCTCAGACCGATGGTCAAACCGAGAGGACAATTCAGACTTTGGAGGATATGCTCAGGGCATGTGCTTTGGAGCTACCAGGCAGTTGGGATAGACATCTTCCATTAGCGGAATTTGCCTATAACAACAGTTATCATTCGAGTATTCAGATGGCGCCTTATGAGGCTTTATATGGTCGGAAGTGCCGGTCACCAATTTGTTGGACAGAGCTTAGCGAGAGGGCTATTATTGGCCCAGATATTGTGGATCAGACAACAGAGAAGATTAAGTTGATTCGCCAACGGCTATTGACTGCCCATAGTCGGCAGAAGAGCTATGCAGATAAACGACGTAGATCGTTAGAGTTCAGTGTTGGGGATCATGTTTTTCTTCGAGTATCTCCGACGACGGGTATTGGGAGGTCCATAAGAGCTAAGAAGCTCACTCCCCGGTTTATGGGTCCGTTTGATATCATTGAACGGGTCGGATCAGTGGCATATAGGGTGGCATTGCCTCCGCAGTTATCGAATCTTCATGATGTTTTTCATGTTTCTCAGTTGAAGAAATATCATCCAGACCCTTCGCATGTGATTGAGCCTGAGGAGGTCGAGTTGAGAGAAAACTTGACATATAAAGCTGAGCCGGAAAAGATTCTAGACGTTAAGGATAAGCAATTGAGGAATAAAACGATTAGACTAGTTAAGGTGTTTTGGAGAGGTATAACTCCAGGGGATGCTACTTGGGAAACCGAGGAGCGCATGCGACGAGAGTACCCTTATCTATTCCCTAGGTAAGTTTCGTTTATTGAGTGATTTTATACGTTGTATGTGTTGTGTTTGTTTGTTTTGGGGTCATGTTAACAGAATTTTGGGGACAAAATTCTTAAAAGGTGGGGAGAGTTGTAACATCTTAAAAATTAATTGAGGATTTGTGAGGGTAAATAGGAATTTATTAATGAGAAATGATGGATTATGAGAATATTTGAAGGATTTTGAGGTATTTTACAGGATTTTAAAGGCCTAGTTTCTTCCTTATTTGGACAATAATAATTTTGGGAGAGATTATTTTTAGGCTCAAAAGAGGTTAATATGGAAGGAAATAAATAAATGATATTATGGGAAAATTTTGAGAGTAAAAAGAAAATTTTTTATTCAAAAGAAATATTTTATTTAAGAATTTTAAGGCCCAGTAGTATATTTTCACTCTACCGACACTCCTTTCTCGCCAGAAACTTTTACTGTGCATCAATTATTATTTCCTCAACCAATCACATTCAACTACTATTTATATATATTATATTATATTATTAATATAATATATTATTATTATATTATATTATTATTTTACTATTATATAAACACACACACACCTTCACAATCATTCACCGTTCCTCACTATTCCTTTCTTCATTTTCTCTCTCTCTCTCTCTCTCTCTCTCTCTCTCTTTCTCACGTCTCTCTCTCTTGCTCTCTCTTTCCACCACCAATATTCCTATTATTAGACTTATCAGAGCTCGTTGATATAGGAATAGTAAGCTTTTCGGCCAACTAAGCACATTTTTGGAACCCCGTAAGTCTCCTCTACATTTCTATGTCATTAGTTTTTCGATTTGTTATACTTGAAAAATTAGACCTTGTCTAAGTTGGTATTTTTGGGAGTCCTAAAATTAATAAATTGAAGCTTAGGCCTTGATTATGAGTTTTTCTGAGTAGATTTTTCATTGTTGGAAGTTTTCCTAATTATTAGGAATTTTTGGATTTATGGAAGTTTTAGAAATTGGGGCTTTTAAATTATTCGAGGTGCTTATGGGTAAATTGATGATTTTTAGATGTTTATTAAGGTCATATGAGGGGATTTAATTAATTGATTTGATTTGGGGTTGCACCTAAAGAATTATTGAGGGATTATTGGATGTTAAGGAATTTTATAAATAGTTATTGGAAAGATTAATAATTTTGATATATGTATAAATGGAGTAGAGATAAATTTTAGAGATAGAAAGGGAGAATAAAGGTTAAATAGAAATTTAAAATAAGTAAGGGCAAAGAAAGGGTAGTAAGTAATTTATTTTCTAACATGTGAAATTGTTGGATAAATAATTAATTGTGGTTGTATGTATGGTTGTGTAGTGCTTGAATTGCACTAAGTTAGCACGGGGGAACTGCACTATTGTGAGATTGGTGCCAGCTATCAGGTAACCGCTTTCTGCTTGTTTATGTGTGTGTGTAGTGTTAGTAAGTAATTTGAAATATTATTATTTGACAATTATGATGTTATATGGAGATGAGATTTTGAATCACAATTGAGATATGATTATCAATCGATGATTGATGAGATATGGAAATAAGATTTTGGAATATTAATATTTTTATAATAAATGTCCTGTGGAGTATTATTTTGGAATGGCATAAATTTGTGATTTGAAATATTTTGAACCGAAATATATATGATTTTGGAAACTATTTCATATATATGTATATTCTGAAAATACTGGAAGGCCTGGTGCCTGATTGCGGTGTTGCATATCTATGTGTTGTTTGTGAGAAATTATTTGTGTATGTGACACCGGTGAATTGGAAATTGTGCCATCACGTGATGAGGTACCCTGTTGCGCCACAGGGACTAATTAATATATTATGGGAAATAAAGGAGAGAAAGACGAAAGAGGGGAGATCGCCCCTCATGGATTCAGAAAGGACGGAGATCCTTCTAATCCGTGGTACGGTTCAGGGAGGGTAGAAAGTCCCTCGTGAATTGTACCGTGGTGATCAGGGGCGGGTGGAAGGTCCCGACTGGTCCCACATGTTTTCCCAACGCTTCTATTAAGATTCGTTTGGACTGTTTATGATTATCAATGATATATATATTATTCTTGGAGATGATTTGGGATGGATTATTCTGCACTTATAAACTGTGAAAAGATATTTGGGACCACGATATGCATTATATGTGAATACCTGAGCATGTTGTTGAACTAATATATATACATATATGTATTCCACTGGACACCTTGCTAGCACACACCGCACTTAGATGAGTAGTCAGTGGTTGCGTTTGGGGCTACCCCCGTTGATCTCACTTTTGCAGGTCCTAGGAGTGAAGTAGGAGGTCAAGGGAAGGATTCGGGAACTTCTCACTGATATCGTGAGATATTCTGGACCAGAAGGACAGGAGGTATTGCCACATTTAGGATCATATTTGTATGATGCTTCCGCTGAACCTTGTTATTATTCTGGGAGAAAATTATTGTATAATACCTATTATGGTATGGTATTTTAAGAATGATGTGTGAAGTTTAATCATGCATAATGAAATTCTCTGTTATTGTACTGAGAAGAAAATTATATTGTGATTGGAGTTGAGGTTTGAGTTAAAAAAAGATAATATATAAATATTATGGAAAGATCTTTTTCTAACTATGTTAGTTATTTTATTAAGTTAATTCCTTTTTCTAACATAGTTAGCTATATAAACGTTTTTAATGTTGAATTATGAGTGGTTAATAGTGGGATTAGGGAGTTAGTGTTACACTATCATCCCATTATGTCAATGAAATAGTGTTAGTGAAAACGAATCTCAAGGGAATTAAAGGAGTTAAGGATTAAAGTGATCCTCAAATTCTGACATCATAGGAAAATAATGTGTATCTTGAAAGTCAAGATAAATAGAGATTGCACAAGGAAATTTCCGTCTTTATCATTGAAGACATGTATATTATCCTTTGAGCATCTCAACATCATAAACTGTAAACCCATAGATGCCCATTTAAAGTTAAGGACATATCACAAGTGATGTTATGTGTCATATGAGGAATCCAAGATGGATAACATCCCATTATGAGAATATGGTTGGTAACAAAATGTGAAACATTTATTGTGCACAAAGACCAAGTAAAGTTGGTTGAACTTGGAAACTAATTCAATCAAACCTAGATGCAAAATACTGGGAGTTGTGAAAAGGATCATTAGTAAGACCATGGATTATGAATCGCTACAATTCAATACAAAACCTAGTCTACAAGCAGGAAAGAACTAGGAAAGCAAAGAAATAGATAATATGTTTATGACATCCATAGAATCAGGACACATGGTATGTTCTGCCGCTGTTTGAGAAGCCATACGGCTGAAGGTTATCTTGTGAGTAACTTGAAATGAATGATGGAGAAATAAGGCTAAATGCTAAGTGACGGCATCCTATGATTTGGATCTTGTGTCTCACAACATAATGATGTTAGAATAATGGATTTTGATGATAACTAAACATAACTTAGGCATAAAGGAAAGTTTGGACTTAGAACTGGAATGAGCCTAGCATGAACTGATAAGAAATTCTGAGTTATTGCTCAATTGATTAGGAAGAAACAATCTGTTAGAAATATAAAGACATGATCCATCAGGATAAGGTTAGAGAGAAGATAAGTTATGTAACTAGGCACCTAGTCGATCAGGGTAAGGTTAGATAGAGTATAAGTTATAAGACTGGCTGCCTAATCAATTAGAAAGGCCTGTGATAGATTATAATAGCTGGAACTTAACTTAAAATGAACTTAGCATGATCGAATAAAGGGTCATAATCGATCAGGGTCCCCTGTGATCGATCATGAGTCTTAATTGCATAATCAAACGTGATCTTAGCCTGTTCGATAATAGTTGCTTAATCGATCAAGAAGTATTGAGTAATGTCTTGTGATCGATTATGAAAATGAAGAATTAACTGAAATAACTTAAGTTTAATTGATTAATGAAGCATGATTGATCAGGATACCCTGTGATTGATTAGGCATGCTGAATTATAATCTCATATGTTAAGTGATTCAGGTCCTGATCTAAGCCTAATTATGTCTGATCGATCAGACGACAGAAGCTATGATCGAATGGAGCTTGATAATCAATCTGGCGATGGATTTGAATGTTTAAGCCTTTTTAATACAAAGTGTGTCAGACCTTCTTTGGGAAGTTATTGTTATACACATCGACTCAAGAAACTAGCCGTTTGAAATGAGATTTGCTTTCTGCAATTAATGAAGAGAGAAGAACTGAAGCTAAACTAGTACAAGGGAGTTAACACAAGAACACCTTCATCCCAACACTCCATCAAATTAATCATCTCTCATCAAAGATCAAACAATGGCTATAAACGGTCACCAACGGGCAAAATCCAGAGACAAGTATAAAAGCCACTAGTGTAGAAGTTGGTGAACACATTGATTGCTTACATTGAATACACCTTTGAGTTATACTTACTACATTCAATACTCACCTACTCTCAGATATAATCATTCATTGTCATTGTACTTCAGTGTGTATCAAAATCAGTTCATTTGAGTGAACAAGTCTTTGTAATCACATTTCAAGTGAGGATTACTCTTAACATAGTGGGATCTTAAGAGTAGGTTGTAATCTTACAAGTTGTAAGGGGGAGTAATATGTAAGAGAGATGTCTTACTAAGAGATCACCTGTAAAGGTAATCAAGAGCCTGATTAAATCTTGAGAATTAGTGAAACCCAACTGAAGGTTGGAGAATTGGACGTAGGCCAAGAGTTGGGCTAAACCAGTATAAATCGTGTATCTTTTGTTTAAATTTTATTAGCAAAATTCACCACCTCTTGTGCATTCCTACCACTTTCAAATGAATCATATATCTCTGTGTGAGTTAAGTTCAATTGACCTTCTGTTGACAAAATATTGGTAGGTCCCCTTATAAAGCCTATGACTAGATATTCATTGAGTAAATGAAAATCTTATTCTTATGTAGAATACAAGGTCTTTGAACACCTTGTTTTTAAAAAATAAAAGGAATTCATTTCTAGTATGTATAAGTACATACATACACTGGGAGGTATACAATAAACCTATACGTCATACATACCCAAGAAAGGTTAGTTCACTCACCGAAAAACTGTCTTCAATGTATGCTAGGGGCATGGGAAGATAAAATATACAAGTAACCATCATAAGATGGTGAATTCTTGCACACAAGTTGACGTAGTTGATATGGGATGTGATTTGGATAAATCACACTAGTAAGGGATACATTGGTATTCTGTTGGTTCTATAGTTGGGCATGGAAATCTCCCTAAAGAGAGTGTGAGAAATTTTGAGTCCATTCAGGGACTATTGCTTGTACAGTGATGAATAATATGAAACTGACATATGACAATTGGTCTATCACTATAACATGTAATTCGTACTGCATGTGCTTAATAAACTGCAATCAGGGATGTAGATGGAAAATCCCTAATCAATTAAGGTATGAGTCCTGAAAAGGATAATATGCTATTCTATCGATACCCTTAAGACTTAAATGACATCAATAATGTTTTTTTAATGTTAGCTACTCTAACTGAAACTCTATGATCATGAGAGATCCGATCTAACAAGTGATAGCTAAGAAAGCGACCAAATCAAACATGACTGATGTTCAGTAAAAAATGAATGGCTTTAACTCGGGAAAACACTGTAACACTGGACTTCCATGACATGTCCCTTACTAGAAGAGCTAGTATGTGTGGATACTGAGTGTACACGAGTGCAATGTGTGTTAATAACAGTATTGACTCATGAGGGATTAGAAATCCCACAAGATATGAGTTAGCCTAGAGAATGATTGGCCTAGAGAATCTAAGGCAATAATCGAGAAATCTACATGCGCCAGGTGTCCTTACATCTTGATACCATTCAAAGGATTTCTAGTTTGCAAGCACCAAGTTTGCATATGTTGTGCTCATATGGTCACAACAAACACCAAGTATGAATTATAAAGAAAGTAATTGTATGATGGAACGGCTATTAAGTGTGAGTGGGAGATATTAGACTATATGTCAGGGCCCACCCTCGATGTGCTAGATCATCCGAAAGAGGATCTAATGGATGAGAAACTATCTAAGAGAAATTGGCAATTGACTTAATCAATATTTATTGCTGATTGAAGTCAAATCATTTCCTATCAAAGAAATGAGAGAATTTGTCATAATAACTGATTGATGACATTTATGAGAGGCAATTATGACGGTGGTATTCTTCCTTTCTAGCATTCATTCTGAATACTATAAAAAGGGGGTGCCCCTCAATATGATTTCTCACCCCTACCAAGAACTCTCTTTGGCTTCTCTCTCTGTCCCCCTACTTTCTTTAGGTGATTTGTTGTGCAAATCCCTTCTAAACTCATGTAGTCTAGATAGTGCGTGAGCCTTAAGAATCTTTTGATTCTTCGCTCCGATAATATTTTTGGTTATTGTTCAGGTACTCAGTTATTGTTCGAGTGTTCAAGTGCTTTAGGGTGCTCATGTTCCAACAACAACAATGCAAACAAAGAATTGTGTACACTTACCAGCTAACTAGCTTATCAATAATAAACAAAATTGATTATATATTTATAATATAAATGTATATAATTAGTCCGAATGAAATGAAAATTGATCCAATTAGAACATTCCTGTCCCATGTCGTGAGTTGAAATTGTAAATTCAGAGCATTCTTTCAATGTGAAAGTATCATTAGTAGATAATTTCGAGGTAAGCAATTTTCTAGCAATGCAGCCTACCTAATTTTAATTTGTTTTTGAAACCCAATTTATCAGATCTTTCAATAGTCAATGTGCATTAGTACTCTAAATTATTTAATTTTTTTTAGGTGCATCTAGTGTCTAGAAATAATTTGTTATACATATTACACAACCATGATGTATTTTTTAAGTGTATCTAACTTCTATAGGTATATTTTGAAGTATCGGATATACTAAAGTATTTTTCAAGTGTATATAAAACCTTAAAATACTTTTTTGGTTCATCCAACACTAAATTTTAAAAGAAATATTTTAGAGTGTCAAACACACATAAAAAATACTTTATAGTTTTGGATGCACAAAAAAATACTTTAAGGCAGAACATGTGATTGGGAAAATATTTTAGGGGGCTCGATGCACATTTACCCACCTTTTGTTAGCCTGTAAAAATTAATGCTATTGCTAAACGTGTGTGTATTTTAATCTTATATGAGAGTTACTCTTTATTTTATTTACGATTATTCATTTTGTTTTGTTGGTTTATTTATTTATTTATTTTGTATGTGATGAACAATTTTAAAATTTCAATCTGAGCAATAAGGAACAACAACCACCTACCCTTGATTCGAATTTGGGTTCCTTATTAAAGCTAATTTGGTGGAGACGTGGAGTTGTCCTATTTCAAGTGCATGCATTATTTATTTACAAAAGGCTTTCATCTTTAATGTTGTTTCTGTCCGTGCTTTCATCTTTAATACAGACTGATTAGACTCGGAATGATTGATTCATATTTTACACATTAACTGTTTAGGTCAACAGTGTAAGCTTCGTCTTTTAATAGGGCAGTGTTATTAATAAAGACTTAATTAAGGTTTTCAGTTCAATTTTCACACTTCACAGGGGGGTTAAGGGGGAACCCCATTTGGTTCACAGGGCTATAGGCAGTTGACTTAGTTCACTAGACTTAAGTGGATTATGCAGATTAAGCCATCTATTAAGCCATCTAAGTCAAGCCCACCTAAGCCAGCCTTAGCCAGTGATCCATACATAGCTTTTATAATTAATAGATCACAAATGACGTGGCAAACTAGGTTTACCTGAAAGTTTCTCTATACTCATATAGATGAAAGTTAATTTTTTCATAAACAATCAACCCAAACAGCTTTACATATTTAACCACTAGAAGTAATAAGGTAACATTAATTTTTGGACTCAGTAATTGAAAAAAAAAAGATTAAAAAAATAAAATCATTTGAATATTCAAAATTTTGTGGCTAACTTATACAACAACCCCCTGAACTTTAATTTGGGCCATGACTCCCTTAATCATTTATATACTTATATCAACAACACCCTATCATTACAAAAAAACCCTGAACTTTGACCAATTACGAATAATCCCCTTTTAACCATTCAAAAATTTAAATTTAACTGCTTAATCTTTAAATTTTTTTTTTTTGGTAAATTGCTTAATCTTTAAACTTTAAATATTATACTCATGCAGTTAATTTTCTGTCTTAATAAATTCTGTAGTACTTTTATTATCATTTTTAAAATAAAAAGTTCTTTTGCTCAATGAAAAATAGAAGAATGGTATTTAAAGAAATATAAAAATAAAAGGCTATTTTTAATTTTTCTTTTTGGTATGGCTATCCGGCTACATCAAATTCGAGCCTAGACATACCAATTAAATACCATTTGTCCTTTTTATATTTCTTTAATGATATGAACTATAATAATGAAATGCTATTTTTATTTTATAAAAAGACTATTTTGATTTTTAAATCAAATAAATATTATTCTTCTATTTTTATATATCTTCATTTATAAAAAAATAAAAAAATAGTCTTTTATGTTTATATTTCTTTAAATACCATTATTTTTCAGCCATACAAAAAAGTTTGATTGATTAATGACAATAACAATCGAAATGTTATGAAAGTTATTCGCAACTCATCAGCGTTCAGCGGATAAGGTTTTTTTTTTTTTTTTGATACAGTTCAGGGGATAAGTTAATAGTACTTGTAAGATGCAAATATATACTCTATTAATTTGGCGTCGAAATTCTGGTTAAAAAGGTACTGATAATTAAGTTCATTGTGGATGTTTATATTAAAAAAAATAAAAAGATTAGTTGGATTAAATTTAAACGTCAAATGTCTGAAATGTTATCTTGAACTGACCAAAATTCAGGGGTTTTATATAACTAAACCAAATTTTGAAAATTCCGAATATGTGACTCTCAAAACTGGAGTATTTATATAGAAGAGGCGATGTCAGATATACCAATAAAATCTCAATCACTGCAAAGAAAGAAAATGATTTTTTTTCCCAAGAAGAAAAAGAAAGAAAGTGACGAAGGTACAGGAGATATATCTTCATAGATCCCCACCAAACAGACAAATTTAAAGTAAAGTAAAGGGGAATCCATGAAAAATGAAAAACAACATGCAGAAAAGGACAACTTCCATCAAATAATCTTGAGATAAGGAGAGCAAAAAGTAGAGGAATGAAGGATGATCCAACAAAACCAATAATGATTGGTTGGGCTTCTATTTTTCCCAGCACTTTCTTAGGACTTCCCAGTCAATGGCCTAGGATAATCTCTCCATGCATCGGATGAATATATACGGATAAATTAAGGTCTCCTTGTATGATTTCTCTTGAGGATTTCAAGGTGGGCTGACCATTCAAGAGAATTTGCATTGAAGGAGTTATTTTGCAGTTCATAATTAGATTAGTCAATTTAGTGTGACATATAGCATCTTTTAAGATATCTCAGTTGAAACTCTTATTGAGTTTATCAAAAGCTTTTTATAGGTCTATTTCGATTGCCATACACCCCTTTCTCATTATCTTTCTTCTCATGGAATGTATCACCTCTTAGTCTATTAAAATGTTTTGGGTGATGCTATGGTCTCTTATAAAGCTGGATTGAAGAGAGAGAATTAGGTGAGGCATGAGGTGCTCGATGCTATTAGCTATGATTTTGGTCACTTAATTTAAAGCTACGAAGCATAAGCTAATTATCTTTCTCCCCATGGAATGTATCAACTTTGAATTCTTTGGAACAAGAGCAATGAATGTCCTATTATGACAAGCATACAGTGGATCACCACTTAAAAGACCTCAAATTGTAGAGAAAACACTACTAAAGAGGGTATTGCAGTACAGCAATAGCAGCGCTTGAAAAAAGAAAGCGGTGGGGTAGGTGGGGGTGACCTATACCGGCGCTTTATAAATAAAAGCGCCGGTACAGAGGTATACCTATACTGGCACTTGTATCACAAAAGCGCCGGGATAGGCTATTGGGATATTTTTTTCAATATTTAAAGCCTATCCTAGCACTCAAATACTGAATGCGACCGGATAAGCTCAACTTTGTTATATTAAAATTTGTTCTATAGAAGGAATGATTATGGCTTGACATTAGTTTTTCTTTTAAACTCTTTTTGCAGTTTTGATTTTATTCAGCCTTTTTTTGAATTTTTATTTTTTTAAAATTTATTTCAGCTATATTTTTTAATCTTTAAGGCCTATCCCGGCGCTTTATACGTATAAAGCGCCGGGAAAGGCCTTAAAAATTAAAAAAAATTAATTTAAGACCAAATAAAATTTTAATAAAGATCAAATAAATGATAGAAAAAATTATAAAAAAACCTAGGGCCTATCCCAGCGCTAGAGGAGAGTAACGGGCAGGTACGGGTGGCTCGTGGGTGTACCCGTTACCCGCCCGTTTATAATACACAGGTACGGGCTAGCCCATACCCGTGGTAATGCCCGTTTTGCCCGTTGTTAAACGAGTCAGGCATTTACGGGCTAAACGGGCGGGTGGCCCATTTGCCCGTTTAGCCCATATATTAAAAAAAACAGAGTGTGACTTTTTTTGGCCAGAGAGCCTAGAAGCTGCCTGATTCCAATAAGAAGAAAAATTCCCATTGAGCATTACACACAATTCATTGATCACATTGACACTTCCCACATCATGAAATTAATTTCACACTCACCACCAACATTAGCATTAGGAGCAGCACAATGAACAATGAACAGCACAATCCAGTAAATAATTGCTACTTCAATGTGCAGAAACGATGATTAAAACACTAACAAAAATCGAATCAACATCCTAGGTGCTTGCACAAGCTCTTATCCTACCCTTGAACCCAAAACAGAATAGAGGAGAAGGATATGAATTTCTCACCAAGTCCAAAAGGCTGCATTGAAGTGACAAAAATGGGAAGAGGAGGAACTTATTAGCAGCAAAAATCCAGCCAAAAATTGCAGCGCCACTCACAGTAAGAATCCTTCGAGTCTAAGAGAAGAACAAGAGAAGCCGTGGTTAACGTTTTCGGCCAAACCCAAAGGGCCATTGTACGAACGAGGCTGGTAATTTAAAGGTCGAAGCTTGATGAAGATGACTTGGATTTAGAGATTACAGAGCCATGGACCTGTGGATTAGATTCTGGGATCACAGAGAGTGAGATTCGGTCAAAATCGGGCACTGTTCTTCAGCCCCGGTTTCTATCAGACTCGGAGGACGATGACGCATTAAGGAGTGGCTGAGCGGCTGAGACGACGGTGGACGGCGATCTGAGGGGCTGCACCTGCGAGGCTTCGACCGAGAGACTGAGAGAGTGTGAGGTGATGAGAGATTTGGAGGGTTAGGTTGAAACTGAAACTGAGAGGATTTAGGGAGGAGGGCACGGGTCAGAGTGAAGAGTGAGTAGAGTGAATTTTTTTTTAATAATATATGTATATATACGGGCGGGTAACGGGGCACCCGTGGCTGTACCCGTACCCGTATATATATAAACGGGCGGGGGCCCGCCCATTTACATTATCAGCCCAAAACGGGCGGGCTTGGACCGGCAAAATTCACGGGTTGCGGGCGGGCCCCGCGAGTCCCGGGTTTTTTGCTCACCCCTACCCGGCGCTTTATATGTATAAAAATTATCCAGGTTTTTTTATAATTTACTTCATCATTATTAGTATTTTATTTGGTCTAAAATTTATTTTTTTAATTTTTAAGGCCTATCCCGGTGCTTTATACGTATAAAGTGCCGGGATAGGCTCCCAGGTATTTTTAAAATTTTTTCTATAATTTACTTTATCTTTATTACAATTTTGTTTCATCTGAAATTTATTTTTTTAATTTTAAAGGCCTATCCCGGCGCTTTATACGTATAAAGCGTCGGGATAGGCCCCAAGGTTTTTTTATAATTTTTTTATAATTTACTTCATCATTATTAGTATTTTATTTGGTCTGAAATTTATTTTCTTTTTTAATTTTTAAGGCCTATCCCGACGCTTTATACTTATAAAGAGCTGGGATAGGCCCCCAGGTATTTTTTTTAATTTTTTCTATAATTTACTTTATCTTTATTACAATATTATTTGGTCTGAAATGTTTTTAATTTTTAAGGCCTATCCCTGCGCTTTATATGTATAAAGCGCCGGGATAGGCCCCCAGGTATTTTTAGAATTTTTTGTATAATTTACTTCATCTTTATTACAATTTTGGTCTAAAATTTACTTTTTTTAATTTTAAAGGCCTATTTCGGCGCTTTATACGTATAAAGCGCCGAGATAGATGTTCGCCCGCAAGAGTACGGATCGCAACGTAGTAATAAATTATCGTCCCACAGAGATTTGTTTTAAAACCCCAATCAAACAACAGGCTAATGAACTCAATTAAGTTGAACTAATCAAATTCTTTTAGAAAGATGGTTTTGAAAACTAATTTTAAAATAAAAATAAAGAAACAAACAAGAAATATTTAATTTATCAATTAACTAAGCCTAGGATTAATTCTCACCATTGTATTTCATGAACCCTAATTAATTTCCCTTCCTTTAGTCTTTAAATAACAATCTATGTTTGCCTAAGATTCTAAAGTACTTGAAACGCTCTCTCGAGTCAAAATCAATTCTATACTTCTCATTAACTTGCTCAATCTCTTGTTACAAATTAATGAAAGTATGCCTTAAGAGCCAATCTTAATCTGACAAAACTAGGTCGATAGATATATCTCTATTCTACCCGACAAACCATCCGTTAGTTGATTTAAACTTCAAGTCTAGTCTGATTTACCCTAGTTCTACATCTAAACTATCTCTCTCGAGTATAATTTAAATGAACAAATCGCTCTAAAGGGTGATCAGTCAATTAGAGGCATTAAGAACAAGATAAATCAACATAAATAGTCATTAAATTCTAAAAGAAAAGGAAACAATTAGGTTTCAATCCATACAAGGCTTGAATCAATCCTAGAACAAAAGATTTAGCTACTCATGAATGGATTAAACAAGAAAATACAAAGAAATCCCATGTTTAATTCACCAAAGTAACAAAGAATTGAAGAAAACAAGAAGAATCTATCACCTAGGGCAAGAAACTCCTCCAATTTTGCTTCTCAACCTCCAATTTTGCAAACCCTAGCTCCAAAGATGTGTGTATCAATGAGTCTAATGGTTCCTATGGGTTCTAGGGTTCAAAGGGGGCTCATTCTCCCCTAATTTTCGTGCCCTAGATGGTTTAAAAGGATAAAAAACGAATCTGTGCGAAGTCAGAATTTTTAGGGATTTTCGCGCCGTGCCATGGCACTCAGGTGCAGTGCCATGGCACTAGAGGCAATTTCCAGCAATTTTCAGCAATTAAACTCCAGCTTTCTCCAATCTTTTCCTTTGCTTTTCTTCTCCTTCCTAGCTTATAATATCCATTTGTACCTATCAAAATCATGCATAAATGTGAGGGAATCATGCCAATCAAATTTTCTAATAAATTGTCATATTTATTTCAAAAATAATTAAATTAAGCTTATATGACAAATTTGTATAATATTCTCTAAAAAACTCTAAAAATTCCTTTAAATAGCATTGATGACTCCCTAAATATCTTCAAAATAAGCCCTAAATCAATGTTAAATGGGGAGTCATCACACCCCCACACTTGCACATTTGCTTGTCCTCAAGCAAAAGAAAATCACATTTCAAATAAGAAGAGCAATGCATATGAAATCTTTAAACAAAGAGCGTTACACCCCCACACTTTGATATTGCTATCAGTTATTATTTCAGTTAATGATTTATCAGAATGAATCACCAAGCCAACAACTTTAAACAATTGTAACCATCCATCAACTCACCTTGATCAAAGGAATAGAGCATAACAAGGACAACAATATGATTAATAAAGGAATATTATGCTTTCTAACTCCTACAGAAAATTTAAGTTCTCTTAATTAATTCAGTATGCATTCAACACAAAAAGGATCCTCAGGTTATATTTTTTTTTCTTTTTACTTGCTTTTTCTTTTTCTTCTTTCTTTTTTTTTATTTTGATTCAACCTTGAGTTGTTGTAGGTCCCCTTTTGACGCGACCCTGCACATGGGTGGTACAGCACCGGTTACTCAGTTACTCCAACATTATCTCAAGAGGCTTTTAGCCCAACTCTTAACCCTCTTTGACTTAACCGTTTGACGCGAGTGCCAACATTGGTGATGAAGTGCCCCCGGTTACTAAGTTAAGTCTAGAAAGGCCAGCGGAGTTGTGTATCCAATTTTTTTTTACACTTTTATTTTTCTCTTTTTTTTTATAACCTGAATCATATCCTAAAACAAATAACTAAATCAAGAAAGATAGTCAAATTTCCTAGAGGTATTAGGAATCAAAGTATTCATAAATTAACCATTTGTTTGCCTTGTTATAAACTACTCCTTTTTTCAAGGTTCATCTCAAAATTTATACAAAAGGCTAAAGTATATGGCTTAGTTGAAACAGTCTTCCTATTATAATATTTTAATTGTTTTTATAGCCATTCTCAAAGATGGGTAAAAGCTCAAAATCTAAATCAATCATAAGCAATGCACTCATTTAAATTTTAACAAATTCATTTTCAATTGCATTAGAAGAACAAGAAATGCAAGCATGATTTTCAACCCCTCCCCCACACTTAAATTTCACATTGTCCCTAATGTGAATAAAACAATAAGACACATATGAGAGAGGTGAAAAGATAAGGAAAAGTAAGCTAATACTCCCCCGGATAAGTCTTGAAGGAGGGGATGCTTGACTCTAAGATGAAGGAAGTGGATGGTGAGGAGAATGAAAAATGAATTAGGGTTCAATGGGAATGGGGTGTTGGGATTTTTTTTTCTTTTAATTAATTTAATTACAAATAAGAAAGAAAACAAAAATGGATTTTTTTTTAAAATTTTTTTTCGAATTTTTTTTTCAAATGACAAAAAATAATCTAAGAATTTAAAATTTTGAAATTTGATCTTTTTTTTTTTTGAAAAAAAAAAGACTAAAATAATCTAAGAATTTGAAAATTTGAATTTGAAAGAAAAAATTTTTTTTTTTGATTTTTTTTTTTAAAAATGACTAAAATAATCTAAGAATTTAAAATTTTGAATTTGAATTGTTTTTTTTTTTAAAATAGCAAAATTAGTGCCATGGCACTTTAGGAAAATGTTGTGGCACCAGAGAGCATGCTTAGCAACCTTTATATGTGTCCTTTCTGGTGCCATGGCACTTTGGCAAAATGCCGCGGCACCAGAGAGCATGTCATTGAAATTTTATAAGAGGTGCCATGGCATTTTAGCAAAATGCCACGGCACCAGAGAGCATGTTTTCTTGAGTAAAATTTTGGTTGCTAATTTTGTAAACAAATAATGTCACAACATTATCCCAAAACGCCATGGCACCTAAAACAAAATGCTAGCTAAACAATCAAAACAAAATAACCCCAATTTCCACATTTCCCTCCTAAAACATTGAATTTGACCACCTAAATGCCACCTAGATATGGTATTCCATCTATAGAATCCTTCATCACATTGAACTACACTTATATTACACAAGATCACAAAAGCCAAGGCAATTCACATAGCATTTAATCATTCATATGTGATCAAAGAATATTTAAATTACATCACATGTATGAAAAGCAAAAAGACCCATGATATCTTGCATAATATAAGAGTAACGTTACTTCCCTGAAACTACAAGTTGCCTCCATCTTTAGTAATTGCTCTTGCTTGCCTTAAATTGATTCCACATCATTTGATTTCTTCCTACAAAATAGAAAAGACCAAATATAAACCTACCTACAAAAATAAGAAAAAATGCAAATGAAAAGGAAAAGTTCAGAACTTGGGTTGCCTCCCAAGAAGCGCTTAGTTTATAGTCCTCCAGCCAGACTCTTTAGGACTCATGGTGGGTTCTTGAGGTGGATAGTGGATAACAGACAATCCACGTTTCCTCCCCAATAATGCTTTAAGCACCGTCCATTAACATGAAATCTTTCACCTTTCTTGTTCTCAAGTTCAACATTCTCCAACTCTGATGCTTGCACCACAATAAACGGTCCACACTATCTTGATTTAAGCTTGCTTGGGAACAACTTTAGCTTGGATTTGTAGAAAAGTACTTGTTGTCCCGGCTCAAAATGTTCCAAAACAATTTTTCTGTCTGGTGGCCTCTTTTCTAACTCTTTGTTGAATCTAGCATGCTCATGTGTAACGAGTTGTTGCTGCTCCTTCTCATTGATTTGCATAATCTTATTCTCAAACATTGGTGGTACCTCACTAGATGGCTTCAAAGAATAACTCAATGCCTTAGGGGCCTTAAGTGGCTCAAAAGGTTTGAACTTGGTATGAGGGAATGCTCCAATGCCGAATATCTCTTCACATTTGCCCTGCTTGGAATCTTTAGAATCCTTTTGTCCAATCAAGAGTGCTTCCAAAGGATCTTTAATAACTGGTTCACGATGCTCCTCTTGAATCACATCTCCCAATCTATCAGTGAAGTAACACTGACTATGCTCATCCTCATGAAATCTTAGTGCTTGAGACATGTTAAAGACAACTTGCTCATCATTTACTCTCAAGGTAATTTCACCCTTTTCAACATCAATGAGCGTTCTTGCTGTGGCCAAGAATGGTCGTCCCAATATGATTGGGATTTTCCAATCCACCTCGCAATCTATGACAATGAAATCTGCAGGGAATATAAACTTATCAACTTTTACCAACACATCCTCAATGATGCCACGAGGTCTAGCTATGCTACGATCTGCAAATTGTAGTGTGACTGTGGTGGGTCGTGGCTCACCAAGCCCCAATTGATTGAAGACAGCAAGTGGCATAAGATTAACACTAGCTCCTAAATCACATAGAGCTTTTCCGGCGAAGTTAGTACCTATATTTCATGGAAAATAGAAACTTCCCGGATCCTTAAGCTTGGTTGGTAACTTCCTCTGAATAACTGCACTACATTCTTCAGTCAAAGCAACAGTTTCAAACTCATTGAATTTTCGTTTCTTGGACAAAACATCCTTTAGAAACTTGGCATATTCAGGCATAGACTCTAATGCTTCAGCAAAGGGGATGTTTATGTGAAGCTGCTTGAACATGTCAACAAACTTCTTGAATTGAATATCTTCCTCTTTCTTCTTGAATCTTTGAGGAAACGGAAGTGGAGGCACATAAGAAGTAAAGGATGGTGCCTTTTCTTGCTTCTTTTTGTCATCCCTATGCTTTTTAGCTCTAGCATCCTGTTCATTCTCTTCTTGCTTCCTCTTTTTGATGCCATCCTCTTCCATGACTATTTCTTCAGTGAAATTGTCATATTTGTCTAGAGCGACTTTATCATTAGCTTTATTACACATTCTACTTGGTGTAACCGCGCCTAGTCGTTGCTTCCCACTTCCTACATTGATTGCCTTACATTCCTCAACATGATTACTTTTAGGATTGGGGATGGTATCACTTGGAAGACTTCTTGTTGACATAGCATTCATGTGTGAGGCCAACTGCCCCATTTGCAATTCAAGGTTCTTAATTGCTGTCTCGTGAAGAGAAATAGTCGCTTTAGTTTCAGCCCTTTCACTTTCTTGGTTAGCTAAGATTTGAGCTAACATCTTCTCCATTCTACACTCTCCTTCCTTAGTGGGAAATTGCCTGGATTGCACTTGAAAGCCCGGTGGTTGATTAGGCTTAACACTAGAAGAAGGAAGTTGATTCATGGTTTGCCCATTACTCCAAGAGAAATTTGGATGATTTCTCCATCCTGGATTATAAGTCTGAGAGTAAGGGTTATTCTGAGAGTTTTGAAATTTACCCATGTAGTTGACAGATTCAGAAGCCATGTAAAGAGGGCAATGATCCGGCAGATGAACACCATTGCATTGATCACAAACAACAGGGGTAGCATAGATAGATTGCACACTTTGAGAGTTTTCCTGCTTCAATTGGGATTCCAAAGACTCAAACCGTTTATTTATTGAAGAGAGAATAGCTGTCATTTGAGATGAAGAGTCATATTTAATGGTGGAAACAGGTTGTGTAGTCCTCCTATCAGTGCCTTGAGTATTGTTTGCAGATAGTTGATCCAAGAGTCTGATCACCTCATTAACAGGTACATTACGATATCCTCCATTAGTCATTGAATCAACCATCGCCTTAGATTGAGGATTAAGGCGATTACAAAATATCTGAACTACTACCCATTTGTCCACCCCATGATTAGGGCATCGCTTCATCAACATCTTATATCTCTCCCAAGCTGCATAAAGATGCTCATCCGGGTGTTGTCTAAAGCTTAAAAATTCATCTCGAGCTTCCACAGATTTATCATCAGAAAAGAAACGAGCTCTAAACTTGCTTTCAAGCTGATCCCAAGAATTAATGGATCCTTCCGGAAGATTGTTAAACCAGTCTCTAGCTGTGCCTTGTAGAGACAAAGGGAATAAACGAAGTCGTAGAACATCTTGAGGGACTCCGTTTTGCTTGAAAGAGTCACAGACTTCCAAGAAATACATAAGATGCTTGTTTGCATCTTCATTGTAGAGCCCATGGAACATGCCGTGCAACTGTAGCATTGTGATCATAACAGGTTTGATCTCAAAAGAGTGTGCTGTCATCTCTGGCATCCGAATACAAGATTGCATGCCCCTCATATTACGGCTAGCAAAGTCATTGACCGTAGCTCTATCATACTCATCGTCAGCCATGGTTTCAGCTTTAGATTCAGATTCAGATTCAGTCTCAGTTTCGGCTTGTGTGTTGTCAATGAATTCCACTCCTTCAAGTATCACTTCCAATCCGTCTGGATATATACGCTGCATATGCCGAAAGGGTACCTAAAAGAAGAAAACCAAAACGCGAGTATCAAACTAGAAAATGAATAAAAACAAAACAAAAACAACTATGAATGAAAATTATAAACTAACCTAATAGTTCAATCGAAATTTACTAACACTAGCCTAGGGTTGACCAAGAGATATTTACAAATCCCCGGCAACGGCGCCAAAAACTTGTTCGCCCGCAAGAGTACGGATCGCAACGTAGTAATAAATTATCGTCCCACAGAGATTTGTTTTAAAACCCCAATCAAACAACAGGCTAATGAACTCAATTAAGTTGAACTAATCAAATTCTTTTAGAAAGATGGTTTTGAAAACTAATTTTAAAATAAAAATAAAGAAACAAACAAGAAATATTTAATTTATCAATTAACTAAGCCTAGGATTAATTCTCACCATTGTATTTCATGAACCCTAATTAATTTCCCTTCCTTTAGTCTTTAAATAACAATCTATGTTTGCCTAAGATTCTAAAGTACTTGAAACGCTCTCTCGAGTCAAAATCAATTCTATACTTCTCATTAACTTGCTCAATCTCTTGTTACAAATTAATGAAAGTATGCCTTAAGAGCCAATCTTAATCTGACAAAACTAGGTCGATAGATATATCTCTATTCTACCCGACAAACCATCCGTTAGTTGATTTAAACTTCAAGTCTAGTCTGATTTACCCTAGTTCTACATCTAAACTATCTCTCTCGAGTATAATTTAAATGAACAAATCGCTCTAAAGGGTGATCAGTCAATTAGAGGCATTAAGAACAAGATAAATCAACATAAATAGTCATTAAATTCTAAAAGAAAAGGAAACAATTAGGTTTCAATCCATACAAGGCTTGAATCAATCCTAGAACAAAAGATTTAGCTACTCATGAATGGATTAAACAAGAAAATACAAAGAAATCCCATGTTTAATTCACCAAAGTAACAAAGAATTGAAGAAAACAAGAAGAATCTATCACCTAGGGCAAGAAACTCCTCCAATTTTGCTTCTCAACCTCCAATTTTGCAAACCCTAGCTCCAAAGATGTGTGTATCAATGAGTCTAATGGTTCCTATGGGTTCTAGGGTTCAAAGGGGGCTCATTCTCCCCTAATTTTCGTGCCCTAGATGGTTTAAAAGGATAAAAAACGAATCTGTGTGAAGTCAGAATTTTTAGGGATTTTCGCGCCGTGCCATGGCACTCAGGTGCAGTGCCATGGCACCAGAGGCAATTTCCAGCAATTTTCAGCAATTAAACTCCAGCTTTCTCCAATCTTTTCCTTTGCTTTTCTTCTCCTTCCTAGCTTATAATATCCATTTGTACCTATCAAAATCATGCATAAATGTGAGGGAATCATGCCAATCAAATTTTCTAATAAATTGTCATATTTATTTCAAAAATAATTAAATTAAGCTTATATGACAAATTTGTATAATATTCTCTAAAAAACTCTAAAAATTCCTTTAAATAGCATTGATGACTCCCTAAATATCTTCAAAATAAGCCCTAAATCAATGTTAAATGGGGAGTCATCAATAGACCCCAGGTTTTTTTATAATTTACTTCATCATTATTAGTATTTTATTTGGTCTAAAATTTATTTTTTTAATTTTTAAGGCCTATCCCGGCGCTTTATACGTATAAAACGTTGGGATAGGTTCCTCACCCGCCCAATTTTCCCTATTTCCCTCGTTCCCTTTTTCGTCTTTCCCTCCCAAACTTCAGATCTGGCTATCTTCACCATTAAACTCCCCCATCCCGAGCCTTCACCAGCATCATCGTCCTCCCCTTCCTCAGTTCGAAACCAGCCACCAGCCACCAGCACCGCTGTCCTCCCATTGTTCCAACGCTGTTAACATTCTCTTGCCGCCGTCGTTTCTCCAAGTTCCAACGCCGTCGTCTCCTCCTTCGTGTGTGACAGCGGCCGAAGCTTCAACCCCAAAGTCCGATTGAGCTATCTGTTCAACCCCAAAGCTTCAATGGCAGACAAAGCTTCAATGGTAGACAGGTCCGTCGTTCTGTCGTTTCTTTAATTTCAACATATTTCAACTTTTTTTTTAAAAGAGCTTATTTCAACCCAAAAGTCTGATCTTCATTTGCATGTGGCTCAGAATCATCTTCTTCTGCATGTTGTTTACTTAACAAATCTTGAATTCTTGTTCTATTACTGCCTCAGCATAACTCATTGGAAATCGTAGGCTCAATGACAAATACCATTATATTTTCAAGCTAGTAACTTGCACACAATACATTGTTCTAACGCCGTTAACACTCTCTTGCCGCCGTCATTTCTCCAAGTTCCAACGCCGTCGTCTCCTCCTTCGTGTGTGACACTGGCCGAAGCTTCAACCCCAAAGTCTGATTGAGCTAACTGTTCAACCCCAAAGCTTCAATGGTAGACAAAGCTTCAATGGCAAACAGGTTCGTCGTTCTGTCGTTTCTTTAATTTCAACATATTTCAACTTTTTTTTTAAAAAGAGCTTATTTCAACCCAAAAGTCTGATTTTCACTTGCATGTGGCTCAGAATCATCTTCTTCTGCATGTTGTTTACTTAACAAATCTTGAATTCTTGTTCTATTACTACCTCAGCATAACTCATTGGAAATTGTAGGCTCAATGACAAATACCATTATATTTCCAAGCTAGTAACTTGCACACAATAGTTATTTACCATTCGTAAAAGGATTGATTGTACTTTGCATGGATACTGGTATACTTTCATGCTGATCGATAACAAAAGCATATTTGGCAGATGAAGATTCATAATCCTGTCTAAATTATGTCTGCAATTCACTTGTGTTCTCTTAGATGTTATATTAAATGGGTGGTTAACATTATCTTTGACCTATACTGCTTTAGTGGTTGCTCAGTCATAAGAAGCTGAACTTTACACAAAAGTCCCACTATTTCTGTGAAAGTTTCATTTTTTTTAATTTTTTGGTTTTAAAATGCGAGTGCTTAGGATGGTTTTATTTATTTGATTATTTGCTTATTTGTGATAACAAAATAGGAGGCTGTAGTTACGTTGAATTTGGTAGAGATTAGTGCTTCAGATCGTGGCTAGAACTTCTGCTTTAATTGTCTTGTCCTGAGATTGGACACTCTCAAGAGGTATTTACCTTGATTCAGTTTACTCCTACTATTTGATTTTGTAGATTAGTTCTTACATTATCCTTGTCTAAATTTGTTGTAATGGTGTTTGTTTAAGTGGTAGCTACTAGCTTGTTGTTGATCAGTGTGTGCCATTTGCGTTACCTAGTAAGTTTGTTAATCTTTAACTCTGAAGAGATCAATTTCTTTGCTTTGTGATGAAACTGTGTGGTTTGTATATTACTGTTTTTGTTCCAATTAATGCTTTATGTATGCTCTGTGAATTCTGTTGTGGTGGGCTGTGGAAATATATTGAGTTGATATTGTTTATATAGTTGGCTATCCATTTCTATGTTAAAAAGAAAGGTCCTTGAGCATGGGAACGTTCATTTTTTAGCCGTTATACTGCCGAAGTTTTGTTAAAAAAATAAGGTAACATTGTAAGGTGTCTACCTAATGAGTAAGTCATGTACATTGATCTTACTACCACTTTCCTTTAGTAGGTTGGTTACCATGTTGGATCGGAAATGGATGTCTTGCGATCGGCGTTCAAAGGAATATATAGATGGAGCAAAAGGATTCATTGAATTTGCCGCTGAGCATGCAGAGAATTCTAACAGAATTGTATGCCCTTGTATGTTGTGTTTGTATGGAAAGTATCTCCATCCTCTTGACTTGTTGGGCCATTTAATCTGTCATGGAATCTATTGAAAGTGGCAATCGCACAAGAGGAGGGGTGAATTGTGCTATTTAAAAATTTAAAAAGAAATCAATACAACACAAAATTTATACTGGTTCGGCCAACACTGCCTACGTCCAGTTCTCCAACACTCTGTTGGGTTCCACTAACCACAGGTTTTACGAGCACAGGTTCACCTGTCAACCTTTACAGAGTTTTAGAATCTCTAAACACTCCCCCTTACTAACTGTAAGGTAATATCCCTGTTCTAAAGCACCAAGCTTTCAGAACAACCTCAAACAGTAGAGGATTTCAATAAATACGTTCACTAAATGAACTGATTTTGATAAACACTTAAGTACAGATAAAATCTTTAAGACAATAAATACAGAGTAATGAATGAGCTTGTGAATGTTCTCGTTTTTCGTCTCTACTCAATAAATGCTTGAGTTCTGTATTTATATCTTCTTCTTCAGATTTTGCCCTTAGATTCAATATTCAAGAAGCCGTTTGAATTTAGTCGTTGGGAACTCATAGCCGTTGGCATTTATTGCAGCTTCTTTATCAGGCTTAACTCTCTGCTCTAGCTTCAACTACTTCTTGCATAGGGTGAGTTAAGAGAGAGACAGACTCAGCGCTCTGAGCAACCGTACAAATAGTACTTTCTGGCAGCTTTGTATTAGCGCTAGCTTGATCTGTTATCGCTAATCTCATAGAGTGTGATCTGCACTTAAACTGTTAGCTGAACAGATAATCTTCCAAAGATATAGGAATGTAAACTATCGATAGCATATTCTTTTAGATCAGAGAGCATCATATCAGCATATATTCATCTATCGATTGCTTAAACTACTATCGCTAGATACTTGATTTGCTTATTTGCTTTAAGGATACAATTATCAAAGAATTCAGAACTTCAAGGTATCCCATTATCGATAGATAAACATTTTAGCGCAAGCAAACATATCAGCTCTTGATTCATTAGCTCTTAGGCACTAGCTATCTGAAAGATCATTATCTGAAGCACTTATGGTTATCGATAGCTTAACCTATTATCGCTAACTGATTTAGGGACTTGGTTCATTTATCTGCTGGTTTCATTTACTTATAAGCTCAATGAACTTCTAGCGATGGATTCTTTCTTAGCGATAGAGAAAGACTTAGCGATAGATATTTTCATTCTTATTGATCTGCTAAGTTATCATTTCTCATTAGCTATATTTTTCATAGATCAGTCTTCATCAAAACTTAAGATTCTAACATCTATCCGTCTTATACACGTTGGACAAAGCATGGAGAGATGTATGAGTATTCTGGCGGAGACTGGGTACCTGATGTTAGTAGCGCTTTAAATGTGGTTGACACAAACATGTGTGATGAGAGCGATGATCTTGAAGAAATATTGAATGTGGTGGGTGAGGAACCCTAAATTTGAGAAAACGCCTATTTAGGGGCATAAGAGAATGTTTGGGTGTTTGCTCTAACACATGATGAATTGCACTGGTAGCAACACTGGGTCAACTTCAAAAATTCATACTAACGCTATAGACCTCCAAAAATAGTAATTTATGACCCTAGAGAAAGCTTAGGATGTCTAATTTTCAATGAAACAGGAATGAGTCAAAATACCATCATTTGACCCTTCAAAATGAAAAAGTCCTAGATTATCAAAAACTTCAATTTCAAATATTGGTTGAACTTCAAAATCACATAACTTACTCTACAAGTATCCAAAACTCATAAACTTTGATCATTTGGAAAGCTCAAAATGTTATCTCTCTAATGCAAAAAGAATTAATAAAAAATAATATCTTTTGTTACCTCAAAACACTTTATTTCTCAGCACTGTTCTAGGAAATCCCAAACATAACTTCTAATCATAAGCTTTGTCGTATCCAATCCTCTTAAACCTCAACTTTCACCTCAATTAGCACTCATCCAAGAATATACCTTAATTAATAAGATCCTACACCCACTATCCTCATGGTAAAGCCCAAGCACATAATTGGATTCATTTCTTAATACACTTCAATCAAGACTAATTTCAAGATTAAACATTAACTGAAACTTAGGATGTTATAGGTAACACACAAGATCAACGTTGGTATTTTTGCCTTATATTCAAAAATTCATAGAAATGTTTACACCAAAATTTTAAATATGGTCCTGGACACAGTTTTAACAAATTAACGTGTGTATTTTTCCTCCTTCACCATTACATCTAATATTCCACTCAAGTCAAAATTTCAAAATAACAGGGAACAATTATAGTGGAAATTAGGAGGGAACAACTAATGCATCATGGGAGATGCGTTTAAAGAAGTGGCTTTGTAGGCAGAAGAAAATAACAATGGAAAAACTTTCTCATATTTCCAAAATTTCTCTATCTAAAGTGTGCATTCTATTGTGTATTATAACTAGATCTACTAAAATTGTGATTTAACTCGTGTTGTAACATACCAAATTTTCACCTATTCCATTTAAATATAATTAGGATATGATATATAAATAATTTGAGGTTTAGAGTATATCAAATACATTATTTTAGTAGAAACATAATTTATTAAGATTTGTTGGCATTTAATCAGAGTATTTAACAATATATATTATTCAATTTATGTTTGAGTAAACACTCAAATCCACTTTTTTAAAGGGATAAAGGCCAAAAATGCCCCGGAAGTATCCACCAAGGGGTACTTGGTGTCTGGAAGTCTTTTTAGGGGCAAATATGCCTTGGAAGTCAACAAAAAAGGGCAATTCCGTCCAACCCAGGCAAAAATTCATATACTCTGAAAGTTTTTAAGGTTCAAATATGCCCTGAAAGTTATAAAAATGCCCTATTTTTTTGACTTTCAGGGCATATTTGCCCTCTTTTTTTGACTTCCAGGGTATATTTACCCCTAAAGAAACTTCCAGACACCAGATACCCCCTGGTGGATACTTTCGGGGCATTTTTGGCCTTTATCCCTTATTTAAATTGGCGAAGAATCGTGGTATATTTATGCTCCAATATCAATAAGTATATTGAGATAATAAGAAATATATTATAAAAGATATGAAATAGAAATAATAAAAGGAAATAATATATATATATATGAGATATGAGATATGAGATAATATAAACCCCAAATCCCCACCCACGACGTCATTCTCCCTTCTTTCATCTCTTGTGTGGTGGCCAAAGCCCCAAAAGTCCATGAATGGAGGTTTGAGATTCTTTTAAATTCTCTATTATACTCATAAAATCACCAAATAAAGATGGTCATTTTCCAAATGTTTTCTACGCAATGAGACCACTTTAGAGGTGTAAATTTAGTTGAGGGCAAAACAAGTATAAGGTTAGGGTTTCGAACAAGTATATATTTTCAACAAACAAGAATCAAAGTTGAAGAGGTAAGTAATTACTCACATTGGATTGGTTTAGAATTTTTATATCACATTATTAGAGAGACTTAGATTTAGATTTGAGCGCTAGAATAGTGAAAAGTGAATGTGTAATCTTAATGATTGTACAATATTCGTAGACATTTTTCATAGCTAAATTGAAGGTATTATTGCATAATCTAGGGTCCTTTGTTCTTGAAATAGCAAATTCTAGCACTTGCATACCTACTTGAGATTTGTACTAATGAGGGGAAAAACTGTCATAATTGTTGATTCATTAGTTTAATTAATTTTTGGGGAAATTGATTCTTCATCACATGTGCTTTAATTGTAAAAATCATGGAGAAATGATCCCAATAAATGAAGAAGTGAAGAGGGTAAGTGCAAAATAGTGCTGATTTTTAGCTGATGTTGGCTGATTGGCTTCTGATCAGCTCACTGTACTGAGCCAAAACACCCCAAAATCACCTTTTCTTCAGCCTAACTCGTTGCGGCAAGCAACTTTACTTATTGAAGCAAGCCGACACTAACAAATGAGCATTTTTAGCTGGTTTTTTGGGCTTTTAGTGTACCCATTTGTAGGATCCAAACCAAAACAACCTAGACCCCAACTCCTAAACATAAATTCCAACCTAACTTTTCATTTGTCATCTTTTCCATTCTCATTCACTGCCAAACCTTGAAATCCTCTCAACTCTCTCATCCTTCTTCAGCATCCATCTCTACCTTCTTCCACTCTGTTTTCATGGAATTTCAGATGAGGCTTCTCCTTGAAGCTTCTCTTGGAGCATCTATGTATAGTTGAGGTTCTCTTCATCTCTTGAGGATGGGTTGATGGTGGTTCAAGCATTGGTTCATCATTAGGGGAGTTCTCTTGTTCTAAATTTGTATTTAGGATTTCAATCTTGTGTATTTGAACTCATTATATTTGATGTTCAATTTTATATGTTTGTTATAGACTTTGGATATGTATTTATGAGCTTGATTTTTTTAATTTGGAATTGGATTATGTATTTGGTACTTTATTGATTATATATATGTATTTGATTAATTCCTCTTGATATTGAGTTGTTTAGCCTTGTGTTGATAATTTTATCAAGTTGATTTTGTTAGGATATGTGTGTAATTGTGTGAGCTCTCTTTTATGGGGTATTCTTGAATGTGACAACATGATATTTCATAAGATTGAACTTACTAAAGGAAAGATGAATTATTGCAATCTTAATTAGCTAATTGTAAATTGTGTGCACTTTGGGCTTTAACATTTGAGTAATGAATTCTTATCTACTTTAGGGTTGCATGAAGTTAATCTCATTTTAGTGATTGCACGTTTATGAGAGCCACAAGTGTTTTGATTCAAAGTAATTCGCACATCAAGTGATTATTAGGGATATAGGATCCTAGTGATTGCTATGGGCTTTTTTAATTATACTTTACAACTTAACTCCCAAATAATTTGAATCAAATTTTCCCACCTGACCTAGACTCAAGAGATCCATTTCATTGCATTAATTTAACTTCACCATCCAATCATTCCATCTCATTAAAGAAAATATCAAAATTATTGTAGTTAGACTCATTTTGCATGTTTCATACTAAAACCAAAAAAAATTGTGATCATTAAGCTCCTTTAGAGACGATTTGTGATCGCACCACTATCGTGCAATCCTAGTTGACATATAATTTTGTATTCAACTCACAAGACATTAAGGAACAGTTAAATCACTTACCAATTACAATTAAGCTTAATGATTTAATTATGTAGATTAAAAATAAAATTGGGGACATGAGCATGTGGTTAAAAGTTTTTAGTAATTTTTGTTGCTTTGGCGAAATGTAAACTACCTTCCTCTCATTTTGTATGCTTGAATGTGGTTTTTGAGTGATTTTTAAACTTATATAATATGTCAATGTTAAATGTTTCATGAGATTTAATTCTTGAGAGAAAAAAGGAGTTTTATGATTAGTTGATTGATTGAGTATAATTATATTGAAAGTCTAGTAAGAAAAGTAATGTATATTGAAAACGATTTTTATCCATGACATATCGGTAAAAACTATTTGTTTGGTTGTTTTATAAATTCTCTAAAAGGGAGTTGTAGATGTTGAGCTTATGGGAGAAATTTAAAGATGTATGATGGGGGAAAGGTTATGTACATGTTAGAGGCATAAGGTGGAGGGACACATGGTGTACACTTGTCGGCTCTTGGCAATATGTCCATGTTGAAGGGCTATGACAACCCATTTTGTGGATAAGTAGGGAAACTTGTGTTTCAATTCTGCACTCTTTTGATTTTGGCTGGTCCATATCACATGATTGAAGAGCTTGTTAAATTGTGAAACCATTCATGTGGGATAGTAATAAGCCCATGAGTTCAATCATAGGTAAAAGGTTAGGGTGTTATAAGGGACGATAAGGATGTTTTTTAAACTTAATAAATAATGCTTAATTTTACAATCATTAATGTTACGTTATTTTGATTTTACAACTGTCTCATTTGACGCCTCAAGAGCACCTACTTGTATGCATAGTGATGAGATTGATGGTTATTGACACTTTTGTCTCACCCCCAGCCAATAGTTAGTTTTTTTTCCAGGTTATTATTATTGTATGAGACTGTTAGGGAAGGCTTTGGGAGCTTGAGCTACTACTACTAATCATAGTGCATCTATTTTGGTCTATGTTGAGTGATTATATATTGCCACATCAGGGCTTATCAAACATACTTGATTTTTGTGAGATTAGTAGTAGCAACCACAATGAGACTTTTAAGATAAGAAAGTATACAAATATTTTATTATGTAATGATATGATATTCAAAAGATTTGGAATAAATTAAACTTACATGACATAAGATTGAAAGATCCAAACCTTCCTCTTCGGAACGGAAACGAATGTGGCCAAAACATATATCTATTCTCACCTTTTGCCTTAGAAAGAGTTCAACCCACTTGAAAGAGGAAAAGGGAGTAGGAAAAGTACCGGAAAGTACGGATACGGGTTCATCCCTCAATCAAGCACTACTTGAAAGTCAGGATAGATTCAACCATACGCCTAGATCGGAAGGAGTACGTGGCACAGGACCTTCAATCGACCATGGGGTCTACCCTTACCAAATTCAACAAAAAGGCAATTCGAGTACAAGCCAAGGAGAAAGACTGCCATCTCAGGCATACCATCGACAGAGTAAGGAAAGGACAGGGAGAAGGCTCGTAAGACCACATTTAAACCAGCAGCCTGGCTAATGAAATTGAATTGCGTATGTGAGCTCGAGCTATCCATTATAGATTTTAAATGATTAGTTTCTCTCTTTTCTATCATGGATAAGTCAATTAAATGAATTTCATCCCTTTTAACCATAATATGTATTTTAAAGTTATGTTTTATCCTTTTCTATCATAGTTATGTTGTTTTAGTAAAAATGCTCTTTTATGACCACGATAAAATTTATACTATTTAGTCAAACTACTTTCTATCATGGCTATTGTTTGAAAATTTGATAAAAGCTTTTATACTCTAGTAGATTTTTATTACAATGTTTCCTCTTTTCTACCATAGTAGAGTTATTAAATGGTTATTTTGGTTAAATAATTTATAAATTATAGTTATAAGAAAAGGATTTTATATGTGTGAGTATTATATCAATACTTATCATCATCAAAGGTATGCAAAAACCCTACAATCTATCAGAGTATGTAGATTCTAAGAGTGTGAAAAATAATATAATTGTTCAGTTAGTGTTCTCTTTGTTTACCAAAAAAATATATCAGTATGCCTCTCTTAGAAATATGTGAAAGTGTTACTTCTGTTTCCACAAACTTTAGATACATATTGTTTAGGTTTTATCAGAGATCAATTTGGACAAGAGTTTCTTTTTAAAATTTATTGAATTCTTATAGTTTATCTCATTTTAATAATTAAAGCTTTCTATCTTGGTGGTTTGATTTCTTTTCTCATTTTTTATTATATATTACTGATTTTTGTAATTGTTAAATTAGCCCTTATATGCACAAGAGAAGCATGGAAAGGACATAAGATAATCCTAGAACAGAATGACATAATGAAAAAGAAAACAATCTTTAAAACGCAAAACTGCCAAAATCTTTTTTTTTTATAGAATTGGGTGTCTGAAAAATTATATTTTAAATATTTAAAATAACACCATTGCATAGAGCTTGTAAAAATTAAGAAAATGACACTACTACAGAAAAGGCTTTTAACATCCGTTATTTAAGGGTTTTGGCGTCTGTTAAGCAAAGATCGTCATTCTCAATGACTTTGAAAAGTTTGATATTTAACGTCTCTCACATAAAGGACATTAAAAGTCACCCTTTCAACGTCTCTCATTACAGAAAATTGAAGACGTCAACAGTCACTTCCTAGATGCCCATATTAATTAGTAAGGGACTTTCGATGTCTCATGTTATTTTAAAGTGAGATGTCATTTTGTGAGTTTCAACATCTTTTATTAAGTAAGAAGGGCGTCGAAACTTACACTGCTATAAAAAACCCATTTAATGTCACTAATTAATGTTCGTTTTTTATATAACTAACATTGAAAAAAAAGGCGATGGCAAGTTTGTAATTAACTGTCAAGTGAGGAAGAAACAACGTCACTAATTTTAAAAATAAGTGACGTCGTAAGAAACGACATCTCTTATTTAAAATTAGTGATGTTGTTTCTTCAAAATGATGTCTCCTATTAAAATAAAAGACGTCGTTTTGAAGAAAGAACGTCACTAATTTAAAAATTTAGTGACGTCGTTTGTCTGCCCTTTCCTTTCCATTCGCACGGTCTCTACCTCATTTCCTCGCTTCTTCCTTCCCCAGCCACTCTCCCTCTCTCGTTAGGGCTAACACCAAAGCCAAAACACCACACTCCCTTCTCTTCCTTCTACACACTGAACCTTCAAACCCTTGGATTCGCCTCTATTCCTCCAACCTTCAATGAGAGGTTTCCAGTGGAAGATTTCTCCGATTAGCTCTAAAGATTTCTCCTTTGAAGTTCGTTTAACCAGAGGTAGGTGTTACCCTCTTCTTTACCATCCATTGCTACCAAACATAGACTCTGCAACCAGAGGTTGGTGTAGCCGTTGATTTAACCTTTTCCTAATCGCCTTAGGGGTTAAATGCAAAATTATTTATTAACCAAGGATTGCACTATAGTGGTGCTATTCTGGATCATCTCACAAGGAGCCTAATGACTAACCTAGGAAACTAAAAGCCATGCAAAGGAGGTATAAACGGGGGTTTTGTTGGGTTTTAGTATGAAACATGCAAGATAAGCCTAACTACAATGTTTTTTATCTTTTCCTTAATGAGTCGAATGGTTGGATGGATGAAGTGAAGTTAATGTAATGAAATGGATCTCTTGAGTTTAGGTGAGGTGGCAAACATTGGTTCAAATCAATTGGGGATTCAATTCATCAAGTCTAATAAAATAATCCCCAAGCAACCACTAGGGGCTCACTAGCCCTAATTAAGACTAATCTAGCAACCACTTTCATAGCCATTACTTAGGGTTAGTGTTAAGCTCCACTTGATGTGTGAAATACTTTGAGTAAAAAAACTTGTGGCTCTCATAAAAGTGTAACCACAACAATTATGAATGGAAGCAATCAAGTAAGCCCACTAGCAACCACTAAAATGAGATTAATTTCATGCAACCACAATGTAGATAGGAAATAATAATTCAAGTGTTCAAAGCCCAAAATAGACACAAACTAGTTCATACATGATGTGATTAGCTAACTTAGATTGGATTAATGTTTCTTTCCCTTACAATTACACACAAACCTTAAATAAATCAACTTGATAGAATCATCAACACATGGCCAAACAACTCAATATCAAGGAGAATTAATCAAGCATACATATATAATCCATAAAATACTTAAGACATAATCCCAATCCAAATTAGAAAAATCAAACAGCAACCACACATATCTAGAATCTTAATCCAATACATAAATCCAAACATCTACAAGAGAAGTTCAAATAAACCTAAAAGAAACCCTAAATACATATGTAGAACAAAGAAAAACTTCCCTAATGAAGAACCCATGCTTGAGCCACAATCAAACCATCCTCAAGAGATGAAGAAATAATCAATCCATCATAAATGCTCCAAGAGAAGCCCCAAGAAGAAGCTCCATACGAAAATCCATGGAAGGAGTAGGTGGAAGAAGATGGAAGATGAAGAAGATGGAGATGGAAGAAGGATGAGAGGATTTTAGGGTTTGGGAGTGAATGGAGGTGGGAAAGATGAAAGGAATAAGGCATTAGGTTGAAATTTAAGTGAGAGAGTCGGGTCTAGTGAGTTTTGGGTCCGATTATACCAATGGGTACCCTAAAAACCCGAAAAAACCAGCAAAATCGGGCACCAGAATTGCTTGTTCGCTGCATCGGATAACTTTGTGTGCCGCGGAAGACTACACAGATTAGCCACTGACTTGTTTTCCGCGGCAGACACATTTTTCCGCCGCAGCGGACAAGACAGTGAGGCCCTCACTATCTTGTTGCCTTCGGTCTTCTGTTGCTTGATTACTCTTTCGATTTAGGCCCATTCTTCATGTGATTTACAAGATAAAACAAAGGCAAGGTAGAATCAATTGTCCTAGAGAGATTCTAATCAAAGTAAATCACTAATTATGCCCATTTTACCCCTCATTTTTACAAATCCCAACCAAGTGTCCAAGAATCAGAATTTGCTCTAGTTTGGTGCAAAACTCCCTAGAACATGCAATACTCCAATGATTTTAACTATGAAAAGTATATAAAAATATGTGCAATCAGCCGTAATGATTTGCACCCTAACCATTGACCTTCAAGCATTTCTGTTCGTGTCATTATTTTTTTGAGGTCAAGGATTAAGTGAGTAGAAATAAGAGGTTTCGACTTTCTAGGATTTTCATTTATGAGCTCAACATTCCAATATGGTCTATATTTCTTCCCAAATCTTGTACCTTTTTCTTATTTTCCTGCTTCTCCTTTCTCTTTGAATCAATTTCATATTACACTTTGCTTTGCAATCTCAGTTTCTTATCTGTAAATTCAAAGTTCCCTTATTTTGTGTTTTTTATCCTTCGTTGGAGAACTATGCATGTGGTTGGCTTATTTGCCATCTGCGTGAATGGAATTAGGTCATGCTTATATTGTCTTTTCCCTTTGTTTTATGACTTGGTCGATCAGTGCAGAGGTAGATAAATTTCCTCATGTTGTGTTATACCGTTTTGACTGGACATTCCTTGCACTCAATTATCTGTGTTGATATTATTTCCTTAATTACATTAGTCTTATTTCTGCATTTTTGATCGTCCCTGAATACAACCATAATGTGTGGATGTATCATTGTTTGTCCTTATAAAAGCTGTGTCTTCTTTGACACCTGAATCCTGCTGGCTTTTAGTGCAATAGTCATAGGTTCTGGCTATTGGTAGTCCTTTCCCAGGCTATTGTCTGATGTGTTCTTGTGTTGCAGAAGGTAATTACATTATCTATTGTATAACCTCTTGAAAAGTGGAAAATGTTCTTTGCTTTCATATTTTTCTATTGGAATTATTAGTCCTTGAATACATTTCCTCCTTCATTTAGGTCTCTTGATTTCCATAAATTGAAGGATTTTCCTTCTGTTAGTTCCCTTGTTTTCCCATTTTTCTTAAACCTTTGCTATATTGCTTATTTTATATGATTTCTCAATGATGTGAGAGGCAATAACTTGATGGGCACAATACCTAAAACCATTGGGAACTTTACAAGTTTTCAAATTCTGTATGTTATTTCTCCAGTGAATTCAAAGGTGGATTTTATTAGTATGACCCCCCAAAAAAATTTCTCACACAAGCCTTTGATTGAGATGCGTGGATATCTCCTACAACCAAATTACTGGGTAGATTCCCTATGATATTGGATTTTTGCAGGTGGCTATTCTGTGAGTATCTTTTCTTCTATAAATGTTTGTTCTTCAATGTTGCCTTGATGTAAGAGTTACTTGTTTGCATCATGTCTTCTATATCTTTCTGAATGATTGGTTATTTTTATACGATTTCTCATTTGATTCACATGAAGGAGAAGATGACAAAACAGAGGTGGATGAGACTTAGGCGCTCTGATATGACCTGTAGTATCTCCATGTGGTATGAGTCTTTAATAGATTCTCATTGTTTAAATTTCTGGCAAATTGATTGGCTTACTTATAGGGGGTTGGGTCTTCTGCTATGGCCAATGTTATTTCATTTGTTTCTGATAGACTAAGTGGATCTAATATGTCTGTATCATAGGTTGGAGATGAAAAATTTTGGTTTATTTTGGCCTGGATTTGTGTTAAAGAAAAGGAGTGTGATGATGGTTTTCTATATTCCACTGGTTCAATGTGTTAGTAATGACATTCCACTAGTTTAAGGTACCTTACATGCCATCCGCAACAATTTTGCTTTTCCTCCACCCATATTTGGTGCTTGATGAAATTTATTTGGGTGAATGTGGCAATTGAAACTCATTTGATTTGACTTTGGCTATAGGCTACTCCCTCCGTCCCAATATATAAGATCTTTTTAACCGAATTGTGGTTTCCTAAAAAATTAGTTAGAGTTAGTTAAAAACAATAAATGTGTAGGAAATATACCATTTTTTTTTCAAAAATGCCCTTATTTATGAATGAGTATAAGAGAGAGGGTAATTATGAAAAGAAGATGAAAGAGAATGTGTGGTAAAATTAATGCATGGGTAAAATGGGAAAAACACATTTATTACTCAAACAAAGTCAAATAGGACCTTATATTTTGGGACAAGTTCATTCAAAAAATTGGACCTTATATTATGGTACGGAGGTAGTATTTTAGAACCATTGTATGGGAAGAAGGTGGAACATAATGGTATTAAAATTGAGTTACTTGGTCAAATAGGTGTGCTTCCTTTCATTTCTCTGAGGGAGAATAGTAATCTATACATTGAATAAGCATTTTCATGGATAATAATACAATAAATTCATTTAAACTAATTTGCCTTTGTTTTGAAATCTAAACTAGAGGTTGAATTACATACAGTATCACTCTTAAAATATTTAATTCTTGAATTTGGATTTCTGAAATTATCTTTCTATACTAGAGCTTTTTTAATGCATTATATAATCCTTCCTTGATGTTGTCATCCAACTTAGATTTGACATTAACACTATCTATACTAGAGTTTTTTTAATGCATTATACAATCCTTCCTTGATATTTTGTATTTATTATGATGCTTCATTTCTTTTACTTGCAGAGTTGTATTTTGACAGAAGCAACTTCTATGATTTTACATCACTTGGTTAGGATCTTTTCCATTCTCCATCTTTAGGGAAGACTTGCATACATTATATTCCTTTTCTTCCCATATCTCTTGTACCCATCTGTTAGGGACCAACATTGTCCTTATCACCTTTCACTGTTTATAATTGGAATGATTATATTGTAGGCCTGCACTGAATTTGTCTCATGAAACATCCATAAAGTTTTATATACAAGTTTAGATTTTGTAACAGTTGTAATGAACATATATGAAATGTTGAGTTTGTATTGCTCTCTCACTATCGTAATGGACATATATTTCTTATGTTGTAGTTTCATAGTTGTGACTTAACTATCCTATTTTACTTCAAATGTTTATATAGGGGCATTTTTTTGGATTGTGGGTGATTCAAATCCAAAATTTTGCCCCTATTTTTTAATTCAAATGTTCATGTAGGGGGCAGTTTTTGGATTGTGAATGATTCCAATACAAAAAATGTCCCTATTTTTTTTTTAAAAAAATTGGACTTTCCACATCCCTTATTAGGCTAATAAGGGACGTGGAAAGTCCAGGCCCGATTTTCACATCACATATTAGATAATAAGTGGCATGAAAAGTTCGACCTGCCAGACTTTTCATGTCACTTATTAGGTTAATAATGGACATGGAAAGTGCAGGCTAGACTTTTCACGTCACATATTAGATAATGAGTGATATGGAAAGTCCGGGTCAAACTTTTCATGTCACTCATTATCTAATATGTGACGTGAAAAGTCCAAGCCTTTGTGAGACTATTGACGTCTCTCTTTTGTATAATTTGTGATGTGGAAACTTTGACATTCCACATCACATATTTTGGGGACGTTAAAAGTCCTCTTTTCCATGTCACATATATTAACGTCCCTGAAAAGGTGACGTGAAAACCCCAAAATAAGTGATGTGGAAACCCTTTTTTGTAGTGGTGTTACGACATCTCTTACCACTTCATATAATTGTTCTGGTTTCCATATGCTTATTGTAGATCTCACACCATACTCATACATTCAGAAAACAGATGCAGATCAACTTAGAATCATTATTCACAAGTATGTTAACACAACCTACCTAACTAATCAATAAATTAATGTATAGTTGCTATGGACAATACTCTAATAAGGGACAATGGGTATTGATTAATTCATTGTGAAAATAAAATAAGCAATAAATATGTTGTACATGCAAACTAACAAACTAACATATATATAGTTGTTGAAAGGAAAAAATGTGCAAACTAATCAATAGCTTAATTAGATTGTACAAGCATATATGCTCTCTTTTTACCCCATCATACTTTAGAGGAAAAACTCTTCAATATATTCACAAATTTGATCAATTTTATCTGCTTGGTCAGATGAGATATTTAACTCTGCCGGTCCCAAGCCCGGGTAAAGGAGGAGGGTTGTGTTAGGCCCCGACAACTAACGTAAAAACCCCGTCGAATCTCATGAACATGGATCAATGAAGAAATTGTGTAAATGTTAGGTTGTTGCTCGTAAGCAAAGCGTTGTATGGCTCGAGTACAGTGAGAAGAGAGCGAGAGCCACTACATCCTAGCCTGAATGCAGTGTTAAGAGAGCAAGGGCTAAAGGATAAGTCATTGCCTGGTTGTAACGTGCTGTATGGCTCGAGTACAGTGATAAGAGAGCAAGAGCCGCTGCTTCCTCGTCCGAATGTAGTGTTAAATGAGCAAGGGCTACCGCACTCTAATGGACAGAGGCGGGTAAAGAAGCTAGTTCATGAGAGTAAGATCAGATTTGGTTCTTGGAATATTGGGACGCTGAATGGGAAGCTTTTTGAGGTTGCACAAGTTATGAAGGATCGTAAGATTAATATATTATGCTTACAAGAAACCAGATGGGCTGGAGAAAGATCTAAAGAAATCGGAGTTAATGATTCTAAACTCTGGTACACAGGAAAGGTAAATGGGAGGAATGGTGTTGGTATCATTGCAGATAAAGAATGGTGGAAGAATGTAGTGGAAGTTAAGCGGATTGAGGACCGAATCATATCTATGAGAGTAATTGTGGGAAATGATACAATAAATGTTATTAGTGCATATGCACCCCAAGTAGGGGTAGAAGCACATCTTAAGGAGAAGTTTTGGGCAGATATTGAAGGGTTGATTCAAGGTATACCGGCAACCGAGAAATTTTTTATTGGAGGGGATCTTAATGGACATGTTGGGAAAGAGGCGGGATCATATGCAAAGGCGCATGGTGGTTTTGGTTATGGGGAGTTGAATAATGAAGGGCAAACAATTATCGATTTTTTCTTAGCATACAATCTTAAGATTGTTAACACATGCTTTAAGAAGCAGGAAGAACATTTAATTACATACAAAAGTGGAACTCACTAGTCACAAATTGACTTCTTTTTGGTAAGAAACCCTGATAGAAGGTTATCTACTAAATGCAAAGTGATCCCTGGGCATGGGGAGACCGCTCAACATAGACTTCTAGTTCTTGATGTGAGAATTAAATGTATAAGACAAAGGCGCCGGGCAGTTTTGAACCGAAAGATCAAGTGGTGGCAGTTAAAGGGGGAGAAGCGAGAGATTTTTAAGAGAAATCTATTGGATGAAGGGGTATGGGAGCCACAAGGAAATGCTAACAATATGTGAAAGAATATGGCTAGGAAGATTGAAATGGTTGCTAAAGCTACTTTAGGAGAATCAAAAGGTTTGGACCACGAGATAAGGAGACTTGGTGGTGGGACAAGGATGTCCAAGAAAAGGTGCGGAATAAAAAGAATTGTTTTAAGGCTATACACTTGTGTAATGATACTGAAAATTGGGAAAAGTACCACTTAGCTAAAAAGGAGACTAAGAAGGCAGTGAGTGAAGCTCGTGCTAAAGCATACGAGGGGTTTTATAAAGAGGTAGGGACAATGGCTGGGGAACAAAAGATTTACAAGATCACAAAGAGTAGGGAGAGAAATTCGAGAGATTTGGATCAAGTAAGATGTATAAAGGATAAAGAAGGTAAAGTTTTGATTACTGACGAATATATTAAGAATAGATGGGAGGCCTACTTTTCTAAGTTATTCAATGATGGAGGTGAAGGTCTATTTTGTGAGTTGGGGGATTTGACAATTAGTGAAGATGGACTTAATAGGTCGTTTTATCGTAGAATTAGAGTTTGGGAGGTTAGAGAAGCTCTTAAGAAAATGGAAAATGGTAAAGCGGTTGGACCTGATAGTAAATTAGAGATATGGAGAAACACGCTGGAGTCGAAGGGTTTCCGTTTAATTAGGAGTAAGACAGAATATATGCATTGCAATTTTGTAAATAGACAACTTAGAGGTGATTTGGAGGTTAAACTGGGAGAGCAAACAATCCCTCAAGTGACAAAGTTTAGGTATTTGGGATCAATTATAAGACAAGATGGTGAGATTGATGACGATGTCAATCATAGAATTCAAGCTGGGTGGTGTAAGTGGAGGAAAGCTACTGGAGTTCTCTGTGATAGAAAAGTACCCCATAAGGTAAAAGGGAAGTTTTATCGCACTGCTATAAGACTAGCAGTACTATATGGTAGTGAATGTTGGGCTTTGAAGGGTCAACATGAACATAAAATGGGGGTAGCTGAAATGAGGATGTTGAGATGGATGTGTGGTTACACAAGAAAGGATAAGATTCGGAATGATCATATACGCGAATGAGTTGGAGTGGCACCTATCAGTGAGAAAATGATAGAAAATCGTTTAAGGTGGTTTGGACATGTACAAAGAAGGCCATTAGATGCGCCAGTGAGGAGGGTAGATCAAACAGTCTGGAGTCCGATTAAGAGAGGAAGAGGGAGACCGAGGCTTACACTCAATGAAGTTGTAGAGCGAGATCTTTTAATACATAATATATCTAAAGATTTGGTTACCGATAGAGCACAATGGCGTCGTGCGATCCATGTAGCCGACCCCACCTAGTGGGATAAGGCTTTGTTGTTGTTGTTGTTGTTGTTGGTTAGATGAGATATTTGTATAATAAATCTGCAACAATAAGGTTGTGAAAAGCAATAAGATAAAACATTATATTTATGTATGGTATATCAATCATTTAAGAGAAGTAATAGATAAAAATTTGATACCTTTGAGAAGTGTCCAGTATTTCTAGTCATGATAATGTCATACATGTACTTCATGATGTAATACACACACTTTTTATTTGTCAATTGGGTAGGGCACTATCAATCACAAAAAAAAGGCATTAATAACAAAGTAATTATATACAATAATATATATATATATATATATATATCTCAATGGACTAACATTCAAAGAATTTAAATAAAAAAAGTTCTTACTTTAGGTTTTAGTATCATGACATCTTCAAAGACTTTATTAGTTAGTTCAGATTGATGCCAATGTTTAATGCCTCTAAAATTGAATAAAAATTATCACTTATATAAACATGAAAATATTTATTTAGGAGACTGCAGGTAAAAATGACTTTATTAACACTTACATTAATAAGATAAATTTATGCTTAGCGGTTGTTGTACGCTTCAGAGAGTCAAAGCAAAATATATGATGATTTGTAAGGCAAAGGATAGCTAAACTCTAGTGACGCCTAAAAGACATTGAAAATATAAATTATGTCCACATGAAAACATAACATTTATATATGTGCAAAATAAACAGACTTACTCATCAAGAATAGGCGCAAAATAGCAAGCTCCTCGATTCACCAACATATGATACGTGACATATGCTTGCATCGTGTCAAAATGATTCTTCTCCTTCGCCTTAGTCTTGAAATCTCTCCTCATGAACATGGCCATCGGACTTAAGAAGCAATACCCCATCCTGCCTAAATCGTCACACAACTTGTGGAGGTATCTATCATAGAATTAATAAAATTAGGAAATGATTGATGTACAAATATTGCAAATAGATAAAAAGTAACGTTCACTTATCTAACTGCTAATTCAAGCCAGCCAGGTCAAGTTCTTCCATCTTCAAAAACTCCAAGACATCTCTTTGACCATCAAGCCCAAATTCATAAGAACAATCAAAACTAACCACTCTTGGTGGCATCATGATGCTGTGTAGTCCATTCTTGTAGTAGCTAGGCCTCACACATGTATATATATATGTTTAGTTTGATTAATTAGTTTATAGCTAGGTTATTGTACATGTGTTGTGTGAATAATATATATATGTTGATCTCTGTATAGGTATTTGTTTCTATGACATCTACAATGTATGCAGATGGGGAATCCAAAAGAAATGAATAATTTTGTTTTTAAAAAAAGAATGTACATCGCTTATTACATAACAAGTGACGTTGTTTCTGAGTAACGATGTCCTCATTTATAAAATATGGGATGTCGTTTCAGAGAAACAACGTCACTTATTAGACATCTTCTTCTGTAATATATTGACGACTCTTTTAGCTTATATTGAGACTTTAAAAGACAGAAACAACATCTCTTTTTTTGTATAATGTGTGATGTGAAAACTCTGACTTTCAACGTTCGTTATTTCTTGGGATGTTTAAAGTCTAGTTTTTCATGTCACTCAGATTGACATCCCCTGAAAAAGTTACATGAAAATCCTTTTATGTAGTAGTGTTAATTTGAAGAACTCATAAGATAAAGCTTACGTAATCAAGGTTTTAACCAAGGAACTAAGCTAAAATCACACAGATCAAATGTAAGATTCATCTCAACCATTCATCAGGGTTAAACACTCTAGAAGTTCAAATAATGATCAAGTAATGTCTAGATGATGCAAATGAGCAAAGAGTAAAATCTAAATTGACTTTGTAATGAGAAGAAGCAGCAACATAGAAGATAGAGAAGTTTATTACGATTCAAAGTTCAAAAATATATTAAGTCTTCTACTATTTCTCTTTGACTGCTTAAGTGAATTTTGTTAGCTCAGTGTGTGAGCAAGCAACTTATGATCTCTTCTCTATTATTGTTCCTTAGGATATTGAAATTTTGAGGAAAGAGTGTATTCTTACAAAGTATAAGGGTGCGAGATTTTGGTTAGATTGTGAGATTTTATTGAGAAAAATCTTTCTTCTTATAATGGTGTTTAGGAATCTGGTCTTAATCTTGATTTACACTAGTGGAACCCAACTAAGGTTGGAGAACTTGATGTAGGTCTAAGTTTTGGCCCAACTAGTATAAACCCTAAGCACTTTACTTATGCACTTTGATTTCTTCAGAAAGAGTACGTCTGTATGTCATAACAAAAATTTTGAAATACCTAATTCACTCTCCTCTTGTGTATTTCCTACCTCTTTCATTTGGTATTAGAGCCAGGCTTCTCAAAAGCTTGATCCAATGATCATAGAAGTTTAAGATCCATGGCAGGACTTGCTAAAAACGTTGTACCTGAAGGAAACTCAGTGAAAAAACCTTCTCGCTTCAATGGTGAGCATTATGCATTCTGAAGATGAAGATGAAAATCTTCATCAAGGAAAATGATACAAGTTATGGAGAGTGATTGAGCATAGGGATTGCATCCTCTTGAAGACAGAAAATGGCATTTTGTTACAAAAGCTTCGAAAGGTATACACTAATGATGGCATAGAGCATCTAAAGCTAAACAGCAAAGCAATCCTAATGATCTAAAGTGCTTTAAGTCAAAAGAAGTACTTCAGAGTTTCATACTTGGAGATTGCCAAAGAAATGTGGGATGCTTAGAGGTGGCTCATGAAGAAACAACTGGTGTGAAGAGTAGGAGAATCAACCTTTTAACCACTGAATATCATATCTTCAAGATGAATGAGGGAGAAATCATCAAACAAGTGGAGATCAGTTTCACTCATCTCATCAATCATCTTTCTGTCCTTGGAAAGATACATTCCTAAGAAGAACAAGTCACCAAAATTCTGAGCCTTCTTATTGATGAAAGGAAACCTAAGGCTACAACCATTAAGAAAATTCATGGAGAATCCCTGAGAACAATAACATCTTTCTTTGGGAGTCTAGCAGAATATGAGACCAAAATGAAGTACAGACAGGAGCTTGCTGGAGAGAAGGAGAAGAAGAAGAAAACCTCTCTGGCTTCTACTTTCAAGGAAGAAGAAGATGATTATGAGGAAGATGTTGATGATGAAGAAATGGGCCTAATGGTAAGGAGATTCAAAAGATTCTTCAAAAGTAGAAGGAGACTTCAAAGAGGAGGTCCTAGATACACCAACAAAGATCAATAGAAACCTGTGTGCTATAAATGCAAAAAGGATGGATATTTCAAGTCTGAGTATCCAAATCTCTAAAGGCAAAAGGATAAAGAAAATAAGAAAGAGAAGTTTGCCAGCAAAAAGAAAGCATATGTATCATCCATCCGGGGTGACAGCTCAGATGAAGAGAAAAGTGAACATGAGGAAACAGCTAATCTATGTCTAGTAGCTCAAGAAGAAACAAACACTGAGGTAACTACTTCTGAACCATTGATTTGTCACCTTCCTAAATTCCTTGGGGTGCAAATGAAAAGTTAAATCTAACAAAGGATTGCACTAATGGTGCTCTCCCGGATCGTCCCACATGGAGTTGATTAACTAACTACCTAAGCTAACTAAACACTTGAAAAGCTATAAAAGTTAGGGGTTTGTGATTTTAATTAAGGGAACTAGACTAAATTCTTTTTGGGGTTTTTCTTTATAATTAAAGCAAATAAATTGGTTGTGAAATTTTTGAGATGAACATGGGTCTCTTGATGAATCGGGCAACCTTCCTATCTTCTAAGATGATATGGGAGTTTTAAACCAAGTTCTAATACAAAACCTAAGGTAATCTCTCTTAGTCCAATTAACCTAATTAATTAACTAACGTGGCACATCGATCATTTAATTAATCAAATAGGCAATCGTTAAGTTCCAACTCGGTAGTGAAGACTCATGATAAACACGCAAAGAAACTCTCATTAGAATTAAATCAAACCATCTATTATTGGACCTAGTGTCTAAACACACATACAATCACACATGCATTCAACATATTCTAGAAATCCAAAGGAGATATGAATGAAGTACATCTATGGCACAATATCATGAAATCAACACTTAGGTTCATACATATAAAAGAACATTGCTTAATTACATGAATGACCATTAAACAAAAGATTGAAACATTAAAGCACACTTGTTCTAAGACCAAATACATAAAACAAAACACAAAGAATTGCAATACATAAGTAGACTTAGACAAGAGAAAATAAAAAACTCCTCATTGAAAACGTTGAAGCTTTAGTCCTTCATCAAGATCCCCACTAGGAGCTTAGCCGCTCATGCTCCCAAACACGATCGATTGAAATTTGGATATGGAAGCCATGGAATTGATGTGGAAGGAGTGGAATTTGTGTAGATGGATGAATGGGAGAATGAATTTTGTGCAGAGAGGCTGAGGAAAAGAGAATGGAAGGAATGAGAGTAAATTGTGGTGAATGGTGGTGATAAAGAAAGGAAATTCGAGTATATATTTAATAAACAAGATAGGCAACCTAAAAACCTTCCTAATAGGCTCTAAATTATTTGGGGAGGTCAGATTTATGGATTAGGAAACAATGGAACAAGACCCAGTTGTTTAAATTATAAGTTGAAGCAAAATAGAAATTTTCCAATTTTTGCCCATTTTGGTGCCCTCGCCGTGGCAAGCCACGGCAAGGCTCTTCAATTCTGTCGTCTTCTCTGTCTCTCACTATGGTCCTCGCCGTGGCAAGCCATAGTAAGGCTACATTTCTTCTTTGTTTTTCTCATATTTTCTTCAATCAGAGCCTCATCCTTTGCACCTATAATGGGAAATTAAAGTACATGTAAGGTATTTAAAGTCCATGATTGTGGAATACATGAGTTATAAGCCTAATATGCTCGAATTACCATCAAAATGCAATTAACTCCTTAAGTATAGAACATACATGTAATTGGACCTAATTCCCATAGAATTCTCCTAAATCGGATGCTAATTTCCCATTATTGGTGGTTAAAATCATATAATAATCATGAACAATCATTCCCCCACATTTAGACCTTTGTACTCTTGGACAAAGCATAGACTCACAATGGTAAATGCTAAGATAATCAATAATCTCAAATTGGAACAAGACATGCTCAGGACATATAAAAGGGAAAATTGTCAATGCAATTGAGAATCAAATAGCAGCAAGTGAGCACACTCATAAATGTTTCGCACAATCTCACCATACAGGGTTATTTACTCTTTACTTGCTCAATATGCAACTTACCATATGCTTGCCATAATTTTCAATCTCCACTAGTTTAGCACACACTCAAAGAATCAAGAGGACTTAGGGTTATGGTAATGGGCAGATGTCATCCATGAGTAAAAACTAAACCACTTACAAGAATCCTTATTATTTTCTCTTTCTTTTTTATCTATCTTGAGCTGTTATAAATTCCTTTTTGACATGACCATGCACATGGGTAATGCAGCACCGGTTACTCAGTTACTCCAACAAAGCATTAAGAGACCTTTGGTCCAACTCATAACCTTCTTTGACTTGATCGTTTGACGCGAGTGCCAATATTGGCGATGGAGTGCCCCTGGTTACTAAGTCAAGCTTAGAAAGCTAGCGGAGTTATGCAATTATAGCATTTAAAACCTGGATGCAATTTTATAAATATGATCTACTCATCCAAGACATCAGTTGGGAGTGCAAATGATGTATATATGGATGTATGGAGCGAGTACCTCTATCATGTTCATCACACATGGCTAAAGCAGTTTAAAATAAGAATTGAGACAATTTCTAGAAATTGACATATTAAAGCAAGTATGCACTCAAATTAAGGAAGTTATCATCAAGCTAGAAATAACCTCACAACAAGGATAAACTCACAAATTACTATTCAACAATCAAGTAACATAGCAATTTCCACCATATATACCCTAAACATATCTCATATCCAACTTTTAAAAATTGAAAAGCAAAGGTTAAAAACATTGCAAAGTCTATCCAAAGTCAAGATAACAACTAACCTAAGATAGGTCTCTTGTGCAGGTTTTTAAAAAGTGGGGTGAACTAGGTTTTCACAAAAACATTTTGAAAATCACTCGAATTCACTCTTAACAAGTCCACTATAACAAATGCGATCCTTTGTAAATAATAGTCAAGTCAAGAATAATTCAAGCAAAATTTTAAAAATCAATTCAAAAACAGTTAAAGTTCACTCAAAACTACAAATCATGGAAAATATGCAAAGAAACCTCAAAATACACATCTACCTCCCATACTTAAACCGAATATTGTTCTTAATGTTTATAATATGACACTATTAGATACTAAAGAGGAACTGATTGCACCATATTTTTATACACTTTTCATTGATAAAATCATTAGATTATTGCATGTTCTTGGGGTAATTGCACTTAATTAGGTTCATTTCTGACTTTTGCACACTTTGTTGGAATTTGTTCTAGTCAAGGGCAATTTGGGCATCATTAGAATGATTTATTGTTTAACCCATTTTCAAGAACATTTTGATGCTACCTTAGGTCCATTTTATATGCAGGTCATAGAAGAAGCATGCCCAAACTAAGAAGCCAAGTTGCAGTGAAAAATTCTGGACGGAGTAGAAGAAGAAAGTGAAGAGAGAAACAAAATCAATGTCTTTTCGCCGCGGCGAACTGACGGCGAGAAAGACCAGTGAGGCAGAGGCAATGTGAGTTCGCCGTGGGTTTCGTCGCGGTGAACTCACGGCGAAGTCCTAGCAAATTCTAGAGCCAACACGAGCTCGCCGCGGCTTCGCCGCGGTGAGCCCGCGGCGAAGTCACGAAATTCTGCAGAAATTTGACGCGATTTTAGGGTTTCTGAGGGAGTATAAATGGATCCTAACACCCCTATCTTCAGGCTCTAAGCCCCCTCAGGCACGAAATACAGCTCCTCTCCTAGGGTTTCTCTCATTTCCTCCATTCTTCACTCCAAATCCTCATCTTCCCACTCAAACTCACCTCCATTCTTGCTGGTTTTCTTGTTCTTCCTTGCTTCACCTTCCATTTCCACCATTTTTCTTCTTCTACCTTCCTCATCCATGGAGGCTGTGGTCATGGGCCATCCTTGGCTCGAATTTGAAGATATGAGAGGCTAAGTTCTTGGTGCTTTGGTGGTGTGAAGGTGGCTCTAGCTTCATGGACCAACATAGGGGAGTATCTAGTTTACAATTTCTTATTTCCTTTGTATTTGGCTTCTACTCTTTTGTATTGGTCTTGTATTTGGATTTAAGACTTGGGATATGTGGTTGCTATCTATGTTTGTGAACTATATTGTGTATGCTTTGAATTGAATGTGATTGAGATACAATTTCCTATCTACTTGTGGTTGTATTCTTGGTTGTAGCCATTTTAGTGGTTGCTAGTGGTTATAGTCAATTTCTTTCATGCATGATGATGTGGTTGCATTTCATGAGAGTTAAATTGCATTTGTTTTAAGGCATTTCACAAACCAAGTGGATCTTCACACTAACCCTAAGTAATGGCTATTAAAGTGATTGCTAGATTAGTCATTAATTAGGGCTAGTGGACCCCTAGTGGTTGCTTGGGGATTTTTCAATTAGACTTGGTAAATTAAAATCCCACTTATCATTTTGAAAGAAGCGTTTGAGTCACCGAAACACTACCAAAGCCCATTTTATAAAATCACCCCTAATCCAAACTCTTTTCACTTTTCACTTATTAATCTAAAATACCAAAAACAAGTAACTGCTTTTGTCAATAGTTTCATTAAATGAATTTTCAAAATCAAACCCCCATACTTTTTATTGTTTTAATTGCATTTAGTTAGCTTCGGTAGTTTAGAAGGACTTCTCAAGTGAAACGATCCGGGATTGTGCCACTTTACACAATCCTTGGTAATTATTGTGATTTTAACCCCAAGGCGTAAGGAAAAGGTTAAATCAGGAACAACACCTATAAGTCTAGGCAACCAAGAACAAGGATATAGGGAACCAAAAAGAAACAAAAACAAATACTACCTTACTGGTAAATCCCATTCCCCCACAGTTAAACTATGTTGAACTCTATATTTTGATGATAACAAAAGATGACTTAGTCTATAGGATCATGACATCTTAACTTAGAATTTTTTTTGAAAACCAATTACTTAAAATCTAAGTTAAGCAATCAATGGTTTAACGCGGCAATCGATTGGAGTTGAGCTTCAGCAATTGATGGCATATCGATTGCCTATCGATTGGCAAGTTCCAATCGATAGAAAGAAAGATCAATCGATTATTTTCTCCTGTTTCTAAGTAATCATTCAGATAGGCAATCGATAGCTAGAAATGGCAATCGATTGACATGAACAATCGATGAGCAATCGATTGGAACTTAAGATCAAATAAAGAAAAAGCATTCGACTGGATTTTGGATAATCGATTGACATGAAGCAATCGATTGGGAAACCTGACAATCAATTGGTACCCTTATGTTTTATTTGATAACTGACATATCCATCAAGTGCTGCAGGTAGCAATCTGAACCAATATGAAGGCAATCGATTGAGAACTAGGGGCAACAATTGATTGGGATACTTGGCCATCGATTGGCACATGAAAATTTCAAATTTATTTCTCTTCTCATGTTTAACTAACTTTATGTCTAGAAGTTGTACTTGTGGCTATTTTAGGTAGTTTACGTTGGACACATAGAAACATAAATAGAGAGCCATTACTCACTTGTACCTGACTTTGCGACCACTATACTTCACTAAACAAACAAAGGAAGAGAAATAGAGAGAGAATGCAACTCAAAACCTATTCTGGAGTATTAAATGCAACTCAAAATCATCATCAACCTCCAGACCTTCATCTCTCTCTAAAAACCTCACAACGACTATAACTAGAGACTCAGCAACTAACGAGCAAATTTTCTCAAGAACTATAAAAGCATTTGAAGGCTAAATTGGTTGGTAGAGAGCATTAAGTGATATCCAAATACCAATTTCCTATTGCAATCACTTCAAGTCTGAGTTCTCTCAGTTGTTCTTCAAACTGTAATCCAATTAGCTCAAATGTGTGAGCAAGCTCGTAATTCTGTAAACACTTTCATTGATTGATTTCCTTGGGATAGTGGGATCCTAGAGGAAAGGGGTGTAATCTTACAAAGTGTAAGGGGGAGAGAATTTGGTGAGATAGTGAGATCTTACTAAGAAAATTCTCTGTGGTGTAAAGGTATTCAGGAACCTGTTATAATCCTGATTCACTAGTAGAACCCAACTAAGGTTGGAGAACTGAATGTAGGTCAGAGTTAGGATCGAACCATCATAAATCCCTTATGTTTGTTTTTAATCTTCCAATTTTTAAAGATACAAAATTCATCCCCCCCTTGTATATTTCCTGCCATTTTCAAACTATACACCACATCCAATCAAAATAGCATCTAAACAATATGCAGTGTAAAGCAAAAGAGTAAAGGAAAGAGACAACTTGGACTCAAGGAGGATTTACTGCAGCACCATAGTAGACCTTAAGGAGATGACCATTAGCTTGAAAGTATTACCAGTATCCTCATCCAAAAGGTCTATCATACCATATGGGTTCACCTTAGTCACACAATATGGTCCGAACCAATTCGATTTCAGCTTACCACGACCATGGCAATAGTGAGCTTGGTACATGAGAACTAAGACACCAACTTTAAATCTCTTATTAACTAGATTTTGATCATGAAGCAACTTGGTTTTAGCTTTGTAAATTCTAGAGTTCTCATAGGCATTGAGTTGCAACTCATCTAGCTCTTGAATGTGAAGGGCTCTCTCCTTGCCAGTTGTAACCATCTCCATGTTGCACAATGTCACCGCCTAATAGGACTTATGCTCACCCTCTACCGGAAGGTGGAAACCCTTACCATACACCAACCAGTAAGGCAACATTCCTATGGGTGTCTTGATTGCAGTGTGATAGGCCCAAAGTGCCTCATCAAGTCACTGACTCCAATTAGTCCTACTTGGCTTCACAATCTTCTCAATTATCTTCTTTGCATCATGATTTGATACTTCAGCTTGACCATTTGTTTGTGGGTGGTAAGGACTAGAGACTCTGTGTGCAACCCCATATTTAGCAAGCAAGCTATTGAGAAGCTTGTTGCAGAAGTGGGTGCCTCTGTCACTAATTAGGGCCTTAGGAACTCCAAACTACTAAAAATGTTAGTTTTCAAAAATTTAGATACAGTTGGAGCATCATCATTCCGGGTAGGAATAGCCTCAATCCACCTAGAAAGGTAGTCAACAGCAATATATATGTAAAACCACGGGAAGGTGAAAAAGGACCCATAAAATCAATACCCCATACATCAAATGGCTCACAAAACAGAATATGTTTTTGAGGTAATTCGTCTCTCTTACTAATACCCCACCCAAAACGTTGACATACATCACATGACCTAACAAAATTATAAGCATCTTTAAAAAATAGAAGGTTAATAGAAACCAAACTCTAAAATGATTCTAGCGGTTTTTTGTAAGCTATAGTGCCCTCTGCATACAACAAATGGTAGTAAGTGAGAATCACAGCAAATTCATCATTAGGAAGACATATCCTAATCACTTGGTCCTGAAAAATCCTCCAAAGGATAAGATCGTGCCATATGTATGTTGGAACTCCTACTTCACCTTCTATACCTGAAAAGAAGACATATCATCAGGAGTGAGTCTGCACACAAATAGTTAACAATAGCCGCAGACCAATGTGTATTAACAGAACTAGCACAAAGAGAAGAATAAGGAAAATCATCACAAGTCAAATCTGAACAATCAACTCCCCTTGTGTTTTTTGGAAGGCGGCTTAAATGATTTGCTATAAGGTTGGCACTACCCGCTCTATCCTTAATCTATGTCTTGGTGAAGAGGAACTTCACAGCTGCATGATTAGTATAAACCACAATAGAAGAATGCAATAGATATCCCCTAAACTTATCTAAAGCAAAAACAATGGCATACATTTCCTTTTCAATGGTAGTATAATTTATGTGTGAGTATCTAAAGTTTTAGAGGCATATGTAATCACATAGGGTTGTTTATTCCTTCTTTGGCCCAACATGGCACCAACTGCAAGGTTAGAGGTATCACATGCCAGCTCAAAGGGTAGTGACCAATCTGGAGCAAGAAGTATAGGTGGTTCAAGAAACTTATTTGTCAAAGTATCAAATGCAAGTGCACAATCATTATCAAAAGCAAAATCATCATCTTTTTGTAACAATTTAGAGAGGGGTAAGGCTATCTTAGAGAAGTCCTTAATAAAGAACCTATAGAACCCTATGTGTCCAACGAAAGATTGAAGATCTTTTAAGCATGTGGGATAAGGCAAGGTCTCTATTACCTTGGTCTTAGCCTTGTCAACTTTAATACCACGACTAGAAACAAGGTGTCCTAATACAATGCCATGAGAAACCATAAAAGGACATTTTTCATAATTTAAAACCAAATTTTTCTAGACACATCTAGCGAGTAACCTCTCAAAACTCATAGGCAAATATGGAATGAATCTCCATAGGCTATGAAGTCATCCATAAATACTGCCATGCAATCATTGAGCATATCAGCAAAAATGCTCATCATGTATCTTTGGAAGGTGCTTGGCGCATCACATAGCCAGAAAGGCATGCGCCTGCATGCAAACTTACCAAATGGACAAGTAAAAGTGGTTTTGTCTTGGTTCTCGGGCGCTATGGGAATTTGAAACTACCAAGAATAACTATCTTGGAAGCAGTGGTGACTGCGATCCACCAACCATTCCAAGATCTGATCGATGAACGGGGAGGGGAAAGTGGTCTTTTCTAGTGGCATCATTCAGTTTCCTATAATCAATAAACACACGCCAACTATTCTGCACTCTCATGGGAATAAGTTCATTATTTTCAATTTTAACAATGGTGATCCCAGACTTCTTAGGTACCGCCTGAAAAACCCACTCACTATTCGAAATCGGATAAATGATGCCAACACTAAGGAGTTTGGTAACTTTCTTTTTTACAACATCTAGAATGAGCGGATTCAACCATCGCTGAGGTTGTCTAAGAGGCCTAGCATCATCCTGTAATAAAATGCGATGAGTGCAAACAGTTGGGTTTATACCCAGAATATCTGCCAATGTCCAGCCAATAGCCTTTTTATACTTTTTTCAAAACATGTAGCAATTACGCTTCCTCCCTTGCCATCAAATCACTAGAGATTATCACAGGCAGTGTATCATCCAAAGAAAGAAAATCATACTTTAGATTACTAAGTAAAGGCTTAAGTTCAAGGGAAGGGGGTTCAACAATTGAAGGAACAAAGGAAAGCAAAACAGTAGGTATAGAAAAACTTCCCTTTGTTAACCCGCCTACATGGCTAGGACCAGGCTTAACTGCACTTACCACTTGACAATTGGTCTTCCCAAGTGTTGAGCCAACCACTGGTTAGCCTGTCATAGCAACTACCTTGGGGAAAGCATCATACACACTCAAATGTGGTGTAAGGGTAGCCGAATCAACCACTGGTTGACTACTTACAGCGACTACCTCCGTTTTTCCTCTACTCCGCACACTTGTATCACTTTGCATAACGAGGTCATTTAAATAGCGTAAGGTTTGGGGGAGATTCTAGGTCTAGAAAGTGAATCAATAGAAGAAAGAGAAAGAGGTGGCCCTAAAACCACATGAGAAGTAGGCCCGATGGGAGCAGTGGGAGTCATCATGGCTGGAGTGAGGGCTATCCCTTGTAAGCTCACATGATGGTTTTCCAGCTCAAACTCCACTTCCCGAACATTCTTGGTACCTACAACACTAAACAAGCTACTAGTTTCCACAAAAAAGTCATTACTCAACAAGGAGAGGTTAGTGGAACTCATGTCACAATGGAATCATCAAGCACAGAAACATCCCTACTAATAGACAGCGAACTATCAAGCATAAGGGAATCCAAATCATTCACATCACTACTCAAAGATGAGAGAGAGAACACAGAAGGCAGTGAAGAGAAACAAGAGTCATAAGCATCTAGGTCAGAGATGTAATCATAAGAATGCAAACCTAAGTCATGCTCTTCTATGCCATCCTCAACAGCAACATCAAGTACACCAACATCAAGCAAAGAATAGTCCTCATAAGGGTGTCACATAGTCTCATGCATGTTAAAGCCAATTCTTTGGTCTCCTACTTCCATAGTTATCAAACCATTTCTCATATCAATAACAGAACTAACGGTCCCCATGAATGGCCTACCAAGAATAATATTCGACTCACTTGGCTCACTAGAAGTGTCTAAAACATAGAAATCAGCAGGAAAAACCAAATCCTTAACCTTGACAAGTATGTCCTCAAGAATGACTTGTGGATATCGGAGTGTGCGATTAGTTAATTGTAAAATAATACTAGTCTTTTTCAAATTGGTAATGCCTAAAGTAGAAAAAATCGCACAAGGCATCACATTTATTTCCGCTCCTAGATCCAACAATGCATTATTGACTATCAAGTTCCCTATAGTGCATGGAATCATAAATGATCCAGGGTCCTTGTATTTAACTGGCAACTGAGGTTTAAATAAAGCAGACACACTGGGATTTAATTGAATGCACTCATTTGGTCTAAACTTTCTTTTTATTAGTGCAAAGTTCTTTTAAAAAATTACAATAACTAGGCATGGATTTCACAGCTTAAAGAATAGAACACTAACATGCAACTTGCCAAACAAATTAAGCATCTCATTTTCAGTTTGATCATCTAATCTCTTCCTACTCTCAATGAAAGCATGTAAAAAGGGAAGTTTAGAAAGTGTTACCTCCCTAGCTGGAGACTTGGCTAGGTCATTACTGGAACTCAACTCTCCATGCTCATGTGCGCTCGGAAGCTTTGGTCTTTTAAGAGATGTGGATGCCTTAGGAACCTCTTTAGCAACTGGCTCCTTCATGGCAATGCTGCACCTCTCAAGTAGCTCCCTCTCCTTAGCACTCTCATATGCTCCTAGATTCAAAGGGTTTAGAGGGGGGCTATCAGCAACAATCTCCTCATCAACAGGTTCCTCTTCCTCCTCATCAATCACAAACTGCACCTTCTTAGCTGTTAGAACAAGATCAAGTGTCTTCCTACTCCTCATATTTATTGCATTAAGGGCTTTTGGATTCTTTATGGTGTTAGAAAGAATAGAACCACTCAATAGTGCCTGCAGCTCACTAAAAGAATTAGACAATCTAGTAACAAATTCCTCCATATTAGAATTCTGTCTCAAGTTGCTAGAATCTAGCTTCATTCTTATCTAATTTTGAATCAATACTTTTAAACATCTTAGATAACTCATCAAATTTATCTACCCTAGTAGGAACTATCTGATTTGAACTTTCACCTTGGCCTAGGCGATTGAATGGCCTAGGTGTATCACCATTCTACCTCCATGAGAACTTAGGGTTTTGATGCCAACCCTCATTATAAGTATTAGAATATGGATCCTAACATGATTTCCACCTCCTTGGCATCCTTAGAACATGGCATTGTAATCCTCATACTGGTAAGGACAATTACAAGATACATGCATAGCATATCCACAAAATTCACAAGAGGGGGCTTCAAGTTCATCACCTGTCGTGTGGCCTGAATAAGAAGGACTAGAGACTCGATCCAGAATAGCATTGAGCTTAGACTCAAACTTCTCCATCTAAGGGATGTGGAGAGAAGTAGCCTCAACCAGAATACCATGCTCCTGATTGGTAAGGGCTAGCTTTCTGACTAGATCCTAACCCTCCTCAATGGTCATATTAATAAAAGAACCACCACCAGTAGAATTTAGCTTGTCTTGCTCTTCCTCACGCAACCCATCATAAATATTTTGAGCAAGCTGCTCCTCAAGTATTTGGTGGTATGGGTAGCGTTGAAGCAAGTCTTGAAATCTAGACTAGTAGTTATAAAGAGACTCATATATATCATACACTATCCCATTGATCTCCTTTTGTCTAGCTGAGGTTCGAGTAGCAGGATATAACCTCTCAAAGGAAACATTCTTCAAATTAGCCCAAGAGCATAGGGCTGCCGGTGCAACTCGTGACAAACTCATGTACCACTCCTTTGCTTTGCCCTCTAGAGTAAGGTGGAAAACTCTCCACATGACATCATCAATATGTGCACTAGCTAGCAACATGGAGCTGCAGTGAATGTATATCTCATCAAAGTACAAGTGCGGTTCCTCCGTTATAATGGAACTGTAGTGAATGTATATCTCAGCCAACAAACCAAGAAACTTAGGTAAGGACTAGATCAATAAACCTTTAATTTTGTAACTAGCATTAATATTAGGAAATGCATTCATAAATGTATTCTAATCAAAATTTGCAGTAGTGGCATCCCTAATAGTCCTCCTAGCTCCATGTGGTATCCCACCTCCATTACCATTATGACCATGTAAATTGTGACCCACCCCCATTTTGATTCCTAAGTGGCTCTATACCCTCATTTGGTATGTTGGGAAAACAGGGACTCTAGGAACAATTAGGTTAATTTGGTGATTGGGTGGATCCATAGCTAGGAAATCTAGGTCAAACTCAGTATTGGTTTCCTGGTCACTAGAGTCACTAGAAGATGCTTCTTTTACAACTACCTCGGTGTCAAGTAAAATGGGTCTATTAGATCTCCTCAACTGGGTAAGGTGACACTCAATCTCAAGTTTCTCAGGCAATAAGTCACACTCACTAGTAGTGCTTCTAGTCATACACGAGGAACAGACATCAAGTGTATGCAAGAAATGCAAGATATGCACCAAGATAGCAAGCAAAGAGCCCAAAATTGGCCAAAATAGCACCCACAAGTCAAATTAATGATATGGATATGGAAAATGAATGAAACCAATGCAAACAAGTCACAAATGACGTTTAAAATGTGTGTGCAAAAGTTGGAATGAATTGAATTGGAGAAAAAGTGATGAAATATAAAAGTGTGCAGAAAACTAGAAAATTTCTGGTTTTTGTGTCTCGCCGTGGCCCTCGATGTAGGTGTCCACGATGAGCTAGTTAAAACACAGACGCACAAGCACAAAATGCAGGCCTCTCCGTGGCCTTTGCCGTGGAGGGGCTACGGCGAGGAGAGAAAATTAGCATAAGTCAGAACTGGAGAGCAATAAGGAAAAATGGTTCAAAATTGTTCCTAGGCACTTTTATTCCACCCCAATGATTGAAACAAGTTTAAATACATTAGGGGGACTTGAGAAAAATGTCAAAATACTTTGAAAGATGCCTAAAATCAAATTTGACCACTTAAATTGACAATGTGCAAGAAAACTCTCTTGAAAATTTTCCAAATGCATAAGTTTGAGAATTTGATTTTAAAATTTTGTGCAAATGGCCTCAGCAAGTCCAACAACCAAAAAGTGACTTAGTGGAGTGGTTTTGGTTGAAAAATTGAGTGTAATGTCAAATATGAGTATTTGATGCACAAATACAACCTCAATCAATCAAAGCAAATACCACACAACAGCAACTAGTCAATGAATTCTCACTTAAATGGTGCAAGAAACCAGCAATACACCACAAGCACAGTAGTAAATATCAAGCACATCAAGAACACTATTTTTTTTATTTTCAATTTTAATCAATGTAAATGCAACTTAAAACTAAACTAAAACCTAAATGAAACTATATGAGCTAAAACTAACCAAAAATGCTACTAACCCCTCATCAATAAGCAATTGATAATTAGTTAACCAAGGGAGTAAAAAATGACTCCCTGGCAATGGCGCCATTGGTTTGTCACATTCCTCAACTCCTTGGAGTGCAAATGCAAAATTAAATCTAACCAAGGATTGCACTAATGGTGCTCTCCTGGATCGTCTCACGTGAAGTCGATTAACTAAATACCTAGGCTAACTAAATGCAAGAAAAGCTATAAAAGTTGGGGGTTTGTGATTTTAATTAAGGAAACTAGACTAAATTCTTTTTGGGATTTTTGTTTATGATTAAAGAAAATAAATTTTTTGTGAAATTTACGAGATGAATATGGGTCTCTTGATGAATTGGGCAACATTCATAGCTTCTAAGATGATATGGGAGTTTTAAACCAAGTTCTAATGCAAAAACTAAGGTAATCACTCTTAGTCCAATTAACCTAATTAAGTAATTAACGTGGCGCATCACTCATTTAATTAATATAATAGGAAATATTTAAGTTCCAACTAGGTAGTGAAGACTCATGATAAACACGCAAAGAGACTCTCATTAGAAGTAAATCAAACAATTTAATGTTGGACCTAGTGTCTAAACACACATACAATTGCATATGCATTCAACATATTCTAGAAATCCAAAGGAGATATAAATGAAGTACATCTATTGCATAATATCATGAAATCAACACTTAGGTTCATACATATAAAAGAACATCACTTAATTACATGCATGACCATTAAACAAAAGATTGTTAAACAAAAGATTGAAACATTAAAGCACACTTGCTCTAAGACCAAATACATATAACAAAACACAAAGAATTGCAATACATAAGTAGACTTAGACAAGAGAAACTAAATAACTCCCCATTGAAAATGTTGAAGCTCTGGTTTCCTTCCTCCATCAAAATCCCCACTAGGAGTTTAGCTGCTTATGCTCCCAAATACAATAAATTGAAATTTGGATATGAAAGACATGGAATTGATGTGGAAGGAGTGGAATTTGTGTGGATGGATGAATTAGAGAATAAATTTTGTGTAGAGAGGCTGAGGGAAAGAGAATGGAAGGAATGAGAGTAAATTGTGGTGAATGGTAAAGAAAGAAAATTCGGGTATATATTTATTAAACAAAAGAGGCAACCCAAAAATGTTCCTAATAGGCTATAAATTATTTGGGGAGGTCAGATTTATGGATTAGGAAACAATGGAAGAAGGCCCAATTACTTAAATTATAAGTTGAAGCAAAATAGAAATTTTACAATTTTTACCCAGTTTCGTGCCCTTTTGTCTCCTTCTCTATCTCTTGCAGTGGCGAGCCATGGCGAGGCTACCATTTTTCTTCTTTTTTTTCTCGCTTTTCTTCAATCAGAGCCACATCCTTTGATCTATATTGGGAAATTAAAGTACATGTGAGGTATTTTAAGTCCATGATTGTGGAATACATGAGTTAAAAGCCTAATATGCTCGAATTACCATCACAATGCAATTAACTCCTTAAGTATAGACCATACATGTAATTATACATAATTCCCATAGAATTCTCCTAAATCAAATGCTAATTTCCCATTATTCGTGGCTAAGATCATATATTAATCATGCACAATCAACCATCATATCATAAACTTCAAGGTGGTTTGTGAAAATTGCTAAAGAAGTTGTCTTTCTAAAAGAAAGAAACTTATATTATGGAAAGGAAGTTGAGCTCACGAATGATGAGAATGAGAGACTTTCTAAAACCTTGCAAACATTCACTAGAGGTAGTGAAATATTGCAAGTGATTTGATGAACCAAAGAGGTTTTAGAGATAGAAATGTGCTTGGTTTTGATGCAACACCTAAAGTTTTAAAAGAAAAGAAAGAATAATCCAAAGAAAAATCATATCTTAAGCTTTTCCCAAAAGCTGTTGAATATGTCAATCCCTTTAGCTTTTATAATTACTGTAATAAGATAGGGAATTATATTTCAACATATTATCCAAAGAATTTACTTGTGACCAGAACTTACAAATGAGTTCCTAAAGGTTCACAACCACCTATGGTCAAAAAGGACTAAAGTATTCATGCTAACACCAAAGGACCTAAACATGTTTGGGTACCTAAACCTCTCTAAGATATTATGCTGGTTTGTCCTAAGGAATCCAGAAGAAACAAATGGTACGTTGACGTGGATGCTCAGACATATGACTGGTGACAAAGGAAAGTTCAAACATCTTGATCCTACAGATGGATCCAAAGTAAGCTTTGGAGGACACTAGTCTGGAAAGATAGCTTGAATATAAGAAATAGACTAAAGTAATGGACAAACTATTAAAGATGTCTATTTTCTTGAAGGTCTCTGCCACAATCTCCTAAGTATAAGTCAAAGTGCTAATAACAGTAACTGGGTTAGTTTTTATTCTAATGAGTGCATAATTGTTGGTAAAAAGGATTTAGATATTGGTAAGGCTACCCTAAACTTAAGTTAAGGGCTAACATAGATGGAAAATGTTCCACAATTGATCTCAGTTATCCTATACAAGAAAGGTGCTTCATTAATAATATTGAGAATTGTTGGTTTTGGCATTAGAGACTAGCTCATGTAAACATGTCCCAATAAAACAAGCTAGTTAAAAATGATAATGTAATTAGCTTCATGAGCTTAAATGTAAGTCTAAGTTAATTTGTGAAGGTCATCAAAAGAGGAAAGAAACAAGGTCCTCTTTCAAACCTAAGAAGACAGTTTCCAGATGGTTCATATGGACCTGGTTGGTCCAGCAAGGATTAAGAGCATATGTGGAAGCCTATATACCCTTGTAATTGTGGATGACTATTTTAGGTTAACTTGGACCATGCTTCTTTCCACTAAGCATAATGACTTTGATGCCCTTTTGCTGTTTGATACAGAATGAGAAGAACTCCTTAATTGCTTCAATAAGGACAGACCATGGTGGAGAGTGTGTATTACTTATTTGCCTCAAAATGAGTACTGCCTACTACACTCCTAAGATTATGGGTTGATGCAATTAGTATCGCCTGCTACATATCAAATAGAGTCTATATTAGATCTAGCATGGACAAGGCTCCCTATGAGGTATACAAAGGAAGAAACCAAATGGCTCATCTGAAGGTATTTGGATCCAAATGCTATATCCACACTAATTGAAAGGTAAATTTAGCTAAATTTTATCATAAATCTGATGTGGGAATTTTCATTGGATATTCAAATAGAATTAAGGCATATAGAGTCTTCAACTAAATAACTCATGTTGTTGAAGAATCTATTCATGTTGGTTTTTTGATGAAACTAAATCCTTTTCCCCTAGAAATATGATAATGAGGATAAGTCCCTCTCAAAGCCAAAAGCTAAGCCTGTTGAAAACCATCCACTAGCTCAGCCTATCACACATCCACCTGAATAAATCAAAGGTGAAATTGGTCGTGGTGTAAGAACTAGAAGGTACATTTAAGAGGAATTTAATTTTCTACATTTATCTCTGAAATTGAGCCTTCTTGTGTTGAAGAAGCCCTCACAATAGTGATTAAGTGATAGCAATGCAAGAAGAAATCAATCAATTTGAAAGAAATCAAGTTTGCGACTTGGTTTTTAGGCCTCTAGACTATCCAATAATTGGAACAAAGTGGACTTTCAAAAAATAACCTTGATGAATCTGCTATAGTAGAAAAAACAAGGTAAGGCTTATGGCCAAAGGATATAACCAGGAAGAAAGGATAAACTATGAAGAGACTTTTGCTCCAGTTGCAAGATTGGAAGCAATAAGACTTCTTATAACTTTTGCATTCACAAAAATTTTGAAACATTATCAAATGGATGTTAAAAGTGCCTTTCTTAATGGCTATATCACAGAAGAAGTATATGTTGAGCAACCCCTTTGTTTTAAAGAAGCCACAAAGCCAGATTATATATTTAAATTTAAAATGGCTTTGTATGGTCTCAAACAAGTTCCAAGAGCTTGGTATGACAAGCTCAGCAATTTTCTTATTAGCAAAGATTTTACAAGAAGAAAAGTATATACTACTTTATTTATATGGTTAAAGGTCAAATTTACCCCGGAAGTGTGCAAGGTGTATCAAATCTGCCCCGTAAGTATTTTTAGGTCCAAATTTGCCTTGGAAGTATGAAAATGGATCAATTTCACCCTTTAGAATCAATGTGAGTTTTTTAATAGTAAATGGTGGAATTGATAAATTTTCATACTTCCAAGGCAAATTTGGACCCAAAAATACTTCCAGGGCAGATATGATACACCTTGCAGATTTTCGGGGAAAATATGACCTTTACCCCTTATTTATACTACATAAAGATAAAAACATGTTTATGGTACAAATTTATGTAGATGATATTATCTTTTTAATGCTACTATTAAAAATCTTTGCCAATAATTTTCTAAGATAATGCAGAGAGAATTTGAAATGTTCTGATGGGAGAATTAAATTCTTCCTAGGACTCTAGATCAAACAGAAGAAGAATGGCATCTTTGTGTCTTAAACCAAATATGTGAAGGAATTCCTGAAGAAATATGTAATGGACTTATCCAAAGAAGAAGACACCCCAATGAGCTATACTATTATGCTTGATCCTTATGAGAAAGGAAAAGACTTCAACCAATCAATCATAGAGGGATGATTGCTTCCCTTCTATATCTAACTGCAAGTAGACTAGATAATCAGTTTAGTGTAGAAATGCGTGCTTGGTATCAAGAAAAGCTTAAGGAGTCCCATTTGAAGAATGTGAAAAGAATTCTAAGATATGTGGTTGGTACTCAAGAGCTTGGCCTATGGTACCCCAAAGGTACTCAGGAGTAACTCATTGCTTACTCAGACTCAGACCATGCTAAAGACTGATAGAAAAAGTACCAGTAGTCAATGTGCATTCCTTAGAGGTTCACTAATATCTAGTAGTCAATATGTGTTCCTTATAGGTTCACTAATATCATGGTTCAATAAGAAGACAACACAATATCCCTCTTATCCACAGAAGCTAGATATATTGCTAATGCAAGCCGCTATGCACAAGTCCTTTAACTCAAGCATCAATTAAAAGATCTGGGAATGAAGTTTCATGAAGTTCCAATCTATTGTGACAACACAAGCACAATAAGTTTGGCAAGGAATCCAATACATCATGCAATGGCTAAGCATATAAATGTGAGGCATTACTTCATTAGAGATCATGTGCAAAAGAAAGATGTGAAAGTGGAGTTCATTCCACTCACTTGCAGCTAGCAGATATTTTCTCCCAACCTCTTGTTGCTAATCAATTCATATCATAAGAGAATTGGAAATGGTAAATCCCAATGAATTGTAAACAAATAAGTATTAAGTCTCTAACTCTTCTCCTTGTCAATTATTTACTTTAATTTGTTTCATTTTTATGATAAGATACTAACTTAGGCATCAGAGTGGCCTACAATAAATTGTAGGTCATGTGTCAAAAAGTTATAGGTCAATCATCAATGATACTATCAGCCATCAAGCAATATGAGGAATCAACAATCGATGGGGTATTGAGTGCTCTTAGAATGTTGAAGCTAGGTAAATATGTTCACATAAAAACTAAGTGCTTTGAGTAAAAACTAGGATCAACCATCGAGCACTCAGAATCCATTAAACAAACAAATCATGGAGAAAACTAATTTCCATCAAGCACTGATTAAATGATTGAGTGTCGGTCGATCATCGATGGCAATATCAAGCATCGAGCAGTTGGGAAGAAATACTTGATAAATCATATGGCAATCAAGTATTTAGCATGAGATTCATTCAAGCACAACCATCCTTCATCGAGTATTTCGATGACCATCGATTAAACCTTCAATCATTGAAGGACTTTAGGCATGTAACAATTAATGCCTTGCTCAGCCATCGATGAAACTCTCCAATGGTAACTTTTTCCTCTCATCTATAAATACATGTAACCATTGACCGTTATTCATCTTCACATTCACTCTAAATCACTCTTAGCCTTATTGTTGGCCAAATTCTTACACCACACAGTTCGATAAATAGCCAAAATGCCTTCAAAGATGGGTTTTGTAACCAAAAAAGGGAAACAAAAGTCAATCCTTCTCAGAAAAAGTCTAAGTTAGTTCCCAAAGTTGCAATAGATACTATGCCATTGCCCAAAGATAATCCTGTGGTTACAATAAGGACTACTCCAAGTAGATTCAAGCAAATGGTGGAACAGGCCAAGTCTACATCGTATCAAGTCAAATCCTCTTTAAAGAGGGTCTCCTTTATAGAGCCATCCCATCACTCTAGGGATATAGATTCTCTCTTCAAAACACGTCAGCCTACAAGTGACATGAGAAAGAAGGAGGCAATAGAAGAAAAGTTATAGAAGATTCTAGGAAGGATAAGGCCTAATCAAAGCTTACTCCTCCTCCCCCAAGATGAAGCTTTTAAGGATACTAACTGGGGATGAGACATATGAAGCCCCAAAAGGTTTTACCAATGAGGCACTATCTACCATTGCAAAGAAGTATGTTCTTAGAGAATTTGCAAGGACTTCATACTTTGATCTGGAATTATTAAAGAAGGAAGGACTTGATTTGGATCCATGCTGAAGCCCTACAAATCATGGATTGGGAGAAATTTCCCATTCACTCCTAAGTTGGTAAAGATTTTTTGCTCTAACTTGTAGATCAATAGCACTTACAAGGACTAATCAAAAATCATCGATATAGAGGTTTGTTCCACAATCAGAGGCAAGAAGTTATCCTTCAATTGGAAGACCTTAAACTAGTGGCTTGATGTCAATGAATCCTATGGGAACCAGTGGCTCAACTTGGAAGAGTATTTAGAGAAGGAAATTATCAGAATATATGCTCCCAAGCCTGTGGGAAATCCATACTTTGAAACTACTCTCATGCCTATGGTTCACAGGGTACTCCACTATGTCTACTCACATGGTGAGCAAAGGAGGAAATTTGCCTCATATGTAGATGAATGATAGTCCAATCCTCCCTGCCCTCATTAACAAAGCCAAACTTAATCTAGGGTAGATCAATACAAAGCAACTAAAGGAGTTCCATGATTCCAAAAGAACAAGAACCCCATTGACATTCCCTCAACTTGTGTCCTTTATCCTGCTCAAAAATGGCATATGGTACTTAGATGAAGATGAGGGAGAACCAATCCTAAAAGTTACCAAGTTCTCCACAAATCAACTAAAGAAGATGGAGATCCCTCATACAAAGATTGGCACATCTGAACCAACAAAGCAAGATAAGGGAAAATCAGTTGTTGGTGAACACTCAAAGTCAGCAGGGCGAGATGAAGTCCAATCCTCAGCAACATCCACAAGACACTTATTGTTTGGTTCTACCATGAAAAATATGCTCTCTGAGTATGTCCTTCAACAATTTGAGGACAGAATCCTCAAGAGATGGAAGAAAGAGCAAGAAGCTGCAGAAGAGAGACTTGTGGAAATAATTGTCACTGAAAATACTGGTTTGGAAGAAAGGGTTATCAAAAGGACTAAAGATACCATAAACAAGTCTACTATACCAGTAATGTAGAAGAATATAATGCAAGTCTATCAAGGATTTGACATCTTGATGAAGCTCATGGAGAACCTTGAGAACATGCAGCAAGCAATGGCATCCTTCTTCTAAGACCACATTTAGCTAAAGAATGTGGAGATTCTTACAAGCAACATTATCAAACCTCTCATCCCCATCATCAAATAAGGTGACATTGAAGTTGGAGAACCCTTTGGCACAGCAAACATGGATGTTGACACAGAAATCCACTCACTACTTCATACATCATCTCCTATCCAAGGTCAAACACAAACCTCTCCCATTGATCTTAACTCACCATCAAATCTCCTCCCCTCGGGCCTCACTGAAAGATTCCTCACCTAAGCCATCACCTCAATATACTTCAAAGCCCTTAGCAACTTAACACTGTCCCATTTCCTCACCCCCCAAAGGCTTCTCCCACCAAATCTCATATCCCTGATACCCAAACATAAGCAACACTACCTTAGCCTAAACCATCTTCTCCATCACCCATCCAATCTTTTCCCTCCCACTTACCAGAAAGAGATTCAAGTCTACCAACCTCAACCCTTCCATGTCTCCTAATCTAGCTCCTTATGTGCACTCCTCCCATACTACTTCCTCTCACACTTATACTGCCTCTAAACCTTCACCCCTTACTACTAATTTGAAGATAAAAAATGGGGAGAAGGAAGATCCTCTTAAACCAATAGAAATAAGGCAAATTCTGGTAGAAATTCAAGCTCAAGCTGAGGAAGAAGCAAAAAAAGAGGCTATTGATGAGTCTACTGCTGAGAATCATGAAGAAAAGGATGATAATTTAGATGAACCTGCTTATCAATTTAATGAGCCTCAAGAGAAAGAATATGCTATAAATCAAGAGGACATCAAGGATGGTGAAAAATCTGAGGAAGAGACTACTGACCAATATCTGTAAAGTTCATATGAGAAAGAAGAAGGAAGAGAAGAAAAAGTGAAGAAGTATTTGAGAAAGAAGATGAGGAGTTTGCATCTTAGGGATCTAATATGGAAACTACCACTAAACTCTAGAAACTACCACTCAATTCCTCATCTCCCATAGGCCAAGAAGAATGATGACTAGAAGTATGGCTAGGGCAAGGACTAAGCAAGTAATGTTTGATGATGAATAAGAAGCCCCTAAAAAATAAAAGGAGTCAGCTATAGAATCTGAGTAGAAAGAAGATGAATAAGAGACAGTAACCTCTGAGCAACAAAGCAAATGAGTCAGAAGCTGAGGCTTGTGAGTCTAGAAAGACTATTTCTAATCAATCGTCTTCTTCCAGTGACCCATCTGAGGAAGAATTATCTCATCTTCAAGGCTCCAGCCAATCATCCTCACGAGATTAAACCTTAGAGCCAACTTATCACCATGCATCAAGCATTTCATGACTTACTAATGTATTTGTCTTATTTTTGCTTATATATGTCAATTTGCTGTTATCTATCAAGTTTACAGTTTTCTGTTAGTTTCTGTATTATTTTTGTCTCTTTTTCTATGCATGTATCTACTAACCTAGCACTATATGTAATGAAGTTATTATAATATATGTTGAAGCTTATTGACTATATCTTGTTATGATTTCATTTCAACTCTTCTTGATTTTCAACTCAAAATAATTTTTGCTAAGTATGTTTTGTCATCATCAAAAAATGGGCGAATGTTGAATCTCATAGTTTTGATGATAACCAAACATGCCTTAGGCTAAGAAAATTATAGGTCTCTTAATTAGAAAATATTTAGGAACAATTTTTTGAAACTAAGTTAACAATGCTCGATGACTTGGTAAACCATCAAACATTGTTGGGCTTCAACCATTGATAGGACATAGAGCATATATTGAGAATTCATTCATTCAAAGAAAATAATCGATTGTTAAACATTTAATCAATTATCAATATTGATTCTAAACCAATACTTGATGATCAATTGAATGCTCAAAGATCCCTTGAGGAATAACACTCGATGATTGTTTTGACCATCGAGTAGTAAGCATTGCTCAATGATCAACATGGCCATCGATTATTTATAAATCATTCCTGTAAATGACAGGAATGCACAAGAGGGGGTGAATTGTGCTTTTAAAAATTAAAGCTTAGTGAGAATAGGATTTATACTGGTTCAGCCCAAATTCTTGGCCTACATCCAGTTCCCCAACTTTCAGTTGGGTTCCACTAATTCCCAAGATTCAAACCAGGCTCTTGAGTGCCTTTACAAGTGATCTCTCATAGTAAGATCTTCCCCTTACAGATTACTCTCCCTTACAACTTGTAAGAATACACCCCTTCCATTGGGATTCCACTATCCCAAGGAAATTACTCAAATCAGAAGTATATCAGGAAAATACAGAGATTGCTCACACACTTGAGCTAATGGTATTACAGACTGAAGAACAGATGAGAGAACTCAGATAGTATTGATTGCAGTAGAAATTTGTAGTTGGATATCACTTAATGCTCTCTACCAACCAATTTCTTCTTTAACGCTTTTATAGTCCTTTCGAAATTTTCTTCCCGTTGAGTAAAGTCTGAGCCTTCTGTGCAGCAGTTGTGAAGCCAAGAGAGAGAGATGAAATTTTGGAGATTGATGATGATTCTGAGATGCAATTAATGCTCCAGAATGCCAATATACGTTTCCTCTTTCTTTTTCCTGAGCGCATTGTACCAGATTAAGTGTTGCTGAGTGTAACGGCTATTTGGTCTGAGTTTTCTGTGTTTAACGTTAACTGCCCAAAATAGCAACAAGTACATTTTGCAATATAAAGATAGTTAGACATGAGAAAAGAAACAAATTTGAAAGTCTTTAGTTTCCAATCGATTGCAAATGGTGTCAATCGATTGATGTCTCTGGCTGTCAATTGATTGCATTCAGATTGCTTCATATTTTCACCTGCATCACTCGATTGAAGTATTAGCTATCGAATAGAAATTGAGGCTGTCAATCGATTGCATGATTTCCCAATTGATTTCCTTTTGTCAATAGATTGATCATGCTCCAATCGATTGCATATTTCATTGATTTAAAGTAAACTTCAGTCGATTGCCAACAGATTGCTTATCGATTGCTATCTGAATCGATTGTCATTCCAATCAATCGATTGATTGAATTCTGATTACTTAGTGTAATTCTGCGCATCAATCGATTGCCTGGTTTCCCATCGATTGACAGGCTGCACTTGATATGCCATCGATAGGCTATCGATTGCGTGATACATTCTTCAATCGATTGACTGATTCTTCAATCAATGCTTAATGTTTTGATTGAGCATTGCAAGTGAAAATTCTCATAGGATTAATGATCAAGTACTCAGATGACAATCGATAGAAGCAATGAAAGGACAATCCTTGATTGAAACATCCATCGAGCATTGAATTTGAACGTTTGAATTATGATCTAAAACACTTGTTTCTAAATCCTCATATTTAACTTGGTATTTTTAGTTTTTTTTATCTAATTCAAGCAAGAAGAATGTTTGACACAAGGAAGACATAAAAGTAAACTGATGATGTCAAGAATAGTGCTTAGCAGCTAGCAGCATAATTTGAGGAACTCATTGGATAAAGCTTTAGTAATCCAGTTTTTGACCAAGAAACTAAGCTAAAATCACACAGATCATATGTAAGACTTCATCTGAACCATTCATCATGGCCAAATGCTCTAAAAGTTCAAATAATGATCAAGTAACGGCTAGATGATGCAAGTGAGCAACGGGAAAAATCTAAATTGACTATATAAAGAGAAGGAGCTACAATTTAGAAGATAGAGAAGCTTACTACGATGCAAAGTTCAAAAATATATTAACCCTTCTACTATTTCTCTGAGTGCTTAAGTGAATTTTATCAGCTCAGTGTGTAAGCAAGCAAGGATCTCTTCTCTATCATTGTTCTTTAGGATATTGAGATTCTAAGGAAATGGTGTATTATTACAAAGGTAAGGGGGAGAGATTTTAGTGAGATTGTGAGATCTTACTAAGGAAAATCTTTCTTTTTGTAAAGGTATTCAGGAACCTAGTCTGAATCCTGATTTACACTAGTGAAACTCAACAAAGGTAGTAGAACTGGTTGTAGGTCTAAGTTTTGGCTAAACTGGTATGAACCCTGAGCACTTTACTTATACACTGTGATTTCTTCAAAAAGAATGAGTGCGTGTCATAACAAAAATTTTGAAATACCTAATTCACCCCTCTCTTGTGTATTTTCTGCCTCTTTTAATCAATGAATTCGCCTTTAAGAGTCTCTACCTTATCTTCCTTGTAGTATGAAGATATGGAGTTTTATGCTAATTAAGTAAGAATATGAACACAGAACTGAATTATTGATTTATTCAATCACTGGCAAATGTAAACAATAATTGTTATGAATCTATCAACTAAATCCCATATCCTAATGTACTAAATGGTATTAAATGAAAACTCATAACACATTAAGAGATCAATTAATATTTCATCATCCAGCTAGAAGTAAATCATATTACAATATAAATTATAATCCTTCAATCAACCTTTGAAATAATAACTAATTGAAGATCAGAAAAATGGAGAAGAATGAACTAAAAATCCCTTTGCACAACAATAACTCAGGCATAGTATAAACTCTGAGGAAAAAGATGGAATTAGCCACTTATAGTCTGTGATTATTCTCCTACATCAAATCTCAACAACGGTTTAGTCAAAGCTTCCTGCAAGAGAAATCTCACACAAACATTGGAAGTAGAAGGGAAACAAAGAAGAAAAGATAAGGATGGAATCTTGATTAAGACTAGGTTACGAGGAGGTGAGGTCAACTAGTATGGGGTAGTATTATTCTAAGGGCTTGTTTGAATTAGTAGTGGTACATGTGACTTTTATTTCAACTGATGTTTGCAAATTTGAGTTAGGATAATGTAAAACATATTTATCTAATTTTAAAAAATTAGTGAAGTTAAATAAATAATTTGATTATAACATTCATAACATGCTTTTCATGTAACATAAGATGGGATAAACACCAATTTTGCCCTAGAAGTATTCATTAGGTAGCAATTTTTTCCTTTAAGTTCTTTTGGGACCAATATTGCCTCGAAGTATGAAAAATGTAGCAATGTCTCCATAAAGTAATAGATACGTACACACATCATGGTCCATGTTAGAAAAAAAAATGAACCATTTTTCCCCAAAAATTTTCCTTGATGAGCGATTTTGGCTCGTAAGTTTCTTGGAATGTAATGTCGCCCCGGAAGTTAGAAAAATCTTCCAAGACAAAGTCACTCCTCAAGGAAAATTTCTAAGAAAAAATGGTTCATCTTTATCCTGATGTGGATCATGAAGTAACCTATGTTAATGCCTCGGTTAGTTTAGGGCATCATTGCTATACTTTCCATACTTCTTGAGCAATATTAGTCCCAAGAAAAATTAGGGGACAAAATCACTACCTAACGAATACTTTCGGGGTAAAATTGGTATTTGATCCACATTAGATTATACAAAAGATAAAGTGAAAAAAAATTGTATTAATTAAATCAAAATTCATCAAGCCATATATTTAGGATAGCAAGAGTATTATTGGAAAATTTGTATAAACACTTAAAAATACTTAATTAGTTATTTTTTCTTCTTTTTACTGTTTTTTAAATTAGTGATTTAGCTTTTTTAAAACCAAGTGCGATCATTGTTAGTGGTTTTTCTATCTTCCTCTGGACAAAAAATTGGCTTTCTTAACCATATGCTTCAAACCCTAAAGGAATTTACCAAAATCCTAGGCGATATAAAACAATTACCCAAATACGTACTATAGTTAAACTTCATCAGACATATGACATTTGGATTTATAAAGAAGTTCATTAAATCAAAATGAACTTTACCCATTTCCCATTTCTCTCCACGCATATCACACAACACTTATTCTTTTTTTAAAAAAAAACTTAAGTCTGTTAGAAAAATAAAGGGGAAAGAAGAAAGATGGAGAGAAAGAAGAAAAGACAATAGCAAAAAAAGAAAATATGAGAAGAAGCTATCACTTTCACTTGTAATTCAATGGTACTAGTGCTTTGTACATGACCTCTATTAGGCCTAATTGCACTTAATTATTACATATTTTTATCCACTAATTATAGGAAATTAGCATTTGTTATAGGCTATAAAATGGGGATTTAGGAATTTTTGCACTTATGGTCCAATAATATGTTAGAATAATGGGTTTTGATGATAACTAAACATAACTTAGGTATAAAGAAAGATTGGACTTAGAACTGGAATGAACTCATAATAATCTGAAGTCATTGCCTAATCGATCAAGGAGAGATAATCAATTAAGAATCTAAGGTTAGATCGATCAAGATAAGGTTAGAATGAATATAAGTTATAAGTATGGCTGCCTAATCAATTAGGAGGCTCTGTGATCGATTAGAGAAGCTTGAACTTAATTGGAAATCAAACTTAGTAACCTTAGCATGATCAAGTGAAAGGACATGATCGATTAGGACCCTCTGTGATCGATCAAGAAGTCTTAGTTGCAATTCAAAGTATCTTAGCCTATTCGATCATAGTCACCTAATCGATTAGAGAGTATGTGAGTGATGGCCTGTGATCGATTATGAAAGTCTAGGATTAATGAAACAAGGCTAATATAACTTAAGCCAATTTGATTAATGAAGCATGATCGATCAGGGTACCCTGTGATCGATCAGGCGTGGCATTTTATAACTACACTCTAATCTCATGTTCAAGTGATGCAGGTCCTAATCTAAGCCTAATCTATGTGTGATCGATCAAAAAACAGAAGCAGTGATCGAATAGAGCCTTATAATCGATCTGGAGATGGATTTGCTTCAAAGTACAATATTTAGCCTTTTATGCAGAGTATGTCAGACCAATTTTTGGAAGTTAACGTTACTCACACAGATTTTTTTTGTATAAATACTCACACAGATTCAAGAATTGAGCCGTTTGAAACTAGATTTGCTTTCTGCAATTAATGAAGAAAGAAGAACTGAAGCTAACCTAGTACAAGGAAGTTAATGCAACATAAGAACATCATCAACTCAATACTCCATCAAGATTTATCATCTCTCATCCACATCAGATACACAACGGCTATAAACTCACCAACGGGCAGAGTTCCAGAGACATCTATAAAAGCCATTGGTGAAGAAGTTGGTGAAGTCATTGATTGAATACATTGAATACACTCTCAAGCTATCAATCTTCCTGCATTCAATACTCACCAACTCTCTGTTATATTCATTCATTATCTTTGTACTTCGGTGTTTATCAAAATATGTTTATTGAGTGAACAAGTCTTTGTAATCTCAGTCTAAGTGAGGATTACCCTTAAGATAGTGGGATCTTAAGAGTGAGCTGTAAACTTACAAGTTGTAAGGGGGAGTAATCTGTAAGAGAGAGTTCTTACTGAGGGATCACTTGTAAAGGAAATCAAAAGTCTAATTAAATCTTAAAGATTTTAGTGGAACCCAACTGAAGGTTGGAGAACTGAACGTAGGCCAAGAGTTGGGCTGAACCAGTATAAGCCTTGTGTCTCATTGCTTATATTTTTAATTAGCACAATTCACCCCCCCCCCCCTCTTGTGCATTTCTACCACTGTCATAATAGTTAGTTGTATATTCATCTCAATTGGAGCATTTTAGAGCATTAACTTGTGAATTTCATAATTATGGACTTGAAATACTTCACATATACTCAAAATTTCCATTGTAGGTAAAAATATTGAGGATCAAAGCAAGAACAAAGTAAAAAAAAAGGAAAATTTTGCAAAATAGGAAATTTTTGCAAAAAAAAAAACAAAATAGAAAACTTCTTCAAAAAAGGAAACTTCTATATAAAATGGAACTTCTGCAAAATAGGAAATTCTGCACAACAAGAAATTAGTGATTAGGAAATTGGATTGATTGATTGAGCCTAATGGATTAACCTCTAAACTTTCCTAATTGGTAAAATCAACAAGAGTATGAAACTTCAATGGGATTGGTTGATTGATTGATGGGATTTGCCTAAAATATTTCCTATTTGTTATTTCTACAAGAATATGCAACCCTAGGCTTGATTGAGGTTAAGAAGTTTCTTAATTGATTATTCTAATCACTACTTCCTATTTTGGCCAAATTTCTTGAGAGAAAGTGATTGAGTCTTCCGATCCCTATATCTTTTCTATTTGTTATAGCCAAAATAGGCAACCAAAGGCTGTTTTGGATAGTTTTTAAGTGGTTTCTTGTGCCATAGAGGGGGAAATCCAAATTTCCATATTCACTCACTCATTCTCTCTTCCATCCCATAATTCTTTCCCCAAATCTTTCCTATCCATTAATCCTAGTAAGAATAGGACACCCTAACCCAATTTGGAAGGTTTTAAGTTGTCTCTTGTGCTATAAGAAGACCACCAACCATGAAATTCTCTCACCTTCTCCTCTCTCAAATTTTCGTCCTCCTCTCCTCTCCTCTCCTCCTTGCACAATAATCATCTTCCACTACACTCTCATAGCTTTCAATTCCAAAATCCAGTCCATGTTAATCGAGAGCATGAGCGGCTAGGCACCTTTGTGGGGATCTTGATAGAGGAAGGCAACTAAAGCTTCAACTTCTTTAATGGGGAGTTATTAGTTTCTTTTCTTGTCCAATCTCATCTATGATGTATTTCAATTCCTTGTGTTTGGTATATGTGTATGTTTTTGGAACAAGTTGTCTTTGAATTTCTATTGGCCATGCATGTAATCAAGCGATGTTCTTTTATGTGTATGAACTTAGTGATGTTTTCATGATATTATGCAATAGATGTATTTCATTTATATCTCCTGTGGATTACTAAAATATGTTGAATGCATGTGCGATTGTATGTTTGTTTAGCCACTAGATCCATCATTGGAAGGTTTGATCTACTTCCAATGAGAGCTTCTTTATGTGTTTATCATGATTCTTCACTGCCAATTTGGGAATCAACAATTACCTATTTGATTAATTGAATGAGCGATGCGCCATGTTAATTAGTTAATTAGGTTAATTGTACTAAAAGTGATTGCCTTAGGTTTTTACATTAGAATTTGGATTAAACTCCCATATCCTTTTAGAAGCTAGGAAAGGTACCCAATTCATACAGAGACCTATATTCATCATATAGTTTTCACCAACCATTTTAATTGCTTTTTCTATAAACAAAAATCACAAAAAGAAGTAGTTTAGTTTCCTTAATCAAAATCACAAAAACCCCGATTTTATAGCTTTTATATGCATTTAGTTAGCTTAAGTAGTTAATTAATCGACTCCACGTGAGACGATCCGGGAAAGCACCACTTGTGCAATCCTTGGTTTAATTAATTTTGTATTTACACCCCAAGGTATATTAGGAAAGGTGACAAATCAAGGCCCCAATCATTGAAGACTATGCATGTGGTTACAAGAGAATAATGGTGCAGTTTATGGCATTACCATTAGAAACTCCCCACAAGCCTTCATTGGAGGGTTATAAAATTAAGGGCATTTAGAGTGAAAAGAATCATAGAAGGAACTCTAAGTGAAAGGAGTTATGAACATCCACAATATATATATTATTTCATAATACAATCAATTTTTATCTGCCCTTTGTGTAAAAAAATGCTAGTGATTCCAACATCATTCATTTCCATTTGATCTCAATAAATATTCTTCTTAATATCATTCGCAATAAATCTAAAACTAAGTAAAATATAAATATTGATATATTTACTTATTTTTCATAAGACACCTACTGTGAATTTCAATTAATCATGTAAATTTCTATAAAATTTTACATGTATTAATGATAATGATTTAATTGTTTTATGTTTTAATTAAAAAAATGTATGATAATTAATTTATCCATTTTGACATTATTATTGTCGAATACCTTGAAGCATTTTTTTCATATGCGCATAGATTTTCAAAGTATTTCGTTGTTCATCATCAACTACCCTGAAATATTTTTTAATATTCATCTAGCACTAAAAAACATTTATTGTACAATTTTACATGGGAAAGAGGGTTTGCAATCTCTCAATTGATCAAGAGTCCATATGCAAGTATGTATGGTAATATACTCCATTACTCAAGACCTACGTATGGTTAAAGCATCTTCATATATGCCTTCGTAATTTCAATCTTTCTCAGACTCTTGTAAATTGTACGTATTATGTCCGTGTGCAAGTTTTGTAACTTGTGTTAGGCTCGCAAAGTTTGCTCTAGCTTATGTATAACTATTGCAAATTGTATCTACTATACACAGTACTCTCGGGCAGTGTGCATGGGTTTGACAAATGGTGCCTTAACGAAAGTTTAAGAAAGATTGCAGGCAAAATTAGTCTTTTAATAAGTTAAATAATAAGAAGATATTAGTGTGATTTTTGCCATGCATGTACTATTCCATTTTCTGAAGGCTTGAAATTGTAAAATAATATTTCAGTTTCATCTCCAGATATTCAAATATACTATTCACTACCTCATTAAGAGTACCCTGTGCATAAGGAAGAATCTAATTATGATCCATTAGCACAATATGAATTTAGATGTTTGGTTCTAATGCTTAAGAGATTGATGACCTAATTAACATGGCCATACATTTGAGTCGTTAATGAGACTTAGCTTACCTAGAGTAAGATCTCAATGTATTTTAAACTGAGTTTTTTTAATCTAAATTTTTCAGATAAATCTTTTATTATGTATATTAGTAATTTGTATCTCTTTAATCATACCATTAAATATGTTTAAGTGGCATGTATTCCCTATATAAAACATGTCTCTTGCAACCCAAAACAAAAGAAGTGAGATTGATGATCGAAGGTATGGCATAAAGAAAACTTGTCTCTTACAATTAAAGCGATGAAGACACCACACGTTTGATCACTCTCTAGATATTTTTAGAGTATTTTTCTCACAAGAATACGAGAATGCAAGCAAAAATCGCACTAGAGAAATAAAGTTCTTTAAAAAGTGTTACGAAAAATATGTGAGTTGGTGCCCATAATACCAAGCTCTTAGAATTCCTCTTATGATTCTTTCTCTCTCTAAATGCTCTAAACCTTGTAACCTTTCAATGAAAGACTTGTGAGAAGTTTCAAAAGGTAAATGCTAATAATATTTACCATTATTTTCTTGTAATCACATGCATAGTCTTCAATAACTTGGGGCCTATAAATAAAGATTATGTATAAGGCACTTGTACTATTGAATCACGAGTGAAAGTGATAATTTTTTCTCCTATTTTCTTGTCTTATTATTTACTCTTCTTTCTCTCAATCTCCAATCTTTCCCTTTATTTTATAAAAAGAACTTTGTTCTTTTTTACTAAAATTTGAAGAATGTAAGCATAAAAATGTAGGCTTTACAAATGCTTTAAATGAAACTTCTATAATGATTGATTGTTTTGGTAAGCATCATTTATGGCAATAGAAAAGAGGTAATTTCTTATTATTTAAGAACAAAGCACATTAAAAAGGTAGGAAACTAAAACAGTGTCTTCTAATATATGTAATCTTTTACTATAAGATCTTATTCAATGGAAATAAAAAGGTAAACTAAATAAAACGGAACTAAATCACATAAATGTCTAAGGACACTTTCTTGAGGCTTCTTGTTGTGGAAGCCACTTATGGTTCTCCTTCAAGACACATGTTTATCATATCGTATTATAAGTTAATATTTTTTAATATGGACTACACATGGCTTTATACATCATCTTGTTGTGCTTTTTTCTTTATATTACACCAATTTCTTGGACATTCATACTTTGTCACGTGCTCAAACTTACATGGGTTCTAAAAAGCATCCATATGCACCTGAATATGCTTGATTAATGCCTTATTTACACCCTTAACATGTATAATAACATTATGGGCATTTGCTATATCAAATAGATGTCTAAATGTATGTGTTCTTTAACCTTTTAAACGTCATACTCCTTCCTGAACTTTCAGTGACCAGGCCCTTGGTGTTATGAAGAGAATCTCCGGCTTGCTTATTAGACCCTTCTTGGTTTGCAAGGACGCCATCTTGTTCTTTGTTGTTAACGTAGATGTCATGTTGGACATGACACAATTCACCGCTTATGCTCCTATCCATTTGGTATCACCCTTATATATACTATATGTAATTGATAATATATATGTTATTTCTCTGGTTCTAAATATAAGACTTAACTGATTGTTTTGGAAAATATTACGAAGATAATTAATTCAATTATAAATTGATTTATCTAAATTATTTCTCTAAATTAATTTAGTTGACTTATAACCTAATACATAATCTAATAATAATATGTCATATTTGCTATGATAACTTATTTTGCTTCTTCAATCTCTCCAAAAAAGTCAGATATGTCTTATATTAAAGACTGGAATGAGTAATTTGTACTTTTTAAAATAATAAAATATTAACAATCAAAACTTGATTTTCCGTTTACTATTGCAATGAAGCGTGCATCCACTTACCAAAGAGACTAAAGATAATTCTCTAGTCTAGGAGGATAAATTAAATTTCTTTTCCTTTTGCAATTCTTGGGGGAATCTGGGTTGGTGGGGTCTTTCCTTACTGAATCCGTCCATCGCCTTAAGTAAAAAGTCAAACCTGAAATATATTTAAATGATATATTCTAAATTAGAAATTTGGGATCACGCTTATCTACTTTATGTGGTTACTAAAATGTGAACACTAGTATATATTTTCATGGTCAAAAAAAAAAAAAAACACTAGTATATATTTTTATATAATGGAATGAATAGTTTATTGATTGAAAACAAAATATACTTTTCTGCATCTGGTCTTGGAAAAGCAAGTCATGGACTTTCCTTCATTTTCTCACTCTTTCACCACCACCGAATGATTCCACTGATCATGCTTTCCTTTTCTCATCCTCACCTTTTTCATTTATAGTTCCTCCATTAAACTAAAACCATCCTTTCCATCACCAATTCAATGGCAATTGCCCACGAATCCGACGTCGTTTCGCGGGATGATTCCGAACTTGGATCAACTCCTCTTCTGCAAAACGATACCGTGAACGGCGCCGTTGACTGCAAAGGAAAACCCGCGATTAGATCCAAGTCTGGCTATTGGAGATCTGCATGCTTTGTCATAGGTATTCCCACACTCGATCTTTATCTCTTTCTCTTTGGGTGATACTTTCTCCCCGGTACTTGAAAACTCGTATGACCTTTCTGGGGAGAAATTCTTATGTAAGTTGAGGTAAATTTGTGGTCTAATGAGTAGACATCTTACAAATAATTTAATTTTGATTTTGATGATTTGCTTTTTCTTTTTACTTGGTGAGGGATAAAAGCAAAGTTTCATAATACCATATCAGATTAAAATATTTCTCATAGTGTTTTTGATTGGTCAAAACACAAATGATCTATAGCACATATTTCTAATTTTGTCAATCCTTTTAAAAAGGTTGATACAATCTTTAGTTCTCCAAGTTTGATTTTGGTATCTCAAATTTATAATAAGGTGTTTTAATCCCTCAAATTTCATTTTGCTTTAAACATTGGTCCACATAAGTTAGTGAAGACTTGTATAATTATGCCTCTATAAAAGGTTCCAAGCTTCTTGTTTAAAACAATACGAGGGACCAAAACCAAAATTATACAAACATCAAGAACCAAATATTATATTAATTAACCCTTTTTAAAATTACCCCTATTCGTGGATAATAATCAACAACGCAAGAGAGCTAGAAAAGTGAAGATAATAATTATGGTGTTTGTGGAAAAACATTACATTAACTAACTTAACGAACATATTTAATGTAATCAAATTAGATGAATACATTATATAATTAACATTGAATGGAGTATATTAACTAATTTGTTGTATATATATTAACGAATTGAAGGTGTGGAGGTGGGAGAGAGGGTTGCTTACTATGGGATATGCTCCAACCTTATAACGTTTTTGACGGGGCCGCTACAACAGACCACAGCCACGGCGGCGAAGAATGTGAATATATGGCAAGGAACGGCGTCGTTGCTACCTCTGTTAGGTGCTTTCATTGCTGATTCCTATCTTGGACGCTATCTCACTATTATTGGAGCTTCTCTTGTCTACATCTTGGTCAGTTCGTTTTTCTAACCTAACTTCATGAATTTTCAGAATTTGTATTCCCATTTCTAAATTTTAAATTCCAATAAAGTATTTTTTTTAATTATTAAAAAATAAAATAAATTAAAGTTACACAAATGATTCAATAAAATGAACGCTAAAAATGTTGGGGAGAGCGAAAGGGGAAATTTAGCATAAATTTCATCTTTTTGGTAATTATTTTGTCTGTCATAAAGTTTTTGAAAGTAATTGAATTAAAAATAATTAATCTTAATTAATGGGATTGGGTCTAATAAAAGGAGCTAATCTCTCGCAAGGTAAGATTCAAATCTAGGAAGAAGATGTCTTCCATTCTATTTTTTGAAAGTAGCTCAAACATAATTGTATTCTATAGGAGGATAGATATATGCGTATAAACAAATAACTAATTTGAATTGTTCAAAATATTAATTTTATAAAATTTTGAATTGATAAAAATTATAAGACAAACTTCAATTTACATTTTATATCTCTTTCTCCTTACGAATTATATTCATGGATCGTTTTCATCTTTCATAATTGTCATTGCATTAGCAAGCTACTATATCAGTTTCCTTTTCTTTTTCTTTGTCAAACTTGCTATATCATTTTCAATATTTAAACTTTTATGCCCGAACTTGAAGTCAAAAATAGCATATGTTTAGCTAACTTTATGATAAATTATAGATATTTTAGTTTCAATTTTATCGACACTTATATTGCTTTGGGACAATTGCATATAGGTCCCAAGCAAGAGAATTAATTTCAGAGAGGTCCTAAGGAGTTGTTAATGACAGCTATTAACAACTGTAATAGCTTTGGTTAACAAGTGGATGAGTTGTTAATGGACCTGTCTGAAATTAATTCTCTTGCTTGGGACCTATTTGCAATTCTCCTTATTGCTTTTCATCTTTTGAAACAAAAATAATTGCCTAACAATTATTGGAGCGAACGAATAGTTTAGCTTCTCTTGTCTACAATTCATGGTCAGTTTTCAATCTGTCTTTTTGGTCTGCTCCTATTGGCTGCAACTTGTTTAAAGTCCATTATGAGTTCACCTTGAGTACGTAAACAGACATTTTAAAAGCAAAATGTATATTCATACTTCAAAATGTAAATTTCGTTAAAATATGATAAAAACGTTAAAATAGTAAATCATTATATGAAATTTTTTTACTCAAAATATGATTTTTTTTTTAACATAAATATTTTTGGTGGAATTTTCTACTTAATTTTTACGTTTTAAATTTCAATTTATAATATTTCTTTACTGCGTTATAAAACTGGTTAGTTCTTAATTCTATATTTTTAACATGAATATAAATTACATTATTGGGGCACTGTAAATATCTCATATTAATTTCTTCAGTAAAATACATTAACTACCCTCTCTGCATTACATAAATAACATAAAGATCTCATTTATTTTGAAAATATATATATAAAACTCCTTTTACAATAAAATGTATGTTACAAAAACCTACCTTATATTAGTTGAGAATTCATTTCCATCCAATTTAACCTTCAGTTGACATTTTGGTTTGACTATTAAACTTATATTTTTACCAAAATAACCCAATTTAATACAAGAACTATTCAAACATTTATAATTGTAAAAAATTATAATAAATATAAATTTGAAATTTTCAATTTTTATAACATTTGTTACTTTGTTTTGTAATAACATTTATTACTTTTTATTTTATTATTTTTAATTGAACATATTAAAGATTATTTATTTAGGTTGATTTTAAATGTTTCATAGAATATTTTAAATATATTCCATTTTATCATGTAGTATAAATGGATTAAGATTGAGAAATTGAATAAATTATTTAAATTTTTAATAAATCAACACATTCTATTTGTATATATTATATTAAAAGAATGAATCAAATTTTGAGTTAAACTTTTTATGTCTAATTAATTAAGGTTAATAAAGTTTGACCCAATATTATAAAAATATTAAAAATAAATTTAAAAATAAAAATAAAATTGTGAAAACAATAAAAATATTAAATTATGAATATAAATTTTATCTAAAAATAAAGTTTTTACAATATTCTTAATGGGATGAATAGTTTGGACTTAAGTATTCGTTTTCATAGTAGAGGCAAGGTCAGTGCAGTTAAGGCAACGTGTCAAAGATTTTAAGAGTATTTTACTCTATTTTCTATAATTTTCAATTAATAAAAAATATTTTAAAATCATTAAATAAAATGTTATGCCATGAAAAAAATTTCTCAAAAATATATATTTTAAAATAAATAAGATGGTTTAATAAAAAAAATAGAGGGAGAATTCCTTTACATTTATTTTGCCACATGAATCTAAATAAAGTCAAAACTAACAAGAATACATATTATATATAAATGTAAATAAATGGTTATTATCATAAGTTTATTTTCAAGTTATTAAAAAATAAATTGTATTTCTTCATTGAATTTTTTTAATTCAGTTAAAAAAAATCAATTTTTTTAAAAAACATCCCCTGTTTTATGGTAACTCTTTCATGTCACTTAATGAGTATCCACAACCGCTCTTATGGAAATATCAAGAGTATATGCAGGCAGGGACTAATGTCAATAATTGAGAAAATTGGAAAGACTTAATAAAAAGAAATTAAAAACCACTATAAAGGCCTGTTTTGAAATCGTTTGAAATTAAAAGTACGGCCAAACTAATTTTTCCAAATGTCTTCATTTGAAATTATTATTCAATACCCTTCAAAACTTTATTTTATTCAAGACTTTATTTTATGCTTAAATTATCAATATGCTATATACATAACTGGATGCCTAATTTATTTCTATTTTATAAACATTGAAGTGATCTTATCATACACCCCCTCTTGTGCCTTTTCATAAGAAGCTGATCATCACAAATTTACATTAATTGATAAAGTTGGTTAAGATTAGTTATTTCTTATGAAATTACAAAATTATCGTCAAAAATATTGATTAAAGGGGTTTACTTAATTAGTTAGAAAATTTAATAATTATTTGGGGATTATATGTGAAAAGGTTAATCCTTCAACTGATACATGCTTTATTAATTAAAACAAATGTAGGCTTTTTTGTGAACTTGTAATGTAACCAGTTTGGGTGGTCTTCACTCATTATTTTTTATGAGCAGTCAAACCCATTAGATCAGGGTCTTTACAAATATGATCTAAAAGGTCTAAATTTAAATTATTTGAAATGCTTTATTTTAAAAGAAACAATCATTTTAATGATTACATAGTAATAAAATATCTTAATTGTCATTTTAAAAAATGAATGTCTATTTAATGATAACCAATTGAAAATTTTAAATTTGGATCATCCAGATCCAATCTACAAGGTTCACATCCAATAATGAATTTGTGTGGTCATCAAAATTGATCGATGAGAACCCAAAATAGTTGGTTAATGATCAATACATGCGGATCGATTTGTATTTGGATTTGTATTGGTGCTTATTATCTACTTACCCTTAACTTTGACATATTTTTAATTTTAGGGATTAGGTATGTTAACGCTATCAGCCATGCTTTCTTCATGTACTACTTCTGAGTTAGAATCTGAAATCAAGTTGGCATCATCATGTTCTCCAAAGTTGCAAGTGATATTGTTCTTCATTTCGCTTTACCTAATGGCCATTGGACAAGGAGGTCATAAGCCTTGTCTTCAAGCTTTTGGAGCAGATCAATTTGACAATCACCATCCAAAAGAAAGCGAAGCCAGAAGCTCATTCTTCAATTGGTGGTATTTTACTATGGCTGCAGGATGCTTGCTCACTCTCTCTTTCTTGAACTACATACAAGAGAACCTTAGCTGGGTTATAGGATTCGGAATTCCTTGTCTGGTAATGCTCATTTCCTTGGTTGTTTTCTTGATTGGAACCAAGACCTACAGATTTCACCATGAAGGAAATAAGAAAAATCCATTCGTTAGAATTGGCCGAGTTTTTGCTAGAGCAATAAGAAATCGACAAATTGCCTCATCAGGCGTTGACATGAAAGATGAAGATTTTGGCAACATCACTCACCATTGTTCCCAACAATTCAAGTATGTCATTTACCTATATTTGGATGGGAAGAAAATTAGGAAGGAAATAACATTAGGACTGACAACATCCAAAAATTATGAAGTTTTTTTTTTTTTACCATATATTTTGGAAAGTTTTTTCTTCCTAGTATTCCCTGCCCTTATTTTCTAGTCATCACTTTTCTCTCTATATCCAAAATAGCCTTAAAGATTCATGCAATAATACAGTATCAATTGATTGTGGCACTTTTAACTTGGTAGTTTTTCATTGTAAATAATCATGGCAGGTTCTTGAACAAAGCACTGTTTACACCAAAAGGATCTAAAGAGGAGGATGCATGTAGCGTTAGTGAGGTGGAAGAAACAAAAGCTGTACTTAGGCTACTTCCTATTTGGGCCTCAAGTTTGGTGTTTGGCATCCTTTATGCTCAAGTTCGAACTTTCTTCACCAAACAAGGGGTTAATATGGACCGAACCATTTTTCCAGGTTTTGTTATACCTGCTGCTTCATTACAATCCATTGTCACTTTAGCCATTGTTATTTTTAGCTTCATCTACGACCGTATATTTGTACCAATAGCAAGAGCTATCACTAAGAAACCCTCTGGGATCACAATGCTACAAAGGATTGGAACTGGAATATTGTTATCTATAATAACAGTGATAATGGCAGCTCTTGTTGAGATGAAAAGACTGGAAGCAGCTATTGAATTTGGTCTAGTTGATAAACCAGATGCAATTGTACCAATGAGTGTGTGGTGGTTGATTCCCCAATACTACTTATTTGGAGTTGCTGAGGTTTTCACCATGATTGGTCTTCAAGAATTCTTCTATGATCAGATACCAAATGAATTAAGAAGCATGGGTCTTGCCCTTTACTTGAGTGTGATTGGCATGGGGAGCTTTTTAAGCAGCTTTCTGATCACTATGATACAGGAAATAACTAGGAAAGATGGAAATAGTGCCTGGTTTGGTGATAATCTCAACAAGGCACATATTGATTATTTTTATTGGTTGCTTGCTGGGCTAAGTATGATGGGAATGATTTTATTCATCTTCAATGCAAAATCTTACATCTATTATCAGAAAAGAATTACTGAGGGGTAATGTATGTTTAATATAATCTGTGTTGTGTATCAATATGTATCAGGAAGTGTAATATCTGGTATACATATATAGTACTATTGGACAACAATAACCCATCATGTCGAGAGAAATTTGTAAACATTTTTATTCTTTTTTTTTTATGGAGAATTTTAACTAAGGACCGTCATAGGACCATATTTTATAAATGGGACAAAAAGAATTTGAAACTTCACTACATACTTCATGGCCGGAAATGAAATTAACTCTGAATGCAAAATGATAGAAATAGCCTCCATTTAAACAAAAAGCTTGGGGAAAAAAAACCTCAACCGATGAGATGAGGTGACTTCGTTAGACGAGAAATGATGTGCCACACTATTTCAATATTAAATTAATGAGTATATATATTTTTTCTTTTCTTTTTGAACATCCGATTTGATTTTTTTTTAAGTAGAAGTGTATTTTTTATTCTTTATTTTTGCATCAAGTATCATTTTAGTCCATTAACTCTAGAAAGTGCGTTTATGATTTATTTTTTCTTGTTCATACTATAAGTTTCACCACTGTACTATAAAAAAAACCATTTTCATGTCACCAATTAATGTCTGTTAATTAAAAAACTGACATGAAAAAAAAATGCGGTGGCATTTTTGTAATTAAGTTGGCGGTGGAGGGAGAAACAACGTTACATATATTGTTTATATGTGACGTTGAAAGAAACAACATCACACATAAAAAAAAAGCGTGACATCATTTCTGGAAACATCGTATTAAATATGTGGGAATTTGTGGAAACAACGTCACACATAAAGAAACAACATCCAATATGTCGGAATGCGTCGGCTTCAACACACTGTATAATAGTATTAAAACAGCAGTAATCTAAAGTAACATGAAACATAGTATATCAGAATTTGTGGAAACATAAACATGTCCTAATGATGTTACACATAATCAAGCTAGATCGCCAGCCATTTTCCTTCATCACCTACAATCGAACCATCACCTATAACCAAAAAAAATCACAGGAGTAAGACATAAATGTCTCCATAACCACTCACCTATTATACGCTCATATAAGTATGTGCCAATAGAGTGTCAAGTAAGAGTTTGTAAATATTAGTTTTTCACAATAGTAATTAATACTAAAGTTACTTACAACCACATATAATCACTGACACCATTGAAGCAAATTCCATAATTTTCTTCAACTATATATATCATTGCAAGAAACTTATCTCATATTATGTGCGTGCAATTAAACTCACATGTATATGTAGGCCTTTCAAGGCAAGTAGTTTCCCTTGGACAATTTAGTTTCCCTTCCTTTGGGGACAAATATTCACACCACACTAACCCGATTCTACCCCTTGGAAACCATCATTGAGTTAGAGGCGGATCTTTTGGATTTCATACCCTCTCAATGGCCAATTGAGGGGCCCGCATCATGTGATTGCATAACGTTTGGATACTTTATGCATGATTCTACATACACTATGCACAATAATATTTATAACATGCTAAGTGTGACATTAATGTCACTTCACCATACAACAACATGTACAATTAGGTAAAATATGAATATCTTGTCATTTCCTTCTTTTAACACATGCAGAACGTGCATAGGATGACTATTGAGTCATTTATTTTTCCAAAACATTTCATAACATATTTCAAATGTCCATGTGTCATTTACAACAAAAAGAATTATACTACTATACTTCACAAAATACATCATTTTCCAAATCACCAAGTATCTTTTAAAAACCTTTCAAAATTATACTACCCACAAGACAACTATATCAAATTAACATTTCATGAATTGTCTTGGAATTGACCATAGTATAAAAACGTAGTTTTTACAAACCTCCATTGACAAGACCTAAACATGTACATTGTAACATCTTTAAATCTAAATTAGGGATTGGTGGTTAATAGTGTAACATCCTCAGTTTTGGGAATTCTATTAGCTGCTAGCTAATTAAATGAAATTTCGAGGGAATTTAGATTATCTTGGAGGATTAATGGTATGATTAAGCTCCATTTACGAGGCCCAATGCTTTGGGGTGGCGAGTTTTGGCTTGTTCGCCATGGCTCCTCCATAGTGAATAGCTCAACAAATATAATTTTTGCAAAGCCATAGCGTGGATTTGTTACAGTGAACCCACGACGAGGTCACGATTTTTTGGTTTTTAAAAGGCCAAAATAGATCAGAATTTTAGGGTATTTTATCTGGGGTTTGGAGGAGTGGTGTTCATCACCGGCCGCAAGTGCACGGGTCGCGCCAAGTAATAAAGTGATAAGTAAAGTATCGTTCCCACGAGGATTTGGTCCAAAACCCGATCAAACAATGATTGTCACACTCTCGCCCAATTTGAGTGATTCAAATATAGAGATTGAAGATTAACTATGAAACCTATGCTAAGTGAAAACAAAATTATAAACAAGTGATTATTCAACTTCAAGGATAAAAATGGGTTCTAAGATTATGTATCCCCCTTGTACTTCCTAAAACTCAATTAACCTCCTCTCAAAGATGCTCTTAATGAAAGCATGTGCTAATCTAGGATTCACAAAGTACTTGTAAAAGCTCTCTCAAGTCAAGAACAAGTGTTTAATCTCATTAATTGCACAATCTCTTGCTACAATTAACAAAACCCAATTTTCAAGCTCCAATCCTAATGTGACTATGTAAGGTTAGCAAGTATATCTCTATCTTACCAACAAAACCATCCATTCATCATGCAAACTTCAAGTTCTTACACTATTTTACCCAAGTTCTACACTCAACCTAGCTCTCCCAAGTCATAAATCAAGCGAACACAACATCTAAATGGTGATCAAGCACTTAGAAGCATTAGGAACAGAGTAAAATAAGCACATAGATATCATTAATCACAACATAAGAGGAGGAATCAAGAATCAATCCATACAAGGGCTCAAAATAATCCTAGAATACAAGTATTTTAGCTACTCATGTTCTACAACTCCATGGGAGCATATATATACAACATTACAAAACAAAACAAGAGAAGAGAATGAAGATGGAAGAGATAAACCAAGAGAGGAAGCCCAAATCTCTTCGAAGCTCCAAGCCCAAGCTAAATCCCCACCAAGCTCCAAGCCCTATCAGAGCAAAACACTCCCAAAATGTCCCAAAAGTCGAAGAATGCCGAGCTCCTTCGAAATTCTAGCTTTTATATCACTTAAATCTGTCAAAAAACACGCAGCAAAGCCGTGAGTTCGCCGTGAGTTCGCCGTGACGAAGTCCACGGCGAACTATGATCGTTTCTGCCTCTTTCTGGGGGTTTTGACTCGCCATGGGTTGGCCGCGGCGAGCCCGCGGCGAACTGGTACCTGTATGTAATTTTGGAAATTCGGGGACCTATCTGTAATTTGGGAATTTTGAGGTCCTTTTCTGTAATTTTTACAATTCGTCCAGAAACTCGTATTTTCCCTTTTTTTCTTGAAATTTCAGCTTCTAACCCGATTTCTCCCCTTTTCAAGTGTTCTTCTTAATCCGGAATCCCTTGGTTATTGTATCAAAATATTCCTACAAGATTTACATAAAACAACATAAGAAACTAATTAGAAATATGATCAAAATCTACACAAATAAATAATGATGTGCAACCAAAAATCCAATGAACATTTTCCTATCTTGAGTATCCAAAATTTATCAATGATTTAATAAAACTCAAGGAAAATATACTCAAATGACATGAATTTCTAGGAGTTATCACACCTCCAAACTTAAACTTTTACTCGTTCTCGAGTAAAACAAAATATGAGATTGTTAGATTGATGAATTATCCACTTACTATGTATGCAGAGAGTTTTCCTCATTAGTTGCTCAATAAGATATATTCAATAGGAAATCAATGGAATATAGAATGATGCAAAACTTACAAATTGAGAACAAACTTTTCCAACATTTTCAAAGTGTGTGTGTGCAAAGCCATAGAACAATTCTTCAGCAAATGTCAAGAAGATAATTGCAACATTTTAATATATATTAAGCTCTCTCAACATTCAAACTTCATATGCCTACTCTCTTCCTCTCTCTCCACCAAAAGAAGTTTTCTTACATAAAATCAAAATCAATGGGACTTGATGGGCTTGTAATGTGGCCAAGGGTTAGGCTCATAGAAAGAAAGGTATAAAGAGAATTCAAATATCTTGAGATAAATGATAATATGTAGCTCATCTTTCTTTTCGACACAAAATTCCCTTCCAAAAATCTAACTACTCCCCCAAACTTATCTCATTTTGATGTCTTTGCACTCTAAGTCTTATTGAAACTACACTCTTTTTTTTTTATTCTTCCATATTTTTTTTATAAACTTGAAATGACTTTGGAGTACAATTCATTGACCATCATGTAATATTCCTCATACCCACTTTTACAATCATATTCATCTCCACATCACCAAACCAATCCTCACCACCAATCATAATCATCAAATTAACAATCATCTCAAGATTAAGGTAATTCATGGTTTTTCAGGTTATAAAGGTTAGGGTCTATTGAGGGCTTCAAAACGAAAATTCATATGGTTTTTTCATTATAAGGCTCAAAGAGGGTGCAAAAGGAATTATGTCATTGGTTGGCTTGAAAGGCTCAAACTCATTGAAAAGAATGCCCATATCATTTTCCAAACTCATGTGAAATCATTACATAGCCTCAAGAGATTCCAAGATAGGTTCTAGAGTTATCAGCTAAGAAGGAAAATATACACTCAAATGCTACAACATCTCCAAACAAAAGCATCCAAATTATTCCCAACTCTGTGCCAGATTTGTTTCAGAATTGTCAGAAAGCCAGTCTCAATAATGCAAATCAAGCATTCAAAAATATCAACCACAATTTCCTCTTAAACATATAATCTAAGCAACCATTCTATCATTGGATCTCACAGTTAGTTCAATGGATAACAAATCAATCTAAATCATGCTTATTGTAAAATGACAAGTAATCGTCCAAGTTTCCAAAATTGAAATTCATGTCAATGTAAACCAACAGTCCATCATCAAATCATTCAGTTCTAAGCAAATTGGAAATGCAAGAAACTTCCCTGTAAATGATCTTTTCTCTCCAAACTTGCTTTCCTTTGCCTCATGTTCAAGTTGATGACAAACCTTGAAAATGCTCAAAAGAGGTCACACCTACTAGAGAAAAACAACAATGAAAAATATTAAATTTTTAAAGCTTGGGTTGCCTCCCAAGAAGCGCTAAGTTTATAGTCTTCAGCCAGACTTCCAATGTCAACTGCTAATCATACGTATCAAAAACAAAAATCACCTTGTCTTCATTTCTCTTCAAAAGACAAGGTTTCAAAATTATTGGGTATTCATCAAAACAAATAACACATGATCTATCAATCAAAACTAATTTCAAGATACATGATACATTGAAGCGCATGGAAGGCTCTAACTCAATTGTTTCAACATTATCCTTAATAGCCCCCAAATATTTTGAAAACCCAATAAAATCTACTTGACTCCCATCAATAGGAGTCAAGCTATCAGTAGGAGGATTTTGAACACAGATTGCAGGGATTTCCTCTCTATTCACTTGTTCCCAGTGACAAAAATTAGGCTCCCCACACGAAACCTCAATTGGGAACTCAATGTTGTTCTCTCCCTCTTCAAGTTCTAGCTCACAATCACCCACAAAAGTATTACAAGCCATTGACAGCACATCATCACTTCCCATAGTCAATTGTCCACTTGAACCCACATCTTCTACATAAGAGTCATTTGAAATATCAATGAAAATACCTGTTTGCTTTAAAGACTCAATGGTAGAAGCCAGTTCATTTGCCCTAGATGCTAAATTTTTAAGAGCTAATGCATGTTCATTAAATTTCTCTTTTGTCCAAGCTCTCATTTCATTTTGATTATCAAGAATACACTGAAGCATCTCCTCTACTGTGGGCTTTTTCTCATGAATGGGAGTGATTTCTTCTACATGATTAGGTGATGTTTGATAACATGACACTACAAAAAAATACATGATTAGTAACGGTTATTTTGTCACGGTTTAGCACAACTGTGACAAATGTTTGGAATTTGTCACGGTTGTACTAAAAAACCGTGACAAACAATTTTTTTAAAAAAAAAACTTTGTAACGGTTTAAACCGTTACTAGAGACTAGTAACGGTTTAAACCGTTACAAACTAGTAATGGTTGGCACCGTTACTAATATGTAACGGTTTGAACCGTGACAAACCTTTTTGTCACGGTTTAAACCGTTACAAACCACAACGATTTGTCACGGTTTGAACCGTGACAAATCGCTTTGTCACATTGTAACGGTTTAAACCGTTACAAAGCGGTTTGTCACGGTTTAAACCGTTACAAACCGCTTTGTCAGGTTGTCACGGTTTAAACCGTTACAAACCACAACTGTTTGTCACGGTTTAAACCGTGACAAACCGCTTTGTCACGTTGTCACGGTTCAAACCGTGACAAACCACAAACCATACTTTGTCACGGTTTAAACCGTGACAAAACTAACCACTTTGTCACGGTTCAAACTGTGACAAAGTAGTTTGTCACGCTTGATAAAATCTCCTATATAAACCCCCTTCCCCTTACATTTCATACACTCTTCTCCTCTCCATTCTCTTCTCTTTTTTCTCTCATCCGGCTTATACAAGTCTGATTCATTTTTTCTAGGTGATTCCATTTCAAACCAGTTATCTTATTTATTTGGTTATAACTTTTTTTATTTTTGTTGCAGAGTGCCTATTTTAGAATAATGAGAAATATTATTCTAAATAAAAATACAAATCTGTGACAGATAGTTTAATAGTGTATGTAATTTTAAATAAAAACATGATCTTATTCTAAATATTATTTTAGAAAAAATATCAATTATTTAATTTAGAAAAAAAAACCCACGGTTTAATTTGTCACGGTTTAAACCGTGACAAGCTCGGCTTGCCACGGTAGGATTTGTCACGGTCGCGTTTGTCACGGTTATAACCGTGACAAAGCCACGGTTTTAACCGTGACAAATCCACAGTTTTTTTGTAGTGTGATGCATATGAAGGGAAAGAAGCATTTGGATCCCAAGGCAATACATGTTCATGATTCCAACTAGGGTTAAAAGAATTATCATGCCAATCAGTTTGAACCCTAGCAGAATCATCCCCTACATAATCCAAGGTTGAGGCATGGGGGCATTAATCAATATAATGATTATCTCCACAAAAATTGCAATAAATGTACTCGTATTGAGTTTCAAAAGCATTAGGGTCATAGCAAGAATGTCGATAATCATTATCCTATTCAAATCCACTACTTGCCCCATTAGTCCACCAAGGATGATCCATACACAAAATTTAAAAGAAAATAACTAACAAACAAAAAGACAAACAAAGAGAACAAATATACACATATAAACACAAGAAAAGAAGTCAAAAGAAAATAACAAGCACAAGAACAAATATATACAAAACTCAAGCTTAAGCTACTAGTGCTCTAATCAAGGTTGACCAAGGACGGTTTTGGGAAATAAATCCCCGGCAACGGCGCCAAAAACTTGTTCGTCACCGGCCGCAAGTGCACGGGTCGCGCCAAGTAATAAAGTGATAAGTAAAGTATCGTTCCCACGAGGATTTGGTCCAAAACCCAGTCAAACAATGATTGTCACACTCTCGCCCAATTTGAGTGATTCAAATAGAGATTGAAGATTAACTATGAAAATAAACCTATGCTAAGTGAAAACAAAATTATAAACAAGTGATTCTTCAACTTCAAGGATAAAAATGGGTTCTAAGATTATGTATCCCCCTTGTACTTCCTAAAACTCAATTAACCTCCTCTCAAAGATGCTCTCAATGAAAGCATGTGCTAATCTAGAATTCACAAAGTACTTGTAAAAGCTTTCTCAAGTCATAAATCAAGTGAACACAACATCTAAATGGTGATCAAGCACTTAGAAGCATTAGGAACAAAGTAAAATAAGCACATAGATATCATTAATCATAACATTAGAGGAGGAATCAAGAATCAATCCATACAAGGGCTCAAAATAATCCTAGAATACAAGTATTTTAGCTACTCATGTTCTACAACTCCATGGGAGCATTTATATACAACATTACAAAACAAAACAAGAGAAGAGAATGAAGATGGAAGAGATAAACCAAGAGAGGAAGCCCAAATCTCTTCGAAGCTCCAAGCCCAAGCTAAATCCCCACCAAGCTCCAAGCCCTAGCAGAGCAAAACACTCCCAAAATGTCCCAAAAGTCGAAGAATGTCGAGCTCCTTCGAAACCCTAGCTTTTATATCACTTAAATCTGTCAAAAAACGCGCAGCAGAGCAGTCCGTTCGCCGTGAGTTCGTCGTGGCGAAGTCCACGACGAACTATGATCATTTATGCCTCTTTTTGGGGGTTTTGGCTCGCCGTGGGTTCGCCGCGGCGAGCCCACGGCGAACTGGGACCTGTATGTAATTTTGGAAATTCGGGGACCTATCTGTAATTTGGGAATTTTGAGGTCCTTTTCTGTAATTTTTACAATTCGTCTAGAAACTTGTATTTTCCCTTTTTTTCTTGAAATTTCAGCTTCTACCCCTGATTTCTCCCCTTTTCAAGTGTTCTTCTTAATCCGGGATCCCTTGATTATTGTATCAAAATATTCCTATAAGATTTACATAAAACAACATAAAAAACTAATTAGAAATATGATCAAAATCTACACAAATAAATAATGTGTTAGAATCTTAAGTTTTGATGAAGACTGACCCCATAGATAACATAAGCGTAAGTTACCTGAGAATTAATAAAGTAAAATCTGATAGGTAACAGATCACTATCGCTAGAGCTAGAACCTATCGCTAATAGATAGAAAGGAATAGCAAGTGAAGACTTAGAAATAACAAGGTTAATATCTATCGCTAAGTCATTCACTATCGCTAAGGAATACCCTATCGCTAGAAGTTCATTGAGAACATTGATAAATGAAAGAAAGAACAACTAGCAGAAATATGAACCAAGTCCTTGAGCTAAAGGAATCAGCTAGCGATAATAGATTAAGCTATCGATAACAAAGTGCTTCAGTTAATAGACATTCAGATAGCTAGTGCCTGAGAGCAAGAGTTATCTAGTGATAACATAGTTGCTCGCGCTACCATGTTTAGCTATCGATAATAGGATACTTGAAATACCTTTGAATATTCATATAACTGTATCCTTAAGCTAATGAGCAATCAACTAGCGATAATGGAATTAGCTATCAATAGAGAATGCTTTGAAAAATACCTTAGCTGATATATTGTCTCTATCTCTTTGAGCTAATGAAATGTTCTATCGATAACATGCACTGCATGAGTATTTGTTTCAAATAACAGCTTAAGTGCAAGACTCACACTGTCAAGATAGCGATAGCCAAGGGAGCTAGCGCTAATGAAAAAGCTGACATGCAAGTACAGTGGCAGGTAGCAGCAGGATAACGTTACTCACAGTCTCTTTCTCTCTTATCTTATCGTCTGCAAAATCAGTTGAAGCATGAAAAGAAAGAAAAGGTGCTAACGACTAGTTCTCCAAGTCTCCAACGGATAGAAAAGCATATTACCATATATAAAAACTTGAAGACATCAGAATCAAGTAGCTAGCGAACACACAACGCATTTACATGACAAGATGGTATGAGATGAAAATCAGAGGCTCTGCACAGAGAATCAGTCATATTCAAGTGAGCCCAGAAATGATGAGTCGAGCGCATTAGAAAAGAAGAATTAGAGCACATTCATTGTTCAGATTATTAAGCTCAGATTTGTATTTCATCCTACATTACTATTTACCTCAGTGATTATCATAATCTGTTCATTAAGTGAACCTTATTATTGAAATCCTCTACTATTTGAGGTTGTTCTAAAGCTTGGTGCTTTAAGAACAGGGTGGTAACCCTACAGGTAGTAAGGGGGAGTGTTTAGAGGGATTCTAAAACTCTGTGAAAAGGTTGGCAGGTAAACCTGTGTTTGTAAAACCTGTGGTAGGCTTCTCTTGTGCCCGGTTTAAACAAGAGGGTAGTGGAAATCTCAGGTGGAGCCTGAGGACTGGATGTAGGTCTGGATTGACCGAACCATGATAAACTCTGTGTGCATTATCTCTTCCCTTAACTTTCCTAGCTTCCAGCATATTTTACTTACATTTTCTTTAATGCACTTCATGGTTTGAAATATTCACAGTGATAAACCTAAAAGGATTTTAAAGATTGTCATCACTTGTGTTTTGTTTTTAAGAATTTAAAGATTTTATTCTGTCACCCAATTCACCCCCCTCTTGGGTGACAGCCAGCACTCTCATAATGATGTGCAACCAAAAATCCAATGAACATTTTCCTATCTTGAGTATCCAAAATTTATCAATGATTTAATAAAACTCAAGGAAAATATACTCAAATGACATGAATTTCTAGGAGTTATCAAGTGGCCAAGGGGGAGTATTGATGCTTTACTAGGGCAAGCATTTAGGAGTTCATTGGCTTGATTTCAAGTCCCCAACTCTTAGGAAACATCTTCTACTCCCTTCCACTTCCATGCTCTTATGTTTTCTCTTTAGATAATGTGATTTTTTGGGAATTCTTCATGGGTGCGAAAATTCTGACCATCAAATGAGTTTCCTTGTTTTCTTATTCTTTTTTGAACCTCTATAAGTTAATACAATTTATTATCTTGTTAAGGAAGTGTTTAAAACTTGTTTTGGAAGAGCTTTAAGATAATTTCCTCTAGGGTTCCTATGGGATCCAAAATTTCAAAGTGAGATTTTGGGGTTCTCTTGTTTCTTTGAACTTATTTCTACTTGATTTTGGTTTAAAACACAATGGGTCTTTGGATTTTGGCATAAGGATGGGATTAGGTTAAAAGAAGTTTAAAAACTCTTAGGGTTTGGGAGTAATTTTCAACATCCCATGTTAATGTTTGGTTTCAATGTTTCCAATATGTTTATTAGAGTTGGAAAATGAGTTCTAAAGTGTTAAATAATTGATTATTGGTCTTATATCAATTTTTTTTGTTGACAAAGTTTCAAGAGCTTATGTATTTTTGAGTTACATTTGGGAATGTGTATTGTGAAAGAACTTTGATACATTAAACATGCTTGTTGGTATTGAAAATGGTTCCCAAAGCTTTACATCACTGATGACGGTAATCTTTCAAAAATGTGGTTTTACAAAGTCATTAGACATTGGGAATTCAAAGAGGGTCTTCTACTTATTCTATGATTGTTTTATGCTCAAATAGTAGTATCCAGGTGAATTTAGATAATTGTTGCATTGAATATGAATTGTTCATGTATGGCAATATATGTGTGTGTGTGTGTGTGTGTGTGTGTGTGTGTGTGTGTTTGTGTGTATTTATTTATTATAGATGGATGTTGTTATTAAATGTTGTTGTCTTAAAGATATTTCTCTGAACCATTGGTACCTATTAGAAATTCTGATAGCATCCTCCCACTTGTATATTGAGTTGAGATAATGGTTACTGAGACAAGTTGTCTCATCCCGTGGCTATTTCATATTTTTTTTTCTGGTGATCATATACTACAGTGGACGTAAGCGAAGAAACACTGAACTGTAAGTTGGACACGATATATTTGGAATGATGTAGATTGCCGAACATTTTAGGCTGCATCATTTGCTTCCGCATATTGTAATTATTTTTTTATAAATTCATGGATGTTTAGACAAGAGCAGTTGTGATGGGAGCAATTGTTTATATTTTAGTGCAGTGTTATTGTATGTCTGGTTAATCTAGAGCCAATGATTAACTTCAGCAGATAGTCTTTGGGAAAAATGTTATTTTGTTCTCACATGCATGTGACATTATGTGATCTCTGATATGTTATGATGATATTTTGGCCGATTATATTATCTAGTATTGCGCTGTGGATTTGGTCAATTTTTGTTAACCTGGGATTGTAGACTTGAGGCCCATTCGATGCTTATATTTCTGTTGTGGGAAGGCTTTATTTGTTAACCACATTAGAGTGATCCTTTCTAACATGGTTATGCCTGATTATCTAGTAATTGTAATGGTGAATTTAGAATGAACCCTTTTACCAACCATGTTAATGCGGTCCTTTCTAACATGGTTATTTACTAATTGTATCAAGTTGCTTTAATAACCATATATGAAGATTCTTTTCTAACATGGTTAGATTATATATGCTAAAAAGGTTTTTTTAATATCCATAATAGTATTGTTTTGTATATATGTTAGTGAAGTTCTTTTCTATCATGGATAGCAACTTTATTGTTGGAAATTTCTTTTCTAACTATGATAGTTCTTGACTGAATTATATGAGAAATCTTTTTTTCCATCATAGTTAGCATAAATGATGTGATATAGAAAAGATTTGAATGTTGGTAAATTCTTTTCTATCTATGATGGCTCTCGACCAAATTATGTCAACTACTTTTTCTATCTTAGTTAGAGCAAAACATGATTTGATAATGATTATTTAAATTGAATTGGAAGTTAGTAAGAAGGATTTTACATACATAAAGGGAAAGTGGTTACCTCTTGTAGCCCAACACACTACCACCAAGAACAAGCTCCTTAGCAAGCTTCACACCAACTCTACATAGAGCTTAACACAATAAAGAAGTAAAATAACAATATAATAGTCAATAAGACTAATTCAAACAGTTAACATATTCAATGCCCTTATAGTCCCACTTGGTCCTCTATGTCATTTTACAAGTTCCTCGTAGTTCAATTATATTATTTAACCCTTCTGTAATCATTATGAATCCTCAACCCAATTTTTATCCCATATCCTCTTGAATCTCTAATTTTCCCTAACTCAACCATTTCACCGAATTAAGCCATTTTCTAAAATTTAACTTTACTAATGATCTAGACCATCAAAATCACTTATCATACTTTCAATAATGTAAATCAAACCTTAATTCTAGCATTACTTCATCACCTATTCAAGATCTAGCCCAAATTCCTCAAGAATCAAAATTCCTTGATCTAGGTAATACTACCTCAATTTCATGAATCTACACCGATAGAAACTCTCATCTATCACTAAAGTAGCACTTAAAACCCTTAAACACAAGAAAATTATAAATTTCCATAATCACATCAAGAACCCTAATTTTTCTCCACCACAATCTCTATGATTAAAGTCAAATTTCAAGGATCCAAACCATAAAAAAGCTTAACCTAAATCATTAGAAGAAACCCATGGAAGAAAATCAAGTGAATCTACAACTTTGAAAATTCACGGAAAACATCCCCAAAATCCATAGATTTAAACCAGAAATATGATGAAAGAAGAAGAGAAATCAAGTTATTAGAATCCACTTACTAGTTGATTAGAAACCAAAAACTTGCTTAGGGACTTGAATCTGCCAAATTTGGGAGTTTCTCTCTCTAAAATCGCAAACATTCTCAACGTGACAAGCATGTTTGCTCACCGCGGTGAGCTCCCTAAATAGCATAGTCACGTAAGTGTTTCCTACCTGTGGTGAGCAGACTTAGCTTATGCGTTGCGACAAGGAGCACAAAAAGATACTCCCCACCTTTTTGACCCGCTTTTTGCATCGTGCACGTGTGCACGCCACAACAAGCTACTTAGTAAGTCACCCCTTGAATTTCACCTTATCCCATACTAATACCTCAATATTCTTCTTATAACTCTAATTTACACTCATAAACTATACATATATTCACTTCATACCATAATCTTCAATTGATAGCCACATCCTATATTCTAACTTGCTTCAGAAATCAGGGTGTCACAATTCTACCCATCTTTTCTAGAAATTTTGTCCCCAAAATTCTACCAATCAAGCATAAATACAACTAAACACATATTATCACATATTTAAATTGCTTGTTTACCCAGGGAAAAGATGTGTATAATCATGGTGTGTCCGCTCCTCCGTCTCTTAAGTAGCATCTCCCAGGTTCATACCCCTATAAAACACTTTAACAAGCCTAATTGACTTATGCCTTAATGGCGTCTCCTTGACATCAAGTATTCTCTCTAGTTTAGCCCAGAACATAAGATTTTCTTTCAACTCAATTTCCTCTAGTTCAGTCACATGAGACATATCCGGATGGTACTTCTTTAGTTGAGAAACATGAAACACATCATGAAGATTTAACAAACTAGGAGGTAAAGAGATATGATATGCTACCTAACCCAACCTCTCAATCACATAAAACAGCCCTATAAACCTGGGAGTCAGTTTCTTCGCCTTGATTGCCCTACCAACACCTGTAGTAGGTGATACTCACAAAAAGACATGATCCCCCACACTAAACTCAAGCTGCCTTCGCCACTATTTGACATAACTCTTCTATCAATTATGAGCGGTCAACAGGTCTACTTAATCAATTCAATTTTCTGAGTAGTTTGATCTACCACATCTGGTCCAATCACCAAACGTTCACTCAACTCAGCCTAACAAAGAGGCGACCAACATTTGCGACCATACAATGCTTTATACGGTACCATCTGTATGATACCATGAAATCTGCTGTTGTAGGCAAACTATGCTAATGGAAAATGTTTGCCACAACAACCTGATAACTTAAGTGCGTAAGCCCGTAACATGTCCCCAAGAGTCTGAATAGTGCTTTCTATTTGACCATCAGTCTAAGGGTGATAAGTAGTGCTAAGTCGAAATTTAGTACTCAATGCATCCTAAAGAGACTTCCAAAACTCAAAAGTAAAACAAGGATCACGATCAGAAAGGATACTCTTTCGAACCCATTGCAACCGTACTATTTCATCTACATATAATTGTGCTAGTATAGAAAGAGAATAATTAAGCCAAATCAGTAGAAAATGAGTCGATGTTGTTAACTGATCCACAATCACCCATATAGCATCACACCCGGCATGAGTAACCGGTAGCCCTACCACAAAGTCCATGGAAATGTGATCCCACTTCCATTGAGGAAATTCTATTCCTTGTAATAAACAACCATGCTTAAGAAACTAGGATGTGGCAGAGCTAATACACTCTACTTTTTTTCCTTGTCCGTAGTTTATTTCACTAAACTTTTTTTGTAAGGTTTTTAACAAGGTAACTGTAACACCCCCCAAAATTCTTGTTCAAGCACTTGACCAAAATGCTATTATAGCATTAAAAATTATCCAATATCCAGCATAGATAATTATTTAGTTCAAATACGTCCCATGTCATAGTGAAAATCTTAAAACTTCACGATAATTTATACAACATAATAAAACATAAAGTCTTAAGTCCATGGCAAAATAAATACAACATAACATAAACTTAAGTAGCACAAAGAGCCTTCAAAGCTCACTTCTCAAGTGTCTTCCCTTGCTTCCTATTAGGTCATTCACCTGGAAAATGTTAATAATAGGATGAGATCGACATCTCAGTAACTACCGAAAAATCCTAACATACACAAGCAAATCACGTATAATTCTAATTTAACCAATTATACACAGGTAGTTCTTCGTACAACTCATGGCTTTCAAATACATATTAGGTACACTCAACATAGGGAAAACATTTCATTTAAATTCTCAACGAGTTGTACCCATAAATAAATATTTATAATATGCAATATGCAACTCCTTATATCACCGTCCATCCTTATCCCGCTGACTGGAGCCATAGGCTAACACACATTGTCCAATAGAGAACTAATTCATACAACTTAATTATCTCAAGCTCACCAGTACTTAAGATGTATCCGGCCAAAGATACAGAGCTCAAGTCCGGACTATGGCTCCCCTCCTTAAAGAATCACACTAAGGAGGTGTCACATGTCCCACAACTCCAATGCAATCCCGGCCAAAGGAAAACATGGAAGGAGGGGCCCTGACAAGTGCCATCCACTGTGCACCGAGTGATGGCTTACTACGTGGTAGTACGAATATCATATATCTCCTCTTCAAATCTTAACCCCTCATGGATGCAAATGCAATCATCATTACACCATAAATAATTCATAAATAATTATCAGCTCAGATATACTCAATATACTCAAGCATGCTTAAAATAAAACAAGCGTAATTTATTTTCCATAGCATATAGGCAATAAGCAAGCATGCTTGAAAAAGTGACAAACTTATTATTGTGTGATAATTAATTAAAATAAAATTACACATAATTCACAAGCATACGAAAGAAATTTCCAGAGTTACCTGTTGCTCCTAAGTTCACAGGTAATCACACAAAGTCACTCCAAAGTTCCTAAAGAAAATTATAACTCAATATTAGACTTTAATATAATGGATTTAGTTATCCTAAAAACTCCAACTCAGATAAGGCCTATTTTTAAAATATTTTAGATCAGAAAATTAATGACATAGGTGCGTAGAAGACACTTACGGGAGTCCGAATATGGTCTTAGATGGTCGAACAAATCACCGGTTTGACGCCGGCGGGATCTGAAAGCTCTAAGAATAATTATTTTAGTCTACTTTCTAAGCACAAATCGGACCGAAATTGAGTGGAGGAATGAAGGAAAATTTTTGGAAGAGGTAAGAGGAAGAGAGAAATAGTGGTAGTGATGGGGTGATGAAGAAAAAAAATGAAGGAGCAAGTGACGGGTGAGGGAATGATATATAAAGGAAAGAGAGATGAGAGACGAGTGTGTGTGAACAAAATGAGAGAGGGAGGGAGTCACGGGAAGGTTCACGGGAGAGTGAATGTGAGAGAAAAAAAAATATTAATAAAATAATAATGGAAAAGGAATATATATTAAAATAATGGAAAAAGAATATATATTAAAATAATATAATAAAATAATGATAAAGGAAAAAGGGAAAGAGTCACGGGTGAGAGACATGAGACACGAGTGGAATAGGAGAGATTTTTAGGGAAAAATACACTACTAGACCCTAAAATTCTCAAATAAGATATTTCTTTTGAATCAAAAATTTTCTTTTCACTCTCAAAATTTTTCTTATAATATCCTTTACTTATTTCCTCTTATAATAACCTCTTTTGAGCCTAAAAATAATTTTCTCAAAAGTATTATTCTCAATATAAGGGTGAAACTAGGCCTTTAAAATCCTCAAAAATACCTCAAAATTCTTCAAATATTCTCATAAATACATTCTTATTTACTCCCACTAAACAATTAAATTTTTAGGATGTTACAGTAACTCTGGGTAGTGTATCAACAAATGATATACTCTTCATCTTTTGCTAGGTTTTTGTCCCACATGATTTTTGCTAATTTAAGGCTTCTTAAGGTTAATTAGTACAATCTTTGGTCCCTCAAGATTGCTTGTATTTTTGTTTTGGTCAATTGAACTTCAATTTGTTTAAAATACTAGTTCCTACCAGTTAATAAAAATCTAGGTCATTTTACCCTTTGAGAGACCAAAACCCATGGTATAAAACTTAACGAACCAAAATCAAAATGAGGAGATATTTGATATACCAAAGATTGTGCTAACCCTAGTTTGTATGAGGCATATGTTGAGTCATGGTTATCCAAAGGAAGGCTTGTGACAATAATATTTTACGTGGATGTCCATATTAAGCAATATTGCATCACAATATCTCCCATTGTCTTTTATTAACATGAAAATTTCATATTATGAAATTTTAAATATAAGTTTGTGCCTATAAATAGAAGGAACGTATAATGCAATTGATCAACCTTGAAAATGAGTAATAATTGTTCCCTCTTGCTTCTCTTCTCTCCAATTCTATGCTCTCTGATTTCCTTCAGCCGTTTATTATAAATTTCTTTATGTTTATAGCGTCATAGGATAATATATATATATAATGAGTCAACTTTCTTTCTATAAAATTTATATGGACTAATACATACACACACAATTAAAAAACTTCATTTAAGTAAAAATATTGAGGACCCAACAGGACACTAGTAATATACGAAGCTTTAGGAACATAGTGTCAAAGATCATACAAGGCATGAAAACAGTGAATATGAATCCCTGGCATAACGGGGAAGTAGAAGAATTTTTTTTTTTTTTAGTAACTAAGTAGAAGAAATTCTATGGTCAAAACATTTGTCTTTTTCTTCCAGATGTAATGAGAGAAGGTGGTCCACGTTCATTATTTATCATTCACATGTTCATATAAATCATTATTTTAATAAGAATCGGTGCCAGACCATCTTCTCAGCATCTGCACAACGCAGGAGATATTTTTATAGGGACAATTGTAAATAGGTCCCAAGTAAGAGAATTAATTTCAGACAGGTCCATTAACAACTCCTTCACTTGTTAACCAAGGCTATTGTAGTTGTTAATAGCTGTCATTAACAACTCCTTGAGACTTTTCTGAAATTAATTCTCTTGCTTGGGACTTATATGCAATTGTCCCATTTTTATAGGGATTAAATGTTACCTCGTGATGGCGTAAAGAAATTGTTTTGTTAAGTTCAAGAAGCGAACAAAAAATCAATAATGATGGTCTTAAGTTTTAATTGAAGGGTTTTTGACTTTGCCCAGAATTACAGAAAGGATAAGTAGGCGTCTTTCGCTATCAATTAACATATTTTTACATTACTTTTACATAATTAAATCTATATTAATATATTTTTACATTACTTTTACATAATTAAATCTAAAAGATTAAAATAAGATGTAAATGGCTTGGACATCATAATAAATCATCCCAATCATCATTCTAGCTCTTGTCCCAAGCTGCTTTCATTTATTGATAATCCATACTCCTCCTATCTAAAATATAAAAGGTAATATGGCAACATTTTTTTGTCTAAAATATAAAAGATAAAGTAATAGATACATTCTTGACAAAAAAATAAAATAAAAAGGCAATAGATACATATTTTTCATTTATATCATTGTATATTAAATGATGAAAATTTTATTAAATCTATCTATAATAATAAGTGATCCTGATATGTTTTATTGATATATATAAAAATGTTTACCACTTCCAATCGTTGACCACCGGGGGGGAGTAGTACTTTAATATTTATGGTCCATCTCGTTGGCCCAAGAAAACCCGAGTTGGCTTCTCTCCACTGATGTTTCCGTTCGATCTCTTCTCTACCTAGAAACGCTGCGGTTTTGTACCAGATAAAGCCCCAACGTATCATGTACTTCTATGATAAGAAGGGAATATTTCATTTTAGCCCCAGCTTGACGGAATTTATAACAAAATAAAATTCAATAATAATTTATCAACCCACCAAAGACTGCCATTTTGTCTCAATTAAGCACCACAGCGTCATGTCATTCAACGATAACAAGGGACAATTCCATTATATGCCCCATCTTGATGAGTTTTTTTTTTTAAAAAAAATAATAATTTAATAACTGGGCCTACATTTAAGAAGTTTAAATTATAAGTTTTTAACGTTGAATAATTAAATAGATTAAGGAAACTAAATAAATTGCTTCAATATATAAGGTCCTATTTGACTTTTTGTTAGGAATAAATGTGTTTTTTCCCATTTTACCCATGTATTAATTTTTTGCTCACACACTTTTTCATCTTTTTTTTATAATTACCATATCTCTTACTCATTCATAAATAAAGGCATCTTTTTTTAAAAAAAAGAGTATATTTCCTTACACATTTATTGGTTTAAACTAACTTTAGCTTATTTTTACGGAACCACAATTCAGTTAAAATGACCTTATATTATGGGACTGGGGGAGTAAGACAAATCAGTTTGAAAAAATAAAAATATACATATTTTAAAGTGATTTATTTAATTTTCTTAATCTATTTAATTAGTCAACGTTAAAAACTTATAATTTAAACTTCTTAAATGTAGGCCCAGTTATGAAATTATTATTGAATTTTATTTTTTAGAATAAGTTTTATCAAGTTGGGGCATATAATGAAATTTCCCTTCTCATATTTGAGGACATAACACACTGTTGCTTATTTGAGACAAAACGACAGTCTTAGGTAGTTTTTTTTTTTTTTTTTTGGCCAACAGACAGTCTTAGGTAGTTGGTTATTAAATTATTACTGAATTTTATTTTGTTATTAATTTCATCAAGCTGTGGCTAAAATAAAATATTCCCTTCTTATCATTGCAGTACAGGATACCTACTTTGGTGCTTTATCTAGCGATCAGATCAACGTCTGGCAATTGGAAACTAGCGTTTCTTTAGCAAAAAATCTAAATGGCCCTCCTCCACCAAGCCGACGCCGTTTTGCAGGATTCGGAACTAGGAACTCCGCTTCTACATCTCGAGACGGTGAACGGCGCCGTTGATTACAAAGGCCAACCAGCGATCAGATCAACGTCTGGCAATTGGAGATCAGCATACTTTATCATGGGTATTCCCACACTCGATTTCTCTCCCTCTCTACTCTATCTATCTCTTTAATAGAAGGATAATTGTTCTGTGAATTAATGAAGGTGTGGAAGTTGGAGAGAGGATTGCTTACTATGGGATAGGCTCCAACCTTATAACGTTCTTGACGGGGCCGCTAAAACAGACTACAATCACGGCGGCGAAGAATGTGAATTTATGGCAAGGAACGTCGTCGTTGCTTCCTTTGTTGGCTGCTTTCATTGCTGATTCCTATCTTGGTCGCTATCGTACCATTATTGGAGCTTCTCTTGTCTATATCTTGGTTGGTCCCACTTCTGTCCTTTTTTTTATCCCTTGTTTGCTTGCTGGGAACAATTACTTTTTTGGCCATTTATTTTTAATAAAGGGTTAATATAACTTTTGGTCCCTGAACTTTCACTCAATTTTGGTTTTGGTCCCTAAACTTTAAAATTTTTGGTTTTGGTCCCTGAACTTTGAAATTTTTGGTTTTGGTCCCTGAACTTTGGGTCAATTTTGGTCTTGGTCCCTGAACTTTCAATAATTTTGGTTTTGGTCCCTCAGTTTAAAAAAATTCAAAAAAAAAAATTAAAGTTGAGGGACCAAAACCAAAATTACTGAAAGTTCAGGGACCAAGACCAAAATTGATTCAAAATTCAGGGACCAAAACCAAAAATTTTAAAGTTCAGGGACCAAAACCGAAATTGACCGAAAGTTCAGGGACCAAAAATTATATTAACCCTTTAATAAATCAACATTGAAATTGAATAAATATAAACGAAAATTAATTACAAGTCCATTGTAAGAAACTTTATTATCATAAGGTCCTACGAAATCACGTAATTAATCTCAGGTCTCACGCGAAATTATATAATTAATCTCAGATCCCACAAAGTTGTTATCGCCTTTTCATTCAATTTTTATCGGCAACTCAAAAGTTGTTACTGAATAAGAGTTGTTATACATGATCATTTAGTTATTATCGTTAGCTACAAGTTGTTATACATGTTCATTAAATTGTTATCGTAAGCTAAAAAGTTATTATCACCTTATAAAAAATCGTTGGTGACTGAGAAAAAAATGCGTAGGTGCCAAATTTAAATTTGACGAAAAGTATAAATATGTGCAAAATGAGTTTCCAAATTGCACTCCTAACTACTACTCACATCCTCTTTCTTGGGCTCTTTTAATCCGTTTGGGCTTGAATGAGTGAAGATTAAGGGCTTGTTTGGTACGGGTGTTTTAGAGAAGAAACTTTTTGTTATGTGAATTTAAAAAAATTGAAGAAGTGAGGTTGTCTTTTTGAAACAAATATTAAATGTTAGATAAATGAGTAAAAAAAAGTAATTAAAAATTAATAACCCCACTTTTCTAATTTTTAATAATCTGACTCAAATTTTCCATCCCCTCCCCTCTCGTATCAAACAAGGCTTAAAACCTCACTTACTCCTTCCATATGCATGTGAATGAAATGTTTTGGGCCTGTCATTTGCGTTTTAGTTTGTATTGGGCCTTCGATATGATTGATATAAACTGTAAATGGGTTTTGTAAACCCCTCATTCTTTCTCTTGTAATTGGGTCAATTAATGATAAAGCCTCTACTTGAGTAATCACCCTGTTGGTTCATATCAAGTCTTAATTTTATTTTGTTTCAAGTATTAATTTGTTGAATACATATAACGGACCCACATACCATATTTTTGTATTTAATAATTTTAGGAATAGAAAATTAATATTTTAATTCCTATAGTTTTTTTTTTTGCCATCAAATTTCTAAAGTTTTAACTTGGTTGTAAATAAACTTTTAAATTTTGAGATGGTGCATCATATTCTCTATAGTTTTGATTTTGTTGTAATTTAATTCCTAAGTTTTGACGCAATGATACTCAATCCCTATAATTTTATCTGTAGGGACAAAATGTTTAGCCATTGCTATAAGTTATATCATATCATAAAAAGTATTGTATTGGTGTTCATTAGCTACTGGCCCTTACTTTTGGCATATTTTTTAATTCCAGGGATTAGGCTTGTTGACATTATCAGCCATAATTCCTTCATGTACTACATGTTCCCCAAATTTGCAAGTGATATTGTTCTTTTTTTCCCTTTACCTTGTGGCCATTGGGCAAGGCGGTCATAAACCCTGTGCTCAAGCTTTTGGAGCTGATCAGTTTGATAATCACCATCCAAAAGAAAGCAAAGTCAGAAGCTCATTCTTTAATTGGTGGTATTTTACCATGTGTGCAGGCTGCTTGCTCACTCTCTCTTTCTTGAACTACATCCAAGAAAACCTTAGCTGGGTTCTTGGATTTGGAATCCCTTGTCTTACAATGGTCATTGCTTTGGTTGTTTTCTTGTTTGGTACTAAGACTTACAGATTTCAGTTTGAAAGGAACAAGAGGAGTCCATTTGTTAGAATTGTCAGAGTTTTTGCAACAGCTATTAGAAACCGACGGATCGATGTATCAGATATTGCAATCATAGATGAAGCTTGTAATATCAATTCTCACCAATGTTCCGAACAATTCAAGTAAGACATTGATTTCATGTAAAATCTTATCAATGATTGTGCCCTCTTTATTTGAGTAGTTCTTTGTTGTCAACTATGTCAGGTTCCTAAACAAGGCCCTGTTTGCATCAAAGGGATCTAAAGAAGAGGCGTGTAGTGTTAGTGAGGTGGACGAAGCAAAAGCTGTACTTAGGCTTGTTCCTATCTGGTCTTCAAGTTTGGTGTTTGGTATTGTTTATGCTCAAGTTCGAACTTTTTTCACCAAACAAGGTTTTAGTATGGACAGAACAATTTTTACAGGTTTGGTTATTCCTGCTGCTTCTTTACAATCCCTTATCACCTTGGCCAATGTTATTTTTAGTCCCATCTATGATCGGATATTTGTACCAATGGCAAGAACTATCACTAAGAAACCCTCTGGAATCACAATGCTACAAAGGATTGGAACTGGAATATTCTTATCTATAATTACCGTGGCTATCGCGGCTCTTGTTGAGATGAAAAGACTGGAAATAGCTAATGAATTTGATCTAGTTGATAAACCAAATACAAAAGTACCAATGAGTGTGTGGTGGTTGATTCCCCAATTCTTCTTGTTTGGAGTTGCTGAGGTTTTCACTATGGTTGGTCTCCAAGAATTTTTCTACGATCAGGTACCAAATGAACTAAGAAGCATGGGTCTTGCTCTATATTTGAGTGTAATTGGTGTGGGCAGCTTTTTAAGCAGCTTTATAATCTCTGTTATAGAGGAAATTACTAGTATATATGGAAATAGGAGCTGGTTTGATGATAATCTCAATCAGGCACATGTGGATTACTTTTATTGGTTACTTGCTGGGCTCAGTGTGATGGGGTTGATTTTATTCATCTTCAATGCTAAATCTTACATATATAATCAGAAAGGTATTGCACATGGGTAACATGTTTCATTTTTTCATTTCAAAATGTATCAAGAAGTATATAATGTATTGTGTTCATTTTTTTCATTTCAAAATGTATCAAGAAATATATAATATATTGTGTTCAATGTACTGCTAAACAAGAACAAGGCTACACGTTGATAATCTGTAGTGAAATGTTATTATTTTGATGTAATTTGAAAATTCTTAATAATTTTTCAATAATTAAATCGAGAGCATAGAACCAAAAGGTAGTTATGGATGAGAGAAGCTTCATAACATTTTTCATAATGCTGTTTGGGAGATAATATTCTACTCTTCACAGCAGGAACAAATTCATGTATGAGAACTGAGAGAACTGATTTCATTCTGATCAGCTTGAGAATTTTGTTTGGAACAAGCAAAAGGAACTAAAAGACAATCTCGAGACATCTTAAATTTTATTCTGTAGTCTACTGATTGCCATATGTTGAGAGTATAAGTATGCCCAGAATGTTGGCTATTGCAATTTGAAAATGGTTCTTTTAACAGTTGACATGCAGATGCATAAAGCTATGTGAATGATGTTAATGCAGAATTCTATGACGACATAGGGCTGAGTTCAATTCATGCTACTGTAAAATGTAAAAATACCTCATATGAACAACAACCGACCTTCTCCCACCAGGTGAGGCTGGCTATACCATAAAACACCATTGTGTTCTATCAGCATGCCTCACATGAATCGTGAAAAAATGAATGAAAAAAAAAAACCATTATGACCATGAGTTTTGTGCAGAAACTTGATATAGCTAGTTGCATTACCATATAAGTTTGAATGCCCTGGTTGTCCATGGAAATTATCAAGTAACTTGATCAAAATAGCTATAAGCATTGCAACTTTAGGGATGTTATACTAGAGTTTTAAAATCTCAACAGGTTGTTGCTATGTCAATTTTGATTCAGTGACGTTGTGACAATAATCATTTTATTTTTGAAATTTCTTAACCTATTCAAATTAGCGTAGCATACCTTGTTTTGGTTTGGAAATGGTTAGAATGCCCTGAGAGTGATTAAAATGCCAACTTTCACTTTCACAGGCAAAATTGGATAGTTTCAGGAATGTGACCCATTGATGGCAGACATAAAGATTATCTGAGTAATAAGCATACCTGCGACTTTCTGATCTTTATGAAGCATACTAATGATTATATTTATATAGAATAAATAAAATATATACCTAAGCCAAGCTGAAGTAAGCTGAGGTCTGTTCTTGTTATTTGAACAAGTGGTTGGAGTTTGAATTCGAACTCTTGAAAATTTAACAACTCAGGTCTATCTTTACCTTCGCTGCCAAAGAGATTATTATATATAAATAGAAGCTAAATTACAAAATGTGAAGATTGAGTAAACTTTGACTTGATTATTTTACAATAAGTAATAATGTTTAGAAAAAGTAAAATAGAATTGTAACAACAATACAAATAAATAGATATAACAATCAAAACATAAATAACTATACATTTTTATTGGGTTAAGATTCACCATCACATTGAAGTATTTTTCTAAGTGCGCCCAACATCCTAAACTTAGTCGGTGATTTATCCAGTACTCTAAAGAACTATTTTAGATACATTTAGCATCCTGAATCATTTATTTAAGTGCATCCAGTCACTTAAAAATAGTGCGATGTAGTGGTAATATTGTTATATTTGTAATGGTTACAACTCCTACTAAATGGAATTTTTAGAAGTTATGGAAAACCACTATAAAATCAGACACCGCACATAGTTTTGTGTGAATTCAGCTTCCATGAAGGTTCTTTGGAATGGAATGGAAATAGAGGAAATCGCTCCATGATGAGGGGTGAGGCAAGGGGACACTCTTAGCCCACACCTATTTGTGCTTTGTATGGAAATATTAAGTCACCTTATCAAAACTGAAAGCACACAAGGAAGATGGAAGGCTTTAAAAATCAAGATTGATGGGCGGCACTTGTCACATCTATTCTTTATTGATGATTTGTTATTTGCAGAAACATCCAATGCTCAAATAGAAGTCATGAAAGAAGTGATGGGTGGATTCTATCGACTCTTGGGGCATAAAATAAACTTGATAAATCTAGAGCATTTTCTCAAGAAATGTACATTTTAGTAGAGCATCTAACCTTAGTCAAAGGTTGAGAATAGGTATTACTGGTGACATGGGAAAATACCTAACTGAACCGTTGATACACAAAAAAGAAACCAATGAAACTTTCCAATTGATTGTGCTTGAATATTACATATTTTTACCTACCAATTATGGGGAATTAACACTTGATATTGGCCATTACATGATAGTTTAGGCACTAGTATACTTAGAGTTCTGAGGTATTAAGTTAATTGCATTTTGATATTAAATTGCGCATTTTAAGGCATAAACACGTGCATTTCTTAATATGGACTTTGGATATTACATTTGTGCTTGATTTTCATTATAAGTCAATTGAGAGAATTGAAGAAAGATGTTTAAAATGTCAAAAATAAGCCAAAAAAGTGAATCTGTCAAAGTTAGAGAAAATTACGAAAAATGCTCAAAATTTCTGAAAATGTGCAAAAATGCCCCTTTGGCTGTGGGCCTCGCCGTGGCAAGGCCAAGACGAGGGCCCCAAACTTGGCATGTTCTCTGGACCTGGCCGTGGCACCTCACGGCGAGGGCCCGAAATCAGAAATTCTCCAGACTCGTTTTTGAGATTTCATGGGGTATAAAATAGACCCCAAGCACGAAAATACTCCAGCTCTCCTAGGGTTTCATCATTCCTCTACATTCCTCACTCAAATCTTCATCTTCCCACTCAATCTCATCTCCATTCTTACTTATTTTCTTGTTCTTCCATCTTTCACCTTCCATTTCCACTCCACTTCTTCTTCATTCTTTCTCATCCATGGAGGCGGCAACTATAGGCTATCTTGGGCTCGAATTTGAAGATATGAGAGGCTCATTTCAAGGTGCTTTGGTGGTGTGAAGGTAGCTTTAGCTTCAATTGGCAAAATAGGGGAGTTATATGTGTTCTCGTTCTCTTTTCCTTATGTATTGAGTTTTGTGGTTGCATTTCTATTGTATATTTAGATTGGAGACATGATTTTCCTTTCTCATTTTCTATGAATTGGAATATTTGTGTTGGATATTGAGTTATATTAATTGAATGATATTTATGTTTAAATTCCCTATTGGATTTGTGATGCTATATGATTTTTAGTGGTTGCTAGATTGTGTAGCTTAATTTATCCAATTGAATGCTGTGGTTACACATTCTTGAGAGGAATCGATTTTCAAAACTCAAGTTCCAACACACCAAGTAGAGCTTAACACTAACCCTAAGTGATAACTATGAAAGTGGTTGCTTGATTAGTTATTAATTAGAGCTAGTGGACCCCTAGTGGTTGCTTGGGAATTTTTCAATTATACTTAGTAAATCTTTTAACTTCCAACATCAATTTAATGAAGCGTAAGAGCCACCGTAACATTACCAAAGCCCATTTTACAAATTTCCCCTTATCCAAACATTTTTCTCCCTTTAATACAAAAAAATCACAAAAACAAGTAATAGCATTTGTCAATAGTTTTATTAAATGAATTTTCAAACCAAAACCCCCATCCTTTTATTGTTTTGATTGCATTTAATTAGTTTAGGTAGATTAAAAAACTCCTCAAGTGAAACAACCCGGGGTTGAGACCTATATTGCAATCCTTGGATTAAATTTTGATATTAACCCCTAAGGCGCATTAGGAAAAGGTTAAATCACCAATACATCACTAGGAAAGTACGGGAAAAACTTAGATCATGGAAGGGGAAATATCTCTCTATGGTAGGTAGAACGGTATTAATCAAGACAGTGATTTTAGCCCTCCCATCATACCAAATGCAGTCTACCTTGCTGCCAAAAGGTGTGTAACTGAAAATTGAGAGCCTAAGCTGCCAATTCTTGTGGAGTCAAGATGAAAGCTTGAGGAATATGCATCTCTTGCTTGGTATTGTATCAGAAAGGGCAACAGAAGGGGAGGAATTGGTATTAGAAACCTCGTATACGAAAATAAATCATTCATCATAAAACTTTGTTGGGGGCTAGTTACAAAGCCTAATGCCCTATGGGTTTAATGCCTCAAAGCTACATATGAGAGCGGAAGAGACCAAATACCTGTAGTGGAAACGAATACGACAAACTCCGTAAACTGGAAAGCAATAGCAAAAACATGGGATGCATTTCTTAGGGGGATGGGAAAGAAAATAAACAATGGCTGGTCCACAAAATTCTGGTGGGACTCTTGGAGCCCACTAGGAAAACCCCTCATTGACTAAGCACACTACAACCAGGACATGAAAAATGCCAATTAAAACTAATTCTTAGAGTTTTTGAAAGTATGTACTAAGTAAAACTTAACTTAAACTACCTAAAATGCAACTAATGGCTTAAGATCCCGTCAAATGTAAGTTTGACAAATAGTCTACTAATAAACCAATTACTTGACTCTTCGGCATCGGCACCACTTTAGGAGTCACCTTCATCATGTGCCTTAGGGCATCTTCAAAGAATTTCTATTCAAGGGATGCAATACAATGCAACCCCTAAGTCGTTCTCTTCAATGATCCGGTTATGCAACTAATTTCTAATAGTCTATATGAAAAATGTAAGAAAATTGGGGAAGACATTTTTTATTTGGCTTTCAACATTCGTTTTGTACTATATCAAGAAATGTTGGTGCCTTATCCTCCGAGTCCGATTCATTTGCCCCGATTCAGTGAGACTTGGCTAAGGACACAATCATGGTCAGAGAAGACTCTATTAGAAAGGCGCGAGAAATAGGTAAAGAAGACTGAAGAGGAAAGAAACAAAGAGGGCGCTATGGTAAATTAACAACATTTGAAAATCACAATTTAATATCTCTGGTCTGATTTGGGATTACTAGAATTGGAATCACACATTTGAGATTTCTATATTTTCAAGGAATGTATTTGGATTTTTTCAAAAAATTATTTATGTTTATTTGAGTAAATAAATATGTTGGGAAATAGAATCCTAAATTTCAAACTCTCCATGAATCATTCACTCTTCCATATAAGTTTAAACAACGAAAAAATCCCAATTTATAAAAAGTAGGGAGAAAATCAATAAATTAGATGAAAAACTTGACAAAAGCTTACAATATTCAATATATCGAATATATCTATTCAATAGCATCTCTACGGTTTTTTTTTTTTTTTCTTTTTTTTACCTGAAATAGCATCTCTACGGTAATAGCAAGCTTTAGCTAAAATTTTATATAGAATGTATACCTCTCCTCTCTCACATAAGAGGTAGTCTGGTTAGGTAAGGTGCAATGCAAATATAAGATTCAAATATATTTTAACACCTATACTGTCATTTTTCAAACTAATTAATTCACTTAATTTGTAAATTAACTAATTTATTTTACTTTAAAAAAAAATCAAAAATCAATGGCTTCTGTTCCACATTTCAACCAACTGGTTCAACGCTTTGGTGGATGAGCCACAGGCACCTCTTGCAGATTCAGCCAACTCTCTCATCTTCAAGCTCCTTTCCCTCATCTCTCTGCCTTTCTCTGATTCCATCAATTCTCTCACTTTCTTCTCCAATTCGTCCCCTTTTACAAATCCATCTTCATCTCTCTGTTCCAATCCTATCGCCATCTTCATATCTTCCACCAGCAAATTCCTATTCATGTGCTGCTCTGCATACAACGGCCACGTAATCATGGGCACTCCAGCCACCACCGCCTCCAACACTGAGTTCCACCCACAATGACTCACAAACCCTCCCACAGATTCTCTTGCCAGAACCTCCACCTGTGGGGCCCACGACTTCACCACCATCCCTCTTTCTCTTGTTCTCTCCATAAACCCACTTGGCAAAATCGATTCCAAATCGAAATCTGCCGTTGTGTCCAATGTCTGCTTGGTTTTCTCATCAATGGGTGGCCTCTTGACAACCCACAAGAATCTCTGCCCACTCTTTTCCAATCCATAAGCAATCTCCTTCAATTGTTCCACCGTCATCGAGCCACGGCTTCCAAAACACAAGTACACCACACTTCGGCTCGGCTGCTTCTCAAGCCACGCCAAACAAATCTGACTTTTCCCACGATCTTCCGATTCTTCTTCTTTTCTATCATTTGGCTCTGCAATAAGAGGACCTATGTAGTAAACAGGAGGTGCTTGTTTTGGATCTGGAAAGCAAACACCTTCAGATATAGCCTTTACAGCTATAGGCTCGAGCTCTTCAAATGTGTTAACAATGATACCACTTGATTTGGGAAGATTAGAACAGAAATTCAAGAAATCCCAGTATGCTGGATCTTCTCTATCAAGCAATGGTTCTACAATATGAAAGGCCTTAAGTGGGGGATTAGCCGGGAAGTCTAGATCTATGGAGAGATCCTTGAAGCTGTGAGTGGTTCGCTCATGAATTTTGGGAAAATACGAGAAAGCAGAGAGAATAGCAGCGCCAGAGGTGAAGAAATAGTAAACAGGAATCCCAAGAGAAGAACCTGTATTCATTGCTGATGAACAGAACATATCGATGACGAAAGCTTGAATATTGGAAGTTTGTGAGATGTCTTTGAGTGCGGAAGCCACGTTGGTGTCGTTGAGTCTGATGAATTCAAAGGCGATGGCCGCACCACTGCGAGGCGAGGTGGCTGATTTGACGGCGAGGAAGGGGAAGCGGAGGAAGGAAATGGATGGGTAAGACTGTGAGATGCGATGGATGTAAGAATTGAGGGAGGGTTTGTCATGTAAGCCAGTGGTGAGGAGGATGGTGATGGAGAGGTTGTGGGATTGGTGAAGAAGGAGCTTTCCAAGCTCAACCATGGAGATTATGTGGCCTATGCCTGGTGAAGGATAGAGCACTATGGTTTGTTCCATGTTTGGGAGACCAAAGAATTGTTGATTGATGAGACAGAAGTTTTGAGTGGAGTGTGGAGAGAACTATTGATTAGGAATTGAGGCAACTAAGATGAATTAGATGATAACTTGATGATGCATCTTGATATGTATAGAGACAAAAACAAGTCCTTTGATTTCTGTATAAAATAAGTTGAAAGTTGGGTAGGGCTCAACTCGTGGGCCACGTTGTGGATGCTCAAGACCGAACTAATTGTTCAGAATTGAGATAATTTGTCCGTTTGGTTGATAATTAGATGTAACTTGTAGCCCCGTATGTTATGTGTGGGAGAGAATTATATATAATTCTGGTGCAACGGATTGATTATGATGTTTGGTTGGACCTTCGTAATGTAATAGGGATTATATGTTGTAATCCCAATTACATTTTTTAGATGTAATGGGAATTACATTGATAGGACTAATAAATGTGGATTACATTCATCTTGTAATCATATAAAAAGACAAAATTACCATTATAACTTTTAAATTGACTAAAGCACCCTTTAAGAAAATACTATTAATTGTCCCATTAAAATCCTAATAATTTTTTATATAAATTATCTATTGGTTATTCTCCTTTTTCTTATTACACGATCATGCTTCTCAAATACCATACTACTTATAAGAAAGATCACTGTTAATCTCATCTAGTATGGTTCTTTCACTCTCTATTTAACGTGCCATCATAATCATTATGCATCTCATTTTTTAATGGAGGGAGGAAAGAGATGAAGATTGAAGATTGCTGCTAGTATAATGAACATGACAAGAAATTTGGGAATTATGGTTTATTATTTTATTTTAGTTTAGTTTTTTTTTTTACTATTTTTATATTTAGAGATTAGATAGTTCATAGAGTTACTTTAATTTAACTTTTCATTTATTTTTTAAAAAACAATTTTATGATTCAATATTTAAATTTTGATATGTTTAATATTCTTTTATGGATATGTTGATTTTCATTGGAAGATAACATGGGAAAAAAGTTAAACTACTGTTTTGATATAATTTTCAATTATACATACTATTTTTAACTACTTATTTTCGGTATGAAGTAATTAGAAGATTCCTATAATGCTAAAATTAAATGTCAATTATTGTATTATTTTACTAAGTAACTAGAATTTTCTCCCAATACGATGCACAGAAAATATATTAATATTCTAATTAATAAAATTTTATAATAATTAATTGTATTTTGAAATATTGTTTGTTGACCTATTAATACTCAATTTAATAATATCTCATAACAACAAATTATATTAAAATAAGATGATAAAATAGTTTAAATTTGGATTCGAATAAAATTATATTTCAAATATGAACATTGAATAATTATTCTTATTTAAAATGTATTATAAATTTGATAGTTATAACAAATTAATATATACATCTCAACCATTTATCCTACTTTATCAATTAAGTATTGAATTACCTATTGGTTATTTTCCTCTTCTTCTCGATCATGCTTTTAGTTCTCTGATTCAAGATTGGAAGACCAGATGAGGAAAATTATATGGATAAATTAAAACCTTAACATTTTTACATTCGTGTTACTGGAGGGAAAGTGGATTTTCACCACTGGCTCTTCCCAGGTATGGACGAATTCTTCTGCAAATCATTAAAATCAAAAGTGATTGTTCGGCAAAAGAGAAATTGAGAGGCAAATGAGAAAAGTTTGCAAATCCTTGGTGTGAATGAATGTGATGGTGTCACCCTCTGAATTTATAAGGTGTCATCGGAACTAGTGTAGAGAGATTTGAAAAAACTCACCGCCATGCTTCTGAACTTTGAATACAACACGTGGAAAATAAAAAATCTTCTGGCTTTTTTTTTTTTTTTCATTGATAGAACTTTTTTATTTTGTAACTTTTGTTCTTTTTTTTTTTTGTCATGGGTAACTTCGATTTCAAATTTATAAGTTTGATTTGTGCTAACTATGATTAGATCATTTTCTATCATAGTTATGACTTTAAAATGACTAAATTCTTTTATAATTATGATTGGTTTTTGGGCTTAGTATTTTCCTTACCTAACGTAGTTAGCTTTTATTAAAGTCATTGAATCTTTAATAACTATGATAGACTCCTACTATCATAGTTAGGTTTTTTCAAATGTTAGTTAAACTCTTTTCCAATTACAATAGACAATTTTGTTTTAGTAATTTCCTTTTCTAAAGTAGTTAGCATCTCATTGGTTCAAAAGTTGATTTGGGAATTTGATCGGATCACGAAGGTTATGTGGTTGTAAATGATGGTTTCAAATTAAATTACTTGGAAGGATTAGACATAGATAAGGGCAATTTTGTCTCATTCTATATTATTCCCACTTTTTTCCATTTTCACACTACTGCAGAAAGGGGATTCTAAATATGTTATTTCGGGGTTTTAATGTCACTTTTTTATGTGACATAAAAAGTAGTGACTTAGAAAAAATAGAGATTTTACATCATTTAAAATAGAGGACATGGAAAGTCATATTTTCCATATCACAACTTATGAAACAAGCGACGTAGATAAGTCCCTGAATAATTTTTTTTTATTAAATGGCTGAGATTTCACGTCACATGTTTAGAAAACATGTGACGTGGAATGTGGTGTGAAGAAACCGTCACTTATTATCCAAATAAGTGACGTGATTTCGGAGAAACCACGTCATATTTTATGGTTACATTTGACATGGTTTCTCCAAAACTATGTCACTTATTTGGCTAATAAGTGACGTGGTTTCTTGCCAGGATATTTCACGTCACATGTTTCTAAACATGTGATGTGGATTTTTTTTAAATTAAATTTTAATATTTTCGTTTGATCCCATTTTCTTTTTCTTGTTTTTGCTGTCTCAGAAAACAGATTCACCACAAATAGCAATCAACCAAGCTAACATAAGTAATCAATCATACTAACCATATATAACTTGTGCTTACTACTACTTCACAAACCATTAGTGTTACACAATTTAGTATTTTGTACAATGATCAATCATCTTTACTAACCAATTCCGAAAGCAAAAATTCAGCAACATTCTCACGAATTGAATCAAGATCTTCATCTGTAAATGTGTTGGTATCATAAAACTGCATCAATAAAGATGTGATGATCAATGCAAAGAAATTATATAAAACATTATATATTTATGTATTAACTGTATCAATCATACAAGAATTTAACTTATACATGTGAGAATGATCCGGTTCGTTCACTAATAATAATGTCAGAAATATATTTCATGACGTAATATCCGCACTTCAATAACAAGAAACGGTATAAATTAATAGCAATCAATTTAATAAATCTCTTATATCATCAACGCTCTTACAATAAGCATTTACACGCTTCACATAAGGGCATCGATATATGCCATTCTTACTAGGCACGTTTCTTTTGGCAAATTCAATAAATTCTTCCACCCCTATTTGATACTCTTTAGTGGTTCTCAATGCATGCATCCAACTACGATCCATTCTAATTAACCTATGCCATATGTCCAACAAATTAGTCAAGTTTAGTTCACTACCTTGTGAAGAAATGGGCAAGCCATACACTTAACTTCACTTCATGCAAATTTTTTAAAAATTTTGGCAGAGTTTCCCCTTGTAAATGTGACATCCAAAAATTACATTTACAATCCAATTTTAGTCCAGTAAATACAAAAGCATACCATTACTAATTCAACACCAATCAAATAGGCATGCCATACATTTAACTTCACTTCATGCAAATTTTTTTAAAAATTTGGCAGAGTTTTCCCTTGTAAATGTGACATCCAAAAATTACATTTACAATCCAATTTCAGTCTAGTAAATACAAAAGCATACCATTACTAATTCAACACCAATCAAATGGGCATGCCATACATTTAACTTCTTTTTTGTCAACACCATACATTTAACTTCACTTCATGCAAATTTTTTAAAAAATTTGGCAGAGTTTCCTCTTATAAATGTGATATTCAAAAATTACATTTACAATCCAACTTCAGTCCAGTAAATACAAAAGCATACCATTACTAATTCAACACCAATCAGTAATTACAAAACCTATAATTTCACCCTCATTTGATGGAAATTAAACATTGCTCTACAATTAGTAAATTAAATACTCACTATGGAAAAATTGATAAGTAATTGTACAAAGTATGAAGGATATGATAAAGTAATTGATAACCCACTGAGCAGAGAGCATCTAAACAACAGCCATTGAAGTAACACAAGAATAATGAAATGATTTCAAACTAAAAGAACAAGAATGCAATAATCCCAAACGTTGGCAAAAAAAATGGAATTCCAAACAAAAAAAGAGCAATAACCATTCTGGGCAAGGGCCAAGAATAAGCCCCATTATGCAAATTCAGTGCAAGAGCCAAAAAAATTACAAAATAAAATAAATTACAAAATAAGCACCTGTGTGAGCGGACGAGCTGAGCGAGAGAGCTGAGGGAGTGAGAGACCTGAAGGACGAGCTGAGGGAGAGAGCTAAGAGCTGAGAGCTGAGATCTAAGGGAGCGAGACGATGAAGATAAAGCTGAGGGGTGAGGGAGATGAAGCTGGTGTTTTTTTTTATTTCTTCAACGCATGCAGATGAAGAAGAAGCTGAGGGGTGAGGGAGAGGGAGAGAGCTGGGGGTGAGGGAGAGAGCTGAGGGCGAGTGGCTTCAAATTTTTCTGGGGAGCTGAAGGTTTTTGCGCGCGGCAATGAAAATTTCGTCAATAATGAAGGTAGTTGAAGGTTTTAATATATTTTTTTAAGTAACCACGTCACATATAGAAAATATGTGACGTGGTTTCTTCTAAACGACGTCACATATTAACATATGTGACGTAGTTTGAAAGAAACCATGTTATAAACCTGATAGCAAACCACGTCACATATTTTCTCTATGTGACGTGGTTTCTTATAAAAAAAATTAAAAACCTGATAGTAAACCACGTCACATATTACAAATATGTGACGTGGTTTCTCACAACGTTATACCACGTCAGATTTCTCCCATTATTGTGACGTGGTTTCTTCCTCAGCCTGATATTTAATTACAAAAATGCCACTGAGTTATTTTCAATGTCAGTTTTATAATTGACTGACGTTAATTAGAGACAAGAAATGGGCTTTTTGTAGTAGTGTCAATGAAATCCAACCAAACAAATGCATGATCTTTCCTTGATGATGAACCAAACAGATTCATGTAAACCTTATTACATTACATTGCATTACATTACATTACATTCCCGGTGATTAATTGAACCAAACAGGCACGTCGTGTTAGTCGAATTATTATAGAGTTTCACTGAGTCGGCCGAGTCGCTCCCTCCGTGAATCAGAACCTCAACCTGATCGGACTGGTGCCCAAGCTGGCGGGTTCCAAGTTGAATCGATTGATTCGGTTCGAGTTTGATAACTTTGATTATAAGATTCAATTGATTTAATTTGTGGAGATTAATGAAACAAAATGAGTAACTAAATTTTAATATATGCCACATGTAATTAGATTATACATTATTTTTTAAGTAAAAAAATTAGTTTGGAGAAAAAAATATAAATATAAACAATTTAAAGTGGTTTATTTTTCATAATTCATTTATCCAAAAAATTCAATTGAATCTTATAATTACGACATAAGGAGCCGTGGATATAAGGAAATAGAATAAGGATTATGGAGCATTTGTTTGATATGTTGTTAGGGAATAATGAAATATGAAATTTATACTTTATTTAGAAGAAATATAATAAATGTAAAATAATTTCTTAGCACTACTATGATAAAAAAATATGAATGGTGCAAATGTCTTAATATTGATTTATGAAGGGTATTAATGTTTTTTTTTTTTTAACTGAGGGTATTAATGTTCATAATCCGCATCATATATTCAAAGTTATGTAGCGATGATTATCTTATTTTCCATAATCTATTATAATTAGGATTATGTTTGATTACTATACTAACCAAACATATGAATCATCATAACGCATGATGACAGAGAACTATGGTTTGTTTCATTTTTGGGAAGTAGCTAGAGAGATTCAACGATTTGGTGACTAAATGGGTGAGAAGTGTTTTGAGTAGAGTCTGGAGAAGACTATTAAGTAACAGTTAAGTATGGAGGCAACTAGATGAGTAGGTGACTTGATGTACTTTTTAGCCATATAAAGAAGAGATGGGATCTTAAGATCTTTGATATGTAGAGATAAACAAAGCAGTCCTTTTATTTTTTATTTTTTTTAATTAAAAGGCCAAATGATATTAACAATAGAAAGTAAAGTACATCATAAAGGCAATATTAGAGGGGAGAGAGAGAAAATAAGGAAGAAGATACATATATATATATATATGAAGATGTGGGTTAATAACTACCACATCTATATTGGAAAAAAAGGATACAAAGGACATAATATCTTCCAAGACGATGCCTCCAGATTTTTCCTTTGACTAGCCATTTGAGGTATTTGCTTGGTTGAAGCCAATATCAGAAGTGATGTAGATCCAGTGATAAAAAAAGAGGATTTAAAAGATCCAAGACAAAGTTGAATGAAAACACTTGTAATTAAACAAATGATCCCTCTTTGTCTTTGAATCCATTGGAAGTGTTGAATTGATTAATCTTTGAGGCATATCCATGAATGACATAGAGTAATACCTCTCCATTTATTTCTGCATAAAGAAGTTGAAAGTTGGATATAGGACTCAGCTCGTGACTCGTGAGCCACGTTGTGGATGTTGAAGAGTCAACACTGATTTGATTAGTAAATTTACATTTAATTGGGATGCAAATAAAGAATATAAGTGACTGTAAGATATAAAACAAAGTAATAATATAACTTTTATACTTGAAATTTCAGTCAATTTTAGTTTTGGTCTTTGAACTTTAAAATCGATAGTTTTGGTTCTCAAACTTTCAGTCTATTGGTCTTAGTCCCCGAACTTAAAAAAACTTGAAAAATCAATAACTAATGGTTATAAATGGCACAAAGTTGAGGGACCAATAAAGTTCATGGATCAAGACCAGATGATTAGCCTTAGTCGTATAGGGCACCAAAGTTGTTAGATTAACACCTATAGGATACGGAAATAACCTAAGCCAATTTCCTCATTTATTTGACAAAATGTGTAACTTAAGTTGCGAAATGCCACAAGCTATCACAAGTTTTCTCAAATTCATACTCTAGAACTAAACTAATCTATCTAATTGTTTTTGGTATATTTTCTGGTTTTTGAAGTTTAGAACAAGAAAAGAATAAAATGGTGATTTGGTATGAATTAAGAAACAAAGTGAAATGTATTCCCTTCCAATGTATCCACTAAATTATCCTTGTTCTCCTAAAAAGTTTCTCCAAATCAATCTAATTTAATATTATGAACAACATCCACTAACTAAGTAGAAGCAACCTATACAATCACTACTACAGAAATGCCTTATTGCAGCACAACAATAGCAGCGCTCAATAACTACAAGTGCTGCTATAGATACTTGAAAGCCTATCCCAGCGCTTTATAAAACTAAGCGCTGGTATAGGTGAACCCTATCCCAACATTTATATCTTGTATATTATAAAGCGTCGGGATAAACTCAAATTTAATCTATTAAAATTTGTTTCATGTAAGGCTTGATTTTGGGTTGACTTTACTTTTTCTTCTAACTTTTATTTCACGTTTTGAATTATTAAAAAAAATTTCGTAATTTTCTAATTTTTCAAACTAATTCAGATATATTTTTTATTTTTAAAACAAGAAAAATTAAAAATTAAAATTAAAAAAATCATTTTCATGGCCTATCCCAGCGCTTTTCACGGATAAAGCGCTGGTATAGGCCTCATTAAAGAATTTTTTAATTTAAATTTTTATTTGTTCTCTTTTTTACTTATCAGATTATTTTAGAATATGTTTTTCAATTTTTTTATTTTTCATGGCCTATCCCAGCGCTTTTTACGTATAAAGCGCTGGGATATGCCTCATTAAACAATTTTTTAATTTAAATTTTTATTTGTTCCCTTTTTTATTTATCAGATTATTTTAGAATATGTTTTTCAATTTTTTTTATTTTTCAAGGCCTATCTCAGCACTTTTTACGTATAAAGCGCTTGGATAGGGCTTATTAAACAATTTTTTAATTTAAATTTTTATTTGTTTTCTTTTTTACTTATCAGATTATTTTAAAATATGTTTTTCAATTTTTTTATTTTTCATGGTCTATCCTAGCGCTTTTTACGTATAAAGCGCTGGGATATGCCTCATTAAACAATTGTTTAATTCAAATTTTTATTTGTTCTTTTTTTACTTATCAGATTATTTTAGAATATGTTTTTCAATTTTTTTTATTTTTCATGGCCTATCCCAGCGCTTTTTACGTATAAAGCGCTGGGATAGGCCTCATTAAACAATTTTTTAATTTAAATTTTTATTTGTTCTCTTTTTACTTATCAGATTATTTTAGAATATGTTTTTCTATTTTTTTTATTTTTCATGGCCTATCCCAGCGCTTTTTACGTATAAAGCACTGGGATAGGTCATTTGCTTTATATTTAATTAATTCTCTGAATATTTAACCTTATCTTTTTTTATTTAATTTTTTTATAAATTCCACCTTTTTTTTAATTTTTATGACCCTATCCCAACTCTTTTTATAAAAAGCACTGGGATAGGTGCGTGGGAAATTTCCCTCCACAAATCTAAAATTTTCCTTTTCCCTCTCATTTCCCCACATTTCCCCACATTTCACTTAAAAAGCACCGTACTTTGACTTTTCATCTCCTCTTTGCTTCTTCATCTCTTCCTTCTCTCCGATCATCATCATTGAGGTCTCTCAGATCTGTGTGGATCAAGTCCAGATCTACATGTGATGGTGGTTTCTTAAGGGTAAGGGTCTTCTCTTATATTGAACGTTGTGTTTTCAACCTCATTACCTTTTTCTCTTTTCTTCTAGGGAAAATTTCAATAAGGGACCACTGTAGACAATTAATGTAAAAGAAGGACCAAATATTTCTGAAATTTCACTTAAGGACCTAGGTCCTGCAGTGAAATTAAATTGCCAAGGTAAAATACCTTACTATCCTTGTACATAATATTAAAACAAAAAGAACAAACAAAAAGGAAATCTGGTATCATCTTCTCTCCTCCCTCAAATTAGAAATCACGGCGTCTTCAAGCACAAGGGAAAGCCCACCGTCATCGCCACCCACAAACGGAAATCGACGTCATCTTCAAGCACGGTTGGGTTGTGGTTGTATGGGTGCTGTTTGTATAGCTCTGTTTGGTTCGATTTTTCGAAGATAATGAGGTGGAAAATGTTGAACTATGATTTTTAGAGTTATGGTGCTTGTCTCTGTCTTATGCAATTTCTATTTTGGTTTGATGTTTGGTGATGAGGAAGGAAGAAGAATTGTGTTCTGTTTTTTGTGGGCTAGCAAGCCTTTTTGTCCTTGTCTTGATTTTTGCTTTTCATAGCGTGTTAGCGTGGAACAAATTTTTGAGGAATTGATTGCTATCTTATTGTGGGCTTGTGATGGTTTGTGAAGTTAAAAAGATTTTTGGTCCTATTAAATTTCATATGGGATTTTGGGACTTTCAGCAGCTTCTTTGGGTTGCTTAGATTAGAATGGGTTTTCGTTGTCCTCTTATAATTTGGCTTGTCCAGGCCTAACACAAGGAAATCGCCATATGCACAAGAAAATGGCCATACGCACAAGGAAATTGTCATATGCACAAGCAGTAATAAAGACTCTTATAATTTGCGTTATCCAGGCCTAGCACAAGGAAATCGCCATATACACAAGAAAATGGCCATACGCACAAGGAAATTGCCATATGCACAAGCAGTAATAAAGACCCTTATAACTTGCGTTGTCCTGGCCAAGCACAAGGAAATGGCTATAGGCACAAGGAAATGGCCATACGCACAAGGAAATTGCCATATGCACAAGCAGTAATAAAGACCCTTATAATTTGGCTTGTCCAGGCCTAGCACAAGGAAATGGCTATACGCACAAGGAAATGGCCATACGCACAAGGAAATTGCCATATGCACAAGCAGTAATAAAGACCCTTATAATTTGGCTTGTCCAGGCCTAGCACAAGGAAATGGCTATACGCACAAGAAAATGGCCATACGCACAAGGAAATTGCCATATGCACAAGCAGTAATAAAGACCCTTATAATTTGGCTTGTCCAGGCCTAGCACAAGGAAATGGCTATACGCACAAGAAAATGGCCATACGCACAAGGAAATTGCCATATGCACAAGCAGTAATAAAGACCCTTATAATTTGGCTTGTCCAGGCCTAGCACAAGGAAATGGCTATACGCACAAGAAAATGGCCATACGCACAAGGAAATTGCCATATGCACAAGCAGTAATAAAGACCCTTATAACTTGTTTTGTCCAGGCCTAGCACAAGGAAATCGCCATATGCACAAGAAAATGGCCATACGCACAAGGAAATTGCCATATGCACAAGCAGTAATAAAGACCCTTATAACTTGCGTTGTCCAGGCCTAGCATAAGAAAATCGCCATATGCACAAGGAAATCGTAATATGAACAAGTTGTAATAAAGTTCAGGCCACGCACAAGGAAATGGCCATACGCACAAAAAAATGTCAATATGTACAAGGAAATCGTAATATGAACAAGTAGTAATAAAGTTCAGGCCACGCACAAGGAAATGGCCATATGCACAAGGAAATTGACATATGCACAAGGAAATCGTAATACGAACAAGCAGTAATAAGATAACATTAAAAAATATAATAAATACGTTTTATCAGAAAGAGAGAGAGTGTCAGATGAGAGAGGGTGTCAGAGGAGAGAGGGTGAGAAGAATATTTTTTTTTTATTGAGACTTGTTCATATGAGCTTTTCCTTGTGCATAGGAGCTTTTCCTTGTGCATATGAGCTGTTCCTTGTGCGTATTAAAATGAGTGGGGTTGTGAGAGAGAGAGAGAGAAGAGAGAGAGTGCCAGACCATGTGGGGTGGGCCGGTACGTTATGTCAGCCTAGTACAAGTCTTTTCCAAGGGGTGCAAAGTGAAATTAAATCATCTTTTCCCTTCATAAGTTCACAAGGGCTTTTAGGTCTTTTTGCACATCAAATTTTTTTCATTTTAGGACCCAAGTCCTGCAGTGACGTTTCAGATTTTTTTGGTCCCAATCTGAAATAAATTTGTTACAGTGGTCCTTTAATGAAATTTTCCCTTTCTTCTACCCCTTCTAATTTCTTTTTGCCTTTAGTCACGGATCAGATTTTGTGCTCTGTTTTTTCTTCTTCTTCACTACTCTTGACTTCGCTTCTGGACTTCACTTCTTATTCATGTGTTAATTTTTATTTTATTTGAAGCTCGTTATTTTTGGTAGCTATGGTTACAATTATGATGCTTTCTTGCTCTTTTGTTTTTGGATATGGCAAGTTGATAGTTTAATTAGAAGAGATATTTTGGTTGCTGCTCTTCTTAGTTTATGTTCATTCCATCATATTGATATGAACATATCATTGTCTGATTCTTCTTATTCCCTCATATTGATTGTTAATAAGCATTGGTTGATGTTTTCCGAGGCTTGAATGTATGAAGTCTTCATTAGGAATTTTGCACTGACCTATTGCAATAGGTCATATGACCTATTACAGCACTGTATAGGGTCAAAAAAAGCGCTGCTATAGGATATTTCTGTAGTAGTGAATTAACTTGACATGCCAAAATTCATAATAGTTTAAGCCAATTCATTAATAAAAATAGCAACCAACTATGTCACTAGAATTCATTCATTCCAACTCCAATACCTAAACAACTAGCCTTGGGCTTTTGCATTAATGAAACGAGCTGGAACTCCCGTACGTTGCACGGGTGATCCAATTTCAAATGATCTATCAATATGCTATGTTTAACTTAAAATCATTTTGCCACTGAATAAAGAGATGGGAAAAGACGCCAATGTTAAAATAATGTTTCTCTCATAAAAGCAACGCGACCTTCAAAGACAAATTATTTGAATTGACATTATTATCTCATTGTATTGTGAAATTCATACATAATAGTTGTACAAAATCATTAAATGCACATTCAGTGCATGAAATTTGGGTTGACAAAGAGACGAAATCTGTTCTTATAAAGAAAAAGAGAAATGATGAGTCCTCGGGAAAGATGCAACATGCATCTTCGTTAAGAGTAGATCGAACTTCTTCATGTGATGCGCGAGAAGAATGTTATTTAACGAAACATTGCAAATGTTTTTAAGAACTAAGAGTAAATATTATTGATAACCTTACAATTTTGCTATATAAATTATTTGAAAGAAATAATAAATTTCTACGAAACTTTGATCAAAAGCGTCATATGAAGTACACCCTATCACTTCTTTTTTAAGTGGTTAAAATTTGATAGGATTCACCAACAATCTACCAAAACCATAGGAAATACATTTGTAATAAGTAATCATTTCAGCTAAACTATCCTCACAATCCTATAATATTGATTTATACATTTGTAATAAGTAACCATTTAAGAGAGTACCTCCTCGTCAATAAGGACAATAGAAATAGCAAATAGCTCATTTGGAGTCGTTTTGGGGAACACATTCCATTTCCTAAAACCTTCACAGGTGTCTTCCAACTGTTGGCCCCATCATGAATGTAGGGAAGCCAGTTCCATGCGGGATATTCTGCTCATCAATTCACAGACAAAGCTACACCATACATGTAGGAACAACATTCAATGTGCAAACTACATGGCCAAATCGGGTCAAGCCTCCACAAATCAGATAACACTGTTACCATCAGTACTCGGTGGATGTCTTCACCTATATTTGGCGGATAAACAATTCTGCTCTTATTTCGTTAGATTCTAATTTTATTTTGTTAGTTTTAGTGTCAGCTAGAGTACTAATCTAACCTGATTTAACCATCAAGCTTCGGGCTTGCCATCATTTACTCCTAAAAGAAAAGAAGCTAGGTAAAGAAACTTTGGCCAGGAGAAATGAATTTTTTTGAAGAGGGGTTGCTGGTTAGGAATGAAAGGGGACAAAGCATTCTAACAAAATAGATGTATGACAAACACAATAGGGACAAATCAATCCAAGTATACAATCCCATAGTTATACCTGTAGGAACTCCGTGTGTAACAATAGAATTTGGGCTGCCATTTAATATTGGGCCATAGCAAAAGATATGGACACAAAAGCACCCAAGCATATTGGGCCACTGATTACTATTGGTTGTTAACAACAAAACTTACCTCCTTGATTATGTAAAGAGATGCCTTTATTAACACCTCGACGCTAACCAAGTACCAGGTTATGCATGAGCAGATCTGCAAGTATACTAAATCCATGTTATATGATGTTTGACTCTGGAAAATATGAGATTGAATCTCAAAAGACCAGCTCTACACAATCGAGTTGTAATACAAGCTACAAACATATTATAAGATTCATCAAAATTATAGAATTTGTTAGTCTCAAGGAATGATGAGAGAGAGAGTGCCTTAAGTTGCAGACCATTGAAAAATGGATGCAATGAATATCACCGTTAGTAACGCTAGAGAAAGATAAAGGGGTCAAATAATAAAATAAAATCAGCTTTCCTGCAGAAAGATCATCACTGGAGTATTAACACAATGAAGATGAGTCGGCTTCATTCATATGGAGATCTATGGTATTATCAGATGACATATGGAGATCTAGTGTCAATTAAATAAGAAGGAAACTACCATTTATTTCATCTATCATTATGAGAACTATGAAACAGTTTGATGAAAACTAAATTATTTGGTTACAACTACAAGAGAGACTGACCCCAAGTTTTTTTAGTCAGAACATGAAAGAGGTTGAATGGTATTCCAATTAGGTACCATTGATTGGAAGCTGTGGTTGTTAAGTCTAGAGACACTTGTTCCAAGATCTCCCAGACTCAAGACTGTAGTAAGAGAAACATTGGCATACTCTGGTAATGTTAGTATTATTATGGATTAATAGGGCGTACATTATATATATATATCATAACATAGTGAGCTTCCCCAGAATTCTCCTTATTAAATGTTTAAAAGCGTGAGGGTCAAATGATATATATAAAAAAGGAAAGGCTAAAACAGGGGATGAGGTGCAAAACTTCTCATCTCAACTCCTTTAAATGATAAATGAAGCATAAAATCTTGTATTATTTAGTTCACTCTTCCCATGAAGATAGGACGATGATAAAAAAACAGAGGTTGGAATGATTCTTTGATGACAGTTGACGTAATAGAGTCAGCAACAGAAATTGACGTTAAAAAACAGAGACAAACAGAGGCGTTCTTATAGAGAAAGAAAAGAGGAAATAGGTGGAAATGGAAATAATATATATACTAATTGCAAAATAAAGGACACATAACTACCTCTAAACCATTATTTATTATGTATATGAAAAGCAATATAAGAGGAGCTCAGATCTCACCTAATAGAAGAAGCCAAGGTGTTATGAATGAAAGTGAGCTGGATGTATCGAATGGGAGAAGGCAAAACCGGCCTAACTGGTTTAACAAATGCGCCTGCTCATTTGAATTAATGAACAAAAAGGCAAACAGAAATGAGGAAAGATGAGGAAGGAGAAGAATGGCAAGCCACGAAGAGATTTATGGCTGCTGTTACTGCGTACAGAGAATGAAAGATACTTACAATGCGCTCAGCAAGAGCATGTTCAGATTTATGGCTTCTCTCCACTGCATCCTTTAGCTAGCCTTTTCTCTCTTTACAGATAGTAACAACTTCTTCCTCTAGAGCATGTTCAGTGAATAAGAGATGATGGTGAAGCCTAACATAATATTTAATGAAGAAATGAAATGAGGGAGGAAGGTAATCACATACCATTCACTGCACAGAACGAATTTGAAAGATAGGGAAGTAATTTATGGGCATCCTCGCTATTTTGCGCAAGCCAAAAGTGAGTCATTCTTGCTTCCTCTGTTAGGTGAGATCCTACTGATGATGAAATTCAATTGTAGTGTGATTTTCGGAGGGAAACTTCAAATTCAAAATTTGAAAGTGCTGGAAATGGGAGTGTACATGTCCAGTGGCTTGTATTTCTGCTAGCACGGAGCCCCATGTCAATTTTAACGGCTTGTGAACAGTACTTTGAGTGAGGAGCCGACCATGAGCCAAGGATTGCAGTGGAAAAGAATACATACAGAGATTTGGCGGGAAGGCATTGTATTTATTGTATAATAATAATAATAATAATAATAATAATAATAATAATAATAAATAATAAATAATAAATAATAATAATAATAATAATAGATAATAGATAATAGATAGATTAGGAATTAAAAAGTTCAAACAATGATTTCTTGAATTAACATTGAACAAAACTTCATCCTCCAATTCATACAATTAGAACAAAACTCTATTGTTCTACAAAATCTCAACAACAATTCAACTAGAATTATTGTAGAAACTGAAAAATTCAAGAGGATGATTGGTTAGAAACTCCCTTGAAGCACAGGAAAACTCTGATTATCTTCTACATTGGAAAGGAATGTGAATTTAGCCTCTCATTGCTAGAAATTTGCCTCAATTTGTCAAGAATTTGTGGCTTCCATGGCTGACTCAATAGCTATGGTGAATCGGCAAATAAACAAGAAATGAAGGCGTGATGAGAGCTGAGAGAATCGTAAAAACTGAGAAGAGGAATGGAAGAGAAAAATGGGATAGCCTCCCAGAATTCAAGCCTCCCCGAATATATGGCTATGAAGTGTCTCCAAATCATAATCGAAAATTTCCTCCAAATGCACCTGGACCTAATCCTATCTCCCATACGAATATTGACATAAAACTCAACTAAATTCAGTTTTGTTTCCTTCAGCTCTACATTTCTTTCCCCTGATTTTCTCTTCACAGTTTTCAGATCCGCAAAGCTCCCTCCAGTTAAGCTACCATCGTCACTTGGCCATGCTGGCAAAACAGAATCCTCTCCAGTTCAGCTTCTCTTCGGTTAAGCAAGAAACGTGCTCGACTTCTCTCCTTCTCCGATCTCTTCTTGCCGGCAAACAACTTTCTCTTCATGCCCTAGTTGTCACAATTTCCTCAAGCTAATTAATTATGGCATTTCACTCTCTAATTGCCAATTTCCAATATTGCCCCTGAATAAAGAGTAAGAATAACAAGACAATGACTGGCAAATATGGAATTTTATTATTAAGACACTAAAAACCACATTTAATCTCAAATCTCACTAATCAAGTGATGCACTTCAAAATTGGTAGAACAATACTCCCTCCGTCCCTTATTATAAGAGTTAAAGAGGTAAAATCACACATATTAAGGAAGTGGTTGAGAGAGATAAATATACCTGAAATAATTTTATTTTCTCAAGTTTGCCTTTATTTATGATTGAGTATATAAGAGAGAGAAATATGATAATAGTGTTATAAATGAGTATGAAAGACAATGTGAATAGAGAGAATGATGGGTAAAGTGGGAAAAAAACTCATTATTAAATGCTTTGACAAATTTGACCAGGCTCTTATAAAAAGAGACAAAACCATTTCAATTTTTAGCTCTTATAATAAGGGACGGAGGGAGTAAAACAATTACGACACAATTAATCCACTTATTTTATTACAAAATGCATACTTTAAGAAAATGAATTTCTGAATTATCACTAAAATCGAATGAAAGTTAATGACCAAAACTACTGATTTTGAAGTTTAAAAACCAAAACCAAAATTAAGTGAAAGTTCAAGGTTCAAAAGTTGTATTAACCCTAAATCAAATGACCATAGTGTCCCTTTCTTAGCAAAATGATATTTTATTTCGTACAAAAAAATGGAAGGTGCCAAAATAGACGTAGTTAGCAATCGTTTTAATTAAATTATAAGGTTAGAGTATACTTTTAGTACTAAAAAAAAAAGTATATTTTTAATCCTTTATATTTGTGTCAGGTTTTAATTTAGTAATTTATCTTTGTAAAGTATAATTTTAGTCATTCAAATCTAACATTTACTCACGGATCACTCTAGAAATGCAGGTGCTGGCATGTTGCTTCAAATCTATCAATGACTTTTCATTAATCACTCATCCTTCTCCTACTTCACCGATCAAGCCAAGCTCGGAAAGCTCCTCTCCTCTTTCCTTCCCCTCCCTCTCTGTCCTTCTCCCTCCTCCTCCCATCACATCAACAATCACCACCACCAATAAAATGGTTATTTCTATGTTATAGCAGAAAATTTTATGGTTCGGAAGAACGAGAATATACTTGTCGACAGTTGCCAAGCACTAATAAAGTACTAATTTCACAGAATACCGATTGAACTTTCACTCGGTTCCCCATTTGGCGAAAAAAGGGCCATGGATTTCAGTCCGACAAAGCTCGACTATTACGATGACATGTGGATGCTCCAATCTTCTGTCACGCTTCTTTCCCACTTCAAGGTTTACACATTGACTCTTCTGGGTAGTAACGAAAATGAATCAAATGATTATCTTTTGGCATTTTCCCTGAATTTTTGTTGTTATGGTTTTTATTGAAAGGAAGATTATGGAAGAAATACTTTGATATTAGATCGCCTATCTTCTATCCTCAAGGTGGGGGTCAGCCAGGCGATACTGGCTCTTCATAGGGATGAGTTGCCGTCACAAAGATTAAACCTAAATGATGTAGCTTTCAGTTTAAGTCATTTTTTAATTAACATGATCTTTAATATAAAAACATTATATTAAAAAGGATTAAAATAAAAGCATGCTTTGTCATCGCATTTTGTAAGCATTTAATTGAACAGTCATCATTTGAAATTTGATGAGTTAGCAATGTACGTTAAATAGACCATCGATGTTAGATTTGAAGGATTAAAAGAGTATTTTAGAGAGATAATAGACTAAATTGAAATCTAATACAAATATAAAGGACTAAAGATATACTTTAGCCAAAATATAATGATAAACACCTTGAATAATCAATCATGAAAAAATAATTAATAATCTTTTTTTAAAATGGATTTTACTTTTTTTTTTTTTTATCAAAATTTCTGTTCACATATAAACAAAAAAAGCCAATTTTGAAATAGGACATGCTAGGAGATTCTCTATTTTGATTAGAAAATTAATTTTCTGCATATTTATGATTGAATAATTTCCTTTTCTTAACACGACAATCTTGTCTTATAACTTCATTTCAATGATATCCATTCAGGATATGGAAAGAACTCTTTAGAATATTTCATATTTTCAAGGGGAAAAGTATTTTCTAGTTTGATGTTGAGAATTTTATCATATTTTTGATAGAATCATGTATACACTATTGCAGAAAAAGGTTTTCAAGTCACTTTTTCAAGGGACGTTAAATCAAGTGACGTAGAAAACTGGACTTTTAACATTCCAAAAAATAATGGATGTGAAAAGTCAGAGTTTTCACGTCACATATTATAAAGAAAGAGACGTTGTTTCATTCTTTTAACGTCTCAATTTAACCTGTGTGTGACGTGGATAAATATGGAGAAGAAGAACTTTATTCAAATGTTTTAGAGAAACCATGTCACACAATATATAATGTGTGACGTTGTTTCTCACGTCCAAGAAACCATGTCACACATTTTATAATGTGTAACATGGTTTCTCTAAACGACGTCACTTGAACATGCTACAACAACTCACACATGTATGCATCAGATTGTATGTGCATTTATTGTGTTCTTTCCTTCTCTTATCTAAATTAACGTTACACACTAGAACAAAGAGCATCAAGTTAAAAATCATGAAACAAAACAACCATAATGGGAATTGGCTTGAAATCCCAATACAAAACATCAAATCCAACATGCAATCAAATAAAACAACTCATATATATTCACATGGGCTTTACTACTATCGATGGGAATGGGTCAAAATTCTGAGATTTCCAATGGTGAACAATGTAGCACAATTTCTTTAAGGAAAACCTTGTTAAAATCTTAAGTTTTGATGAGGACTGGACCCTATAGATAATATAAGTAAAATGAACAGATAGTGTATAACTTAGTTTGGAATAAATTGAGATAAGAATCTAAGTAACTAAGTTAAAGAGTGTAGGTTATCTTAACATTGAATATGTAAGAACCCTATAGATAACAGATACACTATCGCTAAGAGAATGAGGACTTAGCCTAAGCAAAGAACAATAGATCACTATCGCTAAGTTATGTCTCTATCGCTAAGGTCCCATAAATAACATGGATATCACAAGGGAAAATGTTAGAACAACTAGCAAAGATAACTAGCGATAACAGGATCAGCTATCGATAGTAGAACACTTGAGATAACTTACAGATAGGTAATACATTGAGCTAATGAATTGAACTAGCGATAACATAGTCACTAGCGATAAGGAGATCAGCTATCGATAGGAAATCACTTGTTGAAATAACTTAGACATTCTGATAGCTAATACATTGTCTGTATACCCTGAGCTAATGAATTTCACTAGCGATAATACCTACTGTGCCTCACATGAATACTTGTTTAAGCTAACGGCTAAGTACAGAACTCACACTAGTAAGCTAGCGATAGCCAAAGGAGCTACCGCTACTGATAAAGCTGCTATGCAAATACAATGTTGCAGGTGATCATTACTCACAGACTCTGGTTCTCTTAGCTCACTCTCTGTAAGAATTAAATGAAGCAAGAGAAGAAAGTTGACCTAGATGAAGAACATCATTTATTGCCAACGGCTAAGAGCTCTCAACGAACATATTTAAACGACCTCTTGGAGCTGAAGAAAAGGCAAGCTGTGAAGAGATATAAATACCGAGACTTGAGTATTTATGAAAGAGAGAACGAAACTACGAACAGTCATTACTTTCTCCTACTCTCTGCTCTCTAAAGTTTAAAGTTTTTATTACTCTTAGTGAGATTATCTGTACTTCAGTGTTTATCAAAATCTGTTCATTAAGTGAACTCATTTATTGAAATCCTCTATTGTTTGAGGTTGTTCTAAAGTCTGGGACTTTAGAACAGGGTTGTATTCTTACAACTTGTAAGGGGGAGCGTTTAGAGGAAGTTTAAAGCTCTGTTTTGTAAAGGTTGGCAGGTGAACCCGTGTTGTAAAACTTGTGATATAGTGGAACCCAACGAGGAGTTGGAGAACTGGACGTAGGCAGTGTTTAGCCGAACCAGTATAAAGGATTGTCTTTGAGTTTACAGTTTAATTTTGAAAAGCACAATTCACCCCCTCTTGTGCTTTTTGCCATTCACAAACCTTAGTATATGTTTATTCTTTCATTCAATGGGTAAAACTCCTCCCAAAATCCCAACTTTATTCGGACCCCTTCTCACAAAACATCCTTAGGGCCTGTTTGTTTTCTTAACAAAACCTAGGTTTTGTTACCAAACCTAGGTTTTAAAACCTAGGTTTGAAATGGTAGCCAAACACTTTTTTCTGATAACCTAGGTTTGGACTCAAAACCTAGGTTTTAAAACCTAGGTTTAGACTCAAAACCTAGGTTTTAAAAAAGGTAACCCAAACATTTGAAAAAATATGAAAAGCTATTTTGGATTGGAAACCTAGGTTTTGGATGCCAAAACCTAGGTTTTGAATAAGCTACAATTTTCTCCTTCTGCACAAAGTACAAGGTAAAAAAAAAGCCATCATTACACATGTCATATTGAAATACCTAAAATGCCCTTATTCTCTCTCTTTCCCAACACATTAAACTTATGTCCTTTTTAGTAATTTACACAGAAAAAGCTATTCTCACAACAACCATCCAAACACTCTCATTTTTACAAAAGCTACTTTTTCTAAACATCAGCTTTTTTCCCAGAAGCTATTCTCTAAAAGCTAATCCAAACAGGCAACTACTTTTTTCAGCTTTTACGCGAATTACGAGACAGAAAACACCATCATTACACATGTCATATTGAAATACCTAAAATACCCTTATTCTCTCTCTTTCCTAACACATTAAACTTATATCCTTTTTAGTAATTTACACATAAAAAAAGCTATTCTCACAACAACCATCCAAACACTCTCATTCATCAAAAGCTATTTTTTCAGCTTTTTTTCAGCTTTTTCAAAATCAGCTTTTTTTTCAGAAGCTATTCTCCAGAACCTAGGTTTTGGTTACCCAAACAGGCCCTTACACTACTACAGAAAACACTTTTCGCGTCTCTTTTTTTTTTACTTTTCACTTCTCTTTTTTGCTGGGACGTGGATAGAGGAGACGTAGAAAGTCGGAACTTTCAACATCTCTTTTTTAAAAATGAGACGTGGAAAGTGACCAGTGCCAACTTTCCACGTCTCTTTTTCAAAAATGTGTTTCTTATTCAAATAAGAGACATGGAAAGTCTTTTTTTTTAAAAAAAAAATGATATTTTTTTAATTAATATGATTAACCCCAATTCAAAAAAAACCCCACTATTTTATCGGAATAATAGAAATACAATAATTAAAATGAAAAAATGAACTAATTTTATTATTTATAGCCAAACAAATATTAGTCCAGTACACCAATTACATACACATAAGAAATAGAAGTGATCATAGTCACTGACCTAAACAGAGGTGATCTTTTCACAAGAATTAATGACCTTTGGCCATTATATTTTTGACTAAGTCTAAAATACGACAGTAATCAAAGAAGAGAGATGACTCTTTACCCTCGAGGCCATGTTGGCTAATCCTATTGCTACCTGCTAGGTTATTACAAGGACTGCCACCAACAATAACATCAAAACCCCCCAAAAAGTCCCATATAGTACTCCAATCATTTACCATCTGGCAGCATTACATCGTCCAAGTCATATAAATTTCCTTTCTGGTTGGTTTGATCCCACCACCTTCTGACTATGCTCCTATTTACCTCTGATTTCTCAACTAAAACAACATTCTTAAGAGGAATGCCAAGCCGGTAAAGCGCTACTTTGGCACCACCAATTCCAGAAAACAGCAAGAGAAGATTGATTACTTTAGGGAACAAGTCCTTAAGAACTGACAGGTGGTAAGCCACAGTGTCGACCCGAAAACAACACGATAACACATCACCTATATCACTTCAAGAACCAGGATGACCCTTTCAAAGTTATAAACAAAGTAGAAACAAATGTTGAATGTGCATATAATTCATATAACTTCTACCCATTACTAGTTTCTTCTAAGTAAAGTAAAAATATAGTGGACAATCGTAGATAGTTCTAATTTAATACTACTCTTTTCTCCATGATTGGTCAGGATATGAATTAAGGAAATACTAATGAATCCATAGTTAGCATAAAAGATAATCACAACAACCAACATAAGCAGCAAATAGATTTCCAAAATCAATGTTGTTTTGCAAAAGTTCAAGAACATTAATAAATAAGAACATATCTGGTATTGGCAGCAAACAAAACCTTATTTGTGCAGCAAAAGTTTTGCATAAGGTAGGACAAAATTTCCATAGCAAAAACAAGAATTGCTAACAGACACACAAAATGCAGATTTCAGAATACAAAACAGCAAAATTACTAGCTGAAAAGAACAAAACATATTTATGAGTTAATTTCAATATACATACAATGGTTGTCAATTGTCATAGAGAATGATATGTAAATATGCTGAATAACAACACTAACCTTCCTTCGCCAGGAGCTTTGGGAAGATCTAAATATAAGACCCAACATTTTACTAGAGCAAGGACATATTTGTCAAGCAAATATCTGTGTGTCATTGGAGATAAATCTGTCATATATATAATATAAATCAGTGATCTTATCTTCCTATCTTCATTCAAATTTTCATAAAACCAGAATCAAAACCATAAGAGAAGTAATAGAAGATAATGATGTCAAGAAAAAAAGTGGCCAATGGGTAGTAATAAACCAATCACTAAGTTTCATGCTGACAAAGTCTCATATGCCATTTATAAGGATAAATGTGAACCACATGTTCTCCAAAAAGGCAATTAATGGCATTCACAGGATTCAAATTATGATATAAAATAAGTTGAGATGGCCACACTTAATGGACATAAGGATGATCTGGGCCCTCACAAACCTTTAGGTGGGTGAATAGTTGTCTACCAAGCTGCATATACCAATCCTTAATTATTGTAGATTAATTTCAGAGATAACAACACACCATCATTGGTAGAAAAAAAGGCACACCATATGAACACACGCACTATTCACTTCATGTGTTATTGTAACCACTAGCATCATTGTGGATTTTGCAATTATGACTCCAGGAAAGATCAATCATATACATATATGCGAGCAGTCATTCTGATAATTGTCTTACTGAATGACAAAAATAAAACTTCATATATGAAGTTCACAATTTATGGAACCATCCTGTGTATCTAAAAGGAGGAGAAATCTTTCAAAGAAATGCTGATTAATCAACAAAACTTTCAAGGAGCCTCCATTTAATTAAAAGGTTTTATCTTAATTCCACTTTATTTTATTGCCAGAGACTTTTTAAGCGATTTCAAATTCAAATTCTACAGCTAAATGGAATTAATATCACAAGATTTAACAATACTGATTCACTTGAATGCAATACAACTCACTCATCAACCAACAAAATCAACTTACCCTTCCTTGAGGAAGCATGCCAGGAGCAGCATTCTCAATAATTCTTTCTGGAATTATCTGCTATAGTTGGGCAAACGTCTCCGATTTCTACCACCAGGTCATCCAGAATGTCTCCTATAAAGCTTTTGGGTCCTCTTTCCCAGAGACAGCAATTCTTTCTGCATTCACCTTTTAAACCCACGAGTAAAGGAGAAACTTTTAGACCATAGGATACATTAATCAGATAGAAGAGCAGTTCAACATGAGACTCAGGCAGTTAAAACATAGACCACAGGAAATTCGATTAATTCCTTCTTAATCAGGACACAGATTCAAGAGTAAAGGATAAATAATAATACATTAATGTTAGAGAAGGATTCTAGAGTAGAGACATTACAACTGTTAAACCAGATTGTCTGCAACAGTGTGTAGCATATATTTTACCACAATCACCAAAAAATAAAAATAACAAACACAGAAATGATGTGCTGTTAATGACTTAGTTTACACACCAGGTAGTTGCATCATGCAAGTGTGAAGGAACTTAATAGTACATAGCACAATTACATAGACACCCATGTCCACACTGGGAGTATAGGTTGCCAGATATTTCCCTCTGATGTAAATAGCAATTGTTGATGCCAATCTCCCCAGAATTTTGTCTGTAGCATCAACAATGTACCATGGTTTATCCGTATTCACATGAATTTCTGGCAATTAGCTGGTTCCATATAAACATATAAGCTTTTGCATATTATAATGGGGAAAAACCTTAACGCAGTAAGTGCACACTTATTCCATTGGCCTCACAAAAAGACAGGAAAAAACTCCTATTTCTGTGGTGCAATAAATTCGAACAGAAATAGAATAGGGATAAAAAGACCGAACTTGAAACAACATGGTTGAAAGAAAAGGAAGTAAAATATGAAAGCTAGAAACAAGAAATAACACCTCGAATGCCAGACAAATCTAAAGAATGAAGAAGAGCAAAAAGAAAATAGAAAATAAGTTATATTACCTCGAATCAACAATCAGAGGAAGAACAAAAATTTCCAATTCAAGCCTACCACTCACAATTCCCCTCATTCACTGCATCTAGCCAAACAGAATAAACAAAAAGGGAAGGAGAGAACAAACAAAATCTCATATGCAAGTCCAAATATTAGTTCTATTATATTCTTATCTCCACTTATACATCACCACAATAGCAGAGCAAAGTCAGAATCGAGCCAACAGAGCCACCCTTCAGAAATTCCGAAAATCCCCAAAAGATCAACAAAATTCAACATACAAAAATCATATATTAGTTCTATCCTAATTCTATCATTATTCATGCACCAACCACAGCCAACCTCATCAGAAGAATCGACTTGAACAGGGGAAGGGAAGACACAAACACAAGAGCACCTCCACCCTTGCCGTCACCAACGTCGGCCATCTCTGAACCCTAAAGAATGGAAAATAAAGCTAGGTGATAGAATGGAAAATGGAGATTGAAAACCCTAAAGTAACAAAACCCAAAATCCGAGCGGCTAGAGAGAGAATCAAAATGCAGAAAATCCCAAAACCTTAAAGCTCGAACGAAGGTGAAGCTTCCTCTCCTTCTAGGGTTGAACTCGAAGGTGAGGGTTTCTAGACGGCACTGGCGGAGGGGAAAAAAGGGTGAGAACGGCTAGATTGAAGGGCAGAAATAGTGATACTGTGGCGGTGGTTTGGAGCTCTCTCTCACGAACGGCAGGAAGGAGAATGAAGAAGAAGGATGATGGGTGATGGTGGTGAGCAGAGGGAGTCGCTTTGGCCGAATGAAGAAGGAAGATGGGTGGGGCGAGCTTTTTGTTTTTTTAAAAAAAGTTTCCACGTCTCACTTTATAAAGTGAGGCATGGAAACATTTTATTTATAAAATATATAGCATCCATGTCTCACTCTATAAGTGAGACGTGGAAACCTTTTTTTTTTTTAAAAAAAAGTATAATATCCACACCTCACTTGTAAAGTGAAACGCGGAAACCTTTTTTTTTTAAGAAAAATATAGTATTCATGTCTCACTTCAAAAAGTGAGGCGTGAAAAATATGTCCGACAGTTTTTCACGTCTCACTTTTAAAAATGAGACGTGAAAAAAACATTTTCCACGTCTCACAAAATTTGTGTGACGTGGAAAGTTTTCCCCCCTTCTTTTCTACCCTATTTCGTGCTTACTGCTTTTTTTTTGTTTTTTGAGAATCCACGTCTCATAATTAAAAAAGAGACGTTGAAACTTTGTCACATATTTACAATTTTGCCACCACCTTTTTTCTACATCTCATATTTAAAAAAGAGACGTAAAATGGGGACGTAAATATTGTTTTTTGTAGTAGTGCTAATTAGAGAAACAAAGGATGGTGATAGATTAGAAAAGACTCATCGGAGTTTGAATTGAATGTCCCAAAACCCACCTCCTCCGATGTCAGCCCCTTTGTGAAGCTTTGTCGCCTCTCCCTTCCTCTCGAGCTCTCTCTCTCTCTCCAAAAGAAGAAAATGAGATGGCGAAGAAAGTATTTTGGAGGTTGAAGGATTCGAACAACGGCGAGCTAGATTGGGTTAGCCGAGTATGATTCAACGCCGACGATTGGTGGGTTAGCCATGAAATTACCTCTGAGCTAGATTGGGTTGAAGGTTTCGAAGGTTGAGACACTACTGCAGAAAGGGGTTTTTAAGTCTGTTATTTAGGGGTTTTAATGTCACTTTTTTATGTGACATGAAAAGTAGTGACTTAAAAAAAATGGATATTTTACGTCACACAAAATATGTGACGTGGAAAGTCAGATTTTCCACGTCACATGTTATGAAACAAGAGACGTAAATAAGTGGCTGAATTTTTTTTTTTTGCTTAAATGACTGAGAAACCATGTCACATGTTATAAAACATGTGACGTGGTTTCTCCTGCCAGGAGAAACTATGTCACTTATTACTCTAGTATGTGACGTGAATTCTATTTTTTTAAAAAAAAAATAGTTTCTTTTTTGTTTCCCCCCCATATTTTCATGCATTGCATTGCTGATGGAAACAGATTATTACAACGTTAATAGATGTAAACCATCAACCAGAGATATAACTAATTTAATCAAACTAAACATATATACATGTGACTTTTGCTACTAATACACAAACAAAAAATTCCATTTTTACACAACTTAGTATTTTGTACAATGCTCACTGATTTCTGCTAACCAAATCTGAAAGAAAAATTAACTTTGAAATGTAGAGAAGTCAAGAATCAAATTGGGAAACAAGCAAGAACAATTTCAAGAACAATCTGGAAATCATCGAGTTCTTCTAATTGAAAAAGTAAATCACTTAATGTAACAAATCGGTCAGGAAAATGACATTGAAGAAACAGAGACGCATACCTGCCATTGAAGGTGTACACATTTCAGTAACTAAGAATGATCGACAAAAGAGCTTAGAACTCCAAAATAAGAAGATAGAGAAAAATGTAAAGATACAAAAATGCAGTACATAGAAAGCAAAAACCCAAAAGGAGAGAGATGGGAGCTAAACCTGAAGAAGTAACAGAACAAAAGAAGAGGAGGAAGAAGACGAAGTGAGGGAGCTGAGGGTTTGGGAGGAAGAAGAGGAAGTGAGGGAGCTGATGTTTTGATCAAGTCAAAGAAGTTATTAGCTAAGAGAGGGAAATAAGGAGATGAGGGGGGAAAAAGGCGCCCTTTTTTTTCAAAAAATTTAAGAAACAATGTCACATTTATGCTTAATATGTGACATAGAAAGAAACCATGTCACATATCAAAAACATGTGACATTGTTTCTTCTTTCCACGTCACATATCAAAAACCTGTGACATTGTTTCTTAGCTAAGAGAGGGAAAAAAGACGCCTTTTTTTTCAAAAAAATTTAATAAAAAATGTTTTTCAGAGAAACAACGTCACATGTTTCAAATATGTGACATTGTTTCTTAGAGAAACAATGTCACATATTTGAAACATGTGACGTTGATTCTTTCTCAAAGAAACAACGTCACATGTTTCATACATGTGACGTTGTTTCTCTGAGAAACAATGTCACTTATTTGAAACATGTGACGTTGATTCTTTCTCAAAGAAACAACGTCACATGTTTCATACATGTGACGTTGTTTCTCAGAGAAACAAACAATGTCACTTATTTCAGAAATAAGGGACGTTGTTTCTTTTCTGTTTTGAGTTTATTTACAAAATTGCCACCGCTTTTTTTTTAATGTCAGTTTTCTATATAATAGACGTTGTTTGGGGACGTGAAATGTATATTTTGTAGTAGTGAGAGAGGAAGTGGCTGGGAAAGAAGCTAGGAGGGAATGAGGAATTGAAGACGCGGGAGTTGGGGAAAAAAGGGAAAAGAAACAACGTCTCTTATTTAAAAATAAGAGATGTCATTTTGGGAAATAACGTCACACATTTTAAATAATAAGAGAATAAGAGACATCATTTTGGGAAACAACGTCACACATTTTAAATAAGTGATGTCGTTTATTATGTAGTAGTGCTAATTAGAGAAACAAAGGATGGTGATAGATTAAAAAAGACTCATCGGAGTTTGAATTGAATGTCCTAAAACCCACCTCCTCCGATGTCAGCCCCTTTGTGAAGCTTTGTCGCCTCTCCCTTCCTCTCGAGCTCTCTCTCTCTCTCTCCAAAAGAAGAAAATGAGATGGCGAAGAAAGTATTTTGGAGGTTGAAGGATTCGAACAATGGCGGGCTAGATTGGGTTGGCCGAGTATGATTCAACGCCGACGATTGGTGGGTTAGCCATGAAATTACCTCTGAGCTAGATTGGGTTGAAGGTTTCGAAGGTTGAGAGAGGAAGTGGCTGGGAAAGAAGCTAGGAGGGAATGAGGAATTGAAGACGCGGGAGTTGGGGAAAAAAGGGAAAAGAAACAACGTCTCTTATTTAAAAATAAGAGATGTCATTTTGGGAAATAACGTCACACATTTTAAATAATAAGAGAATAAGAGACATCATTTTGGGAAACAACGTCACACATTTTAAATAAGTGATGTCGTTTATTATGACGTCACTTATTTTAAAATGTGTGTCGTGGTTTCTTCCTCCCCTGACCAATTAATTACAAAATTGCAACCGCGTTTTTTTTCAATGTCAGATTTGTCATTAATGGACTTTTGTAGTAGTGATAATACAATTTACCATCTCCATGAGTTAGACAAAATGTTTATTTTGTTTTAGTTATAGGGTGAAGCTGCAAAATTACATGTGATAAGTTGGCAAATGTGTATTCGTCACCATAATAAAATCATGGGTGCATAAATATTTTTCGTAAATTTAAAAGGATGCAAAAATGTTTTTCTCATCAAAATGAGTTAATAGTGGTTAAGTTGGGTCTCAAAAATTCTTCCACAAAATGAATTAACGACTGTTAACTCATTTTAACAGAAAAAAAAAACAATTTTACACCATTTCAAATTAAGATGAGTATTTGTGCACCTAAGGTTTTATTATAGTGTCAAATAATTGACATTTGCCTATTTACCATAGGTGCTTTTTGCACCTTCAACCTTAAATATAAGATCTTAAAACATTCTGTCTCTGAAATTCATAATTTTTTAACAATCACATTCATAATTTTTACTCAAAAGTATCTCTATTAATTACATATGTAATTCCAATTTACCTGATTAGTATTACCTCGTTTTAGGAAGATGGAGGACGACAATTTTTCGTTGCCAATTGTTGACGACATTATATATACATATATATATATATATATTTATATTGAGGACTAGCAGGTTTCTTAGGATTAAGAATAATGTCAGGAGAAATGATGCCACCAAAGGATGAATTACTAGTCAGACAAGGAAGAAAAGTCGTGGTTTCTTAAAAGTACGAAGGATGATATTTGGTAAAAGGCGTTGAAAATGTATTCTAATATTTAAGAAGGCTAATATAATCTTTGATGCTTTAAATTTGTCTTCATGTTGGTGGTGATCTTTAAGTCCTTGCCTCCTCCAACTTATCCTTTTTCTTCTCCCCAATCCTTGCCTCCTTCAAGTTTTCCTGTCCAGCCTTCACCTCTATCACACCCAGAAAATTGATGTGTAACAGGCTTGGGATATGAAAAAACCCACATACCTTAAGCCTTACTTAAGTATAAATTTCTTCAAAGTATATTAATAAACGTAAATTTAAATACAAACTATAAAAATTTGATATACTTTTCATAAACAAAGTCATTAGCCTCTTATAGAAGTTTCAGATGCACCTCCTTTGCAAATTTGACCTCCTGAAAAAGACACAATACATTTGCACACATATATATATATAGCAAGTCCTACATGAAGAGTTCCACTTTGTATAACAAATGTACATCATATATAAGGAAGACATGTATCCTAACTATAGTTTATGTGGAGCTCCTAAAACAGGATTTTCAAATTACAATAGCAAGTCCATATCACCATGGGATTTATCAATATAATGCCCCATCGTTAACTCAACAGGATGTACTGAAACACTTACACTATCTGAGACCAAAAACAATTTTTTGGTGAATAACGTCCCATTCATAGAAATAAATAAAATATTAAAAGCAGTAATTTAAGCAAACTTAACCTTAAATAATAATCATAACTATAACTTTCAATTTCTGAAGTATAAAATAAAAATCGTAGACATAAATCAAAACAAGACTACATTTGCAATTAAACCGCTCATTTAACATAGTCAATTTTTAAAAAAACAATTAATCTCAAATTTCATCTTTTTGTAGGACTTTAACAGAACGGGTAAGTATGGACACACAGTCCATGGGGGTAAGTAACCAAGCGCAACTCAAGGCCATGAAACCAAGCATGGGCACACAGCCCACGAGGGTAAGTAACCAGGCAAGCACAGCACGAGGCCATGAAACAAGCGCAGGTACAAGAACCACGAATAACAAGCGTGAGAATGAACCCCACGATTATCAGGCATGAGGACTGTGCCCACGAATGTAAAGCGAGCTCGAGGTTAACCGTGGTGCACCAAGAACTAACAGCACTGTTGTTAGTAACCAGTGTTCTGTAATCAGTCCTCTCAAAACAATTTCTAGCATGCATGAGATCTACTTACTATTTATAAATGGAAAAAAAACTACAAATAATGAAATCAGGGAAGTGATTCATAATCAAAGATCCCAGCATGATGGTCTTTAAATAACATCTGTAGAAACTACTTTCAAACATGTACAAAGTCGAATTCATATATATATATATATATCATAACAGCAAAATCTAACATATGCTAGCTACAAATCCTTATTATCTACTCTCCTCAGTATCGATGATAAGTAATTAAGATCATTCTAAAAACTTTCATTTGAAGAATTAATGATTATCAAGAAATGATAAAGTAAAACTAAAATATAACAACAGTAAAGTATCACTTATAAAAACTATTTGGGACGTTATTCACTCACCTGTTGCGCTTTCCAATATGAAAATTAGTCATGTTCATCAGCTTCAAAATTATATCCACTCATTATTGCCCAATATCTCAAAAATGCTTTGAAGATGAAGAAAGGATTAAGCTTGACATTGTATCGAACCATCAAAGCAAACCGAACAGAGCAGATGAAAGAGAAATTTTGATTATCTTTACACCCACAATGACAATGAACAACCACTAGGAAGGCAAGCACTGACCACAAGAAGGACAAAAGGCAATGACATTTATCCAAGGAGAGATAGGATCAATTGAGAATTCTCTAGAAAACAACTCCCCCTCTCTGCTTTATGTGTCCGTTTAGATTGATAGAAAAAAATGGGGGAAAATGTTACGGTATATTTGTGTGTGTGTGTTTAGAAAAATGGCATTATTGTAATTAAAGGTTCTGGAATAAAAAAAATTCCTTATTAACATGGCAGGGAAGATTTGAACTTTGTTCCTTAACCATATCCTTAGCCTCTAATACCACTAAACTCAAAGATCCTCTTTGTCATCAAGCTATAGAAAATAATAAATATATTATTTATATTATTATTATTATATTTTCTATGACATTACATAAATATTACCTCAAAACATTAAATAACTCCTTCTTTCTTCTTTTCTAAATTTTTGGATGTTACAACCTCCTCCTTTCCCCACATCTCAAGCTTCACCATCTTACACTAAACCTTTTATATTTGGTTCTCTGAAGGGAATTCATATTTCTACTCTGCCATCTTCTCCTCCTAGATCCAAACCCAGAGATGATGGTGGGAAATATAAGGAAGTTTTTTATCACTGATTTAACCTTTTCCTAATCGCCTTGGAGGTTAAATGCAAAATTATTTATTAACCAAGGATTGCACTACAGTGGTGCGATCCCGGATCGTCTCACAAGGAGCCTAATGACTAACCTAGGAAACTAAATGCCATGCGAATGAGGTATAAAAAGGGGGTTTTGTTGGTTTTAGTATGAAACATGCAAAATGAGCCTAACTACAATATTTTTGATATTTTCCTTAATGAGATGGAATCGTTGGATGGGTGAAGTAAAGTTAATGCAATCAAATGGATCTCTTGAGTTTAGGTGAGGTGGCAAACATTGGTTCAAATCATTTGGGGGTTCAATTCATCAAGTCTAATGAAATAATCCCCAAGCTATCACTAGGGGTCTACTAGCCCTAATTAATGACTAATTTAGCAACCACTTTCATAGCCATTACTTAGGGTTAGAGTTAAGGTCCACTTGATGTGTGAAATACTTTGAGTCAAAACACATGTGGCTCTCATAAAAGTGCAATCACAACAATTATGAATGGAAGCAATCAATTAAGCCCATTAGCAACCACTAAAATGAGATTGAGTTCATGCAACCACAATGTAGATAGGAATTCATAACTCAAGTGTTCTAAGCCAAAAATACACACATATAGTTCATACACATAAATATCTAAAATCTCAATCCAATACATAAATCCAAACATCTCCAAGAGAAGTTCAAATAAACATAGAAGAAACCCTAAATACATATGTAGAACAAAGAAAACTCCCCTAATGAAGAACCCATGCTTGAGCCACCATCAACCCATCCTCAAGAGATGATAAATTCCTCAATCTAACATAGAAACTCCAAGAGGAACCCCAAGAAGAAGCTCCATCTGAAAATCCATGGAAGAAGAGGGTGGAAGAAGGTGGAAGATGAAGAAGATAGAGGTGGAGGAGGGATGAGAGGGTTGAGAGGAATTTAGGGTTTTTTTATGAGTGAATGGAGGTGGAAAGATGAGTAAAATGAAGGGTTGGGTCGAAATTTATGTTTAGGAGTCGGGTCTAGGTTTGTTTGGGTCGGATCTTGCATTGGGTACCCAAAAAAACTCGGATAAAAACCAGAATTTTCGGGCTGTTCTGTACGTGTTCGCCGCTGCATACATGTTTGTATGCCGCGGCACATGAGGTAGAGATGATTTGCCGTGGCACACAAGTTTGTGTGCCGCGGCACACTATGTAGAGAGGTTGGCCTCTTCTTTATGCTCTGTCCAGCTTTTCTTTGAAGCTTGGTTGTTCAACTTGGGCTTGTTTCTTCCGTGATCTGCAATAGAATTGGACTTAAGGTAGCATTGAAATTTTCTCAAAGATTGGTTAAACAATAAATCATGCTAATTATTCCCAAATTGTCCTCAATTTGCACAAATCTCAAGTAGGCATGCAAGTGCCAGAATTTGCCCTTTTAAGCACAAAAGACCCTAGGTTATGCAATAATCCAATGATTTTAACTATGAAAAGCGTATAACAATATGGTGCAATCAATCACACTATTGCTACTATATAGCAAGCCCCTTCTTGCCATGAGATTTCTGAATCTGAATCTACTTTTGATGACTCTTTGTCTGATTCTAGCCTTGATTCTAAACAATGTCAAGCTGACATTTCTACCATTGCCATGGTTCAACCTCATCAAGATGAAGATGGGGCAAATGCTGAATCTAGTCTTCATAATTCTCATGAATTCACAACACAAGAGTCTAGGAGAGCTTACTCCAGACCCTCTTTAGGACCTTGCACTACTACAAAAAACAGTATTTACGTCCCCATTTCACGTCTCTTTTTTAAATATGAGATGTAGAAAAAAGGTGGTGGTAAAATTGTAAATATGTGAAAAAGTTTCAACGTCTCTTTTTTAATTATGAGACGTTGATTCTAAAAAAAGCGGTAAATATAAAATAGAGTGAAAAAGAAGGCGGGAAGAGTTTTCTAAGTCACTTTCCACGTCTCATAAACTTTATGAGACGTGGAAAGTCACTTTTAACGTCTAATAAAATTTATGAGACGTGGAAAATCACTTTTCATGTCTCAAATTTTATTAGACGTTAAAAACCTGTAGGAGACATATTTTCCACGTCTCACTTTTGGAAGTGAGACGTGGAAAAGGCTCTTTTCCAAGTCTCACTTCCAAAAGTGAGACGTGAAATGTTTTTCACGTCTCACTTTTGAAAGTGAGACGTGAAAAACTCTCACTTACCCATTCATTTTGTGATTTCAGATCGTGCTTCCTCTTAAACCCTCAGTCTCTCATTTGCTCTCTCAAACCCTCACATCGTCTCATTTTCCTTGAGACTTTGGTTTTGCTTCCCTCTTCAGTTCTCATATCCCTTGGATCCGGCGACCATGGAAGGAGGAGCTAGGTTGAGGTCGAGATCCAGAAGCTTCAGAGTCACTCTGAACACTACCTACAAATCTCGCGGCGGCTGGGGATGAGTCTGATGGACAAGGGAAGAACGACGACAGAAGGGGGCGATTTCACAGCAGCGAGCAGCTTAGGAGTATGGTTAACGCCGATTTAGCCCTAGGTGAGTTCCTTTTCCTCCGTTTCCTTTCTCTTCTTGTCCGATTTGAGAAAGCTGAGGGGGAGTTAAATTCGGATTTTGGGGGTTTTGAAGTTTCTAAACCCATAAAAGTGAAGTTTAAGCGTCGATATAGACGATTTGGGGAGTGATTTTGAGTGAGGAGCTGAGTTTGGTTGATTTGTTCCAAGAACTCTAAGGCGAGTTATTGTTCATCTTCGCCGATTGGGGATGATTTCTGGGTGAAATTAAACTGAAGTTTTAATTTAGTTTAATTAAGAGTAAGATAGCACTAATATATAATCTTGTATGTTGAATTTTTCTGAGTTTTAGGAGATTTTGAAATTTCTGTTTTCTCTCGTCTTCTCTGTTCTGTTCGATTTCTCAGCCCTGGGTGGTTGGTTGATGATTTGAAGATTGTGGTGTTGATTATTGTATCTTTGGGTACAAGGTTAGATTCTATGAGGAAATTGCAGATTAAGCTCATTCTTTCACTGTTTGGGGTTGAGATCGAGAGAGGCAGAGAGAGTTGAGGCACTGGGTTCGGGTTCAGGTTCAGGTATACGTTCCCTCCATTTTCTCCTACCTAATTCTGTTTGGTTCGCACGTTCTTATGTTCTTCTGCTTGCTTGTTTTTGTTTGGCCAGAATGTTCAAATTTGTTAGTTTAAATCGGAACCATTAGAGTTTATATTGTGTTATTGATAGTTGACTAAGAATGATTTTGAGGATGTGTTAGGTTCTATCTTGTCTTTGGTGGTGTTTGATTTCTGATTCGTGATGGCTGGTTTTATATATATATATATGCTCTTGTTCTATCTGTGTTTTCTTCTAGATTTAGTCTCTTTTTATGTAAGCTAAAGCTAAAGGGTACAATGAATAAAGGCAGTCATGAATTAATTGGCACAGATGTAGTATGCTCCTTTCCTTGAGGTTCTGTTTGTTCTGAAATGAAATTTGGGATTATGAGCTTTTGGGTTACCATTCATGATTAGGAGTTTCAGATTTTGAGGTGAGAAGGATGAACCACTGATTACAATTTAAATAGTTTCAGTATTTGGTTATTTAGGTTGTGATTCTTGAATGGGAGGTCAGGAAATTGAATCTGGTTAGATTAGGATGATGGAGATGGGTTTTACTTGTTTTCTTGTCTCTTTGCTGTTGCGTGTGCTCCAGAGTCTCACTTTCTGGTGGGATCTGTAGGGGTGATCTTGGCTTTTGATTTTCCTGAAATTTTTTACTTGTTATGTTTTCATATTTGTATTGGAAGAATGAACATCGATTGATGTGTACTTCTGAGGTCTGTACTGCTCCGGAGCGAGACAGATATGAGAAATATGTAAGTGCCTTAATTAGCTTTCCTTAGGTTTTCTATGTTATATGCTCGTATGGCAGTTTGGATTGCCTAGAGTGTGGATCATTGGATATCATAGTCCTGTTGGAGATTTCATTGTTCTTATTTCTTAGCATTGTAACTTGTGCTCGTTCAACGCCCGCAATTGTTGATGGTTTTAAATTTACGATGCTGGTATATCACTTTAAAGTAATGTTTAATTGATGACGATGTTCTGTTTGCTATGGTTTACATTATTCCCAAGTGGCTCATTTTTATAGGAAAGTGAGCATTGTTGCTTGGCCTTGTACTCTTTCACTGTGTGTCAGTAGTGTTATAGCCACCAAGCACTTGGCATACGTTTATCGCTCTTTACTACTTTCTGAGTTACTTTACGTTGCAGTTTATCTGTCTTGTTGGTCATACTTTATTTGGTTTATTGTTTGAAGTTTATTTTGCTGTTTAGTCAGTCCTCCATCTCTCATATACTGAGAAATATGATAGCATTTCAAGTTTGAGACTCTTTATCGTCATTTCATAATAAAGGTAGTTGTAATAATATATCTGAACAACAATTTGCTTCTTTTCAAGAATAATTACTAGCTGATTAGATTTCTTTTTCATATGTTAACGGATTTTTTATTTTGATTTATTTGGACCATTGAGCTAATATTGTGGCTATTTGCAGACTGAGCATTTTAGCACAGGCTCAAAGGCACCTGGCAAGGTTGGATGAATTGTGACAAGCAGCTAAAACTGGAGTGAAAATGCGTTATGAGAATGAACGTGCAAAGCTTGGGACAAAGGTGGAACCTCGTGTTCAGCAGGCAGAGGCTAATAGGATGCTTATAACATTTTTGTAATATTAGTTTGGATATAAATAATAAAATTACATTTTTGTCATTTTAAGTGTTGTATTTCTATAATTCCGATAAAATATTAGGGTTTTTTTATTGGGGTTAATTATCCTAATTAAAAAAATATTTTTTTTAAAAAACAAAAGACTTTCCACATCTCTTATTTGAGCTAATGAAATAAACTAGAGATAACATAGTTACTAGCGATAACATGATTAGCTATCGATAACAGAATACTTGTTGAAATAACTTAGACAATCAGATAGCTAATACATTGTCTTTGAACATTGAGCTAATGAAATAAACTAGCGATAACATGTTTAGCTATTGATAACAAAATACTTGTTAAAATAACTTAGATAATCAGATAGCTAATACATTGTCTTTGAACATTGAGCTAATGAAATACACTAGCGATAACACCTATTGTGCTTCACATGAATACTTAGCTAACAACTAAGTGCAGGAATTACACTATTAAGCTAGCGATAGCCAAGGGAGCTAGCGCTACTGAAAAAGCTGCTATGCAAGTACAATTGTTGCAGGTGATCGTTACTCACAGTCTCTATCTGTCTTAGCTCATCCTTTGCAATATAAATTGAAGCAAGAGAAGAAAGTTGACGAAGATGAAGAACAACATTAATTGCCAACGGCTAAGAGCTCCCAACGACTAATTTCAAACGGCCTCTTGAAGCTGAAAGAAAAGGCAAGCTGAGAAGAGTTATAAATATCAAGACTTGAGCATTTATGAGAGGTTACTGACTGACTGACTCACACACACACAGAGACAAACCAGTATTCCTATCTACTCTCTGCTCACAAAAGCTCAAAGTATTTATTACTTTTAGTGAGATTATTTGTACTTAAGTGTTTATCAAAATCTGTTCATTGAGTGAACTCATTAATTGAAATCCTCTACTGTTTGATGTTGTTCTAAAGCTTGGGGCTTTATGACAGGGTTGTGTCTTTACAAGTTGTAAGGGGAAGCGTTTAGAGGGAAGTCTAAAGCTCTGTTGTAAAGGTTGGCAAGTGAACCTGGTTTTGTAAAACCAGTGGTATAGTGGAACCCAACGAGGAGTTTGGAGAACTGGACGTAGGCATTGTGTTGGCTGAACAGTATAAAAGATTGTCTTGTGTTGATAAGTTTTATTTAATTTTCAAAGCACAATTCACCCCCCTCTTGTGCGTTTTTGCCATTCTCAGAAGGAACTAGTTTGTTGTTGGAGTCAGGAAATGTTGGTTGAAGCTGGTGATTTAATCAACAGATCATCACTATATAAATAAAGTTGTTTCAAGAATTTGGGATGCTGTTCAATTTTATTGATGTCACTAGCCTGTTAAAGTAATATTGGTTCTGAAATTTGTTGATACTAAGTATAATTAGTTACAGTCAATGAAATATGATATGAAAATTGAAACTGACATGGGAGGCTTAAGAAATGGATATAGAACTAACAGTCTGCACCACATAGTTGATTGAGCTTGATTTTTCATATTACATGTTAGAAATAATTGCTTACTTTTATTACTCCTCTGTTCAGGAAATAGCACCTTACTGAATCTTTTTTTTTGGGTTCTATCTTCTCATTGCTTGTTATCTTTCAATTTGGAGTTCAATTGATACTTCTCTCACAATTTTTGCTTGCAATCAGTTTCCTTTAACAACCTTCATTTGACTTGAAAAACGATTCTGTTTTATTACATTTACTGTTGGTGTTAATGCTTTGGTGGCTTCCGTAAAAAAATGCTTTGGTGGTTGAGTCTGAACATGTGATAACAAAACATGTTATCTTTCCTCTATTCAATTTAGTGATGTACTACTAATGTGAGGTGTTGGGCATTTTGAATTGTTTTTCACCTTTCTGAACAAATGCAGAATCAAGGCTCATTTACCCAGACTTCCAAATTTTGATATAGAAGTATGACATTTTTCTTTGTTTCTATGCTCAGTGTCATGTTGGGTTAAAATCTTAATCAATATTTGCGTCTTTGGATTTGCATTTTCGTTGCTCCCAATATAGAACCTTTTAATTGCCTCGACTGTATTGATTCAGTTATTAATAATCTTATTCTTCTTTCTTTGTTCTGTGTTTAAACAAGCAAAAGATAGATTGCAAATCTTTTCTAAAGTCTGTGAGATTAAGCATTTTGTTTTGAAGCTTTTTTTTGGGGTTAATATTTGCTTGAACTTATGATTAATATGAATGGACCTTGACCCCTGTTTTCGCCCCCAATCAATTGTTCTATTGTAAATGATGGGATCATATTTCTCATCCATGAAAATGTGCAATGCAGGCCTATCTAGATTATTTCTTCATGAGGAGTAGCGTCCAATGAAAAAAGGCTGTGAGAAGGAATGAGTTGTTGGCATTGTGTATGTGGAAATGACCTTCCCTAGCCACTGTCGTTATCCACTGCTAAGCCACCAATTGTTATCTTTATACATCAATTGTTGTAATATTGTTTTTTATTTACTGATGTTATTATATTGGTTAACTTGTAGCATATTGTAGTTAATTAATTAGAGTACTTGCTTTAAATGTATTTGATCTTTGGATATATGACTTTTTGGTGTATATATGTATCGAAAATGTATGTAATTTTTGAACTGATGCTGACATGGGATAGTATTAATAATTATTAGAAATTAAAATTATTTTTTTAAAAAAATAACCTATAGCGGCGCTTATTTTGTACTAAGTGCTGCAATAGGTATATTTGTAGCAGCACTTATTTCGTTAAAAGTGTCGCTATAGGTATACCTAAAGCGGCGCTTATTTTGTTAGAAGCGCCGCTATATGTATACCTATTGCAGCGCATAGCAAGCGCCGCGTTAGGTTTAATAGCCTATCGCAGCACTAGCTATTGCGGCGCTTATAAGCGCTGCTATAAGGGCAAAATAAGCGCTGCTATAGTCAATTTTTGTAGTAATGGTGGAAGATACTGATGGAATGAATGAGGCCATTATGACACAAAGACCTAAAGTAAGTACTTTTCATTTAAATTCCTTCAATGTTAGTCAATTGACATATTAGTTACTTTGTTATTAATTTATACTATTTCTTGTGAGTTATAAAGTTCCCTAAGCAACCGACGAATAAGGAGTATGGGTATTATGTCATGAACTCTATGTGTGACATTATTGAGAGTGACCGTACTGGATCCTTCACACAAGTATAAAATTTTTATCTATAGCTTATTATATGATTCACACAATTAATACATAAATATATGATGTTTTATCTAACTTTGCATTGATCATAGCATCCATTATTGTTGCAGTTTTATGACACATCCGACTCATTTACAGTTGAAGACGTTGATTCACTTTGTGAACGTATTGCTCAATTTTCCTTTCATTGTTGGTTGATTAAAAATCTGAATTGGCAATTATGTGTTGGTGATCTATTTCCTTCCATTCGATTCGACTTATTTTCTTTGGTCCGGCCTATATTGGTGATTTCATTTGTGAGAATGCTCTGTACATTGCTGGAATTTTGTGTATAATGTATATATATCTATTGATCTGCATTTGTAGGGTTTCTGTGACATTTGCAATGTAAGTATATACAAATGGAGAAAAGCAAAAGAAAATAAAGGATGTTTTTTTAAAAAAAATAAGCCACGTCACACATTATAAAGTGTGATGTGGTTTCAGAGAAACGTCACACATTATATAATGTGTGACGTTGTTTCTCTGAAAAATTTGACCAAAATCTTCTTCTTCATACTTATCCACGTCACACTGGTTAAATTGTGATGTTAAAAGTATAAAACAACGTCCCTTTGTTTATAATATGTGACGTGGAAACTCAGACTTTCCACGTCACTTATTTTTGTGACGTTAAAAGTCTAGTTTTCCACATCACTTGATTCAACGTCCCCTGAAAAAGTGACGTGGAAACCCTGTTCTGCAGTAGTGTCTGCTCCGTCCAGAATCCCTCGCTGCAACTTGGCTCTTCAATTTGGGCCAGAGGTAGCATCAAATGTCCTTGAAGATTTGTAAATCAATAAATCATGCTAATTATGCCCAAATTGCCCTTGATCAATGTAAATCCCAACAAGGTGTGCAAAAGCTAGAATTCATCCTAATTAGGTGCAATTATTCCAATAACATGCAATAATCCAATGACTTTAATCATGAAAAATACCTCAAAATCCTTCAAATATTCTCACAATCCATCATTTCTCATTAATCAATTCCTATTTACCCTCACAAATCCTCAATTAATTTTTAGGATGTTACACGAGCCACCTTCACACCACCAAAGAGCCCAAGTTCTAGCCTCTCATGTCTTCAAATTTGAGCCAAAGATAGCCCATGACCACAGCCTCCATGGATGAAGAAGGTAGAAGAAGAAGTATGGTAGAAATGGAAGGTGGAAAGATGAAGAACAAGAAAATCAGCAAGAATGAAGGTGAGATTGAGAGGGAAGATGAAGATTTGAGTGAGGAATGAAGGGAATGAGTGAAACCCTAGTAGAGGAGGTGTATTTCATGCATAGGAGGCTTAGATCCTGAAGGTGGTTGTGTTTGGATCTATTTATACTACTCCAAAACCCTAAAAATCGCGTCAGGATTTTTGCTGATATCGGAGGCTCGCCGCGGCGAAGCCACGGTGAGCAATAGAGCTTTCTGGAACTTTGCCTCTGATCTCCCCGTCAGCTCGCCGCGGCGAAGTACTGATGATTCTGCCTCTTCCTTCATTTTCTTCTTCTGCTCCGTCCAGAATTCTTCGATGCAACTTGGCTCCTTAATTTGGGTATTTTTCTTCTATGAGCTGCATATAAAATGGACCTAAGGTAGCATCAAAATGTTCTTGAAAATGGGTTAAACAATAAATCGTGTTAATTATTCCCAAATTGCCCTTGGCTAGAAAAAATTCCAACAAAGTGTGCACAAGTCAGAAATTACCCTAATTAGGTGCAACTACCCCAAGAACATGCAATAATCTAACGATTTTATCAATGAAAAGTGTATAAAAATATGGTGCAATCAACTCCCTACAACTATCCAATTGCTTCCACAATTTTTCTAAATCAAAGTTCACCATTAACCCACTCAAACATAATGCAATATCCTCGCCTTACTTATTTAAATCACCACCCCATATTCAATATACAAATTTCAACATTCTAGCTTTCACATGAACACCCAACACTTCTAAATTTTCACCCACATCCAAATTTAACTGAATAAGCCTAACTAACATCATCGTTGGACTCCAATAACTCCCTAGAATCATAAAACAAGCTCAAGGCTCAAAATCAAAGCATTGCTTATTTAAAATCAAGCTTATTCAAACTTCTTCTACTCCCTAAGACATATGTGATCAAATTTCACAAAATCAACCCATTCACACATTCATAAAGCTCAAAGTGTAAGAAATTAATAAAATCACCAAACAACTCAGAATCTCAGAAATTAATCAAACCCTAACAAAACTCACTTTCAAATTCAAGAACAAAGAGGAGGGAATCAAAGAAAAATTACCCAACATTATAAAGCTCTCCAAGGCCAACAGAATCTCGCCAGAAAATGCCATAAACCGCCCCAAGATCCCCAACAAAAATCCACCTCACCTCTCTTATTTTTCTCCTTCACAGCGCGCACAACTAGGGCATGGGAGAAGACGGAAAAGAGAGAAGAAATGGAAGAGAGAAAGTCGGCCATCACTAACAACGGCGGCGAGCCACTCCGCCGTCTCGTTGGCCGGCCGCACGTATGGAGGGAGAAGATGGTGATGGTGCGATGGAGATGGATGTCAGGTGATAAGGAGAAGAGAAGAAAGGAAGGAAGGAAGGAAAGGGGAAGGTCGATGCCACCATTGCCGAAGATTGGTGGCGGTGGCGGAGGCTCCGCTGCTCTCCTTTACTCTCACTCCGATCTCTCTCTCGCTCGGCAATGGGAGGCAGATGAATAGGGAATACGAGGGAGGGAACACGGGAGAGGGAAGAGAAAAGTGAAATAAGAGGGAATATAATAATAAAATTAAATAAGTAGGGGAAAGGAATTACTAGTAGGCCCTTAAATCCTTAAATAAGATATATTTAACCTAGATAAAATCCTCTTTTCACTTTCCAAAATTTATTTTAAATTCCCACAAATATTTTCTCCCACTAGGATATCTTTTGGGTCTAAAAATAGTTTCTTTAATTCTAATTTTCTCAAATTAAGGGAAAAATTAGGCCCTTAAAAGTCCCCAAAATACTTCCATTTTCATGAATTTATTTATAAAACTCTTAAAATTCCATAATAAATCTCCAAAATCAAATCTTAATTTATCACTAATCCTTAATTAAATTTCAGGATGTTATACGACCTCTTCATAGGCGTGCTTTAGGTTTTTGTAACACGGCCTCCTCATAGGCATGCTTAGTTTTACCCGTTATATGCCATGTCATAACGCACCTGAAATTGAATAAAAATGAGAGTATATACATAAAAATAATTTATTTAGGCCCATTGTAAAGACTTTATTAACACTTACATCATTAAGATATTTTTATATTGGGAGTGTGGACTATGCTACAACTGGGTAAAACTAATAAATACGATGTTCCTCGGGGCAAACAATAGCTAAACTCCAGTAATTGTTGAAAGACATTAAAAATATTGTGTCCACATAAAAATATAACATTTACATATGTGCAAAATTGTGAAATGTTGATTTTCAAACGGAAAATGTTGGCTAAACAGATTTCAAAGGGGTGCAATGGTGAAGAAAAGAGAGGTAACTGAAGATAGGGTATGCGTTTTCGCGAAAATGGGGGAGAAACTGAAACTCTTTATTTTATATGAGAGACAAAGTTCATTATTATCAAATGACGGACGTTGTCTTAGAAGTCTTAGGGAAACTAAGTTCATCATAAATAACGGACTTTATTTCTCTCTCAGTTCATTTAACAATATGTTCACTGACAGAAACAACGTTCTTTATTTATAAATAAAGGGGTTTGTGGGAAGAAAATCCAACGTTTACGCAAAAAAAAATCTCTAGAAAATATTATTCCCTTCTCTTTTTTTGATCCTCTCAATGTGTATATGTCGTATAACATGATCTGAGTCCAAATTGGTGCTCTGATTTCGTGTGGTACCAAGTGAGTCACCGAATTCCAGGTACGCCCAAAATCCTTCACATGCTAAAAGAGGAAAGTGTAACACATGGATTTTTACTACTATATTATACCATTTTAATTGGATTACAACCACTATTTCAGTTCCGAAAGCCCGAAAATACGAATAAATTTAAAACTTTTCTTTTCAAACATTACACTAATCTGCTTTCCATCAAAACGGGCTTTTCGGACAAATTGAATAATTTAAAAAATTTGTCTAAAATAGAGTGGTTCATAAGACAATTAAAATTACATTAACCCTCTTAGGGGGTCTATTCATGATTCATAATACTTAGGAAATTTAAATTCCTTTATACAATTTATATAATTTTATTTTCTACACTTTCTACTATTAATTTAATAATTCAAAATTTACATCATATACAAATAACCTTACTCTTTATAACATAATCTTAAATTCTTCATCTAATCTTCTTCCAGCACTCCTGCCTTATCTCAACCATCTCACTATCTATCAGCTTCTCTGTAAAACAGCAGTTCAACGCAGTTTATGTCATTAACTGTAAATTTCATGCATGCATTGCCATGTATACATTTTATAAACGTTTGCAAATAATACACTTATACATACTTCCTGCGCTACATTTTCTACCAGCCACTGATAACAATATATTTGTTAACTAGTGGAGGTTCTACCTGCAGGATTTCTCGTTATAGCATTTAAAGCTATAACTAACTGGTTTGGCAAAGGGGTTGTGAACCACCTAAGCCTTAGAATATTCCATAAACTTCTATGCAGGAATTAACAAGGTATTCCACCTTCATGCATAATGTAAACTTGCAACAGATATTACAAAATAATACATGCAATTCTTTTAATGTAATGAAATAAACTGCTACCTGAACTCCAAGCTTAATCCTTATCTGCTCCTTTCCTTTCCACTGACCTCCTCAACTTATGTTACTATCAGGACCTATTGACATTTAATATATAAATAGTAAATAAATACCTATACTTCTATATAATTATTCAGCGTCTCTCAAGTTCCTATAGTGCTGCTACCTATGTTTCTACCCTTTCCCTTTCTAACATATGATTAAATCTTAATCTCTAACTTGGTTGTAAATCACAAAATCATCAACAGACATTTTACAATCATCCAACAATATACACATCTACAAACGCAATTTTAATAATTACCTACAACTTATCTTATTATACTTAGCTTGACCATTTAAGATTAGAATGTCACTTTTAAATAATCTATTTTAATTAATTTTTATTATTATTAATGTTTGACTATAAAATAATTCAAGAACATTTATCTAATCACTTGGATACTCTTCACTTGATCCAACTTGGACTTTTGACTTCAAGTTCAAATTTCTAAACTAAGTACCATTACATTCACATAACAATTTAAGATAAATCTTACAAATAAGTTCCAACGAAGAAAATAATCCTCATACTCTATTCTTATACAATATCATTATTGAGAATATTAAAACATATCATACTAGGTACTACCCGTTTCTTACTTTATTGTTCTTATTATAGCAATTAGCTAACGTTATGTTTCTAAATTACTGTAATTATACTTAAACACTTAAACTTCTAGCTCATCATTTAGAACCCAATTCCTTTAATCCTAGAATCATTTTCTAGATTCAGAAATACACCATCTGAAGATGTTCACAGCAGGGAAAACAAAAATGCATTGAAAGTGCATGAAAAGCAGTGAAAACCATGAAGCATAATCAAACAAAAATGTCATCAATAAATACCAATAAATCAGCCCCTAATCTCATGCCAATACTAATTTAATCTTTCAAATCTGAACTTTGGTCCAAATTCATAAATTCATTATCAAGCATTCTTTTAGGAATCTTAAACACATGTTGAATCTACCGCATACAAACACCCTTCACAAGCACAACTCCTTTATCCAATATATTTACTATGACCCAATACATATACAATCCTCAATCTCTTCAAGACAAACTAACGCTGCACTCACAGAAACAACACTTTTGTATTTTAACAATTTCAATTTCAAGCTTATTAATTCCCTTCAAGAATCATCCCTGAGATACTTGGCTTGAAGGTTTAATTAATACTTCGGAAACTCAAATCATAAATTAAGACCAGATTGTTGACTTAACCATTTACATATAAACATCCTTCAATTAAATTTGATCTATAGACCGCAAGATTAACTAGTTTCTAAATCGTAGCACGTCTAACAAAACAACACTAGCCTTTCTAGATTTCTAACTTTACCCCCCTTTGGCACTAATTCAACAATTCTTTAAGCACAATTTGTGACCGTATTCCAATACCAAGAGGCAGTTGCAATTCAAAACCAGATTTTAAAAAGCTTTCATTTCACATTCTTAAATGTACAAAGGATAACAAAATTTCAACCATAATCACTTTATAGCCATTACAGGCAGCAATAAATCATTAAGCATTAACTTAACTTCACTCCTTGTAAACCAAATCATCAGAGAGATCAAAACTCCAAAGATCCCAAATTTACACAAATCACTACCCAACAGAGTAAAGAAAATTTGAATAAAAGCTTCACAATTTAGCAGACATTGAACACACAATTCATACATCCATTCCATCCTATCTTCATCATCAGATACGGACCAACACAGGGTAGAATTCAAACAGCACAGGGAGAGGCAGAGAAGAACAAACAACCCACTTCATATGTGATTAGAATCAACCTTATACTCCTACACAGTTAAACATAAATTTCCTCTTCTCTTATCATGCTCAGAAATGCGATTCACAACAAGAAAAGAACAACAATTCCACTTCCTTTCCCTTTTTCCTGCACTCAGCCGAACAGAACACAATGAACAAGAAGAAGAACAGAAATTTCACACAATCAAATTCATCAATACCACCATCATTTTCTTATGCTTATAACGTTAATACTACAGAGCGAAGAACAAAAATCTAATCAACACAAAAAGAACAAGCTCGACGGCACAGAGGAGGAAGAAGAATATTCAAGAAAATTCCAAACTTCAAAAATCATGCCTCCCAAGAACTTAATATACTCTAATTCACTCCTAAACACAATTAATTAAATTTCCATTCGAATTTTGCCCAGAAGACCCGAGGAACAGCGTCGGTGAACAGTGACAAGAAGAAGAAATTTGGGGAAACTTGATTAATCCGACTCTATTGCTCAAATTCGTTCTTGGGGTTTGTTAATCGAACTATAAGCTTCAGTTTTATGAATTTAGAAGCTTCAAAAGCCCTTAATTTTGAATCAACCTCCCCCCTCAAAGCTCGCACGAATCGGAAAAGGGTGAGGAAAACGAAGGAAAAAGGGCTCACCGAGTATTAACCCAAGCTTCCCGTCGTGCTCCGCCGCTTATCACCGCCGTGCTTCGCCGTCCTTGCCGTTGAAACTCGAAGGAGCCAGAGGGAACAGAGGAGAGAACGAGAGAGTGATCAGAGGGTGAGAGAGGGAGTATATGTGTGTATAGTTGGGTTTGAGGGAGAGATATAGAGGAAAGGAAATGAAAGAGACACGTGTGTGGTAAATATTAAAATGTGAGACTGGTATTTTTTCCTAACAGGTATTTTACTATCTTGCCCTTTCTTCTATAATTGAAGATATTTTTAACTAGGGGCAGATATTGTCTTTTTCAATTTCTCTTTTCCTATTTTCTATTAAATGGTAATTTTATGTATCATTATCATTTACAATTAAATCTGAATTTGTCCCCAACATAATTTTTCTAGATATGCTTTAATTTCCAAATTTATTTATAAGACTTTTTAAATATCAAACAATACCCTAAGGTTCTAAATATTCCCTTATTTAAACCAATCTTTCAACTATTTTTCCTCAACTAATAAATAAAATAAGTCTTAAAAATTATTAAAAATACAACTGGCCTCATAAATTTATTTATAAGGCTTTTTAATTTCTACATGCCGTCCCAAGACTTTAAATAAACCCTTATTATCTCTTTTCTCCAAATTAAGTTTTATTTCCTAATTATTTCTCTTTATTTCTTTAAGAAAATAATCCTTGAAATTATCAAAAATGCCTAAATATCATAAATTATTTTTCAATGCTTTTTAATGTTTTAGTAATATTCGAAAACCTTAAATAATTTCTTATTTTCTATTTTTTAAAATTTAGGGTGTTACAAGCTGCAAAAAAATCACGTGAAGTGGAAATAGAGAGAATAATCAATACAGGAAAGAAATAAAAAAATACTCCTTTATGAAATGTTCTTCCAAGACAAACAAATACCAGTAGGTTAGGGTCAGACATCATCAACATCACTCTTGACACAATGGCTATTAGCTTTGATTTGGTATTTTGCTTGTGAGGCAGACTAAAATCACGCAAATGGAGAGGAGCTTTGATGAGAAAGCTGAACGATCGAAAAGGAAACAAGTTAGGTAAGATGTCACATAATGTGTTGGGAAAAATTTGTATTTTTTTTTTTTTTTATCGGCCTCCACCTTGTATCCAAATGGTGGCAGATGAGTCTCGCTTGAGCTAGTGTTTTCAGTATTAATAAAAATAAGAAAGAATTTGGCAAAAAAAAAAAAAAAAAAACAACGACGGCGACGACGACGAATGAAAGAAACAAGTTTGACATGTGGGTATAATTAATTTTAGGGTTAATGATCATATTTGTCCTAGAAGTATTTAAGGTATATCATATCTGTCCCGAAAGTATTTTTTGGTCCAATATTGCCCCAAAGTGTGTAAAAATGTGTATCATATTCGCCATTTACCGTTAAGAAATTAAAGTTGACCGTTAAATAGATGACATTGACCGTTAATATTTTAACGGTAAAAGGCGATTATGGTATATTTTACACACTTTCGGGGTAAAATTGGACTAAAAAATACTTTTGGGAAAGCTATAATATACCTTGCATACTCTCGGGGCAAATATCACCTTTAACCCTTAATTTTACCATCCACACTATTCCTAACTACCATGATATCGATCTGACGACTACTAGGAGGGCACATCCAAGGCACTGCTCCAAATGCACTTGAGTATATCTGAACTCCTTGGTATCCATTTTTAAAGTTCAAACTTGAGGAACGCGATGAGTTAGACAGAACTGAATCTTTGTTTGATTCTGTTTTAAATTTTCTTAACAATAGAAGATTTATAAAATTGTTTTTCAGAACAAGTTTTGAGAAGAGAAAAAAGTCTATTCGAATGATAACGTATTTTTAAAAATCAATGTAAAAGAATATGTAGATTTTTTGTAGCCGTGGCTTTTATGTCCTTTACGAAACTCTAGACTTTTGTAGCTGTGGCTTTTGTAGCGTTTACGCTACATTATTAATTATTAATGAAAACGCTACTTTTTTTCAATTTTTAGTAGTGAAATATTAAAACCTGTTTAAAATAATCATCGTTAAAATCAATTTCTGTGAATAGCAAGTACATGGAGAGCGGAGATAGCATGAGAATTAAGACTAGAGGCTTCGAGTTTGAGAGGCGAGAGCTGATGAAGTTGTCAACCGTTAAAGGAAGATAGGACGCTCCATTTAATCAGTCTACAAGACAACTTTTAAAAATTGTCTTTGAAACGAGAAAACAAATAAGTCCCAAATATCTGACTGCTCAAGCTTGAGGTTATATTGAGGTTTTTTTTTTATGCTTGAATTATGAAGTGTACAATTAAATAAACTTGATGTTATCGAATTGATTTGAGAGCATGTACTAGTTGGTTTCTAGGTGTGGTTTTTGGTATTTTTCCTTTTGTTATATAGTTATATATATTCCTTGGTTTAGGTGTTAATAGATGAATTTATACCAAAAGCCACTAATGGATTCATTATTCCCGTTGGTCATTTTGCTTTGGAGCGCGGTTTCCCTTCAACTATCGTATATGCGGCCCGTTACATTGTATGAAGTTTAGGAGTATCTGCTAAACAATGAACTTTATGTCTCCCTAAACATACAAAAGAGAATTGAATGTGATTTATTTTTACAACAAATAATGAAGTTTTTATTATGTTTTCGTTGTAAAATTGATCAAAGATGATTATTACATATTTGTATTTTATTAACAATCAATGTCCAACAATCAACTCATACACATAAATTTTACTTTTGTATATCTTAGTCTTGTTCCATTCCGACAACACCACACGAGATAAGCTTGTTGTCTTGCGTTCTTTTTCGAGAGTGATGCAGAACAAGCATGTATTGTTCCATCACATCCCATTAACATCTATTACTCTTGATAAACTATCTTATTGTATTACATCTTGTTTTTTAATAATGGATTTTTTACCTTTATTTTACCGTGAATATGAATGATTTATTATTTTAAATCACATTATGAGGAAAAATTAACCATTTTAATTTTTTTTTTGACATAGTTGAAAATAAAAAAGTTAAGTGTTTTTATTTTATTAGACAGAATATTATCAGGAAAAGTAAAAATTGGACTAAAGTATATATTTTTATATTAAAATATAAAGGAAATGGTTATGCAACTGTACCAAAAACAAGGGAAAGTATTTTAAATTTTTAGTGATGATTACTAGTGTACTACTAATAGTAGAATTTGATAAGTCAACTCATGTTGACCTAAATTTGGAACCAGTTTCCCTACTCACATAAAAAAGGTGAGTAAAGATAGATAGATGTATCTATAACATCTAGATATCATGTTGATAGTCTATATTTGACTTCATTTTGTGTATCTATTAAATTATTTTAATAGAATCAAATTTAGACTGCCCAGATGAAATTCAGACGTTCTAGGTAAAAAAGGTGAGTAGGGAGAATTAAATGTATCTAGACCATTTGGATCTCATCTAGATGGTCGAGATTTGATATTAGATTGTGTATGTATTAAATTAGTTTTAATGGAATCAAATTTAGACAGTCTAGATAAGATATAGATGGTTTAGATACCTATAATTCTTCCTACTAATTTTTTTTATGATAAGTATGAAAATGGTTCCAAAATCGTATTCAAAATGTAGCAGTCCTAGAGGATAATCTGTAAGAATAATGAATTCATGATGTTGTGAGACTACTTTCTGCTTTGAAGTGAAACCATTAATTTGAAATATGTTAGAATCATGGCAGAATATAAGGACAAGATGCCCCTCTCATATGAATTCAAGATGTTGTGAGACTACTTTCTGCTTTGAAGTGAAACCATTAATTTGAAATATGTTAGAATCATGGCAGAATATAAGGACAAGATGCCTCTCATATGAATCACTACTACAAAACAGGCTTTTCATGTCACCAATTAACGTCACATATTTATAAAAGTGACATGAAAAAAAAACGCGGTGGCATTTTCGTAATTAAGTTGGAGATGGAGGGAGATACAACGTCACACATAATTTAAAGTGTGACGTTGAAAGTTTTAACGTCACACTTTAGATATGTGTGACGTTGTATGTTACAAAACGAAAAAAAAAAATTGCTGTGACTTTCAACGTCACACTTAGGGCCTGTTTGGGTAACCAAAACCTAGGTTCTGGAGAATAGCTTCTGAAAAAAAAGCTGATTTTGAAAAAGCTGAAAAAATAGCTTTTGATGAATGAGAGTGTTTGGATGGTTGTTGTGAGAATAGCTTTTTTTATGTGTAAATTACTAAAAAGGATATAAGTTTAATGTGTTGGGAAAGAGAGAGAATAAGGGCATTTTAGGTATTTCAATATGACATGTGTAATGATGGTGTTTTCTGTCTCGTAATTCGCGTAAAAGCTGAAAAAAGTAGTTGCCTGTTTGGATTAGCTTTTAGAGAATAGCTTCTGGGAAAAAAGCTGATGTTTAGAAAAAGTAGCTTTTGTAAAAATGAGAGTGTTTGGATGGTTGTTGTGAGAATAGCTTTTTCTGTGTAAATTACTAAAAAGGACATAAGTTTAATGTGTTGGGAAAGAGAGAGAATAAGGGCATTTTAGGTATTTCAATATGACATGTGTAATGATGGCTTTTTTTTACCTTGTACTTTGTGCAGAAGGAGAAAATTGTAGCTTATTCAAAACTTAGGTTTTGGCAACCAAAACCTAGGTTTCCAATCCAAAATAGCTTTTCATATTTTTTCAAGTGTTTGGGTTACCTTTTTTAAAACCTAGGTTTTGAGTCTAAACCTAGGTTTTAAAACCTAGGTTTTGAGTCCAAACCTAGGTTATCAGAAAAAAGTGTTTGGCTACCATTTCAAACATAGGTTTTAAAACCTAGGTTTGGTAACAAAACCTAGGTTTTGTTAAGAAAACAAACAGGCCCTTAATTTAAGTGTGACGTGGAAAGTCACCAATTTTTTTTTTAAATTTTTTTTTAAAAAAAATTGGTGACTTTCCAAGTCACACTTAATTTAAGTGTGACATGGAAAGTCACCAATTTTTTTTTTTTAAAAAAAATTCTTGACTTTCAACGTCACACTTAATTTAAGTGTGAGTTGAAAGTCACCAATTTTTTTTTAAAAAAATTGGTGACTTTCCATGCCACACTTAAATTAAGTGTGACGTTGAAAGTCACCAATTTTTTTTAAATATTTTTTTAAAAAATTTCTGTGACTTTCAATGTCACAGTTAATTTAAGTGTGACATGGAAAGTCACCAATTTTTTTTAATTTTTTTTTAAAAAAATTGGTGACTTTCAACGTCACACTTAAATTAAGTGTGACGTTGAAAGTTACAGAAATTTGTTAAAAAAAATATTTAAAAAAAATTGGTGACTTTCCAAGTCACACTTAATTTAAATGTGACATGGAAAGTCACCAATTTTTTTTTAAAAAAATTCGTGACTTTCAACGTCACACTTAATTACGTTAAAAGTCACAGAAATTTTTTTAAAAAAATATTTAAAAAAAAATTCGTGACTTTCCATGTCACACTTAAATTAAGTGTGACATGGAAAGTCACGAATTTTTTTTTTTAAATATTTTTTTAAAAAAATTTCTGTGACTTTCAACGTCACACTTTAATAAAGTGTGACGTTGAAAGTCACAGAAATTTTTTTTTAAATTGAAACACTTTCCACCCCCACACCCCCAATATTTCAGATCCCGCGCCCTCAGTTCCCTCCAAATCCCTCAAGCCCCCCAGATTCCCCCCCACAGCTCCCCCCAACTTCCCCCCCTCAACGACGGCGATTCACGGCGGCGTGGAGCTCCGATGACCCATGCAAGTACTGGGTTGAGTTCAGGTGACTTCCCTCTCTCCTATTTCTACCCTTAACTCCTTCGGTTTGAACGATTTTGTGCGAGGATCGATCTGGGTGCTAGGGAATTTTGAAGCTTCTAAACCGGTCAAAAACAAGTTTAAGCTTTGGTTAAGGAGTTTTGTGAAAGATTTTGAGGAGTTGGTTAAGATTTTGTGAAAGCTTAGGTATGTCTGTAACTTTTCCTTACTGATGCTTGCACAGTGGAATGAAGGTGTATTTTAATTCCTCTTTAACTGTCCATTGCTGACATGGGTTTAGGTGTTCCATTCTTTTCCTTCCTTCATTCATTTCTTTATGATTTGTTATGTGTGTGGTCAGCCCAAGTTTTTCCTTTGCTCTTAGATTATCGCTGATTTAGGGAAATAAAAGGAGTTATAATGTTAGTTTATTGGAATTTAGGCTAATAAATTTATTATAGACGCAAAAAGGAATTAATATTAACTATGGTAAGGAAATTGATTTTTAGGTACTCTAGGACATTTAATTTATACATAAAGGCATATTCATTTTTGCTGTTTGTAGTTTATATATTGGGGTTGTTGTGTTAATTAAATTCCTAGCTATTAAATTATATTTTAGACTGATTTAATTGTGGCAAGAAAATTATCATGAAAACTTATCTTGAGAAATTTTAAATTAAAGGAAACTTTGTTTCATAGTGTTAAAGTGTCAAGCTTGATTATGATTGATTATGACTGTAGAAGAGAATGATTCCTGAAGTTATTAATCATTAAGAATAAGGAAAAATCAATTAGAATAGATTATTTATAAGCAACCTTTTATTTTAAAAAGTTCAAGAAAGTGTGAGGCAAATCATAACTTTCTTGGATAAAATGAGTTGTTCTGCAAGACTGATTGTGTGTTCCTTTCAAGGTATTATGCATTGAAAAGCTCTGAGTTATTATAACGAGAATGGAGATTATTTATGGGTTAGTAAAGTATAATGTTGTTAGATGTATTATGAAACATGCCATTTTTGGAATGTTCATACTAATTTGGAAATTGTTCATTTTTATCTTATAAAATTTACAATGTCTTTGTTGTGTAAACATGGAATTTTTTGTGTGTGTATATATATGTTTAGTTTGATTTAGTTATAATATAGCTATGTATACATGTTGTGTGAATAATGTATACCATTGATTTGCATTATATCTATTTCTGTGACATTTGCAATGAATACAGATTGGGAAACCAAAATAAGTTAATTAAACCATCGTTTTTTTAAAAAAAAAACTAACCACGTCACATTTTACAAATTTGTGACATGGTTTCAAGAAACCATGTCACACATTACATAATATGTGACGTTGTGACGAAACCATGTCACAAATTTGTAAAATGTGACGTGGTTTCTCTGTCATATCTTTATCAATATAATCTAATTTTGGACAAACAACGTCACAATTTTTGTAATTTGTGATGTGAAAAAGATGACTTTTCACGTCACTTTTTGGTGTGACGTTAAAAGTCCAATTTTCCACGTCACTCGAATTTATGTCACACCAAAAAGTGACGTGAAAAGTCTAAAATTTGTGACGTGAAAACCCTGTTTTGTAGTAGTAAATTCATGATGTTGTGAGACTACTTTCCGCTTTGAAGTGAAACCATTAATTTTAAATATGTTAGAATCATGACAGAATATAAGGACAAGATGCCCCTCTCACGTCTTATCACATCATAATTTTATTTTAAAATTTTCTAGTTTTCATAAATAAAACTATGATAATACAACAACAAAGCCTTTATCCCACTAGGTGGGGTCGGCTACATGGATCATACGACGCCAATGTGCTCTATCAATAACCATGTTTCGTGATAAATTATTGATCCGAATATCTCGTTGAATAACTTCGTCAAGAGTTCTCTTTTGTCTCCCTCTCCCTCTTTTGGGAGGACTCCACACCATTTGATCGACTCTCCTAACCGGCGCATCTAATTGTCTTCTTTGAACGTGTCCAAACCACCTCAAGCGACTTTCCACCATTTTCTCCACAATCGATGCTACCCCGACTCTTCCCCGGATATGATCATTGCGGATCCTATCTTTTATTGTATGACCACACATCCATCTCAACATTCTCATCTCTGCTACCCCCATCTTATGTTCACGTTGTCCCTTTAGTGCCCAACATTCACTACCATATAACATTGCTGGTCTAATGGCTGTCCGATAAAACTTCCCTTTTACCTTATCATGTACTTTACGATCACATATAACCCCAGTAGCTTTTCTCCATTTAAACCACCCTGCTTAAATTCTATTATTAACATCACTGTCAATTTCACAATCCTTTTGTATAATCGAGCCCAAATATTTAAACTTGTCTACCCGTGGTATAACTAAAAACTATGATAATAGAAATATAAAAAATTATGAAGGTTCAAGAAATCTTTCAATTCTCTAAATTATTTTATGAGGAAAACATGCCAAACTTGTCAATATAAGAGATTATTTTATCTTTATTGGTCTAAAAAAATTAGGCACATACTTCCACCTACTAAAGGGAATTCGATTTGAGAAACAATCTTTATTGGTTTTTCACTTGTTCACCAATTTGCTTTAAAAAAATCCTCAAACTAAACTTTTATTTTTCTCATAGAGACTTTCGTCTGATGAATATATTAACTCCTTGCATCTTATCTTCACTTTTTTTCCATTTTATTCATTTTTTTCACCCACTCTCATGGAATTTGTATGGAGCTAGAAAGAAAAAATTTAACAAGTGTACTGCCACAACTAGCGATCTGTACAGCATAATCCAATAGTGCCTACTTTATTTAATTTTGGGTTAAAGAGCAATTTCACTAACAGACTGTTGTCCAAGTTGCAGATGGCACAATTGACAATTGAAAGGGTCGGAAATACCAATGGACCTTTTAATCTGGGGCAGATTGGCCAACGCCGTTAAAAATACCAAACGTCCGTCACGATTTTAAATGGGGCCCCACAATTTTTAGGGTTAAAGAGCAATTTTACCAATGGACTATTATTAAGGTTGCAGATGGCACCATTAATAATTAAAAGGGTCGGTATCACCAATGGACCTTTTAAACAGGGGCGGATTGACCAATACCGTTTTATTTGTGTAACCCGCCATTAGTTGTGTGACATATGACATAATGATGTCCACCTAGCAGCTTAGTGAATTCCACATGGCAGACCTAATTTCACCCTCACCCATCCTCACATACCTTCACCCTCGACAATAGAGCCCTGACCATAACCATGGACGAAAGAACACCCGAGGACGGCAGACTGCAACGGATGGTGGACACCCTCATGCTCACCCACCGTTACATGCCTTTACACTCACCCTCACCCACACTCACATACCTTCACCCTCGACATAACCCTCGCCATAGTCACGGACGAAGAACACCCAAGGATGTTCAATGAACACTGGCCAAGATGTTTTCGGTGGGAGGGACAAACTGATCGAACATCCTGGCCAGTGTTCATTGAACATCCTTAGGTGTTCCTCGTCTGTGGCTATGGCAAGGGTTATGTCGAGGGTATAGGTATGTGAGGGTGGGTGAGGGTGAGTGTAAAGGTATGTGAGGGTTGGTAAGGGTGAAATTAGGTCTGCCATGTGGAATTCACCAAGCTGCAGGTGGACATCATTACGTCATGTGTCACACAACTAATGGCGGGTTACATAAATAAAATGATATTGGCTAATCCGCCCCTGGTTAAAAGGTCTATTGGTGATACCGACCCTTTCAATTGTTAATTGTGCCATCTGCAACCTGAACTAGTCTATTGGTAAAATTGCTCTTTAACCCATAGAAAATTGTGGGCCCCATTTAAAATCATGATGGACGTTTGGTATTTTTAACGGCGTTGGCCAATCTGCCCCAGGTTAAAAAGTCCATTGGTATTTCCAACCCTTTCAATTTTAATTGTGCCATCTGCAACTTGGACAACAGTCTGTTGGTAAAATTGCTCTTTAACCCTTTAATTTTAAAGTTACATAGTTTCACCTGCTTTACAAAAAAGCCGACAAGATCTCCTATTTAAGATATCGACGACCTAACTATGCCCCCGGTGTGCCCCAGATTATTGGAGGTTGAATGTGATAAACAAATTCAATCTCCATCAACAACATAACTAGTTCTTGGGAGCTCATCATTTTAGAGAGCTCTCCTAACTAGCAACTCTAAAATGACAAGATTAGATCTGAACAATCTGAGTTTGAGCTTAACTATTATGCTTAAATCTTTTAAATTATTTTAATAGACACAATCTAAAAAGGGAAAGTTGAACCTTGGTCCCAAGTAAGGCAAATTATTACTCTAAGGTCCCTTGAAATCTCAAAATTATTACCAAGTCCCTAGAGACTTGAATGCAATAAAATGGAATTGCTCACCAAATTCAGTTGTTAACAAAGGCTTATGTAGTTGTCAACGAAGGCCTATTCAGTTGTCAACGAATGTTTGTTGAGTTGTTACTGGCGTTTATGACATTCCGCATCAAACTCCATTAACAACTCAACAAGATTTCGTCAACAACTGAATAAACATTCGTTAATAATTGAATACGGTCAGTAATAAATTGATATTTTGATGTAAGATGTATGTTAATATTAATGACCGTATTCAGTTGTTAACGAAGGCTTATTCAGTTGTTAGCGAAGTTTTGTTGATTTGTTAATGGGGTCTGATGGAAAATGTGATAAACCCATTAACAACTTAACAAGACTTTGTTGAAAACTGAATAAGCCTTGTGTTAATTATTCCTAAATTGCCCTTGGCTAGAAAAAATTCCAACAAAGTGTGCACAAGTCAGAAATTACCCTAATTAGGTGCAACTACCCCAAGAACATGCAATAATCTAACGATTTTATCAATGAAAAGTGTATAAAAATATGGTGCAATAAACTCCCTATAACTATCCAATTGCTTCCACAATTTTTCTAAATCAAAGTTCACCATTAACCCACTCAAACATAATGCAATATCCTCGCCTTACTCATTTAAATCACCACCCCATATTCAATATACAAATTTCAACATTCTAGCTTTCACATGAACACCCAACACTTCTAAATTTTCACCCACATCCAAATTTAACTGAATAAGCCTAACTAACATCATCGTTGGACTCCAATAACTCCCTAGAATCATAAAACAAGCTCAAGGCTCAAAATCAAAGCATTGCTTATTTAAAATCAAGCTTATTCAAACTTCTTCTACTCCATAAGACATATGTGATCAAATTTCACAAAATCAACCCATTCACACATTCCATAAAGGTCAAAGTGTAAGAAATTAATAAAATCACCAAACAACTCAGAATCTCAGAAATTAATCAAACCCTAACAAAACTCACTTTCAAATTCAAGAACAAAGAGGAGGGAATCAAAGAAAAATTACCCAACATTATAAAGCTCTCCAAGGCCAACAGAATCTCGCCAGAAAATGCCATAAACCGCCCCAAGATCCCTAACCAAAATCCACCTCACCTCTCTTCTTTTTCTCCTTCACAGCGCGCACAACTAGGGCAGGGGAGAAGACGAAAAAGAGAGAAGAAATGGAAGAGAGAAAGTCGGCCACCACCAACAACGGCGACGAGCCACTCCGCCGTCTCGTTGGCCGGCCGCACGTATGGAGGGAGAAGATGGTGATGGTGCGATGGAGATGGATGTCAGGTGATAAGGAGAAGAGAAGAAAAGAAGGAAGGAAGGAAAGGGGAAGGTCGATGCCACCATTGCCGAAGATTGGTGGCGGTGGCGGAGGCTCCGCTGCTCTCCTTTACTCTCACTCCGATCTCTCTCTCGCTCGGAAATGGGAGGCAGATGAATAGGGAATACGAGGGAGGGAACACGGGAGAGGGAAGAGAAAAGTGAAATAAGAGGGAATATAATAATAAAATTAAATAAGTAGGGGAAAGGAATTACTAGTAGGCCCTTAAATCCTTAAATAAGATATATTTAACCTAGATAAAATCCTCTTTTCACTTTCCAAAATTTATTTTAAATTCCCACAAATATTTTCTCCCACTAGGATATCTTTTGGGTCTAAAAATAGTTTCTTTAATTCTAATTTTCTCAAATTAAGGAAAAAATTAGGCCCTTAAAAGTCCCCAAAATACTTCCATTTTCATGAATTTATTTATAAAACTCTTAAAATTCCATAATAAATCTCCAAAATCAAATCTTAATTTATCACTAATCCTTAATTAAATTTCAGGATGTTATACGACCTCTTCATAGGCGTGCTTTAGGTTTTTGTAACACGGCCTCCTCATAGGCATGCTTAGTTTTACCCGTTATATGCCATGTCATAACGCACCTGAAATTGAATAAAAATGAGAGTATATACATAAAAATAATTTATTTAGGCCCATTGTAAAGACTTTATTAACACTTACATCATTAAGATATTTTTATATTGGGAGTGTGGACTATGCTACAACTGGGTAAAACTAATAAATACAATGTTCCTCGGGGCAAACAATAGCTAAACTCCAGTAATTGTTGAAAGACATTAAAAATATTGTGTCCACATAAAAATATAACATTTACATATGTGCAAAATTGTGAAATGTTGATTTTCAAACGGAAAATGTTGGCTAAACAGATTTCAAAGGGGTGCAATGGTGAAGAAAAGAGAGGTAACTGAAGATAGGATATGCGTTTTCGCGAAAATGGGGGAGAAACTGAAACTCTTTATTTTATATGAGAGACAAAGTTCATTATTATCAAATGACGGACGTTGTCTTAGAAGTCTTAGGGAAACTAAGTTCATCATAAATAACGGACTTTATTTCTCTCTCAGTTCATTTAACAATATGTTCACTGATAGAAACAACGTCCGTTATTTATAAGAACGAACTCTGTTTCTATCACACTTGAGAGACAACATCGGTTGGTTTAATAACGGACGTTGTTTTTTCCTCCTAATGCCACCGCCTTTTTTTCAACGTCTGTGTTGAAAAAACAGACATTAATTAGTGATGTAGAAAGCATTTTTTATAGTCTTGTCTCTATTTGTGTTTAATAACTTTCTATTTGATTTTACCAACTCTATATTTCTAGATGTTAAGTAACCAATTGAATTTACCAACTTTTTATATAGATTTACCAGTTTTTAATAATCACTTACTAAGATGCCACCAATTACTCTTTTATACTTTTTTTAATTGCTTTCTACTCCCTTCATTCTTAAATATAAGTTTTTTTTCTAATTTTTTTCAACTTTTTGCCAAATTATTGTTATTGATGCTCCTTAGTGATAAACAAGAAAGAGAAGGGGTGTGGGTATAAAGGTAAACAATTAGGGTGCTTTTGTGATATCATGTGATTTAAACTAACTTAGTTAATATCCTTAATTTAATCAAATTAGGTAATTATGTCTTATATTTATGAATGGAGGGAGTATAAGATTAAATTTCGTGATTTTTAATATGATGGTTTTTTTTCTATTTTCTTTTTCTTTAATATCTTCTTATAAATTATTTTTTATTTATATTAAAAACCCACAAGCATGTCAACACCTAACTCAAGCACAGGAAACTCATCTAAGAATATGAGGTGATCACACTGCCACTAGGGCAGCTTGTGGTATACCTAACAAGTTAAATAACCCAATAACTTAACTGAGAAACATTCCCTTTTAATTAGTGAATTTTATTGGGAATGATTTTAACTTTAAAATTATAAGAGGTGTTATAGTAAGTAAGAGTAATAGTTTTGCTAAAGTCCATGCAACCATAAAAGTTTTGGTTTGACTCATCACATGCATTTACGTTAATTACGTTGGTTAAATTCCAAAGAAATCAGTAATTTTCTCCATTCTATTTATGCGTGTGCCTGTGTGTCTAGTTTTCCACCATTGTTCCTACTCCAACAGCTTTGTACCCTCAAAAAACCCAAAAATGAAACAAACCATAGTTCTCTATCCTTCACCAGGCATAGGCCACATAGTCTCCATGGTTGAGCTTGGAAAGCTCCTTCTTCTTCACCATTCTCACTCATTCTCCATCACCATCCTCCTTACCACAGGCTTTCTCGACAAACCCTCCCTCGATTCTTACATCCATCGCATCTCTCAGTCTCACCCATCCATCTCTTTCCTCCGCTTCCCTTTCCTGGCCATTGATCCCGCTGCATCCCCTCACAGTTTCGTCGCCACCATCTTCGAGTTTGTCCGCCTCAACGAAACCAACGTGGCTTCAGCTATCAAGGATATGTCACAAACTTCCAACATTCGAGCTTTAGTCATTGATATTTTCTGTACATCAGCAATGAATATAGGTTCTTCTCTTGGGATTCCTGTTTACTATTTCTTCACCTCTGGAGCTGCTGTTCTTTCTGCTTTCACGTACTTCCCGATGATTCATGAGCAAACCACTGAGAGTTTTAAGGATCTCTCTATAGATCTTCACTTTCCAGCTAACCCCCCACTTAAGGCCTTTCACATAGCAGAACCAGCGATTGATAGAGACGATCCAGCATACTGGGACTTCTTATATTTCTGTTCTCATCTTTCTAAATCAAGTGGCATCATTATTAACACGTTTCAAGAGCTCGAGCCCATAGCTGTAAAGGCTATATCTGAAGGTGCCTGCTTTCCAGATCCAAAACAAGCACCACCTGTTTACTACATAGGTCCTCTGATTGCAGAACCAAATGATAGAAACGAAGAAGAAGGAGAAGAACAAGCAGAAGGAGGAGGAATAAGTCAAAACTGTTTGGCATGGCTTGAGAAGCATCCGAGCCGAAGTGTGGTTTACTTGTGTTTTGGAAGCCGTGGCTCGATGTCGGTGGAACAATTGAAGGAGATTGCTTATGGATTGGAAAAGAGTGGACAGAGATTCTTATGGGTCGTTAAGAGGCCACCCAATGATGAGAGAACCAAGCAGACATTGGATACAACGGCAGATTTCGATTTGGAATCGATTTTGCCAAGTGGGTTTATGGAGAGAACAAGGGAAAGAGGGATGGTTGTGAAGTCGTGGGCCCCACAGGTGGAGGTTCTGGCAAGAGAATCTGTGGGAGGGTTTGTAAGTCACTGTGGGTGGAACTCAGTGTTGGAGGCGGTGGTGGCTGGAGTGCCAATGATTGCGTGGCCGCTGTATGCAGAGCAGCACATGAATAGGAATTTGCTGGTGGAAGATATGAAGATGGCGATAGGATTGGAACAGAGAGATGAAGATGGGTTTGTGAAAGGAGATGAATTGGAGAAGAAAGTGAGAGAACTGATGGAATCGGAGAAAGGTAGAGAGATGAGGGAAAGGAGCCTGAAGATGAGAGACTTGGCTGAATGTGCAAGAAGTACCCTGGGTTCATCCACAAAATCGTTGAACATGTTGGTTGAAAGGTGGAGTAATTGAAAGGGAAAATTGCACTCGGTGTGAGGTAAGGCAATTTACCACAATTAGCTCCTTAAAATCATCAAACTAATAAGGAATCTGAGGAAATCAATTATAAAAAGAATATTTGTCTTGCCCCTATTCAATTGTCATTATATCTTCTTATAATTGTTTATGACACTTTCTCACTTGTCAATACATATTCAGGGAAGGAACGCCTTCTTTTCTTTTATATCATACATACTCTTTCACTTTTCAATCAAAACAAAATTATCCCATTTATCAATTGATACCTGAAAGACTATGTAATGACAAGTAAGGAAGTCTTATGGACTATATTGATAGTAGTTAATGGCAATAGAATGATAGCGTCCGTGAAAATGTCTTTTTCATAGTTAAAATCTATTACCCTTAAGTGTCCTTTGGGATTTTCTAATAATTTAAGTATTTCAAATGACCGGCTTATAATAAATTTCCTTGTTTAAGATCAAAATGTAATTTTCCTTGAAGAACGAGAGTGAATTGAAATTCACTATACTTTGGTCTTTGGTAATCGGTGTGGTTCACAAAAACAAAAAACGTTTGACCAGTGGTGCGTGTAGCATATGCCACTTTCGGAGAAATAAGACTTTAGTTGATTACTGATCACTGTGGGTTACATAATTGGTTGGTGTCATCTGAAATATTTTTGGATGATATATCAAACTTGTCCCCTAGTACATGGGACCTGGCCTATGAAGCATTCTTAGAATGTTTAAAACTTTGAACATTTTTTTCTATAGTCTTTAGGTATTAAAATTGATTTTCTTTAAATATTTTACTATTCATAACAAAATCAATTTCAAACAAAATTTCCATCACGAATACCAACGGAATTAATGTCTTCGTTAATCCATTAGAAATTCGAAATAAGTTATCCTCAAAACTAACGATGGAATTTCACATGTGCGATGGAACTATTTTCTGGTAATTTGTGACAGAAACTTCCCACATGCATTGATGTAGCTAATTTACTTTAGGATTAGTGTCAAAAATACCATATACTTTTGTCAAATACCTATGGCACCATACAATTTTTAAGTGCAAAAACATTCATGAACTTTTTAAAAAATGTGCGAAAATGCCACCCTCGTTAAATGTTATATATAGCAGTTACTTTTTGAGTTAGTATGTCCCACACTATATTTTTATATGATTATCTTAATAACGAATAAGGGTCAAAATGCTCATGAGCTTTTCTTAAAAGTGCACCAGGCACCATATATTATTTTTAAGTCCAAAATTTCCCATGAAATTCTTTAAATGGGGCAAAAATGCAATGTCCGTTAACTTAGGTAGTTCACCGTTTAATTTTTATCTTGTGGGCCGCACGTCAATGTTTTAAAATTATTTTTTAAAAAAGAAAAATCTTAACTACTAAATTTGAATTGTGTATCAAAAAAAATTTTAATGACACTTAGAAACAAGAAACTCAGGATTTATACTGGTTCGTTCTAAACTCTAACATACGTTTAGTTCTCCAACCGCTTCAAAGGCGTTTGGATCCTGTACACTCATGATTTATCTCTTCGGAGGCATTTAGATTACATCTTTCAATGATCTGTTTCTCGAGGCGTTTGGATCACATTTTTGAAAATAATTGATTTTCAAATTAATAATGCTTTGGTATATTTGATGCTATATATCTTCATCATCTAAACTGTATCAAATCATTATTTCTCTGAATATTTATTATTGCTACTAGCCCCTAATAATTGTACACTTGAACACGCACATACATGTATGACAGTATGGGAAGCATATGTATTACTGGGATTTTATCTCATTTGGTTACCTTTTTAGTTTCAGGTGCTAGTTCAGTGTTAGGAGGGAGGGGAAGGAGCTAGAGGGGACTCGCTGATGGTGAGATCTTTTGGGTCTTTTGTTTTATTATGTATATTGCCAAACACTAGCTAGCATGCATGCATATTTGCTTCCACATTTTCATTATTGCTCTGAATTGCTGTATATATTATTGTCTGATTTATTTGCTAAGACCAGTCCTTTCCAGCAAACTCTGGCTGGAGGCTTGTTGGTGAATTTTATGTTTTGGAAACTATGTAATGTGGCATGCTGTTGATCCTTCGATGTGGTGGGATCTTGGTAATTATGTTGGGTTGTGGCCTTTAGTTGATTGAGTCGATGTCTCTTTTGTTGCCAATTGCCTGTGTTGGGTCCGGTCCACTTCCGACAACTAGTTAGTTGTGGATTTTAGGATTGTTAATATTTGTCTATAACTATTATTATCATCTGTCGGGAGGCATCCTCAGTATATTGTTGGGCCATTGGGATGCTCTTGGTAATTTAATTGCTATGTTGAATTGAAGATTATTGTTACAATTGAATTGCATAATGTGTGGTGGTGGTATTAATCATTGTCGCTAGTTTGTTAAGCATCTTCAAATTGATTTTGAAAGGCAATTATAAATGTTTTAGTGAATTTTAACTTACCATGTTAGGTGGTGCCTTTTTCTAACATGGTACATTTTCTCAGCATGTTTTCTAAGTAATCAATGCTATTTCTTTTCTAACTTTGTTAATGTTCTTCTTAATAACATAGTTAGGGTAAGCTTTTGTATACAGTGAAGTTTAAATAACCATATTAACCGATGCTTTTTCTAACATGGTTAATGTTTTCTAGCTATAATATTCTTTTATTATCCATGATAGATAATTTAAATTATCTATCATGGATAAACAGATTCAAATGCCACCGGGCTTTCTAACAACTATAATCGATCATTTTCTATCATAGTTAGGTTTTGTAAGTGACTGATATTTTAATTGACTACGATAGACTCATTTGGTTTAGCAATTTCCTTTTTATATCGTAGGTAAGTAATAATTGGCTAAACTCTTGAATAACTATGGTAGCCTTTTTTCCTATCATAGTTAGTTTTCCAATTGTGGTCGAACTCTTTTCTAACTATAATAAAACTAATGTTTGAGAGCTTTCCGTTTCTATCATAGTCAGCCTTGCGATTTGATTTCAAATAGATTAGTGAAAATTGTAAATTGAATTTGACATTGATTAGGAAAGAGGATTTTATTGTTGATAATTTGCACCTTTATCCATATCTTAATGACTTTAAGATTTTCTCTGATACACAAAGATTTCACCTTTTGCTCATCATAATTTAAATTTACTTTTCAAATTTTCTTTTGTTTGGACCGCTACAATATTGGAAAATCCAGATTATCAAATTAGACCTTGGCATTTGGGCAAGAGCTAAATAAAGAGTCTAGTGTTTCCTCCATCTCACAGCGCCCAAAAGAGTTTGAATAATGGGCGTTGAGCGTATTAGGAGAAGGCAAAGCTGAAAAAGGATCTTCCAAATAAATAAAAAATTAAAAGGAAGAGAAATAGCTTATAAAGACTTCCAAAAAGGGTCCGGTCTAGGAGGCGTATTCGAGATAAGATGGTGTAAGCACATATTGAACCATCATTGATTGTGTAGAGAGGAAATTAAATGCTTTTCCAATTAAAAGGGTCTTGGGTATAAAAAAGAGAAAGAGACGTATTAATAATTTGATAGACAGTATTGGGGGACATATTTGGTATATTAAAGATGAATTCCACTTAAAAAGATCCAATAAGAGATCAACAAATGCATAGGATACCATAGGCATAGATTGTTGTTGTGAGAGGAATAGATAGAGGAGCTAGATCCAATATTAAATTTAATTCCAAGTTTTGACTTTCATATTTGCATTATCTGCAAAAACATTCCAAATCTAAATAGTATTATATGACATTTACAACCGTCCACCTAGAGAGCCGCAAGTTTCTTCCTACTGACAATTTCAAAAGATATATTGGATTTCTTATGTATTTTATGTGCCGGAAATTTCATTTGTGTTTCTACCGATTTAAAAATAAATTAAATCAATTTATTATTTAATATTGTATTATTTGAGAGATATACACTCCCATCAAATGTACTTGAAACAAGAAAGTCAAAGGTTCTATTTAGATCCAATAATTTTTTAAAGACAATTTTATTAATAACTAGATAAGACGTTATCTATATATATAAATATATATATATATATAAAAGACTTCAACCGTTAACAAACCGAGATAAGCAATAGTGAAAACCGCTACAAAAAGCAATAAAAAACAAGAACAAGCTAAGCAATGTGCAATAAAAGGCATTAACACTAAACTAACTAGGAGTAGAAGGCAGCACTTTGACTTGTTTGTAAGGATAACCCAAAGCGAGTCACTTATCCTGCACCAACTAACCCAACTCCATACATGACAATGCAAAATACTTTAATGTTTTGGGAAAAGTTTCAGCAAACACATCGATTGAACTGCTCCCAATACTTAACGCCACTACGAGACTCGAGTTTTGGTTTAACTTTCTTGGACTACGGGTGCTTGTGAATAAAAAAGAAGCCTCTAGTGCCTGGGTTTTGGGTTCCAACAGAAAAGAAGGAGGATTTATGGACGGACTTTAAATCTGAGAGACTTCCAACGTGCTATTATTGCGGAATTCTTGGACATGATCAATGGCAATGTTCTCTCCCGAATAACATTGAGGATAATAACGCTACTTTTGGGAGTTGGTTTGAAGCATTACCTCTAAACTTTGTGGAGGATTTGACCAAACTGATTCAATTTGACTGGAGTGAAGTTTGGGGAAAATCAGTGAAGATAGGCAAGGAGAGTGTTAAAAAAATTCTGAAGGATCCAAAGGTTTGGGGCTTTCTTTTCAAGATTTGGTGGCAACTATGGAAATGATGAAAAGATCCTCTCTTCAAATTTCACTCATTCCTAATTTAGGGGCCCTTTAAAAGCTGCTATAAAGAACCATGAACCATAAGTCCGTTTTCTTGGGGTTGCCGGGGTTGGGGGTCTCTACGGTAAGGTCTTCTGCCATCTTGTTTGCCCCTATTTTGTTTTAGGGTTTGTCTTTATAGTATATTTATTATGTGTATGTTGTTTTATTTTAACAATTGTCTTATCTTTTGGGTTAATTTGGGTGGTCATTGGTTTATGTATGCAATAATTTGCTTTGCACCAAAAGTATTTGTCAACTTTCGGTTGTTCCCCTCTCCCCCACCAAAGATGGTGGGCTTGTGTGAAGCTAGTCCTTGGACTACCACTTTCTATTGCCTCTTCTTGGATCATTGTAGATGAAATTGGTCATTGCTCTATTTCAATTCATGGTGTTTTAGATTCTATTTGTTTTGATTTGTTTGTGTCACTTTATGTAAATGTTTGTTCAGGTAGTTTGTTAAGTCTTTAGGCCTTTGTTAGGTCTTGACACTTTGTTATTTGTATTCTTCTTATCATAATGAAAATTTATTATTAGGTCAAAAAAAAAAGCTTAGAATCTCGTAACTTTGATAATTGTTTAGATCTAATAATAAATCAATCATGAAAGTGAAAATTATAGTTCTTTAAATATATCCAAGCATCACATACATGATAAATCAAATCACGAACACTTTAAATATTCAGCTAGAATTGTAGCTGCCAAGAAGGTTCGATCGGGCGGATCATATACATTTGCATTTTTATTACATTACAAAATACCATAATCGATTTCAAATATTTCTACCACCTAATCATTTGGCCGATCACATGCATTTCACCGGCTAAGTTGTTCAACCTAATATTACTCTCTTAGACTTATAAAATACATTTTTGAATCCTTAAAGTTTGACACCGTTCATGTTATAAATGTCAAAGAAAAGTGACTTTAAATTTAATGACTTCAAAAGTTATAAATACTTTACCGTTATTTCAATTTCCATCAAGACACCACCAAAATGCTTCTCGCCCATCAACCAGCAATTCTTTGATCTCACTTTTTCAGGTCTCAATGACAGAGTAAGCGATCAAGGGAAGGATTCAGAAACTTCTCACTGAGAAAGTGAGTTATTATGAGCAATCAGAACATAATAGTTGTAACACCTAAATTTTACTACTATATTATAGCATTTTAATTGACTTATAACGACTTTTTAATTTCAGAAGCCCAAAAATACGAAAAATTTAAAACTTTTTCTTTCCAAAGTATTAAATCAAATTTCCTTTCTTTCAAATGGGATTTTCTGACAAATTGGAATATCTTTAAACTTTCGATAAAATAAAGTGGTTACTAAAACAATTAAAATAACTCGACTTATAATGCTTATGGTGTCAAACCCCTTACACTATACTTACATATTCTTTAGGTTATGTTCAATTTATCTATTTACACCTCTCTTACTATAATAATATATTGGCGGATTATCTTGATTGATAACCCTCTTATATGAATATGCAGCTCTATTATTCCTTAAGGATTTATATACATATATAAAATATACATTAACTACTAGACAAGCTTCCAACTTGTCTTAATTATTTAAACATACAACATATACAGGTAAATAGTCTCTCAAAGTATCTACCTACAAGGTACAAGACAAAGCAGGCATTCCTGCCTCTTCATACTACCTTACTTCTTTCCCAGCTAGCTACTCCCATTCTGCTATACTGAAAACGTTTTGGAAAACAGTGAGATTGGAAATCTCAATAGCAGTTTATTCCATATTATGTGTGCACTTATATATATACATATACATCAATTTCATAAACCTGTGCATATAATGAAAGCATATATCCATTTTAAACCAATACTTGCAGAATTTCCAATCATAGCCCTCACGGCTACTCAATAACCCTCACGGTTATAGGAATTTAACTGTAGCCCTCACAGCTACTCAATAACCCTCACGGTTATAGGAATTTAACTGGCAAAGGGGGAGCGACCCACCTAGGCCTTGGAGTACTCCATAAATCTCATCAATATCATATCATCAATATCATAACAGGAATAATGCTCATTTAAATGCCACAGATATTACAAAATTATATATATAGAAATTTATATATGAATTAAACTACTACCTGGACACCAGAGCTATTTCCTGAACCAGATCCTTTACTTTCCACTGTATTGGTAAACTCATACCAATATCAAAGCCAAGCCTATCTACACATCATATTATAATAAGAGTAAGTTAATATATGTACTTCTATATTTATACTAAGCGTCTCTCTCGGGTCCTAATATGCTTGTGACTACCCCACTATTTATATTTATGAATCATTATTTACTATATAACTGTTTTGACTAGTCAAGATTAAAAAAGATCACTTTTAATTACTTTACTCCAATTAGTATTTCTTATTCTCAATGTTTGACTAATAATTACCTCAAAACTCCAACACTTGATAACAAAAAAAAAACCTCATTCATCAACAATACTGTTCTAATCCAAGGTCATTTTGAATCATCTCATCAACAGTCTCAAATTCATTCCAAATCCCAAAATCTTTCAAAAATCCAAAATGAAAAACTATAGCAAATATAGCATTACTTATCATATTAATTCATTACTAATTGAGTTCTTCTCTATGATCTTGAAACTAGAAGGTGCCTGGTATCCAAACCTGAACTTTTCCAAATTCCATTATGAACTTAATCCTCTCACTAAGTCACAAACAATCGTATTCAACCACAAAGAAATCAAATTCCATGCTTCTTATAACGACAACTCCAATTGTAAAACTGAAAATATATAATTTCCAAACATCAAACAACCATTATAAAATTCTATTACTCTCTTGTTTGTTTTCTTTCTCTTTAAATATTATACTTTAACAAGAAATACACATTTAGTATTAAAAATGTCAAACAGTAACTTGAGGTTAGATTCAAGTCTCCACAAGTTGAGTTCCAGCAATTATCATATGCACCATTAAAATTCCTTATATTATTCTAAACATGTCTATTGATTATACAAGTATTACAATACATACTCTAATTATTAGAATTCAATAACTTAACATCAGCCCTACAATCAGTCCTCTCCAAAATCATTTATTTTCTGCATAAAACAATAATCAAGCTTTTCATACATTCAGATTGCAATTACTCTCTAGCTAACAAAAATCTGTAAGATATTCCAAGAATACAACCTAACATAGAACCTCAAACAGTGATTAGCCATGACAGATATAGAACAGCAGACATTAGACTTAGATTTATAACACTCCACAGTAATGAATCCCCATACACTTGAGAACTGATTTCATACTCCAATCATTACTTTAAAACTTCAAAACAATAATTAATAGTTGGAAATAGTCATAAGCATTTCAATAGCCTTCAAGCCAATTGATGAACAAATTTATCTTATCATTATCCTTACTAAATTTCTGAAATTTTCAAGTTTAAATTTATGAATTATCAAGCTGAAACTTCAAGTTATAGTTCCAAACCATATACCTTTTTATAAATAACCTTTGATAATCTTAAAAATAATTCCAACAAAGAAAAATAATCATTATTTTGTATTCTATTACATCATCATCAAACAACCATATTGAAAGTAAGATTCAGATTCAAATAATTTATTGCTATGAAGCCAGTACAGAAACATTCAATAATTCCATGTACAACAGAGTGATCCTTTTTGAAATTATTATACCATCACCCAATAAATAAACTAGCAGCATCAATCCTCAAGTTCAAACCATCACATTGATAAACATTTTTATTTTATATTTCTTCAAAAATCGGTACCATATAGAACTATTTATCCACACATACACCCTTCGTATAATCTTACAAAGTCCAATATTTATCTGGACATCTATAAGCAATTTATATCTCACTTCCATTAAGAACCATGCTTCTCTCGAACTTTAAACAACTCCCAATATCATTGACATTGCTTACACATAATCCATAAGGTTTAAAGTCTTTGAATTCAATCCTGATACAATTACCTTCCTAAACTTTATTGTCTCGCTTTTTAAGCCCAGATGATTCAGATTCTAAAAAGAATAAACCCCAAACAATAGAGCAAGAATTCCAGAGACTCGAAGAGCATTATATACTCTTTTTATTTTATTTTATTTTTTTAATCTGCATATAATTCTCCAGATTTAATAACCATGCTTAAATCAACTTTTAATATTCTCAAACACATTTGGGCTATTAAAATTTATTCGAACATTTTTTTTTTGTCTTTTCCTACGGGTAATGTAGCCATGGTTTAAGTTTGGGAATTTACAGATTTGAAACTCATAAGAACACCAATCATCATACCTTCCAAGCTTCGGTTCTACTACCAACTTACCTAAACACTCTATTTTAGGAACTTCATAGCTCTAATTCACAGAAATCAAGGCTTAAATAAAGAAAAAAAATGAAGACATAAAAACAAAGTATAATGGATTGAGGTTCGGAATTCCAACACATGGCAGAAATCGAACATGCAATGACAATTAACCACTCTAATTTACTCCTATAAACATTTAAGCACTATTACACTTTGGATTGGGTCAAAATTCCAGTAGGCTTGTCACTGAACAGTAAAATCCAAACTTGAATCCCAAATCAAAACCAAATAATCACATGCAGCCCCGATTTACTTCAGAGAAACTTGAATCTATACATAATCCTTGTTTTAATTGATGTTTTCCCCCAAAAAACCCCAAATCAATCGAAACTCTCCTTCTCCAAACGACTTAGATCAGAAAAACCATGGAGGTAGAAGAAGACAGAGGAAAATTACCTAAGCTAGAATATGGCCTTGCATGCACCATGGGAGCTCACCGTCGGCAGAATCGCCGTTGAAGCCGTCGGGAACCGCTAAGAACCGAGTGAGCACGAAGAGAGAATGGGAGGAAATGAAAAATGAAGAGAGAAGGGAAGTGATGGTTCTGCGAAGGAGGAGGTAGAGGGAAGTATATATTAATTTTAATTGGGTAATTTTACCATTTTATCCTTCAGACTATTACTCAAGATATTTTCCAACCAGGGACAGATATAGTCATTTTCATTTTCTCTTTTTCATTATGCCCTTATTTGCAAAGTTTAATTACTATTTCCTTTCCAATTTAATCTGAATTAAGTCCCAAAATAATCCCTCTAGATATGCTTTAATTTCCAAATTCATTTGTAAGACTTTTTAAATAACAAACAATACCTCACGGTTCTAAATATTCCCTTATTTAAATTAATTCTTCTAACTATTTTTCCTCAATAAATAAATAAATTAAGTATTAGAAATTATTAAAAATACATATGACCTCATAAATTTATTTATAAGGCAATTCCTAAATGACTTCCCAATACCTTAAATAAATCCTTATTTCCTATTTTCTAAAATTTGGGGTGTTATAATAGTATTGTCACTTAAGGCTCATGTATTTCTTATTACTTCCTATGACTTTAATCCCCAGTTTATTTTTGGAATTGTAATTCACTTATGAGACATTGCTTTTAGACTGTTTGGTTAGTGGTTATTTTCTTTTGGAATCGGTCCAATTCCGGAAATTTCTATTATTGACTGGTTGCTGAACTTTTATTATCTTGAGCACTTGAGACAATAAAATTTCTTGATGACATTATTTTTTACTATGATAAGGGATGGCTTGATATTTAGATTATGAGAAGATGGAATTTGAAGGTCATAATGCATGTAGTTTTTTTTTTATTTTCCTTGATAGTATATTCTTTTTCTTATTATGGTTAAGTGTGTTTAATTATCTATGTTAGTGTTAAATGATACGAAACTCCTTTTCTAATATGAATAATGGTTTGGAATTTACGTAATGCTTTTATATCCATGTTAGCTTTATATAATTTACTTGAATCCTTTTTCTAACAGGGATTTCGTATTGATTAAGTAAACTCCCTTTTTCTAACCACAATAGACTATATTTTTGTTTGGAAACCATTTTCCTATCATGGTTAGTCGGTTGAATTTGTGATATATAAATTATGAAAAAAAAATTCTAACTATAATAGCTATTTCTAATAAGTAAATTTCGTTTTATTAACATATTTGGCTACTGTATCGATTTAATGACATGTATATTTCTAATTTAAACTTTTAATTAGAACATAAATGTTACATTTACCATTATATGTGTTGAAAAAGAGCTTGATTTCAATGTCGTCACACCTCAGTGACAACATTATAGAGCCTACTTGAAGATGATCATGAGTCCACAATAGCCTTGATAAGAGAACCTGGCTATTAGCATGGCTGTTAACCAAAAAACAAACTAAAGGCAAAGTAGAAAAACAAAGAAAGAAAATTGGACGATGAGTAGCCTAGGTACATCCTTAATCACCACAACATTATCCATTTTGTGGCAACCATGGGAGTTTTGATTCATCCTTCAACCATGCGAGATTTTTTTATAGAAGTCTGCAAAACCACGTAGTATGATGGTGGGCGAAATTATTTATAACCTCCAATCCATCAACTTAGAATCTCATTCCTCTGATAAATGTCCAAATCTAATAATAAATCGATCATGAAAGTGAAAATTATAGTTCTTTAAAAATATCCAAGCGTCCCATACATGATAAAATCAAATCATGAACCCATGAACGAACCCTTCAAATATTTAGCAACAATTGTAGCTGCCAAGAAGGTTCGATCGGGCGGATCACATGCATTTGCATTTTTAGCACATTACAAAATACCATAATTGATTTCAAATATTTCTACTACCTAATCATTTGGCCGATCACGTGCATTTCACCGGCTAAGTTGTTCAACCTAATTTTACTTAGATGGAGCACTTCCTACTATGTTTTTTCATAAGAATATCGTCCCTAATACCTAATATGTTGCCTTTTTCTTAAAGTATTACTCCCTCTGTTGCTAAATATAGGACCTATTTGGGGAAGTAAGTTTGTTTCTAAATATAAAACCTCTTTCTATTTTTTTCTCATATTTTTTTTCTAAATTATCCTTATTATTGATGAAGCTCAATAATAAACAAACAAAAAAGGGAGAGTAGGAATAAAGATAGGTGGTTGAAATTTTAACTAACTTAATATCATCTTTAATCTAATCAAATTGGATAAATATGTCTTATATTTAGGAACAGAGGTATTACAATTTTTTCCTACATATCATTTGCCTTAATATTTATTAAATATGAAATTAAATAACCCATTAACTACCAAACAATCTACTCTCGTTAAAAATTTCATAATAATTTCTTATCTAAAGTGTACTTTTACTTCTTAAATTTTTATTAGGGAAAATTAATGTGGGGTCCCTTGTAGGACACATAATACAAGAGAAGTCCCACTAAATGCTCAAATTAAAGTAGGATCCCAAGGGACCTTATTTTTATTATGTTCCAAACCCAAATGAAAATTTTACCCTCCTTATAATTACCAAAAGCAAAGAAAGAACTCTTCCTCACTCAACTTCAATAGCAGCAACGTGAACGACACAATGGAAGGGCTGGGAAGAGTACTCACCTAGAACACAACTTCATCCATCTTCATCCAACTAAAATTATAGACCCAATTTGGATTTGTCTCTTCAACTAGTGGTATGTTGAGAAAATCAATTTCCCATTTTTATTAGGAATGTGATTTGGGATGAATGTTTTAAAACAAAAGTCAAAACTTTCCATAGAAATCTAATTTTGGTTGAATGTTTGAGTATAAAAGACATACTTATATGCAAACCCTAGTGATTTTTTGTTGTATTTATTATGTAAGTTGGTTTTTCATTTGTTGTTCATGAGTGTTTGGGTTGGTTCTATGTTTGGGAGGGTATAAGCTCTGTTTTTTCGTCTAAAAACAGGGGAAATCCGAAAAGGCTGAACCGTTTTCAGTTTCCATATAAGTTAAAAATTTTATTGTCGTCAGATGCTCAAGAAGTTGTTATTGCAGGTCATTCCATTGTAAATAACAACTTTTTGGAAGACAGTTAAAATTTTGAATGAATTTTATTAGGGATGGATTTTGTGCTCTGTTATTTTGTTCTATGACAAGGGTGAAGTAAAAGGTTGAAGCTCTGTTAGGTTACCGCCAATGTGTTGGTATTTTAATAAGGTGTTTTCGTTAATTTGATATAAAGTTGTCACAGATGCTCATTAAGTCGTTATATTTGGTCATTTACTTGTGAATAACAATGTTCCTGTGCAGGGTGAATAAGAATATGGTGGGCACATCAGGGAAGCATGTAATATGTGTAATATGTTTGTTGCATACGGGTGGACGATTTATAAATGGTGGAGAAGGTGAGATACAATACATGGGAAGCAGTACCTTATCAAGAACCATAAAGGAAGGCACTACGTATGGAGAATTGAGAATGATTGTAACATCAATTGTTAGAGAGGAAGCTAGGGGAATAACCATGAATTGTAAATGGTGCTAAATGCCAAGTACTGAGTGTTCAATGACAGCTTTGACCTGATTATGTTAGAACTGATTTTGCTACAAATTCTGTCATGAAACTTGTTATAATTGCCCATATAGTTGTTATAACTGCCCTAATAATTGTTACTCCAAGGAAAAATGTTGTTATGACAGTAGGATCATTTTCTTGTACCTATATGTTAAAATACCACATATAAAGTTTTTCACCTTATGACTGGTGCTCATTAACTTGTTATGGAAGGTCAAGAAGTTGTTACAGAGAGCCCAAAAGTTGTTAAAAGGTAATCCCATTTTATTGTGCTAAAATGCAGCATTAAAGAAATTAAATTCCTTGTGACTGGTGCTTAATAACTTGTTGTGCATGGTCAAAAAGGTGTACAAATAGCCCAAAAGTTGTTACAACGAAAATTTTTATACGTTGTAACCGATGCTCATTAACTTGTTATGCAAGGTCTATAAGTTGTTACAAACGGCCCAAATGTTGTTAGTTTTTTAAATTTTTACACATTGTCACTGGTGCTCATTAACTTGTTGCACCAGGCCAAGAAGTTGTTACAGATAGCCCAAAAGTTGTGACAAATACAATTCCATTTTCTGTTATCATTGTGCTAAAATGAAATTTAATAGAAATTCAAGGACTCACGAGTGGTGCTCATTAAATTGTTACGTAAGGCCAAGAAGTTGTTACGGAGGCCTAAAAGTTGTTAGTAATTAAAATTTTTACACATTGTTACTAGTACTCATTAATTTGTTATGCAAGACCAAGAAGTTGTTACAGACAGCCCAAAAGTTGTAATGAATGCAATTCCATTTTCTGTTATCCTTGTGCTAAAATACAACTTAATAGAAATTAAAGGACTTGTAAGTGATGCTCAGAAACTTGTTATACATGGTGTTCGCACCGCAAATGCACGGGTCGCGCCAAGTAATAAAGTAGTAAGTAAAGTATCGTTCCCACGAAGACTTGGTCCAAAACCCGGTCAAGCAATGATTGTCACACTCTCGCCCAATGTGAGTGATTCAAATGTTGAGATTGAAAATTAAACAAGAAAATAAACATATGTTAAATGAAAATAAAATTATAAACAAGTGATTCTCCAACTTCAAGGATAAAATGGGTCCTAAAATTATGTATCCCCCTTGTACTTCGTAAAACTCAATTAACCTCCTCTCAAAGATGTTCTCAACAAAACCATGTGCTAATCTAGGATTCACAAAGGACTTGTAAAAGCTCTCTCAAGTCAAGAACAAGTGTTTAATCTTATTAATTGCACAATCTCTTTGCTACAAATTAATAAAATCCAATTTTAAAGCTCCAATCCTAATGTGACTATGCAAGGCTAGCAAGTCTATCTCTATCTTACCAACAAAACCATCCAGTCGTCATGCAAACTTCAGGTTCTTGCACTATTTTACCCAAGTTCTACACTCAATCTAGCCCTCTCAAGCATAAATCAAGTGAACCCAACATGTAAATGGTGATCAATCACTTATGTCCAACAACTCCATGAGAGCATATATATACATCATTGCAAAAGAGAACAAGAGTAGAGAATGAAGATGGAGAAGATAAACCAAGAGTAGAAGCCCAAATCTCTTCAAAGCTCCAAGCCCAAGCTCAATCCCCACCAAAATCCATGCCCTAGCAGAGCAAAACACCCCCAAGAATGCCCAAGAAGTGAAGAATGTCGAATAAACTCTAAACCCTAGCTTTTATATCATTTAGTCCTCCTCTTTTAGCAAAACGCGCAGCAATAAAGACTTTCGGACCCTTGCCGTACCCCTTGCTGTGGAGCCTCCACGGTGAGGGTGAAGAGCACCTAACCGTTGGGGTTATGTCAGTGCAGTGTCGCCTCGAGTCCGCTCTCCAAGAAATTAAACCCGAGGGGATAGTGGAAGCTAACCCTGGGTGTCGATCTCAAGGAACCTATTGTAACATGATTCCTAATAGCTAATATGTAAACTTGAAAAGGCATGTAAAAAGCATTTTGTTTGGTTTTAGTATGAAGTTTGGTATGTGCAACAAATAAAGTAAAAGGTGGGAATTAATCGTGAGATTTGGATGAGAATGGGATAAAAATCATTCTTGATGAATGAGAGATTCGGGAATCATTGCTTCTAACGATTTTCAGGGAGTTTAATTGATTTCTAAAGGACCCTAGAGGAACCCCTCTAGGCTAGGCTTAAGTTAACTTAATTAATGCCGGAACCCCGCACATTACTTAATTTAACCCAAGTTGATTAAGTTCAAAATCAAGAAATAGATTATGCAAGACTTTTTAAATCCACAATTTGGGCCACCCCATAATTGCTCTAAATTTCTCTCTAAACCCTAATCCATTGATGGCCACCCATACAATAAAGTAGGACCTAAAGAGTGTTTGCCCAATGTCTGAATACAACCAATTAATTCTTATGCCATCTCCCTCAAGCAAATAACTTAACACTATTGATCCACTAACCAAGCCACCTTGCATTAGCACATGATTTTCACAAAGAGAATAACAAAACTATGAACCCATAAATTTTATTAAAATCAAAGTTAATAAGTAGCAATGTCAAGCATTATACAAGAAGGAAATAACATAAACCTAGTTTCTAACCCTAATGACATAAATACACTCAACCAAGTGCCATAAAAGCACATCAACCAAATGCAATTAATACATTCCACCAAATGCCATAAATGCAACCCTAAAACCCTAGAAAAGCATAAATACAACAAATGGAGGAAGGATTAGAACTAGAAAAACTCCCCTATTCAAGCTTCAAACTCATCCCTTGGCTCCTACCACCAAGAATGGCGGAGCCTAACTGCTACACTCCATGGAAGAACTAACAGCAAGAGAGGAAGGTGTGGAAGCCATTGATAGAAGGAAGAAGAAGGTGAAGAAGATGAAGATGAAGATGGAGAAGAGAGAGCTAGGGCTTGGGGATGTGAAATGTGGACCAAATCTGCCCTAATGGGGTCTAAGTTTCGTGTTTTATGTCCCCCAAGTCGGGTCAAGTGAGTGGGGTTTCAAGTTGGATCCAATTCAGGCCCAAAAATGCGATTGAAAATTCTGCAGAACACGTCCGTTCGCCGTCGGCGAGTGGCGAGCCGCGGCGAGCAAGGTTTGGTTCTGGAGCTTTGTGGCTTGGCTCCCCGTGGGCTCGCCGCAGCGAGGCCACTGCGAGCAAGGTTCCTTTCTGACCTCTGGGGGCTCTTTTCGCCGCGAGCTCGCCGTGGCGAGGCCACGGCGAACTCCAGATGATTCTGCCCCTTTGAAAAGCCTTTCTCCTTCGCCCGGACTCCGATCTTTGGTCCTTGCACGACCCTGTAAGTAAAAATAAGACAAAACCAAGATAAAAAAGCCCTATAAATTAATCAATGCAATTAATCTACAATTATGGTTAATTAATCCTAATTTTACACTCATTCCACTTAAGAGTTTGAGACATTCAATTAGACATTATTAGACCAGACTCGCATCTCAATCATGTTAATTGCCTCAAATTAAGCATATAAAAACCATACAAATAAGAGATTTGTCAGAGGGCCAGAGAAGAAACCTATATATTTTTGCCTTGCTGTGCCTCGCTGTAGCCTTTGCTGTGAAGGTTCCACGGTGAGGCCTTGCTGTACCCCTTGCTGTGGAGCTTCCACGGTGAGTGTAACACCTAAATTTTACTACTATATTATAGCATTTTAATTGACTTATAACCACTTTTTAATTTCAGAAGCCCAAAAATACGAAAAATTTAAAACTTTTTCTTTCCAAAGTATTAAATCAAATTTCCTTTCTTTCAAATGGGATTTTCTGACAAATTGGAATATCTTTAAACTTTCAATAAAATAGAGTGGTTACTAAAACAATTAAAATAACTCGACTTATAATGCTTGGGGTGTCAAACCCCTTACACTATACTTACATATTATTTAGATTATGTTCAATTTATCTATTTACACCTCTCTTACTATAATAATATATTGGCGGGTTATCTTGATTGATAACCCTCTTATATGAGTATGCAACTCTATTATTCCTTAAGGATTTATATACATATATAAAATATACATTAACTACTAGACAAGCTTCCAACTTGTCTTAATTATTTAAACATACAACATATACAGGTAAATAGTCTCTCAAAGTATCTACCTACAAGGTACAAGACAAAGCAGGCATTCCTGCCTCTTCATACTACCTTACTTCTTTCCCAGCTAGCTACTCCCATTCTGCTATACTGAAAACGTTTTGGAAAACAGTGAGATTGGAAATCTCAATAGCAGTTTATTCCATATCATGTGTGCACTTATATATATACATATACATCAATTTCATAAACCTGTGCATATAATGAAAGCATATATCCATTTTAAACCAATACTTGCAGATTTTCCAATCATAGCCCTCACAGCTACTCAATAACCCTCACGGTTATAGGAATTTAACTGGCAAAGGGGGAGCGACCCACCTAGGCCTTGGAGTACTCCATAAATCTCATCAATATCATATCATCAATATCATAACAGGAATAATGCTCATTTAAATGCCACAGATATTACAAAATTATATATATAGAAATTTATATATGAATTAAACTACTACCTGGATACCGAAGCTATTTCCAGAACCAGATCCTTTACTTTCCACTGCCTTGGTGAACTCATACCAATATCAAAGCCTATCTACACATCATATTATAATAAGAGTAGGTTAATATATGTACTTCTATATTTAGACTATGCGTCTCACTCGGGTCCTAATATGCTTGGAACTACCCCACTATTTATATCTATGAATCATTATTATTTACTATAACTATCTTGACTATTCAAGATTAAAAAGATCACTTTTAAATTACTTTACTCCAATTAGTATTTCTTATTCTCAATGTTTGACTATTTATTTTCTCAAAAATCCTTTCCTTAAACTCTATTTGCCTAAAACAATTAATTCTTTGCCAATTGAGCTTTTCTCTAGAATCTAAAACTAGACGGAAAAATAGTGTCTAATATGAAAACTTTCAGATTCAATTAACAACTTAAGCAACTCACCAACTCATAAAGAAGTGTATCTAATCCACAAAAATCAAATCACCCGCAACTTTGGAAAAATGAATAGTTTCACTTTAGAGATGTTTCTTCAAACATTTCCCTAATAACTGAATGATTTGTTTATGCTCTAAAATTTTGTAAATTTATTGAACTAATAAGAAGATAATATATAGTATATTTAATTAACTATTTAGATAATGTCTTTCTGATAAAATTTCAGATTCATTGTCTTAAAGGTTCCTCTTAACCTTTCAAAGAACCCTTATTTTAATCCCAAAAACTTTGGCACATATGTAATAAATATCCCAATGTACTTTGTCAATAAATAAAGATCCTTTCACAACTTTTATTAATAATCTAAATTTTATACCTATAGCAAGGCATCATCTAACTTTACTTCATGCATGAACATCATTAGATAAATTCCAAAGTAGTACTTCCCTCTAAATTCTTTAAGCATAATGGTCAACCCAAACTTTTTATATGAATCCAATAAAACCATTTAAAGCAAGTAAACTAATTGTATTCCATTTAAATACTTCCTAGGGAGCTCAAAATATCCCACTATAACTAGTTCTAACATTGTTGTCTTTCTTTATCAGTGACGTGCCCCCTGTTTGGAAGTCTGAAAACTTTCCAGATTCAACTAATACTTTAAACCACTTACCCAATCACAAACAAATGTATACAGCAGCAAAGAAACCATATCACACTTCAAGCTTTGATCACTGGTTCAACCAGAATCATTCCTTAGATATCTTGAACGCTTACTCAATCATTTTTGGACATCAAACAATTATTATTTATCATTCTTTGGGAAGTGCTTAACGAATATCTATACTCCTTTAACAGAATTTTTTAAGTCTTAAAATACTCTTAAAATGAAGATAACCACTGATTCAACATAAATAAGCATCAAACAGTAAGTTCCAATTCATTTACCATTCCCACAGCACCATCAAATTCTCTTCCTATCATCATTTATTTATCAATAACATCCAGATTCTAAAATGAATTAGACGCAACCAGAAAACAGAGCAAGTACATCTCGTACTCAAAGAGCATTATATACTCTTAAAGGTACTTCCCACACTTCAAATTCCACTCTAATTTAATTCCAATTAAATATAAACATCTAATTGTTACTTTTGATATAAAAATCGGAAACCATCACCAGTGAGCAGTGACGCAAAACAAAGCAGTGAAGATTGATGTTAGGAATCACAAGAATCAGCAAGAAATTAAACATGCAACAACATATATAAATTCTTATTATATCTTCATCATCATTTTTTTTATCCTTGACAAAGCAAGGAAGAGAATCGAGCAACAACAGAGAAAACAGAGGGATCAAAAATTCCACACTCAAGCAAGAATTAATCATGCACAACTAAACGCCAGTTCCATCATACTCTCATCTTCATTAAACCATCAATCTCTCTCTCTCTCTTTGCCGTCGGTACAGGTGAACAGGGGAGAAGAAGAAAAATTCAAAAATTACACAAACCTCAGAAATCAAACATGCATTGCCATATTTCAACTCTATTCTACTTCTAACCATGTTTAATCAAACTTTAATTAAATTTAGACCCAAGAACAGCCCAAAATCGCGCCGGAACAGTGACCCTATTTGGGGCTTTTGAGGTGAATCGGCCAAGCACCAAACCACCACTAAAATCTTTTCCCAAAACCTTTAAATCGAAGCCTAAGCTTCAGTTTTACTAATTTAAGAATCCTAAAACCCCAAAGCTCGAATTGATTTCTGCCCCAAACTCACTCACATCGGACAAAAGAAGGTAGAACGGAGACGAGGAGGCTCACCTGAACTCAAATCTGCCCTTGCATGTGCCGTTGAAGCCTTGCTCCGCTGTGAATCGTCGCCGGTAATCGCTGAACCCGAGTGAGCACGAAGAGAGCGTGAGAGGAAATGCAGAAGGAAGAGAGAGAGAAGGGAGAAGGGAGACGGGAGAATGAGGAAGGAAGGAGGGTATTATTTTATAAAGGGGTTATGAATTTAATTTCATTTATGCCCTTTCAACTTCTGTTCTTTTTAATTTAGTCCCTATCCTTAAGTTTTCCATTATTTTCAGTTTGGTCCTTATCTGAAAAAATTAATTTCCTAAAATTAATTCTCATATCAGATTAGATATTTTCTTACCCATAAATTTATTTGGGCCTCAAAATAGTTTTTCCTCAAGTTTCCAAATTAAAATTTATCTTCTAATTATTTTTCCTCAATTAATAAAGAAAATAAGCCTTGAAATTATTAAAAATACGCCTGGCCTCATAAATTATTTATAATGCTTTTTAATCTCTAAATGACACCCCAAGACCTTAAATAAATTCTTATTTTCTATTTTCTAAAATTTGGGGTGTTACAGTGAGGGTCAGAAAGCACACCAACATCAATGCTTCACCGTGGGCCTTGCTGTGGTGGTTCCAAGGTGAGGGACAGTTCCTACATCCTTCTATTTGTTGCTCTAAGCTTTCTTCCTCTTCGAAATGGTCCACCTCTTCACTTAAAATGTTTAAAGCTTGGTGAGGAAGCTATAATCACTTGGTCAATGCATCAAAATATTCCTACAAGAGTTACATAAAACAACATAAGAAACTAACTAGAAATATGATCAAAATATGCACAATGAAAAATCAAATGAGCATTTTCCTATCTTTAGTATCCAAAATTTATCAATGATAAAACAAAACATCAAGGAAATATATGCTAAAATTACATGAATTCCTGGGAGTTATCAAATGGTCAAAAGGTTGTTACAAACAACCTAAAAGTTGTTACAAACCAAAATTGTTGTTACACAAGGCCAAGAAGTTGCTACTAAGATGACTAAAAACTTAATAATTTATACAACTTGTCGACTAACCTCTATACAACTTGTTAACTAAGCTCATAACTTTGGAACACATGCCTCTGGAGTCAGGAAAGAGCCCTTGATTTTCAATCATGAGATCAATGGATGTAGGGTAGTAAAAGAACCATTTGACAAAGCAAATGGTAATTGCTCCAATCCACATGAGGAATATACTCAAAACGAGTCTTTAGGCATCACTTCTGGTAAACCCTGCATGACAATTGCAATTCCAAACAAATGAAGAAAAGTTCTCAACCATTTTAAAGGGATACAACTATGGCAAAAAAATTAAGGACATTTTAAAGTTCTCAAACACTATATATGTTGTTAAACATTCTGTACTTTGCTTGACATTTCTTTCACTTTAATATCCCCTTGTTCCTGCATCAAAATTAGCCACACAACACACTTTAATGTCTCCCTTCGTCCTTAAATTAGAAATTACTATAACAACTAAAGGCATTCACTATTCGAATTTCTGAAGTAGTTTTGAACTGCAGCCAACCCACACTTGATGCCAGATAGATATGTAAAAAGACAGAGGCTAACATAAAATATAACAACTTTTTAAACCTTTGACAATATTGCTCATTTTCAGTTTAGTTGTTATGGCACTGGGTATTGTACAAGTCAAATCTAAAACTCAATTGCATTATTGATGCGGGGAAGCTAAATAATGTCTATGATAATTTAGGATATATGTTTACATCTTGTAGAAGAGCAATTTCTTGTTAACAATGAAGCACTTTAAAAAGAAATACAATTCATAAGGTAGTCACATTGCCTTTACCTTTCACATATGCATAGGAACCCAAAGGGCTCGCACATGAAAACAAATGAATGAAACTACAAGAGCATCCAATCCTCAAATGCATATAGACTAGCTTTACTCACTACTACAAAAATCCCATTTTATGTCACCAATTAACGTCACTTATTTAAAAATGTGACATTGAAAATCAACAAAAAATAAACAACATCACACTTAAAATTAAGTGTGATGTTAAAACTTTTCCACGTCACACTAAAATTTTAGTGTGACGTTAAAAGTGTTTTTCAGAAAATGAAAAAATGGTTGGAGGGAAAATGAAAAAAAGAAGAAGAAGGGGGGGTTTTCCACGTCACACCACTAAGTGGTGTGACGTGGAAACCCAGTTTCAACGTCACACCACTTGTGGTGTGACGTGGAAAACTCATTTCCCGCCCCCCCAATTTTCCCCTTCCCGCCCCCCCCCACAAAAACAAAAAAAAAAGCTCCTCACCCAAAAAAAAACCCTCAGCTCTCAACCCCCCCCCCAACAAGCTCACCACCTCGAGACCCCACCCCCAAACCCCACCCCCCCACACACAGACACACACCTCCACCACCCCCCACTGCCCCCACCCCCACCCCCCCACACACACACACGGCCAAACCCCCCCCCAAACAAGCTCACCACCCCGAGACCCCACCCCCCACACACAGACACCCCCCACGGCCCCCACCCCCACCCCCCCCACACACACACACGGCCAAACCCCCCCCAACAAGCTCACCACCCCCACCCCCCACCCCCACCCCCCACACACACACGGCCAAAACCCCCCCCCAAAAACCCACGGCCACACCCCCCACCCCACACGGCCCCACCCACCTCCCCCACACACACCCACACACACGGGGACCCCACCCCCCACACCCACACGGCCAAAACCCCCCCCAAACCCACGGCCACACCCCCCCCACACACCCACCCACCCACCCACCCCCCCACGGCCACACAACCCCCCCAACACACACACACAAACCCCCCACACTATGAAGTCATTGAAAATTGGTACGTTCTTCTTGCTATTGCTATTTCGGTTTCTGTTATAGTTTAGAATCAAATCTTTATTTTTTCTGTAATTTGATATTGATAGGAGCTTAGAGGGAAGCTGTAATGTGGGCTATTTGTTGGTGGTGAAATAGTTCTTTGCTTTGCTCATAGGAATTGGTACGTTCTTCTTCTTTCTGCCTTGAGTTTCTTATCTTAACCTTGAAGTGTATATATATTCTGGTAGTTTCAATTTTATAAGCTCTAGTTCTGAATTGCCATGGTTGAACTATTAATGGTTCATTTGGTATGTGGTTAGAAAAATCCTTTTCTTTTTTTAATTTGATTATCTTGCGTCTGCTGTGATTATTTTTCATTAGTTCTGTTTTTATAAATTATTATTATTCTAATGCAGATTTGATGGTATTTTTTTAATTCTAAAAAATCGTTTTTTGGAGGAGGAAAAAAAATGAGACATAGGCATAAAGCTTAGTGACGTTATGCCTTTCATGCATGCACCTTATATATCCTTAGCTTTCTCATATATGTTAAATTATTGTTGATTATGTGTATTTCATCAAATTTTAACAGGTACTGGAATAGCTGCTGTTTTCATCAATATATCTGTTGAAAACTTCGCTGGTTGGTAATTAAATATGCAATTCTATCTATCTAGTTCTTTTTTTTTTACTTGTTCAAAGTTTTTTTCAGCTCTGATTTCCTCCTATGGGTTCAGCAATTTCAATTGCGCCTCCGTTCACAGCTTCACTTCATCAAGGTTCCTTCTTTTCCTTTTTTTTTCCTGATAATTAAATCTGCTGCCTTTTTTTTCTCAATTGTAAATTGCAAAAAATGCCATAGAATATTTAATGGTTTTGTAAGTCTTATAAATTGGTCTCCCATAGAATGTTTAATGTTCAATTGTAAATTGGTTTGCAAATGCTGTTACGTTGTAGTCACTGCAAATATTGCATACTTGCCAAAATGTTTTATAAGTCTTGTAAATTGGTTTGCTATTGGTTTTTGTTCTCAAATTGCTGAAGATTTATTTTGTCTAATTGATCTTGTTGCTACTAAAATCGTCGTGAATTTCGTTGCATTGTTGCTTGTTCCTTTGTTGCATTTTACATGCTGGTTTTGCTTCTATAAATCACTTCAAATAATTGGAGTGAAATTGGATTGTAAATGTAATTTTTGGATGTCACATTTACAAGAGGAGGCTTTGCCAAATTTTTTAAAAAATTTGCATGAAGTGAAGATATGCATAGCATGCCCATTTCTTCCTAATAATGTAGTGAGATAAACTTGACTAGTTTGTTGGAGACGGTATAGGTTTAACAGAATGGATCGTAGTTGGATGCATGCATTGAGAACCGCTAAAAAGTATCAGATGGGTGTGGAAGAATTTATTGAATTTGCCAAAAAAAACGTGTCCAGTAAGAATGGCATGTATCTTTGCCCTTGTGTGAAGTGTGCAGATGCTTATCGTAAGAGCATTGATGATATAAGGGATCACCTTCTTTGTGATGGGATTAATCTCCGTTATAAGAAGTGGCTTTGGCATGGGGAATTGGGAAGTACCGTACATGCGTGCCCGTCACAAAATGTACAAGAAGCGGTGGATGATGTTTGTGATGATGGAATGGACGAGATGATTAATGACATTGGGGCGGAATCATTTTCTGTGGTCCATGAGTTCGACAAGTTGAGGAGTGATGCAGAGACACCGTTGTTCCTGGGATGTACTAAGTATACTCGGTTAACCGGTGTACTAAATATGGCAATCTTTCTGGTTACAGTGTGAAGGGTTTTATGGCATGCCCTATATGTGAGTCTGACACACACTGTCACTATCTCAAACACGGAAGAAAAACCGTCTACCTCGGTCACAGGAGGTTTCTTGATCGGTTCCATCCTTACCGTAGACTAAAGAAGTGTTTTAATGGCTTATCTGAGTACCGATCTGCTCCGACCCCCTTAACCGGGGAGGAAGTTTACCGTCGTGTTGAGAAAGTCAATATGGTATTCGGTAAGAAACAGAAGACGAAGACCGGTTCTGAGAAGATTATTTGGAAGAAGAGGTCAATCTTCTTTGATCTACCTTATTGGCGATATCTCGATGTGAGGCACAGTATAGATGTGATGCATGTGGAGAAAAATGTTGGAGATAGTCTTGTTGGGACACTGTTGCACATACAGGGGAAGACAAAGGACGGACTCAATGCTCGATTAGACTTGGATGAAATGGGCATAAGACCACGGTTGCATCCTGTAGTCAGTGAAAATGGCAAGAGGGCTTATATGGAACCTGCTGCTCATACACTTTCCAAAGAGGAGAAAAAAAGTCTGTGTGAGTGTTTGAGTGGGATCAAGGTTCCGCAGGGTTATTCCTCCAATGTTAGCAGACTTGTGTCTATGAATGATTTGAAGTTGGTGGGAATGAAGTCGCATGATTACCATGTATTGATGCAACAATTCTTACCAATTGCTATAAGAGGTATTTTGAAAGATGATGTCAGGATGACCATAACAAGACTGTGTATGTTTTTCAATACGATTTGTAGCAAAGTCATCGACACTGAAAAGCTCGACGAGTTGGAAAATGAGGGTTATGTTATATTGTGCCAACTAGAGATGCTCTTTGCTCCAGCATTTTTCGATATTATGGTGCACTTGATTGTTCATTTGGTAAGGGAGATAAGGCTGTGTGGCCCTGTTTATCTAAGGTGGATGTACCCGTTCGAGCAATTCATGAAAGTCTTGAAAGGGTATTCGAAGAACCCACATCGACCTGAGGCATCAATTGTTGAAAGATACATAGTTGAGGAGGCAATGGATTTTTGCAAATCGTATCTAAAAGGGGTTGAGGAAAACCCACGACATGAAGATGGGATCGGTAAGGGGGTACGTGGCGTCAAAGTGAAGACTATGCGCCGTGAAGAGGTGTTACAAGCACACCTATACATCTTGAATAATATGGAAGAAGTGCAGCCTTATTTGGATGAGCATAAGAGGATCCTGAAAGAAAAGAACCCGAAAAAGAGTGACATGCAGATTTCTAACGAGCATAACAGGGCATTCATTGGGTGGTTCAAAGAGAAAGTTCAAAAGGAGACCGGTGGGCCGGATACAATAAGATGGTTAGCAGGAGGGCCTCGTTTTGAGGTTGTTACTTGGGGCTCTTTTGACATAAATGGCTATTGTTTCTACACTAAGGCTTAGGACAACAACAGCACCATGCAAAACAGTGGCGTGATGGTGGTAGCCGAAGTGATGCACTTCTCCAGTTCGAAAGATAAAAACCCACGATTGGCTTCCATGGCATATTATGGGGTAATTGAAGAAATTTGGGAAGTTAGTTACACCAAGTTCAAAATTCCAATCTTTAAATGCAAGTGGGTTAACAATAGTGCAGTTGGAGTTGATCCCCACACTGGTATGATCTCAATTGATATTCACAAGGTTGGGTACAGAGATGAGCCTTTTATTTTAGCAAGTCACGCAAAACAGGTGTTCTATGTAACAGATCCCACAAATAAGCAATTGTCCATAGTGTTGCAAAGTAAAAAGCAAAAGGACCGCGCTCCCACTTTAGATCTAGATGAGATACCACCTTTGTGCACAGGACCACGTGAACCAAGTGAATTTGAATTGATAGATGTTGATGATGACCAATTTGCCTCTAGAAATGATCATTGTGAGGGGATATGGGATAACACATAAAGTGAGAACCTTTTTGAATTATCATGTATTAAGTACTGTTATTGTTTTTATTTTGTTTTTGTGAAAGTTGTTGCCTTATACTGACTCATCACATCTTTGATTTGTTAACATGTACATCATGGCGGATGATTCTAACAATCAGGGACAAAACAATCCCCCTCAAAGAAAGAAAAGAGGTCCGACGAAGCTCACTGACATTGTTGTCCGTCATGGGACAAATGTGCAGCCTATTCATGTGGAATTTGACGAGGACATGAATCCTATCGGGGAAATTGGCGCGAATTTCGTGAGCTACGTCGGTTTTGTGGCAAGGAATCGAGTAAGCATATTGGTTGACGATTGGAGGGAAGTCGAAAAAGACATTAAGAATCAATGTTGGTCAGATATCTTGGTATGCTTTATCATTATCTATCTGTTTGTTCCTAATATGCATGTATTTGTTTGTTTAGTTACTCAAATGATGTGTATTTTATTCTTATTCTTTGCAGCAAAATTTTGATGTCCCAAACACCGAACAGTTCAGGGATTTTTGGTTGAACGAAGCGCGCAAGATGTGGAAGAATTTCAAGACTACCCTGACCAAAGATTACATCCGGGGGAACAAGATGGATCAAGATCCCTGTCAGACCTACCCCTCTCTTGACCCAGAGACTTGGAAGACGTTTGTTAAGAAACGATTAGATAAAAAGTTTCAGGTTTGTATAGATCTTTTACTTTGCTTCAAAACTAATGAATTTTAACATATTATATTAGTTAACTAACTTAGTTTAGTTTTCACAGGAGAAAAGCCAAAAACAAAAGGAGCATCAAGAAAAGAATATCTACAAGCACACAATGTCTCGGGGGGGTTACAAGTGGGTCGAGAAAAAGTTGACCGAGAAATATTATGCAGAAATGGAGGAAGCGGCACGGTCCGATCCTACCATTGTTATAGAGCCTCCGCCGTCCTTCTCACGTCATACGAAATGGTCTGAGGGAAGGAAGAATAAAGAAGGAACATTTATCAATCCAGAGGCTGAAGCAGTTGCAAATAGGATTGTAAGTATTTTACTTGGTTGTTCATTCATTTAACTTGTGGTTTTATAACAAATTACCACTTATGATTTTCCGGTCATTGTAGGTCGAACTTGAGCAGCTGGCTACCCAAGGGTCCTTCACACCTTCTGGGAGGATGGACATCCTGGCCACGGCAATTGGGAAGCCCGATCGCCCCGGCCGAGTACTTGGGGAGCCCAGGACTGTAGGGTTTGCCAAGTATTTTGGCCGCAAATCCAACTACAACCGTAGAGAATCCACTGAGGAGATTGTAGCTAAGGCTCGGGAGGAGATGGAGGCCCAATTGGAGGAGCGGTTTGCTTTATCCCAATGGCAGATGGCAGCACAATTCGAAAGTCAGGTGGCTGTGCAGGTCCAGGAAGCTCTTTCGGGTTATATGGGGAGCAGATCCGTGCGCAGATTGAGGCACAGGTTAGAGCGTCTACTATACATCTTGGAATCTCATCAAATTCTTCTCAACAAAGACAGCAGGTTTGAGCATCTACTATATATTTTAATTACCGACTTCTGAGTTTGTCAATTAGAAAATTACACTCACTCTGTATAATATTATCTCCTGTAAGAGTCCCCTGCTACCGGAGGTCCAAGCGGCAAAGACAGCTGTAATCACACTGTGCTGTTAGGATCAATTCGTGAGGACCAATCAAATCCCACACCAGACAATGACCCTGAAGTTGGAGAGGAGTGTTATCTCCATCTCGATGTCCCTCGCCTGCGCGCGGTCGCAAAAGCTCTCCAGTTCCCGAACGCCTCCTTCATACATAATAAGCGTATTCCGGAGGACCAAGTGAAGGTGTCTGTTACAAATGTTCGAAAGAATGAGAGGGGTTCAGCTATACCTGTTCATGATAGCGAAGTAACCAGACTAGGCGATGCTATGGGGGCATTCATCTTGTGGCCAAGACGACTTGTACACAAGACTCAACAAAAGGCGCCGGTTGATGTGGTATGTACACTTAATTTTTTAGATTGCTTGTTTTAATATATTACAGCATGTAAGAATATATAACACTGATTTTTTCGTCACCTACAGGTCTTTCCAGATAAATATCCTTCTCTCCAACTCCTGCGGGAGATGCAACCAAATTTGCAATCCACATCCATTAAGATGCCTCCAGGAGTAGTCAGTCCAGATCGTACATATGAATTTGCGATTGATGGTGACAGAGATATCGTGGAGTTTTTGACAATGGACTGTATTGACCTCGCCTGGCTCGAATTAGCGACTATGTAAATTACTATTACTATTTATGTCTTTGCAATATTTGTACTTCTATCCTTTTATAATTTCAATTATTTTATGATAGGTACTTCCACGAGCTATGCATCCAATTAAGCACAGAAAAATACAGATTCCTTAGTCCATTGGCCTTGGCGAGGAGAGATGATTTCAACAACAAGGCGGACCAGCTGAGATATGAGGATGAGATGAGAGCTTATGTCATACATCAAATGTCAGCGAATCGGGGATCTGTCTATTTTGCGCCTATTCTTCAAGAGTAAGTGTGATTATTACTTTTTGCCAAATTTTTATCATTTGCAGATTTACAAATGTTTTGTTGTTTCCGTGTGGCCTTAATAGTTTTAATGTCTTTCAGTAAGCACTGGTCATTAGCTGTCATTTGCCCCAGACAACATCGTTTGGTTTGGTTTGACTCCTTGAGGCATAATATAACCTCCTATTATAAAACTCTTTTATCGAAGTAAGTAGTTTTAATGACTTTTTACTTTTGGTTAAATAAATTATTTTCATGTATATGTGCTAATTTTGGTTCCATTTCAGGGGCATTCAGCAATGGCATTTTATGGAAGATACCGATGAAATGAATAATCCCATCACGGTGCAAAGACCTAAAGTAAGTATTTTGATTTAAATTCCTTCAATGTTAGTCAATTGAGATATTATTGAGATATTATTTACTGTTATTAATTTATATTATTTCCTTTGATTTATAAAGTGCCCCAGGCAACCGACGAATAAGGAGTGTGGGTATTATGTCATGAAGTATATGTGTGACATTATTGAGAGTGACCGTAGCGGATCCTTCCCACAGGTATAAATTCTTATCTATAGCTTATTATATGATTCATACAATAAATACATATATATGATGTTTTATCTAACTTTGTATTGATCATAGTATCCATTATTGTTGCAGTTTTATGACCGAATCGATGAATTTACAGTCGAAGACATCGATGCGATTCGTGAACGTATTGCTCAATTTTTCCTTTTATTTTTGATTATGTAACAATCTGAATCAAAATTATTTGCTGGTGATCTTTCCTTTCATTCGATTCGACTTATTTTCTTTGGTCTGGCCTATGTTGGTGATTGTATAATAGTGGTAGCATTTTATTGTTATGCTCTGTACATTGCTTGGAACTTGAATTTTGTGTATATTGTATTATCTGTTGACCTGCATTTAGACATTTGCAATGTATGTATATCAACGGGGAATAGAAAAATTAAAAATGTTTTTTTTTAAAAAAAAACGAAACCACGTCACACAATGTAAGATGTGTGACGTGGTTTCCAGGAAACCACGTCACACAAATATTCTGTGTGACGTGGTTTCCCCGAGAAACTTACAACATCACACCTAATATTATGTGTGACGTGGTTTCTCTGACTTTCTACGTCACTTATTTATGTGACGTTAAAAGTCCATTTTCCATGTCACTTGTTTCAATGTCCCCTGAAAAAGTGACGTGGAAACCCCCAAAATTTGTGACATTAAAAACACTTTTTGTAGTAGTGACTATAAACTAATATTGCAATAACTAGCGCCAATTAATTGCTTACCACTCCCTTGCTTTGATAATAATCATCAAGCGCCCATTGGTACTTAGATTAATCCAACCCAAACCACTGTGCTAAATGATCATCCAAACTTGAGTGTGCTGTACAAGGAAAAGTAGAGAACGCTTATCTCATTCAGGAATAATGGAACCAAGAGATTAGGAAAGGCGTAATGCTGAGCAATCAAGCCAACACTGGAACTTAAATAATTGATTGAAGAAATAGAAAAATAAGATTAAATGCATTTCTTTTCATAAGAAGAAATACATAATCATCGATGAACATGCCAAAGATTATTCAGATATTCTCCTAAATCCAAGGAAAAACAGTATAGAACAAGTTGATCCTTGCTACAATCGAATCCCTGAAGCTTGAATAACCATTTTTACCCAACGGTTTCTTCCAGTAGACGAGCTAAAGATCAAATGCATCTCAACACTATTTTCAGAAAAAAAAAAACCTAAACCATACTTGAGCAAACTCGACGACGTTGGAAAACCCCAAATCTCCGGCGAAAATTAGCAGCGATGGTTCAAAATGAATCTCAGAAACAAATATGGTTCACATTCTTCTCAAGAACCACAGCCTACATGACACCATGACAGCCGGCAAAACTCGACACACTCAACGATGGCAAAATCTAGGGCTTTTCTGTGAGGAAAGGGGCAAAGTTTTCTTGTCAGTGGTCACAAGCGAGTGTGGAGACAGGGAGTGAAGAATCAGGATGCTGCTTTTAAATGAAAGGGGCAAAAATGTCTTTTGTGTTTGGAACATAATAAAAATAAGGTCCCTTGGGACCCTACTTTAATTTGAGCATTTAGTGGGCTTTCTCTTGTATTATGTGTCCTACAAGGGACCCCAAATTAATTTTTCTAATTTATTATTTAATTTTACTGTCTTAAACTTATAAAGTACATTTTTTTTAATCCTTTAAGTTTAACACCGTTCATGATACTAAATGCCAAAGAAAAATGACTTTAAATTTAAGGACTTCAAAAGTTATAAATACTTTACCGTTATTTCATTTTCCCTCAAGACACCACCAAAACGCTTCTCACCCATCAATCAGCAATTCTTTGATCTCTCTAGGTACCTCCCAAACATGAAACAAACCATAGTCCTCTATCCTGCTCCAGAAATAGGCCACATAGTCTACATGATTGAGCTTGGAAAGTTCCTTCTTCTTCACCATTCCCACTCTTTCTCCATCACCATCCTCCTCACTACTGTCTTACTTGACAAACGCTCCCTCAATTCTTACATCCATCGCATCTCTCAGTCTTACCCATCCATCTCCTTCCTCCGCTTCCCCTTCTCGCCGTCAAACTGGCCGCCTCACCTGCCGCGACTGCCATCGAATTCATCAGACTCAATGACACCAACATGGCTTCCGCACTCAAGGATATCTCACAAACTTCCAATGTTCGAGCTTTGGTCATCGATTTGTTCTGTACATCAGCAATGAATATAAGTTCTTCTCTTGGGATTCCTGTTTACTATTTCATTACCTCTGGAGCTGCTGCTCTTTCTGCTTTCATTTACTTTCCTAAAATTCATGAGCAGACCAGTAAGAGCTTCAAGGATCTCTCCATAGATCTTCACTTCCTTGCAAATCCCCCTCTTAAGGCCTTTGACATGGTAGAACCATTGCTTGATAGAGAAGATCCAGTTTACTGGGATTTCTTGTATTTATTATCTAATCTTCCTAATTCAAGTGGTATCATTGTTAACACATTTGAAGAGCTCGGGTCCATAGCTGTAAAGGCTATATCTGAAGGTGCATGCTTTCCAGATCCTAAACAAGAACCTCCTGTTTACTACGTGGGTCCTCTGATTGCAGAGTCAAATGATAGAAACGAAGAAGAATCAGAAGGTGGTGGAAAAAGTCGAAACTGTTTAGCATGGCTTGAGAAGTAGCCAAGCCGAAGTGTGGTTTACTTGTGTTTTGGAAGCCGTGGCTCCATGTCGGTGGAACAATTGAAGGAGATTGCTTATGGATTGGAAAAGAGTGGACAGAGATTCTTATGGATTGTCAAGAGGCCACCCATTAATGAGAAAACCAAGCAGACATTGGACAGAACGGCAGATTTCGATTTGAAATCGATTTTGCCACGTGGGTTTATGGAGAGAACAAGAGAAAGAGGGATCGTGGTGAAGTCGTGGGCGCCACAATTGGAGGTTCTAGCCAGAGAATCAGTGTTGGAGGCGGTGGTGGCGAGAGTGCCCATGATTGCATGGCCGTTGTATGCAGAGCAGCACATGAATAGGAATTTGCTGGTGGAAGATATGAAGATGGCGATAAGGTTGGAACAAAGAGATGCAGATGGGTTTGTGAGAGGTGAAAAGTTGGAGAAGAAAGTGAGAGAACTGATGGAATCAGAGAAAGGAAGAGAGATGAGGGAAAGGAGCCTGAAGATGAGAAACATGTCTGAATGTGCAAGAGGTGCTTGGGGTTCTTCCACAGAATCGTTGAACAAGTTGGCTGAAAGGTGGAATAACTGAAAGGGAAAATTGCATTCGGTGTGAGGTAAGGCAATTTACTGCAATTAGTTCCTTAATCAAACTAAGGAATCTCAGGAAACCAATTATAAAAGGGATATTTGTCTTGCCCCCATTCAATTGTCATTACATGTTCTTATAATTGTTTATATATAACACTTTCTCACTTATCAATACATACTCTTTCACATATGTCAATCAAAACAAAATTACCCGATTTGTCAATTGATACCTGAAAGAGCATGTAATGACAAGTAAGGAAGTCTTATGGACTATAGTGATAGTAGCTAATGACAATCGAATGATAGCATGGGTAAAAATGTCTTTTTATAGTTGAAATCTATTACCTTTAAGTGTCCTTTGGGATTTTCTAATAATTTAATTATTTCAAATGACTGGGTTATAATAAAGGTCAAAGGTCCAATTTTGCCACTTCTGGGTTAAATAAGCTCATGTTGTTACTTTCGGGGTAAATAAGCTCCTACTGGGATACTTCCGGGGTGAAATTGGACCTTTGACCTTATAATAAGTTTCCTTGTTTAAGATCTAAATGTAAATTTTCCTTGAAGGAGAGTGAATTAAAATTCACTATACTTTGGTCTTTGGTAATCGGTGTGGTTCACAAAAACAAAAAACGTTTGACCAGTGGTGCATGTAGCATATGCCACTATCGGAGAAATAAGATTTTAATTGATTACTGATTAGTGTGGGTTACTTAATTGGTTGGTGTCATCTGAAATATTTTTGGACGATATATCAAACTTGTTTTCCCCTAGTACATGGGACCTGGCCTATAAAGCATTCTTAGAATGTTTAAAACTTTGAACATTTTTTCTCTAGTCCTTAGGTTTCAAAATTGATTTTCTTTAAATATTTTACTATTCATAACAAAATCAACTTCGGACAAAATTTCCATCACGAATACCAACGGAATCAATTTCTTCGTTAAGCCATTAGAAATTCGAAACAAGTTATCCCCAAAACTAAGATGGAATTTCACATTTGCGATGGAACTATTTTCTGGTAATTAGTGACAGAAACTTCCCACATGCATTGATGTAGTTAATTTATTTTCAGGGTTAGTGTCAAAAATACCTATATACTTTTGTCAAATATCTACGGCACCATAAAATTTTTTTAAGTGCAAAAATATTCATGTACTTTTTTAAAAATGCGTGAAAATGCCACCCTCGTTAAATGTTTATATAGTAGTTAGTTTTTGAGTTGGTGTGCTACATACTATATTTTTATATGATTATTTTAATAAGGAATAAGGGTCAAAATACTCATGAAATTCTTTAAATGGGGAAAAATGCAATGTCCGTTAACTTAGATAGTTTACTGTTAATTTTTTATCTTGTGGGCCCCACATCAATGTTTTAAAATTATTTTTTAAAAAAGAAAAATATTAACTCCTAAATTCTCAACTCTCAATAACTTGCCCATCAAATCCATGAGGCAATAGAATAATACTGAGAAGATATCAAACTATCAATAAATGAATTCAAAAACTATCAGCATTCTTAAGGAAGATGCTGACTCTTGAAACAATCAAAGCACATTTGTATTATTATACTACAAATAATCAGATAACAAAAGAAAATAGGGTTAAGGTGCAAATTTACTCTAGAAATTTTGGATCAGGAGTTATTTTATCTTGGAAGTTATCTTGAGTTCAAACTTGCCCCGGAAGTTTCAAGATACAGCAATTTTTCCCTTTTCCATTAAAATGTTAACAATCAATGTCATTTTTTTAACAATCAACATGAAATTTTAACGGAAAAGGGCAAATAAAATTGCTACGTTTTGAAATTTCCAAAAAATTTTGAAGCCAAAAATACTTCCTGGACAAAATATCTATTGAGTAAAAACTCCTAGAACAAATTTGTACCTTAACCTAAGAAAATATTAACTCTGAATCCCACACAATTCAATCCCATTAGTATGCATGAGTAAATACGAACATCCTGTGTAATCAAAAAAACAAAAAATAGGAACATCCTGTACCCTCACATACAAACTAACTAATTGAAAAGGACAAGAAAAATTTCGAATCATGAAGAAATTGCATAATATCGATATATCACAACATTTGAGATGTTTAAGATAAAAAATTTGTGGGAGAACAGAAGCAGTAAACCCTAACCTTTACGTATCATTCTTCTTCAAGAAAAAGACCGACGAGTATCTCAAAAAATTTGTTTCTTTTTTTGAAAAATTATTTCAAAAATTAATTTTTGGAAAAATGGATACAATGGAAGAGGAAGAAGAAAGAAGCTAGAGGAGGGAGGGAGAGTTTGGGTTTTTTAACAAAAAATTAATTTTGAAATAGTGATGTGCGGCTTACAAGACGAAAAATTAACTGCAATTTGCAATTTGCAATTTGCAATTTGCCCACAAAAAGTTCATATGCTACATGACACACTTTTGAGAAAAGTTGATAGGCATATTTTTACCATTTCCCTCATTTTTATAATTTAAAAATGTCACTTCACTCTCATCATCTGCCAAATCACCAATGTTAGATACCACATGTCAGCTCGCCACCACATGTCAACACCATGTTGTGCTACCTTTCCTCCAAATATTAGTATATGAAAGGACTACACTATGGTTCAAACTTTTGACCTCTTGTCTTGGCAAGAATTGCCTACCAGCGCGATGCATAAAGCATTAATTGAACAACATTGAACTAAGAGTCTGTTTGATTTACAGAAAATATTCTGACAGAATGGAAACGAAAAGAAATGAATGGAAATGAATGGAAGGTCAACACGTTTAGTACGCACAGGAAAGGAAATAAATAGAATGGAAAGTTTTATGTTTTGTTGGTTCAAAATGGAGGTAAGAAATGTTAGATCTCAGAATTTTGATAATAACCAAACATGACTTAAGCTTAGGATATTGAAAATCATAGAGATATGAACTTAGAAAATGTTTTGAACCAAGTTTTTAAAACTAAGATAAGAACAATCGATAGCCTCCAGAGCCAATTGATTGAACTTATATAGCAGCGATCGATGAGGAGAGAAGGGAGTGAAAATGATTGCCACATACTTCAAGTAAATAAAATTATTTGAATTAATTGATAAATAAAGAGGCTCACACATAATTAAAAAAAATAGAGGCTAAGACATAAGCTAACATATCAGATGGAATTTAGTCACATGGAACCTTTTTATTGGTCAGAGTACAGATGATATGGTGCACTCAGAGTATGCAAGAATTCCTCCTTCTCTTGTCATAATAATAGATGTCTCATCATAATTTTTATTTTAAAGTTTCCGGATTTTTATAATAAAATGTATGATTACAAAACAATTAAAATTTATAAAGGTCTAAGAAATCTTTATTCTTACAAAAAAAATTACATTGGGAAAAGATGAATGTGAAACTTCCATAATCATACTACAATCTTAAATCCAGCACCCTCCATTTCTTTAAAGTTTTGGCAGAACCCCCCCTCTATGTTCTAAACTTCTCAATATTTACTAAAATCAAGAACAACACTAGCAACACCATTAACAATAACATAACATCAAAATCCACCTAATACCTATATCATATGCTTGTTTTATTAAAATTTCCCCTATTAAATCCTGTTCTCTTCTCTTTTCCCTTTTTAAAGCAATCATCCAAGAAGAATTTAGAAACTATAACAAGCTTCTACTAATAAAACCAAGGTTTTAAAACCCAGACCGGGGATCGACTCAGTCGAGGCAGAGGGTCAAGGATCAGGGGTTCAACCGAGGGTCGACTAGGGGTCGAACCGGCCACATTAAAATAATATAATTTAATAATTAATAACAAAAGACACCAAAATTAATGTCAAAATATAAGGAAATCTAACAAAAGTCTAATTGTTTTAAAAACAAAATACATAAACATTGAAAATTTTTATCACAAATTCCTTGCAATCCTTTAACCAATACTATCAAGATCATTCAGCTCATTAAAATTCATTGGAGATGAGACATTAGGAGCCAAAATATTAGGAGCTGGGACATCAAGAGCCAAAATATTAGGAGCTAGGACATCATTAGGAACTACATTGGGGAAAGAACTAGGAGTAGCAACATCATCATTTAAAGCGGGAGGTCCAACAATATCCATATCTCCATCACCTGTGTGTGACAAGAATTAACATTAATCGATATGTGTAATAAAACTCACAACTCTATAATCCTATCAAGAATTGATGAATCTGTGTTACCTTCCATATTAGCATGCAGAACATTTTCAAGATTTTCCATATCTACACCACAAAATACTGGATTGGAATCTTCTTCATCCACCCAAAAATCCACTTTCTCAATGGATTCAATATCAATTGGATCATAATGTATATCCTTCTTCTGCAATGTATTCCTTTAATAACAAATAAAAATTCAATCAAATATTAATCCATATTAGACAAAAATATTGATAATTTATAAGGTTACCTATGTTTTAATCGCAAATTGTAGTTTACGTAAACCAAATCACTTAGCTTTTGATGCTCCAATCTATTTTTTCTTTTTGTATGAATGCAATCAAATAAGCTCTGATTCCTCTCACAGCCAGAAGAAGCAGAAGTTTGGCTAAGAATACGTTTTGCAAGATGTTGTAATTCTGGAACAGAATAGTCATAGTATGACCACTTTCGATCTGCAAAATAAAAACAATTGAACATGTGATATTAATTGGATTTAATAAATGACCATGACTATGCTAATAAATAATAAAAATGAAAACTTAAAATGGACTAGTTTCTGAGATCCTTCCCTATATGTTTGTCTTGCAAAAGTTTCAGTGCCTTCCACATACATGGAAATTTGCCCCATCACCTTGAAGCTGTTAAATTCATCTGGGTATGACTCCACTACATCAAGCATAGCCTTCGATATCCTTGGCTTGTCAACAAATGATCCACCATACATAATTGCAGGGTTCAACATATATGCAACCGCATGAAGATCAGTCTTCAAATGATTAAATTTTTTTTAATAAACCATGTTTATTGCTTGTATTGTTGTTTATCCCCATTAAAGATCTTCTTGATTGCATTCTTTGCCCTAAGCATGCCTTCATAAACATAAGGCAATGAAGGCTTCTCATCGGAGTCAACAATCCTCAACAACTTTACAAGATGGGTTGCAACCTTCACAATTAGAAAGTAGTCATTCCAAAACCAGTTGTCTAATACAATTGCACTAAAAATCTTTCCTGCATTAGTCCTTGATAACTTATGCTCAGCAAAGTGCTTGTCAACAGCAACGGCTCATAAGTCATGTCTGTGTTAGTATATGCTATGCAATGTAATTAAAGCAGTGGCAAACCTCGTCGCACCAGGACGCACAATTTCTTTCAAACCTAGCCTTTTCCTTAACCAAGATAAGAAGATCATATGATTGTATACAAACACTGTTACCTTTGATGCTTTTGATGTTATGTCTAACACATGAGGCATTTTTGAAATGTCTTTCAGTATAAGATTTAAACAATGAGTAGCACAAGGTGTCCGATAAATCCTAACATACTTTTATTTAATCATCCTTCAACAAGAAACATAGTTGGCAGCATTATTAGTCACCACATGAACAATATTTTTAGGACCAACACATTCAATGACTTCACAAAATAAATTGAACAAGTTATTAGCATCCTTCACTATATCAGATGCATCAACAGATTTAACAAATGACATATCATGTATTGAATAAACCAGGAAGTTAATCAAAGTACGTTGCCTCACATCGGTCCATCCATCAGCCATAAGTGTGCATCCATGAGTCGCCCAGTTGCTCAATGACTATCAATGAGTAACCGGCATTCTTTTTTCCATTCCCCAAACAAGCTGACTTTAAAATCATAAGCACTTGGAGCTTTAAACCCAGGTCCAATTGAACACATTCCATCCATAGCTTTTTGAAATAAAGGGCAATCAAATGCATTAAATGGGATACAATTGACAAACGCCCGCTCAGCAAGAAGCATCTTAACAGTGTGTTGTGCTTCTTTTGTAACTAATGCACTCTGGATGGTTGGTTGAGAACCGGGATTTATCCTTAAAGAAAAGTAATTATCCATAGACCTAAGAGCTCTCCTCTTGTTGGATGTTTGTTCACTTCTTGGTGGATTAACATTATCTTCTTCAACATTTTCTTCTATATCCTCAACACTCTTTTGAAGATGGCAAAGATGCACAAGAGGGGGGTGAATTGTGCTTTTCAAAAATTAAACTTTAAAGCTTAGAGACAATTCTTTATACTAGTTCGGCCAAAAACACAGCCTACATCCAGTTCTCCAACTCCTCGTTGGGTTCCACTAAACCACAGGTTTTACAAACCAGGTTCACCTGCCAACCTTTACAAGACAGAGTTTTAGATACCTCTAAACACTGCCCCTTACAAGTTGTAAGACTACAACCCTGTTCTAAAGTCCCAGACTTAAGAACAACCTCAAACAATAGAGGATTTCAATAAATGAGTTCCCTAAATGAACAGATTTTGTTAATCACTGAAGTACAGATAAACTCACTAAGAATAATAAAACTTTGACCAGTGAGTAGATGAGAAGTAATGAATGCTTGTTCGTCAGTTTTATTCTCTACTTCTTAAAAGCTTAAGACTTGGTTTTTATATCTCTTCTCAGTTGCCCTTTTCCTTTCAGCTTCATAAGTCCGTTTGAATATGTTCGTTGAAAGCTCGTAGCCGTTGGCATTTAATGCTGGTCTTCATCTCAGTCATCTTTCTTCTCTTACTTCATTTAATTCTTGCAGAAGATGAGCTATGAGAGATAGGGACTGTGATTACTAACTATATGCAACATTGTACTTGTGTAGCAGCTTTTTCAGTAACGCTAGCATCTCATGCTATTGCTAGCTTCATAGAGTGAGTCATGCACTTAGCCATTAGCTAAAACAAGTATTCATGTGAAGCATAGCAGGTTTTATCGCTAGTAGGATTCATTATCTCAGTGTAGATGGAATATTAGCTATCAGAATGTCTAAGTTATTTTAGCAAGTGATTTCATTATCGATAGCTAAACTCATTATCGCTAGCAGTCATGTTGATGATAGGTTATCAACTCTACATAGTAATTTATCTGAATATTCAAGTGTTCTGCTATCGCTATCTATTCATGCTATCGCTAGTGGCTATGTCTTTTGTCTGTTATGAGTCCTTAGCGATAGAGATATGTTTTAGAGATAGTGGTCTTTTGGTCTTTGCCTTAGACTAACCCAAACTATTACATTTGCGATAGTGAAGTTCTTAGCGATAGGAATATTTGTCTAAGTTTATTGCCAAGACTTTATTAGCTATTATTATTCTTATCTCTTCACTTGTTAGCGATAGGCTCTTAGTCTAGCGATAGTATATCTGTTATCCATAGAACCTGATCAACGTTTAGATAACTTATATTTTTCCTTAGTCATTTCCCTTGATTCTTATCTTAATTCTTCTCTGACTAAGTTATATTCTTATCTGTTCATTTTACTTATGCTATCTATAGAGTCCAGTCTTCATCAAAACTTAAGATTTCTAACATTCTCCCCCTTTTTGATGATGACAAAACATAAGTAAGATCATATATCAGATAAAGTATGTTCAGAGCATATAAACAGTATAGCACAAATAGGTATATGTCATTTTAACTCTACAAAAGGAATTACATCAGTTGTGGTCATGTATGCTATATATGCAGAATGATTTTCAAAAACTAATGCACCCTCATTGTTAAAATTGTCTCCGGAGGGATTGGCCATGAATTCTTCATCAGGGTAGTCAGAGATGGAAGAGTCTGAGTAGAAGAATCTGTCTTGTTGGAGTTTTTCTAGCTTAGCTTGCTTAGCCTTTTCTTTCTTAGTTCTTACTAGCTCAGCCTTGGCTTGCTCAGGATTTTCAGAAGGTTCAGTAATTGAAAGAGCTGTAGGTTCTTTAGCCTTATGAGTATGAAACCTTCTTTTGTATTTCCATATCCTTTTTCCTCGAGCAATTTCCTTTCTCATCTTTTCTGCTTCCCTTTCAGCAGCTTCCTCTGCTTCTCTTTCTATTCTTGCCCTCATTCTTGCCTCAAAAGCATCTTTCTTCTCAAGAGCCTCTTTATGCCTTCTCAAAGCCTCTTCAAGGGCTTTCTTGTTAGCAGCCTCCTTTTCAGCCCTTTTCTTTTCTTCTTTTGACATTCTGCGAGGACAAGATGGAGCTACTTTCTTTATCTTCTGAGCCTTAAGAGCCTCAGGAGTAGCCTTTGGAATGACCTTGAAGGATACTCCTTCTCTGGCTTTCCTCTTGCTCCTTTTTGACGCATTTTTCTTGGCTTCAAGTACTAGCAACTTTTGAATTTTATCATGAAACTCATTTCCAGTGCTAGGCTTTTCTGCAGGTGATGTCTCCATATTATCTCCAGAAGGAATGATAGAGACAGGGATTGGATCAACAACACTTGGAGGAAGCCCATATTTGTCTGCTATCTTAAAGGCTTCTGCAAACAGGTCCATTTCTAGTGCTTTAGCATACTGATCTTGAGGCTTATTGGAAGGTTGAGGAGGAGTTACATGATCCTCAGATGCCATGTAGCTTCTGCCTATTTCTCTGACAACTTCCTCAACCTCTTCAGCAACCAAGGAAGCGTCAATATCTTTCTCCCCCATTTTGTCATCATCATGGCCAGGGATAAGAGTTAGTTCAAGGTTGGGAGTGGTGAGAAGGGTTGGGGCAGTGGCAGGTGTAGGAATGCTATCGCTAATAGGGTTGTTAGAGATAGTATCTGGGTTGGGTGAGAGAACTGGTGAAGGATGGCTAGCGCTGGGAGAGGCATGAGGGATAGGAGAGGTGGGAATTTGTGTGTGGGTGCTAGCGCTAGGAGATGGGGGAGCGATAGGAGATGAGTGAGGTTCTGGAGGTGTGGTAACTTGGGTGGATTTCGGAGATGGTATGGGAGAGTGATGGCTATCGATAGGAGAAGTGGTAATGATAGGGGTTACTGGAGGGGTTGGAATTTTGTGCTGGGGGTTTGGAGAGAGGTGAGTGTCGAGAGGAGAATTTAGTGGACTGGGATGAGATGGAGTAGAGGAATGGTTTGGGGAGTGGAGAGGGGAATTATGGAGAGGGGAGTGAGGTGATGATGAGGTACCTGGAGGGGTTGTTGCTCTTGGCTCAAGAATCCTGGATAGGCTCAGGCATTCTTCTAAATTTCTGACTTGAGCTTGAAGCTCCTGAATAGGCTTCAGTAGCTCTGCTTTCTGTGTGTCCAGAGCAAAATTAAATTCTGCAGAAAGTCTGAAGACTATTTCCTCAACTGCTTCTTTGGAGAAAATGGAGGACTTTGACGCGGCAGAAGGAGGAGGTGGAGCTCTTCTAGATTGAGCTTCTTCTTCAGTGGATGCAGGTTGAGCAGAAGAAGCAGAGGCATGAGAAGCCTGAGACTGTGAGCCAGAAGTTCCTCTGACTACCCCAACTGGAATTCCCATCTTTTTCAGGTGGAGGTGGTCACTTGTTTGCATTTCTTGTTCTCTCCATCCCCTAAAGATTTGATCTTGGCATATTCCAGCATGAAAGACACAAACTGAGGGTAAGGTAGAGGAGCTTTGGCAAATTTGTTTGACAGAAACCTTAGCAACTCCATACTAATCAACTGGCCTGGATTGAGTGGGACTTTCTGAATGAGATTGGCCAACCATGGGTTGTCAATCTTTGCAAAGCTACTGAAATTCCCTGACTTGTGAGTCATAATCCTGGTATATACATAATGGAGGATCTGGTTGATCACAGGCATGTCTGCTGGCTTGTTGGAGTAGGTCTTATAGATCTCTACTAGCTCTTCTTCAGGGTACTTTTCAGGCATGTACCATGTATTGTATTCTTCCCCTGAGATCCCAAGAATTCTGTTGAGTGATTTCCACCCAAAAGTAATGCCCCTCCCTCTCACAACAGCTTCAAAGGTGACATTTACCAGCTTCCCCTTTTTATATGCTAGAATGGCTTTCAAGCTCGAGTAGAAGGACCTTAGAACGTCTTCATTGTAATCATTGTTTATACTGATCCAGTTCCGGTAAGGGAGCAACCAGGCATCTAAGTCAAAACCTTGTTGTTTGAAATACTCCAAATCTACCTATACAACAGCCCTATATAGGGTTCCTTTCTTTGTGAAGAAAGCGCTTGGAGGTGAAAGAGAGTCTGTCCAATAGGGAACGTCAGAATGGGTTACTTTTTGACGCTTGGGAAGATTCTCAAAAACTTCTTTTGAAAAGGAGACACTCTTCTGGGTACGAGACCTTTTGCTAGCTGATTTGGAAGGAGGATTAGCGCTAGGACTCTTTGAAACTTGGGGAACTTTGGTTTTGGCCATTTTAGGGTTTTGAGAACGGAGAGATTTGGAGATGAATGCTTGAATGCTCAGAAAGTGTTTAGAGTAGAAGAGAATGTGATTTTTCTTGAATGAATAAAAATGCAAGTGATCTAGCTTTATAAGTTTAGGGTTTAGGGTTTTACCATCAGTGAAGTACATCAGCTAACGTTTCGTATTCTGATCTTTAGTGACTTGCTATCGCTAATATGAGCTGCTATCGCTAGTAGGCATGATCCCACACTGAGCAAGTGACTTAGGCTTATCACTTACTCCTTCTTGCTATCGATAGCTAACTTTGCTATCGATAATGATCGTGGCTAGCCATGGCAATCGTTGCTCAATCCTTAGCTTTGCCCTGCATATGATATCGATAGTGAACCTCACTATCAATAGGTCAGTCCTACAAAAATTAAGATTTGGCACTCCGATGCCTAAGTTAGTGATTAATCTATATGAATAAAATGAAATTGAATTGAGAATATTTCAGAAGTATTTATAACTCGTTTGGATTTACCATTCCTAATTCTCTTCTGATAAAGATAAATTGGGCTGGCTCAAGAGGTTTGGTAAAGATATCAGCAAGTTGCAAGTTTGTTGAGATGAACTCCACCTTGACATCTTTGTTTTGAACATGATCTCTCAGAAAGTGATGTCTCACATCAATATGCTTGGTTCTGGTATGATGTACTGGATTTTTGGCCAAGCTTATTGTGCTGGTGTTGTCATAGAGAATAGGCACCTCTGGGAATTCCAACCCCAGATCTCTAAGTTGATGCTTAAGCCATAGGACTTGAGCACAACAACTTGCTGCTGCAATATATTCAGCCTCTGTAGTTGAGAGGGAGACACAATTTTGCTTCTTGCTGGTCCATGAGACTAAACATCCACCAATGAATTGACATTGACCACTTGTACTTTTTCTATCTGTCTTATATCCTGCATGGTCAGAGGTAGAATAAGCAAGAAGGTACTCTTGAGTTCCCTTGGGATACCACAGCCCAAGCTCTTGAGTTCCTTGCAAATAACGCAATATTCTTTTTACATTGGTTAAGTGGGATTCTTTAGGATTTGCTTGATATCTAGCACACATTCCTACACTAAATTGAATATCAGGTCTACTAGCTGTTAAATACAATAATGATCCAATGATTCCTCTATAATGAGACTGATTAACTACTTTCTCTTTGACATCTGCATCTAAACTTGCAAAGGTACTCATGGGAGTGTCCTCATCCTTAGATTGCTCCATCCCAAACTTGTTGAGAATCTCCTTACAATACTTGGCTTAGGAGATGAATATGTCATCTTTCCTTTGCTTTATTTGCAAGCCTAGGAAGAATGTTAATTCTCCCATCATTGACATTTCAAATTCTCCCTGCATCATCTTAGCAAACTCTTCACAAAGCTTTTCATTAGTAGCACCAAAAATAATATCATCAACATAAATTTGAACTATAAGCATGTGTTTATCTTTATGCATAATAAATAAGGTAGTGTCTAATTTGCTAGAGAAAGGCACTCTTAACATCCATTTGCTAGAGTTTAATATTTTTGATGGATGCAAAAGCTAGTAGAATCCTTATTGCTTCAATTCTTGCGACTAGAGCAAAAGTTTCTTCATAATCAATGCCTTCCTCTTGGTTATATCCTTTGGCAACTAATATGGCTTTATTTTTGACAATTTGACCAGATTCATCAAGTTTGTTTTTGAAAACCCATTTGGTACCAATGATAGGATAATTTCTTGGTCTAGGTACTAAATCCCAAACTTGATTCCTTTTAAATTGATTAAGTTCTTGCATTGCAACTATCCAGTCACAATCAACAAGAGCTTCATCAACACAAGTTGGTTCAATTTCAGAAATAAAGGTAGAAAATTCTATTTCATTTTGTAGTTGCCTTCTGGTTCTAACTCCTTTTGAAAATTCTCCAATTACTTGTTTAGGAGGATGGTGCTTAAGATGTCTTATGGAAGATTGAGGCTCATTAGCTTCATCTTGATCATCTTCAGCATCATCTTCAGAACTCACTATCGATGGCTTTGGTGCTATCGATATGGGAGTTTTTGAAGTGTTTGAAACTTGGTTTTCAGCATTTGCTATCGATGGCTCTGGGGCTATCGATAGAGATCGTTTTAAAACTTGAGAAAAATCTTCATCCTAATTGTCACAGTGTTGTTTTTCTTGATGAGTTTCATCAAACTCTACATGCATTGATTCTTCAACAGTTTGAGTTTTCTTGTTATATACTCTATATGCTTTACTCCTATTTGAATATCCTATGAACATACCAATATCAGACTTAGGATCAAACTTACCCAGATTTACCTTTCCATTATTTTGGATGTAACAATTGGATCCAAAGATTCTTAGGTGACTGAGATTAGGCTTCCTTCCTTTGTAGAGCTCATATGGAGTCTTCTCCATCCCCTTTCTGATGTAGGCTCTCTTTGAGATGTAACATGATGTGCTCATTGCATCTGCCCAAAATATTTGAGGCACCTGTTTTTCATTCAGCACGCTTCTTGCCATTTCTGTGAGCACTCTATTTTTCCTCTCCACAACACCATTTTGTTGAGGAGTACATGGGGCAGAGAAATTGTGTTCAATACCACTATCATCACACAATTCCATGAACTCTTTGTTCTCAAATTCTCCTCCATGATCAGTTCTGATTGCAACAATCTTGAGGCCTTTTTCATTCTGCAATTTCTTAGCAAGCACACAAAAGGCATCAAAAGTTTCATGTTTTGAGGAAAGAAACATAGTCCAAGTAAATCTTGAATAGTCATCCACAACTACAAGAGTGTATAGACTTCCACCTAGGCTTTTCACTCTTGCTGGCCCAACTAGATCCATATGAATTAGTTCCAATGGCCTACTTGTGGAGACTGTCTTCTTGATTTTAAAAGAGGACTTTGTTTGTTTACCTCTTTGACAAGATTCACAAATCAAATCATGTTTAGTTTTGAAACTAGGAATTCCTATGACTAGCTCCTTCTTGACTAGTTTATCAAGTTGTGTAAAATTCACATGAGCTAGTGTCTTATGCCATAACCAACAAGTTTCATCATTTGAAATAAAACATTTTTCTTCAAGTTGTTGGCATAAATCTAAAGTGTATAGATTACCATTTCTATTTGCCTTTAATTTACACTTAAGATTTGTTTTATTTAATTCTAAATCTTTCTTATCAACAATAAGACATTCATAAGAGTAAAAAATAACCCAGTTACCGTGGTCAGTACTTTGGCTAACACTTAGTAGGTTGTGACAGAGACCCTCCACTAGGTACACATCCTTAACAAGACCAACTTCACCAATTCCAGTGATTTTCCCACTCTGATTTCCACCAAAGCTGACTTTGGCTCCTTCTTTTGTCACTAGATTGTTGAATTTGTTCTTGTCACCTGTCATATGCCTAGAGCATCCACTATCAATATACCATTTTCCTTTGTTAGATGCTTTAAGGCACACCTGCATAAATCAACCAAATTTAGGTACCCAAACTTTCTTGGGTCCTTTAGGATTAGTCTTTGCCTCTGAGTTTGTGAAAACTTTAGGCACATGAGTTCCTTTAGGAACCCACTTGTATAACCCACTAATTCCATACTTTCTAGGATTGCAGGTAGATTGAGTGTGTCCCTTCTTATTACAATAATTGCAAAAACTATAAGGTGAGGAATATTCTGAAGATTTTCTGAAATATTTTAAATATGGTTTCACTTTGGGTTCTTCCCATTTCCTTGAAGCTTTCTTTAGCTCATAGCCTATTCCTGTTTTGTTTCTAAAAGCTTTTTGATCTTTCAAAATTATGTTTAGCATTTCTGAGCCTCTTGTAAATTTTTCTAAAGCATTTGAAAGCTTCTCTTTGTCCTTCAACAAATTTTCACGGTTAGAACAACTGTCAAGCTTTGCTGGAGAACGATTTGCTATCGATGGAGGAGTTGCTATCAATAGCTCAATTCTGGGAGCTTGCGCTAGCTGCTCTTCTATCGATAGTACAATAGGGATTTTTGATGCAGAAGAGGAAATATTTTTCTTGAGTTCTTTGTTTTCTTTTCTCAAACCTACAACTTCCGTAGCAAGCTTAGTTAGTTCAGTATGCATTTCATTATACATGCTTTGAAGTTCAGAGTAAGTAGGTTCAGAATCATATACCTCAGTATCACTTAGTTCTTCTTGAGCAACAAGACAAAGATTTGCACTCTCTTCATGATCGTTAGCTTCCTCATCTGAGCTATCACCCCAGATGGATGATACATATGCTTTCTTTCTTCCAAAGGACTTCTCCTTCTTTTTCTCCTTTTCTTTGAATCTTTGGAGACTTGGACACTCTGCTTTGAAGTGGCCAGGCTTCTTGCATTTAAAGCATACAGGAGCTTTCTCTTTCTGAGAATCCTTTTTGAAGCTAGGACCTCCCCTTTGGAAACCTCCTCTTCTTTTGAAGAATTTCTTAAAATTTTCTGACCATGAGAGCCATATCTTCATCATCAAGATCTTCATCATCACTATCCTCTTCATCTTTTTCAGAAACAGCAAGAGTAAGAGACTTCTTATTAGGGTTTCCTTGAGCTTCCCTTTGGGCTATCAGAGTTGGCTCATATTCAGCAAGGCTGCCAAACAAGGCAATGATGGATTTGGTTGATTCACCTTGCATCTCTTGGATGGCAGTGACCTTCATAAGCCAATCACCCTTTAATACTTTCAGAATTTTGCTGACTTGTTCTTTCTCTGGAATTTTTCTTCCTAGTACAGCAAGATTATTGATTAGATGAGTGAATCTGATCTCTAGATCTCTTATCTTTTCTCCATCAATCATTTCAAACTTGTGAAATTCTTCAATGAGCATTTCTACTCTTCTGTCTTTTACTCCTGAAGTTCTTTCATGAGCAATTTGCAAGGCCTCCCACATTTCCTTTGCCGTGTTTAAGTGGCTAATTTTGAAGAACTCAGTTTAGCTAAGAGCACTTTGGATAATGAGTATTGCCTTGCTATTTAACTCAACATCTGCAAATGAGAATGGCAATCGCACAAGAAGGGGGTGAATTGTGCTTCCGAAAATTTAAAAACTAATTAATGCAATACAATCTTTATACTGGTTCGGCCAACACTGCCTACGTCCAGTTCTCCAACTCCTCGTTGGGTTCCACTAACCACAGGTTTTACAACACAGGTTCACCTGCCAACCTTTTACAGAGTTTTAGAATCCCTCTAAACACTCCCCCTTACTACCTGTAAGGTTACTACCCTGTTCTCAAAGCACCAAGCTTTAGAACAACCTCAAACAGTAGAGGATTTCAATAATAAAGTTCACTTAATGAACAGATTATGATAATCACTTAAGTACAAATAAAATCACTAAGAATAATAAATACAAAAATCAGAGAGCAATGAATGTGTTCGTGAATATTCTTTGTTTTTCGTCCGTCCTTCATAAATGCTCAAGTTCTGTATTTATATCTCTTCTCAGATTTCCATTGTGCTCATCTTCATGAGGCCGTTTGAATATGGTCGTTGAGAGCTCATAGCCGTTGGCAATTAATGCAATTTCTTCATTGAAGTTAACTTTCTGCTCTAGCTTCAACTGCTCTTGCGTAGGGTGAGCTAAGAGAGATGTAGACTGAGCGTTCTGAGCATCTGTACCAACTGTACTTTATAGCAGCTTTTTCAGTAGCGCTAGCATGCTTTGCTATCGCTAATTGCAGTATAATTCCTGCACTTGAGCTGTTAGCTAAACAAGTAATCATGTAATGCATAGCAGATGTTATCGCAAGCTTAGTCCATTAGCTCAATGTATCAGCTTATTAGTTTGTCTAAGTTATCACAATGAGCATTCTCCTATCGATAGCTAGATGCGTTATCGCTAGTGACCTTTGTTATCGCAAGTTTGTTTAGCTATCTGAGTAACTTATGTTATTTCCTCAAGTATTTAGATATCGATAGCTAATCCTGTTATCGATAGCAGCTTATGATATTGCTAGCTGATTCCAATAGCTCAAGGACTTGGTTCATTTTTTTGCTAGTTTTTCTTCCTTTCATTTATCCATGTTCTCAATGAACTTCTAGCGATAGGATATTTCTTAGCGATAGTGAAGGACTTAGCGATAGATATTAACTTTGTTATTTCTAAGTCTTCATTTGCTATGGCTCTTTGTCTATTAGCGATAGGGATACACTTAGCTATAGAAATATTTACTTTAGATTTTCAGCTAAGTTTCCATTAGCTATTGTTGGGCTTTTCATTTGCGATAGTCTTTAGCTCTAGCAATAGTAATATGTTACCTATCAGATTTTACTTGTTTAATTCAAAGGTAACTTACACTCTATTTACTTATGTTATCTATGGGGCCAGTCCTCATCAAAACTTAAGATTCTAACATTCTCCCCCTTTTTGATGATGAAAAAACATAAGTAAACCATATACATTAAAGCACGTTCAGAGCATAAACATATATCAGCATAAGCATATATCAGAACATAAAATAATAGTAATGCATGTACAGAGCATATAATATAAGTATGTCCAGAGCAAAAATTGAGATGAAAAGTGTACATTTTTATTTTGACTTATCAGAGTCAGAGCTTTCAAGTTCATATTCATAAGTTGGCCTTTCAAAAGAAATTTCAAAATCAAAGTTAAAATCAGAAATATCATGACTAGCTAAGTATGATTGGTATTCAGAGAGATTTCTAAAAGTTAGGGTGTAATCATTGTTAAATTTCTCTCCAGAGGCTGTGGCAAAGTACCCTTCGTCAGGATAGTCAGATAGCTCAGAGTCTGAGTAGAAGAATTTGTCTTCATCAATGCTCTTGGGGCCACCCTTAGCTCTTTCTTCTTCAGTTTTCTGAACAAGTTCTCTGATGGAAATATTTGAAGAACCACCCTTGGATTTGTGAAATCTTCTCTTGTAGACCCAGGGTTACTTGCCTTTACCAATTTCCTTCTTTTTTGCTTTAGCCTTTTTCTGTTCCTCATATTTCACCTTCTATGCAGCCAAATTAGCCTTTCTTGCTTCATAAGCAGCCTTCCATGCAGCCATCTTATCCTTAGCAGATTTTTCTTTTGCTAAAGCATCTTCTAATTCTTTCCTTTTGGCTTCCTCCTTGTCTTGCCTTAAGAGTGCTGCAATTGCTTTCTTATCTGCCCTAGCAGCTGCCCTCTTGGCTTTAACTGCTTCTTTCTTATCTTGCCTTAAGATCTCAGCTATGACTTTCTTGTCTTCTTTTGACAATTTTGGAGGAAGAGATAGCTCTTCAGATGCTTTGGCCTTTGGCTTCAGAGCTGTCATTTTTATCCTTGGAGCTCTAGCTGTAGTAGCTTCTAAGGGAGCCTTGGGAGTGACCTTGAAGGATATATCTTTCCTTGCTTTTCTCTTGGTCCTTTTCCCTTTTAGGCTTTCAGCTGTAGCTTTCCTCTTTCTCTTTTCTGGAGGAGCTTGAGCCTTTTCTTGAGGAGGAGGAGGGGTTCTGTGTTCCTCTGATTCCATGTAGCAGCGTGCAATTTCTATGATTACTTCCTCAGTTTCTTCTGCTATCATGGGATCCTTCAGAATTTGCTCCACATTTTTCTCCATGTGTTTCTCCCCCTTTTTGTCATCATCATTGGCAAGGGTAGGTGAAGAGGGTTGGTCAGGAGTTTGGGAAGAGATGGGAGGAGGAGGAGGGCTTGTGGTGGTGGTAGCGATAGAGGAAGGGTTAGCGGTATAAGTGTCTGGAGGTGTTGGCTGTTTGGTTTGTGGTGAAGGTGGAGGTGTAGGTGTTTTGGTGTGGGAATGGTGGCTATCGCTAGGAGAAGGGTTAGGATGTTTGAAGGTGGGAGGAGATGGATAATGAGAGAGATGAAGAGAAGGACTAGTAGGGGTTGAAGGTGAGTGTTGGGGAGAGGAATGAGAGGGTGATTGAAAACAGAGAGGGGAATGATGATGTGATGAAGTACCTTCAGAGGGAGGAGCTGTTCCCCTTTGTCTGACATTTTCAGGAACAAGGCAGAGGCTTTCTTCCAAATGCTTCACCTGTGCCTTGAGCTCCAAAATTGGCTTCATTAGCTCTGCTTTCTGAGCTTCCAGAGCCAAGGTGAATTCAGCTGAGATTCTGAAGATTAGTTCTTCCACTGCTTCTTGAGAGAATGAGGCAGGCTTTGGAGTTGCACGAGGAGGTGGAGGAGCTCTCTGTGACTGAACTTCTTCTTCTGGAGGTGCAGAGGCAGTTTGGGCTTTAGAAGAGACAGTACGAGAAGCTTGAGATTTTGAGGTAGAGGCAGCACCAGCATCTTCCAACAGAATCCTCATTTTCTTAAGGGTGGTGGTGGTCAGCTGCTTACATTTCTTGTTGTCTGCATCCCCTGTGGATTTAATCTTTGAGAACTCCAAGATGAATGATATTAGCTGAGGATATGGGAGAGGAGCTTTGGCAGACTTGTCAGATAAGAATCTGTGAAGCTCCATTGATACCAACTGCCCTGGATTTAAAGGAACTTTTGAGATCAGGTTGGGCAGCTAGGGGTTGTCTATCTTGGGAAAGCTGCTGAAGTTCCCTGCCTTGTGAGACATGATTCTGGTATACACATAATGTAGGATTCTGTTGACCACAGGCATGTTGGAGGAGGTTTCATAAATATCTTCAAGATCCTCCTTGGAGTAGGGCTCAGGGGAATACCACTTGTTGTATTCTGCTTCAAATATCCCCAAAATCTTGTTGATGAACAACCAGTCAAAAGAAATCCCCCTTCCTCTCACAGAAGCCTCAAACACTATATTTACCAGCTTCGATTTCTTATACTCTGGCTTGGCTTTCATGGTTGAGTAAAATGACCTCAGCGCTTCCTCATTGTAGTCATTCTGAATGCTAAGCCAGCTCTTGTAGGGTAGAAGCCAGGCATCCAAATCGAAACCATTCTACTTGAAATATTCAAGGTCCACCCAAACTGTAGCCTTATCTAGGGTTCCTTTCTCTGCAAAGAAGGCGCTGGGAGCTGCAAGAGGTTCTGATGCGTAAGGCAGATCTGTGGTAGTTTGCTTTTGACGCTTCTAACCTGATTCAACCACCTCTTTTGAGAATGATACACCTTTCTGGGTTCTGGACCTCTTGCTAGCGGATTGATACGAGGGTTTAGCGCTAGAGGTTGCCTCAACATCACTCACATTTGGAACTTTGGTTCTGGCCATTTTTAGGGTTTATGGTTTTGAGTGAGAGAGAAGGCTCGAATGCTCAGAGAGGTTTGGAGTAGAAGAGAAAATGCAGATGAATAATGAATGCAGAATGCAAATGACCTAATTTTATAAGTTTCAGAGATTACCATCAATGACGAATACTCGTTAAACGTTTCGCATTCTGAACTTTTTAAGTGACTTGCTATCGCTAGTAAGAGCTGCTATCGCTAGCAGGCATGATCCCACGCTGAATAAGTGACTTGGACTTATCACTCACTCCTTCCAAGTTTCATCTATCGATAGTTGACTTTGCTATCGATAATGCATTTAGCTAGCGATGGCAATTTTGAATCAGACTTAGGCTTTTGTTCTGCATACAGCTAGTGATAGTGGAACTTACTATCGATGGGTCAGTCCTATAAAAACTTAAGATTTGGCACTCTGATGCCTAAGTTAGCGATAATTCATATGAATAACATGAAAATAAATCAAGAATTAAGTCAAAAATATTCACAACTCATTTGGATTTACCATTCCTAGCTCTCTTCTGATATAGATGAATTGATCTAGCTCAAGAGGCTTGGTGAATATATCAGCAAGTTGTAAATAAGTTGATATAAACTCCACCTTGACATCCTTCTTCTAAATATGATCTCCCAAGAAGTGATGTCTCACATCAATATGCTTGGTTCTGGAATGATGAACTGGATTTTTGGCCAAGCTTATTGTGCTGGTGTTGTCACAGAGAATGGGTACTTCTGGGAATTCCAAACCCAGATCTCTTAGTTGATGCTTAAGCCATAAGACTTGAGTACAACAACTTGCTGCTGCTATGTATTCAGCCTCTGTGGATGAAAGAGAGACACAGTTTTGCTTCTTGCTTGCCCAAGAGACTAAACAGCCACCAAGGAATTGACATTGACCACTTGTACTTTTTCTATCTGTCTTATAACCTGCATGGTCAGAGTCAGTATAAGCAAGAAGGTACTCTTGAGTTCCCTTGGGATACCACAGCCCAAGCTCTTGAGTCCCTTGTAAATAACGCAAAATCCTTTTTAAATTTGATAAATGAGATTCTTTAGGATTTGCTTGATATCTAGCACACATGCCTACACTAAATTGAATGTCAGGCCTACTAGTAGTTAAGTAAAGTAAAGAACAAATAATTCCTCTATAATGTGATTGATTCACTACTTTGCCCTGAGCATCAGCATCTAACTTGGCAGAGGCACTCATGGGAGTGTCGTCTTCTTTGGATAGATCCATCCCAAATTTGTTGAGAATTTCTTTACAATATTTGGTTTGGGAGATGAAGACGCCATCCTTCTTTTGCTTTATTTGCAGGCCTAAGAAGAATGTTAATTCTCCCATCATAGACATTTCAAACTCTCCCTGCATTATCTTAGCAAAATCTTCAGAGAGCTTTTCATTAGTTGCACCAAAAATAATGTCATCAACATAAAGTTGAACTATGAGCATGTGATTATTTTTACGCATGATAAACAAGGTAGTATCTGATTTTCCTCTAGAAAATCCTTTATCAAGTAGAAAAGTACTAAGTCTCTCATACCAAGCTCTCGGTGCTTGTTTGAGACCATAAAGCGCCTTTTTAAGTTTGAAAACATGGTCAGGCTTAGACCTTTCTTCAAAACCAGGAGGTTGCTCTACATATACCTCTTCTTTAATATATCCATTAAGAAAAGCACTCTTAACATCCATTTGATAAAGTTTAATATTTTTTATGGATGCAAAAGCTAGAAGAATTCTTATTGCTTCAAGTCTTGCAACTGGAGCAAAAGTTTCTTCATAATCAATGCCTTCTTCTTGGTTATATCCTTTGGCAACTAATCTGGCTTTATTTTTGACAATTTGTCCAACTTCATCAAGTTTGTTTTTGAAAACCCATTTAGTACCAATAATAGGATGATTTCTTGGTCTAGGTACTAAATCCCAAACTTGATTTCTTTTGAATTGATTAAGTTCTTCGTGCATTGCAACTATCCAGTCACATTCAGCAAGAGCTTCATCAACGCAATTTGGTTCAATTTGAGAAAGAAAGCAAGAAAATTCTATATCATTTTGTAGTTGCCTTCTGGTTCTAACTCCTTTTGAAATTTCTCCAATAATCTGTTCAGGAGGATGATTCTTAAGATGTCTTATGGAAGATTGAGGCTCATTAGCTTCATCTAGATCATCTTTAGTTTCATCCTGATCATCTTTAGTTTCATCCTGATCATTTTCAGTATCGTTTCCAAGATTTGCTATCGATGGCTGAGGTGCTATCGATAGAGACTGTTTTAAAAACTTTGAAAAATCTTCATCCTCATCAACAGATTGTTGTTTTTCTCGAGGTGTTTCATCAAATACTACATGCATAGATTCTTCAACAGTTTGATTTCTTTTATTATAGACTCTATATGCTTTACTTCTATTTGAATAGCCTATAAATATGCCAATGTCAGATTTAGGATCGAATTTACCTAAGCTTACCTTTCCGTTGTTGTGAATGTAGCATTTTGATCCAAAAATTCTCAGGTGACTGATATTGGGCTTCCTTCCCTTGTAGAGCTCATATGGAGTCTTCTCCATCCCCTTTCTGATATAGGCTCTATTTGAGATGTAGCAAGCTGTGCTCATTGCATCTGCCCAAAATATTTGAGGCACATGTTTCTCGTTCAGCATGCTTCTTGCCATTTCTGTGAGCACTATGTTCTTTCTCTCTACAACACCATTTTGTTGAGGAGTACGAGGGGCAGAGAAGTTGTGTTCAATCCCATTTTCATCACACAGCTCCATGAACTCTTTGTTCTCAAATTCTCCTCCATGATCAGTCCTGATTGCTACAATCTTTGTGCCTTTTTCATTCTGCAATTTCTTAGCAAGCACACAAAAGGCATCAAAAGTTTCATGTTTACAGGAAAGAAACATAGTCCAAGTAAACCTTGAATAGTCATCCACGACTACAAAGGTGTACAGACTTCCACCTAGACTTTTCACTCTTGCTGGCCCAACTAAATCCATGTGGATTAGTTCCAATGGCCTACTTGTGGAGACTGCCTTCTTAATTTTCACAGATTAAATCATGTTTAGTCCTAAAGCTAGGAATGCCTATAACTAGCTCTCTTTTGACTAGCTTATCAAGTTGAGTGAAGTTTACATGAGCTAGTCTCTTATGCCATAGACAACAAGTTTCATCATTTGAAATAAAACATTTTTCTTCAAGTTGTTGGCATAAATCCAAAGTGTATAAATTTCCATTTCTGTTTGCTTTTATCTTACATTTGAGATTAGACTTATTTATATCTAAATCATTTTTATCAACAATAAGACATTCATTAGAATCAAAAATTACCCAGTTACCATGATCTGTGCTTTGGCTAACACTCAGCAAGTTGTGGCAGAGACCATCTACTAGGTAAAAATCCTTGACTGGACCAACTTCACCAACTCCAGTGATCTTTCCACTTTGGTTTCCACCAAAACTAACTTTGGCTCTATCCTTTATCACTAAATTGTTGATTTTGTCCTTGTCACCAGTCATATGCCTCGAGCATCCACTATCAATATACCATTTTCCTTTGTTGGATGCTTTAAGACGCACCTGCACAAACTATACAGATTTAGGTACCCAAACTTTCTTGGGTCCTTTAGGGTTAGTCTTGTGCTCTAAGTTGGTAAAAACCTTAGGCACATGAGTTCCTTTAGGAATCCACTTATAAGAGCTACTAATTCCATATTTTCTGTGATTGCAAGTAGACTGTGTATGGCCTTTCTTGTTACAATAATTGCAACAACTATATGGTGAAGAATATTCAAAGGATTTTCTAAAATATTTCATATATGACTTCACCTTGGGTTCAACCCATTTCTTTGAAAATTTTTGCTTAGGCTCATAATAAATACCAGTTCTGTCTCTAAAAACCTTTTGGTTGTTTAAAATCACATTTAACGTCTCTGAGCCTTTCGTAAATTTTTCTAAAACATTTGAAAGCTTTTCTTTTTCCTTCAACAATTTTTCACAGTTAGAACAATTTTCAGAATTTGAAGGAGTTGCTATCGATAGAGGCTTAGTTATCGAAGGTTCATTTCTGGGAGCTTGTGATAGCTCATCTTATATCGATAGTGAAGAAGAAACTTTTTGTGAAGAAGAATTTTTCTGAAGTTCCTTGTTTTCTTTTCTTAACCTGACAACTTCTTTAGCAAGTTTCATTAATTCAATGTGCATTTCATCATACATGCTTTGAAGTTCAGAATAAGGAGGTTCAGAATCAGATACCTCAGAGTCACTTTGCTCTTCTCGATCAACTAGGCAGAGGTTGGCACACTCTTCGCTATCGCTACCTTCTTCATCAGAGCTATCACCCCAGATGGATGACACATAAGCTTTCTTCTTTCCAAAAGTCTTCTTCTTTTTCTCCTTTTCCTTTAATCTTTGAAGACTTGGACACTCAGCTTTGAAGTGACCAGGCTTCTTGCATTCAAAGCACACAGGAGCTTTGTCCTTCTGAGAGTCCTTGAAGCTAGAACCACTTCTCTGGAATCTTCCTCTTCTTCTGAAGAACTTTTTAAACTTTCTGGACATGAGAGCTATGTCCTTATCATCAAGATCGTCATCTTCATCATCATCATCAATTTCGTCTTTCTCAGATACAGCAAGAGTAAGAGACTTCTTTTTGGAATTTCCTTGAGCTTCCCTTTGGGCTATCAATGTTGGCTCATATTCTGCAAGGCTGCCAAACAGGGATGTGATAGACTTAGTTGATTCTCCTTGCATTTCTTGCATGGCTGTGACCTTCATGAGCCAATCTCCTTTTAGAACTTTCAGAATCTTATTGACTTGCTATTTCTATGTAATTTTCCTTCCTAGAGCAGCAAGATTATTGATGAGATGAGTGAATTTGATCTCCAGGTCTCTTATCTTTTCTCCTTCAGTCATTTCGAACTTGTGGAATTCTTCAACTAGCATTTCAACGCGTCTATCATTTACTCCAGTGGTTCCCTCGTGAGCAATCTGCAGAGCTTCCCATATTTCTTTAGCAGTGTTCAAATGGCTCACTCTGAAGAACTCAGTTTGACTGAGAGCACTTTGGATCATGAGAACTGCTTTGTTGTTCAACTCTAGATTAGCAATATCCTCATCTGTAAATTCATTCTCAGCCTTTGGAATGCCCAAGGTGTCTTTAGGCACAATATCTCCTTCTTCGATGATTTTCCATAGTTTGTACCCATTTGCTTTGATGTAGATCTTCATCTTAAGTTTCCAGAAGGTGTAGTGCTTCCCATCAAAGCCAGGAGGTTTGTTAATGGAACTTCCCTCAGGTAGAATATTTTCAAGCGATGCCATTATGATCTTTATGTCTCAGATTCGTTGGAATCAAACAGAGAAGACATAGCTCTAGTACCAAATGAGAATGGCAATCGCACAAGAGGGGGTGAATTGTGCTTCCGAAAATTTAAAAACTAATTAATGCAATACAATCTTTATACTGGTTCGGCCAACACTGCCTACGTCCAGTTCTCCAACTCCTCGTTGGGTTCCACTAACCACAGGTTTTACAACACAGGTTCACCTGCCAACCTTTTACAGAGTTTTAGAATCCCTCTAAACACTCCCCCTTACTACCTGTAAGGTTACTACCCTGTTCTCAAAGCACCAAGCTTTAGAACAACCTCAAACAGTAGAGGATTTCAATAATAAAGTTCACTTAATGAACAGATTATGATAATCACTTAAGTACAAATAAAATCACTAAGAATAATAAATACAAAAATCAGAGAGCAATGAATGTGTTCGTGAATATTCTTTGTTTTTCGTCCGTCCTTCATAAATGCTCAAGTTCTGTATTTATATCTCTTCTCAGATTTCCATTGTGCTCATCTTCATGAGGCCGTTTGAATATGGTCGTTGAGAGCTCATAGCCGTTGGCAATTAATGCAGTTTCTTCATCGAAGTTAACTTTCTGCTCTAGCTTCAACTGCTCTTGCGTAGGGTGAGCTAAGAGAGATGTAGACTGAGCGTTCTGAGCATCTGTACCAACTGTACTTTTAAAGATAGAGATATGTTTTAAAGATAGTGGTCTTTTGGTCTTTGCCTTAAACTAACCCAAACTATTACATTTGCGATAGTGAAGTTCTTAGCGATAGGAATATTTGTCTAAGTTTATTGCCAAGACTTCATTAGCTATTATTATTCTTATCTCTTCACTTGTTAGCGATAGGCTCTTAGTCTAGCGATAGTATATCTGTTATCCATAGAACCTGATCAACGTTTAGTTAACTTATATTTTTCCTTAGTCATTTCCCTTGATTCTTATCTTAATTCTTCTCTGACTAAGTTATATTCTTATCTGTTCATTTTACTTATGCTATCTATAGAGTCCAGTCTTCATCAAAACTTAAGATTTCTAACATCTTTTTCTTTGAAGATGCTTTCAAAGTCTCTACTATCCTTTGACGCACATCCTGAGGAACTTTTTGCAAGAAGCAAGTTGACCAGCAATACCAACAAGATGATATGTCATCCTATTTATCACACCTCCTCTATAGCTATTAGCACAAAAAAGACGACATGTATATACATTTTGAGTCCCCTCTTTTTTGTGAGCAAAGTATTCCAATGTGGGATCTATTTTTGTACAAAATAAGGATGTGGGATTGGGAGTGACATCAATGTTGTAATTTGGAGTGCTATTGGGATTAGTGTTGGAATTGCTAGTGGGTTGTTCACTATTCAAACCATGAGAGATATTGTCATTTCCTGAATTTGATATATCCATATCTTGTTCAAAATAGCAAATCATTCAACAAGAAGTTTCTAAAATAGCACAGCAGCAAAGTAGCAATTTCCTTTAACCTAAAATCAAAGTACCAATTTAACTGATATACCTGCCATTTAAACACTTTAAACAACACAGTAGAATCAAACCAAATTTATAAAAATTAAAAAAACAACACAGCACTACAACAGCAAATTAATTTAACTGGCAGAATCAGAAAGTTTTGGAAAAAAAACCTCAATAAACTGCAATAATTAGCAACTCGTAAATGAATTTTCCCCAAAAAAAACCTGAAATCAGTGGAAAATGGAAACTCAAATCGAATTAAAACAAATACATGTTGAGCTTAATCCCGATTTGTGAACTCTTTCTTCACTCATACACAGATACACACAGCAGTAAGACAAAGGGCACTATAGCAGAAAACGTTCATATCAGATATCACCTAAAGCACTAAATCAAATTTCAAGATTTGAAACTCAAATCCAGCTCTGATGAGCGACGACCAATCAGAGCATTCCTTCCCCAGAGCAATCGGAATCAAACCAAACAAAGAACCTACAATGAAAAATAAAAAAGCTACATGAGATGTGAAAATGAAAAGCTATAAACAAAGAAGGAAGCAAGTAGCCAGTATAAAAGAAACAAGGGATTAAAGCCAACCAAAACTCACTGTGCGTTCTTCAAAGCTTCATTGTAACCAAAACTCGCCGTCGCCCCTCCCCCTTCTCGTCGTCGCCCGAACCCCTTCTCACCATCGCCCCAACTACTTCTCGCCAGACCGCCATCCCCTTCAATTAGGGCAAGAAGAAGTGAAGAACGATGGAAAAGGAAAGTGGAAACTGGAGGAAAGAAAAGAAACCCGATAGATCTCTGTCTTTGCACTTCAATTCAATTGTGATATTTTTTTTATTAAACAGTGCTCTTTCAAGGACAGGAGGGCTTTTAAAAAAAACCGTCCGAGCTATCAACCCGGCCGAATAAACCCAGAATATTCTGGGTTGATTTCTCCAGCCGGTGTATTATGGCTCGGCCCGGCTTTTCCACTGGGTGGCAGGGTTTCTGGTTGGACTGGCCGGGCCGGGCCGGTTTTTTGATCATTGAATAAAATTGACACTATAAATTGAATTAGGGTAATATAATTGCCTAAAAATGTTGTTGAAAGCTTTGTTGTTCTTCATCCTTCTTTCTTCATCTTCTTCCTCTCTTTTCTTTTTTTCACTCTCTCGTCCTCACCTTCCCTCTCTAAGCAGCTCCAAAAACATTTTCAAGTTTTATGGAGGCTAGATGGTTAGATATCCAAATTAACTAATTTGGAAAGTGGCTTCAAGTCCACCTCCTCTACAAATTATTATTTAATTCATCTATATTAATCACATGATAGTGGAGGATTAAAGCAAAAAAAATTCTTGCTTTGCCTTATTCTTGATCACGCCACATACAACCCATTTGAAATTTATGGGTCTTTACCATATGCCTTAATTACAAATGTGACCTTAATTCCTTCATTGGAGTGAATTTCATCACTTTACAAACTCTTTTCAGAAGTTTTTTAATATTAGGACCAATTTGATATCATTAGAAATTCAAATTTATTAGGATTGGTCCCTTACTATATTTTTTTAGCTCAAATTTTGCCCTTAATTATTTTCCCCAAAATTTTCAAGAAATTACCTTATTACTAGAAAAAAGGGCAGAACGATTGTATTTAATATGTAATTTCCATTTCTAGGATATGGAGCAAATTTTATAAATACACAATAACCTTAAAATATATTTTAGGTTATTACATATATCATTACAATTTAAACAATAGTCATGAACAAAATAATTATTAATTTTTTTTTACGATCATTACAAAAAGTCTTATCAAACACTTAGATTGAACTGCTCCCAACCACCGTAAGACCCGAGTAAAGTCCATAGCCTCATGATGTCTACACCATTATAGGTGTTGGAAAAGAGGTTGATGTTGATATTGAATGAAACTACTACCTGACATCAAAAATTACTCGCAAGCTGGTTCCTTTCCTGCACGATAACCCAACGATCCAACACCACTATCTCTTCCTTTAGACACTCGAACCTGGGACGCGGTCTAAGCTCCTCGCCTTCGATCATCAAGCCTCTGCCATTGACGAGCGCTAGAAGAGGAAGGGGGAAGACTGTGAGGGTGAGGTACAGAGGGAGAGTAGGGTTTGGGAGGAAGAGAGAATAAAAGAGGTTGATGTTAATGTCATACCTTGACGACAACATTATATAGCCTAGTTGAAGATGACCATGAAGCTGCAATAGCATTTATGTCTATGTTTTCACGCAATAAAGCACTATTTTGATAGGTGCACAAAGTGAAACACTTTGTTGATAATTTGCACCTTTATCCATATCTTAATGACTTTAAGATTTTCTATAAACACAGTTTTCACCTTTTGGTTATTATAATTAAAAATTATTTTTTAAATTTTCTTTTATTTGGACCGCTACAAATATTAGAAAAACCAGATTATCAAATTAGACCTTGGCATTTGGGCAAGAGTTAAATAAATAGTCTAGTGTTTCCTCCATCTCACAACCAAAGGGGTATAGCCCAAAAGAATTTAAATATTGGGCCTTGAGCGTATTAGGAGAAGGCCAAGCTGAAAGAGGACCTTCCAAATTAATAAAAAAGAAAATAAGATACTTGAAAGGAAGAGAAATGGGAAAATTGCACAGTAGTCCCAAGGAAGGCATTATACTACTGTAAGGTCCCAAAAAATGACCTTATTATCATCAAGTCCCAATGGACTTTGGGGCAAAATTTTCCATTTATTCAAAGACCCTTTTACCCCTTCAGTAGAAACACATAGGATCGAAGGTGATGCTGAACAGAGCAAGCCCTAAACACAAGACTGAAATTCCTGCCACAGCGAGAGAGACGTCAAGAGAAGGAGCATCGAAGCTCTTACATGAAGAATGGTCGCCGACGAATGAAGGAAGGTGGGGCCGGAGGTTTCATACAATCTTTGTATTCAACTTTAGTACTGAAAGTGCTGGCTGTCACCCAAGAGGGGGGTGAATTGGGTGATAGAATAAAACCTTTATTTTTCTCCTTCTAAAATATAAAGAAAGTAAGCTTTTCAAAAACTATTAAATGCACAAGATATATATATAATTCAGATATGCTGGAAACTAAGAGAGTTAAGGAAGGAGATAATGTACACAGAATTTATCCTGGTTCGGTTAACCCAGACCTACATCTAGTCCTCAGGCTCCACCTGAGATTTCCACTATCCTCTTGTTTAAACCGGGCACAAGAGAAGCCTACCACAGGTTTTACAAACACAGGTTCTCCTGTCAACCCTTCCCACTGGTTTTACCACACAGGATAACCAATCAACCTTTACAGAGTTTTAGAATTCCTCTAAACACTCCCCCTTACCACCTATAAGGTTACCACCCTGTTCCTAAAGCACCAAGCTTTGGAACAAACTCAAACAGTAGAGGATTTCAATAAATATGTTCTCTTAATGAACTGAGTTTGATACACACTTAAGTACAAATTAATGTATGATAGAATACAAGCTAGAGCTTAATATCTTAAATAATGAATAGTTCTAGCTCTATTTTTCTAACACTCTCAATCTGAGGAATTTGCAATTCTGAACAATGCTCGGTTCATCGCTCGTTCTATTCAAACGTTGATCATCATCGTCATCTGAAGGCAGATCTTGTTCTATTTATATCTTTTCAAATTGTTCTTAGATTCAGCTTTATATGACCGTTAGGATTTAGTTGTTGGAAGTCCATAGCCGTTGTGGATAGATACTATTTATCAGCTGATTCAAACTTCTGAACTGTTCATTGCGTAGAATAGGCTAGACTGAGCGTTCTGAACACCTGTACTTTCTGGCAGCTTTTTCATTAGCGCTAGCTTGATCTGCTATCACTAATTCCATAGAGTGAGTTCTGTACTTAAGCTGTTAGCTAAACAAGTAATCATATAAATGCACAGCAGTTGTTATCGCAAGCTTAGTTCATTAGCTCAATGGAATAGATAATATATGTTTCAGTTAAGGAATTTCATTGAGTACTTTCTATCGATAGACATAAACATTATCGCTAGAATATTCCTTTAATTCAATGCTTTGAGTTCTAGCAAGATCATAACAATAAACATTTTACTATCGATAGCTAATCCAATTATCGCTTAGCAACAATGTTAGCTCATTAGACTCTTGCTCTTAGGCACTAGCTATCTGAATGTTTATTATCTGAAGCACTTTAGATTATCGATAGCTCAAGCTGTTATCGCTAGCTGATTAGATCAAGGACTTGGTTTATTTTTCTGCTAGCTGAGTTATCAATGAGCTTCTAGCGATAGATTCTTTCTTTATCGATAGTGAATGACTTAGTGATAGATATCAACTTTGTTATTTCTAAGTCTTCACTTGCTATGGCTCTTAGTCTATTAGCGATAGACTCTAACTCTAGCGATAGAGTTCTGTTACTTATCAGATTTTACTTGTTTATTTCTGAGGTAACTTTCACTTATGTTTTCTATGGGTCAGTCTTCATCAAAACTTAAGATTCTAACATTCTCCCCCTTTTTGATGATGACAAAACATAAGTAAAGGATATACATTAAAGCACGTCTAGAGCATATATCAGCGTTAATCATAAAGGAATAATTCATGAATGAAGCATGTTCAGATCAATCATTGGAATGAGAAATGTACATTTGTATCTTGTGTTGCAAAAGAAAATACTACACATAGAGCATAAAACTGTCAATCATTCAGTTTATGTAGAATGCATATGAGAGTGATTTTAGGGAATGATTCGGGCTTTTTGGTTTATTCAGAATCAGAATTATCCTTCCAATTTGAGGTGTCTAACTCATAATCTCCAGGCTCACTGCTTATTCCCCCAGAATCAGTTGAAGGATCTTCCAGTAATTCAGGATCAGTTTCAACTTTGACCTCAGATTTCTTTTTCTTCTTAGGAGCAGCCTTCTTCTTCTTTGGAGGAGAGGGAGGAATCCATGACAGAAGCTCATCCAATTTGGATGGGCGCTTTTGTTTCTTTTGAGGAGGCTTAACAGATTTTCCTTTTCCCTTAGGCACAGATTTTCTCTTTGATGGCTTGGAAGCAGATTTAGGTTCTTCAATTACAATCCCTTTGGATGCCCTGGATTTCTTTTCTGGAGGTTTAGGAGCAGATTTCTTGATCCTTATCTTCTTGGGAGCAGACTGGACCTCTGATGCTTTTTCTTTTTCTTTTTCCTTCTCTTTTTCAGCTTCTGCTCTTGCAGCATCTCTATCCTCTCTTTCCTTTAGAGATTGAGCAGACCTTTCTAACAATTCTTCAACTTCCTCATGCAGTTCTTGTGCTCGCTGAAAATAATGAGGAAGAAGATTTATAGAGACTGGTTGAAATTCCTCCTCATATAGAACCATGGCCATGCTCAAATCTTCCTTTTGAACTTCATTATCAGGAGAACCATCTGGATTGATTGATGCATTGTCTTCCTCATCAGATGCATCCTCCACTAGGCCTTCTACTAAGTCTTCTTCTGCCACATTTTTGTCCCTATGATTCTCCCCCTTTTTGTCATCATCATTGGCAGGGGTAGGTGAAGAAGGTTTATCAGGAATTTGGGAAGAGATGGGAGGAGAAGGAGGGTTTGTGATAGTGGTAGAGGTTGGCTGAAATGCTGGTGAGGTAGGATTGCTATCGCTAGGAATGGTGCTAGCGATAGGGGTTGTTTGTGGTGATGGGACTTTGGTGGTTGAGGGTGAGGCTTGTGTTTGAGGGTTAGCGATAGGGGAGGGGATAGCGAGAGGAGTGTCTGGAGGTGTTTGAATTTTGGTTTGAGGTGAGGGTGGAGATGAAGATGTAGGTGAATTGGTTTGGGAATGGTAACTATTTCTGGGAGAAGGGCTAGGATGGGTTGAAGATGAGTGCTGGGGAGAGGAATGATGATGTGATGAGTTACCTTCAGGAGGAGGAGCTATTTTCCTTTGCTTGACATACTCAGGGACAAGGCATAGATTCTCGTCCAAATTTTTTACTTGATTCTGTAGTTCTCGAATAGGCTTCATCAACTCTTCTTTTTGTGCTTCCAGGGCCAGATTAAATTCGGCAGAGACCCTGAAGACAATTTCTTCTATTGCATTCTTGAAGAAGGTTGATTTTGATGTAACAGGAGCTGAAAGAAGTGTCTCTTGATCAAGATTATGCTGCTGCTTAGGAGAAGAAGTTCTTTGAGATTGAGTTTCTTCCTCATTAGGCTGAGACTGAGCTGATGCAGAAGGAGCATGAGAGGCCTCAGAATCAGATACAGCACCACTTGATTTAACAGGAATCCCTATTTTTCTGAGAGTGGAGATGGTAAGCTGTTTGCAACTTTTATTGTCTTTTTCTCCAGTAGACTTGATCTTTGAGAACTCAAGGAGATAAGACATGAGTTGAGGATATGGGAGAGGGACCTTGGCAGATTTTTCAGATAAATATCGGTGAAGCTCCATTGATATCAACTGCCCAGGGTTTAAAGGCACTTTTGAGATCAGATTGGGCAGCCAGGGGTTGTCTATCTTAGGAAAACTACTGAAATTCCCTACCTTGTGAGTCATTAATCTTGTATACACGTAGTGTAGTATTCTGTTGATCACAGGCATGCTTGCTGGCTTATCAGAGGAGTTTTCATAAATTTCTGCAAGTTCTTCCTCGGAATAGGGCTCAGAGGAGTACCACTTGTTATGCTCTGCTTCAAATATACCCAGAATTTTGTTGATAGCTAACCAGTTAAAAGATATCCCCCTTCCTCTCACTGTCGCCTCAAATACAATATTGACCAGCTCCTTTTTCTTGTATTTTGGCTTGGCTTTCATGCTCGAATAGAATGACCTCAGAACATCCTCATTGTAGACATTCTGGATACTGAGCCAGTTCTTGTATGGAAGAAGCCAGGCATCCAAATCGAAACCATTCTGCTTGAAATATTCCAAATCTACCCAGACTGCTGTTCTATCTAGGGTTTTTCGTTTCGCGAAGACAGCGCTAGGGGTTTCAAGGGGTTCTTCTGAGTAGGGCAAATCAGAGGTAGTTCGCTTTTGACGATTAGAGCCTGATTCAACTATTTCTTTCTGAGATTTGGACCTCTTGCTAGAGGATTGAGAAGAGGGTTTAGCGCTAGAGGTAGCCTCAACATCACTCACACTTGGAACTTTGGTTATGGCCATTTCTAGGATTAGGGTTTTAGGATTTTGAGAGAGAGAAAAATGCAAAGTGTGCTCAGAGCGTTGGGAGTAGAAGAGAATGAATGTAGAATGAATGCTGATGCAAAATGATTCACCTTTATAAGATTTAAGGTTTAGGGTTTTACCATGTGAGACGTACATCAACTAACGTTTCGCATTCTGGGCCCTCTTAAGTGACTTGCTATCGCTAGTAAGAACAGCTATCGCTAGCGGGCATGATCACACGCTGAGCAGGTGACATTTGTCACTTACTCCTTCCATCTATCGATAGCTGACTTTGCTATCGATAACGCTATTAGCTAGCGATGGCAATCTTTGCTCAAACATCTTTTGTCCTGCATACATTTAGCGATAGTGAAACTCACTATCGATGGGTTAGTTTTGCAAAACTTAAGATTTAACATTCAGAGCAGATTTTATAGAATAAATGTCAATCATTCAAGGTGATGATCTCAATATTATGCTACTTAATCCAATCAAGAACTGACAGAGAATCTATCCATAATAATGTTAATTAATTAATATTATAGAGTAGAGATAGAATTGCTCTTTGAAAGGACTTTTTCTTCAGAGGAAACTTGGAGAGCCAGTTTCATCTTCCATTTAACTATCGATAGTGCTTCTTACTATCGATTGGTCAGTCCATAATTCCATTTCTCAGGTAGTAGCTTGATTTTGGCAGAGTAATGTTGACATTTTCTTTTATAGGTTCAACACCAAAAACCAAGCATGAGACTCAGCTCATCAAGACTTGAGTAAATCTCCATGTAGATCATAGTCTTGAAGCTTTCTGTCCTTGTAACCTACAAAACTATAATTCTTTTCTTTTCTTCAGTATCCAAATTCATATGGATCTTTTCATGGTTAGTTCGTAGGTATTAACAGCATAATTCACATGCTTCAAAAGATGTAATTAATTCAGGATAGTTGAGCATAGTGAATTAATCATGGCTACATGCATAAAGATATATATATAAATATATTCTTTTCCAAATCAGTATGCATGTATATAAGTCTATCTTATGAACATTGTAAGTGTTTAGCAATTTTCTTTCAACAGACAATTCAATGTTCATTCCTAAGGTTTCAGAGTGTAAAATCTCAATAAATGTTACTAATAATAGGGTAGGAGATTTTACCCTTGATATACCTCTACCTTAGGTACTTGGAGAGTTGCTTCTGCTAACCCAAACAGTTCTGATATACTTAGCACCTGGTTGCAGAGATCTTCTTTTTGAAGTATGAGGGATTCTACTTCTCTGGTTCTCCTCAAGATAATTGAATGATACTTTATGATAGCTTGTCTTTGAGGTAGACCTTGCTCTTGTTGTTGCTATCTGCTGCTTTTTATGATTTGAACCAGATGTTGCAGCAGTGGCGTTTCCATAATTTCTCCTTTTGTATAAAGATTCTATGAATCCTTTTCTTGAAGAATGAGAAACTCTTGGATTCTTCTTTGTTGCCTTTGTACCATGATGTCCATTTCTTTTAGAGCTAATCTGCACAGATAGAGTACTAGATGGACATTTTGGTACCCATTTATATTTGGGTCCTTCATTGTTAGCTTTGGACCTTTCATGTCCTTTTGGAACCCAAACAAATTTATTTCTCACATTTGAATTTCTTCTAATATTACAGGTGTGAGAAATATGACCAGATTCACCACAATAATAGCAAATAATAGAATGATATGCAATATGAGATTTTATGCAATTATTGTGATGGTCAGAGGAGTGCGAGTTCAAATTGTTTTCATTCAAAAAATCTTTCTTCTCAAAACATTTTCCAGCATGATTTAAAACATTTTTAGTCCTTGAAATATGATCTGTGATAGGTTGAAAATCAGTTTTATGCAGATCAAAATTGTTTTTCTCAAAAACACAGGACTTAGAACTGTATACCACAGCTGTATCTCGAACTCCAGATAGTGATTGATCTGATTTATTCAGGTAGAGCTCGTGACAGTCATTCTTTTCTTGACCTTCTGTGTTGATTGGATCTTGGAAGAGCTCTGTGATTTCTCCTTCTTCAATTTCAGCTTCCAAATGTTCATCATCCATAGATATGCAGCTTTCAAATTCAGATGAACTGTCAACACTTTCATCTTCAGCAAAATGATCAGAGACATATATAGACTCAAGAGAATCCCAAATTTCTTTAGCACTAGAGCAAAGTCTGATTTTCTGAAAATCATTTTCAGTTAAGCCTTTATGCAGAATTTGCATTGCTCTAATGTTTAGAGAGAACATTTTCTTTTCTTTCTCAGTCCAATCCTTCCTAGGTTTAAAATCAAAATCATTTGTAAAAACATTCCACATATGATAATCGAATGATTTTATAAAACTTTTCATCCTAACTTTCCAAAATGAAAAATCAATATTTTCAAGCAGAGGTGGAATGGTATGATCAAAACCTTCTGAAATAGTATCATACCCAAAATCAGCCATGATCTTTTCACTTGAGATCGTTGGATCCTTTAAACAAGTGACCTGCTCTGATACCAATTGAAAGTGCTGGCTGTCACCCAAGAGGGGGGTGAATTGGGTGATAGAATAAAAACATTATTTTTCTCCTTCTAAAATATAAAGAAAGCAAGCTTTTCAAAAACTATTAAATGCACAAGAGATATATATAATTCAGATATGCTGGAAACTAAGAGAGTTAAGGAAGGAGATAATGTACACAGAATTTATCCTGGTTCGGTCAACCCAGACCTACATCCAGTCCTCAGGCTCCTCCTGAGATTTCCACTATCCTCTTGTTTAAACCGGGCACAAGAGAAGCCTACCACAGGTTTTACAAACACAGGTTCACCTGTCAACCCTTCCCACTGGTTTGACCACACAGGATAACCAATCAACCTTTACAGAGTTTTAGAATTCCTCTAAACACTCCCCCTTACCACCTATAAGGTTACCACCCTGTTCCTAAAGCACCAAGCTTTGGAACAACCTCAAACAGTAGAGGATTTCAATAAATATGTTCACTTAATGAACTGATTTTGATACACACTTAAGTACAAATTAATGTATGATAGAATACAAGCTAGAGCTTAATATCTTAAATAATGAATAGTTCTAGCTCTATTTTTCTAACACTCTCAATCTGAGGAATTTGCAATTCTGAACAATGCTTTGTTCATCGTTCGTTCTATTCAAACGTTGATCATCATCATCATCATTTGAAGGCAGATCTTGTTCTATTTATATCTTTTCAAATTGTTCTTAGATTCAGCTTTATATGACCGTTAGGATTTAGTTGTTGGAAGTCCATAGCCGTTGGGGATAGATACTATTTATCAACTGATTCAAACTTCTGAACTGTTCATTGCGTAGAATAGGCTAGACTGAGCGTTCTGAACACCTGTACTTTCTGGCAGCTTTTTCATTAGCGCTAGCTTGATCTGCTATCACTAATTCCATAGAGTGAGTTCTGTACTTAAGCTGTTAGCTAAACAAGTAATCATATAAATGCACAGCAGTTGTTATCGCAAGCTTAGTTCATTAGCTCAATGGAATAGATAATATATGTTTCAGTTAAGGAATTTCATTGAGTACTTTCTATCGATAGACATAAACATTATCGCTAGAATATTCCTTTAATTCAATGCTTTGAGTTCTAGCAAGATCATAACAATAAACATTTTACTATCGATAGCTAATCCAATTATCGCTTAGCAACAATGTTAGCTCATTAGACTCTTGCTCTTAGGCACTAGCTATCTGAATGTTTATTATCTGAAGCACTTTAGATTATCGATAGCTCAAGCTGTTATCGCTAGCTGATTAGATCAAGGACTTGGTTTATTTTTCTGCTAGCTGAGTTATCAATGAGCTTCTAGCGATAGATTCTTTCTTTATCGATAGTGAATGACTTAGTGATAGATATCAACTTTGTTATTTCTAAGTCTTCACTTGCTATGGCTCTTAGTCTATTAGCGATAGACTCTAACTCTAGCGATAGAGTTCTGTTACTTATCAGATTTTACTTGTTTATTTCTGAGGTAACTTTCACTTATGTTTTCTATGGGTCAGTCTTCATCAAAACTTAAGATTCTAACAAGTACGTCTTCTTCATCTTCTCCTACCATGAGTTTCTCTGATTTTGGTGTTTTGAAATTTCAGAGGTTTGATTTAAGTTAGGGCTTATGGGAGAAATCACCTATTAAAAGGAAGAACAATTAAAGATTGAAGATTTTATGAAGATAAACAGTGTTGCATATGGTTATTTGCCTTTGAATATATGCTTTCCTTTCAGTACTTATTAGTTTGTATCAAAACAGTGTGCTATAATTTGGTCAGGTTCTTACATTTGCAGCTTGTTAAGCTTTGATTTTTTAGAAATAGATAAGTTGCTAAAGTACCCCCCTGCATAGTGACAACTTTGCTGATATAACTTGTTCCGGAGTTGAGAATGTTTGAGTCTGCACTTTAACTTTGAGTATATGTTGCACCCTCCTTTAAAACTTGTTCTTAAAGTTGGTCTTGCAAATTATTTGGATTTCTTCATCTTGGTCGATTGTTGCTGTAACTTGAGAATTTGTGTAGTGACTTGGTTGTTGTCAATTGTTGATTGGTGGATATTTGTGTTATGTAACCTGCTTTGTTCAAGTTTTGGTGCTGTTTCTTAGTGCATTTGCTGTTGTATATATTGTAATTGAGTTGTTTTGAATGGATATTGTGGTATGAAATTGTTGAATGTTATTGTTGTAGCTGTATTCGCTATGAATGACAATTAGGAACTAAAAAAAATAATGCCCTTGGAAAATACTATTGCCTTGAGTTCCTCCTCTACTACCTTCTTCCAATTGGGATCCATCATGGCTGTTGGAAGGTGTTGGAAGCTTTTACATGTGCACTATTAATTACAAACTTTTCATTCTAGAAGAGATGTTACAATATAAAACAAATAGCTGAATAAGATAGTGAGTACATGATCATTTGGGAGCATGGGCCATATCATCTCTTCATGATTAGTCTTGGGTTAGATGTAGGCTCTTGCCTTGGATTGGGATTGATTTCTGCCTCATTATTTTCACTGTTATCAAGTACTTTTATTGTGTTAGTTTTAGTTTCTGAAGAGTTTCTGCAAAATTACAGTTTTGCTATGTGTTTTGGGGTTCGATACTTTCAGCTTCAAATTCACTTGGATTTGTGGTTTCGGTTTCTGATCTGTTTGTAGCACCAGTTGCATTGTTGGGTATGATTTCTAGTGTGATTTTTGTGGTCTTAGATGGGTTTTCAAAATCAGTTGTGGTATTGTTTAAAATGGGTATATTATTTTTCAAATTTGTTGTGCCAATGCCCTCAATTAACAACAAAAATAATCTTCAAAATTTGTTGAGAACTCGGTTACTTTTGTCTCCTTCAATTCTATTGTTGCTGCTTTGATCGTTAATTTTCCCACGTTGGACAAAATTAACACTCAATACTTTTTAGTTGATGCAACATGCATGATGACACTTATTAATTAATTTATAGAGGTTAAAATGTATTACACTCAATTTCTCAATGGATCTTGTGGCTCCTATTTTATACTCCTACATAATTTATAGTTGACGTATTATGTATCATGTGCTTACCTCCACTAACTTTGTCATCCTTTTAAACCTTTTACAATTCATCCAATATCAATATAGGAATCTGCATTCATTAACGTACGGGGTAGTATGTTAGAGAAAATGTTATGATACGTGAGTATATTTGTTGGTTGTAGTTAATATTTGTCTAAATTGTGTGTAGAATTGACCTGTGTACATAATTCAACTTTATTTGCAAGGACTCATGTGGAGTATATGTATTGTCTTGACTGCAGATGTGGGATGGAAAGGAGAAAGATGATGAGGGTTACACCATACCTAAGTACTCTAGGGAGGAACTTCAAGAACTAAAGAAGGGTTGTTTGTGGTGGCTTGTTACTCATCCCAAAAATGTACATGGTCATCAGGTCCTATCAATGTTGCAAGGGAAAAACCAGAAGAGGAATAAAGCATAAACAACATAGTGTATTAGCTTTTGATTTGGGAAGAGTGTGGATCTATGACAATTATATCATGTATTTTGATTTTGAATTGATAGTGAACTACCTAATGACATCAATGTATTTTGATAATATTCTAGTAGTTAATGAAGCCTTTGTTGGCATTATTAATCATTTAATGGAATTAGTATATAGTGTCTATCATCTGGTATGTTACGAAGTGTTGGTCAGGTCATAATTAAAAAAGAAAAATGGGAATGCCTGTAATGACAACTTCCAAAGGCAGAATTAACAACTCCCCAAGCTGTGTTAACAACTTATGGAGTTGTTAATAGCAACCGAGTATGCCTCAATTTTACAAGAGGGATGCATTTATAAGGCCTGTAATGACAACTCCGAAAGGCTGCATTAACAATTTCTGGAGTTGTTAATGCAACTGAGTATGCCTCACCTGAGTTTTACACAAGTTATAAGGCCTGTAATGACAACTCCGAAAAACTGCATTAACAACTCCCAAATGCTGCATTAACAAGTTCTGGAGTTGTTAATAGAAATTGGGTCTGCCTCAACTATTAACTTTTCATTACTAAATTTTAGTCCTCACCCACATATAAGAAACCATACTTTCTGAAAATAGTACGTCCAATATTTTATTTGCATAACAAGGAAAACATTCTTTATTACTGTGATCCAAAATTTGAAAAGCTGAATTAAATTAATTAACTTTGCGACAGCGATTAATGTATCATATTATCCATCATATCACATTGACAATTAATTGAGTCTTCATTAACAACTTCAACTAACAGTAATAACATATTATTGTCCATCCCACAATTGAACATATCATTGTCTTGAATTCTTCATAACTTGTGCTTTCCTTGATTATTTTTGATCTCGTCATCCCCCCAACATATGTGAAATAACTTTCTCCATTAGTTACAAATTGTCCCCCTATGTGAAGAAAACATAGCAGATGCTTCCTAGATGTACTAGCCATTATCAATATCACCCTACAAAATTACTTTGTATTAACAACTAAATCACAAATAACATATTTATCACCACCTTTTCTTCTTTGCACAAGTATTCTAATAACATTTATCAAATATCCATGTTCATTTATTGCCACTCATATTGTAGACATAGAGGATAATATATCCAAAAACACATCATCACATTAACAAGTGAACAACATATGTTAACAACTACCTATGCACTATTAACAACACTTTTTCTCTTTTCGCACAAGTATAATAACATATTTATTAACCCAGGTTCATATTAACAAGTTAACAACACATATTAACAACTACATATGCCACTATTAACAACACCTTTTTTCTCTTCTTGCACAAGTATAATAACATATTTATTAAATAGGTTCACATTAATAACAACACATATTAATAACAACCACCTATGCACTATTAACAACACCTTCATCTCTTTTCGCACAACAAGTATAATAACATATTTATTAACTCAGCATCACATTAACAAGTGAACAACACATATTAACAACTACCTATGCCACTATTAACAACACTTTTTCTCTTTTCGCACAAGTATAATAACATATTTATTAATCCAAATTCACATTAACAAGTTAACAACACATATTAACAACTATATATGCCACTATTAACAATACTTTTTCTCTTTTCGTAAAACAAGTATAATAACATATTTATTAACCCAGATTCACATTAACAAGTTAACAACACATATTAACAACTATATATGCCACTATTATCAACACATTTTTCTCTTTTCGCACAACAAATATAATAACATATTTATTAACCTAAGATGTTTCATTCCACTTAAAATGGAGAAACAGAACATCAAATAGAAAAAAAAACAGAGTATCATCTATCCAACTGGATACAATAAAGCATCAGACTCTATTATACCCTATCCAACTAAAATGATGAGAACATGAACTTATTAACACAATCTTCTTCATTAACTATTATAGCATTATTACTTCATGCATCAAATAGCTTATCTTGATTACCCAAAACCCCTAAAACCCATCAATGTTCATACCAAAACATCCTTTCTTTGTCATTTTTTTCAAGTAAATAGAGTATGAAAGAAGAGTACCTTTGTATCTTCAAACTTGATCAAGACAACATTTGAGTAAAATCAGATAATGGCCATAGTGAGTTGATCAAACCACAAATTGAGCTCTTCACGTCTTTCTTGTTCTCTCTTCACGTGATTCTTGTTCTTCAGTGAAATAGCACGTTTTGATTGTTCCTCCCCTCATTCACATGTTTTATTTTACAATTAATGTGGGCAAAATGGTCTTTGAACAATTGTAAAGTTTTGCACCAAAGTCCCTTGGGACTTGATGGTAATAAGGAGACTTTTTGGGACCTTACAGTAGTATAATGCCTTCCTTAGGACTACTGTGCAATTTTCCCAAGAGAAATCGCTTATAAGAACTTCCAAAAAGGGTCCGGTCAAGGAGGCGTATTTGAGATAAGATGGTGTAAGCACATATTATTAATTGTATAGAGAGAAAATGCTTTTCCAATTAAAATGGTCTTGGGTACAGAAAAGAGAAAGAGACGTATTAATAATTTGATAGACAATATTGGGGGATATATTTGGTAGATTAAAGATGAATTCCACTTAAAAGGATGCAATAAGAGATCAACAATAGTTTGAAACTGACAAGATGCATGGAGTTGAATCTATTTCCATAGGCTACCATAGATTGGGTTGTTGACTTGTTGTGAGAGAAATAGAGAGAGGAGCTAGATCCAATATTTAATTCCAAGTTTGTGACTATCAAATTAGCATTATCTGCAAAATCTTTCCAAATCTAAGTAGAATTATAAGACATTTACAACCGTCCACTTAGAGAGCTGCAAGTTTCTTCCTACCAACAATTTCAATAGATATATTGGATTTCTTATATATTTTATGTGCCGGAAATTTCATTTGTGCTTTTACCGATTTAAAAATAAATTAAATCAATTTATTGTTTAATATTGTATTATTTGAGAGATACACTCCCATCAAATGTATTTGAAACTAGAAAGTCAAAGGTTCTGTTTAGATCCAATAATTTTTTTGAGTAAGACAATTTTATTCATAACTAGATAAAACGATATATTGATGTGTGTGTATAAGACTTCAACGGTTAACATACCGAGATAAGCAATAGTGAAAACCACTACAAAAAGCAATAAAAACCAAGAACAAGTAAAGTAATGTGGAACAAAAGGCAATAACAGTAAACTAACTAGGAGTAGAAGGCTGCACTTTAACAGTTTAACTAGCTTGTAAGGGATAACCCAAAGCAAGTCCCTTGTCCTGCATCAACTAACCCAACTCCATATACGACAATGCAAACGACTTTAATATTTTGGGAAAAGTCTCAGCAAACACATTGATTGAACTGCTCCCAATAGTTTAATGCCACCACGAAACTCCAGTAAAGGCCATAGCCTCGCGACATTTACCATTATATGTGTTGAAAAAGAGGTTGATTTCAATGTCACATCTCAGTGACAACATTATAGAGCTTACTTGAAGAGATGACCATGAGTCCACAATAGCGTTGATGAGGGAACCTGGCTATTAGCATGGCTGTTAACAAAAAACAAACTAAAGGCAAACAGTAGAAAAACAAAGAAAGCAAATTGGACGATGTGTAGCCTAGGTAAATCCTTAATAACATCAACATTACCCATTTTGTGGCAACCATGGGAGTTTCGATTCATCCTTCAACCATGCGAGATTTTTTGGTAGAAGTCTGCAAAACCACTTAATATGATAGTGGGTGAAATTATTTATAACCTCTAATCCTTCAACTTAGAATCTCATAACTCTGATAATTGTTTAGATCTAATGATAAATCAATCATGAAAGTGAAAATTATAGTTCTTTTAAAATATCCGAGCATTCCATGATAAAATCAAATCATGAACCCATAAACGAACGCTTCAAATATACAACTAGAATTGTAGCTGGCTAGAAGGTTCGATGAGGAAGAATCACATGAATTTGCATTTTTTGTTGGAGTTTTAAGAAAACTAGTGGGTGTGTCACATGGAGAGAAGTCTCGCATTGCTTGGGTGAGAGGATATAAAAGTGTATAATATACCTTATGTTCTATCATATGGACCTAAGGAGAGTGGGCCTTACGCGCATAAGGATGGGCCATCAAGAGGCAAACACAGATGAAAATCTAGAGATGCCCCTGCATGAGTGGTAAATATGGATAGGCACTTTTTATTGAAACATTTTGCGAAAATTATAAATAAATATTTTATTAAAATAGCTTATCAGTTTGGATACCTTAAAGCTTCAATGGGTATAAAAAGATCTTAACGTGCGTGATTATTCCCTACAGTTCCGATCTTTGCATATGCTTTCAACGTTATGAAATCGACGAGTTAAAGGTATAATTGTGCCAACATTTGTATTTGAAGTTTTATAGTCATCAATGTGTGTGATCTGTTGTCCAACATTCACCTGTCCTCACTGCCTGCAGTGCCTGCTGGAGATTCAGAGCACTGAGCTCCAGAGTTCTCGAGCTACTTCTTTCTTCCTCCTCTGATTTTGTCTCCTAGCTAGGTTATTTTTATTCTTTTGTTATCCTGTTCACCTTGCTCTTGAAGAAAAAATCTATTTAATCATAAGGAGTGCATCAACCAACCTTGTCGGTGTTTACGGAATAACTCTATAGGATAGTGTCCTAAAGAATGCATCTCAGATTACTGTGCTTCTAGACGTGCTACCGCCAACATTTTTATCTCATTACAAAATACCATAATGAATTTCAAATATTTCTACTACCTAATCATTTGTGCATTTCACCGGCTAAGTTTTTCAACCTAATTTTACTTAGAAATAAACAGATATCCCTTACTATTTTATTTGGAGTGCTTCCCATTACTCCACCACTCAAATCAAAACGCTTCTCACTCATCAATCTACAATTCTTTCATCTCTCTGCCTACCTCCCAAACATGAAACAAACCATAGTCCTCTATCCTGCTCCAGGAATAGGCCACATAGTCTCCATGGTTGAGCTTGGAAAGTTCCTTCTTCTTCACCATTCCCACTCTTTCTCCATCACCATCCTCCTCACTACTGGCTTACTTGACAAACGCTCCCTCAATTCTTACATCCATCGCATCTCTCAGTCTTACCCATCCATCTCCTTCCTCCGCTTCCCCTTCCTCGCCGTCAAACCAGCCACCTCGCCTCGTAGTGGTGCGGCCGTCGCCTTTGAATTCATCAGACTCAACGACACCAACGTGGCTTCCGCACTCAAAGACATCTCACAAACTTCCAATGTTAAAGCTTTCGTCATCGATATGTTCTGTTCATCAGCAATGAATATAGGTTCTTCTCTTGGGATTCCTGCTTACTATTTCTTCACCTCTGGTGCTGCTATTCTCTCTGCTTTCTTGTATTTCCCCAAAGTTCATGAGCAAACCACTAAGAGCTTCAAGGATCTCTCCATAGATCTACACTTCCCGGCTAATCCCCCACTTAAGGCCTTTCACATAGTAAAACCATTACTTGATAGAGAAGATCCAGCATACTGGGATTTCTTGTATTTCTGTTCTAATCTTCCTAAATCAAGTGGTATCATTGTTAACACATTTCAAGAGCTCGAGCCCATAGCTGTGAAAGCTATATTTGAAGGTGCTTGCTTTCTAGATCCAAAGCAAGCACCCCCTGTCTACTACATAGGTCCTCTCATTGCTGAGCCAAATGATAGAAAAGAAGAAGGACAACGAGAAGCAGAAGGAGGAGGAAAAAGTCATAACTGTTTGGCTTGGCTTGAGAAGCAGCCGAGCCGAAGCGTCGTTTACTTATGTTTTGGAAGTTGTGGCACCATGTCGATGGAACAATTGAAGGAGATAGCTTATGGATTGGAAAAGAGTGAAAAGAGATACTTATGGGTTATTAAGAAGCCACCCAATAATGAGAAAACCAAGCAGACATTGGAAACAACGGCAGATTTCGATTTGGAATCGATTTTGCCAAGTGGGTTTATGGAGAGAACAAGAGAAAGAGGGATGGTTGTGAAGTCGTGGGCCCCACAGGTGGAGGTTCTGGCAAGAGAATCTGTGGGAGGGTTTGTGAGTCATTGTGGGTGGAACTCAGTGTTGGAGGCAGTGGTGGCTGGAGTGCCCATGATTGCGTGGCCGCTGTATGCAGAGCAGCACATGAATAGGAATTTGCTGGTGGAAGATATGAAGATGGCGATAGGATTGGAACAGAGAGATGAAGATGAGTTTGTGAAAGGTGAAGAGTTGGAGAAGAAAGTGAGAGAACTGATGGAATCGGAGAAAGGTAGAGAGATGAGTGAAAGAAGCTTGAAGATGAGAGACTTGGCTGAATCTGCAAGAGGTGACTTTGGTTCATCCACTAGAGCGTTAAACAAACTGGTTGAAAGGTGGAATTATTGTTCTGAAATGTAAATTTGTGAGTGAAATGTCAAATTCGTTAGAGTGATGAGTTCCTAAAATGAAGCAAAATCATCTGGAGGCTCAAGTTTGGCCTTCTCTGTTGGAAGTTGTGGGATAATAGAAATAGGAGAATATTCCAGTATCATTCACCAAACGTTGGGCAGCATCTCACATAGTGTCAATGGTCTCTCAGAATCATAGTAACTAAACCCGGCCCGGCCCAGAACCCGCCCACTCGGGTGCCAAATTGGGCCGGGTTGGGTACTAACCCGGGGGCAAAACGACCCGAGAATAACCCAGGAAACTTGTTCTGCCCCGGGCAAAACCCGACCGACCCAGCGGGCCAACCCGATCTTTTTTAAAAAAAAAATTAATGATATTTTTTTGTGTTTATTATTCTTAGTATAGTGATGATAGGGTTGAAGGTGAAAATATTTTGTTATCATATATCTATTTTGATATGATAAATAGTTAGTACTAGGTATTAATTGGTGTCTAACCATTCTGTGTCATTGGATAGTAGTATGATATGATATGGTGATGCCATTTTGTCAAAGAATTTGTAAACAATATTGATACTTGGATTATTTTTTCATTAATGATTCAAGATAGTAAGTGAAGTTATTGTTTGGATTTTTGGAAGTTATTGTTAGTTTGGATGATTTTTTTACTAATTTTTTATTCTTCATCGAGCTTACTCACGGGTTAGTTATGTACTGACCCTTTGACCATCTATCTGCCTTGATCGGACTAGTTGCCGGTCCGAGTTTAATTACCATGCTTAGAACACACACTTAGGACCCAATTTTTTAATTGACAGCTGCACTGTTTAGTTTTTATATGCTGAAACTTGTCAATGTACTGATTTTTTTTTATTGTTAATACAATCTCCCTTTTAACTTTAAAAAAAAAAAGAAGCAAAATCATCCTCTTATCTCTTATCAATTTTATCAGAATAAGCAGAAATATTATAGTAGGAAATCATATCATACTTCTTCCGGTCTTAATTATTAGATTACTTTGATTTTTTTGAATAAATTAAGGATATAAAATAAATCATTTTAAATTGTTTGTATTTATATTTTCCCTTTAAAACTAATTTATTTGACTTATAAATTAATCTATGACCTAATTACATATAGAATATTTTACAATTTAGTAGTCTAATTTGCTTCCTTAATCTTAAAAAAAAAAGCCAACTTAATCTTATAAATAAGATTGAAAGGAAGGGAGTGGTTTTTTAAAAGCGAATAGATGCGAATTGATTTGCTCATCAAATCATGACAGCGGGAATATTAAGATTCTTAATGATACCCTTAAAAGGGTAGGAGCTTTGATTTCTAGTTTTACCCAATTTTGTTATTTCTTGCACGGAATAAAAAATCACAATCGACTTTCTTCATAGGCGGACTGACTTAGTAAAAATCTTATTTGACATGGTTCCATCAATTTCAATATATTAATAAAAGTGAAACTTATAAATGCTTAGCTACCCGATGCAAATACACCAATCTCACTTCAATTTTATTAATAGATATTTTGGCAGATTTGGCATCCAGGCAAATCCAAAAACTCTGAACCTGTACATCTTGAGTTCAAATGCTTGTATTAAAACAGAGTGATGTTAACTGACAGCCAAAAATGGGTTTAAATTTGAAACTGGTGGATCTTGAGTTCAAATAAGTTTTCTTGGACACAAGTTCAAATACTGATACCACAAATATATGTTAGAGATATTTCTTCGCAAGGTTTCACAAATAAGCTGCAACTTCTGTTAACACTGAAGCTTTTCTTCGTACAGATCAGAAAAGTAACACAACCCTATTCTATGTAGGTTATCTCTAAGCAAGCATCTCAATTCTATGTAGCCAACTATAAGGTTAAGGTATCTTGTCTGGACATTACACATGATGTTCTGTAACTAAACACATAAACCAACATTAAAACCTGAAAGATACACAACTAAAATAAGAAACTAAACATACTATTAACAAACAAACCCACGAACATAGAAAAGTATATATAGCTACATCTATAAATTTGGCTCAACAACTGTGAAGGCATTGGGCCAAATACACCAGATGCCAAGTAAGAGACATCAGATTCAGAATATTGAGCAGTGATGAATATGAATTGAGCCTCTTCAGCTTGTCGTTCAGCCTAATAATCCGAGATCGGACCACATCATGCTCTACTTCCTTTGTTGGGGTCGTGGCCGTGGCGGCGGCTTCAGCGGAGGGAGAGTTCGTGACGGTTGTGTGTTGATTCCCTTTTCCAAGTTCAGGGGTAAGATCTCCCCTTCCCCTTCCTTCTTCTTTCTCTATTTTCATCCTCTCAAACATAACCTGTCCATTAATGATCCAAAATTATTCATGATTTGAGCATTTAGCCCAATAAAACAAAATATCCATTGAAGGATTATAAATAATGCCAAGTTCATTAACAGATGAACTGAGATAAGACTTTTAGATACTAACTGGACTGATACAGAAGAAATCAGTTAATTGCAAATACTACAACTCAATAGGTCAGACCAAATTATAAAGCTACTCTTTCATTTTCCGCAGCACAGAGAAAATCAAACAAAAACTTGCAGAAGTTGAGAACAAGCCGTAATTTATATGCCTACCATTTAAAAATTTAAAACATAAAATAGATATACTCGTTGGTTGTGATTATTACATATAAAATTAAACACTTGTGCCTATGCTGCAGAAAGTGAGCTTTCAGGACATAAATAAGAAATATGAAAGTTGACCAACTTTTATACCTAATAAAACTGAATTTGAAGATCTAGATGTTAATCATGTCTTATTTTTCACCGCCTACAAAAACTGATTCCATGACAGGCTGTAACTTAAATTACCAACAGAGAAACTAGTTCACCGGAAAACCCATCATGATAATAGAAAGTAACAGAAAAATTAGATGATATATATAGACGCACATACCTTAGTGGCATGAGGCTCCAAGTACATGGAATTGACAAAAAGAGTGAAAAGTGAGGCCAAAAGATTATATACTTGCAACATTTCAGCCTTGCTAAAGAACAGAGTCCTTCGATGCCTCAAAACATGTCCCAACAGAGCCAATCCAACACTATAAGCCATAGTCTTAAAATAAACCGGATAAATCTTACTCTGAACCACCCCAAATTGTTGCCTTGGCATAGCTCTACACAGCACATAGCTAGAAATAAACGTAACCCAAACACATAAACCATAAGCATTTGCAAAACCAACCAAATTTGCAATACTCATCATATTATCTATCGTCTCCTTTGACCCTATATAGCTCCCAACATTCCTCATTGCTTCTGAAACATTGCTCGAAACATCTCTCCTCATAGCATTACCAGTTTCCTTTGCTTCCTTCAAAGTATCTTTCGTTTTCTCTTTGGCCTTACCAACTGAATCTGCCACATTTTCACCAACTTCCTTCGCTCCTTTCAAAGTTCCTTTCGCTTTCGCTTGGACATCATTTGCTGCATGTGACACTTTATGCCTCGCCTTCCCTATTAGAATATATGTCCCACATTGAATAGTTAAACATTGAATTAAAAGTATATAATATAAAAATACATCTACATTAAGAAGACACAAAGATCTATCTTAAAATGAAAATTTCAACATTACCGGCTGCATCATTGAGAGTATCACCAACTTCCTCTGCTTCTTCCTTTGCTCTTCCCATGGCGTTAGCGATCTTATGCTTGCATTTTCCATAAGCATCACAAATGAGTTCCTTAGGGGTCTGAAAAAATGAACCATAATTTTAATCATTGTATGTGGGGAACATCTTGATAATAAGATAGGCCTAGGCCAATATATCTCGTAAAACTGAAACGGCTTCATTGATTCTCACCTTAACATCACCGAACACGCCGTCGCCGCCATGTGCTTGATCTGGGGTGATGGAAATTTTGGTGTTATGGTTACCATTTTGGTCATATTCCACCACAACCACCCTGTGACCTTCCTTGACGATGGTTTGTGCGGCGTCGTTTTGTGGGGTCGGAGAGAAAATTCCGGCGCCGACGAGGGAAGCCATTGCAAGAGTGAGAGCAACGAGGTTGATCATTTTTTTTTGTCGCGTGTGATTGATTTCTTTGGACAAAATGATTGGTGGTATTGTGTAACTGTTAGTGAGAAATCTGTGAGAATGTGAAATGTGAGATATGGGGTCGGTTGAAGAAAACTGAATAGAAATAGTTGGGTGGGCAAAAGAGCGGTTACACGTGGTGGAAATGGAGAGGCACGTGTCAGATGGGGCTTGTTTTGTTGCCCACGTAGCATAATGGGTCACGTGTCGAGATGTAATGAGGTTTATAAAACTGCCTCCGACGGTTCGGTTATTTAGTTTTGAATGCGATTTTAATTTTGGAGTTCTGTATTTGTGCGGCTAAAAAAGGATAGCCACGAGCATATGAGGGAAAAGAGTGTTTCTACGTTAAAAGAATAAAATTGATCAAGATTAATTATTTTATATATAAACAAAAGTTGGATGTACCATCCGAACTTTATATTCTAGATAAAACATTAATAAAATTAAATAAATATTTTTAACACAACTTCTTTAGTTGTTTTAAATAATTAAATCCAACCTAAAACAAAGTTTCAGCCCACTTCCCCTTCCTCATACGGTCATACCAAAGACCCCTTTTCCTGATTATTATGGGTGTGTTTGAAATAACAATTAAAAAAAGTAATTTGTTTCAATCTAATTTATACATAAATAAGATTGGATATAAATCAAAAATTGTGTAATGGGATTTATATTTGGATTGACAGTGATCATTGAAATGACATTTTATAAACTAAAACTTGTTTGAATTAGCGGTTATAAAAGTAGCTTTTTATATATATGATAACAACTAGTATAACCCCCGCGCGATGCTCAGGACAATTTGGTAAAAAAACTATTTATTACAGTGCACACCATCTCTACGGGAACTTAAACATACAAACACAAAACTGTAATAAATAGTTTTGTACTAAATTGTCCAGCGCTCGTGCGGGTGTTATACTAGTTTAAATTAAAATCATTGCAAAATATTTTATTATTAAAAAGTTCAAAATATTTTTCTGGTCTTATTTATAAGTTACTTATCATGGTAATACAATACAAGAAAATGATTCTTCTAACATGATCATTTTAGAGAGATATATAACATATATACTATAATTAAATAATTTATTTAACTCTTTTAATCTCTATAAATGAGTCAACTAGCTTTTATATTAAGGAACAAATGTAATATTTTTCCTCTCTCCTTCATAGCCAAAAAAACATAAATCATAAGTCATAAGTCATAAGCCATAAGCTACTTTTTTTGGCTTATGCTTATAAGTTATTTATAGCCCATAGACCCAATTAGAAAAAAAGCTATCCCAAACACACATCAAAAATTAAATTTTCAAAAAATAAGCACTTAATTCACCAAAATATGGCATCCCAAACACACCCATACTGAAATTAGATATACACACACAACTTTTTATAAATATTGAATGATTTAATTAGACTCATTTTTTATGGGAAAATTCCAAAAAAAAATCCTCAAAATAGCTAAAGGACAGTTTATTACACCAAAATTTGGAATGGACAATTCAGTACAATGACTGAATTGTCCAACCCCAAATTAAGGAAAAGTCTTTAATGCCCTTGGTTCAACTATGGGATTCCCAAGTTGGGAATCCTTTAACGGAAATTGGAAAGGCCTTTTGGGAATTTGGGAATCCCTTATGGGAACCAAGGGCATTTAAGACTTTTCTTTTTAATTTGGAGTTGGACAATTTAGGCATTGTATTGAATTGTCTTTTCTAAATTTCGGTGTAACAAACTGTCTTTTAACTATTTTGAGGGTATTTTTTTTTTAGAATTTTCCATTTTTTTGCATTGATAATAATTTTTTTATTATAATGAGAAGAATACAAATTATAAAGTATCAAGACCCAATAAAAGGCCTAAAGACTCAACAAACTACTTGAACTTTGGTCCCAAAAAACTTAGCTAAACAAAAATTTATATAAAGAGGCACAAACAAATTAAAACTAACAGAACCTAGTCACAATAATAAAATAATATGGCTTCATATTAATGACACTAGGCCTTGGTATTTGTATTTATAACTCATGATAGTCAATCACAATGTGACAACTGTACATATAGAGATTATTTTAGAATGCAAATATATGATTTTCACATTATATACAAATATCAAATATATTCAACTGCCTCCTTTACTTAGAAGCTCCTTTCTCTTCCTCTTCTTTTCACTTGTGTTTAGTTGGCGCATTTTTGCTGGTGTAACAGTTAACACCTAACTAGGCTAACTTGTCTATGAGATAATGGAATCGCGCATTGTGTAGAGGTTTCTGAGACAATATGCAATCTGAAACTTTGTAGGCACATATTGAACGGTCAATGACTTGAACATGACTTTTTCTGTAATGAAATGTTTAGTTCTAGCATGATGCACAGGATTTGACGCCAATGCAGCAGTACTTGAATTGTCACACCATATGCTAGGTAGCTATTTGATTTTGAGCTTCAATTCAGATAAGAGCAAGGTTATCCAACTAAATTCAACGACTGTATTTGTTAGAGACTTCGAGACCAATATACAGACTCAGTGCTCGCTTCCCGAAAAACATCGCAATGATTATGCAGACAAATGGAATTTTAATCTTCTAATAAACCAAAAAGGAGTGTTTTATATATGGCCAAAAAAAGGATTGTTTTATATTTACACACGGGGAAAAGGCTAAGACTAAACAAGTCATGACTACAAGATCTTGAAAGAGGTGAAAGAACTTCTTTCCATGACTAAACGAGAAGTGGCATTATAAAATTCCAAGCAAGGAAGATGAAGGATAACAATATTTACAGAATCTTAAAACTTCCAAAATTTCTTTTTATAACACCCCGGAAGCTCTGTCAGTGAGATCCTTGATTCCTTTTGCGCAAGGCAAAAGTCTTATTGAACTCACCCCACTCTTTACATATCATTTTACTCAACCAGATCTCAACTAGTAGAAGTTTATCCAACGTCACCATATTGTAGTATGGCTGTTTCACAACCCCAATTCCCCGTGGCGGTAAGAGTCGAGATTTTTCTGTATAAAATGCTTGCTAGAGTTCAATGTTGCAGTACAGGGAATTTTGTGGGGATGGAAATAGAATAAGAGCTGGGCCCACATGAGACATACTAGAGTAAATCTCATTCATTCTCATTCGTATTACCAGATCCACCTGTAAACAAAAGGATAGTTCAGTACCAGAAGTTGATCCAAACTCAAGATAACATCATGCTTTTGGTAAGATCAGAAGTTAGGCCTTATGATAATAACCATAAAATTAAGCATTGTGATCATATATTGTCGGCAATTTAATTATTCAAACAGCATGTATTAGTCACTTTACTAGGTGCTTTAATGGACTAATTTAAACGATCCAAGCTTGTGATTTTCTTTTTCCTCTTTTGAAGTTATCAATACAAGGATGAAGTTACAAAAATAGACGTTGCTTTAACACAATTTGTTAACCCCCTAGTGCCTACAATTGCAACTTTTGTGTATGTCAAGACTCATTCTTAATTCTCTAGGATTTTGCCAGTGTTTTTGTCAACTTTTACAGAGTACGGCTAAGGATGACCCTCAGAGTGGATACCCTCAACTTCTGTTACATGTTTTTGTGAAATGTCTGTTATGGGTCTAGCTCAGTGGAGTTTTGAAACACTGGCCCCAGAATTACACTGAAACCATGTGTCAACATGGTTTGATCTTGCAATTTGCAAATCGATCCAACTACTGTACTATGGTGGGGTAATACATAGGGTTGCCAAATTCATAAGTTTAAGTGAACTCGTGATATAAATCTAATCTCCTATTGTAAGCTCAAACTGTACAAAAGTTACCAAAAAATATCATACATGATGTTGTATGAAACAATAATAATACCCCATAGTTCCCTAATACTCTAATAGATAATTAGTTACAGTTAGGTCCCTAATTCCAGGGCTTATAAATAATACATAGCCTACTGTACATGTTAGACTTTTTGACTAATGAGAATACAAAATAGATTATCTCTTGATTCACCTGCTTCCTCTCTTCTCTCTTTTCTTCATTCCTTCCTAATCTTTCCTTCAGTTCTTACACCCTCTATCACATGATTAAATTAAACTAAGATACAAATTTGTTTCAACCCTTGATCTTTGGTGGGGTAAACAGTTAGTTTGAAAGTTTGCTGAGCTAAGTTAGCTTCTAAGCCAATGAGGTCCATGCACCTGCTCATAGTCCATGAGATTTTTCATTTTGGAAAGACAAAATTAATGGAAGAGATAAGAAAGCAATACACAAAGGTACACATAGATAATGCAAGATATACTACTACAAAAGGAAAAAGGAAAGAAAAAATGAGTTGGGTCATGATACTTCAAAAGAAAGCAGATAATAAATATAACAATTAATAATTTAATCAGAAGAAAAGATTGCATACCAAAGCCACTCTAGTCAGATTCTTCATCTTCAGGAACAAGAAATCTACGGAAGTATGCTGAATGATGAAAAGAATCTCCATTTTTATTTGGCATTACTGATCGCTTTTGTTTACCCAGAAAACCATTTCCAGAAATTGCGTCATGTAAGCACCCCATGTCCATTTCTTTTCTAGCGCCATTATTTTCATTCGAAGTGCTGCGTAAAGGCAGTTTAATTATTTGTTTCAGAACATAAGCCAAACTAGATGTGCAGATGAAGAGCTCATTGCGTTATCTAATTCACAGAATGCACAGGGATATATACCGAATAGGGAAGTAATCAGATCCCACGAAATTAGGAGAGAAATCAGAAAAGAAAAAATAAATAAATGCTAATACATACTTATATCCTACCCGATAAACTCCTCTTAACAAAAAGTACCAAACTTGAAAAAGACAAATCAAACAAAAGTGTTACAAAAACTAGACGTAAAGAACAATCTTGCACGATCTTTAAAATTCAAAAATAGTGAAGCCCTAAAATTCTAAGCAGAAAGCACCGAGGAGAAAACAGTAATAATGACATATTTAAGACAAATGCCCTTGAACATATTCCTCTCTAACCAAATAAACTACAAATTCCTTTAGCCTGCACATCTTCCACAACATAGTGTTCCTTTTCCATTATGCATACATTCAAATGAACATAACTGCAAAATTTATATTCATATGCAACACAGACTGTATCTGCAATAACCATGAAAAAAACAGTAAAGGTAGGAAAGAGACAGAGCCTAATGCCAGGTGCTGAAGACATGAAAAACACTCCAAAAGATCATCCAACTATTTGTTTCCAGCCAGGTTTTACAGTGCACTGATGAAAATGAATCAATAAAAACATATTTAGGCTGCCTTCAAAGGTCGCATTCCTCTGGATAAGGTTATTAAATAACTCCAGTGGGGAACCTACAACAAAATTATTGGCTTCTAATCGGAAGGGATGACATTTGTTAGGTAAAATTCAGGAAGAAAGGAGAGAAAGAAGTAAGAAACCAGAGAAACAGAGAGAAGAGAAGAAACAGAAGAAATGAAGAAGGGAGAGAAGGAAATTCTGTTACAGGTATTCTGATTAGTCATTAATCATATAAGAACTTGTTTGGATTAGCTTTTAAAGAATAGCTTTTGGAAAAAAAAAAGGCTGGAAAAGTGCTTTTAGATAATAGATTTTAAGGATAATAGATTTTGTGAGAAAAGAGCTTTTGATAAAATGAGAGTGTTTGGATAATTGTTACGAGAATGACCTTTTTATATGTAAATTACTAAAAATGACATAAGATTTAAGTGTTAGGAAATAAAGAGGATAAGGGCATTTTTGGTAGATCATTATAACATGTGTAATGATAACATATTTCTACCTTAGATTTTGCGTAAAAGCATAAAATTTCAGCTTTTCCAAAACCTAGGTTTTGGCCTTAGAAAAGTGCTTTTCTAATTTTTTGGAGTGCTTGGCAAATTTCTCTTGAAACCTAGGTTTGGTTTAGAAAAGTGTTTTTTTAAGTATTTGCCAAACAGGCACGTGTATGTGGGGGGGAAGGGGGCGAAGGAGCAGGCAACAGCAAAAGCAAAAGCAAGTAGCATTATGCAAGTTTTTGGTACCAAGAGGGGCAAAATTTAAGTATAGTGAGTGATAATTAAAGTAGAATGGAGATAAAGGCAGGAAAAGGTGTGTTTGGGTGAATAGTCCAAAGGGAATGTTGTGAGTAGCACATGGAAAGTCTAGTCTGATTAAAGCAGAGGGGTTCTATTTTTAAGCCATAGGTCTAGCCCAATCTAATTCCATCGAAGCCTACCACTTTGTACCAACTCTATTAACGGCTCTAACCGGCTCTAACTGACTTTTGAATTAGTGTTATTATGCTTACATAACAGATTCACAAAAAGATATATGTTTAGCTGTCACATCAGTTTGGGAATATTATGGCTTCATCAAAAGATATATCAAAAGAATACACTGAAAGAACCATCGAACCAGCTAAAATCACTCTATTAATTACACAATAGTTTTCTCTCCTTAATCTCTAAATCTCTATCGTCATTTCCCCTAATCCCTAAGGTTGTCCCAACATCTAATCCCACAATTGTTAGACATCCCAACAATACTTATTCATCTACATTGGATAACAGGTAAAGAATTACAAATTACATTAATACAGTAAACAATGATGAAATTGAGGATAACTTATAAATGTCCTGTACATATAGAAAGAATTTCACAAGGCCAGTACAAAGCTTATACAGACAGTACGACAGCTATTTTTTTCATAATATTTACAGATAATATTACAACTGATTGGGTTCAAAATGCAGGCAAAGATGAAATTCCTCAGACCCTCTCTCAAAGAAAAAACTATGTAGAGGCTGAACTAAACATGTTCTTCTAGTAACCTCCACAAAAAATAATGAAAATAATAAATCTAAACTTATTCACAAAACATTTAACTCTGTATTGGGCATTAAGGTGTGGCCCAAGACATCATTCAGCAAAAGAAAACATTAAGTAACCATGAATACACATACCGTTGACGAATTATTTTAAAGGCCTCAAGTGTTGCATACGGTAGTCCAGTCAGCGGATCGCGATACCTATATTTTTCCAATGAAAATGCATTAAGAACAAGTTAAGTAACAACTAAGGAGTGGTAAATGGAAGAATCGCTATCATTATAGTAAAAGTTAGTTTTGACCAAGCTTATCAAATCGGGATACAAATTTTGAATCAAAAAGCCCATTTTCTCCAATTGTGAATCATAAAAGTAATGATCAATTAATAAGGATGACATAAATGTAATTTTCACGAGAAAATATCAAAATTTTGTATGCCTATAGATGAATGTTTTTATCTTCTTTATATTTGTGATGGGACAATAAAATACTAGAAGTTGAACAATGTCCTCAAGAATTAGATCAAGGCAATGTACTGAACAAGAGAACCAAAACATTTTTGTTCTCTTCTCTACTAACATCTTCCATGCTACCATGAGATTTAAGGCATCATTTGTCACAACTTGCACTACATTATCCTCCCCAATTTTCTCAACCATGATGTCTAGTAATTCAAACATTTGTTTACAATCTTCATGAGGTGAGAGTTATCTTACTTCAAAAAAGCATTTAATAAAACTCAAGAAAGTTTAGAAGAATAAATGGGAGAAATGGGGTTGTACCTTGATGTGTGATGGTTGGACTAATGATACAGTGGGGGCTGTTACTAATTTTTTGCTAAACAGTCCTGGTGGTATAGTTTCCCAAAAATTTGTGAACACAAGTAGTGTAATTCAAAATGCTAAATAAGTGTTTGAATTACTAGATGTCATGATAGAGGAAATAGAGAAGGATAATGTAGTGCAAGTTGTGATAGATGATGTTTTAAATCTTGTAGCAGCTAGGAAGACATTAGATGAGAAGAGGACAAAAGTATTTTAATCCTCTTGTGATTAAGAACATTGGGCAGCTTCCGGTATTATATAATACCATCACAAATGCAAAGAGAATAACAACCTTCATCAATAAGCATAACAACTTTTGACGTTCTCTTATGTGAAAATTACATATATGTCATCCTTCTTTGATCATAAATCTTACGATCTGCAATATCTTTGGATTAAATATTCGAAAAATAGGTTTTTGTAGTTCACAAATATCTCGATTTGATAACTTTGCTCGAGTACTAATATCTATATTATAGCACTACATTGTAAGTAATGGACAAAGTGGATATATCCATTGCCAATGTCATTATCTCAAACCACCACCATATCAGATAGAAAAAAAAGAAGGCAAAACTATCAAGGTCCCCAATGGTAATTTTCCCACAAAACACCAAAATTCTGACTTTCAAATCCTCAATCCTCCAAACAATTTCTACTAGGCCTAGAAGCAACAGTCACTCAGAACACCACAGAACAAAGTCTCCCATGAATTCCTCCTACATCAAAAATAGGAAGAACAATGAAACAAGAAATATCAAATTGGTAAATGATCACTTACTTAGCAGGCAAACCTGTTATTGCACAAACAGATTTCTCTGGATCTGGAAAGTCACATAAGATCAAATAAATAAGACAGATGAAAACATGTGTGATTTAGTGCATGCTTTGCTCAATCAACAAAACAGGCAAAGCATAGAATTTATAAAAGTCATTCCCACATTGAACAGCCCAAGGCATATAAAATTATGACAACCAATGAGAATTCTGAAGGAGTTGTTCGTTTGCTAAGGATAGTCACTGTTCAGGTCTTCTTGATAGTATTTTATTATTCCTTATAATGACTCATGTAGACTAGAGGAAATTAAAAACAAACGTAAATAAAACTAGTCAGAATTAATAAGGGATTCAAAAAAAAAAGTTCATCTAAATAGCTCACCTAAAGAAATTGCCATAAGCAACAGTATATATTCTGGTACAAAGAAAAAAATGCATCACTGATGAATTAAATACAAAAACAGAGGATAAGAACATGTCAAAAGAAACAAGGATGATAGAAGCAATGATGTAAGCAGTTCCTATGTCAAGCTGGGATTTTAATTTGGCACACCATTAATTCATAGATCGAGACTGCATCCACATATTCTATCACATGAACATACGCCAATGCTAGTGTCAAGATTCAAACTGCAAGTGGAGCATAAAATGGACTCACAAGGTACAGATTTTGTGGATATTTCAGACTGAAATGACAAACCCTTGCTGAACTCCAAAAATGAGCAGCCTGAAACAGGTTTTCATGTAAATACCCAAGTCAATGTCACCAATTCCAATGAACAAAAAATGCACTGTCTAAAGACAGTAAAATCATGCATTAAAAATTTCTTGCCATCTTTCGATAAGTATCGACACTGTGGGCCATTGTAAACAGCTTTATGTACAATTGCTCTTCTCTTAACTTCTTCCTCTCTAGCTAAAACACGCTCCAAATTACGTAAGTTCATGATCTCTGCAAAGTAGTTCAGTTGAAACTATAAGATCATTGCACCTTAACAACTTTCAGACAATCAATAGTTCTAGTGTCATAATTCAAACCTGTTTGAGCAGCTTCCAAAAGCATTTCCTCTTGCGTCATTCTCTTCTCTTCACCTTCCTTTTTTCTTTTGATTGGCTGACAAGGAAAGCAAGAAATCATCTTCAGCCCAAGATATTAATCACTATTAAAAAAAAACATCACTTAAATTTTAACAAAAAAGCCCTCATTCACATGTTGAAGCAAGTGGAGATGATTTAACATATTTATAACCATGAAATTCAACAACCAAATTATCTAGAATGTCATGAAAGATTTATCTCTAAAGTAAGCAAATATGTTAGTTCATAATCTTGCTGTCTAAAATAAATTCAAGTATAGACTTTGTATAATCAAATATGAGTCTTCATATATCATTGGACCAAATTTGACAACATATCTTAACATACTTCAACTAATGAAGTTTAATAAAGTTGTATGGTCATATTTCTTAGAGTTTCATTTTGTCTGAAACATATTCAAGTTTAGTCCAATACTCTAATGTATTACACTATGTTATCGCTTGTTTTTTTCAAAATGCTCATTTTTGTCTACAACATAGTCAACTATGATTGTGATCACATTCAAATACACTTCTGGAAACTCAAACTCTTATATTAGACTACATCTTCTTACTATTAGGAATATTAGGTTATATATTATTTTAAGTAATTGTTCTAGATTATTCTATCATCTTGTATAAATATATGATTAAGTCTATGAATAAAGTTGAACCCTTTTGAGATTATTTTCCTACATGGCATCAGAGCTAGGTTAGGGTTCCAAATTCCCGCGGCTTTCTCTATTTTTCTGTTTCTGTTCATTGGATACTGTTCATCGTGCACTGTTCGGGATACTGTTCACGTACTATTCACCGTCCCTGTTCGCGTACTGTTCACGCATTGTTGCTGATTTGTTATTTGGGGTTCTGTTCGGACTTGTTTGGTTTCTGATTCGGATCTGCTTCTTTAAAGTTTTCATTTTCGTTTGGGACCTTATTTGGTCAGTTATAAGGGCTGATTTCGGTGCATCAAGTTTGATTATTTGGTGATTTGTTGGTTCTAGATCTGGTTTTTTCAATCTTCAAATTTGATTTTGTGGTTTCAGATCTGTTCTGGCGTTTTAGTGGGTTATTTATCTTTTGGGTTCTTGGTGAAGTTGTTGATACTTCTCAGGTTGCTGGCTATTTTACCATAACTGCTAATTCTTTGGAGTTTGGATTTTTCATTGTGAAACCATTGTTGTGTTTTGTTTGTTGCGGCCCTAGTATGGTCGTTTGGATTAGAGCCCATGGTGTGGCTGCTAATTCTCTTGGTTTAAATGTCCTCTGTGTGACATTTGGTTTAATTTTGTATTTTGGAGTTGCCATCCCATTTTCCAGCGAATCCTAGTGGTGATTATGTTCGGGTTTGGTTTTCTTGGGTTTATGGCGAACTCTGGTTTGGTGCATTTGTGGCGTGAATTGGGTTGCTCTTTGTTGAGCCGTTTCAGGATTCAGATTTCAAATCTAGTCGTTGCGTCAAATGCATGGTTTTATTGCTCAGAGGGAGTGTGAGTTTTCTTTGTTGCTCATGGAATTATTTTTGTAACAAGTTGGGCATGATTAACATCTATGCTCCAACTTGAGGGGAAGTGTTAGAGTCTTAGGAAATATTTATGAATTAAGAAATATTTTCTTTTCAATCATATTAGGATCCCTATTAATTAGGGATATTAGTTGGTATATTAGGAATATTAGGTTATATATTATTTTAAGTAATTGTTTTAGATTATTCTATCATCCTGTATAAATATATGATTAAGTCTATGAATAAAGTTGAACCCTTTTGAGATTATTTTCCTACACTTACAAATTCTTGAGTTTGTGTTATCACTCTTTTAGGAAGTACTTCTCAAGGCTACAATATTTGAATATTCTTTTCTCTACATTCGAATATAAAACTTTTATTTTGCATTTGGAAATATCCTTGTGAGTGTATATTCAAATATAGTTTGAAGTGTGTGTGAAAGCACAAGTTTAGCTCTCTAAGAAAACAGAAAATGCATCTCATTGGCTAGTCCTTGCGAGTAAATTTTTAAATTTGCTTCTAATGGGAATAAACTTGCAAAACCTATTAAGTTGGTGGTCAGAGGTTACTTCAAAAATTTATCTGATACTCAGTTTTTGACTCTTGACAATCTGATACTCAGGCTGTGGGAACCATGAGATGGATTCTGTAGACAGCTTGTTATCTTGCAAAACTATTCAAACATGCAATTCATGCCCCCTCTTGGGTGATCAGTCATTCTTTCACACTCCTGCCAACACAGTAAACATTCATAATGATTGAAACACAATTCCCATATATGCAGCAAATATTTTTTTTTTTTTAAGACAGGTTTTCCTATGGTAAGCTAAGATATAACTTTGAGTTACCATTGTCTATCATTGCCATATTATGATTTTGTATCCTCAATGTCCAGTATTTCAATCCCTCAAACTACTTAATAATCTCTCCTCACCCTTTGCGGAAACAATCTATATTGATGAAGCGGTAAGTTTCAATCCAAGTTACATTAAAGTTGATAAAGTTGACTTTGTTTCAACTTAGTGGCACTTAGGAGTTGTATACCTACCCAATGGTTTAGACTATAGACCACAAAAAGGCCATCCTGTTGCCGAGCGCTATACATATATCTTTGGATTGGAATACAACCATTTCTCCATGGCCGCTGAAATTGCAGCCATTAGGACCTGTTTAGTTCCCAGAAAGGTGGTTATGGAATGAAACAAATCTGGTCCATTGACGATGGATCTGGTTCAAAGGTAACGGCAGCATGAAGTGTGCTCACTTAAGATGGAGACGGGAGGATGAGGAAGGGTCGAATTCAGAGGATATTGAGGGAGAAAATGAGATTTGGAAGAAGACCAATGACTTTAAAGGGTAGATCAGATTGCTGGCATCTGATCCAATGAAATTTTGACATGGTCTAGACTGTGACACAAGATTCCTAAATTTTAAAGAATAATGATTCCCATGGGCAAAGCAATTTCATGCTTAGGAAACAGCCAAACACACTTTCATTGGAAATGACATCATGATTCCCATTCACAGGACTTTACAAAATTGAATAAACTGGTCCCTAAAGTTAAACTAGCTATTGCAACTTTTCAACATCAGTGCTTCACCAACTTTGATACCAATAAATGCCTTCCTTCATCAAATCTAGAGAAATATATCGACATCAGGTGAACTCTATTGTTATCATTGGCAATGGTTAAAAAAGACCATCAAACCTCTATTCTTTTAGTTTTACACAATACATTCTTATATTGTTTAATTGCAAAATTGTCACAAATTGGTAAACTTTTCCAGCATTTTTGGTATTCAGTGTCATTGGCAACAGTAAAAAAAAGGATTTTTAGGAAATAAAATATGTATAAATGCCAAAAAAAGGAAACATTTGACAGAATCACCGTCATGTCTAACTAGAAATGATCCCTTAATTTTCTTCACTTCTTTCATAATGTTGCTTTCTTTTCCTTTTCCCTATACATAATTTTGACTTTCAAAATTAACAATTCTGATTTTTAATGTCAATGAAATTTATTTTACAAACTAAATTCATAACACAGGTTAATCAATCCTCATAGAATACTTCAATTATGTTGGGGGGAAAAAAGGAATACTTCAATTAACAAAAGCACTTAAATCTCTCTTCCAAAAGACTTGCAATGCAAAATACTAGATCACTCTGTCCACCTAAAAAAAGAGGAAAAGGTGAAAAGGGGAACACCACAAGATCATTATTGGTTATGCAAGTCAAAGAAGGAAGCAGCACCAAAAAAAAAAAAAACCCCTCATATAGCCAGTAAGAATAAAGGGTGTGTTCTCATGCGTGCATAGCAAATATGAACATTAGGAATATGACAGACCTTCATTGTTGCTTGAAGGGCTGCACGTATTGCATCTCTCTCAGCTTGCCTGACTATTACTGAAGTTCTTGTAGACTTCCTTATCATTTTCTCCCCTGCATCATCTGGTGCATCATGATGCTCCTCTGCTGGGGACTGTTCAGCTGCTTTATCATCCTCAGAAGCATTTTCCAATTTAGATAGGGTTTTCTTCTTTTTCTTCTTAGGCAATCTCTTCCCTGGAAATATTAATCGTTTCTTTTTTGGCACCCTATAAAAACAGTCAGCTTTAGATAGATTAGCATATCACCACACCAAAATCTGAACATTACAAATTTAGGCCAAGAGAAAAAGATTAACCTTTCAACAGCATCATTTTCAACTTCTTCATCAGGCTCAGATTCCTAAGGACAGTTAATATAAGCATTACACCAAGTATTCCTTTGTATAATTAAGCTACAATTAAATAATAACTCTAGCACATAATCACAGACAGTCCACATGAAAGTAACTCACATCTTCATCAAAATCGCTATCAAATTCATCAGCAACTTCTGCCTCCTCTTCATAGTTATCATCATTCTCTTCCTGCAAAACACAAATTTACAGTTATGCATGCAGCAGAATAACTTAGCCAGTGCCCCTTCTTTTTAAAAACAAGGCTAAGAATAATAATAACATCTTAATTCTTTTTTTGGCCATCGTAACATGTTACAAATTAATAACAAGTTTTGTAGAAAATAACAACTTCAGACCCAACACCAAGGCAAAAAAAATCTGAAAAGCAAAAAAACCGAACCAAACAAAACTAGCTTTAAACTCCTATCGTTAAACAAATATAGAAACAGTCCACCCTTCATCCGAAAATCACGAGCTTTACTATTGAACATAAAAAAGAAGCAACGAAAGGCCCACTAGCATTGCTTCTATTAACCTAAACATTGTAACCTAATAGATAAAATGGGGGAAATTTTGTAAATTTTCCCTTCCATTGACTTTATACTAAACAAGATTGTAGATGAAACACGGATTCCGCGTCAAAAACAAATAAAAATAGAAGAAAGACAATAACCTCTTTAAGAGCATCCTGATTCCAGAACAACTCATCCTCTTCAAGTTCGTCATCAAGCAGCTTGTTCATCCTTTTCCCTCTGGTGGCTCGTGAAGTCCGGTCAAGTAATACAAGTGCCTCATCTTTGCTCGAGCTTTCCATGGCTCTCGAGGAACAGACTACTGAGAGTACCGTCGTATAGTTGCAGATTTCAGATGGCCTGAAATACAACTTGATTTCACCGTTCTGTTGTAACAGAATATATTTGAACTAACAACTTCTGGGAGTGATGGGGACTCGATTAGTGAGGGCTTGATGCAGAAGCAGTTCCTCTGAGATGATTCCCTAGCCTATGATGTTTCTTCAAAACAAAAAAAAAACCAAACAAACAAACAAAAAAGAAAATAAAAGAAAAGAGTATGCCCTAAACCACGTCGTCGTTTTGAGTTGTGAGTCATAAGTCTTGGGCCTATGGCGAGGATCTAGCTCCTCTCCTTTCAGAGAATTACCTGGGTCCGGTTTCTCTTGACATTATTTGTCTCAGAAGTACCTGCAAAGTATTTATTACCAAAGTATAGTTGTTTGAGTGGTGTAAGATCTCACTAGATCCTTTTGGGGTCTAAAGTTTGAATTTTGAAAAAGGCATTTGTGTTGATAGGGTAAACCACGAACCAAAAATTTGAGTAGTGGATTACTCTTATATCTGGTAATGAGATCCAGAAAAAGCTCTGATTACCAATTGATATATAAAAAAAAGTATCTATCCGGCCAAAAAAAATCCATTAAGTTCCCATCCTGTTGTCAATGGTCAGAAAAGAAATAACTCACATATTTTTTAAAATTGCATCTCTCCACAAAAATAAATATTAGGGAGGTTCCCTTTTATAAAAAAACCAAATTTTCTTTATTACAGTTTGTTGATACCAAATTCGGGAAAACAACGAACAATGCAAAAAGGGATAATTTCATTAAAGAAATGAACAGATCACCAGCAACAATGGTACAAGTGTGAAAAAGAGCCCTATCCAATTACAATCACGGGATTACAATGATTAACAAAGGAAATAGCTTGTTCGCTCAATAGGGTGCTTTCAGTCTGAGGTTGCTCTGACTGCACTGTGTCGTCTTCCTTCGCTTCATCTTGCTTTGATCATGGCCGACTCCTAGGTGGTTAGTTACCAGGGAGAGTGATTAGGTTGGGGCAATGGTCGTTGCTTCATGCCTGTTGCCAACTGCTTTCCTTATTGACTTGGTCATGTCTTCTGTTCTTTGTTCAGATAATGGGTCAACTGTGTTTGGGCTGAAGGAGTTGGGTGCCAGACGCTTACTAGCTGGATATTGGGTCGGGCCTAGGCCCATTAACGTAGGTGAGAAAATGGGGTACCTACATTAAGTCCCCCATTTCTCAATGGTAACGCTTGTTAGCATTGGGAAGTAGAGGTTCAATAAGGCCCCTAGGATCCGACTTCTGTCAATGGTCTTGATTGCCCCAGTGGACATTTGTTTCCACTTTCAATCCTATGTCTCTTCGAATGGCTGGGATGCACCCATCGGACATGCCTGTTGATAAGCGGCGTTAAGTTTGTTACTTGAAGGCAGCGGGATAGGAATCATCTCACTTCTCCTTCTGTTTTCATTCCCCCTTTTCCCAAAGGCATCTTGGCTTCTCCAGATTGATCAAGGTATTTGCCTCTTCCTTTCTCTCATTTCTTCGATAGCGTCTTGATCGGCTCTGTGTTCTGTCTTTTTCCCTTGCTTCATTTCATTTTAATTTGTACTTTGTTGTCTGGCTAAGATGTCTCGGTCCGATTCCATCCTTCGTACTATGAGTATCCTTCAGAAAAAGGTAAACCCTCTGCTTCTGCCACCAAATCTCGCACATTAGGAGATGAATCTGAGGAGGAAGATGAGATGCCTCTCATCCTCCCTACTATTGCCCAACGTTTACGTCTGCGCCGCTCTCAGTCTCGGCCTTCTACCTCTCATGCCCTTGTTGTGGTTTCTGACGATGACAAGGGGGGAGAAGAGGGTGAGGAGGTGGTCCGCCCTACTAGCGCGGGCATTGTGAACTTTCCTAGCACCACCAGGTTGGGCGTTATGGAGGTGGACGTCCCCCTTTTCTTCGCACTGGTGACCAGAAAAGATTTCCTAATTTACACTTGTAACACCTAAAATTTTTTAATATATTATAGCAATTTTAATTGAATTATAACCACTTCTCAATGTCAGAAGCCCAAAAATACGGAAAATTTAAAACCTTTTCTTTTAAAACATTAGACCAACCTTTCATTGGTCACAATGGGCTTTTCAAACAACCAGGAATAATTTACAACTCTTTATAAAATAAAGTGGTTAATAAAACAATTAAAAGTACCCTAACCCTCTTAGGGTATCTATTTTTAATTCATAACACTTAGGAAATTTAAGTCCCAATATAAATTATATAATTCTATTTTCTATGCTATCTATTCTTTCTTTTAATAATTAAATTTACATCATATACAGACACCCTTACTTTTTATAACATAATCTTAATTTCTTCATCTATTCTTCTTTCAACACTCCTGCTTTATCTCAACCATCTCACTATCTTCCAGCTTCTCTAAAAACAGCAGTTCAACACAGTTTATGTCATTAACTGTAAATTTCATGCATGCATTGCCATGTATACATTTTATAAACCTGAACAAATATTACAATCACACATACTTCCTGCGCTCATTCTCTACCAGTCACTGATAACAATATATTCGTTAACTAGTGGAGGCTCTACCTGCAGGATTTCTCGTTATAACATTTAAAGCTATAACGTAACTGATTTGGCAAAGGGGGAGCGACCCACCTAAGCCTGGAGTACTTCATAAACTTCTATGCAGGAATTAACAAGGCTTATCACCTTCATGCATAATGTAAACTTGAAACAGATATTATAAAATTATACATGCAAATTTGATTGTAATGAAATAAACTGCTACCTGAATTCCAAGCTTAATCATTTAGTGTCTCTTTTCCTTTCCATTGACCTCCTCAGCTTATGTCACTATCTATACCTATTTACATGTAATATGTAAATAATGAATTAATATCAATATTCCTAGATAACTATCCGGCGTCTCTCACAGATCCTAATTTAATTAATACTACCACATTCTTTGTATTAGTGAAAGATTACAGTCTATTATAATTATCTTAACCCCTTTTAAAATTAAACGGGTCAATTACAAATAATTTATTTTAATTAATAATTCTGATTCTCATTATCCTCTTTTACCATATAATAATTTCGTATTCTTGTATAATATAACTTTAATATTATCAGAATCATAGCTTACTATTGATTTACTGTTGTCATTGAAAATGTTATTTAAGAGAACGGAAATAGAATAAAGGATTTAATTTATTAAATCTAGTCTAACAACTAAACCATAGTTAAATTTAATTTATAATTCTATCATTACTTCCTATTTCTATTATATGATTAAATCCTAGTCTCCACCTTAATTTCTAATCATAAAATTATCAACAAACATTATACAATCATTTACACACAGATACCCAAGACCAACACAACACAAGAAAATGCTAAATTCTAAATTCCAAAGTCCCAAAACAAAACACCAACAAACAAATTAAAAATCCACGAAAAATCATCATCAATCATAAAGCATTTTCCCGAAAGTCCTTAACAGTTACCATGAATTAAATTAAATCATAACTTTATAAATCAATTCCCTTTCTTTGATTCTACAGTAAATACTCCATAAACTTTGATCCTCAAGCCGACTACACAAATCCTTACTACTATCAATCAACTTGCTTCATATACCATTTCTTCTTCTACCAACCAATCATATACCAAATTAATGTTCACCCTCTTCAATAAATTCCATACTTTTAATTCATATTAATATATGTGAAACCTCTATGTCATCTGTCCATCTAGTATTACCAATCATGTTCCAGATCACATGAGGCTCAACAACAATTCTAATCCCAATTAATCCTATGTAATTTCCTAACTTCCAACATCTTACCAAACAACATCTTATCACCTTATATTATTTCTTTAAATTCCCAAATATTTCCTATTTACAGAATTTGTTCCATTTCAAACTTAATGTAAGGATTACTCTTCATTCACATTCACCTAACAACATCTGTAGACTTCGTGTTAATCACAAAATAAACATCAACATTCAATACTTATTCACTAATACTCAAAACAACATTTAACTTGAATAGCATCTCCTTATCAATACATTCAAGGCTCAAACTCTTGAACCATAATCAGATAACTTTCACTAAAGCAAACCTTTAAACAGTAATCCCAAGTTCAAGATCTAACAGAAAATCATATACTCCTCCACTACTAACCATTTAATCTTTCTACGCCAACTAAATCAACATCTACATACCAATTTCATCACTGACACAACATTTATAACATAATCAACTTAATACATCCCCATACACCTCAAAAGTTTCCCAACTTAATTTTCTATAGACCTCAAGATTACCTTCAATTCAAATTACTACTTCCATTAAGAATTAATATCACTATTGCCAAATCATAAGCTAACTCCATTTGATAGAGTTTCAAACACTAACATCTAATTATTATCCATTTAATCATAAGTTCTACCTCTATTTTAATACCTCAAGGGCTTACTTATCCTTTAGAAATCCTCGATAGCAACTCCAATGGTAGTTGCCAAATATATAACCACCATAACAAACAATAAATTACATTTATTTTGCTGGTTAACTATAAGAATCCAGAACACCAGTGAACTTTGTTCCTATATACCCTTAACACACGTAATGCTAACTTTAAACTATAAAGATTCCAAATACCAATCAAATATGCAAAACAACACTTTATCCTTGGTTCCTAAACTTAAGCCATCCAAAACATATCTTTTCCTATATTTAAGAAAATTCCAACCTTACAGATCAAAACCCAACAACCATTTCACAACAACTAATCATCTTTCCTTCTTTCAGTCAACCGGGATCCCAAATCAGACTTAACCTCCAGTAATTTATTCCTTACAACACACCTACTCCCTTCTTAAATAAATAGGTTCTAACAATCATATTTCAAATACCTTCAAGCCTTTATAATGAGCCACAACATAAATTTCTATACCTTCCAAACTCCAGTATCTCTATACAAGTTTCTCCAATATATTCAAAGCTTATATATCAGAGAATCAAAGCTCCAAAATGACAAAACCCATGAACAAAACAGAGCAGCATAAGATCAAAGTTCCATCAACCCTTCACGGCCAGAACAGGGAATTAACCATAAACAACAATTCATAAGAATATCTTTCTGTAATACACCCGAAAATTAGTAGCACAGAGGACACAACTTTGAAGGAACAAAGGAAAACAAGGACAAGAAATCTGACGACACAAAGGGAAGAAATTCGAAGGAACAAGGCAGCATGAAAGGAAAGAAAATTGAACGATTATTATCTAACATCATCAAACACTTAAATAAGTAAATTAAGCCCTTAATCATTGAGCATAAATTCCTCACTTCCTCTTCCCTTTTCGCCAGCAACGACACTGAACAGGGGAGAAAGAAGAGAAAATTCAAAAGGAAACCTCAAGCTTCATAATTCAACATACAAGACACAATATGGACTTAATCTAACTCCTAATCATGATTAATTAAACATTTGTTCATTAAACAACCAGAAATCGATGAAATTCCTAACGCGTGAATAGTACACAGAGGAAGGAATTTGGGGAAATCTTGCTTAATGCTACTCTACTGCTCAAATCCGTTCTTGGGGTTTGTTAATCGAATCATAAGCTTCAGTTTTGTGAATTTAGAAGCTTCAAAAGCCCCAAATTTTGAATCAATCTCCCCCTCACACGCACTCGAATCGGATCAGAATGGAGAGGAAAATGAAGAAAGAAGCTTACCCAATGTTGGTACGAACTTCTTGGGTGTTTTCCACCTTGATTCACCGTCGTCACCGTCGATTTCCGCCGTGGCCGACGCGGCAACTCGAAGAAAACGGAGGGAACAGAGGAACATGTAGCACGAGAGGAAGAGAGTGAAGAAGAGACGGGAATGAAGGGAATAAAGAGAGAGAGGAACATGTGTGAATAAGATAAGGAAGGAGAGAAGATATTTTAATAGGTTAGTTTACCATTCTGCCCTTGTCATTATAACTGAAGATATTTTAAACTAGGGGCAGATATTGTCTTTTATATTTCCCTTTTTCTATTTTTCCTTTAAATAAGAATTTTAATTACCATTACAATTTATAAATAAGTCTAAATTTGTTCCAAAATAATTTCTCTAGATATGCTTTAATTTCTAAATTTATTTATAAGACTTTTTAAATAACAAACAATACCTCAAGGTTTTAAATATTCCCTTATCTAAATTAATCTTCTAACTATTTTTCCCCAATTAATAAAGAAAATAAGCTTTAAAAATTATTAAGAATACACCTGGCCTCATAAATTTATTTATAAGGCTTTTTAATTTCTAAATGCCTTTTTCAGACCTCAACTAAATCCTTATTATTCCTTTTCTACAAATTAAGTTTTATCTTCTAATTATTTCTCTTTATTTCTTAAAGAAAATAAACCTTAATATTATTAAAAATGCCTAAAACATCATAAATTTATTTTCAATGCTTTTTAATATTTTGGTAATCTTCTTAAAACCTTAAATAAATCCTTATTTTCTATTTTCTAAAATTTGGGGTGTTACAACACTTTTTTGATCCGGCAGCTAGGTATAGGTTTTCTAGGCCAGATGAGCACTTAGACTCCTATTCGGATGAGTGAATAGCCCTAAGCATCGAAGCCTTGCACTACATGCAGTCTTATTTACCTTTACCTCGTGTCATTTCGGAGATTTGCTTATACTATGACCTCTCTCCTTCACAGCTTATGCTCGATGTGTGGCGACTAGCCACCACCATGGAGGTTTTTTGCGCCGAGTTAGACATAGGCCTGGATATGTTTGACCTCCTCAAAGTCTATTTCCTTCAAGTAGGGCCGGATAGTTTACCTTAGGGCATAGGCCCAGCATTTTCTTGCGTGGCTGGGGGACAAACTCCCAAACGACCGTCACTAGGAGGCCTGATTTGTTATGGTACACTTGTCAGGGTTGATGTGGGGTAACTATCCACTTCATAGGAAGTGGCACAACTACAGTATGACGCTCTCCTCTATGTGTGTTTGTTATGTTTTGTGAATGACTTACCAGATCTATATCCTCATTGATGCAGGCGACTCATTTATTGAAGTTCCTCTCCTAAACCTAGATTCGGAGGAGAAAATCAAGCAGATCCTTTCTACCCCCCTGTAACATAGAATTTTCCTGAATCTCATGTCTAGTAAGTGTTGTGTCAGGGTCGAACCCTGTCCTCTTCTCATGCTCGATTTTACTTGCCGTGTCTGACTAAGTTGTTTCCTCTATTTGTGTAGGGAAACCAACAACATCCCAGGTCGACACTGAGTTCGAGGAAGCCATTGTAGCCCCAGTTAGGGCAAGATTTGCCCAGGCTGCAGGGAGGTCTGCCCTTCAGGCTATATCGGCGCATCCTCCATCTTCTGCTCCCCTTGCCCCTGGTGTGTCTAACAGGAAGTCTGGCGCTAGATCACTTGTTTCTCCGTTGCTGTCTGTCAAGAGGCCTAACTTTGACAAAGGTAAGGAGGTTGCCCCTTCTGACTCATCATCAAAGAGGAAGAAGTTGAACCTCTTCCTTGCCTCCGAGGGGAATGGTCTCTCCCTCAACTTTCCAGCCAATGCTTCTACCAAGATTGACTTCAAAATGGTTGCCCCTGCCCTTCGCCAGCTTCCCCTCCCTATGACAGGGTGGTTTTGCTTCTTTGGGGACTAACGGGGTCTCTAACAAAATCATGCGGCACCTCTTCTTGGTGAGTAACTGGGTATAACATGTTATTTTGCCGGGCGTGGCTGCTTTTTCTGATATCGCTGTCATGCAGGCTTTGGAGACGATGGCGTTCCAGGCTGAAGAGAAGGAGGCCTTGAGGAAGTCCATCGCGGGGACCGAATCTTGAGCCAAAGCATTGAATGAGGAGGTCACTTCCCTGAAAAGAGCACTGAAGGATCAGGTGATGATGGCCAAGGCTGACCTCTGGAAGAAGGAGACAGAGCTAAGCAAGGCCAATAAGGCATATTTGGAGGAGATGGCTGTAATCCCATTTGGATCCAAAAATAATTCCTCTAACTCTAATTTTCCCAAATTAAGGGAGAAACTAGGCCTTTAAAAGTCAAAACAAAAAACTTACATTTTCCTGAATTTATTTATAAAACTCTCAAAACTCCTTAATTAATCACAAAATCACTTCTTCAATTACCACTAGTTAAGAATACATTTTGTAGTTCCTGATAGGATACAAGGAGAGATAACTACTCATGTGAAGCATTTGAACTCAACTCCAATGTTTTTGAAGGCCCAATACAATTATATGACCAAGGAGAAGTCAAATGGAGCTGTAATATATCAAATTGGGGCCCAAATGCATTAAGTAATGGACCATGAGAGTTCCTAAACGTGATTTAATCATATTCAGGCTCATATGGATGTCTTAAAAGCCCATACAAGATTATGCACGTGAATAGTAAAATGAAGACCCATTTGGAAGTTCCAATATCATTTAAGAAGCACCGAAAAGGCCCCTTATGCATTTAATTTGATTTAATTTCGTTTTTAGGAAGTTTCCTCCTTTATTTCGGTTGAATAAGACCTTTTGGTCATGGGTTGTTCTAGAACCTTTGTTTTAGTTTCCTAATTTTAGGTAGATGGCTTTTACTTCAAGTTTAAGTAATTTACTAAAACAAACAATTTCAAAATAAGAAACTAATCAGTCTTTTAGAACAAGCATTGGCCAAAAGGCCTTATTCAATGGAAATAAACCTAGAAACTTCCAAAAACGAAAATCAATCACAATGAATGCATAATGATGCCTTCTAGATGCTTCTTTAAGGTGCTTGGACGTCACCCATGCTCCTCCTCCAAGGCACATGCTTGTCACATAGAATTTTAAGTGAATTCTTCAAGCTGGACTACACATGAGCCTTGTACATCATGTTGTTGGGCTTCTAGCAATGTGACCACCTTTCTTGGGCTCTCATTATACATATGAAAGGATGACTCTTCTAACTAAATAGGCTCCATTTCTTTAGACTCTCTTGTGAAAAAATTCAGGGTCTCTTTCATAGCTTTAGTCCTTGCTCTTATCATCGGGCCTCCAATGCCTTGTAATGGATCTCTTGGACTCTTGGATTTCCACCCTCGAGCTTGAGCTCCCTGCTCCATGCCTTTCTCTCCCTTCAAAGCCCTTTCACCTTGATCTGTATCATTCCCTTTCTCTTCGAAAAGATTCGTCCTCGAATCGCCACCTGCATCATAAAGAGACAAATCAGCACCATTGAAGGTAGCATTAACATTATACTCACTTGGTAGATCCACTTTATAAGCATTATCATGAATCCTTTCAGTATCTGAAAGGATCCATCTCCTCTTGGAGAAAGTTTAGACTTTCGTTGAGCGGGAAATCTTTCCTTTCGAAAGTACACCCATACCCAATCTCCAGGCTCAAACAACACTTTCTTGTGGCCCTTATTGGTAGCTCTTGCATTTAATTCATTCTTCCTTTCAATGTTTGCTCGAACTTTTGCATGTAATTCCTGCAAAAAGGTAAAGGAGGGTACAAACCATGTGGTTGGATCCTAGATTTTGCTTGCCTACATGTTATGCACTTAGCACACACAGATATAACATCATGTTTCATACTAGGTCAATGAAAATGTTCTTGCAGCAAATTTAAAGTTTTATGAATACCAAAATGTCCCATTAACCCTCCCCCATGAGTCTCTTTGACAAGTAACTCCCTAATTGAACACTTAGGCACACACAACTTTTCCCTTTTGAAAAGGAAGCCATCAATAAGAGAAATAGAATGATGCCACATCAGCTTATGTGGTCAAACTTAATGGTCAACGTAGGTCAAGTTAACGGCATTACTGAATTTGAGTCTAGTTTTATTTTTCATAACCAAAATGTGTACGCAAAATTTATTTTTCTATTGAGTACACATGGCGTAATTCTTCGTTACTAAAATTGCACCTTTACCCTTTAAGTTTATATAGATAAAACATGAAGCAACTATTTATTTACTAAAAATAGAAAAATTGAAATTAAAGAAATAAAAACTCTTAAACTCTTCTAACAAATTTAGTCTATATAGGGTTTTTAAAACAAAAAGGTAAATTAGTGAATAAAATATATTTTATTATAAATTGAATTAAAAACTAAAATGCTTTTAACGAAGTTAATGATTTGGACATAACTGTATGTTTTTAAAAGGACGGAATAATTTAAGTAAAATGTAAAGAAGTTACTCTAATTTTTTTTTAATTTTTTTGCTATTTTTTTTTTATCAAAACTGGCATACTAAATTTCTATTTGATTCATGAATACACTGCACAGAAGAGATGGTTGAGAGAATTTTTGTGGGTTTCACTTCCGTCGGAAGTATTTCTCTTAGTATTCATTAGAAGTTTTCATCGTGTCAGTCTAATCAATTTGAATATTTAAAAAAAGACACATCACATAACTTTTTAAATTGCATGTCAACATATAATAAAGAGGAAATACACTGTTATAGAAGACAGGTTTTTTCAGACAATTATTGGTTCAAATAAAAAAAAAAGTTACTAAGGAGATATGTTTCCAATTTTGTATCTCAAGAGGTTCCAAATCCGATATATGATGAATGAATGATCACTACTCTCTATAAGAAATGATATTAAGTTAAGTAAAATTTTTAACGTGAATATCGAAGCCAAATGACATGATTTTTTTTTTAATTTTATGTGTTACAAAGTTAATCAAAATGTAAAATAAAATAAACAAATATTTTGAGTGTGGATATTCCTATTATATCTAAACTGTTGTTTGGCTTATTTTGAATTTGGTCCATCAAGTTTCAAACTATAGATTTTAGTCCCTTAATTTTCAATCTTTTTAAAACATTGGTCCTTATAACATAATAAAAACCTGAATTATTTTACCCGTTGAGTGACCAAAACGAATTGTTTGAAAGTTGAGAAATCAAAACCAAAATAAAGACAAACTTGAGCGGTCAAATATTACATTAAGCCTTTATTTTAAAATAAAAAGATAATAAATTATCATATAGTTGTGTCTAATTATGAGTAGAATGAATAAATATAAATGACCTAAAAATGGCTTATTAGCTGCAAAAAGGCGAAAAAATACCTCTGAGATTAAAACAATGACATTCAGTCCCTTGAATTTTGGAAATTTTTTATCAAACCCTATGGAGGAATTTGTTATTTTCAAATGTTATTGAAATATACTTTTGCCCTTTAGTATATGATTAGGGTTTTACAACTTTAACATAGGAATTTACAACTTTAACAATTTGCAAATTGAGCATAACAATTAATAACTAACTACCTTGTTTTGCATTGACCATTTGACAAGGCCTTTACGATCAAAATAAACTAATGTTACTTTTCACAACTATAGCATCGAGATTTACAACTACCATAACGATATTCAAGTTTTTCATAGCAATTCACAACTAACTTTGATTAGTTGTAAAAACAAGGTAGTTAATTGTTAATTGCTATTATGAACTTACAAATTGTAATGGTAAAGTTGCAAATCCCTTCTTTGTAAAATTTGTAAAAAAGTGACACTGGTTGATTTTCATCTTAAAAACCTCGTTAAATGGCCATTTAAAAATCAAGATAAGTAGTTGTCAATTGTTTTGCTCAAATTCAGTCCAAAAAAATTGTTTTGCTCAATCTGCAAATCGTTATGGTATAGTTGTAAGTTGCTATGTCAAAGTTGCAAATGACTGGCAAAACGCAAGAGAGGGGGGTGAATTGTGCTTTTCAAAATTAAACTGTAAACTCAAAGACAATCTTTTATACTGGTTCGGCCAAACACTGCCTACGTCCAGTTCTCCAACTCCTCGTTGGGTTCTACTATATCACAGGTTTTACAACACAGGTTCACCTGCCAACCTTTACAGAACAGAGCTTTAGACTTCCTCTAAATACAACCCTGTTCTAAAGTCCCAGACTCTAGAACAACCTCAAACAGTAGAGGATTTCAATAAATGAGTTCACTTAATGAACAGATTTTGATAAACACTGAAGTACAAATGATTTAACCGGTTCCATAATCGTCTTGGGGGTTAAATGCAAGAAAAATTATACCAAGGATTGCAACAAAGTGGTGCAACCTAGGGTCGTATCACAAGGAGTCAATTTATTATGAATACCTAAACTAACCTAGATGCAAAGAAAGCTATAAAACAGGGGTTTTGTCATTGAAATGATATTTTTAGTATTTTTTAAATTGTAGGAATGCAAAGAAGACTTGTTTTTGGATTTTTAGATTATAGAAAGCAAATAAATGGTTTGAAAACTCTTTTAATGGAAGTAGGGCCTCTTGATGGAACTTAGCAACCTTCCTAGCTTCTTAATTAAATTGGGAGTAAAAATCCAAGTCCTAATGTAAAAACCTTAGGCAATCGCCTAAGTCCAATTGACCTAATTACTAATTGACTCCGTAACTAGGTAATTGTTAAAAATCGCTTGGTAGTGAGAGTCCTTGACAAAGAAACAATGAGTCTCTTCTTGAAGGTGTAATTTGATCCTTCAAGATTGGACCTAGTGTCTAGTGCTAAATGCAATGAACAAATGCACTAAACCAAGCTAGCAATCCAAAGGAGATAAGCAATTCTACCGCATCAATTGAATAATGGCAAGATACAAATACTAAGATTCATGTATATAAAAGCAATCGCTAAATTACATACACAATCCAAAAGGAAAACTACCACAAGTAATAGAAATCCATAGTGTACCATATTCCAATCAACACACATACATACAAATCAGGGAATTTGAACATAAATGTGTAATTAGATATGGGAAAAACACTAAACACTCCCCTAGAAGACCATTGAAGCTCCGGTTGCTCTATCCACCAAGAATCCCCAAAAAGCTCTAGCCACTCATGATCTTAAGCTCCAACTTAATGTTTTGAACAAGATGCACCATGAGAAATGTGTGAAGCAGTGAGAGTTGAATGGTTAGGAGGAGAAATGTGCTTGGCCGAATGGATGATTGAAGAAGGATGGTGATTGGTGGTTTTTGGCGTCAAAATGGAGAGGAAGGTGCTGCTGGCTGAATGTAGGTGATTTAAGAGGGTGAAGAAGGCATGAAGTAGGAGCTGGGTTTGTGGGGGAATGGCCGAAGATGTGGATTAGGTGGAGGAAAAAAATGATGGAGATTAGAGAAGAAGAATGGCGATGTGTGTGTGTGGATGAAGGTGACTATGGTGTGATTGAAGAAGGATGGTTCCCTTTGTGGCTGAAGCTCCAATGGTGGCTCTCGAAAAATGGTGCAAATGATGGTGGAGGGATTGATAATGGTGATGGCGTGAAGAAGATGGATGGTGGTTTAATGAATATGGTGTGAGTGTGGATGAAGAGAGAGAGGTTAAGTGGTGGCTGCCCTTGTTAATGGTGGCTGTTCATGGTCTTTTCTTGGGTCTTGGCAGAAATCAACTATAGAAGGAGCTTAGGGGCTGTTTGGTTGAGGGAAATTAAGCCCTAAATCTAAGGGTTTTTGCTGGATACCCAAATAAGCATCCAAACGGGACCCTTACTCATTTAATCTCTATTTAAAAAAATATAGAAATGAACCCAACAATTTTTATTCCATCTTTGCCCTCCTTTAATCTCCCAAATTGCCCAATTTGTCCTTGCCCAATTGAGATATGCAGTGTAGTGGGACCTAGATGTAATTTCTGAAATTCGAGCACTAAATTGTAATTTCTGGAATTCGGGCCCATCTTTATCAAGACTTCCTACAATGACAAATTCAACCACAAATTTTAATATCCCAAGTCCAAAAATAAGAAATACATGAGTTTAAACCTTAAAATTCTCATTTAAGCACTAAAATGCAATTAACTCAATGTATTGGAATTCTAAGTGTAAAAGTGCCTGAATTGCCACGTATTAGCCTAGGACAAATGCTAATTTACTATAATTAGTGGGTCAAAATATAAAATAATCAGGTGCAATCATTCCCCCACACTTATACCTTTGTACTCCTGGACAAAGTATAAATAAGCAATAACAATAACCTAAGTTAATCAACAATCTCAAATTGGAGTGAGAAATGCTCAAGACGTGCAAAGAAAAATTGACAATGTAATTAGAAGCAAATGGCAATATGTGAGAACTCTCAAGGATTGAAGTGTTTAACTCATCTCACCGTATGGGTTCTTTCGCTCAAATTGCACAATATGTCACTTACCATAAGCTTGTAACAAATCTAAGATCTCCATTTATAAAGCAAGTATGAAATGAATCATGAGGACTTTGAGGTTCTAATGATGGGGGAAAGCCATATGGATCAAAAAAATGGGATATGAAATGAAGATGGTTGAAATGCATGAGCAAAATTCAAAAATGTATTGTAGCAACCAAATTTACACATTTGAACTCAAACTAGCCACACATTTCAATATACCATATTTTTGCAATCTTTTTGCTTTTCTACCTTTCTTTCTATATTTTTTTTTAATTTTTTTATTTTATTTTCTTTTTCTCTTTTTTTTTCAAGCTACCATTTTCTTTTATTCACATGGCATCATATATATTTGCACAAATGGCTCTTACAGTTCAACTCAACAAGATGTTACATTCAACAACTCAATTCAATGCAGATCAACCAATGAATGGCTCAAAGGTGTTTTTCTCTTGATCTTCTAGAGCAATGACGATCTGGTTGTATCCAAAGTAACCATTAAGATAGTAAAAGTATTCTTGATTAGCTATCTTGTCAAGCATCTGATCAATGAAAGGCAACGAAAAGTAATTCTTCCTAGTTGCCAATTTGAGTTTTTGGTGGCCTATGCAAACTCTTCAATCAATAACTGAATGAGTTGGTATCAATTCATTTTGAACATTAGCCACTAGATTCATGTCTCCCTTCTTAGTAATGCATTAAATTGGGCTCACACAAGAACCATAAGAAATGGGGTAGATAATATCAGTTGACAACCAATTTAAAATCTCATTTTTCACAACATCCTCCATAGCTAGATTTAAACGCCTCTGATGCTCTGATTGCACCATATTTTTATACACTTTTCATTGATAAAATCATTAGATTATTGCATGTTCTTTGGGTAATTGCACTTAATTAGGTTCATTTCTGACTTTTGCACACTTTATTGGAGTTTGTTCTAGTCAAGGGCAATTTGGGCATCATTAGTATGATTTATTGTTTAACACATTCTCAAGAACATTATGATGCCACCTTAAGTTAAGATCTAATGTAGGTCATGGAAGAAATTGGTCGAGTGCAGAGCGAGTTGCGGAGAAGGAAGCCGGCAAAAGTGTAAAAACAAATGGCCCAAACTTTCTGTCAAACTCACTACAGCCACCAAATTTGGTCGCTGTAGTGAGCCAAGCCTTAAATCAGGCCTGAACTCTCTGTCAATCTCGCTATAGCCACCAAATTTGGTCGCTGTAGTGAGCCAGCCTTAAATCAGGCCTGAACTCTCTGTCAATCTCGCTACAGCCACCAAATTTGGTCGCTACAGCGAGCTCTTAGTGACAGCAATTTTGTTGTCACAATTTTTAGGGCTCCATGCGGGTTTTTAAAGGTACCCATACCCGAAAAACATTGGCTAAGCCTCCTCCAAGCTCGAAAACACATTCCTCAAATCCTCACATTTCCACTCACTTCCACCTCAAATTCTACTGATTTTCTTGTTCTTCATCCTTCCACCTTCCATTTCCACCCCATTTCATCTTCAATCTTCTTCATTTATGGAGGCAACTGCTATGGGCTATCTTGGCCACGAATTTGAAGACATGAGAGGCTAAGTTCTTGGAGCTTTGGTGGTGTGAAGGTGGCTCGAGCTTCAATGGGTGAAAATAGGGGAGTAATTTGTTTTCTCATGCTCTTTTCCTTATGTATTGAGTATTGTGGTTGCATTTCTCTTGTATATTTGGATTGGATGCATGATTTTCCTTCTTCATTGTCATGATTTGGAATATTTGTGTTGGACATTGAGTTATGTTAATTGAATGATATGTATGTTCAAATTTCCTATTGGATTTATGAATGCTATATGATTTTTAGTGGTTGCTAGATTGTGTAGCTTAATTTGTCCAATCGAATGCTGTGGTTGCACATTCTTGAGAGGAATTAATTTTCAAAATCTAAGTTCCAACACACACCAAGTGGAGCTTAACACTAACCCTAAGTAATGGCTAAGAAAGTGATTGCTTGATTAGTCATTAATTAGGGCTAGTGGACCCCTAGTGGTTGCTTGGGGATTTTTCAATTATACTTGGTGCATCTTTTAACTCCCAAAAACAAGTCTTTAAATTTTAACTACTTTTATCAAATGACCTTTTCAAACAAAAACCTCATATCTTTTATTGTTTTAATTGCATTTAGTTAAGTTAGGTAGTTTAGTAAGACTCCTCAAGTGAAACGACCCGGGGTTGCAACCTATATTGCAATCCTTGGATTAATTTTGAACTTAAACCCCAAGGAGCATTAGGCAAAGGTTAAATCATGCTCAATGGAAGGTTTATGGTTCTCTTCCATCCAGATCTTATGCATACATAAAGAAGGATTTATTCCCTTAATATCAGTTTTGGTTGACCCAATAGCTTGTTTGTGCTCTCATAACACTCTAAGTAGCTTCTCTTCTTACAAAGTAGAGTGGACATAAGAGATGATAACTAGAAAAAGTGTCAAGAGTTTACCAAGTAAACATATTTGAGATGTGATGTAAAAGTTTTCATTTCAAGTGTTAGCAGTGCTTCAATAGACAGCTTCAAAGGGGAACTCAATGATGTAGACACATCAAGTGGCTCACATGCTCTGAATTCAATATGAGGGAATGATTCAATGCAAAAGATCTCTATAAATTCACCATGCTTGGTAGTTTTTAGAGTCTTATCCCAATCAAGAATACTTCCAAAGAGTCAGTATTCAAAAGCTCACAATGTTCTTCTTGAACCACATCTTCTAACACATTAGTAAAGAGACCGTGACTATACCCATCATCATGGAATTTTAATACTTTCGACATGTTGAGGATAACATGCTCATCATTTACTCTCAAGGTAATCAATCCCTTTTCTACACCGATTAGTGCTCTTACCATGGCCAATAATTGTCATCTCAAGATGATATGGATTTCCCAATCTATTTCGTAGTCTAAGACTATGAAGCCAGCAGGGAATACAAACTTATCAACCTTCACCAACACTTGCTCAACAATGCAATGAGGCCTAGTTGTGTATCAATTGGTGAATAGCAATGTGACTATGGAAGGTCATAGCTCACCAAACCCCAATTGATTTAATACAACTAGCCAATGGCATGAGATTAATGCTAGCTCATAAAGCAATTTCACCCACAAAAAGTTATTAGATAAAATGAAGTAAGAGAGAATAATTGGGCATGTTTATAATACCATTTGAGTTGCCGTAATAAATTTAGGTGACACACACACTCATAAAGCAATTTTGAAGTCACTAAATATTACTGATGCTCCATTACAATTGTCTTTTGATACATCACATGCTTATAAGCTACATCATGAACACGGTAATGGAACAAAAAAAAAGATATGGAGAAATTATAACAATCATGTGCGGTTCTTTCATCAGCAAAATCAACCAAAAAAAATTAATGTCAATCAAAGGAAAAAAATTTGTTGCACCTCTTATTTGATACATAATGCGCTTACTTGTCAGCACCCGCCACACTCAAGGAGAACAAAGTAGGAAAGTTGAATGATAAGTAACAACAAATATGGTGAGGTGTTGGCAAAATACTTAATCAACTTGAAAACAATCAATTAGGATCATCTCAAACACTCATGATAGGCGAGCATGTGATAAAATGGAGTATGATGGGAAAAAAATCGAATACAAATGACTATTTCATTCCATAAGTATGGTTCATCATGAAAAGGCAATGATGAGAATGAGTGATACCATAATCAAACAGTCATGAAGGCTCCACCCATAGGTCATTAGAAAGAATAGAGATGACTACTCCCTCTAATCTATATTTATAAGAGATAACATGAGAATTTTTTTTGTCCACATTATAAGAAGTAACATGTGAAAGTGAAGATAATAAATGTTTGATTTCCATTTTTACCTTTGCATATTAAATATAGGGGGACAATTGATGGATAATAAATGATATGAAGGTAAAATTAGATAATCATATTAATTTTATCCATAGTAAGTGACTCAACTATTTTTCTTTGATTTATGTAAAATGGATGACTACCTGTTATAATATGGACCAAAAGAAATATTTAAAAGTCAAACGTTTGAGCATCCATCCTAGTTAGAGATATGTTCATTGGCATGGAAAAAACGACATCAAAAAAAGACAATCTTGTTGGTGCGCTCCCAAACTCGAATTATAAGCCCTTTTGAATGAGAGAATAAATAAATGGTAAACTACTCTAACCTTCCGTCTAGTTTCTTGGGAAAATTAATTTTAAGTCCCTTGTAAGGGACATAATTAAGATGAGATCCCATGAAATCACCTAATTAATCTGAAATCCTTACAAGAAAGTTGTTATGGTAGTTTAAAAAGTTATTATTACAAGCCAAAAAGTTGTTATCGTGCGGCCAAAAGTTGTTAATGACTAAGCCTTTAGTAACAACTTTTTGGCCTGCAATAACAACTTTTCGGCCTGCAATAACAACCTTTTGGCCTGCCATAACAACTTGTGGCCTAAAAATCACTCTTAGTCTATAATAACTTGTGATCTTGTAATAACAACTTTTTAGCCTGCAATAACAACTTCGTGAGACCTCAGATTAATTAGACCTCATCTTAATTAAGTCTTTTATAAGGGACCTAAAAATAATTTTCCCTAGTTTCTTTCAATTACACAGACCTCTCTTTTATAACATACAAATTAGTCCTATCCCTTAACATTGTTGAGAACATTCTCAAAAGATTCTTAAAACATAACTTTTCATTCAAAATGATATTAACATAATTTTTATTTACTAATGTATCCCTCAATCTAATAAATCCCTAAATTATATATAATACTATTTTACAGTTTCACAAATTTCATGTACACAGTTAGAGTAGCCAACTATTTAAAAATTTGAAATTATAAATTTAAATGAAATTAGAAAATTATATAAATTACTCAAAGGAAACCAAAATAAATAATTTCTAATCATGAAAAATTAAAATTTTATAATTACATAATTTAAGTAGGAATTAAATTTCATAACGTTTTGAAATGTTAAAATATATTGGAATTATTTTTTGATTTTATAAAAAGTATTTTTTGATAAATATAAATTTTTAAAAATGATTATGATATTAAGGGCATTTTGGTCAATATAAAGTTTACAAATCAAAATTAATGATTAAGTATTAGTTTGGATGGATTAAAATGGAATATCAAATGTTAGAGGGTGATTAATAAACATACATTTTAATTTTAAGGGATTTTTACATCTATTTTCAAAATAGAGGGGATCTTTGATTTCAAAATAGATGAGTGTGTACATTTTACTCTAAATAAATTTGTGCCTCTCTACATTTCCCTTTACTCTCTTCCCTAAAGTTGTGCCTCACAAAACTTTTTTTTGTGTACTGTCTTGCATCAACCCTTAATCACCCTTTTATAGGAAACAGTAAGGTTTGCCTCATTGTTAAATCTCTCGATCTCATAATTAATTTTCGTTTTTTTATTAGTGAAAATTCCTAACTTTGAGACGCAATTAACAAAATTGAGGGATTTGTTTTTTATTTTCTTTATAAATATATGTACATACGACATTTTCTATTTCAAAAGTCAAATTAATCAATGAGAATTCTTTTTCTTTTTAAATTTTTCGTATTTTATTTATTACCTTTATTTCAATAACCAAAATGACATTTTCTACTCTTGCACTAAATGTCCAAATTGACGTCAATCTAAGAATGATCATTTCAATTTTCGTTTTTATTTTTAATTACTTTCCTTTGATGACCAAGAAACCACATTTCCTAATCTAGAAAAAACCGTCATTAACGAGAGATTTTTATTTTTCTCCTTTATCACATTTCTTCAATATTATAATAAAAACCTCAAATACTTGAACTCTTTAAACTTCAACTCCGATCCTCACATTATGTAAAATTTTGTATGTTACAATTCTCCCGGAATTTTGTCCCCTCAATTTCTACACCTACACAGCTACACTACCATAACATTTTACCCTTTTTTTAAATCTAAATAACATTTTCTTACCTGACTTGCACTTGTTCTACTAATAATATCGTATGCTTTAGCAAATAACTTATATTTTCATATAATATGTACTAAAAACATACAATCAAACCACGTTTGTTTACCAACGGCATTAGTTGGTTTTCCCTCCAACATTTGGTTCGAAATTAATATAAAAAAAAAGCCCATTGCGGTGAGTAGCCCAGAAAAAATCGAGTGTGGGTGTATAGTGGTGCGTGCTTGGAGGGTCTCTTTTGGGAGCTTTTAAACCCCACATCAGATGGGAGTGTGTATTAACATATAAAGTAGGACATTCAGGCTGTTTGAGTATCAACTGCGTTAGTTGGTTTTTTTTTTCAACATTTGGTCCGAAATTGATCCAAAAAAAAAAAAATCCACGCTTATTTATATCTAAGTTTATAAATTAAATGTAAAATAATCTCTTGAATTTGATAGTATTTTTTTCCATATAATTTATAACGACCCAACTCTTTTCTTTTGACCTAAATTAATTATGACCGAAAACAATTAAGAAAATTTCAACGTAATGCCCTCTCATACCTTCAAGGCTTCAACCCTAAATCCAACAGTTTTCTTTGACAATTGTTGATAAATAAAAAAATTTGACAATTAATCTAGAATCAAATTATGAAAACAAATCAGACTAACTAAACCCCATCATACTACTTTTATGATCTTATGAATCTAAGATATGTTCTACTAATTTCTAAAAAACACTTTTTGACTCCAAAAATTTCTAAAAACAGTTTCAATGGCACGTTAACTGTGGGTCAAACTTTCTTAATTTTTTTTTTCAAAATAATATAATGAATAAGAAATAAGTTGGATCGTTTAATTCCGAAGATCTGGTATATTAAATGAATAGTAATTCTTGGCCAAAAAAATGTATAGTAATAATTATCTTTCAATCAGTATTATTAACGTCCATATATTTATTACAATCACTCCATGATTGATGGCTAACAAACATCAACATCGTCCCTATATATACAAGTAACCGTACCCTGTATGTGAGAAGCACTCTTAACCACATACAGATCAATTCAGAATAGAATAGAATATCAAATTCAGTCGTTTGGGAATCATGATTTCTCTCGTTTTCTTCCTCTTTTGCTTCTTCTCCTCACTATTATCTCAAGCTTTTGCGTTAGATTTCTGTGTTGCAGATTATGCAGCACCTGTTAGTCCATCAGGATATTCTTGCAAAAATCCTTCAAAAGTGACTGTGAATGATTTTGTTTTCTCTGGTTTAGATGTCCCCGGAAACAGCTCAAAGATTTTCAAGTTTGGGTTCAAATCTGCGTTTGATACTGAGATTGCAGGTCTAAATGGTCTTGGCTTTTCGTTGGCTCGTGCAGATTTTGAGAAGGGTGCGGTTGTACCAATTCATGCACATCCTGATGCTTCAGAGATTTCTCTTGTTATGGATGGAAAAGTCACTTTTGGATTTATTTCATCAGACAACACTGTGTACCAAAAATCTCTCGTCAAAGGGGACGTTTTCGTTGTTCCTCAAGGTTTAATGCATTACGCTTTCAATGAAGGTAATATATATTATATATCCATGGGATTTTCTTTTCTTATGTTTTTTTCTTCAAAGAATAATTATTGTATTGGCTTGTTGCTTTCAATATCGTGAAAGTATATCATTATCTACACATATTATTAGATTTAATATTTTTATAAAAAATGTTATCATTTTTTTATATTAACATTTTACTTTATAAATAAAATTAATTTTTTTAATAAGTTTAGCCGTGAAAAGAATTAGAAAACTGCATTTTATAAAATAATTTAATAATAGTTTACCATTATAACTGTTCATAGCAAATTAAATTTTAATAATTTAAAATTAGTTATGTATTTTTTATTTTTATTAAGATATAAAGTAATATAGATATTAAATTTGAATTTTTACTTTTTTGTTAGAGCATTAATTCTAATGATAATGAGATAACAGTGAAGAAAAGAGCGAGAAAGAAAAGGAAAGGAAAACAGTTGCCTTATGGGGTTAGTTAAGTCCCTTCTTGTTGTTCAAGTTAACAGTTTTTTTCCTTTAAAAGAGAATTTCCTAGTCAAAGGTTTTGGCAACAATATCTTACCCTATGACATGATTACGCATCTTATACTCCAATTATTCTTTTTTTCCATGTGTGTGTTTCTTAATGTTTTCAGCAATTATTATAAACTGTACTGTATTAGATAAAAGTAATATTCATAATTATATTTTTGTTCCAGGTGATACTCCGGCACCAGTAATTGTAGGCTTTTCTAGTTCAAAACCTAGTGTTCAACTTTTGGACCTAGCACTCTTCAGAAGCAATTTAGCCTCTGAAATAATAACAGCAAGCACTTTGATTAACGTTGAAGAGGTCAAGAGACTTAAGGCCATTTTTGGAGGCTCTGGATAAAACGAGAGTATCATATAAGCTTAGTTGAATTTTGGTTTCTCTGTATTTGTTGTTAAATAAATTAAATTATCGTTGCAATGACTCATCAAAAGATTAGGAAATGCAATGGAGAAGAAGAAATCAGATAGATAACAATGCTCCCTATCTAGAGCATTAATGTATTTTATTTTCGTATGTTAGTATCTTTAGAAAAACTCAAGTGGAAATTTTAATTAAAAGAATGAAGTAAAAAGGGATGGAGATGCAAAATATACATCGATCTTCCGGTTATTCATTTATATAATAATTTCATTAAATATCTTATTACAATCTAAAAGGATTATCATCTTAAATAAATGAATCATAGGAAAATCAAGGCAGAGTGATGAACAAATAAAATTGTCTACTTTGGCTCATAATAAGGGACTCTCGTTATGGACGATGTATATAGTCACGACTAGAGGCAAGACGACACTTATATTTTATAATGGCAAGACGACTTTTTACGTTGGCAAGTAAATGCTAATCTTTGTTCCTAGTAATTAAAGGCTCACTCATCTAGATCAAGTTGATATTTTTGGAAATGTTTACAATTATAATTTTTTTTTCAAATCTATTTTACCTTACTTAAAATTAACCTACAATCTAATTATATGTAAGATATGTTAAAATTAAGTAGTTAACTTATCTTATATTAGGCTTTTTTAATCTCAATGAAAAAGGTTAAATTGATCTTGCATTTAGGTTTGGAGATAATATATAATTTGAGTTAATATCATTTTTTCTCTCGAATTTTTACTTAACTTTTTTTTGGTTTATGATCTTTAAAATAGGTAGTTTTAGTCATTTAACTTTATTCAATTTTGATTTTATTCCCTCAACTTTAAAACGATGGTTTTGGTCCCTAACCTTTGTGCTACTTATAACAATTGGTTACTGATTTTCCAAACTTTTTAAAAAGCTTACGGATCAATAATTGTAAAAGGTATGTAGTTGAAGGATAAAAACCACCAATTTTAAAGTTTAGGACTAAAATCAAAATTGATAGAAAATTTAAGGACCAAAAGTAGTATCAACCCTATATTTTTTCAACTTGTTTATAATTACAATTTTTCTCAAAACTAATTTAAAATACTTATAAATTAATCTACAATGTTAAATACTTCTATATAACATTGTGATTATATATATTTATATAAACATGACGAAAATGTACTTTTGGTCTTTTATGCTTGTATCAAGTTTCATTTTAGTTAAGTATGAAATGCACTTTTAGTCATTTTTGCTCACACGATGACTCATCAAATTTAAAATGTAATTTTATAATTAAATGTGGATAAAAATGACTAATTTATAAAATATATTTATAATTATAATAAAAAAATTAAATTTAAGCATTTTTTGTTAACATTTAATCATATATTCACTATTTAAATTTGTTGAGTTAGCATTTTTGTTAAATAAAATTAACGATGGCAGCAAAAAAAAAAGGACTAAAAGTGTATTTTTAAAAAATTTAAGGGATTAAAATGAAACTTGATACAAACATAAAAGAACAAAATTATACTATAACCTATAAATATATATATAGATAGATACATATATGTAAGACAAGTTAATTTTAAAAAAAATATTATTCATATTGTTATGAAATTATATATTATTGAATGTCCATAACCCCTTCTTCTTAGAATACTCCTATAATTCTTTTATCTCTAAATGCTCTTAACTTTGTAACCTCCTAATGAATGGTTTGTGAGAAGTTTTTAATGGTACATGCCATAAAAATTCACCACAATTATACTCTTGTAACCACATGCATAGTCTTCAATGACTTGGGCTTACAAAAAGAGGTCATGTACAGTACAAGGCATTTACACCATTGAATCACAAATGAAAGTGATAGCTTCTTCTCATATTTTCTTGTCTTGTTATTCTTTCTTATTCTCTCCATTTTTCTTCTTTTCTTTATTTTTTTATAACACGTTATCAGTACGAATTTGTTCTAAAAGTTTTAGGTATACTCCCTATATAACGCACCACATACAGTCTTTTTCCTCTAAAATCTCATTTTTCACAACATCCTCCATAGCTAGATTTAAACGCCTCTAATGCTCAATGGAGGGTTTATGGTCCTCTTCCATCAAGATCTTATGCATACATAAAGAAGGGTTTATTCCCTTAATATTAGTTTTGGTTGACCCAATAGCCTGTTTGTGCTCTCATAACACTCTAAGTAGCTTCTCTTCTTACAAAGTAGAGGGCACATAAGAGATGATTACTAGAAAAAGTATCAAGAGTTTACCAGGTAAACATACTTGAGATGTGATGTAAAATGTTTCATTTCAAGTGTTAGCGGTGCTTCAATAGACGGCTTAAAAGGGGAACTCAATGATGTAGACACATCAAGTGGCTCACATGCTCTGAATTTAATATGAGGGAATGATTCAAAGCGAAAGATCTCTTTAAATTCACCATGCTTGGTAGTTTTTTGAGTTTTGTCCCAATCAAGAATACTTCCAAAGAGTCAGTATTATTCACAAGCTCACAATGTTCTTTTTGAACCACATTTTCTAACACATTAGTAAAGAGACAATGACTATACTACCCATCGTCATGGAATTTTAATACTTTAGACATGTTGAAGATAACATGCTTATCATTTACTCTTAAGGTAGTCTCTCCCTTTTCTACACCAATTAGTGTTCTTACCATGGCCACTAATTGTCATCTTAAGATGATATGGATTTTCCAATCTATTTCGTAGTCTAAGACTACAAAGCCAGCAGGGAATACAAGCTTATCAACCTTCACCAACACTTCCTCAATAATGCCACGAAGCCTAGTTGTGTATCAATTGGTGAAAAGCAATGTGACTATGGAAGGTCATAGCTCACCAAACCCCAATTGATTGAATACAACTAGTGGCATGAGATTAATGCTCGCTCATAAAGCAATTTAACCCACAACAAGTTATTAGATAAAATGAAGAAAGAGAGAAAAATTGGGCATGTTTATAATACCATTTGAGATGCCATAATAAATTTAGGTGACACATATGATATCACCAAGTGTTATCCAACACTCATAAAGCACTATGTGAAGTCACTAAATATTACTGATGATGCTCCATTACAATTGTCTTTTGATACATCACATGCTTATAAGCTACATTATGAACAAGGTAATGGAACAAAAAAAGATATGGAGAAATTATAACAATCATATGCGGTTCTTTCATCAGCAAAATCACCCATAAAAAATTAATGTCAATCAAAGTTAAAAAAAAAAAAAAAAAGTTGTTGCACCTCTTATTTGACACATAAAGCGCTTACTTGTCAGCACCCGCCACACTCAAGGAGAACAAAGTAGGAAAGTTGAATGATAAGTAACAACAAAAATGGTGAGGTGTGGGCAAAATACTTAATCAACTTGAAAACAATCCATTAGGATCATTTCAAACACTCGTGAAAGGCGAGCATTTGATAAAATGGAGTATGATGGGAAAAAAAAAATCGAACACAAATGACTATTTCATTCCATAAGTGTGGTTGATCATGATAAGGCAACGATGAGGATGAGTAATACCATAATCAAACAGTCATGAAGGCTCCACTCATAGGTCATTAGAAAGAATAGAGAAGACTACTCCCTCTAATCTATATTTATAAGAGGTAACATGAGAATTATTTTGGTCCATATTATAAGAAGCAATGATGAGGATGAGTAATACCATAATCAAACAGTCATGAAGACTCCACCCATAGGTCATTAGAAAGAATAGAGAAGACAACTCCCTCTAATCTATATTTATAAGAGGTAACATGAGAATTGTTTTGGTCTACATTATAAGAAGTAACATGTGAAAGTGAATATAATACATGTCTGATTTCTATTTTTACCCTTGCATATTAAATATGGGGGGAATTGATGGATAATAAATGATATGATAATAAAATTAGAGAATCATATTAATTTTACCTATGATAAATGACTCAACTATTTTTCTTTGATTTATGTAAAATGGTTGACTACCTCTTATAAAATGGACAAATGAAAGTATTTAAAAGTCAAACGTTTGAGCATTCATCCTAGTTAGAGATATGTCCACTGGCATGGAAAAAAAGACAATCTAGTTTGTGCGCTCCCAAACTCGAATTATAAGCCCTTTTGAATGAGAGAATAAATAAATGGTAAAATACTCTAACCTTCCATCTAGTTTCTTTCAATTACACAGACCTCAATACAAATTAGTCCAATCTCTAAACAACGTTCTCAAAAAATTCTTAAAACATAATTTTTCATTCAAAATGATATTAACACAATTTTTATTTACTAATGCATCCCTCAATCTAATAAATCCCTAAATTATATATAATACTATTTTACAGTTTCACAAATTTCATTTACACAGTTAGAGTAGCCAACTATTTAAAAATTTGAAATTATAAATTTAAATAAAATCAGAAAATTATATAAATTACTCAAAGGAAACCAAAATAAATAATTTCTAATCATGAAAAATTAAAATTTTATAATTACATAATTTAAGTAGGAATTAAATTTTATAACTTTAATGTTAAAATATATTGGAATTATTTTTTGATTTTATAAAAATTATTCTTTGGTAAATAGAATTTTTTAAAAAATAATTATGATATTAAGGGCATTTTGGTCAAAATAAAGTTTACAAATAAAACTTAATGGTAAACTATTAGTTTGGATGGATGAAAATGGAATATAAAATGTTAGAGGGTGACTAATAAATATACATTTTAATTTTAAGGGAGTTTTACATCTATTTTCAAAATAGAGAGGATCTCTAATTTAAAATAAAATCTAAGGTTAGGGCTGAGTATATACATTTTATTCTAAATAAATTTGTGCCTCTCTACATCTCCCTTTACTCTCTTCCCTAAAGTTGTGCCTCACAAAACTTTTTTTTATGTACTGTCTTGCATCAACCCTTAATCACCCTTTTATAGGCAACAGTAAGGTTTGCCTCATTGTTAAATTAAATCTCTCGATCTCTTAACTAATTTTCGTTTTTTTTATTAGTGAAAATTCCTGACTTTGAGACACAATTAACAAAATAGAGGGCTTTGTTTTTTATTTTCTTTATAAATATATGTACATACGACATTTTCTATTTCAAAAGTCAAAGTAACCAATGAGAATTCTTTTTCTTTTCAAATTTTCGTATTTTATTTATTACCTTTATTTCAATGACCAAAATGACATTTTCTATTCTTGCACTAAATGTCCAAATTGACATCAATCTAAGAATGATCATTTCAATTTTTCGTTTTTATTTTTTATTACTTTCCTTTGATGACCAAGAAACCACATTTCCTAATCTAGAAACAACCGCCGCCATTAACGAGAGATTTTTATTTTTCTCCTTGATCACATTTCTTCAATTTGTACTGATAATCACCAATGATAGGAATGACATTTCTTGATTTTGAGGCCAATCATCATAATTGAGTTTTTTTAAAGAAATTGAACTTATTGCAAGTAGATTTTCTCACATTCAAATTGTAAGTCAATCACCATTAATGAAATCTCCCAAATTACAAAAAAAGAGTCAATGAAGATTTTTATAGTTTTATTTTTATTATTTTTTGTAGGTTTGTACAAAATAGGTATACACACAAATCCTCAATCATAATTCTTTTCTCAACTACTCATACACATGTAGATAATTAAATTCTTTTATAGGAGACAATACTTTGCATATATTTATTTAATCACATTTACCCTTTTTTTAAAGGGTTAATTTTGACAAATATTTACTACTTTTATTCATTAATTTCTTTTACTATTATAATAAAAATATACGAAACACTTCTAACTAATCCCAACTAACCTTGTCTAATTTCTTCTCTCTCTTTTTTCTAAAAATTATGACTCCTAATAAGGTCCTCAAGAATTAAACCATAGCCAGATAGTCTAATTTCTTTGCTCACATAATGACAATATTATAATAAAAACCTCAAATACTTGAACTCTTTAAACTTCAACACCGATCCTCAAGGCTTCAACCCTCTCTATACCTTCAAGGCTTCAACCCTAAATCCAACAGTTTTCTTTGACAATTGTTGATAAAAAAAAAAAAAAACTTTGACAATTACTCTAGAATCAAATTACGAAAACAAATCAGACTAATTAAACTCATCATACTACTTTTATGATCTTATGAATCTAAGATATTTCTACTAATTTCTAAAAACAGTTTTTGACTCAAAAAATTTCTAAAAACATTTTTAATGGCAAGTTAACTGTGGGTCAAACTTTCTTAATTTTTTCAAAATAATATTATGAATAAGAAATGAGTTGGATAGTTTAATTCCGAAGATCTGGTATATTAAATATATAGTAATAATTATCTTTCAATCAGCATTATTCATGTCCATGTTTATTACAATCGCTCCATGATTGATGGCTAACAAACGTCAACATCGTCCCTATATATATATACACAAGTAACCGTACACTTTGAGAAGCACTCTTAAACACATTCAGATCAAAATATCAAATTCAGTGGTTTGGGAAGCATGATTTCTCCCGTTTTCTTCCTCTTTTGCTTCTTCTCCTCACTAGTATCTCAAGCTTTTGCGTTAGATTTCTGTGTTGCAGATTATGCAGCACCTGTTAGTCCATCAGGATATTCTTGCAAAAATCCTTCAAAAGTGACTGTGAATGATTTTGTTTTCTCTGGTTTAGATGTCCCCGGAAACAGCTCAAAGATTTTCAAGTTTGGGTTCAAATCTGCGTTTGATACTGAGATTGCAGGTCTAAATGGTCTTGGCTTTTCGTTGGCTCGTGCAGATTTTGAGAAGGGTGCGGTTGTACCAATTCATGCACATCCTGATGCTTCAGAGATTTCTCTTGTTATGGATGGAAAAGTCACTTTTGGATTTATTTCATCAGACAACACTGTGTACCAAAAATCTCTCGTCAAAGGGGACGTTTTCGTTGTTCCTCAAGGTTTAATGCATTACGCTTTCAATGAAGGTAATATATATTATATATCCATGGGATTTTCTTTTCTTATGTTTTTTTCTTCAAAGAATAATTATTGTATTGGCTTGTTGCTTTCAATATCGTGAAAGTATATCATTATCTACACATATTATTAGATTTAACATTTTTATAAAAAATGTTATCATTTTTTTATATTAACATTTTAATTTATATATAAAATTAATTTTGTTAATAAGTTTAGCCGTGAAAAGAATTAGAAAACTGCATTTTATAAAATAATTTAATAATAGTTTACCGTTATAACTGTTCATAGCAAATTAAATTTTAATAATTTAAAATTAGTTATGTATTTTTTATTTTTATTAAGATATAAAGTAATATAGCTATTAAATTTGAATTGTTACTTTTTTGTTAGAGCATTAATTCTAATGATAATGAGATAACAGTGAAGAAAAGAGAAAGAAAAGGAAAGAACAACAGTTGCCTTATGGGGTTAGTTAAGTCCCTTCTTGTTGTTCAAGTTAACAGTTTTTTCCCCTTAAAAGAGAATTTCCTAGTCAAAGGTAAGAATGAAGTTTGGCAACAATATCTTACCCTATTACATGATATACGCATCTTATACTCCTATTATTATTTTTTTCCATGTGTGTGTTTCTTAATGTTTTCAGCAATTATTATAAACTGTACTGTATTAGCTACAAGTAATATTTATAATTATATTTTTGTTCCAGATGATACTCCGGCACCAGTAATTGTAGGCTTTTCTAGTTCAAAACCTAGTGTTCAACTTTTGGACCTAGCACTCTTCAGAAGCAATTTAGCCTCTGAAGTGATAACAGCAAGCACTTTGATTAACGTTGAAGAGGTCAAGAGGCTTAAGGCCATTTTTGGAGGCTCTGGATAAAACGAGAGTATCATATAAGCTTAGTTGAATTTTGGTTTCTCTGTATTTGTTGTTAAATAAATTAAATTATCGTTGCAATGACTCATCAAAAGATTAGGAAATGCAATGGAGAAGAAGCAATCAGATAGATAACAATGCTCCCTATCTAGAGCATTAATGTATTTTATTTTCGTATGTTAGTATCTTTAGAAAAACTCAAGTGGAAATTTTAATTAAAAGAAATGAAGTTAAAAGAGATGGAGATGCAAAATATACATCGATCTTCCGGTTATTCATTTATATAATAATTTCATTAAATATCTTATTACAATCTAAAAGGATTATCATCTTAAATAAACGAATCATATAGGAAAATCGAGGCAGTGTGATGAACAAATAAAATTGTCTACTTTGGCTCATAATAAGGGACTCTAATTATGGACGATGTATATAGTCACGACTAGAGGCATGACGACACTTATATTTTATAATGGCAAGACGACTTTTTACGTTGGCAAGTAAATGCTAATCTTTGTTCCTAATAATTAAAAGGCTCACTCATCTAGATCAAGTTGATATTTTTGGAAATGTTTACAATTATAATTTTTTTCTCAAATCTATTTTATCTTACTTAAAATTAACCTACAATCTAATTAAATGTAAGATATGTTAAAATTAAGTAGTTAACTTATCTTAAATTAGGCTTTTTTAATCTCAATGAAAAAGGTCAAATTGATCTTGCATTTAGGTCTATAATATATATATATATTTTGAGTTAATATCATTTTTTGTTCTCGAATTTTTACTTAATTTTTTTTTGGTTTATGATCTTTAAAATAGGTAGTTTTAGTCCTTTAACTTTATTTAATTTTGGTTTTATTCCCTCAACTTTAAAACGATGGTTTTGGTCCCTAGCCTTTGTGCCACTTACAACAATTGGTCACTGATTTTCCAAGCTTTTTAAAAAGCTTACAGATCAATAATTGTAAAAGGTATGTAGTTGAAGGACAAAGACTACCAATTTTAAAGTTTAGGACTAAAATCAAAATTGATAGAAAATTTAAGGACCAAAAGTAGTATCAACCCTATATATTTTCAACTTGATTATAATTACAATTTTTCTCAAAACTAATTTAAAATACTTATAAATTAATCTACAATGTTAAATACTTCTATATAACATTGTGATTATATATATATTTATATAAACATGACGAAAATGTACTTTTGGTCTTTTATGTTTGTATCAAGTTTCATTTTAGTTAAGTATGAAATGCACTTTTAGTCATTTTTGCTCACACGATGACTTATCAAATTTAAAATGTAATGTTATAATTAAATGTGGATAAAAATGACTAATTTATAAAATATTTATAATTATACTTAAAAATTTAAATTTAAGCATTTTTTGTCAACATTTAATCATATATTCACTATTTAAATTTGTTGAGTTAGCATTTTTGTTAAATAAAATTAACGATGGTAGCAAAAAAAAAAAAAAAAAAAAGAAGACTAAAAGTGTATTTTTAAAAAAATTTAAGGGATTAAAATGAAACTTGATACAAACATAAAGGAACAAAATTATACTTTAACCTATAAATATATATAGATAGATACATATATGTAAGACAAGTTAATTTTAAAAAAAATTATTCATATTGTTATGAAATTATATATTATTGAATGTCCATAACCCCTTCCTCTTAGAATACTCCTATGATTCTTTTATCTCTAAATGCCGTTAACTTTGTAAGCTCCTAATGAATGGTTTGTGAGAAGTTTCTAATGGTACATGCCATAAAAATTCACCACAATTATACTTTGTAACCACATGTATAGTCTTCAATGACTTGGGGTGATAAGCGAGGCATCTAGAATGCCTATAAAGTGCTCGGTTGGGAGATCGAACCCGTGGGTGCGCCAATGACACGGCCTTTTCCCACAAATGCTGCAGCATTGGGTCGGGTATGCGAGAGCTACCCCCAACTGGGCTACAATACCTGAGTTGGGCTTGCCAATACCGGGGTGAAGAGAGATTGGATCCCTGGGGTGCCCAACATGGTGGGCCAGTAGCTGCCAATGCTGGACCCAACACAACGTCACACATAATATTATGTGTGACGTTGTTTTTAAGAAACCACGTCACACATCTTACATTGTGTGACGTGGTTTCTTTTTTTTTTTAAAAAAAAACGTTTTAATTTTTCTATTCCCCGTTGATATACATACATTGCAAATGTCTAAATACAGGTCAATAGATAATACAATATACACAAAATTCAAGTTCCAAGCCAAGTAAGAGCAAGAAGAAGAGGAAAACTGGATGGCAAGTCAGCACAAGTTAAAGAGTGAATCTGGACCTAAAATGAGGCGAGAGGAAGAGGAAAGGAAGGAAGAGCAATGAGAGATATATAAAGCGAAATTAAACAAGCAACATTAATGTTAAGATCAACGAACAAACATTAAACAAATGAGAGAGGATGAAACATTCATATATTTGATTTTGAGGAAGCCTAATCAAACTAAACATTAAAGTATACCCAATCAACATCAAAACTAACCAATGCAAAATGAAAAGAAGCAACATAAAAAATATATGAATGTTATGGGCGTTCGCATAAGCTCTTCGAGAGTTCTTGGTGTATCCGACGTGGAGGAGGACGAGTAGGAGGGATAGTCGGGCGGTGGAGAGCAGAGGAAGAGTCGGTGGGGGTTGAAGGTGTTGGTGGTGAAGGGGGAATGGAGGATGCCATGGTTGTCTATAACTGGAGCTCAAAATTATCTCACGGGGTAGGGAAGGTTAATTACAGGGTAGGGTGTGAAAAGAACGTGACTGCTCTCACTCCATTGGCTATTTTGTAGGGTTCGGATTGCCAACGTGTAACAACTTTATTCATTCATATTGTTATATTAATATATTTATAAAGTGGGAGGGGGGGGGGGGCGGGAAATGAAAAAAAAAATGGGGGGGGGGACGTTTTTCACGTCACACCAAAATTTGGTGTGACGTGGAAAACCACTTTCAACATCACACCAAATTTTGGTGTGACGTTGAAAGGTTGAAACAATTTCCACATCACACCAAAATTTGGTGTGACGTGGAAAGTTCTTTTCAACGTCACACTTAATTTTAAGTGTGACGTTGAAAAGTTTCAACATCACACTTAATTTTAAGTGTGACATTGTTTCTCTCCTGTATGTTTTCAATGTCACATTTTTAAATAAGTGACGTTAATTGGTGACATAAAAAGGGCTTTTTGTAGTAGTGCTTGTCTTGTTATTCTTTCTTATTCTCTCCATTTTTCTTCTTTTCTTTATTTTTTTATTACATGTTATCAGTACGAATTTGTTCTGAGAGTTTAAGGTATACTCCCTATATAACACACCACATACAGTCTTTTTCCTCTAAGTTATTTACCTAGCTAACATTTTTTTTTATGTTCAATACCTTTAGTAGTATTTTATTTTTTTATATTATATTACATAGTGTTTATCTTTACCTATCATTTGTCATGTTATGTACATGCATGTTATATATATATATTTATACACACATTATGCTACATAATGTGCTACGTATTTCTTTAGTATGCATGTTATATTTATAACATATTATGCTACATATTGCTTAGTATTTTTTACACACATGCATGTTATATATATGTGTGTATATATATTTATATATCAGTCGCTCTTTTATTTTATTTGATTCCTTTTATTTTTTTCATTTTAATTTCATTATATTATCTTATATTGTGCCTTTTATTATGGTATTTATGTTGCAATTTATATCATTCTAGTTTTATGTTTGTTATATTATGTTATTTACTTTTCTATTATTACATTTCGTGAAGTTACTATCATGCCATTTTATTTACAAATTTATGTTTCTATTTTAGTTTATTTATGTTATATTTATCTCTCCATAATTATACTGTCCATATTGTGCAACACTTTATAAGTATATATATAGATATTTTTTTTGCCAACAAGTATATATATAGATATAGATATTGTTTATATAAGTTTGTTTTATGATACCATATATTGTGAATTCTAATATTTTTATTCATGATGCTTTATTTTATTTTTACTTATTTATCATAATTTTAATTTGATTGTTGCTATTGTTTTAGTTCATACCATGGAAAATCTTACCAAACTCGAGTTTACTGCTTTTGACATTACCGGAAAAAATTATCTGTCTTGGGTGTTAGTGATTTAACCTTTTCCTTACGCCTTGGGGTTAAAATCACAATAATTACCAAGGATTGCGTAAAGTGGCACAATCCCGGATCGTTTCACTTGAGGAGTCCTTCTAAACTACCTAAGCTAACTAAATGCAATTAAAACAATAAAAAGGTATGGGGGTTTGGTTTGAAGATTCATTTACTAAAGCTGTTAACAAAAGCAGTTACTTGTTTTTGGTGTTTTAGATTAATAAGTGAAAAGTGAAAAGAGTTTGGATTAGGGGTGATTTTATAAAATGGGCTTTGGTAGTGTTCCGGTGACTCAAACGCTCCTTTCAAAATGATAAGTGGGAGTTTAATTTACCAAGTCTAATTGAAAAATCCCCAAGCAACCACTAGGGGTCCACTAGCCCTAATTAATGACTAATCTAGCAATCACTTTCATAGCCATTACTTAGGGTTAGTGTAAAGATCCACTTGGTTTGTGAAATGCCTTGAAACAAATGCAATTTAACTCTCATGAAGTGCAATCACATCATCATGCATGGAAGAAATTGACTATAACCACTAGCAACCACTAAAATGGCTACAACCAAGAATACAACCACAAGTAGATAGGAAATTGTATCTCAATCACATTCAATTCAAAGCATACATAATATAGTTCACAAACATAGATAGCAACCACATATCCCAAGTCTTAAATCCAAATACAAGACCAATACAAAAGAGTATAAGCCAAATACAAAGGAAATAAGAAATTGTAAACTAGAAACTCCCCAATGTTGGTCCATGAAGCTAGAGCCACCTCCACACCACCAAAGCACCAAGAACTTAGCCTCTCATATCTTTAAATTCGAGCCAAGGATGGCCCATGACCACAGCCTCCATGGGTGAGGAAGGTAGAAGAAGAAAAATGGTGGAAATGGAAGGAGAAGCAAGGAAGAACAAGAAAACCAGCAAGAATGGAGGTGAGTTTGAGTGGAAAGATGAGGATTTAGAGTAAAGAATGGAGAAAAACAAGAGGAACCCTAGGAGAGGGCTGATTTTCGGGCAGAGAAGGCTTAGCTTCTCAAGGTGGGGGTGTTTTGATCTATTTATATTGCCCTAGAAATACTGAAAACGCGTCAGGATTTTGCAGTTCTCGTCTTTTAGCCGTGGGCTCGCCGCGGCGAAAGCCACGGCGAGCTAACATCAACTCTGGAATTCTTGGGGAGTTCGCCGTGGGTTCGCCGCGGCGAAAGCCACGGCGAACTCACATTGGTTCTGCCTTACTGGCCTTTCTTGCCGTGATCTCGCCGCGGCGAGGGACAGATGATTCTGTTTCTCTCTTTACTTTCTTCTTCTACCCCGTCCAGAATTCTTCGCTGCAACTTGTCTCCTTAATTTGGGCATGTTTCTTCTATGATCTACAAATAAAGTCAAGCCAGAGGTAGCATCAAATGTTCTTGAAAATGGGTTAAACAATAACTTATGTTAATTATGCCCAAATTGCCCTTGACTAGAACAAACTCCAACAAAGTGTGCAAAAGTCAGAAATGAACCTAATTAAGTGCAATTACCCCAAGAACATGCAATAATCTAATGATTTTATCAATGAAAAGTGTATAAAAATATCGTGCAATCAGTTAGATACTGAAATCCACCCAAATGCCAACGGTATAGGAAATATCATTTTAACTGGCATAGAAATGAATGGCCAAGATAAGGCCCAAAACACGATGATTTTACCAAAAGCTTGTTATGATTGGATCTACCTAAGGCTACAAGATTTTAAAACTGTAAGTAAGTATAATTCAGTAGTTTTTAAAATAAATTCTCATCAGTTGAAATTATGTGGTGAAAAATAACTGATGAGGACTTATTAAAGAAAACCTTCTCCATCTTTCATGCTTCAAATGTGCTCTACAGTAGAAATATTGTAAGAAAGGTTTTAAAAAATATTCAAAATTAATCTCATGTCTTATTGTAGCTTAACAAAAGAATGAGTTGTTGATAAAAAATCATGAATTTGTCCCACTGGGTCTACTCCATTCCCTAAAGCCAATGTGAGTGTGCGTAATAATTACCGTGATCATGGTTGAAGCCACGGTCGTGGACATGGTAGGGGATGCGAAAATTATCATAATCATGGTGGTGGAAGTAACAATTTTAATACTAATACCCTCCAGAAGAATAAACATAATGAATGGTAGAAAAAAGGACAAGAGTGGTCCTTCTAAAGCTGTTGAAAATCGATGTTATTGGTGTGGCATGAAAGGGTATTAGTTACGTACTTGTCGTTCACCTGAATATCTAGCAAAACTTTATCAAGCTTCCATGAAAAAGAATTCAAATAATGTGGAAGCAAATTTGATTTTCCAAGATGATGATGTAGAGGCATTGATTGCACCATATTTTTATACACTTTTTATAGTTAAAATCATTGGATTATTGCATGTTCTATGAGTAATTACACATAATCAGCATTGATTCTAACTTTCGCACACTTTGTTGGATTTTATACTAAACAAGTGCAATTTGAGCATAATTAGTATGATTTATTATTTAACAAACATTCAAGAACATTTTGATGCTACCTTAAGTTAAAATCTAATGCAGGTCATGGAAATCAATCAAGTCAAAGAGAGAGTTGTGAAGAGAGTTGCTGTCACGATTATTAGAGTTTTTGGGGGTTATAAATGGTACCCAACCCCAAAAATAGTCTCTCAAGCCCCTATTGATTGAAATATTTTAGCCCTCTTAGGGTTCCTTGGCTTCACCCTCATTCTAACTCAAATCCTTCTCATTTTCACTCATTTTCACCCCAAAATCTTGTTGATCGATTTTCTTGTTCTACCTCTTTCCACCTTCCATTTCCACCTCATTTCTTCTCCATTTTTCTTCATTCATGGAGGTAGCTGCTATGGGCATTCTTTGGCTCAAAAATTCTAAGATGAGAGGCTAGAATCTTGGTGCGAAGTTGGCTCTAATTTCAATGGGTAAAATAGGGGAGTAATTTGTTTCTTCATGCTCTTTTCATTATGTGGTTGCTTTTCTCATTGTATATTTGGATTTGAGACATGATTTTCCTTTCTAGTTGTCTATGAATTGGAATATTTTTATTGGACATTGATTTATGTTAATTGAATGATATATATGTTTGAATTTCCTATTGTGTTCATGATGCTATATGATTTTTAGTGGTTGCTAGATTCTGTAGCTTAGTTTATCCAATTGAATGTTGTGATTGCACATTCTTGAGAGGAATCAATTTTTGAAACTCAATTTCTAGCACATTGATAAATCATTATTTTTATATATTTTATCCCACCTTATTCTATATGTTTTAGAAATAATTTTAGGCTATCTTGGACGAATTAAGAAATATTTGAATAATTAGCCAATTTTAGGAAATAATGTAAATCTGAATTAATAATGAGATTACTGGGTTTAAAATTGTCAATATTCTAATTGCCTATTTTTGTGATTGATAAATTATTTCCAAATATGTAAAATCACAATCTCATTTAATTCTTGTAGGTCAAGGAAGAGGAGACTAGAAGATCCTAAGGTGTAGAATGAGTCTTAGAAATTAAGAGGGATCTAATAGTTAAATTTTGATGGGCTAGTATAATCTTATTAGGCCCAATCCTTATACCTAATTCCCCTGCTTACAAGAAGCTTGGCCGCGGAAGAAGAGAGACCACCACGATCACGCAACACTTCAGAGTTCTTCGTCTTTTCCTCTCCAGTAGCACTTCATTCATTCCACCAAATCATTCATCATTCCATTCCATATCTTTTCTCCACCACGTGTCCACCTTTCACAATTCATTATATTCCTTCTTTGCCCATCACACATACACTTGACCAACATTCATCTCATGGCCGTGTCTTCGGAAATAAAATCTGGAGCAGGAGAGAGTGTTTTGGAAGCTTAAGCTAATTTGGGAGACAACTTAGGAGGAGCATGGAGGAGACTAGAGCCTAGGCTTTTCATTTGAAGATTACAAGGGAGTGTTTTTCCTTTATCTTTTTAATCCAAGACTTGGGATTATTTAGTTTTAAATAATTTTGAGTTGTATTGATTGAGATTAATCTAGTTCTAGATTAAATACTCATTTGTTCTTTGGGTTGGATTGGTAATTGGATCTTATTTTTGCTTCATCGATTGTTGGATTTTATGTTTACAAACCCTTGCATTGGCAATTAAATTTATAATTGAGTTTTCGTTGTTAATTTAATTGTCATTGTAGTTTCTATTGCAAATTCGGGTTTTTATCACTTGATTGTTTAATTGAGTGGTTGATTATTTAATTGTTTAATTAGATAATCCAAAATGTAATTTCTACAATTACTTGAATTAAATTGTTTTGGTTTTAATATATTTACTTAACTAACATTTAGTCCATTATGAGTTCTCTAGTGGATTAAGTGGTGTTGTAATGAGGGTTTCCCATGCAATACTTAGGTAATTAGATACATAAATTCCAATTCTTGGTGATCTCCCTTTAGTCTAATTAATTCATTTAGGCTAAGAAAGTCAACTCCATGTGATTCCTAAGTTGTCCCCATTCATCATAATTGAATCAAATAATTGTTCATTTTCTTTGTTAATTATTAATTAGTTTCTTTGCTTAGGATTTTAACCTCTCTTTCTAAAAACCCCCCCAAAAATTGCATTTGCATTCATATAGGTTAGTTTCATTCTTATTTAGGATTTAGATTTCCATTCTAGTTTAGGTCCATTTTTCTACATTTTTATAACCTAATTTTAATCCAAAAGAAAAACCCATAGATTGCTCCTTGGGAGAATGACCTAGGTTGCCACTATATTGCATTATTAGTTGGACCTAGTTTAATTGATTGCTTTAGCGACAAAAGCAAGGACATCAATTCTGGCGCCGTTGCCGGGGAGCAATGGTTATACTTTAGGTTTGAGGTTTAGGTGAGTTCTTAGGTAGTTTATTTTTCTTCCTCATTTTTCTTTTGTGCATGACCCGATCTTCTTTTGAAAAATTGCTTGAACTTGATCCTGAGATTGAAAGAACATTTCACCAACGTAGAAGAGCTAGAGCTAGCACTCTTGTAGGCAATAGTTCCTCTGTTGTGACCACTGTTAATTCTCCTGAACATAAGGTCAAAATGGAAAATAATGATCAAGAAAATCCTGTTAGAACCATTAAAGAATTGGTTTCACCTGATTTGCATTTTCAAAATTGGTGCATTAGTTATCCTGAGATTGATACTGCTTTTGAATTAAAGTTTGGATTGATACACTTACTTCCAAAATTTAATGGCCTTGCAGGTGAAGATCCATACAATCACTTGAAGACTTTTCACATGATCTGTAATGCCATGAAACCTGTTGGTGTGACTGAAGATCAGATTAAGATGCGTGCTTTCCCATTCTCTTTGGAGGGATCTGCTAAAAACTGGCTGCTTCGATTACCTCCTGGATTTATCACTACATGGAACCAGTTGAAGAAGTTGTTTTTGGAGAAGTATTTCCCAGCCTCCCGCACTTCCTCTATCAGGAAGGATATATGTGGTTGCCGTCAAATGACTGGGGAGTCCTTATATGAATATCTGGAGCGTTTTAAGACATTGGTAGCCAGTTGTCCACATCACCAAATCTCTGACACATTATTGATCCAATACTTTCATGAGGGTCTCTTGCCCTTAGAGAGAGATCTATTAGATTCAGCTGCTGGAGGTGCTATTCTTCACTTAACTGTTGATGATGCATGGGAGTTGATTGAAAGGAAAGCAGAGAATACCCAACAATTTGGTTCTAGACAGCAAGCAAGAGTTAATGAGGTGGGATTACATTCTTCTAATTCTGAATCTCGCCTAGAGAGCAAAATTGATAAATTGGCTTCTGCTATGGAGAAAATGGTTGTATTTCAAATGAAAAGTTCCTCCAATGTGGCAAATCCTGTGGGATCCTCTACTACCTTCACTCCACAGGCTAATTCTTCTGCTTTAATAGGGCCGCTTTGCTCTATATGTTCTCTTGCCACTCATGCTACTGACTCTTGTCCCTTCTTAAATGATGGAGTGGAATCTTGTAATGCGATATACCCTTTTAAGCCTATGAATCAAGGTGGCCAACGATATGATCCTTACTCGAGTACGTATAATCCTGGATGGCGTGACCATCCAAACTTTAGATATGGGAGTGGCCAACCTCAGCAAGCACAGTTCAATCAAGGGGCAAACTCAAATGGCAAGATGTTTCAACAAGTTAGACAAACAGTGCCAGTGCAAGATGAGGGTTCAAATCTAGAAAACAAGATGGATGCTATGATGAAAATCTTAATGGAAAAATTTGACCAAAAGGAGAAGGAACAACACCAAAAAGAGAAGGAACAATACCAAAAGGATTTGCAACACAGGCAAGAAATTCAGACTCTTCAAACTCAAATTGGACAGTTATCCAATGCGCTTAGTCAAGTTCAGGTTCAAGGGTCAGGAAAGCTTCCATCTCAAGTGGTTGTTAATCCTAATGTTGAAACCCAACAGAATCCTAATGTTGGTGGAGTTAATGCCATATCTCTCAGAAAGGGCAAAACAATTGATTCTGCAGATCCTGTCACCACCAATACTTCCAAAGACAATGAGTTTGTCATCAATGATTCCCCTTCCACATCTATATCACAGGATCAGTCCACTTTATTAAAAACACAAGTGGCACTTCAGGAAGAAAAAGAAAACGATGTAGAAGGAAAGAAAGTAATCAAACCGACCTTACCCTTTCCTACTGGGGTAGCTAGAGCTGAAAGGAAAAAGAAGGAAACTGAGATGTTTAAAGAAGTCTATGATATCTTCAAAAAGGTGGTGATCAATGTTCCACTAGTTGACTTAGTTGCACAAGTTCCTAAGTATGCAAAGTTCTTGAAGGAGTTGTGTACTACAAAGAGAAAGTTTAAGCATGAAGGCAATGTTGACTTAGGAGCAGTTGTCTCCTCTCTTTATCAAATGCCACTGCCAAAGAAGTGCAAAGATCCTGGTAGCTTCCTCATACCATGTACCATAGGCGACATTGAGTTTTCAGATGCCTTAGCAGATTTGGGAGCAGCTATCAACGTTATGCCAAAATCAGTCTTTGAACAGCTTAAGGGTGTGGAGCTCAAACCTACAAACCTTATTGCATCCCTAGCTGATAGACGTTGTACAGTTCCAGAAGGAGTCTTGGAGGACATCTTGGTAAAGGTAAAAGATTTCTTTTTTCCTGCAGACTTCTATGTTCTTGATATGGATGATAGTAGATTTAAGCATAAAGGACATTCATCTCTAATTTTGGGTAGACCTTTTCTTAAAACTGCTAAAGCTATGATAGATGTGCATGCTGGTACCCTTACTATGGAATTTGCTGGTAATATCATTAGATTTGATGTGCTTGATTCTATGAGATATCCACATGATAGTTGTGATGATATAGATGTTAGCGTTATTGATGCTACTGTTGATGATGCTATTGTAGACCTTAAAGGTAGCATGTTGAGTAGGTCATGTGATATTAGTGGTTTAAATGATATTATATCCTGTTCATGTGTTGAGATTGGTAATTGTGATACATGTGATAGCCTTGACACTGCTGATATTGATATTTTCACTGATTTTATTGAGATCATGAGACATTCTGGACATGATTCTTCTATGCCTGATTATAGCATTAGTGACTTTAGCGATCATGTATCTACTGTTTCTGTTGATTCAGATGGATTTTCTCAAATACTTAGTGTGATTAATGCTACGGATAAAATTGACTTGTCTTCATTGCCTGATTCTGAGTTATTGATATGCATTGATCATACTTTTGATAAGGAGATTTCTGATTCTAATTCCATCTTTGATATGAGTGCTACTGATGGCACTACTGTTGTGGATTGTGGTTTATTTCTTGAACCATCTTCTCTTGCTGTTTCTACTGATGCTTCCCAAGATGGGAAAGTTTGTGTTAGAATCTTAAGTTTTGATGAAGACTGATCTATGAAAAATATCGCTAATAAGAAATGATAACTTAGCAGACCAATAATGAATGAGTATCCTTATCGCTAAGTGTATCTGTATAGCTAATTGAAAGAAAGGAATAGCGAGTGAAGACTTAGCAATATCAAGGTTAATATCTATCGCTAAAGTCTCCCTCTATCGCTAAGCAAAGGTTCCATCGCTAGAAGTTCATTGAGCTTATAAGTAGATGAAACCAGCAGATAAATGAACTAAGTTCCTAAATCAGCTAGCGATAATAGGTTAAGCTATCGATAACCATAAGTGCTTCAGATAATGATTTTTCAGATAGCTAGTGCCTAAGAGCTAATGAATCAAGAGCTGATATGTTTGCTTGCGCTAAAATGTTTATCTATCGATAATGGGATACCTTGAAGTTCTGAATTCTTTGATAATTGTATCCTTAAAGCTAAAAAGCAAATCGAGTATCTAGCGATAGTAGTTTGAGCAATCGATAGAAGAATATATGCTGATATGATGCTTTTTAATCCAAGAGAATATGCTATCGATAAAAAGCTCTGATATTCTTTATACTGTTTTTTCATTGAGCTAAAGGATTAAGCTTGCGATAGTAACCTCTGTGCATTATATGACTATTTGGTTAGCTAACAGTTTAAGTGCAGATCACTATAAGATTAGCGATAACAGATCAAGCTAGCGCTAATAGAAAGCTGCCAGAAAGTACTATTTGTACGGATGTTCAGAGCGCTGAGTCTGTCTCTCTTAGCTCACCCTATGCAAGAAGTAGTTGAAGCTAAAGCAGAGAGTTAAGCCCGATAAAGAAGCTGCATTTTATGCCAACGGCTATGAGCTCCCAACGACTAAATTCAAACGGCTTCTTGAATGCTAAATCAAAAGGGCAAAATCTGAAGAAGATATAAATACAGAACTCAAGCATTTATTGAGAAGAGACGAACAACGAGAATATTCACAAGCTCATTCATTACTCTATATTTATTGTCTTAGAGATTTCATCTGTACTTAAGTGTTTATCAAAATCAGTTCATTAAGTGAACGTATTTATTGAAATCCTCTACTGTTTGAGGTTGTTCTGAAAGCTTGGTGCTTTAGAACAGGGATATTTCCTTACAGGTAGTAAGGGGGAGTGTTTAGAGATTCTAAAACTCTGTAAAGGTTGACAGGTGAACCTGGGCTCGTAAAACCTGTGGTTAGTGGAACCCAACAGAGTGTTGGAGAACTGGACGTAGGCAGTGTTGGCCGAACCAGTATAAATTTCGTGTTGAGTTAATCTCTTCTAAATTTTTAAATAGCACAATTCACCCCCCCTCTTGTGCGATTGCCACTTTCATTTGGTATCAGAGCAGGTCTTCTCTGTTATTAAGATTCCAACGAATCTGAGAAGCAAAGATCTAAATGGCATCGCTTGAAAACATCCTCCCTGAAGGAAGCTCCATTAATAAGCCTCCTGGCTTTGATGGGAAACATTATACCTTCTGGAAATTAAAAATGAAGATTTACATCAAAGCCAATGGATACAAGCTTTGGAAAATTATAGAAGAAGGAGATATTGTTCCTAGAGATCCCATGGGCATTCCAAAGGCAGAAGATGAGTACACAGAAGAGGATATTGCTAATCTGGAGCTGAATAGCAAAGCAGTCCTCATGATCCAGAGTGCTCTTAGTCAAACAGAGTTCTTTAGAGTGAGTCATCTTGACTCTGCTAAAGAAATGTGGGAAGCCCTGCAGATAGCTCATGAAGGGACTTCTGGAGTAAAAGACAGGCATGTGGAAATGCTAGTGGAAGAGTTCCACAAGTTTGAAATGATTGAGGATGAAAAGATAAGGGATCTAGAGATCAGATTCACTCACCTCATCAATAATCTTGCCGCTCTGGGGAGAAAGATTACTGAGAAAGAACAGGTCAACAAAATTTTGAAAGTCCTAAAGGGCGATTGGCTCATGAAAGTCACAGCCATTCAAGAAATGCAAGGAGAATCAACAAAATCCATCACTGCCCTGTTTGGCAGCCTTGCTGAGTATGAGCCTACCCTGATAGCTCAAAGGGAAGCACAAGGAAATTCCAAGAAAAAGTCACTTGCTCTTGTTGCTTCAGAAAGAGATGAAGTCAATAATGATGAGGAAGATCTTGATGAGGAGGACATAGCTCTTATGGCCAGAAAATTTAAAAAGCTCTTCAGAAGAAGAGAAAGATTTCAGAGAAGTGGCCCTAGCTTCAAAGACTTCCAGAAAGACAAATCTCTTGTATGCTTTGAGTGAAAGAAGCCTGGTCACTTCAGAGCTGAGTGTCCCAGCCTTCAAAGATTGAAGGAGAAAGAGAAAAAGAAGACTTATGGAAAGAAAAAGGCTTATGTGTCATCCATCTGGGGTGATAGCTCTGATGAAGAAGCTAGCGATAGCGAAGAATGCGCCAACCTCTGCCTTGTTGCTCAAGAAGAGCATAGTGATTCTGAGGTATCTGACTCTGAACCTTCTTATTCTGATCTTCAAAATTTATATGATGAAATGTGCATAGAATTCTTGAAACTCTCTAAAGAAATAGTTAGACTAAGAAGAGAAAACAAAGAATTTCAGAAAAACTCTTCTCAAAGGATTTCCTCTTCCCTATCGATAGAAGAAGAGCTATCGCAAGTTCCCATAGATGCACCTTCGATAGCTGTTCCTTCAATTTCTGAAAATTGCTCAAATTGTGAAAAATTATTGAAGGAAAAAGAAAAACTTTCGCATGTTTTAGAAAAGTTTACAAAGGGATCTGAGACTCTGAATGTGATTTTAAGCAACCAAAAAGTTTTCAGAGATCGAATTGGTATTGGCTATGAGCCCAAACAAAAATCTTTAAAAAGATGGATTGAACCAAAGGTGAAGTCATACATGAACTACTTTAGAAAATCTTCTGAAAATTCTTCACCATATAGCTTTTGCAATTTCTGCAACAAGAAAGGCCATACTCAGTCAACGTGTATTAACAGAAAGTATGGTGTTAATAGCTCTTATAAATGGGTTCCTAAAGGAACTTATGTGCCAAAAGTCACAACACACCTAAAGCACAAGTCTGACCTTAAAGGACCCAAGAAAGTTTGGGTACCTAAATCTGTTTAGTATGTGCAGGTGTGCCTGAAAGCATCCAGCAATGGAAAATGGTATATCGACAGTGGATGCTCAAGACATATGACTGGAGACAAAGATAAAATCAATAATCTGGTGATAAAAGATGGAGCCAAAGTTAGCTTTGGTGGGAACCAAAGTGGAAAAATCACTGGAGTTGGTGAAGTAGGTCCAGTCAAGGATGTCTACCTAGTGGATGGTCTCTGCCACAATCTTCTGAGTGTTAGCCAAAGCGCAGACCATGGCAACTGGAATGAGAAAGGGACAAAGATAATAGCCATCAGAACTGATCATGGAGGTGAATTTGAAAATAAAGAGTTCATGGAGCTATGTGATGAAAATGGAATTGACCACAACTTCTCTGCCCCTCGGACTCCTCAACAAAATGGTGTTGTAGAAAGAAAGAATAGAGTGCTCACAGAAATGGCTAGAAGCATGCTGAACGAGAAACAAGTGCCTCAAATATTTTGGGCAGATGTTATGAGTACAGCTTGCTACATTTCTAACAGAGCCTACATCAGAAAGGGGATGGAAAAGACTCCATATGAGCTCTACAAGGGAAGGAAGCCTAATATCAGTCACTTGAGGATTTTTGGATCAAAATGCTACATCCACAACAATGGAAAGGTAAATTTAGGTAAATTCGATCCTAAATCTGATATTGGCATTTTCATTGGATATTCAAATAGAAGTAGAGCATATAGAGTTTATAATAAGAGGACTCAAACTGTTGAAGAATCTGTTCATGTAGTATTTGATGAAACCCCTCAAGAAAAACAACAATCTGTTGATGAGGATGAAGATTTTTCAAAGTTTTTAAAACAGCCTCTATCGATAGCACCTCAGCCATCGATAGCAAATCCTGAAAACAATATTGAAAATAATCAGGATAAAACTGAAGATGTTCTAGAGGAAACTGTTGAGCCTCAATCTTCTATTAGACATCTTAAAAATCATCCTCCTTAACAGATTATTGGAGATATTTCAAAAGGAGTTAAAACAAGAAGGCAACTGCAAAATGATGTAGAATTTTCATGCTTTCTTTCTCAAATTGAACCAACTCATATTGATGAAGCTCTTGCTGAATATGACTGGATAATAGCTATGCAGGAAGAACTTAATCAATTCAAAAGAAATCAAGTTTGGGATTTAGTACCAAGGCCCAGAAATCATCCTATTATCGGTACTAAATGGGTTTTCAAAAACAAACTTGATGAAGCTGGTCAAATTGTGAAAAATAAAGCCAGATTAGTTGCAAAAGGATATAACCAAGAAGAAGGCATTGATTATGAGGAAACTTTTGCTCCAGTTGCAAGACTTGAAGCAATAAGGATTCTTCTAGCTTTTGCATCCATAAAAAATTTTAAACTTTATCAAATGGATGTTAAAAGTGCTTTTCTTAATGGCTATATTAAAGAAGAGGTGTATGTAGAACAACCTCCTGGTTTTGAAGAAAAGTCTAAACCTGACCATGTTTTCAAACTCAAAAAGGCTCTTTATGGTCTCAAACAAGCACCTAGAGCTTGGTATGAGAGACTTAGTACTTTTCTGCTTGAAAAAGGATTTTCTAGAGGAAAATCAGATACTACATTGTTCATCATGCACAAAAATAATCATATGCTTATAGTTCAAATTTGTGTTGATGACATTATTTTCGGTGCAACTAATGAAACTCTATGTGAGGATTTTGCTAAGACAATGCAGGGAGAATTTGAAATGTCCATGATGGGAGAATTAACATTCTTCCTGGGACTACAAATAAAGCAAAAGAAGGATGGCATCTTCATATCCCAAACCAAATATTGTAAAGAAATTCTCAACAAATTTGGGATGGATCTATCCAGAGAAGGGGACACTCCAATGAGTACCTCTGCCAAATTAGATGCAGATCTTCCTGGCAAAGAAGTAAATCAGTCACATTATAGAGGAATCATTGGTTCTTTACTTTATTTAACTGCTAGTAGACCTGACATTCAATTTAGTGTAGGTGTATGTGCTAAATATCAGGCAAATCCCAAAGAATCTCATTTATCCAATGTAAAGAGGATTTTGCGTTATTTACAAGGGACTCAAGAGCTTGGGCTGTGGTATCCCAAGGGAACTCAAGAGTACCTTCTTGCCTATTCTGACTCTGACCGTGCAGGCTATAAATCAGATAGAAAAAGCACAAGTGGTCAATGCCAATTTCTCGGTAACTGTCTAATCACTTGGGCCAGCAAGAAGCAAACTTGTGTTTCTCTTTCATCCACGGAGGCAGAATACATTGCAGCAGGAAGTTGCTGTACTCAAGTCTTATGGCTTAGGCAGCATCTAAAAGATCTGGGCTTGAACTTCTCAGAAGTGCCTATTCTCTGTGATAACACCAGCACAATAAGCTTGGCTAAGAATCCAGTTCAACATTCCAGAACCAAGCATATAGATGTGAGACATCACTTCCTAAGAGATCACATTCAGAAGAAGGATGTCAAGATAGAATTTATTTCAACCCATCTACAACTTGCTGATATATTTACCAAGCCTCTTGAGCCTGATCAATTTCTTTATATTAGAAGAGAGCTAGGAATGGTAAACCCAAATGAATTGTAAATATTATTATTCTTGATTTGTTTTATTGATTGATCATCTGAATTATTGCTGACTTGGGCATCGGAGTGCCAAATCTTAAGTTTTTGCAGGACTGACCAATCGATAGTGAGTCATACTATCGCTATCATATGCAGAATAAAGCTAAGTTTAAGGTGAGATTGCCATCGCTAGCCTACAAAACTATCGATAGCAAAGTCAGCTATCAATAGATAAACCTTGGAAGGAGTAAGTGAAGCCCAAACGTCACTTACTCAGCGAGGGATCATGCCTGCTAGCGATAGTTGCTCACACTAGCGATAGCAAATCACTAAAGAGTCTCAGAATGCGAAACGTCAGCGAATATTATATTATTTCTGGTAATTTCTGAACTCTATAAAAGCAGGGCATGTGTATTGTGCATTCATTAGTCACCTAAAGCGTCTCATCATCTCCTCCCTCGTCTCAAAACCCTAATCCCAGAAATGGGTAGAGTCAAGAATCCAATAATAGGTGATGATAAGGAACCCTCTAGCGCTAAACTATCCTCTCAATCCGCTAGCAAGTGTCTCAAAGCCCAGAAAACTCTGTCATTCTCCAAAGAAATCATTAAATCCGGTATCCAGCGTCAAAAGTGCGTCTCCCTTGATTATATTCTTTCAGAAAAATCCTTCAAAGTTCATATCGCTTATGAAAAAAACCTGGCCGGGGCGAGAGGTTTGGTGGATTTGTTCTTCTACAGAGAGCCTAAGAAGACACAACCTCTTGAGTTAGACGAAGCGACTCCTGTCCAAGATTATTCTGCTGATCTTAGTATCGGACCAGGGGTACCATTCGTCCAGGGTTTGATGGGTTCTTCCATTTCGCTCCAACAAATGATGACAAAAAGGGGGAGAAATGGTTCAAGCGAGGGAGATCAGGAAGATCGAGTAGAGATCAGGAAGATCGAGTATCGAGTCAAAAGCCGAATTCCTGAAACCTCAGTTGTTTAAGCAAAATATCTTGTCCACCAATGCTCCTTTTAATGTTTCTCATTGACCTCAGTTGTTTAAGCAAAAGGAGATCAGAAAGATCGAGTATCAAGTCAAAAGCCAAATTTCTGAAACCCTAGTTGCATTTTGCATTCATAGATAGTTTATGCTTTTAGAGTTTCGTTCTGCAAAATTGTACTATGATCTGAGATGTTCTGAATATAACTGATCTGTACAAGCTTTCTTGTTATCCAAGTTCTGATATATGCTTATGCTTATATAAATGATTATGGTCTGAATTTGCTATTGTATTTTTCCTTATGTTTTGTCATCATCAAAAAGGGGGAGAATGTTAGAATCTTAAGTTTTGATGAAGACTGATCTATGAAAAATATCGCTAATAAGAAATGATAACTTAGCAGACCAATAATGAATGAGTATCCTTATCGCTAAGTGTATCTGTATAGCTAATTGAAAGAAAGGAATAGCGAGTGAAGACTTAGCAATATCAAGGTTAATATCTATCGCTAAAGTCTCCCTCTATCGCTAAGCAAAGGTTCCATCGCTAGAAGTTCATTGAGCTTATAAGTAGATGAAACCAGCAGATAAATGAACTAAGTTCCTAAATCAGCTAGCGATAATAGGTTAAGCTATCGATAACCATAAGTGCTTCAGATAATGATTTTTCAGATAGCTAGTGCCTAAGAGCTAATGAATCAAGAGCTGATATGTTTGCTTGCGCTAAAATGTTTATCTATCGATAATGGGATACCTTGAAGTTCTGAATTCTTTGATAATTGTATCCTTAAAGCTAAAAAGCAAATCGAGTATCTAGCGATAGTAGTTTGAGCAATCGATAGAAGAATATATGCTGATATGATGCTTTTTAATCCAAGAGAATATGCTATCGATAAAAAGCTCTGATATTCTTTATACTGTTTTTTCATTGAGCTAAAGGATTAAGCTTGCGATAGTAACCTCTGTGCATTATATGACTATTTGGTTAGCTAACAGTTTAAGTGCAGATCACTATAAGATTAGCGATAACAGATCAAGCTAGCGCTAATAGAAAGCTGCCAGAAAGTACTATTTGTACGGATGTTCAGAGCGCTGAGTCTGTCTCTCTTAGCTCACCCTATGCAAGAAGTAGTTGAAGCTAAAGCAGAGAGTTAAGCCCGATAAAGAAGCTGCATTTTATGCCAACGGCTATGAGCTCCCAACGACTAAATTCAAACGGCTTCTTGAATGCTAAATCAAAAGGGCAAAATCTGAAGAAGATATAAATACAGAACTCAAGCATTTATTGAGAAGAGACGAACAACGAGAATATTCACAAGCTCATTCATTACTCTATATTTATTGTCTTAGAGATTTCATCTGTACTTAAGTGTTTATCAAAATCAGTTCATTAAGTGAACGTATTTATTGAAATCCTCTACTGTTTGAGGTTGTTCTGAAAGCTTGGTGCTTTAGAACAGGGATATTTCCTTACAGGTAGTAAGGGGGAGTGTTTAGAGATTCTAAAACTCTGTAAAGGTTGACAGGTGAACCTGGGCTCGTAAAACCTGTGGTTAGTGGAACCCAACAGAGTGTTGGAGAACTGGACGTAGGCAGTGTTGGCCGAACCAGTATAAATTTCGTGTTGAGTTAATCTCTTCTAAATTTTTAAATAGCACAATTCACCCCTCTCTTGTGCGATTGCCACTTTCAGTGTGCTCTTCTGTTTGTGAGAATTTTGTGCAGGTTTCTAGTTTGTGCGACATTGCTTTGAAGCCGCTCATACCTTCAATTGAGCAAGCTCCATCATTGGAGTTGAAATCGCTGCCTGACTCATTGAAGTATGCTTATTTGGGTAAGGATGAGACATTACCCGTGATTATAGCTAGTGACATAGCTGCTGAGGAGGAAACTCGCCTCCTGGAGGTACTTAGACAACGGAAGAAAGCCATTGGATGGACTCTTGCTGATATTCCTGGGATCAGCCCAGATGTGTGTATGCACCGAATCTTGTTGGAAGATAATGCCAAAGCTGTGCGACAGCCACAGAGACGACTTAATCCATTGATCCTCGATGTTGTAAAGAAAGAGGTTTCTAAACTTCTTTCTGCAGGTATAATATACCCCATTTCTGATAGCCAGTGGGTAAGTCCGGTACAGGTAGTTCCTAAAAAGACTGGTATTACTGTTGTTCGTAATGATGAAGGAGAGTTAGTTCCTACTAGAGTCCAGAATAGCTGGAGGGTATGTATTGATTATAGGAAATTGAATTCTGTGACTAGGAAGGATCATTACCCTCTCCCATTTATTGATCAGATGTTAGAGAGACTAGCTGGTAGATCACATTACTGTTTTCTAGATGGTTTTTCTGGGTACTTTCAGATTTCCATTGCACCTGAAGATCAAGACAAAACTACATTTACATGCCCATTTGGAACCTTTGCATATAGACGCATGCCATTTGGCTTATGTAATGCACCAGGAACTTTTCAGCGTTGCATGGTTTCTATATTTTCTGATTTTCTTGAGCATTGCATGGAGGTTTTTATGGATGATTTTACTGTGTATGGTGATTCTTTTGATGCATGCTTAGCTAGTTTGGATAGGGTTTTGGAAAGATGCATTCAATATAATCTTGTACTGAATTTTGAAAAGTGTCATTTTATGGTGAAGAAAGGAATTGTTTTAGGCCTTGTTGTTTCACATGATGGTATTGAAGTTGATAAAGCTAAAGTTGATATTATTTCGTCTCTTCCATATCCCTCTTGTGTGAAAGATGTTCGCTCTTTTCTTGGGCATGCTGGATTTTATAGGAGATTCATTCAGGATTTTAGTAAGATAGCATTGCCATTATCTCATTTATTGCAGAAAGATGTGGGTTTTGTCTTTGATGATGCTTGCAGGTATGCTTGGGATGAGTTGAAAAAGAGACTCACGACACCTCCAATAATTCAGCCACCTAATTGGAGCCTTCCATTTGAGCTCTTATGTGATGCTTCAGACTATACATTGGGAGCAGTTCTTGCCCAACGAGTTGACAAGAGACAGCATATCATTGCTTATGCGTCAAGAACACTAGATGCTACTCAGGCTAACTACACTACCACAGAGAAAGAGCTATTTGCCATTGTATTTGGGTTAGATAAATTCAGATCTTACATCCTCCACACAAAGGTGACTGTTTTTACAGATCACTCTGCTATCAAGTACTTGTTCAAGAAACCAGACTCCAAACCCCGCCTCATTCGGTGGGTAATGCTGATACAAGAGTTCAATGTGGAGATTCGTGATAAGAGTGGAGCAGAGAACATGGTAGCTGATCACTTGAGTAGAATTGAGACACCTGTGGTAACATCTTCTTTACCCTTGGATGATTTCCCTAATAATAGGCTTTGTGAGGTTGATATATCTATTCCTTGGTATGCTGATATTGCGAATTATCTAGTTGCATATGTCTTTCCAACTGATATGAATAAGCATCAATTACAGAAATTTAAGAAAGAGTCTAGATTCTATATATGGGATGATCCTTACTTGTGGCATATATGTAGTGATCAAATTATTAGGCGATGCATTCCAGATAATGAATTTGAGTCTGTCTTAACTTTTTGCCACACTCTTGCATGTGGGGGACACTTTAGTGCTAAACGTACTGCTAGGAAAGTCTTGGAAAGTGGGTTGTTTTGGCCTACTCTTTTTCGAGATGCTCATGAATTTTGTAAGAAGCGTCATAGGTGCCAATTAGTAGGGAACATTTTTAGGAGCATGAGATGCCTCAACAACCTCTTTTGTTCTGTGAAGTTTTTGATGTTTGGGGCATTGATTTTATGGGTCCTTTCCCTGGTTCTTTTGGATATCTATATATTCTATTGGCTGTGGATTATGTGTCTAAGTGGGTTGAGGCAATCCCCACTCGTACTAATGACTCTTCTGTAGTGGTTTCCTTTGTTCGTTCTCATATTTTCTGCAGGTTTGGGATTCCAAGAGCTATCATTAGTGATCAAGGCACTCATTTTTGTAATCGAAGTATGCAAAGCTTGCTTAGCAAGTATGGTGTGATGCATAAAGTGGCTACTCCGTACCACCCTCAAACCAATGGTCAAGCATAACTATCTAACAGAGAAATAAAGCTCAATTTAGAAAAGACGGTGCAACCCAACCGAAAAGATTGGAGTAAAAGACTTGACGATGCACTTTGGGCATATCGTACAGCCTATAAGAGTCCTATTGACATGTCTCCATATAGGATTGTCTTTGGCAAATCCTGTCATTTGCCAGTAGAGGTGGAACACAAGGAATATTGGGCAATCAAAAAGTGCAATCTTGATCTTGATGGTGCTGGTATAGAGAGGAAGTTGCAATTGCAAGAGCTCGAGGAACTAAGAAGAGAAGCTTATGAGAATTCTCGGATCTATAAAGAAAGAACCAAAGCTATCCATGACAAATTCATAGTGAGAAGAGAATTTAAAGTAGGGCAGAAAGTTCTTCTTTATGTTTCTAGGTTGAAACTTATGCTTGGAAAGCTTCGATCTAGATGGGAGGGACCTTTCCTTGTCACAAATCTTTTTCCCTATGGAGCTATAGAGATCAAAAGAGAGCCACATGGTAAATGCTTTGTTGTCAATGGACACCGCTTGAAGCCGTTTTATGAGGGATTCTCCACACAAGCAGTGGAGGTTGTTGCATTACGCGACGCCACGTAAACCCCGGTTGTATCCCTTCCTTACACTCTTTTATTTTGCATTGTCATATTATTGAGCTGAGTTGTGCTTATTAGTATTTTGTCTTTTGTCTGCTCTGATTATTTTGCATTGAGGACAATGCAATGTTTAAGTGTGGGGGAGGGATAAACTATTTTGAATGTGAAAATTGCAAGCTTTAAGTGATTTTAGTATGATACATTCTTGATTTGAAAAGTGATTGATCATGTTTTAAGTAAATGAACTAAGTGGCAATGAATTTGACTTAGGTGGATTTAGACTAGTAATCATATACCTAGTGAGGTTGAGCCTATCAAATATATTTATCCTTTGTGTGTGTACCCCTTATCTCTTTTCTTGATCTAGAACTTGACTTGAATCTTATTTGAGGCCACATTTTTTTTTGCTTATACAATCATAAAGATGACAAAGGCATTCATTTCATTTTAGCCAGATAAGCCAAAAAGCCTACCCATTTCATGCATATATCCGTTGTTGAGCCCCTTTGAGCCTATAGTTTTCTCCTTTCTCAACCCATACCAAAAAAAAAAATTCCCTACCCTTTTGAATATCTTAGAGGATGGAGAGCATTATGTTGTTTTCAATTTGGATGGAAAGATATGTGTAAAGTATGGAGTTTGGTCAATTTAGAAGAAAAAAAAAAGAGAGAGAGAGAAGTATGAAGAAAGAAAGTAAAAAAAAAAAAGAAAGAAAGAAAGAAAAGGAAAAAAAATATGAAAAAAAAGGAGAAAAAAAAGACTAAAAGTATTGACCAAATTCAAGTTTGTTTGGTTATTTTCATTCCATCTCTTTTATTGCATAGTTCTCTTCATATTCTAAGGTATTCAACTTTGATATCCCAAACACTATATCCTTTCTTTCTTAACCTTTGCCCCATTACACCCTAATAAAAGTCCTTTTGATTTGTGATTGTATTAGCATTATTAGTGGTGGAGAACTTAAGATAAGGTGGTCTTGAGAGAGAATTGGATAAGGTGGTCTTGAGTGTAAACACAAGCCTATACACTTTTGAGTGATGAGTGACATACACACTATCCTTTGTGAGGGATTTCTAGTTTAAACACTCTTTTGTCAAGTAAATTGTCATGATGCTTGTTTTCTTGATTCATGAGAAAATCACTTGAATAAGAAAGGTGTTGAAATGCTTTAGTAAACTTCTTGCTTGTAATTGAACATTCACACAAAAAAAAAAATTGTTTTGTTTTGGTTTCTGCTTTTGTTTTGTTTTGTGTCATTTTGTTTTATCCCTTAGTCTTAATTTGCTTTGCCTAGGAGTGCAAAGGATAAGTGTGGGGGAATTGATAAATCATTATTTTTATATATTTTATCCCACCTTATTCTATATGTTTTAGAAATAATTTTAGGCTATCTTGGACGAATTAAGAAATATTTGAATAATTAGCCAATTTTAGGAAATAATGTAAATCTGAATTAATAATGAGATTACTGGGTTTAAAATTGTCAATATTCTAATTGCCTATTTTTGTGATTGATAAATTATTTCCAAATATGTAAAATCACAATCTCATTTAATTCTTGTAGGTCAAGGAAGAGGAGACTAGAAGATCCTAAGGTGTAGAATGAGTCTTAGAAATTAAGAGGGATCTAATAGTTAAATTTTGATGGGCTAGTATAATCTTATTAGGCCCAATCCTTATACCTAATTCCCCTGCTTACAAGAAGCTTGGCCGCGGCAGAAGAGAGACCACCACGATCACGCAACACTTCAGAGTTCTTCGTCTTTTCCTCTCCAGTAGCACTTCATTCATTCCACCAAATCATTCATCATTCCATTCCATATCTTTTCTCCACCACGTGTCCACCTTTCACAATTCATTATATTCCTTCTTTGCCCATCACACATACACTTGACCAACATTCATCTCACGGCCGTGTCTTCGGAAATAAAATCTGGAGCAGGAGAGAGTGTTATGGAAGCTTAAGCTAATTTGGGAGACAACTTGGGAGGAGCATGGAGGAGACTAGAGCCTAGGCTTTTCATTTGAAGATTACAAGGGAGTGTTTTTCCTTTATCTTTTTAATCCAAGACTTGGGATTATTTAGTTTTAAATAATTTTGAGTTGTATTGATTGAGATTAATCTAGTTCTAGATTAAATACTCATTTGTTCTTTGGGTTGGATTGGTACTTGGATCTTATTTTTGCTTCATCGATTGTTGGATTTTATGTTTACAAACCCTTGCATTGGCAATTAAATTTATAATTGAGTTTTCGTTGTTAATTTAATTGTCATTGTAGTTTCTATTGCAAATTCGGGTTTTTATCACTTGATTGTTTAATTGAGTGGTTGATTATTTAATTGTTTAATTAGATAATCCAAAATGTAATTTCTACAATTACTTGAATTAAATTGTTTTGGTTTTAATATATTTACTTAACTAACATTTAGTCCATTATGAGTTCTCTAGTGGATTAAGTGGTGTTGTAATGAGGGTTTCCCATGCAATACTTAGGTAATTAGATACATGAATTCCAATTCTTGGTGATCTCCCTTTAGTCTAATTAATTCATTTAGGCTAAGAAAGTCAACTCCATGTGATTCCTAAGTTGTCCCCATTCATCATAATTGAATCAAATAATTGTTCATTTTCTTTGTTAATTATTAATTAGTTTCTTTGCTTAGGAATTTAACCTCTCTTTCTAAACCCCCCCCCCCCCCAAAAAAATTGCATTTGCATTCATATAGGTTAGTTTCATTCTTATTTAGGATTTAGATTTCCATTGTAGTTTAGGTCCATTTTTCTACATTTTTATCACCTAATTTTAATCCAAAAGAAAAACCCATAGATTGCTCCTTGGGAGAATGACCTAGGTTGCCACTATATTGCATTATTAGTTGGACCTAGTTTAATTGATTGCTTTAGCGACAAAAGCAAGGACATCACACATACCAAGTGAAGCTTAACACTAACCCTAAGTATAATGGCCACCATTAATTAGGGCTAGTGGAACCCAAGTGGTTGCTTGGGGATTTGTTCGCCCAGCGCCGCAAGTGCACGGGTCGCGCCAAGTAATAAAGTAGTGAGTAAAGTATCGTTCCCACGAGGATTTGTCCAAAACTTGGTCAAGCAATGATTATCACACTATCGCCCAATTTGAGTGACACAAATGTTGAGTTTGAAAATTAACTAAGAAAATTAAATGAAAATAAAATTATAAACAAGTGATTCTCCAATTTCAAGGATAAAATGGGTCCTAAGATTATCTATCCTCCTTGTACTTCTTAAAACTCAACTAACCTCCCCTCAAAGAAGCTCTTAATGACACCACGTGCTAATCTAGGGTTCATAGAGTACTCGTAAACGCTCTCTCAAGTCAAGAACAAGTGTTTAGTCTTATTAATTTCACAATCTCTTGCTACAAGTTAATAAAACCCAATTATCACGCTCCAACCCTAATATGACTATGCAAGGCTAGCAAGTATATCTCTATCTTACCAACAAAACCATCAATCCTTGCAAACTTCAGGTTCTTGCACTATTTTACCCAAATTCTACACTCAATCTAGCCCTCTCAAGCATCAATCAAGTGAACCCAACATCTAAATGGTGATCAAGCACTTAGAAGCATTAGGAAAAGAGTAAAATAAGCACATAGATATCATTAATCACAACATAAGAGGAGGAATCAAGAATCAATACATACAAGGGTTCAAAATGATCCTAGAATCAAAGTATTTAGCTACTCATATTCTACAACTCCATGGGAGCATATATCTACAACATTACAAAACAAAACAAGAGAAGAGAATGAAGATGGAAGAGATAAACCAAGAGAGAAAGCCCAAATCTCTTCGAAGCTCCAAGCCCAAGCTAAATCCCCACCAAGCTCCAAGCCCTAGTAGAGCAAAACACCCCCAAGAATGCCCAAAAGTCGAAGAATGTCGAGCTAGATCGAAACCCTAGCTTTTATATCACTTAAATCTGTCAAAAAACGCGCAGCAGAGCACACAGTTCACCGTGGACTCGCCGCGGTGAACTATGATCGTTTCTGCCTCTTTTTGGGGGGTTTTGGCTCGCCGTGAGTTCGCCGCGGCGAGCTCACGGCGAACTGTGACTTGTCGGTAATTTTGGAAATTCGGGGACCTGTCTGTAATTTGGGAATTTCGAGGTCCTTTTCTGTAATTTTTACAATTCATCCAGAAACTTGTATTTTTCCTTTTTTCTTGAAATTTCATCTTTTAGCCCCAAATTCTCCCCTTTTTAAGTGTTCTTCTTAATCCGGGATCCCTTGGTATTGTATCAAAATATTCCTACAATATTTACATAAAACAATATAAGCAACTAACTAGAAATATGATTAAAATCTACACAAATGAACAATAATGTGCAACCAAAAGCAAATGAACATTTTCCTATCTTGAGTGTCCAAAATATATAAATTATTACATAAAACTCAAGAAAAATGTGTTGAATTTACATGAATTCCAAGAGTTATCAGGATTTATTAATTAAACTTGGTGAGTCTTTAACTCCCATCATCACGCGTGAGAGCCATCATAACACTACCAAAGCCCATTTTATAAAATTCCCCTAATCTAAACACTTTGCACCATTCAATACAAAAGTACCAAAAACAAGTCTTTTGTATTTTTCAGTAGTTTCATTAAATGATTTTGCAAAACCAAAACCCAATGCTTTTTATTGTTTTAATCACATTTAGCTAGTTTAGGTAGAATAAGATACTCCTTAAGTGAAACGACTTGGGGTTCAACCTACATTGCGATATGATTTTAACCCCCAAGGCGCATTAGATAAAAGTTAAATTAGGCACACAAAAATGACAATGTCAATGAGTTAGATGATATTAATGGCCTTGATGCCATGGCACACTTGGAGGTGGCTAAATTATTTAAGAATCATGATTAAACAAACTTTGTTGGAAAAATAATGAGAATATTTCAGTTATGTTTTCATAATTCAGTTTATATTTTACTTCAATTTTCTCTTTTTACCTCCTCATTTTCATCACATAATAAGAACTTTATTGCTTACTATTCTTAACATGTATTTTGAATTTGCTTTAATGAATTTATTTTATTTTATTTTATTTTTCCTTTGATGACGAATATGGATGTTCCCTATGCTTTCATTAGACACAAGGATGAAGACATGTCTCATAGATAGTGTTGCTACACACACTATACTTAAAGATTGAAAATATTTTTTTCTTATACAAGTAAAGGAAGATCAAGCATTAATACTATAGAAGGTAATACAAAAATAATTGAAGGCTCGAGAAGAGCAATTATAATATTACCCAAAAGGACAAAGCTTGTTATCCTCTAAGTCTTAATGAAATTTATTAAATTTTAAAGATATCCGTCAAAATGGATATTACATTAAAAAAATGTATTCTGGAAAAATTATCCACATTATCTTCTGGTTTGTACTATACAAATATTAGGACATGTTGAGACAAATATTATAGTAAGCCAAAAGCTTGTTGATAAAAATACAGTTATTGTTTGGCATGATCGTTAGGCCATCTTGGATAAACTATGATGCGAAGAATAATTGAAACTTTACATGGGCACCCATTGAAGAACCAAAAGATTATTCAATTTAAAGACCTTTGATTTCTTATGTTGCTTGTTCTCAAGGTAAATTAATAACAAGGCTTTCTTTGACAAAAGTTGGAGTTGATTCCCTACATTTCTGGATCGTATTCAAGAGGACATATGTGGACTTGTTTATCCACCATGTGGACCATTCAGATATTTTATGGTTTTAATAGATACATCTACAAGATGGTCACATGTGTGTTTGTTATCAACACTTAATTTTACATTTGCTAGATTACTTGCTCAGATAATTCAGTTAAAAGCATAGTTTTTGGATTATGCAATTAAGACAATTCATTTTGATAATGATGTGTTGGTTATGAATCTCCTTCTACAATAAAGTATTTAGAACCATTAACTGGATATTCGTTCATAGCATATTTTGATGATTGCCATTTTGATGAATCAATTTTCCCAACATTACGGGGAATGAACAACAATTGGAAAAAGAGATCACATGGAAGACATTATTACTATCTCATTTAGATCCCATACACGTCAATGTAAGTTCAGAAAATAATTCATTTACAAAATATTGCTAATCAATTGTCAAATGTGTTAGTGCTGGCTGTCACCCAAGAGGGGGGTGAATTCGGTGATAGAATAAAAACTTTTGATTCTATAAATAAAACACAAGCGACGTCAATCTTTGAAATCTTTTCAAGGTTCATTACATAGAATATTTCAAAACATGAAGTGCACTGAAAGTAGCTTTGGTATGCTTGAAACTAAGAGAGTTAAGGGAAGAGATAATGCACATAGAGTTTATCCTGGTTCGGTCAACCCAGACCTACATCCAGTCCTCAGGCTCCACCTGAGATTTCCACTACCCTCTTGTTTAATCCTGGCACAAGAGAAGCCTACCACAGGTTTTACAAACACAGGTTCACCTGCTAACCTTTACAGAGTTTTAGAATCCCTCTAAACACTCCCCCTTACTACCTGTAGGGTAATATCCCTGTTCTAAAGCACCAAGCTTTCAGAACAACCTCAAACAAAAGAGGATTTCAGTAAATACGTTCACTTAATGAACTGATTTTGATAAACACTTAAGTACAGATAAATGTATGATGAAAGCTATAATTCTAACTCAATTGATTCATCATTTCTGGGCTCACTGAGATATATCTAATACTCTGGGCAGAGCTCATTTTTATCTCGTATCATCTTTTTCATGTAGATGCGACATGTGTGTGTGCTCTCTATTTTTATTCAGATATCTTCAAGTCTTTATATATGGTGGAATCCTTTTCTATCCATTGGAGACTTGGAGAACTAGCCGTTAGCACCTTTTCTTTCAACTGATTTTGCAGAGGATAAGATAAGATAGACAGAGACTGTGAGTAACGTTATCCTGCTGCTACCTGCCACTGTACTTTCATGTCAGCTTTTTCATTAGCGCTAGCATGCTTTGCTATCGCTAACTTCATACTGTAATTCCTGCACTTAAGCTGTTAGCTGAAACAGTTAATCATGCAGTGAAAGTTATCGATAGGGTATTTCATTAGCTCAACAAGATAGAGACAATATATTAGCTAAGGTATTTTCAAAAGCATTCTCTATCGATAGCTAATCCCATTATCGCTAGTTACTTGATTGCTTATTAGCTCTAAGGATACTGATATGATTATTCAAGGGTGTTTCAAGGTATCCTATTATTGACAGCTGAATGTGTTATCGCTAGCAACTATGTTATCGCTAGCTGATTTCCTTTGTCCAGAGTCTTGGTTCATCTTTCTGCTAGTTATTTACTCATGTTCTTCAATGAACTTCTAGCGATAGAATATTTCTTAGCGATAGTGAATGACTTAGTGATAGATATTAACCTTGTTATTTCTAAGTCTTCACTTGCTATGGCTCTGTCTATTAGCTATAGAGATATACTTAGCAATAGAGATATTTTTTCTTAGATTTTTGCTAAGTTTCCATCTGTTATAGTTGATCCTTTCAATAGTGATAGTCTTTTAGCTCTAGCGATAGAAATCTGTTACCTATCAGATTTTACTTGCTTCATTCCAAAGGTAAATTTACTTATGCTATATATGTGGTCAGACTTCATCAAAACTTAAGATTCTAACAAAATGCATTTACTGATCTAAAGAGAATGACCAAATCTGACATTCTAGTTGAAAATGCTTCAATTAGAATTGATGTCCCTAAAGGACAACCAACACTTGCAAAGAAAACTAAGCCTCGTCTGAAGCGTGGTAGACCAATCAATTCCAAAGATAACAATCCTAAAAATAAAAAGGGAGCAAATAATCAAGATGATCAAGTTGAGGAGGCTGGTCTTATAGGTGAAACCTAAGACATAACTAATCAAAAGACCCTAAAAGAGGTTTAGGTACCTAAAAATTATGAAGAGATCTTGATAAATTATATCACAATGAGAAAAAGATGGAATCGATAAAATATATTTGTCAACAACGTATTTTCATACATTGTTACTGTTGAAATAATTTATGAGTGGGGATCTTGAACCTAGATCAATTGAAGAATGCAGACATACAAGTGATTAGCCAAAATGAAATGATGCAAAAATAGAGTTAAATTTGTAAATGTCAAAATGCACAAGAGGGGGGGTGAATTGTGCTTTCCAAAAATCAAGCTTGAAATACAAATACACTCCTTTATACTGGTTCGGCCAAACACTGCCTACGTCCAGTTCTCCAACTCCTCGTTGGGTTCCACTAAAGTCCCAGACTACAACCCTGTTCTAAAGTCCCAGACTTAAGAACAACCTCAAACAGTAGAGGATTTCAAAAAATGAGTTCACTAAATAAACAGATTTTGTTAATCACTGAAGTATAAATGAACTCTCTAAGAGTAATAAAGCTTTGAGCTGAAGGTAGGTAAAGATAATGAATGAATGTTCACAGTTTTTTGTTCGCATCTTCATAAATGCTCAAGCTTTGGCTTTTATATGTCGTCTTTGTCTTCCTTGAAACTTTTAGCTTTGAATCCATTTGAATATAATCATTGGAAGCTCCTAGCAGTTGGCATTTAATGTTGGTCTTCATCTTAGTCACCTATCTTCTCTTAATTTAATTCTTGCTGAAGATGAGCTATGAGAGATAGGTTGTGTTTACCAACTACCTGTAACATTGTACTTGTGTAGCAGCTTTTTCAGTATCGCTAACATCTCATGTTATCGCTAGCTTCATAGAGTGAGTCCTGCACTTAGCTTGTTAGTTAAACAAGTATTCATGTGAAGCACATTATCGCTAGTAGGACTCATTAGCTCAATGTCCACATATAATATATCAGAATGACTAAGTTATCTCACCAAGTGATTTCATTATCGATAGCTAAACTCATTATCGCTAGCACCTATGTTATTGATAGGCTATTGTAGCAACTTATGTGAATGTCTAAGTGTTCCACTTTCGCTAGCCATTTGTGATGTTGCTAGAGTCTATATTAGCGCTAGTGTATTTCATTTGCTCAAACTTTGCTTCTTATCAATCATCAGCTATCGATAGCTCTCTATGTTATCGCTAGTGATTATGTTGCATTTTCTTCTAGCTGTTCCTTGTGAGGTCCTTAGCGATAGAATCATTTCCTTTTAGTTTATTGCCAAGTTTTCATTAGCTAGTATTATCCTTGTTTCTTCATTTACTAGCGATAGGCTTTTATTCTAGCGATAGTATAACTATTATCCATAGAACCTATTTAACGCTTAGATGACTTATGTTTTTCCTTAGTCACTTCCCTTAATTCTTTTCGGACTAAGTTATACTCTTATCTGTTCATTTTACTTATGCTTTCTATAGGGTCCAGTCTTCATCAAAACTTAAGATTTCTAACATTCTCCCCCTTTTTGATGATGACAAAACATAAGTAATAAATAAACATGTCTGATAAAACTATATTCAAAATATATGAACAATTTAGCACGAATCAGAATCTGTTACTATAACTCCACAAAAAGGAAATACATCAGTTTTGGCCATATAAGATGCATATGCAGCATGATTTTCAAAAACTAATGCACCCTCATTGTTAAAGTTATCTCCTGAGGGATTGGACAAGAATTCTTCATCTGGGTAGTCAGAAATGGAGGAATCTGAGTAGAAGAATCTGTCTTGATGAAGTTTTTCCAGCTTGGCTTGCTTAGCCTTTTCCTTCTTAGTTCTTGCTGTCTCAGCTTTGGTTTGCTTAGGATTTTTAGCCTTGGCTTGCTCAGGATTTTTAGCCTTGGCTTGTTCAGGATTTTCAGCCTTGGTTTGCTCAGGATTTTCAGAAGGCTTAGTGATTGTCACAGTTGAAGGTTCTTTAGCCTCGTTTTCTTTGGCCTTGTGAGTATGAAACCTTCTTTTGTATTTCCATACCATTTTTTTCTCGAGCAATTTCCTTTCTCCTCCTTTTCTCTGCCCTTTCTGCAGCTACCTGAGCATCCCTCTCTATTCTTTCCCTCCTTCTTGTCTCAAAGGCAGCTTTCTTCTCCAGAGCCTCCTTATGCCTTCTCAAAGCCTCTTCAAGGGCTTTCTTGTTAGCAGCCTCTTTTTCAACCCTTTTCTTTTCTTCTTTTGACATTCTGCGAGGGCGTGATGAGACCACTTTCTTGTCTTCCTTGGTCAAGCTGGGGGCTGGCTTTTTAGTGGCCACATTTTTAGCTCCCTTGGCTCTGGTAGTAGCCTCTTTTGCTTCCTTTATAGCCTTAGCAAAACCCTCTATGATCTCAGCACGAGCTTGCTCAATTTCTTGAGTCATCTTACGAGGAGCTGGCTGTTTAGGAGCTACCTTCTTGATTCTTACAGCCTTTTCCTTGGGAGCTTCAGAAGTCTGTTTAGGAATAACTTTGAATGTTACTTCTTCCTTGGCTTTCCTCTTGCTCCTTTCCCTTTTCTTAGCCTCAAACACCAGCAGTTTCTGAATAGAATCTTGAAGCTCATTTCCAGTGCTAGGCTTGGATGCTGCAATTATCTCCATATTGGCTTCAGGAGGGATGACTGTGACAGGGATAGGCTCAGCATGCAGGACACTAAGAGGAATCCCATGCTTTTGAGCAATCTGCACTACCTTTGCAAAGACATCCTCTTCTGAAGTCTGTGGAGGAGGAGTCTTATGAGCCTCAAACTCCATATAGCTTATAGCTATGCCCCTGACCATGTCCTCAATTTCTTCAGTATCTTCAACGATTGTACTGGTCTGATTGGTCTGTTTCTCCCCCTTTTTGTCATCATCACCAGAAGGAGGAGGAGGATTGAGAGTTTGGTCAAGGTTGGGAGAGAGTAGAGGAGTAGAGGCAGTGACAGGTGTGGGAATGCTATCGCTAATAGGAGTGCTAGCAATAGGATTTGGGTTAGGGAGAGTTGGTGGAGAGGTATGAGAGATGGGGGAGGTAGGAATTTTTGTGGGAGTGCTATCGCTAGGAAATGGGTGATCGATAGGAGATGATTGGGGTTCTGGAGGTGTGGGAACTTGGGTGGATTTTGGAGATGGTTTGGGAGAGTGAGGGCTATCGATAGAAGAGGGGCTAGCGATAAGGGTGACTGGAGGGGTTGGGACTTTGTGCTGGGAGTTTGGAGAAAGGTGAGTGTTTTGAGGGGAATATGGTGGACTGGGAGAAGAAGAAGGAGTAGAAGAGTGATTTGGGGAATGAAGAGGTGAGTGAGAATGATGAAGGGGGGAGTGATGAGGGGATGATGATTTACCTTGAGGGTTTATGGGGCTGGAGAGACTCAAGTATTCTTCCAAATTCTTAACTTGAGCCTGAAGCTCCTGGATAGGCTTCAATAACTCCTCTTTCTGTGCCTCCAATGCAAAATTAAACTCAGCAGAGAGCCAGAAGACTATTTCCTCAACTGCTTCCTTGGAGAAAATTGAAGCTTTTGTTGCAGCAGCAGCAGGAGGAGGAGCTCTCTTAGACTGAGCTTCTTCCTCTATGGATTCAGGTTGAGCACCAGAAGAAGCAGAGGCATGAGAGGCCTGAGACTGAGAACCAGAAGTCTCTCTGACTGAGCCAACTGGAATCCCCATCTTTTTCAGGGTGGAGGTGGTGACTTGTTTGTACTTCTTGTTTTCTCCTTCCCCTAAAGATTTGATTTTTGAATACTCCAGCATGCATGATACCAGCTGAGGATAAGGTAGAGGAGCATTTGCAGATTTGTCTGACAGAAATCTCAACATTTCCATAGATACCAGCTGTCCTGGATTGAGTGGGACTTTCTGAATAAGGTTGGCCAGCCATGGATTGTCAATCTTTGCGAAACTGCTGAAATTTCCTGACTTGTGAGTCATAATTCTGGTATACACATAGTGTAGGATTCTGTTGATGACTAGCATGTTTGCTGGCTTGTTGGAGGTAGTCTCGTAGATCTCTGCAAGTTCTTCTTCAGAGTACTTTACAGGCATGTACCATTTGTTGAAGTCTTCCCCTGAGATCCCTAGAACTTTGTTGATAGCTTTCCAACCGAAGATAATACCCCTTCCTCTTATGTTAGCTTCGAAGATGACATTCACCAACTGCCCCTTTTATACTCTGAAATAGACTTCAAGCTTGAATAAAAGGACCGTAGAACGTCCTCGTTGTAATCATTGTTTACCCTGAGCCAGTTCTGGTAAGGGAGCAGCCATGCATCCAAGTCAAAACCCTGTTGCTTGAAATACTCCAAATCTACTCATACAACAGCTCTATCTAGGGTTCCTTTCTCAGCGAAGAAGGCGCTTAGAGCTTATAGAGGATCTTTCAGATAGGGAAAGTCAGCTTGGGCTACTTTTTGACGCTTGGGGTTTCTTTCTTCAACTTCTTTAGAGAAGGAGACAGTCTTCTGTGACTTTTTGCTTGCGGATTTGGAGGGTGGGTTAACGCTAGCGCTCTTTGAAACTTGAGGAACTTTAGTTCTGGCCATTTTAGGGTTTTTGGAAACAGAGGGTTTTGAAAACAAATGCTTGAATGCTCAGAGAGTTTTTAGAGTAGAAGAGAAATAGATGTTTCGTGAATGAATGCAAATGCAAGTGATTCAGCTTTATAGGTTCTAGGGTTTAGGGTTTTACCATTAGTGAAGTACATTAGCTAACGTTTCGAATTCTGACCTGTTAAGTGACTTGCTATCGATAATATGAGCTGCTATCGCTAGTAGGCATGATCCCACGCTGAGTAAGTGACTTAGACTTATCACTTACCCCTTCCTGCTATCGATAGCTGACTATGCTATCGACAATGCTTGTGACTAACGATGGCAATCTTTGCTCTATCCTTAGCTTTGCCCTGCATATAATAGCTATAGTGAACCTTACTATCGATAGACAAGTCCTGCAAAACTTAAGATTTGGCACTCCGATGCCTAAGTTAGTGATTAGTCTGAATGAATAGAATGAAATTGAATTGAGAATATTTCAGAAGTATTTATAACTCATTTGGATTTACCACTCCTAATTATCTTCTGATAAAGATAAATTGAGCTGGCTTAAGAGGTTTGGTAAAGATATCAGCAAGTTGTAAGTTTGTTGAGATGAACTCCACCTTGACATCTTTCTTTTGAACATGATCTCTCAGAAAATGATGTCTCACATCAATATGCTTGGTTCTGGAATGATGAACTGGATTTTTGACCAAGCTTATTGTGCTGGTATTGTCACAGAGAATAGGTACTTCTGGGAATTCCAAGCCCAGATCTCGAAGTTGATGCTTAAGCCACAGTACTTGAGCACAACAACTTGCTGTTGCAATATATTCAACCTCTGTAGATGAAAGGGAGACTCAATTTTGCTTCTTGCTGGCCCATGAGACTAAGCATCCACCTATGAATTGGCACTGACCACTTGTGCTTTTTCTATCTGTCTTATAACCTGCATGGTCAGAGTCAGAATAGGCAAGAAGGTACTCTTGAGTTCCCTTGGGATACCATAGCCCAAGCTCTTGAGTCCCTTGCAAATAATGCAAAATTCTTTTTACATTAGTTAAGTGGGATTCTTTAGGGTTTGCTTGATATCTAGCACACATCCCCACACTGAATTGAATGTCAGGCCTACTAGCAATTAGATAAAGTAAGGAACCTATAATTCCTCTATAATGAGATTGACTAACTACTTTGCTTTTAACATCTGCATCTAAGCTAGCAGAGGTACTCATGAGAGTGTCCTCATCCTTAGATTGCTCCATCCCAAACTTATTGAGAATCTCCTTACAATACTTGGTTTGGGAGATGAAGATGCCATCTTTCCTTTGCTTAATTTGCAGGCCTAGGAAGAATGTTAATTCTCCCATCATTGACATTTCAAATTCTCCCTGCATCATCTTAGCAAACTCTTCACATAGCTTTTCATTAGTGGCACCAAAAATAATATCATCAACATAAATTTGAACTATAAGCATGTGTTTATCTTTATGCATGATGAATAAGGTAGTGTCTAATTTTCCTCTGATAAAGCCCTTTTCAATAAGGAATGTGCTAAGCCTCTCATACTAAGCTCTAGGTGCTTGTTTGAGACCATAAAGAGCCTTTTTAAGTTTATAAACATGATCAGGCTTAGAACTTTCTTCAAAACCAGGAGGTTGCTCAACATAAACCTCTTCTTTGATATATCCATTAAGAAAGGCACTTTTAACATCCATTTGATAAAGTTTAATATTTTTGATGGATGCAAAAGCTAGTAGAATCCTTATTGCTTCAATTCTTGCAGCTGGAGCAAAAGTTTCTTCATAATCAATGCCTTCTTCTTGGTTATATCCTTTGGCAACTAATCTGGCTTTATTTTTGACAATTTGACCAGATTCATCAAGTTTGTTTTTGAAAACCCATTTCGTACCTATAATAGGATGATTTCTTGGTTTAGGTACTAAATCCCAAACTTGATTCTGTGTAAATTAATTAAGTTCTTTTTGCATTGCAACTATCCAGTCACAATCAACAAGAGCTTCATCAACACAGGTTGGTTCAATTTCAGAAATAAAGGCAGAAAATTCTATTTCATTTTGTAGTTGCCTTCTGGTTCTAACTCCTTTTGAAATCTCTCCAATTACTTGTTCAGTAGGATGATGCTTAAGATGTCTTAAGGAAGATTGAAGCTCATTAGTTTTATCTTGATCATCTTCAGCCTCATCTTCAGAACTCACTATCGATGGCTTTGGTGCTATCGATAGAGGAGTTTTTGAAGTGTTTGAAACTTGATCTCTATCATTTGCTATCGATAGCTCTGGGGCTATCAATAGAGAGCGTTTTAAAACTTGAGAAAACTCTTCATCCTCATTGTCACAGTGTTGTTTTTCTTGAGGAGTTTCATCAAACACTACATGCATTGATTCCTCAACAGTTTGAGTTTTCTTATTGTATACCCTATATGCTTTACTCCTATTTGAATATCCTATGAATATATAGATTTAGGATCAAACTTACCCAGATTTACCTTTCCATTATTATGGATGTAACAATCGAATCCAAAGATTCTTAGTTGACTGAGATTAAGCTTCCTTCCTTTGTAGAGCTCATATGGAGTCTTCTCCATCCCCTTTCTGATGTAGGCTTTGTTTGAAATGTAACATGTTGTGCTCTTTGCATCTGCCCAAAATATTTGAGGCACCTGTTTTTCATTCAGCATGCTTCTGGCCATTTCTGTGAGCACTCTGTTCTTTCTTTCTACAACACCATTCTGTTGGGGAGTACGTGGGGCAGAGAAATTGTGTTCAATACCACTATCATCACACATTTCCATGAACTCTTTGTTTTCAAATTCTCCTCCATGATCAGTTCTGATTGCAACAATCTTGTGGCCTTTTTCATTCTGCAATTTCTTAGCAAGCACACAAAAGGCATCAACAGTTACATGTTTCGAGGAGAGAAACATAGTCCAGGTAAATATTGAGTAGTCATCCACAACTACAAGAGTGTATAGACTTCCACCTAGGCTTTTCACTCTTGCTGGCCCAACTAGATCCATATGAATTAGTTCCAATGGCCTACTAGTGGAGACTGTCTTCTTGATTTTAAAAGAGGACTTTGTTTGTTTACCTCTTTGACAAGATTCACAAATCAAATCATGTTTTATTTTGAAACTAGGAATTCCTATGATCAGCTCCTTCCTAACTAGTTTATCAAGTTGTGTAAAATTCACATGAGCTAGCCTCTTATGCCATAACCAATAAGTTTCATCATTAGAAATAAGAAAATATTTAGCATTTCAGAACCTTTTGTAAATTTTTCAAGGGCATTTGAAAGCTTTTCTTTTTCCTTCAACAGAGTTTCACAACTGGAACAATCACTAGTATTTATTGTTGAAGGATTAGCTATCAATGGAGGACTCGCTATCGATAGCTTAGCTATGTTGGATTGCGATAGTGGCTCTTTTATCGATAGTGAAGGTAGAACTCTTGATACAGAAGAGGAAATATTTTTCTTGAGTTCTTTGTTTTCTTTTCTCAAACCTACAACTTCCGTAGCAAGCTTAGTTAGTTCAGTATGCATTTCATTATACATACTTTGAAGTTCAGAGTAAGTAGGTTCAGAGTCATATACCTCAGTATCACTTTGTTCTTCTTGAGCAACAAGACAAAGATTTGCACTCTCTTCATAATCACTAGCTTCCTCATCTGAGCTATCACCCCAGATGAATGATACATATGCTTTCTTTCTTCCAAAAGACTTCTCTTTATTTTTCTCCTTTTCTTTGAATCTTTGGAGACTTGGACACTCTGCTTTGAAGTGGCCAAGCTTCTTGCATTCAAAGCATACAGGAGCTTTCTCTTTATGAGAATCCTTTCTGAAGCTAGGACCTCCCCTTTGGAAACCTCCTCTTCTTTTGAAGAATTTCTTAAATTTTCTTACCATGAGAGCCATATCTTCATCATCAAGATCTTCATCATCACTATCCTCTTCATCTTTTTCAGAATCTGCAAGAGCAAGAGACTTCTTCTTAGGGTTGCTTTGAGCTTCCCTTTGGGCTATCAGAGTTGGCTCATATTCAGCAAGGTTGCCAAACAAGGCAGTGATGGATTTGGTTGATTCACCTTGCATCTCTTGGATGGCAGTGACCTTCATAAGCCAATCACCCTTTAATACTTTTAGAATTTTGCTGACTTGTTCTTTTTCTAGAATTTCTCTTCCTAGTGTAGCAAGATTATTGATGAGATGAGTGAATCTAATCTCTAGATCTCTTATCTTTTCTCCATCAATCATTTCAAACTTGTGGAATTCTTCAATAAGCATTTCCACTCTTCTGTCTTTTACTCCTGAAGTTCCTTCATGAGCAATTTGCAGAGCCTCCCACATCTCCTTAGCAGTGTCGAGGTGGCTGATTCTGAAGAATTCTGTTTGACTAAGTGCACTCTGGATCATAAGAATGGCCTTGCTGTTTAATTCCAGATCTGCAATATTATTAGGAGTGAATTCATCTTCACTTTTGGTTATGCCCAGACTATCTTTAGGCACAATGTCACCTTCTTCTATGTTTTGCCACAACTTATATCCATTTGCTTTAATGTAGATTTTCATCTTGAGTTTCCAGAAGGTATAATGCTTTCCATCAAAGCCAGGGGGTTTGTTGATAGAACTCCCTTCAGGCAATATATTCTCATACGATGCCATTTTAGATCTTTACTTCTCAGATTCGTTGGAATCAAAAGGAGAAGACCCGCTCTGATACTAAATGTAAATGGCAAAATGCACAAAGGGGGGGTGAATTGTGCTTTCCAAAAATCAAGCTTGAAATACAAATACACTCCTTTATACTGGTTCGGCCAAACACTGCTTATGTCCAGTTCTCCAACTCCTCGTTGGTTCCACTAATCACAGGTTTTACAAACCAGGTTCACCTGTCAACCTTTACAAGACAGAGTTTTAGAAACCTCTAAACACTCCCCCTCACAAGTTGTAAGACTAACCCTGTTCTAAAGTCCTCGACTTAAGAACAACCTCAAACAATAGAGGATTTCAATAAATGAGTTCACTAAATGAACAGATTTTGTTAATAACTCAAGTACAAATGAACTCTCTAAGAGTAATAAAGCTTTGAGCTAAAGGTAGGTAAAGATAATGAATGAATGTTCACAGTTTTTTGTTCACATCTTCATAAATGCTCAAGCTTTGGCTTTTATATGTCGTCTTTGTGTTCCTAGAAACTTTCAGCTTTGAATCCATTTGAATATAGTCGTTGGAAGCTCCTAGCCGTTGGCATTTAATGCTGGTCTTCATCTTAGTCATCTATCTTATCTCACTTCATTTAATTCTTGCAGAAGATGAACTATGAGAGATAGGTTGTGTTTACCAACTACCTGCAACATTGTACTTGTGTAGCAGCTTTTTCAGTATCGCTAACATCTCATGTTATCGCTAGCTTCATAGAGTGAGTCATACAATTAACTTGTTAGTTAAACAAGTATTCATTGAAGCACAGTTATCGCTAGTAGGATTCATTAGCTCAATGTCCACAGATAATATATCAGAATGACTAAGTTATCTCACCAAGTGATTTCATTATCGATAGCTAAACTCATTATCGCTAGCACCTTTGTTATTGATAGGCTATTGTAGCAACTTATGTGAATGTCTAAGTGTTCCACTTTCGCTAGCCATTTGTGATGTCGCTAGAGTCTATATTAGCGCTAGTGTATTTCATTTGCTCAAACTTTGCTTCTTATCAATCATCAGCTATCGATAGCTCTCTATGTTATCACTAGTGATTATGTTGCATTTTCTTCTAGCTGTTCCTTGTGAGGTCCTTAGCGATAGAATCATTTCCTTTTAGTTTATTGCCAAGTTTTCATTAGCTAGTATTATCCTTGTTTCTTCATTTACTAGCGATAGGCTTTTATTCTAGCGATAGTATAACTATTATCCATAGAACCTGTTTAACGTTTAGATGACTTATGTTTTTCCTTAGTCACTTCCCTTAATTCTTTTTTTTTAGGTAAGGAACACTTCCCTTAATTCTTTTCTGACTAAGTTATACTCTTATCTGTTCATTTTACTTATGCTTTCTATAGGGTCCAGTCTTCATCAAAACTTAAGATTTCTAACAAAATTCACTCTCAAAACAAAAAGTTTTAAATGGCGTGTAGCCTGTTGAATATAGATGGGTATTCGAAATGAGAAAAATGACGTCATTAGATACAAAACACAACTTGTAGCACATCATTTAGAGGAAAAGGAGGCATTATATGAGAAGGAGGAAAAAGAGGCATTCATATCATTAAGGGTTAAATATCATTTTAGCCAATGAACTATTGGCTAAGTATCATTTGTCATAAGTGTAACACCCCAAATTTTAGAAAAGAGAAAATAAGGAATTATTTAAGATTTAGGAAATATTATTAAAATATTAAAAAGCATTAAAAATAAATGTATGATGTCTTAGGTATTTTTAATAATTTTAGGGCTTATTTTATTTAAGAAACAAAGAAGAATTAATTAAAAGATAAAACGTAATTTTGAGGAAAAATGGATAACAAGGATATAATTGAGATTTTAGAAATGTATTTAGAAATTAAAAAGCCTTATAAATAAATTTATAAGGCCAGATAAATTTTTAATATTTTTTAAAGTTTATTTTCTTTATTAGCTCAAGAAAAATAGTTAGAAGATAAATTTAAATAAGGGAATATTTGGAATCTTGGGGTATTACTTAATATTTAAATAGTCTTATAAATAAATCTGGAAATTAAAGTATGCCTAGAGAAATTATTTTCGGACAAATTTCAGATTTATTTGTAAATGAAAATGGTAAATGAAATTACCATTTAAGAGAAAATATAAATTGGGAAATGAGAATTACAATATCTGCCCCTAGTTGAAAATATCTTCAATTATAAAGGGAAGGGCATGATAGTAAAATACCTGTTAAAAATAAATATCAGATCTCTTTAAATGTAAGCCACACATGTGTCCATTTCTTATCCCTCTCTATTTTTTCCCCCTTCTCTCTGCCTCCCAATTAAATACACGTATACACACAATTGAAAGGAAAAAAAAAAGTATATACTCCCTGAGTCCCTCTCACCCGAAACACACACACAAATTCGCTTCATCACACACTCTCTCACCAACTCTCACCTCTCACTCTCTTCTCCCTCTGTTCGGCATTCAGCGGCGTCCTCAGCCCAGACCGGCGGCTCACGGCGGCGGCTCACGACGGAAAGGTCCAAGAAGGCGTGGGTCACGTCAGGTAAGCTCCGTCTTCTTGTTTTCTTCTCATTCTTGGGCGCGATCTTGAGTGAAATGGGGAAGAAGGGCTTGAATTTCTTTGATGTTTCTGAAGCTTTTGGATTCATAGAAGTGACTCTTGAAGCTTGTTGTTGGTTGGGTAAGTGTTGATTTTGGAAATAAAGTGAAATAGGTCCAAGATTTTCCAAATCTCTCTTCTTTGCTACTGTTCACCGACGGCGAAAAATTGGGATTTCAGGTGTTGGTTGTTTTAAGGCTTGATTTCTTGCATCTGATAGTCACTTTAAGGTTATGGAATAGGGTATTGGGATTGATTGGAGGGATTTTGGAATTTTGATTGTTATTTTGTCTTCCCCTGTTCCTGCAAATTCGTTGAGCTCAAAGGGGAAAATTCTTGAGCCTGATACACTGGTAATTGGGAGGTTCTGATAAGCAGTATATCTGGGTGATTTGATGAATTTTTGGGAATGTTTGAATTATTGTTTCCCCTTCCCTTTGCTCTGGCCGAACTCAAGTTCCCTTGGGGTATCTTGATTTTGTTATTTGCTTGGATGTTTCATTACTTTAAGCATGAGGAATAAATGATGATTAGGAAATTGATGAAGTATAGAATTTTTGATTATTGTTCCTTGTTCCCTGTTTCTGTTCTGGTCGGCCAAGGAAGGGAAAAGGGACTATTGATGTTTGTTTTGTTTTGAGAGATGGATTGGAATTTTGTTTATGTATGGTTGATTAATGTTAGGTTATTAAATGTGAAATTCTTGTCTTTTTGCTATTCTGGCCGTGGCTTTATGGAGGGAAAGAAGGAAGAATGTGTTGGTAATTAGTTAAACAATAATTAAGCAATGGTTAGTGATATGTTGTAGGTCTTTAGATTGTAAATCCTGATTGTTGTTTGAGTTGAATCAAATGGCTATTGGTTTATTGGTAATGAAGAAGAGTAGCATGATGATTAGTGGGATAAGAAAATAGGAGGTTGTTATGGATGTTGGATTAAAGGCTGAAGGGCTGAAATTCTAGTTCTTGGTTGATATTAATGGCTGCTGTTTATTGATAAGGAAAGAAGAACTAGGGATATTGGTTCAATAGGGATTAGGTTTAAGGAAGGATTAAGAATGGTTGTTGATGGTTCATGATAAGTAAATGAAGTAATGGTTTATGTTTTGTTGATCATTGGCCACTGATTTGAGAGACAATAAAAGAGAATGGTGATATAGATTTAAAAGTAATTAAGTTAAGAAGGTAGGAAAATGAGGTGGTTGTTCTTGAATTTATTGGACTTATTGAATTATTATTTTAAAGGTTGTGAATTAAGATTATACTTGCAATTAGGATAAGATTAATGGGGTAGAAGGAAATTTGTTAGTGATTCATTAATTTAAACTCCAAGTCAATGTATGGAGATAGGTTAAGAAGTTTAGTTTGAAGGTTGATTCATTTCTTAAGAATTTCCAAGGATTAGGGAAGCTTCAAGTTGAATGTAAAGACTAACAAGTGGTAGTGAATATGAGTTCATTGAATTATTAATTGATCAATAAGGAAGATTAATTAATTTGAAATAATAGAGGTACTTTTGTGCTTATGTTTGTGTGGTGTGTGTATTAATATGTTTTGTGCAACATTTATGAATAATAATGTGGTTAGCCATTAAGTTAAGAATTTAGATTTTTACTATATTAGAAATAAGACGGATAGTACTCTAGGAACGTGAGAGACGTTTAATTACTATGCATAAGTATAGATATTAACGTATTATTTTATATTATAAATGTTTATAGGACTGAATAGTGGGGTTGAATTCCCAGAATACGGTGAAAAGCAGAAGTACAGTAAAGAGTAAGATAAGGATACAGGTAGCAGTTTATTTCATATAATATTTAATTACAGCTCATTGCATGCATAAATTTCATAATATCTGTAGCAATGGTAATTTTATTCCTTAGAGGTTATGAGGGGAGTACTCCAAGGCTTAGGTGGGTCGCTCCCCTTTGCCAGAAGTTATGAAATCCTGTTGCAGGTAGAGGTACCACCACTATTTAATGAATATATCGTTAATAGTGGTTGGTAGAGGTTATAAGGATAAAGATTATTCATATTGTGAAGATTTATGATTTATTATGCATGAACTCATATGAAAGAAACTGCTATTGGGATTACCAATCTCACCCCCATCCCCAAACATTTTTCAGTAACGCAGGTTTGGAAGAATCTAGCTGGGAGTTAGTGAGATGATTAAGATGAGGAAGCAGTGTTAGAAGAAGTTTAGATGAAGAAATTAAACTTTATAATTTGAAAAGTAAGATTATTTGTATATGATGTAAAATTAAATTATTAAATTAGCAGTAGAAAGTATAGAAATTAGAATTGTATAAAATTATTAAGAGATTTAAATTTCTCAAGTATTATGAATTAAGAATAATTATCTTGAGAGGGTTAGCGTACTTTTAATTGTTTTAATAACCACTTTATCTTATAAAGAGTTTTTAAATTATTCAATTTGTCCGAAAAGCCCATTCCAACTGCATTAGAGTTGGAACATTGCTTGGAAAGAAAAAGTTTTAAATTTATTCGTATTTTTGGGCTTCTGACATTAAAAAGTGGTTATAATTCAATTAAAGTGTTATAGTATAGTATGAAAATTCCAGGCGTTACAATAAGTATTTATAAAAAGTATCTCGTACGCCAACTAAGTTTTAAAATTGAACAGAACGACCAACGCTGTTAACCAACACCAAACGGACGTTACCTTTGTAATAAAAAAATGCATTTATGACATGAATAAGAGGGTTAGAGAAGAAGAGGAAGGGCTCTTCCAAAAAAGGAAAAAAAAGAAGAGGAAGGAAAGACCTGACAATTTTGTGGTTGGAGGGTAATTTTGTATTTTCATGTCATAAATACACTTTTTAATTAAAAAGATAATGGCCATTTGGTGCTGGTTGACGGCATTGGTCATTCTGTTCAATTTTAAAATTTAATTGGTGTACAAGATACTTTTTATAAATATTGGTATAAGATGATACTTAGCCAATAGTTCGTTCACCAAAATGATGTTTAACCCATTCAATAAAATGATTTCAAACTCAGAAAAAAAGTGAATAAAAGTCCAACTGAAATCCTCATCCTTTTATTCGGAACTATACAGCTATATTATTTGGAATAATTAAACAGTAGCTTTTCTAGTTATGTACATTAAAGTGAACTAAATGGAAAACTCTCCTCATCAACCAAGAGAAGCTGTCCCAAGTTAGATGAAGAATCCTTTCAAATGTACACCCTCTTAATATATTATACGATCTCCATTACTTAATGCAGTGGTATGAAACACCCATATTGAGTGTTGGGAGTGGACAGATGGAAAATCTCATATACTCTTCACAGAAGATGGGTGGAAGTCACCTCCCAAAGGTGCTATTTCATGGCTCTTTTGGCTTTTCTTGAGAAGTTTCTGACCATGGTATCGTCAGAGAATGTCAAAGGAAGTTCTTCCTCCACATTCTCTCTTGGATCAATCCAACCAGCAGAACCAATCTCATTCTTTTTGCCATAACTAGGTTTCACAGATGAGTTAGGTTCTTCAGGAATATCTCGAAACAAGTGTTTCAAGATAAAAAGAGCAGTATCAGGATCTCTCCAATAGTTCCTGACCACCAAAGCAAATATTCATGTGTAAGGACTTGGCCAAGATGATAGACAATATAAGTTCGGCACTAAAAGAAACCAATTCGAACGTACTCAAGTAGAAGAATAAGTTAATCTATTTATTTTTTTTAATTTTAATTTTTTAATTTATCTAAAACATTCAAATTAGTTTATCTTAATTCCAATATTTAAACATCTGATCAATATGATTAAGTTTTGATTATTTTAATGTAACTCTCCTCCCTAAATCTAGTCATTCAAAGAATAATATATCAATTTCATTCTTTTGGGCTCTTGGAGATTCTCCTATAGTATTTGGCTAGTGAGAAAGAGTTGAGATACTCTCTCTCCTTTTCTAATAAGAGGATCTTTTCCTTCATTTTTCTAAAAATCTTTTGATCGCCTAACGGGGACAGACTTGTCTAAAAGTTCACTGTGTACAACAGAGAATAAGAAAAAGCGATACGGCGAAATGACAGGAAATATGTAAACTTCAGTCACAAACTAAAGATTAAACATGAATTTTGGTGCGATGATATCTTGAACAAGGGTAACTAAGATGTCTAGCAGCATTTAATAACCCCGGTGGGATCTTGTATACCACAAGGCACAGAATAACACTAGTTTTGGATGGCATTTGATGCCATTCAAATCAAAGCAATTTCACATCCTCACATTTCTAGATCTGTCTCAAAAAAATGACATTGGTTCAACTTGTACGGACTTGTAGTGTTTTGACTTATGCTTGGTTCACCCAAAATAGGATAACAAACTTTGGCGTGAGGATATACTACATGCACCATATCCAAACTGTCTCCGCATAAAATTGTTCACAAGGATGATTGGTCAGACTGATAAATGACAATTAAGACTTGTACAATGCTATCACAAAGCGATGACTTGTACCTTTTGTTTTTTGGGGCAGCATGTAATTATTTCTTTATCCAACAAGGCTTTGCAAAATTCTTAATACCCGTCAAGAATTCCACAAAATACAATTCACAAAGTTTCCAGCTTGTTACAAATAAAACTCATCAACAACAAAAACTTATCCCACTAAATGAAGTCGGTTATATGGATCGCAGGACATCATTTTAATCTATCAAAAACCAGATCTTTAGATAATCTATTGATGCTCGGGAAATGATTTAAGGATTTTTAAAAAGGAAAAAATATTTTAGTTAGGTTTACTTGATCATTTCCATTTGATTTGAGTTTTATTTGTTAAATCATCGCCTGAACATCAAGAATAGAACTGTTGATTTTGGCATTTAGATTCATTGTGAAATCTTATGGAGGTTGCATAAACTTTTTCCATGTTAGATGTTTCAATGGAATAGATAAATGACCACATTTTACATGATTTTTCCAGAAAATTTAGTAGTTGAGCTTTGGTTTATGCAAAAGATGAAGATATATGCTGCAGATATTTGTTGTCTACTATAGAATTACGATGGATTAATCAAACTTCCATAAAGCACTTACGTATGTGATCCGATGGCCTGTAGATAAGGATGCTCAAAGGTTTTATCCTGCATTGAAAATATAATGTCAAGCCGTTAATATCCAATTATATCAAAAGGGAAATTGTACATTTTTTTTTAATTAAGAATTACACTTAGATATCATAAGTGTAGTTACCAATGCCAAAATACTATAAGTCGTTATGAATGTTGTAAATTTTAGCAGTGGTTCTACTTCCTGACACCAGGGTGTTGGATTGAGATCAAGAGTGCATTTAACCCCTAACCTGAAGCATATAATCAATATGTCCTTCTTTGCTTCCTGTTAACCTCTCCATCATAAGAGATCCATATGTTTCTTCCTCTTCTTCAGAATTATCTCCTGCAACATCATGGGAATATTAAAACATACAATGCAAGAGAACAATTGGCTCACTATAGTTCCATATTAAAAACAAAACCATGTATCCAACAAATGATCAATGAAACAAAAGCATAGTTACATACGTGTTCCAGTAGAGTAGCAAGTTTTGAATGGTGCAGTTAATAAATTACAAATGATGGGCACAATTATTTATAGGAGAAAGAAGAAAAGTATCGGAGAATAACATTCCTCACGTTTGGCCCGAAGAGAGAAGATAATGGGGAAAATCAAAATCCAGTAACAGATTCACATCAATACTGCATAATTACAAAGTTGACTATTTATGAAGAAACAAGAAATTAATCTAAAACTCCCAAAGTGGAAAGTCCAGGACTCTGCAGTCCCTGTTGGCTAAATTCTTTGTAGTTGATCAAGACTAAATAGCATGGGGTGTTCTATGATGTATTCAAGCAAGTTAACGTTTCTATATCAATTACTAGCTTTTAGGAAACATCTTACTGCAGAGCAATCTGACGGAGAAAAACCAAGTTAACTGTTGCAGAGTGTCACTGATGGAAACTAATGTTGTATGAGATGTCTAAATTTCCCATTAAGTAATATGTGATGCTCAATAGGGTATTTGAGCAATTAATTTTCCTACTTTAACAGCTAGCTTTAGGTAAAGGACCTGAGAATATCTCGCAGTTAACATCATAGATTCATAGGTATACAAAAGTATGCATGCAGACACCTAATACGGGAAAAAAATTTGTAACAAAAAATTTTACATGCATGAGAACACAGTAAGATTAATATAGAGTATAACTGAAATGATAACTACATATAAAAATGGATGGAAGTCAGTATATATATATGGGTCCCACATAATTCAAGTAAAAATTAACACATCATCTCACATTTATAATTGGGCAAAGGTGCAAAAATGTCCGTGTAATTTGGTCCAAGGTCCACCCAACACAGCGAAGGTTTTTTTGGCATAAAGTTGCCAAAGTAGTTGCCAAAATGGGTCAAAAGTGCCTGTACTGTCAATATATGCTAACAGTGTTCAGTTTTTCAACGTTTGGGAAAATAAAAAGTGCAAAAATATCTATGTAATTTGGTTCAAAGTGCACTCAACATTGCGATTTTTTTTTTTTTGGCCCAAAAGCTCCTACATAGTATGGTTCCCTCAGTGCCTATGCTATTTCTTTACACATGCTAGGTAGGAAAAATAGATGAGGGTGAATTTGGTATTTCAATAAAATATTTTTCAAAACTTTAAGTTCAAAAGCAATTTTCAAAAACAGATAGCAAAGAAACATAGTATTGAAATCTTAGGCAAATGCTTGCTACTTAAAGCCTCAAAAAGAGTATATGATAAACACTTAAACCCACAGAAATTTAGAGAAACAGAGTATGAAGATTCAAAGTCTTAGACAAATACTTGTAGCTCAACTTTTTCTCTGTAATTTCATGCTTCAATCTTCCTTCATCAATGAATATTTATAAGCCTTTGATAATGTAAACAAACTGTTATGATATATTTCTAAGAGTTAGTTAGGACTGTTATAATTGTCACGTGCCAATGGGATTAGGCCGTTAGACTTACTTGAGACTAGAGGGATTATAAATAACCCTCTTTGTAATTGCAAAGTCAGATTTGGACTCATTTGTTACCTGAATAGAAAGTGCATTTCTATCCCTCTTTGTAATTGCAAAGTCAGATTTGGACTCATTTGTTACCTGAATAGAAAGTGCATTTCTCTCATTCTCTCTGTTTCTCTTCTCGATTCCCTCTCTGTTCTGTTCTTTCCTTCTATTCTTTCTCTCTTTCCTTCTTTTATCATAACACAAACATTGTGAAAAAATTTGCCTAAGATGTCAATACTCTATTTCTTTCATACATGTTTTTTTAAAATTTTTTTTTAACTTACAGTTTTGAAAAATATTTTATTGAAATACAAAATTCACACCCCTCTTATATATTTCTCCTGCCTAACATGTGTAAAGTAACGGCATGGGAAGTGAAAAAACCATTTTAGTAACTATATGGGTACTTTTGGGCCAAAAAAAAGTTCGCGGTGTTGGGTGCACTTTGGACCAAACTATATGGGTATTTTTGCACCTTTTAGTTTCCCAAACGTTGGAAAACTTAACACCGTTAGCTCATATTGATAGTATGGGCACTTTTGACCTACTTTGGTAACTACATAGGCAATTTTGGGGGAAAAAAACTTCACGGTATTGCATGAACCTTGGACCAAACTACATAGATTGCACCTTTGCCCTTTATAATTTATAAACATGTCAACACAAATAGACATAGTACCTTTATTGTGAAACGAGAAAGTATTTTCCCAACAATATTACTACTTCTTATAATATCCATTTTTTTTTTGTTTTTTGCCATTACTTCTCATGATATCACACTATTATTTTGCTTCTATCATTCAGCTCAAAAGAAAAAAGTTTTTTAAAGAGAGGTAAGAAATGCTCCTAAAAAAGATGACAATGAAGATAACACTGAATTGTAAGAGAATATAACATAAGACCAAAAAAGCGTCCCAAACATCATTATCATCATTATTTTGCCAGAGCAGATTAAACTCAATTTCTCTAACTGAATTAAAATAAGTCCACATTGATGCTTCTTGAGTCAGCACTCAGGGTCCTTAAAATTTGTTGTTATTTCTAAATGAAAACACCATGTAACATCTGAAAGATCAGATGACAACTTTTGCAAAAAAGCTTTATAACTCCAACCAGACCCAAGATTGTACAGCAATGCAAGTGACAGTCCAGAAAGGATTGGAAATTCAGCCTATCACTCAAAAAAGAAGTTTAGCACATTTAAGTGAGATCAGTTTTCATAGAGCAGCTAATGGTTCAGAAGAACCTCTGCACGCAGCATACCAAAGGGAAGTAATAAAACCACAGTTTCAAGTTGATGGGTCGTCAAGTCTGGACTCTTTTAAAGGATTTAAGAATGCAATACACAACATGTCTTCAAACTTGGCACCGTGGATGTTAGCAATATTGGTTTCTGGTCTCAAGTTGGTTCCAAGGGGAATTAATTAAAATGCTTCTTGAGACAAGGATCTTTAGGGGAAGGGGTATCCGTATGTAATTTGTATAATAAATGGTTAGGGTAGTTTATTTATCTTATTTAGAATATTTTATTAAGATTTGAATATAATATCTTATTAGGGTTTGGATATTAGATACTTAATTTATTAGGATTTATGCTCAATTAACTTGTCAAGTTTTGAATTAGATATCAAGGCAGCATTAGGACTACCCAGGATTTGAACTCTCAATTATTCAGTGGCATTTCAGTTTTTTTTTTATTATCTCTATTCTCTCTCTTTCACCTTTCTTTCTACACTCTACCTATCACAAAAATAAGAAAATAAAGAAGTGGATTTAATTCCCTTACCTTCTATGCTCTCTGTTGTCTTTGACTGACATACAGTAAGGATCTTTACCTGCATAAAAGCCAGAAAGTACAATCACCATCCTAATCACTAATGATTCCGGAAAAGATCCAAAGCCATTGTTCTTTTTTTTTTTGATAAATCCAAAGCCATTGTTTTAAACCTTGTATATTAATGATAAGGGAACATGTCCAGTTTCTTCTCAAATACTGGCTTTCATCAATTCTCATTTGAAATCATTACTATTCTGATGTTAATACTGTATGCAACAAAGCTGTGTTCAATGTCTTTCTCTAATTTTAACACCTTTCATATCGACATTTGAACTCGATTTCATATTACTGATTGTACTGAAAGCACAAAATGGAAAATAAATCTTTTTGCTGGTTTGTACTCTTGAAATATGACAAGATGGCATGATTATCAATCAATCCTCTTGTAATGTAATGCTAACCCATAGAAAGACGGGGTAGCCAACCAACCAATTGCTACAACATAAAAGTTACTTTGCCATTGTTAGAAGACACTGCCCTTTTCCTATAAAACCCAATTTTCTTAATTTCCTATTTATTTATGTTTTTTTGTTAGAAGTATTCAGCCGGTTTGGCCACGACACTAGAGATAGAATATTCTTATCAGTATTTTTTAAACAAATCTAGATTATTTATCTAAGTTAATTGGTCAGTAAGTCAGAGTCTTGCTAGCTATTTACTTGACAGCAAAAAATTAATAAAAGAGTGTGGTCTAAGAACCCTAGCAAGGCTAAACTGTAACTCAATAGAACTTATAATATGTTAGGAACACTTTCCAAAACCTAGGAAATTATATGATAAGGGAAAGGCACCTTTTGTTGGTTTGAACTTTGACTTGCTATTTTGAAGAAAGAAATAGAGGAGGGTGGCTATAGGGCTGCTTTGGTCAAAGTCTATGAGATGGGAACTATGCGAGTTAGTATAAATCCTTCCCTTCAGTTTAGCAAGAGGCAGAGAAGAATTTTGAATTGTGGCTTGGCCTTTTTGTTGGAGAGTGCCATTCCTCTCAAAAATTTGTCGAACCATTGAGTGTTTATGTTGGAGTTTAGGTGTGAGAGTTGCCTTTGTGTGTGCTGTCTATATCTTTTGTTTGAGTCATCTGTTGTAATCTAGAGCTGAAATCATACCCCTCCTGTATCGCTTTTGTGTCTATTTGTGTAGCAGAGTGGTGTTGCATGTTTTCATCTATGGATGTAATGAGTTTCTTGCTGTATTACTGTTATTTTTTTTAACTAAGCTATACTAGTGTTATCAATCTCAAACTATTTCCACTATCTCGTGTTATTTCAGTTTTCAGTATCCATTATCTTCTTGCTTAGAGAAGGGCCATAACATAATATCAAAACCGATTTACCATTGTTATTTTAAACGGAATTCACTAGGACTCACAGTAGCTTATCCATTAATTGCATGCTAGAGTCACTATTGGCAGCTAGTTTCCATTTTCAATAATGTTTCCTCATTCTAAGTTTCCCTTGTTCCCAAAGTATTTACTTTTCAAATGGCGCCAAAATACAGAGGTAACATCAAACTAACGGAATGCTACTTTCATCAAAAATAAAAAGGAACTCACCCTCAGAGATTTTAGATGATTAAGTACTGCCTGTGTACGAACTGCCAAGTCTTCACTAAATTCCTACACCACAAACAATAGAGATTAAGAAATAGAAACAACAGACCAATCCAGTAAAATATTGGTATCAAAATTTTCCAACCTGGAATCCGATATGCAACCTTCTTCCACCTCTGTGGTAAGGTACAAAAACAGGTCGTTTGCTGATATATTCTTTACATACAAGTGGCTCTACCCTGCAGTAGAAATGGATATCCAGCATTTTGGTAATATACAAGATTTAAAGGTAGCAAACAAGATATACAAATGAGAATATAAAAAGTATGTATCATTCCACAGTCATGTATGCATGCAAGAAACAAGGAGGTCCTTGCCTCCATCAAATTGTTTAGTTGCTTCAACATTAACAATTCATACTTAAATTTTTGGAGCAATTTTGGATGTTCTTGAGATGGTTTAACGGCATAAGAAACAACTGAAGTCAGAAAATAAACATACTTGGGGAAATGAAATTGATGCAGATTTGTAAATTTGTATAGAAGAAAAATAGGACGAAGATAGAATAGAGAAGTATAGAGGGTTCAATAACAAAGAAACAGAGAGATAGAGAAGAGAGGAAAGACGAGAAACAGAGAGCAAAGGGAAAAGCACTAAGCTTTACATTGTAACTAACAACTCAAATCTGATTACAATTGACAGTAAGGGTCTTATTTATAGGTTTACAATGTATACTAGCACTATAGACTTCTAACGGCTATATTCTAACCAACTCCTAACTACTCTTGCATTATTATTATTATTACATAAAAAAATGTACAAAAGAAAATAGCTGATGCAATGAGGTTTCACATACGGTGAAGACAAACAAAGCAAGGATGGCGCACCTTCTCTTGAGAAACAGATTGTAAGGTGAATAACTATGACACTTATGCACTACAGGAGTTACTTATGGCTGCCAATGTAGGGCTTCGATACAATGGCTAGTAATATTGAAGGAAAGACGAGTGCATTATGGTGATAATTGTACCTATAAGCCACTGGATCATAGGGGTGAAAAATGTTGAACATCTGGCGACACGCTGGCATCTGTTCAGTTATATTCTCCTCTCCCCAATATTCTTGGCCTCTTCCTGGAAAAAGTGGAAAAGAACGCATACTTGAATACTAACAATCCCTTTAAGAAATAAAGCAAGTACATTTTGGAAGAAAACATGGACAAAACTGATTCTAGTAATACCTCTTAAATTCTACAAACCATACAACATAAATCTAATGAAGTATATGAAGATTATTTTGTTATTTGTTTTTGTATGAAGTTATTATAATTTAAAATTTTTGAGACAGCTGAGGCAATTTCAGATATAAAACTGACGATTTGTGAGTATACAAAAGTAGTCGAATGCAGATTTCAGGGCCTATGACTATACTTGCTCATTGAGCCTTGAGTTACGTTAACCAATATCATTCCTTCAAATATGTGTTTCCACAGTTGCAGATATTTGATAATTGATTTATTATTTTCCTTCGGCCACCTTAACATTATCCACCATTTAAAAGTTTAAAAGCCATGGTAGTACAGAATTTGTGCATTGCTGTAGGGGTCCTCAGGTAAAATATAAATGTGCACTGCCAAAATGTGGAGAACTACATCTGAACAAACAAATTCTGACTTCTAAAAGCATACAATGTGCGATCGCTGAAAAACGAAAGGGACATTAATGATTGACTTATAAATTACTACCAATGCCAATTCGGATATTACGGAGGGCAAGAAACACTCCAAGTGGGGAACCAACGGCAAAGAATGTATCAACCTGCAATATATTCATTTCAGACAAGTGAGCAAGACAGGAACTGATAAAAATATGTTGTTTTTCAGTCAAATGGAAATGAAAAGTGCTCCATATTTTGCCACAAATTAAATTTTTTTTAATGCGAAAAATGTAAATCTGAAGATAAAATCTCTAAATTATAGTACACACGACATAAACATTTTCATTCTGTCCTTATACCTTGAATTGGAGCTTTGTGTATATGATATAAGGTGTATAACTCTTTGGCGCATCTTCTGCAGAAGCCAACTTCTCAGATAAGTGTTTCTCTGGCACACATGTAGTTGCTTCGTTATACAATGAACTATTAGAAATCAGCTTAATGCATAAAGCATATACCATATATGGAATTTATAGAGAACACTGCTAACTACCAGAACCTAGGTCTTCTTTTGAGATCTGGCTGCCACCATGTGATTCAAGTTCCACAAGTTTGGCTTTCAATGAATTAGCCTAAATGATGAAAATTGTCAATTAGCAGCGATTTACACATAAGTACAACTTCTTTGTTATGTTTAAATCAAAGAGTAGATATTTTTTTTTTACCTCTTCCCTGAGCATTCTGATTACTTCATCCTTGTTGCTCATATTCTCATGTTCATCCTTGGTCAATTTCTCTAAACCATCAGCAGGAAGCCCCACATTCATATTCTTGAGTTTAGATAATGCATCAGTTTTCTCATGGGGAGCATTACTCAAATCAGAAAGGAAATCTTGAACATTTGTCTCTTGCTCCGGCTCCAGAGAGTTATGCTCAATAGTGTATTTATGTACATTTGGTAAAGCAGGACATAAAATTGAGGGGTCCCCAGAATACTGTGCCTCCAATTCTAAAGGTGTCTGTTTGGCAGTCATCTTGTCATTAGACAAACTTACCACGCTCAAAATATCATCCTGAAGACTTGATAAGTAGCTCCCAGAACAATGGTCCTTCACAGTGACAGTTGGATTTTCATGCTTAAAATTATCCTTATACATTGAATCCATTGGACATGGAGAGGACAGATGTTCTTGATGGCAAAGAATATCATAGGATAACACACTTCCCAAAGAATGAGCATATATTGAAACCTATACAATATTCAGCAGAAAACAGACGATCAACAAAGTAGAAAACTAATAATTCACAAAATTCAGCCAATGGTTCAATGTTTTTCCGAACCACCTTTCCATCATATCCTGGATTGCGTTTGAGAAACTTCAAATACAGCCGATTTAGTTGGGTGGATACCTACAATAGTGTACATTGATGAGTATAAACAGATATTATTCTAATCATTCTAGTTACCTCATTTTTCCAACAAACTTGGCCAATTCCTTTGAGATACACTGAATGTTATCATGTATTTCGTACGTTAAAAAATATGCTCACAGATCGATTTTGAACAAGTGCAATCAATTTCCATCAACAGGTTTTGAAGGGTCCTCCGAGAGCAGTATTTACGGTTAGCAACTTATTTTAAGCCCACAATAATCAAAACATATTGCTAAATTTTATATGCATCCAACACATTTAAGGTGCATCCAACATCTTGAAGTACTATTTCAGTAGAGCCAAGTATCCTAAAAGAAATTTTGGTGCATCCAACATCTTGAAGTAATTTTCTAGTAGCATTAAGAATTCCAAGTTTAGGGTGTTCAATACTACTAAGCAAAATACTAAGGAAAAATTGCTGCAAAAGTTAATTTGGGATATTTGGTGCTACTGAAAAAATACTTTAGTATGTTGAATGCTTCAAAAATTAGTTTAGGATATTGGGTGCTATTAGAAAAATACTTCAAGCTATTGGATGCAATTCACCCAATATTTTGATTCGGATTGGACATTTAATCAAGATTAGGATTACCCATGACTTCAAAGTAAAGGTAATAATCAATCTTATCTTCTCAAGTTTTGGTTTTTGAATCATTCAGTATAATTCAATTTTCTCATTCTATTCACTATTTGTTCTTCTCCTCTCCATATTCTCTTTCTATCCCCCCTTTGGTCTTCTCTCTCTTTTATCTATTGATGTGTTTTACATATAAGTAACTTGGTCCAAATCCAAATTTTTTTTATAATTAAAAGGTAAAGGTGCGGATTTAGCAATAAACTATTGAGTGATGTACATCCAACATAATTATCTTTTGGCAGATGCAAAAATAATCTTAATCAAACAAAAATGTTGCAAATATAAAAAAGCTGTCAACTAGCCGAAAACTGTAAAAAAATTACCCTTCTAATTTAAAAAAAATATTTCCCAAAATGGATCAAACTTTGACTAATAAAACTGTACCAGATTACTGGAAGGAGCTTCTTCTACATATGTGTCAACCTTTTAACTAACTTTTCATTTTTTTTTGTTCCCATGCTTTATGTTCAATCTCTTCTTGCCATTCATATTTCTCTTTACTTCCCCCTTCCAAACTCTCTCTTCCCTCTTTGTTGAGATCAAGGAAGATTGAAGAGGGAAATTCTTGAGTTTGGTTTTACAGAAAGAGGGAGAGGAGGGGGGATGGACAATAGAAGGAGCAGGCTTGGAAGCAACAGGAATCTTGAGAGCAATACTAGCGATGGTGAGTCACACAAATGGGCAAGGATCCATGGAGGCAAAGAAACACAATGAAGAAGGAAAGAATGTCAAAAAAGAGAAGGGAGTGACAAGAGATCTAGTGGAGAGCAATGTGCAGATTGGGAAAAAGGATGGAGGCAGGGAGTGAATGTCTTTGATTTCAAAGGATGTAAAAGAAAATGGCTTTTCAGAAAAAGTAACATTCTCTTCGATTTACCGTGATGTTTTCCATAATAGGACCTCAGAGTTATGGCACCTCTTTCCTTTTTGAAGGGTAACATGGATGTTTGGAGTAAATTTAACAGCATTGGTAAAATTGCTTCATTTTTAAAAGTTTATTGTTTTATTTGCACCATTCAATAGTTATTGATGCTGGATGCTTCTCGAACAATTGTTCATTAGTAATAATGCACTTTAACCCAATAATTTTAAAAGAAAATGTAGAAAAAAGTGTATAATGTATGAGACATGCATTACCGAGTCAATGATGTCTTGACAGTAGATTGGGCTCATATAATATAACACATCATGAACTGTAGCGCTTAGCATGACTCGCAGGCCCCGCACTCCATCCAAGGTTATTTTCTCCACGGCACTTTCACCACTAAGCTTCAATCCTTTTCTCCACTATTGATGTGCAATTGGATATTAATTAATCTAAATAAATGTAATAAACATAAGGGAAACAGAGAAACGAAACAGACATTCAATATTCTACATCATATGCAATATAGAGAATGTGTGTTGGGAAAGAAATAAGGGTTCAACAATAAAAGGATGAACAATCAAAACTGTTTTATGTTATCCATATAACCATGAGAATTATGGCGTCTTCAAAACTTCAATGGACCATCTAAGATATAAGGAAATATACTATCTCATGCTACTTCCCTGTTGATAATAAAAGCTTTAAGTCAATTGATTCACAGATAACTAATCCATACTAGTTAGAATTGAAGTGAAGAATCCAAAATTGCCTTGTGGGGGAACTATCCCATCCAGAGGAACATATTTGGAGATTTATTTACCTTCACAATAAGCAATAAAATCTTTCTAGGATTAAATCTGAATGACTAATTGATATTGCGGTAAGCACTTTCTTGCCTCGCACATTCCCTTTCTTTAAATGATTCTCCCACTCTTTGGTGTCTTTCCCGCATTCATTGGAGAGGGATGGGAATAGAATCATATTTTCTGCCCCATAGGGTCTGTTGTCAAACCATAAATGTCCTTCATATTTATAAATAAATCTATTTATCTTAATTATCTTGATTATCCTCTTTAGTAGTTTTCCAAAAATTAATTGTCAGAATATTCTGCATATATTTGTTATTAATATGTGAGAATAATCTGTAATTTATCGGAATAAACTTGTCAGTATTAGTATTACCTCCTAGGGGCCTCTACCTTGTATGACAGTGACGCAATGTTCGGAAAAAGGATAAGGAATATTTTTATTCTGTTCACTATTCACACTCACATTAATATATATTTAAATTTAAAACACAGAAAGAACCCTCAAAGTATTTTCATATCAGAAATTAGAACCCTCTCGTATTTGACTTCCTTACACTGTCTTGCAAAGTTGCTATCTTTAGGTTAACACAGTCCCTTAAAATGTATTTAAAAGCTAAACAATAGAGTGTGCCAACGTGTGAGAGAATGATAAGATAAGAAAATGTTCAATTTTATAGAAAGGGAAAACAAAGGCAAGTGTCCTTAAAGAAACAGGTAGGAAATGCCCTTTGCCTTGCAGAAATAAAGAAATAAAATTCACAAAAAGCTTAAAAACATACAATCAAAGAGGAAGGGGAAAATACCAAATATTAGATACCTGACATGGGATAAAGAGGACCCTTTGAGTGCCACGCTGGTGTGCAGTAAGGTGCTGCTCTGCCAGACTTTCTGTAATATGCCGGAAATCAGCCACATCATCAACCAAATTAGATTTTTCCAACCTTTGCCCAATCCCATGAACCATAAATACCAAGTGTTGAACAGGGACCTACAATCAGTTATTGTCATAGTACTCATTCAAGCAGACCAAATTCAGAAAAACTAGAAGCAAGAAAAAGGGGGGGGGGGGGGGTTAACACATGATTTAAGTTAATTTTCTGAAACTGATAAAAGCAGCATATTTCGTTGTGTCAGCAAAAAATACATGTCTAAATTGACAAAAAGACTTTCAGAAGACGCAATTTTATGTTTCATAATCTCATGGAAAAGGGAATAAAGGAACGATTGTAGAACACTGAGAACTACATAAGTAGATATATTCACAAAGAGACTGCAAATTGATTTGTATCCTCTCATCTCATTTAATAATGTATAATTATAATTTTTAAACAGATAAGGAGAAACATGCTTGTACTTGCTTATAACTATCCAAGAAAAAATATATTACCCCTCTCCCTCTATGAAGGCAATCTCTGGCAGCTCCTGCTCATATACTCTATCCCCCATCCCCTCCTCCCTACCTCCCTCCTTCCACCCCCCCCCCCCCTCTCACACACAACCTTTCAGAGGAATTACGAGCAGTCATGCTGCTAGCCAGTGGTTAGCATCAATGGCACCGGCTACAGCTAGCAGAAAATAATTGGCCACGACCTCTATTCCATTTTCTTATAAGAAATTATTTCTTATCAATAAATATGAAGAGATTAATAAAACAGAGGTTATGATGGAAGAAGTATATTTGGAAATACACCGCAAGAAAAGCCAATCTTTTCACTAGGTTGTTTTCCCAAATAATCACTCAGGAACACAAATTCCAAAAATTTCCCTGTTTTTCCAGAAGGTATCAAAACTGTTTAAATTCAATAAACCCTAAACCCTTTTATGCATGACACCATGGATTATAGTCCATATTGATTTATGGAAGTCAAGATCCTACGCTACATGCCTCTCAGATAACAATAAGTGAACACATAGGAGGTCCAATGGCTAAAGGGGACCCACCAAGAACTAACATGCTTAAGGGCTATGTATAACGACTAACAAGTTTATTTTGTGTTTGACTTATTAAGATCTTTTAGATTTGGAGTATTTTCAAATAAATCCTTGGATTACCCATTCAATGTTATCGTGTAAAATGCATAGCATATATGATTTGCCAAATCGGAATATCAAGGATATTACTTATTATGATTCAATATCCTTGATTTAAAACATGAGTAGATGGCAACTTATCCTCCATATTTTGAGAAGATTTTAGAATATGTATTAATCTTTAGAGTCATTAGGGATGGGAATTTTGTCAATTTAAAGAATAAGTTGTATTCAGTTATTTTCATGTTATGGATGAGAATTTTCTTTTGACAAGTATCTAATCGTAAATTGTGTTCTTGATACAATACCTCTAGGTTGTAAGAGTCCGGTCAACTCATTGTGGAGCATTTTCTTTAGCTAAGGATTTAGAATCAAATTCTTCTATGGTTTTAACTGATCATATTTCTTTATTAAATATTTCGTGGGGTCTCTAGACAAGTTCCTAGCAGATCGTATCATTAATTCCCCACTAAGTGATTGAACCACTCAGTAGCATCAAAAACATATCTGAGTTTATAATCAGAAATATCAGGCCAATTTCCTAAAATTGTATTCATATTACAACAGTAGATCTCAAGGTTAAAAACTTGTGACCTACATAATGATGCATAAATGGTTTTATACTACATACTTGTGAACAGTAATCATCCATCTCCTCCTCCTTCTGCTGACGTAACTCATCCTGGAAAATTGAAATGATACTATTTAGTGACAACGGGACCATACTTAATTTACCTTCTCCTAGCTAGAATGTACATACAAATGCTCAACTGTATTTTTTTCTGGAATGGAAAATGCAATTTCATTCAGAAAGAGTGCAACAATTGTTTTTCACAAAAATAGAAGTATTTAACTAAGAAAATAAGGGCAATGCAAGTGAGGAGGAGAATTTTGACATTGGAAAATAATCAAGCAACGTTGCATAAGATTTCTAATATAGTATTCAATGAAAGAACCCAACATATAGAAGTTGATTGTCATTTTATGATGGAGAATATTCAATCTGGTTCTCTCATACTAAGTTTGTTAATTCAAAAAACCTACATGTGTAATAAACTTGGTGCAATCAATTTATATGCTCCAATTGGAGGAAGGTAATAAAATATATTATCAGGTCTTAGTAGTTGTTAGGCATAGACTTGTATTTACTTCATGTGCAATTGTAATATTGACAGTTATTTACAATTAGTTGTTAGGTGCCATTGAATAACAACAACACACCTCAGATATTCACTTCGTGTGTCTATGCTTTCCTCTAATTCTCTCTTCTATTCTAAACCATTCTTCCTCCCTTCTCCCAATATTCTTTCCCTTGACCCCCCTATCTTCATTCAACCATCCTTGATCGACCTCTGTCAGAATTGCAGAGATCTATCATTACTCAAAACTAGGGGTGAGCAATGGGCGGGCTGGGTAGCCTGAACCCTAACCCATACCCATCGCCCGCCCATTTAACATTAGATGGGTATGGGCTAGCCTATACCCGAGCCTCAACCCATTTAAGTCCGAACTAAATGGGTTTGGGTTAAATGGGTCATGGGGAAACCCATTAATCCCTTGACTTATTTTTTCTATTATTAAAAATTTCTAAATTTCTTATCAAAGTTAAAAATTAAAGCATCACATTCACATATTAAAAGTAACAGCAGAATCCACAACTTTACATCCATGTTTACATCATAGTTTGTTGCATAAAAGAACTTAAATTTAAACAAATATCAAAATAACATATTTTTAATGTTTAAACTTCAAACTAAAATGGGCGGGTGATGGCATTTTACAGTTTTACATTTTCACTTATTGAAATTTATAGGAATGACAATGATCACTGACTTATTCTCACTGGACAAAATAAAAACAAATTAAAAAAAATATAAATGGGCGGGTATGGGCAGCCCAAGGGTGTGCCCATCGCCCTCCCATTTAATTTTTAAATGGGCTGGGTTTGCACCCGCCCATCATGGGCTTTAATTGGGCGGGCATTAAATGGGTAAAAATTGCGGGTAGCGGGCTAGCCCATCGGGTTTCGGGTATTTTGCTCAACCCTACTCAAAACTAGTAGCTGGTAGTTAGCAACATGTATGCTACTGTCTACATAAATAGCTTAGCATTCAGTATTAAAGAGATCAATAAACTAATCTTATTTCGTAATCATAATAAAACATTTTCTAAGAGGAACTAAAAAGATGAATACGATAAGACAGAGGAAAAAATTAGCGTTGAACACCGGAAAAAAGACCAATCTATCTGCAAAACTTGATAAGAAATCCTCTAACATGCACAGAATACCCAAGTGAAGCCATAAACATAATCCTTTCGCAAAATCAATTTACAGTATCATGGCATCTTTCTCCCATCCAGTCCCTTTAAATTTAAGACATTATGAAAGAAGACCCTGAAGAGCTTAATTCCAAATTATCCATACATACAGAAGAGAAAAGAGGCCACATATATGTTTCAGCCACACAAATTGACAAACAAAACTATTCGTTTTCTTTTCTTTTTCTTTTTTTTTTCTTTAGCTCTAACCATCCCAATAATTTACCCCCAACAAACTATTTTGTTTTTGGAGGACGGGATAGAAACTGAATGAACACAGGCAAAACCAAAAGTCCAAACCAAATTTCAAAGAAAAATAAATGCTGCTCACCAAAAAGAAAAAATAAGAAATAAACGCGCAAATAGAAAATCGGGAGATATTACGAATATGCAATATCTGCCAAGCTCAATATGACTCAAATCACCTTAAAATTGCATTTTGTTAAGACATCTACCAAAGTGGAACTTGTAATAAACTTAGGTTCTATCTTCATCTAGAGTCTAGTATATTATAATCAAAAGTTTTAAAGTTTATTACTACGAAAATTCTTAATTATCCTCAATTATTATCTTGAAAGACCGACAGAGTGTATGATCTCTATGTAGGCCTCCTCATTCATCAAATTTTTGTTTTCAATTATCAGGTATCAAAGCATTGTAAAGAAAAGACTAGCCCTCAATATCTTTTGCTCACCCAATTATAACAACATTGCACAAAGATATAGAGTCACTCAGATAGGAGAGAAGTAGGGTAGCATGCCATGCATATCTAGACATTAAAACCTTGAGAGATAGAGAGAGAACCTGGGTTGGTTTAGGCAAGTTTGATGGGGAATAACCACGTCTTAGCTTGATTCCATTTCCAGCTAAACTTGCAATATTAGAAAATCCAGAAGAATTAGCATTTAGCCAAGCCTCCCAGGAATCATCCTCTCCAGTGAAAAGAGCATGCAGGCCCTACATGACCAACACAAAACATGAAGTGGCACTCAAGATGTTAACAATGAAAACAACACAATCAATTTAAGAAATAATAGTCATTTCTTCAAAATCATCCACCTACAGGGGTTGATCCTTGCAAATCAACACGAGCTGCATAAAGTCCTGATGGCTGAAATGTCCTGCGATGCCAAACCTGCAGGACCAAGTCAAACATAAATCTTTGTTGCACTTGGAACAAAGATTACAAACAGAAATAAACATCTTTTGACTTCCAAACCCCGGTCTACTTATCTATAAATGAAGAAAGTGAAATGTAACTGAGCAGGCTCCCCTATTCCACTAGGGGACAAAAAAGGAAAAAGAAATCAATAGTTGCCAAGATAGCATCACATGAAGCCCAAACTAATAAGTAGATGTAACACTAGTTTAAGCTTAAGAAGAAAACAAGAATAATTGAAGGAAATCAAAGAAAACAATGTGCTGATTTGTTAGTTCTTTAGAATCGAATGAGTTATATATATTGGAAATACAAGGAAAAGACTTGCATATGAAACCAATGAATTAAATATGAATAACGAAAGTGTTGTGATTAACATGATTTTGAGGCAGTATTTTTTTTAGGTGAAATATTTGTTGTTCTTTAAACCATAATTTTGGGATATTATAAGACAGACTATTCCTGTCTTAACTTTAAGGGATTTCCTCGCAACATACTTGTTTATGGACCTATTTAGGGTAAAAGCTATACAAAAACATATGTTTGTCACAATCTTATGACACTAACCAAATTAACAAAACAATTACAAACAATAATTCATGAAATTGTACTATTTTAGCGGACCTGATTACGATATGCAACCTCGAGTTGTTCAGCAACATCTTCACGAAGTGGAAGCCAATCCAAGCCCCCCTTACGCGCAAACCAGTGGCCTCTTAGAACACGTCGATCTTCTCCATTCCAATAAACAGAAAATAAATGTCGTTTTACTAAATCAACCTGCATCAGTTGACCATCACACACATGCAGAGAATATAAAGAAAAAAGGGGGGGGGGGTGGAAGAATCATATTATCTTAATATAACACATCAACCCAAATTAAAATATGTACTTGACAACATTTGAAATTTGCTGATGGGAAAAAGTGATAATTATCTTCATTCCTCTATATGGTTAAAATGTAAGTAAGATTCATAAATAAGTTTATATCTGAATATTACATCAATGTGCAAGGAAGGCTAGAAAAACATCAAATATTGACACATGAAATTCTTGTTCTTCTTATGGGAAATGAAGAATGACCTCAATTTAATATTGTTGGTTCTATGTCTTCGGATATATGAAAGGATGTAGCACTATTGACTCAGGTATTAACGAAGCTCAATCTAGAACTGGTGTCTCTATTTGACAAAGAAAGAAAGCATCTAAATTCATATTCTTCAATTTATTCTATGTGTAGTCTTTTGTTTCCATAAGATAAATATAATACAGTATAAACCAAGCTTCTCAAGATTTTCAAAAGTATTTGATGTGCAAATACAAATGCTTGACAATCTCATTTCCTGCATGAAGAGAAAGATTCCACCTTTTCAAATACTTGGGTTATGTCTTTCTCAAATCATAATCAGCAAGTTTTCTCTTTTTAATACTTGATACGAGAAGTACACTCATCAGAAGTTTGATCTTTCTGTAGCCTGCTGTCAGATGGCACAATCCCCAAGAAATGCTACATACTATGTTATAGAAACTAATACAGAAAATAGGACAAAAGTTACCTCATAAAGTCCTCCTTTTACAGGAACACCAACTCTCTCTTCCTCAATCTCATATGATTTTGATGGCCAAGCAACCCCATTAGAAGATCCATGACCATGTTTATCTGATTTGCTATCAGAAACTTGTCTTTCACTTGGACCGATGCTGCATTCTGCATATTCTCTCCACCAACATGAAAGCAATTCTTCCTCTCTCTACAAGTTCATTTGCAAGAAATAATGTCATCATCGGAAGGTCGCAACAAAGCAACAGCTAAGAGAAACATCAAAGAGAAATGCATAAATTCATCCAAATATATGTTAATTTACCTGCAAAAAGGATGCTTCAATTGCCAAAGAATCTCTCATGCCAAAACGAAAATAATCACTCTTTCCCACTATTTCTGAGGGAGGAACTGAAGCAGACAAAACTGTGTGCAAATGCCACAAAAACAGAGTGAAATTAAGTACATATCCAGTATGTGGGATATGTAATCCAAAAGATAGCCAAGAACAATGAATTTTTCTTAGTTTCCAGAGTCGAAAATAAAAGGACCAATAAATGGCTTCAAGTAACAGAATCTTATACATGCCTCCTCCATATACATGCTAAATCAGTATGCATAAAGTATTAATCTTCCATTTAATAAGAACAGTCAATCATATAAGGTGTATGTGTTCATATATAAGTCCAAGACTATCAAAGTTTGCAGACTAGAAATGGATATGTCGAATTTATAAATTTTCAAGATGATGAGCCAATACATAACCAAGTTTCACATTATTGGGACCAAAAAATTAGAAGGAAGGATACATATTATTATATAACAAAAAGACAGAGACAAATTGTCGGGAATAGGCTTCTGTGACTTTGTTACCTCTTCCATGGTTCAAAGGTTGGATTTTTTAAGCTCTGGCTTGAAAAAGTAGAAATATTGATTTGGTTATTTATTTGCCCAAGAGGATATCATATCTTCCACCCCCCTCTAAAAAAAAAGCCTCTTAAGCAGTTGTTCCCTTATGAAACTTCCTCTACCAAATAACATAAGTAATATATACATATGTAGATGAATGTAAAGAGTGGTGCCATGTTTTCATAACCAGATGCTGAAACCAAACAGGCACGTACATATTATGATACCTAAAAGATGCTTCTAAAATGAAAAATTTAAACCTTCAATTTTCAAACTCCAGAGTAAAAGGAAAAATCTAGAGTTCCAAAGTCAAGGAAAGGAGAGGTCAGCAAAATATTTCTGGATACAAGAAAAAGGAGCTGGATACAATAACTCTAGACAAAAAATTTATAAACTTGAGATATTAGGATAGAAATAGCCTAAGGAAGAGCATTTCTAAGCTTAATATAGTAATAAGCAGTTCATACTTCATAAGAATAGAGCATATAAAAGTATGATTTTCAGTATTTTTCAGTTCCATGGGTATTGTGAACATGCTATAACTTGTAACATGCTGCTATAGCAACCAGCACTTTTCCACATGCGCAGCATAAAACTTTAGTCTTAGTATCGATGTGCTACATAGATATTTGTATGTACTATAGCAAATGCTGCTAATAAATTGGGGAACAACAGTCCTAATTCAAGTAATTGGCCGAACAATATTGACTGATTTAATAATAGTTAAACATAACAAGGCATCATGGAGAAAATTTACTCCTTATGAAAGCATTGACCCAATGTCATTGAAAGAGGTTGGTGATAGGAATGAGGGGTCCAATTGCAATAAGGATGAAGAAGGAAATTACCATCTTTAAAGCTGATAATTTGACTATAGGATGATATAGCCTTAACTACTGGAGCTGAGAAGCGAGTAAAATGAAATCAATCATCATTTACATCCACTACAACAACAAAGAAGACAGCGGAAACTGTAGAGTTTGGTCCTCTATTGTCTTTAGATGAAAAAGATTGCCAAACTTAAAAGAGAAATATCGATAACTAGCCAATTTAGGGGCAGAATTGAATTATCCGCCATGCAAAAGCCATATAAAGCTACCAGTCATACAATATCACAAAAAAACTATAATGTAAAATACAAACTTACCGTTATTTGCCAATGGGACCTTACAAAAATACCACCTAACATCGCCCCCATCAGATGGGCTCCTCGTCTGCGCGAGATACTTCTGCCTTGCTGTAGAATGCTCGATAACATCCTCCAATCTTGCAATATTAAGAGGCGTATTTTTCAGCAAGTCAGGGGAAGTTTCATCAGCACCACGATCAGGATCCTCTGATTCCACCATTACTGTTCTCGAATTGCAATGCTCAAAATGTACATGCAAATGCGGAGAACTTAATACAGATTATAGAGTCAATTAAGAGAAAATTCCGTCAATTTCCCCAAGCTGTATAACTTTCCTGTTGATTTTTCCCAAGCTCACGAACAAGGGTTTCCAAAATAGAAGCAAAACCCAATGTGCTAAGCAAGAAGAGCTTGGGAAAATTGATGAAATTCCTTATAAACGCCTTATTGAGCTACCGAAAAAAAAAAATAGAATCGCAATTAAAAAAAATTGTAAATGGTTCTGAGAAGAATGGCGGTTGTGCGTTGAATGTAAGGTGAAGAATCAAACGAAAACGTGAAGAGAGGCACGGCAGTTGTAAGAAGAAAAGGTTGGCGGTAATTTAATTGATAAATTGTTATGTATACGTATGCTTATAGGGCCGAAACCATTAACGAATGGTTTTGGAGCCGACCGGACCGGTTAAACTCTGAGCCGGGAAGAAGAACGGCTCTGCTTACAATTTTTTTTTTTTTTTTTGCCATGGGCTCTGCTTACACAGATAGGCAGTTACATCGTTCAAATGTTTGGGCCGAGTTGGGCCGCCTAGGACCGGTTTTGGAGCTGTGAGCCAGAATTCTTTTGCGAACCCGAGTAGATCTAAAGAAGGGCAAAATAGAAGGATGAAGATTGAAAGAGGGGACATATTCATGATAGAGAAGGTGATGGACACTTACGCTCTGCTTGAATTTGAATGAGAGGAAAAGTTGGTAAGAAAAAAATTGGAAGGAAGGAAAAGTGAGAAGAGAACATTATTACTCTTCTTGTTTGGATGGATGAGAGGCAAGTGGGAGGAAATAAATGATTATATTTAAATTAAGTTAGATGTTATAATAAAAAGATGTTATTTTTTTTAAGAAAACAATAATGTAAAGTTAAATTAGATATTAACATCTTCAAAAGGTAACAAAATGTTATTTTTTAATATATAAAATAAAAGGTGAATAAACTTTTAAAACTGAATATATAAAATAGATAAATAAGTTATAACTATCCAACATTGTTAATAATCAATAAAAAATAAAAAATTAAATTTGTATAACATAATTAATAGAATAATCTTTTTTTAAATTATTTCTTTGGGTTTTTAAATATTAATATTGGTTGATGACATGATGTTGTAATTTTTGCTTTTATAGAGTTGCATTTGTCTTTCTGTTTGGACATTGTTCTTATGATTCTGATGTACTTTGTTTTGTTTCAGATATACAATAATACAAAAATAAAATTTGGTAAAAAAAACTAATGCAGTGTTATTAAAAAAACACAAGGGACGCCCAATTATTTTGTTTAAAAAAATGACTGACAGTAGAAGGTGTGGTATGTGTGGGAGCCATAGGGCCAGTGGGGGCAACAATTTTTTCCTTCAAATCTCTCCACTTAGTAGAGAAACTTGAGAGGAAAAAGGGCTGTGGAACCCCATTTTCCATCCTTCTCAATTTACTCTCATATCCAAGCAGGGGAAAATGTCCTCTATCCCCCTGATTGCATCTAATTATTTTGTATTTTTACCCACTAATTATAGTAAATTAGCACTTGTCCTAGGCTAATACATGGCACTTCAGGCACTTTTATACTTAGAATTCCAATACATTGAGTTAATTGCATTTTAGTGCTTAAATGAGAATTTTAAGGTTTAAACTCGTGTATTTCTTATTTTTGGACTTGGGATATTACAATTTGTGGTTGAATTTGTCATTGTAGGAAGTCTTGATAAATATGGGCCCGAATTCCAGAAATTACAGTTTAGTGCTCGAATTTCAGAAATTACACCTAGGTCCCGCTGCACTGCATATCTCAATTGGGCAAGGACAAGTTAGGTAATTTGGGATATTAAAGGAGGGCAAAGATGGAATAAAAATTGTTGGGTTCATTTCTATATTTTTTTAAATAGAGATTAAATGAGTAAGGGTCCCGTTTGGAAGCTTATTTGGGTATGTAGCAAAACCCCTTAGATTTTGGGCTTAATTTCCTTAAACCAAACAGCCCCTAAGCCTTTCCTTTACCTAAATATTGCCCAGATCTGAACAGAACACACGAATAGCCACCATTGACACAAGCTTCACCATCGTTCCTCTTGCTTCTACACGCCATTTTTTTCCTTCATCTCCTCACGCCAATTTTCTCACCATTCCTCCATCTCATTCACACCACCACCACATTTTCTTCATCTTCAGTTTGGCACAGCACCCATCTCACAGCACTTTCATCTCCATTTCATAAACACACCTTCATCCCATCTTCTTCATTCACGTATACACACACATCATTGATTCTTCTCCATTCCATTTCTTCACACCACCACCACCATTATCTCCTTCTCCATTCGGCTCAAGCTCCACCACACGCATAGCAACATATTCACACCTTCATCTCCTCACACCATTTTGGCACAAAAGCACCCTTCTCCTTTCATTCAATCATTCACACTCCCATAGCCTCACATTTATCCACCCTTAAGCACCCCATCATCCACACATAAACCCATCATCACAATCTTGATATTAATCACCCATTCACCCCATTTTTCACTCATTTTTCATGGAGCAAGAAGGTTCAATTATTGATTGTCGGCTCAAGAGGATGATTGGCTAAAGCAATTGGGGATTCTTGGTGGATTGTGCAACCAGAGCCTCAAGGATTCATCTAGGGGAGTTAATTAGTGTCCTTCTATGTCTAATTTCACTTACATGTTCAAGATTCTTGTAATTTGTTTGTGTATGTGATTTTGGAACATGATACACTAGGGATTTCTATTATTTGTACTAGTTTTCCTTTAGGTTATGTATGTAATTAAGCGATTGCTTTTATGTGCATAAACCTTAGTGTTAATTGCTTGGCATAATACAATTGATGTGGTAGCATTGGTCATCTACTTTGGATTCTTAGTTTGGATTAATGCATTTGTTTGTTACATATAGCATTAGACACTAAATCCATTCTTGAAGGGTCAAATTATACCTTCAAGAGGAGACTCATTGTGTGTTGTCAAGGATTTTCACTACCAAGCGGTTTTCTAACAATTGCTTAGTTGACTAATTGTGCAAGCAATGCGCCGAATCAATTGGTGACTAAGTCAATTGGACTTAGGCGATTGCCTTTGGTTTTTACACTTTGACTTGGATTTTTCACTCCCACATATTTAAAGAGGCTAGGAAGGTTGCATGATTTCCACCAAGAAGCCCTACTTCCATTAAAAGAGTTTTCAAACCATTTATTTGCTTTCTATAATCTAAAAAGCCAAAAACAAGTGTTCTTTGCATTCCTACAATTGAAAAATACCAAAAAGACTTTTTAATGCATTTAGGTTAGTCTAGGTATCAAAATAAGTTGACTCCTTTGAGAGACGACCCGAGGTTAAGCCACTTTGCTCAAGCCTTGGTTTTACAAATTTTCTTGCATTTGACCCCGAGACGTACCAATTCGACAAAGGTCAAATCACCCCCCCCCCCCCCCGAAAATTTTCCTCCCTACTTTTTTCTCCTCTCCCATTCATTTTCTCCCTATCCATGCAAATCCTTAAGTCATTTGGTTTACAGAAAATATTCTGACGGAATGAATTGAAAGGAAAGGAAAGGTATGGAATGTAAAAGAATAGAAAAGAAAGTTGACGTGTTTAGTACGCATAAGGATGAAAATGAATTAAATGGAAAATTTTATGTTTGGTTGATTGAAAATGCTGGTAAAGAAAGCTAAAATATGTAGAAATGGTCATATTGTCCTTAATGATTATTTATTAATAAAATTCATATTTAAATTAAAAAGTCAATAATTAATACAATATAATTATTTAAAAATATAATAAAATATATTTGAATTTATATTTGCCCAAAAATAAATTTGAGTGCATCAAAGTTCAAATTTGAGTAGCTAAATTCGAATTTGATTGCATCATAATTTGAATTTAAGTGCCCAAATTCGAATTTGACTGCATCCAAAATTTTGGAAAATCCCAATAACAATCCACACCCAAATTTTATACACAAGTTTCACAATCAATAATAACACATATCACCAAGATTATATATCCATATTATGAAACCCAGATCATTACCCAAATTTTGGGTACACAGCATAAACACAAGAGGTATCAACAAAAAAAAACATACGACAGGTAGAGTGTAACATTCGTTTTATAAATCTCTTTAATTAACCACTTACCCGAACGTAGACATGATTTAATTAAGATTAACTATGTTAGAAAAAGAGTTTATCTAATAAAGTGAGCTAACACATATAGTTAGAAAAAGCTTTGACAAAAATTCCTTTGAACTCAAATTGAATTTGGCTAACTATGTTAGAAGGAAGTTTCTAAGATGTTAGAATGTCCAATTATAGTTAGAAAAAGGTTTCCTTAATTTAAATAGGGGGAAATCCATGTTAGAAAAGTATTTCTCTAATTTACAAACATTAACATGGATAAAAAAAACTCAACCAAGAAAATCAGTTTATCCATGTTACAAAAGACTTCAACTAGATAAAAGGTTAACATAATATATAACAAGAGTTCAACTAATTAATTAAGTTAATCCATGTTAGAAAAGGAAGCACCTAACATGTATATTAAAATTTCACAAGTAATTGCAAGTCTTAACTATATAAGAATAGGTTTCCACTAACTAACATAGTGAAATAAAATCATTGATAAACCTTTCAAAGCATACCATGATAGAAAAGGGAAGAAACTATCATGGTAATTGAAATTAACATACATCACAAAATTTTCCCTTCCATCCACCACATATGACCACACTTCAAATAAATTTGTCAACTCATAATTTCATTTAGAATATCCAAAACCAACAATCAACTACCATTTAGGAACTCCAAACTAACGCATGGGTTCCAAAAATTCACCAATCATACCAACAATCATCTGGAAATTCATCCAACAACTCTTTAAAATGATCTACCATCAATATCCATAATTTCTCAACTTCGCATAATTCAATTCATCCCAACAATGCAATTAATAATATCATACTTAACAGAACCAAAAGGCCTCAGGCTTATAATGTCGGAAATGGACCGATCCTAACAAAATTAAAAAACCACCATTTACACAAGAGTATGGCAAGTATAACATTTAAAATAGCTATCAAATCAATAAATGGAAAGTCAAAATAAGCGGAAGCAATGCAAACCTAAGTATGTGTGGCAATATACAAACTCCACATAGGCCAAAAGAGAATCTCACTAGGTTTAAGTGAGTAGAAGCCATCTCCTTTCCCCAAGACTCTATCGCTAGGCTAGCACCTACAAGGAGTGAGCAACTAGGGTGAGCTATGTCTCAGTAACACTTATTCTTTCCTATTTGTCTTACGTGTGAGTGTGTGCTAGTAAGATGTCAATGTTGGAAGCTATACAATTTACCATAATCAAAACACGTATGAACAATTCAAATACCAAGAATATGTATAAGTCCAATAACCATTTAGAAATCCATATATACCATAGATTTCACAAAAACCATTCAAAATACATGTTTCACAACCATATGAATGTTCTCCTTGTAAATAGTTACTGTTTGTCCTCTACCACTAAGTTGACAAAAGTAGAACTCAACGGGATCCTATCTCATACCCAGAACCATAGAGGAGTGGAACTCAATAGGGTTCTAGCCCATATCCGAAACTACAAAGGGGTAGTATTTGATGGGGTTCTAGCCTATATCCAGTACACCGACGAGGGTAGTACTTGATGGTTTCTAGCCCATACCTAGTACATTGATCAAAAGTAATTAGTCCTTATGGGCCAATAGTATACCCCATCATGTGATGGCGAAAATAACCAGTGCATCAATCCTAACTACCACAACAATATATGTATCACAACCAAGCACGCATCTTAACAAAAACTAGGCAATTCAAATCATATAATGCATATACCATCATAATCCAGAAAACTCAGTTGAAAGAGAAATCAAAATGTCTTATTGATAACGCACACACTAATGGAATAAGGAAAATGGCAGATCACATGAAGAATACTCTAACAATAGGAAGAAAATCCAAGCAATAGAGACCAGGAAGCAAAATAGGGGGGATCCTCCCTGCCTTGTTTGCCGTGGTGCATACATGTGTATGCCGCAGCGAACTGCTCAGAAAGAAAAGAACTTCCTCTATGTCTTGTCCGTCGCGGCAAATGACCCAAATTGTGACGCAAAATAAGCTGGTTTTTATGGATTTTTGAGTTGTAAAATGTTGGGATCCAATCTAAAAACCTTAGGGCCCAAAATCCTTACCCTAATTTTGACCAAAACACTACAAAAGGGCTAAGAACATTCATTCATTCATTTCTCCACCTCCTCCTTCAAGAATCAGCACCTCTCTTCCTCTTCCACTAAAATTTCTGCACAATTCTTCTTCTCTTCATCTCGTCTTCACATTTCCATCATGGGTGAAAAAATGGAGCCCATCTTGGTGGCTTTTATCCTACTCATGTGTGGCGAGGTCTTCCTCAAGCTCTCTTGGTGATGGGTTCAAGTGGCTCAAGCTAGGGTTCTACAATAAGGGAGTTCTCTTGTTCTAGTTATGTAGTTTGATTTCCAATACATGTATTCTTGGTGTTTAATTGAACTCACCTAAAGTGATAAACACAATCATCCAATCTAATCACACAAGAGTAATTGGGACAAGATCTATCATTAGTCATGACTTGATGTGAGTTAATGTTAATTAGTCAATGGGCCTATTGATGTTGAGTAACTTAGAAAAGATTCTAAGTGATTCCATTGGTAGACCTAATCTCCAATTTGCATGGATTTGAGTTAAGTCAATTAAGATCTTAATCAATGTTGAGTGGAGTTGCAAGCCATTGTTGACTCATTCCTTTAATTGGGACTTAATGGGATTTATTTGGATGATATTGGTCCAATTACCTTCTTATTCCCCAATTTGGTCCAAGATAAGGGAGTTAATTGCATTTTCATGCTAATTTGATCATATCAAGGCATTAACTCATGCATTTCATGATCATGGACTTGAAATATCTCACAAGTGCTCTAATTTTCCATTATAGGTGAGAACAAAGAAGATCAAAATTTGAAGAAAAAGAAAAAGAAATAAAGAAAATTGGTATGTGCCCACAGAAGAGGTTGGCAGTCTTCTCAACAACACTTGCTTCTTCATTTTAGCTATCTCCCCATATGGAAGAGACATATGCTTTCTTTTTGTTCTGGAACTTCTCCTTCTTTTTCTCCTTCTCTTTGAATATCTAAAGACTTGGACATTCTGATTTGAAATGCCTAGGCTTCTTGCATTCGTAACATACAGGAGTATTCTTCTAAGAGTCCCTTTTAGTGTTGCTGGCTCCACCTTTCCAGAATCTTCTCTCATTTCTGAAGAATCTTCTAAATTTTCTAACAATGAAGGCCATCTCATCTTCATCAAGATCTTCTTTATCTTCTTCATCCTCATCATCCTTTACTGGAGCTGAGAGAGCCAGGTTTTTTTTCTTCTTGTCTCCATAAAGCTCTCTTTAAGTCTTAATTGTGGACTCATATTCAGCCAAACTTCCGAATAAGGAGGTGATTGAGCTCATTGATTCTCCCCTCATTTCTTGAATAGCAGTGGCCTTCATTTTCCATTTTGGTGTGAGGATTTTTAGTATATTAGAAACTTGCTCAGCTTCTGTAATCCTCCTACCGAGAGTAGTGAGGTTGTTTATTAGATGAGTGAATCTGCTCTTCAACTCCTTGATAGGCTCTCTATCTTCCATCTTGAAGAGATGAAACTTTGAAATTAGCTGCTCAGCTCTTCTTGTTTTGACTCCTATTGTTCCTTCATGAGCAACCTCCAAAGCATCCCACATCTCTTTTGCAGTTTCAAGATGGTATACTCTGAAATACTCTTTCTGACTCAGAGCACTTTGAATGACCAGGATTGCTTTGCTGTTCAGCTCCATGTTGTCCTTATCGTCATTTGTGAATTTTGAAGGATGTTTAAGAACCTGTGTTCCATTCTCTGTCTTCATAGGAACAATATCTCTATCTTCAATGATTTTCTAAAGCATCTAACCATTTGCTTTGATATATGTTCTCATTTTTATCTTCCAGAAGGTATAATGCTCTTCATTGAAGCCGGGAGGTCTGTTGATTAAGCTACCTTCAGGAGATATGTTGTCATATCCTGCCATGATGGATCTTTACTTTTCTTGATCGTTGGATCAATGAACTCTGAGAAGACCCACTATGATACCAAATGAAAGTTGTAGGAATACACAAGAGGGGGTGAATTGTGCTAAAAAAAATTAATCACTGGAACACAAAACTTATACTGGTTCAGCCCAATTCTTAGCCTACGTCCAGTTTTCTAACCTCAGTTAGGTCCCGCTAAATTTCATGATTAAATCAGGCTCTTGATTGCCTTTACAAGCGATCTCTTAGTAAGATTTCTCTCTTACAGATCACTTCCCCTTACAACTTATAAGATTACAACCTACTCTTAAGATCCCACTATCTTAAGAGTAAACCTCACTTGAAATGTGATTACAATGACTTGTTCACTCAAATGAACTGATTTTGATACACACTGAAGTACAATAACAATGAGTGAATATATCTGAGAGTAGGTGAGTATTGAATGCAGTAAGTATAACTCAAAGGTGTATTCAATGTATGCAATCTATTGTCTTCACCAACTTCTTCACCAATAGCTTTTATACATGTCTTTGGATTTTGCCAGTTGGTGACCATTTATAGCGGTTTTTTGATCTTTGATGAGAGATGATTAATTTGATGGAGTGATGAGATGTTCTTGTGTTGCATTAACTCCCTTATATTGGTTAAGCTTTAGTTCTTCTCTCTTCATTAACTGCAGAAAGCAAATCTTCTTTCAAACGGCTAATTTCTTGAGTCTGTGTGTGTAACAATAATGTAACACCTAGTCTTTGTTTTACCTTCTTGACAAATTCTTACCTACTATATAGTTTTGCTTAATGTTTGGTCAATGTTTAACTAAGTAAAACTTATAGAAAGCCTCTTTAAGTAGTTCAAAAACTGTCTTGATTAAAACTTTTATTGAATCCTTGTTATTGTCAAAACAATTTATCTTTTAATCCCTTATCAAATTTAAATTTTATATTTAGTACTGAATCTTCAAGCTTCACTAACATATATATATATATAATCTATCATTTACACGTCGACCCAAACATCACACCATCTCCTACGATAAGTACATCATAGTAATACATATATATCGAGGCTCATACCCCTGTTGATATTTACTACAAACTTTACCCCATATTTACTTACATGTGACTTCTTCTTCCCATAATAGTGTTTACAAAATATACATACACAGCAAGTACTTCGTATTGCTCAACATTAATATACTCAAAAATATATACAAACTTCCTAAGCAATTTTATGCTACATCCTCAGGCTACATATGCCCTCGCTAAAACCAGCCTTACCAAAAGCAGTCCTGCCTATCTTTCCCTGCAACCAAAATTTTCTCAGGTTTACCTCATACACTCTAAATTCATACAGTCACTCCATCACAATTTATTTAAGCTGTACAAATAATGATAATGTTATTCTCATATTTTGCGTCACTGACGCCGATCATCCAAGTAATGATATATTCATTCACTTGGAGACTAATTAATTATTTCAATGTGCATATAGCACTTGCCACCTATTAATAAGGATACATACCCTATTAGTAGTGACTATACCTGCAGGGTTTTAATAATATAATACAGATATATCTTATAGATATAAAATCTGACATAGGGGGAGCGACCCACCGTATGCCTGGGAGTACTCCAAATTTAAAAGTAATAAGAACATACGAGCAATAATCATTTATCAATTATCTGTAACAGTAATAAGGATTAATTATCATACAATTAAATCATGCATTGTTCTAGGTGTGTATGAAGTAAACCCTCACCTGTGACAACCACGTACTACTTCACTGGAGCCTTTCCTTCTCGCTGCCTATCAGATTTATCACCACTGGTCCTCCTATTATTACATCATGTAATAATAGAGGTCAATACTCATATTATACATATTAGATATCTCGCTCTCGGTCCTAGTATACTACCCACCCCTTAGTGATAGTTCTTACTAGGTGAAACACATTCACATCTCTAATTAGAACAACAAGTCTCATTCTCCAACTCTAAAAGTTGGTATTTCTATTGAAGAAAGAAATTCCACAATCAATGTTTAATATAGCACTACTTATGGCTGGATTTAATTACCAATTCAACAACAACAATTAAGTTTATTTATGTATAAGAAGCATCACACTTTAAACACTTGTTATAGCACAATTGTCCACAACTTTTGAACCTAATTTAATTAAAACCACTTACAATAAGGCAGCAGCAACTTGTACTCAAAATTATCAAACATCTTGTAATATAATACAAGGAAAGTCTATGTCACATTATCTTTATTTGCATTACAATTGTGCAGCAGTAAAATTGGGCACATTATAATGCCATTCACATTGTTTTTAGTCAAAACAAGTCACCCCTTATTAATTCCATTAGTGTTAGAATCTTAAGTTTTGATGAAGACTGACCCATGAAAAAATATCGCTAATAAGAAATGATAACTTAGTAGATCAATAAGAATGAAAATCTCTATCGCTAAGTGAATCTAAATAGCTAATTGATAGAAAGGAATAGCAAGTGAAGACTTAGAAATAACAAAGTCAATATCTATCGCTAAGTCAGTCACTATCGCTAAAGAAAGAATCTATCACTAGAAGCTCATTGATAACTTAGCTAGCAGAACTATAAACCAAGTCCTTGAGCAAAAGAAATTAGCTAGCGATAATAGGTTAAGCTATCGATATCAGAAGTGCTTCAGATAATAAACATTCAGATAGCTAGTGCTTGAGAGCAAGAGTCTGAGCTAGCATGATTGTCTATCGATAATAGGATACCTGGAAATACCTCTGAATGCTTAGATGATAGTATCCTGAAGGATAATAGCGATAATGAATTTGCAATCGATAGAAATAATCTATGTTAATGTAATGCTTTCTAATCCAAGAGAATATGCTATCGATAATATGAAAAGCTCTGAGATTCCTTATATTGTCTTTATCTCATTGAGCTAATGGATTAAGCTTGCGATAGTATCTTCTGTGCAATATATGACTATTTGGTTAGCTAACAGTTTAAGTGCAGAACACACTCTATGAGATTAGCGATAGCAGTTCACGCTAGCGCTAATAGAAAGCTGCCAGAAAGTACTACTTGTACGGATGCTCAGAGCGCTGAGTCTGTCTCTCTCTTAGCTCACCCTATGCAAGAAGTAGTTGAAGCTAGAGCAGAGAGTTAAGCCCCGATAAAGAAGCTGCATTAAATGCCAACGGCTATGAGCTCCCAACGACTAAATTCAAACGGCTTCTTGAATATTGAATCTTAGGGCAAAATCTGAAGAAGAAGATATAAATACAGAACTCAAGCATTTATTGAGGAAGAGACGAACAACGAGAATATTCACAAGTTCATTCATTACTCTGTATTTATTGTCTTAAAGATTTCATCTGTACTTAAGTGTTTATCAAAATCAGTTCATTAAGTGAACGTACTTATTGAAATCCTCTACTGTTTGAGGTTGTTCTGAAAGCTTGGTGCTTTAGAACAGGGATATTGCCTTATAGGTAGTAAGGGGGAGTGTTTAGAGATTCTAAAACTCTGTAAAGGTTGACAGGTGAACCTGTGCTCGTAAAACCTGTGGTTAGTGGAACCCAACAGAGTGTTGGAGAACTGGACGTAGGCAGTGTTGGCCGAACCAGTATAAATTTTGTGTTATATTAATTCCTTTGTAAATTTTTTTTAATAGCACAATTCACCCCCTTCTTGTGCGATTGCCACTTTCACTTGGTATCAGAGCAGGTCTTCTCTGTTATTAAGATTCCAACGAATCTGAGAAGCAAAGATCTAAATGGCATCGCTTGAAAACATCCTCCCTGAAGGAAGCTCCATTAATAAGCCTCCTGGCTTTGATGGAAAACATTATACGTTCTGGAAGTTAAAAATGAAAATCTATATCAAAGCCAACGGATACAAGCTCTGGAAAATCATTGAAGAGGGAGACATTGTTCCTAAAGATCCCATGGGCATCCCAAAGACTGAGGATGAATACACAGAAGAGGACATTGCCAATCTGGAATTAAATAGCAAAGCAGTTCTCATGATTCAGAGTGCTCTTAGTCAAACAAAGTTCTTTAGAGTGAGTCACCTTAACTCTGCTAAAGAAATGTGGGAAGCACTGCAAATTGCCCATGAAGGGACATTCGGAGTAAAGGATAGGCGAGTAGAAATGCTAGTGGAAGAGTTCCACAAATTTGAAATGATTGAGGATGAAAAGATAAGGGATCTGGAGATTAGATTTACTCACCTCATCAATAATCTCGCTGCTCTAGGGAGAAAGATTACAGAGAAAAAGCAGGTTAACGAAATTCTGAAAGTCCTAAGGGAGATTGGCTCATGAAAGTCACAGCCATTCAAGAAATGCAAGGAGAATCAACAAAATCCATTACTGCCCTGTTTGGCAGCCTTGCTGAGTATGAGCCTACCCTGATAGCTCAAAGAGAAGCACAAGGAAATTCCAAGAAAAAGTCACTTGCTCTTGTTGCTTCAGAAAGAAATGAAATCAATGGTGACGAGGAAGACCTTGATGAGGAGGATATTGCTCTTATGGCCAGAAAATTTAAAAAGTTCTTCAGAAGAAGAGAAAGATTTCAGAGGAGTGGCCCCAACTTCAAAGACTCCCAGAAAGACAAATCTCCTGTATGCTTTGAATGCAAGAAGCCTGGTCACTTTAGAGCTGAGTGTCCCAATCTTCAAAGATTAAAGGAGAAGGAGAAAAAGAAGACTTATGGGAAGAAAAAGGCCTATGTGTCATCTATCTGGGGTGATAGCTCTGATGAGGAAGCTAGCGATAGCGAGGAATGTGCCAACCTCTGCCTAGTTGCTCGAGAAGAGCAAAGCGACTCTTAGGTATCTGATTCTGAACCTTCTTATTCTGATCTTCAAAATTCATATGATTAAATGTGCATAGAATTCTTAAAACTTTCTAAAGAAGTAGTCAGACTAAGAAGAGAAAACAAAGAATTTCAAAAGACTTCTTCTTCCTTTCTATCGATAGAAGAGGAGCTATCGCAAGCTCCCAGAGATGCACCTTCTATAACTAAGCCTCTATCGATAGCATTTCCTTCAATCTCTAAAAATTGCTTAAACTGTGAAAAATTATTGAAGGAAAAGGAAAAGCTTTCACATGTTTTAGAAAAATTTACAAAAGGCTCTGAGACCTTAAATGTGATTTTAAGCAATCAAAAAGTTTTCAGAGATAGAACTGGTATTGGCTTTGAGCCTAAACAAAAGTTTTCAAAAAGATGGATTGAACCAAAGGTGAAGTCATACCTGAAATACTTTAGAAAATCTTCTGAAAATTCTTCACCATATAGTTTTTGCAATTATTGCAACAAGAAAGGCCATACTCAGTCAACTTGTATTCACAGAAAGAATGGTGTTAGTAGCTCTTATAAATGGGTTCCTAAAGGAACTCATGTGCCAAAGGTCCCTACACACCTAAAGCACAAGTCTGACCTTAAAGGACCCAAGAAAGTTTGGGTACCTAAATCTGTATAGTATGTGCAGGTGTGTCTGAAAGCATCTAGCAAAGGAAAATGGTATATTGACAGTGGATGCTCAAGACATATGACTGGAGACAAAGACAAAATCAACAATCTGGTGATGAAAGATGGAGCCAAAGTTAGCTTTGGTGGAAAACAAAGTGGAAAAATCACTGGAGTGGGTGAGATAGGTCCAGTCAAGGATGTCTACCTAGTCGATGGTCTCTGCCATAATCTTCTAAGTGTTAGCCAAAGTGCAGACCATGGTAACTGGGTAATTTTTGATTCAAGTGAATGTCTCATTGTAGATAAAAATGATTTAGATATAAATAAATCCAATATGAAGTACGAGATAAAAGGGAATAGAAATGGGAATTTATATACTCTAGATTTATGCCAACAGCTTGAGGAAAATTGCTTTATTTCAAATGATGAAAACTGTTGGTTATGGCATAAAAGATTAGCTCATGTGAATTTTTCTCAGCTAGATAAATTGGTTAAGAAGGAGCTAGTCATGGGAATTCCCAGTTTTAAATCAAAGCATGATTTAATTTGTGAATCTTGTCAAAGAGGTAAACAAACAAAGTCCTCTTTTAAAATCAAGAAGACAGTCTCCACTAGTAGGCCATTGGAACTAATTCATATGGATCTAGTTGGGCCAGCAAGAGTGAAAAGTCTAGGAGGAAGCCTATACACTCTTGTAGTTGTGGATGACTACTCAAGATTTACTTGGACTATGTTTCTTTCCTCTAAGCATGAAACTTTTGATGCTTTTTGTGTGCTTGCTAAGAAATTGCAGAATGAGAAAAGCTCAAAGATTATAGCCATCAGGACTGATCATGGAGGAGAATTTGAAAATAAAGAGTTCATGGAGCTATGTGATGAAAATGGAATTGACCACAACTTCTCTGCCCCTCGGACTCCTCAACAAAATGGTGTTGTAGAAAGAAAGAACAGAGTGCTCACAGAAATGGCTAGAAGCATGCTGAACGAGAAACAAGTGCCTCAAATATTTTGGGCAGATGCTATGAGTACAGCTTGCTACATTTCTAACAGAGCCTACATCAGAAAGGGGATGGAAAAGACTCCATATGAGCTCTACAAGGGAAGGAAGCCTAATATCAGTCACCTGAGGATTTTTGGATCAAAATGCTACATCCACAATAATGGAAAGGTAAATTTAGGTAAATTCGATCCTAAATCTGATATTGGCATTTTCATCGGGTATTCAAATAGAAGTAGAGCATATAGAGTTTATAATAAAAGGACTCAAACTGTTGAAGAATCTGTTCATGTAGTATTTGATGAAACCCCTCAGGAAAAACAACAATCTGTTGATGAGGATGAAGATTTTTCAAAGTTTTTAAAACAGCCTCTACGATAGCACCTCAGCCATCGATAGCAAATCCTGAAAACAATATTGAAAATAATCAGGATAAAACTGAAGATGATCTAGAGGGAACTGATGAGCCTCAATCTTCTATTAGACATCTTAAAAATCATCCTCCTGAACAGATTATTGGAGAAATTTCAAAAGGAGTTAAAACAAGAAGGCAACTGCAAAATGAAGTAGAATTTTCATACTTTCTTTCTCAAATTGAACCAACTCATATTGATGAAGCTCTTGCTGAATATGATTGGATAATAGCTATGCAGGAAGAACTTAATCAATTCAAAAGAAATCAAGTTTGGGATTTAGTACCAAGGCCCAGATATCATCCTATTATCGGTACTAAATGGGTTTTCAAAAACAAACTTGATGAAGTTGGTCAAATTGTGAAAAATAAAGCCAGATTAGTTGCAAAAGGATATAACCAAGAAGAAGGCATTGATTATGAGGAAACTTTTGCTCCAGTTGCAAGACTTGAAGCAATAAGGATTCTTCTAGCTTTTGCATCCATCAAAAATTTTAAACTTTATCAAATGGATGTTAAGAGTGCTTTTCTTAATGGCTATATTAAAGAAGAAGTGTATGTAGAACAACCTCCTGGTTTTGAAGAAAAGTCTAAGCCTGACCATGTTTTCAAACTCAAAAAGGCTCTTTATGGTCTCAAACAAGCACCTAGAGCTTGGTATGAGAGACTTAGTACTTTTCTGCTTGAAAAAGGATTTTCTAGAGGAAAATCAGATACTACATTGTTCATCATGCACAAAAATAATCATATGCTTATAGTTCAAATTTATGTTGATGACATTATTTTCGGTGCAACTAATGAAACTCTATGTGAGGATTTTGCTAAGACAATGTAGGGAGAATTTGAAATGTCCATGATAGGAGAGTTAACATTCTTCCTGGGACTACAAATAAAGCAAAGGAAGGATGGCATCTTCATATCCCAAACCAAATATTGTAAAGAAATTCTCAACAAATTTGGGATGGATCTATCCAGAGAAGGGGACACTCCCATGAGTACCTCTGCCAAATTAGATGCAGATGTTCCCGGCAAAGAAGTAAATCAGTCACATTATAGAGGAATCATTGGCTCTTTACTTTATTTAACTGCTAGTAGACCTGACATTCAATTTAGTGTAGGTGTATGTGCTAGATATCAGGCAAATCCCAAAGAATCTCATTTATCAAATGTAAAAAGGATTTTGCGTTATTTACAAGGGACTCAAGAGCTTGGGCTGTGGTATCCCAAGGGAACTCAAGAGTACCTTCTTGCCTATTCTGACTCTGACCATGCAGGCTATAAATCAGATAGAAAAAGCACAAGTGGTCAATGCCAATTTCTCGGTAACTGTCTAATCACTTGGGCGAGCAAGAAGCAAACTTGTGTTTCTCTTTCATCCACAGAGGCAGAATACATTGCAGCAGGAAGTTGCTGTACTCAAGTCTTATGGTTTAGGCAGCATCTAAGAGATCTGGGTTTGGACTTCTCAGAAGTACCTATTCTCTGTGACAACACCAGCACAATAAGCTTGGCTAAGAATCCAGTTCAACATTCCAGAACCAAGCATATAGATGTGAGACATCACTTCCTGAGAGATCACATTCAGAAGAAGGATGTCAAGATAGAATTTATTTCAACCCATCTGCAACTTGCTGATATATTTATCAAGCCTCTTGAGCCTGATCAATTTCTCTATATTAGAAGAGAGCTAAGAATGGTAAATCCAAATGAATTGTAAATATTATTATTCTTAATATTGTTTTATTGATTAGTCATCTGAATTATTGCTGACTTAAGCATCGGAGTGCCAAATCTTAAGTTTTGCAGGACTGACCAATCGATAGTGAGTTATACTATCGCTATCATATGCAGAACAAAGCTAAGTTTGAGCTGAGATTGCCATCGCTAGCCTACAGAATTATCGATAGCAAAGTCAGTTATCGATAGATAAACCCTGGAAGGAGTAAGTGAAGTCCAAAAGTCACTTACCCAGCATGGGATCATGCCTGCTAGCGATAGCTGCTCATCCTAGCGATAGCAAATCACTAAAGAGTCTCAGAATGCGAAACGTCAGCGAATATTATATTATTTCTGGTAATTTCTGAACTCTATAAAAGCAGGACATATGTATTGTGCATTCATTATTCACCCGAAGAGTCTCTTCATTTCTTTAAACACTCTCTGAAATCTCGAGCCTCCCTCCTCTCAAAACCCTAATCCCAAAAATGGGTAGAGTCAAGAATCCAAAAATAGGTGATGATAAGGAAACCTCTAGTGCTAAACCCTCTTCTCAATTCGCTAGCAAGAGTTCTAAAATCCAGAAAGCTGTGTCATTCTCCAAAGAAATCATTAAATCCGGTATCCAATGTCAAAACCTAATCTCCTCTGTTTTAATCCCTTCAGAAAAATCCTTCAAAGTTCAGATTATCCTCCTCGCACATAGCAAAACCCTAGCCAGGGCAAGAGTTTTGGTGGATTTGTTCTTCTACAGAGAGCCTGTGGAGACAAAACCTCTTGAGGAAGATGAAGCGACTCCTGTCCAAGATTATTCTGTTGATCTTAGTATCGGTTCAGGGGTACCATTCGTCCAGGGTGTAGTGTTTTAAAACATTTCTCTCCAACAAATGATGACAAAAAGGGGGAGAAATGGTTCAAGAAAACTCTTTTATTAGAGAGATCGAGTCAAAAGCCAAAAGCCTAATTTCTGAAGACCTCCCTCATTTGCATCATGCATAAATAGATAGATTATGTTCTAAGCGTTTCTTTCTGCAAGATGTACTATGTGTTCTGAATATAACTGATCTGTACAAGCTTTACTGTTATCCAAGTTCTGATAAATGCTTATGCTGATATAAATGATTATGTTCTGAACTTGCTCTTGTATTTTTCCTTATGTTTTGTCATCATCAAAAAGGGGGAGAATGTTAGAATCTTAAGTTTTGATGAAGACTGACCCATGGAAAAATATCGCTAATAAGAAATGATAACTTAGCAGATCAATAAGAATGAAAATCTCTATCGCTAAGTGAATCTAAATAGCTAATTGATAGAAAGGAATAGCAAGTGAAGACTTAGAAATAACAAAGTCAATATCTATCGCTAAGTCAGTCACTATCGCTAAAGAAAGAATCTATCGCTAGAAGCTCATTGATAACTCAGCTAGCAGAAATATAAACTAAGTCCTTGAGCAAAAGAAATTAGCTAGCGATAATAGGTTAAGCTATCGATATCAGAAGTGCTTCAGATAATAAACATTCAGATAGCTAGTGCTTGAGAGCAAGAGTCTGAGCTAGCATGATTGTCTATCGATAATAGGATACCTAGAAATACCTCTGAATGCTTAGATGATAGTATCCTGAAGGATAATAGCGATAATGAATTTGCAATCGATAGAAATAATCTATGTTAATGTAATGCTTTCTAATCCAAGAGAATATGCTATCGATAATATGAAAAGCTCTGAGATTCCTTATATTGTCTTTATCTCATTGAGCTAATGGATTAAGCTTGCGATAGTATCTTCTGTGCAATATATGACTATTTGGTTAGCTAACAGTTTAAGTGCAGAACACACTCTATGAGATTAGCGATAGCAGTTCACGCTAGCGCTAATAGAAAGCTGCCAGAAAGTACTACTTGTACGGATGCTCAGAGCGCTGTGTCTGTCTTTCTCTTAGCTCACCCTATGCAAGAAGTAGTTGAAGCTAGAGCAGAGAGTTATGCCCGATAAAGAAGCTGCATTAAATGCCAACGGCTATGAGCTCCCAACGACTAAATTCAAACGGCTTCTTGAATATTGAATCTTAGGGCAAAATCTGAAGAAGAAGATATAAATACAGAACTCAAGCATTTATTGAGGAAGAGACGAACAATGAGAATATTCACAAGTTCATTCATTACTCTGTATTTATTGTCTTAAAGATTTCATCTGTACTTAAGTGTTTATCAAAATCAATTCATTAAGTGAACGTACTTATTGAAATCCTCTACTGTTTGAGGTTGTTCTGAAAGCTTGGTGCTTTAGAACAGGGATATTGCCTTACAGGTAGTAAGGGGGAGTGTTTAGAGATTCTAAAACTCTGTAAAGGTTGACAGGTGAACCTGTGCTCGTAAAACCTGTGGTTAGTGGAACCCAACAGAGTGTTGGAGAACTGGACGTAGGCAGTGTTGGCCGAACCAGTATAAATTTTGTGTTGTATTAATTCCTTTGTAAAGTTTTTTTAATAGCACAATTCACCCCCCTCTTGTGCGATTGCCACTTTCAATTAGTCCCTTTCGTTCTAGGCCAAAACAGAACCAATTTTCATCTACTATTTCCTCAAAGCACAATCTAATCAATCTAATCAAAATTGCTGTCACAAATTGCAGCAATATGCACAAACCATAACTTTATATTTCCTTACCACTTTACAGTAACTTAAATCATCAATAAAGTAACTAAGTTATATTAAACTTGTGTGAATTATAAAAGAAAATCTGCACACACACAAGTAAACTTAATGGCTGAACCGAATTGCCCTTCCTACAGCAATACCAGATTCTTTTTTTTGGCCCATGAAGAATCAAAATTTCTATACCTATGACAGCACAAATGGACAGCAACTTTCAGCAAAAACTTGCATCCATTTGCAGCCAATTCTTTACAAGATACCTCCCCAATTTTATTCATGACTTTGATAGATAAAAGATGGAAATGTTAGAGCCAACTATCTCCCTTTAATCGATCAAAAAAATCTGACCAGAATCACCCAAATTTCGGACAGATTTCATGGCTCCTTTGGTTTAACAAAAACAGAGCATCAAAGTTAAATAAATACACATGCAACCCCAACTTTTCACTCACATAAACACCTTTAACAATCTCCCATTTAGCTACAGAAAATCAGGTTCGAACAGCCCCAAATTCCCCCTCAAACCCGACATGCATCTCACTTAAATCACCTCTTGATTGAAGAAAATTTGGCATAGATGGGTAGAGAATCTTCACCTGAGTTTGAATCTTGTTTTGCATGTGAATTCCACCTCAATCTTCCTCCAAATTCGTCCAAGGAAGCTGCTGGAGTTTGGGCAGAAGTTGGAGCATTTTAGAGAGCAAGAGAGAGAGAGAGACCGAAAATTAAAAAAGAAGAAGAGCAAATGAGGGATGTGTCTCGGCTGAAGCATGAGGGAGTATATTTTAATTGTTTGCTATTTGAGTAAAATAAAAATAATAATAATAATAATCTAGTCATCTCCCTAATTTACCTAATTGACTCTTTTACTCTTATATATATATATATTTTAACAACATTATTACATATTGTTCCTATTTGGTAAATGACATTTCTTGTCTTCCTTGGGTAAATTTTATTTACTAGTTGGGTTTTTGGGATGTTACAAATAACATTCCAAAATAGGTTTGAAACACTCGGTATTAAAAAGTCTTAGTACTTACATTCTGAAGGACATTTACTGCCATATTGATCATAGAACTCCAATCGATCACTGCTTCTATCGTCTGATCGATCACACATGGATCAATCTTAGATCAGGACCTACATCACTTAACATATGAGATTAGAATTCAGCAAGCCTAATCGATCACAGGAGGCAACCCAAAATTTAATCTCTCTTTTGGATGCCAAGCTAGGTTGGGTTTTGGCAGATTCTCATTAATTTAATCTCTTTGGGATTTTAATTGCAACCGTACGGTTAGGCAATATACCTTTATAGACCCTGCAGTATCCCCTTAGACATTCATCACAGTTGTTTGTGGCATTTTATAGCTCAACTTCTGAGAATATCTTTTCTCTTTAAGTGTACCCTTGTTGTTTTGAAAGCTGTCGTAGCAAGTATCCTCCATTTTGTCCAAAATTTCTTTGTTTGAGATGTATAAAAGCTATCTGTTTGTCTACTCATGAGACAAATGTGAGGACGACTACTAAGCTCACAGGAAAACTTGCAAGTAGTACAATACAAGATGAACCTATGTTGAAATAAATAAAAACAATGAACAGAAAAAGATATTTTAAATTCTTCAAACCTGAGCAAAAAAAAGAAAACTATTTTAAATAATGTAATTGAACCAAATTTTAAAAGACCAAAGTAAAACATCTATTATGACTTTCTTGGATTCTTACCTAGGTTGGGTTTTGGTAGATATCCATTAATTTAATCTCTTTGGATTTTTAATTGCCACAGGAGAATGGTTTGGCAATATACCTTTTTGGACCTTCCACTGTCCCCCATAAATAATTATTTTGCCTCCATCAAAATTGTTTGTGGCTTTTTTAAGATCAACTTTTGAGAATATCTTTTTTCTTTAAGTGTATCCTTGTTGTTGTTGAAGCTATCGTAGCATGTATCCTCCATTTTGGTCAAAATTTCTTTGTTTGAGATCTATAAAAGCTATTTGCTTTTCTACTCATGAGATAAGTGCGAGCACGACTAGTAAGCCCATAGAAAAACTTGCAAGGAGTACAATACAACATGAACCTGTGTTGAAATAAATAAAAACATTGAATAAAAAATATTTTTTTAATTTTCCAAATCTAAGCGAAAAAAATAATTTGAATAATTTAATAGAGCAAAATTTCAAAAGACCAAATAAAAACCTCTCTTTTTACTTTTTTGGATGCTGGGCTAGATTGGGTTTTGGTAGATATCCATTAATTTAATATCTTTGGGTTTTTAATTGCAATAGAGTATGGTTAGTCAATATACCTTTGTAGACAGTGCATTGACCCCCTAGACCAATTATTCTACCTTCATACAAGTTGTTTATGACTTTTTGAAGTTCAACTTCTGAGAATATTTTTTCCCTTTTGATCCTTGTTGTTGTGAAAGCTGTTGTAGCATGTATCCTCCATTTTAATCAAATTTCTTTGTTTGAGATCTATAAAAGGTATTTGCTTGTCGATTCTTGAGTTAAACACGACGATGATTAGTAAGCCTATAGAAAAACATGCAGGTAATACAATGTGAACCTATGTTGAATAAATAAAAGCATAGAAAAAAAAGATTTTTTTAATGGTTCAAACCTGAGCCAAAAAAACATTTTAAATTATTTGATAGAACAAAATTATAATAGACCAAACTAATACAACTATTATTACTTTTTTGGATGCCGACCTAGGTTGGGTTTTGGCAGATATCTATAAATTTAATCACTTTGTAGACCCTCCACTGTCCCCCTAGACCTTCATCAAAGTTGTTTGTGGCTTTTTTAAGTTCCTTTTATGAGAATATCTATTTTCTTTAAGTGTATCCTTGTATTTGTGAAAGCTGTCTTGGCATGTATCCTCCATTTTGCTCAAAACTTCTTTTGTTTGAGATGTATAACAGCTATTTGCTTGTCTACTCATGACATAAACGTGAGGACGACTAGTGAGCTCATAGAAAAACGTGCAAGTAATACAATACAAGGTGAACCTACGTTGAAATAAATAAAAACATTGAACAATTTTTTTTAATTCTTCAAACCTGAGCCAGAAAAACTATTTGAAATAATGAAATTGAATAAAATTTTAAAAGACCAAATTAAAGCCTCTGTTATTACTTTCTTGGATTCTGACCTAGGTTGGGTTTTGGCAGATATCCGTGAATTTAATCTCTTTGGGTTTTCAATTGCAACAGGAGAATCGTTTAGCAATATTCCTTTGTCGACATTCCACTGTCCCCCGTAAATAATTATTTTACCTCCTTCAAAATTGTTTGTGGCTACTTTAAGTTCAGCTTCAGAGAATATCTTTTTTTTTCTTTAAGTGTATCCTTGTTCTTGTGAAAGCTGTCGTAGCATAGATCCTCCATTTTGCTCAAAATTTCTTTGTTTGGGATCTATAAAAGCTACTTGCTTTTCTACTCATGAGATAAACACGAGGATGACTAGTAAGCCCACAGAAAAACATGCAAGCAGTACAATTCAACATGAACCTATGTTGAAATAAATAAATGCATTGAACAAGAAAATATTTTTTTAATTCTCCAAATCTAAGCTAAAAAACAATTTGAATAATCTACTTGAACAAAATTATAAAAGACCAAATTAAAACCAATCCTATTAGTTTTTTGGATGCCGAGCTAGGTTGGGTTTTGGCAAATATGCATTAATTTAATCTTTAATTGCAACGGGTGTATGGTTAGGCAATATACCTTTGTAGACCATGCATTGACCCCTAGACATTCATCAAAGTTGTTTGTGGCTTTTTATGTTCAACTTCTGATAATATCATTTTTCTTTTAGTGTATCCTTGTTGTGAAAGCTGTTGTGTCATGTATCCTTAACATTACCAAAAATTTCTTTGTTTGAGATTTATAAAAGCTATTTGCTTGTCTACTCATTAGATAAACGTAAGGACGACTACTAAGCTTAAAGGAAAACTTGCAAGCAGTACAATACAAGACGGACCTATGTTTAAATAAATAAAAACATTGAACAAAAAAAAAGATTTATTTTAATTCTTCAAATCTAAACCAAAAAAACAATTTGAATAATTTAATAGAACAAAATTTTAAAATACCAAATTAAAACCTTTGTTATTACTTTTTTATATCCCAAGCTAGATTTGGCAAATTCCCATTAATTTAATATCTTTGGGTTTTTAATTGCAACCGTATGGTTAGGTAATATACCTTTGTAGATCCTGCAGTGTCCCCCTAGACCTACATCAAAATTTCTGTGGCTTTTTTAAGTTCAACTTCTGGGAATATCTTTTCCCTTTCAGTGTATCCTTGTTGTTGTGAAAGGTGTCGTAGCATGTATCTTCAATTTTGCCCAAAACTTATTTGTTTGAGATGTATAAAAGCTATTTGCTTGTCTACTCATGAGACAAACGTGAGGACGACTTCTAAGCCCATAGGAAAACCTGCAAGCAGTACAAAACAAGATGAACCTATGTAGAAATAAATAAAAACATTGAACAAAATAATATTTTTTTAATTCTACAAACCTGAACCAAAAAAACTATTTTAAATAATGTGACTGAACAAAATTTTAAAAGACCAAATTAAATCCTCGTTAATGACTTTCTTGGATTCCGACCTTGGTTGGGTTTTGGCACATATCCATTAATTTAATCTCTTCGGGTTTTTAATTGCAACAATAGAATGGTTTGGCAATATACCTTTGTGGACCTTCCACTATCCTCTGTAAATAATTATTCTACCTCCACCAAAATTGTTTGTGGCTTTTTTAAGTTCAACTTCTGAGAGTATCTTTTTTCTTTTATCCTTGTTGTTGTTAAAGCTATCATAGCATGTATCCTCCATATAAAAGCTATTTGATTTTCTACTCTTGAGACAAACACAAGGACGACGGGTAAACCCACATAAAAGCTTGCAAGCAGTACAATACAACATGAACCTATGTTGTAATAAATAAAAAAATGCAACAAAAAAAAGTTTTTTTAAATTCTTCAAATCTAAGCCAAAAAGACAATTTGAATAATTTAATAGAACAAAATTTTAGAAGACCAAAGTAAAACCTCTGTTATTACAGATGTTGAGCTAGGTAAGATTTTGGCAGATATCCATTGATTTAATTTTTTGGGTTTTTAATTGCAACAGGAGTATGGTTAGGCAATATAACTTTGTAGACCATGCACTGTCCCCCTTCACCAATTATTCTACTTTCATCAAAGTTTTCTCTGGCTTTTTAAGTTCAACTTCTAAGAATATCTTTTTCTTTCAGTGTATCCTTGTTGTTTTGAAAGTTGTTGTGGCATGTATCCTTCATTTTGCCCAAAATTTCTATAAAAGCTATTTGCTTGTCTACTCATTAAATAAATGTGAGGACGACTTGTAAGCCCACAGAAAAACTTGCAAGCTGTACAATACAACATGAACCAATGTTGAAATAAATAAAAACATTGAACAAAAAAGAATTTTTCTAATTAAATGATACTAATTAATAGTCAAAATTAAAACCTTTCTTATTACCTTTTTTGGATGTCGAACTTGGTTGAGTTGTGGCAGATATCCATTTATTTATTCTCTTTGGATTTTTAATTGTAACAGGAGTATGTTTAGGCAATATACCTTTGTAGACAATGCAATGTCCCCATTGGCCAATTATTCTACCTTCATTTAAGTTGTTTGTGGCTTTTTAAGTTCAACTTTTGAGAATATCTTTTTTTTCTTTTAGTGTATCCTAGTTGTTGAGAAAGCTGTCGTAGTGTGTATCCTCTACTTTGCTCAAAAATTCTTTGTTTGAGATATATAAAAGCTATTTGCTTGCCTACTCTTGAGATAGACACGAGGATGACTAGTAAGCCCACAAAAAATCCAGCAAGCCATACAATACAACATGACATTTGTTGAAATAAATAAAAACATTGATCAATTTTTTTTAATTCTTCAAACCTGAGCCAAGAAAACATTTTAAATCATTTAATAGAACAAAATTATAATAGACCAAATTAAAACCTCTGTTATTACTTTTTTGGATGCCAACCTAGGTTGGGTTTTGGCACATATCCATTAATTTAATCTCTTTGGGATTTTAAATACAACATGAACCTTTCTTGATAAATAACAACATTGAACAAAAAAATAAAGATTTTTTAAATTCTTCAAATATGAGTTGAGAAAAATCTTAAATAATTTAATAGAACAAAATTTTAATAGACAAAATTAAAACATATGTTATTACCTTTTTCGGATGTCAATCTAGGTTGGGTTATGGCAGATATCCATTAATTTAATCTCTTTGGGCTTTTAATTGTAATAGGAGTATGGTTTGGCAATATACCTTTGTAGACCATGCAATGCCCCCTTTGACCAAATATTCTACCTTCATTAAAGTTGTTTGTTTCTTTTCAAGTTCAACTTCAGAGAATATCCTTTTTCTTTAAGTGTATCCTTATTGTTGTGAAAGCTGTCGTAGCATGTATCCTCCATTTTGCACAAAATTTCTTTGTTTGGGATCTATAAAAGCTATTTTCTTGTCTACTCATGAAAAAAACATAAGGATGACTAGTAAGCCCATAGAAAAACCTTCAAGCAGCATGAAGATGGCAGGAAAATACGCAAGAGGGGGTGTGAATTATGTATCTCAATTTTTTAAAAGTAAAATAAGGATCAACTCTTGACCTACATCCTGTTCTCCAACCAAGTTGGTTTCCACTAGTGAATCAGGATTAAAATAGGTTCCTAAACACCTTTATACCTCAGAGAATTTCCTCAGTAAGATCTCATTATCTCACTAAATTCTATCCCCCTTACACTTTGAAATTTTACAACCCTTCCTTAGAATCCCACTATTCTAAGGAAATCACACAATAAAAATGGAAGTACAAATTTACAGCTTGCTCACACAGTTGAGCTAATAAGTTGCAGTTTGAACAAAACAAAATTTTTCTAATTCTTTGAATCTGAGCCAAAAAAATCTTAAAAATTTTAATATTACAAAATTTTAATAGACAAAATTAAAACCACTATTATTACCTTTTTTGGATGTCAAACTAGGTTGGTTTTGGCAGATATGCATTAATTTAATCTCTTTGGGTTTTTAATTGCAACAGGGGTATGGTTAGGCAATATACCTTTGTATACCTTGCACTGTCCCTCATGACCAATTATTCTACCTCCATCAAAGTTGTTTGTGGCTTTTTTAAGTTCAACTTTTGAGAATATTTTTTTTTCTTTCAGTGTATTCTTGTTGTTGTGAAAGCTGTTATGGCATGTATCCTTCACTTTGCCAAACATTTCTTTGGTTGAGATGTTTAAAATCTATTTGCTTGTCTACTGATGAGATCAATGTGAGGACAACAAGTAAACCCAAAGAAAAACCTGCAAGCAATCTGAAACACCCTTTCTTAACAACCAAACATTTAACCCAATTTCTCGGTTTAAAATCTTAACCATGGTTGAAAAGAGTTTAACTACACTTTCAAAAGCTCTACCATGGTTGAAAGAGAACAACTGCTCTTTATTAATCTTAACTAGGATAAAAAAGAGACAAGATATAATTTCAAAATGCTATCATTATTAAAAAGGATGAGCATCTGATTGTGCTTGATTATTACATATTTTTACCTACTAATTATGTGGAATTAACACTTGATATAGGCCATTACATCATGATAGTTTTGGCACTTATATACTTAGAGTTCCAAGGCATTGATTTAATTGTGGTTTGATCTTAAATTACGCATTTTAAGGCATAAACTCATGCATTTCTTAATATGGACTTTGGATATTACATTTGTGCTTGATTTTCATTGTAGGCCAATTGGGAGAATCGAAGAAAGAGATTGAAAATGTAAAAAAATAAGCCCCAAAAGTGAATATGTCAACTTTTAGAAAAATTACAAAAAGGCCCAAAATTTCTGAAAAGGTGCAAAAATATCCCTCTTGGCTGTGGGCCTCGCCGTGGCAAGGCCAAGGCAAGGACCGCAAACTTGGCATGCACTCTGGATGTGGCTGTGGCACCCCAAGGCAAGGGTTATGGCGAGGGTTCGAAACCAGAAATTCTGCAGACTTAATTTTAGGGTTTCAAGGGGGTATAAATAGACCCCCAAACCCCCTCTTTCATTTTCTAAGCCCTCCAAGCACTAAAATACTCTAGCTCTCCTAGGGTTTCATCATCTTCCTTCATTTGTCACTCAAATATTCACATCTCCACTCATTTTCACCTCAAAACTTCCTTATATCCTTGTTCCTCCTTCTTTCACCTTCCATTTCCACCATGTTTCTTCTTCATCCTTCTCCATTCATGGAGGCAGCTGCTATAGGCCATTTGGAGCTCAAATTGGAGAAGATGAGAGGCTAAGTTTAAGGGGCTTTGGTGGTGTGGAGGTGGCTCTAGCTTCATGGACCAACAAAGGGGAGTTTTTAGTTCACAATTTCTTATTTCCTTTGTATTTGACTTCTACTCTTTTATATTGGTCTTGTATTTGGATTTGAGACATGAGATATGTGGTCGCTATCTATGTTTGTGAACTATTATGTGTATGCTTTGATTTAAATGTGATTGAGATACAATTTTCTATCTACTTGTGGTTGTATTCTTGATTGTAGCCATTTTAGTTGTTGCTAGTGGTTATAGTCAATTTCTTCCATGCATGAATATTGTGGTTGCACTTCATGAGAGTTAAATTGCATTTGTTTCAAGGCATTTCACAAACCAATTGGATCTTAACACTAACCCTAAGTAATGGCTATGAAAGTGGTTGCTAGATTAGTCATTAATTAGGGCTAGTGGACCCCTAGTGGTTGCTTGGGGATTTTTTCAATTAGATTTGGTAAATTAAACTCCCACTTATCATTTTTTAAGAAGGACTTGAGCCACCGTAACACTACCAAAGCCCATTTTATTAAATCACCCCTAATCCAAACTCTTTTCACTCATTAATCTAAAATACCAAAAATAAGTAATTGCATTTGTCAATAGTTTTAGTAAATGAATTTTCAAAACAAAACCACCATACCTTTTATTATTTTAATTGCATTTAGCTAGTTTAGGTAGGTTAAAAGACTCCTTAAGTGAAACAACCTGAGGTTGCGACCTATATTGCAATCCTTGGATTAATTTTGATTTTAACCCCCGAGGCACATTTAGGCAAAGGTTAAATCAGTGTCCCGTCAAATACATTTCACAATTTCCCCTCAAACATGCACAACAACAACGATATACTCCCTCCGTCCCATAATATAAGGTCCATTTTTTTGAATGACCTTGTCCCACAATATAAGGTCTTGTTTGACTTTTTTTGAGTAATAAATGCTTTTTTTCCCATTTTACCCATGCATTAATTTTCCCACACATTCTCTTTCATCTTCTTTTCATAATTATCCCATCTCTTACTCATTCATAAATAAAGGCATTATGGTATATTTCCTACACATTTATTGTTTTTAACTAACACTAACTAATTTTTTAGGAACCTGCAATTCGGTTAAAAGGACCTTATATTGTGGGACGGAGGGAGTAGGACTTAGGGCACAAAAGAAAGCCCAAAAGTCTAACATCAAATAAGCATCGTGGTTTAGGGCAAAGAATCTACTCACAAGCCCACTACAGTAACCAAACACAAGACCCAGGGTGCAACAGAATTTGAGTTTCAGAACCCAACCCACAAACAAATCAATTACAATATATAGTCCTATGGCCTCTAGCCAACAAGAAACATTACACCACATCACATTTATTACAATAGACAAGCTTGAATGCATCAAAGTTATCGAATAGAGTATAAATATGATGACCCTAGATGGTAATATACAAAACACACAACACCATACAAAAAGGAGGCATGAAAGCCTACAAGTGCCTATGCCTCAGCCTGCTTCCATTTGGGTCATTCCAAATTAAAGGGCACTCTTGAAAAATGTTAAATTTGATGGGTTGAGACATAAAGTCCAAGTAACTAAAATCAAATTACAAGATATACAAGAACGGAACGTAAGCCAGTGAAGTAGCAACAAATTTATAATCTTTACAATCAACAACAAATATATAGATACACGCACATGCACATACATAGTACAAACATATACATTGTACGGAAACAAATATACAAAGGCCCACCCATTCACCTTACTCCAACTTATGATTCCTGACACGAACCCGGTTCTTTTGTGTTGAATAATCTAGGTAAAGATCACTCCACTCACAACAAGTCAACAGGTTCCCTCCCATACCTACACCGCCCATTGTTGGACTATGGTAAGGAGGTGTCAGCCTCATTTGTACCTACACTGTCTATTATTAGACTATGGTACGGGGGCTTAACAAAGGCCAAACACTATGTACAATAGTGTAGGCATGCCGTGTGGGCTTCAAGAATAAAATCCTCCCTTATGTTTTTCCAAAATCCTCCCACAAAAATCCTCCCATATATGCAATAGTAATTAATTCAATCAACCAGCCATCTATATCTATATCTATATAACATAAAAAACTCTTCCACCAAAACACTATTCATAAGGAATTAACGGCCTAGATGATTAGTTCTATTCAGATCAACGGGTCGATTTATCACTAATTATATAATCTATTAATTATATCACTAATTATATTTGATTGGTTATAGTCATTAACCATTTTTTTGGAATTATTATATTTAAGATAAACTCTAAAATTGTATCTACTAATAATTATATTTAAATTTAAAGACTGATAATCACTAATTATATCTACTAATAAGTATATTTAATATAACATAAAATACTCTTCCACCAAAACACTATTTATAAGGAATTAACGGCTCAGATGATCAGATCAACGTGTCAATTGATCACTAATCATATAATCTACTAATTATATAACTAATTATATTTGATTGGTTATAACCATTAACCATTTTTTTAATTATTATATTTAAGACAAGCCCTAAAATTGTATCTACTAATAATTATATTTAAATTTAAAGACTGATAATCACTAATTATATTTACTAATAAGTATATTTAAATTTAAAGAATGATTGGCTATAATTATTATATTTAAGATAAGCCCTAACCGAAAAATAAATTTTATACTTTCAGATTTTAATTTAATTAAAATTCCATTTAGGATTAAAAAAATTAATTAAAATTTTACAACCGAAAAATCAATTTTCTTTTTTTATACTGCCCAACCGAACAATAATGGGCAAAAGTAAACTATAGCTAACACAATTAGAAAGTAAGCTAATTCCATTTTAATTAAAATCCATTTTAATTAAAATCAACCGAGAAAAATTGATTTAGGAAAAGTATAGCTAGAGCACACATTGTCTAAATTGATAAGCTCTAGAATTTGTATTTCATCATATATTCGTCTGTACTTTAGTGAGTAACAAAATCTACTTCTTAGAGAGAAGTTAGCCTTCATTGTATTCATTCTATCTTTGCGAGTGAGACATAAGATTGGGTGATCTTGAGTGGGAAACAGATTGTGCTCTTACAAGTTGTAAGGGGGAGTGGTTCTCAAGTGCCCAGATTAAACTTGAGGGAGAAAAGGCTTCACAAGTGCCCGGCTAAACTTGTGGGTTGTAAAGGCTTCTCTTGTGCCCGATTTAAACAAGAGAGTAGTGGATTGAAAATCTCAGGTGGAGCCTGGGGACTGGATGTAGGTCAAGGGAAAAGACCGAACCAGGATAAATCTCTGACTGCATCTCTTCTTACATTCACTTATATCTTTCAGTATATCTCACTTGCATATATCTTAATGCATTTCACAGTTTGAAATACTCTCAGTGATAAATAGAAAAGGATTTTAAATATTGATTATTGTTTTCATTGTGACTAGCTAAAGAAATTATAAAAGTTTTATTCTATCACCCAATTCAGCCCCCTCTTGGGTGACAACCAGTATTCACACATGGCAAGGCAATATACCTTTGTAGACCATGCACTGTTCCCCTTGACCAAATATTCTACCTTCATCAAAGTTGTTTGTGGCTTTCTAGGTTCAACTTCTAAGAGTATCTTTTTTCTTTTTGTGTATCCTTGTTGTAGTGAAAGCTGTTGTCGCATGTATCCTTTACTCGGCCCAAAATTTCTTTGTTTGAGATGTATAAAAGCTATTTGCTTATCTACTCATGATATAAATGCGAGGACGACTACTATGCCCCAAAAAAATCTAGCAAGCAGTACAATACAACATGAACCTTTGTTGAAATAAAAAAACATTGAACACAAAAAGATTTTTTGATTCTTCCAACTTGAGCCAAAAATAGATTTTAAATAATTTAATAAAACAAAATTTCAAAAGACCAAACTAAAACCTCTGATATTACTTTTTTGGATGCCGACCTAGGATGGGTTTTCGCAGATACCCATTAATTTAATCTCTTTGGGTTTTTGATTGCAATAGAAGTAGGGTTTGGTAATATACCTTTCTAGATCATGCACTGCCCTTGTGAAAGTTGTCGTAGCATGTAACCACCAATTTGTTAGAATCTTAAGTTTTGATGAGGACTGACCCCATATACAACATAAGTAAAATGAATAGTTAGCATACAACTTAGTCTGGAATAAACTAAGATAAGTATCATGCTAAAAGACTAAGTAAAAGAGTGTAGGTTATCTGAACATTGAACAAGTAAAAAAATCCTATAGATAACAGATACACTATCCTTAGGCCAGAACCTATCGGTAATAAATGGAAAGGCTTAGGATATCAATAGCTAATGAAGACTTAGCAATAATATGAAAAAACAAATGTCCCTATCGCTAAGACCTTCACTATCGACAAGAGAATGAGTTGAGCTAGCTTAAGCCAGCAAAGGATAGATCACTATCGCTAAAGGCTATCTCTATCTCTAAGACCTCATGTAGAACAGCTAGGAGTAATGAACCATAGTCACTAGCGATAACATGGTTAGCTATCGATAGCAGATACTTGAAATAACTTAGACATTCAGACAGCAAACACCTTGAGCTAATGAACTGAACTAGCGTTAACATAGTCACTAGCGATAACAAGATTGGTTATCGATAGGAAAATACCTTATGAAATAATTTAGACATTCTGATAGCTAATACATTGTCTGTATACATTGAGCAAATGAATTACACTAGCGATAACACCTACTGTGCTTCACATGATTACTTGTTTAGCTAACAGCTAAGTGCAGGACTCACACTATCAAGCTAGCGATAGCCAAGGGAGCTAGCACTACTGAAAAAGTTGCTATGCAAGTACAATGTTGCAGGTGTTCGTTATTCACAGACCCTATCTCTCATAGCTCATCTTCTGCAAGAAATAAATGAAGCAAGAGAAGAAAGTTGACTAAGATGAAGAACAACACTTATTGCCAATGGCTAGAAGCTCTCAACGAACATATTCAAACGACCTCTTGGAGTTGAAGGAAAAGGCAAGCTGTGAAGAGATATAAATACCGAGACTTGAGCATTTCTGAAGAAGAGAACAAAATTATAAACATTCATTACTTTCACCTACTATCTGCTCTCAAAAAGCTTAAAGTTTTTATTACTCTTAGTGAGTGTATTTGTACTTCAGTGTTTATCAAAATCTGTTCATTAAGTGAACTCATTTATTGAAATCCTCTACTGTTTGAGGTTGTTCTAAAGTTTGGGACTTTAGAACAGGGTTGTATTCTTACAACTTGTAAGGGGGAGCGTTTAGAGAAAGTCTAAAGCTCTGTTTTGTAAAGGTTGGCAGGTGAACTCGTGTTGTAAAACCTGTGGTATAGTGGAACCCAACGAGGAGTTGGAGAACTGGACGTAGGCAGTGTGTAGTCGAACCAGTATAAAGGATTGTTTTGTGTTTACAGTTTAATTTTTTAAACGCACAATTCACCCCCCTCTTGTGCGTTTTGCCATTCTGACATTTTGCACAAAATTTCTTTGTTTGAGATCTATAAATGCTATTTGTTTGTCAACTCTGAGATAAACGCAAGGTTGACTAGTAAACCCACAAAAAAAGCTGTAAGCAGTACAACACATCACGCACCTAAGTTGAAATAAATATAAACATTGAAAAAAAGATTTTTGTAATTCTTCAAACCTGATCCAAAAAAGAAATTTTAATAAGTTAATAGAACAAAATTATAATAGACCAAATTTAACCCTCATTTATAACTTTTTTGGATGCCAACCTAGGTTGGTTTTTGACAGATATCCATTAATCTAATCTCTTTGGGTTTTTAATTGCAACGGGAGTATTGTTAGGCAATATACCTTTGTAGACCATTCACTATCACCCTTGACCAATTATTCCACCTTTATGAAAGTTGTTTGTGCCTTTCTTAAGTTCAACTTCAAAGAATATATTTTTCCTTAGTGCATCCTTGTTGTTGTGAAAGTTGTCGTATCATGTAACCACCATTTTGCTCAAAATTTCTTTGTTTGAGATCTATAAAAGCAATTAGCTTTTCTACTCATGAGATAAATGCAAGGACGACTAGGAAGTCCAAAGAAAAACCTACAAGTAATACATTACAACATGAACCTATGTTGAAATTAATAAAAACTTTAAACCAAATTTTTTTTTAATTCTTCAAATTTGAGCCCAAAAAACATCTCAAATAATTTAATAGAATAAAATTTTAACAAACTAAATTAAATCCTGTTTTATTACTTTTTTCTATTTCGACCTGGGTTGAGTATTGGCAGATAGCCATTAATTTAATCTCTTTGGGTTATTAATTGCAACAGGAGTATGGTTAGGCAATATACCCTTGTAGACCATGCACTGTCCCCCTTGGCCAATTATTCTACCTACGTCAAAGTTCTTTGTGGCTTTCTTAAGATCAACTTTTGAGAATATATATTTTCTTTCAGTGCATCCTTGTTGTTGTGAAAGCTATTGTAGCATGTAACCTACATTTCGCACAAAATTTCTTTGTTTAAGATCTATATAAGCTATTTGCTTGTCTATTAATGAGATAAACGTAAGGATGACTAGTAAGCCCACAAAAAATCCTGCAAGAAGTATAATACAACATGAACCTAAGTTGAAGTAAATAAAAACAGTGAGAAAAATGTTATTTTTATTCTTCAAACTTTAGCAAAAAACTTTATGTTAAATAATTTAATAGAACAAAATTGTAAAAGACCAAATCAAAACCATTATTATGACTTTTTTTGATGCCGACCTATGTTGGGTTTTGGAAGATATCTGTTAATTTAATCTCTTTGGATTTTTAATTGTAACAGGAGTATGGTTATGCAATATAACTTTGTAGGCCGTGCACTATCTCCCATGACCAATTATCCTTATTGTGAAAGCTGTCGTAGCTTGTATCCTCCATTTTGCCCAAAATTCCTATAAAAGCTATTTGCATGTCTACTCATAAAATAAATGTGAGGATGACTTGTAAGCCCACAAAAAAACCTGCAAACAGTACAATACAATGTGAACCTATGTTGAAATAAATAGAAACATTGAACAAGAAAGAACTTTTCTAATTTTTCAAATCTGAGCCAAAAAAAATCTTAAATAATTTAATAGAACAAAATTTTAATAGTCAAAATTAAAACCTTTGTCATTGCCTTTTTTGGATGTTGACCTAGGTTGGGTTGTGGCAGATATCCATTTATTTAATCTCTTTGGGTTTTTAATTGTAACAGGAGTATGGTTAGACAATATACCTTTGTAGACCATGAATTGCCCCTTTGGTAATAAAGGAGCATGGAGTAGCTAGACTTTAAAGGCATCTGAACCAAACATGGAGCAAGCTCAAGGATGGAAGCCCAACATTCCAAAAGATCCATTACAAGGCATTAGAGGTCTGATGATAAGAGCAAGAACCAAAACCATGAAGGAGGCCTTGAATTGCTTCATAAGAGATCTTAAAGAGTTGGAGCCTAGCTACATTAAAGAGTCTCCCATTCATATGTCCAACAAAAGCCCAATAAAGGTGGTCACAATGTTAGAAGCCTAACAAGTTGATGTACAAGGCTAAGTGGTGTTCATATTGAACAATTCACTTAAAATACACGTGACAAGCATGTGCTTTTGGAGGAGGAGCATAAGTGACATTTTGGACAGTTCAAGAAGCATCTAGAACACTTCCTTATGCATCAAATTTGATGGCATTTCATTTTAATTAAGCCTCTTATTTTATTTCCATAAAATATGGTCATTTAGTCAATGAATGTTCTAGAATACCTTGCCTTATTTTCCTATTTTGAATAGCTGACTTTTTCTTCCAGAAGAAGTCATTTCTTTGTATGGAATGGTGCCATTCAAAATTCCAATCACCATTGATGTCTTAGGGTTTTTTCTTCATTTTAGAGTATTCCATTGTTGCCTATATATAGGCTATGCTTTGTACTAAGTCATTCAGACTTGAATGAATTGAAACTTTTGTTTCTCTTATGTGAGTTTTACTTGCATCTTTGTATTCTCTTGAGAATATTTGACTGTATCAAGGACTGATCATCCTTGTAGTGTCATTGTGGCTAGGGTTGTAAGAGACGGGTACTTTTCCTCCCATATATCATTTGTTCCGTTTATCGAGTTTTTCTGCTTGTCTTCTAGCCGATCCGCTCCCCATATTATATCATTTGGTATTAGAGCAATGGCATATTATATCATTTGGTATCAGAGCAATGGCTTGCTAGATTTCAAGTTCTATCCTTTGTTGTTTTTTTGTTTCATTTGTCGTAGTACTTTTGTGATCTTCATTTCTATCTTCTTGTCTTATCCTTTCTTCTTTTGCTTCTTCTCTCTTTTCCACTGTTCTTGTTCTTTCTTGCAGTTTCATTTCTTTCTCCACCCCTTGTTTGTGTTTGTGTGATATTGTTATAAAAAAATATCCAAAAAAAGAAGGTATAAAGCAAAAAAACAGACAAAAATTCCAAAAAAAAGAGAGATTTGCAGGTTGGAGCATTTCAAGATTTGAAAAAAGTTTCCATTTCAAGTTACCATTATTTTCATAAATTTCAAATTTGGGTGGTAAGACTCCTTTCCCATTCTTCTTGTGTTCTAATTTCCTTATTCTTCAAGTTTCTTATTCTAAATTCCTTTCCATACTTCGTACACTTCTTTCCATCTTCATTTCCTACATCTTTATATTTCCCCCCTCTCCTTTGATTTCTAGATTCACATTTCCCCCTTCCATTGTTCTCTTCTCTTAAAAAAATCTGATTCTTACTACTTTGGTTATAAAGATTACCACATATTTGATATTGTCTCTTTATTTGATGTTAAGTTTCATTCTAGAATAGTGTACATAAGAGGCAAGCTATAGTGGTAAAAGGCAAGAGTGCTTGCATCAAGTTAAAAGTCATATCTAAGCGAAACACGAGTGACAATACAATTTTTGAGTGAAATATGTGAGTAAAGTGGTGAGGTCCTTTATTATTCTTTGATCAAACTAACTTTTTAGATTAAAGATGAGTGGAAAGATGACTTCACTACTGATCCCAAGTTGTTCATGAAAGCCATTTGAGATGAGTTCCTCAAACTCAAGATGGAAATGGCTGAATTAAAGGAACCTAAAGCATCAAGTAGTGATGAGGAGACACATAGATCACGTTCTTCATCCTCAAAAGGCAAAAGAAGATATGCTAAACATTATGTAGATGAATCCGATGTAAAGATTAAGTACCCTACTGATTGTACCATATTTTTATACACTCTTCATTGATAAAATCATTGGATTATTGCATGTTCTTGGGGTAATTTTGCCTAATTAGGGTAACTTCCGACTTTTGCACACTCTGTTGGAATTTGTACTAATCAAGGGAAATTTGGGCATAACTAATATGATTTGTTGTTTATCCCATTTTTAAGAACATTATGATTCTACCTTAGGTCCATTTTATGTGCAGATCATGAAGGAATATACCCAATGGAAGAGCCAAGTTGCGGACAAGAATGCCGACGGAGCGCAAGGAAGCATAAGAAAGGATTCTGAGTTTCTGCCCCTTGCCGTGGCTCCCCCACAGCGAGGGCCACAGCGAGGGCACCCAAAAAATGTGCATGTTTCTGTCCCTCGCCGTGGGCCTTCCACGGCGAGGCCCCCCTTCTCCTGAGCCTTTTTTGTCCCTCGCCGTGAGCCTTCCACGGCGAGGCCATTTCTTGTGCACCTCCTCTGCCCCTCACCGTGGGCCTTCCACGGCGAGGCCCACGGCGAGGCCCCGAAAACTGGGATTCTGCTGTGCGTTTCAGGAATTTTTGGGGGAGTATATAAGATAAAAATCAGACCCTTCTTCATTGTCCAAGCTTCCTCAGACACGAAACACAGCCCCTCTCCTAGGGTTTCCTTCCATTCCTTCATTCCCCACTCATTTCCACCTCCATCTTCATCTTCTACCTTCTTCCACCCTCTTCTTCCATGGATTTTCGGATGGGGCCTCTTCTTGGGGTTCCTCTTGGAGTTTCTATGTTGGATTGAGGAGCTCTTCATCTCTTGAGGATGGGTTGATGGTGTCTCAAGCATGGGTTCTTCATTAGGGGAGTTTTTCTTTGTTCTAACATATTTATTTAGGATTTCTTCTATGTTTATTTGAACCTCTCTTGGAAGATGTTTGGATTTATGTATTGGATTGAGATTTTGGATATGTATGTGTATGAACTATATGTGTTTATTTTGGGCTTTGAACACTTGAGTTATGAATTCTTATCTACATTGTGGTTGTATGAAGTTAATTTCATTTTAGTGGTTGCTAGTGGACTTAATTGATTGCTTCCATTCATAATTATTGTGATTGCATTTTTATGAGAGCCACAAGTGTTTTGACTCGAAGTATTTCACACATCAAGTGGACTTTAACACTAACCCTAAGTAATGGCTATGAAAGTGGTTGCTAAATTAGTCATTGATTAGGGCTAGTGGACCCCTAGTGGTTGCTTGGGGATTTCTCTAACTAGACTTGATGAATCAAACCCCCAAATGATTTGAACCTATGTTTGTCACCTCACCTAGACTCAAGTGATTCATTCCATCAATTTCACTTCATCCATCCATCCATTCCACCTCATTAAAGAAAAGATAAAAAAATATTGTAGTTAGGCTCATTTTGCATATTTCCTATTAAAACCCAACAAAACCCCTTTTTATACTTCATTTGCATGACATTTAGTTTCCTAGGTTAGTCATTAGGCTCCTTGAGAGACGATCCGGGATCACACCATTATAGTGCAATCCTTGGTTTTATAAATATTTTGCATTTAACCCCCAAGGCGATTAGGAAAAGGTTAAATCACCTACCTTCAAGGGTAATAGCAATCTAGATTTATACCTTGATTGAGAGATGAAATTTGAGCAGATCTTCTTAATGAGTGATTGGTCTAAAGAAAAGAAGGTAAAATTAGCCTCTTTACAATTTTCTAACATTACTACTGTTTGGTGGGATGATTTACAGCTTAAGAGGTGGCTTAAAGGTAAAGGTCCACCTTGTTCGTGGGAGAAGCTCAAGAAACTAATGCAAAAGAAGTATGTTCCCAGCTACTATTATCTAGAGCTAAATCAAAAGTTGCGAATGTTTAGCCAAGGCTCTATGGCTGTGGATGAGTATGTATAGGAGCTTGACTTTTTGAAGATGCATGCTGAAGTTCAAGAAGGAGAAGAAGAAAGTATGACCAGAATTATTGATGGTCTACGGAGTGAAATTAAAGACAAAGTTGATATGTACACTTTTGTTGATAAGGAAGAGTTTGTGCACAAAGCCATCATAGTGGAGCAACGAATCAAAGATAAACGCTCCAAATCCTCTTCTTCTGGTTGGATGGACTCCAAAGCAACTTCCAGGTGGAAAGATTCTAAGGCTATGAATGACACAAAATTCCCAAATAAAGCCAAGGAGGAATCCAAGCCAAAAACTGATGGTAGTAAGAAACTTGACCCAAAAACTTCCTCTAATGATAGAACCGCTTCTATTCAATGTTTTAGGTGTCTTAGTAAGGGGCATATTGCTTCCTAATGTCCCAATAAGAGAGCCATGATTCTCAAGGATAATGGCAAGTATGAACGTGTTCACTCTAGTGAGAGTGATGATGACATGCCTTCTTTGGTGACCGATTCTGAATTGGAGATTGATGAGGTTGAGCCTGATAAAGGAGAAGGGTTAGTGGCTAGGAGGGCTCTCAACATGCAACTAAAGGAAGATCATGAGAAAGAGCAGTGAGAACTCATCTTCCATACTAGATGCTTCATCAAGAACAAGGTATGTAGCATGGTTATTGATAGCAATATTGTTACCATAGTTGCTAGTACCTTACTTATTGATAAGTTGGATTTGCCTACTATGAAGCACCCCAAACCTTTGCAATGCCTGAATGACAGTGCTAAAGCTAAGGTCACTAAGCAATAGTTAATCTCTTTTTCTATTGGAAATTATCATGCTGAAGTTTTATGTGATGTAGTTCTCATGCTTGCTGTACATCTTTTGCTTGGATGACCATGGCAATATGATAGTAGGGATCATCGTGATTGTTACAAAAATTGTTATACTGTACTCTTTAATGGGAAAGTCATTGTATTAAACCTCTTAGGCTAAGAGAATCTTATGAGGACCAAGTGAGGATCGAGCAAGATAGCAAAAAAAAAAGAAAAGAAAAGATGAACTGGGTGAAAAAGAGAGTGTACAAAAGAAAGAAAGTAGACAAAGGGAAAAGAAAATGAGAGAAAAAGAGAAAAAGAAATAAAAGAAAGAGAGTTTGTTTTGTGTAAAAAGTGAGGTTAAGCGAGCCTTATTGAGTGAGCAAGTCTTGGAACTTGCATGTAAGGTTGCTTACTTTTCTACTAACGAACTTAACGACCTCTAGTGTTATGTCTCTATTGCAGGAGTTTGGTAATTTATTCCTTGATGAGTTACCAAATGGACTTCCTCCTTTAAGAGGCATTGAGCATAAGATTGAATTTATTCTTGAGGCTTCCCTACCTAATAGACTCGCTTATAGAGCCAATCCTGAAGAATCTAGAGAAATTCAATGTCAAGTAGACGCGCTTATGAGAAAAGGCTTTGTAAGGGAAAGTTTGAGCCCATGTGCTATTCCAGTGCTCCTCATGCCAAAGAAGGATGGCTCGTGGCGTATGTATGTTGATTGTAGAGCCATCAACAAAATAACAGCTAGGTATCACTGTCTCATTCCTAGATTAGATGACATGTTGGATGAGTTGCATGGTGCCGCAATTTTTTTACTAAAATTGATCTTAGGAGTGGCTATCATCAAATACGCATGAAAGAGGGAGATGAATGGAAAACTGCTTTTAAAACTAAGTTTGGATTGTATGAATGGCTAGTTCTTCCTTTTGGGTTAACTAATGCACCTAGTACTTTCATGAGCTTAATGAATCATGTCTTTCATTCATTTATTAGAAAGTTTGTGGTTGTCTACTTTGATGATATACTTGTTTATAGTAGAACTTTAGATGACCATGTTTTGCATCTGCGTTAGGTGTTTAACACTCTTAGGGAAAATAACTTATATGCAAACCTTGAAAAATGTTCCTTTTGCATGGAGTCTGTTGTGTTCCTTGGATTTGTTGTAGGTGCTCAAGGGATTCGTGTGGAAGAAGAGAAGGTGAAAGCTATTAAAGAGTGGCCAACCCCAAAGAATGCTAATGAAGTCGGGAGCTTTCATGGATTAACAAGTTTCTATAGGAGGTTTGTTCAAGATTTCTCATATATTGCTGCTCCTCAAAATGAACTTGTTAACAAGCATGTAACTTTTAAATGGGGTGAAACACAAGAAAATGCTTTTTGCACTTTGAAATAGAAGCTAACTAATGCACTACTATTGTGTTTACTTGACTTTAACAATGTTTTTGAAGTTGAATGTGATGCTTTTAGAATTGGCATTGGTGCTGTTTTGATGCAAGAGCCAAGGCTTATAGCCTACTTTAGTGAGAAGTTAAGTGGAGCTTCATTGAATTACTCTACTTATGACAAGGAGCTATATGCTTTGAAAAGAGCTTTGGAAACTTGGTAGCATTACCTATGGTCACGTGAGTTCATCATATATTCTAACCATGAGAGTTTGAAGTTTCTGAAATCTCAAGGTAAGCTTAACAAGAGGCATGCTCACTAGTTGGAGTTCATTGAGACCTTTCCATATATGATCAAACATAATCAAGGTAAAGAGAATGTTGTTATAGATGTTCTCTTTAGGAGGCATTCTCTTATTACTTCCCTTCATGCTGTATTACTTGGATTTGAGTTGCTAAAAGGATTGTATGAGTCTGATTGTGATTTTTCTAACATCTGGTCCTCTTATGAAAAGCATGGATTGAATGATTTTTATAGATGTGATGGGTTTCTTTTCAAAAATGATAAATTGTGCATCCCAAATTGTTCTATGCTTGAATTGCTTATGAAAGAAACTCATAGTGGTGATTTGATGGGTCACTTTGGTGTTGACGAAACTTTAGCTCTTTTGCATGAACACTTTTACTGGCCTAAAATGAGAAAAATATGTCATTTCTATTTGTGCAAAATGTGTGAGATGTAAGCATGCAAAGTCTAAGTTTCAACCCCATGGTTTATATTTCCCTTTACCTGTGCCTTCCCAACCTTGGATAGATATTTCCATCGATTTTGTGTTAGGTTTGCCTAGGTCTCAATTCGGAAAGGATAGCATATTTGTTGTTGCTGATCAATTCAGTAAAATGGCTCATTTCATTGCATGTTCCAAAACAAATGATGCTATGCATATTGCTGATTTGTTGTTCAAGGAAATTGTTAAATTGCATGGATTATGTAAGACAATTGTAAGTGATAGGGATGTAAAGTTCCTTAGCCATTTTTGGAGGACTTGCTGTTTTCTACTGTGGCCATCCCCAAACGGATGGGCAAACTGAGCTAGTCAATAGAGCACTTACAACTTTGTTGTGTGCAATAATTCAAAAGAACTTGAACAATTGGGTAAGTTATTTGCCTCATATTAAATTTGTATGCAATAGGTCTGTTCATTCTTCTACTTCCTTCTCTCCATTTGAGATTGTTTATGGCTTTAATCTCTTAACTCCATTAGATATCCTACCATTGCCTTCTAGTGAACAAACTAACCTGGATGGCAAGAAAAAGGCTGAGTTTGTGCAGGGATTGCATGCTAAAGGGACATCATTGAAAGGAAGAATAAGCAATATACAAGACAAGCTAACAAAGGTCACCGAAAGGTTGTCTTTAATCCTGAAGATTGGGATTGGGTACATGATTGTGCATAATTATTATACTATTTTGACCACTAGTAATGGGAAATTAGCATTCAATTTAGGAGAATTCAATGGGAATTAAGTACAATTGCATGTATGGCCCATACTTAAGGAATTAGTAGCATTTCTAAGGTAATTTGAGCATATTAGGCTTTTAACTCATGTATTTCATGATTATGGACTTAAAATACCTCACATATACTTTAATTTCCCATTATAGGTGTAAAGGATGAGGCCCTAAATGAAGAAAAGGTGAGAAAAGCAAAGAAGAAGTTTATGTGCCTCGCCTTAGCTAGCTATGGAGGGATACGGCGAAGGACAGAGAAGAGCACAACAAGAAAGTTGCCTCGCCGTGGCTCACCACAGGGAGGGCCACGGAGAGGGCATGAACTGAACATGTTTATGGAAAGTTTTGTTTTGATTTGAGTTGGGAATTTGGGTGATTGGGTCTGGTTTAAATGTTTCCTAATGAATATTATTTATCTTCCCAAGCAAGTTTAGGCTTGATTAAGATTAGGAAGTTTCCTAATTAATTATCCCACTCATTATTTCCTATTTTGACTATCTTTATTGAAGATTGAGTGATTGGGTCTTTCCCAATCCTTTCCAAATTGTTTTGGGAGATCAAAATAGGTAATCCTAGGCCAATTTGGAGAGTTTATAAGTGGCTTCTTGTGCCATATGTGGAAGAGCACGAAAATATACATCACAATACACAAATTCTCTCATCTCTTCCACCAATTCCCTCCTCCATTCCACAATCCTTCATCGGTTCACCATGGAGCTCGAGTTGCTGATCCTTTCGGGCGATTTCTCCTCCTCTATGAAGAACTGATTCGGCTCGATGCTCTCTTGGACGACGGGATGACTTGAAGCAAGCATTGAATCCACTTTAGGGGAGTTTTATTAGTTTCCATTATGTAGACTTGAATTTCCATTTGTTTCCTTGAGTATTTGTTTTTCTTATATTCAGACTACATTTGTTTTGAGATTCTAGACAATGTAATCATTGAATTCTATTTACATGTTATGATTTGGTTTTCTTCTAGTTCCATCTATCTTCCCAAATTACCATGTTATGTTAGTCTTTGTTGATTTTATTGTCTAGCATGTTTGTTGGGTAATTTAGTCCATTGCGCTTCATATAATTGTGTTACTTGGGAGTTGATTTGTGGGTTTGAGTTATTGATGTCGAGTTTCCATAAGCGTTAGGTAATTCTATTAATCAACTTGACTAAAGAAATTAGATCATAAATCAAATCTATGTGCATGAGTATGATTATGTAGAGTTTCATAAGTTGGATTGTTTAATTATAGTCTAGCATTAATTGGTTGTTGGATCCAAAGGATATTGAGTGACTTAAACGGGACCCAAGTTATTCTATCTATTGGAACCTACTCCTAGTTGATGTAGGATTATAGTTAATCTAATTTGTCTATTGAGGTTGAGTGGTTCTTAATTGACATATTCCTTCAACTAAGGCTAATTGTATCCACTTGTGTTGAACTTAGGCTAATTATCTCCTCCCTAAGAGTGTGAGTCAATAGCTTGTCACATGTCATCCCTAGCCAAGAGAGCATCCCATCATTCCATTCCATTAACCATCCATATTTATCCTAAAAATACCAAAAACAAGTCTTTAAATTCCTTTTATGAAAAATACCAAAAATTCCTACTCTTATTCCCCAAGTTTTTATAGCTTTAATTGCATTGGTTTCCCTAGGATAGTTCATTAGGCTCCTTGAGAGACTATCCCGGATCGCAACACTATAGTGCAATCCTTGGTTAAAAATTATTTTGCATTTGAACCCGAAGGCGTATTATGAATGGTTCAGATCAATGGCGCCGTTGCCGGGGAGTCGTTTTTGACTTCCTAGGTTAGCTAAGTGTTGATTGCTTATTGACAAGGGGTTAGTAGCATTTTAGGTTAGTTTTAACTGATATAGTTGCATTTAGGTTTTAGTTTAATTCTAGGTTGCATTTGCATTGATAAAATTGAAAAATAAAAAAATATAGTGTTCTTGATCTTGTCCTTGATTTTTGCTACTGTGCTTGTGGTGTATTGCTGGTTTCTTGCACCATTTGAGTGAAATTCTATTGACTAGTTGCTGCTGTGTGGTTTTTGCCTTGATTGGTTGAGCTTGTATTTGTGCATCACATACCCATATTTTGCATTACACTCAATTGTTCAACCAAAACCACTCAACTAAGTCATTTTCTAGTATTTGGACTTGCTGAGGCCATTTGCACCAAATTTCGAACTCAACTTCTTGAACTTGTGCATTTGGTCAATTTTCAAAGGCATTTTCTTTCAAATTTGGCAACCTAGGGGGTGAATTTTTGTTCTAGGTGGTTATCAAGTGTTTTGACATTTTTCCTAAGCTTCCTCAACTTAGTTAAACTTGTTTCAATCATTGGTTTGTGTTAAAATTGTTTAGAATCATTTTTGGACTAAATCCCCCCTTTGCTGTCAAATTGCAGGAGTTTACTGTCAAACTTTTATGTTTCTCACCGTAGCCCCCCACGACGAAGGCCACGGCAAGCCTTTAAAGAGCAACTTCGTTTCTGTAGCTCGCTGTGGACACCCATGGCAAGGCCCACGGCGAAGCACAGAAACCACAAATTTTCTGGTGTTCTGCAGAATCACCTACTTGCACCATTTTCCCCCCAATTCAATTCCAATTGATTTCAACTTTTGCACACACATTCTAACCATCATTTGTGACTTGTTTTCATTGGTTTCACTCATATTTCATATTCCTATCATTAATTTGACTTGTGAGTGCTATTTTGGTGAATTTTGGGATTGTTGGTTGCTATCTTTGTGCATATCTTGCATTTCTTGCATACACTTGCTGTCTGTTCCTTGTGTATGACTAGAAGCACTACCAGTGAGTCTGAATTATTGCCTAAAAACCCTGAGGTTGAGCGTCACCTTACCCAATTGAGGAGACCCAATATAACAATTGTTCCGGACACCGAGGTAGTTGTAGAGGAAGCATCTTCTAGCGACTTTAGTGACAAGGAAACAACACTAAGTTTGACTTAGATTTCCCAGCCATGGATCCACCCAATAACCAAGTTAACCCTCTAGTTCCTGTAATTCCAGTTATTCCCAACATACCAAATCAAGGTGTAGAGCCACTAGGAACTAAAATGGGGGTAATGGGGGTCAAGGTTTACACGGTCGCAATGGTAATGAGGATGGGGTCCCACATGGAGTTAGAAGGACCATTAGAGATGCTACAGCTGTGAATGATGATTATAATCCTTTTTATGAATGCATTCCCTGATATTCATGCTGATTATGAGATAAAAGGTTTTTTGATTCGGTCCTTACCAAAATTTTATGGCTTGCAGGAGGATGAACCTTATAGACATTTGGATGAGCTATTTGTTAAATGTGATTCCACTACTACAGAAAACACCTATAGCGGCGCTTTTTTGACCCCTATAGTGGCGCTTTTGAAGTGCCGCTATAGCTAGCGCCGCTATAGGTCAGATGACCTATAGCGGCGCTTATAAAGCGCCCCTATAGGTGACCATATAGCAGCGCTTAATTACCCAAAAGCGCCGCTATAGGTCATGTTTTAATTAAATTTTATTGAAACTGAAAAGGCCTATACTGGCGCCGGTATAGGCCCATCTATACCGGCGCTTTTGGGTAATAAAGCGCCAGTATAGGCCTCTCTATAGCGGCGCTTTTCGTAAAAAGCGCCGCTATAGGTTATATTTTTTTAAAATATACAATTTGTTTTTTAATTCACACCCACCTGCATCATTGCCAAAATTCCAGCAATTCTATACAATTCCAGGCAGTCCATATACACCAGTAACTCAAACAGAGAAGAATATGTACAAACTAAAACTTTTTATTGCACAAACTAAAACTTGATAAGAGAGTACATGCTATGTACAAGTATAAACAATGAATCAGCTTTGGTTTACGGCTTCCAGCGACGCAGAACAAAAAAATGAAAAAAAATGCAAAAGACACATAAACTCACCTAATTTATCCGATTAAGAATGAGGCGAAAAATCCCCACCAGCTTTGTTTGCAAAAACCGCACCTTTAAATACAATGAATCAGATGTTAGAACATTTGTTTCTCAAACAACAAAAATTTGGGAATCCCAGAGACTAAAACAAGTTAAAAAAAAAGCAAAAACAAGGGGAAACTCACTGAAGGAAGCAAAGATTTGGGGAAGAGGCTTGGATGCTTGAACGGCGTGACTGAAGAACAGACGACAGATGAAATGGCAGAGCAAAGGTGAATGGCGTGACTGAAGAACAGACGACAACGGCGGCGAGAACGGCTTGAACGACTGTGAGAATGGCGTGAACGGCGGCGTGACTGAAGGCGAGGTGAAGATGAAGCTAAGGTGAACAGCGGTAAGAGGAAATGAAATGACGACAGAAAGTGAAAAGTGAAAAGACGAGAGGAAATAAAAAAGAGAAAGAGAAGCCTATATTGACGCTTTTTTTAAAAAGCGCCGGTATAGGGGGTTCGAAAATTTTTGGAGGGAAATTTCCCTCCAATTTTTTGGCCTATACCAGCGCTTTTTAAATAAAGCGCCGGTATAGGTGCATTAAAATAAATAATTAATGTTTTAATATTTAATATTAAACTCTTATTTTAATTATTATTAAAAAACAAAAAATTATTTATTACTAGCCTATACCGGCGTTTTTTTTAAGAAGCGCCAGTATAGGGGGTCCAAAAATTTTTGGAGGGAAATTTCCCTCCAATTTTTTGGCCTATACCGGCGCTTTTTAAATAAAGCGCCGGTATAGGTGCATTAAAATAAATAATTAATGTTTTAATATTTAATATTAAACTCTTATTTTAATTATTATTAAAAAAACGAAAAATTATTTATTACTAGCCTATATCGGCGTTTTTTTTAAAAGCGCCGGTATAGGGGGTCCAAAAATTTTTGGAGGGAAATTTCCCTCCAATTTTTTGGCCTATACCGGCGCTTTTTAAATAAAGTGCCGGTATAGGTGCATTAAAATAAATAATTAATGTTTTAATATTTAATATTAAACTCTTATTTTAATTATTATTAAAAAACGAAAAATTATTTATTACTAGCCTATACCGGCGTTTTTTTTAAAAAGCGCCGGTATAGGGGGTCGAAAAATTTTTGGAGGGAAATTTCCCTCCAATTTTTTGGCCTATACCGGCGCTTTTTAAATAAAGCGCCGGTATAGGTGCATTAAAATAAATAATTAATGTTTTAATATTTAATATTAAACTCTTATTTTAATTATTATTAAAAAACGAAAAATTATTTATTACTAGCCTATACCGACGTTTTTTTAAGAAGATCCGGTAAAGGGGGTCCAAAAATTTTTGGAGGGAAATTTCCCTCCAATTTTTGGGCCTATACCGGCGCTTTTTAAATAAAGCGCCGGTATAGGTGCATTAAAATAAATAATTAATGTTTTAATATTTAATATTAAACTCTTATTTTAATTATTATTAAAAAACGAAAAATTATTTATTACTAGCCTATACCGGCGCTTATACAGAAAGCGCCAGTATAGGTATTTTAATAAAAATAAATAAATAAATGATAAACTGAAACTCTATACCGGCGCTTTTAGTACCAAGCGCTGGTATAGGCTTACCTCTATTCCGGCGCTTTTCTTGGTAAGCACCGGTATAGGCTCCTTCTTTACCAATACCGGCGCTTTTTTCTATGAGCGCCGCTATTGTTGCGTCGCAACAGGATAATTCTGTAGTAGTGTTCTTTGAAGCCCACTGGAGAACCAACTGAGGATGTTATGTGGCGTGTATTCCACCTCACTTTGTAGGGGAAAGCTAAAACATGGTTTATGAGCCTACCTAGGCTCGATCCAGTTGCATTGACATCATGGAAAAATTTGAGGAAGGCATTCTTGGACAAGTACTTTCCAGCTACAAAAACCTTTGCAAGGAGAAAAGAAATAACTTCCATCCTCCAAAATCATGATGAGTCCCTATATGACTTTTGGATGCGATTCCAAGACCTGCTCACTCGGTGTCCACATCACCAAATCTCAAGAGAGTTACTTATGCAAACATTTTATGATGGTCTTTTGGAAAAGAATCAAGATTTGTTAGACTCCACCATGCAGGGGTCTTTTCTAGATTGCACCTCCAATGAGGCATGGGACATAATCCAAAGACTTGCTCTTTCTAAATAGAAACACTGCACTTCTAGCCTGTCTACAAGAGCTCTAAACAAGGTTGAGTCGACTGCCTTACACATACCGCAGCTAGATGGTCTTATGGCAGAGCTTAGTGCACTCTCAACTAAACTTGACAGGTTCACCTCCTCTTCGTCTATGAATCCAACCAGTAGAGAGTTGATGGCACCAAGTTGTGATTATTGTGGATCTATTAGGCATGTTTCTTGTAATTGCACCTCTAAGTATGATGCACTTGCTCCATTTAATCACCGAGGCCAAGGTGAAACTTCAAATCAAATAGTTCCTATGCAACAAGATGGGTTTTCTAATGTTATTAATGAACTGACCAAAACTTTCCAGAAAAGTTTCCAGGGTTTTCAGAGTCAAATTGACATGAAATTTGAAAAGAATGATGCTAGAATGCAGCAGCTAGAGACAAGAAATTCTAATCTTGAGGATTTTGTTACAAAAATGGCTAATTCTTTTATGAATAAAAAATCACTCTATGCCATATCTCTTGGAGGTGAGACACATGTTCAGGATGAAGAGACGGTAGATGAGGAGATTGAGTGTGAAAGTCCTCCACCTAAGCATCCACCCTCACTTGATGCTAAGGAGAAGCAACCTATTAAAAGAAAGCATGATGAATCAACTCAACAAGGAGCTACTACTACTGATGAGCCTCGGTCTCAAGTGAAGTCACCATCACTACTAAGAGAGATCGCTGTTGAGGGCTTGAGTTCACTACCACCTGCCAAGCAAGGAACCACTTACGTGCATAGAGCTCATTGCAAATAGGTAAAGAGGTAAATCTTCGTGATATTCCTTTTCCTCAAGCTTTAGTCAAAAGTAGAAAGCATGATAGACCTAAGCATGATCAGGATGTTGTTGATTTGTTTAGTAGAACTGAGGTAAACATTCCTTTGCTTGAGCTTGTTAAAAAGGTGCCTGCTTATTCTAAATTTTTAAAAGAATTATGCACCTCTAATGGTAAATTCAAACTTGATGAGAGAGTCTAGTTAGGGTCTAGTGTATCTGCAATGTTTACTGATAGCATGCCACATAAGAGTCCCGATCCAGGGTCATACACTATTCCTTGTACTATTGGTAGAGCTTACATTTCTGATGCATTGTTGGACCTAGGTGCTGCCATTAATATGATGCCTAAATCTTTGTATAACACCTTAGGATTCAATAATTTAAAGCCTACCAGGACCATTCTACAGTTAGCTGACCAGATTGTTAGGTATCCCTATGGTGTTTTAGAGGATGTGCTGGTACGAGTTACAGACTTAGTCTTCCCTACTGACTTTGTCATTTTAGATACCTCTAGGGATTCTAATGGTCAGAGTAATCTTATCTTAGGTAGACCTTTTCTTGACACTGCAAACACGATCATCAACATGAAAGAAAGGTCTATTACTATGTCTGTTAGGGAGTATGAGATCAAATATGTGCTCGATGGCTGTTCTAAGCATATGCATGATGTTACATCTTTGTATGGTGTTAAGATTAATGATTCTGTGCTTGATTGTGGAAATGTTGTTTCATCTACGCATACTATAGACTATGATACTGTGTTTCGCCCACCCCTCTCTCCCTCTGATTCTGTTGGTCAGGAGCCTGTTGCTCCTGCCGTTATACCTAACCCTGCTATGCTTGGAAAAGATTCTGTTTTATGTGATGTTGCAGGTGTTAGCAAGGAGGTCACACCTCCTAAGTCGATTCCTAAGAAGAAGAGCAAGCGGAAAAGAACTCGAAGGAAATCTACAAATGCTACTACAGTAGATGCCACGCTCTTAAAACTTCAAAGAGAAGTGACCATGCCAGTCCATTCCAAGTTACTACCACTCCTCTCTCCCATCCTAGCTCGATTGGATGTTTTGGATGCACCGAACTACGAAGACCCGTTTCTTTCAGATCCTATGGAAGAAGTCCCACTCAAGGTCTCCGATTTTGTTTGGTTCCAAATCGCTCAGTCTAGAGATGTAGATTTTGGTGAGAGAGCTCGGTGGGTAGGACCGTTGGAGATCAAGTCCATTGACTATTGCAAGAATCAAGCTTCACTTCAACTTTCTAAGGGACATAGCATGTGTTGCGAGCTAGACAGGCTTCGACTTTACCATTCGAGTTATAAGCCTCCATAACTTGTCAGGTTGTTCCTTTCCTCTCTTATTCTACTCTTATACATGTGTGACTAGCTAGTGATATTTGATGATGCATGTTAGAATAAGTGTGGGGGAGGAACCATTCCAGTAGTAAAAGGTAGTTTAGTTTCGTTTAGTGTTAGTAGAGTCAATAAATACCCCTTTTGTGGATGATTGCTTGTTGTACCTTATATCTGGATTTTGCATTGGGGACAATGCAATGTTAAAGTATGGGAGAAGGGTCATTTGATTGATTCATTTTGGATAGTTCTTTGCTTGATTTCTTATGGTTAGTGGTTTAGGGTGAACTTTGACTGTTTTTGAACTATTTTTCAAAAATTTTGGCTTGAAGTTGTTTTTGGCTTGCCTATTATGCACAAAGGGTCGCATTTGTCATAGTAGACTTGTTAAGAATGAATTCAAGTGCTTTTCAAAATGTTTTTTTGAAAACCTAGTTCACCCCACTTTTTGAAAACCTGTGCAAGAAGAGACCCATCTAAGGTTGTTTGTTATCCTGGACTTTGGATAGATTTTGCAATGTTTTTGTCCTTTGTTTTTCAATTTTCAAGAGTTGGGTATGAGATATGTTAAGGGTATGTATGGTGAAAATTTCCTTGTTGTTGAGGTTTACCTTGCTGTGAGGTTATTTTTGGCCTAATCTTAACTTCCCTAATTTGAGTGCATACTTGCTTTAATATGTCAATTTGTAGAACTTGTTCCAAATTTTGGTTGAAATTTTTTTAGCCATGTGCGTTGAATATGATATAGGCACTCATTTCATACATCCACATACACATCCCTTACACCTTCAATTGATGTCTTGCATGAGTAGGATAAATTCATAATATTGCATCTATGCTTTAAATTTTGTGATCCGCTGGCTTTCTAAATTTGACTTAGTAACAGGGGGCACTTCATCACCAATGTTGGCAATTGCATCAAACAGTCAAGTCTAAGAAGGTTATGAGTTGGACCAAAGATCTCTTGATGCTTTGTTGGAGTAACTGAGTAACCTACATTGCATTACCCATGTGCAAGGTCGCGTCAAAAAGGGATCTACAACAGCTCAAGTTAAAAAAAATAAAAGAAGAAAAAAAGGAAAGAAGAAAAAATATATACAATAAAAGATGCTTGCAAAATTGCTTGGCTCTTACTTATGGATGACATCATTATTCCATCTAGCTATTCCATTACCATGAACCCTTAAATCCTCTTGATTCTTGGCATGTGTGCTAATAAGTGGAGATTGAGAATTGTTACAAGCTTTTGGTAAGTTGCATATTGAGCAAGAAGAGAGAATAACCCATATGGAGAGATTGTGCGAAATATTTTTGAGTGTGCTCACTTGTTGCTATTTGATTCTCAATTGCATTGATAGTTCTCTCCTTTATATGCCTTGAACGTGTCTTGTTACAATTTGAGATCATTGATTATCTTAGGCCTTTACCATTGTGAATCTATGCTTTGTCCAGGAGTACAAAGGTCTAAGTGTGGGGGAATTATTGTGCATGATTATTATACTATTTTGACCACTAATAATGGGAAATTAGCATTCAATTTAGGAGAATTCAATGGGAATTAAGTACAATTGCATGTATGGTCCATACTTAAGGAATTAGTAGCAATTCTATGGTAATTTGAGCATATTAGGCTTTTAACTCATGTATTTCATGATTATGGACTTAAAATACCTCACATATACTTTAATTTCCCATTATAGGTTTCAAGGATGAGGCCCTAAATGAAGAAAAGGTGAGAAAAGCAAAGAAGAAGTTTATGTGCCTCGGCTTAGCTAGCTGCGGCGAGGGCTACGGCGAAGGACAGAGAATAGCACAGCAAGAAAGTTGCCTCGCTGTGGATCGCCACAGCGAGGGCCACGGCGAGGGCATGAACTGAACATATTTCTGGAAAGTTTTGTTTTGATCCGAATTGGGAATTTGGGTTATTGGGTCCGGTTTAAATATTTCCTAATGAATATTTTCGACCTTCCCAAGCAAGTTTAGGCTTGATTAAGATTAGTAAGTTTCCTAATTAATTATCCCACTCATTATTTCCTATTTTGACTATCTTTCTTGAAGATTGAGTGATTGGGTCTTTCCCAATCCTTTCCTAATTGTTTTGACAGATCAAAATAGGTAATCCTAGGCCAATTTGGAGAGTTCATAAGTGGCTTCTTGTGCCATATGTGGAAGAGCACGAAAATATACATCACAATACACAAATTCTCTCATCTCTTCCACCAATTCCTTCCTCCATTCCACAATCCTTCACCGGTTCACCATGGAGTTCGAATTGCAGATCCTTTGGGGCGATTTCTCCTCCTCTATGAAGAACTAATTCGGCTCGATGCTCTCTTAGACGACGGGATGACTTGAAGCAAGCATTGAATCCACTTTAGGGGAGTTTTATTAGTTTCCATTATGTTGATTTGAATTTCCATTTGTTTCCTTGAGTATTTGTTTTTCTTATATTCAGACTACATTTGTTTTGAGATTCTAGACAATGTAATCATTGAATTCTATTTACATGTTATGATTTGGTTTTCTTTTAGTTCCATCTATCTTCCCAAATTACCATGTTATGTTAGTCTTTGTTGATTTTATTGTCTAGCATGTTTGTTGGGTAATTTAGTCCATTGTGCTTCATATAATTGTGTTGTTTGGGAGTTGATTTGTGGGTTTGAGTTATTGATGTCGAGTTTCCATAAGCGTTAGGTAATTCCATTAATCAACTTGCCTAAAGGAATTAGATCATAAATCAAATCTATGTGCATGAGTATGATTAGGTAGAGTTTCATAAGTTGGATTGTTTAATTATAGTCTAGCATTAATTGGTTGTTGGATCCAAAGGATATTGAGTGACTTGGACGGGACCCAAGTTATTCTATCTATTGGAACCTACTCCTAGTTGATGTAGGATTATAGTTAATCTAATTTGTCTATTGAGGTTGAGTGGTTCTTAATTGACCTATTCCTTCAACTAAGGTTAATTGTATCCACTTGTGTTGAACTTAGGCTAATTATCTCCTCCCTAAGAGTGTGAGTCAATAGCTTGTCACATGTCATCCCTAGCCAAGAGAGCATCCCATCATTCCATTCCATTAACCATCCATATTTATCCTAAAAATACCAAAAACAAGTCTTTAAATTCCTTTTATGAAAAATACCAAAAATTCCTACTCTTATTCCCCAAGTTTTTATAGCTTTAATTGCATTAGTTTCCCTAGGATAGTTCATTAGGCTCCTTGAGAGACTATCCGGGATCGCAACACTATAGTGCAATCCTTGGTTAAAAATTATTTTGCATTTGAACCCTAAGGCGTATTATGAACTGTTCAGATCAGTACACTTGCGAAAGGAGAGATTTCCATATCAAAGAAAATCTAAGTTGCAACTAAGGGGAGATGGTCCTTTCCAAGTCTTAGAGCAAATTAATGAAAATCAATGTTTTAAAAGCTGGACCGGATGTCGAGCCAGAAAGGCGAGCGGGTCATGGTTCAAACGGTTGAAATGGTCGGGCCGTTCGGTTGGGTCGGTGACGTAATAATTGAATTAAAAAAATTATTTATACAAATACAGTTAATATAATTAGTTAAAAAGTTAACAAGGTCACAAAATGCAAAATACCATTGAAGGAAGTATAATAAGTTAACAGTCAACTTGAGTACATAACACTAACAATAATAACTTAACAATAAAATTAGGGAATTAATTACCTCTCATTGTATTTGATAATCAAAGTTTGATCACAGTTAACTCTGAGATTTTGCTTTTTTTCTATTGTCTTTGTTATTGATTTGAGGAGGGATTGAATGTTGAGGATGAGAGGTAGAAAACTCCCATAAAGACAATATAAGATGAGGAGAAGTGACGTATCGGGAACCACCGTCAGCCGCGTGCAAACAACGGACAACATTGCCAGCGGAGGAGTGTTGTATCTAAAGAAGGCATAGCAATTTCAACTTTTCATCTAGGGCATGAGCAAAACGTGAACTAAATGGATGGGGTGGGGTCTAATGAGTGTTTATTATATTTTGGGCATTTTTAAAATAATTATCCAATTTTTTTTATATATATTTTTTTAATTTTTAGTCATTTTTTCATACCTGTCCGGTTCTTGGCTCAATAGCGGTTCCTGGCCCAATAGCGGATAATTAACGGCCCAAAGTGGATTAAATGGTGAAACAGCCTAATGCATAAGTCCGGTCCACTCTCTTGACCGGCTGATGGTCGTCCGGCTCGGTCCGGCTCTGAAAACCATGATGAAAATGCTTATAAAATAGATCTACCCAGCTCCTAGGTAATGTTAGTGCTAACTTTTACTGTGGCTGATTTATCTCTAGTTGATGCTAAAGATTTGAGGGCGAATCCTTTCAAACAAGGAGGGAATGGTGAAGGAGGATGAAGTGGCAAGACTTTAAAGGCAGCTGAACCAAACATGGAGCAAGCTCAAGGATGGAAGCCCAACATTCCAAAAGATCCATTACAAGGCATTAGAGGCCTGATGATAAGAGCAAGGACCAAAACCATGAAGGAGGCCTTGAATTGCTTCATAAGAGATCTTAAAGAGTTGGAGCCCAGCTACATTATAGAGTCATCCATTCATATGTCCAACAAGAGCCCAATAAAGGTGGTCACAATGTTAGAAGCCCAACAAGTTGATGTACAAGGCCTAAGTGGTGTTCATATTGAAGAATTCACTTAAAATACATGTGACAAGCATGTGCTTTTGGAGGAGGAGCATAAGTGACGCTTTGGACAATTCAAGAAGCATCTAGAACACTTCCTTATACATCAAAAATCTGATTGCATTTCATTTTGATTAAGTCTCTTATTTTATTTCCATAAAATAAGGCCATTTGGTCAATGAATGTTCTAGAATACCTTGTCTTATTTTCCTATTTTGAATAGCTCACTTTTTCTTCAAGAAGAAGTCATTTCTTTATATGGAATGGTTCCATTCAAAATGCCAATTACCGTTAATGCACCATTGATGTCTTAGGGTTTTTCTTCATTCTAGAGTATTCCATTGTTGCCTATATATAGGCTATGCTTTGTACTAAGGCTTTTCATACTTGAATGAATTAAACCTTTTGTTTCTCTTGTGTGAGCTTCGCTTGTATCTTTGTATTCTCTTGTGAATACTTAACTGCATCAAGGACTGGTCATCCTTGTGGTGTCATTGCGGGTAGGGTTGTAAGAGACGGGTACTCTTCCTCCCATCGATCATTTGTTCTGTTTATCAAGTCTTTCTGCTTGTCTTCTAGCCAATCTGCTCCCCATATCATATCATTTTGCCAATTATTCTACCTTCATTAAAGTTGTTTGTGGCTTTTTAAGTTCAACTTCTGTGAATATCTTGTTTGCTTTCAATGTATCCTAGTTGTTGTGAAAGCTGTCGTAGCATGTCTCCTCTACTTTGCTAAAAAATTCTTTGTTTGAGATCTATAAAAGCTATGTACTTGTCTACTCATGAGATAAACGCGAGGACAACTAGTAAGCCCACAAAAAATCCAGCAAGCAATACGATATAACATGAACCATTGTTGAAATATATAAAAACATTAAAAAAGGATTTTTTTTAATTCATCAAACCTGAACCAAAAAAACATTATAAATAATTTTAATAGAACAAAATTATAATAGACCAAATTTAAACCTCATTTATTTCTTTTTTGGATGCTGACCTAGGTTGGGTTTTGGCAAATATCCATTAATTTAATCTCTTTGGGTTTTTAATTGTAATAGGATTATGGTTAGGCAATATACCTTTGTAGATCATGCACTGTACCCCATGACCAATCATTCTACCTCTATCAAAGTAGTTTGTGCCTTTTTTAAGTTCAACTTCTAAAAGTATCGTTTTTCTTTCAGTGTATCCTTGTTGTTGTGAAAGCTGTTGTGGCATGTATCCTCCGTTTTGCTCAAAATTTATTTGTTTGAGATCTATGAAAGCTATTTGCTTGTCTACTCATGAGATAAAGGCAAGGACAACTAGTAAGCCCATAGAAAAACCTGCAAGCAGTACAATACAACATGAACCTATGCTGAAATAAATAAAAACATTGAACAAATAAACATTTTTTACTTCTTCAAACCTGAGCCAAAATAACATTTTAAATAATTTATTATATGTACCAAATCTCTATTTTTTTCATGCATTGCCACCTTAGCTTTATAGGAAGACATGTTAAAAGTGATACTTGTGTGGCAAGAATTTTGGTGTATAAATTGCTTAATAAGTCAAGAGAAAATTAATTTTAGAAGGAGGGTGATTGCACCATATTTTTATACACATTTTATAATTAAAATCTTTGGATTATCGCATGTTCTTGGAGTAATTGCACATAATTGGGATGAATTCTGACTTTTGCACATCTTGTTGGGATTTACGCTGATCAAAGGGGAGTTTGGTCAAATTTGCATGATTTATTGATTTATAAATCCTCAAGGACATTTGATGCTACCTCTAGTTCATTCTTATGTGCAGATGATAGAAGAAACATGCCCAAACTGAAGGAAAAATAGCAAATCAAGAGGACAAGGTTTCTGCCCCTCGCCGTGAGCCTCCCACGGCGAGGCCCCTCCTCCTGAGCCATTTTCTGTCCCTCGCCGTGAGCCTTCCACGGCGAGGCCCACGGCGAGGCCCCTTCTTCTGTGCCTTTTCTGCCCCTCGCCGTGGGCCTTCCACGGTGAGGCCCACGGCGAGGACCCCTGTTATGCACCTTCTCTGCCCCTCGCCGTGAGCCTCCCACGGCGAGGCCCCGAAAACTGGGATTCTGCTGTGCGTTTCAGGAAATTTTGGGGGAGTATATAAGATAAAAATCAGACCCTTCTTTATTGTCTAAGCTCCCTCAGGCACGAAACACAGCCCCTCTCCTAGGGTTCCCTTCCATTCCTTCATTCCCCACTCATTTCCACCTCCATCTCCATCTTCTACCTTCTTCCACCCTCTTCTTCCATGGATTTTCGGATGGGGGTTCTTCTTGGGGTCCCTCTTGGAGTTTCTATGTTGGATTGAGGAGCTCTTCATCTCTTGAGGATGGGTTGATGGTGTCTCAAGCATGGGTTCTTCATTAGGGGAGTGTTTCTTTGTTCTAACATATGTATTTAGGATTTCTTCTATGTTTATTTGAACCTCTCTTGGAAGATGTTTGGATTTATGTATTGGATTGAGATTTTGGATATGTATGTGTATGAACTATATGTGTTTATTTTGGGCTTTGAACACTTGAGTTATGAATTCTTATCTACATTGTGGTTGTATGAAGTTAATTTCATTTTAGTGGTTGCTAGTGGACTTAATTGATTGCTTCCATTCATAATTATTGTGATTGCAATTTTATGAGAGCCACAAGTGTTTTGACTCAAAGTATTTCACACATCAAGTGGACTTTAACACTAACCCTAAGTAATGGCTATGAAAGTGGTTGCTAAATTAGTCATTGATTAGGGCTAGTGGACCCCTAATGGTTGCTTGGGGATTTCTCTAACTAGACTTGATGAATTAAACCCCTACATGATTTGAACCTATGTTTGTCGCCTCACCTAGACTCAAGAGATCCATTCCATCAATTTCACTTCACCCATCCAACCATTCCACCTCATTAAAGAAAAGATAAAAAAATATTGTAGTTAGGCTCATTTTGCATTCTTCATATTAAAACACAACAAAACCCCTTTTATACTTCATTTGCATGACATTTAGTTTCCTAGGTTAGTCATTAGGCTCCTTGAGAGATGATCCGGGATCACACCATTATAGTGCAATCCTTGGTTTTATAAATATTTTGCATTTAACCGCCAAGGCGATTAGGAAAAGGTTAAATCACCTTGCTGCATCTCTATCCTCTCTTTCTTTTAGTTCTTGAGCAGATCTTTCTAAGAGGTCTTTAACTTCCTCATGCAGCTCTTGTGCTCGCTGAAAATAATGAGGAAGAAGATTTACAGAGACTGGTTGAAATTCTTGCTCATATAGAACCATGGCCATGCTCAAATCTTCCTTTTGAACTTCATTATCAGGAGAACCATCTGGATTGATTGATGCATTGTCTTCCTCATCAGATGCATCATCTACTAGGCCTTCTACTAAGCCTTCTTCTGCCACATTTTTGTCCCTATGATTGGCCATGCTCAAATCTTCCTTTTGAACTTCATTATCAGGAGAACCATCTGGATTGATTGATGCATTGTCTTCCTTATCAGATGCATCCTCCACTAGGCCTTCTACTAAGTCTTCTTCTGCTACATTTTTGTCCCTATGATTCTCCCCCTTTTTGTCATCATCATTGGCAGGGGTAGGAGAAGATGGTTTATCAGGAATTTGGGAAGAGATGGGAGGAGAAGAAGGGTTTGTGATAGTGGTAGGCTGAATTGGTGGTGAAATAGGATGGCTATCGCTAGGGATGGTGCTAGCGATAGGAGATGTTTGTAGTGATGGTACTTTGGTTGAGGGTGAGACTTGGGTTGGTGGACTAGCGCTAGGGGAAGGATTAGAGGTAGGCGTTTCTGTGGGTGTTGGGATTTTGGTTTGAGGTGAAGATGGAGGTGTAGGTGTTTGGGCCTGAGAAGAAGGACTGGGATGTTTGAAAGTAGGGGGAGAAGGAAAATAAGAGAGGTGAAGAGAGGGTGAATGTTGAGGAGAGGAATGAGAGGGTGATGGAAAAAGGAGAGGGGAATGATGATGTGATGAGTTACCTTCAGAAGGAGCTGTTCCCCTTTGTTTGATATACTCAGGGACAAGGCATAGATTCTCTTCCAGATTTTTCACTTGATTTTGTAGTTCACGAATAGGCTTCATCAATTCTTCTTTTTGCGCTTCCAAGGCCAGATTAAATTCGGCAGAGACCCTGAAGACAATTTCTTCTATTGCATTGTTGAAGAAGACTGATTTTGATGTAACAGGGGCAGAAGGAGGTGTCGCTTGACCAAGATTATGCTGCTGCTGAGGAGAGGGAGATCTTTGAGATTGAGTCTCTTCCTCATTAGGCTGAGACTGAGCTGATGTAGAAGGAGCATGAGAGGCCTCAGAACCAGAGACAGCACCACTCGATTTAACAGGGACCCCCATTTTTCTGAGAGTAGAGATGGTAAGCTGTTTGCAATTTTTATTGTCTTTTTCTCCGGTAGACTTGATCTTTGAGAACTCAAGGAGATAAGACATGAGCTGAGGATATGGAAGAGGGGCCTTGGCAGATTTTTCAGATAGGTATCGGTGAAGCTCCAATGATATCAACTGCCCGGGATTTAAAGGAACTTTTGAAATCAGATTGGGCAGCCAGGGGTTGTCTATCTTGGGAAAGCTACCGAAGTTTCCGGCCTTGTGAGTCATTAATCTTGTATACACGTAGTGTAGTATTCTGTTGACTACAGGCATGCTGGCTGGCTTATTGGATGAGGTTTCATAAATTTCTACAAGTTCTTCCTCAGAGTAGGGCTCAGAGGAGTACCACTTGTTATGCTCTGCTTCAAATATCCCCAGAATTTTGTTGATAGCTAACCAGTTAAAAGATATCCCCCTTCCTCTCACTGTCCCTCAAATACGATATTGACCAGCTCCTTTTTCTTGTATTCTGGCTTGGCTTTCATGCTCAAATAGAATGACCTCAGAACTTCCTCATTATAGACATTTTGAATACTAAGCCAGTTCTTGTATGGAAGAAGCCAGGCATCTAAGTCGAAACCATTCTGCTTGAAATATTCCAAATCCACCCATACTGCAGTCCTGTCTAGGGTTTTTCGTTTTGCGAAGACAGCGCTTGGGGTTTCAAGAGGTTCTTCTGAGTAGGGCAAATCGGAGGTAGTTCGCTTTTGACGTTTAGAGCCTGATTCAACTACTCCTTTCTGGTATTTGGACCTCTTGCTAGCGGATTGAGAAGAGGGTTTAGCGCTAGAGGTAGCCTCGACATCACTCACACTTGGAACTTTGGTTCTGGCCATTTCTGGGATTAGGGTTTTAGGACTTTGAGAGAGATGAAAGTGCAGAGTGTGCTTAGAGCGTTGGGAGTAGAAGAGAATGAATGTAAAATGAATGCTGATGCAAAATGATTCACCTTCATAAGATTTAAGGTTTAGGGTTTTACCATGTGAGACGTACATCAACTAACGTTTCGCATTCCGGGCCTTCTTAAGTGACTTGCTATCGATAGTAAGATCAGCTATCGCTAGCGGCCATGATCCCACGCTGAGCAAGTGACATTTGTCACTTACTCCTTCCATCTATCGATTGCTGACTTTGCTATCGATAATGCTTTTGGCTAGCGATTGCAGTCTTTGCTTTACCAGCTTTTTGCCCTGCATACAACTAGCGATAGTAAAGCTCACTATCGATGGGTTAGTTTTGCAAAACTTAAGATTTAACATTCAGATTTTATAGAATTAGTGTAAATGTCAATCATTCAAAGTGATGACCTAAATATTATGCTATTTAATCCAATCAAGATCTGACAGAGAGTCTATCCAGAATAATGTTAATTAATATTAGAGATAGAATAGCTCTTTGAAAGGACTTTTCTTCAATGAAAACTTGGAGTAGCCAGTTTCATCTTCCTTTTAACTATAGATAGTGCTTTAGATTTACTGATGGAAATCTTAGCTTAATACACTCTGTTCAGCAGAGACTAGTGATAGTGCTTCTTACTATCGATTGGTCAGTCTTGCATAAATGAGAGATTTTGACAGAGTACGCACATATAGGATAAATCCTCTTGATTGCATAGATATGTTATTCTGATAAGCACAATTTGACAATATCTGTCATTTGATAATTCATACATTTCATAGATTCCTTAAAGGATAAGCTAGGCATAATTCCTACTTTTAAACATATTGCAATTTGACAGGAATAATCATTCATTATTCAAATAAAGATATATTCATTTCAAGTATAGGATAGAATAAGAATGATATCACCATAATTCCATTTGTCAGGTAGTAGCTTGATTTTGGCAGAGTAATATTGATATTTTCTTTTATAGGTTCAACACCAAAGACCAAGCATGAGACTCAGCTCATCAAGACTTGAGTAAATCTCCATGTAGATCATAGTCTTGAAGCCTTCCGTCCTTGTGACCTACAGAATTTAGGTACTTGAAAGGTTGCTCCTGCTAACCCAAGCTATTCTGATATATTTGGCACGGGGTTGCAGAGATTTCTCTTGAGAGACAGAATTCAAGAATCTTCTTCTTGATGTATGAGGAATCCTGTTTCTCTTGTTCTCCTCAAGGTAATTGAGAGGTACTTTGTGGTAGCTCATTCTTGAGATAGAACTTGCTCTTGTTGTTGCTGTCCACTGCCTTTTGTGATTTGAACCAGATGTTGCAGCAGTGACTTTTCCATGAGTTCTCCTTTTGTATAAAGATTCTATGAATCCTTTTCTTGAAGCATGAGAAACTCTTGGATTCTTCTTTGTTGCCTTTGTACCATGATGTCCATTTCTTTTAGAGCTAATCTACATAGATAGAGTACTAGATGGACATTTTGGTACCCATTTATATTTGGGTCCTTCATTGTTAGCTTTGGACCTTTCATGTCCTTTTGGAACCCAAACAAATTTATTTCTCACATTTGAATTTCTTCTAATATTACAGGTGTGAGAAATATGACCAGATTTCCCACAGTAATGGCAAATAATAGAATGACATGCAACATGAGATTTTATGCAATTATTGTGATGGTCAGAGGAGTGCAAGTTCAAATTGTTTTCATTCAAAAGATCTTTCTTCCCAAAACATTTTCCAGCATGGTTTAAAACATTTTTAGTCCTTGAAATATGATCTGTGATAGGTTGAAAATCAGTTTTATGCAGAACAAAATTGTTTTTCTCAAAAACACAGGACTTGGAACTGTATACCATAGCTGTATCTCGAACTCCAGAGAATGATTGATCTGATTCGTTCAGGTAGAGCTCTTGACAGTCATCCTTTTCTTGACCTTCTGTGTTGATTGAATCTTGGAAGGGCTTTATGATTTCTCCTTCTTCAATTTCAGCTTCCAGATGTTCATCATCCATAGATATGCAACTTTGAAACTCAGATGAACTGTCAACACTTTCAGTTTCAACAAGATGATTAGTGATATACATAGATTCAAGTGTATCCCAGATATCTTTAGCATTAGAGCAAAATCTGATTTTCTGAAAATCTTCTTCAGTAAATCCTTTATGCAGAATTTGCATAGCTCTAATGTTTAGGGAAAACATCTTCTTGTCTTTTTCAGTCCAATCTCTTCTAGGTTTGAAATCAAAACTATTTATAAAAACATTCCACATATGATAATCACATGATTTTATAAAACTTTTCATCCTAGCTTTCCAAAACGAAAACTCAATATTTTCAAGCAGAGGTGGAATGGTATGATCAAAACCTTCTGAAAAAGTATTATACCCAAAATCAGCCATGATCTTTTCACTTGAGATCGTTGGATCCTTTAGAACAAGTGACCCACTCTGATACCAATTGAGAGTGCTGGTTGTCACCCAAGAGGGGGGTGAATTGGATGACAGACTAATTCCGTCCAAAAACTTCTTTTTGAAAATATATTGAAGGCAAGCTCTTTCAAAACTATTAAATGTACAAGAGATATATATAATGCAGATATGATGGAAACTAAGAGAGATTAGGGAAGAGATAATGCACACAGAATTTATCCTGGTTCAGTCAAGCTAGACCTACATCCAGTCCTCAGGCTCCACCTGAGATTTCCACTATCCTTTTGTTTAAACCAGGCACAAAAGAAGCCTTCCACAAGTTTTACGAGCACAGGTTCACCTGTCAACCCTTTCCACTGGTTTTACAACAATGGATAACTAGCCAACCTTTACAGAGCTTTAGAATTCTCTCTAAACACTCCCCCTTACTACCTGTAAGGCAATATCCTTGTTCTAAAGCACCAAGCTTTTAGAACAACCTCAAACAGTAGAGGATTTCAATAAATATGTTCACTTAATGAACTGATTTTGATAAACACTTAAGTACAGAGTAATGTATGATGAAATACAACTAGAGCTTTTATAATCTTAACAATGTATTGCTCTAGCACTTCTTATCTAATGCTCTCAATCTGAGTAATTTGCAATTCTGTATAATGCTCTGTTTATCGCTCGTTATACTCAATCGTTGATCATTATCTTCTAGAAGCAGATCTTGTTCTATTTATATCTTCACAGATTGTCATATGACCATTAGAATATGGTCGTTGGAAATCCATAGCCGTTGGGGATAGATACTATTTATTAGCTTATTCAAACTTCTGAACTGTTCACGCGTAGAGTAGGCTAGACTGAGCGTTCTGAACACCTGTACTTTCATAGCAGCTTTTTCATTAGCGTTAGCTTGATCTGCTATCGCTAACTCCATAGAGTTAATTCTGCACTTAAGCTGTTAGCTGAACAAATAAACATATAATGCATAGCAGGTGCTATCGCAAGCATAGTCCATTAGCTAAATGTGATAGACAATATTTATATCAGCTAAGGTTTTTCATAAAGCATTCTCTATCGATAGACATAAACATTATCGCTAATACATCCCTTGAGTTCAATGCTTTGAGTTCTAGCAAGATCATAACAATAAACATTTTACTATCGATAGCTAATCCAATTATCGCTTGGCAACAATCTTAGCTCAATAGACTCTTGCTCTCAGGCACTAGCTATCTGAATGATTATTATATGAAGTACTTCTGTTATCGATAGCTTATCCTATTATCGCTAGCTGATTTCATTAGCTCTAGGACTTGGTTTATTTTTCTGCTAGCTGAGTTATCAATGAGCTTCTAGCGATGGATTCTTTCTTTATCGATAGTGAATGACTTAGCGATAGATATCAACTTTGTTAATTCTAAGTCTTCACTTGCTATGGTGTTAAGCTCCTAAAATTTCACATATTTCATCGCAACTTTTCCTCATTTGTATATATTTTTGAAATTGGTGTTTTGAAATAGACATAGAAATTCAAAGAAAATCCTTAATGAAGAAGAAAGTGGTTGTGTATGAAAATTAGAGCTTAATGATTCTCTATTCAAAAATTTGTGTGTGAATGTTATTAAATGTTAAAAAAAAAGCTCATCAACCCTCTTTCAATCTTGTATAGGAAGAGGTGATACAGAGAAAGAGCCAAAGAAATGCAAGGAAAGCTGGAATGGAGAATGAGAGATGATAAAAAGGCCAAGAACCCGAAGCAAAGGGACTTCGCCGCGGCGAACCAACGGCGAGTGTACTCATCCTCTGGAAGCAAAAAGCCCTTAGTTCGCCGTGACTTCGCCGCGGCGAAGCCACGGCGAACTCACCTAAAAATTGCGCGTTTTGAGTAATTACGAGATCTGAATGTAATAAATAACATTGAATGCGATCTGAGAAAGACACGGAGCATTAAGGGCACATTTTGGAACATTTTTGAGCTTAAGGAGAGAGTGGGGAAGGGCTAGGAAGCTTGGAAAATCTTGGAGAGACTCAAGTTGTGATCTGGGTTTCTTTTCTTCTTCCCTTTTTCTCTAATTTCTGCCATGTCTCTGCCTTTTATTTCTGTTTTTATTTTTCGGTTTCTCATGTGTAACTAAACCCATAGTCTAGGGTTACTTTGAACCATTTGATGGATTGACTCTTGTATTTCCTTCCTTTGATATATTTAATGAATATTTATGTATGGATTTTCATCTTGCTTTAAATGATACAAGTGCTTGATCATCACTTGAAGTGTTAAATGAAGTATGGCTTGAGAGAGTATATTTTGTTTTAGAACTTGGGGGAAATCATGTTAGACTTGAAATTTATGCTTTTAAATGGATGGTTTGTTGATAATATAGAGATATAATTATTGACCTAACATTGTTCCTATAAGGTTGGTGGAAGATTTATGGCTAGCATTAATTGTTGCAAGAGATTGTGCAATTAATGCTAGTAAAAATTTGATTTTGACTTGAGAGAGCTTTTTCAAATGAAAGAGAACCTTGAACTCATGCATGAAATTCATTGGGTAAGGAAAAGAGAAGGAATTTATTGGGTCTTGAAGTTAAATAGGGAAAGGTAACCCTAGGTTTTCTCATCCAATTTACCAAGTATTTCTAAATCATTTCTCTTGTTTAAGAATTTTAATATAAAAATCTCAAAAAGAAGTAACCTTTTTATTGATTTAATTTTATATGTTAACTCTTCAAAGCAAAACCTTGTTTAGCTCAACTTGATCTAATACGCTAAGCCTTCTGCTTGACCGCATTTGTAACCAAATCCCTGAGGGAACGATACTTTTCTTTTTACTCTATTACTTGATGCGACCCGTGCACTTGCGGAGCGAACAAGTTTTTGGCGCCGTTGCCGGGGATTTGGCAACAAATCCTTTGGTCAACCTTGGGCTTAGTTATTGATTTCGCTTGAGCCTGTAATTCTATGCTTTTCTCTTAATTTCTTTTCTTGTTTATAGTTGCTTTTGTTTAGTGTGATACTCGCTTGGGTGTGCTTCTTGTAGGTACCATTGTGGTTTATGCAAAGCTTGGAATTTGGTAGCTTGGAAGTGGTACTTGAAGGAGCCAATCTCTCTAACGAGGAAGAAGAAACTGAATCTGAAAGCATGGCTGAAGATGAATATGACCGGGCTACGGTCAATGACTTTGCTAGTCAGAATATGAGAGGTGCTCAATCTTGCATTCGGATGCCGGAGATGCAAGCACACACCTTTGAGATTAAACCGGTGATGATTACTATGCTGCAATTGAATGGGCTATTTCATGGGCTGTACAATGAAGACGCCAACAAACATTTGATATACTTTCTGGAAGTATGTGGGTCTTTCAAGCAGAATGGGGTTCCCGAAGATGTTCTCAGACTTAGACTGTTCCCTTTTTCGTTGCAAGACAAAGCAAGGGAATGGTTTGATAATCTACTGGAGGGATCAATTACTTCTTGGGCCGATCTTGAAGCAAAATTCAGAGCCCGATTTTTCTCTGATGACAAGTCTGTTGAAGCTAGAGATGCATTCCTGAGCTTTAAACAATACCCGGATGAACACCTCTACGCTGCTTGGGACAGGTACAAGATGTTGATGCGGCAATGCCCTAATCATGGGGTAGGTAAATGGGTGATACTACAAATCTTTTGCACTCGTCTGAATACTCAGTCTAAGACGATGGTTGATTCCATGACCAATGGAGGGTACAGAAATATCCCTGTTAATGAAGTGTTTCGGCTCTTAGACCAATTATCTGCTAATAACTCTCAAGGGACAGAGAGAAAGACTTTGCCATCAATGACAGCACCAAAAGAAGATGCTCCCTCTTCCTCACAACTTGCAACCCTTATTTCTGCAATCAATAAACGGTTTGATGTGATAGAAACTCAGATGCAGAGGGGTAAATCTCATGGGGTACATTCTGTACAATCCACCTCAATTGTGTGTGACCAGTGTAATGATGTACATTTTCCAGATCAGCGTCCACTGTATATGGCTTCTGAGTCAGTAAACTATATGGGCAGATTTCAAAATCCACAGAATAATCCATATTCGCAGACCTACAATCCTGGGTGGAGAAACCATCCTAACTTCTCGTGGAATCAAGGGCAAAATGTTAGTCAACCATCCTCTTCAGGTACCAAACCTTCTCATCCTCCGGGTTTTCAACAACAACCTAGACAAGCCCCTGTCAAGGAGGAGGAATCAAAAATGGAAAAGATGATGGCTCAGCTTTTAGCTGGACAAGAGGCTCAGAGGGTTGAGACCAGAACAGCTCTTTCTCTTCATGACACGGCCATTAAAAATCTTGAGGTGCAAATGGGGCAACTGGCCTCACAAATGAATGCTATGTCAAGAGGTAATCTCCCGAGTGATACAATTCCTAATCCTCGAAAGGATAGTAAGGAGGAGTGCAAAGCTATCACATTGAGAAGTGGAAAGCAAGTAGCTAACATGCCTCTCCCTCAATCCCAGAGTAATGAAGTTGTTGAAGATGTTGTTCTTGATGAGGATGACAAAGTTGATGAGGAGATCATAGTGGAAGAAAAAGATCGCCCAAGAAAGAATGTTGTTGACAAGCAAGATGAAGTCAAAGACAACAAGGAGGGTGGTGACAAGACGAAGCTGCAAGAGGCAAAGCCAAAATATGTGCCTCCTCCTCCATTTCCTCAAAGGCTTAAGAAGCAACAAGAGGATGGTCAATTCAAGAAGTTTTTGGATATGTTCAAACAGTTGCAGATCAACATTCCATTTGCTGAAGCTTTGGAGCAAATGCCAAAATATGCCAAGTTCATGAAAGATGTGCTCTCGAAGAAGAGAAGGTTCAATGAATTTGAAACAGTGGCCGTGACCAAGAGTTTTACTGATGTTATTAAGCAATTCCCCCCAAAGATGAAAGATCCGGGAAGTTTCTCTATTCCATGCCACATTGGAGACAAATTCTTGGCAAAAGCCTTATGTGATCTTGGGGCTAGTGTGAACTTAATGCCTCTTTCTGTTTTCAACAAGTTAGAGTTGGGTGAAGCAAGGCCAACCACTGTCACTTTACAGCTTGCAGACCGAAGCATGTCTTATCCACGGGGTATTATTGAAGATGTGTTGGTAAAAGTGGATAAATTCATTTTTCCTGCAGATTTCATTGTGCTTGACTTTGAGGCAGACAAAGAAATGCCTATTCTATTAGGAAGACCATTCTTAGCAACTGCTAGAACTCTGATTGATGTAGAAAAAGGTGAGCTCACCTTAAGAGTTGCAGATGAGCAGGTCACATTCAACATGCATAAGTTGATGAAGTCTTCTAATCAGGCAGACCAATGTTTCTTTGTGGATGTTCTGGAACAAGTGGTGCAAGAAGGATTTAATCAGACTAGATGTCATGATCCTGTTGAAGCAGTCTTACTTGGGCAAGAAAATGAGGGTGTGGACATGCAGGAGTGTTTGGCTATTATGGACGCATCAAGGCCCTACCCTAGAAGTCAGAGCCCTTTTGAATCTTTAGACTTGACTTCCCTTGATAGACCAACTCTAAAATCATCTCTCGAAGAACCACCCTCTCTTGAGTTGAAGCCTTTACCATCACACTTGAAGTATGTATATTTGGGAGCTAACAACACGTTGCCACTGATCATTGCTTCAGACTTATCAATGCAACAAGAGGAACAACTAGTGGAAGTTTTGAATGCTCACAAGAAAGCCATTGGGTGGACTATTGCCGATATCAAGGGTATTAGCCCCTCAAGTTGTATGCACAAGATTTTCCTTGAGGAGAACCATAAATCTTCCATCGAGCATCAAAGAAGATTGAACCCAATTATGAAGGAAGTTGTGAAGAAAGAAATTTTGAAATGGCTTGATGCGGGCATTGTGTATCCGATCTCTGATAGCTTTTGGGTGAGCCCAGTCCAATGCGTCCCCAAAAAGGGCGGCATGACTGTAGTGGCTAACACTCACAATGAGTTGATTCCTACTCGCACTATCACGGGCTGGAGAGTTTGTATGGATTATCGCAAGTTGAATGCCGCCACCCGGAAGGATCATTTCCCTCTTCCCTTCATCGATCAAATGCTTGATAAATTGGCTGGGAAGGAATTCTTTTGTTTCTTGGATGGATACTCTGGATACAATCAAATTGCTATAGCGCCTGAAGATCAGGAGAAGACCACTTTTACATGTCCATATGGGACTTTTGCATTCAAGCGCATGCCGTTTGGCTTATGCAATGCACCGGCAACTTTTCAGAGATGCATGATGGCTATCTTCTCTAATATGATCGAGCATTCTATGGAGGTCTTTATGGATGACTTCACAGTTTTTGGGGATTCCTATGATGAGTGTTTGAACAACTTAGCCAATGTGTTGCAAAGATGTGAAGAGACTAACTTGGTCTTAAATTGGGAGAAGTGTCACTTCATGGTGAAAGAGGGCATAGTTCTTGGCCATCGAGTGTCCAAAAAGGGCTTAGAGGTGGATAAAGCAAAAATCTCTGTGATTGAGCAACTTCCCCCACCCATTAATGTCAAGGGTGTGAGGAGTTTTCTTGGCCATGCCGGTTTTTATCGTCGCTTCATCAAGGACTTTTCAAAGATAGTAAAACCATTATGTGCATTACTTGAGAAAGATGCTGAATTCAAGTTTGATGATGCATGTATGAAAGCATTTGAAGAATTAAAGAGAAAGTTGATTTCTGCACCAATTGTAATGGGCCCTGACTGGTCTCTGCCCTTCATTGTGATGTGTGATGCTAGCGATTATGCTGTGGGTGCCGTTCTTGGGCAAAAGAAAGACAAATTATTCCACCCAATATACTATGCTAGTAGAACACTTGATGATGCACAAGAAAACTACACAACTACTGAGAAGGAATTACTTTCAGTAGTGTATGCCTTTGGTAAATTTCGGGCGTATCTTGTGGGAGCCAAAGTGACAGTGTACACAGATCATTCAGCCTTAAAATATCTTTTTAGCAAAAAGGACTCCAAAGCACGGTTGATTCGATGGGTGCTTTTGTTGCAAGAGTTTGACTTGGAGATCATGGATAGAAAAGGCACAGAAAATCAAGTAGCTAACCATTTATCTAGATTGAGTACTGATGATCTACTAGAGAGTGACCAAGAGATTGATGAGACATTTCCTGATGAGCAACTCTTTAATGTCGGTTATAATATGACTCCTTGGTATGCTGATATTGTCAACTTTCTTGTTTGTGGAATCATACCTCATGATTTGAAACCTCACCAACGCAGAAAGTTTTTGCATGATGTTAAGTTCTATCAGTGGGAGGAGCCTTTCTTGTTCTATCAATGTGCCGACCAAATGTTTAGACGCTGTATACCAGAAATTGAGCAACAAGATATTCTGAGCTGTTGTCATTCTTCCGAATATGGAGGACACTTTGGAGGCAACAAAACTGCTGCTAAGGTTCTACAGTGTGGTTTCTATTGGCCTTCCCTGTTCAAAGACTCTTATGAGTTTGCGGTGAACTGTGATCGATGTCAAAGATTGGGAAACATCTCTAGAAGAAATGAAATGCCTCTGAACAACATGTTGGAAGTGGAATTATTTGATGTGTGGGGCATTGACTTTATGGGACCTTTTCCCAAATCTTTCAATAATCAATACATCCTGGTTGCCGTTGATTATGTTTCGAAATGGGTTGAAGCAATTGCTTTACCCACTAATGATGCAAAGGTGGTGGTGAAGTTCTTGAAGAAACATATCTTTACCCGTTTTGGAGCCCCTAGGGCCATTGTGAGTGATGGAGGTACTCATTTTTGCAACAATCAATTTCAAGCTCTTTTGAAGAAATATGGTGTGAGGCACAAGGTCGCTTTGCCATACCATCCTCAGACAAATGGCCAAGCTGAAATCTCCAATCGGGAAATCAAGAAAATCCTTGAGAAAACCGTAGGCACCACTAGAAAGGATTGGTCCCTTAAACTTGATGATGCATTGTGGGCCTATCGAACGGCATACAAAACTCCCATTGGTATGTCTCCTTATCGGCTGGTGTTTGGGAAGGCATGCCATCTACCGGTGGAATTGGAACATAATGCTTATTGGGCTATTAAAAAGCTCAACTTTGATGCAAAGGCTGTGGGTGAAAAGAGGCTCCTTCAACTTAATGAACTTGAGGAATTTCGATTTAATGCTTATGAGAGTTCAAGGTTATACAAGGAGAAGACAAAGAGGTGGCATGACAAGAAGATAATCTCCAAGACTTTTGTGCCAGGACAACGAGTACTCTTGTTTAATTCTAAGCTGAAGTTATTTCCTGGAAAACTCAAATCCCGATGGTCAGGACCGTTCACTGTGGTCCAAGCACTTGACCGTGGTGTGGTGGAGCTTGAAAGCAATGATGGAGAGAAGTTTAAAGCTAACGGTCAAAGATTGAAGCATTACTGGAGTGGTGAAGTGGATCGTGCATCGGTCAAATTACCTCTTTCTGATCCGTCTTGAAGAAGAGAGAAAGTCTGGCTGAGGACTCTAAACCAAGCGCTTCTTGGGAGGCAACCCAAGCTCTAAACTTTTTCTCTTTACTTTACTTTTCAAGTCCTGTCTTATTAGGTTAGTAGATTTATCCTTGTTCTTCCTTTTTGTAGGAGGAAAGGTGTTTTTTTTACAAATATGCCTGGACGATAAGGGTGAAAGGGTATTGAAAGTTGGAATTTTGAAAGCAAGACGTGAACTACGAAGGGAAGTATTCTTATAACACCATTTTGCATGAGTTAATCCGATAAAATTCACTGAATATCCACTTGATGAATTTTTTATGTGTGCTGTGAGAACTTGTGTTTCTTGGATGATTGATTTGATCATGTTGATTTGCACTGATGTTGAACTGTTAGAGATTTTGGGTAATGAATTTAACTTTTGGAATGATGTGCAATTTTGGTGATTTTGGTGAATTTTGTGCTTTAAATGAATTGAGTGTTAATTTGAAAATCCTGGGGAGTCTGAAGCCAAAAACTGGAATTTGGCAGAGAAGAATCAAGCTCGTCGTGGACTTCGCCGCGGCGAAAGTCACGGCGAGCTACTTATGCCTCTGTCCTCATGGGCAATTTTCGCCGTGGGTTCGCCGCGGCGAAACTCACGGCGAACTCCCCTAGCCTCTGTTGTTTACCATTACTCGCCGTGTACTTCGCCGCGGCGAAGTCACGGCGAGTGCACACCCTTTCTGCCTCCCACGAAAAACTGGGCAGTTATTCTCTTAATTTTTCTTTTACCCTTTTGAATCTAGACCATTTTCCAATCCAAGTTCATCACACCCTTTCCAATTCCACTCTCACCATTTCATTTTACTTTTAACCACCCCCACATTTCATAAACCCTATTCCCTTCTTCCCTATCAGTTTCACCCTCTCTTCTTCGCCGTTTCCCTCGCCCTCCCTCTTGTTCTTCGTCTTCTTCCTCTTCCTTCACAAATCCACGATACCCATTGCATCTACACTCGTTATTTGCCCTTGTTCTTCTCTTCTACCATGTTCTCAAGCGTTCACAACGTTCCAAAGGATCTCATTGGAGATTTTCGGCCCTCATTCTCGTCTCCAAATCAGATTTGATTTTATCTTCCTATCTCCCTCTTTGTGGTAAGATTCCTCCACTCTTTTGCTTGTTCTTTGTTAGAATAATGTATATCTAAGAATATTGAAGAACTAGGGAGACATTGTGTTGATTTGGTTGATGTGGTTGATTGGGTTGATTGGGTTTGATAGGGATGAACAGGGGAGATAATGATTTTTGTGGCATGTTCATTTAAAGGAGGTTATATAGTTTTCTCATTCTGATCTGGTGTTTAAATATTGGTGGGGTTGTGCAAATTGAATACGCTATTGGTAGGCCTGAAAAGTGGGGTACTTGAGGTTTAGTTTCATTGTGGGGACCATGGTTAATTGCATCTGATGTTTTGTTATATTCCAGAATCATTTGGAAGAAATTGGGCCCACTTGTAATTAGTTAGCACTAGTCACGTGTTCGTAAAGCATTTTGTTCAATTGGTGCTGACAATAGTGCCTGTTTTGTGGTCCCCTCATGTCCCCGTTGTCAGTGGTGCACTTGAGGCTGTGTTTTTGGCGTTATTGGGCTTTTATGGGCCAATTGATAAGGCAGGGAGGCCTAGGATTAGGTTTGGAATTTTTGACTGACGTGTTACAGGGTTAGAATAGTTGAAGTTTGGGGGTCAGGCTATTTTGTTGGACTTAGTTTAGCAGACTTTTTATTGTGTTAGGGTAGTCATTGTGTCTCGATTTTTTTTTATTATGCTCATTCACTCTGTTTTTTTTTATGCTTTTGGCTTGTCGGGTTGCTCCAATAGACCATGCCTCGCCGCAAGATGTTAGCTGGAAGGGGTACAAGATTTCAAGAATCATCCTCCAGCCAACCACAAGCTCCTCACCCTCCATCCAAGAAAAAGCGCAAAGCCCCAATGGATAAAAAGAAGATCAGGCCTCTTCTTCAAGAGCGCGCTTTCCCTGAGACGCCTAAAGTCACTTTTTACATCCAGGCAAAGGAGCACTATAAGTTTGCTAAGCTTTTGGACCGGCGCCAGCGGGGCAATGAGACACTGGTCCGGCACTATTATAAGCAAGCTAAAACGGGGTTGATTGAGAGCATTCTGGATCCAAGTCATCGTCAAGTGGTATCTCGTTTTATCACCCCATCCGTCATCAAGGATTTTTACAGCCTTCCCACTCTCCCGTACTGTCACTATAAGCGTATCAAGGAGGAGACAGGGAATTACCCTTTCAATGACATGGCTAAGACGCTGATCCTTCAAGGAAAGCCAGGATGGTTCCAAAGGACAGGGAACCAGCAGTACTTGAATAGAAAAGACTTAACTCCAGATGCTAAGGCCTGGCTCCATTTTATAAGCTACAATGTGATCCCTACCGCGCATTTGAGTGATTTGACCAAAGAAGTAGCCCTGCTCATCTACTGTTTTATCAAAGGGCTGCCTGTTCAGGTCGAGGTCGTCATATATAACAGCATTCTTCACAGTGCTACCACCCCCAGAGAGGGAGCAGTCCCGGCATTCCCTCACCTCATTTCTGATCTGTTTGCTGCTCGGGGTGTGGATGACCCTGATGATGACGACCACTTTTATCCAGTCCCTGATTTTGACTGAGACACTAAAAGGGGTTGAGGTACCTGCTGTTCCAGCCCCAGACTAAGATGTGCCAATACCGGATGCAGACTCTGACAGCGCCCCAGCCACACGTGGTGAGATGAGGAGGCTGATTGACCAATGGGGCAATCAGATGATGCTTGAATGGAGGCACCGGCGGGCTGAGAATCGTTTTTTGCGCAAAATGGTTAAAAAGATGTCTCTCAAGCTGGAAATAGAGCCATCTGATGATGAAGAATTGGAAAATCGCTGGAAAGGATCGGAGGAAGTTAGGGAGAGAAGCGAGCGTGGTAAAGCACCAATGGTTGCAGATGACGATGTAGAGGAGGACTCTGACGGGGATGCGGATGGTTCAGAAGAGAGCTGGCAGGAGGGCGATTCCTGGGATGAGGCTGATGATTAACCGCTTTGTTTTAGTTGTTTTTATGTTGTTTATGGTTTTGTTTTGTTTTGTATTTCATTTTCAAGTTGATTGTAGTCATTTAAACGTTTCCCTGTTACATGCTTTCGATGGTAAACTGTCACCAAACTCTATCTTTTGATTACCTGTGTATGGACCAGTACAGATTGTGGTAATGGATTTAACGGTTGATAAGGGTCTTATTGCGCATTTATGCATAGTGTGAACAGTCATTCTAGTTAGCTCCTTTTGCACATAATTCAGCTAACTATCACATTGTTGCATTTGATTCTGCCTGGTATATATTACTCTGCTTACAGGTATTTTTTTTTATCCTTCCATGAAATTGTTTTCAATGGAAGAAGACCCTTATTTTTCCCTGTTGACAAGTGAGGACATTGTCAATTTTAAGTTTGGGGGTGAGGGTATATCAAATTTTTGAAAACTTTTGGCTATAAATAACAGGGATATTCATTGATGTAAGTATGTGAATTTTTGCCAAACTGAAGTTGTTGCAATTTTGTTTGATTTGTGAGGATGAGCATGCTTGAAAATGGTGTGAAAGTTCAATGATTGGAATAAGTTGTTTGACTGGATGATAGGTAGAAAATTGGATATGTATGGATTGTATGATATGAATTGTGATATTAGAGTAAGCCTTTTCTTAAATTCCTGTGAGTAAAATTAAGCACGAAAGGAGTGAGAGTTAATCTGATGGGTTTTAGGAAGGGCAGTTGTGGTAAACCGGTTTATGTGTGTATTCTCATTTAACAATTTTAAAAATCCTCTTTGGAAGACCTTAACATGCATAGCAAGCTTTATATGATTTTTGACAAATGATAAAGGCAATTCTTAAATGCGATTGGGCCTTTCAAACTGACCTTGATGATATATATACCATTTGATCCTAATATTTGAGCCTAAAAGAAAAACCAAGATTCTGTCTTTTGCAAACCCAATTAAAATCATAACCCTTAAGCCTGAAAAACCATAAGAATCATCCTCCTTTGAGATAATGGGTTGTAAAAAAAAAACAAAAAGGGGATATTCATGCCCAATAAAGCTTGGTAAGGACCAACAAAGTTGCTCAAGTGAATAGAGAAAAGAATGGGTGTCTAAAAAGTACATCGAGTCCATTATCTCAAGGTTTTTGTATATATCCTTATTCCCTTTCATTTTTAAGTACCTTATATCCTGGCCAAGTTTCAAGCTGAAAAGTCCTTTTGATTCAAAAATTATGTGATGTAAGTTGTGAGTGGGCAGGGAAAAAGAAAAGGGTGGATAAAATTCGAAAAATGAGAGTTCATACATGAGTTGGGGTATTGCAACTGACTTGAATTAAACTCGGAAACTTTTCTTTCAACTCCAACACACACACACAAGCTCAAGGAATTTTTAGGAAGCTTATCTTTAGTATTATGAAGCATTCATCTTGGCATGCACACTATATTTTCTATCAATCAAAAAGGAAATAGCAACAAATGAGAACAAGCATTCCAACCAAAGGAGGGTAAGCTCAGAAACAAGGGACATTGATTTTCAGAAATTGCTTGAGGGCAAGCAAGAACTCAAGTTTGGGGGAGTGTTAAGCTCCTAAAATTTCACATATTTCATCGCAACTTTTCCTCATTTGTATATATTTTTGAAAGTGATGTTTTGAAATAGACATAGAAATTCAAAGAAAATCCTTAATGAAGAAGAAAGTGGTTGTGTATGAAAATTAGAGCTTAATGATTCTCTATTCAAAAATTTGTGTGTGAATGTTATTAAATGTTAAAAAAAAAGCTTATCAACCCTCTTTCAATCTTGTATAGGAAGAGGTGATACAGAGAAAGAGCCAAAGAAATGCAAGGAAAGCTGGAATGGAGAATGAGAGATGATGAAAAGGCCAAGAACCCGAAGCAAAGGGACTTCGCCGTGGGTTTCACCGCGGCGAACCCACGGCGAGTGTACTCATCCTTTGGAAGCAAAAAGCCCTTAGTTCGCCGTGACTTCGCCGCGGCGAAGCCACGGCGAACTCACCTAAAAACTGCGCGTTTTGAGTAATTACGAGATCTGAATGTAATAAATGACATTGAATGCGATCTGAGAAAGACACGGAGCATTAAGGGCATGTTTTGGAACATTTTTGAGCTTAAGGAGAGAGTGGGGAAGGGCTAGGAAGCTTGGAAAATCTTGGAGAGACTCAAGTTGTGATCTGGGTTTCTTTTCTTCTTCCCTTTTTCTCTAATTTCTGCCATGTCTCTGCCTTTTATTTCTGTTTTTATTTTTCGGTTTCTCATGTGTAACTAAACCCATAGTCTAGGGTTACTTTGAACCATTTGATGGATTGACTCTTGTATTTCCTTCCTTTGATATATTTAATGAATATTTATGTATGGATTTTCATCTTTCTTTAAATGATACAAGTGCTTGATCATCACTTGAAGTGTTAAATGAAGTATGGCTTGAGAGAGTATATTTTGTTTTAGAACTTGGGGGAGACTTGAAATTTATGCTTTTAAATGGATGGTTTGTTGATAATATAGAGATATAATTATTGACCTAACATTGTTCCTATAAGGTTGGTGGAAGATTTATGGCTAGCATTAATTGTTGCAAGAGATTGTGCAATTAATACTAGTAAAAATTTGATTTTGACTTGAGAGAGCTTTTTCAAATGAAAGAGAACCTTGAACTCATGCATGAAATTCATTGGGTAAGGAAAAGGGAAGGAATTTATTGGGTCTTGAAGTTAAATGGGGAAAGGTAACCCTAGGTTTTCTCATCCAATTTACCAAGTATTTCTAAATCATTTCTCTTGTTTAAGAATTTTAATATAAAAATCTCAAAAAGAAGTAACCTTTTTATTGATTTAATTTTATATGTTAACTCTTCAAAGCAAAACCTTGTTTAGCTCAACTTGATCTAATACGCTAAGCCTTCTGCTTGACCGCATTTGTAACCAAATCCCTGAGGGAACGATACTTTTCTTTTTACTCTATTACTTGATGCGACCCGTGCACTTGCGGAGCGAACATATGGCTCTGTCTATTAGCGATAGACTCTAACTCTAGCGATAGTGTCCTGTTACCTATTATATTTCACTTGTTTATTTCTGAGGTAACTTACACTTATGTTTTCTATGGGTCAGTCTTAATCAAAACTTAAGATTCTAACACCTAGAATAGTTATCCACAATCACAAGAGTGTATAGACTTCCTCCAAGACTTTTTACACTTGCTGGACCAACTAAATCCATGTGGATTAGTTCTAGAGGTCTAGTGGTGGAGACTTCCTTCTTAGGTTTAAAAGAAGAATTTGTTTGTTTCCCCTTTTGGCATGCTTCACATATTAAGTCAGTTTTTATTTTCATATTGGGAATACCGATGACCAGATCCTTTTTGACTAACTTATCCAATTGGGTCATGTTCACATGAGCTAATCTTTTATGCCATAGCCAGCAGTTATCAGAATTACTTATGAGACATTTTTCAGAAAGTTGTTGGCTCAGATCAACAGTGTATAAATTTCCATTTCTATTAGCCTTTAATCGACCTTTAAGATTGGATTTGTCTATGGTTAGGTCTTCCTTATTTACTATAAGGCATTCATTTGAATAAAAAATTACCCAATTAGCTCTGTCTGTGCTCTGACTGACACTTAGCAAATTGTGGCAAAGACCTTCCACAAGATAGATATCTTTTACTGCACCAATTTCTCCTACTCCAGCGATTTTTCTTGACTGGTTTCCACCAAAGCTAACTTTAGCTCCATTCTTCATGATCAGATTATCAAATTTTTCTTTGTCCCCAGTCATGTGCCTTGAGCATCCACTATCTATATACCACTTGTTATTGTTGGATGCTTTAAGACATACCTGCACAAACTAAGCAGATTTAGGTACCCAAATTTTCTTAGGTCCTTTGGAATTAGTTTGTTGCCTTTGATACAGATGGACTTTAGGCTAATGTGTTCCTTTGGGGACCCACTTATAGTGTCCAGATATACCATATCTCTTAGGATTGCATGTAGATTCAATATGTCTTTTTCTATTGCAGAAATTACAAAAACTGATTGGTGATGAATATTTTGAAACTTTTCTGAAGAACTTTAAGTAAGGTTTCTCTTTAGGTGCTGACTTGCTCCTTTTCAAGGGCTCTGGTGTAGAATCATACCCTGTGCCAGTTTTATCTCTAAAAGCCTTTTGATTCATGAGCTTAATATCAAGTGCCTCAGTACTTTTAGTAAATTTCTTCAAAATACCAGAAATCTTTTCATTTTCTTTCAAAAGATTTTCACAGTTTTTGCATGCAGAATTTTCATTTCTTTGAGTGGTATCTTTTGTTAAGAATTGTTTGCAATTTGATTCCTCAGTTTTCTTTTCAAGTATTTAGTTTTTCTTTCTCAAAACAGTTACATCCTTTACTAGTTTCATAAACTCTATATGCAGATCATTATATGCATCTTGAAGTTCATGAAAAGATGAGTCAACATGATATACCTCATTATCAGACTCCTCCTGGCTACCAAGCAGAGATTGGCTGCTTCCTCAGCATCACTACCTTCCTCATCTGAACTATCTCCCCATATGGAGGAAACATAGGCCTTCTTTTTGCCCTGAAACTTTTCTTTCTTTTTCACCTTTTCCTTCAACCTTTGAAGACTCGAGCCTCTGACTTGAAGTGTCTTGGCTTCTTGCATTCATAACAGACAGGAGCATTTTTCTGAGGATCCCTTCTAGAGCTACTACCTTTCTGAAATCTTTTTCCATTCCTGAAGAGCTTCTTGAATTTTCTGACCATAAAGGCCATTTCATCATCATCAAGTTCTTCTTCATCTTCCTCATCCTCATCTTCTTTTTTGGGAGCTGAGAGCGCTAGATTTTTCTTCTTCTTATCTCCATATAGCTCTCTTTGGGTTCTAATAGTGGTTTCATATTCAGCCAGACTCTCAAATAGAGCAGTGATAGATCCCATAGATTCTCCTCTCATTTCTTGAATTGCAGTAGCTTTCATTTGCCATTCTGGAGTGAGAATCTTAAGGTTTTTGGAGACCTGCTCAACTTTAGAGATTTTCTTCCCAAGAACAGTAAGATTGTTTATCAGATGTGTGAATCTGATCTCTAGTTCTCTGATAGGTTCTCCTTCTTCCATCTTGAAAAGATGAAATTCTGAGATTAGTTGCTCAAATCTTCTTGCTTTAACTCCTGAGGTTCCTTCATGAGCAACTTCTAACGTATCCCACATTTCTTTAACAGTTTCTAGGTGGCATACTCTGAAGTACTCCTTTTGGCTGAGTGTACTTTGAATCACCAGAATTGCTTTGCTGTTCAGTTCCATATTGTCTTGATCATCATTACTGAATTCTGAAGGCAGCTTGGGAACCTGGGTTCCATTTTCAATTTTCATTGGCATAATGTCTCCCTCTTCTATGATCTTCCAAAGCATGTATCCATTTGCCTTGATGAATGTTCTCATTTTCATCTTCCAGAAAGTGTAGTGTTCTCCATTGAAACCTGGAGGTCTGTTGATTGAGCTTCCTTCTAGCAGAAGATTATCATATCCAGCCATGATGGATTGTTACTTCTCTTGATCATTGGATCAGTAAGTTTTGAGAAGACTAGGCTCTAATACCAAATGTAAATGACAGGAATGCACAAGAGGGCGTAAATTGTGCTTTATAAAATTTAAAACTTAGTAAGAGTAGGATTTATACTGGTTCAGCCCAAATTCTTGGCTTACATCCAGTTCTCCAACTTTTAGTTGGGTTCAACTAATCCCCAAGATTCAAACCAGGCTCTTGAGTGCCTTTACACGTGATCTCTCACAGTAAGAACTTCCCCTTACAGATCACTCCCCCTTATAACTTGTAAGAATACAACCCTTCCTCTGGGATCCCACTATCCCAAGGAAATTACTCAAACCAGAAGTATATCAGGAAAATACAGAGATTGCTCACACACTTGAGCTGATAGTATTATAGACTAAAGAACAGATGAGAGAACTCAGATAGTATTGATTGCAGTAGGAAATTGTAGTTGGATATCACTTAATGCTCTCTACCAACCAATGTCAACTTTAACTCCTTTTATAGTCTCTTTAAATTTTCTGTCCGTTGGAGTAGCTGAGTTTCTATGCTCTAGTCGTGAAGCTGAGAGGGTAGAAGATCTCGTGATTGATGATGATTCTGAGTTGCATTTAATGCTCCAGTATGAAGTTTGTGTGCTTTTTTCTCTTTTCCTCATCTCTCGTTCAGTGTATTGTGCCAGAAAACTAGATTGCTGTGAGTAACGGCTCTATGTTTATGTTTCTTTGTGTCCAACGTAAACTACCTGAAATAACAACAAGTACATCTTTCAATATAAAGATAGTTAGTCATAAGAAAAGAAACAAATTTGGAAATCTTTAGTTTTCAATCGATTGCTAGAGCTGCCAATCGATTGGTGTTTCTGGCCGTCAATAGATTGCCTTCAAGTTGGTTCAGATTGCTACCGGCATCACTCGATTGAATTATTAGTTATCGAATAAAAATTGAGTGAGTCAATCGGTTGCTTGATCTTTCAAACGATTACCTCATTTCAATCGATTGATTAAGCTTCAATCAATTATACAATCCTTGATTTTAATGTAAGTTCCAATCAATTGCTTATCGATTGTACATCGATTGCAGCCCGATCGATTGCTATTACAAACAATCGATTGATCATAGACTGATAACTTAGAATGATTTTGAGCTTCAATCGATTATACATTCTTCCTATCGATTCACAGTCCTTAATCGATAGGCAATCGATATGCCATCGATTGCATAATACTTTCTCCAACCGATTGCATGTTCTTTCCATCGATTGCTTAACTTAGATTTTGAGAAATAGTTTTTCTTAGAATTTTTCTAAGTTAAGATCTCATAAATCTATAGCCTAAGTCATGTTTGGTTATTATCAAAATTCAAAGTTCAACAATCTCGATGTCCCTCGCCTACGCGCGGTCGCCAAAGCTCGTTAGTTCCCGAATGCCTCCCTCATACATAATTTTTTCTATTGGGGAGGACCAAGTGAAGGTGTCTGTTACAGCTGTCCAGAGGAATGAGGCGAGGGTAGATGTACCCTTTCTCGATCATGAAGTCACCAAACTAGGCGAGGCGATCGGGGCATTAATCTTGTGGCCTAGATATGTTGTACACAAGAGGCCGTAAAAGGTGCCAGACCTGCCGGTTGATGTGGTATGTACAGTTAAGTTTTGAGATTGCTTGTTTGATATTTTTCTAGTTTAGGAATAACATAACAATGATTTTTTTCATCGCCCTGCAGACCTTTTCAGACGAATATCTTTCTTGTTGGATATGCTTAGTTTTGATGATGTCAAATATAGAGATAAATGTAGGAAGCAAAAAGTGTGTATAAAGTTTCTATCTCCTACTATCTATAAGACTATGTTTGCTATATGTTTATTGTGATTGAAGAATTACATATATGATCACATAACATGTCCATAGGCTCAGATTGCATTCATAAGAGAATATAACTTAGTCTGAAATAAGCTGAGATAAGAATCATAATAAATGATTAATTAAAAGAGTGTAGGTTACCCTTTCATTGAATAAGTAAAATCTTATAGGTAACAGATCCTCTATCGCTAAGATCTTTTCTATCGCTAAAGTCCCTCAGATAACATGAATAAATACTTGAAGGGGAAGAATGATAGAACAGTTAACATAGTTGCTAGCGCTAACACGTTTAGCTATCGATAATAGGATACCCTGAAAGACCCTTTGATAATCATCTTAGTATCCTTAAAACTAATGAGCAAGCAAGTAATTAGCAATAACAAGCTTAGCTATCGATAGAAGAATGCTTATTAAGATGACAGCTAGTCTGCTGAACATTGAATTAAAAGAATATGCTAGCAATAATGCTCATGTTTATCGATAGAGAAAGCTTGATGAAATTCCTTAACTGATATATTTATGAGCTGTCTCATTGAGCCAATGGACTAAGCTTGCGATAATATCTGTTGTGCTTTATATGATTATCTGTTTAGCTAAGCACTGAAATTACACTATGACGCTAGCGATAGCTTTGTTAACTAACAATAGCACAATACGTGTTCAGCTAATACATTGTTTCTAAAATGCAGTGTCTCTGACACAAATGTTCACTTCCAATCCTCCTCTCAAAAGCTATCAGCTCCTGAATCAGAATTCTCATAGGAAAGAAGAAGGATCTTACGAACAATCTTTCAACGAAACCTTAATTTATTCCAAGGCCGATGAAAGATTCAATTTTGTCATACGACCGTTAATGGGTTCCTAAATTATGAACTTCTATGTTTTGAAGCGACCAGGAGCTGATGATTTCTTAGAATCTTTAGCCTTGAGGTGATTGTTTTCACGTTGGCGTTTGAAGCTTATGTGACGATGGTTTTGGATCGAGTTGACTCGAATAAACGGATTTCTCAACATGAGGGATGCTGTGAAGAAATTCTCTGAATTACCAGAATTGACATTATGATGTTGTCAGATTTTGCACTACCAAGATAGCGATAGCAAAGAGAGCTAGCGCTAGTGAAAAAGCTGACAGCAAGTACAGGAGTAGGTAGCAGCAGGTTACCGTTACTCTGAGTCTCCATCTCTCTTAGCCAAAGCACGAGAAGAAAGAAATACTCAAACGGCTAGTTCTCCAAGTCTCCAACGGATAGAAATTCATCAAAACATATATAAAGACTTGAGGACATCAAAGAGAAATAACGATCAACAAAAATAGACGCACTCACAATGAATATACGATAACATCAATAAAAACAGAGGCTCTGCACAGAATATTAGTGAGCCCAGAAATGATGGTTTGAGCGCATTAGAAAAGAAGAGCATGAGCACACATTGTTCAGATTATTAAGCTCTGATTTGTATTTCATCATACATCTTTTGTACTTCAGTGATTATCAAAATCTGTTCATTTAGTGAACTTATTACTTGGATAAAATCCTCTATTGTTTGAGGTTGTTCTAAAGCTTGGTGCTTTAAGAACAGGGTAGTAACCTTACAGGTTGTAAGGGGGAGTGTTTAGAAGGTTTCTAAAACTCTGTAAAGGTTGGCTGGTAATCCCTTATTCATAAAACCAGTGGAAAAGGTTGACAGGTGAACCTGTGTTCGTAAAACCTGTGGTAGGCTTCTCTTGTGCCCGGTTTAAACAAGATAGTGGAAAATCTCAGGTGGAGCCTGAGGACTGGATGTAGATCAGGGTTGACCGAACCAGGATAAATTCTGTGTGCATTATCTCTTCCCTTAACTCTCTTAGTTTCCAGCATATCTACTTTATATATCTCTTGTGCATTTAACAGTTTTGAAATACTCTGTGATAAACAGAAAGAGATTTTAAAGATTACCTTCACAGTGTTTTATAAGAGAGAAGTTTAAGTTTTTTATCCTATCACCCAATTCACCCCCCCTCTTGGGTGACAGCCAGCACTTTCACTTCTCTCCAGCTCCTACGGGAGATGCAGCCAAATTTGGAGTCTGTGCCCTTTATGATGCCTCCAGGAGTAGTCAGTCCTGATTGTACACACAAATTTTTGCTTCACAGTTCCCGATATATCAGGGAGTTTTTGAAGCTGCAGGAAATTGACCTTGGATGGCTTGAGTTAGTGACTATAAAATAAATGACCGTTACTTTTTATGTCTTAGCAGTATTTCTTATTAAATCCCTTTTTGATTTCAACTTGTCTATGATATATAGGTACTTCCACAGCTTGTGTCACAATTAGGTAGGGGAGAATACAGATTCTTTAATCCAATGGCATTGGTGAAGAGGGATAATTTCAATATCCCGGCGGAGAAGAGGAATTATGATGACAACATGCAGGCATACATCAACCATCAAATGTCATTGAACCAGGGAACTATCTATTTTGCACCTATTCTTAGAGAGTAAGTTTGATTGTTTCATTTTGCCAAATTTTCATCATTATACACATTTGTAAATGTTATGATTATTTTTAATGTCTTTCAGTAAGCACTGGGCACTAGTTGTCGTTTGCCCTAGGGATCATCGTCTGGTTTGGTTTGACTCGTTGAGGCGAAATATAACCTCCAATCATAGAACTCTCCTATCGAAGTGAGTAGCTTTATTATATACTAGGGGCCCAAATAAATTATTCCCATGTATATGTACTAATTTTGGTTCCATTTTAGGGGTATATCTCAGTGGCATTCAATGGAAGAAATTGGTGAAGAACTTCAAGACGTCGTGCTACAAAGACCTAGAGTAAGTACTTTTTATTTAAATTCTTTCAATGTTTGTCAATTGAGATATATTAAATACTTTGCTATTAATTTATACCTGATTGCACCATATTTTTATACACTTTTCATTGATAAAATCAGTAGATTATTGCATGTTCTTGGGGTAATTGCACCTAATTAGGATAATTTCTTACTTTTGCACACTTTGTTGGAATTTATTCTAGTCAAGGGCAATTTGGGCAACGTGAGCTCGCCGTGGGTCTCGCCGCGGCGAACTCCCCAGCAAGTTCCAGAATGAGTGGTAGCTCGCCGTGGCTCTCGCCGCGGTGAGCCCACGGCGAAGTGCCCAATATCTGCGAAATCTGACGCGATTTTATGGCTTTTGGGGGATTATAAATAGTTCCAAACACACAAAAATGGGAGGCGCAGCTCCCTCAGGCACGAAACACAGCCCCTCTCCTAGGGTTCCCTTCCATTCCTTCATTCCCCACTCATTTCCACCTCCATCTTCATCTTCTACCTTCTTCCACCCTCTTCTTCCATGGATTTTCGGATGAGGCTTCCTCTTGGGTTTCCTCTTGGAGTTTCTATGTTGGATTGAGGAGCTCTTCATCTCTTGAGGATGGGTTGATGGTGTCTCAAGCATGGGTTCTTCATTAGGGGAGTTTTTCTTTGTTCTAACATATGTATTTAGGATTTCTTCTATGTTTATTTGAACCTCTCTTGGAAGATGTTTGGATTTATGTATTGGATTGAGATTTTGGATATGTATGTGTATGAACTATATGTGTTTATTTTGGGCTTTGAACACTTGAGTTATGAACTCTTATCTACATTTTGGTTGTATGAAGTTAATTTCATTTTAGTGGTTGCTAGTGGACTTAATTGATTGCTTCCATTCATAATTATTGTGATTGCATTTTTATGAGAGCCACAAGTGTTTTGACTCAAAGTATTTCACACATCAAGTGGACTTTAACACTAACCCTAAGTAATGGCTATGAAAGTGGTTGCTAAATTAGTCATTGATTAGGGCTAGTGGACCCCTAGTGATTGCTTGGGGATTTCTCTAACTATACTTGATGAATGGAACCCCTAAATGATTTGAACCTATGTTTGTCACCTCACCTAGACTCAAGAGATCCATTCCATCAATTTCGCTTCACCCATCCAACCATTCCACCTCATTAAAGAAAAGATAAAAAAATATTGTAGTTAGGCTCATTTTGCATATTTCATATTAAAACCCAACAAAACCCCTTTTTATACTTCAATTGCATGACATTTAGTTTCCTAGGTTAGTCATTAGGCTCCTTGAGAGACGATCCGGGATCACACCATTATAGTGCAATCCTTGGTTTTATAAATATTTTGCATTTAACCCCCAAGGCGATTAGGAAAAGGTTAAATCAATACCGTTTCTTGTGATTAAAGTGCCCTAGGCAACCAACCAATAAGGAGTATGTGTATTACGTCATGAAGTATATTTATGACATTATTATTAGTGAACGAACCGTATTATTCTCACAGGTATAAGTTAAATTCTTATATGATTGATACAATTAATACATAAGTATATAATGTTTTATATAATTTCTTTGCATTGATCATCACATCTTTATTGTTGCAGTTTTATGATAGAACCACCAACTCATTTACAGATGAAGATCTTGATTCAATTCGTGAGAGTGTTGCTGAATTTTTGCTTTCAAAATTGGTTAGTAGAGATGATTGATCATTGTACAAAATACTAAATTGTGTAAAAATAATGGTTTGTGTAGTAGTAGCAACACAAGTATATATGTTTAGTATGATTGATTAGTTATATTAGCTTGGCTGATTGCTAACTCTGTTGTGTAATATCTGTTTTCTGAGACAACAAAACAAGAAAAAGAAAATGGGACCAAATGAAAATAGTAAAACCTAATTTCAAAAAAACAATTCACGTCACATGTTTGGAAAAAATGTGACGTGGAATCTCAGGGGAAGAAACCACGTCACTTATTAGCAAAATAAGTGACGTGGTTTTGGAGAAATCACATCACATTTTATGGTGACATGTGATGTGGTTTCTCTAGAAAAATGTGATGTGGAATCTCAGGGACATGGAATCTCAAGGGCACAGACTCCAAATATGACGTGGAAAATCAGACTTTCCATGTCCATTATTTTGAGTGACGTAAAATGTCTATTTTTTCTAAGTCACTACTATTATGAATTATTTGATAGGAGTTACCGATATCTTGAAAGATTTGTCATTGCTTTTGATAAATTGGCCCCAATCATGCTTGAAACATTTTTGTAGAGGACTGAATACAGAACGCTGGTTACTAACAGAAGTGCTGCTAGTCCTTGGCGTGCCATGGTTAATCTCGAGCTCGCTTGACATTCGTGGGCATAGTACTCACGCTTGATAATCGTAGGATTCTTTCTCACGCTTGTTATTCGTGGGTCTTGTACCTACACTTGTTTCATGGCCTCATGTTGCGCTTGCTTGGTTACATACCCTCGTGGACTGTGTGTCCACGCTTGTGTTCGTGGTTTCAATCTGCGCTTGGTTATTTACCATCGTGGACTGTGTGTCCATGCTTGTTAGTCATTCTGTTGAAGTCCTAAAGAAAATATGATTTGGGACTTGATGTTTTAAATATATTGTTTGGTCATCACTTGGTTTTATTTAATAAGTAATATTTTACATAGCTTTATTTAAGTTCAAATTTTTGTAATTTATTAGAGATTTATTATCATGATTTATCATTCAAAGTTAGATATAACTTGTTTTAGCATATTAATTATCTCTACATATATGGGACGATATTCACCAGAAGATTATTTTGGTCACAAATAAGCACCACTGGCCCTGCACCTCTAGCTAAACAATGAAGACCATCATTACTGATCAAGGCTTGTTGACATATTTTGGAATAGTTGCTAGCTGATGTGAGTTTAAGCTTACATTTAAGTATTTAAATTTTTATTATAGTAGATGCTCCACATAGCCTATAGGTAGGATCCTTATCTTCCCTTGCATATCTATTAATATGGAGCGGAGTTCCTTTTCTTATATAGAACATAATCATAGACTTTAAAGTATATTGTAAATATGTCTCTAAAAAAATATATAAAATTTTATAAACTCACATAGATTGAAATTTTTGGCAAACTTGCTCTGAAATTGTGAATCTAGCATTTTTCAATATTCCACTACTTCCCTCTTGAATTTATTTCTTGAGCAACTGATGAGGATAATTTCATGCTTGCATGGTAAGTGGATAATTGATCAATCTAGCTCTTTTATCTTTTGTTTTACTCGAGGACGAGTAAAAATCTAAGGTTGGGGGTGTGTTAACCTCTTGGAATTCATGTCTTTTGGCACATTTTCCATTGGATTTTATATATTCTTGGAGAATTTGTAAATGTTTTGGATGCTCAAAGATAGAAAAGTGGGCATGATGTTTTTGGTTGTAATTTGTGCTCAATTGTGCATATTTTGGGAACTCCTTTTTGTTTAATATGAGCTTATTAAAGTTATTATTGTGCAAGGTGTGTTTTGGAAAGAGAATTAGAGCCAAGGCATTTGGGAAATCAAAGATGAGGAAAATGATGGCAAAAGATGAATGGAATACTTCATTTTCAACAAAGAACCCAAATTTTCCAGAGGCAAATTAAGCCGCAGCTCAAAAAATGGGCTGCAACTCACCTTAGGACAGTAGAAAACTAAGCCGCAACTCAAAAATCAGGCCGTAGCTCATTTCTAGACAGAGGAAAACTGAGCCGCAGCTTATATTTCTGGGCTGCGGCTCAGTCGCGACGGCAAAACGCACAGCATCATTTGGGCACGAAAATGAGGGTTTAAGTTGGGGAAAACAATGGGAGGCTGCCACATTCGACTTTCTGGACATATTTGGAGCATTTTGGGTGCTAAGACTTGGGTTTTTGAAGATTTGGAAGCAAGGATTGAGTTTTGGAAGATATTTGGAGCTCTAATTCTTTGGTTTTTCTTCTCCATCTTCCTTTCTTCTCTTGTTTTCTATTATGGCTGCATATTCTCCTTGGATTTGTAGCTTTTCATTGACTATGAGTAGCTAAACTTGTTATCTAGGATTCTTTTGAACCCTTGTATGGATTAACTCTTTAATACTCCTCTCCTTTTGTGATTAGAAACTCCTTCCTATAGTAGTGTTAGTTAATAATGGGACTGAGATTTTCAAATCCTGTGTTAGATTTGATGTTCTCTTTCTTTTGGAAATATCTATCCATTCCTTACCATGCACAAATACTAATCAAGAGAAAAGGTCAGACTAGCAAAATAGAGTTTGCTAGAAGACAAAAAAACTAGTCTAGTTGGTAAGATAAACTAGGAAATCCTTTATGTAAGGAGAGTATGTAAAATATTCTCTAAGACTGGTACTCTATGATAATTGTAAACCATTGAGTGGGAGCGAAATACATGAAGCACAATTAACCAACTAGGGTGGACAACACCCAAATGAATAGTTAAACATGCTCTGTAATTAAGAAAGTAATTGTTAGTTGCTTAACAATCCTTGACACTCCAAATGGGGGTTTCAAAAGGAAGAGATAGAACTCTTCTTAACATGGTTAAGTAAATAAAGACATAAATGCAACTATCATCTCTTTGTTGGAAGGTAAATTTAGCTACTGTCTTCATACTAAACCAAATGCACTCCATGTTGTTAGTGCTGGCTGTCACCCAAGAGGGGGGTGAATTGGGTGAAAGGCTACAATTCTAAAGCTTTTCTTTTCTAAAACACAAGGAAGGCAATCTTTAAAATCCTTTTCGTTTTATCACTAAGAGTATTTCAAAACATGAGATGCACTAAAGAGTATACAAGTTAGATATGCTGGAAACTAAGAGAGTTAAGGGAAGAGATAATGCAAACAGAATTTATCCTGGTTCGGTCTACCCTGACCTACATCCAGTCCCCAGGCTCCACCTAGGATTTCCACTACCCTCTTGTTTAAACCGGGCACAAGAGAAGCCTTTACAGCCACAAGTTTAGCCGGGCACTTGTGAAGCCTTTACCACAGGTTTTACAACACGGGATCACCTGCCAACCTTTTCACAGAGTTTTAGAATTCTCTCTAAACACTCCCTCTTACAGCCTGTAAGGTTACAACCCTGTTCTTAAAGCACCAAGCTTTAGAACAACCTCAAACAATAGAGGATTTCAGATAATAGGTTCACTTAATGAACGGATTGTGATAATCACTTAAGTACAAAGGAATATATGATGAAATTACAATTCTAGAGCTTAACAGATTGAACAATGGGTGCTCTAGCTCTTTTTTTTCTCTTTTACTTGACTCAACATTCTTTTCTCATTTCTGGGCTTACTAGGTTTTGCTCTCAATCAGTGTAATCTACAATTCTGCATAAAGCCCTGTTCATCATTGTCGCTCTTATAGAAGCAAGTCTTGATCTATTTATATCTTCACAGCTTGTCTTTTTCTTTCAGCATTATGTGGCCGTTTAAATATAGTCGTTGGAAGTCCATAGCCGTTGGCAATAAAAGCTATTCTTCATCTAATTCAAACTTTTGTTCTAGATTCAACTGTTCATGCCTAGAGTGAGATAGGGGAGAGATAGACTGCGTGTTCTGAACGTCTACAACAACTGTACTTGCATAGCAGCTTTTTCAGTAGCGCTAGCATGCTTTACTATCGCTAATTGCATAGTATAATTCCTGCACTTGAGTTGTTAGCTAAACAAGTAATCATGTAATGCACAGCAGATGTTATCGTAAGCTTAGTCCATTAGCTCAATGTATCAGCTTATCAGTTTGTCTAAGTTATCACAATGAGCATTCTCCTATAGATAGATAGATGCATTATCGCTAGTGACCTTTGTTATCGCAAGTTTATTTAGCTATCTGAGTATTTAAGATATTTCAATAAGTATACAGATATCGATAGCTAGACTTGTTATCGATAGCATCATTTGTTATCGCTAGCTGATTCCATTAGTACAAAGACTTGGTTCATTTTTCAGCTAGTTGTTCTTCCTTTCATTTATCCATGTTCTCAATGAACTTCTAGCGATAGGATATTTCTTAGCGATAGATAAAGACTTAAGCGATAGATATTTACTTCTTATTTCTAAGTCTTCATTTGCTATTCCTTTCTATCTATTAGCGATAGGGATACACTTAGCGATAGAGACATTTATCTTAGTATTCTGCTAAGTTTCCATCTGCTATAGTTGAGCTTTTCATTTGCGATAGTCTTTAGCTCTAGCGATAGTAATCTGTTACCTATCAGATTTTACTTGTTTAATTCAAAGGTAACTTACACTCTATTTACTTATGTTATCTATGGGGTCAGTCTTCATCAAAACTTAAGATTCTAACATTCTCCCCCTTTTTGATGATGACAAAACATAAGTAAACCATATACATTAAAGCACGTTCAGAGCATAAACATATATCAGCATAAGCATATATCAGAACATAAAAGAATTGTAATGCATGTACAGAGCATATAATATAAGTATGTTCAGAGCAAAAATTGAGATGAAAAGTGTACATTTTTATTCTGTATTGTAGAAGGAAATGCTAAACATAAACTATAAAGCTGGTAAATGTGCAGTTTATGTATGATGCATATGAGAATGGCTTCAGGGAATGATTCAGACTCTTTAATTTAGTCAGACTCAGTATCATCCTTCCATTTGGATGTGTCTAACTCATAATCTCCAGACTCGCTGCTTATTCTCCCAGAATCAGTTGAAGGCTCTTCCAAGAATTCAGAGTCAATCTCAACCTTAGTCTTCTTCTTCTTCTTAGCAGTAGCTTTCTTCTTCTTTAGAGGAGAGGGAGGCTTCAACATCTCCAATATCTTATCAAGATATGTCTGCTGTTTCTGCTTCTTCTTAGGCGGAGGCTTAGCTGATTTTCCTTTCCCCTTTGACACTGCTTTCCTCTTTGATGACTTGGGGGCTGACTTGGGTTCTTCAATCATAATCCCTTTGGTTGCCCTGATTTTCTTTTCTGGAGGGTGAGGAGCAGTTTTCTTGATCCTTGTTCCCTTAGGAGCAGACTGGACCTCTAATGCTTTTTCTTTTCCACCAGATTCCAGGTTCTGGGAGGTAGTCTGAATAGGATCCACTTCTTTCTCTTTTTCAGATTCTGCCCTTGCTGCATCTCTGTCCTCTCTTTCCTTTTGAGACTGAGCAGTTCTTTCTAAACATTCTTCAACCTGCTCATGTAGCTCTTGTGCTCGTTAAATATAGTAAGGAATCAGATTTACAGAAACTGGTTGAAACTCCCACTCATATAGAACCATGGCCATACTCATGTCTTCCTCTTGTAGTTCATTATCATCAGGAACATCAGGAGGATTGTTTGTGGCGTTGTCTTCCTTATCAGATGCATCCTCCACAAGGCCTTCTTCTGCCATGCTTAGTTTGATTGCTTCAGCACTTATGGAAGTCTCCACATTTTTCTCCCTTTGTTTCTCCTTCTTTTTGTCATCATCACTTTGGACAGAGGGGCTAGCTGAGGATTGGCTAAGGTTTGGAGAAAAGATTAGAGGGTTGGTTGCGCCAATGGTGGTGGTAGCGATAGAGGTTGCTTATGTTGGTGGTGAAATATGGGTGCTATCGCTAGGGAAGGGGCTAGCGATAGGGGTTGCTTGTGGTGTTGGGACTTTGGTTGTTGAGGGAGGTGAGGCTTGTGTTTGTGGGCTAGCGCTAGGGGAAGGGTTAGTGGTAGGATTGTCTGGAGGTGTAGGTGTTTTGGTGTGGGAATGGTGGTAATCGCTAGGAGAAGGGCTAGGATGTTTGAAGGTGGGAGGAGATGGATAATGAGAGACATGAAGAGAAGGACTAGAAGGGGTTGAAGGTGAGTGTTGGGGAGAGGAATAAGAGGGTGATTGAAAACAGAGAGGGGAATGATGATGTGATGAAGTACCTTCAGATGGAGGAGCTGGTCCCCTTTGTTTGACATATTCAGGGACGAGGCATAGATTATCTTCCAAATTCTTCACCTGATTTTGTAGATCTAGAATAGGCTTCATCAACTCTGCTTTCTGAGCTTCTAAGGCAAGATTGAATTCAGCAGAGACCCTGAAGATAATTTCTTCAATTGCATCCTTTGAAGGAATGGAAGTCTTGACAACAGAAGGAGTCCTTTGGGATTGAGTTTCTTCTTCAATAGACTGAGACTGAGCTGATGTAGAAGGAGCATGAGAAGCTTCAGAAACAAAACCAGCACCATTTACTTTAACAGGAATTCCCATTTTTCTGAGTGTGGTGATGGTAAGCTGTTTGCATTTTTTGTTATCTCTTTCCCCTACAGATTTGATCTTTGAGAACTCCAGGATGTAAGACATGAGCTGAAGATAGGGAAGAGGGCCCTTGGTTGATTTATCAGATAGAAATCTGTGGAGTTCCATAGACACCAGTTGGCTAGGATTGAGTGGGATCCTTGAGATCAAATTAGGCAGCCAGGGATTGTCTATCTTGGGAAAGCTGCTGAAATTCCCTGCCTTGTGAGTCATTATTCTAGTATAAACGTAGTGTAGAATTCTGTTGACCACATGCATGTTGGCTAACTTATTGGAGTCAGTCTCATAGATCTCCTCAAGTTCCTCTTTGGAGAAGGGTTCAGGGGTATACTACTTGTTGTATTCTGCTTCAAATATCCCCAAAATCTTGTTGATAGCTAACCAGTTAAAGGAAATCCCCCTTCCTCTCACAGAAGCCTCAAACACTATATTGACCAGTTTCAATTTCTTATATTCTGGCTTGGCTTTCATGCTCGAGTAAAATGGCCTCAGAACTTCCTCATTATAGTCATTCTGAATACTGAGCCATCTCTTGTAGGGTAAGAGCCAGGCATCCAAGTCGAAACCATTATGCTTGAAATATTCTAAATCCACCCAAACTGCAGCCTTATCTAGGGTTTTTCGTTTTGCGAAGAGGGCGCTTAGAGCTTCGAGTGGTTCTTCTGAGTAGGGAAAATCAGTGGTAGTTCGCTTTTGTCGCTTCTGACCTGATTCAACCACTTCTTTGGAGAATGACACAGCTTTCTGGGATTTGGACCTCTTGCTAGCGGATTGAGACGAGGGTTTAGCGCTAGAGGTTGCCTCAACATCACTCACATTTGGAACCTTGGTTCTGGCCATTTTTAGAGTTTAGGGTTTTGAGAGAGAGAGGGCTTGAATGCTCAGAGAGGTTTGGAGTAGAAGAGAATATGCAGATGAATAATGAATGCATAATGCAAATGACCTAATTTTATAAGTTTCAGAGATTACCATCAATGACGAATACTCGCTAAACGTTTCGCATTCTAAGCTTTTTAAGTGACTTGCTATCGCTAGTAAGAGATGATATCGCTAGCAAGCATGATCCCATGCTGAACAAGTGACTTAGACTTCAGTTCACTTACTCCTTCCATCTATCGATAGCTGACTTTACTATCAATAACGCTTTTGGCTAGCAACAGCCATCTTTGATCAAACAGCTTGTCCTGCATACAGCTAGCGATAGTGAAACTCACTATCGATGGGTCAGTTCTGCAAAACTTAAGATGTGACATTCTATTGAGAAAGTTTGACATTAATCATGCAAAGTGGTGACAACAATATATTTAGACACCAATATCTATTTAGCAAGAAATCAAAATTTTGATGCATATGAGATCAGTTCATAGATTCTGAAGATAAGACAGTTCTAAAGAACAGATTATGTGACACAGAGTAGCACAGAATTCACAAGTGTCATAAGTTCTTTTACGCTCAAATGAAATTATCCTGTATGATTGTTGAGCAAAGTTATTTCTTGAACTGTTAATGATCAAAATGGGATTTTTGTGAGCATCAGATTCAGGTGTTTTATAATAAAGCATAATTTGATGGTTTTTCATGATCAATGATAATTTGTAAAAATAGTTTTAATAATTGCACCATGTCATTGATATGAATTTTATGCAAGTGAATCCAATCAAGATCTAGGAGAGAATCTATCCAGAATAATGTTAATCAATAATAATGAGTAGGGATAGAATTGCTCATTCAAGATTGGAGTGGCTTTTCTTCAATGGATACTTGAGGTAGCCATTTTCAACTTTAGCTAAAGCTTTTCATCTTGACCACTTCAAGTTCCTTCAATTTGCCATCTTTTATTTGCTCAATCAATGATAGCCTTTAATCCTTTTTCATAACCTGTAGAATCATACTCAAAATACAAGCTTGTTTTGAAATCATCAGTATGATTCATTTTCAGTAAAAGTATAGAAAATTTAAGATAAGGTTTAAAACAATTTGCTTATGCTTTTATGTGAAACTACAATTAAAAAATATATTTCATAAAGCATAAGGAATATTTGATAAATAGGCTTCTTTGCATAAACTTAAGATATCATGCAGCATAATTGAGATGTAGATTTAAAAACTTTAAAATCATGTTTCAAATGCTTTGACAATCAATGTTTATGATAAAAATGATGGAAATCAATAATAAGGGAAATATGTCAGAATGCTGCATTTTTAAAGATCAGAAGAGATATCCAAAGTCATACGAATAACAGCATGAGAGTGAATTCTTTGTGCTTCAGATATTGACTCTACTATAGCATAGCAATTTTCTTGACTATTAAGAGTTGTGTTCAAAATGATAAGAATATTCAGGATCACAAGACTCTAGTTACTCTATTATAGAAATGATAGTGACCGTTAAAGTATTTGAGTAACAGAATAAGATCAAGAATTTTTTAATAATAAGGCTCATACTCATTAGTTCAAATTATTAGTCAAGTTGTTGTCAGAGAGACTTGCTATCGCTAATGATAATGACTATCGCTAGCAGGCAAGATTCCACACTGAGTCAGTTGCTCAGGCTCCACTTACTCTTTCTAGCTATCAATAGTGACATTTGCTATCGATAATGCTTTAGGCCATCGATGGAAATCTTTGATCAAACACAACTCTGTTCAACATAAGCTAGCGATAGTGAATCTCACTATCGATTGGTCAGTCCTGCATAATTTTGAGATTTGGCACAGCAAACACAGACAGAACCGATCCAATTGATTGCATAGATATGTGATACTGATAAGCACAATTTGACAAGTTCTGACATTTGACAACTCATGCATTTTGAAAAACATCTTATGAGTATGAATTGAAACAGTTTTAACTTTATCTTCCAGTTTTCAAAAACCATTTAAATGCAGCTGGAGTGAACATATTTTTCAAAATTTATGAATGCAATTTTATAAACATGCTGAGTTGAAAACTAAACAAATTTGTATTGTGCATTTCATAAATTCTACAAAAGATAAACTATGCACAATTCCATCTTTTCAGTCATATAGCAATCTGACAGATATTTCATGACAGTAAAAGATTGATTGCTAATGAAAAGGAACAATCATTCATTATCCAACAGAATTATATTCATTCAAGTATAAGATAGGATAAGAATGATATCACCATAACTGCATTTGTCCAGGCAGTAGCTTGATTTTGGTAGAATAATGTTGATATTTTCTTTTACATGTTAAACACTAAAGTCCAAGCATGAAGTTCAGCTCATCAAAACTTGAGTAAATTTCCATGTAGATCATAGTCTTGAACTATAATTCTTTTCTTTTCTTCATTATCCAAATTCATATGGATCTGCTCATGGTTAATTCGTAGATATTAACAACATAATTCTCATGCTTCAAAAGGTGTAATCAATTTGAGATAGCTGAGCATAGTGAATTAATCATGACTACATGCACAAGGATATATATAAATATATTCTTTTTCAAATCAATATGCATGTGTATAAGAGCTAGATTATGAGTTTTGTAAATATTTTGCAATTGTCTTCAATACATAATTCAATGATCATTCCTAGGATTGCAAAGTGTAAAATCTCAATAGATATTACTGATAATAGAGTAGGAGATTTTACCATTGCATACCTTTACCTTAGGCATTTGGAGAATTGCTCTTGCTCACCCAAGTGGTTCTGACATGCTTAGTACTGGGTTGCAGAGGTCTCTCACGTGAAATAGAATTCAAGAATCTTCTTCTTGATGTATGAGGAATTCTATTTCTCTTGTTCTCCTCAAGGTAATTGAATGGTACTTTGTGGTAGCTCATTCTTGAAGTAGAACATACTCTTCTTGTTACTATCCACTGCTTCTTATGATTTGAACCAGATGTTGCAGCAGTGGTTTTTCCATGAGTTCTCCTTCTGTATTTAGGTTCTATGAACCTTTTTCTTGAAGCATGAGAAACTCTTGGATTCTTCTTTCTAGCTTCTGCATCATAATGTCCATTTCTCCTCTAATCAGCAGTCTGCACACTTAAAGCACTAGATGGACATTTTGGTACCCATTTGTACTTGGGTCCTTCATTGTTAGCCTTGGACCTTACATATCCTTTTGGAACCCAAACAAATTTATTTCTCACATTTGAATTTCTTCTAATGTTACATGTGTGAGAAATATGACCAGATTTTCCACAATAATGGCAGATAATAGAATGATGTACATCATGAGATTTTATGCCACTATAGTGGTAGTTAGAGGAGTACAAACTCTAGTTGTTTCTTTTCGAAAAATCTTTCTTCCCAAAACATTTTCCAGCATGTTTTAAATCATCTTTACTCTTTGAAATATGATCAGTGATAGGCAGTAAATCAGCTTTATGCAAATCAAAATTGTTTTTTTCAAAAACACAAGAATTGGAACTGTATACCATGGCTGCATCTTAAGCTCTAGAGAATGATTGATCAAACTCGTTCAGGTAGAGCTCTTGGCAGTCATCTTTCTCTTGTCCTTCTGTGTTGACTGAATCTTTGAAGGGTTCTATGATCTCTCCTTCTTCAATTTCAGCTTCCAATTGCTTATCAACCATAGATATGCAACTTTGAAATTCAGATGAGCTGTCAACACTTTCAGTTTCAACAAGATGATTAGTGATATACATAGATTCAAGTGTATCCCAAATATCCTTAGCACTAGAGCAAAATCTGATTTTCTGAAAATCATTTTCAATTAAGCCTTTATGCAGAATTTGCATTGCTCTAATGTTCAAAGAAAACATTTACTTGTCTTTTTCAGTCCAATCCTTTCTTGGTTTGAAATCAAAATCATTTGTAAAAACATTCCACATATGATAATCAAATGACTTTATAAAACTCTTCATCCTAGCTTTCTAAAATCCGAAATCAATATCTTTAAGAAGAGGTGGGATGGTAAATTCAAAACCTTCAGAAAACATATTACACCCAAAATCAGCCATGATCTTTTCACTTGAGATTATTGGATCCTTTAAACAAGTAACCTGGCTCTGATACCAACTGTTAGTGCTGGCTGTCACCCAAGAGTGGGGTGAATTGGGTGAAAGGCTACAATTCTAAAGCTTTTCTTTTCTAAAACACAAGGAAGGCAATCTTTAAAATCCTTTTCAGTTTATCACTAAGAGTATTTCAAAACATGAGATGCACTAAAGAGTATACAAGTTAGATATGCTGGAAACTAAGAGAGTTAAGGGAAGAGATAATGCAAACAGAATTTATCCTGGTTCGGTCTACCCTGACCTACATCCAGTCCCCAGGCTCCACCTGGGATTTCCACTACCCTCTTGTTTAAACCGGGCACAAGAGAAGCCTTTACAGCCACAAGTTTAGCCGGGCACTTGTGAAGCCTTTACCACAGGTTTTACAACACGGGATCACCTGCCAACCTTTTCACAGAGTTTTAGAATTCTCTCTAAACACTCCCCCTTACAACCCGTAAGGTTACAACCCTATTCTTAAAGCACCAAGCTTTAGAACAACCTCAAACAATAGAGGATTTCAGATAATAGGTTCACTTAATGAACGGATTGTGATAATCACTTAAGTACAAAGGAATATACGATGAAATTACAATTCTAGAGCTTAACAGATTGAACAATGGGTGCTCTAGCTCTTTTTTTTTCTATTTTACTTGACTCAACATTCTTTTCTCATTTCTGGGCAATAAAAGCTATTATTCATCTAATTCAAACTTTTGTTCTAGATTCAACTGTTCATGCCTAGAGTGAGATAGGGGAGAGATAGACTGCGTGTTCTGAACGTCTACAACAACTGTACTTGCATAGCAGCTTTTTCAGTAGCGCTAGCATGCTTTACTATCGCTAATTGCATAGTATAATTCTTGCACTTGAGTTGTTAGCTAAACAAGTAATCATGTAATGCACAGTAGATGTTATCGTAAGCTTAGTCCATTAGCTCAATGTATCAGCTTATCAGTTTGTCTAAGTTATCACAATGAGCATTCTCCTATAGATAAATAGATGCGTTATCGCTAGTGACCTTTGTTATCGTAAGTTTGTTTAGCTATCTGAGTATTTAAGATATTTCAATAAGTATACAGATATCGATAGCTAGACTTGTTATCGATAGCATCATTTGTTATCGCTAGCTGATTCCATTAGTACAAAGACTTGGTTCATTTTTCAGCTAGTTGTTCTTCCTTTCATTTATCCATGTTCTCAATGAACTTCTAGCGATAGGATATTTCCTAACGATAGATAAAGACTTTAGCGATAGATATTAACTTCTTATTTCTAAGTCTTCATTTGCTATTCCTTTCTATCTATTAGCGATAGGGATACACTTAGCGATAGAGACATTTATCTTAGTGTTCTGCTAAGTTTCCTTCTGCTATAGTTGAGCTTTTCATTTGCGATAGTCTTTAGCTCTAGCGATAGTAATCTGTTACCTATCAGATTTTACTTGTTTAATTCAAAGGTAACTTACACTCTATTTACTTATGTTATCTATGGGATCAGTCCTCATCAAAACTTAAGATTCTAACACATGTTAGTCACAAATATGCCTTTCATGTTATGGATATGCCTTAAGCAAGGGTTAAGCATTTCAAGACCACAAACAGTTGACTGCTTACATCCATAATTCTTCTTATGAGTTTGGAAGATTAGGGCTATAATTCAAAAGGAATGTCTTTATGACACAACCTAAGAATTGAAAGAGATGCATCTTCATTAGTGAAAATGATGACGTCTCTGTAAATGCTGATTGTCACCCAAGAGGGGGGTGAATTGGGTGATAATGTAAATTGATACACTTTTCTTCCTAAAACATAGTGATGACGATCTTTAAAATTCTTTTGGTTTTATCACTGAGAACATGAAATGTACTAAAGAGTAAATAAGATGGATATGCTGGAAATTAAGCGAGTAAAGGGAAGAGATAATGCAAACAGGGTTTATCCTGGTTCGGTCAATCCAGACCTACATCCAGTCCTCAGGCTCCACCTGAGATTTCTACTTCCCTCTTGTTTAATTCGGGCACAAGAGAAGCCTGCCACAGGTTTTACGAACATAGGTTCACCTGCCAACCTTTACAGAGTTTTAGAATCTCTCTAAACACTCCCCCTTACTACCTGTAAGGCTATATCCCTATTCTAAAGCACCAAGCTTTCAGAACAACCTCAAACAGAAGAGGATTTCAATAAATATGTTCACTTAATGAACTGATTTTGATAAACACTAAAGTACATGGTAATGAAGTACAACTAGAGCTTAATGATCTGAGCAATGTATTGTTCTAGCTCTTCTTTTCTAACACACTTAATCTGAGGGATTTGCAATTCTGTATAATGCTCTGTTCATCACTTTGTTTTCGTATATGCGTTATGTGTGCATAATCCGATCCAGATGTCTTCAGGTCTTTTATATAGAGTTTGATAAATTTTTGTCCGTTGGAGATTTGAAGAACTAGCCGTTGAAAATTTGCTTTAACTAATCTTGCAGAGGATAAGACAAGAGAGACAGAGACTATGAGTAACGTTGTCCTGCTGCTACCTGCTACTGTACTTGTATGTCAGCTTTTTCAGTAGCGCTAGCATGCTTTGCTATCGCTAACTGCATAGTATAATTTCTGCACTTGAGCTGTTAGATAAACAAGTAAACATATAGTGCATAGCAGATGTTATCGCAAGCATAGTCCATTAGCTCAATGACAGATAATATTTATATCAGCTAAGGATTTTCCTAAACCATTTTCTATCGATAGACATATACATTATCACTAGCATATTTTTCTAGTTCAGCACTTAGCATACTAGCTGTCATTTTTATAAGCAGTCTTCTATCGATAGCTAATCTCATTATCACTAGATACTTGATTGCTTATTAGCTTTAAGGATACTGTTTCTAAGTATTCAGAGGTATTTCAAGGTATCCTTTTATCGATAGCTCAATGTGTTAGCACTAGCAACCATGTTATCTCATCTGATTCATTTGCTCTCAGGCACTAGCTATCTGAATAATCATTATCTGAAGCATTTTTGTTATCGATAGCTTAACCTGTTATCGCTAGCTGATTTAGAGACTTAGTTCATTTATCTGCTAGTTTCATTTACTCATATGATCAATGAACTTCTAGCGATGGTATCTTTCTTAGCGATAGTGAATCTGTTACCTATCAGATTTTACTCGTTTAATTCAGAGGTAACTTACACTTATGTTTTCTATGGGTCAGTCTTCATCAAAACTTAAGATTCTAACAGTCTCAGTGACTTATACAAATTCAAGGGATACAATGTTCATAGAAGACAAAATTTCTAGCAGGAAAAGAGACATTGTTTACACCAAATCTCATAATGAGATTTCCAGTAACAAGGAATAAGTAAGTATTCCTAAGTTCATTGTTCCGAGTGGGAGGGTTAAGCCATTTTCACAATCTTGGCCTCACCCATACATAGGAAGAGAATCATGTGAAATCTACTTCAGAAAAGTGATATCTTTGTCTCCTTTGTTAGTCTATAAGCTTGAAGTGTTTGAAAGACACTAAGCATACCTGCTAAGAAAAATGGCAAAAGGGCATACCAGAGGATATTGATTCCTTTAAAGATTGGCCAAGTGTATAGTGTATAGCTAACAAATTTGCCACCTAGCTGAAAGGCGATTGGGAACAAGTGTGTTCTCAAACACAGGAGGTAGATAAAACCTATGACACTTACTGGCTGAAGGGAATGTACAACAACAAAAATTGAGTTGGCAAGCAAGACACTTTCTCGATTGTTGTACAGGTTAACTCTAAACGACATAATTTTGGCAACAACAACAAGCTAAGGCTTGATGTTGCATCTAGAGGATGCAAAGACCACCTTCCAAAATTGGAAATTAGATTATTAACTCTACATGAAGCAACTTAAGTGCTTCGTAGAAATAATCATTTGGGCTATGAGGTTTCACAAAATAATAATCTCACTACAAGAATGCCAAATGGTATTGAGATGATACTAAGTGATATCATTCCATTATGTCAATGACATAATGTTAGTCAAAATGAGTCTCAAGAGAGTTAAAGGAGTTAAGGATTAAAGTGATCCTTGAATTCTAACATGATGGGTAAAATAGTATGATAAATAGAGATTGCACAAGAAACATACCAACTTTGTCATTAAAGACATGTAAGTTAATCTTTGAGCATCTCAGCGTCATAAACTGTAAACCCATAAATTCCCTTTGAAGTTAATGATGTTGGATATGCTTAGTTTTGATAATGTCAAATATAGAATTAAAAGTAGGAAGCAAAAAGTGTGTATAAAGTGTTTATCTCCTACTATCTATTAGACTATGTTTGCTATATGTTTACTGTGATTGAAAGCATGTATACATGATCACATAACATGTCCATAGGTTCAGATTGCATACATAAGAGCATGTAACTTAGTAAAAGAGTGTAGGTTACCTCAGCAATGAATAAGTAAAATCTAATAGGTAACAGATTCTCTATCGCTAAGCTAAGAGCCTATCGCTATCAAATGAAAAGCTTAGGATAATAGCTAATGAGGACTTAGCAGTAATCCATTGAAAGAACAATATCCCTATCGCTAAGATCTTCACTATCACTAATAGAATGATTTGAGCTAGCCTAAGCAAATAAGAATAGATCCTATCGCTAGACTCTGTCTCTATCGCTAAGTTCCCTCTGATAACATGAATAAATACTAAAGGGAAAGAATGTTAGATCAGTTAACATAGTTAGCTAGCGATATCATAAGCTGCTATCGATAACAGGATACCTGAAATAACTTAGAATATTCAGATAGCTCAGTATCCTTAAGCTAATGAGCAAACAAGTGACTAACCCCAATGGGATTAGCTATCGATAGAAGAATGCTTATAGAGATGACATAGCTAGTACGCTAAACATTGAACTAAAAGAATATGCTAGCGATAATGCTCATGTCTATCGATAGAGAATGCTTGATGAAATTCCTTAGCTGATATGTTGTCTTTATCATTGAGCTAATGGACTAAGCTTGCGATAACATCTGTTGTGCTTTATATGATTATCTGTTTAGCTAAGTACTGGAATTACACTATGAAGCTAGCGATAGCTTTGTTAGCTATCGATAGCACAACACGTGCTGAGCTAATACATTGTTTCTAAAGTGCAGATTTTAGACTGTCAAGCTAGCGATAGCAAAGGGAGCTAGCACTAGTGAAAAAGCTGACAGCAAGTACAGGAGTAGGTAGCAGCAGGTTACCGTTACTCAGAGTCTCCATCTCTCTTAGCCAAAGCACGAAAAGAAAAAAATACTCAAACGGCTAGTTCTCCAAGTCTCCAACGGACAGAAAAGTATAATACCCTATATAAAGACTTGAAGACATCTGGAGCAAAAGGGGGACACACACGACGCACATACACGAGATGAAACTATGACGCAATGAAAACAGAGGCTCTGCACAGAATATTAGTTATATATCAGTGAGCCCGGAAATGATGAGTTGAGCGCATTAGAAAAGAAGAGCTAGAACACACATTGTTCAGATTATGAAGCTCTAATATGTATTTTCATCATACATTATTCTGCACTTCAGTGTTTATCACAATCTGTTCATTTAGTGAACTTATTACTCTGATAAAATCCTCTATTGTTTGAGGTTGTTCTAAAGCTTTGTGCTTTAAGAACAAGGTTGTAACCTTACGGGTAGAAAGGGGGAGTGTTTAGAAAGATTCTAAAACTTTGAAAAGGTTGGATGGTGATCCCGTGTTCGTAAAACCAGTGGAAAAGGTTGGCTGGTGATCCCGTGTTCGTAAAACCAGTGGAAAAGGTTGACAGGTGAACCTGTGTTCGTAAAACCTGTGGGAGGCTTCTCTTGTGCCCGGTTTAAACAAGATAGTGGAAAATCTCAGGTGGAGCCTGAGGACTGGATGTAGGTCAGGGTTGACCGAACCAGGATAAATTCTGTGTGCATTATCTCTTCCCTTAACTCTCTTAGTTTCCAGCATATCTACTTTATATATCTCTTGTGCATTTAACAGTTTTGAAATACTCTGTGATAAACAGAAAGAGATTTTAAAGATTACCTTCACAGTGTTTTATAAAAGAGAATTTTAAGTTTTTTATCCTATCACCCAATTCACCCCTCCTCTTGGGTGACAGCCAGCACTTTCAAACGACACATCATAAGAGCTGTTATGTGTCATATAAGGAATCCAAGATGTATAATGTGCCATAATGAGAATATAGTTGGTAATATAACGTGCAACATATGTTGTGCACAAAGGCCAAGTAAAGTTGGTCAGACTTGGAAACTAATTTGGTACATCCCAAATTCCAAATACGGGGAGTTGTGAAAAGGATCATTGATGAGACCATGGATTGTGAGTTGCACATTTCAATGCAAAACCTAGTCTTCAATCAAAAGATCTGGGGAAGAAAAGAAATAGACAATATGTCTATGACATCTATGGAATCAGAACAAATGGGGTGTTTTGCCACCATTTAAGAAGCCATACGGCTAAAGGTATTCCTATGAGTAACTGGGAATGATTGGTGGAGAAATAGGGTTAAATGACAAGTAATGGCATCCTATAATTTAGATCTTGAGTCTCACAACATGACAAAATATAAATATTTGTGTGAGTCATGTCCTTCTTTGAGTAGAAAACAATAGTTCAATTGACCTTCTATCAACAAAAGGTTGGCAGGTCCCCTTATAAAGCCTATGACTGGATTTTCATTGAGCAAGTGAAAATCTTAGGCTTATATGAAATATAAGGTCTTGAATGCATTTCTAGTATGAATACATACATGCATGTGGGAGGTATACAATAACTAATATGTCATATAGACCCAAGAAAGGTTGGTTCACTCACACGAACAACCGTCTTCCATGTACGCTGGGGGCATGAGAAGATAAGACTTACAAGTAAACATCATGAGACAATGAATATTTGCACACAAGTCGACCCAGTTAATCTGGGATGTGATTAGTGTAAATCACACGAAGGGATACATAAGTATTCCATCGGGTCTATAGTCTAGCAAGAAATTCTCCCTAAAGAGAGTGTGAGAAGTTCTGTGTCCATTCAGGGACTAATGCCTATACGGTGATGTATAATATGAAATCGACATACGACAATTGGTCGATCACCGTAACATGTAATTAGTAGTACATGTGCTTAATAAACCACAACCAGGGATGTAGATGGAAAATCCCTGATCCATTACGGTGTGAGTCCCAAGAAGTATAATATCCTTTCTACCAATACCCTTAAGACTTAGGCGACATCAAGAATGTTTGTTTTGGTGACAGCTACTCTAGCCGAAACTCTATGGTCATGAAGATCCGATCTAACGAGTGATAGCCGGGAAAGCGACCAAATCAAGCAGGACTGGTGTTCAGTCAAAAAGAAAAGGCTTTAACTTGTCAACACATAGTAACACTGGACTTCCATGACATGTCCCTTACTAGAAGTGATAGTAAGTGTGGATACCAAGTGTACACGAAGGCAATCTGAGTTAATAATAGTTTTAACTCATGAGGGATTAGAAATGCCATAAGTGTGTGAATTAGCCTAAGGAATCTGAGGCAATAATCGAGAAAGCTACATGCGCTAGGTGTCCTTGCATTCTGATTCTATTCAAAGGATTTCTTGTCTGCAAGACCAAGTTTGCATATGTTGTGCTCACACAGTCATGGCAAACACCAAATATGAATCACAAAGAAAGTAAATTGTACAATGGGATGGCCATCAAGTGCGAGTGGGAGATGTTGGACTATATGTCCAGGTCCACCCTTGATGGGCTGGATCCTCTGAAAAAGGATCCGACGGATGAGAAGCGATCTGAGAGAAATTGACAGTTGACTCAATCAGCATTTATTGCTAATTGAAATTCAAATCGTTTCCTTTTAGGGAAATGAGAGAATCTGTCAAAATGACTGATTGGCGACATTAATGAGAGGCAATTATGACGGTGGTATTCTTCCTTTCTATGTTCGTCCTGAACTCTATATAAAGGAGGTTCACCTCATTGTATTTCTCAACCCAGCCAAGAGAAGTCTCTCTCTACTTCTTTCCCTGCTTTCATTCTGGTGATTTGCTATGCAAATCCGATCTAGGTTCTTGTAACCTAGATAGTGCGTAAGCCTTGAGAATCCTTTAATTCTCGACTCCGATAATATTATTTGTTTGCTGTTTGTGTACCAGGTTACGGATCATGAACCGGGTTCGAGTTCGAGCGTTCGAGCGTTCGGGTGACAAAACTGAAGAGGTGTCCCCATAGCAAACCTTCGTCATTTTCGGTCTGACAAAGTTCATCATAGAGCCGATCTATACATAATTAGTTGAGCTATTCTTTGAACTTCGACGACGGAAGAAGTGAATAAGGAAGTTTGTTAGATGAAGATTAATACAGGTTCTATGAATTTTTTTTAGCGTTTGCGGCTAATCCATAGAGATTGTTTTCTTCTCTGATTATCCCTATAGTTGCAGAAGATTCTCCACAATTGCAGAAATTATATATTGGAAACTAGAACAAGTTTATGAAGGAAAAAAGCCAATCCAATTTCTGCTAGATGTTTAAGTTCCTTCCGTCCTTCATTTAATTTTTCCCAGATTTTTTTATTATTTTAATTGGGAGTGAGGTGTACATGTGAATTCATTTATAGGAAAAATAAAAAATAATAAGACAAAGTAGGAACAATGCAAAGGAAGAGAGGTGGAAAATTATTTTCGAAAACAATTATAAATTTTATCATCTAGCCATGTCAGCTACAACATTGTTAGTTAGCTTGTCTAGTAATCAAAATACATCAACATAATTGATAGTGTTACCGTCACATCATCATAGTTAACATCGTTAAAGTCCTTGTCAAATTATAGGGACTAACATATTAGACAGAAGGAAACTTGAGGGACCAAAACCTATTGTTTAAATCTGTTGAGACTAAAACCAAAATAAAAGCAAACTATAAGGACCAAAATTATGTTAAACCTTTGTCAAATGATATTAAAAAAAAAAGAATTGGAGCTACTGGTTAGGGGGAAAAATATATATATCTTTCTGCTAAAGCTAGACTTTTTCAAGGAAGGGTGCGAACTGTGAAGGAGGAGAGGCTTGCCAGCATTTTATTTGATCATAAAGGAATACGACCCTTGTTCAGATGAGTGATTCTCCTGCTCACATCCCAATACTAAGCACCGGAAAGATTTGGAGGTAAATTTTTTAAGTTGAATTGAAGATCAGACATGTAATATTTTTCTTGTGTAAGCATGTTTGTTGCTACCAGTCATGATAAATAGATACTCCTTCTGTAGCTAAGAAGGAAATAGAGTAAATAGAGAAGATATCCAACTCCCACCACCTCCATTTCTGTACCACAAATTTACCATCTTACTATTTTCACGAAGAATCTGGAGTTGAGTGATTATGAACATGGAGTCAGATAACGAAAACTCATGCTACCAGCAAACTAGTTTCTTAAACCAAAAAGGGAGGCTTAAAACGGTGAAGGTTCCTGTGGTTCAAGAACTAGCTCGTCAAGGAAGTAAACACTTGCCTGATAGGTTCAAGAGGATAGATTCAACCACTTTTGCCCACCTTATGTTCGAGGAAATTCCCTCTGTAAATTTAGCCACAATGAAGGAAGAGTCTGAATCCATGGTTTGAGCAAAGGAGCTAGCCAAGTTAGCCAAAGGTGCGAGGGGTTTAGGTGTGTAGTTTGAATGGTGCTAGGGATGTGGTGAAGAGCTTCTTTGAGTTGCCTTTTCCATAGAAGAAAGCTTGTGTTGGAACTTATAGTGACATAGATAATATGGGAAATGGCAGAAACTTTGTCAAATCAGAAGATCAGGCTTTGGATTGGATTGATCGATTGACTTTTCTGGTACTTCCTCCTGTTGAAGATGGTGAGAGGCTTCATGATTGGCCCCTCTTAAGCAACCAGTTTCTGGTAACATTCTCTGATTTCTTTGTTCGAACGTTAAAAGTGTACATTTCTGTTAAAGTTTTGATTGAGCTGATAGAGCTGTTTGTGTTCTCCTGTACCATAATCCCAATTTACCCCCAGCTGGCCCATTAAGTAAAATCTTATTTGATTTGACACTACTCCCTCCAATTCCTTTCTACGAGGGACACTTTTTTTTTGGTGTGGTGTGTTTTACTCCCTTCTAAGTATATGGCTTATTTAGGGAGATGATCTTAATCCTAAATAAAGACCTATTTCAAATTTTTGTCAATTTTTTCCAAAATTACTCTCATTTATGCCCCCTCAATAATAATCAAGTAAGAGAGGGGCGAGAAGCTAAGGAATATGATTGAGGTGTTTTGAGAAAAACATGTTATATCAACTAACTTAACTAACATTATTAATCTAATCAGATTAGGTAAATAGACCATATATTTATGATCAGAGGGAGTATTTTATAAGAGACATGTGTAATTATTGTCTCAAAATTTATTTGTTAGTTTTCCATTTTACCCCATTCAGTCAAATCATTACATATAATTCTCGGTTAAAGTATACTTTAAGTCCTTTAAGTTTGCACATAGTCTACTTTTAGTCCTTTAAGTTTGAAAAGTACATTTTTAATCCTTTTTAACTAACACTGTTAGTTTCATTTAATAGAAAATGCTACCTTCAAAATTTAAATGGTTATCTTATAGTCAAACACTACTACAGAAATACTCTATTGCAGCGCAACAATAGCAGCGCTTATAAAACGCAAGTGATGGGATAGGTATATATGACCTATACGCTGCTTTTAAAAAAAAGTGTTGGTATAGGTATAAGCATATACCAGCGCTTAAGCGCTGCTATAGGCCCTTGTGATTTAAATTTTCTTTAAAAAATTATATAAAACCAATTTTAAATAAAATTTAAATCACAGGGGCCTATAACAACGCTTAATACGTAGTAAGCAATGCTATAGGCATAAATAGGTATTTTTAAATTTTTTTCCTTTTTTAAAATGAATTAGTATTTTTAAAATTGGTTTTAGATATTTTTTAAATAAAATTTAAATCACATGGGGCCTACATAGGCCTAAATAGGTATTTTTAAATTTTCTTTCCTTTTTTAAAATGAATTAGTATTTTTAAATTTGGTTTTTGATATTATTTAAATAAAATTTAAATCACAGGGGCCTATAGCAGTGCTTAAGCGCTGCTATAGGCCTAAATATGTATTTTTAAATTTTCTTTCCTTCTTTAAAATGAATTAGTATTTTTCAAAATTAGTTTTAGATATTTTTTAAATAAAATTTAAATGACAGGGGGCCTATATAGGCCTAAATAGGTATATTTGAATTATCTTTCCTTTTTTAAAATGAATTAGTATTTTTAAAATTGGTTTTAGATATTTTTTAAATAAAATATAATTTAAATGACAGGAAGCACTGCTATAGGCCTAAATATATATTTTTAAATTTTATTTCCTTTTTTAAAATGAATTAGTATTTTTAAAATTGGTTTTAGATATTTTTTAAATAAAATTTAAATGACATGGGGCCTATATAAGCCTAAATAGGTATTTTTAAATTTTCTTTCCTTTTTTAAAATGAATTAGTATTTTTAAATTTGGTTTTTGATATTATTTAAATAAAATTTAAATCACAGGGACCTATAGCAGCACTTAAGCGCTGCTATAGGCCCCTGTGATTTAATTTTTCTTTAAAAAATTATCTAAAACAAATTTTAAAGAAAATTTAAATCATAGGGGCCTATAGCAGCGCTTAAGCGCTGCTAGAGGCCCCTGTGATTTAAATTTTATTTAAAAAAATATCTAAAACCAAATTTAAAAATACCAATTACCTGCGTCATTTTCCCCTATTTCCCTCCCTAATTTCATCCACCCTCCCTCCTCAACGACACACACACACACGAACTCTTCTTTTATTTCCCTTTCTCTATCTCTCAACACACACACACGAACTCCCTCTCTCACCGATGCACACACACTCTCATTCTCTCTTCTCTGTTCTTCGTCTTCTAGCGGCGGAATCGGCCCCATCGACGACGTTTGACGGCGGAAAACGTTCGGAGAAGCTTGAAACAAGTTTAGGTAAGCTTTCTTCTCTTGTTTCTTCTCTTTTCCGCCGCGATTTTTGAGTGGAATGGTGGGAAATGATTCGAATTTCTGTGATGTTTTTGAAGCTTATGAAATTATAGAAATGGTGCTTGAGGCTTGTTCTTAATGTTTTGGGTGTCGATTTTGGGAAGGGAAGTTGAATAGGACCGATTTTTGCACAAAATTCCTCCTCTGGCACTGTTCATCCGAAGCAAAAATTGAGATTTTCGGATGTTTGTTATTTTGAAGTTTAATTGTTTGTTGTTTTGATGTAATCAGCTTCAACGTTCGTTGCAAAAGAAAGCAGCGAATCGTAACACATCCATGGATACTTTCTAAAATTTTTAATCTCCAAACTCGTCCCCCTTTCTCTACTTCAATTGCAAGCTTCGATTTTTTAAAATTTTCGTTCTGTTTCATTCCCTCGCGACGGACATGTTGAAATGTGGCTGGGTGTTAAATTTTCTGTACTCTATCTGTGTTCGGTGTAACTTTTTTTTGGACTTCGAGCTTTTTTGTCTTTTTATTTGTAACACTTACTGAAAATTCAAGTTGGAACTTTGTGTTTGATTTCAAGATTGCCTTGGAATTAACTGCCGAAGAGAAGCAACAGCTTTTAGTAGGAGATGAATACAGGTAATGTTGGTCATCTTGCTAGTTCTTGTTGTAGACTGTAAAGCATCAATAGTATTTTACGTTTTGAAACTCACCATTTCCATATTTTTAACGTGCACTCTCCTCTGTATGCTTGTGATTAAGGCATCCAGACTGGTCTTTTTATATACTCTTAAAAAGCAGGCTATGATATTTGCTACACCTGAGACAAAAAAGGGAAGGAAAAAAATTGATAAGCCCTCATACTGTACGATATACTTGACGCCTAAGAGTGAAGTGTGTTAATCAACTGTTGAATCTAGCAAAATGAAGGGTGGTTAAGATTTTATTTCTGATTGGAGCTATATAGTAACAACTAGTTAAGATCCCTGATTTATGGAATATCACATAGGGAACACCTTATATAACATTTTATGTGCAAGCCCCTGTAGACCATGCTGAACAACATGTTGAAGCAATTCCACAGTCTACGGCTACGTCAAATTGGACAAACAATACCACAGATGTGAAGAAAACGTTTTGATTCACTAAAATTGGTTGTCTTTACTTCTATGCATGTTTTGAGGAAACAGTTGTACTAATTTATGTAATAGTTCATATGATTGCACATTGTCATTGACTAAATGAATATCTCTGTTTTCTTTTTTGACTAAATTTAAATTATTTATCTAAAATTACTCATTACAATTATGCTTTCACGTTTTAAAGTATTATTGTAAATTATAAATATTTAGATTTTAACGTTTTGATCCTTTTATTGGATTGTCTAAAGTGAGCCTGCAGAGAGATATACTGCATATGACTACTTATTTGTTCTAATTATTGTTTTTTAATTGTTCTGGTGTCTTTGAATGAAAAAATACAAGTACAAACATTTAGGTTCTCTTTAGAAACATATAGTATCTAGTAAATATATTTGAGAGAGACTTTGATTTCTAGAATGTTTAGTGAATCTACATGTTTTAATTTACTTAATTGTCCATTGTTCTTTCTAATTTATTTAATTGTTTATTTATTACCTTATAATATATAGGAGTTAATTAATTAGAATGTTTGCTTTAATGTATTTGATCTCTGGATAAATGGTTTTTGATGTATATATGTTTTGGAAATGTCTGTAATTTCTAAATTGATGCAGGGATAAAAATTAATTTTTTTAAAAAAATAATACCTATAGCAGCGCTTATTCATAAGCTCTGCTATAGGTATTATTTTTTAAAAAAATAAATCACCTATCGCAGCGCTTAAGCGCTGCTTTAGGTCACCTATCGCAGCGCTTAACAAGCGCTGCGTTAGGCTTAATAGCCTATAGCAACACTGGCTATTGCAGCGCTTATAAGCGCTGCTATAGGGTCAAAATAAGTGCTGCTATAGACATTTTCTGTAGTAGTGAAAAGCTAATAAAAATAGTTTAAATTTTAAAATATATGAATTATTATACTAAATAATTAAAAATATTAACTTTTTTTTTGTCAAAATTCAACTACAAAATCATCATTTCAATTTGTTGAGTTAACATTTTCCATTAAGTGAAACTAACGGTGTTAATAAAAAAGGATCAAAAGTGCAATTTTCAAACTTAAGAGACCAAAAGTAGATTTGATGCAAATATAAAGGACTAAAAGTATACTTTAACAAAAAAAGTTATGTTTCTCCTGTTTCGGACTTTAGGTTGGTGTCGCTTTTGAAACATGTGTAATCTTAGAACAACCAGCTAATTTCAAAATTATATACAAGTGATATATATATATATCTATATTACATAGAACTAAAAGTATTTGTGTAGATAATTATTGTGTATCTAATCCTAAACAATTCAAGACAGAACATTATTAATATATAGAAACGTAATACATTATAAATTACAGACTCCATACAATATAATGTATTGACATTAAAAAGGGTCTAGTTATTCGTCAATAACTAAGTAGAGCTGTTGTCAGCTACGTCCTGCTTTTGAGACTTGCGGTATTTTTCCTCAGTATGTTTGGTCATAATCATGCCTTTCTCAGCTAGCTTCTTCATGTTAGGAAGATGATAGTTCTGAGCCAAGTAAACCCCATAGGCTGTCCCTGCTATGAAAGGCAAACAAAATCTAATTATACCCATCACAACTGTCTTTGTCTATTGAAAACCGATATTGTTATAAGATTGGATTGATTTCCAAGAAGTTGTTTTAATCGCTGCCTGTAAAGAAGAAGCAATCAATATGTGCCTAATTAAAATTTAGTTTAAATTATAATATAATTTCCTTGAAATTAAAACCAGGAACAAGTAACCTTCTAAACATTCCAAACTCTATACTGCAAACAGTCATTGATATATAGTGTTGACTAATTTGGGAAGATTGTGAGAGCTAAATAAACTATTTAATTATAACGTATGTTATATGATATTTCTAAAAAACTTATATGTACAATTAGACTATATGTTAATTTATAAGTTAAATAAATTAGTTTATTATAAATGATAAGTATGAAAAAATGAAAAAAGGCTAGGTACTTATATTTAGGATCAAAAGTCAACATCAACCATCTCCTATACATATTTAAGAATCGACATAGTAATAAACTTTTCTAATGAAAAAGGAAAATAGCATACTCCATTTGATCCTAAATAAATGATATATTAATATAATTTGATTAATTTAATACTGATAGTTAAGTTAGTTAATATGTAATGTTTTTCTAAATCACCTAATTATTATCTTTCCTAATTCGCTCTCTCCCTCCCTTAATTATTATTGAGAGAGCATCAATAACATTAATACAGGGAAAATTCCACAAAAATAAAAAATAAGTCTAAAATTTAAAACCATATGAACTCTCTAAACATGCCATATATTTAAAACTAAAACGAGTAACAAATAATGACTCTAGCTATTTCGTACCAGCGACCACGACGATGGTTAGCGTAATTCAACGCAGTAATTATATGGGAGGAAGAAGAACGGGTAGATCTAGAACTGGTAGGTCTTCCATAGATGATGGATACTGTGTTGAACCTCATGATATACCTGTGACAAATGCTTGAGCTCCAAGCACATCTACGCACATCTGACCAGGGATATGGTATTTTTTATTAATTAAATATATAACTTTTTTCGAATATGTGCTTGCGCTGCAAGCCAAGATGTCTCTTTCTTTCTTTCTTTTTTTTATTTTTTTTTTCCGGTGCCATGATGTCTCTTTCTCTTCCATACTACGCGGTTTAACTACTAATTGAGGGAGAAAATCCCTAATCCCTCTCACGTTTTTTTACGTTATCCATTTGAAGAAAAAATCTCACTCATTGTCAATTATACTTGTTGCAGTTGCAGGAGACTTTGTATATCTCATCCAACAAAGATTGGTCCGGTCGGTAAAGAAGATGGCTTATAATCATAAAGTTATGGGTTTGAATTCTACTAATGTGAGAGCTATTGATTACCTTTATAAACGCTCCGAATCTCGATGCCTGTCTTAGTCATGATGAGCCTATGGTGAGCCCAACTCACTTAAGCTTTTTGTTATAAAAAAAATATTTATATTTCATAAATAAAAAAGAATTGGAAAATAATATTGTCATGGAATGATTTATCATCCGGAATGTACTCTTAAAGATTTTCTGTGGCAGAACCACACCATTCCAGGACCAAACTTTCACTTTAAAAGTCTTCGTGTTGCTCTCTTTTGGGTCCGCATCTCTGGACTGACCATATACTATGTCAACACTCGTTCCTACATATTCCCATTGACTCATCTGCAGGATTTAACATCACCTTGACAGTAAATTTCGGCTCTTTTATATGATTTTATGAGTGTTACTATTATGACTATCTCTAAACCATGCCAATAGTTTTATAGGTAGTCATTTATGCTCCATATCTATTTGTAACATGTAGACCATGTTATTCTCTTTAATATTATTTTCTCCTTTTATCAAAGAAAGAAGGGAGATTAAAATCAGTTATTTTTTCAATATTAAAAAGAAAGCATTAATAACTACTCCACATTAAAAAAAAAAAAAGAAACAAACAAAAATCATTTGAATGAACCGAGTGCAGTATGTGGTATAGATAAAACACACGACTAACATCTGTTTTGGATTCCCTCTCCCTTTTATGACCTGTAGTTCTAGATCAACTAATTAATTATATTTAAGCATGTCCTAACATTTCATATTAAATTCAATTTATTATGAACGATCATTACCAAGAACAATTATTCAATTAATGCATTTTCCATGCATATCCATAAACGCACCCAAAAAAAAAATCTATTGCTTCCTACATGTTCATGCACTTCAAAATTTAAGTTACAAATAAAAACCAAACAGACTTAGATATACTTATTGAAATGGGGAAAAACCAACTGCCAACATTGAATAACTAATTTTGCTGTGAATAATATGAAAATAACATTTCCTTACTTCCTTCTAGTCACAACTCCGAAAATTCAGTTTAGTGACTCATTTTTCATTAAGAAAAAAATGTTAAAATAACTGTACAATTAATAATTAACCATTATAATTGGTTGGCAAAAAATAATAATCAACAATTATAAATAATTTTAAGAAAAATAAATGTTTAGTAAAAAATGGAAGACTTGACATGAAATCCTTAAATCTTGTATTTATTTAATAATATCTCTAATATCAAGAAATTATATTCTTAAGCTTTTTTAAAAAGGGATGTAGTATTGAAAGGTAGTCCAACCTTTCAAAATATGATATTCTTTTTTAGGGTACTGTGTATATGTTATTCAGAAGCTAACCGGCTTGCCAATTGTATAGGTAATTAATTTAATGTTGGTGGCCTTAACTGGTCTATTAATTTGTTTTTGACCAGTTCAACAATTTAAGTATTAAATCAGAACATTTTTTTTTATTTAAAAATCCCGCGTCTGCGTAAGTTTTTAACGCGAGATTGGACTAAGCGAGCCACGTGGCAGTAGAAGGAAGAGGACACGCTGATGCATGTATTCCTCCACCACCGCCTTTCATGATTTTTATTTATTTATTTATTATTTATTTAAATGAAGAAATGATTTTTTTTCTGGGCCTGAATAAAGAGATGAAATTTGAACTCTTCGAAAAGTAGAAAACATATCCTGCACGTTCCTAATTGTAAATTTAAAAATTCAACTAATTAAAATCCCCCCTCCCCTTCTATCCAAATCCTTCGTACCAAAGAAACCACAACTATTTAATATTAATCCAAGCTTCAATATTTTTGTGCATGGAGGAAAAATTTAACAATTCAACTAAAATAAAATTTAGACTTGATAGAATGATGTGGTATTCTGTCGATGGCAATTAACAGAAATACGCTTACAAATACTACAAGCTTCAAAAATTTTGTGCGTAAAGGAAAATTTTAACAATTCAATATTTTTGTGCATAGAGGAAAAATTTAACAATTCAACTAAAATAAAATACAGACTCGATAGAATGATGGGCTTTATTTTGATTATATATAAATATAACACGATTTTATTTTACTTTGTCTTTTAAATTATTTTAATTTTTTAGCAGCAAATGAGGATTTTGCATCTTTAGACTAGTTCAAATAATATAAAAGATTAAAAGGGTACTTTAAGTAAATTAGTTCATATATTTTATAAATAAATGAATAATTTTTAATATTTATAAATTAGTTATCTAGTTCAAGAATTATTTTATTTCATATTTTAATTTCCTTAAAAATGACAAAAAGAAAGAGCCGCCGGGGGTTAATTGGAAGCTGATTTCTTTGTTTTGACCTTGACAACGTGGACACATTCTTACAACAAGACATTATTCATTGGAGATAATTACGCCGTATGTCAAGGTGTCCAAAAATTATCTAGAATACAAGTCATGACAAAGTAAATGCCAAAACTCATTATTATTATCAAGCAATCAAGAAAAACACAGAATACTTTACGTTTTGTTAATAAAATGACAACTTTCATACCAATACAAAGTTGGTCAAGCGGTGTAAGGTTCCGTTAGATACCTTGATGTTTCGAGTTCGAGTCTTAGAGGAGACATTTGCGTCGAGAGGAGAAGTCACAAACCCAAAATTAAGTAATTCGTTGTTCGGATATACTTGATAATATGATACAAAGAAGACACTTATTGCTATTTTATATATGAAAAAAAAATGACAACTTTCATTAAATTAAAACTAAGGTAAAAATTACATAGTTTCATCTACATGGTGGTAATACATAGTAAAGCCGAAGGACCCCAAAACATAGTAGAATGAAAACCGAAACTATTACCTATAAACATAAAAAATCCTAGCCAGTGATAAGAGACAAACCAAAGCACAAGTTTCTACCTATAGTGGCTAATATTCTTACTGGAGTGGTTAATACTATTGTTCTTGTGGTTAACAACGTCTACCCTTATTAGCGAAATAGATTGGTTAATACGCATTGGTCGAGTAATTAATAATGTTTACAATTGTGAGCGAAATAAATATTAAGTTATGATTGTACATGTGAAGTGATTAATAACTTTACTCGAATGGTTAATAGCATTATTAGAGATGTTAATGCCCCAAATTTAGTTATCCCAAATTGTGAACATGTATAATCCCTCTTATGTTCTTTCTCATATCAGAGGTACCTTTCCGAGTTGTTGAATTTGAGAGGTATTTATTTGTCTTTCTTTGTTCTTATTACTGAAGTTGACTCTTATGGTCTTACTTGTCGTCCTTTAATCATTTAAACTTGTTACTTGTTAAACTGTTATGATTTATATTTAGCAAGGGTTGGACATTCGACTATCTTGGCAAATATTTGATCTCTAGGGAGTACCACTTAGTTGTGGTTCTAGTTGCGGTGTTTGGGGAGGCATCTCTACAGCTAAGTAAAGTTAGGCGAAACCTACCTGTGTAGACAGAATAAAGGGCTTGCTTGACATTTTTTATAAGAGCCTGACTAAATTGTCAATGCATTTAATGATTTTTTTCTATTTTACCTATCATTATTATCTCTATTAACATTCTCTTTCATACTTATTTATATCATTGTTATTATTATTTATCATTCTTACATTACTTATCATAAAAATGGGTAACTTGGAAAATAACAATTATTTAGCTCATATTTATTATGTTTAATTACTTTTCTTAATATATGTGAAAATTTCTTTGAACTCTTACATATAAGGACAAAGGGAGTACTATAATTTGGATACTTCCGCATTCTAAGATACATATTTAAGACGTCTTTTTGAGTTTTCATCTCGACCTATTATCTTTTGATGATATGAAGTTTCTCTACGACTCTACCTATTATCTTTAACCAGAAACAAGTGTAGAGATTTTTAAAATTCAAGCCAAGAGTGGCAACGATAAAACTAATTTTAGACATTTAATTTTATATCCAAACCTATCCATTATTTGACCAAACTAGCTAATAATATATTCCATTTGGACCCGTAACTTGACCGGAACTACGAAATTTCAAAGCTAATTTCTCCACTCTTACATCGCTTCCAGCCATCATCGTTTAAATTTCAAAATCACCAAACCCCTTGGAACACTATAAATACCCATCATTACTATCCCTCATCTTCCTCATCACAAAAACAATCACCACATAATCTTAGCTACAAAAATGGCAGTCCACAAAAGCCTCTTTGTGCTCTCCCTCTTTCTGGCTCTCACCTTCACATTCACTGAAGCCGCTACGTTCGACATCACAAACAAATGTGGCTACACAGTGTGGCCGGCATCCTTGCCGTCCGGTGGCGGCCGACAGTTGAATCCCGGTGAGACATGGTCCCTCGATGTGGCGGCCGGCACCGCCAATGCTCGCATATGGGGCCGGACCAACTGCAACTTTGACGGGTCAGGTCAAGGACATTGTGGGACTGGTGATTGTGGAGGTGTACTACAATGCCAACTTTCTGGGGCACCACCAACTACACTTGCAGAGTTTTCTCTCAACCAACCCAACAATTTGGACTTTTATGATATCTCAGTGATCGATGGTTTCAATATCCCCATGGAGTTTACTCCAACTTCTGGTGGATGTCCTGATCTTCGATGTCCAGCTGATAAGTGCCCTGATGCTTACCTTTTCCCTGCTGACAACACTAAAACTAAAAGTTGTACTTCAGGGACTAACTATAGGATTGTCTTTTGCCCTTGAAGCTGGTTTTCCCATTCCTACCTCGGAATAAAGAACTATAAATGTAATAAGAAGTTATTCTTCTCAGCATACATCTGCCGTATGTGTGCACTTGTATTACTAAAAATATAAATAAATTCTCAATCTTGTTGTTTGTTCTCTTTATTTATCTTTGTCCTTCTTGTCCGTTGGCTTCTAATTTTATATACTATTTATGCATGTTTAATTATAACTATCTAAACCAACATGGAAGTCATACTGTGAAGACGTCAACAATTACTATATGACTTAGCCGTGTGGGACCTTGAAGAATAACCATCTTGATATGTAATGAGTAGAGTAGTAAAATTCAAAGAAGACAAAATTATCAAGACAAAAACGAACATCAAAGAACACATTTTTGGAAATATGAGGAAAGATGTGAGAAGGGGTAGAAAAATTTCCTGAAACTTGATGATCAATAGACATAGAGGAATTATCACTAATATGAACTTGGTCACGTCCATTGTAGGATTCAAATTGGAGGTTGATAAATATGAGGTTGTATGTTTTGTGGCTCTTGTATCAAAGTACCACTCTCAGGATGGAGGTGTAAGTGAAATAGTTAGCTTAAACCAAAGATGTTTTAAAATGAAAATTTTCATTAAAACTAAGGTAAAAAAGTACTCCATTTATTTTCTAAATATAGGATTCTAGCTGATTTTTTTTGAAAAATCATAACAAAACAAAATAATCTACTTATAAATTGATTTACCCGAATTTTTTTATCTAAATTAGTTTATTTAAAATAGAAGCTAACATATAATATAATGGAGAAAACTTAGCTCAAGTTCCGCCCATCCAGGTTCTGAAGTTCTCCAATATGAATGCGACACTTGTACGTTTTAATCACATCATAAAATAGCGCCGTTTACTGCCCTCTCAAGCATTCCCTTTGCACACATCTCTACTCTCTAGAAAGCCCTATTTCCCTGACTCTGCTCCCGTTCACAACTCCTATATCCCTCTTTCTGCACACAGCGGTGAATGCATCTCGGTGTGAGAGTTTTTTTGTCTTTTCCAAATGGCTGTTGAGTGAATTCTTTAATTGCGCATGCTTTTTTTTTCTGAATCAAACACTTGGGAATTTTTGTTTGCTTTTTCCATTGAAATTGTCTTACGAAAACAATACTAATCCACCCAAAAACATAATCACAATGGAAAGACAATGAAACAAAAATCAATAATCAATCCATTACAAAAAAACAGGAGAATTAGCCACAGAATCCATCAGAAACTGGGCCGTTGCTAAAAAATTATCCACGTAATCTCTCATTTAGTGATGGAATTTTGTCTTTACCTACGAAATTCTATGGCTAATTCACTGTTTTTTTGTAGTGATCCTCCACAAAAAAAGAAGTATTGAACAAGAGATTCGTCTCTTGGTCACTCAGAAATTTCTTCGACAACTCCAAGACGAGGAAGATGGCGACGACGTCGAGGACAAATCGCCCGTGGGAGGGACCTGCGCTTCAAAATCGAGCCAAAACCTCGTTCAATTAGGCAAACAACGCCATCGGTGACGAACCACGAAATCCACAGTGAATAAGAAGAAAGAGTTAGATGGGAGAAGAAGCCATGGATTGAGGTTGAAAAAAATCACAGGGAATGAAGTACGGACCTTCAATATCCAGAAGCTGTAAACGACAAATAGAGAAGAACCCACAATCGTTCCCAAACAGGAAAATAGGGTTTTCTTGCGATACTCACAAATAGAGGGGTGAGCAAACTGTAAATGGCATTATTTTATGATTTGGTTAAGACGTACAAGTATCGCATTCCTGTTGGAGAACTTGAGAACCTAGATGGAGGGAATTTGAGCTAAGTTTTCTCCTAACATAATAACACACAAAACAAGTTATGATTAAGCGGTTCATTTAGCTTCCTTAATCTCTTCCAAAAAAAAATTAACTAAGTCTAATATCTATGATTGAACGAAGTAGATAGACAATCGGGTCATCTACATGGTGGTAATACATAGTAAAACAGAGGACCCGAAATATACTAGAATGAAATAAGAAACTATTACAAACAAATTAAACATTAAAAACTCTAACTAGCGGATATGAGATAAACTAAAGCACAGGCTTTTTGTTCGCCACGCGGCGCAAGTGCACGGGTCGCGCCAAGTAATAAAATGATGAGTAGAGTATCGTTCCCACGAGGATTTGTCCAAAACCCGGTCAAACAATGATTATCACACTCTCGCCCAATTTGGGTGACACAAATGTTGAGATTGAAATTTAACTAAGAAAATGAAATGAAAATAAAATATAAACAGGTGATTCTCCAACCTCAAGGCTAAAATGGGTCCTAAGATTATCTATCCCCCTTTGCATTTCTCAAAACTCAATTAACCTCCCCTCAAAGAAGCTCTCAACGATACTACGTGCTAATCTAGGGTTTATTGGGTACTTGTAAAAGCGCTCTCGCGTCAAGAACAAGTGTTTAGCCTTATTAAGTTGCACAATCTCTTGCTACAAGTTAATAAAACCCGATTTTGATGCCCCAACCCTAATGTGACTATACAAGGCTAACAAGTATATCTCTATCTTGCCAGCAAAACCCTCCATCCATGCAAACTTCGGGTTCTTGCACTATCTTACCCAAGTTCTACACTTAACCTAGCTCTTTCGAGTCATAAATCAAGTGAACCCAACAATCTAAATGGTGATCAAGCACTTAGAAGCATTAAGAACGGGGTAAAATAAACACATAGATATCATTAATCACAAATCAAGAGGAGGAATCAAGAATCAATACATACAAGGGTTCAAAATAATCCTAGAATACAAGTATTTAGCTACTCATGTTCTACAACTCCTTAGGAGCATACATATATACATTCAGAAATAAAGAACAAGAGAAGAGAATGAAGATGGAAGAGATAAACCGAGAGAGTAAGCCCAAATCTCTTTGAAGCTCCGAGCCCAAGCCAAATCCCACCAATCTCCAAGCCCTAGTAGAGCCAAACACACCCAAAATATGCCCAGAAGTCGAAGAATGAGGGCTCACAACGAAGCCCTAGCTTTTATATCAGTTAAAACGCGCCCCTGTTCTGTCCAAAACGCGCGTCTGATACGCGTTCGCCGTGGGTTTCGCCGCGGCGAGCCCACGGCGAAGTCCAAAAAATCCAGAACTCAGAGGCGCTCGCCGTGACTTTCGCCGCGGCGAAGTGACGGCGAGCTATCCAAAATGGCAAAATGAAATGTACTTCGCCGCGGCGAAGTCTTTTCTTCTCTGCTTTCTTGCCTTGTTCTTTATTCCTTGGGCTGCTCTGGTTTCTTCTTATTTTTATTTACTTGGGAGCTTGATGGATGGGCTAAAATCTCTTGTTTATTGAATCAAATTATTCCTACAAAAATTATATACAACATAAGAAATTAACTACAAAAATAATCAAAATCTACATAAATATACAATAATATGTAACCGAAAATCAAATGAGCATTTCCTCTCTTGAGTATCCAAAATGTATAAATAATAGACAAAAACTCAAGGAAAATATATTGAAATAACATGAATTTCTAGGAGTTATCACTTTTACCAGCACCAATCGTTGCTCATCCATGCACAACATCTCTAATTCTCTTGAAAATGTATTGTATGAAAGTATATATACTTCTTTATCTTCAAGGTAATGAAAATTATTATTTATTTGAAAGTATAGTAGATTATTGTATAAATAATAATTAGAACTACAACCCGCTAAATAACTTATATAAACATTAAGAGATATATAATATTTTTTTGAGCAAAATTAAGAGATGTATACCTTAGTCCAAAAATGCTATACACAGTAAAATATTTAACAAAAAAAGTATTATTTTGGGAGAAAAAGATATAAGGACAATGATTTGAAAGATTTAATTCTCAAAATGAAATAATTTAATTTATATAAAGTTGTTAGGAAGCATTCTGAAATTAAGTTCTTGGAAATGACCTAATTATTATTATTAGTGAAATTAATTTTGATGGCCTTACTTGTCGTCTTTGATCATTTTAAGGTTGTTACTTGTAAAATTTATCATTTGTATTTAGCAAGGAATTTTTGTGAAACTAATTGTCATTGCCTTAATTATTCTTATCATTTCATAAGTTGAAGTTGTTATTTGTTAAACTATTATTGTCATTTTTGTTTTTGAATTTAATGTAAAGGAATTAAATTTATATGTAATTTTGTTACAAGACGAGTACCTAGAAATTTCATCCTAATCTGACTACTTCGTGATTCTAAGATACATTTGAGACCAATGTTGTAAAAACCGAACTGGAAGGTGAGCCGGTGAGGGTATCGGGTCACGGTTCTTATGGTCGGATCGAAGGTCGGACCATGATGACGTAATAATTCAGGAAAAAATATGATTTTTAAATGTAAATTACATATAAACAAATTATGATCCCTTCACCTCTTAATTTTTAATGAAAGACCATTGACCAATAAATATATAGCCATTAGAGACTTAGAAAACAAATCATTCTTTTCTTTAGCTAAACAAAACAAAGATGGCGTATACGACCATGTGAGCATCACAGTTGCAGAAATTTTTGTTGAGATGGAAGAACTAGGAAGTTAGGAACACAAACAATCTCTGTTATGCAAAAGGTAAGAGATAAAATATGCAACTGATAAAAATTTCAAAAGAAATGTAAAATATAGAAAGACAACAAGTGCTAAATATAGAATAAAAGCTTGGAAGAGACGATAAACATCAACAATAGAGGAATGGTGAGAGAGATTATGTTCACCAATTGGTTGGAGTTTTGGAGATCAAATTTCACAGCCCTAAGATTTTCAAATGGCCGTTGGGGTTTTTAATTTGGGAGAAAGATATGAAGCTAATGAATTTGGGGATGTAATTTGGGTTTCTTTTTTAAGAACTTGGGTTTTTTTTGGGCTTGATTTTATTTTTTTTCATCTTTCTTCTGTTTCATATTGGACCGCCCGATTTTTATAAAACCGCTCCGGTTCCCGGTTTAACTCCGGTTCTCGATCCAATGTCCGGCTGGAAACGGCCCGATCCGGCTTAACACGATAAACGGCCAGACCATAAAATCCGAACCGACCTATGGAGCGGTCGACGGTCCGACCGGTTGGACCATCTGGCTCGGTCCAGTTCTTGTGACCATGTTTGAGATGTCTTTTTCAGTCTTTATCTCTCCCTATTATTTTTAACCAGAAAAAAAGTAAGGATTTTTTAAATTCAAGCCAATAGTGGTAACGATACATTTACTTTTAACTAATGTAGTGATTTTAGGCATGGAATTTTATGTGCAAACCTATCCTTATTTGACCAAACTAGCTACTATATTTCATTTAGACCCGCAACTTGACAGGAAAGACGAAATTTCAAAGATAATTTCTCCACTCTTTCAGCCATCATCGTTTAAATTTCAAAATCACCACAGCCCTTGGAACACTATAAATACCCATCATTACTATCCCTCATCTTCGTCATCACAAAAACAATCACCACATAATCTTAGCTACAAAAATGGCAGTCCACAAAAGCCTCTTTGTGCTCTCCCTCTTTCTGGCTCTCACCTTCACATTCACTGAAGCCGCTACGTTCGACATCACAAACAAATGTGGCTACACAGTGTGGCCGGCATCCTTGCCGTCCGGTGGCGGCCGACAGTTGAATCCCGGTGAGACATGGTCCCTCGATGTGGCGGCCGGCACCGCCAATGCTCGCATATGGGGCCGGACCAACTGCAACTTTGACGGGTCAGGTCAAGGACATTGTGGGACTGGTGATTGTGGAGGTGTACTACAATGCCAACTTTCTGGGGCACCACCAACTACACTTGCAGAGTTTTCTCTCAACCAACCCAACAATTTGGACTTTTATGATATCTCAGTGATCGATGGTTTCAATATCCCCATGGAGTTTACTCCAACTTCTGGTGGATGTCCTGATCTTCGATGTCCAGCTGATAAGTGCCCTGATGCTTACCTTTTCCCTGCTGACAACACTAAAACTAAAAGTTGTACTTCAGGGACTAACTATAGGATTGTCTTTTGCCCTTGAAGCTGGTTTTCCCATTCCTACCTCGGAATAAAGAACTATAAATGTAATAAGAAGTTATTCTTCTCAGCATACATCTGCCGTATGTGTGCACTTGTATTACTAAAAATATAAATAAATTCTCAATCTTGTTGTTTGTTCTCTTTATTTATCTTTGTCCTTCTTGTCCGTTGGCTTCTAATTTTATATAATATTTATGCATGTTTAATTATAACTCTCTAAACCAACATGGAAGTCATACTGTGAAAACGTGAACAATTTCTATATGACTTAGCCGTGTGGGACCTAGCTTGAAGAATAACCATCTTGATATGTATGTCCTTCATGACAGAATAAGTAGAGTAGTAAAATTCAAAGTTGACAAAATTATCAAAACAAAAACGAACATCAAAGAACACACTTTTGGAAATATGAGGAAAGATATGTGAGAAGGGGTAGAAAATTTTCCTGAACCTTGATGATCAATAGACATAGAGGAATTATCACTAATATGAACTTGGTCACGTCCATTGTAGGATTCAAATTGGAGGTTAGGGTTGGATAAATATGAGGTTATATGTTTTGTGGCTCTTATATCAAAGTACCGAGCACTCCCAGGATGGTAAATGAAATAGTTAGCTTAAACCAAAGATGTTTATAAAATGACAATTTTCATTAAAAATAAGGTAAAAAAGTACTCCATTTATTTTCTAAATATAGGATCTAACTATCTTTATTCAAAAATCATAACAAAACAAAATAATCTACTTATAAATTGATTCACCCAAATTTTTATCTAAATTAGTACTTATTTAATATAGAAGCTAACATATAATATAATAGAGAAAACTTAGCTCAAATTCCCTCAATCCAGGTTCTCAAGTTCTCTAATATGAATGCGACACTTGTACGTTTTAACCACATCATAAAATAATGTCGTTTACTGCCCTCTCAAGCATTCCGTTTGCGCACATCTCTAGTCTCTAGAAAGCCCTATTTCCCTGACTCTGCATGCGTTCACAGCTCCCATATCCCTCTTTCTGCACACACTTCATAATTGCGAATGCTTTTTTTTTTCGGAATCAAACACTTGGGAATTTTTGTTTTGCTTTTTTCCATTGCAATTGTCTTACGAAAACAACACTAATCCACCCAAAAACATAATCACAATGGAAAGACAATGAAACAAAAATCAATAATCAATCCTTCACAAAAAAAAACAGAAGTATTGAACAAGAGATTTGTCTCTTGGTCACTTAGAAATTTCTTCAGCAACTCCAAGACGAGGAAGATGGCGGCGACGGGCGAGGAGAAATCGCCCGTGGGAGGGACTTGTGCTTCAAAATCGAGTCAAAACCCCTTTCAATTAGGCAAAGAACGCCATCAACGATGAACTACAAAATCCACAGTGATAAGAAGACAAAGTTAGATAGGAGAATTGAAGAAGCCATGGACTGAGATTGAAAAAAATCACAGGGAATGAAGTACAGACCTTCAAGATCCAGAAGCTGTAACAACAAATAGAGAAGAAGCCACAATCGTTGCCAAATAAGGGAATAGGGTTTTCCTGGGATACTCGCAAACGGAGGGGTGAGCAAACTGTAAACGGCGTTATTTTATGATTTGGTTAAAACATACAAGTGTCGCATTCCTGTTGGAGAACTTGAGAACATGGATGGAGAGAACTTGAGCTAAGTTTTCTCCTAATATAATAACACACAAAACAAGTTATGATTAAGCGGTTCATTTAGCTTCCTTAATCTCTTCTAAAAAATTCAACTAGGTCTAATATTTAGGATTGAATGAAATAGATAGACAATTGGGTCATCTACATGGTGGTAATACAAAGTAAAACAGGAGGGCCCGAAATATAATAGAATGAAATAAGAAACTACTACAAACAAATTAAACATTAAAAACTCTAACTAGCGGATATGAGATAAACTAAAGCACAGGTTTTTACCAGCACCAATCGTTGCTCATCCATGCACAACATTTCTAACTCTCTTGAAAATGTATTGTATGAAAGTATATATAGTTCTTTACGTTCAAGGTAGTGCAAATTATTATCTATTTCAAAGTATAGTAGATTATTGTATAAATAATAATTAGAACTACAACCCGTTAAAGTAACTTATATAAACATTAAGAGATATATAATATTTTTTTGAGCAAAATTAAGAGATGTATACCTTAGTCCGAAAATGCTATACACAGAGAAATATTTAACAAAAAATGTATTATTTTGGGAGAAAAATATATAAGGACAATGATTGGAAAGATTTAATTCTCAAAGTGAAATAATTTAATTCTTATAAAGTTGTTAGGAAGCATTCTGAAATTAAGTTCTTGGAAATGACCTAATTATTATTATTAGTGAAATTAATTCTGATGGTCTTACTTGTGTGTCTTTGATCATTTTAAAGTTGTTACTTGTAAAATTTATCATTTTTATTTAGCAAGGAATTTTTGTGAAATTAATTGTCATTGCCTTAATTATTCTTATCATTTCGTAAGTTAAAGTTGTTATTTGTTAAACTATTGTTGTCATTTTATTTTGTTTTTCGAATCTAATGTTAAAGGAATTAAATTTCTATGTAATTTTGTCACAAGACGAGTATCTAGAAATTTCATACAAATCTGAAGACTTCGGGATTCTAAGATACAATTGAGACGTCTTTTTCAGTCTTTATCTCTACCTATTATTTTTAACTAGAAAGAAAGTGTGGATTATTCAAATTCAAGCCAAGAGTGGGAACGATATATTTATTTCCAACTAATGTAGTCATTGTAGGCATGGAATTTTATGTACAAACCTGTCTATTATTTGACCAAACTAGCTAATATATTTCATTGTGACCCGTAACTTGACGGGAAACGCAAAATTTCAAAGCTAATTTCTCCACTCTTCCATAGCTTCCAGCCATCATCGTTTAAATTCCAAAATCACCACAGCCCTTGGAACACTATAAATACCCATCATTAGTATCCCTCATCTTCGTCATCGCAAAAACAAGCACCACATAATCTTAGCTCCAAAAATGTCAGTCCACAAAAGCCTCTTTATGCTCTGCCTCTTTCTGGCTCTCAGCTTCACATTCACTCAAGCCGCTAGGTTCGACATCACAAACAAATGTGGCTACACAGTGTGGCCCGCATCCTTCCCGTCCGGTGGCGGCCGACAGTTGAAACCCGGTGAGACATGGTCCCTCAATGTGGCGCCCGGCACCGCCCACGCTCGCATATGGGGCCGGACCAACTGCAACTTTGATGGGTCTGGTCGAGGAATGTGTGGGACTGGTGATTGTGGAGGTGTATTACAATGCCAGCTTACTGGGAAACCACCAGCTACACTTGCAGAGTTTTCTCTCAACCAACCCAACAATTTGGACTTTTATGATATCTCAGTGATCGATGGTTTCAATATTCCCATGGAGTTTAGTCCAACTTCTGGTGGAGGTCCTGATCTTAGATGTCCCGCTGATAAGTGCCCTGAGGCTTACCTTTACCCCGCTGACAACTCTAAAAATAAAAGTTGTAAATCAGGGACTAACTATAAGATTGTCTTTTGCCCTTGAAGCTGGTTCTCTCATTCCTACCTACCTCTGAATAACGATCTATATATGTAATAAGAAGGCATTCTCTCCGCATACATCTACCGTATGTGTACACTTGTATTACTAGGAGATATATAAATAAATTCTCAATCTTGATGATTGTTCTCTTTATTTATCTTTTTCCTTCTTGTACGTTGGCTTCTAATTATATATACTATTTATGCATGCTTAATTATAAGCCCCTAAACCAACATGGAATATATATATATATATATACACACACTGTGAAAGAGGTAAACAATTACTATATGAATTAGCCGTGTGGGACCTTGAAGGATAATGTAAATCCTTCATGACACAATGAGTAGAGTAAAATTCAAAGAAGACAAAATTATCAAGACAAAAACAAACATCAAAGTACACATTTTTGGAAACATGAGGAAAGTTGTGAGGAGGGGTAGAAAAATTTCCCGAACCTTGATGAGCAATAGACATAGAAGAATTATCACTAATATGAACTTGGTCACGTCCATTAATGTAGGATTCAAATGGGAGGTTAGGGTTGGATAAATGAGGTTATGTGTTTTGTGGCTCTTGTATCAAAGTACCAAGCACTGTCGGGGGTGGAGGAGTAAGTGGCCGGAGAAGTTAGTTTGAACCAAAGATGGAGGGGGTGATGGCAGGTAAGAGTGGTAAGAGAGGCCACCATGGATTCATAATTAGAATCTAAACCATTTAGAAGGTAACGTTTAAATTCACCATCGTCTATCGGATTACCAAGAGTGCTTAAGGCCTTAGAGATCATGATTACATTTTTATAATATCACATATATTCTATTCCTTTTTTAAGAGTAGTAATCTAAAGTTGAAGTTACAACAATTTGGCCTTAGATTTTTTAGTGAACATTGTTTCAAGACTAAATTACATTGATCTAGCAGTCTTGTATTTCATCACCTTTCCTATCAATGCTTCAGAAATAGATGAAATAAGAATTGAAAGAACAAATCGATCCTAGTATTTCCATTTTTTATGCTCAGGATTGAGTGTATCATCTGACAGAGAGGGTTGGGGTTTTTTAATCTTGCCATCAACAAACGGAAATAATTCTTAGTCATACAAGTATGGAATCATCTGAGCTCTCAAAATATGGTAATTATCATTATTATTCAATTTGACAGAAAGAATATGTGCAGGAGAAGATGAAGGTAAATTGAAAGAAGACCAGCTCGTTACAGGTTGCAAGAGCCAATAAGGAAAGTATAGCTCCAATACCATAAAGAGGTCTAGAGCAAAGAAGAAAATATTGATGATAAAGATATTGTTTGATTCTCATTCATAATCAGTGTTGTACAGTGATATATATATATATATGAATAAGCAAGCAATTGTACGGCTGATGGATCTGTACATGGGCCTAACATAGTGGACCGTAGTGTAGCTAGGTGAGTGTAGTTGATTTATTTGTTTTGGGCTTCTTTTGTTTCTTTACTCTAACATTATACACAACTATATAATAAGGGTTAAAAAGAACTAAATAATTAAGCGGGCCTTAACTTTATTTGCTGGATTTTGATTAATCTCATCAGGTATCACTCATAAAAATGTGTTTAATTTAATTAAAGTGTGATAACTCTCCATTTTTAATATTAGATTTGATACATATTTGGGCATTTTTAATGGAGTCATTGATACTATTTAGCTTAGGTAAAACACTAAATAAATTAAAAATAGTTGAAAATCTTAAAAAAAATCCATAAGTATTGTTATTTTTGTTTTTATTATTATATATTATATTTTGTTATCTATTTCTCCTTTCTTTTTCAGATCAGTAAAGGCAAAGTTTGAAATAAAAACAAAAAGTAAGAAGACCCAATTGCAAAACAAAAAGAAAATGGGTTCATGGGAAAAAGCAAGAGGTGTGCATATAAGAGTGAGGCGGCACCGTTTTGGGAGAGTAGAATCATCTAACCAAAAAGAAAAATCTGAAAACGCGTGAGAGGAAAAAGGAGGCAGCCGCACAAGCACTATTCATCATCTTCACAATTATTGAGCTGCTTCTTTTTCATCACACCAGAAGAAGCGAGAATCAGAAACGGGAGGAGAGAAGAAGAGAGAGAGTCGACAGCAGCCGGAGTGACGATGGAACACTAGTGCAAAATACCCCATTTGGTAACTGGTAAAAATGGCATTTCGCTACTGCATGTAAGCAGTAGTAATTATTGATGAGACAACATAACTCAATACATAAGACTTATTTGGTGACTGTTATCTGGTAGAACTGACGCAATAACACTTACTACTACTGGTATCTTTTTAACAGTCACTAAATTAAGTAGTTGAAACCATAATTTGTACTATTTGAAGGAACTTCGGTGTGCCGTCATCATCTCCATCATTGTTTTCTTCTAGGTACAAAGGGAGTCTGAATTCATATTCTTTCTTTGGTGATGGGGAGCTACAGAGGGGAAGATGATTTAAATAGAGTTTTGCTATTTTCTTTCTTTTCATTTTGGATTCTGATTTTGGATTTGACTTTGGCTCAGATGAATTTGCTATGGATTTGCTTTGTTGATGATCATGAGTAGCTAGTTGATTCGTGTTAGAATTATTTTGAGCCATTGCATGGATTGAGACTTATTTAGTGTTAGGATTATTTTGAACCTTTGTATGGATTGAGACTTATTTAGTGATTTCTTTTAGTTGTTAATGATAATTATGTGCATAATGCTTCCATGTGACTATGGCCTCCATATGGTTTGTTTAGTTCATTTAAATTATGCTTGAAAGAGATAATTTAAGTGTAGAACTTAGGTAAACCATTTTAGACTTAAAGTTTATGGATTAATGGATGTTTGCTAGTAACATAGAGATATAGCTACTAGCCTAGCATTGTTAAATTAAGGTTGATGCCAAACACTAATTCTCATTAAGTGTAGCAAGAGATTGTGCATTTTAATGGGAGTATAAATTTGATTTTGGCTTGAGAAAGCATTTTCAAATGTTGATGAATCGCAGACAAACACATATTTTCATTTTAATGCTAAATGAGAGGGTTTTAATTAAGTTTCATGAAATGCAATGGTGATTGATGATGGCAGAAAATACACAATAGGGGGTGAATTGTGGATCTCAATTTTTTCAAACTAAAGTAAGAATAAAAAACACATGATTTATACTGGTTTGGTCCAACTCTTGACCTACGTCCAGTTCTCTCCAAATACGTTGGGTTCCACTAGTAACTCAGGATTAAAACAGGTTCTTAAATACCTTTACAACTCATAGAATTTTCTCAGTAAGATCTCAATATCTCACCAAATTCTCTCCCCCTTACACTTTGTAATATTACAACCCTTCCTTAGAATCCCACTACTCTAAGGAAATCACACAAAAGAATGGAAGTATAAATTTACAGCTTGCTCACACAGTTTAGCTTATAAGTTTCAGTTTGAAGAACAAATGAGAGAATTCAGAATACTTAGATTGAATGCTATTTGAATTGGTAGTTGGATAGCACTTAATTCTCTACCTTCCAAGTTTTGAGCTTCAAGTCTTTTATAGCGCTTTGAGAAATTTATCCATTGAAGCTTCTAAGTTGCCGTTGTGAGAGTAAGATAATCTAGAGTGTTACAATGGATTTAGATGTTACAATTAATGCTCCAGAGTTGTTTATCTATGTTGAGCTTCCTCTCTCTTTCTAGATTAAGGCTTTATCTAGTGTAACGGCTTCTATCTCTCTACATTTATGAGTTTGCTTGGCTTCTATATCCAACGGAACTTTCCCTAAATAGGCCATGCAAAATCTCCAGAGATATAAAGTTACTTAGACATGAGAAGAGTAATGAATTTTGAAATTTTTAGTTTGTCAATCGATGGCTAGCTGGCCAATCGATTGCTACTCATGTCCAGTACTTGATGGCCTTCAAATTGGTTAAGTTTTCTTCAGATTGTTACCTGCAACACTCTATGAAAATATTAGATATCGATTAAAATCGATGTGCAGCAATCGATTGATGCTATGGCAATCGATTGATAAGCTTCAATCGATTGGTCTTCTTACTGATCGATGGCTGCCTAGTTTCTTCCAAGTCAAGTAACGATTGATTAATATTAGTGCTTTTCGATTGATGAAGATCAATCGATTATTCAAAGTCCAATCGATTATTGCACTTGTAAAAATTTATGTTGACAAATTGAGTTAGCACTCTGTTAGAACATACCAACAATCGATTTAGCAATCAGTATTCGATTGAGACTTCAACAATCAATAGGCAATCGATGTCCAATTGATTGGTGGATCTAAAGTTCAATCGATTGTTGTATGGCTATCGATTGTTCTTAATTTAGTTTTTCAAACTTGTTCCAAAAACATTTTCTAAGTTTAGATATCTATAATTTTCATAGTCTAAGTCATGTTTGGTTATCATCAAAATTCTAAGGTTCAACATTCTCCCCCTTTTTGATGAGGACAAAACATACTTAGCTATATATAAGAAATGTTTGAAAATTTCAAGTGATCATGAGATGGATATTCTCATAAGATAAAATACTCAATGTTAGATAGTTCAAAAGATCATAATGTATTATAAAGTTAAGCATAATACATGAAGCAAATTCATACAAAATATGGCATTATGCAGATACAGATAAAGCATAAAAAACAGATACATTGCAAAGCATAAATTAACAGTTCAGAGTAGTAATGGTTAGAATAAAGCAGATAGATAGATAATGAGATATGCATGATCCTAAGTTTTGGCTCTAAGGCTTAATCTCTGGAAGATGATTAGCTGGAGGCTTGAAGTTGATTCCTGTTCGCCACGCGCTGCAAGTGCACGGGTCGCGCCAAGTAATAAAGTGATCAGTAGAGTATCGTTCCCACGAGGATTTGTCCAAAACCCGGTCAAACAATGATTATCACACTCTCGCCCAATTTGAGTGATACAAATGTAGAGATTGAAAATTAAATAAGAAAATAAAATATAAACAAGTGATTCCCCAACTTCAAGGATAAAATGGGTCCTAGGATTATCTATCCCCCTTTGTACTTCTCAAAACTCAATTAACCTCCCCTCAAGAAGCTCTCAACGAAACCACGTGCTAATCTAAGGTTCAAAGAGTACTTGTAATGCTCTCTCGAGTCAAGAACAAGTGTTTAGTCCTATTCTTTGCACAATCTCTTGCCACAATTTGATAGAACCCAATCATCACACTCCAACCCTAATGTGACTATGCAAGGTTAGCAAGTATATCTCTATCTTACCAACAAAACCATCCGTTCGTCATGCAAACTTCCGGTTCTTGCACTACTTTACCCAAGTTCTACACTCAACCTAGCTCTCTCGAGTCATAAATCAAGCGAACACAACATCTAAATGGTGATCAAGCACTTAGAAGCATTAGGAACGGGGTAAAATAAGCAAATAGATATCATTAATCACAAATCAAGAGGAGGAATCAAGAATCAATACATACAAGGGTTCAAAATAATCCTAGAATCAAAGTATTTGGCTACTCATGTTCTACAACTCCAAGGGAGCAAATATACACAACATTACAAATCAGAACAAGAGAAGAGAATGAAGATGGAAGAGATAAACCAAGAGAGGAAGCCCAAATCTCTCTGAAGCTCTAAGCCCAAGCCAAATCCCACCAATCTCCAAGCCCTAGCAGAGCCAAACACGCCCAAAATATGCCCAGAAGTCGAAGAATGAGGGCTCACAACGAAGCCCTAGCTTTTATATCAGTCAAAACGCGCCTGCTCTATCCAAAACGCGCAGAAATCCCGCAGTTAGCCGTCACTTCGCCGCAGTGAAGTCCAAAAATCCAGAATTGCTTGCAGCTCGCCGCGGCGAAAGCCACGGCGAAAAATGGCAAACATACAGAGGCAGAGGGGGCTCGCCGTGACTTCGCTGCGGCGAGGCCACGGCGAAGTCACCTTTATTCTGGTGCTTTGCTCTGCTTTCTTTATTTCTTGGGTTGATCTTTGGCTTCTTCTTATTTTTGTTCAATTGGGAGCTTGGTGGAGGGCTGAAATCTCTTGCTTATTGCTTCAAATTATTCCTACAAAAATTATATACAATAACATAAGAAACTAACTACAAAAACAATCAAAACCTATATAAATATACAATAAGGTGCAACCGAAGATCAAATGAGCATTTTCCCTCTTGAGTATCCAAAATGTATCAATAATAGACAAAAACTCAAGTAAATATACTCAAATAATCATGACTTTCTAGGAGTCATCAATTCCTCAGGAGGTTCACTCGAAGATGATGCTTTGTCAGATATCGTTCTTTCAGACCCAGAATTCGATTCCTGTACTACTTAAGCAACCCTTCTCTTTTTTTGCACTGGAAGCCTTGGGAGCCTAGGGTCTGTCTTTCTTTTCACCAGTTGGGGAACTTCTTTATCAGCTTCTTTCTCTGCTGCTTCAGCTTCTACTGCTTGTTTTGCTTTGGACTTGGCCATGCTCCTACTTGTCATTTTTCCTGGCTTGGGAGAAATCATGAATTGAGTTGTTGTTTCTCTTTTAGATTCTTCAGACCTAGTTTCTTCCTTCTTTTGGGGTTTCTTCTTGGGAGCAGACTTCTCTTGGTCTAAGCTCTTTTAACTACCTTGCCCTTCTTTTTAGTATTTTCATTAGGCTTGGCTTCCTTCTTCCCTTTTCATCTAAACTCTCCAAAAACTGATCTGTAGTTTTTGTTGGAGACCTTTCTTCTTCAACCTGACCTTTCATAATTCTTTCTACAATTTCTGCTTGAGGCTCATCAAAAGGTTCAGCAATAGAAGCTTGGGTCTTATCAGGTATCCCAGCAGGCGTATCAATTACTGTATCAGTAATAGAAACTTCAACTGATACTTCCTCAGGTGCCTTAGTCTCTTTTTCCTGAAGCAATCTAGCTTCTTCATGAATTTCTAACAAGATATTGCCTAGCTCAGCAGGTTCATCTTCTACTTGAGTAGACATACCTGCAGTTTCTCTTTTGGAATACTAGATTGCTCAGCTATTTCTTTTTCTTGAGCAACCTATTGAGGCATTATTTGCTCAATAGCTTCTTGCTACACATCTTCTTTAACCATTTCTAGTTGCTCCACTTCATGGTGAGTGACATGAGTACTTGTTTCAGAGTGAGTGGCTTCTACTTCCTTCTCCCCTTTTTTGTCATCATCAAAAAGGGTGTTGTGGATAAGAGGAGAGGGTTCTGAGGTGGTTGATGTGTGGGATGAAGAGGTATAGGCAAAGATAACAGGTGCGGGAAGGTTGGGGGATGTGATGGAGGCTTTGAATTTCTTCCTGGCATATGTATGTGATGGGTGTTTGGTGTAGATGGGTATATGAGAGGCTAGGGGACGCTTTTTGTGACTTGAGGTGTTGGATAAGGGGATCTCTGAGAGGACTTCGGTGGAGATTTGGAAAAGGAGGACTTAGGAGAAGGGATGGGTGATGAGGGTTTGGTGGTTTCTGGAATGGGAGACTTGGATGGTGATTTTGGTTTGGTCTGTTCAAGGATTTTGAGTGAGGTTTGTGTATGAGGGATAAGAGAGGTGTCTAAGTTGAGTAGGGAGTAGTGGATGAAAGAGGAGTCTTCTGGATATGTTTCTTCTGCCTGAGTGGATGGTCCACCCACTTCTAACCTCTGAGCCTTTGAGCTGTAGCTTCTCTCTCAGAGGGATGCACAAATCCTAACATGTTCTCCATGTTGTGCACCCTTACCTCCAGATGCTTGATTTTATCTACAATGGCACCATATCCATTAAAGATATGAATGCTTTGCTCCTTGATGGTGGGTATCAGGGATCCATTTAGGGCTGCAACAAGCTTCTTCAATAATATATCGTCAATTGCTTGATTTTCCAGGGATAATTCCTCCGTTAGCCCAGGTAGGATAGTCTTTTGCAGATTCTCTGTGACCTTTGCAGCTACCTGGTCCACCATGTCATCTAAGAACATGGTCTTCAGAGCATAGTTGAATAATGATGGCCCTATTATGTCAGGTGCTGAAGATTGGGCCTCATCTTGCCCACCAACTTTTGATCCTTCTCCTGCTGCACTGATTGCACCATATTTTTACACACTTTTCATTGATAAAGTCATTAGATTATTGCATGTTATTGGGGTAATTGCACCTAATTATGATGAGTTCTGACTGTTCCACACTTTGTTGGAGTTTATACTAATCATGGGCAATTTGGGAGTATTTAGCATGATATATTGTTTAACCAATCTTTAAGAACATTTTGATACTACCTTGAGTTAAAAACTAATGTAGGCCATGGAAGAAGTGGGTCAAGTCGAAGAGTGAGTTGCAGAGAAGAACTTCGGCAAAAGTTCAAAAATCAGCCTTTACCTTCTGTGTAGCTCGCTGCAACTAGTAAACCTGCTAGCTGCAATGAATCAAGATCTGATCTGAGCACTTTGCTTTTATACATCTCGCTGCAACGCTGTCACAATTTTTAGGGCTGTAAAAGGGTTTTTAAGTGTACCCTTGCCTGAAATTCATTTCCAAAGCCTCATCCAAGCTTGAAAACACAATCCTCTCCTAGAGTTTTCATCATTCTCTTTCACTCCCACTATATCCTCATATTCTCACTCACTTCCACCTCAAATCTCACTAGTTTTCTTGTTCTTCATCCTTCAACCTTCCATTTCCACCCCATTTCATCTTCAATCTTCTTCATCCATGGAGGAAGTTGCTATGGTCTATCTTAGGCACGGATTTGAAGACAAGAGAGGCTAAGTTCTTGGAGCTTTGGTGGTGTGAAGGTGGCTTTAGCTTCAATGGGCAAAATGGGGGAGTTTCTTGTTCACAATTTCTTATTTCCTTTGTATTTGACTTCTACTCTGTTGTATTGGTCTTCTACTTGGATTTGAGTCATTGGATATGTGATTGCTATCTATGTTTGTGAACTATTATGTGTATACTTTGATTTAAATGTGATTGAGATACAATTTCCTATCTACTTGTCATTGTATTCTTGGTTGTAGCCATTTTAGTGGTTGCTAGTGGTTGTGGTCAATTTCTTCCATCTATGAATGTTGTGGTTGTACTTCATGAGTTAAAATGGCATTTGTTTCAAGGCATTTAACAAACCAAGTAGACCTTAACATTAACCCTAAGTAATGGCTATGAAAGTGGTTGCTAGAGTAGTCATTAATTAGGGCTAGTGGACCCCTAGTGATTGCTTGGGGATTTTATCAATTAGACTTGGTAAATTAAACTCCCACTTATCATTTTAAAGAAGCACTTGAGCCACCGTAACACTACCAAATCCCATTTTATAAAATTATCCTTAATCCAAACTTCTTTCACCCTTTAATCGAAAATACCAAAAACAAGTATTTACATTTTCATTATAGTTTCACCAAATGACTTTTCAAAACCAAGACCCCAGACTTTTTACTGTTTTAATTGCACTTAGTTAGTTTAGAGAGATTAGAAAGACTCCTCAAGTGAAACAACCCAGGGTTGCAACTTATATTTTAATCCTTGAATTAAAATTTGAACTTAACCCCCAAGGTGCATTAGGCAAAAATTAAATCATGCACTCTTGCTTTTGTCTTTCTTAGGAGTAGGAACTGATATTTCTCTAGGGAAGAGAGGGACTTGATGCACATCATTGTCCTCTAGGTACCAGATATCATTCATTTGTAGAATAAATGATATCAGCTGAGGAAATGGTAAGGGGTTTTAGAACTCTTAGAATCCTTGAAGTTCTGGAACTCCTTTGTGATTATTTGCCCAACATTCAGGGATCATTCTTGATCAGAGCAGGCAGAATTGGGTTGTCCACTTGTTGGAGTTGGCTCAAATTGCCTACCTTGTTCTCTATACATCTTGAGTAGGCATACTGATTGCACCATATTTTTATAGACTTTTCATTGATAAAATCATTGGATTATTGCATGATCTTGGGGTAATGGCACCTAATTAGGATTAATTTCTGATTTTTGCACACTTTGTTGGAATTTGTTGAGTCAAGGGCAATTTGGGCATAATTAGCATGATTTATTGTTTAACCCATTTTCAAGAACATTTTGATGCTACCTTAGATCCATTTTATGTGTAGATCATGGAAGGAACACACCCAATCAAAGGGCCAAGTTACAGAGAAGAATGCTGGACGGAAACAGAACACAAGAAGGAGCTGAAAAGAGGGGAGCTCACGGCGAGCTCACAGACCCAAACCTCTAGAATTGGTGTTTGCTCGCCGAGGCCTCGCCACGGCGAGCGGGACGCATCAGCAACACGTTGTTACGAATTCTAGGGTTCCTAGGAGGTTATAAATAGTTCCTAACCCCCGAAAATCACTTCTCCAAGCCTCCAAACACGAAAATACCTCATTTCTCCTAGGGTTTCATCATCTACCATCATTCCCACTCAAATTTCTACCAATTCCATTCATCTCCACCTCCATTCTTCTTGATTTTTAGCATCACCTCCCTTTCTTCTGCCATTTCCATTACATCTCTTCTTCATTCTTCTTCACCCATGGAAGGTTTGAAGAATAAGGCAATTCTTGATGTGGCATCATTATTGTTGAAATTATGCTCTTATGTGCTATGTACTTCAATAGTGACATTTACTTGCATTTCAACCTTTCCTTTCCATAACATGCAATCCATCATGCCTTTTCCATCATTTCAACCCTTGAAGTCCTTTTGATTCATACATGATTGTATGCATTGGTGGAGATGTTAGATTAGTTACAAGCTTATGGTAAATTGTTATTTGAGCAAGTTAAGTGTGAAAAAAAAATTCACATGAGGTGATGAGAGTGAAACACTATTATCTTGAGAGTCCTCTTTGCCATTGCTTCCTCTAATTGCTTTACCAACTCTCCCTTTGCATATTCTTGATTTTGATTCATACTAGGTTGAGATCATTGAATTGTTAAAACCATTCTTCTTTGCATTATTGTACCCTTTGTCTAGGAGTACAAAGGTCTAAGTATGGGGGAATGATTGTGCTTGATTATTACATATTTTTACCCACTAATTATGGGGAATTAACACTTGATATAGACCATTACATGAAAGTTTAGGCACTTGTATACTTAGAGTTCCAAGGCATTGAGTTAATTGCATTTTGATCTTAAATTGAGCATTTTAAGGCATAAACTCATGCATTTCCTAATATGGATTTTGGATATTACATTTTTGCTTGATTTTCATTGTAGGTCAATTGGGAGAATTGAAGAAAGTGGTTGAAAATCCCAAAAATAAGCCCAAAAAGTGAATCTGTCAAATTTAGAGAAAATTATGAAAAAGGCCAAAAATTTCAGAAAAGGTGCAAAAATGCCCCTCTTAGCCGTGGGCCTTGCCGTGGCAAAGCCAAAGAGAGGGTACCAAACTTGCATAGCTTCTGTCCTTGGCCGTTGCCTTGCCACGGCGAGGGCTCGAAACAAGAAATTCTGCAGACTCATTTTTAGGGTTTCAGGGGTATAAATGGACCCCAAACCCCCTCCTTTCATTTTTTCTAAGCCTCCTCTGCAGGAAATTGAAAAGCTCTCCTAGGGTTTCCATCATCTTCTCTCATTCTCACTCAAATCTTCATCCTCACACTTAATCTCATCTCCATTCTTGCTTATTTCCTTGTTCTTCCTTCTTTCACCTTCCATTTCCACCATACTTCTTCTTCTACCTTCTTCATCCATGTAGGCAATGGTCATGGGCTATATTTGGCTCAAATTTAAAGACATAAGAGGCTAAGTTCAAGGTGCTTTGGTGGTGTGAAGGTGGCTCTAGTTTCAATGGGCAAAATAGGGGAGTTATATGTTTTCTCATTCTCTTTTCCTTATGTATTGAGTTTTGTGGTTGCATCTCTCTTGTATATCTGGATTGGAGACATGATTTTCCTTCTTCATTGTCTATGATTTGGAATATTTGCGTTAGATATTGAGTTATGTTAATTGAATGATATATATGTTCAAATTTCCTATTGGATTTGTGATGCTATATGATCTTTAGTGGTTGTGAGGTTGTGTAGCTTAATTTGTCCAATTGAATGTTGTGGTTGTACATTCTTAAGAGGAATCGGTTTTCAAAACTCAATTTCCAACACACACCAAGTGGAGCTTCATACTAACCCTAAGTAATGGCTAAGAAAGTGGTTACTAGATTAGTCATTAATTAGGGCTAGCAGATCCCTAGTGGTTGCTTGGGGATTTTTCAATTAGACTTGGTGAATCCTTTAACTCCTAATATCAATTTTAATAAAGTGTGAGAGCCACCGTAACACTATCAAAGTCCCTTTATAAAATCACCCTTAATCCAAACACCTTTTTACTCTTTAATACAAAATTACCAAAAACAAGCATTTACATTTTCACTACTTTCATCAAATGACTTTTCAACCCAAAACCCCTTATCTTTTATTGTTTTAATTGCATTTAGTTAGTTTAGGTAGATTAGAAAGACTCCTCAAGTGAAACGACCCGAGGTTGCAACCTATATTGCAATCCTTAGATTAAATTTTAATCTTAACCCCCAAGGCGCATTAGGCAAAATGTTAAATCAGTGACCTAGTTTTCCATGGGCAAAACAATGGCCTTTATTCTTTTTGGGGTTTAGTATCCTTGGGATGTAATTGGAATTTTTATCTTATCCATTTATATTTGTGGATTCATACCTCTTGTGTGACTTTTGCTTCAACTAAGTTTTCTTTGACAACCATTTTTTCCTTTTACAACTTGTATCGCCTTTCTATTTGTATTCTTAATGATGATATGAGTGATTAGGTCTGTCAAGGACAATAGCTTTGTTTGTGGTTTAATTATTATTTGTAGACGTTCCACGAATCTTGAAGTTTCACAAACAACACACTAGTAACAAACTCATCAGTGAGGTTAATTTTCTAGGCTTGTATTTCCTCAAGTAGCTTGTGATACTAATTGTATTGAAACTTGATGTCTTTCTCATCTGTCATTTGCCACCTTGAAAATTTTCCTATCATGAACTTCAACGTCACGGCATCCTCAACAATGTATTTTAAGATAAGTGATTCCCATATTTTGCTTTCCTCCTGGTAGCCATGGTACACATTGAACAAATCATTAGATGAAGTAGTAAGAAGAGTTTGTCTGCAAAACTTGTTAGCATAGGTCCATGCAACCTTCTTGGCTTGATCAACATCAAAATCACTAACACCGTGCATATCAAGGGTGATGTACACACGTTCTTGCCACTGCCTAAAATTCTCTCCATCAAATTACTCTATCTTGGTTGTGTCATGAAACTGCCTTTGAACAGGTATTGCCATTGGAATAGAGGTAGTAGGAATATGGTCAACTCTAGTACCATCAGCATTATGAGATGCCATAGTTGTAGATAGCTCTTAAGAATTTTGGTGTCATCATATATGCTTCAATAAATCTTATGGCTTGTCTCCAGTGCTATGCTAAATTTGTTGGCAACTACATCTAAAAATATTAGAATTGATTCGAGTTGTGTCCAAAGATAAAGTCCTTAAGAGCTCTTTTGTGACTACCGGCAGATAAGACACAACACTCCCTAGGATTTAACGAATCCTTATTATAAAAAAGAGTTAGTAGAACTACAGAATATACTAAACTCAGTTATGAAGAAAAACTCAAGAGGAGGAAGAAGAGTGCTCTAGAACTTAAGAGCCACACACATACTGGACCTCTTACAGGTACAATTTAAAGGAATTACAAAATAGACATTGGCAACCTTACCCTTCATCTGAACGTTGATAGCCACTTGATCATTGTAAAAAGAGATTTTTTAATATTGGTAACCATCAACCAATTTTATTGTTTAGGTTTTGATATAAGCAAATAAGGAAACTACTGAAAACATATTTATTTATCCATTTAACCATTCAATAATTGGTGCCCAGTCCATATTTTAACTTTAATACAAGGGGTAAAGAATTTTAGCTGGATTTCAACTAAAGTGGCCCATTCTTGTGAAAGTTCATTCTACTTATTGACTCATTTAATAGTCCAATATTACTTATTATTTCTACTTACTGGTGCTTTTGTCATATGACGTAATCAATGTCCTAGTTAGTGCCCCGGTTTCATTTAGGTGCTCAGCGAGTCAACCGGATTCCAGTACGCCCGAAATCCTATAAATCTCAAAACCAATCTAGAGTAATATCATCATAACATATTATCTTAATACCTAGAATCCTCAAATCACATTGGATTAATATCAATGAATCTTTAATTAATCAAACTCTATTACACATTTATCATTAATTAAAATTTGGGATGCTATAGGCATCCTCTAAAGAAGCGTTTAGAATAAACTTATGAGGAATACTATACTGGTATAGTTTTATTGAATTTATTTTTCATAAATATAATTATTTATTTTACAATATTTATAGTTGCTTTATTTACTTTTTTTTATTTTGAAAAGGAAAAACTTAGGTAAGCTGGTCATAGGGGCTCATCAGGGTGACGGTATACCTTTGAGTTCAAAGAGCACTTCCAAAGAAATAACAAATTCCCACCAATAATTTCCTCACATTGGTAGAAAAACTTATTGGTGTTAGATATTTTAAATATTTTATATATTATTTATTATATTTTTATATCAAGAAATTCTAAGATTCATCATATCCTATATGGTTATTTTGGATATAGTGGATTTTCTAGCTATTAAAATATCTCTTATGTGTGGCCTATCCTTTAGATGCATTAGGATTTGGTTCATGTAAGATATCTAGCCACAAAATTATTAGTAGCCTTAATGGGAGGTTACTGATAATATGGTTACGTTTAAAGTGGTATAGATATGTATATTCACATTTAAAGACATATATATTCACGTACCCACTTATAGAAAGGGGTTACCTAACTAGAGACAATAATCCAATAAACTATCATTGTGCCTACCTTCCAGTCAGAAGAATTACCTTTGTTAAGCCTATTGTAGTTTGAGAGGCTTTATGGTTTATAAATTTTTTGTACAGATCAATTAGCATAGCAAGATGTACTTATAATTTAAGTCCTTTGCCTTTTACTCTAAGATTGTTAAAAATTCTATATGCTTGTATATAGTTTTTAAGTTAGGATTTATCTATGAAATGTGGCATCAGGGCATGGATTTGTGATCCGCTCTGCTTGCTAATTTTGATGTGATGTATTATGATAATTTTTTTTGGTTTGCTATTTGAAAATAATGAGCATCGTATATAAATTCATTTTGATATGTATATTCTATGATTGATTTGCATATGTTGAGATTTCGGATTAGTTGCACAGAGGAGCTTTTTTGGCTAAATTCCAGAAAACCCCCTGAACTTTGGGGCAGTTGCATATAACCCCTCGACGTTTCAAAGTTTAAATTTAACCTCCCCGAACTTTTATTTTTTTTGTTCTGAATGCCCTGGCGTTAACTTTCCATTATCTATTTACGGAAATTGCCACATCACACTAACATAAGACACTTCATCATATCCTATGCGGAATCTTTTTAAGTTTATATTTGCATAAACTCCTTTGAACTTTAGTCTAATTGCATACATTTTAAAATTTAAATTTTACCCCTCCTTTAATTTTGATTTTTCAAATATTACGCCCCTCCATTAGTCTTTTTAGTAATGTCCATCAAAGCAGGAATAATACTTTTTGCATTTTCTTCTAATATTAAAATAAATTTTTACAGTCTTTTTAATATTTTTGCTAATGTTCAGTTATCATTACAACCATTTCAATATTATGTTTACATTTAACTATCCATACTTTTCTTATTATTGGCAATTTATATTTTTGTTGATTTCAAGGTGGAGCTTTTATTTTTATGTTTTTGGTCAATGTAATCTTTCAAATATTATTATTCTATGTTTCTCTATCAAAAAAATGCTATTTTAATCGATAAATAATATATATACATATATATATAGCAAAATGACAAAACAATTTCAAAAGTATTATTTTAACATTAGAAGAAAATCCTGAAAGTAAAGTGCCTACTTTGATAGACACTATAATAATAAAAACTAATGGAGGGGCCTAGTATTAAAAAAATTAAACTTCAAGGAGGTAAAATTTCAATTTTAAAATGTCAGGGAGGTTATATGCAATTAGACTAAAGTTTAGAGGAGTTCTATGAAAATATAACCTTAAACGTATGCCACATAGATATAGTGATATGTCTTATGTAAGCATGACGTAGCAATTTCTGTCAAAAGATAACGGCAAGTTAATGGTAAGGGGTCCATAATAAAAAGATAAAAGTTCAAGAGGTTAAATTTAAACTTTGAAATGCTAAGAGGGTTATATGCAACTGTCCCAAAGTTCGGGGGTTTTTGTGGAATTTGGCCTTCTTTCTTTTTTTGTTTTTGGGGTTTTTTTTTTTTTTTTTTTTTTTTTTTTTTTTTTTTTTTTTTTGCATTCTATAAATGGATATCATTGTTTTCCTCATTAAAATAAATAAAAAAATAATCCTAACATCTGATTTGATTTCATATTAAAATCAATATATGAATTTGGGTTGATGAATTTTTTGAAGATCCAAACTCTGGTTTCAAATTTCATATGGAATTGGAATTGATTATGTATGATTTCTGTTTGGTTATATTTGATATGATTGGGTTGATTTCAAACGCAATGAGAAATTGATTTTTTGTTTCTACCCTCTTTGAAAATAGCAGTGGGTTGATCCCATTTTGTACACCTACTTCCCACACGAGTTCTATTTATTGGCTACCGAGGCGAGAGGAGATTTGTTTCTCTGATGACATCACCATGTCCTTGATCAGAAGTTCGAAGGGGGAAAAAAAACGCCCCTAAAATTTTTGCACTTAAATCCGTTTTTCCAATCTGATTTTTGGTGTTTGAATGTGAGATTTGTGCCCATATGGATTTCCCTCTCTTTGACCATATTCCTCGTCGTTTGAAACCGTCTTGTACAACGCTATGAAGGACTTGAAACCACGCACCAAATTACCGAAAACGTTGTTTGTAATTTCTGAACGACGGCGGCTGTGAAGGGTCTCTGAGTAGGGTCAGAGGAGGAGCTGGGTCGGAGTTTTAGGGGTTTCTATTTTCTTCTTTTTTGAATAAAAGGGTATAATAATATAACTGAAATTTACATCATGGTTATCAAAGAAGAAAGCTCAAAAAAGTGGTGTTCTCCTATGTATCTACAGCCTGCAAAATATTTCTAGCTCTAAGGGTGTGTTCAACAATAACATTTACATTCTGAGCTATATAGCTACTAGTGTTAGTGAGTGGCCTTGGAATATTCTCTAATTACGGTTGTCCCACAATTTCCAACAAAGTAGGCCAAACTTAACTCTCCAGACTTCTTCATTGTTCACCGGATTTAAGTTCTTGAAGATCAAATCAACAAAGGAAGTCTGAGGACTTATGCAGTTTGTTCCTACAGGCTCTAAGAGGCGCCAACATTCGGCTGCAATTGGGCACCATTGCAGTAGGTGATTTATGGTCTCTATGGGGGCTGCACATTGTGTGCATGAGCTATCAACACACATATGTCTTTGGACCCTCTCTGCATTAGTAAATAAACTTCCTTTCACCGCGAGCCAAACGAAAGTGCAGACCCGCTGTGCTCCAGGCCACTACCAGATCAACTTCATTCTACTGTCGAGTGGGTGCCAATCAATTTCACATTTTGCTTTATAGGCTGAGGACACAGAAAAGTCACCTGATGGTGTGAGGCTCCAGTAGCAAGTTTCCTCACCGTCTTGTGGAGAATAAGGTTTAATAGTGCCAATCTTTAAGAGGATGTTATTGGGCAGGAGATTTTCAAATAAGGGAAATAGCCACTGTCCATCTGGGGCTACAAACTCTCGAATGAAATTGGTAGCCTGACTACTTGATATCTCAGCAAATGCTAAGTGCTTAAGCAGCCCGAACTCTTCAATCCAATTGTTGCTTCAAAAACTAACTTTCCTGCCATCAACAGGATGCCAGGCAATATGGATCTTTGTGGCTTGCCAAGCTGAAGCAATGCTTCGCCAGACGTGCAAGGAGGTTTTGGTTTTGAACTTTCCATGTTTATTCGGACCCTAGCCATATTTTTCACGCAGTATTTGGACCCATACCGTTTCAGGCTTAGCCACTAGGTGATATGCAAGCGTTGCAAGAAAGGCTTGGTTTTGTTCTTCCATTTGCCGAATTCCATACCCTCCACCTTGCAGTGGTTTGGCAGAGACCATCCCATTTAATTAAGATGATTTTCTACTATTTGCATCACCTCCTTTAGGGGTTCATTTTTGTTGAGGAAGACAAGCCAACAATGCGTTTTGTATTAACTCAAAACGATGCCATTTAAGCATCAGCTTTGGTGTCTTCTTTCAGTGCCAAAAATGACAATGTTTTGATCCCAAATGAAATATAGCGTTTCATTTATTTTCGGATGGGTCTTGGGCGTATATTGGGCAGCTGTTTCAGGGCTTGTTTGCAGCATCTGGGCCTCTTTAATTAGGCCTACTTTTTAATTTTTTTTTTTCCTTAAATACTGTACCTAATTATAGCCTCTACTTTCTAGATCAATTTTTTTGGGAGTTTTCCAAAATTTTCGAAAATATGGCCATTCTAATTTTTTTGTTTGTTAAATATTGTACCTTGGGCGATCTTTTTTGTTCGGGCCACTTATTTAATTGACTTATTTATGAGAATTTTATTTTGAGTTCTATTTTGGACACAATTATTTTGGCCACGTTATTTTTAATTTCCAGAAATTATATTGGCTAAGTAAGAGACTATTGGTGTAATTTTTCATTCATTAAGCAATATTTTTTGACATGTAATTTGTTTTGTTCATCATTTTAGTCGTTTAAATTTAGGATAATTAATATTTTAACTAGTAAACATTTTATAAAATTTGCTAAATTATTTTCAGTATGCTATTTAATTGTCCAAATCTTTGGATAATTAATTTTGGATAATCATTTAATTATTATAGGTTTGAAAAGGTGAAATATGTTGAAATTAATTTTCTAAGTAATATTTTGATGCATATAATAGTGGGGAATTTCATATTATGGTTATTTAATCAACAATTTTGTTGATTAAATAATATTTTAAATTCTCATTAAGGGTTGTGCATATATTAAGTCCAAATGCCCTTAGTTTATAGTTGTGATTGTGCATAATATTTTAAATTCTCATTAAGGGTTGTGCATATATTAAATTCTCATTAAGGGTTGTGCATATATTAAATTCTCATTAAATAATATTTTAAATTCTCATTAAGGGTTGTGTGTAATAGAATGAAATAATATTTTTTAAGTAGCACACATGTATTAGATGTGTTCTCGTCTCACCAATTCAAGATAATACATGTTAGTATCTTTGTATAGAGGAGGACATTAGTGGTACGTATTATAGTTTCATGCATAATTTAATCACTATGACATTTTTTTAAATATCAACCCTGATCAACTACTTTTAATTTAATAAAAGTAGGAGGGTTTCATTTTATTTGTTTAGTCACCTATGTTGATTAAATTAAATGGTTAAATTCTTTATTAAGTTTGTGCATATATGTAATTTAAATGCACATAAATGATATTGGTGATCGCACATTGGCATAAATAATCACATATGTATTTCAAAATATAAAAAATGATAAGTTGAATAAATTTATTTAATTCACATAAATATTTTCAATTGATTAAATTCTTTGTTTAAATTCTCATTAATATTGTGTGTACATATGAAACTTTAATTGGTTCAGGGTTTTAAATATCCTAAAAGTTTCTTTGAAAGAGCACTCAGCATCTAGAATTTTTATTTTAGATCCTAAATGTCCTAGAAGTATTATTTCATATCACTTATATCCCAATTTAACGGAAAGGCAAACAACCGTTTGCCACCTAAGACTAAATGACACGTAAGAGTCAAATCCTATATGAATGCGTATTAACTTGTATTAAGCTTTTTTCTCCCAAATGGATATTTTCGTAAAACCCACACTACCATAGAAAATGCCTTTCATGGCATTTTTTTATATAATTTTGCGGCATTTTGAAAATGCCACGATAGCTAGCGTCCCAAAATGCCGGGATACGCTTACTTATCGCAACATTTCTCTGAATTAATGTTGTGATATGCTATCTTAACATGGCAAGAAAATGCCACGTTAGAGTATTTTTTAGAAAAATATATATTTTTAAAAAAAGGCATGAAAAGTTTTTTAAAAAAAATTTAGAAATTACCTGCATTAAATCTGCATTTCAAAATTTAATTACATATATGGTATCCAAATCCTAACCTGTCTAACAAACAAATCAGATATCATATACAAATTTATAACTACAAGAACATCATCAGTAAATAAAGAATAATATTATTCCTTGAGATTCAATCCAATAATAAAAACAAAAAATAGAACTAGATCTGGTAGAGGAAGGAAGAAACAGAATTCCGCAATCAAATTGAAATTATGCACTCTTCTTGTCTTCAACCGAACTCCGCAATCGAAAGAAAGCTTACCTTTCTCTGCCAAGGTAGCTTCTCCTGGTTGTAATGAAGATGAAATAAGGATTATACTTCTCTTAACTTGATCTATACTTTCCTAAGCCACTCTTAGCTCCCACTAAGTCAACTGAGACATGCATGATCAAGAGATGCAATGAGAGGTAGAAAAGGAATATAGGCACTAAGAATAAGAAGGCAACAATAACATTGAAAGATTACATTGCAACAATAACAGGAACCTTGTTCTTTGGCCTTTGATTTAATCCTTGCGTCACAATTTTCTATTCCCTTGCTATTGTGGTCAAATTACAATGCTTCATGTGTTTAGTTGGACAACCAATTGAAGAGGGAGATAAAACTTGGTCCTAATCAACACCTTTTTCTTCCGGAGTGCATGTCAACACCTATTCAAAAAAGACCTGACCCTTAGGTGATATTTTGCCTTAGATGTCACTAGTTCATTTGTCTCTCTATTAAGTTGATGCATAAATGCTACAAAATAATACTTTCAGGACATTTAAGATCCAAAAAAACTTTTGGGGTGACTTTGATGGGCCGCTTAGTATGACATGGCAAATATCAATTTGCGTTTCCATTAACTAGGGGCATAAATGCTACGAAATACTATTTTCATGGCATTTAAGATCCAAAAACACTTTCAAGTGATGGACGTTCCTTTGAGAAAACTTCCAGAGCATTTATGACCCTTAGCACAATTTTAATAGTACAAATGTGATTTTGTGATTTGTGTACATATATTGTGTATTCAAATAAATCACATGTGAACTCATAATATCAGCTTTTGTTTTAAGTACACAATTATTATACACAATGTTGTCTTTCTCAATGTCCGTGTGAGTAGGTAAATAATAGCCAAAATATTCTTACATGCTTTAAAGGTGTAATTAAACGTGTTTTAGGTTTACCATACAATGGACATTAATTCATGGTATGTTAATGTCTTTAGTTATACAAAAATTTATGTCAAATTCATCAATTATAATTAAACGTCTTGTTGTAATTAATCTTTGCCAATAAGTAGATAATTGTTATCATATAAATAATTAAGGTAAAATAAAAGTGGCCTTATCTTTCCTAAGTTCCCCATAGGTACCAAGGGAACAAAATCTAGTTTCACCATTTGATAAACATAAATTTACGCTATGCTAATATCTTTGCCTACGGATAGACCTTAGTGATATAAAATTTATGATTGTATGTTTTGTCTAGGTAAGCATACATCTAGATATGATGGTTAAATTGTCTCATACAGTTTAAGCATGGATACATGTTAATTTTGAACTGGAAGAAAAATTGTCATATCTTTATTATTGAGATTGACATGGACAACCATCAAATTTAGAAGAAAATAAATGTTGAAACTAGCAGGAAATACACAAGAGGGGATTGAATTGTGTATTTCAAATTTTTTTCAAACAATTTAAAGGCAAATGACATATGAATTATACTGGTTTGGTCTAACATTGACATATGTGTAGTTCTCCAACCTTAGTTGGTTCCATTAGTTACAAGAGGGGATTGAATTGTGTATTTCAATTTTTTTTCAAACAATTTAAAGGCAAATGACATATGAATTATACTGGTTTGGTCTAACATTGACATATGTGTAGTTCTCCAACCTTAGTTGGTTCCATTAGTGACTCAGGATTAAATCATATTCCTAAATACCTGTACACCTCAAAGAATTTTCTTAGTAAGACCTCACTATCTCACCAAATTCTCTCCCCCTTACAATTTGTAAGATTACACCCATTCCTTAGGATCCCACTATCCAAAGGAAATCACACAGTAAGAATGAATACAAGATTGATTGCTACCTTCCAACATATAAGATTACAATTGAAGAACAATGAGAGAACTCAATAGATGACTTGAATGCTCTTTTGAATTTCAATTGAACACACTGAATGTCTTTACCTTCCATATTTGAGCTTCAAATGCTTTTATAGTCTCTTTAGAAGATTCGCCCGTTGAAGCTTCAATTTCAATTTATAGCTATTATGTGAGAGAGATGAATTGAAGTCTGTTAATGATGTTTAACCATTGTAGTAATTGCTTCAAATACTTTTATCTGATGAGTTTACATCCCTCTTGCTAGTTTGAAACATTGTACGCATGTTTGTGTAACAGCTCTTTGTTCTCTCTATGTTTCTGTGTTCTACTTGCCTTTTGTGTCCAACAGAAATTACCTAAAATAGGCCAAGCAAAAACTCTAGAAATATAAAGTTAGTTAAGCATAGGAAGGGTAATTAAATTTGAAATTTCAGTTTATCCATCGATGGTTCATCAAGCAATCCAATGGCTCCATATGCTTTTCAATCAATTGCCATCCGAGTATTCTGATTTTCTTCAGAGTTTCGCCTGTAATCCTAGATGGAAATATCAGTACTCGATCTAAATTGAAGTTCAGTAATTAATGGCCATTCTACTTGTTGATGGATAGTGAACAATCAATTGGAGACTCAATGCTCGATGGCTTTTGAAATTTTCAAAGTTGAGGTATCAATTGATTGGGTCATTCTCCATCGATTATTTACTAACACTTGATGCTCATAATTAATGCTCGATTGTTTTCTCCCTAGTTTACTTTGAGTTTTTAGCTCAACACTTGATTAAAAGTAATGCCAATCTATTAGAATGTATAACACTCGATTGAAGACTTCAATACTCGATGATGACACATATGCCCACAAAGGTGGTGATGGGTGTCGTGAATCTCGTTGAGGATGCGGCGACCACAGCTGCTCTAACCTCACCTTGACCACCATTGACATCATATTCTCTGGCGGTAATGGAGTAGCTTATTGCAATTTAAAACTCCTCTCTATATAAAACATCAAGCTGGTGGAAGTACAAACATGTCTTGGAATCTTATAACCTTCTCTTAATTCTCTCTTTAAACTTCTTGAAGTACTTGTTAATGTTTTCCCATTTCTTTTTGCATCTCTTGGAGCTTCTATTATAACCCAATCTCCTCACTGTAGAGAGAGAGAGAGAGAGAGTTAAGAGAGAGTGGAATGGGAGGGAGAAGAGGGAAGAAGACATCGGGGAGGGAGGTAGGGTGGAGAGAAAATTATTATATTAAATATTCATTTAAAATTAATTAATATAGGACCCACATGCAAAAGGGTATAAATGACTTTTCTCCTTCAAAATAGTATAACATAGGTTTATGGAATTTCAAATTATTTATGAGATTTTAAGGGACCGAGTCTTAATTAGATTCCTTACATGGGATTTAGAATTGATTTTACCTTATTTTTTATTGATTGATTGCACTATTGGTTTTTTTTTATGTTTTTGTGCATCTTGATTAGTGTATGTGATACTATTTTTTTAATATAAATAAACATGAGTTTGACCTAGGCCTGTTCAAAAAGATCTTGTCTCGGTTGTCCTGATCCTGTCCCGGACCTGTCAGGACTGAAATTTTTCGGGACCAGCGGGATTCGCAACCGGGATCAACAATACTAGGACTAAATTGAAACCGGGACGGTACCGGGATACGATCACGTCTCTCGGATTCCCGGTCCCGGTACCGGTACCATAAGTATAATTACTTAAATTTTTCCCATAATCCAACTATGCATTTCTTCCTTTATTTTTCTTTTCAATTACTCTATCCCCAACCCAAAGATGATTTTTAATATTTCTTCATAGAATCGTTTGATTGATTGATTAGTTCAATCATTAAATGTTTTAGGGTTTAACCATTTAGGAGGTGCACCTCTTTTTTCTCTTACACCAATTCCACATTAATTGATTGATTGATTCAATCATTTAATTATATATGTGATATTAAAAAATTAATTATATTATACTATTAGTAACTAAAGTGTAAAATATATAGGTTATTTGTTTATTTCTTGGTTAGTGAGAGTGTGTCAAAGAACATTGGGACGTCCCGGTCCTGGTCCATATTCCGGTCCCGTCCCGATGGGACAAGGACATCTTTAGTACTAGTACCGAGACCGGGACAAAAATGACGTCCCGGCCTTCTTCCGATACCGGGACTCGGGAAAAGGGTGTCCCGGTTTCGTCACGATACTTGAACAGCAATATATTAATAAAAATGAAATTTTCGGGACAAAAAAATTTAAAGTGTTATAAAAATAAAAACAAAGAAGAAATATTGAGAGGAGAAGAGAGAACAGAAAGACAAGAAAATATGATGGGAAACTTTCACTTTCACTAGTGATTTAAGTGTACAAGTACCTTGTACATGACCTCTATTTATAGGCCCCAAACCATGAGGACTATACATATGGTTACAAGAAAATATCGGTGAAGGTTATTAGCATTTACCATTTGAAACTCCTCACAAGTTATTCATTACAAGGTTACAAGGTTTAGAGCATTTAGAGAGAAAAAGAATCCTAAGAGGAATCATAGGAGCTTGGTGTTGTGGACATCCAATCACATATGTATTTTTCATAACACTCCCCCTTTTAGATGTTAATATTATTGTTCCTCGTTAAAATCTTACTAGAAAAAACCCATTAGGATAAAAACCTAGTGAAGGGAAAATCACTACAAAAAAACACGAAATTTCGTTTGTAATTTCAGTTTTCCGACAGATTTCTGGCGAATATCCGTCAAAAAAAATTTCCTGCAGAATTTCTGACAAAATTTTTTCAGTTGGAAATTATTTTACCTACGGAAAAATTTTTCCTTCGGTAATTTTATTAATTATATTATATTGTAAATAAATTATTATTTTAATTTAAAAATAATATATTAAAATAATTAATTTACCGACAGAATTTACCAACGGAATTTCCGTCAATAAAGTTTTTAATTTTTTTAAAATTATATACCACGTGTCGCTCTCACGTACCTCCACGTGTCGCCTCCACAAATTGTCTTCATTTGTGAAAGAGCTGAGAATCAAACCCGCAACCTCTTGTGCACGTGCTAATGCCTTAACCAGTTGAGTTATGAAGACCATGTGATATTATTTGTAAATTATTATATTTATAATATTTTAACTCCCACTATTATAATTATATTTGATCTAAATTATTGATATATAATTTGCATATTAATAATTCTAGTATTTTTATATAAATAATATTTTATATTCATATATGTTACATTATATTTAGTATTTTCATTTTATATTTAAATTGTAATAATAATAATTATTATTATTAAATTATTTTAATGATTATTTTATTATAGATATATTAGTCAATTATAATTATTTTTCATTTTTCTTACCAATATTTATTAATAAATAACATATTATTTAATAAAAATTTTACAATTAAATTTAGAAAAAAATATTTCTATATATGTGTATATGTTAATCTTTATTAATATTTATTAAATATGATTTATTTATAAAATATTTTTTAAAATAAATAATGATAATATTTTATTTATAAAATAATATTTTAATATATTAGTTATAAATTAAAATAATAATTTATTTATAAATTAATATAATTAATAAAATTACAAACGGAAATTCCGTCGGTAAATGTTTCATTGGTAATTCCACCGAAAATCCATCGGTAATTACCAACGGAAATTTATTCCGTGAGTAATTTGATTTTTTTTTGTAGTGATTAATGCATAATATATTTATTGAAATTGCCTCGTTGAAAACTTTATTAGGCAAACTTTCAGTGGGTCAAAACCTATGCTAAGGAAAAAGAGTGCAGAATGGCAAATGTTCTAGTTGGCAGTGTTTTGGTAAACATATTTGTAAGGTTATCACATGAGCGAATTTGTTGAACATCTATATTACCACTCTTTACAAGATCATGAGTGAAAAAGAATTTAGGAGAATACATTTTGTTCAACACACTTCATAATTCTGTTAGAAATCTTAAGTTTTGATGAAGACTGACCCATAGAAAACATAAGTGAAAGTTACCTCTGAATTAAGCGTGTAAAATCTAATAGGTAACAGATCACCATTGCAAGAGTAAAAGATAGTAGATGAAAACTTAGCAGAATAATAAAGGATAAATATCTCTATCGCTAAGTGAATCTCTATAGCTAGCAAACAGAGTGAAGACTTGGAAATAACAAGGTTAATATCTATTGCTAAGTCATTCTCTATCGCTAAAGAAAGAATCCATCGCTAGAAGCTCATTGATAACTCAGCTAGCAGAAAAATAAACCAAGTCCTTGATCTAATGAAATCAGCTAGCGATAACAGGTTAAGCTATCGATAGCAAAAGTGCTTCAAATAATATTCATTCAGATAGCTAGTGCCTGAGAGCAAGAGTCAAATAAGCTAACATTGTTGCTAGCGCTAAGAAGTTTAGATATCGATAATAGGATACCTTGACATACCTCTGAATTCTTGTATCTGTATCCTTAAGGCTAATAAGCAATCAAGCAACTAGCAATAATTGGATTAGCTATCGATAGTAAAATATTTGTTGGTATGAAATTGCTAGAACACTAAGCATTAATCTCAAGGGATGTATTAGCGTTAATACTCTTGTCTATCGATAGAGAATGCTTTCAATATAAATTGTCTCTATCTCATTGAGCTAACAGACTAAGGTTGCGATAGCATCTTCTGTGCATTAAATGTTTATTTGTTCAGCTAACAGCTTAAGTGCAGATCTCACACAATGAAGTTAGCGATAGCAGATCAAGCTAGCGCTACTGAAAAAGCTGCCAGAAAGTACAATTCGTACAGATGCACAGAACGCTGTGTCTATCTCTCTCCTAGCTCTACCTACGCAAGAAGTAGTTGAAGCTAGAGCAGATAGTTAAGCCCGATGAAGAAGCTGCATTAAATGCCAACGGCTATGAGCTCCCAACGACTAAATTCAAACGGCTTCTTAAAGATTGAATGTTAGGGCAAAATCTGAGAAGAGATATAAATACAGAACTTAAGCATTTATTGAGTAGAGACGAAAAACGAGAATATTCACAAACTCATTCATTGCTCTGTATTTATTGTTTTAGATATTCTATTTGTACTTCAGTGTTTATCAAAATCAGTTCATTAAGTGAACATATTTATTAAAATCCTCTTCTGTTTGAGGTTGTTCTGAAAGCTTGGTGCTTTAGAACAGGGATATAGCCTTACAGGTAGTAAGGGGGAGTGTTTAGAGAGATTCTAAAACTCTGTAAAGGTTGACAGGTGAACCTGTTGTTCGCCACGCGCCGCAAGTGCACGGGTCGCGCTAAGTAATAAAGTAGTGAGTAGAGTATCGTTCCCACGAGGATTTGTCCAAAACTCGGTCAAACAATGATTAGCGCACTCTCGCCCAATTTGAGTGATACAAATGATGAGATTGAAAATTAAATAAGAAAATAAAAGAAAATAAAATTATAAACAAGTGATTCTCCAACTTCAAGGATAATATGGACCCTAGGATTATCTATCCCCCTTATACTTCTCAAAACTCAATTAACCTCCCCTCAAAGAAGCTCTCAACGAAATCACGTGCTAATCTAGGGTTCAAAGAGTACTTGTAATGCTCTCTCGAGTCAAGAACAAGTGTTTAGTCCTATTCTTTGCACAATCTCTTGCCACAATTTGATAGGACCCAATTATCACACTCCAACCCTAATGTGACTATGCAAGGCTAGCAAGTATATCTCTATCTTACCAACAAAACCATCCGTTCGTCACGCAAACTTCCGGTTCTTGCACTACTTTACCCAAGTTCTACACTCAACCTAGCTCTCTCGAGTCATAAATCAAGCGAACACAACATCTAAATGGTGATCAAGCACTTAGAAGCATTAAGAACGGGGTAAAATAAGCACATAGATATCATTAATCACAAATCAAGGGAGGAATCAAGAATCAATACATACAAGGGTTCAAAATAATCCTAGAATCAAAGTATTTAGCTACTCATGTTCTACAACTCCAAGGGAGCATATATATATAACATTACAAATCAGAACAAGAGAAGAGAATGAAGAAGGAAGAGATAAACCAAGAGAGGAAGCCCAAATCTCTTTGAAGCTCCGAGCCCAAGCCAAATCCCACCAATCTCCAAGCCCTAGCAGAGCCAAACACCCCCAAAATATGCCCAGAAGTCGAAGAATGAGGGCTCACAACGAAGCCCTAGCTTTTATATCAGTTAAAACGCGCCCCTGTTCTGTCCAAAACGCGCAGAAATACGAAGTTCGCCGTCACTTCGCCACGGCGAGAGCCACGGCGAAGTCCAAAAAAAATCCAGAAATGCGATGCGCTCGCCGCGGCGAGCAGACGGCGAGCTCACCAAAAATAGGGGCAGAGGCAGATGCACTTCGCCGTGACTTCGCCGCGGCTAGGCCACGGTGAATGCTCGTTGATTCTGGTGCTTTGCTCTGCTTTCTTTATTTCTTGGGCTGATCTGGCTTCTTCTTATTTTTGTTCAATTGGGAGCTTGGAGGAGGGCTAAAATCTCTTGCTTATTGCTTCAAATTATTCCTACAAAAATTATATACAACAACATAAGAAACTAACTATAAAAATAATCAAAATCTATATAAATAAACAATAATGTGCAACCGAAAATCAAATGAGCATTTTCCCTCTTGAGTATCCAAAATGTATAAATAATAGACAAAAACTCAAGACAAATATACTCAAATAACATGAATTTCTAGGAGTTATCACCTGTGCTCGTAAAACCTGTGGTTAGTGGAACCCAACAGAGTGTTGGAAAACTGGACGTAGGCAGTGTTGGCCGAACCAGTATAAAGTCTGTGTTATCTTAATTATTCCTAAATTTTTAAATAGCACAATTCACCCCCCCTCTTGTGCGATTGCCACTTTCAAATTCAACCTCTTGTATTGCTATCATATAATAATATCAAAACCTTTTTGTACAAAAATCAAACCACACATTGATTCAATATGTTGATCCGTTGACCTTAATCATACACTCTCGACTTGCCTCATGAATTGCAATTATTTCTGCATGATTTGATGATGTAGTAAACAAATTTTGTGACGTTGAATGCCATGATACAACTTTACCTTCACAAGGAAATAAATATCATGTTTGTGAATCAATTGCGATCCAAATTCTTTAAAATAAAATAATCTCTATCACTTGTCCCTTGAAGGTATCAAAATATATATTTAATTCAAATGAAATGCCTTCTTGTTGAACAAGAACTAAATCTTGCCAATATTACAGCAAATACAATATCAGGTCATGTTGAATTATCATGATACATTAGTGTGCCTATATAATATTTGTGGCAATGTCGTCTTGCTCTCAGCCAACTATTATCATCATCCTAAATTCAAAGGATGTTATTTATTTTGCTGCGCTTAATTGTTGACAGATGGGAAAATTTTAAATTATGATCCCCGGTTTGAAGCCATTGGATTCTTGATCATTGCCACCAATACTCTTTCTCTCTATCAATGGCCTTTTCAATTTTTGCTTGCAGACTCCATAGTTCTTTTTCTTTTTGCAAGGGAGGTTATATATATGATTCAAATTAGTGGTTTAATTATGCAAAAGTATTGATTGAAACTTCAACATTCATAGACACTCGACAATTAATTTGTGTCATACATTACAAACCAGTTTTAAATGCAAATTCTATTATACTAACTGTAGGAATATACCTAATCCACCCTTGGTGGGTTAGGGCCCAAGCCCAATGAAAATTAGGGCTAATATATAATGCCCAATGAGTATTGGGGCTATTATATAAGTATGGAAAGACTTGGGATAAAATGAGTATTTTTTCCCTTAATAATTTGAATTGAAAAGATATGACTTTTCATATATTATATACAGGAGTTGTTTTGTCTTTCCTGAGTAACAATGAGAACAAAAAAAGAAAACTTCCGTATCCTTTCTCTTCTCTCTGGACTCTCTCTTCCATCCTTTCTGTGCATCTGTTGTATACATATTCGGAGTCCAAATAGGTGCTCCGATTTCGTGTGGGTACCAGACGAGTCTACCGGATTCCAGGTACGCCCGAATTCCTTCACTATCAATGTTTTAAAACATCATTTCTTGTACGTTATGCAGATGGAAAGAAATAAAATGCCCTTATCATAAAATTTAATCAAGTAATTGAATAAAAAATTTGAAACGCAAAACAAGGGATTTTGTAGTTTGTCAACAAAATCGGTTGTTAGTATTTATTTTATTCTTCCTTTCTTTGAAAGGCGAAAAATAAAATGTCGCTGAGCGAATTGATAGCTGAAGTAGTTCTTGTTCTGAGCTTGACAAAATTGACGTACCTATATATATACATACATATATATATATATTCTCACACCCACATATCAGGTTATTATCAATCAATTTGTCGTAGAATATTACGTGGTACACGCTAAGATGAAGAAAAATAATTGTCAAAGTTTTTGGTTCTTCGCAGTGATGTCATCAATAATGATCCTCTTAAAATATTAAGGCAAAAATACAAAACCTCTAAAGCTTTGAGAAGATTGCATATAATCTCTCTGATATTTAAAAGTTGAAATTTAGCCTCCAACTTCTATTTTTTTTACATACTACCTTTACCATTAACTTAACATTATCTTTTTAGCAGTTGCCGCATCAAGCTAGTAGAAGACACCTCATATCTTATATGGCATCTTGTGTAAGCTAATAATAATTTTATAACAATTATATAATCTCTATATAAGAATTCAAATGTCATTTTATCATATAAACCCTCATTGTCTGCGCATCCTTTTCCTTTCACCTTTCATAAAGTTATGTGGTTTTTTTTTTAAACCAAATATTAATTAGAATGCTATTTATATGCATTGATAGATACTCCGCGATCAATATAAGTTGTAGTGCACATTCTAGAATTAATAAATGGTTCTTATCATATAAATAATCACATGTGATATTCATTTTAGTTATATATATTACCATTCAAAATTATCACTAATCAAAATTTAATTACTATGAGCCATTAATATTAGCCAGATAACTAACTTGCATATATCAATATATCCCTTCCTCTGTTCTTAAATATAAGATCTAGTTGACATATTTTTTAGAAAATTAACGAAGTTTAATAAGACACTTAATCATGACATATTGTAGGTATGATTAGATTATATGCTTATGTAATTTCTTTATTCTTCTTAGGATTTTCCAAACAAAAAAAAATTAATTAGTTTCTATATTTAGGAATGGAGGAAATAATTGATTAAGTTATTAATTTATAACAAATGTTTGTTATATACAACCAAAAAACAATGAATTAGCCACGGAATTTAGCGACAAAATTCCATCTGTGAAGACAAAATTTTGTGACTAAATGAGAGATTCTGTGACTAATTTTTTAGTAACTGCATATTTTAAGATGGATTCCGTTGCTAATTCCATGGTAAATCCACTATTTTTCTGTAGTATTAGTTTCTTTAAAATACTCTTACTAATCATGTTTATTGTAAGTTTGATGGGAACTCCCTTACTATGTCTGTTTAAGTAATAGCAATAATTTGGGGAAGCCAAATTATAAATTTGTGAGATAAAATGGACTGATGGTTTATATTTACGACTAAAGCAATTCACTTGTATTTAAGACTGTATGAGGTGTTATATTTTCCTCCACAACTCCTAGGGATGAAAGTCATGTGCACATAGTCATTTTGAACTCTGTATTCTATGTAAAATCTAATCCGTTGTCTCCACTAGCCATACTTGACTAGCTCAATGGAGTTCCCCCATGTGTTTTATATAATATATATTCAACTAGATTATATATTTCAAATTCAAATGGCGTAACACCACTTCTTACTGAAACCTATATATGCCCATTGTTTTAGTCCCTCTTCTTCACAAAGCAATCATCACACAATATAAGTTTTTATATTTATGACTAAAACAAACCCCTTGTACAACTCTTATATTAAGACTGTATGGAGTAATATATTTTTCTCCATAAATCATATATAGTGATCAAAGTCATGTGCACATAATCATTTTGAACGATGTATTCTTTGTAAAATCCTATATATCCGTTGTCTCCAACTAGCTAGCTAGCCTATGTATTTTATGTCGACCCGTAACTTGACTGGCTCAATGGAGTTGCCCATGTATATATATATATATATATATTCAACAAGATTATATATTTCAAATTTCAATGGCGTAACACCACTTCTTACTGAACCCTATATATGCCCATTGTTGAAGCCCCTCTTCTTCACAAAGTAATCAACACACAATATAGTAGTTCCTAAAAATGACGCACCTCAAAAGTCTCTCTGTTTTGTCCTTCTTTCTGGCTATTAGCTTCACATTCACATATGCCGCCAGGTTTGATATCACAAATAGATGCTCCTATCCTGTGTGGCCAGCCGCCTTACCCACCGGTGGTGGCCGACAATTGAATAACGGGCAGACGTGGTCCCTTGATGTGCCCGCCGGCACTACAAGTGGCCGTATATGGGGCCGAACCGGCTGCAACTTTGACGGATCGGGGCGTGGCCATTGTGGGACTGGTGATTGTGGAGGAACACTCCAATGCCGACTCTCTGGGGCACCACCAACTACACTTGCAGAATTTTCTCTTAACCAACCCAACAATTTGGACTTCTATGATATCTCTGTGATTGATGGTTTCAATGTTCCCGTGGAGTTCAGCCCAACTTCTGGTGGATGTAGAAGTCTTCGATGTCCCGCAGATAAGTGCCCTGATGCATACCTATTCCCTGCTGATAATACTAAAACTCATAGCTGCCGATCAGGAACTAACTATAGGGTTGTCTTTTGCCCTTGAATAATTAAGTCCTTAGTATAGCTATGTTTTCTTATCATGCAATAAAAAGAAAACTTTAATATTGTAATAATACGCCATCCGATTTCAGCACATCTACTTTTGTATGCTTTTCTGTTGGCGGGAAATAATTAAATTCTCAACTCTAATTATTATGTGTTTGAATCTCTCTCTCCCCCCTCCCCCTCCCTCCCTACCTATATGTCTGTTATGGGTGAATGCACAACGCTTTGGTCGCATAAAGATCACTTCCATAGCATAATAATTATTAAATTGATCTTCTAGAACACAAGGCTTTGTTTGGTTCAATGGAGGGGGTGGGGAGAGGAGGAATTTTGATACCTTATTATTTGGCTTAGAGGAGGGAGGGGAAGTAATAAAAAATTGACTGTTATGTACACCGTTATAAAATAAAATATTTTTCTTTCTGTTTCTAATTATCACACTACAGAATAACACCTGATTTCCAACGTAATTTCAATTTTCCGATGGAATTTCGACGGATTAGCTTTGGAATTGCATTTCATAGGCAAATTTAATCATTGCTAATTAATTTAATTATGGAAATTTTGTTCTTTCAAAAATTAGCCACAGAATTCTGTGGTTAACCCTTGACCTCCTGTGCCGTGTGCTAATGTGTCTTAATCAGATGAGTTATGATGAACCTATGATAATATTTGCAAACTATTATATATAATATCTAAACGCCCACAATTGTAAACATATTTCATCTTATTTACACTTTACATTATATTTAACTTAATATTTTATGAAATGTTTATTAATTATTATTATAATTTATATATTAATAATTACATTATTTTTATATAAATTATTTTTATATTCATATACTTTGCATTAAATTTATAAATAATATTTTTTTACTTTTATTATATAATTTTTTATTTTAATATATATTATAATATAATTTTTTTTTCTTTTTTTACTAATGATTATTAATAATTAACATATTATTTATTAAAAAATAAGGATAAATTTATAGCATATTATTTATTAAAATAATTTACTATTATATCATATGATGTAAATTATTTGAAAAAAGTGCTCACGAATTTCTGACTGAAACTCAATGGGTAATAAGTCACTGAAAATTCTTTAGGTAAATTACCATTGGAATTCTATGGGAAATTCATGGGTAGCGACATGAAGCCAAGCTTTATCCCCCTTCGAGTGGTTTTAGGACTAAGCACACAGAGGCATTGTAATTTGACTGCAATAGTGTAACACCTTATCTTTTACTACTATATTACCGTATTTTAATTGAATTATATCCACTTTTTAATACTGAAAGCCCTAAAATATGAAAAATTTTAAACCTTTCTCTTCGGCAACAATGTTCCAACCTTAGTATAGTTGGAATGGGCTTTTCAGACTAATTTAAAATACTAAAATCTTTTTATAAGGTCCAGTGGTTATAAGACAATTAAAATATTAATTAGATTTGTCCTAATATTTATCTAAGACTTAGTAACGATTAGCGTGGCTTAAAAATAAACTAGAGGAACAATCTCGATCGACGATCCTCTTTAACTGTATCTATCATCTTACTGCTCATCAGTTATGTACTTATGCTTGTCTTTTTGCTTATCTTTCATATTTACAATATATACAACTAGGCCCAAAATGTTTACCATAATACACTAACCAGCAGGCATTCCTGCTTTCTTCTACTTTACCTTACTCCCCAAAAAGTCTATCTCCTGCTAGCTTATCTGAAAAGCAATGGTCAACGCAGTTTATCTCATTAACCTTTATTCTCTTGAATATATATATATTGACATGTATGCATTTTATAAATCAGTGCAAATAATGACAGTTTATTCCTATTAATCTGTGTGTGATCCGCACCTACCAACCATTAGTAACGGTATATCCGTTAAAGAGTGGAGGCTATACCTGCAGGATTTCTCGTTATAGCATTTAAAACTATAACTAACTGGTTGGGAAAAGAGGTGGCCAAACCCCTAAACCCTGGAATACTCCAACTGAGGAATAATAACTTATCAACTAAATGCAACAGATAATACAAAATGATACATGTACTTTAATTTGTTACTGAAATAAACTGCTACCTGATTCTTGATTTACTCTTCGCTGTACTCTTTCTCTGCCTCGTACTCTGGAAATTCTATTCCACTATCTTGTCCTATAAATATTTATAATATAAAATATTACATTAATATCTAAACTTAAGTATAATAATTTAAACGTCTCTCACAAACCTATTATACTACCCCTTTTCTATCTTCTAACATTATTAAACTTGAATCCTTAACTTAGTGGTTACTTATACCATTACCACAAACATGAAACAGCACATATCTATATACACAAATACAAACATCAACCATCCCTATTATCTCAAATTAAACTTGCATATTAAAAATATTCACATTCTAGATCAATATCCAATACAATTAATCCAAACCTACTTCATTTCCTAAACTTAATCCCTTTTGAATTAACCCCTAACCAAAACAAAGAACAACCCATTTAACCTTCCTTATTTCTTCCTTTATTCTTCATTGAACTTATATCATTCCTTCCTTCTATTTTTATCATTACTCAATAATCAACCATTGGTTGAAGATTCAAATTTTCCTTTCTCTGTCACCAAATCAGTAACCAAACAATTAAAATTTCTAACTTTTTTTTTAGCACCTAACCCTTTAATCAACAATAATAACAATTCCTCTTATATCATCCATAATTCTTTCCTTTTCCTTGCTTAACTTAACCATCACAGCATTTTTTCTTCTTTCCCTAATCAATTCCAAATCAGCCAGGTATCAAATAAACAAGAATTGTACCTCTAGGTACCTAATATTAATCAATCATATATAACCAAAATTTCAAGCCATCTCCCAAAACAAAACAACATCAATGGCCATTTCTTTCTCTTTGGCCGAAACAGAACAGAAAATTGAAGGATCAGGGTTAGCAACTATAGCTCAAGCTTAACACACACAAAGCAAAGATAAAATTCAACTAATATATCTTAAGAATTTTGGTTTCACAAAATTCTTTTCTTTCATTTTCTCCCTTTCGGCCAGCAGAACAAGAACAAGAGGAACAAAATCCAATCATTCCAAATTTCATAATTTCACATACATAAAACCGTCAATCAGACCATAAGATTGGCTTCCTAATTACAAGTATAATATGCTCAGAAATTTTCCCCTTTCTGTCCGTCGAAATGCAGAAAACAGGGGAGGAGGAAAAGGCTTCAATAATCCACATCCAAGGCACAATCACGCTTAAAATCACTCATGCATCAGACTAATCGAGCTTTAAAACAACAAATACCCAAAATCCCCAAGTTCTTGCCGTCGGTGAACAGTAGCAGGGGAGGAAGAAATTCGAAAATCTTGATTCTAATACACTTCCTTTCCAAAATCAACACTTAAACAACCAAGAACAAGCTTCAAGCAACATTTCCATAATTTCAGAAGTCCCAAAAACCATTCAAAAATTCGAATCCATCCCCCATATACGCTCAGATTCGCGAGAGAAAAGAGAAGGAAATGAGAAGACAAAGCTTACCTAAGGTTCCTCTAGCCTTCTTGTTCGTCTTCCACTGAACGTGGCCGTCGCTCGCCGCCGATGCCGTCGCTGGAGTTGAAGAACAGAGGGAGAAGAGAGTGAGAGATGAGAGTCGGTGAGAGAGAGTGGTGAAGTGTTGTGTATGTGTGTATATTTCGGCAGAGGGAGTATATAATTTCAATTTCTTTTCTTTCTTTCTTTTTTTATTTTAAATGCATGTGTGTACACGTGGGGAGAGAGAGTATCTTGGAAGAAATGAGAAGGAAGTAGAACAATCAAGTAGACACGTGTGTGGCTAAGATTTAAAGGGATCTGATATTTATTTTTATCAGGTATTTTACTATCCTGCCCTTCCCTTTTAGTTAAGGATATTTTCCAACTAGGGGCAGATATTGTCTTTTTAATTTCTCAATTTATATTTTCTCTTAAATGGTAATTTCTTTTACCATTTTCATTTACAAATAAATCTGAAATTTGTCCCAAAATAATTTCTCTAGGTATATTTTAATTTCCAGATTTATTTATAAGACTCTTTAAATGTCAAGTAATACCCCAAGATTCCAAATATTTCCTTATTTCCTATTTTTCTAAAATTTGGGGTGTTACAAATAGCAAGGGAATACAAAATTATGTAAAGGGCATGCAATTGAGTTAACAAATGTCTTGGTTTGAGAGATAAAGGTTGGTATAGTTCAACACACATTTAATAAGGATTTGACTCATACATATCATTTAATCTAAGGTGGCAATTGTTGGTTTGCCTCTTCATTAATAACTTGGAGTTTGAATGCTATGAAATAATACTTTCGTGACATTTAAGATTCAAAACAAAATTTTTGGATGCTTGTTGCTCTTTTGAGAAAACTTTCAGGGCATTTGAAAACCTTAACCCAAACCATATTATCACCCATTCAACAAGGGTTGACTATGACGTAGCTTACAGTATTACATGGTAAACATCCATTTTTCTCTCTGTGAAACACATAAATGCTGAGAAATAATGCTTTCAAGGCATTTAAGATAAAAAAAAAAAAAAAAAAAAAAACTTCCGGATATTGGAGCTTCTTTGAGTAAACTTCCAAGGGCATATAGACCCTTAACCTTTTATTTTTTAATTTAATCAACATGTCTTATTCAAACACCATTCTTATGGTTACGGGAGCCATGTTCAGAATTGATTGGAACTGATTTGTAATTATGTCATATATATAGTATTAAAAAGTTTGAAGGGCAAGAGCGGAATAATATTATTTTCAGAGGCTTATTTTGTAATGATATATTTTTAAAAAAAATACTAGAAAAAGAAGCTCAAAATACATAAAGGACACTTAAATACACTAAATTTCTGAAATGACAGTTATGTGATATGAACCAATTTGTCCTTTGTGAAGTTAAAGGAAAAGACAAAATTTTTTTTATACGAAGTTTGTAAACAAAAAAATAAAGCTAATAAACTCATAAAGAGAGTTGGTAAGCACAAATACGAAGTTGGTAAAGTCAAGTAAAAATAGAGTTGGTAAATGCAAATAGAGAGTTGGTAAATCCAAATACGAAATTGGTAAAGTATAGTAAATAGAGACTTGATAAGTGCTTATGTGAAGTTGGTTAGTTTCTGTCACTCACCATAGGTTATATAAGTCATTTTCATTAACTTTATGAAAGACAGATCAATCCATGTTACATATATGTCCTTTTAGAAACCTAGTGTAACCAAGTATGTGAACATATTTTTTTTATCAAAATTTTTCTCTCATTTTCCCTTACAAAATATCCCAATTTTAGATGGCATGCTAGGGGAGACGTCGTCATCCGTTGACTTTTAAAAAATTGTTCTATACAAACAAGAAGAGAGGGAGTCTCTTTCTTCCCCTCTCCCTAAGTCCCTCCATCTCTCCCTCAAGCTTCTTAATCGTATTTAAGCATGTTTAACAGTTCTGAAATTTAGTTCTTCAAACCACACTGAATTGAAGTTTAATGCATCGAAAAACGCATACCACTCCTGGCCTCTTTTTTCTAGTATGTCCCTTTCCTTAAATTCAAGTTCCTTAGTTTATAGTTTGGAACAAATTATTATTTGGGAAAACTTATGTTTTAACACGAAGAAAATAACTTACTTGAAATTTTCATCTGCAAGTTTTTATTTTAAGGTTCTTGTCTCATTCAATTTTTTATAGGTTACATAACAAAATTCATTGATTTACACGGAGAGATATATTATTTCTTTTGATTTTTAATAGAAGATCTTATTTGTAGTATAATTGATATTACAAATTGGATTTTATAATAAGGACTAGAGGTAATAATTTATACATCTATCTTTTACAAATTAGTTTAATTTGTGACTTTATTTTTTTGTATTAAATTATTTGTAGTGGAGGGCTTTAGATCATTTTTTTTTCCCAAGAGCTTAAAATTATTCAACTATATATACTAAATTTTTTTCTCCTGTAGTCTTCTTGTCTGGTAAGGCAACCACAATTAAGACACGCGCATACACATATTAATGTGTATGCATGCTTTCATATTTCTTGATAAAACAAAAGAATGCTTTCATATTTGTTGACTTTATTATCTATTACAGATCATTCAAATATGATGACATCATAAAATTAAATGAACGTTAAAATTATTTGCACCAAAATTTACCTAAAAAAATATATGAACCAAGCAGTTTTTTGTCAATGTTGGGAAAAAAACTTATTTTTTTATTTTTTCTCATTATAAAATGAAATTTGTGCAATTATTATTCTTTTTATCACTAGTATATTTGTAAGAAAATGTGAGAATTTCAAATTAAAAGTACGATAAAAAAAATTACATTCTTGTGTCATTTGTTTAATTATCAGTGGGAACAATACGTTATCTTCAGGCAAAAAAAGGGAGAATACGTAGTTTTCTGAAATAAAACGTATTTTGGTAATTCACGACTACGAAAATTTTGGACAAAAGATGAATTTCCTTTTGTCCCCATGCACGACTTTTCTCCTTGCTCATATTTGAGAGGTGTCACAGGTGTGTAAGGACAAGAAAACGGCCCAATATTTGTAGAACTTCAATATTATCAATAATATAAATTAAATAAATATTCAGATAAAAAAACATAAATTAATGTAAAATTAACTGTTGATATGAAAAGGTTAATTCGTCAAATTTAGAAAAAGACAAACATGAAGGATAATTCATGATTTATAAGAGAGGGAGAGAGTGATTATTCGAGAGGGAGGGAGTGAGAGAGAGAGAGTGGGGGAAGTGAGACGAAGCTACAGTAAAAGTAAGCATGTGAATAAACAGTGAATTGTAATAAGAGGAAGCTCATTATCTCTCTCTCTTCTCTCCCTATCTCTCCTAATTTTCTATTGATTTCAATAATTATTATTTTGTTGTATCTTTCCTCCATAAGGAGGTCCAACTTCAAGCACATATAAAATAAAATTTTATAATTAAAATACTAATATAATGAAGCTAGCAGGCATTCTTGCTCTTCAATACTACCTTCTTCCTCATCTAACTTCTCCCAAACTGCTATGCTTCGTCATGTTTGGAAAGGGTGAGATTTTTGGAGATATCAGTAGCAGTTTATTTAATTCACTACTATACATAAAATTTATAAACCTATACAAATATAATAATAGCAATTATCCTTAGGATCTATGTGCTCCTAGCACAAACCAACCACTTAATTATCAATAGGTTTGAAGTTGATAATAGTGGGGTCACTATTTCCTATAGGGTTTTTCTGGTTATAACTATTAAGTTATAACAATCTGTCTCACTAGAGGGAGCGACCACTACTTTTACTAAAAGTCGCCAAAATTAAGGAACTACTCATCATGTGAGTTTGTCACTCCTGAAATCAATGAGTATTCAAAAAATATCTAATTAGTCTAATATAATGAGTTACGCTATTGGGTTGTTTTAAGGCCCTAATTTACCCTTTAGAGTTCTGTAAAATTCTTCAGAGTAATCAAAACTAGCTTAGATTAGGATGGATCAATGCATCTTCTACTCTAGGGGTCAACTAGCCCTAATTAAGGGCTAATTCAACAATCACATTTATAGCCATTATTTAGAGCTAGTGTTAAGCATCACTTTGTGTACGTTAGAGATTGAGTTTTGAAAATCGATTCCTCTAAAAAAATATGCAACCAAAACATTCTATTGAATAAACTAAACTACACAATCTAGCAACTACTAATAATCATAAAGCATCACCAACCCAATAGGAAATTTAATCATAAAAACCATTCAATTAATATAACTCAACATCTAAAACAAGTATTCCAATACATAGATAACTAGAAACAAAAACTGTGTCTCAAATACATATATACATAAAGCAATGCAACCACAAAACTCAATACATAAGGAAAAGAGCATGAGAAAACAAACAACTCCCACATTTTGCCCATACAAGCTAGAGCCACCTTCACACCACCAAAACTCCAAGAATCTAGCCTCTCATCTCTTCAAATTCGAGCCCAAAATTACCCATGGTGGCTGCCTCCATGAATGAAAAAGAAATACGGTGGAAATGGAAGGAGGAAGGGAAATGTTGCAGAAAATTAGAAACAATGGGGTGGAAGTGAATGTAAATGGTAAGTTTTTGAGTGGGAAATGAAGAAGAGCAAGAGAAACCTAGGAGAGCTTGAAGTTTTGGACTAAGAGGGTGGAACAAGAGGGCTTAGAATGAAGAGTTTTCAAGCTCACATGAATCTAAAACAACCTCATTTTGCCCTAAAATCGAGTTTGTTATGTTCCTAGATTTTTTGTGTTCGTTGTGGCACTCAAGTTTGTGCGCCGTAACACACCAAGTAGAGAGGCCCCTTGGCCTCTATGGATGCCTTTCCGTGGCACACACATAGGAGTAGCCTCCTTGTTATGCTCCATCAAGCTTTCCTTCTAAACTAGATTATTCAATTTGGGCTTTTTTTCTATGATCTACAATAGAATTGGACTTAAGATAGCATCAAAATGTTCTTGAAAATTGGTTAAGCAATAAATCATACTAATTATGCCTAAAATGCCTTTGATTAGTATAAACTCCAACAAAGTGTGCAAAAAGTCAGAATTTATCCTAATTATTTACAATTATCCCAAGAACATGCAATAATCCAATGATTTTATCAATTAAAAGCATATAAAACTATGATGCAATCAGTGCAAAAAAATGTTTATGCAAAATTCAGTAAAGGAAATAAATGAGGAAAAATATACTATTAAATTAGTATCAAAGTCGTCAGCAACGGTGATTACAAGGAAACGAGCAATCATTGTCGGGTTATATAGTATAGAATATAACTGACAAACTAAGAGCTTGAAGTTGTGGCGGAGTAGCTTTCTAGGGTACACAGAGCGATTCGTGTTTCTTATTCATAGTTGTTGTGCTCCTTTTATGCTTGAAGATTATGCTCTACTGCCTTTGATGTTTTTGGGTCAGTTGCAAATATGATGGGGTATGAGAGCCGTTAGGGTGTATCTATTTTTTGGCAACTTACCTGGGGTGACTTGTTTGCTGTGTGGAAACACGTCGTGTAAAGGGTGCTCTGATGGGCTGAACAATCTGCTTAGCTCTTCCTCATTCTTAGTCTCTCAAGTGGGCTTATCCTCTTTGTGATTGGGCTTGCCTTGCTGGGTAGGATGTCATGCATTGGGCCTCAGGATGCGAAATACCAGCTGGGCCTATGTAGGCCTAGGCGAATTATTTCGCCTACAATATCTCCAGTCATTCTCTTTTTTTTGTACACCACTTTGTAGATTTCAAAATCCTTGGACTAACTAGAAGCTTGGATTGCGTTAACATCCAATTGAAATTCCAATAAGAGATAAATCTGAATTTCTTCCTAATTCATTATTCCTTCTCCTTGAATTACCCAACCATTTAGTTAATCCCTTAACTTAGAAAATAATTTAAAAAAAACAACAGAAAGATTGCAAAAGGGATTCATGTACAAAATCTTCAAAATGAGCAGGAAATCACACATGTAGCTAAGAAACCAACTTCGATATACTCCTAGCAAAGTTGATTCACCTATTGGCTTCAGTCCTAGTTGAAACCCGACAAAAACTTGTTGGTGAACACCAACAAGGTTAGTTCAAGGAATTAGACCAAAATGACTTATAATGACAAAATTTCATCAAAAGACCTTTAGATTAATGTCTTATCTTACTTTTAATTGGTTTAGAATTCTTGGAAACCCCTACCCATTTGAAACCCACTCTCAGAAATGGTGCTAATAGGATATATAAATCGTAGAAATCGAAAGAGAGGGTTTACCGGATCTCAAAATTGTGGTGACATGTGGATTTTGATGCCTCTATTGTTGTCATCGACATTAAAAAACTTTGAGCGTTTCTCTTGCTTTCCCCTCCCCCTCCCAGCCTCCCTCTTGCTCTCTCTTTCTCTCCCATCGGGGAAGAAGAAGAAGAATGATGATGTAGATGATTGTGTGCAACAAAGGGCGGAAGTAGTTAAATGTTTAAAGGGGTGAAATGACCAACTTGCCATTTACCTTATAACTGAATATATTTTTCTATTAGAGGCAAAGATGTCATTTTTCATGAAAGACTTTTCAAATTTTATTTTAGTCCCTCAAAACAAAACTTTTATTGACTTTTAGTTTCTTCTGAAAATAATTACTAGAAATTAATTCTCATGTCAAACTAGTGATCTTCTCCCCCTATAAATTTTTTTAAGCCTAAAAATAATTTCTTTAAAATTTCCATATGAAAAATCCTCCTCTAACTATTTCCCTTCTATTTCTTGAGAAAATAAGCATTAAAATCCTTCAAAATAACTCTTTTTTATAACAAATAAAGGCAAAAAAGAAAAAAGAAAAGGAAACTACAAGGCACTAATCAACAGCAATGATGTGCATCGGATAAGAAGCATAATTATCTAACAAAACTTGAACAACTTCGGTAGAGAAACAAACAAGTCCAAGCGTTATATGGAACCCATCCTTATCCACTATGTCCGCTGCGGAATTTCAATCTCTCAAGCAACACTTGAGATCTCTACTTGTTCACAGTCACAAAACACCTCCACCTTACGGATCCCGAACGCCATGAAAATTTGAATCCCCAAAGTTTGGCCCATATTTCCGCCGCAGTACTAGAACCAAGCCCCAAGTTTACCATAAAACTTTTCAACAGGCTCCATTAATGGTCCCATATAGTAGTGTACCGGTACACGTCGATAAACCAATCACTTCACTCCTTGCACCATCCACATTAACCTTCACAGACCCTTCAAGCAATGGAGCCCATAGATTTACCGAATATTTTATAATTTATAGAACCCCAATTACACAATCACGTTTCTATTTCTCAAGTACTTAAATCGTCGTATTTATTGCAAAATAAATTAGTCTAACCACAAGAGTCCATTCCTGGATCGGACCGTTGAAAATGATGCAATACATGTCATGATTCGAACGCCTAAATTTCATCCTTAGCTAATTGTAACGAATTAGCACGCATCAATTTACTACATGGTATATTGCAGAACTCGATTCCAATTTATGCTTGTCTTGAATCTCTTTTGAAATTTAAAAGTCCTTTTTACATGTATAAAAATGATTTAGGCATTTGTTTCATAGTTACTTTGGCCAAATACCCGTCCTTATTGTTTTCATTCTTTGCTTCACCCCTTTCAGCCTAAACTTTAATTTCTTAAACAAAAAAAATTAAAAGTTGCATGGATTGAATAGCTCTTTGCTTAAGATAATGCAATTTTTCTTTCTCCTCATTTAATACTTGGTTTATTGCTAAGTGATGCTTTTAAAAAGAATGAAAGAATTTGAAAAATAAAATAATGCTACGTCAGTTTGTATAAAGTGTGAAAAAAAATAGAAACAACAAAAAAAAAGTAGCTGCACAAAAAAAAAAACAATTATAGAGTTATGAAAAAAAAAGAAAAAAGAAAAAAAAGGAAAGAAAGAAAGAAAGAAAGAAGAAAGAAGAAGAATAAATAAAAATAAGAGTACTCATGATTTCGCTAAAATTTGTATTCTTTCGTTCTTCATGTTGTTAAAAGCTTATCACTAATCCAAGTATTTCTCCATATTCATTATGTCATTTCATTACCTTCCCTCATTCATCATAACCCTTGAAATGTTCTTTTGATTTGTAAATGTAATGAGATTTAAAAGTGGAGATTGAGATGATAAACAAGCTTATGATAGATGAGTTTCAATAGGTGGAATGGAGTGAAATACAAGCCCTTAATTATTGTGAGAGAAGAGTACAAACACTTGACTTGTGAGTGACATCTTATTGTTATTTATCTGTCAAATTATTTGCCTTATTACTTGCATTTTTGGAAAATGGAAAATATATTTGTGAAGACTGATATATTCTTGAAAGATTGAATTGATTTAACTTTATAATGTTCTCATTAAAATCTTGTTTCAATGTTTTGCTTTGGTTATATTAGAATTTAAAATCTTGAGGACAAGATTTGATGCAAGTGTGGGGGTGTGTTGACTCCCCATTTTTAATGAGATTAGATTGTGGAGGCAACTGCATCGAGGACCGTCAGCACCGTCAACTTGCTTGGTCAGACAACTTGCATAGGAAAGGAAGGAGAGGAAGAAGAGCATTTGTTGGGGAGTTTCTCTAAACAAAGTCCTAGTCTTTTTCTTCTTCATTCTAATTTTGTTATCCGACTGTGGCTTGTGATGTTGCTATTTTATTAATTTTAATTATGACTAGGTAATTAATTTGTATTAGGATTATTTGGAAACTTTATATTGATTGATATTTGAACCACTTTCTCTTTTGATGATTAATAAATATGATGTTGTGAATTTAGCTTGAACTTTATTTCTTCTAAGTGGTGGCCAACATTTAACTTGTTAACCAAATTAGTGGCTTGAGAGAGCATTGATTAAGCAAAGAACTAGGTTAAATTCAAACTTGTCTTGAGATTCTAAATTGGGATTGAGAGTTTGTTAGTGAGATAGAGATATTCATTAACCAAGTTTTGTAAAATTGAAGTGGGTTGTTTATAAAGGCTAGTTAACATAATATGTAGTAAGAGATTATGCATATTAGTGTTAAATTAAGGTTTGGGTAAGCTTGAGAGAGTTATTCAAATGAATATGACTTCAAACATCAACTTATTATTCATTAATTGTCATTACAGGAGGGTTAATCAAGTATCATGAAATACAACGTGGATAAATAATCCTAGATTTCCTTTTGTCTTGAATTAAAGTTTTAATTTATTAGTTTTGATTGTGGCTTGTGATGTTGCTATTTTATGATTTTTAATTTTAATTTTAATTTTACTTATGACTAGGTAGTTAATTTGTATTAAGATTATTTTATAACTTTATATGGATTCATACTTGAACCACTTTCTCTTTTGATGATCAATGAGTATGATGTTATGAATTTAACTTGAACTTTATTTAATAAGCTAAATGTTGGCCACCACTTAGAAGAAATAAAGTTCAAGTTAAATTCACAACATCATACTCATTAATCATAAAAAAATAAAGTGGTTCAAGTATCAATCCATATAAAGTTTCAAAATAATCCTAATACAAATTAAATACATAGTCATAATTAAAATTAAAATTAAAAATAATAAAATAGCAACATCACAAGCCACAGTCGAGTAACAAAGTTAGAATGAAGAAGAAAAAGATCAGGACTTTGTTTAGAGAAACTCCCCAACAAATGCTCTTCTTCCTCTCTTTCCTTTCCTGTGCGAGCTATCTGATCGAGCAAGTTGACGGTGTCGACGATCCTCAATGCAGTTGTCTCCACAATCCTTTTGTCCTCCCATGGAGATGATACACCAAGCCCACGCTTATCTCTCGCTCTGGCTTCGAAGAAGAAGATGGTGGATGAGATTGTAAGGATGAAGATGAAGGGTTTGCTTGGATGGGAGGAAAAAGATAGAGGAAAGAAAGTGGGAGGAAAGAAAACAGAGAGGAACAAAAACTGGGAAAAAATATAATCTCCCATCTTGCTTGGATGGATGAGGGAAAACAAAGAGGAAAGAAAATGAGTAAATATCAAAATGACACAAAAACCCTATAAACACTTAACAAAAAAAAAACCATATATTTCAACAAAGGAAGTTATTTTTTAAGTAAAAAAGATGGAGTTGACATAATAACCTTGAGTTACTACTTCCAAATTTGTAAACTCTTTAACTTCATATTCAAAATCCAACATTTTTCCACTATGATCCTTGATCAAACATTGATTATTATGGTTTACCATCTCTAGAACAATTCAAAACCACAGTACACAACTACACACAAGAACAAAATTATATTTCCAAAACAAGCCAGCAGGAACAAAATTAAAAGGAAACCCGGTAACTATGGGTTTTCAAGAAATAAGCTAAACAGAACAAAATTAAGAAAAACTAGGAACCAAATTATAATTCTATACACAAACTACAGTCCAAGATTCACAAAAAATACAAATCACAAAGACAAAGATTCGGAAATTTTCGAACCTGCAAGAATCAATGGAAAATGTCGTCAAATATGAAAAATCAGTGGCAACTTGATGGAAAAAGGAACAAGTTCTTCTCATAAAACCAACACGTGTATTCAAATATGACAAAAGAACATAAGAAGAAAGGCATTGTACATACACCTCATCTTGGTTTGTTTGTCTGATCTCAACAAAAAAACATGGGATATACACCTCAGCTTGAACCTCATTTTCTTATCATTTATTGCAATAAAAAATCTATCGGTAAGGCAACTTTATCCAGTAACTCCGAAATGCTAAGCTAGCGAAGAAAAGCAATCATTACTAAATTAATCAGATTTATTCATCCTTCGAATGAAAGGGCTGAAGCAACTTTATCAGTAAATTGTGGAAAATGCCGTGCGGTCCGATATCAATGGAAAAAATCGATGGACCAAAGACACATATTAGCGCTCAACAATAACAAGGTAAGAAGAACCAAAAATCACAATAGAATGGAGGGGATGATGATCCTACCTGAAGAAGAAAACCCCGGTGGACTGAAGATAGCTTGTGGATGGAGGAGATAAGTGCACGCGCAAGAGAAAGATGAGAACGCGGGAGGGCAGGGGCAGACACTGGAATAAAATATTTTGGGAGAAAATCTTCCCACTTATAAAGAGAAAACTTGGGGGAAAATGAGGCGTGAGACCCACCCCATTTCCCCCCATATTTTCTTTCCTTCTACATTTTCCCTCTCATCCAAGTAAGAGAAAACTTATTTCCCCCATCCATTTTCCACCCTAGTTTTCTTTCCTTCCCCATTTTCCTCCCATCCAAGTAGGCCCAAATAGTGTCGTGTGTGTGCCGCTTCTGTCTTTATCCTGTAAACCTCCTTTTTAATTCTTGCAATTAGGTCTTGCTTTTCATTCACCAAAAACAGTGTCGTTGGAGCTTCCCCTAACTTCACTTGTTTTCCTTTTCAATTTAGATTCCTCCAATCCCCCAAACCGTGGCTGCGAATGAAGAGAAGAGAGGTAAAAGTAAGGAGGAGGAGGAGCAGCAACAGCAGCAGTAGTAGTCATAGTCGTAGTAGTGGTAGTGGTAGTGGTAGCAGTAGTAGTGGTGGTGATACTAACTACAGTCACATGAGGCTACTTCTTTTGATTTTCCTTTTTCTTTCTTTTTATATTTTCTTTTTCCTTAATATCTAACTAATCCTATTTAATTCAAAATATTATATTTACCATGAGATCCCCTAAATAATGCACCAATTTGATATTCTATCAAAATTATAACCAAATCCCTTTAATTTAGCATTAATGACTCTCCAAATTTACCCAAATATATATATATATATATATCAAATCTCATTAAAAATGGATAGTCAACAGCTTGGTTACTTCTATACCAGAGCATAAACCAATTGTCTGGCCATTATAACTTTCAGGATGGTGATTCGGATGTCTCGAATCGGTTGACAAAATTTCAAGACCTCGAAACGGTGAACGAATCCATAAACATTGATTCATCATGATTATCATGTGTTTATATGACAATAGACTTCTCCCATCTTCTATCCCAATAAGTTCTCAATTTGAATTCCTAAAACATAATCCAATTAGGTATAATTTTTTTCTTATAATTATTGACCTTTTTACTGGATAATTCCCTTAGATCATCAATCATAATCACAAATATACTAATTAAAAAATATGTCTTATAATTAAGATTATAATTAAACTTTAAGTAATAGAATTGAAACTCTACATATTTTAGGTCTCCACATTAAATTTATATTTATTAGTTATATAAATATTAAGATAAAATTTGGGGTTTTGCATTTTGCGGTTTGCCAACAAAATCGGTTATTATTATTTTATTTTACTGTCAACTTCTTGAAAAGAACAAAAAAGAAAGAGAGCCACCGTCCCAATTGATAGCTGATATCCTTGCTTTGAACTTAATACAATGTTGACGTAGTTAAATATCAACTTGAAGAAGATTACGCGGTATGCTATGTTGCTCACAAGTTGTTCATGGCCTTTAACAGTGCTGTCATGGAAAATAGTAGCTAGGATAATAACTCCTCAATATACTAAAAAAAGATTATATGCATTAAGAAGTATTTTTATTTTGTTATTATAAGACACGTTTTCAGAACTAATAAATAATCCTTATTACAAGTAATCAAATATGATGTTGATCATAGTTTTTTCAATAATTTTTACCAATTTAAAATCTGGTGCAATTTTTCTCCATAGCTCTTTATATTATTTGAAAGTTTATCCCTTGCATCCAACTGGCTTTAATAATTTATACTGACCTCAAACTTGGCACTATGAAGTTAAATTATATACAATACATTTTTAACATATAAATAAATGATCATATTCTACATATATTAAATTATTAAGCATTTTGTATATCAAAAAAATTAAGTAATCATTTATAAAAGCAATATATATAGTAAAAACTAAAAATTTATTAAAAAATAAACTGACAAAAAATATAGTGAAAAATAAAAAATATTACAAAAAGTAATAACTTATTAAATAGTTATCATATATTATTGAAATGTTCAACTTGCATACCAAAATTGTAAAAAGAATAATGTAATAAATTATTAAGTTATAATTATTTAACAAGTAAGCTAATAAAAATTAGGGTGAAGGGTCAAAAATGACCCTGCACTTATGTCCAAGGTGCATGTTCACCCGCAAGAGTACGGATCGCAACAAAGTATAAAATTATCGTCCCACAGAGATTTGTTTTAAAACCCCAATCAAACAACAAGTTAATGAACTCAATTAAGTTGAATAAATCAAATTCTTTTAGCAAATAGGTTTTGAAAACTATTCTAAACTAAAAATAAAGAAACGAACAAGAAATATTTAATTTATCAATGAACTACGCCTAGGATTAATTCTCACCATTGTATTTCATGAACCCTAATTAATTTCCCTTCATTTAGTCTTTAAATGATAATTTATTTTTGCCTAAGGTTCTAAGGTACTTGAAATGTTCTCTCGAGTCAAAATCAATTAGCTACTTCTCATTAAATTTGCTCAATTTCTTGTTACAACTTAATGAAAGTATGCATTAACGTCCAACCTTAAACTGACAAAATCAGGTCAATAAATATATCTCTATTCTACCGACAAACCATCCGTTAGTTGATTTAAACTTCAAGTCTAGTCTGATTTACCCTAGTTCTACACCTAAACTATCTCTCTCGAGTATAATTTAAATGAACAAATCGCTCTAAAGGGTTATCAGTCAATTAGAGGCATTAGAAATATGATAAATCAACATAAACAATCATCAAGTACTAAAGAAAAAGGAAACAAATTAGGTTTCAATTCATACAAGGCTTAAATCAATCCTAGAACAAATGATTTAGCTACTCATGAATGAATTAAACCAGAAAATACAAAGAAATTCCATGTCTAATTCACAAAAGTAACAAAGAATTAAAGAAAACAAGAAGAATCTATCACCGTAGGGCAAGAAATTCCTCTAATTTTGCTTCTCAACCTCGAATTTTGCAAACCTTAGCTCCCAAGTTGTGTGCAATGATGAGTCTTATTGTTCCTAAGGGTTCTAGGGTTGAAGCGGGCTGATTGTGTGTGTATTTTCATGCCTTAGGTGTTTTAAAAGGATAAAAAACGAATCTGTGTGAGTTTAGGACTTTTAGGGATTTTTGCGCAGTGCCATAACACCAGAGGCAAATTTCAGCAATTAATCTCCAGCTTTCTCCACTCTTTTCCTTTGCTCTTCTCCTCCTTCCTAGCTTAGAATATCCATTTGTACCTATCAAAATCATGCATAAAGGTAAGGGAATCATGCCAATCAAATTTTCTAATAAATTGTCATATTTATTTAAAAAATAATTAAATTAAGCTTATATGACAAATTTGTATAATTTTCTCTAAAACGCTCTTAAAATTCCTTTAATCACTACTACAGAAATGGGCTATTGCAGCGCTCCAATAGCGGCGCTTTCAGGGGTGAGCGCCGGTATAGGGTGGGGGTGGACCTATAGCGGCGCTTATTGCAATAAGCGCCGTTATAGGGTAGTTGTTTTTCCACTTTTATTCTTTTTTTTATTTATGATTATGAAACCTATAGCGGCGCTTAGTCTTAAAGCGCCGGTATAGGCTGATATACTAATTAATATTATTTAATATTATATATTCTGTTTCGTTTTTTTATAATAATTAAAATAATAATTTAAAATTAAACTGTAAATACTAATAGCTATACCGGCGCTTTTTGAAAAAAGCGCCGGTATAGGGGGCCAAAAATTGGAGGGAAATTTCCCTCCAAAAATTTCGGACCCCCTATACCGGCGCTTTTTAAAGAAAGCGCCGGTATAGGCTGATATACTAATTAATATTATTTTCTAACATAAAATTACATTTTTTGAATTTTAAATAGAAAATAATAATTAACAATTGATATAAGAATTTAAGACTAAATATTAAATATTAAAAAGAAAGAAATGAATAAAATATTCGTATATTTTTCAAATTAAATCATTATAATAATAAAAAAATTAAATTAATATTACAAAGAAGCAATAATACCTATACCGGCGCTTTTTAAAGAAAGCGCCGGTATAGGCTGATATATTAATTAATATTATTTTCTAACAAAAAATTACATTTTTTGAATTTTAAATAGAAAATAATAATTAATAATTGATATAAGAATTTAAGACTAAATATTAAATATTAAAAAGAAAGAAATGAATAAAATATTCGTATATTTTTCAAATTAAATCATTATAATAATGAAAAAAATAAATTAATATTAAAAAGAAGCAATAATACCTATACCGGCGCTTTTTAAAAAAGCACCGGTATAGGGGGCAAAAAATTGGAGGGAAATTTCCCTCCAAAAATTTCGGACCCCCTATACCGGCGCTTTTTAAAGAAAGCGCCGGTATAGGCTGATATACTAATTAATATTATTTTCTAACAAAAAATTACATTTTTTGAATTTTAAATAGAAAATAATAATTAATAATTGATATAAGAATTTAAGACTAAATATTAAATATTAAAAAGAAAGAAATGAATAAAATATTCGTATTTTTTTCAAATTAAATCATTATAATAATAAAAAAAATAAATTAATATTAAAAAGAAGCAATAATACCTATACCGACGCTTTTTAAAAAAGCGCCGGTATAGGGGGCCAAAAATTGGAGGGGAATTTCCCTCCAAAAATTTGGAACCCCCCTATACCGGCGCGTTTTAAAGAAAGCGCCGGTATAGGGGTTATAGTCTTTAATATAACCCCCATTCTCCCTCCCGTGTCTGTCTTCTTTTTTGTTCTTTCTCCCTCCTCCTTACTCTTTTATTCTTTCCCGAGTCCACCGCGCTGTTGTAGCCTCCTCCGCCACCGTCGCTCCTTAAGTCGCTGCCGTTAACTCCCTCCTTGTAACCCCAAGATCCGACTCGCTGTTCTCTTATTAGCGACGCTTCGCGCCGTTGCTCAGTCGTCCGCCGCCGTTGCTCTCTCCTCCGCCACGGGTTCTCACTCCTCCGCCGCCGTTGCTCCCTCCTCCGTCGCTGGTTTTCCCCTCCTCCACCGATACATGTGAGTTTCTTCACTTGCTTTGCTACTTTTAATTATTTTCTTCCAAAATTTTTTTATTTATCTTAGAATTCGTTGCTTCTTCTCTGCCTCACCTAAGTTCAAATCACAATGGAGGCAAGAACAAATTACATTGAGAAGAAAATGACATTGACTTATTGATACGTGGCAGGGGGAAACTGGTAGTATATGTTACCTTGTTCATTTACTTGTTGAGATACACTTACTCCTTTACTTGTATAATTGTTGTATTTGATAGTTGGAGTATAATTAGCAAATATTTATGGCCCCTAAAAACAAATTGTATAGAATTACTGGTGTATATGGACTGCCTGAAATTGTATAGAATTGCTGGAATTTTTGCAATAATGCAGGTGGGTGTGAATTAAAATACAAATTGTATATTTTTAAAAAAATATAACCTATAGCGGCGCTTTTTACGAAAAGCGCCGCTATAGAGAGGCCTATACCGGCGCATTTTACAAAAAGCGCCGGTATGGGCCTTTTCAGTTTTAATAAAATATAATTAAAACATGACATATACCGGCGCTTTTTGTAAAAAGCACCGGTATAGGCCTTTTCAGTTTTGATAAAATTTAATTAAAACATGACATATACCGGCGCTTTTGGGTAATTAAGCGCCGCTATATGGTCACCTATAGCGGCGCTTTATAAGCGCCGCTATAGGTCACCTGACCTATTGAGGCGCTAGCTATAGCGGCACTTCAAAAGCGCCGCTATAGGGGTCAAAAAAGCGCCGCTATAGGTGTTTTCTGTGGTAGTGAATTAACATTGATGACTCCCCAAATATATTCTAAATAATCCCTAAATCAATGTTAAATGGGGAGTCATCAGTGCATCAGGACCTTATACATTTTTTGGGCTCAAAATTATCCATCAATTTTCAAATTCGGGTCAATAATGACTTTTCTGTCAAACTGACCCAACTGACGATTCAAATTCGGGCTAATAATGACTCCTCCGTCAAATTAGCCCCACAAATGTTTCAAATTCCGGGTTAATAATGACTCATCCGTTAAACTGGCCCAACAAAAATTAGATTCATGTGAAATTCCAGTGTAGGACTTACCCATAAAAAAGTTACGGAAATTAGGCCAGTTTGACGGAGGGGTCATTATTGGCCCAAATTTGAAGCGTCATTTGGGCCAGTTTAACAGATAAGTTATTATTGACCAGAATTTGAAAGTTGATGGACAATTTTGAGCCAAAAAAGTACAAGGTATGCACTTTAGATATAAGTACAAGATCATTTTTTACCTTTAACCCTAAAAATTATATACATATACACGCTCGTGCGCGGGAGCTATAATAAACTACTAATAAATAATAATTATGATAGATAAGATAATGGAAAGGGAGAAGTTCATTTTTAGTCCCAGATATGCTACTTATTTTTCAAGGGTAAAGGGTAAAAAATGATCATGTACTTATGTCTAAGGTGCGTCTAGCACCTTATACTTTTTTTGGCTCAAAATTGTCCATTAACTTTCAAATTCAGGTCAATAATGACTTTTCCGTCAAATTGGCCAAACGGACATTTCAAATTCGGGTCAATAATAACTCATCCATCAAACTGGCCCAACGGACGTTTCAAATTTAGGCCAATAATGACTCATCCGTCAAACTAGCCCGTTTTTCATTACTTTTTATGAGTAGGTCCCACATTGGAATTTCACAAGAATCTAATTTTTGTTGGATCAGTTTGATGGATGAGTCATTATTGACCTGAATTTGAAACATCCGTTGGGCCAGTTTGACAGAGGAGTAATTATTGGCCCAAATATGAAACGTCAGTTGGGCCAGTTTGATGGAGGAGTCATTATTGACCCGAATTTGAAAGTTGATGGACAATTTTGAGCCACAAAAAAAGTATAAGGTATCAGATGCACTTTAGACATAAGTACATGGTCATTTTTTACCCTTCACCCATTTTTCAATAGGTCCCTAAAGATTATGCAATTTTAATTCAGTATTAAAGAACTGGTTCAAATGTTCATGTGCATTTGTAAATTGCTTAACACTTGTAGTTTTCTACTTTATAAACTATTAGAATTTAAGTTACAAACACATAAAAAAAATGTAAGTTACAAAATTCGTAGATTTTATATGTAGGCTTATTATTTTGTTATGATTAGTTTATTAAAATACTTATATGCCCTTTTGGACTTTAAATGACATCATCAATTGAAATTTCTGAATGTTTTAGAAACTATTGAAAACTAAATTACATCTATGGTATTTAAATAAAATTCTTTCCGAAAACGGATAAAGTTAATTTTATTCTCAAAAAATCTTACTGGCAAAACAATGGAGTAATTAGGCTGGGAAAATTTTGGAAATGCCATATATGGATTCAAAGTTTTTCTTTTACAGGGTCTTTTATATATCAACTTAGTAGTGCCATATCAAAATTCGGTAATTTCATATATTGATTGATAATTTAATATATAAACTTGTCATATAGAAGAACTTAATAATTTTATAGGTCAACTTGATAATGTTATATCAAAACTTGGTGATTGCATATTGACACTTGGTAATTGTATATCAGAAATTGGGCAAAAATTGGAAACAAATTTAAAGTGTGTACATATGTTGCGTTAATACATTGAAAGGCTTGGCGGCAATTTGGCAAACTTCCCACCATCGTCACTTTACCTCATTTATTTTGGAATAAAAGGAGAATGTCCCAAAAAAAAAATCTCACTGGCCATCGGAGCCCCAACGACAGTTTGACCCCAGCCGGCGAGGGGTGGGGTATTATTTACCTCATAATGATTATGCAAATTTTTTTCATCTTTTTTCTTTGTTATATTTTGAGATCCTTTTTTGTTCTTTTTTCCTTGACTATTACGAGTTCATCAAGAATTTGTTGAGATATTTGCCATTAGAAACATCTTGAAGACAGAGCATCAAGCTTATTCGAATAAACACATATTTATGTTAGGGATATTTTTAGAAACTTGTGGTGAGTTTTTTTTTTTTTTTTTGACCTGTTGGTGAGTTTAAACTATACCTTTAAGGTTTAATTAGTTGCTTGGGTATCAATGAGAATGAATTCGATACTAATTAAAAAGTAACTAATGGGAGAATATTATAACACTTTAGAAGTGGCTACCATTATAAATGATTGAAGAGCGTCGATTCAAATGACAGAAAGTGGTATAAAGGGTAAATCTAATTCCACTCTTTTAGGGCTGGAGTCAAGTAACTTAATTTTTAATTCATATTCTTGTAATTATCGGTCGTTTCAATTTCCTTTTCGTAAAGGTTACCTGTTATTATTTCAGTATTTTCACACTCAAATTGACCAAGTCTGCTCCAATAAGTTGACGAATATCCTACTATATATTTTCTTTTTTCTCCTTTTCTAAGTACATTTATTTTCTTACCAGAGATAATTTTGTTTTAGACACTGTAGGACACTAATATAGGCATTTTCCCCACTTAAAATTTAAACCTTAGTTCAATATATTATGAGAAACTAAGTCCTTACGTAAGCCCAATTCTTGTGGATTATACTATTCATATCTATTCTTCGTTTTCTTACACAATTCTTTTTGGGCATCTACATAACATAGGCATTCAGATCATGAATCAACTTCAAATATATAACAATCCTTCATATTCGTAGGCTCTAGGCGCGTCAAATCTTTGATATTTTTATGCATTTATTGATTTTACAAATAAACGGCAATTGCTTGCATACTTGCATGTGTGTTTTTCTTTCTTTTTTCCCAGAATAGTACTTGCGAGTATGACTCTCTGGTTCGAATATCGTGTAGCCTTTAACCTCTTTAACTATGTTATTACTCCTCATGATGCACCTTGAGAAAACTACTTGAAGGCAATAAAATAGCGGAAAAAAATACAAACTAAACTTCAAAGGATCAAATATGAAGAAAACGATGTTTGGATTGTTCCCATTTATCATTTCATAACGCCTCTATCTCTGATTTTTCAACAGTTCTAAATCTTATCCAACATATTGTTTAATATGTTAATGGATGCCACGTTAACATTTCTAAATAGCGTATTAACTAAGCTTTCATTATTTTAAGTTAGTCTCTAATAAATACTTGTCAACTTTTGTTTTCTAGCACATTAATAAGCTTCATTGTTTAATCTTATTTGGCAAACTTCTACTTAGCACGTTAATAATTACTTTTAGTTTTAAGTATATGATATATTTACCTAACTTGATTTGATTAAATATGATGGCTAAGTTATTTGGTATAACATGAATTTTCTAAAATATCCTAACAATCTTCCTTAATTCCCCCACCTCCTCTCTTAATTTACTCTTGTTGATAAAGCATCAACAAGGGTAATTTTGGAAAATATTGACAAGATTAGAATTAGGTTCTGTATTTAATACTAAGATCAACTCCTCAATTATGTCTTGTAATAAGAATAAGATGGATTAATTCCTAATGCCTTAACAAGATTCTCGAAAATCTTGTGTCTAAAGTGTATACTTTACACAGCAAATTTACCTCCGGATTTATAGTTGCTTTGTTTTTTGTTTTTTATAAGTATATGGATAATATTATTAAAGACAATCATATATGTTTGAGGCATTCTTGAGTATTAAATATGGGCACTTCTTTCAGCGAAAATTCTAACATTAATTTATCATATTACTCCTTTCGTTCCTAAATATAGGACCTTTTTGGGGAGTTGATTTTGTTCCTAAATATAAAACCTAAGCTTTTTACTAATTTTTACCAACATATCCTCATATTATTCCTATTGATACTTCTTAATAATAAATAAGCAAGGGAGGTAGGATGGGAATAAAGGTAGATAATTAAAGTGTTTTGATAATATCATGTAATTTTAACTAAGTTAACTAACATCCTTAATCTAATCAAATTATATAAATATATCTTATATTTAGGAACGGAAATAGTATAATGGATTAGCTCATTATGATACTCAACCTCGTTGGTTGCTTTATTTGTTTTTCATTGATAGGTTTTACTATATCTTGGATTAGTGTGTGTAGTCCTGTTTGTGGATATTGATAAAAATGACTTTTGTTGGCCCTAACATACATTAAAGTTCATTAGGGAATATTATTATAAAGAGTATATTTAGGAACTTGTGTAATTGGAGACTTCTGCTACTACTTGCTGTGTGCTCTATGCCACTTTTGGTGTCCCTTACGCCATACAAGCACTTTCCTTATATTAACTTTTTATTAATTTAATTTAATTTCATCCAATTTATTCAAAAATTTGAGATTACAAAAAAAAAAAAAAACAGTAAAGTAGCCATGGAATTTTGTCAGTTATACCAAATTTCGTGGCTAATTGAGAAATTCGGTGGCTAATTATTTAACAACAATCTATTTTTTAACGGATTCCTTGACTAATTGACTATTTTTTTTTATGTATATTTCAACTCTTACTTACATAATTCAAATTCCTGGTCCAATTGTGCCACAATATTGAATGAAACTTTAAAATGTTTTTGAGACAGATCTCAACATTTTGTTTCAGTCATACATTACAAATTAATAATCTACTGGAAATTCTACTATCAACAGATTAAAATAGGTTACTATTATTATTATTTTAACATTCATAACTTGATAAAGGGGAAAAAAACAAAAGAGTTGCCGGGCCGAATTGTTAGCTGATGGCGTGCGAATATATAACAAGTTATCAATAACTTGTTGGCGAAGATTACGCAGCATATGCTATGGTGATCGCAAATTGTTTTTGTTTATTAACATTCTTTTTTCGACAATTATTTCGTTTCTTTACATTGATGTCATAATAATTGTACTGGGATTATATAACCCTCTTAACTTAATGTAAAAAGGGAAAATTCCATTAAGTGATCCTATAAGCAATTTAAGGTCAGAAAGCCCCAACAAAACTTTGAAACATCACTGTACACCTAGGAGGAAAATGAAATAAAATCTTGACGGTCAAATGACTTAATTGTCCTTGTATCATTTGCAAGATAAATATTATAATTTCGAAGACAAATAGGTAAATTTCCAACATAAATGAAAGTATTTTCAAGATAATAAGTGAATCTAAAACAATAATAGTTACAAAATATGTGTCATTTACAAAATAAATATACTTATTTCCAACATATATAAAAGCCCCAGACACATATTTTCAACATACGTATGCATTCTAAGGCACTTGTGTCTTGGTAATACCCTTATATGTGTTGCAAACAAGTATATTTGTCTAGAAAATTTTCATTTTTTTTTTCAAATAACACATTTTTTTGTAAATGCTTCTTTTCCCTTAAACTTTGTTTTCAATTCATTTATTGACTTAGACATTCAAGATTTTTTTTCTTTCCATTTTCCTCTAGAGGAGCAGTGATTTTTCAGAAATTTTTTGGGGCTCTTTGATATTCAATTGCTTCTTTTGGGGCAAACTAAAATTTTCCCATATAATAATAAGTAAATATATACACACGCATTTAAAGCTGTACTCCATCCATTCCTCATAGAATCGACATTTTAGGATGAAAAAATCGCTACCATTATAAGTTACCATATGTGATAATAATTATATTATTTTTCAAAGTTATCCATTTTCCAAATTTAATACTCCCTCCGTCCCTTATTATAAGAGCCAAAGAAGTGAAATAACACATATTAAGGAAGTGGTTGAGAGAGATAAATGTGTCTGGAATAATTTTGTTTTCTTAAGTTTGCCCTTATTTATGATTAAGTATATAAGAGAGAGAAATGTAATAATAGTGTAATAAATAAGTATGAAAGAGAATGTAAATAGAGCGAATAATGATGGGGAAAGTGGAAAAAAAACTCATTAAGCGCTTTGACAAATTTGGACAGGCTCTTATAAAAAGGGATAAAACCATTCAATTTTTTTGCTCTTATATATAGGGACGGAGGGAGCATAATTTTTCTCCATAACTCGTAGGGAAGTAAGTTACCATATGTGATAATAATTATATTATTTTTCAAAGTTATCCATTTTCCAAATTTAATATAAATTTTCTCCATAACACCTAGGGGAGGAAGTCATATGGCAGTGTTTGGTGTAAACTTTTACCCATTGTATCAGACTAGCTAGCTTATATTTTCTATGTTGACCCGTAACTTGAGCGGCACAATATAATGTAGTTCCACCGCGCTTATATACATTCGACCAGATTATATATTTAATTACATGTAGGCAAATACTGGGGCAGCATCGTTCAAATTTCAAAAGTGTAACACCATTTATAGCTAGCTGATGAACCCTATATATACCCAATGTTGTCATCGCTCTTCTTCACAAGCAATCACCACATAATAATACAGTTCCAAAAATGATGCTCCTTAAAAATCTCTCTGTGTTGTCCCTCCTTCTGGCTATTAGCTTCACATTCTCACATGCCACCACATTTGATATCACAAATAGATGCTCCTACACCGTGTGGCCAGCTGCCTTGCCCACCGGTGGTGGCACCCAATTGAATCCCGGTGAGACATGGTCCCTTAATGTGCCTGCCGGCACTACTAGTGGCCGTATATGGGGCCGGACCAACTGCAACTTTGACGGTTCGGGCCGTGGAAATTGCCAGACCGGTGATTGTGGAGGTGTACTACAATGCCAACTTTCTGGGGCACCACCAACTACACTTGCAGAATTTTCTCTTAATCAGTTCAGTAATTTGGACTTTTATGATCTCTCAGTGATTGATGGTTTCAATATTCCCATGGAGTTTAGTCCAACTTCTGGTGGATGTGCGGATCTTCAATGTCCTGCTGATCAGTGCCCTGATGCTTACCTTTACCCTAATGACAATACTAAAACTCATAGTTGCCCATCAGGAACTAATTATAGGGTTGTCTTTTGCCCTTGAATAAGTTAGTCCCACCATGCTTTCTTATTCCTATCTCCAAATAAATAGAAACCATATAATAAAACTCAAGTTGTAATATTGTAATAACTATAAGACGTGCCATTTTCAGTACATGTACTTTGCTGTGCAGTTCTCTTTGCAGGAAATAAATACATATTCTCAACTTTGATTATTATGTATTTGGATGAATCTCTTTATTTTTTTTTTCAAGCGTGCATGACGCTTTTGGTGCCATGAAGATCACTTCCATAAAATATGATTAATTAAATTGATCTTCTGAAACCTAAATGCCTCCCCCCCCCCCCCCCCCCCACCCCTTCTCTCTGATTTTGTTTTGCATTTAACTAGCTTTTTTTATCCCCTCAATCTTCATCATAGTATTTACGCATGCTCAATTCTTCTGCATCGTCATTAAATCACACTAAATTAAGGTTCAATTTATAGGGGGAAAAATTCATTCTCATATCTTCTCTAATCCGTCTCTCGGTTTAAATTCAATTTCCATATAGTTTTATTAGGAACTGATTAGAATTGAAGAAAATAATTAATTTAGATTTTCATCTTTAAGTTTTGTTTCTTCTCTCATCTCACTCCATTTTTTGCTGGCAAACTAACAAAACTCAGGTTCATAAGAGATAATTAACACACACACACATATTAGTTTATATGTCTAGAAATAATCGACTAGGAGAATCAATTTATTTAATTGGTGACTTTTCTTTTTTTTTTTTTATGAAATTCCTTGAAGTGAACTGAATATAATTAAACTATTCTATAATTTTTGCCTTGTTTTCGTCCTCCTTCCTGTTTGTTGATTTTATTACCCATTAGTGCGCTCAAAGATGATGACATCATACAGTTAAATGAATGTTAAAATTATAGGAGTATTACAAAATTATCTGAGCAGGACATTAATGCTCAATGTGAAAAATAAAATTCTGACTTTAGAATCTAGGTAAGAATGACTTGTTATGCTGATGAAATAAAACATCATCAAAAATGGTGAGGCGAAGCTCAAAGTAATATTTGATGGCTCTTACTATAACAATTAGTTTGCAGATAACTAAAATATATAACCATTGAATATTGTTTTTATATTTTATTTCCCAAAAATGGAAAATATACTTTACGCTTCTTTGTAAGTAAAAGTCAAGTAAATGATGCATTACGTTTGACCATTGAAATTAAAAACTGTAAAATATTATGTAATCTAAAAACCTTTTAGCAACGACTTGAAAAACCCAAAAACCGTAGGAGAAGGTTTTCAGCGGCAAAAAAAGTCGCTGCAAAGTAACCACTAAATGTATACTTTTTGGAGCGACTTGGAGATCTAATCTCAAAAACATTACCCCATTCTTTAGTTGGCTTCATTAGATAAATTTTTTTAACCTTTTTGTTTTTATTAATAAAAACCCGAAAATCATCACTCTTTATCAATTATGTGTTTCACACGCTTATTTAATTCAAGTATCAATTACATAATGATTTCGCAAAGAATATGATCTATGTTCTGCCACTACACTGCATTATCAAGTTATTCAAGAATGTACCGACAAGGCCCATTACTCAGTTCAGACAAAAGACCTTTTGAGTGTTGGCTGATCTGGCATTAGGACCTTAGAATTATTACTGCGGAGTGTCAATTTTGTATGACTAAATAAATATTAGTTTAATTTGCTAATGATGTTATTAATATTGCTATTATTTTGGTTTGTGATGTAGATATTTCTTTGAATCCATTGACGTTAACGCTTGGATATTTTGGTGCCTTATTGATTATATTGTATTGAAGCATAAGCTTTATCTGGTTGATAACAACATCTTTGTTGAATATTTTTCCCACGAATATGCTCTTATTGTTGGAAAGCATGAGTTTTACAAATTCTGAAAAGTTTTAGCTTAAACATCCATCTTTAAGTAATCATTTTAAACTATAAAGATGCTTAATTCTTCATGTGTTTGGAACTATCAAATAGTGGGTTCAAGAAAATATGAATCAACTCTCAAATAACATCAACCATGGTAGTCAATCGCATGCATTATCAAATGGATATGGTTGAAACTTTAAGCCATGCCCCCCTCTAGAAGAAAAAACAAGGATGGGACGGTTGTTAAGGGATTTACCTTAGTCCATAACCAAGTTTGCATGTACACCATCTTCGTTCACCTACTTCATCCTTTTTAATTTATCCTAAAAAATGAACGAGTACAAAAAGATGAAATCAGCTAATGGATTAAGAACTTCGATATTAAACATAAGACATTTTTATCTAATTTAATAAGATTAAGAATCTTAGGTAGTTAAGATGTCATGTTTTGTCTAAATTACCCTAATCATATTTTTTTAACTATCTCCTCTCTTGAGTATTTTTGAAATAGCCTCAATGATGGTAATTTGAAAAAATTGTAAAAAATAAAAAAATTAGAAATAAGTTTTATATTTAAAAACAAGATCAATGAGGGTAACACAACGACCATCGCTTAAACAAAAAGTCCTAATTATCATAGCAATACTAAATACAAATGTATAAATATGTGAGAGATGTTGTAGCACATAAAATCGTTGCTGACTAATCCTACAACAAAGGATATTCATTAAAAACATGATAAATTTTTTGGCATGCATATGATTTAAAGTAATGAATACTTCATTATGGCTTTACATATATGTAAAAAATCTAGTTTGTTATATAGGTTGTTTAGTTCAGCTTTCTCACACAAATGACTGCTTTTGACACTCAAGAGCAATATGTAAAAATTAGACAATGTGTTCATCACCAAAATAGCGATAGTGCTAATATTGTAGAGAAGAAACACAAACTAAATGCGGCTTCAACTTAAAAGTGCAATAAGTAATGATGAGATCTGTGGTTACACATATATAGATCAAATTATGGATACTCGCGTCCATAATACATATAGTTTGACAATAAATTCTTCAAAATTGACATCATATAATATGCCAAGAATTGAAAATCTTGGGTTTATATACTATGTATAAACTTAAGCCTATACATTGTTAATGTTTGAATCAAATCAAACAAATGCTCTTATAGCTATACTACATAGTATTTCGTGCTGGCATTGATAAAAGGGATTTCTAGTATAGATACACAAAAGGAGATGCAGTGACCACCCAGTTATCACAGGGAACCTAGAATGAAAGAATGATGAAGAAAGAGATACTTTATGCAAAATATTTAATCCACCAAGTGGGAGATGTAGGAATGCACTTAGCCCATCTTTAGTTGATTAAGACCCAAAGCCATTAAGAATTAATGTGTTTATGGAGGAATAATGGTCAGAAGGAGGAATTTTCTATTAATGATTTAAAATTTGAATACTCCTCCCTCCGATCCTAATTTTAAGATTGCTTTGACTTTTTTGAAGAAATTAAGAATGCAAAATTAATCACTTTAAATTGTCTGTAATTATCTTTTTTCCTCAAAACTAATTTATTAACTAACATATAATCTAATTACATGTAACATATGTTATAATTTAGTGGTTTAATTTGCTTCATTAACTTCCACAAAACAAGTCAAAGTAATCTTACATTTAGGACAAAAGTGAGTAATAACTAACTATACATGAGTTACGAGATAAATCACCAGGTGGATGTCAATTTTGAAAACAATTAGGAATAACTCCAGATAACTCACTTTTATTCCCTGAATTCTCTCTTTCTGTCTTACCTTTGGTGCATCTATCTTATAATGTATTCATAATCCTAATCAGTGCTTCGCTTTCGTGTGGGTATTCAACAAGTCAACTGGATTAGGTACATCTGAAATCCTACACAGATTGACCATGTACAGTGTAACTTCTTTCATATTAATTCAAATTAAAAAAACTCTGGTCAAACTAAAAAAGCATTTCTCAGCTGACAAATAAATTGAATCCAACGTTCTCTTGAAAAAATGACACCTGAATTGAAACCAATGTTCTCTTGAAGAAATGACAACTGAATAGAAACGGCTGTAATACATGATAAGCCATCCCAAGTACTTTCAAGCAACAGATGAGGTGTGAGAACCAGCTATACTATTAATATTATATAGTTATTAACAATGGTTCTTTGTCTATCAAATAAAAAAGAAACAAAAAAATACTGGTTCTATCAGTTATGGGTGTATTATAACTGTTGGCAAAAAAAAAAAAAGTGTATTATAACTCCGTGACATGTACAAAGAGCACACAAATTGGCAATACAAGTAAAAGCCTATATAGAAACGCTAACAAGGTCTCCGAGACAATGTATTGTATTACTTCGTTCATATTAATTGAAAGCATTATGCAGATAAAGCAAAGCTCTGCTGCGTCCAGTTTGGAGGATCCATCACAGCGCAGGGATCTGTTTTCTCAAAATCTGCAACCTACATTGACATGAACATAGTTGTAATACCAGCTTGCAATTAGGCATAAAAAATCTGTAATGTTTATACTAGATGCATTAAATAAGTACTCATACCTTTTGCTGGCACTGAGGACAGTAGTGATATTTATGCCAGAGGCAGTCCATTGAAGGGCAGAGAAAGCAAACTCCAAGCATAAATGGCGCCATGCAACCAACTAATGCCGCCAGACTTGGTTTTGACCTGAAAATCAAGAAAAAGGTCAAATTTCATGATAAAAAAAAAATGAAAATACTGCGTTGGAAGAGGGGTAAATAAAAGAAAACAATCAAGTTATCAGAAGCTTACCATCAAAACGGTTTAGCTATTGCCTATTGTTCAACGCAATAAATACCTACTCCACTCTCACAACAAAAAAGGGTTATGCCCATTCTAGATAAAAGCCAAGCTGACAATTGACTTATAATGACACATTTTTAGGAAGTGATTCCCACCTATCAATCACAAGTTATCAGTTTCAACTTAGGAGCAAACTACAGGCAGGGGGGTATGGTAGGAAGAAATAGCAAACTCAGACTCAACCAATACATTATCTCAAAACTCTCAACAAAATGTAACTAGCAATCTGAAAATTTAATCACAAGCTTTATTAGTTTTGGGCAACACATATTCTCCTCTAATCTTACCCTACCTAAAGATGAAGTCCCCAACCACATCTATGGCATGCTTTTCATTTATGCATATGCCTTGAACAAACCTATTCCTTTTTCAACAGTAAGTTGATACAGAGAAGACATATTCACAATCAAACCAATGTCTCATTAAATGATGGGAACAAATCATTATAATCTCAACTGCCAGACAGGGACCAGCTATATAGCACAATCATCAAAACTATTGAATAGACTGCATTCTATACTTCTTCGATGCTCTGGCTTCATACTTCTGAAAGTATATAGACAATAATCAGACCACTCTATAATCTATACTCAATAAGTTACATAATCACCTCGTTCTTGAATTGGAAGACACGAAGTCAACAAATATAGAAGCGACGAAACCAAGAAACAAAAGAAAAATCAAGGAAATATCTGTCACCAGAAATCAACAACACATAATAAGCTATACATATTTACCACCAACAGTTTCTATAAATTTGTAATATTCTGAGAACTAAAAACATCCAATTACCCAATCAAAAGCAACAAGTTATGTACGGCTTAAAACTAATTCGACTATTTCTCAAAAGCAAACTAATTCCGTGAACCGAGCTCCGAAAACATTAATTCTTGGGCGAAAATCACAAACATCAGATTCAATTAACCAGAGATTGAAGCATTTCACCCTAAAGAAAAGGAAGGGGAAATCTAAACAAGGGATTGACAAAGAAACTACGAGAATCAAAATCATAGAAATACCTAACATTAGTGAGGCCAGTGTTAGAACAGTGATCGCAATTGAAAGGAGCAGGAGTGTCACGATAAATAGTTTGGTGAATTGGTACGCCTTTGGGATCGCCAACGAAAGCGTTGGGAGGGATAACGCCGGCTTGATGAGGGTTTCCGGTGGAATAGGCATTGTATGGAACTCCAACCACCACTTCTTCTCCCTTTTTCGCCATTCGATTCTTGCTTTTTCCCCTGTTTTTGATTTTCCAATCAGAAAGAAATATACGTATTGGTTTGAATGGTCTCGCTTTTGTATATGAGTTGATTGATTGATTGATTTTCACCGCAGCACACCACCGCGTCTTTGACCCATTCTGCATAGCCTCTTCTAAGATCTAGAAACAATTAGAGCACCAAAAGGTCAAAAACAGACCGGGTGGACGTCGAGCACATGCTCAAGCCTATTCGGCCAAACCCCTATTATAATAATAATAATAATAATAATAATAATGTAGCCTTATGAAATTTTTATATTGTATTCAATCCTAATTATAAAATTATTTTGATTTTGTTTAGAAAAAGTAAGATATAAAATTAATTATTTTAAAATCTCTATAAATGTTTTTTTTTTCTCAAAACAAATGCATCGTACTTGTGGACTATCGTATAATACAATTACATGTAAGATACGTTGGTATATTTAACTTCCTTAATGTCCACAAAAATGTTAAAATGATCTTATATTTAGAACCGGAGTTAGTATAACTTAAAATAAACGTATTCGAGAGCTCTAATGCAACATTTTTCTCAACTTTCAAATTATAACATGTTGAAATCATTAAAGAGGGTGATTTGATCATCATATTATGGGGATTAAGGGTTATTTTAGGACAAGAATTGGTTTGTTAAGGTGGAAAAAGATTAAAAATAGTGTATAACCGCTAATCAAACCAGGCCCAACTTTGAAAAACAGGAATATTCGTACTACCCAGGCTTTTCGGGCCAGCCCTTTAAGGTCCTGACCTTGAAAGACCGGCCTTGTAGGGTTGGACTGGCCCTAATTCCAAGTTCTAATCGTCAATGATCATTGTTACAAAGAAAATTAATTTGATAATCTCTTAAACTACAATGCATCATATATAACCAAAGTTCTTAAACCCGGACCGGCCACTGACCCGGTCTAGTCAGTGGGTCACGGGTCAATAGGTCAGACCGAAGTCAACTCAAGGGCTAACCCGGTGTGAATAAAAAAGATAAAATAAATTAAATTTACATGACACCATCCAATGTCCAAATTGAAAATCAATTAACAAAAAAAAGCATTCATTTACCTAACATACATAGACATTCATAGTATGAAATTATCAATGTATCAATCTCTGAGCTTATATGTCTGATTTTTTAATTTTTGATGCTTTTGGTTTTTTTCTAATTCGAATGTTTTTGGCTTTTTCTGGGGCTTATATGTCTTATTTTTAAATTTTAGTTTTAAAAAATTCAATTAAAAAAAAGACTGACCGAGCTGACCCGTTTAACCCGCTGAGTCAATCCTGGGTTGCCCGGGTCAGCACCGAGTCACTCTACGCCCAGTTCACACATAGAACCTTCTTTGGGCCCAGTTCAAATGTTCCCAGGCTGGATCGGCTAGTTCGGTCCGGGTTTAACAATTATGTATATAACATCCCTACATTGATTAATAATTTTATAGTAACTATATAATTCTTATATAAGGGTTCAAGTGTAATCTTATCATAAAAAAACCTTAAACCTTATTGCTTGTATCTTTATAATGTGTAAACCACTTTCAATTCTCATAATAACCTTAATAAGATATCATATATGATATGATAGGGTATCTTATGTTAATATGACATGACAATTTCCATTGAAGATAACAGTAAGTTAAAAGCAGGAATCCATATAATTAAAAAAATTAAAAGTTGAGGGGGTTAAATTGAAACTTTGAAACGTTATAGTATTATATCATATATGCAAACCGCCAGCTTATTTCACAGGCTTGGACCGTCTGAAGGGTAAAGACGTTTTATCCTCCTTGAACCAATGTTTAAGCTGGAACCCGGAGTCAAACCGGAACCTGGAGTGGTTTCAAGAGAACCGAACGAATATAAGAGTTTCTTGAAAAAATCATTCACTTGCCCTCCCATGCCATCCCTCACTCACAGAAAGAATAACGATAGGGGAGGAGATAATAGCGAAAAAGAAAGAGAAAAATAAAGAATAATGCCAAATAAACCACGCCAACCACAATTTCTTTCACATCTTTTCTCCCTAATTGAAAATTCCAACAATCTTTATCATCCATGGCCTCTGAAAGTAGGTTCCACTTCTTTTATCCAAAGTCTGTGGCGTTGAAGAAAAAAGTTGCAGAGTTGATTGGTGCAAAGTGTTAGAATCAAGGTTCAAAAAACCGGACGGGGCATCAAACTGGACGAGGCACTGGTTCAAGGGTCAAAGGTCCTACCGGGGTCGGACCGGGTCAAATCGGTTATATTAAAATAATAAAATTTTATTGATATTAACATTAATAATCACTAATATCAAAATGTAAATGTAGATAGGTATGCATGATTCATCAAATATGAATATTTTAATGTTTCTATATAGGGAAAAAAAGAAAATATTAGTTGATTACACGTGAAAATAAATATTATTCTACAATCCACAGACTCAAATATAAATATTAAGAGTAACAATAATTAAATATTAAGTATATGCAAGTAAAATAGCATTTAAAGTATTATAGTTTCCTAATTTCTAAAATTGAGTGGAGTGAAAGTTAGTAATTAGGTGAATTATAATAAAAATAAAATTATTTAAAAAAAAAAGAGGGTCAACCCAGTTCAACCCCCGGGTTGGCCGGGTCTACCCGTTCTTGACCGGGCCATATTCCCCCTCGGTTTTAGAGGCCGACCGGACCAATGGCTGGTTCACGTTTGAACCGGTTCAACCGCCCGGGTCCGGCCCGGTTTTTTGTTCATTGGTTAGAATAATGAGTTTTGATGATAACTAAACATAACTTAGGCATAAAGAAAGGTTAGACTTAGAACTGGAATGAACTTAAAAATAATCTGATAGAAATGCTAAGTTATTGCCCATTGAGTCAAAAAGTCTAAGGCAATGATCCATCAGGATAAGATTAGAATGAGTTTAAGTTATAAGTTGGCCACCTAATCGATCAGGCCACCCTTGTAATCGATTAGAGAAGTGAAAAACAAACTAAGTAATCTCAATGTGATTGATTAGAGAAATGGAAATAAACTTAGTATGATCGAACAATTGGATGTGATCGATCAAGACACCCTGTGATCGATCATGAAGTCTAAATTGTAAATCAAGTCTAATCTTAGCCTATTCGATCAGACATGCCTAATCTATCAGAGAGTAGTGAGTAATATCCTGTGATTGACCATGAAAGTATGAAATTAACTTCAAAAGTAATATAAATATAATCGATCATAAAAGCCTAATCGATCAGGGTCCCCTGTGATCAATCAGGCGAGGTGTTTATCTAATCTTATATTCAAGTGATGCAGGTCATGATCAAAGCCTAATCTAAGTATGATCGATCAGAAAACTGAGGCAGTGATCAAATGGAGTATTGTAATCGATCTGGTGATGTATTTGAATAGTTAAGCCTTTTATGTGTAGAATGTGTCAGGCCTATTTTGGGAAGTTTACGTTACACTCACAGACACAGGAATTAAGCTGTTTGAAACAACAATTACCTTCTGCAATTAATGAAGAGAGAAGAACAGAAGCAAACTAAGTTCAGAGGAGTTAATGCTACACAGAACAACTTTATCTCAACACTCCATCAAATTAACTATCTCTCATCAAGGATCAAGCAATGGCTATGAACAGTCACCAACGGGCAAAAACCAGAAACACATATAAAATCAATGGTGAAGAAGTTGGTGAAGAAAAAAATATTTGTAATTGGTAGGAATACATAAGAGGGGGTGAATTGTGTAAGTAAAAATTTAGGCCTTAAGACAAAGACCTTTATATTGGTTTGGGCCAAACTCTTGGCCTACGTCCAGTTCTCCAACTTCTAGTTGGGTTCCACTAATTCTTCAAGATTCAATCAGGCTCTTGAATGCCTTTACAAGTGATCACATAGTAAGAACTCTCTCTTACTGATAACTCCCCCGTACTACTTGTAAGATTATAACCTACCCTTAAAATCCCACTATCTTAAGAGTAAACCTCACTTGAAATGAGATTACAGAAAAACTTGTTCACTCAATGAACTAATTGTGATACATACTGAAGTATAATAATTAATGAATGATCTCTCTAAGAGTTGGTAAGTATTGAATGCAGTAAGTATAACTTAGCAAGAGTAATCAATGTGAGTGATCAATATTGTTCACCAAATGCTTTTATAGGTGATTCTGAAAATATGCCCGTTGGTGACCGTTTATATTCGTTGCTTGATTTTTTGATGAAAGATGATTATAGATGGAGTGTTGAGATGAATGTGTTCTGGGTAGCATTAACTCCTCTGTACTTGGTTTGCCTCAGATCTTCTCTCTTCATTAATCGCAGAAAGTAGTTGTTGTGACAAACGGCTTTATTTCTGTGTCAGTGAGTGTAACGTAAACTTCCTAAAATAGGTCTGACACATTCAGTACATAAAAAGCTTTATCTTTGAATTGCATCGCTACATCGATCACATGACCCTAATCGATCATTGCTTATATATCCTGATCAATCACACTTTGATCAGGCTTCAATCATGACTTGCATCACTTGAATATATATTAGATAATCGCATTGCCTGATCGATCACAGGGGCCCTGATCGATTATGTTTATATAATCGATTAAACTTATATTATTTCATATTCTGATGATCGATTACTCACTATTCTCTGATCGATTGATAGATTACTTACTATTCTCTGATTGATTATGCCTTTCTGGTTGATTAGACTTGAGATTAGATTAAGATTACACTTTAGACTAACTGATCGATCACAGGGGTGGTCTAATCGATTAGATGCTATAGTTCGATCATACTTAGTAATTCATATTTCTCTAATCGATCATACTTAGCTTATTTTTGCTTCTCCCATCTATCACAGAGATGTCCTGATTGATTAGGCACCTAAGTTCCAAACTTTCACTCATTCTAATCTGATTCTAATCTATCTCTGATCAATCATTATCTTGGACTTTTAACTGGTTATCTGTCCCTGATCGATTAGACAAAACTTAGCATTTTCTATCAGATTGTTTCTAAGATTATTCCTGGTCTATACTCAACCTTTCTTTATGCCTAAGTTATGTTTGGTTATCATCAAAACTCATTATTCTAACAAAATTGATTGCTTACATTGAATGCACGCTTGATTTATAGTTACTACATTCAATACTTACCAACTCTCAAATATAATCATTCATTGTTTTATACTTCAGTGTATATCAAAATCAGTTCATTTGAGTGAGCAAGTCTTGTAATCACATTTCAAGTGAGGTTTACTCTTAAGATAGTGAAATCTTAAGAGTAGGTTGTAATCTTACAAGTTATAAGGGAGAGTGATCTGTAAAAGAGAATTCTTACTGAGTGATCACTTATAAAGGCAATCAAGAGCCTGATTTAATCTTGAAGTTTAGTAGAACCTAACTGAGGTTTGAGAATTAGATGTAGGCCAAGAGTTGGGCTGAACCAATATAAGCTTTGTGTCTTAGTTCCTTAAATTTTTAATTAGCATAATTCACCCCCTCTTGTGCATTCCTGCCACTTTCACAAAGAAGAAAACAAAGTCAGAGTACATTGGGAAGGAGGAAATAACTTTTTAATTAACCTTTCTTTTGCTTCTAGTAATACGTGAAGACTGAAAAGACCTAACTTTTTTTTCCTCCCATTTTTCTCTTAGTGTTATAAATTATAGAAGAAGATAGGAAAGAATGGGGGAGAGGAGTGGAGAGAATAGAAAGTCATTCTCATTCAACGTCCAACAGTTGTAGAATACATAATACTAGCCTTCTATTTATAGAAGAATCTTTAGGGTTACAATATAATCAGAATTACTAATTGATAAAGTAATAATAGGGATGGAAGTTAAGGATATCCACATTAATAGGACATGAAATTTAGTCTACCACAAGAGAATATCTATAAAGATTTAACTTTTGCAAAAATTATTGAGACCATATTTCTCCCCTTTTTTAGCACAAGAGTTCTTATTTATACAATACTAACATTGACTTTACGTGCTTAAGCTATAAATACACACATTTATGTTATAATGCTTCATGTCGTGTCTTTTTCTTTTCTGCCAGGTAGCCATCTTTATGTCTATATCTCATGACATATTTGTATAGAAGATCCTCATTCGATCACTTGATATTATCATCCAAATCATTATTGACAACTTTATCCTTTTGTGGTTCCTTTTTCTTATGACATAAATTATTGAGATCTCTTTATTCTTTCAGGTACCTGCACCTCTTCTGGGGTATTACATATGGTTATGTGTCAGTTCTTGCCTTCTTAGTATGATCATTTTTATTATTTGCTCCATTTTATTTTCTTTTGAAACCGATCATTTTCTCATGCTTTAGGATGATATCATTTTTTTTATCGATACTAATTGGAGCACTCTTAAGCTGGAATATGAGATATAAGAATTCTTATTTTGGTTAGTAATTGCATCTGGCAAATATTTTGTAATATTTTATGTATTCAACATTTGATGAACTTCTGGTTCACATCGCTATATTTGAGGATCTATGTTGATGCATACAATGTAATAATCTTCCAGCCATTCATTTTCTCCCCCTCATGATGGGAAAACTTTGTGAAATGACAACTAACTAATCATGTAATATAAGTCTCCTTAATCAATTTACTTCATCTAGAAACATCATTTTGTTTCATGTAGAGATAAATAAGAGAAAGGAGATTCTTATTCAACATTTATCCCAACTTTTAATGAAAATCCATCTATGTGCATTATTGTGATGGAATTCTATAAATAAATATTGCACATTATAAGACGAAAACTATTTGGCTACCAACCAAGAGTCAATGGGAGAATTCATAATACTTTGTTGGCATGATGCATTTATATGTGGTAGTATGTAAAATCATTCCTTCCTACTCTAAAATTGGAACTTTGTTCTGATAAGCTTTGATCTAGCTACTCGAGGAGGTTTCGATAGTAGTCTTGCTAAATATATTTGTTAAATATGCTTTTTACATAGCATATAATCATTTAAAACTTGATAAACAATCACTAATGATTTCTATGGAAATCATATGGTTGGCTAGTTGAGGACTAATGTACTTATTAGAACAAATTTGCAAACTTCAAGTTGCAAGTTGATCATGGACACCAATATGACCATTTTATATATGCATCTATTTTTGATAAAGTACCAAATTAATCCATATAATGTCTACATGAGCCCACATAAAAAATATATTTGATATCGTACAAATGTACACATATCCAATTCCAACCATAGCTAGTGATATTCTCATATTTACTTCTTTTGAGAACAAACAATACATAAAAACACTTGTTATTTATAAAGGATCTTCTGGTTCTTCAACGAGTGTTATTATGTATTCAACATTATATTTTGCATCACTATGATCAAGGATGATCTAACTGGTTATGCCAAACAATACATTCACAAATTTTAGGTTTGTTGTAATATCATATATCTATTGGATATGATTAGTTTGATGATATCAAATATAGATTTAATTATAATATGCAAAAAGTTTGTATGAATTGTGTAATTCCTACTTTGAATGTTGTGTGGCTATCCTAATAGTAGTAATGGAGTCTTTGGTTATGTAGAATGATTATTAATGAGATTGAAGAAGACTTGAATGATTAAATCAAGAATTAAGTTATTAGATTTGATATTATAAGTTTCTATGATCAATTGGCAGTTAAAAGAAACTCAAATGAAGTCCAAATCATCAAACCATGAGTTCGCATGCATATATCATTACATAGCATGCTCATAGATGAATTTTATATTTTGCAATCAGTAGTGATCGATCAAAGCATGATAATCGATCATAAAAGAGTGTTTGTGATTGATCATGAGCATTACCAATCGATCATAGGTGTTGATCGATCAGATTTGCAAGTGATCAATTATAACATATTCATCAGCTACTCTGTTTTTCATTCAATCTGACCCATATCTAGTATTTTGATCATATCTCATAGAATCTAACTCTTATTTAGATTAAACTTGTTTTGTATGAAACTAGACTCCCAACAAGGTGCATGGACATAACGTTCACCCTCAAATGATTTATATCCAAGAAGCTCTGAGTTTTTCAATCTGCCCACTATTTCGACTTCATGCATTAGATATGCATTTATGTTTTGGATTATATCTTTCAAAATACAAATCTGATTGGGATGAAACTTGTTTCATATAAAACTAGACTTAACACCTATTTTATGAACATAAGTTTCACTTTAAAATATTTTAAAATGAGGGAGATATGAATTTTCAAAGTTTTCCCAGTAAACTGTCATTGTGCATGAGTCTGATAGTCATGATTTTAATTATAACTTTTGAATATCAAATAGTTTGGCATATCTTTCCATGGATATATTATATGCTAAATTTGGAATTAAATTGAAAGAGTTATATTTTTTCAAAGTTTATCCTTAAACTGAACAATGCCCAATCGATCAGTCATAAGTAATATAGTTGACTAATCGATCATAGTCGTATAATTGATCGGGGAGTATGTGAGTGATGCCCTGTGATCGATCATGTAGGATAAATTGAACCAGTGTTACATATAACCTAAGTCCGATCAATCAACATTGCTTAATCGATCAGGGTGTCGTGTGATCGATCAGGCGTGGGTTTTTTATAATTGTACTCTAATCTCATGTTCAAGTAATGCAGGTCCTAATCTAAGCCTGATCTATATGTGATCAATCAGAGAATAGAAGCAATGATCGAATAGAGCCTTATAATCGATCTGGCAATAGATTTGAAAGTTTATCCTATTATGTGTAGAGTATGTCAGACCTATTTTTTGAAGTTAACGTTACTCACACAGATTCAATAATTAAGCCGTTTGAAGCAAGGATTTGCTTCCTGCATTTAATGAAGATAGAGGAGATGAAACTAACCAAGTACAAGGAGTAAAATGCATCAACTGGATATCTACATCTCAACACTCCATCCAATTAATCATCTCTCACCAAAGATCAAGTAACAGCTATAAACGGTCTCCAACGGGCAGAAATCCAAGAGAAGACTATAAAAGAATTTAGTGCCCAAGTTCAAAGGCAGAGATAGAGATGGCTACACTTGAACGTATTCTTTCTTAGCATTCTAAGCTTTACCTTATCTCAGATCAATCAGATCTTCTATACTTCAGCGTGTAACATTATCAGTTCATTAAGTGAATGAGAAATACTTTGTGTTCTATATAAAGTGATATTTCTCTTAAGATAGTGGGATCTTAAGAGAAAGTGTAATCTTACAAGCTGTAAAGGGGAGTGGTTCTCAAGTGCCCAGATTAAGTTTGAGGGAGTAAAGGCTTGACAAGTGCTCGGCTAAACTTGTGGGATTGTAAAGGCTTCTCTTGTGCCCGATCTAAACAAGAAGGTAGTGAATTTGAAATCTCAGGTGGAGTCTGGAGACTAGATGTAGGTCAAAGGGATAGACTGAACAAGATAAATCTTTGTTTACATTCTCTCTTCCCTTAACTCTCATCATATTTCCAGCATAATAGATTTACACATTTTATTATGCTTTTCATGTTTCAATGTGCTATCCTTAACTAGTGAAAAAGATCTTTAAGAGAACTACTTTTCACTTCAACTGTGATTTTGATAAGGAAAGAATTTATCAGATTTTATTCTATCACCCAATTCACCCCCCTCTTGGGTGACAACTAGTACTAAGAATATCTTCTAGTTTTCGTGTCATATTATTAATATGACCTCCAATGGGAGATTATACGAATTTTATGGAAAGTATAGAAGTGAAACTCCATCCAATATGACTCATACTTGTATTCTAACAATCTCCCCCCTCAAGTGAGTCACGCAAACATACTTTCCACTCGTAAAATAAAATTATTAGTTCTTCAAGAACTACGACCATATTTAGTTCTTCAAAAATTGTCATATAGTTCTTCATGAATCGTTATATATATATTCACTATGTAATTTGTAAACTCAATAGAAACTTGAATAATTAAATTTTATAAGAATTTAAATCAAACTACATAAAAAGCACACTACAATATATGAGATATTCAAAAGCTAAAGTGAAATAAGGATTATTGTATGGGATTGTTAGAGCAAAAATCACATAACATATCAACTTTACACTCGAATATTACTAATGCAAGAGCACATAATTGCCATAATAATGGTCAACTAACTAGTAAAATAAAATATATGTGGTCTTATTGGCATAAATATATTTATTTATTGTTAATTGAAATTTTGCTCATCTAGCTCTTTTGGAGTGTTAATCAACAATGCATAACAAAACATCATTGTCTTTATTTATTTCTTCAGGAATTGACTATTATATGATATAAATTTCCATAAAAATTAGTCTTCAGGACCATTATAATAATATTTTCAGAATATATTGTGCTAATACTTGAACGATAAGCAATTTGGTACAAAACATTAGTCTTCATGGCTATATTTTATTTTTGATATAAATGTGGTTATTAAATTTCTCAAAAGCATATCAAATGTAGAGATTTTATTCCTCTCTTCTCGCACCATAAATTTTAACAAGTATTAGTCTAATATGCAAGACCTCAATAAAAATAAATCCAACATATATGGCTTTTGGCTAATTAAGAAGATAATCAAAATTATATATTTTTTGGCCATTTGGTATGATAGGGAAAACTTCAATTTTATTTGAATGCTTCTATATACATGGCTTCTAGCCATTTAATAGTAAAACAGAAAAATTGAAGTTATATGGTTTCTGACAATAAAATTAAATTTATATGGCTTCTTGCCATATAATATCAAAATAGAAAAATTGAAGTTATATGGCTTCTGGCTATAAAATTAATTTTGTATGCCTTCTGCCTATTAAATATTGAAATAAAAAATGAAAAAATAAATAAAAATAAATGGCTTCTGGCCATCTAATAATGTTAAAAATGATATGATATATAATCTCAAAATAAGAAATTAAATCTATATAGTTTCTACCCATATATAAAGATAGAAAATCAAATTGATATTCGTTTTTAGTAATGTAATTAACTGTAATCTTTAAAAGATGTTGCAAACATTGATCTGAACTTCAGACTCCATTGAAGATAGTAACGTCAAATGCAAAGGAATCTTTATAAAAAATGATTGGACATTTGAGTCCATAAAAAAGCACTTCATATCACAAAAGATAAATTATTTGACCGTAAAATGGAAAAATATATATTTATGGCATCTGGCCATTAAATATCGAAATAAAATAATAAAATAATTAGAGGTATATGGCTTCTGGCCATTTAAAATAAAATAGGAAAAAAAGTTTAATGAGACTTTAGTGTAAAAACATTATTGTCATTGGATAAAATCACGCTATGCGGTTATGCTATTTAGATATCAACCTACATGCATGCATTGTATTTAAATGTTTAAATATCATATAATCTAGGTATACCAAATATCTCACATATAGTATTTTCCAAAAATTTAGAGATATATGGTCGTGCTGATAACGTGTTATAAATTATACAAGAAGATAAGAAAGAATGGGGGAGAGGAGTAGAGAGAATAGAAAGCCGTTCTCATTCAACGTTCATAAGTTGTAGAATACATAATACTAGCCTTCTATTTATAGAAGATGCTTTAGAGTTACAATATAATCTGAATTAATAATTGATCGAGTAATAATAGGGATGGGAGTTAAGGACATCCTCATTATGAGATATTTATATTTTAGAATTTTAGGAAAAATTAATTGTGAGTTCCATCTATGGGACTTAATCAATAACAGGTCTCACAAAATGTTCAAATTAAAATGAGGTCCCTAGGGACTTATTTATATTAATTCTCAAGAGGAAAATACACTTGTGCCCCTGTTAATTAAATTAAAAGAAAACCTTCCTTAATATCCCATCCTCATCTCGAGCCGCAAAGATAATTTTCAAAAACCCATGTTTTTTGGCCGTCGAGTGCGCTTTTAGTGTTCAATGTTGCCCCTTGTGATGTAGTCTTTTATTTTTCCCCTTGTGCATTTATGGTTCAGGTTTGATTCCATAACCATCACACCCTTCTCAATGTGTTTGGTCCTTAATACAATCTAGGTCCTTAAGGACCTCAATTTAATTTGATCATTTTGTGGGGCTTCTCCTTAATTATACTCCTTCTAAGGGATCTCTAATTAATTTTCCCATAAATATATGTATTTACAAGGGAATTTCATATTGATTTGACGCTTTTCTGATCATTTTTAAAATAAAACTAACTTCACCCAAAATTATCGCAAGTGGTTTATTTCCTGACCTGTTATTACTGAGACAGGCCCATAGCAATGTGCGATGATCTAAATTTATTCTCTCTAAAATTAACATTGATTTCACATTTTTCTAGTTATTTTAAAAATTAAACTAAATATAGAATCTAGTTGACTTTTTAAGAAAATCCTAAAAAAGCTAAATAAGTTACTTATAAATTGATTGGTCTGAATTTTTTATTTTGTAAACTAGTTTATTTTAATTCATAAGTTAACATATAATTTAATAATATACAAAATACGTTACAATTAAATGGCTTGTTTTGCTTCTTTAATTTCTCTAAACAAAGTCAACTAATCTTATATTTTATAATTAAGGAAGTATTAAATACTAAACAGAGAGTAAAAGGGAATCTTTGATATAGAGAATTCGATCCCCTCCTCTACCTCTTTTCTCTTTGTCCCTCCTATTCCCTCTCAAACCTTTCCAATGGTCCAAATTATAACCAAATTTTGACAAATTAAATTTATTATGTGATTTTTAAGTATTATTATAATTATATTCATTTTAATAGAATTATAAACAGTTCAGAATTGTAAACTACTATAATAAATTTAAATTTTAGTTTTCTGTTTTTATTACAGTATTGAACTGTTCAAACCAATTTCTGACAAATAAAATTTATTTATGAGATTCTTAAGTATTATTATAATTATATTGATTTTTATAAAATATTTAATATGGATTGTTGGATAAAAAATCTAATAGTATGAGAGAAAAAATGAGCAAAGAAGAGAAAACGGATAGAGGAGAGCATCATATCCTTTGTTATGTCATTTTACATTTCAAATACATCATATCCTTTGTTATGTCATTTTACATTTCAAATCAGTTGCCTTAGCTACATCATATCCTTTGTTATGTCATTTTACATTTCAAATCAGTTGTCATTTTACATCATATCCTTTGTTATGTCATTCTAAGGCAACTGATTTGAAATGTAAAATGACATAACAAAGGATATGATCCTCTCCTCGTTCTCTCTTCTTCCCTCATTTTTCCACTCATATCATTCCATCTTTGTTCATATTAAATATTCTATGAAAATCAATATAATTATAATAATATTTAAGGATCTCATAAATAAATTTTATCTGTCAAAAATTGGTTTGAACAATTCAGTACTGTAATAAAAACAGAAAACTAAACTTTAAATTTATAATAGTACTTTACAATTCTGAACTGTTCATATCAAATTTTGACAAATGAAAATTATGATATGATTTTTAAGTATTATTATAATTATATTCATTTTTATAGAATATTTAATCGGACCATTGGAATGGTGAGAGAGAGAAAAGGAGGGAAGAAGAGAGAAGAGGTAGAGGAGAGGATCCAATTCTCCATAGCAAAGATTCCTTTTTACACTCCCTTCAGTCTTCAATACTTCCTTAGTTACAAAATATAAGATTAGTTGACTTTTATTTTTTGGAGAAATTAAGAAAGTGAAATGAGCCACCTAATCATAATATATTTTGTATATTATTAAATTATATATTTGTTTATAAGTTAAAATAAACTAATCTAGAGAAAAAATTCAGGCCAATTAATTTATAAGTAATTTATTTAGTTTTTCTAGGATTTTCATAAAAAATCAACTATTTTTATATTTATGAACGAAAGGAGTGTATTGTTAAGTTGATTTTTTTGACACATTGTGTTAAAATGATTTTATTTGAGAAGATCAAGAAGCTATATATAATCATTACTGATACCATATGTTAATGTTATTATATATAAATTTATAAATCATGTAAATTAGTTTGTTTAAGAAAGTGATGAATACCAATGCTGTAAAGTCATCTATTCTGCTTCATTAATTTTTTTTTAAAAAAAAGAAGTTAATTTAATGTTATATGGAGGGAGAGTTGACTAGGCCCCATACGACAATGATGACTCTTTATAGCAAAGATTTTCTTTTAAGGGAGTCTGCTACCAGTTTGAGAAAAGAAAAATAATAAGGGAGCTTTATTAAAAAAAAAAAAAAAAGCTATATGATTAATTGATCACGGAGATATAATCATTTTATAAATATTTGTTTCATAAAGATTAGTTAAAACTATTTTTTTAAGTTGGTCAAGTAAAGAATATTAGAGGCAATATCAATAATTAATAGTTTTGAGTGAAGTTACTTTTATTTTATAAATGATCATAAAAGCGTCAAATCAAGATGAAATTTCCTTGCAACTCCATATATATATATCGGATTTATAGAGAGAATTAAGTTGGATCACCACACATTGCTATGGGTCTATCTCATCAGTGACAGGTCAGGAAATCAACCATCAAGGCATCAACCATTTGTAATAATTTTGAGTGAAATCAGTTTTATTTAAAAAAAAATGACCAGAGAAGCTTGAAATCAATATGAAATTTCCTTGCAGCTTCTTATATTTATCGGATGTACAGAGAGAATTAATTTGGATCACCACACATTGCTATGGATCTATCTCAACAGTGAAAAGTCAAGGAAATTAACCACTTGCAATAATTTTGAGCGAAGCTAGTTTTATTTTTAAAATGACTAGAAAAATGTCAAATCAATATTATTGCAAGTGGTCAAATATATTTTAGAGAGAATATATAAGTCAGATTGAAAAAGTGACTTATATATAAATCAGATTAAAAATAAGTCAGATTGTGTAATGAGATTTATGTTTGGATCAGCTGTAAAAAAAATGACTTATAAGAGACTTATTTTCTATAAGTCAGATTGTGTATGTTTAGGTAAGTTGTGATTAGAAGAGAAAAATAAGCCAGAATTTATGGGACACACCTTATAAGTGACTTATAAGTCAGGAATAAGCTGTTTTAAACAGCTTATGCTTATTTTGACTTATAAGTTATTAGTTACTTATAAGTCAGATTAACAATAAGTCTAGACAAAAATGCAAAATAAGCTACCAACAAAATAAGTTATTTTTACCCCAAAATAAGCACTTATTTCTCAGAAATAAGTTGAACCAAACATAGCCTTAGATTACCGCACATTGCTATGGATCTGTCTTAGCAATAACAGGTCAGGAAATTACCCAATTGCAATAATTTTGAGTGAAGTAAGTTTTATTTTAAAAATACCAGAAAAGCATCAAATCAATATGAAATTCCCTTGAAAATTCATATATTTATGAGAAATTAATTAGAGGTCTCTTCCAGGAGCATAATTAATGAGAAATCCTATAAAATGATTAAATTAAAGTGAGGTCCCTAGATAGAGACCTAGATTGGATTAATACCAAACCAAAATTGCCTCACTTTATTTACATATTTTAACATAAACTACGTTTTCTTCAAAATACAAAAAGTTACTACTTAGTATAAATTCGAATTTGTGCATCTATGTATTTAAACAGATAATTTTAAAATTTTTTTGATAATTTTATATTTTATTTCTTACACATTTTTATTATATAGGTAATTAGGTATATCATATTGTTGTTTTAGTTAATAATTATACCAACAATATGACCAAACGATCTAACCGATCCGACCGTTTGAACCGTGACCCACTGACATTTCTGGCTTGACATCGGGTCCAGATTTTAAAACATTGTCCATGATCAAAATGTCTACATAAAGAAATTTGTTTTAGGGTTAATACTTCCTCCAGTGTTAAATATAGAACTTATGGGAGTTTGTCTTAATCCTAAATATAATACAAAATTTTAATTTTTATCAATATGTTATCAAATTATCCCAATTAATGCTTCTCCAACAATAATCAAGTAAGAGATGAGGGAGAGAATAAGAGAAGATGATGAATATGGTGTTTTAGAAAATACACAACTAACTAACTAACATTATTAATTTAATTAAATAAGTTAAATATGTCATATATTTAGAACCGAAGGGAGTACAATTTTTATCATTCAAGTTTGTTCTTATTTTGTTTTAATCCCTCAATAGATAAAATGGTCCCAATTATTTATTAAATTATAGGATCAATATTGCAAACAAAATAAAAATTGAAGAATCAAAACCTATCGTTTATTTAAACATGAGGGAGCAAAGATTGTAGCTTACATTTTTTTTTATTTAGTATTCATATGTAAATTATTTTCTAGCTAATTAAACAAGGGAACTAGAATTTAAGCAGGGAGACGGACAAGAGAAATCAAGAGATGACAATAATTCAATTTAGTGGGGGTGCAAAGAACTAAAGTTGCTGAAAATTAAACATGTGTAAATACGAAATGTTAAGAAGCTTTGAGGGGTCAAAAGAAGTAGGCTCCAGTCCAAAAAAAAAAAAAAATAATGAAAAATAAAGAGTGAGAGAGGGATGTAGGTTGCAGAAGATCAATCTATTAATTGTTCTGTTATAGAAGTTATTTTTTGAGAGACATAAGCGTCATGCACCCTTAGAAAAACAAAAGGAGATCCACCCACATACATAACATCCAGAGTTGAGAATTTATTTATTTTTTAAGGGAAGTGCACACACATAAGGTATATGTGCTAAGAAGGCGTCTTATTATTACAGCCCTATATAGTTATTCAAGGGCAAAAGACAACCCTATAGTTAGTTCCTGATGGACAACTATGAGTTTTAGTATCGTCAGTAGGGTAAAGGTAAGCATCAGGGCACTTATCGGCGGGACATCGAAGACTTTTACATCCATTAGAAGTTGTGCTGAACCCCATGGGAACATTGAAACCATCAATCACTGAGAGATCATAAAAGTCCAAATTGTTGGGTTGGTTAAGAGAAAATTCTGCAAGTGTAGTTGGTGGAGCTCCAGAGAGTCGGCATTGGAGTACACCTGCACAATCACCGGTCTGACAACGGCCACGCCCTGACCCGTCAAAGTTGCAGCCGGTTCGGCCCCATATGCGGCCACCCTTAGTGCCGGCAGGCACATCAAGGGACTACGTCTGCCCGTTATTCAATCGCAGTCCGCCACCGGGCAAGGCGGCCGGCCAAACAGGGTAGGAGCATCTGTTTGTGATGTCGAACCTGGCAGCTTGTGAGAAAGTGAAGCTAATAGCCAGAAGGAAGGACAGCATATAGAGACTTTTGAGGAGCGTCATATTTGGAACTATATATTATGTGGTGATCGATTGCTTTGTGTGAAGAAGAGGAACTGCAACGATGGGTATATATAGGGTTCTCGGAAGCATAGTGATGTCACATTTTTTTCACAATCGAAAAAAAAATGATGTCACATTTTGGTATTGTGATTATATGCTTTATTAGGCTTTATTGGGATATTTGGGATTATTACACTGATATTTTTAAAACGCATCAACTAACAAATCTCATATATCAATAAAATTAATTAAAAACATTAAATTTATCTTAAAATTCAAGTGATTTACCATATTACCCATACTAACTATATTAAACTCAAATACCACATTAATTACTACTTTCTCCCACTACCCTTATTAAATAAAGGCATGGATGGAAAAATATATTTAATGCTTCTTGGAAACTAATAAGTGTCTTATAAAAATGATCAAATGAACTTGTTAGTTGGTACCTTATAATAAGGACCACTATCCAATGCTATCCAATGCTCCCGTTTGTTTTTTTTTTTTTTTGCAAATAAAAATAAAAAGGCCATTTTCACAGAACAATGAGTCCAATATTGTACTAAAAAATTTAACTATAGATTTTTACAAAATAGTATTGTTCTAACAATTTTTTTGTCTTGTCAACATAATAAACCATAATTAAATTCAACATATAACAAAAACACATCTAAATTAAGTCTAAAAGAAACTTTCATATTAATACATAAATTTTAAATTAAAAACATGTGAAATGCTGACCAATTGACCAATTAAAAACATGTGAGAGTATAAGACGCTGACCACAGTGAATAAGAATTTAGAATCTGAGGTAATTTGGGCTTAGTGAGAGTGTGAGACGCTGACCATAGAGTGAGACTGTAAGTGATTGAATGATGTGGTTGGGCTATGTCCTTTTTTCTTTTTTGAATGAAATGGAGTATATTAATATATCAGAGATTTCCATGGTGCTTACAAAATGGTGTTCAAAAGCTACATCAATGTCAGGTATTTTCCAGGTGCAGTAAGATATTCCTATCTCTAATAGTATGTTCAGTCATTACATTAACAGAGTGAGCAATGGAATCGGCTATGTCCTTTTTTTTATACATTGGACTATGTTTATCTTGTGAGTTTGGGCTTAAGTAAAAAAAAATATAATACCAACGGGACGGGACGGGGAATGGGATGACCCAATCCCGTCCCGTTCCTGTCCCGCAACAAAAAATTTATCCCGTCCTGTTTTGTCTCGTAAACAAGCAGGATCGGGGCGGGACGGGAAATTCTTGAACACCCCTACCGTCGGCTACATGCAACTTGTCTTGGCTAATGCAACCTTGTTCCAAAGCTTTCTGAATGGGAATCCTTTGTTATGTCATTTTACATGTCAAATCAGTTCCCTTGGCTACATACGACTTGTCTTGACTAATGCAACTTGTATTGTCATTTGGAACAATTTTTAGCACTCAAGTTTATTCTCATTTTGGTTCCAATCCCTCAATAGATAGAATGGTCCCAATTATTTATTAAATTATAGGATCAATATTGCAAACAAAATGAAAATTGAAGAATCAAAACCTATGGTTTATTTTAAACATGAGGGAGCACACTAATGCTCAATATGATATGCATTTAAATCTAATTTGAAAGGTCCACATTTCATTTTTTATTCTATATTTTGTAAAATAAAAATTTTTCTTTTGGAATTGATAGTTATAAGACCATCTCTTTTTTAAAAAAAATATTTTTTTAAAAGTCATTTTACATATGTTAGAAAAGACCTATCTAACATATGTAAAATATTTTTAAAAAAATTATAAAATGAAATTAAATTAAATTTCAGCAATCTAAAATCAATGTCGACAACCAAATTGTTGATGAGCAAACTAATGGTCATTGTGATGAGCACAAATGTGTGCCCTAGAAAATCTAGAATAGTTGAACAATTTTTGGTTCTCCATTTCCAAGTAATACACAAAAAGGTAAAGGCACAAAATACATTGACTCATCACCATGTTTAAACTGTCTAGAAAAACAAATTTGTTTTTGGGTTAATACACTTTTTATCACTTAAGTTTGTACTTATTTTAGTTTTGGTTCCTCAATAAATTAAAATAGTCCAAAATATTTATTAAATTATAGGGATTAATATTGTAAACAAAATGAAAATTGAGGAATCAAAACCTATGGCTTGAAACATGAAAGACCAAAATTAAAATAAGGGTAAAATTGAGGGATTAAAAATTGTATCAACCCTTAGTTACATTTTTTTTGGAAAATTAATCATTTGATCATTCAATTATCAATTCAATTATGATTCGGTCCCCCAATTATGACTCATAGCAACTCAGTTCCTTAATTATTGACTTGAATGTGACTCAATCCCTAACCTTTTCACATTTAATAATTTAATCCTTATCATTAAGAATTAATTGAGTCATCAAATCATCATCCTACTTGGCAAAAAAATTACTAAAAACCATTAAAAATTGCCAACCTGTCATCCAACTCAGCCCATGAATATTTGATTAAAATATTGTGTATAAAAAGCATCTCTCTCCAGCACTGCAATCAGACTCATCCCCCCCTCCAGAACAGTCCCCGTCCTCTGCTTCCTCGCCTTTCTTGTGGGACCTGGAATAATATCTTAAACCCATAATAATTTTACATATGTTGGAAGGAATATTTGAGTACTAGAGTTTTAAAAAAAAAAAAAAGTCTTGCGATGGTATTCTCTCCGGCGTAGTCTCTCGGACAAGTGAAGATGAATAGTGCATCTTAGGAAAGAAGTTTTATTATGTACATCCCATTCAACAATTATATTGGATTTTCCCCTCCAAAATTTTGTTTACGTATATTATAAAATTTTCCTCTAATTTCGTGGCAAAAAACATGGGATCAACCCATGATATACTGTTGTGTTGTGAGATTATGATAGTTTTAGATGTAACATATAACAACCCTATATGCTATCTTTAATCAGAATAATAAATACAGCGGAAGTCGAAATACCTCTCGCCATTGCTATTGTTCGATCAGAGAAGAATCTGCTTGTAACTGCAAAACAGAACCCTATCAGAAATAATCCAAAGGCTCTTCTAACTGGAGTCCGGCACAGTGATGGTATCTGTTTGTGATAGCCTTAACCAGTTAGGGAACCCGGAATTCAGAGAGAAGAAACGCTCTCTAGTTGTGGTTATCTGCCGTATCAAAAGATGATAGGTGTTGGTATGTTTTCCCCATCAGAAAACCCCCTTTATATAGATAACCTAGATATGAAAACCCTAACATTGACTATTGGGCCTAATGTTGACTACGGGCCACCTAAAGATATTATTATTATCCTAAATATATCTATTGTGATATTATAATAATATTAATAATATTAATAATATTTTAACATTCTCCTACTTGGCCCGTACTCTGTATGTCAACTGCTCCCTTTAGTCAAATCAATTTAAGGTCATACTGCAAGAATCATGGCGATAAGTCCTTTATCATAAAGTATTACCTTCCATGTATTACCAACAGTATTCCTTACCTAATGGGTATTGCTCCATGAATAAACTTTCAAAACATATATGTTTATTCGGTTCCAAAATAAAAACTTAAATGTTCATTAATCTCATCATCACCAAAAGTGTACACAACAACCATAGAGATAATAAACAAAAACCCAAAATACTCATTGCACACCTCAATTACCCAAAAGACTTACAATCCCCATATGAGGTACATGTATAGCGAACTCATTTGGTCTCATCCCTTTAGTCAAAGGATCAACTAGCATTTCCCTTGTTCCGATGAGATCAACAGTGACCTGACCATCAGCAATTCGCTCTTTCAAGCTAAGGAATTTCAGCTCAATAAACTTTTTGCTTCCACTCCTTCTTTTATTTGCTATGGCCACTGCTGCCTTATTATCGCAATACATCTTGATTGGCCTGGAGATTGATTCTACAATCTTCAGTCCAGCAATGAAGTGCCTTATCCAGATAGCCTGTGAACTTGCCTCAAAACACGCGATATACTCAGCATCACAAGTAGAAGGAGCTGTGAGTGTCTGTTTGGCACTCTTCCAGGAAATAGCTCCCTCTGCTAATAAGAAGATGTAACCTATCGTAGACTTGTTGGTGTCTACACATCCTCCCAGATCAGAATCTGAGTAACCCGTCACTTCAAGATTCTCTGTCCTTTTGTAAGTCAACATAAGGTACTTGGTGCCTTGGAGATACCTAAACACCTTCTTTGCAGCTTCCCAATACATTTTACCATGATTGCATTGGTATCTCCCCAGCATGCCTACTGCAAAAGCTATGTCAGGTCTTGTGCAGACCTGTGCATACATCAAGCTTCCTACAGTAGAGGCATAGGGAACTTTTTCCATCTCCTTTTTCTTTAATTCTGTGTCAGGACACTGACTTAGACTGAAGAAATTCCCCTTTTCAATGGGAGCAACGTTAGATGAACAGTTTCTCATCTTGAAACGCTCAAGAACTTTGTTGATATAGGTTTCTTGAGAAAGGCCTAAAAGACCCTTTGCTTTATCCCTATGGATCTTAATGCCAATGACATAAGATGCCTCACCCATGTCCTTCATATCATAGTTCTTAAACAAAAACTGTTTCACCTCACGTAACAGTCCTAAGTCATTGGTTGCAAGCAATATGTCATCGACATACAAAATAAAAAATATGGATTTGCTCCCACTATTCTTGTGGTATATACACTGATCCACGATATTCTCAACGAAACCAAATGAAGAGATTACCTCATGGAATCTTAAATACCACTGCCTGGAAGCTTGCTTTAAGCCATATATTGATTTTCCTAATTTGCATACCAAATGTTCCTTATCCTTTGCAACAAAACCCTCAGGCTGCTTCATATAGACTTCTTCCTCAAGAACACCATTGAGAAAGGCAGTCTTAACATCCATTTGGTGTAACTCCAAGCCAAAATGTGCAACCAATGCCATGATAATGCGGAAAGAATCCTTAGTCGAAACAGGAGAAAATGTCTCCTTATAATCAACTCCTTCCACCTGAGTGAAGCCCTTAGCAACCAACCTTGCCTTGTAGCGCTCAATGTTACCTTGTGAGTCCCTTTTGGTTTTGTAAACCCATTTACAGCCAATGGCCTTGGACCCACTAGGCAACTCTAGAAGTTCCCATACATGGTTGTTTGCCATGGAGTTCATTTCTTCATTCATAGCATTATACCACAATTTGGAGTTCTCACTTTTCATAGCCTGAGTAAACGTTAATGGATCATTATCAATGCCAATATCACAGTCATTTTCAGTATTATACACTACTTAGTCATCTGGACTTGCCGGTTTTCTTGCCCTTGTTGATTTCCTTAACTCAACCTCTTGGGTTGGGTCAGGTTGCTCGTTTGGAACATTCTCTGTCACAACTGGCGGTAAGTCTGTATTTGTGACAGGTGGACCTTCAGGTATATGTTCCACACGTCCCGCATGATCAACTATGGGTATTGGGACAGTCTCAATTGGCGTGACATATCTAGCGGTAAAAATGTCGCCAACAGCCGATGTCCCTTCCTCAATTGTGCTAGGGGATCCCTCTATGTGATCATCTACAATCTGATCACTCCCACTAATCACATCATTCTCAAGAAACTTGGCATTCCTAGATTCTACAAAACGCACTGAAGGTGGAGGACAATAAAACTTGTAACCCTTTGACCTGTCCGCATAGCCTACAAAGTAAGCTCTAATGGTCTTAGGATTCAATTTCTTTTCTTGTGGGTTATACACGCTTAGTTCCGCAGGACAGCCCCACACCTTAAATTGATTTAAACTGGGTTTCCATCCTTTCCAGATTTCAAAGGGTGTCTTAGACACTGCCTTTGTTGGAACCCTATTCAAAATGTGTACAGCTGTCTTGAGTGCTTCCTTCCACAAGGAAATTGGCAGTTTGGAGCTACTCATCATGCTCCTAACCATGTCAAGTAAGGTCCTATTTCTTCTTTCAGCTACACCGTTCATTTGAGGTGAGTCAGGCATGGTATATTGTGCAACTATACCTTGCTCTCGAAGAAAATCCGCAAAAGGACCTGGCGCTTGTCCTTCACTAGTGTATCTACCGAAATACTCACCACCTCTATCAGATCTCACGATCTTGATTGGTTTCCCAATCTGTTTTTCTACTTCAGCCTTATATACCTTAAAGGCATCTAGTGCCTCACTTTTATTATAAAGCAGGTAGATATACGTGTATCGCGAAAAATCGTCAATAAAGGTAATAAAGTACTTTTGACCGTGCGCGGTTAGATCAGGGCAACATATGTCAGTGTGTATTATTTCGAGCAATTCAGAACTTCTTTTAGCTCCCTTATGTGACTTACTGATCTGCTTTCCCCTTATGCAGTCCACACAGGTACCAAGATCCGAATGGTCTAAAGATGGAAGAATTCCTTCTTTAGTTAACCTCTTGATCCTGTCAGTAGAGATATGTCCTAATATCTTATGCCACAAGCTAATAGAGTTCTCATTCATCATATTTCTCTTAACACCATGCATAGCAGAAAAAACATTTGAATATCCAGAGACAATTTTAAATAAACCATCAATCATAACAACCTCAGCAATTGGAGTAGAGTTCAAACTTAAATATTTCAAATCCTTTTCTAACAAAATACCATAATTAAATGGAATAAGTTTAGATAATGAAATCAAATTCCTCTTGTAAGAGGGTACATAAAAAGTCTCTGGTAAGTCCAAAACAAAATTATTTAAAAAAACAATTCGAAAAGTTCCAATTGCTTTCACCGGATCTCCTTTCCCACTTCTTGATAAGACTTTAGTCTCATTGGGACAAGGAGGTCTGGTTGTTAGAAAGCCCTGCATGGTAGTAGAAATATGTATTTGAGCACCGGTATCAATCCACCATGTATCCTTTTGGATACTAACATTATGTGCTTCAAAAGTAACAAAGGACATTGGCATACCTTTATGCTCGAACCAAGCCTTTCTTTTATGGCAATCTTTCTTCATATGCCCTTTCTTCTTGCAGAAGAAACACCTGACATCCTTCTTCATGTCGGCCTTAGCAGGAGAAATCTTATTCTATTTCTTTTTATTATTCCCCTTTTCCTGCTTCTTGCCGCCACCCTTATTGGAGCTTTCCATCATATGAGCTTCCTTAGGTGCACCATTTCCCTTTAATAACTGTCTAGTCTCCTCTTGCACACACATGGACATGAGCTCATCAATTGTCCATATATCCTTATGTGTGTTGTAGGAGATTTTGAAAGTTTCATTTTGTTTTGGAAGGGATTTCAGAATTAATTGCACCAAGAACTGCTCAGTTGGCTCCATATCGAAGGATTTCAGACGAGAGGATAAATCTCTCATCTTCATGATATGTTCCCGCACCCCGCCAAGACCTTGGAGCTCCATAGAGCACAACTCCAACATGATGGAACCACCCATCTGCTTGTCAGTTGGCCTATATTGTTTCTCAATAGCTTCCAAGTATTCCTTGGCGGTCTCGCACTTCAGAATTGTTTCCTGAAGGCATTTTTGGATCCTAGTCCTTATGAGTAGCATAGCACGACGATTAATCTTTTCCCAATAGCTATGATACTCCTTAGTTTCCTCATCTGCTGAATCAGCAGGCATAGGGGGCCTTGGAGTCTCAAGGACAAAGTCCATCTCCATGCACCCCAATTGCAAAAGGACATCATCCTTCCATTCAGAGAAGTTGTTGTTATCCAAAAACACATTCCTACCAGCTTGAGCCAATATGCTAGTGGGAAACATGTTAGTGGGTAATTGAGATGAAATATTAGCTGCGTTATTCAGAGAATCAAAACAGAAATTAGATATATAATTTGAGGCAATCACAATTCACTGTGCCATGCATGCTTTAGAAAACCAATAAAAAGCATACAAATATAAATACGTATCACTAAAATCTACCTGTGGGCAAAGAAATTAGCATAGCATGTATTTATCTCAAAATGGTGGAACTAAAACACATTTATATCTCCTAATACCTGTGGGCAACTTAGGAAATAATAAGGTCATTTTATCCCACCCTAATTAAATATACTCTTATAATTATCTACTTGTGGGCAAAGATTAATTATAATTGCATATTTAATTACAATTGATATTTTCTAACCATATGTGATGTATGCAACTTAAGAAAAGGATGCTGTGGCTACTTCTTTAAGGCAAAAGCATATCACAAAATATCATAATGTGCAATCATTAAATTCAATTATATGCACATACTTTATTGGGAATTATTAAATTAATTTGACCTTAATTTAATTTAATAAAACTCCCACTAATTATAGCATCCACAAAAATATTGTTTAATAATTAATCTATAGCATATTTCACTTAATAATTCCAACATGTGAAATAGCCAAGATTAATTTTCCTAAATTTAAACAATTAAAATGATGCTAAAACAACTACACATGCTAAAAATATGACTATACAATTAAAACAATTATAAAGGTCAATATATTTAGCCATATACAATTTCTGGAATTTAAAACATAAATAGCTTAATAATTTAAAAATATTAGCAAAGCCCAAAATATAATTCCAGAAATAAAAATAGGACCCAAAAGGTGAATTTTTCGCAGCCTAAATGTGCAATAAACAAAAAATAGGCCCAAATTGCAAGCCCAAAATGCATTTAGGATTTTTTTTATTAAGCCAAAAACGAGTCAGCCCAAAAAAATAAAAGAAAACGGCCCGGCCTAGAAAACTTTCAATTTTTTTTATAATAGAAAGGCCCAAAATCTAGGCCCAGAAATCGCGCGGCCCAGCTGCTGCATAAGTGAAACGCAGCGTTTCACTTAAGGGCCCAAACGGCGTCGTTTCACGCGCAGTGAAGAAGTGCCCTTCATCAGTTCAAAATGACGCCATTTTGATTTAGTCAAAACGGTGCGTTTTGACTGGATTCTTCCCCGCCCAGACCTGAAAACCCTACCCGACCCGAATGACACGCGCGACTCGGTTCCTGCAAATCCCCAGCGGCCGATCGATTTCAGAAATTCAGGCGCCATTGCCGGCCACCTAGAGCTCGATTCCGGCGTTCTTAATGCTGGAAAAATCACGGGTTCTGGACACAACCTAATGGAGATCTTATCTCCTTGATTCCATCATGATTTCAGTGTGAAAAATTCGAAAAACCAAACAGGTATTCAAACGAAAATCTGATTCCTTTTCCTTCATGTTTTTCAGAATTTAAAACAAATTTGCTTAACATCAACAGATTTTTCTCTCTTAGAAAGAAAAATTAGTTTCCAAAATTTGATTAATAACAATATCAACACAGATCCAAATCAATACCAGACGAGAAAAATATGATTCGAATCTGAAAAGGTTCTTCCCAAATTCTTTATATATGATATTAAACAAAATATATATAGAAGAAGATGAGAGAACACACAACAAAAATTGTTAACAAAACCAGATGAGAAAAATTAAGGTTATAATTCTCATGCATAAGGAGATCCATAAATGAAATTACGATACAAAAATTAATTTCATATGATCAACAACAAAAAGCAAGGTGGAGAAAATTAATGGCTCTGATGCCACATGTGAGATTATGATAGCCTTAGATGTAACATATAACAACCCTATATGCTATCTTTAATCAGAATAATAAATACAGCGGAAGTCGAAATACCTCTCGCCATTGCTATTGTTCGATCAGAGAAGAATCTGCTTGTAACTGCAAAACAGAATCCTATCAGAAATAACCCAAAGGCTCTTCTAATTGGAGTCCGGCACAGTGATGGTATCTGTTTGTGATAGCCTTAACCAGTTAGGGAACCCGGAATTCAGAGAGAAGAAACGCTCTCTAGTTGTGGTTATCTGCCGTATCAAAAGATGATAGGTGTTGGTATGTTTTCCCCGTCAGAAAACCCTCTTTATATAGATAACCTAGATATGAAAACCCTAACCTTGACTATTGGGCCTAATGTTGACTACGGGCCACCTAAAGATATTATTATTATCCTAAATATATCTATTGTGATATTATAATAATATTAATAATATTAATAATATTCTAACATGGTGGTGGTGCAGTTCGAATGAGAGTTTCGGAGAAGCTTATTGTTGATGGAAATACATTCTTTTAACGACAGTATTTCTTCGGAGTTCGAATGCAGCATGTGTTTCCGATTGAACAAATAAAGAAGCTTGGGATTTTGTCGGCAGGGAGGGTGAAGAAGCACTGGAGGGAGACCGTGCAGGAGATGGAGGATGAGTCTGATTGCAGTGCCGCAGAGAGATGGTTTTTTATACCCATTTTTTTTAATCAAATATCCATGAGCTGAGTTGGATGACAGATTGGCAATTTTTAATGGTTTTCAGTAATTGTTGTTGCCATGTTGGACGATGATTTGATGACTCAAAATTAATTATTAATGATAAGGATTAAATTGTTAAACTTATATGTGAAAAAGGTTAGGGACTGAGTCACATCAGATTCAATAGTTCAGAACTGAGCTGTACCGAATCATAGTTGAGGGGATCGAGTTGTAATTGAGTTGATATTTGAACGACCAAAACATTAAGTTTCCTTTTTACCTTTTAATTATGGCGGTCAGAAAAATGGCTAAAACGAAGTTAAAGTGATTTTAACTAATACACACACGGAGACTAATACAATGAATATAATGATGAATGATGAGAAATAAAATTGCAGAGTCAGATCGCTCGTTTGCTTTCGAGAACATGAGTATTGTTTGAGAATGTTCTTGTGTCTTTTTCCATTCAATCCTTCTTGCTTTATCTTCTATCTTCTCAGGAATTCGAAAATTGGTTTCCTCATATCGTGGGCAAGGCGGTTCCTACTCTCTCTCCATGATCTTTCCCGTTATGGGTCTTGGGTATTGGTTCCTGCAACAATGGTGCCTTTTTTCTGCAATTCTAGGAACTACTCCTCTTGGTCCTATTTATAAGGCACTTCCAGCATATTTTACACAGACCAAGAAAAACCTTTAAACTCATAACTTTCCACTAAAATCTAACAAATTTACAACTTTACCCATATTTAATATTCTCTATACCACATTAAAATAAAGTCAACACATAATAAATGAAAGGTAAACTTGTACATGCACTCTAAATATTTAATGAGGTGACTTATATATAGGACCAAATAAAACCTTCTCTTTGGCCAAAAAAAATAAAAATAAAAATAAAACATTCTCTCTCTACCCTATAAATAGGACCAGATGAGTACCTCTTAGCACTAATTCAAAACAAGGTGCTTCTTTGTTCTAGGCCCATCCATCTTAGAGGTGCTTCTCGGATGAATGGGTCTCCTGCTAGGGGGCGCATCTTTTGGGCAAAGGTGGTTGTTCGCACCTGTTGGGCCAAGGATGCACAAACTTGACGCTCCATGGAGTGGGCTTCTACAACTGGGCTCCCCTCTTAGACCTAATCGATTGGTCATGGGCTAGTGGCCTTCTTGGAATTAAAATCAAATTCTAAGGGCACACAGCATTCATATGTAAATTACTTTCGTTAATATTAATTTGTTTCCAGCTAGTTAAGCTGGGGAACTAGAATTTAAACAGAGAGACGGAATAGGGAAGCTAAGAGATGAGAATAATTCAATTTAGTGGGGGCGCAAAAGAACTAAAGTTGCAGAAAATTAAACATGTATAAAATATTTAAGGGAAAATCACATTGAGGTCCTACATAAGGCATTTAACTACAACTGGGTCCCAAACAGTCATCAAATTACATTGAAGTCCCAAGGGACCTGGGTGTAATTAATTGAATTGCAATGCATAGCACAATAGTTGTCAATGGGTTGTCACTTCAATAGTTGTCAACTCAAAGAGTTGGAATTGACAACTATTGCGCTATGCATTGACAACTCAATGGGCCAGAATTGACAACTCAATGACAAGCCATTTAATTACACCTACTTCCCTTGGGACTTATAACTTAAAGAGCTGGTATTGACAACTATTGAATTGACAACCCATTGACAACTATTGCGCTATGCATTAACAACTCAATGGGCTGGGATTGACAACTCAATGACAAGCCATTTAATTACACCCAGGTCCTTTGGGACTTCAATGTAATTTGATGATTGTTTGGGACCTGGTTGTGATTAAATGCCTTATATGGGACCTCAACGTGATTTTCCCTATACTTAATTTTTTCTAGCTAGTTAAACTAGGGAACTAGAGTTCAATCAGAGCGGAATAGAGAAGCTAAGAGATGAGAATAATTCAATTTAGTGGGGGCGCAAAAGAACTTAAGTTGCAGAAAATCAAACATGTATAAATACGAAATACTAAGAAGCTTTGAGTGGGTCAAATAGGTTAGCTTGAATGAAAAGAAAAAAAACAAAAAAAGAAAAACAACAAGCAGAGAGAGGAACGTAGGTTGCAGAAGATCAATCTATTAATCGTTCTGTTATAGAAGTATTTTTTAGAGACATAAGCGTCATGAACTCTTACTCGTCATGCACCCTTAGTAAAGCAAAAGGAGATCCACCCACATACATAATAACCAAAGTTGAGAATTTTATTTATTTATTTTTTAAGGGACGTGCACACACATAAAGTAGACTGTGCTGAGAAGGCGTCTTATTATTACAACCCTATAGTTATTCAAGGGCAAAAGACAACCCTATAGTTAGTTCCTGATGGACAACTATGAGTTTTAGTATCATCAGTAGGGTAAAGGTAAGCATCAGGGCACTTATCGGCGGGACATCGAAGACTTCTACATCCATTCGAAGTTGGGCTGAACTCCATGGGAACATTGAAACCATCAATCACTGAGAGATCATAAAAGTCCAAATTGTTGGGTTGGTTAAGAGAAAATTCTGCAAGTGTAGTTGGTGGAGCTCCAGAGAGTCGGCATTGGAGTACACCTCCACAATCACCGGTCTGACAACGGCCACGCCCTGACCCGTCAAAGTTGCAGCCGGTTCGGCCCCATATGCGGCCACTAGTAGTGCCGGGAGGCACATCAAGGGACCACGTCTGCCCGTTATTCAATCGCCGTCCGCCACCAGTGGGCAAGGCGGCCGGCCAAACAGGGTAAGGGCATCTATTTGTGATGTCGAACCTGGCAGCTTGTGTGAAAGTGAAGCTAATAGCCAGAAGGAAGGACAGCATACAGAGACTTTTGAGGAGCGTCATATTTGGAACTATATATTATGTTAAGATTGCTTTGTGTGAAGAAGATGAACTGCAACTATACGTATATATAGGGCGCTCAGACGTAGTGATGTCTCACATTTTTTCACAATGGGAAGAAAGTGATGTCACATTTTTGTATTGCAGTTATTTTAAATTATTAGGCTTTTTTTTGCCAAATTAAATTATCTATCTATATCTATATATATCTTGAAAGCTCCTAGCAACAATCTCATTGGTCCACATGTCTAATGACATTATCTTCACTTAATTCAACTATTGGTCCATATGCTCACATAATCAAAGTCATAATGGAAGGTTTTATTCTTAATTTTAAATTTTATTGCTAATAATTAATCATTATTCATCATATATTTCTACTTTTGGGAAGGTATTTTTTTAAATTTTGAAAGTTATTTAAAGTTGAGCAAAGCAATGATTAAATACATAAATGTATAGAAGTTATTTAATATTGAGCAATGATTAAATACATATATACATATTTTTAAGAAGGTATTTTATATTAATTCTCTTTTTTATCACATAGATACCTCTTACTCTTAGTGTAATATTGTTTATAGAAAAATTAATCCATATGTATTTGTTTTTAATCTGCAATATATGACTATTCAAATATACAAATTAATTATTGTCTTCAAGTAAGTCACTATTTTAGGCAATAAATTAAACATATTTATATATTAATATGATTTACAATCAACACTATTAATTTTATTTCTAAAATTTATAAAATAATTAGTGTGTTTAAATAAGTCAGTAAATTAGATAACAAGGTATTAATTATTTTTCTATTTGAAAAATTTTTCTTTCGAATTTTCATTTCCATTGTCAAAAATAAATTAGTTTCTTATGTACATATATATCTTAATTTACTATTGTTTTAAAAAAACCATATAAATTTTATTTTTTAATCTACAATATTTGGCTTTTGAAATTTACGAATTAATAACTATGTTCAAATAGGTTATTAGTTTAAGCAACAATCCAAATATATATATATATATATATCTATATTTCATCTATAATATGCCATAACTCTAGAAAAAAAATGTACTTATTTGAATATTTGATTACATACATACTTATCAATTTATTATTGTTTATAAAAATTTCAAATAATATATATTTGTTTTTAATCTTCATTATTCGGGTTTCCAACTTTAGGAATTAATTATTGTGTTCAAATGTATCTCTATATTTTAGGCAGCAATCAATACATGTATATTTGATTTATAATATGTAATATTACTTGAGGAAAGAATCCAATTTAAGGAAAGTATATCATACTGAAAATTCCAAATAAATTGCACCAATTCAAATCCCTCTTTCATTACATCCAATTTTAAAATTTAAACTTTCAATTTACCATTATCAAGTCTCAACAACTTTAAAATTCGAATTTTATCACTCATTGACTCTCTTATATTAATAATTCATTCTCTTTGCTTATGTATCATTTCTCTTAAACTGCACTTCCTAGACTCTCTAGGAAGCACTCAAAAAAAAAAAGGACACTCGAGCAAGCACCATAGTCAAATCTCATGAGAATACCTTATTCTTCTTTCGTACAGCCAAAATCTTGCACTCTCTTAAAGTTGTACATGGATGTCTATAACAAATATGTCAACTTTTACTTTTTGCTTTTTTAGCAAAAAAAAAAAATCATTTTTTCCTTTTGCAATCTAAACCATGCTCAATCAATTGTTGAATTATATTTATTTCTGATTTAAATTATTATTGCATTATCAATATTGTGAAGTCCCACATCGGCTGGGATCGAGATGTTCCTAGCCTATATAAGGTGATGGACTCTCCTTCCCATCAGGACGCGTTTTCATGGGTGAGTGTGGGAGGCTTCGGCCAGTATCCCTACCATGAGGAACAAAACCGTGAGGGGAGTGTGTGGGGCCCATAGCTATGGGAGCATCCCTACCCAAAGCGGACAATATCCTGATCGAGTTTGGGCTGTTACAGTTTATTTTGCCCATCTTATTTATATATGATTAAAATTAAATGAACATCTAAATCTACATTTTAATAACTCACAATTTTGCAATCAAGCCATATAAAATTAATTCATATTTTCTGTTTGATTCAAATAAGTGCAATCAATGATTTAGATCATTTATATTCATATATAAAATCAAATTTTGTTGTTTTCCAATATCTAATGAACATATAAATATGCATTTTGATAACTCTCAATTTTGCAATAAACCTTTTAAAAATAATTCAGATTTTCTCTTTTATCAAAAAAATTGCAATCAATGATTTTGATTATTTATATTCATATGTAATCAACTTTTGTTGTTTTCAAGTAACATTTTTCATCATAAAATAGTTACTCAAAAAAGTTCGGTTCTTTATTAGTTTATCTCATTTTTATTTTAAATTCCGTGCATTGTATGGGGAGAAAAATCTAGTTAGGCTTTATTGGGCCTAATTGTATCCAATGGGGATATTTGGGATTATTTGACTTAATTAAGCCATTAATATTTCACATAAAGGAATTTACTTTCCTAAGGGTAACAAAACTATGGTAAGCAATGAGGGCGTGGTCCCGTGTGATCCATGGTATAGATAACTCGAAAAAGAATCTCATATGGGATCGTGGAATATGCCTACGCACGAAGAGTAGATGAAGGAAGAGATGGAAGGAGGGGTATTGAATGAGAAATGAAGAAGCTAGGGGGACTAAGCTCTTCTGGCATAAGAGCATTTATGATTTGAGGAAATTTCACAGCCATGACACATCATATTAATGTAACCATTGAAAAAGAAATATCTCATCTTATCATAATCTTTAAAGTCAACTCAACTCGCTGGCAAAGAAAAAAGTCAGCTCAACTCAAATATTGGATATACTCCCACTAGTTGTTATTATAAAATTTCGACAACCAAATTGTGGTTCTTAAGAAAGCTGTTAAAAGTTAATTAAAATCATAAATTTGTCTGAACTATTTTTTTTTAATATTACCCTTAATTATGTTTTACTATCATCTCATTTAAAACATCGTTTCTCTCTCCCCCTTCCTGTCCCCCCTTCCTTGTACATATAAGCATCACCTATTATTTGTTTAAAGCAATATTTCAAATAGGGATGGAAATATGCCAAACTTTTAAAAGGGGCCTACAACCTGGCCTACATGAAGCCTGGCCTAGTCTATTTAGTAAACAGGCCAGGCTCATATTCAGGCATATTGATAGGCCTATTTAGGTAAACAGGCCATGCCTTTTTTCTTAAGGCCTAACTTACAAGCCTACATGCCTGTCCTATTTATTTTTATTTAGAGATATTATTATGTATAATATAAAATAAATTAATTATATAAATTATTTATAACATTGCCAAGTGAACTTTAATTCTAAATTTCACATCTCATTGTTTATCCACAAAACTGAACTTTTTTATTAATTAGTAGTTGTTCACCTTTTTTTAATTTCTTCCTTTTAGTTAGTTAAAATACAGTGCTAGCTTAATTACTCTTTTCTGCTCTGTATGATTTTCTAAAACATAATAATTTTTACAACTTACAAGTTTATTTCAGTAGTTATGTCTAAATGAAATATTATAATCTCAATAAAAATAATTTATCACGTTTTCTACAGTAAAAGTAAGAGAAAAATATCTATTTTTATGGCAAAAATACTTTCTAAAAAATACATAGTCTTTTCAAATAGGTTTAAACGGTAATATGTGGAATTAGATGCATGAGTTTTTAAATATATTTAAAGGTTTACATCTTAAGTAGGCTTTTAAACAGGCTTCAGGCTTTATCAGGCTTTTTGAAAGCCCAGGCCTAGGCTGAAAAAACGGCATATATACAGGCTCAGGTCCAGGCTTAGTCTTCACAATTTTGTTGTAGTCCCTGGCCTATTTAAGTAAAGCCTACCTAGGCCTAGCCTATTTCCACCCCTAATTTCAAATTAGTTGGTGGTAAAATAGAAAAAATGCATTAAATTATGGGATAACTCAAGGTGAGATTGATTTAACCTTTGCCTAGTATGCCTTGGGGGTTAAGATCAAAATTTAATCCAAGGATTGCAATATAGGTTGCAACCCTGGGTCGTTTCACTTGAGGAGTCTTTTCATCTACCTAAACTAGCTAAATGCAATTAAAACGATAAAAGGTAAGGGGTTTTGGTTTGAAAAGTTATTTGATTAAAGTAGTGAAAATGTAAATACTTGTTTTTTTTGGTAATTTTTGATTAAAAAGTGAAAAGGTATTTGGGTTAAGGGTAATTTTATAAAATGGGCTTTGGTAGTGTTACGGTGGCTCTCATGCTTCATTAAAATTGATATTAGGAGTTAAAGATTCACCAAGTATAATTGAAAAATCCCCAAGCAACCACTAGGGGTCCACTAGCCCTAATTAATGACTAATCTAGCAACCACTTTCATAGCCATTACTTAGGGTTAGTGTTAAGCTTCACTTGGTGTGTGTTGGAAATTAGGTTTTGAAAATTGATTCATCTCAAGAATGTGCAACCACAACATTCAATTGGATAAATTAAGCTACACAATCTAGCAACCACTAAAAATCATATAGCATCATAAATCCAATAGGAATTTTAAACATAAACATCATTCAATTAACATAACTTAATATCCAACACAAGTATTCCAATTCATAGACAACTAGAAAGGAAAATCATGTCTCAAATCCAAATATACAAAGAGAAATGCAACCACAAGACTTAATACATAAGGAAAAGAGCATGAGAAAACAAATAACTCCCCTATTTTGCCCATTGAAGCTAGAGCCACCTTCACACCACCAAAGCACCAAGAATCTAGCCTCTCATATCTTCAATTTCGTGCCTAAGAATGCCCATGGTGGCTGACTCCATGAATGAAGAAGAATGAAGGAGGGATGTAGTGGAAATGGTGAAGGGAAGAGGAATAATGCAGAAAATCAGCAAGATAAATGGTGAAAATGAGTGGAAATGGTGAGGATTTGAGTGGGAATGAGGAAGAGACCAAGAAACCCTAGGAGAGCTCATGATTTTCGACTTTTGAGGCTTGGGAAGTGAAGTTTCGGGCTGGGTATCACTTAAAAACACCTCAACACAGTCCCAAAACGCAGCAGTTTCGGGCTGCCAGAAAATGCGTGTATGTCGCGACATGCATGTTTGTGTGCCGCGGCACACGAGGCAGAGAGGCCCTCCTGATCTCTCTGGTTGCTATGCCGCAGCACACAAACTTGTGTGCCGCGGCACACCATGCAAAGAGGGTGCTTCTTCTTTGTGCTCCGTCTAGCTTTTCTACGAAACATGTTTCTTCAATTTGGGCTTGTTTCTTCCGTGATCTGCAATAGAATTGGACTTAAGGTAGCATTGAAATGTTCTCAAAGATTGGTTAAACAATAAAGCATGCTAATTATGCCCAAATTGTTCTCAATTTGCACAAATCTCAAGTAGGCATGCAAGTGCCAGAATTTGCCCTTTTAAGCACAAAAGACCCTAGGTTATGCAATAATCCAATGATTTTAACTATGAAAAGCGTATAAAAGTATGGTGCATTCATTTCCCACACACTTAGACCTTTGTACTCCTGGACAAAGGGTTCAATGCAAAGAAGAATGGGTTTAACCAATCAATAATCTCAAGCTAGCATGAATCATGATCAAGAATATGCAAAGGGAGAATTGGCAAAGCAAAATGGCAAAGAGGACTCTCAAGATAATAGTGTTTCTCTCTACTCACCTCATGTTGGGTTTTTCACACTTAACTTGCTCAAACAACAATTTGCCATAAGCTTGTAACTACTCTAATATCTCCACCCATGCATACAATCATGTATGAATCAAAAGGACTTAAGGGGTTGAAATGATGGAAAAGGCATGATGGATTTCATGTTATGGAAAGGAAAGGAAAGGAAAGGAAAAGTTGAAATGCAATTTAATGTCACTATTGGAGTACATAGCACATAAGAGCATAATTTCAACAATAATGATGCCACATCAAGAAATACCTTATTCTTCAAACTTTCTTTCCTTCTTTCTTTTTTTCGTTTTTCTTTATATATTTTTTTATGCACACTTTTCTATTTTCTTTTTTTTTTCTTTTAACATATACATGGCATTATCAACAAACAAAAGTGGCTCAAACTCAATGCTTCATCATAAAATTCACATTAATGCATTACAACCAAGGAACGGCTCAAATTGGGTGAATAATGGGGAATGACATATTGTGGGTTTGTGTTTGGGAAAATGGGGTGATGAAATGAATTCCTAAATCATCTTCATGCATGAATTGCAATTCTAGCTTTGACAAAGAGTAAAGACAAGTTCTAGAAATTGAATGATCAAGCAAGTATACACTCTTGAAATGAAAATAGGCCCAAAAATCTCACAACAAGGTTTAACCTCAATTGCCAATTAAATATCCAATTGCAAGGCCAATTAACACAATGCATATGCTTGAATATAGCTCATCACTAGCTCTTTGAAAATTGAAAGGCTAAAATGCATAGTTCTTTGAATTCTTCTCATTGCTCATGAAGCTCATTGATCAAAGGGTAAGGTCTAATCTTACTCCATGGTTTTTAAAATTTTTTGCCACACTAGGTTTTCACAAACAAGTTTTAAAAATGGGTAGAAAATGCAACTAGGTCCTCCATTGCAATAAATGTGACCCTCCATCACAATAAAAGACTAAGGAGCAAAATTTACCTTGGTTTTGAAGACAATTTAGATAAAAAAAATTTAAAAATTACCTCTAATGTGGCATAACATGATAAAATCAATGGATCAAGCAATAAGACTACCTATAGTCCCCTCCCCCACACTTGAAATTTACATTGTCCTCAATGTTAAAAATAACCAAACTACCAATTGACTTATCCCTGGTGAAGAGGGAAGTTGCGAAGTCCAATCGTAAGATTGGGGCACAACACGTCCCTACACATAAGGAGAGAGAGAAGAAGAGACAAGTGCAATCAATAGTAGGCATGTTTGAAGAACGCAAATCACAGGACAAATGCATATGACAAGTGAAAATGACAGAAAGTTTCAATGGCATAGGGTAATTTATTGAATGAAAAAGTCCTAATTCCTACTTTCTACTAGGATGCTCCCTCCCCCACACTTGTTCAATGCAATGACAGTAAAATATCAACCAGCCAGTCCAGAATGCATGAAAGTAAACAAGATAAGGAGAAGAAGCAACATGGCCTCAAGGAGGCTTGGCAACCGGTTCATGGTAGAGCTTGAGGAGATGCCCATTTGAAACAAATTCCTTCCCGGTCTCCTCTTCAATGAGATCCACCATCCCATACTTGTTGACCTTTGTTACTTTGTACGGCCCGAACCAATTGGATGTGAGCTTCCCATGACCATGGCGGAAGCGGGCTTGGTACATAAGAACTTGGTCACCAACTTTGAAACCGCGGTTGAAGACCTTGCCATCATGGATCAACTTGGTCTTTTCCTTGTAGAGCCTTGAGCTCTCATATGCCTGAAGGCGCAGTTCATCAAGCTCTTGCAATTAAAGGCATCTTTTATTTCCGGCGGCATCCAACTCCATATTGCATAATTTGACGGCCCAATAGGACTTGTGCTTCAACTCAACCGGCAAATGACAAGCTTTACCAAAAACCAACCGGTATGGAGACATGCCTAAGGGTGTCTTGAATGCTGTCCGGTATGCCCATAATGCATCTTCAAGTCGATCACTCCAATCTTTTCTTGATGGCTTCACAATTTTCTCTAGAATATGTTTTATATCCCTGTTGGACACCTCCACTTGGCCATTGGTTTGGGGATGGTATGGGCTAGACACTCTGTGGGACACCCCATACTTAGCAAGCAAGTTATCAAGAAGCTTGTTGCAAAAGTGGGTTCCTCGATCACTTATGAGACCTCTTGGTACTCCAAATCTACTAAAGATGTTTGACTTGAGAAACTTGGAGACCGTGGGTGCATCATCCTTTTGGGTTGGGATAGCTTCTACCCACCTAGAGACATAATCTACGGCAAGTAGGATATAGGTGAAACCAGAAGAAGGTGGGAAAGGTCCCATAAAGTCTATCCCCCAAATGTCAAAAATTTCACAAACTAGGATGGGTCGTTGGGGCATCTCATGTCTTTTTGTCACACTCCCCCAAAATTTTTGGCACTTATCACAGGATTTACAAAAGGAATAGGCATCTTTAAAAAGTGTAGGCCAATAAAAACCAGCATCTAAGACCCTCCTAGCGGTTTTCCTAGAACTATAGTGACCAGCACAAACCATCGAGTGGCAAGCAGAGAGGATGTCTAGGGATTCGGATTCCGGTATGCACCTCCGGACTACTTGATCATTGCACAGTCTCCATAGGTGTGGTTCATCCCAAATGTAGTGTTGGGCCTCTTTCTTTAATTTTTGCACCTGAAAAGGAGACATGTCATCCGGGGTGAGGGCACAAACAAGATAATTAACTAAACAAGCATACCAAGGAACCTCAACATTAATTGCACACAAAGAGGGATCCGGAAAATTATCACAAGTTAAGTCAGAAAGATCTACTCCCCTTGTGTTTTCTGGGAGTCTACTCAAGTGGTCAGCTACCAAATTGGCATTGCCGGCACGATCCTTGATGTGTAAATCAAACTCTTGTAGCAAAAGTGTCCACCGAAGAAGTCTTAGTTTGGAGTATGGCTTTGTGAACAGAAACTTGATAGCTGCATGGTCAGTATAAATGACAACCACATAATGTAGCAAATATTGTCTAAATTTGTCTAATGCAAAGACTATGGCAAAATGTTCCTTTTCAATAGTGGTGTACTTCCTTTGTGCACAATCCAAAGTCTTAGATGCATATGCTATAACATGTGGTGTCTTGTTGCTCCTTTGACCTAGCATGGCGCCAACCGCATAGTTGGAAGCATCACATGCTAGTTCAAAGGGCAATGACCAATCAGGAGCAAGAAGAATAGGAGGCTCCAAAAGAGTTTTCTTTAATGTTTCAAAAGCCATTTTGCACTCATCATCAAAAACAAATTCGACATCTTTTTGCAGCAAATGAGAAAGAGGCAATGCAATTTGGGAAAAGCCCTTGATGAAGCGTCGGTAAAAGCCTACATGTCCCAAGAAAGAGCGGAGCTCTTTGATACAAGTGGGATAAGGCAATGACGCAATCACCTCGGTCTTAGCTTTATCGACCTCAATGCCTCGGCTAGAGACTAGGTGGCCTAGAACTATGCCATGTGTGACCATAAAATGACATTTTTCATAATTAAGGACTAAATTCTTTTCGACACACCTAGCTAGCACTATCTCCAAACTATGAAAGCAGACATCAAAAGAATCACCAAAAACAGTGAAGTCATCCATGAAAACTTCCAAGCAATCATCAAGCATATCAGAAAAGATGCTCATCATGCAACGTTGGAAGGTGCCCGGCGCATTGCATAAATCAAAGGGCATGCGCCTATAGGCAAAAGTACCGAATGGACAAGTGAAAGTGGTCTTTTCTTGGTCCTCGGGTGCTATAGGAATTTGAAAGTACCCCGAATAACCATCTAGAAAACAGTAATGGCTTCTTCCCGCAAGCCGTTCCAACATTTGATCAATAAATGGAAGCGGGAAGTGGTCTTTTCGGGTGGCATCATTCAACTTCCTATAGTCAATACATACACGCCAACTATTTTGCACCCTTGTTGGAATGAGCTCATTACTTTCATTTTTCAAAATAGTGATTTCGGACTTCTTAGGCACCACTTGGACCGGCGAAACCCACTCACTATCCGAGATCGGATATATGATGCCGGCACTTAGGAGTTTTGTGACCTCCTTTTTGACCACATCCAAAATGAGGGGGTTAGGTCGCCTTTGAGGTTGCCTAAGAGGCCTAGAATCCTCTTTAAGTAAAATCCGATGAGTGCAAATAGCGGGGTTCATACCCGGAATATCAGCCAATGTCCAACCCAAAGCCTTGCTATATTTCTTCAAAATATCAAGCAATTTGACCTCCTCAATTGCACTCAAGGTATTAGAAATAATAACCGGCAATTTGTCATTGGGGGCAAGAAAAGCATATTTTAGATTGCTTAGTAAAGGCTTTAATTCCAAAATGGGTGGTTCCAAAACAGATGGAACAAGAGTAGGAAGAGTTAAAGTGTAAGAACTCCCCTTTGTAGACCCAATTTGAAGAGGTGGACTAGGCTCAAAAGAACCCATCACTTGTGCATTGGTCTTCCCAAGAGCCGAATCAACACTTGGTTGATCTATCGCAGCGACTTGCCTTGGGAAATGTCATCCACAACATCTACATCACAACTTGTAACAAGATCATTCAAATACCTAAGTGTGTGGGAAGAAATCCTAGGTCTAGGATTAGAATCAATGGAAGAGGGTTTAGAAGGTGGCCCTTTTACCACATGGTGATCCGGTCCAAAGAAGGTCAAGTGTGAAGTGGCTTTGGTTGGGGTGAGGGCTATACCCTTTGAGCTCAAATCGGCCAACTCTTGGCTTCCAACCTCAAATTCACATTCTTCAACCAATTTATGACCTGAAACATTAAGAAAACTCCATCCTCCAAAGAAATGTCATCACTAATCAAGGAAATGTTAGTGGAGCTCATATCCAGATTAGCATTATCATTATCAATCAAAGAAAAATCCAAAGGGACAGAAAGTAGACAATCAACTACAAGTGAGTCAAGGTCATACACGTTATCACCTAAGGAAGAAAAGAATGAACAAAGGGTAGGAAAGAAAAATAAGAGTCATAAGCTTCAAGATCAGATATGTAATCATATGAATGCAAGCTTAATTCATGCTCCTCAATGGCATCTTCCACAGCAATGTCAATCACACTCACATCTAGAAGAGAATAGTCCTCATGGGGATGTCGCATTGCTTCATACATGTTAAAGCTAATTTTATGTTCTCCCACCTCCATTGTTATCAAACCATTTTTCATATCAAATTTTGAAGAAATAAGGAGCTGAGGAATTAAGGAAATGGACCGACAAAGAAACAATTTTACTAAGGTTAAGCCTCCAAAGAAAATGGACCGACAAAGAAACAATTTTACTGCCTCTATTCCTAATATAAGATATATTTACCTAATTTGATTTGTTTAAATATGTTATTTAAATTAGTTAAAATGATCAAATTAGGTTAGTTAAATTAGTTAAAATCAAATGATATTAACAAAATGCCTTAAACATATGCCTTTATTCCAACCTACACTCTCTTACTTATTTACCACTGAAAATTATTAATAGAGATCATTTAAAAAAATTTTAAAAATTTAAAAATATATGCTATATTTAGGAAATACTCTCCTTCACTTTATGTAAAAGCAGCGGGAGTACTTTTTTCATTTTTTTTTCAAATGTTGTCATTCAGTTTATTGAGCTAGAGAGAGAAAAAAATGAATGGGAGTGAATAACTTCTATAACTACCTCTCTTTTTCACTTTTCTCAGTTTCATTTGGATAAGGCATGGCTTCCATTCCGTGGCTCTCACCCGCCGCCGCCGCCGTGACCCACCGGACTTCTCCTTCCTCCTCCACTCCTTCTCTCTCCCCTCTATTCTCCCCCAACCCCACCACCCCCAAATCTCACCACCCACTCACAAGGCTCCTCAATTTTACTAGAATTAGCTTCATACATGTTAAAGCTAATTTTATGTTCTCCCACCTCTATAGTCCTCAATACCATTTTTCTTGAACCTTGGTAATTCAGGAGTCATAGAGATATATGTGGTCTTCTCCTTCTTAAGGACCGGAGGGAGTATCATATTAAAATTACTACCTCAGTGTTAATAAAATAGTTAGTTTGGAAGTTATTTTAATTTTAAATATAAGACATTTTTTTTCTTGTTATCTCTTACATTTATTAGTTTAGTCTAAGTAATTTGCTTGACTTATAGACTGATATCCTCCCTCCAGACCACATTATAATAGGTAACATGAAAATTCTCGGTACACATTATAAGAGGTAAAAGTAGAAAACTCTTAAAAGAGATGAAGATCCTTTAAAGGCAAATGTATGTAAACTTGGTTGAAGGAGATGATAGCAGTTCATGAAATTATTGCTGTAGTGATCTAAAGCCCTTATTGTCTCTTATGTGAAAAAATAGGTGGTAGACCAAGGGGCTATCTGTAACAGGCAGGAATGCACAAGAGGGGGGTGAATTGTGCTTTTTAAATTCTAATCCTGAAGATAAACAATACAGTTTATACTGGTTCAGCCCAAACTTGGCCTACGTCCAGTTCTCCAACCTGCAGTTGGGTTCCACTAATTCCTCAAGATTAAATCAGGCTCTTGATAGCCTTTACAAGTGACAGCAAGAACTCCTCTCTTTACTGATCACTCCCCCTTACACTTTGTAAGTTTACACCCTACTCTTAAGATCCCACTATCTTAAGAGTAAATATCACTTTGGAAATAAATACAGAATAATTGTTCACTCAATTGAATAGATTGTGTTACACACTTAAGAATATGAGAATAATAAACGTTGAGAGTATTGAATGCAGTAGATACAAATAATCAATGTGGTAATCAATTCTTACAACTAACTTCTCTTCTGAAGCATTTATAGTCTCTTCTAGAATTGTATCCGTTGGCAAAATGACCGTTTGAAAATGCTCAGAGAGTTGAGTGTTCTGATGGAGTATTGGTGATGAATTCTGTTATGCATTTACTCCATTGTACTTGATTTTCCTTTAGCTTATCTCTCTTCTTCTATCGCTGAGAGGATAGGTGAGTTTCAACGGCTCTTTTGATCCACTTGTGTGTTAACGTTAACTTCTATAAGTAGGTCTGAACAACTCTGTACTTGCAAAGCTAAAAATAGGCTTGCCATTGATTTTGAATATTTTCCATCGCCACTAAGATTACATGCCTCTGATCGATCACAGGGTCTGATGTCTAATCGATCACATATCGATTACCTATAGATTATAGCCTGCATCACTGAACATCAGATTAGAAATTCATGCGCCTAATCGATTACAGGGGAAGCCTGATCGATTAGGCAGGTTTAATCGATTACACATAGATTACATATTTCTCTAATCGATTATAAACAGATTATATTCAGATTACCTAATCTTCTCTAATCGATTACATAGCTCTAATCGATTGCGCATCTTTTTGTTAATCGATTACTGGGCTCTAATCGATTGGGCATCTTTCTCTTAATCGATTACTGGGCTCTAATCGATTGGGCTAATCTTACTCATCGATTACAGGGGCCTCTAATCGATTGGGCGCTATGTGATCTGAACTTGATTCATCTCTAATCGATTAGGCTTAAGTTCTTTGACTTGTAATCTATCCCTGATCGATTGGGCAGGACTTAGGATTTTCTATTAGATTGACCCTAAGATATTTCTGTTCTTATCATAGCCCTTCTTCATGCCTAAGATATGTTTAGTTATCATCAAAACTCGTTATTCTAACATTCTCCCCCTTTTTGATGATGACAAAACAATGGATTTAGTAAACAAATAAAGAGACAGAAATAGGAAACTGATAATAAACATATTATAAACCATAAGTCAGATGATACAAGAGAAATATAATTGATCAGATAATGAAACAACAAAAACTAGAAAGCAAGTAAATATGTAGAGTGTGAGTGATGCATATGAGGATAGCTATGGTGTTGAGGAGGATTTCTGGATCAGTCAGAATCAGTGTCATCTTTCCATTTTGATGTATCCAGATCATAGTCCCCAGATTCACTGCTAATTCCTCCAGAGTCAGTTGATGGATCTTCAAGTATCTCAGACTCAATTTCTACCTCCTTTATCTTAGCAAGGGCTTTCTTCTTCTTGGTGACATCTTTCTTCTTAGGAGGAGATGGAGGAGGAAGCCAAGACAGAAGCTCATCCAATTTAGATGGACGCTTTTGTTTCTTCTTAGGAGGAGGTTTGACAGATTTTCCTTTCCCCTTGGGAGCAACTTTCCTCTTTGAAGCTGGCTGCTGAGTAGGCTTAGGTTCTTCAATTACAATGCCTTTTGTTGCCCTGGTACTCCTCCTTGGCACTGCTTTAACAGCTGGCTTAGGGGCAACTTTCTTGATTCTTTTCCCTTTATCAACAGATTGAACTTCTTGCCCCTCCTCTTCCTCATCATATTTCAGAAAGTCTGATGTAGTCTGAATGGGATCCACTACTTTCTTGTGATCAGACTTCTTGAATTTTACTTGCTTCTGGACACCCCAACTAGGAAACGTAGGATGAGGCACTTGATGTTTTTGTTTTGATTCTGCCATCTCAGCCTTTGCTGCATCTCTATCTTCCATTTCTTTTTGGCTCTGAGCCAAGGTCTGACAAAGTTCTTCCACTTGATGATGCAGCACATCTGCCTGATGAAGATAGTGAGGCAGCAAGTCAACAGCAACAGGTTTGGGCTCCCCTTCATACAGGACCATAGCCATCTCTAAGTTTTCCTCCAGAATATTTTCAGCATTTTCTGGGGGAACATTGATGGTGGCCTCAACTTCAGAATCTGAGGCTTCTTCTACCACAACCTCTTCTTCAGCCATGCTTAGCTTGATGGCTTCTGCAAGCTCATGAATTTCCTCAAGTGTCTGGCTCATGGTGGCTTCCTCAGGAATTTGAGGCATCTGAGGGATTAAAGAGGCAATGGTTGAGAGGATGGTGGCAGCTTCCACAGCTTTTTCTTGAATCTGACTGTTCTCTCCAGGGGTTGGAACACTGAATATCTTCTCCCCCTTTTTGGCATCATCAAAAGAAGGAGGAGAGGCATCTAGGACAGCTTTTCCTTTCCGAAGATAGGTTTTGGCAAGAGGAAGAAGTGATGGTGATGTAGACTGAGGGGGTGGTGGTGGTGTAGGTTGGTGAGGAGGTGCAGGATGAGAGGCAGGGGTAAGGATGTGGTCAGGAGAGGGTGGAGGGTCTGGATTGTCTGAGGAACTGGAAGAAGGTTGTTTGGTGGGAGATGAAGGTTTGGATGGTGGAGGGGTGTGTTTGGGGGAGGTTTGTGTTTGGGGAATTGGAGAAGAGGGATGAGAGTGAGAGGGTGAATAATGAATGGGGGAAACCTGATGTGCCTCATGTCCAGCAAATGGGGATAGGGGAGAGCCTGGGAGGTTGACCTGATGAGATTGCCTTAGAATGTCCTCCAGCCCAGCAAGTCTATTGTGCAAAAACTTGTGCATATTAACCACAGCATCATACCCATTGAAAATGGTCATGGTGCTTTCCTTGACAGATTTCACCACAGAGTCATTCAAAGCAGCCACTAATCTTTTCAGCAATCGATCCTCCATGGCTTGATGTTCTAGAGCGACTTCTTCCACTACTTTGGCTGAGACTCTCTCAACCAGGTCATCAATGATGTTGGCAGGAAGGGAGACCCCTTAATCTGGAAGAGATGCTGAAGGATGAGGATGTGTCTGGGGTGCAGGACTCACAGGAGAAGCATGTGTTGATTCTGCTTGATCCATGGTATCTGGGACATGGCCCTGGTCAGGAATGTCTTCTGGTTCAAGTTCTTCTTGAGGCTGTTCCTCTTCAATGTGAATGGTAGGATCAGGGTGAGAAGGAATCTGACCAAATGGATTTATCCCCATCTTTTTCAGAGTGGTCAGATCAAACTTGGGTGGTTCCCTATTCTGTTCATCTTCAAGCTAGAAAATTTTGTTGTTGCATAGAATGAAGGAAACAAGTTGAGTAAAGGGAAGAGTGGTCTTCACTGTCTTGGTCTTGTGAAACCTCAGGAATTCCTCACAGATAACTTGACCAGGATTGATGGGAATCTTGTTGATCAGCATAGGCAGAATGGGATTATCAATATCAAGAATCAAGGAAAAGTTTCCTGCCTTGTTGACCATACATCTGGAATAAGCATAATGAAGGATCCATAGGCAGGGGGCAATTGAGCAGGTGTCAGATTCCCCTTAATAGGACTTGTTGGCTGATAGATCTGCTTGAGTTCCTTATCTGAAAATTTTTCCTTTAACTGCCAAGAGTTGTACTCTTCCATATTAGGCCCATCCATATGAAGCCATTGGTTCAAATTCTTCCAATCGAAGGAGAAGGCCTTGCCTCTGACCTTGGAAGATATTGTAATTCCTGTGACTTTCCCTTCTGATTCAATGACATGGATCTTCATGTTTGAATAGAAGGCCTTGATAACCTTCTCATTGTAGTGGTTCTTGATCCCTATCCAATGCTTGTAGGGCTCCAACCATTCAGACACAGGAAAGCCATTCCTCTCTAGATAGACTATATCAACAAACCCACACCTTGGTTGCAGAAATCTCCTCTGAATATCTTCTGAGGCATCCTCAATAAGACCCTGAGCAAATGATGAATCAATGGGAACTTCTGTATCCCCAGAAATGAGTTCTCTGACTCTGACTGAAGTAGGACTTTTGGCTTGAGACTTAGATGCAGAACCACGGGTTTGGGCCATTTGTGGTGATGGTTGAGAGGTTGGTGGAGGAGGATTTGAGGGAGGCGATGAGGGTCTGTAGGTTAAAGCAGGATCACCTTCTGGCAAAGGAACTGTATCTGGGATAATCTGGGCTCTATAGTTCTTTGGTATGCGCATTTTGGGTGCCATGGGTAGGGTTTATATAGAAAGTTTAAGGATATGTCTGATGATTCGAAAGATTGTAACTGGTTTGGAGGAGTTATGTCTGATGATGATTCGAATAATGGCAACAGTTATGATGGTTACGAAGGGATTTGATGATTCGAACGTTAGGGTTTGAGAGTAGATGAAGAGAAGAAGCTTTAGAATGAATGCAATATGGTGCGAAATGATGCTTCAGTTACATATGTCAAGTTTATATGAGAGAGAAATCACAGAAAAACATGTAACTGTCAGAGAAAGTGTACGTTACAAAAGTTACCGTTGACGCCTAATCGGTTACGTGTGCTGAGTAATCGATTACAGGGAGTAGTCTCTGATCGATGAGATGCGTCTGATCGATTAGGGATTGCTGTGATCGATAGGTCCACGCTGAGTAATCGATGCCCAATCGATCACTCCTTCCTTGTGATGGATCAGACAGTTCTGATCGATTATACCTTTTCCCTAATCGATCCTTCTTTTCTTCTCTAATCGATGTCCAATCGATTACAGGACATGCTCTGTAATCGATTAAGGTTGCCTGATCGATTGGACGCAGATCCTGCAAAATTTTTATTTTGACACTCCGATGCCTAAGTTAGTACTGGATCATCAAAACATGAAATAATTCAGATAAATTTTAGAAGATTAAAGAATTCTACACAAACTTACAACTCATTGGGATTTACCATTCCCAATTCTCTTATGATGAACATGAATTGTTCAGTTGCTAAGGGCTTAGTGAAGATATCAGCTAGTTGCAAGTGTGTTGAAATAAATTCCACTCTGACATCCTTCTTCTGCACATGGTCTCTGATGAAATGATGCCTTACATCAATGTGCTTTGTTCTTGTGTGATGCACAGGATTTTTGGCCAAACTAATAGTGCTTGTGTTGTCACAGAGAATTGGAACTTCTGGAAACTCCATCCCCAAATCCCTTAATTGATGCTTGAGCCATAGAACTTGAGCACAACAGCTTGCAACAGCTATATATTCAGCTTCAGTTGAAGATAGGGAGACACATGTTTGTTTCTTGCTTGCCCAGGAGACTAAGGATCCTCCAAGATATGTACATTGACCACTGGTACTCTTTCTATCAGTTTTGTACCCAGCATGGTCTAAGTCTGAGTAAGCAATGAGATACTCCTGAGTTCCCTTTGGATACCACAACCCTAGTTCCTGAGTTCCTACCAGATACCTTAAGATTCTTTTAACACATGTGTGATGAGTTTCCTTTGGATTAGCTTGATATCTGGCACATACTCCCACACTAAATTGAATATCTGGTCTGCTGGCAGTTAGATATAGGAGAGAACCAATCAGACCTCTATATGTTGATTTATTGAAGTCCTTTCCTTCTAGATCAGCATCCATTACTACTGAAGAGCTCATGGGAGTATCTTCTTCCTTGGACAGATCCATTCCAAATTTCTTAAAAATTTCCTTCACATACTTTGATTGAGAAATGAAGATCCCATCCTTTCTTTGTTTAATCTGAAGACCTAGAAAGAAGTTGAGTTCCCCCATCATGGACATCTCGAATTCTCCCTGCAGAGTCTTTGAAAATTCCTCACAGAGGGATTCATCAGTAGCCCCAAAGATAATATCATCTACATAAATTTGTACAACAAGCATGTTTTTCTTTTTATGTAAAATAAATAGAGTGGTGTCTACTTTTCCTCTTGAAAAACCTTTTTCCAATAGAAAATTACTTTGTCTTTCATACCAGGCTCTTGGTGCCTGCTTAAGTCCATATAAGTCCTTTTTAAGCTTAAAGACATGATCAGGTTTAGTAGAAATTTCAAAACCAGGAGGTTGTTCAACATATACCTCCCCCATGATATAACCATTAAGAAAGGCACTCTTTACATCCATTTGATAAAGTTTAAAATTTTTGAGGGATGCAAAAGCCAATAACAATCTTATTGCTTCCAATCTTGCAACTGGAGCAAAAGTTTCCTCATAATCAATACCCTCTTCTTGGTTATATCCTTTAGCCACAAGTCTTGCCTTATTTCTGACCACAGACCCATACTCATCAAGTTTGTTTTTGAAAACCCATTTAGTTCCAATAATAGGATAATTTGAAGGCCTTGGAACTAAATCCCAAACTTGACTTGTTTCCAACTGACTGAGCCCTTCTTGCATTGGAGCTATCCAATCACAATCCTCTAGAGCTTCTTCAATGCAAGTGGGTTCAATTTCAGAAATAAATGCAGAGAAGTGCATTTCATTTTGAATTTGATTTCTGGTTTTAACACCTTCATTAACCCCAACAATGATTTGCTCAGGTGGATGATCCTTGTGATGTTTCCATGCTGAGGGTCCAGCTGGTGTATCATGAGGATCATCCTCTTGTCCCTCCTCATGGGATTCATCCAGTGGAGATAATAATTGTGTAGAGTTTTTAACCCTCTTTTGAAAAACTGATTCATCTTCTGTTGAAATATTCTGCTCAGAGTCAGTTTCATCAAAGACTACATGAACTGACTCTTCAACAGTAGAAGTCCTTTTATTGAATACTCTATAAGCCTTACTTCTACTAGAATAGCCAATGAAAATTCCAGAATCAGACTTAGGGTCGAATTTACCTAGGTTTACCTTCCCATTGTTGTGAATGAAGCATTTGGAACCAAAGACCTTAAGATGGCTTACATTTGGCTTTCTTCCTTTGTAAAGCTCATATGGAGTCTTGTCCATTCCCTTTCGAATGTAGGCTCTGTTTGAAATGTAACATGCTGTATTCATTGCATCTGCCCAGAACACTTGAGATACTTCCTTTTCATTTAGCATTGTTATGGCCATTTCAGTGAGTACTCTATTCTTCCTTTCAACTACTCCATTCTGTTGTGGGGTTCTAGGAGCTGAGAAATTGTGATTGATGCCATTTTCTTTGCACAGCTCTAGGAAGTCTTGGTTCTCAAATTCTCCTCCATGATCTGTCCTGATTGAACTAATTTTCTTGTCTTTCTCATTCTGCACTTTCTTAGCAAACACATAAAAAGCATCAAAGGTTTCATGTTTGGAGGAAAGAAACATAGTCCAAGTGAACCTAGAATAGTCATCCACAATCACAAGAGTGTACAGACTTCCTCCTAGACTTTTCACTCTTGCTGGACCAACCAAATCCATATGAATTAGTTCCAGAGGTCTAGTAGTGGTAACTTCCTTCTTAGGTTTAAAAGAGGACTTTGTTTGTTTACCCTTTTGACATGCTTCACACACCAAATCAGATTTTACTTTCATATTTGGTATCCCAATAACCAAATCCTTTTTGATTAATTTCTCTAGTTGAGACATATTAACATGAGCTAATCTTTTATGCCATAGCCAACAGTTATCAGAACTGCTAATAAAACATTTTTCAGAGAGATGCTGATTTAAATCTACTACATACAGATTTCCATTCCTGTTGGCTTTCAATCTGTAATTTATATTTGATTTGTCTATAGCTAATTCATTTTTATCTACTATGAGACATTCATTTGAGTCAAAGATTACCCAGTTACCTTTGTCAGTACTTTGACTGATACTCAGCAAATTGTGACAGAGACCTTTCACAAGATAGATATCTTTAACTGGACCAATGTCTCCTTTTCCAGCGATTTTACCAGATTGATTTCCTCCAAAACTCACTTTGGCACCATCCTTCAAAATCAGGTTGTCCAATTTTTCTTTATCTCCTGTCATGTGTCTTGAGCACCCACTGTCAATATACCATTTTGCGTTGTTGGATGCTTTGAGACATACCTGCACATCCTAAACAGTTTTAGGTACCCAGATTTTCTTGGGTCCTTTGGGATTAGTTTGCTGCCTTTGATCCAAGTGGACTTTAGGCTGATGTGTCCCTTTAGGGACCCATTTGTATGATTTTGATAATCCATATTTCTTAGGATAACAAGTTGATTCAGAATGACCTTTTCTATTACAGTAATTGCAAAAAGAGAAAGGTGATGAATAGTCTGAAGCTTTTCTGAAAAATTTCATGTATGATTTCTCTTTTGGCACAGATCTGTTTTCTTTCAAATTTTTGGGAGTTGGATCATACCCTATCCCAGTTTTATCTCTATATGCCTTTTGATTCATTAGCATGATATCAAGTGTTTCTGTGCTCTTGGTGAACTTCTTTAGAATTTCAGAAATTTTCCCATTTTCTTTTCGAAGTGTTTCACAGTTTTTGCAATCAGAATTTTCTTGAAAAACCTTCTCTGAAATCTGTTTACATTTCTCACAATCAGATTTTTCAGCTTTCTTTTCAAGTTCTTTGTTTTTCTTTCTCAGAATAGAAACTTCTTTTGCGAGTTTTTCAAATTCAATATGTATATCATCATAAGCATCTTGGAGCTCTTGAAAAGATGGGTTAGTAGAATATACCTCACTGTCAGATGATTCCTCTTGAGCCACCAGGCAGAGGTTGGCTGCTTCCTCAACATCACTAGTCTCCTCATCTGAGCTGTCTCCCCATTTAGATGAAATGTAAGCTTTCTTTCTGCCTTGGAACTTCTCCTTCTTTTTCTCTTTCTCTTTAAATCTTTGAAGACTTGGACATTCAGCCTTGAAGTGTCCAGGCTTCTTACATTCATAGCACACAGGAGCATTTTTCTGGGAGTCCTTTCTGATGTTACTTGAGCCACCTCTCTGGTATCTTCCTCTATTTCTAAAGAACTTTCTAAATTTTCTGACCATAAAGGCCATCTCATCATCATCCAGTTCCTCCTCATCTTCCTCATCCTCCTCATCCTCATCATCTTTTGTAGAGGCTGTTAGTGCAAGATTCTTTTTCTTTTTATCTCCATAGAGTTCTCTTTGCACTTTAATAGTTGTTTCATACTCAGCTAGGCTTCCAAACAGTGACGTGATGGAGCTCATGGATTCTCCTCTCATTTCTTGGATTGCAGTAGCTTTCATCTGCCATTCAGGAGTCAGAATCTTTAAAATTTTGGAAACTTGTTCTGCCTCTGAGATTCTTCTTTCGAGAGCTGTAAGATTATTGATCAAGTGAGTGAATCTGATTTCCAGCTTCCTAATTGGTTCTCCTTCTTCCATTTTGAATAAGTGATAGTCAGTAATTAAATGCTCAACTCTTCTAGTCTTTACACCACTAGTTCCTTCATGAGCAACTGCTAGGGCATCCCACATTTCTTTGGCAGTCTCCAAATGACATACTCTAAAGTATTCTTTTTGGCTTAAGGCATTTTGAAGGATCAAGACTGCTCTGTTATTGAGTTCCAGGTCTCCTTTGTCATCATCCGTCAGCTCCTGAGGGAGCTTTGGCACTTGAACTCCATTTTCAGTTTTCATGGGAACAAGATTCCCTTCTTCAACAATCCTCCAAAGATCATACCCAGATGATTTGATGAACACTTTCATTTTCATCTTCCAAAAGGTATAGTGTTCACCATTGAATCCAGGAGGTTTGTTGATTGAGTTGCCTTCTGGGAGCACGTTGTCATATCCTGCCATTATAGATCTTTACTTCTCCTGATCGTGGGATTAGTGGAATCTGAGAAGACCAGGCTCTGATACCAAATGTAACAGGCAGGAATGCACAAGAGGGGGGTGAATTGTGCTTTTTAAATTCTAATCCTGAAGATAAACAATACAGTTTATACTGGTTCAGCCCAAACTTGGCCTACGTCCAGTTCTCCAACCTGCAGTTGGGTTCCACTAATTCCTTAAGATTAAATCAGGCTCTTGATAGCCTTTACAAGTGACAGCAAGAACTCCTCTCTTTACTGATCACTCCCCCTTACACTTTGTAAGTTTACACCCTACTCTTAAGATCCCACTATCTTAAGAGTAAATCTCACTTTGGTAATAAATACAGAATAATTGTTCACTCAATTGAACAGATTGTGTTACAGACTTAAGAATATGAGAATAATAAACGTTGAGAGTATTGAATGCGTAGATACAAATAATCAATGTGGTAATCAATTCTTACAACTAACTTCTCTTCTGAAGCATTTATAGTCTCTTCTAGAATTTTATCCGTTGGCAAAATGATCGTTTGAAAATGCTCAGAGAGTTGAGTGTTCTGATGGAGTATTGGTGATGAATTCTGTTATGCATTTACTCCATTGTACTTGATTTTCCTTTAGCTTATCTCTCTTCTTCTATCGCTGAGAGGGTAGGTGAGTTTCAACGGCTCTTTTGATCCACTTGTGTGTTAACGTTAACTTCCATAAGTAGGTCTGAACAACTCTGTACTTGCAAAGCTAAAAATAGGCTTGCCATTGATTTTGAATATTTTCCATCGCCACTAAGATTACATGCCTCTGATCGATCACAGGGTCTGATGTCTAATCGATCACATATCGATTACCTATAGATTATAGCCTGCATCACTGAACATCAGATTAGAAATTCATGCGCCTAATCGATTACAGGGGAAGCCTGATCGATTAGGCAGGTTTAATCGATTACACATAGATTACATATTTCTCTAATCGATTATAAACAGATTATATTCAGATTACCTAATCTTCTCTAATCGATTACATAGCTCTAATCGAATGCGCATCTTTTTGTTAATCGAATACTGGGCTCTAATCGATTGGGCATCTTTCTCTTAATCGATTACTGGGCTCTAATCGATTGGGCTAATCTTACTCATCGATTACAGGGGCCTCTAATCGATTGGGCGCTATGTGATCTGAACTTGATTCATCTCTAATCGATTAGGCTTAAGTTCTTTGACTTGTAATCTATCCCTGATCGATTGGGCAGGACTTAGGATTTTCTATTAGATTGACCCTAAGATATTTCTGTTCTTATCATAGCCCTTCTTCATGCCTAAGATATGTTTAGTTATCATCAAAACTCGTTATTCTAACACTATCAAGCACATATGTGCACAGAAATGCTTACCTCCATTGAGGAAGGAGAAGAGCACATATATCTCTATGACTCCTGAATTACCAAGGTTCAAGAAAAAGGAAAAATGGTACTTAAATTTACATTTGGAAAGACCTTGGCACTTAACGATGTTTTGTATGTTCCTAATGTTAAAGCTAATTTAGTATTTGTGGCACTGCTTGGAAAAGCTTGGGTTAGGGTCTGTTTTGAGTCTGATAAGATTGTTATGATAAAGAACAATGTTCTTATTGGGAAGGGTTATTGTAATCAGGGATTTTTTTTGTTGAACTTGAAACTGCCATTATGATCGGCAAGAATATATTGGTTTACTATTGTAACTTTTACTAAATGATAATTAAAATATTTTTTTCATTTAAAAATGTTGCAATGAAGTATTTGGGATGGGAAAATGACAAAAAAATATCTTCCAAATTTTAAAATCCCAAATAGGTCATTTTCAGTTGTTAATGATTGTTAATGCCTATACTGAATTTGTTAATACCTATACTGAAATAGTTATTAGGATTCTGAAATTCAAAGGTAATTTTTTTGTCATTTTCCCTATTTTTGATGGTTCCATTTTATAAAAAAAATAAAGTATTTATGAGTGGTACAGACTATGATTTAATAAACATTGATTGCACTGTGGAAAATGGTGTGGAGCTTTTGTCAATTAAGTTATCGGTGCATGTTCAATAAAAAAAGTTATTGGTGCATGAGGACAAGCTATTATAAAAATTTATTAATAAAGTGGCGTGATTAGTTTCAAGAATTTGTGAAATTGATGAAAATAGCCCTTTTATTGTCCATGAATTGTGATGGTCAAATTACAATAACTATTGTTAATAAAACAGTGATATAAGTGAAAATTGTTTGAGATATGATGAGGATAAGCGCTTAAAATTGTGGAATCATCTCAATCAATTCTGTGAACCGGATCCATTTATGAAACCCGAGGAAGAAATAAATTAACAAAGGAGAATGAGACTAAAGGTAATTCGAAATTAACAACGATGGTCAACCCAAAACTTTGTGATTGATGATCTCATGAATAAGGTTAATATGGGTAAAAACAAGTCATTTATTAGTTAACCTAGCATTAAATATGGGAAATTGCTAGAATGCATTTTGGTGAGGCTGAGCTAAGGCTCTTAATGATTTCATAATCCTATAAGATGGTGTGCTAATTGCAGGTACATTTAATGAAATCACCTTGACTAATGTGGAGTAACGCCGTTCTTGTGAGGATTGTGGTGAAATCTCTAAAGCATTCGTTATGTATCAGATACACTCATGGCCATTTTAATGGGAAAAACCAACCCACTAACATCAGAAATGTGGGGCTATAATCTAACTCTTAATACCTCTATGTATTGTGTATTATCGATCTAGGTCTGGTTCATATATAGTCTGGAGAACCAACAGATACAATATTTATACTCATATATGTAACTCAGTTAAGGCATTCTTTTTGACACGCGGGGGACTATTGGAAATACTGAGTGGGCGTGTCATAAAAAACAAGTCCCACATTATTGGAGATTGTGGGGGTCCGAAATAATATGTGATATTGGACTACTAAATGAGTCAATAAGAGGAATGGACTTGCACAATCATGGACTACTTCAGATGAAATCCGGCTAATATTCTCTACCACTTGTGTGCAAGTTAAAGTGTGGACTGGGAATTTTTATTAGGCTATATTTGTGAACTCTGAAATTAAAGTTTACGGAAAATGGCAAGATATTATTATGTGATTTGGTCATTGGGTGTTTCGGAAATAAGGAGCTAATTTCATGGATCAGTTTTGGAAATAAGGAGCTGATTATATTTATTGTATTATTCGGAACATTGATTTTAATTGAATCAATTGATTTCTTTGTCAGTTTTTTTTCAATATTATTCTTTAATGGGTTTAAATTGCCTTATTGCTTTTCTCAAAACCGAAAAAATTATATTTTTATTGGTTACCAACGTTCATAGATGGTGAATAAAATTATGGCTTTTGTGATAATTAAAAGACAACCAATGTTCAAAGAATGTGTGAGGCATCAACATATAATTTTGTATGTCTTTACACTACTAGAAAAAGCACTTTTCACGTCCATTATTTTGGACGTTAAAGGGAAAGTGATTTTGAAATATTAACTTTTAACATCCACTTCAAAATGGACGTTGAATATCATATAATTCATGTCCATTCACCAATATTAGGCGTGGAATATCTGAATACAGGGGCATTATCCACGTTTACTCTGACAGAGTAGACTTTAGAGATACTGATAATAAACCTTAAAGATGCTGAAATTCAATATCTCTAATGTCCTTTCTATCAGAATGGATGTGGATAAATGCCCAAATTTGCCATAATCCACGTCCAATAAATAATTAATGGACGTGAATTTTGCAAATTTCTTTTAAACTAGGATGTAATTTATTTGTTATCCATCTATATATACACATTTTAAAGTTGAACCTGCTATCATACCAAACAAACAGAAACATGGATACGCTTCACTAAGACAAAAACATGGGCACATTTCACAGAACCAATGTCTACATACAATTAAAAGTAAGATAGATCCAAATACAAACAAAATACATTATAATACAAGTAAAATCCTATCTAGTTTTTACTCCAAAGCATGTTGAAGTAACCAACTAGCTAATTTATCTCGAATTTCGTCAATGACAACTTGACCAAAAGAGACCTCTGTATCAAAAATCTGGACCAAAAACATGAGATTAAACATCAATTAGTTTGTTATAATTAATAAGTAAAGCAAAAAATTGTAAGTAGGTCATGCAATTATAAAACTGATATGACATTAGTCAAGTTTCCATGAAGTCCACTCATAATTATGTTATACATGTACCGTATAACATGATACTTTTTGTTTCTAGGTTTCTTAGGGCATTGTAAATCATGCAAAATTATATCAATAAATAAGAAATATCATTGAATATATCAAATAAATTCAATCAAAATGACTTACCTTAGGAAAAACCCACTTGATGGCATTACTTCCAGGGCTTTACTACATATGTAATGCCAAGTTCTTATGGCCATGAAATGAAATGAAAATTAGAATATATTGAAATAATTTATTTAAGCCCAAACTGTTGATTAGAATTAATCATCAACACACTTGTCAAGGATCATTTTATATGGAGGGGTTGGCTTCCAGTGTAAGGGATCAAACCAATAAACAAGGCTTTCGTCGGGGCATACAACACATAGACTCCAATGTCTCCTAAAAACAGAGTTAACATTACCAAAGATACAAACAAAACAATTAAAGGAAGAATGTAGAGTCATAGTTAACAAGCTTACTTATTAAGACTTGGTGCCAAATAACAAGGCTTTCTAGTATGTGCCATTTGAAACCCCATATAAGCCTGCATAACGGCGTTGTGTTCTTCAATATCTTTCTTTCTTTTTGTTGTACTCCTTAGCAATGACAATGGACTTAGGAATACGTAGTCGGTAAAACCCACCTAACAGCATGTGTGGTACATAAATCAAAGGTAAAAAGGGAAAATGTAAACTTACTAGATTGCAAGTTCTAGCCATTCGAGGTCTAGGTCTTGCATAGATAAAAAAGCCACTACAACGCTTGGCACAAATCCAAACGTATACATCTTATCAAGACCAACGACTCCTAGAGCCATCTTCAAGTCAATTTTTCTAGGAAGTGAAGGGATGAAGTTGTGCAACTCTTCTAGAGAGGGATACTTGCTGGAATTTTCAATAGAACTCATGATTTTTGTGTCGAAGACAAGTCGTTTAGGCCGTACAATAAAACAGCCCACTACTTCACCTAATTTGAAGACATTGCCAATGGGAAATGGGATATCTATAGTTGCCTCCCCCACCACAAAACTTATAACTGATACCTTAACTTGGTCCTCTAAAATGATCACATTATGAATGGAAGAGGACCTCGGATAACGTGTAGCTTTAACAATTGCTCAAAGATTTAGGACATCCAAATGTAGAAAGCAAGGTTCTCCCTCAAATGATGACCTAAAACTGGGGGGTCATGATGATCGAAGTCTTCCCTGATCGGCTCAGTGCAACTGTTTTTTATGCTTTGAAAGACATGGCATTTCTGCAGTGAAAGCGAAATTAAAGAGATGAGCTCATTGAAAGTATAGGTCAATGCTACTTCACATACAGTTAAATACTCACATGTTGTAGTGTTTGACCAACTTGCATGTTTGAGACCATGCTGCTCACCACACCACGAACTTGTTCCATCACTTCATCCATAAGGTTGCTTCATATCTTAGCCACAAGGTACTCACTAGGTTTGGCCTCACTACGCCAACCAAAAAACTTGGTCAGACCAACTAATCCAAAAGCATCTGGCTTCCCAATTACTGTAGCCAATATGTCCATTCTACTAGTCTAAGAGAATGACCCTTGGGAACTTTGCTCCTCAAGCTCATCCTATAAGATGCAGAAAACAATCATTCACAATTGTTTAAGGGAAAAAGCTAGGATTTCAATTTATTGAACTTCAATTAACAAATAACTTACAATTTTTCTTGCAATCTCTTATACTCGCAGGTTAATAAATTTCCCTTCTCGCTTCCTTCCTTCTACCCCTTTTTTATGACATGGGATAGGTGGAGGAGGTTAAAGAACTATTCTAGGATTTGATTGGGATGATTCCTCCATTGACTTCAATTGATCCTTTTTCATCTTCTCTTCTATCCACAAACCTCGTGAGACATTGTGTGTGTATATACATTCAACTATTGTCTCTCTTGCTGTTTCTTGCTAATTTCCTGTGCAAAGAAACCAAAGTTACCATTATGTAACACATATGTAGTAAGGAAACAAAGTTGATATGAAACAAAGAAGATAGACATCCACCTAAAACTTGGGATCTACCCATGATGCATAAAACTTCTTCCAATCTAATCGTGAAAGAAATGTCCATTGAATACAAGGATCTAGATGTCTCTTAGGTCCTTTAACATATTCTCTAGTACGTCTACTATTGAAATCTTTCCATCGCTTATGTACTTCCTTCAACCAATAGTTTCTAAATGCTTCAGTAATTGGGACAGTGAAGTTTTACTGCCATATTATTAAAGTGTTAAGTTAATTAACAAAACAGATATAGTAAATCATTAATCAATTTAACGAAAAGGTTTTGAAATTACAACAATGTCCATACAAACTCTGTTCTTAGTATCCGGGTCCACTGACCTCCACTTGTGTTTAAGCATGCTTACTTGGGTCCTTGCTACATATCGGATAAAACTATCGAACTTCTTTCTATTTGGACCGAGTGGCCTCATCCTTTCACCAAAATCAATATGAAGTTGTTCAGCATTTATCTCATGACAGAGTGTAATGTTAGTAAGCTTGGTGGAGCCTCTGCCTTGCCTTCTCCAAGGAGGATTTGCATGTAAGTTCTCCTTATTTGAGTGCTCATTAGAATTGTCTGACATTTACCTATTACAAATTGAAATATGATATGTATTAGTACAATGTAATGAAAATAAATGAAATGATTTCAACATAAAATATAAAACATAACGATTCATTAAAATCCTTGCTTCATGTTTTATCTCATATCCCTTCACAATAATCGTTCCTAGCAGCATATTGGTTGTCATCAACCAATTTTAGTTCACTTAGTTGATGTGGATTTGAGCATATAGGTGGTGTCTCATCTAGATTTAAAGTTGGAGCACAGTCCTTTTTTTTTACTTTGTAGAACTATTGACAATTGAGGATTTGCAGGATCAGGACATAGAAAATTTATTTCGCCTGACTCGTTAAAATGAATGACTCATCTTTGTAAGCAACCTAATGAAGATCAACAAACGTAAACCCAAATTGATGATCGACCTCAACCACATTATGGTTAACCCACTTTCATTTGAATAGTGGAACTTTGAAATTGTTATAACTTACTTCCCATATTTCTTCAATAATGCCATAATAAGCCATGGAAGCTAATTTTGGATTTTTATCCTTCCAATTAGAAAAGTGCATCGCTTCGGCTACAACCATTACACCATTGTTTTGCATAGTGTTGTTATTGTCTTGAGTTTTTTTTGTAGAAAGAATACCCATGTATATCATATCCACTCCAAGTGACAACCTCAAAATAAGGGGCATCAGCTAACCATTTAATTGTGTCTGACAAATCGGTCTCCTTTGCAACATTCTCCTTGAACCACACAATGAATGTCTTGTTATGTTCATTAGATATCTGTCTGTCATTTTTCTTCGGATTCTATCCTTTAGGCTCCTTTTATGCTTATCTAAATAAGGCTGCACTTCTTTCATATTATTCAAGATGTATAAGTGGGCTTGCAACAACTCTTCATGACCCATACTTTTTACTTTGATGCCTCGCGTTCCCTTACTGATACCATCTTCATGTCAGAGCTTTTCCTCTGCCTCTTTTAGGTATGATTTGCAAAAATCTATTGCCTCTTCAACTAGATATCTTTCAACAATAGATGCTCGGGTCGATATGGGTTCTTGGAATATCGTTTTAAAAATTTCATGAATTGCTTGAAAGGGTACATCTACCTTAGATAAAAATGGTCACATAGTTGTATCTCTCTTACCAAGTTAACAACAAAATGGACCATGATATCAAAAAATATTGGAGGAAAGTGCACCTCTAATTGGGACATGATAATGTAACCCTCGTTTTCCAACTCATCCAATTTCTCAGTGTCGACGACTTTGCTGCATATAACATTGAAAAACAAACACAGTCTAGTTATAGTGTTCCTCACATTAACTTGCATAATGCCACTGATAGCAATTGGTCATAGTTGTTGCATCAAAACATGGTAATCATACGACTTCATTCCCATTAGTTTCATATCATCCATATGCACAAGTCTGCTCACATTAGAAGAATACCATTGAGGCACCTTAATCTCATGGAAACACCCAAACAAGCTTCTTTTCTCCTATTTGGATAGTGTATAAGCTGCCGGTTCTATATAAATCCTCTTGCCATTATCACTTACTTTTGGATGTAGTCATTGTCTGTTTCCATTTCCACCAACTCTAATCTTGAATTGAGTCTGTCCTTAGCCTTCCCTGGTATGTGCAAGAGTGTTCTGATAAGATTATCACACACAATTTTCCTCTACATGCATCACATCAATACTGTGTCTCACATCAAGAAAGTGCCAATATGGCATATCAAAGAAGATTGTTCTCTTCTTCCATATTTTATTCTCACTCCCATTCCTTTGTCTCTTACCAAATATGACATTATCATTCTTTAACCGGCAATAAACTTCCTCCCTTGATAATGTCTTAGGAGCCAATCCATGCTTCAATAAACCATTAAAATTCTTCTTTAGCTTACGGTAAGGGTGGTACCGATGAAGAAACCGCATATGACCAAGCATGCTTAAGTTGGTGGAAATGTGTGTCTTCTTCACATATAGGGCATGCCTTGGGCCCCTTCACGCTATATCTTGAGAGATTTCCATATGCATGGAAGTCATTTATTGTTGTGAATATCATAGTGCCAATTTAAATGACTCCTGCTTGTATGCATCAAACACATCGATGCCTTCTTCCCACAACTTCTTCAAATCCTCAATCAATGTCGTCAAGTAGACATCGATATCGTTCCTTGGTTGTTTTGGCCCAAAAATCATCATGTACTTACGTTTCATGCATAACCAAGGGGGAAGGTTGTAAATGACAAGGAGAACAGGCCCAGTACTATGTGTGTTATTGAGGCTTTCGAAAGGGTTGAATCCATTGATATATAGACTAAGCCAAAGATTCCTCAGCTCACAGCCTAAGTTGGGAAATGTTTTATCTATCTTCTTCCTTTGAGGAGAATCAACTGTATGCCAGATGTATCTTCCATAAGAGATTTTATCTTCATAGTGCCATCTTAGATTCTTCATGTAGGGAAATACCCAATCCACACTTGGTTGATTAGGGCCCAAACCTAGTTAAAGTGGGTTTATTATATATAAAAAAAATTATGGGATAACTATGGTAGTTTTCCCTTAATAATTTGAAATTGAAAAGATATGACTTTTCATACGTACTTATGGAGAGTTGTTTTGAATAGAATAAGTCATCATATGGGAACAAAGAAAATAACCCCTATAACCTTTTCTCTATGAACTCTCTTTTCCTATCATGTATGTGCTTCTGTCATATAACGTCATCGGGGTCCAAATTGGTGCTCCGATTTTGTGTGGTTATCCAGGAAGTCAACCGTATTCTACGTACACCTAAAATCCTACAATGGTATAAGAGCTTTTAATATTCTTAAGGCCATATATGTCTTATCTGCTTCCTTCCGAGTGTCTTGATTTATTAGTTTGATTTTATACATGATTTAAATCAAAAGTCTAATTAAATCATAAGTTTCGGTCCGTTTATATATCATTCATATATACCCAGCAATAGTGATTCATTTGGTCATCAGCATGATTTGCTTCTTATTATCTAGGATGGGTTAAAATTTTTTTAAGGCCAATAGGATGTGTTCAAATTGGATGTTTGAAGATGTCCTCTTTTTCACATGTGTATGCTTTTGTTTTTCATGGTTGTGGTTCAGATTCATGTCTACATAGTTTATTTTTTTTAATAGTTAAAAAAAACATGAAGGCATGTGAACAACCCAAAACCAAAGAGATCTACATAAAGAAAACACACAAGTCAAGCGAAAATATATTCTTGAAATTGGATTAAGTAAAATACTAAGATATAGGAAATAAGAGATTAGTAAACGAAATTGGGTCACTAAAAATGAAAAGATTTAGGCCATTCAAATTACACCATTGTGTATGTCTTGAAAAAACAATGAAAAACGACACTAAGAAAGCTCAAAAAGGACATCAGATGGCTGAGATACGATTGAAATAAATTTTGGGTCATCGCGGACCCGACACGTTACGCTTTCGGAACCTGGTAGTAGCGAAATAACATCGTATCAGCCTTCATTTAACCAAAAAAACTAAAGCTTTGATTGTTGCGCATGAGAAGGTTAGACTACTAGGCTTGAGACTATATGGGCCTAGACTAGGTTCATGGTCCAATATTCATGGACGCTTAAAGAATCGGCTTAAGAATGTGCATGGGCTAATCTGTGGCCCATGCCAAAAAAAAATGGGCAAATTTTTTTGGGGCCTAGTATATATAGAAAAAACTCCCAGAACTTTTTTCTTTTCTCATTCGTTCTAGAGACATTTGAAGAGGCATTTTAGCTCTGATTGAGATGCGGTTTGTTTATAAAAATCCCAAAATTCAAGACCTACATTTAGACATATTATTTGTCTATTTTTTTAGGCACTTTTTGGATATGTATAGAATTTTTTTGGTGCTATTTTTGTGATTTTTACAAGTTTAAAAATCTTAAAATAGTTACAATAAATCATAAAAATTTTATTTGAGGCATATATGAAATTAGAGAGTTCTAAAAGCACAAAACCAAAATACTTTTACTCTGTTGGATGATATTCATGCAGAGAAACTTAAACCTAAGTATGATTTACATAGTGGTAGATCAGAAAAGGAATAAGTTATTGCATATTGGCTCTAAGTATTGATCCATACATAAATTACTTAGAGAAACGTGAGTCTTTAAGTAATGAATGAAATAGGGGTTTGTGTATTTGAGTATAAGAGTCTAAAATAACCTTGAAAGATAAGATCCTAAAGATGATCTAGAGAGAGATAATTTAGAGTAAAGTTCATTTGAACTTGAAATGAATGGTGTAACAAAAAGAAAATATTGATAATGCACAAAAGGAGGAACTTGAATAACCAAAATCCTAAAGTTTAGGATTGAGATCTGAATAAACCTTTGGGAGGCCAAAATAATGATCAGATACTAAAGGATAGTATTAGATCAAAGCGAAAGGAAATCTCAAATGGAGAAATTTCCACATCTTAACTCTGGATCATGGTGAAATTCAGCAATAAAAACCTCAAATATGATTTGAAAGCTCAACTTAGAAAAAATAATAGTATCCTAAACCCAATTCAACCACCAATGATTGAACCAATAAAAGACTTCAGAGTACAGATTAAATGCTTCAATGAAGAAACATAGACTAAATGCATAAGACATTTGGAATATCTCTTTGAGAATATATAGAACCTCTGAGAAATTACTAAAACAATATAGCACAACTTCTATCATGTTACTTTGGAATATGAGATTCCTAAAGCCTTGTTGAATAACGATTACTGAGAATTTATCAGATTTGGTTTTGGGATGTAAAGAGACTTCATCCTTCCATTTTGATGCTATAATCGGCTAAAATTAACTTCATAAAATCATAAGAACATAGTAGAAATCAAGAAAACTCTTAAGTCACTCAAGTAAGAAGTTAATAAGACATTATGAAAATAATGTAAGAAGAGACATGAAGAAGTAAGTGTCAAATACACTTTGTGAGTAGAAGAAAAATGTCAAATGCTCCGTTTGAGTGAGTGCTCTTGGAAAATGTGTCTTTTAAGAGTGTTATATGCTCCATCTAAGTGGGACCACTTAGAAAATAAGTCTTCTTAGAGTTTTATATGCTTTATCTAAGTGGGAGCTAATGACATTACTCTAACTAAGTGGGAGTTTTCAGAAACTGATCTTTCTGAGAGAGAAAATCGAGCATATTCTATAAAGTACTTGTATAAAATTCTTTGATAGATGATAGTTTGTTACTGGAATCTATGTGGTCGGAGGTGCAAACGTATTTCCTAATCGTGGACCCAATAGTGTTATTATTTTTCTAGTTAAGAATAATACAAGTACATGACATTGTATACTTTAATGTGCTATTAATAGATATGTTTCTAGATCAAATTAGATTTTGAATAACCATATAAGTGGGATGATTTGAAGTAATTAAGCCAAGAAAGGCTGGCAAGAACAATAATACAACTAATAAACTAATTGGGGACAAATATGATATCTGGTATTGAACAGTCTCATATGATTAAATAGAAGATATTGTCATATCCTCGTACTCTGTCAACCAATGGAGTTGTTAAGAGGCTGATTGCACCTTATTTTTATACACTTTTCATTGATAAAATCATCAGATTATTGCATGTCTTTGGAGTAATTGCACCTAATTAGAATAAATTCTGACGTCTGCACACCTTGTTTGGATTTTTACGGATCAAGGGCAATTTGGGCATAATTAGCATGATTTATTGATTAACCAATCTTCGAGGACATTTGATGCTACCTCTGGCTTGATTTTACTTGTAGGTCATAGAAGAAACATGCCCAAACTAAGAAGCCAAGTTGCACCGAACAATTCTGGACGGAGCAGAGAAAGACAAGTGAGGCAGAACCAATGTGAGTTCGCCGTGGGTTTCGCCACGGCGAACTCATGGCGAACTCCCAGCAAGTTCCAGAATGGATGCTAGCTCACCGTGGCTTTTGGCGAAAAAGACGAAATCTGCAAAAATTCTGACTCGATTTTAGGGTTTCTGGGGGAGTATAAATAGATCCAAACACCCCCACCTTCAGTCTCCAAGCCTCCTATGCACGAAATTGAAGAGCTCTCCTAGGGTTTCCATCATCTTCCCTCATATCCACTCAAATCTTCACCATCCTCACTCATTTCCACCTTCATTATTGCTGATTTTCTTGTTCTTTCCCTTTTCATCTTCCATTTCCACCTTACTTTCCCTTCTGTCTTCCTCACTCATTGAGGCTATCATTATGGGTCCTCTTGGGCACGAATTTGAGGACATGAGAGGCTAGAATCTTGGTGCTTTGGTGGTGTGAAGGTGATTTGAGCTTTAATGGGCGAAATAGGGGAGTTGTTTGTTTCCTCATGCTCTTTTCCTTATGTATTGAGTCTTGTGGTTGCATCTCTCTTTGTATATTTGGATTTGAGACATGATTTCCTTTTCTAGTTGTTTATGAATTGGAACATTTGTGTTGGATATTGAGTTATGTTAATTGAATGATATGTATGTTTAAATTTCCTATTGGATTTATGAATGCTATATGATTTTTAGTGGTTGCTAGATTGTGTAGCTTAATTTGTCCAATTGAATGCTTTGGTTGCACATTCTTGAGAGGAATCGATTTTCAAAACTCATGTTCTAATACACACCAAGTGGAGCTTAACACTAACCCTAAGTGATAGCTATGAAAGTGGTTGCTTGATTAGTTATTAATTAGGGCTAGTGTACCCCTAGTGGTTGCTTGGGGATTTTTCAATTCAACTTGGTGAATCTTTAACTCCCAATATCAATTTAATGAAGCGTGATAGCCACCGGAACACTACCAAAGCCCATTTTATAAATTTCCCTTAATCCAAACCCTTTTTACTCATCAATCAAAAATTACCAAAAAGAAGTCTTTATATTCTCACTACTTTTATCAAATGACCTTTTCAAACAAAAACCCCAAATCTTTTATTGTTTTAGTTGCATTTAGTTAAGTTAGGTAGTTTAGAAAGAATCCTCAAGTGAAACAACCCGGGGTTGCAACCTATATTGCAATCCTTGGATTAATTATGATTTTAACCCCCAAGGCGCATTAGGTAAAGGTAAAATCAGAGGCATAATGAAATGCTGCTAAATATGGTGATGTATATAATAGTTCAAGCTAACCCACCAAAAGTGAGTGGGAGAATATTATCAAGTCCACCTTTGGTGGATTAGTACACATATTTGATTGATCAAGTATAATTTTCTCTTTAAAGGAGATACAAACTTTATACTTAACCATGTGCCCTCCAAAGTGGTCACTTCCAAACCACATGAATTGTGGTCAAAGCATAAATCAAATTTGAGTTCATGCATACCATAAAGATTGGTTGTATGTTTCAAGGCAAGTTGTGTTTTGAGTTCCTGTAGGCCATAAAGGTCAAGTACATGATCTCATAGTCCTTGTAAGTGGGAGCTCATTATGGCTTCATTTTTCATAAATCAAAATGTAAATGCATTTGTGTTTGAAAAGAATTGAAAGGAACCATATTTGTTATTGATGAGTTTTTCAAACAATGGTGAAGCTTATCACATAATATTTCCCTGCATCTCTTTATGAGACATAGTGACAAGGCAATACAGAACAAGCCTAAAGTCCCCAATTGCCCATGTGAGTGGGAGCTTATGAAAGGTCATTAAAAAGACCTAAACATCATATATGAGAAAAGTAGGGAGCTCTAACAAGGTGTAACTTAGAACAACGTTCTTAGTTGTTCTAGAGGCGGATAACAGAGGTATTCTGTATAAGAGGCCTTACCTACTTCTTAGAAGGAATGGAAGAAAGCAATATAAAAGAACGAAGATCCTTTGAGAAAGAATCAAGTTTGAAAGTTAGTTGATCCACCACAAGGATAAGAGGTTATTTGTAAACAAATGAATTCTCAAGACTAAAACTAAGTTGGTTAGATCAATTAACAACACAAGGCTCATTCGGTTACAAAAAAGGGGTATACATAGTAGGAAGGTATACATTATGAGAATATCTTCTCACATATTATGTGCTTAAAATTAGATTCATTTTGGAAATAGTTGATTATTTCGTTTTAGGTTTACATCAAGTGGATTGAAACTTGCACTTTGAGTTGTGATAACTTCATATCACATATGTTGCATAAGTCATTTCATGGACTAACGTAGTCATCCAAACAATAGGATTTAAAGTTTCATATGAGTGGTAACTTGATGTTGTTTTAATTGTTAGAATAATGGGTTTTGATGATAACTAAACATAGCTTAGGCATAAAGAAATATTGGACTTAAAACTGGAATGAACTCAGAATAATCTGATAAAAAACCTAAGTCATTGCCTAATCGATTAGGAGATATAATCAATTAAGAATATAAGGTTATGATCGATCAAGATAAGGTTAGAATGAATATAAGGTATAAGTATGGCTTCCTAATCGATTAGGATGCCGTGTGATCAATTAGAGATGCTTGAACTTAATTGGAAATCACACTTAGTAATATTAGCATGATCGATCAGGATTCTCTGTGATCAATCAAGAAGTCTTAGTTACAATTCACCTAATCGATCAGAGAGTATGTGAGTGATGTCCTGTGATCGATTATGAAAGTCCAGGATTAACTAAATCAAGGCCAATATAACTTAAGCCTATTCGATCAATGAAGCATGATCGATGAGGGTACCTTGTGATCGATCAGGCGTGCTGTACTCTAATCTCATGTTCAAATGATGCAGGTCATAATATAAGCCTGATCTATGTGTGATCGATCAGAGAACGAAAGTAGTGATCGAATAGAGCCTTATAATAGATCAGGCGATAGATTTGCTTCAAAGTACAATGTTTAGCCTTTATGTAGAGTATGTCAGACCTATTTTAGGAAGTTAACGTTACTCACACAGATTCAAGAATTGAGCCGTTTGAAACTAGAATTGCTTTCTGCAATTAATGAAGAGAGAAGAACTGAAGCTAACCTAATACAAGGGAGTTAATGCAACACAAGAACATCATCAACTCAACACTCCATCAAGATTCATCATCTCTCATCCACATCAAATACACAACGGTTATGAACTCACCAATAGACAGAATTCTAGAGACAACTTTAAAAGCCATCGGTGAAGAAGCTGCTAAAGAGAATTGAATGAATACATTAAATACACTCTCAAGAAATCAATACTTCCTACATACAATACTCACCTACTCTCTGTTATATTCATTATCTTTGTACTTCAGTGTGTATCAAAATCTGTTCATTGAGTAAACAAGTCTTTGTAATCTCATTCTGAGTGAGGATTACTCTTAAGATAGTGGGATCATAAGAGTAGGTTGTAAACTTGCAAGTTGTAAGGGGGAGTGATCTGTAAGAGAGAGTTCTTACTGAGGGATACCTTGTAAAGGCAATCAAGAGCCTAATTAAATCTTGAAGATTTTAGTGGAACCTAACAGAAGGTTGGAGAACTGGATGAGGCATTGTGTAGGTCCTACCAACTAACCTTCAACATTTAGATGTTGAAATGCCCAAGCTAACAAGAAGCTTATGCTGGTCGAATGAAGAAAGAACAATGTAGCTCGAATCGCCATGTTTTGTACCATGACTATCGACAAAAGTGTCAATTTGAGAAGTGTAATGCATCTTGGCTATAAGGATAGCCTTGAGAAATAAATTTGAAGGCACTCATGCCATAAAGCTAGTTGAACTCAGTCATGTTTGGACACTTAAGTACTAAGACCTAATGTATGAATTGGGCAACAATTGAGAGTGATGTCAAACAAGATTAGGGAACTAAGGCAGGCAAGCAAGTTTTTTCTAGTCAATAGTTGTGCAATGTACATCAAGCACTCTTTTATTGAGTGAGAGAACATGAAAGCATACAAAACTGACAAGGAGTACATTTGTAACCTTTGGTAATGTGATTTGCCACATTAATCTTGAGAGCGCTTAAGGTTATAAGATCCATTAGCTTAACATGCTTATCTAAATAGTAAGAGGATTCGTTCCCAAAACCTAAGTCTAATAAAACTAAACCTAAGGAGGGTTATTTTGAGAAATGTCATAAATAATCAGAGGCTTCAGAGATTTGTTTTCCACATGTGCATCACACACTGCTTACATAGCTAGAATATATCCTATGTCAATCATAGACTTGGATATAACAAAATCACATGAGAGGTCACATGACATCATTGATTTTACCGGTTGCCTTCAAGAAGCATATGGCTTCAAGAAGGAAGCAGCACAAGAGTACAAGTTATCTAGAATAGAGCATATATGTTAACTCAATATAGCAAACCACCCTAGTACTAAATGATCTACTCTATGCTCTAAAGAACCGATAAAGCATTGTATCAGTCAACCCTTTAATTAAGCATCAATGGGACAAAATCTCTTAAATCTAGTCATGCCTGGAGATAACAACTCTACTTTGCCACATACACAAATTGATCAAGAGAAATGATCAAAAATAGGCAAAATAGTTTTTGCTAAGCGATAAGCTCAAAAGGAAAAAGTTGCTAAGTGAGCACAATTAGATGGCAAGACAATAAGGTAAACTTTAGGCAACCATGATAATATCCTTTGCAGTTAGTATACTATGAATTTGTGAACCAAATGAGCAAAAGGGCAAAACACAAAGCTAGTTATTCTCTTTATCTATGATTTCGTGTGTAACGACCATGCATACGAAATATCATACTAATTAAAGGCTCTGAAATAATAGAGATAACGCCTTTAACTAGTTGAGAATCAGTCATAATCAAAGTCTTGTGTTGAACCTTAGAATTTTGACGATAATCAAACATTACTTCGGCTATAAAAATTATAGATATCTTAACTTAGAAATTGTTTTAGAATCAAGTTTTCAAAACTAAGTTAAGAGCCATGAATAGATTAAGAACAATTGATCGAACTTTAGATACCTCCATTGATAGCCTATCGATTGCAAATCGATTGTTGAAGATTTTAATCGAGTGTTACACACTTCAATAGATTGATATCATTTTACATCTTGTGTTAGTACAATCATTCATAATGCCCACCGAGTAATGGGCAACAATTGATGGACAATGTATCAATCGATAGATACTTGACTTAAAAGAAATTCAGAACCATCAATCAATGAAGTCACCCTGAGCATCATCGATTACCAAGCATGGAGAGCAATCGATTGAGCATCGAGCCATCAATTGACAATCTTAAAATTCAAAATTAATTAATCTTCTCATGCTTAATCAACTTTACATTTATGGAGTTTTTGCCTGGCCTATTTCAGGAAAATTCCATTGGACATAGAAGCCAAGCAAAACTCATAACACAGAGAGACTCAGAAGACGTTACACTGGTCAATGACTTAATCCAAGAAAAGAAGAGAGAAGCAACATATTAGCAACTCTAGAGCATCTATTACAACTGCTAAATCATCATTAACACTCCAGATAATTTTTCTCTCGATTGCCATCCCAGAAGGTTCAATGAGAAAATTTCACAAAGACACTATAAAAGCATTTGAAGCTCAAATCTTGGAAGGGAGAGTCTTTAAGCACAATCCAGTGAGCTTATTCAAACAGCATTCAAGTCATCTATCTCTCTGAGTTCTCTCACTGTTCTTCAAACTGTATTTTATCAGCTCACTTGTGTGAGCAAGCTTTCACTTTGTAATCTTTCTTACTATATGATTTCCTTGGGATATAGGGGTGCTAAGGAAAGGGTGTAATCTTACAAAGTGTAAGTGTCCCTAACTAGGAGGGTTAGTGGCTATCATCTATAACTCTTCCTTTAATTAAGGAGTACTGGGGATAATATATAAAAGGTATATCTTCGTGAGACATCCTGAGAAGCACGTCTTCGTTAGGTGAAAATGATGACGGCTTAGTGACCAAAAATGAATTAAAGGACACAAATTTCATAGAAACCAAACTTCCTAGTAGTAGAAGAATTGACCACACTGAATCCCTTTACAAGAATGACAGTCATGAGGAATAAGCATGTATTCCTTAAAACACTGATCTGAGTGGGAATGTTGAGCCATTTTCACAACAGAAGACATGACAAGTATTAGGTATTACGCATTCACAAGAAGGTTAGAAGTCAAGTCAATACTAGAAAAAGACCTTAACCCACCCCAACACAGGAAGAAAGCCTTGTGAAATCCATCTCTAAAAAGTACAAGGGCCAAAAGCCCTTAATAGGCCAAATTCCCTTAATAGGCCAAATGCTCTCATCATTGTCTAAGAAAAGAATGGCTAAGAAAAATGGCAAAAGGCCAAGCACAATGGTGAACTAATCAATGTTGAAATTTAGATTTTGATGATAACAAAACATGACTTAGGCTATGAGTATTAAGTCATCTTAACTTAGAAAAATATTTTGAAACAAGTTTTTAAAACTAAGTTAAGAAGCAATCGATAGCTTTCACAGTCAATCGATTGACAATCTGAAATAGCAATCGATGGGGTATCGATTGCACCATATATTTATGTATTTTTCATTGATAAAATCATTGGATTATTGCATGTTCTTGGGGCAATTGTGCTTAATTAGGATAATTTCTGACTTTTGTACAGTTTGTTGGAATTTATATTAATCAAGGGCAATTTGGGCAAAATTAGCATGATTTATTGTTTAACCTATTTTCAAGAACATTTTGATGCTACCTTAGGTCCATTTTATGTGTAGATCATAGAAGAAATACGCCCAATCGTAGAGCCCGGTTGCAAAAAAGGTAGCTAAACCAAGGGGCAGAAAAGTTCCTTTGTCGCCGTCCCGTTCACACATAGTGAACGGGATGTTACCAAACTCGTGCGATTATTTTCAAGTGCTACAGTCTTGGGAAGAAGGCCCCTGGCTTCTTTACTTTGACTCCTTCTAGTGCAGATCATCTGGTTATCATCCCTAAAGATTCCAATTCAGGGTAGAAGAAAAGGTTTGTCTTCGGGCACAAGTCTTCTTTGGTGGCCGACGGGACGCCTATCTGTACTATCTAGAACAAAATAGGTATATTTTATCTTTCTTGTGAATTTTTATCTGGTTCCTGAGAAGTTATCATGACTTCATGCCTTCGTCTATTCGAATGTAGAGCGCATTGAAGCCCTTGATGCCCCAGTCCCGTGTCTAAAATCTGACAAATACATTGCTATGATTCGGGCTTTATCTCGGGCAGAGAGGACCTATGCTGACATTTTCAAGATTCGTAAGTCATTCCGTCCTTGTCCAACATTCTTCTAGTAGCCTTCTGGATTTCTTCTCCCATGTTATTTCTCGCATTTTGCAGAATTGGAGAAGGAGAACAAGAGCAAGCCCCTGTTGGGATCTCATTTTCGGAGGCTGGTCCTAAGAAGAGGAAGACGACTTCCAAGGATGATGGTCCTGCCCAAGAGGGTATGGTTGTAGCTTCCAAGATTCGTTAGGGAAAGAAAGCTTGTGAGGCTTCTTCTTCAGACTAAATCCTCTCGCTGCTTCCACCCATCAACAAGGTCTCGATGGTAAAGCTTGACAAAGTTCAAGCCCCAACATCTGCTACTGAGTCTCCAAAGGTACCTCCGGAAGGGGACACTATAGAGACTGACCCTTCTCCTTACTTCAAGGTTGACGATTCTCTCAAAGACAAGATGGCTCTTACTCAGTTACGTGTCGACCACAAGTTGAAGGGCATAGTGTATGAACAAGACGAGATAGTGATGAGGTTCTCGAAGGAGGCATCAGTCTTTGAGAACTTTGACACTGTGAAGTATGAGGCTTTCAAGCTCTTGTTTTCACGTGATCAGCTCTCTTCCCTAGCCTTAGGGCCAGAGGGTGCTCAGGAGGCCTTGGTGAAGGAATCTTTGAGGGTAAGTTTTTATTTCTCGTTCAGTGATGTATTTGACCTTCGAACTGCAGTTAGACCTTTATCTTGTTTGTAGGTTCATCAGATGGCTTTATTTGCCAAAAAGGAAGCTGAGGGATTTGGGATGTAGTATGCCAAGCAGAAGTTAGAACTGAGGGAGAAGGACTTACTGATTGAATCTCTCAGCAAGGTCAATGCGGACATGCAAGCTGTTGTTGATAGCATGATAGTTTTTGGTAAGAAAGCCACAATCATGGTGAAGCAGGAAGATGAGGAGGTGCAACGTTACAAAGACGAGGCCATGGATCTGAGGGAAGATCTTAAGTTGCAAAATCTGGAGATTGTCCACTTGAAGTCCGAGAAGCTAGCTTTCAAGGATCAGATGGAAGAGATGTGACAGCGAGAGAAACTCACAGTGAGTAAATTCATCCTGCATACCAGGATTGAGATGGCTTGAGAGCTAAACAAAGGTTTTTCTGTCACCTGGGACCTTAAAGGCTGGAAATGGGAGTATGAAGAGGGGTGCAAGACTCTTCGAGAGTCTCGATGCTGAGAGAGGTGAGGAAGAGGAGGTCACTTCCAGCTTAGTGTCTGAGAAGAAAAGGGTGTCCCCAAGGGACGTTCCCCAGGAGGATGGTGGTGAGAGCAAAGAGGCCTCAGAGGCTGCGAACGAGAAGACCACTCCCCCACAGTAAGATTGTTTGATATCTTTAGCTTGTAGGGTTTATGTTCCTGTTTCTATCTTATTTGTCTAGGCTTTCCGGGGTTGAACTCCCCTTGTTTTGTAAGTTTCATCTTCACGTGACTATGTTCTCGAAATTTAACAGCTAAGTGTAATGATCTCGTGGTGTTTGTATTTTGTGAACATCATATGTGTAATGAACTAGGAATTATGCAAAATTTTGTACTTCAAATTAAAATTTTTTGTAATTCTGGGAAAGTTTCGTACCTTCTTAAAGGTATTGAGTACTCATTGTCAAACACCTTTCCCGTTTCGAGAAGTCTGGTAAGTTTCTGAGAGTATTCTGAATGAAATCTGGGTTTTGATCATTCTTGTTGCAATTCTTTTTGGGATTTCTACGAGGGTTCCTGTGACGTTAGTGAACACAAGGCAAAACAGAATACATAATCTTGATGGGGGGTTTGGTAGTATCAGCAGCCCTTACCACAACAGAACCATGTAGCGTAAAGATAAGTTCTTTGCGAGTTGGTGGCTTTGAGCCTTTTAGCATAGCTCATCATGTACTACCCCCTATAGTTAGTTTCTTGTTTTTGAATCAGCGTAAAGAAAATTTGAAATAAGGAATCTGAGAACGAGGCAACTACCTTCTGAATTTGAACGAGATTCGAGATAAGTGTTTTATGTGATCCAAGATCAAGGGAAATTCCGTGTAATACTTCATTCTAAGATCTGTGATATAGGTCTCTTGTTTGAGATCCTTATTTCCGGGATGCCTCTCATATGGGGCTACAGTTCTAAGAGAAATCTGGGAGGACTCTTGTGCGAGAGCCTTGAATCTGGGAATCGTCTGAGATGTCTCGTCTATAGAGCATATGTGATTAGGAGAAAAGAATTTAATTGGTCATGGATAATACCTTTTTAGGTGTATTGCATTCTAGCTTTGGGGTAAGGTTTTTCCCTTCATGTCTTGTAGCTGGTACGACCCAGGTCCTGTGATCTTGGTGACGAGGTACGGTCCTTCGTAATTGGGACTCAACTTCCTGTCTTTGGATTCCTTCGTGTTCAGAAACACTTTTCTGAGAACCAACTCCCCAACTTCGAACTGCCTTTCTTTGACATGTTTGTTGTACTGCTTAGCCAGTCACTGTTGGTTAGTTGCCATTCGGATCAATGCTTGTTCACGTTGCTCGTCTAAGAGGTCTAGCTCGTACTGCAATCCGAGATAGTTTATCTCCTCTCTGGCCCAATGGTATCTGAGACTGGGGACCCCGTATTCCACCGGGATCATGGCTTCGGCCCCGTAGACGAGAGAGAAAGGTGTTTCTCCCATAAGGGGTACGAGATGTGGTCCTATAAGCCCACAAGACCCCTGGTAGCTCTTCTGCCCATCTGCCTTTTGCTCTGTCGAGTCACTTCTTCAAGGAATTGACAAGAGTTTTGTTACTGGATCCGGCCTGCCCATTAGACTATAGATTCCTGTGGGTGGAGAACATCAGGTGGATTTCCCACTTCTCGCAAAATGTTCAGAACTTGGATCCGATGAACTGAGAACCGTTGTCACTTATGATCTTTTTTTGGGAGGTCAAACTTGCATACAACATGTTTCCACACAAAATCTACCACTTCTGACTCTTGGACTTGAGCATAAGCTCCTGCTTCTACATATTGTAAGCAGGCAAGATTGCATATCCCTGCGTTTACAAGTCGCTGAGCTCCCGAAATGGTTTCATTTTTCTCACCTGTTAGGCAAGCAAACTAAGGACACTCCTCCCGAGAATTCCTCTAACCCCGTCAAAATCGTGTCGATTCCTCCCCCAGTGCATCCAAGACCATTAATTTCATAACAGGGGGATCCGAGATCAGTGGAAACATGTATTCAGCATCCAAGAGGCATACCCGTGCTTTGCTCATAACTTCCTATGTACTCTCTGTAAAGGAGCCTAAAGAGGCTCCCCAAGAAAGCCCCATTTCCTTTGTTGAAGACGAGATTACAGTAGTACCAGATTATCTGCATAATGATGCTCTTGTCATATCTCTTACTTTGGCTAATTTCAAAGTGAAGGGAATCTTGATCAACCCGGGGAGTTCAATTAATATCATGTACTTGTCTATGGTCAAGGAGATAGGTCTCAAATCTTCTATATCTCACTACCCGACAACCCTAGTCTTCAAAAATGGGATACTAGAGAAGGCTTTGGGGGTTATCAATCTCGTAACCTATGCTGTCGGGGTGAACAAGATGTTTACTTATCACGTGATGGATTGCCCTTCTTCTTATAACGCCATCTTAGGCCGTCTATGGATACACTAGATGAATGCAGTACCGTCTACATTGCATCAGAGAATCAAATTCAAAACTCCCTGGGGGTGAAGCAAATAAAAGGTGAACAGCGAGTAGCTCAAGAATGTTATCAGACGACCATGAAGGCCACAGGGACAGTCCCTACATAGCAACCACAGTAGCCGTCCCTGGAGTCTTATACCAGGGGCGAAGATACAGAGGAGTTGGTGTCCACCTTTATCAAACCTCAAGTCCCAGAGTGAAAAGTATATCTCAGAGCAGACATTAGAAGTCAACTAGTCTCATTCCTATCATAGAATCAAGAATGTTTTGCCTGGTCTCACAAAGACATGACCGGGATAGATCCCACTATTATCACCTCTCAGCTCAACATTGATCCAGCATTCAAACCAATAAAACAGAAGCGCAGGAAGTTCACACCGGAGCGAAATAGGATTATCAATGAAGAAGTTCAAAAATTGCTGGATATCGGGTCAGTCCGGGAAGTCCAGTACCCGGATTGGTTGGCTAACGTCGTTGTAGTGCTTAAGAAGAATGGAAAGCATGGCGTCTGCATTGACTTCACAGATTTGAACAAGGCATGCCCCAAAGATTCTTTCCCGTTGCCACATATTGACTCGATGGTGGATGATACTTTGGGACATGAATTACTAAGCTTTATGGATGCTTTCTCGGGATACAATCAAATCCTGATGCATCCGAGAGATCAAGAGAAGACCTTTTTTATCACGGAACGGGTAACCTACTGCTACAAAGTCATGCCTTTTAGACTGAAGAATGTGGGAGCCACTTATCAGAGACTCATGAACAGAATGTTCACGTCCCAGATCGGGAAGACCATGAAAGTTTACATTGACAACATGTTGGTCAAGTCATTGGATGCTAATCATCATGTAGAGCACTTGCAGCAGACATTCAACCTCCTGAAGAAGTACAACATGAAGTTAAACCCAGAAAAATGTTCCTTTGGAGTCACATCTGGGAAATTCCTCAGTTACCTGGTATCCCGTCGAGGTATCCAAGCACATCCTACACAAGTCAAAATAATCTTGCAAATTCCTTCCTCAGTACTATCTCGTCTTGTTCATACATCATGCCCTTCAACTTATGGGCGACTCGTAACCGAGCAATAGCCATCTTGTCTTTGAGAGAATCGTCAACCTTGAAGTTATTAGGAGAAGGTTCAATCTCTTTAGTGTCCCCTTCCAAAGGTACCTTCAGAGACTCAGTAGCGAATGTTGGGGCTTGAACTTTGTCAGGCTTTGCCGTCGAGACCTCATTAATGGGTGGAAGCAGCGAGACGATTCATTCAGAAGAAGAAGCCTCACGGGCTTTCTTTCCTTGACGAGTCCTGGAAGCTACAGACATACCCTCTCGGGCGGGACCATCATCCTTGGAAGTCATCTTCCTCTTCTTAGGACCAGCCTCCGAAAATGAGATCCCAACAGGAGGCTTGCTCTTGTTCTCCTTCTCTAATTCTGCAGAATGCGAGAAATAACATGTCAGAAGAAATCCAGAAGGCTACTAGAAGAATGTTGGACAAGGACGGAACGACTTATGAATCTTGAAAATGTCAGCATAGGTCCTCTCTGCCCGAGATAAAGCCCGAATCATAGCAATGTATTTGTCAGATTTTAGACACGGGACTGGGGCATCAAGGGCTTCAATGCGCTCTACATTCGAATAGACGAAGGAATGAAGTCATGATAACTTCTCAGGAACCAGATAAAAATTCACAAGAAAGATAAAATATACCTATTTTGTTCTAGATAGTACGGATAGGCGTCCCGTCGGCCACCAAAGAAGACTTGTGCCCGAAGACAAACCTTTTCTTCTACCCTGAATTGGAATCTTTAGGGATGATAACCAGATGATCTGCACTAGAAGGAGTCAAAGCAAAGAAGCCAGGGGCCTTCTTCCCAAGACTGTAGCACTTGAAAATAATCGCATGAGTTTGGTAACATCCCGTTCACCATGTGTGAACGGGACGGCGACAAAGGAACTTTTCTGCCCCTTGGTTTAGCTACCTTTTTTGCAACCGGGCTCTACAATTGGGCGTATTTCTTCTATGATCTACACATAAAATGGACCTAAGGTAGCATCAAAATGTTCTTGAAAATGGGTTAAACAATAAATCATGCTAATTTTGCCCAAATTGCCCTTGATTAATATAAATTCCAACAAAGTGTACAAAAGTCAGAAATTATCCTAATTATGCACAATTTCCCCAAGAACATGCTATAATCCAATGATTTTATCAATGAAAAATGTATAAAAATATGGTGCAATCGAAACCCCATCGATTGCTATGTCAGATTGTCAATTGATTAACTGTGAAAGATATCGATTGCTTCTTAACTTAGTTTTAAAAAGTTGTTTCAAAATATTTTTCTAAGTTAAGATGCCTCAATATTCATAACCTAAGTTATGTTTTGTTATCATCAAAATCTGATGTTCAACATTGATTAGTTCACCATTGTGCTTGGCCTTTTGCCATTTTTCTTAGCACGTCCTATTTCTTAGCCATTCTTCTCTTAGACAATGATGAGAGCATTTGGCCTATTAAGGGCTTTTGGCCCTTGTACTTCTCAAAGATGGATTTCACAAAAATTTCTTCCTGTGTTGTGGTGGGTTAAGGTCTTATTCTAGTATTAACTTGACTTCTAACCTTCTTGTGAATGCGTATTACTTAATACTTGTCATGTCTTCTATTGTGAAAATGGCTCAACCTTCCCACTCAGATCAGTGTATTAAGGAATACACACTTATTCCTCATGACTGTCATTCTTGTAAAGAGATTCAGTGTGGTCAATTCTTCTACTACTAGGAAGTTTGGTTTCTATGAAAGTTGTGTCCTTTAATTCTTTTTAAGTCACTGAGCCATCATCATTTTCACCTAACGAAGACATGCTTCTCAGGATGTCTCAGGAAGATATACCTTTTATATATTATCCCCAGTACTCCTTAATTAAAGGAAGGGTTATAGATAAAAGCCACTAACCCTTCTAGTCAGGGACACTTGGGTCCAATTTGTAGAATATCTATTACAGTTAGGGTGATGTTGTAACTTCCTTCATGGGCATTCCATTAGCTATGAAGACAGTTAATGTGAGCTCATCTTCCAACATGAGGATGATAGTTTTACAAGTCTTATCATATACTTAACCACGTCAAGGAGAGCTCTATCTCTCTCTTTTGACAACTCCGTTAAGAGTGTTACGCATTGTTAGTCTTTTAACCATTACTTTCTTACTTACACAATGCCTCAAACTGATCATACACATATTTTTAGCCTTTGATAGATTTCAAGATGAATGTGACAGGAAATACACAAGAAGGTGGGGGTGAATTATGTATCTCAAAAATTTGCAAGACTTTGAAAAACAAGATCTTAGAATTTATACTAGTTTGATCCTAACTCTGACATACATCCAGTTCTCCAACTTATTTTGGGTTCTACTGGTGATAAAATAAGGATTAAAAGAGGTTCTTGAACACCTTTACACACTCAAAGAATTTTTTAAGTTAGATCTCTCTATCTCACCAAATTCTCTCCCCCTACACTTTGTAAGATTACACCCTTTCCTTAGCACCCCTATATCCCAAGGATGTCATATAGTAAGAAAGATTACAAGGTGAAAGCTTGCTCATACAGTTAAGCTGATAAGATACAGTTTGAAGAACAGTGAGAGAACTCAGAGAGATAGATGACTTGAATGATGTTTGAATAAGCTCGCTGGATTGTGCTTAATGACTCTGCCTTCTAAGATTTGAGATTCAAATGCTTTCATGGTGCCTTCGTGAAATTTTCTCATTGAAGCTTCTGGGATTGCAATCAAGAGGAAAATTATCTGGAGTGTTAATGATGATTTAGTGGTTGTAGTAGATGCTCCAGATTTGCTAATCTATTGCTTCTCTCTTCTTTTCTTGGATTAAGTCATTGACTAGTGTAACGTCTTCTGAGTCTCTCTGTGTTGTGAGTTTTGCTTGGCTTCTATGTCCAATGGAATTTTTTTGAAATAGGCCAGGCAAAAACTCCAGAAATGTAAAGTTGATTAATCATGAGAAGATTAATTAATTTTGAATTTTAAGATTGTCAATTGATGGCTCGATGCGCAATCGATTGCTCTACATGCTTGGTAATCGATGATGCTCAGGGTGTCTTCATTGATCGATGGTTCTGAATTTCTTTTAAGTCAAGTATCCATCGATTGATACATTGTCCATCGATTGTTGACCAATACTCGATGGGCGTTATGATTGATTGTACTAACACTCGATTTAAAATGATATCAATCGATTGAAGTGTGTAACACTTGATTGAAATCTTCAGCAATCGATGAAGGTATCTAAAGTTCAATAAATTGTTCTTAATCTATTCCTGGCTCTTAACTTAGTTTTGAATAATTGATTCAAAAACAATTTCTATGTTAAGATATCTATAATTTTTATAGCCGAAGTCATATTTGACATATATTCCTGGCTCTTAACTTAGTTTTGAATATTGATTCTTAACTAGTTAAAGGCGTTATCTGTAGTATTTCAGAGCCTTTAATTAGTATGATATTTCGTATGCATGGTCATTACACACGAAATCATAGATAAAGATAATAACTAGCTTTGTGTTTTGCCCTTTTGCTCATTTGGTTCACAAATTCATAGTATACCAACTGCAAAGGATATTGTCACGGTTGCCTAAAGTTTACCTTATTGTCTTGCCATCTGATTGTGCTCACTTAGAAACTTTTTCCTTTTGAGCTTATCGCTTAGCAAAAACTATTTTGCCTGTTTTTGATCATTTCTCTTGATCAATTTGTGTATATGGCAAAGTAGAGTCGTTATCTCCAAGACAAAGGAACCATTTTAGGCATGATTAGATTTAAGAGATTTTTTCCCATTGATGCTTAACTAAAGGGTTGACTGATACAATGATTTATTGGTTCTTTAGAGCATAGAGTAGATCTTTTAGTACTAGGGTGGTTTGCTATATTGAGTTAACATATATGCTCCATTCTAGATAACTTGTACTCTTGTGCTGCTTCCTTCTTGAAGCCATATGCTTCTAGAAGGCAACTGGTAAAATCAATGATGTCATGTAACCTCTTCATGTGATTTTGTTATATCCAAGTCTATGATTGACATAGGCTATATTCTAGCTTTGTAAGCAGTGTGTGATGCACATGTGGAAAACAAATCTCTGAAGCCTCTGATTATATATGACATTTCTCAAAATAACCCTCCTTAGGTTTAGTTTTATTAGACTTAGGTTTTGGGAACGAATCCTCTTACTATTTAGATAAGCATGTTAAGCTAATGGATCTTATATCCTTAAGCGCTCTCAAGCTTAATGTGGCGAATCACATTATCAAAGGTTACAAATGTACTCCTTGTCAGTTTTGTATGCTTTCATGTTCTCTCACTCAATAAGAGAGTGCTTGATGTAACATGCACTATTATTAACTAGAAAAAACTAGCTTGCCTGCCTTAGTTCCCTAATCTTGTTTGACATCACTCTCAACTATTGGCCAATTCATGCATTAGGTCTTAGTACTTAAGTATCCAAACATGACTGAGTTCGACCAGCGTTATGGCATGAGTGCCTTCAAATTTATTTCTCAAGGCTATCCTTATAGCCAAGATGCATTACACTTCTCAAATTGACACTTTGTCGATAGTCATGGTACAAAACATGGCGATTCGAGCTACATTGTTCTTTCTTCATTCGACCAGCATAAGCTTCTTGTTAGCTTCGGGCACTTCAACATCCAAATGTTGAAGGTTAGTTGGTAGGACCTACACAATGCCTCATCCCTTAGGGATGTAAAGGATATGAGAAAATATCAATTTCATAGTCATCTATATTGAGCTTGTCTCATAAGCTCGATGAAGATGGACTTGTTTATGATAACTCGGTCACATAGAAGTATATGCATTGTACTAACACATTTTGATATATAACTAACCTTAATCAATACCAATTCCAGAACAAAAGCTCTGGGCAGAAAATGAACAACCTAAATTGGCTAAAATACATTCATATACCAAAACAACCAAAATTGGCCAAAATGAACACAAGAAAGATTGAGGAGGCTTACCTTATGGGCTCTGATTTGGGGTTCTTTAGAAACAAGAGAAGATGACGACTTGAGGCAGAAAAAAACTTTTTCCCCTTCATTAATAGCAGTGACATCATTAGCACAAGAAATAGAAACAAAAAACTTAGACAAAACACCATCGGCTCAAGTTTAGGGTTAAAAACAAAACCCAAACAAAGAATCAAAGGAAATAAAAAAATTGAGAGCAATACACACAGTATTTTGACCACATGATGAATACTGGAGTTTAGTTTTCTTTGGAGCAATGACCCAAAATCAAAATGCAAAGTGGCAAACATTTTTTTTTCAACAAATTGCCTTCTTCGTGCTCTAATGACACTTAAATAGCCTCCAATGGGTGCAAGATGAAGAAGGGAAGAGAGAAAACTAGAGAGAAATGTTATATTGTATTGTGAAAATGGGTGAGATGCTCAGCTCGTATTAGTTTAAAAGAGAAACAACATCCATTATTAAGTAAAAACAGGAGCCATATTAGAGGCAGCAAGACATGATGTCGTTTCTAGTAACGACGTCTCTCATTAATGATGATAGACATCATATCTTGCGCACCTTTGATACAATGTCCTTTTGTAAATGAATGGACTTCGTTTCTCTTCTTTTATTTACAAAAATGCCACCACTTTTTTCTTTCAACGTTAGATTTGTAATTAACGGACGTTAATTAGCAACATTAAAGGCATTTTTTGTTGTAGTGATGCTTTTAACAAAGCCATTATTTATTTTGGAACACCTCGAAACATTATAAAAGCCTTTGGGTTGAATATCATTTTGGGCAATGAACTATTGTGTAAGTATCATCTAGCACAAATATTAAAAAACAGCATCTTGTATGCCAACTAAGTTTTAAAGTTGAGCGAAATTGCCAACACCATCATATGTATCTAAACGGCGTTATGTCCATGTCATATGTCGACACACCGCTAATCCACACAGATTGCTAGCAGATAAAAAATGACACATGGCAGGGACATAACGACCGTTTGGTTACATCTGACGGTGTTGGCCATTTCACTCAATTTTAAAACTTAGTATGCATGCAAGATGCCATTTATTAATACTTGTACCAGATGATACTTACGCAATAGTTCATTGGCCAAAATGATATATAACCAAAAGCCTTTTACCAACTGGCTTGATCCAGTCCATTCATAACTGACAGACTGGTCTATAACTTCATTCAAGTAGCAGCCCAAGGGTAATCAAAGATGATCTGGATTATGGATTGGTTTCTGTCCTTTCTCATATAGAAACTATATTAATGTAATATCCTATAAGATGTTCAAACATTCCTCCTTCAAATCATTTTAGCACAGCCTTTTGATATAAAGAGGGGGAACTGATTGCTAGAAAAAAGTATAAAGACTCTATAAATGGGACGAATGGTCAAAGGTAGAACCTTAAAAGAACCTGTTTCTTACAACCCTAACCAAAAGAGACCACAAGGATGATTAGTCCTTGGTAGAGTCAAGTATTCTCAAGAGAATACAACGATGCATGCTGATTTGACCTTTCTCGGAATGGTGCGCCTTGGGCTCAAATGCAACAAAATATGTGAAACCAAGGCTTGAGCAAAGTGGCTCAACCTCGGGTCGTCTATCAAAGGAGTCAACTTATTTTGATGCCTAGACTAACTTAAATGCATTAAAAAGCAAATAAACTGGGGTTTTGTCATTGAAATGATGTTTTTGGTATTTTTGATTTAGGAAATGTAGATTGACTTGTTTTTGGGTTTTAAAATAAGGAAAGCAAAGTAGATTGTTTTTGAAAACCTTTTTAATGGGATTAGGGCCTCTTGATGGAACTTAGCAACCTTCCTAACTTCTTAATTAAATTGGAAGTAAAAATCCAAGTCTACATTTAAAAACCTTAGGCAATCGCTTAAGTCCAATTGACCTAGTTACTAATTGATTCGGCGAATCGCTTGCACAATTAGTCAACCAGGCAATTGTTAGAAAATTGCTTGGTAGTGAAAACCATTGACAACATACAATGAGTCTCCTCTTGAAGGTATAATTTGACCTTTCAAGAATGAACCTAGTGTCTAATGCTAACTGCAAAATGCAAATGCATTAATCCAATCTAGCAATCCAAAGTAGATAATTAATGATACCACATCAAATTGCTTTATGCCAAGTAATTACCACTAAGATTTATGCAAATAAAAGCAATCACTTAAATACATACACAATCCAAAAGGAAAACCACCACAAGTAATAGAAATCCATAGTGTATACCATTGATTTAACCTTTGCCTAATGTGCCTTGGGGGTTAAAATCAAGATTTAATCCAAGGATTGCAATATAGGTTGCAACCCTGGGTCGTTTCACTTGAGGAGTCTTTTAACCTACCTAAACTAGCTAAATGCAATTAAAACAATAAAAGGTATGGGGGTTTTGGTTTGAAAATTCATTTACTAAAACTATTGACATATGCAATTACTTGTTTTTGGTATTTTAGATTAATGAGTGAAAAGAGTTTGGATTAAGGGTGATTTTATAAAATGGGCTTTGGTAGTGTTTCGGTGGCTTTCACGCTTCATTAAAATTGATATTGGGAGTTAAAAGATGCACCAAGTATAATTGAAAAATCCCCAAGCAACCACTAGGGGTCCACTAGCCCTAGTGGCGAGCTCACGGCGAGCAAACATTGATTCTTCCCTCTTTTCAGCTCCTTCTTGTGTTATGTTTCCATCCAGCATTCTTCTCTGCAACTTGGCCCTTTCATTGGGTGTGTTCCTTTCATGATCTACACATAAAATGGACCTAAGGTAGCATCAAAATGTTCTTGAAAATGGGTTAAACAATAAATCATGCTAATCATGCCTAAATTGCCCTTGACTAGAACAAATTCCAACGAAGTGTGCAAAAGTCAGAAATTATCCTAATTAGGTGCCATTACCCTAAGAACATGCAATAATCCAATGATTTTATCAATGAAAAGTGTATAAAAATATGGTGCAATCAACCATACATTCCAATCAACACACATACATTCAAATCAAAGGAATTTGAACATAAATGTGTAATTAGACATAGGAAAACACTCCCCTAGAAGACCATTGAAGCTCATGTTGCTCTATCCACCAAGAATCCCCAATTGTTTTCGCCACACATCTCATTGCACACCACCTCAAGAAGCTTCATGAATTTACTGGCCATTGAAGAAGGAAAGAAGGTGATGGAAATGAATTGAAGATAGAATGGAGGTTACGTAGGAAGATGGTGATTGGAGCCGAGAGAGATGAATGGTGTGATGGTGTGAGTGAAGACGGTGAGAGGAATGTGTGAGGCTGATGGTGGAGAATGGTCAGGGAACACGATGGTTGTTGATGGAGAGGTTGTAGGCATGAAGAATGGTGAAGCAGAGGCGTGAGAGGAGATGTCTGAATCTAAATTTTGGAGATGGAAGTTGGTGAAGATGATTGTTGGGTGAAAATGAGTGAGGAATGATGAGGTGTGTTAGGCGAATGGTGTCTGTACAAAAATGGCTGAAGGTGGAGTGAAGAAGGTGATGGTGGAGCTATGAGATGACCGAATGGTGGTGGATGGATGAAGGATGGTGGGTGGATGAAGGATGGTGGTGAAGATCTAGCACGTTAATGATGGCTCTCCCATCCCCCTTTTAGGTCTGGGCAGTCTTTAGGGATTAAAGACCTTAGGGCTTGTTTGGTTTATGAAATTCAAGCCCTATATCCAAAGGTCTAGTAGTTAGAAATATGAAATAACCAGGTGCAACCACATGCAAAGCTCACACAAGAGAAACAAAAGTCTCAATTCATTCAAATATGAAAATTTCAATGCAAAGCATATCCTATATATAGGCAACCATAGAATACTCTAGAATAAATGACACCCTTAGAAATTAGTGGTGCATTAATGATGATTGGTATTCTTCATTGGCACCATTATACTAAAGAAGTAACTTATTCTTGAAGAAAAAGTTAGCTACAAATAGGAAAATATGACAAGGCGTTATAGAACAATCATTGACCAAATGGCCTTATTTTAATGAAATAAAATAAGAGACTTAAATAAAATGAAATGCAATCAGATTTGATGCATAAGTGTTCTAGATGCTTCTTGGATTGTCCTTCACATCACTTATGGTCCTCCTCCAAATGCACATGCTTGTCACATAACTTGTAAGTGAATTTTTGAATATGGACACCACATATGCCTTGTACATCATCTTGTTGGGGTTTCTAACATCGAGACCACCTTTCTTGGGCTCTTGTTGGACATGTGAATAGATGACACTTTGATGTAATTGGGCTCCAACTCTTTGAGATCTCTTATGAAGCAATTCAAGGCCTCTTTCATAGCTTTGGTCCTTGCTCTTGTCATTGGGCCTCCATTGCATTGTAATGGATCTTTCAAAATGTTAGACTTCCATCCTTGAACACTCTCCATGAATGGCTCTTCCTTAAGAGTTTTTCTATGACATGCACCTTCATCACCTTCCTTCACTTCCTATTGGAGTCGTAGCTGGATTTCTCCTCTTATGAACTTACAACTAGTTGTCCCTTAAAGAATTATAATTTTATGGATCAAATAGTACTACCACCCCGATACCTATAAAAAGCTTAGTTACATATACCTGATAGTATTATTCCAATAATTCTTCAATTTTTTTAAGGCTGATATTTTAAAAAGTAAGAAAATACTTGAAATATAAGAGTGTCATAATAAATTTTTCATATTATAAGAGAGCTTGACATTTAAGAACTCTATATCTGTCTCTATCTCCCTTGGATCATTGCAGGGCCTTGTATAGAGAGCATTTCTTTCTCTTTACAATTGTTACACGCCGATCATTTCTTGTGACAAACATATTTAATAATTTATGTCACTATTTATTAAACTTAGACAACTGTTACTATTTATATCAACTTCATGTCTTACTTTTTCTTTTTGCCTTATTTTGTCCTCAATCTGACAATTGTTACTATTTATATCAACTTCACGTCTTACTTTTTCTTTTTGCCTTATATCTTTTATTTTCTTTGTCTTCAACCTTTGTCTGTTTTTTTTTCTTGGAATGTGATGGTAGGAGTTCAATGGCTGATTCTTTTGTCAATAATTCCTTATTTGTCCATGTGGCCTTGCTCAAATTATATTCATGTCCATTACTCAATCTTCAAAATCTTTTTTCTCTGGAATTTTTTCATCACAATATTTACATTTATACTCTACATACTTAGATAACAGCTAGCAAATTCTTCTTTTTATATTTTCAATATTTTCAAATCTATTAGTTTTCATCTTGTCATAAAACTTATTAAAATAATTAAGATTCTTGAAAGTTCTTCCTAAGGAGTATATTAAAGTTGTTGGTTTTTTGCTCTTATTCTAGATGCAATAGGCATAAACTCTTCATCATTTATGTATATTTAGTACAGAGTTCTCAACTGTCAAACTCTATTGTAATTTGAAAAATTTCTTTCTTATATTTCCCGTATTTGCCTACTATTTGAAATATCAGCCTTCACAAAAAATTGAAGAATTATTGGAATAGCTCTATGAGGTATGTGTAATTGAGCTTTTTATAGGGACAAGTGTCGTAGTATTATTTGATCCATAAAGTAACTGGGATTACTAGTTATCAATTCATAGAGGGAGAAATCCAGCTACACCTCCTATGAAAAAATGAAGGCAAGCTAAGCGAGCTTTGAACCTCTTATAAGAGTTTACATTAACACTATGCTTGGATGAGAGAAAACGTAAGGAGGAAAGAAAATGAGGAGGAGAGAAAAATGAGAAAATTGATATGAAAAAAATGAGTGAAAAAGGACAAAAATCCTTTATGACCCGAACATGTTTAGATGCCATTTAAATGAAGATTTTATAGACCAGTCTGCTTAGGGCAAAGCAATCAGTACTTCGGTTTGGTAATCGGTAATAACCGAAAAAAACTGAAAACCGAATTGTGCTAATTTGTTTAATCAAACTGAAATAACCGAAATATTTCGGTTTGGTTTCGATTTTTCTCCAAAAAACCGAAAATTTTTGCCTTTGAAATTACATTAGATTTTTTTTATTTTCAATAAGTAAAACTCAATACAAATTATAAACCTGATAACCTCAACAAGATCTCAAATAACATAATACAATATATAAACTAGAAACATAATATAAGATTTCTAGGAAATGTAAAATACAAACAAAATAAATGTATTCAACTTTATTTATCAAAAAAAAAAGCATAATGAAAATTTAAAAAACTAAATATCAATGAATGATATATGACATATCATTTTTTAATTTAAAATAAGAAAAACAAAAAGTACATTTTTAAGTTTTAAATATTAAAACTTAATCCAGTCCAAAAACAAAATTTTAAAACTTAATTATATAAAATGAAAAATATAGAAAAAATAATATTTTTTTAAGTTTTTTTAATATTTCGGTTATTCATTTTTAACCAAATTATTTTTTAAACACTTAACCGAAAACCGAACATAATAAACCCAACTTATAAAAAACTAAATACACAACGAAAACCAAACTTAATTTGGTTCGATTTGGATTTTTGTTTCGTTTGATTTTGCTCACCTCGTTCAGTTTGCAAGTTTAGGATAGCACCATGCCTTAACATAATTTTGTTTCCTATCGAGTCCCTCTTAATCATCTTTCCGACTAGGGAGCCCACGCCAGTGTTTGTCGCCGATGTCCTGATGGAAGAATTGAGGGTTACGCCGCCTCCGTTGTCAAAGCTTCTTTTCATTTGCTAATTTGAGGAATGCCCCATTCTTCGCATTACTTCCAGAGTCAAACCTTCTCATATATCTGTACTTTTTGTTTGCACTCCTTCATAACCTATGCCTCACAAAGGATAAGAAAGGGTCTGTGAAAAAAGAAGCTCTGAAAGTTAGAAAACATTTTAGAGGAAGAGCAGCTTCGTTGACAAACTGAGATTTTCAGTTATAAAAAAAAAAAAAAAAAAAAAATCAATCTCATCGTGTTTGGCCTAATTTCTTTGACTCGGATTGATTGTATAAAATTAATAATCATAAATAAAAGCGAAGAATTAATTTAATAAGCCTATCTGACAATCGTCACTTTAATTTATAATTTGGCGGATTATATTACAGATTCTCCATAATGCCAACTCTATTGATTGCCCTCAGTGGATATGGACAGAAAGCTTATGCACGCGGTTCAGTACGATCGCTATGGCGGTGGTCCGGCTAATTTGAAGGTTAATTTTTCCTTTTCCTTTTTTTTTTTTTTTTTTTTTTTGGGTCTTGCTTCCATTGATTCTGCTCTGATATGCTTCTGTGGTGATTATTTTTTCCTTGGGTTATTACTCCATGTATTATGTACTTCTGTGTCTATGACTTATGCTTCTATACGATTTTTTTCCTTCTTATTTTTGGGGGATTATATGGAATCTCAGTGTTAAAAAGGTTTTCTGTGAATAAAATTCAGGAGGAGGTGCAAGTATTCTTGTTATCATATCTGTTCATTTGCTAATAATTTTAAAGTGGCATCAAAGCCTAATGTGACCAATAAGTTGTTAGGAGTTTTATCTATCTGCCTCCTTCACTTTCACTATAAATCAAAAACAAAACTTCTCATTAAAATAAGTTGAAGCGTATAATTGGGTAGGCGTGTACTTTGATCATGATTCAAGCTGATATCAATTTTCCGGTAAAAAAAAAAAAAAAAAGCTGATATCAATTAAATCATTTTTTTGTCATGAAATGGTCTCTCTCCTTCACCTTTTTGCTTTCGGTATTTGAGTTTGCTTTATAAGATTGCAATGCTTATTTTACATTGGTAAGCAGCATGTCGAGGTTCCAGTTCCTATTCCGAAGAAAAATGAGGTTTTGTTAAAAGTGGAAGCCACTGGAGTGAACCCTATTGATTGGAAGATTCAGAAGGGTATGCTACGGCCCATATTCCCTGGAAAGCTCCCCCACATACCTGGTGAAGCTATTAATTTTTTTTAATATGCTAAGAGAAGTTCTTGTGCATTCTTTGTATTTAGGTCTCAAAATTTGTGCTTATGTAGTTTGGTCCTTACAATTCATGCCATTTTCTTTCTGATTAATGTTATGTCTCTCCATCCACACACACACACACACTCACACATCATCTTTATTGAACTTAGAAGGACGTTAGAGTCCCCTATTTGACAGTGACTTACTTTTCATGTTGAATAGGTAACAAATCGCTTCCGATTACTGAAAATTTAGGCAATATGTGTCGGTCTCTCCAAAAGCACCAAACATGGTTATCTATTTGCTTAATCTGTAAAATTGAATTTGTTTTGATGTTGGAACTTCATACTTCAGCTTTCAAAATAAATTATCTAGGGTCTTGCTCCGGAACTTCAAACAAAATCTCTTGAATTTGGGATTATGGACTAGGGGTTCTGGTTGAAAATAAGGATTTTGAATAAGTTTTTGTTTTTGGATGCCTTCCAAAACTATTAGGTTTATTCTGATCAGAAAATCAGAGGCAAATAAAGCAGAGGTTTAGGTGCTAAAGATTAACATAAGCATAACACATGTGATTGCAGCTTGGGCTAATTTCAAACTAAACTTCCTATTCACTTAGCTTCTCAAGGCCCCTGTTATAAAGCCTGCCACAAGTAATTAAATGAAGTTCCTAATGAGTAATTACTGGGATCATCCAGTAAATCATATGAAGCATAGTTATGGACAGCATATACATGTTGACATATCACTCCTGCATAATTCCACAAATATAAAACATGACTACTTAAATTTTTTTTGAATGACCTGGTTTTATGATAGATCACAATATCTTATATTATATGTATCTAAATGCTTATTCTTAAAAAAATTCTACTTCATATAAGAGATGCTAATTTATATATCTCAAACTATTCATATACAATAAAAAAGAACATGGAAAGAACTTTTATGATCTCATCAAAATGGGGTTGCTAGTCACAAGTTTTTGTTGTTGTTTTGAGTTTTTCTGTGTCTTAATTGTATCCCTACAGTGTCAGTGGAAAAATAGGTGAGTTTCTTGTCTTCAAATGTCCAACACGCCATCACACTAAAAAATTGATGTCCTCGTGCTTTATTGTGATAAAATTGCATGCACAACATGTCCAAAATATCAGGGAACTCTGGATGACTGCATGTTGTATTTAATAGTCCAATTACGCTTTGCTGCCAACATTGTACTTATTCTACTGTGGATTTTTGCTTGATTTCATCATATTACCTTTTATTTTGTTGTCATTTCATACTGATGGATTGTCTAACATTATGCGTAAGTGATAATTAGTTTTCTTTGTTTGAAACAGGAACTGATATAGCAGGAGAGATTTTAGAGGTTGGATCACAAGTCAAAGATTTCAAAGTTGGGGATAAAGTTGTTGCTAAACTTTCCCATGACGTAATATTCTTTCCAACCCCGTCGATATCCCACTAGTTGTGGGTTAAAATTGTGAGCTTGTGTAGATATTTGACTGGTGAGAAAAAATAATAATTAATTAGCAGCTGGAAATAACTGCAAGTTGCAACATATGTTTATTTGTTCAAATAAACTCCTGAGAAAGATTTAATCTGCGTATATGCTTTTACCAGTAATCCAAGAAAGTTACAGGTAATTATAGTGTTTTATTTCCAAATCCTTCTGTGCTGATGCATTCATGTTATTCCCTTGATTGAAGGTGTATTTTGTTTGAAAAAAACTATTCTTGATTTTACTTAATAGCTGCAAAGCTTCTATCTCGTCCAATTTATGTGCCGGTGCGTTCTAATTATGTACATTTTTTGGTCTGTTATTAACGTTGAATGACAGCATGGAGGTGGATTAGCCAACTTTGCTGTAGCTTCTGGGAGCTTAACAGTTGCCAGACCATCTGAGATCTCAGCTGCTGAAGGTTCGGCTTTACCTTTGCCGGGCCTCACAGCTCATCATGTCCTCACTGAGATTGCTGGTGTCAAGCTTGATGGAACTGGTGAACAAAAGAACATTCTAGTAACAGCAGCCTCAGGTGGTGTTGGTCACTTTGCAATTCAGCTTGCAAAGCTTGGAAACACACATGTGACAGCCACCTGTGGTGCCCGTAACATTGACTTTGTTAAGAGTTTAGGTGCTGATGAGATTCTTGACTACAAGACTCCAGAAGGGGCGGCTTTAAGGAGTCCATCGGGTCGAAAATACGATGCCATAGTACATTGTGCAACTGGAATTCCATGGTCAACTTTTGAGCCTCAATTGGCTGAACATGGGAAGGTGGTTGATCTAACACCTGGAATAAGTGCATTGATGACTTGTGCTCTGAAGAAACTTACATTCTCTAAGAAGCAGCTAGTGCCCTTCTTCTTTGTAACGGTTGAGAAAAGAAACCTGAATTATCTGGTTCAGTTGGTTAAGGATGGGAGGCTTAAGATCGTTATTGACTCTTGTTTTCCTTTGAGCAAAGCCGAAGATGCTTGGACTAGAAGTATTGATGGCCATGCCACTGGAAAAATAATTGTGGGATCGGAATAAGATTTCTTCTACTGTTGGATGCTGTGTCTCTGTAAAATGTCTGTTTTTGTCCATTTTTACATTTGTATATTAAGAAAAGTAAATAAATAAAGGTTTGTGTTTTAGGCATAAGATGCAAAATGATGGCTTGAAACTTTATGTTGTTTGAGCTTTGGTTGGCCTGAATATTATTAAGTTGACTCGTTTTTTTTTTGGTAAAATATTATTAAGATGACTTTATTAATTGACTTGTTTGGCCCCCTTCTTGAGTTGCCTTTTATTTTTCTGTTTCTTATTGTTGAAAGGGTTAAATAGAAGTCTCGATTGAGGAAAATTGATTAGAAAATGAGAAACATGTTTTATTTCAACTGATAGCTGCTAAGTAAATTTTCCCCTTACCATCTTCCCTTTTTTCGATTCAAAAATCCCCAGAAGAAAAAAACAATTACGAAAAAAATTTGAATTAGCATAACTGATAACTCTATTATTCCATTTTCCTTTATATAAACATAATTTAAGATGTCGATCTCATTTCAAATGTTCGGTCAATAACTCATTTTTTTGCTGCAATAGTTTGAATTCATTTATTTAGCCTGAAGATATATGGATGGAAACCAACGAATAAATTTAAGGGCAAGTAATGAAGAACTTTTTTTTTTTTTTTTTGTAAAATGGGAAGAACAATTTAGATAGAAAGTAGGAAATTCATAGTGAAAATACTAAACGAAATCTATACTAGATACATAATGCGAGAGATCTATCAAAATATCTCTTTAATGTAAAATATATTACAACAGAATGAAAAGTAGAGTTCGGAATCTGAAAGAATAGTTGGGCTTCATTTTTCACCAAAAATTGGTCCAATTACACTCCACTTAAGCCTGATGGGCCCTATAATGCCCAAAAAATGCCCAACTTTGTTAAATCTGATCCATTAATGGCCAAGATTCAATTAAAATTGGAGTGTAAAAGTGGTTAAAAAACACTTTCTCAACACTAGTCTCAATAATATATCCTTTTTTAATTGGGAAGTTGTCGTAAAAACAGCAAGTTTATAATTTATCATTGTAAGTAGTCATTTTTTCAATAAAATGATCAATTATATAAAATTGAAGATTATATACACGTGAAGTTGGTATGATACGGTCTAGAAAAGGGAGAGTTAGCAGTACATCACTTGTTTGAAAGTAGCAACCAGAAAAAGGTTAAAGTAACAAGTTCATTATAAATAGGTTAAAGTAAGAGCTTGAGAATTGAGACTTCAAACTTCATTGCTGGTTGTTAAGTCCCCAAAAGTTGTCATTACTACTTATAGTTGCCTATAACAAGTTTAGAGGACATAGTTTAAACTTCAAATTAAAGGCTCACTGAAAATGAAACTAAGAAAATGGATTTAATTTAATTTTTTACTATTTGAAACCTATACATGTTAAACAATCATTGTATTATCACCCAACAGGAACTACATCATTTAACATATATAGGTATATAGCTTAGAATGCTAAGACCAAGGTCATTTACTACAATTGCTTTTTTCTTTTTATTCCTTCCTTTTATTTGAATTCCTTCGAACAGAATATCTATCACGGAGACTTATCCATTATGCTTCTTCGATGCACTTGTAGAAAGTTTAAAAATGTGCAAAAGCTGATAAGATCTCTCCCCCAACCTTGGATTGTATAAATCCTTAAAATTTTATCTCTAGTCATCATCAAAAAAAAAAAAAAATTATCTCTAGTAGTTTTTTTCTCTTTTACCACCCATGGACTTTAAAAGGGTGATTTTAATTTATTAATGACTGGTATACATCTTAATCTCATTAAATATTCAATGATAATAATATATTGCCATCTCTACCTAAATAGCAAGTTTCATGAGCCATAAATTTAATTAAACTCAGCTTCTTTCCATTTCCTTTTTATTATCAAATTTTGAATATTTCGAATTCAATAATTTATAAAATAAAATTGCTCCCTTTTTCTTTAATATAGTTTTGAACTGTATTAATCAAGATTTAGCCACATGAATTATACTTTTTTTATAATTCCGCATGTTAATAATAATTTTGAAAAATATTAAACCTGAATAGTTGAAATTTGATCAAATGGTTGTGATAAGAACCAAGGAGTAAATTGAAACGAAACAATTACAGAGAAGCTGTAAATTTCTTTTTATAAAAATTTACTTTTTAAACAAATCAAATAATCGAAATAAAAATATATGCACAGGCGCTTGTTGATTTAACTTTGTAGAGAGTTTTATCACATTTGTTCTATTGGTAAGAAAGTCAATATATAATCTCGCACATCTTATTTACCAAAATGTCACCTGTTACTCTCTGCATTGGTTATACGACAAACCGGTATATAAGCCCCAGTGTGAAAATACTTCTTTTTACTTTAGTTTTTGATGACATGAAAAAAGTGAGTTATAGTTCTTCTAAAACTTTAAGCATTTTAATACATATCTTTCCTTTTCTTTTATTTTTGATTCTGTCAAAGGCAAACCCCTTCATGCTAATGCCACATCATGACAAACACAGGTATAGCACCACTAAATATATATTAATTAGAATAACGAAGGTAATGATCCTGCGTACAACTTTAGGGATCTTAGGATGTGGATGAGTCAGAAATCTCATGATAGCACATACCTTAATACAAGTTTAGGTCCACATAAAGTGTGTCTCTATTAAGATATTCAATTTGATTGATCGAAGCTGTGTTTATCGATGGTTATTAGTTTATCACTTTGTCGGTATGGTCCCTCCTTAAGTTGTGATGTGGATGATTAAGATGAAGACTAGTTCCTTCCTCTGCACTATAAGACTGCAAACTTTTTCCTATGAGAGGCAGCTTTTAACTTTTGAAATCCAATTAATTTAATTTAGTATTGTTGACATGTTTAAAAAGGACATTTTTTTAATCCACAAGTTTGCTTCATTTGTATTTGATTTTTATATTTTGAAACTACAAAAATAACACTTAGTAATTTGTAAAACTCAATGTGCGTAGTCTAGTCTCCCGCAATTAAAGTTTTTCGATAAAAGAACAACTTCCATTATGTATCACATAACCTATAACAAACATTTAATAAAGTAGGATGCATTCATCATACAAAGGAAAAATGAGTGTGTTTAGATTAGCAGTGTCAAAAGTGACTTTATTTTTTTTAATATGACTTCTATTACCTTCAAATTGGATTAAAGTTAAATTTTGTATTGTGACTTTTGTTTGGATTGACAGTGAAAGAAAAAACTTTTTTCAAAATCAAATTTGTTTTAACCGATGGTGGTAGAAGTGGCTTTTATATATGTATGTATTGTAATTATTTAAGAGAAACATTAAAATTAAATTATGAAAAATAATTTCTTATAAGAAAAATTTAATATACTTCTTTGGTCCTATTTGTGTTCTGAAGTTATTTCCAGCATATTTAAGAGTGAGCAAAAAAATTCTTAACTGAACTTCAGTAATATGTTTTCACTAAAGCGAACATGAATATTTTTAAAAAGAATACACATTTAATATAATATGTATATAATGTGATAATTTTAGGATATATATTAAAGTATTTTGTGTTACATCTTTGGAGTATTTTTTAGGTGCATCCACCACCTTAAAATACTTTTTGTGCAAGCACTAAACAATTAATGTAAGTTAGGGTATGGGATCACCTCAAAATACTTTGGGCTCTAGATGCATCTAACATAGCTTAAAGTGGAAAATATTCAAAACGGACCATGCGGGGCTCAATCATGTGATCTGGCTCCCCAAATACCTATAACAAGCACGCACAATAAATAAAGTTGAAAATGGGTAGAGTAATGAAGTGATGTCATCATATAGGTTGAAAACATGTGGGGACCATTGGGCATATAGTAAATGTGGTACTTCAACAAAACATCTCAAATATGAGTTGAATCCTGGACAACTTAGAAGCTTTTGCCTCTGAAAATTTACCACCACTATTCGGTGATAATTAAAAATTTAGGGAAATAAAAAAAAGAAAATAAATATTCATAATCTCCATATAAATTTGCGGCTTAGTACAATTGCCTTGGGCCACATGATTTCACTTCTATGTGAAGGTCCAAGTTTTCATTGTTGAATTTTAGTATGTATTTTTATTAGTAAAAAGAAGGAGAAAGAAAAATTCAGAGCCCTAGTAAAGGTTGAGGGTCATGGGGGAATGCGGGCCCCGGGGGGGTTAAGGTTATTTCTTTAGGATGACAATTCACATTTTCCTCGAGTTTTATTCCCTCATTCATATATTTATGCATATTTTGGATACTCAAGATAGGAAAATATTCATTTAATTTTTGGTTGCACATCATTGTTCACTTGTGCATATTTTGGTCATATTTCTAGTTAGTTTCTTATGTTGATTTATGTAACACTTGTAAGAATATTTTGATATAATAATCAAGTGATTAGAGCCACTTTGCTAAGCTTGAAAGACTTTTTAGGGATGAGAGGATTGTGGAAAAATCATTGATCAATGAAGAAATAAGGATTTATGAAACAAAACCTTTAAGGGCCTAGGCCTTGCTTTCGGCGCCTAAGCCACAACCAGATGGAAAATTGAGCATTAAGGCAGAGAGCAGCAGCGCACAGGCACTATATTTAGTGCATATGACTTGATTGCAGAAAAAAAAAGAGGGGAAGAGCACATAGGCGCTAAAACAAGGGTCTAGACCCTCCTTTCGTGATAACAAAACGATGTGCTGCAAAAAATACACAATTTGGGGTTTAGAAATATAAACCCTCTCACTTAACCTTGGCCGACATTTTGGATTTCATGGGAGCATTCTCAAAGTGAAACTAGTTGAACAAGGACAGAGATTTTGGTCTCGGACAGAAACAAAGAAGATGAACAAACACAGAAAACACACAAAACGATGAATGAAAATAAAAACAAAGAACATAAAGATATGACCTAAGTTTAGATCTGAAGCTTGGACACCAAGATGGTGTGAACCCACTAGGGGTAGACCCCAAGAACTCACAACTAATTTGAGATACATTCACCCCAAGAAAGCTAAACAAAGGACTGAAATGATTCGCTTGAACCCTTGAATACGGAAAAACAAGGACTCGAAGTGTTGGAAGACGCCACAAGGTTGATCAAGCCTTGATAAGCCTGTTAGTTTTAAGAAGAACCCTAGAGAAAATCTACTCACAAGTCACAAAGTGCAGAAAACAACTTTTCCATTCAAAAATCAAGTATGCCTTCAAAATGAGGCTAACAAAGCATTTAAAGGATACATTTTGATATTTGACCTAATTTTCATTAAATGCATTCTAGAGAATTCTAAACAAATATTGTTAAATAAAAAAGTAACTCAAAAGTCCAAACTGCCAACTAAATGCTAATTTTCGCACTAATAAAAATATCAAAATGTAGTCAGCACTTAAAGCCCAAATATGTGATTATTTAGGCCCATATGACTCCTCCCATGTGTAGCTCTTGGTCCAAGCCCTTTAATTTGATGTCTTCAAGCCCAGAATATGGGCAGAATCTCCCTTTTTAGCCCAAATGATATTTGCTACAATTTTAGCACTTTTGCTCCTAATTGTTGAACCAATCGCCATTTGCTTTATTCATATCTCTTGCACTAGCTCGATCAATGCTTCCTTTATTCTCTTGGCTCTTGCTCTTGTGATTGGTCTACTTGGAATTTGTAGAGGTTCATTTAAAATTGAAGAGTCATCTTGCTGGATCGCATCAATTTGGGAGTATTTTGCATTGCTAGGGCTTGCTTCTTGGTGGTGATTAAGCTATAGGATTCGAAACTTTAAAGAGATTTGCGCTTTTATATTTGTTTTTCCTCCCCATCTTCATTCTCTTCTCTTGCTCGACATTTGTGTTGATGTACATGTATATTCTCATGGAATTATAGAACATGAATGGCTAAATAGTTTGATTCTAGTATTATTTTGAACCTTTTTATGGTTTGACTCTTGATTCCTCCTCTCATTTTGAGATTAATGATATATGTGTTTATTTTACCCTTCACCTAATGCTTCTAAGTGATTAATCACCATTTAGATGTTGTGTTCACTTGATTTATGCTTGAAAGGGCTAGGTCACGTGTAAAATTTGGGTGAAATTATGCAAGAACTTGAATTTTGCATGATAAATGGATAGTTTTGTTGGTAAGATAGATATACACTTTTAACACTTGCGTAGAAAAATTAGTACTGGAACTTAAATGGGATTTTATTAATTGTAACATGATATTGAACAATTAATGGAATTAAGAACTTGTTCTTGTCTTGAGAAAGCTTTTAAGAGTATCTTTTGAATCTTAGACTAGCACATGTGTTCATTAATAGCATCTATGAGAGGAAGGCAATTGGATTTTATGAAATACAAAGGGGAAAAATAATCTTAAGTTCCATTTTATCATTGAAGTCGAAGAATAAGTTGTTTATAGTTTTTTTTTTAAATTTCAAAAATAGTTTCCATTCACTCTTCATATTTGGATCACTAAAATTAGGCAAAAATGTGATGATCGCTACTTGACTAGGTTTTGAAATCAAATTCTCATAGGAACAATACTCTACTTATCATTTTATTACTTAGTGCGACCCATGCACTTGCAGTGCGGACAATAGATGTGTTCTCAAATGTTCATTGAGATTTTTAGACAGATGTATCTTGATTGACGGTTGGATCATCCATTAAAGTCCTTAAGATTTTCCACAATTTTCATTAATAGAGGTGCATATCTTCTTAAACGATCCCAATCAAGGTGACATCATATGGTTATTTTTTATCCGAGTGAATTGAAATTTGGTGGGGTTATTCGAAAAACAGTAATATTGAATCTGAATGATGAGATCTTTGATTGGAGCTTCCAACCTTCCCCATATTTGGTGTGAGCATTACAACACCTTTTGTAATTTGAAGTTTGTGCGGCCTATGATCTTGAAGACAATTAAGTGGTGATTTTAACTCTATTTTGGGTTATATTTGGTGTGAGAGATGTGAAACATATTATATTTATTCTATAAGGCGTGATTGTAGTTGATGATCACTAGCACACTTCGCTTGTATCTTCACCGATGAGATTACATATTCTATATATATATGTATGTATATATTTCCTCTTCTATTTCATAAATATAAGTTGTTGATGATTTTTGGGATTAGAAGTACTTTTTTTTGTAATCCTATAGTTGAGCTTTATTGTACAGAATTGAACTTTGTATTCTTTTTTTATGGTGGTGGAATTTTTAGCTATGGGTGGTGGTTTTTTGCTCACACTTACATTGAGGGGAAAATTTTTCCACATTGAATTATTATGTCTCTAATAATTATTTTTGTTGCTCATTTAATTTTCTACTTTATTGACTCCATAAGATCATTGATTACACTCAGGAATTATATGTTTTTAATAGCTAATTTGTAGGGATTTATGAACATTCTAGGCCATTACATGTTAAATTAGGCATTAATTGTGATTAGAAGTCTCAGCATTGGATTAAGGGTATTTTGTGTTTAATTTGGTCATATTAGACAATAATCCATGCTATTTGAGGAATTGGACTATGAAAAGTACAATTTTGCTTGGTTTTTTCATCATAGGATCAATAAAAGAGAGGTTGACAAAGAATGAAAAGTGCAAATCATCAAAGGCTACTTCCCTGTGGCTGAGACACGGCGAACCTGTGACATATATCTATTTTATTGAGATTTGGGCTCGACCCTGTTTGTAATGATCCGTCGCGGTCTAAAATCACCCTATATGGTAAACTAAGCCTATTTTTCAACAGGTGGCCAAACCATGTTCACTCTAACACCATTTCTAGCTTTATCCATCTTCTTCTCCACTTTAGGTCTTTTTTCCATTTTCCTTCCATTTTCAACCAAATTTCTGCATGGTTCTTCATGGAGTTCGAGTTGCAGTTACATTGTAGCTTCTTCTGTTCCTCTTTGATGAACTAAATAGGTCTAGAGTTCCAATCTTGAAGTTATGAATTTTCACACTTGTATTTAGATGTTTAATTTTTTGTGTGTTCAGATTAGATGTGTGTTTGAGATTCTAAACCATGTGATTGTTAAATTTTACATGTGTGTATGAATTGGGTTTTGTTTAGTTCATTTTCTCTTTCCAAATGACAATGTTATGCTCAGTTCTTTGTAACTTCATAATCTAGCATGTATGTGGGATGATTTAATCCATTGAGCTTTTTGTGATGATGTTGTTTGGATGATTCAATCCATTGAGCTTTTTGTGATGTTGTTGTTTGGATTGATTTAAGAGTCTGAGTTTGATAATGTTGAGTTTCCACTTCTCTAAGCATTTATGTAATTCCATTAATTGAACTAAGCTAAAAGAACTAGGCCACTAATCCAATCTACAAATTTGAGTATAATTAGATCAAGTTTTACAAGTTGGATGGCTTAATTACAATCCAATGTGAATTAACTATTGGGTCTTATGATAGTGAGTGATTTGGATAGGACCCAAGTTATTCTATTTATGAACCTAATTCCTAGTTGATGTTAGATTATAATTAGACTAATTTGTCTATTGAAGTAGAGTGGTGTCATAATTGATATATCCCTTCATTTAAGCCCAATCACGCCTACTTGCATGAACTTAATCCAATTAACTTCCTAATTCCCTAAAAGTGTTAATCATAAGCTTGCCACGTGTTTTGACAAATCCTAGGATTTGTATGCTTTTGTGTGCTTAAATTGAGGTAATTAACACAATTGAGATGCAATATTGGTCCATAAGTGTTTAAATAATAATATAGATCCTTAAGTTAATGTAGCATGAAAATAGGATTAAATTGCCATAGTTGAAGATCAATTAGCATTAATTCATTTTTAGGGCTCTTTGATTCTTGTTTGTTGCATTTTTACTTGTAGGGTTATCTGAGGACCAAATATGAAGGATCCAATATGAGAAGAAGCAAGAAAAATGGGGCTAGAAGCTGAAATTTCAAGAAAAAAGGTCAAAATACAAGTTCTAGACAAATTGTGAAAATTACAGAAAAGGATCCTGAAATTTGAAAACTACAGAAAGGTCCCTCGCCGTGGCACCCCACAGCGAGGATCCGAAAGTTTTCTTTGCTTCTGTCCTTTGTCGTGGCACCCCACAGCGAGGCCCACGACGAGGCCCCGATTCCGTAGAACTGAAGCTGTCATTTTGGGCCAAACCGGGTCCAATTCACTTACCCACTTCTTGACCCGACTTGGGGGGGTATTAGACACGAAATTTGGGAGCCCCAGGTCATATTTTTGTCACCCACAACACACAAAAACCCTAATCCTCTCAACTCTCTCATCTCATCTTCATCTTCTACCCTCTTCTCCACCCAACATCCATGGCTTCCACCCTTTCTTCCACCTTGGTTGATGCTTCTCCTATGAAGAGCAGCAACTAAGCCCGTTTATTCTTGGTGATGGAGCTCAAGGGAGGAGCTTGAAGCTACAAAGGGGAGTGTTGTTCTCCACTCTTTCTTCCTCTTGTGTATTACAATTTTTCTAGGGCTCTAGAGTTGTTTTATGCATCTGGATGTAATTTTATCTTATATCTTTGTATGAGAGTGGTAGAAACAACCTATCTAGTTTATTTCTTTGTATGGATGCTTGATATTGAACTTATTGACTTGAGCATATTTTATTTGTATGGGTTCATCATTTAATATATGTTTTCTTGTTAAAATCTTGTGCTAAATGAGGGTTCTTGTTTAGTGGATCATGGTTCAAGTATTTATGTTTAGAAATTGGCAAGTAAATCTACTAATTGCTTGAGTGACATTGGACTTCAACCTATTGGGTTCAAGTTATTCGATGGGGTTCCACCAATAAATTGGAATTAATAGATTAATTTGGTTGCAATTTGGGGTTCCGGTTGTAGGATTAATAGTCCCTGCGATTAGTAGATTTAGTTGGGTCAAGTGCTTAATCAACTTAGGTTAAGTTAATTAACGTGCGGGGTTCCGGCGTTAGTTTAATTAATCTAAGCCTAGCCTAGAGGGGTTCCTCTAGGGTTCTTTAGGAAATTGGCCATTTTTCAACTCCCAAAAATTTTAAGAAGTAATGATTCCCGAAGGTTCCATTTACCAAGAATAACCATCCCTTTTAATCCAAATCTCCCGTTTAAATCCAATCTCAATTCTTCTTTGAACATACGACACTTTTCATACAAACTTCTACATCTTAAAATCAAATACAAAATGTTTTCCCGTCCAATTAGTTTTGCATCTAGCTTTTAGGTAGTCATTTACACTAAGGCTCCTTGAGACTGACACCCGGGGATAGCTTCCACTACCCCTTGGGTCTTAAATTCTTGGAGAGCAGATCCGAGGCGGCACTACACCGATTTTTTCCCATTTCGGTGCTCTTCATGTTTCCTCTAGACAAAAGAGCATCCACTCATTTGCATACCACAAAGTATCCTTTTTATCACAAAAATATCAAAAACAATTATTTTATGTTCATTTTATGAAAATACCAAAAATATCTACTATCAACCCCCTGTTTTATTGCTTTAATTTCATTTAATTTCACTAGGTATTATAAGACTCCTTGAGAGACGACTCAGGATTGCACCACTATGGTGAAATCCTTGGTTTAATGAATAACTAATATTTGAACCCCATGGCATGTTAAGGAGAAGTTAAAATCAATGGCGAGGTTGTTGGAGGAATCATTTTTGACTCCCTAGGCTAAATAAGTACCAATTAAAGATTGACAATGGGTTAGGAGTCCTTTAGGTTATATTAGGTAATATTTTGTTTTTTTTCATCTTTTAGGACTAGTTTAGGTCACATCTTGCATTTCTACTTGTGATTTGTATGACTTGTTGCTGTTGGCTGTGATTGCTTGTTGACTTATTGTGTTGATTTTGTGCATTGCATATCAAAATGTGGCATATCACTCAATTTTTCAAAGAAAACCACTCAACAAAAGTTATTTGCATCCTTTTGGACTTGTTGAGATCATTTCCCATTGTTTGGAACTCATTTGCAAAATTTGGTGTTTAAGTCTACTTCATAAAGAGCTCTTCTGCATTTGGAACCTTGAAGGACCAAATTCTTGTATGAAGTAACATTGTAGGGTTGGAAAAGAAACTTTTTACGAATCAAGTATAGGTGATCTAATTTGAAAAAACTTTACTAAATCTCTGTGTGAGTTAAAAATACTAGGTAGATATACTACCTTCCTCATACATTCTTATTACTTGAGTATGTTGTTGTTTACTATGTTGAATTATCATGTTTCTACTCTGTGATTTGAATGTGATTGATTTTCCCAGATATGATCGTTTGGGTTAGGACATGGTGATTGCACTTGATTATTAAATGTTTTTATCCACTAATTATAGGAAATTAGCATTTGTTCTAGGATATTAAATGGGGATTTAAACACTTTTATACTTAGGGTCCAAGATTAGAGAGTTAATTGCATTTTCATTATAATTTGAGCATATTAGGCATTTAACTCATGTATTTATTGTTTCTAGACTTGAAATATTTCACATGTGCTTAAAATTTCCATTGTAGGTGCAAAGAACAAGGGCCAAAGCAAGAACAATGCAAAATAAGAAACTTTTGCAAAAAAGGAAACTTCTACAAGAAAAGGAAATTCTACACAACAAAAAATTACTAATTAGGAAATTGGATTGATTGATTGAGCCTAATGGATTGACTTCTAATCTTTCCTAATTGGTAAAATCAACAAGAATAGGAGACTTCCTATTTCAATGGGATTGATTGAATTTCTTGAGGAAAGTGCTTGGATCTTCCCCAAATCTTTCCTATATGTTATGGGCGGCTAAATTAGGCAACCGGAGGCCATTTTGGATAGTTTTTGAGTGGTTTCTTGTGCCATAGATAGGGGAATCCGAATTTCCATATTCATTCACCAATTCTCTCTTTCATCTCATTTCCCCAAACCTTTCCTATTTGTTTATCCTAGTAAGAATAGGACACCCTAAGCCAATTTGGAAGGTTTTGGGGTAACAGGGTTTGGACATGGTGATCATTCCCTATTAATGTGGGTTAAGACATGGCGATCCTTCCCTTACAAATGATATGGGCATGGCAATCCACCCTTTAGTGAGAAAGGGCATAGCGATCCTTCTCATGGATATGCTTGCTTATAACAAAACTATACTAATTATGTATAAATTATATGTTGTTAATAATGACATATGCTTGATTTGCTTGATATTGCAACTTGAGTTATTGAGGAATATAATCCCTATTGATGATGAGATTACTTCCTGAAATCTCACCCCTCCACATTTAAGCTCTACAGGTGATCATGTATATGGAAGCATAGATGAAGAAGCTTAAGCTAGGATATATCTTCAACATCATGTTTTGAAGTTAATTGCATGAACCAGTCTTGTTAATATATACTAGTGTAAACCTATGTTGTATCGTTGATGCTATGTTACTAGTATACTGTGAAAAGACTTTGTAATTTTATATGAGTATGAATGTATGTTTCTTTTGGAAGGTTTCATGTTTGTTCCATTTCTTATGAGATTTAATAAAACTATTTCCTATTAAAAGCTTATAATATATGGGGTTACAGGAAGTATGATAAAGGATTTTGGGGGTTTAGAATCTTAGTTGAGTAGATGTTTGGAAAATGGTCAAGTTGGGTGAAATGGCAAAGTTAGGGAAAATTGGGGGTTTAAGAGGATATAAATTCAAAGGTAGTAATTGAGTTCTTAGTGGTCTTAGAAGATCCAAATAACAAGTTGAATAAAGAAAAAATTGTGAAATTTCCTAGAGGACCAAGTGGAACTCTAGGGAAGTTCAAAATGTTAATTTCTTGAATTAGTCCTACTGAATAATACCTTGTTATTTATTTTGGTAAACTCTACGTAGAGCTGGCGTGAAACTTGCTAAGGAGCTTATTCTTGGTGGTAGTGAGTTGATCTACAAGAGGTAACCACTTTTCACTTTATGCACATGTTTGGGTCTTGACAAATGGAGGTTTATGAAACCTACTTTGTTATACTTGGATCAATTACAAGACCATTTATGAAATGTTAATTTGCTATTGAAGTTGTCTTATGGGCAATATAATTTTGAAAGGTTTTTGAAAGATGCATGATGATTTAGAATATAATATATTTTTGGAAAGTATAGTAATATGATGTATTTGGTTGTAAATGACACATGGTTAATGGAAATATGTTATGAAAGGAAATGACAAGATTGTCTCACTTTGCATAATTGTACATGTTGCATGGTGAAGGGATATGAATGTCACAATTGGCATGGTATAAATATTGTCAGGCATTAATGTAACATCACGCATAATTTATCCAAAATTTACGCAATCACGTGATGCGAACCCCTCAATTGGCCGTTGAAAGGGTATTAGACCCTAAGGGTTCTCTTCTAACCCAACAATGGTTCCCAAGCGATGAAATCGGGTTAGTGTTATGTGAATATTTGTCCCCAAGGAAGTGAAACTAAATTGTCCTCAAAGGAAGAGAAACTACTTTCCTTGAAAGACTTGCATATGCATGTAAATTTCATTTATGAGTTGATTCTCTTATTATGATATATATTTTTGTGAGAAATTACGAAAGGTGGTACTTTGGTGTCTGCTATATAAGTGATTTTATTGTCAACATTTTTGTAAAAGTGGTAACACCTACTTCTAGGACTCATTCCCAATCTTAATAATCATTGGGAATCATATTCAAGCTCATATGAGACTTAGAACATCAAAACCACAGGCTTTTAAAACTTTTCTTTATTTCTGGAAAAATATTGAAAATGCGAAAACTTTTCCAGTAACTTTGAAAAACATAACTAATTATAGAAAAATGGTTTTGGCTTGGTTAAAGTCTCAAATTAAAGCTTTAAGAGTCCTCTATATGGGAAAAATATCAAACATAATATGCACCAACTCATACGGTACAGATTTTTATTTTCTCCAACCTGTCTTCTTTCTCACGCCCAGAAATTTCAGTCTTCTTGCGTGATTTTTAATTTGAGATACATTACTCTGATTCACATCGTTTTTGGGTTTCCAGAAAGACCAATATGTCTAGTAATTTATACAAAAATTTCATAGCTAAAGGAATTCATTTAATAACTCGAATTACTTCATCAATAGACATTGTGTAGAAAGCAACCCAGAAAACAGCATCTTAATTGCATATATTAAAACTTGTTCCAAATGGCCATGAATGACCATATACATACATAAATCCCAAAAGGATAACATAATAATAACATTTTCAAAGGCATATCAACAATATTACAGGTTCATCAAGGTTCTAAATATGCACAACAAAAACAAGGAACATAGGATCTTCCATCATAACTTAGACTAGCTTCTTCTCTTTCTCCTTTGATGAGCTTGCTCCTAAAATGGTTTAGATTTGGGGGGTGAGATTTTGGGGAAAATCTCAGCAGCACAATACTCAACAAACAACTATGCAAGTTTAACATTGGACAAGATATGGCAATACCAATAACTTATACATGTGAGCATTTATGTTCTTGAATAATCACATATGGCCATAGCATTATAAGAAACACATAATCACTTCAAACATGATTCATTAAGGCAGCCAAATATCACATCACAATATTGCTGAAAATGTAAGAGAGTAAGTATTACCTTAGAGCTTTACAACTTTTCTTAGAGTCCCAACCTTCAAGGCTCCTCAAGAACACTATTCTTTTTCTCACTTTCTTTAGGGCTGCGAGTTTGGTGTGTAAAATTGGATGGAAAGGGTCCTATTTATAGGGAAAATGAGGCTTGGATCACTCTTAAGCCACATCACTCATTGCCCAATCACATGAAGATTTCCTCCACCACCCTTATCTTACCTTAGACTAGCCAACTCTAATACACCACTCATGCATTTTCTTTTCTTTTCTTTCCTTTTCTTTTCTTTTCTTGATGACTATCTTACCCTTAGAAAGTGGCCCTTTTTACTTCTTTAGGACTAAAGCTAATTTCTCACTTTTTGCTCAATTACTTAATCCACAATTTTCTTTATGTCTATTGGTGGACTATACATATTTTTATTATTTCTTTGCCTTCTTTTGCCCTTCCATGCGCCACTTGTGGCTGATTGGGGAAGGAAGAGAGACTTCGTTCTCTTATCATGCATGAAGAAAGGTGACATCACTCACAAAAATCTTTTAGGCTTGCATGTCTTTCCATTGGTCACTTATTATCTTATTTCTTTTTCTTTTACCTCTTGCATGCATTTCCATTGGCTCTCTTATTATACTTTATTTTCTATTTTGATTTTCTTCCTTGCATGTCTTCCTATTGATCATCTTGTCATGATAACCTTTTCTACTTTTCCCCTTGCATGCATTTCTATTGGCTCGCAATGTAACACCCAAGCTTTTACTACTATATTAGAACATTTTAATTGATTTATAACCACTTTCGCAAATATCAGAAGCCGAAAATACGAAAAATTTTAAACTTTTTATTTGTAAACCTTATTTCAATTATACTTTTGTCAGAATCGGCTCTTCAACCAATTGGATCATTTTAAAACCGTTATAAATTAAAGTGGTTAGTAAAGCAATTAAAATAACTTGCTTATACCTAAGGTAACTATACCTTTCTAACCTTGTTCTGAAACTAACATTTCTTTATATTGTCTATAATTATGCGGTCCTAGATTAAATGCTATTTAACTACTTATGTTGGTGGGTTATCTGGGGTGACAACCCTAGTACCTGTACATACACTGTACGGTTTAGCTATTATTTACATACATACAAATATACAACCTTATAATAATTAGAAATAAAGCTTAGAGTTTGTTACCTACTTAAACCTTAAACATACCCCAAAATAACTAAACCAAAATAACAAAGTAAGCTAATACACATCTTAGCAGGCATTCCTGCTTGCTTCCGATTACCTTCTCCAAAATCAACTTTTCTCCAGCTTATCTGAAACAGCGGTACAATGCAGTTTATCTCATTAACCATAACCGTTATATGCGCATTAACATGTAATAATTTTATAAACCTTTACAATTAATAATAATTCATATCCTATTAATCTGTGTGCTAAAAGCACCTGCCAACCACTAATAACAATATATTCGTTATAGTGGAGGCTTTACCTGCAGGGTTTCTCGTTAAAGCACGTAAGGCTAAAACGTAACTAATCTCGCAAAGGTGTAGCTAATCACCTAAGCATTGGAGTACTCCACATGAAAGGAATCAGAACTTATCAATTAAAATGCAACAGATATTATAAAATTATACATGTATTTTAATTGTTACTGAAATAAACTGCTACCTGACTTCCAAATTTACTCGTAACTCGGTGCTTCCTCTTCCCAAGGTTCGGGAGATTCAACTCTATTGTCGTCTCCTATAATTACATATAAATAATAACTTAATATTTATATACTAACTGATAATCATTCGGCGTCTCTCACGTTCCTAAGAAACTACCCTTCCCATTCCTAATATATAATTAAATCCTGATTTCTAACTAGATTGCTAATCACACAATCATAAACAAACATTGTACAATGCACAGGAACACCAACACCCATACACCTGAACAAGGCAATTCAGAATACCAATCAAACTAAATGAAATAAGCACCAATCATGTTTATTATTTCTCTTGTCTAAGCACCCAGCATTGAACAAAACAAAGCATCAAGTTACGTAAGACAAGCAAACACATAAACTAAATTCAATTCAGTGAACACCATCACCAAATTCAACAACCCAGAATTGCAATCCAATCACATTCCAAACTAAAATCCAACAATTCAATCTTACATCATCACCAAACAGAGCAGAGAAGTCAAGCACATACATAATATTTTAATTACTTAACAAAGCAGAAAATCGCTGCAACCCCACAAGGACCAACTTTCCATAAATTCCCAATCCAAACACTTAACATCAATCATATTCAACCACCAACCAGCACGCAAGGGCAGCAACATAAGCAGGACACACAAATCATCAATCACACCAGGGAAAAGCGACACTGAATCAGGGCAAAGAGAAGAGGACAATCACCCAAGAACAGAATTCCATTTACACAAACAAGAATTTAATCAGCTAAATGATTATCCCAATTACATCTCACACTAATAATTCATTTTCACAACCAAACTCAGACCAAGACAGAGCCGCACAAAGCATAGAAAAATGGAACACAAAAATCATTAGATCCTTTATCATCAATAATACCAATTACCCAAACCAGGCTATCAAACATACAGAGCATACTATCATTAATTAAATTCCAAATTCACCATCATAACATCTCAGCTCATGTGCATCAATTAATCAGAGACATAAAGACCAATCTTCTCAAAACTTTTCCCCAACCACTCGGCCAAAACAGAATAGGAAACAGAGAACAAAGATTCAACCAACACAACAACTAATCGGATTAAACCAACAAGCACAAGTATTTACAGAGTAATATCCATCAGAACATATTCAACATAAAACAAGGAAAAAGGACAAGAAATCCGACAGACAAAGCAACAAGAAAGGGAAAGAAGTTGAACAATTATTGTCTAACAACATCAATCAACAACATCAAACAACTGAAACAAAGCAATTAAAGCCTTAACCATAGAGCATAAATCCATCACCATCAGCCTTAGCCACTGACGGCGTCACTCAAGAACAGGGGAAGAAGGAAAAATTTCAACAAAAATCACTAGCTTCAATAATCAGCATACAAGGGGCAATTAGAGCATTAATCCTACTCCTAAACAAGATTAACTAAGCTTCAAAGCAAGGAAGCTCCGAAATCAGAAAAATGGCATCGAAGTGAACAGTACCCGAAGCCCCAAATCGATGGAAATCAACCACCAAACATCATCCCTTTACAAAATCACTTCAAGAATACTCTTACTCACGTCTTAAGCTTTGTTTTCATGGGATTAAAAGCTTCAAAACTTCCCAAAACTCGAATCTCTCTTCCTCCTATTCAGACCCGAAATTGGGCAAAAGAGAAGGAAAATGAGGGAAAGAAGCTTACCCAATGTTAGCCTCAGTGTCTTGAGCGTTTTCCTCCGCCTTCCGCCGCTAGACTCGCCGTCAAAGCCACCGTCCGTTGCTGGAGAACGAGAGAGACAGGGGCGAGAGAGCGAGAGAGAGTGTGAGTGAAGTGAGGGAGAGACGGTGATAAGGGAGTATATTAATTTATTCAATCACATGTTCAATTAGGAGAGGATAAGGATTATAGTAATTTTACTATTTTGCCCCTGATTCACCTCAATATTACCATATATCATTCACCTTTTCCCATTCTACCCTTCCATCAACCATTTAATTACCACTCTAAAAGATTCTAATCCAAATTTAGTCCTTAAATAAATTATCCAGATATATTTTGGTGTCAAAATTTATTTATAAGACTTTTTAAAATTAAAGTAATACCCCAAGATTCCAAATATTCCCTTATTTTCTCTTTTTTAAAATTTTGGGGTGTTACACGCAACATAATATTTCCTTTCTAATATAAATTATGCTCATTCATAATTACAATATCTTTTCTATTTATTATTTGCAACATAATTCCCTTCCTCTCTATGACAAGTGGTGCCATCTTATACTTCACAAGAGGGAATTATCATTTATTTTGGGCTTAAGTTCTCTTTCTTTATCTCTAATCCATTTTTTGAAGCCCAACTCTACACTAGACGGGTTTCTAAGCAAATAATATCATCTTATTAACATGAAAATTTATACTTAGTTATTATAAATTCTCTCTTAATGTTTTATGAGAATTCTTTGGGAAAATTATTAAATGAGCACCTAAACTAGCTCATGCTTTAAATTAGAGCCTATAAAATGTAATTTCCAGACTAATAAAAATTAGGATGTTACAAAAGTTATTATTTATTAACTCGCACTTGACACTATATTGGCACACACTCATATGTGCATAGAATAGGCAAGTGGTTACATAGATATTTATGTCTTATTCCTGTGGTTTACTATTTTTGTTACAGGTGATGGTTTGATTGTTGGTGATGCAGGGAAAGGGCCGACAAACTAACTTAGTTATATGTAGCATATCGTATATTTGTCATCATTAGGATATGTTTACATTTCCTCAAACTCTGAAACACTTTGTCTGATGTTTCTTTGGATCTTTGTTGCTTAAATACTATTACACTGTGTGTTGAAGTCGATGTGCATTCCGGCAGATTAGATTAGTGTTGCATGTGTTTGAATTATGTTTGAGATTTGTGGTATTCTAGAACACTTGGTACTATATATTTAGTTGTGATGAGTATGGGATGCTATATTAAGAATGGTGAATGAATAAATGATAATGGCAGTAAGAATCACGATGTGAGAAGTGGCTATATGAGCCATATAATGATGACAAGTGAATTGGATTGGTAAGTATGTTTGATGGTGTGCAACCATCGCATATGAAATTAGTCATTGTTGTGGATCTGTGTGTGGTTGTATGGTTGTGTTGCAAAAGGATAGTGAGTTTTTAATAACCTTGTTAGGCCACTCCCTTCCTAATGGTTAGATTACAAAAAATGAATTATAAAATTTTTTCCAAATATGTAAGGAGAGTCCTATTCTAACATAGTTGGCTATTTTGTATAAGATAATTTTATTAACTATGTTAGGTCATTCCTTGTCTAACTTGTTTAGTTATTGCAAAGCTATAAGAAGAGTTTTAATATTATTGATATCTATGATTTCAAAAAGTTTCTTTTCTATCATAGATAAAGATTATAAAGTAAGGGAAGTTCTTTTATTAACCATGATTACATTTTAAATGATTTGTAACTTGAACTCTTTCAGTCGTTGTTAGTATGCTATAGTGATACAAAGGTTTTTGGAAAAAAATAATTTGGAAGAGGATTTTACATTTGGTACCAATGTGGTTCTGGTTCTATGAAATTGTGTGGTTAACTCTCTTCAGAGGAAATTTTTAGTACAGTTTAGTGTATTTTGGAAATGTATATATATATGATTTCAAAGTGATTTTGGCTGCACCATACATGATAGTATGATACTTGATGCATAATTATGAAATTATATGCTACAGGTTCCTTATGAGAACCTTATGAGACCTTACTAGCACATACGCACATGTAAGACAGGTAGGAAGTGGACTAATAAGACGCGGTCTCACCCCAGTTGGTCAATATTTTTCAGGGTCTAGTTCTAGTGTTGTACGTTCGAGGAAGGAGATTGCGGAGATTCACTAGCTTTAGTGAGATTTATTTGGTTATAGCGTTGTTTTGTATATTGCCACACATTGATTAGGCATATCTACTTTGCTTCCGCATATTATGTTGATTTAATTTGGATGACTATGATTTTGTTGCGCTTTATTGAGACTAGTCCCATTCCAGCGGGAAGGCCTCAGGCCTTTTAATGTATTAACGATTATGTTGTTTGTGTTTGTGGCCCAATTTTGGCTGGAGACCTTGTTTGATCCAAACTTAGTTGTTGAATTTGATGATGATGTTTATATTGGTTCCAATTTGTGAAAGTCAACTTTCAAATGCATGTAGTGGTTTTCAAAGGCATTTGATGAGATCATGAGAATGTTTATTAGTGATGAATGATGATGTTATGGATGTGTTGAATGATGGATGTATGATTGGTTTCAGTGAAATGCAAATTCATGATTTGTGACTTGATTTTAAACTACCATATTAGAGCATTCCATGATAGAGTTATTATTGAAGTTTAAAAAGCATTTTTCCTATCATGGATATCATTTTTAAAACTAAGTTAAAAGCTTTATAACTATAATAGACCTTTGACAATTTAGTTAAATCTTTTCTATCATAGTTATACTTAAACAAAAATGAGTTGAACCTTTTTCTTACTACGATAGACCTTTGACACAATTAGTAAGTCATTTTTCTATAGTAGTTAGCATAACTCTGCGTTTCGAAAGTTAAATGGGGTTTAAACTTGGCTTTCAAAGTAATTACACAAGGATATTACAAATACCTTGTCTCACCCATCCCCTCTCCCTCTCATATTTCTTCTATTGTTTTCACGAGAGTGACGTGAACTACTCTTCAGTTTCATCTAAGGATTGTACTCTTCCCACTCTTTTTACTGATTCTGACTTGGATCCTGTGTCTCCAACTGTTACAACTAACCCTACTGTTCCTAGAAATAGTTTTGTTTTATGTGATATTATAGGTGTTAGCAAGGAGGTCAAGCCTCTTAAGTCAAAGTCAAGGAAGAAGAGCAAGTGGAAACGATCAAAGAAGAAAGCCACACCAATGGGTGTCACTCTTCTAGAACTTCAATGCAAAATGACCATGCTAGTCCACTGCAATCTACTTGCACTCCTCTCTCCCATTCTACCTCGATTGGACATATTGGACTCCCCCAACTATGCATCTTGATCTTGCGGATGAAGTCCCATTCATGGTAACTGATTTTGTTTGTATCCAGATCTATCAATCTTGAGATGTGGATTTTGGTGAGAGGGCATGTTGGGTAGGACCATTGGAGATCAAATCGATTGATCCTTGCTCCAATCAAGATTCATTCTAATTTTCTGAGGGACCTTGCATAAGTGTCAAGCTTAACTAGCTTCAACTTTACTACTCGAGTTATAAGTCTCCATAACTCGTTTAGGTTGTTCATTTCCTCTCTTATCCCTCTCTCATACATGTTGTAACTAGCTAGTGATATCTTATGATGCATGTTAGTATAAGTGTGGGGAAGGAACCATTTCTAGTAGTAAAAGGTAGTTTAGTGTAGGTAGAGTCAATAAATATCTCTTGTAGATAGTTGCTTGCTGCCCCTTACATTTGAGTTTTGCCTTAGGGACAATGCAAAGTTCAATTGTGGGGAAAGGGTCTTTACATGATTTTGGTCATTTTTGGTGGTTCGTTTTCATCCCCACTTGTTGGCTAACTATAGGTCATACTATGTATTGTTGAAGATTTTTGCAAATTTTTTTTTCAAAATCTAAATCTTATTTGTTTGTGAAAATGTGTTTTGAAAACCCATTTGTGAAAACTTAGTGTGGCCAAACTTAGTGTGACATTTTGCTACAATTTGGATACTTTTAGGGGAAAATGCTCCTAAAGAAACTTCCTCATACACAACACTACTCCTTGATGGTCACTTTTAGGGAGAAAATGAACCTTGAAATGATGATATGTTTATGGTGATAGAGCCACGTCTGCATTGTCAGGTCAAAAAAGAGGATTTAACACTCAATGTTAACATTGTTCGTTTTAGAGGTAAATTTGCTATAATTTGGACACTCTCGGGGAAAAAATGCTCTTCTTGTTACTCCCTGATACTCTTAGAGCTATTTTGCAGTTACTTTTGAGGCAAAATGGACCTTAACCCATGTTGAAATAAATAGAGATATTGATTCTAGTATGTTACATCAGGATAATTGATTAACTTTGCAAGAGGCATTATTTCATGGCAATCTAGATGATAAAAGTCTGTTGCTCTCTCAACAAACATGGCATAACCTATTTTAGCAACTAAGGTTGGAAAGGAGTTATTGTGGGTTAACAGATTTCTCTAGCAACTTGGTGTTAACCAAAAAAAAAAAGTGTTCTATTATGCGATAATTAAACTGCAGTTCATCATGCTAATAATCAATCCTTTCATACAAGGTTGAAGCATATTGATACATGTTACCATTGGAGACAATATTTGTTAGAGGCTAAGCAATCATGTCGTAAGAAAGCTCATATTGATGATAATGGTGCTTATATGTCGACAAGACCATAACCGAGGTGAAATTTGAGACTTCCAAACTAGTATATGGAATGTTGAATCTCTCCAGAATTTTTCCAAGAATTTCCAACAATTTCATGAAAGAAGGTTCACATTTTCTGCAATTTTTCTCAAGTAATTTTGATCAAGGTGGTGATTAGACGGTTATTTCTAGTATGATTGACCTGAAATTTGGTGGAATTGTTCGAAGCAATGAGGTCTTGAATCTGAATGGTGGGAACATTGATTGGAGCTTCATATATTCCCAATATGTTTGAGTCATCTCGTTTCAAAACGGTTTATTGTGGGCTAGATTTTCATTAGTTTAGGGGCTGGGCCAAACACATGGCTAGTTGGCCTCTTTTCGGCTTGAACAAGTCGATTTGGTTCGATTTTCTTAACTAGAAAACAGTCACTAAACTCAAAATTATAGTTGACAAAAAAGACTAAACATGTGCTTGATCTTATCGTTTGTTGATAAGGAGGACTTAAACAAATGGTGGGGATTTGAATATTTTGAAGAGAATATGTTATTTCATGGAATTTGATACGATAAGAAAGGGCTAAACATGTGCTTGATCTTGTCATCATAGTTGTCGATGTTGTTAGTCAAATGATTGTCAATCAAAGATGTTAAAGTTGTTGGAGGTGCCACAAATCTTTTGAAGGTGCAAAATTGTCGGACAATTTGGCTTTTATATATTAAAAGTTTTAGGATTGTTTATCTGTATGGATGAAAACCTTCAACCGTTCTAGGGTGGACTTTGACTTTGATTAAGGAAGTTAAATCCTACGCAGAGAACCAAGAAATGTAAACTTTCCATTTCCATATCGCTTCTCGGACTTAGGTTCCATCATGTCAAACATGCCCAAAAAAACTAAATTTCTTCACCTGATTTAAGGAAACATTTTTTTAACACATTCAATTTGTGGATCCCATTCCATTCCTTTCATTTTACTTCAATATCGGACTAAAAAGTTAACTTTATCTTGAATGTAGTATCTAGTTGAGATGTTTTCTTTTTTATTCTAAATATAAGATTTCAACCCATTTTTGTCTTTCAAACTTATAATTTTGTCTCTAAATTATCCCTTTTGATTGTCCTTGTTAAGAGATTTCATATCAAGGGGTAGTTTTCCAATGTAAATGATTAAATGAGGTATTTTAGAAATAAAAAATACACATTTATCATAATTAATTAACTTAACTAATTTTCTTGATCTGTGCAAATTAAATATTAAACTCTTACAAATAATACTAGAGTGAGTATTAATCCCTATTAACAAGGGTGTGTACATGACAACATTAGGTGAATCCGTGTATTTATGTACTGGAGAAATCTCCAAAGTGCCAAATCTATGTGCGCTTACTGGACTCATAATATGCAGAACAGTATTCGGTGAATTCTGCGACTAAGGATTGGTGCTCTTGGGGCCCACCTAACACTCTAAGCATACATAAACTTGAAAAAGTTTAATCAAAAGTCATACAATCATCCAATGGTATCTAGTTTGAGGATTGCACTGCAGATGGTGAGCACTACGCTGAAAGCTTCAACTTCAAGAACATGTCTGAAACATGTTTCTTATCTCTCAAAAGGTAAAGCCAAATTGACTTTAGCCTGTCATGGGTTTCTTGGTAAAGATTTCGTTCACGTGTTCTCATATAACACCATTTTTCCGAAAAAAGCGTGTAGGTGAAAGCAAGATTTTACACTTTGAGGAAATCTTCATCATTATAAAATGCAGATCTGCTTTGAAATTGGTTCATTTAGATAAAGGATAAATCATGCCGACCACTTCATTCTCACTTTTTCACTGCCATAAACAAAAGTAATTCTTGACACATGATTATAATGGAGAATATGTAATAACCCCTTAAAAATATACAAATTTAAAAATGAGTGGAGGATATTATTGTGAGACGTTTAAATCAAATTTTTAATAGGTTTTTTTTCTTGTAATTTTGACTTGATTGTAACTCAATTCTATTGTTTTGACTTGGTGTAATTTAGTCTTTATAATTTTAACTTGATGATAACTCAGTCCATAAACTTTTACTCACTATAATTCATTCATTATAGTTTCATTATTTTAGAACTCTTGGTCCTCTATTTGAAAATATAAGTGCTAAATAATAAAATGTTTAAGACTATATGGATAATGGTGTTGTAGTGACTCAAAATGCAACGAGAACAAAGTCAAAATTATATGGATTGAATTGCACATAATCAAAGTATAAGAACTGAGTCATCGTCACTAAGTTAAGATTATAGGAAACAAAAGATTAATTTTTCATATTTTTATTTGGATATTATAGAATGGGCTACTCTATCGCAACATCCAAATCAAGGTTCAAATTAGAGGTCTGTATTTTTAGTATTCCAACGTCCAATAGGATTTTCTCCCAAAGGAAAATACACGTGCTGTTTAAAAAAAGAAATAAAAGTAATCTCTTAACTATCAATATTTTGGACAATATTGTTATTTTAACTTTAAAAAGAGTTTTATATGTGTACCATCCAGCTTAATATATATGTTAACTTATCTTCCTTTCATGTAAGGAACATGTCTTGCACAGTTGCACGTCCTTGATATTAGGGAAGGATCTAAATTCACAATGAAATTATTACGTTGTGGAGAAATTGGAGAATTAATGTTATGTTGAATGTTAGTGAAAATTACCATACTACATGATCTTTCCAATTACGATCATTGATAAATAATTATTTTTTGGTTGAACTCTAGATTCATCTTTAAGGGCTGAAATTCCTGTAATACGTTTAAGATATTTCTATCAAAGGGTTGAAATATTTCACACTATCGTTTAAAAGAAATATTATGAAAATTGTCCATTTTAAAAACCTGTTAAAAATGTAGGGAAATCCCATTTGAAACTACTTAAAAATAGGAAAATGTTAAGTTGGGTTGGTAAATTTAGTAAAACACTAATTGAGTTTGTAATCCAATTTGAAATTTCATAATATGGATAAAGTGACTTTACTCAATTTATAATTTACTAGCAGAAATATGTTGATTCCTCATATTTAGTGTTTGGGTTAATACAACTTTTGGTCCTGAACTTTCGCTCAATTTTGATTTTGGCCCTGAAATTTAAAATCGATGGTCCTAGTCATTGAATTTTTAGTTAATTTTGGTCTTGATTTCTAAACTTTAAAGTCGCTGGTTTTGATCCTTTAACTTTCAGTCAAATTTGGTCTTGGTCCCAGAAGTTTTTTTTAAAAAAAAAAGCTAGGAAAATCAGGGATCAATGGTTAAAAATGACACAAAGTTAAGGGACAAAAACCACCAATATAAAGTTTAGGGACCAAGACTCTAATTGACTGAATGTTCAAGGACCAAAACCACTGATTTTATAGTTCACGAACTAAAACCAAAATCGAGCGAATGTTTAGGGACCAAAAATTGTATTAACCCTTAGTTTTTTTCATTTTAAATATGTTATTTAATTCTATATAAATATAAGGTGAGAAACAGTTACTACAATAAAATACTTAGGAAGTTGAAGTTCAACAGTAAAGAATACTCTTATCCTTTAAAGATGATATTTATCTATAAGTATATATTAATACTGATACCTGTTGAAAACATAAGTTTTTCAAGGTGATCTACATGAAGATTTATAATAAGTAACAAGGCAATGAAACTTTTTTAAGAGGGATATGATAGAAGAGGACATTTTATCATTTTACTCGCATTTTAAAATCCCAACTTCAGTCTGTATAGGGATTTGATGTATTTGCCACTTAATTGAGAATCATCCCATTTTAAGCAGCTTTAATTACATACGATTTTCCAAAAATGTATTTTGATTAATATGTGTCTAGGTCTCCTAAAACTACTAATGTTAACATTTTGAAATAATTTTAATGTTTAAGATCTTTTAAGCTAAATTCTTTATTAGAGTAGTCATTAATTAGATAGATTTATTACCTTGAAAATTAAGTAATGCAATTTAAGCTTTTTAATTATTTATTTCCACATTTTGTAACATGAAGCGAACATTATTTACAATGACCTACTATATATAATTAAAAATAACACAAGTGAAATGCAATGATAGTTATATTAATTAAACAGGAACACAACAATCATATTAAGAGCGGTTAGGGATCTCTCCATTGCATAATCTATCAACTTTCTCTTGACTTAGTGTCTCCATCATCATCGAATCTGTTTTCCATGGTCGAGATTTATTACAATTGAAAATATATTATGTAATCAACAATAAATAGATAATAATATTTTCTAATAGTGATAGATCTTGACCATAAAGCAAATATAATGATGGAGATACTAGGTAGTGGAGAGGTCTCTGACTAGGACACCTTGTGGATCGAACACTAAAAAACAAATACTACATCTACTTATAAATGTAGAAGTTGCATATTTGTTTATTTACACAAAGTTAGGGACTTTTCAACAATACCTCAAACTGAATTCCTTAGACGATGCCTATGGTTACAAAAATAAGTATGGGTATTTCGTCCAAATGGTAATTACGATACACATGATTAGAAATAGTATTTTAGAAAACCCAACAAACATATGTTATAAATAACTAACTTTACTAATTTTATTAATATCCACAAATTAATTATCTAACATGACTAATGGAATACAATTAAGGGTTATACATGGCATTGGATTCAAGAATTGTGATATTTTTAAGAGGAAAATCTTTAATAGTAATGTTCTCCTGAAGTAGTGCTTCACCCGTCTGGAATTCAAATTATTTATTGAGGGTGTAAGAAAACGAAGACAAAGGATTACATATAAACTACAACTAATCTATTTTCTATCTTCTTTTAGTACAATATATCCGAACTAAGTCAATACCATATATATATGACATATTATTTCAAGCTCTGGTATTTATAATCCTAACATGCCAAGAGAATATCTGATGATCCTAAGACTCTATTTATTTTCTCTAAAAGTCTCCTGAGGTGGATACATAGCTGAGGAATTTGAAGAATACCATCTTGACCAAAATAGATAGTTAAAAAAGTTGATAAAACTTAATGAAGCAAGAAGCCAATAGAAAAGATCAAGCCTATCCTTGTTAAGATCATTGTCACTGAGCCATCCACCTCCAAAACTTGAAGTAATTTTGTTCACTAGTGACACAAGAAGTGAGCTCAAGTAGAATCCAAATGAGTATGAGCAATAAGTCATGGCGGTCAAAAATGCCTGCATTCCTTCCACTGATTGTTTATAGAAGAATTCAACAAGCCCTACCGCCGTGAACATTTCTGAAAGACCGAAGATTAAAAATTGAGGTGCGATCCAAAATATCGAAAGTGATTGATTAGAAGATAAATTTCTTCGCTTGTATTCTACCATGGCAGCTGCTACCATTGAAAATGTTGCAATGAAGAGTCCAATGCCAATTCTTTGTAGAGGGGAGATCCCTGAATCCTTGCCTGTGAATTTTCGTGCAAGCGGAACGAAACCGGTTTCGTAGAGAGGGACAAAAAATATGAGCATAATGTAAGGGATGGATTGAAGTGAGGCTGGTGGGATTTTGAAGCCTTTTGTGATGTGTGTGTCCATGATGCTTCCTTGTTGTACTGAAAATGTTTGAAGTTGAGCTAAGATTGTGTTGAATATGATGGTGCAGGCAAAAATTGGGATAACTGATATAATTATCTTCACTTGCTTCACTTGTGATACTGTGCATAACTTCCACGGGCTTTCCTTTGCTTCAGTCCCTTGTTGGATTTTGATGCATGCCTTGTCAAGGAATCTGCAATAATTTTAAATTATTATATATTAAATTAATTGAAATTAGGAATAATAAAAACTACTCTCTCTATTCTTTAATGTAAAATCAAGTTGACTTATTTACGGAGATTATACAAAAGATAAATTCCTTTAAATTAATTATGTTTATGAATTTTTTTTATCCAAATTAACTTATATAACTTTTAGACTGACATATAACTAATCTAATAATATGTGACATATATAATAATCAAATAGTTTATTTAACTTCATTAATCTATTAATTAAAGTCAATTTCATCTTATATTTTAAGGTCGAAGGGAGTTATATATATAAATATGGGAGCCAGATTGAATTGGTTGATTATATTCAAGTAGTGAGTCGAAGAACCAGACATTTATCTAGTTTGAATCATCTAAAGAATAAAATCTAGTAAAAATCAATCAAGAATAGAAAACAATTGGAAGACAGATAAAATAATTATTTTCTTTATTTTTATATAGGACCTTTTTATTGTTACAAGTTAAATATGTTGATTTAGTTATAAATGAATCAATATTAAATCTTGAGTTATTGCTTCAATCTGTTCCATAATTCTATCAATTCATCAAGTGACGAGTGAATATACTAGACCTCCAAGAGTGATAAGGAAAAAGAAGAGTAGGTGAGATTTGCAAGTGACCTGCACACTTTATGTCTTTTTCACCCTTCTAGAGTCCTCTATTTTTATTAATAAAAAAAGAGTCCTTTATTTTTGTAGGCCAAAAAATATATATATACTTTTGGTCTTTACTTTTTTATGAGGTTTCTGTTTGATCCATTGATTTTATAATCCATTGGTTTTAAATGCTGTTTTTTTGTGTGCCAATTATTGTTGTTTTAAATTAGAAGTGACTACACTATTGATTCAATGGCGAACATCCTTCATATGGGAAAACGTTTTTTCCTCGCTTTTTCTTATAGGGGATATGCCTTAATAGGAATAATTTGTCTATGTCCATTCTAAACGTCAAACAGAATATTATTTAAAAATGAAAACTATGAATCCCACCTGAACTTTTCAGCATGAAGAAAATTGTCGATTTTTGTTGATGATGCTTCTGAGTCATTATTTAGCTCGCTGTTTTTGTTTCCATGAAGCTTCTTGTCTATACTTGAAGGGCATATTTGCTTTCTCTTTGTTATTGCAGCCACAAAAACCTGATGAGAGAAGACAAAAATAATAATTTAAAGTTATGCACATAGTGAATTACTATATTAATCAGCGAAAAGCACACCAAAAGATATTATAATTAAGTAAAAAAAAATAATTGTATCTATAGTTATATCTTTAATCTTTTGCCGACTAGCAAGGAAACATGAGGCACAATAATTATAAAAAATCTAATAAAGTAGAAGTGCAATAGAAAAGAAAATGCATAGAAAAAATCACAGAGAGAAAATCAGAAGTATATAAATCAGCCAAAGAATTTTGTCTCATTCCGACTGGAAAATAAGACTAGATTAAAAAGTAAATTATTATTATATAATAGTCCGTCATCGCTTAGTACGTCTATCTATCTAAAAAGAAGTATTTCCAACACTCAAGGGTGGATCCAAGATTTATTCGGGTTCTCATTTTCCTTTCTTTCGTTTTCTTTCCGAATCTCTTATCTACCCTGAGATTAAAAATAAATGAATAGATTTAAAATCTTAAAATCATATCTACAAAGTTCATAATTACAATAAAGGAAAAATAAATAGATTTTAATTTATAAAATAATACTATAATCATACTTTTATAAAATATTAAATGGAATCATTCATTCTTCGATCTCAGGGTGGAGACGGGATTATGAGAAAAAAGGAGAAAAAAGAAAATGAGAGTGTCTTAGGAGATTGGGGGACCCACGCATATAGTGGATATAAGGCCAAGTATTTTCTTTAAATTAATATATTATTAATTCTTTTACTTTAGAGAAAAATATGTAAAAAAATAATTCTTCATGCTATATCAATTCTTGAGAGACCGCCTTTTGGAAAATATGGATAATTCATTTTTTTATTTCAATCATATTTTGTATTTTACTAATAATTAACTATTAAACAATTGATAGTTACAAAAAGATACTTTATTTATATTCTGCATCTTTTACCTTTTTTTTAAAAAAAAGTTCAAACATAAATAAAAGAATTAAATATTGCAAGATTAGGACCGTTCAATTATGAAGGATCATGTTTTTAACTGCATGCCATCCCCCTGAACACGCAACATATACATTCCTTCTAGAAAACATTTCACACGTAATAATCCCTTCCATCCAAATTATAAGATCATGAATTTTTTTTTTTTAAGAAATTAAAGATGTAAAATAAATCACTTTAAATTATTTATATTTATCTTTTTTAATTTAAAACTAATTTATTTACTTATAAATTAATGTATAATCTAATTACCTGTAACACATGTTAAAGCTCAAATTGATCTAATTTGCTTCCTCAGATTCAAAAAAAAAAAAAACTTAATTTTATAATTAGAACCAAAATTAGTAATAAACTTTAATTACCTGGGCAATAGGAGTGAAAATACTGCCTCGAGGAGGCTTGTTCCGATAAGTAAAAGTGCCGGAGATTAAGCAAATCAAGCCGACTGCCATGGCTATAGCCGAAATGCCGAATCCAAGATCCATACCCGAATTAGTTTGGACCCAAACTAGAAGAGTGAGAGCAATAAGCTCCCCCATACAGAAGGCAAAGTAGGCTATGTTAAAGAAAGTTGAAAGTTTTCTACTCTGTGAAGGATCTTCCTTCTTAAACTGATCTGCTCCATGAGAGATTATGTTAGGTTTCAGACAGCCACTTCCCAAAGCCACTAAGTAGAGAGCTAGAAACAATATTGAAGCCTTGTAGCCTTTTCCCTCTTCACATAAGCTACCATGATCCATCATGTTGCACTTTGGTGGCCTTAGCTTTGGCACATGTGCTTGAACTGCTAGAAGGATGAAACCCTGTTTTGGGAAATTAAAAAATGTTATTGGTGCTCAATAATTTTAAATCAAATATCTCTGTAGATTTTTTTTGTTGTTGTTGAAATCACATACCATTTTAATTTATAACATTTATTTAGAAAATAAAATAAAAATAAATTATAAAAATTTATTTAAAATGTATTAAATTGTACAAATAATCCTGTTATTTTTAAAGTCAACTCGAAGAGTAAATAGCTTCAAGCACGGACTCTAATTATTTCTTAAAATTAAGTAGAATCTCGTCTATTTCTAAAATAGATTGGCTTGCGTATATTGTAATCGGGATCTCTGTGTAGTTTTTGATAAACTTTAGGGTTTTTTTTTTAATTTTACCATTATTTTAGAAAACTATATAGTTGAGCAATATTCGCAGGCTAGACCACTCATTGATTAGACTCATATCAATACATCACAAAGGCTACCTACTTTATGTAAAATTTCAAGAGAAGTTTGCATTGATTTTGAAAACAAAGATATCTATATAATTTCTACAAAATTGAATGAAACAATCTATAGTACTTCCCATAAATTGTATTAATTTATGATTTGTTCAACATGTATGACTCTTTAATTTTTTTAAGTAGAAATAAAATTTGTCGTTGGCAGATAATGTTGAAGTACAAGTTAGAGTGAAAAACATACAGAGAGCTCCACAAATCCGAAGATAAGCATAGTGAAGAAGCTTCCGAGATAAGAATCAGATAGAAATCCACCAAGAAGTGAAAGAAGGAAGACAGTGCCTATGAAGTTTGTGACAATATTTGCAGATTTTGACAGTGGAAAGTGCATCTCATTGAACACATAAGTTATGAGATTGCTCCCAACAGCAGCAATAGCCATCATCTCAAATGCCTGAAGACCTGAAGAATTATATGTATTCACATGCTTCTACTTCAGGTAACAAAAAAACAACATAGAAAGGTACGAAAAATTCAAAGTGAAATTAAGAACATGCGTGTTTGTAGGACAGAGATCTAGTGAGAGAAACAGACCAAGAACAAATGTAGCAGCACTCATTCCACCATGGTTGTTTTGCTTGCAGGGTCTGCCTCTCCAATCTACAGAAGATTCATCCACCAAAACTGCTTCACCTTCAGACATGTTTTTATCCATATATTTAAATTTACTTTCTTATACTACCTTTTTAAAACTTGAAGCTGACTCTTGTTTAAGGGAATCTTTGGGATTTTGTGGCAGGGTGTGGTGATAGCTGGTATTTATAATGATGTCCATCACACCGTAGAACCATACAAATACTGTGAAGTAGCTAGCTTAAAGCACTTACTACCTATACTTTTTTATTTTGTAAGAGGAAATCTTGTTTGAAACACTGTGTCAAATATTCAATATGGGCATCTAACCATGTGAGAGAATAGTTCAATCACTTAATCCAAGCTCCGCTGGTTATGTGTGTTAATTAAACTTTGTAATATACACTGGCCAACAAACCTTGTTCAATATAATAACTATAATTGTGTTGCTATAACTATTGGCGCATATGTTGTTAATATATATAAACATTTTTTTAAAACTATACCAATTTTAGTATTGTTCTTATTTTAATAATATTTATTTGGAAGGTAGTATAAATCAGTAGTACACATTTTCAACATAACTTTTTTTTTAAAAAAATGAAAATTTATTTAACAATGACAAAATAATCATCTAACAAATCAAATTTAAACACTCCCTTCGATCATAAATGTAGAAGGTAAATAACTAATTTGTAGTGATTAAGAAAATTTATTTATTTATTTTGTAAATAAATGTGTGTTTGTTTCTTAAGTGTACGTTTTAGTAAATTGCATTAGAAACTTTTTTTTGATGAAAAACCCTCTTCATATATGTGATCAATAAGTAGAATTTAGAAAAAGTATTATAATTAGAAAGACAAAATAGCTTAAGATTTTACGTTATTTAGAACCAAATATTCATATATTAGCTAGTTTAGGGAGTGATTTGAATGACATATTTGTCTTCATTCATCTCAAATATTAATATGCTTAGTATTTAGAGTTGATCTGGCAATGTTAAGTTGACTGAGCTGGAATCATGTGATGTCTCACTCTAGCCTAAAAAGCTTTTGCTAAGCAAGTCAGCTCCCCCCAATCACTTGTTATCCATTGTTATTAGAATAATATTATATATGTGTGTGTTCCCACCCACCACCATGGATGGGTGGTTCCGGATAACATGCACATTTTTCCTTTTAAAAATGTTTTGTATTTTTTATTTAATCTCTTTAAAAGCACTACATATGTAAATGAATCATGATGATCATTTTAGTTGGTATGCCATATCTCAAAGTGGGTCAACCCCTCTCAAAGAGTGGAGCAAATTTATCCACTATTATTTATGCTTCTAATGGGTGTACTGTGTTAAAAATTTGTTTATCTACCAACACTGATTTGAGTAGAGAAAAGGAAAATTTAATAAAAATTAAAAATTGAGGGATTTAATTTTAAAAATGAAAAAAACTAGATTAGATAGAATCATATAACTTAATAAAGAGTTTCATTTTATTCACATAATTTTATAAAATATATTTTTAGTCTTTTTTTGAAATGCACAAGGATCCTCCTTTGGGATACTCACATTCCAGGCATTATAGTTGAGCACCAAAATGTTGGCACCTATTGTTACAGGGATTTGAGCATTGGTTCGCCACACTATAGTGGATTAGCCCCTTCCACTAGATCTGAACCCCCTTAGTATATTTTAAGTCTTTTAACCCTAAAACAATCAGCCTTAAATGGAATTTTTTTGTACCAATAATCGTTCTTGTATTTAAAAATTAACTGAATATCTTAGTACTTGAGAATATTTGTTCACATTAAAAATTTAAAAGATTCAATTAAAAAATTTTAAATGACAATATTTTTTTGATAATGAAACTGACCGTATTGGAGTTAATTACAGAACTGAAAAAATGCTTTATAAAAATCAAGGTACTCGAATACAATCTGATGTGAAATTAAATGACCAAAGATATACTATTCAAAAAATTAAATCACTATAGCTGTTCCAATATTTTAACCCTAGCTACAATGGTTAAATTTATATCAGTTGACAATATCCAATATCGACCAAATAAATGTAAAAAAAAAAAGTACTATGGGGCGTGCCATTGAATTTCTCTTTAGGTCAATGCCAATCATGGCTTAGTATTTTTTTTCTTGCTTTGGTTTATAGTGGAATGTATATAGTATATTTACATCATGTAATCATGAACAGTGGCCCATTTAATGGACATAAGAATGAGAATGAATTTAGTGGAATGCCTGGCAAAACAAAAAACAAAAGGAATTTAATGGAATGCTATGATTGTGTTCGGTATTTTATGAAAAAGAATGGAGACATTTAATTTTAGTTGTGTCAGGTTTGGAAGAAGAAAATTCATAAATTAAATAAAAAATTAGTAAAATTTAAAACAAGAGGTTTTGGCCTATCATGTTTCATTTTGTTAAATATATTGGTTGCTATATGTTAAAAAAATCTTGGACCATTCTAGTTCTATAAGGACCAGATCCTATAACTATTTGAAACTTAGGGGACTAAAACCAAAATGTAAGAAAATTTTAAGGACCAAAATTATATATAACCCATGATAACATGTAATGTTTTACTAAGCTAAATATTCATAGATTAATAATTTTTTTGCCAGTTAAAAATAAAAGAAGGGCATTTTAGACATTATGTAATTAAAACATTCCTAGATTATCAGAGGATTCCCTTGGGGATGTCTAGAGTTCCTTTGTTATAGGGATGGAAGAATCATTTGCTCTTGTTCTTGTTGAAGAGGAATTACCAATTATCAAAATATTGTAATAAAAAGAATTAAAGTCGTACTGCATTTATAACATAAAACTTTTTTCGTTTGTCTTTTTAGTAGTTTCCTAGGCTTTGCCTCTAGAATATATAGTTTAATACTCATACATCCTAAAAAATTAAAAGAAAAAATTCTTTATTTATTTATTTTTTGGGAATGAATCGCACATGTATGGTTTTGAGAATCGTATTTACCACTTTTGTAGAGTTAACTTTGATGAAAAATAGATAGGGTAAAAAATGCTTTCCATCCTTCAAGTTTACATTCGACTTCAATTTAATTTACCAAGTTTATCTTCAGTCTTTTAAATTTAACACCGTTATTCATTAACAAAAAAGATGGAGATTCGTCTAATGAATATGAAACGCACACTTAGAAATTACATGCTAACATATTATTTATATTTAATTCAAAATATTTTTTAATTAGTTTTAATTATAGAAAATGTTCGCTATATGAATTTAAAATATTGACTCAACAATTATATGCTAACATATTATTACTCTTTAATTTAAAATATGTTTTTTTAATAATTATTATTTAATTTTTAATTTTATAATTTTTAAATTTATGCATTCTAACTTACATAATATGTCAATTTTTAATTGTTGAGTGATCAGTTTAAATTCATTAAATCGACAATTTTTTTCAGTGTGGTTAATACAGTGTTAAACAAATGGAGAAGAAATACAATTTTCAAATTTAAGAGAGTAAATAGAAACTTCATGTGAATTTGAATGACTAATCCTATAATCTAGCCAAATAAATAAAAATAAAAGTGCACTTTTTTCATCCGATTTTGAATTAAGTTTTATTTTGTTATTTTTATATTTCTGTCCCATAATCTTAATTACTGTTGCTGACATTAAATTTTTTTTTTTTGATAAAGCTGACATTAAATTTTAAAAGTTGATAAAACATTTTAAAATGTTAATTCTTTGAATGTAATTTTCAAATAACAATAACAGGCGCAAAAAAAAAATTTTTTTGAGTCAACAAGCAACTCAAAGAAAGAAAAGAATAAAAGGAAAAGGAATGGTCAAGTGATGATAATAGATCGTTTCCTTTACAATGAGGATAAATTTCTCAAACACTAATGATGAAGGAGTCAGTGACATGCTGATCTGGAAAACAATTTTATTCTAAGAGAAGACTAATAAAGCAATATTGTTAAATAACACAATATTTTAATATAATAATGTTGGTCTTAATAAAAGACCTATTTGTGGAAGGAAAATTTTAATTAGTTGAGACAATAAACGTTGATAGACTCATTACCCTTTACAAACGATTACAAAATAAAAAGTCATTAAACTATAAAAACACAACTTGATAGAGAATTTGGATACCAATGTACGCAAGATTTTCGATTGTTTTAAAGATTTATTGTTTATATTTTCTTGTTATTCTTATTTGTCACTACTAAAAAAAATAGCTTTCACATCACAAATTTACATTAGTTATTAGTAACTCAGACGTTGAAAAAAAGACGGTGACATTTTTGTGAATAAATGGCCAAACGGAGGGGTAAACAATGTATGTTCATTACAAAATGGACGTTGTCTCAGAAGTCTGCCAGAAATTATGCCTCTTGTCATTGATAATGAACAGTATTTATGGCAGTGAACACATCTCTTGAATTTCCAAAAGAGAAACAACATCTGTTATTAATGACGAGAGATGTAATCTCTGGTAGACTTCTCAGACAACGCTGTTCCTCTTTTTAACTGACAATGTTTCAGCTACTCCCTCATTTCCACGAAAATGAACGTTTCTTCTTAGTTTTCTTTTTTCTCTTCAAAGCCGTCGCACCCATTGAAGGCTATTTAGCTGTCGTTAGAGTCCAAAGAAGTTATTTCCTGAACCCTGGACCCACATTCCATTTTTTCGCTTCATATTCCATTTTCTCACATCATTTAGGTAAAGCTCTTGGATTTCAATTTTTGATTCGATTTCCTTTGATTTTATTTTAGTGTTGTTTTAATACCTAAACCTGACACTATGTTGATTTGTTCATGGATTTTTGCTTCAATCTCTTGCCCACACGTCACCACTATTAGAAGAGGAGGAGAAGAATTTTCGGCGCCATCAAGTGAATCCCAAAATTTGGTAAGTCCTCTTCCTATCCCTTATTTAATTTCTGCCGGAAGATTTCATTCCTTCTCTCTTTGGTTTCTGCCGAAGCTTTTGTTCTAGTTGGCATTGATTAATATTTGTTATATATCAAAATTTTTTAGAACAATGCTTTTGAAATTTGGTATTGCAAAGTTTGCAAGGGTATTTGAGGAAGCATGTTAGATGACACAAAGGCTTTTATCCAAGTCAATGCTCTTCTAAGGTAAAGTGCAGTGAACATATGTGGCTCTGCATATTTCTTATTCCAAATTATCTAGAATAAAATCAAACCTTTTAGACATGCATATTATCAAGATGTGCTTCTGTTAATTAATCTTCCTTTTACCTATCACTGACCAGCCTTGTAGCTTCAATGATCCTGAGGCAACTTGCTATCTTCTCCATTAGGTGTAATATAACTGGTGCCTCTAGACTCAAAGGCCACCCGTAAAAATTATTAGAGCCAAAAATTTCTCTAATAACCTCATGAGGTGGAGAAGTATTGCAATGCTCCTCTTGTGCCAGATGACATTGATTAAAATAATAATGCCTTTTAACATGTATTGAATACCATCATTATTTCAGATAAAAAAAAAATATTACCATCATTATTGAGCAACACAAGCACTCACCGGAACCAATATTTGTAGAACTGAAAATTGGAATCCATGAACTTGATTGAGAAAATATCCATACTAGATGGCCCATCAAGAGAGTAAGGACAATTGATGAAAAATGTAATCCAATGACTCCTCCACATTGCAATTAAAAGGGCAAAGATGATTATTACCTAAGTGATGACATCTTAATATATCCCCCGTGGGTAGGCTGTTGTGAAGTAATTTCCATGTCAGCAAAATGTTTTTATATGCCAAGGAAATAGCCCAAATTAAAGGAACTTCCAGAAATCATCGAGAGACCTAAGAAGGATAAAAATAATTTTTAAAAGAATAGTAATTATAATAGTTACAACTAAACGTTAAATAATTGATTAATCAATATATCATCGGCATATCATATAAAGTTATAAAATACTCGCTCTTTATACATCATAAATAATATCTGTGCAAAAAAAAAAAAAATACATCATAAATAATATGACTGCTCCCAAATTTAACTCAATGCACGGTGAACATATATTGTACAAGTTTTTCTATAATCAGCATAAAAGTATTTAAAATAAATAACCTCATAAACAACAACCTCGCTAGTAAACTTTCGCAGCTGTATGTAACTACAAAATCAACTTCTTCTAATTTTTTTTTAAATATCTACTAGCATATATGCTCTCATAGACTTATGGTACAATCAATTCAAATCCATATCTATATCTTGGATGATCGATTCGAATTTATTTATACTCTTTCACATGTACGTGGAAAGCACTAATTGAGATGGCTGTTTCCTTGAGCACTAATTAAAGTTTAAATGCACAAAAAAAAAAAAAAGAAGAAAAAAAACAGAAGATGGCACGATGGTTGCAACTGGAGAAGAGGTTTTCACCATATCATCAGTGGCATTACAATTATTGGTTGGCCTTTGATTTTCCCGACATAGCCATAAGACATTCGCAGGATTTTACATTTTATAGTGGCAAACACTGGATCATGAAGAATCCCCACGAAAATCGGTTTTTGCCACCGAAAAAGTCAACATTTTAAATGCGCTATTCACTACTTGAGTTGCGTATTCTTTCAATTCAGATTTACAAATTTATGTAATACTGTTCTGAAGATCACAAATTTATCAAGGAAGTTCATCCAAAAAGACTTGTGACGTTCACAACAGTTTCATTCTGTGACACTTCACTCGGCCTCTTGCCATTCAAAATCTTCCAAGTGTAGCTCTCTTAATAAAAGTACTTACATTATGATCACAAGTTTAAAAAGAAAATTCATTTCCAAATATCAGCATATATTGGGTTAGAAAGTCCTTTAAACTTATCAATTGCACTTGTTAGGGTTACAACGTGAGACTCAAAAGAAAGACAAATATATAATGTGATAATTGGAAAGCAGTGCAATTAACACTCTCAAATTATTAAAATAGGGGTCATTAACACCCTGAAGTCCTGAACTAACATAGCCTTAACGCTATTAGAATTCATCACCTTCCGCACCCAGATGACATCATCCTCTCCTCTTTAAGTTAATGAGAATCCCACCCAATCTTGGTCTTCTTACAGCCAAGTCTCTGGAGCTTCCCCACTTCCCAAGAATCAATGGCAGTAGGAAGCTGGAATCTCAAACAATATACATACAAAAAATTAGAGAGAAATGAGTTATAGGAATATATAAACATATGCAAGGAGGAAGGTGATATATAAAGCAGAGATAGAGAGAATATAATGGAGAGAACATACAGAGGTGGAGAATGGGAGGGATGCCAACAAAGGTGATGTTGCTGATGACGTCAGATTTTAGGAGGTGGACAAAGAGCAAACAGGTGGAAGGAGGCTGGTTATGGAATTGCTTGAATGGATTATCGAGATACCCCAACCTTTTGAAACAATTCAAGGACATCCGTCATTTCGATATGTTCGTGAGAATGGAAGTGGAATGCTCAGCAATTGTGGATCTGGAAATATTTTCTTATGGGTCCAATAGTGATGTAAGGTAGGGAGAGGAAGACCCAAGGTTGGGCTTCTCATTAACTGTGGAGAAAAATATGGCGGCACCTTGGTTTTCTAGTTCTGATGAACTTTCAAGATGTGATAAAGGTGATGAATAATATGGAGGGTGTTAAAGTTCTTTCAGTTGAGGGTGCTAATTGCTTAACTAAATAGCTTAGGGTTCTAATTGCCCCTCCAAAAATAGTTGGGGATATTGGGTGCACCTTTACCCTTTTTTCTTTAATTGGTTGGAACATTTAAATTCACAAAATGCTAGCTAACACTGTGGTCCATAAATGGTGCAAGACTGTTAAAGGCATGTGTCACTGTTTATGGCAGAAATCCTGTTTTTTCTCCCTCTTGATCTAGAGCATGTATGATTGGTTTTTTCGAATAATTATATTACAAAAAAAGATGAGTCAAAAGAAATTACAACATAAAACCAAACATGTGGACGGAAAATAAATTCATTAAAGCTAAAAGTCCTGTAGTATCTTGGAGTTGTAGGTGACACTGCTACCTCATTTGTCAAGATTCACATGAAAACCACATCCTCCACATGAATATGAAACCCATACTAAAAGGGAGTCAGAAATTATGCTCTGGTTCTAGATGAGGAACGATAAATATTCAACGACGATGAGAGAAGATAAAAGTGGATGCAACTCTGAAGAGATCGAAGACTGTTTGATATAGCTTTTGACAATTTAGTTATGTGTAGAAATCAATCACTCGGCATGTTGGGGTAACTAATACTTTGTGAGCCAAAAGAGAAGACGAATTAACCTTCTTTTAAACACTCCGACTTGCCATAGACTGCTGAAAATTAAGCTCTCTTTAGGTCATCTTGATAACCAATGATATTAGCAGGGTGAATTGAGTTATATAAAAAATGCAAACTTTAGTGCAAATGATTAAGGTGATGAAACCATAGTTGGAGAGATATCATCATATTTTCCAAGAATGATACAAAGAAAGCACACAAATTCTCCCTTAGTCCAGTAACTGTACGATAATACTACTACAGAACATGCCTTTTAAGTCTCACATTTTGGACTTTTTACATCTCTTTTAGGTGGGACGTATTTAGGGGAGACTAAAAAATGAGCACTTTTTACATCTAATAAATATGAGACGTGAAAACTTCATCTTTCACGTCTCATTTTTATTTTGTAGACGTTGAAGATGCTCATAAAGGTACTTTTGCACGTCTCATATTTAAAAAAGCTAAGAGACGTGAAAAATGTCATTTTCCACGTCTCATATACAAAAAAGAGATGTGGAAAAGATTTTTTTACAAAAAAATCTACAAAAAACACATACGTCCACTCTCCTTCATATATGAATAGAATTTAAAATTGAACCTCGCACAAAATAGAGATAACATGGACAGATTTCACCAAAACAAATTATCAACATACAATTAAAAGTAACATAAATCCAAATGAGATAAATGTTATGCATTCTTCTTGATTAACCACACAAACATAAGGAATTGAATAGTTGAAAATGATGCGGCAGTTCATGAAGGAAAAACAAAAGTACAAATAAAACCGACATGCTAAAATAATAGTATTCATTATCTGTGAATTGATCAATATCACAATCATTCATAATAAGGAAACTGGGAAGAAAAATGCTTCTTTTTAATCTTAGCTATCACGGTTAAGAAGGCCTTCTCTACATTAAATAAATAAGATCCCAGCTCACTTAAAATAATTATTTCTGAATGATAAGGTGAAGAGCTCCACTTTCGAGTGTGTGTGCGTGTAGCATGCCCTTAGGTCCGCCCTTCAAGAAAATAAGAATCAAGGGGTAGTGGAAGCTAACCCCCGGGTGTCGTTCGCTTGAGGAGCCTAACGTAAAAGATGACCTAGTAGCTAATATGCAAGCTGACAAAAGCGGGTAAAATGTATTGTATTTTATTTTTGGTATAAAATAGGTGCAAAAGATGTTATATGTTTAAGGGTAAAAATAAAAATAAGATAAAAGTGAGATTTGGAGGGGAAAGGAAATGGAATCATTCTTGATAAATGGAAACCTTGGGATTCGTTGCTTCTAAAGATTTTCAGGGAGTTTTTGTTGATTTTCGAAAGACCCCTAGAGAAATCCCTTTAGGCTAGGCTTATGTTAACTTAATTAATGTCGGAACCCCGCACATTACTTAATTTAACCTAAGTTGATTAAGTTCAAAATCAATATGAATTTGCTAATCGTAAGGGGCTCCTAATCCTACAATCGAGACCCCGAATTGCCACTTAATTAATCCTAGAGTTTAATTTATTATTGGAACCCCACATAATAAATCAAGACTCTAGGATTGAAGTCCAATGCCACTCATGCAATTTGACAAATTCAAGAACTAACTAATCATGAAGACTTTAAATCCACAACTTGGGCCACCCCACAATTGCACTTAATTTCTCAATTAACCCCAACTCATTGATGGCCACCCAAACAAAGATTAAGGTTGAAAAGAGTAATTACCCAATGTCTAAACACAATTAATTAATTCATATGCCATTCCATTCATGCAAAACCACTTAACATTTTTAGTCCACTAACCAAGCCACCTTGAGTTAGCACAAGATATTCACAAAGAGAGTAACAAAATCATGAACCCATAAACTTCATTAAACTTGAAATTAATGTAGCACAATGTCAAGTATTCAACAAGAAAGAAACAACATAAAATATTTTCTAACCCTTATACAACATGTAGAAATGAAGAACACAACCGAATGTCATAAATATACTCCTAGAACCCTAGAAAAGCATAAATACAACAAGAGGAAGAAGGATTAGAACTAGAACTCCCCTTTTCAAGCTTCAAGCTCATCCCTTGGCTCCCACCACCAAGAATGGTGGAGCCTAGCTGCTGTCCTCCAAGAAGAAAACACCAACAAGGAAGAAGGAAGTGGCTGCCATGAAGTTGGAGGAAGGAAAAATGGAAGATGGAGGGGATGAATATGAGAGGGAATGAGAGAAAATGGGAGGCTAGGGTTTATGGGACTCCAAATTTTCCCTAAACGGTTGTAAATTTCAAGTTTTATGTCCCCAAGTCGGGTCAAGTGAATGGGAGTCAAGTTGGATCCGAATCAGGCCCAAAAACGCGAGCTAATATCTGCAGAATTCGCAGAGTTCGTCGTGGGCTCGCCACGGCGAGCTCACTTCTTCTCTGCCAAAATTAGGGGGGTTTTCGCCGTCTTCTCGCCGCGGCAAGGCCGCGGTGAGGACCATTCCTTTCTGCCTCTTCAGGGTGCTTTCTCACCGTCTGCTCGCCGCGGCCTTCATTTATGCCTCTTTTGTTTGGCCTTCTTCTTCGTCCCGGGTCCAATCTTTTGGTCCTGAGCGACTCTACAAGTGATAATAAGATAAAACCAAGATCAAATAGCCCTATAAATTAATTAATGCAATTAATCTACAATTATGGCTAATTGCTCCTAATTTTACACTCATTTCCCTTGAGAGTTTGGGACATTCAATTAGACATTATTAGACGAACTTGCATCTTAATCATGTTAATTGCCTCAATTTAAGTATATAAAAGCATTACAAATCAGAAATTTGTCATAAGGAGATTATTCTCGTAGCCATTATTATGAACAACTGGGCGCAATGGATCAATTTTCCACTCACCATCAACAATGAACTTGTGATAAGAAATATGGAATGACCTATAAAAAAAGAAATTGATGATTTCTAGCTCTATTTTGGCTAGTAGTCAATAGTTTATATTATTTAGCAAGTTGTCAATTTGTATTTTGCTTCCTAAACAAGTCATGCAAATTGGTTATTGTACTCCAATAGTGACATTGAATTGCATTTCAACCTTTCCTTTCCATAACATGCAATCCATCATGCCTTTTTCCATCATTTCAACCCCTCAAGTCCTTTTGATTCTTACATGATTGTATGCATGTGTGGGGTTGTTAGAGTAGTTACAAGCTTATGGCAAATTGTTGTTTAAGCAAGTTGAGTATGAAAATTCCACATGAGGTGATGAGAGTGAAAATTCCCAATTCTCCCTTTGCATTTCTTGATCATAATTCATGCTAGCTGGATTGATTGGTTAAAACCATTCTTTTTTGCATTTTACCCTTTGTCCAGGAGTACAAAGGTCTAAGTGTGGGTGAAACGGTTGCACCATATTTTTGTACACTTTTCATGGTTAAAATCATTGGACTATTGCATGTTCTTGGGTTAATTGTGCCTAATTAGGATAAGTTCTAACATTTTCACATTTTATTTATGTTTATACTAATCAAGGGCAATTTGGGCATGATTATCATGATTTATTATTTAACCAATCTTCAAGAACAATTTGATGCTACCTTAGGCCTATTTTATATGCAGATCATAGAAGAAACACGCCCAATCAAAGAGCTCAGTTGCGAAGAGGGAAGCTGAACAAGGGGGCAGAAAAGTACTCTACTCTCCTTGGGCTCGCCACGGCCACCCCATGGCTACCAACAGTAAAAAGGGGTAGAGAGCATGTTTGCTCACCATGGGTTCGCCGCGGCAAGCGTACTTCATCAACAACTTGCTGTCATGATTTTTAGGGTTCTTTGGGGGGTTATAAATACCACCAAACCCTTAAAAATCATTTTCCTAAGCCTCCAAATATGAAAATACTCCAGCTATCCTAGGGTTTCACTCTTTCCCTTCATTCCTCACTCAAATCTTCACCATCCCCACTCATTTTCACCTCTATTGTTGCTGATTTTCTACAACATTACACTTCCTCCTTCCATTTCCACCTCATTTCTTCTTCATTCTCTCCCATTCATGGAGGCTATCATCATGGTTAATCTTGGGCACGAATTTGAAGAGATGAGAGGCTAAGTTCAAGGTGCTTTGGTGGTGTGAAGGTGGTTCTAGCTTCAATGGGCAAAATAGAGGAGTTATTTGTTTTCTCATGCTCTTTTTCTTATGTATTGAGTTTGGTGGTTGCATTTCTCTTTGTATATTGGATTTGAGACATGATTTTCCTTTCTAGTTGTCTATGAATTGGAACACTTGTGTTGGATGTTGAGTTATGTTAATTGAATGGTTTTTATGTTTAAATTTCCTATTGGGTTTATGATGCTATATGATTTTTATTGGTTGCTAGATTGTGTAGCTTAGTTTATCCAATTGAATGTTGTGGTTGCACATTCTTGAGAGGAATCAATTTTCAAAACCTAATTTCCAATACACATCAAGTGGAGCTTAACACTAACCCTAAGTAATGGTTATAAAAGTGGTTGCTTGATTTGTCATTAATTAGGGCTAGTGGACCCCTCGTGGTTGCTTGGGGATTTTTCAATTATACTTTGTGAATATTTTAACTCCCAATATCAATTTAATGAAGCGTGAGAGCCACCATAACACTATCAATGCCCATTTTATAAAATTTCCCCGAATCCAAACATATTTCACCCTTTAATCCAAAATCACAAAAACAAGTATTTGCATTTTCTTTATAGTTTCATTAAATGACTTTTCAAAACAAAAGCCCTTACCTTTTATTGTTTTGATTGCATTTAGTTAGTTTAGGTAGATTAAAAAGACTCCTCAAGTGAAATGACTTGGGGTTGCAACCTATATTGTAATCCTTGGATTAAATTTTGATCTTAACCCCCAAGGCGCATTAGGCAATGGTTAAGTCACTCGTACATCTATTTGAAACTTTCTTGTTTGGGAACTACATGCAGGTGGACTCGCTAGTCATTTTGGTATAAACAAAAATACTGCCCTTGTGGAAGATAGATTTTATTGGCCATCCCTCAAGTGTGATGTGACTAGAATAGTCTCCCAATGTCGCACTTGCCAAATGTCCAAGGCCAAGAGACAAAACACTGGGTGGTATACTCCTCTCCCTATCCCAGATGCACCTTGGAAAGATTTAAGCATGGATTTCATTTTGGGATTGCCTCAAACAGTTTGAGGACATGATTCCATTCTAGTTGTAGTCGATAGGTTTTCCAAAATGGCTCATTATATTCCTTGCAACAAGACTACTAATGCTTCTCACCTAGCAAGGTTGTTCTTTAAAGAGATTGTGCGTTTGCATGTGTTACCTACTACAATAGTTTTTGACAGGGATGTTAAATTTGTTAGTTACTTTTGGAAAACCCTTTGGAAACAGTTTGGCAAGTAGTTGAAATTTTCTTCTGCTTTTCACCCTCAAACTGACAAACAAACTGAGGTCACAAATTGTAGTTTAGGAAATTTATTAAGGTGTCTAGTTGGAGATAAGCCTAAAAATTGGGATTTGGTTTTACTAATTGTTGAATTTGCTTATAACAACTCAGTAAATCGATCCACAGGTATGAGTCCTTTTCAAATTGTTCAAGGTTTTAATCCTAGACAACCTATTGACCTTATGCCAATTCCTTTTCTATTTAGTACTTCTAAATCCATAGAATCCTTTGCCCAACACCTACATGAAGTGCATGATGAAATCAGGCACAAACTAGCACTAAGCAATGAACAATATAAATTATCTGCTAATACACATCGTTGTTTTCAAAATTTTAATGTTGGTGACTACGTTATGGCACCTACATCCAGAACGTTATCCTAAACATGCTTTTAAAAAGTTGCATGCTCGATCTTCTGGACCTTTTTTCATTTCCAAGAAATTTGGGCCTAATGCTTATTTGTTAAAGTTACCTCTTGATATGATCATAAGCTCAATTTTTAATGTGGAGGATTTTATGCCTTACCTGGGGGAATTTTTAAATCTGTTTGGTGTGTGTGTTCTAAGTGAGTTTTACATCAACTTGATCTACAACCAGGAAGGAAAGAAAGAATTAAGATCCTTGCTGGGCATATCTTACCTAACATAGAATCATATTGCTTTAAGGTGTCAGAAATTAATTACTACAACGAGCCTCATATTTTCCTGGATACAACTGTAGGTACGCAAAAGGACACTAGTATTTTACTTCTCCATCTTTCTCTGCAATAAAATGTTATCTGTCACTATATATGCATTTTATCACTATAATATACATAGATAGTATCAAAAGAAAGAGCATTTCATATTTCGAAACTACTTTGTATGCCAAGTTAGGATTGTGTCATTCCACAACCCATGCATCAACGAGAATTGAATTTGCAGGATAGGTTGATCAAAAAAAGAAGATTGGTTTCAATTTCATCAGCTACTTGAGACTAATATTTGACTCCTTAACCAATATGGCATGCTGTACAAGGCTATTGCCCCTTAAAACCATGTCCAATACAGTAATGGGAATGACATCCAAAACTGGGAATACAAATTCACACAATAGACATGAAATCAGTGTAATGTAGCCTAGACAAGGAAGTCAAGCAGATCCAACACAAATAATTACCAAAAATGTTTTTACCACACAAACAAGCTCTTATTTCATGCACATAATTTTGGTATGACTCAATTTAGTTTTGGAGAGTAATGAAATATGCAAACTTAAGCTTCATAAAAAACTACTTCAAGTAGCTCTGTCAAGTGCAAATAAGGATGCTTATCTTGATATGGATCACATCATAAAGAGTTTTGATGTGCCTATTATTTGGGAAAAAATAATACATAAAATCTAACTAATCATATTCGCAAAGTGTCCATATTGTAAGTAAAACCATTTTATTAACCATAAAACCAAATGTAATCCATTTTATTAACCATAAAATCGAATGTAACAAGATTTTATTAATACAAACTATGTTAGGAAATGGGTTTACGAAATAAAATACTAACATGGTTAGAAAAGAGTTCAAGGTACCAATTTGTTTAAAGTAAAGTTTAAATGTTTAACTATGATAGAAAAGAATATTACTAAAAATTCCAAAGACGACTATCATAGTTAGATAAGAATTTATCTTATTCAATTAAGAGGAAATCTCCGATAGGGCAAGAGTAGAAAACAATTTTTGCCGACATAACTAACATGGATATTAATAATTTACCCATTTTGTGACTTGAACCATGTTAGAAAAAGATCATTCTACGTTTCAAAGCTCCCAATTAAAACATTAATATTTTTAACCATTTATTTAATGTAATTTCACCATGTTCAAAAATCATAAAATATCCGGAGAAACCTCGAAATATCCATGATGGATATAGATGTTTTCTGATCCATGGTTTACAATTAATTCAAAAATAGTAAGGCAATGCCAGTATGCCTCAGATTGGACTGGTCCCAACCAAAAGAATAATGCATACAGTTCTCCAAATATAAGAATGCGAAAGCAAAATATGAAAGCCTAAAGAAGTATGGCAATATACAACACTTCTCGCATTAAACCCAAAAATAAAAGCTCATTATGTTTTAGTGAGAAGATGAGAGCTCCTTTCCCTGAGTATCTGCTACTGGACCAGAACCTACAAATCAGCATATTGAGGTGACACGGTTATGTCTACTAACCACTTAACTACCAGTTTATCTGTTTCGGTGTGTGCCAACAAGGTGTCAATGTGGGAAGTTATAATATATATATAAATAATTTGAAATATGAGCACGTATCAGATAATCATGCAATAATCTGTACTAGGAAAACATTTAACAACTTCATGTATATCAATATTTTATAAAGTAGTTTAAAATACATTTTTTCACAATCATCCATAACGTTCGCCTTGCGAAGCGTTAGGTTGTCCCCTACCATTAGGTAAACCAGAATGTAACTCGACGGGGATCTCAATCTGTACCCAGAACCACGGAGAAGTGGAACTCAATGGGGATTTCAATCCATACCCAGCACTACAACGGGGGTAATGCTCGAGTGGGGCTACCCATACCCAATATACCGAAAGGTAGTACTCAATGGGTGAAGAGCACCACTTTCGAGTGTGTGTGCATGTAGTGCGCCCTTGAGTCCGCCCTTCAAGAAAATAAGAACCAAGGGGATAGTGGAAGCTAACCCTCAGGTGTCATTCACTTGAGGAGCCTAACGCAAAAGATGACCTAGTAGCTAAGATGCAAACTAACAAAAGCAGGTAAAAATATCATATTTGGTTTTTGAATAGAATAGATTCAAAAGGTGTTATATGTTCAAAAGTAAAATAAAAATAAGATAAAAATGAGATTTGGAGGGGGATGAAAATGGAATCATTCTTGATAAAAAGAAACCTTGGGATTCATCGCTTCAAAAGATATTTAGGGAGTTTCTTGTTGATTTTGTAAAAGCCCCTAGAGGAACCCCTCTAGGCTAGGCTTATGTTAACTTAATTAATGCCAGAACCCCGCACATTACTCAATTTAACCTAAGTTGATTAAGCTCAAAATCAAAGTGAATTTGCTAATTGTAAAGGGCTCCTAATCTAACAACTGGAACATCGAATTGCCACTTAATTAATCCTAGAGTTTAATCAATTATTGGAACCCCACATAATAAATTAAAACACTAGGATTGAAGTCCAATGCCACTCATGCAATTTGACAAATTCAAGAGCCAATTAATTATGAAAGACTATACACAATTTGGGCCACCCCACAATTGCTCTCGATTTCCCTCTAATCCTTAATCCATTGATAGCCATCCATACAATAAATTAAGGCCTAAAGAGTGTTTGCCCAATTTCTCAACAAATCAATTAATTCTTATGCTATCTCCTTAAGCAAATAACTTAACATTCTTAATCCACTAACCAAGCCACCTTGCATTAGCACATAATTTTCACAAAGAGAATAACAAAACTATGAGCCCATAAATTTCATTAAACTCAAAGTTAATGCAAAGCAATGTCAAGAATTTGAAAAAGAAAGAAATAACATAATCATAGTTTCTAATCCTATTACAACATATAGAAATCAAGCACAGAACCAAATGCCATAGATACACTTCTAGAACCCTAGAAAAGCATAAATAAAACAAATGAAAGAAGGATTAGAACTAGTACAACTCCCCTAATAAGCTTCAATGCTCATCCCTTGGCTCCCACCACTAAGAATGGTGGAGCCTAGCTGCTACTCTCCATGGAAGAACCAGCAACAAGGAAGGAAGGTGTGGAAGCCATGGATGGAAGGAGGGAAATGAGAAATATGAAGATGGAGATAAGAGAATGAGAGAGCTAGGGTTTGGGGTGTGTGTGATGGACCAAATCTGTGTTCTAGGGTTTAATTTTGTGTTTTATAGGTCCCTTAAGTCAGGTCTAAGAGTGGGTATTGAGTGCTGATACGCTGCTGGTGCGCGCCGCTCGTCGTCTGCTCGCCGTGACACGGTGAGCTAACAATGTTTCTGGTTCATTTTGTCTTGGCTCACTGTCGCTCACCGTGAGCTCGCCACGATGAACTTCAAATGATTCTGTCCCTTTGAAAAGCCTTTGGCTCGGCTCACCATGAGCTTGCTGTGAGCTCACCATGAGCTCACCACGGTGAGCTTCAGCCTTTCTTCTTTGCCCGGGATCTTATCTTTGGTCATTGCACGACCCTGCAAGTGTAAACAAGACTAAACAAGGATCAAATAGCCCTATAAATTAATCAATACAATTAATCTACAATTATGGCTAATTAATCCCAATTTCATACTAATTTCACTTGAGAGTTTAAGACATTCAATTAAGCACTATTGGACCAAACTTGCATCTCAATCATGTTAAATGTCTCAAATTAGGCATATAAAAACCATACAAATCAGAGATTTGTCAATGGGGGCTACCCATACGTAGTACACCAATAAAATAATTAGTCCCTGTAGGCCAATAAGGTACCTCATCACGTGATGGCAAGAGTATCCAAGGCATCGATGCTAACTACCACAACATATGCATCACAAGCAGTAATGACAATACAAGCACCAATGAGGCACTTCGCTTTACCAGTGTTTCGAAAGCCATGCGAAAATATTTCAAAATCGTATATATTCTTTTCAAAATTTATGATGCAATACACAAATATATATGCCAGGTTTAACATAAAAATCCCCCATGACATTTTCATATAAAAAAACAATATAAATGATATTATAAGAACCCAAAATTTCGTAATAATAAAAATATAATTTCAAAGCTCTTACTAACAACACACACACACACACACATGGACTAAGTAGTAGTGGTTACCTTCAAGCAGAATATCAAGTTACCGCAGTAAAACCATGCTCCCTTTGCTCGACTCGAGACAAGTCACCGTCTACATAACAGTCATATAAAATTAAAACTTAAATTAAGTGTTCAAATAAAAAGTTAGGGAATTTAATTCCCTAACAAAAAGGAAAACATTCATCCTCAAGAAATTATTCCAAATCCCTCCTTAATTCTCTCTCAACTAAACCATTAAGATCCTCCATCCATATCCATCCTAAGTTCTCAAAATCCAATCTCACATACCCAAGTAAATCCTTTCAACTCCCATAACGTCTCAATTCAATCTTATTTATCCCACCAACCGCCTTAATTTAATATCCATAAATTTACTAAAATCACCAATCAACCTCAAAGGTCCATCTTTCAAAAGTTCCCCCTTAATCATTAGCCTACTTCAAACTTTATTTGTCCAAAAAATTTCACAAAAATAGCCATATTAACATCATAATATAATCTTAAATAAACTCCAAAAATCATCAATTTAACCTCAAACAAGTTAGACCACAATATCCCCAAATTTTTCCCTAATCTCATAAATTCGAAAAATTCCAAATAAATTGGAAAACCTCAAATTAATTGTAAATTCCTTAAGAAAAATTCTAACTCAAATATTAGACCTTAATATAATAGATTAATATCCCAAAAACCTCAACTCAGATAAGGCCTATTTTTGAAATATTACATTTCAGAAAACTAATGACATGGGTGCGTAGAGAATGCTTACGGGAGTCCGAATATGGTCTTAGATGGCTGAAAAACCACTGGTCCTGCACTAGTGAGCTTTCAAAAGCTCTGGTGAGCAATTATTTTAATCTACTTTCTAAGCATGAATTGGTTTGAAAATGAGTGGAGGAAGGGAGTACAATGTTGGAGAAGGTGAGAAGAGAAGAGGAATGGTGATTTTTGGGTGAAAATTGCAGGAAAACTCCCTCCTAAAGTCCACCATGGCGGCGGACTAAGGGAGAGAAGAGAGAGAAAATGAGAGGGAGAAGGGAGGAGGAAGGAAGAAGAAGAAGCTGGGTAGTGGTTGTGGTGGTGGTGGCCGGCATCGGAGCTGAGGAAGAAAAGAGAAATGAGTGACGGTGAGGGAGTATAAGACAAAGAGAAGAGAAGAGAAAAAAAGAAAGAGAAGGAAAAAGAGAAAGAGAGAAGGAAGAGGAAGAAGGACCACGAGAGAGTGGGGAATAAAATGAGGGGGAGGGAAAATATTAAAATAAAAAGAGAGAAGGAAAGAGAGAGAGAAAGTTGATAGTGATGGTTGAGTGTGAGAGGAGAGAAAGAGAGAGAGAGCACGTGGGGGGGTTCTTGTGTAGGTGGGGAAATAAGTATGGGTAGAGAAGGGAAAATAGAAGAAAAAGAAAAAGGTAGGGAAAAATACACTACTAGGCCCTAAAATCCTCAAATAAGGTATTTCTTTTGAACCAAAAATTTTCTTTTCAGTCTCAAAATTTTCTTATAATATCCTTTACTTATTTTCTCCCATAATAACTCTTTTGAGCCTAAAAATAATTTTCCCAAAATTATTGTCCTTAAAATAAGGGAGAAACTAGGCCTTTAAAATCCTCAAAAATTCTTCAAATATTCTCATATTCCATCATTTCTTATAATCAATTCCTAATTACCCCCACTAAACCTCAATTAATTTCTAGGATGTTACAAATATCTTGGAGGACCAACCATCAAATGATCCTGCTAAAATTACTTCTGAGGCTGAATTAGACCAAACTACACAAGTAGACTTAAGAAATCTTAAAGCTTTGCTAGCAATATCAATCCTTTTTTGCTTCTCTTCAATCTTTATATTTGCATCCCTAGGAGAATAGAATGTGTCACTATCAACGTCAATATTAAGGTCGCTAGAGATACATGAAATGAAATGAATAGAATCTATTGATACATTATTGCCATTGTCATCTTTCCTTATCTATGTGAAATTGCAGCCCTCGACGATGACGATTGATCTGAAAGAAGAGGTGGAAAGAGGAATAAACTGGAATGTGTCGTCAAAGGATTTTTCTCCAGTGACCAATCGCATCAAATACTGGTCAAAAGGTGGACCACGGAGCCACCACTCAAGATCTGGTGCAACGAGCTTGACGACAATATCGGGATCTCCGAAGCAGTGAAACATGCACAAAAACAGCCCCACATATAAGCAATTTTACAGCAACATTATGGAGCAATAATTCAACAAAAAAGAAATATCAACACATAGCAATTTGAAGCACAAAATAGCAATAGGTAGGAGAAAATAATATGTAAGCCAAACCCATGATCAAAATCTTTTCTAGGTCATGTGTGTACAAAAGCATTAGTTATGATCATAATCCCCTCAAAAGACCAAATACCGTAAGTTAATTATTGAAAATAGGGGAATGTAAGTTGAAATGTTGGAAAAGATTAAAGAGGAAAAATTAGCAGCAGTAGAGGATAGAGAATACAAATGAAGAAAACAAGTCGCTATTCAACCCAATTTGCTTTGTCCATGCTGATTTAAACCTCTTTCTCCCATGTACTTGCATCATATATATACACTTAACTTTCATGCCTCTAAGTGTATTTATTCAGAAAAGGCGAACATGGCCATAGTGAAAAACTTGGATCTTTCTCTTTCAAGTTTTTGGATTATTGAACCATTTTAAGTGTGAGGGGGAATGAATCATGGTTTGAAAGCAAAACATATGGAACACCCTCCAGTCAAATTCATATAGGTTAGACTTTAAAAGCACCACAAAATGTAGATTCAAGCCGTCCAACATAGTAAAAAGCCTACCTTTCCTTTTCAATTTCAATCATTACCCATCCACCTTGTCATGATCTTAGTTGAACATAACCTTAAGACACGATTTCAATGTAAAATGTCATGCAGAAAGCTAGAAAACAAACAAATATAAGAAAACATCCATAAGAATTTATCAAAGATACTAGATGTATACCCACAAGTAGATCCAATCACTAACATTATAGTAATATATTAATAAGAGAATTGAAAGTGATCGAACTGTGAGAAATGTGATGAGGATGTATGCTCACTGGGCTCAATGATTCTTCTCAAGAAATCGGGATCAACCCAAATATTCTTCCTAAGATTGATGAAGGGGGAGTAACCAGATTACACAACAAGATTTAGTGAAAGGTGAAAATGAAAATTTTAAAATAGAGAAAGAAACAATCTTACCAGAATTTGGGAGAAGGCAAGGCTGACAAGGTGGACGATGTATGACTTCTGATGCCATGATGCTCACTGATTCCTCTTGCTCTGTTCTCCTGCTTACTTGCTTAGCACTGATAAAGAAATGGGGTAGGTAGAGAAGAACGGTGAAGATAATGTGCTTTAGGGGTGGAGTAGCTTGGGTTTAAGGAAGAATGGTGACGATGGTCTGATTATCCACGTTTGAGAGGCGATGGTTTGAGAGGTGTGGAGGGTTTGAACATTGAAGCAACGACAGGTTTGGTGAGAGGCAATGGTTTGAGAGGCGTAGGGGATTTGAGAGCGAGCAGGTCTAGGAAGGAAAAATTATCCACATCTCACAAATGAAAAAGAGACATGGAAAGTAAATAATCCTCCATGTAAATAATCCACATCTCACAAATAAAAATGAGATGTAAAAAACTATCTAATCCATCTCACAAATAAAAATGAGGCGTAAAAAACTATCTAATCCATCTCTCACAAATAAAAATGAGACATAAAAAACTATCTAATCCATCTCTCACAAATAAAAACGAGATGTGAAAAGTATTTTTCACATCTCACAAACATATATGAGACATGGAAAGTATTTCCCACCTTTATTTGGGGGCTGTTTTTTAATTTACCGTCTTTATTTTACCAAAATCCATGTCTAACTAAAGTTATGAGACATGGAAAATACATTCCATGTGTCATTTCTATTTGTGAGGCATGATTTGTCCACACACTTCTCTACATATTTACACTTTTGGCAATGCCTTTTTTTATGTCTATTATTTGAAAAATAGATGTGAAATGGGGACGTAGATCATATTTTTGTAGTAGTGTAAATTCTCAAAATCTCACTATCTTAAGAAACTTTGACTAAATGCTTGTATAGATAAGCTTTCTCACACAGTAGATTTAGGATAAATCTTTAGTATCTCCTAACACTGCCTCGCGTGCGTCCTATTGCACTTAATGCAGTGGCCTGCCACACTTAGCACTAACAAGCCATACTCTTTTGGCTGAGGCTCAGATTGAAACTATGACTCTAAGGATGAAACCCATACAACACAACAAGTCAAGCAAACAACAATAAGTAATGCATATGCAATGCATCTCCAAGGTGTCATAGATCATGTGATTTAGTCTATTATATACCTATCTATTATCATGCACCAATGTGTTTCTAGCAAAAGCTTGAGGCCTTTCATACTAATCGACAACTGATTATTTTTTCACATGTATGTGTCCCTGAACAATGGGGAATTTATGGTTGGTGGTTGAAATTAACTTTTGGATCAATTATGTTTGATTAAGGGTCTTATGTGTTCTTGTGAAGGGATGAATGATTATGTATGCTAAGAGTTTTGAAACAAAAAGGAAAGGGGTATATGTATGTTTTGTTTTAATTACCATGTTAGTTGAGCCTATTCCAACATGGTAGAACCCTTAGATTTGTATGAGATTTTATTAACTATATTAGTAGGGAAGTCCTTTATAACATATTTAAACTTTTGATTTATAAGTTGATTTTAATAATTATATTAGGTATTATTTTTCTAACACAGTTAACCAAATATACGCAATTTCCTATGTTTAAGTTAGGTAAAGATTTTTCTATAACCATGTTAGGCAATACCTTCTCTGACATGGTTTACTTTATGACTTTACATCTCCAACTTTAATTATCCATATAGCTTTTTATTTAGAAATTTTGTTTTCTATCATGGATTTTTACTCTTGAATGTATGGTTCAAATCTTTTCTTACAATAATAGCCATCTTTTGTTTTAATTAGTGAAATGCTTTTTTATCATAGTTAGGTTAATCATCTTATTCTAAAAAGGATTAATTGGGATAAATTCTGGTATTAGAAGATGAATTTTATATAAATTAAATTTGTAGAATAAAATTATATCTGTTTGTATTTCTTAGCCATGATTGACTTCATCCTTAAGAGATAAGGTTTCAAATTAGAATATTTGTATAGACAGATTATGATGACAACATTTTTTGGTAAGAAAAATGTGAAGATGACGATGTGACCCTTGACTTTTGAAGATAGAGTGAATGTAACATCCAAAATTTGAATTTGGAGTGTAATGATTAATTTTGCTACTTAAGTAATGATTTGTGGATGATTTTTTAAACTATTGAGGATTATAATGTTAGTAATGAATAATTGACAACATTGTTGAGAATGATCATTTGAGTAATTTGAGGACAATGTGGTTGAAAAATCCTGGGATTTGTATGATTTTTCTATGCTAATTTGAAGCAATTAACATAATTGAGATGCAATATTGGCGCATGATTGCTTAATAAAGATTTTAGACCGTTAGGTGAAATTAGCATGGAAATGAGATTAATTAGACATAATTGGATATTGATTTGTATTAATTGATCTCTAGGACTTTTTGATTCTTGTTTATTGTGTTTTTTCTTGTAGGATAGCCTAAGGACAAAAAGGAGAGAGATCCAGGAAGAAGAGGAGCTCAAAAGAAGACTAAATGGATGTACAAAGGCAGGCCAAAAATAAAAGAACCCCTCTGTATGGTGTGCCACAACACACGAAGTAAAAAAGCGGAATTAGCCCCTCTATATGGTGTGCTGTGCACAAATATGTGTGCTGTTGTGGCACACATGCATCAATACAGCTACGTGTGTTTGCTAATTTTTCAATGCAGATTCGACCCAAATCAACTCCAACTCGATACTTGGTCCAGACTTAAAATAGTTGAACCCTAGACCATTTTACACAGATTTTGGAACCCTAACCCAATTCTCTCTTCTCTTCTCTCATTTTCTTCCATTTTCCTTCCATTTTTCCACTAGTTTCCTTCATCCTTCCACCATGGCTACAAATGTATTGGATCTTGGAGATGATGAGCTCTCTTCCATGAGTAGCTAAACATTTCACAGCTTTTATGAATGATTGGAAATGGCTTGAGCTCATGGTCTTCATAGTGGAGTCTTGTTTCTTTTTCCTTCTCTTTGTATTTATGAATTCCTAGGTCTAGGTTCTTCAGTCATGCACTTGAGGCTTGGATTGTGTGTTTTGATTTAAGTTTGTTGTGATTTTGGTTTGTAATGAAGATTTAAACTCATTAAAATATGCTTATATATATGTTCTTTATGATTCCATTGATTTCTCTCTATTTATGCATGGTTTTGTAGATAGTTTGGATGAGATGGATTGTAGATGTACCTAATACATTATTAACCATTAATCACACTCTAAGGTACTTAATAATGCCTAATTGAATTGGTTCAAGAGATTAGGTGTTAGACATGATGTAACATCCTAAAAATTAATTGAGGATTTAGTGGGGGTAAATAGGAATTGATTAATGATAAATAATGGATTATGAGAATATTTGAAGGATTTTGAGGTATCTTTGAGGATTTTAAAGGCCTAGTTTTTCCCTTATTTGGACGATAATAATTTTGGGAGAGATTATTTTTAGACTCAAAAGAGGATATTATAGGAGGAAATAAATAAAGAATACTATGGGAAAATTTTGAGAGTGAAAAGAAAATTTTTTCTTCAAAAGAAATATCTTATTTGAGAATTTTAAGGCTTAGTAGTATATTTTTCCTCTCTTCCTACTCACCTGCCGACAGTCCTTTCCTTCTGCACATCTTTCACTGTTTCAATTATTAATTCATCAACCAATCACACTCAACTACTATTTATATATATTATATTATTATTAATATTATATTATTTAAATATTATATTATTATTATATTATTATTATTATATTATTATTATTAATATTATATATACCCCCTCTCACCCTCCGTCTCTCACTCTCCTCCCCCTCACTCTCATTCTCTCTCACTCACGTCTCTCTCTCTCTTTCTTGCTCTCACTCTTTCCACCACCAACATTCCTATTATTAGACTTATTAGAGCTCGTTGATATAGGAATTGTAAGCTTTCCGGCCAACTAAACATATTTTTGGAATCCCGTAAGTCTCCTCTACATTACTATGTCATTAGTTTTTCGATTTGTTATACTTGAAAAATTAGGCTTTGTCCAAATTGGTATTTTTGGGAGTCCTAAGATTAGTAAACTGAAGCTTAGACCTTGATTATGAGTTCCTCTAAATAGATTTTTCATTATTAGAGTTTTTGTTATTATTGGGAATTTTTGAATTTTTGGATATTTTGGAAAGGGGGCTTTTGATGATTTGGGATGTTTATGGTTAAATGGATAATTTTTAGATATTTATTAAGGTTATATGAGGAGATTTAACTGATGGATTCGACTGAAATTTGGACCCAAGAAAATATTGGTGGATAAAGTTTGAAATTAATGGGATTTTATGTAGGTAATTCTGTAATTCAGGATGTTGGATATGGGTTTATGGATTTATGGGATTAGTTTATACTCCACAAAAATAATATTTAATTAATAATATTTATCATTTAGTGATATTTTTTATCCGGAAAAAAAATGTATGAATATATTTAGGGGTAGTTTAAGGTAAAATTGTGTTAGAATATTTAGGTAGTGTTGAGCAATATGTTAATAGATATTTATATTGATATTGTAGAGTCTCATTAAGAATTACGGAGTGACTTTGTGTGATTATCTGTGAGCTAAGGAGCAACAGGTAACTCTGGAAATTTCTTTCGTATGCTTGTGAATTATGTGTAGTTTTATTTTAATTAATTATCACACAATAATAAGTTTGTCATTTTTCAAGCATGCTTGCTTATTGCCTATTTGTTATGGAAAATAAATTACGCTTGTTTTATTTTAAGCATGCTTGAGTATGTTGAGTATATTGGGCTGATAATTATTTATGAATTATTTATGGTGTAATGATGATCGCATTTGCATCCATGAGGGGTTAAGATTTGAAGAGGAGTTATATGATAGCCGTACTACCATGTGGTAAGCCATCACTCGGTGCACAGTGGATGGCACTTGTCAGGGCCCCTCCTTCCATGTTTTCCTTTGGCCGGGATCGCATTGGAGTTGTGGGACATGTGACACCTCCTTAGTGTTATTCTTTAAGGAGGGGAGCCATAGTCCATACTTGAGCTCTGTATCTTTGGCCGGATACATCTTAGGTATTGGTGAGCTTGAGATAATTCAGTTGTATGAATTAGTTCTCTATTGGACAATATGTGTTAGCCTATGGCTCCAGTCAGCGGAATAAGGATGGACGGTGAAATAAGGAGTTGCATATTGCACATATAAATATTTATTTATGAGTACAATTCATTGAGAATTTAAATGAACGTTTTCCCTATGTTGAGTATACCTAATATATATTTGAAAGCCATGAGTTGTATGAAGAATTACATGTGTATAATTGGTTAAATTAGAATTATACGTGATTTGCTTGTGTATGATAGGATTTTTCAGTAGTTACTGAGATGTCGATCTCATCCTATTATTAACATTTTCCAGGTGAATGACCTAATAGGAAGCAAGGGAAGACACTTGAGAAGTGAGCTTTGAAGGCTCTTTGTGCTACTTAAGTTTATGTTATGTTGTATTTATTTTGCCATGAACTTAAGACTTTATGTTTTATTATAAATTATCGTGAAGTTTTAAAATTTTCACTATGACGTGGGATGTATTTAAACTAAATAATTACCTATGCTAGATGTTGGATACTTTTTAATGCTGTAATAGCATTCTGGTCAAGTGCTTGAATATGAATTTTGGGGGGTGTTACACATGACGGTTTGTGAGGTTTGATATTCTAGGAAACTTAGAGAAAACTCAAGGTACTAAAGGGCTTAACAATGTCTAATTATATAGTGTCCATTAATTAGGAATTGGACCCATTGGTTTATGAGGGTTTTGTATTTAAGTGACTTAGTGCCTTTGACTTCTTAATTATCTTAATTGAGCTAGGATAGCCATTGAAAATCAATTTCCAAGAGAATCTTGATCATTTTATCAAAAACCACTTTCGTTCTACTCTTTTAATTAAAACCTTGAAAATATCTATTTCAATTGCATTCAATCATTGAAAACCAACTACAACATATTTTCACCCATTTCATTTTACATTTAGACATTTAGTTCACTAGGTAGTTTAGTTAAATATTGGCTCGTTGAGAATGACTCGGATTGCACCACTATTGATACACCCTTGCATTCCAATTTATAAATATCCTTTCATTGACCCAAGGGTGACACGATGACGGTTGAATCAAATGGTGTCGTTGGTAGGGAGTCATTAATTTGAGTCCCTTGTGAATTAAGTGTCAATCTTCAAGATTGATTTGGGTCAATGTGAGCCATTAGGTTGCATTTAGGTCATATTTTTCATTTTTGGCTTGTAGCTTAGATTTAGATTGCATTTTAGTCTAGCTTTCCTTTTTGCATACCATAATTTGAAAACCCCTAAAAATTAATATAGACACTTGTGACTTGCATTGTTTTTGCTTTTCGGTTTACATGTATTCTTGGTTTCTTTTGTGGTAGTTTTATTGTTCTTGCTTGATTATGCTTTTGTTTTGCTTGGTTGTGAGTGCATAATTCTATTCTCCAAGTCACATTTTTTGTTTTTGGGCTATACTTATGCATATGACACCATTTTGAACTCTCTTGCAAGATTTGACTAATCTCATTTTTGTGAAGAAGGGTAATTTTGGAACTCAAGTGGTCAAAATTGGATTTTGAACCATCTTGAAATTGATTTTTTCATCCTATACTTGTTTTCATCAATTGGCACTTGTTTGAAGTGGTACATTTGGTTTTCTCTCACTAGTGTAATTTTAAAACCACTTTGGAAAAATTCTATTTTGACTGCATTATTCAATGTATGTGTTTTTGTTGCTCGCTATGTTGCCCACAGTGAACTTCCACGGTGAACTGCCTTTACTTTGCCTAAAATGAGCTAGAGCCATGGTGAAGATCAGCTGACAGCAAGCTACTTTTCTGGTAACATACACACTTAATACACATACATACACATTCATACACCATATTCCATCCATTCTTGCTTGAGTTTTGTAATTTTCAATTCTAGGTTCCTGCTTATAGTCCACTTGATGTCTGCTTTTTGTGTGACTTAATGTTGACTTTTATGCTTAATTTGTGCTATTTGTTTTAGCTGCATTGTGCATGACTAGAGGGTGGAGGAGATTAAACATTTTACCCATCAACCTTGAGATTGAGCGATCCCTTACCCAGCATAAGAGAGCCAATCTAGAGCATCCTTCAGGCCCAATTTTATGGAGTGTTCTTTTAGGGAGTTTAGCAATTCCTCTCATTTGGATATCGACGAGTAAATACATGTTGAAATCCCTTTAGACATCCCACAAATGGCTCAAAGACTACCACACAACAATAACATTCCCAATGCTAATCCACCATCTCCACCACCACCCAATTGTCATAATGCTAACAATAGTAATCCGAACAATGGAGAGGGTGAGGGAATAGGTAACCATGAGATTCCTAGGAGGAGAAGCATTAGGGAAGTCACTTTTAATGGAGCCACATATGATCCTTTTCATGTTGCATATTCTAATTTAACTGCTAATTTTGAAATCAAAGGTCCACTCATTACTTCTCTCCCTCATTTTGCAGGCTTGAAAGGGGAAGACCCATACCAACATCTGCGTGGGGTCTTCTTCACTTGTAGTAGCATCAAGCCGGTGGGTGCAAACTTGGGCGATGTACAACTAAAAGTGTTCTACTTGATACTCAATGGGAAAGCGAAGGATTGGTTAATGATGTTAGAATAATGAGTTTTGATGATAACAAAACATAACTTAGGCATAAAGAAAGGTTGGGTAAGGATCAGGAATAACTTAGAAACAATCTAATAGAAAATCCTAAGTATTGCCTAATCGATCAGGATCAGATTATAAGTTAAGGAACCATAAGCCTAATCGATCTGGGATAGATCAGAGATAAATTAGAAGTTAAGATCATAGGAACCCAATCGATCAGGGACCCCTATGATTGATCAGAGAAAGTGGAAAATGAACTGAGTGTTAGTATGATCGATTAGAGCAATCAGAAGAACTTAGTGTAATTGATTAGATAAGCCTAATTGATCAGACATTTCCTGTGATCGATTAGAAGAACTAAAGAATAACTCAAGTCTAATCTATTTCTAATTGATCAGACAGGCTTAATCAATCAGAGGACAATGTGTGATCGATCAAATAAAGGCTATAATTTGAATGTAATCTGAGTGCAATTGATTGGATAAGTCTAATCGATCAGCGACCTTCTGTGATCGATTAGATGAGATTTTTTCTAACTATCTATTCAATGATGCAGGTCATGATTGATGAGTGATCCATGTGTGATCGATCAGGAACCAAAACCTGTGATCGATCAGAGCCTATGATCGATGTGGCGATAGACTTAATTCAAACTGAATGGACAAGCCTACTTTTAGCTTTCAAGTATAGAAGTTTTTTAGACCTATTTTAGGAAGTTAACGTTAGACACATAAGTCTGTCATTAGAGCCGTTTGATTCAACAACTAAGTTCTGCAATTAATGAAGAGCGAGGAACTGAAGCAAACCAAGTACAATGGAGTTAATACTGCCCAGAACACATTCTTCTCAACACTCCATCTATAATCATCTCTCCTCTAAGATAAAGCAACAGCTATAACTTCATCAATGGTCAGAATTCCAGAGACCAATATAAAAGCCTTGATGAAGAAGTTGGTTTAGGTATTGATGATAAGCATTGATTATTATTACTAAGTTATACTTAATCCATTCAATACTTACCAACTTTTAGAGAGATCATTCATTGTCTTTATACTTCAGTGTGTATCACAATCAGCTCACTGTGTAAACAAACATTCTATAATCACATTTCTAGTGAGGCTTACTCTTAAGATAGTGGGATCTTAATAGTAGGGTGTATTCTTACAAGTTGTAAGGGGGTGATTAGTAAGAGAGATCACTTGTAAAGGCACTCAAGAGCCTGTTTGAATCTTGAGGGATTAGTAGAACCCAACTGAAGGTTGGAGAACTGGACGTAGGCCAAAAGTTTAGGCTGAACCAGTATAAGCTTTGTGTCTCAAGTGATTGAGTTTTTAGTTAGCACAATTCACCCCCTCTTGTGCATTCCTGCCAATTACATTTGGTATCAGAGCCTGGTCTTCTCATAGCATACTAATCCCACGATCAGGAGAAGTAAAAGATCCACAATTGCAGGATATGATAATGTCCTTCCTGAAGGAAGTTCGATTTCTAAACCTCCTGGATTTAATGGAGAACACTACACCTTCTGGAAGATAAAGATGACAATCTTCATCAAGGCAACTGGATACCTCCTTTGGAAGATAGTAGAAGAAGGAGATATTATCCCTATGAAAACAGAAAATGGATCTCAAGTACCAAAGCTGCCCCACGAACTCACAGAAGATTATAAAGAAAATCTGGAGCAGAATAGCAGGGCAATCGTGATTCTTCAAAATGCCCTAAGTCAAAAAGAATATTTAGGGTATGTCATCTAGAAACATCCAAAGAAATGTGGGATGCTCTAGCAGTTGCTCACGAGGGAACTACAGGAGTAAAAACAAGAAGAGTTGAGCAATTGATATAAGATTTTCATCGGTTTAAGATGGAAGAAGGAGAACCAATCAGAAAGCTAGAAATCAAATTCACACATCTAATAAACAACTTCACTGCTCTTGGTAGGAGGATCTCAGAGGCTGAACAAGTATCCAAAATATTAAAGATTCTCACACTAGAATGGCAAATGAAGGCTACCGCAATACAGGAAATGAGAGGAGAGTCCATGAGTTCGATTACATCCTTATTTAGAAGTTTAGCTGAATATGAGTCTACTATCAAGACTCAAAGAGAGCTCTATGGAGACAAGAAGAAGAAGAATCTAGCCCTCTTAGTTCCTACAAAAGATTATGAGGATGAGGAAGAAGAAGAAGATCTAGATGATTATGAGATTGCCTTCATGGTCAGAAAATTTAGAAGATTCTTCAGAAATGGAAGAAGATTTTAGAATGGTGGCCCTAGCAACACTAGAAGGGATTCTCAGAAAAATCATCCTATGTGCTATGTATGTAAGAAGCTTGGACATTTTAAATCAGAATGTCCAAGTCTTTAGAGATTCAAGGAAAAGGAGAAAAAGAAGGAAAAGTTCTAGACCAAAAAGAGAGCCTATGTCTCATCCATATGGGGAGATAGCTCAGATGAAGAGGCTAATGATACAGAGGAAGTAGCCAATCTCTACCTAGTAGCTCAAGAAGAATCTGACAGTGAGGTATATAACTCTGATTTATCGTTTCATGAACTACAAGATGCATATGATGAATTACATATAGAATTTGTAAAACTTGTAAAGGAAGTAGGTGCATTAAAAAGGAAAAACAAGGAATTAGAAAAGAAAGTTGAGGTATCTGCACAAGAAAATGAAAATGCTGAATGCAAAAACTGTGAAATTCTTCTGAAAGAAAAGAAAAAGGTTTATAATATTTTGAAAGAGTTCACAAAAAGCACTGAAGCACTAGACATTATGCTAATGAGTCAAAGAGCCTTTAGAGATAAAACTGGGCTAGGTTATGATTCACTAGACAAGTCTGTGAAAGAAAGAAAGAAAGTGCCTAAAGAAAAACCATACTTAAACTTCTTCAGAAAAGCTTCAGCATATTCATCACCATTTATCTTTTGTAATTTCTTTAACAAAAGGGACATACTGAATCTACATGCTATCCTAAGAAATATGGTATATCAGGACTATATAAGTGGGTCCCCAAAGGTACATACCAGCCTAAAATCCACTTGGATCAAAGGTATCGAACTAACCTAAAGGACCTAAGAAAGTTTGGGTACCTAAATCTGTTTAGTTTGTACAGATATGTCTCAAAGCATCCAACAACAATAAGTGGTACATAGATAGTGGATGCTTAAGACACATGACTGGAGATAAGGAGAAATTTGACAATCTAATTATGAAAGATGGAGCAAAAGTTAGCTCTGGTGGAAACCAGTCAGGAAGAATTGCTGGAATGAGAGAAATTGGCTTTGGAAAAGATATCTACCTAGTGGAAGGCCTCTGTCACAATCTACTAAGTGTCTGTCAGAGTACTGACAAAGGTAACTGGGTAATCTTTGACTCAAATGAATGTCTTATAATTGATAAGAAAGAATCAACCATAGACAAATCCAATCTTAAGTGTCGAATGAAAGCTAATAGGAATGGAAACTTGTATACAGTTGATTTAAGTCAACAATTCTCTGAAAAATGCTTCATAAGTAATTCTGATAACTGCTGGCTATGGCATAGAAGATTAGCTCATGTAAACATTGCAACACCTACTTCTAGGACTCATTCAAAAGATTAATAATCATTGGGAATCATATTCAAGCTCATATGGGACTTAGAACATCAAAACTACAAACTTTTAAAACTTTTCTTTATTTCTGGAAAAATGCTGAAAATGCGGAACTTTTCCAGCAACTTTGAAAAATCATAACTAATTTTAGAAAAATGGTTTTGACTTGGTTCAAGTCTCAAATCAAATCTTGAAGAGTCCTCTATCTGGGAAAAATATCAAACATAACATGCATCAACCCCGGTGATACAGATATTTGATTTTCCCAACCTGCCTTCATTTTCACGCCCAGAAATTTTGGCCTTGTTACGTGATTTTTAATTTAAGCTACATAACTTCAATTTACTTCGTTTTTGGGTTTCCAGAAAGCCCTAGATGTCTAGTAATTTACATAAAATATTAGCAGCTAAAGGAATTCATTTGCTAACTCGAATAGATTCATCAATAGACATTGCACAGAATAGAACCCAGAAAACAGCATCTCAATTGCATGAATTAAAAACTTGTTCTTAATGGCCAAGAATGACCATATACATACATAAATCCAAAAGGAAAACATAATAACAACATAATCCAAGGCATCCCAACAATATTACAGATTTATCATAAGTTCAAAGATGCACAACAAAAACAAAGAGCATTGAATCTTCATCTTGACTAAGCTAGCTTCTTCTCTTTCTCCTTGGATGAACTTGCTCCTAAAATGGTTTAGATTTGGGGGGTGAGATTTTGGGGAAAATCTCAGAAGCTCAACACTCAACATACAACCATGCAAGTTTAACATTGGACAAGATATGGCAATACCAATAACTTATACATGTGAGCATTTATGTTCTTGAATAATAACATATGGCCATAGCATTATAAGAAACACATAATCAGTTCAAACATGATTCATCAAGGCAGCCAAATACCACATCACAATATTGAAACAATGCTGGAAATGTAATAGAGTAAGTACTATCTTAGAGCTTTACAACTTCTCTTGGAGTCCCAACCTTCAAGGCTCCTCAAGAACACTCAAGAACACTCCTTTTTCTCTCACTTTCTTTGGGGCTACGAATTTTGGTGTGAAGAATGGGATGGAAGAGGTCTTATTTATAGGGGAAATGAGGGCAAGGATTACCCCAAGCCACCTCACACATTGCCCAATAGTTTTGAGATTTCTCTTGCACACTTATCGTATCTTAGACTAGCCTCAACTATTGCACCACTCATGCATTTTTCTTTTCTTGTCTTTTATATTATTTTATATCTTCTTAAAAATGATTATTTTATCCTTAGAAAGAGGCTCCCTTAGCCTATTTGAACCCTAAAGCCTATTATCTCATTTTATCAAATTAGCAATTTCCTTTTAGTTCATTGGAGGGTTAATATTTTAAGCTCTTTTTCCTCTTCTTCTATCCCTCCATCCGCCACCTTTGGCCAATTGGGGAAGGAAGAGAGACTTCTCTTATGAGACACAATGACATCACTCACATGCATCTTCTCTTGCATGTCTTCTCATTGGTTACTTATCCTCTTATTTCTTTTTCTTTTACCTCTTGCATGCAATTCTATTGGCTTCCTCATTTTATTTTATTTACTATTTTGATTTTCTTCCTTGCATGTCTTCCTATTGGCTATCTTGTTATGATGACCCCTTCTTCTTTTCCTTTGCATGCATTTCTATTGGCCATTAATAATCCTTTTCTTTCTATTATATTTTTATGCTTACACATATTGCAATTCCTTTTCTATTTATTATTTGCAACATAATTCCTCCCTTCTTCATGACATGTGGCACCACCCTAAGCTCTTTCAAGGGAATTACCACTTCTCATGGGCTAATGTCTTTCCCTAGTCCATGTTCTAAGCCAACGATCAAGAGAATCAAAGATCCATAATGGTAGGATATGACAATGTACTCCCTGAAGGCAGTTCAATATCCAAGCCACCTGGATTCAATGGCGAACACTACACCTTCTGGAAGATAAAGATGAAAGTCTTTATCAAATCATTAAGATATCAACTCTGGAAGATAGTGGAAGAAGGAGACATCATTCTTATGAAGACAGAAAATGGAGTTCAAGTGCCAAAACTACCACAAGAACTCACAGAAGATGACAAAGAAAATCTGGAACTAAACAGCTGGGCAGTCTTGATTCTTCATAATGCCCTAAGTTAGAAGGAATACTTTAGAGTATGTCATCTGGAGACAGCAAAAGAAATGTGGGATGCTCTAGCAGTTGCTCATGAAGGAACTGGTGGAGTAAAGACCAGAAGAATTGAGCAATTGATCTCTGACTTCCACCTATTCAAAATGGAAGAAGGAGAACCAATCAGGGAACTGGAAATCAGGTTCACCATCTGATAAACAACCTTACTGCCATTGGAAGGAGAATTTGAGAAACAGAACAAGTCTCCAAATCTTGAAGATACTGACTCCTGAATGGCAGATGAAGGCTACTGTAATCCAAGAAATGAGAGGAGAATCCATGAGCTCCATCAAATCCTTATTTGGAAGTCTGGCTGAATATGAATCAACCATCAAGGCACAAAAAGAACTATATGGAGACAAGAAGAAAAAGAATCTTGCTCTGTCAGCCGCTACAAAAGATGATGAGGATGAGGAAGATGAAGAAGAACTGGATGATGATGAGATGGCCTTCATGGTCAGAAAATTTAGGAAATTCTTTAGAAATAGAGGAAGGTTTCAGAGAGGTAGCTCAAGTAACACTAGAAGGGACTTCCAAAAAAATGCTCCTGCATATTATGAATGTAAGAAACCTGGACACTTTAAATCAGAATGTCCAAGTCTTCAAAGTTTTACGGAGAAGGAGAAAAAGAAGGAGAAGTTCCAGGGCAAAAAGAAAGCATATGTCTCTTCTATGTGGGGAGATAGCTCAGAAGAAGAAACCAGTGATGCTGAGGAAGCAGCCAACCTCTGTCTGGTAGCCCAAGAGGAATCGTCTGACAATGAGGTATATCATACTGACTCATTTTTTCAAGAACTTCAAGATGCATATAATGATATACATGTTGAATTTGTGAAATTGGCAAACGAGGCGTCTGTTTTGAGAAAGAAAAACAAAGATCTTGAAAAGAAAACTAAGGAAATAGATTGCATGAAATGTAAACCAACTTCTAAAGAAGCTCTTCAAAAGAAAGAAAGTTTTGAATGTACAAACTGTGAAAAACTTTTGAAAGAAAATGAAAAGATTTATGGAATTTTGAAGAAATTCACTAAGAGCACTGAAACACTTGATATCATGCTAATGAATCAAAAGGCTTATAGAGATAAAACTGGGATAGGCTATGATCTAACTCCCAAATCCCTGAAGGAGAAAAATACTGCACCTAAAGAGAAATCCTACTTGAAGTTTTTCAGAAAAGCTTCAGAATACTCATCACCATTTAGTTTTTGTAATTTCTGTAACAAGAAGGGGCATATTGAATCAACCTGCTATCCTAAGAAATATGGAATATCTGGGTCATACAAATGGGTCCCTAAAGGGACACATCAGCCTAAAGTCCATCAAGATAAAAGGCAACACACTAATCCCAAAAGACCTAAGAAAGTTTGGATACCTAAATCTGTATAGTTTGTGCAGGTTTGTCTCAAGGCATCCAACAATAACAAGTGGTATATAGATAATGGATGCTCAGGACATATGACTGGAGATAAAGAGAAATTGGACAAACTAATCATGAAGGATGGAGCTAAAGTTAGCTTTGGTGGAAATCAGTCTGGAAAAATTGCAGGAAGAGGAGACATTGGAGCAATCAAAGACATCTATCTTGTGGAAGGACTCTGCCACAACCTACTAAGTGTTATTCAGAGCACTGACAGAGGTAACTGGGTAATCTTTGACTCAAATGAATGTCTCATAGTAGATAAGAAAGAATTAGCTATAGATAAATCAAACCTTAATTGTAGATTGAAAGCAAACAGAAACGGAAACTTGTATACAGTTGATCTAAATCAGCAATTTTGATAACTATTGGCTGTGGCATAAAAGATTAGCTCACGTAAATATGACTCAGCTAGATAATCTAATCAAGAAGGATCTTGTCATTGGCATACCTAATATAAAAGTAAAAACTGACTTACTTTGTGAAGCATGCCAAAAAGGGAAACAAACAAAGTCCTCTTTCAAACCAAAGAAGGGAGTCTCCACTACTAGACCCCTGGAACTGATCCATATGGATTTGGTTGGTCCAGCAAGAGTAAAAAGTCTAGGAGGAAGTCTATACACTCTTGTGATTATGGATGACTATTCTAGGTTCACTTGGACTATGTTCCTTTCCTCTAGACATGATACCTTTGATGCTTTTTATCTGTTTGCTAAGAAAGTGTAGAATGAAAAGGGCAAGAAAATCAGCTCAATCAGAACTGATCATAGAGGAGAATTTGAGAACCAAGGCTTCCTGGAGCTGTGTGAAGAAAATGGTATAAATCACAACTTCTCAGCTCCCAGAACACCACAGCAAAATGGAGTGGTGGAAAGAAAGAATCATGTCCTCACAGAAATGGCAAGAACAATGCTTAATAAAAAGGAAATATCTCAAGTGTTCTGGGCAGATGTAATGAGTACAGCTTGCTACATATCCAACAGAGCTTACATACGAAAAAGAATGGATAAAACTCCTTATAAGCTTTACAAAGGAAGAAAGCCCAATGTAAGCCATCTCAAAGTTTTTAGTTCTAAATGCTTCATCCACAACAATAGAAAGGTAAATTTAGGTAAATTTGACCCTAAAGCTGATTCTGGAATTTTCATTGGGTACTCTAACATAAGCAAGGCCTATAGAGTATTTAACAAAAGAACTTCTACTGTTGAAGAGTCAGTCCATGTAGTATTTGATGAAACTGACTCTGAATAGAGGCCATTAATAGAAGAAGAATCTGATTTTTCAATCAAAGCTAAAGCCACAACACAACCAATATCATCACCAGATGAAGAAGGTCAAGAGAATGATTCCCATGATGAACCAGCAATTCCCTCAGCCTAGAGACATCATAGGGATCATCATCCTGAGCAAATAATTGGTAAAACAAACTAGTTAGCTGATAATGTAAAAGTTATAATGTTTTTTATATAAACTTTGATGTTTTTGTTTCAGTGCCTCTTCCAGCAAAATGACAATGATTGTGGGTACTACAACATGCGGTTCATGAAGGATGTTGTAACTCATGATCAAATTTTCATTCCTTTGAGTGTATGTTTTATATTGTTTTAAGCTATTATTGAGTTTGTATTTGTTAGACTTTAAGTTATTTTAATTGTCAATTAAATTTTTTTGCAGTATTATGAAGATACGCGTTGCAGCAAATTGTCGAAGCAAAACATCGATGAATTAATTGAAGAATGGTGCCGCCATGTATACCCACATTTCTCTCATAGATAGGTGAATATGTTAGCTAGCTTAGCTTGTTGGAAGATTTGATATAGCTAATTATCATGTTAACTTGTAGTATATAGTAGCTAGTAATTAAATAATTAGAATGCTTGCTTTCATTGTATTTGATCTCACTGGATATACGAATTTGGGTGTATATATGTACTTGAACAATTTGACTATAATTTTCAAGGTTGAAAAAACCGGATCGGGCATTAAACTGGCTAAAACACTGGTTTAAGGGTCAGAGGTCGAACCGGGGCCAACTTGGGGTCCAACCGGTCATAATTAGAATAATATAATTTAAATAAAACTATTTATATTTAGTTATATGTAATTTGAGTATCTAAAATAGTTGGTTAAAATATCATAGTTAATTATTTATTTTACTTTTGGACAAATATTAGATTACACACACATATATGTGTGTGTGTGTGTATTATTTTTTAATTCAATTTCAAATTTTGTAAATTTTTTAAATACTGAAAACTGGAAAAAAATCAGCTGCAAATATTCTATAAATTAAAAATTATCTACAAATGGATTTCTCGAATTTGAAATTGAGGTTTAAAAAAGAAAGAAAAAACGTTTGAATTCAGAGGTATAATAAAAGCATTTTCTGATTTATTTTATTCATTTTTCTAAAAGCTCTATGACCTTTATCTTTAGTGGGTTAAAAGAGGCCCAGCCCAAATCAAAAAAGCTAACCCTAACCTTTTAAGCTAAATTCATCAAACTGCAGCATCATCGTAGCCGCATCTTCATTGTCTTCTTCTTTGGCGTGATCCCTCTCTCAAATGCAGATACCTTTTGCTGCCCACAATGATCGTCTTCAACCTCTCAAATTTCAAATATTCTCTTGTTGTAGCCAAGTGTTAGTTAAGTCTCAGATTTCTCCTCTTATTTTCTTCTAGTCCTTTCGTCTTCTTCCCTTTCTTCTTTGGCTTTCATGAGTTTCATCGGGGATCTACAACCACTTTTTCATAGAGAATGTTAAAAACCAGGCAAATCACCCAACTCGGCATTTTTCCTGAGCCAAAGCCAAGTCAAGTCATTCAACCCGGATTTTCCCCGGGTTGTTTCTCCTCCCGAGCTATTGTGTGAACCAGACCGGACAGAGGTCCAGTTCACCGGTTTACCGGCCGAACCAGCCGGTCCGGTCCAGTTTTCTGAACTACAATAATTTTTGAATTGATGTAGACATAGGTTAGTATATAATTATTAAATATAAATTTTAAAAAAGTACCTTATTGTGGCGTTTTCCTGAGGAAACACCAGAATAAGGTAATAATTAAAAAAATACATATCATGGCATTTTGTCACAAAAACACCACAATAGGATTAATCTATTGTGGCACAGAAAGTTTAACCTAAAGTGGGGTTTTGAAAATGCCATGGGAACAATCGTGATACAGGCTATCATAGCGTTTTGAAAACGTCACAATTATATATATATATATAAAGGTCATGAAAGCCTTTGTCTATAGTAGTGATGAGAACTTTTTAAAGAAAGTTCAACTAGTTTTTTTACTAAAAACCAAGCTATCATTGAATTTATAAAGGCAATGGTTTAAAGGTCTGCAATCTAAATAGGGTTGAACCAGAATTAGCTAAAAGTCGGGATTGAAAGGTAAAGTTTAATTCAAATGGAAAAAAATATTCATAAAAAATCTAAAAAAAAGGTAATATTTAAAGGGTTGAGGTGCAAAAATATACAGAAGATATTTTCCAAATTGAGGTCAACACCAAATGCTTTTTTTAGGGTCAAAGGTAATAATGACATTCTTAAATAGGTGTAACAGTCACATTTTCCAATAATGTTTAGACCAATTGTTTTCTATGTTTGATTTATTGCTCCTTTAACTATTGGACACATGACAAGAAGGGAGACAAACAGGAAGGCACAAAGTGAGGAGAAATTAGAAATTGAGGTGAAGCTTGATGGTTTCGTCTTCCACAACAACTGGTAGATGTAGAAGAGTGATGGTTTAATTAAATAGCCTAGTCATGATAAAGAGAATTATGGTCCAATAAGGTTTTGTCAAAACTACAAGATAAAATCGGTAGGATTTAGTGAAAAACTAAATGTCCAATGTAACATCCCAAATTTTAAAAAGAAGCAATAAAGAGATTTTAAGTTCTTAAGGTTAATTAGAAATTAAAAAGTCCTCATAAAAAATTAAAAAATAAAAAGTTTTTTTTAAATGTTTTTAATTTTTATTTTCTTTTAACAATTGAAGAAAAATAATTAAAGGATAGATTTTAATATGAGAATTTAGAAAATTACAATGAGGCTCAAAGAAATATATGGTGGAATAATATATTTACTTTGATGCAAAGATTAATTTGTTGAAATTATTTTTAGAAAAAGACTGAATTGAAAATAATAAAAAATTGAATTCAGAAACTACAATGAAAAGCAAGGAAGCTTTTGGAATTGCAAAAAGATTATTATATCCCAGGCATAAAATTAGTTTTTTTATTAAGGGCATAAAATTCATTCAGTTATAAGAAATACGGTAAACTAATAATTTCATCTCTCCAATAAATATCCCAAGCCTTGCTATCCCCTCATTCTTTCCACTCCTCCAAACACTCTAATCTTCATCCTCTCGATCTCCACTAACCATTAGGACAATAGGAAACAGAATCCTAAATAATTTATGTTTATGTCATAATTTTGGGGTTTTCACGTCACTTTTGTATAAGACATTAAAACAAGTGACGTGGAAAAATGGACTTTTAACTTCCCTATAAATAACGGACGTGGAATGTCGGAGTTTTTACATCACAAATTATACAAAAAAAGAGGTCAATAGTTCCACAAAGGCCCCCTCTCAAAGTTTGTCACCGGACTTTTCACGCCACTTATTATCTAATAAGGGATGTGGAAAGTCCAGACCAGACTTTCCATGTCCCTTATCAGATAAGGGACATGGAAAGTCTGGCCTGGATCTAGGCTGGACTTTCAACGCCCCTTATAAGCTAACAAGGGACATTGAAAGTCCAGGCGTCCAGCCTCGACTTTTCACGTCCCTTATTATAGCTAATAAGGGACGTGAAAAGTCTAGGTTGGATTTTTCACGTCCCTTATTAGCTATTAAGGGACATTGAAAGTTCAATTTATTTTTAAAAAAATAGGGGCATTTTTTGTATTGGAATCAATTACAATTCAAAAAAATGCCCCCATATGAACATTTGAATTAAAATATAGAGGCAAGTTTTTGGATTGGAATCACCTATAATCCGAAAAAAATGCCCCTATATGAACATAAGAATTAAAATAAGAAACTGCAACATAAGAATTATAAACACAAAAATAACTAAATAAAAATTATGAACCAAAGAAAAAGTTATCATTAATCAAACCAATCAATCCTGTTTCTGGAATGAGGTCACAATTCCCATTTCTTTGTATATATCACTACAAAAAAAAGCGCGTATTAGTAGCGGTTATTTAGGTTGATTAGTAGCGGTTACAACCGCAACTAACACTTTACTAGCGGTTTCTATTTCCGCTACTAAATCTCCCGTGACAAACATTTAGTAGCAGTTATACATAACCGCTGCTAAGTCTGTCAACTCCGCTACTAATTCAGTAGTGGTTAAAGAAACCGCTAGTGAACAACAAATAAAAATTTCATTTTTTTGTATTTAATTAGCGGCGGTTTATCAAACCGCTACTAATGTCAAGAAAGAAAAAAACGTAATTTTATTTATTAGCAGCGGTTTATAACCGCAACTAAATACAAGTACATTTAGTGGCGCTAAAAAACCGTGACTAAGGATATGATGGATTTAGCAGCAGTTTAGAACCGCTACTGATGTGACATAAGTTTAGTAGCGGTTCTAAACTGCCGCTAAAGTCATCAATCATGAGTAGCGGTTTCACAACCGCTACTAAGTGGGAAAAAATAAAAAAAAAACAGCACGTGAAATTAAAATTGTCAACTAATTTTATCAACTAAACTGCTTTTAAGCAACAATTTACAATTTATAATTAAGAAGGTTCTTTAGCTCATGAACTTATAAAATAATATATCGAATTAATAATTAGAAACGCAAAAACATTTTACTAGAATAAAAGAACCAATTTAACTATAAACAAAATCAATTTTAATATTATAGTGCAAATCTGAACCAAAAATTAGAAGACATATTTGTATACAGAACAATTAAATATTACATAAAATAATTATATCTATAAAAAAAATTATAACAACATTGCTAGGTGAAGGAGATGAAGGAATACAAGGTCAGATGGAAAGAAAGAAAAGAGCAAAGAAGGAAATGAGCAGAGGGTAGAGAAATAATGGGAGAGTGGTGGGTATTTATAGGTGCTGGAGGCGCTAATTAGTAGCGGTTTATGTGTCTTAGTAGCGGTTAAAAAATGCTACTAAACGTAGCGTAATTTAGTTCCACTTTTAATTGCTACAAAATGTAACGTATATTTAGTAGCGGTTGTAACCGCTACTAAATGTTCGAAATTGAAAAAAAAAATTGATAAAAGAAATGTATGAATATTCTTTAAAAAAACATATATTAATGTTTGATACACACCGTTATGTAAAATGGTACAAATTAAAAAAATTTTGTCTCTTCAATCATCTTCTTGCTCCCGCCTAAGAAGAAAATAATAAACACCTATATCAATTTCTGATAATAAAATATGTGAAAAATTGTATAATAACTTTGTAGTTAGCAAACTCACCTAACTACTGGTAAATGCCCGTCTTCTTCCGGAATGAGGTTATCGAAGTTTTTAGGTTCAAAATGCTGGCTGTCTAGTTCCACATCATCTTCCTCACCCATTTCGTGGAGGTCTCGGGGCTTCATATGAATCACCATGTGCCAATCTTTGTGTTTTTGATCTTGCACATAGTAAACTTGCTGCGCTTATGAGGCAAGAATATACGGCTCGTCATCTGGTACTTCCCCTGTGTGAATGAGTCTTGAGAAATTGACGGATGTGATGCCCAAGCTATCTATTGTAATGCCTCGAGAAGTTCTGGTGTCCACCCACATGCAGTTGAAGAGAGGCACGGTGAAATGGCCTAGATAGTTTAGCTCGATGATATCAACGAGCTTCCCATAATATGATACGCCTCCAAATTGCATGTCAGTATCACGTGAGATAGCATAACTCCTTGTACCAAATGTGCCGAACACTCCAGAATTTTGGGTGAGGGAACCTTCATCCCGTGCAACGGTGCATAACTTAAAACCGTTGACGTTGTATGCCGTATATCTCCTGACATGGTCGAGCGGACCAGTTGCTAGATTTATCATATCAGGTGGATGGGGATTGTCGTCGTTGAGTATTCTGCGTGCAAACCAATCTGGAAACTCACGATGGACCTTTCTATCCACTTCAGCAGATGACCTTGTGCGACTACGAAGCTGGCGTTTAACATAACGCCGGAAATCCCTTAAATTCAAAACAACAAATCAGAAGATTTCGTGGTTTGTATATAAAATAATACGATGCATGTGCATAGTGTTATAATTCTTACTGAATGTAGGTCTCTACTTGAGGGCAATTTGTCAAGACATGTCTGTGTGCTTGCAACCTCTCAGTAGGAGTGAGCTTGTAATACTGACTTCCTCCAATTGGCTTTCTGACGGGTGGGAATAATGTGTTAGAAGGTGAGTGGACATTGGTGGGGCTGTCATCGACGCAAGGAGGGCAGTTGAACGAGGTCTCCATGTCATCAAAATACCGCGAACAATATGTTAACACCTCTTCACCAATGTAACCCTCTGCTATTGAACCCTCTGGAGATGCTTTATTCCTGACGTACGACTTCAATTTCCCTAGGTATCTGTAATTGCATTTACAATCAGATTACTGAAACAAAAATCATGAAATTACTGTACAGAGTAATTAATCAAATTACCTCTCTATGGGATACATCCAACGGTATTGAACAGGGCCACCCATCTTTGCGTCTTGAACGAGGTGGACAGTGAGATGGACCATCACAGTGAAAAAAGAGAGAGGAAATATCATCTCCATATGACAGAGCGTTAGAATTATTTTCTCTTGCAATTGATCTAACTCTGTTGCGTCCAAAACCTTTGCACACAATCGTCGGTAGAAAGAACTGAGTTGAACCAAAACATTTGACACCTCCGGGGGCAGTGTGCTTTTAATTGTCAGAGGTAGGAATTGCTGGAGCAAAACGTGGCAGTCATGACTTTTCAACCCGGCAATCTTCTTGGCATGCATGTCGACACATCTTGAGATGTTGCTTGAATAACCATCAGGAACCTTAATGTCCTTAAGTGTGGAGAGGAAGACTTCTTTGTTGCCTCTTGTGAGTGTGAATGAGGCTGGGGCAAACTTATCATTCTCATATGGCCAGGCGTCATGACGTATTCCCATAGCCATGAGATCTTTCCTTGCTTGCAGATGGTCCTTGGACTTTCCAGACTCGTTCAGCAACGTGTACAAAACATTGTCACACACATTTTTCTGGATGTGCATGACATCCAGACAATGACGAAGCTTATTAGATTTCCAATAAGGGAGCTGAAAGAAAATGCTCCTCTTTCTCCACTGCTGCACATTATCCCCGGCCGCATGGGACTGGCCACGAGGCCTTTTGCCACCGGGCTGAACGTTGACTTGCTTCCCGAATTGTACGTCGACATCTTCAAGCTGTTGAAGAACATCTACGCCAGACAACAACACAGGTGGATCTCTCATTTCCTGTGATCCGTTGAATCTAATTTTCTGCAACCTGAACCTGTGACCTCGAGCATGCATGAATGAATTTTGGTGTAGTTCAATCATTCGGGCATGCATGAATTTTGGTGTAGTTCAATCCCAACTTATTGATTGTCTTCTTTGCTTCGTAGAATGAAGGTGGGATTTCTGCCTGAGAAAATGCATCTCCCAATAATTCTAACACCATTGACATTCCCTTATCACTAAAGCCACACAAGCATTTGATGTGATAGAGTTTGACTAGAAATGAAAGCTTAGAGTATTTATTGCACCCTGGATAAACAATAATTTAGTGTAAAAAAGATGATTTAACTAACTATAAATGAAAGTTCGAAATTTTTAGTAGAACCTGGAAACAATGGCTTATCAGCTTCTGTCATAAGGTCGAAAATATTCCTAGCGGCATCGTTTCGGAAAAAATCTGGCAGTGGTCCATCAACGCCTTCTTCAGTAACGATGTTGTCACGTTGCACACCGAAAGCATCATGCACGACATCGTCGATTGGATCTACATGATCTTCGTGATCATCGATCTGCATTAATCCAACCTGAGACGTTGCAGCAGCTCGTTCACCGTCGTCATCATCATCGTTCTCCCCATGAATCCCCCAGAAAGTGTAATTGGATGGGAATTGTTTCGCTATAAGATGCTCAGACACAACATCTCTTGGATGCCACTTCTTGAATTTACATTTCAGACAGGGACAAAGAATATTATTGTTGACACTTGAGCGATCGAAAGCAAAATCTAAAAAATGGTTCAAACCGACCAAATAGCGGGGGGACGTACGTGGCAAATTGATCCAAGATCTATCCATTATATGAGAGAAGATATCAAAGATTGGAAGGATTGAAGTTTGCTGGAAATGTGAAATGAAATGAATAAGATGGAGTTTATATAAGCTAATTGAGTGTAGTGCTTTTAGTAGCGGATCAGAACCGCCGCAAATTAAGACCTTGATTTTAGTGGCGGTTTCGAATCGCCACTAAAGTTAGTAACGGTTAATAACCGCTACTAAAAAAATTTATTTAGTAGCGGTTTTCAACCGCTACTAAAAGTACTGACAATTAGTGGCGGATATGAACCGCTACTAAAACCAATAAGGATTTGTAGCGGTTTTAAACCGCTACTAAATAATTATATTCTTTTTTTTAATAAATATCGCTATACTAGAGTAGCGGTTCCACTTAGTCGCATTTATATATATATTTATAAAAATCGCATTTACATATAAAATAAATTATATCACAACAAAAAATTTAGAAATTTCTGCAATCGTAGCCAAAATAAAACACAAGTTTCACAACTAAAAAAAAGATGTAACAGTCCTGAAATTACAAACGTTCAACTAATAAAAAAACCCTATGACTACGCATCTGGTTGAGTGGTGTCCGGCTAACAACATTCTGGCTGATTGACCTCTGGCTGGGATCCTGAAGAACGGTTGCGCGTTTGTCTCGGTGGACGTGGTGATAGTCCTGGTACACGTATAGGAGGTCCGCCTGGGTCCACCCTCTGAATGATCCGGTCGAGTGCACTGTTGGTACTTTCGACCCAGGACTCCAATCAATCGTACACCTGATCTGTAATCTCCTGAGTCAACCGTTCCCTCATCCGAGCCTCATACTCCGGATCGTGCATCATAGAGCCGCTGGAAGACGCTTGGCCGGCTGCTGCAGACTGGGCAGTGCTTGCCGACCCAGTCCGGCCATACACCACTGACGGTAGGGCTCCGTAACCCATCCCGCGCACACGGCCAGGCTGCTCACGGGTCCCAAGGGCGGCCCTGAGTGAGGCAGTGGGGTCTATATTATCCCCTTGCGACTCCTGAAGCTCTCTCTCTACTTCAATTCTAGCCTGAACACAGAACATATATTAGACTTTTCGACAAATATAATTGTTAAAAAAATATGATAAATCCAAATAAAAGTAATAGAATTCTTACAATATGCTCCTCAGCCTCTGTGGATGTTGCACTCCCGTCATGGTGCCTGTGTTTCTGACGGTAGAAAAGGCCGTACGTAGCCTTCTTCCCTTGCTGCAAAGCTTCGTCCTCCTGAAATTATTGAATAATTTATTATTATAGACAGTTAAATAAATATAAATTAAAAATAAATATCAATTAAACAAGAAAGGTTTATTGTTTCATACCATCTCTCCGTAGCCGACCGAAAATGGCTTCGTGCCAGCCGTATGATGAACCTTCTGCTGCGATCGGCTGTAAACGCCTTGCTGCGATCTCTTCTGTTAACATAAAATAAAATTTAATTATGATTATCAATGAAAAATATTTCTTAATAATGATGAATACCTTAATAATTAAATTATTAAATATACCTTTCCTAAGTCTCCCCTCCTCCAACGGACATATCTCTCCCAGGCATCCGGAGGGACTCCACCAGAGACATCATCTATCAACTCCTGAATCGGCCTGCTCCCACTGGCATCCTTTTGGTTGAACAAATCCAACCTCTTGTTCTTCCAACCGTCACCCATCTTCCCTACTGCCCAACGTTTGAACATATCTCGCACATCAAACTTCTTCAACAAAATATGAAAAAGATCATTGAACAAATAATGTACTTACAATTACATTAATATTTCAATAATAATAAATAATAAATAGAATTCATATCATTTAAGAAAATCATATTCCTAAAATAATAAATAATAGATAAACTATAACTCAATTAAATTGGCCTTCACGATTTCCCTCCAGGCAAAATCCTTCGTCTCTGCATTAACCTTCCTCCAGTCTAAAGCGTCAATCGGGAAGCGCTGGTAATTCTGGCCAACATTCCCGCAGAACCTGCCAAACAGTTGACCCCCCTTCCCTTTAGGTTGAAGGGTGAACAAGTTCCAGTCAACCTTCACCATGTGGCCGGTCGGGAGGTTGTGCGCATCTTGCACACTCAGCGTCCTCCTTGTGGTACTACCAGAAGGGTCTGTACAATTTAAAAATACTTTAAACCCAAGTAAAAATTCAAATTATCTCATAAAAACGATAAAAAATTTAATTCCCTTACCCTGCACTTGTACATTGAATCCAGTTGTCCTTCGATTGGACCGTCTGCTAGCACCCCCGCCGGCTTCCTCAGTGTCCTCACTATTCAACCATTGTTCGAAGGCGTCCAAATCCGGAATATGAGGAGAGTTCTCATTGTAGAACTCGTTGATGATATCCTCGGGGATTGCCTCTCGCTATATACGTTCCCGCTCCGCTTGTATACGCCCCTCCTCTCTCAGTTGATTTTGGCGTTGTCGCTCTTGCTCCTCCTCCTCAGCAGTCATATGAGCCTTTCCTTTACCGCGGTTGTTCTTCTCTGCCATAATTGGTGCCTAAACTGGTGTTTGAAAATCTGTATGTCCTTCTAATATTCGAAAAAGCCGAATAATGTACGTGCATATGTCTTTTTCACCAGATTCCTCGTACATTTATGAATGGAATCGAGGAAGTTAAATAGTACTTGAATTTAGTAGCAGTTCATAATAACCGCTACTAATAGTAGCGGTTATAAACAAAAACTGCCACTAATACGCTCCAGCAATAAATGCGACCGTTGCGTTAGTGGCGGTTACAACCACTACTAAAATAAAAAAACCGCCGCTAATGTCTCACTTCAATTAATGCGTCCTTTCAGTCAATGGCGGTTTTGATATAACCGCAACTAATTTAAAAAGAACCGCTACTAATTCATAACCCCTATTTACCCGCGGTTTCTGTCTCCAAACCGCTACTAAATTAACGCCACTAATGTTCCCGCCAAAGGGCGCGACCTTTGTAGCGGTTATTTTGAATGTAACCGCTACTAATGTACGCCACTATATTCATTTTGGTCAAACTAACCATTTTAGTCGCGGTTTTTCTCGTTAACCGCTACTAATGTGTATTTAGTAGCGGTTTCTTTTTTACGCTACTATAGTAACCGCTAGTAAGCCCCTCTTTTTTTGTAGTGTATTGTATAATCTTGGAAGCTGAAAAACAAAAAATGGAAAACAATACACATCAATTGCCATATTACAATCTCCCACAACACATGTAGTTCCTTGGTGGCCTACAGTTCCTATTTGAACAAAACCCTTTTGAATTGTAAGTGATTCCAATACAACTTTGGTATATGAAATTAACAAGATGTTGATTTGTTGCTAATTGTTCAATTCCCTTTCTCAAGGCCATGCACAAGGAAATATGAATATGCACAAGAAAATATCAATTTGCACAAGGAAATCGTCATATGAATAAGGAGTAATAAATTAGCCTTATAACGTGCTATGTCCAGGCCTCGCATAAGGAAATATGAATATCCACAAGGAAATGTCAATATGCACAAGGAAATCGTCATATGAACAAAGAGAAATAAATTGGCCTTATAACGTGCTATGTCGAAGCCTCGCACAAGGAAATATGAATATGCACAAGGAAATCGTCATATGAACAAGCAGTAATAAAGTCACCTTATAATATTATGTTCAGGCCTCGCACAAGGAAATATGAATATGCACAAGGAAATCGTGATATGAACAAGCAGTAATAAAGTCCCTTATAACCTGCTATGTCCAGGTCACGCACAAGGAAATAGCCATATGCACAAGAAAATGACCATATGCACAAGGAAATCGCCATATATACAAGGAAGTACGTTGTCAGCCAAGGAAGCACGTTGTGTTAGCTCATGTAAGTACGTTGTCAGCTCAATGTCAACTAAGGAAGACTTTTGCATAGTGGTCCCTATCTGAAATTAATTCCTCTTTTCCACAATGGCTTTTAGGTCTTCTCACATAGCATTTTTTTTCATTTAAGGACCTAAGTCCTGCAGTGAAATTTCAAAGAGTTTTGGTCCTTCTTTTACATTAATTGTCTACAGTGGTCCTTTATTAAAATTTTCCCTTAAAGATATATGTTGAGCTTATGCCATTTTTCCCTTTCCCGACTGCCACATCTCCAACAGTCAAAGAATATCATATATGCATAATACCCGGCAATATTATGCCAAAAGTAATGGAAGTCATGTAACATTATTAGAAAATATAACTTTACACCTTTTCTAAAAGTTTATTGGGACTTGTGCCCCTATAAAGCATTCGGTGTTGGGTATGCTCTCAGGAATATCTCTTTTGTACTTCTGCGTCTTAACCAATATTTAAATAAAAAGGAATTATTTCAAAGGTAAATAGAATATTTATGTATAAATCACATATGACTTACTAAAAATTTAATATGACAATTTGTTTTTTTTTTTTAACTTAAAAAGACATCCTTTTAGACTGGAGAAGCGGAAAACCGAAAAAATAAAATCCTACTTAATCGACCAATCAAAACTTTTGATAGCCATGAGACTTATTTACTAATTAGTGGTTAATAACCGCATATGTTAAAAGATTTGATTGATCTTAGTGGCGCGCGCCTTGCTATTTGAATTCGCTCTATTAATTCTAGCGGAATCAATCATTTTTGCTTGTTTACAAGTTCTTTGATGTAATCTGTGTGTAGGCATCTTTTTAATATTTTATTTTAGAGAGAAGCACAAGCCATGCATATCATAAATATCTTCAATATTACTACACATGGTAGCTTCATAACAAACAAACATTGAAACTTGATGAAATGGTTACACCAAAGGAAGATACAATGAAGTAAAATAAAATAATAAAAAGATAATAAAGACGTTGAAAAGGCAAAACCAAACACGAGGAAAAACCCACAAACACTGATTCTACGGGCTTCAACTCATCATTTTCTGCAACAAACTAACAACTTCTTACAGTTTTAGAAACCACAAAACATCACTACATATATTTACATGTACCTTGTTCAATTCCTCATTCATTATATTCATGGTTTCTCTGAAAATTATCAACACAGAGAGATAGAGAAGTAATGGGTACGTGGAACACTAATAAAGTTGTGAGGGGTATGATGATTGTTGTGGTTCTGATGATGGTGATGTGTGTGGAAGTGAAGTCACAACAGCCACAGAGAGTTCCTGCTTTGTTTGTGTTTGGAGATTCTCTTGTGGACGTTGGAAACAATAACTTTTTAAACACTTTGGCCAGGTCTAATTATTTTCCTTATGGAATTGATTTCAGAGGTGGTCCTACTGGTAGATTCTCTAATGGCTTCAACATTATTGACTTCATTGGTACGTAATAAATTAATCTCTAAACTTGAATTTGCGAGTTTTTTACCTTTTTTTTTTTTGCAAGAATTAATAAATGTTTTGTTTTATTTTTGTGAACGAAAGATTAAACAAAAAGAAGGGATTGGACTATCTAACCAGTCGGACAAACAATTTTGACCAAAATGTGTTTTCAGTGTTGTGGTGTTATATTGACAATTAAACTTTTATTTTGTATGTTCGTGTGTATATATTATATGTTGTCGTGTGATCCATGTAGTTTAGAATCATCTAATAGAATAAGGCTTGTTCTTGTATATATTACACATGCATATAATATATAATTGATTGAACCATGAAAACCAAGACATGATCTTTTCGGTTTGATGTAGGATCGATAATTTTAAAACATTGATAATTTCTAATGTTAATATGTTTGATGATTAATGTTTAATCATTTAAGATGTGATAGTACTATATATTTTCTTCTTTGTGCTCTTTTACAAACTTCCACCTTTTTCACGTCTGAAATATGTCATTAGGCTATCAATTTGAAAACACCTGTCTGATAATTCTAGAATTAAAAAAAAAACTTGATTAAGTTAAAGAATCTTAAAGTCGTTCAAGTTATTTCTTAGGATAAAATTAATATTGATATGGGCAGGATTTGGGTAAATTTTGTAAGAAGACTTAGATAATTAATTAGGCTTCTGTGCATTTTATTTTTTATAATGAGTAGGATATAAAATTTAAGAAAAAATAAAATAAAAATATATATCCTAGAACAGGAATTAATGTCCCATCCTATTTTATTCGTTATGGCTCAAAAAATTATAAGGACGTGTCCATTGCATCTACTGGTCGGGCCAGGTTTGGTAACGATCCTAATTTCATCCTTTATTTATCTCACACATCATTTCAATGTATGGATTAAATGTTATAAAACTAAATACTCTTCAAATTTATAATAAAAGTAATCATTCTCTTCTTACTTAGTCTAACCCAAATTATAAGGGATCCGGTTTATAATATCTTCAACATTTAATTATTTTCATTTCTTTTTTGTCATTCTGTACAATTAAACTTTATAAGTAATTAATTTGTTCTGTTATATAACTTCCTTTTTAACTACTCTGTGTGTGTGTGTGTGATGACAGGAAACATGTTAGGTGTTCCTTCAGCACCAGCATATGCAAATCCCTCAACAAGAGGAACCGCAATATTGAATGGAGTCAATTATGCTTCTGCTGCTGGTGGCATTCTTGATGAGACTGGCCGTCACTACGTACATTACTCTATCTATCTATCTACTATTCATAATAAGCTTTCAACTTTCAATAGATACTTTTAATTTCATTACTTTTTTATTTTATTTACTCATTAAAGGGTAGATTACAATGATTTCTCCAACACTTTAAATCATTTGCAAATAATCCCTTAATTTTCAAACCTTTATAATGAATACCCACCTAAAATTTTCAAATCTATAGTCTATATGGTTAAATCCCAAGAATCAGTTATATACATCCTTGAATCAATTTTTTTTTTTTTTTTTTGTATATAACCTCTCAAATTTTGAATTATATGTATATAAATTCCATAAACTTTAATATATGTGCAAAATAAAAAATGAATAAAACTAGTCATTGGAAGTTAACTAAGAAAACTATTAATTGGAGATTATATAGATAAATGTAAGAATTTAAGGAGATTCATTGTAAAGCTTCAAAACTAAAGTTAACCTATACATAACATAAAGTTGAGGAGAGTTCGGTATTCCTAATAAAATTTAAATTTAAATACACCATAGTTAGCCAAAAATTACCTTTTATTTTTCACACAGTTAAATTAAATTTATACAATATTCTAATATCCAATTATCATATATATAAAAGTTAAATCTCATGAATTACACCAAATTCTGTGTATGAAGCCGTACAATTCAACAATGTAATACTTACAGTTCATATGTTTTAGAGAGTTACTATGTGGGGTTTGTGTGTGTGTACCCATTAAGTAACCTAGCTTGTAGAAAATTATGATAACATTTTGACTAAAGTTCCGTGATTTTAAAATATAAAAATATTGTCTGTCCAAAGAAATTTAAGAATATTATAGCACTCTTGCGTTCCACCTACAAAATAATTAATACAAGTATCTAGTTCAGATTTTAAAGAAGACTTAAAAGTCTAAATTTAGATTCTCATTTATTTTAAAAAATTATTGATCCATTTGATGAAGAATGATAAATTACTACGTACCCTTATAACATATGAAAGACTATTTATTTTTCTGTTATTACTTGATTGGAATGAGCAATTTGAATCTTTGTCTTCAAGTAAATATACAAAATTTGTGCATCTAAATAGTGATAGCGGGAAATTTGGGATTGAATTGAGTGCAATTCACACACACACAGAGATAAATAAAATATCATGTCTAATAATATGGGTATGAATATGTGGATATTAGTGTTTTAAAGTAAAAGCATCAAAAGAATTCAACGAGTCTTAACATTTTCCGTAACGTGTTCGTTTCAGATACATTTTTGAAACTGAACTATTTAATTAATTTGAAGTGTTAATTATAAGTTTATTTACATTGGTTTAACTTCTCCTTTTTCTTAAGATTTTTAATTTTGAAACTGAACTGCTTTAATTTTCATTTCTCCATTGCCATAAGCCCATACCCATTATTTTGGGGGGAAAATTGAGCAAAGGCTCTTAAATATCCAGGAAGTTATACCCCAGGAGCTGCCAACACCAAGAAGTTTTTTTTTTAATCTTAAATGCTCAGGAAGTATTATTTTCGTAGCATTAATGCTCAAAGTGAACAGAGAGGACAACTGATGTTTGCCACATCAGACTGAATGGATGATGACGTGACTTAGGTTAAGAAGCACTTTCGAGAAAACTTCAGGGACATTTAAGAACTAAAGCAAACCTTTCCAGTGCTATATGCTCCTTCGAGAAAACTTCCGGGGCATTTAAAAACCTTAACCCAAGCCATGTATCCACTATGTGTCATGCCAAAATGTCCACTTAACGCCAATTAAGTTGGCACCGTTAAAAATGATCAGCATAGCTACCAAAATTAACTTCCATAGTATTTAAGGTCCCAAAAAAACTTCCTGATGTTGACAACTCTTTGGATATAACTTCCTGGGTATTTAAAAGCCTTTGCCCGAAAAAAATTATTTAAGAGGGAAAGGATATTGCATGAATTTTAGTTAATTGGCCTCCACTTTCTTCCTTCACTTTCTCATTGATTTTCATTAATTACTGCGAATTCTTTCATTTAATGTACATCAACACATAATTTTTTTTTTTTTTGCCAACAACAAAGAATAAATACTAATTATAGAAAGACACCATACATTTATCTCCTAATGTATAATCATTGTCACAAAACTATATTCAAACATATCCTGATACGCCAGTCAAACCAATAAACCCATTATCATGAATTATTATTTTTTATTTAAAAATTATCATTTTCAGGATTATAACTGAATATTTAGTATAGTTTAATTCAATTATAATTTTAATCATGTTGGATTGACCCTGATTTAACCACAATTAATTACTAACCCTTAAATCACTATTTTAACTAATTTAATGACCAGTCTGACATTTAGTATACTACATTCTAAAGAACCAAAGAAGCCTCATTATTTTTTTTTTCATTTTTCAGTTTAATTATTACCATATTGGAATGAAAATAAACATAAACTATTTTTATATTTTATCATGTGCAGGGTGACAGGTTTGGCTTGAACCAGCAAGTGTTAAACTTTGAGAACACATTGAATCAAGTGAGAACAATGATGAATGCAACAGAACTGAGCAGATATTTGGCAAAATCAATAGCAATTTTGGTGTTTGGAAGCAACGACTACATCAACAACTATTTGCTGCCTACAATGTACAATACCAGTTACATTTACAATCCCCAACAGTTTGGCAATCTTCTTCTCAATAGCTATGCTCGTCAAATTCTGGTAACAATTTTCTCAATGCCTGCTTTTTAATCTATATTCTAGTAAGTAGTAGTATTTTTCCTTTCATTATTAAATAACTAGTATATTTGATTATACCTATACTTTTATTCAATTTTGATTTTGGTACTTGGGTTTTATATCCTAATCAAATGCTTTAATTTTATTTTATTGGCACTATTAGCTCATATACAAAGACTAACAATAATAATATAACAAACTTATAGCGGCTAGTAATAGTAATGCACGGAATTAATGATTTAATTGGGAAATAAAAACATACAGGTACCAAAATCAAAATTGAATAAAAGTATAGATATCAACAAATATGTTTTCCCTATCAAATGTGGGTAAAATTAGAAAGTTATTGAATTTTTAGACAAAATTTATGAGATCCATAATATTCCTTGGCCTTCCTTGTTGGAAATCACTTATGAATACAACTAGAGGAGTATACGCACACAATTGATTCTGTGCAGTGATAAAATAAGGATTTATTGTAAGTGTTGAGATTTGCAGGCACTATACAGTCTAGGGCTAAGGAAGTTCTTCCTAGCAGGAGTAGGGCCACTGGGATGCATACCAAACCAAAGAGCAAGGGCCCCACCTGGAAGGTGTGCAGATGGAGTGAACCAGATACTTGGGATCTTCAATGAAGGCCTCAGAGCCATGGTTGACCAGTTCAATAGGAACCATCCCGATGCCATGTTTACTTATGGCAATACTTATGTTGTATTCGGTGATATCCTTAATAATCCTGCTGCCTACTGTAAGTTTCCTATCTCATCTCAAACAAAGCTTGTTTCTATATTCACTTAGATCTTCTTAAATCTAACATATATGAAGTGTATCTAAACCCCCCCCCCCCCCCGGGGGGCGTCTGTCAGTCTGCGAGCGAGCGTGAGAGAGTATGTACAATCCTCATTCTTACTTAGTTAAGAGACACTCTGAAAGATTCAAGTTTCAGGATCGAAATTTGTCACAGAGAGAGAGAGAGAGAGAGGGAGAGAGGGAGAGGATCTATATTTGTCTGTTCCCTATATTCACATAGAAGGATGTGATATACACACATTCTTACTTAAAAGATTCAAGCTTCATGATCTAAATTTGTCTGTTCCCTCTAATCACATAGAAAGATATGATAAAAATAATTTGACCAAAATGCTACATTGGTGATGTTGTCCAGCATTCAATGTAATCGATAGAGGCTGCTGTGGAATTGGAAGGAACCAAGGGCAGATAACATGTCTTCCACTAGAAGTCCCATGTCCAAACAGAAACCAATATGTGTTTTGGGATGCCTTTCATCCATCACAATCTGCAGCGTATGTCTTTTCTTGGAGAGCTGTTAATGGTCCACCTTCTGATTCTTACCCCATTAATATTCAGCAGATGGCTCTTCTCTAGCTATCTCTATTTAGCTCAGCATACTCTGGTAAAAATGTGCCAAAACTATCTGTACTAGCAAGCTATATTTCCCTGGCTAAATAAAGTAGTAATATTTAATGTACTTCTCTATCTCTCATTTCAGTTTCTCCCTCACTCTCTCTCTATACACACACATATATATATACATATAATACCATATTAATAAGTATTTTAGAATCTGCATGTTATATGCACATTGGACAGAATACAAGAGTCTGCAATCATTTCACCAAATAATCACTAGCATCTTGATTTTCACGGTCCCCATATCTTGCTAAACTAGTTAGGCTCTGATGTATTTCACACAAGACAATAAAACATCAACTCATTACACTTGTATAAAAATTATCTAGACTATCAGCTGTGCTTTATACGAAATCTAAGATCATTTGAATTATTCATAGTTTATGAATGATGCAACTTCCTATAGACTTTATTTTATTTATTTATACGTATATGTATTTTTAATCATTCTTAGTTTATGAGATATATTAACGAGCATCAAATGCAAAATCAGCTGATTTCAGGAATATTCTTAATTTCGATAAAAATGCAGCAACCAAAAGAATAAAATATGGATTTCTTTTTCAAAGATAAAAGAACTAACATGTGAGAAAAGATGATGATTTTAGGAATATACTTACATTAATTAGCAACAGCAATACAATTTCTCCCAGTCTGCATGTGAGCAAGGCTCTCCAATGGAAAGAATTCAAAAGACAAATGACCTGGAAAATCTTACATGCTACTACGGAAGCCTGTGGAAGCCACTTGAAAGTGACAATAAACAAAATGGCTTCCTTATGGTATTACCACTATGTATAGATCCCATGCTAACCAAGTCTGCAAACAAGAGAAGAAACAAAGGCAATAACAAGCTATTTGAACTTGAATAGCAGAACCAACCATCTATGATGCATCTTCATGATAAAGGTAAAGCCCTAGCCCAAAACGTGCACAAGCTCGACGAAAAGCCATGGCCTCTGCTTTCTGTACAGGATCTCCATAACTTGTGTCATCTAGCCCAGCAGTGCCGGTTGACTCTCTATAAATCTACAGGAATAGGGGGCATGACAGATGACGAAACAATATTGTAAAGAAAAAAGACATAATAAGACCCATACTCAGCCAAAATGTACCAAAACCATCCGTACTAGCAAATTCTATTTCCCTGGTTAACTAAAGTAATGTACATAATGCACTTCTCTATCACTCATTTCAGTTTCTCCAAATATGATCATCTAAATAAGTTAGAAATGTAAAATCTCCACACGTTATATGTGCATTGAAAATGATAGAAGAGTCTACAGCAATTTCACCATATAATCTCTAGAATCTTAATTTTCATTATCACGAAATCTTGATAAATTAGTTAGGGTCCGATGTGGTTAGTCTTTTTCACAAGTGCCTTGATTTTAAGGCTTAATCATATTGCCTTGTTCAGTAAATGGAGCATATTATTTCTTCAGCGAGTACATAAAAAGACTAAATAAGACCAGAGAATAAGTTTCAAATAAGGATGCAAAGAAACACGTAGTTCAAAAGCAAAAATGCAAAAAATAATGCACACTCAACTCAAACACATTTGATGTTTACATGTAAAGAGTATATGAAAAGAATCATGTTGTCCTTGCTTGACATTGACTAAAGTGTTCAAGTAGGACAACTAAGTCATTTAGTTTAGAAATACCTAGCTATCACCAAAAAAAAAATGAAATACCTAGCTTTGTAAAGCTCAGTATATGAATAGCACTCATGTTTAGCCAACATTGCAGGCACATGATCTCATGTACTACTTTGTATGGAAATTTTCGGTGTTAGAAATTATTATTATGTATAAGCATCGGTGGAACATTTCAAACATGTGAAAATTATTTGACATCAAGGAATTTGATCCGGCTCACTTTAGCTTCAGAGACAAGAATATCAAGTATTTCATGTCCAGTTTCGGTAAAATTTCGCCAATGGATATGCTAAATATCGGAGAATAGATGTAACTATTTGACAGTTCCAATAATCTTAATATGCTAACTTATTACTTTGAAACCTCAAATTTCATGGCCAACTACATCACGTAATTGTGAAAAGCTCTCTCCACAATTCATTGATAGTTTAGAAGCAGACAAATTACTTGTATCACCAATACATAAAGGAGAAACTGATTTCTACTTGACAAGTCAACTAAAACAGAAAACCTGCCACAGGTCTTGATATGGAAGAATGATGCATGAAGAAGTCACTCATACTGTGTATTTGATATGGAAGAAAGAGATATTTGTTACTAAAACCATCTTGGAGTTAAGGATTGAATCAAGGAGAAAGTGGGCAATATGATAACTTAATTTACATGGTTGTAGAAGTAGAAAACTAAATGTCAGTAATAGTTAACCCGCGGACTATATGTGTAGACTTTCATGTTTCTACTTTATATGCAAGGAAGGAACTATTGAATTTATACATTTAAAATAACTGAGAAGCCAACATAATCTATGACCTATTGGCACCACATATTTTGAAAACACAATTAAGAGTATAACAAGTCACATTTTGGACAACCAACGAATCATCCAATGTAATTCTTTTGCTAAATGCAGCCAAAGACATATACTACCACTTATAATACATTTTAAACAACCAATCAAGAAAGATGTACTTATATTACTGTTTAATAAGTAGACCTGCTAGAACATGAAACATGGATTACAATTATGACATTTTTTAACTGAATAAATCAAGATGTTTAAGTTTAAACTCTTGATGATCATGTAATTATTTTTTAAAAGAGAAGAAATATCATGTGAAACCAGATCAATAAAAGCAATTTAAAGCATGTAAACGAACAGCAATTTGATAATACATGTTGAGGAAAAAACCAAGTACAACACAAGCATTGAAAATAAAATAGAAAATCGAGTTCTGTAATTTCATGGTAAAAAGCATGGATACCTCAGCATCAGTCCCATAAAGAGTCACGCGATAAACCACAGACACAGTCTTGCCATCAGTACTGTAGCTGATATTTCGAACTTCACCAGACCACTCTATCAGAAAAAAATTACAATATTAAAGAGTTCATTATGATAGACATTTCAACAAATCAGCTAATATTCCAAAATAATATCATCACTACAAGTACGATAAGACTAACTGCTTACCAGTAGCATGTAAGTTCATAATACGGTTCACAACATGCCTGTACAAGAAATAACACAGCAATAGAAAAATAAGTTGTCATCAACCAGGGTTTGATTTGCTATTAAAAAGACCCAACAGGACGACATTTTAACACTATTATTAGAGCATAAAAACAAAATGTCATAACAGAATAGAAAAATCTGAACCAATATATTTTTCTACACATATGTTTTTGAAAAACAAACAAGGAGAATAGGTAGAGTTAAAAAGAATGGGAATACCAGGGAATGTATTTAACAGGGAACCCATCTTTCTCGATGCGAGTTTTGATTAAAGAATCAGGGACTTTCTTGTTTAACTCTTTAAGTATTTCAGAAAGCGGCCTACTGATTCCAGAAGAAGGAACGAAGTCGGCGACGTCTTCGTCACTGTTTGCTGCAGCAGCAGAAGAAACAGAAGAAGAAGAAGATTTGGAATAGGAGCGATAATAGCCTAGCGGAAGCACCGATTTTGATTTGGAAAATGAAACAGATGAAGCAGAGGATGTTGATGAGAGCGCTCGAGCAAGAGATTTCAATTTCAGAGGAGAAAACGCCATTTCCGGAGGTTCACTGTGAAAATTGGACAAGACGCTCAATCCCTGGGTTTTACAGTGGTTTTGTCTTTAGGCTTTTTGAATTCCATTATAGCCTGAATAATCATAGGGTGTGTTTGGATAGACTTCTGAAAAAGTGACTTATAGATAAGTCAAACTGAAAATAAGTCAAACTGAAAGTAAGTCAGATTGTGTAATGAGATTTATATTTGGATTAGCTGTTAAAAAAAGTGACTTATAAGTCATAAGTCATATTGTGTAATGAGGTGTATGTTTGGATGGACTGTTGAAAAAGTGATTTATATTTGGGTTAGTTGTGATTTGATGTGTAAAATAAGTTAGAATTGTGGGGTCCACCAAAAAAGTGACTTATAAGTCATAAGTCATAAGTCATAAGTTGAAAAAAGAAGCTATACTTATTTTGACTTATAAGTTATAAGTTACTTATTTTTATAAGTCGAGACAAACATACTCAAAACAACTTTTTTAAAAATAAGTACTTATCCTTTAAAATAAGGACTTATTTGGCTGGAATAAATCCAGCCAAACAAGCCCATATATGTTTATGTTCTTTTGTTTTAATTTTTTTTTTTTTTTGACTAAGTTCTTTTGTTTTAATTCATGTTTGACATTTGGTAATGCATTTTGGCTTTCATAAAAATCAAAGTCCATTTTAGTCCTTTTGGTTTCCCGCAATTGTTATCATGAGTAGAAGCAAAATACTTGTCTTTTGCAAAAGGGTTCATGTTTGGTCCTTAATGCACCGTTTGGTACATTGAAATAGGTTTTTAAGGAAGTAGAAGTGGAATCAGAAGTGGAACTGGAAATATAAGTGAGATTTAAAACATGTTTGGTACAACTGCGGAAGTGATATTTAATTTTTAATCAAAATATGATTTAAAGTGTGAAAATACTAAAATACCCTTAAACCTAAGAAAATCATCTTTCGGTTTTTTCGGTTCGGTTTTTTCGGTTTTCGGTATAAATTCGGTTTTTTAAATTCGGTTTTTCGGTGTTCGGTTTTCGGTTCGGTGCCTAAAAAAATAATTCGGTTATAACCGAATAACCGAAATGTTAAAAAAAAAATTAAAAAATATTTTTTTTCATATTTTTCTTTTTATACAACTAAGTTTTAAAATTCAAAACTTCGAGCTATATTTTTTGTTTTTCTTATTTTAATTCAAAAAGTGAGATGTCATATATCATTCATCAATATTTAGTTTTTAAAATTTTTATTATGCTTTTTTATAGGATGAAATAATGTTGAATACATTTATTTTGTTTGTATTTTGCATTTTTCTTATAAATCTTATATTATGTTTCTCGTTTATATATTGTATTATGTTATTTGGGAACTTATTGAGGTTATTAGGTTTATAATTTGTATTGAGTTTTATTTATTGAAAATTAAAAAATTCTAATATAATTAAAAAGAAAAAAATTTCGGTCATTTCGGTTATTAACCGAACCGAACCGAAATATTTCGGTTAATTCGGTTTCGGTTATTCGGTAGTTCGGTTTCGGTTCGGTTTTGAGAATTTTCCCTATTCGGTTATTCGGTTATTTCGGTTTTTACCGAAAACCGAACCGAATAACCGAATGCTCACCCCTATATTCACCAACATTGCAGAAAACATAGGCAACAAAAACAATAGAACAAAAACTGAACAATACTAAAAACATTCTTCTTCTACAATCATCTTCGTTTTTTGGGAGAACAAAACGGAAAGATAAAGCAATAGGGAGACGAAGCAGAAGCAACAATGTATCCATCTGAACCAAAATCATTTGTCATCTTCATCAAAGGAATGGAAATCAAAGGGGAGAAAATCAAAAGTTTGAGCTGTCCGTCTGACACCATCCTCCATTAACGACATCTACATGGCATTAGATCTTACCAAAAATAAGGTTGACTCAAATCTCAAATCATGGCGGCAAGGCCTGACGACGAGGGTTGTGGTACCTCGGAAGCGGGTCGCGTCGCTTATCTAAGTACTCCTTCGTCAGCCGCTGTCATTCGCTGGTCGTCATTCTGGTGTCCGTCCACCTTCACCTTATTTTTGTCAGAGATAGGGAAGGCTATGGTCATAGTATAGAAAGAGAGGGGAAGGGTACTATAGGGAAGAGTATTTGATAGCATCCAGAGAGATGTCCAATATAGACTTCGCAAGGGCCAAAAATCTGTCCAAAGAGTTCAACAAAGTTATTACTTAGAAAGGCTTACATTGAGGACGACATGGATTATTGCTTGGGTGGTGACATGGATGACTACATGTGTGGAATTAAACGTGATGCATGGTAGAGCACCCCCAAAGCCACCTTGGCATGGAGGAGTCCAATGGAGCTTTAAAATGTCAAATTTGGGCCCAAATGCAATGTGCAATGGATTATGGGAGTTCCAGAATGATATTACACCACATTCAAGCCCAAATGGGTGTCTTAATGGCCCATACACTTTCATGAACGAAAATATTAAGAGGAAGACCCATTTGGACAAGTCATGAAGCATCTAAAAGCCTTCCTATTGCACAAATCTGATTGCATTTAAGTCTCTTATTTTATTTCATCAAAATAAGGCATTTGGTCAATGAATGTTCTAGAATACATTGTCATGTTTTCCTATTATGAATAGCTGACTTTTTCTTCAAGAAGAAGTCATTTCTTTAGATGGAATGGTGCAATTCAAAATGCCAATTTTCATTAATGCACCATTGATGTCTTAGGATTTTCTCTATTCTAGAGTATTCCATTGTTGCCTATATAAAGGCTTGCTTTGTACTGAATTTTTAAAGACTTGAATGAATTAAGACTTTTGTTTCTCTTGTGTGAGCTTTGCTTGCATCTTTGTATTCTCTTGAGAATACTTGACTGTATCAAGGACTGATCATCCTTGTGGTTGAAAGTGGCAATCGCACAAGAGGGGGGTGAATTGTGCTATTTAAAAATCTAGGAATAATTAAAACAACACAGACTTTATACTGGTTCGGCCAACACTGCCTACTTCCAGTTCTCCAACACTCTGTTGGGTTCCACTAACCACAGGTTTTACGAGCACAGGTTCACCTGTCAACCTTTACAGAGTTTTAGAATCTTTCTAAACACTCCCCCTTACTACCTGTAAGGCTATATCCCTGTTATAAAGCACCAAGCTTTCAGAACAACCTCAAACAGAAGAGGATTTCAATAAATATATTCACTTAATGAACTGATTTTGATAAACACTGAAGTACAAATAGAATATCTAAAACAATAAATACAGAGTAATGAATGAGTTTGTGAATATTCTTGTTTTTCGTCGCTACTCAATAAATGCTTGAGTTCTGTATTTATATCTCTTCTCAGATTTTGCCCTAGCATTCAATCTTCAAGAAGCCATTTGAATTTAGCCGTTGGCATTTAATGCAGCTTCTTCATCGGGCTTAACTATCTGCTCTAGCTTCAACTACTTCTTACGTAGGGTGAGCTAGGAGAGAGATAGACTCAGCGTTCTGTGCATCTGTACGAATTGTACTTTTTGACAGCTTTTTCAGTAGCGCAAGCTTGATCCGTTATCGCTAACTTCATTGTGTGAGATCTGCACTTAAGCTGTTAGCTGATCAAATAATCATATAATGCACAGAAGTTGCTATCGCAGTCTTAGTCTATTAGCTCAATGAGGTAGAGACAATTTATATATGGTAAATTGAAAGCATTCTCTATCTGTAGACAAGAGCATTATCGCTAACACGTTTCTTGAGTTCAATGCTGAGATCTAGCAAGATCATAACAACAAACATTTTAACTATCGATAGCTAATCTAATTATCGCTAGTTGCTTAAGGATACAGATACAAGTATTCAGAGGTATTTCCAGATATCCTATTATCGATGGACAAGCACGTTAGCGCTAGCAGTCATGTTAGCTCATTTGTCTCATTTGCTCTCAGGCACTAGCTATCTGAATGATTATTATCTGAAGCACTTTTGTTATCGATAGCTCAACCTGTTATCGCTAGCTGATTTCATTAGTTCAAGGACTTGGTTTATTTTTCTGCTAGCTGAGTTATCAATGAGCTTCTAGCGATAGATTCTTTCTTTATCGATAGTGAATGACTTAGCGATAGATATCAACTTTGTTATTTCTAAGTCTTCACTTGCTATGGCTCTGTCTATTAGCTATAGAGATACACTTAGCGATTGAGATATTCATTCTTATTGTTCTGCTAAGTTACCATCTGCTATTTTTGAATCTTTTATTCAGCAATCTATCTTTTATTCTTGTAATGGTGATCTGTCACCTATCAGATTTTACACGTTTAATTCAGAGGTAACTTTCTCTTATTTACTTATGTTTTCTATGGGTCAGTCTTCATCAAAACTTAAGATTCTAACAGTGGTGTCTTTGTGGGCTAGGGTTGCAAGAGACGGGTACTATTCCTCCCATCGATCATCGGTTCCGTGTTATCTTTTTCTCGTCTTTATACTTGTCTTCTAGCCGATCCGCTCCCCATAATACATCATCAGAGCAAATGATGTATTATGGGGAGCGGATCGGCTAGAAGACAAGTATAAAGATAAGAAAAGATAACACGGATGATCGATGGGAGGAAGAGTACCCGTCTCTTGCAACCCTAGCCCACAAAGACACCACAAGGATGATCAGTCCTTGATACAGTCAAGTATTCTAAAGAGAATACAAAGATGCAAGCAAAGCTCACACAAGAGAAACAAAAGTCTCAATTCATTCAAGTCTTTAAAAATTCAGTACAAAGCAAGCATTTATATAGGCAACAATGGAATACTCTAGAATAGAGAAAATCCTAAGACATCAATGGTGCATTAATGAAGATTGGCATTTTGAATTGCACCATTCCATCTAAAGAAATGACTTCTTCTTGAAGAAAAAGTCAGCTATTCATAATAGGAAAACATGACAATGTATTCTAGAACATTCATTGACCAAATGCCTTATTTTGATGAAATAAAATAAGAGACTTAAATGCAATCAGATTTGTGCAATAGGAAGGCTTTTAGATGCTTCATGACTTGTCCAAATGGGTCTTCCTCTTAATATTTTCGTTCATGAAAGTGTATGGGCCATTAAGACACCCATTTGGGCTTGAATGTGGTGTAATATCATTCTGGAACTCCCATAATCCATTGCACATTGCATTTGGGCCCAAATTTGACATTTTAAAGCTCCATTGGACTCCTCCATGCCAAGGTGGCTTTGGGGGTGCTCTACCATGCATCACGTTTAATTCCACACATGTAGTCATCCATGTCACCACCCAAGCAATAATCCATGTCGTCCTCAATGTAAGCCTTTCTAAGTAATAACTTTGTTGAACTCTTTGGACAGATTTTTGGCCCTTGCGAAGTCTATATTGGACATCTCTCTGGATGCTATCAGTATTCAACCGCCGTACTCTGTGTCCATCCACCTCCGCCGCCGTCATCCCCCATTTACCGTCGCTTTAGATGGCCATAGACTAGTGGGCTGAAATGGAGGAGAGGAGAAGAAGGGGGCAAAATAGGCAGCACTTACTTCTCAGAGAAGTAAAACTTACTTCTTAGGGGGTGTGATGGAACCCACTTCCATCAATTTTGATGGAACCCGATTCCACATGGAAGTTGATTCACTTGTACCAAACTAACAAAATGTGGGAATTCAGTTCCACTTCCACTTCTCTGGCTCCAATTCAGTCCAACCAAATGGGCCAAAAAAGTTTTTCACAATTTTTGTTTTGGTCTATGTAGTTTCAAACAAAATGTTTTTTATAGTACATAAAATCAAATAACAACTAGCCTTTATCTAACTCAATGATCCTTTGGAGTGCCATGGGAGCAAAGTGTACTTCATGAAACCCAATAACTCCTGAAAGACTCTCCTTAGCTCGCCAATCCGCTACTTTGTTAGATGCCCTTGTTCACATATCTTAGGTCCACCTCCCACGATCGACAAAGCATATTCCTTGCTTCATGAATTATCATTATGTCCGCATGGGTGCTCAATGCATCATTCTTTATTAGCTTAATAGCCCCTATAGAGTCAGTGTCTAGAATTACACTACGGGCCCCAAAATCCCATGCTAATTTCAGTCCATGAAGACAGCCCCAGAGTTCTACCATCAAAGCATCACCGTCATCACATTTAAACATGAAGCCCTACACAAATTCACCTAACTCATCTCTCAAGATTCATCCACAGGCTGCTTCATTAAATATGAATGAGAATGTTCCATTTACATTCACCTTCAAGAAACCCCTCTCTAGCTTCTTCCATCCCTCTCCCATCGATTCTCTTCTAGTAAAGGACCTCCTCCCTCTATTGAAATTATCATGGGCCAATCTCCAACCAGATTGTAGTGATCAAATGCTCATAATAGGGTGTTATTGGAGATCGTCTATCCCTCGAAAACTACAATGTTTATCTGTTGCCATACCCACCAACAGTTGATCGCAAAAACTGACTTCTACTCCTCCCCACTATCTCTACTACACGATGCAGACAAATTCTATCTTAACCACTCTCCAAAGTCCATTCGCATAAATCTGTTATATGCTCTAGGAGACGCTAGGTCTTTCCACACACATTTAGTTCCATCACAATCACGAAGGACATGCAGCAAATCTTCAGGAGCTTTACGACAAACTGGATAGGTATCCTCTGCACACATACCTCATTTCCATCTTGATGCATTTTTCAATAGCCGCTTGTGCAACAGTCCATAGAAAAAGGTGGCACAACTCAAAAACGCTCAGCTTCCATATTTTCCCCATAATGGATATTCTTGGGTATCTTTATTTGAACTTAGCATATAAGCTGACTTAACTGAGAAGTTTCCACTTTTCTCCCATCTCTATCTGATTTCTGTCTTACTCATATGTTCAATGCCCAAACTCACCTTGTCCAAGTTTGCTTTTATACCCGCCCATACATTTAACCCAGCTCATCTCTTCTCTATCTTTGGAAGTGTAACATTTACTCCCTAATTATACCTTTAAATACATTTTAAATTACCATTGACCAATTACAAAACCGTTTGCCAACTGTTAGGAAAAGAATTCAACTTAGTAAAACCACTAACATAGTTAGAAAAAGATTTCTCATAATTTTAATAAATACAAAATTAGTAGTCTAACCATGATAGAAAAAGATTTCAACTACTAAATTAACCTATCATGATTAGAAAAACATTTAACATAATTTCAAGAGATATCCATGTTAGAAAAAGGAATTTCCTGAAATTATAAAGCTAACATGGATATTTAAAATCACCAATACTCCTAAGACAGTTATCCATGTTAGATAAGGATTCCCCTGACATGGATATTTAAAATACACTTAAAATAATATATATATATATATATATGAAATCCTTTTAAAAATTAATGTCAACATATACCATGATAGAAAAGAATACACCTATCACGGTAATTAAAAATACCACAACTATAAGATATAGTTTCCTGTAACTGAACCATTCATCAACCAGAATCTAAATAATACATCCACAGTTACAGTTACAATCATTTTAAAACATAAATAATCCTATTGATAATAACGAGTCATGGCTAACATAAACCGGAATACTCCTAACTTCATCAATACAACTCAAACATAACCAGAGTGACTCAAACTAGTTTGCCGAAAAAAGAACCGGTTCCATTAAATACCATCAAATCATACAAGTATCTAAGAATTCAGAATAATCATGCGGAAGCGAAAATAAACATGCCTAATGTCTATGTGGCACTATACAATCACCGATGACTGAAGACCATCACTCGTACTAGTGAATAGTCATCAGCTCCTTTCCCCGCAACTCCTTACCCAAATTGACACCTGCAAAAATTGAGCAAAAGGAGGGGTAAACCCATGTAACCACTAACCACTCGCCTACGTGCGGTGTATGCTAGTAAGGTGTTCAGTGGAGCATTACTAATTATTTACATTGAATCCAAAGCATGTGATAATTACCAAGTATATGCACATTGATAATCAAATCATACCTTTCCACATCAAATAATATCATGTAACAATTCCTCAAACACCGTTCACATAGCCAAGTATTCAACATCATTCATTACAATCTAACACATAGATAAACAAAACCAAATAATTAATAACACCGATATCATACAGTCCAGTAGGGACTCACAACCCTAGCTTAAGACTGGGGGTGTTCTCCCTAATTTGTCTTTCTGTTTTATGTTATTTAGTCCTTGTAGGCCAATAAGGAACCTCATCACATGATGGCATTTTAATTAGTTATTCGGTGTTCATACACAATCACCACAATAAAATCACAACTATAAGCAATTCTCAACAATTGTAAGCCAAAATCCTTGACAGTTTAATCATGCAATAAACCTTCCAAATATAGTATCTTTAGAAATATGACGGCACACAACTTTATGCCAGTTCCAAATACATACTCCACCAAACAGTGATATCATAAAGTAAGCTTTCAAAATTCATGTTCATAAATACCATAGGAAATCCCAAAATAATCAATTCCAAAAACTTACTAACCCACACACACATGCAAATGGGCAGAAGTAGTTACCTCCTTGAAGTTAAACCAATAGTTACTGTAGACGCGCCCCCCGTGCTCAATATCGAAAACCAGAGTCTACAAACATTATACACATGCACCTGATTAGTAACTAATCGAATGCTACCATTCACAACATAGGGAATTAATCCCTACAAGACCCTTAATGCTACCTTGGGCAATAAAACGATAATTACACAGCTAGGTTATGTTAATTTAACCCATATCAAGCTTATTAGATCCTAAATACTTTACCTGCTTATTCAAACCATAAAGATTAACTTTTACAACTACTCCCTAAATCAAATCAAAAATCAACATTCACTCTTCTCTTTCCTACTATCTTTACTAAAGAAATCATTACGCTTTCAAGGCGGTAGAAACTACTCTTTAAATCTAAACATTCTCAAAGTCTGTACCTTCATTAAGGTACACCCTACTGAAACACTCTTTTCTTTATACCAAAACTAGATTCACTTACTTACTTCTAACTCTAACTCATCTTTTTCGAGGTAGCCATTAACCCTTTACATAATAAAATCTAGGCATCCTACATCCATTTCAAATCAATGAACCAACACATATATCACTCTCACTTTACTAAGACTACATTTCACAAGGCTATTCATCAAACCAATGATTAAATCCATAATATTCCATCACATATCATTTTACAAATCTGAAGTATTGATTCAATTTAATGGACATTGACTGAATCGCCTTCCTTCCTATCCCTCAAAATCTCAAGAACATGGCTTAGCCATCCCATAGTATGATCGCCAATTTAGAGATTAAAATTAACCACTTGATGTTTCCATACTATCATATTAAAGAGCTTTCACAAATCACCCTACTCTTTCCTTATGACAATATATTAGATTCTAAAGACACCTAGCATCTTTATAGAAACCTTAGACTTAACTTGCATATAATTTACTCAATAAAGGCACTTGATTCACATTCATTGTGTAGCCATCAACCAACTTCCAAATCAACCTCTAATAATCTAATCATCAATTACCCCCTTTTTATTAGAAACAAATTCACCTCTCCCACAAGCCTAGATTTTCAATTTCCCCCCACCAAACAAACCTAATGATCAGCCTTATCATATACCACAGGATTTAAACATTAAACTCCCGAGAACAACTCTAATCCAATCGCAAGACTTAAATCATATCCCAAGAGAATCCAATTAAAGTTTCCATAATACCAAACATTACGACACAGGGCAGAACCAATATAAAGACCCCAAGACAACATCTAATATATCTATAACTGATATATCCAACAAGAAAAGAAATGACATAGTTGCTCACCCAATAGAAGTCGAAAAGAACGAAGCAATCAAGAATAGGGTTCACCACTTGAAGCTTAAACGAGCAAGGTCCGGAGGAGAGAACAACAAGAGAGAGTAGCAGCACACGACGAACAAACGACGGCGGCAACCCCCTGGACAACTCTCTCTTTCTCTTGCTCGGCTTGCATAAGGAGAAGAACAAATGGGGCTGATGAATCTGGGTTCACAGCTTGGAAGACGAAGGAAGATAGAGGGAATAGGTAGTAACCATGGTGGTGACGGCGGTGCTCACCATTTACGGTGAGCCTTCCCTCTCATTCTTGCTTGCTCGGTGTAACACCTAAAATTTTCTACTATATTATAGCAATTTTAATTGAATTATAACCACTTTTCAATGTTAGAAGCCCAAAAATACAGAAAATTTAAACATTTTTCTTTTAAAACATTATACCAACTAGAGCCGGTAATACGGGTCGAAGCCCGTGGGCCAACCCGAAACCCGTAAAAAATATATGGTTATGGGTTTGAAAAAATAGGGCCCATATTAAAATGGGTATTTTGGGCCCGAACCCGTCAAACCCGAGCCCGTGACGGGCTAACCAGTTAAACCCGTGGGCTAACCCGAACCCATTTTCCTTTTTTCTTTCTTTTTTTTATTTTAAAACAAAATCAAATTAAACCCTAATAGTCTAAAGTAATACCCTTCCCTTCCTGACTTCCTCACTCAGTCACTCACCTTCCTTCATCTCACTCTCATGTTGGAATAAATATCAGGTTGATTGTTTAACTATGGTAGAAAGAATTTAACTACACTTTATAAAAAGCTCTACCATGGTTAAAAGAGAACAACATCACTTTATAAAACATTAACCATGATAGAAAAATGACAAGATATAATTTTTTAAAATACTATCATAGTTAAAATGGATTAACCTCGGTTGTAACATCCTGATTTTTAATTAGTATAATTTAAATAGCTTTAAGAAATAATTATTTTGATAAATAAGATTTATTGAATATTTATTGGAGTAAATGCTATTTACCAAAAATCTGATTTGTTTAAGGGAAGGAGAATTAAATAATATATATATATAAAGTACAAATGTAGGAAAAAGAAAGTAAAGGAAAAGGAATACACACACATATTACGTGCTCCTCTATTGTATATATGTATATATATTAAAAAAAATAGAGAGAGAGGCGGAAAAGAAGAATGTAAAGACTAAAAAAACGAAAAATTAATAAAATACAGCGGCACTTTCTCTCTTTGCAGTCTAAAATTCTATCTTATAAGTTCAAATAGGTAATTAAGTCTACTTTTTTTCAGAAATTTTTTCATGAAAGTTGTTATGTATAATTTTGTCTTTATAATTATGCCATTTTTGTATTGATTTGGATAAATTTTTGGGTTGGAATTTTGAGTATGTTTTGAGTTTTGATAATAGAAGGTTATAGGGATATAGAGTTAAATTAGAAAATAATTTTCATCATTCATATTTTTCATTTGATGACAGTACGAATTTGAAATCATTTTTCTTATTAAAAGCTCTATGTTTTATGCTCTAGATGTTTTTTGAACCAATGAAACTTGGGATAAATAATTAATTTGAGATATGTAATGTACTATATATTAAAGTGCTGATATTGTGTAATGTGGAACAAACTGCAGATTTGTTACTTAAGATTTTTGTTATAATAGAATTAATTTGATGATTAATTTATTAGGCAAATGAATTGTGTGGTTCATTGATGTGTATGGATTTGTTGTATTTTGGAATATTTGAAGTTGAACAATATATTCTATGTTTTACTATCATTATTGTTATTTGTAATGTGTTAAAAGTTAAAACTTTGAACTTGAATTTATAATCTTATGTTGTATATTTGTATTATAATTATATTGTAAACCCCGGTCCTCGAGGGGCTCATTCGAAGAAAAGAAAAAAAAAGTGATAAAAAATGGCTTAAAAAACGGGCCTTTTTAGGCCCGCCCGAAACCCAAACAATATGGTCCGGGCCGAAAAATCAAGCCCATATTCAAAACGGGTTTTGTTGGGCCCGGCCCGTTTTTTCACGGGTTTTTTTGGGCCCGGCCCGAACCCGACGGGCCTGCCCATATTACCAGCTCTAATACCAACATTCTCTTGGTTGGAATGGGCTTTTCAGACAAATGGAAATAATTTACAACTCTTTATAAAATAAAGTGGTTAATAAAACAATTAAAAGTACGCTAACCCTATTAGGGTATCTATTCTTAATTCATAATACTTAGGAAATTTAAATTCCTTTATAAATTTATACAATTCTATTTTCTATGCTTTCTACTATTAATTTAATAATTCAAAATTTACATCATATACAAATAACCTTACTTTTCAAATTAAATTTTAAATTTCTTCATCTAATCTTCTTCCAGCTTCTCTGAAAACAACAGTTCAACGCAGTTTATGTCATTAACTATAACTTTTATGCATGCATTGACATGTATACATTTTATAAACCTTTGCAAACAATGATAGCATTTATCCTATTACTCTGGGTGACATAAGCACCTACCAACCACTGATAACGATATCTTCGTTAACTAGTGGAGGTTCTACCTGCAGGACTTCTCGTTATAACATTTAAAGCTATAACTAACTGACTTGGCAAAGGGGTAGCGAACCACCTAAGCCTGGAGTACTTTAACTGAGGAATAAATGACATACCACTTAAATGCAATAGGTAGTACAAAATTATACATGCAATTTAGTGTAATGAGATAAACTGCTACTTGGATACCAGAGCTTAGTCCTTATCTGTTCTTTTCCTTTCCACTGACCTCCTCAACTTATGTTACTATCAAGATCTATTGACATATAAATAGTAAATTAATACCTACATTTCTATATAATTATTCAGCATCTCTCACGATCCTAATATAATTAATACTACCCCTTTCTTTGCATTAGTGAAATGTTACAGTTTACTATAGCTATAATTATCTTAACCCCTTTTTAAAATTAAAAGGTCGATTATAAATAATTTATTTCAATTAATAATTCTAATTCTCATTATCATCTTTTCTGAAATTAAATATAAAAATCCCAATGACTTAATCATAATTAATCTATTAAACATTACCATCTTCTACCGTATACTATTTCCTTATTCATGTAAAGTATAACTTTAATTTTGTCAGGATCACAGCTTACCATTGATTCACTGTTATCACTGAAAATGTTGTTTAAGAGAATAGAGATTTCAACTTATTACATTTAGTCCAACAAACAAACCTTAGCTAGATTTAATTTATATTTCTATCATTACTTCCTACTATTAGAAGAAAAAGGCAATCAGTCATGGAACCAAGCACAAAAATAAATCCAGACTTTTAGAAATTTATAACTTCCACCCACATTATAATATCACTTAGATATATGAAGCTTCAATTAAAATCTAAACTGAAATTAACCAAAGGAAAATCAAAGTATAAAAACCCATTTTCCCTCTTTATTTTTCCTAATCAAATATGAACAATTAGTTCTCACAAATAATATAGAATCCATTTTCCCATAAGTCTTTAAAATAATCACCCTAGATTAAATCTCATACAGCACTAATAAACCATAGAGTCTCCCATTTAAATTTCAAATTTCTAAACAAGATTTACCTCAGAATACAACCTTAACTTCTATAGTTCATTGATATCTTATTCCCACCAAAAAACCAATACGTTAGACATTCCATTGAAGTCTTTAACTCAAAATTATCATTAACCAATTCTAAAATTCCTAACTTATATAACTGTTATTAATTGGTCATTCCAACACTGCTAATTTATTTAAATTAGCTAAAATAATTACTCTGTAACTAGAGGCATTCAAAGTAGCCCTTTTTAGTTCAAGCTTTCATTATATCCTCAAATCAGACTTCTTTGAACACTACCACAATACAAGAAATGCTTCAGATTCAAGATAAGTGAATAAATCATCTCTTGAATGTTTCTAAGCAACCTCTAAATCATATGAAGCTAACTTAATATGTTACTTGCTGATTGCACTTGATTATTACATATTTTTATCCACTAATTATAGGAAATTAGCATTTGTTCTAGGCTATTAAATGGGGATTTAGGCACTTTTATACTTATGGTCCAAGATTAGAGAGTTAATTGCATTTTCATTATAATTTGAGCATATTAGGCATTTAACTCATGCATTTATTTTTTATGGACTTCAAATACTTCACATGTGCTTAAAATTTCCATTGTAGGTGCAAAGAATTAAGGTCAAAGCAAGAAGAAAACAAAATAAGAAACTTCTACAACAAAGGAAACTTCTACAAAAAAGGGAACTTTTGCAAAATAGGAAATTTCATATTGGATTGGTTGATTGGGTTGGCCTAAAATATTTCCTTTTTGTTATTTCTACAAGAATAGGCAACCCTAGGCTTGATTGAGGATAAGAAGTTTCCTAATTGATTATTCTAATCACAACTTCCTATTTTGGCTAGATTTCTTGAGAGAGAGTACTTGGGTCTTCCCCAAATCTTTCCTATATGTTATGGGAGGCTAAATTAGGCAACCGGAGGCCATTTTGGATAGTTTTTAAGTGGTTTCTTGTGCCATAGAGGGGGGAATCCGAATTTGCATATTTATCACCCATTCTCTCTTAATTCTTTCCCCAAACCTTTCCTATTTGTTAATCGTAGTAAGAACAGGACACCTAGGCCAATTTGGAAGGTTTTTGGATTGCCTCTTGTGCTATATATAGGCAACCAACAAAAATTTATGTCTCTCTCTCACTCTTCTTTAAATATTTCCATCCTCCTCTCCTCTCCTCTCCACCTAGCACGAAAATCACCACCCAAGAACACTCCAATTCTCTCTTCCATTCCACCATCACTCACCATAATTCCTTCCATTCTCTTGCCCTCAAGTCCTTGCACGAATTCCACTCTTCCATTCACTCATCTACACCAATTCCACTCTTTCCACCTTAATCCCATGGCTTCCAACTCCAAATTCCATTCGATCGTGTTCAAGAGCATGAGTGGCTAAGTTCTTCGTGGGGATCTTGATGGAGTACGGCAACCGGAGCTTCAACGTTTCTAATGGGGAGTTATTTAGTTTCTCTTGTCTAAGTCTTATGTATTTCAATCCCTTTTGTTGTATGTAATGGGTCTTGGAACAAGTGTGCTTCATTGTTTGATCTTTTGTTTAAATGGTCATGCATGTAATTAAGAGATGTCTTTTATATGTATGAACCTAAGTGTTGTTTTCTTGATATTATGCAATGGATATGCTTCATTTATATTCCCTTTGGATTTCTAGAATATGTTGAATGCATGTACGATTGTATGTGTGTTTAGACACTAGGTCCAACGTTAGATGGTTCGATTTACTTCTAACGAGAGTCTCTTTGCATGTTTATCATGAATCTTCACTTCCAAGTTGAAACTTAACGATTGCCTATTTAATTAATTGAATGAGCGATGCGCCACGTTGGTTGATTAAGTAGGTTAATTGGACTAAGAGCGATTGCCTTAGGTTATGCATTAGAACTTGGTTTAAAAACTCCCATATCATTTTAGAAGCTAGGAAGGTTGCCCAATTCATCAAGAGACCCATGTTCATCTTAATAGTTTTCACAAATCCATTTTAATTGCTTTCTTTAATAACAAAAATCCCAAAAAGAATCTAGTTTAGTTTCCTTAATTAAAATCTCAAAAACCCCAACTTTATAGCTTTTCATGCATTTAGTTTCCTAGGTTAGTTCATTAGGCTCCTTGAGAGATGATCCGGGAAAGCACCACTAGTGCAATCCTTGGTTAATTAAATTTTGCATTTGAACCCCAAGGCATATTAGGAAAGGCTCAAATCACTTGCTTTTAAACCCATGACCATTTATAATCACTTACTTAATCGTTCAGCCAACTTACCAAAAAGAACCTTTAAACCATCAAATCCCAAACACCAACTACATCCTCTTTGGTAAATCCTAAAGTATGAAAAGCAAATCCTTAAACCATCTACGTCCACAAATTCACACTTAATCATTAAATTAGTCCTTATACTTCATGTGGAAATGCTTTGCAATAATCAACTCAATCAACAAAGCTATGAATCCAATACTATCACCTTATCCATATCACCATTTTTAATCATAAACTAACTCAATTTAATTAAACCCCAATCAACATGTTACATCCAGATCCCTAAATTTTGGTAAATTGAATCCTCAAAACTAATTCTTTTTAAATCAATCCCAATTAGAATCCATAATAATATATTCCTTAACCTTCTCCTAAAATACTTCAATTACAATTGATTTCCATACACTCAAATGCCCCTACTCATTTCTTAGTATTCATTATCATTATACATCTTCTTACTAACCTTAATCACTACTTAGTTGAACCAAACAGAGGTCCACTAGTAGTTAAAGCACAACATAAATCTTAGCAACTCTTTTCCATTAAATCATACCAATTTCTAAGGATTCATCAGAAATCATAAAAATCCCTCCTTGATGTAACAATTTATACTTCAAAGTTTTAACTCTTTGCCTCTAACTTAGGTTTCATAAATAATACTATTTGAAACCCTCATATTTAATTTGTTCTTTGATCTTCCAACTCAAACCTTCTCAAGTTCCAAACATAAGCAAATTATTCACCTCTCCCAAACTTGCTATATATATAGACAATTCTACTTAATCCTTCAATTTAAACTCCAAATTTCTTGATTAAAGCCTATTTCTCCTATCTCTCTTATCTTCAACCATTCATTCCCTCACCTATTCCATCCTCAATTTACAAACTTAACAAACCTCTAAAACCATTTCATAATATTTCAATATGTCTATAATCCTAATCTAAAGTTTGAGAATTCTAAATATGATAATCATCACCTGAATAGGTCAATCCACATTCCCATTCCTTACATCACATTCATTAACATTATCTCTTCATAGTAAAATACTTAAATTCTGCCTTCAAGGATCAATTAATACATTCAATCTATAAATCTCCTTGAACACCGTTAACCACAATCCCTTACTTCACCTAAACATCACTCATACCATACCATAAAATCAACTTATACTATCGAAACCTATTCTTCATCAGCACCTAACATTTATCCCCCTTCATCATGTATCAAAATAAAAATTGTAGAGCAAAAGAATTAAACTTAGATGGCACACATGAATTGTCCAAAACAGAACAGAAATTGCCACATTCCAGGAACGAGCAACATAATTTCAAAGACCTCAAAACCTAGCACATAACAACACTTACAAACTCCAATATTTTCTCCATAGTAGCCTACTCATAGTAGATACATACAACTAAATCAAATCTTTCCTCTGACATAACCCACCGAATAGCCAGCAACAAACAGAGGAGAATAAACCACTCCGTCCTTAATTAAAATTCATCTTACATAAATAAACATTACAAAATTCCCTCTCTCCCCCTAATCAGCCGAATAGAACAGCCAAGAGAGGAAAGAAAATTAAACAACTTCACATTCAAATGCCAATCAACCATCAACCAGATACAATCAACCTCAACTTCATCTTCTTTCCATCATCAACAGAAATCAAATTAACGTAGAGGAAGGAAAAGAAATCCGAATCACAGGGAAAGCAGAAAATCAACAAGCCATGGAACACTTCAAAATTCAACACACAACCCAATTCTTAGCTCAATCTTACCATTATTCACGTTTAATTGATGTATCCATGGATTTTTTTTACCCGAAATCATCAAAGAGACGTCGGGTGAATAGTACCCGAGTTAGGATTCTTAGAATAATCCAATCAAACCTTACTTTATTCCTCGGAATCTTTCATGAAATTCCCAAATCGAAGCACAGACTCATTTTCACTGGATTAAAAGATCTAAAACTCCCAAAACCCCAAGTCGGTGATCGCTCAAATCACTCGAATCAAACCAAGAAGAAGAAGAAGACGGAGGAAACGAGCTTACCCAAGAGTATCCCAAGCTTCCCGGGTATTTTCCGCCGTTTCTCGCCGCTAGCCACCATCGTTCTCGCCGTCGGCCACCGCTGGAAACATGGAGGAACAGAGGATGGGAGGGAGAGGAATAGAGAAATGGAGAGAGAGCAGAGGGAGTGTATGTGTCATGTGAGGGAGAAGAGTGAAAGAGTAAGGAACACGTGGGAGTATTTAAATTGAAGAGGTAAGGTTGATATTTTTAATGGGTATTTTACCATTTTGCCCTTCTTACTTTAACTGAAGATATTTTCAACTAGGGGCAGATATTGTCTTTTTCCTTTTCTTTTATTTTTCCTCTTTTCCTTTGTGCCCTTCTTTAGTAATTTTATTTACCATTCCCTTAATAAATTAATCTGACTTTATTCTAAAAATAATTTTTTAGATATACTTTAATTTCCAAATTTATTTATAAGAATGTTTAAATACTAAACAATACCTCAAGATTCTAGATATTCCCTTATTTAAATTTATCTTCTAACTATTTTTTACTCAATTAATAAAGAAAATAAACCTTAAAAATTATTAAAAATACACCTGGCCTCATAAATTTATTTATAAGGCTTTTTGATATTTTAGTTACATCCCTAAATTCTTAAATAATTTCTTATTTTCTATTTTCTAAAATTTTGGGTGTTACACTCAGCTTCGAAAATGGGAGAGAAATGGAGGTGCTGGGCTAAAGGGAAGAGGAAGAAGAAGAGGGACAGGATGGTGTGGCTGCACTCAAGAAGAGGAGTTAGCGGTGATGAAGATGCAGAGGGTGGAGGCTACGGCAAATGAAGAAGGGCCGGGAAAAATAATGAAGGAAGGGGAGGATTAGGGTTTTCAAGTGGGGTGGGGGAAAATTACTAACCTGCCCTTATAGTTAGAAATATTTGACAATTAAGGGCCAAAAAGATCCTACCATTTCCTAAAATTTATCTTTCTGTTAGATTAGGGATTTTATCTCACTAAATTTTCCTTTGAGCTTTAAAATAACTTCCATAAAATTCTCAAATTAAAAATTGATATCTAATTATTCCTCCTCAATTTATAATGGAAATAAACCTTAAGATCCTCCAAAATACTGTGAGAAGCTTCAAAATGATTCAAAGTGGCCTAGAATCAAAATTGAACTCTTGGGTTACCAATATGCACAAAAATGCTTTGTAAATAGACTTGAGACTCCAATTTTGAAAATCTGAGTTCAAAAACTTGTGCTAATGTCCTCAACAAGTATAAAATTATAAAAAGTGACTTAGTTGAGCTGTCCATCTTGAAAAATTAAATGAAATGGATAAATTGATCATGCAATGCACAAAAAATGTACCAAATGTATTAATGCTACTTTTTGAGATTTGGGAAAATTATCCTTTTCTATTGATATTGATTTTCCATCAATTTGTGTCACTGGAATTTCAGTTTTATTACTACAATTCATACTGATACCAGTTTTAATTTAATTTGTACCCTCATTATTTGAATTTACTTCAACAAAATGATATCAACTACTAGGAGATAATTTATCATTTTCTTTCATTTCCTACTTCAAATTATATTTATCAGTCCCCTTGTTCAACTTACTCGTACCAAGTGTGGACTGCTTGAGATTGAACATGATTTTTGCTTTACTTTTCTCCTAAGGAAGCATATATTCTTTAACATTGTCTTTGACAAACATGTAGTACTGCTTGTGGATTTCTCCACTCCACTTCTCGTACTAGAGCTTGGTTGATTAGCCTCAGAATGTAACTCCACTTTCTACACCTTATCAAACATTTTAGAACAATGGGAAGCTTTGCTCAAGGAAGCAGAAATAATCTTAACCTCATATGCTTCTTCACCTCCATAATCAATTGTAGATAGATTTGGAAGTAATGGTTTTCTAGCATATGTGATTGACTGCTCACTTTCACCTGATTGAAGAGGAACAACCTGATCCTGGGATGCCACCTTGGTTGTGATTATTTTTGGGTTTGTTAAATCAACAAAATGAGTAGACTTATCAAAACTTGAACTTGACTTATCTTCCCTAGGAATTTCACTAGAGGGTACACATATCTCAGGTACAAGGGAGATTTCCACCAAGTTCGCTTTTTTATATTTTTTATCTGATTTTTTTTAAAATTTAAAATTTCACAATAATAAACTAATCTAAATTTATACTAACAAATTTAATATAATAAAATCGCAGTAATGAGAACACTAGCATGTTTAATTTTAAAATACAAAAAAGGCACAAAAAACATATATAGGTCCAAATTGAAAAAGACATAGGTCCTTATTTAAAAACATTAAGTCTTTTAACAATAAAAAAACCTATAGCAATGGTAGATCCTCTACGGATCATCCACATCATGTCCTCTATAATTTCAAGCCCTAGAATTGACTGTATCATCAACATTTTCAGAGGTAAGAGGTGATGGTGATGGCTCGACCACAAATCTAGGAACAAGAGGCACTACAGGTGGTGGAACTCCACAAAATGACCTCTCCCATGACATCTGTAGCAGTTTGTTTGTAGCCTCATGCCACTCATCCATCCAAGTACCGAACGCATATGCCTGCCACTGTAAGTTAGTGGTCACTAATTTGACCTAGTCTAAAAGATCCTTGGGGTCAAATGTAAACTACTTATAAACAAAGAGTTGGACTAAGTGGTTCAACCTCGGGTAGTCTCACTAAGGAGTCAATTCTAACTACCAAGGCTAAACAAATGCACAAAAAATGATCAAAACTTAGGGGTTTGTCATGAGAATTATATTTTTGGTCTTTTTGGTTAAATGACAAATAAAATAGTTGTTTTTGGGTGTTAGGTTTATGAAAAAAAAAACGAAACATAATTCGAAACTCTTTTAACGAAATAGGGCCCTTGGTGAAACCACTACAAACATCCTAGAATCCTTAAAGATTGAAAATGTAAACCTTAAGCTAATCCCAATTGAGTCCAACTAATATGATTGCCAATTGATCTGGCACATCACTTTCTCAATATTATTCTATTAGCTTAGTTGTTAAAAACCAACTTGGTAGTGTAAGACTTGGATAAAAATGCAGAGAGTCTCTACTTGAGTGTATAATTTGACCACTCAAGAATGGATCTAGAATCAATTAACAAATGCAAAAAACAATTGCAATTAACCTACTAGAAATCCATAGGATATCATCAATTCTACTACATATAATGACATTATATCCACAAATCAAACGCCAAAGTTCATACATGCAATAGAAAACATTAAATTACACATATTACTTAGAGAATTCTACATAAAACAAATAGAATCAAAGTGACCTTTCTCTAAATCCATACATATGAACAAATACACAAGGGAATCTTTTTACATATATAAATTTAGACATAAAGAAAACTAAAGAACTCCCCTAATAAGTATTGAAGTTCCAATTGCATGATTCCACCAAGAATCCCCGAAATATCTAGCCACCCATGCCTTTAAATCCACAAATCACGTTATGAGATAAAAGATCCATGAAGGTGTAGTGGATTTGACCAAAAATCAGCAGGAAAAGATGGAGGTTGGAAGAAAATTAATGTGGAAGTGAATTTGGGTGATGAAAAGACGAAAATCAAAGGAGAGGAAGTGAGAGATGAAAAGGGCCAGTGATGAACTAAGAAATCTAGTTAAATCAGACCCAATCAAATTTATCCAGCAAATCCCTATTTTTTCACGAATTGTGAGTTTGTTGTGCCAAAGCCATAGCAAAGTTGCTTCAGAATCTAGGCGAAATTTTGGGGACAGCAAACCCATGCCGAATTAAGCTGATCCAAGAGGCTTCCTTTGACTTCTCCAATTCTCCAATGCTTATACAAATAATTGAAATTTCAAGAAAAATTTTAATATCCAAAGTCAATGAATAAGAAATGCATGAGTTTTGAATTAAAACACTTAATTTGACACTAAAATTCAACAAATTCAATGCAATGGACAATACAAATGATGCCTAATTTATCATGTAGAGGCCTAAAACATGCACTAATTTCCAATATTTAGGGGGTAAAAAATGTCATATCCAGGTGCAACCAGTTACCATGGCCTCAACTCAAGCCTCCGCCCTAGAAACCTTGCCGCGGACCTCTTTAAATGATGACGGCCTTGGCCTCCTCATACCCTAAGAAGAGCCAGCCTCATATGCGTTGGAATTCCTATAAACCGTACCGGGCCATGCACCTAGCCCTAAACCATGGCATCGACACGGGTCATCCACAGGCTCGAGTGCCATTGTTAGGGCTCTTGTGAGAACTAGTGACCCTTGTGACTCATCTTCCTTAGCATGTTTGCTCTCTCTCAGCCCTGCTTATGGTTGCTGAATATGCTCTTGTCGAAAAATGAATTATTTATTGATTTAACCATTCCTAAATGCCTTAGGGGTTAAATACAAGAAAATTATTTGTAGCCAAGGATTGCAACAAAGTAGTGCAACCTTAGGTAGTATCATAAGGAGTCGATTTATTTTGAGTGCCTAAACTAACTTAAATGCAAAAGAAATCAAGTAAACTGGGGTTTGTCATGAGAAATATACTTTTGGAATTTTTGGATTGTAGGAATGCAAAGAAACTTGTTTTTGGCTTTTAAAATTAAGAAAAGCAAGTAAAGTGATTAGAAAACTCTTTTGGTGAGATTAAGGCCTCTTGATTGTACTAATGGAACCTTCTTAGGTTCTTAAAGATATGGAAGTGAAAAATCAAAGACCTAATGTAATTACCCAAAGGCAATCACCTAAGTTCAATTAACCTAGTTACTAATTGATTCGGTGCATTGCTTGCACAAATAATTGACTAGGCAATTGTTATGAACCTCTTGGTAATGAAAACTCTTGACAACACATAATGAGTCTCCTCTTGAAGGTATAATTTGTCCCTTCAAAAATGGATCTAATGTCTAATGCTAGATGCAACAAGAAAATGGATTAATCCAAGATAAGAATCCAAAATAGATAATCAATGCTACCACATCAATTGCATTATGCCAAGTAATAAACACTAAGGTTCATGCATATAAAAAAATCTCTTAATTACATATATGACCTACAAGAAAACTAGCTAAAAGTATAGAATTCAAAGTGCAACATATTCCAATAATTACATATACATACAAATTACAAGAATCTGAAACATATAAGTGAAATTGGATATAGAAGGACACTAATAACTCCCCTAGATGATTCATTGAAGCTCTAGTTGCACCTTCCCACCAAGAACCCCCAAAATGCTTAGCCACTCATCTCTTCACAATTGAAGATTGCGTTCTGCCTTTGATGCTCCATGAGAGATGAATGCTTTCCCAGAAATATGTTAGAAATGGTGAAGAAGTGGAAAATCAAAGTAGAATGGAAATTAGTGGAAGAATGGATGGGAATCAGAGTTGCAGAAATGAATGCTCAAAGAGGAAGGAAGAATCTGAAAAATGGGGCTTAGGGTTCTTTCTCTAGCCAAAAATGCTAATTAGGGAAGTTTGGAGGCTAGTCGGATTGGGTCAAACGCGAATTAGGTCAAGTAACCCAAATCTGGGAAAAATGCCACAGCAAAGACAACAAAATTCGTGACCATGGGAATAGCCGTGAGTGTGAATGGTGAGGCTGCTCAGAGTTTCATATTTCACTTGTTCTTTGCTTCATTCTTCCATTCTTTGATCCTACAATGATAATTTCAAGCAATGTGAAGCATCTCAAGTCCAGAAATGATTAATGCATGAGTTTATAGTCTAAAATGCTAGGATTGAGATCAATATGCACAAAACTCAATGCTCTTGAACCATAAATGCTAAAATGTCTAAACTACCATGTGTTAGCCTAAAACATGCATTAATTTACCATAATAAGTGGTCCAAAAATATGTAATTATCAAGTGCAATCATTTATTTAATTAAATATAACTAATCAATAAATGTTTTCATACAAATTATATATTTAAATTACTTACAATTTGTCGCTCCATATGCTAAGAGATAGGAGTATTATCGTTATGTCTATGGGTTACCATGTATAGCTCCCCATAATCCTCGAAGAGCACCGATGTAACACCTTATCTTTTACTACTATATTACTGTATTTTAATTGAATTATAACCACTTTTTAATACCGGAAGCCCTAAAATGTGAAAAATTTTAAAACTTTTCTTTTAGAAACAATGCTCCAACCTTATTATAGTTGGAATGGGCTTTTCAGACTAATTTAGAATACTTAAATCTATTTATAAGATCCAGTGGTTATAAGACAATTAAAATAATGATCAGAATTATCTTAATATCAATCTAATACTTAATAACGACTAGCGTGGCTTAAAAATAAATTAGAGGAACAATCTCGATCGACGATCCCCTTTAACCTTTCCTATCATCTTATTGCTTCTCAGCTATATACTTATACTTATCTGCTTGTTTACTTTTTAGCTGTACAATATATATATACAATCTAGTCCTCAAAATAATTTATCAAGATACACTATAAAGCAGGCATTCCTGCTTTCTTCTACTTTACCTTACTTCCCAAAAGTCTAACTCCCGCCAGCTTATCTGAAAAGCAATGGTTCAACGCAGTTTATCTCATTAACCTTTATTCTCTTGAATATTTATACTGACATGTATGCATTTCATAAATCAGTGCAATTAATGATAGTTTATTCCTATTAATCTGTGTGCGATCCGCACCTACCAACCACCAGTAACGATATATTCGTTAAAGAGTGGAGGCTCTACCTGCAGGATTTCTCGTTATAGCATTTAAAACTATAACTAACTAGTTGGGAAAAGAGGTGGCCAAACCCTTAAACCCTGGAGTACTCCAACTGAGGAATAATAACTTATCAACTAAATGCAACAGATAATACAAAATGATACATGTACTTTAATTGTTACTGAAATAAACTGCTACCTGATTCTTGATTTACTCTTCGATATATTCCTCCTCCTCTTTGTACTCTGGGAATTCAGTCCCACTATCTTGTCCTATAAATATTGGTAATATAAAATATTACATTAATGTCTAAACTTAAGTTTAACAATTAATGTCTCTCACAGACCTATTATACTACCCCCTTCTTAGTCCTATTACTATTATATTCAATTTCCTAACTTGATAATTGTTTATACTATCATCAATACACATTGCACAAACACAAATTATTATACACACAAATACAATTAGTATACACAATACAAACATAAGCACAAAAGGGTCTTTACTATTTTAAATTAACTAACCTTTACTATCAATCAATTAATAATCCAATAACTTACCAATCAAAGATTAAAATTCCAACACTTTAAACTTTGTCCTACTCCTTGAAAATCCCTAAGCAATAAATTAATTTCCAACTAAACTTGCAAATCCTTAACTTGAAATTTCACCAACCATAAACACTTAAAAAAATGTTAACTTGGAACTTCAATCAACAAATCACCAATCATCTTCCTTCTACCCAATTAATCCTACCTAAATTCCTAATCCAACTTTAATACTACTTTAGTCCAATAAATATCATTCCAAGCCACAATTTCAGCATTTCACCTCAACATACCCTTCAAACCAAAGTCCAATAATCCCAAGAATTACTAATTCCCTTCACATTTCCTTATACTTCATTCCTATTAAATTAATATTATCATTTCCCCTTCCTTTACAAATAAACCAGCAATCCAACATCAATAAGAGCAGGAAATCATTGCTACCTCCTTTCTTGTCAACATTACTAACCATTCTTAATTCTTGTTTAACAAAATATCATAACATTCCTTCCTCTCTCTCTTAACAATTCAATCAGCCAGAACAACCAAGAATTATACCTTTAGAACCTAGAATTTTCATTCAAACAACAATATTAACTTCCTACTTCCTTGTCCAATTAAACCTCAGAGTAATATATATATATTTTGTTTCCTCCTTTCCCTACATAAAATCCACAAGTAAAACATCACAGAAACAAGAATGATATATTTTAATAGTGTCCTAACAGTCAGCTCTAAGACCCCGATTCCAATTCATCCCCCAAAATATAATAAACATCAATAGCCATTCTTCCTTTTCTTTTGGCCGAGCAGAATAGAAAATTAAGGAACAGAATTAAGCAACTACTATCAATCAACACTAAGCCATCAATCCAGACATGCAATTCAATTAATCCAAACTCTCAAATCCTTTCCTCCACCCTTCGGCCAAAACAGAACAGAACAGGGAAATTGAGCAATAATTCAACCCTTCACAAATTCATCAAATCACACATATAACATGCTTATTAGAACCTCCCAATTGCAAGTATATCGTGTTCAAGAATTTTCCCTCTTCATTCTCGGCCAGAACAGAACAAGGGCAGAAACAAGGAAAACAAGAACATCAATCAACCACTAGATAACTCATCAATTCACACATAGAAAGGTGCTTATCAGAACTTATAATTGAAGGTGTATGTAGTTCAAGAATTTTCCCTTGAACCCGTCAGACATCACAGAAACATGGGAAGAAGAAAATGCTTCAGAAATTCTCTAGGCTTCAATAATCCACATTCAAGGCAACAAACATGCTTAAAATCACTCATGCATCCGACAAATCGAACTTCAGAGCAACAAACACCCAAAATCCTAGATTTTTTGTTTCGGGTGAACAGTACCCGCCGGCCTTTCTTTGGGAAATCTGCCAAATCAAGCTTCCTACCCTCAATCCACTTCAAGATTATACTTGTTCGAGTCTTAAGCTTCAATTTCATGTATTTTGAAGCTCCAAAACCTCACAAATTTCGAATCCTTCTACCCCCAACACGCTCAGAATCTCGCGAGAAAGAGAGAGGAAACAAGAAAACGAAGCTTACCTGAAGTTGCTTAAGCCTTCTTGGACGTGTATCACCGTTGCTCGCCATCGATTTGGCCGTCCACCGCCGCTGCATCGCAGAACTAGAGAGAAGAGAGTGAGAGGGTGAGTGTATGTGTGTGTTTTCGGGAGAGGGAGAGAGACGGAGAGAGGGAGTATTTCAAATAAATTAAAATGAGAAGGAAGTGGAAGAATTGAGAAGGAACACGTGTGAGGCTCATATTAAAAGAGAAACAAGATATTTTGTTTTTATGGGTATTTTACTATCTTGCCCTCTCCTTTATAATTGAAGATATTTCCAACTAGGGGCAGATATTGTCTTTTTAATTTCCCAATTTATATTTTCTCTTAAATGGTAATTTTATTTACCATTCTCATTTACAAATAAATCTGAAATTTGTCCCAAAATAATTTCTCTAGGTATACTTTAATTTCCAGATTTATTTATAAGACTTTTTAAAAATCAAATAATACCCCAAGATTCCAAATATTTCCTTATTTCTTATTTTCTAAAATTCGGGGTGTTACAACCGACATGATTAGTGTAGTACATCTTGGATCCGCTATCCAAGAAATTTAGACCCAAAGGGTAGTAGAAGCTATCCCCGGGTGTCGATCTCAAGGAGCCTAAGTGTAATCGATGTCCTAGTAACTAACTAAAACTTGAATGGATGGGTAAAAAACATTGTATTTTGGTTTTTTTTAGGGAAATTGGTTTAAAAGAGAATTATGTTCACAAAAACAATTGGGAATTGGACAAAGGGGGAGTTTTGGATTAAATGGGAATGGATATCCTTGTCAAATAGAGGTTTAAACAATCATTTCTTCAAATCATTTTTAGGAAAATTCTTTGTTTATTTCAAAACATTCGTAGAGAAATACCTCTAGCTAGACTTTGGTTGAATGAATTAATACTAGAATCCTGCTTATTAATCCTTCCAATGCTAAGTTGATTAGATCCTATAACCCAATCGAACAGCTTAACTATAAGAGGCTTTTAATCCAACAATCGGGATATCAAATTTCCACATATTTAAGTCTAGGTTTATAATTCTTTATTGGAATCCCAACTAATGAACCAAGACCCAAGAATTTAAGCCCAATGCTCTCATGCAATTAAAAAGTAGAAGAGCTAATTTTCAAATACAATTACTTGATTACACAATCCACTAAATTAGAATCCTCAAATAGAACAAAGCGTTAGCTAAAACATTCTTTCAAATGATGAATCCATACATTCAAATAAAGTTCAAGTCAATGAAGAAGAATTATCAAGCATATCACAAAAGAAAACATAGCTACCAACATTTCTACCACTCTCTAACAAAATATAAACCATAGGAACTACAACCAAATGAAGAAACAACACCTAGAATCCTAGAAACATGTTAAAACATAAGGAAGAGAGAGTGAGAGAACAAGAACTCCTCTAATGAGGATCCAAGCTCATGCTAATCCTCCATCACTGAGGATGTAGAATCACCAACAAAAGGAGTGGAAGTTAAAGCCATGGGACATTCAAAGTGGAAGATGGAAGAGTGGAGGTAGAGTTGAGAGAAAATAGAGTAAAGGGTGAATTGGGATGGAAAAGATGAGTAGAATGAGTGTTCAGGTTGAAATTTATGTTTATGAACCGGATATAGATCATTCAAGGTCAAGGCTACCCATTTGGAACCCTAAAAACCTGAAATATCAGCTCAATTTCACATCAAAAAAATCGCATGTTCACTGCGATGGACAAGCAGACAAGACAGAGAGGTCTCTCCCTGTTTTGTATGCCTCCAGTTTTCCATTGTATGAATGCTCTTCCGATTTTGGTTCATTCTTCATGTGATCTTTCTCTTTTAGTCCTTAAGCGACCCTATGAGCAAAAATGCAATAAACAAATATCATAAGGTCCTAGAAATCAATTAATTTTAATCAATCTCCAATTATGGCAAATTAATCCAATTTTCATGCTAACTTTACCGAAGGATCAAGTACATTTATTAAGCACTTAATGGACCAATATTGCATCTTAGTTATGTTAATTGCCTAATTTTAGCATAGAAAATCAATGCAAATTGAAGAATTTGTCAATAATCCGTCTCCCGACCCTCTTCTACCTCTTGCGCGTGCAAAAATTAGATACTATAAATCAATAAAGTCATATATAGAATAAATCAATCAACTTAAAAATTTTCTTACCAACTCATTGTATTTAACTTGCATAGTCTTCGAGCCTACAATTTGGTGGATAACTTGTTGGGCACGACTCTCTGTGTTCAACTCAGACATTGCTTAAAGCACATCACATTTTTATTAGCTATATTTAATTACTACTTCATAGAATAAATAATTCTATTAAATAAGCAAAATTTAATAACTTATTTATCCTTTCTTTTGTGGTCCTCCTATATTGGACAAAATTTGCCAAATCATTCGGATTGACGTTGTCCGACACATTCTCCATCTGCTCCTCCATGGGCTTTGTCCCATCCCCATCCCTATCATGGAATAGGTGATTCATCTTGTTTTTCTACCCATCCCCAATCTCCATCACACCGTACTACCTCTTGTTATCTTATACTGCCAACTTGTTTTGCAAATTCATTTAATTAAATACATTATATGTAAAAGTACTAATTCAAATTAGTACATTCACAACCTCATTCCAAGTATTGTCCTTGTTTTTCCTAGGCATGTGCTTTCAAGTCTTGTAGTTAATAAAAAACCACATTCAATTGCCACCTAGATTGGACAAAAAATGGTTGAATAAGTTCCCTCCATTCTCTCTAGGTTGATTTGTCTCTCACTCTAGGATACCACAATTCGTAGGCCCTGCTCCAACTAATTCGCACTCATCACTCGAATCTCCTCTTAATCAGCCTCCTCTTACTATTACAATCCCTTTAATTTAATAACATAATTTTTTAGAAAACATAACATATTATTTAATTTATTTTTTACCTTAAATTTTGACTTTGAATTTGATTGACTGTGAAGACGATTGCTGAGGACAATTTTGATCTCTCTCCAGTTTGGTATCTAAAACGTTTTCTGTCTCATGTATAGGTATATTGGGTAGCAGATGATTTGACCTTTGTCGGAATGATGCACTTTGGGGTCAAATGCAAGAAATTATGTGAAACCAAGGCTTGAGCAAAGTGGCTCAACCTCGGGTCGTCTCTTAAAGGGGTCAACTTATTTTGATGTCTAGACTAACCTAAATGCAAAAGAAAGTTATAAAACTGGGGTTTTGTCATTGAAATTATGTTTTTGGTACTTTTGGAGTTAAGAAATGTAAATCGACTGGTTTTTGGGTTTTAAAATAAGGAAAGCAAAGTGGATTGTTTTTGGAAAAATTTTTTATGGGATTAGGGCCTCTTGATGGAACTTAGCAACCTTCCTCGCTTCTTAATTATATTGGGAGTAAAAATCCAGGTCCTAATGGAAAAACCTTAAGCAATCGCTTAAGTCCAACTATCCTAATTACTAATTGATTTGGCAACTAGGTAATTGTTAAAAATCGCTTGGAAGTGAGAGTCCTTGACAAAAAAACAATGAGTCTCTTCTTGAAGGTGTAATTTGATCCTTCAAGATTGGACCTAGTGTCTAGTGCTAAATGCAATGAACAAATGCACTAAACCAAGCTAGCAATCCAAAGGAGATAAGCAATTCTACCACATCAATTGAATAATGCCAAGATACAAACACTAAGATTTATGTATATAAAAGCAATCGCTAAATTACATACACAATCCAAAAGAAAAACTACCACAAGTAATAGAAATCCATAGTATACCATATTCTAATCAACACACATACATACAAATCAAAGGAATTTGAACATAAATGTGTAATTAGACATAGGAAAACACTAAACACTCCCCTAAAAGACCATTGAAGCTCCGGTTGCTCTACCCACCAAGAATCCCAAGAAACTCTAGCCACACATTCTCTTGAGCCCACAATCAATGAATTGAAAAATATGCTCCTTGAAAGATGAATGAGTAGGCTAAGAGAAAAACGATAATGAAGAAGGAAAGTGGATGTATATGATGATGTATGGGTGCTGGTGGAAAATGGCTTGAAGAATGTGATGAAAATGGAGAATAAGCTTGAGATAAAAATGGAGATGAAGGTGTGGGTAAAGGGCTATTCGAATCTGGAGCTTGGGAGAAGAAGGTGTAAATGGCATGATGAATGTGAGAAGAGAAAATGAAAAATGGTAAAGATGAATGAGAGGATGTGATAAATGAATGTGTGTATGTGTGATTGTGAAAAGGAATGATGGAGGTGGAATACGCTTGTTGTTCTGGATGAATGAGATGAAGATGGTGGCTGCAGATGAATGGTGAAGGAGATGGAGGAGGGATTGATGATGGTGATGGCATGAAGAAGATGGATAATGGTTCACGGAATATGGTGTGAGGATTGGGAGTTTTTCGCGGCTGCAATGGTGGTCCAACTGCTGCCTTTCGAGTCTGGGCATATGAGATTTAGGGATTAAAGAGCTTAGGGCATGTTTGGTTAATGAAATAGAAGCCAAAAATCTAACGGTCTAGGCTAAGTTCCCAAATAAGCCTCCAAACGGGATCCTTACTCATTTAATCTCTATTTAGAAAAATATAAAAATGAACCCAACAATTTTTATTCCATCTTTGCCCTCCTTTAATCTCCCAAATTCCCCAACTTGTCCTTGCCAATTTGAGATATGCAGTGCAACGGGACTTAGTTGTAATTTCTGAAATTCGAGCACTAAACTGTAATTTCAAGTGAATATGGATAAAACATGATGAATGCAAGTGTATGTATATAAGTGTTTGGAATGTGTACGTACGTATGTATATGTTATTTGTGTTATATGAATATATATGTAAGGAAGAATGAAAAATCAGACTGCAGCAAAATAGTGCTAAACAAAATTATCTTGGGCTTTTACATCAATAGCCCTCCTCAAGTTAAAAAGTGCAAAACAAAATTATGAGATAATGATTCAAAACGTGAAGCTGGTTTGGAATTAAAAAACCGTGAAGCTAGTAAAGAATTAGTGATCTCATCCGGCAACTGATCTTTTTGAATATAAAAGGTCACTACTGTAGAAAAGGGTCTTAACATCTGTTATTAAAGGATTTTAATTTTCGTTTCGAAGGAGATGTCAATCTTAGTGACGTTGAAAAGTGGAACTTTTAACGTCCCCGTAAATAACGGACATTAAAAGTCAGACTTTTAACGTCCCATATTATACCAAATAAGAGACGTCAAAAGTCCCACAAAAGCCCCTCTTAACGTCACTCGTTAATTATAAGAGACGTTATAGGGGACTAACGACGTCTCACGCTAAGATAACAAAAGACGTTTCTCACACTTGTGGGAACGAAGTCCCCTGTTATATAACAGGGGACGTTGTTTCTACGTTTTGACGTTTGTTTTTATCTTAATAAGAGACATCGACACATTTATTCTTCTTTTTAACTAATCTATTCATTTGTTTTGGTTTTTATCTGCATGTTGCAGGTCATAGTTACATATATATATATACATATACTCATATAGAGACATATACCTAAATCAATAGAATTAATATATTATTCACAAGTTTATTATTACATCAACCTAGCTAGCTAACTAATCAAACTAATTAACATACATGTACATGTGGGAGCTAGCTAGGTCTAACTACACAAACAAAAAATTCCAAGCTTATTCAACTAAATATTTTGTACATGTGCTCTCATTTTTTACCCCAAACTTGAAAGGAAAAACTCTGTAATATGATCACGAATCTAATTAGGCTCTTCTAATTGGTTAAATGAGTCGGTTGAATCATAAAACTGCAGTAATATGGATGTGATGAAAAGAAATTAGATAAAACATTATGCATTAATTATATCAATCATATAAAAAATTATAGATAAGAATTTTATAGAGAAGTTTCCAATACGTTCACTGTTAATAATGTCAATATATACTTCATGACGTAATACATACACTCCTTATTTGTCGGTTGCCAAGGGCACCATATATATTACAAGAAACGGTATTAATAACAAATGAATTATATACAATATATATACACACATATATCTCAATTGACTAACATTCAATGAATTTTAATCAAAAGTACTTATTTTAGCTCTTTGTGTCATGATGTTTTCAAAGGCTTAATTAGTTTTTTCCATTAAATGCCAACACTGAATGCCCCTGAAATTGAACCAAAATTAGAACTATTCTTGGATGCATTGTAAAGGGTATGTAGTCCAAATCTGGCTGGATGTTCCGCAAGACTTGGAGAGAATGATATTTATCTAGTAAGGTCTGCGAATGAAAAATAAATAAATGTTATATTATTACAAATTGTAATATATGAAACAAGCAATCTCAAACTTAAGTGTACATGGAATCTTATACCAAATCAAGTGGCGGCTTCTACATAATCTTTTGTACAAGTCGTCTAGGCCATAAGATGAATGACCCGATCGCCTTGCCTAGTATGTTGACTTCCTTATCAAGAAAGGGTAATGCTGCCCCGGCCTCATTTTCTAGGACAATGTTAATTGACACCTTAACTTGATCCTTCTGATAGGCATATTATGGATGAAAGAGGCCTTCAAGAAATGGCATAGACAAATGGCGACGTCCAAATATGCCAACATTTGGAGTTTAACATACCAAACCATCAAGCCTAAACAAATGACGGCTTCCAAAAATCAAAATCCCAAAACAAAACAACAAATCGGCCAAAGAATTTCCCAATCGAAGATAGGTTTAGGGTTTAAACAAGACCTAAACCAAATATGTCAACATTGAAGAATCAAAACAGACAAATCGAATAATAGCTTACCAGAACGCTTCAAATCACTAGAACGCCATCTTCGAGTGAATGGAGATTCGAGAATTGAAATGTGTGTGCTTTGGACTCTCCCGTGGCTAAATAGTCTTCGAAAGTGAAGAAGAAGATGAGAGAAAGGGTGCGAGTTGCTCATTTTTAATGAAGCGTTGTAAGTAATGACGTCCCTAATTAGTATATTTAGGTACGTCAATTATTCCTCCGCTTGCCAATTACAAAGTTGCCATCACCTTTTTTCAAATTCAGCTTTGTAATTTACGGACATTAATTGATGAATTTAAAAGGGTCTTTTGTAGTAGGGGGTACTCCCTTCGGTCATAAATATAATATCTATTTACCTAATTTGATTATATTAAGGATGTTTGTTAAGTTAGTTAAAATCATATTATATTTCCAATGAACCCTAACAATCTACCTTTATCCCTACCATCTCTCTCTTGCTTGTTTATAATTGAGAAACGTTAATAGGGATAATCTGAGGAAAAGTTAGAAACAATTAGAAAAATGTCTTATATTTAAAACAAAGCTCATTTTCTTAAATAGGTCCTATATTTAGAAACAGATGGAGTAATTAATATTGAAAGTTTTAGCAGCTATTGATTCTCTTGTAAAATGATAATCCGACTTAACATGTTTAGTGGGCGTGTATGCAACGTTAGCACAACAAAAAAGAAAGAGAAACTGGAGGACCTTATACACAAACTCTTTAAGCATTTCTTAAACATGGGTTGTAAGTTTAAACCCTTTGTAGATAGTATATATTGACGAGTCATTGAGGAAAAACATAAATATGTTATGATATAAATTTAATTAATTTTATTGGTTTGTATGAGAAACATATTGATGTCATATATTGATGACATGAAGTAATAGTATCAATTTCTTATAACAGAGATAGTACTAATTTTTATACAATCATCAATAAAAATTATGTTTACGATATAATTAAATGATCATAATATGTTTCACCAAGAAATGATGGCAATGTGTATATTAGTGAGCTGTTAAAAAAAATATGAATGTACCTACAAAACCCCCATATTGTCGACTTATTCAATGATCTTGTGGAACAATCAAATCAAATAATGATGGTAGTTTATTACAGATCCTAATGAATTGTCGCCTAATAGATTTATTATTGATAAATGTTAAGATGATTTTTTTAAAAATTTACGATAATTGATTGTTCGTTATTTATTTTAAGATTAATTTGTGAATATATTTTTGTCAAGATTACTTTGTGAACATCAATTAATATTAGCAAAAATGAGGGACTTTATTTTTAGAAAATTAAAATTTAGGGAATGAGTCATATTAAGTCACATTTTTGAGGATGAGTTATGAGGACTACTAGATCAATTTATGCTAATAATAATGATAACGAAAATTGCATGATTTTAAATAAATTAAATTAAGGAAAATATCATTAAACCCCCTATGTGGAACAAAAATTGATTCCCCCAAAAAAAAATATGAAACTTCACTTTACCCCTAAGAGGGCAAAGTGAAATTAAATGTCTCACCTAAAAAAGCAAAACGTCCTTATTGATTCTATGATTTTTTAGACTTGGAAGTATTCATATTGATGTTAAAAAGTAGAACAAACATCTTGGAAATCCCCATATGAGTCTTGGAAATCTAATTTTGAAATGTTGCATGCTTTAGTGCTGAATTTCATAAGTTTTTAGACTTGGAAGCACTCTCGTTGACGTTCGAAAGAAACACAAACGTCTTCAAAATTCCACATATGTATCTTGTATTTTGATTATAAAATTCAATAAGGACATTTTAGTCTTTTATGTGAGACATTTAATTTTAATTTATCCTCCTAGGGACAAAGTAGAGATTGAGATTTTTGTGGGGGAATCTGAAGTTTCTTTGCTATAGAGAGGATTAAATGATATTTTCCCTAAACATAAACTCTACTGTTTGTGAAGCCACGTGAAATTAAGAAGATTGAGAGTGCATATATTTAAAAGTGAGCCTTCATCAATTTTTTTAAAAGGTAATTATAAAAACCAAGAGTAAAAGCCATAAATTAAGGATCAACAATCATCAAAGTTTTAATTATATGATTATTTCCCCTGATGTTATGAAAAACGCAGTCAAAAGAAGAAAGAGTGCGTTGTCATAATTGCAAGGGGTATGATGATAGATAATACTATAACTAACCCTTATCGAATTCATAAATATAATTTAAGTAAATTCCAAAAAAAAAACACACAAGTGAAGTCGTAATCCATTTTTATGGTGGAAATCCATAATATTTTATGTTATCATTAAAAAAGAACTAAACTACATAATTTACAAAAAAAAAAATTCAAAAATATACTCTAGATATGCTAGAGTTATTGGGAAAATTAATTATAAGTCCTTTGTAAGGAACTTAATTATCATGAGGTCCCACGAAATCTCGTAATTAATCTCTGGTCCCACGCAAAATCACATAATTAATCTCAGGTCCCACGAAGTTGTTATAGCATGCTCATTTAGTTGTTATCTGTAGCTCAAAAGTTGTTATTGAACAAGAGTTGTTACACATGTTCTTTTAGTTGTTATGGTAAGCCACAAGTTGTTACACATGCTCAATAAGTTGTTATCGTAAGCTGAAAAGTTGTTATGGTCTGCTCATTTAGTTGTTAGTGAATGAGAATTCCGTAACAACTTTTGACCAGACTATAACAACTGATTGGCCTACGATAACAATTTAATGAGTATGCGGTAACAACTTCGTGTCAAGGACCTGGAATTAATTACGCGATTTCGTAGGACCTCATCTTAATTAAATTCCTTACACGAGACCTGTAATTAATTACCCCAAAATTATTTATGTTCTATAATCAATAGTTCTGCTAGTTTTTTTAGAACATTTTTTATTTGTTTTTCATGGCGCATGAATTGTAGAAAGCAATATTAGTCAAAGTTGATAATAGTTTTGGTATTAATAATTATAGTTTTGTGATCAAATGATAGTATGTATGAATATTTTGTTATGTTTATCTATTTTGATATTTCACAAGGAAGAATTTTTAGTGATTACTAACATTGGTGTCATTGGATGGTGGGTCAATATTATAATGTCAATACATCTAAGAAACTATAAAAAATGTTAGATAAATATATGATTATTTTGTTCAAGGTATTGAATTAATGTTTAAGGTATACATTATTTTTGAATTTTTCAATCTCATCTGGTCCAGCCCCCCGAGTTGACTCCACGCTGACCCACTACTAACCTTTGACCGAATGCCTCAACTGGTCTAGAAGCCAGGTTTGATTACATTGCACAAAACTACCGAATCAGTTGAACACACTAGCAAAAGTAAATACTCTCTTGCCTTATATTAGGGCTACTAACTAATTTTGGTAGATTAAAAAAAGTAATTTTGTTATTTGTAATAAATATGAACTAAGGTAGGATAGCAAAGATGAGGATGTTAAGGTAAATGTATGATTATACAAGAAAAGATAAAGTTCAAAATGATATTAAACGAGAAAGTTGGTATAGTGTCTATTGATGAGAAAATGGTAAAAAATTACTTAAGGTGGTTTGGACATGTTTAAATAAGGTCATTAGATGCACCAGTAAGTATGGTTGATAAAGTCATACGAAGTACTTTTAAAAAGAGGGGGACGGAAATCAAAGAGAACACTTAAAATTATTGAGCAGGACCTTTTGATTAATAATTTATCCAAAAATATGGTTTTGTATTTAGCAAAATGACCTTTTGTTGAATCATGAAGAAGACGAATAGAAAAATCTGTAAAACAAACATAGTCGAACCGAGCCATACATGAGAATGCAGTTCTTAAGAGTCATTCCGCTACAATTAGGAAAGACATTCCCCAGGATGAAATGAACCCTTCTCAGCCGTGTAAGGATGAGAAACCAAAGAAAGAAAAATTGCAACACATTAAGAAAGTAGAGAAGAGGGCAGCATAATTTTTCATACTTTGATCGATAAGGGCATCATCCTTTATAGGCACTGGTAGACATAGCCACCGGAAGACATATTCCTCTATAATCGAATGGGCATACCGGACGAAGATCAAACGGATATGCAATTGACTACAAACAACTTAAAAATCCATTTTAGAATCTTACCATTCATGGATGCAACTTTTCACCTTGCAAGGGTTTCTAACTTTTTGAAGTCCAAAATCCAAGGTTTTCTAGTAAGCATTGATAAGAAAACGTTATGGAAAATCAAAAATATTTTTCATAAAAAGGTGTAATGGTGCATTTGTAGAGAGGAAATTGCGAGATTTCAATTGAATTTCTTATGAGTGGCCAATTGTCATGCGCACAGCTCACTTCTTCTAGCCCACTTTACGAGCACATAAAATGAGCTAACTTATACAGTACACCCACTCATTTAAGTAATGTGAGAATTGTTTCTTTTTGACACACCCACAAAATACTTCATTTTTCACGTTTGACACACTAATTTAACCTTTGTCTAAATGTGCCTTGAGGGTTAAGATCAAAATTCAATCCAAGGATTGCAATATAGGTTGCAACCCCGGGTCGTTTCACTTGAGGAGTCTTTCTAAACTACCTATCTTAACTAAATGCAATTAAAACAATAAAAGATATGAGGTTTTTGTTTGAAAAGATCATTTGATAAAAGTAATGAGAATTTAAAGACTTCTTTTTGGTAATTTTTGATTGATGAGTAAAAAGGGTTTGGATTAAGGGAAATTGATAAAATGGGCTTTGGTGATATTACGGTGGCTCTCACGCTTCATTAAATTGATATTGGGAGTTAACGGATTCACCAAGTCTAATTGAAAAATCCCCAAGCAACAACTAGGGGTCCACTAGCCCTAATTAATAACTAATCAAGCGACCACTTTCATAGCTATTACTTAGGGTTACTGTTAAGCTCCACTTGGTGTGTGTTGGAACATGAGTTTTGAAAACCGATTCATCTCAAGAATGTGTAACCACAGCATTCAATTAGACAAATTAAACTACACAATCTAGCAACCACTAAAAATCATATAGCATTCATAAATCCAATAGGAAATTTAAACATACATATCATTCAATTAACATAACTCAATATCCAACACAAATGTTTCAATTCATAAACAACTAGAAAAGGAAATCATGTCTCAAATCCAAATATACAAAGAGAAATGCAACCACAAGACTCAATACATAAGGAAAAGAGCATGAGAAAACAAACAACTCCCCTATTTCGCCCATTGAAGCTCAAGCCACCTTCATACCACCAAAGCACCAAGATTTTAGCCTCTCATGTCCTCAAATTCGAGCCAAAGATAGCCATTACCACAGCCTCCATGGATGAAGAAGGTAGAAGAAGAAGTATAGTGGAAATGGAAGGTGGAAAGATGAAGAACAAGAAAATCAGCAAGAATGGAGGTGAGATTAAGTGAGAAGATGAAGATTTGAGTGAGGAATGAAGGGAATGAGTGAAACCCTAACAGAGGAGGTGTATTTCGTGCATAAGAGGCTTGGAAACTGAAGGTGAGGGTGTTTGGATCTATTTATACTCCCCCAAAAACCCTAAAAACGCATCAAAATTTTTGCAGATTTTCGTCACTTCACCGTGGGCTCGCCGTGGCAAAAGCCACGGTGAGCAAGCATCCATTCTGGAAAGCAAGCATCCATTCTGGAACTTGCTGGGAGTTCGCCGTGAGTTCGCTGTGAGTTCGCCGTGGCGAAACCCACGACGAACTCACAATGGTTCTGCCTCACTTGTCTTTCTCTGCTCCTTCCAGAATTCTTCGCTGCAACTTAGCTTTTTAGTTTGGGCATGTTTCTTCTATGACCTGCATATAAAATGGATCTAAGGTAGTATCAAAATGTTCTTGAAAATGGGTTGAACAATAAATCATGCTAATTATGCCCAAATTGCCCTCGACTAGATCAAATCCCAACAACGTATTTAAAAGTTAGAAATTAACCTAATTAAGTGCAATTACCCCAAGAACATGCAATAATCTAAAGATGCAATCACACACATTTAGTTGTATGAAACTATATTGTTATAATAAATATGAGCTAATTTCTCTCCTATATTTATTTTAACAATGACTACCCGTACACGAAAATTCCCTTAATATACGTAATCATTAAGAATGCTTTGGAGTAAGAAATATAAATTTAAAAAATGAAACCTGAATCGGCGAATCCATTTTAGTAAATTGAATTGAGAAATCAACATGGCAGCAAATCTTTTTTTTTTTTTTTTGGGTGGGGGGGCCCGGGAGGGGGGAACTCACGGCTAAGAGCACACAAGAGCTATGGTCAGTGGTTTACATGTCGTGTTTCCTATATGAATATGAATATGAAACTTATAAATCCGTATAAACATATATTACCCTACCTATATATTGCACCACGTTTGAGTTACATCTTTAAACTACAACAATCCCCATCTCCGTATATGAAAGAAAGAGAGAAAAGGGGAGGGGTAGAGTATCACTAAAACAGCTCAAACTCCTCACAATCTTCGGTAACTTCTAAATCATTCGCATTCTCCTTCTGTGAAGCCATAGATGGAACACAGCTTCCAAAATCACGAAACTTGGGCAGCTCAGGTGGTGCTGCACATCTTATCAGAGCCCAGTTTAGGCCTTCAAAGAAAGGGTGTTGTTTTATCTCTGCAGCGCCTTTCACGGAACCCAACCGGTTTTCCGGGTCTTTTATCAACAACCCTCGTATCAGATCCCTTGCATGAAAACTGACAATAGGAGCATCTGGGAACTTAAGGCTCTGTGACACAACATTGGATAATGTCTCCTCATTTCCAGCTCCTTTGAAGGGAGTCTTTCCATATAAAAGCTCAAACAAAAATATACCAAAAGTCCACCAATCCACAGCACTCCCATGGCCCTCGCCTTTGATGATCTCTGGAGCAAGGTATTCATAGGTACCAACGAAAGAGTTAGAGCGGGCACTGGTTGGCTCAACGACAAGTTGTGGCAGGGAACCAACATGGGCAGCTTCAGACTTCATCTTTCGAGATTTTGCTCCGGCAGATAAAAGAATAGGAGTGAAACAGGATACTTGCCAATCAGGTTGTAGACAAAAAGGGTGTATGCAACTAGCCTCTGCACAGGGACTGGACATCTTCTTTGATGAATCCACATCCGGCGAATGTGACTTGAGTAACGTTGGATTCACAGAACATCTAAGAGATAAGTCAAAATCTGTCAACATAATATGGCCATCTTCTCGAACAAGGATATTTTCAGGCTTCAGGTCTCGATATATGACTCCTAGCATGTGCAAATACTCCACGGCAAGAAGAACTTCAGCAACATAAAACCTGTAGAAATACTGGCATGACTTTAGTCCACAAAATACTTGAATTAACATGCTGTGAACAGCAGGCAAAAGATTGCGTCTTGCCAAGCTGGAAGTGAATCATGATATTCCAAACAAAGTAATTAGTGCATGGATTGGTTTCTTTTTCGTCATCTATATGTTATATTGTTTAAGTTTAATGCTAAATCATGATCCGACAACATAATTTCCATTAGTTTATTTCATTGGCACCATCCACAGTTCAGTTCTGATAAAATTAAACCTTGTGTCCCTTGATCCGAAAGAGTAGCAAGAATATAAATGTATTAAAAATTACCCAGTAGAACCATTAAATATCCAACTGTACTAAAGTATGGCCAAAAAATATTCAAAAGAGAAACTTTCAGAAAACACCTATATCCACACAAACCACAACCTCTGACTGCACAATGGCACTGACCACAAAATGTTAAGCGACTACACTAGATTGGATTTTAGAGCAAAAAAAAGATACCATAAAATCAAATGACCAAGAAAAAGAAAGGCTTGAAAAGACCTACCTGGTTGCTTGTTCTGAGAAACTCCTATATGGTTGCCTCTGGCGCAGCACATGTAGATCTCCACCTGGGCAATACTCCATAACCAAGCAGGAGAGCTTATCAGTTGTAACATAGGCATAAAGCGTAGGAAGAAAAGGATGATCCAGCATCTGCAGGATCTCTCTCTCAGTTTGGGCCCTAAAAATTTTCTTTCGGTTGGCCAAAAATTCATTATCCATCACTTTCAAAGCAAAAAGACAGCTTGTTCCAATTAGTTCTGCAAGATAAACAGTTCCAATGTCCCCACAACCAAGCCTCCTGAGCAGCTTGAAATGTTTCAAACTTAAGTTCCCATTCTGTGACTGAACAGCACGAACAGCTTCCCATCTCAAGTGTTTCGACATGTGAGGCCTGTGGCCACTGCGACTAGAGCCACTCAGATTACTCTCTTCACTTATGCTTGTTGTTGTACTACTACTATACTCACCAATGCTGCTTTTTGAGCTTTGGGAAAATTCACCCTTTTCTTTTGATCTTGATTTTCCATCAAATTTTGTCGCTAGAAATTTAGATTTCTTACTGCAATTCATACTGAAACCGGTTTTCATTGAATCTGCACCCACATTATTTGAATTTACTTCAACACTATGATTTGAACTACTTGGAGATAATTTACCATTTTCTTTTATTTCCTGCTTCAAATTATCATTACCAATCTCCTTGTTCAAGTTACTCATACTAGGATCCAAGTCACTGTCAACTTTTCTAGTACATAGTGTAGAGCCACTTGAGATTGAACATGATTCTTGCTTTACTTTTCTCCTAAGGAAGCTCATGTTCCTGAACATTGGCTTTGACAAACATGTAGTACTGCTTGTGGATTTCTCCCCTCCACTGCTCGTACTAGAGCTTGGTTGATTAGCCTCTGAATGTAACTCCACTTGCTGTCCCTTATCAAACATTATAGAACAGTGAGAAGCTTTGCTTGAGGAAGCAGAAACAATCTTAACCTCAGATACTTGCTCACTTTCATAATCAATTGTGGGCAGATTTGGAACTACCGGTTTTCCAGCGAGTGTGACTGAATGCTCAATTTCACCTGATTGAAGAGGAACAATCTGATCCCGGGATGCTACCCTGGTTGTGACTGCTTTTGGGTTTGTTACATCAACAAAATGAGTAGAATGATCAGCACTTGAACTTGACTTATCTTCCATAGGAATTTTACCAGAGGGTACAGATATCTCAGGCACAAGGGAGATTTCCACCAAGTTTCCTTTCCCCTCATCTACCACTGCTGAATAAAGCTTTTTAATAGTTCCCGCCTCAGATGCTCTAGACAAACTGGACGGCTTTGATAGTCGCTTCAAAGCAGCCATCTCTGATGCCTGAGATATGCAAAGTCCTCTAAGTGCTTGCTTTAAACTTACAGGCTCTGCAATCCCAATTCCTGATGCCTGAGATGAACTGACTTTAATTGGCCTTTTAAGAGCACTCTTTTGAGAATATGGTGTACTTGAACCTCTGGCTGAATTTTTTAAGTCAATAGCTTGGAAGAGACGATCAATATCATCCTCTACAGAATACTTTTTCCCTGCTCTGTGGGCACAACTACTCTCAGCTTTTTCGTACATTCTGAATTCAGAAATATTTTCTTCTCTTGATTCCACTATCTCACATGTACTGGATGAAGCATCCATACTTAATAGATGTATATGATGAGGAAATAAATAGAACCTAGAAATTTAATCTATCAGCCCATATCTAAAGATGAGGTATGTAGAGAACACAGCACAGAAACCATGAAGTGCATAGCACAGCCTCCATATTTCACATCAGTCATAGTTCTCTGCAGAATCAACGGGTTGATGAGAATCCCTTTATTGATTAGCAAACAAGTACCCAATCCTAATATTTTCAAAGTGTTTCAGATTAGATCAAGCAAGAAATGTGATGAAAATAAGGGAATGTTTTCAACACACTAGTAACTTTTTTGGGCACCAACACAATCACACGTTTAAATATCCATACTTCTAGTTCTAGTTATAGGTTTATATGGAATAAAAAGTAGACTTCCATAAAACAATATATGAAACATGTCCAACACAAAATTGTCCGCAGAAAACAGTGTTAATATTCACTAATAAAAACATTATTTTACCTAAATCCAAACAAAAGTTTCCCTTATTCATAAGAGACATTTTTATTCTATAGAAATGTGTTCAATCTCTAATACACTTGGTCTCTTTTGACTTGAAGATACAGTCCTATAGCTTTGTTACATTTACTCAATTTATTTCTTCATCTCCAGGGCCCCCTTTTCCATCGAAACTTTTACCCCTGCCACACCCCTCCACTCAAATTGGGGTCCCTTTTAGTTGCAAAGAAGTTTACATGATACAATTTAAAGGTCAGTTTGGTACACAGAATGAGAAAATATGGTAAGAAAATTGCATTTCCTTCAAACATTCCAAACAGGCTGTATGAGGGAGAGATACAACATGTGAGGTTCAATATTAAATCAATGGATCCCTCATTTTGTTTGAATGTAGGCCCCATAACAGATGAGTTTTTCTACCCCAAAACTGTGAGAGGATCTCAAGCCCCCCTCTTCTGTTCCCTGCTTCTGTTTCTCTAGCGAAGGCTCACCAACCATGTGAGGCCAATAACAATCCACTGTTGATGCAGAATAGCATCCTCCATTCCTCCGTGAGAGCTAACTGTGTATTTTCTAGGTGTTCTACGCAGAAAGGTAAACTACCTGTGCAAATTTATTGACACTATGGTTCACGTTAGAAGAGGTTATAGTTATTTTCTTAGAGCCTGTTTGGTATAACTTATGAATCCATACATAGGTTTTGTAAATTAGGTATGAATTCCAAACTAAGGTTTCATAAGCTGTACCAAACAAGCCCTTAGTCATGGTATGACTCGCACCTTCCAAGTCCATGAGAACATGAAGTGAGCTTTTCCTATAATGCAAATCATCGTTTGGTAAAACTATTCAAAAAAAAAAAAATTACAGCTCAGTTAAGCCAAATGGAAAGGAGGGAAGCCAAAGAGGAAATAAATTTTAAAGGAATCATACTAAAATCAATGAGACTGCGAAACTATAAGCACATAGCTCACAAATCAGACATACAAAACGACCATTTCAACTTTCACGGATCAGGTTTCACAGCAAGCTTGAGAATCACAGGGGCAAAACAAAATTACTATCAGACTTCCAATCTAAATAACACATTACCAGCAAAACAAAAATGAAATTCAAATACATCATCAACACAACAGAAAAACCAAACCAAATAAGGGGAAAACCAAAAAAAGTAAAGTTTAACCAAAGGGATAAACATAAAAGAGTACAAAGAAAAAAAAAATTACCTGAAACCCAATAATAAATCAAAGACGGAGAACACGGCAAAGAAGGAGGGAAGAACAAACCCAAGAACCAGACAAACCCAAAAGTTGAAATCCTTGAGAAGCAAGCGGCGGGAATAATTAAGAATCCTAGGGTTCCAAGAGAGAAAGTTGGGTTGGGGTGTGATGTGGGTAGAAAGGGAAATAGGGAGAGTGAATAAGGAGGAAAGAGAAAGGAAGAAAAAGGTTGAAATGGTAATCACGAGAAGTATCAGAGACTGGCACAAATTCAACTATAGATACAGGGAGAGAGAGATATATATATATATAGAGAGAGAGAGAGATATATATACACAGAAACGACTGGTTACTGTTACTTTCTCTGTAATGGCGGAAAATTTATGAATACACACACTCACATCACACAGAGCAGGTTTTGTGTGTCTTAATAATGGAAGGAGAGGAAGTAGTAGACTGATAGACTCGGAGTTGAATGGGCCCCACTTAAGACTACTTTTTTTTTTTCTGTTTAACAATGATCTCACTTGGTGTGCTTTTATTGTTTTCACATTGACACGTTGGCGAATACATTGATTTTATATTATCAAAAAAGAAAAAAAATACTGCCATATTTTTAGTTGAATAAATTAAATATTTGGCTTATATATATAGTAAGCGGTGCCCGCCCTTCGAATTCCACATGTAAGGATTAAAGCAACAAGAAAATAAAAATAATAAAAATAAAAAATGGCTCGTTGATATAGTTTCACCTTATTTTTTAATTTTGGTCTTTACAATTTTCTCAATTATAGAAATTGATTATTATGCTCATGATATGTTAATTAAGGCTATTATAGATGTTGAGTAAATGTTAAACAATATGTAAGTTGTCATAAAATACAAAATAAAAATGAGGTTTCAAGAAAATAAAATTTATTTATTAGCAACATATAATAAAAAAAAATTATGATCATAATCATATTATTTCATCTAGGAATAATCTATAATTTAATCTAGTTTATTTTAATTTTAGTTAGACTTTTATGACAATTGATCCACATATCTGAATGAAAGCCACTTAAGGAATATGAATAGGTTTAAGGTCCATTTTTACCCCGAAAGTAACCGCAATAGATCATTGAGTATCCAGAAGTAACTTGAGGAGCATATTTACCCTGAAAGTTTCCAAATCATAGTAAATTTACCCCCACCGTTTTAAATGTTAACTTTAACCGTTAAATCATAATTTTTTACCCACTGATGCTGATGTGGCTCTGTCACAATATACATGTCATCATTTTAAGGTTCATTTTTGCCTTGAAAGTAACCACCAAGGAGTGATTTTGCCCCGGAAGTATCCAAATCAAAGCAAATTTGTCCGAACCACTGTTCAAAGTTAAGTTTGACCATTAAATGACATGTGGAACTCCACATTACACCCAATAATCCATCTCATCACCACAAGTCGTTTAAATTACATCTAGAAAAATTCAAAGAATAATAAAATAAAAAATAAAAGCATTACCCACCTTGTCCCTCCCCACATAGACTAGCTTCATTATCATACATTCCTCTCTCACTACAAGAACAACAAAATTGGACATTAACCATTTATTTCATTTACATTATTTTTTAAACAATAAAAATGTCAATTTTGCATAATTTCATAATTTGATTCTCTTCAATCACAGTTCATTTTTTAAATGATTTTATGGTGATGTGAAGAGTGATGAGATTAATTATTGGGTGCAATGTAGAGCATCAATATCACTAAACAGTTAAACTTGACTTTGAATAATAGTCCAAAAAAATTTGCTATGATTTGGCTACTTCTAAGGCAAAAACATGTCTTGATGGTTACTTCCAGGGCAAAAATGAACTTTAAAATGATGACATGTACATTGTGACAGAGCCACGTCAACATCGATGGGTCAAAAAATATGATTTAACAGTCAAAGTTAACATTTTAAACAGTGGGGGTAAATTTGCTACGATTTGAAAACTTTTGGGGCACATATGCTCCTCAAGTTACTTCTAGATACTCAAAGCTTTATTGCGGTTACTTCTATGGCAAAAATGGGCCTTTACCCTAAGGAATATGATTTATTAATTAATATAAATTTAATTATATCAATTCGTTAATTGATATAATAATTTTATTTCATATTTTTTACATTAATTGATATCATTTATAAATATACTCAGTTTCATCATAAATATTAGACATATTTGCCTAATATGATTATATTAAGGATGTAAATTAAGTTAGTTAATATAATATAATTTTTCTAAAACATTATAACTATCTTCCATAATTCTCTCACCTTCTCTAATTGATTATGGTTGAAATAGCATCAACAGAAAAATTTTGGAAAAAAAAATTGATAAAAATTAAAAATAAGTCATATATTATAGGACCAAATCTACACTTTAAATAAATCGTTTATTAATGATCGGAGTGAGTAATACAAATCTTTTGACCATAATAAACCTATTTTTTGGGATTTATTCACCGTTAGCTAACATTACTAACAATTGATTAATTCGTTTTTGCGGGGATTGTCAACCCACATTAGAGGAACTCGCTACATACCTACCTCTAATTAACTATCATAGTTGCACACTCAAAGCTCAAATAGGAAACTACTTGCAACATATTACCAATTGATCAAAATGTTTGGTGGTATAATAATGAAATCTATATAACAAGACACATTATTCACAAATTAATTATGAAGAATGAATTTCATTTCTAAAATCATGTTTGTTTTTCTGTTGTTGGCATATTTCTTGAATCATGTTTGAATGTTTACTCTTATTATACACATCATTCTTCTTGAACACTTAAACGTAGATTAAGCCAATTTTTTCTTCTTCTTTGTTCATCTCTAATGATTATGTTTTGGGTGTTGGGTGAAAAACAAGGGAGGAATTGAAATACTCTTCTTTTCCTATCAATGTTTGAGCATATCTCTTAAGGGAAGATTTTGTGAAGAGGCGTGAATTAGTTTGGATGAAGATACTAAAAACCGATTATTTAATTTGGCTGATATATAAATTCAAGGGTTAAGAGTCTAATGGCGGTGGTTAAATAATAATCAATCAAATCTTGATTAAAATAATAGTATATTTAATAAAAAATAAAAAATACTTATCTACTCACTATGTCTTTACTATAAAGCTTCGAAGTGAATATGTGTCACAAAAGTATTAGCTTTATTTTATGTTTGTTCAAATATTTCTTGTATTTTCAGATTTTACCCATTTTATCTTTTTTCTATACATTTTCTTTCATCTTTTTTCTCATTTATTCTCTATCATCTATCCTCTTTAATTTTTCAAATAATAAGGCATAGTTGGAAAGAAAAAATATTAAATTGTTATCTTCATCAACATGAATAAGTTATTTGAAGCTTATAAAGATTGAGAAGGGAGTATAACTCTTAAAAAGTGATATAATTTTTAAATAATATTTATCAATTTATAATTGAGTTAAACATTCATATATAGAACCACACATAATCTAACAAAAACAAAATTATTGAAGCACGAATCTAACATGATTATTTTTTTTTTTTAAAAAAAACAATATCGTTTCATGTTTGTTAAGGTGAAAAAAATATAAAATGTAACCCTAACAACCTGTCAAATACTTATGGCCAGATTAGTCAAGAGCCTAATTCAACATTTCACTAATATGGTCAATTGACTAGAGTTGGATTTTAATATAGTAGTTTGGATCCTATGACAAGGGAAAAAAGAAAAGGAATTTGCATGATAGATTAGTTAAATACTATAATGCAATTTTTACCGTCCCTGCGATTGAATGAGAACTTTACCAAACTTTCGATATATCTTACTTCTAATTAATGGACTTAAAAGTCACTTAAATGAACTATAGTTCCATGCACCTAATTATGAGAGTCTGTCATGTCGGATTGTTAGAAGATTTTAGGATATCCCGATTAGAATTAAAGTAATTGCAGTAATTAATGAAAGAAATAAACAATTTATTCAAAAAAATATTACTTAATTAATTAGTTAGTTAATGAAAAAGGGAAAGGGCATGTGACATAAAGGTAACACGAGAAATAAGCCAAACTTGTGGTCACTTGTTTCAATTAAAATGCTTTGAAATTAAAGCGATCATTTAAGCCCAAAACAACATTAAAAAATAGTAAAAATAAAATAAAAGGAGGCTTTCTTTTTTTTTTTTTTTTTTTACACTGATTATGATACAGTCCTCAAATATAATTCACAAGTCACAAACCCTTGTGATGTGCAAAGTTGATATAGTATTCAGACCAAAGAAAAAAAGTTCATATACTTACTTTAGGACAAGCTACACATCTTTTCAAACATGCCAACATTATACACTTCTTAATTTTTTGAGTAAAAGTCTTACAATATTTTCTCCAGATAAAAAATGCATATTACAAATATTTTTTGCGGTAAAAATGAACCGCACTTATAGTAATTATCACTGAAACATTCTTCTATATCTTCTATAAGCAATTAACTCGAATCTTACGAGAAAATAAGATGATTGGATTTCAATTTTTTTTTTTGAAAAATTCTTATACAGTAGTTATTCTATTTTTTTTAGAAACATATTTTCTCTTAGAAATATTTGATTACATATTTATTAGTTTAAAATTTTCAAGTAGGGTTTTATAATAGAGGAGAACGCCTATATATAAATACAAATTTTAAATTAAGGGTTAAGGTGCATTTTGGCCAATGATTTGTTACAAAAAGTGCGTCTGGCACAATTATTTTTAAAAGGGTGCATATAAGCCAACCATATTTTAAAGTAGGGCAACTTGGCCAATATAGTGTAGAATTCTGTTGTGCCAGACGCTCCTTTTTATAATAAATTATTGGCCAAATTGCCCCCATTTTAAAAGATGGTTGGCTTATATGCACCATTTTAAAAGCTGGTTGGCTTATATGGACCATTTTAAAAATAATTGTGTTAGATATCCTTTTTATAACAAATTATTGGCCAAAATACACCTTAACCCTTAAATTAATAAAGAATGCATTTACAAATCAATTTATGCTTTCTCTTCCCAAGAACGAAAAACGAAAACTTAGCATAGCGCCTTTTTCTTTTTTTCCCCCTTTGGGTCTTTTTGGCCGCATAACACGTTACTGTAAATAAAAGTGTTTTAATTATATTTTTAAATTGGGAGGGTAAATGAACAGTACATTATATTGCTTTTTATTCAAATTTCCCAGTAGCTAGTCATCACTCAATAGTGTCTGATGTGAGGTACATGATGATCTGATTGACCGATTGGCAAGATTTTAAAAATTTTGAAATAATTTTAAGAAACAAATAAGAGAAAATCCCGCAAAAAACTTGAAAAATAAAAAGGACAATAAGGTGCTCTCAAATCCATTAAATTCCTGTGACTGAGATATGAAATCTAAAAATATATTTTATTGCCTATTAAAAAACTATAATTTACTAAGTAACAAATCCATACTTTCGTACCATTTATTATAAGTTTTGACCTCCGATCCTAAATATAAGACATATTTATCTAATTTGATTATATTAAATATGTTAGTTAAAATCATATGATATTACAATTACATCCTAACTATTTACTTTTATCCATATCCTCCCTCTTTTACTTGTTTATTATTTAGGACTAGAAGGAATACTATTTTGATGTGTGCGCGAAAAATAATACATTGATTTAATAATGTATAATTAAAACACATTAATTATGCAATAAATTTAACTAAATTAATTGATCCGTATAAGTTATATATCGATGTCTTATACTTAAGATAGAAGTTAACAATATTTTTTATTTATTTATCGATAATATTTTTTTATTATATAACTAATTAAATGACCACAATGTGTCTCAACAAGAAAAGATTATGACAATATGAATATTAGTCCAGTGGTAGTTGGAGGACGACTGGTGGAGGGATAAACAGTAACATAATTGGTAGAAGACTTTCCAGATAATCTTGTTTGGAGAGGATTGGATTGACGTATAGGGTCTCAGTTGCGCTTCCAACTGCCAGTTAATTTTGGTGCTCTTTCAAAATTTTTTATGGCTCTTTTTATTATTAGATTTTACGGTGAAGAATGTGCAATTTTAACAACAAATTTTTTTATTAAGAATGTCTAACACTATAAAGTTTTTTTATGAGTAAAAATGCACATAAACTTTATATAATGGAGCCATCTTAACACAAACCTCAACAACATTAAATTTATATTACTTTTTATGTTTGTGATCCTACATTAATTTTAAATGATTATTATAAAATAGGTGAAAGTGCAATTTTAACAATGTTTTGAATTAGAAGCGTCTGGTACGTTTAAGTTTTTTGAGTAAAAATATGTATATAAACTTTATAAAGTGAAACAATTTTAACACAAGCTCTAACACAATTAAACTTTTGTTGCTTTTTAGTTTTGTGGGCCCATATTAATTAATTTTAAATGATTTTTTTAGAAATATTCATCCAAATTCTTTTTTATCTCTTCTACCCCATCTCACATCCTCCGTCCTTCTCCCTTTTCTCATAACACGCAAAAGCCAGTACGAAGCATATCAACTATCAAGTTGGTTAAAGCCACTATGAATGAAGCCAGAAGAAAGAAATTGAAACAAGTGTAGGAATCCACGACAGCCCATTACCGAGAAGAGATTAACAAACTTCATCGTGTAATTTAAGATACTTGCTTATCCTTTGGAATGAGTATTCCACATTAATGTAAGGGAGGGAGGAAAAAAGAGTAATCGAAATAGAGAGAAAAGAATTTTAATAATTTTCTAAAAAATAATCATTTAAAATTAATTAAATAACATTTCAATGCCTTAAAAATAAAAAATTGTGTAGTTTTCAAACTTTTACTATTTGCTAAAGATATAATACTCTAAATTAAAATTCAAACTATTAAATCATGAAAAATTTGGAAATAACATCATTTTTTCTATAGAATACCAATATGTTACAGAATCTATTTATGAAAAGTATCATAAAAAAAAACATTTGAAAAGGACCTAAAATTAAGAGGAAGCTTGTAACACACTTAAGGAAGTGTTGAGCGTAACATTGTGATTGGACTTGTGTCCTCTACTTCCCCTCCATCATACCATCATTCATGGGTATATTGTGAGGAAGGAGGGATTCTCTGAGTTGTGTTAACGTGTAATTACACTTATTTTCCATGAAAAATATCAACATTGTTACTTTTGTTTGTCCAGCAATATGAATATAAATACAAAACCTCCAACTTGTCGACTTATTTAATGATCTAGGGGAACAATCAAATAATGGGTTATAAAAGAAATGTATCAACCATGCCTAACTCAGTTAAAAGTGTTTATAAAATTAGAAATTTTCATGAGTTATGTTACAGAATCTATTTTTGAAAAGTATCACCAAAAAAAAAAACATTTGAAAAGGACCTAAAATTAAGAGGAAGCTTGTGGCACACCTGAGGAAGCTTTGAATGTAACATTGTGATTGGACTTGTGTCCTCTGCTTCCCCTCCATCATACCATAATTCATGGATATTGTGAGGAGGGATTCTCTGAGTTGTGTTAACGTGTAATTACACTTATTTTCCATGAAAAAACATCAACATTATTACTTTTGTTTGTCCAGCAATATGAAAATAAATACAAAACCTCCAAATTGTCGACTTATTTAATGATCTAGGGGAACAATCAAATAATGGTTTATAAAAGAAATGTATCAACCATGCCTAACTCAGTTAAAAGTGTTTATAAAATTAGCAATTTTCATAAGTTATGTTACAGAATCTATTTTTGAAAAGTATCACATAAAAAAAACATTTGAAAAGGACCTAAAATTAAGAGGAAGCTTGTGGCACACCTAAGGAAGCTTGGAACGTAACATTGTGATTGGACTTGTGTCCTCTACACCCTCCATCATACTATCATTCATAGATATCGTGAGGAGGGATTCTCTGAGTTGTGTTAACGTGTACTTACACTTATTTTCCATGAAAAAACATCAACATTATTACTTTTGTTTGTCCAGCAATATGAATATAAATACAAAACATCCAAATTTTCGACTTATTTAATGATCTAGGGGAACAATCAAATAATGGGTTTTAAAAGAAATGTAGGGGAACAATCAAATAATGGGTTTTAAAAGAAATGTATCAACCATATGCCTAACTCAGTTAAAAGTGTTAATAAAATTAGCAATTTTCATAAGCAATAAAAAATTAATAAAATGACCAAGAACGGAAGAAAAAGATTAGGTGCGTTCATGATTAACTTTTTTTTTTTGTTGATTATTTTTAAGATAATATTTAGGTAGAAGTATTATTTTTTAAAAGAAACTAAGATCCATTTACTTATATCTATCAAGTGAATTTATCCAATTTTTTTACCAGTAAGTCAATTTATCCAATTAAATCTGAGCTCATGTATTTCTTTTAATAGTAAAAATTCTCATGGGTATAATTTCAAAATTATGTTATACTAGCAATATTATTAATAAAAATAAAAGGATAAAATATACATTTGTTCATTTACATTTGCATTAAATTTCATTTTAGTTCATAAAAATGTATTTTTAGTCCCTCAATTTTAGCATCATTAGTCTCATTTAATGGAAATTAACGACTCATCAAAGTTAACTAATGACTTTAATTTTCAATTAAGCTGACAAAACATGCTTACCTTTCGTTGGTATGAAATGAAGGTACATGATTTTTTTATTTATTTATCCAACCAAGTTCTTCAATTAAATTAAAAAGTTAGAATGTAAGCATTATCTGTCATCATTTAATTGAATAGTTATGATTTAAGTTTAATGAGTTAGCATTATCATTTAAGTGAGACTAATGATGTCAATATTAAGACATTAAAAGTGCACTTTATAAATTTAAAAAACTAAAAGTGAAATATGATATAAATATAATGGATAAAAAATATACTTCAGCCCAGTAAGAAATTACATATGAGAAGATTAGATTGGATAAATGGACATAATGAATATAAAGTCAAACAACCTAAGTTTCGTTCTATTTTTATATAATCACAACAACAACAACAAAGCATTTATTCTACTAGGTGGGGTCGGCTATATGGATCATACGATACCAATGTACTCTATCAATAGACATGTTTCGTAATAAATTATTGATCCGAAGATCTCGTTAAATAACTTCGTTAATGAAAATGGCAAGAAATACACAAGGGGGTGAATTGTGTATCTTAAAAATTTGAATGATATAAAACAAACACAAGGGATTTATACTGGTTCGATTCTAACTCTGACCTACATCTAGTTCTCCAACATCTGTTGGGTTCCACTAGTAAATCAGAATTACAAAATGTTCCTGAATACCTTTACACCAGAGAATTTTCTCAGTAAGACCTCACTATCTCACCAAATTCTCTCCCCTTACACTTTGTAAGATTATAACCCTGTCCTCTAGAATCTCAATATCCTAAGGAAATCACACAATGAAAGTGTTTACAAAATTACAAAGCTTGCTCACACACTTGAACTGATAGGATTACAGTTTGAAGAACAATTGAGAGAACTCAGACTTGAATTGATTGCAGTAGGAAATTGGTAGTTAGATGTCACTTAATGTTCTCTATCAACCAATTTGGGCTTCAAATGCTTTTATAATCCTTGAGAAAATTTGCCCGTTGTTGAGTCTCTAGTTGTAGTTGTTGTGAGGTTTTTAGAGATAGATGAAGGTCTGGGGGTTGATGTGATTTTGAGTTGCATTTAATGCTCCAGAGTAGATTTTGAGTTGCATTCTCTTTCTCTTCCTTTGTTTGTTCACGAAGTATGGTGGTCGCAGAGTCAGGTACAAGTGAGTAACGGTTCTCTGTTTATGTTTTTGTGTGTCCAACGTAAACTGCCAAAATAGCCACAAGTACAACTTCCAGATATAAAGTTAGTTGAACATGAGAAGAGAAATAAATTTGAAATTTTCATGTGCCAATCGATGGCCAGGTATGCCAATCGATCGCTGCCTCTGGTTCTCAATCGATTGCTTTTAGATTAGTTCAGATTGCTACCTGCAACATTCGATGGATATGTCAGTTATCGAATAAAACATAAGGGTACCAATCAATTGCCAGGTTTCCCAATCGATTGCTTGATACCAATCGATTGCTTTTTCTTTGGTTTGATCTTAAGTTCTAATCGATTGCTCATTGATTGTTCATGTCAATCGATTGCCATTTCTACCTATCGATTGCCTATATGAATGATTACTCGAAAACGAGAGCAAACAATCGATTGCCGCTGGTGAAATCAGTTGTTTTTTTATAGTGAAACATAATAACTCCCCATTGGCCACTGGAGATTGCTGCTGGTGGCCAACCCAAGCTGCCAGAACTGAAGGTCAGCCATCTCCAACTGCTGGTGGGTGGGTCCTAATTGTTTTTTTTCCTCAAAAATTTTAATTGGGGGGAAATTGTTGGGGTTGGGATTCGGACACACCCGTTTGCTTTCTAAAATTCATGAGGCCACCAATGCCTTCAATTTATTCTTATCCAACAAATTATTAGTACACTATCAAGGTTTGAACCCAAATAATTCCAAAAGTTTGACAAGGAATCACCAAATTTTCATTAGTTATTACCATCTTTCGATTAACACATAACAAATCCAAACTTTTAACTTATTTTTCTGGTTTTGGGACATTTGTGAGTGACGTTGGGAATCAACGAGGTATGGTGGTCATATAAGGTGATGGAATTAGAGTTGCGAGTGAGCGAGAATGATGGGGCCAAGAGTGAGGTATTGTTCCTTTGATGAGGTACACTTTGGATGCTGTACTTTAACTTTTATTATTAATCTCATTTGACCTTTTATTAAAAAATAAACAACAACAAGAAGAAGAAGATAGTGTTTTTGCCAAGGGGTGAGTTCCATCCTACAGCGGTACTCCGTGGTTGAGGGAGTGAGAGGATTTGACCGGAAGGTTTTGAGAGGGAGGTGATGAGCTGGAGCATTAAGTATCATATATGCCACATCCTTTGCCATTTGTCGTTTTGGAGTCAAAATATCAAAGGGAAAATTTCAGTAAAGAACCACTGTAGCGATTTAATTTCAGATAGGGACCAAAATAGTCTGAAATTTCATTGCAGGCCTTGGGTCTTTAAATGAAATTAAATGGTTGTGTAAAAATACCAAAAAGCCCTTGTGAAAAGATGAATTAATTTCAGATAGGGACCAATGTGCAAAAGTCTTCCTTGGTTGACATTGAGCTAACAACGTACTTACATTAAGCTGACACAACGTACTTCTTTGGCTGACAACGTACTTCCTTGTGCATATGACAATTTCCTTGTGCATATTCATATTTCCTTGTGCGTGGCCTGGACATAATGTTATAAGGTGACTTTATTACTGCTTGTTCATATGACGATTTCCTTGTGCATATTCATATTTCCTTGTGCGTGGCCTGGACATAATGTTATAAGGTGACTTTATTACTGCTTGTTTATATGACGATTTCCTTGTGCATATTGACATTTCTTTGTTCGTATGGCCATTTCCTTGTGTGTGGCCCGGACAGATCACGTTGTAAGGAGTATTTAGTACTGCTTGTTCATATTAACAATTCATTGTGCATATTGACATTTCCTTGTGCGTATGACCGTTCCCTTATGCGTGGCCTGGACATAGCATGTTATAAGGTCAGTTTGATACTGCTTATTCATATTAATAGGGTGAAGGGGGAATGATGTACAGTCAATAGAGTAACAACTAGAGAGCACCAAGGGATATACAACGAATAAGAATAAAAACAATTTGCACCAGATGAAAATTTTGAGTTCCTCAAAACCGAAATCGGAACCACCGAAGAAGAAGAAGAAGCGTTCAATCACCGAGATCTTCGAGGTCGGTGAGAAACTAGATGAGGAAAAGGACTATTTGCGGAGGTTGCCTCGCAAAATCGAGGATGAATTTCAAGCTCTTGCTCTACGATGGTTACTGTGGTTGAAGTGGGTTCGCTCGCAGATTTTGATTTCAAAATGAAAATGAAATTTGAGTGAATTTTGGAGAAGGGGAGAAAGGGTGATTTGGTCATTTGGCCTTCCAATTTTATTTCACTTTGCCCCCACTACCCTAATTGAAATTTCATATTCTTATGGTCCTTCTTTTCAATTAAATCGCTACAGTGGTCCTACAGTGAAATTTTCCCAATATCAAAACTTGACCGTCAAGTGTTAGTGCTTCATCTAACAAGATTGTGATTACTACTCCATCCAGTTTTTATTATAAGAACTCGAAATTTGAATTGATTTGGTCCAAAATATAAGAGCTCACTTTGCATTATCTCATCATTTAATACATTTTTTCCTATTTTACCCCTAGTTCTCTTTCATATTTATTAATGCTCATATATCTCTTTCTCTTGATAGACTCATCATAAATAAGGGTAGTATTGAAAAAAGATGTATATTCCAGACATATTTAATTACTTTTACATTTTTTTAAGAAGCGTATTTTAGCGGCCAGACTCTTACAAATAGGACCGGAGGGAGTACAATTTTGAGACGACATTACCCCAAAAAAAATTACTTTCTACTTAATCCAATTTTGAGGAAATTTATAGGGCAACAATGACTAACCCTTTTTATAATCATGATATATATGTATATAGGGCAATAAAATGTTTTTTCTTATCTTGCTCTGTCTGTTTAGGGGTGAGTGTGTGTATACATATTGATGTTAGTTTTTTTTACAATTCTATGTCGATGGTTGCTCCACATCTTGATTATATATACAACTATGAACATGGAGTGTCTGCTTAGGTATCAAAGTTATGTTGAACTTCCTATGTTGTTGCGACACATGCAAGAAGTACGTAGGAGGGTGACAAAACTTCGTTACTTGAGTATATATAGGCGTGATTTTTATTTTAAGTACATGCTGCTAATATACCCACTCACGTATATACAATTTATTTTGCAGCACGTTAATTAGTATATTATATTGTGCGGTTTAATTTGTTCTGTTGTCAAAATATATAATTTATTAGTCAAGAAAATAAACTGTTCTGCTTCTAATGATATGAGATACACACATATACATATACATGTAGGAAAATTATATTTTGTAACTGAAGTTTGTAGTGAATATTTAATCAACTATAGTAAATAGCTAATTTAATGTAGTAAATATGTTGAAAAAGATATCTTTCATACTATCAAATTATCTAAGTGTGAAATTTTTAAAAACTTCTTACCATATGATAATGAAGTGCGGTAAATTGCTTATAATGAAGTGTAATAGATAGCTATTGCAGTAAATACGCTGAAACAATGACCTTTTAGATTGAATAGCTAAGGATGATCTTCTTTTTCTGATATTGTTTGGGTCATTTTGGTCAATAAACTATTGACAAAGGAGTGTCTGACATAAATATTTTTTGAAGGCTCTTATATGCTAACAAAATTTTAAAATTGAGCAGAATGACTAGCACCGTCAGATAACATCAAACGTTCATTAGTTCGATGTCACATAGAGACCCATCATTAGTCCGATAGCTTGGCAAGCACACAAGTATTTTTTTGCTTCAGCACTATCCACCTTCTCCCTCCTTCTGAACTCTCTTTTTGGCCCCAACCCCCCCCCCCCCAAAAAAAAAATCCCCCCTAATGTGTCCCTTGCCGTCTGTTGGGAAGGATGGGTATTTTTTTAAAAAAAATTATTTTTAAGGGTATTTTGGTCAATTCCATTAAATTTGTAAAAGAACAGATAGGTCCATATCTCCTAATTATTCTTTTTGAAATTTGTTGTATCCAACTAACTTTTACATTTGTTGATATATACTTGTTTTCTTGTATTTTCCCTTTGAACTATCATTAATTATATCCTTAAAATAGCTGTAAATATCATCTTTCTTTGAAATATTTCTACCTGATTCATAATACGCGGTAAATTTTGACCAAGCAGCTAAATGAGCAGTGTGAAATTTGATTGATGTCACGGATATGACCTATGATTACTTGTGATTTAAAAGGAGAAGACCGTGAAACGACTCACTTACCTCTGTAGGTATTCCATGCGTAGGAATCCAATACAATTATTATAGGGAAAATTTCACTAATTTCCCGTAATAAGGAATTAACCTCAGATTCACCCTCAAAACAATATGAAATTTCACTGCACCTTAACGGGCTGAATTGATATTACACCTTAACGGGCTGAATTGATATTAAATGTTTAAGCTAAAAAGACTAAAATATCCTTATTGAAAGAAGTATAAACGTCTTAAAAATTTCTCATATATTTCTTAAAAATTCTCTATATATGTCTTGAAAATATAATTATGAAATTTTGAATGTTTTAGTGTTAGATTCCATGATTTTTTAAATTTGAAAATACTCACATTGATATTGAAAATAAGCACAAATGTATAGGAAATTCCCCATATGTGTCTTGGAAATTATTCGTATTTGTTTTAAAAATTTTCTTGTAAAATTTTGGATGCTTTATTCATGGTTTTCAGAGCCGGACCGGACTTATGCATTGAGCCGTTTCACCATTTAATCCGTTTTGGGCAGTTAATTATCCGCTATTGGGCGGGGAACCGCTATTGAGCCGAGAACCGGATCGGTTATATAAGAACCGGAGGGGTCTGAAAAAATGACTAAAAATTCAAGAAAAAAATTATAAAAAAATTACATAATTATTTTAAAAATGCCCAAAATAAAATAAACACCCATTAGACCCTATCCCATCCATTTAGTTCACGTTTTGCTCATGTCCTAGATGTAAAGTTGAGATCGATATGCCTTCTTTAGATACATCACTCCTCAACTAGCAATGTCATCCGTTGTTTGCACGCCGGCGACGATGGTTTCCGATACTTCACTTATCCTTGTCTTGAATATTGTTTTTATGGGAGTTTTCTACCTCTCATCCTCAACGTTCAATCCCTCCCAAAATCAATCACAGAGACAATTAAAAAAAAAAGCAAAATCTCAAAGTTAAATGTGATCAAACTTTGATTATCAAATACAATGAGAGGTAACTAATTCTCTAATTTTATTGTTAAGTTGTTATAGTTAGTGTTATCTACTTAAGTTGACTGTTGACTTATTATATACCTTCAATGGTATTTTGCATTTTGTGATCTTGTTAACTTTTTAACTAATTATATTAAGTGTATTTGTATAAATAATTTTTTTAATTTAATTATTAAGTCACCGGCTCAATCGAACGGCTCGACCGTTTCAACCATGACCCTCTCGCCTTTCTGGCTTGACATCCGGTCCGGCTTTTAAAGCATTGGTTGGATTCCATGATTTTTTATACTTGAAAATACTCATATTGATGTTGGAAATAAGCACAAACGTCTTGAAAATTCTCCATATGTGTCTTGAAAATTCAGTACAAAATTCAATAAAAATATTTTGATTTTTTAGCTGAAACATTTAATTTCATTTTACCCCCTTGAGGTGCAGTGAAATTTCAAATTGTTTTGAGGGGAATTTGAGATTCATTCCCTAATATGAGGTGCAATGAAATTTTCCCACAGATTTTATATTCACCCCTCATATACTCTCAAATATAGCTAATATATAATTATTTCATATCTACTAATAAATATAATCAAAATAGCCAGCAAACTCAAGAGATTTTTAGTATTACTACTAAGAATATTATTCTCTAGATCTAACTATTCTTTAATATAAGATATAGTTGATTTTTTTGGAAAATCCTAAGAAAACTAAATAGGTTACTTATAAATTGATTTGTATGAATATAATTTTTTTCTCTAAATTAATTTATTTAACTTTTAAGCTAATATATAATATAATAATATACAAAATATATTATGATTAAGTGGTTTATTTAGCTTCCTTAATCTATCTAAAAAAGTTAACCATATATTATATTTAGGAATAGAGGGAGTATTAATTTCATTCTCCTTTTCTGGCTAGTCATATTAGTTTTTATTTTCTCCCACTATCTTTCTTAAATATGTGGATACATTTAAAAAAATATATAATACTCTTTCAAATTCCTTATAAAATTAATCATCAAGAACACTCTCTAAAAGATGTCCTATGTACAGGACTGGAGGGGTGATATGACTTTGACAAGCTGGCTCCAGGCTTGATGTTTGTAATCTTGGTGGATAAATCTTGCTATCCATTATTTGTGGAGTTGATTCTTAGGACATACAAAGAAAAACAAATTCTATAATAGTTATAAAGAAAACAAACAAATTTTAATATATACGGTGTGAAGTTGATGAGACTGTAAGTTGTGTTCTTACCCTCCTTTTGTGGTTTTCCTTGAACCCAAGAATATATGGCCTTATCAATAAGAACAAAAGAGAATAATTAATCCTGCATAGGCATTGTTTGTTTGACAAAAAAGAAAAAGAGAACAATAGATATGGATATGTCACTAATAATTTATTTCTACATATATTGAACTAAAATGACACAGATGGAGAATATGCTGTTACAAGGGAATTCTCAGCCCATTTTGGTCTGTCAAGAACTCCGCATCCTCCTCATATATTTTGCTGCTACAGAGGACAGCTTTAATCGGGAGGACATTGGCTAATTGACCTTGCGATTTTTTCTATTTATTTTTTATTTTTTGCAATAGACCTTAGCTTGCAATTTCTGTTCCCTAGTATTTTACTTTTCTGGTTGTAATTTTTCTTTTATGCTTGTAAATTTTTCGTTAACTGTTTTTCTGTACTTTGGACATTGGTATTGTCTTTCCTTTGTGATTATTGTATAATGGAAAATATATATTCAGGTAAAAAAATAATAATTCAAAACATTTCATTTTTTCCCTCAGATATTACTTAATTTTTAATAGGTCTCAAAAGACTTTAAAATTTCAATATAACGTTGAAGGTAAAAATTGAAGTTATGCGTAGACGATCAAAATTCCATTCCTCTTCCTTTTTTTTTCTTTTTTTTTTTTAAGAAAAAATTTCTATCCACCGTCGGCCATTGATATTAAATGTTCAATTAGGTGGCCAAGGAGGTTTTAACCAATAACACCTCTTAACCAATAGTTATATAGTGCAGAACATTTATACGTTTAGTTGTAAATTCTCCATGAGAACTTGTGGTTAACCATATTATTTGCATATTCATTATATAATAATCAGAAATCTATCTGGATTAGTTTGATGATGAGCAAGCCAGTTAGCACATGTGTTACAAGCATATTAGGCTTAAAGTAAAATTGTCTAAAATTCAGAAAATGAAAATTTGCTTTAAGCAAATTTTTTTTGCCGACTAAAGCAAAATTTATGTTTTTCATAGTTAACCTAAGTTGGTTGGTGGTTAAACCATAGTTTTCATCTATTATGAGTTACAGCCACCCATAATAGTCAATTAGCAGTATGTGGGCCTTAAATCAAATTAGAATCAATCAATCTTATTTACTATATCAAGTCACACATTATAATGCATGACATTTACTTATCTCTAATACTGTACCATTTAAATAAAATTTACTTTACAAGCAATTCCCTTTCAAAATGGAAAACGACAAATCAGTCCCTTAAATTTGAGAAAAATCAAATCAGACCACAGGGAGGAATATGAGATTTTATATCCTATGAAAAGACACAAATACCCTTATACTCCCTCCGTCCCTTATTATAAGAGCCAAATAGGTAAAATCACACAGATTAAGGAAGTAGTTGAGAGAAATAAATATGTCTGAAATAATTTTGTTTTCTCAAGTTTGCCCTTATTTATGTAAGAGAGAGAAATGTGATAATAGAGTTATAAATGAGTATGAAAGAGAATGTGAATAGAGAGAATAATGATGGGTAAAATGGGAAAAAGTTCATTAAATGCTTTGACAAATTGTGTCAGGATCTTATAAAAAGGGACAAAACCATTCAAATTTTTGGCTCTTATATATAGAGACGGAGGGAGTAATTGTTAATTACAATATGAGTGCTCACAAGTTCAACATAAGAATTTTCAATCTGATGATAATGATTTTAAAGTTCATGTTAATAATTAACAATTCCCACCTTTTCCTTAAGGAATTGACAAGTACAATATAAATTAAATATTCACAACTTCAGCATACATAGGAATTTTCAATATAATCATAATGATTTTCAAGTTCATGTTAACAATTCACAACTCTAACTTTTTCTATTAGAAATTGACAATGCATACATTGATAAATCCTTCACAAGTTCAATGGAGGAATTTTTAACTTGATAATAAAAATTTCCAAGTTCATGTTAACAATTTACGGCTCAAACTATTGATGGCATATGTGTCTTTTACTAATATATGAAAATTCCATATTTCTTCGAACTGCTTCCCTTCCATAAAGAAACAATAAAAAACCTTAATTATTAATAATATTATATAAAAAAACCTCGATAGGGATATGTTCCCATTTGGAGTTTGATATAAGATTTTTCTAATTTAAGATACTGATTTGTCCTTTTCCATTTTTAGGGGGATTTTCCCTCATTTTATCTAAAATCTTACATATAACTTACCTCATACGTTTACTTATTTAAAAAATTATTACTCCCTCCGCTCCTAAATATAAGACAATTTTACCTAATTGATTAGATTAAGGGTGTTAAAAGTTAGTTAAAATCACATCATATTACCAATGCACCATAACCATTTACCTTTATCCCCACCTACCCTCCCTTATTTGTTTGTTATTAAGGAGCATTAATAGAGATAATTTGGGAAAAAGTTGGGAACAATTAAAAAGATGTCTTATATTTAGAACCAAACACATGTTAAATATGTCTTATGTTTAGGACCAGAGGGATTAAATAGCTTAAAAACTTTGTACTAAATGGCTTGAATTATTAAGGGACAATTGCACTCAGGTCCCAAGTAAGGGATTTAATATCAGATAGGTCCCAAGGAATTGTCAATAACAACTGAAATAGCCATTATTAATAAGTAAAAATGTTGTCAATAGGACTTGTTTGATATTAAATATCTTATTTATGACCTAAATACAATTGTCCCAATTATTAATACGGTTGTTATTATATCCCTAGATGGGATTTGAGTGCATGGCCCTATTTTATAATTGACCTTGATAGGTGTGCTCCCCGCTTGTTTGTCCTCCTTGTGCCATCGAAGCCTCATCATGTAACGCATGGAATTTTACTATTATACTATAGCATTTTAATTGAATTATAACCACTTTTTAATGTCAAAAGCCCAAAAATACAGAAAATTTAAAACTTTTTCTTTTAAAACATTCAACCAACCTTCTGTCAGTTGGAATGGGCTTCCGTACAAATTGGAATAATATAAAACTCTTTATAAAATAAAGTGGTTATGAAAACAATTAAAAGTACACTAACCTCCTTAGGGCATCTATTCATAATTCATAGCATTTAGGAAATCTAAATCTCTTAATAAATTTATTCAACTCTATTTTATATACTTTTTACTATAAATTTAATAATTTCATTATTACAACATATACCATTAACATTACTAAAATACTTAACTACCTCTTATTCTTCAAACTATAATCCTAATTCCTTCGTCTAATCTTCTTCCCCAGCGAGTTTCTTTCATCCTGCATACTGAAAATGTTTGGGGGAAAGGGTGAGATTGGAAATCCCAATAGCAGTTTCTTTCATTAACATATATGATCCTACTAGCATTGTCATGTATATATTTCATAAAACTGCACAAATGATGATAGTCTTACTCCTATTAATCTGTGTGCGATCCAGACCTACCAACCACTGATAACAATACTTTCGTTAACTAGTGGAGGCTCTACCTGCAGGACTTCTCGTTATAACAATCCCGTTATAACTAAACTGATTTGGCAAAGGGGTAGCGAACCACCTAAGCCTGGAGTACTCCAACTGAGGAATAACAACTTACCAACTAAATGCAACAGTTATTACAAAATAATACATGCAATTTAATTGTTACTAAAATAAACCGCTACCTGAACTCCAAACTTAATCCTTTACTGTCTCTTTCCCTTTCCACTGACCTCCTCAGCTTATGTCACTATCTATACCTATTTACATGTAATATATAAATAATGAATTAATATCAATATTCCTAGATAACTATCCGGCGTCTCTCACAAATCCTAATTTAATTAATACTACCCCATTCTTGGTATTAGTGAAAGATTACAATTTACTATAATTATCTTAACCCCCTTTTTAAAATTAAAAGGTCAATTTTAAATAATTTATTTCAATTAATAATTCTGATTCTCATTATCATCTTTATCGAAATTAAATATAAAAATCTCAATGACTTTATCACGGTTAATCTATTAAACATTACTATCTTCTACCATATATACTATTTCCTTATTCGTATACAGTATACTTTTAATCTTATCAAAATTACAGCTTATAACTGATTCACTGTTGTCACTGAAAATGTTGTTTAAGAGAATAGAAATAGAATGGAGGTTTTAATTTATTAAATCCAGTCCAACAACTAAATCATGGTTAAATTTAATTTCTACTTCTATCATTACTTCCTACCATAAAAAAAATACAAAGCAATTAGACATGGAAACATGCACAAAAATAAATTCAACTTTTAGGAATTTATAATTTCCAATTTAACAACCCAGGTTTAAACTTTAAGGTCCTCAATCAAAGTATAATCATTAATACTAAATCCTTAGTTATCATCTCTGGTAGTCTCCTAAAATCACAATTCTATCTTGAATTCCATAAATAATGATATTACGCCTAATTAAGTCAAATAAATCCTCTAACTTTTCATCGTCATAGCATACAGCATATAATCATTTTATCTCACCTTTATACCCCCTAAGATAGTCATTACATACTAAATTATCACTTCAAGAATCAACTCTCTTCCTTCAAGCTTAGAGTTAATACTTCACATGTCTGAATTCTCAAGCCATCTTCATCAATCAATTCACGCCTAATGTCTTAAACTAATCCTTATACTTCCTATGAATCCCACTTCAACAATCATTGAATAACCTAATTCTTATTCTTGCAATGATCTAGAATAATCTTCACTCTTATCCAACCCCTCTTCTACCTTCTGAATATTTATATACATTAAACTTCCACCAATAATTCATTTCCTAAACCTCAACTTCCAATATTCCTGGATTCATTTAATTCCTAGGAAAAACATATCCAACAATTAACTTCATAACCCATTAAAATAACTTTATTAATTAACTCAGATTTAACAATTCCCCTCCAAGCATGAATTAAACCTTTCAAACTAGTTAAACCTCAGACTTACACCATTCTTACATCAACTTCCCGAATTGCTAACTTCTCAAGATCAAAGCAACTCAATTCAAATCCTAATGCTATCATTTAATAAAAATAGATACTTTAATTAATACTTCACCTTAAATATTAACCCTTATGCTCCAATCCTAACTGGAACCAATCAGAGGAAATAATTCAATATTACCACAATTAACATCATCACCTCTTATAGTTTAATCCCCTTACTTAACTTCATTCTATATCAGAAATAAAACAGAACAAGAAAGGATCCAACTTGAAATTACATGCGACCTCAGTAAGTAACTATTCCTAATAAATATATACATGACTTTCTCTCTAAATTATCATCAAATGCTTTCGGATACAATTTAATCATTTCCTATTTTAAATCAGTACTTCACGCCTGTTCCAAATTTCAAACAGTTTCAAAACCCCTTTTCAAACAACCCCAAATATTTGTTTAATATCAAAATAGCCTTTCCCCAACCTCTTAGCATCGATATTCCTCAAATCAGTAGTGTAGATTACTTGGATTGTTTCAAAACTCATATGGCCACTTCCTAATTAAACCTTACACATTCTTTCATACTTGTAAACCATCCTTAATTAAACTTCCTTACCATTTACTTCCCTTCCTTCTTATAACACATATTCCCAAATACCTCAAAAGTCCTCCCAACTATATTTTCTATATACCTCAAGATCATCCTCCCTTTCAAATTTCTAACTTCCATTTCAACTCAACATCACATAGAATAAAGCTGCAGTTTCAAGTTCAATATTAACTAATTTCCTTTCTCTTATCATAATGGTCAGCCGAGTTGAACAATCAAAAAGGAGAAAACAAAAAAATTTCTCATTCAAATCAACCAAATACAATCAAACATCACCCCAACACTATAAATTCCTCTATATCATTGAACCTCAATCCTACACCATCAAACACCTTTAGGCCTTAGCTCCATTTTCCTTTCATCAAATCTTGTTCTGAATCTGATTCTTTGGCATATTGCCCAAGGGCATCCGATCCTGTTAGCATACTAAAGGTAATTCATGTACGAAAGCAGGGACAGAAATTTGGCCAAAAACAGAGCAACCAGACATTGCATTAAACCAGGACAAGGCATACCTAAAATTTATACTCCCTGGCCGAGCAGAGAGAACAGGGAAACAGGAAGGAATAAAATTTCGAATACCTCATAAATCATCAGGCAGTTTTCATACCTTAACCTTATCCTGAAATCACTCAATCAATCATAAATTTTAAGCCATCCAGGTCAAGAATTTGGCTGACAGAGAGGGAATAAGAATAATTAACAATATGGTAATAATTCCATTTAGCCAGCCAGAGAAGAACGATGAACCAAGAAGAACAATGATCGCAGTTACCCATTCAATTAGCATCAAACAATAATAATCAAACATCATCAATTTCTTTTTCCCCTTTTCCGACTGAATCACCGAACAGGGGAGGAAGAATAATTTTCAAAACCTTTCAATGCTACGAAATATTCAACATACAAAAGCCATACCCTATTCCTATCGTAATCTTAAAGTCATCAAGTTCCCAATTCCAAACACCCAAGCAGAAACTCGATCGAACAAAGAAGGAGAGAAATCAAAATTGGTAAAAAAATACTAAAAACCTCAGAAATCAAACGTGTCTTAGCACTTGATGACCCTAAGCTGCTCCTAATCATGATTAATTTAAGATTTCGTTTTCATCCAGAAATCAACAAGAACAAGCTCGGGTGAACAGTACACGGAGGAAGAAATTTGAAAGAAACTTGAACCAAGCTACTTCACTCCTCAAATTCATCTTTGCGGTTGGTTAATCGGACCATGAGCTTCAATTTCACTGATTTGTAGCTTATAAAACTTCAAAAAATTCGAGTTGATCCCTCTCCAAATCCTCTCAAATCGGCCAAGAAATGAAGGGAAAACGAGGAAAGGAACTAACCCAGTGTTAGCCTGAGCTTCTTGCAAGCTTCGAAGGAACAGAGGACGGAAGGGAGAGGAATAGAGGGAGGAGAGTGAGACGGGAATGGAAGCAAGAAAGTGAATGGAGGGAGTATATACACGTGTGAATAAAAGAGGATAAGGATAGGTTAATATTTTAATTAGGTGATTTACCATTTTACCCCTTCTTTTTACTAAAGATATTTTCCAACTAGGGGCATATATTGTCATTTTCATTTTCTCTTTTTCATTTTTCTCTTAAATGGTAATTTTATGTACTATTATCATTTACAAAATAGACCTGAATTTGTCCTAAAATAATTTTTCTAGATATGCTTAAATTTCCAAATTTATTTATAAGACTGTTTAAATATCAAACAATACCCCAATGTTCTAAATATCCCCTTATTTAGATTCATCTTCCAACTATTTTTCCTCAATTAATAAATAAAAATAAATAAAATAAGTCTTAAAAATTATTAAAAATACACCGGGCCTCATAAATTTATTTATAAGGCTTTTTAATTTTTATATGATATCCTAAGATTTTAAATAAATTCTTAGTATCTCTTTTCTTCAAATTAAGTTTTATTTCCTAATTATTTCTCTTTATTTCTTGAAGAAAATAAGACTTAAAATTATTAAAAATGCCTAAATATCATAAATTTATTTTTCAATACTTTTTAATATTTAGTTAGATTTCTAAAATCTTAAATAATTTCTTATTTTCTATTTTCTAAAATTTGGGGTGTTACACATCATATGACCATCACAAATCACATAGGGTGTGTTTGGATCCTAGAAGCACATCCCCAACGGCAAAAGTCATTTTGAAAAAAAAAATATGTTTGCTTGCACTTATTTTCTGAATGACTTTTGGTCCAAAATGACTTCTGTAACGGCAAAAGTCAGAAGTAAAAAAAAGTGGCTTTTGGATTTTAACTTCTGGCTTCTAGTGGGTCCCACGCCTTTTGTTAGGTATTATTTAATAAAGTGGGTAGGAAAATTAGACTGTTAGACCCCTAAAATTCTCAAATAAGATAATTTCTTTTAATATAAAATTTTCTTTTTATCTCCAAAAATTTACTATAATAATTTCTAACTACTTTCTCCCACAATATACTTCTTTGAGCTAAAAATATTATTTTTTAAAATTAGTTTCCTGAAAATAAAGGAGAAACTAAGCATTTAATAAGAATATATGCATATTATATATGTATTATTTAATGACAATAATGCTCTTTTTAGTAATTTTTCATCTAAAAGTGCTTTTCAATATAATCATCCAAACATGTTTCTAAAAGTCAGATTGAAAAAAAGTCACTTCTATCATCACAAATCCAAACATAAATCACTTCACACAATCTGACTTTTATCCAAAAGTCACTTCTAAAAAAGTCATTCTGAAAAAAAGTCACTTCTCCAACGGTAATCCAAACACACCCAAAAGTCATTTTGAAAAAAAAAATGTTTGGTTGCACTTATTTTCTAAATGACTTTTGGTCCAAAATGACTCTCTCTGGTCCTTATTATAAGGCACCAACTACCAATTCTCACATACCAAGAATTGGTAGTTGGGTTATTAAATCTATGCTAAATTGGTCATTTTTCCAACTTTGTCTTTTATTAAATGATATGACTTACTTTTTCAACTTTGAACCCCTACTAATAATAAGGGTAAAGTGGGGAAGAAGCAATTAATGAGGCGGTTGGTGCCTTATATTAAGGACCAAAAATTTTGTTAGCTGGTGCCTTATAATAAGGACTAGAGAGAGTATGATGCATGGATATTGTTCTTCCACATTTTTGTAACTAGATGTAAATCCCAATACATCACGAATCATGCTATTTATTATAAATTTTTCTACGACAAGGCTTCTTTCCTTTTTTGTTAACATCCGCTCTCATCCTTTGCTCTAAAATTACTTCACTTTGGGGGTAAAATTTTGGGAAAAAGACAATAAAATATCTCTGAATATTATAAAGGACAAATCAGTTCCCAAACATTTTAAAATCCCATGTCAGACCCTAGAGATCAATTTGGGATTTCCAATTGTTTATCAAAGACTAATATGCCCCCAAGAGAAAGGTAAGGAGAAAGGGTAAAGGTCGAACCAAATCCTTCAGAAAGCCCCCCAAACCCTATTCCTTACTTCCATCTGCTAGTGACCGTCTTCCTCACCGGCCTCACTAGCGTCATCGTCATTCCGACACTCACCGAAGCCACCATCTCCGCCATCTGCTGCTCTCAGCCTAGCTGTTCTCTTGCCATTTTCCTCACTGACTTCCAACAAGCCGTAAGTCTCCCTCTCTAATCCTCTCTTCCGTATGTGTATGTAGGTGTAGATTTAATTTATTAATTCATTCATTCTATAGGTGTGTACATATTCATACGTTCATCATCACAGCAAGTGGAAACCTCATATTATGGGCCTTTTTTATTTTTGTAGTCAAAAGAGAAGCAAAGCAAAAAATAATAAAAGAATTCAAGTTGTTTGGATAAGATGATTCATGTTTCATTCCTCTTCTAATTCATTCATTCGTTAATTTATAATTAACCACCCTTCATGACTTGTCTATTTCCTCCGTTCATGTTGATTCTCTCTGTTTTAATCTATATCTTACTTCAACACACTTAATAATCAATACAAATTAATGATAATATCATGTTGAGAATAACAATTCTGAATATGTGAAGGATTATTAATTGTTCATTAAGAATGATGGATGAATGTGAGAATGGACATAAGTGGTTGGCAAATGAATTGTTCATTTGGCAACCAAGTATAGATTTGAGCTGATATTTGCTCCCATATTATATATCATGGTTATTATGAAGTGTTGATTGAATATAATTTTTCTTATTGCAGTTCCAGTGAGAATTGTACACCCTTCAAAAGACTTGATTTCCTATTATCTTCCTAATGTTGACTGGAAAGAAAGGGTTGAAGGTTGGAAGCTCAAGCAAGAGAAAAACATGGTGCAAATGAATGGTAATAGATACAATGAAGGGAGGGGTAACATGGAAGGGACAGGTTCTAATGTAGAATGTGATCAGTTTTTATTTTGAAACTCAAATCTTCTTAATGTTAATCATTTTGCTGAATAGAGAGAATATGAAGAATTCAAAGTTAGAATATAAAGGGAAGGGTGAATATGAAGAAATTCAGGTCTTCTAAATGTTGATAAACTGTGAATGACAAATCATCCATAAATATGATTTAGGACTTCGAAGGAAATCCTGATTGTCATTCCTTCCAGCAAAACTTTAGTAGTGTCTCACTATGTTGTAGTTTTTCATCTAACAATTTTATGGGCTGTGCTTTACTAGAAACCCATATTGTGAACAAAGCATGCATATTAATGGAATAAGGAATTGATGAAGGTAAGGATTGAATATTTTAATTGCTTGTGCTGATGTGTGCAAGTCCAATTCTGCTTCGTAAATAAAATCTCTTCAAGCTTAAATAAATGAAAATATGGCATGTGGCATATTTTCTCTAATCTTATGTGATTATTTTTTATTTATTGACAGCTTGGATTCAGGGATGGAACCATCTAGTCTTCAAAGAAGTGGAAGTTGAATGAATGATGTAAAGGATAAAGCATTTGGTCTTCTTGAACAACCAACCACTACAAAGCAATCTAGACGAGTCTGATTGTAGATTGACTGCATTAGATGTTACTCTAAGACTTGTATTTGTAGTTATTGTGAAATTAACATATTTTAAGACAATTTGACAAGTTGTAAGCATTCTACTTTTTGTATGTTGCATGGAGTATAGGACAAAGTTCCCTTTTGGTATGTTTCATAAAAGATTGAATTTGTATGTTTCATGGAGTATGAGACAAAGTTCCCTTGAGGTATGTTGTATGGAAGAGAGAATTTGTATGTTTTATGGAGTATATTAGAAAGTTCCCTTTTCTCTATGTTTTTTGGTGGTCTATTCACAAGTGTATTTGAATATATTTATTAAAAAACAAACTACTTTTACCATTTTTTCCGTAAGCATTAACAACTTTATCATATGAACTAACAACGTCTGAATAGTGATTAACAACAAACAACTTTGCTGCTGGCAATGTCAATGAGATTAGCACTCTAGGCGTTAACAATTTCCTCGTAAGCATTAACAACTTCATCTTAGGAATTAACAACTTCTTCATAGTGATTAACAACAAACACATTCTCCAGTAACAACAAAAATGTCATTTACAATCAGCACACTTGCTGTCAGCGTTAACAACTTATTCATAGACATTAACAACTCTATCATATAGATTAACAACTTCTGCGTAGTGATTAACAACTTTGATGTTTACAGTGGCAAATGTCCAAAAGAAATTAAAGTGCCAACATTAAACCACATTCTCCATTGACAGAGTTTTTTTACATATTCAATGACAAGTAAACATTAAGATCATCATACCACTTAATGTTTCCTTGTCACTAACCCAAAAATGTCATTTAAAATCAGCACACTTGCTGTCAGCGATAACAACTTATTCATAGGCATTAACAACTCTATCATAGCGATTAATAACTTCTGCATAGCGATTAACAACTTTGATGTTTGCAGTTGTGAATGTCCAAATGAAATTAAAATACCAACATCTTCTCATTAAAGCTCACAGTATATTTCATCTCACACATATTACAATTCATCCCAAGCCATGATGATATCAAAAACATCAAAACTTCAAATGTTATCCCCTCCTTTATGGTTTTCATCTTCACACCACCTCTATTATATTCAATTTTACCTTCAAAGTTACATACAAACTTGCCTTCAACATGGAAATAACAACATAATTCTTTTAATTCTCTTGAGCCACCATCAAGTACCATTTTTTCATTCCTCCCTACAAAAAAGGATTAACTTTTTAATATATCACTTTCCATCCCATGTTAATTGTCATTACAAGTTTGTAAAGAACAATAGCTAAACCCCTTTATTAACAACTTTGTAGTAGGTTTTAACATTTATAACATAGCTATTAACAACACAATATCTTCTTTTATAGCATATTGACAACACAATAGGTGAATCCACTTTGTAAACGTTTACAACATAACTTTAACACCAACTATGTTTTCAGCCTAAAAAGTAAAGGCTAAATACAAAAGGAAGAATTCAAAAAAGTATCAATTCAATTCCCACATTTTCACAAAAATTCTTTTGTAAATGTAGGCTACAACTATTTCAACATTAACATGTTTAAGGGATTATTTAAAAAATTTTAACTCCCAAAACTAATAATCCACACACAAGCAGTCATGGTTGGCAAAAAAAAAAAAAACAAGCATTGTTGATGGTTTGTTTTTAACTCCTAAAATTGTGAGGGCCTTGCTAGCTTTTAATGCATGTGTAGTAGAAAAGATAGCCAATGAATCAATCTTTCCTCTTTCAATGCAATGCACGTGTAGTAGAAAAAGTGTGAGGGGGCATTAATGGTGGTTTGTTTTTAACTCCCAAACTTGGATTCCTTCCCCTGTGCAACCACGCCCAACAATGATCATCCCAATGATCAACCCACACTTTGATTTAGTCCTTCCCTCTGTGCGTCACTTTCTTGCAGTTTTTTTTTAAATAAATGACTAACCAACCCATATGATTTACTCCGTTTTGCCCTCACCTCCGTTTGCCGTCACCTTCGTTGACAGTACCGTAAGCTTCGTCACCGTCAACTCCATCCAAACCCCATCAGCCGTTTTGTGCGAGGGAGGAGGTTCCTTATACGTTTTGTTCAAGGAGCTTGAGGGAAGAGGAAGAGTCTTGCTTTTCTTTTAATAACTAGGGGTATATTTGTCTTTCATAAACATATGTAAATCCTAAAGTGCTCCCTAGGGTTTGAAATGGCATTTTAAAGTGATGGGGGAGTGATTTGTCCTTTCCCTTATTCAAGGGTATTTTTTTGTCTTTTTCCCTAAAATTTTTGTGTTTGTTTATACAATTATATTCTACATAAAATTAGTGATATTTTGATGTATTATGAGCGAAAAATGTCTCAGTTTTCAATTTTATATGATTTTTCAAATATTTAATACCAGAAAATTATGTGTTTTTTCCAAATTCAAACATTAAATCTTTGAAAAATCATATAAAATTGAAAACCTAACTCTTTTTTACCCATAAGATATCAAAATATCACTAATTTTATGTAGAATCTAATTGTATAAACAAAAAATTTACCCCCAAAATGAAGTAATTTTAGAGCAAAGGATGGGAGCATATAACAGAAAATGAGAGAAGTCTAGTCCATTTTTCTATCTTATTTTTCATTTGTTGTATTTTATTTTTGTTAAGAAATCAATAACTAGTTGTTTTCGTGCAAGTGAAGATAATCAAAGCATAGAGAATATTTACTTAATTTAACAGTAGCTATGTTTGTTATTAATCTGGGTGAGTTGAAAACTAATTAAATTTTTTGAGTTTTGATCTCAAGATGAAAGTATCCATGACAACAACTATGTATACTGAACATACCTAATTTATTTTGTACACTTTAAAAATTTGTCATATCTAGAATATGGAGAGAAATTATGGTTGAAGTTTGTGAATATAGTATATAAATCTTGAGTACTACTTTACTATAGATGACATTTGGCAATTGATACAATTTCTCTTATTTCAAGGCAACAATATGACCCCCAACCTTGAACAAGACCTAAAATTAAAGGGGCATTCTATTAATTATAGTATTAACTATTAGAGATATTTTAGAAAACAAAACATTTGCTACAAATAATTAATTCCACTAATTTCTCTAATATTTGAATTTAGTTTTTGTGCATGGAACGTTCAAATATTTAAGGATTAAGACGCGCCAATGCATGAAGGGAAAAGAGTTGAAACACGGTATAAAACTTCCCAGAGCTTAAAATGGGGTGCTCGAGTCCACAAAATTCCAAATTTCACTTGAAATGGAGAGTTAGAAATCAATTTTTGGCAGAAGCTTTGGAATCAATTTCTTACATTGCACACAAGTTTAAAACAGTGCTAATGGCTTGGAGAAATGATTTCAGGGTTAAAGTGAGCTTAAATGCAAAATATTACCATGTTAGGCGAAACTTTGCAGAAGTGTAACTCCAAATCAGTGAACTTCGAAGAAATTCAGCAATGGAATGTTAAATATAGTAACCACGACAATTGATGTCACTCCAAAGAATTGGGAAAGAAATGCTCAGAAAGGTAACAAGTTCACATTTAGTTACACAAAGAATCAAGTTGTTTTAGCAAAGCTTAGACTAATTCAAATGGAACCAAATTAGACTAATTTTAACAACTTGGTAACAAAATGGACTTAGTCTCAATACCTTATGCCACATCCAACAACACCTTATTGTCAAAAATAATATCCATAGAAAATGCAATCTGAATTCAACAAAAGTGACATATATGATAGAAATTAATAGAAACTGAGCAAATTCTAAGCAAATAGTGTCCAAGATAGTAATGTATGTGCCAATATCAATTTATATCCATCAAGGACCTCAGTGAAAAATATAAGTAATGCCTTCTGCACAGTTTATCTCAATAGTCCAGTTCAAAATGCCACAGAATCAAACAAATCATCACCAACAAATGATATGAGACAGTTGCAGCGAGAACGAGTTAGCAACTCATAGTAAAACTCACACAATGGTTGGATTCGCTGGATTCTTAGAAACTAGGGACAAACAAAAGCACAGAACACTCATAGTAAACTCAGCATTATTAGAGATTTAGCAAACTCGCAATGAAACAGGACAGCACTGAACAACAACAACAACCAAGTCTTATCTCACTAAGTGGGGTCGGCTACATGGATCGCACGTCGCCATTGTGCTCTATCGGTAACCAAATCTTTAGATATATTATTTATTAAAAGATATCGCTCTACAACTTCATTGAGTGTAAGCCTCGGTCTCCCTCTTCCTCTCTTAATCGGACTCCAGATTGTTTGATCTACCCTCCTCACTGGCGCATCTAATGGCCTTCTTTGTACATGTCCAAACCACCTCAAACGATTTTCTACCATTTTCTCACTGATAGGTGCCACTCCAACTCGTTCGCGTATATGATCATTCCGAATCTTATCCTTTCTTGTGTGACCACACATACATCTCAACATCCTCATTTTAGCTACCCCCATTTTATGTTCATGTTGACCCTTCAAAGCCCAACATTCACTATCATATAATACTGTTAGTCTTATAGCAGTGCGATAAAACTTCCCTTTTACCTTATCGGGTACTTTTCTATCGCAAAGAACTCCAGTAGCTTCCTCCACTTACACCACCCAGCTTGAATTCTATGATTGACATCGTCATCAATCTCACCATCTTGTCTTATAACTGATCCCAAATACCTAAACTTTGTCACTTGAGGGATTGTTTGCTCTCCCAGTTTAACCTCCAAATCACCTCTAAGTTGTCTATTTGTGAAATTGCAATGCATATATTCTGTCTTACTCCTACTTAACCTCTAAATCACCTTTCTTGATTCGGCTAGAAGGACTATATCATCAGCAAAAAGCATGCACTTAGGGACCTCTTCTTCTATAGGCTCAGTTAGAGCATCTACTACTAAGTTAAACAAATATGGACTCAAAGTTGATCCCTGATGTTAGGCCAATTCTTATAGGGAAGTCTTTTGTCTCACATCCCGGCGTTCTAACCTTAGTCAACCCCCATCATACATATCCTGTATAACTTTAATATAAGCAACACATACTCCTTTCTTTTCCAAGGCTTTCCAAAGTAAATCTCTTAGCACGTGATCATACGCCTTTTCTAAGTCAATAAAAACCATATGTAAGTCTCTTTTTCTACTTCGATACTTTTCAATTATCCCCCTTAGTAGATATATCGCCTATGTTTTGGATCTCCCTTGCATGAACCCAAACTGTCTCTCAGAAATACTAGTTTCTAATATTAACCTATGCTCAATCACCTTTTCCCATAGTTTCATTGTATGACTCATAAGCTTAATTCCCCTATAATTTGCACAATTTTGTATATCGCCTTTGTTTTTATAAATCGGAACTAAAGTAATTTTTCTCCAATCATCAGGCATCGTCTTGGACCGAAAAATCTCGTTAAACAATTCAGATAACCATAACACACCCTCTTCCCCTAAACATTTCCAAACTTCAATCGGTATACCATCAGGTCCAACCGCTTTACCATTTTCCATTTTCTTAAGAGCTTCTCTAACCTCCTAAACTCTAATTCTACGATAAAACGACCTATTAAGTCCATCTTTACTAATTGTCAAATCCCTCAATTCACAAAATAGACCTTCACCTCCATCATTGAATAACTTAGAAAAGTAGGCCTCCCATCTATTCTTAATGTAACACCTGGACTTTTACTACTATATTATAGCATTTTAATTGAATTATAACCACTTTTCAATGTCAGAAGCCCAAAAATACGAATAAATTTAAAACTTGTTCTTTTAAAACATTAAACCAACCTTCTTTAAGTTGGAAAAGGGATTTTCAGACAAATTGGAATAACTTAAAATTCTTTATAAAATAAAGTGGTTAATAAAACAATTAAAAGCACATTAATCCCCTTAGGGTATCTATTTTCAATTCATAGTACTTAGGAAATTTAAATCCCTTTTATAAATTTATACAATTCTATTTTCTATGCTTTCTACTATTAATTTAATAATCTAAAATTACATCATATACAATTAACCTTACTTCTTATAACATAATCCTAAATTCTTCATAAAATCTTTCTCCAGCACTCCTGCCTTATCTCAATCATCTTACCATCTACCAGCTTATCTGAAACAGCAATTTAACGCAGTTCATTTCATTCATTACCATGCATAATAATTAGAAAATATGTATAACTAAAAAAAACATGTCTGTATGGGTAGGGATGTTGCCCCTCTGTGGCCCCCGCACTCATCCCATACAAGTAAACATTAACCTTGTATACTAGTGCACTTAAGGCACTACTGTGAGGCTCAACCTCCTGAATATAACCTCTCGGTCATATCTAATCTGTACCAGGGGTAGCTAGCCCTCTAGTCATCGAGTACTCGGATCCCATGAATAATTCTGACAAGGTTAAAGCTACTATAAATTTATAAAACATGCTGTGCAATTATTAATACATGATAGATGAAATTGAATGAAACTGCTACCTGGATTCCATAACATACTCCTGAATCAGCTTCTTTCCTTCTACTCTTTCGAGCTTATATCAAGAATCAGGGCCTATATACGTATATGGGTTTGGGTTAGGGGTTGGACTATGAATAAATCAAGGCGTCTCTCTCGATTCCTAACTTAATTAATACTACCCGAGTATTTTTATTTAAGTTATAATTTGTCTATACTGAATTAGGATTGTGATTATCCAATATTACTTTAATAATTTACCTACATTAAACTTTCTTATTCTCAATGTTTGACTAATAGTTTTTATAAGACCTTTCTTTAAGGACCATAGTCGTTCACACACACAATCATACACCTATATTTATATTTATATTTATATATATATATATATTTACTTCATATTTATCTCAAAATTCCAATAATGATAAATCAATCAATAGTGTAAATCAAATCCAATGAATTCAATTTATTAAAGAATTTTACAAATCAAATCCTCAATCCCAATTATATCCAAATCATATTTCTTTATCTTCTAAATCCTTACTTACCTTAATGCTTCCAATAATTACCCTAAACACATTTAAAACATATGAAATTGTACTCCAGCACTTGAATCACTCTCATACCATTTATGAACTTTAAAACAACTCCCCCAATTCATTAACCTAAATTATCATCAGACATTCTTTCATCATAAATAATCCCCTATTCTTTGTACCTAAGAAAATTGTGATCTGTCATCACTACCTCAAACCTTAAAGATCATGAAGTCATCTTTAATTAACTTCAACTTGCTTATACAATATAAACACTTAGGAGTGTCAAATAACCAAAAGTTTCTTATCAATTTTATTCTTAAATATCGTTCAATAATCTAAACTTTAAGGCAATATGATCTGTACATACTAATGCATATTCATATAAAACTCAAATATCCCTTATCCTTAACTAATTAATTGTTTCCCCTAAGTTGTGATGAGAAGATACACAGCACTACCCCAATCAAAGTAAAAGATTCACAGATCACATGTACTATCCATTAATCGCCAGAAATCATTCATAACCTTCCATAAAGCTCCAACTAGCTACAACTTAGAGATCACTCAACTCATCAAATCCTTATTCCCTATCATCAAGGCTCCTTGAATATTAACTTCTCAGATTTCATAACTTCACCTTTTATAATCCCAAGACTATTAATAACAACAATATGCAGACACTACTTTTCATTTTTCTACGCTTAGATAATGTCTTTTCTTTTATTTTTCTGCAGCTCAGAAAATCCAACATATTCCCATCTCTTTAAACCTTCAAAATGTATACTGGGTTTGTTAAAAAATCACCTTTACCAAATCTGCAAAGTTCAAATCTCAAATACCAAATAAAACCCCTCACTTCATAATTCATAACTTCAAGTATGGATTGAAATTACTTACACACTAACCTATACTATTTAAAGTCTCCAAATGCTCAAGTACTGAACAAGCATAAACAATCATTCATATCATATTTAATGCTCATCCCAACTAGTTATCTTTTCTTTAAAATTTTGAACTCCAAACTTCCCCATAAAATCGGTCACCCTTTCATCAATTGTTCCCTTTTCCTTAAACTTGTAACTTATACTCCAAATGATCAAGATCCCTAACCATCTTCTTAACTCTTTAAACCAAGCTTCCATAATATGGCTTCCCAAATTCTAATTCTTGTCTACATATTTCAAAACACACATACAACATTTAAAAACATGATACACCATATTACAACTCTGCTATACCTCATCTTGATTCTATACAGTCACACAGTCACACAACCTGCATACGCATAGGAAAGAACTAGAAGTCTATGTTGAGCGGTCTCCCCATGCCCAGGAATCACTTTGCAATTAGTACATAACCTTCTACCAGGGTTTCTTACAAAAAAGAAGTCAATTTGTGACTTATGAGTTCCACTTTTGTATGTAATTAAATGTTCTTCCCGCTTCTTAAAGCATGTGTTAACAATCTTAAGATTGTATGCTAAGGAAAATTCGATAATTGTTTGCCCTTCATTATTCAACTCCCCATAACCAAAACCACGATGCGCCCTTGCATATGATCCCGCCTCTTTCCCAACATGTCCATTAAGATCCCCTCCAATAAAAATTTTCTCAGTTGCCGGTATACCTTGAATCAACCCTTCAATATCTACCCAAAACTTCTCCTTAAGATGTACTTCTGCCTCTACTTGGGGTGCATATGCACTAATAACATTTATTGTATCATTTCCCACAATTACTCTCACAGATATGATTCGGTCCTCAATCCTCTTAACTTCCACTACATTCTTTCGTCATTCTTTATCTGCAATGATACCAACACCATTCCTCCCATTTACCTTTCCTGTGTATCAGAGTTTAGAATCATTAACTCCGATCTTTTAGATCTCTCTCCAACCTATCTGGTTTCTTGTAAGCATAATATATCAATCTTACGATCCTTCATAACTTGTGCCACCTCAAAAAGCTTCCCATTCAGCGTCCCAATATTCCAAGAACCAAATCTGATCTTACTCTCATGAACTAGCTTCTTTAGCCACCTTCGTCCATTAAACTGCGGTAGCCCTTGCTCATTTAACACTGCATTCGGGTGAGAATGCAGCGGATCTTGCTCTCTTATCACTGTAGTCGAGCCATACAGCGCGTTACAACCAGGCAACGACCTATCATTTAGCCCTTGCTCTCTTAACACTGCATTCAAGCTAGGATGCAGAGGCTCTCGCTCTCTTCTCACTGTACTCTAGCCATATAGTGCGTTGCTTACGGGCAACGACCTAACATTTACACAATTTCTTCGTTGATCCATGTTCATGAGATTCGACGGGGTTTTTACGCTGGCTGTCGGGGCCTAACACAAATCTCCTCCTTTACCAGGGCTTGGGACTGGCTATAAAACAAGTTAAGATAAGTTAAAGCACCACCAAACAAACTCCAAAAAACTATAGAACCGGAAACAGAGCCACTTGATTTGCACTTAGCCGTATAGGCAATCAAAAATTCACTAGAACTACTATTATATAGTTAATAGGAGCAACCTTAGGTCTATTCTCTTGGTTTCCAATTTTTAGGAATTTAATTTGATTGAGTTCCAACACAAATTAAGATGGAGACAGATTTGGTTCAATTTAGAATGGTGACTAATCTCTGTTCTAGCCTAATTTACGTATATTTTCCTAATTTTAAGAAGAAATGGATTAAGGAAAAGCCAACAGTGATGATGTAATAGAATCTATAAGATATTGATTTCTCCTTTAAGTGTGCACTGAATATTCCTTGCCTCTCACATGAGATGATCAAGTTCCACAAATCAATGAATTATACTGCTTCTTATGAGCATATTCATCCATTTAAGTTGAACATATTAATCTAAGTAACACAATCATATTTGTATGATTCAGAGTTGTTCATGAGCATTCATCAATGCAATTAGCATCCAACTAAGTGCTAACAATCATTTATTCCAATTCCACAACCTAGTCAATGATAGATGTATGAAATTGAGAACTACAAGAAATTAAGCAATGATATCTTTAATACACATCAAACCAATTCGAGTCTCATCATCTAATATGGAAAACACAAAACAAAACTATTGTCCATAACAGTGTCTACATGAATTCAACTAGAAACATAGAAGAAACTAAGAATCTAAAAGATGATGGACACAAACTTCCTTTAGCACACATGAGGCTCTGATTCAACTTCAACCTTGACGAAAATGGGTGTTCTAGCCACTCAATGAGAGTGTTTTCAATCTGAATTGCTCCAAAGTGTACCAGACATGACAAATTTGGTGAATGAAGGTGAAGAAAGTAAAGAAAGTGAAAAGAATGAATTCGGCAGAGAGGAGAATGAAGGGAAGATATCTCGAACTTCAAAATGAGAATCAAGAATACTGAATGAATAAATCCTTTATCTCTCCTCGATATACATTTATCTATATCTCCTCTTCCTAATGCAGTCTCCCAGCTTTCTTCACTCACTAACATGTCCTCCAGGTTGTCAAGCAAGTCCATTCGGTTAATCCCTCCCTCCCTCCCTCTCTCTCTCTCTCTAAATGTTCTTCCTTCATTCTTGATCCTAGCTGCTTTCTCTCCCTTTCCCTCTCGAATTTCATTAAAAAATTTAGCTTCCCAACAGTCAGTTTTGAGTTTTGATGGAAATGGAATTCCATTGGTAATGGAAACTTGTTTCCATCCTTGATGGAACCGGTTTCCTTCGAGAATTTCCTTTTTTCTACTCTTCTTTTCCTTTCAAAATTCCATTTTTGCCCATGAGAGTTACACATAAAGTAAAGTAATGCAGAGGCAGTTTTGGAAATCTCACAATATCCGTAAAAATCACATTTTATCCTCAATTTCCACCTTTAAGTGCACATCCACATTAGTTAATCCATGATGAAGTTATTACCCATTTAGTCTACTAATTTAATCCAAATACACACTTTAATATAGCAAATTTATTAATTATCAGCCAGCTTTTGCCTACAATTCCAAGAATAAGTTGCTTTCATTTGCAATCGTTATTGTCAAGGAAGAGACAAATTAATGAAGATTGGATAAGAACTTACACATCATTAAATAGATAGTTGGTTCAATGGAAATAACAATTGTGTTTAGCTGTCACAATGCAGTAATTCATATCGGGAGAGTAATATTTAGATGTGAGAGACATGCATACTAATCATGGTGATGTTTATTATAAGTAAGCCTTAGAAAGATTTGATAAATTAATTGGGTATTAGAAGGTGAATGTTATAATATACACATGATTAATTGGCTGGTCAAATGATAAAGCATAGTAATTAGGATTTAATCCCTTCTAAAGCCCCAATTAGTTACTTTATGTAATTAATTTCAATTTCATGGCTGCTTGATTAAGTCAATTAGCCCATATCAAGCCTAATGGCTCATTATCAACCCCAATTATCGCAGCTTAAATCAATTTCCCGATTCCATATCTTAGCGAATTTCTCTAAGTGTGTCAATTTTCCAAAATCATGTCCAAAGATGATTCTCAATCAGTTATTCCTCAATTCATACCCCATTTAACATATATCAACCATCAACGTCACAATTGAATCCCTACTCAACTAAAACTGAGCCAATTTAACCTCTAAGGATGAAACCCTAGGTCTCTAATTCTATGTATCTCGATTTCAAATAATCTAAACCGATTAAAACATTCTTCTAGTTCCCTTAAGTCCATAGAGACCCTCCAATCACATAAAATTACCAAAAATATTGAAATACCTCCAGAACCATAACTTTCCAAACTTTCGATTAGCAATGTTTTCATATGAGCTCAGATCAAATAAAACTAAACCGATTAAACCTTTAGTTTCTTTCCTAAAGTATTTGAAGAAGAATGAATGAAGAAATTTGGGGCAAAACTCAAAATTCCCAAAAATCAAATATAACGATAAAGGGCAACCATTTTTATACTTCTAAGGTAAAATTGAATCACATCTGCTATGTCTCATCTGCCACAGATTCCTAAATAGTCCCCAACATATTTCCCCTTCCTTCTCCTATTTGCTTCAAATCCTTAAGGAATTTTCTTCCACTTTTAATACAATGAACTATTTTACTCACACAATATCAACTATTGCTATTGATGGAAAGGTAAGTGTAAGGAGAAGCAGGAAATGGGTAGTAGCTTTAGTACTTTCTCTTACCTTCGCTTCACTTCTTAAATAACTGAAATGTTTTTCCATAAAAAAAACTGAATCGTTTGAAGCTCTAGCCGACAAAGACAAAATGGAGAAGGCAAAGATGAAGTTCTGAAGAAGACAAAGGTGGAGATCCATGGAGATGATGAGTCTCCGTCCAAGTATGAGTGCTTGCCATGGGGATGACGCACTTGGAGCCCAGAAACACGAGGGAAGGAGGTCGCTGATCAAGGTGAGTTAGTGATGATGCCATGGAGATTAGAGCAGGGTTCAGCCCGTTTAAGCCCGGGCCTGTGGAGGGCCGGGTTTTATTTTAGCACCTCCAGTTGGAGGCAGGACTAAAAGGGCTGGCTCGTTTAAACCCGCATGTTTCCCCCCTTTTCTTTTATAATTATATTGTTATTTAATACTTATAAAAAAAATCAAAAAATAGGAAAAAGATTTGGTATTTTTGCTACATAAGAAGATGAGTCCACCTATAGTTAATCAAAATCAAATGATAATAGAGATATGGAAATAAAAAATGACAATGACGCTAATTCTTGATGTTTAATGTAGTTTGCGGCTTTCATTTTTCTTCTTTATGACTTTATATAGTAGTTTATTTAATTGTGGTATATAGACTTTATGTAATTGTTTATTTAATTGTGGTTTGTGGACCTTATGGAACAATTTATTTAATTGTACTGTGTGGACAATAGACAACTAGACTTATTATTAAACTATTTATGACTTGGTGCTTGTTTAATTGTCATTGCATGTGTGTTAAATATTGAATTGTTGAGTTGATAATATTTGGTATTTAAACATAATTTGGATCATATTTATGTTTTCACGGGCCGGCCAGAGGCCCATCCCCTCATGGGAGGGCTTTGCAAAATGCCCCTTTTTTTTAAGCGGGCTTATACAGGTTTGGCCCGACTTCCCAGCTCTAATGGAGATGCTTGAGGGTGATTTGGTTTGGGTGAGAGACGAGGATGAATCTTTTAAATGAGAGATTTCTTATATTTGAGGTGGTGAGAGGCTAAAACCTTTTTTAATTTTTAATTTCCCTCCAAAATAATGTCTAGTACTCTAGTGTGCAAACCTTGGCATGAAAGTGGTGTTCAACAAGCTACCATACCTTCTGATAAAGCCGTAATGTGGACCCGAACTTGTTAAGCTCGAGCCCGTGACGGGCTTACCCATCAAACCCATGGGCCAATCAGAACCCGTTTTTCCCTTTTTCTTTCTCTTTTATTAAATAAAAACAAACCTTATCCCTAATTAACATTGATTGTTGATCATTGATGTGGACTTCGAAGTTGGAGATTGATAATTTGGAATCTTGGTTTTTTGGATTTTAGATTTAGTTCAGGGATTTGTTGTATTTTGAAATATTTGAAGTTGAACATTGTATTATATGCTTTACTATCATTTTTGTTATTTGTAAGGTGATAAACACTTGAACCTGAATTTATAATTTTGTGTTATATATTTGTATTATAATTATATTGTAAAAAATAAGTCAATAACAATAACAAAGCCTTTATCCCATTAAGTGGAGTCAGCTATATTGAAAAAAAAGGGAAAAATTAATTTAAAAAAATGGGCTTAATACAGGCATGTCCAAAACCTGAACAATATGATCTGGGTTTGAAAATCAAACCCGTATTGAAAACGGGCTTTTTTTCTGCCCGGCCCTTTTCTACGGATCCCGTGATGGGCCGGCCCGTATTACCAGCTCTTCCTTCTAATATTTGAGGCAGGTTATTCATAGAGCAGTAGGCGTATAGACAAAAAGCCAACCCACAACGAAAGGAGAAGCTCTCCTCTACCCTCCCTCTCCTCTACCCCTCTACCCTAAAATTATATAGTTTTTGGGTCAAATTTTTTTTGTTTGATTTCATTATTATATTATACATAAAATTAGTGACATTTTGATATCTTATGGATGAAAAATGGTTCAATTTTCAATTTTATATGATTTTTTAAAGATTCAATGCTTTAACTTGAAAACAAATATAAAGCACTAAATCTTTAAAAAATCATTTAAAATTGAAAACTGAACCACATTTCATCTATTAGATATCAAAATGTCACTATTTTATGTAGAATCTAATGATAAAATCAAATATAAAAAAATTTGACCCCAAAATTATGTAATTTTAGGATAGATGAGAGGTAAAAGCATAGTAATTAAATTCGGCCCGGCCCGGTCGACCCAGACCGGAACCCGCCCACTCGGGCGCCAGACCGAGCCGGGTTGGTTACTAACCCGAGGGGAGAACAACCCGGGAAACTCATTCTAACCCGGGCAAAACCCGGCGGTCCATTGGGTCAACCCAGTCCTCTTTTTTTTTTAATTTATAAATTAATGATATTTTTGGTGTTTAATATTATTATTATAGTAATAATAGGGTTGAAGGTGAAAATATTTTGTTATCATATATCTATTTTGATATGATAAATAGTTAGTACTAGGTACTAATTGGTTGCTAACCATTTTGTGTCATTGGATAGTAGTATGATATGATACGATGATGTCATTTTGTCAAAGAATTTTGTAAACAATGTTGATACTTGGATTTTTTTTGGTTAATGATTCAAAATATTAAGTGAAGTTATTGTTTGGATTTTTGGAAGTTATTGTTAGTTGGATGATTTTTTGGTTAATTTTTTATTCTTCATCGGGCTGACTCAAGGGTTAGTTATATACTGACTCTCTGCCTCGACCAGGCTAGTTGCCGGTCCGGGTTTAATTACCATGGTAAAAGAGAGAAAGGGTAGAGGAGAGAAGGCAAATTCAACCCACAACACATTCAGAAGTGAGGCAAAACATCAATGTCCCAAGCCATGACACGGAGCCAAATGTGCAATGTCGTTGTTCAAGGCAATATCAAAATGCAAAAACGGAGGCGGGCAATTGATAAAAGACACAATGAAAGGTTTTTTTTTTCTCGCACATCAACACATAGCCATTAATGCTTCAAGTATGAGTTCCACACAGAATAATGCTACAACTTGTCTACGTAACATTGGACAAAAACCTTCTTGTGAACAGTAACTTGTGTCTTGTGAAGAGTAGATTGGTGGAAGAGGCTTTGTATTGTAGGTTGATTGATTGATACCTTATATGATGACTAAACATCCATTAACATTTCAAGAATCTAGCTTTCAATTTCAGGTAGCCAGGATAAAATCATTTGGAAACTAAATCAGACTGGTATACATTTGGCACAAAAAGGGATATTGGATATTGAGATCACAGCACAATGCAGGTACAAAAGACAATTTCTGGTCTTTCCTACGGTCTATTTCCTTGCCAAAAAATACCTTCTCTTCATTTGGAAATTACTCCATAATGTAATACCTTCAATCAATGTTCTGCAGCATTATCATTTATTTGTGCAAGGATATTGCCTTTTTGGATGCGACTGTGATGAAACTCTATTTCACTTCTTCTATGATTGTCCCTTTACACGACTATAGTTTCAATGTCTGAACATTAGGCTACAACTTACAAATTTCCATGACTTTGTACTTTGGCTCAAAAATAGCTTGATCACTTTACATGAGGATAATCATGAAACTATCACCCATCAGATTACTGTCCTATTAAATATCATATGGATGAAACGGAATTATGTGATGCATGAAGGACACAAGGCTAATATGTTTAGTACGTCTCGTGAAATTTCGTCAGAAGTATCTTTTTGTGCAATAGTTTTTTAAGGGGGACACAAAAAAATCTGCAAGGCAGAATCGGGTTCCAATTGAAGTATCTTGCAATTAGAAAGCGGATGGATGATTTTTCTACAAAAAGTTACCAGCAGAGCAGCAAAAGGATTTCAAATATGGATTTGCTTTCAAAAACGGTCAGTTATAAGCTTCTTTTTCAGTAGAAAATTCACAGGAGATACAAAATTTCCTCTGAAGTGCATTAGAGAATATGTGTCTTGGATTGTTCCAAATCCTTTATTTTGCAGTGGAACCCAGGACCTACATCTCATCTTCATCAACACAGCATTGCAGTTCTCCAAAAAAGTGGATACAGAAATATGATGATGTTGTCAGCAGAGATATTACCACACTTGTAGACAAGTTCGGTGGTTTTCGTGTTTCCTACATCTCATGTATTCCTGTAGAAATGAGACTTCATCTCAATCTATGCCCTAAACTATGTACCCAGCTGTAAACATTTTATCGTAATATCATTTAAATCATTTTGAAAAAAAAAAAATAGAGAAACAATCCGTCAGTATGACTTTCAGCAATGTCAGATTTGGAATTAACAAACAGATTGCTAGTGATCCATGGAGATCTCGTCAAAGTGCATATCCATATAAATTCATATCCCTTCCAAACAGTTGCCACTTTTGACTAAAAAGGGGCAAAATAACAGAATCCAAATATTATTAAAACAACACTCTAATATAAGATGCCATATACTACATCACAAATTCCAGCAATTGAACTGTTTTTTTTTAAAAAAAAAGAAGAAGAAGAAGAAGACCTGAATTTCACACAAAGACTAAAAACACAATCTACCCTTCGATACAAGATCAACACATCTCAAGGCGACAACCCAACTAGACAAAAAACTCAAGGGACCACAGGCTTGTTATCAAAGGCTTCTCTCGCTTCCACCAAGTCAGGTCGATATCTCTTTGAAAGAATTTCCACTTGCTCAGAAAATGACTTGTTCCCATGCTCTCCAATATGCTGAACCATTTGATTCCATCGTTTTCTACATACATCACCAGACCTATCCTCAACCAAGTCATCCCAGTCCACTTCCTCCATGCTGCAGGCATCCAATGTATATAAAGCATCAAGCAGCCGGTAGTCATCAGTATCAGCCCATTCTTCTTTAGCAACCATAGGAGATGTTAATTGTTCATACCACTTCATACAGCAAAGTTGACTGGTTCTAGTGGCCACCTCATCACCAATTGCCTCCCAACAAATATTATCCCGCAACATACCATGTTTAGATTTTCTATTGTCCTCTAAAGCCCTCATACTTAGATCAGCATTTACTAAATTAAATAATTTTTGATACTCCTCTTGTGACCAATGTCCTTTGTTTATATTTCCTAATTTTATCCTGCGCCATGCATCCTTTACGTGAAACCGATGTTTCCCCATTGCATCAGCCAACATTTTCCAGTTAGCTCCATGCTTTTCATGGAACTTTCGAATAACTTCTAACTCTTCATGGGTCCATTTACGAGAATCATCCCTTTCAAACAAAATATGACCACGATAATATACACTTTCTACAGGCCGGTGAGGCAAAGCTGATGCAATTTCCTTCCAACAACCTCTAAGCTCGGGATATGATGAGCAATGGAGTATCATATCCACGCCTTGATCATGATCACCCAACCCATGAGAATCTATATAGCCGTAAATAGCCTCTTTAATCTTCATGTCTTCCTCTTGTGTAAACCTTTTCCCTTGCACTAAACCATCATCAAAAACTTCCACTTCATTAGAAAATTTTACTCGTTTATCTCCCTTGCTCTTCTTCTTTTTCATTTTTCTTTTCTTGCCTTGATCGTCACCTTTAGTAGAACTAGCATGTTCAATGCCATCCCCCATATTGGTTTTTTCCAAATTGGGATCACCTTCATCACTTTCAGCTAAAGCTTCATCACCACCATTGCTTTTGAATTCATTATCTTCTATACTTTGACTTTTCTTGGTTTGTTTCTCCTTCTTCTTTGCCTTCTCCTTCTTCTTAATCCTCTTCCCTTGATCATCATTGTTAGTTACAACAGAATGTGTATCAGCATCTATCTTCTTACCACTAGCTAAAGATGACCCACTTTCATTGTTTTTAAACCCGATATCCTCTGTTCCATTATTTTCACCTCTCGATTTCAAAGAAGAAACTTCTTGCATTTCCGGTACTGAATCATTGCAATGTTTTCTTTTCTTCCTTTTCCTTTCCTGATTGTCATCTAAGAACTGCATTTCATTATCACCAACAATGATGTCATTGATTATTTCATCGTTATCTTTTCCCTTCTTCCTTTTCTTTCTCTTACTTTTAGCGTTCTCTTCTCCATTTCTCATAAATGTGACATCCCCATCACTTGAACAATTTTGTCCCTCAGGTGCTATACCTGTACAAATTTCCCCAACTTTGTTCAAATTGAACACTTCATCAATTCTGCATTTGTGCTTTTTCTTCTTATGCTTCCGTTTCTTTTCTATATCTAACTTCACCTTAAGAGTATGCCCCATATCCTTTTCATCAGTTGCTGGCACATCCATAAAGTCCTTCCTCCTGTTAAACTGGGATCTTTTCTTTTCGACTCTCTCATCCATTGGATGGTATTATAAATGAACTTAATAGATGTTACAACACAAAGCGAGGCTGGAAACACAGAAAAATGGAGATAAGTTACAGTATCAACAAAGGTGATCTTAGTTACAGGTTAGCCATGTCAACTAAAAACTCAAGCCATATGAATTATGATTGTCACAAGATATAGTCATAGATCAAACAAATAAAAGCTTTGGACATGGAATGTCCAATTGATTTTGGGGGGGAGGCGGGGAGAAACTTTGTAGGTGATAGCATCGCTATTATAAATGAATTTAATAGATGTTACAACACAAAGCAAGGCTGAAAACACAGAAAAATGGAGATAAGTTACAGTATCAACAAAGGTGATTGTAGTTACAGATTAGCCATGTCAACTAAAATTTCAGCCATATGAATTATGATTGTCACAAGATATAGTCATAGATCAAACAAATAAAGCTTTGGTCAAGGAATGTCCAATTGATGAGATAGAAAGAAGAAGAGAGAAACTTTCTAGGTGATAGCATCACCATACACCGCTACTAAGAAATCAATGCCATTAGTTAGTAACAAATTATTCATCATCTGAAGTGAGGATACAACCCAATAAAGAAGAGAAACACCTTCAAGCAGAACATACCATCCACACAATAAAAGAAGAGAGAAAGAAATACAACTTCTAAGTAATTTAATACTGAAATTCTTTAGGCGTAGTCAACCCACCTTTGTTATTTTTCTTTATTGACTATATCTAAATATATATATTTCTTTATTGACTATATCTAAATATATATATATATATATAATTATTTTTCATGTACATAAGAGGACGAAATCCATTTTCTAACATGTAAATCGATTCTCCCAACACCAATTGAGTCAATTCCACAAGCCAATAACATTGAAATGCATGACAATTACAAATATCATATTCTCAAAAACCTTGTTAGTACATTACAAACATGAAACATCTAACTCAAACATGATTTTCCAAATTTAACTCCAAATCAATGCAATCAAGGACACTGAACCTCCTATTGGAGATGGAGAAAATGGAAAGCCCTTTCATAAACTGAACTTTCTATTGCAGTTTAAAATTACCCTCCAATTTATAGTTTTTTTCTACATGAAGCAAGATAGACTCAAGAATCATTTCCAACTTTTGATGATCAGTTATCTTTCTATCAAGAGGACCACTAAAGTGTGACAGAAAGTAAATCAGTTATAATTACATATTAAATTTTTTATCCCTTTACATGTCAATCGACTAAAATTATTTATGTCTGTGGTAGAGCCTGATGTGTAAAAACAAGAAACAAATTTTTAGCATTTAATATTATTCTGAATTCCAAAGATTAACTTTGTACATTTACATTATAAGCTGTATTAGAGAGCATGAAAGGTTCAACGTAAGGACTCTCCAACTAAAAATACAACAAACTACCACATATTTCGTTAAATAAAGCTAGCCTACCAGTTCTCCCCCCAATGCACACACAAGGGTAATCAAACCTAAAAGCATGTGATAAATTTACAAATAGTGTAAAAGTTAAGCCAGCAACAAAGCTTATGACAAAACCATGTAATCTCTGTTTGGTTAGAAATAGGTGGTTAGTGAAACTGGGAAAAACGTTTTTCTGATATAAATTTGTGGAATGAATAAAAAAAAAAAAATTCAAATTTTGCATGACGCAATAAATATGTTCACTGAAATATACTTGAGGAGTTTGATGTACAATGTAAAATCCAAAATAAAGCGCAAAGTAACAGCCAGCAAGGAAATATCAGATAAATAACGGCTAAAACCAATAGAGTCAATCAACTACTCGAGTAGATTCCATGGAAAAGGATCATGCACTTTTTTTTTTAAAAAAAAAAAGTCAGCAGCTCCTCTTCGAGCCATCTCCCACAGTAACAAGTAATATAGATCATGTAAATGAAATGAGATAGATCCTTCCCAATCTGGTTCTATTTTGTAGCTTCTAAGTTCTAATCGACCAATTAAATTTAACAAAATATAATTAATAGGTCATGGAATGACAGAATATAATAACCCCTTCAGAACTACCTGTTAAAAGCAGAAAATGATATATATGTGAATGCAGACATTCACTGTGTCTAAACTGTATCCTCAACAGCACAAAACATGAACACAATACTACCATATTGCTTACGAATCCGTCTAATTGGTGGAATTCTCCCATCGGAAATTATATCTCACGACATCACAAAATCAGAGCAACAGAGATAAAGGAAACTCACCAGCACCGGAGATGCTCGCCAGTCGACGAGCTTCCACTCTCTCTCTCTCTCTCTCGATCGAACTGACGGAAGAAGAAAAGGAGAAGGAGGGGGTCTGAGGGGGAAAAGGAGAAAGGAAAGTGAGTTAGGGTTTGGGGAAAAATAACGAAAATGCCCCTTTATATAAAAACTGAAAACATTTCTCATTTGAGGGCTCTGCGGTCATTTTCTTGCTTACTCTTCTCTATTTTCAATTTAAATTCTCAAATAGAAAGCTCTTATTTTCAACCTACTCATTCTTCCAATTCCTAAAATCTATATCTACATAATGAATACTATTCTACAAAGTTACTATTTATAAGACGTTCACAGTTTTTGATTGGTTATATCTAAGGGAAAATTGCACAGTAGTCCCAAGGAAGCAATTATACCACTGCAAGGTCCCAAAAAATCTCCTTATTGCCATAAAGTCCCAAGGGACTTTGGTGCAATATTTTCTATTTGTAAAAAGACCATTTTGCCCACATTAATTGTAAAGATAAAACATGTGAATGAGGGACCAACAATCAGAACATGCCTCTGTCTCATTGAAGAACAAGAATGAAGTGAAGAGAGAACAAGAAAACGTGAAGACCGATAGTTGTGGTTCGATCAACTCACTATGACATTATCTAATTTTACTCAAATGTTGTCTTGATCAGGTTTGAAGATACAAAGGTACTCTTCTTTCATACTCTATTTACCTGAAAAAAATGACAAAGAAAGATGTTTTGGTGTCAACATTGATGGGTTTTAGGGTAACCAAGATAACCCATTTGATGCATGAAGTAATAATGCTGACATAGTTAATGAAGAAGATTGTGTTAATAAGTTCATGTTCCCATCATTTTAGTTGGATAGGGTTTAATGAAGTCTGATGCTTTATTGTATCCAGTTGGATAGATGATGCTCTGTTTTTTTCTACTTGATGTTCTGTTTCTCCATTTTAAGTGGAATGAATCAACTTGGGTTAATAAATATGTTATTATACTTGTTGTGCAAAAAGAGAAAAATGTGTTGTTAATAGTGACATATATAGTTGTTAATATGTGTTGTTAACTTGTTAATGTGAAACTGGGTTAATAAATATGTTATTATACTTGTTATGCGAAAAGAGAAGAAGGTGTTGTTAATAGTGCATAGGTAGTTGTTAATATGTGTTGTTGTTAATGTGAACCTGGTTAATAAATATGTTATTATACTTGTGCGAAAAGAGAAAAATGTGTTGTTAATAGTGGCATATGTAGCTGTTAATATGTGTTGTTAACTTGTTAATGTGAACATGGGTTAATAAATATGTTATTATACTTGTTGTGCAAAAAGAGAAAGATGTGTTGTTAATAATGGCATAGGTAGTTGTTAATGTGTGTTGTTGCTAATGTGAACCTGGTTAATAAATATGTTGTTGTACCTGTTGTGCGAAAAGAGAAAGTGGTGTTGTTAATAGTGGCATAGGTAGTTGTTAATATGTGTTGTTCACTTGTTAATGTATTATCCTCTATGTCTACAATATGTGTGGCTATGAATAAACACGGATCTTTGATAAATGTTATTAAAATATTTGTGCAGAGAAGAAAAGGTGTTGATAAATATGTTATTTGTGATTTAGTTGTTGATACAAAGTAATTTTGTAGTTGTAGGGTGATATTGATAATGGCTAGTACATCTGGGAAGCATCTGCTATGTTTTCTTCACTTAGGCGGACAATTTGTAACTAATGGAGAAGGTTATTTGACATATGTTGGGGGGACGACGAGATCAAAAATAATCAAGGAAAGCACAAGTTATGAAGAATTCAAGACAATGATATGTTCAATTGTGGGAAAAGGGAGCAATGAAATTATTATGAAGTTCACAGTTTCATGTGGTGCAACCACATTCGTGGACCTTATAGATGATGAAGGAATTGAACATTTAATCAATTTCAATGAAGAAAAAGGGCATGTTTATATAGGAGAAAAAGGATATGACAATGCACAACTGATAGATGATGAGTTAAGGGGAGAGGAACAAGTGTAAGTTCAATATGTTTATTGAATAAATTTTGTGTATCGTTTGTATGTTGGCACTGTAATTGAAAACCAAGTGTTGTAACTTGTCATTGTTTACATGTTGGCTTGTCAACAAAGTTTTTGTAACTTTTGATTAATGACCTATGGTGGAATGATTTTGTGCAGGATGGATAACTTGTTTGGAAGCTCCGCTGTACTGTCTGGGTCTACACCAACCTTGTGTTATGATGATTCACCATCATTGGCATGTGCAACACAAATGATCCCAACAATTCATGTTGAAATGAACGCAACAAAATGGAAGGATTTGATAATTGAAGAAGGGCAAGTATTTCCCAATGCGGATGTTGTTCGGAAAACACTTTACAAGTATAGCATTGCGGAGAACTTTGCATTCAAATTTTTGAAGAACAATAAACAAAAGATCATTGTAGAGTGCAAGGTAGAAGGTTGTCCATGGTATATGGGTGCATACTCTATGGGGGAACAACAAGACACAGAATTCTTGACGATAAGAACTTTGAAAAGTGAGCACATTCATTATGCTCAAGATAAGTTAGTTCTATCTCACTCGACAAGATCAACTTTGACATCATCAATCATGATTGACACATTGCGGTGTAACATATACAAGAGTACGAATGAAATTCGAAGAGATTTGTATAAAGATTATGGGGTGCGGCTAAGTTATACCCAAGCATATAGAGGCAGAGAAAGAGCCTTAAGGGAAATTCATGGTTCTGTGAAGAATTCTTACAAGTGTATTCCTTGGATATGTGATAGGCTTGTTGAGACTGATCCAAACACTGTTGCTCTCTGTGAACACATTGATGAAGACGATGGTAGTCGCAGATTTAAAAGAGTTTTCATTGCTTATGGATGCTCCATCAAAGGCTTCTTAGAAGGGTGTCGTGGCATACTTTATATAGATGGATGCCATCTTAGTGGTCCCTACAAAGGGACTTTGCTTTTGGCTAATGCATATGATGCTGATAATCAATTATTTCCTTTGGCATATGCAATAGTTAGTGGGGAAACCATTGATGATTGGAGTTGGTTTCTATGGAATGTAAAACAGATCATTAGAGGAAGGGAGATTACAATAGTATCGGATAGGAATAATGCCATTATTAGTACTGTCCGTGATATATTTGGCAGTGAGAGACATGCTTTTTGTTATAGGAATTTGAAAGAAAATTTCAGTTCAGAGTTTGTGAAAATGAACAGAGGTAAGGGACGAACTTCAGGCAATGACAAGGAGGATGCACAAAAAATGCTTGACGCAATTGCTTATGCAAGGTATGACAATGATTACAATGTTGCTTTAGGCAAATTGGCATTGTTCTTTCCACATTTGACCCAATGGGTTCTGACTCATGGAAATGTCGAGAGATGGGCTATGAGCAAGTTTCCTTATAAAAGGTGGGATAATATTACTACCAATATTGCGGAGTCTTTTAATGCATGGGTTGTCAAAGAAAGAAAGCACAATGTTGATGTATTCATTCATGAGCATAGAGAAAAATTGGCAACAAAGATGGTTGCTTGTAAATTTGCAATGTCAAATTGGCATAATGGTGTTAGGCCAAATATTGACTCTAAGTTGATAGAAACAATTGGAAAGACTGGCAATATGGAGGCCAAATATTATGGGGATCATCGGATTGTAGTTGAAATATTGTCTATAAATGGAAAGATTGATGTAACTGTGGATCTTGTTTCACACAAATGCTCTTGCTTGGCATGGCAAATGAGCGGAATACCTTGTGAACATGCGTGTGCAGCAATCAAGTTAGTTCATGGTAATGTGTATGAATTTGTGGATGATTGCTACAAATTGACCATCCAAGAGAAGATATATGCAAGTATGATGAGGCCTATAGCAACACATGATTACCCACATCCTGAATCTCCTACAGTTACACCCATGATGACACAAACCTTCCTAAATCCCCCAAGAACTAGAAGGCCACCGGGGAGACCCAAGAGGAAAAGGATTGAATCTCAATTTCAGAGCAGAAAGTCTTATCATTGTGGAAGATGCCATGAGGCTGGTCACACTGTGAAGACCTGCAAGAATCCGAATCCAAGTTGAGTCATGTTGACCCCTCTTGTGACTTTTTGGAGATACATCCTCTTTTGTGACTTTTTGTAAATGCATTCTCTTTTGTGACTTTCTTTTGTGACTGTTTGTAAATGCATCCTCTTTTGTAAATGTCATTAGACATGTTAAAAGTTAGGTGGTCATTGAAAGTGGAAGGTGGATGATGTTTATGATAGCTTTTGGATTATGTATAGTTGACTATAGGATGCATATAAGGTTGTAAATGAAATATTACTGAAAGTTGAAGCTGTCAATGAAGACTCAATTAATTGTCAATGTGAGTTGTTAATACAGCATTTAGGAGTTGTTAATACAGGCTTGGGGAGTTGTCATTACAGGCCTTGTAACCCCTTGTAAAACTAAGATGATGCATACCCAGTTGCTATTAACAAGTCCGCGAGTTGTTAATACAGCCTTTGGGAGTTGTTAATACAGGCTTGGGGAGTTGTCATTACAGGCCTTGTAACCCCTTGTAAAACTAAGATGATGCATACCCAGTTTCTATTAACAAGTCCGCGAGTTGTTAATACAGCCTTTGGGAGTTGTTACTACAGGCTTGGGGAGTTGTCATTACAGGCCTTGTAACCCCTTGTAAAACTAAGATGATGCATACCCAGTTGCTATTAACAAGTCCACGAGTTGTTAATACAGCCTTTGGGAGTTGTTAATACAGGCTTGGGGAGTTGTCATTACAGGCCTTGTAACCCCTTGTAAAACTAAGATGATGCATACCCAGTTGCTATTAACAAGTCTGCGAGTTGTTAATACAGCCTTTGGGAGTTGTTAATACATGCTTGGGGAGTTATCATTACAGGCCTTGTAACCCCTTGTAAAACTAAGATGATACATACCCAGTTGCTATTAACAAGTCTGCGAGTTGTTAATACAGCCTTTGGGAGTTGTTAATACAGGCTTGGGGAGTTGTCATTACAGGCCTTGTAACCCTTGTAAAACTAAGATGATGCATACCCAGTTGCTATTAGCATGTCCGCGAGTTGTTAATATAGCCTTTGGGAGTTGTTAATGCTGCCTTTGGGAGTTGTCATTACAGGCATTCCCATTTTTCCTTGTTAATTATGACTTGACCAACACTTCATGACATACCAGATGATAGACACTATATAATCATTCTATTAAATCATTAATAATGCCACCACATTTCATTAACTACTAGAATATTATCAAAATACATTGATGTCATTAGGTAGTTCACTATCAATTCAAAATCAAAATACATAATATAATTGTCATAAATCCACACTCTTCCAAAATCAAAAGCTAATATACTATGTTGTCTTTGCTTTCTTCCTCTTCTGATGGTTCCCTTGCAACATTGATAGGACCTGATGACCACGTACATTTTTGGGATGAGTAACAAGCCACCACAAACAACCATTCTTTAGTTCCTGAAGTTCCTCCATAGAGTACTTCGGCATGGTGTAACCCTCATCATCTTTCTCCTTTCCATCCCACATCTGCAGCCAAGATAACACATGTACTCCACATGAGTCCCTGCAAATAAAGTTGAATTATGTAGATAGGTCAATTCCACACACAGTTTAGACAAATATTAACTACAACCAACGTATATACTCACGTATCACATTGAACGTGAACTTTAGCCCATATCACTTGATTATCAATTTTGCGTTTTCCGTCGAACAGGGACGGCTTAACTATACGAAGCATTTGGTAGAAGCCATATTGCTGGTATAGAATGACAGATAGTGAATTAAAATCTATGCATAATATATAACAACAAAACAACATTAAATAGCAATAAACACGTACAATGCAACTGGCTAGGAAATCCTTATGTGCCAATTTGCCCATTGTCTTTTTCTTCTTCTTTGACGCCTTTGGTTTTGGTTTTTTTTTTTGCCCTTAGCTGCTGCTTCTTGCTCACTCTGTAACTTCATGAATGTCCTATTATCTACCAATGAATCTAAGGCATAGAAGCGCATGGTTTTTGGTTCAACCACAAAGCAAAACCAATGGTCATTGAAAATTGTAGGGTCGAACACAAAATCACAATCACCAATATTGTATCCTAAGTGTTCGGGTAAGAACTCCTTTTCATTATCCTCTACACACCATGTATCCAACTGTCACTTCATTTTTGCCATGAAGTCAGCAGAAAATATATGCCTCCTCACTTGACCATATTGCTCTTTTTCATCCCCAACTAAAGTCTTTGCCACCATAGACATAAACTACACGTGCAGATTGTTGGGGTAGATATTCAACAACATACAATGAGATTGTTCCTCTATGTAATTAATTGCCTTACCCTATCATTAATCCATGCTCTTGGCCTGAGACAATGCAGCTCAACACGTTTGAGATAGTACCCATACATCTCAACAAAGTATCTACAACAAATATAACCATCAGTCAGTGATCAGGATAAATATAATTAAACACCACATTTGTTCACATCAAAATTTAGAAAACCTACTTGTCACCCTCTTTAACGTTACAACTACTCATGCACATATGAAATAAGGCATCTCTATCTTCCATGTCCTTCTTCACCCTCCCCTTTCTCTTAGTCTCAATCCATGGTGAACGTACAGCAGGTATAATTATTCTAGTTGATCTTCTCAATTTGCTTGGCCCTTCTTCATTTTCTTCTTTCTCTTGCTCTGATTCATCTAATGTATTTTCATTCTCTTCAGCACCTTCTTCATTCTCCTCTTTTTCCAAATCTTCTTTCTCTATATCTGTTGCATTTTCATTGTCTTCTTCGTTTCGTTCTTCATTCCATTGTACTTCTATATCGTCTTTGCCACTGTATTGGCCAACTTCAAAATATCTCTCATTATCTTCTTCCTCATCCTCATCTGCCTCTTGTATTTCTTGTTCATCTTTCTTGGAGTGCTCTATCACTTCTTCATTGACACTCTCATTTAACCAATCTGATTGAATGGCAAGTAATTCCTTACCCACCACTGACAACAATCTACCATAAATTGTCCTTAATCCCTGCAAATGCATTAACATTCATTACCATTCGTTATGCATAAATTAATTCACAACCAATGATTTACACACTACATAAAACTAAAACATACCGGATGAACTAACACGTCTGGATTGAATTTGCCATATGAAGGTCCAACTACATTATTGACACCAAGGAGCAACCCGTCATTGCTGTCCTTCTCCATCTGTATTCTTTCTTTCACCTTCTTCTCATCCCAATATTCAATGGCATTCTCAGCCTTGGATGCCTTTCCTTCTCCGAACGGAAAATGTTGCAAGCAATATATCTATAGGTAAATTCATTGACAATTGTTCACAACCATAATTACAACATTTTTAGCATTAATTCACAATAGTTCAGGTGAAAATAACAATTTAGCAAATATAAAAACATTAAAGATAGCCACACTTACCATTAGAAAGTAAATGCAACCTCGTACAGTTTGTGTCCTAAGGTTTTTTCCACTTCTCACAGCTTTCTTGAACTTTCCAATAGAATTGGAAAGTTCATTGAAGATAAACGAGCACCAATTATACTCTCCAAAGGCACCATCTGTTTCCAAAATCACCTTCAATACTTTATCAGTCACACAAACACTTGCAGTAGGACACAAGAGGGTTCCTAATGCATACATAACAAATAGCAACTCAAAATTCTCATCATCAACTTCATCAATCAGCCACTCTGCTATGTTATTGTATGCAATTTTCCCGCACACACCCCTTAATGCTTGGAAGTCTTTATCTTCATCCTTGATATTTATTTTGATCTCTTTTTTGCCACATGGCAGACCCATAAGAGTCTTCACATCATTTGACCCTAGCATATATGTTTTCCCCCGGATACGAATCTTATTTGTTGGAGCGTCAAACACACGAATGAGCTCACGACATAAATCTCTATTAATTTGTGGGCAACATATCTTCACTAGTTTATCAAACCCAATGTCCTTCAACCTCCTCATCTTATCTTCTCTGTGCTTCAAAACGTTGCAAAGATCCATAAATTGTTTAGGTGCACAACGTGTGAGGAAGGGAACAACATATTTGCTCCTTTTCCTCTTACCACTATTAGCGCTCCCTGATCCACCGTCATTTACAGATGGACTTGACGATGATTTCCCCTTATTTTTAGCCCTTTTGACCATTTTCTAAATCTACAAAAAATAAATAGCCACTTCATGAACACTCATTTATAATTATAATAACTTCAAAAGGGTATGCTTGACATTGGAACAACATCACAAACCATAACATTTTCTCTAACATACTACCCCGTAGGTATGTCAAACAATATTTCATTGTTTTTTTAAATGATGCTTTACACAAGCAATGGCAATTTACAGCAATAAACACAACAATATTTCACTTATAGGATCAATCAAAATATCAAATCGTAAGAGCTTTCATTCATGACGGAACTATAATGCATAAACACAACATTAGACAACCAACTCAACTTCTTAACCGATAAAAATTCATGAGAAGTGGGCTTTGGAGAGCTGTAACAGAATACAATTCAATAGTAGGAAAGAATTTTTGTTTACAGCCAGCGTAGTCCAAGAGTCTTTCCTCAAGAGTTTTTCCACTACCAAGAATGGTTACCAGTGGCTACTTCAATGGGATAAAGAGAGGTTTTTAAAAAAGATCACTATCCAAGGAAAATGTTCATTCAAACTTTAACAGTGTCCCGTTCAATGACTTAATCAGATAAACATAAATAGATAATGGAGGGCACCATAGCCCAAGTTACAGACTCTGCTACTCAATGTTCCAGACTCAAGTCTTCATGGACACGTTTCGCCTCCTTATAAGCTGAAAAACTCAAAACACTCAATATAACACAGCCACACCCTACTACACTAATTCAAGGACCCAAGCAACATGACCTTTGAGTAAACATAGCCCAAAACTAAAATTTCCCTATCCAAAAAGTGGACAATTTTTCAACCTTCGAACCCCTTCTTTGTTAATTTGGAAATGCAAGAAGTATCATTCAAATAGATCTTTTATTTTACCAGAAAATCGGCTGCTAGTAAAGCTAGAAATAAAAATTATGCGAAGTCGAATATTTTTCCCTCAAAAAACATGAATTCAATTAAGTTGAAATGTTTCACCTTGCAGCTGGAAACAAAATAACATTCAAATACAAGTTCTCAGTCTCTTAGATTCTCCTCCATTTTTTCTATCAGCGGCTAAAAAATCTTGGAAGCAAGGACAAAGACAAGACACACAAAAGGAGGCAGAGAAATGAACAGAATGTGCCTAATATCTACAACCATCCTTAAACCAAATTTGCTCAACTCAAAAAAGGCAGGATGGAGTTCATATTTTCGCCATAAACATAAAGCAAACTAAGAACTGATCAACCACCTAAAGAAAAGATTGATGAGGCGGCAAGAGCACCTCAGAAACCATAGACAAGAGATTATCAATAAATCATGTCCATAACTTGTATGTGCAAAAGTTATAGTCATTAACACCTAGTATCGCTTTGTTAGCAATTCATTTTAACTATTTTTTGGTTTAACAGTTCAGTTTACTTATATGCATATAAAGCTGCACTTTAAAGTTTCTACCTGCCAAAACCACTGGGACTAGCTCAAGTAACAAGAATGAGGTGGAGTGTGAGTAGAGAGGTGAATAATCTAAACCCTCTTGAAGTAATTTGAAAAAAGGGACAATTGGACATAGGTCCCAAGCAAGAAAATTAATTTCAAAGAGGTCCTAAGGAGTTGCTAATGACAACTATTAACAACTGCAATAGCCTTGGTTAACAAGTGAAGGAGTTGTCAATGGACCTGTCCGAAATAAATTCTCTTTCTTGGGACCTATGTGCAATTCTCCCTTGAAAAAATGTTTTTATCAGTCTAAGTTTCTTAACCAGGTAAATGGGCTTGATCAATGAACTAGTTTGAAAAATAAATGTGCCTAAAAGATGAAACGGGCACAGATTGTCAAAATCAAAAGTTTAGACAACGAACTAATGAAGAGATCACGAACATATGATGCAGACATTGTTTCTGAAAATCATTTGCTTAATGAAATATCAATAAATTTAGGTGATCAATATATATCATGCATATATCAGGCTCTACATAAACCAGACACAATGGATGGATTATAACCAAATATAAAGGAGAGCTAGTCAAAATGCCACAAAAAAATCAAGCACATGAGTCGATTGGTAAAGACCACCAATTTAAGACTTAAATTCCAGAAAGTATTGAAGAAAGACTATAGAAACTTAGTTGAAATGTTTGCCTCAAATGATAACTTTGAAGCTATGAATCATCTATATTATTCAATTGATAAAATCCTACTATAAAATCCTCAATTGATAAAAATCAAAGAAAAGGTTTTGAGAATAGAGACAAGAAAGCCAACTAGAACTGCTTACAAGTACTCTGAACTCCAATTTTGCAGAACGAAGGCAGAGGTTGGCGAGTATTCAGAAGAATCCAAAGTTGTTTAGGAGTCTGGTATAGCAAAACACAAGGATATGCTTTTTAGTCCTGAGAAAGTTGAGGAAGAACTTCACCAGAAAACAAAGAAATTTGAGGAAGAAGATGAAAATACCACGCCAACAATCCAAAGCATGTGGAGAAGGAGCCGCTTTCCTCTGTGCCCAATATATTGAAGAAGAAGATTCGAATAAGGAATTTAATGGGACAAATGGGCTTAATCAGAATGTTTCAGAAAGTCATGAAAACTCATTGAGAAATCGAAGAACACATACCGATCGAAAACTCATAGAGAAACCTAGCTTCCCCTTCCTTGCTTTGCTTTCCTTTGTTCGCCGACCACCATTGTTCTCGCAGCCGATATTCCCTTCTTCCTTCTTCGCTGTCTCTCTCTCTCTCTCTCGGTCTCGCTCTCACAGGGGTCAGTCACATTAGGGCTTTGCTCCATTCAACTCCATTCAACAATCTGGGGTTTTTACTCAATGGGGGTAAAAGGGTCTTTGAACAATTGTAAAATATTGCACCAAAGTCCCTTGGGACTTGATGGCAATAAGGAGATTTTTTGGGACCTTGCAGTGGTATAATTGCTTCCTTGGGACTACTGTGCAATTTCCCCTATATCTAATGAATAATATTCCACCAAGTTACTATTTAGAAGACGTTCATAGTTTTTGATTGGTCAATCCTTAAATATATATATCACTAATTATGTTTAAGAAAAATATAATCATTATTTTTAAATTATTATATTTAAAATAAGGCCTAAAATTATTTTTCATAAGAAGCTTCTGACTGGTCAGTCCCAAAATATATATCACTAATTATATTTAAGAAAAATATAATCATTATTTTTTAATTATTATATTTAAGATATATATTTAAGAAAAATATAATCATTATTTTTGAAATATTATAATTTAAGATAAACCCTAAAATTATATTCCCAAAATATATATAACTAATTATATAAGAAGCTTCTGATTGTTTAATCTCACTATATATATCACTAATTATATCTACTAATTATATTTAAGAAAAATATAATTATAATATATATATATATCATTATTATACGGTTGTTTTTGAAGATATAATCATTATTTTTGAATTATTATATCTAAGTATAATTATGTTCATTTTTCATTACGCAAGGGTGTTAATATAATGAACTTACTTTATTTTCTTACATTTGTTTTTGGATTCGCTTGAAGCCATCAACTATATCCTTAAAGGGTGTGATGATACCCACCCTTTAAGGACATAATTGATGAGGTGAGATTGAGGTTTCATAGAGACTAATGTGTCCAGATTTGCCATGTATTAAGAGAAAACATTGAGATAGCAGATAAGTTAGCTAAGTTTTCACATAGGTTAGAAGACATTTTCTGTATGTTCCATCAACCTCCATCTTTCATTGTAGGGATGGATGTTGCTGGAAATTAGGATAGTTTTGCTCTTGTATTTCTACATGTTCTCCAGTTATATGCAAAAAAAAAAAAAGCTGAAACTTAATTAATACAACAAGAACAACCCAGGTTCAAGCATCAGTGTTTGCGAGCTTATGGTGTGTGATAACCTCTACATTAAGGAAAAAATTTAATTCAACTTAGATTAGGAATTTTAATGGGAAATTTGCATTCAGGCCCCAAAGAAAACAAATTTATATAGCAAGATTGTCTGAAATAACAAAATTATTAATAGGTCCCCAAGGAGCTGTGAGTAAAATAATGTAATAATAAAATTACCTAGTGACACTAACTGGTTAGTTGTTAATACATGTTATTATAGTTGTCAATATAGTAGTTTAGTTTTATAGTCTATAACAAGTGTGTTGAGCATATTGATATTAAATGTTAATAAAGAAAAGATGCCGCAATTGTTAATCAAGTCACTTTAACTTATTAATCAAGGCATCTCTGCTTGTTAATGTTACTATTTGTTTATTATTAAGGGTAATGAGATAATATAACAATAGCATTATATTACCCTCAAGTCTATTGGGACCTATTATTAATTTTGATATTTCAAATGACTTTATTATATTAATTTGCCCTTCTTGAGACATGAGCGCAATTTTCCCAATTTTAATTAACGATCCATGTAAAACAAACTTCTCTAATTTTGTAATAATCAAAACATAGGTCCACCAGTGTAACATCCCAAGGAATTAATTGAGGATTAGTGGGCTGATTAGGAATTGATGGGAGATTATGAATTATGAGAATATTTGAGGAATTTTCGGAAGTAATTTTTAGGATTTTAAATGTTTAATTTCTTCCTTATTTTAAGGACAATAAATTTGGGGAAATTATTTGTAGATTCAAAAGGGAATATTATGGGAGAAAATAATTAAGAGGTTTGATACGTAAATTTTTGAAAATGAAAGAAATTTTGTGGCTCAAAATTAATATCTTATTTGGAAATTTAGGACCTAATAGTATAATTTTTCCCTTCTCCCTTTTTAATTCCTTCATTCCCATTCATTTAATCACTTCCTCCTGCCCTTTTTCTGCACGACCAGTCCCCCCAACCATTCAAGCATCTCTCTTTGACTTCCTCACGTCCTTCTCTCTTCCTTCCTCTCGTCTGGCCACCGCTTGGCCTTCACCGGCGCCGCTGGCCAGCGCCGTGCAGCCCCCTCTCCTCCCTCCTTCCTCTTCTCCTTCTTCCTCGCCCAAACTCGCCGCTGTCTTCTTCCATTGTTGCCACCATTCGAGCTCGATGGGGAGGAAGTTTTCCGGCAAAAACACGCCGGACCACCTCCCATCACCTCCATTATTCCTCTCTCACCTCCTAGAACCTTCCCCACCCATTTTTCAGTCCAATCCGTGGCCGTAGAAAGCGATTCAAAAATCCTTTGGCTGGACTTAACGTCCCTATAGTTTTAGTTTTTCGATTGGCTATGTTTGAAAAATTAGGCCTTGTCTAAGTTGGTATTTCTGGGAGTCCTAAGCTTAATAAATTGAAACTTGGACCTTGATTAAGAGTTTCTTTGAGTAGATTTTTCATTGTTGGAGGTTTTCCTAATTATTGGGAATTTTTGGATATTTTGGAAATTGGGGCTTTTGATGATCTAAGGTGCTTATAGTTAAATTGATAATTTTTAAATGTTTATTAAGGTCATATGAGGAGATTTAATTGATTGGTTTGATTGGAATTTGGACCCAAGAAAATATTGGTGGATTAAAGTTTGGGATAAGTGGGATATTGTGTAGGTAATTGTGTAATTATGGAGGTTGGATGTTGAATTATGAATTTAAGGAGTTAGTTTATGCTCAACAAAAATATTAATGAGGTTAATTGGGTTAGATTAGGTGTAGGCCTTGATTTGGGAAAGGGGATATTTTTAGGCTTGAACTTGAATTTATTGAGCTATTAAGGTTTGGAAAATAAATTGTGGATTAATGAATGGATTTTTGATGTTGAGAAATAATTGGTGGATGTTTGGAATATTGTGCTTAGGCTTGAATTTTATAAATTGGCACTGGTGATGAATTATGAGGGATTATTGGATGTTAAGGTTTAAAATAAATGGGTATTGGAGAGATTAATATTTAGGCTGGGATATATGTATAAGTGGATTAGAGATGAATTTTGGGGATAAGGAGGGAGAATAAAGGTTGAATAGAAATTAAATTAAGTGAGGGCAAAGAAGGGGTAATTAGTAATTTAATTCCTATGTATGAATTTGTTATGGTAGACGATTAATTATAATTATATGTATGTTCTGTGTAGTGCTTGAACTGTCTTGAGTCTGTACGGGGGAACTGCACTATTGTGAGATTGGTGCCAGCTATCAGGTAACCGCTTCTGCTTGTCTGTGTGTGTAGTGTTAGTAAGTAATTTTAACTATTATGAGTTGATAATTATGAGGATATATGAAAAGTGGATTTTTGGAACCGTAGTTTGTGGCATTGTGACTTGTGGATTTCAATTATTGAGAAGTGGAGTTTGAACTATTATTTTCATGATATAACTGTCTAGTGGGATATTATTTTGAAACTGTCATATGTTGTGATTTGACATATTTGGAAATGAGATAGACATATGATTTTGAAATGAATTGCACATACATACATATATATTCTGGAATTACTGGAAAGCCAAGTGCCTGATTGATGATTGTTGCATACATGTGTATGTTGTGGTGAATTGCATGTGTGTATGACACCAGTGTATGTGGAGATTATGCCATCACGTGAGATGAGGTACCCTATTGGCCCACAGGGACTAATTGATTGAGAGGAATAGCGCCCCTTTCGGTTCAGGAAGGGTAGAGAGTCCCTTCTGAACCATATAACGGCTTTATGGAGGGTAGAGAGTCCCTCATTACCTATATCGTGGTTTCATAGACGAGTAGAGAGTCCCGGCTGGTTCCACATGTTTCGGTTCCATGGATAAGTAGAGAGTCACAGCTGCTTCCGCTTATTCCTAGCGAGTCGTGAACGATCGCACGTGGTTGATTGTGATGAGATGAATGATTTTTTGAAAAGGATTTGAAAAGTATGATTTGGGGATTTTAATATTATTTGGAGAAACGAAATAAATTTGTAAAGGATTTGGAAAGTATTGTTTTAGAACCAGCATATTTCTATTGAAACATATGAGTTGGAATCAATTTGGAGTTATACATTTTGTTGTTGTGCATTTATCTGTTATCTGAGCTTGTTTTGAAACTTTATATATATATATATATATTATTCCACTAGACATCTTGCTAGCACACATCACACGTAGATGAGTAGCTAGTGGTTGCGTCTGAGGCTACCCCCGTTTATCTCACTTTTTGCAGGTCTTAAGAGTGGAGTTGAAATTCAAGGGAAGGATCCGGGAACTTCTCATTGAGTCGGTGAGTGATTCTGGACCAGCAGGACAGAATCGTGTTGCCACTTAGGTTTCATGCATAATTTTACGCTTCCGCGTGATTAAACTTATTTTGACTGTCATTTGAGTTCGAATTTAATTTATTTATGATGTTTTGTTTTGGAATTATTTGGTTGTTGATTATTTCTTCTGGAACCGGTCAAATTCTGGCAACTCGTATTGTTGACTTATTTTTGGAATGATATAATTATCTCGGGAACGTTATTTTTATAATGATTACGAATAATTTGGTGCCTTGGTGTGATGGAAGGGATTTTATATTGGTAAGTTGATGAGAATTCATTGTTGGGACATGAATCCTTGAATACGTTGGTTTTACAGGGAAGTTGAATATTTTGGGTATGGATTCTCTTAATTATCATAATAGGGTGTTTCTTTTCTATCATAGTATAAGTGAATTTGCCTGAATTATTCTTATTGTGTTGTATCCAAGTCGTTTTAAATATCCGTGTTAGGTGATTTCTTATCTAACATGGATAACTGTGTTTGAACATTTGTGATTTTAAATATTCATGTTAGTTTTTTAATTTTAGAAAGTCTTTTTTCTAACATGGATATTCTCTGGATTAAGTCAATTCCTTTTCTAATCATGATAGATCTTATTTGCGATTTGAACCTTCTTTTTCCTATCATGGTTAGACTGTTGAATCTATAATATATATATATATATTATGGAAAACCCTTTTCTAACTATATTAGTCATTTTTATATGTTATTTTCCTTTCCTAACATAGTTAGTATTTAACAAATGATTTGATTTGACTCTGAAGGATTTTAAAGGATATTTAGATAATAAAAGTTATATGAAAGATGTTATTATCCATGTTAGGCTCTTGGTTTTACTGAAATTCTTTTTTAACATGGATTACGTGCTTATAAGACCAAACTCATTTCTAACTACGATAGGTTTTATTATTATTTTGGAATATTCTTTTCTATCGTAGTTAGACCGTAGTAATTGTTTTTAATGGTAACCTTTATGGAAATTCTTTTTCTAACTATGTTAGCTATTTTACTGAGCAAGTTTCTTTTTTAACATAGTTAGCGTTTATATTATGAGTTAAGTTGATTAAGTTACTTAAAATTTGTATTTAGGAAGTAATTGTTACAACCAGGGTTTTGTTTTACAACTTTACCATAGATGACATATTCTGACGCATAAAAAAGTAGAACGATACTTTTTATTGATTACTAGTCATAGGTAGCTAGCTTGCTAATTAAGTGCTTGCTTGTTTTTCCTTGGATTTATCTGTAATCCAGCCACCATACACCACAATAGGACTCCGTACTTGGCAAGTGCCGTCATCCCAAACCAAAGAGGCAGATAATATCCCAATATCATTGATTTGTCCTTCCACATTTAGTTTGAATGACATTTTCTGCCCCACATGTGTGAATTGCAAAACTTCAGGAATCACTTGAATATTTAACAAGGGTGGAGCAATGATCTTAGCTTTATATGTAGACTTAGAGGACCCAACATTGGTCACCGTCCTAGAAGATGAATGATGAAAACGAACTGACTTATCAGTAATTTTGTAGGCAAAGGATGGAAGATTGAGGTCCCCAATGGTTTCGTTTTTAAATTAAGATTGGCCATTCAAGAACTTTACACAATCGATTTCCTTAGCATCATAGACTAACCCAGGATACGGTGCCATGATAGGATTGATTTGCCCAGCACCATATGCTATTTCAGCATTAGGATTAAAAGCAGCACTCAAGGGAATAGCTGTAAATTTCAAAGCAACAATCAATATATCTGTGTGTGTGTATGGGGTGGATTAGATTAAGGTGTTGAAGTGATAAACTCTTAAAAATATTAAATGGTTAGATCCTCTAATGTCCCTTGTTCTAAGCGATAAACTCTTAAAAATATTAAATGCTTAGATCCTCTAATGTCCATTGTTCTAATGATCGTATGCCATCTTCTAAACTCCTTTTTACTTTTATCAACGTTAGATTCCACATAAACCTAGTGACATTTATATATCTAATGGATATAAAATAGTGTTTTTTTAATATTTTTCAAGAAAAATCGAAACGACACAGTTTTATAGTATTTTTCTTTTAAAATCCAAAAATTATTCAAAATTGTATTATTTTATACCCATAATTTATCAAAATATCACTTATTTTATGTAGAATTTATTATAAAATTCAAAGAAAAAGAAAGCATATTTAGGGACACATTAGGGGCCCCAAAATAATTTAGATTTGAGTGGTTAGCGGTGGTCATGAGAGCAGACTTGATTGCAGAAAGGGACCAATTTGGATGGAACGATTTGACATAAGTAGCAACAGCAGTAGCATGAGGGCAGGCCATTGAAGTTCCAGAAATTATGTTAAAATGTCTGTCTCTTTTATCACTTTTTATAGAATGTGATAAGGAAGGCCATGCTGCTAAAATGTCCACTCCTGGCCCACTTATGTCAGCTACAATGTCATACCATAAATCATTTCTTGTGCTTTTAAACATTAAACAACCTACTACATGTTGCTTAAAAGCTAAAGATACCTTGAGTAAATATGGTGCAAATGGATCATGACCTATGAGAAAGAAGCTACATATGGGGCAGACCTGTCCTTTTCCTCCTCACTCCTTGATATAGTTGCTGTTGGATTACTGAAAAAGCGTAAGATGTAGAGAGGGAGAGAGGAGACAAATAAGAACTACATCACAAGGAATTGTCCTTGATACTTTGAGGTTTAAAATATGGTACTGATAAACCCCCATTTTGAATGGAATATCTATATCGAATCTGATATTTAACACTTGAATTGTGTTAAGCATGTTAATTAGAAGATAATAGTGTTTAGATGTCATTACATGAATTAATTCCTAATTAATTTGGCTTGCCTAGTCACGTCTTAAAATCCTTAAGTATCCTACTCCCTCTGATCCTTATTATAAAACATTAACTACCAATTTTCACAAACTAGGGAATGGTGGTTAGTTAATTAAATTTAGGCTAGATTGACCATATTTTCCAACTTCACTCAATATTATATGATATGATTTAACTTTTTCAACTCGCAAACTCTATTAATGACAAGAATAAAGTGGGAAAAAAAGTAATTAATACGGAGGTTGGTGTCTTATATTTGGAACCAAATTTTTTTTAGTTAGTGTATTATAATAAGGAGTAGAACGTGTATTATTTTGATTACATTATATGACACTTTATTTGGATTTGATTTTCAAGACACTTGGGGGAAAGACCAAATAAATAATTGTGAATTGGAAGAATTACAGTTGAGGACCTGGAGATATTGCCACTTATGAACCAAAGAAGTGATAGAAGTGAGACGAAGGACTAAATACTTGGCTGAATTTATGTAGGAGCGAATACGTATACCATCCTCATAACTAACGTCAATTTTTGGCCGAGCATAATATACATCTGCCTTATCTTTGAATTCTAAGGTTGATTGAACAACACCAACCACTTCTGAAAGAAACCCCTATCTGCGAAGAGATAATCACACAAAACTATTTGTCCCTCACTAATTTCTTGTCCAAAGAGTTTGGCTTGCAATACCTGTACCTCATATGACATATATAATTAATAATTACTCTAAAATTTTAGTTATCAATAAAAAAAACCAAATATTGATTATCAATACCTAGATTCAGATGAATTATGTCCAGCTCGCACATTGGGAGCGTCTTGACCATGAATCAACGGATAATACTTATCCTTAAGGTCAAACGCATTGATCGAAATTCCCTGAAATTAGACACGATTAATGTGACTTTAATGAGGCAACATAGGTTCTTTCTCTTTCATCTTTTTCCTTTTATTCTCAATATCTTATCTCCACTTTCAGATCAAAAAATGGAAGGTTCTGATGCAATTTTTTATAATTCAATTTTTTATTTTGTTAATATTTGCAATCATGAGTTGTGTATATCATATTTTAATAGTTTAAATTTGTCTATTTATGTTTATAATAATAATTTGATGAAATATTGAATATAAATCATTAATTTCTAGTTAAGTGACCGAGAAGAAAGAGAAGAAAAAAGGAGACTCAACCAAAGTTTAATGGGTTAACTAATAGTGGGTGTGATTAATAATAGTACGTACTTTAAAAACCAAGTCATTGCCCAAGTGAAGCTTGGTATAGAACTTTCGGTCAATTGTTGAAGCGGCCACAGAAAGCAACCAAGGAGCCAATGTAGAGATTGTGTAAACCCCAGGACCATGGTTACCTACTGCATTAGATGTTAATATGTGTCTCTTCATAGCATGAAAAGCTCCGATTGAGATTGGATCTTTGAAATACTCCAAGGGACTTGACCCTCTTGCTGAAACTGAAATTATGTCCACTCCATCAGCAATTGCGTCATCAAAGGCTACTAGATCAGGGATAGATCAGACTTAGATTATAAGTTTGAATCATAAGCGCCCAATCGATCAGAAACCCCTGTTGTAAGATCCTTCCTACTAATCGATAATTAACCTCTAATAACCAATCACTATCAACCGTAATCACAAATAGCAATACTAACTATGATAGGAAAAGATTTTTCATACAATTCAACAACCTTATCATAGTTAGAAAAAGGTTTACCTAGGAATTCAATTGATTATCCATGATAGAAAAAGCGAACACATATTCCAACAATCATACTATCATGGATAATTTACCCTAACTATGTTAGAAAAGGATTCCCTTAACATAGTTAGTAAAAATTCACCTAATTAACAAATACCAGTTGATTTAACCATGTTAGATAAGAATTCCTCTAATATGGTTATTAAACAAAACCCGTACACTAAATCAAATTCAAGCCAATATTAATACAGTCATCCAGAATTTAATATCAATCAAATACATAAACATGCAGAAGCGAATGCAAGCCTATATGTGGCAATATACAGCTCCAAAAATAGCTCCACTGGCAAACTCACCGATTCATGTGAACCGGTTGGCCTCGTCCCCTTTCCCTGCACCCTAGTCAAGGCATGACCACCTGCAAAATAGAAATAACCACGGGGTGAGACAAACATGTCTCAGTAACATGTCACAGTCTTTTACAAACTAGTTTCAAAAATGCATTCTTCACAATATCACTAACAATCATATTGCGGATCATTAAGTTGTTCCTTACCACTAGGTGGACCAGAATGGAACTCGACGGGGATCTTACCCCGTACCCAGAACCACAGAGAAGTGGAACTCGATGGGGATTTCAACCCATACCCAGCACCACAATGGGAGTAATGCTCGATGGGGGCTACCCGTACCCAGCATACCGAAAGGTAGTACTCGATGGGGGCTACCCATACCTAGTACACCACAAAAGAGGTAATGCTCGATGGGGGCTACCCGTACCCAGCATACCGAAAGGTAGTACTCGATGGGGGCTACCCATACCCAGTACACCATAACAGATGTAATGCTCGATGGGGGCTACCCATACCCAGCATACCGAAAGGTAGTACTCGATAGGGGCTACCCATACCCAGTACACCACAAAAGAGGTAATGCTCGATGGGGGCTACCCATACCCAGTACCATAGCAATACCGATTTCGCCAACATAAACAACCAGGATAATACAGACATTATAACAAATCACTTGATATTATTATATTAAAATAGCTATGATATTAAAGTACCCAATATTTAATATATAAAAGTAACATTTGAAATCTATCTCTCATTATAAGCATATATACATATATAAAAGGGATTTTGGAAAATCCCCAACTAACATCACACACAACCAAGTAGTGAGGTGAGAGTGGTTACCTGGAATAGCCAAAAACAAAAGAGAATACCAGAAACGCGGAGTACTCGAGCTCAGCCCGATCTACCGGTATCTACAATCACCACAAACATACATACACCCGATCAAGACACTTTTCAAACAACATTGATCCTCTACTTTGAGATTTAGCCCAAAAAGAAATTCCACTGACATAAAGAATCCTAATTACATTTATTTGTCTCGGTTAAGTTAAATTAAACCCATACCGAGCATATAACAACATCCATCCTCAATTAGTAATTATAATCCTTTATAATACTTCTTTACCATTACATGATCAAATCAACCTTCCTATTTTCCATTATACATACTAACTTCGCAATTTAGGCCTAGAGTAACATTCTCAATTAGTAACCACAATTCTTTACCATTCCACTGTACCACCAACTCAGTGCTTCCAACCATTAACTACCAACAATCACACTCACCCTACACCTTAGAATTCACTAATCAATATTTCCCCTTCATCATTCATATCAATCTCCCAAGCATGCAAGGAAAATTTCCCCTATTTAAGTACACAAAATTCAATCAAATCAATCTCTCCACAAATCGCTTGAATCTTTCAATTATCAACAATCTACATCATTATTAATCAACTAAAAAAATAAACAACTACAATCTTTACTTCATCCAATAACCATTCTCAAATTTAACTCTCTAACCTATTTCAAATATTTAGACCATATATCATCTCAAAATCCCCAAGGTTCAACTCTACTCAAATTTCTTCCAATTTCAACAATCTATATCTTTTACTAACATAAATGAAAATGACACCATCCCCAATTTATCCATAATCAACATGAATCCCAAAAACATAATGTCCTTTCTTTCTTACCTTACTACTTCCTATAACTACCCAAATTCTCCCAAAATCCTTATAAGTAAAAAATTCTCCTTCAATAACATTCAAACATAACACAACATCCTCATTCAACTCACCTAAATTATCATTCCATAATCAATAAAATTCACAGCAACATTCTACCTTTCCAAAGCACCTAGACACTCAAATTCTTCATCTATTTCTAAATTGAACCAAATAATCCAACCAACATTATCGTTGAGCTCTAATAACCCTCTAGAAATCATAAATCAAGTTCAAAAGCCCAAATTCAAAGGATTTCTTGTCGTAAACGTAGCTTAATTCAACTTTAAGCAAGCAAAATATCACATAGGGCCAAATTAAACCAAAATAACCACATTACAATCATCAAGTAGTCTAAATAAACTTGTAGCACAAGGCAATTGCCCCAATCAAGCCAAAAAATTCAAAAATAACAAACCCTAACTTTACTCTTTTAGGAAAAATCAAGAAATAGAGTACAAAATAGAGGGAAAATGTAGAGGGGCTTACATACTCTCTAAGGCCGCCGGATTCACCGCCAAGAGTCGCCGGAAAACACCCAACACGCCGGCCAAAAACCACCACAACCCCCCCAAAATTTATCTCAAATTCGCCTGAAAAATGGAGGGAATCGGGAGAAGAAAAGAATGGAGGAACTGGGGAAGCCATGGCGGCTTCCCCTCGCCGCCGCCGCCGCCGTCATCGCTACGGCGTCGTGACTGGGCGACGGAGGGAAGACGAGGGGGACGCGAGAGAGAGAGCGTGAGATGGAGGGAGGAAGAAGCAGAGTGATCCACGTGGAGAGGGAGAGTAAATCATAAAAAGAAATTGAAATAAAATAAAGTAATAAATAAATAGTATAAGAAAATTACTATTAGGCCATTAAATCCTTAAATAAGATACATTTCACTTAGATAAAATCCTCTTTTCACTTGCTAACAATTTATTTTAAATTCCCACTAATATTTTCTCCCACTAAGTTCTCTTTTGGGTCCAAAAATAATTCCTCTTACTCTAATGTTCCCAAATTAAGGGACAACTAGGCCTTTAAAAATTCCCAAAATACTTCATTTTCAGTAACTCTATTTATAAAACTCTCAAAACTCCCTAATTAATCCCTAAATTAATTATTAAATCACCACTAATCCTTAATCAAATTTTTGGGATGTTACACCTGTGATTGATAAGAGAAGTTAAGTTGAATTAAGTAATCTCAAGTTGATCGATCAGAGAAATAGAAGTAACTTAGTGTGATAGAAATATAGCCTCTAATCGATTAGGCATCCCCTATGATCGATCAAAATTCTCAAATTGTAATTCAATCCTAATCTAAGCCTAATCGATCAAAGAGTAGTGAGTAATCGATCAAACAATACTTGTAATTTGAATATAATCTGAGTGTGATTGATTATATAAACCTAATCGATCAGGGACTTCTATGATCGATCAGGCGAGGTATTTTCTAACTTATATTTGAAGTGATGCAGGCTATGATCGATGTATGATCGATATGTGATCGATCAGACGTAAGGCAGTGATCGATCAGACAACAGTGATCGATGTGGCGATAAGATTTAATTCAAATTGAATGATCAGCCTATTCTGAGCTTTCAAGTACAGAAGTTGTTCAGGCCTATTTTGGGAAGTTATCATTAGACACACAAAACTGTCATTAGAGCCGTTTGACTCAACAACCACATTCTGCGATTAATGAAGAGAGAGGATATAAGGCAAATCAAGTACAAAGGAGTTAATGCTGCCTAGATCAGATACATCTCTATACTTCATCTATAATTATCTCTCATCTAAGTTTATCAATGGATATAACTTCATCAACGAGCAGAATTTCATTTACGAGTATAAAAAGCCTTGATGAAGAAGTTGGTAGGGGGATTGATTGCTTACATTGATTATTCTTGTCTGTTACACTTACTGCATTCAATACTCACCAACTCTTAGAGAGATCATTCATTGATTATTGTACTTCAGTGTGTTTCACAATCTGTTCAGTGAGTGAACAAGCTTTCTGTAATTTTATTCCAAGTAAGGATTACTCTTAAGATAGAGGGATTAGTAAGAGAGAGTTCTTGCTGTGTGATCATTTGTAAAAGAACTCAAGAGCCTGATTGAATCTTGAGGGATTAGTAGAACCCAACTGAAAGTTGGAAAACTGGACGTAGGCCGAGAATTTGGGCTGAACCAGTATAAGGGTTTATGTCTTAATTCATTAAATTTTAAATTTGCACAATTCACCCCCTTGTACATTCCTGCCAATTACAGACATAATTTGTACAGTAAGGTCATTTAAAATATCAAAATTACTAATAGGTCTCAAATGAACTGTGAGTAAAATAATGTAATATAGAATTATCAAGTGACACTAACTAATTAGTTGTTAATATATGTTGTCATAGTTGTCAATATATTAGTTCAGTTTTGTAGTCTATAACAAGTGTGTTGAGCATATAGATATTAAATGTTAATAGAGATGTCGCATTTGTTAATTAAGATGCCTTAACTTGTTAATCAAGGCACCTCTACTTGTTAGTATTATTATTTGTCTATTATTAAAGACAATAAGATAATTTCACTAGAGCATTATATTACCCTTAAGTCCATTGGTACCTATTATTAATTTTGATATTCCAAATGATTTTATTGTATTTATTTGCCCTCCTTGAGACCTAAGTGCAATTTTCCCAATTTTAATTAATGATCCATATAAAACAAACTTCTCTAATTTTGTAATAATCAAAACATAGGTCCAAACGGGTTTTGTTTTAACAACTTTATCATAAATAAAATATTCTTACACATAAAAGAAGCAGTATCAAGAGAACCATACTTTTTATTGATTAATAGTCATAGCTAGCTAGCTTGATAACTAAGTGCTTGCTTGTCTTTCCTTGCATATAGCTGTAATCTAGCCACCATAATACACCACAATAGGACTCCTTACTTGGAAAGTGCCGTCATCCCAAATCAAAGAGGCAGAGAGTATCTTCATATTAATTTCTCCCTCCACATTGAGAACGAATGATTTCTTTTCCCCCACATGTGTGAAGTGCAAAATTTCAGGAATCACTTGAATATTTAACAATGGTGGAGCAATGATCTTAGCCTTATACGTAGACCTAGAGGACCCAACATTGGTCACAATCCTGGAAGATGAACGTTGAAAAATCACCGATTTATTAAGAATTTGGTACGCAAAGGTTGGAAGATTGAGTTCCCCAAGTGTTTCGTTTTTAAATTGAGCACAACTACTACGGTGGTTCCTTGTGATAACTTGAAGTTTCTTTTTGTCATAATGAGATTGGCCACACAAGAACTTCACATAATCAATTTCCTTAGCATCATAGACTAACCCAGGATTCACTGCCATGGCAGGGTTGATTTGCCCAGCTCCATATGCTAGTTCGGCATTAGGATTGAAAGCAGAACTCAAGGGAAAAGCTGTAAATTGCAAACCAAGAGAATTCATATATAAAGCATGCAATCTCTGTTTTTCCCCTTTTAAGTATAGGATTTATATAGGGTGAAATTATAATAAAACAGTGGATTGGTGATAAAACTTTATGATTCCATTAAGAAATATACCATCTCACTAATTAATTAGTGAAAGAGTACAATCGTTAATTCATTGTTTTCTTATTTGGGTGTTTCATCTAAACACACACACATATTAAATATGAGTGATTACCAGTTGTCATGAGGGCAGACTTGATTGCAGAAGGGGACCAATTGGGATGGAATGATTTGACATAAGCAGCGGCATCAGTAGCATGAGGGCAGGCCATTGAAGTTCCAGAAATTATGTTAAAATGTCTGTCTCTTTTATCAATTTTCACAAGGGAAATAGGTGATAGGGAAGACCATGCAGCTAAAATGTCCACCCCTGGGGCACTAATGTCAGGCTGCAACGTTACACCACCACAAATTTATTCCACCAATCACTCTTTTGACCTAATTATATAAAAGTTACAAAATTGCTTGTTATTGTAATGTTGATGATACCTTGAGCATGTTTGGTGCAAACGGATCAGGACCTCTAGATGAGAAAGATGCTATATATGGGGCTGACAAGTCCTTTTTTTCCTCACTCCTTGATATAGTTGCCGTTGGATTTCTGAAAGAGGGTAAGATGTAGAGAGGGGGAGAGAGGAGAAAAATAAGAACTACATCACTAGGAACTGTCCTTGATACTTTTGAGGTTTAAAATATAGTATTGATAAACCCCTATTTTGAATGGAATATCTATATCGAATCTTAGGTTTTTAACACTTTAATTGTGTTAAGCGTGTTAATTAGAAGATAATAATGTTTAAAAGTCATTACATGAATCAATTGCTAATTAATTTGGCTTGCTTAGTCACGTCTTAAAATACTTAAGTATCCTATTATTTTGATTACATTATCTTTCACTTTATTTGGATTTGATTTTCAAGACACATGGGGGAAAAGACAAAAATATATAATTGTGAATTGGAAGAAAGACAGTTGAGGACCTGGAGATATTGCCACTTATGAACCAAAGAATTGACAGAAATGAAATGAAGGACCAAATACCTTGCTGAATTTATGTACGAGCGAATACGGACACCATCCTCATAACCAACGTCAATTGTTGGCAGGGCATATACATCTGCCTTATCTTTGAATTTCTTGGTCGATTGAACAACACCAGCCACTTCTGAAAGAACCCCCCCATCTGCGAAGAAATCATCACACACAACTATTTTTCCCTTCACTAATTCCTTGTCCAGAGAATTTGGCTTGCAACAGCTGTACCTCATATGATATATATAATTAATAATAACTATTAAATTTTAGTTATCAACAAAAAAAAAACAAATATTGATTATCAATACCTAGATTCAGTTGAATTATGTCCAGCCCGCACATTGGGAGCGTCTTTACCATGAATCAACGGATAATACTTATCCTTAAGGTCAAACGTATTGATCGAAATTCCCTGAAATTAGACACGATTAATGACTTTAAAGAGGAAACATATGTTCTTTCTTCTTCATCTTTTTCCTTTTATCCTCAGTATCTTAATTATCTCCACTTTTAGATCAAAAAATGGAAGTTTCTAATGTAATATTTTCTAATTCAATTTTTTTTTCTTTTGTTAGCACTTGCAATCAATAGTTGTGTATATCATATTTTAATAGTTTAAATTTGTTTATTTATGTTTATAATAATAATTTGATGAAATATTGAATATAAATCATTCATTTCTATTTAAGATACTGAGAAGAAAGAGAAAAAAGAGACCCAACCAGAGTTTAATGGGTTAACTAATAATGGGTGTGATTAATATTAGTACATACTTTAAAAACCGAGTTGTTACACAAGTGAAGCTTGGTATAAAACTTTCGGTCAATTGTTGAAGCAGCCACAGAAAGCAACCAAGGAGCCAATGTAGAGATTGTGTGAACCCCAGGACCATGGTTACCTGCTGAATTAGATGTTAATATGTGTCTCTTCATAGCATGAAAAGCTCCGATTGAGATTGGATCTTTGAAATACTCCAAGGGACTTGACTTTCCTACTGAAATGGAAATTATGTCCACTCCATCAGCAATTGCATCATCAAAGGCTTTTAGTATGTCTATGTCATCGCAATGACCTTTTGAGCCCCAGCACACCTTATACACCGCAATACGTGCTGATGGAACACCGCCCCTTGCCGTGCCAGAACCCAACCCGAGTAGACTTGCTGACGGAACCAAGTTTCCAGCAGCTGTTGATGCTGTGTGAGTCCCATGCCCACTTGCATCTATTGGGCTGATTATATATCCAGAAAATTTTCTACTGCCTCGGTAATATTTTGCTCCTATTAGTTTACTAGAGTACAAATACAAAAGGGTGGGAATGATGTTATTTATATTTGGAAGGGCAGAGTTGGACTACAATAAGGTGATGATACTTACTTGTTACAGGTGAAGTTATGGCAAGAACCTTTCCATTTGGCAGGTGGAGGCCCAAATCCTTTGTCACTGAAGCTTTCAGAATTTGGCCAAATTCCCGAATCGATGACACCCACGATTATGTCACTCTCCAAAGCCCTTCTTTCCACTTTTTGTGGGAAACCAATGAAATCCCATGACCTTGTTGTATGGACTTTGTTCTTTTTGTTCAGGAAAACCGACACCACATCCTTCATACCTAAATAAAATAGGAAATGTTAAAGGGAAAGTATTACCGATGAAACCTAAGTTGGTGTTTATCAATTACTCATTTACATCATTAATGTAAAATTTTAGTTGATATTTTTGAGTAAATGAATGAAACCTTAATTATAATATATGTTATATATAATTAAATCATTTTATAAGTTATCTAAAGTATTTTGGATAAAAATAATAAATATAAATACTTTAAAGTATTTTAACTTCATCAACTTCCCAAAAAAAAAAAAACTAAATATTATACTAAGGAAAGAAGTGAGTATCAATTTATATTATATACGAGGAGGATATAGTTATTGTGATACCTGCAACTGTTTTAGCTTCCTCTTCGGTTAAGTCCATTGCAAATCCATTGAAACTCTTCCAATAGCTGTGTAGTATTAATTCTGGGCCAAAATCGCTGCAGCATTAATCAGAATTCCCATTAATATTTCACAAAGTTCAGTCCTAATTTATAGCAATAGAATCTGTAGTACTGATTCGTGTTAATGTCTACTTTAGAGTTTTGCCCGATTTCAACTTTTTTATCCATCCTATTTCTTCATCACATGTTATATAAATATCTTTATAGAATTAAATATTATCTGCGTATATTTTATATAAATAAATTTCAAATAATATTAACTCAATATGTTTTATTATTTACTAAATAAATATATTTTCAATGTATTCTAGAGGCTATGAAAAATGAATTACGCTATTTATAATATATAAAATTTCTTTTATATATTTATATACTGATTAAAACGTTTTGATTTTGTATTTAAATGTTGTATTGCGTGTACAATATTATAATATACTTAATTCAAAACTAATTGATCAATATTTAAAAGTTGGGGTGAAAGAGCAACTTTAACAACAAAGTTTGTGTCGGAAGCGTTTGACACCATAAGGTTTTTTAAAGAGCAAAAATACACATAAACTTTATAAAATGGAACAATTTTAGCACAAACCTTAACACCATCAACCAGCTAATACTTTTAAGGTTTGTGGGCCCATAATATTAATTTTAAATCATTATTTCAAGAAATGTAAGTGCAGTTTTAAAACGAAGTTTTGTATTAGATGTAACATCCCAAATTTTAGAAAATAGGAAATAAGGAATTATTCAAGGTTTTGGGAATATTACCAAAATATTGAAAAGCATTGAAAATAAATTTATAATGTTTAGGTATTTTTAATAATTTTTAAAGTTTATTTTCTTTATTAGCTTAGGAAAAATAATTAGAAGATAAATTTAAATAAGGGTTTATTTAAAGTCTTGGAACGGCATATAGAAATTAAAAAGCCTTATAAATAAATTTACGAGGCTGGGTGTATTTTTAATAATATTTAAGACTTATTTTATTTATTAATTGAGAACGAATAGTTGAAAGATTGATTTAAATAAGGGAATACCTAGAACCTTGGGGTATTGTTTGATATTTAAACAGTCTTATAAATAAATTTGGAAATTTAAGCATATCTAGAAAAATTATTTTGGGACAAATTCAGATCTATTTTTCTAAATGATAATGATAAATAAAATTATGATTTAAGAGAAAAATAGAATTGGGAAAATTAAAAAGACAATATCTACCCCTAGTTGGAAAATATCTTCAGTGAAAAGAAGGGGCAAAATGGTAAAACACTCTTAAAAAAAATATCTATCTGTCCTCCCACCATTTATACTCCACGTGTTCCTTCTTTTTAATTTATTATCTCACTCCCTCATTCATCGAGATCACTCTGCTCCCTCTTCTCCCATTTTTCTTCGTTCACTCACCCCCCGTCCCTCTGTTCTTCGAGCATCACCAGTGGGAGCTGCAATCGACGGGGATCGTCGACGTTTTCGCGACGAAGGAGGGCTCAGGCAACGCGCATGAGCTCTGATTGTAGTTTAGGTAACTTCCTTCTTCCTATTGTCCTCTATTTCTGCGCGATTTGAGAGGTCTTGGGGAGGGATTAATTCAGTTTTGGGAAGTTTTAGAAGTTATAAATCAGAAAAATTGAAGCTTGCACTTCGAGTAACCACTCTTGGGGGTTGGATTTGAGTGATGAAAGGGTATTATTCAAGTTGCTCAAATTTTCCTCTCCGAGTCACTGTTCACCTTATGAAAAATTGGGGATTTCTGGGTGTTTAACTTAACCAAACTATGATTAAACATCAATAGGAGTAAGCTTAAAGATATAAACGTGCCTTGTATGTTGATTGGAATTTTTCTTGAATTTTTCTTTCTTCCCTGTTTCATTCGGTTCCGGCAGATTCAAGGGGCAAGATTTTTGGAAGATTTATGATGTCTGATGGTTTAGGGTGATGCTAATTAGAAGTGTAATTGTGGTGATTTATTTTTCCTTTCTGTTTCTGCTCTGCCGTTAGTTTTCTTGTTCTTCCCCTGTTCCTGTTCAGTTGGTGATGTTGAATGTAGTTGATGTTTTGATTGTTGAGTTTTTGGAATTCTTAAAATACCGGTGTTTTTTTTTTGTTTAGTGATTTTCTGCTTGCTTAGTCTAACCTAATATGTTGCTTTGTTCTGATTGAATTTATTTCTATGTTTCTCTGTTTTTCTTTCTTTTCCTGTTCTTGATGGCCGTGGGAGTTGGGGGAGAGAATAAGAGAATGTTGGTACCCCTGCCCTCATTAATGCATATGAACAAGCTGTAATTGGGATAATAGGATTAATTGATGCTTAGTTGTAAGAAAGAGAGATTTATGATATTTGCTGCTTGTAATTAATTTTAGACCTTTTCTTGTTCTTGGTTGCCCTGATTATTTCTTGCTGCTAATGTTCTCTATGTAGAATAATTATTTCAGTGAAATGAGTTAGTAATGTTGAAATCCTAAAAGTTTAGGAAGTTTAATGGTTCTTAAATTTAGGGAGCTGAACTAATGAAAGATAAGAAATAATTGTTAAAGCTAATTTTGAGATTGACCAAAAGTAAAGAATGGTAATATGATAAGTAGCCTTGCTGTTTGATGTTTAAAGTTCTAAGTTGAATTTTCATTTCTATTCATTTGAGACCTGACAGTAATGGTATGAAGTATGTGCATGTATGGACTTGTTTATTGATATGATTAGCCTAGAATTACCATATGGCTGAATATGTTGATTTCCTTTTCTTCTTAAAAGAATCAAATGTATTGAAGTAGAATTTAACAAATTAGTGGTGCTTGTATGTAATTAAAGAAATTAAGGTTGTTGTTGATGTGTAATTAGTAATTGGAATTAAAGGTAAGTGGGTACGAAGTTAGGATGGTTGTTAAAAATAAATAGGGTTGTTTAAAGGATATAAATGTGTTTTAAGCACCAAAGCATCCATTAGAATGATGAGAAATTTGTGATATGTTAATTGGGCAACGGACTAAACCCTTAACAAATATTTCTGAAAGGATTTTCTTTGATTAACTAGTATTTGAAGTTCTTAAATATGAAGTGAGTTATAATTTCAAAAACTTCTCCTTTCTATTGTTATGTTAAAGAAAATAAGTTACTACATTAGCAATTGCTAGTTAAGTGTGATTTAATGTTGGTTCTCTTATTATTTTTCTTTGTCATTATGATTTCTTGTTATAGTATTGATGAATAGTGGTATTAGTTTAGTGGGAATGAGGTTTAGCTAGATGAGAGGTGTGAACTAATGATTGTTCTTTGAATTGGCTTGGTAACTGAGTTATGTAAGTTATGTTTAGAAATAAAGGAATCCGAAAGGAGAGGAAAGATTAATAACTTGTACTATCAAGTATGAAATAAGTAAGTTCTTATAGTTTAGAAGTTTTAGTTTTAATTACATAAAAGTTGTGTTACTTTGCTCCATTATGTTGCAATCTTAAGAAGGTATGGTTTGGATAAATAGAAATTAATATTGTTAACTAAGTTAACTGAGGAGAGTTTAAAGTTTAAAGAAAAGTTAATTAGAGATTAATAAATAATAATGGTTGGAAGTTGTAATTGATTGATTGAATTGTTAGTTGATGATATTATTCTGAAAGTGAAATTCTTGTCTTATCCTGTTTTGATTGTTATATTTGGATGCCTAGAGGGTAATTTAAACTTTCAAGAATTGAGTAAGTGATTGTATGATCTACTAAGAAATTTAGGAAGTGAAATGAAATAAAAGGATGATTGAATGATAAGAAATGTGAGTTAAATTAAAATAGTAATGACATCTTATGTTTGTATGGTGTGAATACAAACTTATGATTGTGCAATGTTGATTGGTGATGGTATGATTAACCCTTTATTTAGAAACTAAGATTTAATTATATTAGAGATAGAAATGGGGTAGAGTTATAGGAATGTGAGAGACGTTCGATTATTATACCCAAGTTTAGATATTAATATATTATTTAATACTATAAATATTTATAGGACAAAATAGTGGGATCGAATTCCCAGAGTACGTAGAAGAGAAGAAATACAGTGAAGAGTAAGCTCAGGATACAGGTAGCAGTTTCATTCAATATCATTTATCATGTATGATAATTGCATAGCATGTTTTATAAATTTACAGTAGCTTTAACCTTGTCAGAATTATTCATGGGATCCGAGTACTCGATGACTAGAGGGCTAGCTACCCCTAGTACAGATTAGATATGACCGAAAGGTTATATTCAGGAGGTTGAGCCTCACAGTAGTGCCTTAAGTGCACTAGCAACAAGGTTAATGTTTTCTTATATGGGATGAGTGCGGGGACCCACAGAGGGGCAACATCCCTGTTAGAATCTTAAGTTTTGATGAAGACCGATCTATGAAAAATATCGCTAATAAAAAATGATAACTTAGCAGATCAATAAGAATGAAAATCTCTATCGCTAAGTAAATTTCCATAACAAATTGATTGAAAGGAATAGCAAGTGAAGACTCAGAAATATCAGTCATTATCTATCGCTAAGAAAGAATCCATCGCTAGAAGTTCATTGATAACTCAGCTAGCAGAAAGATAACCCAAGTCCTTGATCTAATGAAATCAGCTAGTGATAACATGTTAAGCTATCGATAACAAAAGTGCTTCAGATAATAAATCTTTCAGATAGCCAGTGCCTGAGCAAGTGTCAAATGAGCTATAGTAGTTGCTAGCGATAATGGATTGAGCTATCGATAATAGGATACCTGGAAATATCTGAATACTTGGATGATAGTATCCTGAAGGATAATAGCGATAATGAATTTGCAATTGATAGAGATAATCTATGCTGATGAAATGCTTTCTAATCCAAGAGAATATGCTATCAATAAAAAGCTCTGATATTCCTTATATTGTCTTCATCTCATTGAGCTAATGGATTAAGCTTGCGATAGTAACCTCTGTGCAATATATGACTATTTGGTTAGCTAACAGTTTAAGTGCAGATCACACTATGAGATTAGCGATAACAGATCAAGCTAGCGCTAATAGAAAGCTGCCAGAAAGTACTATTTGTACGGATGCTCAGAGCGCTGAGTCTGTCTCTCTCTTAGCTCACCCTATGCAAGAAGTAGTTGAAGCTAGAGCAGAGAGTTAAGCCCGATAAAGAAGCTGCATTTAATGCCAACGGCTACGAGCTCCCAACGACTAAATTCAAACGGCTTCTTGAATCAAAAGGGCAAAATCTGAAGAAGGAGATATAAATACAGAACTCAAGCATTTATAGAGTAGAGACGAACAACGAGAATATTCACAAGCTCATTCATTACTCTGAATTTATTGTCTTAGAGATTTCATCTGTACTTAAGTGTTTATCAAAATCAGTTCATTAAGTGAACGTATTTATTGAAATCCTCTACTGTTTGAGGTTGTTCTGAAAGCTTGGTGCTTTAGAACAGGGATATTTCCTTACAGGTAGTAAGGGGGAGTGTTTAGAGATTCTAAAACTCTGTAAAGGTTGACAGGTGAACCTGTGCTAGTAAAACCTGTGGTTAGTGGAACCCAACAGAGTGTTGGAGAACTGGACGTAGGCAGTGTTGGCCGAACCAGTATAAATTTTGTGTTGAGTTAATTTCTCCTAGATTTTTTTTAATAGCACAATTCACCCCCCCTCTTGTGCGATTGCCACTTTCAATCCCTACCCATACAGACATGTTTTTTAGTTATACATATTTGCTAATTATTATGCATGGTAATGAATGAAATGAACTGCGTTAAATTGCTGTTTCAGATAAGCTGGTAGATGGTAAGATGATTGAGATAAGGCAGGAAAGCTGGAGGAAGATTAGATGAAGAATTTAGGATTACGTTATAAAAAGTAAGGTTAATTATATATGATGTAATTTTAAGTTATTAAATTAATAGTAGAAAGAATAAAAAAGTAGAATTGTATAAATTTATAATAGGGATTTAAATTTCCCAAGTACTGTAAATTGAAAATAAGTACCTTAAGAGGATTAATGAATTTTTAATTGTCTTATAAACCACTTTGTTTTATAACAAGTTTTAAATTCTAAGTTGTTCGAAAAGCCCATTTCAACTGACAAATAGTTGGTTTAATGATTTGGAAGAAAAAGTTTTAAATTTATTCGTATTTTCGGGCTTTCGGAACTGAAATAGTGGTTGTAATTCAATTAAAATGTTATAATATAGTAGTAAAATTCCAGACGTTACATTAGAAGTGTTTGGTATCATAAAATTTTTTCCGGGAGCAAAGGTACACTATTGTGCCTTTTTAAAAAATCATTGAAAATTAATTAATGTGTGGCTCACAAACCTAAAAAGTAACCAATGTTTAACGGTGTTAGAGTTTGTGTTAAAATTGCTTCATTTTATAAAATTTATGTACATTTTTGCTCACAAAAAAACTTTATGTTCCTAAAAGCTACTTATATAAAACTTTATTGTTAAAATTACACATTTACACTTAAAAGTACCATATGATATTTAATGAGGTCAATGTAGATTGTTTCTCCTTTTATCGTGTCCTTATAGCTTTCTCAATTGTAACAGGTGATCTCTAAACTTAAATTATGTTAGCTAAAGCTAACGTGGGACCGATTAAGTTATTTGTAAGTTGCCAAAAACTACATAATTTAAAAGTTTGTTGAAAAAATAATTGATGGAATATAATGTACTATTTATTAACCCAAAAATTGTGCTAACCCGTCTATTTATTTATATACATAATATGTAATCTGATTGATTATATCTTTTATTTAGATCCATATGTAAAAAAATAATCTAGATGCATGCTGAGTAAGAGATATATTATCATCTACCAACCATTTCTGTCTAATTGACAGATTATGAGCATATATAGAAACTAATGCCAATAATTGAGAAAACTATAGAGACTCAATAAAGACAATAAAGAAATTACACATGCCTAACAAAACATAAAATGGAACTATAAAATGTTATGAACTTGGTTTCCGAGTTTCTGAAAAAGAGATAACACTAAAAAAAAAACATGTAGCAAGTGACAAAATTTTGTTGATAAAGACAAAATTTCTTCGTTAAATAAAAAATTCTGTCATTATTTATTTACTTACCAACAACTTATTTTAAGATGAATTTCATCATTAATCTAATTTTTTTGTGGTGTAACTTATCCTTAAATAATTATACAAATTGATAAAAATTGGGGTTAATATAATCTATAGCCTGTTAAGTTTGCCTTCAATTTGGTTTTAGTCCCTTAATTTAAAATGAGAGGTGTTGGTCCTTTTATAGGCAAAATTCTCTAAGATTTCATTAAATTATAGGATCAATATTTTAAAGTGAATGAAATTAAAGGGGCTAAAACCCTGAATATAAAACTTGAAGAACTAAAACTACAATGAATACAAACTTAGTATCATGCGCTTTAACTTTATTAAATGTAGGGATAATTAATCTCCAGGTTCTTTATATTTTTAGCCAATTTTTAATTGGGCCCTATAGTTTTCTTCATCAAGTACTTACACTTTCACTTATTTTAATCATGTCCTTATTTATTGTTTCTTTTTATCGGGTCCTTATTCTTCTATAATTTTTAATCAGGTCTCTTATACTAACGGCCTTAGGTTACAACCGAGATCAAACCCGCAACCTTTCACTTATTGAAAAGATATGTCATACAACTAGGTATAAGGCTCTGAGTATTTTATACTGTATTCTATAAATTCTAATAACATAATCCTCTAAATACAAAATATATTATTAGCATTACTTTATAAATAAGAATATTTTTTTTTTAGGATTCAATATAAACCTCTGGCATAAAACTTGAGGAACTAAAACAAAAAATATAATATATCTATAACTAGTTATCATAAATCATAATTATATTAATTTAGTTTAAATTTATATAACTATTTATATTTTTAATGTAATTTATTTATTCATTTATTTATAAGACCTAATAGAAAGTAAAAGCCGACAAGAATCTAATTAAAAACAAGTGAAAAAATTAATGATGTAATAAAAAATGCTACAACGATATCATTAAAATCAAGTGAAAGTATAGGAATATGATAAACAAAACTACGTGAACCAAATGAAAAATTGGTTGAAGCTATAAAGACTTTCAGATTAATTATATCTTGAGTTAGTTTTCAAAGATTGATTTTTCTGGTGGATGGGAAATGACCCGAAAGAAGAAGGGATGAAGAAGATGAATTGAGAAAAAGCACGTGACGTACGTTTGAGAATATAACACATTATAATTTTAACTTTATAATTAGCTTTTATCAAAAAAAAATTAAGCATACTTATCTAATATAATTTTTTATATATGAGTATTTCTAAATATAATTATTATTATTGGATCCATATTTGATATTAATTATAATTTTATATATTAATTTGAAGGGAGGGAAGAAATTTTAATATTACCTCGTTTGGATTAATTAGAAGGAAAGAGCAAGGGAAGTATTTTAAAATTACCTTACTTAGTGTGGTTATAACGGGGTTGTTTGAGGGGGGCGGGGGATGGGAGGTTAATTAAGGGAAGTAGTGGTGGGTTATAAGCTTTTTTTTTTGGAAAGGAGGGGAGGTAAGATGAGGTTTCTCTTATTTGGTTTAAATGGGAAGGGAAATGGAGTTAATTATAAATTGGTAAATACATCATTCTTTATTCTTTTATAATATTTATATTAAAACTATTATTTTGTAATTTTTGAATCTCAATATATGAAAAATATTTTTAATTTATAAAATTTTATGATGATTTGATTACCTTTTATTATTTTATTATATTTAAAACGATATTTTATCAATTCAAATATTTTTAAAATATTGTATCATTCAAAATAAGATAAGATTAGAAACTTTAATTGAAAAAGAAGAGATTATAAACTTTCCTTTGTAAATAATATATATATTATGGGCAATATTATCAACTTCAAGAAAAAACTCTCTCCCCTAAGAAAAAACACCAATTTTGGGGAAGGAGAGAGGAGGAGTCGAGGAGATCAGGAGAGTGGACGAGAAAAAGACAGACATTCCTCCCTCCCCCTCCAACCTTAACCAAACACCCATTTATTGAACCCTCCCCTCTTATTTCTTACCCTTTCCCCTTAAAAATATAAAATAAAATAATGAGCAAATGTTGCTCCCATGAAGTCACTGGTTCGAACCGACATTAGAGAGAAGAGAGGGGGAAATGTATACAGATACATTTACATATACATATATGTATACATACATATATATAAATAGAATAACACATATATTAAAATGTAAAAGTAAAGATAACATAAAGTAACAAAAAGACACAGAAATACATGAAAGAACGACATGGCCACAGAAAAAAATCGCAAATGTTGATAGAGCAACAAGATAATAGGGTATGGTAAAAGAAAATAAAAGGCATAATATAAGATAATAAAATGAAATTAAAATGACAAGATAAAAAGATTAAAATAACATTTATAATATATGTATATATATATTTATGTGTATATATAAATATATATAATATGTATTATTTCATATGCATGTATATAACATGCATATGTGTGTATTAATTATATATAATATGTATTATAATATGATATATCTATATATATATAAATTCTTAAAATATCAAATTAAATATATAGAAGGGATGTTTTGTAAGAATTAGAGGGCATATAAACTAAAGGCGGTAGAACCTGCCAATCTAGTTCATTGTGACTACATCCTCTCTAATTCTCCAAAAGAGGTAAGGATATGATGCAATATGTATGTATGTAAATATATATATATATAAATATAATAGAAACACTAAAATATATAAGGAATATACCTTAACATAAATGATAATATATATAAAATAGTAAAACGTGAGACAATGATATTTAATTAGAATAACAAAATTAAAATAGCAACCTAAAATAAATAACAAAAATTAATATATAGTACTTGTGAACAAACAAAATGTCAAAATAAAGGAATATATATCAACAAAATAAATAGTAATAATGAGAGTAAAATAGCATAATATATAAAGCAGTAAATAATGTAAAATAAAGAAAGGTAAAATGCTAAAATCTTTAGAATAAACTTGTGCTGATAACATGTTATAAAAATAAGAAGAAATAAGAGAAAAAATATGTAGAGAAGAAGATATTATAGAAAGACAAGAAATTGGAGAGAAAGTAAGGGAGTATTTTCATATGCTTGTGTATTTAAATGTTATGTACATAGCCTCTATTTACATGACTCAAAGTAATGAAGACTAACCTAAAAAGTTACAAGTACATAAAAAAGATAATTAAACTATATAATGGTACAATTAGAGGTTATAGGAAATATGTATTTAACACTTTGTGGGAGTTATAGGGTATGATATAGTTAACTAAGAGATGGAATTCTAAGAGAATATAGGTTATGAACATCCATATTTTTTATTATTTATAACACTTTAAGGACAAAATGGTGAAGTCAATTGACTCGTGAAGTCATACTCTCTTTGTAAAACACAACGAATTACGTACCTTCCAAGAACGTTTTGAGCCATTGTCGTATGCTGAGAAGGCAAAGATGAGGGGTTTATTCCCTTAGGATGATCACCCATATACACAATGTAAGTCTGCAGACACATATATATACAACAACATAAATAAATTAATGTAAAAGTGATCATTCTTATTGTTTTCTAAATGCATATATATTGATGGCAAAAAACAAATGCATATATATTACATTAATATAAAATAAATAAGCGTACACACACAAATACGTGCCTTTCGTAGAAGCTTGCCATGAGAGGAAACGACTAGAATGCAAGTTATAGAAAGAAGGAAGAGCAGACGGAGCAAAGAGAGAAGCATGTTTCGTTTACTATTGGAGATATTGCTATATGCTAGATTCTTATCCATGGCTTGAAGTCCCTCATGCCCCCCTTCTTATATAGACCAATAATCCCATGGGATATATAATACAACTATTTGTTCTTCTTCTTCTTTTTTTTTTTTTTAATAAAACTATCTCTATTGACTAAAAGGCAACCACTAAAATAAAAGATATGAGCACTACATATTGACTAAAAGGCAACCACTAAAATAAAAGATATGAGCACTGCATATATACGCTGTCAATTATCCAAGCAATTAAAAACCGGTTCAGTTAATGAACAGCTCTAAGCAGAGGGTCAATGGTCAGTGAGTTAGATCGGGAGTCAACCCGTAGCCAGACCGGAGATGATTTATTATACATAATTTAAATTAGATTAGATTTTAAAAGCATTTATATTTAATTATAAATAATCTTTTTAATTATAGTTTTAAAAAATATCCAATCAAACAATAAAAATATTACTATATAGAATTTATATATAATTTTGACTAATCAGTGTATGTATGTATATATATATATATATATATTTTCTTTTTTTTTTTCTTTTTTGCCATAGAGTAATCAGTATATTGAACCAATGGCAATCAGTTTTTTAATATAAATGCATATAGGAGATTGTGCAAGCAAGCACATGGGAGCCTTGGAAAGTGTAAGTTAGGCTCTCCAACACGTTTGACTATTGATATTTATCATCCTCCTTTTCAAATCTCAAACATATCCGCCCTTCGCTTTTCCTCCCTAGTTGCTACTTTTCTAGTTTTTCTCTCTCCCTCATGGTGATATCTGCCCAAAAATAACATATGTTCTACCCAAAAAAAAAATCATGGTAAGTTTTCACTTACAAATCCTGCACTATTTTTCTTTTATTCTTCCTCTCTTTCCAGATAAACCATTTTCTTCTAGGAGATGAAGTGTATCTTCTGTCGCAACACTTTTTCGTTCGAGTTTGAGAGGAAGATGAAGAAGCTCTTTTTTTTAGGACCCGTGCACCTTAAGTTACACTAGTTTTTAACGGGTCAGAACGAGTTTTACTGGGTCCGAGTTACACTGCTTACTCTGCTCACCAGAACCGGACAGGCGTACGGGTCATCGGTTTCCGGTCCAACCCGGCCTGTCCAATTTTATATTTTGGGACAATATCATTAAAAAAAGACATTATATTATGGGATAAAGGGAGTACCTCTTATATTAAACACGGGAATAGTTTTTTCAATATTTAAAAATTACTATAATTCTGAATGTCTCTCAAAATAAACTATTCTGGTTTAAATTTTTAATGTGTAAATTTAAGGGCTACGGGCGTCTAACATTAATGTTTTTAATTTAATACTCTCTAATACTCGTTAAAATGTCCTAACTTTTCTTTGTTATTTTTTAATTATAATGAGAAAATGACAAAAAAAATACCCTTCCACATTTTGAAATACCAAATAAATGATTTGCAGTTGTTAATAATTATTAGTACCTATACTCACTCAATTTGTTAATACCTATATTAAAACAATTATTGTGATTTTAAAATTTAGAAGGCACTTTTTTTGCCATTCATAATATCCATCTGGGTTAGTAGTTGTCACATTAGCTCCATGGATTAAAAAAATCTCAACTCAACCCGGCATTGTCAAAGGTGAACGGATATATTTGTAATAAGGGAAAAAGAACATTTAGCATGCAATAATTCATGACTAGTATGCTGGCAAGTGTCGTTTAATATATACAATGTAATAACATTAAAGGTTAAACCCATTTTTAGGCTTTATAATTTAATGAGATGGTTTTGGTTCCTAAAATTATAGGGGATATTTTTTGTCCCTCAAGTTTTCTCTATTAAAAATAAAAAAACACCCCTTTACTGGCTTGTTCTAATGGTTTTTAATAGAGTAAACTTGAGAGCCGAAAAACACTCTCTTCAGTCTTCAGTCAAACACCTGGCACAACAGAATTCTGTACGGTATTGGTCAAATTGCACCCATTTTAAAAGATGGTTGGTTTATATGAACATTTTAAAAATAATTGTGCTGGACGTGCTTTTTATAATAAATCATTGGCCAAAATGCACCTTAACCCTTCTTTTTATATAACCCCCCTTCTACTCCTCACTCTCACCCTATCTAACAACCCTAGCCGTACACAAAGTCCTTTTCCTCAAGGTAATCAAACCCGGACCGGCAACTAGACCGGTCGAAGTAGTGGGTCAAGGGTTAGTGGGTCAGACCGTAATTAACCCGTGAGCCAGACCGGTGAAGAATAAAAAATCAAAAAATATTTAAATTCTTATTTCACCTTCTAAAAATCTAAACAATAAATTTTATTTCACCTCTTTTAATTAATAACAAAAATTCATTTTCAAGTATGCAATATTTTTTACAATTTGTTAGACAAATTTACATCATAATGCTACTACTACCAAATAATACCAAAGTCCAACTGTGTAATTAATAGTGGCTAATGGTAAATATTCATCATAAAATAACATTAAATTCAAATTTCCCCTTCTCTCATTGTTCTCTCTCCCCCACGTGATCACAAAATTTTCTTTCAACCACTCAACACATCAATAAATGTCAATGAAGCACACATCACGGAGAGAGAAAACACAAATCACGAAGCATCAAGGCATAGAAAGAATGAAAGATGAAAGATATCTCATTTGCCTCTTTTCTCTTTCTACTTCTTCTTCTTTCTTCTTTCTTTTTGCTTCTGCAATGAACAATGAACGGCCACTTTGTTTAGCCACCGCCAAACAGGACCACACGGAGCATGAGCACGAGCACCGAAAGCAACTCAAACGACCACCTTGCTTTCTCATCATCTTCTTCCTCCCTCTTTCTTTCTCCTTCAGCCTCCAACTGCCACTGACGAGAACAACTCAAGCGCCGTCGGAATACATTTCCAGCCGTCGACCACCATATTGTTTCCATTGCTGTGACGGGAGAAACAACTCGGGCGACTCGCCCAGCTCGACGGGTCGCCCGAGTTACGACCGGGTTATGACGAGTTGGCCGAGTCAAGGCCGAGTCTCCAAATCCCCGGGTCGCACACCAACCCAGACCGGTCCTCCTCCCGGTCTGACGAGTTCCGGGCCGGACCGCCCGGTCCGGTCCGGGTTTCATTACCTGGCTTTTCCTTCTCCCTTCCTCATTTCACACTTCTTTTCCTTTTCCTTTCCCCATTTCACACTTCACACTTCACACTTCACAGTCTTCCATCAATGTGTTTGGCTGGCCTACTTGGGGAAAAAAAGAACTTATTTTTGTCCAAAAGAACTTATTTTCAAAAAGGACTTATTTTGTATGTTTGGGTGGGCTACTTGATAAAATGACTTATTGAGCTAGAAGGACTTATTTTAATAAGTCACCCAGATCAACTTCTCACCACTCAAAAAGGACTTAAAACAACTTATTGGTGGGACCCACAAGAAAACAAACATTCACGTGTTCAGGTAATGAAACTGTGGGGCCCACAATTTATTTATAATTATTTTTTTTGGATAGAGCACGTTTCTCAGTTTGCTCATGAATTTTTTTTTATTTTTTTTTCCTTTCCAGTTGCGCATGAATGAAAACAATATTACACTAAAAAAAAAAAAGAAACCTATAACCTGACTTAATTTTTGTCATTGCTCATTTAAATTATCTTTTCATTTTTTTAACCTATTCATTTCATTTTTGTTTGCAAATAATTATATAATTAAATTTCCATTTTAATTTTCTCAGATAATTTTAATTTTTAATTTAAAAAAAGATAATTTTAATTTAGTTCTATTATTCTGGTCATTTTTATCTTAACCTTACTTTTCAAGAAATTCATCCAAACATGTTTAAAAGTCCAACTGACTTATAAATCATTTTTTTAACAGCCCATCCAAACATAAAAGTCACTTTCAGTTTGACTTATTTTCAGTTTGACTTATATATAAGTCACTTTTCCAGAAGTCGAGTCAAACACACCCCATGTCTACTTTATTTTCTTACTATAGTACTACTACCAATCCATCTTCTATTTATCCCAATGTTTTAAAAGTCGGATTGGAAACCGAAAATGTTAACGGGTCATGGTTCAAACAGTTTGTTTGGTCGAATTGTTCGGTCGAGCCGGTAACGTAATAATTAAATAAAACTATTTATTAAAATAATATGTACATTTATAAAAAAAATAATAGATATATATGTATATAAACATGCAAGTGAATTAGCTTATTAATGTTGGCCAAATGAAAAAAGAATTAGCTTATTAATAATAATATGGCTATCTTATAGTAATATGAAAATGAACGAATTTTTATTTTTTTCCAATTGGAATGTAAAATACTAGTTTGTGAGGAAATACTGGGAACATTTTTGAAGTAGGGAACATTTTTTAAAAATACTGGGAAGTAGTTAGGATAGACATATAATAAGAGTGGTACTCCTTAAGGTCATTATCTGCTTTTTACCCTTTTTTTTTAGTTGACACTTGTCTATCCACCAGAGTTTTAAGTTGAATATCCTATTTTCATAATTTCTTCCTTTTCCTCTTTTTACTTTTCTTCTCACATGAACCTCCCTATTTTCAGTCAATAGAGTGATCGACATCAGCTTGCTTAGCACGCGTCACGAAGTCTTAAGACAAGACACCTCTTTACTCTTTAGTCTCCACTCCTCTAATACGCTTGCTTCAACACGCCACCATCAAAAGGGTCACCTTTTGGTTTTTGCCTTCCTTTGTTTTCATACACTCTCCTTACTGCAAAAGTTATTAAATGTTCTGCCATTGGTTATAAATAAAGTTATTAAAGAGAACTAACTTAGTAATTCTTCCTTCGCTGTATATAAGTCTTTAAATGGTCAAATCGTCAGATTATGAAGGTTAATGAAAATGATATATATATATATATACTCCATCCGTCCCATAATATAATGTCCTTTTTTTAATGACATTATCCTAAAATATAAAGTCTTATTTACCTTTTTTAGAGTAATAAATGTTTTCCCCATTTTACCCATGCATTAATTTCTTCCATTTATTTTTTTTATCTACTTTTTATAATTACCCCATCTCTTACTCATTCATAAATAAGGGCACTTTTAAAAAAAAGTGCATGGAGTTGGAAATCACACAACTAATGTTGTTTACAGGGAGGTTTTCAGGAACGTCAGCTGTTAAGTCTTACCATCATGTCCAATTTACCCCATCTTCCGGCTTCAACCTACTCATATCTACTTATTCGTTGCAAGGATTAATTGTTTTTCCCCTTTAATTACATGTCATCCAATACCGCTTACTACTACTGATTCTAGACAATGGCTTGTGTATACTTTGTTCAGCAACTTTTAATTTATGAGTAAAATTAGGTGCTCCCCGTGCAACGTACGGCCAACACAAGCTTGTTTTTGAAGTATGGAACATTTTTTAAAAATACTGGGAACATTTTTTTCCTTAAAGTTCGTATTTATTATTTTTTTGAAAAATATTGGTTCAAATAAAAGAATCACGTGATGCTCTTAGCAAGCCCGGGAAAAGTAGGGACTGACATACTGACTCTACACTCTACCACACTCTTTTATCCAATGGATTTTTAATGTTAGTACATTTTAATTTTATATCCTTACTTCAACATTTCACACTTTCAACATTTTACACTGCCTTTTTTGGGCTCCTCTTCCACTCTTATCTGCATCTTTGTTTTACAGTCCGGTGACTCCTTTTTGGTTGAAAAATCAATATAATACTTCTCTGGTCTTATTTATAGGACAGAGAGAAAATGTTTTATTTGGTCCTATATATCAGTCACCTCATTAAATATTTAGTGTGAATGTACAAGTTTATCCTTCATTTATTATGTGTTGACTTTATTTTTATGTGATATAGTGGATATTTAATATGAGTAAAGTTGTAAATTTGTTGGATTTTAGTAGAAAGTTAATGAGTTTTAAGGCTTTCCTTGGTCTATATGAAATATGCTGGAAGTAACTTATAAATAATACCAGATGAGTATTACAGTAACACGTAGCAACATTAATCATTCGTCCTTTCTACTGCGAGGAGTTGCTATGTGTGTGTAATATTATATTTCTTTTTCACCGCATGTGCTTTTTAGTTTCTATTAATGTTGCTCTTGTTAGTTTGTGGATGTGGTCAATTTTCAACCATTTCTTATTCAGCGTGTCCTTGAATAAGTAACTTTGTTTATTTTTTTTAATATACATCTTTTAACTCATTTTTAAAACTATATTATATTTATTATTAATACTATTTTGTTCTCTCTCTTTTTCCTTCGTCGTACGAATCTCCAAGTGCCACAAAATCCCCATTCACTTTCCCCAATATTTTTTTTTTTAGAAAATCACATTGAGGTCTCACATAAGGCATTTAATCACAATAAAATCCGAAACAATCATTAAATTATATTGAAGTCCCAAGAGACCTGGGTATAATAAAATGTCTTGTCATTGTGAGTTATCAATACTAGCTTATTGAGTTGTCATTGCACCCAAATGAGTTGGTATTGACTAAGCTAGTATTGACAACTCATAATGACAAGCCATTTTATTACACCCACGTTCTTTGAGACTTTAGTATAATTTGATGATTGTTTGGGACTTTATTGTGATTAAATGCTTTATATGGGACCTCCATATGATTTTCCCTATTATTTTTTCTTTTTCTCCGTCACTGTTGTAAAAGGGGTGTATTTGTTCTTTTAATATTTTATTATTTCTTTATTTACTTAAGTCTATGGCTAAATCTGTTTGACCTTGCTGTTGAACATTTATTTATTTATTTATTTATTTATTTATTTATTATTATTATTTTTTTTTTGACTCTCCCTATTTTTCTCAACAAATTCTTTAGATCTTTAAAACTGTGTGCTTTGTCTATTTTCCTCAACCAACGCAACACCCACATGTTTCTCTAATCTCAGGCGTTATCATGGGATATATATTTTAATTTTTACCTTTTCTGTAGATCTTTATATATATATTTATGTATAGTTTTACAGAGGAACTGTGTATAAATATATATTTATTATCATGATTATTATTTTGTTCTCTCCAACTAATTTTGGATTTGCTACTGATATATGCAGATTTTCTTTTTCTATCCTTCCATATCATTTTCTTTTCTTTTCTTTTTTTTTGTGCCATCCTTCCATATCATTTTCAATGTAGATATTCATTTATATTTTTCTTTATATATATATATATATATATCTATATAGACTTATATGCATTATTACTTCTTCTATGATATGTAAGAAAAACCCAACCCCTTCCATCCCATCAAAGAATAGGTGTGTGTATTTTATTTGCTTTCTCCCCTTTCACCCCTCTCATATAACATGTATACACACACAATACCTTACCCATTCTATGTATCCTACACCTCCAACAGATCATACTTGTACTAGATTCCTTAGACCCATGTTTTATTATTATTTTTTTTGGGGTGATGTTTCTTAATTATACACACGCCACATATATAATTTTTGAGGCCTTGATCTGTACGTTTCTTTTGAGTGTATGGGGTATGTACAGATAATGATTTTCTAAGGGAGTTTGGGTGTGTGTATATATATTCTAATAAATATAATGTCTAAAATAGAATTTAATTAATAAAATTTACTAATTAAAAATATTTTATCCGTATATAGAAATAGTGTATGTGTATATTTAGAGGTAGCTTAGCTTAAGGTACAGTTGTGTTAGACTTCTTTTAGGTAGTGTTGAGCTAAATATTAATAGATATTTATATTGGTGATGTTGTAGATTCTCAATAAGAGTTTCGGAGTGACTTTGTGTGAGTACCTATAAGTTTAGGAGCAACAGGTAACTCTGAATGATTCTTTCGTATGATTGTAAATTGTGTATGATTATAATTTGTGTTATTATCTTTTAATTTAAAAATGTAATCCTGATGTATGAAATATAATTGTATAATTTGTGTATTACTTCAATCTTTTCTAGCATACATACTTGTTATAGTATAATTTAATACAATGTAAATTGTTAATTAGTTTGCCCCTTTTTAAGCATGCTTGTTGCTAAATATTCTGTTATATGCTATGAAATTGATAAGTGGTTTGTTTCTTTTCAAGCATGCTTGCATATGAACATCATAAACTATGTTGGAGGTTGTTTATGTATGTTAAATCAAAATTATATTGTAATTGCTAGATTGAATGTATCTATCATGGCATGTGCATTTGTGATGGGATAGGGATTAGAGGAGGAATATGTATGATGAATTCTTTTACCATGTGGTATGTCATCACTCAATGCACAGTGGATGGCACTTGTCAGGGCCCATTCCTTCATGTTTTCCTTTGGCCAGGATTGCATGGAAGTTGTGGGACATGTGACACCTCCTTAGATTTGTTCTTTAAGGAGGGGAGCAGTAGTCCATATTTGAGCTCTATACCTTTGGCCGGGTATATCTCAAGTACTGGTGAGTTTGGAATAATCCAGTTGTATGGATTTATTTCTGTTAGACTGTATGTTAGCCTATGGCTCCTGTCAGCGGAATATTGATGGACGATGAAATAAGGGAGGTTGCATATTGTATTTTATTTATTAGCAAAGCATCTATTAAATTTAGACGAAATATTTTCGTATGTTAAATTATTAGTATAATTAATTTGTATGCTAAACATCAAGAGTTGTTTTGTACACACGAATATATATGTGATTTTGTAACGTAATCGTACATGATTTGCTTGTGTATGCTAGGAGATTTCAGTAGTTACTGAGATGTCGATCCCATCCTATTATTAACATTTTTCAGGTGAATAATCCAATAGGAACCAAGGGAAGGCACTTGAGTAGTGAGCCTTGAAGGCTCTTTTATGCTAGTTAACCTTATGTTATGTTATATTTATTTTGCTATGGACCTAAGGCTTTATGTTTTCTTCTGTCATTTAAACTACTGTTAAGTTTTAAGATTGTCACTATGACATGAGACTTATTTAAACTAAATAATTATTTTGTTGTTTTGGATATTGGGTAACCTTCTATGCTATATTATAGCATTTTGGTCAAGTATTTGGATATGATTTTTGGAGGTGTTACACCAATAATGTGTCTTATAACGATACTTTAGTGGATCCTGGACATAAGCCTAGTTCTTTTGATACTAGAGGCTGTGGCATATTTGAGGAAGCATGGAAAGGACATATAGAGGGGCCGCAAGAATTTTTTTGGAGATGATAAGGGAATCCAATCAAATGAGGAGAACAAGGAAGAGAAGGTAGATGAGAGTGAGGATAATATCCCAACTCTGAAGGTATCCAAACAACATTATGAGAGGTGGTGAAATCCTGGAAAAAGTCTGTCATAATAAGGTTTCTAGGGAAGAACATTTCCCTATGGAATTTGCAATTAAAACTCCAGTGGTTATGGAAGACAAAGGAGAAGTATACAGTCAGGGATATTGATAATGGATACCTTGTGGTGTCTTTTAACTGCGATGAGTATCTGAACTATGTTTACTTAGAAGGTCCTTGGATAGTAGCAGATCATTACTTATTGGTTCAATGTTGGAGGCCTAACTTTGATCCATGGAATTCAATTCAACATAAGAAAATTGCAGCTTGGGTGAGGATACCTATGATACTGTTGGAATTTTTTAATGCTAAAAGTTTGCAATTGATTGGGAGTTTACTAGGGAAAATACTGAAAGTAGATGTGATCACGTATTTGACAGAGTGTGGCAGATTTGTGAGGATTTGGGTAGAATTGGATTTGAATGAACACCTTATCCCAGCCATACGCATTTTTGGGAAGGATAGACATGTAGAATATGAAGGGCTTCATCTTATTTGTTTCAATTGTGGAAAATATGGTCATCATAGGGATGTATGTCCTGATAATTTTGTCCATCTGAAGGCTAATGGAGCGCCACAATATGTTTAGAACCAGAATCGGGGCAAGAAAACAAGAGTATCAGAGGGGACTAGTATTGTAACACCTTAATTTTATTACTATACTATACCATTTTAATTGAATTATAACCACTTCCCATTGTCAGAAGCCCAAAAATACAAAAAATTCAAAACTTTTTCTTTTTGAATATCAACATACTTTACTTCTATTGGAATGAGCTTTTCTGATAAATTGAAATAATTTAAAACTTTTACTAACATAGAGTGGTTCATAAAACAATTAAAAGTATCTCTATCCTTATTTAGGATACTCGAGAAATGTAATCCCTTAATACATGTATATATTTCTATTTCTATACTTCCTGCTAATAACTTAATAATTTAATTTCATATCATATACAAATAATACTACTAAAACTATCATAGAACTGTATTTTCACAGATTTCTTACTTTTCCAAAGTATAATCCTACTTTCTTCATCTCATCTTCTAAAAGCAGTCCCGCCTTAACTCAAACCCTTGCACTATCTTCCAGCTTCGCTGAAACAGCAATTTACCGCAGTTTATGTCATTCACCGTAAATTTCATGCATGTATTGTCATGTTTACAATTTATAAACCTTTACAATTAATGATAGCATTTACCCTATTATTCTATGTGTGATCTGCACGTGTGCTATCTGCACATATCAACCACTAATAACGATATCTTCGTTAATTAGTGGAGGTTCTACCTGCAGGACTTCTCGTTATAACATTTAAAGCTATAATTAACTGATTTGGCAAAGGGGTAGCGAACCACCTAAGCCTGAAGTACTCCAACATAAAAGGAATAAAAGACATATCGTTTAAAATGCAACCGGTATTACAAAATTATACATTCAATTGAGTGAATGGAAATAAGCTACTACCTGGCTTCGGAAAATTACTTTCCAACTGGTTCTTTTCCTTCCTGGTGCCTCAAGGAACCAATCCCACTATTTTTTCCTATAATTACATATAATGGATAATACATTAATAACTAGACTTATTTATAGTTGTTCAACCTCTCTCACGATCCTATGAGGTTATTGCTGAAACAGGCAGTAATGCACAAGAGGGGGGGTGAATTGTGCTTTCAAATTTAACTTGGATAAAACAACACAATTTATACTGGTTCAGCCCAAACTTGGCCTACGTTCAGTTCTCCAACCTGCAGTTGGGTTCCACTAATTCCCCAAGATTAAATCAGGCTCTTGATAGCCTTTACAAGTGACAGCAAGAACTCCTCTCTTTACTGATCACTCCCCCTTACACTTTGTAAGTTTACACCCCACTCTTAAGATCCCACTATCTTAAGAGTAAACCTCACTTTGAAAATGGATACAGAATATTTGTTCACTCAATTGAACAGATTGTGTTACACACTTAAGAATATGAGAACAGTAAGTGTTGAGAGTATTGAATGCAGTAGATACAGATAATCAATGTGGCAATCAATTCTTGCAACTAACTTCTTCCCAATAGCATTTATAGTTTCTCTTAGAAATATATCCGTTGAGAATATGGCCGTTGAAGACATCAAGAGAGTTAAGTAGTCTGGTGGAGTATGGAAGATGTATTCTGCTATGCATTTACTCCATTGTACTTGATTTTACTTTGGCTCGTCTCTCTTCTTCTATCGCTGACAAGGTAGGTGAGTTCCAACAGCTCTTTTGATCAAATTGTGTGTTAACGTTAACTTCCATAAGTAGGTCTGAACAACTCTGTACTTGGAAAGCTAAAAATAGGCTTGTCATTGATTTTGAGTATTTTCCATCGCCACTCAGATTACATGCCTGTGATCGATCACAGGGTTTGATGTCTAATCGATTACATATCGATTACCTATAGATTATAGCCTGCATCACTGAACATCAGATTAGAAATTCATGCGCCTAATCGATTACAGGGGAAGCCTGATCGATTAGGCAGGTCTAATCGATTACACATAGATTACATATTTCTCTAATCGATTACTAACAGATTATATTCAGATTACTTAATCTTCTCTAATCGATTACATAGCTCTAATCGATTGGGCATCTTTCTCTTAATCGATTACAGGGCTCTAATCGATTGGGCATCTTTCTCTTAATCGATTACAGGGCTCTAATCTATTGGGCGCTATATGATCTGAACTTGATTCATCTCTAATCGATTAAGCTTAAGTTCTTTAACTTGTAATCTATCCTTGATCGATTGGGCAGAACTTAGGACTTTCTATCAGATTATCCCTAAGATATTTCTGTTCTTATCATAGCCCTTCTTTATGCCTAAGTTATGTTTAGTTATCATCAAAACTCATTATTATAACATTCTCCCCCTTTTTGATGATGACAAAACAATGGATTTAGCATACAAATAAACATTCTGAAAGAGACAGAAATAGGGAACTAATAATAAACATATTATAAACCATAAGTCAAATAATACAAGAAAAATATAGTTGATCAGGTAAATAACAGAAAAAAACTAGAAAGCAAGTAAATATGCAGAGTGTGAGTGATGCATATGAGGGTAGTTGAAATGTGATGGAAGATTTCTGGATCAGTCAGAATCAGTGTCATCCTTCCATTTTGATGTGTCCAGATCATAGTTCCCAAATTCACTGCTAATTCCTCCAGAGTCAGTTGAGGGATCTTCAAGTAACTCAGACTCAATTTCAACCTCCTTTATCTTAGCAGGAGCTTTCTTCTTCTTGGTGACTGCTTTCTTCTTAGGAGGAGAGGGAGGAACTTTCTGAATTATCTGGGCTAGAATCCTTTCCCCATAACTCAATTGCTTCTGCTTCTTCTTTGGAGGATGTTTAACAGATTTTCCTTTCCCCTTAGGTGCAACTTTCCTCTTTGAAGCTGGCTGCTGGGCAGGCTTAGGTTCTTCAATTGTAATGCCTTTTGTTGCCCTGGTACTCCTCCTTGAAACTGCTTTGACAGCTAGCTTAGGGGCAACTTTCTTGATTCTTTTCCCTTTATCAACAGATTGAACTTCTTGCCCCTCCTCTTCCTCATCAGATTTCAGAAAGTCTGATGTAGTCTGAATGGGATCCACTACTTTCTTCTGATCAGACTTCTTGAATTTTACTTGCTTCTGGACACCCCAACTAGGAAACATAGGATGAGGCACTTGATGTTTCTGTTCTGATTCTGCCAACTTAGCCTTTACTTCATCTCTGTCTTCCCTTTCTTTTTGACTCTGAGCCAAAGTCTGGCCTAATTCTTTTACTTGTTGATGCAGCACATTTGCCTGATGAAAATAGTGGGGCAACAAGTCAACATCAACAGGTTTGGGCTCCCCTTCATACAGGACCATAGCCATCTCCAAGTCTTCCTCTAGAACATTTTCAGCATTTTCTGGGGGAATATTGATGGTGGCCTCAACTTCAGGATCTGAGGCTTCTTCTACCACAACCTCTTCTTCAGCCATGCTTAGCTTGATGGCTTCTGCAAGCTCATGAATTTCCTCAAGTTTCTGGCTCATGGTGGCTTCCTCAGGAATTTGGGGCATCTGAGGGATTTCAGAGGCAATGGTTGAGAGGATGGTGGCAGCTTCCACAGCTTTTTCTTGAATCTGACTGCTCTCTCTAGGGGTTGGAACACTGAATATCTTCTCCCCCTTTTTGGCATCATCAAAAGTGGGAGGGGAGGCTTCAAGGACAGCTTTCCCTTTTCTGATATATGTTTTGGCAAGTTCAGGTTTAGGAAAGGGTTGGGATGAAGTTGTGGGTTGAGAAGGTGGGGTGGAGTAGGTTGGTGAATAGGTGCAGGATGAGAGGTAGGGGTAAGGATGTGATCAGGAGAAGGTGGAGGGTCTGGATTGTCTGAGGAACTGGAAGAAGGTTGCTTGTGGGAGATGAAAGTTTGGATGGTGGAGGGGTGTGTATGGGTGAGGTTTGTGTTTGGGGAATTGGAGGAGAGGGATGAGAGTGAGAGGGTGAATAATGAATGGGGGAAACCTGATGAGCCTCATGACCAGCAAATGGTGATAGTGGAGAGCCTGGGAGGTTGACCTGATGAGATTGCCTTAGAATGTCCTCCAGCCCAGCAAGTCTGTTGTGCAAAAACTTGTGCATATTGACCACAGCATCATACCCATTGAAAATGGTCATGGTGCTTTCCTTGACAGTCTTCACCACAGAATCATTCAAAGCAGCCACTAATCTTTATAGCAAACGATCCTCCATGGCTTGGTGTTCTAGTGCCATTTCTTCCACAACCCTGGCTAAGACCCTTTCAACCAGATCATCAATGATGTTGGTAGGAAGAGGGACCCCTTGATCTAGGAGAGGTGCTGCAGGTTGAGAAGGTATCTGGGGTGCAGGGGCAACTAGTTCAGAGGCTGGAGAAGCAGGTGCTGTTTCTTCCTGATCCATGGGATCTTCTGGTTCATGTTCTTCTTGAGGCTGTTCCTCTTCAATATTAATGGTAGGATCTAACTGAGAGGGAACCTGACCAAATGGCTTTATCCCCATCTTTTTCAGGGTGGTCAGATCACATTTGGGTGGTTCTCTATTCTGTTCCTCTTCAAGCCAGAAAATTTTGTCGTTGCAGAGAATGAAGGAAACAAATTGAGCAAAGGGAAGAGTGGTCTTTACTGTCTTGGTCTTGTGAAACCTCAGAAATTCCTCACAGATAACTTGACCAGGATTGATGGGAATCTTGTTGATCAGCATGGGCAGGATGGGATTATCAATATCAAGAATCAGGGAAAAGTTTCCTACCTTGTTGACCATACATCTGGAATAGGCATAGTGAAGGATCCTATAGGCAGGAGGCAATTGAGCAAGCGTCAGATTTCCCTTAATAGGGCTTGTTGGCTGATAGATCTGCTTGAGTTCCTCATCTGAAAATTTTTCCCTTATCTACCAAGAGTTGTACTCTTCCATATTAGGCCCATCCATATGAAGCCATTGGTTCAACAACTTCCAGTCGAAGGAGAAGATCTTGCCTCTGACCTTGGAAGATATGGTAATTCCTGTGACTTTCCCTTCTGACTCAGTGACATGAATCTTCATATTGGAATAGAAGGCCTTGATAACCCTCTCATTGTAGTAGTTCTTGATTCCTATCCAATGTTTATAGGGTTCCAACCATTCAGACACAGGATAGCCATTTCTCTCCAGATAGTATATATCAACAAACCCACATCTTGGTTGCAGAAATCTCTTCTGAATATCTTCTGAGGCTTCCTCAATAGGACCCTGAGCAAATGATGAATCAATGGGAACTTCTGTATCCCCTGAAATGAGTTCTCTGACTCTGACTGAAGAGGGACTCTTGGCTTGAGACTTAGATGCAGAACCACGGGTTTTGGCCATTTGTGGTGATGGTTGAGAGGTTGAGGGAGGAGGATTTGAGGGAGGTGATGAAGGTCTGTAGGTTAAGGCAGAATCGCCTTCTGGCAGGGGAACTGTGTCAGGGACAATCTGGGCTCTATAGTTCTTTGGTATGCGCATTTTGGGTGCCATGGAGAGGGTTTATATAGAGAGTTTAAGGATATGTCTGGTGATTCGAAAGGTTGTAACTGGTTTGGAGGAGTTATGTCTGATGATGATTCGAGTAATGGCAACAGTTATGATGGTTACGAAGGGGTTTGATGGTTCGAACGTTAGGGTTTAAGAGTAGATCAAGAGAGAATGCTTTAGAACAAATGCAATATGGTGCGAAATGATGCTTCAGTTACATATTTCAAGTTTATATGAGACAGAAATCACAGAAAAGCATGTAACTGTCAGAGAAAGTGTATGTTACAAAAGTTACCGTTGACGCCTAATCGATTACGTGTGCTGAGTAATCGATTACAGGGAGTAGTCTCTGATCGATGAGATGCGTCTGATCGATTAGGGATTGCTGTGATCGATAGGTCCACGCTGAGTAATCGATGCCCAATCGATTACTCCTTCCTTGTGATCAATCTGACAGTTCTGATCGATTATACCTTTTCCCTAATCGATCCTTCTTTTCTTCTCTAATCGATACCTAATCGATGCCTAATCGATTACAGGGCATGCTCTGTAATCGATTAAGGTTGCCTGATCGATTGGACGCAGAACTTGCAAAATTTTATTTTGACACTCCGATGCCTAAGTTAGTACTGGATTATCAAAACATGAAATAATTCAGATAAATTTTAGAGTATTAAAGAATTCTACACAGACTTACAACTCATTGGGATTTACCATTCCCAATTCTCTTATGATGAACATGAATTGTTCAGTTGCTAGGGGCTTAGTGAAGATATCAGCTAGTTACAAGTGTGTTGAAATAAATTCCACTCTGACATCCTTCTTTTGCACATGGTCTCTGATGAAATGATGCCTTACATCAATGTGCTTTGTTCTTGTGTGATGCACAGGATCTTTGGCCAAACTAATAGTGCTTTTGTTGTCACAGAGGATTGGAACTTCTGGAAACTCCATCCCCAAATCCCTTAATTGATGCTTGAGCCATAGAACTTGAGCACAACAGCTTGCAACAGCTATATATTTAGCTTCAGTTGATGATAGAGAGACACATGTCTGCTTCTTACTTGCCCATGAAACTAAGGATCCTCCAAGATATTCACATTGACCACTGGTACTCTTTCTGTCAGTTTTGTACCTAGCATGGTCTGAGTCTGAGTAAGCAATGAGATACTCCTGAGTTCCCTTTGGATACCACAACCCCAGCTCATGAGTTCCTACCAGATATCTTAAAATTCTTTTAACACATGTGTGATGTGTTTCCTTTGGATTAGCTTGATATCTGGCACATACTCCCACGCTAAATTGAATATCTGGTTTGCTGGCAGTTAGATATAAGAGAGAACCAATTAGACCTCTATATGTTGATTTGTTGAAGTCCTTTCCCTCTAGATCAGCATCCATTACTACTGTAGAGCTCATAGGGGTATCTTCTTCCTTGGACAGATCCATTCCAAATTTCTTCAAAATCTCCTTCACATACTTGGATTGGGAAATGAATATCCCATCCTTTCTTTGTTTAATCTGAAGACCTAGAAACAAATTGAGTTCCCCCATCATGGACATCTCGAATTCTCCCTGCATAGTCTTGGAAAATTCCTCAAAGAGAGATTCATCAGTAGCACAAAAAATAATATCATCTACATAAATCTGTACAACAAGCATGTTTTTCTTTTTATGTAAAATTAATAGAGTGGTGTCTACTTTTCCTCTTGAAAAACCTTTTTCTAATAGAAAATTACTTAGTCTTTCATACCAGGCTCTTGGTGCCTGCTTAAGTCCATATAAGGCCTTTTTAAGCTTAAAGACATGATCAGGTTTAGTAGAAATTTCAAAACCAGGAGGTTGTTCAACATATACCTCCTCCATGATATAACCATTAAGAAAGGCACTCTTTACATCAATTTGATAAAGTTTAAAATTTTTGAGGGATGCAAAAGCCAATAACAGTCTTATTGCTTCCAATCTTGCAACTGGAGCAAAAGTTTCCTCATAATCAATACCCTCTTCTTGGTTATATCCTTTAGCCACAAGTCTTGCCTTATTTCTGACCACAGACCCATACTCATCAAGTTTGTTTTTGAAAACCCATTTAGTTCCAATAATAGGATAATTTGAAGGCCTTGGAACTAAATCCCAAACTTGACTTCTTTCAAACTGATTGAGCTCTTCTTGCATTGTAGCTATCCAATCACAGTCCTCTAGAGCTTCTTCAATGCAAGTGGGTTCAATTTCAGAAATAAATGCAGAGAAGTGCATTTCATTTTGAATTTGATTTTTGGTTTTAACACCTTCATTAACCCCACCAATGATTTGCTCAGTGGATGATCCCTGTGATGTTTCCATGCTGAGGGTTCAGCTGGTGTATCATGAGGATCATCCTCTTGTCCCTCCTCATGGGATTCATCTAGTGGAGATAATAATTGTGTAGAGTTTTTAACCCTCTTTTGAAAAACTGATTCATCTTCTGCTGTAATATTCTGTTCAGAGTCAGTTTCATCAAAGACTACATGAACTGACTCTTCAACAGTAGAAGTTCTTTTATTGAATACTCTATAAGCCTTACTCTTACTAGAATAGCCAATGAAAATTCCAGAATCAGACTTAGGGTCGAATTTACCTAGATTTACCTTCCCATTGTTGTGAATGAAGCATTTGGAACCAAAAACCTTGAGATGGCTTACATTTGGCTTTCTTCCTTTGTAAAGCTCGTATGGGGTCTTGTCCATTCCCTTTCAAATGTAGGCTCTGTTTGAAATGTAACATGCAGTATTCATTGCATCTGCCTAGAACACTTGAGATACTTCTTTTTCATTGAGCATTGTTCTGGCCATCTCAGTGAGTACTCTGTTCTTCCTTTCAACCACCCCATTCTGTTGAGGGGTTCTTGGGGCTAAAAAATTGTGATTGATGCCATTTTCTTTGCACAGATCTAGAAAGTCTTGGTTCTCAAATTCTCCTCCATGATCTGTCCTGATTGAACTGATTTTCTTGTCTTTTTCATTCTGCACTTTCTTAGCAAACACATAAAAGGCATCAAAGGTTTCATGTTTGGAGGAAAGAAACATAGTCCAAGTGAACCTAGAATAGTCATCCACAATCACAAGAGTGTACAGACTTCCTCCAAGACTCTTCACTCTTGCTAGACCAACCAAATCCATATGGATTAGTTCCAGGGGTCTACTAGTGGTAACTTCCTTCTTAGGTTTAAAGGAGGACTTTGTTTGCTTCCCTTTTTGACATGCTTCACACACTAGATCAGATTTTACTTTCATATTTGGTATCCCAATAACCAAATCCTTTTTGATTAGTTTCTCTAGTTGAGACATATTAACATGAGCTAATCTTTTATGCCATAGCCAACAGTTATCAGAATTGCTTATAAAACATTTTTCAGAAAGACGCTGATCTAAATCTACCACATACAGATTTCCATTCCTGTTAGCTTTCAATCTATAATTTATGTTTGATTTGTCTATAGCTAATTCATTCTTATCTACTATGAGGCATTCATTTGAGTCAAAAATTACCCAGTTACCTCTGTCAGTACTTTGACTGACACTCAGCAAGTTGTGACAGAGACCTTCCACAAGATAGATATCTTTAACTGGACCAATGTCTCCTTTTCCAGTGATTTTACCAGACTGATTTCCGCCAAAACTAACTTTGGCACCATCCTTCAAAATCAGGTTGTCCAGTTTCTCTTTATCTCCTGTCATGTGTCTTGAGCATCCACTGTCAATATACCATTTTGTGTTGTTGGATGCTTTGAGGCATACCTGCACAGACTAAACAGTTTTAGGTACCCAGATTTTCTTGGGTCCTTTGGGATTAGTTTGCTGCCCTTGATCCAAGTGGACTTTAGGCTGATGTGTCCCTTTAGGGACCCACTTGTATGATTTTGATAATCCATGTTTCTTAGGATAACAAGTTGATTCAGAGTGACCTTTTCTATTACAGTAATTGCAAAAAGAGAAAGGTGATGAATAGTCTGAAGCTTTTCTGAAAAATTTCAAGTATGATTTCTCTTTTGGCACAGATTTGTTTTCTTTCAAATTTTTGGGAGTTGGATCATACCTTATCCCAGTTTTATCTCTATATGCCTTTTGATTCATTAGCATAATATCAAGTGTTTCTGTGCTCTTGGTGAACTTCTTTAGAATTTCAGAAATTTTCCCATTTTCTTCCCGAAGTGTTTCACAGTTTTTGCAATCAAAATTCTCTTGAACAACCTTCTCAGAAATCTGTTTACATTTTTCACAATCAGATTTTTCAGCTTTCTTTTCAAGTTCTTTGCTTTTCTTTCCAAAATAGATACTTCTTTTGCTAGCTTTTCAAATTCAATATGTATATCATCATAAGCATCTTGAAGCTCTTGAAAAGATAGGTTAGTAGAATATACCTCACTGTCAGATGATTCCTCTTGAGCCACCAGGCAGAGGTTGGCTGCTTCCTCAACATCACTAGTCTCCTCATCTGAGTTGTCTCCCCATATAGATGAAACATAGGCTTTCTTTCTACCTTGAAACTTCTCCTTCTTTTTCTCTTTCTCTTTAAATCTTTAAAGACTTGGACATTCAGCTTTGAAGTGTCCAGGCTTCTTACATTCATAGCACACAGGAGCATTTTTCTGGGAGTCCTTTCTGATGTTGCTTGAGCCACCTCTCTGGTATCTCCCTCTATTTCTGAAGAACTTTCTAAATTTTCTGACCATGAAGGCCATCTCATCATCATCCAGTTCCTCCTCATCTTCCTCATCCTCATCATCTTTTGTAGAGGCTGTTAGTGCAAGATTCTTTTTCTTTTTATCTCCATACAGTTCTCTTTGCACTTTGATGGTTGTTTCATACTCAGCCAGGCTTCCAAATAATGAAGTGATAGAGCTCATAGATTCTCCTCTCATTTCTTGGATTGCAGTAGCTTTCATTTGCCATTCAGGAGTCAGAATCTTTAAGATTTTGGAGACTTGTTCTGCCTCTGAGATTCTTCTTCCGAGAGCTGTAAGATTATTGATCAAGTGAGTGAATCTGATTTCCAGCTCCCTAATTGGTTCTCCTTCTTCCATTGTGAATAAATGGAAGTCAGTAATTAGTTGCTCAACTCTTCTAGTCTTTACACCACTGGTTCCTTCATGAGCAACTGCTAGAGCATCCCACATTTCTTTTGCAGTCTCCAAATGACATACTCTAAAGTATTCTTTTTGGCTTAGAGCATTCTGAAGAATCAAGACTGCTCTGCTGTTGAGTTCCAGTCTCCTTTGTCATCATCCGTCAACTCCTGAGGGAGCTTTGGTACTTGAATTCCATTTTCAGTTTTCATAGGAACAAGATTGCCTTCTTCAACTATCCTCCAAAGATCATACCCGGATGATTTGATGAACACTTTCATTTTCATCTTCCAAAAGGTATAATGTTCACCATTGAATCCAGTAGGTTTGTTGATTGAGCTGCCTTCTGGGAGCACGTTATCATATCCTGCCATGATAGATCTTTTCTTCTCCTGATCTTGGGATCAGTGGAATCTGAGAAGACCAGGCTCTTATACCAAATGAAACAGGCAGGAATGCACAAGAGGGGAAATGAATTGTGCTTTCAAATTTAACTTGGATAAAACAACACAGTTTATATTGGTTCAGCCCAAACTTGGCCTACGTCCAGTTCTCCAACTTGCAGTTGGGTTCCACTAATTCCCCAAGATTAAATCAGGCTCTTGATAGCTTTTACAAGTGACAGCAAGAACTCCTCTCTTTACTGATCACTCCCCCTTACATTTTGTAAGTTTACACCCTACTCTTAAGATCCCACTATCTTAAGAGTAAACCTCACTTTGAAAATGGATACAGAAAAATTGTTCACTCAATTAAACAGATTGTGTTACACACTTAAGAATATGAGAACAGTAAGTGTTGAGAGTATTGAATGCAGTAGATACAGATAATCAATGTGGCAATCAATTCTTGCAACTAACTTCTTCCCAATAGCATTTATAGTTTCTCTTAGAAATATATCCGTTGAGAATATGGCCGTTGAAGACATCAAGAGAGTTGAGTAGTCTAGTGGAGTATGGAAGATGTATTCTGCTATGCATTTACTCCATTGTACTTGATTTTGCTTTGGCTCGTCTCTCTTCTTCTATCCCTGACAAGGTAGGTGAGTTCCAACGGCTCTTTTGATCAAATTGTGTGTTAACGTTAACTTCCATAAGTAGGTCTGAACAACTCTGTACTTGGAAAGCTAAAAATAGGCTTGTCATTGATTTTGAATATTTTCCATCGCCACTCAGATTACATGCCTGTGATCGATCACAGGGTTTGATGTCTAATCGATTACATATCGATTACCTATAGATTATAGCCTGCATCACTGAACATCAGATTAGAAATTCATGCGCCTAATCGATTACAGGGGAAGCCTGATCGATTAGGCAGGTCTAATCGATTACACATAGATTACATATTTCTCTAATCGATTACTAACAGATTATATTCAGATTACTTAATCTTCTCTAATCGATTACATAGCTCTAATCGATTGGGCATCTTTCTCTTAATCGATTACAGGGCTCTAATCGATTGGGCGCTATGTGATCTGAACTTGATTCATCTCTAATCGATTAAGCTTAAGTTCTTTAACTTGTAATCTATCCCTGATCGATTGGGCAGAACTTAGGATTTTCTATCAGATTATCCCTAAGATATTTCTGTTCTTATCATAGCCCTTCTTTATGCCTAAGTTATGTTTAGTTATCATCAAAACTCATTATTCTAACAATTGCTACCCTTCGTATGTCTAATATATGTTTATATCATTTCTTTTGGTAAGATTAACTCCAAATACTCTTCCAAACAGTTTACAGTACAAAGATTGAATTTAAATTAATAGAAACTGTGTTTCTTATTCTCATAACTTAATTCAGCCGCACTGAACTATTAATCAATATTACCCCTATTATATTTTAATTACTGAAATCCCAAACACAACAACAACAACAACCACAGCAGCAATAAATCAAAACAGCAGTCAAATCCTTTTAGGAACCTTCGAAATTCCAGTATAATTTATCATAGCAACATCAATGCTTTAATAACAGCCAGTAAAAGCAACTAGAATTGTATTTTGACAAAAATCAAATTCAATTTCAACTCATACTTGTCAAGTTGTTACTAACAAAATTTGTATGATAATCAAAAGCACAAGAATCCCAAGGATTAGCTACTAAAAGTCCTTAAAACAGTCGCCTATAATCATATTTAATAACTTATTTTATCTAACTAAATTCACCTTAAATAATATAAATCTCTTTTTACTGTCCTTACACTACATTCCTGATTTCATCAACCTTAAACATCAACATTTCCTTCATTTGTTTAAACTTGAATTGAATACCCATACTATCAAAATCATTATTTTCATCAATCAATTAATATTAAATCATTAACCTTTTAACTCAACAACTTTAATTTAATCCACTACTTCACCCTCATTAAACTTATCATCCCTTTTTTCTCATTATCACCAATGTGTCTCGAATAGACAGAAAAGAAATTCAATTTCAAACCTTTACACCATCACTAGCCTTTGCATTCTTCAAGTACCATTGAAATTACTCTCACACACTAACCCATAAAATTTGAAATCTTCAATAACAACTTCTTCCTCCCAATTCCATAACATTTATTTATAATTTATCCTATCTCAAATTTCCAAATGTAAACTATTAATAACTAAACCTTAAGATCACCCTCCATTTCAAATCACTAGCTTCCATTAAGAATCAAAATTTCCCTTACCTTAGTTTGAAACTTTAGGACACAATAAACCTTAATAAATGTTCATAAGTCCTGACTCAAATTTCTTATATTTTTGAATCATTATATAAGTCAAATCGAATAAGTTTCTAAGCATTAAACTCCCAACTTCTTGTATTCTATATCTCCAAATGATATTTAATAACAACATCCACCATGTATCATTTTGGAAGTTGAAATCCTTGAATAATAAATTAGGATCAATCATTTAGAAATAATGTCCACTTTAGCATAAACCATTGATCAATAACTTGCTTCATTTATTTTTCCTATAGTCCAGTTATTCTCATATTTCAATTCTTTTCAAAACTAGTATAGCCTAATCAAAACAAATGTCAAATTCAATTATCTTAACATCAGCCCTATACTCCATCCCTTCAAATTCATCCCTCTTTTGCATAAATCAGTAACCATGTTCTTCCTGTGTTCAGATTCCAATTTCTAACTTCAAAACCGAATCTCTCACTTGATCCTTGATCTTCCTACATATATTAAACTATTTAATACTAAATTCAAACCAATTCTTTAAGAACCAACCAACAATCAATAAGGAATCCGTCATCGACGTCATTATCATTAATACTTATACGCTTAATCTCTAATCTTAAATCCTTAAGCATGAAATTGTATCCTTTCCAATTCTGAACATAATCCTTTCAATTCCACTTTCATATACAAATCAATCACCCGTTTCATTCAAATCCTAACTTAATCATCAAGTTTACAACCATTTAAACGACCCATTTCCCATCTTTCAACTTGGTTATCTTCAAGAACACACATACAATATCAAACTATAGTTCATCCTTTTCAAGCAAAACTAATCTCCTAACTTTCAACGTTGAATTAAACAACCTTCAATCATCCTAACCTACCATTCAAAAATCCTTAACGATTACCATAAGTTAAATCATACTTTATGAGTCAACTATCTTTCCTTGTTTCTAAAATCATTACTTTGTAAATCAAATCTTCTAGCTGACTACACCAATTAATTCACCCCTAACCATTACATTAGTCTCTATACTTGTGGAATCCATTGCATTAATCATCCTAATTAACCAATTTCAAATCATGAATTCATAATTTAATAAAACCTCAATCATTAGATTCCCCAACTTTTCTACTTTGTCCTTGATTTGGTAATGAACACCACAACTGTAAAACAAAAAAACCCAAATCCACCTTTGTATTTACCTATAATTAAATCCTCAAGCCCTCTTTATCAATTACAATCCTTGATTCTATTCTTACCTTATAACTAAACATTAACTAATTCATACAAACTCTATAAACCTAAACATCATTTATCTACTTTCCTTCCTCATTTTCAGGACAGCCACACAAACAAAGCCTACTTTAGGGAAGAATTCAAATCCAACAAGCTCCTCTACTACTCAACTAAAATTAAAATAGCATAGTTCAATACCTTTAAGCTCTATACCACAGAACTAGTTTCCCTAATGAATTAAATCATGAATCAAAATAAATACAACAGAATTAAGTAAAAAAAAAACATTTATAATAGTTTGATCTTGGCATTCCCCATTAAATCGGCATCTACCGATTTAAGGAAAGAGTCCCCTGAATTTATAAGGTGTCATCGGAACTAATGTAGAGAGATTTGAAAAAACTCACCACCATGCTTCCATCCCCAACGGGCCATTTATAAGAAAAGAAAGCACAAACAAAACAGAGCAAAATTGCAGCAACTTTACTCAATTGGACATCACAATGTTTCCTCCTCCCTATCCTGAAATCCGCCAAGCTGAGGAAACAAATAGAGAAGAAATAAACAACCCCCCTACAATTCAAATTAAAATCAATCTTGCATAATCAAGCATCGGTTTCATCCTCTTAATCATGCTTAAAAACGGAAATCACAGAGAGGAAGAAGAACCAGATTTCAACATGACAAGGAAAAATCGGACCATCAAGAAATACAACAAATTGCAATACAAAAACTACCCATATAAGCCTTATTTTGCTTCTTACACATAATTTCATCAATTCATCAATCATAAATTTTTCCTCTTCTTTGCCGTCAGCCATCAAAGCAGGGGAAGAAGAAAAATAAAATTCAAAAATTCCCAAACTTCAAAAATAAAACATGCAAGACATCCTATACATTTGAACCTACTCCTAATTTTGTTTAATTAAGCTTCCAAGCAACACACACCCAGAATTCTTCACGAATGGCTTCGAGTGAATAGTGACCGAAGGAAAAAATTTAGGGAAAACTTGATTAACGCTACTCTACTACTAGAATTGTTCACAAGGGTGGTTAATCGAAGCCTAAGCTTTGTTTTTATGAGTTTAGAAGCTTTAAAAAACCTCAGATTTCAAATTGATCTTCCCCCCCCCAAATCTCGCCCAATCGGACCAAAGAAGAGAAGAAGACGGAGAAATGGAGGCTCACCTTTACACACTCAAACCTTGGATGCGTTCTGAAGTTTCTCGCTGTCATGCTCACCATCATCGCTGTCGTTCACCGCTGAGAGGGAAGGAGAGGACGAAGAAGACGTAGAACAGAGGGAGTCGGTTTGAGGGGAAACAGAGAAAGAGAGGGAGTGTGAAAGAAAGAACACGTGGGGTGTATATATTGAAGGGAAGAGTGGATATTTTTAACTGGTATTTTACCATCTTGCCCTTCCTTTTATAATTAGAGATATTTTGAACTAGGGACGGATATTGTTATTTTTATTTTCTCTTTACCATTTTACCCTTCCTTGGTAATTTTATTTACCATTGCCATTTTCAAATTAATATGAATTTATTCCAAAATTGATTTCCTAGATATGCTTTAATTCCCAAATTTATTTATAAGACTTTTTAAATATCAAACAATATTTCAAGGTTCTAAGTATTCCCTTATTTAAATTCATCTTCTAACTATTTTTCTTAATTAATAAATAAAATAAGTCTTAAAAATTATTAAAAATACATCTGGCCTCATAAATTTATTTATAAGGCTGTTTAATTTCTAAATACTACCCCAAGACCTTAAATGAATCCTTATTATCTCTTTTTGAAAATTTAGGATGTTACAAGTATGGAGAAAGAGGGTGAGCAAGCTTTAACAGAAATTAAACAAGGGTGAAAAGATCCCGGAATCAGATTGAGGTGGGGATATCTGATAATCAGGAGCAACTAAATAAGGCAGTTATGGGAGCCCGGAACTTTGTGAAAAGGCCTGTGAGGTAAAAGATCAGTGCTTTGGTGACAGTGGACAGAAACAAAAACAAATAAGGAGCGAAAGTTTGGTAATCAACTAATGGAGATCGGTCTTTGGAAATAAATTCTCGTGAATCATGTCAGACGTATAAGGCAGCAATTAGAATAAATGGGATGAAAGTTAATTTCTCTGCTGGGATTAATTCTGATAGTAAGAGGTTTTGAAAAGGATATTCACACTGATCAATATGCACACTGATCAAAACTCCGGCCATAACGCCGGTCAGGGGACCAAGAAGACAGCTGAAAATGTTCCAACTCAGGAGGAAGACGATATCCTTGGACACAACATCAAGAAGATGGATGTGGACGAGACCAAGGTAGGTAACAATCTGGATAAGGAGGATACACCCTTGAAAGCTACAGCAAGTGGGGACCAGAATGTTAGTAAAGGAAAAATTAGAATACCGATCTCCTATAAGGAAAAATTAATGGGTGTAGATGAGAACCCTGATGCAGAACAGGATTTTGACTAAAAGATGAGAGAGTGGCTTGAGGAAGAAGAGGTAATAGCTCCGTTATTAACTGAAGATTTGTTGAAACTAGTAGATAAAATCCCCAAGCTCGATGTGGACGATGAGAGACTAAAGGAACTGTGCCGACATTGGAAGGATGCCCTCATCGTTACTTTGCTTGGGAAGAATGTGAACCTGAGAATGATGAAGGACATAATCAACTGGATGCTAAAAGTAAAAGATGAGAGTTTAGAACTAATTGATCTCCCCAACAACTATTTTGTGTTCCGTTCCAAAGACAGACAACTTACTAGCAGACTACTATTTGATGGCCCGTGGGTTATTCAAGGGCATTACTTGGCAGTTCAAAGGCGGATCCCTAATTTCAATCCATTCTGCAATAAAGTCAAGAAGGTAGCTATCTGGGTTAGGATTCCAACCCTTCCCATTCATATGTATTCAGAAGAATTCTTGTTGAGATTGGGCAACCTAATAGGAAAAGCCGTGAAGGTGGACATGAACACATTGGCTCAATAAAATAACAATACACACCAGGTGGAAAGAGGAAAATTTGCACGAGTCAGTGTAGAAGTGGACTTAAATGCTAAGTTACAATCAAGATTCATGCTCCGGAAGAGAATGTACACGGTGGAATATGAAGGACTAGATGCCATTTGCTTTAAATGTGGTATGTACGGACATAAGGAAGAAGCTTGTTCGATGAACAAGGAAGCAACCGGAGCAAGATACTCACCGAAAAAATCTCATACGAAGGAGGCCGATGTTGAGATGGACGAGGATACACAAACACGGCAGCCTTTGGTTAGCATGCCGGGTGTCACTATCATTGAAGAATTTGGAGCATGGATGAAAGCCCCAAAAACGTTCAGACAGCGACCCCTCAAAGACACCTCAGCCCATGGTTCAAACACCAAGCAAACAGGAGAGGCGAAATCTGGAGGAAAGGACAAAAAGATGGAAGTGGGCTCGAGATTTGATATCTTCAGAGAAGAAAAACCAACAATCAATTTATCTTAGAAGAGGTCTTCTAGCCGAAATAAGGAAAAAATGGCGGAATGGAGGCAAAAGGAACCTGTACCTGAAACTAGAAAAGAAAAAAAAATTTCGGCCCTTAGCGTGACCTTCCAAGCTAAACGTACTCCAGAGAGAGAGAGAGGGAACAAGCAAGATGATGCAGGGGAAGCAGAGTGATAATGATGGAACAGGAGGTGAGGACAAGGAAAGAGAAAATGGGGGTTTGAAGGTCAACCAAGTGGGACCCGTAGATGCATTCATGGATCAACAAAGCCAAGCCCAAGAAGATAAAGAATCTGCCAAATCGAAAGCCCAAAGAAGGACAAAAAGAGAACAATTGCAACTAGGCCAAAAATTCTTTCTCCCTTATTAAAGAAAAAGCAGGCCGAGAGGGAGCATGTACTTGTAATTGGGTCCATGCAAAATCTGAACCAATCCAACGAGTCCATCAAGGAGCTTGGGGTGGGCTTAAATGAATTAAATCCTCCCCACACAACCAACAACAAGATGAAGCCTGTAAACAACACACATACAACTATGCAAAAGAAACTCCTCGTGCTGTGAATGATCAGAATTCTGGTCTAATGGAGGAGCCTCTTAATTGTGATTTAGCGATGATAGAGCAATTGAAAGAGACCCCTGGAAAATAGCGACCAGTGGTTTGAAACCCAAGAGAAAGTGGAGGAGAACCAAGTAACGAACATATGACTGCTCAGGCGGATGGGAGTTCCATGTAAGTGGTGTTTTCTTGCTATTAAATTGTTTCTCATGAATTTAATAGTATGGAATTGTAGAGGCGTTGCCTCCAAAACCTTCCCCGGAAGAGTTAAAGACCTGTTGGGTAATAAACAAATCCATATCTTGGTGGTTTTGGAAACTAGAGTCAGTGGAGAAAAAGCTAATAAAGTTATTCGGAAGCTAGGATACAATAATTGGATCAGAATTGAATCTACTGGATATGCTGGTGGGATTTGGCTATTATGGAATGATTTTGAAGTGTCCATTGGATATGCCTATTCATCCGCTCAAATGCTTCATGTGAAAGTAAAGACGTCAAATGCTTGTCACTGGTTTTGGCTAACCTGCATCTATGCCGAACCCAACTATAAAAAAAGAACAAAGTTATGGGAGGAAATTACTCAACTAAGTGAAACTATTCAGGGGCCTTGGCTTGTGGCGGGGGATTTTAATGCTTATATGTTAGATATTGATAAAGTGGGGGGATTGAATCTAATAGATTATCAATGAGGTAGTTTGGGGATTGTATTACAGAGAGTGAGTTAATTGAAATTGATTATGTGGGAGATAGATACACTTGGGAGAAGAACCTCATGAGAGAAAGAATTGGTTGGGCTTTTTCTAATATGGAGTAGATCGAACAGTTTCCAATGGCCAAGGTTCATCATTTGAGCAAATTTGGTTCGGATCATAGACCATTATTCATTAACACCATTCAACCAAGGGGGCCAACCAAAATAAACCCCATTTTCAATGTCAAGTTGCGTGGCTTCTTGAGGAGGATTTTGTGAATGTCATTAAAAGAGGGTGGAATAAGGCTACATGGATTGAAAATGTTAACTCCTTTACTAAGGAAGCTACTGAGTGGAACAGGAATAAAGTGGGGAATATTCTTCACAAGAAAAAGAATTTATTGAGAAGACTTGAAGGGGTGGAAAGAGCTAGAGCAAGAAGGGATAATCAATACCTCCTACAAGTAGAGAGAGACTTATGGAAAGAATATAATAAAGTACTTGCTCAAGAAGAACTCTTATGGTTCTAGAAATCCAGATGCAGTTGGCTTAAATGGGGGGACAGGAATAGTAGATACTTTCATGCTTCTACAGCGGTTAAAAGGCACAGGGGGAGAATCGAAGGCCTCCAAAACATAGAAGGGGAATGGATTTATGATCAAAATGTACTGAAAAACATGGCAGCGACCTACTTTAGTAACCTGTTTACTAGTGAGGTGCAGAGCAGTCTTGTGATACATTCATACCACGGCTTTCCTCGCTTAGAAGATTCTGACCAATACCTTCTATCTCGAATGATTGACGTTGGTGAAATCAAAGAAGTAGTTTTCGATATGGGGGGTTTTAAAGCCCCTGGGCCCGATGGAATCCAAGCCTTCTTTTATCAAGAATTTTGGAATGTTCTAGGCAACTCAATTTGCAAATTGATTATGGATATGTATGAGGAACCAAGCAAGATTGGAGAGATCAACGACACCAACTTGGTCCTTATCCCTAAAGTAGAAGATCCCACATCCCTGAAGGACTTCAGGCCAATCTTCCTATGCAATGTGAGCTACAAGATATTAACTACGCTGATTAGTAGAAGACTTAAAAGTATTCTCCCGAAGGTAATTGGTAAACATCAGTGTAGCGTTATAGCTGGTAGGAAAAACAGTGATAATATCATTATCGTCCAGGAAATTATTCATTCCATGAGAAGTAAATCAGGGCAAAATGGATGGTTAATTAGCTGTTAAAGTGGACTTAGAAAAGGCCTATGACCGCTTGGAATGACATTTCATTGAGAGTACCCTCTAGGAATTGGGGATTAAGGAGAAGTTGTGCCAAGTGATTATGAGTTGTATCTCCACTCTCACTTTTCAAGTGCTTTGGAATGGGGAAGCAACACATTCATTCCAACCTTCAAGAGGCATAAGATAGGGAGACCTAATTTCTCCATACATTTTCACCTTATGTATTGAGAAGCTTCATCACCTCATCTAGGATGCCATTGAAGAAGGGACATGGAATCCTATCAAGCTCACCACAAGTGGTCCCCAAATTTCCCACTTGTTCTTTGCCGATGACTTGGTGTTTTTTGGTGAAGCATCAGCTAGCCAAGTTGATGCAATGCTTAATTGCATTGATACTTTTTGTGTTGCTACCGGTCAAAAAATGAATAGAGTAAAGACAAAGATATACTTTTCAAGAAATGTCCACTTCTCAAGAGCTATGGAGCTAAGCCAAAGAATGGGTGTCCACCTAACTGGGGATTTGGGTAAATACTTGGGAATACCCTTGCTACATCAAAGAGCGACCAATGCCATTTTCGATCCCATTTTATCCAAGACCTAAAGAAGATTATCAACTTGGAAAAGGAAACTATTGATTCTTGCAGGCCGTATTACTTTAGTAAAGTCGGTCATCACTAGCATCCCAGCTTACCATACGCAAACAATGCTGATTCCAAAAGGAATCATTAAGCAGATTGAGCAACAGAGCCGGGGTTTCATTTGGGGAGATAAGACAGATCAAAGAAAAGTCCACCTTATCTCTTGGGAGCAAATAACTCGAGACAAGAAAGAAGGAGGATTGGGCATTAAAAGTCTAAGAAAGCAAAATGAAGCATACATGATGAAGCTATTTTGGAAGCTTCTAACGGACAGTGAGGCATTATGGGTCCAAGTTCTTAATGCTAAGTATGGTTGTGAAACCATTGTGAATTTGGAAATCCTTCAAGAAAGGACTTGGTAAGAAGATATGCAATGGTCAAAGAACTTCTTTCTGGTTTGAAAAGTGGTCAGAAACAAAATGCTCGCTTATTGACATGGTCCCAGGATGGGAAGGACTCATTAATAGAAATGATTGTGTTTATGACTATGTGACACCGTCGGGTGATTAGAACATTGAGAAGCTGTTAACTTGGTTCCCGAGAGAAACTGTGGCAAAAATCACGTGTGCATACCCACCCCGTGAGGAAAGAGGAGAGGATAAGTTTATTTGGCTGCCATCTACTAATGGCTCTTTTACTATGAAATCTCCCTATTCTTTTCTAATTGCAAGTACTCTCCCAGAAGCAGACACCATTTGGAAGATGCTATGGAAGTGGCGAATTCCGGAAAAAATAAAGTCATTCATGTGGCTGTTCACACACAATCGTGTCCACACGGCAGCGCTGTGCAAGAGAATGAGCCTTCAAGATTTTGCAACATGCTTGTTTGGCTGTAAGCAAGGGGAGGAAGCAATGCACCTAATCAGAGATTACGTGAATGCTACAGAGAGATGGAGATCTATCCTTGCCCCTAATCATTGGGATCAGTTTTTCTCTTTAAATGGCATAAAATGGATCAAATGGAACTTAAACAAAGAAGTAGGTTGGAGTCATACAAAGAAGATACCATGGTCTACTCTATTTGGTTACGTGTGCTGGGACATTTGGACTTCTAGATGTAAAAAGCTCTATGATTCTAATCACACTCAAATCACCCTGGATGCTCAGGAGTCATTCTATAGAGCTTGCTGGAACAAGGACTTGATAGCCAACTGCAATTTCTATGGTAAAAATTTTATGCAGGAGCTAAGGGAACCTTCATTACCAGAGGGTAATGTGGAGCTAGCAGTAGATGGATCTGTTCTCAATAATAGATCAAGTGGATGTGGAGGAGTAATTAAAGCTACTGATGGACAATGGATTTCTGGTTTCTGTTGCAAGCTAAATTCAGTGCCGCCTTGACTTATCGGCCATTTGCGGTCATTACCGTAAGCTTACGGGTCGTCAAATATAAGAAAATAGCATAGGAAAAAGTGTCGTTCCACAAGGATTGAGATTTGAGTAGGTTAATTAGTGCTAATTGGGCAATCAATTAAAATTGAGTAGGCAATGATAGTAAATTGGAATTTAAGAAACTCGTTGCAAGAAGTAATACAATATTTAGGAAATTAATAAACACACTTGTTCAGGAAAATGAAGGCCTAAGGTTACTTATCCCCATTTTACTTCATGACCTAATTAAATCCCTTCCTTTTAATACCTTAATGAATTAATGTATGAGCCCAAGGGTTAAATACATTTGAAAAAGCTTTCTCAAGTCAAAATCAAATTTATGCTTGCATTAATGTCACAATCTCTTGCCACCATTAATGCAAGCCCTTTTTCTCAACCACCCTTATAATGATAATGTTAGGTTAGTAACTATATCTCTATGTTACCAACTAACCATCCATTTAAAACCATAAATTTCAAGCCCAACATGATCCCATCCAAGTTCTAAAACAAAATACACTTTCTCAAGCCATATTTCATTTAACCAAAGCAAGTGGCGATCAAGCACTTGTAAAATAAAGAGCAAGATGGAAATCCATACATGTAAACTCATTAATAGCATTAAAGGAAAGGAAATACAAAGTTCAATCCATAAAAATGGTTCAAAGTAACCCTAGAAAAGGGTTTTAGTTACACATGGATAAATAAAAAACGAAAATAGAAATTAAGATGGAGTTCATGACAGCAAAATGGAGACAGAAGAAGAAAGGAAACCAAGATGTGTGAAACTTGAATCTCTCCAAGATTCCTAGTACTTCCCAAACCTCTCTTTTAGCTCCAAGACTCCCTAAAATAAGCCCTAAGTGTCTTCTCTCCGTCTTTTTTCGAAACCCTCCCTTATATCCCATTCTTTCAGCTTGTTTTTAATCAAAACGCGCAGCAGAAAGTTCCGCTCGCCGCCACCTCACCGTGGCGAGGCCACGACGAGCTAGCATGTGAAGAGTGGCAGAATGGGTGTTTCCTCACTGTGGGTTTACCGCGGTGAGCTCACGGCAAGATCTCGTCTTTTCTGGCTCCTTGTTCACTTTGTTCCTCTAGTTTCCTCTCAGCTTTTTCCACTTGTCCACCTCTTCCTACACAAGAGAGAAAGAGGTTTGATGAGTTCTACAAATTACTCAAGTTTATATCCATTAAGCTCCACATTTCATTCACATATAAAATTCCGCTTTTCTTTCTTTCTTTCTGACTTTTAGTATCTTTCAACCTTTTATTCACAAAATTATTTACAAGAGTGAGGAAAAATGTGTTGAAATGAATGAAATATAGGAGCTTATCACGCCTGCTATAACAGAATTAATAGGATTTTGGAATGGCTTATGTTTGTGTTGGAATAAAGGTTTTAGGAATGTATTACTACTTTTTGATTGTGTTGAAGCAATTAATTTTTGTATGAGGGGTTGTGATAGCAATCACCTCTTCAAAGACATTATAGATTACATTAGGTCTTTATTACATAGGGACTGGCAGGTCATTCTATTACACAGGGTTAGGAATAGTTTAGTAGATGTTGATTACCTAGCAAAACTATCGCATACCATGCAGGAACCATTTTGCATTCTTGATCAACGTCCTTCGGACCTAAGACAGGGGGTGCTTAATGAAGGAATTTGATCTATTGTACTGTTTGTTAGTAAGTAATATGATGGATTACAATTTCATTAAAAAAAGGATATTTCAAATTTGAAAAAGTCAGTCCAGGTTGACTAAGGAGAAGGAAAGTTAAGAATGTATTGGGCCAGGGGAAGGATAATAAGGACAATAAAGGGGCAGCGCTAGTGGGTTCAAGAAGCCCAATTTTAAATCTTGGTTCAAGCAACATGGTGATGGCTTCTAAAAGCTCATTTGAAGCCCTCATCTTGTTGGAAGAAGGACATGCCAATGGTGACATTGGGCCTGTTATGGAGCATGATATGGGGGAAGAACAAGCCCAGATTGGCTTTAGTGAGCAGGCTTTATTGGACGAAGTTGAAGGCATAATCTCTACACCCGATGGTTTGTCTATTGATCATAGCTCTCTTGAGCACAACTCTATAGATCAAGTCTCCCAATGAATTGCATAATCTGGAATTGTAGGGGAGAGGAGCATACTCTTTTCCTGGTTTGATTAGGGAGTTAAGTGTTAAGCATATGTTGGATGTCCTAGCATTATTAGAAATAAAATCAAGTGGGCCTAAGGCAAGGAAGATAACTTCAAAATTGGGCTTTCAAAAATTTCATAGTGTAGATTCAATAGGTTTTAAAGGTGGCCTTTGGATCTTATAGAATGAGGGTGATTGGAAAATTGAAGTGGCTGATCAGTTCGCTCATGCTTCACTATCTAATGGCAATATAAATTATTTTATGACCTGTGTGTATGCTAGCCCACATTATATTAAACGTAGAGTTCTGTGGCAACAACTTTCAGAGTCAAAAGAAATGATTAATGGGCCATGGTGTATTGGTGGGCATTTTAAAAGCATTCTTTTTGAGAATGAGCGGCAGTCCTGTATATCTTTTCATTCACAGGTTGATAAAGATTTTGCTACCTGGTTTGATTCATCCGATATGCCAATTAACATTCAGTGGGGCCGTTCTACACATGGAGTCGTGAAGGGTGTGAAAGTAAGCTAGATAAAGTCTTGGCAAATAACGCTTTCCTGTATTTGTTCCCCACTCGCAAGTGATGAATATGTAGAACCAACCTGTTATCATAATTGTTGAACCCACCTGTGCTACCAAAACGAGATTGCCTTTCAGATTGCACGAGAATTTTGATAAGTTCTTGGCGTCGATTTGGTCTAAGGAGGAGTCCTGGAGTAATAATGTTAATTTATTTTCTCAGAAGGTAGGAGTTTGTAGTAAGGAAATATATGGACATTTCGGAAGAAGGAAAAGGCAGATTCTTAATAAACTTGAAGGAATTAAAAAAAACAATTGGGTGGATGGTAGTTCCTTTTCATTGATTCAACTGTGGAAGAGCCTTTGGTGTGAGCTAACTCCAAAAGAACATTTTTCCGGATTTAACTTCATATTATATTTCCTCAGGAGATCAAGCGCTTGCCGCAAATGTTCAACATGTTGACTGGAATCTAATGATTTGACCAACATATCATCAATATATACCTCCATAGTTTTCCCCACTTGGGAAGCAAACATCCTGTTTATGAGTCTCTGATAAGTAGCTCCTGCATTTTTCAACCCAAAAGGCATAACTTTGTAGCAATAAGTTCCTCGTTCCGTGATAAAAGAAGTTTTTTCCTGATCTTGAGGATGCATCAAGATCTGATTGTATCCCGAGAAGGCATCCATAAAGCTAAGTAATTCGTGACCTGATGTTGCGTCCACTATTGAATCAATGTGTGGCAACGAGAATGAATCTTTTGGATAGGCTTTATTCAAATATGTGAAATCAATGCACACACGATGTTTCCTGTTCTTCTTGGGTACTACTACCACATTGGCTAACCAATCTAGATATTGGACCTCTCGAATCGAACCAATGTCCAAGAGTTTCTGAACTTTCTGTTTAATAGGTCTGAACGTTGGATCTACATTAAGTTGATGAGTAATAACGTTAGGATTAATTCCTGTCATATCTGCGTGTGACCAAGCGAAACAATCCTGATGTGCGGACAAGAACAAGATCAACTGATTCCTCATCTCCTTGGTTAAATCTGCTCTGAGATACACTTTTCGTTCTGGAACTCGTGGATCAAGAGAAATTGGTAATAATTCCTCAACATCTTCGCCCCAGTGTAAGATTTCAAGGACTATTCTGTAATTGCTATGCGGGAGATTGCTTGGTAACCTTCATAGTTGATTGATAACATTCTGGTGCCACACGTTGTTCACCCTTTATTTGCTTCAGTCCCCAAGGAGTGTTAAACTTGATCCTTTGATGCACGGTTGAAGGAACTGCATTCATTTGGTGAATCCATGGTAGTCCGAGAATTGCGTTGTATGAGGACGGACAATCCATTACATGATAAGTGAACATCTTGTTCATTCCAACAGCTTAAGTTATAAGGTTAATAACACCCAAAGCCTTCTCCGGTACACCATTTCCAAATACCAAAGTTGTAAAAAAAACGACATCGAGGACTCAAGGCCCATTTCCTTAATGGTTGAAAGATACGAGATATTAACTGAGCTCCAGGATCAACAAGAATCCTCTTAACATAAAAATTAGCCATAGTAAGAGATATAACCAATGCATCATCATGGGAGCAATCGGGAGTATCGACAATCTCACCATCAGTGAAAGTAATAGGATCTTGAACTAAGAACTCTTCAGGTTCTTTGATTGAATGTGTCTTTGACGCAACAGGTAAAGCACGAGTGTGTCTCTTGGCAGCTGAGTAAGTAGCTTTACTGATCTCGAATCCTCTAGAAATAAAATTGATAGTCTTGGTTTATACCGGAGGGGGACTGGCAATACTCTAGCAGGATTTGAAGTGCTCTAGGGGGATTATTCTTACTCTGCTTACCCAACAGGTGGGATAGATGTCCTCGTTTCAGCAATTCAGCAACTTGCAACCGTAGAGCTATGCAATCTTCAGTCTTGTGTCCATGATCCCCATGGAAGTCACACCACTTTTTCGTATCTCGAATGTCAGGAAGAGATTTGAACTTAAGTGGCTATCTAACAGTATCTCCCATCTTGCGGGCTGTAAGTATAGTCCTTGTACAAGAAGAATCAGGAAAATAGTACCCCGTGTATTACGTTAGTAAAACCCTCTTGGATGTTGAGACAAGATACTGACCAATTGAGAAACAGGCACTATCTTTTGGGTCAGCATCTCATAAATTGAGGCCATATTTTCAATGTCATCCCATCTTGGTAACAACTTCTTATCCATTAAAGAATATCCTGCATAAGCTGGATTTGTCAGGAAGGTTGGTGAAATGAGCTATGGAACTCAGTCAGTTCGATATCACTTATGTCCCTAGAACGTCTATTAAATCACAGGCTTTAGCAGATTTCGTAGTAGATTTCAGCTTGGATATACATGAAGGTCTCGTACGAGAGCTCTTGTGTGTCCTATTCATCCTGAGTTGTGGGTCTTGTATGTTGATGGTTCTATGTATTCTAGAGGCACAGGATTGGGTGTAGTCTTAGAATCACCTACAGGAGATATTGTGGAACAATCTTTCCACTGTGGATTTAAAGCTACAAACAACGAACCTGAGTATGAAGGTCTGATCACGGGATTGAGAGCAGCTCAAGAATTGGAAGTACAACGTCTCGAAGTAAGAAGTGATTCTCAGTTGGTTGCAAAATAAGTTGACGGGATGTATCAAATACGGGATGTTCGAATGCAACAATATCATGAACTCGTCACCAAATTAAGCAGGACCTTCTTAGAATTTAAAATCATACAAATTGGCACGGAAGATAATCAAAGGGCAGACGCCCTCGCTAATCTAGGATTAGCTATTCCATCTTCAAGAACCAAAGCAGTGCCTATCATACACCTCTCAGCACTAGCAATATCAAAACACACAGGATTAGTCTTATCACATAGACTTACATAGGATTGGCAAAATCCAATCCAGAATTATTTGGAAATAGGATCTTTGCTTGAGGATAAAAATGAAGCTCGGAGAGTAAAAGTGAGAGCAGCGGTTTTGCATCATGGGAAATGATCTATGTAAGAAGTCCTATACAGGACCCCTTTTGAAACTGAATTCAATGCCACCTCATCCGAGGTAATATGCTCCATTAAATATTAACTTTGTCAAAGTCATTAGAATAAATCGCATATGTCATAAGAAGAATGGACAAAAATTAATGTGGACTTTTATGATTAAAGTTATGAGTTCTAAGCCTCTATATTTAACAAATTCCAATAAAATCAATTTGTATAAAAGTTTCACTATAAAAAAAGCGGGTTTTAGTAGCGGTTATAATGGTTAATTACTAGCGGTTCTAACCGCCACTAACATGTTACTCACGGTTCTCCATTCCGCCACTAAATCACCGTGACAAACATTACTAGCGGTTATTAAAACCGCGAGTAAAATGGTCAACGACGCCACTAATTCAGTAGCGGTTACTAAAACAGCTACTAAATATCACAAAACCGCCACTAAATAAAAAATAGGGTAATGTCAAAAAATTTTCCTACTCATATTAGTGGCGGTTTGAACCTCTGGTCAAACCGCCACTAATGAAACGAAAAAAAAGTTAAAAAAATCGCCTCAATTTTATTAGTAACAGTTTGAACCGCTGTTCAAACCGCCCTGTACTAGTAGCGATTTCATGAACTGCTACTAATTTATTTAAAATAATTGAAATTTTTTTTTGAATTAGTAGCGGTTTCAAACCGCCACTAATGAAACGAAAAAAAAGTTAAAAAAATCGCCTCAATTTTATTAGTGGCAGTTTGAACCGCTGTTCAAACCGCCTTGTACTAGTAGCGATTTCATGAACCACTACTAATTTATTTAAAATAATTGAAATTTTTTTTGAATTAGTAGCGGTTCTTAACCGCTACTAGATGTTAGGCGTGGTAAAAAAACAAACACGTTTAGATATTCAAGAATTAATTTTACATGATCAAATGTATTGAAAAAATAATGATAATAAATTCGCCTAATTCCAAATTTTATTATTGTTAAAATAAAAAAATTTCTCAACTATACTAACACTCACCATATGTATAAGAAAACAATATATCAAACAATAAAAGAAGTATTAGTTAAAAATAAACAATAGATTAAGTATGTTGTAGCAACATTATGAACAATAAATCAAAATTTTTTTATCATTAAGAATGACAAAAAAATCAACATTGTAACCTAAAAAAAAGAATATATTAGCAAACAAATAAGTTCAGAAAATAAAATCAAACACTCAAAATAAATAAAATTTGAGTTAGATTGTTAACAAAACAAAAAATAAAACATTGCTGGCCAGTTTGGGGACAAAATAGAAGGAGAGAGAGAGAAGGAATTGTATGAATGTGTGAAGAAAAATGAGGGGAGGGGGTGGATATTTATAGTTCCCTGAGCGAGATTTAGTGGCGATTTGGGCAGCGGTTAGAAACCGCCACAAAATGCGTCCGCAGCGTCAGTAGCGGTTTCTGAACCACCACTAAATTTCCTTCACAGATTTAGTAGCGGTTCTATACTAAGGTTTACTAGTTTAAAAAAATATACTCAAGCTACATTAAAAAAACATGATATATGAATGTTTGATACACATTGTAATGAAAACTTTACAAAATGAAAAATAATTGTGGCTGGCTGCCTCAATCATCTTCTCTTGCTCCCACCTAAAAAGAAAATAAACAAATATGTAAATTTTTATTGCTAATGGTGTTGAAATTTGTTTAAATTATTTGTAGTGAAAATCCTCACCTAACTACTAGTAAATGACCGTCTTCTTCCGAAATGAGATTCTCGAAGTTGTCAGGTTCAAAATGCTGGCTGCCTAGGTCTAGATCATCTTCATCACCCATGTCATAGAGGTCACGCGACTTCATATGAATCACCATGTGCCAATATTTGTGTTTCTGATTTTCCACATAGTAAACCTGCTGCGCCTGTAAGGCAAGAATATACGGCTCATCATCTGCCACTTCCCCTGTGTGAATGAGCCTCGAGAAATTGACTGACGTGATGCCCAAGCTGTCCATGGTAATGCCTCGAGAAGTTCTGGTGTCTGCCCACATGCAGTTGAAGAGAGGCACGGTGAAATGACCTTGATAGTTAAGCTCGATGATGTCCACGAGCTTCCCATAATATGATACGCCTCCAAATTGCATGTCTGTATCCCGTGAGCTGGCATAACTCCTTGTCCCAAATGTGCCAAAGACTCTGAAATTTTGGGTGAGAGAACCTTCATCCCTTGTGACGGTGTAGAACTTGAAACCGTTGACGTTGTATGTCGTATATCTCCTGACATGGTCGAGTGGACCGGTTGCTAGATTTATCATATGAGGCGGATGGGGTTTGTTGTCATTGAGTATCCTTCGTGCAAACCAATCCGGAAACTCTCGATGGACCTTTTTATCCACCTTGGCAGAGGACCTTTTGCGGCTTCGTACTTGGCGTTTAAGATAACGGCGGAAATCCCTAAAATTCAATGGAACCTATCAGAGGGTTCTGTGGTTTGGAAATAAAATAAAATAACATGATACGTGTATATAGTGTTAGAATTCTTACTGAATGTAGGGCTCCACTTGAGGGCAATTTGTCAAGACATGTCTGTGTACTTGTAACCTCTCAGTGGGAGTGAGCTTGTAATACTGACTTTCTCCAACTGGCTTTCTGACTGGCAGGATTAATGTGTTGGATGGTGACTGGACATTGGTGGGGCTGTCATCGACACGAGGAGGGCGGTTGAATGAAGTCTCGATGTCATCATCAAAATAGCGTGAACAATATGTTAATACCTCATCACCATAGTAACCACCTGCTATAGACCCTCTAGAGATGTTTCATTCCTCACGTATGACTTCAATTTCCCCAAGTATCTATAATTACAAGTTCAATTAGGTAACTGAAACAAAATCATGAAACCACTGGAAAAATGAATCAGCTAACCTCTCTATGGGATACATCCAGCAGTATTGAACTGGGCCGCCCATATTTGCATCTTGAACGAGGTGTACAGTGAGATGGACCATGACCGTGAAGAAAGACGGGGGAAATATCATCTCCATATGACAGAGCGTTAGAACGATTTTTTCTTGCAATTGATCCAGCTCTGCTTTGTCCAAAACCTTAACATACAACCGTTGGTAGAAAGAACTAAGTTGAACCAAAACATTAGACACCTTCGGGGGCAGTGTGCTTTTAATTGCTAGAGGTAAGAATTACTAGAGCAAAATGTGGCAATCATGGCTTTTTAACTCGGCAATCTTCTTAGAGTGCATGTCCACACATCTTGAGATGTTGCTTGAATAACCATCAGGGACCTTAATGTCCTTAAGTGTGGAGAGGAAGACTTCCTTGTTGGCTCTTGTCAGTGTGAATGAGGCTGGGGCTAACATGTCATTCTCATCTGGCCATGCGTCTTCACGTATTCCCATCGCCATCAGATCTTTCCTTGCTTGGAGATGGTCCTTGGACTTTTCGGACTCGTTAAGTAACGTGTACAAAACATTGTCACACAAATTTTTTTTATGTGCATGACATCAAGACAGTGGCGAAGCAGATTAGATTTCTAGTGGGGGAGCTCGAAGAAAATGCTCTTCTTTCGCCATTGTTGCACGTGTTCCCCTTGGGAGTAGCTCTGTCCCCTTTTGCCCCCAGGCTGAACGCCGTCTGTCTTCTCGAACTCTACGTGAACATCTTCAAGTTGTTAAAGAACATCTGCGCTAGACAAAAACACAGGAGGATCTCTCATTTCTTGTGATCCGTTTAATCTAATCTTCTGCAACCAGAACCTATGACCTCCAGGAAGGAACCGCCGATGACCCATGAAGCACCACTTGCGACTGTGAGGAAGGCGGACCGAGTATTGGTCAAAGTTGCAGTTGGGGCAAGCTCTGCCTGTATGCACGTTCCAACCAGACAATGTGCCAAGTCCGGGAAAATCGCTCACTGTCCACATCAACGACGCATGGAGTGTGAATAGCGTCTTACTGTAAGTGTCATACGTCTCAATTTCGTTGCTCCAAAGTTCCTTCAACTCCTGTATCAACGGTTGAAGGTAGACATCTATATCATTTCCAGGAGCTTTCTTCCCTGGAATAATTATCGAAAGAATGAATGAGCTCTGTTTCATACACATCCGAGGGGGCAAGTTGTACGATATCAATACCACAGGCCATATATTGTAAGTAGTGCTAAGATTCCTGATCTGAACATTTCCTAATACACCTTGGGGTTCAAATGCAAAATATTTTTAACCAAGGATCGCACTATAGTGGTGCGATCCCAGATCGTCTCTCAAGGAGCCTAATGAACTAACCTAGGAAACTAAATGCAATTAAAGCTATAAAACGGGGATTAAGAGTAGGTATTTTTGGTATTTTTTATAAAGGGAATATAAAGACTTGTTTTTGGTATTTTTTAAGGTAAAGATGGATAGATGATGGAATGGGATGATGGGATGCTCTCTTGGCTAGGGATGACACGCGACAAACTATTGACTCATACTCTTAGGGAGGAGCTAATCGGGCTAAGTTCAACATAAGCGGATAAATTAGCCTTAATCGAAGGAATAGATCAATTAAGACCCACTCAACCTCAATAGACCAATTAGATTAACTATAATCCTACATAAACTAGAAGTAGGTTCCAATAGATAGAATAACTTGGGTCCCATCCAAGTTACTCAATATCCTTCGGATCCAACAACTAATTAATGCTAGACTATAATCACACAATCCAGCTTATGGAACTCTACCTAATCATACTCATGCACATAGATTTGATTAGTGATCTAGTTCATTTTGGCAAGTTGATTAATGGAATTACCTAGCGCTATGGAAACTCGACATCAATAACTCAAACCCACAAATCAACTCCCAAACAACACAATTATATGAAGCACAATGGACTAAATTACCCAACAAACATGCTAGACAATAAAATCAACAAAGACTGACATAACATGGTAATTTAGGAAGATAGGAGGAACTAAAAGAAAACCAAATCAATACATGCAAATAGAATTCAACAATTACATTGTCTAGAATCTCAAAACAAATGAAGTCCGAATATAAGAAGAACAAATACTCAAGGAAACAAATGGAAATTCAAGACTACATAATGGAAACTAATAAAACTCCCCTAAAGTGGATTCAATGCTTGCTTCAAGTCATCCCGTCATCCAAGAGAGCATCGAGCTGAATTAGTTCTTCATAGAGGAGGAGAAATCACCCAAAAGGATCTGCAACTCGAACTCCATGGTGAACCGGTGAAGGATTGTGGAATGGAGGAGGGAATTGGTGGAAGAGATGAGAGAATTTGTGTCTTCAATGTGTAATTTTCATGCTCTCCCCTCCTAGGCACACTAGGCAACATATATATAATCCAAATTGGCCTAAAATCTCCTATTTTGACTAGGATAATCAATTAGGAAAGGATTGGGGAAGACACAATCACTCAAACTTCAAGAAACCTAGTCAAGATAGGAAATAGTGAGTAGGATAATTAATTAGGAAACTTCCTAACCTCAATCAAGCATAGGGTTGCCTATTCTTGTAGAAATAACAAATAGGAAATATTTTAAGCAAACACAATCAATCAATCAACCAATCCTAGTTGAAATAGGAAGTTTCCTATTCTTGTTGATTTTACCAATTAGGAAAGATTATAGGCCAATCCATTAGGCTCAATCAATCAATCCAATTTCCTAATTAGTAATTTCTTGTTGTGTAGAATTTCCTTTTTCTTGTAGAAGTTTCCTATTTTGTTTTCTTCTTGCTTTGACCTTAATTCTTTGCACCTATAATGGAAATTTTAAGCACATGTGAAATATTTCAAGTCCATAAAAAATAAATGCATGAGTTAAATGCCTAATATGCTCAAATTATAATGAAAATGCAATTAACTCTCTAATCTTGGACCCTAAGTATAAAAGTGCCTAAATCCCCATTTAATAGCTTAGAATAAATGCTAATTTCCTATAATTAGTGGTTAAAAACATGTAATAATCAAGTGCAATCAATTCCCGAACTGATTGAATCCATCTGATGCGAGAGCAAGGCGGACATTTCTCATATCACTGGCGAATTCTGGGAATTGAGCATCAAATGCTTTCCAAGCCTCAGCATCCCTAGGATGTCTCAACTTCTCATCGACGTTAGGATCTGATGAATGCCACCGCATGTGCTCAGAGGTTTTGGATGACATATACATCCTCTGAAGTCGTGGAGTCAGGAGGAAATATCTGAGAAGCTTTGCAGGCTTCTTGGTTGCTATTCGACCCCTCTTTGCCTGTTTGTACCGAGACGTATTACACCGCTTACATCTGTCCAACTTGGTGTTGTCTCCACAATACAACATACAATCATTCAGGCAGGCATGGATTTTAGTGTAGTTCAATCCCAACTTGTTAATAGTCTTCTTTGCTTTGTTGAATGAAGGTGTCATTTCTACCTGAGATAATGCATCTCCCAATAATTCTAACACCATCGACATCCCCTTATCGCTGAAGCCACACAAGCACTTGATATGATAGAGCTTGACAAGAAATGATAGTTTCGAATATTTACTGCACCCTGAATAAACATTATTCTTAGCCTAAAACGAATGTTTATGTGACAAAACTAGAAACGAAATGAGGCAGTTTTTAGTAGAACCTGGAAACAATGGCTTATCTGCTTCCGTCATAAGGTCGGAAAAATTCTTTGCAGCTTCATTTCGGAAAAACTCCGGGAGTGGTCCTTGAACCCCTTCCTGACTATTAATGCCGTCACCTTGCACCCTGAAAGCATCATACACAACATCGTTAAATAGATCCACATGATTGTTGGAATAGGAACAGGTGGCAATTACATTAGTGGCGGTTCTGAACTGTCACTAATTGTTTTGAAATTAGTGGCGGTTTGAAACTGCCACTAAAGTTAATTTTTTTATATATTTTATATATTAGTGGTGGTTCAGAACCGCCACTAATTTTCCTCTTTTTTTTAATGTTATTTGTATCTTTTTTTTAAATACCGTATGAGATAATAAACAAATAACAAAGGTTTATTTATTAGTCACGAAGAAACTTTTTTTTAGCTGTTAAGAAAAGTTATCACCCTATGTGAAGTAAAAATTAAATAAGATCATAGCAACTAACAAAATTATGTAATATTGAAAATAAGAAATGTTTGAACAACAAATATTCAAATTAACAAACATTTAAATATAAAAATGTTCAACTGAAATCTTGAAATTAACAACATTGTAATAAAAAAAGACCATAGAGCTACGCAGGAGGATGATCTTCGTCTTGATGCTCCAGAGAACGGTTGCAAGACTGCTTCGGTGGACGTGGAGGTAGTGGTACTCGTAAAGGAGATCCATCTGGGTTGAACCTCCGCTATATCCGTTCGAGCGTGCTATTAACGGTTTCCACCTAGGACTCCAGTCTATCTTACACCTGATCCATCACCCGTTCTGTAATCTCATGAGTGAGCATCTCCCTCATTTGAGCCTCATACTCAGCGTCGCTCCTTATCTGGCCACTGGTAGATGGTTGGCTCGAACCTGCAGACTGGCCGCTGCCTGGGTCACCTGACATGCCGTACACCACCGAAGGTCGGGCTCCGAATCCCATCTTGCGCACCCAGCCAGGGTGCTCATGAGGCCCTAGAGTAGCCTTGAGCGAGGCAGTGGGGTTTACATTGTCCCCCTACGACTCGTCGATCTCTCTCTCCACTTCTTCAATCCTAGCTTGCACACACAAACATATTTAGAATTTAGTTTAATGTCATTCTTATTAAAAATATAATAATAAAATAAATAAATAAATAAAATTTTACAATTTGCTCCTCAGCATCCCTCGATGTTGGGCTCCTGTCCATGTGTCTGTGCTTTATTTCGTAGAAACGACCATAGGTAGCCTTCTGCCCCTTCTTCGCAGCTTCAACCGCCTGAAAATTATGATACAACTAAATATTACTCCCTCCATCCCATAATACAAGGTCCATTTTTTTGAACGGCTTTGTCCCACAATATAAGGTCCTATTTGACTTTGTTTGAGTAATAAATGTTTTTTCCCATTTTACCCATGCATTAATTTTCCCACACATTCTCTTTCATCTTCTTTTCATAATTACCCCTCTCTTACTCATTCATAAATAAGGGCAATATGGTATATTTCCTACACATCTATTGTTTTTAACTAACTCTAACTAATTTTTTAGGAACCCGTAATTCGGTTAAAAAGACCTTATATTGTGAGACGGAGGGAGTATTATATAAAATGAAATTATTTTTAAATTAAACAACAAAGCTTCATTCTTTCATACCATCTCTCTGTAGCCAACTGAAAACGGCTTCGTCCCAGCCGTATGATAAACCTTCTGATGCGCCTTGGCGGCAAGACCTTTTTGCGACCTCTTCTGTTGACGTAAAATAAAATTGAATAATCATCAGTAATTCAAAAATATTTCTCCAATATAATATTTCCATATCAAATCAATATCAATAATATTATTCATTATACCTTCTCTATGTCTCCCCTCCTCCAACGCACATATCTCTCCCACGCATCTGCAGGGACGCCACCAGGGACATCATCGATCAACTCCGGAAGGGGCCTACTCCCCATCTGATCTCTTGCTTTGAACAGATCCAATCGCTTGTTCTTCCAACCGTCCCCCATCTTTGATTCTGTCCAATTCTTGCGGATGTTCCTCATATCAAACTTCCTTTGTAAAATATAAAATTTAACTATGGTTAAATAATATTATGATGATAATAATTAAAATCATATTCCAAACTTAACAAATAACAAATCATAAATACATTTCCTACAAAAAACTAATATTAAAATCAAATTCCAAAAAAAAACAAAAAAAATAACAAATCATAAATACATTTCCTAAAACTAATATTAAAATCAAATTCCAAACATAACAAAAAAGAAATAACAAATCATAAATACATTTCCTAAAACTAATATTAAAATCAAATTCCAAACATAAAAAATAAGAAATAACAAATCATAAATACATTTCCTAAAAATAATACTAAAATTAAATTTCAATAATAATAAATAAATATTAAATAACACATAATAATAATATTTCCTATAGTATTAATTAAAATCACATTCTAATAATAATAAATAATAAATAAGCTTAAAGTTAGTTCAACCAACCTTTACAATTTCGTTTTACACGAACTTTTAGTATTCTTATCAATCTTTCTCCAGTCCAAAGCGTCTATCGGGAATCGCTGGTAATTTTGGCTTACACTCCCGCAGAACCTGCCGTATAGTTGAACCTCTTGTCCTACCGATAGTTTGGTCAACTTGTTGTCCCACTCAACTTTAACTCAGTGCCCGCTCGGAAGGTTCATCGCTTCTTGCACCGTCAACCTCCTATCGTGTATGCTACCAGAATGGTCTATAAATTTTAGGCAACAATTTTACGAGCAATAAAAAATTATAATTATCTAATAAAAAGGGTAAAAATTGAGTTTCTTTACCCTGAACTTGTACTTCATAACCGGTGGACCTTCCGACGGATTGTTCAGGGCGCCCCGCGTCTTCATCTTCCTCATCGTCCAACCAACATGCCATATCTTCGAAATCCGCTCCCCCAGTCTCGTCCAAGTTTTCTCCCCCACTCGAAAATGCATTGATTACATTTTTAGGAATCGGCTCATTCTGTATACGGATGCGCGCTTATTCTATACGATCCCTCTCGGCCTGCTCAGCCAGTTCCTTACGAAGTCGTTCCTCTTTCTCTTGTTGTTCAGTGGTAATGGGCCTCTTCTCTCTACTGCGATCACTCTTTCTGACCATAATTTTGACTGAATATAGGACTATCGCTCGAAGTCACGTCACGTCAATTTCTCTCTAAAAAAGGCTCGTGCCTTTTCTCATTTTAAACTAATGAATTTATTGATGGTTTTGAAGGAAGCGCCACTAATAGTCACGGTTTGAGCCAAAACCACGGCTCAAACCGCGACTAAATGCACTGTAATAAATGCAGTTGCATCTATTTCGTGTGAAATTAGTGGTGGTTTTTTCCAGAACCGCCACTAATGTCTATGAACCGCTACTAATTCAGCGGCCATTTGTTTTCTCGCCGTTTTTTTCCCTAAACCTTGACTAAATTTACGCCAATAAGTTTCTCACCAAGGGGCGCCAATATAGTTGTGGTTTTATCCCAAAAACCGCCACTAAAAACTTCTTTGGTCAAAACGTCCTATTTACTTGCGATTCCTGCTAGTAACCGCTACTAATTCAACATTACTTGCGGTTTTGGTTTTCCGCTACTAAAGCCCGCTTTTTTTGTAGTGTTTGCTTGTTCTTATAATTGCATTCATTACCTTGAGTAGGATCTAAAGTAGCAAGTGTATCTGAAAACACCTTTGATGTTCACCCCACAATAGACTTATCCTCTGAAGACACGACTACTCCCAACCTCTTTAATCATCTTACCCATAATGCACATTCTAACAGGGAAAAAAGGAGCTCTATATATATGCATGTTCAAAAAGATGACTCAGCAATAGTCACATAGGCATCATCCACTACCCGTGTAGATGAGCGAGTGTTGAAGATTGTTAACAAGAGAAGTAATGTTGCCTCATATCAGCGGTTTTTTCTAGCATGTGTGCAAATGGAACGTCTACTTTGCATTTCCCATCTATATGCCTGTAGGGATGGGATAGAAGTTGATTATCTGAACTCTATAATATTTAATGAATGCACTAGGTTAGGAAGAATGCATCTTATCTTTGTTTCTTAAGTTAACTTAGTTTTCAGAAAGTAAGTTTAATGCTATTATATTGATATTTAATGCTATTATATTGATCCAATTCAGCTTATACATGTGGACTTCTTAAATGTAAAACAAGTTGGAAGCAATGTTGTTCTATTCGGTTTTATTTTTAGGACTGTTTAAAAGCACTTAAAGCTAAGGATTATTTATGTTTAAGATATGACTAAAGACTTCTAATTCAATGTTCTTGAGCTGCAATTTTCTGAATTGCAGTGTTGATACTTAATTGATTATAGCAAGTGTTATTTGAGTACCTAAAATGGTATATCAAATCTGGACTTATGGGTTAGACTTACTGTTTTGAAGTATCTTAGTGCTATGAAGGTGATGTTTTAACTATTAAGCTTATGTTATTGCTGTCTTGATGTTCTAAATAATATATAAGTGCTTTCAAATGCTAAGCTATCGAATTCTAATAATTAGAGTACGTTTTGTAATACTTGTATAATCAATAGACATGTTTAGAACAATATAATGGAAGTTCAAGTCTTGCAATGAAGTTGGGATTTTTCTTAGTTATAGTAGAGAATTAGCATATGATTGTGTATGTTATGTTTTTGGTAGTGTTGTTCTTTGGGATAAACATGTTAATAATGAGTATATTGTTATGTTTCTGAATTTTGATAGAAGGTACAGTTTTGGATTAGTTGAGTATGATTGGACATTAACAATGTAAATTAATTATGACTTTCTATTTAAATTTCCTTGGAATCTCATGTACTATTTTAAGGTTATAATTTTAAGGAGGGCAAATGCAGTCTTACATTTCTTGTTTATTTTGTTCAAGTGCAATGCATGGATCTTCAAGATATATAGTTGTGTTCTTGAGTCTTGAAGTGGTTGTTTTAAGTAAATTCCCATTTAAGATATGCAAGGAGATTGGATAGTTTTGTTACATTTGTTATTATCCTCTTTGGCTCCATGTTTAGATTTCCTCCTCATGTGGTGTTGCTCATGATTTAAGCTGTTTCAATTTTAAATGTGCTAAATAAGTTGTTTGGATACATTCTTGAATAGAGGTGCAAAGATTAAAAGAAAAAGATGATTGATTGTACCTGATTATTTTATGTTTCTAACCACTAATTTTGGGAAATTAACACTTTTCCTAGGCTAATACATGACAATTTAGGCATTTTTACATTTAGAGTTCCAATGCATTGAGTTAATTACATTTTGGTGTTAAATTGAGTATTTTAAGGTTTTAACTCATGTATTTCTGATTTATGGACTTGGGATATTATAATTTGTGCTTAAATTTGTCATTGTAGGAAGTTTTGATGAAGATGTGCCCGAATTTCAGAAATTACAGTTTAGTGCTCGAATTTCAGAAATGACAGCCAAGTCCCGTGGCACTGCATATCTCAACTGGGCAAGGACAAGTTGAGTAATTTGGGAGCTTAAAGGAGGGAAAAGATGGAATAAAAATTGCTGGGTTCATTTTTATATTTTTCTAAATAGAGATTAAATGAGTAAGGGTCCCGTTTGGAAGCTTATTTGGGAATTTAGCCTAAACCTTTAGATATAGGGCTTGAATTTCATAAACCAAACAGCCCCTTACCTCCTTTAATCCCTAAAAGAGTTCCCAGACATGAGAATCACAAACAGACCATCACAGCCACCATCTTCATCGTATCAAATCAAGAGCTCGCTATCTTCTTCATCCACTATCGCACACCACCACCTTCGGCCTCCACTCTACCTCCATCTCCTCACCTAGGCCGGCGGTTTCCATCATCTCTTCCAGTCCATCATCATCCATTCACACATTTAATCCATATCTTCTTCATCCACCATCGCACAAGAATCATCTTTGACCACCACTTCCTTCACCATCGTCATCTTGCTTCTCATCTCCAATATTTTTCATCTCCCTTCAAGTTTTCATTCCCTTACTCGGTCTTTCTGTTTCTCAACTCCATTTCAGGTTCCACTATCAACATTATCATCACCATTATTCCTTCCATATATATCCCCAATCTTTCATTTCCTTCGTTCTCCATCCCTTCCAATTCCTTAATCATGACTGATAGCTTGTGTGGGATCTTTGGAGCTGGAGCAGAAGCAATGAGGGGCTGATCAATGTGCTTCTTGGTGGTAGCTTGCAATTGGAGCTTCAATGGTCTCCTAAGGGAGTGTTTTAGTGTTTTCATATGTTTAATTACACATTTATGTTCAAATTCTTTTGATTTGTATGTATGTGTGTTGATTGGAACATGGTACACTATGGATCTCTATTACTTGTGGTAGTTTTCCCTTTTGATTGTGTATGTAATAAGTGATTGCTTTTATATACATAAATCTTAGTGTTTGTATCTTGGTATTACTCAATTGATGTGGTAGAATCGCTTATCTCCTTTGGATTGCTAGCTTGGATTAGTGCACTTGTTTATTGCATTTAGCACTAGACACTAGATCCAATCTTGAAAGGTCAAATTACACCTTTAAGAAGAGACTCATTGTTTCTTTGTCAAGGACTCTCACTACCAAGCGATTTTTAACAATCACCTAATTAATTAATTGTGCAAGCGATGCGCCGAATTAATTAGTAATTAGGATGATTGGACTTAGGCGATTGCCTTTGGTTCTTTTAACATTTGGTCTTGGATTTTGAACTCCCAATTCATTTGAGAAACTATGATAATTGCAAAGTTTTCACCAAGAACGCTTTTTCATCAAATAGTTTTAAAAAACAATCTACTTTGCTTTCCTTAAACCCAAAATCCCAAAAACAAGTCAATTTACATTTCTATAACCTAAAATACCAAAAACATCATTTCAATGACAAAACCCCATTTTATTTGTTTTTTAATGTATTTAGGTTAGTCTAGGCATCAAAATAAGTTGACTCCTTTGAGAGACGACCCGAGTTTGAGCCACTTTGCTCAAGCCTTGGTTTCACACATTTTCTTGCATTTCACCCTGAGGCGCACCATTCCGACAAAGGTCAAATCAATGATAGAGGTCTAAATTTAAGATCTAGAAATTTATTGGTTTGAAATAGAGGTGTAAAAGAAAGTTTGCTAGGGAGGGATTCAACAGGTATCTAATATCTTTTGGTTATGTTTCAGTTATTTAATAGGTATGTAAAAAAAGACTTGATGTTTGATATTTTCAAATGTTAAAAGGAAAGGGTTCATATTTAAAATTATAATGTTCAAGGGGCTTAGAAGAGTTTATAATAGCATACTTTCTTGGGTTGCTTTCTTATGCTTTCAAATTTTATGTTGTATGACTTTGTACTTGCATTTGGAAATATGATTGAAGATTTTAATGAGATGTTTAATATGAAATGTGAAGTTGTAGTAATTTTGCTTTGCTTAAGCCGAATTGCTACTCTGTGTTAGTGAATATGATTTTGTTTGATTAATAATATGTGTGTTCTGCTCGTGTTGTTTTCCCTGATGTGATCGATGTTTTGTGTTTGCGTTGGGAGTTTATGGAATGCAGGTGCTTGTGCTGTTTCAGTGATTATTTGCCTTGTCAAACAATTGAAGTATTCTTCATATGCTTGATTTTTTTGCTCTGTTTTGGTTCACAATGTGAATTGGACTGCATATATTGGATTGAGTTTAGTTTAAGTGTTGCTTCTGCCTTGTGCAACTTTATGCTCAGTTTTGTTTTGATGTTGGGTGATTAGGTAAAGGAAAAGTAATGAATGTGGTTGGTACTTGTTTCACTTAAGTTGATCATTGTTCTGATATGTTTTATCAATGTGATGCTTAAGTATGTTCTGAATTGCTTTTGGGTATATGTGTTGGTGTGTATGCATGTGATGCTTGTTTTATGATAGTGTAATTGGTGATGGAGTTGGGATTGTGATTGAAGAATATTAGAAATAGGAAGGGTAAAGATATATGTAGCACTATAGGAACGTGAGAGACGCAGAATTATTATAAGTTAGTATATATATATTAATTTATTATCTATATGTAATTATAGGAGAAGGTAGTAGAGTTGAATTTTCTGGACACTATGAAGAGGAAGAACCAAGTTACGAGTAAATTTAGAAGTCATGGAGCAGTTTATTTCATAAAAGATTTCATTAAAGCGTATAACATGCATAAAATTCATAATATCTGTAGCAATGGTAAGCTTTTTAATCCTTAGAGGTACAATGATGATGAAAGTTAGTCACTTCCCATTTACCAAAGACTGAAAATCCTGCAGGTAGAGGGCCTCTACTATTTAACAAAAATTTTATTAGTAGTTGGCAGGCCTCCACTATTTAACGAATATATTATTAACAGTGGTTGGTAGAGACTAATGATTCACAGTATAAGGATAAAGATTAGCAGATTGGGAGAAACTAACTGGGAAAGCAGTAAGGTAGTATGAAGAAGTAGGAATGCCTCCTATATTTTTACCACTGTAGATAGCTATTATGTTGTTATAGTAGAAGAGATACGTATAGATAAATAATATATAATCTAGAGAATTTATAAATATAGTGTAAGGGGTTCTAACTCCCCAAGCGCTATCAAAAAGGGGGAAGTAAGTTAAGAATATTCAAGTTATTTTAATTATTTTAATAACCACTCTATTTTACAAAAAGTTTTTAAATTGTTCCAATTTGTCAGAAAAGCACATTCCAATAGAAATGAAGTTAGATTGTTATTTAGAAAGAAAAAGTTTTAAATTTTTCATATTTTTGGGCTTCTAATATTTGCAAAAGTGGTTATAAATTAATTAAAATACTATAGTATAGTAGTGAAAATTTAGGTGTTACACTAAGGACAAAGGGTTTTTATGTAGACATTTGTTTTCCTTTGATCAGAGAATTTTAAAGATTCATCATTTTGTGGGGTTTTGTTTTTATATCTCAAGTATTTTGTTTTATATCTCCATTATTGCCTATTTCTCAAATATGTTGTCAGTGGCAGCTGATACTGTTTAATTTTTATGTTTGCATATATTAATCAAAAAATGAGGCTTCCAAAAAAGTTTATCTAAAAAATGAGCCTAAAAATATGCAAAAAAAATTATGAAAGAAAATTGAGACAATCCCGTTCCGCCCTAGTCTCGTCCCATTCCGGTTGGGATCGGGACAACTTTGGGACGATAAGGGATATAGGACGACAATCTTGTCCCAACTCCATTTTTGGGGACAGGGATGGGATGAGGGTGTCCTGGTCCTGTCTCGTGAACACACCTTCTTCCTAGTGCCTAGTGCCCATTCGTGAAAACTTCTGAGACATTTTAGCTCTTTAATCCAAAATTAAATATAACCATACTTGATTATTGAACATTATTTAAGTCAGGGAAAAGAGTATATAAGTAAATTATGGGAGAAATTAAAAACAAAAAGTTTAGTATACTTTACTTTAAGTAAAAACATATACATGTCATAGTTTCATTAGACACAAAATACCATTAGATGAGCTTTTTATTGTGTAAAATTGGTTTTAAAGAAAAGTATATTTTAGGCTTAGTAATAATTTTAATTGTATAGAACTTTAAACTTTACATGTGTAATCAATTTTACCAAAGTTAGAGTATGAAAAAAAAAAAGGAAAAATTAATATGAGGTCCTATAGAAGGCAAATAATTAAGATCAGGTCCAATGAAATCACAAAATTAAAGTGAAGTCCCTTTAGACTTGAATTATATTAAGCGGTAGTGTCAAATTACACTTTTACACATTGTGCAATTTTTTTGGTTAAAAATACGGGGCTATAAGCCCAACCATTGTATAATAATTTAAAGGAAAAAACTTACCTCCAATCAGTGCTTTTAGACCCGGACCGAGCCGAACGGCCGGACCGGCCGGACCGTCGGCCGGAGCTACAAGCGGCTCGGTTTCAGGTCGACACCCGTTTGATAGATCGAGCCGTTTTGGGCCGGTAAGAACCGCCTTTTGAGCCGGAACCCGTCATTAAACCGGGAGCCGCAACGAGTATTAGAAAACCGGACGGGTCACTTGAAAGAGGTCCAGTAACTCTGAAAGAGAAGGAAGACGAAGGTAAGGGAGGAAGATGAACCAGCAAAAAAAGCTACAGAGGTTACCTCTTTTATTTCTTTCTTTAATAACTATGAAACAATGAAAAAATGGCGATGAAATGAAAAAGATTATACTTACCACTTGACTCTGAATATGCCGGAGACAAAGGGGAAACAAGACGCCGGAGAGAAGGAGGAATGAAGGTGAAAAAACGTGAAAAGGCACCCAATTGAAACACTCTTTTTCTCTGTCATATGTACTGCACTCTCTCTTTTCAATGTAAAGAATTGATTATATCTCTATGACAAGTTAATAGCCACACACACATTCACCGAGACTTTTTTACTTTCTAATTTGAAATGACAGCATTTTTTTAATTCAATGATATTAATTATTGTTTTCCCCCTCAATTTTTTGATTTTTTTTTAGCTCTTTATGCTAATATGCTACTTTTTATAAAACCATTTTATGAAATTTTGTTTGTCTTATTAAAAGTCCTTTTAAAATTTTTATTTTTTATGATTGATGTGAATGTAATAATTTTACTCTTCAATAAATATAAAGAGAGAAGAAGGAGATGAAATATGTCTAAATATTATTAAACTAGTCATAGGGTAAAATTGAAAAAGCTTATTAATTTAGGCCATCTTTAATGAGTTAACTAACTAACTTCCCTTTATATGTGAGAATTATGCAATATTCATTTATAAAAAAGAGCATAGTAATATTATTAGATTTATATGTTGTTTATTTCACTTTTTATTTTTATGTAAAATATGTATGTAACTATTTTTATTATTTTTAAATTTGATTATAATGTCATCGGCCCGACCGAACGGCTCGACCGAATGAACCGTTTGAACCATGACCCGTTAGTTTTGCCGGCTCGACATCCGGTCCGGCTTTTAAAACATTGTCTCCAATTCCTTATGTCAAGTTCGTCTAGTTCTCCAATTACAAAATGCTACATGGATTCATTGAAAACATCATCATTAGACGGTGTTAGCCTCTCATTTCCTTCTTCACCCTTCTTTCTCTTTACCTTCTCTTAGTCCCTGCATTTCACCTCAACTTCCTAATTCATGGCTTCTTGTGCGTCCCCTAGATCGGCTTTCTCCTTTCACCTTTCACCTTTCACCTTTCGCCTTTCCTTCTCTTTCCCTCAATGTCACCCTCTCAGATCCAAGGTTCATTTATCTCCTTTCAAATCCCTTCCCAATCCACTCTCCCATAAACGCTTTGATCTTCCAAGATTCTATCTCATTTTCCGTTGACGTTGCCAAAGAAGATACTCCTACATTAGCCTCTGAGTGGCCAAATTCGCCATCCTCGTCACCCTATTCGATAAGCATCAATTGGAAGAGAAATTCACAGATTTGAACACCGGAATTTTTTAATGTTGATCCTCTGGGTGCAAAATCAACTTGAAGAGAAATTCACAGATTTGAGATTAATGGTTTCGCTTAGAATCAAGTCTTGGTATGGTGGTAATTCTCTCACTTATGGACAGAAGGTTGTGCTCATTTATGGTAGACTAGCAGTTCGTGTTTATCTTTTTTTGGACAGAAGAGACAAACCAAGAGAAACACAGAAGGCTTCGATCCAACAATGCCCTTTCAAATTTTCTCAACAATCATATCCAATAAAGTTACAGATTTAGTATCGGAAGACTGAAATCCAAAAGCTGCACAATAATAACTCCAAAACTAAAATCTCACGAGCGGAAGATGATAAGAATAAGAGCAATCAAATGCAAAAAAATTATCTACTTCTATTATTGAAATTCATTATCTCGTAATATTATACAGAGATGAGCGACAGGGAGAGCTGGAGAGGGTGGTTCACTGGTTTGTAGCAATCGCAGGCCGTCAACGAGGAGAAGGAATCCATGTCTCAAGGGCCTTCACTTTGATTTTTTGATTTCAAGGACCTAATCTTAAATTAGCTACCTTCGATGGGACCTTATACTAATTTTCCCAAAAATAAAATAATAATAAAATTAGTTCTCACTTTTCCAAAGCAAACTGAAGAAAAGGAAAGGAAAAAGGGAAAATGATATAAAAATACTTTTTAAATTTCAGAATCTCATATAAGATATGAGTTGACTACTATAACAAATCACTTATATGAGATTTTAAAATTTAGAATGTATGCTTCTATCATTTTGTAAGCCCCCAAAATTTCCTTCTACTTCCAAGAGCCGTGTCATATCTCTTGGACCCAAGAGGTAAGGCCACTCGTGCAAATCCATTCCAAAAGGCAACATGTTCGTTCCATGCCTGACAGACACCAGATAACCATTTTGGGCCAACGGATGCCATATTACAAGAGGCATGTTCTGCCAATGAATATCAGAACTGAAGCCAAAGATCCCGCATTTAAGGTTACTCTCCCTGTGAGACTGAGGAAGGAGGATCCTGTAACGGGAAGATAAGGGAGAAAAAAGAGAAATCACTCTCCACGATAGGGGGAACAGTTTTTTGAAATTCGAGACAGATAAAAAAGGGGGGAGGATTAAAAAAGACACCTGAACGCATCTGAGGAAAAAGATTACTCTCAAGAGTCAAGAGCATACAAAGCATACTATTTACTGAAATTTCAGTGTTAATTGTTCTCGTTTTTACTCCTGTTTTGGTTCATATTTCCCTGTATTCGTTTTGTTCATTGTTATTCCTCTAATTCATTGTATCAACTCGATGATTCGTTCTCGAATTGCTGTTGACTCGTTTATTTCAATTATTGTAATCCGTCAAAAAAGTAAAAAACTATACAAATAATTTAAGTTTCACTTTATCCATTTTTTGACCACCACACATTCCCCCATCAAAATAATGATTACAAAAATAATAGTTAAATTGAAAACAATGTTGATAACTCTACCTAGGTTGAATGATGAGTTATAAGTATAACAAAGGGTTAAAGAGCAATTTGGCCAATTGACTATTGTCCAAGATGTAAGTAACATAATTAACAATAAAAAATGCGTAGTATCACCAATGTACATTTTAACTAGGGTTGGATTGACCAATGCCATTAAAAATACCAATCGTCGGTCAAAATTTTAAGTGGGCCCCACAATTTTTTGTGTCACAAAAGTAAGACTATTTGCTCAAATTAAACGACGTTGGCCAATCCGCCCCAATTCAAAAGTCCATGAGTAATGCTTCCTCTTTTTATTGTCAATTATGTTACATACATCTTAAACAACGGTCAACGGTCTATTGACCAAATTACTCTTTTAAGGGCTATCAACCGCATCTATATCCAACAAAAGGAAACCAAAAAAATTTTATAAGATCATAACATCAATCTTGTAGGGAACAAGTGGCTCTAATAGAACTTTGACATTCTAAAGAAATTTTTATTACTTCCTCCACTAATTGAAGACCTTACAACATCCACTAAAACTGCAAACTCAAGACAAGTTTGTTTGTTACAACAACTGTTGGCAATAGAATTGTTAAAGAATCTGTGAGACAATTGTAAGATGAAGACTTTGCTATATCTTATCAACACAATAATTCAAAAAAAACAACGAATCGTTCAAAGTTCTAGCTCAATAAACTAGTCAACTACCAATTAATAAATAAACGTTTACACAAGAATTTCCAAATAGTTACATTAAAATGAAACTACTTGCCAAAAATATCCTAATGCAAAACAGCCCATCAGTATGACATAACTTTCAGCAGCCAGTTGATTTAATCTCTTCCATTGCAACTTTTGACCGAAAAAAAACAAAACAGGATCAAAATTTTGTTAAAATAGCATTCAACTATTAGATGCCACATACTATGTTACAAATTCCAGCAATTGAAAAAAAAAAAAAAAAGAAAGCTTGAATCCCACACAATCCAAAACCACAATCTAAACAAGATCAACATATCTCAAAGAGACAACCCAACCGGACAAAAAACTCAAGGGACCATAGGCTTGTTATCAAAGGCTTCTCTCGCTTCCACTAAGTCAGGTCGATATCTCTTTGAAAGAACTTCCACTTGCTCAGAAAATGACTTGTTCCCATGCTCTCCAATATGCTGAACCATTTGAGTCCATCGTTTTCTACATACATCACCAGACCTATACTCAACCAAGTCATCCCAGTCCACCTCATCTATGCTGCAGGCATCCAATGTATATAAAGCATTAAGCAGGCGGTAGTCATCGGTATCAGCCCATTCACCATCAGCAACCATAGGAGATGATAGTTGATCATACCACTTCCAACAGCAAAGCTGACTGGTTCTAGTGGCCACCTTATCACCAATGACCTCCCAACAAATATTATCCCGCAACATACCATGCTTAAATTTTCTATTGTCCTCTAAAGCCCTCATACTTAGATTAGCATTTACTAAATTAAATAATTTTTGATACTCCTCTTGTGACCAATGTCCTTTGTTTATATTTCCTAATTTTATCCTACGCCATTGATCCTTTACGTGATACCGATGTTTCCCCATTGTATCAGCCAACATTCTCCAGTTAGCCCCATGCTTTTCATGGAAATTTCGTACAACTTCTAACTCTTCAGGGGTCCATGTACGAGAATCACCCCTTTCGAACAAAATATGACCACGATGGTATACACTTCTTACAGGCCGGTGGGGCAAAGCTGATGCAATTTCCTTCCAACAACATCTAAGCTCCGGATATGATGAGCAATGGAGTATCATATCCACGCCTTGATCATGATCACCCAACCCATGAGAATCTATATAGCCGTAAATAGCCTCTTTAATCTTCATGTCTTCCTCTTGTGTAAACCTTTTCCCTTGCACTAAACCATCATCAAAAACTTCCACTTCATTAGAAAATTTTACTCGTTTATCTCCCTTGCTCTTCTTTTTCATTTTTCTTTTCTTGCCTTGATCGTCACCTTTAGTAGAACAAGCATGTTCAATGCCATCCCTCATATTTCTTTTGTCCAAAATGGGATCACCTTCATCACTTTCAGCTAAAGCTCCATCACCACCATTGCTTTTGAATTCATTATCTTCTATACTTTTGCTTTTATTGGTTAGTTTCTCCTTCTTCTTTGCCTTCTCCTTCTTCTTAATCCTCTTCCCTTGATCATCATTGTTAGTTGCAAAAGAATGTATATCAGCATCTATCATCTCAGCACTAGCTAAAAATGACCCACTTTCATAATCACCAACAATGATGTCATTGATTATTTCTTCATTATCTTTTCCCTTCTTCCTTTTCTTTCTCTTCATTTTAGTGTTCTCTTCTCCATTTCTCATAAATGTGACATCCATTTCACTGGAACAATCTTGTCCCTTGGCTGCTATACCTGTACAATTTTCCTCCACTTTGTTCAAATCGAACACTTCATCAGTTCTGCATTTATCCTTTTTAATCTTATGCTTCCGTTTCTTTTCTATATCTGACTCCACCTTAAGAGTATGCCCCAAATCCTTTTCATCAGTTGCTGGCACATCCATAAAGTCCTTGCTCCTGTTAAACTCAGGTCATTTTCTTTTTGACTCTCTCATCCAATGGATTGTATTATAAATGAACTTAATAGATGTTACAACACAAAGCAAGGCTGAAAACACAGAAAAAATTGAAATAAGTTACAGTATCGACAAGCTGATCGTAGTTACAGATTAGCCATGTCAACTGAAATTTCAGCCATATGAATTATGATTGTCACAAGATATAGTCATAGATCAAACAAATAAAAGCTTTGGTCCAGGAATGTCCAATTGATGAGAGAGAGAGAGAGAGAGAGAGAGAGAGAGAGAGAGACTTCGTAGGTGATAGCATCACCATACACCGCTGCTAAGAAATCCATGCTACTAGTTAGTAACAAATTATTCATCATCTGAAGTGAGGATACAACCCAAAAAAGAGGAGAAACACCTTGAAGCCGAACATACCATCCACACAATAAAGAAGAGAGAGAGAGAGAGAGAGAGAGAGAGAGAGAGAGAGAAATGCAACTTCTAAGTTCTAAGCAATTTAATACTGAAATTATTTAGGTATAGCCAACCCACCTTTGTAATTTTTCTATATTGGCTATATCTAAATATATAATTCTTTTCCATGTACATCAGAGGATGAAATCCATTTTTTAACATGTAAATCGATTCTCCCAGCACCAATTGAGTCAATTCCACAAGCCAATAACATTGCAATGCATGACAATTACAAATATCATATTCTCAAAAACCTTGTTAGTACGTTACTACAAACATGAAACATCTAACTCCAACATGATTTTCCAAATTTAACTCCAAATCAATACAATCAAGGATCCTGGACCTCCTATTGAAGATGAAGAAAATGGAAAGCCATTTCATAACACTGAACTTTCTATTGTAGTTTGGAATTACCCTCCAATTTATGATTTTTTTTCTACATGAAGCAAATTTCAACAAAGATAAACAGAAAAATCATTTCGCTGAGTTTTGATGATCGGTTATATTCTATCAAGAGGAAAACTAAAGTGTGACAGAAAGTATATCAGTTATTATTACGTATTTAATGTTTTATCCCCTTACATGTCAATCAACTAAACTTATTTATGTCTGTGGAATAGCCTGATGTGTAAAAGCAAGAAACAAAATTTTAGTATTGAATATTATTCAGATTTCCAAATATTAACTTTGTACATTTACATTATAAGCCGTATTAGAGGGCATGAAAGGTTCAAAGACAGGACTCTCCAACTAAAAATACAACAAATTACCATATATTTCGTTAAATAAAGCTTAGTTTACCAGTTCTCCCCATTACACAAACAAGGGTAATCAAACCTAAAAGCATGTGATAAATTTACAAATAGTGTAAAAGGTAAGCCACCAACGAAGCTTATGACAAAACCAAGTAATCTCTGTTTGGTAAGAAATAGGTGGTTAGTGAAACTAGGAAAAACATTTTTCTGATGCAAATTTGTAGAATGAATTAAAAATAAATAAATTTTGTATGATACAATAAATATGTTTACTGATATATACTTGAGGAGTTTGATGTACAATGTAAAATCCAAAATAAAGGGCCAAGCAATAGCCAACAAGGAAATATCAGATAAATAACAGCTAAAACCAATAGAGTCAATTAATTACTTGAGTGGATTCCATGGAAAAGGACCATGCAAAATATTTTTCAAAAAAAAAAAAGTCAGCTCCAGTTCGAGCCATCTCCCAACAGTATAATAATAGGTCATGGAATTACAGAATATCATAACCCTTCAGAACTAACCTGTTCGAAGCAGAAAATATGATAAATTTGAATGAAGACATTCACTGCGTCTAAATTGTATCCACAGCAGTCCAAAAACAGGAACACACTACCAGTTGTTGCATAATTTAAAACTTGAGAAGACCAAACCTATTTATTAAATTTTCAACTTTTCTATCTTTATGCAAGCTGGAAACTAGAATTGAAATTAATAACTCAACTTAACACTCATCAAAACTAGCATACAGCCCAAATTATCAAAAAAAAAAAAATCCCCACAGAGGAAATAAGTAAAAGATTATTAAAAAAAAGAAGAGAATATTGGGACATTATATGCTAGCAATTCGATCCCCAAAGAACTAATCCTCTTATGGCAATTGCAAGAATCCAAAGTTCAACAAAGACCGAAAAGGATTATGAAAAAAAGTACAGGATTAAAAGATTTTACCATCGAAGGGAGGAACCGAGGGATACAAACTCAGACGAAGTTTACGAATGCGATGGAGCAAAGTTGTATTTGCCCATTTTTAATGTTTGGTAAGAGTTGAGTGGTCGTAGCTCGTACCTCGTAGGGGACTAGGATGGTCATAACTCATAAGTATTCTTGTTTAGGGTTTGGGTTTTTGGAGAAATGAAATCACTTAAACGACATCTTTCGGTCTTCTCTTCTCCCCTGCAGTTTTTTCCTCAACAATGGTGGCAGGGATTATTATTGAGAGAAAAAAGGATGAAAAAGACTGTTTTAAATTATGTGTTAATTGAAAGAAACATAAGTAATTTCCTAAACTTTAAAAGTATAGTTAAGTCTTTAACACTTCATATAGAATATACAATTTTGTGGCACCTTTCTATCTTTCTCATATTTTGGATGTGTCACTTTCCCAAATAATAAAAAAAAAAAGAACTAACCCTTTTTTTTCAAAAAAAAAAAAAGAAAGAATCAGATTTTTTAGAATCTTGATAGTTGATACTTTCGAAAAAAATTAAACAAACAACTTATGCCCCGTTTGGTATAAGAGAACTGAGGCCAGAGAAGTGGAAATGGAATCAGCATTTATGTGTGTTTGGTGCATTGGAGCCCGGTTCCTCATAGAACCCAGTTCCATCAAAATTGATGGAACCTAATTCCAACGCCTTACCCATGGAATTGAGTTCCCACCTTGATTCTTTCTTCATTTGCCTTCTCTACCCCCTCAACTCTTATGGCATGTTCAACCCATCACATTCCATACTTATCAATTCAGCCACCAGTCACCCACCTCCACAGCCGTCTCGTCAACGTCCGCACTGATTGCCATCGTCGATGTCGGCACCTCTCATTCACGATTATGGTCTTCGCCACTACCGTTGAAACGGTCTCATATCTGGAATCGCTCTTAATTGTCTTCTATCTCATTCTTGTTTTATAGGTTTTTTGTCATCTCTTGCGAAAAACAATAACGGTGGTGCCGCATTTTTTTATCGAATCTGCTGTTAATAGCCAACATTGATGGCAGTGAAGCTTTGCTGACTGTGGCTATAGGAGCTTTCAACAGGATGGGATTAAAACATAAGTTTCTTGATTTTTGTTTGTGTTGATTTAGATTATTGATGGCCTCTATGGTGGCTCTATGCATTTTGGATAGTAGTTGAATGCTTGGAATTTGGATGGCAACTGGAAGCTTTGCTTGGGAGAGTACACATGCCTCCACCTCCCACTAGCTAAAGGGCTTTGCCCCATAAGAGGCCGCTTCACATAGGCTACGAAGATGCCTCCCCAAGTGCCGCGACTGGAAGCACAACAAAGTGCTCGTTTCCAGGAATCGAACTCTCGTCAAAATGGTCAACCAGGTCGAGAAGTCCAACCCCTTCGCCAGCTGAACCAATGGATGATGGGTAGCTAGTGCTTTATTGATCAATGACATATGATGCTCTATAATTAATTTGTTAATAATCCAACACATGGTATATTCTTCTGTTTTCAAAAGTAAAATCCACTTGAAGCAGCCAAAAGAAGAATGGATGCTACATATTAGTTCTAGCATATGCAACAGAAACTGGGTATTTTTGGATATAGGTTTGTTGAATGAAATATTATTTTGATAATGAATAACCACCAACTAGACATTGAGTTCTAGTATCTTGCATCACACGTTGAAGTAAAGTCGGATTGCTCGTCACAATTGCATCAACATGCTCAGATAGCACCTTTTGCATGGATTCTTCATCATCAACTGTCCAGGCATAGACCCTCTTTTTCCTCCTGTCAACCATCAAGCAAAACTTGATCATTACACACGAACACTTTGTTTATAAAGCTGATTCATATATGCTCTACATGAAATCCATACCTGCGCAAGACTTTAACAAGCTTTTCATCAATCAATGGATGATAGACACCAACAACCTCAGCACCTTTCATCCTTAACAAATTTGTTCTAGCCCCAGTAGATGGGTCCTTCATAACAATGTAGCCTACCTGCATTATGACAGTAACATGCAAGAAAATTATAATGGAATACCAAACTAAGAGATAAAAGTCACATCCCCAATATCAATTAATCTCTAAGGGCTTGCTTTGAATAACAATTGGAGCCTTCAAAAGCAACCTTTCAATCGTGATTAACGATGTACAAGGTAAATAGGTAAAAGAAGCTTTGTCTTGGCTTAGGTAAACATACTTATGAATCATGATTCCAATTCCAAATAGGCACTTATAAGTTCTATCTGGTCTAATTTTGTCATTATTCAAGCAACTAATAAGAAAACAGAAAACCAGCATGCCTAGTGAAGTGATAAACCAGAATGCTTCTGATGATTGTGAAGGATTGCTGAAATCATGGACCAGGTCCTCCTACTTTTTCTAAATTGATGATAAAAACTATAGATGCCAAAAGTGGCACACAAGAACTTCATGATTAATATTTCATGTCTATGTAACTCTATCAACCATAAAAAATCTGACAGCAAACGATACAAGACAGCCATCTCAACAGACAACCATAAAGGCAAAGAATTCCATTAGACTTTTCCCTGGTTTTTTTTTTTTTTTTGGGGGGGGGGGGGGGGGGGGTTCTAAATAAGGTGAATTGCTTCTTACTGTGATATCTGATGACATTCTAATCACATCCCTTGCTAAACTGTCACTTTTAGCCCATACGAGGCAGTTTCCACAGTCTGTCCTCTCCACCTGAAAGGAGGTACTGAAAACATCAGATCACATTACTGGGCAAACAGAAAATTAATTCAAACATAATGTCAGATTTAGAAGTTCTTCAGTCTATTTCAATTGGATTCACATATCCGTGACGCATGCAAACGACTACATATGATTTCCAGGGGTGTGGAAAAGGGGTTTTGATCTACTTCTTAGGCTCTAACATATTAACATGAACATTCAAGTCTATAGCATAACCTAAGCTATTTAGCAAAATCGGTATCTTCTTTTCTTTCTCACGTGGAGTTATATATGAGGATAAAAAGAAGATTTAACCAACCATATCAATATATAACATCATCCTATAAAGTGATGGGAAGAAAACCTGACTACAGAAAATTCAAAGACAAGCAAAAAAATTTTAAAATTGTTGTAGTCAAAACACATTGGAAAGGAAATTTAATTTTAATCTCATGAAGAAGAAATCAAAAGTCAATACTCAAACTCAGAGTCCTACTCACGTCAATTCCCATCATGTCAACTATACATACTTTTGTCAGGCCACCAACTAATCGAAAAACTTAAGCTCAGATAAATAAACATAATATAGAAAAATGATAGGACAAACAATGACTAGAAACTGGACAATAATGAAATATGGGTGCCTGGTGACAGGGAAGGAGCATTATGCTTACGGCAGATAGAATGTCTTTAGCAAGCCCTTTTTCATACAATGGCGGTCCAACCTTAGCATCTAGGATTATCTGCCTCACTGAAGTAGCAGTCAACTAAGACAGTAAAGTAATAGTCAGAAATTAGCCAAAAAATATAAGAAGAAAAAAAAAATGTAAAAGGAGAAAAATCCAGGAACAATGACAATAGCAATTGACCATAATTCAAGGAGGAAAGCAAGCCAAAGGGAGGCTGAGCACGGATATTCAAGTTTTACAACCCTGTAATTATACCTTCAGTGCCTCTTCAATGGTAGTTATGCCTTCATCATTAAACTTCTCCGCAGACTGATTCAAAGCACTGAGCTCTCTTATCTGCAAAAACAAACTGAACAGGATCTTAGTCAATGTTACACTTAACAAACCTACAAAAATGTCATTTCAACAGAATGAAAATGAAACTTCAAAGTGTGATATCAATTAATAGAGACCCTTATGATACCACAAAAATGTAAAAAAAGATTCACTACAACATGCCATTAGTTCATGAGTCTCAAAACTCATGAAAAACGAATGCTCAATAGCTCCATGGAGTAAAAAGATTACAGGAGATGATGGAATAAGGTCTTACATCATACTAATAGATCTTGGCCAATTGAACCATTTGACAAAAAAAAAAAAATCAGTAACTTTGGCAGCATTTATTTTATTTTGAAGACAATGCTTGATCAAACTTGCAGGTTCATATTAAACTATTACTTTAGGTGACAAATATACTGCTAAGGGAAAAATTACTATTATATTAGGCTAAAGTATACTTTTGGTCCCTTATCTTTGTATCAAGTCCTCTTTTGGTCCCTTAACTTTGAAAAGTACACTTTTGGTCCTTTTTCGCTAACGCCGTTAGTTTCATTTAAAGGAAATAATTTTTATATTTGAAAATTTGACCATTTTTATTAATATTTAATTATAAAATTACTTTTTAGATTTGTTGAGTCAGCATTTTCCGTTAAATCAAACTAACGGTGTTAGCGAAAAAGGACCAAAAGTATACTTTTCAAAGTTAAGGGACTAAAAAAAGACTTGATGCAAAGATAAGGGACCAAAAGTATACTTTAGCCATTATATTATTATCAGCTATTAGCCGACCCCATTCAATGAGATATGGCTTTGTTGTTGTTGTTGTTGTATATTATTATCAGCTATGAAAATTCTAAATGCAAAATTCTGATTAAACCAGCAACTTCAGTGGGAGATTGACAAAGTTTAACAAAGGAAGCACAACTTAGCTGCCAACCACACATAAACACAAAATAAGGAACTGACAGCTCCATGCGAGTCAATTGATGAAATCTAAGATAGTATGGGATGCCTAAATTCCACATTAAGAAGTACAATGCTCTACATAAGATAATTTCAGCCTATCAGCAATCAACAACAATACTTATAGGACACCTCCAATAGGCAGTGAATAAAACAAAATTAACTACCTGATTTGAGCTTAAATGCCCAACTTTAGATGTAGTATTTCTTGATAATCGTTGCAAATCCCTGCCTGCATCAAGCAAGAATTAATGTCTGTCTAGCTATAAATCCAACTTTAGAGGTGATGACGACATAAAGCTGACAAGTCCGTTAATATTTAGCAGATTGCAAAATAAACTAATGAGATTATGAGAATAATATTAGAGAAGTGCAACATTATAATTTTCATACATTCGACAAAAAAATAGCACTCCATAAATCTGTAGTTGATAAATGTGATGTCGAAATTACAATGCATCAAATCTAGGACTCCAAACCTCAAATAAACCCAATGAAATGCATCAGAAAATATTTGGTAAGATGCTTTTTGGTACCTCAAATAAACCCAATGAAATGTATCAGAAAATATTTGGTAAGATATTTTATTGGCTTACACTAAGAAGGTTCTATAATTAGTTTTAGTATTTCAAGGATAGTTGTGACTAATCCCTATATAAAACTTATAAGCAAGTACCTATCATGGAGAGCAAACAAAACTCCATCTAAAGAACGAGATACGTCAATCTCAATGCAATCCACTTGAGAATGGAGCGCAGAGACATATGCAGCTATCTGTAAGGATACTCAGATACAACAAAAGGAAGAACTATGTCATAAACGAGAGCTCTAGCATACAGATGTTAGATGTATTTTCAAACATTTAATTGTTGATAACATGTGACAAATCTATACCAAATCAAATTTGAAGTTAACCAGATAGTTACCAACCATTAAAATATTTTAGGGATAAAAATAAATTAGGTACATTGCTTCAACATCACTTCAGCTTTTAAATTAATTCTAACATGCGTATTCATAAACACTCCCTCCAGCCCTTTATATAAGATGTTTTAGACACTATGCACAAAGATTAAGAAAAGTAATTAGACTGCATTATTTGTTCAAAAGTATCCTAGGATTCCAATTGTACCCTAATTGATTAAAAAGATACCCTCATGAGTTACGAGAAAACAATTAATATTCCATGGGTATAAATGGAATATCATTTGAATTTTTAACTAGGCACCTTATAATTTGGACCAGCTTTTATTATTGGAAAGCAACTTATATAAGGAACTGCAGGAAGTACATTCACAATCATTTGTACGTATAACTTAAATGCATTGCTCATTACCATTTAGTCTAACATCTAGCATTTTCTATTTTGATCATAATAATTCCACAAATAACTAATTTTGTATTGATCTAAAGTATGGCCTTCTTCTATGAAAACAAGATACAGATCCTCGCAATTAGAATGGTCTGAGCAAAGTAGAAGGATGATGCTGTACAAAGTTTAGGCCAGCAGAGACAAATGGAAGCTTTGTTAGGAGAATATCCAAAAAAAGTTTGTGAGGAAATGGGGAAAAATGTGGTGATAATAGAGAGAAACAGGAAGGACCATGACCCTCAAGTACCGCATATATTTCCAGTAGATCCTCAATCTGGGACTCCATCAATAATGATGCATGAAATGAATCAACCAGAGGAAAAAAGAAAAATACTATGTTAAGAAAAGACTGAAAACATACTGTGTTAGGAAAAGCCTTAGATGAATCACCCCCATGCGCACATACAAGAGGAGGATCATTAAGCCAAGCACATTTCCTTAATTGCATCTGAATATCCAATCAAACAATTACATATTAAGCATACAAACCTATCATAATAATCGTCAAACAGAGAAACTAAGCCACAGTCAAGAGTGTTAGTGAACTTTCCTCTAAGAAATCCAACTTCTATCTCAAAGCAAAGACAAAATAGATACGCCTTGATGATAAATTCAAGGAAAATGAAGTGATTCTTTAAACCAGACTAGGATGGTAACTGAAATTATCCTCTTAATTTATCAAGTACCCAAAATTGTAAATCGAAGGTATGTAATGGGGGATTTATATTTGGTCACTTGCGTATGAGAATTAATAATTACCCTAGTTCATACAAACCGTATTTTAAATAATTTAGGATACTTGAGCTGTCTATACTATAAAGAAAATATTGCCTTCAATAGTATTTTTAAAATTAGACCAGGCGAAGATTACTAACCAAGCAGATCAAACAATAAAACCCTAGATCTGGACATCATTTGAAGCCGAAAAGAAAATAAATCTTCAGTTCCACTATGACACATAGTCTCCACTAAAATTTATGAATGCACACCCATTCATATCATAAATATCATTAAGCTTTAAGATTACTTCCCTACGCAAGGAAACTAATATGAATGTGCGAATTCTTCATAACAAGTCAAAGAATGGGAGTACCTGATTCAGTCGTCTAAGACGGAAGTGGAAGAAAAGCGGAGGCAAAATAGCGAGCAACGCGAGGCATATGATGATCGTATTGATGACCTTCCGTGAAGAAAATCTGAAGCGAAGACGATTTTTGGGTCCTGGAATAATGGCTGTATTCTGAAATAGTTGTTGTTGTCTCCTGCCAAATCTCGAAGCCATTGACGCCAATGCTCGTTGGTAGATGATACAATTTGTTAGGCCGAAAGAAAGAGTTTTTTGATCAACACGAAAGAAAGAGTTTGCAACTTTACATTATGCAATGTGATGAAATCAATCAGAAACGCAATCAAAATCAAAATTAAAAGAAAAAGAAAAATGATAGTAGGAGTATTAAATAAAGACTGTACCTCCTAGACTCCTAGTCAAAGTTCCGAAGGTAAATTATTATTTAGAAAAGTGTAGTCACAGATGTTGATGTTGTTGGGAAAAATAAAATTTGACACTATGCTTAACCATCGAGGGTTATCTTTAGTGTTGGGTATGGAGAATAATTAAATTTTCTGAGTCAGTTATCGAACTTTTTAAGTGCCTACAAATTAGCGGAGAATTAGTCTCCTACTTATCGAGTGAGGAAATACCTTGATCTTTGGTTAAAAAAAAAAAAAAAACATTCGAGACCTTCTAAAAATAATAATAATATACTTAAGACCTAATGAATTATATATTATGTAAAATTTAAAGAAAGACCGAAAATTCTAATTGAAATTGAAATTTTGTATGGGGATTTTTTTTTTTTTTATTATTTTAATGGGAGAATCCTGTTAAAAGCCTTCCAAAATAGAAAATTCTTGAATTAGACATTTAAATTTAACAAATTCTGTTCAGGACACTCGGTCCATTTGAGGATTTTAGAATTTAGTTACTTTTTTTTTGCATGTATAATTTAGTTACTTTAGCGAAATGCATCTTACTCTATCCATCTCCTCTCTGCTTTAATTTCCACTTGTATATCTTAGGAATTTTTTTTTTCTCCGAGAGGTACTATTCCATTCCAATTTTTTTTCTTACAAAACCTCATCGAATTAGAAAAGGGGAAAAACAAAATGGCAGAGGAAAAAAAGCATCCTGGATTTGAATGAAAACAGCAACTGCACTGCACAAGGCTCTACTAAGAGAGAAGAGAAACAAATGAAGAGGGTCAATGGATTGTCCTTCTCTCTCATAATACTCCTCGCTTCAACCCCAAAATGCTTAAACATAGATAGGAGTATGAGAAGGCTTGGGGGAATGAAACTGAAAAGGCGGCGGCGAGAATAGAATTCTTAGGCAGGAAGATGGTGAGGTAATTTCTCCATGCTATTTTGTTTCTTCCCCTTTTCAAACAAAAAATTGGGCTAGGAATAGTACCTTCTCAGAAAAAAAAAATTCCAAATAGATACGAATAAAAAAGGAGAAAGGAGCGGGATAAAAGATTAGAGAGCTAGAGAACATACAAGTAAAATAACTCAATTCTAAAATCTTGAATTAGGCCAAGTGTCCTAAATCATGGTTTGTTCCCTCTTGTGGCTTAAGGCGGGATATTTAACAAATTTTGACTGGTCAACTTTAATCTTTTTCAATGGCCAGATATGGAGTATATTGCTTGTCTTTAGCAACCGACATAGACAGTGGCAAAACTGGTTCCTCTTTACCTATGTTTGTGGAGGAAAAATTACCTCATTATTATTATATGTAGATGGTTGTCACCTAAAGTTGCTTCCCACCTCTCTACATTAATAAACCATGACAAAACACCCATAAATCCCAATTCAAACATGAATAACTTGGGAAATTCTGGGCATTAGATTCTCCCCACCTTAGGAATTTGGGTCCACCAAAATTGAACTTACCTTAAAGTAAGCAATTGAGGTTACTCCTCTACGCATTAATCCTTCAGTTTCCTAGGTAGCCCCTTCTAATATAATGTTAGATCACCATCACTGGTAGATAGTTTTGTTTGGGAATTTATTATATTCCTCATATCCACAATTCGAACAAACTTTACAACAAACAACAAGTCAAGCTGCAGCTGAACTTAATACTTGAGATCTGGAGCATACTTTTCTAAGTGTGACAAATCGAATATTGATTTATGAATTGATTTTTACATTAACGATTTTCTCATGATTTGTACAATGGTCTGTGGAATGGATTGGAACTAACTTATATGATGATTTTGTGAAATTAGTGTATTATAAACTATATTTTTAAAAAGATTTGTTAGTGTGACTGTTTCTTTGAGGAATACAAGAAGAAAGAAAAGCACAATGTCTTTGAAGCGCTAGACATCACTTTTCTTTAGGTTCATTTTGCCTCCAACTATATCAATGTGTACATCCAAAGATAAAAGGCAATGAGTTTGCTCTTGAAATCAATATAATTCTATAAAATCCCGTAGTAACACCGTTAAGAAGTCTTTAACTTCGGTTCAATTATCTACATTTGATACTAACACCGTTACGAAGCCGTTTAGTGACCATTCATATTCTAAAGTTTGATTGATGATTAAGAGTGTCATTTATCATGACTCTCAATATTCTAGCGATTGATTACTCGACCATTCACATACCAATGTTCGATTCATGATTATGAATGGCATTTATCATGGCCCTTCATATTCTAACGAATTAATTACTCTCAATATATAATTTATATTGTGAGCTTATTTCTCGCTCAATCGGATGGTTTCTTTTCTTCACATAAGCTATTTTACAGTCTTCAAGTTCTTGCTTCTGGGTATCTATTTACTTTCTGTTTTTCATAAACATGATTATATGAAGGTTGATGCCTTGAAACGGGTATATGATTGATACTGTTTTCTTCCTCTAATTTTTTTAGAATTATTACTTTCTTGTTTTTCTTCTTTTTTTTTTATTTCTGATATTAGGAGAATTTATGTGAGCATATGTCACTTTTCTCTTTATTTGTGTTTTGATCAATCATTTCTCTCTCTTTTATTGATTGAGTATGTGTTTTCTTTCCCTTTTTCAAATATAAATATGAATATATATGAGTATCCTCCCTTTCCTTTTTATGGTTTATAAGAAGATTGATACTCACGAAAATGTATGGCTTTTTCTCTTTTCTTTCTTTGTTTTTTATTGAAATTTTCACTTTTGTATTTCTCTTCCATTTTTAATCACAGATTTAGGTGAGTAATTTTTTTTAATTTACATTGACATACACTCTTTGAATTCTCAGTGGACTACTTGCTTAATGTAGTTGATTGATTTTAAGTGTTCTTCTTTTCATGACATCTTGATTGATATTTAATGTAGAATGATTGTTATATTTTTTTAACAATTTTGAAATAAAGTCCTTGTATCTCAACAATTCTAATTTAATTTAATTTTGTTTAGAAATCTACTCCAATGTTTATCCACTTATTTTAGAAATCCTAAGACTAGCAATGTGTTGTGAAGAAGTTAGATGAAAATATTTTGTAGAAAACATTGGAAACCAGGCTTGGTATACAACACTACTTAACAATGATGGATTCAGATGCCTTGAAATAATATAATCTCCGCTTACAAAAGTTTGAAGTGCTTCTTATGATCGTCTTACTTTTTCTATAAAGACAAAACATGGCTTTTTTTTAATAATTTTTAAATGGAATGTGAAAGGACTTGGTAGAAATATTTGGGATTTTCAAATCAATAATCATGAACTTTTAATGTTGTATGAACCTTTTATAAAAGGGATTGTTATAGGAATGTTTAAAGGGTTGTTAAATAAATCAAATAAATTTGGTTTAAGATTATATATAATATAAAAAGATTTGGTTCGAATTGTTTAAGATGGCACTATCTTATTTAAAAGAATATGAAAGGTTGTGACTATTACTTTTAGGCTTCTCATACCTTTAATTACTAATTAATCCTTCAATAGAATATGAAATGAATTGTTGAATAAAAAGGATATGGTAGAAATATTAAGGCTTTTTAAATCCACAATAATGAACTTTTAATTTTTGTATAAGCATGTTAAGAAATGGGTTGTTTTTGGAATGTGTAAGGGGCTATTAAATGGGTTAAATAAATTTTCTTTAAATGCTATAAAGAATATGAAAAGGTTTAGTTCAATTTTTTGAAGATGATACTCTCTTATTTAAACGAATATGAAAGGTTGTGACTAATATCTTTAACTATTAATTAATCATTCAATGTAATGTGAAAGGAGTAGTTGAATAAATTTTTTTTTTACATATAACCCTCTCCTATTCAAGAGAATGTGAAAGGGTAAAATAAATACCTTTGAACTTATCAATGTTAACTATATTGTCATTATTGTTCATATAAATTTTTCTTAGAAAATGAAGAATCCACGAATTAAATTGTAGAACAATTCAAATGACTATATAATTATCTTTACCAAATTTTATTTCTCATCATTGTTTAACATTTATCTCTAATTCCAATTAGTTAAATTCCAGTAAGTTAAATTGACCATACGAACTTTGTATGAAATGGATTGTCATTAGAAGGTGTAAGGGGTTACTAAATAAATGAAATAAATTTAGTTTCAATGCTATATATTGTTAGTACTGGTTGTCACCCAAGAGGGGGGTGAATTGGGTGATAGAATAAAATCTGAGAAATTCTTTCCTTGTCAAAATCACAGTTAAAATAAGTAAAGCTCTTTCAGATCCTTTCTAACTATTCAATGAAAACACCATGAAAAGCATAATAAAATGTGTAAACCTATTATGCTGGAAATATGATGAGAGTTAAGGGAAGAGAGAATACAAACAAAGATTTATCCTGGTTCGGTCTATCCCTTTGACCTACATCCAGTCCCCAGGCTCCACCTGAGATTTTCAATCTACTACCTTCTTGTTTAAATCGGGTACAAGAGAAGCCTTTACAATCCCACAAGTTTAGCCGGGCACTTGTGAAGCCTTTACTCCCTCAATTTTAATCTGGGTACTTGAGAACAACTCCCCCTTATAATTTGTAAAGATACAATCTGTTTCCCACTCAAGATCTCTCAATCTTGAGCATCGCTCACAAGTATAGAATGATTACAATGAAAGCTTACTTCTCTCTAAGAAGTGGATTTTGTTACTCATTGAAGTACAGGAAGATATATGATGAATAACAATTCTAGAGCTTAACAATTTGAACAATGTGTACTCTAGCTCTTTTACTCAAATCATGATCTTTTCCTTTCTGGGCTCATTTGTGCTCTCATTCTGTTTACATTAAACTCACTTTGTCGAGCCTTTTTGCTTCTGATGTCTTCAACTCTTTATATAATGTCTGATAGATTTTTGCCCGTTGAAGAACTAGCCGTTGGTGAGAGAGAGAGAGGTAACGTAAACTTCCCAGAATAGGCCTGAATAACTTCTGTACTTGAAAGCTTAAAATAGGCTGACAATTCAGTTTGAATTAAATCGTATCGCCACATAGATTACAGCCTCTGATCGATCACAGGGTCTGGTGTCTGATCGATCATGTATAGATTACACATCGATTAGGACCTGCATCACTGAACATACTGTTAGAAAATTACTCGCCTGATCGATCACAGGGAACCTTGATTAATTAGTCATGTCCAATCGATTTCATTCAGATTACATTCAGATTATAGCACTTGTCTGATTGACCACACAATATACTCTAATCGATTATTGCTCTCTGATCGATTAGCCTTAGATTATGTTTGGATTATACTTTGGTTCTTCTGATCGATTATTTCTCCCTAATCGATTAGGCTTAAATTGCCTTTTTTTCTCTGATCGATTAATTCTCTCTGATCGATTAGGCCTTTGCTCCTTACATGATCATGGTTAGATCATGGTTAAATTATGCCATCGCTTCATCGATCAACTAGTTCTCATCGATCACTACCTTTGCTCCTTAATCGATCATGGTTAGATTATACCCGCCTCATCGATCAACTAGTTCTGATGGATTACTACCTTTGCTCCTTAATCGATCATGGTTATATCATGGTTAGATTATGCCCTCGCCTCATCGATCACAGGGCATCCTGATCGATTGGGCATTGTACAGTTTAAGGATAAACTTTGAAAAATTATAACTCTCTCAATTTAACTCCAAATCTAGCATATAATATATCCATGGAAAGATAATTCAATCTAGTTTTTAATGAAGAAAGAATCATTGCCAAACTCTTTGAGAATCAAAAGTTATGATAAAAATCGTGACTGTCAGGTTTATGCAAAATGATAGTTATCTGGGCAAACTTTGAAAATTCATATCTCCCTCATTTCAAAAGCTTTTAAAGTGAAACTTTTGTTCATAAAACAGGTATTAAGTCTAGTTTCATATGAAACAAGTTGCATCCCAATCAGATTTTTATTTTGAAAGATATGATCCAAAACATGACTGTCTGTCTGATGCATGATGTGGAAATATTGGGCAGATTGAAAAATTCATAGCTCCTTGGATATAAATCATTTAGGGTGAAATTTGTGTCCATGAACCGTGTTGGGAGTCTAGTTTCATAAAAAACAGGTTTAAACTAAATCGGAGTTATATTATATGAGATATGATCAAAATACTAGACATAAGTCAGACTGAACGAAAGCCAGAATTCGCGTCTGATCGATTACATGCATTTTCTGATCGATTAGACCCCTCTAATCGATTGGGAGTTCTTCCTAATCGATTAGGCGACTGCAGAACTCATTTTATGATCGATTGGAGTGCTCTAATCGATTATAAACACGTTGTTGTGATCGATTATGCATGGGAATGATCGATTATGCGTGGAACTCATGTTTTGATGATTTGGACTTCATTTGAGTTTCTTTTAGCTCCCAATTGATCATAGGAACTTCTAATATCAAATATAATAATTTGATTCTTGATTTAATCATTCAAGCTCTTCTTCAATTTCATTAGTAATCATTCTACATAACCAAAAGACTCTATAATTGCTATCAGGATAACTACACAACATTCAAAGTAGGAATTACTAACGTTTTGCATATTATAGTTAAATCTATATTTGACATCATCAAAACTAATCATATCCAACATATATAATATGAAAAGGTTTGGTTCAACCTTTTAATGATAGACTCTTATAATTTAAGTGATGTGAAATGTTGTGGCTGATGCCGTTGAGCTTCTAATATATTTAATTATCAGTTAATTCTTCAATAAAATGTGAAAGGAATTGTTGAATAAAATCGGTTTTCTAAAGATGATACTCTCAGGAAACGTAGAAGGGTAAAATTAATATCTTTGGGTTTCTCAATAATAACTATGTTGTCATTATTGGCATAAAAAATCATCTTGGAAAATGAAGAGGTCATGAATTACATTATGTAACAATTCAAACGACAATAATTATCTGTAGTAAATATTATTTCCACCATCATATAACATTCATTTCAAATTTCATTGAGTTAAATTTTAATTTGTTGGACTTTTAATGTAGGCCCATCATCAATCAATTTGTAGAGTCATTCACTGAATTATAAGAAAAATTAAAAAATATCTACATTAATTAATATTGCATCCAATCCTAAATATAAGATCTATTTAACTACTTTGTAAAATGTTAGTTAATACGATATGTTTTTTTTTTTAAAACGCCTCAATCATCTTTCCTTATTCCATCCACACCTCTTACTTGATTATTGTTGGAGGAATACCATTAGGGATAATTTGGGAAGAAGTTGACAAAAATTAGAATTAGGTCATATAATTATTTTTTAGTTCAAATATAACTTAATAACACATGTAAGTATAGTTAATTTCTTTTTTTTTTGGAAATAACTATTGTAAATTCAACAAGTAGTCTCTATGATTCAAATATCTTTACTGAACAAAAATGAGTTATTATTGATTTTTTAAAACCATAAAATATACCAAACAAAAAAGTAAAATAGAAAAAATTAGAATAAACAATACAATCTGTGCAACGCACGGGGAATTACGTCTTGTTGTGTGGTTAAAAATAGTGTCTTATGTGTATGTCTTCAAATGGAATGATGGAGGCTATTTAAAGATCTTTAAGTTGTGTCTTGAAAATGTGTCTCTTTAAACGACATATTTTCAGTAGAGAGTCATAATCATAAATAGAGCTGGGATTTCGGGCTAGTCCTGTATCTGACCAGAAATAAATCGGTCTAGGGTTTTTTTGGCCCTAGACCGAATATACTGAGCTATCGGGCTATCAGGCTAGCCCGACATCCCGATAGTGCCCTTTAAAAAACGAACAGATCATTTTTTTTTGCTCATGCTTCAAAGTTTGACCTTGAAACATATCAACATAAAAAAAATAGCATCTAAAAGAATACAACTAACAAAACATTGTTAAGTGTCAACATGGATAAGCAAAAAGAAAACAACATTCCTCTACTGCACAGTACTTCCATAAACACCCATGCAGGCATGCACCCATGAATCCATGTTCCATGATCACATTCACATCACATAAAGTGCCCAGTTCTAACATTTCAGTAATAACACTTACATGACACTTGAGCAGGGACGCATCCATGAATCCATGAACAATAATGTTTATAAATCCACGCCAATTTTCGAAGAAACTAAAAACTCGAAATACTCAGTAACCAAACACCAAGGTATACTCTAGACTCTAGTGGAATTAAAACTTTGCAGAGTGGATTTGGGAATGAAATAATGAATGTTGTAGAAGTAAATAATAATGAAAAAGAAGGAACTAAAAACCTTCCAAGCCTACCTTTAATTGGACGAAGGAAGTAGAACTCGAGACTGAGAGGCAATGACCGGAGAGAGAAAGAATGATGGCCAGAGATTCTCCGGCAAACGGCGAAGACTGAGAGGGCAAGAGTGAGACTGCAAGAGGTCGAGTCGCCGAGAGGAGAGGTGCTACTGTGCTAGCCTGCTTTGCTAGGGTTCGTGTCTTCATGAGTGAACTAAAGGAAAGGAAATGAGTGACTTAGTGTTACTTTGTTAGAGGCTGGGACAGGGGAGAGGAATGAGTGAGTGAGTTTTCTTTCTTTTTTTTTTTTTAAAAAAATAATATCAGGCTAACCCATCAGCCAGACGGGTTAGCCCGATAATATTGGACCTCGGGTTAGAGTAACTCGATTCACTTCGGGTGGCCTTTTTGTCAGCCTTAGCCCGATTTTTTTGTGACAATCAAGCCTAACCCGACGAATCGGGCCCAAAATCCCAGCTCTAGCCATATGTAGATTCATGTACCCATATAATTATTCGTGAACCAAACACATGAAAATTACATTTTTGCATGTGTCTTTAAAACTAAAGAGACATATTAGAGTTATAACTCCCTAACACCTCTTTGTATAGAGACATGACTCTTAGAGTTTATAAAGATATAAATTTACCTTAAAAAGCCTAGTTTTTTCATTTTATGTTATCATTTTTCAAGTGAGGGCTTCACTAGAAATCAAGGAAATGTACAAGAGGATATGGCCTAGAGTTTGGGCTTCCTAGACCTATTACACCAAACATTCTTGTTTGGGTAAGCATTTGAAGTAAATGATCTTTAGGCAGAAAACAAAGTTAAAGTCAAAGCAAGGTACGGTAACTTTTGGAGTAAATCTTGGTTATCTGAGTAAATATTGGTTGCATTATGATGCATTGTACTCCCTTGTGTTATAATCTTAAGTTTTGATGAGGACTGGCCCCATAGATAACATAAGTAAATAGAGTGTAAGTTACTTTTGAATTAAACAAGTAAAATCTGATAGGTAACAGATTACTATCGCTAGAGCTAAAGTCTATCGCAAATGAAAAGCCCAACAAATAGCAGATGGAAACTTAGCTGAAAACTAAAGTAAATATTTCTATAGCTAAGTGTATCCCTATCGCTAATAGACAAAGAGCCATAGCAAATGAAGACTTAGAAATAACAAAGTTAATATCTATCGCTAAGAAATATTCTATCGCTAGAAGTTCATTGATAACATAGATAAATGAAAGCAAGAACAACTACCAGAAAATTGAACTAAGTCTTTGAACTAATGGAATCAGCTAGCGATAACAGATGACGCTATCAATAACAAGCCTAGCTATCGATATCTGTATACTTATTGAAATATCTTAATACTCAGATAGCTAAACAAACTTGCTATAACAAAGGTCACTAGCGATAACGCATCTAGCTATCGATAGAAAATGCTTTGAAATTCCTTAGCTGATATATTGTCTATCTTTTGAACTAATGAATTTAACTAGCAATAGATGCTAGCGATAGCATGATTGGCTATCGATAGAGAATGCTCATTGTGATAACAGAAACTGATAAGCTGATAAATTGAGCTAATGAACTAAGCTTACGATAACATCTGCTGTGCATTACATGCATACTTGTTTAGCTAACAGCTCAAGTGCAGGAATTATACTATGCAGTTAGCGATAGCAAAGCATGCTAGCGCTACTGAAAAAGCTGTTATGCAAGTACAGTTGTTGGAGACGTTCAGAACGCGCAGTCTATCTCTCTCCTAACTCACTCTATGCATGAACAGTTGAATCTAGATCAGAAGTTTGAATTAGATGAAGAATAACATTTATTGCCAACGGCTATGGACCTCCAATGGATATATTCAAATGGCCACATGAAGCTGAAAGAAAAGGCAAGCTGTGAAGATATAAATAGATCAAGACTTGCTTCTATAAGAGTAACGATGGAACAAGGCTTTATGTAGAATTGTAGATTACACTGATTGAGAGCAAAACCCAGTGAGCCCAGAAATGAGGAAAGAATGTTGAGTCAAGTAAATTAGAAAAAGAGAGCTAGAGCACTCATTGTTCAATCTGTTAAGCTCTAGAATTGTAGTTTCATCATATAATCCTCTGTACTTAAGTGATTATCACAATCTGTTCATTAAATGAACCTATTATCTGAAATCCTCTATTGTTTGAGGTTATTCTAAAGCTTGGTGCTTTAAGAACATGGTTGTAACCTTACGGGTTGTAAGGGGGAGTGTTTAGAGAGAATTCTAAAACTCTGTGAAAAGGTTGGCAGGTGAACCTGTGTTCGTAAAACCTGTGGTAGGCTTCACAAGTGCCCGGCTAAACTTGTGGGTTGTAAAGGCTTCTCTTGTGCCCGGTTTAAACAAGAGGGTAGTGGAAATCTCAGGTAGAGCCTGAGGACTGGATGTAGGTCAGGGTAGACCGAACCAGGATAAACTCTGTTTGCATTATCTCTTCTCTTAACTCTCTTAGTTTCCAGCATATCTAACTTGCATACTCTTTAGTGCATTTCATGTTTTGAAATACTCTCAGTGATAAATCGAAAAGGATTTTAAAGATTGCCTACCTTGTGATTTAGAAAAGAGAAGTTTTAAAGTTTTTATCCTATCACCCAATTCACCCCCCTCTTGGGTGACAGCCAGCTCTAACACCTTGGTCTTAAATGTGTGGGAGGTGAATTTGGTCATAAATATATATGACCTCTTTCTAATTGTTCCTAAATTTTCCTCAAATTATCCCTCTTAGTACTCTTCAATAATAAATAAGTAAGAGAGGGAGAGTGGAGATAAATGTATATAGTTAAGGTACATTGATAATATCATGTGATTTTAACTAACTTAACTAATTTTCATAATCTAATCAACTTCGGCAGATAGGTCTTATATTTAGAACCGGAAGGAGTACTATTTATCTCACACGCTACCCCTTTTCTTCCTCCTTCGTATTGTTGTATCCGTCGTCATTCTGTAAACATCATGATAAGGGACTATAATGAAAATATGAGTGGCAGATGACACATGGATTTGTCAGTTCAACATATTTGATCAATTAACAATCAGATTTAATTTGAATGACAGCTATGATAAAATTGCTATGATTTAGATTTTTGGGGCGATTTTGAGCCCAAAAAAACTTTCATGGTAACTTTGATCTTATGTGACGATTTCTTGAGCAAAATTCTTAACATTTTTTTAAGAAAACACAAAATGATATTAATATGTAAACATATTACAGAAAGTAGTATAAGAAATTGGATAAGTAAGACGGATTGGCATGATGGCATCCAATCAAACCTCATTTTTAGACAAAATTAGATCAAGAATAATAATAGTATAATACCATTACTGCATCAATGGGTGACCTCCAGCTAGGAAGTAAATATGGCAACAGCTAGGATTGCTAAAGCTTCATAATAGGTGCTTAATATGCTTTTTTTAAAAAAAAAATGGAAAATGACAAAAAAATGCATTCTAAATTTCAAAATCCCAAATAGGTAATTTGTAATTGTTAATGCCTATACTGGACCTATTAATACTTATACTGAAATAGTTATTGGGATTTTAAAATTTGGAAGGATTTTTTTGTCATTTTCCAAAAAAAATTAGTAAGGACTTTTTTTGAACTGCAAGTAGTAAGGACTTAGTTATATATTTTGTTTAAGATTTTGCTTATGAATATTGGACAGTTTCATGTGTTGTGAACTGAGGATGTTTTTGGGGTCACTATCAATGGATTTCATGTTGGCCCAAAAAGAAAAAACACCAATAGTACCAAAGTCGGTGTCAAGCAAAAAGAAATTCAAAAGCGAAGGAGGGTTCATTTTGGGCGGTGGGGTGGCGTAATCATGAGGGGTGTTGTGTAGTTGTAATTTGCTAAGCTTTTGTTTTCTTACCAAGTAAATATGCAGTAGCTACCAAATAAATGGGTGGACTAATTTTTATATGGTTAACTTTAATTCAGAAGTCATTATAATATTTCTTAATTTTTAATTAGGTTCTAGTTGATAAAAAAAAATTAGGTTCTTAATTTTTTTGGTTAATTGTTGAATAAATCATATGCTTAAAACCATACATGCATACATAATTTCTAACCATATCAGAGTAAACAGCGGAAGACTTATAAATGCCTCTCGCAATGCTAATTGGTTTGTAGAAAAAATCCATAAACCATGAAGCCTCTCGAATCACAATAGAAATAATACAAAAACTTTCTGACTATTAAATAGGCATAGTGATGGCCTACTTTGTGTTGCTGTCTCCAGTCAAGGAACCTCATTTTTATAAATAAATATGTGAATGGATATGTCTCTAAATTTATAAGATATGTTTATACTATTTAAAAGGTGACCTTATTATTATTAATATCCCATCAAAACTAATAATAATATTTTGGTCAGATAATTACCATAAACCAATCATAATGCATTTAACATACGGGCCAGGAAGATATTTTAATTATTAGAATATTCAGTATATTCAGAAGAAACATATAGAATATAATGAACTTCAGAATAACCTATATCCTAATATAATAATATAGTAAAATATATAGAATAAATAATATAAAAAATATCTAACATTAATGTCATTGACAATCTTTACATATTGGTTGAATTTCAATTTTAATCTTTGACTATAATTTCAATGTTTTTAGTCCCTATAACTGATAAGATGTTAACTTTAGATAAAAGTCAAAACTGTTAAGTATAATAACTAAAATAAAAACTTGTTAAAAGTATATGGACAACTGAAGTTACTACCATCAGACACATATCATATTATTATGAAATTATAGGTGCTAAAAATTACGATTTGAAATTATAAAAACCACAACCAAAATTTGACAAGACTTTTATGCCCAAAAATGATATTTTCTATTTATTGCTTTAAGCTTCTCTCCTAATCCAATTAATCTCACATTTTAAAAACTGTTAAAGAAGATCTATAATACTCCCTCTAGTTAGAAATATAAGATTTACTTGGTGAAGTGAGCTTGGTCCTAAATATAAGACGCTGTTTTAATTTTTCCCAACTTTTTCTTAAACTATCCTTATTGATACTTCGCAATAATAAACAACTAAGATAGAAAGAGGGTTTGAATAAATGTAAATAGTTAGGGTGATCTGATAATAGAATGTGATATTAACTAATTTAACTAACAATTTTAATCTATTCATATGAGATAAATATATCTTCTATTTAGAATTGAACGAGGGAATAGCAAAAGAATTAATAGAGAGTGCATCCATGTTTCTAGGTCCCTACGATCTGAAAATCCCCTCAGTCTCACATAAAAAGTATGGAGTTTTTATTACCAGCCTTACATTGTTTGAAAACCATCATAGAATTCGGCCAAAAAAAATAACCATCATAGAAGAATATTAATATTATTGACTACTTATAACTTAATTTTCAACATTTTTCATTCCAATTTTTGAATTATTTACAATGCATTTATTGGACTTTTTTTTGCCAATAATTTATTCAAATGTATAGTTAAAGAGGAATATTAATATGATTGCTATGTGATATATAGACAGATATGCAGCCAAATACAATTTATAATACATCAAATTAAATGTCTACATATATATATATATATATTAGTTATTACCCATTTTTAGTACAATAAGATACTCCTCCAGTCCTAATTATAAGACCACTTTGACTTTTTTGACTTTTTTTTTTCAATACAAAAAAAAGTAGTTTCAGTTCCAAAAAAACATATTTTTTCCTCAAAACTAATTAATTCTACTTATAAACTAACCTATAATCTAATTTCATGTGACATATGTTATAATTTAGTGGTCTAATTTGCTTCCTTAACTTCCACAAAAAAAAGTCAAAGTGGTCTTATATTTAGGACGGGAGGGAGTACATAATTATAGGAGTAACTTTTACTATTTAAAATTTGTTGAAATATGTAAGAAAATTTTGAAGAAATAGGAAAATGTATATGAAATTTAATAAATATAGTACAAAGAAAAATGGAATTAAATGAAAGAGTAAAACAAATTATAGATAATCTCTAAATTAAACAAATGAATGTTGAAATTAATTACTTGATTAATGATCGGTAATTAAGAAAAATATACTAGTATAAACATTGATGATTCACTTTTAATGTCTTACCCATCGGTAAATACAAATACGCGTTCAATTTAAATACATTATTTTTTTTATTAATTCAAAACAAATGACGCGGCCGAGACCAGTTTGGAGCGTTGGACGACTCAGACAACCATTTCAATTCAAAAACGCTTTGAAAGAGAGAGAGAATTTAACCTTTTTCTCTTTCTCGTAGAAAGATCAACCAAACCATTGCCTTCCTTTCTCTCATAGGCTTCTTCCATTTCAGCTCAATCTGTCACGGGAAGAGGGAGAGAGAGATCTGTTTTTAAATTCTCACGGATCGCTGTGAAGCTTTGTTGTTTCAGATTCGATTTTGATCGGTTACAAAATATTCATCAGCTTGAAGATTTCATATAGCCTTTGAATTTTGTATTCTGTTGGGTTTTAAATCCTTGATCTCTGCAATTGATGGAGGCGATCGAGGAGTTACCTCAGTTGGCTGATTCCATGCGCCAGGCAGCATCTTTACTTGCTGACGAAGATGTTGACGAGTCCACTTCTTCATCTTCTAGAAGGCCTTCCACTTTTCTTAACGTTGTAGCACTAGGGAATGTTGTAAGTTTTCTTTTCTTTTCTTTCTTTTTGGGTGTCTCTGATTTCTGGCTAACTTATATGGACTAAATTTTCTATTATTCAGAGTTTATGGGTTTTTTCAATCTGGTTTTTCTTGAGATAGTATTTAGTGACAATTATGATAAGCTATGGTTGCTGATGTACCTGTGGGTTAGATGAATTACACTTCTTACGATGTTTGAAGATTAGAATTGGAATAGATATGGGTAGCTGATAATTAGTTGTAGGAGTTGGTTTTGCTAGTTTACTGTCAGGCATAGCATCGCATTTTAAGTTACGGTATGTGTTGATATGAGAAAATTGTAATGTTTAGATAGGTCATGTTATTTCAGGACATAAAACTGAGGATCGTTTCTGTGGTAGAAGTTTTAATTTTTCATTTTTTTTATATGATTTTCGTTTGATCGTGGATTGAGAATGAGATTTGAACTCTTTGAGAGCTGATCTTCCATTGTTCCTTCATAGCGAAGGTTTCTGAATTGGTTGAGGACAATGAATTTAGGCCTATAAATTCAAAATGATTTCTAAAATTCACAAATAAAATGAGAGCTTGCATGAATCTTCATTGTATTCTTTCCTAATCTGTAATGAATTTTTGGTAGGATAATTTTTCAAGTAATTACAGGCAAACAGAATAAGTGGGAGTATCGACTATACAAAAATTTATTTAATAATTTCATCTTAGTACATGGAATGCCAGTAACAACAATCTCAGAATCCCAGGAATTCTTTAGCTTTTGTTTTAACAATTTTCTTCTCCTTCTCCCTTTATGAACAGGTTACGATACATGCAACTCAGTCATGTAGGATTGTGTATGATAGGTGATAATATTATTTCTATCGAGGGTTTTATTAAGTTTAATTGGATTGTAGTTGCATCAAAAATTGAACATTGGCACAATTTTTTTCCTGAAAAGACTAGTCCTTTAACATATATTTTGATTTTTGACTCAACATAATTTTTTTTATATTAAATACTAACTGTTTGCTACATGGTAAAGTTTTTTTATCTGCTTTGGTAAATTGATATATTTTTATTTTGCTCCCTTTTTGCTCAACATTTTAGGGTGCTGGTAAATCCGCTGTGTTGAATAGTTTGATTGGACATCCTGTTTTGGTAGGTTCAATTTTATTGGGTTCCATTTATTTTAGTTAATTTCTGCTATATGATGCTTATTCTTGAAGTCTTCTTCATGTCCAGCCTACTGGTGAAAAGGGAGCTACCCGGGCTCCTATAAGCATTGATCTGCAGCGAGATGGCTCTTTAAGCAGCAAATCAATTATCTTGCAGATTGACAATAAGTCCCAGCAAGTTTCTGCAAGTTAGTTCCTATTTTCTTGATTGACTTCCTTGATATCTGTCTGTTGGGCTTATATTTGTCATTGTGTAAGATCATAACTGGTTCTATCTTTTTTTTTTTTTAAAAAAAAAAAAAATCATAATCATCTTTCTATGTTACTTCATAACTACTTGCATGCAGTAGACGTGTAGCAGGTCTTGGTGTTAAGAAAGGTGGTATTATATATATAGATAGATATAAATAAAACAGAGTAGTTGCACTCCTCGTTATTGATGATTGTCATTGACGAATATTATTATGAATCTGACATTGGCACACTCTTCCCCCCTCTCTTGCTTGGTAGTATTATGATGCATGCCTTTTCTTTTCCTTCCAAGGATACTGAAATGCTTTATTTCATTGTTGCAGGTGCCTTACGACATTCATTACAGGAGAGGTTGAGTAAAGGTTCCTCAGGCATGGGTCGGGATGAAATATATTTAAAGCTTCGCACAAGTACAGGTTTGTTGATGACTATTGTTTGATTGCAGTTGCTGCCTTCAATCTAGGTTAGGTTTATACAATTTGTTTAGCAGCTAAACAACTTCCCGCCAGGTTTTTTTTTTTTGGGGGGGGGGGGGGTGTTGACTATGGTTCCCCATACTTCATTTCCATTATAACCTTAAAATTAGTATCTGGCTTCTTATTTTTAGTTGATAATATGTAGAAATCCATGCAATGGTGGTGGAAATTAGAGTGGAAAGGGTAATTATTCTTGGCTTTTATTCTCTTATGAAAGGCTTTCAAGTTGATTTGTGCTACATGCAACTCATATTCTGATTTGAGATAATTTTTAAAAGTTGATTCTCATTTATTTCCCACAGTACACAATCTGTATTGCACATGTTATGCTCCTTTTTCCTAGTTATACCTACTGACATTCTCTCTTATTATGTTATCAGCACCACCTCTTAAGTTTGTTGATCTACCTGGACTGGATCAGCGCATCATGAATGAATCACTGGTAAGTGGTGGCCTGTCTTTTCTAAACCTTTCATTTGTTGTAGATATATATTGTCTATCAATAAACTCTATCATGGTCAACCGCAAATATTTTCTCCTTATATTTGGTTTCTAATTTCTATGTTGATTTCTGTTTGTTATAATTGAATAATGATTGGATTCAAATGTTCTTTTGTATTGTCCTTTCATAGATTGGTGACTATGTGGAGCACAATGATGCCATTTTGCTAGTTGTGGTACCTGCAGTTCAAGCAGCTGAAATTGCTTCATCTCGAGCCTTAAGAACTGCGAATGAATATGATGGAGAAGGTAGATCATTTGCTCTTGTTTTGTTCTCCTTCTTTTTGTATATTTTCCCATTTCCTAAGTTAATAGGCTCTATAAATTAATACAGGTACCCGAACCATTGGTGTTATTAGTAAAATAGATCAAGCTGCATCTGATCAAAAGTCTTTAGCAGCAGTTCAAGCTCTTCTTTTGAATCAGGGCCCTGCAAGAGCATCAAATATTCCATGGGTTGCTTTAATTGGTCAATCAGTTTCAATAGCTACGGCACAAACTGGATCTAATGGTTTTGAAAATTCTCTGGAAACTGCATGGAGAGCAGAGAGTGAAAGTCTAAGATCCATATTGACTGGAGCTCCTCAAAGTAAGCTTGGAAGGATAGCTTTGGTTGATGCTCTAGCACAGCAGATTCGGAGCCGGATGAAACTCAGGCTGCCTAACCTTCTTTCTGGGTAATTATTGTGTTTTGCTATTTGACATTTTTCTTAGTAATTGAGGCTCCTTATTTCCATTTTGTCCGTTATAGTGTTAACTTTCTATCTAGTTGAGACATGGCTTTTATCTCTGTTGCTTTGATTTATAGACCTCTTTTAAAACCAAAATGTCCCTAGACCCATTTCTAACAGAATCCTTTAAATGATAGGATTTTTTTTTTTTTTTTTCAGATGTAACATTTTAGATTTTAAGTGAATTTATTTTGACTGGTATTGTCATTATTTTTTGATCTGTAAAAGGCAGCACTTGTTTAATATACATATTTTAATTATATCACATTTGTAACAGCGTTTATTTTAATTATGTATATTTGATTGAATAAATATATATAACCCTGTTTAGTGTTGAAATTAAATATTTTTGGTTATTGTCTTTGGTTAGTTTTCATTAAAAAATGATTTTGTTAATTGGTTTTTTGTTTTAATAATTAATTATTATATTATTACAAAGTGGTTATTGCATGTAGCGGTATTGTTGGATGTAGCTGATAAACTTCACTATAATGTTCTTCTTCTTGTGGCCAAACTGTTTCCTTGCCTTTTTAATGCCAAAATCTGGAATTAGCTATTAGCTAATATTAAATGTTTATTTGGTCCAGGCAAAATAATCTTGTTTTGTTTAGTAGTTTTTAATGTGTTTAATTTATAAAATGACAACTGTATTTAATTTATAATTATTATTTTTATTTTTTTTGTTAATACAATGTAATTTCATAATAAATCAAGTATATAACTTTTTGATAATTTGTATATGGTTTTTAATATGAAATAAATACTTATTGAATAATATTGTAGAGGAATATATTTTACATTTTCAGTTAAAATATCTTATATCTTGTTCTTGAGTGTATTTTTGTGAACATAGGCTTAGTTGTGACTTGTTATTTTCTTTCTATAGAGGTTCATGTCAGTTTTTTATTTTATTTTATTTTTTTCCCAATAGGTTGGGGAGTGTAATTAAATTATTTCTTTGGAAGGGGAGAATTTTTTCCCTAACTATTATATATTCATCTTCTCCTTAGCCTTCATGTAATTTCCTCCATGATTATAGTGTTCATGGTTATACCTTCTGTTTGCAATATCAAAAAGCTGTTTAAAGCAAATAGACTTGTCATTGGTACTGGCACTACTGTTTCTGTTTCTCTAATCTTCTTTTCCCCCTACCTATGGAACAAGCGTGGTTAATATGCAATTTTTTTGAAAGAGGTTAATTTTATCCGGTAACCTGAATATCATATTGGTTTGATTCCTTGAAAATTCTGCTATCGTTACAGTGAAATAATTATTTATCATTGTTTCTTGTTTTAAAGTGTATTGATTTCATTCTTAGTGTAAGGAGTCTTTGTGCAAGCCAAAATAAACTGGGTTAAGTTGAAATAAGGGATGTGCATCATCAATTATTTATTTATGATTGTTGGAAAGAACTGATTAGCATCATCGATTGGCTGAATGATTGCTTTTTGTTTTACAACGTTTCATTTGTCTGTTGTTTTTAGAATTATAATTTAAATTGTATTCTTTTTAACTTTCTACTGTCACATTTTCAAGGTTGCAAGGGAAATCTCAAATAGTTCAGGATGAACTTGCCAGGCTTGGGGAGCAAATGGTTACAACTGCAGAGGGTACGCGATCTGTAGCCTTGGCACTTTGCCGTGAATACGAAGACAAATTCCTCCAACACATCACCACTGGTGAGGTAAGTGTCGTAGATGTGTATTTTCACTTCTTCCTATGTCAATATTGTTTGTTGTCCAGGATGTTATGATGTCTCGTATTGACTAATTTTTTGGAGCGTTGTATATCTCAGCTTATCAAGTCTTGCTTGTCATGAAAAATCATGTTAGTGTCAATGATATGCAGTTGGGGTACAATTATCACTTTAGTGCCCTGATTTTTTAATATTAGTTAGCCATAGCATGTGCTCTTCATGATTGCCAGTGTTTGTGAGTTAACCTATTTTAACATTGTAACATCATTGGATTGCAACTTTTTTTGTTCTTGTTTTTCTTTTTAATTTTTGTTCTTGAACATACTACCCTTGGTCTATAGTATAAGAGCTATTTGACTAATTTGGTGAGCTTAAGGAAGCTAGATAAATTGCTTAATTATACCATATATTACGTGATTTCTCTGAAATATTTATGTGTCATTAGATTAGATTATATAACAGTGTATGAGTTAGTCAAATTATTTTGGAGAAAAATGATAAATATAAGAGATAAAAAGAAAAAAAAGGTTTTATACTTACCAAAATTACTTTTCAACTAGCTCTTATATTTAGAACCGGAGGTATTAATTATCTTTTTTGTTAATTGCTCGGTGCCATTATTTATTTATGATACATGTGTCACTCAGGGTGCTGGTTGGAAAATAGTTTCCAGTTTTGATGGAAATTTCCCTAATAGAATCAAGCAATTGCCTATTGATAGGCATTTTGATATCAGCAATGTAAAGAGGGTAAGTTTTCGATTGTTGCTTCACTGATGCACTCTTTGTAGGCTGTTTTTTTTTTTTTTTTGTGATTATTGCTTCTACTGACCCTTTCTTTAATGATCAGATTGTTTTAGAGGCCGATGGTTATCAACCATATCTTATTTCCCCTGAAAAGGGTCTGAGATCTCTAATTAAAGGTGTTCTAGAGCTTGCAAAAGAACCATCACGACTTTGCGTTGATGAGGTATTTATGTTTTAATCTCACTTTGAACAATTTTAGGATTTCTTTTATCAGTTTGTAAATAATCCTAGCTTCTGTGTTGTGATGTTGATTATGATAGTTTCATTCTGTTCATAAGTCATGCTTGTTGTTGAATATGCCACTCCTTCCGGTACTGCTTATAAGTAACATTCCCTTGCATAGGGCTGTTAATAATTCGTGTTTGTTTAAAAATATAATGCACTTTTTCCGCTTTTAATGGGTGCGTTGAAAATATTTTCTTGTCTCCAACAAAATGCGGAAGGGGGTGTTTGGTTTGTATGATCAAACATAATTCTAGAATGGAAAATATTTTTTAGGACAATACATTAGAAAGGTAAATATTGAGTTGGGTGCTTTTTTTTTTTAATTTTATTTTCATTATTAACCTAACCAACTTGTTGAGTCAAGTTTTACTTTAAACTCACCTAACAAAGATGTACGAAATGAGGCAGCTTGTATGTCCCTCAACTTGTGTCCTGTGGTCGGACAGGCAAGATGATGGTTTAAAATTGCAAAAAATATTTCCTGCATTTGCACCCTCATGTGTTGGAATGTTGAACTCCTAGGAATTTTTTTTTTCTTTATTTTTTTTTCTGTCGAAAGTTGCACTAAATATGAAAAGGCATCATTGGCAGGAGGCCAAAGAGACTGTGCGAACCAAATGCCAATTAATTGTTCTTTTGACTGCTCCTTAGAGCACTACGTGTGAAGTGCTTATTAATTACTTTAGCAAATACTTATCACTTTCATGATTAATGACCTATGTATTTTCTTTACTACTAATAGAGATCCTTTTGGCCTTGTGATCTAGGTACACCGGGTCCTAATAGATATAGTTTCAGCTGCTGCCAATGCTACTCCAGGCCTTGCAAGGTACCCGGCTTTCAAGAGAGAGGTATTGCACTTTGTTACTACATTTCATTTCTTAAATCTTAATTTATTTTTATTGCTGCTTGATACTTGTAATTTTATGTTAATTGGAGTCAAACTTCGAATCTTCCATTATTCTTTATCATCAATGACATGGGAGGAAGCCTCTCATCCTTATCATGATATTTTATAAATTCTTCAAGGTTGTGGCTATTGCAACGACAGCATTGGAAGGGTTTAAGAACGAAGCGAAGAAAATGGTTGTTGCCCTAGTTGATATGGAGAGAGCTTTTGTGCCACCTCAGCACTTTATTCGTTTGGTACAAAGAAGGTAATTCTGAATTTATTTTAGTGGCAATTGTTATTCTAGTGTTTATTAACTTTCTATAACATCTTTTGAAGTTTTCTTACAAGTTTATTTTTACTTTGTTATTGTCCTAAACCATGAGTGACAAGTTTTGGAGATTGAAATATTTTATTTTGATGAATTATGAAAAATGGGGTTTGAATCTAAGATTTCCTGCTGACTATCAAAACAATAAACAATGCCTAGGGGTTTCATTTAGGGATATTCAAACAGACATGCTAATGAGTAGCATCCAAATTTTGTCAGCAATGACATGAGTTGGAAAGGATTAAACACCATTACTATTTGGTTGAAGAGGCTTTGATTTCATGTCAATAATTACTTCATGTTGGAATTTTTAATGAAGAGGCAGTAAACTAGCAAAAATTGTTTGGCATATGCAATGGAGAGATTCTATAAGATTAGGGGGTTTTTCTGATGCTTTTATCTTAAGCTGTTGGAATTTTATTGAAAACCATCTCTTAAAAATGATCAAGGTATTCAATCAAAAAGGGAAAATTTAAGTATGCATTAAATTTTCAATACTCTTGCTGAAAAAAGATAAATTTCTTTTGGATAAAGTATTATAGACCCATGGTATGTGTCAATCTGTATTGCAAATTGGTTGATTATTTAATAATATATGTTGTAGTAATCACTTCTGTTACACAATAGTCGAAGAGGTTGGGGGATCAATCATAAAAACCCCCAGCTGTACTAGCATGTGACTTGATTAATGAATTGAACATATGCTTGTTCTCTTTTCCGTCATAATAACCCATAACGTTTGTGACTAGTGTTCAATGAAGACAATAGTCTTTCTCACATGGTTTTGTATTTATCTACACCTACTTATCCGTCATTTTGGACATATTTGACTTAACATTATGAACTCTTGCTAACAGAATTCTTAAGATTCACTTCAGTTACCCTTACAGTTTATTTTAAGTTTTCACAATTTGATTTAGTTGTTCTATGATATATTGATATGTGCTTTAGAATGGAAAGGCAACGTCGAGAAGATGAACTGAAAAATCGATCTTCGAAAAAAGGGCAAGATGTGGAGCAATCTATACTTAACCGGGTAGGTAGTCACTTAATGTGTCTCAGTGTGGGTTTGTAGAAATTTATAGTAGTTTATAATATTGTAACTCCAAATCGTGATTTGTTTCTATTTTTTTTTTTCATTATGTGGTTTGTTGGTTTGAATTTCTTATTATTAATTTAGGAAACTAGCCCTCAAACTGGTGGAAGCATGAAATCAATGAAGGACGAGAAGGAAAAGGACAAATCGGGTCAGTCAGAGAAAGAAGGGAAAGAAGGTTCTGGCTTAAAAACTGCAGGTCCTGAAGGAGAAATAACAGCAGGTCTGTTGGATGACTCCATGCTCTAGCTACTACACTTTTATATCAGAAAAATTTCAATGAAATTAATTTTTTCCATTTAGGTGGTAATATATTGGAAAATCAATAATATAATATGCCATATAACTCTTATAGTTTTTTCCCATTTAGGTCCTTGTTTGCGCACAGAATTGTTCTTTGGAGCACCACATTTCACTGTTCATTGGCATTTAGCACATCCAGTACCCTATCGAATTGACAGGATAGAATTTTAACAAATGCATGAGTCAGACTTTTTCAGTAATCAAGCATGTCGGCATATTTTTAGACAAGGAGAAATGTTATTTTAAAAATTCAATTCACTGGCTTTTTGTGCGTCATAATTTTAACTTGTCTGAACTGCATAGTCTCTAAATACAGTATATGTATTAAATATATGATAAGGGCATAAGATTGAGAAGACAATTTTGAATGGAAGAGGGATCAAACACTTCTGATCTATGCTTTTAGATATTTTCTATACTTGAACAGTCCAAGCTTCAAATTTTAAATGTGTGTTCGTCATATCTATATTATCCCCCCTCAATACACATTTGGACTGAAAAACAGGGGATATGGTTTATGCATCGGCTTCAGTTTATGTATTAAATACTTTTGATCTATACTTTTAGTTATCTATAATTTTAGCATCTATTGCCATATATGCACCTTATATAATTTCAAATGTGCATATAATGAATGAGCGCTGAGCTAATGACAACTTTTGGTGATTCATAAACTCAAGATCAGGAAGTTGGGGAGATCTAGCCATGGTTTTTTCCCTCTAGTGGCTGAAGTTTTGAAACTTATGAGGAAATTTGCATGACAGGAACTGTCAAGTGTGGTAGCTTCAGTTATGCAAAATTGCTAACATCTTAATTCATAGCAATATTCTTTCAATAACCTTTAAAAAGCTTAATTCTTGAGAAATTGTCACTAAATGAATAATATAGTTGGACCACTCATATCAGTGTTTAGAATACTGACATTTTGGTACATTGGCATATCACATCTCATAGTGTATAGGAGCATGTTTTACCATATCGTTTGAAAACTGGAATTTTTCAAATATGCTTTTCAATGGAAGAGATTTGAGTTGTAATGATTGCTATTGAACGATTCAGTCTTCTGTATCGATTGCAGGATATTTGCTGAAAAAAAGTGCAAAAACTAATGGTTGGAGCAGACGGTGGTTTGTTCTAAATGGGAAGACAGGAAAGGTTTGTGACCTTTTCTTCAGATATGTCAAATTTATGTTTGTATTATATAACCAATTTGACTGTCTTTTTTGTGGAAGCAAAATATTTATTTATTTTTTTTGTGACAGGCATGTTATTTATTTTAAGTTAGTGTGAATCAATTAGTGAGAATTTCGTTTCACCTTCTTGTGTGACCTATTTTCTGTGGTTGATTGTTTTTCAACACCTACCAAGCCAGATGAGTCCTGCTGCAAAGAGTAGTATAACTTTTTCCTAGACTAACTGTTATATACATAGATGTTAGATGACTTCATTAGCGAAGTGTACTTTCCAAATTTCTACATTTTATGTCAGGTACTCATTCTGTTCTATGGACCATCCCATATTTAATTTTCTCTCTCCCGGGATGTTTTTATTCACACTTTTGATTTTGGTTTAAGCCGCTTATAATATATGTATGCTGTTAGCACTGTTTTCAGCAATTGATGCGATGATTATTATTATTTCATGAGTTTTGACAAATTTTCATTTGTTTACCTTTGTTCTGCTTTGTTAATTGAGTTTGAAGAGATATAGTTAAATTTTCTTTTTTGGCGAGTGAAGAGATGTGATTTGCTTGGTTTACTTCATGATCTACTACAAGTAGCATTGACTCAGCTTTTGTTTCACAGCTTGGTTACACAAAAAAGCAAGAGGAAAGAAATTTTCGTGGTGTTATTACATTAGAGGTATGAGGACTATTATTTCTTTTGCGCGTGTATGGTTTTTTTTGGAACAGTTATATTTTTAGCATATGATTTGAAGTTATTGTGACAGAAATCTTTAATCCAATTATAACCTTATTAGTGATTAATTTTTGGCTGGACTGCTTAAATAAGTGCTTTGTTGAAATCAATTGAGTTGCCTTTGGCTGGAGTTTGTTCCAGAATCAGCGAATTGAGAGTATAACTGAAAAGTTTGGATAATAATTGTGTTATCATGCAGGAATGCAACATTGACGAGGTGTCAGAAGAAAAGGATCCTCCACCGAAGAGCTCAAAGGATAAAAAGTCCAATGGACCTGAATCGGGGAAACCTAGCCTTGTTTTCAAGATCACAAGTAGAATTCAATATAAAACTGTTTTGAAAGGTATGTTCATCTGCTATTGTAGCCATCCTCTGAAGACACTGACCCCATTTATTTCTTGGATATATTTCATTAGATTCTGAATTTGATTGGTTCCTCTATACAGCACATAGTGCTGTTCTTTTAAAGGCTGAAAGTGCTGCTGATAAGGTTGAATGGATTAAGAAGATAAGTAATATTATACAAGAAAAAGGAGGACAAATAGGTATTTCATCTAATGGTGGACCTACTATGAGACAGGGTCTCTCTGATGGCTCCTTGGTGAGTTACTGCCTTATTAGCTTTTGCTCACACAAATATGGTTTTTTAAGAAATAGGCTCATTGTTTTTTCCCATTTCAGGATACAATTGCACAGAGACCTGTAGATCCCGAAGAAGAACTGCGATGGATGTCCCAAGAAGTCCGTAGTTATGTCGAAGCTGTTTTGAACAGTTTAGCTGCTAATGTACCAAAGGTAATCCTTTGACCAAAAATTTTCCGTTTTTCTTCTTGCAAGTCTATTCAATGTTTTATCACATTTTCTGGTTTATTGTTTGAGCAGGCAGTTGTCCTTTGCCAAGTCGAAAAAGCTAAGGAAGACATGCTGAATCAATTATATAGTTCTGTCAGGTTTGGAATTTCCTATGTTTTCATTTTCGTTTTCTCTTGTCATGTCCCATGAGATTCTTTTTGGTGTTAGATGCAGAACTTCATTCTTGATTTTCTTGTTCTTGGGATTTATTTAGAGTTGTGCCTTTTCCTTGAAGAGTGAAGTTCTGATTTGTGGGGGCATGGGGTTTATTCCTTGTTTTGAGCTAATTAGTTTAGGAGGTACTCAAGTCTTTCATGAGAATCGTGTTAATTGTTGAAGGAAACTATATGTGAATGCAATTTTGTGTTGTTTTTTCTTTGACTTTGTTATGGACATATGATAACCGTTTTATTTCTACATTATGGACAGTTCTCAAAGCACGGCTAAGATCGAGGGGCTGATACAAGAAGATCAAAATGTGAGGCGAAGGAGGGAAAGATACCAAAAGCAATCCTCACTTCTCTCGAAACTGACACGTCAACTGAGTATTCATGATAACAGTCCAGCTGCTGCCTCTAGCTGGTCAAACGAAAGTGTTGAAGGTAAGTATAAAAGCTTATTTCTTATTTACTCACATTAGTGGGGAACAAATGACGTGCATCTGAAATGTCTAGGCACTTAGTCTTCTGTATTTTTTGGTGTCAATGGTTGAAATACTTCCTCTAGTCCTAATTGTAGAACCTATTTACCTAATTTGTTTAGATTAATGATGTAAGTTAAGTTAGTTTGTGATATGTTTTTTCTTTAACACCCTAACCATATTCCATAATCCCCTCCTTCCCGCCCTCTTACTTGATTATTTTTGAGAGTGTGTTAATAGGGGTAATTTGGAACAGATTGAGAAAAAAAATAAAAATAGCTATATTCAGGGCCAAGATCAACTCTCTAAATAGATTAGTTATAATCAAAGGGAGTAATTGCTATATAATCAATTTTGAAGAACATTAAGAGATTGTGCCAGAAATATAATTTATAAAACCTATTGTTGACTTTGACAACTTAAACTTCTGGAATGCCTGACTCACAACAGCATGGATTATGTGACCATACATATCCTCACCGTTCCCATTCATTCTCCTAATCAATACATAGCAGCATGGATTATGTGACCATACATAATCCTCACTATTCCCATTCATTCTCCTAATCGATACTCCCTCCGGTCCTAATTATAAGATCACTTTGACTTTTTTTGAAAAAATTAATGATGCAAAATTGATCACTTTAAATTGTTTAGAGTTATCTTTTTCCTCAAAACCAATTTATTCTACTTATAAATTAACCTATATTCTGATTACATGTGACATGTGTTATTATTTAGTTGTCTAATTTGTTTCCTTAACTTCCACAAAAAAAAGTCAAAGTGATCTTATATTTAAGACCGGAGGGAGTACATACATACATACATACATACATACATACATACATACATACATACATACATAAATTCATGCATGCATGCATACATACATTGAAATCTGTAGCTTTCTCATCTCTTGATTACATGCATTGGTTTTAGTTACAAAAAAAAAAAAAAAGATTACATGCATTGGTTAAAAATTTTAAGCCCATCTTTAATGACTTTTTTTGTTGGAGAATTTATTTGCACGTCCCTATAGTTTTACCTGATTTTTAATTAAGTTATTGTAGTTTGTTTTTCCTTTTAATTTGGTCCTCATAATTTCCCCAATAGGTATCAGTCCTTGCACTCGTAATTTGTTAATTTGTAAAAGCTATAGTGGTTATTAGCTGATGGCGTGACTTTAACTCAATATACATCTGGATTAACTTTTTTCATAGATCCAAAAAATGTCAAAATCAACTAGATTACAAATTACATGTACATGCAAGGAAACAATTACGAGCATAATAATTTTAATATTGATAATAAATAAAATTTACTATACCATTTTATTTTTAAAAACCTCTTATTTTGTATTTTGTGGCAACTTATATGGCTTAGTATCTTCACCGACCATAATTAACAAATTACAAGCATATGAACTAATGGCTATAATGAAATAAATTGTAAGGATCCAATTAAGAAGGAAAATACTACAGGAACCTGATCGAAAATCTGTTGAAACCATAGGGATTGGCGATTTAATTTTGGGACAATTGCACATAGACCTCAAGTAAGAGAATTAATTTCAAAGAGGTCCCAAGGAGTTGTTAATGACAACTATTAACAACTGCAATGGCCTTGGTTAACAAGTGAAGAAGTTGTTAATGGACCTGTCTGAATTTAATTCTCTTACTTGGGACCTATGTGCAATTCTCCCTTTAATTTTCCCTTTATTTTGGGGGTGGGGTGGTAGACTTTATTTAAATTCCGGCGCAAGCTCAAAAGACTCTCATAAGAGGACTTGAAAATAGATTGTTTCTATATCCTTGATCTGTTTGGTCATTCTCCTAACTTCTATCTCTCTTTTTGGCAGATAATAGTCCAAGAAGTAATGGTTCAGGTGATGATTGGAGAACTGCCTTTGATGCTGCAGCTGCTAGTGGCACCAATAGTCGTAGCAGTTCATTGAGATCTAAATCAAATGGTCACTACCGTCCTAATGGTGATATAGCACAAAATGGAGATATGAACCATGGCTCGAATTCCGGTAGTCATCGCACTCCAAACCGATTACCCCCAACCCCACCTGGTTCTTCAGGTTACAGATTCTAACCGTTGGTTGGTTGGCTTGCTGGCTGGCTATCCATATTAATTCTTTTGAGGTGAGATTTTGCTTAAGTGAAGAGAGAGACTTGGGTCAACCTTTATCATTGTTGAGTTCATGACGACACTTGAGGGGATAACCGTTCATGATTTTTATTGCATTTAGAGTGAGGGTGGCTACTCATGCTTTGAGTTTATACATACGGGGGAGGATGATTTTAGTTGTATTAATTCTTTGTTTCCGGCAGGGTATGCTTAGTGATGCGATATATTTGTGTACATAGAAGACCATAGTTTATATAGTGCCAGGCTTTCCGGGCATGTCCCACTATCATGTAAATAAAGTAAAGATGAACTTGTATCCATGTAGGTTTACAATTCAATATTCTTTGTATAACTTCAATCTTCTTCTTGGGGATTTTTACACATTTTTGTCAGATATGAAATATGCTTGGAAACAATTGTAGTATTTATTCATTATCGTCGGTGGGTTATGCAGTTGGGCGTTTTTGCACTTGCCATCTCTGGTTGGTACTTGACCCAAGGGTGTGTTGGGAGAGTAGATTATGGAGAAAATGAATTTTGAGTAGAATCGGTTAACAAGAAGATAAATTCATGTGATCATTACATACGGTTGCAAATTTTATTTCATAATTTCATTGGGGAAATTAGTTACATGTCTCGTTAAATGAATTTAATTAGTTCAGTATGCTCTAAGCGAACAATCCTCACTCGAGGGTAGATTAGCTAGTTTTTCTCACCAATTTCTGGAAATTTCTGTATCCTTGAACAGCTACCAACTAGATAATTCTGTCTAGATTGTGGATGATGAAGGAATAAGGATTGCTTTGTTTGTTTTCTGTAGTTTTTTATTTGTAACTCCCAACTTCTGAGTTGATATAATATAGTCTCTTTACTAAAAAAATGGTCATAATTAAAATGAGGTTGCATTAAATGTCGAAATCCCCTAATTAAATTAAGGTCTTTAGGGACCTTAATTATATTAAGTTATAAACTAAAAAGTTGTCATTGTCTGGTTAAAAGTTGCTAGTAATCAAGAATTTAAATAGTTGTGAATGATACACATAATGTTTTACAAATGCCGAAAAAACTGTCATTGTCTAGCCAAACGTTAGTTTTCAAGAATTCATAACAGCTCTGAATGATGCTTGGTGTTATTACAAAAGGCCAAAATGTTGCCATAAGGGCAAACATTGTTATTGACCAATAATTTAAATGATTAAAAGTTAATAAACGTCTCTAGGAACCTCAGTTTAATAAGGGGATTTTGTGTGACATTATTTTAATTAAGTTCCTTCCATGGGATCTGTAATTAGTTTCCTCTTTCATGTTCATTTTATTAATAAATAAATACTCCATTTCATACTACATATAGAGGCTAGTTAAAGTTATAATTTAAATCTTAAATATAAGACATCAATCCCTTTTGTCTTCTAAATTTATAAATATCTTTTCAAACAATATGTATTGATTCCACAATCTGAAGTTACATAAGGTAGATATTGTTTATTCCCTCTTGTCTTAAATATAAGACCTACTTAGGGAGATGGTCTTGGTCATAAATATATGACATATTTATGATTTGTGTCCATTTTTTTCCAAAATTACCCTCATTGATGCCTCTCAACAATAATGAAGTAAAAGGGAATGGCGAGTTAAGTTATATGATTGAGGTGGTTTTAGGAAAAATATCAACTAACTTAACTAATATCATTTATCTAATCAAATTAGCTTAATAGGACATAATCTATAATTATTTAGAGTAAATTTGCAAAAATACTTTATCTTTTCAAAAAAGTAATACTGGCACCATAAATAAACTTCGGAGTAAAATGCTTATAAAGATTTAAAGATGTATTGAAAGTATTACCACTATTAAATGTGTCTACTGTAACATCCCAAAAAGATAATTGAAGATTAGTATATATTAGAGTTAAATTATGGGAATAATTGAAGGTCTATGTGGATTTTTGTGAATAAATTGAGGTCATTGAGGATGGTGATTTGGGATGCAAACACGCATGATTTGGGTTTAATATGATTAATAATCGATTATGAGTTGAGGGGTACTGAATGATTGAGGATTAGTGCATAAGTGTTTTGGGAGGAAATTTCTGGGCTCTAACAAATCATTGGATTTCCATTGATTTTGCATGCTAAAATGAGGCAATTAACATAATTAAAATGTAATATTGGTCCATTAAGTGCTTAATAAATATACTAGATCCTAAGGTAAAATTAGCATGAAAATAGGATTAATTTACCATAATTAGAGATTGATTAGGATTAATTGATTTTTAGGGCTTTTTTATCCTTATTTATTGCATTTTTGCTTGTAGGGTCGCCTAAGGTCCAAAAAAGGGATATTAAAGGTGAAAGGAAGAAGGTTGCAAGCTATTCAGAGCTCATTCACCGTGCCTCTCGCCTTGGGTAGCAACAGTAAAGCCACGGCGAACGTACACTCAGAGAGATCACATGAAGAATGAGCCAAAATTGGGAGAGCATTCGAGCAACAGAAGACCAGATATGGACAAAACTGGGAGAGACCTCCCTGCCTTATTTGCCGCGGTGCACACATGTGTCCGCCGCAGCGAACTACACAGAGAGGGTCTCCCCCTCTCCTTGTCTGCCATGGTGGACACACAATTTTTTTCTGATGCAAAATTGAGCTGATATTTTGGGCTTTTAGGGTTCCAAATGGGTTGACTCTGAAGGTGGCAATCGCACAAGAGGGAGGGGTGAATTGTGCTTCCGAAAATTAAAATGATAACAAATAAATGCAACACAGAATCTTTATACTGGTTCGGCCAACACTGCCTACGTCAAGTTCTCCAACACCTTGTTGGGTTCCACTAACCACAGGTTTTACAACACAGGTTCACCTGTCAACCTTTACAGAGTTTTAGAATCCCTCTAAACACTCCCCCTTACTACCTGTAAGGAAATATCCCTGTTCTAAAGCACCAAGCTTTCAGAACAACCTCAAACAGTAGAGGATTTCAATAAATATGTTCACTTAATGAACTGATTGTGATAAACACTTAAGTACAGATAAAATCTCTAAAGCAATAAATACAGAAAACATAGAGCAATGAATGAGTTCGTGAATATTCTCGTTTTTTGTCGCTTTTTTCATAAATGCTCGGGTTCTGTATTTATATCTCTTCTCAGATTTTGCCCTAACATTTATCTTCAAGAAGCCGTTTGAATTTAGTCGTTGAGAGCTCATAGCCGTTGGCATTAAATGCAGTTTCTCCATCGGGGTTAACTTCCTGCTCTAGCTTCAACTGCTCTTGCGTAAGGTGAGCTAAGAGAGAGGTAGACTTAGCGTTCTGAGCATCTGTACGAACTGTACTTTTATGGCAGCTTTTTCAGTAGCGCTAGCATGATCTGCTATCGCTAACTTCATAGTGTAAGTTCTGCACTTAAGCTTTTAGCTGAGCAAATAATCTTTTAGTGCATAGAAGATGCTATCGCAAGCTTAGTCTATTAGCTCAACGAGATAGAGACAATATATATCAGCTAAGATTGTCTAAGTTATCAGAGCATACTCTTAATGATAGATATTAAGGCTAGCATATTCTCTTGGTTCAATTGTTCAGCGTACTAGCTATATCATATCAGCAAACATTCTTCTACCGATAGCTAATCCCATTATCGCTAGTTACTTGATTGCTTATTAGCTTTAAGGATACTGAGATGATTATTCAAAGGTATTTCAAGGTATCCTATTATCGATAGCTGAACGTGTTAGCGCTAGCAACTATATTATCACTAAACTCTTGTTCTCAGGCACTAGCTATCTGAATTTCTATTATCTGAAGTACTCTGTTGTCGATAGCTTATCCTGTTATCGCTAGCTGATTCCATTTGCTCAAGGACATGGTTCATTGTTCAGCTAGTTATTCTTCCTTTTATTTATCCATGTTCTTAATGAGCTTTTAGCGATAGGGTACTCCTTAGCGATAGTGAATGACTTAGCGATAGATATTAACTTTGTTATTACTAAGTCTTCATTTGCTATGGCTCTGTCTATTAGCTATAGAGATACACTTAGCGATAGAGATATTTATTCTTAGTGTTCTGCTAAGTTTCCATCTGTTATAGTTGATCCTTTCAATAGTGATAGTCTTTAGCTCTAGCGATAGAAATCTGTTACCTATCAGATTTTACTTGTTTAATTCAAAGGTAACTTGCGCTTATTTACTTATGTTATATATGGGGTCAGTCTTCATCAAAACTTAAGATTCTAACAGACTCGACTTGGAATAACCCATATCCAATTCCTAAACATAAATTTCGACCTAAACACATATTCTACTCATTGTTTCCATCCCAATTATTCCTCTATTCCATTTTCTCTCAAACCTCTCATTCCGTCTTTTATCGTCCACTCAAAATCTCCCATGGCTCTCCCTCCCATTCCTTTTTGTTGGTGATTTTTCCAAGGAAAGCAGCAACTAAGGAGCTCTTGTCCTTGGTGATGGAAGGCTAACATGAGCTTGGAGCTTCATTAGGGGAGTTCTTGTTCTCCCACTTTTTATTCATTATGTTTTGACATGATTCTAGGATGCTAGAGCTTTTTCTATTCATTTGGGTGTAGTCTTCATTTATATCTTTGTATGAGAGCGATAAAAGCAATTGTAGCTAGTTTTTTTTGTGTATGCTTGATAATTGCTCTTCATTGACTTGAACGTCATTTAAATGTGTGGGTTTATCATTTTGAATGAATGTTTTGGTTAAACTTTTGTGCTACTTTGAGGATTCTCACTTAGTGGATAATGTTATCAAGTAATTGCATTTGAAAAGTGGCTATTGAATTTGTTAATTGCATGAGTAGCATTGTGCTTCAATTCTTGGGTCTTGTTTCATTATGTGGGATTCTAATAATGAATTTAAGCCCTAGAATTAATTAAGTAGTCCCTTACAATTAACTAGTTCAATTGGTATGGAGCTTAATATGCTAGGTGTGGGAAGGATTAATATGCAGGATTTCGGTATTAATCCTTTCAACCCAACCCAAACCTAGCCTAGAGGGATTCATCTAGGGATCTTTTGAAATAGCCAAAGAACTTCCCCAAAAATGTTTTGAAGCAATGATTGTCTAAATTTCCATTTTCCAGGATAATCATTCCCATTAATCCAAATCTCCCCTTCTTTCTAATTCCAAATTGTTTTTGTGAACATAATTTCTCCTTTCAAATCCAAACTTTTATGAAAACCAAATACAAAATGTTGGTTTCTCCCTGCTCTAACAAGTTTACATATGTAATTGCTAGGTAATTAGTTGTGTAACATCCCAAGAAATTAATTGAGGATTAGTGGGGTAATTAGAAATTTATTAATGAGAAATTTGGAAATTATGTGAATGTTTGAGGAATTTTGAGGTATTTTTGAGGATTTTAGAGGCTTAGTTTCTCCTTTATTTTAAGGACAATAAATTTGGAAAATTATTTTATGTTCAAAAGAAGTTATTATGGGATAAAATAATTAAGGAGTTTCGTAGGTAATTTTCTTGGAAATAAAAGGAACTTTATAGCTCAAAATAAATATCTAATTTGAAAATTTTAGGGCCTAGTAGTCTAAAATTTCCTTTTCTTTTATTTATTTCTCCTCCCTCTTTCTTTTAATCATTCCCCACTGCCTCTCTGCGCTCCAGCCCCCCATGCATGGCTCTCTCTCTCTCTCTCTTGCTCTCTCCCTCTCGACGCCACTAGCCGCCAAGAGCGTCGGCGCCGGTGCCGCCCCTCCCCTCTCTCCTTCCCTTTCTTCTCCTCTCTCCCTTCCTCCCCTCACCGTTCGCTGTCTCTCTCCCTCTCTTCTGGCCACCGACGGCCTCGTTTGGGGAAGGAGTTTTCTGGCGAAAACTTGCTGGAAATAGCTCTTTTCCAACCCCATTCATCTTCCCTAACCTCCTAGATCCTTCCCCTTCCATTTTTTGGTTTGATCTGAGCTCGTAGGTGTGTTAGAATCTTAAGTTTTGATAAGGACTGGACCCTATAGATAACATAAGTAAAATAAACAGAGAGCATGCAACTTAGTCTGGAATGAATTAAAGCAAGAATCAAGAGATATGACTAGGTTAAAAAGAGTGTAGGTTACCCTAACAATGAACGAGTAAATCTTATAGGTAACAGAAACACTATCGCTAAAGCTAAAACTTATAGCTAACAGATATATATATATAAGATAGCATCAGTAAGACGAGACTTAGCTATAATCTGAAGAAAGACAATACCACTATAACTAAGGTCTTCACTATCGCTAGAATGAACTGAGACAGCCTAAGCAATGAACAAACTATCACTATCGCAAAGGGCTCATAAATAACCTCAGGAAAAGTCATAAATGCTAGCGCTAACGTGATTAGCTATCGATAATAGAATACTCGAAATAGATTTATATAGCTAACAGATAACTAGCAGATATATTCACTAGCGATAATAGAAGAGACTATCGATAGTAAGACACTGGCTGAAATAACTTAGATAATGATAATATGAACCAGTGGTCATTAGCGATAACAAATATAGCTATCGATAGTAAAACACTCATTGCAATAACTTAAGCATTAGATAGCTAAAGCACTGAGCTAATGATTCTTCTAGCGATAACATCAACTGTGCTTCACATGAATACTTGTTTAGCTAACAGTCTAAGTGCAGAAATAACACTATGAAGCTAGCGATAGCTTGGGATGCTAGCGCTACTGAAAAAGCTGCTACACAAGTACAATGTTGCAGGTAGTTGGTAGTCACAGTCTCTATCTCTCATAGCTCATCTTCTGCAAGAATTAAATGAAGTAAGAGAAGAAAGATGACTGAGTTGAAGACCAGCATTAAATGCCAACGGCTAGGAGCTCCCAATGGACATATTCAAACGGACTCATGAAGCTGAAAGAAAAAAGAAAAACTGTGAAGAGATATAAAAACCAAGTATTGAGCATTTATGAAGTAGAGAACAAACTGACGAACAAGCATTCATTATTTCTCATCTACTCACTGGTCAAAGATTTATTATTCTTAGTGAGATTATTCTGTACTTCAGTGATTAACAAAATCTGTTCATTAAGTGAACTCATTTATTGAAATCCTTTACTGTTTGAGGTTGTTCTTAAGTCTGGGACTTTAGAACAGGGTTGTAGTCTTACAACTTGTAAGGGGGAGTGTTTAGAGGAAGTCTAAAACTCTATCTTGTAAAGGTTGGCAGGTGAACCTGGTTTGTAAAACCTGTGATTTAGTGGAACCCAACGAGGAGTTGGAGAACTGGATGTAGGCAGTGTTTGGCCGAACCAGTATAAAGGATTGTCTTTAAGTTTTAAAGTTTAATTGTTTTTGAAAATCACAATTCACCCCCCTCTTGTGCGTTTTGCCACCCTCACTTGGTATCAGAGCAGGTCTTCTCCCTTTGATTCCAACGAATCTGAGAAGTAAAGATAAAAAATGGCATCGTACGAGAATATCCTGCCTAAAGGAAGTTCTATCAACAAACCTCCTGGCTTTGATGGAAAGAATTATACCTTCTGGAAATTCAAAATGAAGATATATATCAAAGCTAATGGGTATAGCTATGGAAGATCATAGAAGAAGGGGATATTGTGCCTACAAGTATTCTAGGCAACCCAAAGAGTGAAAACGAATATACTCCTGAAGACATTGCAGATGTTGAGTTGAATAGCAAGGCAATCCTCATGATCCAAAGTGCCCTTAGCCAAACTGAGTTCTTCAGAATTAGCCACTTAAACACGGCAAAGGAAATGTGGAAGGCCTTGCAGATTGCTCATGAAGGAACCTCAGGAGTAAAAGACAGAAGAGTGGAAATGCTTATTGAAGAATTCCACAAGTTTGAAATGATTGATGGAGAAAAGATAAGAGATCTGGAGATCAGATTCACTCATTTCATCAATAATCTTGCTGCACTAGGAAGAAAAATTCCAGAGAAGGAACAAGTCAGCAAGATTCTGAAAGTGTTAAAGGGTGATTGGCTTATGAAGGTCATTGCCATCCAAGAGATGCAAGGTGAATCAACCAAATCCATCACTGCCTTGTTTGGCAGTCTTGCTGAATATGAGCCAACTCTGATAGCCCAAAGGGAAGCTCAAGGAAATCCTAAGAAGAAGTCTCTTGCCCTTGCTGTATCTGAAAGAGATGAAGAGGATAGTGATGATGAAGACCTTGATGATGAAGATATGGCTCTCATGGTCAAAAAATTTAAGAAATTCTTCAAAAGAAGAGGAGGTTTCCAGAGGGGTGGTCCTAGCTTCAGAAAGGATTCTCAAAAAGAGAAAGCTCCTGTATGCTTTGAATGCAAGAAGCCTGGCCACTTCAAAGCAGAGTGTCCAAGTCTCCAAAGATTCAAAGAAAAGGAGAAAAAGAAGGAGAAGTCCTTTGGAAGGAAGAAAGCATATATATCATCCATCTGGGGTGATAGCTCAGATGAGGAAGCTAGCGATCATGAAGAGAGTGCAAATATCTGTCTTGTTGCTCAAGAGGAACTAAGTGATACTGAGGTATATGATTCTGAACCTACTTACTCTAAACTTCAAAATATGTATAATGAGATGCATACTGAACTAACTAAGCTTGCTAAGGAAGTTGTAGGTTTGAGAAAAGAGAACAAAGAGCTCAAGAAAAATATTTTCTCTTCTGTATCAAAAGTCCCTTCTGCGCTATCGATAGAAGAGCAGCTAGGGCAAGCTCCCAGAATTGAGCTATCGATAGCCACTCCTCCATCGATGGCAAATCATCCTTCAACAAACTTTGACAGTTGTTCACACTGTGAAAATTTGTTGAAGGAGAAAGAGAAGCTTTCAAATGCTTTAGAAAAATTTACAAAAGGCTCAGAAATGCTAAACATAATTTTGAAGGATCAAAAAGCATTTAGAAACAAAACTGGAATAGGCTATGAGCCAAAGAAAGCTTCAAGAAAATGGGAAGAACCCAAGGTGAAACCATACTTAAAATATTTTAGAAAATCTTCAGAATATTCCTCACCTTATAGTTTTTGCAATTATTGTAACAAGAAGGGGCATACACAATCAACCTGCAACCCAAAGAAATATGGAATTAGTGGGTCATATAAGTGGGTTCCTAAAGGAACTTATGTGCCTAAAGTCTTCACAAACTCAGAGGCAAAGACTAATCATAAAGGACCAAAGAAAGTTTGGGTACCTAAATCTGTCTGAATTTGTGCAGGTATGCCTTAAAGCATCCAACAAAGGAAAGTGGTATATTGATAGTGGATGCTCAAGGCATATGACTGGTGACAAGGACAAGTTCAGCAATCTAGTGATAAAAGAAGGAGCCAAAGTCAATTTTGGTGGAAACCAAAGTGGAAAGATCACTGGAGTTGGGTAAGTTGGTCCTGTCAAGGATGTATACCTGGTGGATGGTCTGTGCCATAATTTGCTAAGCATGAGCCAAAGCACTGATCATGGCAACTGGGTAATTTTTGATTCTAATGAATGCCCTATTGTTGATAAAAAGGATTTAGAGTTAAACAAAACTAATCTTAAGTGTAAACTAAGAGCAAATAGAAATGGTAATTTATACACTTTAGATTTATGCCAACAACTTGAAGAAAAATGTTTTATTTCAAATTATGAAACCTGTTGGCTATGGCATAAGAGACTAGCTCATGTCAATTTTATTCAACTTGATAAGCTTGTTAAAAAGGAACTAGTCATAGGTATCCCTAGTTTTAAAACTAAACATGATTTAATTTGTGAATCTTGTCAAAGGGGTAAACAAACAAAGTCCTCTTTTAAAACCAAGAAGACAGTCTCCACAAGTAGGCCATTGGAACTAATCCGTATGGACCTGGTTGGGCCTGCAAGAGTTATGAGTCTAGGTGGAAGTCTATACACTCTTGTAGTTGTGGATGACTATTCAAGATTTACTTGGACTATGTTTCTTTCCTCAAAACATGAAATTTTTGATGCCTTTTGTGTGCTTGCTAAGAAATTGCAGAATGAAAAATGCATCAAGATTGTTGTAATTAGAACTGATCATGGAGGAGAATTTGAGAACAAAGAGTTCATGGAATTGTGTGATGAAAGTGGTATTGAACACAACTTCTCTACCCCGCGTACTCCTCAACAAAATGGTGTTATGGAAAGGAAGAATAGAGTGCTCACAGAAATGGCAAGAAGCATGCTGAATGAGAAACAAGTTCCTCAAATATTTTGGGCAGATGCAATGAGCACAGCATGTTACATCTCAAATAGAGCATACATCAGAAAGGGGATGGAGAAGACTCCATATGAGCTCTACAAGGGAAGGAAGCCCAACATAAGTCACCTAAGAATTTTTGGATCCAAGTGCTATATTCACAACAATGGGAAGGTAAACTTAGGTAAATTTGATCCTAAATCTGACATTGGCATATTATAGGATATTCAAATAGGAGTAGAGCATATAGAGTATATAACAAAAGAACCCAAACTGTTGAAGAATCAATGCATGTAGTGTTTGATGAAACTCCTCAAGAAAAACAACATTGTGTTAATGAGGATGAAGATTTTTCTCAAGTTTTAAAACGTTCACTATCGATAGCCCCAGAGCCATCGATAGCAAACGCTGAAAATCAAAATTCAAATCTTTCAAATCTCCTATCGATAGCACCAAAGCCATCGATAGTGAGTTCTGAAGATGATGCTGAAGATGATCAAGATGAAGCTAATGAGCCTCAATCTTCCATAAGACATCTTAGGCACCATCCTCCTGAACAAGTAATTGGAGAAATGTCAAAAGGAGTTAGAACCAAAAGGCAACTACAAAATGAAATAGAATTTTCTGCCTTTATTTCTGAAATTGAACCAACCTGTGTTGATGAAGCTCTTGTTGATTGTGACTGGATAGTTGCAATGCAGGAAAAACTTAATCAATTTAAAAGGAATCAAGTTTGAGATTTAGTACCTAGGTCAAGAAATCATCCTATTATTGGTACTAAATGGGTTTTCAAAAACAAACTTGATGAATCTGGTCAAATTGTCAAAAATAAAGCTAGATTAGTTGCCAAAGGATATAACCAAGAAGAAGGCATTGATTATGAAGAAACTTTAGCTCCAGTTGCAAGAATTGAAGCAATAAGGATTCTACTAGCTTTTGCATCCATAAAAAATATTAAACTTTATCAAATGGATGTTAAGAGTGCCTTTCTTAATGGGTATATCAAAGAAGATGTATATGTTGAGCAACCTCCTGGTTTTGAAGAAAACTCTAAGCTTGATCATGTTTACAAACTTAAAAAGGCTCTTTATGGTCTCAAACAAGCACCAAGAGCTTGGTATGAAAGGCTTAGCACATTTCTCATTGAAAAGGGTTTTTCTAGAGGGAAGTTAGACACTACCTTATTCATCATGCATAAAGATAAACACATGCTTATAGTTCAAATTTATGTTGATGATATTATCTTTGGTGCTACTAATGAAAAGCTCTGTGAAGAGTTTGCTAAGATGATGCAGGGAGAATTTGAAATGTCAATGATGGGAGAATTAACATTCTTCCTAGTTCTGCAAATAAAGCAAAAGAAAGATGGCATCTTTATCTCCCAAACCAAGTATTGTAAGGAAATTCTCAACAAATTTGGGATTGAGCAATCTAAGGATGAGGACACTCCCATGAGTACCTCTGCCAGTTTAGATGCAGATGTCAAAGGGAAAGTAATTAATCAGTCTCATTATAGAGGAATTATAGGATCCTTACTTTATTTAACAGCTAGTAGACCTAATATTCAATTTAGTGTGGGAATGTGTGCTAGATATCAAGCAAATCCTAAAGAATCCCACTTAACCAATGTAAAAAGAATTTTGCGTTATTTGCAAGGGACTCAAGAGCTTAGGCTGTGGTATCCCAAGGGAACTCAAGAGTACCTTCTTGCTTATTCTGACTGTGACCATACAGGTTATAAGACAGATAGAAAAAGTACAAGTGGTCAATGTCAATTCATTAGTGGATCAAAAATCCAGTTCATCATTCCAGAACCAAGCATATTGATGTGAAACATCACTTTCTGAGAGATCATGTTCAAAAGAAAGATGTCAAGGTGGAATTCATCTCAACAAACTTGCAACTTGCTGATATCTTTACCAAACCTCTTGAGCCAGCCCAATTTATCTTCATCAGAAGGGAATTAGGAATGGTAAATCCAAACGAGTTGTAAATATCTCTGAAATATTCTGAATTCAATTTCATTTTATTCATACAGATTAATCACTAACTTAAGCATTGGAGTGTCAAATCTTAAGTTTTGCAGGACTGACCTATCGATAGTGAGGTTCACTATCGCTAGCATATGCAGGGCAAAGCTAAGGTTGAGCAAAGATTGCCATCGCTAGCCAAACATATTATCGATAGCAAAGTCAACCATCGATAGCTGGAAGGAGTGAGTGATGAGTCTAAGTCACTTGCTCAGCGTGGGATCATGCCTACTAGTGTAGCAGCTCATATTAGCGATAGCAAGTCACTTAACAAGTCAGAATGCGAAACGTTAGCTGATGTACTTCACTGATGGTAAACCCTAAACCCTAAACCTATAAAGACAGGTCATCTGCATTTGCATTCATTCACAAACATTCATTCATCATTTTCTCTTCTACTCCAAACCTCTCTGAGCATTCAAACATTCATCTCCAAATCTCTCTGTTCTCAAAACCCTAAAATGGCCAAAACCAAAGTTCCCAATGCCTCAAAGAGTCCTAGCGCTATTCCATCTCCCAAATCAGCTAGCAAATGGTCTCATACCCAGAAGAGTGTCTCTTTTTCTAAAGAAGTTACTGAGAATCACCCCAAGCGTAAAAAAGAAACCCTCACTGGTGTGCCATATTTGTCAACCCCCCTCGAAAGTGTGATATGATTATTTAGTGTGAAAGGAGAGAAAGAGAGTTGACGTGAGGGAGTAGATAAATAGGTATGGGGAAGAGAGAGTAAAGGAAAAGAAAAAGATTAGGGAAAAATATACACTACTAGGCCCTAAAATTCTCAAATAAGATATTTCTTTTGAACCAAAATTTTTTTCTTTTCACTCTCAAAATTTTCTTATGATATCCTTTACTTATTCTCTCCCATACTAACCCCTTTTGAGCCTAAAAATAATTTCCCCAAAATTATTGTCCTTACCATAAGGGAGAAACTAGACCTTTAAAATCCTCAAAAATACCTCAAACTCCTTCAAATATTCTTATAATCCATCATTTCTCATTAATCAATTCATAATTACCCCTACTAAACCTCAACTAATTTTTAGTATGTTACAGTAATAGCTTTAATGACAAAATCACCAAGCATTGTAACATGAAGTTGTGTTTTATTACACAATCATGATGATTGATCAATGTACCTAAGAAGCATTATTGGTGAACCAACCTTTATTGCTACTTTGTGTAGAGGCAATACTGAGTTGTTGATAGTGTTTAGGAACTCCATTGTATATAGAGTTTCAAAACCGTTGATCTACAAATTGAGTCACAGCTCAAGTAAACATGGGTTTGTCTTGGTGGCACTGAGATGTTGTACTCATTTAGTTAATTAACAACTTGGATTGTAGGAGCAATAATTATCTTGTGAAGGTAGTATAATTCACTTAGCTTGATGACATAAATGCATGGTTGGTTCGACCAATTGCAAAACCATTTACATTGTGTTTTAACTTACTCTTTGATTTTTTTTTTGTAAACAAAATGATTGAGGAGTTCTTGATATATTCATGTTTGCCCAAAATCATTGAGCGCATTACACTTCATCCAAGAAAGGAATTGCGATTTACAAACTCTAGGTTTATCCTTTAACTCAGATTCATTAGTACTATTTAATAAAAAAATGAATTGATGGTTGGGTAGATTCCACTTCCTTTATTTGGAGTTTTCTGCACCCAATGTTGCAGTAATATTTATTATGGTAACAGTTCTTTGGATCAACCCTATTGGAGAATATTGTGGTTTTATTACATTGAAATATGTCTCTATAGATGTTTGTATCATTAGCTTAAAGATGTATCTAGGTAGAATTCATTAAGAGTTTGAATAAATTGCACAACAACTGTTGACTTGGTTGACTAGTGTTGTAAGTTAACATTTATATCATTTCATTTCGATACTCTATATAAGGGACTTTAGATATATAAAATAACAAGTCCTAATAGTGACATTTGTCTTCATATATATATAAACGCTTTTCAAAGAAGTATAAAGCAATCATGTTTCTTATTAGCCATGGGCTACTTAGAGGAGAAAATCGAGTGTGTAATAAAAAGAAGGAAGAGAAAATCGAATGTGTAATAAAAAGAAGGAGGAGGTTATCGACTTAATGTTGTAAAGAAGACGCTTCATATAGTTGTAACTTCAGTGTTCTCCATGCAATTAGATATGGTCACGATAGAATCTTGATTGTATGGAAGTTAGTATGAGCCATGATGTAAGGATATCTTAATTTTATTTGATAATTATGTTGAATGTATAAGGATATCTTAATTCTATTTGATAATTATGTTGAATGTATCATTTTGATCAATCATTCATAGGCTTTAGCTTTATTAACATAGGCTTTTGATTAGACTTGGGAAGATGATAAGCCCAATAACTTGTTATTTGGAATGGTCTATGGTTGCAGCGTAAGACCAACAACTACTTGGGACCTATTTTCAATTTTCCATAATACAAATTAATTATGTTTTGAATATTGTCACAAAAAGTTTTGAACATGTATGATGATGAAGTTGTGGATAATGTTGGGATCTTTTGTATGAATAATGATTTCTAGTCATAAATAAAAGAGGTAGCCATATGATTTCAACATAAAGTAGGTCCTTATAAGTATAATTGTATGTATATTCTATATGGGGACAAATAGTTACCACACAGTCATATATGAAATACTAAAATTATTGAATTGGAGTTTTTGTTTATGACATTTGCTTTCAAATTAAAGTTCCTCCCCATCCAATTAAATTTTTAAATATGTCAAAGGTTTGATCGCTGAAGCTGCATTAATTTATGACTATATCAACTGATTTGACATAATGACTACATTTTCATATTTAAGGTATCGTCAATGGCCAACCTACAAAAAAGGTAGGGGGAGGCAGAAGGTTATAACACTTATGTTAAGAATCAATGATAAAGGAACAACATGTGACGAAATAGTTTTCCATGGTATGCTTTATTTTTTGATCAACGCATGGTATGCTTTATCAATTAGAGACAAAGGTAAAGTATGAATAAAATATTGTTTACATCAGTTTGAAGTCACTACTTGCATAGGATAACATTCTTAATGTAACAAAGATAATTCCTCAAAGCTTTATAAATGTGACCTCACAAACTTGATTGAGGTGATGGCAACAGATGTTAGAATACTCATCTTTAAGAATAATGCATAGTTAACCTACAAAAAAGTTGGATGAGGAAGAAAGTTTATAGTGTGTATGATAAGAATTTATGATAAGGAGACAAGCTATAAGGATACAGTTTATATCAATTTTCTTTTTCATGAAAAGACCAACGTTATGCAGGAGGTTGAAGACTATTACAGCTTTTTTATTTTCCCTTATAAATAATGAGTCTACATAACCTTGTGACCCTATAAATAAAGTTAAAAAGAAATCTAATGAAAAAAGTTAAGCTCATACTCTACATGAATGTAGTTATATTTGGACACTTTATATAGTGCAGGATATTAACCAAAATGTAAAAGCATGTCCCCATTTTATGGGGGGAAGGGTATTAACGAAAAGCTAAAAGGAGTCTTCATTGATCTGTTCCATGTTATAACTCGCAATACGTGTACATTTTGAAGTCATGACAAATGATTACGACATATAGATATAAAAAAAGCATTCTCTGTCAAAAACTATTTCGACTAAAAAGACAAGATAATGAAATAGTATTATATAATTAACTATGTATTATTGTAAAAAAAATGGATATTCACCACACAAGTTATCATCCATATGTTGTAAAAATAAAAATTACACACAAGATTAGTGGGTTCCAATATTTCTCAGAAGATGCATTATATAGATGAATGAATAATTCTGTGTTGTCTTCCATATCTTTTTATTGCCACAATTACATGAGGATAATACCACACATACCCAATTATCAACGGAGGAATGCAATCACCATCTATCAGCTATGAGTAAACATCGATGCTAATTAAACTGATGTAGAGAAGTCTTTACTAATTGCTTCTCAATGGGGCCTAGAGCTAGGGTTTGTCCTAGCGAGGGCGAGACCCCAAACTAAATACTTATATTTTATTAAAAAATGTTATGTTTGTATTTTGTTTGCACCTTATTTGTTTAAGAGACTTTACAATATATAAACTGACTTTGCGTATTTATCGAGTATCAAGAGTTTTAATGTTTCATTATTTATGTAGATGTTTTTCTTCAACAAAGTATATATGCTTATAAATTGATTGGAGTGTTGTTTAAAGGGAAAAACAAGAGGTATTGGTCTGTTCACCATATAGCTTAACCGCAAATGCAGGGTCACAAGTAGTAAAAAGTTTTATTGTTCATACGAGGACTAATGTTTGATCAACTTTAGGTTAATTAATTTAATTCTATTTCTTCTTAAATTGAGTAAAAATTGTGCTTTGGTGAAAAACAGTAGGAAATAAATGATGAGAATGGATCGAGGATTTCTTATCCTCTCTATATGTTCTAATTTCTCCCAAATTATCCTTTCTAATAACTACCTAAAGCATTCAATATTCGTCTGAAATGAGGATGTAATCAGAAACAGTCTTCAAAGTCAAAAATGTTATCTTTATCTTTCAAAATCCTTACACTACTCACGGTATTAAATTCATGAAAAATCGTGTTCAAAGACTCTATCACTCTCATGCTATTGAATCAACAAAAACACGTTGAAGCTTCAGGTTCACTCCGATGATATTAGGTTAGCAGATGAATCTATTCTAAGTCAACAATGAGTTTATCTCTCTAATATGATTTTACCTAAATTCTACAATAAAACACCCTCTCTCAAGCAATGTATCATTGAACAAGTAAAGTGTTGATCAAACAGTTTTTTAAGTATAAAAAGGTAAAATCAAAATTAAAATGCATTAAATAGCAAAAGAAAGGAAATAAACAAAATCAATCCATATAGATATTCAAAGGAAATCCTAGATTAACGTTTAGCTAGGCATAATTGAAAAGAAATCAAATTTATGTATCTTAATCAAATTAATGACTTTCACATGATAATAGACATTTGAAATCGTTACTACTTATGTCTTCATGTGTTAAAAATGTCAACTTTTTAACACTTATTTGCATTTAAGGATTTTCAAAATTTTATGGTTCCAGACGCTCTTAACAAAAAACTTCGCTTTTAAATTTACTCTATCACCCTCAAATAAATCAACACGAGTATGATAAAAGTAGGGTTGCTCACAAAATAGGACCGAGACAACCCGTCCTGTCCCAATGAAAAGGGGAGGGGACAAAACATAGGTCCCATCTCATCCCAACTCTATCACAGTCCTAATGGAATCAAGATAAGATAGGACAATCCCGAATATTTCTTCATGACATTTTGCTTTTCTTTTAACGTCCTATATATTTGTGACACCAAAAAGCAACAATTTGCTTTCCTTTGCACAAGAGAATGATCTCTTCTAGGGAACCTTCTACAAACAGACTTGTTATCTCCAAACACGCAAGGATCAAAATATTTACATTATGTCTTTCAAGATGGATGGGTTTCATGGCATCAAAAACCAGTCATGCTCAGAATCTGACATTAGTAAGATAAATTATTCAACCAACAATTCTCAAATTCTCGATTTTAATGTCCCTGTTGATCCGATGGAAATTGATCCAAAATTCCCTTTCAACTAATGTAGTCTTTTCCCATAAGCTTTTTACTATAATAGCTGCATCATACAAATAATTTGTTGCAAAAGTTGTTCAATCATGCCAATTAAATGTTGTTGAGGAGATTGACTGCGTGACGGCAAGTTTAGGGATTTTTTTTTTGGGTTTATATATACAGGTTCATCAATTCAGGCAGGCCTACGCAAAATACATAAGCAAACCATTTATACGCATTTAATGAGCCAATGCCTAATATTTAGGTTTTTTTTATCTGAATAATACGCATTCTCATTAATAAGAAAGATGAGTAAACAAAGTTCTGGGAATATAGAGATAAAGAAGCAGTAAAATAAAGCAAACAATAAGCATAAATGGCAAGGTTAAAATCTAACACTAGCCAACACCAGATTTATGAAAAGATGGAGAAGGAGACACAAGAACTCCACTTAGCTCCTGAACATCCAAAGTTAGAATTTTGGACAAAAGAGGTGATGGTTCATGAACCCACCCGATCGGGCTCACCTCTTTACAAGCTTCAGCTGCAAGGTGATCAGCTGCACAATTCCCACTTCTATGGGTAAAACACACCGAGAACCCAACTTTGGATGCTAAGAGGTTGAGGATCTCTTGTATGAGCCCTCTACTTTGCCATTCATACAAGTCTGCTAGTCCTTTTTCAATGCTTTGCTTCAACATAAGACAATTTGTTTCAAAGTGAACTTTATCATATCCCAAATCTATGGCTATCAATAAAGCCCGTTTGAGCGCCAAGGCTTCAGTCATGAAGGCAGAAATGGATTTAATTTTATCAACAAAACCCCATTTGAAATAGCCAAAAGAATCCCTGCATATAAGCCCAATACCTGCATCAACATGTGGGCTTTTGAAGGACCCATCACTATTAATTTTGAGGAACGAGGCAGGAGGTTTCGTCCAGGCCTTGGGATGATCCATTGTCAGATTCGGGGCTACCTTACTGACAGATGGCGATGCTACAGACCAGAATTCCTCATTTGCTCTTGTAGCTGCAGCGATGACCGACATTGGGTATGGTTGCACATGATTAAAAAATCTCTCATTTCTCTGCTTCCATATAAACCACAAAACCCAGCAAATCATGGAAATATCTTTACTTGAGAGGGACATCGGATTGTTGATCAGATTAAGCCATCACTGTATAAAATTATCTGTGTTCATACTGTCAAGTCTCGCACCTAGATAGCAACCGAACCAAATGTATTGTGCCCAGGGGCATTCAAAAAACAAGTGTTCAATGGACTCTGGTACAGTCTCACAGATGGGGCATAGCTGATTGGTAGTTCTTTTCCTTTTGAATAACGCCTCATTGGTGGCCACCGAATTAGAGAGACAACGCCATAGAAAATGCTGGACTCGAGGCACTGTTCGAATTTTCCAGGTAAATTTCCAGTCGGCTTTTGAAAGAGTAATCGATGATGAAGCTTTGTTTTGGCGTGAAATCGAATTGCACTTCTTATGGAGATATCCCACTTTCACAGAGTAATTCCCATTCGCAGCTGGGACCCATATGATTTTGTCTTTCAGCGAGGAGGAAGGGATTGGTAATTTCCGGATACAATCTAGAATTTCACTTGGTAAGAGGTGTTGCACAGGAGAAAGATTCCACATACCATCTTGAATTAAATCTGACACATGACCATTCAGAACTATATCTTCCTCACATCCTTTTGGTTTAGGGGGAAAATTAGAATTAGGCAACCAAATATCACCCCAAATGCGAGTGGAGGAACCATCACCAATATCCCATAAGAGGTCCTTTTTCAAGAAGTCCCTGCCAATAAGAATACTCGACCAACACCAGGAAGCTTTATATCCCTTTTTCGCATCAATGAATTCCTCCTTAGGGTAGTATATACTTTTCAGCACTTTGACCCAAAGATCATTGGGATTGTTGAGCATTCTCCACGCTGTTTTAGCTAGAAGGGCGTCATTCATAATAGAAAAATCTCGGAAGCCCATGCCACCTGAGAATTTGGGATCAGTAAGATAATCCCAAGCTTTCCAATGGGTCCCCCCACCTTCTGCTGTACCGTCCCACCAGAAATTAGATACAAGACTATTAAGCTCTTTACAAGTCTTAGATGGGAATTTAAAGCAGTTCATAGGATAATAGGGATTGCATTTACTACTGCTTTGATCATGACCTCCCTTCCAGCATAAGAGAGGGTTCTTTGGGTCCAACCTTGAACTTTGGATCTCACCCTTTCTCTTATATAAGACAAGGCTTAATGCTTTGATTTTCCCCAGATACTTGGTATCCCCAGATATTTACCTTGGTCAGCTGCTTCAGGAATACCAAGAATTTGTCCGACCATATTTCTTGCCTCAGGGGAGGCATTAGCAGAAAAAACAATGCTAGATTTATCCAAATTAGCCTCTTGGCCTGATGCATCACAATACAGCTTCAAAAATTTTGCCAAGTTAATACAATTGCTCCTGCTTGCATTTATGAAGAAGAGGGCGTCATCAGCAAAGAAACTATGAGATAGTTCTGGGCACATATTGCTCAGTTTGATTCCTTTGATATATTTGCATTCTATGCTCTTGTGGATCATTGAGGATAAGACTTCCGCCATAAGAATAAATAAATAAGGAGAAAGAGGGTCGCCTTGACGTAGTCCACGTCCTGGAGAGATGGAGTCAATCTTGTCGCCTGAAACACACAAATTCAAACGCACAGAAACTATACATCTCATAATAAGAGCCACCCAATCAGCACAAAAACCAAATTTTAGGAGTGCCTGTTCTAAGAAATCCCATTCAACTCTATCATAGGCTTTACTCATGTCCATTTTAAGTGCAAATTCAAATTTTTGGCCTGTTTTCTTCCTTCTCAAATAATGGTATACTTCATGGGCAATAATGATATTATCATAAATAAATTTACCCGGAATGAAAGCACTTTGATTCTGGGAGATACAAACTTCCAAGAAGGGTCTCATACGGAGGGCTAAGATTTTAGATATGATTTTATAAGAAAAATTACAAAGCCCAATTGGCCGAAAATGAGACACATGTTCAGGTTTCTCAACTTTAGGGATAAGCACTACATTGGTATCATTAATTTCTGATAAATCAGATCTACCAGCAAAGAATTCAAACACCATGTTACAAACCTGGTCCCCTACCTCAGACCATGCAGATTGGTAGAATTTACCTGAGAAACCATCTGGACCAGGTGCTTTGTTGCCTCCCATACTAAAAACTGCTGATTTAACTTCCTCCACCGTGACCGGCTGCATTAATTGTTGGTTCATACTCAAGGTGATACGAGGGGTAATAAAATTCAGTGTTTCATCCAACCCTCTGTCACCTGAAGAACGAAATAGCTTTTGGTAAAACAGAGAAATGTTAGAATTAATATCATCCTGCTCAGTGAGCCAACGGTTATCATCATCTTTTATTCGAAGGATATTGTTTATCTTTCTACGTTTGATAGTAGATAAATGAAAGAATTTAGAATTTCGATCCCCAACTTGAAGCCATTGAACCCGTGATCTTTGCCACCAATACTCTTCTTCCTGGTCAAGTGCCTTTTCAATTTCTGCTTTTAAACTTTCGGCTTTCAGTTTTGAGTCCACAGAAATATCGCTATGGAGACAATCAGCTAACTCTCTGGAAAGTTTTTCTATTAACTTCTTTGCATTTGGGAATTCCTTCCTGCTCCACCTAATTAATTCATCCTTACAAGACATAAGACGGGTTAGAAAATTGAAAATAAAAGAGCTATTTGTTACCTCACTATGCTGCCACCCCTTATTTACCGTTTGGAGGAAATTTTTATGAGATGACCATCTAGCTTCAAATTTGAAATCTCTTACCCGATAATTTTTCTTATAGCAAAGATTGACTAGGAGGAAATGGTGATCGGAGCCCATCGGATCTATATGGAACACTTCTAAGTTAGGGAAGTTCTCTCGAAGAATAATATTACCAAAAGCTCTATCAATCCTTTCCCTGATTGTTGCCTGCCCTTCCCTATTGTTACACCAGGTATAACGGTATCCATTGAAGCCCAGGTCGATAAGCGCACAAGTAGAAATAAGATTTTGGAAGTTAATGATTTTTCTCATGGCTCTAGGATTACCACTAGATTTCTCCGTGATAGAAGCTATGTCATTGAAATCACCGATACACATCCAAGATTGGTTAATGTTTTGTGCAATACGCGTAAGCTCTTCCCAGCAAAGTAACCTGTCTTTTTCTTTTGGGGGGCCATACACAAAAGTAATGTAAGCAGGAACATCAAAAGATGAAGCTACAATACTGGCATGTATAATATTAATTGAGGAAAAAAGGATATGAACAATTACATCATCAGTCCACCACAGTGCCAGACCTCCACCAATACCAATCGGGTCCACAATCCAATCATTATTGAACTTACATTTATTTCGAATTTTTGTGACATATTTTTTCTTTTTTTTTTTTTTGTTTCCATTAAAAAAACAATTTGGGGTTTATTTTTAAAAAATTCATCCTTTAAGTTCTTAACTGTCAAGGAAACCCCAAGACCCTGACAGTTCCAAGATAAGAGATTCATTGTGAACCGGTGGTTGGTCCCATCCAACCACCGGCGTTTTGAACTGAAGAACAAGAATCAATATTAGAATTACCTCCATTGAAGACGAACCACTCCTGTGGAAAATCAATTTCATACTCACGTTGAGTCTCGTTAATTGCCACTCCACCCGAATTAGGAGGAGTATTGCGGAGTCTTTGTTTTAGTGAGCGAACTGACCTTCTCAAAACAGGGCCTCTATCCACCTTCTTATTATTTGTTTTCAATGGGGGAGATGGACTCTCGTCAAACATTAGACATTTTCTTCTTTTTGGAACGGAGAGTTCAGCGTCCTCTGGCCCAGCTCTTTTAATATTGATTCCATTTAGGCCCAACGTTATTCCAGACATGGGTGATAAAGTGCCATATGGAACAATGGCCATAGAGAGGTCTTCAACGTCTTTTGGGCAGTTAGATTCACTAGCATTCAGGTCCACTTGAATGGAAGGTGGGGACATGGGCTTGTTGAAAGTAAGATCCAAAAACTTGCTATGGTGTTCTACCACGTGGCTGTTTGAAATTTTCTTATCCCTGCAAATAGAAACAAATCGCCTACCATCTTTTTGGGGCAATGATTTTGCCACCTGTGAGTCCACATTAATAAAAGAAGAATTTCCAATTAAATTGTGCACCTGGGATTGATTGGAAGAGACAGCTATAAGTTGACCGTTGGACTGGGACGAGGATTTGCGATTCTGCCTTAACTCCCCCTCATCAATCACGCGAGTATCACAGTCAATAGCCACATCCGAATTTGGGAAATTAATTCCACACTTATCGCCCAGGATTCTCCCATGATTACGTATTCCAGATTTAGCGCCCTCCTCCGTTCGAAGACCGTTGGAGGTGGATGTTGTCGCCGGTGGAGCATTTTTCCTCGGAGTTGCTTCAACCCAGTTAAGTTTCTGAATCACCAGGATATCTTCAATAGTTTTGACTTGAGTCGTCCTGAGCCAGTGTCCAAACTCTTTCGATTCTTCCTCTTCCCCAGCATCATCAACTACAAACTTGCAATTTTTCTCATCGTGACCGATTCTTCCACAACCATAACAGAAATTTTGGAGCCGCTCATATTTTATGGAGGTCCACACCGGATCCTTCTCTTTTCTAGGAATACAGAAGCCCGTCTCAAGAGGATTATCAATATTAATTAAGCACCGAACTCGAATAAAGCTTCTTGATAATTTTCCATTAGGATTAGGATTCTCAAACATCAAGACTTCTCCCACCTCTTCTCCTAAGATGACAGCATTTTCTTTATCAAAAGCTTCTAGGGGTAAACCATGAAACTGGACCCAAAAGGGGGACATATTAAAATTGACTTCTTTCAGAACCATATAATCCTCCCACATTTGGATACTTAGAAGAAAGCCTTGGATGGACCATGGAAGTCCCTTTAGCACTCTTAAATAATCATCTTCTTTATCAAATCGAAAGAGAAAAATTGGCTTGGTATTATCTAATTCATGGATCTCCAGCCCCTCCTTCTCTAACTGCCATCCTTTGCGAATCATGGATATAACAATAGCTTTATTAAGGTTTTTCCCGGTAAGAAGTTTCCCGACCAACGCACCGCCCTTCTTAGCACCACCGTTATCAAGATTAAGAATCACTTGTTTACCTTTCCTCCCCCTACTGTTATGCCCAGATTCCATGATGAAGAGAGTTAGTCAATCAGCACAGTAGGGCAAGGAAGTCAGATCAAGACAAGAAGATTAGATGAAAATATGAAGGATAGAGGTCACGGAACTCAAAGACTCTCACTGTGGAGAGAAAACAAGACTCTCACCGTGGAGAGAAAATAAGCTTGTTAAACAAGTGGATTCTAATATATTTAGGTATTTACTTCACTCATTAAGCATTTACGTTTTATAGGAATGAAAAGAAAAAAAGTATTATACCTTGGGACATGGTGAGCCTGTCTGTGTCCCGTCAAGTCCCAAACCTTAATTTTATCCCATTCGCTATGTCTCGTTTCAAAAATTTTCCCTAACGGAATTGTTCCATCCCAAAATGACTAGAATCGGTATAAGATGGGAAAATTCTGAATATCCTTAGATAAAGCAGTCACAAAATATATAGCAAACATAAAAATTAAAATTAATTTAATTGTAAAGATCAAAATGAATGAAATTTACAAGCCCAGAAATTTTTTCCCAATTCTGATTGAATATATTCATTTTAAATCCATTCTTTCGCTTGAGGGATACCACTTGTCTGTATTAGTGGATTTTTAATTGGTTTTATGGGAACATGTAACAAAGGTAGAAATAACTACACCGCTGACCCCTCAGAAAGATAAAAAGATAAAGAATGGTAAAGAAAGAACAGTTTTTTTTTTTTTTTAATTTTGGACCATAAGAAAGAACAGTTCAAATCTAGCTTTTCAAAATACTTTTTGCCCCAAAACTTTTTAAAATACTACTTATCACTGTTTGAGGTTTTATTGTCATTTAATATCATTAAAATTGTTAATCGTTATTTCTTAATTAGAAGAAGTCAATAATTTAAACCCAAAGAAATTGAAAATAACATTACTGAGTAAACTAAACAATACCTATAACAACATATGAGTAAGCCTGAAGGGCAAAAAAAAGGGCACTATCTATATTCCATGTTTGATGTTGAAAAATTAATTCATGGGGTGACTAAACGAGCTTCTTTGTCGACAAAGCTGGAGCGAATCCAGCGAACATTCCATGACTAGAAAATGAAATGCTTAGCACAATTCTCATATAAGATTCAGTGCCCAATCAAGAAGAAACCTAGACAAATGCTTCGTACGCTCCACTACTATTTGCCGTACGCTATCGTTAGCTATGTTGTGTTATCGAATGATCAAAATGTCACCAACTGTGATATGAATCATGAAACGACCTGTAGTGCGCCACTTATTAAGGAACAAAAGATGATGGAATCGAGGTGTTTCCATTGGGATTAACTTGGAAGAGAAAATTTTTAGTGAAGTAGATGGATAACCAACTTCTAATTAGAATCTTAAACTTTTACAGTACTTTATGTCTTCAGTTGTTGTAGCTAACGATTTGGGTACATTTGGGTTGAGCATATTGGTGGGGAGGGTCATGCATCGGGTAGGGTACCCTATCAAGCAAATATAAAAGATTATATTCGCTACGATACTAATTATAATATTAAGTTGATTTTATTTTTTTTTTTTTGTGAGAAATTAATGATGAAAAATGAATCACTTTAAAGTATCTATATTTATCTTTTTTCTCAATTAATTTATCTTACTTATAAAATATCATATAATTTAATTACATGTAACATATATTGAAACTAGATGGGCTATTTGGCTTCATATCCATAATATCTACAAAAAAAAAGTCAATTTGATATTATATTTAGAACCGGATAAAGTAGATATATACATATATATATATATATATTAGTTTTTACGTGTATGATTTTATATTATATATTAGAGTAAAATAGATTGACTTCCCTCTGTTTAATCAAAACTAAAGAAGCTTCCCCTTTATTTTGAAAAGCTATTTAAACATCCCTTTAGATCAAAATATATGTTGCATGAACATTCCTTTTTAGTTTCAAAATTTAAATTCCATCCACAAAACCGTTAGTTGGTCATTAAATCACATTGTTGACTCATTGTTTTGACCAAAATACTTTTTTAACATAAATAATACTTTTTTATAAGTAACATATATAATACCTAATAATAGTTCAAGCAAATATTTAACTACATTTAAATTAATTTTAATTTATGCTTTCATTTTTTATATTATTAAATTTATTAATTTTGACCATATGAAAATGTTAATTAATTTCATAATTATGAATTTTATTTTTCACCAATTTTAAATGTTTAAAATCATTTATTTGTTAAAAAATAATTTATGATATAATTTGTACTTTTTTTTAAATACATATATTATTGGAAATGTTTTGAAATCATATACACACATATTTATATTAATTTACATTATTTAATTTCCAAATGATATATTTTTTTAATATTGTATTAAAGTGTATGTTTTATAATTCATAAACATTAAGAAAGTTTCATTAAGCCAATGTTTATAAAAGATTACTGTTTTGATCAAATTGTTAATATTTTTCAGGTAAGATATATTCAGATTCAGTTTAAATTAAGTAACAAATATTAAATAGATAGTTAGTTGTTATTAATTAAATTATTGAAAGATAAATGAGAGATTTAGTAGTTTAAGGGTAAATTAGTAAAGAAGATTGATTAAAATTTATTTTTGATTTAGCGAAATATCTTATTAGAAGTTATTTAGGATATTCTTCAACGGTGTTTGTTTTTAGATTAGATTGTATATTTTTCAAAATAGAGTGGTTTATGTAACTAAGGCAAAACAGGTGAGAGTAGTTTACTCTATATTATTACAAAATTGTAATGTAGTATAATATATAATTTTATATTATATTTTAACAATTTTTTAAGATTATATCCCTCATTTAATCTATTTGTAGTGTGAATATTATATATATATATATATATATTAACTGGCAATCAATGACTTTTCTGGATCCTATTATCAGGTATTCGAGCAACCGACTATTCAAGTTTCGGGGTTCGTGGCTTCCCTTCCCAACACAAGTGTCTCCTTTAGGACTCGAACTCTAAATCTCAAGGGCTAGCGGGGTCTTACACCACCATACCAACTATGTGATGATTTGTGGTATGAATGTTTATCAAAACATATAATAGTTTTTCTTTTTTGAAAAAATTTCAAGACTCAAGTTGTCAATTTATTTTGGAATAATAAAAGGTGTGGAATTATGAAATATATAATTTATTTAAAGTTCATGCTAGTGATTATCATATATATTAGAATTTGGATAAGATGCCACCATTAGGGCATAGACGCCCACCCTACCCAGCCCAACCCGAAATTATTCAAGCTTTCAACAGGCATGGTCAAGTAACATGGCTACAAAATCCAACTCACTCATCTTTTGGGTAGGGGACCTATCCTACTTAACCCTATCCATGAATACCCCTAATTACAACTTCCAAGATATAAAGGAATCACTTAAAAAGAAATAAGTCAAAAGTAGCAAAATTAACTTAAAAACAAATTGGTGGGTTTAAATGGGCTAACCTGTTCAAACCCGAAGCCTTACAAGGCTGACGCTTTTAAACCCCACTCATTTTGTAGGCAACAATAAGCCCAACCTTGTATTTTAACAGGTTTAAATGGGCAAGACCGATAGGTTTGATCCATTTTCCTGACTCTAGTACATAGTGAAATAACATTTTGGCAGTTAGGCCCCAAGAGGCAGTTAGGCCCCAAGAGAACGGCAGCGAGAATTCATGTTTTCTTATAAATAAATTGTCAATTTCCGTAATATATTAAGAAAATAAAATGATCATATTTTTCTATAGATTACAACAAATATTGGACCCCATTCAAATAATTATAAAAGGGGAGGGTCTACAGCACATATATTCGGACATGCTTATAAATAAAGAATGAATCTATAATTGAAGCCAATCAAAATTGGGAACACTTTGAATATTTTTTGTATTGAATAGGCTCTAGCGACGCTTCCTTGTGGATTTTATAGTCGCATGCCCGGTTTCCCCCAGATGTTTATGCAATCGATTCCTGTCAATCACACAATTAAACATTTTGCCAATCACAATCACAATTAAATTAAATACTGTGTGTGTCAATAATATATACCAGTAGATTTACAATGAACAATAAAAACGAGATAAGTTACCTTGACTCAAACTCCTCTCCGCAAGCCTCGCAGATATTGGCAAGATTCTTTGATGTCCCCTTCATTGGGAAATAAATTAAGACGAACAAGAAATCAGAATACAGTGCAAAATACCAGCTTATTTGTAAAACATGACAAGACCAAAAATTTCAGCTACAAACAAAACACTATTTTATCTTATTTGATGTCATGATGTTTCCTACCGTGAATCTAAACAATAACCTCAACAATAGAAGTATGAACAATCATAGAAGTCTGTCACCATGTCAGCTAAACAAGCTAACTTTACCAAAGCAAAAGGTAGAGTCAATGGTACTATAAAAAGAAATTTAGTCAATAGACTCCAGAATTCCAAGTTCAAGGAATCACAGAATAATAGCAACGGTATTATAAAAATGATGCAACCACACAACCACATATCTCACAAGAAAAAACAAACTGCTTGACAAATTTTTACCTTGGTTTTTCTTGTTTTGGTGAAATTTTTTCCATTGCTTATTGTATCCTTTGCAGCTTCTTTTTTATCAATACGTTGATTAAAAGCTTTCTTATCTCCAAGGACCTGCCCATTTTCTGTACAATTAATCTCGTTTCCAACATCAAACGGAGAAGACTCTTCTCCCTGAGATTCATCACCAGCGATATTTTTTTCATTCTGAAAATCACTGTTACTAGTTGTCGCCTTCAATTCTTCAGTATTTTTTCTTCCTTTCTGTTTTTTAGCTCCACGTTTCTTTCTTGAATTCTTTCGATTGTCATATTCCATAAAACCAACTTCATCACTCTCAGTATCATTTTGAGATGTACTCATTGAAGCCTTGTGCTCCTGCCTTGAGGCACCAGTTTTTCTGTTCCTTTGCCCAGCCCTGGCTTCAAGTACACCCAATTCATCAGCATCTTCTTCTCCATCAAAATCCCCTGAGACACTAGCCTCCTCCACTTCTGGATGCTGAGCATTGAGAAATTCTTCTTCCTCTTCTCCTTCACTCAACTCAACCCCATTTGTTGTCACGCCCTCTGCAACATTGAGACCATCTCTAATTCTCCCTTCTAAATTGTCAATCTCATTATCAGTGCTCCCAGATATATCATCATTCTCCCCAAATTTGTCTTCATAACTTCCTGAGCTCAACTTACCTTCTCTTTCTTCTGCTTCCACTTCAACTTCCACATCCTCTTCGTCATCAAGTGAATCCCTAAATTCCGCAACCGTCTCCTTATGCTTCTTTGATTGCTCATGGTTCTTCCATTGCTTCTCACTCTTGAACTTCTTACCACACAGTACACAATAAAATTCATTCTCAGCATTCTTCTTCTTACTTTCCTCCTCAAACCAATCAGCCTCATCTTCTTCATCCTCCTCAACTTTGGCCCACTCAGGCTCTTCATATGCCATTGCTCTCTCCTTTCTCTCCTTCTCCAACTGCCTCTTCCTCTCCCTCTCCTCCTCCTTCTTCTTTTCCATTTCCATACTCTTCTTCATCTTCATATCAATCACCCTTTTATCCCTCTTCTTGACAAATTCAGCCAACTTCCGCACTGTGTCATTGTACTCTTTCTTTGCCTTCTTTCTGATCTTGCTGTTCTCTTCCTCCATAAGACGCCTCGACTTACGGTTAGGCCCAGCCATAACATCATACTCATCCACCCAACAAAAATCCATAACTGTTGAAAAACCCAACCAGTAATTGTAAAATGCTGTCACTTGAGCATAAGGGCTATTCAAATTGCCCATTACTGGCGCTTGTCGGACCGCATCAATACCTAGTCCTAATGTCTTGGCAAAGTTAATTTCATTGGCGTGAATTTTATCAAAAATATCACAATATACCTTGTAGAATCCCTTGCCAGTGTCTGAATATCCAGAATAAACATTTGTAGAAAAGAAGGAAAACAGGTTTGGGATGAACGAGTTAGGGTCTGAGTTTCCAGCTGAGTTAGGGTCAGAAAAGAGAATCTGAGACCGGTGGGAATCATACCATGCTCGCTCTTTAGGGTCAGAAAGGACTTCATAGGCATGTTGTAGCTCTTGGAATTGAGCTGTGGCTTCAGCTTGTGATAAGCCAGATTTGACCAGCTTGTCAGGATGGCGTTGAAGGGCGAGACGCCTATATGCTGACCGTATTTCATCAGGAGTACATTCACGCTCGAGGCCAAGGACTTCATAGTGGCATCTGTTTCCTGATGTCATGGTTGTTCTCTATGGCTTTACAATTAAGCGATGTACAGCAGTAATGAATGGAATTGAATGATGAATAAGAACAGGAACTGTAAATGAAAGAATCACTGTGATTCTGAGATTTTTGGCATAAAACTTTGAAAACTCCGGTTGAATAAATCTGGAGAGCCACACGAACTACACCTCTATATTCTACAACAACCTGAAACACATTAATCCCACAATATTAAAAAAAATTAGAGCATCAATTTTACTTCTTAAAAAAAATGAACACTTTCATCGACATGTAAAAATCAAGTGAAGCAGGTGACACTTGAAAGAGACTAATAAAGCCCCAATACCTAAAAGTACCCGTTACCAAAAGTCTTGATAAAATCAACAGCATTCAACCACAAATGGAGAACACCTCTTCAGCAAATACATCACCTCCTTAGATTATAAAGCTTCTAATAATCCGATGGTAAGGTCTAAATTATTCCTATATGCTATTAAAAATGCAAGGTTCACAGCCTAGCCAGAATGGGCATGTAGAACGAAACAAAATTTAGCCAGAATTAGGGGGAAACAAAGTATAGTAAGCGGGAATTGATTATTTTCATTGAAACACGAAATGGGTAAAGCCAAATTCCAAGATTCAATCAGAATATAGGAACAAGAGAATTTACCTTCTTCGGTCTCGTTAAGAAGTGGGGTCCCCAGAGCGACAACTCGATTCCCGGCGATTCTCTATGTGCAGAAGTTGCCGGCGCCGAAGGAAGGATTGGCGAACAAAGCGAAACCTCTCTCTGCTACTAACACAATCTCAAGAAGAAGATGGTGGCAGAGATAGAGATTGGTTAGGGTTTCTGTCTCTCAATTTCTTAAAATTGATGAAGAAGATGCTCTTGAAAAAAAAAAAAAAAAAAAAAAAAAAATTGATGTAGATTGAGATGAGTTTGACTTGTCTTCCTAAATTAAGGGATTTATTTCTCTTTTAAAACAAAATTGTGAATTACAACAGCATGGTAACTAGGATTAATACTAGTTGATCTGTTAAATTATAATTGCTCATAAGGTTTATGAAAAAATTCCTCTTGACGGCCTTATGAAAATTGAAGGGATAATTTGATTTGATATAGGTCGGAAATTAATTATTTAATATCCAGCCAAAACAATTGGTTATATAATAAACGAATTATCAATTATCAATTAATGAATAAAATAAGAGAAAATGTCTTTTAAATCCAGTTGTAATATCTGAATCTAAATTTAGGTCTGAATTTCCAACAAATCCTTAATCAGATTTTGATGGGGATTTCTAAATTTATTGATTTTACTTGTTTTTCTTTGTGTTATTTTCTCCAAATCTCCTCTTTTTCTCACATTCGATCAATGCTTTTTTTAAATAATTAGAATTTGATAAAAACCATAATTCATGTTATTTTGAATAATAATTTGTAAATGTGAATGACATAAAAATGCATAAGTACCATAAAATTTATAAATAATAAAATAATAAATATTTTTTTATAAATTTGTATACTAAAATTATTAGATAAAATCATTAAATTTGGATTTTGATATTTAAGACGGATTTAAATGGGATATTCCCATAAAAGAATCATCAATATAATATATAACGAAAAATCAATATGATATATAACGAAAAACCTTAGAAAAATAACTTTATATGGTAAAAAAAAAAAAAGAAAAATAACTTTAAAATATTCAAAATCCCTCTTAGATGCAAGCGCCCTTAATTTTTTTTTTTTTTTTTAACGGTGTTAGCTTGCTGCCATCCCCTATTGAAAACTACATCGTTTTGAGATAAAATATGGACAATGGATTTTTTTTTTTTTTTGGAAAAAAAAAACATCATGAAGCTTAGAGTATATTTTTTCCATGGCAACCCATATTCTATACAAAATTTTAGTGTGCTCAATTCTTAAAAGTACTCTTTTATTAGTGCCCAATATTCATCATCTTGCACCTTAAAATATTTTTTCCAATAATTGTTAGTATTTTGAAGTAATTTTTTATATATAGCTTTTTAAACCATTTTTATAGCATCACTCAATACTCTTAAGTTTAAGGTGTTTTAAGGATAAAAGTGCATTCAAAATGACTTTAAGAGATACTAAGTGGTACTGAAAGTATAACTAGCATTATTTCCCAGTATTGCGTGGGGAACATTATTTATTAGCAATAACAAGCTGAACCTCCCCATGTGTTGCACGAGGAGCTGGCCTTAATGGAAATTTCATATAATTAAGTTGATTCAATCAATATATGTAAGAATATAATTGTGCATATACATGTAGTTAGGGTAAATGAATTGATCCAACTTACAGCATTTTATATAACTAGCCTAATCTCCCGCGCGTTGCGCGGGAAGATTTTAATTTTGGGCAAATTCAACGTGGGGAAATGTAAGACTCATCATAAAAAGTTATAATGATATGGTTAATAAATTTTTTCGTTATTAAATCAAAAACATTCCTTTGTATCATTTGAACAAAGGTAAATGTATGCATGCAGGGAATGTATACGCGGTGATTTCAGGAGTTCAGGTGCTTCACAAGTGTACGAACGCAACGATGTGGGTGTAGGTTACAGTGAAAGGACAATAAGATTCATTAGCAAGCATATATACATAGAGAGAGATATACATAGAAACCACATAACATAGCATTCTAGACGCTTTCCAACATTCATGCGAAAAAACTTAAAGAGTCTACATAGTTGACTTATATACTACATGCCAATAAGCCTAAAAAGTTGCCATAACATAACAAAAATACATATGAAGCTGCCAGCGGCACATGATCGACACAAAAAGCCCAAGTGCGGGCAATTGGGGATTAGTGGATGTGTTGCATATGTTTCAAATCAGGAATTCCCTCACAACAACATGTGGTGGTTTGGTGTAGAACTCCTGAATTGCTGATAAATATTTTGCTTGTTTAGTGAAATGAAGCATCTCAATACATTCAGCATTGAAGCGCACTTTAGTGGCAGTAGCTAAGTTTGTTATAATGGTATGACCTATAAAAAAAATTAGACAAGTATTTGTCATCAATCTTGTACTATATATATATATATTACGGCACATAAGATATAACAATGGTTCATGGTTGATTTAAACCTCTTCTGACTTCAAGTCTTGCAAATTCTATTACAACACACAATGGGACTATTTTAGTGTAATGTTGGTAATCTGTCCAAGTAAGCCATGCAGGCATCCCATATAATAACACCTGGATAGAATTGTTCCTAAATAAAAAAAAATTACATAAATTAGAGAAAACATATAAATGTAAGGAAGGTTTTTATATTATGTTAATGAAACCTGAAAAAAAAGAAAGAAACATTTACTCCACCCAATTTATTTTTGGACATGAGGTGAAACGAAACACAATCTGAGTCTAACGACTATGAAAAGGTTTTGCATGTAAGTTCAATGAAAATTCTGCAATTGCTATATATATATGAATGACGTTAGGCTGGGAATAAATTTTTATCTTGACAACAAATCATGTATACTTGTCGAGTCTTTTTTTTTCCTTTTAAATTTAAACTTTGCCACAGTACAATATATGAATCATCGTGTTTTGGTTTAAAAATTTTAGAAGCATTCAAGACATCACTCATATGTTCAATATCATGCAGTAAATGTAAAAGCATGAACCAATTGTCATATAAGTTGAAGCTCAGGAGCATTGTCAGCCTCCCGTTGATAGTAACGTCTCGACCTTTGCTGATCCTCAATACTTTGCCATACACATCTATAACAATGAAGAAAGATGATGTTCATAATCATATTAAACATAAATTTTGAAATGAAGAAATGTAGAACCTCCTATTGTTGTATTCCCACATGACCAGAACTTGATCCACTAATCTTAGGCGATATTGGTAAAACGACAAGAGTACGTCTACTTCTTGAACGGATGTTTGATGACGAAGTTGTAAAAGGAACCTTTCATGGATAACATTTGGGATACTGAGGAGGAAAAAGTTCACTATGGTGTAGCATTTGTCCTCAGAAAATGTGTTCATGAATTGTAAGGCGAGGCTGTCATTTGGAATACAGACTTGCATTCTCGTTCCCTAAAAAGATGAAATATTCTCTCATTAAGTATGTAAAGCACAGCATATCTAGCCATATATGAAGCAAAATATGCTCAAATGAGATTTAAAATACCTTGATGTCCACTACAATAAGTTCAAGAGACGTCCATCTTGAAGGATAGTCAAAATCATCAGCATGTAGGTTATTATTATTTCCACGTATAACTCTAAGAATTCTTACAACAACCATCATACGAGTAGAGTTCTCCATCTCAACTTCATCACCATTACAGAAAATGTCTATAGCAGCGCAATAATAGCAGCGCTTAAAAAAAGCAAGTGCTGCGATAGGTATAAGATGACCTATACCAGCATTTTAGAAATAAAAGTGATGGTATAGGTATAAGCCTATCCCAACACTTATTAAGTAATAAGCGTTGGGATAGGCCCCCAGATATTTAATTTGAATTTAAAAAATATTTAAAACTAATTATAAAAAAACTGAGGTATTAAAAAAAGGGGAAAATTTTAAAAATAAAGAGAGGGGCCTATCCCAACGCTTCTGACATCATAAGCGTTGGGATATGCCTTTTTTTATTTTTAAATTTTCTCCCTTCTTTTATTTTTTTAAAAATAGTTTTAAATATTTTTTAAATTCAAAATAAAAACCAGGGGGTCTATCCCAACGCTTATTACTTAATAAGCGTTGGGATAGGCCTTTTTTTATTTTTAAATTTTCTCCCCTCTTTTATTTTTTTAAAAATAGTTTTAAATATTTTTTAAATTCAAAATAAAAACCAGGGGGCCTATCCCAACGCTTATTAAGTAAGCGTTGGGATAGGCCCCCTGGTATTTAATTTTTATTTAGAAAATATTTTTAACTAATTATAAAAATACTGAGGTATTAAAAAAAGGGGGGAAATTTTAAAAATAAAGAGAGAGGCCTATCCCAACGCTTCTGACGTCATAAGCGTTGGGATAGGCCTTTTTTTTATTTTTAAATTTTCTCCCTTCTTTTATTTTTTTAAAAGTAGTTTTAAATATTTTTAAAATTAAAAATAAAAACCAGGGGGTCTATCCCAACGCTTATTACTTAATAAGCGTTGGGATAGGCCTTTTTTTATTTTTAAATTTTCTCACCTCTTTTATTTTTTTAAAAATATTTTTAAATATTTTTTAAATTCAAAATAAAAACCAGGGGGCCTATCCCAACGCTTATTACTTAATAAGCGTTAGGATAGGCCCCCTAGTATTTTATTTTTATTTAGAAAATATTTTAAACTAATTATAAAAATACTGAGGTATTAAAAAAAAGGGGGGAAATTTTAAAAATAAAGAGAGAGGCCTATCACAACGCTTCTGACGTCATAAGCGTTGGGATAAGCCTTTTTTTATTTTTAAATTTTCTCCCTTTTTTTATTTTTTTTTAAAATAGTTTTAAATATTTTTTAAATTCAAATTAAAAACCAGGGGGCCTATCCCAACGCTTATTAAGTAATAAGCATTGGGATAGGCCCCCTCGTATTTAATTTTTATTTAGAAAATATTTTATACTGATTATAAAAATACTGAGATATATAAGACTAACGTCAAGATAAAGAGCCACGATCTAATACTGTTAGATAGAGATTGCTCATTTATGAAAATTAATTAATTCAAGGCAAATATAAGTAACACTTACACATTTAATGAATTAATTCCAGGGAAATATAAGTAACACTTAAACATGTAAGGCAATAGTAAAAAAGAAGGATGGAAACAGAAAGTATGATTGGCACATATTAGAATAAGTCATATTCCATGATTTATTACCCAACTGTTGTGTAAATAGACTTTAAAACTTAATCAACCTGATAATAACATAACGATGGCGACAATCAATGAAATTGAATGTATGATTATAGTTAATGTAAATTAAATATTCTAATGTTTAATGTAAAATTACTTGTTAATTAAAACCTTCCGTATTGGTTCGTACAAAATATTTTGGAAAAAAGAAGAAAAACATACAAAACACAATACGTTAGCACTTAATATAGCACAAGTGGATATTGTTTGTCATTAAATTGTTATAAAATTTAATTATCATTGACAAAAAAGTGCATACCCCTCTGATCCTTATTATAAGTCCATCTTAACTACTTATCACATATCAAGGAGTGAAGGTCATAGCATTAAATATGACCTTATTTTATAAATTTTTCAACTTTGCCTTTACTTAAGAGTATTTGTTAAAACAATATTTTACATATTACAATCATTGTCTATCAACTCTCCTTTTTCCAATAAAGGATTAAAATAGTCACAAAAACATTAATTAATCACAGATTGACATATAGTTTGGAACAAAAAATTTGTGTTACGTGAATTTATAATAAATAACAAAGTTGAATTTTTTTTCTCGGAAATCACTATCAGCTAAAGTTTTTATACCATCTGTGTATTATTTCTAAATTATGAGAACAAATAGATGTAGAGGTATAATGCAACAACAAAGAGTCTAGCTCAAGGATAGATACAAAAAAGATGAAGGACACACAGTACAACGTGCACGCTTCTAATATATAAAGTCAAAATATCTGACACTATGACACATACATTGTCAGGGATATATACATTTATATTAGAGTTAAATTCTACATATAATATATACAATCGTACATGTGTGCGTATTATATTTTTGCAGTATCACTTAATCAAAAAATTTAGGGGTAATTAATTAGAGGTCCCATGGAAGGGACTTAATTAAGGTTAGGTCCCACAAAATCTCATAATTAAAGTGAGGTACCTAGGGACCTAGATCTAATTATGTGTGAAAACCAAATTACCATTTTACCCATTCCATCTCTCTCACTTCCACTTCCTACCTCAGCCCCCCCCCCCCAATCTTTATCCCTGCCGCCATACCTCCCTCCCTTCCTCTTCGATTCCCTTCCATTCCTCACACCTAGGGATCTCACTTTAATTAAGAGATTTTGTGGGACCTGACCTTAATTAAGTCCCTTCCATGGAACCTCTAATTGATTACCCCAAAAATTTATAATACTGTGAGTGTAAAGTTCAGACCCAACAAAATTATAAATGAAAAGCGAACATTTTAGTTTTTTTCATATATTAATAACATTATGTTTTGAGTAATAAATATCCATCCATTAAATATATCTCTACACATAAAATAATACCAATGGGAGAGTTAAGGATATGCAACCGGTATAGATATGATTAGATTTCCTTTATCTCTAACATAATTATTTTTGAAGGAGTGTCAATAGTGGAGATTTAAAGAGAAATTAACAAAAGTTAAAAACAAATCCTACATTTTGGAATCAATTCAACTCTCTAGACAGGTTTATTAAGTACAAAGTGTTTATTTTAAAAAACAAATAATGAAAAGATCAAGAGGCCATAAAGACGGAGGAATAATGATGAGCATCATAAATATGATCCAGTGGGATCATACATCCACCCTTTGAAATGTCAATAGCTTCCAACATAGAAACCACCTCATCCATTTCTGGCCTCATATCTGGATTTGCATCCGAGAATCTTTTCATCAAATTTGCCAGCGAGCTTGGGCAACATCGAGGTATTTCCGGCCTCAGATTCTGCAGTTTCAGTGACAAGAGTCAACTTTCATGCATCAACATTCAACATAGATAGAATCAGTAGTAAGTGAAGTCAAAATTTGCACATCACTATCAGTTTTTTGTTAAGGAAATGGCATTGGCATTTAATTTCTAACTTTTCTAAGGTATAAGCCAATATTTATGCTGGTGTAGCCACCTAATGCATTTCATATATTACCTCACGTAAAACAGCTGATGTCACTTCTGAGAAGCTACGATCTGGATATGGCATGTCACAGCAATATATTTCCCATAAGCATATTCCAAAACTGTACACAATTCTATTAAAAGAAATGAAGTGGGGGTACTAAAAGAAATGGCATCTTCTCCTTCTAATGAATTTGCCTTTCTAGAGTTAAAAGACTTCCCAATGTTAAAGATAAAATGTTTATACAACCTCATCATCCCTTCATGTTCACAAACTCAAACCTTCTACGGCCACCACAGTCACCTCGATCACGTCGTTCCCTCTGTCGACAAAATCTGCATCTAAATCTGTGTATTTTGCCTCATCGTACTCTGTTTTTTCACCAGCATACCTGAACTAACAAATAACAGGGGTTAATCAATATAACCAGCTTAAAAATATGGAGATTACATTGCCTTTGCTTTCATAATGCTTATGCCATCTACCACAAATCTCCCACGACGATTACTTTCGACGACGCTTCTGAGGAAGGGAAAAAAGAGATGACTATACACGTTTATATATAATGACATATTTGAAATTCAAGCTTCAAATTTGAATTTCGAAAGTGAAGGCGCGATGCTGCCCTTTAAAGGCACGAATATGGACATGGCAAAAAAGTGAAAAAAAATTAGAGAGAAGCCGAATAAGCCGCAATATAGCAACCCTTGCCGTTACTATTCCCGGTAACAGTAAAAGTAGAGAGGAGCCGGTACTGTACTGCGGCTCGGCAGATGTACATTTAAGAGTGATATTGATTTTTTTCGAAACTAATTGTTCTTATCTATAAACCAATATATCATTTAATGATACATTTAGATGTGTGTGTATATATTTCTGATATATTATATATTAATGATACATATAGATGTATATATATATATATTTCAGATATATTATATAACATATGCTATAATTAATTGGTTTATTTAACTTTGTTGATCTCCCCATAATAGTATCAAGACTATTAATAGTTTCGAGCTTTGTCAAAATGTGAAATTCAAATGATATTTATTGATGACAGAAAATTTTAAATGATAGAAAGATTTTTTTTCTTTTGCAATAACAGAAAAGCATTTAAGTAATAAAGAGATTATAGCCTCAAATATTATGTTATAAACTGTCTTCTAAAAATGATATTTTTGATTTCTCTTCCTCAGAAAATTAAGTTGAAGGCTACTTTTTTTTAGTTGTAATCAATTATATTAAATGACTGTAGAATTAATCATTGACATGGAGTACCTTAATGCAAAGCTTTCTTCAAATTGATTAACAACAGTCTAGCTTGTTCTTATAAGATTTTTTTTTCATTTTTCTTCTCTAACCAATCCAACGATATTACATGAAATTAGACAATCAGCATCAAGTAGACATGTTTGTACTTATTGGGTACTCTTCAAATTGATTAACAACCATCGTAGAATAGCTATTTTATCAAGCCCATACTCTCTTTTCTTCTACAAGTTCATTTCATCCATCACTTATGGATAATTAAATTAAACATTATGTGCTTGAAGATCAATGCTATGGTGAAAACATTGAAGCGTATATATTATGAACAAACTTGTTAAGTATAGAAATTGAAATCACTTTGACCTTGTTGCATCTTGCACTGCATCTACGTTGGAATCCTCATTCGGCGTTGAGATGTATTAACATCCACTTGCACCAAATAATTTGAACACTATAGCTCCTACTTGACAAAGGAAGAAAATAATGACAAAAAAATATATGATATTATATGAACCTTCAAGGCTGCATAGGAAAGACATCTAGTTTATAATGGCTGTAATGAGTTTCCTTTCCCAAAAAAAATGAAAAAGGAAAAAGCTCAAATCTCAAAGCGATTATAAGAATTACGTTTCCCTAGATACAAAGTAAAATTTAAGTATATACAAAATCTCATCTAAATGACAATCCTACATTCTAAAAGATTAACAGTTCAGTCCCGGATTGATCTGAAATAGGCAAGAATATAAAAGGCAATCTTAATCTAAAAGATTAGCAGTTTAGAAATAGTCAAGTATAAAAAAGATAATCCTTATCCGTTTCACCTTTCTCACCATCAGTTCAACACAGAAAAACAATTAACAACTTTATTGCAAACAGTCTCATTTATTTAAAAGTGGTTCAGTAAGAAGAGTAATAAGAGGAATAATCTTAGGTGAGTAGAGTTTTCTATATACTTGCAATGCTACAAAATGACAGGTTTACTGTTTAACATGTCATTAAACACAACATATAAGTAACCCAACCAAGACAATATTAGCATTAGCATCAATTAATAAAAAATAAATCAGCTACCCTCTACATTATAAATAGAGCATCATCACCATTAATTTGTGTAACTTCACAAGTATATGAGAAGAAATGGGAAATCTTGAGAATACAATGAAATAAACACATGAAGTACATATGTCATCCAATCACAAATACAACGAAACTAAATGCAATAATAGGGAGAGTCAGATAAAGTGAATACTGGGCATACTTAACAAAAGACAAAAGGTGACAAAATTGATTAACTTATAATTAGATGATCAAAGAATAAAAAGACAAAATACCAATGCAATAACATAATTAACAAAAGTGTACAAAGTTCAGCCAGGATAAGCATCAAAACAAACTTTCCAAACAACTGCAAAACTGACTTTCCGTTAAGCTTCATTGATCCAGAAATAATGTTCTAATATGCAAGAATCCACGTATAACAAATGTATATTAAATAAAGGGTATGATTCCCATTGAAAATATCATACGTAATAGTTTTAGACCCTTGAAGAGCAAATGGCTCATGCTTTCCTCCACCAAAATTGTTGTTCAATATGAATCAAATTACCTGGAAAACAGATAAATTGTAGCTTAAAATCGTAATGACAATATATTCAGAGAAATCAAGATATCAATAAAAATCATAATCATTAATCAATATAGAGTAAATATTTGATATTTGATTTCAAAAAGCTTCAGAGAATAACAAATTATATAAATTAAGAGAAGTATCATGTCTTCATACTAAGATAACTTAGTAATGCAAACTTGTGGGTTGTGCCTTCATAACTTAGTAATGCAAACTTTGGTAATGTTTCATATCTAACAATTATGCGGACTAAGATTGCAAATGCTTCCACGCGATAAAGTAACTAAAGTCATAGGCAAAAAGTCATAATGCGAATTGAAAAAGAATAGCAGCTTCCTTGAGACTGTCCTAAGGTTTATTTATAGTTTAGTCTCTTATATTCCACCCTAGATTGTTACAGTGGATATGATTTAAAAGCATCAACTACTAAACCACTTATAAGAGAATACATTAGCTTCAATTCCAAGGGTAGTCATGTTATGCTCATGAATCAAACAACAGAAAAATTTAGAGAATCATATCATGCAGAACAATAGATGCATGGAAGCCCATGTGTTACTAAATATGAACAATAAGAATACCTCAAGGTGACATTTTCTAGTACCATTGAACTGTCTGAAATGTCTGAAAATGAATTATTACAGAGATCACTGCACTCCATGGACATAACGTTAGGATTTAATTTGAAATTCACGTTCAAAATCCATTCCACTAACTTAACCATTAACTGTCTAACAAAAACTTGATTATACCCCAATTATACTAACCCAGAAGAGTTAGCTTGATGCAAAGAATTACTACAAGATTTGTAAACAACATGATTTAAGGACCAAACTATTTATGCTCATACAAGAATTTCCAACGTTGAAATATCATTATTTTCACTCCTAGTATATAAACATCTTGGGACTCCTATTTACAATCCATTATAACATAGTCAAAAGATACCACTATCAAAGGCAAGCATGTGTTTTTTTGATACTCTTGCACCTTTAAGTTGGACACAAAGACCTCTGCTGGACAAACCTGTGAATAATGTTTCCACGAGTATGCTAAAATACACAAGATGGTATTAAAAGATTGAGAGTTACATGTAGAGCTAAATCCAAGTACAATGTTGCTAAGAGGACACTTGCAAAGAAGACCTTTGGTGATAGTGGCCTCTGGTTCATCTCTTGCTTAAAAAAAATAGTTGAAGCATAACTTTGGTTCTAAGTCCTTTTTCCACACTCAGAAACTGCCACCAAATAAAAGAAAAAATAAATTAGTTCAGAGCCACCTGTTGGAAAACATCACAGCCCACTAAAAACCAATATATCATAAGAAGACACTGATTCATGTTCAAGAAGGGGTAGTGGATTTATTTTAAAAAAATGGACTCTTGAAGTTATTGTGTGATATAAATTGAGCCTGGTATCAATCTCCCCAGAAACCTCTAAAACATTCTGATATAAACTTCATAACCTGAGACATTTCTACCTATAAAAGCCCTCATTGACTTGAGACACTTTCTATAGGACCCCTAATTATGAGCTAATCATCCACTCAACAATTATCCTTTAACATCAGAACGACCCTAAAAATTAGCATGTATTGCAGTAAAAATTGGTCTGGAAGAATAACAAAATGAAAGATGCCATAAGGACATGATGGTGATAGAGGATGGTTAGTTAGGTCAAGAAAAGAGAAGTATAGAATCCTAGTGATGGAGGATGGATGGTTAGGTCAAAAAAACCTAATTGATATTTACATTTTACAAATTTAATCCCACAAGAGCTTAGTAAACCAAATCCCGCTCCCAGCATAATTCGGTGCTAGAATGACATTTAACAATAACAATAATCTACCTCCATATGTTCATTTATAGCTACCATTTTAACACAACTCATTTACTTGAAAACTATATGGCTTGAATCTGGATAAGAACTTCCCAGATGTTCCAACTATAATATCCATTGGTTTGGTTTGAATCTGAATAATTTAATGAATGTCCATGGCAGTCAAACTAATAACCTACGACTAAGTATAATATTCAATTGATGAAAATTTTCTTTTGTTGATGAGATTACAGGCTAACAAAAAACACATGAGAACATACCTAAAAAGCCAGGTTGCAACAGCGCCAATCCACAAATACCAAACACTATCAAACACATTCACGGCGAAACAGCTAAGCACCTCTTCTTGCGATCTCATGGACTTCCCATAAAAGAAGGGAGCAAATGGCTAACAAAGACTGCGGAATCGTGCTTGATGATGGCAAATCTGACCAAGAAACTGGCGTACCACAACTACAAGGGAAACCTCTGTCCAACATCTCCACGGTGGCACTATGTCCGTCGGTGATGTCTTTTGTGAAGTTCCTATCGATCCTGCCGTCACGATTTTAGGAGAAGGATTTCGCTGTGGGATAGCATAAGAAGCTTCTGGGAGGGATAACGACGTTGTTCACATCAATAGCTCCGAGGTTGATATCATTTTGTGCTGGGCATTTCTTCATCGTTCAGGCAAGCTTGAGACTCGCCGTTCGTCCAATTTATGTGGCAAAGTTCTTGCAAAAATTAATGAATCAAGTGCGGGAGGTGAAACGGAGGGAGACAGAAAGTTGTGGTTACGATTAGCGGAAGAAGAACTACTTATCAAATCAAAGAAGTGAGATGGCAAAGGCAAAGATGCATTACCAGTGACTGAGACGCAATGGGCCCAGCCAGCTGCAACCTTGACCATGGAAGCTTTAGAGGGGACGCCGCCTAAATCACATGCTCTTCGTCTTCTTCAATCTGCCATTTTCACTATCACGGGTTATTCATCACCTCTCACCTCACCTTGCCTTTGACTCCTACTATTTAGCCTCTCACCCATTCCATCTCTGATCGCTTTTCCTCTGTGCGCTCTGTAAGATATCATCAAAATGGAAAAAATGCTAGGGTTATAGCGAATGCATTGTTTGTCAGATTTATAATATCTATCTTAAAATATTTTATTATATTTGAAGAAATAAAAACACCAATAAAAATAAATATAAACTTTTAGGCGTATCACTTATCAGATCCCGTCCAAAAAAACAAAAGAAGAGGAAGGGACAGGGAAGGGATCGTGTCACGGGAAGGGTTAAAAAGGGAGATGAGAGAGGTGAGGGGACGTGAATAAATTAAAAAGGACAAACTTTATGCATAAAATATAAAATAAAACAAAAATGGTAACCTCATCTCCTCACACCACCACCGCCGACGCCTCTTCCTCCACTCCTCTTTTTCCCTTCAACAACATGCCGAACGCGACGTTATCATCAACCTCTCTCTCCCCGGGACCCCTTCGCTCTCATCATCCTCGCCATAACCGCCTCTTCCTCCTCTCCGACGCTATCATCAACCTCTCTCTCCTCGGCGACCCCTTCGATCTCATCGTCCTCGCCATAACCACCCTTGAACTCGCTATGTCTTTTCAAACTTAGAATCAAATGCCTTCTCAAAACGATCCTTTACAAGGGGGTGTTTCTGAAATAGGGCAACAGAGTTGAGGTTAAAACAGGGGATTTGAAATGCTGATTTAGGGGGAAATAGGGACAACTAAATTTCCAACTACCAATAAACAATAAATGATGTGTATGGAAAACGCAAATGAAAAGCAACAAATAAATTGTCTTACCAAAAGAAAATGCCCTGGATTCCGACGAAGTGTACGATGTCCCTGCTGAATTATGTATCAATCTTCACTATGACCTTGAAATCATCAAGTGCGAGGTGTATCTGAGACAACCATGCCTGCTCATATTCCGGCATTGTACTGGGACAACTTTAAATCCTGAAAAAAAACAAAAAAATGAAGAGTTCGAGCATGTAAAACAAAGGTCATCAAATGTGAGGCGTGTGGTGTCAAATCTTATCTTAATCTAAGAAAGAATAAGAACAGAGGATGTGTATGTATAATAGAGCAGAAATCAAGTGTGCAGTGGGGATTCACAAATGCAACTAATCGTATGAAGAGATCCTAAAATAATTGTTCGAAGAGAATCTAAAGACAAGTAATTGAAAGGATAAGAATCTAAAGCCTTTAAAGAAAGAGTACCTGTGCAGCAAATTTTTGGGAGATGAGTTCAGCAATAAAAGAAAAGCAAAGAAAAAGAATTTCAAATGTGGAGTGGGGGAGTGTTTGATGCGTGCCCCCTCTGCATGTGCCTTTTTAATTTAATTGATTTCAAATTTCACATGAATTTGGGAGGGAAACTACAATTTGGAAATTTGAACATGTTTCAGCATGCTTTTTGAGAAGTGGGCACGGAGCCATAGGAGGAGGGAAACGACTCTATGAACAATAGATAAGGTCAGGAGCCGACCATTTTGAGACGGCTTCTAGTAGAGAATGAGCAAAGGAGGTTTTGGCGGGAAGGTTTTGTAATTAATGTATAATAGATAGACGATTACTTCAAAATTAATTAGCGGAAATGGAGCTCCTTCATAGAGTCAAATCCACAAACCCATTCCATACAACTTTTGCATTCATAAATGTTTGTCCAACTACATACACGACATACAATGCAATCAACAAATTAAATTCTTTAACACCTCCTTATACGCAAGATTATTTATTGTTGTGACTTTAGCATCCACTCCTTTAGGCATATAAATCTTCAAGCCTTTCATGCTTCTAACTCTAGACAATGCCACATACAATTGATCATGTGTGAATACTGGCTTCGATAAGTAAATTCCCACATTCTTAAGAGATTGGCCCTGACTTTTATTGATTGTCATTGTGAAATTGAGCATGATTGGTAATTATCTCCCATGCATCTGAAAAAGGGGACCTCCTCTCTATAAGATTCATGTCCATTATATGTATAAAAACTTTTTGATTTGGATGAGAGCCATTCAAAGTAATTGCCTCGATGACATTTTCCAAATCTTTGAGATGCGTAATAGAGTGCCATTGCAAAGGCCCAATGACTGATCAATATTAAGTAGCAACACAATAGGTGCACCAACCTTCTAAATTAATCTATGTGGTGGCAAACCAGAACTAATGAATGGTGTTAAGGAATTCTAGTATGTAAAAAGGTTGTGAAAGGTATCATAATCTCTAAAGATTTACAAACGAAATCACAACTCAGAAACTCATAGGATTCCCCTAGCAGCAATGAACACATGTATTCATTCATTTGATTGATTAATTCATTGGTTGATGCATGATTATCATACCCGGACCAGACCAGTGACTCGCCGGATTAGGACCAAGGCCGATCCAGTTTGGCATTTGACCCAGGTACGGAGTGACTCGATAGAAACTCGGCTAACTCGCTCTGACCTGGCAATGACTCGGACAACCCGCCCGAGTTGCGAGTCTCCCGAGTTGGTGTCCTTCCCTCCTGATGCTCGAAACCGGAAACGACATTGCTTCAGACACGATTTCGAAAAAAAAATTAGAGATGAAAGAAGAGAGGAGAATAGATGAAGAGAGAGATGAACAAGAGAGGAAGGAAAAGTGTTGGCCTTAGTGACAGTCAAGGATGAAGGCTTCAACTTCATCTCCATCAAACTGGGTGCAGCCGTCGGAATCATGAAAAGAGTCCAGAGAGGAAAGTCAGGAAACATGAAGTACGGCTTAGGTGTGTGGTGTGATTTCTGTGGCTGCCGAAAAGCAAGGAATGGAGTGCATAGTGTGTAATTAGGGTTTGGTTGGGCTTGGGCCTATGCCTTCTAACCTTTTTTTCCTAGTTGTGCCTTCTAAACATTTTCTTTTAAGACTGCAATTTTCTTAAAAAAATTTAATGCATGAACATGTGTTTTTAATATTTAAAAATATTTGCACAAGTTTGTGATAATTTAATATTTGCATGATATTGTTTTGAAATAATTTTTAAAATTTTTATTCCTCACCGGTCTGGCTACCGAGTTGATTCATGACCGACCCACTAACCCTTGACCCATTGCCTCGGCAGGTTCAGACCCCGGTCTGGGTTTAATAACCTTGGGTTGATGCAAGAATTGCTCCATCAGTGAAGTAGTTGTTATTGTGAAAGTTATGTTCCAAAACAGCATAAGTAGCATCAACAATTGCATGCAACAAATTATCCATCTTATGCACCAATAATTTGGAGGGATTTTAATATTAGTGACACTGTCGGATCCCTCACCTAAATTTCCATCCCCAACATCAAGAAGCCACTTGCTAAACCATTCTAACATTTTCATATCTTCGCATGTCCCACCACAATTTAATCGCATGATTTTAATCAAATGCAAAATTGTGCATGATCCCATAAGAATGATGAGCTAATAGATGCATTAACGATAGATGCTATGCAACCTTTAGGCATGACAAGAAGGATTTGATGGAAGTCACCATCAAGGACAATGCATTTTCCGCTGAAGATTGTGTTTGAATACATTTACAATTATTTGACATATCAAAAGATTATTATATTATTTGACATATCAGGGGCATATGATGTTGTCGAAGTGGGAAGAGAAGGATAATCTTTTAGACTTTTTCCATTCATGCAATGCAAAGAACCGATTTGTTGTAAAGTAGCATCTTTTCTTTCGTCATTAATAACATATACAGTTGTGAGAAAAAAGGGCACATAGTTATGGTGCTAAATTTAGAAGTGTTAAAATTAATTGAAGGGAAAAAAAGTAAGCTAAGGAATAAGCGAACCTACGCATTATGGATCGGACCGCGATATCTACAACAAATCCTCTAAAAGAAGCTTTGAGCATTGATTCCAAACTAAGTCTGGCCATTCCAAACAATTGTATAGAAGCAGGTTGACGAAAAGTTCACGTAATGTGTTTCCGCTTGCCCACACAAATGCTTCCTTAATAGTGTTGAAATATTCTTTGTCATCATCTAAGAGTCTTAAGCATCACAAGCAGCACGAAAAGATGAGTGAACAACTCCATCAACTGTTTTAATGTTGTCAAATGACTTAGGATCCCTAATCTTAGCAAAATTTGTAGATAATATAGTTCACCTAACCAACATAGTAAAACAATGCAATCCCAAGAATAGCCAATTATACATTATTCAAGAAAAAACCAGTAAAAAATTAAACTCAATCTGTAAATATTCCCAAACTCAAAAGCGTCAATATTCAAACGATTACATGACCAAATACAAAGCCAAATTAACATGAAAACTATAACAACAACAACAAAGTCTTGTCCCACTAAGTGGGGTTGGCTACATGGTTCACACGACGGCATTGTGCTCCATAAATAGCCATGTTTTGCGATAAATTATTGACCAAAAGATCTCGTTAGATAACTTTGTTAAGGGTTCTCTTCAGTCTCCCTCTTCCTCTTTTGTGAGGGCTCCACACTATTTGATCAACTCTCCTTACCGACGCATTTAATTGTTTTCTTTGAACGTGCCCAAAGCACCTCAAACGACTTTCTACCATTTTCTCCACAATCAATGTTACCCCTACTCTTTCTCGTATATGATCATTGCAGATCCTATCTTTATCATATGACCACACATCCATCTCAACATTCTCATCACTGCTACCCCATCTTTTGCTTGTGATGTCCCTTTATAGCCCAACATTCACTACCATATAATATTGCTAATCTAATTGATGACCGATAAAACTTCCCTTTTATCTTATATTGTACTTTACAATCAATTCTATTATTAACATCGCTGTTAATTTCACAAATTAAAAAAAATCAAGAGCAACCAGTAAGAGAACAGATGACGCGGGGAACAAATTCAAATCAAGATTCAAAACAAATCAATACCCGATTTTAGTCATCAATTGAATTTAATTTTTAGCAAAATAAATTGTTGACTTTCCAAATATGAAAAGGAAAATTATAAGTCCACATGCCGTGCTCATCGGATCAATGAGCACTATGTGCTTCTCTTCTAAACACATAGCCTTTTATTAGTGAGGCAATCTCAACCCTTCATCAAGATTTAATCTTGGCCATTGGGTTTAATATTATTTTTTTTCCATGAAACTTGCTGAGTTGCTGTGTTGTTCCGCATGTAGGGGCATGCATTTTATCCACCGAAATTTTCCCGCCATGTCAGTGGCAACCATTGCGAGGGAGAATAAAAAAGACCTTCTATTTGTTCCATGGCTACTGCAATCTCTTTGTTCTAAGGAGACTTTCTCTTCACAGTATGTGGGTTGCACAATTTCTTTTACCGCTAGAAATCTCCTCTGCCATTTTTTATTCTCCCTCTCAATGGTTTTTGCCGCTGCCATGGAGGGAAAATTTCAGTGAGTAAAAAGATCCCCAAACAAGCGGAACAACACAACAAGCTTCATGGAGAAAATAAAACCTAAACCCAACGACCAAGATTAAACCTTGATGAAGGGCTGTGATTGCCTCACTAATAAAAAGCTGTGCGTTTAGAGGAGAAGCACATAGTGCTCGTCAATTCTATGAGCACGGCATGTGGACTCGAAAATTATTAGGATCCGTCGATAATTGTAATGTCAAGTAATGGATGTTGTTGAAATTTAGATTTTTTTTAAAAAATTTTAATTAAGGATATGAATAATATTGTTGTGCTCTCAAGTAATCAATACCGTTGAAATTTTGGATGATGATCAATTAGTTTATATCGTTTTTCCTATTTTTTTCTAAAAATAAATACTTACATTTTTATTTTAAATTTCTCAATAACTTGTGATACCTAAATATAATGAAATGAAATCTTAAAAATGGTTAAATATTTTTTAATTCATTAATTAAATTTCTGTTTGTATTTCATTTAAACTAATTTACAATATGAATCTAATCAAATTTGATTCATTTAATTAAGGTTAAGGTGTATAACTACTTCGGAAGTGTTCAAAAAATCACAATATTGCCCTAAAAATATTTTTTGTCTCAATGTCGCGTTGGTAGTTCAATATCGTAGCAATGTTGCCCCTGTTAATCAATGTTGACTTTGAAGGTTGATAACCAGTGTTTTCAGGGCCGGACCGGATGGTTCAGCCGGTCCGACCGCCACCCGGAGTTGAAAACGGCTTGATCCACCCAACAAAACCGTCGTTTAAGTACACCCGTTTTCAGCCGACGTGAGCCATCCTTTAAGCCGGAAGCCGCTATTGATCCGGGATCCGGAGCGGGGTTTGAAGAAACCGGCCGGTCGGAACACAACTCAAAATTATGAAGAAGAAGAAGAAGAAAAGGTCGCCACCAGAGATGAAAAAGAAGAGGAAAGGAAGCTCACGAAGACAAAAGTAGAGCGGGGAGGAAGAAGGAGAAAGTGACAGTGATGTGATATACTTTCTGCCATCTCACTGTACCAAAAGCAATTTTTTTGAAAAATATCATTTGGGCACGTGAAGGTCATAGAGCATTAGAGTGTAGACTTAGCTTACCTATTTTTTATTTTTTTAATCCATCTGTGTGTACGTACTACGTAGTGCAGTGGTAATGTGCATGTTTGGATTGCACGTTGGAGGTGTAGAAGCACGTTGGAAATGACAAAAGTCATTTTGGAAAAAGTTACTTATGTTTGGTTTGGCTTATTCTCAGAATGACTTTTGGTCCAAAATGACTTCTGCAACGTGAAAAGTCAGAAGTAAAAAAAAGTGACTTTTGGCTTCTGACTTCTGGCTTCTGGTGGGTCCCACGCCTTTTGTTATGTATTATTTAATAAAGTGGGTAGGAAAATTAGACTGTTAGACCCCTAAAATTCTCAAATAAGATAATTTCTTTTAATCTACAATTTTCTTTTTATCTCCAAAAATTTACCATAATAATTTCTAACTACTTTCTCCCACAATATACTTCTTTGAGCTAAAAATATTATTTTTTAAAATTAGTTTCCTGAAAATAAGGGAGAAACTAAGCCTTTAATAAGAATATATGCATATTAGATATGTATTATTTAATGACAATAATGCCCTTTTTAGTAATTTTTCATCTAAAAGTGCTTTTCAATATAATCATCCAAACATGTTTCTAAAAGTCAGATTGAAAAAAAGTCACTTCTATCATCACAAATCCAAACATAAATCACTTCACACAATTTAACTTTTATCCAAAAGTCACTTCTAAAAAAAGTCAATCTGAAAAAAAGTCACTTCTCCAACGGCAATCCAAACACACCCAATATATCACTTAAGAAAATTTGTTTTCATTTTTTATATAAAATAACATTTTAGCCAAAATATAAATTTAGTTATAAGATGTTTTTTAATTAATAATTTCATATATTAAAGTGATATTATATTGATAATTAGGTTTTTAAGGGATTTATTTTTTATATATCTTATTATATATGTATATAATTTGTTCTCTTATAATTTTTATTTAATTATTTAATCACCGGCCCAACCGAACAGCTAAACCGTTTCAACCATGACCAGCTGAGTTTTCCGGCTCGACATCCGGTCCGGCTTTTAAAACATTGTTGATAACATGTGGGATGTGGCAACAGTCAAAGTCCACATTATCATGGCAAAATTTTAAATAAGCTAAGCTTAAAGCTCGTGCCGACTAGCCTGTTTTCACCCCAATATCCAAATCCATACATATATCATCAATATAACATTTAATTAAGGCAAAAAATGTATAATTTAATTTCTCTCTTCTTGCAAACACCATATTTAAAATTTCATTGCGTAAATAATTTTTCCTTTTTTTATAATAATAATTTTTCCATTTTTTGTAATGTCTTATTTGTGTGCTAAGTGCATTGTAATTTTTAATCTCATACAATTTTTTAATGTTTAGAGAGTATTGGATATTCCTATATTCTTAGGTAACCATATTGATTATTCCTAATCTAAACATAGATAAAAACCGATTTCGAACAATTTCAATTTTTTAATGATATAATAATGTTCCGTTTTAAATCTTTATTGTTTATTCAGTTTTTTCCTAGAACTCTAATGTTTGACAGTAAGAGCGGACACCTCATTGAAATTGTTCCAATCATTAAGAAAAGTAAAAGTTTATTTTGATTTTAATTAAAAGCTATTATTATTTTAGTTTTAGTATCAGTTTTAGGTTTTTTTTTTTATAGGAGGAAATGTGGGAGGGTTTGTTAGAGGTAGTTTAGCATTTTTAAATTTATATTTTATTATTTGGTCCTTCGAAATAATTATATTTTTCATGTTTCTCCTCAATAAATATTAATTTCTCTAGCTCCTTCTCCTATTCTCTCACTTTAAATTTATATTTTGGTATTTAATCTTTTTTGACGTCCTAAATAATTACAATTCTTATGATCTCTCTCAATAAATTTATGATCCTCCTCAATAAATACTATTTTCTCTATCTCCTTCTCCCTGATTCTCTGTTTTTAAATTTATATTTTGGTATGTGTATTCTTCCTAATTAATTCAATTGGACTAAAGTATATTTTTGATCCTTTATATTTGTGTCAAATTTCATTTAAACCCTTTATGGTTGAAAAGTACACTTTTAGTCTTGTTTTGCTAACACAGTTAGTCCCATTCACAGATAATGCTAACTTATCAATCTAAAAGGTGATTTTATAATTAAATGCTGACAAAAAATTCTTAAATTTAAATTTTTTTAGTATAATAATTTTTAATTTTAAAAATTAGTCATTTTTATCCACACTTAATTATAGAATCATTTTTTAGATTGGTGAGTCAGCATTTTCTTTTAAATGAAACTAATGATGTTATGAAAAAATGATTAAAAATGTATTTTTCAAATATAAATGATTAAAATAAAATTTAGTACAGATATAAAAGACTAAAATCATACTAGATTTACAATTTTGAGTGTGCGTGTGAGTAAAACCTAACCCTAGAAAATTTGACGTCATATATAAGCCTTCCATTCTATTCTAATTTCCAATATAATCCAATACACAGCTTTCAGAGAAGGGCGTTGGCTGTAGAGCATTGCTTTTCGGCACGGTAAGAAGTGAACACTATAATACATGCTCCAATCGTTTTCTGAGCAATGATCCATGGACATTGTGTTTAGAATGATTTTAATTTATGGGTGTAACACGTTATTCATGGGTTTTGTTTAGGATTGTGTGACAGAGAATCCTTGTTTGTGTTTATGTTGATCTTTTGGGTATTAATAAATGTGTTTCTGTAGCTAAATAGCGTAATGCAATTGTGTGCAGGGGATTTTATAATCATACTAGGCATAATGGCGTATGCAACGATGAAGCCTTCCGTTAAACCCGGTTTGGAGGAGCCTGTGGAGCAGATTCATAAGATCAGGATTACTCTTTCCTCCAAGAACGTGAAGAATCTTGAGAAAGGTTTCTTCTTTTCTTTATAACTTATATTATGCGCTTTTTTTTTTTTTGGTTTAATTTGGTGTTAGATTAGATTCTATTATACTATACTACGAATTGCCTTGGATTTAATCCATAGTTTTTAGTATAGGCTTGTTTAATGAATCAAGTTTTTCATTTGCGTCTTAAATCTATATAGATATACCTGTGTGTGTGTGTGTGTGTGTGTGTGTGTGTGTGTGTGTGATTTCTTTGTGAAGTCGTACTATTTATATTTTATGAATAGGGTCTCAGACTTTATAGTAAATCACATTTGAGTGTGCTTTTAAATCTGAAATGCAGTTAAGTTCTCTTGGTTATTTGATTGATTTTTTTCCTGATGACTGAATTTGGTTATTGGCAGTTTGTGCTGACTTGGTTCGTGGTGCCAAGGACAAGAGGCTCAGGGTCAAGGGACCTGTGAGAATTCCTACTAAAGTTCTTCACATCACCACTAGGAAAGCCCCTTGTGGTGAAGGTAATTTTAGTTTGAAGTTTCCATTTCCCTTATGCAGCCCATGTTTTTTCCCTCTGGATTTCAAGTGAATTTTATGAATGAAGCTGCTTCTTTATGTTTTCTGATTCTTACCTTCTAGATATCTTACTGATTTTAGGGAAAATCAGAATTGTTGCTGTCATATGTTCATATTTCAGTTTCTGTGGTCATGCAATACCGGCCCTTATATTTAGCTTTTCCTTTTTTATGGTTTTTTCTCACACAAGATCCTTAAGTCCTGTTCTAGTTGATGTATTGAAGTCAAATCTTGGTTCTGTTAGAATATATATGAATTGGTCTGTAGTCTCTTAAAATTGTTTTCACTAGGGTAGTCAAAAGGAGAATTCTTCTGAGAGGCAATAGGCAATGGTCCTACTTTCTTGGAGAGCATCCATACGGAAGTATAGTTTGGTAATTTCTAGGTGCAGATCTGTATTAATATTTATGACAGGGTATATTTCTGTTTCTAATATAACAAAATTCAATTTGTTTGATAACTCCTTTTGCCAATCTTGGACTACTACTATTATTCTTCTAACCTTCTGCTTTTCCCAGTTTTTGGCTTTTCAATTGTCCTCTCACAATGTCTCAGAAGTCAGATTCGGTTGTTTCTGGTTGCCTTAATTTTATACATCAAATTGTTCCCTTTTTGGATAGAGAAGGATTTATGGATGCAAAAAGAAATACTTAAAATTGATTTTAGGCTGTACTTTCAATCAAGGTTACACAAACTAAAATAATAATAAGAGCAAATGGTTGTCATCAGCTTCTTAAATCCATTGGAGAAACCCCCATAAGAAGTCTTTGGCTAAAACTCACTCTCATGGGAGGCCAGAATAATAATTCTCTCTTTAAGCTGTGGCGTGAGAGAATGAAATTGTTTTTCTATTGGATGGTGTTTGCCATTACCACTAACTCTGAAATGTTCACAATGATTAATGTTGGTTAACACTGTTAATTTATTAATTTAAACCTCTGAAAGTAAGAATTTGGTCAGATGAGTTACAATTTCAGGTTGTGGGGTTTTTCCAGCTTTCTAGTTTCTACTAGTGTAATGAGTTGTCTCTTTTCCTGTGTGGTCCAAAATAATGGGTTGTAATTTGTGGATTGCATTTATATAATTCTATTGTCTTGACAATTGTTTGCTGAAACTGTTTTCCCACCCTTCACTGCATCTGCATTATGTGCATAAAAAAACTTGTATTGCTGTTATTTTTTATTACCATGGTTGTAGAGTTGCTAAGAGCATGTTTGGGACAACTTTCCAACCTATGGTTCTGGCCCAAACCATTGTTTTAAAAGCATAGTAGTCAAACAAGGGTCCAGAACCCAAAATAGCTTTTAACCCTCAAAACTATAGTTCTGGAATAAGCTGGGGAGAATGGCTTTCAACCCCAAACCATGGTTTTCTTCAGAGCCTATTTTTCAAAGCTGATGTATCACATTTAATCCAATCACGTTTCATGATAATTGCATGATATTCTAGTTAATGTGGTAACTCTGCCTATTGCATCAGGTACCAACACTTGGGACAGATTTGAGCTTCGTGTGCACAAGAGAGTTATTGACTTGTACAGCTCCCCAGATGTGGTTAAGCAGATTACTTCAATTACAATTGAACCTGGTGTGGAAGTTGAGGTTACCATTGCAGATGCTTGATTTGTCCCAAGATTGAGTGGTTTTTTTGTTTATTTTCCCTCTTGACTAGGAAAATGTTTAGTCCAACACTTGCAATCTAGGCTTTTTGGCACAATGCCTCTTCTGGTTTTAGTTGAAAGATTTTGTTTATTTTTTGCTGATAAAGTTGATAACAGTTAGTTCCATGGTTATGGTTATTGATGAATTCCTCTTTTTTATTAGCTGCATGTTTAAGCCGTGGTATGAAGTTATATAATGCCATATAATGGCTTATATAATCATTTTCTTTTTGCATCGTGTTCAGCGTTTTAAATTTAATTTAGAAGATGACGTTATCATCTTCAATATTTACTCTCTTATGAAGCAAAATATTGACGCATTTATAGTACAATTCACATAATGGGAACTGTTTAGTTATTTAAAATCACATATTGGAATTTGATTGATTAAGATAAGATATTCATATTCTTTGATGTCATCTTTTTTACTATCAATATATTTCTATAAATCTTATAAAGATGGTGTTTATGATCCCTTAATCCCGCAACTAACTTCGTTTGATTTAACCCTATAAATATAGTGTGATAAAACCTCTTAATTCTTTGACTATTGTGATCACGCCATAAATCTCGTTGACCCAGATGCGTTTGCTGATTCCTTTTTCCAACCCCATTGTTTGCGTTAGCATTTATCACCCCATTATCAACTGATGCGCGGCCTTACATTGATTTGAATCATAGTTATAAAAGCTGAATAGGACGCCCAAAAATCTAGTCCGGCTGGGGCTTCAAACCCGGGCCCCGGGGGTGGGGTTGAACCGAGATTGTCCCGGGTCAACTCACCCAGAACCGGGGCGGCCCGGTTAAAACCGGAGGTTGCACCATTTTCTGCTTTTTTCCCTCCCCCCTCAAAATGTCATTTTTTTATTTTATTATAATTCATTTAATTACTAATTTTCACTTCACTTTTAGAAACCATGAAACTATAATGTTTTACTTGCATATGTTTAATATTTACTTATTGTTGCTCTTAGTATTTGTATTTTCGTATGTGGATTGTAGAATAATATTTATTTTCACATGTAATCAACTAATATTTTCTCTTTCCCCCTCCATAGAAATATTAAAATATTCATGTTTGATAAATCATGCATATCTATCTATATTTACATTTTCATATTAATGATTATTAATGTTAATATTAATAGAACTTTATTATTTTAATATAACCGGTTGGACTGCGATCCGACCATTAACCCTTGAACTAGTGCATTATCCAGTTCTATGGCCGGTCCGGTTTTTTTAACCTTGATTTGAACTTAATGATTCTAATGATTGATATTACATCCTCAACAAAACAAAAGATGTGTTGTTTTCTAATCTAATATTTATAGAATTCGTTCAAATTCGCTGCGTTACATATTGGTTATCTTCTGTTTAGAGCTTTTGGAAACCATTCCTATTCACTTTCACGCTATATATTATGATAATCAATTTGTTTATCATTCTTTACTAAAATATTAAGATGATTTCTTGACTGATTGGGAAATTAATTTAAACTTATGGCGCTTTGAAATGATAGAAATAAATCTAGTCATTATTTTAATTTTACAATAAAGGGAATGAACCATTTTAGGAAACCGATCACATAAATCTGCTGCCAATATCAGAAAGAATTAACGTATCATCTATTTTCAATGGATGGATTCAAAATTAATTTGGATATTCTAGATTTACTTAATTTTATTTTCTTATATTTTAATTTTAATGTATATAGGTGTAAAATAAAGATAATTTTTTAACAATAATTATTCTAAAAATGCTTTCCAGTTAAGAAAATTAATTTAATGTTTTAAATCTGAATCGTTGAAATCGTATGTGCATACTATACATGTGACCACAACAAAGACTACACGTTGCTTGTGAGTATTGTTGTCAAACTCGCAATGACACTCTAATTTTACTGTTTTTACGGCTTTACCTAATCAAAACCTGTCACGAGTCAGTTAAATTTGTACTGGCGGTAAACTCGGTAAAAACTCACAAGTTTACATATCGAATTTACCGGTTTTACATTTTTATCTTATTGAAAATCGTGTTAATTTGGTATAAATCTCATGTTAATTATTTTTGTTTTATCATATTCAATGAATTTATATAAAATTCATAGAAATTTCTTAATTGAGTTAGATAAAATATGAATGTTGATATTATTAATATCAACTATTTATATTTAAAATATATTCAAGTCAAATTATTGTTATTTTTTGTATTTCTTATCTAATTAAAGGTAAACTCTTACGACTTTACTATCCAATTTTACTTTCTTTTCACTAGTTTACTTAAACTCACGAGTTTGATAACCTTTCTTGTGATACGATATCCTATGGTGAAATATCTTATGAGTTCCTTTTTTTTTTCAATTATGATATCTCATAAATTGCTCATCATCAATAACAATGACCTAAACTGATTTTGGTAATTGTTTTTATTTGAAGGGATCATTCCAAAAACAGAACTTGGAAATATGTAAATGACACTTGCATGTGACATGAATATAATTGACCTAATATAAATTTGAAATGACAAAAATATTTTTAAACAAATTTTTTTCTAAAAGAAAAATAGCGCAATGCCGGCTGGGGCCAACCCTTTACTTTGAAAAGCAATCAGGCCTCTTTAGTATATATATTACAAAAACAACAGGTTAAAGTATATTTTTGGTCATTTATACTTTCAACATATTGGTTTTTATACCCTTAAATTTGAAAAGTGTATTCTTAATCATTTTTTATTAACATATTTTAATCAACCGAATATTATAATTTAATAAATTTAAACGGTGATTCTATAGTTAAATATGGATAAATTTTAAAATATAAAATGATTTTTCTAAATAATTAAAACTTAAATGCATTTTCACCATTTAACTACAAAGTCATTGTTTAAATTTGTTGAGTTATGATATTCCGTGATATTAATAAAAAAAAAAGACAAAAAGTGAACATTTCAATTTTAAGAGACCAAAACTCAACTTGATGAAAACATAAATAACCAAAAGTATACTTTAGTCAAAATAATATCAGTACTAGTTTTCATTCTTTACCAGTATTTTCCCAAATTCTACTTGTATTTTATCAAAAGTTTCTTTTGTTTTACCAATATGATAATTTGTTTTACTAACATGCTTTTACATGATCTATTTGCTTCTACAAACTCCTTATTTTGTTTTACCAAATTTGCTTTTCCATTCTCAAACTCATATTTTATTTTACCAACTTGTTTGGGTGCACCACTTGTCTATTTATTTTTACCAATTTGTTCACTAACATTACTGAATTCTAAATTTGTTTTGCCAAAAATTTCTTTATAAAAAATAAATTTTGTTTAGGGCTTTTATCATTTCCATTAAATTTGTAATTGGACAACTAGGTCCATGACATGTAAGTTTAATTTATAAGACTCGCTCCATTCAACTATCTTTTAAATATTTTGAAAGTCACTTTTTTGGAATTTTCTCGAACTTTACTTTATATTTTATATGATACTTTCAGTTTTGATTAGATATAGAATTCAAAAAAAGATCAATTGTTATTTTTGAAAAAATATAAATAAAAATTATTATATACTAAGAATATAAATGTTACACCCTCACTTCCTTAATGCTCCCTCCAGTCTTCAGTGTAAAAGTTAGTGAACTTTTCTTTTAAGATTAAAGAAGTTAAATAAGTTACTTAATTATAATATATGTGAGATAATATTATATTATATTATATATTAGCTTGTATGTCAAGTAAATTAATTTAAAGAATAATTCAAGCAAATTAGTTTATGAGTGACTTATTTAGCTTTTATAGCATTTTTTAAAAAAGTTAATTAGGTTTTATATTAAGTACTGGAGGGGGTATAAGACCTAGTTAATTTTTTTGATAAATCATACAAAAGTTAAACAAGCTATTTGTAAATTGATTTCACAAATTTTGTCTTCAAAATAATTTATTTGATTTATAAACTAATATATTAAATAATAATACATAACATATGTGATAATCAAATGCTTATTTAGCTTCTTTGATCATTAAAAAAGGGATAAAGATGCAAAAATGCCTATATACAATTGTCTAAAGTGAATACAAACTAGGGTGAAAATTTGGTTAAAAAAAAAAAACCAAAGGTGCAAAAAATAGCCATGATGAAACCCTGTGTCTCATCATATAATTGCTTATAGTTTTTTTTTTTTTGGGCATACTTATACTTATAATTTGTTTATAAATAAAAAAATTTTAAATACTATAAGTAGCCGACCATAAAACAACAAAAATTTAACTAAAATGAGCTAAAATTTTAGAAATTTTCATGTTATTTTTTTAAAAAAATGAATTATATTGACTAATTGAATTAATTTATATTAAATTAAATCACTATTCCGTTAAGTTTTTTTTATACATAGTTGTTTGAAATATTATTTTAATCAAGTTATACATACTTTTTTTTTTTATATTTATAAATCAAGTTACACATTCGAAAATGGAAAAAAAATAACAAATCAAACATGTGCAATAGCTAATTTTTTTAAATATGATTTTTTTTTCAAAATAATTTTTAGAAAACATTAATGTTAATATCTTTTTTTTAAATAAAAGAGTAAAATACACTGACCTCCCCTCTGTTTTGCCTTTATTACACAGACCTCCCCTCTATTTTGAAAACATACAACTTAGTCCAATCCATTAACACTGTTAGGAATATTCTAAAAAGATTCTAAAAATATATTTCTTAAATTAAATTTATATTTTATTTACCATTTTACCCTTCATTCTAATAAAACCCTAAAATATACTCCTATCCAGAGATAAAAAGATGGCGTTGGCGACAAAGAAGTAGGGAAAGCTCAATGGCAACTGAAGCTAAAGGCAAAAAGGTGGCTTTTTTCATATGTTTTTCTTCTCTCCTACGATAGAATTAACAAATATATTCATCATCCAACTTTCTTTCCCCTAATATTATTACCGATGCATATAGACAAAAGATTTATTGCTAAAATTGATTCCTATGGCCACATATGGACAAATTTGTGATGGCATAATTGCTATTTGCTGAGCCTGTACATATAATCATTGTGTATTTGTCCAGTCTGTATTTTTTTTTATTGAATCAATTTTATTTGCCGAACCTGTACATAAATTGCTAAAATTGGTTCCTTTCATGCGTATAGAACATTGCATATTTGACAAATTATTTCCAAAGACTTTGAAACTTGCGTCACATATAGAACATTGTATATATTTGCCGAGCCTGTATTGATTCGATCATTAAATTTTTTTGAACATTGCATATTTCTTTTATTTTATATTTATTTTTATAAACTTGTGCGTGCATTTGAAAGAAAATATGTGAGAATTATTTTATTTTATAAATAATATTTTTTTACAAATATAAATGTTTAAATAATTATTATGTTAAAAGGGGCATTTTAGTCCAAACAAAATTTGAAAGTCAAATTTAACAGTCAACTAACGGTTCTTGTGGATGGAAATGGAATCTTAAAAATAGAAGGGAGGTTTGTGTAATATATATTTTGATTTGAAGGGAGGTTTCTATACGTTTTCAAAATAGAGGGGAGGTTTCTGTAATTAAGGCAAAACAGAGGGGAGGTGTGTGTATTTTACTCTAAATAAAGACACATACAAGTTTAAGTGAGTTGGGTCTCAGAGGTTATCAAGGCTAGAGCAAACCTCCAGATTCAAATAGTGTTTACAGATATACTAACTAGGGGTGTTCACGGGACGGGACAAGACCGTCCCGTCCCCAAAAAATATGTTCGAGACGGGAATCACGTCCCCTGTCCCGTCCCATCCGGAACTTGTCCCGATCCTGATGGGGACGGGACGGGACTGTCCCAAATTATTTTATTTTATTTTATTGTTTTTTTTATTATTTTTTTTACAAATTGAGAATTGTAAAGTTGTTACTGCAGAGGAACGAGCAAGAAGGAGAGGGAGAAGAATGAAGAGACAAAGGAAAAAATAAAATAGAGAATAGCACAATTTTCCAACTTCTCTCTACAGCTTCACTTACAGATTCTTCTTAATTTCTGTAAAACCAGTGAATCACAATCAGAATCACAGCCTCTTTTCTCACCCTATTCCCTACCCTATTCGCTTTCCTATTATTCCCATTAAGACTATGTCTCAACAATTAGATTTTTCTATATATTTTGTGAAAAAAATATATATTATAAACATATATATATATATTCGGGACGGGACGGGATCGGGGTAACCCCGTCCCGAGTCTCGTCCAGTCCCGGACCCCTATTTTGTCGCGTCCCGATTTGTCCCGTCCCGAAAAATTTCGGGACGGGACGGGACGGGACAAGTTTGAACTGCCTTAATACTAACCAATAACCCACCAACAGGGTCTTTATATTAGTAGTACTCGAACCCACAACCTCATGGTTATGAACCAACTCCTTTCCCAACCAACATTTGTTGACAATGCTAATTAGGGGTGTCCAACCCCTCCCGGTCCCAGTGATCCCGTCCCGGTCCCGGCAAATCGAGACCGGGAATTTCCCGTCCCGGGAAGCCCTGGAAAAAAATCCTGGGACCGGGACCGGGACCGGGAAATGGCCGGGACCGGGATAGGCCCCGGGATCCCGGTCCCGGCCCCCATTTTATTTATAAAAAAAAATTTAGGCACAAAACTTTAGAGAGCTAATTCTATTGGATTAATTCTATTGCAATTACATATAAAGTAAATTCCTATATAAAAACCATGGTGTTTTTAGCCTTTTGCCCCCTATTTTATCTCTTGCTTTTGTTATATTAAACTTGTCCTTTTTACTGATTTATCCTTTATGTCATGGCATTATTATCTCTTATATTTAATGAGATTTATTTGCTTCATGTCATGGCATTATTATAGAAAAAAGCGTTCAGAATTTTGAGAAAGTTTAATCCTTGTTTTGTTTTGTTGTTTTTCTTAAATGTGGCATAAATTAAGTGACTAAACTAGTGATATCATTTTTGTTCATTCTTTTTCCTTGTGCATTTGTTTATAACTTCATAATAATTAATTTGTGACTTGTTTTCTTTCATAGTTTGAAAATGTTACAAAGATGGAAACCACCTAAGAAATTGAGGAGATCCTAAAGACCAAAATTAAAGCCCATTTTTTCTTTTTCTTTTTTTAAAAAAATGGACCGGGAATTCCCGGTCCCATTCCGGGAACGGGAACCGGGAATAGGTGTTCCCGGTCCCGGTTCCGGTTTTGGACACCCCTAATGCTAATATCTAATGAGAGGTATTGTGGCACAAAATTATAGGAAATTATGGAAATAAAATTTAAAAAGTGAAAGAAGGTAATTTATGTTTTTATAATTATCGATTGATTCTTAAAAAGATTTAGGTTATAAAAAGGTTTAAGTTTATTTTTTTTCTTTTAGTAGTTTTTATAGTTATTGTTAATATTGTTATTTTTATTTAATGAAAAATGATAGCTCAACAAATTTAAATTATTTTGTTATATATTAACAAAATTTCAAATTTTTAGTATAATCAATTTTATATTTTAAAAATTAGCATTTTTTTTATCCACATTTAATTATACAGTTATCATTTAGGTTCATAGAGTTACTATTTGATTTAGACATAAAGGCCAAAATTATACTTAATAAAAAATTATATAATACAACGTAAAATAGAGACTGTGTAATGTTATACTCCCTCTGGTCCTAAATATAAGATCACTTTGACTTTTTTTGTGGAAGTTAAGGAAGCAAATTAGACCACTAAATTATAACATATGACACATGAAATTAGATTAAATGTTGGTTTATAAGTAGAATAAATTAGTTTTGAGGAAAATATATTATATTTGGGATTGAAACTACTCTTTTTTTTTATTGAAAAAAAAAAGTCAAAAAAGTCAAAGTGATCTTATAATTAGGACCGGAGAGAGAGTACCATTTTATAAGTTGTATATGTGTGTGTGTGTATATATATATATATATATATCACAACAAAAATACACAGTCTTCTGGGCAATTCCTTTCTTGTTCAGCACTCCGCACTTGGTCGACCTCGCCGTAGCTCCGGCGACTATTGAAGAAGGTACGAACTTTTTCTCCAATGAGATTGATTCGTTCCATTTTGGCTTTGAATCTTCATTTTTATATATTTCCCGTTTCCGCTATTCAATGTCAATCCTGCGTCAGACGCCGTCGCACAGTTTCTTTCTTTGTTTTACGTTTTTTTTTTTCCACTTTGATTCATTGGAAGATCATCAATTGCGAGAGTGTTATCGTTTTTATTCTTTGCGTGAATCAGTTGGCTTACTAAGGTATTTTCGTTAAAGTATCCGGAACAGAAATTTATAAAATGGTACGATATGGACTTTGCATATTATGAAAATTTCAGTGGGGATATAGGTCTTTCTATGATTGAGAATTTGTCCTAGGTTTGATATGTCGCTGGTCAGAAGTGGAGATTATGTTCCTATATTTGTTTGATCAATTGATATGCTTGGGAATCAAAAGGATTATGATTTTTGAAAAGTCGGAACACTTTATAAAGTTGCTTGAGTGTTGATATTAAGCATTTTAAGAATGGAACTTAGCATGATGAAGGAGGGGAAGTCTAATACTTTCAAAATCATTTAAGGAGGTTTGTGAAATGACTATAAAGTGTGGGTAAGTAGAGAATTGGCTTAGTTCTCTGAATGGTTTAAAGGAGTTGGTGCATTTGGCAGGTATTTTATGGAATTTTGGATTTGATTAATTTAGTTTTCAAGTTCCAAGTAATTTGCAGCCCTAATCCCCTGCTATGTTTTTCTTGGTTTGCTAAATTTTCTTGGCTCTATGGTGACTTATGATATTTGTTTTTTAGAGTTGTTAATCTGTTGTCATTGTGAGACCATATGTGAGTGATGAAATCTTTAAGGAAAATGTTATTTGAGAAATGTGGCATGTGTGATCAGAAGATGCTATAAAGTTGGTAGTATTTTAAAGGAATAGCCAAAGATTGTTCTTAATATTGGACCACAACTTATTTGATTCTACACTCAGTTTATTTTGAGCAGTTACTTCAGTAAAACATCAATATTATATTCATCTTACTAATTTCTCTCCACTTTTAGGTGATACTTTGGCTAAAGGTTTAATATAAAACCTGTTTAAGTGCTGGAGTGTAACGTGTGAATTTTGTGGTATCTGACCTGTTTGATGAAAATGGAAACCAAAGTTGCAGCCTGCTATTTGCCCTATTTCAAAAAAGCATATTGTTTGCACCATCTTCCTCCTCAATCATGTACATTACCACAAAAATTTGATCCCCTCTCTCACACATCCTTGAGCTTAAGAGCAAACACTTCATCTTCCTTACAACACATGCTTATTTTAAAATCACGACAGTCTCTTCAAATTTGCCTAGCTGGTGGAAGAGGAATGATGGAAAATAATAATGAGGTACTACAATTTGGCTTTATTGTTCTGTATTGGATGTTTTATTATAAATGTTTATTTTATGCTCAACTGCATTTTGCTGGGGTCTTGGGGTGAGAAATCTTCCCCAGACACATTGCCATAGGCTATATTAGAAGGTTCTTGGCTCCCCACACCCCCTCCTTCCCCAGGCGGGGTGCATCTGATGTGCCAATTCATCTTTTAAAATTCAGACAGTAATAGTATAATCTCCTCTTTGTTTTGTTTCCTTTTCCTTTCTACATCCTATATTGGCAGGTTCTTCATTTAAATATCTTTCTTTCAAACGTTGTGAGATTGTACTTTGGCTTGCAAAACAAACCTTCACTGTCGTTGGAGACACTTCAATCCCCTTTAACATGTATGATAGATATCTTGATATTTAGTTACTCTGCTGATGGATTTTTATGCACGAAGCAAGAAGACTTGAATTCATATTGTAACTTGAAGATTTTTGGTTTTTACTTCATTGTAATCACTTATCACACCACCTAGAAAACTGGAAGCCATGCATAAAGTAAAGAACTGTATTAGCTCTATAGATACAACTATGAATAAGAACTAGACTATGATGCAACTCATTATATCTTACTCCTAGGTTCTTCAATTGAAACACGAGAAGTGTATCGTATTCCAATGATGGCATGGTAACCTTATAATTTAAATGAAAAATATACAAATTTTATCAAAGGAACATGCTTTTTCATATTTTAATTAGGACACCAAAGGGTAAACTTTTAGACAAGTGCATGGATTTATCTTCGTTATGAATAAGCATATTGGATAGAGGTATTGAAAAGGGCAGGTGCAGGTGGGTGGGTACAGGCAGTTTAAGACCTTTAATTAAGTATATTTTTTCAAAGTGCATATTTAAAGTTGCTCAACCTGATCTAGAACAAGTAGGATGGACTGAAGCGAACCTATACTTTATTAACTCTCTAAAGTGCTCAGAATTTTCTTTCTCCTATTATTTTTATCTTGAGCAAATAAACAGGTAATGAGTGTCAATTAGACGCATTTAACTATCATCCCTAATAATTATCTGTTACATTGTGGTGTGGTGTGGTATGGATATTTGTACCTGCTACTAAACATGAGAAATACCATTGAATAGGATTATCCATGGAAAGCTATGGAAAAATTTAAGGGAAGGTCGATAGAGGAGATACTACGGGAGCAGATTGCAAAGCAAAAATATGACAGTGGGAGCGGTGGGGTTAAGCCACCTAGAGGAGGAGGTGGAGGCGGCTCTGGTGGATCAGGGGATGGAGGCTTTGCTGGGAAGTCCAATGAGACTGTCCAAGTTGTTTTGGCTACCATTGGATTTCTATTTCTGGTACTCTTCTCCCCTCTTGGCATAGGTTGATGTGTATAAAAAAGAATTGCCTCATCTTTGTAGATCCATGACCTTAATTTATCTTCAATTATTAAAAATGGAGAAAATGGAAATAGATAAATAAAAGCTTCCAGCGGAAGTAGTAAAGTGAAAGTATGTTAAGCTTGTAATATACTACCGTAATATAAGAGCTAATTGGAGGGTTGGCTTGGTTCTAAACATATCCTCAATTCACTCCCCCCCCCCCCCCCCCCCAAAAAAAAATGAAAAATGAAAAAAATATCATTTTCTCTTGAACTACCCCTATTGATGCACATGTTATGGAAATTTGTGTCAACACGTAATTTCAATGCAAATGATTTAAAATGGCTGAAGGTAGCATTTATTTACACAAAGTAGATATTATATAAGGGCTGAAGGTAGCATTTATTTACACAAAGTAGATATTATATAAGGGCTGAAGGTAGCATTTATTTACACAAAGTAGATATTATAATAAGGGCTGAAGGTAGCATTTATTTACACACTGCTGGTGGATAAAGAATCACCTTAGACATGATTCACTAGGTAAATGGGTGATAATGTCATGCTTCATTTGTTAACTTCCTAACTTCTTTTTTCCCCCCAGTATATCTATGTCCTCACTGGCGAGGAACTCACAAAGCTAGTTAAGGACTACATTAGCTATCTGTACAGTGGAAAACGAAGTGTGCGATTAAAGCGTGTCATGTTCAAATGGGAACGAATCTGCCAGGGCCTGATGGAGAAGGTGGTAGACAGGGATTGGTTGCGGAAGGTTATGCTCAAACGGAATTACCTGCAATCAAAATCAAATCATTAAGTTTGTATGGACTTTTGTATCATCCTGTCCTGATCCTTCCCTTCATTTTTTTGCCGTTTGATTGACGGAAAAAGATAGTAGAACTCTCAGGCTAAATCAACATGAATATAAAGGTTTCTTTCTTTTTTTTAGGACATGTTAAGTAGTCTTTATAGTTGGTTGATTGTGAACATTAATTTTTTTTTTTTTTTGATCAACTTTGTGAACATTAATTCATGTCATACAAATTTAACAAAACACTTTTTTCTATCGTTATAACGTCGTGTAATCCATGTAGTTAACCATATCTAGTGCTCCTCCTTTCCTTTATATAAGGTATGGAGTGGTTTTTAAAAAGTATGTCCTCACTTATAAGGGGCAAGTAAGACTGTAAGAGAGAGAGAAATAGAGTACTAATGAGAGAGTATAAACATAATGTAGTATGCGAAAAAGATGAAAAAAATAATAATAGAATTAATATTAGAGGTAAAAATAATAAAAATACAGTAAATGCTAGGACAATCCTAAAGAACATATTGAAAAAACTAAAAAGGGACATATTGAAAAAACTAAAAAGGGTCAGAGGGAAGTTCTAAAACTTGTTGGTTGATCTTGAACATGAGAATGAAAAATACAAGAGGCTGCTTTACTATTATGAATACTATCATTTGCAGATTTCAATACCTCTCTGATAGCAAAAGGGCGAATTGCAACCTTTCATTTGTTAGATTTCCCAAATGGAATAATTATTAACTTCAGTCTTTAATATGAGTTATATAATTAACGTGTAGAGATTAAGAAATTTCGTTAAGTTAAATATTCATAATAGATGAGTGCTGGTTTCACGAAAATATATTATTTAACCATGTACATTGGAACCATCTTTAGATGGAAACCCTCTTGATATATGCATTATTATTTATTAGGGATACTTTGTGGCAAAAAGGTAAAAATTTGGGAGAGACTCAATTCAAGTCTTATATTTAGGATCAAATTAAACTTCTTGTCTAGCTCTTATATTATGAATTGGAAGAAGTATTAAAGAACAAGTTGCAATTATCAGTTCAGATAGTTTTAGCAGTGCCATTCAAGAATTAAGAAGCTTCATATACACCTGAACTTTATATTCGTTAATGGCCGAATCAATATTTACAACTCAATTTTTAGCAAATCTTTTGGATTTGATTGTCATTAAATTTTATCTTTAAGGACTTAAGGTTCGATGCATAAAGCGACTGTGTTTAATGAAATTCCTCATGTCTCATTTGACAATCACAAGCAGAAGATAGTCCCAATTTTTCAAGAAAATTTTGTGTGTGTGTGTAACTAATTGGCAACATCAAACCAAATTACCCTGTTGACCCTCAAAGGATTTCTATTAAAAGAATAATTTTAATTATAAATGATTAAAGTAGTATTTTGCAAAAAACTAATGCATATTTCTTACAAAATAAATAATTTAACTAATTTTTTAATCTTTGAGAGTTGGTTATTTAAACCAAAGTGGGTAACTACCCAATGTGTACGTATATATTGTGAAAATATTAATATTTTTTTTATTTATACATTAATAAGACCTATAACAAGCTGCCCTAGTTATAGGGACCATAAATTGTGACGTTCATCATATAAAGCTCCTTGGGATAAATGAAATCAAAACAGTTTTTCTTCTAAAGGTGATATTTGTGTGTTTGTGCATGTTCATTAATCATAAAATCTTTGTTCAATAATTTCACTTTTATTTTAATTTCATTATGCGGATCATCCATTATGCACGTCTATTCATCCAGCTCAGAAGTTTGTCAGCCAAGGTTTGGAATGTTCACACCAAGGTCCCACAAAAACAAAGATTCAAAGTCCCATAACTTGGCAATGGTACAACTTTCACTTGTCATTGACAAGTTATTATTTTCCTTGGTAGGAGCTTGGAGTAATTTCCCCCAAAATTTTCTGATTCGTCATGGTTGTCTAGTGCTCAAACATACATATACGTGTATGTGTGTGCGCAACACTGCAACTAACTATGCAGATGATTTTCAGATATTGATAACACATGATACGAAGCGGTTCAAAATACAAATACCCTAAACAACTAGTCAGTTACACACCATGATATTCATATAAATTAAGCTTTGTCAATCTCAAAACCAAAACAAATTCAAGGGAAATACTAAGATGGTACTGAAGAAAAATAAGAAAGAGAAAAATTTACTCATGCTGATTTTGATGCCAAGTAATTTAAAACGACCACACGATAATCTTCAGGATCATTCCACCAAGTGGGAGTTTTGAGAATGGCCTTCTCTAAACAATACTTGTCAACCCTTTGCTTCTCTGTTATGTAGAGATAATATTCCCCCCATTTAGACATTGCACGTTTTAACCGAACACTTTGCTTCCCAGTAAACAGATATCTGATGTAGTCCTTAGCTAGCCTTACGAGTTCTTGACCAGTTAGGATATAGACATACTGCCAAAATGAATAGTTTTGAAGTTAGTAAATAAGACATGGCAATATGATATGACCTAACAACCTTGGGAGCATCATCATGTGTGATTTGGATTCTTTTCGCTCTTATCTCCCTCAATCGTTCAAGTGTGGAGTATTGGGGTGAGACACATTTGTTATAAATAACATAAAAACATCATAATAACATAACATAAATGTTTAAATTTTACACTGAACTTGAGCAGGAGGTAGGTAGGTGCTTCTGGGATCAATTCTATGGACAAGGGTCAACAGTTTGTGCATGACATATTGCAAGCATAAAAATCAATCATTTAAGATTAGTAAGGATTTGGATTCCCTTAATTACTTAAGGAGAAGGAAAAAGATACAGTATCTCGCACACTCACTCGCGCGCACATACACACACTCAAACTTGAACAACTAACTGAGAAGATCCAATGTTCTAAGTGATTTATTGTTTCCTTAGTCAATTATACATCAATCCTTTTTATATGATAATCTTTATACGCAAGAAAAAATAAAAAAGTGCTCATCCAATCATAAGCTGTCTCGATTTTGTAAAAAAAAAATATATATAATTATTTTTGTAGTGATGAATCCAAAATGCCTTCATTTATACACACAACTTCCCATATAGATAGTGTGAGGTGGAAGTTACTATTTATGATGCAGTTATCGCTTAGAGTGTAAATATAAAATCAAAATTAAAATATTATAGTTTTCCACAAAAATAGCTAATCATGTACAGATGTTGTGAGGGGAAGTTACCATGTATTGTGGGAGTAGGAAGTTATTATTTTAATTGTAAATAAATAAAATATATAAATTAAAATATAGTAGTTTTCCACAAAATTCGCAAAGTTGGGGATAACTGCTCAAATTTGAATTGAGAAGTTACCAACAAAGTTGCTGAAAAGTTGAACTTCTTAAGTGACGCAAGGAGGATTGCTAGAACCTCTACTTTTATATAGTAGAAGATAGTGTAAAGATGTTTAAAAGGGGGGGAGAGGATACCACAGATATAAAGCCCAAAGTTGCTAAAACTGCTTGGAGAGTCTCATCCATCATCCCACCAAAGCTTTCTTCCTCTGATCCACCAGGGCCTTCGCCGCCGCCGCCGCCATCCCCTCCCCCAGGTGGCTTTGCCCCACTGTCCCCGTCATCAAGATATTGTCCTTTTTGAATCTGCTGTCGTAAGACATCCTCTACTGACTGTCCCTTAAATTTGTCCATTGCTTTCTCAAGAGCTTTCCATGGTGAATCCTAATTGCATCATTAAAATTGGAAGATGTGGTTATAGTCGTTTCCATAAGAATCTAAGCTACCCTCAATTCATTTTGCTAGGATCCCCTAAACATGATTTGTAGAGGATCATTAAAACAGCAAAAATAAGAGATAAGTTAATTCTTCATATAAAATATACTTACAGCAAAGGCAAGAAATTCAGATTTCAAAATAAAATCAACTTATCTTGCTTCACATATAAACAGTCATTAAAAAAGATACATAATCATAAATTTATAATGCATGCCAACAGGTTATGGAGATTAAGACCAAGTTTATGTTGGAGGGCATTCATGATACAAAGTAAAATCACACATTTAGAATCAAGAAAAGCACTTGCTACAAGTAAACAAATAATCTACTTAAATAACAACAGGAAGATACAGCGGAAGTATAAGGTTTCAGAATGAAAGCAAAATCCAAATGAAATATTTCTACATCAGACAGATTAAAAAGGCTAAGCTTCAACTAACAGGAAATTGACAGAAGTCTGTAGAACTTTCCTTAAACAACTTAACAATGAGCAAACATAGTACTCCCACCACTTCCTAATATAAGAACTAGACAAGGGGTTTACTTTGGTTTTAATACAAGACCCCAATCCACTTTGTCTCTCAAGTTTATAATTCTTTCCCCAAAGTGTTCCCATTGATTGCACATATGAAGGAGGTTTTTCCATCAGGATAATTCCAATGCACATGATTAAAGAGGGCACTTTAGGAAAACCAACACCCATTTACTACAAATAACTAGCTTAATTAATTTCCTTAATATCCGGATATTAATTATCTAGCTTTTATATTAAGAATCGAAGGTAGTATTAGTAATATCTAATACCAAATGTTCAATTAAGAGAATATGCATTACCTCACCATTATTTCCCATCATTCCTTTATCACCGGCAAAGCATACATGAAGAGGACGCCGCAAATTAGAAAATTGCACACATTGCAAGCCAGACGAAGATTTTGCTCTTAGGCTGAGTGAAATCCTAGAGAGAGGGCCAGCATTAATTGGAAATACATGTGCTTTAGAAGGATGGTAACAATGAGATATATTTGTGACAGAGACACTAGGCTGGCATGTGGTAATTTGGATGCTATTCATCTTTCTGTAAATAAATCAAGCACACCGAAGCTCACACATTACACATTGGTGCTTGTAACCAGCCTTCAAGTCAGAATTCTGTCAGCTGAATTAGTTACCTGGAAACAATGGAAACTTTGTAACCAACATATGATATTAAATCAATATTTGAAAGATCAAAAGAAGAAACCATGCAAATAAAAAATGATAGTAGTTCTTGAGATCTTTTTCATGTTGTAGTACAACACTCTAACATGGAAACAAGAAAATGGAATTCCTCTAGAATATTATCCACTTCTACACATATTCTCATCAACAAGATACATGTCTCTCAATAATCACTTTCTTTGAAAATTTCAAAACAAAATATGGCCACTTTCAACCAGTCAGAATCTCCTATAACCAAGAATATGAAATAAGAAAAGTAATATTAGAAAATAATTAACAGAATCAAATACATCCAGCGACAACAAAAGAAAAAAAGGGTGATGGGTGTAAATGAAAATAATATCCTAATAAAATCACATGCACCTACGCTTTGGAACTGCTTAGAGACCTTTAGTATACGCATACCTAATGAACAAACATAAATTATATAATACTGGATGGACTTCTGTGAGATGGCAGGGGCACGGATAAAAAATAAGCTGAAAATAAATGGGACAGACACAAGACCAGATCCTAGACTACATCAACAAGGTTAAGTAAAACGTCCTTAATTTCATGTCTCCGAGAAAATAAACTTCCTTTCAGCAAAAGCTGAAACCCTCAACCTCATGTGCAGCCCTGTAAATGGAGAATTAATAGTGGAATGTGGAAGCTTATCTTCCATGCCAAACATTTCATTCACCATTGGTGGCAAAGTGTTTGACATCTCACCAGACTAGGTATCACAACTTTCAAACCCTTGCATTTGGCAAAATCGATACTTTATGCCATGAATAATAGGACATTTTTCTGGAATCAGTATGTCTTGAAAGTGAGAGATGAAGAGGCAGCACAATGCATTAATAGACTGAAAGCTTTGGATAATCCTCCTCAAGGGCCTCTATGCTACTATTGTGACTTAATCATGCAACTTCTGGCTTCTATTTGACATTCTGATCCCACCTAAGTCTCACTGAATTGCTAATAGAATCTAAGATGCTTAAATCCGTCAAGCCTCAAACCCAGTGATGTAGATTCTGAAATGCAAGATTTCTGGAGATATTTTCAATGGTCGTTACCTCACATTTTTCTAACATGGGAATAACAAAGTTGGGTTAGCAAAATCAGCGTAGTATGTTTATGTATATGATAAGTATTCACATTTGTCTGAATAAACAAGCAAATGATTAAGCGGCCAGAAAGATAAGGAAATATAAATGAAGGATAGGTACTATATAAAACAACACCATTAAAACCCTTTGGGACTCAGTTATTGCAGAAATAGAAGAAGAAATTGAAAACTGAAAGGAGAGGGTACCTCAGCGAAAAAGGAATTGGGCGTGCCGTGAGTGACTTCGTGATCACTTATCAGAGAGACTTTGGAGTTGAAATGGAAGCTGTAATGCTCACATCACACTATCCAGATTCCAGAGAAGAAACGCCGGCTAATTTTTTTTTTTTTTTTTTAAAAAAAACAAAAGTACGAAAATATAGCAGCATTTTATTTTCTCAAGTCAAGCCCATGGGCCAGGCCCATTATTTTTTTTAAAAAAAAAACCTTCTGCAATTTTAAGTCTGGAAAGGGGAAGCCAATTTTTGGGGCGTGTGGCGAGCAGCTGTGAACTAGGGCTGTGTGCCTTCGTTCGACAATTCCATTGTGATTTAGATTTTGATTTTCCTTCTCTTATTTTGGCTTTTAATTTTGGGAGAATTGCATATAAGTCCTAAGCAAGAGAATTAATTTCAGATAAGTCCCAAGGAGTTGTTAATGACAACTATTAACAAGTGCAATAACCTTGGTTAACAAGTGAAGGAGTTGACAATGGACTTGTCTGAAATTAATTCTCTTGCTTGGGACCTAGGTGCAATTGTCCCTTTAATTTTAAATTAAAAGAAGTCAGAAATTAATTATTATTATCAATTTATCAATTTTAAGGTAAATAAAGAAACCTAAGGTATGACAGATGAAAATGATAACGATACAATTGATTTTGTATTTGTGGAAATAAGATGTTTGATAAGGATATGATGATTTCTGAAAATGGGGTTGAAATATAGCATGTTTGGATACCACGTCTCTAACAAAATTCATTTGGGAAAATTTCATTGTAGGACCACTGTAGCAATTTAATGTCAGATGAGGACCACAAAAATATGAAATTTCACTGCAGGACCAAGGTCCTTAAATGAAAAAAAATTGTTGTGTGAAAAGACCTAAAAGCCCTTGTGAATTAATTTCAGATAGGGACCTGTACAAAAATCTGACGCTGACGCTGACAAAAAGCTGACGCTGACACTGACACGCTGATGCGCTGACGCTGACAACGTACTTCCTCGTGCATATGGCGATTTCCTTGTGCATATGGCTATTTCCTTGTGCATATGGTCATTTCCTTGTGCGTGGCCTGAACATAGCACATTATAAGGCAAATTAATTACTCCTTGTGCATATGGTCATTTCCTTTTGCATATGGTCATTTCCTTGTGCGTGGCCTGGATATAGCACGTTATAAGGCCAATTAATTGCTCCTTGTGCATATGGCGATTTCCTTGTGCATACGGCCATTTCCTTGTGCATATGGCCAATTAATTACTCATTGTGCATATGACGATTTCCTTGTGCATATGGCCATTTCCTTGTGCGTGGCCTGGACATAGCACATTATAAGGCAAATTAATTACTCCTTGTGCATATGGTCATTTCCTTGTGCATATGGTCATTTCCTTGTGCGTGGCCTGGACATAGCACGTTATAAGGCCAATTAATTGCTCCTTGTGCATATGGCGATTTCCTTGTGCATATGGACATTTCCTTGTGCATATGGCCAATTAATTACTCCTTGTGCATACGGCCATTTCCTTGTGCATATGGCCATTTCCTTGTGCGACCATATGCACAAGGAAATTGCCATATGCACAAGGAAATGATCATATGCACAAGGAGTAATTAATTGGCCTTATAACTTGCTATGTCCAGGCCACGCACAAGGATTTGACCATATGCACAAGGAAATAGCCATATGCACAAGGAAATCGCCATATGCACGAGGAAGTACTTTGTCAGGCAAGTGGTACGTTGTGTCAGCGTCAGCGTGTCACCGTCAGAAGACTTTTTACATAGGTCCCTATCTGAAATTAATTCACAAGGGCTTTTAGGTCTTTTCACACAACAATTTTTTTTCATTTAAGGACCTAGGTCCTGCAGTGAAATTTCAGATTTTCTTGGTCCTTCTTTTACATTAATTGTCTTCAGGGGTCCTTTAATGAAATTTTCCCAATTCATTTTGAAAAAAAAAAATTATGTTTGGATGGGCTTATTTTCATAATGACTTTTGGTCTAAAATGACTTCTGTAACGTCAAAAGTTAAAAGCAAAAAAAAAGTGGTTTTCGGCTTCTGGTGGGTCTCACGCCTTTTGTTATATATTATTTAACAAAGTGGGTAGGAAAATTAGACTATTAGACCCCTAAAATTATCAAATAAGATATTTTCTTTTGATATAAAATTTTCTTTTTGTCTCCAAAAATTTACCATAATAATTTATAATTACTTTCTCCCATAATATACTCCTTTGAGTTAAAAATATTATTTTTTTAAAATTATTTTCCTGAGAATAAGGGAGAAACTAAGCATTTAATAAGAATATATGCATATTATATATGTATTATTTAATAACAATAATGCCCTTTTTAATAATTTTTCATCTAAACTTGCTTTTCAAATAATCATCCAAACATGTTTCTAAAAGTCAGATTGAAAAAAAGTCACTTCTATCATCACAAATCCAAACATAAATCACTTCACACAATCTGACTTTTATCCAATCTTACTTCTAAAAAAGTCATTCTGAAAAAAAAATCACTTCTCAGAAGCTCAATCCAAACACACTCATAAACGTTAGTGATGGATAAATGGGGAATGGAGCTGAATCTGACTTCTTTATGCATAATAATATTGCAAAGAAGGTTGAAAAATGCTCATATGATATTTGGAAGTATCTTACTAAAATTGGCAAACAAGAAGATGAAAAAGAAAAGACTAAATGTAATGGTTGTGAAAAGTTTTTGATGTTGGGATTACTAATGGTACATCAAACCTTCGACGTCATTTGGATTTATTTAAGTCAATTGGGAAGTTTCATGATATTGGTACCACTTTTGTCATGCTTTATTATCACTTTTGTTATTTGTAATATGTTAAATATTTAAACTTGAATTTGAAATCTTATTTTTACTTGTATTATATTGTAGACAAAAGTTAATAAAAAATAGGTTTGGCCAGCAACCCGTATATAATGGGCTGGGTTGAGAAGTCCTAGCCCCTATTAAAACGGATTCGATTTGTTCTACTCGTTTTACCGTCAACCCATTACAAACCGATATTATTGGCTCAAGAAAATACCATGCTTTTCTACCCATATACTATACACAGTAGAAGTAATCACCCAAATCCTACAAGTTAGGGATTATTTCTCAAAATGCTTCATACAAAATTCATCTAGCTAACGGCAACTTCAATGTGGTTACCATAGCGCTGAAAAGTACAAATAAAATTTATCTTGGAGTAAACAATTTCTAAATTTCACAACCTCTTGAACAATTTCAACACCCTTCAACCATTTTTTTTTTTTGAATAATAAGCTGGATTACATTAATTCATAACATGGGTTACAGAAAGCATCAGAAACTATCAAATATACAAATTACATATAGGCAAAAAAACTCGAATAACAAGCTAATAAGGACGTAGACTAAACCATGGCAAAGAGCTTTCCTCGATCATCCACCATGTCCTAAGATCGGTAATGGTAGTTGATCAAGGATCCTAAAATTGTCTTCCAAATTATGTGCCAGTTTAGCTAGGAGATCCGCAAGAACGTTCTTATCCCTTGGTACATGGCTAAGAATAACTTGCCAATCCCTAGCAATCAAGAGTCTAGCATCATCAAAAATATCTCTAAATGGATGACGATGGTCACATCCCCTCATAAGCATGGAGACGATCTCGTAGCAATCTGAGACCACTTCAATTTTTCTATACCCCCTATTCCAGCATATTTGGAGGCCTTGTAAGATAGCTATCAGCTCCGAAATCGCTGGGGGAACCCTTGTTAGTTTGGAGATGAAGCCACAAATCCACCTACCCTCCTCATCCCTCATAACTCCACCACACCCGCTGGCCCTCGAGATTAAAACTGAACCATCAGTTTCCATGGAAATAAAGCCCTCCCGATTGTTATGCCTTGATGTGCGATTGGTATGGTTCAGGCTATAAAAATTGCATATCAAGGAAAACTCTTGGTCCCAACAAGCACGGAATAGGCTGGAAAGAGCATCCTTTTCGGCGGTTTCCCCTGCCTCATTAAAGATTTTCCTGCATCTATCCACCCAAATGTCCCAGCAGATGTAACCAAAGAGAGTAGACCACGGTACCTTCTTGGTGAAATCCTTCCCCGCATCATGTTTGAGGTTCCACCTTAGCCACTCCACACCTTGAAGAGATGAAAATTTTTCCCACATGGTTGGAGAGACTACTGAGGACCATCTCTCCCTTGCTACAGCACAATCTCTAATTAGGTGCATGGCTTCTTCATCTTGATCACATCCATAAAGGCATTTGGCTGATCCTTCTAGTCCTCTCTGGCTCCGGATCAAGGTTGTATGCGTCTTCCCATGAGCAAACATCCACATAAACGTCTTTATCTTCTCTGGTACTGTCCATTTCCATATAGCCCTCCAAAGTGGATCTCCTAAGCGATGTATACCTGCAAAAAGGAAATGATATGCAGAGTTAACAGAAAATCGACCATCCGAAGATGGTCTCCTCCCTTCAACCATTTTCGATGCCTCCTAACTCGTTTTCCTCTCTCTATTATAAAGATAAAATGATTTTGTAAATAACTTTGTAATCATTTGAATGGAAAATTATGAGATAATAATTGGAGGAAAGTGGTAATAATTATGAGTTGTATTAATTACTTCCTCTGTCCCATAATGTATAAGTTCCTTTTTTTGAATGACTTTATCCCAAAATATAATGTCCTACTTGAGTTGGTGTAAATAATAAATGTGTTATTTTCAATTTTGCCCTTAATCAATGCATTATTTAAAAAGTTGAGTCAAAATTATAATAAATGTGTTTTCATTCTTTCTCATTACTTGTTTTCTCTCACATCATTTATCCCCATATATTCTCCTTCTTGATTATTACTCTCTTTCTTATTCTTTCATAAATAAAGGTATTTTTGGAAATAAAATTACATTTTCTACCTATTTATTGCTTTTTAACTACTTTAACTGTTTTTAATGAAACCTTAATCTTAATTCGGTGAAAATGACCTTATATTACGGGATGGATTGAGTAAAAAGTAATAAATGAATAGTAAATAACAAATATGTTTATATAAAAATTAATACTCCTGCAATTCCTTGATATAAGACCTTGTTGACTTTTTCTTAAGATATTAAAAAAGCTAAATAAGGTACTTAATCAAAACATGTGTGGTATATTATTAGATTATATATTAGCTTGTAAGCCAAACAAACTAGTTTAGAGAAAAATTCAAGCAAATCAATTTATAAGTAACTTATTTAACTTTATTAAGATTCTAAAAAACTCACTTAATTCTTATATTAAGGAATAGTAGGAATAATAAATAATGATTAAGTTTTAAAAATGAAAAATGAAAATTGATTTATCTAACAAATAGTGACTTATAGTATAACATCTTATTCTCCTCCTCCTATGTTATGGTCCTTATTGCATGTTTGCTTGATCATGATATTCAATTGTCACATTTATCCATGTGGCAATAACAACGACAACCACAACATCACCAATAGCGACAACAATAGCATCATCACCGACGGTGGCAACTGCCACAACATCACTGAAGATAGTCGCGTCATCTCCAATACCATCAATATTATTGACGGTCATCACCACATCATCACTAGCGGTAACATTTTTATCGAAGTTAAAACTATAAGATTAAAAATAACTATTTCAAACAAATTTTTGTATTTTTTGTTTTGTTTTGTTTTCAATACTTGTTTTAAGAAACAATTAACCAAACATGTTTTTCCTCCTTGTTTCCAAAACTTATAAAACTGTTTTCAAAAACGAAAACAGAACCCAACATCCCCATTTTAATAGAGCACAATGGTATTGTAAAGTCTATGTAGTCGGCCCTACTTAGTAGGATAAGACTCTGTTGCTGTTGTAATATCAGCGTCATTTCTCAGTTGTCTTATCATTATTTTATATATTGCAATTTATATTCTATATCTATTTATAACGTATAAACCTTATTAATTATTGGAATATCATTTTGGTTATTTTAAAAAAATAAAAGTCTATTTGCCTTCTTTCGCCATTATGCTTTTTTTGGCCAACCTTCTATCCACATGTATGAACTCAAGAAGACGCCTTTATACTTAAATTCAAACTAATGTACATTTGATGTTCAGTACTCTCCTCTTGAAATATTTTTTTTTAAAATATTGATGGCTGTAAATAAAGCTCTAAACAAATGGTTTTAACTTTTTTTTTTTACAAGAACAAATGTTAAACTTCAGACATTGTATATCATGGCAAAGAAAACTTAAGATAGACATTGTACATATGCATGTGTACATCTAAGTGAAAATTGAACGTGAAATCTTCCTCCTCTATTTTAATAATATTTTATTCTCGTATTTTATTTATTTGCATGATAATAACGAAAACACACTAGTGGAAAATTAGCTTTTTAGACCACCCTTTTTAGACCTTATATGGAGGATAAGGTCTAAAAAGTGTGAGCGGTGGCACTTTTGTAAATAAATGAAAATTATTTAGACCTAATTTTGAAAGATAAGGTCTAAAAAGTGTGAGTAGTGGCACTTTTGTAAATAAAGGTAAATTATTTAGACCTAATTTTTAGAGATAAGGCCTAAAAAGAGTGAGTGGTAGCATTTAAGTAAATAAACATAAATTATTTAGACCTAATTTTCAGAGATAAGGTCTAATTAAGGTGGGATTTTTAAAAATGTGAGTGTTAATAGATTTTTGTTTTTGACCTGAATGAGTGCAAATGGTTTACACCTTAATTATATTTTTCCTGAAGTTTATTTTTAATGCCTTAACCCTAAAATAAAAACCACAAATCTGATGAAAAAGAAACCGCCGTATATCAATCTATCGTATCTCTCTTCTTCATCTCATTAGCCATCAAATCCTCCACCACCGTTGCCCTCCTTTGAATTCGTCGTTGCCCCTCCTCTGACATCGGCCACTCTCCGCCGTTTTTGCTCCACCGTTGCTCCTCGTCCATTGCCACGACGCCGCAACTTCGTGCTGTCGAAAATATATATAAGCTTCGAATGGCCCTTTCATTACGAAGACGCACGCCCTATACTTGATTGGATCTGCACTAACCTCCGTCCCTCTAATGTCCTCTCTCTCTCCGAGCTTTCCCAGTTACGCTTTTCTTTCTCTATATTTGCTATTATGATTCATACTTATATATTGTGTCTCTCTGGGATAAGATGAGGTTTGCCTGTGCAAATTATTCGCCTTTAATATTTAATTTGTGGTGGGAATATGTTGCATTAGCATCAGAGACTATATTGTGAGAGGAATTTCGATTTTTATAGATTGTGATTCTGAAGAGTAATTCTGTATGTGAAAGATGTGAAAGAAGGGAAAGAAGGGAATAGGAGAGAAATAACAGAGGAATAGAGAGAAACATGAGAGATAGTGAGAGAAAAACTGAGAGGGAAAGAAGAAGAGAAGTGAAACTGAAACACTAATCCATTACTCACGTCATAGTCTGATCACTCACTGCCTTGTAACATATGCAAATCTTCTCTAATTTCCTATAACTAATTATAACATCTATAACTAATGCAACGACTATTTATAATTGACTCTCTAAAACTAACTCTAACCACTTTAAACATTTGTTATGATTACATATCAGATTGCTAGTGTTGTGTGTTGGGATTAAGTAGAAACAATCTACAGGCGATATGACTAAATATAAATATGGTATTGCAGAATGGGAATGGAAGAATTTGTATTAGATGGTTATGGCTTGAACTTCTGTTTTCCTTATGTTCTCTCGTTGTTGTTTTGACTTCAGTTTCCCCCTATAACACCTCTCTATTTTCTTGTGCTCCCTTATGTGGTAGTGTCTGGCTTGGCCATCTTTGATAGGCAAATTGTTATAAGTCTGCACCTACAATTGGAAAAATAGCACATTGTTTCCGGGCTAATTTTGTCTTGTAGTTCAGTTATGAGCAATTCAAACCAGAAGGCAGGCTCTTGGAGGTAGCTTACTGATGCCTATTTCTAAGAAACATGCTTATAAAATTGTTGACAATGTTTTGTGCATCTCTTTCAGAATAAGCTATCTTTCTATTCTTTTATGGGATCTGCTGGTGAAATGGTTGGCTCATACCTTTAAAGTCTGGTTAAGTGTGTATTGCCATACTTGATGATATGACTTTATACAAAATTCCAACTTCATCCATGCTGAAGTTTAGGAAACGGACATTGAAAATTTTATCTGAACAGGGGGAAGATTTGGACTCTACTTATGATAGTATTTCAGCCTTTTCTACCAGGAGGCTGCTTTTGGCACTGAAGAAGGACTAAAGGATATAAGGTATGACATTTATTTGTGTGTTATTGGTTAACTAATGAAGAGGCATGTAACATAATGATATTAATAGTTTTTGAGGGCACAGAAAAAAAGGAATAATTGTGAGGGAATGTTGGGAAAAAAACTGTAAAAGACATTTGGGATTTACAGGTAATCAAGGTGATTTTGCCCGTGGTTTCTATAGTCCTTGACTAAGCTTGGAACTATTTATTGTTTAAAAAGCAAACAAACTACTGTAAATATAATGTTTGGTAAGATGGGATAAACGAATTTTAGATCGTAAAACGTATGCAATACAACGGTTAAAATATATGCAGCTATCTTAATTTCAGAAGTATGGATAATTCTGTTAACATATCATCATACATTAGTGTCATCATTCATTAAATAATTTATTGTCTTTTATGACTTTCATGATAGGGCCATGAAAGCATATAAACATGCTGCTTGTGGTAAACATATGAATGAGGTAAAAGAAATAAATAGATCATTCTAAAGGTTAGTATATGTTTGTTTGCTTTATGAATTTTTTCATTAACATGTCTTATAAGATTTTCCTAATGTTAAATTTTTTGCAGAGTTTAAGCAACCATTGTATTCCAACTTATGTGTCTTTTATGTACTATGACACATATTTAATACTATTACCTTATGTGCAATTGAATTAACTGAAAAGGTAAATGTATTTCTAAAAAATTTTGTACTATTTTTATTTTTATGAGTTGTAAGTTAATGTTTTTTTTGGTTTTATGATATTTCAGATTCAAATGTTTGATCTTGCTGATCCTTTTCCTGAAGAAAATATTGACTATATCCAGGAACGTTGTATTGAATTTATTGTTGAGCTTTTACAACATTTGTGAGTTTGGCTGCACACTTGTGTATATTGTTAAAAGATAGTGATTTTTTTTATTTCATTTTCATTTGTCTGTATTTTGGCTTATTGAGGTCCATGTCAAACCCTTTGTATGATGAATAGTTATTTAATGAAATTTGGGTGCACTTGAATGGGAAGATTGTTAGTTTTATTTTATATTTAATTTTATTTGAAGCCTTTGCGTTGTTATTGGATACTTTTGAATGATAGGAATCCAATTTATAGATTGAAGTTATTGATTAAATTCATTAGTACTTTTGCGGTTGAATTTTATTGCAAGAAAATGGGTTTGAAAGGAAAACAAATGAAACAAAAAAAAAGTATTATATTTGGACCTTATATAAAAATACTAGGTTTAGAAAGTGTAAAATTTTAGACCTTACAAAAGATTTATAAGGTCTAATAGATGTTATTCTAGACCTTAGTTAAATATATTAGCTCTAAAATTATATAAAATTTCAGACCTTATATGAGGGTTATGAGGTCTAATATGTCAAGCTTTTAGACCTCATAGTTATATATTAGGTCTAAATTATTCTTTTTTAGACCTTATATTAATAAGGTCTAAAAAGTGATGAACTTTTTAAACCCCCTGAAACAAGACCCCATGTAGATGAGGTCTAAAAAGCTCTTTTTATGAGGTCTAAAAACCCATTTTTGTACTAGTGACATGACCATCATATAAGTTGTTAGACCGGTTGAAACCGTGAATTCAAGAGTCAATAATCCAATAGTAATTTCACTACATCAACAAATTCATGATCAAAATATCATAATTTAATTTAAAGATACAAAACATTTTCATATATAACCTTGTAAAGGGGAAACATTTAAATAAGGGTAAATATCTATCTGCCCATAAACTGTTAGCCAGCGAGGGTCAGCAAGACACCATGACCTTTAGATTGTAAAGTGATTAATTAACTTATAAATGAAACATCCAGGTCATAAACCACATACTTATAATTTAACAAGATAGAGTACCAAAACATGAATTTGAAGTATCCCTACCTAGGTCGTCCCGTCCCGTCCCGAAAAAAAGTGTTCGAGACGAGGTTCTCGTCCTGTGTCCCGTCCCGTCACGAACTTCTCTCGGTCTCTATTGGGACGGGACGGGACATGCCTTGTCCCGAAATTTTTTGCCAATTAAAAAAATTGATCCAAAAATCTTTTTTTTTTTGCAAAGCAACACACTTGGTGGGTGATTTTATATCATAATTAAATCTCCTCCAGTGCCATGAGGACTCCATATTAATACATAATAAACCAAAAACATAATAATTAGAGCAAAAAAAGTAGCAACAACTACACATTTAAATAGAGTTTGAAAAAAACTTCAAATGTGATGTGTTACACATAGAGCATAGTGGCAGCGGACAAGAAATTTGAGATCAATGAATGGTTGGAATTTAGTTTAGAAGTTAGAGTTATATACTTTTTTTAAAAAAAAGTAATATATATTCACACATGAGACAGATGACACATGTATTTTTTTTTTTAAAAATATGAACATACATATATATATTCGGGACGGGACGGGATCGGGACGACCCCGTCCCGAGTCCCGTCCTGTCCCGAAGCTGCACTCTGTCCCGTCCCGAAATGGCCGGGACGAGACGGGGACAATGTTGAACAGCCCTATCCCTACCTTCTTTCAAAACGTTGTCATTTAATGCTTATAAATGATATATAGTCCCATCATCCTAGACTCTTTTATACACACACTTATCAACTAGCAATTAGCGTCTTTTCTGGATCATATAACTATATATCTAAATAACTGACTACTAAAGTTTTGAAATTCATGGCTTCTTTCTTAATATAAGTGTCTCTTCTAGAACTCAAACTCAAATGTCAATAGATCTAATGGGTCTGCTAAACCAACCATGTGTTGGTAGTCCAATCCTAAACTCTTGATAAGCCTGATTAGGAGGTTGATTATCCGGTTTGACATGCATACTCAAATTGAGTTTTAACTTTCAGATAGAAAAAAATTGAGTTTTTAACTTTTAACAGCGTACTACTAAAATGTAAAATGTAAAGACACTGTTGGAAGTGGATGAGATCAGACTTTTCAATTAAAAGAAAAAGAAAAAGAATTCAAGAAGAAAACAGAGGAGCGTGGTGGGGCAAAGCGAAACTCACAAGTCGCAAATTCCTCTCACTTGCCTAAAAGCTTCAACTTGAAGCTATAATGACACAAGGGCGCCAAAAGCCAAGCAAATTCACGGCAATGATTACAAAAAAAACTTTACATATTGCAATATCAAAAAGCCAACAACCCTCTCATTTCAATGTAATTGTCTCAGATTCATCCCTCCATGGGAGCCTCACAGAGCAGTGACAACCTCGTTTTCCCAGACTCTGATTACGATGATACATCCTCGGAATCCAAATCATCTCTAGATCTTATTTACTTCGAAACCATGATGAAGGAGGAGTTTGAGGAGGATGCAAATGGAAGAGTGAAGAATTTAACACTGGGGGCTCTTGATCATAGCTTCATAGTGAACGATTCAGGAGTTGAGGTGTACAGAAATTGTGGCAGTGGGATTCATGGGAAGGGTATTTCTGTAAAATTTGATGGTGGTGATAAGTTGATTGGAAGTTCAAATAAAGCGATTTTGATGAGGGTTGAGAGTGATATGCTGCTTATGAGTGCAACTAAGGAAGGGATACCAAATGCTTCGAATCTTCATCGGCTTGATATTGAAACTGGTAAGATTGTGAATGAATGGAAGTTTAAGAAGGATGGAGTTGAAATTTGTATGAGGGATATTACTAATGATACTAAGAGTTCTCAATTGGATCCTTCCGTTTCGACGTTTTTGGGTTTGGCTGATAATATTCTTTGTCAATGGGATATCCGTGACAGGTATTGAATTATTTTCGAATTAGGCTTGTTATTGTATCCTAATATTTTCTACATTTATATAGGTTTTTAGTTTTAGAGGCTCCAGTAGATTTTTTCATTTTTTAGAATCTTCATTCGTTTTTTTTTTTTTTTTTGTCCCAGTTCAATGTGGCTCTGTTACAAGAGTTAAGTTTTTTTTTAGCCAATTTTATAGGAATGAACAACATATAGCTTTCTTGAGTCCTTAGGTCCCTAATCTTTTTTTTTTTAAGAAAATCATTAGTTAATTAAATTTGTATTTATGTAAGTATTATTTAAGCCAATTTGATAAGAATGATTTAGCAATGTTTACCTATTTTGACTCTTAGAGGCCTCATGTATAGAATCTTCATTTTTTTTTCCAATCTTCATTCTTTTTTTATTTTTGGTCCCAGGTCCATTTGACTCTGTAACCATACCAATTAAAATATTATTGAATTATGTTTGTCCTTATGGTCAAAAAATAAATAAATAAATAAATCATGTTTGTCCCAGTTTAATAGGATTCACCTTGACACTGTATAATTTCAATTCTTTTACCAATCAGTAGTAGGTGTGAGACTTTTCTGAATATTGTAATGACAGGAAAGGAATGGTTCAATGTATTGCGGCAGAAAATTCACCTGTGTTGCATTGGAACCAAGGGTATCTATTCGCCAGAGGAACAAATTTTCAGTGCTTTGTAACTTCTGGAGATGGTGCAATATTTGTAGGGTCGCTTGATGGAAGAATAAGGTTGTATTCTTCAAAGACATCAATGTGGCAACAATCAAAGACTATTTTTCCTGGGCTTGGTTCTCCAATTACACACGTTGATGTTACTTATGATGGGAAGTGGGTGCTAGGCACTACTGACACGTATTTGATACTGATTTGCACTTTGTTAGATGGGGAAACACAAGATGGATTCATTGAACGAATGCCTATACTGTTGAAGATGTCTACTCAGGATTCATATGTAGCTGGCACAAACAATAAGTTTCATGGTGGCCATTTTTCATGGGTAATTTACTTTTCTCCTTTCTCTTTATACTTCATTTGTTTTTTTATAGGAGATAATTAACCGAATCAGATCAACTTGAGTTGGTGAAAAGTAGTTAGGAACAATTCAAACATGTAAATAGTGTAACTATTATTTTATTTTCAAAAAAATAGGGCATGAGAGAGAATAAGCAAATTGCTAGAAAAAAGAACCATGCGGAAAAGAGAGCATGTTTAGTGGTGAAGTGTTGTTTGTAAAATTCAATGATATTGATATAAGTAATTAAATGCAATGATATTAATAAAAGTAATCAAATGGGTAGGGCAAAATGGGAAATTAACAAAAAAAATGGAGACATCCATCCTCTGAGTGTCCTATATTAATAGGGACAAGCCATACCCACAGATGCCACTGAACGGTTCCCTTTTACCAATTCAATTTATTATTTTTGTTTATTGGGATTCATTTGATTAACCTTAACTAGTAACTTAATTAGTAACCTTCAGAACTAAATATTGTGGATAAGGTCCTAATATGTGAGTACAATGCTTATGCTGTATATTAAGTGAATCAGATAGTTCAAATCTTATACATTAAGTGAATCAGATAGTTTGAATCTGATGAAATTTGTAGCTTGAATATTTGATACTTTCCTGTACTTAATATAAAAAGGAAGAATTGCATTTAAATCCTAAGGAAGAAAATTAGTATCAAACAAGTCCTTATGACTTGTTAATAATGCTTTTTCACTTGTTAACAATTGCACTTTGACGTGTCATTGACAAGTCATGAGACTTGTTTGATATTAATTCTCTTCCTTGGGACCTGAATGCAATTCTTCCATATAAAAACTAGTCAATAGGTTTATTTTGGTTTTTAATATATTGTCTCATAAATTCACAATTTTTGCCCCAGAAAATCCCTATTGGTTTCATCAAGGGTTTTTATCAATGAGTAGTTGCAATGCACATGATTTGAAAATAGTATTTTAGGGAAAGTAACTCTTATATTGAGCATCATGGGTAGTTCTTTGATATTCTCCTTGCAGTGTGGCAGATTGACAGGCTTGACTTAAGCTTGTTCTAAATTTATAAGTTAGTTTTGTGTGTAAACTTGCAAGAAATATTTGCATATATGTGGTTGATTTTTTTTCGAGTGAAAAAGGAAAAAGAAAAGAAAAAGAAAAACATATTTGTGATTGATTTTTTATCTCCTTCAGGTCACTGAGAATAATGGTAAGAAGGAGCGTCACCTTGTTGCAACAATGGGTAATTTTAGTATAATATGGAGTTTTGAGCAGGTGAAGAACAGTGTTGATCATGAATGTTATAGAAATCAACAAGGGCTTAAGAGCTGTTTCTGTTATATGATAGTAATGAAGGATGAGTCCATTGTAGAATCTCAATTTATGCATAACAAATTTGCTGATAATGACTCTCCTGAAGCTCCATTGGTAGTGGCAACTTCCATGAAAGTCAGCTCTATTAGCATGTGTGCAAAACGACGTCGTTTGTGAAACCTTACAGTTAACCTTTGTTTGTTCATAGATTTTTTTCTTATGTTTTGCCTTGTTTTCTTGTCTCTTATACATAATTCAGTTCAGGGGTAAATAGTATTTGAACAGATTTAGAATAGGCTATTGAACTAATTGTGTATTTGTGTGTATAGTCACTGTTCGTATTTTGGGATGACAGAATTTAGTTTGTTCAAAATGTGTGCGTATCTGGAATCGTTGGCAATACATACATACATCAATATACTGGAAGCTGATATGTTTTGAATTGTAAACTGTCTTTATTTACTTGTATTTTCTTAATCCCTCTTGTGTTTTGTTTTGAATTTTAAATCTTTCCTTATTAGCATGGGCTGCATTCTGTCATCATTTTTAACAATAAATCAATCACAAATCTCTCTTTCCACCCTTTCTCAAAACATCTTTAGTTTTACCCATCATCCGTGTGTTGAACTGGCAAAAACGTTAGACATTCGACGATTTTAGTGGGTATTCGACTTCTGAGGAGTATCACTTAGTTGTGGTTACAGTTGCGATACTTTAGGAGGCATCTCAACAGTTTAGTGAAGCTAGGCGAAACTTACCTGTATTGACAGAAAAAATGGCTTGCTTGACATGCTCTAAAACCCACAAGGACATGCCTTAATAAATCATGAGTTAGGAGCCTTGTCCTTGGATTATGGGTGAGCCCAATCGCTTTTCTAAACGTTTAAAAATGGAGTAAAATGACCAATGCTATTTATATTTCCTAAATGTTCGTTTCTTGAATCATGAATTGTGTTCTTAATCTGACACGCGTTTAGAGAAAATAAATGGTGGTGGTTATTTTAATCTATTTTTAAAATGTTTATTTGTAAAATTGTACCCTTTCAAAACAAATTTGTGTTAGATACTTCTACAGAAAAAATTTCATTGGTAAAATTGCATATTTGCCCGTGAATCTATTCAATCTATAATAATTCCTATTTCAACCTTTTCTCACTCCTATTTTAAGCTTATTTAAATGTATTTATAGAACTACCTTTATCTTAAATATAAGAGCTAGTTAGGGTTGATTTTTTGGCCTAACTATAAAGCATTTTTTTTCATTTTATCTCCTATAATTATCAGTTTTCTCTAAATTAATTTGTCTGACTTATAAGTTGATATATAATATAATAATACAATTAAGTTTTGCTTAAATATCATGCCACAAATGGTATGATTAAGTTGTTCCTTTAGCTTCATTAGTCTCCTCAAATTAATCGACTAGTTTTATATGAAAGATTGGAGCTATTACATTATCAACTCAAGAGATTAAAAGAAAAAGTATGGTGTAATTAATTGAGAATCTTATCACTTCAATTTCTTTCCCATTATTTTTACTTTTGCCGACCTTAATTGTTAATTAAATCTATTCAATTTATAATAATTCTTACTTTAAGCTTATTTGAAAGTATAAGAGTGATAGTATTTCTAATTCATACTTGGTAAGAAATTACAAATCATAAATCAATACATAATTGGTCTAGTCAGGCCCCCGTTAGATCCTTTGAGATATCGAGTTCAAGTACTAGAGGATACGCTTATTTTGGAAGGGGAAGCCAGAGACCTTGAAACTTGAGCAGGAAAACTTGAGTAAGAATTGTGAGTTATTGTGACATTGTCTCATTCCATTGCATGAAAGTTCTCAAATGAGACCGACATAAAGGGCACCAGAGAACACCTATTAGCCCAATTGTGAGGCTTGTTTTTGTTGTTTTACGAGAAGTAGGCATATTTTTTATTTCCTGTTTTATTCTGATTTTCTATTTGACTATTATTCTTTTGTGCCGATGACCTCTCCGGCAAGTATTCTGAGGCTTATAGATGGATTTATTATTTTTTTTATGTCACGTGCATGTGAGAAGTGGATAATTTCTTTGAAATTTGAATGTCAGGTATATATATTTTAGTTATGTGAAGTGTTTGGAAAATACACCGGTCTCTTAGTAAAAAGTTGTTCTAGAATCTGCCCAAGGCCTGTAGTTGCTTTCTTACATTGTTAACTTTTACAAGGTTATAAGGAAGCTTTTATCATCTATGATAGGTTTGTATTTTAGAAAATTCATTCTATCATGGATAATTACTTTTAAAGTTATCAAAAATATTTTCTAACTATGATAACCTTCCACTCTTTATGAGTTAAATTCTTTCTATTTCTATCATGGTTAATATTTATGATTTGACATTGAAAAGCGTTTTATTGAGGTTTAATTGGATTTTAAGAAGCAGAATTTTAAATGCTCCGTTACATCCACCAATTATTCTTCTTCTTCACCACTCCTTCATTTCTAAATTGTTGGGCGATGGCCATTAGAAGACCTAAAGTTCGGTTGAGACGTTCTCTTGTCATGCTCAGTTGATTCTTCTATCATATGGTGATTGGTTATGCTAGCCTGAGTCCAGAGAACTGATATGGGAATTCTTGAATCTTAATTTCACTTTTCACTCATCTTTTGCACGGATTTCAGTTTATAGTTTTCTAAAAGTTGAAATTTGTATGATCAATTGAGGAATGTAATTATGTTTCTAGTATGTTCAGGACTGTGATGCTCGTAATTTTAATGTTGATGGAGCAATAGCCCTTCTCTAGTTGTTTGATCATCATTCTCTTTCTCTTGATATTAATTGATTGACTAGGTTTTTAGGGATTATACTATGAACCTTACATGAGTCAAGTGTTTCAAGATGTTGCTGATTTATTAATTGAAACTAGATTTAGAGATAATTGAGAAGTCAATAATGTTGATAGGCAAGGGTTATTACTAGTCCTTGTACTTTAGTTAAGCAACAAACTCAATATTAAAGTTGGACAAGCATGATCAGATGATTCAATCACCTAGGACATCCATCTCATAAATTGTGCATTCACTCATTGATCATATACTTTGAAAAGTAATAGTACTCCCCCCAGTCCTAAATATAATATCATTTACCTAATTTGATTAGATTAAGGATGTTAGTTAAGTTGGTTAATATCACATGCTATTACCAAAGTATTGAATAGAATCAATAGGGATAATTTGAAGAAGAAAAAAGTTGAGAGAAATTATAAAGAGGTCTTATATTTAGGACCAAACTCATATCTCTAAATAGGTCTTATATTAAGGATCAAAGGGAGTAGTTTAGCTTAATTCATAGATGATTAAATTACTCGTTGGTTAAATTTCTATTTGCACTTAATTATCTGGGAACTAAATATAGGCTCAACATAGAGATTCGATCTATGTTAGTGAGATTATATTGCATTTAGCTTAGTTTAATTTGGAGGCCCCACCACATGACTCATTAATAAGCTTCTGTATGAAAAACAAAAATGGCCCAAAACAATTTTTGATGGCTAAAAACATTTCTGGAATTAAACTAAATGGCCCAAACAATTTACTCCTAGACAAGGCCCAATGCCCACCCTCCTGTAACAAAAACAAACTTTCAGCCCAAAAAATGTTTCAGAACATCACTGCAAAAAATAAAATTAATCTCAAAGCCCATCAAAATAAAAAGTCAAAAAAGTAGAAAAAGAAAAAGACAAGACAATCCGAAAACCCAAATCAATAAGCCCAATTCCGAAAACTTACTTAAAAGCTGAAGGCCCTAGTTGTGATTGCCCAAATCTGTATATAAACTATAAAGAATCTAAAAAATAGGAAACAAGGGGTAATTAATTACATGTCACGTGTAAGGGATTTAATTAAGATGATGTCCCACGAAATCACGTAATTAATTTCAAATCCCTGACACGAAATTGTTATCGTATGCTCATTAAGTTGTTATCATAGGCTAAACAGTTGTTATCGTCTGGTCAAAAATTGTTACGGAATTCTCAGTCATTAACAACTAATTGAGCAGGTGATAACAACTTTTTGGCCTAAGATAACAACTTAATGAGCATGTGTAACAACTTGTAGCTTACGATAACAACTAAATGAGCATGTGTAACAACTCTTATTCAATAACAACTTTTGAGCTGTCGATAACAACTAAATGAGCAGGCAATAACAATTTCATGGGACCTGAGATTAATTACGTGATTTCGCTTGGGACCTGAGATTAATTACGTGATTTCGTGGGACCTCATGATAATTAAGTTCCTTACAAGGGACTTGTAATTAATTTTCCCAAACAACAAAGCCCCAAATTACAGTAGACCCTCGTTGCCAGAAGGACTCCTCACATCTTTTTTTAGCAAACTCCTCACATCTAAAAAAGGAAAACCTGGCGGGTTGGCATGAGTGATAAGTACTCTCGTCCCTTAAACAAGTAGTTGGGGGTTCGATCCCTAACCCTTGTGAATTGAGCAAACTCACAGGCCAGCTGTCTACCCCCTATATGGGACTTCAGAACAGCGAGGGATTAGTTTCACCTGACAAGCAGGTGAGGATACCCTGGGAAACCAAAAAAAAAAGGAAACTCACAGATTTTTCTTTTCATAAAAAGACAAAATGATATAAATAATTCAAAGTTTTACAATATAATGAACCAAAACAAATAGAAGATATATAATTAGAAAATGTAAAAGCTTGAAAAGAAATGATACTAACTGGGAATAGTGAGAAATTATGCAATAGAGATAAAATTTCCTGTCATAGAAGACACTAAGTGAAACATTGTAGTCAAGTTGATGAATTGCTTCTTAACACAAAAGATAGTGAGAGTAGGACGAGATTGAAGTTGTAACAATCCAAAGTTGAGGATCCAAATTAAAGAGGCTCGAAAACAATTTGACAGAAAAGGAAAACCCTGTGTGGTAGAGTTCTTCCACAAGAATTCAATCAAGGGTGATCCTTGAAAGCAAATATAGCTTTGGCAAAAGTGATTTATCCATCTCTTGAATTTGTGCAGAACAATATCCCATCATGTCTTGCTTAATGAGAAACTATCCATTGGAACATAAGAGACATAAAGTCTTTCCAATTGCTTACCAGAAACTTTAGAACATATTTTCTTCTCTTGTCCTCTCTCGAAATCCTTATGGTTTGGTTGCTGCCATATTAGAGTCCCTTCTGGAATTCCAAGATCTTAAAGCACAACTTAAGACCACTCTTCTTCAATTGCACAAAGATAATCTTCAACATTTAGCTTGTGGAATCATCTGTCTCATTAATGTCATATAGCTCAAGCGAATCAAGCCCTCCATCATGGTAAATGTGACCATCCTCATGCCATAATGAAAGAAATCAATGCCTTCTTATCTTGCTCCGATTATACTCCCTCCGGTCCTAAATATAAGATCACTTTGACTTCTTTTTTTTTTGGAAGTTAAGGAAATAAATTAGACCACTGAATTATAACATATGTTATATGAAATTAGATTATAGGTTAGTTTATAAGTAGAATAAATTAATTTTGAGGAAAAAAGATTATTTTTGGGACTGAAACTACTTTCTTTTTTGGATCGGGAAAAAAAATCAAAAAAGTCAAAGTGGTCTTATAATTAGGACCGAAGGGAGTAGCATTTTCTGAATCTGGTAAGGGAACTCAGATATATTCATCTAAAAAACCAAGATGACATAAGTAACATAACACTACAAAAAAAAGCAATTTTCCGACGGAATTTTCCGGCGGAATTCCGACGGAAAATCGACTTTTCCGACGGATTTCTGGCCGAATTCCGTCGGAAAATTTTTTCCGACGGAATTTTTTCCATCGGAAATTCCACCGTCGCAAATCTATTTACCGACGGAATTTTTTTTCCGTCGGTAATTTAAATAATATTATTTTATTTATAAATTATTATTTTAATTTAAATTAAATATTAAAATATTATTAAAATTACCGACGGAAATTTCCGACGGAATTTCCGTCGGTAATTTTTTTAATTTTTTAAAAGATTTAAGTTGCCACGTGTCGCACTATCGTGCCGTCACGTGTCGCTTCCACAAATTGCCTTCAATTTTGTCTTCAGAGAGATTCGAACCCCCAACCTGTTGAGGCATATCTGATGCCTTAACCAGTTGAGCTACGAACACCTTGTGAAATTATTTGCAAACTATTATATTTATAATATTTAAACACCCATTATTATAATTATATTTAATCTTAATATATTATGAAATATTTTATAATTATTAATATATAATTTACATATTAATAATTCTATTATTTTTTATAAATAATTTTTATATTCATATACAATCCATTATATTTAGTATTTTCATTTTATATTATTATATTATAATTATTTTTCATTTTATTTTATGACATTTTTAAATAATTATTTTATTATATATATTATTAAATGATAATTATTTTCGTTTTTATTACTAATATTTAATTATTTATTAAAAATAAAATATTATTTAATAAAAAATTAAAATTAAATTTGTAATAAATTTATATATTAATTTTTATTAAAAAAGTTTTATTTATTTATAAAATATTTTTTAAAATAAATTCATATAATATTTTATTTTTATATATTATTTATAAATTAAAATAATAATTTATTTATAAAATAATAAATAATTAATATTACCGACGGAAAATATTCCGTCGGTAATAATATTTTAATATTTAGTTATTATTAAAATAATAATTTATAAATAAAATAAAATAATTAATTAAATTACCGACGGAAATTCCGTCGGAAATTTCCGTCGGTAATAATATTTTAATATTTAATTATTATTAAAATAATAATTTATAAATAAAATAATATAATTAATTAAATTACCGACGGAATTTTTTCCGTCGGTAAATTCCGTCGGAAATTTGTTGTTTTTTTGTAGTGTATAAGACTTTTTAAATAGAAAAATCAAACATAATGCAATGCATCATATTAAAACTAGTGGGCTGATGAGGATGAGGAGATCTACAACCTGGTTCTTCTGATGTCACATGTTAGACAAATTATAAATTCAAGCCATCATACATTTATATAAATAATCTAATAACATTAGAGTAATAATGGAAGGCTCAAAGACTAATACATCTCACCATGTTAGTCGCGCTCCAACAACGTTAAAACCTTGTTTGGGGGTTGGCGGATATTAATTTTGCTATTGTGGACTAAAATGAAAATTTCCCTTGTTTATATCCTCCAACTAAAGAATTTAGGTATTTGTCATTATAGAACTAGTTTCCCAACTAAGCACAATATTGAGTAAGAATAGCAAATCAAATCTATCTTGGTCAAATTAGATTTAGAAGGTTTAAATTTGATTTGATCTCCCTACTAAATAGAAATGTTTGATAGGGAAATTGTTTTCCTCATTCAATCATTTGCATGCAGATTGTTGGATTTTCGTTTTAATAATAATTATATTCAATTATTTATTATTTATTGTACCTAGATATTTGGAGTTTCCTATTTTAGCATATAATGGATATTATAAATATTACTGTTTTCATGTTTTGATCAATTTTCATATTCTAGGTATTATTAGTTTTCTATATATGTTTTGAATAAAATATCTCCTATGTGTAGTCCACACATGAGTTGAATTGTATTGAGGTTTATGGTGTTTTATTTGACTCAGTCAGTTATTACTAGCCTTGATGGGATGTTATCAATAACATAGGTGTTAAAGCAGTATGTAGGGGGAATACTGAATAGTTCGCTTTGGGAGGATTCCATGATTGGAACGACAATTCCCTATGTCATCACAATACCAATCTTCTAGTTAGAAAGAATCTCTTCTTTTCTATTAATTAACGATTTTATGTTATCTCAGTTGTCCCAGTTTCAGACCAAGTGGTTTATGATCAATTATGTCTTCATATCGATCAGCTCCGGTGAGTAGATGCCTCTTGCCGCCCAAACAGAACGCCCTCTGGTGACTGGCCGACCAGAGATCTAGCCATTGAAAATTAAACAATTGTTCATGAAGAGCTGGTCACTTACAAATATACAAATGTCGTGAATAAGTGTCTAACTCTTCAAGAATAAGTGTTTAATTTTCAATGGTCAAAGTTCGGTGAGCAATTATCTACATGAAGAGCTGGTCACTTACAAATATACAAATGTCGTGAACATGTGTCTAACTCTTCAAAAACAAGTGTTTAATTTTCAGTGGTCAAAGTTCGGTGAGCAATTATCTAACTCTTTATAAACAAATATCTAATTTTCGATGACCAAAACTCTATGAATTAGTGTCTTACTCTTCATGATCAAGCATCTACTTTTTCATTAACAAGTGTCTAACTCTTTTATATATATATATAAATATAATCTAGCAATCAACGCCTTTTATGGATCATATTACCAGATATCTGAACAACCCATTATTCAAGTTTCGTGGTCCATGGCTTCTCCTCCTAACATTAATACTTCCTCTATGACTCAAACTCGAGATCTCAATAGATCTAGTGGGGCTTTATACCGCTAGATCAAATATGTGTTGATAATAAGTGTCTAACTCAATATAAACAAGATGTTAAATTTTTTGATGTCACAACTCTGTGAACAATTGTTTAACTCTACATGAACAAGTGTCTCATATACAAACATTTCATGAACAAGTGTACTTCTCAAAAAAAAATGAACTAAGGGCAAAATTATCCTTTCACCCAAACAACATAAGTTCATTTTAGTCTTTGATGTGCAGTGAAATTTTAGAAATTTTGGAGTTGACAGATAAAAGTTTGCTAGTGTGGGGTTAAATGAAATTCACCCTATGTACATACCTGAGAAATGTAGAGCTTGTTCGTTGTTACTCCTAACTAAACTGAGCAGTCCATGCGCTGCATGAGATGACGAAATGGTCGAGCCGACGAAGTTTGCGTGTGAAAACGACAAAAGGCGAACAAGTGGAGTTCATTTTAATGAATAATAATAATGATATTACAAAAATGATTGTTTGCATTTAGAATGCAAAAATATATAATATTGTCACGTCGGCTAGATATTGTGTGAACTGTGGAGTCCAAACTTCATTTACATTTACAAAAGTGGAGTGAAAGGAACATTGAGTCATGCAGTCACATGCCTCACTGATCATGGAATCAATAATTAACTAATTAATTATTACACAAAAATGTGAATGGCCTACCTCCTTTTTCTTGATTGCTGCGCCATGTTTCTTCCTTTCACACTCTTTTTGTGCTTATCCTTTTCCTTGATTGGTGCATTCTTATCATTGATTTTCAACATTTATTTGCAACTTGAAAGTAATTTGCTAAAATTAGCTTAGGAGGGAAACTCCCATAAAAAATGTTATTGAAGTAATGAAAAGACAAAATCACTCCCTTTAAAACCAGTAATGAAAAATGTAATACTACTTCTCATCCTTGATAGAGTATAAAAACAACTTCGACAATTAGTTTGTGTATTTTAAGAAATTAATAAAGTTGGTTATTTATAATCAAAGTGTTGTTTTTTCATGAATATCATTTTTAATCATTTACATTATAATCACCCTCGACAGAAACCATATTTCATGCAACCAATATGAATATTTTGAGAAAAACTATAAATATAACGGTCAAAATAAATTGAAATGTTATCATATTAATTTTATAGTAAAATAAACCTCATATTTGATTTTTATGTATTTATGACCTAAGGCAGTATTTTCAGCTGAATTTGAATGTTACTCGACCCTTGAAATTTAAAGTCATAGATTCGTTACCTTACCTTCCCAACTAACAAAATAACAACGCCCGGAATCAAACTACATACATGGTATATTAATCATGTGGACCCTATGGAAGTATACATTTCAAAATCCAAAGACTCCCAAGTTTTTTCTTTCTTTCATTCTCTTCTTCAACCAAAGGACTCCAAGTTAAAGTCTTGAACTATAACAAAATAATCTCAAAATTCAATATTATAATTTTTTTGATAAAATATTATAATTTAAATATCTTTAACTTAGTATACTTCCCTATGTATGTGTGTGTATATATATATATTATTTTAAGTTCTAGAAAGCATATTTAATGTAAATAATTTTTTATTATGCCATACCATTAGAAAGAACAGACACACAAATTATGGTGGTTGTTCTAATAAGAACAAAATAGATGCTCAATAAAATCGGTTGAGTATGTAAGAAAGAAAAATGTCGTAAGCAATATATTTAGCTGTGTATGAAAAATATCTCAATATAATCATATTCTACTCCTTGATATTTTATTAATGATTTATAAACTTTGAAGCTAGGGGATTCCGGATTCAAACTTTAAACTTCTCTATTTAAAATACAAAAAAGAAAAAGAATAATGCGATACAGATATCAAATTCGTACCTAGCCTTAAGAATGGAAAGCGTATATTAAAAAGAACTATTATTTCAACCCCAGTAATAAACAAATTAGAATGAATTAGTGGCATTGTAGTATTTATTTGTCAAGAAAACAAAAAAGTAATAATAAGACATAATTTTTGTTTCTGAGAATTTTGGTTAATTTAAGTGTAGCCGTGAAGGCTTTTATAGTTTTTTTATTTAAAAATTTGATTCTTAAAATTGTAGTCAAATTTGGTCAAAAACTCCAGTAGTACCCAAATATAATTAAGTTTTATCCCTATTCAAAATTCGATACAATTTTCTTTATATGATTATCCAACTCATAATTCATGGTTTTAAGTACGAGTAAATTAAAAATTATTTTTCATTTTCACATCAATTTATTGATTTAATTATTTTCTTTTATTTTTATGAGATTGTTCAAAGTACCTCATAGAACCGGCATATAGTCGTTCTAACAGTATAAGATCCCACTAGATCTATTAAGGTTTTGAGTTCGAGTTTTAAATAAGATACTTGTATTGTGAGGGAAAAGTTGAACCCCAGAGGTGGAGCAGTCGGTTGCATGAATAATTGGTGATAAGATCCACAAATAGGCATTGATTACCAGATAATATTATAAAAAAACAAGAAATACTTTGTCTGGTACACATTATGAGAGGTAGTTAATTATTTTACAAAAACAAACAAAATATAGTGGAGTAATTTATTATGGGTAAAGTGATGTGATTTTCCAATTTTACCCTTGTATCATTTATTATCCACTCACATTCTCTCTCATATTTATATTTAATATGCAAGGGGTAAAAATGGAAATCAAACATGTATTATTTTAACTTTGGGAAAATTTCATTTTACCCCCATAATAAGGAATTAATTTCAGATTCCCCCCAAAACATTCTGAAATTTCACTGCACCCCCAAGGGACTAAAGTGAAATTAAATGTTTCAGCTAAAAGACCAAAATGTCCTTATTGAAAGAAGTACAAACGTTTTGGAAATTTCTCATATGTGTCTTGGAAATTCTCCATATATGTCTTGGAAATTTTTCATATGTGTCTTGGAAATATAGTTGTGAAATTTTGGATGTTTTAGTTTTGGATTCCATGATTTTTTAGACTTAAAAATACTCACATTGATGTTGAAAATAAACACAAATGTGTTGAAAAGTTCCCTCATATACGTCTTGGAAATTTCCCATAAATGTCTTGGAAATTCTTCATATGTGTCTTGAAAATCCAGTACAAAATTCAATAAGGACATTTTGGTCTTTTAGCTAAAACATTTAATTTCACTTTAGTCCCTTGGGGGTGCAGTGAAATTTCAGAATGTTTAGGGGGGAATCTGAGATTAATTCCTTATTAGGGGGGTAAACTGAAATTTTCCCATTAACTTTTACATGTTGCCTTTTACAATGTGGACAAAAATTTTTTTCATATTACCTCTTGTATTAATTATGGACTAGAAGGTGCCTTATAAAAAAACAAAATAAGTCAATAGAAGTTGGTCCACTCAGTAAAAGTTTGGCTTATAACCGTAAGGGTTGGCCAAAAAAGGCTTATGGTTATAACTGTAAGGTTTAGAATACAAATCTCACTAATATGTGAACCTAAATACATCTACGAGTATTATTTGAACCTGGAGGTATGTGCTCACCTCACTGAGTGCTATAACCCAGCTCACCTCAGCATGTTTGGATTGAGCTTCTAGCCCCCTAGAAGTGCTTCTAAGAAGAAAAAGTCATTTTGGAAAAAGTTACTTATGTTTGGTTTGGCTTATTCTTAAAATGACTTTTGGTCCAAAATGACTTCTGCAACGTGAAAAGTCAGAAGTAAAAAAAGTGACTTTTGGCTTCTGACTTCTGGTGGGTCCCACACCTTTTGTTATGTATTATTTAATAAAGTGGGTAGGAAAATTAGACTGTTAGACCCCTAAAATTCTCAAATAAGATAATTTCTTTTAATCTACAATTTTCTTTTTATCTCCAAAAATTTACCATAATAATTTCTAACTATTTTCTCCCACAATATACTTCTTTGAGCTAAAAATATTATTTTTTAAAATTAGTTTCCTGAAAATAAGGGAGAAACTAAGCCTTTAATAAGAATATATGCATATTAGATATGTATTATTTAATGACAATAATGCCCTTTTTAGTAATTTTTCATCTAAAAGTGCTTTTCAATATAATTATCCAAACATGTTTCTAAAAGTCAGATTGAAAAAAAGTCACTTCTATCATCACAAATCCAAACATAAATCACTTCACACAATTTAACTTTTATCCAAAAGTCACTTCTAAAAAAAGTCATTCTGAAAAAAAGTCACTTCTCCAACGACAATCCAAACACACTAAGTTGGCAGCAACGCCTACTTTCCAATCACCTTAACCAAAGCTAATTATAATATTAAAAATTAATTCATTATTAAAAAACCCCTAGTCAATCAAGTTAATTAAAAAAAAAACAACCGACCAAAATCATGTTATCAGGGCCTAGAAAAACGGACTCAGTTACATCAAACGCGTCTCCCTCTTTCCTTTCCTTTTTCATCTATTTATCAGTTCATTAGTAGAGCTAATTTACTAATTTAATTTAAACTAATTTCACAAGATCATCCTTTGTCCTCACATTGGTAAAAGCCCTCTCTATAAAACCCAAACCCATCACACACCAAAGTCCAAACCAAACCAAATCAAACCTCTCTTATTCCAACAAACATGTTCAACCCATCCTCTTCTTCCTCCTTCCTCTTCTTCTTCTCTCTCACCATATCTATTTCCGCCATAGCCGCCACACCCTCAAGCTTCATCAAATCCTCTTGCAGCCTCACAACCTACCCTCCCATCTGCGTAGAATCTCTCTCTTCTTACTCTTCCTCCATCCAACAAGACCCTCACCAATTAGTCCAAACCGCACTATCCATAAGCCTAAACACCACTCTCTCCACTAAATCGTTCGTCTCCAATCTTAACAAGTTCAGGGGACTCAAGAACAGAGAAAATCAGGCTCTTCGTGATTGCTTAGAGGAAATTGGTGATGGGGTTGATAGACTTAGCAGATCTATTAAGGAGCTTAAGCTTTGTGGGAAATCTAAGGGTCAGGATTTCCAGTGGCATATCAGTAATGTTGAGACTTGGGTGAGTTCTGCTATTACTGATGAGAATACATGTACTGATGGGTTTGCTGGTAGAGCTTTGAATGGTAAGATTAAGAGTTCTATTAAGGCTAGAATGCTTCGTGTTGCTCAGGTTACTAGTAATGCTCTCTCTCTTATCAATCATTATGCTTCTAAAAATTGATAAGAACTTGTAGATCTGTGTATGTGTGCGTGGATTTGTTTATGGTTCGAATCTGAGAAGTTGTGTGTTGAGACGATGAGTGAGATGGCCAGTGAAAAATTGAAGAGAAGGTTAAGATCTTGTTTTGAGAACCATTTTGATATGGTTGTATTTGTGTCCTTTTTTTAATTAGGCAGTGTTTTATGTGATATAGTTAAGAATCCATCCAATAGAATTTGAAGCCTTTTTAATACTAATATATGATGATGGATGTTATTACTTCTACATTTACTAAATACTAAATACTCTTCTTGTACTTGTTATATACAAAAGTACCCTCATCAATTGTAAAACTATAACATCATATTAATTATTAGCTCTTCTTCTACCCTTATTAAATAAGAGTATACATGAAATATTATAATAAATGCTATTGAAAACTATCAAATGTCTTATAAATAGGATCAAAAAAATCTGTTAGTTGGTGTCTTATAATAAGGATCAGAGGGATTATGATATTTGTTTAACTAATTTTACTATATTATATTATAAAAGTTAGTAAAGTTATTTAAAATTATATTATATTATCAAAATATCCAATCACATTCTCTTATTTTTAACATTCATCTCTTATTTATTTATTATTAAAGAGTATTATTAATAAGGATAATTAAAAGAAAATATGAGGAAAAAAAAAAGTAATAAGAGGTCGTTTAAATCGAGGAACTTCTTTACCTACCCCAAATAGGTGAGTATTCATTATGGTCGTTGTGGTTGTGGTGGAATTGAGCACTGTATTGGTAAAAAAGAATGAGGTTTATTTATGGCGACTTAGTTGAACTTAAGGATTGAATTAGGCTCCAGTAATTTTTATTTTATTTGTTGAAAAAGGTACTCCGTATTTAACTAATAGTCATATGTAGAATTGTTAATTCTAAATGTTTGACCCATAGATCACATGATTTATTACCAACTATATGATTATCTACAACTTATTTTTACTCTTCCAACATTCCATCCATTGAACAATGAATACCTTAATAGTCCTTTTATTCATATTTTGAAAAACCTTGGTCTTACTGTGTAGTTAAATATAAACATGGATTTTAAAAATGTTCATCTTTCCTTGAAAAAGGAACAAATATTAGCAATAGACTACTATGGTTTGGTGCCCCAACGCGGAGATAATGTTCTTGGGGGTTTCAAGTTTTAACGAGGTCCTTAAATTATCCCTCTATGCTTTTTAATTATTATATTCATTTCACACAAGTCAATTAAACTGATGTCTGTGCACGCGTGATTATATTTATATAACAGTGAAAATGTTTACCTTTACAAGTATTTCTTATTATGTTGCGATTGTTTTCAAAGCTATGTTTTATATTAAATAAGGATAAAATCGTAAATTTATTAAAGTGTAAGGTTGAACTAACAATATTTAAATTTTTTTAGTATATGCAAAATTAGTAGAAATACCTTATAAATATAATTATATGAATATATATACTCACTTCATCCCTTTGTATAATCAAGGACTACTACGAAGCAAGCTTACGGACTGTTAAAAGTATTTAAAAATATCAACGTGTAAGATATATGAATTTTCACTAAACCTACTCTAATTTGTCAAGATGTTGAATGTGAGAGAGGGTAAGTCATGAGTGTGAAAAAGGGTAAAGGGAGACATAAAATAATTTAAAGTAAGATATAAAAGGTGCATTTAGAGAAAACAAAATTGTTGTTCACAAAAAAGCACTAAACTGATGAGAGAAAATGTTGCATACTGGAATATATGTATATATATTTTGTAAAAAGACAAAATGATACTATTAATAATGAATATGTTTACAAAGTTCCAAAACATAAAGAAAAGTCTTGTAAGGATTTATGAGAAATACTCCCTCCAATCCTAAATATAAGATCACTTTGACTTTTTTTTGAAAGTTAAGGAAGTAAATTAGACTACTAAATTATAACATATGTCATATATAATTAGATTATAAGTTAGTTTATAAGTAGAATAAATTAGCTTTGAAGAAAAAAATAACTCTAAACAATTTAAAGTGATTAATTTTGAATCTTTAATTTCTTCAAAAAAGTTAAAATGATCTTATAATTAGGACAAATTATGACAGGAGGAGTAACTTATACTGTATACAAAGAAATATATGCTTCTTTGTGTGTGTGTGTGTGTTGAGTGGGAGAGAGAGGGAGGACCAACTACTCTGTTGAAAATGGAAGGGGAGTCTTTGATTAAATTAAACCGTGTGGGCAGCGAAGACTTTTGCATGAGGTATGCTTAATTTAAGGCGCAGGTGATGGTTAAAAAGGATCGCGTGTTTCATTCGCTGTCACGTGGGGCATCATTCAGGTATTAGAACCTTTTATTTAAATATTGTCATTCCATATTTTAAGAGCATAGACATACTTCTAAGGGAAAATTTCATTAAAGGACCATTGTAACAAGTTTATTTCAGATTGGGACCAAAAAAATCTGACACATCACTGCAGGACTTGGGTCCTAAAATGAAAAAAATTTGATGTGCAAAAAGACCTAAAAGCCCTTGTGAACTTATGAAGGGAAAAGAGGATTTAATTTCACTTTGCACCCATTGGAAAAGACTTGCACTAAGCTGACATAACGTACGGGCCCACCCCCACATGGTCTGACACTCTCTCTCTTCTCTCTCTCTCACAACCCCACTCATTTTAACACGCACAAGAAAAAGCTCATATGCACAAGGAAAAGCTCCTATGCACAAGGAAAAGCTCCTATGAACAAGTCTCAATAAAAAAAAAATATTCTTCTCACCCTCTCTCCTCTGACACACTCTCTCCTCTGACACCCTCTCTCTTTCTGATAAAACGTATTTATTACATTTTTTAATGTTATCTTATTACTGCTTGTTCATATTATGATTTCCTTGTGCATATGTCAATTTCCTTGTGCATATGGCCATTTCCTTGTGCGTGGCCTAAACTTTATTACTACTTGTTCATATTACGATTTCCTTGTGCATATTGACATTTTCTTGTGCATATGGTCATTTCCTTGTGCGTGGCCTGAACTTTATTACTACTTGTTCATATTACGATTTCCTTGTGCATATTGACATTTTCTTGTGCATATGGCCATTTCCTTGTGCGTGGCTTAGACATAGCAAGTTATAAGGGTTTTTATTACTGCTTGTGCATATGGCAATTTCCTTGTGCGTATGGCCATTTCCTTGTGCCTATAGTCATTTCCTTGTGCGTGGCTTGGACATAGCAAGTTATAAGGGTTTTTATTACTGCTTTTGCATATGGCAATTTCCTTGTGCGTATGGCTAATTTCTTGTGCATATGGCCATTTCCTTGTGCTTGGCCAGGACAACGCAAGTTATAAGGGTCTTTATTACTGCTTGTGCATATGGCCATTTCCTTGTGCGTATGGTCATTTTCTTGTGCATATGGCAATTTCTTTGTGCGTGCCATGGACATAGCAAGTTATAAGGGTCTTTATTACTGCTTGTGCATATAGCAATTTTCTTGTGCGTATGGTTATTTCCTTGTGCATATGGCCATTTCCTTGTGCTTGGCCAGGACAACGCAAGTTATAAGGGTCTTTATTACTGCTTGTGCATATGGCCATTTCCTTGTGCGTATGGTCATTTTCTTGTGCATATGGCGATTTCCTTGTGCGTGCCTTGGACATAGCAAGTTATAAGGGTCTTTATTACTGCTTGTGTATATGGCAATTTTCTTGTGCGTATGGCTATTTCCTTGTGCATATGGCCATTTCCTTGTGCGTGCCTTGGACATAGCAAGTTATAAGGGTCTTTATTACTGCTTGTGCATATAGCAATTTTCTTGTGCGTATGGTTATTTCCTTGTGCATATGGCCATTTCCTTGTGCTTGGCTAGGACAACGCAAGTTATAAGACCATTTATTACTGCTTGTGCATATGGCAATTTTCTTGTGCGTATGGCTATTTCCTTGTGCATATGGCCATTTCCTTGTGCTTGGCCAGGACAACGCAAGTTATAAGACCATTTATTACTGCTTGTGCATATGGCAATTTCCTTGTGCGTATGGCCATTTTCTTGTGCATATGGCGATTTCCTTGTGTTAGGCCTGGACAACGCAAATTATAAGAGGACAACGAAAACTCATTCCAATCTAAGCAACCCAAAGAAGTTGCTCGAAAGTTCCAAAATCCCATATGAAATTTAATAGGACCAGAAATCTTTTTAACCTCACAAACCATCACAAGCCCACAATAAAATAGCAATCAATTCCTCAAAAATTTGTTCCACGCTAACACACTATGAAAAGCAAAAATCAAGACAAGGACGAAAAGGCTTGCTAGCCCACAAAAAACAAAACACAATTCTTCTTCCTTCTTCATCACCGAACATCAAACCAAAATAAAAATTGCATAAGACAGAGACAAGCACCATAACTCCAAAAATCATAGTTCAACATTTTCCACCTCATTATCTTCAAAAAATCGAACCAAATAGAGCCATACAAACAGTACCCATACAACCACAACCCAACCGTGCTTGAAGATGACGTCGATTTCCGTTTGTGGGTGGCGATGACGGTGGGCTTTCCCTTGTGCTTGAAGATGTCGTGGCTTCTAATTTGAGGGAGGAGAGAGATGAGACCAGATTTCCCTTTCCTCTATTCTTTTTGTTTTAATATTATGTACAAGGATAGTAAGGTCTTTTACCTTGGTAATTTAATTTCACTTAAGGACCTAGGTCCTGCAGTGAAATTTCAGAAATATTTGGTCCTTCTTTTACATTAATTGTCTACAGTGGTCTCTTATTGAAATTTTCCCTACTTCTAAGTACTAAATCCATCCACATCGAACTCTTCAAGCTTCAAATTGAAAGTATGAAGTGTGAACTCTCATTTATATGGTAAAAAAAAGGGATTAATACTACTTATAATTCTTGAACTTTCACTCAATTTTAGTTTTGGTCCATGAACTTTCAAATTGGTGGTTTTGACCCTTGAACTTTATATTTGTGGTTTTAGTCCCTGAATTTTGTGTCATTTATAACCATTGATCCCTAATTTTTTTTAATATTCAAGGATCAATGACCAAAATTGACTGAAAATTCAGGAATCAAGAACAAAATTGACCAAAAGTTTAAGAACCAAAACCATCGATGTTAAAGTTCAGGGACTAAAACCAAAATTGACCGAAAGTTCAAGGACCAAAACCACAGATATGAAAGTTCAATGACCAAAAATTGTATTAACCTGAAACAAAAAACTCTCAATTATAAATTGGGGGCAAAATCTCTCACACCCGTAAATCATAACGAGCATGAGTTAAGGCAAACAATAGTAAACTACTTTTTCATTCACAAATATCAAAAAATACTAATGGGCCTAAATCTTTTACATCACCAGTTTCAACTTTTGTTTGTTACATGATTATAACAATATTTTTTTAAGGGTAAATGTGCAATAATACCCATCTACAATTGTCTAAAGTGTGCTTGGTACCATATACAATCCAATAGTATAAAAATACCTATGATAATTGAAATAGGGTGCAAAAATGCCTGTAACATCAATTTAGACTAACAGCTATTTCTTGGAGTTGTGGGCCCCGCAATTTTATACATGTGTCCACCACTCTGGGTATGACAGCTGACTAGGATTATGGGTGGCAATTTTATACTCGTGTCAACACCGCAATTTTTGCACCTAAACCTGACTGATAAAACAGGCTGAAAAAAAGACTAATAAAAAGAAACCCTGACACAGAAAACGAAGGCGCACAATCCTCATTAACACGATTTACACGAAGAGAAATCACGATGAAGGAGCATTGAAAATCAAGATGGAGACGGGCTGAACAAAATTGCAATGGAGACAGGCTGAACAAAATCACGAGAAATCAAGATTCACAGCAGTCACACACGGAGGAAGAAAGATATTATGATTCTTCTAGGGTTACGAGCTGTTAAATAATGGAAAAGACAAAAAGTACAGGAAACTTTCAAATGGATCCTGACGATTTTGTTTCTAGCATATGCAGTGAAATCCCATTGAAGCCCTTGATTTATTTCATGCTTTGTATTTGTAGAAGAGTTAAGTAACTCTAAAGGGGCGGATAAGAATGAGTTAAGGGACACAAATGCAGTTGAAGCACATGAGATGTTATTGAACAAGGTAAACACTATATGTCTTTTAGGAGATGACGAACAAGATGTAATAGAGGACATATTCAATATAGATGGCAATGATGACCCTATTGTAAATGAAGTTTATGATGATGTAAACAAAGTTGAGAACCCTATTTTAAACTCAAATGAGGTTGGTAATGATATAAATGAAGTTGAGGACTGTATTTTAACTGCACCCAATTACTCTACTTTAAATGCACCTGAGGAGCTTGTTTTAAATGCATATGAGGATGGTGATGGTGTGATAGTGAGAACACATAGCATGCTTATGTTCTTGTTTTACAAGTTCATAGTTATACCCAGCAACAATCTTAGTTATCCTCCACAACCCATCTACTTCAACAATAAATCGAACCATGGCTTAACAATTTGTTCTTGTGTTCATTTAGAAAATGAACTATTGATTCCTTCATCTAAATATTCACACCCTTCTTTTAACATACAAAGTCCCTTCTATGAATCTTTTTAATTCCAACAACATGTTTTTTTCTTTTTTCTTACAGAAAAACCAACTTATATACATACATTGTGTTTAAATCATAAGCCTCGTCTTCATTATTTACAATTTGACCCAAGAAAATATCAAGCTTTGATTCATTAGCTATTGCCATTCTGTATAATGTAAAAACTTAATTGAAACCCTTCACAAAAATAATCTATGAGGCATATCTTGTGTAAAACCTTTGCAAACTTTTTCAAACATCACAATGACAAAAACGATCATCTTGAGCAGTACAAATAGATGAATGAATAACATTACTCTAGAGCAAATATAAATGACTAAATATATGGCTGATAAAATAAATTTACTTGTTGAATCTCCTATTTTGCTAACTTAAACTATGTTTCCAGGTCATAATCATATATTCAATTTCTTAAAAAAAAAAAACATTTAAATAATGAAGCAGGGGGGAAACAGAAGGGAATGCTTGCTGCAAGCCACCAACAACAAGAAGATGCAATAGACTATTGACAGAAAAAAAAAAAAAAAAAAGAAGATGCAATAGAAGGGGCTAAAAAGGTCAAGCTCTCAGACCCTGACCAAACTCTCTGCACCGATGTAGCATGGCAACACAAGCGACTAACTACAAGTGCTAATAAGAACGGATTTAATGGGTTTAATTAGTTCAGATGCGTTTTCTTTTTCAATTGGGGCATAATTTTTATTTTAAAAATTAAAATAGGAATTTAAGTAATCAGCCACTTGGATAAATATTGGGTTAGTTGGTTGATGTTGATTGGAGAGTTTATCTTCCATGATACTCTCAGAGTACACAAAAGTTTACCTATTTCGGCACTCTAACCTCTAAGGGCCCGTTTGGTTCATAGAAAATTTTCGGACGGAATGGAATGGAAAGGAAAGGAATGGAATGGAATGGAAAGGAAGTCGATTTGTTTGGTACGCACAGGAAAGGAATGGAATGGAATGGAAAATTTTATATTTAGTTGGTTGAAAATAGTGATAAGGAAACACAAAAATAGAAGCAAATGACCATATTACCCTTAATGAGTATTTCTTAATTAAACTCACTAATATAAAATTTTTAAATATTTTAAAATTAAATAATCAAAAAAATAAATGAATAAATTATTTCTAATAATTATAATTTCAATAAATATTTAATTTTAATAAAAAAGTTTATAATTTACATAAATAAATAAATAAAAATATTTCTGTTAAATAAATCACATGATTTTAATTTTAACATACATATATTTATATAATATGATTAAAAAATAACTACATAATTACTTGAAGAGAATTTTGTGTCTTTAATAACTTCTCTTGGAGCTCCAACTATCTTTGTTTATCCAATAAAAATATATCTCTCACATTTTCTTCCTCAAACTCTTGTTAAAATTTTTAAACTCACTTCTTAAGTTTAAACTCTCAGTTACTTCTCATATCAGGTAAATAATTACAATAAAAAAAATATAAATATAAAATAAAATTTAAAAAAAAATCATATTTACACTAAATTAGTCTGCCAAATTAGTTGAATTCTAGTTTGACCTCATTTTCACACTAAATTAGTCTGCCAAATTAGTTGAATTCGAGTTTGACCTCATTTTCATACTAAATTAGTATTCCAAATTCGAGTTTGACCTCATTTTCACACTAAATTAGTGTGCCAAATTCGAGTTTGACTGTCCAAATTAGAGTTTAACTGTGTCGAAATCTCTAAAAAAATTTCAATCATAATGCAATGCAATACCCAGAATATACACACAATATCACCATCAAAGTTTTTGGGTATCTATATCCAGGCAGAAACACAAGGGATGAAGAAAATAAAACAAAGAAAAAATACCCAGAATACACACACAGTATCAATTCTTCTTCTTCCCTGTGTGAGCGTGACTAGTGTAGTAGGGAGGGAGGGAGTTGCAGACCAAAAGGGACGATGAATTCGAGAGTCTCGTTTCTCTGTCCATCGAAGTCGGTGACGAAGATGGGTTGAAGAAGGAGAAGAGGAAGACTGGGCACGTTCCATCGCACACGGGGAAAATCGGTTCCCACCATTTTTGGTGGAAACCGATTTTCCCTTATATAAAGGAAAATAGCCCCTCCGCCAGAACTGAAAATATGGAGGATCCGCCAACCAAACACGCCAGGTTGAGGGAAAATACTGATTTTCCGCTTCCATCGGTGGGGATTCCGTGAACCAAACAGGCCCTAAGATTAGTTACTTCTATTTTAGTTGGCAAAAAAAAAGTTACTTCTATTTTAAAAGCTGGATTATTTTGTGTTTTTAGTGAGGTTGATTAGTTACCCATTGGTCAAAAGCGTCAACTCAATGCTTTTTCTCTATATGGTTAACTTTAAAGATTAGTGAATGGAATAATGAGATATGTTTTTGGTTCCAAGCATACCAATAAGATTTGATTGTACACATGTTAGGTCAGTAATTTATGGTCATTTCAATTTTTATTTTTAGAAATAATTTCAAGATTTGTATAAAAAGATTATTTGAAAAAAATCCACAACTTTTATGTTTATTTCGTCTTTAGGTTAGGTGACAATTAGAATATATGATAAATTTAAGCAGTTGATATTGCTGTTATAAGACCTATCTCTAATTTTGCCAACTTCTTTTTAAATTACCTTTATTATTGATGCTCTCTTACTAATACTCAAGCAAGAGAGGGAGATAGTGAATAACAGTAGATTATTAGAGTGACTTAAAAAACATCATACTAAGTAAATTAACAAACATCATTAATCTAATTAAATTACGTAAATATTTCCTGTATTTATAACCACGAAGACATTGGGTGTGTTTGGATGGACTTCTGGAAAAGTGACTTATATATAAGTCAAACTGAAAATAAGTCAGATTGTATAATGAGATTTATGTTTTGATCAGCTGTAAAAAAAGTGACTTATAAGTTATAAGTCATAAGTTATATTGTGTAATGAGATGTATGTTTGGATGGACTTTTGGAAAAGTGATTTATGTTTGGGTTAGTTGTGATTGGATATGTAAAATAAGTTAGAATCGTGGGGTCCACCTCCGTAAGTGACTTATAAGTCATAAGTTGAAAAAAGAGCTTATACTTATTTTGACTTATAAGTTATAAGTTACTTATTTTTATAAGTCCAACCAAACATGCTATTTTTACTATTCACCAAAATAAGTCATTTTCATTGAAAAAAGGATTTATTTTGCTGGGAAAAGCCCAACCAAACACAGCCATTATCTTTCACAAGTATCACACACAGTAATATTTTTAATTTAATTATTTGGTTCAATCAAACAACTTAACCATTATGATTATTTGAACTGTAACTGACTGTCTTTCCAGCTCTATGTCCGATTAAACTTTCAAAACATACCAAACCTGCTTTTTCATTGATTAATCATTCAAATACTTGGGGGTTTAATTTAAGCCAAGTTAGCGAGGATGCGAAATCTAAACTTGTTTTTCTATGGGAAAATTTCATTCAAGGACCACTGTAGACAATTAATGTAGAAGAAGGACAAAAAAAATCTGAAATTTCACTGCAGGACCTAGGTCCTCAAATGAAAAAAAAATTTTGTGTGAAAAGACCTAAAAGCTCTTGTGAATTAATTTCAAATAGGGACCTGTGCAAAAGTCTTCTGACGCTGACGATGACGCTGACACAACGTACTTCCTTGGCTGACAACGTACTTTCTCGTGCATATAGCGATTTCCTTGTGCATATGGTCATTTCCTTGTGCGTGGCCAATTAATTATTCCTTGTGCATATGGTCATTTCCTTGTGCATATGGGCATTTCCTTGTGCGTGGCCTGAACATAGCACGTTATAAGGCCAATTAATTACTCATTGTGCATATGGGCATTTCCTTGTGCGTGGCTTGAACATAGCACATTATAAGGCCAATTAATTACTCTTTGTGCATATGGCCATTTCCTTGTGCATATGGTCATTTCCTTGTGCGTGGCCTAGACATAGCACGTTATAAGGCTAATTAATTACTCCTTGTGCATATGTCCATTTCCTTGTGCGTGCCTTGGAAATGATCATATGCACAAGGAAATGACCATATGCACAAGGAGTAATTAATTAGCCTTATAACGTGCTATGTCTAGGCCACGCACAAGGAAATGCCCATATGCACAAGGAAATGTCCATATGCATAAGGAGTAATTAATTGGCCTTATAACGTGCTATGTCCAGGCCACGCACAAGTAAATGGCCATATGCACAAGGAGTAATTAATTGGCCTTATAACGTGCTATGTCCCGGCCACGCACAAGGAAATTGCCACACACAAGGAAATTGCCATATGCACAAGGAAATGGCCATATGCACAAGGAGTAATTAATTGGCCTTATAACGTGCTATGTCTAGGCCACACACAAGGAAATGCCCATACGCAGAAGGCAATGACCATATGCATAAGGAGTAATTAATTGGCCTTATAACGTGCTATGTCCAGGCCACGCACAAGGAAATGGCCATATGCACAAGGAAATCGCCATATGCACGAGGAAGTACGTTGTGTCAGCGTCAGCGTGTAAGCGTCAGAAGACTTTTGCACAGGTCCCTATCTGAAATTAATTCACAAGGGCTTTTAGGTCTTTTCACACAACAATTTTTTTTCATTTAAGGACCTATATCCTGCAGTGAAATTTCAGATTTTTTTTGTCCTCATCTGACATTAAATTGCTACAGTGGTCCTACAATGAAATTTTCCCTTTTTCTATCAATCATCCTATCTCAAATTTGTGCTTTAAAATTTAAATACTACTCTATTCCTTATTATAAGTCCATCCTAACTACTTTTCACATACTAAGGAGTGGAAGTTATAGCATTATATATGATTAAGGACCGCAATTATTGTTTTTAACCAATTTTAACTAATTTTTTAGGAAACCGCAATTCGGTTAAAAGGACCTTATATATTGGGCCTGAGGGAGCAATACATAAAAACACATTATGATTAAGGGTGTGTTTGGATTGACTTCTAGAAAAGTGACTTATATATAATTCAGTTTGAAAATAAGTCAGATTGTGTAATGACTTTTATGTTTGGATAATTTGTTAAAAAAATGACTTATAAATCAATTGAACTTTTAAACATGTTTGGATGAACTTCTTGAAAAGTAAGGTTAAGATAAAAATAAGTCAGAATTTGTGGGCCCCACCAAAATAAGTTCTTATTTTTAAAAATAAGTCACTTTTTTCAACTTGTTCCATAAGTTCTTATTTTTTCTATAAGAACTTATTTTTATAAGTCCAACCAAACACATCAAATTGGGCTTTTTTCATAATAAATCCTTTTGATGGAAAATAAGAACTTATTTGGGGGGGGAAAAAATCCAGCCAAACAAGCCCTACCTAAGTAGGTCATTTAACTTCTTTTTAAAAAAAAATTGACTATTATATTAAGGGTGGAAGAGAGTATTGTAATGAAATTCGAGCTTTATAATAAATATTGTTTGACCCCAAATCTGACTTCGATTTTCAATTTTCCTTATTCCCATCAAAACCCAGTGTCCCCTTCACTCAGTTTGTCCTCCCACCACTCCACTCCACTCGACCGTCACCTTCCATGGGAAAATGCCAAAAGGGGAAGAAGAAACACAGAATTCCAGAGGTTTTATGGCGTCTATTTCGTGACAAAGCTCGCCCTCTCTCAGAAACTATAGTATCATTACTTCCTCCTCCGTCAGAGAACTGCCTCTGCAAGGGACGACATTGCCTTGGCTGCTCCACTGACCGCATGTCCTTTCTTCTCCGATCCGGTGATTCCTCTGATTACCGTAAACTTCTCAATCACTGCTTCATTGTCGTTTCTGACAATGCGCCTTCGGTCTCGTTGTTTATCCCTCAATCTCGCTGGTCTCAAAATGAGGTAACTTGTAATGGGTTTTTGTTAGAAGAATGTTTGATGTTTGAAAAATGGGTCATTGAACAGATAAAGTGTGTTCAATATTCCATTTTTCAGTTCTTTGTAGACATTGTCACTCTGTCAGTTGATGTTGGAAGTTTGGCTTACAAAATACTCCCTTCCTAAATATAGGACCTATTTGGGGAGCTAAACTTGTTTCTTAATATAAAATATCTTTCTATTTTTTCTCACATTTTGCCTGATTTATCCTATAGATGCTACTCAATAATAAGCAAGCAAGAGTAGGGAGACTAAGAATAAATGTATGTGGTTAGGATGTTTGGTAATATCATGTGATGTGATTTCTGATTTCTTTCAGATTGTGAGAAGGACAATAGAAATGATGGCATGCGGAAAGGAACTGGTTTCAAAAGTTAGCAATGTCCTATGCTCTGATTATGTCATGGTAAGGAACTTTTTCTCCTCTCTCTCTGCTGTTTGGGACCATTGAAGCTTTTCTTTTTAACTCTTCCTGTTTTATTTCCTTACAAGCCTGGTTGTTCGTGTATAACGTGCGTCATAACGTGTGGGCTTAATTATTCTACGTGCACTTCCTTAAAGCGGTGTTCCTTAAGTCGAAATGTTTTGATTAATTGTTGTACTGTTTATTCTGATCGCTTCTATTTTGTTTGAGTCACAATGTAAGTGGGTTTTCTGCTTTCTACGGATGAAAGGATGTTGGTGTTTTTTACTCTCTATGTATCACTTTCATAATTTTGAATGATGGTTTCATATGCAGAGTAGATGTTTCAACCCCACATTGGAGCTTCTAGCTTCTTCACCTTGGGATGTTCTGTTAAGTAGGGTAGGTCATATGAATAATTATATGTATATAAAGCTTCTATATTTATAAGGAGCTGCTTTCTTATTCTCAATAAGATAAATCTTATATATGCAGGTTGGGGATGATTTAATGATTTACCTATTAAGGAATACATCAATATTCTTGCCAGTTTCCTACATGAAATACCACCAGGTGGCTGGTCCTCCTGTTACTGGCCTATGCTTTAAGATGCTTAAGTGTTCATCAAAGTTTGATTTCCGGATGAATTCACTTCCCCGAGGCGGTAATAAGTTGTTTTAGTATCTCATATTATGATCTTGGTAAACATATATGTGTATACAATCCTGTGGATATGCAATTGGGAATATTAATGGGCGTTTAGAGTTATCAAATTGAGTTGCAAAGTGCAAACTATCCAGCTTGTCATTTTTGTGTTAGTACTCTCTTTAAAAGATGGGTGTACCCTATCTATGTCCTTTAAGTGGTGGGCTAAAGGCTGGGCTGAGCTAGCCTTGAGATCTGAAGTTTTTCTATTTTAGATTTATATTGAAAACCAATCAAATCTACTTTTATATAAATAAGTAAACGATACTTTTATATAAATAAGCTCATGTTATTTATTATTTTCATTTTTGGATGAGCCTGCTTTGCCTAACCCTGGATTGGGATTCTTTACAGTGCTTATTAGAAATTTTATGTTATTTTTATGTTTTTTTATTTTAAATCATTTTGTCAGTCCTTTAACAAAAAGGGCCATCCCTGCCCATTAAAGTGGCAGGCTAAACTTCATAAAGTTGGGTCAGGTCAGTCTGGCCCTTTTTGGCCCCTAAATATACACTTATCTAATGGCTTTATCCTTTTGGAATGTGCTGATTGTTAATGTGGTATTAAAGCCTTGTGATTTTTGGCATATTGAAAAGAAAAGGTATCCCTCTTGGATTCTTGAAATGGGTAGGACGTTGCCATGACAATTTTTGGGTTGCAATTTTCTTTCAGAAATGCAAAAGAAAAGGAAAAGAACTGGTGATATTGATTCAATAACAGGAAAGAGGAAGTGCTGTATTCCTGGCTATGAAAATGATCCTGCAAGCCTTGTAAGTGGTACTGAAATCATTGGTGTTAAGTCTTCAATGCCAATGGCAAGTAATCATGGGATAGTGCATCCACAGAAAGGTTTTGTGAACATTCCAAAGTCAACAATTGGAACGGATTTTTGTAATAAAGCAGAGTCAGAAGGGGGGAAGAGCTCAAATTATGTTGCTGGTAGGCTTGGAAAGCGTTCAAGGCCATTTAGATGGCAACGCCTTAAAAGGCATAGGCAATCAAACTTGGATGAAAATGGTGTAGATATTCATGGCAATATGTCTCCTTCTAAAGAAGGCTGCTTACCTGGAGGCTTTCATTGCAATGAAACCAGCTTAGGCCATCAGGAAAAGGTGATCTTTTGTTTTCATGAAATATTGTTGATGGTCATTTATGAACTTTGTTCACAAGTTGTTTGATTAGTGTTTGAGCTTTTCTTGCATTGAAACCTAGATTTCTTACATTTCACATGCATAATTGAGAGTATGTTTTAGTGATTTTACAGTTTGGTGCTGTAACATGCTGTACTAATTTAAAGTATTGTAAGGAAGATCGTAAGCCATATACCTTTGTTCATATGCAAATCCTTTTCATTGCTGATATCTGGGAGCAGTATGACTTTTCATAATAATGAGATAAACTTGGGAGACCAACTTATACCTTGAAGGAATTTACTTGTTTTTCGAGGAAGTACCATCTTATTCAATATGACTTTATTTGAACTGAGATTTTGGAATATCTCTAGAAAGTTTGATATAATTATAAAATCATCGGTAAAGTTGAACACAAGGTGTAACATAACTTAGTATTCTGACGCTGTTAATTGAATTTTTAATTTTTTCTTTGATCTTCTGTTTTTCGTATAATTGCTTCCTGTTGCTTCTGACATATTGAGTTATAATATTCACGAGATGTAAATAGTAATAGTAATATATTATAGTTTTTAATAATCAGTTGCATGCTTTTTCTGTACAATTGTGGGGGGCTTGATTTCCTTCATATCTTTTCTTTTGTCTATATATTGTTTAACTGCAGATGCCATGGCAATGTCCCTGTTGTTTGATCTTCCAGTCAGTTCCAACTTTTCCCAAGAGGACTGAGATAAATAGACGATCAATCTTCTATAATTCAGAGCCTTCCTCATCAGTTCTTCCTGAGAGGCGTATCCGCTAATAACTTTTTAACCTGTTATAAATTGTCTTCTTTGAATGAGTACTTTAGTTTTAGCCCCTTCATCGCTCAATTTTTTACTCTATTTGGAACAAAAGTCGGTAAAGTTTCTCTTTTGCTACCATTCGCCACATGGGTCTCCTGTTATAACACTACACATAGAGTGTGTGCTTTGTGTGTTGAATGGCCCAATCAAGCAGTGTCAAGATGTAAAAAATCAGCTTCTTAATTGATAACTTCATGCTGTAAAAAGCTTTACCTTTTCTTTGGTTGCAAAAAGTCTTCACTTTTTATTGATAAGCTGATAGTGAAGACCTATAACTTAGATATAATGGACACGTATGTTTTCTCCTTAAGCTAACCGCCAATTGCTTGTGAAAAGGCTTGCTCAAAAGGGCTCAGAGTGATAGAAAAGATACTGCAAGCATAATATCTTACCTCAAAAAGGCTTTCTCACCTTGCCATAGGTTAATAACATCTTAACATAGGATCTTTCAGACATATTAAAATCCTTAAGACCAAATTTGGTTGGGTCGGAGCATCTCACTAGAGATATTTATGGCATTTTGGAGGTGGATGTCAAAGCTCTATCAATGCATTGCTTCCACAAGGGTGGGTCTTGTCTCACTGGCTCTGAATGCTTGTAAGTTCAAGGAGGCTCTTTCGATTACCTTACATACTTTAATATATTGTTGCTAAGGTAATTATTATATTCAATACTCTGTTCTTTTGTGGTTACATTGCAATTAAGGTTATTGCATCATATGCAGTCTTTTAGGGTCTGTATGAAGTTTATAATTCCGGACTGATCTTGTAATCTCACTCTATGGGTTTTGGAAAACTATGTAGTTCATTTTTTAATATTGTGTTCCTATGTTTATGGATCTTTGATTTAGATCTTTCGGCAAAAGGTTGGCTAAGCTGGAACTTGGACGAGGTTATAGAGGGCTTCCTCCTCACCTGGCTGTCTTCCATTGTTGTGTACTATAGTGATACCTAGATGAATTCTAGAACTAATGAAGCGTTAAAGAGAAAAGCTTGTCTCAATTACAATGCTTTGAACTCCTGTTAGAAGAATGTAATTGTAATGGCTCATATTCGTTATGTATGCAGTTATCACTCCCTTTTTAGTTGGCATAAACAGATTATACGTAGGAGCCACGGTTGCCAATATAAAAAACTCTTGGAGAAGCATTGTGCTGTTCCATCATGTGATGAAGATCCACCTGGAAGATCTAGCTCCCCTCATCAGGTTCTTAATGTCATTTATATTATTGAGTTAGGAATGTGTTGGTTCTTTTCTTGTTTTGATATATTTCCATTTGGTTGATGAGGTTGTGCCTAGCAAGATTTCTCATTTCATGTGAATTCTTTGAACAATTTGATAGCTGGACGAAATTTCAGATTGTGCATTATGAATAATTCTTTCTTGCCCCCTTACAGAGCAATGTTTCAAAGACCAGAGGACAAAAGAAATTGCATGGTTTTGATAGAAGTCAGTGTATGGATTCTGTGGAAGCAGTTGATTCACAACATGAAGCTGTTAAATCTTATTGCTCAAGAAGTCAGGTGGTGTCTTACATCTGGGCTGTCTCTAGAAGTATACTACCCCAAGAATTGTTAGGTGATCCTTCTCAGTGGAGGATAATGACTAAAAACATTTCCAGGTTTATATGCCTGAGGAGGTTTGAAAAATTCCCTTTGAAGCTATGTATGAATAGATTGAAAACAGCAGCATTTCCATTCCTATCAAGCAAATATTTCTCAAATACTTGGAATGCAAAACATACAAAAGGGCATAATATTGGCCTGCTTGAAGACTATAGAAATTGGAATAATACTCTGCATGTTATCAAACGCAAGCTTCTGGAGAAGTGGATCTTTTGGTATTTCTCTTCTCTGGTTGTGCCTTTGGTTCAGGCAAACTTTTATGTCACTGAAAGTGAGCATGGGAAACAAGATGTTTACTTCTATCGGAAATCAATTTGGCAGAAGTTGACAAATAACACAATTGCATGCTTGAACAGTCAGAGATACAGTTCCCTGGATGAAGTGGCTGTCAGGAATACTCTCAGAGGCAGAGCATTTGGATTTTCAAAGCTTAGACTTAGACCAAAAGAGAATGGAGTAAGGATCGTGGCTAATCTTAGTGGTTCTTCTAGAATGCCAGCCCGCACATCTTCCAGGAAATTTCAATCTTTTAGAAAGTTGAGAAAAGAAAATTCTTGTAAAAATAAATTTGATTATTATCCATCTGTGAATTCTGTTCTTCGTGATGCCCATATTATTCTGAAGGATATACAATTCAGGGAACCTGAGAAGCTAGGTTCATCAGTTTTTGATTACAATGATGTTTATAAAAAACTATGCCAATTTACTATTGGCCTGAAAGAGGGGTCAAAAACCCTGCCTGATTTCTATATTGTCACTTCTGATGTTTTAAAAGCATTTGATTCTGTTGATCAGGACAAGCTGCTAAGTGTTATCAGTGATGTTCTACCAAAACATGAATATTTTCTTAAACAGTGTGATCAAGTTGTTAGCACGAAGAAATCTTTGTGGGTTCGCAAGCTCTTCAGCATGCCTGATGAAAATGTGAGCATTGGGTATGGAAGGCTCACCTCACCTGCTTTGTTCGGTTCCAGGCATACCATCTTTGTTAATAAGGTATTGTCTCTGAAATTTCCATCCATTGTATGAGAAAATTCTCTGGTTCTATTACGCTGATATTCTCTCACCGTTTCTTTACTGTTCTATGCGGTCATGTGAAACTGGAACGTTTATTTAAATTTTCAATGCCATGTACTTTCAGTCCTGATTGTTTCTTCTCCTTATTTATTGCATTGTATGGATCATTTTTTTATTTTTCCCCCCTAAGTTGCTTGCCTTGGAAATTTGTTGACTTTAATTTTGATGTTTGGATCGATTTTGCTGACAAAGCACTAGTCAAACCAAAGAGGACTTTGAGGTTTATATAATTTACTAATAATTTGGCTGAGAAAATTTCTGTGAAGCTAAAAGTGAGTTTGTACTTGGCATATTCATTCATGTTTATCCCATAAGCATAACGCAATGGCACAAGTTAGTGATGTATTTGGAAATTATAAAGTTGTCTGGCTTGGCTTATGAAGATTGGTACTTGTCTATTGCTCATTAACAAGCAATATGCCCGCCCATCTGATTGCAATACAAGTTTCTAGAACTGCTATTATGATATCCTGCGCTTTTTCTTCATATCTCTAAATTGGCTAGTTTGAGAAGTGTCTATTCAAAGGGTGTTAGCTGAATTTGATTGCTTTTGTTAATTTACAATTATTATTAGGAAGTGAATTTGAGCGGTCCTTGGTCTAATGGCTATATATTATCCTTAAGAAAATGGATATGTTAAATTCATGGCTTTATTCCAATGGGTGTGTAAATAGGAACCACTGAAGTTTTCCAACAGAGAAACTCAACAGAACAAGCTTAAATCAAGCGGGGAACTTGAGTTTCAAAATTTGAACTACTGGGGAACCTGAGTTCTGACTATTCACTGGATACTTTTATACAATATATCAATTTAGAAGATCCAACCTACCATCCCTATAAAACCCTGAAAACCCCGAAGTACTAGAGAGCTAGAGTTCTGACTAATCACTGGATACTTTTATCCAATTTATCAACTTAGAAGATCCAACCCAGCATCCCATTGAAAACCCTTAAATACAGCAACCATACTCAGAATGCTCATAATGCTGCTACAGAATATTCCACCACACATACTACAAATGACACTGATAGAGAGGAAACACAGATTATGATACAAATCTCTTAACAAACTGGAGGAATTGATTGACTTAAATGCTTATAAACTAGCACACACTTCCAGCACTATCAAGCAGAACCAGAACTTCATAAACCTAGCAACTTTGCCAACTTTCAAGAGGTTGGCCCCTTCACTTTTACATGTTTTTGTATGTATACTTATGTGCTTTCTTCTGGACCAATAGTCTTGCATTTTTTGCATTTTGTTCTCCCCTATGTCTCCTTTTGTGTTTTGGTGGCAGCAGTGGGTTGGGACCTTTCAGTTTGATTGAGAAATGCTGAACTGTGTACTTATAAAAAACTGTATATTTGCTTAACATCTTATTTATATTGCTTTGCTTTCAAAGTGGTGTTAGTGGCGATTAGATGTCCCAGATAAATCTATAAAAGTTTTGGTGAAATGGAAAAATAAAACTCTTCTCAATATAAACTTTACTAATGTACAGGGAAATGTCAAGCATGTGGGAAATCAATTACTCCTTTCATACCTTGAGCAGCATGTGAAGAACAATATTTTGCTGTTGGAAGGAAAATTTTACTTGCAAGGTGTTGGCATTCCCCAAGGAGGTATTCTATCATCTTTGCTGTGCTCCTTATACTATGGACATTTAGAGAGCCATGTGATCTTTCCATTTCTCGAAAAAACTATTGAACCTGGCAGTTGCAATGAAGAATGTGTATTGAACATGACCAATGATGGCGAAGTGTCTTCCCCATGTTATATGCTAATCCGACTTATTGATGATATCCTTTTTGTTTCAACTTCAAAGAAGCAAGCAGCTGGCTTTTTCTCTAGGCTGCAAAGAGGATTTCGTGATTACAACTGCTACATGAATGAAAAAAAGTTTGGAGTCAACTTTGATATTGGACAGATGTCAGGATACACAGGAAGGAGGGTCCATGTTTGTGAAGATGGCACTTCATTTCTTTGCTGGAGTGGTCTTCTTATTAATCGCAGTACCTTGGAAGTTCAGGCAGACTATACAAAGTTAATTTTCACCTGCGCTTTCATTTTATGTTATTAACATATAACATTTACTTAACTTTTCCTTCTTTCTATTTGCATTATTCTTATGTTGTTAACTTTCTGTTTTTTGATCTTCCCTGAGGTCTGGCAAAGCTTCTGTCTTTCTTTTGAGTATTGATGTAATATGGGTAATATGATTGTTTTCATGTTTACACAGTTTTACTTAGTTGACAAGATATCACTACAAGCATATTGTGTTCTTCATAAGTTTGAATTATGTGGTTCCGTATTCATACAGGTACTTGCAGGACCATTTGCGCTCAACACTTACTGTCTGCTGGCAAGGGAAACCAGGCCTTAGGCTTCAGGAAAAGCTTTGCGGCTTTTTGAGACCTAAATGTCATCCCATATTCTTTGATTTGAATATCAATTCAGCAGCTGTTGTCAGATTGAATGTCTATCAAGCATTTTTGTTATGTGCAATGAAGTTTCATTGTTACATCTGTGAATTTTCAATCATCTGCAAATTTCACAAGAGATTTTTTTTAAAAAGTATCGAAAGATCTATCAGGTAACGATGTGGTTTCATAGTAGTTGGATCATTTGTTTTGTCTTGATTGGCATTTCACATTGATACAAAACTCCAAGACTGTCAGTGGTGCCATAGTGTAGAGCTGTCGGGACCTCGGCTTTCAAAAGTGGTGCATTGTCATGAGGCCCGGTTGTGCTTTGTTACAATAGAGTTTTTATGTATCAAATAAGAAAATTTCAATTCTCGGTGGTATAGCCATTGGTCAATTATCTTTTCTTTAATAATTTATTGCAGTTATCTGTACGGGCTCATTAAGAAAAGGATGCATTCCATGACTCTTCAGTGTAATTTCCAGCCTATTCTGAGGTTGGAGAAGGATGAAGTTGAGTGGCTTGGGCTTCATGCTTATGTACAAGTACTGAAGAGAAAGGAATCACGTCATAAAGAATTGCTGGCTTTTCTGAGATCAAGGTTGCATTCACATGAAATATCTTCAAGTGTGTCTCCTGACCTCTTATATGCAGTCAATGCATCAAATTCCACTGTCCTTTGGAGTATCAAGTACTGATTTCTTACAGGTAACACATTTTGATGATTTGACCAACTTATGTTTATCCATCACCATTTAAGATTCAACTTGTGGATTTTTTTTCTTCTCCTCAAGGTTACCGTTTTCTGTTACTGTTCACTTTTCTTGGTTTAGAGTTCAGTAACTGAAGATTGTTCTTGTTGGTGGTTTACACAAATTGGAGTGGGTGGAAGAGGAACTTAACGATATGTAGAAAATGGTGTTGTGACTTGGCGCATGGATGAAAACGTGACAGTTAATTTTGTTTGTTTATTGGCTTGCAAAGACTGATGATTACCATTAACAATTATTTTTGTTTTTGTGCATAATCATTTTGCCCCCTGTATGGCTGTCATTCCTTCCATTGAAAAAACAGATTGAAGAAAACCAAATGATGGAGGTAAGGTAAACAAGAATTGTTTGATAGTTGAGTTACAAATGAAAGTGTTTCTTGAGAGTGATCAAGAGACAAATCAAGGCGGAACCAAAAAAAAAAAAAAATGCCTTGCACTATGGATCAAAATATTCCGTGATGGAAACAAATTCCCCAATTGGTTTCTACATTTAGGAACTCTCAATATGTACATTTAGGTAGGTATAACAGATGGGTTTAGAGTTTAGTGAGTCTCACAACATAGCGAACTAAGATTTGATTTTTTTTGTTAGAAGAGATGACCACATTAGGAGTTTGAAAGTGTTTCGAGCATGACTGTTTCTAATAACAGGATATCCATGCTCATATACAAATAAGGATAATATGATAAAAATAAATATTTGGAGACAAAGTGATTGATGCTAACAGAGCTCTTGTCAATGCTTCAACATTATTTTACTCCAAGAGTAAAACAAGAAAAATGGTATAAATGTTATTTTGGAAATAAAAAAGGACACGTATCATGACACCAATTTTTCTCCTAAAACGGAGGGAGTACCAAGATTCCAGTGGGTAGCAAATTATGCTTAAAACTTGCAACAAACGTTGCCACCATAAATCAGGCAAGTATGACGCTTGGTGTTATCTTTTAGATGATGGGATTAAAAGATGATATTGAATTTATTTTGACAATTGACATTAAAAGCTTAAGCTATTTTTACAGTAAACTAATTGCCAGCAACTTACCATAACTCAAGAACAAAACATTCAAACATTTTTGTAAAATTTTCAATTTAGGATCCCATTAGTCTCTTTGCAATAGCTTTCATATTCTTTCAGGGAAATCAGATTGACAAGTTAAACCCTTGTATAATTGATATAGATGTAAGATGATAATTTAGTGCTTGCCGTTCGTCTTTTTCTAGGAAAAGATTTGTGGGGTAGATAACATTAGTGAAAATATGGGGAAAATTACAGTGAGGTCGTCCAGGAAAAAAATAATAATTAAAAAGTCCCATGGGACCAGGGTAAGAAAATAAAATAGGTAATTACAATTTTACCCTCATTAGTAACTCGCCCCAGTTTCGTTTGTAACTTGCCCCACATCAACTCATAAATAGTTGATTATTACTTATTAGTGATAACCCCGTTGTTCTATTGCTAAACTCACCACATTTTCACTTGTAATTCACCTAACATTTACTCATAAACCGCTGATAATTACTTGTTAGTGTTATCCTATTATTTTATTGTCAAACTCACTTGTAACTTGTCCCAATTTTAATTGTAACTCGCCCCAGTTTCACTTGTAAATCTTCCCATATTAAATGGTAAATCGCTTATTTACGAGTTAGTAATGAGAGAAAATCACAGTTGACGTGTTCATTTTATTAATGAAGGTAAAGTGGTAATTGCCTATATTTTATTTCTCACCATTAGAACTGTTGGGTATGAGGGATTTGGAGGAAAGGGATAAGGAGGAAAATTTTTATGAGTTGAATTTTTAAAAAATTGAAAAAGTGGAGTTATAATATTTTGAGAAATATAAGATGTAAGATAAAAGAGTAAGAAATATTAATTAAAAAGTCATAAAAAAGAAATATTAATTAGAAACTTTTAACCCTACTTTTCTTTAATATTTGTAAATTCAAATCAAAAATTTTTTTCCCTTCGTTCATTTTCTCTCCCCTCCCCTCCATTCATGCCGCACAGAACCTTAGGTGCCATGGGACTTCTAATTAATTTAAAGATCTTATGAGATTTCTTAATTATTATTTCTTTTATGAGAGACCTGTCAGTAGCTCTAATGTCAGTTATGAAGCAGATTGGGTGCTATTCTATCCGTATTTCTATGAGATTGAGGGGCGCCGGTTTCCCCAAAAAAATATATAATCAAATCATGGGACCGATATGTGATTTCTTGAGGCAATTTCTGTTAGGATACTATTTCACACACGAAAAAAGTTAAATGATATTTTTGTCCTTAAACTATTATTCTCTTAGGGACAACATATATCCTTATAAATTATCAATGTGATACAATGTCCGCCATAAAAGTATTAAAAAAGGTGTAATGTTTTTTTTAAGTGCAATATTTCTTATCCACTCTGAAAGACTAAAATATCATTTTAACTAACTGCGTTGACCAGCTATTGGATGATTATCGAATCACCATTATTTTTATTTTTTATAATATTGAATCACCATAGTTGGCAACAACACGAGTAAGTAATTTAAAATATTTTATAATTTTAAAATTGTACTCCTTAATATTTAATAATGCAAATATTATTGTTATTTACAAATCTTCACGCACAATTTACAAGTCAACCTTTAGGGTTTACAAATCCTCTAGAAATTTACAAATTTTTAATGTATATGTAGTTAACTGTAAATTTTTGAACGAATAGTTATAAGTTTTGGAAAAATACTTATGAATGATCACATTATTTTAAGTTGTAGTTCAATTAGTGTAAAAACACGTTTATTTATAAAATCTTGAGTACTTTGAGTTGTAAATTTCTGATTAAGGGAACTTATAATTTATCTCACTATTTTAATCTACTACTTAGCTAATGTGATAAGACAATCATCTATAATTTATAACTCACGGATGGGGCTAATAGATTTTGAATGCATTAGCACACATTAACTTATAAATAGCATATACACTAGTTAACTTGTAATTTTCTAGCGGATTTGTAAATCTAAAAAGTTCTTGTAAACTGTGTGAAGATTTGTAAATAACATTGATATTTAAGTTTTTTTAAAAAAGCATTGATACTAAGTTATTAAATATTAAAGAATTGATATTTTAATAAGATATTATCACTTAGCACCATCACCGACAAAGGAACTGGTCACGTGGTAGCCACTTGAAAATATTTTCTTTTGCCATACAACTCAAATGGTATTTAAGTATTTTATGTGGATAAGAAATAACACTAGCCCCTTAATACATTCATTTGTAACTTTTGACTTGATAATTGATATTAATTTTTTATAGGTACTTATGAATAATTTTTTGAGGTCCTTTTCGTAATTTTCTTGGTCAACCAATGTTAAAAAATGGACCATTTTTAAAAATTCGACAATACTGCACCATTTGTTAATTTAGTATTAAAAAAAAAAGAAAATGGTTTAAGACAAAAAATATCCTGAAAGTGAAGTGATAGGACACTTGGAGAAGATATTTTGAAAAACAGTCTAATAATTTCATGAAATCGTGTCTTCTAAATACGACATGCAGGTCACTTTAATTGAAATAAGAGGTATCCCAAGGGGTTATATATTTTATATCCAGTTAGATTCAATGAACACAATACATGCTGGACAATTTTTGAACAAGGGGGGGTTATTGCTTTCTTTTCGTTTATACAGTGATTGGCATGTGAATGGTGGCTATATATGATTGTGGCATATAACTATATTGAAGTTGATACATATAGTTAACTGTTCTTGGCTGCCTCCTAGGAGGGTATACATTTCATATTCAAGGGGTCACATGATTAGTGGTTCAACTTATTCAATATACTGAAAAGAAATTTTAATATTGCCTTTCTATGTCGGTCAAATGGAAAAACGACATCATATAAAAGGTGACGGTATTTTCATAATAAAGTTGAAGTATAGTAGGACTTTCTAAGTTGGTCTGAGGAAAAAAAAAAAAAAAAACTTACACAGTAACTCATATGAAGGTTAAGAAAAGAAAAGAAAAGCACTTATGGAAAGTGATCTGTGACGAACAAAGGAATCTGATGAAACTATACTACCGCGTCGTTGGCAGCGGCGAAGGAATAACTATGAGATTACACTATGCGTCGTTCGTTAGGACAAAGTAGGAAAAATCTATAGTTGTGCATTTCAATATTTCAATTACTAAAGAGAAGATAAGAGTGAAACACAACGACTGAGGGATGACCATAATTACATACAATAATTAATTCGTTTTTGTCATGTTCTTTTTTTGAATTTCTTCCCCCGGTGTCCCACACCCTTTGGATGCAGACTAATCCGGAGTCGCCCCTGGTGGGACTTCCCAGGTTCGAACGCAAGACCTGGCGGGTACATGGCACCTTACCTTCCCCTCATCAACCAGCTCGCTATTGCCCCCTGGGCGTTTTTGTCATGTTCTTTGATGGAACGATAACTTTTTCCAAACATTCTCTCTCTCTCCACTCATAACTCACATGTTCGCTTGCGATAACGTTGAAACAGCAAACAATTTGATACTTAGAAACCTGAATGGATGATATAGGTAATCTTACTTTGACCCTTTGAACATAATTTTGATCATGCGAATATTTTTGATAATTTATAATTTTTGGAGGCTGATTCACTACAAAAAACGATGAATCGCTTATGGAATATATATAATAACGAAAATATGTCGGTAAATCAGTAATTATGTCATTTGTTATTTAACAATAGTCTATTTTTTATGACAAATTTCATCACTAATTTAGTCACAAATGCATTGTTTTTATTTATAAAAAGTTTATGCGAAATTTGACTTTAATAAATAAGGAGTAGAAATGCCTAATTAAGTAAGAGTTATTGTTAATTCAGTAACATGAAGTATTTTTTTAAGTGCATTTAACGTTTTAAAATATTTTTGGTGCTCCTAACACCCTGAAGTTTCTTTTTATGTGCTTTCAGCACTTTGAATTATTTTAATTAAAGTATACTTTTAGTCTTTTATATTTACTTTATGTATCATTTTGGTTCTTTAAATTTGAAAAATGTACTTTTAGTCCTTTTTGACTAATGGTGTTAGTTTCACTTAATGGAAAATGATGACTCAACAAATCTAAAAGGTGATATAATTAAATGCGGATAAAAAAAAGGGTGAATAATTTAAATATAAAAATCATTGTACTAAAATATTAAAATTTAGGTTTTGTATTAGCGCTAGCTGGATGCTCCAAAAGATACATTTGGCTGTTGGATGCACTTAAGAAAAATACTCCTTTCGGTCATAAATATAAAATCTATTTATTTAATTTGATGAGATCAACGATGTTAGTTAAGTTAGTTAAAATACATAATATTAACAAAGCATCCTAAACATCCATCTTTGTTCCCCGCCTTTCCTTCTTGCTTGTTCACTATTGAGGGGGCATCAATAATGATAATTTGAAGAAAAATTATAAAGATATATTATATTTAGGGCCAAACCCACCTTCCAAATAGGTTATGTATTTAGAACCCGATAGAGTATTTCTTAGTGTTGTATGCACCACAAATTACTTTTAAATATGAGATGGACTCGAAAAAATACTTTAGAGAGTTTGATGCGTCTTAACTCATTGATTAACCCATAAGACGCTTACTTATAGTAGAACTCGCAACTTTTCTCTTTTGAAGATGTATGTTTGTTATTCAATTAACAGGTGATTGTCATTTAAGAAATTTTACGTAAGTGCACGAGAAAGTATATTTAATTACACTATTGAAAATAGAGAAGTAAAACAATATACTTTAGGTTACACATTTAGACACGAGGAAAGTATGTACTTCATTATATATTCATTAAAAAAAATGTACCATTACTAATTGATATAACATTTACTAGATTCCACGGAATCATATATAACAACCACCAGCTTGGAACCATATGTTATTAACACTTAACAGAACCAGTGGCTACCTACATAAAAAACTAAAAATTAAACTAAATGCTACACATGAAGACACACTTTTTCCACACTTTTGGAGACAAATAGTACAACAACACTTAACTCCCAAACTTATACATTACATTTCTCTGACATTAGCTTTGAAGCACCCAAATTCTGTTTAATTTTCCCGAATTTGGCTTCCATAAAAGTATAAAGAAAAATCTTTACCAACGTTTAAAAAACCGAACCAAACTAGTTGGTTGAACTAGGTTGAACTCAAAACAGACACTTACAAACTATTAAGCATGTGAAGAAGCAAGCTGATTTATGAAAGCCAAAGCATTACTGGTAAGCTGAGCCACATGAACAATTCGGCTTCTCACAGTGTTCTTCAAATTTCCATTACCAATTCCCTCAAACCCATCAGTGCAAGTGCTCTCATCAGTCAAAGCAGCAGAAACCCAAGTCTGAACATCACTCATAGTGACCAAAAAATTTGAGTCAACGAGTTGACTCATCTCACCAATGGACTTCCTGAGTTCATCCACCGAGTCACCAAGCTCCTCCACACAATCCCTCATAGCTGCCACCTCCCTCGGTTTAATAGTGACGTAGCTCTTGGACATCGCTGACATCATCGCTGACGTGGCCTTCGCCGATGCCAGAGTAACGTTCAACGCCGTGCCGGTGAGGAGGACGTGGTTGTTTTGTATGAAGCTAGCGTGCTTTGATAGAGAGGCGAAGCATAGCCTTGGGTAGGTTGTGGAATTACAAGAGGTTCTAATGAATTGTGTGTTGACATCTTGGTAGGGTTTTTTAGAAGATGAGATTGAGAATATGGAAGAAATGGAAATTATGAAAATGGAGATAGAGAGAATATGGTTGGTACAAGAAAAGGCCTTCATGGTGATCTTAATTTCTCAGAAAATGGGAAAGGATAATTATTGGTGTTTGGTGGTGGTGAGGAAAAATAGAGAATATGCAAGCAATTTATAGAGCAAAAAATTATGTGATTTCACGGGTTTTATCACTGTTGATATTATACCTTTACGTTGTGATAATGAAGTGATGGGGACATTGGGAGAGGTATATTTTGCAGAAAATATATTATTTTAAAGTTATATTTAAAAGATCTTCGTCTTCGACAAATAAAGTACTGTATAACAGAAGAATATATAATTAATATGGTCATTTCTTTTGTCCTTGAAATTTTTACTGTCCTCGTTAATAGTGATATTATTATGTACACGCGTGCCTTCTTACTTTTTAACCATTGCACCAAAACCCAACCGGTCTCATCGAGAGTTTTCAGAAAGGTTGTTGGAGTTGGAGTTATCATCCACTAATGATTATAAATTTAAGTTGATTTTTTTTTAGAAATTAAAGATGTAAAATAAACCATTATTTTAATTGTTTATTTTTTCTTAAAATTAATTTATTTTATTTATAAACTAACCTATAATTTAATTACATGTAGGATATGTTATAATTTAGTAGTCTAATTTGCTTCCTTAACCTCCACAAAACAAGTTAACTTGATCTTATAATTAGGACCAAGAGGGAGTATTTCATATTTTTGTTCTTGATGTATGATCCTACAAATAAAAGAGCAAATTAAATATGAATCATTATGAATTATTCACATGTTGATCGAATAATTATAAAAAAAATGTTTGACAAATCCCAAGATTTGCATACATTTCATATCATTTTGGAGGCCTTTTATCATGTTATTTGGGCATTATTACATATCTTGTGAAAAAATTAGGTTCTAGAGTGATTATATGAACCTAGTGGTAAAAATGACATTTTTAGAATGTTTTTGTGATTACTCTTGATTTAATTGATCATAGGGAGCTATTCATCTAGCTTGAGCTTATTATATTGTAGGAATCTTAAAAAGGGGATAAATTATAGGGTAACAAGCTGAAAATTGAAGAAAAAAGCTAACATACAAGTTTTTGAATAATTTGTAAAAATTACAGAAATGATCAAGAACTTTCTAAACATTGCAGAAAAGCCCCTCATTGGCCGTGGCATTTACTACGGCTAGTGAACGCCCGTGACAAAAAAGCTTAAACATGAATATTTGCTTATTTTTGACTCGAATCCGACCCAAATCAACTCTAACCCGATACCTATTAGTTCTAAATTCAAAATGGTTGAACCCTAACTTATTCCAACCATTTTACAGTCATTACAACCCCAAATCCTCTCTTCTCTTCTCTTATTTTCTTCCATTTCCCTTCCATTTTTCACCAAATTTCTCCACCCTTTCTCCATGACTACACATGTATTGGCACTACTACAAAAAATAGTATCTACGTCCCTATTTTACATCTCTTTTTTAAATATTAGATTTAAAAAAGGCGGTGGTAAAAGTGTAAATATTTACAAAGTTTCAACGTCTCTTTTATAATTATGAGAGGTGAATTCTCTTCAAAAAACGTGGTAAGTACAAAATTGCTAAAATAAAGGTGGCATGTTTGAAGAAAAAAATGGATAGTGGAATTTTTAGTTGTTAGACTAGCTCTGGCTTGATGACGGTTTTCCTTGGTTTCAAAGGCCTAGCTAAAAAAGCTTGAACTTTTAATTAAGGACGGGAAGCGGAAGTCACTAACTAGATCAGAGGAAGAGAAATGATCAATCCGAAACCTAGGCATAAGGGAAATTTTTTAAGTAGGGCTCAAGGCCGGGCTCTTAAATAGTCAATCAAGCAAGATCGGACAATTGCGAAAGAGAGAATCTTTCCATGAGACGTGGAAACATTTAAATCCATACTTTTTATGAGACGTGGATTAAAATTTTTTCACGTCTCATAAATTTATGAGACGTGGATACTTTTTCCACATCTTTATGAGACATGGATTCATATTTAAAAAACCCCTTTTCCCTATATTCTTTGGCTAGAAACACCATCTGCTTCAAACTCTCTTCTCTCTCTCTCTGTTTCAAACCTTTCTCTCGCGATGCAATGTTCTCGGTTTTCATCGTCTGCCTCATTCTTTCCCCTCTTTCGATTCTTACCTCCCTTTCCTTTGTTCTTCATTCTTTCACACACACACACACACACACACACACACAAACACACACAGAAGCAAATAGAAGAAGAAAGAAGAAAAAGATGACGATGGTCAAGGATCGCAAAATCGGCATGGCCCTTGATTTCTTGAAAAGCAGTAAGAATGCTCTCAAATGGACTCAAACTCTCTTGATGAGTCTCGTAGCTAGCTTTGGGCTTAATCTGGTTCTTGTAAGCCCTTTTTCTTCCATTTCTGTGTTTATTGTCCTTAGATCTGATATGTCAATAACAGACTTGTATTGTGCTTCTGAGAAGTGTGTGGATAGAACTGTACACTGACTCTAGATATTTGCTTATTTCGTCGTGTTCTCACCGTCCTTTGTATTTTATCGGATTTTATTTATTTCGGCTCTTATTCCTTTGACTAAGTTCAGAGAGCCAGAAATTATGAAGAAGTATGATGTCTAGACTGATATGGAAGTTCTTGATTTGCTTGACATTGGTGCTAGACAGAAAGAGGTAATTACTTGACAAGGTTAGGAACTTTCTTAAAGATTTGATTCTTCAATTTTCTAGCTTCTTTGATTTTTGATGTTAATGGATGTAATCATGGAGCATTCTTTGGTATTTCAATAGTGATGCTGAAATCATGCTTTACAAGTTCGTGATTAAATTGTTAGTTCTGGGTTTAAGATTTTGTAGATTAAGTTATGGTGATTATTATCCTTTTTTTTAAAAAAAAAAAGACTTTTCACGTCTCTTAATAGATAAGAAACGCGGAAAGCTGTCACTTTTTACGTCTCTTATTTGAATACCCCACTCCACGTCCTACAAAAAAGAGACGTGAAAAGACCAAAAAAATGAGACGTAAAAAGTGTTTTCTGTAGTAGTGTGGAGCTTGGAGATGATGAGCTATCTTCCATGAGTAGCTAGACACTTCACAGCTCTTGGGGGATGATTGGAGATGGCTTGAGTTTATGGTCTTCATAGAAGAGTCTTGTTTTTTTTCCACTTTTCTTTGTATTTATGAATTCCTAGGTCTACGTTTATCATTTATGTATTTGAGACTTGGATTGTATGCTTTGATTTGAGTTTTTTGTGATTTTGGTTTGTAATGAGGATTTGCACTCATCAGTATATATGTTTTTTTATGACTTCATTGATTTCTATCTATTTATGCATGCATGGTCATGGTAGATAGTTTAATTGACATGGATTGTAATTGAATTTAATGCATTATTGCTAACCATTACTTACACGCTAGGGTACTTAATAATGCCCAATTGAATATGTTCATGAGATTAGGTGTTAGATTTGCTAGTTGTTAAGGTTTGATATTCTAGAAAACTTAGAGAAAACTCAAGGTGCTAAAGGGTTTAACAATGTCTAATTATAAAGGGTTCCATTAATTAGGTATTGGACCCATTGATTAATGGGGTTTGGTATTTTAGTGATTTAGTGCCTTTGATTTTCTATATATCTTAATTAAGTTAGGATAGCCATTAAAATCAATTTTTAAGAGCATTTTCATCATTATATAAAAAACCACTTTCATTCTACTCTTTCAACAAAAAAACCTCCAAATATTTATTTCAATTGCATTCAACCTTTGATGAAAACCAAACATAATATGTTTTTACTAATTTCACCTTTCATTTAGACATTTAATTCACTAACTAGTTTAGTTAAATATTGCCTCTTTGAAAACGACTCAGATTGTACACTACTATTGCTACACCCTTATATTCCGATTTATAAACATCTTTGCATTTGACGCAATGGAATCAATGTTGAAAATGGATGGAAAGAAAAGATGAGATAATCTTCAGCCTAAAAGAATAATATCATATAACTCTATTTTTTAAAAATTTGTGTTGTTTATACATTGATATTTATTTAACTTGTTGGTGAATAAGTTTTTATTTAAAAGTTCTTCCAGGTTATATACAAATTTTTTTGTACAAATTAAATCAATTATAATATTTTAATTGGGTTAGCCGGTTCAACTACGATTGGATTATTGACTGGCCGTTTGACTCTTCAATCCCTGTCTCAATTTGTCTAATGATTACCTGTCCAATTTTAATTTCAATAATTAGATTTCAACCTCCGTATAGGACCCACAAAATGTTTTAACTACCTCATATTCTGTTTTTCATATTTCTTGTTTAACGTGACAAAAATTTCACGTCATATGTTTGGACGTTTTTGGAAAATGAATGAATTAGATTTGGAATAATAAATGAACGGTATTTCATTCCCTAGGAAACAAACCTCCAACTTTCAACAAGCAACATACCTGCCTCAGTTAAAAACTTAGTCGCTAATTGCTTCATATTACGGAAATCAACATTACTCCTCCCATCGTCCGTTTCCTTAAATATAAGAGCAAAAAATTTGAATGGTTGTATTTATATATATATATATATGAGCTTAGTTAAAATTGTTAAAGTATTTAAAGAGTTTTTTCTCACTTTACCGATTATTATTCTCTCTATTTACATTCATTTTCATACTCTTTTATAACATTATTATATCATTTCTCTCTTTTATATACTCAATTATAAATAAGGGTAAACTTAAGAATAAATAAAATTATTTTAGATATATTTATCTCTCTTAACCACTTCCTTAATTTGTGTAATTTTACCCACTTAACTCTTATAATAAAGGACGGAGGGAATACTTTATTCTAGATAATAAATATGACTAATTATTTTTTTTAATATTTACAAATTACTTATCTACCTCCTATATTTTGGAGGGTGGCAATGCATATTATCATTATCACTTTCATTCTCATTTCAATCATTATTCTTAATCTTTTATATAATTCAGTCCAACCAACAAAAGATACAGTTAGCTATAGAGTTCATACTTTGATGCATGCGAATGCTTATAATATAATAAATTTTTATAATAAAATTTTCATATTTTTATCAAAATGCACTTTTTTCCTATCTTATGTTTAAGAGAATTCAATTTGAAATTTTTCATATAAGTTGGGTCCTAAAAACGTGTGTAAAGCTTTTAATAAAGGAAAAAAGCACTATAAAAATAAAGGGAAAAAAGGTGGCCTCCTTCATAAAGATCAAAGACAGGTAAAGAGATTTGTTTTTATCTTACATATAAGATCTCAATACCCTAATCTCCCAAATTTATATATTTTATTCCTTAACTCTTTTTATTATTGTACAAATCAAGGGGATTTTCCATTAGTGAACTAATTTTCAATGAAAATAATTAAAAGAGCATTTAAGATAAACTGTTAACAAATATATGCTACAAATAATTAACTTAACTGATTTTCTTAAATTTTATAAATTAATTATCTAACATTTATATTTAGGACTTGAAAGGGAGATATCAAATGAAAAGATGTTCTGAGAGCATGCATCAGTGCGATAATTGGAGAGAAGTGAGGTTATCTGCATTTTTTTTTTCGTTCATATATATATTGATTGGCATGTGAGTGGGGCTACGAATTATTGTGACAATATCTATGTACTCGTATTTCAGATTTTGGGTTAATATAAGATTGATTTTTCATAGAAATAATACATCACTTGATTGGCACATTGCAACTACATATATTGGACAGCAATTAAAAGCTCAACTTGTTGGTTACCACTAGCTTGTATTATATGACTCAAGTTGCACGTGTTTGGATTTAGTGCTCATTTTGAAGTATTACGTTTGTTATTCTTGAGATAAGATTTAAACAACTCTTTAAATTCAATTAATTTACATTGTTTAGATTTATTTTTTTCAAAATAGATTTTTCTTTTTGAGTTGGGTCTTTAAGATGTTTAGATTGGTGCTTACTTCTTATAAGTAATGACAACGTTCTTATATAGTAGCGGGTTCAAATCTAGAGCTAGGAATTCGAGCCGAACCCATTTAGGCCCTGGTTAGAGGAGAACCGGGCTTTGATATTGGAGTCTAAAATGGGAGGTGGGATAGTTCGTCAGGCCGCAGGTTTAAACGCGGGCTGACCCGTTTAGACCCTTCTATTTCCCCCCTTTTCTTATGTACCTATATTGTTAATTAATAATATTAAAAAAATAAATAATAAAATTTTTTTGATATTTTTGCTATATATAAGAAGGAGAGTCTATTTATAGTGAAATATAATCAAATATCCTTGATGTTGATGATTAGTGATAATGGCGAAGAAAATGATAATGACACTGATTCTTAATGTTTAATGTATTTTATGGCTTTCACTTTTCTTATTTATGACTTTATGCGGTAGTTTATTTAATTTTGGTATGTGAACTTTATGTAATAATTTATTTAATTATAGTGTGTGGACTTTATGTGGACCTTATGAAACATTCTATTTAATTGTGGTGTGACTTCTAGTTCTAAACTTAGTATTTAATTTATGAGTTGTTGAGTTGGTAATGCACTAATGCTTGATATTTAGACATAATTTGGATCATATTTACCTTTTTTATCGTAGGTCCATTGTTTTAGTTAGTAACACAGACTCAAAAATGGGAAAAAACATTTGAAAAAAAAAGAGGCCTGACACCTCAAAGGCCAGGTTTTGCAAAATGTGGTGTTTTTCGTTCGCGGGAATTCCCGTCTCTATTCAAACCCATGGTCTTGTGGGATGACTTGTATCATTATCAAGGATTGGTTTAATTTGAAGCACCTAAAATGTTGTTTGCTTCAATGAATATCCTGGCTTGTCTCCAATACTATCTCTAGAACTTGTAGTTGTCAACTCCTACAAATTGTAGAATTGATTCGAGTTGTGTCCGAAGACACTGTTCTTAAGAGTTATTCTGTGATTACAGGCAGATAAGACGTGGCACTCTTCAAAATTAAACAAATCCTTCCTGAAAAAAAGACAGCATAACTACGGAAGATACTAAACTCAATTAGGCATAATATTCAAGAGGAGGAGGAAGATAGATGTTCTCCAAAAGCTTAAGAGTTGTTAATCTCAATCTTCCACACATGAAAAACACCATTACTCTCAATCTATTTCGAACATATGAAACACCTCAGTAGTGCCTTACACCTTCAAATATAGGGCAGCCTTTTTGATGTCAAAACTAGGGATGTCCAAATCCGGGACCGGGAATGGGATTGCCTATTCCAGGATCCCATCCCGGAAGGAGGCCGGGAATGAGATTCATTCCCGGTCCCGGGATTTCCCGAAAGAAAAAAAGAGATTTGTGTACCCCCATCGATGAAGAACAATGGCCAAAAGACATAGCAAGAAGGAACATGATGAGTAGAAAAGAACAGAGAGAGAGAGAGAGAAATTTTCTTTTTATTTTACTGTAGTTGCTTTCCATATCAGAAAAAATGAACAGGATTGAGGTTAAGATTTCCGACGAAGAACAATAAAGACAGCGAACGATGAAGACTGGGATTGAGGCTGGAATCTTGAGAGGCCGTTGACGTTCAACTCGAAGGAAGGACGGTGAAAAAGAAGAATCACTTTATGGTGGCCATTGTGTGATGGGTGGCCATGGGTGCTTGTGCTCGTTGTGTGGTTAGGTGGGGTTCTCTTGGAGGGGAAAATGGTTTGTCGGGGGATAAAGTGGCTTAGTTACACAGCCTTTTTTTGAATGACTCAATGTCACATTCTCACTGATACAGAGTCAAAAACATGGTGAGGCCTACTAGCCATAAAAGAAAGAAAGAAGGGTGGGGTTGGGCCGAAAATCACACTTGTCTTCATATTTTTTAGTGTACAATTTACTATGGGCCTCACCATTTTTATAAAAAAAAAATATATGGGGCCAAAACTAGGACCGAGATTCCTAGGGCCTTTCCCGGATCCCGTCCCGGTCTCGGAAGGCTGGGACCGGGACGGGAAGGCCGGGAATGGGATAGCTTGGACACCCCTAGTCAAAACAACCGTTTTCCTTTTACGTTAATGGCATAAAATGCTATCATTAAATCAGTTCAGAGAATGGGTAACCAATGAAACATTTAATTGTTTCGGTTTTCACAAAACGAAATAAGGCCATTTAATTGTCTTTAAAGAATACCATTCTTTTTCTTATTATAAGTCCACCCTAATTGTTTCTCACATGCCAATGAGTAGATATTATAGCATTAAATATATCTTTTTTTTTTCAACTTTACCCTTATTTAAGAATATGTATTAAAATAATATTTTATACATTATAACCCTTCTCTCTTATCTTCCCTATTTCCAATACAGGAGTAAATTAGTCACAATAACATTAATTGATCGCAAACTGGACTTATATTTAGGAACAAAAAAGTTGTGGTAGTTGGATTTATAATAAGTAATTAAAACTCAAAACTGTTAAAAAAATAAATTTAAATTCAATCTACCGTTTTCTAAATTAAATGTATTAGCGCAATTTGATCATTTTACTCTTGAAATTCGATTAACATGTCTCATGGGCCATGATTGTAATTTGAATATTACATCATCAATATCCCATAATTGAAGCCGTTAACTATGACATTTAATGGTGATTGGTTTTATTCTAAAGCATTTTAAATGTTCCACAAAATATAGACTAATAAAAAATACCCAGTCAACATTTTAACTCACACATAAGGTGGAAAATATTTGTTGGAGTACACTTAAAATGATCCATTTTTGTGCAAGTTCATTCCCCTTCTTGACCAATTTATTAATTCAATGTCACTTATTATTTAGAACCACACAATAACAATGTATATGAGACATGTTTCTTATGACACACCTATTCGAAAAATGGCAACAAAAAAAAAATACTCCCTTAGATCCTACATATGATCAAGTGTTAGTTTCTGGATGGTTTAAATAAGATTCACTTAAAACATGTTTGAAAACCTTTTTATTTTTGCCCAATCAACTACATATTATATCATTCAATTAATTCTCTCGCACCCCCCACCCCCCAAAAAAAAGGGCATTAAAGAAAATAAAAAATTTATTTTACATATTTATTGTTATTTAATCAAATGTGTACTGATTTTTTCATCTGCCCAATTTAGTTGTTTGTTTCATATATGTAAGAACAGAGGGTGTATATATGTTTATATTTATACACAGAGAAAGACAAATATATACAGTGTTTTATAATAAAAGAGACATGTACATAGTTAGAAGATTATTTTAAAAAATTAAACAAAATAAATATTACAATACATTCTAGTTAAAAGATCTAGACTTGAATCAAGTTTTATTTTATAGATAATCCAGCTCTAATGATGAGAAGATGGGCATTGTTGTCGCGACTTGAAAATTAAAGTTCTACTTGCGGATAAAACTTACAAATGGATAACATGAATTTACATTATGACCTATAAGACAATATTCGGATCCATCAAACATTAAAAAATAAAAAATAAAGAAGAATATTGTCTTCAATTATTATAATCTGAATATGAAAATGTGCACTCCTGAAAAAAAAAGGTTGTTTCCGGATAAATGCTTGACAATCATGATGGTGTTAAAATTATTATTGGGGACGTGAACTAACAGTACGTGGCCAAAAAAAAAAAATTAAGTTAGGGACTTCTTGTTTTTTAGTTAGAATTTTGGAACTCTTCGGAATAAGGAGATTAATTTTTAAGGTTGCGGTTGAGTTTCATGAGAATCGGACCACATTTTTGGCTGTTGGCTTTTACTCAACAAAAAATAAATGTCCCCAACGGCTAGAAACATACTCCATATAGTGAACGCAATAGGTAGAAACCATCACAGTAATTACTTATGTAAATCTTAATTCAAGATTTCAAAAGTATCAGGGCCCGTGTAGTTCAAAGAATCTATTTTTGTCGAGAGGAATAATGGAATAAGAAATTTTTTAGTGCTGGGATTTGGTCCACGCTAGAATGGAAAATAGTTTGTTGAAAAATTCTATGTTTAGTAGGATGAAATTAAATTAAAGATGGAATTGCAAAAATGTCCTTAATTATTTTAAATCCAAAATTGTCCTTCAAATTCCAATTTGACATACAAATCCTCACCCCTCATCATTCGACTTCATCATTGGTGGCTTCGACAACAGCCCATCTCTATTTATGGCTTTGTCTAGTTTCAATACACAAACCCTTGTAATAATGGAAGAGAAATGCTAAGCATTCTTTGGTTTCAATACACAAACCCTTGCACATTTCATCTCCAACGTATAACTGAAAAAAATTTCAACATTGAATCTCCCATTGGTGAATCCTAATGGGAAATATCCATCAGTTGTGAAGCTTTTAAGAAGCTTTTAAGGGTGACCGATCAGACATTGAAGCAAACATGCCATTGGAGACAACGAAAAAAGTTGAAAAGTTTCAACCTATCTCTATTTGTGGCTTTTTCTTATTTCAATCACAACCACCAGAGGACCATCAACTGAGGTGGGCATATTTGTCTCTTGTGCTATACTCTTCTGGTTCTATTTATAAGATATTTTTAGTATGTTTTACACAGACAAAGAAAAACCTTAAAACTCATTAGTTATGTCTTGAAAATTGACAACTTTCCAACTATACCCCTATTTAATATCCACTACATCACATGAAATTAAAGCCAACACATAATAATGAAGGATTAAATTGTAAATTCACTTGAAAAATCTAATGAGGTGCCCTATAGTAGGACCAAATGAAGTCTTCTTTCTCTATCCTATAAATAGAATCAGATGAATATATTTGATCTATGCCTAGAAAATGGGTATTTAAGAGAATTTGGGGGTGGGGGCGGAAATTAGGTTGCCCGGAACTTTGATGACCAAACAATTTTGCCTGATGGAGAAGGCGTCATTTTCCATTTTCTTTGCACATTCTTTCGCACTGGTACTGATTTGGAATTAAATTATATGATGCCAAATTACCTACATGCCCTTCATTTGAAATTTGAAAACAAAATGAAATAAAAACAATATTATAGAATGGTACAGCTTTAACTTATCAAACATGTAAGGTAATGACAAGTAATTTTAAAAATGATCTTGCTAAATATTAGTTGGTGAGAATAATCTAAACCAAATTAATGTTACTTTATGTATGCAAAATTCACAGAGTAACATTGCTTTCTCTATATAAAAAATTTCCAGGTCCTTTCCATCAATTAAAATTTCAATTGGGGATTTTTTCCCAATATTTTTCAAATATCAATGGCAAGCATAGTTTAACAAATAAATAGTTTTAACTTACGATATGATAACAACCAAATGACAACAAATTTCACTAAGGACGATATAATTAGACCATTTTGCAGTAACTAATTAATTCTTAGAATTGTCTAAGTGGGTATTAAGTAAATTTAATGGACAGTTAGAATTCTCATATTTTAGTGGTACTTATGTCTTTATTATTGATTTAACCCAGGTTCCAAATGCATAAATACATAATAGCTCTAAGATTGACGAACACATATTCTAATTAAGGCTTCATTTGGCATGTTGGAAGGATTTTACGGAGGAGGGGAAATAGGGAAAAAAATGAGAATAAGAATGCGAAAGGAATTGGATTAAGTTTTAAAAATAAATAATTGTGATGACTGAATTATCCTAATTATCATTGTTAAATATGCGATCTCTTAGTCATAGATTCTTTACTATGACTTGTAAATTTATGTTTTTTGTACTACCATCATCATAAAATTTAAGTACTCAACCAACATTTGGATGGATAGGATTTTTTTCATCTTTATCGACTCTAAAATGACAATATTTTTAAATTTAATAACATAGTCTTCCATTATATTATTACTTTAATAATTTTGTTATATTGGATCATGTGTGATTTGTACATGAACATCCGTATGTAATTGTGAATTAGTGTTTTTTAAATGTTATTTTTAATTATAATCCATTTAATTTCAGGTTGACGCCAATTTAAGGATAACCATTAAACCGGTGCCTCAATCAATTTATTGTCTAATGGACCCAACTAAATACTCAACAAAATTGAGGAAAGAAGAAAATAATCACGAGCCATTTTGCTAAATAGATTGAAGAAGAGTCCATTTGAGGAAGGCCCACAAGGGAGATAGATATTGTGTCTTCACATTAAAACTCAACCAACATTAACCAAGAGCATTTGGTTGAGTGGCTGTGGCTCATCCAACCTTAACCACGGGTCTCGAGTTCGAGACGTGGGAATGGAGCTTTGCTCTTGGCCAGCAGTCCCACCCTTCGAGGTGCCTTACAAATCTGCGAATCCGGATTAGTCTGGGCCCGTTGAGTTCCCTGTGACATTGGGGCTGGCCTGGGATACCGGATGCGAAAGCAAAAAAAAAAAAAAAAAACTCAACCAACATTTGGACGGATCGGAAATTTTTTCATCTTTATGGACTCTAAAATGATATTATTTTAATTTAATAACACTATTCCATCATATTAATACTTTAATAATTTTGTTATGTTGGATTATGTGTGATTTGTACATGAACATCCATATATAATTGTGAATTAATGTTTTTTAAATGTTATTTTAATTATAATCCGTTTAATTTTATGTTGACCCCAATCTAAAGAACTAACCATTGAACCGGTGCTTCAACCAGTTTATTGTCTTACTCCTACCTACTTAACTAAATACTCAACAAAATTGAGGAAAGAAGAAAATAATCACGATTCACGAGACATTTTACGAAATAGATCAAAGAAGAGTCCATTTAGTGAAGGCCCACGAGGGAGATTGATTTTTTTTTGGGGCCAAAATTGTGTCCTCACCTTTGGCATTGCTATCTGAAGCATTCAGCCATTCATTGTTCGCAACATGTCAATGATGTAAACAGAAATTAGAAAGGGTTGGGAATTGGGATTGATTTGGTGACAAATTTATGGATGGCATTTTGTTTTCTCATTCGGTGGCTATGGAAAAAAAAATGATATTATAAGATTATTTTTATTTCAAATTTTATATCCATTAAAATAAAAAGTTTACAATTAAATTAAATCTAAATTGTTCAAAATCAATGTTAACGGTCCAGTGATGAGAATACTTTGTTCATCAAAACCATGACTCTCAAATAGTCAAATACACAGTAGCTCTTGATTGAGAAAATCAAAAACTCATTTGGCATGAGATAATACATAAAACCTGATTGGTATCATGAAATTTGCTGAAAATTCCATTTCCATGTGGAATTCAATAGGCCCCCATTCCATCAAATGGTTTCCATCACTTTTACTCAAATTTGGCAATTCCATCTTTTCATTTCCATATATTACCCTTCATCCTGTCTCCTTGACAACCTTCCTCCTCACACTCCCCCCGGGTGACAAGGACCTGTTTCCTCGCCATCGGTGACCTTCTCCCACCACTGGCAACCTCCATACCATCACCGGCAACATTCCCCAACATCAAGAATGGTAAAGCGAAGCGGAGCAAGTGGTGTGTGGTTTTTGAAGAGTACGATTTTCGGCATTCTTTGTATTTTCTTCCAAAAATACTTTAATATGGTTACTTGATTTTTTTCCGGGCTTGTGATACTGAATGATCGTTGGTTTCTCTTGAGAAGAAGAAGCGGATTTTACTGGTAAAGCCCATTGCATTTTTTTAGGGTTCCTTTTTTTTGTTTTTCTTCGAATGGTTTTAAGGACTTCGTTTCTGAATTTTTTTACATTTTGAAGGTCGTTTGTTCATCATTTCACATTGCTGATTGAGCTTGAGTTGTTGTGTCTGTCGATGTTACCGGTGAAGATCTACTACTTTGAGCTTTGCTTGATGTGGTTTGAAGTGTTTGGATATCCGATCTGTGTTAGGTTTTTTGTATTTGAGGTTTTTCCAAGTCTTTTAGCTTTTCAGCTCTTGGGATTATGATGGTAGGATTTCGTGGGTTGATGGTGGGTAGGTGGTGCTAGTGGTGGGTGGTGCTGGCGATAGTGTGTGGGTTCTTGAGCTTGAAAAATGTGAAGGGCATACTAGTCTTTCAATACATGGAAATACATATTATAATAAAAAATAATATCTTATTTTAATGACATACCAAACATACTTTTACCCCTTATTTCTATCTCCATATCCATTTCCAATTCCATCAAAAGCAATTTCACTGTACCAAATGAAACTATAAGTTTCTTTGCCCTATGCTCATGCTATATATTAAGTTGAGTAAAGATGCTTTGAATTCCAGCAAGCTTAACGAACTAGGACCAATGTTATGATGAAAACCATAAAACTAGAAACTCTAGCGACCCTTGAATTGTCCGCCACAACTAGCTTTAGATCCATCATAAGCTATAGATCCTGCATGATATAGTTTAATTTCATTGGGAGAAGGTAGTTTCTACTTTAATGATTGAAACGTCATCCCAAAGAAGGTTAAGAATGATGATGCCAAACACGAAAAGAAGATCGATGATTAATGACCTTTTAAATTAGTCATATGAAAGATTTCCTGTAAATGAGATGTAGATTTATCTCTCTTGTAACAATAATTAGGTCATTAATATATACCCTTCTAATAATAATAAAAAAAATCAATGGAGAGCACTTGACATAATTTACTTCATTAAGATTCGTAAAGGGGATCTTTGTAATCTTAAGCCATTAATACCTAAACCTCTAATTTTTAAAAAAGTCCAATGGAAGGAAATTGAAAATTTATTTCATTAAAATTGGTAATGACGAGATTTCATTTTTAAATTGATGCAAGGGATTGTGTAGATCTTAAACATATTGAAAGGGCAAAAGAGGCCCAAGTATAATGAGGGCCCAAGTGAAGAACTTAAAAAGGTTGTCGTTTATGCATATAATATTGTCTACGAATTATTTTGCCTACCAATTGGCAATTGAGACTTTGGGTCTATTTTTTTTTTGGGAAAATTCTAAAATAAGACCATCAAATTATCAAAAGGACACTTTGATACACGAATTTCAGAAGGGATAGTTCAGTACAATGACTGAATTGTCCAACCCCAAATTAAAAAGAAATGTCTAAAATGCGCTTGGTTCAATTATATGATTCCTAAATTCTCTTAAGGGATTCCCAAGTTAGTTGTAGCAAGGGCATTTTGGACATTTCTTTTTAATTTGATGCTGGACAATTTAGTCATTGTACTGAACTGTCCTTTTCAAAATTCGTTGTAGTAAAGTGTCCTTTTGATAATTTCAGAGTATTTATTTTTGGAATTTTCCCTTTTTTTGAACAAATTTTAAGTTTTTTATTTTTCAGAACGCTAATGAAAAGACATTTTCAAACATACTACTCCGTTCCTTATTATAAGTCCAACTTCCACAATTTTTTTGTTCCAAAATATAAGTCCATTTTGGGATCAATTAATGCTACTGTGACTATTTTACCCCTATATTGGAAATATGGAAGATGAGAGAGAAGGGTTATAATGCATAAAATATTATTTTAACATCTATTATTAAATAAGGGTAAAGTTGAAAAAATATGATATATTTAATACTATAACTTTTACTTCTTAGTATGTGAGAAGTAGTTAGGGTGGATTTATAATAAGGAACATAGCGGTAAGTTTTAACTATTTTGAAAACAGGGAAGTAAATGGGTGTTTAATATCCCAAAGCCCAAAAAACCGATGCTTTAGACAATAGGTACCGGTGGAAAATGATTAACATTGCCTATAAGCAACATTTTCTCTGGCATAAAAAAGGCAACATTTTCGCTTTTTTCAAGGTAGTCCTGTTCAAAACACATTTAAGCATTAAATATGTGGATCTTTCCTAATACTAAAAATTTAAAAAAAGACGTTGGGAGGGTTTAACTCTTGAGAAAATTTTAAAAAAAGACTCTCAAATTATCAAAAGGATATTTTGCTACAACGAATTTCAGAAAGGACGGTTCAGTACAATGACTGAATTGTCTAACATTAAATTAAAAAGAAATGTCAAAAATGCCCTTACTACAACTAATTTGGGAATCCTTTAAGGGAAGTTGAGAAGTTTTATTGGAAGTTGGGAATCCTTTGAGGGAAAATGGGAATCCCTTAGGCTGTGTTTGGTTCAAGGGAGGGTAGGGGATGGGAGGTTCATTCCTGTTTGGTACGGGGGATTTGGAGGGGAGGGGAGGGGAAGGAAAATTTTTGTAAGTGGAATTTTTTAAATTTGAAAAAGTAGGATTATGATATTTTAAGAAATATAAGATGAAAAATAAAAGAATGATAAATATAAATTAAGAACTATTAACCATATTTCTCAAATTTTTGTAAAATTAAGTCACAAAAATTTTCCCTCCGCCCATTTTCTCTCCCCTCCCCCCATACCAAACAAGCCCTAAAGGTAGGTGAGGGTAGGGTAGGTGAGGTTATGAACCTTGTTTGATTGGAACAGAGGTGAGGTAAGGGGATGTATTTTAATAATTCTTGTTTAGTTCAGGAGGGGAGGGGAGGGGAGCTAATTAAAAATTGACAATTATGCCCTTATCATTTTATTTATCTTCTTTCTTCTTTCTTTATCTTGAATTACTATTAAATTTAGAAATGCTACCTCATAAAAAATATCTTAAAATATATTACCAATATAGACCAAAATATCAATTAGATACACTAAACTTTTAAATTAAATAATTCTATCAATCTAATATTTAAATTTAAATATATGCTCATGGTAAAAAAAAATTAAAACTATTAAACACTTATTCACCATGTTTTCTGATAAACAGAAAGTTAAATTACAAAAGCTAAACAACTAAAACACCAAATTATGTGATCCTTGTATCCTGCAGCAGAGCATCTGTGGCCTCTTTCGACAAGATCTATGTTGCATCCCTTGCCTCGTTAAAAAATCATCTTGATATCCCAATCCTTATTAATCAGCCCCCGTAATACTCTCAGCAAATATCTGTCTTCATGCATCTCAGTTTTCTCATTAACCCACCGAAGAACGTGTGATGTCAATGAGCTTTTTGGCTCTCAGATTCCTCAAGAAATAGGACCACGCTCTTGAATAAAACTCAATGTGGATCTGGTTAAGAAATGAAAGCCTCGCCGTCGGATGGAATGAAGGAATAACCAAATGAGTTTAAGAAACAGAGAATATGCTTAAGAAAAATGGAGTGAAACCAAATCAGGATGGAATGAAGGTATAACTTGAAGAACAAACTCAACTACTTACCATAACAAAGCGGCGGCGTCGGTGGCAGAGGCGGCGTCGGCACAGTAGCTGGAGGAGGACCGAAGAAGTGAGGCAGCAGGACGAGCAGGGAGAAGACGGCACGGGAATGAAGAAGAAGAAAGGGTTTTAATTACAAGGGGTAAGTTTGGAATAATGAAAAATCAGTATGGGTAATATAGTCAAGATAGGGCAGCAAATTTCTTAACCCTCCAAAAAACCCTAAATTGGGGGCAAGAGAAGGAGGGGAGGTGAGCACTAAATGACAAATATGTAACCCTCCCCTCACCTCCATTTTTCCCAACCAAACAAGGTTTTTATCTTGGGAAAATTTCACCTAAGGACCACTGTAGCCATTTAATTGAAAAGAAGGACCACAAGAATCTGAAATTTCAGTTAGGGGCAGTAGGGCAAAGTGAAATAAAATTGGAAGGCAAAATGACCAAATCACCCTTCTCCCAAATCACCCTTTGTCCGCCCGTTTTCTCTCCGAAATTGACCCATTTGATTTTGATTTTGAAATCAAAATCTGAGAAGCCTCTTCACCAACAGTAACCAACGAAGATATCGGCAAGGCAACCTCCACAAAGCGTCCCCAGATTTGAGCCATGCGTCGATTTGAACAATAAGAAGAATAAGAACAAGAAGAAGCGCTCAATCTTTTGTGGGAGACATGAGTCGATTTGAGCCAAAGGTTATCTAGCGAAAGGTTCGAACCAATCCCGCCCCCAGATTCACTATTCGTCCGTTTCTCTTCTTTCTTGACAGTCCCTTCTTTCTTGACAGCCAAAGGTAACACGCACAAGTAAGTAAGAATATGCACATGAAAATTGCCATATGCACAAGGAAATGGCCATATGCACAAGGAATTAGCCACATGCACATGCACAATGAAATTGCCATATGCACAAGGAAATTACCCATATGCACAAGGAAATGGCCATATGCACAAGGAAATGGCCACATGCATATGCACAATGAAATTTCCATATGCACAAGGAATTAGCCATATGCACAAGGAAATGGCCACATGCACAAGGAAATTGCCATATGCACAAGGAATTAGCCATATGCACAAGGAAATGGCCACATGTATAAGGAATTAGCCACATGCACATGCACAATGAAATTGCCATATGCACAAGGAAATGGCCACATGCACATGCACAATGAAATTTCCATATGCACAAGGAATTAGCCATATGCACAAGGAAATGGCCACATGCACAAGGAAATTGCCATATGCACAAGGAATTAGCCATATGCACAAGGAAATGGCCATATGCACAAGGAATTAGCCACATGCACATGCACAATGAAATTACCATATGCACAAGGAAATTGCCACATGCACAAGGAAATTACCCATATGCACAAGGAATTAGCCATATGCACAAGAAATGGCCACATGCACATGCACAAGGAATTACCCATATGCATATGGCCATTTCCTTGTGCATATGGCTAATTCCTTGTGCATATGGGTAATTCCTTGTGCATGTGGCCATTTCCTTGTGCACATGGCTAATTCCTTGTGCATGTGCATGTGGCAATTTCCTTGTGCATATGGCCATTTCCTTGTGCATATGGGTAATTTCCTTGTGCATATGGCAATTTCATTGTGCATGTGCATGTGGCTAATTCCTTGTGCATGTGGCCATTTCCTTGTGCATATGACTAATTCCTTGTGCATATGGCAATTTCCTTGTGCATGTGGCCATTTCCTTGTGCATATGGCTAATTCCATGTGCATATGGAAATTTCATTGTGCATGTGCCTGTGGCTAATTCCTTGTGCATGTGGTCATTTCCTTGTGCATATGGGTAATTTCCTTGTGCATATGGCAATTTCATTATGCATGTGCATGTGGCTAATTCCTTGTAAATATGGCCATTTCCTTGTGCATATGGCAATTTTCATGTGCATATTCTTACTTACTTGTGCGTGTTACAAAATATGCCTGCTCATATACATATGCAAAGAACATAAAAGGATACCATTAACTTGTGTACCATTTCATACATCATGAATTTCATCTTGGTACTTGACACATTTTGCCATCAAGTACCATCCTGAAATTTCTCATCTAGTGACAATTGCTTTATAAAAAAAGACAACTACCAAAGATGCAACCCATTCTAAAAAAACATAATGGGTGCAATATGTACATCATCACAGCTTCTTTTCCCACCAAATACAAAATATGCAGAAGCTGCTTTAACAACAAAAAACTAAGTGTAACCATGTCAACAAGGATTGGGGTTAGCGTAAGTCTTTACGGTATGATCACCCTCGCCACATCTTGAGCAATGATAGACTTTTTTATCTTGAAATTGTGATTCTTTCCTCCGAACTCTAGGCCTTCCCGGACGGCGACTTGTCTTTGGAGGCAACAACTTTTTGTACGAGGAATCAAGATCTTTGAGTGTCTCAGGTGTTGGCATGTCATAAGTCTCAACTGGAATCATTGGTCTTGCATAAGTCTCATTCGTCAACAAGATCTAACAATACGTCATCTGCATAACTGACCTTAAACTTCATTTTAAATCATTCATCTTCATGCCACAACTCTTCTGCTACTAATCTCCGTATCTCTTCATATGTCATCCCCTTTTCAATTAATCTTCCGCTTATAACACCACCTTCATACATCATTTTCCCATCTGAATTACTGACACATTCACCTCCAACATGGAATATGCAAAATAATTTCTTGATCGAAGTGCTGGCCATTTCTCATATGCTCCTACAAATAATCGTGTCTTTCTGTCATTTGAACAAGGTGTAGTAAATTGAAAAATACAAGCTATGTCCAGGCAACGCACAAGGAAATGGGCATACGCACAAGGAAATATCAATATGCACATGGAAATCGTCATATGCACGAGCACAAACAAATTGACCTTATGTCCACTCCATGCACAAGGAAATGGGCAACGCACAAGGAAATCTCAATATGCACATGGAAATCATCATATGCACGAGCAGAAACAAATTGACCTTATGTCCACTCTATGCACAAGGAAATGGGCATACGCACAAGGAAATCTCAATATGCACATGGAAATCATCATATGCACGAGCAGAAACAAATTGACCTTATGTCCACTCTATGCACAAGGAAATGGGCATACGCACAGGGAAATCTCAATATGCACAAGGAAATGTTCATATGCACGACCAGTAACAAAATGACCTTACAACATGCTACTTCCACATCAGCACCACTTTAGCGAGCAATAAAAACACCTTCATGTCAGCAACATGAACCAGAAATAAATGAGGTGTAAATGAGGTTCAAGAGAGAGACAATGAGTGGGTCCCTTCATGCTTGATATAGTTATTTCATGAGCATTATAACCATGTGCATTCACCATACAAACGAGAGAGATACAAAATGCTCCAGAGAAAAAGAGAACGAGTGAGAGAGAGGGGGGAGGGAGAGACCGAGAGAGGGAGGGAGAGAGATATACCCAACACAAATTAAAGCTTGTGCGTGATTCCATTGATTTTCGCCTTCATCTTCTTCAAACGTTCTTCAAAATATCCCAAGTCAATCTTCAATCTTCCTCGTCATTTTTCAGTGTCCATGGCTATGGGTCTTTGAAATCACATCTTTCTCTTTCTTCTCATGTCCTTGTACTTACCTTCTGTCACCTCAACTTGTCAAGGTTGCTAAAGGAAATTAATTCCTCATTTACAAGGGCTTTTCAGTATTTTAACACATCCATTTAATTTCATTTAAAGACCCAAGGCTTGAAGTGAAGTTTCAGATTTTTTTGTTCCCTATCAGATATTAATTCCCTACAGTGGTCCTATAGTGAAATTTTCCCTTTTATCTTTCAACCCCTCCCCTCCCTACCCCTCCCCTCCAAAAACCCTGAACCAAACACAGCCTTAAGGGAAGTTGGGAATCCCATAATTGAACTAAGGGCATTTTAGACATTTCTTTTTAATTTGGGGTTGGACAATTCAGTCATTGTACTGAACTGTCATTTCCAAAATTTGTTGTATCAAAGTGTCCTTTTGGTAATTTGAGGGTTTTTTTTTTTTGAAATTTTCCCAAAATTGAATTCAAAAGGTTCCAAAATTCAAAAATAAATTTGTTCAAGGCACGGAAACATTGAGTGATAAGTACTCTATTTTGGTTCAAACTTCTTGCTTGTTCCAGAAAAAGAGGAGTCTTCCTTTTTTTTTTTAATGCCACGTCCGTACACCATAAATCCATGATTTCGAAGCTTACTATCGTCTAAAGTGGAAAGTTGATCCACGAATCACGATCTTAAGCTCCGAATCAAAATAGTTTTTTTTTGGTCCATTCTTTTTCTGTTCATCACTTCGATAATATGGATATTTCACTTACCTCTTCGCTCTCTGAAATTTCTTGTTCATTATTTCCTTCTTCTCCTTCAACTTCATTTCCTCCTCAACCTTCCTTCGAATCAAACGCCTATAGATCATTGCGTTTTCCCCCAAATTTGCGTTCACGATCCAGAATCTTTCTCCGGAAGTCTTTGCTTTCCCGCCAAAAGCTTCGAGTGATAAGGGCTGCTCACAGTTCAAATTCAAAGCAAGCACATGATGATGGGTTTGTGCTTGAAGATGTTCCCCATTTGACGCATTTCCTCCCCGATTTACAGGTGTTGATTTTTGTTTGCATCATTTTTCGTTAATTTTGTTTTTTTTGTTTGTGCTGATTAGTCTGTTAAGTAATGCTTTAGCTCATCTGGATTGTTATAGATTGTAATCCTATGTTATTGAAAATGTTGTTTGCATAGCATGCGAAATTTGCTGTTATCTTACTGTGGATTTGAAGGAGAGATCATGGCGTTTAATTTGAAGAGTTTAGGCTCTCAACCAAAATTACAAATATACAATTTGTGTGCATTCATGAAGAAATATGCTGAAATGCTTTTTTTTTTTTTTTTGAAAGTTCATCTCTGCTCTCTACATTTGTATCATCTCCTCTAGGCTTATAGTGAGAAAGGAAGCATTTGTAGTAACTCTAATTTAAGGGAGGACTGTGTGTGAAAAAAGAAGAGCATTTTGGTAAAGACAGCAGTGGATATTGAAATTCAATATGGTCGTAATGAAATTTGATATTTGCAGGAGTTTCAATCCTGTAACTATGCTTAATGAGAGAATTATATTGATATAGGTCCCCTCTTTTTAAAAATTGCACCAACTACTTGAAACCTAAGATAATGCCATTTGAATGGTATTAACATCCAGCACCCAATAAATTTGAATACAGAAACCGATATGCAAACACAATAAAACTGAAATGACTAATTATGAATTATAAGTTTCAAATTGAAATCTCTATTGAAAAATGTATGCCTGTTAGTTAAGAATTAGTAAAAATGCGTCTTAAGATACAGGATTTCTCCATTGGGTCCTAATTTCAGAATTCTGCATGATAAATTTGAACTGAAGAGAAATCGGTCAAGTGACCATGAGTGGACTGTTTGTTGACTTCCTATAACCTTTTTCTTTTTAAAGCATTTGATTTGGGACCTGAATTTCATGCAGAAAAACAAAATGATTGTCCGGAAATAGAGGTCCATTTGAGAACAAAATATTAAAATTTTGGAGACTATGAAAATGGCAGCTTCTCTGGCTTTATGAAAGGAATTAGTTCTAGAATTAGAAATATATTGTTCTCGAGCAACTTTAACAAGAATATTGTACTTATAATGGATAACAGCGTTCTTTTAGTTATGGCGAGTCTATTGTTTATTCACTATTGTTTTTAATGCGCTCAAACCTTGTTCATAGGAGTGATTTATAGCTGAAAGAAGCTTGGATGTACTTACAGTTTTTCACTCTCTAAATTTTATTTTAGAGAAGATATTTCATTTTCATGTTTCTCTTTCTTCTATATTTTCTCCATTCAGTTTATTCATGATGCTTATTGTATTACTTCCTTTGTTGCAGTCATATCCAAATCCATTGCAGAAGAGCCAAGCTTACGCAATTGTCAAGTTACTCCACCTTTTTTCAATTTTTTATGACACAATTTATTATTTTCTTTGCAGTTTTAAAGATTTTTCGGTTGTATTGTACCTAAAACTATTTTTGTTTTTTATAATCCTGAATTGAAATATTTTTTCCTTGTTTCTTTTGGATAATTAGGAACACTTTTGTGAGCGCTGAAGATATGGTTGCACAAAAGGTGAGTGACACTGTTTCATTTCTCTTTCTATGAATGGAATGCCTTTTTTTTTTATTGATGACCCTTGCTTTATGTTCATTTTTTTCATACCCTCCCTAGATTGTGATTCAGAAACACAGTCCAAGAGGAGCTCATTTTCGGCGTGCAGGGCCACGAGAAAAGGTATAACAAATGTTATATTTGTCCATTTCTAATATTCATAAATTAATAGTAATTTACTGTGAATGCTAGGTTTATTTCAAGCCAGAAGAAGTTCGAGCTTGCATAGTCACTTGTGGAGGATTATGCCCAGGAATCAATACAGTGATTAGGGAAATTGTTTGTGGCTTGAACTATATGTATGATGTCGAGGATATACTAGGAATTGAGGTGATTTCGTTGAAACCTATGGCTATGTTCTTTGCTTTTGCTGGGTGAACAATTGATGCTCACAAGTTGTTCAACATCATAATTACTTTCTATCGTGGTATAGTAAGGTTTAAAATCCAGATTTAATGAGGGATAATCTGAGCATTAATTATAGTGGACCAGATCTGGCATTGTCAATAGCTGGATGATATCTCTCATTAACTTCTATGCGACAGACTTACACTAATATCTCTCCTATTTGGTTTTCCAATTTTTTCTCCTTTGCTTCTTCTCATTGTCATTGGGCATTTAATGTCCTCAATCTCTGTACTTCAGTTTTGTTTTCTTCTTTCCTCTGGAGTGGGCCTAAGAGCACATCTCTTTTGCTCCAGCTTTTCTATTTGTTTGGGTCTTTTGTCTCTTTACTACACATTATTACTAAACAATATCAACAGATATTATTCCATGAAACCTTCATTTATATTGTTTAAAAGAATGGAATTATCACTTAATCTTAAGTGGCGACCTGTCAAAAACATAATGCAAAACTTCTGGTTTTTAATGCTTTTGTTGTTTTACCATCTATGCATTCATTGGACATATCCATAGGCGTGAAAATAAACACAGAGCATAACATGATATTGATGTGGTGATATGATTCAATAGGATGATAAAGAATAACAGCACAATCGCCATATATGAGTTGCTTTTCTGTTTCATTTTTATGGTAGGAACATTATCATAGGGAAGCCATTAAAAATCAGGTGGAAGATAATATATCCTCCTTAATGATGGTACAAAACGAAAATATTAGGAATCTACCGTTCCATCATAATAATAAAACTTTCCAATCCCCCTACATATCATTAAGGGTTTGTTTGGTATGCAAACTATAGTGAAATGAAATAAGAAATGAAACAGAAAAAGTAATTTGTGTGGTCTAGAAAAGTCCTTTACACTCTTGAATAATAAATTAATGGTAGAAATGGATACTCAGTTACTCACTGATAAGCAATGATACTAGGGGTGTAACGTGTTTTATAACTTGTCTTTTGTGCAATGAAAAAGGAACGTTTTCCATTCCCTTTACCAAATGCAATGGTCTCCCTCATAGATACAGTCAGCAGAACACCCATAAGAGGTTATAGAACAAACTTATTTCACAAGTTTATGGCCAGGAATATTCTTTAAATTTAAGCATTTACTTCCAGAGAAATACATCAAGAGACAGTGTAGGTAGCATATTTCCATAAAGCCTGTTTTTTCTGTTATTTCATTTATAAATTGAATCTATAATCTTGCTATGAAGAAACCTCTTCAAAATCAGAGGACATACCAAGATTTACCTAAAATTTTACACAGCCTACTTTCAATGGAAGTGGCTATCGGGGAATGTAAAACTATTGGGGCAGCTGTTTTTGGATTAAACTCACACATTACGCACAATGTCACAGGATAGATCTGAAGAGTATTTTGGACATTTTTATGCCACCATTTCAGCTGGTGGAGAAGTTTTGACTTCCCTTTGGTGTTCTTCCTGCAGTGATTCTAGTTTTCTTTTCCAGATTTGCAGAGATCTCTTCTTCTGCTGTTGATTTTAGGAGGATATCATATTCTTCATCTTTATAATATTTTCTTTTTATAACAAATTTCTTTTTTATGGAAAAAATTCCATCTATAAGCTGCACATGCATTTGTATTTTTGTGAAGCCTTGATTTCAACAACATAGAATCCACAATATGTATTCTTTAATTAATGTGGACTTATTGGATAATTTAGTCAGTTTTGTTTGCCAGTTGCCTTTCAGAACTTTGATCCTGTGACCATTGATTGGATACAATCACCTGAAAGTGAATTATAGGGGCACAGATTTACCTTGTTATATTAGATGTATTGTTTCATTCTTATTGTCTGAGGCTTAAAGGCTATACTTATTTGAGGGCATATTACTACTATTTTTTTGTATTAGCACTTAAGTTTGCGTGGCCATAATGCTGCTGAAAACAATGCAGGAAGGATACAAAGGATTTTATTCAAAAAATACATTGAAATTATCACCTAAAGTTGTTGATGATATCCATAAACGCGGTGGCACTTTTCTTCGCACATCTCGTGGAGGACATGATACCCACAAGATAGTTGATAACATTCAGGACAGAGGGATAAATCAGGTGGCTGTTTGTTAATTCGTATTACTTGTGTTCATAGCTTTACACCTTTTGTTTTAATCTAAACCTTGATGGTTGAACTGATCTGTGTATGTTAGGTATACATAATTGGAGGTGATGGTACCCAGAGAGGAGTTGCAGTCATATATGAGGTAACTGTTTGCTGTAGCTTCATACCTTGAACTTGAAGTCTTTAGTTGCTTATTCATTCATGAATAATTTTATGAAGTAATATGGGCATAATTTTATGAAGGAAGTTAAAAAACGTGGTCTTCAAGTTGCTGTGGCTGGGATTCCAAAGACAATTGATAATGATATTGCTGTAAGTGAAGCTTATTATAAATTATTATTATTTTTATTTCTATTTCTATTTTTTTGCAGGTTAAAATTTTAAATCCTTGGTTGCATATTATAATTTGACTATTTTCCTCATTTATGAACAGTAGTTTTTTCTTGTCATAGTTTTTTTTGCAGCAGAAATTCTTACTTCTTCATCAGGGGAATCTGTTGTTCTAACAAACAATTGGAGCATTTCATTTGATCCCTTGTAAATATTTGGTTGGTCTTAAGAAACAGCATATATACTGTAGTTTTCTCTAGGGGGAAAAAAAAAAAACTTTGTGGGGGAAGCATAAGGCTGGCCTCTATTATATACTCACTGGAAAAGTAGGATCTAGATGACGGGTGTGCTTTGGTCATAAATGTACTACCTTAATCCATTTTGTTTTCTGAATTTATAATTTTTCCCTAATTATCCGCATAGTAAATTGGGTTTCTGTCGATGGGGTAAGAATGCAAATGATCTATTAAGGTGTTTTAGGGAAACAACCATTCATCTTTTTACAAATAACTTAGTTAACTAATTTTTTTAAATTTTGTAAATTGGTTACATAACTTTTATAGTTAGAACCTAAGAGAGTATAATAAACATTATGCAGCATGTTATACAAGTCACGTGGGACTCCAATAAACGGCTAATTTATATATTATTACTTAATTATTATGGTTTTAGTGGCCCGATACGAAACAGTACTCGTTGTTGTAAGCATAAGATATATAGCAATTGTACAGCTCATATGTATGGCTTACGAAACGATGAGTACTTTTTACTTTATTAAGTAAATGTTTTTTTTCCCAGAGAGAAGAATGAGTGATAATTGATTTTGATATATTTCTTGTTTGGCTTCAGGTGATAGACAAATCTTTTGGATTTGACACTGCTGTGGAAGAAGCTCAAAGAGCCATTAATGCTGCACATGTGGAGGTTTTAAGTGTGGAAAATGGAGTTGGAATTGTTAAACTAATGGGAAGATACAGCGGTATTAGCACTTGAGAGATGCTTTACTTCATATATTTTTATTTCTCTTCCCCCCCCCCCCCCCCTAATTTCTATGTCTCAAAAATTATTTAAGAGTTAAATGCAGAATGTGAGCTTTATATGATGCGTGATACTTTAGTATTAGATCTTTAAGCATCTTGTTTCTTTTTTCAGCAATATACCTTACAACCTTCCATCTGCAGGTTTTATTGCTATGCATGCAACTTTGGCCAGCCGGGATGTGGTAAGATCACTACTTAGTCACATCTGCTTAATCATTGCTTGAAAGTTGTTAAGGAGCTTCTTAGTAAAACATGAAATTTTGCTGTTGACATTTTTGGTTAAAACTAATTTAGCCATCAGAACTGAATACAAGAGACAGCTGAGGACTCGGGAAGGGGGCCCGGTAGCTATAGTAACATGTGAGGGGTTGGTTTGCAATTGAAAGGTGGAGAAGAGATTTGGATAACCAAATATGTGATTTGTAGCACCGGAATCTATGACCTATTTTGATGATGAAGAGAGGAGAATCTTAGTTGATTTACCTGATTCTGCAATATTAGTAAATGAAGATGTTGATGTTAACGATAAATTAATAATTGATATGAAGGAAACCAAGCATACCCGTCACAGAAAACCAAAAATGTTTGTTTAGAATCCATTAGTAGTAGCTAGAACCACAAGTTAGCAACCAAAGGTACTTTTGCAAGAGGCAAATTGTCTCACAAAACATTGATGGTACAAGTCTCATATTATCCACTGTTTACTACCCCTCACATCACTTTGATTGCTTATAGAGACAACTAATGATAACGAAGTCAAACTGAAATAATCACCATATTAGCACTCAACAAAAATTACTCCGTCCCAACAAAAGCAAACTCAGAATGTTGGACTTGTTTTTGTAATTTATTGGCTCAAAATCTAATGCCCTTATTTCCTCAAAAAATTTAAATGTTTATTCAAATAACCTTTGAAACATTTAAAAGCTCACCCTTCGTGCATGGATCCTGAAAAATTAAGAAACTCACCCTTTAGACATGGATCCTTTCTAGATCAGCATTTACAATTGATAGTAAATAATCAATATTCTTCTTAAAAGTGGCTTTTTGTAGTTACTGCATGGTTGGGAAATGATTTTTTTTTTTGGTCTCTTTCTGTGCCCTTTTTACTCTTTCTTCTTCAGGTTCTCTTTTCAATGTAGTTTTCATCCTCATACTGCCTTTTTGTTCTTTAAATTGCTCTCCTTTAATCAACCGAGGAAAAAAAAAAAAAAAACTGATCAAGTGTTGTTTGTAACAGGATTGCTGCTTGATTCCAGAGTCCCCTTTTTATTTAGAAGGAAAGGGTGGTCTTTTTAATTTTATCGAAGAGAGGCTAAAAGAAAATGGACATTTAGTTATTGTGGTAGCTGAAGGTGCTGGCCAGGAATATGTTTCTGCTGAACTGCACGCATCTGCTGATAAGGATGCATCAGGAAACCAACTACTTCTTGATGTTGGCCCATGGTTATCCCAAAAGATCAAGGTATTTTGCATTATCTTTACTTGCTGTCTTTGTATTTGCTGTTCTCCTTTAATAGATTTTTTTTTTAAGAAGACATGTCTGGTAACTTCCATTATAGAAGAGGACTAGAGAGTATGCGAAATTGGTGATTTCTTTGGGAGACAGTTCCATTATTCTAACGATTGTGATTATCATCTTAGTGTAAGATTAACTCCTTAGTAATTCTTTGATCTGACTCAAGAGTTAAGTTTATGCTGATGGGAATTGTATTCTTATTAGTAGATGGGTTCTGTAACAAAAAAATAGCAACTAGAATAGAACAAAAATAGGAAAAAGATTTTTTGGTATATAATGAGAAAAGAATTAATTTCCTAAGTTCAATTATTTCCCTTTAAATGTGTTACTGTTTAAGTGGTGCCCCAATCCATTTGTTAATTCTCGCTAAATTCTAAAAAGTTCCATGAGTTGGAATGAGAAACATAAATTAATTATTAGATCTAAAATAAAGATTGATGAATGTGTTGGAGCGTGGACCTTATATCTTATACTGTATTTTTGACCAATCACTTCACCTTGATATGAAATTTGCTAAATGCAACAATTTCCGTGTTAAATGAGCAGTTGGTTTTATTTCTCAAGAGGCCGTGAACATATCTTGTACTTGCTTTTAGTTACTTATCCGACTTCTTTAATCCACATACTGTCTGTTACAGGATCATTTCACAAACGTTAAGAAGATGGCGGTAAATATGAAATATATAGGTAAATTCATGTTTTGCCCTTGAATCTTTCCTTTCTTACATTTTTATTGTGCAAGGAGTTTCTGGTTCTAATAACCTATTATTTGCTAATAACAATTACTCCCTCCGTTTCTAAATGTAGGGTCTACTTGGGAGGTGAGCTTGTTTCTAAATATAAGACTTCTTTCAATTTTTTCTCACATTTTTCCTAAATTATCCCTGCTGATCTAGTGAGTGTAGGAATAAAAGTAGGTTGTTAGGGTGTTTTGCTAATATCATGTGATTTTAATTAACTTAATTAACATTCTTAATCTAATCAAATTAGGTAAATAAATCTTATATTTAGGAATGGAGGGAGTATTATTTTGAAACGAAACGTGTATGTAAACTTCACATCTGGTTACCCAACACATTATTTTTATTCCTAGCACTAAAAACAACAATAAACCTATTCCACTAGACGTATCTGGCTACACTGACAGCACTCTGCCAATGTGCTGTATTAACTTAACTCTTAAAGCCAAAAAAAAAAAAAAAAAAAATGAAAACAAAAAATCCTTACACATCATTCTCATCTTCTATTTTGCAGTGTTAAATCAAACATAAACTTTACAATCCTTCCTCTATGTCAATTTCCCCAAAATTGATAAATCAGAAGACTTTTACCTTTTCTGGTCGTCCCTTGGATAGATGCAACTGCCTGTAGAGTTCTGCATAGGGGGATGTAGAAAAACTGTGCTTGTCACATTTATTTTGACAGTATAGTCATATGGCTGACTCTGACAAGATGAATGCAAAAGGTATATGAGAAAGACGTAAAATAACTTGTGAGGTGTGAGAATATTCTCTCATGCCCCTCCAAGCCCATCTTACGTGACATAAACCTGGACATAAACCGCACTTTGATAGGGGATGAAGTTATACCTATTAATATAACCCCAGTAGAACCCTCTTTGGGTTCGGTTCCTTCAAGGTAGATATGGGCGCCTCTTTAGACTGGCTACTGCCAGGGAGTATTAATGACTCTGAATTATTTACCTTTATGATTATGGAAGTAAGGTGAATATGGTGACTTCCTCTTTTTGTTTTAAATTAGAGGCTAGTTGTTGATTTTTGTGACTGGTTTAGTGTGCTGTAAATAAAATGTATATATAAGCTGAGTACACAGGTTTTGTCCCTTTTGTCTCTGAGAATCTTAATAAGAAAAGAATGTCAACGGTTGAGTTTATATATAGTGAAACTATTATTCTCATAAGTTCTAGAGTCCTTTTCTTCCACTTGCACATTCAAATCATATAATGGGGATTGGTAGCAGTTGATAAGAAGTTTCTTTTTTATTAGTATATACACAGCAGTTGATAACAAGTTTGCTTGCATATTTAAGTTTCTTTTTCCCTCTTTCCTTTTGGGTTAGGCTCCTTAGGGAGGGGCTTGTAAAGGGCTAAAAGCAACAACAACAACAAAGCCTTATCCCACTAAGTGGGGTCGGCTACATGGATCGCATGACGCTATTGTGCTCTATCGGTAACCAAATCTTTAGGTATATTATTTATTAAAAGATCCCGCTCTACAACTTCATTAAGTGTAAGCCTCGGTCTCCCTCTTCCTCTCTTAATCGGACTCCAGACTGTTTGATCTACCCTCCTCACTGGCGCATCTAATGGCCTTCTTTGTACATGTCCAAACCACCTTAAACGATTTTCTACCATTTTCTCACTGATTTTGTAAAGGGCTAAAAGCACAAGCATAAAATTTTTTCCATGATTTCTATATTTTAAACTTACAATACATTTTTTTTAAAGTTAATTCTGAAACATCACCTCGTTCCTCTATTAAATGCTTGAAGTTTGTGAAGCATAGAAAATAAAAAATGAAAGGAAACCACGGGTCTCTGAATAGATGTTGACGATAGTATTTCCTTAAAGAAGGAAGGGTATTCATTGAGGCTCTAAAGCTTCTAAAATAAATATTTCATTTATGCGTAACTACAACTATATTACCAATTGGAACATGCCTAAGATACACCTCACATTCACACTATGACATCACAGACATTGTACAACTTGTTCTACTGATGTTCGTTATCGGATTTTACGTAGAAGTTTCTTCCTCTGTTTTCTTGGGGAAAAGAGTTTAGTAGTCCTGAATCCTGATGTGTTGGTGGGGGTTATCCCTTCTACACTCTACAAAGGAATCAGGAAGCGTAAGTTAAAAATTCTGGGGCTTTTCCCTTTTGCTTTTCTGATTGAAGAGGATCCAATGTCCTCTGTCTTCGTAATGTTCTATCTTCTCTTGAATAATCTTTCTTCGTATATCAATTTTTTTTTAAATGCAGATCCTACATACATGATTCGAGCGATTCCAAGTAATGCATCTGACAACATTTACTGCACACTTCTTGCTCATAGTGCTGTTCATGGAGCTATGGCTGGGTACACTGGCTTCACAGTTGGACCTGTGAACAGCAAGCATGCATATATTCCAATTTCTGTAAGTGGTTCTTCCTGTTTCCTCATGTTTAATTTGAGTAAATGATCTTCATTACTATATAAATGTCACTAATAGATCTTTTTAAATGATCTTCATTAGTTCTGTTAACACATCTAGTCATTAACGCCCTGACATCTAATTCCTAGATAAAGTTACAATTTTTGTCCACATTGTTGCACAATTATACTCAGCCGTATCATCTAACAAACCATAGCCCATAGGTTGTTTCTTGCTTCTCCAAATGATAGACGTTGTTCCTTCATGATGGATGGAAAAGGATTATAAAAGAGTTGCTTTTGAAATAAGAACTAGATCAAAAAGCCTGAAATTGCATGGGGTGATTCCAAACAACATGGAGAAAGTGGTGGTAAAAATAAAGATAGAACGATGCAGAAGTTTACAAAATCCAATGGAAATAGTGATTCTACAGAAACATATTCTCTTTAGTTTTATGGAGTATAATTGTTGATAAATATAGAAAATAGGATTTTAAAAAGACTGTTAGTTTTTTTTTTGGGTATTAAGATTGTTCCTATTTTATTTAAGAAGAAATTACAATTAGATTTATACTTAGCAAAGCTAAGAAAGAAGCAGCATAAAGAGGTATGAATAAGAAATAGGGCCTTTAGCCAAAAACAAACGAGGGCCACTAAGAACTCGGCCAACTAGACAATTAATAGGATTTCACAATCAGAATCAAGATTTTAAAAGTTGATTGGTTGTTCAACCATCATAAGTACTTTATCTAGGATATTGGTATGATGCACTAAACATATGTACTAACCTAATAGTAATCTAACTTAAGATGTACTAAACATATGGTATGAAAAATAGAACATAGATAGCATCCTGTTTAAGAAAACCCTCTTCTTTCCATCACATCAGTCAGAATTACTCTATACGTGAAAGCTTTATCCAAATTTAACTTGGACTTGAAACATTCTAAACGAATTGGAGAAACACGAGTAGTAACAAAATTATTCCCGTCCATATTTAAATACGCTGCTCTGTTTACAAATGCCTTAGAAATCTGCATGATCTGAGAAATTAAAAAATGAACCCCTAAAAGCTGGATGCTCCACACCATTTTGATGCATCCTGTTTAAAAAAAAACACTCAAACATCATTTTAAGGTCACTAGAGATCACTGGTCATCAAAGTCATCAAATTATCATCATGTGATGTACTGTTTCCAATTTCATGTATAGATGGATATTTATAATGTGTGGACAAATTTATTGATAAAATGCTTTACTAGTTTTAATGAAGAGTGTATGACAATGAAGGAATATATTGTCTCTTTCTTGACCTTCTTTGTAACTATCTTCCATTGTAGCGTGTGACGGAGAGACAAAATACAGTGGAGTTGACAGGTCGGATGTGGGCAAGAGTTCTTTCATCAACAAACCAACCAAGTTTTGTAACACCTGAAGATTTGATTCAAGATGGAGTTCAAAAAGAGACGGTCAAGGGAGTGAATAAATGAAAACTATATTTAGTTCCTTACAACATTTTTTATTAAAAAGAAAAAAGAAATTTACATCTAGTCAGGTTTAAGTATGAAGTCTTGGGTTTGCCATGTGTTGGATCAAACAATCCAGATTCTTCAGTAGCTCATGTATTTGCAGCAATTATACGTGAATTCTTTTATATGAAAGTGTTACAGAGAAACTGAAATGTTGTATTGTCTTTCAGGCTAGATTTAATTCGGACAATGCAATCTTTGTAATTCATAATTTGATTCTTGAATCTGGAATCTGAGTAAATGTGACAGAATTTATTTATTTTTACTCGTTTTTACCAGCAGTTTATTTATGTTCAAATCATACGGTATTAAATAGGGTTATGTGCAAAAATACACAAGTTTTCCTTACAAGTGCTTCCGGAACTATAAACTCTTTTATGTTTTTGTGTAAAAATATATAAACTCTTTTTTTGTGTAAAAATACCTAGGGCTGAGCAAAATAACCGAAACCCGATGGGCTAGCCCGTTACCAGCAATTTTTACCCATTTAATTCTTGCCTAATTAAAGCCCATGATGGGCGGGTACAAACCTAGCCCATTTAAGAATTAAATGGGCGGGCGATGTGCACACCCTCGGGCTGCCCATACCCGCCCATTTATATATATTTTTTAAATTTGTTTTTATTTTGTCCAGTGAGAGTGAGTCAGTGACCATTGACATTCCTGTAAATTTCAATAAGTAAAAATGTAAAATTGTAAAATGCTATCGCCCGCCCATTTTAGTTTGAAGTTTAAACATTGAAAAGATGTTATTATGGTATTTGTTTAAATTTAAGTTCTTTTTTGCAACAAACTATGATGTAAACATGGATGTGGAGTTATGGATCCAACTGTTGCTTTTAATATGTGAATGTGATGCTTTAATTTTTAACTTTGATATGAAATTTAAAAATTTGTAATAATAGAAAAATAGGTCAAGGGATTAATGGGTTTTTCCCATAACTCATTTAACCTGCCCATTTAATCCAAACCCATTTAGTTCGGGTTTAAATGGGTTGAGGCTTGGGTATGAGCTAGCCCATGCCCATCTAATGTTAAATGGGCGGGCGATGAGTTAGGGTTCGAGCTACCCAACCCGCCCATTACTCACCTCTAAAAATACCCAATACTTCTTCAAATGGGATAAAACTGCTACCTCCTTTAACTTAAACCAACTTCAGTTATTTTTCATTTGATAGGCCCCACGTCACTATTTAAAATGATTATCTTTTTTAACAATAGCATCTTCCACCCCACTTAACTACCTCTTCTTGTCAGCTTGCCTAATTTCTCACCTTTTAGCTCTCTCTCTAACTCCATGGTTACCTACTCCATCCTCAAGCCAGCATTAAATGCGACGACTTAATTTGCAGGTAATTAGAAAACAAGGTGAGAATGAGACCACTGTTCCTCATGTCGATATGCTTTCGATCGAGATTCATTAAGGATAAGAATATTACTTCGCTGAATTCCTGTAACATGTGGTTTTGAATTTCATCCTCGCGGACATGACATGTTATCCTTAGTGCTGAGCTGGTTCTTCTGGTTCTGCATCTAAAACCTTAAAGGGGAAGAGAAAATGCGTATGGAACTTATGGGTATTTTTATATTGGGTTATCCTTAGTGCTGAGCTGGTTCTTCTGGTTCAGCGCTTTTATAGGAGTATGTTTAAATTGTTTTGAGTGAACCCATGATTTATTTGAGGTGTTGTAAAGGGATTTTGAGCGTTAAATTACCTTACTCTATTCTGGTTTGATTTTTGATGCCATTAATAATGCTTAAATGTTTGATGGTATTAGTTGATTATCTTCTAAGAGCTCTTGTCTTGAATGATTTTGTGTTTTTGTAAGATTTTGAAAGGGATATGTAGGTTGATAAAGTTGCATAAGTCTTGGTTTATGATAGTTACAAAATTAGAGAGAAGTTATCTTTTGGTTTATACGGAGAAACTTTAATGGATGGTGATTTTGAATTGTTTAATTCAACTTGCTCACATTGTGTCCAAGGTTCGTTGATTTTCGGTGATTTTGGATACTGATTTGTTGTTTTGAATCAGATTTTTCTGTCATTTGTCGCTATGACCCAACACTCCCAAACACCCCCATCGCGGCGTCCTCTCTCTAGACCAGAAACAAAACCCCTGCTTTTCCAGAAACATTTTAAGTACAAGTTGAGTAATATCTCCACTTCATTTTGGTGCTGCGATTTCAGTGTTGGGTCTGACTTCATTTGAGTAAGCAATTTATCCACTTCATTTTGGTTACCTTGAATTTTATTACTATTAGTACTATTATTGAATTTGTTCCTTTCATTCTAATACGGTATAACTCAATAACTAAAACAGTTAGAAAATTATCTTGTTGATGCTTTCATTTCTCACTGATTGTGTTTATCACTTGAACTATGAATATGCTGAGGCTGTTTGGTTTTCTAAGAATATTAGTGTGATTCAATCTAAATGCTTGAAGTAATCAAAGAAGCTGCTTTGTGGTATGTGATTGGAATAGTGTGTATATGTTGATTGGTGTTGAATTAGTAATTGTATGATTTTGTATTTACTGAACTAAAATTAGATTGTAAATGTAATTTTAGATGTCACATTTACAAGAGGAAGCTCTGCAAAATTTTTTTAAAAAATTTGCATAAAGTGATGTTAAGTGTATAGCATGTCCATTTCTTCATAATGTTGTGAGATAAACTTGACTAGCTTGTTGGAAATGGCATAGGTTTAATAGAATGGATCATAGTTGGATGCATGCATTGAGAATCACTAAAGAATATTAGATGGGTGTGGAAGAATTTATTGAATTTTCCAAAAGAAACGTGCCTAGTAAGAATGGCATGTATCTTTGCCCTTTTGTGAAGTGTGCAAATGCTTATCGTAAGAGCGTTGATGATATAAGAGATCACCTTCTTTGTGATGGAATCAATCTCCGTTATAAGGAGTGGCTTTGGCATGGGGAATTGGGAAGTACTGTACATGCGTGCCCGTCACAAAATGTAAAAGCAGCGGTGGATGATGTTTGTGATGATGGAATGGACGACATGATTAATGACATTGGGGTGAAGTCATTTTCTGTGGTACATGAGTTTAACAAGTTGCGGAGTAATGCAGAGAAACTGTTGTTCCTAGGGTGTACTAAGTATACTCGGTTGACCGGCATTCTGAAATTGTTGAAAATAAAGACAGAAAATGGGTGGGCGCACGCGGGTTTCTCATAGATGCTTGAAGCTTTGAGTGATATGATCCTGGTGGGCAATGTGCTTTCGAAGTGTATGTACGAGGCTAAAAAAGTTCTAAGCAAGATGGGCATGGAGTATAAGAAGATACACGCTTGCCCTAATTATTGTGTGTTATACAAGCCAAGGAAGGATGCCGTTGGTGATGATGATGGATCAAAGAAAGGGGTACCTTTGAAGGTAATGTGGTACCTTCCAATTGAACCACGATTTAAACGCTTGTTTGCAAATGAGGCACAAGCAAAGAAAATGAGATGGCATTGTGATGAGAAAATCTCCGATGGAAGATATCTCTGGCACCCTGCTGATTCTCCTCAATGGAAGAAGATAGATTCCATGTTTCATGAATTTGGTGGTGATCCGAGGAACCTTCGTCTTGGATTGTGTACGGATGGTTTCAACCCTTTCGGGAGTCTCGGTAGCACACATAGTGCTTGGCCAGTTTTGCTGGTCATTTACAACCTGCCGCCTTGGTTGTGCACGAAGCGTAAGTATGTGATGATGTCAATGATGATTTTGGGGTCGAAACAGCCTAGTAACAATATCGATGTGTTCCTGGCAACTTTGGTTGAGGACTTGAAGATGTTGTGGGAGGAAGGCGTAGATGTGTTTGATGCTTACAGGCAGAAGATATTCAAGTTGCGAGCTATGTGGTTTACCACAATAAATGACTTCCTTACATATGGCAATCTTTTTGGTTACAGTGTGAAGGGTTATATGGCATGTCCTATATGTGAGTCTGACACACACTGCCACCATCTCAAACATGGAAGAAAGACCGTCTACCTCGGTCACAAGAGGTTTCTTGATCGGTTCCATACTTACCGTAGACTAAAGAAGTGTTTTAATGGCTCATCTGGGTACCGATATGCTCCGACCCCCTTAACCGAGGAGGAAGTTTACCGCCGTGTTGAGAATGTCAATGTGGTATTCATTAAGAAACAGAAGACGAAGACCGGTTCCGAGAAGATCATTTGGAAGAAGAGGTCAATCTTCTTTGATCTACCTTATTGGCGATATCTCGATGTGAGCCACAGTATTGATGTGATGTACGTGGAGAAAAATGTTGGTGATAGTCTTGTTGGCACACTGTTGCACATACAGGGGAAGACAAAGGACAGACTCAATGCTTGATTAGACTTTGTTGAGATGGGCATAAGACCACGGTTGCATCCTATAGTCAGTGAAAATGGCAAGAGGGCTTATATGGAACCTGCTGCTCATACACTTTCCAAACAGGAGAAAAAATTCTGTGTGAGTGTTTAAGTGGGATCAAGGTGCCGTAGGGTTATTCTTCCAACGTTAATAGACTTATGTATATGAATGGTTTGAAGTTGGTGGGAATGAAGTCTAATGATTACCATGTATTGATGCAACAATTCTTACCAATTGCTATTAGAGGTATTATGCAAGATGATGTCAGGATGACTATAACAAGACTGTGTATGTTTTTCAATGCTATCTGCAACAAAGTCATCAACACTGAAAAGCTCGATGAGTTGGAAAATGAGGGTTACATTATATTGTGCCAACTAGAGATGCACTTTGCTCCAGCATTTTTTGATATTATGGTGCACTTGATTGTTCATTTGGTAAGGGAGATAAGGCTTTGTGGCCCGGTTTATCTAAGGTGGATGTACCCTTTCGAGCAATTCATGAAAGTCTTGAAAGGGTATTCCAAGAACCCACATTGACTTGAGGCATCAATTGTTGAAAGATACTTAGTTGAGGAGGCAATGGATTTTTGTAAATCGTATCTAAAAGGGGTTGAGGAAAACCCCTGACATGAAGATGGGATCGATAAGGGGGTACAGGGTGTCAAAGTGAAGACTATGTGCCGTGAAGAGGTGTTACAAGCACACCTATACTTCTTGAATAATATGGAAGAAGTGCGGCCTTATTTGGATGAGCATAAGAGGATCCTGAAAGAAAAGAACCTGAAAAAGAGTGACATGCAGTTTTCTAACAAGCATAAGAGGACATTCATTGGATGGTTCAAGGAGAATGTTAAAAAGGAGACCGATGGGTCAGATACAATAAGATGGATAGTCGGAGGGGCTCATTTTGAGGTTGTTACTTAGGGCTCTTTTGACATAAATGGTTATTCTTTCTACACTAAGGCTTAGGATAGCAACAACACCATGCAAAACAGTATCGTGATGGTGGTAGCCAAAGTGATGCACTTCTCCAGTTCTAAAGATACAAACCCACGATTGGCTTCCATGGCATATTATGGGGTAATTGAAGAAATTTGGAAAGTTAGTTACACCAAGTTCAAAATTCCAATCTTCAAATGCAAGTAGGTTAGCAATAGCACAGTTGGGATTGATCCCCACATTAGTATGATCTCAATCGATCTTCACTAGGTTGGGTACAGAGATGAGCCTTTTATTTTAGCAAGTCATGCGAAACAAGTGTTCTATGTAACAGATCCCGCAAATAAGCAATTGTCCATTGTCGTTCAAAGTAAAAAGCAAAAGGACGGTACTCCCACTTTAGATCTAGATGAGATACCCCCTTTGTGCGCAGGACCACCTCAACCAAGTGAATTTGAATTGATAGATGATGATTACCAATTTGCCTCTAGAAATGATCATTGTGAGGGGATATGGGATAACACATAAAGTGAGAACCTTTTTGAATTATCATGTATTAATTCTTGTTATTGTTTTTGCTTTGGTTTTGTGAAAATTGTGGCATTGTACTGACTCATCACATCTTTGATTTGTTGACAGGTACATGGCGGACGATTCTAACAATCAGCTACAGAACGATCCCCCTCAATAAAAGGAAAGAGGACCGACGAAGCTTACTGACATTGTTGTTCGTCAAGGAAAAAATGTGCAGCCTATCCGTGTGGAATTTTACGGCCACAAGAATCCTATCGGGGAAGTTGGCTCAAATTTCGTGAGCTACATCAGTTTTGTGGCAAGGAACCAAATAAACATCTTGGATGACGATTGGAGGGAAGTCGATAAAGACGTTAAGGATCAATGTTGGTCAAATATCTTGGTATGTTTTATCATTATCTATCTGTTTGTTCCTAACATGCATGTATTTGTTTTTTTTAGTTAACTCAACTGATGATGTGTGTTTTATTCTTTTTTTTCTTTTCAACAAAACTTCGATGTCCCAAACACCCAATTGTTCAAGGATTTTTGGTTGAACGAAGCGCGTAAGATGTGGAAGAATTTCAAGACTACCCTGACCAGAGACTACCTCCAGGAGGATAAGGCGTGTCAAGATCCCTATTAGACCTATCCTTCTGTTGACCCGGAGACTTGGAAGAAGTTTGTTAAGAAATGGCTAGACAAAAAGTTCCAGGTGTGTATATTTCTTTGACTTTGCTTCAAAACTAAACTTTTAACACATTACATTAGTTAACTAACTTAGTTTTATTTTCACAGGAGAATAGCTAAAACCAAAAGGAGCGACAAGAAAAGAATATCTACAAGCACACAATGTCTCGGGGGGGTTACAAGTGGATTGAGAAAAAGTTGGTTCAGAAACAACTTGCAGAAATGGAGGAAGCGGCACTGTCCGATCCTACCGTTGTTGTAGAGCCTCCACCGCCCTTCTCACATAATACAAAATGGGCTGAGGGAAGGAAGACTAAAGAAGGAACATTTATCAATATGGAGGTTGAAGCAATTGGAAAGAGGATTGTAAGTATTTTACTTGGTTGTTTATCCATTTTACTTGTGGTTTTATAGCACATTACAACTTATGATTTTTTCAGTCATTACAGGACGAACTTGAGCAGCATGCCACCCAAGGGTCCTTCACACCTTTTGGGAGGATAGACATTCTAGCCACGGCAATTGGGAAGCCTGGTCACCCCGGCTGAGTAATTGGGCAGCCCAGGACTGTAGGGTTGACCAAGTATTTCGGCAGCAAACCTCAATCCACTCGTAGAGAATCCGCTGAGGAGATTGTGGCTAAGGCTTGGGTGGAGATGGAGGCCCAGTTAAAGGAGCAGGTTGCTTTAGCCCAGCAGCAGATGGTAGTACAGTTCCAGGACCAGGTGGTAGCGAAGGTCCAGGAAGCTCTTTTGGGTGCAATGGCTGAGCAGATACATGCACAAGTTGAGGCACAGGTCAGAGCGTTTATCGTACAGCTTGGACTCTCATCAAATTCTTCTCAACAACGGGGTTTAAGAATTTACTATATATGTTAATTACCGAATTCTGGGTTTATCAATTAGGCTCACTCTGTATATTTCATCTATTGTAGGAGTCCCCACTACCGGCGGTCCAAGCGGCAAAGACAGTGTAACACCCCAAAATTTAAAAAATAGATATAATAAATTATTTAAGGTTTTGGGAATATTATTAAAATATTAAAAGGTATTAAAAAAATTTATGATGTTTTAGGTATTTTTTTAATAATTTTTAAGGAAACAAAGAGAAATAATTATAAGATAAAATTTAATTAAGAAGAAGAAGAAGAATTAATAAGGGAATATTTAGAATCTTGGGGTATTGTTTAAATTTTAAAAAGTCTTATAACTAAATTTGGACATAAAAATATATCTGGGTAATTTATTTATGGACTAAACTTGGACTGATATTTTTGAGAGTTGTAATTAAATTTTGATTGGAAGGGCAAAATAGGAAAGGGTTAAATGGCAAAGTGTAATATTTAGGTGAGGCAGAGGTAAAAGAGTAAACATCCCATAAAAATCTTATCATCATTATCCCATTAATTTGTCATGTGCTCTATTTCCTTTCCATCACTCTCTCATTCTCTCGAATTCCCGTCCTTTCTCTGCTCTCACCCCTGTTCTCTCTCGTCTCACCCTCTCTACTTCTTCGAGCTTCAGCAGCGGCAACGGCGGCAAGAACAGCGATGAGAAGCGGCGGAGATGCGTAAGGAGTTTGGCGTAGACTATGGTAAGTTTCTTTCCTCCATCTTCCTCCTCTCCTAGTTCGATTTGAGTGAGCTTAGGGAGGGAGGTCGATTCGAACTCTAGGGTTTCTGGGGTTCTTAAAATCATCAAAATGAAAGTTAGGCTTCGAATTCAAAGATTTAGAGAGTGATTTTGAGAGCAGAGTCAAGTTTGGCTGATTTAGATCAAGAACCCCAAATGTCTCCACTGTTCATTGACACCATCTTCTTCGATTTTTGGATGTTCATTGTTTTAAAGCTTGATTAAGCACGAATTGGGAAAATTTTAAGCGCATAAAGTGCTTGATGTGTTAATTTTCGATGGATTCCCTTCTCCCCTATTTTGTCGGATTTCTTGTTCTTTTCCTCTGTTCTTCACTAATATTATGCTCTAATTGATTTGAAAGGGAGAAAATATAGTTGTTGATTGTTTTAACTAATGATTGTTCAATTCTCTTCTTTCTTGCTGCCATGTTCCGTCGAGTTCTTGCTCTTCCTCCCTGTTCATTCAAATTTTTGCTCCCCTTTAGGCCACTGATTTCCGGTACAAGAATATAAGGTGGATTAAAATAGTGTCATGGAGCATATGAATGATAATTAGAGGCATTAAGAATTGGTTTATAATGTAATGATGGATTTTCTTTTGGGGTTTTCGATAATTGAAACTGGGGAAAGTAAATTGTGGTATGTATGAGTTTAGATTTCTTTACTAAGGCTGAAAAGATAGGGTTTTTGAACTACATGTGGATTATGTTTGGTCTTCAGGGTTATGTGAACTTGAGGATGATTGTCTTTAGATGGTGTATGGTTGGATTTATTGAATATGGGATCCTAAAATTGGGAAAGAAAAATAATGATTGATGATTTGATTATAAAAGTGATGAGATAGGAGGATGATTCTTTTAGACTAAGATTGTTTTCGTAAGAACCATAGGAGTTCATTGACCTTGGAATGAAAAATGTGGTAATAGGTTTTGGTTGAAAAGTAAGAAGTGTAAGTAATAATTGAAAGGGAGGACAATCTTGAGACGAATAGAGAATTAACTTGGGATAAGATGGCAGATTGTCACCCTCTGTGTATTTTCAGTTCTATCTCTATGATTTTCCTGTTCCCTAAAGTAATTATTGGAATTTTTATGAAGAGGTTGGAATAGTGGCATTGTAGGAGGCTATAGTTTTAGGTTCTATGTATAATTGAAAAGGAGATGTAAAATGTATGTGTGGTTATTGCAAGGATCTGTAATGAATTGTTTTCTGTGTTATGTGGCTGTTGTGAGAGGATTAATGTTTCAACTTGATTTTTGAGGATATGGGAAATGGTGAACACTAATTGAATATACATGTAGATATGAGATTCTTAATGTTGGGTTAGGTATTAATGGAGACGTTTGAAATGAGTTTTCTTTAAGAATGTGGGAGTTATATGCCTGAGGTTGTGTAATTGGAAACTGATTTAAGGGATATCTTATGAGATGATATAATTGAAGACGTTGAATGGTTAGTTGTGTTCTAATGTATGTGACTATTATTTTTTTTAGCATGATGTTTGTTTAAAGTAAATTGTTTGGTACAATTCTGGATATGAACGGAAGAAGTATCTTAAGAGGTTAAAATGGTGATAAAAGGTGTTAATATAAAGTTGAAGAATGGTTTCCGGATTAGGAATTAGAATTGTGAAAGATTTAGAAGGATAATGTTATCAATGCCCTTGAATGTTAGATGCATTATTGGAACTGAGGAATGTGTAAGAAACTTGATGATTGATGTATTTATGATAGGGAAATTGTATTCTCACCTTCCCATGGAAGTCTCAAGTTTATAAATTAATTAGAGATTGGACAATAAAAATTTTTAGACCTGAATATTTTGAAGTTAGGATTAGTAATGTTAAAGATTTTAAGTAAATAAAAGGTTATAATGTAGGTGTTAATGGGTATATATATATGTGGCTGTGAGGTTCTTAATGAATTAAAGTAGACATTTTGTTTTACTTAATAAGTGTATCCTTGTGTAACAATGGGTTATGACTTATTTGGGATATGGTATATAAGTTAAGTTGATAAGAAATGTGTGAAACAAGAAAGAGGAAGTAATAGATTTTAATTGAGAAGTTAGAAAGCAAGTTTTGGTTGAAGGGTTCATACATGATATTAAGAAGTGTATGTTGGGTTCTTTGTAAAACGTTAGAAGATTATAAGTTTTGTGGATTAAAGGTAATAGTGTTTAGTTTATTATGGGCAATGTGTAGATCTATTTATTATTATTATTATTATGAATTAGTTACAGTTTTAAGGTTTATTGCATACTTATATGTTGAAATGGAGTTGATAAATTTAGGTGGATTAGTAAGGCTGTCTAACATGACTTTATGGATTTGATTTTATATAGGTCTTTTGTTTGAAGTTTGAGGTTTTAGGAAGTGAACTGTTGGTGAAGTAGTATCAAGGTAAGTAAGGCTTCGGAAAATAGAAAATTTAAAATGGGGTCAAGTTTGTTTGATGGTCTAAGAATTTAGAAAGGTAAAGTAGATATTGAGATGTTTTAGGGGAAAGTTAAGAGGTATCTTATTAATGGGGCTAAAGTTAATATTGATGATTTTGAGAATTTCATATTGGATTTGGAATGAGAATATAATTATATGTGTGTATGTTTATGTCTTTGTGAGTGTGATGCTTGTTATATAATTATGTAATTGGTGAACAAATTAGGAGCTAAGATTAAAATACATGTTAGAAGCAAGAAGGGTAGAAACATAAGTAATTCATTAGGATCGTGAGAGATGTTGAATGAATGTAAATAAGTATAGTTATTAACTTATTATATATTATGTGTAATTATAGGAAGTGATAGTGAAGTGGGTGTTCCTAGGCACAGCGAAGGAAAGGAGCTGGTTAAGGACTAAGTTTGGAAGTATAGGTAGCAGTTTATTTCAGTAACAATTAAATTGCATGTATAATTTTGTAATATCTGTTGCATTTAATTTGTAAGTTTTTATTCCTTTCATGTTTGGAGTACTCCAGGGCTTAGGTGGGTCTCTCCCCCTTTGCTAGATCAGTTTAGTTATAACTTTAAATGTTATAACGAGAAAACCTTGCAGGTAAAGCCCCACTAGTAACAAATATATTGTTATCACTGGTTGGTAGGTTTTTATGGCACACAGATTAGTAGGATGAAAATTATCACTATATGTACAAGGAATGTATAGGGATCAAAAATCACTACCATGAGAGAGTCATCAAAGCCTTCTACTCTAACTTGAAGGTTTCTGTCACTGAATCTGAGGGAAAGACCACAGAGATCATTGTATCATCACAGGTCAGAGGAAAGAAATTTTCCTTTGATTGGAAAAATTTGAACCAATGGCTTCATATGGATGGACTTGGGATGGAAGAATATAATACTTGGCAAGAAAGGGAGAAATACACTGACACAGAACTTCTGAATATCTATCAACTAGACAGTCCAGTTAAGGGAACCCTTAAGCCTGCACAACTGCCTCCACCCTATCGAGTAATTCACTATGCATAATCTAGATGCATGGTGAATAAGGCAGGGAATTTCTCTCAGATCCTTGACATTGATAATCCAGTCCTGGCCATTATAATCAACAAAGTCCCTGTCAATCCTGGGCAATTAATCTGTGAAGAGTTTTTGAAATTCCACAAGACTAAGACTGTCAAGACTCCTCTCCCCTTTGCCCAATTGATTTCCTTCATCCTATGCAACAACAAGATTTTCTGGCTTGACAGTGAACAGAATATTGAGCCCCAAGATGCAATCTGACCACCATAAAGAAGATGGGTTTGAATCCTTTTGGTTAGGGATATATCCCTCCACATCCACAACCAGAAGTTCAGGAATAGGAGAGCTATCCTCAGGAGGCACCTGATGAAGAAGTTCATACCCCTGCCTCCCATTGATCTGAGCCTGTTGCACCAAAACAAGTGGAACAAGAACCAATGGTCCTTGAACCAGCAGCCCGTATTCCTGAAGGAGGAATGCCTCTCCAAGACCATGTGATCAATTAAATTTGCTGATAGAGTAACTAGGAAGAACTTCCTCTGAAGCATCAAGCCATGGAAGATAGACTTATGTAGAGGCTGATTGCTGCTCTAAATGACACTGTGGTTAAAACAGTCCAAGAGAGTACAATAACCATTATCAAAGGTTATGATGCAGTTGTGGGCATGCACAAGTTCCTCCACAATCGAATGGCAGGCCTTGAAGACATCCTAAGGACAAAGTATGATGTTGGTCTTCCTGGTTCACCATTGGAATCATTTTTTGGGCATGAGGCCCATCAGGTATCTCCCATTCACTATTCTCCACAACCCTCTCCCACACATTCCCATCCTACCTCTCCATTCACCAAAACACAAGCCTCTCCCAAACACACTCCTCCTTCACCTAAACATACTTCTTCTTCCTCTCCCTCCAGAAAAACCTCCTCAAATTCAGATAACCAAGACCTTCCTCCATCTCATATGCACCTCACCACCACTCACTTGTTCACCCCAAATCACCCTAAACACAAGCCCTCTCTCCACCATCTCACACCACTCCATCACCACCTCAGCCTTCTCAAATCCATCCCTCTCCTCCTCAATATACCCCTCGGCCAGAACCTACTCAGACCTATTCCAGAAAGGGGAAGCTGTGGTGGTTGATACTACTCTTACCCCTCCCTCTACTCCTTTTGTTGATGCCAAAAAGAGGGAGAAGAGATTCTGTGTAACAACTGAGGGAGAAAGCAGCAAAGTTCAAGAAAAGGCTTGGAAGCTGCTGCTATCTTATCCTCCATTGCTTCTGAAGCCTCTTACATTCCTGAGGATGTCTCCATGGGCCAGACTCTTGGGGAAATTTATGAACTGGCAGAGGCAATCAAGTTAATCATGGCAGAAGAAGAAGGCTTGGTGGAAGAGGCATCAGATCCAGAAGTTGAAGTCACCAATGTTCCCCCAGAAGATGATGATGTTGTTCTGGAAGAGGACATGAGCATGGCCATGGTTGTGTATGAAGGAGAACCTCAACCTATCTTTGTTGATACCTGGCTATTTATCCATCACAGAGTACAGGAAATGATTCCAGAGGAAACTGCAAGGGCCAAAGCAGAGTAAGAATTGAGAGACAAGGCTGAGTTTAAAGCCAAAGCCAAGGAAGAAGAAGAAGCAAGGTCCAAAGCAGAGCAAGAACAGAAAGCCAAGGCAGAGGATGAGGCCAAGGCAAAAGGGAATTAGGAGGTGCTCAAACCTGTGATTCCAAGTTGGGGCATCAGGGACTGTAATATATCAGAAGTCTAGTAAGTCAGTTCAAAAGGATCCTACCCAGACTACCTCAGAATTTCTCAAGTCTGATGAAGAGGAAGGGCCAGAGGTTCAATCTGAGGTTAAGAAAAAGAGGGTAAAGATGACTGCTCCCAAGCCTCCACCTAAGACAATGGCAAGAAGGAAGAGCTCCAGGACAACTAAGGGGAATGTGATTGAAGAACCTAAGCCTGCCCCCAAGTCTGCACCCAAGAGGAAGGCTGCCCCTAAAGAAAAATCCACCAAGCCTCCTCTAAAGAAGCAGAAGCAACAGTCTCGCTTGGACAAAATGCTCTCCTACTTCCCTCCTCCATCTCCTCCTAAGAAGAAAGCTCTGGCCAAGAAGAAGAAAGCACCTGCTAAGAAGAAGGAGGTTGAGATTGAGACTGAGTTCCTGGAAGAACCTTCAACTGACTCTGGGAGAATTAGCAGTGAGTCTGGTGATTATGATCTGGATACCAAGAACTGGTCAAGTGGGTCAGAATCGGATTGATCTAGTCCAAACCTCACTCTCGCTTGCATCAACACTCTCATCTGCATCATCCATATTTTAATTATCTCTAATTGCATATGTCTTGCCTCTGCTACTATGATTTTTGTAATGCATGACTTATAAGTTTACAATACCTATGTTTATCAGTACATGACTCTTGTTCAATCTGTATCTGCCTTCTTATCACTTTGACTATTTCTAATGTTTTGTCATCATCAAAAAGGGGGGAGAATGTTAGAATAATGAGTTTTGATGATAACTAAACATAACTTAGGCATAAAGAAAGGTTGGGTATAAAGATCAAGAATAGCTTAGAAATAATCTGATAGAAAATCCTAAGTATTGCCTAATCGATAAGGACAGATTATAAGTTAAGCCCATATAGCCTAATCGATTAGGGATAGATTAGAGACAGATTAGAAGTTGAAAATCAGAGGCGCCCAATCGATCAGAGACTCCTCCAATCAATCAGAGGATGAGAGAAAAGGAGCCTAATTGATCACAGAGGAATCTGAAGAACTTAGAGCAATCGATTAGATAAGCCCAATCGATCAGACCTCCCTTGTATTGATAAGAAGAACTAAAGAATAATTCATGTTTAATCTATACCTAATCGATCAGACAGGCTTAATTGATCAGAGGAAATTGTGTGATTGATCAAACATATGCTATAATCTGAATGTAATTGATTGGACAAGCCTGATCGATCAGGGACACCCTGTGATTGATCAGACGAGATATTTTTCTAACTTCTTGTTCAGTGATGCAGGTCCTAATCGATATATAATCTATGCGTGATTGATCAGTCATCAAGCCCTGTGACCGATCAGAGGCTGTGATTGAAGTGGCGGTGGATTTAATTCAAATTAATTAGACAGTCTATTTTAAGCTTTCAAAGTATAGAGTTGGTCAGGCCTATTCTGGGAAGTTATCGTTAGATAGATAACCTGCTTTAAAGCCGTTTGATACACCAACCACCTTCTGGAATTAATGAAGAGAGATGTTTTAAAGAAAAACTAGTACAATGGAGTTAATGCTTCACAGAACTCAACCAAAATACTCCATCAACATCATCAGATTCAAGCAACGGCTATAATCTTCTCTCAATGGACAAAATTTCAGAGTCAAGTATAAAAGACCCTATGAGAAAGTTGGTAGAGAGATCATTGATTGAAATATTGATTATCTGTATTAAGTACTGCATTCAATACTCACCAACCTTCAGAAAGTTCATGCATTGTTTGTTATTCTTCAGTGTGTAACACAATCTGTTCAATAGGGTGAACAAGCTCTGTATTTACAATCAAATGAGGATTACTCTTAAGATAGTTGGATCTTAAGAGTAGGATGTAATCTTACAAGTTGTAAGGGGGAGTGATCAGTGAATAGAGAGGTTTCTAGCTATCACTTGTAAAGGCATTCAAGAGCCTGATTTAATCTTGAAGTGTTAGTAGAACCCAACTGAAAGTTGGAGAACTGGACGTAGGCCAAGAGTTTGGACTGAACCAGTATAAATCTTGTTTCATTCAGTTTAAATTTTAAAAAGCACAATTCACCCCCCTCTTGTGCATTCCTGCCAATTATACATAGGGTGGTAGTTTGAGAAGCAGGAATGCCTGCTAGCTTCATTATATTAGTACTTTATCTATGGAATTTTTATTTTACTTGTGCTTGACTAAATATTTTTTATTTAAATAATTATTATTCTGGTTGCATCCTTCCTCTCGAAGGAGGTCCAACATCAAGCACTAGTGATAGGCTATCAACTGAGATAGCCAAGTTATTTTTAGTTATACATATGATAGATAGATAGTGTTACATATAAATAGATATTTTAGAATTATTATTATTTTGGCTCCCCAAGTACTATAAATAAGGGATATATACCCTAAGAGGATTACTATTCTTTTAATTGTTTTATAAACCACTATGTTTTAGAAAAAAGTTTTATATTTTTTGTATTTATGGGCTTCTGGCACTGAAAAAATAGTTATAAATCAATTAAAATGTATAGTAGTGAAAATCTAGGTGAAAATCCCACACCAGACAATGACTGTGAAGTTGGAGAGGAGTGTTATCTCCATCTCGATGTCCCTCGCCTGCGATCGGTCGCAAAAGCTCGCCAGTTCCTGAAGGCCTTCTTCATACATAATATGCTTATTTAGAAGGACCAAGTGAAGGTGTCTGTTACAAATGTCCCAAAGGATGAGAGAGGGACAACTGTACCCTTTCCCGATAAGGAAGTCACCAAACTAGACGAGGCGATTGGGGCATTCATCTTGTGGCCTAGATGACTTGTACACAGGACTCCACAAAAGGCGCCGGTTGATGTGGTATGTACACTAAAGCTTTGAGATTGCTTGTTTCATATATTACAGTTTGTAAAAATATATAACATTGATTTTTTTCATCACCTGCAGGCCTTTTCAGATAAATATCCTTCTCTTTAACTCCTGCGGGAGATGCAGCCAGCTTTGAACTACATATCCTTTAGGATGCCTCTAGGAGTAGTCAGTCCTGATCATACATATGAATTTGGGCTTGATGGTGACAAAGATATCGTGGAGTTTTTGACGATGGACGAAATTGACCTCGACTGGCTCGAATTAGCAACTATGTAAATGACCGTTACTTTTTATGTCACTGCAATATTTGTACTTCTATCCTTTTATAATTTCAATTATTCTATGTTAGGTACTTTCACAAGCTGTGCAACGAGTTAGGAAGGGGACAATACAGATTCTTCAGTCCATTGGCCTTGGTGAGGAGAGATGATTTCAAGACCCCGGCGAAGGAGCAGAGGTATGATGACGACATGTGGGCTTATGTCATACATCAAATGTTAGCAAATCGGGGATCTATCTATTTTGCGCCTATTCTTGAAGAGTAAGTGTGATTATTACCTTTTGCCTACTTTTCATCATTATGCACGTTTACAAATGTTATGCTTTTGGTGTGGACATAATATTTTTAATGTCATTCAATAAACACTGGACATTAGCTGTCGGTTGCCCTAGAGAACATTGTCTGGTTTGGTTTGACACCTTGAAGTGTAATATAACCTCATATCATAAAACTCTCTTATCAAGTTAAGTAATGTCAATGTCTTTATTTACTTTTGGGCTAAATAAATTATTTTCATGTATTTGTGCTAATTTTGGTTCCATTTCAGGGGCATTCAGCGATGACATTTTGTGGGCTGACTGCACCCAAAGCTGTTGGGCTGACCTATGCCAAAACTACCGAATTGACCATGACCTTGGCAACCAGACAGACCATGACTGAAGCTCCTAGAGAGACTCTTCTTACCAGAACCACTAGAGTGGCTACTACTGCTTGCTCCAAATGTCTTACTAATGCCCCTAGTAGGCCCAAAAGAATGGGAAGGCCTACTCTCGGCTGGCTGAAAAGGTTTACCCTAACCCTGCTGGCCTGAACCTGGGCCTTCATTAGGCCTAGCTTTCATTACATCTGCCTCCTTCATTAAACGATATGCCATCCTCAGATTCTCACAAGCTTCCTCAAAGCTCCCATATTCTTTCATAGATACTTGAAGTCTCAAATAAGGTCTAGTCTTCTCTATCAATTGATCAGTACGCCACACTGGGTCATCCTGACGTTGGAGAAACGAAACATAATAGGACAACTGAAAATGGCAAGAAATACACAAGAAGAGGGGTGAATTATGTATCTCTAAAAATTATAAGAACTTAAAACGTAGAGCACAAGGAATTTATACTAGTTCAGTTCTAACTCTAAACTACATCCAGTTCTCCAACCTCAGTTGGGTTCCACTAGTGAAATCAGGATTATAACAGGTTCCTGTATATCTTTACACCACAGAGAATTTCCTCAGTAAGATCTCACTATCTCACAAAATTCTCTCCCCCTTACACTTTGTAAGATAACAACCTTTCCTCTAGGATCACACTATCCCAAGGAAAATCATTCAACGAAAAGGATTAAGGAATTACAGACTTGGTCACTCACTTGAGTTGATAAAAATCACTATTTGTAGAATAGATGAGAGAACTCAGAAAAGTTGAATTGATTGCAATAGGAAATAGTAGTTGAATAGCACTTAATTCTCTACCAACCAAGTTTTGGGCTTCAAATGCTTTTATACTTCGTTTCAGAAATTTGCCCGTTGTTCTCTGTTATAGCCGTTGAGGGATGAGAGATGAGTTTTGAAATTTGGTGGAGTATTGATGATGATTTTTCAGTAGTAATTAATGCTCAGAGTATAGTATTAGCTTCTTCTCTATTCCCAATAAGCTAGGGCACAGTGAAGTACAAATAATGGCTCTATATCTCTGTTTTTGTGTATGGCTTAGTCTAACGTAAGCATCCCTAAATGGTAACTGTAAAATCTTCCAAATATAAAGTCAGTTAAGTATGAGAGAAGTAATATATTTTTGAAAATTTGAGTTCTCCAATAGATGCCCAAGGTGTCAATCGATTGATGCCTTCAGTTGTCAATAGATTGAGCTCAGATTGCTCCTGTAATAACTCGATGGAAATGTTAGTTATCGAATAAAAACTAAGTTCCCCAGTTGATGGCTAATATTTCAATCGATTGCTTTGTATCAATCGATTGCTTCAACTATCTATCGATTGCTCTTACTTATCTTTCAACTCAAGTTTCGATTGCATATCGATTGTGAAAGCCAATCGATGATTCTCCATCCAATCGATTGATCTCTTCCCTAATCACTTTGAAAACTTAAGATATATAATCGAAGTATATAGCAAACAATCGATTGAACCATCAGTCTATCGATTGCAAAGACTTGATGCCAATCGATTGGCGCTAAGTGCTATCGATTGCTTCTTAACTTAGTTTCAAAAATTGTTTAAAATTTTTTTTCTAAGTTAAGATGCCACAATATTCATAGCCTAAGTCATGTTTTGTCCCATCTTGGTTTGTCCCGGCCAGAAAATTTTTGGGACAAGACTACCCCTTCCCAAAATGATCAGATGGACCGGGACAGAAAAATGTTGAACACCTCTACAAATAATCATAAAAAATCCGTTCAAAAGGCAATGACAGCTACCACCGTACTAAAGGCCATGTGACTGACTAAATCAAATCAGGAGAATTTCAATAAAGGACCCCTATAGGAAATTAATATCAGATTGCTCCTAAATCTTTCTGAAATATCATTGTAGGATTTGGGTCCTCAATTGAAATTAAACTGTTATAAGAAAAGACGAAAACATCATCCCCTCTGACACTCTCCTCCTCACACTCATCTTTCTCTCTCTCTCACACACGTACACTCCATAGATGGTCACATGAACAAGTGAAACGGGTATATGAATAAGGGAAACGCTCATATGAACAAGGGAAAAACCCATATGAATAACGCTCAATAAAATACAAAATACCCCTTTGACAGTCTCTCTCTTCTAACACACACACACACACACACACTCACTCATCTTTCTCTCTTTCACGCACACACTCTACTGATAGTCATATGAACAAGTAAAACGGTCATATGAATAAGGAAAAAGCTCATATGAACAAGGGGAAAGATATATGAACAACACTCAATAAAACACAAAATACTCCTCTAACAGTCACTCTCCTCTAACACACTCTGTCTCTCTCTCTCTCTCTCTCACACACACACACACACACACACAAACACACATACACTTATCTTTCTCTCTCTCACACACATTCTCCACTGATGGTCATAAAACAAGTGAAACGGTCATATATACAAGGGAAAAACTCATATGAACAAGGAAAAACTCATATGAATAACGCTCAATAAAACATAATATACCCCTCTGACACTCTCTCCCCTCTGAGTGAATTAATTAAAGGTTTGTTGACAATGCAATGCAAGATTAATCCATCTAACGTAGAGAAATAACTTGGGGTATTAGGATAGAAGTGCCACTGTATCAAGTTATAATTCATTACAACAATCTTCTTGTAGCTTAGTTACAAATCTGGTTTTCTGTAGACAAAAATATGACATAATCCTAATAAGGAAAGTTATTGAGCATAAAATCAAAATGTACATGGAGCAACATATGTACTCCTTGTGTGAGAGGACACATTATATGGCCGAAAGTTTATCTTAATACATACAAATTATACATAAAATAAAATATACTACCGTTATATTTATGTTAAATCTATCAACTTAGATATATATAGATATATATATATTCAAATTAAATATTAAATATTTTATATGAATTAAATACATATGTGCCCTAGAAGGAGATAAAGAGCACATCATCTTGCATAGAAGTATCAGTTATACCAGCTGCAGCATAAGGGATTTTAATTCAGTAGAAGTAGATTGTACTACACACAAGCTGAATTGAGATAATATTTTGTTACTGATACACACATGCTATACTAATCATTATCATTGAAGGTTGATGAAGACATCTTCCTGAAGACATGGCCTATAGCCAAAATGAAGATAACCAAAGATTCGCCACGCCAATTATTGGGTAAAAAATAAAAAAAAAAAGAAAAAAAAAAGCAAAGACTTCTACCCTGGCTGTCGGACATCTGGTCCTACAAATCAGGTAGCGCCGAGCAGTTTTTCCCAGTCCACTTCACATGAGAACGTGATGCTGAGCTACCGACAAAGCACATGCACTCTCTTATTGCTACCGTACGGATGACTGAAGAAGGAGAGTGAAACAAAAAGCAAATGAGACAACTTGGCAGAAAAAGTATGTGTTATTTGAAATGAAGATGGAAATTCAAAATGGCAACCTGCAGCAAAAGAAGCTAAAGACAATAAATGAAAAGATAGAAGAGAAAATGGGAAAGAATGTAAAAAGACTGCTATGTGTGTGTACATGTACATACCCGTACAAAACACAGTCAAATTAAAATAAATGCAAACACAACAGCAATTCTAAGGTAATATAAACCAAGGTGTAATGACCTTAAAAATAAGGAAAAATTAATTACAAGTTACTTATAACGAACTTAATTATCATGAGGTCCCACAAAATCGCGTAATTAATCTTAAGTCCCACTCGAAATCGTGTAATTAATCTTAGGTCTCACGAAGTTGTTATCACCTGTTCATTCAATTGTTATCGGTAGCTCAAAAGTTGTTACTAAATAAGAGTTATTACATATGCTCATTTAGTTGTTATCATAAGACACAAGTTAGTACACATGTTCATTAAGTTGTTATCATAGGCAAAAAAGTTGTTATCGCCTGATCAAAAGTTATTAGAAGTCTGTAATAACTTTTGACTAGACTATAACAATTGTTTGGTCTACGATAACAACTTAATGAGCATGCGGTAACAACTTCGTGTCAGGGACCTGAAATTAATTACTCGATTTCATGAGACCTCATCTTAATTAAGTTTCTTACACGAGACCTGTAATTAATTACCCCTAAAAATAAAAGAGGATTATTATCTCATTCTTAATTAACATTTTATATTTTCTTATGGCTCGAAAATAATGTGAATTAATCATTAAATCATTAATTAGAATTTTAATTATTCTTGTTAAGTTGTAACAAAAGATGATTGATGTCCTGATTTTTTTTTTTGCCTTATTGGACTAGTAATAAAAGGACTTGAGTTTAGTTTAGTGGCCAATATTTGAGTAAGAGTAGAGGCATGCATTCTCCTTAGAAAATCTTATCAAGAAAGGTTAGAGTAGAGGTTTGTTCTTCAAATTTCGAGGACAAAAATTGTTAGGGGAGGAGAAAATGTAACACCCCGAATTTAGGGCCTAGAAGTTCAAGAAATATGCCAAATTTAACATGCTACCAAGCCTCATTAAGCATATGTCCCAAAATTGTCTATAAAGGATAACACAATTATCCAGAACTAAATCATAAACAAAAACTTTTTCTTGGGATGAAATGTAAATATTGTAAGACACTCTAGTATATTCCCAAAGCCTAGATAAAAAAAATAAGCATACATATGGGACTAATTCTATTTTAGAGGTCAAAATGATAAAAACAATTGAGTTAAGCCTAAGTTAGGACAGAAAATTAACCATCACAAGTTACAGGTGAGTAATGGTAGATTTTCCTGGAAATGTAGAAAAAATTCCTTAAAAAAGGAAATGATGAATCAAGGCCCATATGAGGATAATAATGAGGAAAGTACGTCCAAAAGGATTTTTATAGAATTTGTTGTACACACACTCAATTCCTACATTTAAAGTCAGTATTATATAAAACCTAATATGGATCCCAAGTAAAGGGGCATGGAGGTTTGGAAGAAGGAAAAAAATATGGATGATAACTATATTTTATTTGGCCCAGATTTAACCACATGTTCAAGGGGAAAATATTTTCTTTGGGTTTAAGCGAAATTATATTAAATTAAAGGTCCAATGGTAGCTCATAAATTTTGCTATATTCAAGGGCAAAAATAGGTTTTAAAAACTAATATCAAGGGCAGGATTGGAAGATAAAACGTATGGTTAATATTCATCATAGGAATGAAGACTAATGATGGTTAGGGTATTGAGTTAGCAAGAAATGATTGGTGCATTTTTTTTCATTTTATTGAAATAATGTGATGTTAACAAGCATTTCATTGTCTTCCTTTCTACTTCATGTTATGTCCGTCTAGCAATAAAAAACAGAGAAAAGGGATAAAAAAAATTTGTGAGGGAGAGGAAGAAGAAATCATAGCCATTGGATCATGAATTTTTGGGCTGGATATTTTTATTGAAAAGAGTTGGAAATGGGATAAAAAGATCTCCAATCTCCCATTTCTCATATATATATATATATGTGTGTGTGGGCTATAAAAAAAAAAAGGGAGGGATGAACGAAAATGCAGAGCAAAGGGAGAAGACAAAGAGAAGCTTGAAGAATAAGGGATTATACGTAAGATTATGTTTTGAATACATAATCCTATTTAATTTCTTCATCTAAGGTTACCTAAATTTTTAAAACCTTTCTTGATAGTGTATACTAGAAAGAGAGAAACTAGAAGCTTGGGGTTCTTATGTTAAAGTTTCATGGATCCAAGCTCAATACTTAGTTAAGTGATCGATGATTGTTTATGTTATTGATGATGTTGATATTGTTGTTGATGAAGACTTTGTTGTTCTTAACTTCTTGTCATTTTGGGAAGCATGGAAAATAGGGAAAATGATGCCCAATCTTTTAGAAAATTTGGAAAAGATGATTGAAGGGTACGTAATTAAATGTTTATAAAGTGATAAGGGTAAGAATTAAGTAATTTATGGAATAGAAGCTGTAAAATCACTTTATTTCCATTGGGCGGTAAGTCGGCCAAAATAGGGAAGCAAGAGAATCATTGAATTTGATTGTTTTGATGCTTCCAATGAGTTTAAAATGAAAAAGTATGGTTGATACAAATGAGAAAGCAAAGTTAGAAGCATTATAAATTAAAATGAAAATTTCTTTGTTAAAAGTATGGGTATGTTTGGAATAGCGATAAAAAAAGTGATTTATTTTCAATATGACTTGTGTATAAATCAGATTGTTTAATGAGGTTTATGTTTAGATTAACTGTGAAAAAATGGCTTTTTGATAAATTTAACTTTTGAAACATATTTAGAGGATTATCTTGAAAAGTAAGTTCAAGATGAAAATGACTAAAAAGGGCATGAATTTTCCTGAATAATAGAAGAAATTAAATCTTTGAATTATGATGATTTCAAATTTTATTGAATAATAGAACTTTGTTTCAATCTAATTTGCTTTCTTCTATTTTTTGGTTAATGAAAGAAATTTCCTTTTGCACTGGCTTGTTTCAGTTCAAGATTCCCACTCTAGCATTACGTTTATTGGCCTCTCAATCTCAAGTAGAGAAAACAATAATAAACGCTTTTCCTTCCCCCGTAAGCTTTTTTTTTGGCTTCAGCTTATCATTGACTTATAGGCCATAAACACTTAAAACAATAAGTCAAACCAAACACATAAAAATTTCAAATATATTTTAAGCGCTTTTTAATAAAATAAGTACTTATTACCCTATTTTAAGTCAATCCAAACACACTCATGAATTTCTGATTTGGCTAAATGAAAGGGTAGGAAGCTAAGTCTTTTGGTTTTATTAATTGGAACTTTAAAATGGAATATAAATAAAATATTATTGGGCAGTGGCATGCTAGATTAATTTATAAGTATATGAAATGCATGCTCTTCTATCATGATTTTCATAAGTACTTGAATAATTTCTTTTATGTTGTGCTCATATGCTGTTGAAACATGGTTATATTTTAAGGATATGAATACTTGAGATACATAAAGCCATAATAAAATTTGATGATTGTTTAAATAAAAATCTTGATTTCATTATTATTTTTCTTGTTTATTAAAAAGACTAGTTATGTATAGGTAAGGTAACATGATAATAAAGTTTGCGGAAGGAATTTTAATGTGTGGGTTGTAAATATTTTATACAATCTCCTTCTCTCTCTCTTCTCTTCAAGTGATGTATTTGTTGAGTATAAATAACCGTATCCAATTATGATCCGGTTTAGTGTGGGAATTTCTTATAGTGAATTAAACTCCAGGTATGCACATTTCCTCATATATATATATATATATTTGCATTGCTTTTGCATCAAACAGTAAAATCATGTAGGAATACATCTAATGATGTGATTACTTTCAGCTTCCTAGTATCATATAAAAAACAACCGATTTGACAAAAGTCTATCTCAGCTTTCTTTCCTGAGCTGAAATTCACATGCTTAGTTCATTACACAGAATAAGTTTGATAGTGGAATCGATAGTACAAAAACCTCTCGGAAACAAAAGTCTACAATTCAACCAAAACGTTAATCAGTTCTGCATTATTTGCCAACCGATGAATTTTGAAACCAATAAGACGTTTCAGTAATCATGAGAGAGGTAAAAATAGAGTGGTAAATAATACAAAAGCCTGGAGGTTTCATTTTACAAACTCTAGGAAAATCTGATGGAGTTTATCAGATGGCTAAATATGTCCAAAATGGTCTACAAGCAATTCTTCCAGACAGATATCCTGCAGACCATTATTTTATTGTTGCAAATGGCCAGGTATTGCTTTGCTTTATTTTTGATGTGTTGATAACTATATAGCACGTCAGAGTTAGGATAAGATGAATAATTCAACGAAAAAAAACACCCAAAAGTTAGAAGTTAGAAAGTGAAAGAGTGGTGTGAGAAACAGAATAAACATATATCACTTAATACTATAAATATATACCAATGTGAAAGAATACCTGAGTTGAAAATTCCACGGGTGCTTTGATTGCCACAAAGGAACGGTGGTGTAATACCACAAGCTTCTAAAATCCATAAGATTCCATAGAGTAGCAAGGAGGTATAATCAAATGAAAGGTAACAATGCCATGCTAATGAAGCATATATTACATCATTTGTGAAACTGAAACTAAATTAAAGGATCCTGAAACTTCATTCGAAAAAATTCTTTTAGCCAAAAGAGACTGGACTTACAGATATAGAATCAAACATAATTCTAGATAGTGCTCCACCAGCAATCCTCTAGGAAACCTGCAATGAGGAGCCATAAAAAGAAAAATGCATCAGAAATGTAACTATCAGAAAAATCGTAATTCCAGATAGTAATTGAACAATTTTGCTTGCCATTGAAATAGCTTGAGCTTATGCATTTACAAATAACTTTCTGGTCTTGAAACAGTAATCAGCTCCTTTAAATAAAAAATATTCATGAAAAACAAAAGCTTCAGGTTACATACATTCATTGGTAAAATTGCTCTATTTTTAAAAGTTTATTATTACATTTACATCATCTGATAGTTTTTGGTGTTGAACGCTTCACAAACAATTGTTCATTGGTAATATTACACCTTAACTCTTTTATATTTGAGTAAAACTTATTTATATTTATGGGCTCAATAACGCACCTAGGCTTTCACAACTCCAAGTCACCGTTTAAACTTTAAACAATGCAATGCCTCACAACGTTTACCATGTTTCACCCAGGCAGTTACCAACGGATACATCCCAATGGCTCTCCAACCCCGTCACATCTGCAGCTGACCAAGAGATTTGGAGACCTCAAGGCATGACTCTGGGAATAAAAAAGGATCACACCCTCTGCCAAGGGGACAAGAACACTCACAGAATTCTCGCGCACAAGCTTTCTAGCAGCATCATGTTCCCCTCAATTATTCTGAACTACTTTCTATTGATTTCACTATTCGTGGTTGCACCCCTACAAAGATAGTATTTCTTTTGTAATTTCTGTTGCTGGTGAGCCAATTCATCAATAAAGAACTATTTTTTCCTTTTATTTGCTTCACCAAATTTGGTACAAACAATATTATTGTCAAGAATCAAGCATTTTTCATTTATTTTGTGATTGTTTTGTGGCTAAAAGTGACGAATTTTATTGTTATTCCACAGAAATAGTAGACAGAAAGGATGTTTACCTCAGTTCTTCAATTTCCTTGACTAGCATAGATTCTCGTTGGTTGTGATTAAAAATAAACTTTTCAATCAAGCTTCAATTTCATCCTCCCCCGAGGCTTTATTTGGGGAAAGACTTGGCATACTGGCAAATGGAGTTGGGGAAAGAGGTTGGGAGTTGATGGTTCACAAGAAGAGGAAGTTAAGTGGGTGGGGGAGAGGGAGGGAGGGAGTGTTGGGATTTCTTTTAAAAATTTATCATTTTTAAATATTGATGGGGGGCCAACTAGATCAAAACAACAGCAGTTAGCTTGAGTTTACGGATGAAGTTCATGATATTTTTGCACCCAAAAAAATTTTACGATGCTAGATGTATTTTCAAGAAAAGCTTACACGTATTTTCCCCCTCACCCTATTTAATGTTACCAATTCAGATTTGTGTTGAGTCAATCCCTACATGGGGGAATCTTTCCCAACATTGTCTAATAGCATATCGTTCAAATATAAAACTTTGTTTAAGTAAACATAATAGCGATTATGGCTAAACAAATTTCCTTCACTAAATTTTAATGTTTCATACTGAAGTCTACTAATGGCTTTCCCCAAATATTGCAATTTTGCTTGAAAAATGTTTCATACTTGTGCCAACTTCTTCAGATTTCATTTCTTTGTTTGCGATTCAATATGACAGCTTAAGTCAAAGCCTTCACAATATTGGTGTTGAAATTTCTATGCAAATGTTTTATACATGCAAGAGAATAATTCATTCGCTAAACTGTATATGTAAAAAATGAAAAAACACAACAAAATAGTATGATCGAGCGTAAACATCATTGGCTTAAAGTAGCTGGTGCTTCACTATTTTCAGTCGAATTTTCCTAAAGTTTAAGGGCCCTATACTGTTTCACATGCTACCCTCTTGGGTTAATTGATTTCTTTCTCTCATTATTTAGTGTTGTTCATTAATTATGCAGTATATTTACTGTCTATCTTGTTCTTTCAATAGCTTCAGGTTAAATTGTCTTGTCTGTGTAATAAAAAATTGTCTTGCCTATTTCTATGATCTCTCTCTCAATCTCAATCAGTCTCAGGTGTTGATGAGACTCGAATAGGGGACATTGAGGCTGAGATATGATATTTCCACGCAAGCTAGCCTCTCTCGAGATGCAATCTGTCTTGCCTATTATTTCTACTCAGTACTCACAATAAACCTATAAGAGCCTACCACCAAGTTGCAGAAACTCTGAAACACAAGTTATTAAAGCAAACAATGGATACAAAAAATAAGAACGCAGAGAGAACAGAGAGCCGTTACTAAGATACATTGGACAATGCTTCAAACTAGTAAGAGAGGGATACAAACACATCAGATTAAAAGTCTCTGGAGCAAATTACTACAATGGTAAAGTATCATTAACAGACATCGATTCATCACTCTCTTACAACGGCTATTACTTAAGCTTCAACGGGCAAATCCTACTAAGACACTATAAAAGCATTTGAATCTCAAAATTAGAAGGCAGAGACATTTAGTGCAATCCAACGACAAATTCAAACAGTATTCAAGTCATCTATCTAAGTTCTCTCATTGTTCTTCAAACAGAATCTTATTTGCTCAACTGTGTGAGCAATCATTCAAACTTATAATCTTCATACTAAGTGATTTCCTTGGGATAGAGGGATCCTAAGGAAAGGGTGTAATCTTATAAAGTGCAAGGGGGAGAGAATTTGGTGAGATAGAAATATCTTACTGAGAAAATTCTCTAAGAGTGTAAAGGTGTTTAGGAACCTGTTTTAATCCTCAGTTTATCACTAGTGGTAGAGGTGGGAAATCGGGCCGGGTCTAAATGGGCCAAGCCCTTTTAGGCCCTCGAAAAAAAAACCACTTTTTGTGAAGCCCAGCTCTTTTAGTTCTAGACTTTTTTAAATGATTTTCCTAATTTTGAGTGTGTATTGCTAAAGAAAATAATGGATCTATAATAAAAAATATAAATATATATGATCCAAATTATATTTAAATACAAACTTACTAAGCATTAGTGCATTGCCATATACCAACTCAACAACTCATAAATTAAGTACTAAGTCTAGAACTAGAAGTCGCACCACAATTACATAGAATGTTCTTAGTAATAAGGAATTATAGTAAAAATGTGGGACGTACGGGACTTGAATCTAATCTAATAATCATTTAAATTATTTTTGTCCATATGCATATATACAAAAATAGCACACCCATTTAACTCTTTGAGCAAATGAAAATAAAAAAAAAGAGGGGCAATAAACGGGCTTAAACGAACCGGCCCGTTAAAGCTCGCGGCCCAACTGGCTTGCCTCATTTAAGCCCGCTTCCTTTTTTTAGCCTCATTTGTAGGAGCAAGAATGACCTGATTAATGCTTATTCCTCTGGATCGTCTGAGGATTGTAGTCTCATGTTCTTCTTGAACTCCATTAATGCACACACACGCCATAAGTTGGATGTGTTTAATATTGCATCAACAATTTCTGCCCTCCTACCTCTTGTAGTACCTGCTTGAAGTCACCTCCCATGACAATGCACTTACCACCGAAGATTGAATCACATTTCATTATATCTCTCAATGTAAGATCAACAGCCTCGACACTATGTCTCTTTATTATGGGTGCTTCATCCCAAATGATTAGGCTAGATTCTTTGACGAGGTTTGCTTCTGGCGAATTTTGGGTCAAGCCACAGATTGAATTCTCATTAATTGCAATAGGAATGTGGAATGTGGAATGTGATGTTCTACCAGATGGCAACAAAGTTGCAGTTATTCCACTTGACGCCACATTTAATATAATCCCCACACATGCTCGTACTACTGCAGTGAGTGTATTCCAAAGGTAGGTCTTACCAGTTCCACCGCATCCTTGAACAAAGAAGAAACCCCCGATTTTTGATTGAACAGCTGCCATCACACAATAAAAAATAATTCTCTGATCCTCATTCATTGATGACTTCAACATCGCACTTTTCTCTTTCTTGATCCTTATTGAAGTTTAGCTCATGAAGGATATGTTGGTTCATTATATCAAAGTAGTCTACTGAATTTGCTCTTGGCATAGATGGATAATCTGCTAGACTCTTTCCATTTCTTTTTAGAAGTTTCTCAATTTGACACAATCTAGCTTCCTCCTTGCTCAATTCATTAAATTCAATCTCTGTTAAACCAATATAAATGTGTCAATCAATCAACAAATTGCAAATGCAAATATTGTTGTCCTTCATTTCCGATTACCAATATATTTAATGTTTAATAGTAGTACTATAAAGTAATGACTGTGGATGCATGTTGTAGGGACATAAAGCTATTACTTATGTGTTAAATTTCAGTTCAAAAAAATAGTAATTATGCGTTAAATATGAGGAATGACAAATTGGTACCATAGTGACGTTGGTCATTGTGGCTGACGTACAATAAATCATCACATATTATCTTCTTCGTCTGCTCCCACACAATAGAAGGTTAAGATAGGGAGTTACTTAGTAGTATGCTTACAAAGAATCTCCGAAGTTAATTTCCAAATGCCCATAACGAAGCCTCTTTAATCGCATCTACAAACTCTTGATCATCATTAAGCAACCCAAGAGAATAACATGCCTCTCTAAATGTAGAGTGCACAACGCCATTAACAGTCCTTATGTCTTCATGGCATTTTGGTCCTTTAACCTTTGTAAGCATAAGCCGCAAGTAGAATAACTCTCCTTGAGATGGCGTTGCATGTTTACAAATTAAGGTGATGATGACATTTTTTTATTATGTTTACAAATCCTACCACTACTACAGAAAAGCCTTATTGCAGCACAACAGTAGCAGCCCTCAATAACTACAAGCGCTGCTATATATACATGAAATCCTATCCCTGCGCTCAATAATCACAAAGCGCTGGTATAGGTCCCAACATTTAGACCTTGTATATTATAAAGCTCACATTTTGAATTATTAAACATATTCTCATAATTTTCTAACTTTTCAAATTAATTCAGATATCTTTTTTATTTTTAAAACAAGAAAAATTAAAAATTAAAATTAAAAAATCAGATTATTTGTTCTCTTTTTTCTTATCAGATTATTTTAGAATATGTTTTTTTTTCTTTTTTTTTTCATGGTCTATCCCAGCGCTTTTTTCGTATAAAGCGCTGGGATAGGCATAGGCCCTCTCAAACAATTTTTTAATTTAAATTTTTATTTGTTCTCTTTTTGCTTATCAGATTATTTTAGAATATGTTTTTCATTTTTTTTATTTTTCATGGCCCATCCCAGCGCTTTTTACGTATAAAGCGCTGGGATAGGCTCCCTCAAACAATTTTTTAATTTAAATTTTTATTTGTTCTCTTTTTGCTTATCAGATTATTTTAGAATATGTTTTTCATTGTTTTTATTTTTCATGGCCTATCCTAGCGCTTTTTTCGTATAAAGCGCTGGGATAGGCCCCCTCAAACAATTTTTTAATTTAAATTTTTATTTGTTCTCTTTTTGCTTATCAGATTATTTTAGAATATGTTTTTCATTTGTTTTATTTTTCATGGCCTATCCCAGCGCTTTTTACGTATAAAGCGCTGGGATAGGCCCCCTAAAACAATTTTTTAATTTAAATTTTTATTTGTTCTCTTTTTGCTTATCAGATTATTTTAGAATATATTTTTCATTGTTTTTATTTTTCATGGCATATCCCAACGCTTTTTTTGTATAAAGCGCTAGGATAGGCCCCCTCAAACAATTTTTTAATTTAAATTTTTATTTGTTCTCTTTTTACTTATCAGATTATTTTAGAATATATTTTTCATTTTTTTTTATTTTTCATGGCCTATCCCAGCGCTTTATACGTATTAAGCTCTGGGATAGGGTTTATTCAATTATTATTTTATTTTTCCTTTTTTTTTAAATTTTTTCTGATTTATTTCATTATTTTTTTGCCCTATCTCAGCGCTTTATAGGTAAAAAGCGCTGGGATAGGGTTGGCGCGTTTTCACTCTAATTATTTCGTTTCCCTCCGTCTTGTTCCCTCTCAAAAACCCCAAAGCTCAGCCCCAAATTAGTTTCAACCCCAAACTCGCGCCGCCGTTTGTCTTCGTTTTTCTTCTTTGTCTTCTTCCAGATCTATGAACCCCAGCCCTTCGTCTTCGTCTTCTTCGTCTTCGTCTATGTGAACCCCAGCCCTTTGTCTTCGTCTTCGTCTTCTTCTTCTTCTTCGTCTTCGTCTTCATCAGCTACGCTCTGTTCCTCCGTGTTTCCTCATCATACTCCGTTTTTGTTGCTCTGTTGTCGCTGTGAGTGGGTGAAATTTGCTGCTCTGATCTGTTGTAGCTTCGTTTTTGCATGCTTAGCTATCTATCTTGCTTTGCCTTGTAGTTATGCGTTGGACTTTCTAAGATTTCGTGAAGAAGGAACTGAAGTTGTCTACTTCTTTTGGGTTTGCTTGGGGTAATTATTGTTGTTGATTATACTTTTGAACAGAGCATGTATTAGTGCATTAGATTTTTTTCGGTCATTTTAATTAATATGTGATGATTTTTAATTATGAATTGGTAATTTTAGCATAAACCCTCTCTGTTCACTTTAGATAATAGTGATTATATCGTGTTTGATATATGATTTGGAGCTAAGATAATGATTTAAATATAAAAATTTTGAAGCATGAAGACTTGGAAGGCATAATAGGAATTTTAAGAATGAACTTCATTTGGATTTTCAATGATAATAATGATTGAAATAGGGGAGGATCATTGTGGGTAATTAGATTTGATTTGATGAATTTATGATTATAATGTTATTGTTGTTATAATTGATGATGGTGGACAAGACTATATTGAATTTTTTGTATGTCACAAATTTATGTTGCAAGAACAAGGGAATAGAGAGAAAAGGGATAAACAAAGAGAGAGGGAGAGAGCTTTATCAATTAAACAATTGAATTTCTTAGTTATTCATTGTTGTTGTTGATCCTAATTTTTAAGGTTGATTAACTTTATTTTATTTTGATTGTTAGGTTGATCTAATTATGTTATTTATATGTTGTAGGAATTTGAACAAGCATTTTCTTGGTCCACATTTTCATCCTCCACCTAAAGACAAGTTAGAGAATTGAATCAGGTACATTATATGTTATGTTAGGTGCTAAGACTACTATGTGGTCGTTTAATGTACTTTTATGAAATGATTGCCGTGTGGAACTGGATTTGTGAGCTGTAATTGAGTTTTTCTGCCTGTGAATATATGCTCTGTGATGAGTTCTGTTGTGGTGGGCTATCCATTTTTATATTAAAAGAGAGGGCCTTGAGCCTGGGAACGTTCATTTTTTAGCCGTTATGCTGCCGATGTTCAGTTGAAGTATTCTAGAGCTCCTGACCCGAAAGATGCTTATAAGTGGCAACAAGTCCAGGTTTTATAAAGTTATTCAATTTTTGAAACAATATATCTATAGTTAAAATATACCATAAATGTTTCTTATATGATATATTTGGTTTTTCTTGTTACAGTGCCCCTACCAACCCAATAACAACGATTGTGGTTACTATGTGATGCAATACATGCGAGATATCGTTACACATGATCGACTCAGCATCCCACTGACAGTAAGTTTTATCTTTTTCCAACTCTAATGTGTTTGTACTTGTTAGACTTCAAGTAAATTTACTTGTCATTTAAATGTGTTCGTGCAGTATTACCCAGATGCTCGTTGCTTCATGTTGTCAAGGGAAAAAATGGATGCACTAATTGAAGAATGGTGCACTTATGTATACCCTCTTTTCTCCAACATTAGATGATCCATTCATTAATTAGTATGCTTTTGTTTTCAACTTACAATGGTTGGTTTTATTGTACAATATTAGTATGACTTTTCTGGTGTGTATGTATATATGGTTTGGCTGGAATGGATAGTGTTGCTGGTTTTTTGCACTGATACAGGAGGGTGTGAAACAAAAATAAGTGAATATTTAAAAAAAAAATAATGCCTATAGCAGCGCTTATTACGTAGAAAGTGCTGCTATAGGGTAACCTATACCAGCGCTCATTAAGTAGTAAGCGCTGGTATAGGTAACCTATAGCAGCGCTCATTAAGTAATAAGCGCTGCTATAGGGTACCTATACCAGCGCTTATTACTTAATAAACGCTGCTATATGTATTCTTTTTTATTTTGTTTTTAAAAAAATTCATATAGGTATGACCTAAAGCTGCGCTTTTCAGATTATGAGCGTTGCTATAGGTAACCTATAGCGGCGCTCATAACACAAAATAAGCGCTGCAATAGATCATATGACCTATTGTAGCACTGGCTATAGCAGCGCTTAAAAGCGCTGCTATAGGGTCAAAAAAAGCGCTGCTATAGGCTTTTGCTGTAGTAGTGTACTAATTTGATTCAACTTTCCCTAAAATATTGTTGACAAAACTAAGTTTCCATTTTTTTCTCTTATTACAAAATATAAAATTTGTATCTCCAACCATGGCTATTTATTTATTTAAAACTTAATTCAACAATTATGGAAAATATTCCACGTTAGCAATGGAAATAGGCTATTTGAATAAATTTCTGATTATAGTTATACTTACTAATATTAATAATTTATTCATCTATCTTATAAAAAAGAAATTCTATGAAATAGCAAATCTACACATTTATCTACAGCAAAAAAACAAAATATCTGCGCATTTATGGGTAACATAATTACTTTACATATTGATCAGATTTTTTAGGCATGACAGCTAGTGTATTTGAATTTTTTGAATTTGAAGGCCACAATAATATTTTAACGCAACTTCTTAATGAGTTAATAGATTTTGAATTTTTTGATAATGGAAATAAAGAATTTGAATTTTTCGCCCAATTCAGATAGGTGTTTCATTTATACTCAAATTCGATCTGGAAGACAAACATTCAAAGCCTAAATTTCATTTAGTAATGACAACACAAAGTTAAATAGAAAACATTAAAACTGACAACAACAACAACAACAACAACAACCAAGCCTTATCCCACTAAGTGGGGTCGGCTATATGGATCGCACGACGCCATTGTGCTCTATCGGTAACCAAATCTTTAGATATATTATTTATTAAAAGATCTCACTCTACAACTTCATTGAGTGTACGCCTCGGTCTCCCTCTTCCTCTCTTAATCGGACTCCAGACTGTTTGATCTACCCTCCTCACTGGCGCATCTAATGGCCTTCTTTGTACATGTCCAAATCACCTCAAACGATTTTCTACCATTTTCTTACTGATAGGTGCTACTCCAACTCATTCGCGTATATGATCATTCCGAATCTTATCCTTTCTTGTGTGACCACACATCCATCTCAGCATCCTCATTTCAGCTACCCTATTTTATGTTCATGTTGACCCTTCAAACCCCAATATTCATTACCATATAATACTGCTGGTCTTATAGAAGTGGATAAAACTTCCCTTTTACCTTATGGGGTACTTTTCTATTACAGAGAACTCCAGTAGCTTTCCTCCACTTACACCACCCAGCTTGAATTCTATGATTGACATAGTCATCAATCTCACCATTTTGTCTTATAATTGATCCCAAATACCTAAAGTTTGTCACTTGAGGGATTGTTTGTTCTCCCAGTTTAACCTCCAAATCACCTCTAAGTTGTCTATTTGCAAAATTGCAATGCATATATTATGTCTTACTCCTACTTAAACGAAAACCCTTCGACTCCAGTGTGTTTCTCCATATCTCTAATTTATCATTAATCTCCTTTCTTGATTCGGCCAGAAGGACTATATCATCAGCAAAAAGCATGCACTTAGGGACCTCTTCTTCTATAGGCTCAGTTAGAGCATTTACTATTAAGTTAAACAAATATGGGCTCAAAGCTGATCCCTGATGTAGGCCAATTCTTATAGGGAAGTCTTTTGTCTTACCTCCCGGCGTTCTAACCTTAGTCAGCACCCCATCATACATATCCTGTATAACTTTAATATAAGCAACACATACTCCTTTCTTTTCCAAGGCTTTCCAAAGTAAATCTCTCGACACGCGATCATACGCCTTTTCTAAGTCAATAAAAACCATATGCAAGTCTCTTTTTCTACTTCGATACTTTTCCATTATCCCCCTTAGTAGATACATCGCCTCTGTTGTGGATCTCCGTGGCATGAACCCAAACTGTCTCTTAGAAGTACTAGTTTCTAATCTTAACCTATACTCAATCACCTTTTCCCATAGTTTCATTGTATGACTCATAAGCTTAATTCCCCAATAATTTGCACAATTTTGTATATCGCCTTTGTTTTTATAAATCGGAACTAAAGTACTTTTTCTCCAATCATCAGGCATCTTCTTGGACCGTAAAATCTCGTTAAACAATTCAGATAGCCATAACACACCCTCTTCCCCTAAACATTTCCAAACTTCAATTTGTATACCATCAGGTCCAACCGCTTTACCATTTTCCATTTTCTTAAGAGCTTCTCTAACCTCCCAATCTCTAATTCTACGATAAAACGACCTATTAAGTCCATCTTTACTAATTGTCAAATCCCCCAACTCATAAGATAGACCTTCACCTCCATCATTAAATAACTTAGAAAAGTAGGCCTCCCATCTATTCTTAATATCTTCGTCAGTAATCAAAACTTTACCTTCTTCATCCTTTATACATCTTACCTGATCCAAATTTCTCGAATTTCTCTCCCTAATCTTTGCGATCTTGTAAATCTTTTGTTCCCCAGCCTTTGTCCCTAACTCCTTATAAAACCTCTCGTATGCTTTAGCATGAGCTTCACTCACTGCCTTCTTAGTCTCCTTCTTAGCTAAGCAGTACTTTTCCCAATTTTCAGTATTATTACACAAGTGTATAGCCTTAAAACAATTCTTTTTATTCCGCACCTTTTGTAACAACCCAAACTCGATCAGGATATTGTCCGCTTTGGCGATATAGCTATGCCCCTCACGGTTTTGTTCCTCATGGTAGGGATACTGGCCAAAGCCTCCCACACTCACCCATGAAAACACGTCCTTCCGGGTAGGGATGCTGCCCCTCTGTGGGCCCCCACACTCACCCCGTACAAGATATTGTCCTCTTTGGCACAGCGGAAGCATGTAACCTCAAGGCTTTGTTCCCATCTGGGACGCGTCCTGATGGGAAGGAGAATATGCCCCCTTATATAGGCTAGGCACACCCCGATCCCAGCCGATGTGGGACTTCACAATCCACCCCCCTTGGGGGCCCAGCGTCCTCGCTGGCACACCGACCCGAGCCTGGCTCTGATACCATTTGTAACAGCCCAAACTCGATCAGGATATTGTCCGCTTTGGCGACATAGCTATGCCCCTCACGGTTTTGTTCCTCATGGTAGGGATACTGGCCAAAGCCTCCCACACTCACCCATGAAAACGCGTCCTTCCGGGTAGGGATGCTGCCCCTCTGTGGGCCCCCACACTCACCCCGTACAAGATATTGTCCTCTTTGGCACAGCGGAAGCATGTAACCTCAAGGCTTTGTTCCCATCTGGGACGCGTCCTGATGGGAAGGAGAATATGCCCCCTTATATAGGCTAGGCACACCCCGATCCCAGCCGATGTGGGACTTCACACCTTTTCTTGGACATCCTTGTCCCACCACCAAGTCTCCTTATCTCGTGGTCCAAAACCTTTTGATTATCCTAAAGTAGCTTTAGCAACCATTTCAATCTTCGTAGCCATATTCTTCCACATGCTGTTAGCATTTCCTTGTGGCTCCCATACACCTTCATCCAATAGATTTTTCTTAAAAATCTCTCGCTTCTCCCCCTATACTACCACTACTTGATCTTTCGGTTCAAAACTGCCCAGCGCCTTTGTCTTATACATTTAATTCTCACATCAAGAACTAGAAGTCTATGTTGAGTGGTCTCCTCATGCCCATGAATCACTTTGCAATTAGTACATAACCTTCTATCAGGGTTTCTTACCAAAAAGAAGTCAATTTGTGACTTATGAGTTCCACTTTTGTATGTAATTAAATGGTCTTCCCACTTCTTAAAGCATGTGTTAACAATCTTAAGATTGTATGCTAAGGAAAAATCGATAATTGTTTGCCCTTCATTATTCAATCCCCCATAACCAAAACCACCATGCGCCTTTGGATATGATCCCTCCTTTTTCCCAACATGTCCATTAAGATCCCCTCCAATAAAAATTTTCTCGGTTGCCGGTATACCTTGAATCAACCCTTCAATATATGCCTAAAACTTCTCCTTAAGATGTGCTTCAGCCTCTACTTGAGGTGCATATGCACTAATAAGATTTATTGTATCATTTCCCACAATTACTCTCACAGATATGATTCGGTCCTCAATCCGCTTAACTTCCACTATATTCTTCTGCCATTCTTTATTTGCAATGATACCAACACCATTCCTCCCATTTACCTTTCCTGTGCACCAGAGTTTAGAATCATTAACTCCAATTGTAACACCTGGACTTTTACTACTATATTATAGTAATTTAATTGAATTATAACCACTTTTATGAATATTCGAAGCCCAAAAATACGGAAAATTTAAAACTTTTTCTTAAAAACATTAGACCAACCTTCGGTCAGTTGGAATGGGCTTTTCGTACGACTTAGAATTTAAATCTTTTTATAAAACCAAGTGGTGCATAAAACAATTAAAATACCTAGGTTTCCTTATATTTTCCTCCCATTGATGATAGTGTGTGGGGAGTGAAAACCCATTCATGGGTTCTCTGTATCTATTTATGGGTTTTTACCTTTCCGATATTAAAACGCTGGGGTTACCTTGGTTGATAACCCTTCTACCAGAATACGCAGCGACATTAGAGCAGTACATACATTTTCTTTTTAAAGTATCTATTCATAATTCATAACCCCTAGGAAATTTGGTTCCTTTAAATAAATTTATTGTAATTCTATTTCCTGTGCTCTCTATTATTAATTTAATAATTTACTTTTACAACATATACCAATAATCTTATTAAAATATTTACTACCTCTGGCTTTTAAATTTCTAATCCTAATTTCTTCGTCTACTCTTCTCCCCAGCTAGCTTCGTTCAACCTGCCAAACTGAAAATGTTTGGGGAAGGGGGTGAGATTGGAAATCCCAATAGCAGTTTCTTTCATTAACATATATTATAATGCTAGCATTGTCATGTATATATTTCATAAAGCTGTACAAATGATGATAGTCTTATTCCTATTAATCTGTGTGCTAAAAGCACCTGCCAACCACTAATAACAATATATTCGTTATAGTGGAGGCTTTACCTGCAGGGTTTCTCGTTAAAGCACATAAGGCTAAAACGTAACTAATCTCGCAAAGGTGTAGCTAATCACCTAAGCCTGGAGTACTCCATCTGAGGAATAACAACTTACCAACTAAATGCAACAGTTATTACAAAATAATACATGCAATTTAATTGTTACTGAAATAAACTGCTACCTGGAATCCAAGCTTAATCCTAAGCTCGCTCCTTTCTCTTCCACTGATCGCCTCAATTTATGTCATTATCAAAACCTATTTACATATAATATACAAATAATAAATTAATATCTATATTCTTGGATAATTATCCGACGTCTCTCACGAATCCTAATTTAATACTACCCAAGTCTTTTAGTTTAATCAAATTATAATTTATTCAAACTTAATTAGGATCTTGACTAACCGAGATTATTTTGATAATTTAACTATATTAAATTTTCTTATTCTCAATGTTTGACTATTAGTTTCTATACACTCTTAGCACATATTAGACTTGTATTAATTTTAAAGACTTTTAAATTATAAACAAACAAAACCCTGATCCTATATGCTTTTAACACTTACAATACTTAGATTGGACTTGAATATTGTAAAGAACAATATTAATCATAATACCCATATTAAACTAATCATTATTATCTTCAAAATCAAACAACATACACACACACAAATATGTATATATATATTCTTGATATATAAAACCTTAACACTAATAATTTTAAAACAACTAAAAATTAGTCTCATATTGCTACCAGTGGAACAAAGAATAATCCTACGAATAGAAGCTGCATTACAAAGGGATATATATATGGTCCTTAATAAGGTAGTTGGAAAATGCATAATGCATAATGCATAAAATCCTCTTTCGTTTTTTTTTTTTCTGTAATTCACAATTTAAATATTCCAACTTATTAAACAAATGTCATTTTATTAATTTAAGAACATTAGCCAAAAGAAGAGTGGCTAATGGGCCTAAATAAAAATATTCTTGCAGCTTTCATACAAACTTGTTATTAGCCATCATATAATGAATTTGGAATAACAATCAACTTAAAATTCCAAATTGAATTAAATCCCAAGCAACAACTTCTACTTCTTTCACTACTTAAAATCATCATCACACAATATTCTTAACAACATCTTAGATATCTTTACAAACTTAGAGTACACTTAAAATATAAAATCATTGCTTGTTACTAAATCAATAATTTAAAATATATAAATATAAATACTGCCATATTAAATCACTTGCTATACTAAAGGTAACTTGTCAAGTGTAAACAATATAAGCACTCACATTCAAACATTTAGCATCCACCACCCATAAAATTTAGACAGCTTTAATACAATATCCAATTCATGATTTTAGTGTGTCTATGCCTAACTTTACCGACTATTATAGTTATTAGTCATTAGTCATAACTTATGCTTTCTTTTAGAATATAAATTTACTATTAATTTTAATACCTCAACGTGTCAAACTACTAAGTTTATTTATTATACTTGATTTCCTTATTCCCTCTCATCTATCAACAACAGATTTACTGTGCAAATCCAATCAATGCCAAGAGTATAGATATTTCTTGCAAAGAACAATTTAAACCAAAGAAATATAAGTAAGATCCATCTTCTTCCCAACCAGTTAAGTTGCTTCTACTTTCAGTTTTGGCAAGCACAAACTTAATCCTCCCTTCTCTGATTTAGAGACGGACCAGAGCAGATTAGAGCAGAAAAATCAACATACAAGGAACGCTTAAATTGCTTAAACAAAACAGAATCTTGCTTAGGACAACAAACACCAACTATATTGACATCACAACAATTCTTTCTCCTCCTCCATCAACCGAACAGAGCAGAGAACAGGGCAAAAATTTAAGAACAAAAGAGAGCAAAATCACAACATCTTTAACATCAATCTTCACACCATTAAACATCAAAACTTCCCCTTCTCTTGTCATGGAAGCCGCCGGCCAACAACTCAGAAAAAGAAAGGAAATTGAACAATTTCTTACTCAATCACCATCCCATTAAACACTAATTCTATTTGATCAGAGAAATAATCAAAATTCTTATTCATTTTCACCCAAGAATTCAGGCGGACCAGATCGAACAAGAAACAGAGAAGGACAGAGAAAGAACAAGGAATCAAACATAAACAAACCAAACATGTAATACCCTTTCTTTGAACTCATACAACTCCTAATCATGTTTAGTAAGAAATTTCCGTTCAATTCTTGCCCTAAATCACAAGACCGAAATCGGTGAACAGTGAATCGATTTAGGGTTCTTGGAGAAATTCATCCAAACTCAACTCCCCACTCGAAATCACAACCGAAATCATTGAAAGCACAGCCCAAGCATCATTCCTACGAATTTATAGACCTTAAGAATCCCTAGAACCGAATTAATCCCTTCCCTTAACTCTCACAAATCGGACAGGAGAAGAGAGGAAAACAAGCGGAAGAAGCTCACCAGAGATGTACCTCAACTTCTGGAGCGTTTCCCTCCCCTTTCCGCTGTCGATCATCGCCATCTTGGCCGTCGTCCGCTGCTGATCGTCGATTGCAGACGCCAGGAACAGAGAGAACAGAGAGCACGAGAGGGAGAGAGAGATCGAGAGAGTGAGAGACGGAGAGGATGAGGGAGTATTATATAAAGGATTAGGGGAAAATTAAAGTTCTGACCCCTAAAACTTTCTTCTTTTCGTTTTGATCCCTAGAATCAACTTTTAATGTTTTCAGTTTAGTCCCTACTCTGAAAAATAATTTCTAGAATTAAATTCTTTTATCATATTAGAGATTTTTCTTAGTCATAGATTTCTTTAAGCCTTAAAATAAATTCTCCTAACGTTCTTAGATAAAAATTTATCTTCTAATTATTTTTCCTTAGTTAATAGAGAAATTAAACTTTAAAAATTATTAAAATACTTCTGGCCTCATAAATTTATTTATAAGGCTGTTTAATTTATAAATGCCGTCCTAAAACTTTAAATAAATCCTTATTGTTTCTTTTCTCCAATTTAAGTTTTATTTCCTAATTATTTCTCTTTATTTCTTGAAGAAAATAGGACTTAAAATTATTAAAAATACCTAAATATCTTAAATTTATTTTCCTTTATTTTCTAAAGAAAATAATCCTTAAAATTTATTAAAAATGTCTAAAACATCATAATTTCATTTTTAATGCTTTTTAATATTTTAATAATATTTCTTAAATCTTAGTTAATTCCTTATTTTCTCTTTTCTAAAATTTGGGGTGTTACACCAATTTCTTTAGATCTCTCTCTAGCCCATCTGGTTTCTTGTAAGCATAATATATTAATCTTACGATCCTTCATAACTTATGCCACGTCAAAAAGCTTCCCATTCAGCGTCCCAATATTCCATGAACCAAATCTGATCTTACTCTCATGAACTAGCTTCTTTAGCCGCCTCCGTCCATTAGAGTGCGGTAGCCCTTGCTCATTTAACACTGCATTTGGGCGGGGATGCAGCGGCTCTTGCTTTCTTATTTAACACTGTACTCGAGCCATACAGCGCGTTACAACCAGACAACGACCTATCCTTTAGCCCATGCTCTCTTAACACTGCATTCAGGCTAGGATGCAGCGGCTCTCGCTCTCTTCTCACTGTACTCGAGCCATACAGCGCATTGCTTACGGGCAACGACCTAACATTTACACAATTTCTTTGTTGATCCATGTTCATGAGATTCGACGGGGTTTTTACGTTGGCTGTTGGGGCCTAACACAACCCTCCTCCTTTACCCGGGTTTGGGACCAGCTATAAACATAGACGGAGTTAGAAAACATTAAAACTGAACACTAAGAAAATCATAATTATCAAGGGAACGGAATTCATGATAAAAAAACACTAAACATACAAAAAGATCCCTGACAGTAACTTGCAGATTCCAAAAATAGTTTTTAAAGTTCAGCCTCCATTGACTCCCATTATTTCTCCTTCTTAATTTTCTTTGGTGTTCGGACTGTCTTATTGGAGCTAAATCTTGGCGGGGCAAAGTCACTCAAACCAATTTCTTTGATTTCATTGGATGAATTATTAGTGGTCTTCTTACGCTTGGTCATACTCTTAGGAGGAGTAAAAAAGTTGTGATATAGTGGTTGGGTCAGAGTCTTCATTAACGTCAAGCTTTGAAGTAGTAATGCCGGTGTTGTGTGAAGCTGTAGACTCCTACAATCACTAACAATCTGATTAGGTAATTAATAAGGCAGATGAAAAATGCCCTACAAAAAAGCACAGATACAAATGCAAAATTCACCTCAATGCCAACTTGCATATTATCCTGTTAATAAGAGCGAAATTGTCAGTCCAATAAAAAGATGTGTGTTAGCTTAAACAATAAGTCACATTAATTAATCAATGTATCGATTATCAATTAGTAGAATGTATCAATTATCAATTAGTAGAATTATATATTTTTTTTGCTAGAAGTAGAATTATAATACGACCAAAACGAATTGGTACAATTTATTAAATTTATAAATTTTTTATTTATTAAAGTTTTGAAATAAATGAGAAATTACCTCTCCATCGGAATAGGTAAATTGGTTGATCAATTCACGATCTAAACAAATCTGGGAGACTCAATGCTTGAAGACATGTGCCTGATGTTGTTATCCCTAATTCTGAGCTTCACTAAAAGAACTTTTCCAAACACCTTGTCCAAGTTTTCATGGAACAAATTGGGATTACCCTCCTTTAACATGAAAATTGAAACTATCTAAAATAAATTACTCAAACATTTATATCTGTACGTATGTAATAGAGATTACAGAAACTAGTATTTAAACTCAACCAATTGCCCTTTCATCTTAGCAGCAGACTTTCCGAACAGCTCTGTTGCATGATGATCGAACAACATTATTGAACATTTGCCAGTGGAGTCATAAACCTTGAAGTTAACCTTATACCTAAGGAGCAAACAGAATATGATCATAAATTATGATATTAATGATAGACACTTTGTTGAATGAGGTTCGTCCCATTACTTTAGCACAGTCATGAGCACTTCCTTATTACATCAAAGCACTTCAGAACATGATTCTGATCATACTCTGGCTTCTTATCGCATGGGCAACCATCATATGACCAACCATAAAGTGTTTCAAGTTTTTGAATAGTGACCTTTGTCACCACATCACATTCCTGTTAGGTTCAGAGGATGATATGTATCACTTATAACAATATATGAATTAACCGGTATGACATACAATTCCTATTGTAAGTTGAAATTAGAAATAATGATTAGAAATATGTATATTGAATGTTACTTCTTTGACTATGTTTATGTAAGCCACTGTTACTCTTGTGCGGAAAGTCAAAAGAGATTCTTTTGAGTAGCTTCCATTATCAGGATTTGATATCTGGCTAAACAATTGACTGCCACATGAGTCTTGGTTGAGCCTGTATTTAAGAAACAAAATACTTAACATAAGAATTGAAATAATGCATAGGACATATTAATTTAGAAAACTATGTATGTTTACATTAGTCACCTTTCAATTAGAATCTTTGCCTCTAGAATATTTAGGTTGAAGACAACCTTGGTTGCATTGAATGCATTGCTGAGGTGGCCGTAATCTTATTTAAATAAGCAAATGATGATTAAATCATGAATCCATTGGCATTATAATTATTCGTTTATCATTAAATCTAATTAAATTTTGGTTTATCAATAAATGCAAATGGAGAGCAAAATAATGCGATGAGTACCTATATTCTTATTAATTCTAGCAAAACGAATCAGAACAATGATGGGTGGTTCCATATCCTCATTCTTCTTATTATATGTCTCCTCTGCACAAATTCCCCACAAAGATATGTTGATTGTGTTCTTGCAGTTGGCATAAGAAATTGAAGAGCTCACCGAATGGGGTTATGTCGGAGCAGTGCCGCCTCGGGCCCCCTCTTCAAGAAACTTAGGGACCAAGGGGATAGTGGGAGCTACCCCCGAGTGTCGTTCTCTTGAGGAGCCTAAAATGCAAATGATAACCTAATAGCTAGATGCAAACTTGACAAAGAGGGTAAAACATTTTGTATTTGATTTTTGAGATGTAAAAGAAAGGTTTGTATGAAAAGTGTTGTATGTTCAAGAAAGAATTTAGATTGGATTTAACGGGAGATTTGGATTAAATCGGGTGGAGTAACCCTTGGTGAATAGAGACTTAAGACAATCATTGCTTCAATTTGTTTTTAAGGAGCTCTTTGGTTCATTAAAAAGGCCCCTAGAGGGATCCCTCTAGGCTAGGCTCGAATTGGGTGAATTAGTACCGGAATCCCGCTTACTAATCCATCCAACACCGAGTTGATTAAGCTTAAAAACGAAGGTGAGTTTGTTAAATGTAAGAGGCTATTAATCCGACAACCGGGATCCCGAATTGCCACTTAATTAATCCTAGAATTCAATTAATTACTGGAATCCCACATAATAAATTAAAACACAAGGATAGAAGGCCAATGCCACTCATGCAACTTCACAAACTCAATAGCCAATTCACAAATGCAAATGCTTGACAAAGTGGTCTACTAAATGAGAATCCTCAAATAGCACAAATATTAACTAAAACATTCATTCAAAATGATGAATCCATACATTTAAACAAAGTTTAAGTAAATGAAGAACAAATGTTAAGCATACACAAATGGAAACAAGCTACAAGTGTTTCAACCACTCTCTAGCAAAAGATAATTCATAGAAATTACATCCAAATGAAGAAACAAGCCCTAGAATCCTAGAAACATGCTTAAACATAAGGAAGAGAGAGTGGGAGAACAAGAACTCCCCTAATGAAGCTCCAAGCTCAAGTCATTAGTCTCCATCACCAAGGATTCGTGCCCTCTAGCTGCTGCCTTCCACAGAGAAGTCACCAACAAGAGAAATGAGAGTGGGTGCCATGGAGATTTAGGGTGGAAAGAAGGTGGAAGATGAAGATGAGATGGGAGAATGAGAGAACTAGGGTTTGGGTGTGTGTTTTTTGTGGACCAAATCTGACCTAATGGGGTGTGTCTTTCATGTTTTTTGCCTCCCAAGTCGGGTCAAGTGAGTGGGTATTCAAGTTGGACCCAAATCAGGCCCAAAAACGCGAACTGAAATCTGCAGAATTCGCATAGTTCGCCACGACGAGGTGAAGGCGAGGTGGGGGCGAGGTGACGGCGAGGTGGCGGCGAGCTCCAGTCTTTTCTGCCAAAATTGAAGGTTTCTCGCCGTCTGCTCGCCGCGGCGAGGCCACAGTGAGATCCAGTTTCCTCTGCTCCTTTGTTTGGCCTTTTTCTTTGTCCCGGGTTCGATCTTTTGGTCCTGGGCGACCTTGCAAGTGTAAACAAGACTGAACCAAGATCAAACAGCCCTAAAAATTAATCAATGCAATTAATATACAATTATGGCTAATCAATCCTAATTTTATACTCATTTCACTTGAGAGTTTAAGACATTCAATTAAGCATTATTAGACCAAACTTGCATCTCAATCATGTTAATTTCCTCAATTTAGGCATATAAAAACCATACAAATAAGAGATTTGTCATAAATTGTCAGCCATACGTAGTGATGAGTTGAAAAAGACAGTTTTAACAAACTCTGTTTATGAAGGAAAAAAACACATCAAAATTTTATGTTGCAACCGTTGGTCTGCAATGCTAAAGTTCAGCTTTTTGATTGAGTCTTATTCCCTCCTTTGGTCATGTAGCGTTCCAAATGATTGCAAGAATCCAATCACATCTACAATTATTGGACAGTTAAATGATACATAAATAAATTCATATACATAATTATAAAAGTTATAATTATAATTATAACTATAGCTTTAACTAAAAAAGTATAAAGAGCATCTATATAATAGTTTTAGCACCTATTAAACCATCTGATGGAGCATGCCCATAGACGATATCTTCAATGGTAGCAGAGTTAAAAACTGGATCAGGAATTTCGACGCAAGAATCTTTACATAATGTCTTGGGGTGGAAGTTCAGCCTCCAAGGATGACTGGTACATTTGTACTGATCTTCATTCTCAACAACTTCAAAGTTCTCAAAGTCATATATTCCATTTTCTTTGGGTTCCTCTCGATATCGGTCCACCAATTGTTTGTGAGTTATAGAGACTTCAACTCTAGTAAGGTCCTTGTCAATCTTCCAAATAGGGTGGGTAGCAACCTTCTTATAGAAACCCATTTTCGTAGCACTTTGGCATGAACGGACCATGTGTCCTTGCTGTCACCAATATTTTGGAACATATCCATCTTCACCATTCTTTAGTGTGTCAGTCATATTTGGAGGCCAAAACTTTGTAAGGTGGTATTATGTCATCCAAGAGGATTTGATATAAGGTTATAGGAATGTGGGCTCTTGGTTTGTGGAGATACTGATGTAAAGGCAGAGGAACTACAACCAGTTATAGAAAATTGCAACTAAAAATTAATATTAATTTTAAGCACTAATATTTCCTAAATCGATGCAGCTTTCTTCCTTCCTTAATTTTCGTATTAGATGATTTTATTTTAATAAGCCTTTTTTAACTGTATTTTTAGTAATTGAAATTGGCTCAAGATTAAATTTTGGCAAAACCTATTCCTAAATTATGTTTGTAACTAATTTTAATTTCTTTTATTTCTATTTAATTTGTTAGCGTCAATTTAGATTTCCCTGTAGCAGATCCTAAAATCATGGATCCATTATGTGCCTGGGTTCTGGCAGTGTAATCAGTTGAAATTTTATCTATGTTGAAACTTGAAAGTTCATTCCATTATTCATATGAAAAGGCGGTTGGATATTTTGGTGGGAGAGAGAGGAATTGTGTTGATAGGGTTGTTTTGTTGGTTAATTATTTTAAGAAAATTGAGAGGAATTTGTATTAATTTTAAAAAGCATTTGAATTTGAATTTTAAACTTTGAAACAAAAAGCTGAAGAATTTTATTTGACCATCAAAATATGAAGATTGAGTGGATGGAATGCATGAGAATTAATGATTTTATTTTAATAATCCTTTTTTAACTGTATTTTTAGTAATTAAAATTGGCTGAAGATTAAATTTCGGCAAAACCTCTTCCTAAATCGATGGAGCTTTCTTCCTTCCTTAATTTTCGTATATAGTGATTTTATTTTAATAAACCTTTTTTTAATTAACCGTATTTTTAGTAATTGAAATTGATTGAAATTGATAACATATTAGGCAATTAATATTGATTATCATAATTGAATTTTTTTTATTGGCTCAAGATTAAATTCCTAAACCGATGTAGCTTTCTTCCTTCCTTAATTTTTGTATATAATGATTTCATTTTAATAATCCTTTTTTTAATTAACCATATTTTTATTTTTAGTAATTGAAATTGATAACATATTAGGCAAGTAATATTGGTTATCTAATTGAAATTTAGATTTCCCTGTATTAGATCCTAAAATCAAGGATCCATTATGTGCCTGGGTTATGACAGTGTAATCAGTTGAGAATTATTTTAATAATCCTTTTTTTAATTAACCGTATTTGTAGTTATTGAAACTGATAACATAATAGGCAAATTAATATTGATTATCATAATTGAAATTTTGTTATGCTGACTTGGACCAATGATATTATAACATTGAAATTGGCTCAAGATTGCTGACTTGGACCAATGATAGAGAGTTCAGGAGATTTAGATAATTGAAATTTTTTTATGCTGACTTGGACCAATGATATTATAACATTGAAATTGGCTCAAGATTGCCGACTTGGATCAATGATAGAGAGTTCAGATATAAGCTAAGGTGATAGAGAAAGGAGACTACACTCCCATGAAAATTGAAAACAGTGTGCTGATGTAGAAGCAACCAGAAGAATACACTAACGATGACATAGAGCAGCTTGAGCTGAACAACAAAGCAATCCTAATGATTCAGAGCGCTCTAAGTCACAAGGAGCACTTCAGATCAGGCACGGATAAGACACCCTATGAGCTCTACAAAGGCAGAAAACCAAATGTAGCCAACTTGAAGGTATTTGGTTCCAAATGCTACATCCACATCGATGGGAATGTAAATTTAGGTAAATTCGATCCCAAAGGTGATGTTGGAATTTTATTGGTTATTCAAATAGAAGTAAAGCATATACGATCTTCAACAAAATATCTCATGTTGAAGAATCTATCATGTGGTTATTGATGAAACTAACTCTTTTAAGAAATCTGATGCATGGATGGGATCCCTTCAAAACCAAAGCCCGTTGAAAACCTTCCTGAGAATTAATCAGTTACACAACTAATAAGTTCACATGATGAATCTGATCATGAAGGTTTGAATGATGATCTTACTGATAAACTAGCTGAATCTCAAGCTTGGAGACATCATAAGTATCATCCACTAGAACAAATCATGGTGAATATATTGCTGCTGCAAGTTGTTGTGCTCAAATCCTATGGCTCAAGCATCAATTGAGAGATCTGGGAATGGAGTTTCCAGAAGTCCCAATTCTACATGACAATTGACAACACTAGTACAATTAGCTTGGCCAAGAATCCAGTTCATCATGCAAGGACTAAGCACATAGACGTGAGACATCACTTTATTAGAGACCATATCCAAAAGAAAGCTGTCAAGGTGGAATTCATTCTAACACACTTGCAACTAGCAGATATGTTCACCAAACCTCTTGCTGCTGAACAATTCATGTATATTGGAAGAGAATTAGGAATGGTAAACTCCAACAAACGGTAAACAAGTATCATCCTTCAACCTCATCTCTTGTCAATAATTTACTTTGAGATTTAAATTATTTTGATAATAATATACTAACTTAAGCATCAGAGTGGCATGCAATTTCTTGTAGGTCATGTTGCATGTTGCAAAAAAATTATAGTTCCATCGATAGATCTATTGTCCATCGATTGAACTTGACGAACAACCATCGATGAGATATTAAGTGGAGATCAATTGTTGGCATCAAGTTAAAATGGTCAATTAAGTCCTTAAGTGCTTCGAGTAGAAAGTCAAAACATCCACCAAACACTCAAGATCGATCGAAAGATCATATCTCGTTGAAGTTTAGGATCCATCGATGGAAACTCTAGCCATCGATTGATGCCAAACAATCGATAGTCAATAAGGTCCATCGAGGAGAGTGGAAGGAATTTTTATGATAGAAATGGAAAAAATGATATTAATCATAAATTTTGTGTCCTTAAAAATTTTAAAATGAAAATGAAAAAGACTAAAAATGAATCAATGGCTGAAAATTAATTTGCTCGATTTGTCAAGGAGAGGAAAAAAATCAGGACCCCTCCCATATGTGAGCTGTATTTCACTAATTGTATAATCATCATCATTATAATCATAACCCCACAAATTAAATCTCTTCCCTTAAAAGCCACAAATTCTTGAGGTGACCATTCATCACTATGGACTTTTTTTTAAGGGTTAATTTCTTATGTTGTTTTATGTAATTTTTGTAGGAATAATTTGATGCAATAAACAAGAGATTTCAGCCCTCCACCAAGCTCCCAATTGAACAAAAATAAGAAGAAACCAGAGCAGCCCAAGGAATAAAGAAAAAAAGAAGGCAAGAAAGCAGAGAAGAAAGGACTTCGCCGTAGATTAGCACGTGGTTTTGTTGAGAGCTTATTTGAGGGGAGGTTAATTGAGTTTTGAGAAGTATAAGGGGGATAGATAATCTTAGGACCCATTTTAGCCTTGAGGTTGGAGAATCACTTGTTTATAATTTTATTTTCTTTTATTTTCTTATTTAATTTTCAATCTCATCATTTGTATCACTCAAATTGGGCGAGAGTGTGCTAATCATTGTTTGACCGGGTTTTGGACAAATCCTCGTGGGAACGATACTCTACTCTTCACTTTATTACTTGGCGCGACCCGTGCACTTGCGGCGCGTGGCGAACAATAGATGTAAAGCATATGTATCAAGTAATGTGGTGATTTAACTTTCTTATAATTTTTGTCATCTCTTTGTTAGGTTAAAAGAAGTTAAAAGAATGAGGAAGAGCACACAAAGTAAAGACCAAGCAAAAGTGACTACATTTTCACTCTTCACAAAGACGTTTTATAAGGAAAAATCTAGGAAGTTCAAATTATTGGAGTCCCACAATAAAGCGTTGAAAGAGGCTTGGGACAGGTTGTATAAATTATTAAGTTTTTTGTCATGTTAGTAACATCATTTTGACGTTGTGTAACAACTTTTAGGCCTTGTGTAACATGTTATGGGCCTTACTAGTTGTCAAGATTTTGTGTTATAACAACTTTTGGGCTATTCATAACAACATTTTGACCATGCAAAACAAGTTTCTGAGCAGCACTCACAAGTCATTAAATTCCTATTAAGTTTTATTTTACCACAAGGATAACAGAAAATGGAATTGCGTTCGTGAAAACTTTTGGGCCGTTCATAACAACTTCTTGGCCTTGCATAGTAAGTTAATGAGCACCGATGACAATGTGTAAAAATTTGAAGTACTAACAACTTTTGGTTTGTTCGTAACAACTTCTTAGCCTTACGTAACAAGTTCATTAGCATCACTCACAAGTCATTTAATTTATATTAAGTTGTATTTTAATACAAGGATAACAGAAAATAGACTTGCATTCATGACAACTTTTGGGTTGTTCATAACAACTTCTTAGCCTTGCGTAACAAGTTAATGAGCATCGGTGACAATGTGGAAACATTGTAAGACTAGCAACTTTTGCCTGTCCATAACAACTTCTTAGCCTTGTATAAGATGTTAATGAGCACTGATCACAAGTCATTTAATTTCTATTAAGTTGTATTTCAGCACACGAATAACAAAAAATGGAATTGCATTCGTGACAACTTCTGGGCCGTTCGTAACAACTTTTGGAAGATCAAGTGACCCAAAACAATACCACTATCCACCATGAAATGACACTTCTCATAGTTCAAAACCAAGTTCTTTTCCAAACATCTTTTCAAAACAAGTTCTAAACTAGAGAGGCATTCATCAAAGCTAGAACCATAAATAGTGAAATCATCCATAAACACCTCCATGTTATGCTCCAACAAATCACTAAAAATAGACATCATGCATCTTTGAAAAGTACCGGGAGCATTACAAAGTCCAAAAGGTATCCTACGATAAGAAAAGGTACCAAAAGGACATGTGAAGGTGGTTTTCTCTTGGTCCTCCGGTGCAGTTGGTACTTGGAAGTACTCGGAGAAACCATCAAGAAAGCAGTAGTGAGATTTACCAGAGATCCTCTCAAGCATTTGATCAATAAAGGGCAAGGGAAAGTGGTCCTTTCTAGTAGAGGAATTAAGCTTCCTATAATCTACACATACTCTCCAAGAATTCTGGACTCTGGTAGGAATAAGCTCATCATTGTCACTCAGGACAACGGTAATTCCACTCTTTTTAGGTACTACTTGTATCAGTGACACCCACTCGCTATCAGAAATGGGATAAATGATCCCAGCACTCAAGAGCTTAGTTATCTCTTTTCTCACAACATCAAGAATGAGAGGATTCAGTCTCCTCTGTGGTTGCCTAATATGCTTAGAACCCTCCTCCAAGAGGATTCTATGAGTACAGACCGAGGGATTGATCCCTGGAATGTCAGCAAGAGACCACCCAATAGCACCCCTATAAGACCTAAGAAGAGAAATAAGTCGACCCTCCTCAACATCAGACAAAGAACTTGAAATAATAACAGCCAGTTTAAGAAACACATATTTCAAGTTAGGAGGTAAGGGTTTGAGATCCACAATTGGGGGTTTTACCACAGAAGGTACTAACTCTTGCAACTCAAGTGCTCCTAGTGGAAAAATTGTGTCATCACAAGGTGGGGAAGGAGATATGGGTGCATCTACATATGCTGTAACTTCTCCACTTCCCAAGGGTGAGCAAGTATCCACCGTAGGTGAAGCTACCAGTGTAGCTTGTATAACAGTGCCTAGGTGGTCAGTAAAACCTGCATCACAAGCAACGGAAACTTTCCCAAGACCACTAGATGTGGGGTGAGCAGATATATCATCATAAGAGCAAGTAGAAGCATCAAAATCATGCGAAGTAGAAAGCCAGCTCTTAATCTTAATACAAGCAAGACACTGCACATCATCAACGCAATCACAAAATGAAGAAGTATGGGATGGGGAAATAACAGATGATGGTTCAACACGCTCAAATGAATCAACAAACATAGCATCACACAGCTCATCGATGTCATCATCCACACATGAAATTGCACTAATGCCTAGGTAAGTACAATCATCACTAGCATTGCGCATGGTCTCAGAAAATAGAAATTTGACCTCTTGGTCACCAGTCCCTATAGTGATTGTACCCTTTTTCATGTCAATAATGGTTTCAGCTGTCCTAAGGAAAGGTCAGCCAAGAATCAAAGTACTATCACTAGGGTTGTCACTAGTCATGTCTAGGAGATAGAAATCGGCCCGAAAAACAAGGCCTTTTACTTGCACCAAAATATCTTCCAAAATGCCCTTTGGATACCTAATTGTGCGATCCGCAAGTTGGAGAACCACACTTGTGTCTCGAATAGATTGGGTACCCAATGACTCAAAAATAGAGGAAGGCATGACATTTATCGCAGCATCAAGATCTAGTAAAGCATTTGAAATGGTAGTCTTGCCTATAATACAAGGGATAGTGTAAGAACCCGGGTCTTTGTATTTTAAAGGTAATTGTGGTTTAAACAAAGCACTCACATTAGACCCCAGTTGGATTCTTTCACTATGCTTGTATTTCCTCTTATTGGTGCATAAATCTTTTAAAAACTTTGCTGACTTGGGCATTTCCTTTATCAAATCAAGGAGAGGCAAATTCACGTCTACTTTGCTAAACATGTCAAACATTTCTTTATCACATTTATCATCCGCAACCCTTTTGCTAGCAAAATATGAATGAGGAAAAGGAAGGTCAGAAACTGTTACCTCTTTACCTTTTTGTTGTGGCTCTTAGTTGGGTGACTCTTGTGTTTCAAAGCGAACTCCTCTCTTTCTTCTTGTGGAAGGTGGGGTAGCTAGGAGCTTTCTCTCTTCATTGCTTTCACTTTGGACCGAAGGGGTTGGCATAGGCAAGGAGCTCTCCTCAATGGTCTTGGAGTTGGAACACTCCCCATACCCAAAGGTGGTCTATCACAAACAATTTCTTCATCAACACAGGACTCATCACCCTCAAGGCCTTGGAACTTGACTTTCTTGCCACTTCTCAAGGTGATGGCATTAAGGGACTTTGGGTTAATCACAGTATTAGAGGGGGAAGCTCCACTTGTCCTTGCTTGCTTGTCACTCAAACCATCCGACAATTGGGTCACAAAGGATTGAAGATTTGTGGTTCTAGTCTCCCATTGCTCTATCTTGGATTCAAGAGATGCAAACCTCGCATCGTTGCAAGCATTCATATCCTCATGCATTCTTTGTATGCTCTTGAGAATCCAATCACATGAATCATCCCCTCTTGGTGAATCTTGGGGAACTAAGGACCTTGGGGAAGAAGAAGATTGGCCCTGGTAATTGGTCATGGAATTATTGCTGTTGTCTCTCCACCAGAAGTTAGGGTGTGACCTCCACCCTTCATTGTAGGTGTTGCTATAGGGATCCCATTTTTGGTTGGGATTAGAGTTGGACCTCCCCTGGTACATAGCACTAACATCCGCTAGCTTATTAGGACAAAGGCTACTAATATGCATCACCGAGCCACAATGTTCACAACTAGGTGCAACTAATGCCTTGGAGGTAGAGGAAGTGGGAGCACACTGTTGTATGCTAAGGTTCCTCAACTCTAAAGTAATGAAGGAAAGCTAAGAAGTAAGTTGGGAACTCAAAGTATCCACCTTGGCCTCTAAAGAATCCATCCTCCTTGTCTGTTGTGGGTTGGAGCTCAACTCAAACACCCCTTTGGAACATCTTCTATTATATTGTTGGGTGTTTTTGGCTCTAAGCTTAATCATAGCCCAAGCCTCCTCGGCGGGTAGATCTTCCAAAGAACCACCGGCACTAGCATCCATAATGCCTCTCTCATTTGGCAAGAGCCCCTTGTGGAAGTATTGAATCAACTGTTCATCTATGATTTGGTGGTGAGGACACTTGGCTAATAATTCTTGAAAACGGCACCAATACTCATAAAAGCTCTCTGAAGGATCTTGTCTGTTGGAATAGATGTCCTTCTTCAAATCCTCAGTCTTAACATCTGGGAAGTAATGCTCCATAAATGCCCTCCTCAAATTAGCCCAAGAAGTGAGGGCATTTTCATCATGTCTTGGTAGGAGTCTAAACCACTCTTTGGCATTTCTATCCAGTGACAAGTGAAAGACTTTCAAATGCACATCGTCAATATTCGTTCCAGCTGGTTTCATGCTTGTGCAAGCAAGGTACACCCCATATAGATGGCCATATGCATCCTCCCCTTCCAATCCTGCAAAATGAGGTAACGCTGCAATTAGTGGTCCTTTTATCTCAAAATCAGCATTTAGAGCATGATATGCAATTTGGAATGGGTCGTATGTGACACCACTCGAGGTAACTTCCCTAATACTACACCTCCTAGGGATTTCATTGTTTCCTACTTCCTCACCCTCACCATTGTTTCCATTTGGACCATTGTGGGCATTTGGTGGTGGTATGTGGGCCATGGGTGGGATGTCTAAAGGTATTTCTATATGTATAGAGTTTTCAGTGTCTGAATGAGAGGAACTGCTAGACTCCCTAGAAGAACACTCCTCTAATATAGGGTTAGAGGGACCACCTTGATTGGCTCTCCTAAGTTGGACAAGGTGTGGCTCAATCCCAAAGTTTAAGGATGGAAGGTTAGATCCTCTTCTCCTTCTACCTCTCCCTCTAGGCATGCACAATGAGATACAAGCAAGTAGAAGAAATCAAGAACAAGTCAAGGTTGAGTCACACAAGGCACATACAACAAGTGGACTTTCAGCAGAAACCAAGACTTAGAATGTACAAAAGTCAAGTGAAAGTAAATGGTATGTGATGTATGGAAGTGTATGTACGTGTTTGAATTGTGTAAGTATGAATATGGTGTGAATATGGAGTATATATACAGCAAGAATGGTCAGAAAATAGCAACAGTCAGTAAAAACAGGGGTTGACACAGGTGGCTCGCAGTCTCTTCGCCGCAGCGAGGTGACGGCGAGGAATCAAAAGGTGGCTCGCCTTGGGGGTGAGTGCATGGCGAGGAGTGGCTGATTCTGCCACTGAACAAAAGGCAAACTGCAAAATTCTTAGAAGCTAACACAAGTTGAGTGAAAGTGTGATATACCACTTCAAGCAAGTGCAAATCAGTCAGAGCAAGTATACTATGCATAAGTAAGCTTCAAGCAACAAGAATGTGACTTGGAGGATGGATTAATGCACTCAAAATCCAGCAAAGGATAGGATTCACAATTAGTGCAATAAAACTACCACTAAAGAAACCAAGCACACAAGTAAGTCAATGAACCAAGAAAATGCAAAGAGTAAGCAGCTATACCAATTTTCAAGGGTGTTTTGAAATATGATATGCAAAGATGAAAAATAAACTAAGATGCAACTAGAAGCTAGACCCGGCCAAAGCAAGTTTGACAACCGGCTACTAGGGAACCAATTACTTGGCTCCCCGACAACGACGCCACTCGAAGAGCTCGACAATTGGGGTTTATATCGGTGCAGTACCACCTCGAGTCCGCTCTTCAAGAAATTAAACCCAAGGGTATAGTGGAAGCTAACCCGGGTGTCGATCTCAAGGAGCCTAGTGTAATATGGTTCCTAATAGCTAATATGTAAACTTGAAAAGGCGGGTAAAAAGCATTTTTGTTTGGTTTTAATGTGAAGTTTGGTATGATAGTGTGGTATGTTCAAAATTCAAAGTAAAATGTGGGATTTAAAAGTGAGATTTGGATGAAAATGGGATAAAGATCATTCTTGATGAATGAGAGATTCGGGAATCAATGCTTCTAAAGGTTTTTAGGGAGTTTAATTGATTTTCAAAAGAACTCTAGAGGAAACCCTCTAGGCTAGGCTTAGGTCAACTTAATTAATGCCAGAACCCTGCACATTACTTAATTTAACCCAAGTTGATTAAATTCAAAATCAAGAAATAATTAATTATGCAAGACTTTTTAATCCACAATTTGGGCCACCCCATAATTGCTCTAAATTTCTCTCTAAACCCTAATCCATTGATGGCCACCCATATAAATTAAGGCCTAAAGAGTGTTTGCCCAATGTCCCAACACAATCAATTAATTCTTATGCCACCTCCCTCAAGCAAATAACTTAACACTCTTAATCCACTAACAAAGCCACCTTGCATTGGCACATAATTTTCACCAAGAGAATAATAAAACTATGAACCCATAAATTTCATTAAACTTAAAGTTAATAAATAGCAATTTCAAGCATTTGTACAAGAAGGAAATAACAATAACATAGTTTCTAACCCCAATAAGGCACTGAGCCGTGGCCCAGAAATTTGAGCTCAAGCCCAATTCTCTTTTGGAAAATTGAGTTTTCTTTTCCCATTGCAAATTAAATGTTCCACCCATGATTCTTCAATGGTCCTACAAGTAAAAACATAATAGAAAAAGGATCAAATGCCCTAGAAATTAATTATTTCTAATTAATTACCAATTATGGCAAAATTAATCATATTTTTACCATAATTTAACATAAGGGCCTAAGATCTTAATTAAGCACAATTGGACCAAAATTGCATCTCCATTATGTTTAAGTGGCTGAACCCAATGAATAAAAAACAATTTGGGCCTAGTGTATTAAAAAAAACTTTAAAATTCTTTTAAACTCCTTCTAGGGACACTTAGGGGTATTTTAGCTCCGATTGAGGAGCGATTTGTTTCTAAAAATCCCTAAATTCAAGACCTATATTTAGACATATTATTTGTCTATTATTGATGTGTTTTTGGATCTGTATGGAGGTTGTTGGTGCTTACTTTTGTTATTTTTATTAGTTTAAAAATCATAAAATGTTTACAATAATTCATAAAAAATTTATTTGAGACAGATATGAACCTAGAGAGTTCTAAAAGCACCAAACCAAAAGAATTTTCTCTTTTGGATGACACTCTAGGAGAGAAACTTCAACCCAAGTATGATTTACATAATAGTAAATCAGAAAAGGAACAAGTAATTGGATATTGCCTTTAAGTATTGATCTAAACCTAAATTACTCAGAGAAATGTGAGCCTCTAAGTGATCAATGAAGTGGGGATTTGTGTATTAGAGTATGAGACTCTAAAATAAAACCTCAAAGAAGAAGATCCTTAAGATGATCAAGAGAGAGATAATTTAAAGTAAGGTTCACTTAAACTTGAAATGAAACAAGCGGTGTAACATGAAGAAAATTTTGATGATGCATTAGAGGAGGAACCTGAATAACCAAAATCCTAAAGTTTAGGATTGAGATCTGGATAAAACTCAGGGAGACTAAAATCAATATCAGATACTAAAGAGACAGTATCAGATCAAAGCGAGAGGAAATCTCAAAATGGAGAAATTTCCATATTTTAACTCCGGATCATGGTGAAACTCAGGAATGATATACACAGCAAGTATGAATTGAAAGCCCACCTTAGAAGAAAAGAGAATTCTAAACCCAGTCCAACCACCAACGATTGAATCAATAAAAGACTTAAGAGCAAAGACTAAATGCTTATGTGAAGAAACATATATATAAATTGCATAAGACATTTGGAATATCTCTTTGAGAAAATAGAGAACCTCTTAGAAATTACCAAAACAACATGACACAAATTCTATCATGTCACTTAAGAATATGAGATTCCAAAAGCCTTACTGAATGACGGTACTAAGAACCTATTAAATTTTGTTTTGGGAAGTAAAGAGACTTTACCTTCCATTTTTGATGCTATGTTTGGCTGACATTAACTTCACAAAATCATGTTAATAGAGAAATCGAGACAAATCTTAAGTCACTCAAATAAGAAGTTAATAAGACATTATGAAAATAATGTAAAGAGAGACATGAAGAAGTAAATTTAAAATACACTTTGTGAATGGGAGCAAAATGTCAAATGCTCCGTGTAAGTGGGAGCTCTTGGAAAATGTGTCTCCTAAGAGAGTCATATGCTCTATTTAAGTGGGAGCTCTTAGAAAATAAGTCTTCTGGAGTTTCATATGCTTCATCTAAGTGGGAGCCAATGTCAAATACTCTATCTAAGTGGAGCTAATGACATTGCTCTGTCTAAGTGGAAGCTTTCAGAAACTAAGCTTTCTTTGAGACATAATCGAGCATATTCTAGAAAGTACTTGTATAAAATTTCTAATAGATGATAATATTATTACTGGAATCTGTGTGATGGGAGGTACAAACGTATTCTTCTGATCATAGACCCAATATTATTATTATTTTTCTAGTCAAGAATAATACAAGTGCATGACATTGTATACTTCAATGTGCTACAAATAAGTTCTTGAATCAAATCAGATTGTGAATAGCCAAATAAGTGGGATGATTTGGAGTAATTAAGCCAAGAAAGGCTGCCAATAACAACAACACAACTATAAACTTAATGGGGACAAATGTGATATCTGATATTCAAAGGTCTCATACGATTAAACAGAAGATGTTGTCATGTCATTGACTAAAAGTCATGATGAAGTTAAAGTTGAGAGTCATCTCGACTAAGCTTAAAAGAGAAAATGAGACCTACATGGCTTTAAAAAAAAGAAACAATGTGGCATAAACTGTTAGAATCTTAAGTTTTGATGAAGACTGATCTATGAAAAATATCGCTAATAAGAAATGATAACTTAGCAGATCAATAAGAATGAAAATCTCTATTGCTAAGTAAATTTCCATAACAAATTGATTGAAAGGAATAGCAAGTGAAGACTTAGAAATATCAAAGACATTATCTATTGCTAAGTCATTCTCTATCGCTAAGAAAAGAATCCATCGCTAGAAGTTCATTGATAACTCAGCTAGCAGAAAGATAACCCAAGTCCTTTATCTAATGAAATAAGCTAGCGATAACAGGTTAAGCTATCGATAGCTAAAGTGCTTCAGATAATAATCATTCAGATAGCTAGTGCCTGAGAGCAAGAGTCAAATGAGCTAACATAGTTGCTAGCGATAATGGATTGAGCTGTCAATAATAGGATACCTGGAAATATCTGAATACTTGAATGATAGTATCCTGAAGGAAAATAGCGATAATGCATTTGCAATCGATAGAGATAATCTATGCTGATAAAATGCTTTCTAATCCAAGAGAATATGCTATCAATAAATAGCTCTGATATTCCTTATATTGTCTTCATCTTATTGAGCTAATGGATTAAAGCTTGCGATAGTAACCTCTGTGCTATGTATGACTACTTGGTTAGCTAACAGTTTAAGTGCAGATCACTCTATGAGATTAGCGATAACAGATCAAGCTAGCGCTAATAGAAAGCTGCCAGAAAGTACTATTTGTACGGATGCTCAGAGCGCTGAGTCTGTCTCTCTCTTAGCTCACCCTATGCAAGAAGTAGTTGAAGCTAGAGCAGAGAGTTAAGCCCGATAAAGAAGCTGCATTTAATGCCAACGGCTATGAGCTCCCAACGACTAAATTCAAACGGCTTCTTGAATGTTGAATCAAAAGGGCAAAATCTGAAGAAGATATAAATACAGAACTCAAGCATTTATTGAGTAGAGACGAACAACGAGAATATTCACAAGCTCATTCATTACTCTGTATTTATTGTCTTAGAGATTTCATCTATACTTAAGTGTTTATCAAAATCAGTTCATTAAGTGAACGTATTTACTGAAATCCTCTACTGTTTGAGGTTGTTCTGAAAGCTTGGTGCTTTAGAACAGGGATATTTCCTTACAGGTAGTAAGGGGGAGTGTTTAGAGATTCTAAAACTCTGTAAAGGTTGACAGGTGAACCTGTGCTCGTAAAACCTGTGGTTAGTGGAACCCAACAGAGTGTTGGAGAACTGGACGTAGGCAGTGTTGGCCGAACCAGTATAAATTTTGTGTTGTATTGATTCCTTTCAATTTTCTTTAATAGCACAATTCACCCCCCTCTTGTGCGATTGCCACTTTCACTTAGTATCAGAGCAGGTCTTCTCTGTTATTAAGATTCCAACGAATCTGAGAAGCAAAGATCTAAATGGCATCGCTTGAAAACATCCTCCCTGAAGGAAGCTCCATTAATAAGCCTCCTAGCTTTGATGGGAAACATTATACTTTCTGGAAATTAAAAATGAAGATTTACATCAAAGCCAATGGATACAAGCTCTGGAAAATTATAGAAGAAGGAGATATTGTTCCCAGAGATCCCATGGGCATTCCAAAGGCAGAAGATGAGTACACAGAAGAGGATATTTCTAATCTGGAGCTGAATAGCAAAGCAGTCCTCATGATCCAGAGTGCTCTTAGTCAAACAGAGTTCTTTAGAGTGAGTCATCTTGACTCTACTAAAGAAATGTGGGAAGCCCTGCAAATAGCTCATGAAGGGACTTCTGGAGTAAAAGATAGGCGTGTGGAAATGCTAGTGGAAGAGTTGCACAAGTTTGAAATGATTGAGGATGAGAAGATAAGGGATCTAGAGATCAGATTCACTCACCTCATCAATAATCTTGCTGCTCTGGGTAGAAAGATTACAGAGAAAGAGCAGGTCAACAAAATTTTGAAAGTTCTAAAGGGAGATTGGCTCATGAAAGTCACAGCCATTCAAGAAATGCAAGGAGAATCAACAAAATCCATCACTGCTCTATTTGGCAGCCTTGCAGAATATAAGCCTACCCTGATAGCTCAAAGAGAAGCACAAGGAAATTCCAAGAAAAAGTCACTTGCTCTTGTTGCTTCAGAAAGAAATGAAATCAATGATGACGAGGAAGACCTAGATGAGGAGGATATTGCTCTTATGGCCAGAAAATTTAAAAAGTTCTTCAGAAGAAGAGAAAGATTTCAGAGGAGTGGCACCAACTTCAAAGACTCCCAGAAAGACAAATCTCCTGTATGCTTTGAATGCAAGAAGCCTGGTCACTTCAGAGCTGAGTGTCCCAGTCTTCAAAGATTAAAGGAGAAGGAGAAAAGGAAGACTTATGGGAAGAAAAAGGCCTATGTGTCATCTATCTGGGGTGATAGCTCTGATGAGGAAGCTAGCGATAGCGAGGAATGTGCCAACCTCTGCTTAGTTGCTCGAGAAGAGCAAAGCGATTCTGAGGTATCTGATTCTGAACCTTCTTATTCTGATCTTCAAAACTCATATGATGAAATGTGCATAGAATTCTTAAAACTTTCTAAAGAAGTAGTCAGACTAAGAAGAGAAAACAAAGAATTTCAAAAAAATTCCTCACAAAAGACTTCTTCTTCCTTTCTATCGATAGAAGAGGAGCTATCGCAAACTCTCAGAAAAGAACTATCGATAGCTGAGCCACTTTCGATAGCAATTCCTTCAACTTCTGAAAATTGCTCCAATTGTGAAAAATTATTGAAGGAAAAAGAAAAACTTTCGCATGTTCTGAAAAAATTAACAAAAGGCTCAGAAACTTTAAATGTGATTTTAAGCAATCAAAAAGTTTTTAGAGATAGAACAGGAATTGGCTATGAGCCTAAACAAAAGTTTTCAAAAAGATGGGTTGAACCAAAAGTGAAATCATACATGAAATATTTTAGAAAATCTTCTGAAAGTTCTTCACCTTAGAGTTTCTGCAATTACTGCAACAAAAAGGGCCATACACAGTCAACTTGTATTCACAGAAAGTATGGTGTTAGAATCTCTTATAAATGGGTTCCTAAAGGAACTCATGTGCCAAAGGTCCCTACACACCTAAAGCACAAGTCTGACCTTAAAGGACCCAAGAAAGTTTGGGTACCTAAATCTGTATAGTATGTGCAGGTGTGCCTGAAAGCATCCAGCAAAGGGAAATGGTATATTGACAGTGGATGCTCAAGACATATGACTGGAGACAAAGACAAAATCAACAATCTGATGATGAAAGATGGAGCCAAAGTTAACTTTGGTGGAAACCAAAGTGGAAAAATCACTGGAGTAGGTGAAGTAGGTCCAGTCAAGGATGTCTACCTAGTGGATGGTCTCTGCCACAACCTACTGAGTGTTAGCCAAAGTGCAGACCATGGTAACTGGGTAATTTTTGATTCAAACGAATGCCTTATTGTTGATAAGAATGATCTAAATATAAATAAATCCAGTCTGAAGTATAAGATAAAAGGAAATAGAAATGGAAATTTATATACTCTGGATTTATGCCAACAGCTTGAGGGAAAATGCTTTATTTCAAATGATGAAAACTGTTGGTTATGGCATAAAAGATTAGCTCATGTGAATTTTTCTCAGCTAGATAAATTGATTAAGAAGGAGCTAGTCATGGGAATTCCCAGTTTTAAATCAAAGCATGATTTAATTTGTGAATCTTGTCAAAGAGGTAAACAAACAAAGTCCTCTTTTAAAATCAAGAAGACAGTCTCCACTAGTAGGCCATTGGAACTAATTCATATGGATCTAGTTGGGCCAGCAAGAGTGAAAAGTCTAGGAGGAAGCCTATACACTCTTGTAGTTGTGGATGACTACTCAAGATTTACTTGGACTATGTTTCTTTCCTCTAAGCATGAAACTTTTGATGCTTTTTGTGTGCTTGCTAAGAAATTGCAGAATGAGAAAAGTTCAAAAATTATAGCCATCAGGACTGATCATGGAGGAGAATTTGACAATAAAGAGTTCATGGAGCTATGTGATGAAAATGGAATTGACCACAACTTCTCTGCCCCTCGGACTCCTCAACAAAATGGTGTTGTAGAAAGAAAGAACAGAGTGCTCACAGAAATGGCTAGAAGCATGCTAAACGAGAAACAAGTGCCTCAAATATTTTGGGCAGATGCTATGAGTACAGCTTGCTACATTTCTAACAGAGCCTACATCAGAAAGGGGATGGAAAAGACTCCATATGAGCTCTACAAGGGAAGGAAGCCTAATATCAGTCACCTGAGGATTTTTGGATCAAAATGCTACATCCACAACAATGGAAAGGTAAATTTAGGTAAATTCGATCCTAAATCTGATATTGGCATTTTCATCGGGTATTCAAATAGAAGTAGAGCATATAGAGTTTATAATAAAAGGACTCAAACTGTTGAAGAATCTGTTCATGTAGTATTTGATGAAACCCCTCAGGAAAAACAACAATTTGTTGATGAGGATGAAGATTTTTCAAAGTTTTTAAAATAGCCTCTATCGATAGCACCTCAGCCATCGATAGCAAATCCTGAAAACAGTATTGAAAATAATCAGGATAAAACTGAAGATGGTCTAGAGGCAACTGTTGAGCCTCAATCCTCTATTAGACATCTTAAAAATCATCCTCCTGAACAGATTATTGGAGAAATTTCAAAAGGAGTTAAAACAAGAAGGCAACTGCAAAATGAAGTAGAATTTTCATGCTTTCTTTCTCAACTTGAACCAACTCATATTGATGAAGCTCTTGCTGAATATGACTGGATAATAGCTATGCAGGAAGAACTTAATCAATTCAAAAGAAATCAAGTTTGGGATTTAGTACCAAGGCCCAGAAATCATCCTATTATTGGTACTAAATGGGTTTTTAAAAACAAACTTGATGAAGCTGGTCAAATTGTGAAAAATAAAGCCAGATTAGTTGCAAAAGGATATAACCAAGAAGAAGGCATTGATTATGAGGAAAGTTTTGCTCCAGTTGCAAGACTTGAAGCAATAAGGATTCTTCTAGCTTTTGCATCCATCAAAAATTTTAAACTTTATCAAATGGATGTTAAAAGTGCTTTTCTTAATGGCTATATTAAAGAAGAGGTGTATGTAGAACAACCTCCTGGTTTTGAAGAAAAGACTCAGCCTGACCATGTTTTCAAACTCAAAAAGGCTCTTTATGGTCTCAAACAAGCACCTAGAGCTTGGTATGAGAGACTTAGTACTTTTCTGTTTGAAAAAGGATTTTCTAGAGGAAAATCAGATACTACATTGTTCATCATGCACAAAAATAATCATATGCTTATAGTTCAAATTTATGTTGATGACATTATTTTCGGTGCAACTAATGAAACTCTATGTGAGGATTTTGCTAAGACAATGCAGGGAGAATTTGAAATGTCCATGATGGGAGAGTTAACATTCTTCCTGGGACTTCAAATAAAGCAAAAGAAGGATGGCATCTTCATATCCCAAACCAAATATTGTAAAGAAATTCTCAACAAATTTGGGATGGATCTATCCAGAGAAGGGGACACTCCAATGAGTACCTCTGCCAAATTAGATGCAGATCTTCCTGGCAAAGAAGTAAATCAGTCACATTATAGAGGAATCATTGGTTCTTTACTTTATTTAACTGCTAGTAGACCTGACATTCAATTTAGTGTAGGAGTATGTGCTAGATATCAGGCAAATCCCAAAGAATCTCATTTATCAAATGTAAAGAGGATTTTGCGTTATTTACAAGGGACTCAAGAGCTTGGGCTGTGGTATCCCAAGGGAACTCAAGAGTACCTTCTTGCCTATTCTGAGTCTGACCATGCAGGCTATAAATCAGATAGAAAAAGCACAAGTGGTCAATGCCAATTTCTTGGTAACTGTCTAATCACTTGGGCAAGCAAGAAGCAAACTTGTGTTTCTCTTTCATCCACAGAGGCAGAATACATTGCAGCAGGAACTTGCTGTACTCAAGTCTTATGGCTTAGGCAGCATCTGAAAGATCTGGGTTTGAACTTCTCAGAAGTACCTATTCTCTGTGACAACACCAGCACAATAAGCTTGGCTAAGAATCCAGTTCAACATTCCAGAACCAAGCATATAGATGTGAGACATCACTTCCTGAGAGATCACATTCAGAAGAAGGATGTCAAGATAGAATTTATTTCAACCCATCTACAACTTGCTGATATATTTACCAAGCCTCTTGAGCCTGATCAATTTCTCTATATTAGAAGAGAGCTAGGAATGGTAAATCCAAATGAATTGTAAATATTATTATTCTTAATTTGTTTTATTGATTAGTCATCTGAATTATTGCTGACTTAGGCATCGGAGTGCCAAATCTTAAGTTTTTGCAGGACTGACCAATCTATAGTAAGTCATACTATCGCTATCATATGCAGAACAAAGCTAAGGTTGAGGTGAGATTGCCATCGCTAGCCTACAGAACTATCGATAGCAAAGTCAGCTATCAATAGATAAACCTTGGAAGGAGTAAGTGAAGCCCAAACGTCACTTACTCAGCGTGGGATCATGCCTGCTAGCGATAGCTGCTCACACTAGCGATAGCAAATCACTAGAGAGTCTCAGAATGCGAAACGTCAGCGAATATTATATTATTTCTGGTAATTTCTGAACTCTATAAAAGCAGGACATGTGTAATGTGCATTCATTATTCAACCAAAGAGTATCATCATCTCTTTAAACACTCTCTGAAATCTCGAGCCTCCCTCATCTCAAAATCCTAATCCCAGAAATGGGTAAAGTCAAGAATCCAAGAATAGGTGATGATAAGGAACCCTCTAGCGCTAAACCATCCTCTCGATCCGCTAGCAAGTGTCTCAAAGCCCAGAAAACTGTGTCATTCTCCAAAGAAATCATTAAATCCGGTGTCCAGCGTCAAAAGTGCGTCTCGTTTGATTTAATTCTTTCAGAAAAATCCTTCAAAGTTCAAATCGCTCTCCTCGCTCATGGAAAAACCCTAGCTGGGGCGAGAGTTTTGGTGGATTTGTTCTTCTACAGAGAGCCTAAGGAGACACAACCTCTTGAGGAAGATGAAGCGACTCCTGTCCAAGATTATACTGCTGATCTTAGTATCGGTTCAGGGGTACCATTCGTCCAGGGTTTGATGGGTTCACTCATTTCTCTCCAACAAATGATGACAAAAAGAGGGAGAAATGGTTCAAGAAAACTCTTTTATTAGGGAGATCGAGTCAAAAGCCAAAAAGCTCATTTTCTGGAGACCTCTCTCATATGCATCATGCATAAATAGATAAATTATATCTTAAGCACTTTTCTTCTGCAAGATGTACTATGTTCTGAATATATATATATATATCAGATGTTCTGTAAAAGATTTATTGTTATTCAAATTCTGATATGCAAATCTTGAAATATGCTTGTGTTGATATGAATATGTTTATGTTTCCGAACTTGTCTTTGTGTATATTTTTCCTTATGTTTTGTCATCATCAAAAAGGGGGAGAATGTTAGAATCTTAAGTTTTGATGAAGATTGATCTATGAAAAATATCGCTAATAAGAAATGATAACTTAGCAGATCAATAAGAATGAAAATCTCTATTGCTAAGTAAATTTCCATAACAAATTGATTGAAAGGAATAGCAAGTGAAGACTTAGAAATATCAAAGACATTATCTATTGCTAAGTCATTCTCTATCGCTAAGAAAAGAATCCATCGCTAGAAGTTCATTGATAACTCAGCTAGCAGAAAGATAACCCAAGTCCTTTATCTAATGAAATAAGCTAGCGATAACAGGTTAAGCTATCGATAGCTAAAGTGCTTCAGATAATAATCATTCAGATAGCTAGTGCCTGAGAGCAAGAGTCAAATGAGCTAACATAGTTGCTAGCGATAATGGATTGAGCTGTCAATAATAGGATACCTGGAAATATCTGAATACTTGAATGATAGTATCCTGAAGGAAAATAGCGATAATGCATTTGCAATCGATAGAGATAATCTATGCTGATAAAATGCTTTCTAATCCAAGAGAATATGCTATCAATAAATAGCTCTGATATTCCTTATATTGTCTTCATCTTATTGAGCTAATGGATTAAAGCTTGCGATAGTAACCTCTGTGCTATGTATGACTACTTGGTTAGCTAACAGTTTAAGTGCAGATCACTCTATGAGATTACCGATAACAGATCAAGCTAGCGCTAATAGAAAGCTGCCAGAAAGTACTATTTGTACGGATGCTCAGAGCGCTGAGTCTGTCTCTCTCTTAGCTCACCCTATGCAAGAAGTAGTTGAAGCTAGAGCAGAGAGTTAAGCCCGATAAAGAAGCTGCATTTAATGCCAACGGCTATGAGCTCCCAACGACTAAATTCAAACGGCTTCTTGAATGTTGAATCAAAAGGGCAAAATCTGAAGAAGATATAAATACAGAACTCAAGCATTTATTGAGTAGAGATGAACAACGAGAATATTCACAAGCTCATTCATTACTCTGTATTTATTGTCTTAGAGATTTCATCTATACTTAAGTGTTTATCAAAATCAGTTCATTAAGTGAACGTATTTATTGAAATCCTCTACTGTTTGAGGTTGTTCTGAAAGCTTGGTGCTTTAGAACAGGGATATTTCCTTACAGGTAGTAAGGGAGAGTGTTTAGAGATTCTAAAACTCTGTAAAGGTTGACAGGTGAACCTGTGCTCGTAAAACCTGTGGTTAGTGGAACCCAACAGAGTGTTGGAGAACTGGACGTAGGCAGTGTTGGCCGAACCAGTATAAATTTTGTGTTGTATTAATTCCTTTTAATTTTCTTTAATAGCACAATTCACCCCCCCTCTTGTGCGATTGCCACTTTCATAAACTACCCTATAGAGTGTCAATAGGATAGAAATCCAACAACAAAGAGCCATGTAAATTGTGTAAAAGGAAAATTTAGGCAAAGTTTCCATTACACAAGATGAAAAAGGTTGTCAATTAAGTTTGACACATATAACTTGAGGCTTAACACCTTTTATGAGACAACATCTACTTTAGATAACTAACAAGACAAGGAGATTGAAGGAAGTTGATTGTATATTGTCGAATAAACAATCAGTGCAAATTGTTCATAAGGGCGCTCCTTTCCTGATGGGAGCACATGAAAGTCAGGTTAAATCAAAGTGAAAACTTTGTTACTCTTTCAATGATGTATCAAAGTACTTGGAGCTTGAACATGGATGTGTAGAGGTTTACCGGCGACCTCTTTGGGCTAACTAACCCGCAGAGGAAACACGTTCTCTACACCCTAAACCTAAATGAGACAAGGATAAGAGGTTCTACAAAAGGGAATGTGAGGACTACCCTGATATCACAAGAGTAATAAACTCTTTAAGGAGAGGAATGACCTAATAAGGTTAAATTATTTTCCTACTAAAGGATAAACCATTTTGAGATGGATTTTATTTTCTGTTAATAGTGAGCAAGAAAAGACTCAAGCTCTATAGACTAAAATGAATAAGGATAAAAGATCCTTTATTAAATGTTGTCAGTTATCAAATTCAAGCATAAGGCTTTAAATTGGTAATGACGTGAGGATTGAGGTGAAAGGCATTAGAGCCTACAAGTTCATTGTTTCATGCACCAGGCTCATGGGTTCTAAATGAACTATCTTGACTTTCATGACAAAATTATCTGTTTGTGATACAGTCTTCCTTGACATTTCCTTGTTTTTTCAACATTGTTGGTAATCTTTCTGTGCGTGACTACTTTACCACCCTAATTCAAGTGTTGACTTGAATACATGTCATGGTTAACTAGGACATATAAATTGAATTAGCATTTTCAAGAATGCTTTGTTCATTACCCAATAGGGAAGTGTCTAGTAGGTAAAGCATTAAGAAAGTTTTTCAGTAAGGGAATTGAGATAGAGAAAATATTGCAATTCTTCCATTCGATGTAATATGGTACAATGAATGTGAGGGCATGACACAGAGGTTATATTACCTTAGTTGATGATTACTCATGTAATTGTCATTACTTTTTTCACACAAGTTTGAAACTCAAACGCTTTAGATGATAAGTGAATAAAGTTGAAAATAAAGTGCATACAGAATTTAAGAATTCTACGCACTAATAGAGGTTGTTCCTGACCAGTTTCAATGAGCTTCATGAAGAAAAGGGATATTTATTCAATTAAATGATCCTTCGTACTCTATCATCAGATGGAGTTGTTAGGAGGCATAATGAAATGTTACTAAACATGGTCATGTATAAAATGATTCAAGCTAACCCACCAAAAATGAGTGGGAGAGTGTTACCAAGTCCACCTTTGGTGGATTAGTACACATTTTTTATTGATCAAGTACGGTTTTCTCTTTGAGGGAGATACAAACTTTATACTTAACCATGTGCCCTCCTAAGTGGTCTTATCGAAACCACATGAATTATGGTCAAAGAGAAAATCAAGTTTTTTGAGTTCCGTAGGCCACAAAGGTCAATTACACGATCTCATAGTTATTGTAAGTAGGAGCTTATTATGGTGACATTTTCATAAGTGAAGATGAAGATGGATTTGTGTCTGAAAAAAATTGAAATGAACCATATTTGTTATGGATGAGTTTTTCAAACAATGGTGAAGCTCATCACGTTGTGTTTCCTTGTATCTCTTTATGAGACATAGTGGAAAAACTCCTCAATTGCCCATGTGTGTAGGATCTTATAAAAGGTCATTAAAGAGACCTAAATATCATTGATAAGAAAGGTAGGGAGCTCTAGTAAGAAGGAGTAACTTAGAACAATGTTCATAGTTGCTCTAGAGGAGGGTAACAGAAGTGTTCCGTATAAGAGGCCTTATGTACTTCTTAAAAGGAATGGAAGAAAGCAATAGTTCTTTGAGAAAGAATCAAGTCTGAGGGTTAGTTGATCCACCACATGGATGAGAGATCATTTGTAAGCAAATGAATTCTCAAGATTAAGAACAAATTGGTTGGATCAATTAACAGCACAAGACTCTTTCGGTTACAGAAGGGTATACATAGGTATACATTGTGAGAATACCTTTTCATATATTATGTGCTTAAAATCATACTCATTTTGAAAATAATTGACTGCTTGGTTTTAGGTTTACATCAAGTGGATGTGAAACTTGCATTTTGAGTTGTGATTTGGATGAAGAAATCTATATGCTCTGGATATTAGATTTCACTACAAAGGGGTGTTTGAGGTATACAATGTAAACTCATATCACATTTTTTTTGCATTAGTCATTCCATAGACTGAAGTAATCATCCAAACAGTGGTATTTAAGGTTCCATATGAGTGGTAACCTATTATAATTTTTATTTTATGGTTGAAGAAACCATAACTAAGCAGTTTGTGATATTATCCTCTAAGTGAATGATATGATATTGACCAAAATAGTTTGATTTTGATAGTGCCTATTAAGGAAAGGTACTAAGAATATGGGTAAATAATTGTATATTTTTGAAGTTGAGATCCAAAGATATAGCTCAAGCAGACTCCATTCTTCATCACAACAGAGTTATATTATTGAAATTCTTGAGCAGTTCGATGTGAATGAATGTATCCCATGAATACTTTAATGACTTCAAGAGTGAATTTGAGTCTTGACAGATATCCCTAAACTAAATCAACTTGAAAGTAAAATGGAAAAAGGGTTTCCATGTAAATGTTGTTGGTAGTTTAATGCACACAGTGGTGTGTAAAATATCAGATATTCATGTTAGTGGTAGGACTTGTAAGTCAGTACCAGTCCAACCATTGTGAGAGGCACTCAGTGGCTCCATAAAAAAATGCTTAAAGGTACTTGAAGGGCATGATAATTATGCGCATTTAAAAGTACATAATGTGGTAGTACATATGGCTATATGATCGAGGATGTCTAAAAGAACGTCTTGGATTTGAAATGAGAATTCAAACCTAGTGTTAATGCATTGTGCAAACACTACGATTGTTGCCTAAATGAAAGACCCTAAGTATCATAGTATGAATAAAATACAAAGATAAATATGTGAGATATGTTGCAGCACATAAGGTTGTTACTAAACAACAAGTTCCTATGCGAGTCCCCTAATTGGGCCTATGGCCAAGGATATACATGTGAAACATGATAAGTCATTTGGCAAGTATAGGATATGAAGTAATGGATACTTCATTAAGGCTTTACATGTGTAGCTGATAGCAATGTCTAGTATGGCGTAAAGGTTGATGAGGTCGGCTCTCTCACACGAGCAACCGCCTTTGGCACTCAGGAGAAGTGTGCAAAGTGAGACAACGTGTTCACCAGCAAAGCAGTGAAAGTACTGATATGGTAGAGAAGAAACACAAACTATATGCGCCTTGAATTGAAAGTGCAGCAAGTCAAGATGAGATCCGTGGTTACACACATATGGATCGAATTATGGATACCCAAGTCCGTAATACATGTAGCCAAACAACGAATTCTTCAAAATTGACATCACATAATGTGAGAAGAGTTGAAGAATTTGGGTTTAGATAATGTGTTTATCTAGACTAAAGTCTGTACAGTGTTAATGATAAAATTAAATCGATGTACGCTCTTATAGAAAAAGAGTAACACCGTAGTATGCGATTCGTACCGAGTGTGCTAAAATTACTGCAAACTGGAAGCAAATCAATGGATCCCTATTTCATTGTTGTGTGAGTCCAACAAAAGGTTCCATACTTTCTTGATGTCCTTTGACTTTGACAATTTCATGAAAATATGTTTTAGTATTTTCTACCTTAGCTTATATCCTATGGTCATGATAAATGCGATCTAAAGGTTTTATGCTAGGAAAGCGGCTGATTTATATTGAAGTGATATTTGGGTGAAAGGAAGATTACCTGAAATACACACACTTATGCTAGTGTCTGAGACCGGTCCATTATGATGTTAGTGTGCTAATTTCATAAGTGTGGACACTGCATATGAGAAAGGCAATATGAGTTTTATCTTGACTCTAAAGGGATTAGATTGGCAATGAGAGAAGTGTATTGTGTAAATCTAGGATATCTGAGGCACTATATCAAAATGATCGAGCTACACTGCAAGGTTGTTTTCTGCTGGTCTCTATAAAAGGGGATTTCTAGTGCAAGACACCTAAAAGGAGACGTCATGCCCACGCGGTTATAATAGAGCACTTAGTATGAAAGAAGGATAGAAGAGAAAAAGACTTGACCCATAACATCTAACCCACCAAGTGTGAGTGGAAGATGTAGGGAAATACCCAGTCCACACTTGGTGGTTTAAAGCCTAAACCCAATTAAATTGGGGTTATTATGTAAATAAGAAAAGTTATGGGATAACTGTGGCAGTTTTCCCGTAACAATTTGAAATTGAAAAGATATGACTTTTCAAACGTAATATATAGGGGAGTTAGTCTGGAAAGAAGAGATGTCATAAAAACAAAATAAACTCCAGATAAAAAACTTTATGGATCACTTCTCTTCTCTTCCTCTATGATGCTTCTGTTGTATACGTATTCGGAGTCCAAATCGGTGCTCCGATTCCGTGTGGGTACCTAGTGAGTCAACCAGATTCCAGGTACGCCTCGAAAGCTTTCACATATAGTCTAGCCCATCCTCAATCTGGTTTCTTTCAATATACAATAATTCAACCAAAATCAGAAAATATTATTATAAGCATTATATTTAGTTTCAAAGAACAAAACTTGGTGCAAATTTTAAAATTTTGACACCAAGTTGTAGTGATAAAAAAACATGATAAATAGAACAGTAAATCATACGATTTTTTTTAAAAAATTGTACTATATAGTTCTCACCTCAATTCTAAAAACTATTAACAGATTTCTTCTCTAAAATATAAAATTTACCTTAAAATAAAATATAGAGCATATATTTATCATACTCATTAATTAGAAGAAATGATAAAAGGAGTTTGATTGATTTTTTTTGTATGAACATGTAGTTTGAGCAGGAAAGAGAGCACTACTACATAATGGTTCTATTGTGGCGCAGTAGTAGCGGCGCTTATGTACATAAGCACCGCTATAGGGAAGTAAAGAACTTATAGCGGTGCTTATGTACCGCTTATGTACATAAGCACTGCTATAGGTATGAACTATCTCGACGCTGCTGCTATAGAGTTTACATTTTAATTTTTTTTAATTTTTTTGACGTCTAAAACCTATCCCAGCGCTTTTTTTGGAAGGGCTGGTATAGCCAAAAAAAATGAAGGGAAATTTCCCTCTATTTTTTCCTAAACAAAAGCACCGGTATAGGTGACAAAGATTGACTTTCTCCTCTCTTTTCTAAGACTTATCCCAGCGTTTTTTTCAGAAGCACCGATATAGACCAAAAAAAGGAGGGAAACTTTGCTCCATTTTTTCCAAGGAACACGCCTATCTTGGCGCTTCGCCGGTATATACGAAAAATTGGAGGGAACTCTCCCTCCATTTTTCTACATGTGACTTTCTTTTCTCTTTTCTAAGAGACCTATCCCGGCGCTTTTTTTTTTCAGAAGCGCCGGTATAGACCAAAACAAATGGAGGGAAACTTTTCTCCATTTTTTTCAAACGCCTATCCCGGCGCTATTTGTAAAAAGCGCCGGTATAGGCAAAAAATTTTCTGCACGTGACTCTCTTCTTTCTTCTACTCCTTTATTTCTCTCTTCTCTCTTTACTCATCAGATATCTCCTCAAACGCAACATTCACTCTCCTTTCTCTCTTCTCTCTTCTCTCTTTACTCGTCAAATTCCTCCTTCCCCTTGTTCGTAGTCCAGAATCAGAGGCAAGGGAGGAAGTGAATAGAGCCTGGTGAGCATTTTCTTTCCATTCCCTCTACTCTTCTTTTCTGACCTGCGACATTTTCAGATTGGGTTTGGGATTTTTGGTAGTCTGGATCAATTAAATTAAATATTATAGTAAGAAATGGTTTGTTTTACTTAAGCGAATTCGAGTTTCATTTAGCTTTTGGCCAGATTCTAAATTTGTTAATGAATGTTGCTGCTCTCTCTTGCGGTTTTCTTTGAGCATTGACATAAAACAATTCTCAAAACTCCAAGGACTTGCCGATTGAAGTAAACTTGTGAATTTGCATTTTTTGTTGTTGTCTTTTAAAATACCTTTACAGTTTCAGTTTTGCCCTCTTTTCTCTCAAATTTGATAGTTGAGTAGTATGCTTTTATATATTAATTAGAATTGTCGGTTTGATTGTACATTGTTCTCTGGACAATTCACTGGTGTATATGGATTGCTTGAAATTGTATGGAATTGCTAGAATTTTTGCACTGATGGAGGTGGGTGTAAAAAAATATAGATTTTTTTTTTTAAAAATAAAACCTATAGCGGCGATTTTTTTTTAAAAAAAAGATTAAATTGAAGGCCTAAAGTGGCGTTTTTCAATAAATAAGCGCCGCTATAGGTAGCCTATTGCGGTGCTTATTCATTAAAAAGTGCCGGGATAGGCCATTTGACCTATCGCGGCGCTGGTTGTAGCGGCACTTCATAAGCACCACTATAGGGCCAAAAAAAGTGCCACTATAGGCCATTTTTGGGGTAGTGGAGCATGTTGCTTCAGGAGTTGAATGTTGCATGAAGCAGTATGGAGTTTATGTAGAAGAAGATTATGTCGCATTTTTATTATGTCCACACAACTAAGCTATATCAGTTTTAATATGTAGCTCACATAAACTTTCTTAATAGTTAATACTGTTAAAGTTATATTAGTGAATTTAACATCGTTAACCTCTCATATTCAAGTCCTTATAAAAGTATATGCGCTAACATGCATGTTAGAAGATATAAAGTTGTGGAAGAAAAATAGTGAAAGCAGAGTGAATGACTGAGTGGATTAAATGCAAAACTCTTTATAAGTCATGTATATTAGTTTTGGAAAAAATAATTAATATAATAGAAATAAAAAATTACTTCTAAATTAGATATTATAATTAGACTTAGTATGAGCACATGACCTACATGGCCAGACTAATTGTTGGACTCTTGTACTTGTCATTTTTGTTTTCGTGATTTTTATGATGTCGAAAAAAATAAAATACATTGGAAAGAAATAAAAATTTAAATAAATTGAAAAATGCACATAATTGAAAACATATTCCTCTAATCTTATTTATAAGGTAGAAAGAAGATTCTTTTTTATCATATTTATATGTCACATTATTACCTTTTTTAATGTACAATTTTACCATTAATTTATTATTGTGTAGACTTTATTTTTATAGGTATAACATGCGTAAATTAAATAGGAATAAAATTGAAATGATTTCAATTTAAGGGATATATATACACAAATATATACATATATATGAGATTTAAGGTTTCTATTGATCATAATAAAGTATGTTTGAAATTACTTACAAATATGATATATATAGATGATATTTATAAAAAAAGATATTAATGGTAAATAGTTTAAATTTGCCTGATGATTTTTTTCTTAAAAAAAATTAAAAGTTTAAATTAGACTTTTAATTTTTCAAAGAACAACGTTGTCTTATTGAGAAAGTGTGAAGCCAATATATCCTTGCACGTCTTTATCCTCCAACCTTGCAACAACACATCAATTGGAGTTTTTTAAAAAGCAATATCTATCCAAGCATCTACTTCAAGCTTCGATTTATCCCTTTTAGGTTTTCACAGAACTCTCCGAAGCTGATAAGTTGATCATTATTCAAATAATGGTGAGTTTAAGCCCAAGGTATCTTTCCAATAATGTATCATCTCTAAGTTAAAAGGAAATTGATGTTTGTTCATATATGGCTTGTTTCTGATTACATTCCTACGTCATCGGTTGTTGTGTGTGAATGATAGGATGGGGGCATATGGGTGATACTCAACGGCTGCGATAACTTGGTAGTTTGATCAACTTAACCGACATATCTTCAAAATTGTACTATGACTACCATCCAACTTTGAATAAGAAAAGAGATGAAGAAAAATAAAATCGATCTACTTGCCACTAAAATATTCAATGAAATAAAACTTTTGAATAGTGAACCAAGAGAAATAGGTCTAAGGGTGTTTTTACTCCTTAGCTAGATGTGACTTCCTAGCCATCTAGTGAATTTTTTTTTTTAAAAAAAAAAAAACAGGTGGGATGTGACACAGGATGGCATATCCCATTATATTACCCACACGCATATATATTATTTTTTTAATTTATTAATTATATTGTTTCATTTTACTATTTATCGTTATATTTCTTCTACTTCTTTATTCTTTATTTTGTTTGCAGCATTTGTTTATCACTTATCTTGTTTCTTGCACCACAATTTCATCTGAAATTGCTCTCTTATGTTAGGGTCCACCAAAAGGGTCTATATATAGTGTCTGATAATACATTTTTCATCATTTTAATTTAGTCCCTCTTCTTAAAATAAAATCTAAAATTTAATCCTCATGTCAAACCAAGAATTTTCTTTCACTTTCAATTCATTTGATCTTCAAAGTAATTTCCCCAAAATTCCTAGATTTAAATTTATCCTCCAACTATTTTCTCTTCAATCTCCCAAGAAAATAAGCTTTTAAGAATCAATAAAATACCGAAAACTTCATAAAATTATTTATAAGGTTTTTTATTTCTTAATTAATACCCCTAGACTTTAAATAATTCCTTATTCATTCATTTCCAATTTTTAGGGTGTTACAAGCACACCCCTCAAAATTATATCAATTGCCTCCAATCCAAACAACCCCCATAAATTACCGCAGACCTATATATACTATATTCCAACATTACAACACAAGTGAACGCGGTTTATAATCCCCAAAAAATTCAATAGTCATGAAGGAAGTGATTTTTAATCATTATTTATATATCCAAAAGAGAAATAAAAAGGAAGAGTGACATTTGACGACCTTATAGAAACATTAATTATACATAAAGATCACAAATTTTGGAAATTTAGATAAACAATTAAGGATTTCGGTTAGACTTAAATTTTTTCAGTATGATTTTTCATTATAAATCGTCTCTATTTTCCCCCTGTCAAGTTCCCTTCTTCGACTCAGACGTAAATTAAAGCAGCATTCCACGTCACAAAAACCGCAATAAAAAGTGGTGCTCAGTACTCGTAAATTTAATTTTTCGTTCCTACCCACCAAACCCAAAAGAAAAGTAGTTTCAAGTAATGAAATCCTCTATAAATATTTGGAGATTCATATCACATTCACATATATCATCAAGCTCTTAATTTCTATATATCAAAGGCATTTCATTTCAGTTTCAACATTGGAAGCCATGTCTATTAATATTGCACCATCTCACCATGAAAACACAAGAAGATGTGTCGATTATGCTCCTTCCATTTGGGGCGATATGTTTCTTCCATATGCTTCTGAATCTAAGGTATTCTATGCAACCTTTAATTATGTGCAACCTGATTGTGATATATGAAAGTTGATGACAATATGGAACATAAAGTACAGAAAGATAAACTAAAGATGGTTATATCTTCCAATGATTTGAGTAATTCACAAAAGCTAAACTTTATTGACTGGGTCCAACGTTTGGGAGTTTCCTACCACTTCGAACATGAAATTGAAGAAGCACTGGCTAATATGCACAGCACCCATACCAGCAATAACAATCTTGTTATTACGCAGGATAATGAAAACGATTATAATCTTCACTTTCTTGCTTTACTCTTTCGGCTGTTGAGGCAACATGGATATCCCATTTCATCTGGTATATATATACACATACCATTCCTTATTAAATATAGGATCTATTTAAAAAGGTAAAATTATTCATAAATATAAGACATTTCTATTTTTCTTAAATTTTCCTTAAATTATCCCTAATTATACTCCTCAATAATAAGCAAGTAAGAGAGGGTGTAGGAATAATAGTAGGTGATCAGAGTGATTTGGTAATATCAAGTGATTTTAACCAACTTAACTAATATAATTAATCTAATCAAATTAGATAGATATGTCTTATATCTATAAACGGAGTATATGTTCAAACTTTGTCACAACTAATATTTGCATTGTTTAATGAGAAGAGCGTTTCTTTTCATCACTTTTAAAGAACTTACACTCTTTGGAACAGATATATTTGAGAGATTCAAGGACTTCAAGGGAGAGTTTGGTAATGAATATCTTGCTGAAGATGATGTGGAGGGAATGTTGGCCTTGTATGAGGCTTCACAATTTGAGGTTCATGGGGAGATCATTCTAGAAGAAGCTCTTCATTTCACTTACACTCACATCAAATCCTTGATTGATAACAACCAATTGAGCCCTGATCTCAATGCACGTGTGAGTCACTGCTTACGTCAGCCTCTGCATAAGAGATTACGTAGGATAGAAGCAAGGCATCACATGACTTTCTACCACCATCAGCATCATCTTTCCCAAGATCACATCATGTTGCTCAACTTTGCGAAATTTGATTTCAATATACTTCAGCAGCTGCATCAAAAAGAACATGGCAACGCTTCAAGTAAGTGAAGTATTATATATATATATATATGCATACTTATGACAAATCGTACCAACAAGTATTTACATGTATTGGTCCTAGTAAAATAAATGGGAAGAGGCTTTAATTTGACTGTTTAAGTATAAGGTCTTGAGTTTCAGTATATGTGCATGTATGTAGAAAAAATCTTTGGAAAAGCTACACTCAACATGCTTATCAATGATTGAATTTAGTCTAATCAGATAATTATATCAAAAAACTAGTAATGATCAGTAGAATATATATTAGTAATTAAAAGGTCTTGTTAATTTGTATTACAGGTGGTGGAAAGAATCAGATTTTGCGGGAAAGGTGCCTTATGCTAGAGATAGGTTGGTGGAGTCCTACTTTTGGCCTTTAGCTACGTTTTATGAGCCTCAATTCAGCACTGCAAGAATGTTAACTACCAAATTGGTTTCTATTATCTGTCTTCTTGATGATACCTATGACGTCTATGGCACACTTGATGAACTTAAACTCTTCACAGATGCCATCCACAGGTCATATTGTATTTACCAATATCTTGTCACTGAAAAACAACCATGAATTTTGTGTGTGTGTGTGTGTATGACTTAATTATTATTCCCTTTTATGATTTTATTATTATCAGATGGGATACAAGTCCTATTGCATCACTTCCAGAGTGCATGAAAGTGGTGTTTCAAGCAGTTGTAGAACTGTGCAACGAAATGGAGATGGTGACTTCAAAAGAGGGGACGTCAAATTTTGTGATGCCTCGTGTTAAACAAGATGTACATAGGCGATAACTCTATAAGTTAATTTCAACATATATGATGTTATGATTTATTCGATTTACACTTGGTTAACTATATTAGATACTGTGTTTGTAGTTTATGAATTTGGCTGAGGCATACTTGATGGAAGCAAAATGGTGCAATGAAAAGTATGTTCCAAGCTATGGAGAGTACAAGGATAATGGGGTTTTATCTTCTTCACTCCCACTACAGATAACTTCATTTCTTGGCCTTGGAAATCTTGCAACTAAAGAGGTGTTTGATTGGATTTTCACAAATCCTAAAATAGTTAGAGCGTTTTCACTTGTTGGAAGACTTATGGATGATATGGCAACTCATAAGGTACCACTTTGGAATTGAAAGTTCTAAATAATTATATGAAGATACACTCCCCCCCAAATCTTCAAGACTTTTAATGCAAGTTAGATGCCTAAATATTTAATGTATTTTTTTTTTCTATTTTTACCTCTAATTAATTATGTGTCTCTCTGATATTATTTTTTCATTTATTCTCTCTTGTCTCTCTTTTCACTCATTCTCTTCCTCTTCATGAACATGTTTTGAGAAAATAAGTCTCATTTTTTACATATTTATTATTTTTAACTAATTTTTTTATTTATGTAATTTAGCTATCTAAGTCATAAAACTTAAAAATGTTGATATCAACTTTTATTACTAATATATTTTTTTGATAAATATAGGAGAGAGTTATACGATTTTTTTCTTAGTTTTACTCAAATGGTATACATCTTGTCACAACTTCTAAAACATACACATATTTCTCTTAAAAATTGAAAAATAAGTCATATAAAACACACTATAACACACACATCAATTATTATTAGCCATTTTTAACATTATTAACTGAAACGAGGAAAAAAGTTATAACTTATTAAATATATTATAAAATTCAATAACTATTTAGCTTTACATATATTTAATGTACACAACATCTCATGATAATAAAGTCTACCTACAAAATAAAAAATCAATGTGTGAAATTATACATTTACAAGAAAAATTAAAAAAAAAAAAAGAACTTATAAATTGGACAATTACTCTCCCTCCCTCCCTCCCTACCTCCCTCCCTCTCTCAAGACTAGAGGAGTACATATCTTACTTCTATTAATTTGAAGAAAACGATGAAAGGGGTTTGATGGTATTTCGGTTGAATATGTATAGTTTGAGCAGGAGAGAGAGCATGTTGCTTCAGGAGTGGAATATTGCATGAAGCAGTATGGAGTTTCAGTAGACAAAGCCTATGAAATAATCAACGAAGACGTCAAAAATTGTTGGAAGGATATAAACGAAGAATGCCTGAATAATCCACACAACGTCCCAAAGTCTGTGCTTGACTGTGCCACCAATATGGCTCGTGTGTCAGAGGTTGTGTATGAAAACCTTCAAGACAGATTCACCAATGGTGATTCCCTCAAGCATTACGTTGTTCAACTCCTTCTGGATCCCATAACCATCAATCCATGACATCGAAGCGTTATATATTTTTTAGTACTCTAATGAGACTTGCTATTTTAATTTAAATTTGATAGTGATGATATGTATATATATATATAGATATATTTCTAGCTAGTTCCTAGGTTATCGAATAATGCTTGTTTTGTTGTCAGTTACCGTGTTTTGTTTATGAATTGTAGGTTGTGTGTGGCTTTCTTTTATCTAAAGCATGAATATAATAAAAGTGATTACTTTAATTCAAGAATCTTGTCTAGTAGAGCATTGCTACTCTTGGCGGTTGGACAAATCCTATTATTTATTCTTAATATTTTTATTAAGCTATTATAAAGATTTTATCATGATTAGATCACACTTATAGGTTAAAATAAACATATAGCTTGCATTTGGTACTTGCATTAGAATAGTGCATAACAGAGGTAAAATTATCATTAATGGTGGTTATTGTTGCAGTTAATTTTCTAGGGAAATTGATACTCCTTGTGCCTAATTCTTATTGCAAGTAACTTGGAACCCCAAAAAAGGAGGCAAAACGGTTAAAAAAGCAAAATTTGAAAATGACTCAAGTGAAGAAAGATTTTTTTTTTTTTTTTTAAAAGCATGGTCTCTTCGGCAGCCAATTTTAATGGCAGAAGTGACCAAGGCTTGGTGGCCTCGGCAACCACTTTTGGCGTCAAAGCAACCCTGTGAATTTTCTAACGCAAATTTGTGTGTTTTTAGGGATTTTAGGGTTCCAACTGAATCGTGTCCGACTTAAATAGCTTCAAAACCGACTCCAATGTGTAAATACACGAATCCTAGCTCATTTGGAGACACTTCCTTCACTCCAATGTGTAAATACACGAATCCTAGCTCATTTGGAGACAAATCCTATTATTTATTCTTAATATTGTTATTAAGCTATTATAAAGATTTTATTATGATTAGATCGCACTTATAGGTTAAAATAAACATATAGCATGCATTTGGTACTTGCATTAGAATAATGCATAATAGAGGTAAAATTATCATTATTGTTGGTTAATTGTTGAAGTTAATTTTCTAGGGAAATTGATACTCCTTGTGCCTAATTCTTATTGCAAAGTAACTTAGAACCCCAAAAAAGGAGGCAAAAAGGTGAAAGAAACAAAATTTGAAAATGACTCAAGTGAAGGAAGATTTTTTTTTTTTTTTTTTAAAAAAAGCATGGTCTCTTCGGCGACCAATTTTAATGGCAGAAATGACCAAGGCTTGGTGGTCTCAACAACCACTTTTGGCGTCAAAGAAACCCTGTGAATTTTCTAACGCAAATTTGTGTGTTTTTAGGGATTTTAAGGTTCCAATTAGACACTTAAAATATTATTCAGTTTTAAATAAGTTTGGGTGTAATTTTTGAGATTATTCTAGTTTTAGATTAAATGCTCATTTATTTTCTTGATTGAATTGATAATTGGATCCTATTTGCGCTTTATTAATTGTTGGATTTTATATTTAAAAACTCTTGCATTGCAGTTAAGTTTATAATTGAGATTTTATTATTAATTTAGTTGTTAGTGTGGATTCTATTGCAAATTTGGGCTTTCAGTCACTTGATTGTTTGATTGATTGGTAGATTATTTGATTGTTTAATTAGATAATCCAAAATATAATTTTCACAATTACTTGAATTAAATTATATTAGTTCTAATAGATTTAATTAACCAACTCTTAGTCCATTATGCTAGTGGAATAAGAGGTATTGTGTGAGGGTTTCCCATGCAATACATAGTTAATTAGATATACTAATTCCAATATCTTGTATCTCCCATTAGTCTAATTAATTTATTTAGGTTAAGATATTTAACTCTATGTTATCCCTAAATTGTTCCCATTCACCCTAACTGAATCAGATTTAAATTTCATTTTTTTTGTTAATTATTAATTAGTTTCTTTGAACAGGATTTTAATTTTTCATCATAAAAAAGAAAAATCCCCAAAAATCACCTTTGCATTCATATAAGTTAGTTTCATTTTTAGGAGTTAGATTTGCATTTTAGTTTAGGTCTATCATTTTAATGCATTTTACACCTAAATATAATCCTAGAGAAAAACCCATAAATTGCTCCTTTGGAGAATGACCTAGGTTGCCACTGAAGAGCACCGAAACGGGAAGAAATCGATGAAGTGCCACCTTGGGTCTGCTCTCCAAGAATTTCAACCCAAGGGGTAGTGGAAGGTATCCTCGGGTATCGGTCTCAAGGAGCCTCAATTTAAATGATTACTAGTAGCTAAATGCAAAAAAAAATTGGACGGGAAGAAACATGTTTTTGTTTGATTTTAGATATAAAAGTTGTGTGAAAAGTGTAATATGTTTCAGGAATAAATTGAGATTGGATTTAAATGGGAGATTTGGATTAAAAGGGATGGCTATTCTTGGTAAATGAAACTTTCAAGAATCATCGCTTCTTAAGATTTTTGGGTTAAAAATGGCCAATTTCTAAAGAACCGTAGAGGAACCCCTCTAGGCTAGGCTTAGATTAATTTAACTAACGCCTGAACCCTACACATTAATTAATTTAACCTAAGTTGATTAAGCACTTGACCCAATTAAATCTACTAATCCCAAGGGACTATTAATCCTACGGTCGAAACCCCAAATTGCAGCCAAATTAGCCTATTAATTCCAATTTATTGGTAGAACCCAAACCAATAACTTGAACCCAATAGGTTGAAGTCCAATGTCACTCAAGCAATCAGTAGATTTTTTTGTCAATTTCTAAACACAAATACTTGACACCATGATCCACTAAACAAGAACCCTCATTTAGTACAAGATTTTAACAAGAAAACATATATTAAATGATGAACCCATACAAATAAAATATGCTCAATTCAATAGGTGCAATGTCAAGCATCCATACAAAGAAAATAAACAAGATAGGTTGTTTCTACCACTCTCGTACAAAGATATAAGATAAAATTACATCCAAATACATAAAACAACTCCTAGAACCCTAGAAAAATTGTAATACACAAGAGGAAGAGAGAGTGGAGAACAACACTCCCCTTTGAAGCTTTAAGCTCCTCCTTTGAGCTCCATCACCAAGAATAGGAAGAGCTTAGTTGCTGCTCTTCATAGGAGAAGCATCAACCAAGGTGGAGAAAAGGATGGAAGCCATGGATGGTGGGTTGAGAAGATGAAGAAGATGAAGAATGAGATGAGAGAGTTGATAGAATTAGGGTTTAAGAGTGTGAATGGTGGACCAAATCTGCATTCTAGAGTTTAGTTTTTAGTATTTATAGGTCCCCTAAGTCGGGTATAAGAGTGGGTGTTGAGTTGGATCCGAATTAAAGCCCAAAACGCTAGCTGATTTTCTACAGGTCGTTCCGCTCGTTGTGAGCTTGTCGTGTCGAGGCCACGGTGAGCAAAACAATGCTTCTGGTCCTTTTGGAGGGGCTGCTCACCGTGGGCAGGCAATGCTTCTGCCTCTCTTGGGTTCCATTCGCTGTGGGCTCGCCGTGGCAGGCCACTGACTTACAGGCCTTCTGCCCCTCTGAAGAGCCTTTCTTCTTCACTCGGGATCCAATATTTGGTCCTTGCATGACCCTACAAGTAGAAACAAGACTAAACAAGGATCAAATAGCCCTATAAATTAATCAATACAATTAATCTATAATTATGGCTAATTAATCCTAATTTTATACTAATTTCACTTGAGAGCTTGAAGACATTCAATTAAGCACTATTGGACCAATTATGCATCTCAATCATGTTAATTGCCTCAATTTAAGCACATTAAAACCATACAAATCATAGATTTGTCAGCCACTATAATACATTTGTAGTTGGACCTAGTTTAAATTGATTACTTTAGCGATGAAAGTAAGGACATCTTTGATTATGTTTGTAATCAATTTTTGATGCTAATTTGTGATGGATTGTTTGATGTTGAACATTATATTCATCAATATATGCAGTCACATATATGGTTCTTTGTAATTCCAATACCTATCTTCCATTTGTGCTTACTTGTAACATTTGGTTAATTTGAATTGAATTGAACTAATTTCATTAATTATTATAATCGCTCACTAAGAGGGCTTAATGAGTAGGGGTCTCACTTTTTTTATGCTATACCTACTGCTCAGTGAGATTTGGTATTTAAGGAATGAATAAAAAACCGGACCTGGTGCAACTCGTGTTAACCCGGAGAAACCGGGGTGAACCGAAAGGGTCACGGGTTGGCCTAGAAATATTCTTTTTCCTCCATAAACTACACCTCCAAGAAGAAGAAGATTTATCTAAAACTTGAAAATAGAGGAAGAGTAGAAGAATAATATTGAGATATAAAAGCAAACTTACAGTGAAAAGATTTCCTAAAATATAACGCTTGAATGGAAAAGTGACAGAATTATTTTCGTGGAGAGAGCACTTGAATTAGTTGCCGGAAACTATGGAAGGCAAGAAGGGGAAAGGTTGTGTTTGAGATTTGAAAAAAGAGAAAAGGGTATACCTTTAATTACTAGCTGTCAAAATGTGTTGGTGGTGTTAAAAGTAAACTCAATTTATTTTATTTCTCCCTTTCCAAAGTTCCCCCTTTGTCAGTGACAAATCCCTTATTTGTAATGCTTTATTTTCTTTAAATGAGGCAATTAACATGATTAAGATGCAAGATTTGGTCTAATTGTACTTATTTAATATCATAGACTCTTAGGTGAAATTAACATAGGATTAGGATTAATTGGCCATAATTGTAGATTAATTTGCATTAATTGAGCTATAGGGCTATTTGATCATTTTTCTATCATATTTCTACTTGTAGGGTCATTAAGGACTAAAAGATCATATCCCAGACGGAGAAGAAGGCCAAACTAAGGGGCAGAAGGCTTCGCTACTCACTGTGGCCTTGCCACGGCGAGCAGAGCCCCAAGGGACCAAAAACAATGCTTGCTTACCGTGGCTTCGCCAGGTCGAGCCCAAGGCGAGTGAGCACTGAGGGTGGCAAAACGCACAAGAGGCCACGGTGAATTGTGCTTTTCAAAAATTAAACTTTAAAAACTTAAAGACAATCATTTATACTGGTTCGGCCAAACACTGCCTACATCCAGTTCTCCAACTCCTTGTTGGGTTCCACTATACCACAAGTTTTACAAACCAGGTTCACCTACCAACCTTTACAAGACAGAGTTTTAGACTTCCTCTAAACACTCCCCCTTACAAGTTGTAAGACTACAACCCTGTTCTAAAGTCCCAGACTTAAGAACAACCTCAAACAGTAGAGGATTTCAATAAATGACTTCACTTAATGAACAGATTTTATTAATCACTGAAGTACAAAATAACCTCACTAAGAATAATAAATCTTTGACCAGTGAGTAGATGAGAAATAATGAATGCTTGTTTGTCAGTTTGTTCTCTTTTTTTCATAAATGCTCAAGACTTGGTTTTTATATCTCTTCTCACTTTTGCCTTTTCCTTTCAGCTTCATGAGTCTGTTTGAATATGTCCGTTGGAAGCTCCTAGCCATTGTCATTTAATGCTGGTCTTCATTTTTGGTCATCTTTCTTCTCTTACTTCATTTAATTCTTGCAGAAGATGAGCTATGAGAGATAGAGACTGTGGCTAACAACTATCTGCAACATTGTACTTGTATAGCAGCTTTTTCAGTAGCGCTAGCCTCCCAAGCTATCGCTAGCATCATAGTGTCAATCCTGCACTTAGACTGTTTGCTAAACAAGTATTCATGGGAAGCACAGTTAGTGTTATCGCTAGTAGGATTCATTAGCTTAGTGCTTTAGCTATCTGATGCTTAAGATATTGCAATGAGTGTTTTGCTATCGATAGCTATATTTGTTATCGCTAATGACCACTGGTTCATATTATCATTATCTAAGTTATTTCAGCCAGTGTCTTACTATCGATAGTCTCTTCTATTATCGCTAGTGAATATATCTGCAAGTTATCAGTTAGCTATATAAATCTATTTCGAGTATTCTATTATCGATAGCTAATCACGTTATCGCTAGCATTTATGACTTTTCCTGAGGTTATTTAAGAGCCCTTTGCGATAGTGATAGTTTGTTCATTGCTTAGGCTGTCTCAATACATTCTAGCGATAGTGAAGACCTTAGCGATAAAGGTATTGTCTTTCTTCAGATTATAGCTAAGTCTCCACTTGCTGATGCTATCTTATATATCTGTTAGCTATAAGTTTTAGCTTTAGCGATAGTGTTTCTGTTACCTATAAGATTTACTCGTTCATTGTTAGGGTAACCTACACTCTTTTTAACTTAGTCATATCTCTTGATTCTTGCTTTAATTCATTCCAGACTAAGTTGTATGCTCTCTGTTCATTTTACTTATGTTATCTATAGGGTCCAGTCCTCATCAAAACTTAAGATTCTAACAAGCACGATTCTGTAGCACATGAAAGCTGGCTTTTGGGCCTGATTCGGATCCAACTCAACATCTACTCTTAGACTCGACTTGGGGGACCTATAAAACATGAAATTAAACCTGAGAAATCAAATTTGGAGCCACCACATAAACCCTAACTCTCATTCTCTCTCAACTTCATCTATTCATCTTCCACCCTTCTCTCTTCCAACCTTCATGGCTCTCATTCTTTCCACCTTGGTTTGTGTTCCTCTCATGAAGAGCATCAACTAAGCTCTCTTATTCTTGGTGATGGAGTTTAAGGAAGGAGCTTGAAGCTTCAAAATTGGAATGTTGTTCTCCACTATCTCTTCCTCGTGTGTATTTCAAATTATCTAGGGTTCTAGGGTTTGTCTTATGCATTTGGTTGTAAGCTTATTCTATATCTTTTATGAGAGTCGTAGAAACAATTTGTCTTGTTGATTTTCTTTGTATGGATGCTTGACATTGTTCTTATTGACTTGAACATATTTTATTTGTATGGGTTCATCATTTAATATATGCTTCCTTGTTAAAATCTTGTGCTAAATGAGGGTTCTTGTTTAGTGGATCATGGTGTCAAGTGTTTGTATTTAGAAATTAACAAGTAAATCTACTAATTGCTTGAGTGATATTGGGCTTCAACCTATTGGGTTCAACTTATTAGTTGGGGTTCCACCAATGAGTTGGGATTAATAGGTTAATTTTGTTGCAACTTGCGGTTCGAGTTGTAGGATTAAGAGTCCCTTGTGATTAGTAGGTTTAATTGGGTCAAGTGCTTAATCAACTTAGGTTAAGTTGATTAATGTGTGGGGTTCCGGCGTTACTCAAATTAACCTAAGACTAGCCTAGAGGGGTTCCTCTAGGGTTCTTTAGAAAATTGACTATTTTTAACTCCCAAAAATCTTAAGAAGCAATGATTCTTGAAAGTTCCATTTGCCAAGAATTATCATCCCGTTTTAATCCAAATCTCCCTTTTGTCCAATCTCCAATTTTTCTTTGAACTTATTATACTTTTCTCACAAAAATCAAATACAATGTCTTTTACCCATTTAAATCAAGTTTGCATTTAGTTATTAGGAATCAAATTACACTAGGCTTCTTGAGATTGACACCCAGGGATAGCTTCCACTACCCCTTGAGTTTAAATTCTTGGAGAGCAGGCCTGAGGCGGCACTGCATCAATTTTTATCCCAATTTTATTACTCTTCAATCAGCGTGTTGTCCCATATGCTTCATTGGTCATTATCCTAATAGTAAATTGATTATTCTCATATTCTTGCTAGCAGTATAATGGAGTGATATATCCTATATAAAATATCGAGAGAGAGAGAGAGAGAAATACTATATATGTATATCATATTTCTATTGTTTAATTGAACATGAATACTTTTGTTGATCTAATTTAACTTATGTATTATAAATTAGCTTCGGTCTGAGTACAGGTTGACCCCTGGTCTTACCCACTAACCTTTGACCCACTGCATCAACTGGTTTAGTAGCCGGTTCGGTTTTTAATACCTTGTATTTAAGCAAGCTTAGTGAAATTAGCTACAAAGTTGTTTTCTTAATAGTGAATTAAGAATTGGTAATTTTATAGGTCTAGGAATAATCACGAATTAATTCACTAGAATGATCGATTGATGATGTTTGGCATTTTGATGGACTTAGTACAAAACTTGGGTTTGATATTGTGCATTTGACACTTGTGCTTAATTTGTAGCATTAGTCTTTGTTAACCTCACGAATTCATGCTATTTAGCACATTTTCCTATAGCTTTTACACTTTTTGGTAGACTTATACATATTTTGATGTACACATGATAGGAAAATGTGTCAAGGTGATGTTTGGGTTAAAGTCATTGAATTCTTGATTTAAATGTGAAAATTTTACCCTCTTTTTTTTTATCAACTTTGACTTTTGTAGATTTCATTGCTTGTTAGGTTGTTGAAGCCAATCAATTAAGCCACATTTAAGTTGCATTTAATGCTAAAGTCAAGGGGTAAGAAGCAAAAAAGAAGGTTTAGCACAACCAAGAAAGCTAAAAAGAGGAATATGTAGAGAGTTATTGGCTGCAGCCAAGGCAAAATAACTGGCCGCAGCCAAACCCAAAAATTTTCAGGCAGAGAGTTATTGGCCGTAGCCAAAAGCGCAAGCAGAAGCTTTTTGGCCTCAATCAAAATGCTGACAGAGTGCGAATAGTGGACACATCAACTAAAAAATAGGGTTTAAAAACACCTCCAACTGGCACAAAAACATATCTTTTCGACTTGGGCTTTCTTTAGGGGCTACTTTGGAGCACTTTTGTGCTAGGGTTTGAAGATTTTCAAGGAGATTCATGTGGAGATTGAAGATTTGAAGAGATTCTACCCCATTTCCCTAGGTTTTTCTTGTTCTTCTCTCTTTCCTCTTGAAATTTCTGCCATGGCTATCTCTATTTTCCATATTTGTGTTTTTCTCTTCATGAGTGGTTAAACTTCCATTTTAGGATTATTCTGAACCTTTACATGGATTAAAACTTGATTCTTCCTCTATTTAGTAGTAAATGATATATATGTTTGGATTTTATCCTTCTCTTCATGCTTCTAAGTGTTTGGCCACAATTTAGATTGATTTGTTCATGTGGGTTTAACTTGAGAGAGCTAACCTAGGTGTAGATTTTGGTTAAAATCATGCTTGACTTGAAATTTATCTGTTAAATGGAAAGTTTGTTAATAAAATAGAGATATGTTTACTAACCTTACATTGTCAAATTGAAGTTGGTTCTTAAAGTGGATTTTCATTAATTGTAGCAAGAGATTATGCATTTCAATGAGAAGAGAAACTTGATTTTGACTTGAGAGAGCTTAGTTAAGTCCTTTTGAATTTTAGACAAATGCATATATATTCATCGAAAATACCATTTGAGAGGGAGTTCTTCATGTCTTATGAAATGCAAAGGGGATAAATAATCTTAGACCCATTTAATCCTTGAAGTCAAAAGAACAATTGTTTCTATCACTTTCTAGTTTTTAGAAATAGATTTCAACATTTCATTATACAACCAAAAATATTTTCTTAGTTTAACTTGATTGAATTCAATTAGCCTTTTATTTGGTCAAAGATTTTAATCCAAATCTCCATATAAATGATATTTTATACTAGTTGCTATCCGTGCACTTACGGTTAATGCTTGACGGTGAACAATCTTATACTTGGGCTGATCGTGCAATTGCTTGATTATGCTATGAAAATCATTTGTGAAGAAATTTAAGGTCTTGATTTTTTGTGTTAATGCATAATGTTGGATTTGAATTGCTAGTTTTAATTAGACTTCTTTTAGAGGGATTAGCGCTCGACTGGTCATGGGTGTTGATCAACCTAACTCAACCTATCTACTCTAACACATACACTCCCACTATCTTAAGAGAACTATGATTGCCACTAAACCATTTTCAAGAAATTCACTTCATTCATTTTCCTTTCACTATCCATTTTATGCAAAACACCATAAATAAGTAATGTAAAATTTTAAGCACATTCTTGCATTCATGTAATCATTAAAAGAAAACCAAATTATTTTCCCTTATTCATATATATTGCATTTCATGACATTTAATTCACTTAGGAACCAATAAAAAGCTCATATAGAGCGAACAACCCGATGTTGTGCTATATTACATCCATTGGATTATTTCTTGTTACGGACCCTAAGGCATACGACAAAGTCCTTTCTTCACGGTTGTTGATCAGTCATGTGGGTTTTGGCTTTGAAATAGGTAAAGTTCAAAAGTATAAAAGAAATAGATTCGTTTTTGTGAAATTTCAAATTTGTGTTTCTATTTAGGAAAATGACAGAAAAATACTTATGAATTTCAAAATCTCATATAAGTGATTTACAGTAGTTGTTGATATCATTACTCAACAATGAATATCATTATTCAACTAGTTAAAATCTCATATATGAGATTTTGAAATTCAAAATGTATTTATTTCAAAATTCAAAGTGGCCATGAGAGAGAGCGAGAGTTGGCGTGAGAGAGAGCCAAGGATCGCCGGAGCTTTTGGCCGCCGAGATTGCTGGAGAAGTGAGACAAAAGTGCATGCAGGACCTGATCCTAGTTTAGGTAAGCCTCCTTCTCCTTCTGTTATCTTTGATTTCTTCGATATGGGTGAGTTGAATTGAGAGGTCCCAACCTAAGTAAGGATTTTCAGTGGGAGTAACCGATTAAAATAAAGAACAAGTAAAGATCAAGACTTTGATTAAGAGAATCGTTGTTGCATGTGTTGTTTGGCCTCTGAATTGTGATCTTGAACCTCAGGGTTACTGTTCGTTGTTGAGAGTTTCAGATTCCGTGAACATAAAAGTTTAAAGGATATTTAAGAGCATAATAGAGTCTATTTTTGTGGTGCATGTGTGTGGATGTAAGAGAATGTTCTCTATCTGTGTTGCTACTCTGATTGCTGCAACGTTGGCACCCATCTCTGTGTGTTTGTGTCAGTTTTCCTAATGAAAGAATAATATATATATATATATATATATATATAGTTAGTAGTTTGACATGTTATTTAAATGCTAGCCTTAAGTTAAAAAAAAAAAAAAAAAAAACGCATATCAGTTGAAGGTTTTAAAATGTTCGAAAGCTAATTTATATACTTTAACAGTGTGAATATTTTTTTTGTTATACTATTGAATGGATGAGGCTTTAAAGTTTTAGGGAACCGAATAGCTTGTGGGTGATTTTTAAACCTGGGAACTATCAAATTGAAACCATAACTACAAGGCCCATAAGAAAAGGTAAATGGACTTTGAAATGGATTTGAGTAGTTAAAACGAGTCAGGGAACATTAAAAATGTGATTTAAGTATGATATAGTTAAATCTGGAGTTTTCTTTTTAGAAATGAAGCATTTTTGAGGGACGAGGAAGGATGTGAGCTTTATAGAAATGCAGTACAAAGAATGGGCATAAAGTATATTAGTTTCTCTTTTATGTTTCAGCCAACAAAGGTTTCAAAGAGGAGAAATAAAATTGTTGAAAGTTGAAACTATTAAGGCACTGAAAGGCTTTTAGTATAGAACAAATGTCTTGGATAGTTATAAATAAGTGTTTACATGTGGAGAAGATTTATTAATGTTGATGTTATATGCTATATTGTTCAGTTGAACTTCAAAATGATTGTAGGTACTGTTTCGATGTTGTCATATATTAATAGGCGCCTGAACGTATTAGAATATGATCAAAGGATTATAGACTAGTTGTTTAAATATTGCTATTAAATCTGGAAAAGTTCCAGACTAAAAATTGCTTGCTGTCCGAAAATTCTCTTGGAGAAAATAATTATATTGTAATTACACAACATGAATTAAGTTGTTTTGATTATGGAAGATAGTGACTCTGGAAGCTGAAATATCACTAAAGGTATGTTTGTGGCTGAAGATTTCAGTTTGAAATAGAGATTGTTGAAGCAGATAAGATGATTATCTTAAGCTGAGAAATTAAGTTCAGGTATTTATTTGCTACTAGGCATAATAGGAGAATCGAAGAATCCTTCTTGAATCAGCTATTCAAGACTTGAGAACTAGATATGAAGGGGATGTTTAAGACTTCATTTAATTAAGCAAGTGACTTACAATGTTAATATATCTTTACATGTTTTAAAGTATTGATTTGGTTGTTGGTAATAAAAGTTGTTTGCCTATTGTTTTTTTTTTTATGGGAATCAGACTTTGAATAAAGAACTGATTTAGATACTGTTATCTAGTTTTTGAAAAGCCTTGCTCTGTCCCTGTTGTCAAAGTTCTGAAGGATTATTGTTCAGATGTTTTCAAAGCCTTGCTCTGTCCCTGTTTTCAAAGTAAAGAATAAATAGGATTATTGTCAGATTGGTTTAGAAACCTTGAAATAAAAATTTAAGCTTGAACTTGATGCTTAAAATATGTATTTAATATGTTTATGAATTGTTATGCATGGTATTGAATGAAATGAACTGGGTTTTGAACTGCTGTTTTTCAAAGGAGCTAGAAGAAGGTGGCATTTGGGGATGAGGTAGTATTAAATATTTTTAGTATGATATTTTATTTTACCTGTGCTTGGTGGAATAATTTAATTTAAATTATTATTATTCATGTATCAATTCTCCATAAGGAGGTATGATCACAAGCACAGGTAAAAGGATATCGACAGAGACAACCAAGTTATTATTATTAGTTAATTTATAGTAGATAGGTTTATTTATGTATAAATGTATTATGATTATAGTTACTGTTAGATTCCCATATTCTATTACACAAATTTAGAGATTTAATGATCTACTACTTAATTGATTTATAAACCACTTGTTTTTATATAAATTTGGTATATAAACCACTTTATCATAAAAGCCCATTCTATGGAAGAAAAAGTTTTAATTTATTCAGGTTTCTGGGCTCTTGATATCTACCAAGTGGTTCTAAATTGATTAAACAGCTCTAGTATAGGAGTACAAAAAGTAGGTGCTACAATAAATATAGTGTAAAAAGGTAAAAAATAGAGAAAAAAAATAAAGAAAAAGCATTAAATTTTAAGACAATGTCAAGTTATAATTTATATATAGGATTAACTCTATATGAACAAAATATTATGTATCAATAGGATAAAGGGGGAAGCTACCAATACTAATTTTTCTGAATCTTCTTCGGTCTCTCTCCTTGGTGAGAGTTTTTATGAGGCTCCCCAAGTAGCCTTTTCTCTTGCATCCTCTGAATCCCCTACTTTCTTTGTTCTATAATCGGCCTTGTATTATCTTCAACTCATAATGGAGATTGGTCAGAGTAGTAGAGAGTGGAAACTGAAGAAGGCAGTTCTTAATTTGGATAGTGCTAGTAACAGGAAGGGTGGTGCTCTGGTGGGTAAGGTACTCACTGGTAAGAATCTCTACAAAGCTGTAGTGATCGTTGTGATTCGTAAAGGCTGGAAACTTGAAATATAAGGTTTGGAGATTCACGGATTAGACAATATCTGACCAAATTCTCTATTCCGATTTGAGAAGGAGGAAGACTATATTAGAGTTCTTAAGGGACGTCCGTGGCTGATACAAGGCTTCTTGCTAAGTATTCAATTATGAGAGGAATTTATGGTCCTGCTGTAAGTTAATTTTAACTCCCCTCTTTTGGATACAATTCCATGGCCTTCCCTTAGAAGCTTTTGATAAAGGAAATGTGAACACGTCTCAAGCCCTCGAGCTGATGCCCGAGCAGCTCCGCACGTTGCGAACAAGTAACAGCCCGAATGCACGTATAATACTTTAAGAAAAGGTAGGTGAGGTCCTAATGTTTGAGAATCCTAATATTGACGGTAAGCTTAACAGGAGCTTTAGTCAGGTTCGGTGCCTTATCAACCTGAACAATAATCTTGAAACGAGTTTCTGGGTGCCAAGGAAGGAGAAAGATCCTACGTGGATTTCCATTAAATGTGAACATCTCCAAAATTTTTGTTACAAATGTGGTAGAATTGGGCACGATGAAAAAGTATGTAAGGAGGTCAATGGGGATAATCATAAAGATGAGGATGATAATGAACTTGGCAATTGGCTCAGAACTTCCCATGTGAAAACTGTTGATGAATCTCTAATTGTGCATAAAATTAGATGGGTGGAGGTTGTGCAGATGAAGAAGAAGGCTGAGCCACTTTTGATGCCCCCTAATGGTTACCTTGCAGAGAAGCTCGTCACTTTAGGAAAGCACGATACAAGGCGTAATCCGAGCGGGCCATTCAATAAGGAGAATAGTGAATCAGCGGCTTTCACAAATGAAATCTCTAGTATCTCTTCAGATATGATAATATCCCATAATAATATGCATCCAATGTCACCTAACGGGCAAATGGGAGGAGTTGTTATGAAGTATTTGTGCACGTCAAAACCCTCTCAAAATGGCATGATTAATGGGAATAAGGGCTTGTAAACAAACTATTGTTTAACTTGGGAGGGAGGAAATTTATCTCTGTGGGCCGAAACAAATCCCTCCTTAAGGCCCATATTAATGAGATTGGAGACGATGCATCGAGCCCAAATTTGGATCAGTTTTTCAATCAGATACCAAACAGAGACCTCCATGGAGGTTTTGAACTCTCTAGAGTATTCAAAGGCTTCTAAATCAATCATCCTGTATGGTATGCTTTCACCTGTTTCAATGGTCACCTTGAACCTTAAAAGCATTCATCTTAAAAGGCATGGATGATCAAGTTGAGCATGAAATAGACTTCCCACAATAGTGGTTTGTCTTCAATGGAGGTAACTTTCATTCCACCTCTTCTTCCTCCTTGCAAAACGCCGATGGTTAGATGGGACCAACTACCAATTCACAATAAATACTTTATCTTGGAACTGTAGGGTCTTAGGGTTCCCTTGGTAGTTAAAAATTTCACAGAGAAATGTTTTAAACACAAATCCCAAATTGTTTTTATAATGGTAACAAAGCAGAAAAAGAAATATATCTCTAAAGTTTGTAATAAATGTAAGTTTTTGAATGAATGGTTGGTTGATCCTGTTGGTAAGAGTGGTGGTTTAGCTCTCTTGTGGACTGATGAAATTACTGTGAATATTTTCTCTTCCTCATTAAACATAAGTCACATTAGTATCTTTGCAAATGCTTTTGACACTCCTGCTTAGATAACAGTTGTGTATGGTCCCCATAACGAAAAAGATATACTCTCTTGTTGGAAAGAATTGAAGAAAATTGGTAGCTTGATGGATCAGTCTTGGATGTGTGTAGGTGATTTTAATGATATAGCTTCTCTTCTAGAAAAATCAGGAGGAAACCCTAGAGCAACGAGGAAGATCATTAACTTCCAAAATTTAATTTATAACTATGCCCTCATTGATATGGGTTTTAATAGTTACTGATATACCTGGTGTAATAATAGAGAAGACCAAACTACAATCAGAGAAAGAATTGATAGAACTCTTGGCAATATAACTCTTACAGAAAATTTCCTAATTTGGAAGTCTTTCACATTGATTCTATGGGTTCAAACCATCATCTTCTTTTAGTCTGCTGCTACTATAAGTGGAATGTTCATAGGAGGGACTTCAAATTTAAGGCCAAGTGGACAGCTCACCGTGATTTCATCCAAGTAGTGAATCGTGGTTGGCACCATACTGAGGTAAATGATCATTCATTTATCATTGATTTCCTACCCCGTTTGGCTACTTGTCAAGTTGAACTTTCTAGGTGGAGCAGAAAATAGCTCCCAAATAGCAAGAAAATGATCGCTAATCAAACCTTGAGATCGTGAAGCTTTCCCAAAATAATATTACTGTGGAGTCCAAAAGGAAGATAAAGAAGTTAAAAGCAGATATTGAGGTGCTCTTGATTAGGAGGAAGAATACTGGTGGCAAAGATCTAGAATCCAATGGCTTCAAGCTGGAAATCGTAATTCTAAGTTATTCCATTTGTCAACCATCAAGTGTAGGAAAATCAACATTATTCTTAAGATCAAAGATGATGATAGCTGATGGCTATAAGAACAGGATCATATTGCTTCTAATATTTCCTTATTCTATCAAAATCTATTTTGTTCTTCTAGTGAAACAACTTTAGAGGAAACATTGAACCTTATTGATCCTCAGATTGACCTATAAATGAATCAACAATTAATGTAAAAAATCAAGGCTGATGAAATCCGTACTGCGGTATTCAGTATGGGTGGCAATAAGGCTCCTGATCCAGATGGCTTTTCAGGTAAATTCTACCAATCTGCATGGTCTGAAATTGGTAAATAGGCATGTGATGTGGTCTTTGAATTCTTTGATGGTAAATCTAATCTGTCTGATACTAATGACACTAACGTTGTGCTTACTCCAAAAGTTGAGAAACCCAAGCATGTCTCATTTTAGACCCATTGGACTTTGTAATTTTCATATAAAATCATTTCTAAAATTTTTGCCCTTCGTATGAGGCCATTCTTAGATGCTTGCATATCTCATAATCAAAACACATTTGTCCTTGGTAGACTCATTCATGATAATATCATTATTGCTCATGAAGTATATCATATCTTAGAAGGAAAAACAAGCTCTAAATATGAATATGCTCTTAAAATGGATATGATTAAAGCCTATGATAGAGTTGAATGGGATTTTTTTTAAACAAGCACTTCAAAGTCTACGATTCTGTGACGGTTGGGTCTCTCTTGTTATAAGATGTATAAAATTTGTGAGTTTAGAGTTTTATGTTTTAGGAGACAAGATATGATCTATCACTACTAGAAGAGGCTTAAGGCAGGGTGATCCCCTCTCTCCGTATATGTTCATTCCTATGGTGGAAGTCCTATCCAAGATGATTCATAAGAGCATTCGAGCAAAGTCCATCAAGGAGATTAAGCTGAGTAAGATATCCAGAGCTCTCCCACAGCTTCTTTGATGATGACGCCCTTTTTTTATGAATGCTAGTAGGAGCAACTGTGTAAACTTGACAAAGATTCTCAACCTATACTGAAGAGATTCAAGTCAATAAGCTAATCTAGAGAAGTCTAGCATTGTTTTCTCACCCAACACTACTCCCAAAGTCAAAGCCATGGTTGAGCAGATTCTTGGTATTCAATCCTCTACGGATCAAGGAAAATGCTTGGGTATTCCAAGTATTTAGGGTAAAACTAAACACCAAGCTTTGGCCTATATAAGAGAAAGAGTGAGATCTAAAGTTCAAGGATGGAGTCAAACCACTCTGTCATATGCCGGAAGGGAAGTGATGATTGAGGTAGTCATCAATGCTATCCCCAATTACCCCATGATTTGTTTCAAGTTTCCTATCAAAACATGTAAGGAGTTAAATAGCCTTGTTTTTAATTTTTGGTGGGACAGTAATGTTGAAGGAGGTGGAAATCATTGAAAGGCTTGGGAGTACCTTATTGATTCTAAAGAATGTGGAGTATGGGATTCCAAGATTTTTCCATTATAAATGACTCTCTTCTAGCCAAGTTTGCATGTCTCATCTTAAATAATCCTAATGACCTTTAGGTTCAAGTATTGAAAAGCATTTAATTCCCTAAGGATGAATGTATTAATGCGAAAAAAGGGGTTATAAAGCTTCTTGGTATTGGGCTAGTATCGTCAATAGAAGAGGTTTGATAAAAAAATGATTTGCTTTGGGATTTTGGGGATGGTACTTCAATTAGAATTTGGGGAGATAAGTTGTTGCCTAATATTTATTTTCCTCCTAAACCTCTTGTCAATGATAACCATATTGTTTATAGTGGGTATGTTTCTGATTTAATTATTGATGGTAGGTGGGATTTGTCCCCTATTCATGCTCTACTACGCCAAGAGCACCTGAATGAAATTATAAATCTCCTAATTCCTGCTAGCAACTTGAAAGACAAACTTACTTGGACTCCTTCCAAAGATGGTGTATTTTTTTATTAAGGCAGGTTACAGTCATTTGAAAAATTCCTAAACTGTAACACCTGTTTTTTTACAGTATTATACTATGACTATTTAATCAATTTCGAACCACTTGTAAAGTTAAGAGCAAAAAAATTAGTATAAATTAAAACTTTTTCTTTGAAATACTAAGAAAAATTTTCTCTTTCATAGGAAGAACTTTCATGACAAATTGTAAAATATGTAAATTAATATTTACAATCTCAAGTGGTTTATAAATCAAGTAGCCATGTTTGATCGTTTCTTCTTATATAACTAAATAAAAATTGGCTATCTTGGTCGATAGCCGATAAAACTTGGCTATCTTGATCGATAGCCTTTTTACCTATGCTCATGATTGGACCTCCTTGTAGAAGTTAGAAATTGAAAGAGTGGTGTGAGAAACAGAATTAACATATATCACTTAATACTATGATTATTTACCAATGTGAAAGAATACCTGAGTTGAAAATTCCACAGGTGCTTTGATTGCCACAAAGGAACGGTGGTGTAATACCACAAGCTTCTAAAATCCATAAGATTCCATAGAGTAGCAAGGAGGTAAAATCAAATGAAAGATAATAATGCCATGCTAATGAAGCATATAGTACATCATTTGTGAAACTAAAACTAAACTAAAGGATCCTGAAACTTCATTCAAAAAAATTCTTTTAGCCAAATGAGACTGGACTTACAAATATAGGATCAAACGTAATTCCAGATAGTGCTCCACCAGTAATCGTGTAGGAAACCTGCAATGAGGAGCCATAAAAAGAAAAATGCATCAGAAATGTAAACATCAGAAAAATCGTAATTCCATATAGTAATTGAACAATTTTGCTGGCCATTGAAATAGCTGAAGCTTATGCAGTTACAAATAACTTTCTGGTCCTGAAACAGTAATCAGCTCCTTTAAATAAAAAATATTCATGAAAAGCAAAAGCTTCAGGTTACATAAGCTATACACCACCATTTATTGGTAAAATTTCTCTATTTTTAAAAGTTTATTGTTACATTTACACCATCTGATAGTTACTTGTGTTGAATGCTTCACGAACAATTGTTCATTGGTAATATTACACTTTAACCCTTTTATATTTGAGTAAAGCTTATTTATATTTGTGGGCTCAATAATGCACCTAGGCTTTCACAACTCCAAGTCACCGTTTAAACTTTAAACAATGCAATGCTTCACAACGTTTACCATGTTTCACCCAGGCAGCTACCAATGGATACATCCCAACGGCTCTCCAACCCCGTCACGTCTGCAGTTGACCAAGAGATTTGGAGACCTCAAGGCATGACTCTGGGAATAAGAAAGGATCACACCCTCTGCCAAGGGGACAATAACACTCACAGAATTCTCGTGCACAAGCTATCTAGTAGCATCATGTTCCCCTTAATTATTCTGAATTACTTTCTATTGATTTCACTATTCGTGGTTGCACCCCTACATAGATAGTATTTCTTTTGTAATTTCTGTTGCTGGTGAGCCAATTCATCAATAAAGAAATATTTTTTCCTTTTATTTGCTTCACCAAATTTGGTACAAACAATATATTGTCAAGAATCAAGCATTTTTCATTTATTTTGTGATTGTTTTGTGGCTGAAAGTGACGAATTTTATTGTTATTCCACAGAAATAGTAAACAGAAAGGATGTTTACCTCAGTTCTTCAATTTCCTCGACTAGCATAGATTCTCGTTGGTTGTGATTACAAATAAACTTTTCAATCAAGCTTCAATTTCATCCTCCCCCGAGGCTTTATTTGGGGAAAGACTTGGCATACTGGCAAATGGAGTTGGGGAAAGAGGTTGGGAGCCGATGGTTCACAAGAAGAGGAAGTTAAGTGGGTGGGGGAGAGCGAGGGAGGGAGTGTTGGGATTTCTTTTAAAAATTTATCATTTTTAAATATTGATGGGGGGCCAACTAGATCAAAACAACGACAGTTAGCTTGAGTTTACGGATGAAGTTCATGATATTTTTGCACCCAAGAAAATTTTATGATGCTAGATATATTTTCGAGAAAAGCTTACACGTATTTTCCCCCTCACCCTATTTAATCTTACCAATTCAGATTTGTGTTGAGTCAATCCCTACATGGGGGAATCTTTCCCAACATTGTCTAATAGCATATCGTTCAAATATAAAAACTTGTTTAAGTAAACATAATAGCGATTACGGCTAAACAAATTTCCTTCACTAAATTTTAATGTTTCATACTGAAGTCTACTAATTGCTTTCCCCAAATATTGCAATTTTGCTTGAAAAATGTTTCATACTTGTGCCAACTTCTTCAGATTTCATTTCTTTGTTTGCGATTCAATATGACAGCTTAAGTCAAAGCCTTCACAATATTGGTGTTGAAATTTCTATGCAAATGTTTTATACATGCAAGAGAATAATTCATTCGCTAAACTGTATGTGTAAAAAAAGAAAAACACAACAAAATAGTATGGTCGAGCGTAAACATCATTGGCTTAACGTAGCTGGTGCTTCACTATTTTCAGTCGAATTTTCCTAAAGTTTAAGGGCCCTATACTGTTTCACATGCTACCCTCTTGGGTTAATTGATTTCTTTCTCTCATTATTTAGTGTTGTCCATTAATTATGTAGTATACCCACTGTCTATTTTGTTCTTTCAATACGGTTCAGGTTAAATTGTCCTGTCTATGTAATAAAAAATTGTCTTGCCTATTTCTATGATCTCTCTCTCAATCTCAGTTAGTCTCAGGTGCTGATGAAACTCAAATAGGGGACATTGAGGCTGAGATATGATATTTCCACGCAAGCTAGCCTCTCTCGAGACGCAAGCTGTCTTGCCTATTATTTCTACTCAGTACTCACAATAAACCTATAAGAGCCTACCACCAAGTTGTAGAAACTCTGAAACACAAGTTATTAAAGCAAACAATGGATACAAAAATTAAGAACGCAGAGAGAACAGAGAGCCGTTACTAAGATACATTGGACAATGCTTCAAACTAGTAAGAGAGGGATACAAACACGTCAGACTAAAAGTCTCTGGAGCAAATTACTACAATGGTAAAGTATCATTAACGGACATCGATTCATCACTCTCTTATAACGGCTTTTACTTAAGCTTGAACGGGCAAATCCTACTAAGACACTATAAAAGCATTTGAATATCAAAATTAGAAGGCAGAGACATTAAGTGCAATCCCACGACAAATTCAAACAATATTCAAGTCATTTATCTAAGTTCTCTCATTGTTCTTCAAACAGAATCTTAATTGCTCAACTGTGTGAGCAATCATTCAAACTTGTAATCTTCCTACTAAGTGATTTCCTTGGGATAGAGGGATCCTAAGGAAAGGGTGTAATCTTATAAAGTGTAAGGGGGAGAGAATTTGGTGAGATAGAAAGATCTTACTAAGAAAATTCTTTGAGATTGTAAAGGTGTTTAGGAACCTGTTTTAATCCTGAGTTTATCACTAGTGGTAAAGGTGGGAAATCGGGCCTGGTCTAAACGGGCCAAACCCTTTTAGGCTTGCGAAAAAAAACCACTTTTTGTGAAGCCCGGCCCTTGATTTGTCGGGCCTCAGGCCAGCCTGTGGGCTTCGACTTTTTTAAATTGTTTTCCTAATTTTGAGTGTGTATTGCTAAAGAAAATAATGGACCTATAATAAAAAATTAAATATATATATGATCCAAATTATATTTAAATACAAACTTACCAAGCATTAGTGCATTGCCATATACCAACTCAACAACTCATAAATTAAGTACTAAGTCTAGAACTAGAAGTCACACCACAATTACATAGAATGTTCTTGGTAATAAGGAATTATAGTATAAAAGTGGGACGTACGAGACTTGAATCTAACCTAATAAGCACTTAAATTATTTTCGTCCATATGCATATATACAAAAATAGCACACCCTTTTAACTCTTTGAGCAAATGAAAATAAAAAAAGAGAGGGGCAATAAACGGGCTTAAACGAACCGGCCCGTTAAAGCCCGCGGCCCGACAGGCTTGCCCGTTTAAGCCCGCTTCCTTTTTTTAGCTCCCAAATCAAAGCCCGGCCCTCCTCAGGCTAGGGCCTAAAAGGGCTCGGCCCAAATTCCCGACTCTAACTAGTGGAACCCAACAAAGGTTGGAGAATTGGATGTAGGTCAAAGTTAATACCGAACCATTATAAATTCTAATTATCTTGCTTTTAAAGTCTTGCAAATTTTTAAGATACACAATTCGTCTCCCCCTCTTGTATATTTCCCGCCACTTCATTTGGTACCATAGCAGGCTTCTCAGACAAGAGATCCAAAGATTAGAGAAGAAAGAACCATGGCAAGAATGAACGAGTGCATGCTTCCTGAAGGAAGCTTGATTTAACCTTTTGCCTAAATGCGTCATGGGGGTTAAGATCAAAATTCAATCCAAGGATTGAAATATAGGTTGCAACCCCGGGTCGTTTTACTTTAGGAGTCTTTCTAAACTACCTAAACTAACTAAATGCAATCAGAACAATAAAAGATATAGGGGTTTTGGTTTGAAAATTCATTTAATAAAACTATTGACAAAAGCAATTACTTGTTTTTGGTATTTTAGATTAATGAGTGAAAAGAGTTTGGATTGAGGGAAATTGATAAAATGGGCTTTGGTAGTGCTACAGTGGCTCTCACGCTTCATTAAATTGATATTGGGAGTTAAAGATTCACCAAGTCTACTTGAAAAATCCCCAAGCAACCACTAAGGGTCCACTAGCCCTAATTAATAACTAATCAAGCAACCACTTTCATAGCTATCACTTAAGGTTAGTGTTAAGTTCCACTTGGTGTGTGTTGGAGCATGAGTTTTGAAAACCGATTCCTCTCAAGAATGTGCAACCACAGCATTCAATTGGACAAATTAAGCTACACAATCTAGCAACCACTAAAAATCATATAGCATTCATAAATCCAATAGGAAATTTAAACATACATATCATTCAATTAACATAACTTAATATCCAACACAAATGTTCCAATTCATAGACAACTACAAATGGAAATCATGTCTCAAATCCAAATATACAAAGAGAAATGCAACCACAAGACTCAATACATAAGGAAAAGAGCATGAGAAAACAAATAACTCCCCTATTTTGCCCATTGAAGCTCAAGCCACCTTCACACCACCAAAGCACCAAGATTCTAGCCTCTCATGTCCTCAAATTCGAGCCAAAGATGGCCCATGACCACAGCCTCCATGGATGAAGAAGGTAGAAGAAGAAGTATGGTGGAAATGGAAGGTGGAAAGATGAAGAACAAGAAAATCAGCAAGAATATGGTGAGATTGAGTGGAAAGATGAAGATTTGAGTGGGGAATGAAGGTAATGAGTGAAACCCTAGCAGAGGAGGTGTATTTCGTGCATAGGAGACTTCAAAACTGAAGGTGGGGGTGTTTGGATCTATTTATACTGCTCCAAAACCCTAAAAATCAGAATTTTTGCTGATATCGGGGGCTTGCTGTGGCCTCTTCTAGTTGGATTTGGCTTTCTCGCCGTGGCGAGGTACAGATGATTCTGCCTCTTCCTTCATTTTCTTCTTCTGCTCCGTCCAGAATTCTTCGCTGCAATTTGGCTCCTTAATTTGGGTATGTTTCTTCTATGAGCTGCATATAAAATGGACCTAAGGTAGCATCAAAAATGTTCTTGAAAATGGATTAAACAATAAATCATGTTAATTATTCCCAAATTGCCCCTTGGCTAGAAAAAATTCCAACAAAGTGTGCACAAGTCAGAAATTACCCTAATTAGGTGCAATTACCCCAAGAACATGCAATAATCTAATGATTTTATCAATGAAAAGTGTATAAAAATATGGTGCAATCAAAGCTCTATCATAAAACCTCCTGGCTTCAACTGAGAACATTATGCCTTTTGGGAGATGTAGATGAAAACAAGACTTTGGACCCACGTATTACGCGATGATTAATACTTAAGCATTCCACACTAACGATGATTTAAGATGAATGATATCTTCATGAGGGATGCGCAATCGGTAATAGTTGTAATAAAATAAAAATTATACATATGCACAATCCGAACACCTAAATAAAAATTATGTAAATGCAATTCAGATTGCAAAAAAATTATAACCGTAAAGCTAAAACAAATGTCTTTCCATTGTAAAATAAATGAGGTCAACTGGTGTACAAATTTTGGAAAACTTCTCTATATACTACATTAATGGTCTTGCTTATACTTCTTCTTTTGTCATCCAAGATTAGTATTTTCAAGCCTTTAACACTCTTCACACGTGACAAAGTGACATACAGTTGGCCATGTGAGAATACAGGGCTCGGTAGTTATAAACCAATAGTGAACATTGATTGTCCTTGACTTTTTTTTATTGTCATTGCAGAAGAAATGATAACAGGGAATTTCCTTCTTGTCATGTTGAATGGTAACTTTGACTCTGATGGATTCATGTCCGTGCGATGTATAAGAACTTCTTGTCCAATATTGCTCCAATTGAGAGAAACTGCTTTAATGAAATTTTTTGCCAAGATGCGTAACCCTAGACCTGGTGCCATTACAAAGACATGCGGCTTGGTCAATGTTACTTATCAGCATAATTAGAACTTTGACCTTCATCTTCAATATGTGATGGGGCATTCCAAAACAATTGATTGAATTCAAAAACTCAATATTGTACAAATCGTCAAACCTATCGTTCACATTGTCCGTGTGGATGATTGCATCTGAGCTAAGATATTCAACCACATCACCTAAGAGTGAAGAACAAATGTAGTCATTCAAACTATCGACCACCTCATTTGTAGGAGCAAGAATGCACAGTTTGTTAAATAGTTTTCCTCAAAGAAGTGATTTGATAAATCTGGAAATGTAGCTTCAACTATTGATTTTATAGGACTACCCCCATCTGACAACAATAATTCATTTGGCATTTGAATTTCTGTAGTTCCATCATGTGGTAGTCCAATCTCCTTATCTCCAACCTTCAATAGCCATTCGGAGAATGACCTGATTAATGCTTATTCCTTTGGATCGTCTGAGGATTGTAGTCTCATGTTCTTCTTGAGCTCCATTAATGCACACTCACGCCATAAGTTGGACGTGTTTAAAGCATCAACAATTTCTGCTCTCCCACATCTTGGCACTACAGGTAGTACCTACCTGAAGTCACCTCCCATGACAATGCACTTACCACCGAAGATTGAATCACATTTCATTATATCTCTCAATGTAAGATCAACAGCCTCGACACTATGTCTCTTTATCATGGGTGCTTCATCCCAAATGATTAGGCTAGATGCTTTGACGAGGTTTGCTTCTGGCGAATTTTGGGTCAAGCCACAGACTGAATCCTCATTAATTGCAAATGTGGAATGTGGAATGCGCTGTTCTACTAGATGGCAACAAAGTTGCAGCTATTCCACTTGACACCACATTTAATATAATCCGCCCACATGCTGGTACTGCTGTAGTGAGTGTATTCCAAAGGTAGGTCTTACCAGTTCCACCGCATCCTTGAACAAAGAAGAAACCTTCGATTTTTTATTGAACAGCTGCCATCACACAATAAAAAATAATTCTCTGATCCTCATTCATTGATGACTTCAACATCTCGCACTTTTCTCTTTCTTGATCCTTATTGAAGTTTAGCTCAAGAAGAAAGAAGAATAAGTTGGTTCATTATATCAAAGTAGTCTACTGAATTTGATCTTGACAAAGATGGATAATCTGCTAGACTCTTCCCATTTCTTTTTAGAAGTTGCTCTATTTGACACAATCCAGCTTCCTCCTTGCTCAATTCATTAAATTCAATCTATGTTAAAACAATATAAATGTGTCAATCAATCAACAAATTGCAAATGCAAATATTGTTGTTCTTCATTTCCAGTTACCAATATATTTAATATTTACTAGTAGTACTATAAAGTAATGACTGTGGATGCATGCTGTAGGGACATAAAGCTATTACTTATGTGTTAAATTTTAGTTCAAAAAAATAGTAATTATGTGTTAAATAAATATGAGTGAGGAATGATGAATTAGTACCAGAGTGAAGTTGGTCATTGTGGCTGACGTACAATAAATCTTCACATATTATCTTCTTTGTCTGCTCCCAGACAATAGAAGGTTGAGATAGGGAGTGACTTAGTAGCATGCTTACAAAGAATCTCCGAAGTTAATTTCCAGATGCCCATAACGAAGCCTCTTTAATCTCATCTACAAACTCTTGATCATCATTAAGCAACCCAAGAGAATAACATGCCTCTCTAAATGTAGAGTGCACAACGCCATTAACAGTCCTTAGGTCTTCATAGCATTTTGGTCCTTTAACCTTTGTGAGCATAAGCCGCAAGTAGAATAACTCTCCTTGAGATTCGCATGTTTACAAATTAAGGTGATGATGAAATTTTTTTATTATGTTTACAAATCCTACTAATTTGATTCAACTTTCCCTAAAATATTGTTGACAAAACTAAGTTTCCATTTTTTTCTTTTATTACAAAATATAAAATTTATATCTCCAACCGTGGCTATTTATTTATTTAAAACTTAATTCAACAATTATGGAAAATATGCCACGTTAGCAATGGAAATAGGCTATTTGAATAAATTTCTGATTATAGTTATACTTACTAATATTAATAATTTATTCATCTATCTTATAAAAAAGAAATTCTATGAAATAGGATATCTACACATTTATCTGCAGCAAAAAAAGAAAATATCTGTGCATTTATGAGTAACATAGTTACTTTACATATTGATCATATTTTTTAGGCATGACAGCTAATGTATTTGAATTTTTTGAATTTGAAGGCCACAATAATATTTTAACGCAACTTCTTAATGGGTTAATAGAATTTGAATTTTTTTGATAATGGAAATAAAGAATTTGAATTTATCGCCCAATTCTGATAGGTGTTTCATTTATACTCAAATTCGATCTGGAAGACAAACATTCAAAGCCTAAATTTCATTTAGTAATGACAACACAAAGTTAAATAGAAAACATTAAAACTGAACACTAAGAAAATCATAATTATCAAGGGAACGGAATTCATGATAAAAAAACACTAAACATTCAAAAAGATCCTTGACAGTAACTTGCAGTCTTGCAGATTCCAAAAATAGTTTTTAAAGTTCAGCCTCCATTGACTCCCATTATTTCTCCTTCTTAATTTTCTTTGGCGTGCGGGCTGTCTTGTTGGAGCTAAATCTTGGCAGGGCAAAGTCACTCAAACCAATTTCTTCGATTTCATTAGATGAATTATTAGTGGTCTTCTTACGCTTGGTCATACTCTCAGGAGGAGTAAAAAGTTGTGATATAGTGGTTAGGTCAAAGTCTTCATTAACATCAAGCTTTGAAGTAGTAATGCCGGTGCTGTGTGAAGCTGAAGACTCCTACAATCACTAACAATCTGATTAGGTAATTAATTAGGCAGATGAAAAATGCCCTAACAAAAAGCACAGATACAAATGTAAAATTCACCTCAATGCCAACTTGCATATTATCCTGTTAATAAGAGCAAAATTGTCAGTCCAATAAAAAGATGTGTGTTAGCTTAAACGATAAGTCATTAATCAATGTATCGATTATAAATTAGTAGAATGTATCAATTATCAATTAGTAGAATTATTTTTTTTTTTTTGCCAAAAGTAGAATTATAATACGACCAAAACGAATTGGTACAATTTACTAAATTTATAAATTTTTTATTTATTAAAGTTTGGAAATAAATGAGAAATTACCTCTCCATCGGAATAGGTAAATTGGTTGATCAATTCACTATCTAAACAAATCTGGGAGACTCAATGCTTGAAGACCTATGCCTGATGTTGTTATCCCTAATTCTGAGCTTAACTAAAATAACTTTTCCAAACACCTTGTCCAAGTCTTCATGGAACAAATTGGGATTACCCTCCTTTAACATGAAAATTAAAACTATCTAAAATAAATTACTCGATCATTTATATCTGTACATATGTAATAGAGATTACAAAAACTAGTATTTAACCTCAACCAATTGCTCTTTCATCTTAGCAGCAGACTTTCTGAACAGCTTCATTGCATGACGATCGAACAACATTATTGAACACTTGCCAGTGGAGTCATAAACCTTGAAGTGAACCTTATACCTAAAGAGCAAACAGAATATGATCATAAATTATGATATTAATGATAGACACTTTGTTGAATGAGGTTCGTCCCATTACTTTGGCACAGTCATGAGCACTTCCTTATTACATCTAAAGCACTTCAGAACATGATTCTGATCATACTCTGGCTTCTTATCGCATGGGCGACCATCATATGACCAACCATAAAGTGTTTCAAGTTTCTGAATAGTGACCTTTGTCACCACATCACATTCCTGTTAGGTTCAGAGGATGATATGTATCACTTATAACAATATATGAATTAACCAATATCACATACGATTCCTATTGTAAGTTGAAATTAGAAATAATGGTTAGAAAATATGTATATTGAATGTTACTTCTTTGACTATGTTTATGTAAACCACTATTACTCTTGTGCGGAAAGTCAAAAGAGATTCTTTTGAGTAGCTTCCATTATCAGGATTTGATATCTAGCTAAACAATTAACTGCCACACGAGTCTTGGTTGAGCCTGCATTTAAGAAACAAAATACTTAACATAAGAATTGAAATAATCCATAGGACATATTAATTTAGAAAACTCTGATGTTTATATTAGTCACCTTTTAGTTAGAATCTTTGCCTCTAGAATATTTGGGTTGAAGACAACCTTGGTTGCATTGAACGCGTTGCTGAGGTGGCCGTACTCTTATTTAAATAAGCAAATGATGATTAAATCATGAATCCATTGGCATTATAATTATTTGTTTATCATTAAATCTAATTAAATTTTAGTTTATCAATAAATGCAAATGGAGAGCAAAATAATGCGATGAGTACCTATATTCTTATTAATTCTAGCAAAACGAATAAGAACAATGATGGGTGGTTCCATATCCTCAGTTTTCTTATTATATGTCTCCTCTGCGCAAATTCCCACAAAGATATGTTGATTGTGTTCTCGCAGTTGGCATAAGAAATTGTCAGCCATAAGTAGTGATGAGTTGAAAAAGACAGTTTTAACAAACTCTATTTATGAAGGAAAAACACATCAAAATTTTATGTTGCAACCATTGGTCTGCAATGCTAAAGTTCAGCTGTTTGATTGAGTCATATTCCCTCCTTTGGTCATGCAGCGTTCCAAGTGATTGCAAGAATCCAATCACATCTGCAATTATTGGACAGTTAAATGATACAGAAATAAATTCATATACATAATTATAATAGTTATAATTATATTATAATTATAATTATAACTATAGCTTTAACTAAAAAGGTATAAAGCGCATCTATATAATAGTTTTAGCACCTATTAAACCATTAGATGGAGCATGCCCACAGATGATATCTTCAATGGTAGAAAAGTTAAAAGCTAGATCAGGAATTTCGACACAAGAATCTTTACATAATGTGTTGGGGTGGAAGTTCAGCCTCCAAGGATGACTGGTAACTTTGTATTGATGTTCATTCTCCACAACTTCAAAGTTCTCAAAGTCATATATTCCATTTTCTTTGGGTTCCTCTCGATATCGGTCCACCAATTGTTTGTGAGTTACAGAGACTTCAACTCTAGTAAGGTCCTAATCAACCTTCCAAATAGGGTGGGTAGCAACCTTCTTACGGACAACCCATTTTCATAGCACTTTGGCATGAAAGGACCATGTGTCCTTGCTGTCATCAATATTTTGGAATTGATAACTCCCCAAATATTAATTAGATTTGATGTATAGTTTGATATATTTGGGGAGTTATTATCACTAAATTTATTAAGGGATTTGTTTGATATTTTGATAAAATATTAATTTGGAGCATTATTTTGGGATCTCATTGTAAAAATCATGATTACAAATTAAAATAGGAATAGTTTAGTTTAGAGAACAAATAATAACTAATTTCAGTTTTGAAAATAAAAAGAAAAAAAAGGGAGAGAACAAGATACAATTTGTCTTTAATTTAGTTCCTCTTGCTTTCTTATTTTTATTGTTACTTAAACTAAGTTTTTGTTCTAGGGAATGAATTAAATGGCGGAGTTTGAAGGAGACAAGAAGCAGCCACGTTGATCCCACCTAAAAGCATAATTGAAAGACTCATGAGCCCATGTAGAGAAAGCAAGCAGCGGCCCACAACACACATTCTAGATTCATCATCTTGACTACTTTTTGACCGAAGAAAAAGAAAGAAAAAGGCAGCAACTGCAGACTTTAAAAAAAAAATCCCCATCTTCTGGACACCACTTTGCAGAGCATGAAGGAGCTTTTAGCGAGAGAGAGAGGAGCGGAGGAAGTTGCAGCCACATTCAATCACCATACACCTTCGCGCTTTCTCTCCTTGCTGCAACACTATTTAAGCTTCATCTTCTTCACCGTTTTCACATCTTCATCCAGTGAAAGAGAAAGAAAGGCTGAGACACAAAGGAGAGGAAGAGCTGTAGCAAGATTTCAAGATTTGGTGGTTTTCCTCTTTCCTTCTCATTTCTCTTTAATTTCTCTTGTATAATTTCTGGATGTGGGTATGAATTTGATGTTGAAGCTTGAATTTCTTTCCAATATGTGTAGCTAAATTTATCCTCTAAGTCTATTTTAAAACTTGTATGGATTGATACCTAAACTCTATTTCCTTGTGCTAATTAATTACTATTATGTTGTGGATTTAATTTGTGCTTAATGTTTTCTAAGTGGATGGCCAACATTTAGACTGTTTGCTTAATTAGTGGCTTGTGAGAGCATTAATTAGGTAGAGCACTAGATTAAATCCAAACTTGTCTTGCAATTCTAATTTAGGATTGGAAGTGCGTTAGTGAGATAGAGATATTCACTAACCAAGTTTTGTAAAATTGAAGTGGTTTGTTGAAAGAGACTAATTGATGATAGTATGTAGTAAGAGATTATGCATACTAAATTCAATTAAGGTTTGAATAGGCTTGATAGAGCTATTTAAATATAAGAGACTTCAAACAACAACATAATAGGTATTAACTATCATTAGGGAAGGAACAAAGGGTATCATGAAATACAAGTGGATAAATAGGCCTAGGCTTGTCCAATTGTGTTGAATTTATTCCAAACATTTTCTTTTGCATTTTGCCATTTTTAATCACTTAAATTTTATTAAATCATTTACCTTTTGCCCATTGTTAATTTGGAATGCAATGAACTTGATGAACTTGCTTATTACATAGTCCTAGCGGAACGACTCTTTTTACCACTTTACTACTAAACTTGATCCGTGCACTTGCGGTGGCAAATTTTTGCGAACAAGTTTTTGGCGCCGTTGCCGGGGACTGTGTTTTAAGTCACTTAAGAGTTCATTGAGTAAATTGTTAACTTGATTATCTTTGGGCTTTTTCTTCCTTGTCTTTTGGTAGCTTGAATTGTTTTATTTCTATCAACTTGTCTAGTTTGAGATAGCATTGCTTGAGTTACTTTGTTTAAGTGTTGTGATAAGTTTGATACTCGTGGGACCCTCTTGTGTTTGTAGGTACTTGCTCCAACTGCATGCAACGAGATTTGGAGGTGGCTCTTGATCTAGATCCACACCAACCACTACTGTCGGAACCACTTATTCAACCGGAGGAAACAATTCAACCACCTGTGCAAGACCCGCCCATTCAACCTAAAATGGCTGGTCAAGTTGCGAAAGACGAAGATATCTCTATGGAGGAGTTCTTAGCACGAGAGGAAATCACTTATTCCTCTAGCGTTAGACTCCCGGACATCACTGTAAGGAACTTTGAGGTTAAGCCGATGATGATTCAAATGCTCCAGCTTATATGTACCTTTAATGGTACTAAGATCGAAGACCCGGTTGAGCACCTCACCAAGTTTGTTTAGATGTGTAGCAACTTCAAGCATCAAGGAGTCACTGCCGATGCATTGCGTCTTCGCCTATTCCCCTTGTCTCTAGGGGGTAACGCAATCGCTTGGCTCAATTCCCTTCCGGCAAATTCCATCACCAATTGGGATACTTTGGCCACTAAGTTCAAGGCCCGGTTTCTTCCTACTGATTTGAGGGCTATCCAAAGAGGTGAACTCCTCACCTTCCAGCAAGAACCCGGTGAGACATTCTATGAAGCATGGGAGCGTTTCAAGGATATGTGGAGGAATTGCCCTAGCCATGGTCAACATACCTTTGTTCTACTTGATGCTTTTAAAAAGGGCTTGAATGAAGCCACAAAAGTGATGTTGAACACAACGGCTAGGGGAGGAATTACAAAGTTGAGAACTTTAGAACTCCAAGAATTGTTTGAGAACTTGGCTGCCAACACAATGCAATACCGGGGCAATTCTAGTGATAATAGTGCCATTAGTGCTCAACTTGAAGATCTAACAAAGCAATTCAAAAAGTTTCAATTGAAGATAGAAACTCATTTACCTAAAGGTGTGCATGCACTTCAGAGCTCCATTCAATCCTGTGAGAATTGTGGAGAGGATCATCCTTCCCAAGATTGGCATTATACTATAGAATCGCTCAACTACATGAACAATTCTAATAGGGCCCCTCAAGGAAATCCCTACTCCAATGCTTACAACCAAGGATGGAGAAACCATCCAAGCATGTCATGGAAAAGTGGTCCAAGTCTTAATCCACCTCAAGCTTCTTCTTCTTCATACCGACCACCGGTACCCCCATGATATGTGGCACCTCAACAAAAGCAGTTTGATGGGTCAAAAATTGAGAAGTTGCTCTCTCAAATACTTGCCAACCAAGAGGTAACCAATACCAAGACTTCTCTTCATGACACAGCTATCAAGAACCTTGAAGTGCATATGGGTCAATTGGCTTCTCAAGTCAATACATTGATTAGACAAGGGCTACCAAGTGATACCGTTCCCAATCCAAAAAGGGACGGTAAGGAAGAATGTCAAGCAATCACTTTGAAGAGTGGAAAGGTTGTGGATAACTCCTCTTTGCCAACCAAGAAATGTCAAGAGGTTCAAGGACCTAAGACAGTTGAAGTTGATGATGATGAGCAAGTTGATGAAGACATTGTAGTTGAAGCGGATGATACTAAGAAGAGGAAGGAAGTTGATGAAAGTCTAGATGAAGTTGTGCAAAACCCTAAGGAGACCAAGGCCAAGGGTGAAGAAAAGAAGCAGAAGACTACCCTATCACACCTCCTCTACCTTATCCTCAAAGATTCAAGAAGAAAGAGGAGGATACTCAATTCAAGAAGTTTGTGGAGATGTTTAAGCAACTACATGTCAGCATTCCATTTGCCTAAGCATTGGAGAATATGCCTAAGTATGCTAAATTCTTGAAGGATGTGCTCTCTAAGAAACGGCGTTTTAATGAGTTTGAAACGGTTGCTCTAACTGAAGAATGTAGTGCAGTCATCCAAAGGAAGCTACTGACTAAGTTGAAAGATCTGGGGAGTTTCTACATCCCATGCAACATTGTCACAAATTTCAATGGCAAAGCTCTTTGTGACTTGGGAGCTAGCAACAATCTTATGCCACTTGCGGTTTTCAACCAATTGGGACTAGGTGAACCATGGCCTACTACGGTCACTCTACTCTTGGTTAAGGTTGATAAATTCATATTTCCTGCGGATTTTGTTGTGTTGGATTGTGAGGTTGATTGGAAAATCCCTATCATTTTAGGGAGACCATTTTTGGCTACGGCTAGAACTCTTATAGATGTTGAAAAAGGGGAAATCACTTTGAGGGTGAATGATGAGAAGGTGATTTTCAACATGTCCAAGGCTTTAAAATTTCATGATGATGAATCTAGTGAATGCTTTATGGTGGATATGCTTGATTCGATTGTTCAAGAGGAATCTTATGAGCCTATGATCAAGGACCCTTTGGAGGCATTCCTTATTGGTGAAAAGAATCTTGAAGATTTCTATCAAGAGGAGCTTAAAGGGATATTTAGTATGGAAGCCTTCCCTCCGTATAGGTTCAAGCCATTTGAGCCTTTAGATGTATCTCAAGCATTACAATCTCCTTTGAAGCCATCTATTGAAGTTGCACCGACTCTTGAGATGAAGCCTCTTCCCCCACACCTAAAGTATGCCTATTTAGGTGATTCTAAGTCTTTGCCAGTAAATATCTCTTCTACTCTCTCAAGTTTGCAAGAGGAGAAATTGCTAAGAGTGTTGAAGGAGCATAAGAGAGCTATTGGGTGGACCATAGCCGACATTAAGGGTATTAGCCCTTCTCTTTGCATGCACAAGATTTTGTTGGAGGAAAATCACAAGCCTTCCATTGAGCATCAAAGGCGACTAAACCCGGTAATGAAGGAGGTTGTGAAGAAAGAAATCCTTAAATGGCTCTCTGCAGGAATTATTTATCCCATCTTTGATAGTTCATGGGTGAGCCCAGTCCAATGTGTTCCTAAGAAAGGGGGCATGACTGTAGTGGCCAACACCCAAAATGAACTAATTCTCACTCGCACTGTGACCGAGTGGAGGATTTGCACGGATTACCAGAAGCTCAACAATGCTACACGCAAGGATCACTTCCCCTTGCCATTTATCGATCAGATGCTTGACAAGTTGGCTGGGCAAGAGTACTTTTGTTTCCTTGATGGCTACTCCGGCCATAACCAAATAGCAATTGCTCCGGAGGATCAAGAGAAGACAACTTTCACTTGTCCTTATGGCACCTTCGCTTTCAAAAGGATGCCATTCGGATTATGCAATGCACCTGCCACTTTTCAACGGTGCATGATGTCTATCTTCTCTGATATGATTGAACATACCATTGAGGTATTCATGGATGATTTTTCGGTGTTTGGTGATTCTTTTGACTCGTGTTTGGACAATTTGGACCAAGTGCTACAAAGATTTGAGGAAACCAATCTTGTGCTAAATTGGGAGAAATGCCACTTTATGGTGAAGGAATGAATTGTTTTGGGCCACAAAGTTTCTAAAGATGGCTTAGAAGTGGATAGAGCCAAGATTGCCGTTATTGAGCAACTACCTTCACCTACCAATGTCAAAGGTGTGAGGAGCTTTTTAGGCCATGCGGGATTCTATCGCCGCTTTATTAAAGACTTCTCCAAGATTACTAAGCCTCTATGTGCTTTGCTTGAAAAAGATGTGCCATTTGTTTTCAATGATGAGTGTATTAAGGCATTTGAGGAGCTCAAGAAGCGGTTGGTGACTGCTCCTATCATTGTGGCTCCGGATTGGGGTCTCCCATTCATTGTGATGTGTGATGCTAGTGATTATGCTGTGGGAGCCGTTTTGGGGCAAAAGAAAGAGAAGATTGTCCAACCAATATACTATGCTAGCAAGACCTTGGACGGTGCTCAAGTTAATTACACTACTACTGAGAAGGAGATGCTTGCAATAGTGTTTGCTTGTGAGAAGTTCCGGTCTTACATTGTGGGAACTAAGGTGATTGTCTATACCGACCACTCCACTCTCAAGTATTTGCTTACCAAGAAGGATTCTAAGGCTAGGTTGATCCGATGGGTGCTTTTACTCCAAGAATTTAACTTAAACATCCTAGACCGCAAAGGAACTGAAAATCAAGTGGCGGATCATTTGTCTAGGTTGAGTACTGAGGTTCAACTTGATGAAAGTGAAGGGATTGACGCATCTTTCCCAAATGAGCATTTATTCTATGTGGATGAGTCTTCCACTCCATGGTACGCCGATTTTGTGAACTACCTAGTTTGTGGAGTTGTACCGCCAGATCTTAACTCTCACCAAAAGCGCAAATTCTTGCATGATGTGAAGAATTACTTTTGGGATGAACCATACTTGTTCAAGCGGTGTCTCGATCAACTTATTCGAAGATGTGTGCCAGAAAATGAGCAACAAGGCATTCTTCATGGCTGCCACTCTTCTGATTATGGTGGCCACTTTGGGGGTGAGAAAACTGCCGCTAAGGTGATTCAAAGCGGTTTCTTTTGGCCTACTTTATTCAAGGATACCTACACATTCGTCTTGCAATGTGATAGTTGTCAAAGGGTGGGCAATATTTCAAGAAGGGATGAGATGCCTTTGACCAACATGCTTGAAGTAGAGCTTTTTGATGTGTGGGGAGTTGATTTCATGGGTCCATTCCCTAAGTCTTTCACTAATGAATACGTCTTGGTTGGTGTAGACTATGTCTCAAAGTGGGTGGAAGCCACGGCATGTGTGACCAATGATGCCAAAAAGGTCATCAAGTTCCTCAAGAAGAACATTTTCACAAGGTTTGGCACTCCAAGAGCCATTGTGAGTGATGGGGGAACCCATTTTTGCAATCACCAATTTGAAGCTTTAATGAAGAAATATGGTGTTAAGCACAAGATTACATTGCCCTACCACCCTCAAGCTAATGGCCAAGCAGAAATTTCTAATCGGGAAATCAAGAACATTCTTGAGAAGATGGTGAATGTCACTAGGAAGGATTGGTCCACCAAGCTAGAGGATGCTTTATGGGCCTACCAAACGGCCTACAAAACTCCCATTAGGATGTCCCCATTTCGCCTTGTATTTGTTAAGGCATGCCACTTGCCCATTGAGCTAGAGCATGGTGCATATTGGGCTATCAAGAAGTTAAATTTTGATCCGAAAGCTTGTGGAGAAAAGCGTCTTCTTCAACTCAATGAATTGGAAGAGTTCCGATTGGCTGCTTATGAAAGCTTTAGACTTTACAAAGAGAAAATCAAGAGACAACATGACAAGCTCATTATTCCTAAGACTTTTGAACCGGGGCAGCAAGTTCTCTTGTTCAACTCTAAGTTGCGGTTGTTTCCCGGCAAATTGAAGTCAAGATGATCAGGCCCATTCACCGTTGTGAAAGTTTCTAAGTTTGGTAATATGGAGCTTGAAACTGAAGATGGAGAAAGATTTTCCGCCAATGGGCAAAGAGTCAAACATTATTGGGGTAAACAAGTAGACCGTGTCATCTCTACTGTCTACTTGGATGATCAAGCTTAAAGCGGCAAAATCGGGCTGAGGACTTAAAACCAAGCGTTTCTTTTGAGGCAACCCAAGCTCTTTAACTTATCTTTTTCATTTTATTTTTGTTTGCTTTAGTCTTTAGAGTTATGTTTGATCTTTTGTTTTGGTAGGAAAAAAAAAAAAGTCCACACTTGCTCTAATGATGGAAGATTGCCTAGGATTAAGGGATGTCATGAATTCAAGCTAAGAAAAATTGCTTGCAAAAAGGGGAGCTCAAAAGGGGAGTACACTTGAAACTCTATTTTATATGGATTAAATTGTTGCAAATGCAGTAGTACTGAGGCTACTGATGATATGCTCTCTGATATGGATTGTTGGACTGATAGTTAGGATGCTTATTGTTCTTGTGTTGAAATTTTTGTGTAAAGCATGAGATCTATTGGTTTGAAATGGATTGAATGTTTTTGGATGATTTTGGGCTGAAATTGTTGTTATTAGGTGTATAAGGTCTTTGTGGTCATCCCTACACTTGAAAATGGTTGAGACTATCATATTTTTAGTGGAATGCTGTCTTTCTTCCACTTGTATAGCTGTTGTGCCTCAATTTTGAGAGTTGGTAGTTTCCTTATCCTTACTTTCACTACTTAATGTTGCATGTTCACATTGAGGACAATGTGACATTTAAGTGTGGGGGTGACGGTACCATTGATTTTGCATGACTTGTCCTTGAGTTTTGGGTTTTGCTTTTGGTATTTCTTAGAAAAATTTCAGAAAAGAAATCTATTTTTCGGAAGTTTGGATTTTACTTGCAAACATTGTCAAAGTCGTTTCAATTTGAACTTGAAAGAATTGTGTTTGATTGAAACTTGATTCTATCTTCTGGGAATGTTTATCAATATGCAAGTAATTTGGCTTAGGTGATTGACTTTAGCCAAAGACCTGTGAGTAATTTGAGCCTAACTTTCATTTCTTTCAAGAGGGAGTACACTTTTTGTGATTCATCTCTAGAACTTGTCTTGAATCTCTTTTGAGGCTTAAAATCCTTTTTGCATGCACAAAGATGATTTAGGCATTCATTTTCATAGCTTGTTTGGCCAAATGTCCAACCTTATCATATAAAAATCCTTTGTATTTATCCCTTTGAGCCTAAACCTTCTTAAAAGAAAAATTGCATTGATTATATAGCCCTTTGTTTAAGTTGCAATTGTTCTTCTCTCTTATTCACTCACTACTTTAATAAGTGTTAAGCTATGCAATTTAGAAGACGAGTGAAGGATTTTTTTTTTTGTTAAAAAAATAGTTACAAAAAAAAAAAGAAGGTACATGTATGACAAAAATGAAAAAAAAGGAAAAAAAAAAGGAGATACATAAAGGAAAGAAATAAGAATGTGAAAAAAAAAAGAGTTTGAATCAAGAGGAATAAAGTTTGCAAGTTTGCATGTAAAATGTGTGTGTATTGTTTAGCTTGAGATTTCTTCACTCTTTAGGTTTGTCATTAGAATGCTTAGCATTAATTGAAGTATTCCTCCATTTTCATGTTCATTCCATTATCTTTCCTTATTCATCATAACCCTTGAAAAGTCCTTTTGATTTGTGAATGTATTGAGATTAAAATGTGGAGTTTGAGATGATAGACAAGCTTATGTTAGATGAGTTTCAATAGGTCGAATGGAGTGAAACACAAGCCCTTAATTATTGTGAGAGAAGAGTGCAAACACTTGACTTGTGAGGGGCATCTTAGTGTTATATATTTATCTTTGTCAAGTTATTTGCCTTGCTACTTACATTTTTGGAAGATGGAAAAGATATTTATGAAGACTTGATTCTTGAAAGATTGAATTGATTTAATTTTGTAATATTTGTACTAAAATCTTTCTTCGAATCTTTACTTTGATTGCTTTAGAATTCAAAATCTTGAGGACAAGATTTGATGCAAGTGTGGGGGTATGATAACTCCCCAAATATTAATTAGATTTGATGTATAGTTTGATATATTTGGGGAGTTATTATCACTAAATTTAAGGGATTTGTTTGATATTTTGATAAAATATTAATTTGGAGCATTATTTTGGGATCTCATTGTAAAAATCATGATTACAAATTAAAATAGGAATAGTTTAGTTTAGAGAACAAATAATAACTAATTTCAGTTTTGAAAATAAAAAGAAAAAAAAGGGAGAGAACAAGATACAATTTGTCTTTAATTTAGTTCCTCTTGCTTTCTTATTTTTATTGTTACTTAAACTAAGTTTTTGCTCTAGGGAATGAATTAAATGGCGGAGTTTGAAGGAGAAAAGAAGCAGCCAAGTTGATCCCACCTAAAAGCATAATTGAAAGACTCATGAGCCCATGTAGAGAAAGCAAGCAGCGGACCACAACACACATATTCTAGATTCATCATCTTGACTACTTTTTGACCGAAGAAAAAGAAAGAAAAAGGCAGCAGCTGCAGACTTTAAAAAAAATCCCCATCTTCTGGACACCACTTTGCAGAGCGTGAAGGAGCTTTCAGCGAGAGAGAGGAGCGGAGGAAGTTGCAGCCACATTCAATCACCATACACCTTCACGCTTTCTCTCCTTGCTGCAGCACTATTTAAGCTTCATCTTCTTCACCATTTTCGCATCTTCATCCAGTGAAAGAGAAAGAAAGGCTGAGACACAAAGGAGAGGAAGAGCTGTAGCTAGATTTCAAGATTTGGTGGTTTTCCTCTTTCCTTCTCATTTCTCTTTAATTTCTCTTGTATAATTTCTGGATGTGGGTATGAATTTGATGTTGAAGCTTGAATTTCTTTCCAATATGTGTAGCTAAATTTATCCTCTAGGTCTATTTTAAAAATTGTATGGATTGATACCTAAACTCTATTTCTTTGTGCTAATTAATTACTATTATGTTGTGGATTTAATTTGTGCTTAATGTTTTCTAAGTGGATGGCCAACATTTAGACTGTTTGCTTAATTAGTGGCTTGAGAGAGCATTAATTAGGTAGAGCATTAGATTAAATCCAAACTTGTCTTGTAATTCTAATTTAGGATTGGAGGTGCGTTAGTGAGATAGAGATATTCACTAACCAATTTTTGTAAAATTGAAGTGGTTTGTTTAAAGAGACTAATTGATGATAGTATGTAGTAAGAGATTATGCATACTAAATTCAATTAAGGTTTGAATAGGCTTGATAGAGCTATTTAAATATAATAGGTATTAACTATCATTAGGGAAGGAACACAGGGTATCATGAAATACAAGTGGATAAATAGGCCTAGGCTTGTCTAATTGTGTTGAATTTATTCCAAACATTTTCTTTTGCAATTTGCCATTTTTAATATCTTAAATTTTATTAAATCATTTACCTTTTACCCATTGTTAATTTGGAATGCAATGAACTTGATGAACTTGCTTATTACATAGTCCTAGCGGAACGACTCTTTTTACCACTTTACTACTAAACTTGATCCGTGCACTTGCGGTGGCAAATTTTTGCGAACAGGAACATATCCATCTTCACTATTCTTTAGTGTGTCAGTCGTGTTTGGAGGCCAAAACTTTGTAAGGTGGTATTATGTCATCCAAGAGGATTTGATATAAGGTTACATGAATGTGGGCTCTTCGTTTGCAGAGATACTGATGTAAAGGCAGAGGAACTACAACAAGTTATAGAAAATTGCAACTAAAAAATTAATATTAATTTTGAGCACTAATATTTCCTAAATCGATGCAGCTTTTTTCCTTCCTTTAATTCTCGTATTAGATGATTTTATTTTAATAAGCCTTTTTTAACCGTATTTTTAGTAATTGAAATTGGCTCAAGATTAAATTTTGGCAAAACCTCTTCCTAAATTATGTTTGTAATTTCTTTTATTTCCTATTTAATTTGTTAGCATCAATTTAGATTTCCCTGTATCAGATCCTAAAATCATGGATCCATTATGTGCCTGGGTTATGGCAGTGTAATCAGTTGAGATTTTATCTATGTTGAAACTTGAAAGTTCATTCCATTATTCATATGAAAATGCGGTTGAATGTTTTGGTGGGAGAAAAAGGAATTGTGTTGATAGGGTTGTTTTGTTGGTGAATTATTTTAAGAAAATTGAGAGGAATTTGTATTAATTTAAAAAAGCATTTGAATTTGAATTTTTAAACTTTGAAACAAAAAGCTGAAATTAATATTGATTATCATAATTGAAATTCAGATTTCCCTGTATCAAATCCTAAAATCATTGATCCATTATGTGCCTGGGTTATGGCAGTGTAATCAGTTGAGACTTATTTTAATAATCCTTTTTTTAATTAACCGTATTTGTAGTAATTGAAATTGATAACATATTAGGCAATTAATATTGATTATCATAATTGAAATTTATTTATGTTGACTTGGACCAATGATATTATAACATTGAAATTGGCTCAAGATTGGTGACTTGGACCAATGATAGAGATTTCAGGAGATTTAGAGATATATATTAGATTTTCATCAAGGAAAACAAGTATAAGCTATGGAAGGTGATAGAGAAAGGGGACTACACTCCCATGAAAACTGAAAACGGTGTGCTGATGCAGAAGCAACCAGAAGAATACACCAATGGTGACATACAGAAGCTTGAGCTGAACAACAAAGCAATCCTAATGATCCAGAGTACTCTAAGTCACAAGGAGCACTTCAGAATCTTAAATCTTGAAACTGCAAAAAAAATGTGGGATGCTCTGGAAGTAGCCCATGAAGGAACGGAAGGAGTGAAAAGCAAAAGAATCAATCTCTTAACAATTGAATATCTCTTATTTAGGATGAAGGAAGGAGAAACTATCAAAGAAATGGAGATCAAATTCACTCACCTCATCAACCATCTTGCTGCTCTGGGCAAAAATACTCCCTCAAGAAGAGCATGTCACAAAGATTTTAAATATCCTCACTGATGAGTGGCAAGCCAAGGCTACTGCTATTGAAAAAATCCGTGATGAATCCATGAGCTCAGTAACTTCTTTGTTTGGATTTGCAACTCTAACTTAAGAGCCTTGTTCATTTCTCTCATCTGGTGGCTTAAAATAAGAATACATTTCAATTTGCGCCAATATTCTATCTCCATACTTTTCCGTCTTTAGTTTTCCAATTATCTTCACTACTTCCATGTCCATAACCATAGCTATTCACTGAATTCTCTTGCTTATATCCACCAAATCAGCATTCATATTCACCTCTTGAAACTGACCCATACCTCCCTGTTCGCCCGCAAGAGTACGGATCACAATGTAGTATAAAATTATCGTTCCCACAGAGATTTGTTTTAAAATCTTAATCAAACAGCAGGCTAATGAACTCAATTAAGTTGAACAAATCAAATTCTTTTAGAAAACAGGTTTTTAAAACTATTCTAAACTAGAAATAAAGAAACAAACAAGAAAGGTTTAATTTATCAATTAACTAAGCCTAGGATTAATTCTCACCATTGTATTTCATGAACCCTAATTAATTTCCCTTCCTTTAGTCTTTAAATAACAACTTGTGTTTGTCTAAGGTTCTAATATATTCGAAATGCTCTCTCGAGTCAAAATCAAACCTATACTTCTCATTAAATTTGCTTAATCGCTTGTTACAAATTAATGAAAGCACGAATTAAGAGTCAACCTTAACCTGACAAAACTAGGTCGATAGATATATCCCTATTCTACCAACAAACCATCCGTTAGTTGATTTAAACTTCAAGTCTAGTCTGATTTATCCTAGTTCTACACCTAAACTATCTCTCTCGAGTATAATTTACATGAACAAATCGCTCTAAAAGATGGCCAGTCAAATAGAAGCATTAAGAATATGATAAATCAACACAAATAGTCATCAAATTCTAAAAGAAAAGGAAACAAATTAGGTTTCAATCCATACAAGGATTGAATTAATCCTAGAACAAACGATTTAGCTACTCATGAATGGTTTTTAAACAAGAAAATACAAAGAGATCCCATGTTTAATTCATAAAAGTATCAAAGAATTGAAGAAAACAAGAAGAATCTATCACCGTAGGGCAAGAAATCCTTCCAATTTTGCTTCTCAACCTCCAATTTTGCAAACCCTAGCTCCGAAAATGTGTGTACCAATGAGTCTTATCATTCCTAAGGGTTCTAGAGTTCAAAGGGGGCTGATTGTATGTGTATTTTCGTGCCCTAGGTGTTTTAAAAGGATAAAAAACCAATCTATGTGAATTCAGGATTTTTAGGGATTTTCGCGCAGTGCCAGAGGTAATTTCCAGCAATTTTCAGCAATTAAGCTCCAACTTTCTCCAGTCTTTTCCTTTGTTTTTCTTCTCCTTCCTAACTTAGAATATCCATTTTTACCTATCAAAATCATGCATAAATGTGAGGGAATAATGCCAATCAAATTTTCTAATAAATTGTCATATTTATTTTAAAAATAATTAAATTAAGCTTATATGACAAATTTGCATAATTTTCTCTAAAAAGCTCTTAAAATTCCTTTAATTAGCATTGATGACTACCCAAATATCTTATAAATAAGCCCTAAATCAATGTTAAATGGGGAGTCATCACACCCCCACACTTGCACATTTGCTTGTCCTCAAGCAAAAGAAAATCACATTTCAAATAAAAAGAGCATTACACATGAAATATTTAGACAAAGAGCATTACACCCCACACTTTGATATTTCTATGAGTTATTATTTCAGTTAATGATTTATTAGAATGAATCACCAAGCCAACAACTTTAAACAATTGTAATCATCCATTAACTCACCATGATCAAAGGAACAGAGCATAACAAGTACACCAATATGATTAATAAAGAAATACTATGCTTCCTAACTCCTATAAAAAATTTAAGTTCTCTTAATTAATCCATTATGCATTCAACACAAAAAGAATCATCAGGCTATATTTTTTTTTCTTTTGACTTGCTTTTTATTTTTCTTCTTTCTTTTTTTTTCTTTTTGTTTTTTTTATTTTGATTCAATCTTGAGTTGTTGTAGGTCCCCTTTTGACACGACCCTGCATATAGGTGGTACAGCACCGGTTATTCAGTTACTCCAACATTATCTCAAGTGGCTTTTAGCCCAACTCTTAACCCTCTTTAACTTAACCGTTTGACGCGAGTGCCAACATTGGTGATGAAGTGCCCCCGGTTACTAAGTTAAGTCTAGAAAGGCCAATGGAGTTGTGTATCCAATTTTTTTTCCACATTTTTTTTCTCTTTTTTTTATAACCTGAATCATATCCTAAAACAAACAACTAAATCAATCAAGACAGTCAAATTTCCTAGAGGAATTAGAAATCAAAGTATTCATAAGTTAACCATTTGTTTGCCTTGTTATAAACTACTCCTTTTTTCAAGGCTCATCTCAAAATTTATAGAAAAGGCTAAAGTATATGGCTTAGTTGAAACATTCTTCCTATTATAATATTTTAATTATTTTTATAGCCATTCTCAAAGATTAGTAGAAGCTCAAAATCTAAATCAATCATAAGCAATGCAGTCATTTCAATCTTAATAAATTCATTTTCATTTGCATACAAGAACAAGAAATGCAAGCATGATTTTCTACCCCTCCCCCACACTTAAATTTCACATTATCCCTAATGTGAATAAAACAATAAGACATATATGAGAGAGATAAAAAGATAAGGAAAAGTAGACTAATACTCCCCTGAATAAGTCTTGAAGGAGGGGATGCTTGACTCTATGATGACTGAGGTGGCGCCTGCTGCGCCAAAAGAGTTCGGACCATCGCCTTTAATTTTGTCAGCTCACCAAGAGTGTGTTCCTGCAACTCTGCTTGTGCATGTAACTCAGATTTAAACTCAGCCAGCTCTCGGAGGATTTGTTGTTGAAATGTTTCCCTAGGTGGCTCTTGCTCCGTAGAAGCAATAGGATCATCTGAGTCAGGAGTGTCTCTAAAAGGAACCATATCTGCATCTGAAGATGAATTGAGCCTAAGTTCTTCGTTAATGGCATCTCCAGGTGAGGCCAATAGATACGGTTGATGAGGCTCTAATTTATCCAACACAAAATGAGGGACATTCTGTCGGACGCACAAGGCTGAGATCAGGTAAGGATAGAGCATGGTAAGCTTTGAGTCAGGCTTCTCGTTGGCCATTTTCCAGATAGTGTCTATCAAGTTATTGTAAATTATGGAAGCCAGATCAACGGGATGGTTTTCCATAATACAATACATAAGCACATATCGAACCACTGCTACCTTGGTGGAACTGGAAGTAGCGTGGATATTGGAGCATAAGAAATAATGCCAGAATTTGGCGGCCTCCCATAGATGGCAACGGTTGAATTGATCTTGCATTGTTTTGCCATTTGATAGATGCTTCTTAATCTAGATATGAGGAATAGTAGCGCCAGTGCCGTCATCTCCTTGTATTTGCATGAAGGAACTGCGGGGAGATTATAATATTTCCTGATAAGGTCGACAGAAATGTTAACTTTGGTGCCCCGGACAAAATATTGACCTTCTGTCCCATAGATTGCATTGGCAAAGAATTCTCGAACCAGTGTTCTATAACCATCCTCCGGTCTTGTAAACAAGGAAGTCCATTGACGCTCTTGAATAATGCACAAGCAGGGTGCGGATGGTCATGAGGGAAGGCTCGTTCTCGTATTAACGGCCATCTGAGAAGTTGTTTTCATACTTGAAACGGGCAGCTGATACACAAAAGATTGTGCTTAAAGGGTCATGAGGTGCAAAGGCATGCTGTGTAGACTCTTCTGAATGAGTGGCTTTTGACGGAGCGGGTTTCTTGTGACACTTGGATGAAGAAGCTTTACCAATGGCACTCTTTTTTGATCGATTAGTTGATTTAGGAGTTGCCATTTGATCTGAACCGTTCCTAATACGCCTTGGGGTTCAAATGCAAAATTATTAAAACCAAGGATTGCAATGTGGTGCTCTCCCGGATCGTCTCTCAAGGAGCCTAATGAACTAGCCTAGGAAACTAAATGCATGAAAAGCTATAAAGTTGGGGTTTTTTGAGATTTTAATCAAGGAAACTAAACTAGATTCTTTTTGGGATTTTTGTTATTAAAGAAAGCAAGTAAAACAAGGTTGTGAAAACTATATGGAAAATGTGGGTCTCTTGATGAATTGGGCAACCTTCCTAGCTTCTAAATGATATGGGAGTTTAAACCAAGTTCTAATGCAAAACCTAAGGCAATTGCTCTTAGTCCAATTAGCCTAATTAATTAACTAACGTGGCGCATCGCTCATTTAATTAATCAAATAGGAAATTGAAGGTTCAACTTGGTAGTGAGAACTCATGATAAACACACAACGAGGCTCTCGTTAGAAGTAAATCAAACCATCTAACATTGGACCTAGTGTCTAAACACATATACAATCGCACATGCATTCAACATATACTAGAAATCCAAAGGAGATAAAATTGAAACACGTCTATTGCATGATATCATGAAATCAACACTTAGGTTCATACACATAAAAGAACATCGCTTAATTACATGCATGACCTTTAAACAACGGATTAAACGCTTAAGCACACTTGTTCCAAAACCAAAGACATATGACAAAGCACAAGGAATTGAAATACATAATTGGAATTAGACAAGAGAAACTAAATAACTCCCCATTAAGAACGTTGAAGCTCCGGTTGCCTTCCTCCATCAAGATCCCCACAATGAATTTAGCCGCTCATGCTCTCGAACCCGATTGAATGAAATTTGGTTGTGGAAGCCATGAATTGATATAGAATGAGTGGAATTGATGTAGATGGATGGATGGGAGGTGAATTTTCGTGCAGAGGGCAGAGGGCTCAGGAGAGGAAAGGGTGAGAGTGAATGAAGAGTGAAGGGAAATCTGAATTGGTGGTGAATGGTGGTGTGGAAGAGGAAATTCAGGTATAAATTTAAAGAACAAGATAGGAAACCCAAAAACCTTCCTAATTCCCCTCTCTAGATTACTTGGGAAGGTCGAATTCATCCTTTAGGAAACAATGGAAGAAGACCCAATCACCCAAAATTTGGAAATAAACTAAAAACTTCCGTTTCAGCATTTTTATCGGACCCTCGCTGTGAGCCTCGCTGTGACAAGTCACGGCGAGGAAACTGACTTGCTGTGTGCTCTCTGTCCTTCGCCGTGAGCCTCGCCGTGAGGGGTTAAGGCGAGGACCAGAAACTTTTTCTTTGCTTTTCTCACATTTTCTTCATTTGGGGCCTCATCCTTTGCACCTATAATGGGAAATTAAAGTATATGTGAGGTATTTTAAGTCCATAATCATGAAATGCATGAGTTAAAAGCCTAATATGCTCAAATTACCATGGAAATGCAACAAATTCCTTAAGTATGGACCACACATGCAATTGTACTTAATTCCCATCGAATTCTCCTAAATTAAATGCTAATTTCCCATTATTAGTGGTTAAAATAGTATAATAATCATGCACAATCATTCCCCCACACTTAAACCTTTGTACTCCTGGACAAAGCATAGATCTACAATGGTAAAGGCCTAAGATAATCAATGATCTCAAATTGGAACAAGACATGTTCAAGGTATTTAAAGGAGAGAACTATCAATGCAATTGAAAATCAAATAGCAACAAGTGAGCACAATCAAAAACATTTCGCACAATCTCGCCATATGGGTTATTCACTCTCTACTTGCTCAATATGCAACTTACCATATGCTTGCAACAATTCTCAATCTCCACTAGTTTAGCACACACACAAAGAATCAAGAGGACTTAAGATTATGGTAATGGAAAGATGTCATCCATGAGTAAGAACTAAACCACTCACAAGCATCCTTATTATTGTTATTATTTTTTTTCTTTTTCGTATTTTTTTCTTCTTTTTGTTTGAAACATCTATCTTGAGCTGTTGTAGATTCCTTTTTGACGTGACTTTGCACATGGGTAATGCAACGCCGGTTACTCAGTTACTCCAACAAAACATCAAGAGACCTTTGGTCCAACTCATAACCCTTTTATACTTGACCGTTTGACGCGAGTGCCAACATTGGTGATGAAGTGCCCCCGGTTACTAAGTCAAGCTTAGAAAACCAGCGAAGTTGTGTTATCATAGCATTTAGATCCTGGATGCAATTTTATAAATATGCTCTACTCATGAAAGACATCAGTTGGAGGTGGAAAAGATAGATATATGGTTACATGGAATGAGTGCCTCTATCATGTTCATCATGTATGACTAAAGCAGCTTAAACTAAGAATTGAATCAAGTTCTAGAAATTAACACATTAAAGCAAGTACTCACTCAAATTCTTTTGGCCCAAAAACAACCTCACAGCAAGGATAAGCTCACAAATTACCATTCAACAATCAATCAACGCAACAGTCTCCACCATGTATACCCTAAACATACCTCAAATCCAACTCTTGAAAATTGAAAAACAAAGGACAAAAACATTGCGAAATCTATCCAAAGTCCAAGATAACAAAACATCCTATGATGGGTATCTTCTTGCACAAGTTTTCAAAAAGTGTGGTGAACTAGGTTTTCACAAAAACATTTTGAAAAAGCACTTGAATTTATTCTTAACAAATCCACTATGACAAATGCGACCCTTTGTGCATAATAGACAAGTCAAGAACAACTTCAAGCCAAAATTTTTTTTTAAAATTAGTTCAAAAACATTCAAAGTTCACCCAAAACCACAAATTATGGGAAATCATGCAAGAAATCCTCAAAATACACATCTACCCCCCACACTTAAACGAAACATTGTCCTCAATGTTTAAAATACAATACTATCAGAGACCAAAGAGGAACAACACCTGTAAACGTGGACAACCATCAACAAAAATATGGGGAACCAAAAACAAAAACAAAATCAAAAACAAAACAAACTACTATTCTACTGGTGAATCCCATTCCCCCACACTTAAACTACACACTGAGAGTACTGGCTGTCACCCAAGAGGGGGGGTGAATTGGGTGATAGGATAAAATTAAAACCTTTTTGAATTCTTTAGACTCTTACTGAGAATATTTCAAAATATGAATTGGACTGACAGATATGAAAGGATAGACTGGAAATTAAGAGAGTTTAGGGAAGAGATAATGCACACAAGATTTATCTTGGTTCGGTCAATCCAGACCTACATCCAGTCCTCAGGCTCCCCCTGAGATTTCCACTATCTTCTTGTTTAAGTCTAGCACAAGAGAAGCCTACCACAGGTTTTACGAGCACAGGTTCACCTGTCAACCTTTTCACTGGTTTTACAACACGGGATCACTAGTCAACCTTTACAGAGCTTTAGAATCTCTCTAAACACTCCCCCTTACGACCTATAAGGTTACAACCTTGTTCTAAAGCACCAAGCTTTCAGAACAACCTCAAACAGTAGAGGATTTTAATCAAAGTAATAAGTTCACTAAATGAACAGATTGTGATAATCACTGAAGTACAAATGAATGTATGATAAAATACAAATTTGAGCTTAATAATCTACACAATGTATTGTTCGAGCTTTTTCTTTTCTAATGCACTCACCTCATCATTTCTAGGCTCGCTTGAATATTACTGTTACTCTGTACAGAGCTACAGATTTTCATCTTGTGGAAAGCATCGTATATGTGAGCGTATGTGTGTCTCTCTGATCCAGATGTCTTCAAGTCTATATATAGGGTTTGATATATTTCTGTCCGTTGGAGACTTGGAGAACTAGCCGTTGGGACTTTTCTTTAGATCTAGATTCACTGTTCATGCGTAGGGTAGGCTAGACTGTGAGCTCTGTACACCTGTACTTTTATAGCAGCTTTTCAGTAGCGCTAGCATGCTTTGCTATCGCTAACTGCATAGCATAATTTCTGCACTTAAGATGTTAGCTAAGCAAGTAATCATATAAATGCACAGCAGTTGTTATCACAAGCAAAGCTCATTAGCTTTAGAGATACTGGGATGATTATTCAATAGAATTTCAGGGTATCCTGTTATCGATAACTTAATACATTATTGCTAGCAACTACGTTAGCTCATTTGACTCTTGCTCTCAGGCACTAGCTATCTGAATGATTTATTATCTGAAGCACTTTTGTTATCGATAGCTTAACCTTTTATCGCTAGCTGAGATATCAATAAACTTCTAGCGATGGATTCTTTCTTAGCGATAGAGAATGACTTAGCGATAGAGATTTTTCATTCTTATTGTTCTGCTAAGTTATCATTTCTGATTAGCGATATTTTTCATAGATCAGTCTTCATCAAAACTTAAGATTCTAACACACACCACATCAGTCAAAACATCATCAAATCAATTATGTAGTGTAAAGTAAAAGAGTAAAGGAAAGGGACAACCTAGCCTCAAGGAGGCTTTATTGCAGCATCATGGTAGACCTTAAGGAGATGACCATTAGCTTGGAAAGTATTATGAGTCTCCTCGTCCACAAGGTCTATCATACCATATGGATTAACCTTAGTCACACGATACAGCCCGAACCAATTTGATTTCAGCTTACCACGACCATGACGATAACGGGCTTGGTACATGAGAACTAAGTCACCAACTTTAAAGCTCTTGTTAACTAGATTTCGATCATGAAGCAATTTGGTCTTAGCTTTGTATACCCTCGAATTCTCATAGGCATTAAGTCGCAACTCATCCAGCTCTTGAATGTGTAGAGCTCTCTCTTTGCCAGCTGCATCCATCTCCATGTTGCACAATGTCACCGCCCAATAGGACTTATGCTCAACTTCTACCGGAAGGTGGCAACCCTTACCATACACCAACCGGTAAGGTGACATTCCTATGGGTGTCTTGAATGCAGTGCGATAGGCCCAAAGTGCCTCATCAAGTCGTTGACTCCAATCACTCCTACTCGGCTTCACAATCTTCTCAAGTATCTTCTTTACCTCACGATTTGACACTTTAGCTTGACCATTCGTTTGCGGGTGGTAGGGACTAGAGACTCTGTGGGCAACCCCATATTTAGCAAGCAAGCTATTGAGAAGCTTGTTGCAAAAGTGGGTGCCTCTATCACTGATTAGGGCCTTAGGAACTCCAAACCTACTAAAAATGTTAGTTTTCAAAAATTTAGACACAGTTGGAGCATCATCATTACGGGTAGGAATAGCCTCAACCCACCTAGAAAGGTAGTCAACGGCTAGCAATATATAAGTAAAACCTCTAGAAGGTGGAAAAGGACCCATAAAATCTATACCCCATACATCAAATGGCTCACAAAACATAATAGGTTTTTGAGGTAATTCATCTCTCTTACTCACACCCCGCCCAAAACGCTGACATACATCACATGACCTAACAAAATCATAAGCATCTTTGAAAATAGAAGGCCAATAAAAACCAGACTCTAAAATTTTTCTAGCGGTTTTCTGTGAGCTATAGTGCCCACCACATATAACTGAATGGCAAGAAGTGAGAATCGCAGCAAATTCATCATCGGGAACACATCTCCTAATCACTTGGTCCTGACAAATCCTCCAAAGGATAGGATCATCCCATATGTAGTGTTGGGACTCCTGCTTCAGCTTCTGGACCTGAAAAGAAGACATATCACCGGGAGTGAGTCCGCACACCAAATAATTAACAATAGCAGCAAACCACGGTGTATCAACAGAAATAGCACAGAGAGAGGAATCAGGAAAATCATCACAAGTCAAATCAGAACAATCAACTCCCCTTGTGTTTTCTGGAAGGTGGCTCAAGTGATCTGCTACAAGGTTGGCACTACCGGCTCTATCCTTGATCTGAAGGCGAAATTCTTGGAGCAGCAGTGTCCAACGGAGCAGTCTCGGCTTAGAATGTGTCTTGGTGAAGAGGAACTTCACAGCTGCATGATCAGTATACACCACAACAGGAGAATGCAACAGATATTGCCTAAACTTTTCTAGAGCAAAAACAATGGCATACAACTCTTTTTCAGTAGTAGTATAATTTCTTTGCGCAGTATCCAAAGTTTTAGAGGCATATGCAATTACATGTGGTTGTTTATCACTTCGTTGGCCCAACATGGCACCAACTGCAAAGTTAGATGCATCACACGCCAACTCAAAGGGTAAAGACCAATCTGGAGCAGCAAGTATAGGTGGTTCAAGCAGCTTATTTTTCAATATATCAAATGCAAGCACACAATCATTATCAAAAACAAAATCAACATCTTTCTGTAACAATTTAGAGAGGGGTAAGGCTATCTTAGAGAAATCCTTGATGAAGCGCCTATAAAAGCCTACATGTCCCAAGAAAGATCGAAGATCTTTTAAGCATATGGGATAAGGCAAGGTCGCTATCACCTCGGTCTTAGCCTTGTCAACTTCAATACCACGACTAGAAACAAGGTGTCCTAAAACAATACCATGAGAAACCATAAAATGACACTTTTCATAATTTAAAACCAAATTTTTCTGGACACATCTAGCGAGTACCCTCTCTAAACTCTCTAGGCACGTATGGAATGAATCTCCATAGACTGTGAAGTCATCCATAAATACTTCCATGCAATCATTGAGCATATCAGCAAAAATGCTCATCATGCATCTTTGGAATGTGCCTGGCGCATTACATAAACCGAAAGGCATGCGCCTATATGCAAAAGTACCAAATGGACAAGTAAAAGTGGTTTTTTCTTGGTCCTCGGGCGCTATAGGAATCTGAAAGTACCCAGAATAACCATCCAGGAAACAGTAATGACTGCAACCAGCCAACCGTTCCAGCATCTGATCGATGAACGGTAGGGGAAAGTGGTCTTTTCTAGTGGCATCATTCAGTTTCCTATAATCAATGCACACACGCCAACTGTTTTGCACTCTCGTGGGAATAAGTTCATCATTTTCATTTTTAACAACGGTGATCCCAGACTTCTTAGGTACCACCTGCACCGGTGAAACCCACTCGCTATCCGAAATCGGATAAATTATGTCAGCACTAAGGAGTTTGGTAACTTCCTTTTTGACAACATCTAAAATGAGTGGATTCAACCGTCGCTGGGGTTGCCTAAGAGGCCTATCATCATCCTGTAATAAAATACGATGAGTGCAAACAGTTGGGTTTATACCCGGAATATCTGCCAATGTCCAGCCAATAGCCTTTTTATACTTTTTTAAAACATTCAACAATTGCGCTTCCTCGCTTGCCATCAAATCACTAGAGATTATCACAGGCAGCGTATCATCGGAAGAAAGAAAAGCATACTTCAAATTACTAGGTAAAGGCTTAAGTTCAAGGGAAGGGGGTTCAACAATAGATGGAACAAGTGAAGGCAAAACAGTAGGCATAGAAAAACTTCCCTTTGTTGACCCGCCTACACGGCTAGAACTAGGCTCAATAGTACTTACCACTTGACCATTGGTCTTCCCAAGCGTTGAACCAACCACTGGTTGGTCTATCGCAGCAACTGCCTTGGGGAAAGCATCATCCACACTACAATATGGTGTCCGGGTAGCCGAATCAACCACTGGTTGACTACTTACAGCGACTACCTCGGTTTTTCCTCCACTCCGCACACCTGTATCCTTTGCATAACAAGATCATTTAAAAAACGTAGGGTATGGGAGGAGATTCTAGGTCTAGAAAGTGAATCAGAAGGAGAAGGTAAAGGAAGTGGCCCTAAAACCACATGAGGAGTAGGCCCGATGGGAGCAGTGAGAGTCACCATGGCTGGATTGAGGGCTATCCCCTGCAAGTTCACATCATGGTTTTCCAGCTCAAACTCTACTTCCCGAACATTCTTGGTACCTACAGGACTGAACAAACTACCAGACTCTACAGAACAGTCATAACTCAACAAGGAAAGGTTAGTGGAACTCATGTCACAGATGGAATCATCAAGCACAGAGACATCCCTACTAATAGACAGCAAACTATCAAGCATAAGGGACTCAAAACCATTCACATCACTACTCAAAGATGAGAGAGAAAACACAGAAGGCAGTGAAGAGAAATAAGAGTCATAAGCATCTAGGTCAGAGATATAATCATATGAATGCAAACCTAACTCATGCTCTTCTGTGGCATCCTCAACAGCAATATCAAGCACACTAACATCAAGCAAAGAATAGTCCTCATAAGGGTGTCGCATAGTCTCATACATGTTAAAACTAATTCTATGATCTCCTACTTCCATAGTTATCAAACCATTTCTCATATCAATAACAGAGCCAGCAGTCCGCATGAATGGTCTACCAAGAATGATAGTCGACTCACTCGGCTCACTAGAAGTGTCTAAAACATAAAAATCAGCAGGAAAGACCAAATCCTTAACTTTAACAAGTATGTTCTCAAGAATGCCTTGTGGATACCGGAGTGTGCGATCGGCTAATTGTAAAATAACACTAGTCTTTTTCAAACCTGTAATGCCTAAAGTAGAGAAAATCGCACTAGGCATCACATTTATAGCCGCTCCTAGATCCAACAATGCATTATTGACTGTCAAGTTCCCTATAGTGCATGGAATCATGAATGATCCAGGGTCCTTGCATTTAACGGGCAACTGAGGTTTAAATAAAGCAGACACACTAGGATTCAATTGAATGCGCTCATTAGGTCTGAATTTTCTCTTGTTAGTGCACAGCTCTTTCAAAAACTTACAATAACTAGGCATGGATTTCACAAGCTGAAAGAATGGAATATTAACATGCAACTTGCCAAACAAATCAAGCATCTCTTTTTCAGTTTGATCATCTAATCTCTTCCTACTTCTAATGAAAGCATGTGGAAAAGGAAGTTTAGAAAGTGTTACCTCCCTAGCCGGAGACTTGGCTAGGTCATTACTGGAACTCGACTCTCCATGCTCATGTATGCTCGGAACCTCATCAGCAACCGGCTCCTTCATGGTAATACTGCACCTCTCAAGCAGCTTCCTCTCCTTAGCACTCTCAGATGCCCCCACATTCAACGGGCTCAAAGGAGGACTATCAGCAACAATCTCCTCATCAACAGGTTCTTCATCCTCTATAACAGTCTCAAACTGCACCCTTTTCGTTGGATGAGTAGGATCAAGTGTTTTCCCACTTCTCAAATTTATAGCATTAAGGGCTTTTGGATTCATTACAGTATTAGAGGGAATAGAACCACTGAATTGTGCCTGCAGCTCACTAAGAGAATTAGACAATTTTGTAACATATTCTTCCATATTAGAATTCTTTGTCTCAAGCTGCTGGAATCTAGCATCACTCTTGTCTAATTTAGAATCAAGGCCTCTAATCATCTTAGTCAACTCATCAAATTTATCAGGCCTAGCACGAACTATTTGATTTGAACTTTCACCTTGGCCTGAGCGATTGAATGGCCTAGGTGCATCACTATCCTGCCTCCATGAGAACTTAGGGTTTTGACGCCAACCCTCATTATAAGTATTGGAATAAGGATCCCAACGTGGATTTCCACCTCCCTGGCGTCCTTGGAACATGGCATTACAATCCTCATACCGGGAGGGACAATTACAAGATACATGCATAGCAGATCCACAAAAATCACAAGAAGGGGCTACAAGTTCATTACCTGCCGCGTGGCCTGTCAAAGAAGAAGAAGAAGGACCAGAGACACGGTCCAAAATAGCATTAAGCTTAGACTCAAACTTCTCCATCTGAGGGATGTGGAGAGAAGTAGCCTCAACCCGATCAAGGTCCCGGACAGATCTCCGAGATGAACCATGCTGTTGCTTAGCAAGGGCTAACTTCCTGACTAGGTCCCAACCCTCCTCAACAGTCATATCAATAAAGGAACCACCAGCAGCAGAATTCAGCTTGTCTTGCTCTTTCTCACGTAACCCATCATAGAAATTTTGAGCAAGCTGCTCCTCAGGTATTTGATGATGTGGGCAGCGCTGTAGCAAATCTTGGAATCTAGACCAGTAGTCATAAAGTGACTCATCTACATCCTGCACAATCCCATTAATCTCCTTCCGTCTAGCTGAGGTCCGTGTAGCAGGATAGAATCTCTCAAAGAAGGCATTCTTCAAATTAGCCCAAGAACGTAGGGCTGTAGGTGCAACTCGTGGCAAACTCATGTACCATTCCTTTGCTTTGCCCTCAAGAGTAAGGTGGAACACCCTCCACATAACATCATCAATATGCGCGCCAGCTGGCAACATAGAACTGCAGCGAATGTATATCTCGTCCAAGTGCAAGTGTGGTTCCTCTAACTGCAAACCATGAAACTTGGGTTAGGACTGAATCAATAAACCCTTAATTTCATAACCAGCATTAATATTAGGGAATGCATTCATAAATGGATTATAATCAAAATTTGCAGTAGTGGCATCCCTAATGGTTCTCCTAGCTCCATGCGGTATCCCATCCCCATTACCATTGTGAACATGCAAACTGTGACCCCCATTTTGGTTCCTAGGTGGCTCTACACCCTCATTTGGTATGTTGGGAATATTGGGCATTCCAAGCACAATTGGGTGGATTTGGTTATTGGGTGGATCCATAGCTGGGAAATCTAGATCAAATTCGGTGTTGGTTTCTTGGTCACTAGAGTCACTAGAAGATGCTTCCTCTACAACTACCTCGGTGTCAGGAATAATGGGTCTATTGGTTTTCCTCAACTGGGTAAGGTGACGCTCAATCTCAGGGTTTTCAGGCAATAGGTCAGACTCACTGGTAGTGCTTCTAGTCATACACAAGGAACAGACAGCAAGTGTATGCAAGAAATACAAGATATGCACAAAGATAGCAACCAACAATCCCAAAATTCACCAAAATAGCACTCACAAGTCAAATTAATGATAGGAATACGAAATATGAGTGAAACCAATGAAAACAAGTCACAAATGATGGTTAGAATGTGTGTGCAAAATTTGAGATCAATTGGAATTGAATTTGGGAAAAAATGGTGCAAGTAGGCAATTCTGCAGAAAACCAGAAAATTTGTGGTTTCTGTCCTTCGCCGTGAGCCTCGCCGTGAGTGCTCACAGCGAGGTACAGAAACGAAATTGCTCTTCAAAGGCTCGCCGTGACCTTCACCGTGGGGTGCTACAGCGAGAAACAGAAAAGTTTGCCAGTAAAATCTGCAATTTGACAGCAAAGGGGAAATTTAGCCCAAAAATGATTCCAAGTAATTTTAACACAAACCAATGATTGAAACAAGTTTAAATAAGTTGAGGAAGCTTAAGAAAAATGTCAAAACACTTGAAAACCACCTAGAACAAAAATTCACCCCTTAGGTTGCCAAATTTGCAAGAAAATTCCTTTGAAAATTGACCAAATGCACAAGTTCAAGAATTTGAGTTCAAAACTTGGTGCAACTGGCCTAAGCAAGTCCAAATACTAGAAAATGACTTAGTTGAGTGGTTTTGGTTGAAAAATTTAGTGTAATGCAAAATATGGGTATGTGATGCACAAATACAAGCTCAACCAATCAAGGCAAAAACCACACAGCAGCAACTAGTCAATCGAATTTCACTCAAATGGTGTAAGAAACCAGCAATACACCACAAGCACAGTAGCAAATATCAACCACAAGATCAAGAACACTATATTTTTGGAGTTTTCAATTTTTATCAATGAGATGCAACTAAAACTAAACGAAAAACCTAAATGCAACTATATGAACTAAAAATCAACTTAAGGACTCCTACCCCTTGTAAATGCCTCAAATGACACTTAGCTAACCTAGGGAGTCAAAAATGACTCCCCGGCAACGGCGCTATTGATTTGAACCGTTCCTAATACGCCTTGGGGTTCAAATGCAAAATTATTAAAACCAAGGATTGCAATGTGGTGCTCTCCCGAATCGTCTCTCAAGGAGCCTAATGAACTAGCCTAGGAAACTAAATGCATGAAAAGCTATAAAGTTGGGGTTTTTTGAGATTTTAATCAAGGAAACTAAACTAGATTCTTTTTGGGATTTTTGTTATTAAAGAAAGCAAGTAAAACAAGGTTGTGAAAACTATATGGAAAACGTGGGTCTCTTGATGAATTGGGCAACCTTCCTAGCTTCTAAATGATATGGGAGTTTAAACCAAGTTCTAATGCAAAACCTAAGGCAATCGCTCTTAGTCCAATTAGCCTAATTAATTAACTAACGTGGCGCATCGCTCATTTAATTAATCAAATAGGAAATTGTTAAGGTTCAACTTGGTAGTGAGAACTCATGATAAACACACAACGAGGCTCTCGTTAGAAGTAAATCGAACCATCTAACGTTGGACCTAGTGTCTAAACACATATACAATCGCACATGCATTCAACATATACTAGAAATCCAAAGGAGATAAAATTGAAACACGTCTATTGCATGATATCATGAAATCAACACTTAGGTTCATACACATAAAAGAACATCGCTTAATTACATGCATGACCTTTAAACAACGGATTAAACGCTTAAGCACACTTGTTCCAAAACCAAAGACATATGACAAAGCACAAGGAATTGAAATACATAATTGGAATTAGACAAGAGAAACTAAATAACTCCCCATTAAGAACGTTGAAGCTCCGGTTGCCTTCCTCCATCAAGATCCCCACAATGAATTTAGCCGCTCATGCTCTCGAACCCGATTGAATGAAATTTGGTTGTGGAAGCCATGAATTGATATAGAATGAGTGGAATTGATGTAGATGGATGGATGGGAGGTGAATTTTCGTGCAGAGGGCAGAGGGCTCAAGAGAGGAAAGGGTGAGAGTGAATGAAGAGTGAAGGGAAATCTGAATTGGTGGTGAATGGTGGTGTGGAAGAGGAAATTCAGGTATAAATTTAAAGAACAAGATAGGAAACCCAAAAACCTTCCTAATTCCCCCCTCTAGATTACTTGGGAAGATCGAATTCATCCTTTAGGAAACAATGGAAGAAGAACCAATCACCCAAAATTTGGAAATAAACTAAAAACTTCCGTTTCAGCATTTTTATCGGACCCTCGCTGTGAGCCTCGCTGTGACAAGTCACGGCGAGGAAACTGACTTGCTGTGTGCTCTCTGTCCTTCGCCGTGAGCCTCGCCGTGAGGGGTTAAGGCGAGGACCAGAAACTTTTTCTTTGCTTTTCTCACATTTTCTTCATTTGGGGCCTCATCCTTTGCACCTATAATGGGAAATTAAAGTATATGTGAGGTATTTTAAGTCCATAATCATGAAATGCATGAGTTAAAAGCCTAATATGCTCAAATTACCATGGAAATGCAACAAATTCCTTAAGTATGGACCACACATGCAATTGTACTTAATTCCCATCGAATTCTCCTAAATTAAATGCTAATTTCCCATTATTAGTGGTTAAAATAGTATAATAATCATGCACAATCACCATTGGAGATCTGCAAAAACTGAAATAAACAATGTGAGATCAAAGCAGAGTATGAAGCTTCCATGCACAACAAAAATTAGCGAAGTTTATAACAATGCACAGAGCAACAATTTAAAACGTGTCCCATATCACAACATGAAAAATCATATCAAGAAATATAAACTCATATATGTCATGAAATTGCCAATTCAAGAGGTTGGAGATTAAGATAAGATTGGCCAACTCATTCACAACAGAAGTTTCTCAGAGATGTTAACGTCAAATTGTGGCATGAGAGCTCAATTAACTTCATAAAAAAAATATAACAGCAACACTCCCACGTATGCAAATTGGATGACCCAAATTTTTATTTCCACAACTACCTGCTCAAACAAGTAATACAGCAGAGTTGCAAGACAAAGAATTGGAGTAATTTCAGCCCAAACAAGTACAGAACAATCACGTTAAAAACAGGACAAACCATATCAAATTTATCACAAACTCTACTTAACTTCAGATCAATCTCCAGCCTGCAAATTTAATCACAAAACTCATAGAAAATTAAGAATCTCAGATCCATAAATCTAGTTCAAGGTGAACAAAGAGGGTCAACTTGCACATCAATATGCAAATGAATACAAGTGTTTCTCATTTGAAGTTAAGTACACAAGAGAACAATGGAACGGATTAAAGTTTCAGACTCAAAAGTATACCAAGATTCTTATAAAATAGAGACAAACACCAGAATTCCATGTAAGTAATCCCAGTAGGCACAAGAGACAAACAGTATAAACAAATGGATTGAAAGCAATGGCAATTGATGTAGAATAAACACAAATGCATCACATAGAAAGCCATTGAATGGGTAGAGCACTGCAAGTGAAATTAGGCATCTCAAGTATACATACACGCTGTGTGAAAACATGGAAGCACCAAACCACACTTATCATAAAATCAATTGTAAAATCAGGACAGTCCATAGGCCATCAGATACAACCAAAGAGCTCAGAGATTCGAAGAATAGATATAGAGCCAATTTCAAATTAGAACAATAGTAAATAATCCAGGAAATAAGTATGCCAAATTTGAAGAGTACTAAGTCCAAATCAGATGACCAAGCTAACAAAGTCTGACCAAAAATTGATTGACATAACAAGGTGATGAAGCAAGAACCCCCTTATACAGATAAGCAAATTGGTCACAAAATTGTTTTAAGATCAGAACGCTCAGAAAATCACTCGGCATAAGAATCTGATGCAATCACAGGGCTCAGAATCGTGAAGAGCAAAACGCACTATAATTGTTCAATGTAATGCAAGAAAATCGAGATTACCTCTAGCTAGCTTAGGCACACAAGATTACAAGAGACTATTGGGAACTCGGGAGAGGACAAGTAACCCAGATTATGACAATAAGACCAAGGGAGAGGAGGAACTATTCTTGGAGATTGGTTTTTTTTTTTTTTTTTTGAACAGAATAGTGAAAAATCGCAGGAAGATTTTTGAGGTGAGGTTCGAAGCTTTGGGGTTACTGGGTAGCGACTGAGAAGGGAGAAGGAGAGAATGACGATGCTGGAGGGATTTAGGTGGTCGATGGTGGCGATTAAAGAACTCGTCGGCGCTAACTTGTGTTGAGGGAGTCTGGGCCGAAAGAGAAAGGAGAGGGGGAAATGAACGATGACCATGACGAAGGTACATGAAGGAGAAGAGAAGACTGAAATCGACGGTGGATGTTGTAGGGAGAAGGAACGATGACGGGGTGGCTGAAATCAATCAATGAAGGAAGAAGGATGAAGGGAAAAAGTTTCGACGATGAAGGGAGGGGTTTGAAGATCGAAGAAAAAGGGGACGATGGTGCAATGGTGGTTGAGGGGAAGACAGGAAATCGAACACCAAGAGGGGAGATTATTGCAGAACGGCGGTGGGGAGATGGAAGAAGCACGGCGGCGTTGATGAACAAGAGGAAGAAAGAGATGAAGGATTAGGGTTCAATGGGAATAGGGTTCAGTTTTTTTTTTTTTTTTAATATATAAAACTGATTTAAATGATGGGAAAATAGAAATAACACTACGTTTTTTTGTTGGTTTTTTTTATGAAACAAATACCTAATTTAACTAAACTAATGACAATCAAGACAAAATTGGAGTTTTTTTTGTATTTTTTAGAGTTAAAGGTCAAAAATACACGTGTTTTTGTCAAAAGTTCATCAAGCAACAAATGTTATTTTTTGGACTAAAAATACACATGAGTTTTTAAATTTGATCAAAAATACACATCTACAGTTAAATTAGGGTAAAAAATACACATGTGATTTTGTAAAAAGGTTCATCCAACACCAAATGTTTTTTTTCGGAATATAACTATAAATGTGATTTTTGATCCAATTTGAAAACTCATGTGTATTTTTGGTCCAAAAAAAAACATTTAGTGCTGGATGAATTTTTGACAAAATCATATGTGTATTTTTTACCCTTAACCCTATTTTTTATTTATTTTTTTAAAGAAAGAAAAAAATGACTAATATAATCTAAGAATTTAAAATTTTGAATTTGAATTTGATTTTTTTTATTTTGATTTTTTTTAAAAAAATAGCAAAATTAGTGCCATGACACTTTAAGAAAATGCCGTGCCACTAGAGAGCATGCTTAGCAACCTTTTTATGTGTCCTCTCTGGTGCTATGGCACTTTGGCAAAATGCCGCGGCACCAGAGAGTATGTCATTGAAATTTTCTAAGAGGTGCCATGGCATTTTAGCAAAATGTCACGGCACTAGAGAGCATGTATTTCTTTACTAATGAGAATGCCCTGGCACTTTAGGAAAATGCCGCGGCACTAGAGAGCATGTTCTCTTGAGTAAACTTTTGGTTGTTAATTTTGTAAAATTAATATCACAACATTATCCCAAAACGTCGTGGCACCTAAAACAAAATGCTAACTAAACTATCAAAACAAAAGAACCCCAATTTCCACATTGCCCTCCTAAAACATTGAATTTGACCACCTAAATGCCACCTAGATTTGGTATTCCATCTATAAAATCCTTCATCACATTGAACTACTCTCATATTACTCAAGATCACATAAGTCAAGGCAATTCACATATCATTTAATCATTCAAATTTGATCAAAGAATATCTAAGTCACATCACATGTATGAAAAGCAAAAAGACTCATGATATCTTGCATAATATAAGAGCAAAGTTACTTCCCTGAAACTACAAGTTGCCTCCATCTTTAGTAATTGCTCTTGCTTGCCTCAAATTGATTCCACAACATTTGATTTCTTTCTACAAAATAGAAAAGATCAAACATAAATCTACCTACAAAAATAAGAAAAAAAATGCAAATGAAAATAATAAGAAAAGCTTAGAACTTGGGTTGCCTCCCAAGAAGTACTTGGTTTATAGTCCTCCAGCCTGACTTTTCACTCTTCAAGTGGCATCGCTCAAGGGCAAGGTGGCAATATGATGATCCACTTGGCCACCCCAGTAGTGCTTCAACTCTGGCCATTGACTTTGAATCTTCGTCCATCATCACATTCAAGCTCCACCATGCCACGGTCAAATACCTCTGCAACTTTGAAAGGTCCCGACCACCTAGATTTGAGCTTCCCAAGAAAGAGCCTCAGTTTAGAATTATGCAATAGAACTTGTTGCCCTGGCTCAAAAGACTTTACAAGGATATTCTTATCATGAAGTCTTTTTGTCTTTTCCTTGTAGAGTTTAGAGCTCTCATAACCATTATGACGAAACTATTCCAATTCATTGAGTTGAAAAAGTCTCCTTTCACTAGCTACTTGAGGATCAAAATTTAGCTTTTTGATAGCCCAGTACGCTCTATGCTCAAGTTCGACCGGTAGGTGACAAGCTTTCCCAGAAACAAGACGGTAAGAAGATGTACCAATGGGAGTCTTATAGGCGGTTCTGTAGGCCCATAAATCGTCATCCAGCTTAGTGGACCAGTCTTTCCTTGTAGTGCCCACCACCTTTTCAAGGATGCTCTTGATCTCTCTATTTGAAATCTCGGCTTGACCGTTGGATTGTGGGTGGTAAGGCAAAGCCACCTTATGCTTCACACCATACTTTTTAAGCAATGCTTCAAATCGATGGTTGCAAAAGTGAGTGCCCCATCACTTATGATGGCTCTTGGTGTTCCAAATTGAGTGAAAATATTCTTCTTAAGAAACTTAAGAACTGTTTTAGCATCATTGGATACACAAGCTACTGCTTTCACCCATTTTGAGACATAGTCAAAACCAACAAGAATATATTCATTGTTAAGGGACTTTGGGAAAGGCCCCATGAAGTCTATCCCCCACACATCAAAGAGCTCCACTTCTAACATGTTGGTCAAAGGCATTTCATTCCTTCTTGAGATGTTCCCAACTCTTTGGCACCTATCACATTGGAGATCGAAGGCATATGCATCCTTGAACAAAAAGGGCCAATAAAACCCACTTTGGAGAACTTTAGCAGCAGTTTTCTCTCCTCCAAAATGACCACCATATTTAGAGGAATGACAGCAATGTAGAATGCTCTATTGTTCATTCTCCAAAACATATCTTTGAATGAGTAGATCAGTACACCTCTTAAACAAATAAGGCTCATCCCAAAAGTACTTCTTGGTATCATGAAGAAACTTACGCCTTTGATGGAAATTAAGTTCAGGTGGTAGGGTGCCACACACAAGATAGTTTACAAAGTCTGCGAACCAAGGTACAAATGAGTGGTCAATAGCAAACAGCTGCTCATCTAGAAAAGACGCATCGATTGCCTCCAAGGCATTTGGTTGAGCTTCAAAACTCAATCTTGAAAGATGGTCAGCCACTTGATTCTCAGTCCCCTTACGGTCAATGATATTCAAATTGAATTCTTACAGTAGCAACACCCATCTAACTAATCTTGCCTTGGAATCCTTTTTCATAAGTAGATATTTGAGAGCAGAGTGATCAGAGTAAAAAGTTACCTCAGTACCAACAATATATGTGCAAAACTTCTCACATGCAAAAACAATAGCCAACATCTCCTTCTCAGTAGTTGTATAGTTAAGTTGAGCACCATCTAATGTCTTGCTCGCATAATAAATCAGGTGAAACAACTTATTAACCTTTTGCCCAAAAGCAGCACCAACAACAAAGTCACTAGCATCTGCCATAATAATAAAAGGTAAACTCCAATCGGGTGCTACTAAGATAGGTGCAGAGATTAGTCGCTTTTTCAATTCTTCAAATGCCTTCAAGCAATCTTTATCAAACTTGAACTCCACATCCTTCTCCAACAAATTGCACAATGGCTTAACAATTTTGGAGAAATCCTTTATGAATCTTCTATAGAATTCGGCATGCCCAAGGAAACTTTTCACACCTTTCACCGAAGTAGGTGGTGGTAATTGCTCAATGACAGTAATTTTGTCTTTATCCACCTCCAAACCACTCTTGGAGACACGGTGACCAAGGACAATCCCCTCTTGTACCATGAAGTGACATTTTTCCCAATTGAGGATTAAATTGGTCTCCTCACACCTTTGTAGGACAGCTTCTAAGTTCTCCAAGCAAGAATCAAAGGTAGGACCAAAAACAGAAAATCATCCATGAAAACTTCAATGGTCTTCTCAATCATATCAGCAAAATAGACATCATAAATCTCTGGAAAGTTGCAGGAGCATTACAAAACCCAAATGGCATCCTTTTGAAAGCGAAGGTACCATAGGGACAAGTGAATGTTGTTTTCTCTTGATCCTCTGGAGCTATGGCAATCTGATTATAACCTGAATATCCGTCCAAAAAGCAAAAGAATTCTTGTCCGGCCAACTTGTCTAGCATTTGATCAAGGAATGGTAACGGGAAGTGATCCTTCCTTGTAGCATTATTTAGCTTTCTATAGTCCATACAAACCTGCCAACCAGTTACTGTTCGAGTAGGAATGAGTTTATTTTGGGTGTTACCCACTACAGTTATACCGCCCTTTTTGGGGACACATTGAACTAAGCTCACCCATGAACTATCAGAGATGGGGTAAATGATACCCGCGGATAACCATTTGAGAATCTCCTTTTTGACTACTTCCTTCATCACTGGATTTAAGCCCCTTTGATGTTCAATGGAAGTTTTATGATTATCCTCTATGAGGATTTTATGCATGCAAATAGAAGGGCTTATTCCCTTGATGTCAGGTATGGTCCAACCAATAGAAGCTTATGATGTCTTAAGACTCTTAACAGCTTCTCTTCTTGCAACTCAAATAAGATAGAAGAGAAAATCACCGGTTGAGTGTTAGAATCTGCAAGGTAAGCATATTTGAGGTGTGAAGGTAGAGGTTTCATCTCTAGATTAGGAGGAACTTCAACAGAAGGTTTCAATGAAGTACTCAGTGCATCAGACACATCAAGTGACTCAAACTGTCTCATCCTTGAAGAAGGAAAAGATTCTATGTGAAAGAGTTATTCAACCTCTTCATCATCAAACTCTTCAATTCTCTTCTCACCAATCAAGAAAGCTTCTAATGGATCTTTTATCATAGACACATAGCTTTCTTCTTGAACCACCGAATCAAGGATGTCTACATAAGAGCAATGAGCATAATCATCTTGAAACTTAAGAGCTTTAGCCATGTTGAAAATGACCTGCTCATCATTAACACGCAAAGTGATCTGTCCTTTCTCAACGTCAATAAGAGTTCGTGCTGTACCTAAGAATGGATGACCCAAGATGATGGGGCTACTCCAATTAACCTCACAATCTAGCACAATAAAATCAATAGGAAAGATAAACTTATCTACTTTTACCAGAACATCCTCAATGATTCCTCTAGGTTGAGAAGTGCTTTGATCTGCAAAGAGTAAAGTCACCGTAGTCGGTCTTGGTTCTCCCAAGCCCAACTGATTGAAAACAGCAAGAGGCATCAAGTTAATACTTGCTCCCAAATCACAAAGAGCTCTACCATAGAAATTCTTCCCAATGTTACAAGGAATATAAAAGCTCCCAGGATCCTTAAGCTTTTGTGGTAGCCTCCTCTGAATAACTGCACTACATTCTTCAGTCAAAGCAATGGTCTCAAACTCATTGAATTTTCGTTTCTTGGATAAAACATCCTTTAGAAACTTAGCATATTTGGGCATGGACTCTAAGGCTTCAGCAAAAGGGATGTTTATATGAAGTTGCTTGAACATGTCAACAAACTTCTTGAATTGAATATCTTTATCTTTCTTCTTGAACTGTTGAGGAAATGGAAGTGGAGGCACATAAGAAGTAAAAGAAGGTGCCTTTTGTTTCTTGTTGTCTACTTTTTCTTGCTCCACCTTCTCTCCCTTATCAACTTCTTCAACAACACGCTCTTCTTCAACCACTTTATCACTCTCCATCCCACTTATACCATGAGTATGCACAGGTTGGTGTGAGTTACCTGCAACTGGAATAACATTCAACTGCTTGCCACTTCTCAAATTGATAGCGTTGCATTCTTTGTTACCATCATTCCTGGGGTTTGGAATGGTATTACTAGGTAATCCTTGCCTTGGCCTAGCATTCAGTTAAGTAGCTATTTGACGCATTTGCTCTTCAAGGTTCTTTATAGCAGTTTCATGTAAAGAGAGGCCCAGTGGTGATAAGTGAGGCATCTAGAATGCCTATAAAGTGGGAGGTCTCGACTTCGAATCCTACCAGGGCTGCAGCCTGGGGATGAAGGTCTCGAGAGAGCACTGGGCCTCCCTACAATACCTGAGTTGGGCTTGCCAATACCAGGGTGAAGAGAGATTGGATCCCTGGGGTGCCCAACATGGTGGGCCGGTAGCTGCCAATGCTGGACCCAACAGAGCGTTTAGAGGAAGTCTAAAGCTCTGTTTTGTAAAGGTTGGCAGGTGAACCCGTGTTGTAAAACATGTGGTATAGTGGAACCCAACGAGGAGTTGGAGAACTGGACGTAGGCAGTGTTTAGCCGAACCAGTATAAAGGATTGTCTTTGTGTTTACAGTTTAATTTTGAAAAGCACAATTCACCCCCCTCTTGTGCGGTTTGCCATTCACAGCTCTCTCACACGAGCAACCGCCTTTGGCACTCAGTAGAAGTGTGCAAAGTGAGACAATGTGTTCACCAGTAAAGCAGTGAAAGTACTGATATGGTAGAGAAGAAACACAAGCTATATGTCGCCTTGACCTAAAAGTGCAGCAAGTCAAGATGAGATCCGTTGTTACACACATATGGATCAAATTATAGATACCCACATCCGTACTACATGTAGCCAAACAACAAATTCTTCAAAATTGACATCATATAATGTGAGAAGAGTTGAATAATTTGGGTTTAGATAATGTGTTTATCTAGACTAAATTCTGTACGGTGTTAATGATAAAATTAAATCGACGTACGCTTTTATAGAAAAAGAGTAACACCATAGTATGCGATTCATACCGCGTGTGCTAAAATTACTGCAAACTGGAAGCAAATGAATGGATCCCTGTTTCATTGCTGTGTGAGTCCAAGAAAGGTTTCATACTTTCTTGATGTCCTTTGACTTTGACAATTTCATGGAAATATGTTTTAGTATTTGCTACCTTAGCGTATATCCTATGGTCATGATAAATGTGATCTAAAGGTTTTATGCTAGGAAAGCGGCTAATTTATATTGAAGTGATATTTGGGTGAAAGGAAGATTACCTGAAATACACACACTTATGCTAGTGTCTGTGACCGGTCCATTATGATGTTAGTGTGCTAATTTCATAAGTGTGGACACTGCATATGAGAAAGGCAATCTGAGTTTTATCCTGACTCTAAAGGGATTAGATTGGCAATGAGAGAAGTGTATTGTGTAAATCTAAGATATTTGAGGCACTATATCAAAATGATTGAGCTACATTGCAAGGTTGTTTTGTGCTGGTCTCTGTAAAAGGGGATTTCTAGTACAAGATACCTAAGAGGAGACGTCGTGCCCACGCGGTTACGATAGAGCACTTAGTATGAAAGAAGGACAGAAGAGAAAAAGACTTGATCCATAACATCTAACCCACCAAGTGTGAGTGGAAGATGTAGGGAAATACCCAGTCCACACTTGGTGGATTGAAGCCTAAACCCAATTAAATTAGGGTTATTATGTAAATAATAAAAGTTATGGATAAATGTGGTAGTTTTCCCTTAACAATTTGAAATTGAAAATATATGACTTTTCAAATGTAATATATGGGGGAGTTGTTCTGGACAGAAAAGATATCATAAAAACAAAAAAAACTCCCGATAAAAAACTTTATGGATCTCTTCTCTTCTCTTCCTCTATGATGCTTCTATTGTATACATATTCAGAGTCCAAATCGGTGCTCCGATTCTGTGTGGGTACCTAGTGAGTCAACCAGATTCAAGTTACGCCCCGAAACCTTTCACATATAGTCTAGCCCATCCTCAATCTGGTTTCTTTCAATATACAATAATTCAACCAAAATCAGAAAATATTATTATAAGCATTATATTTAGTTTCAAAGAACAATACTTGGTGCCAATTTTAAAATTTTGACACCAAGTTGTGGTGATAAAAAAACATGATAAATATAACAGTAAATCATATGATTTTTTTAAAAAAATTGTACTATATAGTTCTCACCTCAATTCTAAAAACTATTAACAGATTTCTTCTCTAAAATATAAAATTTACCTTAAAATAAAATATAGAGCATATATTTATCATACTCATTAATTAGAAGAAATGATAAAAGGAGTTTGATTTATTTCTTCGTATGAACATGTAGTTTGAGCAGGAGAGGGAGCACTACTACAGAATGGTTCTATTGCAGCGCAGCAATAGCGGCGCTTATACATATAAGCGCCGCTATAGGGTAAAGAACTTATAGTGGTGCTTATGTACATAAGCGCTGCTATAGGTATGAACTATCCCGATGCTTATACAACGAAGCGCCGCTATAGAGTTTACATTTTAATTTTATCAATATTTTTTACGTCTAAAACCTATCCCGGCGCTTTTTTTTGGAAGCGCCGGTATAGCCAAAATAATGGAGGGAAATTTCCCTCCATTTTTTTCAAACGCCTATCTCGGCGCTATTTGTAAAATACGCCGGTATAGGCAAAAAAATTTCTACACGTGACTCTCTTCTCTCTTCTTCTCCTTTATTTCTCTATTCTCTCTTTACTCATCAGATATCTCCTCAAACACAACATTCACTCTCCTTTCTCTCTTCTCTCTTCTTTCTTTACTTGTCAAATTCCTCCTTCCCCTTGTTCGTAGTCCAAAATCAGAGGCAAGGGAGGAAGTGAATAAAGTCTGGTGATCATTTTCTTTCCAATCCCTCTACTCTTCTTTTCTGACCTGCGACATTTTCAGATTGGGTTTGGGAATTTTGGTAGTCTGAATCAATTAAATTAAAGATTGTAGTAAGAAATGGTTTTTTTTACTTAATCGAACTCGAGTTTCATTTAGCTTTTGGCCAGATTCTAAATTTGTTAATGAATGTTGCTGCTCTCTCTTGCGGCTTTGTTTGAGCATTGACATAAAACAATTCTCAAAATGCCAAGGACTTGCCGATTGAGGTAAACTTGTGAATTTGCATTTTTTTTTGTTGTCTTTTAAAATACCTTCACAGTTTTAGTTTTGCCCTCTTTTCTCTCAAATTTGATAGTCGAGTAGTATGCTTTTATATCTTAATTAGAATTGTCGGTTTAATTGTACATTGTTCTCTGGACAATTCACTGGTGTATATAGATTGCTTGAAATTGTATGGAATTGCTGGAATTTTTGCACTGATGGAAGTGGGTGTAAAAAAATATTGATTTATTTTTTTAAGAAATAAAACCTATAACGGCACTTTATTTAAAAAAAGATTAAATTGAAGGCCTAAAACGACGCTTTTTAATAAATAAGCGCCGCTATAGGTAGCCTATTGCGACGCTTATTCATTAAAAAGTGCCAAGATAGGCCATTTGACCTATCGCGGCGCTGGGCAGCAGCACTTCATAAGCGCCGCTATATGACCAAAAAAAGTGCCACTATAGGCCATTTCTGTGGTAGTGGAGCATGTTGCTTCAGGAGTTGAATGTTGCATGAAGCAATATGGAGTTTAAGTAGAAGAAGATTATGTCGCATTTTTATTATGTCCACACATCTAAGCTACATCTATAGCTGGGAAAACGGGCCTGTGGGCTGGCCCGTGACGGGTTACGGGTTACGTGGTGCGAGCATGTGCAGCCCGTACCTTAATGGGTTGGGAAAACCCCAACCCTAACCCTTTAGTGTGGGTTAGCGGGTTTTTTTATTTTATTTTTTATTTTTTTTGTTTTAAAAATACTATAATAAAAAAATAAAAATTCTAAATCAACAAAAATATATCATAATTGGCTCAAGTAAAATAGAATACCCCAAGTAGTATACAAATATGGACTCCACAATTATATATTTTTTTTTATAAACAGCTTCCTAATTTTATTGTATTAACAATATTATTAAAAAAGTTTAGATTATACTATACAAACACCACAATTTGTTATATCAACCACAATTTATATTAGTGAAGTGTCTAAAATATGCCTTAATAAATTAAATAGAGTTTTTCATTTTTTTAATAAAAAAATATATATATTTGGCTGGCTAACCCGCCAACCCGCGGGCTAGCCTGCCTTAGCCCGTGAGCTAAATGGTGCGGGCTTGTGCAGCCCGCACTTTGATGGGTTGGGCGATTTTCCCAACCCTAACCCTGCTCAACCCACAGGCTGGCGGGTTGAACCCGCGGGTTGAGCCCATTTTCCCAGATCTAGCTACATCAATTTTAATATGTAGCTCACATCAACTTTCTTAATAGTTAATACTGTTAAAGTTATATTAGTGAATTTAACATCGTTAACTTCTCATATTCAAGTCCTCATAAAAGTATATGTGCTAACATGCATGTTAGAAGATATAAAATAAAGTTGTGGAAGAAAAATAGTGAAAGCAGAGTGAATGACTGAGTGGATTAAATGAAAAACTCTTTATAAGTCATGTATATTAGTTTTGGAAAAAATAATTAATATAAAAGATTAAATAAAAAAATATAATATATTACAAATAAAAAATTACTTCTAAATTAGATATTATATAATTAGACTTAGTATGAGCACATGACCTACATGGCCAGACTAATTGTTGGACTCTTGTACTTGTTATTTTTGTTTTCGTGATTTGTATGATGTCGAAAAAAATAAAATACATTGGAAAGAAATAAAAATTTAAATAAATTGAAAAATGTACATAATTGATAACATATTCCTCTAATCTTATTTATAAGGTAGAAAGGAGATTTTTTTTTTATCATATTTATATGTCACATTATTACCTTTTTTAATGTACAATTTTACAATTAATTTATTATTGTGTAGACTTTATTTTTATAAGGGTATAACATGCGTAAATTAAATAGGAATAAAATTGAAATGATTTCAATTTAAGGGATATATATACAAATATATACATATACATGAGATTTAAGGTTTCTATTGATCATAAGAAAGTATGTTTGAAATTACTTACAAATATGATATATATATAGATGGTATTTATAAAAAAGATATTAATGATAAATAGTTTAAATTTGCCAGATGATTTTTTTAAAAAAAAATTAAAAGTTTAAATTGGACTTTTAATTTTTCAAAGAACAACGTTGTCTTATTGAGAAAGTGTGAAGCCAATCCTTGCACGTCTTTATCCTCCAACCTTGCAACAACACATCAATTGGAGTTTTTTAAAAAGCACTATCTATCCAAGCATCTACTTCAAGCTTCGATTTATCCCTTTTAGGTTTTCACAGAACTCTCCGAAGCTGATAAGTTGATCAATATTCAAATAATTGTGAGTTCAACCCCAAGGTATCTTTCCAATAATATATCATCTCTAAGTTAAAAGGAACTTGATGTTTGTTCATATATGGCTTGTTTCTGATTACATTCCTACGTCATCGGTTGTTGTGTGTGAATGATAGGATGGGGGCATATATGGATGATACTCAACGGCTGCGATAACTTGGTAGTTTGATCAAACATTGTTTGGTTTGATCAACTTAACCGACATATCTTCAAAATTGTACTATGACTACCATCCAACTTTGAATAAGAAAAGAGATGAAGAAAAATAAAATCGATCTACTTGCCACTATAATATTCAATGAAATAAAACTTTTGAATAGTGAACCAAGAGAAATAGGTCTAAGGGTGTTTTTACACCCTAGCTAGATGTCACTTCCTAGCCATCTAATGAATTTTTTTTTTAAAAAAAAAAAAAACAGGTGGGATGTGACACAGGATGGCATATCCCATTATATTACCCACACGCATATATATTATTTTTTTTAATTTATTAATTATATTGTTTCATTTTACTATTTATCGTTATATTTCTTCCACTTCTTTATTCTTTATTTTGTTTGCAGCATTTGTTTATCACTTATCTTATTTCTTGCACCACATTTTCATCTGAAATTGCTCTCTTATGTTAGGGTCCGGCAAAAGGGTCTATATATAGTGTCTGATAATACATCAAATAGGATTACTTCCAATAAATCGATAGATATGCATACCAAAAAATTGTTTTTGAAGAAGTACTAAATTATTGGACAAAAATTGACCCCCTTTACATTAAACTTTTCATCATTTTAATTTCCCTCTTCTTAAAATAAAATCTAAAATTTAATCCTCATGTCAAACCAAGAATTTTCTTTCACTTTCAATTCCTTTGATCTTCGAAGTAATTTCCCCAAAATAACTAGATTTAAATTTATCCTCTAACTATTTTCTCTTCAATCCCCCAAGAAAATAAGCTTTTAAGAATCAATAAAATACCTAAAACTTCATAAAATTATTTATAAGGTTTTTTATTTCTTAATTAATACCCCTAGACTTTAAATAATTCCTTATCCATTCATTTCCAATTTTTAGGGTGTTACAAGCACACCCCTCAAAATTATATATCAATAGCCTCCAATCCAAACAACCCCCATAAATTACCGCAGACCTAAATATACTCTATTCCAACAGTACAAAACAAGTGAACGCGGTTTATAATCCCCCAAAAAATTCAATAGTCATGAAGGAAGTGATTTTTAATCATTATTTATATATCCAAAAGAGAAATAAAAAGGAAGAGTGACATTTGACGACCTTATAGAAACATTAATTATACAGAAATATCACAAATTTTGGAAATTTAGATAAACAATTAAGGATTTCGGTTAGACTTAAATTTTTTCAGTTTGATTTTTCATTATAAATCGTCTCTATTTTTCCCCTGTCAAGTTCCCTTCTTCGACTCAGACGTAAATTAAAGCAGCATTCCACGCCACACAAACCGCAATAAAAAGTGGTGCTCAGTACTCGTAAATTTAATTTTTCGTTCCTACCCACCAAACCCAAAAGAAAAGTAGTTTCAAGTAATGAAATCCTCTATAAATATTTGGAGATTCATATCACATTCACATATATCATCAAGCTCTTAATTTCTATATATCAAAGGCATTTCATTTCAGTTTCAACATTGGAAGCCATGTCTATTAATATTGCACCATCTCACCATGAAAACACAAGAAGATGTGTCGATTATGCTCCTTCCATTTGGGGCGATATGTTTCTTCCATATGCTTCTGAATCTAAGGTATTCTATGCAACCTTTAATTATGTGCAACCTGATTGTGATATATGAAAGTTGATGACAATATGGAACATAAAGTACAGAAAGATAAACTAAAGATGGTTATATCTTCCAATGATTTGAGTAATTCACAAAAGCTAAACTTTATTGACTGGGTCCAACGTTTGGGAGTTTCCTACCACTTCGAACATGAAATTGAAGAAGCACTGGCTAATATGCACAGCACCCATACCAGCAATAACAATCTTGTTATTACGCAGGATAATGAAAACGATTATAATCTTCACTTTCTTGCTTTACTCTTTCGGCTGTTGAGGCAACATGGATATCCCATTTCATCTGGTATATATATACACATACCATTCCTTATTAAATATAGGATCTATTTAGAAAGGTAGACTTATTCCTAAATATAAGACATTTTTATTTTTCCCAAATTTTCTTTAAATTATCCCTAATTATACTCCTCAATAATAAGCAAGCAAGAAAGGGGGTAGGAATAATAGTAGGTGATTAGGGTGATTTAATAATATCAAGTGATTTTAACCAACTTAACTAACATAATTAATCTAATCAAATTAGATAAATATGTCTTATATCTACGAACGATCAAAGTATATGTTCAAACATTGTCACTACTAATATTTGGATTGTTTAATGAGAAGAGCGTTTCTTTTCATCACTTTTCAAGAACTTACACTATTTGGAACAGATATATTTGAGAGATTCAAGGACTTCAAGGGAGAGTTTGGTAATGAATATCTTGCCGAAGATGATGTGGAGGGAATGTTGGCCTTGTATGAGGCTTCACAATTTGAGGTTCATGGGGAGATCATTCTAGAAGAAGCTCTTCATTTCACTTACACTCGCATCAAATCCTTGATTGATAACAACCAATTGAGCCCTGATCTCAATGCACGTGTGAGTCACTGCTTACGTCAGCCTCTGCATAAGAGATTACGTAGGATAGAAGCAAGGCATCACATGACTTTCTACCACCATCAGCAACATCTTTCCCAAGATCACATCATATTGCTCAACTTTGCGAAACGTGATTTCAATATACTTCAGCAGCTGCATCAAAAAGAACTTGGCAACGTCACCAAGTAAGTGAAGTATTATATAAATATATATATGTATATATATGCATACTTATGACAAATCGTACCAACAAGTATTTACATGTATTGGTCCTAGTAAAATAAATGGGAAGAGGTTTTGATTTGACTGTTTAAGTATAAGGTCTTGAGTTTCAGTATATGTGCATGTATGTAGAAAAAATCTTTGGAAAAGCTACACTCAACATGCTTATCAATGATTGAATTTAGTCTAATCAGATAATTATATCAAAAAACTAGTAATGATCAGTAGAATATATATTAGTAATTAAAAGGTCTTGTTAATTTGTATTACAGGTGGTGGAAAGAATCAGATTTTGCGGGAAAGGTGCCTTATGCTAGAGATAGGTTGGTGGAGTCCTACTTTTGGCCTTTAGCTAAATCTTATGAGCCTCAATTCAGCACTGCAAGAATGTTAACTACCAAATTGGTTTCTATTATCTGTCTTCTTGATGATACCTATGACGTCTATGGCACACTTGATGAACTTAAACTCTTCACAGATGCCATCCACAGGTCATATTGTATTTACCAATATCTTGTCACTGAAAAACAACCATGAATTTTGTGTGTGTGTGTGTATGACTTAATTATTATTCCCTTTTATGATTTTATTATTATCAGATGGGATACAAGTCCTATTGCATCACTTCCAGAGTGCATGAAAGTGGTGTTTCAAGCAGTTGTAGAACTGTGCAACGAAATGGAGATGGTGACTTCAAAAGAGGGGACGTCAAATTTTGTGATGCCTCGTGTTAAACAAGATGTACATAGGCGATAACTCTATAAGTTAATTTCAACATATATGATGTTATGATTTATTCGATTTACACTTGGTTAACTATATTAGATACTGTGTTTGTAGTTTATGAATTTGGCTGAGGCATACTTGATGGAAGCAAAATGGTGCAATGAAAAGTATGTTCCAAGCTATGGAGAGTACAAGGATAATGGGGTTTTATCTTCTTCACTCCCACTACAGATAACTTCGTTTCTTGGCCTTGGAAATCATGCAACCAAAGAGGTGTTTGATTGGATTTCTACAAATCCTAAAATAGTTAGAGCGTTCTCACTTGTTGGAAGACTCATGGATGACATGTCAACTCATAAGGTACCACACTTTAGAATTGAAAGTTCTAAGTAATTATAAGAAGATATACTCCCACCAAATCTTCAAGATTTTTAATGTAAGTTGGATGCTAAATATTTAATGTATTTTTTTTATTTTTACCTCTAATTAATTGTATCTCTCTGATATTATTTTTTCATTTATTCTCTCTTGTCTCTCTTTTCACTCATTCTCTTCCTCTTCATGAACATGTTTTGAGAAAATAAGTCTCATTTTTTACATATTTATTATTTTTAACTAATTTTTTATTTATGTAATTTAGTTATCTAAGTCATAAAACTTAAAAATGTTGATATCAAGTTTTAGTACCAATATATTATTTGGATAAATATAGGAGTGAGTTATACAATTTTTTCTTAGTTTTACTTAAATGGTATACATCTTGTCACAACTTCTAAAACATACACATATTTCTCTTAAAAATGAAAAATAAGTCATATAAAACATATTATAACACACACGTTAATTATAGTTATAAGTCATTTTAACACTGTTAACTGAAACGTGGAAAAAAGTTATAACTTATTAAATATATTATAAAATTCAATAACTTTTTGGCTTTACATATATTTAATGTACACAACTCTCATAATAATAAAGTCTACCTACAAAATAAAAAATGAATGTGTGAAATTATACATTTACAAGAAAAATTAAAAAAAAAAAAAGAACTTATAAATTGGACAATAATTCTCCCTCCCTCTCGACCAGAGGAGTACATATCTTACTTCTATTAATTTGAAGAAAACGATGAAAGGGGTTTGATGGTATTTTTGGTTGAATATGTATAGTTTGAGCAGGAGAGAGAGCATGTTGCTTCAGGAGTGGAATGTTGCATGAAGCAGTATGGAGTTTCAGTAGACAAAGCCTATGAAATAATCAACGAAGACATCAAAAATTGCTGGAAGGATATAAACGAAGAATGCATGAATAATCCACACAACGTCCCAAAGTCTGTGCTTGACTGTGCCACCAATATAGCTCGTGTGTCAGAGGTTGTGTATGAAAACCTTCAAGACAGATTCACCAATGGCGATTCCCTCAAACATTACGTTGTTCAACTCCTTCTGGATCCCATAACCATCAATCCATGACATCGAAGCATTATATATTTTTTAGTACTCTAATGAGACTTGCTATTTGAATTTAAATTTGAGAGTGATGATATGGATATATATATATATATTTCTAGCTAGTTCCTAGGTTATCGAATAATGCTTGTTTTGTTGTCGGTTACTATATTTTGTTTATGAATTGTAGGTTGTGTGTGGCTTTCTTTTGTCTAAAGCATGAATATAATAAAAGTGATTACTTTAATTCGAGAATCTTGTCTAGTAGAGCATTGCTACTCTTGGCGGTTGGACAAATCCTATTATTTATTCTTAATATTTTTATTAAGCTATTATAAAGATTTTATCATGATTATATCGCACTTATAGGTTAAAATAAACATATAGCATGCATTTGGTACTTGCATTAGAATATTGCATAATAGAGGTAAAATTATCATTGTTGTAGAAGTAACTTAGAACCCCAAAAAAGGAGGCAAAAAGGTGACAGAAGCAAAATTTGAAAATGACTCAAGTGAAGGAAGATTTTTTATTTTTTATTTTTTAAAAAAAAGCATGGTCTCTTCGGCGACCAATTTTAATGGCAGAAGTGACCAAGGCGTGGTGGGCTCGGCAACCACTTTTGGCGTCAAAGCAACCCCGTGCATTTTCTAACGCAAATTTGTGTGTTTTTGGGGATTATAGGGTTCCAACTGAATCGGGCCCGACTTAAATAGCTTCAAAACCGACTCCAATGTGTAAATACACAAATCCTAGCTCATTTGGAGACACTTCCTTCACTCCATCTCCATCTCCATCCCCACTCACTTCTCTTACATTCCAGCCCTCCATCCCAACCTCCACTTTCTTCCACACTCTTCCATCTATCTTTCATCCCCACCACTTTTTTCCATACCCAGACGATATGACCGAGAATTACACTCCATTTGGAGCTATCTTTGAAGTCCTAAGAAGCTAAGGTTTCCAACTCTTGAATTCGGATAAAGATGTATGAGTTCAAAGCTTCCAAGAGGAGTTTCTATGTTTCATCTTTTGTTCTAGCTATAGTTTTTTAATTCTTAGGTTTAGGTTTTGTAATTTGTAGTTGGATTCTTGATAAATCCATAATTTTATATGTTTTATCCTACCTTATTTCTTTATTTTGGAAATTATTTGAGACTAATTTGAATTTATTATGATATAATTAGATTATTAGCCAATATTAGGAAATAATATAAACATGCATTAATTATGAGATATTTGATTCAAAAATTATAGATAGTTTGTTTAGATATGTTGTGATTAAATAATTATTTCTAAATCTGAAGAAATCCCGATCTTATCTAATCCTTGCAGGTTTAGGAAATTAGATTAGAATATCCTACTATGCAGAATAACTTTCTAAAGTTAAAGGAGAATTTAATGCATAAAATTTAATAGGCTAATATAATTTTATTAGGCACAAATCTATACCTAAATTCTCTTATCTTTCTTATAAAAGCACTTACCTGTCGCTATTCAGATGACGCTCACCATCAGGTGAAGCCGAACACGCTGAAGCTCTCAATTTCGGCCGAACGGTGAACGCAACGAGACACACTGAAGTTTTTATTCGGCGGCCATTCATTCATGCAGCATATTTGTTTCATTCATTCTCCAAATATTAAACCCATACATTCACCTTCCCACTCACTAACCATCACATACACCCACGTGGATACCACCCATATCCTCCAAATTCACCATCCACTTTAATTGTCTTATCATTCAAGCATGTACGTGGCTATTTATTTGGAGTTTGAAGGAGAGTCCGTGATGAAAGAGTAAGCTATTTGGGAGGCAATTTGGGAGGAGCATGGAGAAAGCTAGAGCCAAGGGTTTGCAGTTGAAGACTATAGAGGAGTGGTTTTCCTTTATCTTTTTAATGAGACACTTAAAGATTATTTAGTTTTAAGTAAGTTTCAGTGTAATTTTTGAGATTAATCTAGTTTTAGATTAAAGACTCATTTATTTTCTTGATTGAATTGATAATTGCATCTTATTTGTGCTTTATTAATTGTTGGATTTTATATTTAAAAGCCCTTGCATTTAAGTTTATAATTGAGTTTTCATTATTAATTTAATTGTTAGTGTGAATTCTATTGCAAATTTGGGCTTTCAATCACTTGATTATTTCATTGAGTGGTAGATATTTGATTGTTTAATTAGATAATCCAAAATATAATTTCCACAATTACTTGAATTAAATTATATTAGTTTTAATAGATTTAATTAACCAACTCTTAGTTCATTATGAGTTCTCTAGTGGAATAAGAGGTATTGTGTGAGGGTTTCTCATGCAATACATAGTTAATTAGATATACTAATTCCAATATCTTGTATCTCCCATTAGTCTAATTAATTTACTTAGGTTAAGATAGTTAACTCTATGCGATTCCTAAATTGTTCCCATTCACCCTAACTGAATCAGATTTAAACTTCATTTTCTTTGTTAATTATTAATTAGTTTCTTTGATTAGGATGTTAATTTTTCATCATAAAAAAGAAAACCCCCCAAAAAAAATCACCTTTGCATTCATATAAGTTAGTTTCATTTTTAGGAGTTAGATTTGCATTTTAGTTTAGGTCTATTGATGACTCCTAGAAAGTCATGATTATTTGAGTATATTTACTTGAGTTTTTGTCTATTATTGATACATTTTGGATACTCAAGAGGGAAAATGCTCATTTGATTTTCGGTTGCACCTTATTATATATTTATATAGATTTTGATTGTTTTTGTAGTTAGTTTCTTATGTTGTTGTATATAATTTTTGTAGGAATAATTTGGAGCAATAAGCAAGAGATGTTAGCCCTCCTCCAAGCTCCCAATTGTACAAAAATAAGAAGAAGCCAAAGATCAGCCAAGAAATAAAGAAAACAGAGCAAAGCACCAGAGAATAAAGGACTTCGCCGTGGACTTCGCCGCGGCGAAGTGAACCTGCCTCTGCCCGTTTTTGGGAAAGCTCGCCGTCTGCTCGCCGCGGCGAAAGCCACGGCGAGCAACTCGTGATTCTGTAATTTTTGGACTTCGCCGTGGGCTCACCGCGGCGAGACCCACGGCGAACTTCGCGTTTTGCGTGTTTTGGACAGATCAGGCGCGTTTTCACTGATATAAAAGCTAGGGCTTCATTGTGAGCCCTCATTCTTTGACTTCTGGGCATATTTTGGGCGTGTTTGGCTCTGCTAGGGCTTGGAGATTGGTGGGATTTGGCTTGGGCTCGGAGCTTCAAAGAGATTTGGGCTTCCTCTCTTGGTTTATCTCTTCCTTCTTCATTCTCTTCTCTTGTTCTGATTTGTAATGTGTATATATATGCTCCCTTGGAGTTGTAGAACATGAGTAGCTAAATACTTTGATTCTAGGATTATTTTGAACCCTTGTATGTATTGATTCTTGATTCCTCCTCTTGATTTGTGATTAATGATATCTATATGCTTATTTTACCCCGTTCTTAATGCTTCTAAGTGCTTGATCACCATTTAGATGTTGTGTTCGCTTGATTTATGACTCGAGAGAGCTAGGTTGAGTGTAGAACTTGGGTAAAGTAGTGCAAGAACCGGAAGTTTGCATGACGAACGGATGGTTTTGTTGGTAAGATAGAGATATACTTGCTAGCCTTGCATAGTCACATTAGGGTTGGAGTGTGATAATTGGGTTCTATCAAATTGTGGCAAGAGATTGTGCAAAGAATAGGACTAAACACTTGTTCTTGACTCGAGAGAGCATTACAAGTACTCTTTGAACCCTAGATTAGCACGTGGTTTCGTTGAGAGCTTCTTGAGGGGAGGTTGATTGAGTTTTGAGAAGTATAAGGGGGATAGATAATCCTAGGACCTATTTTATCCTTGAGGTTGGAGAATCACCTGTTTATAATTTTACTTTCTTTTATTTTCTTATTTCATTTCAATCTCAACATTTGTATCACTCAAATTGGGCGAGAGTGTGATAATCATTGTTTGACCGGGTTTTGGACAAATCCTCGTGGGAACGATACTCTACTCTTCACTTTTTACTTGGCGCGACCCGTGCACTTGCGGCGCGTGGCTAACATCTATCATTTTATTGCATTTTAAGCCTAAATTTAATCCTAGAGAAAAACCCAAAAATTGCTTCTTTGAAGAATGACCTAGGTTGCCACTGAAGAGCACTGAAATGGGAAGAAATCGATGAAGTGCCGCCTCAGGTCTGCTCTCCAAGAATTTAAACCCAAGGGGTAGTGGAAGCTATCTCCGAGTGTCGGTCTCAATGAGCCTTAGTGTAAATGATTACCTAGTAGCTAAATGCGAAAATAATTGGACAGGAAGAAACAAGTTTTTGTTTGATTTTAGATATAAAAGTTGTGTGAAAAGTGTAGTGTATTCAGGAATAAATTGAGATTAGATTTAAACGGGAGATTTAGATTAAAAGGGATGGCTATTCTTGGTAAATGGAACTTTTAGGAATCATCGCTTCTTAAGATTTTTGGAAGTTAAAAATGGCCAATTTCTAAAGAACCCTAGAGGAACCCCTCTAAGCTAGGCTTAGATTAACTTAACTAACACCGAAACCCCTCACATTAATTAACTTAACATAAGTTGATTAAGCACTTGACCCAATAAAATCTACTAATCACAAGGGACTATTAATCCTACAACCGGAACCCCGAATTGCAACCAAATTAGTCTATTAATTCCAATTTATTGGTGGAACCCCAACCAATAACTTGAACCCAATAGGTTGAAGTCCAATGTCACTCAAGCAATTAGTAGATTTATTTGTCAATTTCTAAACACAAATACTTGACACCATGATCCACTAAACAAGAACCCTCATTTAGCACAAGATTTTAACAAGAAAACATATATTAAATTATGAACCCATACAAATAAAACATGCTCAAGTCAATAGGTGCAATGTCAAGCATCCATACAAAGAAAATAAACAAGATAGGTTGTTTCTACCACTCTCATACAAAGATATAAGATAAAATTACATCCAAATGCATAAAACAACTCCTAGAACCCTAGAAAAATTGTAATACACAAGAGGAAGAGAGAGTGGAGAACAAACTCCCTTTTGAAGCTTCAAGCTCCTCCCTTGAGCTCCATCACTAAGCATAGGAAGAGCTTAGTTGCTGCTCTTCACAGGAGAAGCATCAACCAAGTGTTAGACTCTTAAGTTTTGATGAAGACTGACCCATAGAAAACATAAGTGCAAGTTACCTGTGAATTAATCAAGTAAAATCTGTTAGGTAACAAATCACTATCGCTAGAAAGTGTCGCTAATAAAAGGCTCAAAGCAAATGGAAACTTAGCAGAACACTAAGATAAAGATATATCTATCGCTAAGAGTATTCCTATCGCTAATAGACAAAGAGCCATAGCAAGTGAAGACAAAAATAACAAGGTTAATATCTATCGCTGAGTCATTCACTATCACTAAGAAATATCCTATCGCTAGAAGTTTATTGAAGAACATGAATAAATAACTAGCAGAAAAGTAAACCAAGTCTCTGAACAAAGGAAATTAGCTAGCGATAACAGGATAAGCTATCGATAACAAAAGTGCTTCAGATAATCATTCAGATAGCTTGTTCCTGAGAGCAAATGAGTTAAATAATAGCGATAACATGGTTGCTAGCGATAACAGATATAGCGATCGATAATAGGATACTTAAAATAACTTAGAATATTCAGCAAGCTAAGTATCCTCTAGCAAATGAACAAGCAAGTAACTAGCGATAATAAGATTAGTTATCGATAGAGGATTGTTTATAAAGATGACATAGCTAGTATGCTGAACGTTGAACTAGAAGAATATGCTAGCGATAATGTTTATGTCTATCGATAGAGAATGCTTTATGAAAATCCTTAGCTGATATAAATATTATCTATCACATTGAGCTAATGGACTATGCTTGCGATAACATCTGCTGTATATTATATGCTTACTTGTTTAGCTAACAGCTCAAGTACAGAAATTATACTATGCAGTTAGCGATAGCAGATCAAGCTAGCGCTACTGAAAAAGCTGCTATGAAAGTACAGGTGTTAAAGATGTTCAGAACGCGCAGTCTAGCCTACTCTACGCAGGAACAATTAAAGCTAGATCAGAAGTTTGAATTAGCTGAAGAACAGTATCTATCTCCAACGGCTATGGACTTCCAACGACTATATTCTAACGGCCATATGAAGACGAATCAAAAGGCAATCCGTGAAGATATAAATAGAACAAGATTTGCTTTAAAAAATAATAATGATCAACGAACGAAAATAACGAGCGATGAACAGAGCATTATACAGAATCGCAAATTACTCTGATTGAGAGCGTTCGAAAAGAAGAGCTAGAGCAATACATTGTTCAGATTATTAAGCTCTAGTTGTATTTCATCATACATTACTCTGTACTTAAGTGTTTACCACAATCCGTTCATTGAGTGAACCTTATTGTTAAAATCCTCTACTGATTGAGGTAGTTCCAAAGCTTGGTGCTTTGAGAACAGGGTGATAACCTTACGGGTAGTAAGGGGGAGTGTTTAGAGTGATTCTAAAACTCTGTAAAGGTTGACAGGTGAACCTGTGTTCTTAAAACCTGTGGGTTGTAAAGGCTTCTCTTGTGCCCGAGTTAAACAAGAGGGAAGTGGAAATCTCAGGTGAAGCCTGAGGACTGGATGTAGGTCTGGGTTGACCGAACCAGGATAAACTATGTTTGCATTATCTCTTCCCTTTACTCTCTTAATTTCCAGCATATCCATCTTATTTACTCTTTAGTATATTTCATGTTCTCAGTGATAAACCCATAAGAATTTTAAAGATAGTCTTCACTGTGTTTTAGAAAGAAAAGTGTCACATTTTACACGATCACCCAATTCACCCCCTCTTGGGTGACAGTCAGTATTTACACCAAGGTGGATGGAAGCCATGGATGGTGGGTGGAGAAGATGAAGAATGAGATGAGAGAGTTGAGAGAATTAGGGTTTGAGATTGTGAATAGTGGACCAAATTTGCCTTCTAGGGTTTAGTTTTTAGTATTTATAGGCCCCCAAGTCGGGTCTAAGAGTCGGTGTTGAGTTGGATCCAAATTAAAGCCCGAAACGTGAGCTGATTTTCTACATGTCATTCTACTCACCATGAGCTCACCATGGCAAGGCCACGGCAAGCAGGCAATGCTTCTACCTCTCTTGGGTTCCATTTGTTGTGGGCTCACCGTGGAGAGGCCATCGACAAGCAGGTAGTGCTTCTGCTCCTCTGAAAAGCCTTTCTTCTTCACCCGGGATCCGATCTTTGTTCCTTGCATGACCCTACAAGTAGAAACAAGACTAAACAAGGATCAAATAGCCCTATAAATTAATCAATACAATTAATCTATAATTATGTCTAATTAATCCTAATTTTATACTAATTTCACTTGAGAGCTTGAAGACATTCAATTAAGCACTATTGGACCAATTATGCATCTCAATCATGCTCAATTTAGGCACATTAAAACCATACAAATCAGAGATTTGTCAACTTCCCCACACTTAAACCTTTGTACTCCCGGACAAAGACAAGTATTAAAAACTTAAGCACAATGGTAAGCAAGGCATAAATGAGAACTTCAACATGCTAGATGAATATGAACCAATGCAAATTGACAACCCTTTAACCAACAAGCAATGAGGGGATAAAATGATGCTAAAGATCTAACCATGAGTGTAGTGAATGCAATGAGAATGAGTAAAGGAGAAGGTCACTCAAGGATAAGTGTTTCACTCTTCTCACCATATTGGGTTCATTTTTCTACTTCAAGAGTTACCTTGGAGCACATTCAACCATAGGTTTGTAGGAATTCTAAGATCTTCACTTAAACACAAGAAGTGCAATGCATCAAAAGGGCTTTTGGGTTGTATAATGATGGAGTAGGCCACATGATATGATGAAATGATGAATCATGATGTTACGCATGTTAGAGTGCCAAATTCAAGTTCAAGTACTAATTGCAACTTGTTAGAAACCACACATGCCTTATTTTGCACATTTGCAATTTTTCAATTTTTCTCATTTTCTTTTTCTTTTTCACAATTTTTCTTTTTGTATTTTTGTTTTTCTCTATACACGACATGCTTATATACAACCCAAACAATGGCATTTTTCACATAACTCAAGCAATGATACAATATATCACATATTGGCAATTAATACAAAACATCAAGTGAATGGCTCAAATGGGGTGACAATGGAAAGAGTGTTTATGGTTTGTGTTTGAGTGCAATGGTATGAAATGAATGCCTTTATATAAATTAAAATAGTTGATCTTTTGAAAAAAAAAAACACAAAAAATATATTCATTTTAAAGTTGTATTTATATATTTATAGAATAAAAAAAGTCAACTTATGAGATAGAATAAAAAATAAAGAGAATCTAACTGAATTAAACAGAGAATATCTAGATAAATTAATTATTCTTTGTACCAAAAAAATATAGTTACTCTCTACAAAAGTAACGTATATGTTTATTGAATTAACTTTTTATTGTGGAACAAAAAAATAGGGTGAAGTTGAACTGACTAATTAATCTGCAAAGTTAACGAATTAAATTGAACATGTTTTATCAGCCCAATTTTAAACTACGAATGTTGATCAAATTTAAATGTTGTAAAGCAATTTCAAATTTTAAATATATGGGTAACATATATAAATTTTATTTTTAAGAGCCTTCATCCTAATATGCTTATGTAGCTTCTTTTTCTTGGTTGATTGTTTTTCTGGATATTGAGAGAAAACATCCTCACCAACCTCAAGAGGTAAATCTGATTTTAAATTTAAGTGTTATTTTTCACTTTGACGCAATTGATATATATTTTATTAGTTTTGTGAATTTATGTACCCATACTTATGTAAAATAGATATTCCTCTTTCATTCGATTATAAAACTTCAAGTGCGAAGAAGCCATTTTTCTTTGGTTATAACATATGTAGCTAAATGGAGATATTAACGAGTGATGTGATTGCTATGTGATTCACTGGATTAGCGATGAGTATACCGTTTGTGTTTATTGTTAAATAACCCCAGGCCATGACATCATAAGAAAGCATTTTTTTGCTAACTTACAGTGATGGAGTGAGGAAGAAGATTTACTACTTGTTTCAATCCACCACCAATTGTCATCATAGTTTCTTCACCAGAAGTGGATCGCCTTCGAGACTCTATCCGTGATGAGATTGTGCTATCTATACAACATAATTAGGCATTATATTTATCTCTTTTCTATTTTTTATGACACTCTTTTCTATTTAAATATTATGCATTATTAATAATTTTTATCAAACATAAGTTTCGAATGTTATTATGTTACAACATTAGACATTAATGTTATTTATTAAAATTTGAAACTTTATAATATTATTATTAATTAAACTTACACAACTATTAATAAACTATATTAAATTCATGCCATTTTTAGTAATTATACATCCATAAGTACTTTTAATAAATGAAATCTAAACATAATCAAAACTATCAATATCACTTATGAAAAAAAGTATCCAAACAGAAATCACGATTGTCCAGTGTCACTTCTACCCAATATCACTTATACAAATCACGATTAGTTAAAATCATGATTCTCTATCGCTAATCCAAACAGGCACGATAAGTCCACCTTAACTACTTCTCACATACCAAGGAGTATAAGTTATAGCATTAAATATGTCATATTTTTAAATAATTTTCCATCTTTGCCCTTATTTAATAGTAGGTGTTAAAATAATATTTTATCTATTACTCATCTGGTCCTATTTATAAGTCACTTCCAACATATTTCACACATACCAAGGAAAGCCTTAAAACTCATTAACTTTCCACTAAAATCCAACAAATTTACAACTTTACCCATATTAAATATCCACTATACCACATGAAAATAAAGTCAACACATAATAAATGAAAGGTAAACTTGTACATTTATATTCAATATTTAATTAGGTGGCTTATATATATGACCAATTAAAAGCTTCTCTCTCTGCCCTATAAATAAGACCAGAGGAGTATAAACATTCTCCCTCATCTTCCCTATTTCCAAGATAGGGGTAAAATAGACACAGTAGTATTAATTGATCCTAAAGTGGAATTATATCTTGGAACAAAAAATTTGTGGTAGTTGGACTTATAATAAGGAACAAAGTGATATGTGGTATGTGTTATTTGAAATGAAGATGGAAATTCAAAATGGTAACCTGCAGCAAAAGAAGCTAAAGACAATAAATGAAAAGATAAAAGAGAAAATGGGAAAGAATGTAAAGAGGCTGCTCTGTGTGTGTGTGTGTGTTACATACCCGTACAAAACACAGTCAAATTATTAAATTAAAACAAATGCAAACACAACAACAATTCTAAGGTAATAAAAGCCCAGGGAAGGACCGCAATATTATTTGAGCTTCATTCACTGTAGGGTTCTGCAAACCTCACTTTAGAAGAGAAAATTGACTTTCATGCATTCCCCTCCCAACGTAGATTCTTGGCTGCCGTGGGTGAAAGGATTTTTAAGAAGATGAAAAGAAAATGATACTCCCTCCGGTCCTAAAAACTTGCAGCTTTCAGAATTCCCGATTGCTTCCACTATACATGCATGGAAGATTTTCTCCTTTAAGGGTGATAAGGAAAAAGAAAATAAGCAAAATTGAGGCAGAAGCTGGCACTGTTCACTCAGCTCGACTTATTCTCTTTTAATAGAATAGATAGATAGATAGTAGATAGTAATAGTAGATAGATATATTGATGAACACGGGATATTGAGACTGAGATATGATATTTCCACGCCTGCTAGCCTCTCTCAAGACTGAAGCTGTCTTGCCTATAAGAGCCTGCCACCAAGTTGCAAAAAATCTGAAACACAAGTACTTAAAGCAAACAACCTATTGTATATAAATAGAATTATATGCCTCTCCCATTTACCTTTTCTATATCTCTCCTTAATAAGGATAAGCTTAAAAAATTATATGTCTTACATATTTATCGTTTTATCAATACTTTTAACAAATAATTTGATTTACGTGATTTATATAGTTATTACTTCTTCCATTCATAAATATGAGACTCAATTGACTTTTTTTTTTAGAAATTAAAGAAGTAAAATGAACTACTTAAGTAAAATAAATTAGTTAAGAAAAAAATTCAAGAAAATCAATTTTTAAGTAACATATTTATCTTTCTTAATATTCTCTAAAAAAAATAAAAAAATAAAAAAAGAAGGAGAGAGCAATAGCATAACGCTAGGCTCGTGGGTTGAGGAACACCTACAAATTCAAGTTGTACATGATGAGACGTGTCTTCTTCTAATCAATTTTTCTTGCCAAAAACTGGTTTTTAAAATAGTCGTTATTTTTTCCAGTTAAATCCTCTCATCTTGTTTGCAAACTTCATAAATCCCTTTATGATTTACGGGTAATATGCAAGCCCAAAAAGTGATGGGCTGGTTTTAGATGGGTTTTTTCAGCCCATCCCGCCCAACATGCTATGATTTGCTAAACTCAATATCCAGTTGATCAGTCTCTTTGTTTCTAACAACAAATCTACGTCGCCATGTGACTTCAGCAGGCAATGATTTCCACGAAGTTAACAGAATCAAATGATTTCTTGAAGCTTTTAAAATCAAGGACCTCTGATTTTAAATTTCTTCTATAGCTCCAAGATGAATATTTTTCTTGAATCAATATTAGACACTGGTTAATTAAATTTATGCCTGCAACATATCTGGAGGATTTCCTGTTTTTAAAAGAAAAAAATCTCATAGGGATAAACTTAAAACTCTCAAGAAGTTGGCTCACTTCATAAACTCTACCTCGCAACCACTAGATGTAACATTACCTCCAAATTCCACTTTTAACCACTAACAATAATATATTAAAACGTTTATAGTACTAACTATGTTAGGAAAAAGAATTAAATTACCAAAAATTCGCTAACATAGTTAGAAAAAGAGCTTTCCATAATATTTATATATAATTCAAATTTCCACTCCAAATCTCTGTCATCATAATATAAATTTTCTTCCAGTACAATAACAGAGAATTATATTATCCATAATTAATCTCCACACATCATCCTTAAAATACCATACCATAATGGTAATTATACAATAATTCTTCCCAAAATAATAATAAGTTTTCAGCGGAAGCATCATACAAAATATGATCCTAAATGTGGCAATACCTCCTGTCCTTCTGGTCCAGAGTATCTCACGATATCAGTGAGAAGTTCCCGGATCCTTCCCTTGACCTCCTACTTCGCTCCTAGGACCTGCAAAAGTGAGATCAACGGGGGTAGCCCCAAAACGCAACCACTGACTACTCATCTACGTGTGGTGTGTGCTAGCAAGGTGTCCAGTGGAATACATATATGTATATATATTAGTTCAACCAGCATGCTCAGGTATTCACATATAATGCATATCTTGGTCCCAAATATCTTTTCTCATCGTTTATAATTATAAAATAATCCATCACAATTCATCCTCAATAATAGTATATATCATTGATAATTACAGACAACCCAAACAAATCTTACTAGAAATGTTGGGAAAACATGTGGGACCAGTCGGGACCTTCCACCCACCCCTGATCACCACGGTACAGTTCACGAGGGACTCTCTACCCTCCCTGAATAGTACCACAGATTAGAAGGATCTCTATCCTTTCTGAATCCGTAAGGGGCGATATCCCCTCTTTCGTCTTTCTCTCCTTTATTTCTCATAATATATCAATTAGTCCCTGTGGCGCAACAGGGTACCTCATCACGTGATGGCACAATTTCCAATTCACCGGTGTCACATACCCAAATAATTTCTCACATACAACACATAGATATGCAACACCACAATCAGGCACCAGGCCTTCCAGTATTTCCATAATATACATATATTAAATAATTTCCAAAACCACATATATTTCCGTTTCAAATATTTCACATCACAAATTTATGCCATTTCAAAATAATACTCCACAGGACATTTATTATAAAAATATTAATATTCCAAGATCTCATCAATCATCAATTGATAATCAAATCTCAATTTGTGATTCAAAATCTCATCTCCATATAACATCATAATTTTCAAATAATAATATTTCAAATTTCTTACTAACACTACACACACACATAAACAAGCAGAAAGCGGTTACCTGATAGCTGGCACCAATCTCACAATAGTGCAGCTCCCCCGTGCTAACTCAGTGCAATTCAAGCACTACACAATCATACATACTACCACAATTAATTATTTATCCAACAATTTCATATGTTGGAAATTAAATTACTAACTACCCTTTCTTTGCCCTTACTTATTCTAAATTTCTATTTAACATTTATTCTCCCTTTTTATCTCTAAAATTTATCTCTACTCCATTTATACATATATCCAAAATTATTAATCTTTCCAATAACTATTTATAAAATTCCTTAATATCCCATAATCCCTCAATAATTCTTTAAATGCAAACCCCAATCAAATCAATTAATTAAATCCCCTCATATAACCTTAATAAATATCTAAAAATCATCAATTTACCCATAAGCACCTCGAGTAATTTAAAAGCCCAATTTCTAAAACTTCCATAAATCCAAAAATTCCTAATAATTAGGAAAACTTCCAACAATGAAAAATCTACTCAGAAAAACTCATAATCGAGGCCTAAGCTTCAATTTATTAATTTTAGGACTCCCAAAAATTACCAACTTAGACAAGGTCTAATTTTTCAAGTATAACAAATCGAAAAACTAATGACATAGAAATGTAGAGGAGACTTACGGGAATCCAAAAATGTGCTTAGTTGGCCAAAAAGCTTACTATTCCTATATCAACGAGCTCTGATAAGTCTAATAATAGGAATATTGGTGGTGGAAAGAGAGCAAAAGAGAGAGAAAGAGAGACGAGAGAAAAGAGAGAGAGAGAGTGTGTGAGAGTGAGAGAGTGAGGCAGGGAGTGGGAGTGAGACGGAGAGGGAGTATATATATATATATTTGATAATAATATAATATAATAATAATATAATAATAATATATTATATTAATAATATAATATAATATATATAAATAGTAGTTGAATGTGATTGGTTGAAGAATAATAATTGATGCACAGTGACAAGTTATTGACGAGGAACTGAGTGTCGGCAGAGTGGAAAGAGAAAACTACACTACTAGACCCTAAAATTCTCAAATAAGATATTTCTTTTGAACAAAAAATTTTCTTTTCACTCTCAAAATTTTCCAATAATATTCTTTATTTATTTCCTCCTATATTAACCTCTTTTGAGCCTAAAAATAATCTCTCCCAAAATTATTATTGTCCAAATAAGGGAGAAACTAGGCCTTTAAAATCCTCAAAAACACCTCAAAATTCTTCAAATATTCTCATAATCCATCATTTCTCATTAATCAATTCCTATTTACCCCCATAAATCCTTAATTAATTTTTAGGATGTTACAATTCTCCCCACCTTTTTAAGAATTTTGTCCCCAAAATTCTGCTAACATATCCCCAAACAAGCAAACACAACATTTATAACGTATAAAATCACTCAATAAAGCGAACTTACCCTGGGAATAAGTAAGGGTATTCTCGTCGCATACGCTCTTCAGTCTCCCAAGTAGCATCCCCTGGAGTCATACCTCTCCAGAACACCTTAACTAGCCTAATCGTCTTATTCCTTAGCTGCTTATCCTTAACATCTAAAATCTTTTCCGGCTCAGCTTTATATGTCAAGTTTTCTCTCAACTCGACCTCCTCAGGCTCAATCACATGCGAAGGGTCTGGATGATATTTCTTCAACTGAGAAACATGAAAAACATCATGAAGATTCGATAATTGCAGAGGCAATGCCACCCTATATGCCACTGATCCGACCCGTTCAATGATATCGAATGGACCCATAAACCGGGGAGTAAGCTTCTTAGCTCTAATGGACCTCCCAATACCCGTAGTCGGAGATACCCGAAGAAAAACATGATCCCCAACACTGAACTCTAACGATCTACGTCGTTTATCTGCATAGCTCTTCTGCCGACTATGGGCAGTCAATAGCCGCTGGCGAATCAACTTAATCTTCTCTGTCGTCTGATCTACAATATCTGGGCCAATAATAGCCCTCTCGCTAAGCTCCGTCCAACAAATTGGCGACCGGCACTTCCGACCATATAGAGCCTCATAAGGCGCCATCTGAATACTCGAATGATAGCTGTTGTTATAGGCAAATTCCGCCAATGGAAGATGTCTATCCCAACTGCCTGGTAGCTCCAAAGCGCACGCCCTGAGCATATCCTCCAAAGTCTGAATCGTCCTCTCGGTTTGACCATCGGTTTGAGGATGATACGCAGTACTGAACTTGAGCTTCGTACCCAAAGCCGTTTGTAAAGACCTCCAGAACTCAGAGGTGAATCGCGGGTCTCGATCTGAAATAATACTCTCGGGAATCCCATGAAGCCTGACGATCTCGTCCACATACATCTGAGCTAATCTAGTCAAAGGATAATTAATCCTGATCGGAAGAAAATGAGCGGACTTAGTCAAACGGTCCACGATAACCCAAATCGAATCGTGACCAGACTGAGTCAAAGGCAAGCCAACCACAAAATCCATCGAAATACTGTCCCACTTCCACTGAGGAACCTCAATACTCTGCAATAGGCCACCTGGCCGCTGATGTTCGATTTTTACCTTCTGACAAGTCAGACACTTTAAGACAAATTGAGTCATGTCGGACTTCATCTTAGGCCACCAATAAACTCTTTTTAAATCATTATACATCTTAGAAACGCCAGGATGCATCACATAACTACTCCTATGAGCCTCCTCAAGAATAGCCTTCTTGATATCTTCATTATCCGGAACACATACTCTTTTCCTAAATCTCAAAATACCTGAATCACCCAGATCATAATCTGGATAGACACCACTATCAAGCTTTTCCCTGATTTCCTTAAGTTGACTATCCCGATCCTGAGCCACTCTTAAATCCTCGAAGAACCCAAACTGGCCAACAATTGCTCCCAAAAATGCCACTAACTTCTCTGTTCTAACATGAATAACACGACAATCTTTGAAAGAAGACTGCTCCCCCATACTTAAAGCAGATACATGCACTGATTTCCGGCTAAGGGCATCAGCAACCACATTTGCCTTTCCTGGATGATACTTAATTTCAAACTTATAATCCTTAATCAGTTCCATCCAACGACGTTGCCTATTATTCAATTCCTTTTGATCCATAAGATATTTCAGACTCTTATGATCACTGAACACCTCAAACTGTGCCCCCATCAAATAATGTCGCCAAATCTTCAAAGCAAAAACAACTGCTCCCAGCTCCAGGTCATGAGTCGGGTAATTTTCCTCATGCGGTCTCAATTGCCTAGATGCATACGCAATAACCTTACCATTCTGCATCAAGACACAGCCCAAACCCATGAAGGATGCATCTGTATACAACTCATATGGCTGACTTGGATCCGGCAATGTCAACACAGGTGCAGTTGTCAACCGGGTCTTAAGCTCCTTAAATGCCGACTCGCACCGATCAGTCCAGATGAAAGGCCTATCCTTCTTGGTCAAATTAGTCAAAGGTCTCGCAATCTGCGAAAATCCTTGAATAAATCGACGATAGTACCCGGCTAGTCCAACAAAACTCCTAACCTCTGTCACTGACTTAGGAGACTCCCACCGCAAAACTGCCTCAACTTTACTTGGATCAACCGCAACTCCCTCAGCAGATACTACATGACCTAGAAACTTTACCTCCTTGAGCCAAAACTCACATTTAGAAAGTTTGGCATAAAGCTTATGATCTCTCAGAACTCGTAAGATGGAATACAAATGCTCCCGATGCTCTTCTTCACTCTTGGAATAGATTAAAATGTCATCAATAAACACCACCACAAACTTATCCAAATATGGCCGAAAAATTCTATTCATATAATCCATAAACACGGCAGGGGCATTGGTGAGCCCAAATGGCATCACCAGAAACTCATAATGGCCATATCTCGTCCTGAATGCAGTCTTAGGGACATCCTCCGCTCTAACTCTCAACTGATGATACCCAGACCTAAGATCAATCTTGGAGAAAACCGAAGCTCCTGCCAATTGATCCAACAAATCATCTATCCTAGGCAACGGATATTTATTCTTGATGGTCACTTTATTCAATTGCCGATAATCGATACAGAGCCGCATGCTACCATCTTTCTTCTTTACGAACAAGACTGGGGAACCCCAAGGTGATCCGCTAGGCCTGATAAAACCTTTATCCAGAAGTTCTTCAAGCTGCTTCTTAAGCTCTACCAATTCCGACGGAGCCATCCGATATGGAGCCTTAGAGATTGGACCCGTGCCCGGCTCTAACTCGATGGTAAACTCTACCTCTCTTTCGGGAGGGAGTCCACGCATATCATCGGAAAATACCTCTGGGAAATCTCTAACTACATCCACCTGATCGATAGAGATCTCACCCTCCTCCTTAATGGAGAAGAAAACCATAAAGGCCTCACAGCCTTTTCTCACACACCTTTCTACACGTGTCGCAGATAGTAACATCGGCGCACTAGATGACTCAGCATAAGACACAATCTTATCCTTACAATGCAAGACTACATTATTTTCCTCTAACCAATCCATACCAATAATCACATCAATTCCCCTCAAGGGCAAACAAACTAGATCAATTTTTGATTTACGGCCTTCAAACCATAAATCCAGATTTTTGCATGCTAAAGCAGTCTCAAATTTAGCACCCGCAGGCGTAGACACACGCATATTATATGGCATAACAGATAACTCAAAATTAAGCCTCCGAGTACAATCGAAAGAAATAAAAGAATGCGACGCACCAGAATCAAACATCACATCAATATCATGGCCATGAATAGAGACCGTACCTCGAATCATATTAGGAGACATCCCTGCTTCCTCGGCTGATGTAGCATAAACTCTACCCTGAACTAGAGGGCGACTAGGCTGAGGCACTGGCTGCTGCATACTCTGGCCCCCATCTGGGCAGTACCTAATCGTATGCCCAATACGGCCGCATCCAAAACATCTAAAACAGGGTCCCTGGTGGTACCTACCACACTTGCTACAAGGGCCAGCTACACTAGGAGTTGACTGAACTGACTCTCCATAAGTCACCTGGCTGCCTCCTCTCAACTGACCTTCTGAACCAAATCTCCACGGGGCTGAATCCTGACGACCCCTACCTGACTGGCCACGTCCAAAACCACCAGACTGTCCTCTGCTGTGGCTACCATACTGACCACGACCATAGCTACCTGACTGACCACGGCCATGGCTCCCAGAGTGACTCTTCCTTCCAGAGCCACTAGAACTGCTACTACCACTTGTTCCAAATTTCTTGCTAATACCTCCCGTCGGCCCAAAGGAATGAGAAGGCCTACTCAGGAAGGGCTGAAAAGGTCTACCATAACTCTGATGGCCGAGACCTGGACCTCCAGTATACTTAGCTGTCACTGCAGCTGCCTCCCTCATCATGCGATCTGCAATCCTCAGCTTCTCACATGCTTCTTCAACATTATTACATTTCTTATCATGCACTTGCAATCTCAAATCAGGTCTGGCCTTTTCAAATAACTGATCTATACGCCACTGAGGGTCGTCCTGACGCTGCAGGAACGAAATATAGCGAGATAACTCTAAAAAAGTAGCAATATACTGATCCACTGACATCCCACCTTGCTTGAAATAATAAAAAGCATTCTCCTTCTCCTTCCTAAGAGAAGGAGGGAAATGATATCCCAAGAACTTGTTCTTAAACTTATCCCAGGTCATCAAGGAATCATCTCCACATACACTCTGCCACCAAATCAATGCTTTTCCTTCCAAGAGGAGAATAGCAACCCTCGCTTTCTGATAAGGGTTACAGACCACAGCTGCAAATATGGCCTCCAATCTTTTAATCCAAGCCTCTGCCTCGAAAGGATCCTGACTTTCACTAAAATGCTTGGGATGATGACGATCAATTTTCTTCCATACCTTTTCAGTACTCAAGTCCTCCGGGCGAGGATAAACTAATTCCTCTTTATCATTAACTTTAGAGAACTCCCCCTGCCTTTCTGATTCATCACCTTTATTAGTCTGAGCCTGAAAATCTGCTTTCAATTTTGCTAACTTTTCCTCATTTTCTTTATTTATTGCTGCGACCTTTTGTTTCATCTCCGCTTCAAATTCTTTTCTTATTTTGGCTATTAGCTCGTCATGCTCTTGGTTTGCAGGCTGCTCATTTCCTGTACCATTTCCTGCACCTGATCCCCTAGTACGAACCACACTTTCATTCCCTGTACTATTTCCTGCACCTGATCTCCTAGTACGAGCCATACTTTCCACCCACCTACGGATGGAAGTTACACCTATTAAAAACAATCATATAATAGGAAACATAAAAAGGGAAAGGATCGGAAAAGTATTGCCACAATATCACTAATGCAAGTGTAAGGCATGACTGACACAACAAGAAACATGCAAAACACCTTTCCAGGTCTTATACCATGAAACTGATACCAACTGTAACATTACCTCCAAATTCCACTTTTAACCACTAACAATAATATATTAAAACGTTTATAGTACTAACTATGTTAGGAAAAAGAATTAAATTACCAAAAATTCGCTAACATAGTTAGAAAAAGAGCTTTCCATAATATTTATATATAATTCAAATTTCCACTCCAAATCTCTGTCATCATAATATAAATTTTCTTCCAGTACAATAACAGAGAATTATATTATCCATAATTAATCTCCACACATCATCCTTAAAATACCATACCATAATGGTAATTATACAATAATTCTTCCCAAAATAATAATAAGTTTTCAGCGGAAGCATCATACAAAATATGATCCTAAATGTGGCAATACCTCCTGTCCTTCTGGTCCAGAGTATCTCACGATATCAGTGAGAAGTTCCCGGATCCTTCCCTTGACCTCCTACTTCGCTCCTAGGACCTGCAAAAGTGAGATCAACGGGGGTAGCCCCAAAACGCAACCACTGACTACTCATCTACGTGTGGTGTGTGCTAGCAAGGTGTCCAGTGGAATACATATATGTATATATATTAGTTCAACCAGCATGCTCAGGTATTCACATATAATGCATATCTTGGTCCCAAATATCTTTTCTCATCGTTTATAATTATAAAATAATCCATCACAATTCATCCTCAATAATAGTATATATCATTGATAATTACAGACAACCCAAACAAATCTTACTAGAAATGTTGGGAAAACATGTGGGACCAGTCGGGACCTTCCACCCACCCCTGATCACCACGGTACAGTTCACGAGGGACTCTCTACCCTCCCTGAATAGTACCACAGATTAGAAGGATCTCTATCCTTTCTGAATCCGTAAGGGGCGATATCCCCTCTTTCGTCTTTCTCTCCTTTATTTCTCATAATATATCAATTAGTCCCTGTGGCGCAACAGGGTACCTCATCACGTGATGGCACAATTTCCAATTCACCGGTGTCACATACCCAAATAATTTCTCACATACAACACATAGATATGCAACACCACAATCAGGCACCAGGCCTTCCAGTATTTCCATAATATACATATATTAAATAATTTCCAAAACCACATATATTTCCGTTTCAAATATTTCACATCACAAATTTATGCCATTTCAAAATAATACTCCACAGGACATTTATTATAAAAATATTAATATTCCAAGATCTCATCAATCATCAATTGATAATCAAATCTCAATTTGTGATTCAAAATCTCATCTCCATATAACATCATAATTTTCAAATAATAATATTTCAAATTTCTTACTAACACTACACACACACATAAACAAGCAGAAAGCGGTTACCTGATAGCTGGCACCAATCTCACAATAGTGCAGCTCCCCCGTGCTAACTCAGTGCAATTCAAGCACTACACAATCATACATACTACCACAATTAATTATTTATCCAACAATTTCATATGTTGGAAATTAAATTACTAACTACCCTTTCTTTGCCCTTACTTATTCTAAATTTCTATTTAACATTTATTCTCCCTTTTTATCTCTAAAATTTATCTCTACTCCATTTATACATATATCCAAAATTATTAATCTTTCCAATAACTATTTATAAAATTCCTTAATATCCCATAATCCCTCAATAATTCTTTAAATGCAAACCCCAATCAAATCAATTAATTAAATCCCCTCATATAACCTTAATAAATATCTAAAAATCATCAATTTACCCATAAGCACCTCGAGTAATTTAAAAGCCCAATTTCTAAAACTTCCATAAATCCAAAAATTCCTAATAATTAGGAAAACTTCCAACAATGAAAAATCTACTCAGAAAAACTCATAATCGAGGCCTAAGCTTCAATTTATTAATTTTAGGACTCCCAAAAATTACCAACTTAGACAAGGTCTAATTTTTCAAGTATAACAAATCGAAAAACTAATGACATAGAAATGTAGAGGAGACTTACGGGAATCCAAAAATGTGCTTAGTTGGCCAAAAAGCTTACTATTCCTATATCAACGAGCTCTGATAAGTCTAATAATAGGAATATTGGTGGTGGAAAGAGAGCAAAAGAGAGAGAAAGAGAGACGAGAGAAAAGAGAGAGAGAGAGTGTGTGAGAGTGAGAGAGTGAGGCAGGGAGTGGGAGTGAGACGGAGAGGGAGTATATATATATATATTTGATAATAATATAATATAATAATAATATAATAATAATATATTATATTAATAATATAATATAATATATATAAATAGTAGTTGAATGTGATTGGTTGAAGAATAATAATTGATGCACAGTGACAAGTTATTGACGAGGAACTGAGTGTCGGCAGAGTGGAAAGAGAAAACTACACTACTAGACCCTAAAATTCTCAAATAAGATATTTCTTTTGAACAAAAAATTTTCTTTTCACTCTCAAAATTTTCCAATAATATTCTTTATTTATTTCCTCCTATATTAACCTCTTTTGAGCCTAAAAATAATCTCTCCCAAAATTATTATTGTCCAAATAAGGGAGAAACTAGGCCTTTAAAATCCTCAAAAACACCTCAAAATTCTTCAAATATTCTCATAATCCATCATTTCTCATTAATCAATTCCTATTTACCCCCATAAATCCTTAATTAATTTTTAGGATGTTACACTAGACCTGACCTCAGTTTCATCCAATCAATCTCAAAATAAAACAGTGTTTATTTGTTCCCACGTCAGTCAATTATAATGATACAAACACACATGAAACTCACTTCAGTCTCTCACCCAGAGCAATTCAGCACTGGATTCTTCACAATAGATTTTTCTACCATTATGACCAGTTCTCATTGGTATTCTAAGAGTTTAATTTTAATCTCTATAATTATGCTAAAGTCACTGGCCATAATAAAAAACCGTTTAAATTGTTTAACTACTTTCAGCTTAAAAACAGTAGATGGAGAAAATTACAATGTCTACTGGTGTATTATGCACCACGTCAATTCACAATTTCTATTCCAGTCAAAGGAAGTCCTGCGTGGAGTTGAAGAGCAACATCACCAACAATCTGCATTTGAACAACAAGAGGAATTTCAATTGTGTGATTATGATGTAGAACAGATCACAAGCAATCATTTCATGCAAAAATATGAAGCAATTGTGTTAAATATATCAAGCAAAACAAGAGAAATTCTTGCATGAACCTAGGGCATCACGCCATTCATGGTCATTGAATCCAGTGTGAAAACTTATACGACATTTAATAAATTAGTCTAACCATTTTCTATTTATGAATTAATCACTTCTCTCTCGTATCAATTTTCTCTGCTGTATTAAATGATGTGATTTGATGCATTCTAATTGGGCAAATTAAAAATGACGTGTCACCTAAATTTGTACAAGAATTTCTCTCAAAACAAAGCATTTTGAACATGGTGAAACTAAATTCTACACCAATCACAGATTGGAGACATACAAAAAAGTCATACCTTAGCCATGGATCGATAAGAATATTCAGTAACACCCGCAACATGAGGAGTCAAAATAACATTCTTGTGTTTTAATATTGGATCATTGGGGTCAAATGGCTCAGTCCAAGCAACATCGGTACCCAAGCCACCTAAGTGACCCGACTCAAGCTGGTGGACCACAGACTCATAATCCATTAGACCCCCTCTTGCTATATTCACCAAAAGAGCTCCCTGCAATTAAGTACAAGTAGACATATCAGGTGAACAGTGTAGGAGAGAGGCCATCTTAATTCCACTTTCACAATGACTTGACAGGCCATGTTAGAGGTCAAAAAAGGGAACAAGAAAAGCAAGCAACAAGTGTTAGTCCTAGTTGAAGGGGCTTTGGCCGCTCAACCACAATGTCTCAAGTGTGAGTCCATGTTAATCCAATAAGGCTCAACAATACTCAAATTTGACTCAGTCAAAAAGCCATATCAGAAAAAAGGGGGGAAAAGCAGCCAGTAATGTCCCACACCCAACAGCTCAGTTCTAATATAATCTCTTGGACTTAACATTCTTCACTATTGGAACCTTATCTCTTGAACTTCCTTTCATACCAGTCTAGATCTCCCTTATCTAATTCAGAAGATCTCTTCCGTTTCAAAAATCCCATCCCTATGTTTCTTTTATTTCAAGGATATTGTTACAACCTATCAGACAAATTGTTTACCACAAATAATTACTTTACAGCTTAACTTGAAATAGGTTGTCTTATTTTGATTTTCTGTGCATTACAACACATCTCCCAGTGTTCTCATCTCAAATAGTTTTGGTTTCTGATAAGTAGTGTCTTTCAAGTCTAACGTTTCCAGTTAGTACAAAGAAAAGTATCCCCAGCATATCATACTTACAAAACTATTGAACATAAATATGTCAAAAGCACCTTAAATTTTATGGTTTATCATCTTTATCCACCTGGCCCTCAAATCCACAACTTTGGACATTAAAAAACAGACCCAATGCATGAGTCAACCCCTCTATCTCAAACATATTACAGATAAAGTCAGAAGATTGCAACAAACAAAATGTGCATGTTTGACCAAGGGGGAACCGAAAGGGCACAACAGAAAATGAAAAACAAAAAATGAGATGTCAGTCACTTGTCTCGCAGATAAAACCATAAAATAGAAAATGGGAATGAGTAGGGTTTTACAAGAACAAGATTGCTAATGAATAGCATTAAAATTTGCCTTCGCTTAAAGGAAATTAAATTATTAAAACCCCTCTTGGCAAAACTTAACTGAAAATGCTTTTGTAAACTTGGAAAAAAAAAATTATGCCATTCATTTTCAACTAAGAATGAAGATTATGAAGTTCGGGCTGTCAAATATAACATCAAGATAACATCTTCAATGAAAATTAAATAATTTCATACGAAAATGAAACGAGCAATCAATTAGCAAGAATTGTAGCAATTAATTAGCAACAATAGTGAGTAAAAGGATGATGGTCTACGAGCATGTATATTATAAATATATTCAGCATCTATGAGGGAAACACGAAATACATGATGGTCTGAGATTGTAACAAACCTTCTTCATTGAAGATATGAATTTATTGTTTATTATACCAACCTGAAAAGCATTATATCCAAATCAATAAGTATCCCAGTGAATCAGCTTTCAATTATGCATGACATATACCATTTGTTTTCAGGAAATAAATGATGTTGACTTAACATGCCAATGATGCTTGAGCACATAAGGACTATTAGCCTATATTCTATGTGACAGTGTCAGCATATCTTATTATTTTAAAAGCTAATTATAGATCAGTCAGTTTAAAAGCAGGATGATGAAGAAGAAGCAGAAGCAGAATAGAAGCAGTAAGAACATATAAGATATGCAAACCATGAGAAACCTCACATATTTATCAACTGTTTTCAATTTCATATATATAAGCCCCCTAATCAATAAGAATAAAAAAGGACAAAAAAATTGTGTTTAATATAGAAGCAACCATGACAAGGGTGGAAAGGGTTAGACCGTTTCGCTGTTTAATCTTAAGCAGCAAACGACAATGTCAGCTTCCTTTGCAAAGTCATACATATCTTCATGATTACCCTTCAGATCAACGAGATCACCAACATCATCTTGAAGGAAGAATACAAAACATGTGAGGAAAAAGAAAGACTGACTAGGGTTTATACAAGTGAACATTCCAGAACACACAACTTAGGAAGCTACTTACGATCATATGAAACCCAACTCCGCTTTGTAGCAATAACTTTTACACCAAATGGTCGCAACCGCCTCGCTAAATCTATTCCAATGTTTCCAAAACCAAAAATGAAAACCTACAGGATCAAGGAAAGACAATTACCAAAAACAGTATAAGAAATGATTGCTAATCTCAGTAACAAGTGAAAATGAACCAAGAATGATAACAGAAAGAAAAACTAGTACACTGTTTGCACAATTCTTTTCCTTTCTTAGAGAGTTCACTTTGACAATGCGCTTCCACTTAGTGTCTAATTGAAAGTTTAAGAATTATTAACTTTTTTACATGAATATCAAGTTATATTACACACACAAAGTCTTAGCAAACATGCTCCACAAAGCAGTGTCTTATTTCATGCCTCAACTAAATGGTTTTTTGCCATGATGCCTGTTTTTAGATCAAAATTTTTCAATCTTTTATACAGATTATCTTTTTGAGGTTTTTTTTTTTTTTTTTTTGAAGATATCTTATTTTTCTACTTTAAAACTTTATGCTACCTTAATGAAAAATGACTTTTCTATAAAAAAATTAACTAACTTACTGTTTTTCCTAGTAATGTATCACCAATTGGAACCCCAAGCTTCTTCTGTTGAATGGCAGACGAAATTTCATTCTGCAAGAACAATTTACTTGCATCAGTTGTTCATCAATCTTTCTATTGGGAGAAAAATCATAAAGGCTAAGTAAATGGTAACCCACTGCATGCAAGATCAGTGTCTGGTACATCATGGATCAAAATTGGACATAGAAAACCCTATTCAACATCCATTTAAGAGATAGTTTAACTACATTGCCATCTCCTCTATTATGAAAAAAAACTGTTCATCCCTCCCTCTAAACCAAAAGATGCCTTGTGAATAAATCCAATTTTGACCAGTCCTATGATGAAGCAAATTGTTGTTCGATAGGATAATAGTCAGGGCCTGGAGATGGGGAGTGTAAATGAGAGTACTTAGTTAAATAGGAACTCTGCTGAAGGTTGAAAGACAACGAAGGGTAGGTTAGGCAGCTTACTGTTTAAATGAGTCTCCCTAGTTGCTAAATGAATTAGGCATTTTCCTCTGGCATCTACTTTATGGCATAGAGTAAGGAGCAAATACACATCTAGTTGAATGGTTAAAATACTGGCCAGGATTGTTGATACTCAAGCAAGCCCTTGAAAATTTTCTCTCCTGTACATCTTTCCTTTTACTCAATGTTTTCTCAAAATTTGCAGCAGGCATGCACTCTTACTTTTGGGAAGATCATTGCATTGGTCAATCTTCTATCCATGAACTTTTTCCACAACATATACTTCGGTAAGGGATTATCTTTACATCTTCATTGGGGATTTCAATCAGTAGCATTTTAATAGGATTGTCCCTTGTGGGTCTCCAAAGGGATTGGAAGGGTCTTTTAAGTTAAAACAGGGGATTCGTTCTTTTGTTTGAGCAAGATCTCTTGTTCTTTGTTTATGCAACATTTCTTACTGCTCACTATACTCATTAACAAATTCTTTTCTCCAACTAAAAAACAGGATAATAACTGTTGCCATCTCAGCGACTTCTCTTGATAAAATTGTGTCTTTGTTAGACATGCAAGAACATTGGAGCTTTGTTCCAAAGCAATCTGAGTGATTATAGGTCTTCCTTGGGGATTCTCTAGTGTATTGTCATGTTCTATGTTACTTTTATCAGTCATCTTATCCACCCTTTCGCAATCTTCACTACTGCTAACTAATAATTTAAAACTGAAGACCTCATACCTGCCGACGAAGGAGACCCATCATTAGATATATGGCCATTTCTGCACATGAACTAGAATTTCCAGTACAACCACCAGGTATCCTTGCAACTTTAATTCCATGCTTGGTTGCAGCATCAATGTCAACACCTTTATAAAAGGTCACAAAAGGGCATTAATGAACAAGAAGACAAAAGAAGGAATAAATGTCATTTAACAAAAGAGAAAGACAATTTGATAAGATCTCCATGAACCATCACTAAAGAAAACCAACTGATTCCAAATATAGTACCTTCCAGACCAACACCATACTGCATAATAAGCCGCATGTTAACTGCACGAGAAATAATGTTTGAATCTAGCCTCATGTTTTTAACTATGCACATGTGATAGTCAGCAATAGCCTTGGGCACATCATCAAAGGGGAGAACATCAACCTATAAATACAACAAATCATAGGTAACTAAGCCCCAATTACATTAAACACCTCATTCTCAGTACAATAAAGATCATATCAATACATAGCAAACACAAGAGTTAAGGTCACTTGGTCACATAATAAATAGAGTATGTATTAGCGCAATTACACTTTCACTATTTAATAAAAAATCTATATCCTATTAACAAAAAAGTATAGCCAGAAGAAAATCATCTACTATCACAATGACAAGCATAGTCAGATTGACTTGAGCCTCTAATTCTGAAGAAAAAGAAATGTTATTGGAGATGAGAAGTTCAATGGAACATGATAAGACATTATCTAGTACAAAACAAGAAACGACACAAATAAACAGAGAAGAAAAAATTAATCTATATATATATATTTATATATGAGAAAAGACAAGTTAAAAGAAACCAGCATAGTTTGCTAATCCCCCTACACATCAGAAGCAAGCTGTAGACTCTTGAAACTTGAACGCAACTCCAGACAGCAAAATATTTTTAACAAAATATTAAAATCAGAACCACATATTGGTAAATTCATTTCTGAAAGTTACATTAAGAAAGCTAATACACATTCAAGTCTCAAGCAAAGTTATGCATATCGCTTTCCATTGAACCCTTACTCATTCTTGCTCACAGCAGCATTCTAACCAAATAAGCAAAAATATGTCAAACATAAAATTGAGCAATGATTCAATGAATTAAACACAAAATTTGCAATAATATTAAGGTAAGGCACCTTTATAGATGAATGATTCTGCAAATACTCTATTGTATAATCATGAGAAGCGGGAAAATAGGGCCCACAAAACAAAACACGGGTGATATGGTTGTCCAGATTCTCGATCATGCTCCCATTTCTCTCCATAAGATCCACCCTAGCAAATAGATGTAATAAAGATTAGATATCAAATAAATCCTTGAAAATTATTAGTCAAAAGAAAGCAATTATTTAATCTTTCACACTATTTTCCTTGTCTCAGTCTGGAAAAGAAAGTATAGACACAGAAGTTCAGAAATTAATATGTAGATACACCTACGAAACAAAAAGGTAAGATACCATGATTCATAATAGAAAAGAAAAATATGCATAAAAAATTTTAGTTAGCTTGTGCGTAAAAATTTTGATTACGCCACAATTAAGGGGCCCTTTCAATGTTCCAACAAAACCTTCCTTCCCTTTTGAGAACATAGTCATCCCAACTTACTAAGTGATCTTGCTTATATTTCAATTTCAGAATGCTTGCATAGTCAGAAGTCTCTATATGATATACAAGAAGCAGGGATCATATTGCGTGAATAGTTATGTTATCAAGTTCAAAGACGCAATTTCAGTTTGCACAAAGGAAGCTATATGTGCATTACATGAACGCCCTTTGAATCATATGGCCATTTACAAAATGAGACTTTGATTTACCTATCACCACCAACTAATAATTGTAAATAGCACATAGGGCAAATGTTTAGTTCTATTCTATCAAAGTTCAAAAATCACAAGACATGATGGCATGAATACTGTAGAGCGAAGTGAAAAGAATGAGAAAGTAGCAAATATTGCAAGCTCATGTCTTGCAGATAGCAGATAACACTGAGCAGCAAAGCCACAATCCGTAGCAAAATTATTTTTGTAACGCAGAAGCAAAAGGTAAATATATTACTCCGTCCAATTACCTAATTTGATTAGAATAAAGATGTTAAGTAAATTAGTTATTATTACATATATTCTTTAAAACAGCATAATCATCTTCCTTAATTCCCTCTTGTTCTCTCGGATTATTATTGAAGGAACATCAAGCATCAATTAATAGTACTTTGAGAAAATAAAAATTGAAAAATAAATTAGAAATGGGTGCTACACCAAAATCAAATAGATCCTACATTATGGAAATAATGAAGTACTCCCCCGATTCTAATTATAAGACCACTTTTGACTTTTTTGACCTTTTTTTTCAGTCAAAAACAAAAAGTAATTTCAGTCCCAAAAAAATATTTTTTCCTCAAAACTAATATATTCTACTTATAAACTAACCTATAATCTAATTTCATGTAACATATGTTATAATTTAGTGGTCTAATTTGCTTCCTTAATTTCCACAAAAAAAAAGTCAAAGTATTTAGAACCGGAGGGAGTACATAATTTCTTTCAACTTAAGCAAACGACATACATAACCAAAACAATTTGTTTTACTATGAGAAGGCTTCATTAGTGGCATCAGCTTTCTCAAACCAAAAATAGATTTATTGACCGCAATGTTCCGCTACCAAATACAATTATCTACCACACAGGGATAGGCAAAGCAGAACGCGATGAATACACACAAATAATTTATATATATATATATATATATATATATATATATTTACATATCATTCTATGCTTTATGGAAATATAGAAAGCAGTAAAAAGCTAAAAATCGAGAATCAAAGGCTCACCGGGAAGCAAAGTTGGCGGCGGAATCAGTGAAGGGGCGACTGTGAATGTTTGGGGCAAAGGAATGCTTTAGCTTAAAGCAAACGCAGCATATTGTCTCCCCGTGATAATTTGTTTGGCACTATTAGTTTATGTTCGTGTCACTGTTCATAATAATTTGTCGTTAGCGCATAAAGTTTTAAACTTTTAATTGACAATTTTGGAAGTTTCCCAAACAAAAAATATATATATTTGTGGAGTACATACCGACTAAAACCATCTTGCAGGTGGTCCCTATAGTTTTCACCAAATTCAGTTAAAAAAATAAAAAATAAAAAAATTCCCGTTATTAAACTAAATATAAGACTTAATTACCTACTATAATTATATTAAAGAAGTTAATTAAATTAGTTAAAATTACTCTAACCATCTAATTTTATTCCACCTCTTTCTGATTTGAAAAAAATTGAGAAAAATTAGAAATATATCTTATATTTATGAACAAACTTATGTCCCAAATAGGTTATATACTCCCTTTGGTCCTATTTATAAGAACTCAAAATTTGAATTGATTTGGTCCTATTTGTGTTTTTGTGCAATTTCAAAAAAAATTCATCCAAAAATAAAATAAAAATTTTCTGGTTCTTACCTTTTCATGTTTTCCATCTACTTTTCTCTTTTTTTATCCACATTTTCACCCTTTTATTATTCTCTAATTGCAAAAGAAAAAAAAATATAGTTCTTACAACTTTGGTTATGAAGATTACCACATATTAAATATTGTCTCTTGGTTTGTTGTTAAGTTTCAATCAAGAATACTATAAGAGGCAAGCTTGAGTGGTAAAAGGCAAGAGAGTTTTACAGTGATTCAAAAGCCATATTTGAGTGAAACACGAGCGCATATACAACTTTTTGAGTGAAACACGTGTGTAGAGTGGTGAGGCCCTTTATTCTTGTTTTATTCCTCTTTTCTCAAACTATCTTTATAGATTCCAGATGCATAAAGAAGAAACACTTGCAGATTTCAATTTGTTCTTGAAAAACATGACAAATGACATCTCTGAGCTACGCATAGAGTTGAGAAAGTTAAAGGCATCATCACCTTCAAAATTTCGCAAAGAATTGCAGGATCTCAAGCAAGGCTCCATGAGTGTCAAAAATATTATGATGAGATGCATATTGCTATGCTTCGAGCTAAAGTACGAGAAAGTTTAGAGGCAACTATGGATCGATTTCTAAATGGACTTAATCCCAGAATTGCTAGACAAATGGAGTTGTATCCATATAGTGATATTAAGGGAATGGTTTCCATAGCCATTGAGCTTGAAAAAATCATGAAGGAAAAAGAGAGAAATAGAGAAAAAGAAAATATGAAAAGAGAGAGAGACATATGAAAAAGAGCTTCAAGAGAAAAGAAAAATAGAGTGTGAAAGAGAAAGTGAGATTGAGATGAGAAAAATGACCGAGTATGATTTGAGTGAAAAAAAAACAAATGCATGTGTTGAAGAGGATAAAGAAAATACAAAAGAAGAAATTGTTGTTGATACTAACTTTTCTTTTCCTAGTATTGTTGTATCATCTCAACGGGAGCTTGATAGTGACTTGACAAAGATTGTTCCACAATGCGAAGATGACGGTCAAGAGTCGAGGACGACTCTTCTTCAAGAGAGGGAGAATGATAGAATATCCAGAGGCGTTGGATATGTTGATTATGAAGTCAAAGAAGCACTAATCCAATCAAAGGCTCAACAAACCATCAAAGGTGCTCGAGGAGTCTATATAGCACTTACATGGAGAATGACGTGGATTATTCCGTGGGTAGCATGTGTGGAATCAAATGTGACATGTGATAGAGCACCCCCAAAGCCACCATGGCATGAAGGAGTCCAATGGGGCTTTAAAATGTCAAATTGGGGCCCTAATGCATTGTATAATGGGTCAAGGGAGTTTCAGAATGAGATCAAACCATATTCAAGCCCAAATGAGTGTCTTAAAGGCCCATACATTTTGATGGACGAAAATATCAAAAGGAATACCCATTTGGACAATTCATGAAGCATCTAGAAGCCCTCCTATTGCATGAAATCTGATTGCATTTAAGTTTCTTATTTCATTTCATTAAAATAAAGCCATTTGGCCAATGATTATTCTAGAAGCCTTTACATATCTTCCTATTATAGCTAGCTGACTTTTTCATCAAGAATAAGCCATTTCTTTGTATGGAATGGTGCCATTCAAAATGTCAATCATCTTTAATGCACCATGATGTCTTAGGTTTTGTTTTCATTCTAGAGTATTCCATTGTTGCCTATAAATAGGCTATGCTTTGTACTGAATTTGGAAGACTTGAATGAATTGAGACTCTTGTTTCTCTTGTGTGAACTTTGCTTGCATCTTTGTATTCTCTTGAGAATACTTGACTGTATCAAGGACTGATCATCCTTGTGGTGTCTTTGTGGGCTAAGGTTGTAAGAGACGGGTACTCTTCCTCCCATCGATCATCGGTTCCGTGTTATCTTTTTCTCATCTTTATACTTGTCTTCTAGCCGATCCGCTCCCCATAATACATCACCTATGAAGATGAATGCGGAGACTAGGTACTTGATGTTAGTAGCACTTCAAATGTGCTTGACACATACATGTGTAATGAGAGCGATGATATTGAAGAAATGTTGAATGTGGTGGGTGAGGAGAATCCTGAAATGTTTCAGACACTGAAGAGTGATGCAGAGATGCCTTTATATGTGGGATGCAACAAATACATAAGATTGTGTGCAGTGCTTAAATTGTATAACCCGAAGGCGCGATACGGTTGGAGTGATACAAGTTTCACCGCGCTGTTGTCCGCTCTACGAGATATACTCCCAGAAGCGAACGTACTCCCTTCAAAAACATACAAGGCAAACCAAATTCTCCGGTCGACTGGTATGAAATATGAGAAAATACATGCATGTCCCAATGACTGTATTTTGTTTCGAAACCAGTATGCGTCATTGGAGAAGTGTCCTAAATGCAACACATCTCGGTATGGAAAGAAAGATAAGAGTCCTTCTAAAGTCTTTTGGTACTTTCCAATCATTCCAAGATTCAAGCGCATGTTCAATTAAAGACATCAAGCTTAGGCACCACGCAAATTCCCCCTAATGGAAAAAATATTGTTTACGAGTATCCTGAGTTCAGTGAAGAACCAAGAAACCTATGGCTTGCATTGGCAACTGATGGAATCAATCTACATGGAGTTTAAAGTAGTACTCATAGCACATGGCCGGTGATTCTTTTGATATACAACCTCGCCCCAAATTTGTTCATGAAATGCAAATTTATGATGCTTTCCATACTTATTTCCGGGCCTAGATAGCCTGGCAACGATATAAACATGTACTTGGATCCTTTAATTGAAGACCTGAAGCTTATGTTGAATTTGGGTGAGATGGTTTTTTATGGCCGTAAGGAAGAAAGTTTTAAATTGAGAGCCATGTTGTTTGGAACAATAAATGATTTACCAGCATATGATAGTTTGTCCGGATGCAGTATCAAAGGATATGGTGTGTGCCCATATGTGAAGATGATACCCATTCGGTGCGACTGGATCATTGCAAGAAAAATGTTTACATGGGACATCGGAGGTTCTTGCTGATAAAACATCGTTGGCGGAAGTGGAAGAAGGCATTTAATGAGAGCTTAGAATAATGTAGGTCACCAAGGATATTGACTGGGGATAATATTTTTGAAAAGGTGAAAGCGTTGGAGAATGAATTTGGCAAGCCTCTTGCTAAAAATGTGCAGACAAGTGGTTGGAAGAAGAGGTCCATATTCTTCGAACTCCCATATTGGAAGTCCTTATATGTTATGCACTTTCTTGATGTGATGCATATTGAAAATAACATATGTCATAACCTAATTAGCACGTTACTAAATATGCAAGGAAAAAGTAAGGATGGTATCAATTCAATCTTAGATATGCTCAAGTTCGGAATAAGACAAGAGTTGGCACCTATCAAGATACGATACCGCACTTATTTACCTCCAGCAGCTTACACCCTTTCGAGGAAAGAGAAAAGATCATTCTATGAGTTTCTGAATGGAATCAAAGTTCCAGAAGGATACTCCTCAAATGTAAAGAACCTTGTATCCATGAAAATGTTGAAGTTGAAGAACCTGAAATCTCATGATTGTCACGTTCTATTACAAAATTTCTTACCGGTTGACATACGCAGCATTTTACCTAAGAAACTGCGAAGCATGATCACTAGACTATGTATGTTCTTCAAGTTTGTAGTAAAGTAGGTGATACAATAAGGTTGCAGGATTTACATAGGGATTAAAAAAAATTAAAAGAAAAGGCCTTAAGCACCGCTGTAGGCCAGTTAATTTAAAAAAAATTAACTGGCCTAAAGTGGAGCTTAACGAAGATAAGTACCGCTATAGGCCAGTTAAAATTTATTTATTTTTAAATTAACTGGCCTACAGCGGCACTTACCTTTGTTAAGCTCTGGAGGCCTTTTCTTTTATTTTTTTCCAATGGCTATAGCGGCGCTTTGCACAAAGTAAGCGTCTTTATAGGCCTATCTAAGCGTCGCTTTAGGGTTAGTAGCCTATCGCGGCAGCGCTGCTATAGCCCATTTCTGTAGTAGTGATGTATGGTTAATATTCATCATAGGAAGGAAGACTAATGATGGTTAGTGTATTGAGTTGGTAAGAAACAATTGGTGTATTTTTTTTAATCGAAATAATGTGATGATAACAAGCATTTCATTGTGTTCCTTTCTACTTCATGTTATGTCGGTCTAGGAATAAATAACAGAGAAAAGGGATAAAAAAATTGTGAGGGAGAGGAAGAAGAAATCATAGCCACTGGATCATGAATTTTTTGGGCTGGATATTTTTATTGAAAAGAGTTGGGAATGGTATAAAAAGATCTCCAATCTCCCATTTCTCATATATATGTGAGCTAAAAAAAGGGAGAGATGAACGAAAATGCAGAGCAAAGGGAGAAGACAAAGAAAGGTAATATTATGTTTTGATTACATAATCCTATTCAGTTTCCTCATCTAAGGTTACCTAAAGTTTTAAAACCTTTCTTGATATTGTATACTAGAAAGAGAGTAACTAGAAGCTTCGGGTTCTTATGTTAAAGTTTCAAGGATCCAAGCTCAATACTTAGTTAATTGATCGATGATTGTTAATGTTATTGACGATGTTGATATTGTTGTTGCTGAAGACTTTGTTGTTCTTAACTTCTTGTGATTTTGGGAATCATGGAAAATAGGGGAAATGATGCCCAATCTTTTAGAAAATTTGGAAAAGATGATTGAAGGATAATTAAATGTTGATAAAATGATAAGGGTAAGAATTAACTAATTGATGGAATAGAAGCTGTAAAATCACTTTATTTCTTTTGGTTGGTAAGTCACCCAAAATGAAAAAGTATGTAAGGTACGAATGAGAAAGCAAAGTTGGAAGCATTAGAAATTAAAATGAAAATTTATTTCTTAAAAGTGTAGGGCATGTTTGGAATAGCGATTGGAAAGTAACTTATTTTCAATCTGATTTGTGTATAAGTCAGATTGAAAATAAGTCAAATTGTTTAATAAGATTTATGTTTGGATTTGGAAAAAAAAAAGACTTTTTGATCAATTTAACTTTTGAAACATGTTTGAAGGATTATCTTGAAAAGTAATTTCAAAATGAAAATGACCAAAAATGCATGAATTTTATTGAGTAATAGAACTAAATTAAATCTTTGAATTATGATGATTTCGAATTTTATTGAATAATAGAGCTAAATTAAATCTTTAAATTTAATCATAGAACTATAATTTTTTTGCTTTCTTCTATTTCTTGATTAATGAAAGAAATTTCCTTTTGCGCTGGCTTGGTTCAGTTCAAGATTCCCCCTCTAGCATTACCTTTATTGGCCTCTCAATCTCAAGTAGAGAAAGCAGTAATAAGCACTTTTCCTTCCCTCATAAGCTATTTTTTTTAAAGCTTATCATTGACTTATAAGCAACAAGCACTTAAAATGATAAGTCAAACCAAACCAAAAAAATAAAAAATCTCAAACCCATTTTAAGTGCTTTTTAATAAAATAAGTATTTATTTCCCTATTTTATGTCAATCCAAATAAACTCATGAATTTTTGATTTGGCTAGACGAAAGGGCCGTAGGAAGTCTTTTGTTGTTATTAATTGGAACTTTAAAATGGAATATAAATAAAATATTATGGGGCAGTGGCATGCTAGATTATTTTATGAGTATATGAAATTCTATTAATGCATTGTCCTCTATCATGATTTTCACAAGTACTTGAATGATTCTTTTATGTTGTGCTCATATGCTGTTGAATCATGGTTATATGTATTTTAAGAATACTTGAGATACATAAAGTCATAATAAAATTTGATGATTGTTTAAATAAAAATCTTGATTTCATTGTTATTTTTCTTGTTTATTGAAAAGATAGTTATTATGTATAGGTAACATGATAATAAGATTTGTGGAAGGAATTTTAATGTGTAGGTTGTAAATATTTTATACAATCTCTTACATGATCGAATTTTCATAATTTATGAGACAATTATGTTTCTATAAGTCAAAAGGGTTTCATATAAGATGCAAACGCTTTTATTAGAGGATTTAGACACAAAGCGCTTGTTATCTGTGGGTCTTGTTCTTAGGACTATTAATTTCTTAGCTTTGAGCCGCGCTTGGTTACTTCCCCTCGTGTACACTGTGTCCACGTCTTGCACTTGATTTCATGGCTTCCATGTGGTGCTTTGTATTCGTGGCCTCCGCACTGCGCTTGATTTCGTAGCCTCTATGCTGCGCTTGTTTTCGCTTTGTGTTGGCTCTTATGAGGAAACTGGGTTTAGGAATAATAAAAAAAAAAAGAATTGTTTTCTTGTTTATATCATATTGTTCCTTCAGTATCCATTTTTGTCATATACAAGTATGAATATAATAAGTTTTAAAATATGTTCAAGATATTGTCAATATTGACATTTATTACTATTATATTATGAATCAGGTATCAATTCATATGCTTGATATTATAACATTTATTCATGTGCTCTTAAATTATTCTAGAGAATACTTTTTATGAGTCTGTAACTACTTACCAAGCTATTTATACTTCATATAGCGGGAATGAACCTACTTCTAAGTCTGCATCTTAGAGCGGGTCATCTACCGATGGATAATCATATGAAATGTGTTAAAGCCAATTTTATTACAAAAATTGATTTATTCATTCGTTGTAGTGAAATTTACTCTAAAAAGTTATAGACATAATGACTATTTCCTTATATGGTTTTGTATATATAGTTTGAGTAAAAGAATCTTATAGTATTAACTTTTGGAATTTGTTGAGAAAAATGTTTTTCAGCCTTTGAAGAGATCTATGCTTGATATTATGTTAATGAAGTAAATCATACCAATTGTAAAGAGAAAATGGTAAACTGAAAGGGCTTACAAAGTGAAGTCACTTTACATTTCGTGTTGGTCATGCTTTATTATACTTAGGAGTGACACCATGGAAGGACTGCAATATTATATGAGCTTCATTCACTATAGGGTTCTGCAAAACTCACTTTAGAAGAGAAAATTGACTTTCATGCATTCCCCTCCCAACGTAGATTCTTGGCTGTGGTGGGTGAAAGGATTATTAAGAAGATGCGAAGAAAATGATACAAACTTGTAGCTTTCAGAATTCCAGGTTGCTTCCACTGTACATGCATGCAAGATTTTCTCTTTTAAGGGTGATAAGGAAAAAGAAAATAAGCAAAATTGACTGCACTGTTACATACTCCCCTGCTATATATTTGCATTGCTTTCGCAACAAACAGTAAAATCATGTAGGAATTCATCTAATGATGTGATTACTTTCAGCTTCCTGGTATCATATAAAAAACACCCGATTTGACAAAAGTCTATCTCAGCTTTCTTTCCTGAGCTGAAATCACATGCTCAGTTCATTACATAGAATAAGTTTGACAGTGGAATCAACAGTACAAAAACCTCTCGGAAACAAAAATCTACAATTCAACCAAAACGTTAATCAGTTCTGCATTATTAGCCAACCCATGAATTTTGAAACCAATAAGAAGTTTCAGTAATCATGAGGGAAGTAAAAATATAGAGTGGTAGATAATACAAAAACTTGGAGGTTTCATTTTACAAACTCTAGGAAAATCTGATGGAGTTTATCAGATGGCTAAATATATATGTCCAAAATGGGCTGCAAGCAATTCTTCCAAACAGATATCCTGCAGACCATTATTTTATTGTTGCAAATGGCCAGGTATTGCTTTGCTTTATTTTTGATGTGCTGATAACTATATAGCACGTTAGAGTTAGGATAAGATGAATAATTCAACCAAAAAGATACCCAAAAAATTGAAGTTAGAGAGTGAGAGAGTGGTGTGAGAAACAGAATATACATATATGACTTAGTACTATGAATATACACTAATGTGAAAGAATACCTGAGCTGAAAATTCCACAGGTGCTTTGATTGCCACAAAGGAATGGTGGTGTAATACCACAAGCTTCTAAAATTCATAAGATTCCATAGACTAGCAAGGAAATATAATCAAATGAAAGGTAAGAATGCCATGCTATTGAAGCATATATTACATCATTTGTGAAACTGAAACTAAATTAAAGGACCCTAAAACTTGATTACAAAAAAATTCTTTTAGCCAAAATAGACTGGACTTATAGATGTAGGATCAAACGTAAGTTTAGGTAGTGCTTCGCCAACAATCCTGTAGGAAACCTGCAATAAGGAGCCATCATAAAAAGAAAAATGCATCAGAAATGTAACCATCAGAAAAATCGTAATTCCAGATAGTAATTGAACAATTTTGCTTGCCATTGAAATAGCTTAAGCTTATGCGTTTACAAATAACTTTCTGGTCTTGAAACAGTAATCAGCTCCTTTAAATAAAAAATATTCATGAAAAGCAAAAGCTTCAGGTTACATAAGCTATACACCACCATTCATAGGTAAAATTGCTCTATTTTTTAAAGTTTATTGTTACATTTACACCATCTGATAGTTACTTTTGTTGAATGCTTCACGAACAATTGTTTATTGGTAATATTACACCTTAACCCTTTTATATTTGAGTAAAACTTATTTATAGTTGTGGGCTCAATAATGCACCTAGGCTTTCCTAGGTCTAGGTGACGAATGAGAGTGAAAAGCCTAGACCTGTACGCTCAAGCAATGCAGGCCCAATTGCGCAAGAGATGCGGCCCACTTTAAAAACCACAACTCCAAGTCACCGTTTAAACAATGCAATGCCTCACAACGTTTACCATGTTTCACTTAGGCAGTTACCAACGGGTACATCCCAGTTGACCATGACATTTGGAGACCTCGGGGCATGACTCTGGGAATAAGAAAAGATCACACCCTCTGCCAAGGGGACAATAACACTCTTAGAGAATTCTTGTGCACAAGCTTTCTAGAAACATCATGTTCTCCTCAATTATCCTGAATTATTTTCTACTGATTTCACTATTCGTTGTTGCACCCCTACATAGATTGCAAAATTTCTTTTGCAATTACTGTTGTTGATGACCCAGATTCATCAATAAAGAACTATTTCTTCCTTTTGTTTGCTTCACCGACTTTGGTGCAAACAATATTATTGTCAAGAATCCAGCATTTTTCTTTCATTGTGTGATTGTTTTGTGGCTAAAAGTGACAAATTTCGTTGTTTTTCCACAGAAATAGTAAACAGAAAGGATGTTTACCTCAATTCTTCAAGTTCCTTGACCAGCATAGATTCTCGTTATTTGTGAACTTTTCAATCAAGCTTCAATTTCATCCTCTCCTGAGGCTTTATTTTGGGAAAGACTTGGCATACCTGCAAATGGAGTTGGGGAAAGAGAGTTGGGAGCTGATGGTTCACAAGAAAAGAAGAGGAAGTTAAGTGGGTGGGAGGGAGAGTTGGGATTTCTTTTAAAAAATTATCATTTTTGAATATTGATGCTGGACCAACTAGATAAAAACAACAGCAGTTAGCTTGAGTTTATGGATGTGGCATTTTTGCCTCATTGAAAGAAGTTCATGACATTTTTACACCCCAAAAAATTTAATGATGCCAGACATATTTTTAAGAAAAGCTTACACGTATGTTGCCCCTTCACCTTGTTTAATCTTACCAACTAATTCAGATTTGTGTTGAATCAATCCCTATACAGGGAATTTTTCCCAACATTGTCTAAATAGCATATCGTTCAAATATAAAACCTTGTTCAAGTAAACATTGAAACGATTACAGCTAAAAAAATTTCCTTCACTAAAATTTTAATGTTTCATACTGAAGTCTACTGGTTGCTTTCCCCAGATATTGCAATTTTGCTTGAAAAATGTTTCATATTTGTGCCAACTTCTTCAGATTTCATTTCTTTGTTTGCAATTCAATGACAGCTTGAGTCAAAGCCTTCACAATATTGGTGTTGAAATTCCTATGCAAATGTTTTATACGTGCAAGAGGATAATTCAATAGCTAAAATTAAAAAAAAAAACAAACACAGTCACACACACAACAAAATAGTATAATTGAGCGTAAACATTGGGTGTGTTTGGATCGACTTATGGAAAAGTGACTTATATATAAGTCAGATTGTGTAATGACTTTTATGTTTGGATATGCTTTACGAAAAGTGACTTGACTTATTTTTCATAAGTCAGATTGTGTATGTTTGGATAAGTTGTGATTAGATGTGAAAAATAAGTCAGAATTTGTGGGCCCTACCTTATAAGTGACTTATAAATCAGAAATAAATTGTTTTAAACAACTTATAGCTTATTTTGACTTATAAGCTATAAGTTACTTATAAGTCAAATTAACATTAAGCCGAAACAAACATGCAAAATAAACTACCAACAAAATAAGTCACTTTTACTCCAAAATAAGCACTTATTTTTTTGTTTTAAGTCTAGCCAAACATTTCAACATTGGCTTAACATAGCTCGTGCTTCACTATTTTCAGTCGAATTTTCCTAAAGCTTAAGGGCCCTATACTGCTTCACATGTTACCCTCTTGGGTTGATTGATCTCTCTCTCTCTCTCTCTCTCTCATTATTAAATTTAGTGTTGTCTATCAATTATGTAGTATATCCACTGTCTATCTTGTTCTTTCAATATGCTTCAGGTTAAATTGTCTTGTCTATGTAATAAAAATTGTCCTGCCTATTTTTATGATATCTCTCTCTCTCTCTCTCTCTCTCTCTCTCTCTCAATCTCAATTAGTCTCAGCTGCTGAGACTTGAACAGGGGACATTGAGACTCAAGTATGATATTTCCATGCCAGCTAGCCTCTCTTGACTGTCTTGCCTATTTCTACTAAGAACTCGACTACTCGCACTAAACCTATAAGAGCATGCCACCAAGTTGCAAAAACTCTGAAACACAAGTACTTGAAGCAAACAACGTATTGGATACAAATATAATTAGATGCCTCTCCCATTTCCCTTTTTTTATATCCTTTCCGTAAATAAGGACATGCTTAAAAAATTATATCTCTTACATATTTATTGTTTTAATACTAATTTTAACAAATAGTTTGATTTATGTGATTTAGATAGTTACTACTTCATTCGTTCCTAAATATAAGACCCAGTTGACTTTTTTTGGAAGAAATTAAAGAAGCGAAATGAATTACTTAATCATAATTATTAGATCATATGTTAGCTTATAAGTTAAATAAACTACTTTAGAGAAAAAATTTAGAACAATCAATTTTTAAATAACCTATTTATCTTTTTTAGGATTCTCCAAAAAAATCAACTAGATTATATATTTAAGAACGAGTGGGTAATAAAAAATGGGAGGGAGTATAACGTTAGACTCGTGGGTTGAGGAACACCTACAAATTCAAGTTTTACATGATGACTGACGTGTCTTCTTCTAATAAATTTTCTTCCCAAAAACTGGTTTTTATAATATTCATTATTTTTTCCCATTAAATCCTCACATCTTGTTTGCAAACTTCATAAATCGCTTTCATTTGAAGTAGGCCAGCACTAGAACGGGTAATATGCAAGCCCAAAAAGTGATGGGCTGGTTTTAGATGGGTTTTTGCAGCCCACCCATCCAACATGTAATGATTTGCTAAGCTCGATCTCAAGTTGACCAGTCTCTGTTTCTCAACATATGCTGCATAACTGTTTTACTTTTCCGTTGACACGTGACTTCAGCAGGCAATGATTTCCACGAAGTTAACGACTTAACGGAATCAAATGATTTCTTGAAGCTTTTAAAATCAAGGACCTCTGATATTAAATTTCTTCTATAAGTTCAAGATGAATATTTCTCTTAAACCAATATTAGAAGACACTGGTTAATTAAATTTATTCCTGCAACATATCTGGAATGTCCTTTTTTTAAAAGAAAAAAAAATGTCCTAGGGATAAACTTAAACTCTCAAGAAGGTGACTCACTTCATAAACTCTACCTCGCAACCACTAGACCTGACCTTAGTTTCATCCAATCAATCTCAAAATAAAACAGTGTTTATTTGTTCCCACGTCACATCAATTATAATGATACAAAGACGCATGAAACTCATTTCAGTCTCTCACCCAGAGCAATCCAGCACTGGATTCTTCACAATAGTTTTTTTTCCTACCATTATGACCAGGTCTCCTTGGTATTCTAATGAGTCTAATTTTGATCTCTATAATTATGTTAAAGTCGCTGGCCATAACAGAAAACCGTTTAAATTATTTAACTACTTTCAGCCAAAAAAGAATGAGAAAATTACAATGTGTATTATGCACCACATCAATTCACAATTTCTATTCCAGTCAAAGGAAGTCCTGATTGAAGTTGAAGAGCGACATCACCAACAACCTGCATTTGAACAACGAGAGAGGAATTTCAATTGTGCGATTATGATGCATAAAATATCACAAGCAATCATTTCATGCAAATATATAAAGCAATTGTTGAAAATATATCAAGCAAAACAAGAGAAATTCTTGCATGAATCTAGAGCATCACGCCATTTGTGGTCATTGAATCCATTGTGAAAACTTAAAACTTATACGACATTTTATAAATTAATCTCACCATTTTCTATTTATGAAATTAATCACTTCTCTCTAGTCAATTTCTCTACTGTATTAAATGATGTGATTCGATGCATTGTAAATGGGCATATTATAAATGACGTGGCATTCTAAATTTATACGAGAATTTTTCGCAAAACAAAGCATTTTGAACATGGTGACACTAAATTCTATACCAATCACGTCTTGGAGATATATAAAAAAGTCATACCTTAGCCATGGATCGATAAGAATATTCAGTAACACCCGCAACATGAGGAGTCAAAATAACATTCTTGTGTTTTAATATTGGATCATCGGGTTCAAATGGCTCAGTCCAAGCAACATCGGTACCCAGGCCACCTAAGTGACCCGACTCAAGTTGGTGGACCACAGACTCATAATCTATTAGACCCCCTCTTGCTATATTCACCAAAAGAGCTCCCTGCAATTACGTACAAATAGACATATCAGGTGAACAGGGTGAGAGAGGCCATCTTAATTCCAATTTCACAATGACTTCACTGGCCCTGTTAGACGTCAAAAAAGGGGAACATAAAAGCAAGCAACAAGTGTTTGTCCCAGTGGAAGGTGCTTTGGCCGCTCAACCACAATGTCTCAAGTTTGAGTCCGTGTGAATCCAATAAGGCTCGACAATACTCGAATTTGACTCAATCAGATAGCCATATAACAAAAAAACAGGGAAAAAGCAGCTAGTAATGTCCCACACCCAACAGCTCAGTTCTAATATAATATCTTGGACTTAACATTCTTCACTATTGGAACCTTATCTCTTGAACTTCCTTTCATACCAGTCTAGATCTCCCTCATCTAATTCAGAAGATCTCTTCTGTTTCAAAAATTTCATCCCTAAGTTTCTTATATTTCAAGGAAATATTGTTACAACCTATCAGACAAATTGTTTACCACAAATCATTACTTTACAGCTTAACTTGAATTAGGTTCTGTCTTACTTTGATTTTCTGTGCATTACAACACATCTCCCAGTGTTCTCATCAATAGTTTTGGTTTCTGATAAGTAGTGTCTTTCAAGTCTAACGTTTCCAGTTAGTATAAAGAAAAGTATCCCCAGCTGAACATGCTTACAAAACTATTGAATATATATGTCAAAAGCACCTTAAATTTAATGATTTATCATCTTTATCCACCTGGCCCTCCAATCCACAAATATGGACATTAAAAAACAGACCCAATGCGTGAGTCAACCCCTCTATCTCAAACATATTACAGATAAAGTCAGAAGATTGCAACAAACAAAACATGCATGTTTGACCATGGGGGAACCGAAAGGGCACAACAGAAAAAGAAAAACAAAAAAGGAGATGCCAGCCACTTGTCTCGCAGATAAAACCAGAACATAGAAAATGGGAACGAGTAGGGTTTTACAAGGACAAGATTGCTTATGAAGAGCATTAAAATTTGCCTTCATTTAAAGGAAATCAAATTATTAAAACCCCTCTTAGCAAAACTTGAGTAACTGAAAATGGTTTTGTAAACTTTAAAAAAAAAAAAAATTATGCCATTCATTTTCAACTAAGAATGAAGATTATGAAGTTCCGGCTATCAAATATAACATCCAGATAACATCTTTAACGAAAATTAAATAATTTCATAAGAAAATGAAACGAGCAATTAATTAGCAAGAATTGTGAGTAAAAGGATGATGGTCTACGAGCATGTATAATATGAATATATTCAGCACCTATGAGGAAACAAGAAATAAATGATGGCCTGAGATTGTAACAAACCTTCTTCATCGAAGATATGAATTTATTGTTTATAATACCAACCTGAAAAGCATTATATCCAAATCAATAAGTATCCCGGTGAATCAACTTTCAATTATGCATGACATATACCATTTGTTTTAAGGAAATAAATGATGTTGACCTAACATGCCAACGATGCTTGAGCACATAAGGATTACTAGCTTATATTCTATGTGACATTGTCAGCATATCTTTAGTTATTTAAAAAGTTATAGATCAGTCAGTTTAAAAGGAGGATGATGAAGAAGAAGCTGAAGCAGAAAAGCAGCAGGAACAACATCAAGATATGCAAAACATGAGAAACCTGCCCACATATTTATCAACTGTTTTCAATTTCATACATATAAGCCCCCTAATCAATAAGAATAAAAAAGGACAAAAAAATTATGTTTAATAGAGTAGCAACCATGACAAGGGTGGAAAGGGTTAGACCGTTTCGCTGTTTAATCTTAAGCAGCAAACGACAATGTCAGCTTCCTTTGCAAAGTCATATATATCTTCATGATTACCCTTCAGATCAACGAGATCACCAACATCATCTTGAAGAAAGAATACAAAACATGTGAGGAAAAGGAAAGACAGACTAGGGTTTATACTAGTGAACATTCCAGAACATACAACTTTAAGGAAGCTACTTACCACCATATGAAACCCAATTCCGCTTTGTAGCAATAACTTTTACACCAAATGGTCGCAATCGCCTCGCTAAATCTATTCCAATGTTTCCAAAACCAAAAATGAAAACCTACAGGATCAAGGAAAGACAATTTTCAAAAACAGAATAAGAAATGATTGCTAATCTCAGTAACAAGTGAAAATAAACCAAGAAAGATAACAGAAAGAAAAAACCAGTACACTGTTTGCACAATTCTTTTCCTTTCTTAGAGTGTTCACTTTGACAATGCAGTTCCACTTAGTGTCTAATTGAAAGATTAAGCAACTTTTTTACATGAATATCAAGTTATATTACACACACAAAGTATTAGCATACATGCACCACAAAGCAGTCTCTTATTTCATGCCTCAACTAAATCTTTATTTGCCGAGATGCCTGTTTTTACAGCAAAATTTTTCAATCTTCTATGCAGATTATCTTTTTGAGTTTTTTTTTTTTTTTTTTTTTTTTTTGAAGATATCTTATTTTTCTCCTTTGCAACTTTATGCTTCCTCAATAAAAAAATGATTTTTTCATAGAAAAATTAAAAAATTAACTAACTTACCGTTTTTCCTAGTAATGTATCACCAATTGGAACCCCAAGCTTCTTCTGTTGAATGGCAGATGGCATTTCATTCTGCAAGAACAATTTATTTGCATCAGTTGTTCATCAATCTTTCTATTAGGAGAAAAAGCATAAAGGCTAAGTAAGATGGTAACCCACTGCATGCAAGATCAGTGTCTGGTACATCATGGATCAAAATTGGACATAGAAAAACTTATTCAACATCCATTTAAGAGATAGTTTAAGTACATTGCCATCTCCTCTATTATGAAAAAATTTGTTCATCCCTCCCTCTAAACCAAAAGATGCCTTGTGAATAAATCCAATTTTGGCCAGTCCTATGATGAAGAAAATTGTTGTTAGATAGGATAATAGTCAGGGCCTGGAGATGGGGAGTGTAAATGAGAGTACTTGGTTAATTAGGAACTCTGCTGAAGGTTGCAAGACAACGAAGGGTAGGTCAGGCAGCTTACTGTTTAAATGAGTCTCCCTAGTTGCTAAATGAATTAGTATTTTCCTCTAGCACCTACTTTATGGCATAGAGTGTCAGAAGCAAATACACATTTAGCTGAATGGTTGAAATACTGGTCCAGGATTGTTGATACTCAAGCAAGCCCTTGAAAATTCTCTCCTGTACATCTTTCCTTTTACTCAATGTATTCTCTAAATTAGCAGTAGGCATGCACTTTTACTTTTGGGAAGATCATTGCATTGGTCAATCTCCTATTCATGAACTTTTTTCACAACATGTACGTGGTAAGGGATTATCTTTACGTTCTCATTGTGGATTTCAATCAGTAGCATTCCAATAGGATTGTCCCTTGTGGGTCTCCAAAGGGAATGGAAGGGTCTTTTAAGTTAAAACAGGGGATTCTTTCTTTTGTTTGCGCAAGATATCTTATTCTTTGTTTATGCAACATTTCTTACTACTCACTCTACGCATTAACAAATTCTTTTCTCCAACTAAAGAACAAGATAATAACTGTTGCAATCTCAGAGGCTTTTCTTGATAAAATTATGTCTTTGTTAGACATGCAAGAATATTGGAGCTTTGTTCCAAACAAATCTGAGTGATTACAGCTCTTCTGAGGGGCTTTTATAGTGTATTTTCATGTTCTGTTACTTTTATCAGCCATCTTATCCACCCTTTCACAATCTTCACTACTGCTAACTAATAATTTAAAACTGAAGACCTCATACTTGCCGACGAAGGAGACCTAGCATTAGATATATGGCCATTTCTGCACATGAACTAGCATTTCCAGTACAACCACTAGGTATTCTTGCAACTTTAATTCCATGTTTGGTTGCAGCATCAATGTCAACACCTTTATAAAAAGTCACAAAAGGGCATTAATGAATAAGACAAAAGGAGTTAATGTCATTTAACAAAAGAGAAAGACAATTTGATGAGATCTCCATGAACCATCACTAAAGAAAACCAACTGACTCCAAATATAGTACCTTCCAGACCAACACCATACTGCATAATAAGCCGCATGTTAACTGCACGAGAAATGATGTTTGAATCTAGCCTCATGCTTTTAACTATGCACATGTGATAGTCAGCAATAGCCTTGGGCACATCATCAAAGGGGAGAACATCAACCTATAAATACAACAAATCATAGGTAACTAAGCCCCGGTTACATTAAACACCTCATTCTCAGTACAATAAAGATCATAACAAAACACAAGAGTTAAGGTCACTTGGTCACATAATAAATAAAGGATGTATTATTGCAATTACACTTTCACTATTTAATAAAAAATCTATATCCGATTAACAAAAACGCATAGCCAGAAGAAAATCATCTACTATCACAATGACAAGCATAATTAAATTGAATTGAGCCTCTAATTCTGAAGAAAAAGAAATGTTATTGGAGATGAGAAGTTCAATTGAACATGATAAGACATGATCTAATAGGAAAGAAGAAATGACACAAATAAACAGAGAAGAAAAAATTAATACATATATATATATATATTTGAAAAAAAAAAACAAGTTAAAAGAGACCAGCATAGTTTGCAAATCCCCCTACACATCAGAAGCAACCTGTAAACTCTTGAAACTTGAACGTAGCTCCAGACAGCAAAACATTTTTAACAAAATATTAAAATCAGAACCACTTATTAGTAAATTTATTTCTGAAAGTTACATTAAAAAAGATAATACACATTCAAGTATTGAGCAAAGTTATGCATATAGCTTTCCGTTGAATCCTTACTCATTCTTGCTCACAGCAGCATTCTAACCAAATAGGCAAAAATATGTCAAACATAAAATTAAGCAATGATTAAATGAATCGAAAACAAAATATGTAATAATATTAAGGTAAGGCACCTTTATAGATGAATGATTCTGCAAATACTCTATTGTATAATCGTTAGAAGCGGGAAAATGGGGCCCACAAAACAAAACACGGATGATGTGGTTGTCCAGGTTCTTGATCATGCTTCCATTTCTCTCCAAAAGATTCACCCTAACAAATTATGACAGGTAGCGAAGATGTAATAAAGATTAATATCAAATAAATCCTTGAAAATTTTTAGTCAAAAGAAAGCAATTATTTAATCTTTCACACTATTTTTCTTCTCAGTCTGGAAAAGAAAGTAGAGATCACAATGAAGTAGAACACACAGAAGTTCAGAAATTAATATGTAGATACATGAAACAAAAAGGTAAGATACCATGATTCATAATAGAAAAGAAAAATATGCACACAAAATTTTAGTCAGCTTCTGCGTAAAAATTTTGATTAGCCTACAATTAAGGGGCCCTTTCAATATTCCAATGAAACCTCCATTCCCTTCTAAGAACATAGTCGACATCCCAACTTACTAAGTGATATTGCTTATATCTCAATTCCAGAATGCTTCTATACTCAGAAGTCTCTATATGCTATACAAGGAGCACGGATCATATTGTATGAAAAGTTATGTTATCAAGTTCAGAGACACAATTTCAGTTTGCTCAAAGGAAGCTATATATGCATTGCATGAACGCCCTTTGAATCATTTGGGCATTTACAAAATAAGACACTGATTTACTTATCACCACCAACTGATAATTGTAAATAGCCCATAGGGCAAATGATTAGTTGTACTCTATCACAGTTCAAAAATCACAGGACATGATGGCCTGGAACTTCAGAAGTACTGTAGAGCGAAGTGAAAAGAATAAGAAAGAAGCAAAAATTGCAAGCTCATGTCTTGCTGATAGTATATTATACTGATCAGCAAAGCCACAATTTGTAGCAAAATTATTTTTGTAATGTGAAACCAAAAGGTCAATATATAACTCCACCTAGTTAACTAATTTGATTTGATTAAGAATGTTAGCTAAATTAGGTAATATGACATACTTTTTCTTAAGTATAACCATCTTCCTTAACTCCCTCTTCCTCTCTCGGATTATTGTTGAAGGAGTGTCAAACATCAATCAATAGGAGTACTTTGAGAAAAAAATTGAAAAATAAATTAGAAATGGGTGCTACACCAAAATCAACTCCCTAGAGATCCTACATTATGGAAATAATGAAGTACATGCTTTCTTTCAACTTAAGCAAACAACATGCATAACCAAAACAATTTGTTTCACTATGAGAAGGCTTCATTAGTGGCATCAGCTTTCTCAAACCAAAAATAGATTTATTGACCGCAATGTTTCGCTACCAAATACAATCATCTACCACACAGGGATAGGCAAAGCAGAACGCGATGCATACACACAAAAGCAGTAAAAATCGAGAATCAAAGGCTCACTGGGAAGCAAAGTTGGCGGCGGAATCAGTGAAGGGGCGACTTTGAATGTTTAGCTTAACCCTTCCGAGCAAACGCAGCATATTGTCTCCCCGTGATAATTTGTTTGGTACTATTAGTTTATAGTTTATATGTGTCACTGTTCACAATAATTTGTCGTTAGCGCGTAAAGTTTTAATTAACAATTTTGGACTGGTAAAAAAAAAAAAAAAATTTGAAAGTTTCCCTCCAAAAAAATATATTTGTGGGGTACATACCGACGGTGGACAGCCTGTAACATCTAAAACCATCTTGCATGAGGTCATTATAGTTTTTAAACTAAATATAAGATATAATTATCTAATTTAATTATATTAAAGAAGTTCATTAAATTAGTTAAAATTACTCTAACCATCTAATTTTGTTCTGCATCTTTTTAATTTGAAAAAAAAGAATTGAAAAAAATTAGAAATATGTTTTATATTTATGAACAAATTTATGTGTCAAATAGGTTATATATTTTATGTAAAGGAGCAGTTTTCACCAAATTTAAATTTGGTATCTATAATTTTTTTCCTTTTAAATATGTATTTTAACTTTAAACCATTAATGACGTTGGGTACCTGCGACTATCTTCTCCAATGACGATAATGACAAAGGGGCAATCATCTTCATGCCTTCGGGAGCGATTGGCGCAGAATCTGATGAGCAAGCTCTTGTCGAATAAAAATGGTTAGAGGGATATCTTCTACTCCGATTGGGGCATTGCATTGCCACGACTTGATTTTGGTTCGGTATGTTGAAATAGTGAAACAGTATTGGTAAGGTGGCTGGAGGACAGGTCGGGGGCGATGGCGGGGCAGGGGAGGAATTAAATGGGCGAAGAATGTGTATAGATCAGAAGAATGAAGATCTAGAAGTTGAGAGAGGGTTGGAGGGGGGAAAAAAAGAAAAGAAGTGAAGAGAGAAATGGAAAGAAAGAAAATATGTTTCGGATTTTTAGTTGAAAAAAATGGAAAAAAGAAAATGTGTTCAACGGTTAATATAAGAATTACTTGATATTCTTGGTGACTCAGAAATACTTATATTCATGCTAGAAATACCCACAAAAGTTTTGAAAATTCTTCGTACATATCTTGAAAATGTATAAGCGAAAGGTATCATGTATTAGTATTAGATTCAACAATTTTGGAGACTCAGAAATACTCATATTCATGTTGAAAATAGGTATAAAAATCTTGAAAATTCTTTTATATATATATATCAAAAATTTGTGAAATGTAGCATGCATCAGTGTTAGATTGGACAATTTTGAAGACTTAGAAATAATCACATTCATGTTGAAAATACGCACATTAATACATGTTACCTTTTAGGCTTTTACTTTTGCATTTCCGAAATATATATGAATAATTTTCAAGATTTTTGTGCATATTTTCAACATGAATGTGAGCATTTTCAGGTGTTAGAATGGTCTTTTTGGCTGATAGAATTAATTTCACAAGGGGTTTTAGTGAAATTTCAAGGGGGAATCTGACATTAATTTGCTACAATTGGGGTAAATTGAAATTTTCCCTCTTTTTAACTAAGGAAGCCGAATAGATACTCAATCGTATGATATGATCATTTCTGATATATTATTGGATTTCACTTATCACTCCTAAATTTAAAATCAAGTTGACTATTTTATAGAGATTAAGGAAGCCTAATAAAGTACTTAATTATAACATAAGTAATATGTAATTTGATTATATGTTTAGTTTAGAAGTAAGATAAATTATTTTAAATTGGTTTATTTTGCATCCTTAATTTCTCACAAAACAAGTCAACTTAATCTTATATTTAGGATTTAAGAATTATATTATAAGTTAAATAAACTATTTTGAAGAAAAAATCTAGACAAATCAATTTATAAATTAATTATTTAACTTTTTTAGAGTTTCTAAAGAAAGTCTATTGGATATTGGATTAAGGACTGAAAAGAGTATTGAGAAAAAAAAGATAAGAGAGATTAAAGGTGAAGAAGAAAGGCTTTTACTCTTGGAGGAGGAATGTGTTTGAACTACTATGGCAGCATGTGCTTTGCGAAAGACGCTTCTTGGAGGAGGAATGTGTTTGAACTAACATGGCAGCATGTGTAACAACTGGATTTTTACTACTATATTATAACATTTTAATTGAATTATAACCACTTTTCACTGTCAAAAGCCCAAAAATACGAATAAATTTAAAACTTTTTCTTTTCAAACAGTTTTCCAACTTTATTGCAGTTGGAATGGGCTTTTCGAACAACTTAGAATTTAAAACTTTTTTATAAAGCGAAGTGGTTCATAAAACAATTAAAAGTACACTAGCCCTCTTATGGTGTCTATTCATAATTCATAACACTTAGGAAATTTAAATTCCATAATAAATTTATGCAGTTCTATTTCCTGTGCTCTCTATTATTAATTTAATAATTTACTTTTACACCATATACAAATAACATTTCTCAGGTATTCAACCACCTCTTACTTTTCAAATTATATTCCTAATTCTTTCTTCTTATCTTCCTCCCCAGCTAGCTTTTCCCATCCTGCTTACTGAAAATGTTTGGGGAAGGGAGTGAGATTGGAAATCCCAATAGCAGTTTCTTTAATTAACATATATTATCATGCTAGCATTGTCATGTATATATTTCATAAATCTGAACAAATAAAACAATTACACATACTTCCTGCGCTCATGCTCTACCAACCACTATTAACAATATATTTGTTAACTAGTGGAGGCCTTACCTGCAGGATTTCTCGTTATAACATTTAAAGCTATAACGTAACTAATCTGGCAAAGGGGGAGCGACCCACCTAAGCATGGAGTACTCCATAAACTTCTATGCAGGAATTAATAAGGTTTACACCTTCATGCATAATGTAAACTTGAAACAGATATTACAAAATTATACATGCAATTTAATTGTTACTGAAATAAACTGCTACCTGGAACACCAGAACTTAATCATAAGCTTGCTCCTTTCTTTTCCACTGATTTCCTCAACTTAAGCCACTATCAAGACCTATTTACATATAAATAATAAATTAACACCTATACTTATACATAATTATTCCGCGTCTCTCTCTAAAAATCCTAAGTACCCAATACTACCCACATCTTTTCATTTAGACAAATCATAATAAACTAATCCTCATGCTTATTTACATTAGACTTCCTTATTCTCAATGTTTGATTAATAATTACCTAGAGAATAGTTCTTTTTAAGGAGCTTTACCTTTCTTTAATCCTTAGAATATTTGTCTACAGGTTATTTGTATTCCTTTATTCATGATTTTGATTACTAGTATTTCTTGAGTCACATTATTAATGAATTTAATCAATTTAAAGTCTATAGGTTACTCGCATAATTATCAACAGACATTTTCACGTTTAAGTAAAATTCCACTTTTATTACTAATTAACTTCATAATTCTAAAACAAACAGAAACCTTAATCCGATATATTCTTAACACATACAATACTCATATTGGAGTTGAATATTAACCAATCATTAAATATTGTCAGATTAATCACCTATAGGTAAACTTGAATCACATAACTTTAAATAAAAACACGCCATGCCCGGCATAACTAAAAGCATAACACAACATACAAAGAAACCATAGAAATTCATACTCACAAGTAGACAATAACAATTAGAAGTAATTAATAATACATTCCATCCCTTAAATTCCCTTTTTACCTTCTATTACAACCATTAAATGACATTTATAATTGTTAGCTTTGATCTTAAAATAATCGGATTCTAGTCACCATACTTAGTAAATTCAACTTTACAAATACACAACCTTTACTCACTTATCATTTTAAAACCATGATTGGAAAACTCTTACATGATATTTCTTTCCATTATGAAATTATTATAGCTTTAGTAAAATATGAGTCCTAACCCAATATCTTTAACCAATATAAAACAAGACATGCACTTATTAGCTTTATTTCTTAATTTTTAACTTCAAAGAACATACTATAATATAACAATTTAACCCAATCATTGGACAAGTAAAAACACTTAAAACAAAACAGAAATCAGCTCTTAACTCTTAGCTTTATATAATTTCATTAGCAAAAAAACTTATTTTACCTTCAAAGATATTAGTCTAGTCATCGTATTGGAGCCGCCCTATGGACATGCTCTAATGATTTAAATACTCTTTTAACATTTAAAACATCTAGAAGCAACTCACAGGTGGTTCCAAATTCCAATAATAATTTCTGAAACTATAAAACATAATCTAAAAGTTTTAAACACTCCTTTGACATTTGCACATTTAAAAACATCATATTTACTGTTCATAATATTAATTTGGTTCCTCTTCATAACAATCACACATCAAGTTGGTTCCTCCAAATCTTTTCTTCGGTCCACAATCAGTGATTCATACAAGTTCAAATCCTATACCATTTGATATTCGATTTAAAATGTCTATGCTCTTTCTTCTTTATTAATTTTTAACTTCTTATGCTTTCAAGATTGAATCTTGATGCATAAATACGCTGAACAACATGGGTTCCCTTCAATTTAGAGCTTCTCAATTTAAATTTTCACGAAAGCTATCTCTTTGTAAGGTTCTGAAAATTCCAGCCTTTTATTATAAAATTTCATACACTTGTTTTAACTCCCAAATTATGTTTATGATCAGTACATCTCTATTTAAACTAAGAAAATATCAAGTTACCAACTCAATCAGCGATTACAAGCTCTAACCGATGCTAAAGTTTCTAAATAATAAATCCATGTTTTGGGTATAAATAAACCAGTGATAATTAATCAAACTATTGTACTACTTTACAAGCTCAATTTGCTGAAAAACCAAAACGTTTCCACTTAAAGTCAAGAATAAAAACAGAGTACAAATGTAAGGAATCGATTCATTAAACTAAAACCCCCAGGCTTTTACTCCAAAGACAGCGAAGAAATAAATGGTCAGAACAAAGAACTGAAACAGAGCAATAATTTCCAAATCCTAAAATAGAGTATAACATCTATCTTATATCTTATTTTCAATCAATGAAAACTCTGATATATTAAGTTCCATTTTAAATACTGACTATTTAAAACAAAGCTGAACTAGAAATGTTGTGAAGCCTAAAATCACCATAATCAATAAGAAATCAGGTAGGTAACCTCGGTCATCAGTCAATATTGAGCTTCATCACATTATTTTAGTTCACTTAAGATCTTATACACTTGAAATCAAAGCAAGCACAGACCTGAAACAGAACCCCAAAGAAGACGGAGCAAAAAAGGGAAAAATCAAACCATCAAGAAACACAACTTATACATATAAATTAACCAGGAGCAGAGGTACCCAAAATTCTAAAATTCCCTCCACTGTGCGTGAACCCGTCGAACAGCCACAAGCAACAGAGGGAAAAGAAACAAATAACCCAGAAATTTTACCACAATTCACACACATAATCAAGCTTCAATCCTACTTTATTCGAGCATAAATTAATCACCATCAGCCATAAAAACCGACAGCTCCAAGCAGAAACAGGGAAAGAAAGAAAATTCAAGAAAAATTCCAAATTTCACACATCAACATACAAGGCACGTTTATGACACTAATCTTACTCCTATTGATGTTTAATCACGCTTTGGTTCAGTTAAACACCCAAAAATCATCAAATTCCCATCGCATGAACAGTACCCGGGAGCAACTTTTGAAGAAATCAGACAACCCAAGCTTCCTACCTCCAATCCACTTCAAGATTACCCCTATTCAAGTCCTAAGCTTCATTTTTATGGATTCAAAAGCTTCAAAAACCCCTAATTTTGAATCAACCTCCCTCCCAAAAACTCACTCGAATCGGACCAGAAGGAGAAGAAAATGAAGGAAGAGAAGCTCACCATCGACTAACCCAAGCTTCCTGATTACTTTCCTTGCTTCTCGCCGCCGGTCGTGGCTGATTTCCGCCGGAGCTTGCCGCTGGAACCGAAGGAATAGAAGACGAGAGGGAGAGAACAGAGGGAGGAACTCGGGTGAGGGAGAGGAATGAAAAAGAACTGAACACGTGTGAGTATATAATTTAGGAAGGAAGAAGATATTTTAATCAGGTACTTTACCATTTTGGCCCTCTTACAATAACTAATGATATTTTCAACTAGGGGCAGATATTGTCTTTTATATTTCCCTTTTTCTATTTTTCCCTTAAATGAGAATTTTATTTACCATTACCATTTACAAATAAGTATGAATTTGTCCCCAAAATAATTTTTCTAGATATGCTTTAATTTCTAAATTTATTTATAAGATCTTTTAAATGTCAAACAATACCTCAATGTTCTAAATATTCCCTTATTTAAATTTATCTTCCAACTATTTTTCCTCAATTAATTAAATAAAATAAGTTTTAAAAATTACTAAAAATGCACCTAGCCTCATAAATTTATTTATAAGGCTTTTTAATTTCTTAATGACGCCCTAAGATTTCAAATAAATCATTATTATCTCTTTTTCTCCAAGTTAAGTTTTATCTTCAAATTATTTCTCTTTGTTTCTTTAAGAAAATAAGCCTTAAAATTATTAAAAATACCTAAACATTATAAATTTATTTTCAATTCTTTTTAATATTTTGGTAATATTCCCAAAACCTTGAATAATTCCCTATTTTCTATTTTCTAAAATTTGGGGTGTTACAACATGTGCTTAAAACATAAGATGATCATTAACATGTCTCGTCCTTGCTTACCATTATCATTATCAGAAGATAATTGTTGCTGTGCATCTTCTTCATTTTGCCCCTTTCCCTCTAGATTTTAACGGCATTGATTCATCATTTGCCCTTAAAGTGTTTTTCAAACTGTAGGTACCAATGCCTTTAACGGTTTAAAGTTAACTATTTAATTAAAAGGGAAAAAGTATAGGTATAAAATTCAAACTAGGTTAAAACCAATTAAAAAAACCCCGATCAGACCTGTAACACACCGAACCGTCTAGAAATCCGGTCCGGGTGATGACTTGATCTGGGGGGCAATTTGAACCGGTGAGGGGGCTGATCAACTCACCAAAAACCGGGGGACCTGGTTAAAACTAGGAGGTTGAACCAGTTTCCTTCTTTATTTTTCATTTTCTTTCACACCCCCCCCCCCCAAATTGTAATTTTTTTTAGTTTGTTATAATTCACCTAATTATTAACATTCACTTCACTCAATTTTAGAAATAAGGAAATTATAATATATTAAATGCTATTGTACTTGCATATGTTTAATATTTGATTGTTGTCGTTCTTAATATGTGGATTGTAGAATACTGTAATATTTATTTTCACTTGTAATCAATTAATATTTTCTCTTTTTCCCTCTATAAAAACATTAAAATATTCATGTTTGATAAAATCATGCATACCTATCTATATTTACATTTTAGTATTAGTGATTATATTAATGTTAATATCAATAAAATTTTAATATAACTGATCCGACCTCAGCCTAACCATTGACCCTTGAACCAGTACCTCATCCGATCGTTTGTCCAATCCGATTTTTTGAAACTTGGTTAAAACGCTACCTACAAAATGATTTTCCATTAAAAAAAACTAAGGTATAATGTACGCCAAGTATAATGTAGAATGGATTACTTGTTTTGCCAGATTCTTAGATTCTCAATTTCTCACCTTCCAATTTCTTTTTTCTTTTTTTAATAAGATTACCTTCCAATTTCTGCCCCATCTGGTGGCGACTGTACGTCTTCGTTCACGTGAGCTTACTGTTAAGGAGGAAAAGACAAATCGACAATGGTAAGCTCATATGATCGGAAGAATGGAGGTACAGACGCTGCAAGTTGGGTGAAATATAGGAGTTCGATGATCTGAGGATTTTGCAGGAACAATGGAAATAGTTTTTTTTTTAAAAAAAATTTTTGCAGGGCAGTTTAGCATTTCTATATTTATATTCGATTATTTATTTTATTTTTTTTTGATAAAAGAAAAGGGGCTCAAGGCCCAGTTACACTAAAGTTCTAATCATCCTAGGAACACCTATCCCATGTGCTTCTTCTTGTAAAAAATCAACAATTTCATGCGATGGAGTTATCCAGATTTTGTCATCTTCCCGAAGCTCACGACACATGTTTGCCAAAGCATCTGCGCTTCTGTTGCTTTCTAGCAAGAATTGAACATCGCTACCAATTTTTTCGGCCTCTCTAGTGTTGGATCTTTTAATTTCATATTTCTCCATCTCCATAATAGCCAACAACCTATAGCAAATCTCTCTGGCCAATCTTGCTCATGTCTCCTCTCCCTCGCCATGTTAAGTTTTGTTTTAACCATTCCATCCAGTGAGCTCCGAAAAAATCTATTCTTTATGAAAAGGAAGAATTTGCCTCCATATACTTGTTGCTGCATGACAGTCTCTTAATGTGTGTAGATGATCCTCGCTAGCTTGTTGGCAGACAGCACATTCTCCATCGCTTCCATCCCACTTCCTAATCATGACCTTTGTAGGGAGTTTTCGATGATAGCATCTCCACATGAACACCCGAATTCGTTCTGGTGTTTTTAGCTTCCAAATGGCCCTCCAAACTTTTTTATCCTCCATTGCAATTGTAGTGAATTCACCATGCCCAGTTAATTTCCATTTATCCTTCAATCCATTCTCAACCCCTTCTATATTCATTTTAAATTGCTCCCACATCCTAGCGAGGGCTTTCCAGAGTCTTGAATCACCTACTTTGGCAATTACTTCTTGTCCATCTTCTCTCTCTCGCCCATACTTCCCCAGCAGCACCCTAACCCATAGTTCAGTTGGGTTTGAATGAAGTCTCCAAATTAACTTTAACAAGTATGACTCATTCATGATTTTTAGAGACTTTATTCCTACCCCACCTACTTCCTTTTCTCTACAAAGTTTTTCCCACGCTAATGCATGCCAACCCTTCCTCTCCTCTGTGTCTCCCCAAAGGAAGTTCCGTTGGATTTTCTCTAGTTCATCAATTGTTCCCTGTGGCAATAAGTCATGCTGCATGGGGTATTGCGCCATTATGTTAGTCACCGACTTCACCAGCGTCATTCTTCCAGCAAGTAAAAGACTTGAGGCCTTCCAACCATTGAGTCTCTTCCTCACACGTTCCACAATACTTTTATACTTGTCCCTTCTCCTTCGAGGTGCTGTAATTTCTGCTCCAAGATATCTTGCTAGTTCTTCTACTTGCTTGAATCCTCTCCTCCTACAGATATCTCTTCGAGTAGATATTCCTACATTTGTTGAAAAATAAATGTAGGTCTTATCTTGGCTAACTTTATGCCCTGACATGTCTCCAAAGCTCTATAAACACTGCAAAAAACAATTAATATTTTTTGTGTCCGCTTCTGCAAAAAGAACAAGATCGTCAGCAAACATCATATGGGAAATAATCAGGCCTTTTCGACCAGCTCTCATTCCTCTCCACTGTTTCACTCTCACTCTATCTAAAATCATGTGTGGGAACTTTTCCATTCCAAGCACAAATAGGTAGGGGAAATAGGATCGTCCTGTCTCAAACCGCGAGATGGTTTAAACTCTTCCAACTTTTCTCCATGCCATAAAATGCTTGTTGTGGTAGTGTCAATACATTTCAATATTCTATGTGACAGCTCCTTGGGACATATAAGCTTTTCAAGAACACCTCCCATATACTTCCAACTTATTCGGTCGTATGCTTTCTCCAAGTCTACCTTTATTGCCATAAAACCTTTTTCCCCCCCTTTTTCTTCCTCATAGAGTGTATCATCTCATTTACAATTATAACATTATCATATATGTTTCTCCCTAGTACAAAGCTCACTTGGTATGGAGACACAACTTTCCCCATAATCCTTTTTAGCCGATTAACTATGAGCTTGGAAAAGCACTTATATTACGCATTGCAACGAGATATGGACCTTAGCTGATTTACTTTCTTCGGGCATTCAACTTTTGGAATCAGAGTGACTAAAATTTTATTAATCTCCTTTAGCATCTCTGGGGTTCTCCTCATTTTCTTGATTGACTCGCATACTCCCTCATCTACTATGTCCCAACACTTTTGGAAGAAAATAGCTTGAAACCCGTCATCTCCAAGAGCTTTGAACCCACCCATAGTGAACATTGTCGCCCTTATATCTTCATTTGAAATTGGAGCCGAGATCTCATCCCATTCCTCTTTTTTCACCTCTGGCCACCCATGTTGTGTGCTTATCCAAATCATACTCTCCTCCTTCTCTCTAAAGAGGTTTTGGAAGAAATTATTAATGACTCTTCCTACCTCTTGCTGTAACATCCTAAAAAATTTTAATAGGGGATTAGTAGGCTAATTAGGAATTGATTATTGAATAATGATGGATTATGAGAATATTTGAAGGATTTTGAGGTATTTTTGAGGATTTTAAAGGCCTAGTTTCGCCCTTATATTGAGAATAATAATTTTGAGAAAATTATTTTTTAGGCTCAAAAGAGGTTGTTATAGGAGGAAATAAATAAAGCATATTATGGGAAAATTTTGAGAGTAGAAAGAAAATTTTTGGATCAAAAGAAATAAATTTGAGAATTTTAGGGCCTAATAATGTATTTTTTTCTCTCTTCCTACTCACAATTTTCCCCAGCCGACATTGCACTCCCGTGACCTTCTGTTCCTCCCATGATTTTCCAACTTTTTACTATTTATCAATTATATTATTATTATATCCCTCGTCCGTCTCTCTCTTTCTCTCTCTCTCTCTATTGCTCTCTTTTATTTATTTATCGGAGTCCGTCGGCGTAGGAATAGTAAGTTTTTCGGCCAACTAAGCACATTTTTGGAACCCCGTAAGTCTCCTCTACATTTCTATATCATTAGTTTTTCGATTTGATATACTTGAAAAATTAGACCTTGTCTAAATTGATAATTTTTGGGAGTTCTAAAATTAATAAATTGAAGCTTAGGCCTCGATTATAAGTTTCTCTAAGTAAATTTACATTATTCGAGGTTTTTTCTAATTATTGGGAATTTTTGGGATTTGTAGATATTTTAGAAATTAGGACTTTTGATGATCTGAGGTACTAATGGTTAAATTGATTATTTTTAGATGTTTATTAAGGTTATATGAGGAGATTTAACTGATGGATTCGACTGAAGTTTGGACCCAAGAAAATATTGATGGATAAAGTTTGGAATTAGTGGAATTTTATGTAGGTAATTCTGTAATTCCAGATGTTGGATATGGGTTTATGGATTTATGGGATTAGTTTATACTCAACAAAAATAATATTTAATTAATAATATTTATCATTTAGTAATATTTTATCCGGAATAAAAAAAATAAAGGTATGTATATATTTAGGGGTAGTTTAAGGAAAAAATTGTGTTAGAATACTTTTAGGAAGTGTTGAACTATTTAATAGATATTTATATTGATATTGTAGAGTCTCATTAAGAATTACGGAGTGACTTTGTGTGATTATCTGTGAGCTAAGGAGCAACAGGTAACTCTGGAAATTTCTTTCGTATGCTTGTGAATTATGTATAGTTTTATTTTAATTAATTATCACACAATAATAAGTTTGTCAATTTTCAAGCATGCTTGCTTATTGCCTATTTGCTATGGAAAATAAATTACGCTTGTTTTATTTTAAGCATGCTTGAGTATGTTGAATATAATGGGCTGATAATTATTTATGAATTATTTATGGTGTAATGATGATTGCATTTGCATCCATGAGGGGTTAAGATTTGAAGAGGAGATATATGATATCCGTACTACCACGTGGTAAGCCATCACTCGGTGCACAGTGGATGGCACTTGTCAGGGCCCCTCCTTCCATGTTTTCCTTTGGCCGGGATTGCATTAGAGTTGTGGGACATGTGACACCTCCTTAGTGTGATTCTTTAAGGTGGGGAGCCATAGTCCGGACTTGAGCTCTGTATCTTTGGCCGGATACATCTTAAGTACTGGTGAGCTTGAGATAATTCAGTTGTATGAATTAGTTCTCTGTTGGACAATGTGTGTTAGCCTATGGCTCCAGTCAGCGGAATAAGGATGGACGGTGATATAAGGAGTTGCATATTGCATATTATAAATATTTATTGGTACGACTCGTTGAAAAATTAAAAGAAATGTTTTCCCTATGTTGAGTGTACCTAATATGTATTTGAAAGCTATGAGTTGTACGAAGAACTACATGTGTATAATTGGTTAAATTAGAATTATACGTGATTTGCTTGTGTATGTTAGGATTTTTCGGTAGTTACTGAGATGTCGATCTCATCCTATTATTAACAATTTTCCAGGTGAATGATCTAATAGGAAGCAAGGGAAGACACTTGAGGAGAGCCTCCTTAGAGGCTCTAGTGCTCATTGAGCACATTTTAGCCACTTTATATTAAATTGTCATGACGGTAGGATTATTTATAAATTATGACGATTTTTAATGCTATAATAGCATTTTGGTCAAGTATTTGAATAATAATTTTTGGGGGGTGTTACACTTGCTTCCCTTCCACCCATTCATTTTCCTCATTTTTTAGCATAGTAATTTTGCACTTCTTCCTCTTAATCTTTGTTTTAAGATGGTAATATTTGGTGTTCCTATCCCCATCATTCAGCCACTTCGTGCGTGCCTTTTGGAACTAGAGAATTTCTTCTTGAGCCAAAATTTCATTTAGCTCCTTTTGCATATTCCATTCAAGTTCTTCTGGAAACGAGTTGTACCTCTCTTGCATTGCTTTCTGGATTCCGTTTAGTCTCCGAATCAGCTCCTTCTTTTTCTTGGTTATATGCCCAAATACCTCTACATTCCACTTGCATAAATCTGATTCCATTTGTTTCAAGGCTTCCCATGCCTCTCTTTGGTGATTCTAATTCTTCCCATAATCTAAATCATAATGGGATGGTGGTATGATTGGATATGAGGTCCCACTATCACTGAAGTCTCTCCAAATAAAGTTTGCCACTCAGCATTGCACAGCGCCTGGTCAAGTTTCTTATAAAGCCTTCTTGTATAACTGATTTTTGGCCCTTTCCACGTGAATCTTGGAGCTTTAGATCTCATATCTATTAGTTTGCATCTATTGATATTTTCTTGGAACCGTCTGCATTTTTGTATATTAATCTCTGTACCTCCTCTTTGTTCATCCACATCTTCGATATCATTAAAATTACCTGCTAGTAGCCAAGGCATCTTCATTTGCGATGCTATTTTTTCTAGTTCCTCCCAGCAAACTCGTCTCTCTACTTTTCTGGGGTTCGCATAAACTGCCGTGAAGCACCAACTATCTTTTGTTATTCCAGGAATGTTGCAATGGAGGAATTGTTTGTGTTTTTAAATAACTTGAACTGTAATGTTGTCATCATTTTATAGCAACCAAATTCCCCTTGACATCCCTTGTGCCTCCACTCTTTCCTGTTTCTGAAAACCCATTCTCTTGATTACTGCTTGAGCCTTCTCACCACTACATCTAGTCTCTAACAAAACTAGAATTATTGGGTTAAATCTCCTTTTCATTTCTTTCACTGCATTGCCAAAAGCTTTACTAGCTGCACCTCTTGCATTCCAAACTATTATCATTAAATAAAATAATAGTAACTATGACAAAATCATCACTTACCTCATCCTTGTAGAGAAGCTTAGCTGCCTCCCAAATTCACCACGTTTTCTCCCACTTCACACACCCCTTCCTTTAGTTGTACTTGCAATGAAACGTTTTCCTCATCTCTATTCATTGAGCTTTCCAGTTCTCTTGGGTCAGGAGGTTTATTCTCCTACATTCCCATAGTTTAGGGAACTTCTTTAGGGAGGCTCTCTAGGAATGAATCCATAATAGTTTCATCCAAAGCTCCTTGTCCTTCACTTAATACACCCAAGCCTTCAATCTTATTTGAGCCCGATTCGCTGCCTCTTGTGCCTTCTCCTTCTTCATTTCTTGTGTATAGTCTAACATCATTTCATTATTTTTCTTCAACCTATTTTTCCTAAATTCCTCTCGGCCCCGATTGCTTGGGTGGGCCTTGAGTCTCCTTGTTTGGTTGCTTCAGCCCTGCACCCATATTTCTAACTTGACAGCTTTGACTTTTCTCAGTGGATCCCTTTCCATTTTTTGTCACTTTCTTCCCTTCTTATTTCTCTAATTCAGCTCCTGTAGCCTTGTTTAGGCTAGTAACCCGAGGAGACACCTGCTCTTCTTTTCTTTCCACGTTGCTCGAGATTTCTTGCAGAGATTTCCTTCCTTTTTCACTATCTTTTCTGTCTCTATTATCAACCTCCTCTACCTCTAAAACTGAAAATCTTGAGGATTTTTCTCTTCCCTTGTCAGACGTTATGTCACTTCTCTGACCTGCCCCATTTCTCCTCCCTTTTGTTGTACTTTCCTGGTCTTTCTTGGGTCTTGTACTAGCATCCATTCACCAAACTTCCCTCCTCCTCCTTCACCATTTTTTTCGGCCACCTCTCCGTTCATCGGGTTTTTCTTGCTTTCATCCTTTGATGTTTCCTGTCTTTTCTCTTGGCTACTCCTTGTTGGGCAATGCTCCGTGTCGTGCCCGAATCTCCCACAGTGGAAGCAAATGAGGTGGAGTCCTTCATACTCTATTTTTAGTGCATTCCCATCTACCATATAAGACGGCAGCAAGGGGGCTTCCAAATCAATCTCCACACACATTCTTGCATACATGGTCCGGCCTTTAAGTAGTGTCATTTCATCCACCTTGATGGCCTTCCCAATTGCATTTCCTAAATGGAAGAAAAATTTCTTGTCATAATAATCAACAGGGAGTCCCGAGAGTCTTACCCATATGGCAAGTTTTTTGTTGTACTTTCCTGGTCTTTCTTGGGTCTTGTACTAGCATCCATTCACCAAACTTCCCTCCTCCTCCTTCACCATTTTTTTCGGCCACCTCTCTGTTCATCGGGTTTTTCTTGCTTTCATCCTTTGATGTTTCCTGTCTTTTCTCTTGGCTACTCCTTGTTGGGCAATGCTCCGTGTCGTGCCCGAATCTCCCACAGTGGAAGCAAATGAGGTGGAGTCCTTCATACTCTATTTTTAGTGCATTCCCATCTACCATATAAGACGGCAACAAGGGGGCTTCCAAATCAATCTCCACACACATTCTTGCATACATGGTCCGGCCTTTAAGTAGTGTCATTTCATCCACCTTGATGGCCTTCCCAATTGCATTTCCTAAATGGAAGAAAAATTTCTTGTCATAATAATCAACAGGGAGTCCCGAGAGTCTTACCCATATGGCAAGTTTTTTGATGGTCTCACTCTAAGGATTAAAATTTCTCTTCCATGTTTGCACCATTATGTAGTGACCTTGTATAAGCCACGGTCCACCCTCCAAAGCAAATAATAATCCTCTAATGACTGGAAAGAGGCAAGAAAAAACCCATTTCCTATTATTGATAAGTCCACCATTCCTGACTTCCCCCACATAGCCTGCAGTTTTCTTCTCAACATCATGTACCCCATGGATCCCCCTAGCATTTTAATTATCAAGGATTTTTTCCACATCCTTTCCAATCTTTGCTTCTCATCCTCAGAGAACTGAATATGGGGACCTTTCTTAGTATCCATTACTGAAACTCCCTTCTTCATTTCGTCTATATCATTTATAAGCAAGTTGCCGTCCCATATCTCCTCTTCGCCTCCTTCCATTTCCTGGTCTTTATCATGCACGCTCCTTGACTTAACAGCCTCACTATATGATTTCGAAGCCTGCCTGGTATTGTCCTATTCCATCAGTTGATCCTGCAACCATTCTTCCTCCCTTGCTTGCAATGACACCTGCCCAGTGAAAGCACCTTCTCTTCTCTGCATTTTACCTCTCAGACTACCACCTGCAGTTTGATTTAGTTCTAACCTATTCCCCATTCCCATACCTGTGCTTGGACTGGCATCTTCCTTCTCGACCTGTGGCCGATCCGGAGGATGTTTTCGTTGGTTAAGATCACTCGAATTCATGAGACACTCTCAGACTTTCTCTCTCTAAACTTTCTCTCTCTGACTGACGCCTTTATATTCGATTATTTAGTCTTCTAAATAATTATAACCAAGGATCTTCACAATAAAGATTATTAGCTCTTATAGGTCCTTGTTTCTACCTATCAAGACCAATATTTATAAGCAGTATAAAGTCCTAGAATCAAAACCAGTAATTTTGAAATTCACAGACCAAAATCATAATTGATTAAAAATTTAGGGACTTAAAGGGATATTAGCCATTTAATTAAAGTATTATGTAGATAAGAAAAATGAGATAATAGTAATTCAAGTTAGAGAAATACACATCATTTGAAACTTTGTGGAATCAAAACATAACATGTGAGCTTATTTTAATCTTATTTTGTTAATGATTCATATGAGATAATTAACAATTTATTTTATTTTCATTGCATACAAATGTTTTTGTTTACCAAGTTAAAAAGTATATTTTTGAAAAAGAAAAGTTAAACAGTAAATTTTTTCAAATGAATTATCAGCCATGTAGGACCAAAATTAATTGAATTGTTTGTGGTTTGATTGGCAGAATTCAAATGATGTGATACTCTAATATTATAGTAAGTAAGTATTTCTCCTATGATATGCCGGGGCAATAATTTTTGTGGAAAATGACTGAAAAATACCTTTTAAATTTCAAAATCCTAAATAGGTAATTCTTAATCGTTGATATCGTTATACACTTCTGGTAACAAACAAAAAGAAGTTGGTAAAGTTAGGAAGTTGGTAAATGGATAGGTAAATGTCGGTAAACCATTATCCAAAGTTGGTAATCCGTTATTCGACTTTGGTAAACCATTATCCAATTCTGGTAACAAACAAAAAGAAATTGGTAAAATCATGATGTTAGTAAATGGATGAGAAATGTTGGTAATCCGTTATCCAAAATTGGTTATCCATTATAGGAATTTGATAATCCATTATATGAATTTGGGAAAGAATGGAAGTTGGTACATAAATTTTTTACACTATGAGATGGTAGGTTCGATTCCCCACCCCTCCACTTTCTCAAATAAATTTTTGTATCATCCCCTCCAAAAAAAAGGTTAAATAACCCCAATCTTGCCCCAAACAGCGGAGCTCAGCTGGTGACTGGTGGGTGTAGGTCCTTTTTAATAAAAAACTAAATTTGTTCAGGGGTGATTTGGTCATTTTCTTTAAATTTGCAGAGGACGGTTAGGTCAGTAGCATGTTATAATCCTTTTTGAAGTTCGCTGTATTTAACTGTCATTTGCATATTTCATGAGTTTTTCTGAAATTTTCCCAAAATTATATATATATATATAAAAGAAATAAAATCATAATATATCTAATTGTCACATAATAATATCATAATATAAGGAGAATCAAAATAAAATATACTAATAAATAAATTAATTTATAATTTAACTACAACGGCAAATAAAAAATAAATACTACGTAATATGGATGTTAGAAAAAAAATGTGCTAGTAGTTAGATGAATTTTTTCTTATGGAATTGGAATTAATTGTAGGGAAAATTCCAGAAAAAGACTCTCGAATTACCAAACAGACACTTTGATACAGCGAATTTAAAAAATGACCAGTCAGTACAAATCAGTACAGTGACTAAATTGTCTTTTCACAAATTTAAAGGAAAAGTCCAAAATGCCCCTGGTTCAATTATTTTTTTTAATAATGGGTCACCACCACCACCCACTACCACCGGCGGGGGCCACCCCGCCAAGTGGCAGCCCCACACCACGCCATGTGGTAGCGTGCCACGCTGCCACGTGGCATGTGGGGGGCAAAAATAAATGGGGAAGTGGAGAGGGTGGGAATCAAACCCACCCCCTCCACATGTTACCACCAAGCCAAAATGTGTTCATGTTATATATATTGCAAGCAATATATATATTCCATGTTTCATTCGTTCTCAGAACTGTTCAAGGGATTCCCAACTTTTGTTAAGGGATTACCAACTTCCAAAACACTTCACCAAATCTTCGTACTTGTTACCAGAAACGTTTAAGGGATTCCCAACTTCTCATAAGGGATTCCCAAGTTTTGTTAAGAGATTACCAACTTCCAAAATACTTCACCAAATCTTCGTACTTGTTACGAGAAACGTTCAAGGGATTCCCAACTTTTGTTAAGGGATTACCAACTTCCAAAATACTTCACCAAATCTTCCTACTTGTTACCAGAAACATTCAAGGGATTCCCAACTTCTCATAAGGAATTCCCAACTTTTGTTAAGGGATTACCAACTTCCAAAATACTTCACCAAATCTTCGTACTTGTTACCCGAAACGTTCAAGGGATTCCCAACTTCTCATAAGGAATTCCCAACTTCTGTTAAGGAATTTCCAACATGTACATTACCATTTACCAACTTCCGAAGTTGGATTCCCTTATGAGAAGTTGGGAATCCTTTGAACGTTTCTGGTAATAAGGAGGAAGATTTGGTAAAGTATTTTGGAAGTTGGTAAATGGTAATGTACATGTTGGAAATTCCTTAATAGAAGTTGTGATTCCCTTTTGAGAAGTTGGGAATCCCTTGAACGTTTCTGGTAATAAGGAGGAAGATTTGGTAAAGTATTTTGGAAGTTGGTAAATGGTAATGTACATGTTGGAAATTCCTTAACATAAGTTGGGAATCCCTTGAACGTTTCTGGTAACAAGTACGAAGATTTGGTGAAGTATTTTGGAAGTTGGTAATCCCTTAACAAAAGTTGGGAATCCCTTGAACAGTTCTAAGAACGAATGAAACATGGAATATATATATTGTTTGCAATATATATAACATAAACACATGTTGGCTTGGTGGTAAAACCACCAAGCCAACATGTGGAGGGGGTGTGTTTGATTCCCACCCCCTCCACTTCCCCATTTATTTTTGCCCCCCACATGCCATGTGGTAGCGTGGCACGCTGCCACGTGGCTGGGTGGGCCCTACCGTCGGTGGCGGCAGCCCATTATTAAAAAAAAAATAATTGAACCAGGGGCATTTTGGACTTTTTCTTTAAATTTGTGAAAGGACAATTCAGTTACTGTATGGATATGTACTGACTGGTCATTTTTGAAATTCATTGTATCAAAGTGTCCTTTTGGTAATTCGATTGTCTTTTTCTGGAATTATCCCTTAATTGTATATTTAAAAATTTTTACTTAATCAATATCTTATAATACTCTTCCACCATTCCCTTCCTCAAAATTCGTGCCCCTCTCACAAAACACTATTCCTAAAACACTGTTCATAAGGATTCTACCACCAAATTCTTCAAAAAAATTTCCACTCACTTTTTCCCTTTCCCACCCTTAATTTTAAATATTCACTACCCATTTTCCCGCCTAACCATTTTAAAATTCAAACTAAATCATTTAAACTCATTCTCCCTCCCAAATCATTTCTATTCAACCCAAACTCCACCTATTTAAAGCCATTATTTCCACTGCCTGGGGTTCAAAAGTTTCCAAGCAGAGCAGGTTCAAAGGTTTCCAAGCGTAGCAACTGTCGGGTGGGAGTTCCTCCACCACAAGGTCTGACATTACTTCAACTTAAGTACTCTTCAATAATTTTTGTTTAGATTTTAGGGTCTTTCACTACTACAAAAAACAGAATTCACGTCCCCATTTCACGTCTCTTTTTTTAAAATGAGATGTAAAAAAAAGGCGGTGGCAAAATTGTAAATAAGTGAAACACTTTTAACGTCTCTTTTTTAAATATGAGACGTGGATTCTCTGAAAAAAGAGCGCCAAACAAAAAAATATGGGAAAATATAGGCGGGAAATTACTTTCCACGTCTCACAAAAAATGTGAGACGTGGAAAGTTGTTTTCAACGTCTCACAAAAAATGTGAGACGTTGAAAACTGCTTTCCACGTCTCACATTTTTTGTGAGACGTGGAAAGTAGGCAAAAAATTTTTTTTAAAAAAAAATCTAAAATCTTTCCACGTCTCATTTTTATTTATGAGACGTGGATTATTGTGAAATTTGGGCGCGGAATTTGAAAATAGGCAAAATAATAGGCGGGAATTCACTTTCCACGTCTCACAAAAAATGTGAGACGTGGAAAGTTGTTTTCAACGTCTCACAAAAAATGTGAGACGTTGAAAACTGCTTTCCACGTCTCACATTTTTTGTGAGACGTGGAAAGTAGGCAAATTTTTTTTTTTAAAAAAAAAATCTAAAATCTTTCCACGTCTCATTTTTATTTATGAGACGTGGATTATTGTGAAATTTGGGCGCGGAATTTGAAAATAGACAAAATAATAGGCAGGAATTCACTTTCCACGTCTCACAAAAAATGTGAGACGTGGAAAGTTGTTTTCAATGTCTCACAAACATATGTGAGACGTTGAAAACTGCTTTCCACGTCTCACATTTTTTGTGAGACGTGGAAAGTAGGCAAATTTTTTTTTTTTAAAAAAAAATCTAAAATCTTTCCACGTCTCATTTTTATTTATGAGACGTGGATTATTGTGAAATTTGGGCGCGGAATTTGAAAATAGGCGGGAATTCACTTTCCACGTCTCACAAAAAATGTGAGACGTGGAAAGTTGTTTTCAACGTCTCACAAACATATGTGAGACGTTGAAAGTCTCTTGAAAATTAAAAAAAAAAAGATTAACGACTTTCAACGTCTAACATATATTTGTGAGACGTTGAAAGTCCCTTAAAAATTTAAAAAAAAAAATTGCCCCCCCTTTTCCACGTCTCACAAAATTGTGAGACGTGAAAAGAGACTTTTAACGTCTCACATATGATTGTGAGACGTTGAAAGTCCCTTAAAAAATTAAAAAAAATAAAATTACCCCACTTTTCAACGTCTCACATATGTTTGTGAGACGTTGAAAGTCTCTTTCAACGTCTCACAAACATATGTGAGACGTTGAAAGTCTCCTATATAAAAAAGAAAATAGGCTTCCCCGAACATAACCCTTTCCTCCTCCCCACCTCCTCTTTGCCTCTTCTCCCTCCGTCTTCTCTCTCTCACCACGACAACACAGGCTTCTCCCTTCTTCTTCTTCCTAGAATGTCCACAAATCAAGCTTCTACCTTCGTCTTCTTCGTCTTCTTCTTCGTCTTCTTCGGCCAGGGATGGAGAAGCTAATGTCGCCCTTCAAGAAAACTCATCATCAGACCCTCGCATCGTCGGAATCACAATCTCCGACAAAAATCTCAAAGGCTATATCCCCTTATAACTTGGATCTCTAACCTACCTCGGTAGAAAATTTCTACGGCTTTATCCTTCTATTTGTGTTGAAACATGTTCATTTTTTGTTTCCAAGCTAGTATCACTTCATTCTAAATTTCTTGATTCTGATCTTGGACTAATATGGAACCATTTGTTCCCTTATGGACCATGAGAAAGAGTTAGCATTAGACTCTTTATTTGCACAGATAAAATTGGATTCTGGCTTTGGTTATATGTTTCTCATTATGTTTCATCGTGGTTTGTTGGAATTTGCAGTAAGTAACAGCTTCTATTGATAAAAGAGTAAAGGAAAGAAGGAAGAAACTTGAGGTACGAATTTCTTATTTGTCTTTCACTAGTTCTGGACTGTTTTGGGAACATACTTCTTGTTGAAACATATTTTTATCATTTAAAGTTTGCACATCTGTGAACATTTGGTATCTTGTTTAAGGTCTTTGCTGGTGAAAAATAGATAGAAAAAAGGTTAGAGTCAGTTTGGGTGAACTAATACTGATAGGGCTCTTTTATTTTTTTTTGAATTAATACTGATATGGCTCTAGCATTTTTGTAATATTAGTTTGGATATAAATAATAAAATTAGTTCATTTTGTTTACATTTTAAGTGTTATATTCCTATTATTCTGATAAAATATTGGGATTTTTTTTATTGGGGTTAATCAGCCTAATTAAGAAAATATTCTTTTTTTTTAAAAAAAAAAGACTTTCAACGTCTCTTATTCAAATAAGAGATGTGGAAAGTATTTTCCACATCTCATTTAAAAAAGAGATGTGGAAAGTAGGAACTTTCCACGTCTCACATTCAAAAAGGAGACGTGGAAAGTTCTGTGACCACTTTCCACGTCTCATTTTTGAATGTGAGACGTGGAAAGTCCCACTTTCCACGTCTCACATTAAAAAATTAGACGTGAAAAGTGGGAACTTTTCACGTCTCACATTTAAAATGAGACGTGAAAAGTTCCGACTTTCTACGTCTCCCTGATCTACGTCCCACTAAAAAGAGACGTGAAAAGTCCAAAAAAAGAGACGTAAAAAGTGCTTTTTTTAGTAGTATTTGTTTTGAACATGCATGTCAGTTCATTGTATCCGATAGGGTTTGAGATTGCAGAATTTTGGTGATAATGGTGTTTGAATGTCTTTGAACAGGTTATCGGGATTTCCGAAGGACGCTTATCCCACCGTCGAGATAAACATAAGCGCAGGAGCTCCCTCTAGCAAAGACCTTGATCCCCATCCCAACAAGAAGAAGAAGCGCAGCCACTGCCACACCCAACCCAGATACAGGAAATGGAAGCGTAAGAGTTCTTATTGCTACATAACCCCAATATTTTAACACATCCTCTGGAATTCCTTCCTCTCTCAACATGAATTATATTTTTATTTTACTTTACTTTTTCATATTCTTTAAGGAGTGTCCACATCCATGTGACAAGCAGATGAAGGAACTGAGCCGGGATTAATGTTAGAGCCACTGCTCTACTATGAAGCAGATGAGAAAAAAGAACAACTATTAATCTGGAAAAGTAAATACAATGGAGGAAGATGAAGCAGAAGTAAACTAAATACTAAGTGAGAAAGTATAAAAACGTACTGGATACACTCTTACCATTATTCCATTGTCATTCTCCCTCCCCTCTCATCTTTTTCCATTGCCCATATATACCCAGCCCTTCTTCTTCATTAAATATCATTATAAGCTCCATTATTCATGGAAACAACCAGCACAAAACAAAGACTTTACCATGTCTACATCCCTTCCTTCTTCAACAGATCTTCACACGACAAAAGAAAAAGGTGATAGAGGAAGGAGAGAGGGGTAAGACACCAGAAATAGATCAAAAGAGAAGTGAATGAGGAGAGGAGAAAAGCCAAAACTAAAAATTTAAAGATCTTAACTTTAAAATCAATTGCCTAAGTCATATGATCACATATTAAATTGGAAAAAATTAAGATTAAAAAAAATCAAATAGGTGAACCTTCTATTTTTCAAAGAAGGACCAGAGTTGCGTTATGGGAATCATCATTTTGAACTCAGTTCGTTTACTATTTATTGTCTTCCTCCTTGAGATAGTGTGACTTGTGCTTCACAGAGGAGGAGGGTGAAGGAACTTAGATTCAAAGTATTAGAGGAAGAGAAAGAGGCGGCGGGAGGTGGGCTTCATCTGCAGGTTGTCGATCCTTCTTCGTTGTCGCCGTCATCAAAGGTGGCGCCGCATCACCGGCCGCTGAGGGGAACACAGATTGTTTTGGGGGAAAATTTTAAAGCTGAAGTGAAGTGAAGACACGTTTAACTCAACATTTTTATAAACTAAAGATAAAGATAATTTCCCCTTGAATTCTATGCCTTCGCTGGTCTTCCTTTGCATTTGGTGATGATAGGACTAATGGCAAAGCAGAGGGAAGAGTGGCGCAGATGAGAGAGAATGAAATAATAAAAAATCATATATTCATAATAAGAAATCATATATTTTTAAAAGAACCATTAGAAAAAATATTAACATCAATAATCCGAATCCCTTGGCAAAAATTTTCTTAGTAATCATCTATGTCATGCCTGGATTTTTTATAACCATATATATTGTTTCAATTTTTTTTTTGCCAACATATTGTTTCAATTGGTACGTTGCAGTTGTCATAAAAAATGTAATCAGTTAGTTGGCAAAAAATATGTAATCATGTTATTTTACTAATTATTAGTTGCTCCAACTCGTCCTTAATATAAATCACTGATTAACAAATAACAGATGCATCGTCCCTTTTTTTTAATTAAAGAACAGGGTTAATGGATGAAAGTATTGGGTGAAATTCCTAACAAAAAAGAAAAAAGAAAAAAGAAAAAAGAAAGTATTGGGTGAAATTTAATATCCAATGGAGAAAAGGTTGTCTTGGGGATAAAAAAAATGGGATAAGGGTCAATTTTCAATGAAGATCATTGGGTGTCCGGAAGTTTTTTTGAGATCAATTTTACCCTGAAAGTTTGAAAAAAGTATCAATGTTGCCTCATAGTTAACAAATGTTAAATTTGACTGTTAAATCAATCAAACTATCCACTTGTCAAGTCACCTCATCATCCACCTCATACACCACCTCATCATCTCTCCCCTTCCTCCTCTTCGTTCGGTCTGGAACATACATCGAAGATTCAAAACAAAATCGGGGCACACTAGCTGAGAGATCTTGGTTGGTTTTTGCATCTAGCGCTTTGAAATCGATGCAAGATTTGCTAAGAATGGAAGATGGAGAGGGTTTTGTATAAGTGGAATGCTTACTCAAAGTGGAAGGAGGAGGATAAAATTGCTGATTTTCTTTAACCGCCATGGATGGCTTGAGAAGAGATGTTGGAGATTCCGATCGTGGATTTGGTTTGAATCTTTTATGTCCATAGCTACGAGATGAGATGCAGTAAAGAGAAAGTGAATATCTCAATTTTCACATGCCTCGCTAACGTGAGAATATGGAAGAAAAGCACAAATTCAAGGTTATATTCTTTTCCCCTGCAATTGACAATCAATTTTCTCGTGTAATGGAAGAAAAGCACAAATTTCAGAGATCCTAAGATTTATAATTCTTAGAAATGCATTCCAATATCAAATATAATTTATGGAATGAACTTTGAAATTAACAGAAAAATCTTGCATAGCGAAGCACAAGATCATTCACATCTATTACTTAGTCATCCTTCATTAGAACCACCACCATCACGGCGGCGTCAGCGTTGGAAGGAATTTTTTTTTTCAGACCGAACGAAGAGGAAGAAGGGAAGAGATGATGAGGTGGCATAAATATATGAGGTGGATGATGAGGTGGCTTGATAAGTGGGTAGTTTGACTGACTTAACAGTCAAATTTAACATTTGTTAACTGTGGGGCAACATTGATACCTTTTTTAAACTTCTAGGACAAAATTGATCTCAAAAAAACTTCCGAACATCCAATGATCCTCATTGAAAATTTTCGGAGTAAAATTGACCATTATCCCTAAAAAAATAGTACACCATAAAAAATAATGTAGACCCTACTAAAAAAAAGTACCACTAGAGTTCAGTACAAAACAGAGATACATCCAGGAATCCAGGCTACATGGTACATGTATATGATTTTTATTATAAACTTTATTTTCTTAATGGGTCTCTTTTTTTCTGACTAGAAGAGATATATTAATCAAGATATCTAAAAGGCAATCGCACGTTCAGACAGCATATCACATCAGTTTTGGCCCAAGTGAACAATGGATTTAGATCTTGTTTGGATAATGAACAAAACCTAGGTTTTGTTACCAAACATAGGTTTTAAAACCTAGGTTTGAAATGGTAGCCAAACATTTTTTTTCTGATAAACCTAGGTTTGAACTCAAAACTTAGGTTTTAAAAAAGGTAACCCAAACACTTGAAAAAATGTGAAAAGCTATTTTGGATTGGAAACCTAGGTTTTGGCCACCCAAACCTAGGTTTTGAATAAACTACAATTTTCTCCTTCTGCACAAAGTACGAGGTAAAATTAAGTCATCATTACACATGTCATATTGAAATACCTAAAATGCCCTTATTCTCTCTCTTTCCCAACACATTAAACTTATGTCCTTTTTAGTAATTTACACAGAAAAAGCTATTCTCACAACAACCATCCAAACACTCTCATTTTTACAAAAGCTACTTTTTCTAAACATCAGCTTTTTTCCCAGAAGCTATTCTCTAAAAGCTAATCCAAACAGGCAACTACTTTTTTCAGCTTTTACGCAAATTACGAGACAGAAAACACCATCATTACACATGTCATATTGAAATACCTAAAATGCCCTTATTCTCTCTCTTTCCCAACACATTAAACTTATATCCTTTTTAGTAATTTACACATAAAAAAAGTTATTCTCACAACAACCATCCAAACACTCTCATTAATCAAAAGCTATTTTTTCAGATTTTTTTCAGCTTTTTCAAAATCAGCTTTTTTTTCAGAAGCTATTCTCCAGAACCTAGGTTTTGGTTACCCAAACAGGCCCTTAGCCATTTATATTAGCTGTGTGTTTGGAATAACATTGAAAAAGTGATTGTTGGCAAAAAAGAAAAATAATAATAAAAAAATTGAAAAAGTGATTTTTATATAATTCAGATTGTGTGATAAGATTTATGTTTAGATTAGTTATAAAATATGATTTATAAATGACTTATTTTTCATAAGTTACATTGTATAATGAGATTTATATTTAGATTAATTTTTAAAAAAATGACTTATAATTGACTTATTTTCTCTTAAATGACTTATAAGCTCCTTTTTCTCCTTCTACTTATTTTGACTTATAAACTATAAACTTTTTTTTTAAATAAGTTAAAATAAACATCTCTAAAAAATGAATTTCCAATTTTAAATATTTTTGGATAAAATAAGCACTTATTTAACTGACTCAAATACACTATAAGCCAACCTGGTGCTTTAACCATGTGATTTGATATAGGTACAAGTTGAATTAATTAAATGATTATTTTTTAAAACAAGCTTGTCTTCGCTGATCAACAAGTCACTGTGGATAGCCTTCTCAGTCAAGTTAGATCAACTGTGCTGTGTACTCTACTCGCTCAATAGCCTTTCCATCTTTTCAGAAATGTGTAGAGAATAGTACAACAAAGCTAACCATTTTTTTTTTTTTTGCCAGTACAACATAGCTAAGCTAACTATTACTTTTAGCCTTAGGCGAATTGTGTATATAAACTAGAGTTCAGCAGTAGCTTGATGTACCCCACAGTTCATTGTTAATAAATTCTTTGTATTTATAAATAGTTTTATTCCGTTTTCATTTTTACAGTCCGGATATCTTAAGTTTATATTATTCTTGTACAATCTATAATATATTTATATAGTTCTATTTATAGTGTAAGGACATAATGTTTTATTTGATCATATTTATAGGGTATGTCATTAAATTTTATGTCTGATTATACCATTTACCCCTTCATTTACTATGTGTTAGATTTTCTTTTTTATGTGATGTAATGCATATTTTCTTTTTACCAACGTGATATATTGGAGATTAAATATGAGTAAAGTTGGAAAGTTGTTAAATTTCATGATAGAATTAATGGAGTCTAAAGTTTTTCTTTGTTTATGTAAAATATGTTTGAAGTGCTTTATAAATATGACTAGAGGAGTAAGAGTTAATATGAGGATTTTTTTCCCACATTATAAGAGGTAACATGTAAAAGTTAAGATGATGTTTGATTTTTATTATTGCTCTTGCATATTAAATGTAAAAAGAAGAGAGAGCTTGTCTTAAGAATATATGATATAAGGATAAAATTGAAAAATTACTTTATTTTTATCCATAATAAATTACTATGTTTCTTTTTTTTTTTTTGTAAAATGTTTAATTACTTCCTATGATAATATTTTATTTAATTAGTTATTTCAAAATGTCAGTTAGACACTACTGATTGTATTCAAAATATATTATCTATTTGTATAGCCTTGTGGCTTTTTTTTTCCTCTTACCATTTCAACTTGTCAATATTCTTCACACTTAACATAATATGTTGGTAAGAGAGTGTTGCTGAAAAGTGAAAACTTTATACACACAAGCCTTTTTTCTTTTTCAAATAACTTCATCAACCACTGATACGCACCCTTTCCAACGTCTCCATCTGCAGCACGTTTTTACTTATGACCCTTTCCCATCATATTTACTTTATCAGATCTTATTTTTTACTTCATTTTACTTTTTACCCATTCCATTTCCAACTTTGTGCAACATTATAAATAATCATTTAGATAATAAGTAGTTTTCCGTTTACTTAGATTTAAAACAATGGATGTGAGATGGGCCATTTTTTCCAAAATTAACGGTATTTATTTACTCCTTTTTCTTTATTCAAAGACAAAATGATAATATAAATAATAAAAACTTTACATGGGTTTAAACTATTGTTTATTTACTCCTTTACCCTATTTATCAAGTAGAGAAAGAATGTTTTATTTGTGTTTAATGTTTTTCTCTGTATTATATATACTACTCCCTCAGTCCCTGTATATAAGAGTAAAAAATTTGAATAATTTTATCCCTTTTTACAAGAGTTTGGCTAAATTTGTCAAAACATCTAATGAATTTTTTCCCCACTTTACCCATCATTATTCTCTCTATTTACATTTTCTTTCATACTCATTTATAACACTTTTATCACATTTCTCTCTCCTATATACTCAATAAAAAACAATAACATTTTAATTATCATTATTTTTTAAAAGGATTTTTATACAAAAGTGAGCTATTTAAGAAATAATCAGTGTCCTTACTTATATTATTTGAATATCATTCGGACAGTTTATATTTATTTATTTTTACTTAATGATTATTTGAAAAAAATATTTTAATAGTACATAATTACAAATAAGAATAATCTATTAACCATTATGTTTTTGAAAAAATATTTTTGTATAAAGAGAGAACATGTGGAGAGATGGAGAGATTGAATCATGTGGCTTTGCACTTTATTTTTGTGTTTCTTTTTGGTACTATAACCTCTAAATTAAGTTGTTTCCATATTAAAAAACTGCAATATTTTATCTTATATTGAGAATGATTCAATGCTTTTACCTTTATCCATTGGTCGTTCATGGGGTTGCAATAATTCTGCTGCTTGTATTTGGTAAAAAATGGGAGTTCCTTTGTTGATAGGAAAAATAAGGAGAGAGTTTTAGGAAAATGGTGAAGATGGAGGTGATCATATTTCGGGGGGATATTGCGAAAAAAGGTGGCTAAGAATCTCTAAATTAAAATGATCTTTTTCACTTGATTGTTTACAAAAATTTTATAGAAAGCTTTATATATAATATAATAGAGGAAATAATTAATCACTTCCAAGTGTATAGAATGGATGGTTTGAAGATTAATTACACAGAGCTTCAAATTCCACAATCACGCCACCTCGAGTTACTTGATTTCATAAACAACTATTTCCCAAAAGTCAAGGGTTTTAGTGTTCAGATTTCTTGGTTAAAAAAAAATTACATGAAAATCATCCATACTCTTCGACTCTAATTTCCTTTGATATTGTATATAACAGAGGAATCAATTAATTGCTTCTAAGTAAAGAGTATGGATAGTTGAAGATTTATATACCAAAGAGTTGCGATAGTTGAGGAAGCAGAATAAAAAATGTATGTATAAGGAGGTTTTTAGGATCATTAGTTCAAAGTGCTACACGTTCATTTATCAACAAATACATCATTAATTCCTTTGTGGCGGTATGCATCCGGATGTTGGTGCAATATATTTTTTCCAATGTAGTGTATGGCCATACGAGATTGACCTTCATTTATAATTTAAAAATGATTCAGTTGTAAGGTCAATGTTAAAAAACTTACAGCAACATTGTGTTATGATATATTGTTGGAGGCAAGTAAACATTTGAGACTGCCTGCATTGGATGTACATTTTTCCCAGCATTACCGCTTCCCGCGCGTTGTATGTGCTAGTTATGTTTGAAAGAGAAAATATTAAAACACAGTTACTTCACAACTGGCTGGGAGCCACTTATCAGTCATGTCCACATTGCTCGTACAATTTACTCTGATACTGTCTCCTCACCAATTATCTTCTTTCCTTTCTCATATCGTCTCTGAGATACCCATCTTCGACTTTCAAAATTAGAACTCACCTGCAACCAATTTTCCATTTCTTTTCTCCTTTTGTGCAGCTCATCAGGTTAGACTATATCATTTTCTCCCTTTTCACTGTTGGGTTGTTGCTATTTGTGTTTTCTCTTCTTCTCTTTTATTTTCTTTTTTCTGTTTGAACCTCTTCTCCCGTTCATTTTCCCTGCGACTATGTTGTTGCCAGAGTCTGGGACTGATCTGGAACAAGTCTCAATTTAAAACCTAGTTCGGATCTAATGCTGGCCAAATAATTGTCCAAATAGGCTCAGCTTGTGAAACAACTTTCGTATGAAAAGCAAGGGGTTGAGATATCAGCTAGGGTATTAGCTGAGCTCTCAACTGCATCTTACATTTAAAGTTTGAGGTGCTCCCCATTTATTATTATTTTTTTTAAAAAAAAAGTAACATTGTGTTATATGTAAAAAAAGGGTGTTTTTTTTTTTTTTACATTTTTTATAATTTATCAAAAATTTAACTCTCTAAACGTAAAAAAGACAACAATTAAAGTGTTGGATCTTTGAAAAAATTATAAAAAAATTAAAAATATGAAAAAAATTACTCTTTTAATGTGAAATATGATAGTAAAAAGAAAGACTCAGTATTTGGGAAGGACCCTAAATTCAATTGGTGGGTGAGGGCATAACTGAGGGGGTATACCTGACACCTTAGTCTTAAAACGAGCTGTCTAGCTTCATGGTAACACCGGCCCGATGGTCTAATTTAATTCGGCTTTATAAACAATGATATGAATGACATATGATATGTATGAATTATATCTAACATGTTTGCCATTTTGAATGATTTTCTTGTGTTGAATAACATTTTTTTTTCCATATTTAACTTGATATTTTGCGTAGCTCACTTGATATGAGATTTTTAGTGATTATTAACTGTTTAGTGTTTACAAAGGACTGCTTGATTTTTTTTTTTTCTTTCGTACTATAAATCACGGTTCACTTGTTTTTCTGTTTTGTGTATCTGCATGTTAGATTTTGTGTATTCTCCTCCATTGAGAATTGAAATATATGCTTTCTTTTCCAAATTGATATATGTAAAATTTGCTTCTTAAGTAAATAAACAATCATAATAAGCATTTCTAAATCCCAATTATAACCCTAATCATGATAAAAAAGGGTTTTACTTAATTAATTTAAAGTTTATCATAGTTAGAAAATAGTACGTCTTGCTAGGTTCGAAAATCCTATCCATGATAGATAATAAATTTCTGATATCGAAACCCTATCATGAATAATAAGAATTCACTTAAATATTTCGCAAAGTAGTTAGAAAAGGATAACTTAACATGGTTATAAAAATTAACTAATGTAAAATAGCTAACCATGTTATAAAAGGCTTAAACTAATTAACATAGTTGTTTAAACGATGAATATCAAATAATAATCGTTAACCATGTTAGAAAGAAATAAGCTAACATGGCTATTAAAAATTCCCATAATAAATATAGTGGTTAACCATGTTAGAAAATATTTAAACTAACATGATCGTTTAAAATAAATCTGTTCAAAGTGCCTTTCACCAAAATTCATGAAAAATCATCAACCATAGTCCAATATTCAGAGTAATGCAAAAGCAAAATAAGAGCATGTTTAACAAGGTTGACAATATACAAAACATCATAATAAACCAAATCTAATCTCACTTCTAGGCTGGTGAGCATCAGTTGGCCCCATAATTCCCTATGTCTGAGTGTTATCATTTGAAAAATATTGAGCAATAAAGTGAGATAATTATCTCAATAACATAATCATCCTACTTATAGTACATGTGAGTGTGTGCTAATGAGGTGTCAAGTGAGATTCATACATATATACAATTCAACTATGCATTTACACTAACACAAATAATTACAAACATATAACTCTTTTAATTCGAAAATGGCATAGTAATTTTTTCAAACTCATAAGTCAATCTCATCAAATTGGGAGACAAACATTCGATCAAATCTTAACGACCTATTCCTAGAGCCGGAAATTCGGGCCGGCCCTTTTAAGCCCGAGCCCGAGGAGGGCTGGGCTTTGATTTTGGGGGCAAAAAAAGGGAACCGGCTTAATCGGGCTTTGACGGGTTGGCTAAGATTTTTTTTTTTCAGGAAATAAAAATTAAAAAGGAAAATTGTACTATATTATTATGTATTGGCTTATTTTGTGGTTTGTGAACTAGTTTTTTTAAATGTGTTGTGTCATGTGGACATTGTGTCCTTATAAAACATTCTAATATTCTATGTAGTTATGATGTATGACTTCTAATTCCAGACTTGCTACTTATGGATCATATTTATGTTTTTTATTTATGCTTGGTCCATTGTTTTTTGATTGTCTAATATTTGGAGTAATGAATGATTGTTTCATGTCACATGCTCTTCTTTTCTTTTTCCATTTTCTTGACTACTTTTTTCTGTTCTATTTAATCTCATTTTCTTGAATTGTGATGTATCTTTACTTTTGTTGTTTTTATCTAGTAATTAATTAATTATTTGTGTAACACTGCCAATTTGCTATTGTTAATTGGGGAACCACATAAATTTATCATGTTCTTCCCGTTTAAGTTTTACATATACCAATTTTGACAAATTATGTCACTTGACTTTGCTGCACAATTTATATTCAATTACCATCTTTGTTTCTTTAATTCTTTTGCAGTGCAATTTCATTTATTAAAGAAAGTCAAAGTCTTTCACTAAAATATATATAAAAAAAAGGTAAAAGCTCGCGGCCCGGCCAGAGCCCGACGACTTAAGGGTCGGGCTTCATTAAAAGGGTACTTTTTTGTTCATGGGCTTAAACGGGCTTGGCCTGTTTAAGCCTAGCCCGTGGCGGGCATGCCCCTTTAAGCCCGCCCCGCCCGAATTCCCAGCTCTACCTATTCCCTAACCTTAGGGAACGGTAAAGCCAAAAGGCCTATCCTTTAGTGACTCAAGATTAAAACAGTTAGGGACTTAATCAAACATAACATGATTAAGTATTTAATCAACTGACAAACATAACACTTAGGGACTTAATCACCTCTAAAGCCCCAGTTGGTACTTTAGACAGTTTAATTTTAACTACTTGGCTTGATTGATTCTTCCTAACCCACATCATACCCATCAGCTCGCTATAAATCTCGATTTCTCCAAATTATACTAAATTCCCAATTTCCATAGCTTAGAAATTTTTCTTAGTATGCCAAATTTCCAAAATCATGTCTAAGCTGGGCTTCTACACCGATTAAGCCTCAATTCACACCTTCAATAGGATATGTAAATTGAAGATGGTAGAAAATACACAAGAGGGGGGTGAATTATGTATCCCAAATTTTTACTAAAATAATAATGACATAGAACCGAAGTTCTCTCAAAACTCCCAAATTCCTTTCTTGAAAACAACTGAAAATCCAAGCAAGAAGAGAGAAAATGACAGTAGGATCACTCACCTAGTAATTAAATGACCTAAAAATAGTCAAAAATCTTTCAATAGATGATTTCTCAACTTTCTCTCTCATCCTCAGATGTTTCCTCTCTCTAAAACCCTAAATTTCTGTCCAATTTCGCATATGTAGATTTTATATTATTGTGTAACTAGCCGCGATGAGCAAAGTTTCTCACCAATAGCGAGGGATACAGAACTCCTTGGCTTTCATTAATTTGTTCGCCACAACAAGCGGAACCAGTTTCTGTGCTCGTCGGAAAGATGAGTAAATGGCGCTCCTCTACTTTGGATCGTCCAAATTTGAATCTCAAAGGTCCAGATTTAATAATTTTAAATTTGTGATTTTTAAATGAATAATATGTTTTTTGACAAAATGAGAGTTAAGAGATTATCTTCATTTTAAATTTTGTAACCATAAAAATAATTGTTTTATTAAAATCACAAACTTAAAAAAATTAAATCTGGACCATCTAGATTGGATCTGGACGGTCCATAAGGGAGGAGCACCCTCTACTCATCTTTTCGACGAGCACTGAAACTGATTCCCACAACAAGCACTCTTGCTCGCTATTGGTGAGGGAGATACAAAGTCTCCACCTTCATCCTCTTCTTCCCATTTTAACTCCACTATTCAAATCCTTCTATTTCGAACCTCAATTCAATGTAAGGACCATTAACTTAGCTAAAAATACCTAATATTTCCTTGAAAACCACAATAGTCAATTCCACTCAATTATGCTAAATCCTTCACTTACACCATTTAATACCAATCAAGTTAACCTTAAACCACCACTTAAATCAACGTCCTCTCAATCATTTCAGATTTCCTATTTTAAACATAAAACCTCTTTTAGGCTAACCAATTCCTCATTAGACCAATAATCTCAATCAATTACTATTAAGTTACAACTAATCCTTAGATTAAACTCTAGGATGTTACACGATAAGGAAAGAAACGTGAAAGTAAAAAAAGAAAAAAAACTGGCATTGTTCCTAACGAGTTATATATTATTTAATCATTATCACATACATATTCGCTACCTATTTTGATTTTCTAGGGTGAATTTTATGGAGGGAAATGGGAACATGATCAAGAATGTTGACAACCATATCACCCGTGTTTTGTTTTGTGGGCTCGATTATCCTGCTTGTCAAGATTATACAAGAGAGTATTTGCTGAATCATTCATCTATTAAGGTACCTTAATATTTTTGCTTATGTGTTTGGATTTATTTAACCATTGTTTCATTATTTGTTCGACATATTTTTGTTTATTTAGTGTTTTAGAATGCAGATGTGAGCAAGAGCAAGTATAGATTCAATAGCAAGGGATGATTTGTGTAATTTTTCTAGATATCATAATGTACAATTTCTCTTACAATTTATTATTTTGACTTTGAGTTATCGATCCACTCATTTCTTCATATTAAATCAGGGTAAAGCTCAAAGGTTATTCGTAAATTCTAAAATATAATTCATGAGATTTAAGGTTTTCTTGTTCTAGTGAAGCACATTAAAACTCCTTTAGAAATAGGATTGGAAGAGTGTGCTGAATTCTTTTTAATGTTTAATTTTTATCATATATGTTCATTTTTGTCATTACTTGGTTCTTTTCCCTCCAACTCTAATCCATAATATAAGAGCTACTTAACTAATTTAAGTAGATTTATTAAGAATTGAGATGAATTACTTAATGCTAACAAATATAACATGATTTTTCCATAAAATACATTTATATATCATTAGATTATATATCAATTTATGAATTAGAGTAAATTAACTTGGAGAAAAATGATAAATATAAGAGACATAAATAGATTGAGATATTACATTTAAGACCTTATTCAACCCCTAACTAGCACTTAAATTAGAGATTGGAGGGAATATTATATACTCTCTCTGGTCTATGAGCAAAAACTTCCCAAATCATGCAAAAGAATTGTTGAAAAAATTAGTTAAAAGTAATAAATGTATAAGAGATGTAAATTTGTTTCTAGATATACCCTTAATTATGTAGATGATGAGTATGAGAGATAATGAGTGGGAAAAGAGATTAGAGATAACGATTGGAAAAAAGTGATGGGAGAGACACGTAATTAATAACAAGGGTAAAAATAGAACCAGTGCATCAAATTCTTAGAAAGAGCCAAATTGTTGCTTATATTAGCCCACCCAAATGAATGTTGCTTATAAATAGGACTGAAGGGAGTGATGTCTTATCATGTTCCATAGTACTGATGGGAAGAAGTCACAGTTGTTTTTGAGAGAAACACATCTAGGTACCAAAGAAGGCAATTAATATCTAATAAGTTTCAATGACTTGTCAATGATGCTTTTTTACTTGTTAATAGTGGTTTTACTTGTCATGGACAAGTCATGAGACTTATTTGATATTAGTTGTCTTCTTTTGGGGTTGAATGTAATTCTTCCATTATTTTTGTGCCAAAACAGAAGCTCCAGTCAATTTGGTCATGCTTGTCTTGTGTTTTGCTTTGATGGGTTCAGGTTTATTAAGTTAACTATTTCTCTGATTAGGGCGCTTTTTTTGGGTAACAATTAGTTTGCTTATTTAACACCATGAATTTGAGCTTTTAGAATAGTTTTTTTGGTTTTAATGAACATTTTTTATTCTGAAACAATGGTTTGGGTCAGGGCAAAGGTGCAAATTTACCAATAATATTTATCACAATGAGCGTCTAACACAAAAAAGTTTTTTGTGGTGTTTAAATACCAAAAAAAGATTTAAAATGGTGCGAATTTAACAAAACCGTTATATATAAACAAACGGCAGTTACTTTTTTAGCAAGAAATCATGTGGGATCTACTGGGAAAAAGTAACGGAAGTTTGGTTATAGATAACGGTTTTATTAAATTCGCACCATTTTTAAAACTTTTTTGGTATTTTAGTATCACAAAACATTTTTTTGTGCCAGACGCTCTTCGGGTAATTGTCCATCGGTAAATTTGCACCTTTACCCTTTGGATTAAGAAAAGTTCTTTTGGCATCTAATATAAACACGCATTATTGCACTTGAGAATGAGAATGATGTTTTTAAATGTAATTGGATCTTATTTACCTCACATTTATTTCATTTATAGGTTGATGTTCTCCCCTTGGATGATGTGCCCAAGGCTATTGCTGACTATCACATGTGTATAGTAAAACGCATGAAGCTAGATTCAAGCATAATTTCTCATGCAGTTAACATGCAGCTTATTTTGCAGTTTGGTGTTGGTCTAGAAGGTATTATACCGTGTTTGAAGTCAATTGACTTTCTTTAGTGATGAGTCTTAGAGAACTTATCATTGCATTTATATTTGGGAAAATCACAATGACAAGGTCCCAATAAAAGAATGTAATTAGTAAAAAATTTCACAAATCAATATATGCAATGACAAATTCTGGCGAAAGAAATGATAACAGGCATTTAGTACTCACTTGTTATAATACTTTTTTAGGTTATGTTCCTTCTTTAAGATCTCATAGTGATTTTCTCTTTCTTTTTTGTGAAATTACATTCTACATTTTCTTTTTTCTTTTTGTTCATTATTATGCCCTTTTGTGACTTTTTTTTTAATAAAGGTGTAGATATTGATGCTGCTACGAAGCATGGTGTTAAAGTTGCTAGAATTCCTAGTAATGGTTCTGGAAATTCTAGTTCTTGTGCGGAAATGGCCATATATCTAATGCTGGGTCTCCTTCGTCGGCAGGTATGAAGCCTTTAGTTTTAAATCAGTAAACAATTAACAGTGAGAATTCCGAAAGGGTAGATATATAAATGCCTGATAAAAGTGATGAAGAACAAGACATTAATATTATGCAAGAGTTCTAAAGAATTAAGAAAAAAGATACACAATGATCAAATTCCATATCTTTTCTATCCCGGGGTAAAGAGAACACGTGAAAAGAGACAATTGTTTCCTGCAACGCAGCAAGATCATCCCCAACTCTATCATTAAGTTTTATAGAAATGTGAAATTAATTTCAAAATGCTCGGTTTCTTTGTCTAATTAGAATGCTAAGAAATTTGTGCATTACTCGAAGAAAATAACCTATAAAGATATGGAAAAAGTTCAAGAAAAGAAGATTGAACAATGCAATGATTTTCCAAAAATGTACAGTGGATGCCAGCCCTAATTAAAATAAAGCATTGCATAAATGGAAAGATAATCATGAGGGATAAAATTTCAAAGGCTCTTGGCTATTACCCTATTGAACAACAATTTTTCAGAGGACTTAGTCGAAATGGGATTTATTATAAGGCATCTTTTGTTTTAGAGGGAGGGATGTACAATTTTTTTTTTTTTTGATAAAGGACAGGACTCTGATCTTTTATGTAGTGGGTTACCACCTTACATAGCCATACAACAGAAGAAGCTTGGGTTGCCACTCTGATCTTTTTTTTATGCAATGTACCTTTATACTTAAAAAAAAACACAAAAAATTATGAATAACTAACAATGCAAATAATTTGTTCCTGCAGAATGAAATGAGAATTGCCATACAACAGAAGAAGCTTGGGGATCCAGTCGGTGAAACATTGCAAGGGAAAACAGTAAGTTAATTGTTTTTCTGAAATTTTTTAAAGGAAAATGGTTTGTATTGAGGAAGCACAAAGTTACAAAGCAGAAAAATAATACATCTTCCAAAAATAACCTCAAAAGATAATTGGCATAAAAGATTAAAAATTATTTACCTAAAAATAAGCATCTTGCATGGAAGCCCAATCTTGTTGGAAATCTTGATAGAATCAACTTGATGAAAGGATGAGCAGAGCTCCCAACTGACGACTCCAACGTTTTTGGAAGACAACATTAAAAGAAAAAGAACTATTTGATGGAGTAAGAACATATTAGAGAACCATTTAGTTTGTTGGAAATACTTTTGAAGAAATTGGATTGGGCTATAAAAAACCAGTGAATTAGAGACATAATTTACCATGAAATTAATTTAAAAAAAGGTTGTTGCTAAATAATTAATGAGGGAATTCCTCATGACAGAATTTTGTCTTTACCGACACAATTCTGTCGCTAAATTTCATTGTTAATTCACTGTTTTTTGTAGCATGAATAGGAAAAACAATGAGGATTGGAGTGGAAAATATCGTGGAATTTATTTTGTAATCATGTTTGTTATAAATATGTCAAGAATTTCATGAAATTTGCCTTTTTGTTTGATCCTGTAGGTTTTCATTTTTGGCTTTGGAAACATTGGAATAGATTTGGCAAGGCGACTGCGACCATTTGGTGTAAAAATTATTGCTACAAAGCGAAGTTGGGTTTCATACGGTATTGATCTATATACCTTTCTTAATATTGTAGAATTACTATGAAAGTAGTGAATTAGCAACATAATTCTGTCGATAAAAAAAGAATTTTGTCGTTAAATCGGAAATTGGGTTGCTAATTATTTAACGACAATCTATTATACAAGGGATTCCATCGTTAATTCTGTTTGTAATCACTACTTTTTTAATTAAAGTGAAAATTATTGGATAATGTTCACTACTATGTACAAAATCATTGCCACTCTCTTCTTTTTCTCACATACCTTGTATTCTTTTTGGAAGATGATGTCAGTGATCTCGTTGATCTGAAGGGTAAACAAGAAGATATTTACAACTTTGCAAAGGAATCTGACATTGTTGTTTGCTGCTTAACATTGAACAGTGAAACGGTCTATAATCTCTTCCACTCTTCTTATATGTTGCTTCTATATATATATATATATATGATACAGTTTATGTTCATTATTTTATTCTTATTGATTAAGGGGATTAATATATGAAATAATACATGGCTAATGAATATGTTGGCAAGTTTGTCTTGGTTGGAATATCTTATAGGAAAATTTATCATAACGTCCTGATAAAAGATTTAATTACTAAAAAGTTACAATGATAAGTGATCAGTATAAACATGTATGTCATTTCCTAGACTAGAACTTCTTGCTGTTGCATGCTCTTCAGTTATTATTAGAATTTTGGATGATTAAATCCATATCTTGAGATCTTTTAGTAATTCCCCTATTATATATATATATGTATACATATATATATATATATTACGGATAATAGAAAGTTGACTCACTAGGATACTTATTGACTTGGATATATTTAATGTTTTTCAGGCTGGTATCGTAAACAATAAATTCATATCTTCGATGAAGAAGGTTTGTTACAATATCTCATCATGCAATCATTTATTAAACTTTATTTATCTTATGCGGTGAACATATACTCATACGTAATACGCATGTTCCTATTCTAAAATCCTTTCACTTGTTGCAAGGGTAGGTATAAATGTACACCCTTACTCTGTATTAATAAAAATAATACATCGATCACTTTGTTCAATTAGAGACAATCTATGATATATCTACATGTACCGATTTCAGGGGGCTCTTTTGGTGAATGTTGCTAGAGGGGGTCTATTGGATTATGAGTCTGTGGCCTACCACCTTAAGTCAGGTCACTTAGGTGGCTTGGGTACAGATGTAGCTTGGACTGAGCCAATTGACCCAGACGACCCAATATTAAAACACAAGAATGTTATTATCACTCCTCATGTCGCGGGTTTAACGGAATATACATATAGATCCACGGCTAAGGTATGCGCTTTCTTTTCTGTACATTTCCGAGCCTTGCTTGGTGTAAATTAAAGTTTATTTTCGCTATGTTTCAAATCACTGTGCTGCTTGATATTTGGGTTAACCTTATTTGCAATTTTGATTGAATTTTGGTGTTAGTTTATGTGGTTTCATTTTGTTAGTTTTAATCCCATAGTGTCATAATAATTTACTCTCAATTCAACGGTTTGTCTATATACTTTTAATGAATTTTGGTTTTTGTTAAACTTAAACTCTTACCAATTTCTTATAAAATTCTATGGATCCAAACCAAAATTTGAACAAACTGTTAAGGTTCTACAATGATATTAGTCCATATATTTTTTTCATATCACATCATACAAATGAAAAAAGAGAAAGGAAATGAATTGGGCCTTGTTTGATTGCGTTTTCCATTTGGGACAATGCTAAGTTAGGTTCTTTATATTCATTATATATCAATTCTCTCATCACATACACTTAGTTATGGATCGTATTTTGAAATATTATATATATATATATATAGATATATTTTTAAAATATTATATATATATATATAGATATATTTTTAAAATATTATCATTCCACTAAACCTACATAAAAAATAGACTACATGACCATGTGTTATTGGACAACTTGATATAAAATAGATTTAAGAAACTTGATGCAAGTGTTGTCCTTTGATTTTCATGTTATTAAAGTATGTTTAAGAAATTACTTTTTGTAGCAAGTTTTGGAAAAATAAAGTAAAAAATAAATCTGTCTAAATAATTGTTCTAAAAATACCTATTATATGCCTTTTTTCGATTCTACATAATTGAAAATAACAAAATAGAAACAAGTTGTCATAACTTTTTTCATATTGAGACATTAATATTATTTGTTTTGCAAAAAAAGTTATCAAACAAATGTTTTTACTTTATTTGTTTTATGTTTTTAAAAAAAGAAAATTGTTTCGAGAATAAGGCCTTGATAGCCTGTAATAATTTGACATATGCTTGCTCTCATTGTTCAATGCAGATTGTTGGGGATGTTGCCCTTCAGCTCCACGCAGGACTTCCTTTGACTGGAATAGAAATTGTGAATTGAATGATGAATGATGATTATTTTTAAGGATGTTTTGTTCCGTACGTTGAGGTGATGAAACATTTCTTGAATTGAATGGTTTCTCTGAAAAGATAACCAAAAGACAATGTTAGGGAGCAAGGTCAATTAACCAAATAATGAGGGTTAGCATGTGAAATAGTGTAAGGCCAACAAATTATCTTTGAGGCAAAATGTTAAGCAAATGTTGAATACAATGAATTATTCCCTATTTTGCAATCATGGATAAAATGTTAGCATAGAAAATTTATCATTACAGGAGGAGATTGAATTTGAATTCAGTAGGTGTCTAGGGAAGATGAGAAAGAAAGTTAGTGAGAGTGTGCACAAGAACTGTGCTATCAATCGTGAAACCAACGCTGACGAGAGAGCTGCAACATCGAAAGAGGAAGATGAGATTTTGGGGAGGAACATCAAGAAAATACTAGAGGATAGTATAATGGAGGATTCTTCAATCGAAAAGAACCAATAGAATTTCAGAACATGTGGGGAGAAGCCCAAGAGACAAATGGTGGAGAGCCAATATCCGGAGAAAACTAAAGAAAATCCGGAAAGAAAAATACCTCAAAAAACGTAAATCTCCTATAAGGAAACGCTTATCGGGAAGGAGAATATGAGCTTTGATATGGAATTTGAGGATCTTTGGAGAGAATGGCTCAGGGAGGAGCAAGATACATCACCAACTCTGACTGAAACCCAAAAGAAGCTGTTTGACTCCCTCCCAAGATAAACATGTCAGATGAGAGACTCAAAGAATTATGGAATTATGTTCCCAGCATCTCCTTACTACGGAAGAGTAACCACCTGAGGATGATTAGGGACCGAGTGTTGGAAATTCTGTGTGTTAATATGTCTAAAGAAGAAGTCTCATATATCTCAAGATTGAGAACACCTTAGTACTAAAACATGAGCTTGAGTTAATAAGAAAAATGGTAAGAGGAGTATTTGATCTGACTATTGGAGATGATTGTTAGAGTTTCAATGTGCTATAATTGAAAGGGTTTAATGACATTAAAATGATTTTTTTTCATTAATATGTGTTTTGTAACTGACACCTCAAATTATTATTAAGCCATCATTAGTAGTCGTTATTGTTGTTCAACGGTCACATTTCTACCAAGGCAATGCATGTTTGAGGTTAGTGAATGAAGAGTCCAAGGGGTCAGAGTACTGAGTTAAGAGGACCAAGGTAGAGTGACATCTCTTTTGCCCTTTCTTTCTTATGAGTGACATAGTAATCTTCCTACTGTTCTGTAACCTGCTTTCTAAAGGACGGGTTTGTTTAATCTTAGGGAGTGTCGCTTATTAATAATATACCATGGAGTTGTGGAATATCTCCTAAAGACAATGCCCCTAGAGGTGCAACTTGAACTATATATTTTTGTTAATTACAAATGTTGCTACCAACATGATCTATATAGCACTAGAGAAGAGTTGAAAGATTTATTGTGCTGAATGAAGATTTAGGCATTGACACCAACATAGAGTAGCGTGGCTAATAAAATTGGACTACTATGAAGTCATATACATTCCCAACAACTACTATATTTTCGAATTGAAAGACAAGGAACTGTATCATAGATTGTTGTTTGATGGACCCTGCGTGATCCAATGACATTACTTGAATGTACAGAGGTGGAGCCCAAATTTCAATCTTTATTGAAACAAAGTGAACATATTATCAATATGGGTGAGAATACCTACCTTACCTATGCACTGTTATTTTGAGGAATTCCTCCTTGAGTTGGGTAATCTAATAGGAAGGGCTTTGAAGGTGGATCTGAATACTTTAGCCCACTGCAACGAGAAGAACTTGATGGTTGAGAAGGAAATATTTGCCCGTGTTAGAGTAGAGGTAGATATGAATAAATAGCTACAGTCAAGATTTGTAATAAGAAAAACTTCTACAATGTGGGGTATGAGGAGCCAGATGTGATTTGCTGTGGGTGTGGAATTTATAGACAAAACAAGGAATCATGTTCTCCTGAGAAGCCGCCGGAGAACCAGCCACAAAGCCCGCTAGGAAACAAATCGACGATAACAAAAGATAACAGGAGACCATCTCAGCCTTTGTTCAGTGGGCCAGGGATTGATATTGTGGAGTTGTACAAAGCATGGATGAAAGCAAAAAAGCAAAAGGATAGATAAGTCCATGGCATACAAGTGTTATTTTAAATTCACTGCATCCAAGCGTCTTTTTTTTTTTGAATTGAAAGGGATTTCCATTAATTCAAAAGGGCTACACCGATGTATCCTAGCTAAAAGAAACAAAGGCTAAACTATTGTATGTCTACTGTCTGAATAAAGAAAAGCTAACTAGAGTGTGGTGGACTATTTGTCTGATCTGTGCGAGAATTCCTTCTGCCGTGAAGCTGTCTTGTGCAAAGATTCGTTGATTTCTAACTTGCCATAGTTTCCACAAAGTTGTGCATACTCCTACTTTCCAAGAAATGTCAAGATTCGAGGATGCTAGTAGGGATGTCAGCTAGTGTGCGATTTCATTTCTGAAGAAATCCCTAGTCATGTCAGCGGGGAGGATCTTCTTCCAAACGGACGAGGCAAGGGTACAGTCCCTCAGTGCATGGCCTATGTCTTCCTGACTTCTTTGACATAAAGAGCAGTGGGGGTTTTGAGTCATGGCTCTCTTGCAACGTTCTGTATTTGTCAATAATTTCCCTTTGAGAAGCAGCCAAATGAAGGTTTTAACCCGATGGGCCATTGGTAACTTCCATAGTCTTGTCCACTTGTCATCTTTTCCTTGCCATGCTAAAGCTTGCTCTGCTTGATAGGCTGTTCGGACTGTGAAAATTCCTGTTGTTGTGAGGTTCCAAAAACCTGATGGTTCTGTATCTCCATGATGTATGGTGCTTTTTGCTATTTCCTCAAGGATTTCTTTGGGCAAGAGGTCTGAGATTGCTCTCCATCTCCATTCCCCATTTTCGTCTAGGAAATATGCTATGCATTTTTCCAAGTCGGCCTCCGAGATGTCTGAGTAGGCCAGATTTTTTAGCTGGCCTAATTCCCCCACCCAAAAATCTGACCAGAACTTTAGATGTCGACCATTACCCGGCTTCCACTTAATGTGCATCGTTAAGTCTTTCCAGTTTTTTGCAAGGCTCCTCCACAGGTAAGAGGGGTTCGCTTTTGTAATATCATTTGGCCTATCACCAATAGCGTATTTTCCTCTCAAGATACGAACCCAGAGTGCTTCTTTGTCTGTCATGATTTTGTAGGCCAGTTTTGCTAAAAAAGCTTTGTTTTGGGCTTCTAAATTTAGCAGGCCACACCCTCCGTTCTTAAGAGGCTGACACATTTCACTCCATTTGACTAGACTTACTCCTCTTCTTTCTCCTGTATACCCCCATATGAACTTGCGGATGATTTTCTCAATTCCCTTGCAACAGCTGGCAGGCAGCAAGGTACTTTGCATAGTGTAGAAGGGGATGGTGGCTAGTACTGATTTTGCTAATGTGATCCGTCCCGCTAGAGACAAAGTGTGACTCCTCCATCCTGATAGCTTAGATTGAAGCCGTTCTAGGATGTAGTGATATGTCGCCGAGGAGACTTTCCCATTGATTAAGGGAACCCCTAGGTACTTTCCTAGTGAATCTGCTACCTGGAAGCCAAATTGCCTGCTGATGCTTCATTGCTGCACTGATTGTGTATTTTTTGAGAAGAAAACTTTGGTTTTGGAAGCGCTGATTTTATGGCCGGAGGAGCTACAATAGTCATGCAAGGTTTCCTTGATAATGTCGACCTGTTTTGGGTCTGCGTGGCCGAAGAGCACAAGGTCGTCGGCAAACAATAAGTGGGAGAGGGGGACGCCTTTATGGCCCATCGTGGAAGGTCTGCCATTCCATAGGACCTGCATAGTAGGAGTTGTTATGCATTCCATGATTCCTCTGATCATTTCCACTGGTAGTCTAGCATCTTGTAAAGTGTTGTGTATAAACTCCCATCTTAGCCTATCAAAGGCTTTTCCGAGATCCACCTTGATAGCCATCCATCCCCCTTTACCTTGCTTTTTCCTCATAGAGTGGACTACTTCTTGTGCTATGATGATGTTGTCAATAATGCTTCTGCCTCTTATGAAGCTTGTTTGGGATGGGCCGATGTTCGCCCTGCGCCGCAAGTGCACGGGTCGCGCCAAGTAATAAAGTAGTAAGTAAAGTATCGTTCCCACGAGGATTTGTCCAAAACCCAGTCAAACAATGATTTTCACACTCTCGCCCAATTTGAGTGATACAAATGTTGAGTTTGAAAATTAAATAAGAAAATAAACTATCCTAAATGAAAGCAAAATTATGAACAAATGATTCTTCAATTTCAATGGCAAATTTGGGTCCTAAGATTGTCTATCCCCCTTGTACTTCCTAAAACTCAATTAACCTCCTCTCAAAAATGCTCTCAATGAAAGCATATGCTAATCTAGGATTCTTGGAGTACTTGTGAAAGCTCTCTCAAGTCAAGAACAAGTGTTTAATCTTGTTAATTGCACAATCTCTTGCTACAACTTAACAAAACCTAATTTTAAAGCTCCAATCCTAATGTGATTATGTAAGGTTAGCAAGTATATCTCTATCTTGCCAACAAACCATCCATTTAACACTATAAACTTCAAGTCTTACATTACTCTACCCAAGTTCTACACTCAACTTAGCTCTCTCAAGTCATAAATTGAGTGAACACAACATCTAAATGGTGATCAAGCACTTAGAAGCATTGGGAGAAGAGTAAAATAACCACATACATAACATTAATCACAAATTAAGAGGAGGAAACAAGAATTAATCCATACAAGAGTTCAAAACAACCTTAGAATCAAAACCTTAGCTCCACATGTTCAGAGAATCCAAAAGAATATATACATACATCAGCAACTTCATGAACAAGAGAGAGGGAAAGGAAAATGGAGAAGAGAAACCAAGAATCAAAGCCAAAATCTCTTCCAAACTTCAACTCCTTGCTCCAAGCTCTTCCAAGACCCAAACCCTAGCAGAGCCAAGCCCTCAAGCACGCCCAGGAAGTGAAGAATGCGGAATTAGGTCGAAAATTTCCTTATATAGGTCCAAAATTCAGCTGGCAAATTAAAACGCGCAGCTGCAGAATTCAGACCCTCGCCGTGGCCCTTGCTGTGGGGGTGCCACGGCCAAGGCCAGAAAACATGCAAGTTTTCTGACCCTCGCTGTGGAGGTCCCACGGCGAGGAGGGACCTATCTGCAAAGTTTCAGAAATTTCTGGGGCTTTTCTGTAATTTTTCACAATTTGTTCAGAAACTTGAATTTTCCCTTTTTTCTTGAAATTTCAGCTTCTAGCCCCAATTTCTCCCCCTTTTAAGTGTTCTTCTTCATCCGGATCCCTTGGTTATTGCATCAAAATATTCCTACAATATTTACATAAAACAACATAAGAAAATAGCTAGAAATATGAAGAAAATCTACACAAATAAACAATTATGGCAATCTAAAAGAATGAACATTTTCCCATCTTGAGTGTCCAAAATATATTAATAATTGCATAAAACTCAAGGAAAATTTGTTGATATTACATGAATTCTTGGGAGTTATCAGCCGATGATAGATGAGAGGACTTCCTGTAATCTATTGGCCAGAACCTTGGTGACTGGGCGAAACTCTTTGATAAATTTGGGGTTGCTCACTTTTGGTATAAGTGCAATCAATGTTTGATTTAGAGATGGGTGTAAGGGGCCTCCAGACCATATTTTCTGGGTGAGCGCGACCATGTTTGAGCCCACAGAATCCCATTGGGTTTGGTAGAAAGCCGCGTGGAGCCCATCCTTTCCTGGTGCTTTAAGGGGTTTCATTTGAAAAGGCTCGTTTTTGACTTCCTCTTGATCGATCGATTTCTTTAATCTGAGAATGTCAGAGACCGATAGAGGTGGAAAGGATCCAGAAAGCTTTGGTTCTGTCAGGGCTCCTTCATCTGTAGAGTAAAGATCTTTAAAAAATTGGGTCGCCATTGCAGAGAGGGTTGACTCGTCATTTACCCATTCCCCTTGGTTTGATTTAAGGAGAGCGATTCGATTTTTCCGCCTTTTCACCATTTCTTTTGCATGGAAGTAAGATGTGTTTCGATCCCCCAAGGTGGTCCAATCCGAATTTGATTTCTGCATCCAAAGAACCTCCTCTTGAAGACAGATTTGCTCAAAATCATCATGGAGAGATTGGTCAAGGTTTTCCAGGAAGTCCGAGAGAGGATGGTCTTCAAGTCTTCTTTGTATTCCTTTGAGGCGTGAGAGTACTCTTCTTTTCTTGCGTCCTATCTCCCCAAAAATTTCAGAGTTCCAAACCTTAGCTTCTTTCTCGAAAGTTCGAATGTTGTCTTGAATCTCCTTATGAGGGTCCCAGGTTCGCTGCACAAGATTAGAGAAGTCATCATGGGCCAGCCAAGATGCAAGGAATCTAAAGGGTCTTTCGTTAGTGCATTCCTTTTGTAGGCCTAAGATAATTGAGATAGGTCTGTGATCCGATAGAATTTTTGGTAGGTGCTCTATCCAACTATTGCTGAAGTAGTTAGAAAAAGTTTGGTTGCACAAAGCCCTGTCCAAACGAACAAGGAGAGTACCCCTGCGCCATGTGTATTTGGGGCCACTGAAGCCCATGTCTATCAGGCCCATCTGCTGAATAAAATTTTGGAAGAGCTTGCATCCATATCTCTGCCTAATCGAACCGCCACTTCGTTCCTCCATGCTAATGGTTGCATTGAAATCCCCTGCTAATAGCCACGGGGATTGGGTATTCGGAGCAATTAATCTGAGATCTTCCCAAAGGTACCTGCGAGTGCTCGCTTGTGGGCTTCCATAGACAGCTGTGAACAGAAATTGTGATTTTGTTGAAGGGTCACGAACCTCCATATGGGTAAATTGAAAGTGATTCACCAGGACTTTCACTTCCACTTGTGGGGTCCAAAGGATCCATATCCCCCCTGAGAAGCCGTGAGCCTCCACTCGATGGGAATGGTGAAATCCTAATTTCTTTATTATTGTGTCTGCTCTCTTCCCTGAGATGCGTGGTTCTAAGATAACAAAGATAAAAGACTTGTAGTTAGCTGCAAATGACTTAAGAATGGGTGGGAACCTTTCATCAGAGGCCCCCTGACAATTCCATGTTATTATAGACATAAAAAAACTAGTCAGAAGGTGGGGTGTTAAAGTCTACTCCCTCAACAAGCATGGCAATGTCCTTCTCATCGAGATTTGATTTTAAACCTCGGGCTACTTCTTTGAGTATTTCTGTGGATAAAGCCATTGGGCCTCCTTTGGCTTTATTCTCTATGTTCCTGAGAGTCACACCCTGCGAAATTCGAAATCCTTTTGCTTCAGTTTGGGGGTCTGGGGGCTTTGGTTGTAAGGCCCCCTGTATGACCTTAGGAGAGTGAAATTGGGCTTCTGAAGTTTGGCCCAACTCCTGGAATTGAGTGTGGGCTGGGAACCTGGAGTCATTTATCGTAACTGCGGTATTGAAGGTGGGGTCTAGGGTTGTGGTCGCATGGAGCGCCACGTAGTATGGGGAGGGAAAAAAGGCTCTCCTTATTTGGGGTCGTGGGAGGGATTACTTTTTGCTTGCTCTCATGGTCTGCAATTTTAACAGTTTTGGTCTCCTTGCCCTTTTTCTTGTGGCTACTAATATCATCGTTTTGGTTCTTCCGGACATAACCGTACGTTTGATACGTGTGGTGCCTGCCCTCATCTATTGTTTCTGCTCCACTAAGGATGTCGAATCGTGATCCAGAGGCAGGGAATTTGTTATCATTTGTGGGTCCCTTCTTGTCACCAGTGTAAACCGGGCGTTTACGCCGTTGTACCTGCATCCAGGTGCCAAATTGGGCGTCTTCACGCGCGTCATGTGTTACTGGCGGAGGAGTTTGCTCACGCGCCTGCAACACTTGGTCCGTCTCCATGTTGGTGCTTACTCTCATCGGGCATGACTCCTGCAGGTGACCATACCTTCCGTAGCTAAAACAGATCGTTGGAAGGCCTTCATACTCTACGTAGATGGTTTCTCCATCCACGCGGATCTTCGAGATGAGGGGCTTCGTGAGATCAATGTTTACTGCTAACCTCATGAATTTGGCTCGATCCCCTGTTTCCGTGTTATAGTCTACTCATATTACTTCACCAAAAACACTTCCTATTGAGCGAATAATGCTTTTGTGATAGTACCTTGCCGGTAGCTTTGGGAGGCGAACCCAGCCCATCACCTGGTTAATGGTATGGTCTCGAGGTTTGAAGTCTGGTGACCACTGCTGGACGCTGAGGTAATGGCCGAAAATTACCCAGGGACCATTTATGAGTGCATTCTGGTAGTCAAGGTCATCTTCGAAACGAACCAGGAAACAATCGTCCTCTAAATCTGTTAAACGAAAAGCTCCAGAGGGGCGCCAGATATTCTGTAATTGGATTCGTAGCTGTCTGTAACCGATCTTCCGGCCTAAGAGCTTGAGCACTACAGAGAAGCCCATTCTCTTATTGAGCACTTCCAGTACATGGTTTGCAAAATTTATGGTGGGGATGCTCCCTTCCACATCAATGAGTACATCTCCTTGGTGTAGGATGATGTCTTCCTCCTCATTTGGCTGGTTCCGATCAGCATTCATGAGTTTGTCCTTGAAGGAGGGGACAGGAGGTGGTTCCTCCATGTTCATCGTGGCTATCCCAGCGTTGGACGTTGCTTCGCCACCCATTTGAGTCTCTGGTACGATTTCTGGAGTTTCTGAAATTTGCGTTTCACTTGCTTCCACAGGGGAATCCTCTGCTTCCATGTTTTCTAGCTGCTCTGGTTCGTTTCTCAGCTTGACTTTCTTGGTGTTACGGTTGTCGCCAGGGTGTGGAAGTGGTTCGTTTTTTGGGCTGCTTTCGAAAGGCTCTGGTTGTAACATTTTGCAGGAGGAGTCTAGAGAGAAGTAGGAGCTTCTCTCTCTAGCCCATTTTTACTTCACTGCATCCAAGTGTCTTTAACATATTTTGAAAGTCTTTTTTTTAATCTTCCAAAAAATATTTGAACAAAAAATGGATATAAAAAAGAAACACTTTTTTTGAGTTTTTTCTTCGTCCAAAAAGAATTGACAATGCCTTAAATTATCCGTTTCTAATTTTCTATTCACTAATCTCTTGGCATCGAATGCCAAACTCTTGTCCCCCATTTACTATATATATAGCTATTGTTTCTATTCATTTTAGACATTGTTTAAATTTTAGTTCCTTTGAAGTTTCAAATATATATTGAAAAATTTGAAGTCAAAAATTGAAAAGAAATACCGATATGATTTTTTTGGCCAAAAAGTAACACAAGTAATTGGTTTTGAAATGTTTAAAAGATTTGAGATTGGGCGAAAGTTTTAAAAAAGTTATAACAATACATAATTAAATATGATATAATCTCACTAATCTAATACAATCTAATCAAATATTATGTTTAGTAAATATTTATAAATATATATATATATAACAGAAGCTTTCTCAACAACACTACTCTACAAATAAAATTCAAATTTAATTATATACTTTGTTATCAAATATTTATTTTGATATTTCATTAGGAAGAATATTTAGTGACTACTGTTTTTTGTATCATTGGATGGTGAAATAATATTATAATGTCAATATATAAACGAAATAGTAAAGAATGTTGAAAACGATATGATTAATTTGTTAGTGATTCAAAATATTAAATAAACATTTAGTATTTGGTTAATATAATAAGAATTTAAATTATTTTTTAGTTTTTCATTTCCCATTGATCTAGTCTTCTAGTTGACTCTGAGCTGACTCACCAACCTCTAACCCACAATCTCGACCCGTTCAAAGTCCGGTCTAAGTTTAATAACCTTGAATTTTATAATATATGCTTGTAGCCATGTGTTGTGTGGGTGACACACATATTTATATTATAACAAAGGGGCCACGACCTCATCTGCATGTTCTCTTTCTTTTTTACAAAATGCGGCTTTCAACTTTTCTTTGTCTTCTTTATTTATATTATTATATTTTTTATTCTCTCTAATTAATAATTTATTTACTTTTTCTAAACAACTCAACAACCTACATTACATATTCCATTAGATCCCTTAAAGTCTCGAGTTCAAATCTTAGAAGAGACACTTGTGTCAGAAGGGAAAGCCACGATCCCCAAAATCTGAGTAGTCAACTGCTCGGATACCTGGAAATAGGATCCAGAAAAAAAGGCCGATTATCAATTCATGTATATATATAAAAAAATCAATTTCCCCGAATAACTATTATCAATTACATAATCAATTATTTACTAAAATCCTCCATAATATAACATCATTTTTATCTACAAAGCATTACTAAATTAACTAAATTTAACTATTAGCATCTAAATTAAAATTTGGGATGTTACATAATAAATCATGAACCAAATAATCCTTACAAAACAAATTATTTTCTAGACTACAGGGGTATGTTACATTGTTTAAATCATAAATATCTTAACAACAAGATTATCCCATTAACATGTACATTTTACCTTCTGTCTTACATGGTCTTATCGAATTTCTACAATCAAAACTATCCTTCTTTCTTTTTTGGTGAAATAAAACTATCCTTCTCAGTGTCACTCAAATGTATACAAAAACTAAATAATTGGTGTCCAGTGCATTAGAGGAAGTACCAATTTTAATGTCCTTCATTGAATGTTGGTAATTTTTGAAAACATTTCCAATTTAAGTCATCTTTATAAATGTACCCAATTTTAACCGAATTCGTTAATATATAGGTATATTAAAAATCATATAAAATAAAAAGAATTAAAGATAGAAGTTAATAATTTAATTAACAATAGGCTATGTATTTTTGAATAAATTGTTAAATAAAAACATATTGCCATTAACCAATTTTAACCGTTTTCTCCACAGTATATGATTCAATGAAAATATCACATGCTATGGACCCAGAGGTATAGTACAATCCAACAACATGTCACACGAGCTAAGTCCAATGGTGAGGTTAGACTCCAACTATAAATAGCAGCTTCTTCTTCTGCTAGAATTATATATCTTAGAAGGAAGAACTTTGCAGATTCATTATAATGGGATTGGAAAGTGAACAGCAATTTCTCAAGGGAAAGACCATTTTAGTGACTGGTGCTACGGGCTTCTTAGCAAAGGGTACATCATGTTTATTAATTGTAGTTAACCTTTCCAATGGATTTTCAAAACACCCACATACACCCACACATACATTCATTACCAAGTTGGAAAGAAATCATTATCAATGATGTATTTGCCATGAGCTACTATTTTTTCTTGTCTCATTGCCAACTAGTATATAACTGAGGTCCAATGATGAAGCTACTTATTACACTAATTATATTGTACGATTTGAGAGTTTAATTTGGTTCCTAATATAAGGTTGCATTTCTCCTTATCTCAAACATGTATATTTAAATTTTTTCTTTCTAATAATACCCTTATTTATTTATGAAAGTCCAGATTTTTTTAAATTAAGTGTTATTTTCCCCTTTTGCAGTTTTTATAGAGAAGTTATTAAGGACTCAGCCTGATTTGAAGAAATTATATCTTCTTCTAAGGGCTTCCGACTCTGATGCAGCTACACGGCGCTTGCATGATGATGTACATTCACACTCACACACATATATTCCTTCTAACTTGATGTGTGTTCATTCTTCAATATATATACACATGTATAATAAGTTAACGTGCTTCTTTTTTTCATCATATTTAATTAATGGCCAGATTATGGGAAAGGAGTTGTTTAAGGTTCTTCGAGAAAAGATGGGAGCAGATTTTGATTCTTTCATATCAAAGAAGGTGGAAGCCATTGCAGGTGATATTTCACTAGTGAACTTGGGACTTAATGATGAAAATAATATTGGGAAGAGAATTAAGGAAGAAATAGATGTTATAGTGAGCTCAGCTGCAACTACTAGGCTCGATGAAAGGTTAGTAACGAAAGACTCTGTATGACTGTGAAATTATATGATTGTGAAATTAACTTACAGAATTGTTTTGATAAATTTATTTAGAATGATTTGGAAAATATTTAAAATATTGTTTCAAATAATGCAGATTTGATGTTGCAATGCGTATCAACACAGTGAGTGCCTTACATATTTTGAACTTTGCAAAGAGTTGTCCAACATTACAAGCTCTTCTCCACGTATCAACAGGTATATATGTAAACTGATAATAAGATCCATATACATATATATATATATATATATATATATATATATGAAATGGCCTACCATTACGTGTTTGCTTTTCTCTACACTTTAGCGAAAGCCATTTAATTTAACGGATCCCATTTAATTAGGTCTTTATAAACAAAATTGGAGTAATATATAACTACAAATTAAATTAAACAATTTAATTAGGTGTTATCATTTAACGGATCCAATCTAACCAGGTGTTTAAGAATTAGATCCATAAAAAATGGGACCTACATAACGTGTTTAGTTTTCCAGGATATGAAGGCATATTATAAGTACACATTCAATTAAACAGTTTGCAGTATTTTAAGTTAACAATAAATAATAAGTTAAAAGAGAAGTAAAAGTTAATTAGTATTTAATGAAACTGAAATTTAGTTATTAAGTGATTTTGTTATTACATTTCGTTCTGAATTAAATAAATCCAAATATCAGTCACAAGTTCAAACTTCAACAAAAATTAAGTCAATATTATACATTATAATCAATAAATAATTACTTAAAGTAATAATTAATTACAAACATAGATATCCTAAATGTGAACAATTTTAAAATCAGCACCCCAAACAATATACAAATAGTTTTAGAAAATATATAAATAAAGATAAATGAAAAACAAATCCAAAGGTTATAAAATATACCCACTAAATTTAACCACTCAGACCGCTACACATCATTGTCAAACTGCCAAATTGGTAGCGGTTTACACCGGAATCGCTACCCGAACCGCTGTCACGCAAAGCTAAAGCTTTGTTCTCTGTAAACAGCAGCTGTAATTTTTGCCAATTGCGATGACATGGAACTCCTTGGATAAAAGTTTGTTGAGTCAACAACAAGTCACTGTTAATGTTGGTGCAATTAGCCTACAATAAGTTGCTCCCTCCGTTGCTAAATATATTACCTATTTGGAGATATGAGTTTGTTCCTAAATATAATATTTCTTTCTATTTTTTTCACATTTTCCCTAAATTATTATTAATACTCCAATAATAAACAAGTAGGAGATAATAAGGGTAGGAATAAAGGAATGTCATTAAGGTGTTTTGATAATACTATGTGATTTTAACTAACTAAATCAACATCTTTTTTTTATAACACTTAAACTAACATCTTTAATCTAATCAAATTAGATATGTATGTCTTATATTAAAAACAAAGGGAGTATTAAGGAGCCGTTTTGCTGACCACGAATTTAATGAGTAGCGGTTTTTGACTAGTAACCAGTTGTAATTTTTCGAAAAATGGTTATGAAATTATTTTGGCATGGCGGTTATAATTCAGTAAACTATTAACTTTTGCTGTTTGTAAGTGTTATTGGCGTTAAAAAGCTCACAAAGTTTTTGATAAAATTAAAGGTCCGATTTAAAACCTGATATATAGTTAGAGGACCAAATATACATATATATTTTTATATGATGAGACCAAACATATAATTTTGTCTTTCTTTTTTTTTTTTTTGTATCATTCGACCAAATAAAATTATGTAATAAATTTTGTTCAGCATATGTGTGCGGCGAAGCTTATAATGAGAAAGTGGTTAAAGAAGAAGCAATTCAGATGGGTCACTCAATAAAAGGGGATTCAAAATTAGATATTCGATCAGAAAAAGAACTGATGGAGAGAAAAATGAAGGAGCTAGAAGATGAGAATATCCTTGGAGAGGCCTTGGCATCTGCAATGAGAGATTATGGAATGAAGAGGTTTTTCCTGTACTAATTAGATAAAAACAACGTAATGATGTTTGTGTGTCTGTACAAAATTAGGTCTATAATAGTATGCTGTTGTCATTTTTTTTTTTCCAAATATGATTAATATTGATGATGATATCTGTTCATATTTTCTGAAAACGTAACAGAGCAAACTTGTATGGATGGCCAAACACTTATGTATTCACAAAGGCAATGGGAGAGATGATTCTGTCAACTTATAAAGATAGTGTGCCCTTAATCATCATACGTCCTTCCATGATCACAAGTACAATTAAAAAACCCTTTCCTGGATGGATTGAAGGTTTCAGGTATTCTAGTAGTTTTTTTAACTCAAAAGCTTAAGCAAGTTTGGTCTTGGGAGTTTACCAAGGTACTTATAGATTACTCACTTACAAAGTACTAAGTATTTATAGGTTATAAGTGAAGGTGTAATTTTGACAATAAAGTTTTCTGTGAAGAGTTTCTGGTACCATTAAGTTTATATAAGTGTAAAATTACCAATAAACTTTACAAAATGGGGTAGTTTCAACAATGCCGTTAACTTTTGGCAAACTTCGGTCACTTTTTTATTGTGGGCCCCATGTTAATTAATTCTAAATGATTATTGCAAAAGTTATTAAAAAAATGTCTCTCCCTGACAAGCTTACTCGCCACATTCTCCTACCCTCTTCCTCATCATCATCGGAGAAACCTTAGTTTTGAAATTCACCGATTGAAATCATGGCGGAGGTAATCGGCATAACCACCAGCTTTGTGATGCTCACCGACATCGGAGGATGAGAAAATAGAGCAATGAACCCCTTTTTCCTCCCTTTTCACCAGCTGCGCTCCCAAATCCACTCTCCACGACAATATTTCCTTCCGTCCTAAACCTACTGACCTCAATGATCATTCCTCCAGCGGCTCACCTGTATCAACAGTGGAGCACACCGGCAGCCCCTAAAACAATATGGTTTGATGAGTTAAAGGTAGTTAGACTTTTTATTTTTACTGTTTCTATATTTGTGTTATAAATTGGATTAGGTGGTATGCACAAGTGGTTCGATCACTCTCATGAGAAAAGAGTGGTGATTGTGGAAATTTCTCTCCCTTACAATAAGGGAACTATGTGTTTTGCCATGTTTTTGAAGAGGGGTAATGATATTATTAGGAAGCAAGGAGGAGAACGAGGAGAGTAGCGTATGGGGTTGGGGGAGGAAATGAAAACTTATAAAATTAAATTTTAAATAGTCATTTAAAGCTAATTAACGTGGGGACAACAGTAAGAAAGTGGCATAAATTTGATAAATTTAGTGGCATTGTTAAAATTGTCCCATTTTATTAAGTTTTTTGGTAGTTTTGCACCTTTATAAACTTAATGGTACCATATGCTTTTCGCAAAAAAATTTATTGTCAAAATTGCATTTTCACCCTATTGATTACCTACTAACAAGGATCTAAATTGTTGTAGACACCCATTAATAAAGTGGCTTTCATACTCCTTATTAACTGAAATAACTTTTGTGATTTATTTGTTGTTGTTTTACAATTATAATAGTGGTTCAATTGTGATATGTTATGTACGTCAATTTGAATTTTTTTTTTTTATGTTGATAGAACAATTGATAGTGTGATTGGTAGCCATGGTAGAGGAACAATATCAAAGTTTATAGGCGATCCCAATACAATAGTTGGTGTGGTAAGTTAGGCTTTAACATTGGCATTATCAGATGTCATGTTTCTTATTTAAATTTAAGTTCTTTTTTTTTAATAAAAAATTAATCAGAATTTATAAGATAAATTTAGCTACTAACTGTGATTGTACGTAGATACCTGTGGACATGGTGACCAATTGTATGGTGGCAGCAATTGTAGCTCATTCCATTAATAATGAAGTTTCAGAGAATTCCATCTACCATGTTTGTTCTTCATTAAGAAATCCTCTCAGACTGTCAGATATTTCTGAATTCTCGAATCTCTTTTTCTCAAAACATCCACTGACCAACAAATCTGGAATTCCAATAATGACTTCCAAGCTAAGATTTGTAGCAAATCAGGATTTTCAGACTCACATGATGTTCCAATACGTGTTACCATTAATGGTACGCTGTATATGTCTTCTCAATATTATATATGTGAAGGGATGAAGTGAATTTTCGCCTTGAAAGGATTAACAAGGAGTTGCAATTGACCTAAAGAAATTTTGAAGTAATGGAGTGATTATAATATATTAGAGAGTTCAACACCGATTAGTTGTACATTGAATTGAAGCTATGTAAAGGTTAGGTAGGTCCTATCAACTGACTTAAGATATTTTAATAGAAAGAAATCGCAACATTTACTAACCATTTATCATTTTCTTATCATTCTCACTCATCTGCACATTCATGAATCAGGGTATAATCGGAAAAATATATATTTTTTGTACATTTATCATTTCTTACTAATTTTAGCTAACATTTTGATTCGCTTGATTATTTTTTTTTGTCAAATAAGATATATGATTTCATTATAATAAAGAAAAGTCAGATACAAAGTATAAAATAAAAGGTCTGCAAAAAAAGCCCAACTAACAATAGATAAAAACCCTAAAAAATAACAAAACCCTAACATAAGTATTTATTACTCATAAAATGGACTATAGGGTAGTTATTATTAAACCATAATCTGTAGTGCATTTCAAAAGACTTAGTTTTAACTCAATGATGACTTAATATTGACAATTAAAAAAAAGGATAAAATTGCATTAATTTTGAAAAATTATATGATATCTTGCTCTATAATTTTCTTTAGGGTTCTTAGCTTATAGCTCCTTCAAGAATATTTTTACGGCGAAAATGCTAATCTTTATATTAACTACTACATTTACTAATCTTTTTGAATTTGGTGTATTCTACAAGGTATTAAGTCTGGCGAATGAGGCTTGTTTTCATATATATGATGATTGGTATAGCATGAATGACCACAAAGTCCAACTGGCAATAAGAATGGCCAAACTTTACAAACCTTATGCATTTTTCAAAGCTGTGTATGTCCCTAACTATTCTTCATTTTCTCAAAGTATGGAAACATTTTATACATTTTCATTCACATATATTAATTTAAACGCTCGATAATTGTGAATTAAATTTTGTACATAACAGGTTTGATGACACAAACACAGAAAAATTACACATGACAACCAAGATGGAGAATGTTGAATTCGACCCTAAGAGCATTGATTGGACAGACTATATGATGAATGTTCACATTCCTGGCCTCATCAAATTCGTAATTAAATTGTATCCCAAATTATAGAAACATTGGTCAGAATATGAGATCGAACCATATATGTACTGAAGCATAAGTTTAATTGTAATAGTGTGTGTCTTGTGTGATTTGTATTCTTCGTGCCCTATCATATGTATGTTATTGTGCCAATTCAGTTATAATTCAGTTGTGTGTTTTTGGGTAATTGTTGGAGATCTGAGCATACTTGCCATGCAAAGTCAAATTTTTAATAATTTCCTTCATATTAATGAAATGAATGCATACGATGCATTTTTAGGGACTTAAGTAAAGAGAAAGGAGACTATGTGTGAAGAGATGAGACGTATAGGGTTCACACAAAATCATTTTCTTTGACGTTACTTCTTTCAAAATGTATAAATGCAAGAATTTATATTAGGAAAGAATGTTGAAAAATTCTTTACTACAAAATTTATTGTTCAAAAGTATTGAAATAAAATTTGTTTGAGGACCCTATGCAACCTATCTATTGTCTGTGAAACTCTTCTTCAGTTTTATATAATCTATGTTCAACTATGTTTAAAACAAAAAGCATTTGCATATAATCATCAAAAGAAGAGAGAGCTTCAAGGGAGAATTGATGGATACAACGGAGATTAGGGCTCCTATCAAGACCATGGGGCTCACTAATAAGGCTAGAAAAAAGGTTGCCAGAAGTTGGAAGATGAGTTGAAAAAGGAAGAGGTATTTTGGTACCAAAAGTCACAGGGGGGTGGATAAATAATTATGGAGATAGAAATACCAAATTCTATCATCTTAGAACCCTTGCAAGAGGAAGGAGACAAAAAGTGGTTATGTTACAAGAGAGTATGGAGTATGGGCGGAGGATGAGGTAGAGCTACATGGTATGGCAAGAAAATTTTACCAAAACCTTTTAAGAAGAGAGTACGTGACGTGTGTGAAGCTTAGAAGGGTGATAATCTCTACCTTTCTAAGGCATGAAGAAGTAGATTTGAAATAGATGGGGAGAAGTATTATGAGGGATGAAATCAAGTAGGAAATATTTTCTGTTGAACCACTTAAGGTTCCTAGTGAGGAGGGGTTTCTGGCATTTTTTTTACTGAATGAATAGGAGAAGATAGGCGATGAGGTATGTTAGTATGTTGAGGAATTGTGGAAAGGGGAGGAAGAGTTGCAAATGTTTAACAAGACACTAGTGGTTTTAGTACCTAAAGTGGACAAACCTATAATGTTGAAGCAAATAAGGCCTATTGCGTTATGCAATGTTCTTTAGATATGTTCGACAAATTATTTTCAAGAGGATGAAAGGGTGTATGATAGGATTATTGGCCCCTAACGAAGCAAGTTTTATACAAAAGAGATATATTAAAGATAACATTATCGTGACTTAAGAATTAGTCCATACTATGAGGAAAATGAAAGATAGGAAGGGGTTTCTTGCAATCAAAACAGACCTTGAAAAGGCCGATGATAGATTGAGGTGGAGTTTTATTGAGAAGGTGTTGAAGGAGATGTGTGTAGAGGAAGGTGTTAGAAGACTTATTATGAGATGCATAACTTATGTTTCAACCTGTGTCTTGTGGAATGATGTAGAATAAGAGATATTTTCACCTTGAAGAGGCATTAGAGAGGGGGATCAACTTTCACCCTATATTATTGTGTTAGCTATGAAAATACTCTATCATATTATCCAAGATGAAATGTGGAATGGCAGATGGAGGTCTACTCGTGTTGGAAGGAGAGGGCCAAATTAAAAGTCACTCATCTTACATTTGCTAATGATTTGATTGTATTTGGAGAAGCCAGAATAGAGCAGATGCAATATGCAATCTAATATCTAAACAAATTCTATGGAATATCAGAACAAAAGGTTAACCCTAATAATACTGCTATTTTTTCTCTCTCCAAAAATGTGGTCAAGGAGGTGGGAGAAACATTGCTAGGGATGTCTGGATTTCAGGAAGTGAATGATTTAGGAATTTGGGCTTATTCCTCTTGCATATAAAAATAGTGAAGGGCAGAGAGATAAATTGTTAAAAGGGTTAAGGAGAAGTTGGCGTAAATCTTCTTCCATATTCCAAATTAATTATAAAAACACTTTTTTCCAAATCATCATTAACGCCCTAACCATGACATTAAAAGATTTCACTTAAATAATATGACTGTCATAGTTAGGAAAGTTTCTATTATATACAATCACTTTTAAATTTGAACGTGGTTAACCTAATTATGATAGGAAAATAATTTACTAAATCATATCAAAGCCTATTATCATAGTTAGAAAAAGGTTTTAACTCATTTTACAATAAAGATCCATGATAGAAAAGAAACTTGCTAAAAAAAAAAAGGCTATCATGGATACTTGGATTCAATCCACTAATTTCAAGATAATCCATGTTAGGAAAAACTTTCCCAACATGGATATAAAATTTTTCCCACATAAAGGATTAATAGCTTTCCAAATTACTTCATTTTCTAACATTTAACTATGTTAGAAAAGGATCTAACTAACATAGTTATTTAGAATTCAAGTTCGTAAAAATAATAATTAGACTAACTATATTAGAAAAAGTATTTTCCTAACTAACATAGTTATTTAAAACTTTTCATAGAATCTTTAAAAGCTTACTGTTAACCTCTTGAAATTCATGCCATTTTAGCACATTTTCCTATAGTTCATATATTTTTTGGGTGAAATTATTTGCATTTTGATGTATATATGATAGGAAAATGTGCCAAGTTGATATTTGGGTTAAAGTCATTGAATTCTTGATTTAAATGTGAATACGTTACCCTCTTTTTATCAACTTTGGCTTTTGTAGATTTGATTGCTTGTTAGGTAATTGAAGCCAAGTAATTAAGCCCCATTTGAGTTGCATTTCAAGCTAAAATCAAGGAGAAAGGAGTGGAAAAAGAAGTTTTGGAGCAACCAAGAAAGCTGAAAAAAAGACTCTGCAGAAAGTTATTGGCCGCAGCCAAAAGCACAGGCAAAATTCCTGGCCGCAGCCAAATCCAGAAAAATTCCAGGCAGAGAGTTATTGGCCGCGGCCAAGACAGCTGACATACTGCACAGTGCAGGCAAAATCGATGAGTGGCTAAACTTCCATTCTAGGATTATTTTGAACCTTTGTATGGATTAAAACTTTATTCTTCCTATCTTTTGGTATTAAATGATATATATGTGTTGATTTTATTCTTCTCTTCATGCTTCTAAGTGTTTGGCCACCATTTAGCTTGATTTGTTCATATGGGTTTGACTTGAGAGAGCTAATCCATGTGTAGAACTTGGTTAAAATCATGCTTGACTTGAAGTTTACATGATAAATGGAAAGTTTGTTGGTAAAATAGAGATATCTTTGCTAACCTTGCATTGTCACAATAGGGTTTGTTTTCAAAGGGGATTTTCATGATTTGTAGCAAGAGATTGTGCATTTTAATGGAAAGATAAACTTGATTTTGACTTGAGAGAGCTTAGTCAAGTGCATATGAACCCTAGACAAACACATATATTCATGAAAAATACCATTTGAGAGGGAGTTCTTCATGTCTTATGAAATGCAAAGGGGATAAATAATCCTAGACCCCATTTAATCCTTAAAGTCGAAAGAACCATTGTTTTTATCACTTTCTAGTTTTAGAAAAATAGATTTTCAATATTTCTTTACACAACCCAAAAATATTTTCTTAGTTCAACTTGATTGAAATCACTTAGTCTTTTGTTTGGTCAAGATTTTAGTCCAAATCCCCGTGGGAATGATATTTTATACTACTTGCGATCCGTGCGCTTGCTGTTAACGCTTGACGGCGAACAAGTTCCTGGCGCCGTTGCCGGGGATTTGCAAAAATCCCTTGGCCAACTCTGGGCTAGTGATATTAGATTTCGATTGAACTTGTAAAAATTGTTTATAATTGCACTTTTTAGTTTGTTTTCTTATTTCTTTTTTTTTTAGTTTGATACTTGCTCTGAGTTATTTTTCTCCTAAGTACCTTCTCGGTCTATGCAAAGATTGGATCCGGATGGATTGGAGGTAGTTCTTGAAATAGCCAACCTCTTTGAAGAAAGTGAAACTGAATCTGAAAGCATGGCAGAGGATGAGTATGATAGAGCTACCGTGAATGACTTTGCTAGCAGAAATATGAGGGGTACTCAATCTTGTATCAGGATGCCTGAAATGCAAGCTCATAATTTTGAGATCAAGCCGGTGATGATCACAATGCTTCAGTTGCATGGGATGTTCCATGGGCTTTACAATGAAGATGCCAACAAGCACTTGATGTACTTTTTGGAAGTATGTGGTTCATTCAAGAAAAATGGAGTTCCTGATGATGTTCTTAGACTTCGGCTGTTCCCTTTTTCTCTACAAGGAAAAGCTAGGGAATGGTTCAACAATCTACCAGAGGGGTCTATAAATTCATGGAATGATCTTGAAAGCAAATTTAGAGCCCGCTTTTTCTCTGATGACAAGTCTGTGGAAGCTAGAGATGAATTTCTAAGCTTTAGGCAACATCCTGATGAGCATCTCTATGCGGCATGGGAGAGGTATAAAATGTTGATGAAACAATGCCCCAATCATGGGGTAGACAAATGGGTGATAGTCCAAATTTTCTGCAATCTCCTTAATCCTCAGTCTAAGGCAATGGTTGATTCTATGACAAATGGAGGGTATAGAAATGTCCCTGTTAATGAAGTGTTTAGATTCCTAGATCAACTATCTGCTAACAACTCTCAAGGCACTGATAGGAGGACTTCACAACCATTGACAACTCCCCAGGAAGATGCTCCTTCCTCTTCACAATTTGCAACTATTCTTTCTGCAATAAACAAGCGGTTTGATGTGTTGGAGTCTCAAATGCATAAGAGTAGTTCTCAAGGTGTGCACTCCATTCATACTACTCTAGTTGTTTGTGAGCAATGCCATGATGTTCATCTTCCGGATCCTTGTCCTCTTTATAGGGCCTCCGAATCTGTCAACTACATGGGAAAGTTTCAAAACCCCCAAAACAACCCATATTCTCAGACTTACAATCTGGGGTGGAGAAATCATCCTAATTTCTCATGGAACCAAGGCCAATCTTTGAATCAACCTTCTTCCTCCGGTGTTAAGCCTACTCATCCACCGGGCTTTCATGCTCAACAAAGGCAAATTCCCATTAAGGAAGAGGAGTCTAAAATGGAAAAGATGTTTGCTCAGATCTTGGCTAGTCAAGAAGCTACAAGGGTTGAGACCAAATCCACTTTTTCTCTCCATGAAACGGCAATCAAGAATCTTGAAGTGCAAATGGGGCAACTAGCTTCTCAAATGAATGCTATGTCAAGAGGAAATCTCCCTAGTGATACAATTCCTAATCCAAAGAGGGATGGTAAAGAAGAATGCAAGGCAATTACTCTAAGGAGTGGAAAGGAAATCCCTAATGTGCCAAATCCTAGTGGAGTGAGCAAAGAAAGTCAAGATGATGTTGTTCTTGATGCAAGAGAAGGGGATGAAGAGCCTCTAGTTAATGTTGATGAGGGTAAGAAAAAGGAGCAAGTTGAGAAGTCTATGGATGATGTGGTTAAAGAGAAGGTGCAAGAGGCAAAGCCAAAAACAAATGGTCCTCCTGCTTATATGCCTCCACTTCCATTCCCTCAAAGGTTTAAAAAGAAAGAAGAAGATGGTCAATTCAAGAAATTTCTAGAGATGTTCAAACAATTGCATATCAATATTCCTTTTGCCGAGGCTCTTGAGCAAATGCCTAAATATGCAAAGTTCTTGAAAGATGTGTTATCCAAAAAGAGGAGATTCAATGAATTTGAAACAGTGGCTTTGACTGAAGATTGTAGTGCTATCCTACAAAGAAAGCTTCCACCAAAGTTGAAAGATCCGAGGAGTTTCTACATTCCATGCAACATTGGGAAGAACTTCCAAGGAAAAGCCCTTTGTGATTTGGGGACAAGTGTGAATTTGATGCCTTCTGCTGTTTTTAATCAATTAGGCTTGGGAGATGCAAGGCCGACTACGGTAACACTGCTCCTTGCTGACAGGAGTGTTTCTCGTCCTAGAGGGGTCATTGAAGATGTCTTGGTGAAAGTGGACAAGTTCATTTTTCCAGCTGACTTTATTGTTCTTGATTGTGAGGTGGATTGGAACATTCCCATCATACTTGGAAGACCATTACTTGCTACAGCTAGAACCCTTATTGATGTGGAAAAGGGTGAAATCACTTTGAGGGTAAATGATGAACAAGTGAGTTTCAACATGAACAACACTTTGAAAATCTTAGATGATTCTCCTCAATGCTCTTTTGTAGATGTGCTTGACTCTGTTCGTCAAGAGGAGTTTCATGCTTCATTGGTTAAAGATCCCTTGGAAGCGTTGTTAGTGGGAGAGAAAGGCGTTGTAGATGTTCATGATGAAGAATTAATGAAAGTGTGTGCTATGGACACTTATGGTCATGCAAGATTCAAGCCTTTTGAATCATTAGATGTGTCTAATGCATTAAGCTCTTCTTTGAAGCCATCTATTGATGAACCTCCAATCTTGGAGTTGAAACCATCACTTCCTCAACTCAATGGACTGGAGGAATTTTGTCTCAATGCCTATGGAAATACAAAGCCTTTTAAAGAGAAGACCAAGAAGTGCAATGACAAGAAAATTTTTTCAAAGACTTTTGATCCTGGTCAAAGAGTGCTCTTGTACAACTGTAAGCTGAAATTATTTTTAGGAAAGCTGAAATTCCGTTGGTCTGGACCATTCACCGTTGTTCAAGCCTCAAATTTTGGTGCTGTGGAGCTAGAAAATGAGGAGGGCGAAAGGTTCAAAGTAAATGGTCACCGGTTGAAGCATTATTGGGGTGGACATGTGGAGCGTCAAGTGGCTACCCTCTACTTGTCTACAACAATGTGAAAGATTGAAGAGTCGAGCTGGAGGACTCTAAACCAAGCGCTTCTTGGGAGGCAACCCAAGTTCTCAACCTTATTTTTATGTTTATGTAGTGTTTTAGGCGTTTAAGAGGTTTTATGTTTGGTCTTGTGCTTTTTGTAGGTAAAAGAGGTACCCTGATGCTTGGAGGAAATGGAACAGTTGCAGCTGATATGTAGACCATTTTCAGGGAAGTATTTCGTCCATCAAGCGTTTCTGGTTCAAATTTGTCATAAGAAGCATCTCTCTTGGTCTGAGCTTGTGTGAGCAATTTCTTGGTGTTTGGAATTTTTCTGGGTGTGTGTGTTTGTTTTGTTGTTGAAAATGCTGTCAAATTCTGCATCTTTTGGACTGTTTCTGATTGAAAATGCTGTCACAAATGAGTTTACAATAAGCTCATGTTTGCGAATGATTGATCTCCTGCGAATAATTGCACTTAGGAATTGATTTGATGAGATTTTTGACTGATCTATGCTGTTGGATGCTACTTTGAAATTGCTGTCAAAATCTGCATAATTGGTGTTTTGATGATGGAAAATGCTGTCAAGAACTGGGACAATATTCTGACCATGTTGCAATAAGTTCATGTGTGTGGAAAATTCATTTCGAGTGAAAAACTGCACTTAGGAATTGATTTGATGTGGTTGTGGAATGTACTGTGATGTTGAATGATACTTGGAGTTTACTGTCATGTGCTAAATATTTGAGACTTGTACTGATAAAAAGTGGTGTCAAGATTGGAATAAATATGTGCTGTCATGTGCTTGTGATTTTGGACTGAGTTGCAATATTAGAAGCTATTGTGAATGTGCTGTCAAATTCTGCAGAATTGATGTTTTCACCAAGGGAAAATGCTATCAAAAGTTGAGGCAAAAATTCTGACCATGTGCAATAGGTTCATGTGTTTGGATAATTCATTTTGAGTGAAAAATTGCATTTTGGAATTGATTTGATGTGGTTTAGGAATGATATGTGAAGTTTGAGGATATTGTGCATGACCTGTGATGTTTTGAAGATATGGAGATTTTGCAGATGTTATATGGGCTATGTTCAAGGAATTAATTCACTCATCATGATTTTTCTGGGTTAAATCTGTCATGGGACTATTCTGGTTTGAAATGAGAGTATGCAAGTAATTTCTTGATATTTTGAACCCCTCTTGACATGTTTGTCTGGGTGTGATGTACTTGAGAATTTTGTGTGTGATATCATGTTCTTAATGAGTGGAATTTGTGCTGATATAAAAAAAATGCTGTCAAGATTCAGAAAAATTTTGCTCATGTTGCATTGAATTTAAGTATGTGGATGCCTGAATTTTGGTGAAGAATTTTGTTTGGAGATGGATTTGATGTGATTTGGAGTGATTTGTGGTGTTAGATGTTATTTTGGGTATGTTGGAAGTGGTTTTGCACTTGGTAGAAAGTTGAGAAAAATATGTGTGCATTGCTGTATTTTTGGGTGCTAGTTGCTGTGTTGTTGATTCTGGGTGAGGCAGAGAGAAATTGGCCATGGCCAAGAAAAAAGCCAGTGAGTTTTGGCTGCAGCCAAGAGAGAAAAGAAGACAATAATAATAAAATATTTCAGGGTGCTCAATGCACCTTATTAAAAAAAAAATTAAAAATGCAAGGTGCCCAATGCACCCTCATTAAAAAAAAATTACAGGATGCTCAGTGCACCTTTCTAAAAATTAAATAACAAAAAAAAAAAAAAATTCAAAATTCCCTTTCCCTTTGACCTAATCTCCTTCCTTTCCTTTCTTCAACCCTCAACCTTCACCCCTCACCCTTCTCATTAGCCGCCACCCTCCATCCTCACCCAAACCCCACCATCGTTGACCACCATGAGAACCACCAAGCGCCGGCGGCCACCCCTCAGGTGAACCTCACCTCCATCACCAAGCCCCGTCTCTTCCTTACACCACCATTCTCATTATCTTCTTTGAGTTTCCACCTGTTCTTCACCATCACGCCGCTATCCAAAGCACCACGGCGATCTGATTTTGTTTTTCTCCGGCCACCGTCGAACAACCCGCCGACGTTCGATCTTTGAGCCACTATGACTATCACAGATTAGCATCCCTTTCACCTTTCATTTACTGTTCTTTGTCACGGAGCCCAAATCGCGGTTTGTCTTCTCTGGCCTTCGAGTTCATCGTCTTCCGCCACCACTCACTGCCGCTGCTTGCCGTTCGTCATTCTCGTCCGCAGTTATTCTTCTCCTCTCAGTGATTCTGATGCGTGTTTGCCCTTCCTCTGTTCTTTGGTTTCGAAATCTTGAGCCCTTAATTCTCTATCTGACTCATCTTCACTGTTCTCAATTTGGGTAAGCATTTTCTATCCTCTTGCTTGTTTAGTTGTTTGTTTCTGTGTAAGGATTAGTGTAAGCAAATAAATTTCAGAATTGAATGTTGCTTTTGGATTGATTCTGGTGATAATATGGGCTGTCAAGGACGCTGATATTCTGAAAATCAATCTGAAATTGTGACTTATTGTGGCTGGTTAGAAGTTGTTTGTTTTAGGAGGGTTGAACATTATGGTGCGGGATGGATATAGCATATTAAAAAAAAATCTGAACTTTGAGCAGCAATGAGAGCTTGTATTTTCGATGAATGAAGCTGCCATTTTTTGTTGGTGAGACTTTTGGCTGAAAGTAGAATTTTGAAGTTAATCTATATTAGGCATTGCTGCAATTGAATGTCTTTGCAGAAATTAAGTTTGAACCGGTGGAGGATGAATGGAAATGGATTGTGCTTGGGTTTTAAAGTAAAAACATTTTTCCTGGCACTTTTGGCTGAGCTTATCGTTGGAAGCTTGGATTGAATTTGATTAAGTGGTTGCAAGATATTTTGAGGTTTAAATGGTGATTAAGTTTGGGGGAAATCTTTTTGCTTTCTTTTGTGATAGGTTTTAGATTAGGATTTTGTTTTTATGTTGTTTCTAGGATTGTGCTTACTTTTCCCTGTGATTAATGGTTTATATGATTTGGTGGTCTGCTTGTTCTGTTTGGCTTGTAGGAAACGTGAATATAAATCTTAATGCTGCATATTTCTAATGAGGAGACCAATTCTGATGTTGGCATTGCAAATGAACAAGTGGATCTAGATAATTGTTTTGCTGTGATGATAGTCATAGGGAGTAGCTAGCTTTTAGTTGTTAGTCCTAGCTTGCTCTTTGGGTGTTAGAACTTTTAGGACTTTTGGACAACTCTTGGTTGTGCAATGCTTTTGGGCAAATTGTGATCTTTGCACCACCATGCTCTCTCATTTTGTGGTTACCTGATTGGAATGAACATGCTTGACATTGTGAACTGCTATTTTAGTTAGCCCATTTGTATATGATACGGCTAACTTTCACTTTGTTGTTTGTGGATTTGATTGATATATGCTTCATTGATTACAGGTATTTTTGAGCCCTTCATGTAATTTCGCATGAGAGAAGGCCCTCATTTGTCCCCTTGTGACAGTGAGGACACTATCAATTTTAAGTTTGGGGGTGAGGGTATTTTGAATTTTCTGAATTTTTTGGCTAATTTGGCATGAAATTCAATTTTGGGAAACTCTGGACTATTTTGTGGTTTTGAATGGTTGAAAGTTGAGCTAGATTAATTAATTATCCCATATGGTGAATGTCTGTTCCAATGATAGAAAAGTTGCTTTGGTGATATGCTTGATAGGAAATTTTGGTAAATATTTGTGGATGATTGATTTGCATTTTAAAGCTTAATTCCTACCAATTTTTGGAAACAAAAAAAATCATGCACATGAGATTATAGAATGATTTGAATGCTTTTGTTGGGAGACCTTGTAGCAAGTTGGCATGTATTTTCTTTCTCAATTGAAAAGCTTTAGAACTCATCTTTGAATCTCTTGAAACAATTGGATGTTTTCACACATTTTTGAAAAATGATTTGGGCATTCTTTTAAATGAGATTGAGCTTTTCAAGCCAACCCATAACATTATTCCATTTGCACCCTCTTTGAGCCTTATAATGAAAAACCATATGAATTTTCTTTTTGGAACCCACAATGGACTTTAACCTTAGCAACTTGAAAAAACCATGAAGTACTTAAATCTTGAGATAATTGATAAATCATTGGTAGCAAGGATTTGATTGTGGCTAAATGTGCATGATGTTATAAAATTAGAGTGGAAGTATAAATGGTGTATGGTATTCTCAATAGATTGTACTCCTAAGTAAAAAAAATGATGAGAAAAAAAAATATGTTCAATTATCTCAATAAGACTTGGAGTATAAAGATGTCAATTTGAAACAAGTTTGGGGGAGTGGTTGCTTCTTGTGGAAAATTTTGTGAAGTGAAGGAAGATGGAAGATATGCTTATAATCATTTATCTCAAGGTGTTTGAATTCCTCTTTTGACCTTTCTTTCACTAGCCTAACCCTAAGCCTCATTACAAGCTTAAAAAGTCCCATTGATTTTGGAATTGTGTGGAATCATTTTGTGGTGGAGAGAGAGGAGATTTTGAGCTTATGAAGTCTTGATGTTGAGGTTGCTTTATACATATTGAAATGTTGCATTTGATCTTGATAACTGCAGAACAATTATTCTATGACTCTTCACACACACACTTTTGAAAATTGGTAGGAAATTTGTTTTTAATTTGTAAATCTAGCATTTGCATCTATTCCACTTCTTTCCAATTGATTATATGATCTTGAGCAACCAATGAGGAAATTGTCATGCTTGAACCATGGATAATTAGTGAATCTAACTCTTACATCACTTGCTTTACTCGAGGATGAGCAAAAGTTCAAGTTTGGGGGTGTGTTAACCTCTTGAAATTCATGCCATTTTAGCACATTTTCCTATAGTTCATATATTTTTTGGGTGAAATTATATGCATTTTGATGTAGATATGATAGGAAAATGTGCCAAGTTGATATTTGGGTTAAAGTCATTGAATTCTTGATTTAAATGTGAATACGTTGCCCTCTTTTTATCAACTTTGGCTTTTGTAGATTTGATTGCTTGTTAGGTAATTGAAGCCAAGTAATTAAGCCCCATTTGAGTTGCATTTCAAGCTAAAATCAAGGAGAAAGGAGTGGAAAAAGAAGTTTTGGAGCAACCAAGAAAGCTGAAAAAAAGACACTGCAGAAAGTTATTGGCTGCAGCCAAAAGCACAGGCAAAATTCTTGGCCGCAGCCAAATCCAGAAAAATTCCAGGCAGAGAGTTATTGGCCGCGGCCAACCAGTGCAGGCAAAATTCTTGGCCGCGTCCAAGACAGCTGACATACTGCACAGTGGACATAAAAGCTGCGAAAATTAGGTTTTAAAAGGGCTCCAACTCACTCTCAAACACATTCTTTTGACTTGGGCTTTCTTTGGGGACCTCTTGGGAGCTAGGGTTTGGAGATTTTCAAGGAGATTCAAGTGGAGATCCAAGATTTGAAGAGATTCAACCTCATTTCCCTTGATTTTTCTTGTTCTTCTCTCTTTCTTCTCTGAAACTTCTTCCATGGTTGTTCATATTTTCCAGATTTGTATACTTTGCTCCATGAGTGGCTAAACTTCCATTCTAGGATTATTTTGAACCTTTGTATGGATTAAGACTTTATTCTTCCTCTCTTTTGGTATTAAATGATATATATGTGTTGATTTTATCATTCTCTTCATGCTTCTAAGTGTTTGGCCACCATTTAGCTTGATTTGTTCATATGGGTTTGAGTTGACAGAGCTAATCCATGTGTAGAACTTGGTTAAAATCATGCTTGACTTGAAGTTTACATGATAAATGGAAAGTTTGTTGGTAAAATAGAGATATCTTTGCTAACCTTGCATTGTCACAATAGGGTTTGTTTTCAAAGGGGATTTTCATGATTTGTAGCAAGAGATTGTGCATTTTAATGGAAAGATAAACTTGATTTTGACTTGAGAGAGCTTAGTCAAGTGCATATGGACCCTAGACAAACACATATATTCATGAAAAATACCATTTGAGAGGGAGTTCTTCATGTCTTATGAAATGCAAAGGGGATAAATAATCCTAGACCCCATTTAATCCTTAAAGTCGAAAGAACCATTGTTTTTATCACTTTCTAGTTTTAGAAAAATAGATTTTTAATATTTCTTTACACAACCCAAAAATATTTTCTTAGTTCAACTTGATTGAAATCACTTAGTCTTTTGTTTGGTCAAGATTTTAGCACAAATCCCCGTGGGAACGATATTTTATACTACTTGCGATCCGTGCGCTTGTGGTTAACGCTTGACGGCGAACACTTACCATGTTAGAAAAAGCTAACCTAAAATGGTAATTTGAATAAATCATACATGTCAAATCTTGCCTTTCCTTTCAAAATCATTATTATGCTTCATGATTCATCCATAAGCTCAATTGAATAAGACCTATCGGATCTTCCATTGAAACCCCTTTTTTTGTCCCAACATCCACGAATGTAACCTCAATCATAATGCATTTATATCAATTCGAATTGAAAAGTTTTTGAAAACAATGTCTTTTCAAAGAGATAACTTTGAGAAGAACCAAGTATCCCGCTAAAACACAGTCACATGCAAGTGAGTTAATCAATAACATACTAAACAACATAAAAGGCCTAATGCCTTTGGAGGAAAACACATCGATGCAGGATGGTAGATAAGTGTTCAAAATACTTATCCAAAACTAGAATTCAAAATATAATGCGAAAGCAAAAGAATGCTCAATTATTTGGAAATATAAAATCTTACAGAATAACCGAAACTAAACCCATTACAACCTTATTGAGTGTGAGTTAGCCCCTTTCAATCAATTCTTATCGGGAGTTACAACCTAAAAAATATTGAGCAATGGAGTGAGACGAATGTGTTAGTAACTCACTATCCTACTTGTCATACATGTGAATGTGTGCTAGTAAGGTGTTAAGTGGGACCTATACATATATGTTCAAAATATGCAACAGAATAGCCAGATAAGCATCGTCTTACATCACATTATAAACCCTTGAAACCATAAATGTGTTCAAGTCCCTTAACAAAATCATGTTCAATACATCCTTAATATGAGGGCTGAAAACACAAGTCATAATGACCTATCCCTTATACTTAGGGAATGAAAAAGAGCCTAAGAAGGCCTATCATTGGAAAGGACGAGAGCCATTGTCGGCCTATCAATGAGGGGCAAAACTGCTAAACCATTTGAAGGCCATCGAGGGTTTTATCATGTAATAGAAGCTTAATTAATATGCAATGAACCAAATAACCACAATGATCAACCACATCCAACCAAAATGAGAATTTTAATAAAAAATGGTATATAAATCCGTCTCATGGTTTGAAAACCATGGTGAGCTCATTTTCACATCAATATATCTTTTCAAATATGCACAAACATTAAAATAACATTTCATTCATAAGAATCCCACAAGACAATAGATATAAAATAATCATTTCATAAGCATATGCCACAAATATCTCATGTTTACGAAATCAAAAGCCCAAGAGTTCACAAGCCTCTTACCAACATAACACACACATAAGACAAGCGGAAAGTGGTTGCCTTTTAATACTAAGGGGAAATATTACCACAACTGAGTCTCCTTCATGCTGAAACCAACAATCAATCCTCTACACAAAGTTTGGTACTTTGGGAAATCAAATTCCATTTTAATGTCCCATTAAGCTAGCCAGGCCAATTCCCATTGCCTCCGAAACCATCTATAAACCTTAATTCAACCAATAACACACTCAATTTCCCATACTTGCAACTTAGTCTCATTTTCCACCAAATTGGCCAAATCCTAGAATTTCAAGTCTAAGTAACAATTCCAATAAACTAACCATTAAGTTCATATCATCCGAACTTATTCCACTTATTAACATCACGACTAATTCCTCAACATACCAAACTTAATCAAACTTGGTCCATATGCCCAAACCAAACACCATAATTTCAAACAGCCCAAATCTCACCAATACAAATAGATTAAAATAATCCATAAGCATCGTTAAGCCTATATGAATCATTAAATTGTAGAAAAGCATCATCAAACTCTAAATCCCACTTAAACTCTAAATTTCCAAAACTTTTAATGGCCAGAAAACAAACAAACTAAACCGATAAAATAGTCAGAATATGTCCTAGGAGTGATTAGATGCTAGAAGAATCAAGGAACTTGGCCAAAATTTCAGATGTCATTAAAAGCCCCAACAATCCTCCATGAAAAATTCAAGAGAACAAGAGGGAAGGAAGAGAAATACCTTAGAGCCTCCAACTTTGATGCCCATCGTAGCTCCTAAAATTCTCTCGTGGCTCTCTCTCCCCACCAGTATTGAACCATTCCCCCTCAAAACCATCTTTAAATGATACTGCTTGCCATGGTCAGCAAGGCAGAAACGTCAAAAGGAAAATGTTTGCTTGTTGAGGTGAGCAAGCTTGGAATCATCATTTCATCTCACTATGGCTCTTCGTGGTGAGCAAGGTTGCTCGCCATGGGAAGTAAGGCAGTGAGTGCTTCTTCACCATTGAAACATCTATTCCCTTCACCAACTCTTCGTGATCCATAATTGCATGCCTAACTATTATTGTCACACCAGGAGAAAATTGTCCTGTGACAGACTCAGAATATGAGAAAACCCATATCCCTTAATCCTTAGCTTTGTGTACATTTCTCCATCTATATTAATAAACACACTTTAATTACAAAAGATCACATTTAGATGCATTTTATATAACAAATTCATTAGTTATTATGAGTTTTAGCATACTATTCTCTATTCAATGGGAGGATCCAAGAAGTATATATAATACATAAATTTGGCCTATTAAAAGTGCGGCGACAATACATATATACAACAACAGTTCTACAACAGAGGCTCTGCTCTGCATTCCCAACTATTCAAGATATATAAGAAATGCAAGGATCCTAACTATAGTTTTCGTGGATCACCTAAAAGGAGGTTTACAAAATAATAATAATAATAATAATAATAATGTATAAGTTTGTGCTTTACTACTTTGAAATACGGATCTTCCATGACAACGCTTTAACTCCAATTTAGCACAAAAGCCTTTCAATTATTAACAAGAGTATAGGTCAGCTACACTATCTAAGACCAAAGTATTTTCCAGTGAATAGTGTCCCATATACAAAAATAATGAAAACAGTAAAAGAAATGATTTAAACATATTTATCTTTAAGTGGTACAGTATGATTATAAATTTCAACTATATTATAACATTATGAACATAAATGAAAGAACACAGAATATCACTATTCTAATAGAATTAAACAAGTGGTGATAGAACAATATAAGAGAAATGATTTATGACATCTCAAATCTCATCTTTTCATTGGACTTTTACAGAAAAAAATAACAAGTGTGGACATACAGTCCACGAGGGTAACTAACCAAGCAAGGCAGCACGAGGCCACGAAATAAGTGCAAGTACAAAATTCATGATTAACAATCGTGAGAATGAATCCCATGAATATCAAACGTGAGTGCTGTGCCCACGAATGTCAAGTGAGCTCGAATTTACCATGGCATGCCAATGACTAATAGTACTATTGTTAGTAATTAGTGTTCGTTATTTAGTCCTCTCAAAAATATTTTCAAGCATGCATGGGGTCAATTTACTTTCAACAAGTGAAATGATTATTTAATAATTAAAGCTCTAAAGAATATTTAAATTAATAGACCCCAACATGAGAGTTTCTAAAAACATATCAATGATCTATTTGATGCTAATCATCACATATATTAGTAAGCAAAAAGTTTGTATGAAGTGTTTATCTCCTACTTTGACTATCTATTATTTTATGTTGCTATCTTATATAGATTAGTCAAAGAAAGATTGAAGTTATTGTGTTTATTTATGGAGAATTATTAGTATTGATATAGACTTAAATCTAATAAGAAAAAGCTTGCATAAAGTATTCATCTTTAACTTTGACTAACTATTATTTCATGTGAATATCTTGTATAAAGTAGTAAAAGAAAGAATAAGGCTATTATGCTTATTCGTGGAGAATGATACGATCAAATAAGATTAGCAATTGAATGAGAAAATCATGAATCATGTTATTAGACTTGATATTAAAAGTTTTTATGCTCAATTGGAAGTTAAAAGAAGCTCAAATGAAGTCCAATTCATCAAACCATGAGTTCCCATGAATAATCGATCATTCCCATGCATAACCGATCACAACAAAGTGTTTGTGATCGATCAAAGCATCATAATCGATTAAAACATGATAATCAATCATAAAGTGTGCGTCTGATCGATATCTTTCCACGTCATACATCAGATAGGCAGTCATGTTTTGGATCATATCTTTCAAAATACAAATCCAATTGGGATGAAACTTGTTTCATATAAACCTAAACTTAATACCTGTTTTATGAATACAAGTTTCACTTTTAAATATTTAAAATGAGGGAGATATGAATTTTCAAAGTTTGCCTAGTAATCTGTCATTGTGCATGAGTCTGATTGTCACGATTTTAATTATAACTTTTGAATCTCAAAGAGTTTGGTAATGATTCTTTCTTCATTGAAAACTAGATTGAATTATCTTTCCATGGATATATTATATGCTAAATTTGGAGTTAAATTGAAAGAGTTATGATTTTTTAAAGTTTATCCTTAAACTGAACAATGCCTAATTGATCAATCATAAGTATGAATCGATCAACATTGCCTAATCAATCAGGATGTTCTGTGATCGATCAGGCAAGGCAACTATACATGTAATTAACTTGAATTAATCTAAGCATAATCGGTCATAGATACCTAATCGATCAGGATGTCCTGTGATCGGTCAGGCGAGGCAATTTTACATGTTCTAATCTAAGCCTAATCTAAGCATGATTTAAGCATAATCGATCAGGGTCCCCCTGTGATCGATCAGGCATGATATTATCTAATCTCATATTCAAGTGATGTAGGTCATGATAGAAGTCTAATCTATGTGTGATCGATCAGACAACAGAAGATGTGATCGAATGGAGTCTTATGATCGATCTGGCGATAGATTTGAGTATTCAGCTTTTTATGTACAGAACGTGTCAGACCCATTTTTGGGAAGTTTACATTACCTCACAGACTCAGAAATTAAGTCGTTTGAAATAAGAAATGCTTCCTGCAATTAATGAAGAGAGGAGAACTGAAGCTAACCAAGTACAAGGAGTAAATGCATCCACAGAATATCTTCATCTCAACACTCCATTAGATTTATCATCTCTCATCTTCAACAAACACAATGGCTATATCAAAGACTTTGCAACGGGCAGAAATCCAAGAGAAGTCTATAAAAGCACTTGGTGCCCAAGTTCAAAGGATGAGACAGAGATGGCTACACTTGAACATATTCATTCTTAGCATTCTAAACTTTACCTTCTCTCAGATCAATGAGATCTTCTATACTTCAGTGTGTAACATTATCAGTTCATTGAGTGAACGAGAAATACTTTACATTCTATATAAAGTGATTTCTCTTAAGATAGTGGGATCAGAGAGGGGTTTAACTTACAAAGTGTAAGGGGGAGTGGTTCTCAAGTGCCCATATTAAACTTGAGGGAGTAAAGGCTTCACAAGTGCCTGGCTAAACTTGTGGGATTGTAAAGGCCTCTCTTGTGCCTGATTTAAACAAGAAGGTAGTGGATTGGAAATCTCAGTAGAGCCTGGGGACTGGATGTAGTCAAAGGAATAGACCGAACTAGGATAAATCTTTGTTTGCATTCTCTCTGCCCTTAACTCTCATAATATTTCCAACATGACAGATTTACACATTTTATTTTGCTTTTCATGTTTCAATGTGCTATCCTTAACTAGTAAAGAAGATCTTTAAGAGCACTACTTATTACTTCAACTATGAATTTGACAAGGAAAGAATTTCTTAGATTTTATTCTATCACCCAATTCATCCCCCTCTTAGGTGACAGCCAGTACTAACATTTGGTATCAGAGCATGTCACTTGTTTCAAGGATCCAACGATCTCAAATTAAAAGATCATGGCTAATTTTATGTGTCACATGTTTTCTGAAGGTTTTGATTATACTATTCCACCTCTTCTCAAAGATATTGATTTTTGGTTTTGGAAAGCTAAAATGAAAAGCTTTATAAAATCATTTGATTATCATATGTGGGATGTTTTTAAAAATGATTTTGATTTCAAACCAAGAAAGGATTGGACTGAGGATGAAAAGAAAATTTTTCTTTGAACATTAGAGCAATGAAAATTCTCTACAATAGTCTAACTGAAAATGATTTTCAAGAAATTAGATATTGCTCTAGTGCTAAAGATATTTGGGATACTCTTGACTTTATATATGCCTCTAACCACTTAGTTGAAGTTGAAAGTATTGACAGTTCACCTGAAATTCAAAGTTGCATATCTACGGTGGATGAACAAATGGAAGTAGAGATTGAAGAAGACAAAATCAGAAAAACACTTCCATGATCCAGTCAATGCAGAAGGACAAGAGGAAGATGACTCCCTAAAAGAGCTCAACATGAATGTGTATTTAAGAAAAATAATTTTGATTTGCATAAAATTGATTTACAACCTATCACTGATCATATTTCAAAAAGGGAAAATGTTTTAAATCATGCTAGAAAATATTTTGGGAAGAAAGATCATTCAAATGAAAACAACTTGAGTTTGTACTCCCTTGACCACCACAATAGTTGCATAAAATCTTATATTGTACATCATTCTATTATTTGCCATATTGTGGAAGATCCGGTCATATTTCTCACACATGCAATATTAGAAGAAATTTAAATGTGAGAAATAAATTTGTTTGGATTCCAAAAGGACAAGTAAGGTCCAACGCTAACAATGAAGGACCCAATTATAAATGGGTCCAAAATGTCCATCTAGTGCCTTATGTGTGCAGAGTAATTCAAAAAGAAATGGATATTATGGTACAAAGGAAACATAGAAGAATCCAAGAGTCACTCATGCATTAAGAAAGAGATTCATAGAATCTTCATACAAAAGGAGAACTCTAGGAGAATCTACTGCTGCAACTTATTGGTCAAATCATAAGAAGTAGTTGACAGTAATAACAAGAGGAGCTTGTTATACCTCAAGAAAAACCTTCTTATATTTTCCAAACTTATTAGAATTTCACAGGAAATTTTTGTTTTTACATCTAACTTGTAAAATTCATATCTCCTAATCTACACATCCAAAAATTATGCATGAGTAATTGATTTAAAGCTTAGGATGTGTACTATAAATATGGAAAATATCCTGGCCTAACTCAACTTATAACTTGACAAAATATCTACTACAATTAAACATGTTCACATACACTCATGATTGTCTAAGTGTAGCTATAGCTTTCTACTTGAAGTAGAGTTTAAGTTCTTGGCTCCTTATAAGTCTTTAAGCTAATGAGGCTCCTTATGGAGTTTATACATACAGATCAAAAAATGATAATCAAACTATAACTCCCAAAACATTTTGATCATCCTTGCCTCAGCTAATGATTTGCCTGCTTCTCCTTTCCTTTAGAAGTGCTCTGTCCTATGGGTGGGACATAGAAAAAGGGGGTGTGAGATTTGGAAAAATCTCGGTAGTAATAATCACAAATAGTATATAATGTATGGTAAAAATTGTGCATGCAAACCAAGCCAATGAGAATAATACTTTACAAAATTGATTAACTGTAAATTATAAACTGTAGCTATTTCACACATGATCATGGAAAAATAACTGAGTAAGGATATTACATATTCTCATGTCTAACTGCAGCATAAATGGCATAAACATACATGCAACCAAACAAAATATACAAAATTACAGATTAAAGCTACTTCTAGCTGAGTCTCTTTCTCACTACTACAAAAAACCCTTTCCATGTCACCAATTTATGTCTGATAATCAAAAAACTGATGTTGAAAAAAAACGTGGTGGCATTTTTGTAAATAAGTCAGACACGGAGGGGATAAATGGCATTTTTGTGATCAACTTGAGGATGCGTTGTGGGCATACCGGACCGCATTCAAGACACCCTTAGGCATGTCTCCATACCGGTTGGTTTTTGGTAAAGCTTGTCATTTGCCGGTTGAGTTGGAGCACAAGTCCTATTGGGACGTGAAACTATGCAATATGGAGTTGGATGCCGCCGGAAATGAGAGATGCCTTCAATTGCAAGAGCTTGATGAACTGCGCCTTCAGGCATATGAGAGCTCAAGGCTCTACAAGGAAAAGACCAAGTTGATCCATGATGTCAAGATCTTCAACCGCAGTTTCAAAGTTGGTGACTAAGTTCTTATGTACCAAGCCCGCTTCCGCTGTAACACCCCAAAATTTGGATTAGAAATAATAGGGATTTATTAAAGGTTTATTTTCTTCATTAATTAAGGAAGAATAATTAGAAGATAAATTTTAATTTGGGAGCTTTAGAAAATTTATTTTTAGGCTTAAAGAAATTTATGGGTAGCAAAATCTCTAATATGGTATAAAAATTAATTTTTGGAAAATCATATTTTCAGAAAAGGGATCAAATTGAAAATAATGAAAAGATTAAGAATAGGGATTAAACTGAAAAGAATACAAGTTGGAAGGGCAAGAGGGTAAATTAATCCAATAAAAAATTTTATATACTCCCTCCTTCTTCATCACCGGATCACCACCACTTTCCCTTCTCTCTCTTTATTTCATTTTCCCCAGCGTCCCCGACGGCGATTCACGGCGGAGCAAGGTGGCGACGGCGCATGCAAGCTTGGGGGTGAAATCCGGTGAGCCTCCTCTTTCCATTTCTACTATTTGATTCTCCTATTAGGGCCACTTTGAGTGAGGATCCGATTTGGGGGTTTGGGTTTCTGGGAATCTAAACCGATCAAATTGAAGCTTCAAGTACGATATATTGTTTTTCTAAAAGAAATTTAGATTGCATGAGATTCTTTGGGATTGATTTCGAATTTCTCATTTAAGGTCACTGTTCCTGACGGGGATTCTTCGATTTCCTTCTCAAACTTTACGATGTTAGTGTTTAGAAGTATGAAAAAGTAAGTTACATTTGATTTTTGAGCTTGCATGATTGATATGTGGTGATTTCGAGTTTAGTTTCTTCTTGCTCTGTTTTTGTTCTTGTAATTACGGGGAGGAGTCTCGTGTTCTGACTCTAGATATAAGGAACTCTGTTTTGAAGGTAGCTAGGAGCCTATTTGAGTTAGATTTAGCGCATCATGTTTGATTCTTTTGGTGTATCATAATATTGGATTTTCAAAAGCTCCTGCTCTGTTTTTCTGTTCATGAATTTAGTATACTTTGGATTGTGATTCTCTGAGATTTTAGATTTGAATATGCTGAAAAGAGGGAACCTTTGATGTTATATGAGGCGTGGCAGATTATGAAGTCTTAAAGGCCTAATGGTTTGTAGGTTGGTTTTCAATGGAATTGTTAAGAGGTCTGAAACAAGAGATTTAATTTGAATCAAGGATGTTTGTTTCTTTAGTATTTAAGAAATGAAAATAAGCAAAATTTGAGGTTTCTTTGTGTGCATATATGATTATAAATTTGAGCTACATGTGTTTCTAAAGGGCTGTATGTGAAACTAGTGGTTGATGAGTTGAACGTTTGGTGCTGGGAAATCATCTAAACTACCGTTTGAGGCCTCATTGCTTCAATTGATAGGTCAGCTGTGTTTTTGAACTGATTATGCATGTCAAGGGTTTCATTATCATGACCAAATTGACTTGTTAAATTGCTAGGTAATTTTCCACAATTCTGAAAGAAGTTCTGTCGGAAAATTCTGCAAGAGAGGGAGTGATTCTATGCTAGCTATATGGCATTCTTGGAATTTGGAGTTTGGACTATGGGGAAATAGTTAATTTAAATTTGTGGGGATATGAACTGATTTAAAGTGGTTTGAAATTGAAAGGCGCTATGGTATATAAATGATAAAAGATGTTTCTTGCTAGATGGCTCTTGATGATTAAGTAGGTTTACAGAGGAATACATGATGTTTAAAGAAACTTTTCGATTGGTACCATTTAAGAGTATATAGTGAATGGTTGAGGATTTATGTCTAAGCAGGGGAAGAATAATAAAGTCTAGCTTCTGTATTTGGGCTGAGCAAGGGATGAAAAAGTTAGAATCTTGGTATTGATGTCATTAATAATGAATTGAGGTTTGGTTCATAGATTTAGGATTCTAATTGGGTTTGATTTAATTAGACTCTGTTGTTGGGAATCAAATTTATTAAAGCTTAGAAATCTGATTGTTATGAGTTGTTTGAGGTGGTGTATGGTTTGAAAGTTTATGCTCTGTTTTTGGTTTTAATATTATTAGGATTTAAGTTTGAAAGATGTTGAGGTAAACCATAAATATCTATCAGAAATCAAATCTGAAACCGGGAATTACCAATGTTATATTGCTGATTTTAGGAAATGAAAACTGATTAGAGATATTTTTTATGAAGCCTTAAAAGTATTGGAATTTAGGTTGTGGTCACCTTAATTTACAAGGTTAAGAAGTGTCTAAAGTATTTTTTTTACGAGTCTAACGCAAGTATTGTATTTGCTAAAAGTATATAGGAACAAAGTTTTATTTGTTTTGGAATTGTGCGATTAATTTATAAAAGAAGTGGAATTTATTGGAATGATTAAATGGTAGCTACAATAAAGGATCAAAATGAGTATAATTGTTTGATGTGTATTGCAATTCATGAATTGAGATTTTCTGGATGCATTCTTGGGCTATTAGAATTTCTATTCACCAAAATAGTAGCCATATAGTTGTTGAAGTACATGATCATTACATAATGATCATTAAATCTAAAGTAACTTGCTAGAGGATATATATACACACACACACACACACATGTATATATATTCATATTATTAATTGTGATTGGAGGACTGTTTTAACTTGGGAGAAAGATAAGTGAGTATTATGATGTTAATAATGATGTTATAATGAATTGATTGTTTTTGAAATTTTGGCAATAAATAGAAGAACACACACACACACACACACACACACACAAAATAACTAGTGTTTTGATGAATTGCGAATGAGAAGGAGGGAAGCATAGCAATATATAAAGTAATTAGGATTCGAGAGAGACGCTTAGTATAAATATAGAATTACATATATTAACTTACTCTTATTATAATATGATGTGTAGATAGGCTTTGATATTGGTATGAGTTCACCAAGACAGTGGAAAGTAAAGGATTTGGTTCAGGAAATAGCTCTGGTATCCAGGTAGTAGTTTAATTCATATATAAATTTCTATATATGTAATTTTGTAATATCTGTGGCATTTAAATGAGCATTATTCCTGTTATGATATTGATGATATGATATCGATGAGATTTATGGAGTACTCCAAGGCCTAGGTGGGTCGCTCCCCCTTTGCCAGTAAATTCCTATAACCGTGAGGGTTATTGAGTAGCTGTGAGGGCTACAAGTAAATTCCTATAACCGTGAGGGTTATTGAGTAGCTGTGAGGGCTACAATTAAATTCCTATAACTGTGAGGGTTATTGAGTAGCTGTGAGGGCTACAATTAAATTCCTATAACCGTGAGGGTTATTGAGTAGCCGTGAGGGCTATAATTGGAAAATCCTGCAGGTATTGGGATAAAAGGATAAATGCTTTCATTATATGCACAGATTTATAAAGTTGATGTATAATATATAAGTGCACACATGATATGGAATAAACTGCTATTGAGATTTCCAATCTCACTGTTTTTCAAAACGTTTTCAGTATAGCAGAATGGGAGTAGCTAGCGGGGAAAGAAGTAAGGTAGTATGAAGGGGCAGGAATGCCTGCTTTGTCTTGTACCTTGTAGGTAGATACTTTAAGAGCCTATTTACCTGTGTATGTGGTATGTTTAAATAATTAAGACAAGTTGGAAGCTTGTCTAGTAGTTAATGTATATTTTTTTTATGTATATATATCCTTAAGGAATAATAGAGCTGCATACTCATATAAGAGGGTTATCAATCAAGATAACCCGCCAATATATTATTATAGTAAGAGATGTGTAAATAAATAAATTGAACACAATCTAAAGAATATGTAAGTATAGTGTAAGGGGTTTGACACCCCAAGCATTATAAGTCGAGTTATTTTAATTGTTTTAGTAACCACTCTATTTTATTGAAAGTTTAAAGATATTCCAATTTGTCAGAAAATCCCATTTGAAAGAAAGGAAATTTGATTTAATAATTTAGAAAGAAAAAGTTTTAAATTTTTCGTATTTTTGGGCTTCCGGATTTAAAAAGTGGTAATAAATCAATTAAAATGTTATAATATAGTAGTAAAAATTTAGGTGTTACATCCGCCATGGTCATGGGAAGCTCACATCAAATTGGTTCGGGCCGTACAAAGTAACAAAGGTCAACAAGTATGGGATGGTAGAGCTCATTGAAGAGGAGACCGGGAAAGAATTTGTGTCAAATGGGCATCTCCTCAAGCTCTACCATGGACCGGTTGCAAAGTCTCCCTGAGGCCAGGTTGCTTCTTCTCCTTATCTTGTTTACTTTTATGCATTCCGGACTGGCTGGTTGATATTTTACTGTCATTGCATTGAACAAGTGTGGGGGAGGGAGCATCCTAGTAGAAAGTAGAAAATTAGGACTTTTTCATTCAATAAAATACCCTATGCCATTGAAACTTTTTGTCATCTTCACTTGTGATATGCATTTGTCCTGTGATTTGCGTTTTTCCAACATGCCAACTATTGATTGCACTTGTCTCTTCTTCTCTCCCCTTATGTGTAGGGACGTGTTCTGCCCCAATCTTACGATTGGACTTCGCAACTTTCCTCTTCACCAGGGACAAGTCAATTGATAGTTTGGTGATTTTTAACATTGAGGACAATGTAAATTTCAAGTGTGGGGGAGGGGACTAGGAAGTCTTACTGCTTGATCTATTGATTTTATCATATATGATGATATGCCATATTAGAGGAAATTTTTCAAAATTTTTCAAAACCAAGGTAAATTTTGCTCCTTAGTCTTTTATTGCGATGTAGGGTCGCATTCATTGTAATAGAGGACCTAGTTGCATTTCCTATCCATTTTTAAAACTTGTTTTGTGAAAACCTAGTGTGGCAACAATTTTTGAAAACCATGGAGTAAGAATGGACCTTAACCTTTTGACCAATGAGCTTCATGAGCAATGGGAAGAATTCAAAGAATTATGCAGTTTAGCCTTTCAATTTTCAAGAGCTAGTGATGAGTTATTTTCAAGCATATGCATTGTGTTAATTGGACTTGAAATTGGACGTTCAATTAGCAATTGAGGTTAACCTTGTTGTGAGATTTTTGGGCCTATTTTTCATTTCAAGAGTGTATACTTGCTTGATCATTCAATTTCTAGAACTTGTCTCTACTCTTTGTCAAGGCTATGATTACAATTCATGCATGAAGATGATTTAGGCATTCATTTCATCACCCCATTTTCCCAAACACAAACCCACAACATGACATTTTCCATTATTCACCCACTTTGAGCCATTCCTTGGTTGTAATGCATTAATGTGAATTTTGTGATGAAGCATTGAGTTTGAGCCACTGTTGTTTAGTGTTAATGCCATGTATATGTTAGAAAGAAAAAAAAAATAGAAAAGTGTGCATGAAGAAGAAGACGAAAAAGAGAATAAAAAAAATGAAAAAAAAGAAGAAGAAGAGAAAGAAAGTTTGAAGAATAAGGCATTTCTTGATGGCATCATCATTGTTGAAATTATGCTCTCATATGCTATGTGCCCTAATAGTAACATTAAATTGCATTTCAACCTTTCCTGTCCATAACATGCATTCCATCTTTCCTTTTCCATCATTTCAACCCTACAAGTCCTTTTGATTCATACATGATTGTATGCTTGAGTGGAGATGTTAGAGTAGTTACAAGCTTATGGCAAATTGTTGTTTAAGCAAGTTTAGCGTGAAAAATCCCACATGAGGTGAGTGAAACACCATTATCTTGAGAGTCCTCTTTGCCATTGCTTCATCCGATTGCTTTGCCAATTCTCCCTTTGCATATTCTTGATTTTGATTCATGCTAGCTTGAGATTATTGATTGGTTAAAACCATTCTTCTTTGCATTGTACCCTTTGTCCAGGAGTACAAAGGTCTAAGTGTGGGGGAAATGATTGCACCATATTTCTATACACTTTTCATTGATAAAATCATTGGATTATTACATGTTCTTGGGGTAATTGCACCTAATTAGTTTAATTTATAACTTGTGCACACTTTGTTGGAATTTGTTCTAGTCAAGGGCAATTTGGGCATAATTAGCATGATTTATTGTTTAACCCATTTTCAAGAACATTTTGATGTTACCTTGGGCCTATTTCATTTACAGATCATGAGAGAATTGAAGAAAGAGGTTGAAAATGTCAAAAACAAGCTCAAAAAGTGAATCTGTCAAATTTGGAGAAAATTACGAAAATGCCACTCTTGGCCCACCTTTTTTGTCCTTCGCCGTGAGCCTCGCCGTGGGGAGATAAGGCGAGGGCCAGAAACTTAACCACCTTTTCTGCCCTTCGCCGTGAGCCTCACCGTGGGGAGTCAAGGCGAGGACCAGAAACTTTCTGCCCTTCGCCGTGACATCCTACGGCGAGGGCTACGGCGAGGCCACGAAACAACAATTCTGCAGACATGTTTTAGGGTTTATGGGGGAGTATAAATAGCACACAACACCCCAACCTTCATTTTCAAGCCTCCTCAACTCGAAATACACCTCCTCTGCTAGGGTTTCCTCCCATTCCATCATTCCTCACTCAAATCTTCACCTTCCCACTCAATCTTACCTCCACTCTTGCTGATTTTCTTGTTCTTCCTTATTTCACCTTCCATTTCCACCATACTTCTTCTTCTACCTTCTTCATCCATGGGGGCTGTGGTCATGGGCTATCTTTGGCTCGATTTTGAAGACATGAGAGGCTAGGTCCAAGGTGCTTTGGTGGTGTGAAGGTGGCTCTTGCTTCAATGGGCAAAATAGGGGAGTTATATGCTTTCTCATGCTCTTTTCCTTATGTATTGAGTTTTGTGGTTGCATTTCTCTTGTATGTTTGGATTGGAGACATGATTTTCCCCTTTCATTCTCTATGAATTGGAATATTTGTGTTGGATATTGAGTTATGTTAATTGAATGATGTTTATGTTCAAATTTCCTATTGGGTTTGTGATGCTATATGATTTTTAGTGGTTGCTAGATTGTGTAGCTTAATTTATCGAATTGAATGTTGTGGTTGCACATTCTTGAGAGGAATCGGTTTTCAAAACTCAAGTTTCAACACACACCAAGTGGAGCTTAACACTAACCCTAAGTAATGGCTAAGAAAGTGGTTGCTTGATTAGTCATTAATTAGGGCTAGTGGACCCCTAGTGGTCGCTTGGGGATTTTTCAATTATGCTTGGTGCATCTTTTAACTCCCAATATCAATTTTAATGAAGCGTGAGAGCCACCGAAACACTACCAAAGCCCATTTTATAAAATCACCCTTAATCCAAACTCTTTGCACTCATTAATCTAAAATACCAAAAACAAGTAATTGCATTTGTCAATAGTTTTAGTAAATGAATTTTCAAACCAAAACCCCCATACCTTTTATTGTTTTAATTGCATTTAGCTAGTTTAGGTAGGTTAAAAGACTCCTCAAGTGAGACGACCCGGGGTTGCAACCTATATTGCAATCCTTGGATTAAATCTTGAATTTAACCCCCAAGGCGCATTAGGCAAAGGTTAAATCATATGGTTTAGCTTTCGTTTTCAAAAAGTTCTTTGTAATGGATATTGTTGGTGATTCCTATGTGCATGACTGTTCTCTGTTTCCTCAAATGTAACTATTGACATGAATATCTGGCATGCTAGACTAGAGCATATAAACCAAAACAGAATGATTAAACTAGCTAAACAAGGTTTGCTAGGTGAAATATCAAACATGGAAATGTCCTTATGTGAAAGTTGTTTGACTAGTAAGGCAATAAGAAAACCTTTCAGTAAGGGAACTAGAGATGAAGTTCCATTGCAATTAATTCACTCTGACATATGCGGACCTATGAGTGTGAGGGCAAGACAAGGAGCTTGGTATTTCATCACTTTTATTGATGATTATTCAAGATTTGGTCACTCTATTTGATTTCACACAAATCTGAGGCACTTGAGTGTTTTAGACGTTACATCAACAAAGTTGAAAATCAAATGGACAGTAAGATCAAAGTATTGCGAACTGATCGAGGTCGAGAATACCTATTTGATCAATTCAAACAGCTCTGTGAAGAAAAGGGAATAATTAGGCAACTAACTATCCCTAGTACTCCACAAAACAATGGGTGATTGCACCATATTTTTATATACTTTTCATGGTTAAAATCATTGGATTATTGCATGTTCTAGGAGTAATTGCACTTAATTAGCATTAATTCTAACTTTTGCATACTTTATTATAGTTTATACTAGTCAAGGGAAATTTGGTCATAATTAATATGATTTATTGATTAACATACTCTCAAGAACATTTTGATGCTACCTTAAGTTAAAATATAATGTAGGTCATGGAAGAAGTGGGCCGAGTCTTAGAGTGAGTTGCGGAGAAAGAAACCGGCAAAAGTTTAAAATCAGCCCTTACCTTTTGTGCATCGAGCTACAGCCAGGAAGTTTGCTCGCTGCAGCCAGCCAAGACCCAATCTGAACAGTTCGCTTCTGTCTGTCATGCTATAGCTAGAAGGTTTATTCGTTGCAGCCAACTCTTTGTGACAGCAATTTTGCTGTCATGATTTTTAGGGTTCTAGGCGGGTTTTTAAGGGTACCCATGCCCGAAAAACATTTCCCAAGCCTCCTCCAAGCTCAAAAACACATTCCTCTGCTAGGGTTTTCATCATTCTCTTCCATCCTCACTCAAATCCCCACATTCCCACTCAGTTCCATCTCAAATCTTGCTATTTTTCTTGTTCTTTCCCTTTCCATCTTCCATTTCAACCTTATTTCTCCTTCTTTCTCGTCCATCCATGGAGGCTATCATCATGGGTTATCCTTGGCTCGGATTTGAAGACATGAGAGGCTAGAACTTGGGCTCTTTGGTGGTGTGAAGGTGGCTTGAGCTTCAATGGGCAAAATAGGGGAGTTGTTTGTTTTCTCATGCTCTTTTCCTTATGTATTGAGTCTTGCGGTTGCATTTCTCTTTGTATATTTGGATTTGAGACATGATTTCCTTTTCTAGTTTTCTATGAATTGGAACATTTGTGTTGGATATTGAGTTATGTTAATTGAATGATATGTATGTTTACATTTCCTATTGGATTTATGAATGCTATATGATTTTTAGTCGTTGCTAGATTGTGTAGCTTAATTTGTCCAATTGAATGCTGTGGTTGCACATTCTTGAGAGGAATTGGTTTTCAAAACTCATGTTCCAACACACACCAAGTGGAGCTTAACACTAACCCTAAGTGATAGCTATGAAAGTGGTTTCTTAATTAGTTATTAATTAGGGCTAGTGGACCCCTAATGGTTGCTTGGGGATTTTTCAATTAGACTTGGTGAATCTTTAACTCCCAATATCAATTTAATGAAGCGTGAGAGCCACTGTAGCACTACCAAAGCCCATTTTACAAATTTCCCTTAATCCAAACTCTTTTCACTCATTAATCTAAAATACCAAACACAAGTAATTGCATTTGTATATAGTTTTATTAAATGAAGTTTCAAAGCAAAACCCCCATATCTTTTATTATTTTGATTGCATTTAGCTAGTTTAGGTAGGTTAAAAGACTCCTCAAGTGAAACGACCCGGGGTTGCAACCTATATTGAAATCCTTGGATTAATTTTGATTTTAACCCCCAAGGCGCATTTAGGCAAAGGTTAAACCTATATTGTAGGTTTTTGAAAGAGTTATGCACTAACAAGCACAGATTTAAACCAAATGAAATGATTCAATTGAATCCTAGTGTTTCTGCTCTCTTTAAGCCTCAGTTATTGGTGAAATGCAAGGATCCGGGATCATTTATGATTCCTTGCACGATCGGCAATTTAACGGTAACCGATGCTTTGTTGGATCTGGGGGCGGCCATTAATGTGATGCCTAGTGCAGTTTTCTCTTCTTTGGGCATTACCGATTTGAAGAGAACAAGTGTAATTTTACAATTGGCCGACCGCACAACCCGTTATCCACAAGGTATCCTTGAGGACGTACTTGTTAGAGTTAAAAACTTGGTTTTCCCCACTGATTTCTATGTGCTCGACATTTCTAGTGTTTCCAATGAATCGACTATCATTCTTGGTAGGCCTTTCATAAGGACTGCTAGTACAATGATTGATATGAGAAATGGTTTAATCACAATGGAAGTGGGGGAACACAAGATTAGCTTTAACATGTATGAAGCCATGAGACACCCTCATGAGGACTACTCATTGCTTGGTGTTAATGTGATTGATATTGCTGCACACAGTGTTAGGAAAGAGCCTGAGCTGGTTTTACACTCAAATTTTTACTTGATTTTGAAGTTCATGGCTCTAATTCACTTCCCCTTGCTCCCAACGTGTATAGCCTCATGTCATTGTTAGTTGGTTACTTATTTTCTGCAACTAGTGCTTGGCCTTTGATGCATAATCCACTGTTTGGCATGATTTCCACTAACATGTCCTTGTTCAGTGATACCACTTCTTCGGAAGAAGGTTGTTTTTCTAACAATGCAGGTACCAAGTGTGTGCATGAGCCTGAGTTCTAGTTGAAAAATCACAACAAGAGCTTGAAGGGGATAGCCCTCACACCAACTGACTCTACTTTCAGCCCTTCACTTATAGTACTGTCGTCTGATGTGATTAAATAGCCATCACCTTCCCACTCAACCTGTATTGCGTCTTCCAGACCAAAGATCTCCTCCCATGCTTTAAGCCACTTGAAAGATCTCATCATGTCATGCCATGAAAGCATGAGGAATGGAGGAAAAGCTGCGGCATTCGCTGTTATCAATCAACTTAGTATTGATTTGGTGCCAAAGACATCTCATGAGTATGTGAAGGATGCTCATCTTGAGGTAGTTGCTGTTTTAGATCGACCAGAGGTTGATTCAACATTTGGGAATTCAATGAAGCTTGGTTCGAGTTCTTCGACAAGTCCCATTAAGCTGAAAGGGCATAAGCTCATGGCCTTTAAGCATTTGCGAATCTTCAAGTATACATCACCTAGAGCTCTCCTTTGGCATGGACTACTGATTGCACCATATTTTTATACACTTTTCATTGATAAAATCATTAGATTATTGCATGTTCTTGGGGTAATTGCACTTAATTAGGTTCATTTCTGACTTTTGCACACTTTGTTGGAGTTTGTTCTAGTCAAGGGCAATTTGGGCATCATTAGTATGATTTATTGTTTAACCCATTTTCAAGAACATTCTGATGCTACCTTAGGTTCATTTTATATGCAGGTCATAGAAGAATATACCCAAATTAAGGAGCCAAGTTGCAGCGAAGAATTCTGGACGGAGCTGAAGAAGAAATGAAGGAAGAGGCAGAATCATCCGTACTTCGCCGCGGCCTCGCCGCGGCGAGTCCCCCGCAACGGTGCCATTGATTTAACCTTTGCCTAATGCGCCTTGGGGGTTAAAATCAAGATTTAATCCAAGGATTGCAATATAGGTTGCAACCCCGGGTCGTTTCACTTAAGGAGTCTTTTAACCTACCTAAACTAGCTAAATGCAATTAAAACAATAAAAGGTATGGGGGGTTTTGGTTTGAAAATTCATTTACTAAAACTATTGACGAATTCAATTACTTGTTTTTGGTATTTTAGATTAATGGGTGAAAAGAGTTTGGATTAGGGGTGATTTTATAAAATGGGCTTTGGTAGTGCTTCGGTGGCTCTCACGCTTCATTAAATTGATATTGGGAGTTAAAAGATGCACCAAGTCTAATTGAAAAATCCCCAAGCAACCACTCGGGGTCCACTAGCCCTAATTAATGACTAATTAAGCAACCACTTTCTTAGCCATTACTTAGGGTTAGTGTTAAAATCCACTTGGTGTGTGTTGAAACTTGAGTTTTGAAAACCGATTCCTCTCAAAAAAATGTGCAACCACAACATTCAATTGGATAAATTAAGCTACACAATCTAGCAACCACTAAAAATCATATAGCATTCATAAATCCAATAGGAAATGTAAACAAACATATCATTCGATTAACATAACTCAATACCCAACACAAATGTTCCAATTCAAAGACAACTAGAAAAGGAAATCATGTCTCAAATCCAAATATACAAAGAGAAATGCAACCATAAGACTCAATACATAAGGAAAAGAGCATATGAGAACAAATAACTCCCCCATTTTGCCCATTGAAGCCCGAGCCACCTTCACTCCACCAAAGCACCAAGATTCTAGCCTCTCATGTCCTCAAATTCGAGCCAAAGATAGCCCATGACCACAGCCTCCATGGGTGAAGAAGGTAGAAGAAGAAGTATGGTGGAAATGGAAGGTAGGAAGATGAAGAACAAGAAAATCAGCAAGAATGGAGATGGGATTGAGTGGAAAGATGAAGATTTGAGTGAGGAATGAAGGAAATGAGTGAAACCCTAGGAGAGCTCTTCAATTTCGTGCTCAGGAGGATTAGATTCTGAAGGTGGGGGTGTTTAGATCTATTTATACTGCTCCAAAACCCTAAAAATCGCGTCAGAATTTTGCAGATTTTCGTCGCTTCATCGTGGGCTCGCCGTGGCTTCGCCACGGCGAGCAATAGAGCTCTCTGGTTGGGTTTGGCTTCCTCGCCATCATCTCGCCGCGGCGAGGGACAGAGCTTTCTGCTTGGATATGGCTTCCTCGCCGCGACCTCTTCCTTCATTTTCTTCTTCAGCTCCGTCCAGAATTCTTCGCTGCAACTTGGCTCCTTAATTTGGGTATTTTCTTCTATGACCTGCATATAAAATGAACCTAAGGTAGCATCAAAATGTTCTTGAAAATGGGTTAAACAATAAATCATACTAATGATGCCCACATTGCCCTTGACTAGAACAAATTCCAACAAAGTGTGCAAAAGTCAGAAATGAACCTAATTAAGTGCAATTACCCCAAGAACATGCAATAATCTAATGATTTTATCAATGAAAAGTGTATAAAAATACGGTGCAATCATTTCCCCCACACTTAGACCTTTGTACTCCTGGACAAAGGGTACAATGCAAAGAAGAATGGTTTTAACCAATCAATAATCTCAAGCTAGCATGAATCATGATCAAGAATATGCAAAGGGAGAATTGGCAAAGCAATTGGATAAGTAATGGCAAAGAGGACTCTCAAGATAATTGTGTCTCACTCTCCTTACCTTATGTGGGGTTTTTCACAATCAACTTGCTCAAACGACAATTTACCATAAGCTTGTAACTACTCTAATATCTCCACCCATGCATACAATCATGTATGAATCAAAAGGACTTGTAGGGTTGAAATGATGGAAAAGGCAAGACGGATTGCATGTTATGGAAAAGGAAAAGTTGCAATGTAATTCAGTGTCACTATTGGAGTACATAGCACATAAGAGCATAATTTCAACAATAATGATGCCACACCAAGAAATGCCTTATTCTTCAAACCTTCTTTTTCTTCTTCTTTCTTTTTTTTTTTCAACACATACATGGAATTAACAACAAACCAAAGTGGCTCAAACTTAATGCTTCTTCACAAAATTCACATTAATGCAATGTTCCAACCAAGGCAAGGAAACAATCCAAGATGGGACCCCTATTCAAATACTTACAATGAGGGGTGGAGACAAAATCCTAAGTTTAGTTGGCGCCAAGATGGCAACCCTCCAAGACAATTCCAAGGGGAGTCCTCCCAAGCACTAGCTCCCGTGAGAAGGGACAGACCCACTAATGACTTTGAGGAATTAAACAAGTCCATCACTATGGGATTCCGCCATGTGGAAGGTCTCATTGACTCTAGGGCGAATGAAACGAAGCAATGTATGGAGTCAAGGTTTGAGAAGGTAGACAACCGTTTGAGCCAATGGGAGACTAAGAGTGCTAACTTGGAAGATTATGTCATGAAGCTTTCAAACTCTTTCAATGAGCTTCAAGCCAAGGCAAGTGGCCCAACTCCATCCAATACAGTCATCAACCCCAAGTCTTTGAATGCTGTTACTTTGAGAAGTGGGAAATCACTAAATCCTATCCCACTCAAGAAGAGGGTTCACTTTCCAAGTAGTGAAGTGGAGGATGATGATGAGCCAGTGGATGAGGAGATTGAAGTAGAAAGCCCTACTTGGAGCCTACCATTGAGCCCAATGAAGTTTGCGCAATCTGAGAGTGCTAAGGAGAGAGAACTTCAAGAAAGGAGGGCATTTACTCAAAAAGAGAAAGTGGTGGAGGACCCTAAGGCACAACCTCAAGAAAAGCAGAAGCACAACAAGCAATTGAGTATCAATGAAAAAGGAGAGTGTAGCACACAAGATACCTTGGCCAAACCTTCGGCCAAGGAGGTAACTATCTCTCAACTCCCTTTTCCTCAAGCTTACTTTAGAAGCAAAAAGAAACATGATGAGGTTGTTGAAAATGAAATGCTTGAACTTTTTAGCAAATTGCATGTGAATGTGCCTTTCTTTCAACTTGTGAAATCTATGCCTAGTTATTGTGAATTCTTGAAAGAGTTGTGCACCAATAAAAGGAAGTTTAGACCAAATGAGAGGATTCAATTGAACCCTAGTGTGTCGGCTTTGTTCAAGCCTTAGTTGCCGGTCAAGTGCAAAGACCCTGGATCATTCATGATCCCTTGCACCATAGGGAACTTGACTGTGACGAATGCATTGTTGGATTTAGGAGCGGCCATTAATGTGATGCCTAGTGCGATTTTCACTTCTTTAGGCATTAACGGTTTGAAAAAGACAAGTGTGATTTTACAATTGGCCGATCGCACACTCCGATATCCACAAGGTATTCTTGAGGATATACTTGTTAAGGTTAAAGACTTAGTTTTTCTTGCAGATTTCTATGTTCTTGACACCTCTAGCGAGCCATGTGAATCAACTATCATTCTTGGTAGGCCTTTCATGTGGATCGCCGGATCGGTAATTGATATGAAAAATGGTTTGATAACAATGGAGGTGGGAGAACATAAGATTAGCTTTAACATGTATGAAGCAATGCGACATCCCCATGAGGACTACTCTCTTCTAGATTTGAATGTGATTGACATTGCTATGGAAGATGCCATTGAGGAGGATGAGTTAAGCTTGCATTCGTATGATTACATGTCTGATCTTGAAACTTATGACTCCTATTTTTATTCCCTACCCTCTATTCATTCTTTTTCTTCCTTATGTGATGATATGTATGACCTTGACTCACATGTAGTTGATTGTCTACTTTCTGTCCCTTTGGATTTTTCTTTGACTGATAATGATAATGCTAATTTGGATATGAGCTCCACTAACATTTCCTTGATGAGTGATGACATTTCTTTAGAGGATGGTGGTTTTCTTAATGTTTCAGGTCATAAGTTGGTTGAAGAATGTGAATTTGAAGTTGGAAGCCAAGAGTTGGCCGATTTGAGCTCAAAGGGTATACCCCTCACCCCAACCAAAGCCACTTCACACTTGATCTTATTTGGACCGGATCACCATGTGATAAAAGGGCCACCTCCTAAACCCTCCTCCATTGATTCTAATCCTAGACCTAGGATTTCTTCCCACACACTTAGATATTTGAATGATCTTGTTACAAGTTGTGATGTAGGTGTTGTGGATGACATTTCCCCAAGGCAAGTCTCTACGATAGATCAACAAAGTGTTGATTCGGCTCTTGGGAAGACAATGCACAAGTGGTAGGGTCCATTGAACCTAGTCCACCTTTTCCAATTGGGTCTACAAAGGGGAGTTCTTCTTACACTTTAACTATTCCTACTCTTGTTCCCTCTGTTTTGGAACCACCCATTTTGGACTTAAAGCCTTTACCAAGCAATCTTAAATATGCTTTTCTTGCCCCCAATGACAAATTGCCGGTTATTATTTCTAATACCTTGAGTGCAATTGAGGAGGTCAAATTGTTTGATGTTTTGAAAAAATATAGCAAGGCTTTGGGTTGGACATTGGCTGATATTCCGGGTATGAACCCACTATTTGCACCCATCGGATTTTACTAAAAGAGGATTCTAGGCCTCTTAGGCAACCTCAAATGAGGCTTAACCCTCTCATATTGGATGTGGTCAAAAAGGAGGTCACAAAACTCCTAAGCGCCGGCATCATATATCCGAGCTCGGATAGTGAGTGGGTTTCGCCGGTCCAAGTGGTACCTAAGAAGTCCGGAATCACTGTTTTGAAAAATGAAAACAATGAACTTATTCCAACAAGGGTGCAAAATAGTTGGCGTGTGTGTATTGACTATAGGAATTTGAATGATGCCACCCAAAAAGACCACTTCCCGCTTCCATTTATTGATCAAATGTTGGAATGGCTTGCGGGAAGAAGCCATTACTGTTTTCTAGATGGTTATTCGGGGTATTTTCAAATTCCTATAGCACCCGAGGACCAGGAAAAGACCACTTTCACTTGTCCATTTGGTACTTTTGCCTATAGGCGCATGCCCTTTAGTTTATGCAATGTGCCGGGCACCTTCCAACGTTGCATGATGAGCATCTTCTCTGATATGCTTGATGATTGCTTGGAAGTTTTCATGGATAACTTCACTGTTTTTGGTGATTCTTTTGATGTTTGCTTGCATAGTTTGGAGAGAGTGCTAGCTAGGTGTGTCGAAAAGAATTTAGTCCTCAATTATGAAAAGTGTCATTTTATGGTCACACATGGCATAGTCCTAGGCCACCTAGTCTCTAGCCGAGGCATTGAGGTCGATAAAGCTAAGACCGAGGTGATTGCGTCCTTGCCTTATCCCACTTGTATCAAAGAGCTCCGCTCTTTCTTGGGGCATGTAGGCTTTTACCGACTCTTCATCAAGGGTTTCTCCCAAATAGCATTGCCTCTTTCTCATTTGTTGCAAAAAGATGTTGAATTTGTTTTTGACAATGAGTGTAAAATGGCTTTTGAAACTTTAAAGAAAAGTCTCTTGGAGCCTCCTATTCTGCTTGCTCTCGATTGGTCATTGCCCTTTGAACTAGCATGTGATGCTTCCAACTATGCAGTTGGCGCCATGCTAGGTCAAAGGAGCAGCAAGGCACCACATGTAATAGCATATGCATCTAAGACTTTGGACTGTGCACAAAGGAATTATACCACCGCTGAAAAGGAACTTTTTGCCATAGTCTTTGCATTAGACAAATTTAGACAATACTTGCTCCATTCTGTGGTTGTCATTTATACTGACCATGCAGCTATAAAGTTTTTATTCACAAAGCCACACTCCAAGCTGAGACTTCTTCGGTGGACACTTTTGCTTCAAGAATTCAACTTACATATCAAGGATTGCACTGGCAATGCCAATTTGGTAGCCGACCACTTGAGTAGACTCCCAGAAAACACTAGGGGAGTAGATCTTTCTGATTTAACTTGTGATAATTTTCCGGATTCCTCTTTTTGTGCAATTGATGTTGAGGTGCCTTGGTATGCTTGTTTAGTTAATTATCTTGTTTGTGCCCTCACCCCGGGAGACTTGTCTCCTTTTCAGGTGCAAAAGCTAAAGAGAGAGGCCCAACACTATGTTTGGGATGAACCACACCTATGGAGACTCTGCAATGATCAAGTCATCCGGAGATGTGTGCCAGAATCCGAGTCCCTAGACATCCTTTCTGCTTGCCACTCGATGGTGTGTGCTGACCACTATAGCTCTAAGAAAACCGCTAGGAGGGTCTTAGATGCCGGTTTCTATTGGCCTACACTATTTAAAGATGCCTATTCCTTTTGTAAATCCTGTGATAAGTGCCAAAAGTTTGGGGGGAGTGTGACAAAACGACATGAGATGCCCCAACGACCCATCCTAGTTTGTGAGATTTTTGACATTTGGGGAATAGACTTTATGGGACCTTTCCCACCTTCTTCCGGTTTCACTTATATCCTACTTGCCGTAGATTATGTCTCTAGGTAGGTAGAGGCTATCCCAACCCGAAAGCATGATGCACCCACGGTCTCCAAGTTTCTCAAGTCTAACATCTTTAGTAGATTTGGAGTACCAAGAGGTCTCATAAGTGATCGAGGAACCCACTTTTGCAACAAGCTTCTTGATAACTTGCTTGCTAAGTATGGGTTGTCCCACAGAGTGTCTAGCCCATACCATCCCCAAACAAATGGCCAAGCAGAGGTGTCCAACAGGGATATAAAACACATTCTTGAGAAAATTGTGAAGCCATCAAGAAAAGATTGGAGTGATCGACTTGAAGATGCATTATGGGCATACCGGACCGCATTCAAGACACCTTTAGGCATGTCTCCATACCGGTTGGTTTTTGGTCAAGCTTGTCATTTGCCGGTTGAGTTGGAGCACAAGTCCTATTGGGCCGTCAAATTATGCAATATGGAGTTGGATGCCGCCGGAAATGAGAGATGCCTTCAATTGCAAGAGCTTGATGAACTGCGCCTTCCGGCATATGAGAGCTCACGGCTCTAAAAGGAAAAGTCCAAGTTGATCCATGATGGCAAGATCTTCAACAACAGCTTCAAAGTTGGCGACCAAGTTCTTATGTACCAAGCCCGTTTTCGCCATGGTCATGGGAAGCTCACATCCAATTGGTTCGGGCCGTACAAAGTAACAAAGGTCAATAAGTATGGGATGGTGGAGCTCAATGAAGAGGAGACCGGGAAAGAATTTGTGTCAAATGGGCATCTCCTCAAGCTCTACCATGGACCGGTTGCAAAGCCTCCTTGAGGCCAGGTTGCTTCTTCTCCTTATCTTGTTTACTTTCATGCATTCTGGACTGGCTGGTTGATATTTTACTATCATTGCATTGAACAAGTGTGGGGGAGGGAGCATCCTAGTAGAAAGTAGGAATTAGGACTTTTTTCGTTAAATAAAATACCCTATGCCATTGAAACTTTCTGTCATTTTCACTTGTGATATGCATTTGTCCTGTGATTTGCGTTTTTCCAACATGCCAACTATTGATTGCACTTGTCTCCTCTTCTCTCCCCTTATGTGTAGGGACGTGTTGTGCCCCAATCTTATGATTGGACTTCGCAACTTTCCTCTTCACCAGGGATAAGTTAATTGGTAGTTTGGTAATTTTCAACATTGAGGACAATGTAAATTTCAAGTGTGGGGAGGGGACTAGGTAGTCTTACTGCTTGATCTATTGATTTTATCATATTATGATGTTATGCCACATTAGAGGAAATTTTTGTCAAAATTGTTCAACACCAAGGTAAATTTTGCTCCTTAGTCTTTCATTGTGATGGAGGGTCGCATTCATTGCAATGGAGGACCTAGTTGCATTTTCTATCCATTTTTAAAACTTGTTTTGTGAAAACCTAGTGTGGCAACAATTTTTGAAAACCATGGAGTAAGAATGGACTTTAACCTTTTGACTAATGAGCTTCATGAGCAATGGGAAGAATTCAAAGAATTATGCAGTTTAGCCTTTCAATTTTCAAGAGCTAGTGATGAGTTATTTTCAAGCATATGCATTGTGTTAATTGGCCTTGCAATTGGATGTTCAATTAGCAATTGAGGTTAACCTTGTTGTGAGATTTTTGGGCCTACTTTCATTTCAAGAGTGTATACTTGCTTGATCATTCAATTTCTAGAACTTGTCTCTACTCTTTGTCAAAGCTAAATTGCATTCATGCATGAAGATGATTTAGGCATTCATTTCATCACCCCATTTTCCCAAACACAAACCCATAACATGACATTTTCCATTGTTCACCCACTTTGACCCATTCCTTGGTTGTAATGCATTAATGTGAATTTTGTGAAGAAGCATTAAGTTTGAGCCACTTTTGTTTGTTGTTAATGCCATGTATGTGTTGAAAAAAAAAGAAAAAGAAAGAAGAAGAAAAAGAAGGTTTGAAGAAAAAGGCATTTCTTGGTGTGGCATCATTATTGTTGAAATTATGCTCTTATGTGCTATGTACTCCAATAGTGACACTGAATTGCATTGCAACTTTTCCTTTTCCATAACATGCAATCCATCTTGCCTTTTTCCATCATTTCAACCCTACAAGTCCTTTTGATTCATACATGATTGTATGCATGGGTGGAGATATTAGAGTAGTTACAAGCTTATGGTAAATTGTCGTTTGAGCAAGTTGATTGTGAAAAACCCCACATAAGGTAAGGAGAGTGAGACACGATTATCTTGAGAGTCTTCTTTGCCGTTGCTTATTCAATTGCTTTGCCAATTCTCCCTTTGCATATTCTTGATCATGATTCATGCTAGCTTGAGATTTTTGATTGGTTAAAACCATTCTTCTTTGCATTGTACCCTTTGTCCAGGAGTACAAAGGTCTAAGTGTGGGGGAAATGATTGCACCGTATTTTTATACACTTTTCATTGATAAAATCATTAGATTATTGCATGTTCTTGGGGTAATTGCACTTAATTAGGTTCATTTCTGACTTTTGCACACTTTGTTGGAATTTGTTCTAGTCAAGGGCAATTTGGGCATCATTAGTATGATTTATTGTTTAACCCATTTTCAAGAACATTCTGATGCTACCTTAGGTTCATTTTATATGCAGGTCATAGAAGAAAATACCCAAATTAAGGAGCCAAGTTGCAGCAAAGAATTCTGGACGGAGCTGAAGAAGAAAATGAAGGAAGAGGTCGAGGCGAGGAAGCCATATCCAAGCAGAAAGCTCTGTCCCTCGCCGCGGCGAGATGATGGCGAGGAAGCCAAACCCAACCAGAGAGCTCTATTGCTCGCCGTGGCGAAGCCACGGCGAGCCCACGATGAAGCGACGAAAATCTGCAAAATTCTGACGCGATTTTTAGGGTTTTGGAGCAGTATAAATAGATCTAAACACCCCCACCTTCAGAATCTAATCCTCCTGAGCACGAAATTGAAGAGCTCTCCTAGGGTTTCACTCATTTCCTTCATTCCTCACTCAAATCTTCATCTTTCCACTCAATCCCATCTCCATTCTTGCTGATTTTCTTGTTCTTCATCTTCCTACCTTCCATTTCCACCATACTTCTTCTTCTACCTTCTTCACCCATGGAGGCTGTGGTCATGGGCTATCTTTGACTCGAATTTGAGGACATGAGAGGCTAGAATCTTGGTGCTTTGGTGGAGTGAAGGTGGCTCGGGCTTCAATGGGCAAAATGGGGGAGTTATTTGTTCTCATATGCTCTTTTCCTTATGTATTGAGTCTTATGGTTGCATTTCTCTTTGTATATTTGGATTTGAGACATGATTTCCTTTTCTAGTTGTCTTTGAATTGGAACATTTGTGTTGGGTATTGAGTTATGTTAATCGAATGATATGTTTGTTTACATTTCCTATTGGATTTATGAATGCTATATGATTTTTAGTGGTTGCTAGATTGTGTAGCTTAATTTATCCAATTGAATGTTGTGGTTGCACATTTTTTTGAGAGGAATCGGTTTTCAAAACTTAAGTTTCAACACACACCAAGTGGAGTTTAACACTAACCCTAAGTAATGGCTAAGAAAGTGGTTGCTTAATTAGTCATTAATTAGGGCTAGTGGACCCCGAGTGGTTGCTTGGGGATTTTTCAATTAGACTTGGTGCATCTTTTAACTCCCAATATCAATTTAATGAAGCGTGAGAGCCACCGAAGCACTACCAAAGCCCATTTTATTAAATCACCCCTAATCCAAACTCTTTTCACCCATTAATCTAAAATACCAAAAACAAGTAATTGAATTCGTCAATAGTTTTAGTAAATAAATTTTCAAACCAAAACCCCCCTACCTTTTATTGTTTTAATTGCATTTAGCTAGTTTAGGTAGGTTAAAAGACTCCTTAAGTGAAACGACCCGGGGTTGCAACCTATATTTCAATCCTTGGATTAAATCTTGATTTTAACCCCTAAGGCGCATTAGGCAAAGGTTAAATCAACTACACCAAGCTACCCCACTTTTCACGACTAGACTCCCGGACCATGAGACAACAAACACGTTTAAATCCAATTGCCACCTCCTCAAAGTCTATCGTGACCTTTTGTCAAAGCCTCCTTGAGGCCAGGTTGCTTCTTCTCCTTATCTTGTTTACTTTCATGCATTCTCGACTGGCTGGTTGATATTTACTGTCATTGCATTACAAGTGTGGGGTAGGGAGTATCCTAGTAGAAAGTAGCAATTAGGACTTTTTCATTCAATAAAATACCCTATGTCATTGAAACTTTCTGTCATTTTCACTTGTGATATGCATTTGTCCTATGATTTGCATTTTTTTTCAAACATGCCTACTATTGATTGCACTTATCTCTTCTTACGATTGGACTTCGCAACTTTCCTCTTCACAGGGATAAGTCAATTGATAGTTTGGTGATTTTTAACATTGAGGACAATGCAAATTTCAAGTGTGGGGGAGCGAACTAGGTAGTCTTGCTGCTTGATCTGTTGATTTTATCGTGTTATGCCACATTAGAGGTAATTTTGTCAAACTTTTCAAAACCAAGGCAGATTTTGCTCCTTATTCTTTTATTGTGATGGAGGGTCAATTCATTGCAATGGAGGACCTAGATGCATTTTCTACCCATTTTTAAAATTGTTTATGAAAACCTAGTGTGTCAACAATTTTTGAAAACCATGGAGCAAGAATGCACCTTACGCTATGACCAATGAGCTTCATGAGCAATGGGAAGAATTCAAAGCATTATGCATTTTAGCCTTTCAATTTTTAAGAGCTAGTGATGAGTTATTTTCAAGCATATGCATTATGTTAATTGACCTTGCAATTGAATGTTAAATTGGCAATTGAGGTTAACCTTATTGTGAGATTTTTGGGCCAATTTTTCATTTCAAGATTGTGTACTTTCTTGATCATTCAATTTCTAGAACTTGTCTCTACTCTTTGTCAAAGCTAGAATTGCATACATGCATGAAGATGATCTAGGCATTCATTTCATCACCTTATTTTCCCAAACACAAACCCCCAACATGTCATCTTCCATTGTTCACCCATTTTGAGCCATTCCTTGGTTGTAATGCATTGATGTGAATTTTGTGAGGAAGCATTGAGTTGAGCCACTTTTGTTTGTTGTTAATGCTATGTACGTGTTGAAAAGAAAAAGCAAATAGAAAAGTGTGCATAAAAATAAAGAAAAAAATGAAGAAAAAGAAGGTTTGAAGAATAATGCATTTCTTGGTGTGGCATCATTATTGTTGAAATTATGCTCTTATGTGCTATGTACTCCAATAGTGACACTGAATTGCATTGCAACTTTTCCTTTTCCATAACATGCAATCCATCTTGCCTTTTCCATCATTTCAACCCTATAAGTCCTTTTGATTCATACATGATTGTTTGCATGAGTGGAGATATTAGAGTAGTTACAAGCTTATGGCAAACTGTTGTTTGAGCAAGTTTAGTGTGAAAAAAATCCCACATGAGGTGAGTAGAGTGAAACACCATTATCTTGAGAGTCCTCTTTGCCATTCATTATCCGATTGCTTTGCCAATTCTCCCTTTTGCATATTCTTGATTTTGATTCATGCTAGCTTGAGATTTTTGATTTGTTAAAACCATTCTTCTTTGCATTGTACCCTTTGTCCAGGAGTACAAAGGTCTAAGTGTGGGGGAAATGATTGCACTATATGTTGTATAATTTTCATGGTTAAAATCATTGAATTATTGCATGTCCTAGGACTAATTGCACTTAATTGCATTAATTCTAACTTTTGCATACTTTATTATAGTTTATACTAGTCAAGGGCAATTTGGTCATAATTAATATGATTTATTGATTAACATACTCTCAAGAACATTTTGTGCATCAAGATGCAGCCAGGAAGTTTGCTCGATGCAGCGAGCCAAGACCCAATCTGAACAGTTCGCTTCTGTCTGTCACGCTGCAGATAGAAGGTTTGCTCGCTGCAGCCAACTCTTCGTGCCAGCAATTTTGCTGTCACGATTTTTAGGGTTCCAAGCGGGTTTTTAAGGGTACCCATGCCCGAAAAACATTTCCCAAGCCTCCTCCAAGCTCAAAAACACATTCCTCTGCTAGGGTTTTCATCATTCTCTTCCATCCTCACTCAAATCCCCACATTCCCACTCACTTCCATCTCAAATCTTGCTATTTTTCTTGTTCTTTCCCTTTCCATCTTCCATTTCCACCTCATTTCTCCTTCATTCTCTTCCATCCATGGAGGCTATCATCATGGGTTATCCTTGGCTCGAATTTGAAGACATGAGAGGCTAGAACTTGGGCTCTTTGGTGGTGTGAAGGTGGCTTGAGCTTCAATGGGCAAAATAGGGGAGTTGTTTGTTTTCTCATGCTCTTTTCCTTACGTATTGAGTCTTGCGGTTGCATTTCTCTTTGTATATTTGGATTTGAGACATGATTTCCTTTTCTAGTTTTCTACGAATTGGAACATTTGTGTTGGATATTGAGTTATGTTAATTGAATAATATGTATGTTTACATTTCCTATTGGATTTATGAATGCTATATGATTTTTAGTCGTTGCTAGATTGTGTAGCTTAATTTGTCCAATTGAATGCTGTGGTTGCACATTCTTGAGAGGAATTGGTTTTCAAAACTCATGTTCCAACACACACCAAGTGGAGCTTAACACTAACCCTAAGTGATAGCTATGAAAGTGGTTGCTTGATTAGTTATTAATTAGGGCTAGTGGACCCCTAGTGGTTGCTTGGGGATTTTCAATTAGACTTGGTGAATCTTTAACTCCCAATATCAATTTAATGAAACGTGAGAGCCACTGTAGCACTACCAAAGCCCATTTTACAAATTTCCCTTAATCCAAACTCTTTTCACTCATTAATCTAAAATATTAAACACAAGTAATTGCATTTGTATATAGTTTTATTAAATGAAGTTTCAAAGCAAAAACCCCCATATCTTTTATTGTTTTGATTGCATTTAGCTAGTTTAGGTAGGTCAAAAGACTCCTCAAGTGAAACGACTCGGGGTTGCAACTTATATTGCAATCCTTGGATCAATTTTGATTTTAACCCCCAAGGCGCATTTAGGAAAAGGTTAAATCGATGGGGTTGCAGAAAGAAGAAATAGAACTCTTCTAGACATGGTTAGGCCAATGATGGCTAAAGCAAATCTACCTATTTCATATTAGGGAGATGTTTTGTTAACAACTGCTTTTATACTTAATCGTGTCCCCTCAAAATCAGTTACTTCCGCGCCCTATGAATTATGGATAAAATGTAAACCGGATTTATAAGGTACTCTGAACATGGGGGTCAACTGTATATGTCCATGATGATTCTCACAAGTATGGGAAGTTGGGTCCAAGAGGAAGGAAGTGTATCTTTATAAGGCACTCTGAACAATCAAAAGGATACGTTCTCATAGGAGAGAACGAAGATGGAATTGTAACTGAAATTGAATCTAGAAGTACTAGATTTTTAAAGAATGACTATCCTAGCAGAGGAGAGGTTGATCGGACTGTATCTTTTTATGAATCACAAGAACAAGGTAATATAGGACAAATGAATGAGTCTCAATTGCTCAAGTCATAACCTTGAGTGGGAGCTTAGAAGGGTCTTTGCAAAGACCTGAACAAAGGAGATGAGAAAGACAAGACGCTCCTGTAAGAAGGAGTGATAGGGGTAATGTACCTGGGAGATGCTTTTTAATAGAGGGAGAGGCACTCTTAGTCACTCCTGATGGAGATGACGAACCACGTTCTATATAAGAAGCCTTGTCAGGTCCTTCTAAATGTGAGTGGATGAAAGCAATGGAAGAAGAAATGGATTCAATGAGAAAGAATCAAGTCTGGGAATTGGTTGATCTACCAAAAGGGCAAAAAGCCATTGGGAACAAATGGGTTCTTAAAATTAAAATAAAAGTGGATGGATCAATCGATAAGTACAAGACTCGATTGGTTGCAAAAGGGGTATACACAACAGGAAGGTATAGATTACGAAGATACTTTTTTGCCTGTTGTGTGTTTCAATTCAATAAATTAATTATGGCAATAATAAACAGTTTAGATATGGAATTACATCAAATGGATGTAAAGACAACTTTTCTAAATGGTGATCTGGATGAAGAAATCTATATGCAACAGCCATTAGGTTTCATTAAGAAAGGAATGGAGAGTAAAGTTTGTAAACTCAAAAGGTCCATATATGGACTAAAACAGTCATCCAGATAGTGGTATTTGAGGTTTGACAAAGCAGTAAGCTCATACAATTTTCAAATGATTGAAGAAGACCACTGTGTCTGCATAAAGCATTTTGAGGGTAATTTTGTGATATTATCCCTGTATGTAGATGATATACTATTAGTTGGAAATAATCTGAATTCGGTATTAACTATTAAAGAATGGTTATCATCGAATTTTGAAATGAAAGACATGGGTGAGGTAGAGTACATACTTGGAGTTAAGATCCAAAGGAATCGCTCAAAAAGAATTCTATCTCTTTCACAAGAGAATTACATTAAGAAAATTCTTGAGCGATTCAATATGAATGATTGCCATCCCATGGATATTCTTGTGGCTTTTGGAGTAACCTTGAGCAACGAAATGTGTCCCAAAACTGAATCAGACAAACAGAAAATGGAAAGAGTTCTTTATGCCAGTGCAATTGGCAGTCTAATGTATGCAATGATGTGTAGAAGACCAGATATATGTTATGTAGTTGGATTGGTAAGTCGATTCCAATCAAATCCCGGTGAAAAGCACTGGAAAGCGGTAAAGAGACTCTTGAGATACTTGAAGGGTGAAAGTGGCAATCGCACAAGAGGGGGGGTGAATTGTGTGATTTGAAAAACTAATAATAATTTAAATACAACACAATCTTTATACTGGTTCGGCCAACACTGCCTACATCCAGTTCTCCAACACTCTGTTGGGTTCCACTAACCACAGGTTTTACGACCACAGGTTCACCTGTCAACCTTTACAGAGTTTTATAATCTCTCTAAACACTCCCCCTTACCACCTGTAAGGCAATATCCCTGTTCTAAAGCACCAAGCTTTCAGAACAACCTCAAACAGTAGAGGATTTTAATAAATACGTTCACTTAATGAACTGATTTTGATACACACTTAAGTACAGATGAAAAATCTCTAAAACAATGAATACAGAGCAATAAATGAGCTTATGAATATTCTCGTTTTTCCGTCTCTTTTTCGTCTCTTTTTCAATAAATGCTTAAGTTCTGTATTTATATCTTCTTCTCAGATTTTGCCCTAACATTCAATCTTCAAGAAGCCATTTGAATTTAGTCGTTGGGAGCTCATAGCCGTTGGCATTTAATGCAGCTTCTTCATCGGGCTTAACTATCTGCTCTAGTTTCAACTACTTCTTGTGTAGGGTGAGCAAGGAGAGAGATAGACAGAGCGTTCTGAGCATCTGTACGAATTGTACTTTCCGGCATCTTTTTCAGTAGCGCTAGCTTGATCAGCTATCGCTAACTTCATTGTAAATTTCTGCATTTGAGCTGTTAGCTAAAACAAGTAAAACATATAATGCACAGCAGTTGTTATCGCAAGCATATTTCATTAGCTCAATGAGATAGATAAATATATGAATCAGGTAAGGATTGTCATCAAGCAATCTCTATCGATAGACTTAGGTATTATCTCTAGCATATTCTTCTAATTCAAAGTTCAGCATACTAGCTATGTAATCTTTGATAAGCATTCTTCTATCGATAGCATTTCTCCTTATCGCTAGTTACTTGATTGCTTATTAACTTGGGATACTGAGATGGTTATTTCAAGAATATTTCAAGGTATCCTATTATCGATGGACAAACATGTTAGCGCTAGCATCATGTTAGCTCATTTGCTCTTGGGCATTAGCTATCTGAATGAATATTATCTGAAGCCCTTTTGTTATCGATAGCTTAACCTGTTATCGCTAGCTGATTTCATTAGATCAAGGACTTGGTTTATTTTTCTGCTAGCTGATTATTCATGCTCTTTGCTGAGCTTCTAGCGATAGAATATTTTCTAGCGATAGTGAATGACTTAGCAATAGATATTAACCTTGTTATTTCTAAGTCTTCACATGCTATTCCTTTCTTTCTTTTTAGCTATTGAGAGTTACTTAGCGATAGAGATATTCATTCTTTATTGTTCTGCTAAGTTAACATTTCCTTGCAATGAAGATTTGTTACTTATAAGATTTTACTCGTTTAATTAAGAGGTAACTTTCACTTATGTTTTCTATGGGTCAGTCTTCATCAAAACTTAAGATTTCTAACAAAGGGCACATCAGATTATGCATTGTGCTATGAAGGAAGTGATATGCGTCTAGTTGGATACTCAGATGCAGATTTGGGAGGGGATGAAGAAGAGCAAAGATCAACTTCTGGTTATGCTTTCTTGCTAAACAATGGCGCCATAAGTTGGAGCAGCAAGAAGCAAACATGCATTGCACTTTATCCTATGGAAGCTGAATTTATGGCATGCACCTCAGCAGTTCAAGAGGTTATATGGCTAAAAAGGTTTATTGAACACCTGAGTTTTGGTAATGAGAGTACCAATCCGGTGTTAGTATACTGTGATAATACCATAGCCACAGCCTATATGAAAGACCCTAAGTATCATAGCAAGACGAAGCACATTGACATAAAGTATAACTTTGTAAGAGATTATGTAGCACAGAAAGTTATTACTATACAACATATTTCGATCAAGGAAATGGTCGCAGATCCCTTGACTAAACCGATAGCCAGAGAAATGTATGAAAAGCATGCAAAAGCTATTGGTATGCGTAAAATGTAGAATATGCAGACACTATGTAATTTATTTGTGATAAATGAAGTGTTTGATTTTTCCCATATCTATTTGTGTCTGCATAAATGTAGATAATGTCTAGTATGTTGTACAGGCAAGGGAGGTTGGCTCTCTCACACGAGCAACCACCTTTGACACTCAGGAGGAGTGTTCAAAGATGAGACATTTGTGTTCACCAGCAAAGTAGCAGGAATGCTAATATAGTAGAGAAGTAACACAAAATCATGTCGCCTCAACAAAATTGTAGCATGTCGAGATAAGATCTATAAACATAAATTACAAAATATAGATCGTATCATGGATGCCTACTTCCATGATGCCTATTGCCAGACAACAAATTCTTCAACTTTGACATCATGAGATGAGTAAAGAATGAAGAGTTTGGGTTTGGATACTAGGAGTATATGAACTTAAGTCTGTACAGTGTTATTGATAAGAACTCAAAATGACATACGCTCTTATGATATAAGAGTAACACTGTGGCATGTGATTCATACCACATGTGCTAAAGAACCACAAACAGGAAGCAAATGAATGGATCCTTGCTTCATTGCTATGTGAGTCCTAAGAAGTTTCTATACTTCTAAGATATCCTTAGACTTTGACATTATCATGGAAATATACTTCAATGATAGCTACCTTAATGCATGTCCTACGGTCATGATTTATGCAATCAAAGGTATTGTGTTAGGAAAGCGATTGATGTATGTGGAGATGATATATGGGCAAAAGGAAGATTAACTGGAATGCACACACTTATGCTAGTATCTGAGACATGTCCCTTATGATATTATTTGTGATTTCATAAATGTGGATACTATGCATATGAGAAAGGCAATATGAGTTTTTACAATAACTCGAGAGGGATTAGGTTTTGCCATGTGAAGTATATGAATTTATTGGTAAATCTAGGATGTCTGAGGCAACAATATAATTCAAACTACACAAGAAAGGTAGTCTTGTGCTGATCCTATAAAAGGGGTTACTAGCACAGACACCAATGAGACGTCATGCCTATATGGTTATGGCAGAGCACTTAGTATGATCAAAGAAAGAGAAATAAGAGAGGTCCATGAGAAGTTAAATCCACCAAGTGTGAGTGGGAGATGTAGGAAAACGGGCTAGGGCTAGGTCCAGTCCACCCTTGGTGAATTTGGCCCAAATGAGTGTTTGGGGTCTGAATAGGATTATTCAGAATTATTGGGTTCTTATGTGTAATATACCCATTTTGTTTAAATTTAAATTAATTTAAGTTTAAATGAGAAGTTGTGTCTTTTGGTTTCCCGGTCTATAAATGTGAGTATGGGTACAAAGAAAGACACGTACAGAAAAAACAACAAAGACTTCTCTTCTCTTCATTCTTTGGTGTGCTCTTGCTGTATAATTAAAGTCATAATTCCTTTGTGATTCTAACTCTTCAAGGTTGTGTAATCAAGAGTACTACAACCGGGTATGTTCCCTAAAACCCTACACATCCATATTCCAGAAGGGACTTCTTTAATTGCCCATTTGATAATTGGCCATCGAAAAACCTCCATGCCCAATAGCATAATCAACACTGGACAATCATCTTTAGGCTAATGCACTGGACATTGTGGGACGCAAGGAATAGACGACTATTTCGACAAGATCTGGTGCACCCTATGCATTAGCGAATGAAGTCCTTTCCCTAGAAACCTATATGTCTTGAGTGCAAAATACTATAGGAAATAGGAACTAGCTAGCCACTCTTGCAATATGTAATTTTATTTTCCTTTGTACTCTCCCACCATTGTACATATTAATTAATCAATACATTACATTTTCACTCAAAAAAATGGCACCCTAGAGATGACGTAGCAGGCTGCCCGTTGGCCGATGATGACATGGTTAGTGGTTGGAGCTGAAAGGTGACCGGCATAATTATTTTTAAGGGAAAAAGTGCAATTTTAACAACAAAGTTTTGTGCTAGGAGTGTCTAGCACCATAAAGTTTTTTGGGAGAAAAAATGCACACAACTTTATAAAATGGAGCAATTTTAATGCTTTGCATTTTGCCTTTTAGGATTGTGTTCAAATTGCTCCATTTTAGAAAGTTTATTTGCATTTTTGCTCCTAAAAAACTTTATGTTGTCATATGCTACTGGTATGAAACTTTATTGATAAAATTGCTCATTCACCTTATTTTTAAATGAAGACACTTTCAGCGATGACTTTTGGAGTTACTTCCCCATGTTCAAAAAAGATGCCGCGAAAAGTATTTGTCGCCACCATTTATTTCAATCATAATCGCTTGAACGGAAACTTGAAAATTACTTTTTGTCTCTATTGAAAACCTTCTACAGTGACTTTCAAGTTTTCCACTGAAAGTCATTTTTGTAATAATTAAAACAAAGATTTATCTTGGTTTGGTCTAATCATTTAATGGCCTAGGTTCAACTCCCACACTTCACATAAGGTTTCAATATATTATCTCCCTCAAGTGTAAATTAGATAATTAAGAACAACTACAATCTTACAAGTTTGATTCGAGCACTTATGAAGCCAATACAAACTTCACAATAGGAGCTCCCACATATACACCATAAGGCTACAATCTATTGATGATAGAAAATTAAAATCAATGATCTCAAAAGTGTATTAGATAAACACTCAAGAACCGTATACTTGTCTTTAAAGAATGTGATGATGAAATTTAGAGCTTTAGCTATAGAGTGTATAATACCATCAAGAGCATAGTAATGCCACTGATTTCACATTAAGACATTGTTATCATCAAAATGAAGAGAAAAATAAGGATTATTTATGTAAAATCTAGGCCAATAATTTCTTGCTTTAGCACATAATTGAGATAGGAGATCTTGCATTGTATACAGCATAAATTGGGGTTATTCAGTCGTAAATAGGTGGATAATTTGTGCAATTTGATTTCTGGAATATTTTGGTGCAACATTGTGTCTAAAACTTGCATTGAGGACTTTGGAAGATTATTGGAGACTTGGCTTTGGCTTCGCACCAACGAACTAACAATGAGAAGAAACAATCTAAGACAATGCTTTTCAAGTATATTTGCCATGCTCTCACACCAGCAAACTCACAGCGAGTTTGTGATATAATAGCCTAAGAAACATGGAACTACACTTGGCCAAAACCCAACAAGTCCACAGTAAAGACACAAAAATTCGAATGCTAATCAGGGTTTTGGAGCTCTAAACTGAAACCTAATGCTTAAACCCAACCTGACTTAGCACATTAAGATACAAAAATTATTTTTTGACTAATAATTCATAAATTTTCCATATTCAAAATTGCATTTTGGAACATAATTTGTGGATTAAATTGGTGATATTTGCACAATGGATTAAATTTAGATGTACACTTGATTAATGAAACTAAGGTTTAAATGTGGGTTTTATTGGTTTATTTTGGAAATTTCATATTTTCCTCATTCATTTGTTGTTTCTTTTCTTTGTGAAGTGGTAAAATTTGAATGAGCCAAATGAAAAGAAATTCCAAAAGGAATGAAAACTAATTCTAGGGCATGATGATTCTACAAAAGAGGAAAGGAGCTTACATAGCCAAAGGAACACACATTCCATTAGGTTGCAATTGGCTATTGAAGTGGGTAACGAAAATTTGAATCGAAATTTTGAGTAGACAAAGAGATGGCAACATAAGAAAGGGAATAAGGTGCAATCCATATGAGGTAGTTTTTCTATTGAAAAATCCAGTTGGAGCTTCAAGGAAATATCTGAAAGAACTGAAAAGAGTAATTGGATAAGATGGGAGATAAATAAAAGGATTTGAATGTTAACCGATAGGAATTTATTGTTTTCTGGGCACATTTATCATACAATTATCCATGTTTTAATTGAAATTGATATATTTATTTATCTAATTGGTATGATAAATTGTGCTATGCCATTTGATCTAATGAATAGATAAATTCACAAGTTTTCTCCCTCTTTTGTAGGAAAAAGAAGGAGGAACAAACAGAGTGGAAATCAGAGCAGAAGAAAGCATGATTACTTTACTTGGACAGGGCATCTCGACCACAAAAAATGGTGCTAAGAAGATGCAAGATGCCTCAGCCACCAATAATGGGTGCTGAGGCGACTAAGGATGCCTCAGCAACCAAAATAGGGTGCTGAGGTGACCCAGGACGTCTCGCCCATCAAACAGGGTGCTGAAATGACCAAAGAAAAATCAAAGTGACGAAATTTGATGGCTAGATATGAAAATTAGAGTAGTCTTACGACGCTATTTTGGAAGGCTTCTGTAGGTTCTTTTCTATTCTTTTCATTTAATTGTCTTGTTTAGCTTCATTAGTCATGGCTTAATTTCATAGATTTGATTTCTTTTCAAGTATGCGTAACTAAACGTTAGTCTAGGGTTCCTTTGAGCTTCTATATAGAGTGATTTTATTAGTTACATTTCTTTTGATTATTTATTGCATTTCTCTTTTGTTTTTATCTTGCTTATATTTTTAAAAAATGCCCGATCAACACTTTATTTGTTTAATGATCCATCGCTTTAAAGAGAGTCTCTTGTTGTAGAACTTAGGCAAAAGCATATTAGAGAGAAAAATCAGTGTTGACAGAGAAGAGATTCATCTGTCATCCTAATATTGTCATAGATAAATTGAAGCTTAAATGTGTTATTATTGGTTCAATAGCATGAGAGTGTGAGAATTAGTCAACGCGATTTTTCATAAATTCAATAGCATGAGAGTGTGAGTGTTTTGGAAAACAAAGATCAGATTTTGACTCGAGAGAGCATTTCTGAATACATTCGAATTTTAGATGAAGACTAATTTCATTAGATAGCTATTAGAGAGGACGACTTGGTAGAAATCATGACATATAGAGGGAATAAGGAATCTTAGTTTTAATTCCCATCATCCTAAAAGCAGTTTTCTCAAAGTTTGTTTTGTTATTTCGTATCTTTTTTAATCAAAGTATAATTTTTATTCAACTTGAGTAAAAATAGAATTACATTAATTAACTTGCATTAGATTAAACCATAGTACTCATGGGAATGATATTTTTATATTACGTGCAAACCCTTACTCTTATGGGTGAACAAGTTTTTGGCATCGTTGCTTGTGACTAGAGTTTTAGTCATTCCGACTTTAAATGATTCAATTGTGTCTTTAGTTATGATTGATTTTTTCCTTTATTCTTTTGATCATCTATCTTGATAAGATTGGCATTTGTTTTGTCTTTACAGGTAGTTTTGTTGATTGTATGCTGGGCGAGTTGGAGGTGGTTCTTTTTTAGATTAAAGAAGTACCTTTTTGGCAAGAGCCTATCATTCCACTTACAGCGGAATGTCCACAAGACATTATGGCTACACTCAGGGAAGATGAGGATCTTTCCATGGATGAATTCTTGGAGTGGGAAGGTTTCACCTGCTCATCCAGTATTCGGTACCCAAATATCACTGCTAGGACATTCAAAGTTAAACCTGTCATGATTCAAATGATCTAGAAGATAAGGACTTTAAATGCAACCGAATTGAAAGATCCCACCCAACATCTGACCAAGTTCATAGAAGTCTACAAAAAATTCAAGTCGTTCGGACTTTCTAATGACACTTTACGACTATGACTTTTTTCGATGTCATTAGGGACTAAGGAAAAGGCCTATCTCAATTCACTCCCAAAACATTCTATCATGAGTGGTGTAACACCCCAAAATTTAAAAAAATAGATATAAGGAGTTATTTAAGGTTTTGAGAATATGATTAAAATATTAAAAAGCATTAAAAGTATATTTATGATGTTTTAGGTATTTTTAATAAATTTTAGGGAAAATTAATTACAAGTCCCTTGTAAGGAACTTAATTATCATGAGGTCCCACAAAATCTCTTAATTAATCTCAGGTCCCACGCGAAATCATGTAATTAATCTCAGGTCCCACGAAGTTGTTATAGCCTGCTCATTTAGTTGTTATCCGCAGCTCAAAAGTTGTTATCGAACAAGAGTTGTTACACATGCTCATTTAGTTGTTATGGTAAGTCACAAGTTGTTACACATGCTCAATAAGTTGTTATCATAGGCTGAAAAGTTGTTATGGCCTGCTCATTTAGTTGTTAGTGACTAAGAATTCCGTAACAACTTCTGACCAGACTATAACAACTGTTTGGCCTACGATTACAACTTAATGAGCATGCTGTAACAACTTCATTTCAGGGACCTGGAATTAATTACGCGATTTCATGGGACCTCATCTTAATTAAGTTCCTTACAAGGGACCTGTAATTAGTTACCCCTAAATTTTAAGGCTTATTTTCTTTAAGAAACAAAGAGAAATAATTAAAAGATAAAATTTAATTGTAACACCCCAAAATTTAAAAAATAGATATAAGGAGTTATTTAAGATTTTGAAATGTGATTAAAATATTAAAAAGTATTAAAAATATATTTATGATGTTTTAGGTATGTTTAATAAATTTTAAGGCTTATTTTCTTTAAAAAACAAAGAGAAATAATTAGAAGATAAAATTTAATTTGGAAAAAAATTATTAATAAGGAGAAATTTAGAATCTTGGGGTATCAGTTTATTATTAAAAAGTCTTATAAATAAATTTCAACACCAAATATATCTGAATAACTTATTTATGGACCAAACTTGGACCGATATTTTTGGTATTGTAATTAAATTTTCAATTGAGTTGTAAAATAGGAAGAAAATGAATGGCAAAGCTGTAATATTGAGGTGAAATCAGGGCAAAATGGTAAATGAGCTACCTCCATCCCTTTAATTATATACTCCTACGTGTTTCCTTCGTTCTCTCACTCTCAAAACCGATTTCACCCGTAGTCTGCTTCCCATCTTCTCTCTTACTCTCCTTGGTTCTCTGAGACTCCAGCGGCCTATGGGCCATGCAAGACCGGATTCAAGCTCCGGTGAGTCGTCTCTATCGATTTCTACCCTTTATTGCTTCGTTTATGATCGTTAGAGAGAAGAGGGATTTCGATTTAAGTTGGGGTTTTAGGAAACTTCACCGATTTAAATGAAGCTTGATGTTCGATTTAAAGGCTCTGTAAGAGAATTTGAGTTTTACTTGAAGTTTTGGCTGGATTTCCTGAAATTTCTCTCTCTCTCGTTCACTGTTCACCACCGGAGGTTTTGGATTTCTGGCCCAAATCCGGCCAGAATCATGATTAGAAGTAAGGGGGAATGTATTAGTATTGATTTTTTTTAATGCATCTGTGATTTTAGCTTTGGAAGTGAAGCTGTTCGGAATTTCTTCATGCTCTGTTTTTCATTGGGAATCTGGTCCTAATTAAGAGGAAGTAATGATTAAATTTTTTAGGAGTTTAATGGAGTTGATTCTATGATTTTATAGTGCGTTTGTATCTCTGTGAAGTGATTTTTCAAATCAACGATAATGGTTCTGTTTTGGGGGATGTTTTATTAAATAGAGATCATACTGTTTTGAATGGGTTCCACGATTCAAGTGTAAATCAACAATGATACTTGATGATGATGTTAAGTAGTAAATAAAATGGAATTTTCAGCTTGAGTTTTATTGGGAGGAATAAATGTTATTTGAATTCTTTGAAGGTTATAAGAATTGATAATTCTTGTGTGAAAGAAGTTAACCTTTCTGTGTGGGATATGGGATATTTTCTTAATAGGTTTATGTGGTTTTAGAGTTTCTGATTTTGAAGGCCAAAAATCTTGACATTAGTTACAGATTAACAACAATTTTGGATGATGAATTGTAGTTAACATATATTAAAAGTTTATTTTTGTAAGGCCTTGCTAAAGAAACTAGTTTCAGATTATATGTTGTAACTATTTGATCATTTGAGAATTTAGAAATTGTTTATAAATTTTTTTATTAGGATGAAATAGTAGGAGCCTGCTTGTATGGGTCATATGAGTTAGTCTTGTTGGTTTGAAATGGCATATGGGTTGAGCTTGTTATATCTATGCTCGTGTTTTTGTGTGTGTTAAAGAGTTGAAAAAGGAAAGATGGAACCTATGTCAATTGTTCAAGTTAAAAATCAGTTTCAGTTTTAATAATTAGTTGGGGATAGAGGTTTGGAATGTTAATTTATGTGACTGATTGTCGTTTCCTTTTCTTGAAAAAGTTCAGTTTAGTCTGTTAAATGAAAAAGTAATTCCTTACTTTATGGATATGTGTACATATAAATTTATATGTAAGATGGAATGCAATGTGATTGTGATATCTGGATGTGGGAGGTTGTGTGGTTTGGACTGTTTGAAGAGGAATTTAATTGATGGAAGGTAATATGAAAGTAAAGAAGTACTTGCTGATTCAAATGAATTTTAATGTTTTGCTGTTAAACATATGATGGAAGTATTCAATCGTAACAACATATTTTAAGAATAGATAGATTCAAGTATGATGTTGAAGTAATAGATTTGAATTTATGACACTGAAATCAGTTGGGTTGCTGTAAAGATAAGTGATGATTCGATTAAATGGTTGTTGCTTAATGAAGTTCAATCTAAGCTGGAGGTAGAGTAAAATTGGTATGACATGTAATCTATAATTTAAAGTTTCATATAATGATTGATAGTTGGACTTTGGTTCGTTTGGAAGTTGCTTTTTGACGATTTAAATGGTAGAGTAAACCAGTTTCATTTATGTCAAATCTAATTTTGGTATATGCATTATTGAATTATATACTATTTAAAGTGTATGTAATAAGAATGATTGAAGTTGCTTAGTAATATATATATATATTTATTTATTTATATGTCGTTGAAGTCTGTTTGTTGTGTGAGTATGGTTGTTGTTAAAGTGGATTCTGATGTGTTTAAGTATTGTTTGTGAGAGTGAGGTAAGTTGAATAGCTGCAAAAGATTTGAGAAAGTTAACAAAGATTGAGAGCTCTTAAGCTTCAAGTGAAGCATGATGGAACTGTTTGATAGCCAGATTTGATGTTGATAATTTGGATTTCTGTAACCAATATGGATGTGTTAGTGAAAATTGTTGCTCTGACTTGGTTCTTGTTTGTGGCGGTGAGAAACTTCTATTTTTCAAGTTAGGAACTTTAAATGAACTAAACTACTGTAGTCATTTTCATTGCTTCACGCGTAAGTTTCAAATAACAAGTATGATTGGTTATATTCTTTGATGAATTGAATTGTTTAGGCTTGAAAATTGAATTACATTATCGATGAAGATAAGGGAGTATTATGTTATTGATGATGATGATTGATTGATTGATTGATTTATTCTTGATATTTTGTAATAAATAGAAAATAAGAATATATATATTTATGTGTGTGCTTATATGTATATGTGTAACGCTTGTTTTGATGATTATGTAACTAGTGATTGAGTTAGAAACTATAATAGAAACATATATTTAAATGTGAAGGGTAGAAGTTTAGGTAACACTATAAGACCAAGAGAGACATCGAATCATTATAAATAAGTACTGGTATTAATTTATTATCTATATATTATGTATAATTATAGGAAAAGATAGTAGGATTGATACTTCAGGGCATCGAGAAGGGAAGGAGCCCGCTAAGGTTTAAGTTTGGAGTTTAGGTAGCAGTTTCATGCAATATCATTTATCATGTATGAATAATTGCAGAACATCTTTTATAAATTTACGGTAAACTTCAAGGTCGAAAAACCGCTATAACCTTGTCAGAAATATCCAGTGTATCGGAATATTCCAAGACTGGAGGGCTAGCTATCCCTAGTACAGTTTAGATATAACTGAAAAGTGATATTCAGGAGGTTGAGCATCACAGGCCACACAATTACAGGAAAATAAATTTACATTAATTGTGTGGCAGTGCCTTATAGAGGTGGATAATCGGGCAGGCCGAGCCCACGAAAAAAAACCCCCTTTTTTTGAAGCCTGGCCCTTGAGTCGTCGGGCCTTGGGCCGGCCGCGGGCTTCGACTTATTTAAATTTTTTTCCTAATTTTGAGTGTGTATTGCTAATGAAAATAATGGACGTATAATAAAAAATATAAATATATATGATCCAAATTTTATTTAAATACGAACTTACCAAGCATTAGTGCATTGCCATATACCAACTCAACAACTCATAAATTAAGTACTAAGCCTAGAACTAGAAGTCACACCACAATTACATAGAATGTTCTTAGTAATAAGGAATTAAAGTATAAAAGTGAGACTTACAGGATTTGAATATAACCTAATAAGCATTTAAATTATTTTTGTCCATATGTATATATGCAAAAATAGTACACCCATTTAATTCTTTGAGCAAATGAAAAAAAATAAAAAAAAGGGATGGGCAATAAACGGGCTTAAACGGCGGGCTAGCCCGCCAAAGTCTGTGGCTCAACAGGCTGGCTCGTTTAAGCCCGCTTCCTTTTTTTAGTTCCAAAATCAAAGCCTAGCCCTCTTTGGGCTTGGTCTTAAATGGGCCGGCCCGAATTCCCGGTTTTAGTGCCTTAAGCGCACTAGCATACAGGTTTAATGTTTACGTGTAACAATCATACATATTTATTAATTATTATGCATGGTAAGAAATGAAATGAACTGCGTTAAATTGCTGTTTCAGAGAAGTTGGGAAAGGAGTAAGCTTTTGAGGATAAGGTAGTATGAAGCAGGAATGCTGCTAAGTTTGTACCATTGTAGACAGCTATTGTATTATTATAGTAAGAAAAATAGTGTAAGGGGGTTTTAACTCCTCAAGTGCTATTAGGGTAGGGTAGGTACATTAAATAGATTTAAGTTATTTTAATTGTTTCAATAACTATGCTATTTTACAAAATAGTTTTAAATTGTTTCAATTTGTCTGAAAAGCCCATTACAACATAATAGAAGTTGGAATAATGTTTGAAAAGAAAGAGTTTTAAATTTTTCTTGTTTTTAGGCTTCTGACATTTGCAAAAGTGGTTATAAATCAATTAAAATGCTTTGGTGTAGTAGTAAAAATTTACGTGTTACAAGTTGGGATAAGCTTGCTTCCTAATTTAAGGCCATATTTCCTCCCATGGGAAAAAGAGCAACTCCAAGGGGTGAATTATTAAACTTTTAGCAGGAGCCAGGTAAAACATTCTATGAAGAGTGGGAGAGGTTTAAAGACATTTTCCGAAATTGTCCAAGCCATGGGCAGAGTTTTAACATCCTCCTTGAGGCTTTCTATTATGGGTTAAATGAGCCAACTAAGGTTATGTTAAATACCACACAAGGAAACATCAGAAAAATATAGAGTTTTGAATTATAGCATTTATACAAGGATGTTGCCTCTAATAATGTCCAGACCTCATGTAGAGACAGAGTTTTCTTTAAGTGACATTTGGATTCTTCTGCATTTAGATCATCATCAAATGGCTCTAAAGACATCAGTGCTTAATTAGAAGCTATGTCCTAGAGATTTGAAAAATTAGAGATGAAACTTGACAATAATCTCCCGAGAGGTGTTGTATGCTTGAAAGCTCTACCCCATCATGTGAGAATTAGGGTGAATGAAATAATGTAGAGGATTGCCCCTATACAATTGAAACTGTGAATTAATGAATAATTCTAATTAGAATCCTCAAAGTAATTAATCCCTACTCCAACACCATCATCCAAATTTTTCAAGGAGGAATAGTACAAGTCTTAATCAACCTACATCTTCCTCTTCATATAGACTTCTAGTACCACCAGGATTTATTGCTCAACCACCTTAACCGCAACAAGATCTTAGAAGTGACTAATGCTACCAATGCCAAGATCTCTCTGCAAGAAATGGCCATCAAGAACCTTGAATTGCAAATGGGATATGTTGCTTCCCATTGAACATTTTAACACAAAATGGACTGCTTAGTGACACAATCACTAATCCAAAGTGTGCTAGCTAAGAAGAGTGCAATCTTAAAGAGTGGAAAGAATTATGAACATGCGATTTCTTCAAATATGAAATCTCAACCAGTGCCAGATCTATCTAATAATGATGTAGAAGAGGTTGATACAGACATTGCAATAGAAGACGAAGTCTCTGAAAAGAGGAAACATGTTACAAAGAACATTGATGATGTGGTTAAAGGCTCTACAAATCCTAACCTTAACAAGGAAGATAAGAAGAAAAAGAAGAAGGAACAAGAGGATTAGAAATCAAAGTTGAAGAAAGCATGGTTACTTTACCTGGACACAGCACCTCGATCACCAAAAATAGGTGGTGAGGCAACCTAGGACGCCTCGACCGCCAATAATGGGTGTTGAGGTAACCCAGGATGCCTCACAAACAAAAACAAGGTGTTGAGATGATATAGGATGCCTCGATCACAAAACAAGGTGCCGAGGTGACACGAGAAAAATCAAAGTGATGGATTTTGATGGCCAGATATGAAAATCTGTGTTTTAAAAGGAAGAGAGGCTGACCAAACAAGAGAGATTGCATTTTGGACGAAAATTAGAGAGAGAAAAAGACTTCTGTGGAGAGAAAGATTGAATTTGAGCTTTAGAGGAGTTTTACGGTGCTATTTCGAAAGGCTTCTGTAGGGTTCTTTTATGTTCTTTTCAGTCAATTGTCTTTTTAAATTGCATTAGTCATGACTCAATTTTATAGATTTGATTTCTTTTCAAGTATACATAACTGAACATTAGTCTAGAGTTCCTTTGAACTTCTATATGGAGTGACTTTGTTAGTTTCATTTCTTTTGATTATTTTTTACAAATATGTTTTGTTTTCACCTTGCTATTTTTCTAAAAAATGCCTAATCAATACTTTATTTATTCAATGATTCATCGCTTGAGAGAGGGTGTCTTGTTGTAGAACTAAAGTAAAAGCATATTAGAGAGAAAAATCAATGTTGATAGAGAAGAGATCCATCTGTCAATTTAATATCGCCATAGTGAAATTGAAGCTCAAATGTGTTCTTACTGGTTCAATAGCATGAAAGTGTGAGAATTTGTCAACGTGATTTTTCATAAATTCAATAGTATGAGAGTGTGAGAGTTTTGGAAAACAAAGATCAGATTTTGACTCGAGAGAGCACTTCTGACTACATTTGAATTTCAAATGAAGTCTTATTGCATTTGATAGTTATTAGAGAGGATGACTTGGTAGAAATAATGACATATAGAGAAAATAAGAAATCTTAGTTTTAATTCCCATAGTCCAAGAAGCAGTTTTTCAAAGTTTTTTTTGTTTATTTCATATCATTTTTCATTAAAGTATAATTTTTATTCAACTTGAGTAAAAGCATAATCAAATTAATTAACTTGCATTATATTAAACATAATCCTCATGGGAACGATATTTTTATAATATGTGCAGCCCGTACTCTTGCGAGCGAACACTGGAAAAAGCCGTGGACAACATCATGCCTTTAGACATTCTTATTCTTCTTAAATTTTCAGTCCATACCTCTTCTCTCAGTTTTCATCCATCTCCATCTCAATTTTTGCATTGATTTCTGCATTTTCTTCACTATTCTCCACTGCATATTCACAGACAGCAATGAACATCTGCAAATATGAGCCAATCGAAGCTTTCCTTCCCTAAATGAGTAGCTAAACATCCATTTCCCCTTGAGATCGAATCTAAATTTGAGGTACTAGTGTGTTTCAAGGGAGCTTCAATTCATCATCTTTTAGTTTGTTCTATGTTTTCTAGTTGAATTCATGTTGAGACTGTTATAAACAATAGTTTTGTTCTATGTTTTCCATATTAGATGATGAAATTCTGTTTAGGTTGACGTAAATTCAAGAAATCATTGCTAAAATCTTTGTAAATTTTATATATCTATATAGTTGATTAGGTTTTGTAAATAGAATGAATGAACCGTTTACCCTAGTTAGATGCTATTTGCATTGATGGATGTACTTAAACAAATATAAATAAACAAGTCAATTTGTATTACTTAGATGAATTCCTTCAACTTACTTATTAGGGGAGGAAGTTATCAATAGCACAACTCTTGATTTGGAGAAGCTTGATCATTTTGTGTAGGGAACAAGGAAGATTATGTGGATACCAAAGGGAGAACTTCATCTAATCTTGATTCTAAATTATCACATGTCGTCATTTAACTCTTCTTTTACATATACTTTCTTCAAAACCATAAAAAACGTGAAAAAATGTATTAGAATTAAGTGTTACTTTGCAAATCTGTTTCAAACCTAATTTGTGCTAGATTTTATCAAATTGAATTCCTAAGAAGCTAGAATTCTAGATAATTGATCTTGGGCTGCTCCTACTAATTATAGTAGTTATGCTAATATTTTGATTGCCTATATGACTAAGGTCAAATCATGGACCCATCTCAACCTCCATTCATGAAAGCAAGCTTGGAGTTCGATATTGGTGCATTTGATGCCATGAATGGCTAGTTCGTTTGGAACTTTGATAATGTGAAACAGCTTAAATTTCATTAGATGTTATAGAGGAGTTTTTAGTTTAGCACGTGCTTAATATCTAGTATTTGAAATTGATTTCTATGTATTTGTCTTATATTTGGATACTAAGATTTGAATGAGTGGTTCAGGTTCATGATTGTCAAACACGATGACATTAAGTGCATTAATTGAACTTATTTCACACATCAAGTGTTTTTTAGCAATTATCTTAAGCAATGACCAAGAATGAAGTTGTAAGAGTGATCATTGATTAAGATAGTTAGACCCAATGCGGTTAGTTGGGGTTTTTAATAACGATGTGATGAAACGAATTCCCATATCTAATGAGAAGAGGATAGCCGCGAGAAAACTATTAAATCCCATTTTTCGTCGAAATCCCTTTAAGTATGATACTCAAACATTTATTTATTTTATTTCTTTGAAAAAAACAAAAAAATGAATTTTATATTCTTCAGTAGTTGAAGATGAAAATTTATTTGAAACAAATCTGAAACTATTTTTATTGCTTTTTGTAGGCATTTAGTTTCACTAAGCTCTTTAGTGAGACGACTTGAGTGTTGCATTGCTGCAATTCTTAGTCCAAATATTTTGCATTTAACCTAAAGGCGTGAGGACACATTTAAATCACTAAAGTTAGTAGTTCACTTTTGTATCTAAGTTCTAGAGTCCTTCCTAAAACCATTAATATATCAGTATTCTCTTTGAACTATCAAGTATGCCCTTTTCTATATAGTGTTTTAGGAATGTTGTGATCCAAGAATATTCATAAAGACACTTTTCTCAAAGAGTTTTATGAATATTGTGATTTTTCATGAATCTATTTAAAAGTTTTCCAAACAATTCATAAGCCTTGTGATTCACTATCCTTTGGAAAAAGAAATACTCCTCTGGTCCTATTTATAGAGCAGAGAGAGAAGGTTTTATTTGGTCCTATATATAAGTCACCTAATTAAACATTGAGTATGGATGTACAGGTTTACCCTTCATTTATTATGTGTTGACTTTATTTTCATGTGGTATAGTGGATATTTAATATGGGTAAAGTTGTAAATTTGTTGGATTTTAGTGGAAAGTTAATGAGTTTTAAGGCTTTCCTTGGTCTGTGTGAAATATGCTGGAAGTGACTTATAAATAGGACCAGATAAGTATCTTTTAATGATCCATGAATCTTTATGAATATTTTTGTCAAACTCACGACCTGACTCTCTGATTTTACGTAACAAAAATGTGTCACGTCTTACTTAAATTTGTACTGGTTATAAAGTCGTTTAAACTTATTATTTTACACATTGATTTTAACGTTTTTACATTTCTACCTTACAGAATAATCTTGTCAAGTTGCTCGTATCTCATGTCAACTATTTTTATTTGACCATATTAAATGAATTTATAAATAAATTTTATAGAAAATTTATTATTCAGCTAGATAAATGACAAATCTCTGATTTGTAATGCTCTTATATGCCTAATTTGAGGCAATTAACATAATTGAGATGCGATATTGGTCCAATAATGCTTAATGTAGAACTTAGACTCGTAGGTGAAATTAGTGTTAGATTAGGGTTAATTAGCCATAATTGTAGATTAATTTGTTTGAATTGGTTTATAGGGCTATTTGATCCTTGTTTACTCTTGTTTCCACTTGTAGGGTCGTTCAGGACCAAAAGATCAGATCCCGGACAAGGAAGAGGACCAAACGAAGAGGGCAGAAAAGAAGGCACTTCGCCGTGGCCTCGCCGGGGCGAGATCACGACGAAGAGCCTACAAAAGGACCAGAGGCAATGTTAGCTCACCGTGGGCTTCGCCGCGGCGAGCCCACGGCGAGAGGAACCCTGAAGAGGCAGAGAGCAACTCATCTCGACAGCGAGCGGACGTTCTGCAGAATTTTTCAGTTCGCGATTTTGGGCCTGAATTGGATCCAACTTGAATACCCACTCTTAGACCCGACTTGGGGGACCTATAAATACTTAAATCTAAACCCTAGAAGGCAGATTTGGTTCATCACACATCCTCCTAAACCCTAATCCTCTCAACTCTCTCATCTCCATCTTCATCTTCGTTATTTTCTCACCCCAAATCCATGGCTTCCACCATTTCCTTCACCTTGGTTGATGCTTCTCCTATGAAAGGCAGCAGCTAAGCTCATTTGTTCTTGGTAATGGAGCTCAAGGGAGGAGCTTGAAGCTTCAAAGGGGAGTGTTGTTCTCCACTCTCTCTTCCTCTTGTATATTTCAAATTATTTAGGGTTCTAGGATTTGTCTTATGCATTTGGTTGTAAGCTTATTCTATATCTTGTATGAGAGTGGTAGAAACAACCACTACTACAGAAATGCCCTATTGCAGCACAACAATAGCAGCGCTTACCAAACGTAAGCGCTGGGATAGGTCATTTCCCCAGAATATTTATTTAAAATAATATCTTTTACTTTATAACGTCTAAATTACCTCCCAATTAAGTTTGTCTTTATATAGGTGATTTCCTTTGAATTTAATTCTTTGAACCTTATCTGAACTATATTTAATTCTCCGGTCGACCGGTATGAAATATGAGAAAATACATGCATGTCCCAACGACTGTATTTTATTCCGGAAGCAGTATGCGTCGTTGGAGAAGTGTCCTAAATGCAGCACATCTCGGTATGGAAAGAAAGGTAAGAGTCCTTCTAAAGTCTTGTGGTACTTTCCGATCATTCCAAGATTCAAGCGCATGTACAGTAATGCGGATGTTGCAAGACTTTTGACATGGCACGCTGATGAGAGGATTCAAGACATCAAGCTTAGGCACCCCGCCGACGCCCCCCAATGGAAAAAAATTGATTACGAGTTCCTTGAGTTCGGTGAAGAACCAAGAAACCTACGGCTTGCATTGGCAACCGATGGAATCAACCCCCATGGGGTGTAGGCGTCACGCCCTCATCTTACTTTGGGCGCAAAAAGAGGGCATCAAAAGGCGATGTTAGAGCGTTGCAAGATGAAGTTCTTACTATGAGGGAGGAGATGCTTGAGATGCAACGACGCAACGAGGAAATGGAACGACGGAATGAGGAAATGCACAGACGGCACGAGGAAATGGAACGACGGAATGAAGAAATGCAACAACGATACGAGAAGATGTACGAATTCTTCCAGCAAAGCAATGTTGCATCACAAAAGTCCAACTTCGTGCATCAAAGTCACATTCCTTCCGTCGAGACTCCAAGCATCAAGGATAGCTGTACGATGCCCAGGGCTGACATTCCTCAGGTAGTTCATACATTTTCTACTAACAAACTAACAGTGATTCTGTTATATTATCGATTGTGACCTAATGTTGACAACTCTTTCGTAGGGCGAGACAAAGTGCAAGCTGTATACGGATCAATCTTTCAGTGAGGTAGTTGCGGTTGGCAAGGTCTACAACACTTCGAACATGACCCTGCACAACTCACCGTTGCCTGAAAATGCACTAAGGGTATTGATTGAATACTCGTACAACGACTGGGCCTCGTTACCATTCCCTACTCTTGATTTGATGACTAGGGTCGGAGACGTTGTCGGTGCATACGTTGCTTGGCCCATTGCTTTGATTGTGCCAACACCACAGGTAATTATTTAGTAATAACATTTCCAATAGCATTCATTGTTTTTGAATAACGCTCTTTTATTTAAATGTTTTTACAGGGTACCCAATTTATGGGAAAGAAAGCACAAGTGGCTAATGTCAAAGGTGCCCGTGGTTCAGCTGCTCAAATCAAGAAAAAGAGTACCCGTACCGATCCGTTACCACAGGTGATTATTTGCTAATTAATTTAAACTAGCACTCTTCTTAATTATTGGAATTAATTTTTAAACTTTTTATTTACATGGTTTATAGGCACCAAAAGCTAAGGGTAAGAAAAAAGTTCAAGTGCCTGATCCTGTGATTAAAGAACAAGCGTCGAAAAGCCATATCGTGCTCGGTTGCGAGCATTTGCAGCTACCGTTTCTCGCGATGCTATTGTCTTCATTCCATTCAGCAGGCCTATATTTGACGAGGTAAATTTCACTGACGCTCTGTCTAAGGATCAGGTAATGGAGGTGCTTAACCAAAGATGGGTCGGTGCGACGGTTATCAATATATGGATCAGGTATATATTCGTTTCCATTGTGGTTTCATTCAATGTCATAAGTTTTACACTAATTGGGAGTTGGTATGGTTTCTATGAAGGTATCTGCATGAACATGTCATGATCGTCGGGCGCAACATTTCGTTCGAATTCATTAGCCCTTATTCGATAGTACAAGTTCCGGGCTCGAAACGTGAGGACCAGTTCAGAGCGATTCAAAGGCGTTTCTTTTTAAAGGCAACAGCCAGAACTTTATTCTTAGCTCCAATTAATATAGGGTAAGTCTATACATATTTTTAGTTCCGAGCATCATAGATATATATACTGACATAACGTTATAAAACATTTTAGGCTACATTGGATTTTGCTTGTCATCAATCCGATGGCACAAGAGGAACCCATAATTTACTATTTGGATCATGTGGAATCTGCTCTCCCAGATAATCGCCCAGATTTGATGCGTCTCTTCAATGGGTAAGTGAATGTCAACATTATTTGAATGCGTTGTATTATTTGTCACTTTATGCCCGATCCTAGCCAATAAAATTAATTTAATATGTTTCTTTTTCAGAGTATTGACTAGTTTTCGGGCTGATGTTCAGTTGAAGTATTCCAGAGCCCTTGACCCGAAAGATGCTTATAAGTGGCAACAAGTCCAGGTTTTATAAAGTTATTCAATTTTTGAAACAATATATCTATAGTTAAAATATAACGTAAATGTTTCTTATATGATATATTTGGTGTTTCTTGTTACAGTGCCCCTACCAACCCAATAACAACGATTGTGGTTACTATGTGATGCAATACATGCGAGATATCGTTACACATGATCGACTCGGCATCCCACTGACAGTAAGTTTTATATTTTTCCAAATCTAATGTGTTTGTACTTGTTAGACTTCAAGTAAATTTACTTGTCATTTAAATGTGTTCGTGCAGTATTACCCAGACGCTCGTTCCTTCATGTTGTCAAGGGAAAAAATGGATGCAATAATTGAAGAATGGTGCACTTATGTATACCCTCTTTTCTCCAACATTAGATGATCCATTCATTAATTAGTATGCTTTTGTTTTCAACTTACAATGGTTGGTTTTATTGTACAATATTAGTATGACTTTTCTGGTGTGTATGTATATATGGTTTGGCTGGAATGGATAGTGTTGCTGGTTTTTTGCACTGATGCAGGAGGTTGTGAAACAAAAATAAGTGAATATTTAAAAAAATAATAATGCCTATAGCAGCGCTTATTACGTAAAAAGCGCTGCTATAGGGTAACCTATACCAGCGCTCATTATCTAATAAGCGCTGGTATAGGTCACCTATAGCAGCGCTCATTAAGTAATAAGTGCTGCTATAGGTTATCTATACCAGCGCTTATTACTTAATGAGCGCTGCTATAGGCATTCTTTTTTATTTTTTTTTAAAAAAAATTCATATATGTATGACCTAAAGCTGCGCTTTTCAGATTATGAGCGCTGCTATAGGTTACCTATAGCAGCGCTCATAACACAAAATAAGCGCTGCAATAGGTCATATGACCTATTGCAGCACTGGCTATAGCAGCGCTTAAAAGCGCTGCTATAGGATCAAAAAAAGCGCTGCTATAGGCTTTTGCTGTAGTAGTGAACCTATCTTGTTTATTTTCTTTGTATGGATGCTTGACATTGAACTTGTTTACTTGAGCATATTTTATTTGTATGGGTTCATCAATTAATATATGTTTTCTTGTTAAAATCTTGTGCTAAATGAGGGTTCTTGTTTAGTGGATCATGGTGTCAAGTATTTATGTTTAGAAATTGGCAAGTAAATCTACTAATTGCTTGAGTGGCATTGGACTTCAACCTATTGGGTTCAAGTTATTGGATGGGGTTCCACCAATAAATTGGAATTAATAGGCTAATTTGGTTGCAAATCGGGGTCCCGGTTGTAGGATTAATAGTCCCTTGCGATTAGTAGATTTAGTTGGGTCAAGTGCTTAATCAACTTAGGTTAAGTTAATTAACGTGCGGGGTTCCGGCGTTAGTTAAATTAATCTAAGCCTAGCCTAGAGGGGTTCCTCTAGGGCTCTTCAGGAAATTGGCCATTTTTCAACTTCCAAAAATTGTAAGAAGCAATGATTCCCAAAGGTTCCATTTACCAAGAATAATTATCCCTTTTAATCCAAATCTCCCGTTAAATCCAATTTCAATTCTTTCTTGAACATACAACACTTTTCAACACAAACTTTTACACCCAAAAATCAAATACAAAAATGTTTTACCCGCTTTGTCAAGTTTGCATCTAGCCATTAGGTTACCATTTGCATTTTAGGCTCCTCAAGAGAACGACACTCGGGGGTAGCTCCCACTATCCCCTTGGTCCCTAAGTTTCTTGAAGAGAGGGCCCGAGGCGGTACTGCACCGATTTCTTTCCAATTTCGGAGCATCTTCAATAAATTATGAATGTTGATATATTTAATATCAACCATTCATATTTAAAATATATTTAAATTAAATTATTGTTACTTTTTGTACTTCTTATTTAACTATATACTCCATCCGGTCCTAAATATAAGATCACTTTGACTTTTTTTAAAGAAGTTAAAGAAGCAAATTAGACCACTAAATTATAACATATATCATATAAAATTAGATTATAGGTTATTTTATAATTAGAATAAATTAGTTTTGCGGAAAAAGGATTTTTTTGTCTAAAACTACTTGTTTTTTGGACTAAAAAAAGTCAAAATGATTTTATAATTAAGACCAGAGGGAGTACTTTATATACACATTTATTAATAAAAGTAAACACTTACAAGTTTACGATTCAAGTTTACAATCCGATTTTACGTTGTTATCACAGATTCTTTAAACTAACAAGTTTGACAGCCTTATTCATGAATGCACCTCTCTTGAAGATTCATAACCACGCGTCATCTTTCATGAATAAGTTGAAAGTTTTTACAAAAGAAATTCATTAGCATTCCTTAAAAGGAAGCTTTCTTAAAGATTCATGAACCCTTTGGTTTCTTTTCCTTTGTTGTGATCTGTTTCTATATTTCATGCTACCAACTATTTCCACATCCACAACTTAAATACAACAATCTATCAATTGTAAAAGTAAACACTTAAAAGTTTATGATTCAAGTTCACGATCCGATTTTACATTTTTATCACAAATTTACTAAAACTAACGAGTTTGACAACGTTATTCATTAAGGCATTCATAACCACGTCATCTTTCATGAATAAAGTGAAAGTTAAGGAAGAAATTCATTAGCATTCCTTAAAAGGAAGCTTTCTTAAAGATTCATGAACCTGGTGATTTATTTTCCTTTGCTGTGATCTGTTTCTATATTTCATCCTACCAACTATTTCCACATCCACAACTTAAATATAGCAAGCTATCAATTGTAAAAGTAAACACTTATGGGTTTATAATTCGAGTTCACGATCCGATTTTACGTTCTTATCACAAATTTACTTAAACTAACGAGTTTGACAACCTTATTCATGAAGGCACCTCTCTTGAAGATTCGTAACCACGTCATCTTTCATGAATAAATTGAAAGTTTTAAAGGAAGAAATTCATTAGCATTCCTTAAAAGGATACTTTCTTAAAGATTCATGAACCTTGTGATTTCTTTTCCTTTGTTGTGATCTGTTTCTATATTTCATCCTACTAACTATTTCCACATCCACAACTTAAATACAACAAGCTATCAGTTGTGACTTCATGCTTGAGTGTCAAGGCCCCAGTAGAGAATCTCACTAAGTTTCGTGCTTGCCGATAATATCAAGTCTCAAGTGTCTCCCCTTCCACTCTTGCTCTTGCTCTCTAAAATTTCTTATATGAATTATGTTATTTTCACTCACTTTAGTTTCTAAACCTCTTGAATTATGTTTTTTCAAACTTCTAAGTTATCATTGATAGATTTAGGCCACTATGATATTCCACATAGGTACAATAATTTGATTACAACGATCACCAACTTTACTTTCTGAATCTTTAAAATTCATTATCTTTTATAACTGCTCCATATGCTAAAAGGCAAAAGAGATCTACATATTCTTAACAGAATCATCATTGGTCTCATTGTTGTTTATCGCTTTTGCAGATTGGGGATATATATCATTGAGAATATGGATTCCCTTGTAGTTTCCCAAATTCCTGTTGTAGACTTGAATGATGAACAATTGAAGCCCGGTTCAGACACATGGCTTTCAACTAGCCAAGTCTTGCGAAGTGCATTGGAGGGCAATGGTTGTTTTTTCGTATCAAGTAATACTGTCAATAGGGAGCTCTGCAACTCAGTTTTTTCTTTAGTCAAAGAACTGTTTGATCTCCCTTTAGATACAAAAAAGCAAAAGACTAGCGAAAAGCCTAACCATGGATACTTTGAACGGAACCCTAAAGTCCCTTTATATGAAGCTATTGGAATCGACATGGATGGTCCCTCGAACGAGGAAGCAATTCAGAAGTTCACCAACATTATGTGGCCGAAAGGATATGATCATTTCAGGTACTACATAAAATTTATATATTCCCTTTTGTCCTTCATATAATAATTGGTTGTCTTTGAAAAGGCAACTCTCACTTTAAACTATTTATATTTATCATTTTTTCTCTAAATTATTTTATTTGACTAATAACCTGATATATAATCTAGTCACATGTAATATACATTATAATTAAGTATTCCCTCTAGTCCTAAATGTAGAACTCACTTACCCAATTTGCTTAGTTTTTTGGTAACTAACTAATTTTCTGCTGAAAGTGTCACTTTTAGCAAGGAATTTGGTTGACACTATTGAAAAGATTATAAAGTATCAGTGGTTGAAAAAACTTGCCACTGAAAGTTTTAAAAAATAGTTTTAGCGGCTAACCCAAATGTTGTTGCTAAAAGTGTAACTTTAAGCGGCAACTTTCCGAAGCCCTAGCTGAGAGGCTTATCTTCAGTGATGACTTTTGTCTTGCCCTTAATAGCAATAGATGTAACTTTCGCATTGTTTAAATAAAACAATCATCTGAAAGTATTAAATGTCTTATTTATCCTGAGAAAATAATGTAAAGTAATACATTTTCATTTTTATAGTTTCCAAAGTTAAATTGAATACTTTGATTCAAAATGAATGTAAAATTATTATGTGTGTGTAAATGTTCCAATTTTGATTTATATTGTCGTTGTGGTATCTCTTTTAAACCGATTGTTCCACTAATTCCATATATGAATAGATTTTATGCCGAGATTACTTTTTATCCTATAATCAATTGACAAGAAGAAAGTATATAAAAGTTAATTAAATAAGCATGAGATATATATTAGTTTGATCTAGTATATCTCATAATTTACATCGGGTCAATTATAAAATATGCTCCCACGCACGCACTCTAATATTGCACATACATCGGCGTATTGTATTGTAATCAAGGACAAGTAGAATATGTTATTTTCGTAATTATGTTCTCAGTTATGCATTAGTTTTCTATACTCATTAATAAGTTTTTTCATTTTTGTTTTGAGTAGTGAGACAATCAATCTCTACGTCAAGTTGCTAGTAGAAATGGACCAAACCGCCAAAAGATTACTCTTTGATGCTTATGGTTTGGAGAAAAGATGTTGTGATTCCCTTCTTAAATCAACCAATTATATGCTTCGCAGCTTCAAATACCTAGTTCCCCAGAAGAATGAGAGTAACTTAGGATTGATTGCTCACACAGATAGTTCATACTTCACCATATTACATCAGAATGATGTGGCAGGTTTGGAAGTTAATCTAAAAACTGGTGGGTGGGTCACCATTGATCCCTCACCCTCTATGTTTCTAATCATAGCAGGTGATGCATTAAAGGTGAGTTATTTTTTATGTTTGCATCTCACAAAGTTTTTTTGAAGAGTTCTGAGGATTAATGAAAGGCTTTTTAATGTATTTTAGGTTTGGAGTAATGAAAGGATCACAGCTTGTGAACATAAAGTCGTCATAAGGGGAAAAAATGAGAGGTACTCCATGGGATTATTTTCATTTAATAGTAAGATGGTCCAGACACAAGAAGAGCTAATTGATGAAGACCATCCAGTACGTTATAGAGCATTTGACCACTACAAATTCTTAGCCTTCCGTAACAAAGTTTCATCACAGACAGAAATTTCAAAATTTTTTCTACTTTGAGGGTTGATTTTTTTTTAGGACTAATGTTATTAATGATAGAACCTTCTGTTGAGTTTTGATTATGCATGTTTAATTAAATTTGTTTCTAGGATCATTTGCCTTGGATGTTGTTTTGTCAACTTGTGTTCTGTCAAAGTTAATCAAGTCCACTACTTATTGTTGAAGTTGATGTTTCTCTAACTATCTAATTTTCAATAACCTCTTTCCCTACTCATAAAATGAAATGCGGGGGAGATAAGCATAGTTACAACATCTAAATCTTATTTGGATGTATAGATTTTATTGTTAAAAATATTCTAATAGATAGAAAATCTAAAATCAAATCTAGATTGTTTAGATGAGATCAAGATAGTCAATAGATGCTTAGCTGTACATATTCAGCTTTTTGATAGGCATGGAAACTAGTACCTAAGTTTTCCCTTATCAAATTCATTGTTTTTTGATCCAAACATTGTAACACCTAATTTTTCTCTACCATACTATTGCAGTTTAATTGATTTGTAACCACTTTTTCAAATGACAAAAGCCTAAAAATACGAAAAATTTAAAACATTTATTTCCAATCATCAATCAAACATCAATTCTGCTGGAATAAGCTTTTCTGATAAATTGGAACAACTTAAAACTTTTTCATAAATCAAGTTGTTTATACAACAACTAAAACATAGCTAATATCATCTTATAATTTCCCTATTTGATATTACTTAGGGAACCATGTCCTATGTGATGCACATATACTTCTGTTATCTTAATATTTAGCTAATAACTATTCATACCTGTCTTGTCTTAATGAAAAAATAGTGGGGTATCTTACCTGCATATGCCGTTGTACGGTCCCTCAGGGATACATACATACATACACACACACACAATTATATATATTAGCTAAACAAGCTTCCAACTTGCTTACTTACTTAGTCTTATAACCTATACAAATAAACTATAATTAAAATAGTTATCTACTATAGTACAAAATATAGTAGGCATTCTTGTTTCTTCAAATACTACCTTATCCTAAAATGCTCAACTCCTTTCCAGCTTCTTTTAAAAACAGTATCTCAAACGCAGTTTATTTCATACATTGTTATTCTCAAGCATGCATTGTTATGTATATTTTATAAATATGTACAAATAATGATATTATTTATCTTATTAAATTGTGTACTATATGCACCTACCAACCACTAATAACAATATATTTGTTAATTAGTGTAGGCCTTTACCTACTAGATTTCTCGTTATAACGTTTAAGTTACAACAGAACTGATCTAGCAAAGGGATGGCTAACCACCTAAGCCCTGGAGTATTCCAAACATGAAAGGAATAAAAACTTACCATTTACGTGCAATAGGTGTTGCAAAATTATACATTCAAATTTTAATGTTATGAAATAATCTGCTACTTGGTTACCAGTACTTAGTCCTGAATCAGCTCCCTTCCTTTCCACTGACTTGATGAACTTCTACCACTATGGAGCATTGCAGATTAATATCTTCAAAGTACTAAGTATGATCGAGCATTAAATGCAACAATCGGTTGTAAGGCACTGAGTTCAATCAATTGCCAAAATAACCATCTATCATTCTTTCCAAACATTTGAATTTTGACTTGAATTTTTATATGCAAGTTCCTAACTCTTAACAAAGTCTCTGTGTAGCATTGGTTTGAATTTTTTCATGTTATATGATTGTTAGCATAAACAGACAATAAAGTAAAACATGATGTCAGTGGACACCACTTTTTCTACCTAGTATAGTGGTCCAACCGAAATCAACTAGGAAGCTCTAATAAATATGTGTTTATCAATATAGCTTTATCTAATGGATAGGGTCCAAATCACATAGATTGATGAGCTGGCTACATAAGAATAGTCAAATTCAAACACTCTCAAATGGCTACAATTCCAAACGACTATGTCCTTTTAGCGGATTGATTGAAGTCTATATATCAACATGAACGTCGATTGAAGAGCTGCTGAAGTGAGGCTAAGAGATGTAGTAAGATGAAGAGATGAAGATAAGTGATGAGAAAATAAGAAAAGAAGAGCTAGTGCACAAATTGCTGAAACTATGAAACTCTAGAATTATTATTTCATCACGCATCTTCCTGTACCTCAGTGATTAACAAAATCCACTTCATATAGAAAAGTAAGCTTTCATAATAATCATTCTATCTTAGTGAGTGACACCTATTATTAAGGGATCATGAGTGGAAAACAAATTGTAATCTTACATGTTGTAAGGGAAGATGTTTTCAAGTGCCTAGATTAAACTTGAGGGAGAAAAGGTGATAACTCCTAGAAATTCATGATTATTTGAGTATATTTGTCTTGAGTTTTTGTCTATTATTTATACATTTTGGATACTCAAGAGGGAAAAATGCTCATTTGATTTTCGGTTGCACATTGTTGTATATTTATATAGATTTTGATTGTTTTTATAGTTAGTTTCTTATGTTGTTGTATATAATTTTTGTAGGAATAATTTGATGCAATAAACAAGAGATTTAAGCCCTCCACCAAGCTCCCAATTGAACAAAAATAAGAAGCCAAAGATCAGCCCAAGGAATAAGGAAAACAGAGCAAAACCCACGGCGAACAGCATCAGCCTATGCACATTTTTGGCCAGCTCCCCGTCAGCTCGCCACGGCGAGCGACATTTGTGTCTGTCATTTTTGGACTTCGCCGTGGGCTCGCCGCGGCGAGACCCACGGCGAACTGCGTGTTTTCTACGCGTTTTGGATAGAACATGCGCGTTTTAACTGATATAAAAGCTAGGGCTTCGTTGTGAGCCCTGATTCTTCGACTTTTAGGACATTTTGGGAGTGTTTTGCTCTGCTAGGGCTTGGAGCTTGGTTGGGATTTGGCTTGGGCTTGGAGCTTCAGAAAGATTTGGGCTTCCTCTCTTGGTTTATCTCTTCCTTCTTCATTCTCTTCTCTTGTTCTGTTGTAATGTTGTATATATATGCTCCATTGGAGTTGTAGAACATGAGTAGCTAAATACTTTGATTCTAGGATTATTTTGAACCCTTGTATGTATTGATTCTTGATTCCTCCTCTTAATTTGTGATTAATGATATATATGTGCTTATTTTACCCCGTTCTTAATGCTTCTAAGTGCTTGATCACCATTTAGATGTTGGGTTCGCTTGATTTATGACTCGAGAGAGCTGGGTTGAGTGTAGAACTTGGGTAAAGTAGTGCAAGAACTTGAAGTTTGCATGACGAATGAATGGTTTTGTTGGTAAGATAGAGATATACTTGCTAGCCTTGCATAGTCACATTAGGGTTGGAGCTTGATAATTGGGTTTTATTAAATTGTAGCAAGAGATTATGCAATTAATAAGACTAAACACGTGTTCTTGACTTGAGAGAGCTTTTACGAGTACTCTATGAACCCTAGATTAGCACGTGGTTTCGTTGAGAGCTTCTTTGATGGGAGGTTAATTGAGCTTTAAGAAGTACAAGGGGGATAGATAATCTTAGGACCCATTTTATCCTTGAAGTTGGAGAATCACTTGTTTATAGTTTTATTTTCATTTAATTTTCTTAGTTAATTTTCAATCTCAACATTTATGTCACTCAAATTGGGCAAGAGTGTAATAATCATTGTTTGACTGGGTTTTGGACAAATCCTCGTGGGAACGATACTTTTCTCATCACTTTATTACTTGGCGCGACCCGTGCACTTGCGGCGCAGGGCGAACAAAAGGATTCACAAGTGCCAGACTAAATTTGTGTGATTGTAAAGGCTTTTCTCTTGCACCCGATTCAAACAAGAAGGTAGTGAATTGAAAATCTCAGGTGGAGCTTGGGGGCTAGATGAAGGTCATACTATTAGACTGAACTAGGATAAATCTCTGTTTACATCTTATCTTCACTTAACTCTCATATTTTCCAACAAAAATGATTTACTGTTGGGTACTGGCATTGGCAGCTACCAGCCCACCATGTTGGGCACCCCAGGGGCCCATGTCTAGGTCACCCCGGTATTGGCAAGCCCAACTCAGGTATTGTAGCTCGGTTGGGGGCCGCTCTCGCAGACCCGACCCAATGCTGCAGCATTTGTGGGAGGAGGCACTTGTCATCGTGCGCACCCACGGGTTCGATCTCCCAACCAAGCACTTTATAGGCATTCTAGATGCCTCGCTTATCACCACTTGAGCTGCAGCTCAAGTGGTGATAAGCGAGGCATCTAGAATGCCTATAAAGTGCTTGGTTGGGAGATCGAACCCGTGGGTGCGCCAATGACACGGCCTCCTCCCACAAATGCTGCAGCATTGGGTCGGGTCTGCGAGAGCGGCCCCCAACCGAGCTACAATACCTGAGTTGGGCTTGCCAATACCGGGGTGACCCAGAGATGGGCCCCTGGGGTGCCCAACATGGTGGGTTCAGTAGCTGCCAATGCTGGACTCAACATTTACACATTTCATTAAGCATTTCATGTTTCATAATGTTATCTTTGAACAGTGAAAAAGATCATAAAGAGCATTACTTATTATTTTATCCATGATTTCAAAAAGTAAAGATTCTAAGTTTTTATTTTAACACCCAATTCACCTCCTCTTGGGTGATAGCTAGACTTAACACTTCTCATATTCCATCAATTCTCCCCTGCTTGTAGAACTCGGCTCCTGACGAGTTAAAATGGAAGCACATATTTGGGGAGGGAATGGTAGACTTCAATAGAGCACTTCAATCCGGAAATCCTTTCCAACAAATAAGGTAGTGAAAAATGATACTTTGTTGAAAGTGAGTAACATGATAACACTGATTTGGAGAACCTTTCCAAAGAACTAGGTAGTTGTAGAGGTCATCATTGAATAGGAAAACAATATGTCCTTTCATAACCGCAACAACTGTCATCATGTGTATCATGAATATGATGAACTTGAAATGGGCAATGTGGTTTAGGGATTTGATGAATTTGAACACTTATCGTGTTATCATGATCAACATGATAAATATCTAAGGCTTGGAATTCATGATCTCTGTTCATTAGTTTAATGTCTTGATTCGATTTAAGACTCATGCCTTTATGTTTCCTAGAGATTTCTTCTAACTCAAACTTCTTTTGCTTCATAATAATTTCTTTGTTAGCTTCATTTATAACATCTGGAAAACCTTTCCAACAAAAAGATACTTATGGAGAAATCCATTAGACAATGGTACAACCTTCAGTAATATAGCTTGTGTTGCAATAGACACATGATGAATTTGATCATCGGTGGTCGCAATGTGAGATGATTACACTATAGCAAAAACAATTTGACTACTGTCAGAAAAATATATAGAGTGGTAATATGAAGCAAGCTAGCCTTAATCTTAACTACTAATAGAGTGTTTGTGGGAAAATTTGTTGTCTTACCTGATGTCTTTTTTCGTATTAGATTATATTTGTTCGGTATAATTGCTTTATGGCTAATAGGCTTCACTTTGTTGTTGAAGATCGTTCATTGAGGCATATTGCCAACATTTCCTTTCATCCCTATCTTGATTCCATCTTTGTCAAATACGATATATCATTGCATTGAATTGTTCTTCCCATGAATCATCTTTGAGTTTCTCATAAACTTCTTGACTGTGTTGATGATAATTAGTATACTCATTTTGGTGATGGTAACCATATTCATTCCGATGATTGTGCAATTAATAAGACTAAACACTTGTTCTTGACTGTTAATTAAGAGACTTGCCATACAATTGACTTCGATAATGTGTTGGTGCATACTTCCTTTTCAACTTTTCCTTCATCTCATCCCATCTAATGACTTAAGGTCGATCTAATCGTTCAAGTTTCTTTCTACATTCCTCTAGAATTTTCTCGCTGAACCCTAAGTTTTAATTTTGTGAATCACACTCTTTCAATATCCTTCATGTCATACCACTCAATGTAATTTTTCGTTCTTACCAACTACTTTAGGAAATCATTAGGACCTACTCTTCCATCAAATTTCGGGGCTTCTTTGGGCATTCTTCTAAAGCTTTTTGGACTACTCTTAAAGGTTGGGTCATATGATTTATAATGACACTCTATAGGGTCTTGATCATACCAAGTATCATCCACATCCCCACTAGGCCTATAATCATCAATTCGAGGTGTGTCATCAATCTCACGGGAGGTAGCCTTAGATTGATTAAAGACTTCATAATAATAACATGGCTCTCTAATATTGTTAGGCCTTCTAAGAACCCTTTCTTGTCTTCTGATACTCCCTAACATATCTTGAAAGCAAAAAGTTTATCTTTTACCTCAAATGAAGCCTTCCAATGTTGACTCTTGCATCTAGGATAGTCCAAAATCGAACGATAGTCCTAAAAAAGCTTAAAAAATGCAGAAAAAACTTATTGGCGGGTTTCTGCCCGCTACACATATAACACCTAATTTTATACTACTATACTATATCATTTTAATAACTAAATATTGGGGTTATCGACCCTTACCTGTATATGTTGTTATGCTGTTTCTTGAGGATACATATACATACAAGTTTATCTAATAACTATACAAGCTCCATACTTGTTTACATATTTAACCTATAACATATACAAGTAATATATATACAAAAGTATCTATCTATATTGGTACAAAATATAGCAGGCATTCCTGCTCTTCATATGCTACCTTAATTCAAAAGTCCCACTTCCTTTATACTTCTCTAAAAAACAAATATCAAATGGAGTGGGATTTAAAGGATCCCAGTACTAGTTTACTTCGCACATTACCATACATAAAAGTCCATAAACCTGTACACATTATATGATAGAAATAATCTATAAAATATGTGTGCTATATGCACCTTCCACACACTAATAACATGTTTATTATATAGGTGGGGCCCTCGACCTGCAGGAATTTACTTACCTAACTGTCAAGTCAGGTTAATCTTACTAGGGTAGCAAACCACATAGTTCAAGAGAACTCCAAATAAAAACTGATAGGATTAAAACTTGCCATAAACCTATAACAAATGTTATGCAATTATTCATGTAAGATCAATGCCATGAAATGAAACTACTACATGTACTCCAAACTTAAACCTTAGCTGGCTCGTTTCTTTTCCATTGTCTTGATGAATTTATACCTCTATCAAAGCCTATGTACAGATCATATTATAATAAAAATAAGTTAATATTTATATTTCTATATTTATACTTTGCATCTTTCTTGGCTCCTAATGTACTTGATACTGCCTCATTCTTTATATGTTGTGAAAATTATATTTTACTATAACTATCTTCACCCCTTAAGATTGAAAGGTCACTTATAAAAAATTCATTTTAATAAATCATTTTGATTCTCAATGTTTAACTAATAGTTTCTACCAAAACCCTTCTTTAAAATAAGAGCACAAAATGGCAAGTTTCTTCCTTCAATAATCTATCTAACCTCTACATAAGTCCATACTATTAACCTCCTAAATCTTAAACAACTCTAAATTCCAAATGTGAAAGTTATTCTCCAGCCTTATGCTAACACTTTATACTACCGTTTTAGCATCCTACACATTCGTTATTGCCTTGAATCACTTGTTTAATGTTTTAGGCATCCAAACATAAACTAAACTTTAGAGCTAGAACTATTCAAGTCATCAAATATCATCAAAGCAACATAATACTCAATATCATTCATTGACACTTAATTCATGCTTTCATTAATCCTTAAGCAAAATTTCGATGTTAATTTCTAACTTCAGATCACATTTCAACAACCATTATGGATTTCCTAGTTTTATTCAAAACAAAAACTTTGTCTTGTACAATACCTCCTGTAAGTTTATGCAGCAACTCATTCCTAATTGGAATCTATGTGATATTTAGTTTCCAATCCAAAACCAAACAACAACATTCACATCTCTTATATAAGATCCAGCTTCAATCATCCCTTTTTCTTCTTATCTGCAATCCAATGAAATTCCCATTCTAAAACTTAATTTAACTATTTTATTGCATTATTAAAACTCAGTCCCTAAAGTCAAGTTACTACATAGCTAGTACGTGAGCACGGAAACAGAGAAAAGGAATTTAGGTTCCTTAGTTTCATCTTAGAAAATTGGCGTGCCACAAGGAATCAATTCTCACTTGGCATCAAAGTACTATATGACTACACCCAATTTTGCTAAATTATTATCAACTCTTAAATATCCTTGAGGACCCGAGGAAACATACCCCATATGACCTTCATCTCCTTTAAGAATCTTAGACTCTATTCAATTGTTTACACTTAACCTTTAAAGCCTAATCATATTGAACTCATTCAATGATCTTAAACATCCATTTATAATTAGTTCTTAATCCTTCAATAGTGAAGAGAAATCAGATTCTATGCAAACAAAACCAAACTCCTTTGCACTCGATTAATTATTCCAAAACAACTACATAGCAGTATTCAATAAATCTGAAAATTTCCCATCAAGCATACATATCTTAACCACAATTAAATTTCATATAACTAAAATATTATTCCTTTCCTATTTCAAGAATAATTTCCCAACTATTTTATCCTCTTCAAGGTTTAATATCCCACCTCTCTACAGTATTTAAGGATCATAACATCATAAGAGTATATTGCAACTTAATCACACAATCCATGTATTAGAAATCTTGCACACCTGCTTAATCATTTGATTTAACAATTGACAACCTCAACTACAACAATCAGATTTCAATTGGCACTTAAACTTTCACCCTTTATCATTTTAAAACCTTAATTGGTAAACTAGTTAGCAAAATATATCTTCCCACTTATTTTCTAAGGATACCTTTATATTTAAAATCATACCTGCCTTTTCTTTCTAACTTCTCCAATGTCATATAAATACTTGAACCCAAATTTAATAATTCAAACTAATCTTCGTCACACTTAAAAATCCAGAAATTACCATCCATTAAAAAATTAAACCTCTAATCTTACAGTTTCATAACAATCATTCAGTCCAACACACTCACATGTTACTACCAAAACAGAGCACCCACTCCTACACTCCGAAAGCTCATTACTTAATATAAATTAGACACATAATTTCAGAAATCAACTCCCCATCTGTCAAATCACAAAACTAAGTAAGTTTATCTAAACAAAACACAAACTAATAGAGTATGAATTCCAGAATTTCCAACATACCATACTCAATGAAACTCAAACATACAATTAGCCAACAACAGAGCATACAACCCAAAAGTTTCATTTTTCCACATCACCAGAAAATCTTCATGCATGAGCCTATGTTAGTTTTATCGTATCCTTTCAAAACTCAATTATCCTCAAAGTGCCTTCAATCCCATAAAATCGGACCAAATAGATAAACTGGTCAGAAATTTTGAAACTCCATGAACTACCCAAGGTGTAATATACACTACCATATACTAATTATAAACTCATATTATCAACATTATAACAAAGAAACAAAGGAATCCCGAAAAACAAGACTATATCATGCCCAGAAATTCAACATGCGGTTCAAAACACCAACTCTATTTTACTTCTAACAAAGTTTAATTAAACTGAAGAGTAGTTTTAGATAGAAAAATAGGATCTAGAGGCTCGGGTGAACAGTACAAGAAAATGATTTTGGAAGAAATCCAGCCAAATCAACCTCTATTTACAAAATCACTTCAGAAAAGCTTTGAATCGAAGCTTAAGCTTCCATTTCATTGGCTTAGAATTTTCTAAATCTCCCATACCCAAATCAGACCTCTCCTAAAATCACTCAAATTGGAAGAATCGAGTGTAAGAATGAAGAGAGAGGACCCACCTGAAGCCAAATCAGGTGTTGCTTGCACCTTTGAAGATCGAGTTCGCTGGAAATGGCTTCCTTGGCACTGGAAACTGCGTCGACAGCAAAGAGAAAATGGGGAGCAAGAGATGGTGAAAATCGAGAGAGAAAGAGAGGTATGAAGGGAATGACTCAAGGAATTTTTCCACTAAGGGTAAGGGTAATATTGTCTTTTCACTTTCTCCCAAATTCTTTTCTTCCCATTTTGGCCTTTCTGACAAATCTTAATTACTTTTCAATTAAATATGAATATGAAATTAATCTTCGAAATTAATCCTTAAGATATGTTTATTTTCCTAATATATTTACAAGGCTTTTTAATATTTAAATAACCACCCAAAATTCTAGGTATTTCCTTATTATTTATTTTCAAAATTTAGGGTGTTACAATGAGTGGAGTACACTTGCCGCTATAGAGCTTCACTAGCATGTGGTGGAGCATGGAAAGGTGGGTGGCGGTGATATTTTGGGGTTAGATCAAATCACGCCTTGTGCACGCGATGGTGGTGTTATTTATGAGGTTTGACGGTGGGAACTTTGTTGTTTGGTTCTTATAGCATCAACTGAGCATATGGTAGCTTTCTCGGTGAGTGTTTTCATCTTTTCGAAGATAGAAGCAACCTAGGAGCATAGTAACCTAAGATTTGATGCCAAATAGATGTAAAAGAGTTTAGGAAACACTCATACTTAGAATAGATGCTAAATAGATTTGGTTTAAGGTGAAAGGATTTGAAAACAGAGGAAGTATTATGGGAAAGAGATGCAGAAATGTAAAGGAGGGTGAGAACTTATCAGAAACAAGGGGAAGAGTAAAACATAATAGAGAGGAAACAAAACATAATAGAAGTGAGGGGAAAAAGTCTTAAAGGGGGGTGAAGAGCACCACTTTTGAGTGTGTGTTCGTGTAGTGCCCTTGGGTCCGCCCTTTAAGAAAATAAGAACCAAGGGGATAGTGGAAGCTAACCCCCGGGTGTCGTTCGCTTGAGGAGCCTAACGCAAAAGATGACCTAATAACTAGTATGCAAACTATTAAACACGGGTAAAAAGTCTTGTATTTTGTTTTTGATTTAGAAAAGATGCAAAAGTTATGATATGTTCAAAAGTAAAATAAAGATAGGATAAAAGTGAGATTTGGAGGCGGATGGAAATTGAATCATTCTTGATGAATGAAAGCTTCGGGATTCATTGCTTCAAAAGATTTTCAGGGAGTTAATTGTTGATTTTCAAAAGAACCCTAGAGGAACCCCTCTAGGCTAGGCTTAGCTTAACTTAATTAACGTCGGAACCCCACACATTACTTAATTTAACGTAAGTTGATTAAGCTCAAAATCAAAGTGAATTTGCTAATTGCAAGGGGCTCCTAATCCAACAACCGGAACCCCGAATTGCCACTTAATTAATCCTATGGTTTAATTAATTACTGGAACCCCATATAACAAACCAAGACTCTAGGATTGAAGTCCAATGCCACTCATGCAATTTGAAAAACCCAAAACCAATTAAACCTACTAATCGCAAAGGAACTCTTGATCCTACAACCGGAACCCCGCATTGCAACAAGATTAACCTATTAATCCCAAGTCATTGGTGGAACCCCAACCAATAAATTGAACCCAATAGGTTGAAGTCCAATGTTACTCAAGCAATTAGTAGATTTACTTGCTAATTTCTAAACACAAGCACTTGACACCATGATCCATTAAACAAGAACCCTCATTTAGCACAAGATTTTAACAAAAAAACATATATTAAATGATGAACCCATACAAATAAGATATGATCAAGTCAATAGGTGCAATGTCAAGCATCCATACAAAGAAAATAAACAAGAAAAATTGTTTCCACCACTCTCATACAAAGATATGGAATAAAATTACAACCAAATAAAGAAACAAGCCCAAGAATCCTAGAAACATGCTTAAACATAAGGAAGAGAGAGTAGGAGAACAAGAACTCCCCTTTGAAACTTTAAGCTCATCTATTGGCTCCCACCATCAAGAATGAGGGAGCCTAGCTACTGTCCTCCATGTGAAAGCTAGCACCAAGGAGTGGAGGTAGAGGAAACATGGAGATTTGGGTGGAGGAAAGTGGAAGATGGAAGATGGAGATGAGAGGATGAGATAGCTAGGGTTTTGGTGTGTGTTTGGTGGCTCCAAATCTCAGTTTTAGGGTTCATTTTCGTGCCTTATGTGTCCACAGATCGGGTCAAGTAGTGGGTAAATGAATTGGACCGAGTTTGGCCCAAAATGACACCTTCAGTTATGCAGAATCGGGGCCTCACCGTGGGCCTCGCTGTGGGGTACCACGGCGAAGGACAGAAGCAAAGAAAACTTTCGAATCCTCGCTGTGGGCCTCGTTGTGGGATGCCACGGCGAGGGACCTTTCTGTAATTTTCAAATTTCAGGGTCCTTTTTTGTAATTTCGAAATTTCAGGATCCTTTTCTGTAATTTTCACAATTTGTCCAGAACTTGTATTTTGACCTTTTTTCTTGAAATTTCAGCTTCTAGCCCCATTTTTCTTGCTTCTTCTCATATTGGATCCTTCATATTTGGTCCTCAGATAGCCCTACAAGTAAAAATACAACAAACAAGAATCAAAGAGCCCTAAAAATCAATTAATGCTAATTGATATTCAATTATGGCAATTTAATCCTATTTTCATGCTACTTTAACTTAAGGATCTATATTATTATTTAAACACTTATGGACCAATATTGCATCTCAATTCTGTTAATTACCTCAATTTAAGCACACAAAATGATGTATTATGGGGAGCAGATCAGCTAGAAGACAAGTATAAAGACGAGAAAAAGAAAACACGGAACCGATGATCGATGGGAGGAAGAGTACCCGTCTCTTACAACCCTAGCCTACAAAGACACCACAAGGATGATCAGTCCTTGATACAGTCAAGTATTCTCAAGAGAATACAAAGATGCAAGCAAAGCTCACACAAGAGAAACAAGAGTCTCAATTCATTCAAGTCTTAAATGTTTAGTACAAAGCAAGCCTATATATAGGCAACAATGGAATACTCTAGAATGAAGACAACCCTAAGACATCAATGGTGCATTAATGATGATTGGCATTTTGAATTGCACCATTCCATACAAAGAAATGGCTTATTCTTGAAGGAAAAGTCAGCTATTCAAAATAGGAAAATAAGACAAGACATTCTAGAACATTCATTAACCAAATGGCCTTATTTTATGGAAATAAAATAAGAGACTTAATTGAAATGAAATGCAATCAGATTTGATGCATAAGGAAGTGTTCTAGATGCTTCTTGATTTGTCCAAAATGTCACTTATGCTCCTCCTCCAAAATCACATGCTTGTCACATGTATTTTAAGTGAATTCTTCAATATGAACATCACTTAAGCCTTGTATATCAACTTGTTGGGCTTCTAACATTGTGACCACCTTTATTGGGCTCTTGTTGGACATATGAATGGATGACTCTTTAAAGTAGTTGGGCTCCAACTCTTTAAGATCTCTTATATAGCAGTTCAGGGCCTCCTTCATAGCTTTGGTCCTTGCTCTTGTCATCGGGCCTCCAATGCCTTGTAATGGATCTTTTAGGACGTTGGGTTTCCATCCTTGAGCTTGCTCCATCTCTGGTTCAGTTGCCTTTAAAGTCTTGGCACTCCATGCTCCTTCATCATTCCCTCTCTGTTCGAAAGAATTCGTCCTCGAATCTACAGCATCAAATAAAGACAAATCAGCCACATTAAAGGTAGCACTAACATTACCATAGGAGCTGGGTAGATCTATTTTATAAGCATTATCTTTAATTCGCTCTAAGACTTGGAAATGACCATCTCCCCTTGGTTGTAACTTAGATTTTTTATGATCTGGAAATCTCTCCTTTCGCAAGTGTATCCAAACCCAATCTCCAGGCTCAAAGACAACCTTTCGGCGACCTTTGTTAGCTTGCCTTGCATATTGCTCATTCTTCCTTTCAATGTTGGCCCTTACTTTAGCATGCAATTCCTGCACAAACTCAGCCTTTTTCTTGCCATCCAGGTTAGTTTGTTCACTAGAAGGAAATGGTAGGATATCCAATAGAGTTAAGGGATTAAAGCCATAAACAATCTCAAATGGAGAGAAGGAAGTAGAAGAATGAACAGCCCTATTTTATGAAAATTCAATATGAGGCAAACAACTTACCCAATTCTTCAGGTTCTTTTGAATTATTGCACGCAACAAAGTAGTGAGTGTTCTGTTGACTACCTCAGTTTGCCCATCCGTTTGAGGATGTGCCACAGTAGAAAACAACAACTTAGTTCCTAGCTTACTCCATAAAGTCCTCCAAAAATGGCTAAGGAACTTTACATCCCTATCACTCACAATTGTCTTAGGCAAGCCATGCAATCTAACAATTTCCTTGAAGAACAAATAAGCAATATGCACAGCATCATTTGTTTTGGAACATGCAATGAAATGAGCCATTTTACTGAATCGATCAACCACAACAAATATGCTATCCTTTCCGGATTGAGACCTAGGCAAACCCAACACAAAATCCATGGAAATATGTATCCAAGGTTGGGAAGGCACAGGTAAAGAGGAATACAAACCATGCGGTTGAACCTTAGACTTTGCATGCTTACATGTCACACATTTTGCACAAACAGAAACAACATATTTTCTCATTTTAGGCCAATAAAAGTGTTCATGCGAAAGAGCTAAAGTTTTGTTAACACCAAAGTGACCCATCAAACCACCACCATGAGTTTCTTTCACAAGCAATTCACGCATAGAACAATTTGGGATGCACAATTTATCCTTTTTGAAAAGAAACCCATCACATCTATAAAAATCATTCAATCCATGCTTTTCACAAGAGGACCAGATGTTAGAAAAATCACAATCAGACTCATACAATCCTTTACGCAACTCAAATCCAAGTAATCTAGCATGAAGGGAAGTAATAAGAGAATACCTCCGAGAGAGAGCATCTGCAACAACATTCTCTTTACCTTGCTTATGCTTGATCACGTATGGAAAGGTCTCAATGATCTCCAACCAAAGAGCATGCCTCTTGTTAAGCTTACCTTGAGACTTTAGAAACTTCAAACTCTCATGGTCAGAATGTATGATGAATTCACGTGACCATAGGTAATGCTGCCAAGTTTCCAAAGCTCTTTTCAAAGCATATAGCTCCTTATCATAAGTAGAGTAATTCAATGAAGCTCCACTTAACTTCTCATTAAAGTAGGCTACAGGCCTTGACTCTTGCATAAAAACAACACCAATGCCAATTCCAGAAGCATCACATTCAACTTCAAAAGCTTTGTTAAAGTCAGGTAAACACAATAGTGGTGCATTGGTTAGCTTTTCTTTCAAAGTGCGAAAAGAATTTTCTTGTGTTTCACCCCATTCAAAAGTTACATGCTTCTTAACAAGTTCATTTAGAGGTGCAGCAATAGATGAGAAATCTTTAACAAACCTCCTATAGAAACCTGCTAATCCATGAAAGCTTCTAACTTCATTAGCATTCTTTGGGGTTGGCCAATCTCTAATAGCTTTCACCTTCTCTTGATCCACACGGATCCCTTGAGCACCTACAACAAATCCAAGAAACACAACAGAATCCATGCAAAAAGAACATTTTTGAAAGTTGGCATATAAGCTATTTTCCTTAAGAGTGTTAAACACCTCACGCAAGTGCACAACATGGTCATCTAAAGTTCTACTATAAACAAGTATATCATCAAAGTAGACAACCACAAACTTTCCAATATATGAACGAAAGACATGATTCATTAAGCTCATGAAAGTACTAGGTGCATTAGTTAACCCAAAGGGCATAACTAACCATTCATACAACCCAAACTTAGTTTTAAAAGCAGTTTTCCATTCATCTCCCTCTCTCATGCGTATTTTGATGATAGCCACTCCTAAGATCAATTTTAGTAAAAATTACAACACCATGCAACTCATCCAACATATCATCTAATCTAGGAATGGGATAGTGATACTTAACTGTTATCTTATTGATGGCTTTACAATCAACACACATACGCCACGAACCATCTTTCTTTGGCACAAGGAGAACTGGAACAGCACTGATTGCACTTGATTATTACATGTTTTTATCAACTAATTATAGGAAATTATCATTTGTTCTAAGCTATTAAATGGGGATTTAGGCACTTTTCTACTTATGGTCCAAGAATTGAGAGTTATTTGCATTTTCATTATAATTTGAGTATATTAGGCATTTAACTCGTGCATTTATTGTTTCTAGACTTGAAATACTTCACATGTGCTTAAAATTTCCATTGTAGGTGCAAAGAATTAAGGTCAAAGTAAGAAGAAAACAAAATAGGAAACTTCTACAAGAAAAGGGAAATTATACATAAAAAGAAATTACTAATTAGGAAATTGGATTGATTGATTAAGCCTAATGGATTGGCCTATAATCTTTCCTAATTGGTAAAATCAACAAGAATAGGAAACTTCCTATTTCAACTAGGATTGGTTGATTGATTGATTCGGTTTGCTTAAAATATTTCCTATTTGTTATTTCTACAAGAATAGGCAACCCTATGCTTGATTGAGGTTAGGAAGTTTCCTAATTAATTATCCTACTCACTATTTCCTATCTTGACTAGGTTTCTTGAAGTTTAAGTGATTGGGTCTTCCCCAATCCTTTCCTAATTGATAATCCTAGTCAGAATAGGAGATCTTAGGCCAATTTGGATTATATATATGTTGCCTAGTGTGCCTAGGAGGGGGGAGCACGAAAATACACATAACAAGACACAAATTCTCTCATCTCTTCCACCAATTCCCTCCTCCATTCCACAATCCTTCACCGGTTCACCATGGAGTTCGAGTTGCAGATCCTTTTGGGTGATTTCTCCTCCTCTATGAAGAACTAATTCGGCCCGATGCTCTCTTGGATGACGGGATGACTTGAAGCAAGCATTGAATCCACTTTAGGGGAGTTTTATTAGTTTCCATTATGTAGTCTTGAATTTCCATTTGTTTCCTTGAGTATTTGTTCTTCTTATATTCGGACTTCATTTGTTTTGAGATTCTAGACAATGTAATCGTTGAATTCTATTTGCATGTATTGATTTGGCTTTCTTCTAGTTCCATCTATCTTCCCAAATTACCATGTTATGTTAGTCTTTGTTGATTTTATTGTCTAGCATGTTTGTTGGGTAATTTAGTCCATTGTGCTTCATATAATTGTGTTGTTTGGGAGTTGATTTGTGTGTTTGAGTTATTAATGTCAAGTTTCCCTAGCGCTAGGTAATTCCATTAATCAACTTGCCCAAAGGAACTAGATCACTAATCAAATCTATGTGCATGAGTATGATTAGGTAGAGTTCCATAAGTTGGATTGTTTGATTATAGTCTAGCATTAATTGGCTGTTGGATCCGAAGGATATTGAGTGACTTGGATGGGACCCAAGTTATTCTATCTATTGGAACCTACTTCTAGTTGATGTAGGATTATAGCTAATCTAATTGGTCTATTGAGGTTGAGTGGGTCTTAATTAACCTATTCCATCGATTAAGGCTAATTGTATCCGCTTATGTTGAACTTAGCCCGTTTAGCTCCTCCCTAAGAGTGAGTCAATAGTTTGTCACGTGTCATCCCTAGCCAAGAGAGCATCCCATCATTCCATTCCATTCCATTAACCATCCATATTTATCCTAAAAAATACCAAAAAAAGTCTTTAAATTCCTTTTATGAAAAATACCAAAAATATTGTTATCTTATTCCCTGATTTTTATAGCTTTAATTGCATTTAGTTTCCCTAGGATAGTTCTTTAGGCTCCTTAAGAGACGATCTGGGATCGCACCACTATAGTGCAATCCTTGGTTAAAAATATTTTGCATTTGAACCCCAAGGCGTATTAGGAAAGGTTTAAATCAAGCACACGGGCTCAAACTTTCCCTTACAAAGCCTTTCCTCATAAGCTCATCTACTTGACGTTGAATTTCTCTAGTTTCTTCAGGGTTGGCTCTATAAGCGGGTCTATTAGGTAAGGAAGCCCCGGGAATAAAGTCAATCTTATGCTCAATTCCTCTTAATGGAGGAAGTCCATCCGGTACCTCATCAGGGAATAAATGACCAAATTCCTGCAATAAAGACACAACACTAGAGGGCAAAGAGGGGTTAAGTTTGTTAGTAGAGAAGTAAGCATCCTTACATACAAGTACCAAGACTTGCTCACTCAATAATGCTCGCTTAACCTCACTTTTTCCAGAAAACAAACTCTCTTTCTTTTCTTTCTTTTTCTCTTTTGCTCTCATTTTCTTTTCACTTTCTCTATTTTCTTTCTTTTGCACACTCTCTTTTTCACTCAGTTCATCTCTTTTCTTGCTATCTTGCTTAATCCTCACTTCGTCCTCATAAGCTTCTCTTGGCCTAAGATGTTTCAGTACAATGATTTTCCCATTAAAGGGTACATAATAACAATTTTTGTAACAATCATGTTGAGCCCTACTATCAAATTGCCACGGTCTTCCAAGCAAAAGATGTCCAGCAACCATAGGAACTACATCACATAAAACTTCAGCATGATAATTTCCAATTGAGAAAGAAATTAACACTTGCTTAGTGACCTTAGCTTCAGCACTATCATTCAGCCATTGCAACTTATAAGGTTTGGGGTGCTTCATAGTAGGCAAATCCAACTTATCAATAAGTAAGGTACTAGCAACATTGGTGACACTGCCACTATCAATAACCATGCTACATACCTTGTTCTTAATGAAGCATCTAGTATGGAAGATGAGTTCTCGCTGCTCTTTCTCATCATCTTCCTTTAGTTGCATGTTGAGGGCCCTTCTAGCCACCAACACTTCTCCTTTAACAGGCTCAGCCTCATCAATCTCCAATTCAGAATCAGTCACCAAAGAGGGCATGTGATCATCACTCTCACTAGAGTGAATACTTTCACACTCGCCATTATCCTTGAGAATCATGGCTCTCTTATTAGGACATTGGGAAGCAATATGCCCCTTACCAAGACACCTAAAACATTGAATATAAGAAGTTCTATCATTAGAAGAAGTTTTAGGGTCAAGTTTCTTACCACCATCAACTTTTGGCTTAGATTCCTCCTTGGCCTTATGTGGGAATTTTGTGTCATTCTTAGCCTTAGAATCCTTCCAACTGGAGGTTTCTTTAGAGTCCCTCCAACCAGAAGCAGAGGATTTGGAGCGTTTATCTTTGATTCGTTGCTCCACTTGTATGGCTTTGTGCACCAACTCTTCCTTATCAACTTTGTCTCTAATTTCGCTCCTCAGACCATCAATAATTCCGGTCATACTTGCTTCTTCTCCTTCTTGAACTCCGGCACGCATCTTCAATAGGTCAAGCTCATGTACATACTCATCAACAGCCATAGAGCCTTGGCTAAACATTCTCAACTTTCGATTTAGCTCTCGATAATAGTAGCTGGGAACATACTTCTTTCGCATTAGTTTCTTGAGCTTCTACCACGAATGAGGTGGACCTTTGCCTTTAAGCTGCCTCTTAAGCTGTAAATTTTCCCACCAAACAGTAGCAAAGTCAGAAAATTGAAAAGAAGCTAATTTTACCTTCTTTTCTTCAGACCAATCACACATTCTGAAGATCTGCTCAAATTTCATCTCCCAATCAAGGTATAAATCTGGATTGGTACTACCATTGAAGGTAGGGTACTTAATCTTTTAGTCGGATTCATCTACACCATGTTTAGCATATCTTCTTTTGCCTTTTGAGGATGAAGAACGTGATCTTCGTGTCTCTTCTTCACTGCTGGACGCTTTAGATTTCTTTAACTTTTCCATTTCCATCTTGAGTTTGAGGAACTCATCGCTAATGGCTTTCATGAACAACTTGGGATCAGTAGTGAATTCATCTTTGTTGGATTCTTCTCCACTCATCTTTAATATGAAATGTTAGTTTGATCAAAGAGGAAGGGAAAAAAATAATAATAAAGGACCTCACCACTCTCTACTCACGTGTTTTCACTCAAAAGTTATTTTGACACTCGTGTTTCGCTCAAATATAGCTTTTAACTTGATGCAAGCACTCTTGTCTTTTACCACTCTAGCTTGCCTCGTACAGTATTCTAGATTAAAACTTAACAACAAATCAAAAGACAATATCAAACAAGTGATAATCTTCATAACCAAAGTTGTAAGAATCAGATTTTTTTTAAAGAGGAGAATAATGGAAGGGGGAATGTGAATCTGGAAATCAATGGAGAGGAAGAAAAAAGTAAAGATGTAGGAAATAGAGATAGAAAGAAGTGTATGAAGTATGAAAAGGAATTCAGAATAAGAAACTAGAAGAATAAGGAAATTAGAACACAAGAAGAAGGGGATAGGAGCCTTACCACCCAAATTTGAAATTTATGAAATTAATGGTGATTTGGAAAGGAAATTTTTTTTTTGCTTTTTTTTTCAGTATCACAATACTTTCTTTTTTTTTTGACCAATTTTTTTTATATTTTTTTTTCTATAACAATATCACACAAACACAAAGAAGGGGTGGAAGAAGGAAATGAAACTGAAAGAAAGAACAAGAATGTTGGAAACAAAAAGAACAATTGATAAGAAAATAAGACAGGAACGAAGAACACATAAGCAATATGACAAATGAATCAAAAAGGAAAAATACACAAAGAGAAGAACTTGAAATCTAGCAAGCCATTGCTCTGATACCAAATGATATATTATGGGGAGCGGATCGGCTAGAAAACAAGTATAAAGACGAGAAAAAGAAAACACGGAACCGATGATCGATGGGAGGAAGAGTACCCGTCTCTTACAACCCTAGCCCACAAAGAAACCACAAGGATGATCAGTCCTTGATACAGTCAAGTATTCTCAAGAGAATACAAAGATGCAAGCAAAGCTCACACAAGAGAAACAAGAGTCCCAATTCATTCAAGTCTTAAATGTTTAGTACAAAGCAAGCCTATATAGGCAACAATGGAATACTCTAGAATGAAGACAACCCTAAGACATCAATGGTGCATTAATGGTGATTGGCATTTTGAATTGCACCATTCCGTACAAAGAAATGGCTTATTCTTGAAGGAAAAGTCAGCTATTCAAAATAGGAAAATAAGACATGACATTCTAGAACATTCATTAACCAAATGGCCTTATTTTATGGAAATAAAATAAGAGACTTAATTGAAATGAAATGCAATCACATTTGATGCATAAGGAAGTGTTCTAGATGCTTCTTGATTTGTCCAAAACGTCACTTATGCTCCTCCTCCAAAAGCACATGCTTGTCACATGTATTTTAAGTGAATTCTTCAATATGAACACCACTTAAGCCTTGTATATCAACTTGTTGGGCTTCTAACATTGTGACCACCTTTATTGGGCTCTTGTTGGACATATGAATGGATGACTCTTTAAAGTAGTTGGGCTCCAACTCTTTAAGATCTCTTATATAGCAGTTCAGGGCCTCCTTCACAGCTTTGGTCCTTGCTCTTGTCATCGGGCCTCCAATGCCTTGTAATGGATCTTTTAGGACGTTGGGCTTCCATCCTTGAGCTTGCTCCATCTCTGGTTCAGTTGCCTTTAAAGTCTTGGCACTCCATGCTCCTTCATCACAAAAGCATACAAATCCAAGGATTTGTCCGAGGGAGAGAAGAGAAACTGAACAAATTAAAAGGGGGAAGGGAAAACTCATAGCTTCATACACACACATGTATATATATAGTTGAGGTTTCCTTGTTCATGAGGTTCGGTAGGGTTTTTACGCTAGCTGGCGGGGCCTAACATAACTCTCCTCCTTTACCCAGACTTGGGACCGGCTATAAACATAGGCAAAGTTGGGCTTTACTCACCAATAATATTCACAAAATTTTATATGGTAGTGAATGTTGGGCTCTGAAGAGCTCACGAAATTGGGATAAAGTCGGAGCAGTGCCGCATCAGGCCCTCTCTTCATGAAACATAGGGACCAAGGGGATAGTAGGAGCTACCCCCGGGTGTCGTTCTCTTGAGGAGCCTAAAATGCAAATGATAACCTAATAGCTAGATGCAAACTTGACAAAGCGGGTAAAACATATTTTTGGTTGATTTGGGAATAAAAGTTGTGTGAAAAGTGTTGTATGTTCAAGAAAGAATTGAAATTGGATTTAACGGGAGATTTGGATTCAATGGGATGGAGTAACCCTTGGTGAATAGGGACTTAAGATAATCATTGCTTTAATTTGTTTTGAGGGAGCTTTTTGGTTCATTAAAAAGGCCCCTAGAGGGATCCCTCTAGGATAGGCTCGGATTGGGTGAATCAGTACCGGAATCCCGCTTACTAATCCCTCCAACACCGAGTTGATTAAGCTTAAAAACCAAGGTGAGTTTATTAATTAAAAGGGGCTATTAATCTGACAACCGGAATCCCGAATTGCCACTTAATTAATCCTAGGGTTCAATTAATTACTGGAATCCCACATAATAAATTGAAACACAAGGATAGAAGGCCAATGCAACTCATGCAACTTCACAAACTCAATAGCCAATTCACAAATGCAAATGCTTGACAAAGTGGTATACTAAATGAGAATCCTCAAATAACACAAATATTAACTAAAACATTCATTCAAAATGATGAATCCATACATTTAAACAAAGTTTTATAAATGAAGAACAAATGTCAAGCATACACAAATGGAAACAAACTACAAATGTTTCAACCACTCTCTAGCAAAAGATAATTCATAGAAATTACATCTAAATGAAGAAACGAGCCCTAGAATCCTAGAAACATGCTTAAACATAAGGAAGAGAGAGTGGGAGAACAAGAACTCCCCTAATGAAGCTCCAAGCTCAAGTCATTAGTCTCCATCACCAAGGATTCGTGCCCTCTAGCTGCTGCCTTCCATGGAGAGTCACCAGCAAGAGAAATGAGAGTGGGTGCCATGGAGATTTGGGGTGAAAAGAAGGTGGAAGATGAAGATGAGATGAGAGAATGAGAGAACTAGGGTTTGGGTGTGTGTTTTGTGCACCAAATCTGCCTTCAAGGGTTTAGATTTAAGCATTTATAGGTCTCCCAAGTCAGGTCTAAGAGTGGCTATTAAGTTGGATCCGAAACAAAGGCCCAAAACACGAAAAAAATTCTGCAGAATAGCGTCTCGCCGTCCCCTCGCCGCGGCGAGCTGCCTTCCTCTCTGCCGCTTCAGGGTTCTTCTCGCCGTGGGCTCGTCGTGGCTTCTTTGCTTCTAGTCCTTTTGTGGGCTTTTCGCCGTCGCCGCGGCGAGGACCATTCTTTTCTACCCTCTTCGTTTGGTCTTCTTCCTCGTCCGGGATCAGATCTTTGGTCCTTGCACAACCTTGTAAGTAAAAATAAGACAAAACCAAGATCAAAAAGCCCTATAAATTAATAAATGCAATTAATCTACAATTATGGCTAATTAATCCTAATTTTACACTCATTCCAGTTAAGAGTTTGAGACATTCAATTAGATATTATTAGACCAAACTCGCATCTTAATCATGTTAATTGCCTCAAATTAAGCATATAAAAACCATACAAATCAGAGATATGTCAGGCTCTGAAGGGACAACATGAACATAAAATGGGAGTAGCTGAAATGAGGATGTTGAGATGGATATGTGGTCATACAATAAAGGATAGGATTAGGAATGACCATATATGCGATCGAGTTGGAGTGGAACCCATCAGTGAGAAAATGGTAGAAAATCGTTTGAGGTGGTTTGGACATGTATAAAGAAGGCCATTAGATGCGCTAGTGAGGAGAGTAGATCAAATAGTCTATAGTCCGATTAAGAGAGGAAGAGGGAGACCCAATGAAGAGCACCTAACCGTTGGGGTTATATCAGAGCAGTGCCGCTGATTGCACCATATTTTTATATACTTTTCATTGATAAAATCATTAGATTATTGCATGTTCTTGGGGTAATTGCACCTAATTAGGGTAATTTCTGACTTTTGCACACCTTGTTGGAATTTGTTCTAGTAAAGGGCGATTTGGGCATCATCAATATGATTTATTGTTTAACCCATTTTCAAGAACATTTTGATGCTACCTTAGGTCCATTTTATATGCAGGTCGTAGAAGAAACATGCCCAAATTAAGGAGCCAAGTTGCAGCGAAGAATTCGGGACGGAGCAGAAGAAGAAAGTGAAGAGAGAAACAGAATCAATGTCTCTTCGCCGCGGCTGACGCCGCGGTGAACTGACGGCGAGAAAGACCAATGAGGCAGAAGCAACATGAGCTCGCCGTGGCGAACTCACGGCGAAGTCCCAGAATTCCAGAATGAGTGGTAGCTCGCCGTGGCGAGCCCACGGTGAAGTCCCTAGAATCTGCAAAAATCTGACGCGAATTCTAGGGTTCCTAGGGGGTTATAAATAGTTCCTATCACTTGAAAACCTCTCACGAAGCCTCCTCTACCCGAAAATCACCCCCTCTGCTAGGGTTTCCATCCTCTTCTCTCATTCTCACTCAAATCTTCATCTTCCCACTTAATCTCACCTCCATTCTTGCTGATTTTCTTGTTCTTCATCTTCCTACCTTCCATCTTCACCATAATTCTTCTTCTATCTTCTTCATCCATGGAGGCTGTGATCATGGGCTATCTTTGGCTCTATTTTGAAGAAATGAGAGGCTAGGCTCAAGGTGCTTTGGTGGTGTGAAGGTGGCTTGAGCTTCAATGGGCGAAATAGGGGAGTTATTTGTTTTCTCATCCTCTTTTCCTTATGTACTGAGTCTTGTGGTTGCATTTCTCTTTGTATACTTGGATTTGAGACATGATTTCCTTTTCTAGTTGTTTATGAATTGGAATATTTGTGTTGGATATTGGGTTATGTTAATGGAATGATATGTATGTTTAAATTTCCTATTGGATTTATGAATGCTATATGATTTTTAGTGGTTGCTAGATTGTGTAGTTTAATTTGTCCAATTGAATGCTATGGTTGCACATTCTTGAGAGGAATCGATTTTCAAAACCTAAGTTCCAACACACACCAAGTGGAGCTTAACACTAACCCTAAGTAATGGCTAAGAAAGTGGTTGCTTAATTAGTCATTAATTAGGGCTAGCGGACCCCTAGTGGTTGCTTGGGGATTTTTGAATTATACTTGGTGCATCTTTTAACTCCCAATATCAATTTTAATGAAGCGTGAGAGCCACCGAAACACTACCAAAGCCCATTTTATTAAATTCCCATAATCCAAACCCTTTTTCTCCCTTTTAATCAAAAGAAAATTACAAAAACAAGTAATAGCAATTGTCAATAGTTTTATTAAATGAGTTTTCAAAATCAAACCCCCATACCTTTTATTGTTTCAATTACATTTAGTTAGCTCAGGTAGTTTAGAAGGACTCCTCAAGTGAAACGATCCGGGATTGTGCCACTTTACACAATCCTTGGTAATTATTGTGATTTTAACCCCAAGGCGTAAGGAAAAGGTTTAAATCAGCCGCCTCGAGTCCGCTCTCCAAGAAATTAAACCCGAGGGGTTAGTGGAAGCTAACCCGGGGTGTCCATCTCAAGGAGCCTAGTGTAATATGGTTCCTAATAGCTAAAATGTAAACTTGAAAAGGCGGGTAAAAAAACATTTTTGTTTGGTTTCGATAGAAAGTTTGGTATGTGCAAAAGGTAAAGTAAAAGATTAGAGTTAAAAGTGAGATTTGGATGAAAATGGGATAAAGGTCATTCTTGATGAATGGAAGCTCTGGGAATCATTGCTTCAAAAGGTTTTCGAGGAGTTTGTTTGATTTCTAAAGAACCCTAGAGGAACCCCTCTAGGCTAGGCTTGGGTTAACTTAATTAATGTCGGAACCCCGTACATTACTTAATTTAACCCAAGTTGATTAAGTTCAAAAATCAAGAAATAATTGATTACGTAAGACTTTTAAATCCACAATTTGGGCCACCCCATAATTGCTCTAAATGTCTCTCTAAACCCTAATCCATTGATGGCCACCCATACAATAAATTAGGATCTAAAGAGTGTTTGCCTAATGTCTTAACATAACCAATTAATTCTTATGCCATCTCCCTCAAGCAAACAACTTAACATTCTTAATCCACTAACCAAGCCACCTTGCATTAGCTCATAATTTTCACCAAGAGAATAACAAAACTATGAACCCATAAATTTCATTAAACTCAAAGCTAATAAGTAGCAATGTCAAGCATTATACAAGAAGGAGACAACATAAACATAAACATAGTTTCTAACCCTAATGACTTAAATGCATCCAACTAAGTGCCATAAATGCACCTCAACCAAATGCAATAGCAATTAATACAACCCACCAAAATGTCATAAATGCAACCGTAGAAACCTAGAAAAGCATAAATACAACAAATGGGGAACGGGTTAGAACTAGGAAAACTCCCCTATTGAAGCTTCAAGCTCATCCCTTGGCTCTCACCACCAAGAATGGTGGAGCCTAACTGCTACTCTCCATGGAGGAACCAACAAGAAGGAAGGAAGGATAGAAGAAGAATGAAGAAGATGAAGATAGAGAAGAGAGAAGAGAGAGCTAGGGCTTGAGGTGTGAAAATGGGGACCAAATTTGCCTAACAAGGTGTATCTTTCATGTTTTTAAGTCTGCAAGTCAGGTCAAGTGAGTGGATACTCAATTTGGATCCAAATCAGGCCCAAAACGCGAGTTGATCTGCAGAATTCACGCAGTCCGCCGTCGCTTCGCCACAGCGAAAGCCACGGCGAGCTCTCTTCTGTTCTGCCTGTTCAGGAGTTTTCGCCGTCGGTAGTCCACTTCTTTCTGGAACTCAGAGGGCCTCTTCGCTGTCTGCTCGCCGCAGCGAAGTCACTTTGTTTCTGCTCCTTTGTTTGGCCTTCTTCTTCATCCCGGCTCCGATCGTTTGGTCCTGAGCGACCCTGCAAATGAAAATAAGATAAAACCAAGATCAAATAGCCCTATAAATTAATTAGTGCAATTAATCTATAATCATGGTTAATTACTCCTAATTTTTCACTCATTTTCCTTGAGAGTTTGAGATATTCAATTTGACATTATCAGACCAAAACTTGCATCTTAATCATGTTAATTGCCTCAATTTAAGCATTTAAAAGCATTACAAATCAGAGATTTGTCAACTCCCCCACACTTAAACCTTTGTACTCCCGAACAAAGACAAATTTTAAAGCTTAAGCTCAATGGTAATTAAGGCATAAATGAGAGCTTCAACATGCTAATTGAATATGAGCCAATGCAAATTGAGAACCCCCCAACCAACAAGCAACGAAAAATGGGATGATGCTAAAGGGCTAACCATGAATGCAATTGATGCAATATGGATGAGCAAAGGAGAAGGTCACTCAATGATAAGTGTTTCACTCTTCTCACCATATTGGGTTCATTTTCTACTCTCAATATCCACTTTGAAGCGTGCCTTATTTTCTACTCTCACCACACATGCCTTATTTTGTAATTTTCACATTTTCTTTTTTCGTTCTCACTCTTTTTCTTCTTTTTGTACTCTTGTTTTTCTCTATACATGGCATGCTTATGTAAAACCAAGCAGTGGCATTTTTCATATAATTCAAGCAATGATGCAACTTTTCACAAATTGGCAATTTATGCAAAAACATCAATTGAATGGCTCAAATGGGGTAACAAATGGAAAAAGTGTTTGCGGTTTGTGTTTGGGATGTGAGGGTATGAAATGAATGCCTTTATCATGCTTCATTACACTAGATGCAACAAGTTTCCACCAAGAATGCAAACAAGTTCTAGAGAATGGAAGCCAAGTGGATTTCACACAAGAATAAGCATTTGGCTCAAATAAACCTCACAACATGGTTAATTCTCCTAAACTCATAAACAAAGATTAACTGCAACCGAGATTCAACCATAAGGCATCAATTTCAATCAACAAGGTTGTCAATCAAGAAGATTAATCAAAAGCATCAACACATATCCGAAAGCAGAACGAATTCCCATAATTGTCAAAACAAGTCCAAAGAGGAACAAAAGTGGAAGCGAGGAAAAGTTAAAAATTTTCAAAATTTTTCAGATTTTTGAAGCTAAAAACATAACCAAGATACAATAATTTTCACCCACTTCACCCATCACAAAACACACCCCTTCCCCACACTTAATTTCTACATTGTCCTTAATGTAGCAGAAATATGGAAGTAGCAATTCAATTCAACTCAACTCTTGGGTGAAGTGGAAAGTTGTGAAGTCCAATTCAAGATTGAAGCACAACACGTCATCAATCACCAAAAGAAAAATAGGGAGAGGCAAGAGTGAGTCAAAATGTTAAACCAATGAAATTTTCAAAGCATGTCGAAATCAAGTGTGGGGAGCAAGAAGTTTTTATTACTAAGCCTAAAAATTTAAAAACAACTACAACTACTTTTTCCTACTGGTAAGTTCCCTCCCGCACACTTAGCTCAAAAACATATGTCAATTATAAAGCAAGGGAGCAAGTAAAGAGGAAAGGAACAACCTCATGATTAAGGTGGTTGAGATGGTTCATGGTAGTGCTTGGCAAATGGCCATTGATTTTGAATTTTGATCCGGCAGCACCATCTAGGAGCTCAAATGCACCATAGGGGTAGGCTTGAACAACTTGATATGGATCCTCCCACCTAGAATTGAATTTTCTCGGTAGGATCTTGAGTCTCGCTTTAGACATCATCACCTTGTTCCCTTCTTGGAAGTTCTTCTTCATGATGTGCTTATCATGCATCATCTTCAATCGATCCTTGTAGATTAGCCCATTCTCATAGGCTTGCAACCGTAATTCCTCAAGCTCTTAGAGTTGCATCATCCGATTGGTCAAGGAAGACTCCAAGTCGGCATTGCAGGCTTTAATAGCCCAGTATGATTTATGCTCCAACTCCATAGGTAGGTGGCAAGACTTCCCATAGACCACTCTAAAGGGTGATGTCCCAATAGGTGTCTTGTAGGCCGTCCTATATGCCCAAAGAGCTTCTTCCAATCGATCACTCCAGTCTTTGCGAGATGGCTTCACTATCTTCTCAACAATATGCTTCACCTCCCTGTTCGAAACTTCAGCTAGCCCATTGGTCTATGGATGGTAAGGTGTAGCAACTTTGTGAGTGACTCCATACTTGGCAAAGAGGGACTGGATGATCCGGTTGCAGAAATGTGTCCCCTGGTCGCTGATGATAGCCCTAGGAATGCCGTACCTACAAAAGATATGACAACGTAAGAATTTTGAAACAGTAGCGGCATCATCTTTCCTAGTTGGGATTGCCTCAACCCATCTAGACACATAATCTATTGCAAGTAAAATGTAAGTAAATCCACAGGAAGGGGGAAAGGGTCCCATAAAATCAGTGCCCCAAACATCAAAAACCTCACAGAAGTGCATGGGCCTCATAGGCATCTCATGCCTCTTACCCCAACTCCCAAACTGTTGACATTTCTCACAAGACTTACAATAAATAAATGCATCTCTAAACAAAGTAGGCCAGAAAAATCCACACTCTAACACTCTCCTAGCAGTCTTTTTGGCACTAAAATGGCCACCACAAGATAAGAAATGAGCATGAGTAAGGATAGAGTGAATCTCATCGTTTGGCACACAATGGCTGATGATCTGGTCACTACAAATGCGCCACAGAGTGGGTGGATCCCAGATGTAGTACTTGGCCTCCTTCTTCACCTTGTTAACCTGGAAATGAGACAAGGAAGAGGGAACCACATCAGCAGTTAGGTAGTTCACAATATGAGAATACCAAGGCTCAACAGTGGCCAAGGTAAATAAAGCAAAATCAGGAAAAGAATCGATGCAAAGATCAGAAGAATCAACTCCCCTTGTGTCGGGAGGCAAGCGGCTCAAATGATCGGCCACATGATTTTCAGCTCCAGCCTGATCCTTGATCCTCACATCAAATTCTTGCATCAGAAGAGCCCATCTCAACAGTCTAGCCTTAGACTGCGGATTTTGGAACAAGTACCGCACAACTGCATGGTCAGTGTATACTACCACAGAAGAGTTTGTCAAATATTGTCTAAACTTGTCAAGTGTAAAAATCACAGCAAATAACTCTTTCTCAGTAGTAGTGTATTTAACTTGTGCAGAATCAAGCGTCCTAGATGCATATGCAATGACCTTAGGGACCTTGTCAACTCTCTGACCAAGCATGGCTCTTACCGCAGAATTAGATGCATCACATGAAATCTCAAAGGGCAATTGCCAATTAGGTGCACTAATAATGGGAGGAGAAATCAAGGAAGACTTCAAAGTGTCAAAGGCATGCTTGCATTTATCATCAAACACAAAATCAGAGTCCTTTTTAAGCAAAGATGAAAGGGGCAAGGCAATTTTAGAAAAATTAGCAATGAAACACCTATAAAACCCCGCATTCCCAAGAAATGATCTAACTTCTTTCAAATTGGTGGGATAGAGCAAAGATGCAATTACTTCAATTTAACTTTGTCAACCTCAATCCCCTTTTGGGAGATCAAGTGACCTAAAACAATGCCACTATCTACCATGAAATGACACTTCTCATAGTTTAAAACCAAGTTCTTTTCAAAACAAGTTCTAAACTAGTGAGGCATCATCAAAGCTAGAACCATAAACAGTGAAATCATCCATAAACACCTCCATGTTATGCTCCAACAAATCACTAAAAATAGACATCATGCATCTTTGAAAAGTACCGGGAGCATTACATAAGCCAAATGGCATCCTACGATAAGCAAAAGTACCAAAAGGACATGTGAAGGTGGTTTTTCCTTGGTCCTCCGGTGCAATTGGTACTTGGAAGTACCCAGAGAAACCATCAAGAAAGCAGTAGTGAGACTTGCCAGAAATTCTCTCAAGCATTTGGTCAATAAAGGGCAGAGGAAAACGGTCCTTTCTAGTCGAGGAATTAAGCTTCTTATAATCTATACACACTCTCCAAGAATTCTGGACGCTGGTGGGAATAAGCTCATTGTTGTCGCTCCGGACAATGGTAATTCCACTCTTCTTGGGTACTACTTGTACCGGTGACACCCACTCACTATCAGAAATGGGATAAATGATCCCAGTACTCAGGAGCTTAGCTATTTCTTTCATCACAACATCAAGAATGAGAGGATTCAGTCTTCTCTGTGGTTGCCGAATAGGCTTAGAACCCTCCTCCAAGAGGATTCTATGCGTACAAGCCGAGGGGATTGATCCCTGGAATGTCAGCAAGAAACCACCCAATTGCACCCCTATAAGATCTGAGAAGAGAAACAAGTCTACCCTCCTCAATATCAGACAAAGCACTTGAAATAATCACAGGCAATTTATCAGAATCAGTAAGAAATGCATATTTCAAGTTAGGAGGTAAGGGTTTGAGATCCACAATTGGGGGTTTTACCACAGACGGTACCAACTCCTGAAGCTCAAGTGTAGCAAGTGGCAAGATTGTGTCATCACAAAGTGGGGAAGGAGATATGGGTGCATCTACCAATGCTGTAACGTCTCCACATCCCAAGGGTAAGCAAGTATCCACCATAGACAAAGCTACCGGTGTAGCTTGGACATCAGTGTCTATGTGGTTAGCAGGACCTGCATCTCAATCAGAAGAAACTTTCCCAAGACCACTCGATGTGGGGTGAGTAGATATATCATCACAAGAGCAAATAGAAGCATCAACATCATGCGAAGTGGAAAGGCAGCTCATAATCTCAATACAAGCAAGACATGGCTCATCATCAACGAAATCACAAAATGAAGAATTATGGGATGGGGAAATAACAGATGATGGTTCAACATGATCAAATGAATCAAAAAACATAGCATCACACAGCTCATCGATGTCATCATCCACACACGAAATTACACTAATGCCTAGGTAACTACAATCATCACTAGCATTGCGCATGGTCTCAGAAAACATAAATTTGACCTCTTGGTCACCAGTCCCCATAGTGATTGTACCTTGTTTCATATCAATGATGGTTTCGGCTGTCCTAAGGAAAGGTCAGCCAAGAATCAAAGTACTATCACTAGGGTTGTCACTAGTCATGTCTAGGATGTAGAAATCGGCCGGAAAACATGGCCATTTACTTGCACCAAAATATCTTCCAAAATTCCCTTTAGATACCTAATTGTTCGGTCGGCAAGTTGGAGAACACACTTGTGTCACGAATGGATTGGGTACCCAATGACTCAAAAATAGAGGATGGCATGACATTTATCGCAGCACCAAGATCTAGTAAAACATTTGAAATGGTGGTCTTGTCTATGATACAAGGAATAGTGTAAGAACCCGGGTCTTTCCATTTCAAAGGTAGTTGTGGTTTAAACAAAGCACTTACATTAGACCCCAGTTGGATTCTTTCACTATACTTGTATTTCCTCTTGTTGGTGCACAAATCTTTTAAAAATTTTGCCGACTTGGGCATTTTCTTAATTAAATCAAGGAGAGGTAAGTTCACTTCAAATTTGCTAAACATATCAAACATTTCTTTATCACATTTATCATCCACAACCTTTTTACTAGCCAAGTATGAATGAGGAAAAGGAAGGTCAGAAACTTTTACCTCTTTACCTTTTTGGTGTGGCTCTTGGTTGGGTGGATCTTGTGTTTCAAAGCAAACTCCTCTCTTTCTTCTTGTGGAAGGTGGGGTAGCTAGGAGCTTTTTCTCTTCATTGCTCTCACTTTGGACCGGAGGGGTCGGCATAGGCAAGGAGCTCTCCTCAATGGTCTTGGAGTTGGAACACTCCCCCATACCCAAAGGTGGTATATCACAAACAATCTCCTCATCAACATCGGACTCATCACCCTCAAGGCCTTGGAACTTGACTTTCTTGCCACTTCTCAAGGTGATGGCATTAAGGGACTTTGGGTTTATCACAGTGTTGGAGGGAGAATCTCCACTTGACCTTGCTTGCTTGTCACTCAAACCATCCGACAATTGAATCACAAAGGATTGAAGGTTATTGGCTCTAGTCTCCCATTGTTCCATCTTAGACTCAAGAGATGCAAATCTCGCATCGTTACGAGCATTCATATCCTCATGCATCCTTTGTATGCTCTTGAGAATTCTATCATATGAATCATCCCCTCTCGGTGGATCTTGGGGAATTAAGGACCTTGGGGAAGAAGAAGAAGACTGACCCTTATAATTGGTCATGGAATTATTGTTTTTTTCTCTCCACCGGAAGTTAGGGTGTGACCTCCACCCTTCATTATAGGTATTTCTATGGGGATCCCATTTTTGGTTGGGATTAGAATTGGACCTCCCCTGGTACATAGCATTGACATCCGCCGGCTCATTAGGACAAAGGCTACTGATATGCATCACTGAACCACAATGCTCACAACTTGGCGCAACTAAGGCCTTGGAATTAGAGGAAGTGGGAGTACACTGTTGCATGGTTAGGTTCCTCAACTCAGATGTAATGAAGGCAAGTTGAGAAGTAAGTTGGGAACTCAAAGTGTCCACCTTAGCCTCTGGAGAATCCATTCTCCTTGTCTGTTGTGGGTTGGAGCTCAACTCAAACACCCATTTGGAACCTCTTCTGTTGTATTGTTGGGTGTTTTTGGCTCTCAATTTAATCATAGCCCAAGCTTCCGCGGCGAGTAAATCTTCCAAAGAACCACCGGCACTAGCATCCATGATGCCTCTCTCATTAGGCAAAAGCCCCTTGTGGAAGTATTGAATCAACTGTTCATCAATGATCTGGTGATGGGGGCACTTGGCTAACAACCCTTGAAACCGACACCAATACTCATAGAAGCTTTTAGAAGGATCTTGCCTGATGGAATAGATGTCCTTATTCAAATCCTTAGTCTTAACATCTGGGAAGTAATGCTCTAGAAATGCTCTCCTCAAATTAGCCCAAGAAGTAAGGGCATTCTCATCATGTCTTGGTAGGAGTCTAAACCACTCCTTGGCTTTCCCATCCAGCGATAAGTGAAAGACTTTCAACTGCACATCGTCAATATTCTCTCCAGCTGGTTTCATGCTCGTGCAAGCAAGATATGCCCCATATAGATGGCCATATGCATCCTCTACTTCCAATCCTACAAAATTAGGTAACGCTGTAATTAGTGGTCCTTTTATCTCAAAATCAGCATTTAAAGCATGATATGCAGTTTGGAATGGGTCGTATGTGACACCACTTGAGGTAACTTCCCTAATACTAGGCCTCCTAGGGATTTCATTGTTTCCTACTCCCTCACCCTCACCATTGTTTCCATTTGGACCATTGTGGGCATTGGGTGGTGGTATGTGGGCCATAGGGATATCTAGGGTTATTACTATGTGGATGGCGTTTTCAGTATCTGAATGAGAGGGACTGCTAGACTCCCCAGAAAAGTACTCTTCTAAGATAGGGCTAGAGGGACCTCCTTGATTGGATCTCCTAAGTTGGTTAAGGTGTGCCTCAATCCCAAGGTTTAAGGATGGAAGGTTTGATCCTCTTCTCCTTCTACCTCTCCCTCTAGGCATGCACAATGAGATATAAACAAGTAGGAGAAATCAAAAGCAAGTCAAAGTTGAGTCACACAAGGCACAGACAACAAGTGGACTATAAGCAGCAACTAAGACTTATAATGTACGAAAGTTAAGTAAGTGTGAATGGTATGTGATGTATGGAAGTGTATATGCAGCAAGAATGATCAGAGAATAACGAAAGTCAGCGAAAACAGAGGTTGACTGTTCGCCACGCGCCGCAAGTGCACGGGTCGCGCCAAGTAATAAAGTGATAAGTAGAGTCTCGTTCCCACGAGGATTTGCCCAAAACCCGGTCAAACAATGATTATCACACTCACGCCCAATTTGAGTGAAACAAATGTTGAGATTGAAAATTAAATAAGAAAATAAAATATAAACAAGTGATTCCCCAACGTCAAGGATAAAAAGGGTCCTAGGATTATCTATCCCCCTTGTACTTCTCAAAACTCAATTAACCTCCCCTCAAGAAGCTCTCAACGAAACCACGTGCTAATCTAGGGTTCAAAGAGTACTTGTAATGCTCTCTCGAGTCAAGAACAAGTGTTTAGTCCTATTCTTTGCACAATCTCTTGCCACAATTTGATAGAACCCAATTATCACGCTCCAACCCTAATGTGACTATGCAAGGCTAGCAAGTATATCTCTATCTTACCAACAAAACCATCCGTTCGTCATGCAAACTTCCGGTTCTTGCACTACTTTACCCAAGTTCTACACTCAACCTAGCTCTCTCGAGTCATAAATCAAGCGAACCCAACATCTAAATGGTGATCAAGCACTTAGAAGCATTAAGAACGGGGTAAAATAAGCACATAGATATCATTAATCACAAATCAAGAGGAGGAATCAAGAATCAATACATACAAGGGTTCAAAATAATCCTAGAATCAAAGTATTTAGCTACTCATGTTCTACAACTCCAAGGGAGCATATATATACACATTACAAATCAGAACAAGAGGAGAGAATGAAGAAGGAAGAGATAAACCAAGAGAGGAAGCCCAAATCTCTTTGAAGCTCCAAGCCGAAGCCAAATCCCACCAATCTCCAAGCCCTAGCAGAGCCAAACACGCCCAAAATATGCCCAGAAGTCGAAGAATGTGGGCTCACAACGAAGCACTAGCTTTTATATCAGTGAAAACGCGCCTGATCTGTCCAAAACGCGCAGAAACGCGAAGTTCGCCGTGGGTCTCGCCGCGACGAGCCCACGGCGAAGTCCAAAAACACAGAAACAATTGTCACTCGCCGTGGCTTTCGCCGCGGCGAGCTGACAGTAAGCTTTCCAAAATAGGGGCAGAGGCAGATGTAGCCACGGCGAAGTCTTTTGTTCTCTGCTTTCTTGCCTTTTTCTTTATTCCTTGGGATGCTCTGGTTTCTTCTTATTTATGTTCAATTGGGAGCTTAGTGGAGGGCTGAAATCTCTTGTTTATTGCTTCAAATTATTCCTACAAAAATTATATACAACAATATAAGAGATTAACTACAAAAACAATCAAAATCTATATAAATGTACAATAATGTGCAACCGAAGATCAAATGAGCATTTTCCCTCTTGAGTATCCAAAATGTATAAATAATAGACAAAAACTCAAGTAAAATATACTCAAATATCATGAATTTCTAGGAATTATCATTGACACAGGTGGAGCTCACCGTCTCTTCGCCGCGGCGAGGTGACGGAGAGGAATCAAAAGTAAGCTCACCGTAGGCGAGCGCACGGCGAGGAGTGGCTGGTTCTACCACTAAACAAAAGGCAACCTGCAGAATTTTCTTCAGAAACTAGCACAAGTTGAGTGAAAATGTGATATACTACTTCAAGCAAGTGCAAATCAGTTAGAGCAAGTATGCTATGCACAAGTGAGCGTCAAGCAACAAGAATGTGACTTGGGGGATAGATTCATGCACTCAATATCCAGTAAAGGACAGCATTCACAATTAGTGCAATAAAACTACCACTAAAGCAACCAAGCACAATAGTAAGTCAGTGAGCCAAGAAAATGCAAAGAGTAAGCATCTATACCAATTTCCAAGGGTGTTTCAAAATATGATATGCAAAGATGAAAAATAATCTAAGATACAACTAAGCTAAAATGCAACTAGAAGTGAGACCCGGCCAAAGCAAGTTTGACAACCGGCTACTAGGGAACCAATTACTTGGCTCCCCGGCAACGGCGCCACTTGAAGAGCACCTAACCGTTAGGCTTATATCAGAGTAGTGCCGCCTCGAGTCCGCTCTCCAAGAAATTAAACCCGAGGGGTTAGTGGAAGCTAACCCGGGGTGTTGATCTCAAGAAGCCTACTGTAATATGGTTTCTAATAGCTAAAATGTAAACTTGAAAAGGCGAGTAAAAAACCATTTTTTGTTTGGTTTCGATAGGAAGTTTGGTATGTGCAAAAGGTAAAGTAAAAGATTAGATGAAAATGGGATAAAGGTCATTCTTGATGAATGAAAGCTTTGGGAATCATTGCTTCAAAAGGTTTTCGAGGAGTTTGTTTGATTTCTAAAGAACCTTAGAGGAACCCCTCTAGGCTAAGCTTGGGTTAACTTAATTAATGCCGGAACCCCGTACATTACTTAATTTAACCCAAGTTGATTAAGTTCAAAAATCAAGAAATAATTGATTACGTAAGACTTTTAAATTCACAATTTGGGCCACCCCATAACTGCTCTAAATGTCTCTCTAAACCCTAATCCATTGATGGCCACCCATACAATAAATTAGGATCTAAAGAGTGTTTGCCTAATGTCTCAACACAACCAATTAATTCTTATGCCATCTCCCTCAAGCAAACAACTTAACATTCTTAATCCACTAACCAAGCCATCTTGCATTAGCACATAATTTTCACCAAGAGAATAACAAAACTATGAACCCATAAATTTCATTAAGCTCAAAGCTAATAAGTAGCAATGTCAAGCATTGTACTAGAAGGAAACAACATAAACATAAACATAGTTTATAACCCTAATGACATAAATGCATCCAACTAAGTGCCATATATGCACCTCAACCAAATGCAATAGCAATTAATACAACCCACCAAAATGTCATAAATGCAACCCTAGAAACCTAGAAAAGCATAAATACAACAAATGGGGAAAGGATTAGAACTAGGAAAACTCCCCTATTGAAGCTTCAAGCTCATCCCTTGGCTCTCACCACCAAGAATAGTGGAGCCTAACTGCTACTCTCCATGGAGGAACCAACAAGAAGGAAGGAAGGATAGAAGAAGAATGAAGAAGATGAAGATGGAGAAGAGAGAAGAGAGAGCTAGGGCTTGAGGTGTGAAAATGGGGACCAAATATGCCTAATAAGGTGTATCTTTCGTGTTTTTAAGTCTCCAAGTCAGGTCAAGTGAGTGGATACTCAATTTGGATCCAAATCAGGCCCAAAATGCGAGTTGATCTGCAGAATTCACGCAGTCCACCGTGGCTTCGCCTCGGCGAAAGCCACGGTGAGCTCCCTTTTGTTCTGCCTATTCAGGGGTTTTCGCCGTCGGTTCGCCGCGGCGAAGTCCACTTCTTTTTGGAACTCAGAGGGCCTCTTCGCCGTCTGCTCGCCGCGGCGAAGTCACTTTGTTTCTACTCCTTTGTCTGGCCTTCTTCTTCATCCCGGGTCCGATCGTTTGGTCCTGAGCGACCCTGCAAGTGAAAATAAGATAAAACCAAGATCAAATAGCCCTATAAATTAATTAGTACAATTAATCTACAATCATCGCTAATTACTCCTCATTTCACACTCATTTTCCTTGAGAGTTTGAGATATTCAATTTAACATTATCAGACCAAAACTTGCATCTTAATCATGTTAATTGCCTCAATTTAAGCATATAAAAGCATTACAAATCAGAGATTTGTCACCCAAGCGTACACTTGGAGAAGTTGTAGAGCGAGATCTTTTAGTGAATAATATATCTAAGGATTTGGTTAATGATAGAGCATAATAGCATTGTGTGATCTATGTAGCCGATCCCACCTAGTGAGATAAGGCTTGGTTATTGTTGTTGTTACTCACCAAAAATATATATACTGTCTTTATACGAAGGAAATTTTAAAATGACTTGAAACAAAATATGTTTGGGTTCTTGATATGATATCTTGTAAAAAATATGGATGAAGTTTTGTTTTTGTTTGGTCAAGGTTTGGTTGTTTATCAAACTTATCTTTAACTTCTGATGACTCAAATTATTAGATTTGTTACTGAAGAGCACCGAAATGGAAAGAAATCGGTGTAGTGCCGCCTCGGATCTGCTCTCCAAGAATTTAAGACCCAAGGGGTAGTGGAAGCTATCCCCGGGTGTCGGTCTCAAGGAGCCCTAGCGTAATTTAATTCCTAATAGCTAGATGCGAAACTAATTGGACGGGAAAAACATTTTTTTTATATTTGATTTTTGGGTGTAAAAGTTTGTGTTGAAAAGTGTTATATGTTCAGGAAATAATTAAGATTGGATTTAACGGGAGATTTGGATTAAAAGGGATGGTTATTCTTGGTAATGGAACCTTCGGGAATCATTTCTTCTTAAAATTAATTGGGAGTTAAAAACTGGCCAATTTCCTAAAGAACCCTAGAGGAACCCCTCTAGGCTAGGCTTAGATTAATTTAACTAACGCCGGAACCCCTCACGTTAATTAACTTAACCTAAGTTGATTAAGCATTTGAACCAATTAAATCTACTAATCGCAAGGGACTATTAATCCCACAACCGGGACCCCGAATTGCAACCAAATTAGCTTATTAATTCCAATTTATTGGTGGAACCACATCCAATAACTTGAACCCATTAGGTTGAAGTCCAATGTCACTCAAGCAATTAGTAGATTTACTTGCCAATTTCTAAACATAAATACTTGACACCATGATCCACTAAACAAGAACCCTCATTTAGCACAAGATTTTAACAAGAAAACATATATTAAATGATGAACCCATACAAATAAAATATGCTCAAGTCAATAAGTTCAATGTCAAGCATCCATACAAAGAAAATAAACAAGATAGGTTGTTTCTACCACTCTCATACAAAGATAAAGGATGAAATTACAACCAAATGCATATAACAAATCCTAGAACCCTAGATAATTTGAAATATACAAGAGGAAGAGAGAGTGGAGAACAACACTCCCCTTTGAAGCTTCAAGCTCCTCCCTTGAGCTCCATCACCAAGAACAAATGGGCTTAGCTGCTGCCTTTCATAGGAGAAGCATCAACCAAGGTGAAGGAAATGGTGGAAGCCATGGATTTGGGGTGAGAAAATGAAAAAGATGAAGATGGAGATGAGAGAGTTGAGAGGATTAGGGTTTTGGTATGTTGTGGGTGACCAAATCTGCCTTCTAGGGTTTAGGTTTAAGTGTTTATAGGTCCCCCAAGTCGGGTTTAAGAGTGGGTATTAAGATGGATCCGAATCAGAGGCCAAAAACTTGCGAACTGGAATTCTGCAGAACGATTCTCGTCGTCCACTTCGCCGCGGCGAAGTGTTTTGTTCTCTGGACCTCTTCTGCCTTTCTCGCCGTGGCCTCACTCCTTCTCTGCCTCTTTGGGGTGCGTTCACCGTCTGACTCACCGCGGCGAAGTCACTTTGTTTCTGCTTCTTTATTTGGCCTTCACCTTCATTCCGGGTTCGATCTTTTGGTCCTGAGCGACCCTGCAAGTGGAAACAAGACTAAACAAGGATCAAATAGCCCTGTAAACCAATTCATACAAATTAATCTACAATTATGGCCAATTAACCCTAATGTAACACTGATTTCACCTAAGAGTCTAAGTTCTACATTAAGCATTATCAGACCAATATCGCATCTCAATCATGTTAATTGCCTCAAATTAGGCATATAAAAACCGTACAAATCACAGGTTTGTCAACTCCCCCACACTTAAACCTTTGTACTCCTGGACAAAGACAATTTTCAAAGCTTAAGCATAATGATAAGCAAGGCATAAATGGGAACTTCAACATACTAATTGAATATGAACTAATGCAAATCGACAACCCCCTAACCAACAAGCAATGAGGATGTGAAATGATGCTAAAGAGCTAGTCATGGATGTAGTGAATGCAATGAGGATGGGTGGAGGGGAAAGTCACTCAATGATAAGTGTTTCGCTCTTCTCACCATATTGGGTTCATTTTCTACTCTCAAGATCCACTTAGAAGCACATTCTACTATAGGCTTGTAGGAATTCTAAGATCTCTACTTAAACACAAGAAGTATAATGCATCAAAAGGGCTTTTAGGGTTGCAATGATGGAGTAGGCCACATGGTATGATGAAATGAAAAGAAGATGATGTCATGCATGCTTGAATGCCTAATTCAACTTAAAGCACCGATTGCAACTTGCTAGTAACCACACATGCCTTATTTTGGACTTTTTGCAAATTTTTGATTTTTTCACTTTTTCTTTTTCTTTTTCACTCTTTTCTGCTTTTTGTATTTTTGTTTCTCTCTATACATGACATGCTTATGTACAACAAAGCAGTGGCATTTTTCATATAATTCAAGCAATGATGCAACTTTTCATATTTTGGCATATCAAATGCAAGACATCAAGTGAAGGGCTCAAATGGGGTGACAAATGGAAAGAGTGTGTATGGTTTGTATTTGGGATGTTATGGTATGAAACGAATGCCTTTGTCATGCTTCATTACACTAAATGCAACAAGTTTTGATCAAGAATTCAAACAAGTTCTAGAGAATGGCAACCAAGTGGATATCACACAAGAATAAACAATTGGGCTCAAATAAACCTCACAACATGGCTAATTCTCCTAAACTCATAAACAATGATCAACTAAAAACAAGATTCAACCATAAAGCATCAAATTCAATCAACAAAGTGCCGATAAAGAAGATTCATCAATAGCATCAACAACGTATTCAAAAGCATGCAGTAATTCCCATAATTGCTAAAGCAATTCCAAAAACATCATGTCAAGTCCAAAGAGGAACAAAAGTAGAAGTGAGGTAAAGTTCAAAATTTTCCAACTTTTTGAAGCTAGAATCATAACCAAGATGCAATAATTTTTAACCCACTTCACCCACTACAAAACACATCCCTCCCCCACACTTAATTTCTACATTGTCCTCAATGTAACAAAAATATGGACATACCAATTTAACTCAACTCTTGGGTGAAGTGGAAAGTTGTGAAGTCCAATTCAAGATTGAAGCACAACACGTCATCAATCACCAAAAGAAAAATAGCGAGAGGGCAAGGATGAGTCAAAATGATATACCAATGAAATTTTTAAAACATGTTGAAATCAAGTGTGAGCAAGAAGCTTTTATTACTTAATCCTAGGAATTTAAAACAACTACAACTATTTTTTCCTACTAGGTAAGTTCCCTCCCCCACACTTAGCTCAGAATATATGTCAATTAATAATCAAGTGAAGCAAGTATAGAGGAAAGGAACAACCTGGAGTTCATGGAGGCTCATGGTTCTCCTTGAAGAGTTGAAGTCGCCCTTTCCTTGCTTGAAAGTAGTTGCCTTGGGCATCCTTCAATATAACCTTCTCATGGTGACAAAGTGAGTGAATCTCAGAAGGTCCCGCCAACTTCGCTCTTGTTTCGCCATTTGGTGTTGTATATGTGGAATAGGAGCCTAGGATCTTGTCACCAATTTGGAAATGCTCCACTTTGCTTGGATCTTCATAGGCATCATCAAAGACACGGAGGTGGGCCAAGATAGCTTGTGGTGGGTTGGTTGGTGGAGACTTGTGCTTTTTCTTGAACCAACGCCTTGGAGGAATCGGTTCTTCAAACCTCTCACCAGTATCCACTTTCTCCTTGTCCATCGCAGCAACAACATTGTCTTTATAGCGTTTCTTAATTGGAAGCTGAGATGGAACAGAGTTGACAATACATGGCACCTTTACCGGTCCTTCCTTAGCATATAGGGCACGCAGCTCCCTAAAGAAGTGGGCAAGTTCCGTCTTAGAAGTCTTTTCAGCTCTGCCACCACCTGCAAAGTTATCAACAAAACTCTTTTCTGGCATAGTAGGGTTAGTAGGAGACTTCTCAATCATAGAATCAATGTGGGTGGGTGAGGTGTGCATATCAACATCATGCTCAACAGGAAGCAAACCATCAATACAATTTACATCACACATGGAGTAATCCCGATTAGGTTGCTTCATTTGTTCATGCATATTAAATTGCACACTCCTATCCCCAACAGACATAGTGATAGAACCCTTAGACGTGCTAATGTCAGTGTTGGAAGTCCTAAGGAAGGGTCTACCCAAAATTAAAGTTCCATCCCCTTGGGTGTTTGGCATATCAAGCACATAAAAGTCAGCGGGGAAAACCAAATCATTCACTTTCACCAAGATGTCCTCTAAGATGCCATCGGGATTCCTAATGGTCTTATTAGCAAGTTGCAAGATCATGGGGGTAGGTTACAAAGTTTTCACCCCTAGGGCCCTATACAAAGACTTGGGCATGACATTAATTGCGGCTCCTAGGTCAAGCAATGCATGTGGGACGGTGGTCCTACCTATGGTGCATGGAATGGTGAAAGAACCAGGATCCTGACACTTAATGGGGAGTTGGGGCTTAAACAAAGCACACACACTAGAGGGTAATTGGACTTTCTTGTTAGGTTGGAAACTCTTCTTACGTGTGCACAACTCCTTAAGTGACTTGGCATACTTAGGAATATTTTTAATCAGATCAAGCAAAGGCACATTCACTTCAATCTTACTAAACATGTCAAGTATTTCCTTATCTTGTTTTTGCTCAAAAACTCTTTGACTATCTAAGTAAGAATGAGGAAAAGGTAGGTCAGAAATGTTTACCTTCTTACCTTCACTTGTAGAGGCATGATTACTTGAGTTACTCTTAGCCTCTTCTTGCTTCCTTGTCTCTCCCAAAAGCTTTTTCTCTTTATCGCTCTCACTCTTTGGTGAATTGTGGCTTTTGGCTTGAAATTCACGACTCTTATCATAGACCACCTCAATGTCATCATCCTCTTCTTCTTCAACTCCCAACATCTTGCCACTTCGCAAGCTTATGGCGTTTAGCTCTTTGGGGTTAATAACTGTATTAGAGGGAATTGCCCCACTTGTCCTTGCTTGTTGATCATTAAGGCTATTTGAGAGCTTGGTCACATATGATTGGAGATTGGTAGCTCTAGTCTCCCATTGCTCCATCTTAGACTCAAGAGATGCAAACCTCGCATCGTTGCGAGCATTCATGTCCTCATGCATCCTTTGCATACTCTTGAGAATTCGATCAGTAGAATCGTCCCCACTTTGTGAATCTTGGGGAACCAAGGCCCTTGGAGAGGAAGAAGACTGGCCCTTATAATTGGTCATGGCGTTGTTGTTGTCTCTCCATCGAAAATTAGGGTGTGACCTCCACCCTTCATTGTAAGTGTTACTATGGGGATCCCATTTTTGGTTGGGATTGGAGCTGGACCTCCCTTGGTACATAGCATTGGCTTCTACCGGCTCACTTGGGCAAAGGCTACTAATATGCATTACCGAACCACAATGCTCACAACTTGGTGCAACTAAGGCCTTGGAGGTAGAGGAAGTGGGAGCACACTGTTGCATGCTAAGGTTCCTCAACTCTGAAGTAATGAAGGCAAGTTGAGAAGTAAGTTGGGAACTCAAGGTATCCACCTTAGCCTCTAAAGAATCCATCCTCCTTGTTTGCTGTGGGTTGGAGCTCACCTTAAACACCCCTTTAGAACCACTTCTGTTGTATTGTTGGGTGCTTTTGGCTATTAGCTTAATCATAGCCCAAGCCTCTTCGGCGGGTAGGTCTTCCAAAGAACCACCAGCACTAGCATCCATGATGCCTCTCTCATTAGGCAAGAGCCCCTTGTGGAAGTATTGAATCAACTGTTTATCTATGATCTGATGGTGGGGACACTTGGCTAACAACTCTTGAAAATGGCACCAATACTCATAAAAGCTCTCAAATGGATCTTGTCTGATGGAATAAATGTCCTTCTTCAAATCCTCAGTCTTAACATCCGGGAAGTAGTGCTCCAGAAATGCCCTCCTCAAATTGGCCCAAGAAGTTAGGGCATTTTCATCATGTCTAGGCAAAAGTCGGAACCACTCCTTGGCTTTTCCATCCAACGACAAGTGAAAGACTTTCAACTGCACATCATCAATATTTGCCCCAACCGGCTTCATACTTGAACATGCGAGATGGACCCCATATAGATGGCCATAGGCGTCCTCCCCTTCCAAACCTGCAAAATGAGGTAAAGCTGCGATTAGAGGCCCTTTAATCTCAATATCAGCATGCAAAGCAGGATAAGCAGTTTGAAATGGATCATATGCAACACCACTAGAGGTAACTTCCCTAATACTCCTCCTCCTAGGGATTTCATTGTTTCCTACTCCCTCACCCTCACCATTGTTTCCATTTTGACCATTGGGTGGTGGGTCAGCATTGGGAATATTGGGTGGTGGTCTGTGGGCCATGGGTGGGATGTCTAGAGGTATTTCTATGTGGATAGAGTTTTCGGTGTCCGAGTGAGAGGAAATGCTAGACTCCCTAGAAGAACACTCATCCAATATAGGGCTAGAGGGGCCACCTTGATTGGCTCTCCTAAGTTGGCTAAGGTGTGGTTCAATCCCAAGGTTTAAGGATGGAAGGTTAGATCCTCTTCTCCTTCTACCTCTCCCTCTAGGCATGCACAATGAGATATAAACAAGTAGAAGAAATCAAGAGCAAGTCAAGGTTGAGTCGCACAAGGCACAGACAACGAGTGGACTTTCAGCAACAACCAAGACTTAGAATATACAAAACTCAAGCAAGAATGAAGGTATGCGATGTATGGAAGTGTGTGTGTGTGTGTATATGAAGTATGTATGTATGAGTATGGAATATGTATGAGGTGTATGTGCAGCAAGAATAGCGAGAAGACAGCAAAAATCAGTAAAAATAAGGCTGTCACAGGGTTAGCTGGCCTTTGCTTCGCCGTGGCGAGGTGGCGGCGAGGAAGCAAAGTTTCTGCCACTGAACAGGGAAAAATTGCAGAAATTCCAGAATTTCAAAAATTAACACAGGTTGAGTGAAAATGTGATATACCACTTCAAACAAGTGCAAATCAGTCAGAGCAAGTATGCTATGCACAAGTAAGCTTCAAGCAACAAAAATGTGACTTGGGGGATAGAATCATGCACTCAAAATCAAGCAAAAACAAGCATTCACAATTAGTGCAACAAAACTACCACAAAAGCAACCAAGCACACAAGTGAGTCAAAGAGCAAAGAAAGTGCAAGAGAAAGTACCTATACTAATTTTTAGGGATTTTCAAAATATGATATGCAAAAATGAAAACTAAACTAAGATGCAACTAAGCTAAAATGCAACTAAAAGCTAGACCCGGCCAAAGCAAGTTTGACAACCGGCTACTAGGGAACCAATTACTTGGCTCCCCGGCAACGGCGCCACTTGAAGAGCACCGAAATGGAAAGAAATCGGTGTAGTGCCGCCTCGGATCTCCTCTCCAAGAATTTCAGACCCAAGGGGTAGTGGAAGCTATCCCCGGGTGTCGGTCTCAAGGAGCCCTAGCGTAATTTAATTCCTAATAGCTAGATGCGAAACTAATTGGACGGGAAAAACATTTTTTTTTGTATTTGATTTTTGGGTGTAAAAGTTTGTGTTGAAAAGTGTTATATGTTCAGGAAATAATTAAGATTGGATTTAACGGGAGATTTGGATTAAAAGGGATGGTTATTCTTGGTAATGGAACCTTCGGGAATCATTTCTTCTTAAAATTAATTGGGAGTTAAAAACTGGCCAATTTCCTAAAGAACCCTAGAGGAACCCCTCTAGGCTAGGCTTAGATTAATTTAACTAACGCCGGAACCCCGCACGTTAATTAACTTAACCTAAGTTGATTAAGTATTTGACCCAATTAAATCTACTAATCGCAAGGGACTATTAATCTTACAACCGGGACCCCGAATTGCAACCAAATTAGCCTATTAATTCCAATTTATTGGTGGAACCACATCCAATAACTTGAACCCATTAGGTTGAAGTCCAATGTCACTCAAGCAATTAGTAGATTTACTTGCCAATTTCTAAACATAAATACTTGACACCATGATCCACTAAACAAGAACCCTCATTTAGCACAAGATTTTAACAAGAAAACATATATTAAATGATGAACCCATACAAATAAAATATGCTCAAGTCAATAAGTTCAATGTCAAGCATCCATACAAAGAAAATAAACAAGATAGGTTGTTTCACTACTACAAAAAGTACTTTTAACGTCACAAATTTTGGGGGTTTCCACGTCACTTTTTCAGGGGACATTGAATCAAGTGACATGGAAAATGGACTTTTAACGTCACATAAAAAAGAGACGTAGAAAGTCAGAGAAAAAACGTCACACATAATATTATGTGTGACGTTGTAAGTTCCTCGGAGATACCACGTCACACATAATATTTATGTGTGACGTAGTTTCTTGGAAACATTTATGTGTGACGTGGTTTCCTGGAAACAACGTCACACATGGTTTCCAGGAATTATGTGTGACGTGGTTTCCTGGAAACAACGTCACACATAATATTATGTGTGACGATGTTTCCAGGAAACCACGTCACACATAATTCCTGGAAACCACGTCACACATAATATTATGTGTGACGTGGTTTCCAGGAAACCATGTCACACATCTTACATTGTGTGACATGGTTTCTTTTTTTTAAAAAAAAAACGTTTTAATTTTTCTATTCCCCACTGATATACATACATTGCAAATGTTTAAATGCAAGTCAACAAATAATACAATATACACAAAATTCAAGTTCCAAGCCAAGTAAGAGCAAGAAGAAGAGGAAAACTGGATGGCAAGTCAGCACAAGTTAAAGAGTGAATCTGGACCTAAAATGAGGCGAGAGGAAGAGGAAAGAAGGAAGAGCAATGAGAGATATATAAAGCGAAATTAAACAAGCAACATAAAAGTTAAGATCAACGAACAAACATTAAACAAAGGAGAGAGGATGAAACATTCATATATTTGATTTTGAGGAAGCCTAATCAAACTAAACATTAAAGTATACCCAATCAACATCAAAACTAACAAATGCAAAATGAAAAGAAGCAACATAAAACCGAAATTGAGTAGATGGGAGGGTCTGAATTTTAGATACAGGAAACAAACATAGAAGCAAGAAATGAAAACTACTTTAAACACGGCCATTGGCTATAACTGGTGGCTCCGGCGTGGAGGAGGACGAGTAGGAGGGAGAGTCGGGCGGTGAGGGAGCAGAGGAAGAGTCGGTGGGGGTTGAAGGTGTTGGTTGTGAAGGGGGAGTGGAGGACGCCATGGTTGTCTATAACTGGAGCTCAAAATTATCTCACGGGGTAGGGAAGGTTAATTATAGGGTAGGGTGTGAAAAGAACGTGACTGCTCTCACTCCATTGGCTATTTTGTAGGGTTCGGATTGCCAACGTGTAAAACTTTATTCATTCATATTGTTATATTAATATATTTATAAAGTGGGGGGCGGGAAATGAAAAAAAAATGGGGGGGACGTTTTTCACGTCACACCAAATTTTGGTGTGACGTGAAAAACCACTTTCAACGTCACACCAAATTTTGGTGTGACGTTGAAAGGTTGAAACAATTTCCACGTCACACCAAAATTTGGTGTGACGTGGAAAGTTCTTTTCAATGTCACACTTAATTTTAAGTGTGACGTTGAAAAGTTTCAACATCACACTTAATTTTAAGTGTGACATTGTTTCTCTCCTGTATGTTTTCAATGTCACATTTTTAAATAAGTGACGTTAATTGGTGACATAAAAAGGGCTTTTGTAGTAGTGTTTCTACCACTCTCATACAAAGATAAAGGATGAAATTATAACCAAATGCATATAACAAATCCTAGAACCCTAGATAATTTGAAATATACAAGAGGAAGAGAGAGTGGAGAACAACACTCCCCTTTGAAGCTTCAAGCTCCTCCCTTGAGCTCCATCACCAAGAACAAATGAGTTTAGCTGCTGCCTTTCATAGGATAAGCATCAACCAAGGTGAAGGAAATGGTGGAAGCCATGGATTTGGGGTGAGAAAATGAAAAAGATGAAGATGGAGATGAGAGAGTTGAGAGGATTAGGGTTTTGGTATGTTGTGGTGACCAAATCTGCCTTCTAGGGTTTAGGTTTAAGTATTTATAGGTCCCCCAAGTCGGGTTTAAGAGTGGGTATTAAGATGGATCTGAATCAGAGGCCAGAAACTCAAGAACTGGAATTCTGCAGAACGATTCTCGCCGTCCACTTCGCCGCGGCGAAGTGTGTTGTTCTCTGGACCTCTTCTGCCTTTCTCGCCGTGGTGAAGCCACGGCGAGCTCACTCCTTCTCTGCCTCTTTGGGGTGCGTTCGCCGTCTGACTCGCCACGGCGAAGTCACTTTGTTTATGCTTCTTTATTTGGCCTTCACCTTCATTCCGGGTTCGATCTTTTGGTCCTGAGCGACCCTGCAAGTTGAAACAAGACTAAACAAGGATCAAATAGCCCTGTAAACCAATTCATACAAATTAATCTACAATTATGGCCAATTAACCCTAATCTAACACTGATTTAACCTAAGAGTCTAAGTTCTACATTAAGCATTATCAGACCAATATCGCATCTCAATCATGTTAATTGCCTCAAATTAGGCATATAAAAACCGTACAAATCAGAGGTTTGTCAGTTACATATAGCTATTGCTGTTGATTGTTGAAAGGTTTCTTCATTTTTATGCAGTCTGAGGAGAAGCTTCTTTTTAGGCCTAATGATCCAACGTCGAACATGAAGCTTGAAGTTGACTACAAATCTATACAGAGTACTTACGCTTCTTTTATTATTGTTGTGTGCATTTCTCTTTGAGGAGAGCTTTAATATCTTTGTTTTTATTTTGCTTGCAAAAATCAGGTCACAAACACACCAAAAAAGGATCAAATAGACCACATTGGCTGAACCTTGGCTATTCTCCGGTTTTTCTTCAGTTTATTTTCAACTCTTGCTATTTCAATCTCCTTTACTGATACCTCTCTGTTGCCTGAGTTGAGTCTCGTGTATGATGTTTTTTGTGCTTTATAATTATATCATATTGGAATAGGAATTAGATTACTAATTGCTGTAGTACCAATTTATTGGATGCATTTACTACGATTCACTTAGTATTAATTTTGTTTACTTTGTTTTTCTTAATATTCTTAAATGAGTCTATAGATTATGACTATGTATCATTTCAGGGAAATTACATGTTCGAGTTAAAAAGTTATCTAGATCTAAATGCATGCCTAGAATTTGTGGGTAAGTTTCTAGTAAGCTAGAAGGCTGGTTTTAGACTTTTGCTAAATTAATGTTCCAACACTTATTTGAATATTTGTTTGTACTAACAAAATATGTTGCTTTCTGCTGTTGATCAATGATGTTATGCTCCTAATATAATTGTTGTTAGGGCACATTGCTTTGGTGCCACAATGTCGTGGTTTTGTTTTATCTTAGGGAGTAGCTCAACTCTTTCATTTATACTTATCATAGAGAGGCATTTCAATCAAGTATGGGGAAGAGAGAAAGGAAGAAAGTAGAGAGAAACTGAAATTCACTTCATTAACCATCAAGAATTGAATTACAAATGCATTAGAGTTTTATTTATAGCCTACTGTACTCTATCGCTCTAATGGTCACTAATGATCTGTTAGATATTGCTCATATCTTTATATTTACATATCATATACATAATGGAAATTTGACATGGATAAGGGAGGAAGATAGTGTGGTAGGCCCTTGACAACTAACATAAAACTCTATTGCTCTATTGTCACATGGACATGAATCTCTCACCTAGTGGGATGTTTGGGGTGTACATCTTATTCACTTTTTAAAAGTAGCAATATTGTGTGTGAAGTGAAAAGGTTTGATGGGACATTAGGCACTTCATGCGAATTTTTGAATTTTAATGCCTTTTCTTTGTCTTCCCATTTGTACTAAGCTTTATAGGCATATCTTTTACTTTTATCAACTTGTTTTTTAACTTTTTAGTATATATTTTCTAAAAAAATTTATTGCTGAAATTATTTCTCAAAATATGCATTTTTGTTTTCTTTGAGCAGGTATTTCTCTCTCCGTAACAAGTCTGGAGAAGCTCCACTAGCTATTTCTGGAGAGCACACTACTACAAAAAATACTTTTCACGTCTCTTTTTTTTTTACTTTTCACGTCTCTTTTTGGTGAGATGTGGATAGAGGAGACGTAGAAAGTTGGAAATTTCCACGTCTCATTTTAAAAGTGAGACGTGGAAAGTTAGCCACCTTCCACGTCTCTTTTTTAAAAATGAGATGTGGAAAGTCTCACTTTCCACGTCTCACATTCGAATGTGAGACGTGAAAAGTGGCCAGTGCCAACTTTCCACGTCTCTTTTTTAAAAATGAGACGTGGAAAGTCTCACTTTCCACGTCTCACATTCAAATGTGAGACGTGAAAAGTGGCCAGTGCCAACTTTTCACGTCTCTTTTTTAAAAATGAGACGTGGAAAGTGAGACTTTTCACATCTCACATTCAAATGTGAGACGTGGAAAGTGGTCAGTGCCAACTTTCCACGTCTCTTTTTAAAAAATGAGACGTGAAAAGCCTCACTTTCCACGTCTCACATTCAAATGTGAGACGTGGAAAGTCTTTTTTTTTTAAAAAAGGATATTTTTTCAATTAGGATGTTCCCCAATCCAACAAAACCCAAATATTTTATCGGAATAATAGAAATACAACACTTAAAATGAAAAAATGAACTAATTTTATTATTTATAGCCAAACAAATATTAGTCCAATACTCCAATTACATACAAATAAGAAACAGAAGTGATCATAGTCACTGACCTAAACAGAGATGATCTTTTCACAAAAATCAATGACCTTTGGCCCTTATATTTTTGACCAATTCTAAAATACGACAGTAATCAAAGAAGAGAGATGACTCTTTAACTTTGAGACCATATCGGCTAACCCTATTGCTACCTACTAGGTTATTACAGGGACTGCCACCAACAATAAGATCAAAAACCCCAAAAAGTCCCATATAGTACTCCAACCGTTTACCATCTAGCAGCGTTACATCGTCCAAGTCATATAGATTTCCTTTCTGGTTGGTTTGACCCCACCATCGTCCAAGTCCATAAATCTTGCAGCAGGAAATGAGTAAGTTCACCTGCAACTTATGGTTATCACCTACAATGAGTGGTTGTTAGTTCACTCCCAGAAAGAAAACACACTCACAGCAGTTAGCTATACATATACGTTTTGTTGCCACAATTATATGAACTCGTTCACAGTGTTCTACTCTAACAACCTGTAAGAGGAAAGAAATAGACATTAAATTCCATCCTGGCAAGCAAAAGAAACAGATTTCATACACATTCTATTTTTCGCAGATCCACTCAGCTCCTTGTAAAATCAGAACTCAGAGTTACTAGTCATTTACCTTGCCAGTTCCTATAACTATGGTAGCATCAGAACATCCATAAACAAACACATCAAAACTTCAGTGATTACTCATAAAGACTTTTTCTTGCAAGAAAAAGATGTAACCACACAAGAGACTAATTTGTCAATGTCAAACTTCCTATGGGACAAACATGCATGCCCAAAATGCATCCATAATGACATCATGATATACTCAACAACAGAAAACTGCAGAAAACCACGTATATGAGTTAACAAATGGGCAGCCTAAGTATCTACACTCCTTGTACACTTAATGTATTTGTCGACAATAAATATTTTAACAAGATATTGAAGAACTCGTCCAGCGCAGAAATAGTTGCAAGGGTTCCAAGAGGAAATTTCATTCATATTTTTCAAAAAAGTAACTCATACATAGTATCAGTGTTAACAGTTCAACCCTCCACGCCTTTAGACAAAAATATTTGGTCTAAAGGGGAAATAACCACCTGCTGTATCTATTAGTTTCATTCAATTCAAGAGGCACTTACTAAGAAGAAAGACTAACCATGTCCTTCCAACAGCCAGCAATTTCATATTTCACAATCGTTTCCAACAACTAGAAAGCACAAGCAAAGAGAAACAAGTGAAAATCAGATTTATCGGGGTTAGCCACATAGTTTCAGAATCAATCACAGTGGTCCAAAATCAGTGACAGCCAAAATCATTACCATAAACAAACCACAAGCAACCTCTTGATCTGAAATTAAAGTGCAGACTCTAATGTGAGCACTAAACTGAAATTTGATGTCATTCTGCTCCTGATAAAAAAAATGTAAAGTTTGAGTTATTTTTTCCTCAATCAAACAAAGAACGAGACAGAAAAAATTGAAAACTTACATTCCTTGGCCACCCTCCAGTGCTTCCTCTGACGGGTCTTTCCAATCATCAAGTCTGTAAGACAACAGTCAGCAAGTATAACAAAAGTATTGATATTTGTCAAATGTCAAGTATATCAAAAGGAACAAGGACATCAAGCAGGTGGATACGTAATATATTATTGGATTCTCCTACTATGCCTAGTAGCAATTAAATACCTTAACTTCATTTCTCATATTAATATAATCATCCTATAATTCCCATTCTTCAATCTATAATTTCCATAATTCATCATGCCTCTTATTAAATTTACTTATTATACAATCACCCTTTCAAATTAAACCTAACTTGGAAACTTCAAAGTCCCTCTATTACCCACATAAAACTTTTCTGCCAAAATCCTTATTTTCAACCCATCATTTCAGCTAGTATATTCAACCAACACAGAAATCAAAATTCAGATCAGAACAATAGCTACAAATCAGTCATTCTAACCAAACTTTCATGGTTTAATGTAACAATACATCCTCTAGTCTCATCTATATCAAATTTATTAGAAAAACAACAACAATCACATATATAGGGATAGAAATCAACTAAGCAGAACACACATTCAAATCATATGTGAAACACCCAAAACAAAACAAAATCATCATGCTCATTTTCAGAATTTCATTTGCTATGTGAACAACTCAACATTCATCATCATAACTAAATTCTATTTCTATTCCTGTAATCTCTCCCTACTGCCTCCATACCACACCATCACTCTTTTCTCTTGTCGATAACCCCGAAACAACAAAGACAAGAGTAAAGAAAAATCAACTAGAACAAAAAGGCAAACTACACAACAAAAATTTACCATGCAAGGTGATTATTCCCATTTAACTCCCAACACCATTAATTTTTCTTCATCACCAAACAGGACCAATACAAGGTAGAAAGGGAAAAAATCCAAATTTCACATTCAAAGCATACCTTAGACAAGCAACCACATATATAAGCTAATTTCTCCAACTTACAAGTAACAAGATATACACTAAGTCCTCTTCTCTCTTTCACAAGGGCTGCCCTTTTCTAGTCATGTATCTGAATATACAAACTGTGAGGCAAATATAAACATAGAGATAGACAAATAAAATGATAGAATAAAAGAGCAAGAGACATAAATGAAACCACAAACAGTCCAATAAGCACACCAAAGTGCATACAGAAATGGATGTTCATGGAACTTGCTTGATTAATCATGAGAGTGGGAGCTATTATTCGTGGCTCAAGACCCAATTCAGCATCCACACATTTTTCCAAGGAAATGATGACAGGAACTGTAATCTTCTCTTTCCAGTACTTACTAATTTCGTTAAATACCTCATAGGTTTCTGTTGATGGCAAACCATTAATCACTATACTAGCAACGTCATTCCTCACTGCAGCATTACCTGTAGGCTCTAGCACCTGAACATTCACACCATTATTAGCAACGAAACCGTAATAAATCAGACGAAAAAAAATCATCGGATCAAAGGTGCTAAAACCAAAACTAAAACTGAAAAAATGATCTAAACAAACCTTAGCAGCAAGATACTCAAGAACTTCAAAGAGATAAACGGGAGCGCAAGCAAGGGCCATCGAAGAAGACAAACCTTTAGAGGAGGAGGAAAAAGACACTCAGCCATTAAGCACACAAGGGCCCTGCTCGTTACTACCACAATCAGCAATTAATGCATTTTCCCAACCTCTCCAGACCTTAAATGGAGAACAGAGGAAGAAGAAGGGGAGGAAGAAGAAAATGACGGTGGCTCTCCCACTCCTTCTCTTGCTCTCTTTCTCGGCCAGTCGAATGGAGGAAGAAGAGAATGAATCTACAATGAGAAAACGACTCCAGATCCGTAAAATCCAACAATGATTACTCACTTACAAATCAAACAGCTTAATAGATCGAAAATCACAAAATTAAGCATCGAAAGCAGAAAAAGGAAAGGGGAAAAACTCACATGTATGTATTTTTGGATCTATCTACAATGAAGGCTGAATCAAAGTGTCGGCATGAATGAAGAAGAGGGAAGATGTTAGCTAGGGCTAGGGTTTTGGTTTGGGTTATTGTTGTTGGCACGGCCGAGGTTTGAGGGCTGAGATCTTCGACGGCGAACTAAGCGGTGGTGCGATTAGGGTTGAGAACCCTAATACGAGAGGGAGAGTTAAGGGGGAGAGACGGAGAGAATGAGAGGGAAATACGAGAATGAGGCAGAGGAAATGAACAAGGAGACACCTATGGGTAAGGTTTTGATAGGTTTCCACGTCTCACTTATAAAAGTGAGACGTGGAAAGTATTTTTTTGAGATGTTTTCACGTCTCACTTATAAAAGTGAGACGTGAAAACATCTCAAAAAAATACTTTCCACGTCTCACTTTTATAAGTGAGACTGGAAAAAATACTTTTTACATCTCACTTTTAAAAGTGAGATGTGGAAACTAATTTCGTGCCCACCACGCAAATTTTTGTGTCTACGCGCTCAATTTTTAGAGAATCAACGTCTAATATTCAGAAAAGAGACGTTGAAAGTTTTCAATATAATTACAATTTTGCCACCGCCTTTTTTCTACATCTCATATTTAAAAAAGAGACGTGAAATGGCCCAGAATTTTACTTTTTTTTCAAAATTGCCTCTTTTCCACGTCTTACAAAATTTGTGAGACATGAAAAGAGGCCCAGAATTTTTTTTTAAAAAAAAATTGCCTCTTTTTCACGTCTCACAAAAATTGTGAGACGTGAAAAACCATTTTCAACGTCTCACAATTTTTGTGAGACGTTAAAAACCTGTTTCCACGTCTCATAATTTTTGTGAGACATGGAAACTAATTTCCCGCCTATATTTTCCCACCTTTTTCGTGCTTGCCGCTCATTTTTAGAGAATCTACGTCTAATATTTAGAAAAGAGACGTTGAAAAGTTGCCACATATTTACAATTTTGCCACCGCCTCTTTTCTACATCTCATATTTAAAAAAGAGACGTGAAAAGGGGACGTAAATTCTATTTTTTGTAGTAGTGGCAGCTTAGTCCAGCTGAAATGGAGCTTCGAATTAAGCTACTGCAGGAAGATAGGTAATGGCTTGACATTCTTTGCCATACTTTTATGAGATGAATTAAGAGTGATCTGTAGCATATTTCATTAATGAGGGGTAGATTTCAAAATATTTTCTGTTACCTTGGGTTTTATGGTAACTCATTGGCGGTGTTTTTACTCTGATTGTTATGTTTAAGTTGCTGTGGCATAGAATATTGTGGGATAGCAATACCACTCAGGATTTCATATTTCATGTTATTATTGTTGGATATTTTACTTCAAGGTTTATCTAGTTTTATATATTTTTGGGTCCAACCCTTTATCAACGTTTTAGTAATTCAATATTTGCAGCAAGTTGCAGAAACTTCATAGGTTCCTCTTTTAGTTTTAGCCATTTGTTAAAGATAATTGCTACTGGATTATTATGATATATAGTGTTTCTTCTTGATTTTTGATATCATTTCTTGCTTCAGATTTTCTACATATATTTTTCATTCATCCCCAGGGATCTAAACTTCATAAAGCACACAAGTAAGCATTGGCTGGAAGGACAAAGGAGTGAGCATAATAGTCTTACTTTGTATTACCTTGATGTTTTTGTTTGTCTTAGAACTGAGTGGACTAAATGCTACAGATTGCTTACAATCTATATACTTGTAACTATTTAGTGAACTTACATGTTCTAATTTACTTAGTCGTCTATTTTTCTTGAAGTATATAGTAGTTAACTTGTAGTATATAATAATTAATTCATTAGAATGTTTGCTTTAAATGTATTTGATCTTTGGATATATAACTTTTTGGTGTATATATGTATCGAAAATGTATGTAAATTTTAAATTGATGCATGGGATAGTATTATAAGCGTCACTATAGGCTTATCTTTAATTTTTTTATTAAAATTAAATGGCCTATAGTGGCGCTTCTCTTTCATAAGCGCCGCTATAGGCTTATCTTTAACTTTTTTTTATGAAAATTAACGGCCTATACCGGCGCTTTTGTTTAATAAGCGCCGCTATAATCGACCTATAGCGGCGCTTAATAAGTGCCGCAACATGGTCCATGGTCTTGATAAATCTCTGATTTGTAATGCTTTTATATGCTTAAATTGAAGCAATTAACATGATTAAGATGCAAGTTTTAGTCTGATAATGTCAAATTGAATATCCCAAACTCTCAAGGAAAATGAGTGTAAAATTAGGAGTAATTAGCCATAATTGTAGATTAATTGTACTAATTAATTTATAGGGCTATTTGATCTTGGTTTTATCTTATTTTCACTTGCAGGGTCGCTCAGGACCAAAAGATCGGACCCGGGATGAAGAAAAAGGCCAAACAAAGAGGCAAAACTGAAGGCACCGAAGCTGCGGCGAGACAGACGGCGAGAAAGCACCCTAGGAGGCAGAGAACAAAGCAGCTCGTCGTGGCCTCGCCGCGGCGAGCCCACGGCAAACCAAGCCAGAAAGAGCCAGAAGCATTGTCACCTCGCCGCGGCGAGATGACGGCAAGCCTACGTTCTGCAGAAATTTCAGTTCACGAATTTCAGGCCCAAACCGGATCTAACTCATTACCCAATCACTTGACCTGACTTGGGGACATAAAACACGAAGTATACACCTCATTAGGGCAGATTTGGTTCCCATTCACACCCTCCAAGCCCTAGCTCTCTCTTCTCCATCTTCATCTTCATCTTCTTCATCTTTCTTCCTTCCACCCATGGCTTCCACACCTTCCTACCTTCTTGTTGGTTCTTCCATGGAGAGTAGCAGCTAGGCTCCACCATTCTTGGTAGTGGGAGCCAAGGGATGAGCTTGAAGCTTGAATAGAGGAGTTTTTCTAGTTCTAATCCTTCCTCCATTTGTTGTATTTATGCTTTTCAAGGGTTCTAGGGTTGCATTTATGGCATTTGGTGGAATGTATTAATTGTATTTGGTTGAAGTGCATTTATGGCACTTGGTTGAGTACATTTATGTCATTAGGGTTAGAAACTATGTTTATGTTATTTCCTTCTTGTATAATGCTTGACATTGCTACTTGTTAACTTTGAGTTTAATGAAATTTATGGGTTAATAGTTTTGTTATTCTCTTTGTGAAAATTATGTGCTAATGCAAGGTGGCTTGGTTAGTGGATTAAGAGTGTTAAGCTATTTGCTTGAGGGAGATGGCATAAGAATTAATTGGTTGTGTTGAGACATTGGGCAAACACTCTTTAAGTCCTAATTTATTGTATGGGTCGCCATCAATGGATTAGGGTTTAGAGAGAAATTTAGAGCAATTATGGGGTGGCCCAAATTGTGGATTTAAAAGTCTTGCATAATCAATTATTTCTTGATTTGAAACTTAATCAACTTAATTAAGTAATGTGCGGGGTTCCGGCATTAATTAAGTTAACCTAAGCCTAGCTTAGAGGGGTTCCTCTAGGGCTCTTTAGAAATCAATTAAACTCCCTAAAAATCTTTAGAAGCAATGATTCCCGAATCTCTCATTCATCAAGAATGATCTTTATCCCATTTTCATCCAAATTTCACTTTTAATTCCTACCTTTTACTTTACCTTTTGCACATACCCATCTTCATACTAAAACCAAACGAAAATGCTTTTTACCCACCTTTTCAAGTTTACATATTAGCTATTATGAATCATATTACACTAGGCTCCTTGAGATCGACACCCAGGGTTAGCTTCCACTATCCCCTCGGGTTTAATTTCTTGGAGAGCGGACTTGAGGCGGCACTACTCTGATATAACCCCAACGGTTAGGTGCTCTTCAGGTCTATTGCGGCGCTTATTATAAGTGCCGCTATTGATCTAAAAAAAAGCGCCGCTATAGGCCAATTCTGTAGTAGTCAATCAAGGAAGCACACCTTGAATAACCAACCATAATCTACTACTCAGCTTGGAATAGACTGAAAGATTCATACCAATCATTGATCTTTAAATATTATTTAATCTTCTTCTATGATAAATATAACATGATAACTCCAAATCCACCCTCAGAATTTAACAATAATAATAATCACCCCTAACATTTTCCTGTTCAATCACCTATCTCTAAAGCTGAAATTAAATTTTAGTGTCACAACCATAATCATGATTCACATTTAAAGACATAACCCTATAAGACTCATATCACTCAGTCTTACATTACAATTGATCACTTCTGCACAAATTCTTAATCAATTGTTAAATACTACCCTACCTCATATAAACCTCAAAAGTCCTCTATTTTCAGTTTACATAAATAGATCAATCCTTTATAAATCTTGAGTGATTGTAACCAAAAGAAAAAAGTATATGAGAAAAATATTTCCAATTAGAAGGCACGAAAAGGAAATGGACTGTGTATGAAATGACTACTCATTTATTAAAGAGAGGTAAATAAATTATTTAATTATAGCATACATAATATATATTTTTTTAAAAATACTCATATGTATCATTAAATTATATATTATAGTTTATATGTTCGGCAAATTGGTTAAGAAAAAATGATAAATATAAATATTTAAAAGAAATATGATTAGTTCTTCTTAGTTTCTTAACATTAGTCAACTGATTTTTATATTGAAGACCGAAAATATTATATGGGCAAATAATTCTTTATTACTGTGGGAAAATGATTGTTTAATTAACTGTCATCATCCAACAAACAATTTCTTCACGATAATCCACTCTGAACCTAGATGCATGGTTGACTCATGAATCGCCAAAACAAATAATTTAAAAAATAATGCATAGCTGATTAGTGTCAAAAGTCGATCGAGGTCTATAACAGTTGCTTACTCAATAAACTACGTGCACATGGGAGGTGACCCTATAATTTCTAGTGTGTGATAACAGAAAACACGTCCAATGTACGTACCAGGTGAAAAAAATGGAATGATACTCGTCATTCTCAAGATTTTGATATAATCAGTTTTAAGTATATTAAACAAAGACAGTATACAACTATTCTTATTCCTAAAAATAGGGCTTTTATAGTTACGCCGTCTCTTAAGTGTACACTTGGCCAAATATTTGTGGTCGCTTTCGCTTTTAACAACAGCCTCACCATATAATATTCTCTCTTGCAGTTTCTTTTTAATTACCAATACCAATTCTTACACATTCGTTAAGCACTTAGTCAACACTTACGTACCCATGCCATCTCACAGATTCAAGCAAATTCTGTTGAGTTAATTTCTTTATTTTTATGGATTGCTAACTTGGTTTCCTATATATAACTAATATACAGGTCAAAGTGCATTTTTCTTGCGTGCTTTAACCTTAAAGACAAAATTTGATTGAGCATTTAATTAATTTCATAGAGTATTTTTAATCATCTGTACATATCTTTAACATGGTTAACTTTATTAACAAAAAATGTCAATATATATATATTAAAATTTTAAATTTTGACAAAATATTTTCAAACATAGACATATTAAATTTAATTTTTTAAAATATCAATAATTAATATAAAAGTATAATGATTTGAGGTTCATAGTATACTAGGATCAGAGGCATGAAAAGCAATTCATAAAATTAATGGACCAAACTAAAAATGTTAACAAGTTAGAACTTAGAAGATCAAATAAACATAGTTAGAAGGTCAAATATGTATTTGTGCTTAATATACATGTGAATCCAAATAATAATTGCGCCATTGTTTTAGTTTTTTATTCGGCCGACTTTTATGTATATCCTTTGCGGCTTTCGCTTCTCCATTTTCAACGAAACTTAAGTTTTGAATGTTTTGTAAATCACTATAAATATATCCCCCACATTCACATAACAAAACACGACCACGACTAACAAAATGGCATCAATCATTGTTAAGCTATTCTTTCCCCTCACTTTATTTTCTTCGCTCTTCTCAATATCTTCTTCATCAGCAAAATCATCTTCATCTATAGACTTTTGGTGCAACCAAACTCCTCACCCTGAGCCATGCAAATACCACATGAACCAAAGTCTCGACCGGTTCAGACCGAACCATCCATCAGATTTCAAGAAAATTTTGGTTCAATTAGCACTTGAACAAGCACAAGCCATGCATAAGGAAGCTCAAGAATATGGCCCAAAATGTGTGACCAAGATGCAGAAATGTGTGTTTAGTGATTGTTTAAACCTCTATGACAAAACCATCTTCCATCTAAACCGAACGCTTCATGCCTTATACTCAACTTCTTGCTCTCTATCAGATGCACAAACATGGCTAAGCACTGCCCTAACAAACATCGATACTTGCCAGAGCGGTGCGTTTCAGCTAGGAGTCAGAGAGTTTACATCACCATATAATGTGAGTGACAATGTTAGAAAGATGATAAGCAATGTGTTAGCTGTTAATGGGAAATTCATGAAGCAAGCGAATTACAAAGAAGAAGAGATAAAAGCACATGGGTTTCCCAGTTGGTTTTCTCGGCACGATAGGAGGTTGTTGAGCTTAAAGCCATCTTCTGTGAAAGCAAATCTTGTGGTGGCTCAAGATGGTTCTGGCCACTTTAGGACAGTTCAAGCAGCCATTGATGTAGCATCAAGGAGAACAGTGAATACGAGATTTGTGATACATGTGAAGAAAGGGATATATCAAGAGAATATTGAAGTTGATAAGAATACTGAAAATCTCATGATAATTGGTGATGGAATGAGAGTCACTATCATAACTGGTAGTAAAAGTGTCAAAGATGGAATTACCCCCTCTATGTCTGCAACAGCTGGTTAGTGATGTAAATTATTTTAGATTTCTCTTTTAAATTTCTTGTTAATCAGTATTTATTTTACCTGTCTTACTGAGATTATCAAATTAAATTATAAAATTTCAGGTATAGATGGAGCTCACTTCATGGCACGAGACATCACTTTTAGAAACACGGCTGGTCCTGCAAAAGGTCAAGCTGTAGCACTCCGATCAGCCTCCGACCTTTCCGTCTTCTATCAGTGTTCCATCGAAGGCTATCAAGACACTCTAATGGCTGATTCACAACGCCAATTCTATAGGGATTGTAAAATTTTCGGCACAGTGGATTTCATTTGGGGCAATGCCGCAGTTGTTTTGCAAAATTGTAGAATTCTTGTAAGAAAGCCAGTTCAAGGGCAACCAAACATGATCACAGCACAAGGACGAGGTGATCCATTCCAAAACACAGGAATATCAATAATCAATTGTCAAATTCAAGCGGCGCCAGATTTCAGGCAGGTTTATCACTCATTTGACACATATTTGGGTAGGCCATGGCAGCAATATGCTAGAGTAGTTGTAATGAAGACTTACATTGAAGGATTGGTGAATCCATTGGGATGGTCTCCATGGGACAATAGTGGTGCTGGTGAAGATACATGTTATTTAGGGGAATATATGAACACTGGGGCTGGTTCATCAACAAAAAGTAGGGTACATTGGCCTGGCTTTCATGTCATAACTAATCCAAATGAGGCAAACCAATTCAGTGTTGCTAGTTTCCTTGCTGGGAGCACATGGTTGCCTAGCACTGGGGTGCCTTTTACCATTGGTATTAATTAATTTAATCTTTAGGCATCCTAAGGGAAGTTATATATGTACAGTTCATTAATTATTTATTATTCTTTTAATCATTTTTTTCTTGAGGATTCATTTGATACATAATTTGTGCAATAATATACAATATTCTCGGACAGACTATATATAGGTTCAAAGGAAGATCAAGGCCTACATGAATACCTTGAGGGCAAATTAAAAGAATCCAAGTACTTAAGAAGGAAATAATTTAGGATCGAAGAGTAGGGACTAAATTGTAACACTACCGTTTAAAATCCAAGGCATCTTCTGTCTTGTTGCTTCTATATTTGGAGAGCTTGTATCGCTTTTGCCTTTGAGTAATCTTCCACCATCTCCATCATTGCTAACATTTCATCATTTTATCATTCACTATCTAGTTTTTCCGACCCTCTCTATCATCTTCTACAATCTCCTCTCATCGTCTTCCAAGAACCTTGTCCACCGTACTTATTCAACTGACCATCTCTAACGTCTTCTTTAGCCAACGTTCCTTATCATCTTCTCTTTTAATTTACCATCGTCCTACGTTAAGTCCACTGCCTCACAATTGATGCCCATCACAAAGATAAAGATGAGCAATAAGCTTCTCATCTTAATCTTAATCTGGACCATTCAGATTTTTAAATGGTCCAGATTTAATTTAATTTATTTTAATATATTCATTTTTTTTATTTTAATGGATACAAAATAAAAAAAAATCAATCTTATAATTATCATTTTTCAAAAAACTAAATTTATCATTGAAAAAGTAATCAATTAAGAATTTTGAATCTGGACCATCCATATTGAATTTTAGATGGTTTATATTTTATTTCAACAATGAGAAATGATTTTTTATCACTTTGATAAGTACTGAATGCGGACCTTTCTTGTATGGTCTTGATGAGTTAGGTTGTGTTGTGTTTTTATTTTTAGATACCAGGCCTTCCAACTTTAGTGGTGTTACATGATATGTTCGGGGCCCTTTAATTTTATGTGTATGGTTTTGTTTCGTTGGTTCAATAAATTGAGAAATAGTACAAAAAAAATGGATTTTTATTAAATAAATTCATAATCATGTGATGTATATTCGAATTCATAATTATGTGCAATAAATATTCTAGACGGTATTATTTGGCTTAGCTAGGGCAGCAACCTTATCGTTTTGATTATTTTTATGGTTAGCCATCCCTCTTCAACACTGTGCTGCAAGAAAAAACGTGTAGCATTAATTCTAGGGGAAATGACAAAAAAATCCCTTCCAATTTGCAAAATCCCAATAACAACTTCATGATAGGTATTAACAACTTCATGATAGGTATTAACAACAAAATTCCTTATTTGAGATTTTGCAAATTAGAAGGGATTTTTTTGTCATTTTCCCTTAATTCTATATTGACATAGATAGTAGTGTTTTGAAAACAACATAAGCCGGTTGTAACACCTAAATTTTTAGTACTATATTATAGCATTTTAATTGATTTATAACCATTTTTTAATTCCGGAAGCCCAAAAATACAAAAAATTTAAAACATTTTCTTTTCAAAGTATTAAATCAAATTTCCTTTCTTTCAAATGATATTTTCTAGGTAAGCATGGGCTATAATGTGGATATGCTTGGAATAAAAACTGAGTATAATATTTATACACACACATTTTAAACATAAAAGTACTGATCGTATACATAGTGAATTGGGGTGTTATTTTTTGACAGAAATATTGCACATATGTAACAGGCGTGCGTCAAATATGTAAGCTTGAAACACATGTTTTGATTGATGAGCTAGTCCTATTAACGATCAGGAAGTGTAGGATCCATCGGTGTGGATGTCATCCGCTTCTCTACCAAGGATGTAGTGATAATCACAATTCATTGTTTGAATGGGATTAAATGTGATCTTCGTGATATTTTTGAAGCTGATAGCAAAAGTAGTTCCTGCAAAAAGGAGTATGGTTATAAGATTGGGGGTGGAGGATATATTTTTTTCCTAATTGAATGATGTTGGAAACAACACCTGGCGATTTCAGTATTATGCAAAATTGTAGGAGCACGATTTTGACCCGGCGTTTGTACTTCAAGTATCTTCGGTAAGTCTTTGTAGCGACTTCATCTTTCATGATACATTTGATAATGTTCTCTCTTTGAATTTATTGAAATTCAAATGAGCTAGAGGTTGAAGAGGATAACAGATGGAGGACAAAGTTTCGAAAAGTCTCTGCAGCGACTTCATCTTCCATGATGCATTTGATAATGTTCCCTATTTGAATTTATTGAAATTCAAATGAACTAGAGGTTGTGGAGGATAACAGATGGAGGACAAAGTTTGCTCACCTGTGGTAAGTCAGTTTGAACATGAGGTTGCTGGAGTTATTAGAATGGTGACAATGAGGCGGATCAGCTGGGCAGCGATCGAAACAATGGAAGAAACCCAGGACATCTGTCTCATTGAAATATTTCGTTGAATTGTGTAAGGGTTATGTTGTAAGTTTATAGAAGAGATAAGAATACCTGTTGATGGAGGATTTGATTGGATTATGCGAAAGAGCGAAACATTGTAGAAAGCATTGTACGATATACAGCTGGCGTCACAGCGGCCTTATCTTTGTGGTTTTGTGGAAGACCAAAACATATTGATGATGGTAAATCTTGAATGAAGATGGTTTTTTCATAGCTGTGATGTGATGTAGTATCTTCAATGAGGCTTCATAGCTCTGGCCAATCCACGGAATATTGTTTTGTCAACAACTAAACCATAAATCTTAGTAAGCTGAAACGGGAACATAGCAACTGTATTTAGGTCAACAGAGTAAGTAGAAGGTGTTAACAATTTGTTGTTGCTGGATCATTATCTCGGACGAAACGGATGACTGTGACAGCTATTAGGACATTATCACATCTCTCAAACGTATTTTTCGTAGGGGAGTCTCTATAATTGGCTCCATATTTTTTGTTGCTTCTGTGGTAGTGTGTGAAGTGTACTCGTAGGGAGGTGTGGACAAGATTTATAATGGAGGTGGCATGTGTCAGAGAATAACATAATGAGGAAGTAATGTTTGAGTGGGAGTTATTTTGTGGGGTGTTATTTTGCCGTTTCACTTGTCATGTGCCAAGGTATGGAATGAGATAGGAATAAGAGTGTATAATTTTTTTATTACTTTTAATTGATGGATTTAGGCATATATTTTGGTTTAGTCATGTGAAAGGAAAATTGTACAATCAATTAGGAGTTTTGAGATTTGAATGGGATCAAGATTTAAATTTTAATTTGATGGACCGTTCGTTTACTCTGAAAATATGTGCATTAAATATATCAATGCCGGAAAATGTTATTTAATGTTGATAAGATATTGGAGGCTATGCGTACTCATTGAATTCTGTATTAAGGTACTGTTCGCTCCGCAAGTGCACGGGTCGCATCAAGTAATAGAGTAATAAGAAGAGTATCGTTCCCTCAGGGATTTGGTTACAAATGCGGTCAAGCAGAAGGCTTAGCGTATTAGATCAAGTTGAGCTAAACAAGGTTTTGCTTTGAAGAGTTAACATATAAAATTAAATTAATAAAAGGTTACTTCTTTTTGAGATTTTTATATTAAGATTCTTAAACAAGAGAAATGATTTAGAAATACTTGGTAAATTGGATGAGAAAACCTAGGGTTACCTTTCCCCATTTAACTTCAAGACCCAATAAATTCCTTCCCTTCTTCTTACCCAATGAATTTCATGCATGAGTTCAAGGTTCTCTTTCATTTGAAAAAGCTCTCTCAAGTCAAAATCAAATTTTTACTAGCATTAATTGCACAATCTCTTGCAACAATTAATGCTAACCTTAAATGTTCCACCAACCTTATATGAACAATGTTAGGTCAATAATTATATCTCTATATTATCAACAAACCATCCATTTAAAAGCATAAATTTCAAGTCTAACATGATTTCCCCCAAGTTCTAAAACAAAATATACTCTCTCAAGTCATACTTCATTTAACACTTCAAGTGGTGATCAAGCACTTGTATCATTTAAAGCAAGATGAAAATCCATACATAAATATTCATTAAATATATCAAAGGAAGGAAATACAAGAGTCAATCCATCAAATGGTTCAAAGTAACCCTAGACTATGGGTTTAGTTACACATGAGAAACTGAGAAATAAAAACAGAAATAAAAAGCAGAGACATGGCAGAAATTAGAGAAAAAGGGAAGAAGAAAAGAAACCCAGATCACAACTTGAGTCTCTCCAAGATTTTCCAAGCTTCCTAGCCCTTCCCCACTCTCTCCTTAAGCTCCAAAATGCTCCAAAACGTGCCCTTAATGCTCTGTGTGTGTTTCAGATCGCATTCAATGTCATTTATTACATTCAGATCGCGTAATTACTCAAAACGCGCAGTTGTAGGTGATTTCGCCGTGGCTTCGCAGCGGCGAAGGCACGGCGAACGCACAAAATTTTAGCTTCCAGAGATTGACTTCACTCGCCGTGGGTTCGCCGCGGCGAAGCCCACGGCGAAGTCCCTTTGCTTCTGGTTCTTGGCCTTTTTGTCATCTCTCATTCTCCATTCCAGCTTTCCTTGCATTTCTTTGGCTCTTTCTCTGTATCACCTCTTCCTATACAAGATTGAAAGAGGGTTGATGAGCTTTTTTAACATTTAATAACATTCACACACAAATTTTTGAATAGAGAATCATTAAGCTCTAATTTTCATGCACAACCACTTTCTTCTTCATTAAGGATTTTCTTTGAATTTCTATGTCTATTTCAAAACATCACTTTCAAAAATATACACAAATGAGGAAAAATTGCGATGAAATATGTGAAATTTTAGGAGCTTAACAGGTACATTAGATTATTATATTATATTATAATACCTCAGATAGTTTAGTAACCTCTGTATCTGCTTCTATCTATGCAAGGGCAATTGAAGGACTACAGTTGGTGCAATGTGTTCATCATTCTCAATTCAAATGTAAATTTCAACCTCACTTATGTATTATATTTAGAAAATCAAGTCATAGAAGCTCCACGTAATTTATAGATAGGATCCTCGCCTTATTTACATGTTGTATATTTTTGGTATGGAGCAGAGCCTCACATGTATGTATCGGGTAATTTCTAGCATTTTCTTGAAATCCCACTTTTAGGGGATACTCTATAGGAAGTTTACACATTTTTTATTATATGAAACATATGTAGTGACTTTATATTTTGTACTATAATATATATAATTAGTCAAAGTTTTATATATCAAAGGCTTAAGGGATGTGGGTTGTCCCATATTCCGGGCCGGTCACATCTCAATTTTAAGGGTGTGATAACCTTCTTTGAGTTTGTCAGAGACCTTATTTGCCATTTGATCAACCATGTCATCAAAGAAGAGGCTCTTTATTGCTGAACCAATGATAGATCGTCCAGTTCGAGATGCTGGGGTAGAAGATTGGGCTTCATCCTATCCCATAGATTTTGAAGGTACTCCAGTTGTAGTCTTCCCTTTGTCCCCTTTTTGATGGAGGAGCTGAAGAGGGTTCATGTCCTGTAACCTCCAGTTTCATCTTTTTGATAGAGTACTAGTGAATAAGGGAACTTCATGCACATCATTGTCCTCTAGGTACCAAATATCATTCTTCAAGAGGATGAATGATATTAGTTGAGGAAATGAGAATGGTGTTTTGGTACTGGTGGAGTCCTTGAAGCTTTTGAACTCCTCAGTGATGATCTACCTTAGGTTCAATGGATCTTTCTTTTTGAGGGCTGGCAGAATAGGATTGTCCAGCAGCTTTAGTTGGGATAAGCTACCTACCTTGTTAACCATTCATCTGGAATAGGCGTAGTGAATGAGCCTATTGGTGAGGGGCATCTGGGCAGGTTTGATAGAGTTTATGACTTCCCTTGTTAGTTGATATGTTTTCAAAACTTCTTCCTTAAAGTAAGGTGCTTTCTTCTGCCAGAGGTTGAAGGGAATCTCAATAACTCCTAACCATTCTTAGGGTCCGCCAGTTGAAAGAGAATCTTTTCCCTCTTACAATAGATATAACTTCAATGTCCAAGATTTCTGATGAGTCTGAGTAAGTGCTGGTAATTTCTAAATTGGAGTTGAAGCTCTTGACCACATCCTTACTGTAAGGAAGGTTGATGTTCAGCCAATATTCATAAGGTCCTAACCATGGGAACAAATCTAACCCCAGTTTCTTCAAGTGGTCCAGGTCAAAGCAGTTTGTCCTTTGGTTTATGCTTCTATGCTTGAAAAGATCACTGATGGTAAGAAGGGCATCTGTGACAATCTTGAGGTAGAGCATAGACTTCTTCAGTGACAGGTGCTTTTGACTTTCCATTAGACTTGGATGGAGGAGGAGTGGGCTTTGATTGGACTTCATTCATCTTCCTGAGATCTTCTGCATATTTGGCCCTAATGGCCCTGGCTCTTTCTTCTTCTGATGGTGTAGGAGTGCCTTCTTTATTCACTGCTTCTACTTCCTTTGATTGTAGAGAAGTGTCTACTATGAATTTTACCCTTTTCTGGGAAGTAGACTTTGCTTGAGAGGATGATTTTGCTTTCTCAGCCATGGGTTGGGATAAAGAGTGTGAATATGTAAGACCTGGATCTCCAGGAGGAAATGGAACAATATCTTCCACCACCTTTAGTGTGAATTTATAGGGTTTTTTAGAAGGATCTCTCTGTGTTTTTCTCTTGGGACTCTCGGGTTTTTGTTGAGATTTGCGTAGGATCATCTTGGGTGCCATGAGAAATTTAAATAATGTGGACATATGTAAATTCGAAAGAGATGTATGATTTGAGTGTAAGAGCAAAGGTTTTGGAGAGATGCAAGTTTTTAGGTTTGAAAATGATAATAAATGCTTGTGATAAACAATAACAGTAATAATTTCAGGTTATATAGGTTTTAGGAGAGAGAAAAATGTTACTGTTAGAAAGTTACCGTTGGCACGATCAATCGATGTGGGCATGGCAATCGATAGCGAGATGGATATTCTTGCGATGATAGGTATTTTCAATTGATGGTTGGCTCCTTAATCGATGGACTCTGTTGTGCTCGAATGAATCCCTTGCTAAACAATCGATGACACATCGATTGTCCCATCCTCAACAATTGATGGGTCTGTTGCAATCGATCGGATTGTCCATAATCGATGGGAACTTTTAACCTTTTTATTGAAATAGTTATAATCTTTTCTTAGCAATCTATGCCTAATCAATGCCCAATCGATGGCTTCTCCTTGGTTGCAATTGATTGGCATATTGTTTATCACTTGGCCCTTGGATTTTCCTGCAACATGACCTACAAACAAATTGCAAGCCACTCTGATGCCTAAGTCAGTATCTTATCATCAAAATATAACATAATTCAAGAAGTTTTAAAGGAGTTAAGAGATTGATACTATTTTACAACCCATTGGGGTTTACCATTCCCAATCCTCTTCTGATATATATGAATTGTTCAGCTATAAGTGGTTTGGTGAATATATATGCCAGTTGCAAGTGTGTTGGGATGAATTCCACTTTGATATCTTTCTTTTGAACATGATCTCTGATAAAATGATGTATAACATCAATGTTCTTTGATCTTGCATGGTGTACTGGATTCTTGGTTAAGCTGATTGTACTTATGTTGTCACATAGGATTGGAACTTCTGGAAACTCCATTCTTAGGTCTTTTAGTTGATGCTTAAGCCATAGCAATTGAGCACAACAACTTGTAGCAGTAATGTATTCAGCTTCAGTTGAAGATAGTGATATTGTATTCTGCTTCTTACTGAACCATGACACCAGGGAGCCTCCAAGGAACTCACATTGACCACTGGTACTTTTTCTATCAGTTTTGTACCCAAAATGATCTGAATCTGAGTAAACAATAAGATATTCTTGAGTTCCTCTTGGATACCACAACCCAAGCTCATGTGTTCCAACTAGATATCTCAGAATTCTTTTAACACATTTATGATGAGAATCTTTTGGTTTAGCTTGATATTTGGCACACATTCCCACACTGAACTAGATATCAGGTCTGCTAGTAGTAAGATATAGGAGTGACCTAATCATTCCTCTGTATGTGGATTGGTTGTAGTCTTTGTAGAAGCCCAAAAGTATGAAAAACTTAAAACTTTTTCTTTTTAAACATTATTCCAGCTTTACCTTTGTTGGAATGGGCTTTTCAGACAAATTGGAATGATATAAAATCTTTTATAAGATAGAGTGGTTATTATAGCAATTAAAAGATTCAATCCTGCTTAATGTACTTACTCCTTTTTGGATAGCACTTAGGAGGCTAAAATCTGTTACCCTGTATTTTCCTACTATAATAATATAATAGCGGGTTATCTCGAATGACAACCCTCTTACCTGTGTATGCAGTTGCACAGTTTATTAAGGATATACACATATATGTACAGTTATATAATAACTACTAAACAAGCTTCCAACTTGTTGTACTTACTTGAACTTATAACAAATGCAGATAACTAAATCCCAAAATAATTATCTACAGTGGTACAAAACGTAGTAGGCATCCCTGCTTCTTCATATTACCTTATCCTCAAATGTTTACTCCTTTCCCAGCTTCTTTGAAACAGCAATTTAGAGCAGATTATTTCATATGAGTTCATGCATAATAAATCATAAACCTTAACAAAACTGATAATCTTCATCCTTATACTGTGGATCATTAACCTCTACCAACCACTATTAACAATATATTAGTTAAATAGTGAAGGCGTACCAACTACTAATAACATCTGATTAAATAGTAGAGGCCCTCTATCCTCTACCTGCAGGATTTTCAGTCTTCGGCGAAGGGGGAGCAACCCACCTAAGCCTCGGAGTACTCCCCTCATAATCATATCATTCATCATCATTGTACCTCTAAGGATTAAAAAGCTTACCGTTGCTACAGATACTATAAATTTTATGCATGTAATGTGCTTTAATGAAATCTTTTATAAAATAAACTGTACATGACTTCTGGAAGTACTCATAGTTTGGTTCTTCTCCTTCGCAATGTTCCAAAAATTCAATCCCACTATCTTCTCCTATAATTGCATAGAGATAATAAATAAATATCTAAACTTACTTGTAATAATTATGCGTCTTTCACGTTCCTATAGTGCTACCTATATCTTTACCCTTCCCATTGCTAATATATATTTTAATACTAGCCTCTAAATCAACTGTTATTTTTACTATCATCGAACAGATATTTTTAATATCCATAAAACACTAAATACATATACAAACACAAGCATAAAAAAATCCTAACAATGATCTTATACTCAATCAAGGCAGATTCAATTCTTCACAGAACTTAGAAATCTCAAACCTACGTCATTATTCTTTCTTTCTTAACCATAAAACCGATTCCTTTAATTTATAATAGCAAGCATTCAGCTCCTAGACCATATTCCAAAATAATATACAACACTCAGATTTTATGTCATTGAGAGTACTGGCTGTCACCCAAGAGGGGGGTGAATTGGGTGATAGGTTGTAAATAAATCCTTTTTGAATTCTTTAACACTCTTACTGAGATTATTTCAAAACATGAAATGGACTGACAGATATAAAAGGATTGACTGGAAATTAAGAGAGCATAGGGAAGAGATAATGCACACAAGATTTATCCTGGTTCGGTCAACCCAGACCTACATCCAGTCCTCAGGCTCCCCCTGAGATTTCCACTACCCTCTTGTTTAATCCTAGCACAAGAGAAGCCTACCACAGGTTTTACGAACACAGGTTCACCTGCCAACCTTTACAGAGTTTTAGAATCTTCTAAACACTCCCCCTTACTTCCCGTAAGGTTACAACCCAGTTCACAAAGCACCAAGCTAAGGAACTACCTCAAACAGAAGAGGATTTTAATAATAAAGTTCACTTAATGAACAGATTGTGATAAACACTTAAGAACAAGGTTATGTATAATGAAATACAAGATAGAGCATAATAATCTGAACAAAGAATAACTCTAGCTCTCTTCTTTTCTAATGCTCTTAGTCTGAGAAATTTGCAATTCTGTATAGAGCCCTGTTCATCTCTCGTTTGTTTTCGTATATGCGTTGTGTGCGTGTCACATTGTTCCAGAAGTCTTCAAGTCTTTATATAGAGTATTATATTTTTCTATCCGTTGGAGACTTGGAGAACTAGCCGTTGGAGATTTGCTTCTGATCTAGTCTTTGACTATTCATGCGTAGAGTAGACTAGACTGCGCGTTCTGAACGTCTGCAACAACTGTACTTGCATAGCAGCTTTTTCAGTAGCGCTAGCATTCTTTGCTATCGCTAACTGCATAGTATAATATTTCTGCACTCGAGCTGTTAGCTAAACAAGTAATCATATAAATGCACAATAATTGTTATCGCAAGCAAAGCTCATTAGCTCAATGAGATAGATAATATAAGGAATTTCAGAGCTTTTTATCGATAGCATATTCTCTTGGATTAGAAAGCATTTCATCAGTATAGATTATCTCTATCGATTGCAAATTCATTATCGATATTATCCTTCAGGATACTATCGTCCAAGTATTCAGATATTTCCATGTATCCTATTATCGATAGCTAAATCCATTATCGCTAGCACTACTTTAGCTTATTTGACTTGCTCTCAGCACTGGCTATCTGAAAGATTTATTATCTGAAGCACTTATGATATCGATAGCTTAACCTGTTATCGCTAGCTGGTTTCATTAGATCAAGGACTTGGGTTATCTTTCTGCTAGCTATCAATGAACTTCTAGCGATGGATTCTTTCATTAGCGATAGAGGGAGACTTAGCGATAGATATTAACCTTGATATTACTAAGTCTTCACTCACTATTCCTTTCTTTCAATTAGCTATACAGATACACTTAGCGATAGGGATACTTATTCATTAATGGTCTGCTAAGTTATCATTTCTTATTAGAGATATTTTTCATAGATCAGTCTTCATTAAAACTTAAGATTCTAACAGTCATACCATTCAACTTAAAACTTTCAATCATCACCAAGCCTTAACATTTAATACTTACAATTACAAATCATATTTTAACTTGAAATAAACTGGTTTAACTTTAATATTAAAACATCACACATGAACTTAGAGTTTTGATTCCTTTATCATTATTAGAACACATTCATACATCCCAATCAACCAACCACCCATTTTCCTCATTATCACTAACATATCTCAAATAAACAGAAAATAAATTCAACTTCCCCTTATCAATTCTCAATCAACTATACACTCAATAAAACTAAAACAATCAACACCCAATTAATTTAAAGCTTTCTGACAAATCTCTTATTTATATGGTTTTTATATGCCTAATTTGAGGAAATTAACATGATTAAGATGCAAGTTTGGTCCAATAATGCTTAATTGGATGTCTCAAACTCTCAAGTGAAGTGAGTGTAAAATTAGGATTAATTAGCCATAATTGTAGATTAATTGCATTGATTAATTTATAGGGCTATTTGATCTTGGTTTTGTCTTATTTTTACTTACAGGGTTGTGCAAGGACTAAAGATCGGATTTCGGACGAAGAAGAAGGCCAAATAGAGGAGCAGAAGAAACGTAAGTTCGCCACGGCGAGCCCACGGTGAAAAGGAGTCAACAAGAGGCAGAACCAAAGGCAGCTTGCAGTGGCCTCGCCGCGGCGAGCCCATGGCGAGAAGTCCCAAAAGTCCAGAAGCAATAGCAGCTCGCCGCGGTGAGATGACGGCGAGCATGCGTTCTGCAGAAAATTCAGTTCACGAATTTCGGGCCCAATCCGGATCTAACTCATTACCCACTCACTTGACCCGACTTGGGGGACATAAAACACGAAACTTAGACCCCATCAGGGTAGATTTGGCTCACATTTCACACCCCCAAGCCCTAGCTCTCTCTTCTTCATCTTCATCTTCATCTTCTTCACCTTCTCCTTCCTTCCATCCATGACTTCCACACCTTCCTCTCTTGTTGTTGGTTCCTCCATGGAGAGTAGCAGCTAGGCTCCACCATTCTTGGTGGTGGGAGCCAAGGGATGAGCTTGAAGCTTGAATAGGGGAGTTTTTCTAGTTCTAATCCTTCCTTTATTTGTTGTATTTATGCTTTTCTAGGGTTCTAGGAGTGCATTTATGACATTTGGGTGAATGTATTAATTGCATTTGGTTGAAGTGCATTTATGGCACTTGGTTGAGTGCATTTATGTCATTAGGGTTAGAAACTATGTTTATGTTATTTCCTTCTTGTATAATGCTTGACATTGCTACTTATTAACTTTGAGTTTAATGAAATTTTGGGTTCATAGTTTTGTTATTCTCTTTGTGAAATTTATGTGCTAATGTGAGGTGGCTTGGTTAGTGGATTAAGAGTGTTAAGCTATTTTCTTGAGGGAGATGGCATAAGAATTAATTGGTTGTGTTGAGACATTAGGCAAATACTCTTTAGGTCCTAATTTATTGTATGGGTGGCCACCAATGGATTAGGGTTTAGAGAGAAATTTAGAGCAATTATGGGGTGGCCCAAATTGTGGATTTAAAGTCTTGCATAATCAATTATTTCTTGATTTGGAACTTAATCAACTTGGGTTAAATTAAGGAATGTACGGGGTTCCGGCATTAATTAAGTTAATCTAAGCCTAGCCTAGAGGGGTTCCTCTAGGGCTCTTTAGAAATCAATTAAACTCCCTAAAAATCTTTAGAAGTAATGATTGTCGAATCTCTCATTCATCAAGAATGATCTTTATCCCATTTTCATCCAACTCTCACTTTTAATTCCCACTTTTTACTTTACCTTTTGCACATACCCAACTTCATACTAAAACCAAACAAAAAATGCTTTTTACCCGCCTTTTCAAGTTTACATATTAGCTATTAGGAATCATATTACACTAGGCTCCTTGAGATCGACACCCAGGGTTAGCTTCCACTATCCCCTCGGGTTTAATTTCTTGGAGAGCGGACTCGAGGCGGCATTGCTCTAACATAACCTCAACGGTTAGGTGCTCTTCACTTTCCCAATAATTAAACACAACTAATTGTTACAAATTCAATAATACACAACATTCACTGCAATCCTAATAATCCTAGCCTAATCTTCCCCCTAATAGTTCTCATCAAGCCATTCATTCGTCTCACTAAAAAGCTGTCTTATGTAAAATGGTCCATGTTCCAACACTTCTATTTCTTTAGCTTTTGACACTTCATCAGGATAAAGACACATAAAAAATCCTTGAATCTAGTCTCTCTCTTCTACCCTAACTTGTAAGCTAAGTTCACCATCTCGATATGTTTTAAGAGAATTTAAGATGTGCTTCAAAAGGGCTTTTCTACTCCCAAACACAAAATCCATCACTGTATCACATTGTTCCTCTATTGTACCCTCAACTTCATAGTCTATATTAGGATCTAGAGGATCTTCCTCAGAATCATTAGATTTTACTTTTTGAAACGCCTTCAGGATTATAGTCAGCTACTAAGGATTTTCTAGAACTATTTCTATTAGATGAAGAAGCTACAAATTCCTAACTTGCCCTTGATACTGAATGCACTTGTGCACTGGAAAACTGTTGACCTGACTTTGCTGTGGAACTTAGTCGGTCCGGAGGAACTCTTCCTCGACCTCATCTAACAAAGTTTGTGCGAATAGTTCTAGCCATGACCCTATATCCAAATATACTTCTAGTAAGTTACAAATAGGTATTTAAATATTAACACTATATAACTAAATAATAATTTAAGCAAAGTATTCTAACTAACCTACGCCAGAATCTCTGCTCTGATACCAAAAATAATTTCTCTATATATACTTAAATTTCTACATTTATTTATAAGGCTTTTTAAACATCAAATAATTTGAGCAAATTTCTCTAACACAATATAAAAGAATTTGAAGCTCAACTATGTTTGTTAGAGAATTAAGTGCGATCTAACAAACTGCTCAAACACATTCAATCCAAGTTTCTAAGTTCTCCCATTTTGTTCTTCACACTGTATCTTATCGGCTCAAATGTGTGAGCAAGCTGCAAACTTATATTCCATTTCTTACTTTGTGATTGCTTTAGGATAGTGGAATTCTAAGGAAATGGTTGTAGTCTTACAAAGTGTAAGAGGGGGAGAGAATTTGGTGAGATACTGAGATCTTATTGAAAGTATTCTTTGAGTTGTAAAGGTGTTCAGGAAACTTGTTTCAATCCTGAGTCACTAGTGGAACCTAACGAAGTTGGAAAACAGGACGTAGGTCATAGTTAGACAGAACCAGTACAAATTCTGTGTTATTATTGTTCTTTTAGAACTACTGCAGAAAGGGGTTTCTAAGTCTGTTATATTGGGGTTTTGATGTCACTTATTTATGTGACGTTAAAACAAGTGACATAGAAAAAATGGATTTTTTACGTCACTAAAAATAACAGACATGGAAAGTCAGAGTTTTCATATCACAAATTATGAAAAAAAGGGACGTCAATAGTTCCCCAAAGGCTCTATGTCAAAATCTCCTGCCTGGACTTTCCACGTCACTTCTTATCTAATAAGAGACATGAAAAATCCAGGCCAGACTTTTCACGTCACTTATTAGCCTAAGAAGTGACATGGAAAGTCTGGCCCTAGGCCAGACTTTCCAAGTCACTTGTTAGGCTAATAAGTGACGTGAAAAGTCTGGCCTGGATTTTTCACGTCACTTATTACCCTAATAAGGGACGTGGAAACTCCAATTTTTTTAAAAAAAATAGGGGCATTTATTTTTATCGGAATCACTCACAATCCAAAAAATTCCCCCTACATGAACATTTGAATTATAAAATATGGGCAATTTTAGATTGGAATCACCCACAATCCAAAAAAATGCCCCTATATGAACATTTGAAGAAAATAGGATATTTACCAGTCACAACTATGAAACTACAACATAAAAAATATATGTCAATTACAAGAGTGAGAGAGCAATGCAAAAGCAACATCTCATATATGTCCATAACAACTGTCATTGCAACATATAATAACATTAACAAAGCAAAAATACTAAGTAATTTATACAAATTAAATTTAAATAAAGTAAAAAATTTAAAAATCTGTCCAATAAGTAATTCTATCAAACCAGAAACAAATTCCCTCTCCAAGAATGACACCAAACAACAGTAAATCTCAGTAGTCATATTCACACAACTTCAAGTGTAATTCTAATATGCTCAAAACCAACTGCAAAATTATGATAGTAGTAAATCTCAGAGAAGATTGTGAAATAAGTGTGATTTATTCAAAATCCTACAAAAGTTCAGATATCATATAGTCTCAGCAAAAAAACACTTCAAGACAATAAACAAGCTTAAATCAGACGAAAAACACACACATATGGTACATAATGGCAATGTAGACTCCACCTGACAGCAATTATGTCTCAAAGAAAAGCAACTTATAGCAAGTTATAGTTAAGCCAAAACCAAAGAGCCAGTGAGTAAAGCACCTCCAACCAAGGTTCACAAGTGAGATTGGACTAGAAATGAGTTAAAGAACCATAGCACCACCTCAAAAGAAACAATAAATTACCTGCGAAAAGAGTACAGCACAATCACATAGATGAAAATGAGTACAACATAATCCTGATATATTAAAGGAAGTAGGCACTTTAGGTATATGGTTATGAAAAGAAAAATAAATAATTCAACAATTCACAAAATTCTTTAACTCAAGCACCACCTCAAAAGAAATAAAAGTTAGAAGAATGAAATAAGCATTTCCATGTCTCACAGCAATTCACATCAGTGACAGAAAAACAAGATTACTTCCAAGAATGACAGCAATGGAAAGCAATTAATGAACAAGATTCACATAGAGTATACAATCCCAATTCATTCAAAACTACTTAAAAAAACACAGAACTAAATCTCTTCAACAAAACATAAATAATCTACACTTTCTCAGCTTCCAAACAAAAAAGAAATTAAATGACCCACACGCACTCACTCACCACACCCACTCTCATCTCTCTACTACTGATGTTATTCTTACCCTTCCTCTATTTATAAGGACACTTAAAATATAATTGCCCTACAATACCACTTAAAAGAGTCAAATATCGCTTTATTTACAGTTCTATACTCACTTAAAAGAGTCGTGGCTTATTTCTATGCATCTAATGTTTGCAAAGAATAATTTATTTCCTTGTATTGGATAAAAGTTTAAGAGGCAGCAGAGCACCATCAATGCAGAAAGACAAGAGAAACAATACTGCAATGCCCAAGCTTCAAATCCTAAGCTTGACTTCTCTTCGTATCAAGACACTAAGTTAAACAAAAATATATAACAGATCATGCATATGGAAAAAGCACAGACCAAGCCTCACGAGAAAGACAAGAGAAATGAAGGAAGAAAAACAAGACAAGAACTCACATTTGATGAAACAATAACATAATCCAGAACTCTCAAGACATTCCCACAAGAATACGGTCTTAAAAATCACAGTCATAGTAGACTTAAAGAAATAATGGATGAAAAAGAGATGCTAATAAAGATGAACAGAGTGAAAGAAATAGAGTAATGGTGGGTTACACCAGAAAGACTGAGGAGAAATCTGAGATGGTGTGAGGGAGCAAACCCTAATTAATACCTGCAAATCAATCTCCTCATCTTCAGTCTCAGACAAACAATCAATATCGAGTTTGGGCCAAACTAAATCTCACACAAACATATACATACCTTTTCTAATGTAAATATGAACATTTAATTTCATTCGAAGTTCAAATAAGTCCAAGGAAAACTTCCGATTCCATGGCTTCTGATTCAAAAACGAGCAACAATTGCAAGACATGAATCAAATTTCAGAGAGAGAAACAATCTAAATCGCTAGAAAAAAACCAAACTATCACAAAAAAATCAAAAGCAAATTCGAGATTTACATACAAGAAAAGCCTCAATCGTTCTAGAACTCTCTCTGCCTCGTTGCGAAGAACTAAGGAGCAAGTGATGTTCAAACTGGAAGGGAGCTCGAATCAGAGCTTGCTATTCCAAGGGGTGGTGGCAGACGAACGGCGGCTCGCGATTCTCTGATGGCCTCTCCCTCTTGTGCGCTTGCTCTCGAAAAGAAGAAGAAAACACGATGGTGGTTGGGACGGGTCTCTCCTTCCCCGGCGACGACGTTGGCACCCTCACGCCGGAGATCTACCCCCTTCTCTCTTGCTCTCGCCTGTTCATCAAGGAAGTAGAAGGATGTGATGGTGATGGGGTTAGGAATGGAGGGTCAGGTTGTAGGGAGTAGAGGAAGGAGAAGCTCACTAGGGTTTGGGTTTGGGTCGAAGGGATTAAAGGCAGAGAAAGGAACACAAAGTCTGGCACAAGGAAAAATGAAAAAATATGAGAAACAATGTCACATGTTTTGTAAGGAGGGACGTTGTTTCTAGAAACAACGTCACTTGTTTCAAAATAAGGGACGTTGTTTCTTTTTTGCTTTGAGTTTATTTACAAAATTGCCACTGAATTTTTTTAACGTCAGTTATTTCAAACAAGAGACGTTTCTCAGAAACAATGTCACTTATTTGAAATAAGGGACATTGTTTCTTTTCTGTTTTGAGATTATTTACAAAATTGCCACTACGTTTTTTTTAATGTCAATTTTCTATATCACAGACGTGAATTGGTGACGTTAAATGCTTATTTTGTAGTAGTGTAGTGTAAAAATTTGAGATACACATTTCACCCCCTATTGTGTATTTCCTGCCATCTTCAAATATATGTGGTCACTTACATGTATCTTTGTGATTTCATTACATATTTTCCATTCATGATTGCTTGTGTGTAATTTGGTTGATTTGGGTTGCATTGAACTAATTGCATTAATTAATCCTACTCACACACCAAGAGGGCTTAATAGTGTCTTAAGAGTAGGGGTTCCACCTTTTTTATGCTAAATTTACCGGTAGGTGAGGTTTGGTATTTGAGGAAACTTGGTGAAATTAGCTACTAAGTGGTGATTATCAATATCTAATGGGATGGGTGGCCATTAGTTAGATATTGGACTCAAAGATGGCTTTGAGGTTTAGTATATTAAGGGATCGGACTTAGTAGAAATTGCTTGTTAACGAACTTTTTAGTTGCATGAGAAGCATTGGACATCCACTTTATAGTCTCAGTTCATTGAATGTGGTGCTACCAATGAGTTAGGACTCTAAATTTAATCAAGTAGCAATACGGGGTGCCAGTTATGGGATCAAAGCTCCTTACAATTGTGATAACCTCTAGAAATTCATGTAATGTTAGCACATTTTACTTGAGTTTTATTCAATTATGGATAAATTTTGGATACTCAAGATAGGAAATGTTCATTTGATTTTCGGTTGCACATCATTGTATATTTATGTAAATTTTGATTATTTTCGTAGTTAATTTCTTATGTTGTTTTATGTAATTTTTGTAGGAATAATTTGATGCAATAAACAAGAGATTTTAGCCCTCCACCAAGCTCCCAATTGAACAAAAATAAGAAGTAGCCATAGCAGCTCAAGGAAGAAAGAAAGGCAAAAACACAGAATCAGCGAGACTTCGCCGTGGCCTCGCCGCGGCGAGACCCACGGCGAAGTCCATTTGCCTCTGCCCATTTTGGATAGCTCGCCGTCTGCTCGCCGCGGCGAAGCCCACGGCGAACTTCATGTTCTGCTGCGTTTTGACAAGTTCAGACGCGTTTTGAAGGAAATAAAAGCTAGGGCTTCGAGCTTATTCGACATTCTTAGACTTTTGGGACATTTTGGGAGTGTTTTGCTCTACTAGGGCTTGGAGCTTGGTAGGGATTGAGCTTGGGCTTGGAGCTCCGAAGAGATTTGGGCTTCCTCTTTTGGTTTATCTCTTCCATCTTCATTCTCTTCTCTTGTTCTGTTTGTAATGTTGTATATATATGCTCCCTTGGAGTTGTAGAACATGAGTAGCTAAATACTTTGATTCTAGGATTATTTTGAACCCTTGTATGTATTGATTCTTGATTCCTCCTCTTAAGTTGCGATTAATGATATCTATGTGCTTATTTTACTCCGTTCCTAATGATTCTAAGTGATTGATCACCATTTAGATGTTGGGTTCACTTGATTTATGACTCGAGAGAGCTAGGTTGAGTGTAGAACTTGGGTAGAGTAGTGCAAGAACCGGAAGTTTGCATGACGAATGGATGGTTTTGTTGGTAAGATAGAGATATACTTGCTAGCCTTGCATAGTCACATTAGGGTTGGAGCTTGATAATTGGGTTTTATTCAAGTGTAGCAAGAGATTGTGCACTTAATAAGACTAAACACTTGTTCTTGACTCGAGAGAGCATTACAAGTACTCTATGAACCCTAGATTAGCACATGGTTTCGTTGAGAGCTTCTATGAGGGGAGGTTAATTGAGTTTTAAGAAGTACAAGGGGGAGAGATAATCTTAGGACCCATTTTATCCTTGAAGTTGGAGAATCATTTGTTTATAGTTTTATTTTCATTTTAATTTCTTAGTTAATTTTTAATCTCAACATTTGTGTCACTCAAATTGAGCGAGAGTGTGATAATCATTGTTTGACCGGGGTTTGGACAAATCCTCATGGGAACAATACTTTTCTCATCACTTTATTACTTGGCGCGACCCATGCACTTGCGGCGCAGGGCGAACAAATTGACAAGTTCATTCATTGGCTAAAGTGCTTAATCAACTTGAATTGGAATGATTAATATGCAGGGTTCCGATTTTAATCATTCGAATTCAAGGACTAGCCTAAAGGGGTTCCTTTAAGGTCTATTTGATGATTAGTCATCGATTAACTCCCTTTATCCTAAGAGAACAATGATTGCATCTAATCCATTTTCAAGAGATTCACCTTCATCCATTTTCCTTTCACTATCCTATCTTTGTGAAAATACCACAAATAATTAGTTTAGGATTTTACTCTTATTATTGCATTCACATTCATTTATAAGAAAACCAAAATTGTTTCTTATTGTTCATAGTGCATTTCATGGCATTTAGATCACTTAAAAATCAATAAAAGGCTCCGAGAGAGGGAGGGGGGGGAGAGAGAGAGAGAGAGAGAACGACCCGAGGTTGTGCCCTATAGTGTGATCTTTGGTTTATTTTGCGTTTGACCCTAAGGTGATAAGAAGACGGTCAAATCATGGTTAACGCAAGTTTTTGTCAATCTAGTACATGATTGTTTTTGTCTTTAAAATTTAATTTAAGGGTATTTTTGGAATATTAGGTAATATTAACGAATTTAATTGACTTTCTTAATCTCTCCAAATTTGGTAATGTGATCTTATAAATAGGACCAAAGGGAGTATTATTTATCAATTAGAGAGAGATAGAAGAATAATAGTTGAAAGTTTACGTGTACTACTACAAAAAAACACTTTTCACGTCTCTTTTTTGGGACTTTTTACGTCTTTTTTTACTAGGACATTGATAGGGGAGACGTAGAAAGTCAGAACTTTTCACGTCTTATTTTAATTTAATACTTGTAAAGTCCCACTTTCCACATCTCACATTTCAATATGAGACGTTGAAAGTTTTTTAAGAAAAACATGGCCACACGGCATGCTCAAAAGTTAGATGAAACTACATATTTAAAGGGATATGTATAATATTTAAAGTTAGATTCTAGGGAACATAACATAAGCATGACCAGTCAACAATATTTAAAGGGATTTGCATTTCATTTAGGCATGGCATAGATGATTTTAACAGCCTTGAGCTTTGTTTATGAAGTGAGTGGAGCAAAAATTAAAGAGCTACTGACAAGTTAACATTAAATGGATAATTACAAAGTCAAGCAACCATCAAACTCATATCCTTTGACTCATCAAGTCATGAATCATACCAATAGTAAAGATAATATAATGACTTATGCAGGGAAAACTAATTGCTTCATGCCACATTATTTGGCTATTCTTTGTAGATTTAACCAACTTCCTGAATATTTTAAATGATTTGATGATTTGATCTCTAGAAAACAGTAGTAAGCATGATGTGGGTTTGGGAATGATAAAGCCCACTTGTCATATATCGAGAGAACTCACAGAAGGGTCACTTTTGGCATTTTGTACTAAGCTAAGCGTAGATATTATCAACTCAAAATCTCAGCTTATGCACAATTTAGACAGAAGCAGAGTAGTCATAAAAGATTTCCAAGTTCAAATTCATAATGCTAGCCACTGATTTCCCAAAATCCTACTTTAACTTAACCTTTAAATTTTCAGAAACCACCTTCCTCAACTCAAACACAGCTTTAAGAAGAAAACCATAAACAAACCAGAAATTAGACAGAAAATATAGTGTTCAAAGATTACTAAACAGAGCAAAAATCAAACTTGCAACCATGAAAATAAATTCTAATATGTTCATTCTTGCTTCAAATCACTATCCTCTTCAAAGTTGATCAAAAGTCACAAAAAACTGGGATGTGAACAGTAGCTCATACAGAGGATTTCGAGATCAAACCACAAACTGCACAAAAACTCTAATTTCTTTAGGGAAATGCAATATTTAAGCCTTATCTTCGATTCAATCAGTGAGAGGTTCCTGGAAACTCATCCCAAATCAGATCCAACTTTCCTTCGATGGCGCTGGCGTCCAAAAGCTCCAGCTGACCTCTACCTTTTCTTTCGTTCTCTAGCTCGCTTAGGGGAAGATGATAGGGGAGGAGGTGGTGAACTAGATTTGGGTTTGGGAAACCCTAAGAACTACTCATTGGTGCATAGAACCTAAACTTCAATTCAAGACACTTTCTGAGAAGATGATGAATCTCTATCTCCCTCTCTCTTGTGCTCAAACTCGGCCTCCCCTCATGGACTTTCTTAGCTAAGGAGAGAGATGGAGGGAATGAGAGAACAAGAGAGGAGAGAGTGAGAGAACGACACGGAGGGAATGAATTTTTTTTTAATGTTGGGGTAGGTTTTTCACGTCTCACTTCTAGAAGTGAGCAGTGAAAAATGTGTCCCATAGGTTTTTTGATAGTACTGGCTGTCACCCAAGAGGGGGGTGAATTGGATGATGGGCTATATTAACACCTTTTTGAAATCTTTTCTTTTCTGAAACACAGTGAAGGTAATCTTCTCAAAACTTTTTCAGATTATTACAGAGTAATTCAAATCTGTTAAATGCACTAAGGGATATATAATGTAGATATGTTGAAAACTGAAGGAGTTAAGGGAAGAGATGATGCACACAAAATTTATCTTGGTTCGGTCAACCCAGACCTACATCCAGTCCTCAGGCTCCACCTGAGATTTCCACTACCCTCTTGTTTAAACTAGCACAAGAGAAGCCTATCACAGGTTTTATGAACACAGGTTCACCTGCCAACCTTTACAGAGTTTTAGAATCCTTCTAAACACTCCCCCTTACTGCCTGTAAGGCAATATCCATGTTTTAAAGCACCAAGCTTTTAGAACAACGTCAAACAGTAGAGGATTTCAACAATAGTTTTCACTTAATGAACAGATTGTGATAATCACTTAAGTACAGAGTAATGTATAATGAAATACAACTAGAGCTTAATGATCTGAGCAATGTGTTGTTCTAGTTCTTCTTTTCTAACACACTTAATCTGAGGGATTTGTAATTCTGTACAATGCTCTGTTCATCACTTTGTTTTCGTATATGCGTTGGGTGTGTCTCATCTGATCCAGATGTCTTCAAGTCTTTTATATGGAGCTTGATAAATTTTTGTCCGTTGGAGACTTGAAGAACTAGCCGTTGGAAATTTGCTTTAACTAATCTTGCAAAGGATAAGACAAGAGAAACAGAGACTGAGTAACGTTGCCCTGCTGCTACCTGCTACTGTACTTGCATGTCAGCTTTTTCAGTAGCGCTAGCTTGATCTGCTATCGCTAACCTCATAGTGTGAGTTCTGTACTTAAGCTGTTAGCTAAACAAGTAAACATATAATGCATAGCAGATGTTATCTCAAGCATAGTCCATTAGCTCAATGAGATGGATAATATTTATATCAGCTAAGGTTTTTCATAAAGTATTCTCTATCAATAGACATAAACATTATCGCTAGCATATTCTTCTAATCCATCGCTCAAAGACAAAACATATTATATCAGCATATATTTTTCTATCGATTGTTAATCCCTTATCACTAGATACTTGATTGCTTATTGGCTTTAAGGATACAATTATCTAAGTATTCAGAGGTATCTCAAGGTATCCTATTATCGATGGATAAACATGTTAGCGCTAGCAATCATGTTAGCTTATTTGACTCTTGCTCTCAGGCTCTAGCTATCTGAATGATTATTATCTGAAGCACTTTTGTTATCAATAGCTTAACCTGTTATCGCTAGCTGATTTCTTTTGTCCACAGACTTGGTTTATTTATCTGCTGGGCTTTCTTTTATGAACTTCTAGCGATGGTATCTTTCTTAGCGATAGTGAATGACTTAGCGATTGATATTAACCTTGTTATTTCTAAGTCTTCACTTGCTATTCCTTTCTATCTATTAGCTATAGGGATTCACTTAGCGATAGAGATATTCATTCTTATTATTCTGCTAAGTTATCATTTGCTATTTGATGGGTCTAGCGATAGTGATCTGTTACCTATCAGACTTTACTCGTTTAATTCAGAGGTAACTTACTCTTATGTTTTCTATGAGCCAGTCTTCATCAAAACTTAAGATTCTAACATTTTTCACGTCTCACTTTTAAAAGTGAGACGTGAAAAATATGTCCCCACAGGTTTTCCACGTGTTATAAAATTTATGAGACGTGGAAAGTCATATCCCCACAGGTTTTTTACGTCTCATAAAATTTATGAGACGTTGAAAGTCACTTTCCACGTCTCATAAATTTTATGAGACGTGGAAAGTTTTTTTTTTAAATCCACGTCTCATAAAATTTGCAAGATGTGAAAAGGGTACTTTCCACGTCTCAAAAATTTTGTGAGAATTGTAAAGTTCTTCCCGCATTCTTTTCCACCCTATTTCGTGTTTACCGCTTTTTTTCGAGAATCTACATCTCATAATTAAAAAAGAAACGTTGAAACTTTTTTACATATCTACAATTTTGTCACCGCCTTTTTTCTACATCTCATATTTAAAAAAGAGACTTGAAATGGGGACGTAAATACTGTTTTTTGTAGTAGTGGCAGACAAAAAACATAATAATAAAAGCTAAACCTCTAATTCAAACAAAATATAAATTGCCAATAAAGGAAAAATATGGATGTTCAAATATAAAAGTAATATTCAAATGATTGCAATGATAATAGAATGCTGGAATTTTTATAACATCCATTTCAAAATTATATTTACATTTAAATTGGAGGGGCGTAATATTGAAAAAATAAAACTTTAAGGAGGTAACATTTAAATTTTAAAATGTCTGGAAGGTAATGTGCAATTAAACTAAAGTTCAAGGGAGTTTTATGTAAACATAAACTTAAAAAGATACTACATATGATATGGTGAGGTGTCTTATCTTAGTTTGACATAGCAATTTCTGTCAAGAAATAATGGTTAGTAAATGGCAGGGGTCCATAATAAAAAAAATTAATGTTTAGGATATTAAATTTAAACTTTGAAACGTTAAGAGGGTTATATGCAACTGCCCAAGAATTAGAGGGTTTTGTGTATAATTTAACCTAAGAAAAGCGAAAGAGAATTAATGATGTGAAGAATACAATCACTTGATGTGTTAAGGATTCATGATTCATCTTAGATTATACTCTTTTAACTGACTAATTTTAATCAATTATAATGATAGTTACTGCTTAAGTGTCATAATGTTCTGCCAAATCATTAGTCTTTTTTTAATCACTGTAGAATTTGTTCTTGCAATATTTAAACAACTAAATTAGATTATAAAGCAGTCGCCACAAATTTGTGGAACTATCTCCCCAAACATTTGTGTCTAATTCTTTAGATCTAACTTTTCTCTTAACCTCTAAGTACATCATTAATATTCATATACTTTGATTTAATGATGGCCAGTTTAAAAATCCACATCAAGAACAACAAATTAATATAATTGGAAAACAAAAATCTATGCATAAGCAAAACTCCACATAGGAGAAAACAAAAGAGAGTAGAAAATTAGTTTCTTAGTTAGACTACGTTTCTAAACTAAATAAAATTTTGGAAGTCCACAATTATGACAAACAATTGCAAGTAATTAAGGAGCAAAGAAAGAGAAAACTTTCTAATAAGCTAGCTCTCCACTTTCAAGATGCTTCTTCTGTTTTTTATGCGAACAACCTTCAAGATGCTTCTGCAGACGTCAATTATCTCCAAGAGAATTAAAGTACTCACTCCGGTCCCAAAAATAATCTTTTTTCCTCAAAACTAATTTATTCTACTTATAAACTAACATATAATCTAATTTCATGTGACATATGTTATAATTTAGTAGTCTAATTTGCTTCCTTAACTTTCACAAAAAAAGTCAAAGTAGTCTTATATTTAAGTCCGGAGGGATTACTTAATTAGAATAATTAGATACCTCCTCTCATCGGACAATTTGGAATCAAATTTGGAACTCTATTTTTTTTTCTCCCTTTCATTAACTTTGGACGCACTAATACATTAAGGCTTATTGAGAGAGATGTATAAAAAAAAGAGCTTATTGAGAAACATGCTTCTCCTGACTTTATTTTTCATACTATTAATTGATGTTTTATTAATGTTATGACGATTATTCACATAGATTAAAACATCAAAGCTTACAATTGGTAACTAAAATTAAAGCTCATTTTTTCTTTTCATCGACTTGGGACCCAGTGACGCTTTAAAGCTGATAAAGAAAGATGATTCTTCTGGATTATTTTTCAAAGTGATTAATTGATTTTAATATAATGTTATGATGAGCATTCACATAGATTAAACACATCAAAGGTTATTAAAGAAAGATGCTTTTCTTGGCAATGAATTTATGATAATATCTCCCGAAAAATAAATATTTAACAAGCTTTATTTCTTAATTTAATTATCTCATATAAAAAATATGAAATCACTAACACATCAGTGCAAAGATACAGAGCAACATTATCATTATTGTATCGTAGGAACGAAGCCGGATTACCACTCAAACAAAAATCACAAATTACTGACTTATACATCCACTATTAATTAATATTCATGCACATAATGAATCCTAATTGTCTGGTGACCAGGAGGCTAGTCCTTGTGGGGGCCAAACAATTCTTTCTTGATGCTAATAACACTGAGAATAAAGCCAATAATGGCTGATATTAGACCTATGATTGTCCATGGGGTATTAAAATGTTTTCTCTGCAACTCAACAAACCAATTCAACACTGTATATTCATAAATCTTCTCAATCTCTTGCTTTACCTTGTCATAAACCCCTGTATCAAGCACCAAGTCAGTACTTATAGCGTTGAAGACTTCGGCCACTTCTTCATCACTTCCAAGATGGTTCTTCAAAACCCTAGCTTTTCTCAAAACTTTGACGTCATCAGCATGATCAATCAAGGAATTTAGGAATGAAACATAGTTACTTATCTCATAGTTGCTCTTGTTATTATCCGGGCACATCTCGAACGCTATCATGTTCAAGAATATTTGAGCTGTGAAGTCATCCACCGTGAATGGTGGAATGTAAAGTGTTCTACAACTTAAACGTATGCTTGTGAGATCTTCCTTCATGTTTTTCTCGATTTTGATCGCTGAAGTTGTTATAAGTTCTTGAATGTTCCTATGTGTGGGAGACTTTACTCTCAGTGGCAACGCATCTATTACTACATGTTTCTTCACCATCAATGTGATTAGAAGATCCAGCAAATGAACCGGCTGATCGGTTGGCTGAGACTGCAGTTGGGTGATGTCACGAGATTGGAGAAAACAAATTATGAACCTCCTCAAAACAGAATCATCACCCTTGCTTAATATCTTCAATACTTGGTATGGAAGCTGGTTCTCCAACAAGAGCAGATCTTGTTGCACAATAGTTTCAAATGCTTGTACTTTTGATGATTTCATCACTTTGTGAATGACATGAAGTAAAGCACACCCATCTACAAACAAGATCCAAGAGAGCTTATCTTTGTCCATGCCTTGAATCACATCTTCATTGTAGAATTCCTCGTTTTTTATTTTGGATTGAATGGATTCAAGTAATTTCTGTGCATTTTCCTTGCCTCTTACATCATCTTTTATGTACGTTGATGCACACATTCGCTTGTACTCTTCTCCTTTAGGATGATGAATAGGACCAATGGAAACCAACTTAGGAGAGTAATACTTGTCAAACTCATATCGTTCTCGAAGATATGGGGGCACCTGTTATAATTATAAATAGTCATCATTCTTTGTTAACAACTAACAAATCATATATACTCCCTCCAGTTTAATATGTAGGAATTAATAACTAATTTGTTGAAGCTAAGAATTTTTTTAAATTAATTATTTGTAATAAATGTTGGTTTCCTCTTAAAGTACTCATTTTAATCATTTGCATTGAAAAACACTCACTTGGTGGAAAACTCCTTTAATATGGGAAATCATTAAAAACCTTAGGAAAGCAAATTATCACCAAAATTGTAAGGGAATTGAGAGCAATTCATTTGAATTATGAAAAGATGACTTTACCTTGATTGATTAGTGGTACATTTATACATCATGGCCCCACAATTGACAAGTCAATTTGCCGTTAATCATAAGTTAGGATAAACTTGTCTTTTCACAATTCAAATGAAGTGCTCATATGTTCCTTAGAACTTCTTAGCAATTTGATGATTGCATGCGATTGATAGTGATAATTTGTTATCCTTGAAACCTTAGTGTAATTCCCAAATTATACATTTCGAAATGGAATGTGTAGTTTGGAAGAGTTAATTACAATATAATCATTTTAAGTGAGAATATGTGAGTAAGTGTGTTTTTGTGTGTGTGTGTGTGTGTGTGAGAGAGAGAGAGAGAGAGAGAGAGAGAGAGAGAGAGAGAGAGAGAGAGAGAGAGAGAGAGAGAGAGAGAGAGAGAGAGAGAGAGAGAGACCTTTTGTATCTTGACCTGGTTACCAAAAGATTGTGACTGCGTTGTTTGCATTTGCGTCTGCTTATGCGAATTCAGCAAACAATTTAATTCATCTTCCAATGTAGGTGATAAGGACCCCATGCATGAAATATTGAAGGTAATTGAACGTGGTGGGTCTAGCCGATCACAAGATATAATGAGAATTTCTAGTGTAGGTGTGTTCAGTCATTTCAACTGCGCAAACTAATAAACTTCGTATATACTCTTGTTGGAATCAACATGATGAGATGATGAAGCAAAATATTAAAGTCATTGTGAAGATTTAATTTTTTAAAAACTTTCACTTTGGAACCAATTATATACATAATTCACCTGTATTTTAAATGCAAATTCTACTTATATATCCAGGTCATACGCCTCAACTCTGGCTCTTTGATAAATATATATATATATATATATATATATATATATGTGTATGTATATGTATAATACTCTTCAGTTTTAAATGTATGAGGTAGATAACTAATTTATAAATATTAAGAAAATTGGTCAAATTTTATTATTTATAAACATATGTGTTGATTTCTTTAAAATATCACTTTTAATTTTAATTCACATCGATCAAAAGTAGTTTGCAATCAATAAGAATAACCTATGAAAAAATATAAATTTGGGAGTTGAAATAATTAAGGTCTTATATTCAAACACCTAAATTAACTTACAAGTAAGACATGAGGAAACACATACAAAAGCTTTAGAAGGTACTATTTTTTTTAGAAACATTATTTATAATTTGACACTTCAATTAGTACTAGCACTTAATTTCTATATAGCAATTTGAGTTCTTTTATAATCATTAGAATCAATCTAAGTATAATAAATAATGAGCGTACGTATATAGGAACCAATCTTTTGTGAGCTAAGCTTAAATTTATTCGCAGTTAAAGCTAGTAACACAAGCATATATACTTTGCCTATGAAAAACATAAGCTCTTGCCCTCGAGCTTTTATTCTTAGAAATTCGACGTGGTACACGTTATGGCTATTGATTATAATATGTAAGCCTTGGAAGGTGGAAAGGTATTGACAATATAATTTGGCACTTCTTTTTCAAAGTAGAGACAGGACTTTTGATACCATAGCCTTGCTCCCAACTTTGCTTACTCTACACACCAAGCATTTCTTATAACGATTACTCTTATTTACTACTCCATTTTGATCCTAACTTTGATGAATGAGATAACCACGTTGGACAAAGTATAAAAAATAAGTTAGATTAAAGGGTTAAGGGTCAAAAATACATATGTGATTTTGTCAAAAGTCTATCCAGCACCAAATGTTATTTTTTGGACAAAAAATACACATGATCTTTCAAATTGGATAAAAAATACACATCTACAGTTAAATTATGGTCAAAAATATAAATTTAATTTTATAAAAAGGTTCATCCAGCACCAAGCGTTTTTTTTCGGAATATAACTGTAAATGTTACTTTTGATCCAATTTGAAAACTCATGTGTATTTTTGGTCCAAAAAAAAAACATTTGCTGCTGGATGAACTTTTGGCAAAATCATATGTGTATTTTTTTACCCTTAACCCTAGATTAAAATGCGTTAGTTTCTATAAAGTACATTTTTATCCATTTACATCGAAACACTATTCTTGTTCAAAAAAAGTTATGTCTGGCTTTTGAATACAAGTGTAATAAGTAAAAAAGATATCCCATAACATAGCTATGGGGAAAATCGTTAAAAAAAGTAGAAAAGAGATTTTTAAGGCGTATTTGAGACCCAATAATAATATTTAAAAATTAAAAGGCCTCAAAACTGAATTATTTGACCTAACAGCCATTATAACGTACTCTCGTAAATTTTTAAGGAAATAAAGGAGAAAATTAAGTATTAAAATAGTTCAGTGGCGTCGAGCGATTGAGGAAATATTATGAACTAGTACTATTTTGGGGATTTAGGGAAAAAATTATGATCGAAGAGGCTTGATTCTCTCCAAAGTTGGATAGAAAATTTTAAAGCAATCTTTTGGGAATTAATTTAAGACTTATTTTAACTTGAAAATCAAGAAAAAAGCTAGAGGATGCTTTAACTATTTTAGGAAAATTATTGAGGTAGAGAAGCTAATTAAGGTGAAAATATTTTATTAAGTATCATAGATTAATTAGTTTCTGAAATTTGTTTGATGATTTCAGATAAAGGAGGGTTAAAATTGTCAAAATTCCTTATCTCTAGCCTAAAAAGGATTTAATTTGGGCTAAATTTAAATCCAAATCTTGTAGCTCAAATAACTAAATAGATAGGCGGAGATTGCTTGGATATTTCAAATACTGAAAGTTTTTTATTTTGTTTTTAATCAAAGTCACTGAATGTTGATGTTATAAGAGATAGGCCATATATATACAAACAGCCCAACAAGGGAAAAGTTCAAAAAATGTAATAAAACGTAGTCATTTCCATCCTAAATAGAAGATTAAATTGACATTTTTTTTAGAGAATAAAGACGTCAAGTACACCACTTTATGATAACATATATTACATATAATTATATTTTGAGTTAGCTCACAAGGTAAAGTATTTTTGAGAAAAAATGATAAGTATAAATATTATAAGGGTAAAGGGTTACTCACGTTAATTTGTCAAAACTGTGTCTAACATCATACTAAAATTTTAGTGCAAAAATACCCACTTTAATTTATAAAAAGTAGGTTCGGCACCAAATTAAAATTTTAGTGGGTGACAAGCATGGCAATGTTCATGATAGTCATGCCCTTGTGGGCAATGCTGGTGGATAAGCATCGGTGTTTACGATGGTTTAGACTTGGCGGCAGAAGCGATAGGTTATAAGCTCAAAACAATCATGATGGAAAATAGGGGACGAATCGGCTAGAAGACAAGTAGAAAGACTCGATAAACGGAACAAACGGATGATCGATGGGAGGAAGAACACCCGTCTCTTACAACCCTAACCACAAAGACACCACAAGGATAATCAGTCCTTGATACAGTCAAGTATTCAATCAAGAATACATCGTGCAAGAAGAGCTCACACAAGATATTAAAAATCTCTCTAAAAACATAGTTCTTATCAAATCATCTTTATTCATTCAAATCTTGAAATTCAAGTACAAGATGTTCTTATAAATAGGCAACAAGACAACACTCTAGAATTAGAAATCCTAAGACTTCTAGGAATGATGCCTTAATAATGATTGATTGACTTTATTGGCACCATTCAATCCTAAAGGAAATAGGAAATTACTTAAACTTGAAGTAAAAGTCATCTTCCTAAAGAAAATAGGAAACAAAAAGAAGCTAATTTAAAAATAGGAAATTAAAACAGTCTTCTAGAACAAGCAATGACCAAAGAATGCCTTATTCAATGGAAATAAAATAGGAAACGAAATTCAATCAACCTAAATGAATAATGACTCCTTCTTGATGCTTCTTTATGACTCTAGGACGTCATCCATTCTCCTCCTTCAAGGCACATGCTTGTCACATGGTATTTTAAGTTAATTATTCAATTTGGACTGCATATGGGCTTTGTAATTCATCTTGTTGGGCTTTTAACATTAAGACGATTCTTGATGCTTCTTGAACCTTCTTGGATCTTCAAAAAGAAGTATTTATCTTAATATTTTCATGCAAGAAAATATATGGGCCTTTAATACAACCATTTGGGCTTGGATGTGGTTGAATCAAATTTTAGAAACTCTCTTGGTCCACTATAAAATGCATTTGGGCCCCATCTCGAAATATTAATGCACCATTGCACTTCTATATGCCATGGTGGCTTTGGGGGTACCCTGCCATGTGTCACATTGAGCTCCACACATGGAGTCAACCATGTCATCATCCAAGTAATAATCCATGTCATCCTCCATGTAATCATTCTTAGGCAATAAATTTGTTGAACACCTTGGACTGCTTGCTGGCCTTTGTGATCTTTATATTGAACATCTTTCTGTATGCTATCAAATCAAGTGCAAATGGAAGCTATGGAGAGATTAGTTGTATTTTCCATTTTAGATCAAAGTCTAAGAAAATATTATCATTGAAGAAGAGATAAAAATACTACTACATAAAACATTTTTTACATATTATTTTTTAGATTTTTCACATCTCATTTTGGTAGGATGTGGATAGGGGATTCATAAAAAATCCCCACTTTCCACGTCTCTTATTCGAATAAGAGACGTGAAAAATCCTTTTTTTTAAAAAAAAAAAAGATTTTGGACTTTCCACGTCTCTTATTCCAATAAGAGACATGGAAACTCCATATCTAATAAGAGATGTGGAAATTCTTTTTTTTTAAAAAAATTTATTTTTTTATTTAAGATGATTAACCTCAATCCAAAAAACTCTCAATATTTTATTTCAGAATAAATGGAAATACAACACTTAAAATGAAAAAAAAAATAAACTAGTTTTATTATTTATAGTTAAACTAATATTACAAAAGTGTTAGAATGCAACTTTGATCCTAAATATTGGATGGTTAGCAAAATAAATAAATAAATAAATAAAATTTCATAACAGTTATAAATCTTAACACAAAAGCTTCCCATTAAGAGTGTCAACAGCTTAAAAAGATCCTCCTCCTTCACTCCTCTGTGCATATCAGAATCATATGACTCCGGAAATGGAAGTTTTAGCAAAAAATATCACAAGGGGCAGAAAAAAAACTGTACCTTGAAGTAATCAACAGCAACAAAGTTAGCCCATCAAAATATAAGCATTAAAGATTAAACAAAAGTGCTGTGATCAGCCTAAAATACCCCAGAATATTTTTTTTATGAATAGTTCATGATTAATTAGAAATAAATTACCACATCATTTACATCACTTTAGGACAAGATATGACCCTAACCTACATAAAACTTTCAATACAAGTATAGAAGCTATCCATAGATCAATGATACAATATTGGTGAGCGCTGTGTAAGGTAAAGCAATGGCCATATGGGTTGAAAATTTAGAAACCTTAAGCTAGCTATTGAACCATATCAATTTGGCAGTTGATGTTCTCTAGAATTTAAAAGAGATTATGTCAAACTATTGAACCGTATTAGTGTGAGTGTGGACACCTAATTAAATGTGTTTTTTCTAACCTTCTCAAATCTTTCCGGAGTTATGGTCAACTCTCACTCTGCAACTGCTTGAAGAGATTTTTCCGCAAGGGGCTCCATAGTAACAAACCAAGCCACATATAGAACAGTTTGTGGTTACATATATCAACCACAATGCCGCATAATAATCTGGAAAAAATTGTCAAAGATACCGTACAAGCCAGCAACCTCATTAAGTGTTCCATCCTTGTTCATCACATCAAGTGTCCCATACAATTAGAAGCCCAAGCTCCTTACAAATCCCAAACCTCAATTACAAAAAGGATGCAAGGATAATAGTCTAAACATCCAAACTACGGCTTCTAAGCTAAGTAAGCTATCATTTCCTAAATTACAAACAATACAGAATTAATTTATTACCCCAAGCTCATCTAACTCCCAATCAAATTCACAGAATACCTGCATCAAGCAAACAAACAGAAAAAGTGAACTCATTGAAAAGCAGATGTAGAACAAACCTAAAACGGAGGGGCAAATTCACAGAATACCTGCATCAAAAAATCAAGTGATTGCAATTGCAATTCAGCGGGTTATATAAATGAGCACCCAAACAGCATCACAAGAAACAAATCACACAACTAGAATTAAATAATCATATCAAAGTTTTGTTTGAAAAAGTTTTATTGATGTTGTATAACTTTATTTGAGTCATGAATCCCGCAACTCATTATACAAAATAGAAGACCGGTTCCAATTTGTGAGAAAAAATTTGTAACACTCAAATAAACACGCATGTACACAGAAGCTAATTACTGCCGACAAGAATTCACAGAAGTAAGGTTCGAATTCGAAAATATAAATGGCAGTTGTCAGTATTTGTTTGCACATGATTGATAGCTTTTTAATCCACACTCATATGCCTTCACATTTCTTCTGTGGATGCACACATCAATTATTGAACCTTAAACTGCATCATTATATTCTATCCAATTGGTTTCTTAAGAAATTTGAGTTCTTGCTGTTTACCAACTTCATGGATTACTTTATAAATAAATCGAACTTGTCATGTATAAGATTAACCACTGGACAACCACTGATGCTGCCAACCACTGGACATTTGGCGACAAAGCAATACTATAGATTATAGCTGTATCTACCCCTCTTCTTACCTAATAGAGAAGATTGTTACAGGAAAAATTAAAGGAAATTCACAGTCATAGTCATAGACCATAAAGACATCAGAAATGAACAATACTGTTACATTCAGTACCTCTCTATTCCAGTGAACCCTCACCATACATCATAAATCAAGTGAATAAGTTTCAGAAACCAAACTAAGCCTATGACTTCTTGTTCAAAGAAAAGCGACTGTGCAGCAGCTTTACCATATGATTTCATTAAGATACATCCTCCATCTAATCTAATAATTTCGTTACAATCAATCTCTAAACTTGGTAACATGGCCAAGAAAATTCTTACCCTTACAAAATTAATACTCCCCAAAACGAATAACAACTGATTAAACATGAATTCACAAACATCCATTAACTACCAAGAATCGTATTACTCATTTTCAATCAAAAGTTCGCTTATAAAGGTAAAAGCTTTACCACGAAAGACCCAGAAAAAAGAAACCCCATTTTCCAGGATTAACCTTAGGATTAGTAATGTGGCGAAAAACCCTTAATCGATGGAAAAAAGCATATAGAGAGAGAGATTGACCTTAGGATTGGTAATATGGGAATTCTTGCGGATCTCGGAGGCAACAGTGGAGCGAAGCTGAGAGGGGAAGACGATTTCGTTAAGATTGTAGACATACATGATAGTGGGGATTGATCTGCAGGCAGTCTTGAAAAAATCGAAGACCCGTCGCCTTGCCTCCTCAAGATTCACAGACTTAGGAGGAACCTTCACGCTCTTCAACACATTCGCCATTCTTTGTTCTTACTCCATTCTTTTAGAATATGTTGAATGTTTTCAGAAGTCATATGCCTAGTTCTGAGAAATGAACAAAAATCAATAATAAAAAAAACAAGCTCCCTCTTGTGCTGGGGATAGAAAATGCAAACATTAAGACACAAACTCACAAATAGGGTCTGAAAATTTACACAATGGACCAAGTAAAAATAGGATGTGTTCAAATGAAAAGGGGAACCATCACTGTTGGCACGATTAAGGCTTTCTGAATGGGGGAAAATGATGTGAGTGGAAAATTTACCGGAGAAGGTCAAAGAAACTTTCAAAATGGAGCAGCAGATGTGGATCTGAAGTCAGAGCCTACAACCCAAAGCCCTAGGCCGTGGAAGAAGGAACAAGAATGCTGGATATTCGTCCAGCATTGGCGAAGCTACTCTCTCTCTCTCTCTCATACTCGCCAACCACTCTCTCTTTCTCCTGCTATGATGGTGATGAAGATCGATGGAGCAGAGCAAAGAAGAGAGGGATGCGAGCAGGACTGGGTTTGAAGCACAGATAGGTTTTGTTCCTTTTTTTTTTTTTAAGTGAATCCACTTTTATAAATTTTTATAAGAGATGGAAATTGTGTAATCTACGCCTCACAAATTACAAGAGACGTTGAAAATTCCTTTTCACATCTCATAAATTTGTTATGAGACGTGGATTACTTCTTCTTTTTTAATTTTTTAAAGTGAATCCACATCTCATAAATTTTATGAAGCGTATAAAATTCTTTTTCACGTCTCATAAATTTTATAAGACGTGGAAAATTATGAATCCACGTCAGATAAAATTTATACGACGTAGAAAGTGACTTTTTATGTCTCATAAATTTTATGAGATGTGAAAAGTGTTTCCAGCTTTCTTTTTTGTTTTTGCATCTTTACCGCTCTTTTTTTTTAAGAATCCACGTCTCATAATTAAAAAAAAAACGTTGAAACTTTTTCACATATTTACAATTTTGCCACCGCCTTTTTTCTACATCTCATATTTAAAAAAGAGATGTGAAATGGGTACTTAAATACTGTTTTTTGTAGTAGTGAAGGGTTTAGGCTTCACTTTTGGTACTATGAAAATGATGGAAGAGAACTACGGTGATGGAAGATGAGAGAGCAAGCTAGCAACGCATGGAGCTGGGGCGAAGAAGAGAGGAGAGGAACAATGATGGTGATGACCGATCGATCTTGGGAGAGAAGGGAGAAGAAAATGGTGATGATGAGGGTGGGTTAATTTTTTTTTTTAAAAAAAGGCCTAACCTGACGCTTATATAAGCATCGGGATAGGGTTTCAATGTTTAAAAAAAATAAAAATAAAAAACTAAAAGCCTAATCTGGCGCTTAAAAATATAAGTACCGAGATAGGCCATAAAAATTTAACCTGACACTTACAATTATAAGCGTCGGGATAGGGTTTCAATACTTAAAAAGAATGAAAAATAAAAAACTAATAGCCTAACCGAGCGCTTAAAAATATAAGCACCAGGATAGGCTATAAATGTTTACTAAAGGAAAAAAAAAATAGAAAACCTTATCCCAGCGTTTGTATTTATAAGTGCTGGGGTAGGTTTTCAAAATTTTTAAAAAATGAAAAATAAAAAACTAAATACCTATCCCAGCTCTTATCTTCATAAGCGTAAGGATTGTAGCGCTGCATTAGCCTATCTTTGTAGTAGTGTTTCCCTTAAATATCTCATGGACCTTCTGGTGTTTTATAACACTCGAGTGTTTTCTATGAGAATACTAAGTTGATACTATATACTTGGTTGTTCTTGAGAAATTTTTAGAACACTTTCAACAAGACTCCACATTTCCCTTAAATCATTCTTTATACTTTTTCTTACTTGAACTATGTCTTAGTTGTCATAAAAACATTAGGGTTCAACATTTATAAATGTATATAATAGGATGTATATAAATAATATGATTTAATATCTATAACTTGGTTTATCCTTAATTTTTTCTCAAAAATCAATAGAAAAAATATCTAAAAACATTATTCCTTAATCTCTTTAAGATTTTCAATCTTTTATTCTTTTTAAATATTATCCATTGATATTGTAGCTCTCTACTTAATATGTTCTTTTAATATATTTTTCCCATTTAAATAATTATTTCCTAAATTTCATTTAAGATAAGATAATTTATTCCTAATATCGCTGAAGTTCTTTAAACGAAAATTGGGATGTTACAATTCATCAAAAAATGCAATAGAAGGCATTTTTTTTTCAAACAAGCAATATTAAAATTAAAGTTAACGTGTAAAAGTAGCCATGAGATCTATCAAAAGCACACCCAACAACATATGTGTAACACCCCAAAATTTTGAAAGTAGGAAATAAGGAGCTATTCAAAGTCTTGAGGTATTATTTAAGAATTAAAAGACCTTATAAATGAATTTATGAAGTTCAAGGTATTTTTGAGGTCTATTTCTTTCATAAATTGAAGAAAAATAGTTAGAGGAAGAATTCTAAAATGTGAATTTTAGGAAATTTATTTTGAGTCTTAAATAAAATCATTGCGGAAGAAAATCCTTATTTAATACAAGCATTTATTTATAAAAGATTATTTTCAAGGAGGGACTAAACTGAAAATAGTGAAAAGTTTAAAGTATAGGGGCCAAAACGGTATTTTTACCGCACAACACCCCATTAAACCCATTGTCTCTGTTCCTTCTTCATTTTACGCCCTGTAATTCATCCCTTCGAGCAGGAAAAAGAGAGAGGGCTCCTGAGAGGGAAGGAGATTCGCCGGACTTCATGGTGTCGTCGGCGCCGAAGGAGGAATTTTTCCTAACATGAACAACATGTTCAAACTTAAGTAAGGCTGCCTTTCCATTTCCACCACCTATTTCTTCGATTAGTGCTATTTTTGAGAGAGGGTTTGAACAGGCTTTAGGTTTTTTTGGAAGCTTTTGAATGATTATATGGGAAATAGAGTTTAGATATTGTGTTTCCCTAAAGAAATTTAAGTTTGCACGAAAGAAATTGTTGGATTCTTAAATCTTCCATCTCTGCTATTGTTCACTGTCATAAACCACGAATTGATGTTCTAATTGGAACAAATCAGGTTCTTAGGAGTGTGTATGAGAAGCTTGGAAGGCCTCACAATTATATTATGGCTGATTTAATTTTGTATCTCCTCTAATTCTTATCGGTAACCGAAACAGGGGAACATAATTGAGTTTGGTTGTATATGATGGTTGTTACTAATGAAAAGTTTTTTTTTTTTTGGTGAAAGAATTTTAGAAAGGGGTTCGGGCTCAACCCAATCCAAGGGCAGGGCACCTAACTCATGATCCACTGGGGCCTGTCCTTGTGGGCTCTGAAGCATGACAAGTAAGCCCATTCTGTCTGTCCACACAGGTAGGTTAACGCCCAGCTTCACTAAGCTGTGGAGATGCCTCCCCAAGCGCCGCGACTGGAGACACAACTAAGTGTCACTCCCAGGAATCGAACCCGTGCCAAAGTGGACAACCAAGCACTAAGTCCAACTCCCTCGCCAACTGAACCCACGGACGATGGGTAAAAGTTTTTTTTTTTTGGTCATTGGTTATTGCGTGTCTTTGAATTAAAACCCGAAGCTTTGAAGGAAAAATGGGAAATGGAAGATGCAAATGTATATTAGTGTATGATATTGGAGTTGTATATGATTGTTTTGTTTGAAAATTTCAAAAATTGATAGAATATGGTCAAAGAATGGTTTTTTTTTCTTTTTTTCTTTTTGTATGGTTTCTGCCAAATTAGTTTGGATATAGAGAATTAAGTTTTGATTCAACCCAAGCCTCTCAATGAAGTTCCATAGGAGCAATGGGAATTTAGAAGTTGTTAATTGTTTGGATAAATATTGAAATTCAAAACAGAGAGTGAATGCTAAATTGTGTTTTAAAAAAAAAAGTTAAGATTTGATTTGTTTATTATTGCTTTGTGTTTTCCCTAAACTAGTAGTTTGGATGTAATTTTTTCTTTTTCTTTTTTTGAACAAAGAATGAAATCAATCAGAAAGGAAAATGAAGTGAAAATGTAAATTTAAATTGAGACTTGTGCAAAAGATTGGTTGGATCTATTGATTGTTTGGATGTGTCATTTCATATTCTAGTGTTTAACTATCTTGTATTGATTTCAATAAGCACTAAAATAGTTTATTTACAATGTTCAGACCCATACAAGCTTGAGATGTTATCTCATTTTCTGAGAAAGATACAAATCTAGAATAAGAGCCAAGAATTTATTATTTTAATCGAAAATATTAACCTGTCTCTCATTTTAATTAAGACAAAGGACTGATAAATTAATCTAATGTAAGTATGTGTGTTTGAAAGTTAAGATAGATGTGTGTGGTGGCAGAACTAAATCTGATTTCACAAAGTTATTGTGGTTCTCTGTTTATTGAAGTGATAATAAAGGAAATTAATTATCTAGACTTGAATTCTAAGTTTTAACGTGTTTCAATGCAAAAGAATGAGAAATTAATTTTAGTTGAAGTTTCTTACTCTGTTTTGGATAAATTGTGATTCAAATATGTTCCACTTGATGCTGAAATTTTGAGACAATAGTTTTGATTAATGAGAAATACTTAGATGACCTATGGAATTGAGAGATTACTTAAGTTCCAATTTGGGGTCAACACTGATTGGACTTAGAGTTTATTGTCTCTTGCTTTGAAACTTTTGTAAAGAATTGAGTTTCATAAATTTGATAAATTATTCAAAGGTGTTGGAAGAATATCGAAAGGTAAAGCCAAAAGCTAAATTTGTTTATTTATGTATTGACATTTCGGAATGTATATATAATGTTCTTATTGAAATATTTAGGGGGAGAGGTTTAAAAAATCAATTAGAGAATATATGTTTAAAGGTTAGATGTGATACCTATGGGATGATTGCATGTAATAAAAGAGTTTTTATGCAATGGATCATGCATATTTTGTACAATTTCTTATCCGATGTTGAGTGTTTGTGCATAAGAAATTTCACAAATTGAAATAAATGATTTTTTTTAAAAGAATGGGAATGCTTTTAGCAGAAGAACTAGTCACAAAACGCATGCATTCGTAGCTTTTTGCTGCGCTTGTCACTCGTAATGTTTGGGTTGCGCTTGCTTTTCATAGCTTTCCGGTTGCGCTTGATACTCATAACCTTTGGGTTGCGCTTGATACTCGTAGCCTTCGAGTTTCACTAGGTATTCGTAGCCTTGAGCTACGCTTGTTCGTGGCTTTTATGTTGGGCTTGTTTTTCGTGGCTGATGTTACGCTAGCTAACCGTTTTGTGTTAGTTCCTCTAATGAAATGGGTTATGTTTTCTTTTAAAAGTGTTTTTTTTTTCAGATTATTGAATAGGATTGTTTTACCAAATCTTTATTCAATTCGAATTTATAAATAATTTTGTTTTCTTTTTATACAAAAAATGTTATGAAGCAAGAGTAAAGATTAAAATTTGTGCATAAATCAATGATAGTGTTTACCTCTTTTATATGTGAACTTTGTACCAATAAACATGTATTTACATATTTATAATCTAGTCTTTCATGGATTTAAAATGTGACATACTTCTACCAACAAGCAAATATCTATTTATCTACCCGAGCAATGAGATTGCATTTACTTATTAAATTCTTTGTATTTCAGACAGTAGAACGTGGATCACCTACTTATTGGATAATCGCTTGGATGTTATGGTAAAGTAAGTTTTAAAAAAAAACATTGATTTATTTTTTGTTGTGTATAAAAGTTGTTTCATAGTTGTTTACTTACTTTGTATATTCATTTTTATATGCATTAAGAGAAAACTGCTTTTTAAGTAGTGAGAAAAAAAGTTTGTTGATGAATATTATAATTCTGTCTATAATATTATTGGAGTAGAATTTTCCGAATATGAATAAGAAATAGTTAATGAAAAAAGGGCTTATGAAGTGGGTTTACCTTATACTTCATGCCGGCCACGCCTTAATATTTTAGGGTGTGACAATATGCTTTTTTGAAGTATAAAAGTGACTAGAAACTTAAAAAATGAGAGTAAAAATACTATTTCCATTTAGTTAACTGTTATTTAAGAAAGGTTAAACTATACCTTTGATCATTCATGCTTGCATCTAGTCTTCTTTGATAGTTAAGTTTAAAAATTGCACTATTAGTTCTTTTTGTTAACACATTGAGTTCCATTTAATGGAAAGTAATAACTCAACAAATTTAAATAGTGGTTTTATCTTTAAATGCTAATGAAATATGTTTAAATTTTGAATATTTAGTATAATTATTCTTATATTTTAAAATGTAGACATTTTTTTAATCATCTTTAAATTATAAGAATCACCCTTTATACTTTTTTAATAAGCATTTTTCATTAAATAAAATTAAACATTAGCAAAGAATGACTAAAAGTATATTTTTCAACCTTAAGAATTAGAACCAGATGAAGACTTGATGCAAAGATATATATTAGTAAAAAAGGATTAAAAGTACATTTTTCAACATTAAGAGTTAGAACTAAATGAAGATTTGATGCAAACACATATAAAGAACTAAGTGCATTCTTTAGCCTTAATTTTTTTTAAAAAAAAAAATCCCTAACTCTGACAGGAAATTCACCGTCGCCTTCCATCGCCTACCATCAGCAACAAGCTCACAACCTTTTCTCCTCTCCGACACCTTCCTTAACACCTCCCTTAACACCTCTCTCAATCTCTATACCTTCCACTATTTGTCTCCTATGATCCCTTCTCTCTCTGCCTCCTTCCTCTTCCCCCAAAAACTTGTTATTCCTCTTAGAAGGATGCAAGCTGTTAAGGAGTTGTTCAACATCTTCGTCGGCGAACCTCTGAGGACGAGTATGGAACAAAGTCACAATTGGACTAGAGGTTATAAAGAGTGATCGAACAAGTTGTAATCCACTTTTCTTCTTTCCTCTGAGTGAAAATCGCCCCAACCACTGTACTAATTTACTTCTTTGTTCATGTTACAATTTTAGATATGAATTTCCCCCAAAATGTCTATAAAAACCACAACCACCTGCCCAATATCATCCTTGTTCAGAACAGCAACTGAATCAAAAGTCAGTTCGATAATATCATCCCATCAACAAAACCCAGACAAATCCTATCGTTAAACTAAAATAGAAAAGGAAAACGCGATCTATCTTTGAGGAGGAGATGGATGATTACGTCCTCTTCTGGCATGATTGTGAGAGATGAAGAGGTTTTGATGATATATTTTCTCGCAATTTTAAGGTTTATAGTCAATTTTTTTTATACATATTTATAACCACTTTTACACAAATATATATATATATATATATATATATCTATATATATATCTTATTAAACACACTTTTGATAAAATCTGATCCGTATTTTTTCACCTCAACATTTAAGACATTTTGTAATGTTTCCTCTACAAAATGCAACAGAAGGCAGCTTCTTTTTTTGAAAAATTATATATATAAATATAAATCAATATTGATCCTCTACAAAAAGCAATGGAAGTCATTTTGAAAAAAAAAAATCAATATTGAAAGTAATGTTTACTTTCTATGAGAAATGCAACAGAAGGAATTTTTTTTTTGAAAGAATAACTATATATTAAAGTTATATTAAAAACATTCCGCAGTGCTTTTTCTAGAAAACTCAATGGAAGGCATTTTCTTAAGGGACCTGAAGATCACAATTTTTAAACACTTGGTCAGTAACAACTTTTGACCAGATGATAATAACTTATGACCAAGCAATAATAATTTCATGGGACCTAAGATTAATTATGTGATTTCATGAAACTCCATTTTAATTTTAATTAAGTTTCATACAAAGGACCTGTAATTAATTTTTCTTTTTCTTTATATATATAAATATAATATTTTTTTCCTTTTTTAAAAATAAAATAAAATAAAAAGGCATAATATACAGGATTAATTTTTTAATAGTTTTAAGTTTTACATTTTTTATTTAAATTATTTTTTTCTATATTTTCCATTAAAAATATAATTAAGTTACGTTTATATTTGTAATAATATTAAATATAATATAGTACTAGTTATTATTAAATAAATTGTTAAAAGATAAATGTGAGATTAAGTATTATGAGTCTTTGATTTTTAAAAAATTAATAATTACTAAAACTCAATTTCTGTTGTGATTCCCTTGGGGAAACGCTACAGAAGGTTATTTTATTTAAAAAAAATATAAGTTTAATAATTTCTGTTGAACTTTATTTCCACTGAAAACGCTATATAAGGTAGTAATTTTTATACAGATAAAGGGATATGATAGATTTTATTTCTGTAGTAGGAAGGGTTAGATGACAGGTAAATTATGGTTTGAGTTTGAAGGCGATAAAGGGATATAATATGATAGATATATGGGTATGTGGTCTTATTTTCGGTGGATTCCGAATGAATAAAAGCCGAATCTAAATCACTAATAATATTAAAAAATTACTCAGATCTAATGAGCCTCTCTTGTGATGGTGACATGTCGCACCTTGAGAATCAAGATTTGTTAGTATTTTCAGATTGATTCTCATGGTGACATGTGGCAACTTAAGATAATCGGTTTTGTTGATTTCTCTTGCAATTGTATATCTTGTCATCGATTCTCTTTTCAATGGTTTATTTTGAGTCTTCTTGTGGACATGTAAAGACCTTTTTATCCTTCATTAGACGATGTGGCACCTTCTTGACTTGATTTATTGAGAGGACTAGTGAAATCACTCATTTACCATTCATTAAATGGTGTAGCCACGTTTTTGCTCTTCTTAGGTGGTGAAAGACATGCAATGTGGCTTAAACGGTGCATATGACTAGTTTAAGAGGTGTAAGCAAGGTTATTAAACCTGAACCAGACCGGTCGAGTTGATTTAGAACTCGTAGACCTGGTCATCTGGCTAGTCCAGTTGGCTCCATAACTCAGGTACCTTTGACTCGGCCGATCCGGGGTAACCCAAGACTAACTCACGTAACTCGCCGAGTGAAGTGAGTCACCTGAGTTGAACTTTTTCTCCCAAGATCTAGATCTAGCTAGATTAACAAAAATATGAAGAAGAGAAGAGGAGAGATGGAGAGGCAGCAATATTGAACAATAGAAGGAGGAGAGGAGAAACGTTGGTGGAAAAGAAACAAGAAGTTGCTGAGATTTATGTTGCATTTTCTAAAACACGAAATTTGCTTCCTCTTTCTTGCCATCATAGCTCGCTGAAGAGGCCATAGAACTTGTAACCCGACTGTAGGAAAGGGGTTTGGTTCACCACTACTACAGAAATACCCTATCCCAGCGCAACAATAGCAGTGCTTATAAAATGCAAGTGATGTGATAGGTATAATATGACCTATACCAGCGCTTATAAATAAAAGTGATGGTATAGGTACAAGCATATTCCAACCCTTAAGCGCTCGTATAGGCCCCCTAGGATTTAATTTTTTTTGAAAAATAAGTAAAACAATTTAAAAAACACATTTGCAAATTAAGAAAGGGCAAATATATTAAAAAAAAATACTTATTTAGCCCCTTGGGATTTAGAAATTAGGTAAAAACAATTTGATACAATTTTAAAAATCTGAAACAAATAAAAAAACAAAAGCATTTAAATTGTCTTTATTAAATAGTTTTAAATATAAAAATTAAATCCTAGGGGGCCTATAGCAGCGCTTAAACGCTGGTATAGTCCCCCTGGGATTTAATTTTTTTTTTGAAAAATAAGTAAAACAATTTAAAAAACACATTGGCAAATTAAGAAAGGGCAAATATATTAAAAAATACTTATTTATCCCCTTGGGATATAGAAATTAGGTAAAAAAAATTTGATATGATTATAAAAATCTGAAACAATGAAAAAAAAAGCCATTTAAATTGTCTTTATTAAATAGTTTTAAATATAAAAATTAAATCCCAGGGGGCCTATATCAGCGCTTAAGCGCTGGTATAGGCCCCTTGGGATTTAATTTTTTTTAAAAATAAGTAAAACAATTTAAAAAACACATTGGCAAATTAAGAAAGGGCAAATATATTAAAAAAAATACTTATTTAGCCCCTTGGGATTTAGAAATTAGGTAAAAACAATTTGATACAATTTTAAAAATCTGAAACAAATAAAAAAAACAAAAGCATTTACATTGTCTTTATTAAATAGTTTTAAATATAAAAATTAAATCCTAGGGGGCCTATAGCAGCGCTTAAACGCTGGTATAGTCCCCCTGGGATTTAATTTTTTTTTAAAAAAATAAGTAAAACAATTTAAAAAACACATTGGCAAATTAAGAAAGGGCAAATATATTAAAAAATACTTATTTAGCCCCATGGGATTTAGAAATTAGGTAAAAAAATTTGATATGATTTTAAAAATCTGAAACAATGAAAAAAAAAGCCATTTAAATTGTCTTTATTAAATAGTTTTAAATATAAAAATTAAATCCCAGGGGGCCTATATCAGCTCTTAAGCGCTGATATAGGCCCCTTGGGATTTAATTTTTTTAAAAATAAGTAAAACAATTTAAAAAACACATTGGCAAATTAAGAAAGGGCAAATTTATTAAAAAAATACTTATTTAGCCCCTTGGGATTTAGAAATTAGGTAAAAACAATTTGATACAATTTTGAAAATCTGAAACAATTAAAAAAAAACAAAAGCATTTAAATTGTCTTTATTAAATAGTTTTAAATATAAAAATTAAATCCCAGGGGCCTATAGCAGCGCTTAAGCACTGGTATAGGCCCCCTCCAATTTAATTTTTTTTGAAAAAGAAGTAAAACAATTTAAAAAACATTTGCAAATTAAGAAAGGGTAAATATATTAAAAAATATTTATTTAGCCCCTTGGGATTTAGAAATTAGGTAAAAACAATTTGATACAATTTTAAAAATCTGAAACAATGTAAAAAAACAAAAGCATTTAAATTGTCTTTATTAAAAAGTTTTAAATATAAAAATTAAATCTCAGGGGGCCTATAGCAGCACTTAAGCGATGATATAGGCCCCCTGGGATTTAATTTTGTTTTTGAAAAATAAGTACAACAATTCAAAAAACACATTGGCAAATTAAGAAAGGGCAAATATATTAGAAAATACTTATTTAGCCCCTTGGGATTTAAAAATTAGGTAAAAACAATTTGATACAATTTTGAAAATCTGAAACAATAAAAAAAACAAAAGCATTTAAATTGTCTTTATTAAATAGTTTTAAATAAAAAAATTAAATCCCAGGGGCCCTATAGCAGCACTTAAGCGCTGGTATAGGCCCCCTGGGATTTAATTTTTTTTTTTGAAAAATAAGTAAAACAATTTAAAAAACATATTGGCAAATTAAGAAAGTGCAAATATATTAAAAACTACTTATTTAGCCCCTTGGGATTTAGAAATTAGGTAAAAACAATTTGATACAATTTTGAAAATCTGAAACAATTAAAAAAAACAAAAGCATTTAAATTGTCTTTATTAAATAGTTTTAAATATAAAAATTAAATCCCAGGGGGCCTATAGCAGTGCTTAAGTGCTGGTATTGGCCCCCAAGGATTTAATTTTTTTTTGAAAAATAAGTAAAAGAATTTAAAAAACACATTGGCAAATTAAGAAAGGGCAAATATATTAAAAAAAATACTTATTTAGCCCCTTGGGATTTAGAAATTAGGTAAAAACAATTTGATACAATTTTGAAAATCTGAAACAATTAAAAAAGCCAAAGGCATTTAAATTGTCTTTATTAAATAGTTTTAAATATAAAAATTAAATCCTAGGAGGCCTATAGCAGCGCTTAAACGCTGGTATAGTCCCCCTGGGATTTAATTTTTTTTTGAAAAATAAGTAAAACAATTTAAAAAACACATTGGCAAATTAAGAAAGGGCAAATATATTAAAAAATACTTATTTAGCCCCTTGGGTTATAGAAATTAGGTAAAAAAAATTTGATATGATTATAAAATTCTGAAACAATGAAAAAAAAAGCCATTTAAATTGTCTTTATTAAATAGTTTTAAATATAAAAATTAAATCCCAGGGGGCCTATATCAGCGCTTAAGCGCTGGTATAGGCCCCTTGGGATTTAATTTTTTTTAAAAATAAGTAAAACAATTTAAAAAACACATTGGCAAATTAAGAAAGGGCAAATATATTAAAAAAATACTTATTTAGCCCCTTGGGATTTAGAAATTAGGTAAAAACAATTTGATACAATTTTAAAAATCTGAAACAAATAAAAAAACAAAAGCATTTAAATTGTCTTTATTAAATAGTTTTAAATATAAAAATTAAATCCTAGGGGGCCTATAGCAGCGCTTAAACGCTGGTATAGTCCCCCTGGGATTTAATTTTTTTTTGAAAAATAAGTAAAACAATTTAAAAAACACATTGGCAAATTAAGAAAGGGCAAATATATTAAAAAATACTTATTTAGCCCCTTGGGATTTAGAAATTAGGTAAAAAAATTTGATATGATTTTAAAAATCTGAAACAATGAAAAAAAAGCCATTTAAATTGTCTTTATTAAATAGTTTTAAATATAAAAATTAAATCCCAGGGGGCCTATATCAGCTCTTAAGCGCTGATATAGGCCCCTGGGGATTTAATTTTTTTAAAAATAAGTAAAACAATTTAAAAAACACATTGGCAAATTAAGAAAGGGCAAATTTATTAAAAAAAATACTTATTTAGCCCCTTGGGATTTAGAAATTAGGTAAAAACAATTTGATACAATTTTGAAAATCTGAAACAATTAAAAAAAAATAAAAGCATTTAAATTGTCTTTATTAAATAGTTTTAAATATAAAAATTAAATGCCAGGGGCCTATAGCAGCGCTTAAGCACTGGTATAGGCCCCCTCCAATTTAATTTTTTTTTGAAAAAGAAGTAAAACAATTTAAAAAACATTTGCAAATTATGAAAGGGTAAATATATTAAAAAATACTTATTTAGCCACTTGGGATTTAGAAATTAGGTAAAAACAATTTGATACAATTTTAAAAATCTGAAACAATGTAAAAAAACAAAAGCATTTAAATTGTCTTTATTAAAAAGTTTTAAATATAAAAATTAAATCTCAGGGGGCCTATAACAGCACTTAAGCGATAGGCCCCCTGGGATTTAATTTTTTTTTGAAAAATAAGTAAAACAATTTAAAAAACACATTGGCAAATTAAGAAAGGGCAAATATATTAGAAAATACTTATTTAGCCCCTTGGGATTTAAAAATTAGGTAAAAACAATTTGATACAATTTTGAAAATCTGAAACAATAAAAAAAACAAAAGCATTTAAATTGTCTTTATTAAATAGTTTTAAATAAAAAAATTAAATCCCAGGGGCCCTATAGCAGCACTTAAGCGCTGGTATAGGTCCCCTGGGATTTAATTTTTTTTTTGAAAAATAAGTAAAACAATTTAAAAAACATATTGGCAAATTAAGAAAGTGCAAATATATTAAAAACTACTTATTTAGCCCCTTGGGATTTAGAAATTAGGTAAAAACAATTTGATACAATTTTGAAAATCTGAAACAATTAAAAAAAACAAAAGCATTTAAATTGTCTTTATTAAATAGTTTTAAATATAAAAATTAAATCCCAGGGGGCCTATAGCAGCGCTTAAGTGCTGGTATTGGCCCCCAAGGATTTAATTTTTTTTTGAAAAATAAGTAAAAGAATTTAAAAAACACATTGGCAAATTAAGAAAGGGCAAATATATTAAAAAATACTTATTTAGCCCCTTGGGATTTAGAAATTAGGTAAAAACAATTTGATACAATTTTGAAAATCTGAAACAATTAAAAAAGCCAAAGGCATTTAAATTGTCTTTATTAAATAGTTTTAAATATAAAAATTAAATCCCAGGGGCCTATAACAGGGCTTAAGCGCTGGTATAGGCCCCTTGGGATTTATTTTTTTTTTAAATAAGTAAAACAATTTAAAAAACACATTGGCAAATTAAGAAAGGGCAAATATATATTAAAAAATACTTATTTAGCCCCTTGGGATTTAGAAATTAGGTAAAAACAATTTGATACAATTTTAAAAATCTGAAACAATGAAAAAAAACAAAAGCATTTAAATTGTCTTTATTAAATAGTTTTAAATATAAAAATTAAATCTCAGGGGACCTTTAGCACCGCTTAAGCACTGATATAGGACCCCTGGGATTTAATTTTTTTTGAAAAATAAGTAAAACAATTTAAAAAACACATTGGCAAATTAAGAAAGGGCAAATATATTAAAAAAATACTTATTTAGCCCCTTGGGATTTAGGAATTAGGTAAAAAAAATTTGATACAATTTTGAAAATGTGAAACAATTTAAAAAAACAAAAGCATTTAAATTGTCTTTATTAAATAGTTTTAAATATAAAAATTAAATCCCAGGGGGCCTATAGCAGCTCTTAAGCGCTGGTATAGGCCCCTAGGATTTAACTTTTACATACCATAGCTGATGATCTTCTTGGCGCCACATTTCCCAAAATTCCCCAAATATTATTTTTTCCCCCTCCTTATTCCCTCAAAGCTCAGAGCATAGAACCTAAATCTGAACCTCCTTATTCCCTCAAGTCATCTTCTTCGCGTCTTCTTGTTCTTCCCAGAGCTGAAGCAACGGCCGGCGACGGAGGAGAGCTCTGATTGTCCATGCAAGACCGGTTTCTAGTTTAGGTGAGTCTCCTATCTCTATTTCTATTCTCAGTTTCTTCGATTAATGTCATTTCTGAGAATGGGTTTCGATTGGGTTAGTCTTGTCGGGGTTTTGAACCGATTAAATCATAGATTTGACATTGAAAACGAGTTTCCTCAAAGAAATTTGAACTTGGATGATTATCTTTCTTGAATTTCGAACTGAATTCTTCGGAGTCACTGTTCACTCAGAAAGACCCCTAATTTCGAATCAAACTCAATGAAATTGGTAATTTAAGACTCACGGGAATGTATTAGAGTTGTTACGGACTAGTGCATGTTTGATTTCTGCCTTAGATGTTGAGTTCTGATTGACTCTTTCCTTCCTCTGTTTCTACATAAGTTTTAAGTGTTGTGAGCTTTGATTTTCATGGTTGGAAGCTATGAAATTTCTGTTATTGGTGAAACTTGAAGGTGATAAAGTAATTTGGTTGCTTATGGTGTGATTCACAGTGTTTTTCTTTAGCCGAAACAGGGAGCAATTGAGGTCTGAACTGTGAGTGTGTATGTGTGTTGCTCTGATTTTAGGTTTCTAAAAATTTCAGTTTAAATATTTGAAATTAATTAAAGGTATTAATGTTTCAAAGTAAATAGTCTTGAAGTTTCTGAGTGGCTAAAATCGGAAGTCTTGGAGCTGAAACTATGGAAATTTCAAGATTAAGGAAGAATCCAAATGTCTTTGAATTTTTATACAAGATACCAGTTTTGTGTTGCTTAAATGTGATTAAAAATTAACTATCCTACAGATGTAAATTTAACTATTAGTTAAGGTTTTTGTTTTTAATAAGCATGGAGTTTGGTAAGTTTTAACAAAGGGTTTGCAATAACTATCAAATGTGTAAAGTATCTAAATAGGAACTGGAATACAATTGGTATATTTAATAGTTAGATATATTTGAGGTATTGATAAGTTTGTCAAGTGATTAGTAAATACATAAACGTGGGTGTATTTAACACTTTGATAGAGAAGCTTGGAAGTAATATATAAAATTAATGTTTAGATTGTTGAGGATAGTAGAGTTCTAGAGAGTTTACAACTGTATTAGTGCTTTTAAAATTTTAAAGGTATTTGGCTAAAGACTTACTATGTTAGTGTCATATGTACAAGTGTGTGCTCAAGCCTTTCTTGGCCACATTATTGTTTTGAATATAATAAGGTTTATTTGAATATGGGTAATGTGTGTGAAACTGATTGCTTACAGTTTTGAAGTTTGGTTCATAAATATTGAAGACTCTAAATGGGTATGCAATAAAAGTTGGGCATTTCACTAGTCTAGAGTTAGGGGATTAATTACTTGATTTTTTTATAGGAGCCTACAGTTGCCTCATAGTTTGTTGGCAAAAAGGGGGACTAAAAGTGAGATACTTTTGAACAGTTTGAGAGCTTATATTAATCAACTTTGCCACATATAAGGTATGTTCTTAATTTTCCTTTCTCCATTGAATTATGAGTAATCTAATTGTGGTTTCATTAGAGTCTCATGTCTAATTTTAATGTGGTAGTAATTGTGTATTTGTGCCCATTAATGCTATATATGTATATATGCTCTGTGAGATCTATTGTTAAAGACTGGAAAATTATTGAGTTGATGATTGGTATTGTGGGCTATCCATTTCTATGTTAAAAATAGAGGGCCTTGAGCCTGGGAATATTCATTTTGCAACTGTTATGCTGTCGATTTTTTGTTAAGAAAATAAGGTAACATCTTGGGGTGGCTACCTAATGAGTAATTCATTATGTACATCTTACCGCCACTTTCCTTTAGTAGGTTACCATGTTGGATCGGAAATGGATGTCTTGTGATCGGCGTTCAAGGGAATATATAGATGGAGCAAAAGAGTTCATTGAATTTGCTGCAGAGCATGCAGAGAATGCTAACAGAATTGTATGCCCCTGTTTGTTGTGTTTGTATGGGAAGCGTCTTCGTCCTCTTGACTTGTTAAGTCATTTAATTTGTCATGGAATCGATCAGTCTTATACACGATGGACAAAGCACGGTGAGACCTATGAAGATGAATGCGGAGACCGGGTACCTGATGTTAGTAGTGCTTCGAATGTGCTTGATAGAGACATGTGTGATGAGAGCGATGATCTTAAAGAAATGTTGAACGTGATGGGTGAGGAGAATCCTGAAATGTTTGAGATACTGAAGAGCGATGCAGAGACGCCTTTGTATGTGGGATGCAGCAAATACACAAGATTGAGTGCGGTGCTTAAATTGTATAACCTGAAGGCACGATACGATTGGAGTGATGCAAGTTTCACCGCGCTGCTGTCCGCTCTGCGAGATATACTCCCAGAAGCGAATGTACTCCCCTCGAAAACATACGAGGCGAAGCAAATTCTCCGGTCAACCGGTATGAAATATGAGAAAATACATGCATGCCCCAACGACTGTATTTTATTTCGGAACCAGTATTCGTCATTGTAGAAGTGTCATAAATGCAGCACATCTCGGTATGGAAAGAAAGGTAAGAGTCCTTCTAAAGTGTTATGGTACTTTCCGATCATTCCAAGATTTAAGCACATGTACAGTAATGCGGATGTTGCAAGACTTTTGACATGGCATGCTGATGAGAGGATTAAAGACATCAAGCTTAGGCACCCCGTAGACGCCCCCCAATGGAAAAAAATTGATTACGAGTACCCTGATTTCGGTGAAGAACGGCTTGCTTTGGCAACCGATGGAATCAATCCGCATGGAGTTCAGAGTAGTACTCATAGTACATGGCCGGTGATTCTAATGATATACAACCTCCCCCAAATTTGATCATGAAACGCAAGTTTATGATGCTTTTCATGCTTATTTCCGTGCCTAGACAGCCCGGCAATGATATAGACGTGTACTTGGATCCTTTGATTGAAGACCTGAAGCATATGTGGGATTCGGGTGAGACGGTTTTTGATGGATGTAAGGAAGAAAGTTTCAAATTGAGGGCCATGTTGTTTGGCACGATAAATGATTTCCCAGTGTATGGTAATTTGTCCGGATACAGCATCAAGGGATATGGTGCGTGCCCTATATGTGAAGATGATACCCATTCGATGCGGCTGGAGCATTGTAGGAAAAATGTTTACATGGGACATCGGAGGTTCTTGCCGTTAAAACATCATTGGCGGAGGTAGAAGAAGGCATTTAACGGGAGCAAAGAAGAAGGTAGGCCACCGAGGATATTGACCGGGGATGACGTTTTTGAAAAGGTGAACGCGTTGGAGAATGATTTTGGCAAGCCTTTTGCTAAAAATGTGTTGACAAGTGGCTGGAAGAAGAGGTCCATATTCTTCGAACTCCAGTATTGGAAGTCCTTATATGTTAGGCACTTTCTGGATGTGATGCACATTGAAAAGAACATCTGTGATAACCTAATTGGCACGTTGCTAAATATGCAAGAAAAAACTAAGGATGATGTCAATTCAAGGTTAGATCTGCTCAAGTTGGGAATAAGACAAGAGTTGGCACCTATCAAGAGAGGATACCGCACTTATTTACCTCCAACAACATACACCCTTTCGAAGAAAGAGAAAAGATCATTCTGTGAGTTGTAACACCCCAAAAATTTGGTTAGAGATAATAGGGATTTATTGAAGGTTTTGGGGTGTCATTTAGAAATTAAAAAGTCTTATAAATAAATTTATTAGGTAAAGATGTATTTCTAATAATTTTAAGATTTATTTTCTTTATTAATTGAGGAAAAATAATTAGATGATAAATTTTAATTTTGAAATTTGAGGAAAAACTATTTTGAAGCCCAAATAAATTTATGGGTAAGAAAATATCTAATCTGATATGAGAACTAATTTTAGGAAATTAATATTTTTTAGATAAGGACCACACTGAAAATAATGGAAAACATAAGGATAGGGACTAAATTGAAAGGAACAGAAGTTAAAAGGGCTGAAACGTAACTTCTCCTAACTCCCTTATAAAAGAAAATTTTCCTTCCTCCTTCTCCATTCCGTCCTTCCTCTCTCTGCTCTCTCCCTCGAATCCTCTCTCTCGGGCTCTCACCATGGTGTAGCGTCTCCGGCGGGCTTCAGTGGCGATTCACGGCGGCTCAGGCTTCGACGGCACATGCAAGTGTGGAATCAGGTGCAAGTGAGCTTCTTCTTCCTATTCTCTACTTTGTTTTTCTCCGATTGAGCGATTCTTCAAGTGAGGTCCGAATTGGGTTTGGGAGATTTTTGGGGTTTTCGATTGATTAACTTAAAGCTAGTGTTTATTCATTGCTTTCCCCTAAAGAAATTTGAGCTTGTATGATGTTCTTGGTTGAATTCGAATTTTGATGCTTGTTTGTCACTGTTCACCGGCGGTTTTTGGCTGGGATTTTGGATTGAAATTGAATTAAAGCTGAGTAACACTTAGTTTAAAGTAGAATATAAGGGGTTAATCGGTCTTTATGTATGGATTTCGAAATGCTTGTGTTTGCCCTGTTTCTTGCTCTTACGAACGCTGTGTGCCGGCGCCAATTTAGGTATAATTTTGGGTGAAAACTGAATTAAGGGTTGATTAAATATAATTGGGAGTAAGATTAAGTTAATGAGTCTAATTGCATGTTTAATTTTCGTTGAGTATTAAGATTTCTGGAGGCTTCATAAGGGTGCTCTGTTTAGTTTGATTTCTGCTATGTTCCTCTGTAATAATTAAATGTTAGTAGGAGTATAATAGGGCTGATATATTGCTTTGCATGTTAGTTGTTAGCTCTGATTTTGTGATTCTTGAATTAGAGCTAATGTTCATCGCTGATTTCTTGTGATTCTATCTAAAGCAGAGTGGAATTGTTGTTCAAAAACAGTTAAATGTCGATTAGAGTTGAATTTTAGCACTGCATGTTCAATTCTATTGGTTTATATTAATTTTTGAAATTTAGGATCCTTGCTCTGTTTTGAGGTTGCTGTGACAGTTCAATTGATGTAAGGATTCTGTTTGGTCTGATGTTTTGATGATAAGGAAGGGTTGATAAGGTTTGAATTAAACTTGTATCATTCCTTGCATGTTGGAAATTTTGAAATTGTGCTCTGTTCATTTCTGTTCTGCTCTTTGTCTGGTTTGAGTTATGGGAAAAAGGGGGCTGAATGTTGCAGAGAGTGAGTTAAAAATGGATTATTGTTGTTGCAGGTTCGATTAATGTTGCTTAGATTAGTTGGAAACTGATTTTGAGATGCTTTAATTGTGGCTGCCAGCTGAACTTTTGGTATTTTACTATGCATGTCTAAAATGAGAATTGGTAGTTATGATTTGTGTTGAAGTCTAGTTTGGGAAGTGGTCATATGTGGTTGCTGTGATTTTTGAATCAAGGGTTAATAATTCTGAATGATGTGACTTGGGTTCTAAATATGGAAGTGTATGGCAATATTTACATGTTAATATACTTGGTATGATATTGAAAGAACAAGTTTGATTATTGGAGACTGATTGATGTTCTTCATTTTTTTAAAATCAAATAATTAAAGCTTAGTTGAGTTGTTAAAATTTAGTGAAATTTGAAGCTGGTTTTTGATAGATTGTTGAGGTTTAGAGTTTGAAAGTAAATGGAAAGAAATATCATGTAAAGATTTACCAATCATGGTTTTAAGATGATAAATGAAAGAATGGAATTCTTATTTGAATTGATGTTTGGTGAACTAAATTGTGAATTTTACAAATTTGTATTGAGTTAAATTTAACGTGTTGAAGTCCTAAAGTGCAGGTGAGTTATCTTTTATTTTAAAGACTATGAAAGTTTAATATGACTGTTTTGGGTGTTTAAGTCTCTGATTAAGAGAAATTAGTTAATTGGTTAATGTTTGGATAGATGATAAGAAGTATTGCAAAGTGTTGGGGGTTTCACTAATTTGAGTGAGACCAATTAAAGTTTAGATTGAGGCTTAGACACTAAGCATAAAGGTTCTATTTATTGCTTGAAATGCTTCATAATTGGTGATGCTAAAGATGAGATAAAGGGGTATGAATTTGATTCAAAGTAATAAGTGTATATTTAGGTTTGTGTTTTGTACATACATGTACTGTTTAATGATTGTAAATGTTTGTTTGATGATTGTGCAAATAACAACTGAACTAGAGGCTAGTATTGAAACATCTATTAGCAAAGGAAAGGGTAGAAATATAGGTAGCACTATAGGAATGTGAGAGACGCTTAGTATAAATATAGAATTACATATATTAACTTACTCTTATTATAATATGATGTGTAGATAGGCCTTGATATTGGTATGAGTTCACCAAGACAGTGGAAAGTAAAGGATCTGGTTCAGGAAATAGCTCAGGTGTCCAGGTAGTAGTTTAATTCATAATATAAATTTTTATATATAATTTTGTAATATCTGTGGCATTTAAATGGGCATTATTCCTGTTATGATATTGATGATATTTATGGAGTACTCCAAGGCCTAGATGGGTCGCTCCCCCTTTGCTAGTTAAATTCCTATAACCGTGAGGGTTATTGAGTAGCTGTGAGGGTTACAGTTAAATTCCTATAACCGTGAGGGTTATTGAGTAGCTGTGAGGGCTACAATTAATTCCTATAACCGTGAGGGTTATTGAGTAGCTGTGAGGGCTACAGTTAATTTCCTATAATCGTGAGGGTTATTGAGTAGCCGCGAGGGCTATGATTTGAAAATCTAGCAAGTATTGGTTTAAAAGGGATATATGCTTTCATTATATGCACAGGTTTATGAAATTGATGTATATGTATATATATAAGTGCACACATGATATGAAATAAACTGTTATTGAGATTTCCAATCTCACTGTTTTTCAAAACGTTTTCAGTATAGCAGAATGGGAGTAGCTAGCTGGGAAAGAAGTAAGGTAATGTGAAGGGGCATGAATGCCTGCTTTGTCTTGTACCCTGTAGGTAGTTACTTTAGGAACCTATTTACCTGCGTATGTTGTATGATTAAATAATTAAGACAAGTTGGAAGCTTGTCTAGTAATTAATATTTATATATATATATATCTGCATATGTAGATATACCCTTAATAAATAATAGAATTACATACCCATGTAAGAGGGTTATCAATCGAGATAACCTGCCAATATATTAGTATAGTAAGAGAGGTGTAAATAGATAAATATAACATAATCTAAAGAATATGTAAATAGTGTAAGTGATTTGAATCCCCAAACATTATAATTCGAGTTATTTTAATTGTTTTAATAACCACTCTATTTTATTGAAAGTTTAAATATATTCCAATTTGTCCGAAAATCCCATTTGAAAGAAAGGAAATTTGATTTATACTTTGGAAAGAAAAAGTTTTACATTTTTCGTATTTTTGGGCTTCTGGAATTAAGAAGTGGTTATAAATCAATTAAAAAGCCATAATATAGTAGTAAAAATTTAGGTGTTACATGAGTTCCTGAATGGGATCAAAGTTCTAGAAGGCTACTCCTCAAATGTAAAGAACCTTGTATCCGTGAAAGAGTTGAAGTTGAAGAACTTGAAAGCTCATGATTGTCACGTCCTGATGCAAAATTTCTTACCGGTCGGCATACGCAACATTTTACCCAAGAAACTGCGCAGGACGATCACTAAACTGTGTATTTTCTTCAGGCTCATTTGTAGTAAAGTGGTTGATATAGGACGGTTGCAGGATTTGCAGAGGCAGATCATTCGTATCCTGTGTGAACTTGAAATGTATTTCCCCCCATCCTTCTTTGACATCATGGTTCACCTTACTGTACACTTGGTCAAAGAGGTTCAACTGTGTGGCCCAGTCTATTTGAGATGGATGTACCCGATTGAGCGGTTCATGAAAGTTTTAAAGGGGTATGTCAAAAAAAGATATCGACCAGAGGGTTGTATTGCTAAACGATACATCGTTGAAGAAGCGAGTGATTTATGTGCCGATTACTTATCAAGTGTTGCACATGTTGGTTTGCCAAAGTCTCGTCACGATGGGCAATTATTGGGGAAAGGAATAAGTGGGTTCAACTTAATACGCATTTCGAATGCTGAAAGGGAGCTTGCTCACTTGTATATTCTTCACAACAATCTTGAGGTTGAACCATTCGTTGAAGAACACAAAAAACTCCTGCGGGAAATACACGGTGATAGAAATGAGAGTTTGATTACAAGGGAGCACAACAAAAAATTCATTAGATGGTTCAATGCTCGCATTTGTCAGCAGTTTGATCTTAATGCTGGATCAGTTTCTGAAAGATTGTTTTGGCTGTCGAAAGGACCGGGTTTGCACGCATTTTCCTACACCGCCTATGCAATCAACGGTTATACATTCTATACAAAAGACCAGGATGAAAAAAGCACAATGCAGAATAGTGGAGTCACACATGTTGCCGAGGCATTACATATATCCAATGCGAGAGATACAAATCCTATATATGCGAAGATGGCATACTTTGGTGTGATTGATTGCATTTGGGAGTTAGATTACACCATGTTCAGAGTTCCTATGTTCCGATGTCAGTGGGTTAACAACCATAGTGAACGGCGGTTAGATGAATTTGGGTTTATATCGATCGACCTTTCTAAAGTTGCATATAAGGATGATCCTTACATTCTACTATCCCAAGCATCACAAGTGTTTTACATTGCCGATCCTTCTAAGAAGAATTGGTCAGTTGTCATGCAGTCGAACAAAAATTATGCCGAACAAGTTGATGATGAAAGTAGTGATGATGATATGAATATGATAGAAGAGGATCCTTCATTTGAGACATCACTGGCAGAAGAGATTGATGTAGACGGATATGATGATGAAGATGAGCCTGTTTATGTAAGGAGTGATCATGAAGAAGGCATTTGGCTCAACACAATCCTAAATCCAACAAAAAAGAGGAAGCAAACAATTTTAGATAATATAACACAGAGGAAAAAGAGACGAAAGCCCTCATATTGATTTAAGTTTGTATGTATTTCTGTTTTACATTTTGAACTACTTCATTTAATTATTTTGCACTAAAATCATGTCTTGTTTAATTATTTTAATTTGCAGGAAAATGGATCCCCCCTGAACGACGAGGAAGAAGAACAACCGATTGTGGAGCCAGATATCGATGCGGGTAGAGAGGCTGTCGAGGCGGATGCTACCCGTGGCATCACCCTTATGCGTAAACTACTCAAGCTCAGATCTCTGGGAAAAAAGACCAGACTTAAATGGAACGAAAATGACCAACCAATCGGGGAGACTGCGAAAGACCTCTCTGGTTTTATTGGGTGTACTGTTCGGCAGAAAGTGCCTATTACTATCACAAATTGGAGAACCGCGGGGAGCAGCAAGAATGCGGTTTGGTCAGAGATTCAGGTTAGGTGCCTTTTTACAATTTAGTTTTATTATGACAACATTGTAACTAACAAATCTAATATGATTTCTATTGTTACAGACCATGTTTCATATTGATGATTCTCATAGGGAGTATGTCATTGATTTAAACCTTTTGCCTGGATGCGCCTTGGGGGTTAAAATCAAAATTAATCCAAGGATTGCAATATAGGTTGCAACCTCGGGTCGTTTCTCTTAAGGAGTCTTTTAACCTACCTAAATTAGCTAAATGCAATCAAAACAATAAAAGATATGGGGGGTTTTTGGTTTGGAAATTCATTTAATAAAACTATTGACAAAAGCAGTTACTGGTTTTTAGTATTTTAGATTAATGAGTGAAAAGAGTTTGGATTAAGGGAAATTGATAAAATGGGCTTTGGTAGTGCTACGGTGGCTCTCACGCTTCATTAAATTGATATTGGGAGTTAAAGATTCACCAAGTCTAATTGAAAAATCCCCAAGCAACCACTAGGAGTCCACTAGCCCTAATTAATAACTAATCAAGCAACCACTTTCATAACTATCACTTAGGGTTAGTGTTAAGCTCCACTTGGTGTGTGTTGGAATATGAGTTTTGAAAACCGATTCCTCTCAAGAATGTGCAACCACAACATTCAATTGGACAAATTAAGCTACACAATCTAGCAACCACTAAAAATCATATAGCATTCATAAATCCAATAGGAAATTTAAACATACATATCATTCAATTAACATAACTCAATATCCAACACAAATGTTCCAATTCATAGACAACTACAAAAGGAAATCATGTCTCAAATCCAAATATACAAAGAGAAATGCAACCACAAGACTCAATACATAAGGAAAAGAGCCTGAGAAAACAAATAACTCCCCTATTTTGCCCATTGAAGCTCGAGCCACCTTCATACTACCAAAGCACCAAGATTCTAGCCTCTCATGTCTTCAAATTCGAGCCCAAGAGGACCCATGACCACAGCCTCCATGGATGAAGAAGGTAGAAGAAGATGTATGGTGGAAATGGAAGGTAGGGAGATGAAGAATCAGAAAATCAGCAAGAATGTGGGTGAGATTGAGTGGGAAGATGAAGATTTGAGTGAGGAATGAAGGGAATGAGTGAAACCCTAGGAGAGCTCTTCAATTTCGTGCTTAGAAGGCTTAGATTCCGAAGGTGGGGGTGTTTGGATCTATTTATACTGCCCTAGAAACCCTAAAAACGAGTCAGATTTTTGCAGATTCTGGGGACTTCGTCATGGGAAAGACACGGCGAGCCAACATCCATTCTGGAACTTGCTGGGAGTTCGCCGCGGCGAAACCCATGGCCAACTCACATTGGTTCTGCCTCTTCCTGTCTTTCTCGCCGTCAGTTCGCCGCGGCTTCGTTGATTCTGTTTCTCTCTTTACTTTCTTCTTCCGCTTCGTCCAGAATTCTTCACTGCAACTTGGCTTCTTAGTTTGGGCATGTTTCTTCTATGACCTGCATATAAAATGGACCTGAGGTAGTATCAAAATGTTCTTGAAAATGGGTTAAACAATAAATCATACTAATGGTTCCCAAATTGCCCTTGATTAGAACAAATTCCAACAAAGTGTGCAAAAGTCAGAAATTACCCTAATTAGGTGCAATTACCCAAAGAACATGCAATAATCTAAAGATTTTATCAATGAAAAGTGTATAAAACTATGGTGCAATCAGTCATGAAGAAAGCTTCCAGAATGCATCGCGCTTTCCGCACAAATTTGACCAAGTACTTCCTGAGAGATGCAGACGGGGCGATCGTTCCAACACCCACAGAGGCATTCGCAAGGTCAATTACCCAGGAACATTGGAATGAATTTGTGCAATCACGTTTGACACCGGAGTTTGAGGAAGTAAGTCAAAGAAATAGACAGGCGGCTAAAAGCTACGAATATCCGTATATGGGCGGACGAAAGACCTTTCCTGAATTGGAGCAAGATATGGTATGTTAGTAACGCTTCTAAATACAAAATTATGAATAAATGTTTACATGCTTAATTATGTGTTCACCTGGCTTGCTTGACAGATTAAGGAACAGGGCCTAGAAGGGAAGCCACCACGGCATGGCCTCTGGTTTCGGGGACACTCTCAAAAGGACGGTACCATCATTCACGACGAGGTCAGAAGAGTCCGTGAACGATGTGTAAGTCATTCTCTTGGACTTTGTAATATCTTTTTAACTGGTGACTTTGCTAAGTTAATATCTAACAACCATTTCTTCTTGTTATAGGATATGTTGTCACAAGAATGCCCTGACGAGGTCAACAAATTTGGCCCCGGTGATTTCCTGAGCAGAGCGCTCGATCGCCCTTAGTATTCGGGCCGTGTTCGGGGCACAGGTCTAGGGGTCACGCCCTCTTCTTACTTTGGCCGCCAACATAGGGCTTCAAAAGGCGAAGTAAGAGCGTTACAAGAAGAAGTTCAAACTCTGAGGGAGGAGATGCAACGACGGGACGAGGAGATGCAACGACAGAACGAGTAACTGCATCGGAAGTACGAGCAGATGTTCGAATTTTACCAGCGATATAATGTTGCATCACAAACGTCGAACTTCGTGCAACAAGGTAACGTTCCTCCAGTCGAAAGTCCAAGCATAAGGGAGAGCAGCTGTACAATGCCGCGGGCCTAAATTCCTCAGGTAGTTCATACATTCTCTGCTTACAAACTTGCAGCGACATTGTTATATTATCGATTGTGAGCTAATGTTGTCAACTCTTTCGTAGGGCGAGTCATACTGCAGGCTGTATATCGATCACTCTTTCAGTGAAGTAGTTGCCAGAGGGAAGGTCTACAACACTTCCAACACGACCCTGCATAACTCGCCGTTGCCTAAAAATGCACTGAGAGTAATGATTGATCACTCCTACAACAACGGGGCACCAATACCGTTCCCTACTAATGAGATGACTAGGGTCGGAGATGCTATCGATGCTTTCGTTGCTTGGCCCATTGGTTTGATTAAGCCAACACCACAGGTGGTTATTTACTAATAACATTTACACTAGCATTATTTGTGTTGGAAGAATGCTCTTTTATTTACATGTATTTTCAGGGTACACATTCTACCGGAAAGAAAGCACAAAGGCCTAATGTCCAAGGTACCGGTGGTTCAACCACTCAAGTGATGAAGAAAAAGAGTTCACATACTGATCCATCGTCACAGGTGATTATTTACTAATCAATTAAACTAGCATTCTTTTTTATTGGAATAAAATTTCAGACTTTCTATTTACATGGTTTGTAGGCAACAAAAGCCAAGGGCAAGAAGAAAGTACAAGCGCCTCCTGCTATTTAACATACAAGCGCCGAGACGCGAAATCGTGCTCGATTGCGAGCATTTGCAGCCACCCTATCTCCCGAATTTATTGCCAAGATTCCATTCGACAAGCGTATATTTGGGGTGTCAAATATGGTTGAGCTTGTTTTTAAGGATCATATCATGGATGTGCTTGATCAAGGATGGCTCGGTGGTACGGCTATCAATTTATGGATCAGGTATATATGTGTTTCCATTGGGGTTTCATTTAATGTCATAAGTTTTACACTAATTGGGAGTTTGTATGGTTTCTTTGAAGGCACCTGCACGAACATGTCATGATTGTCGGGGATTATGTCTCGTTCGAATTCATAAGCCCCTATGAGATAGCACATATTGCGGGCATGAGCTATGACGAGCAGTGCGCGAAGCTTAAAAGGCGCTTTTCTTTAAAGGCAACAGGCATGACTTTATTCTTAACTCCAATTAATACAGGGTAAGTCGATATGCATTATAGGTTTCATCATATTCTTAGCTCCAAGCATCATTATATATACTGACATAACGTTCTAAAAAATTTTAGGTAGCACTGGCTTTTGCTTGTCATCTATCCGCAAGCACAAGCGAATCCCTTGATTTACTATTTGGATCCTATGTATAGTGCTGAACCAGAAAGTCGCCCAGCTTTGATGCGCCTCGTCAATAGGTACGTGAATGTCAGCATTCTTTAAATCCGTTGCATCATTTGTCATTTTATGACCCTAGCTAATAAAATTAATTTACTTTGTTTCGTTTCCAGCGCATTGACCAGTTTTCGGTCCTCCGTTAACTTGAGTTATTCCAAAGCCCTTGACCAGAAAGATGCTTATAAGTGGCTCACAGTCCAGGTTCTACAAGTTATTCAATTTTTTAAACAATCTACTTAAACATAAAGTAAATGTTTCTCATATGATATCTGGTATTTTTTGTTACAGTGCCCCTTTCAACCCAATAACAACGACTGTGGATACTATGTGATGCAATTTATGAGGGATGTCGTTACACATGATCGATGTAGCATTCCATTGACAGTAAGTTTTATATTTTGCCAACTCTAATTGTATTTGAACTTGTTATTAGATTTCAAGTAGATTTGATTGTCATTCAAATTTATCTCTCTTTGTAGTATTACCCAGACGCACGTTGCCCCTCATTATCGAGGGAACAAATGAATGCGCTAATTGAGGAATGGTGCACTTATGTTCTACCTCTTTTTCAATAAATACAAATGTAGATATATAGTAGTATAGCTAGTAGCGTGCTGTTTCCCAATTAGAATGGTTGGTTCATTTGTACATTACTCTCTGGATGAGTTATTGGTGTATTTTCGTTGCCTGGAACTGTATAGAATTGCTGGTATTTTAGCACTGATGCAGGTGGGGTATATAAAATAAAATCAAATATTTTAAAAAAAAATTCAATACCAGCGCTTATTTCGTTAAGGAATGCTATAGGTAAATTTTAGGTGACCTATAGCAGCGCTTAAGCGCTGTAATAGGTAAATTTTAGGTGCCCTATAGCAGCGCTTAAGCGCTGCTTTAGGCCACCTATTGCAGCGCTTAACAAGCGCTGCGTTAGGCCTAATAGCCTATAGCATCACTGGCTATTGCAGAGCTTATAAGCGCTGCAATAGGGCCAAAATAAGTGATGCTATAGACATTTTCTGTAGTAGTGCACCCAAAATCCAATGACAACATTCCTAACTCATAATTATTTGGGGCATGTAATGTTCTGAAAAATACATAGATGTACTAGCTCAACTTAAATAATTTGGTCAATTAATGAACAACACTAAGAGAATGACTAAGGCAACATTGCTGTTTGGAAACTTTCAATATGACATTAAATCCAAAATATTTTTCAAGGCAACATTGTGCAAATCATAGGTTGGGGCAAAATCGGAGATTATCCCTTAAAACTTTAAAGCTCATAAAGAAAAATGCTTCTTCTCGATTTGAATACATAAGAGAATATAACGAAAATGAAATATTCAATTTAATTATCTCACAACAAACAAACGAAATCACCAACAAAGTACAAATATACAAACCAATATCATTGCATTGTAGGAAACCTGATTTTTATTTCACACAAAACCCACAAATTATTCACTAATGAACAAAGGAAATCACCAACAAAGTACAAATATACAAATCAACATTATTGCATTGTAGGAAGCTTGATTTTTATTTTATATAAAACCCACCATTTATTCACTAACTAACAAAGGAAATCGTAATTGACTGAAAAGGTGGTTAATAATCCTTGTTTAATTAACTTGGAGTTAATGCCTTCTTGAGGCTAACAACTGTGAGGATAAAACCAAGAATAGCAGATATGACGCCTATGATTGACCATGGGGTGTTAAAATGATTGCGTTGCAACTCAATGAACCAATTCCTCACTCGATGTTTGTACATATCCTCAATCTCTTTCCTTACTTCATAATAAATTCCTGTTTCAAGCACCAAGTCACTGGTCACGGTGTTGAAGACTTTGGCTACTTCTTCATCGCTTCCAAGACAATTCCTCAAAACCCCAGCTCTCCTCAACGCTTTTACATCATCTGCATAATCAATGAATGAATCTAGGAAGACAACATAGTTGCTAACCTCATAGTTGGTCTTGTAATTATCTGGACACATCTCGTACGCTATCAAGTTCAAGAAGTTTTGAGCTGTGAAGTCATGCACTGTGATTAGGGGCATGCATAGCGTACCGTCACGAAAATCGATGCTATCATGATCTCCCCCCTTGCTTTTTTGAATGCTAACCCCAGCAGTTATAATAAGTTCCTGTAAACTCTTATGCGTTTGAATCGACTTCCTTTCTTTTGGCTCCATTGGTTTTTTTGCCGACTTGATTTTATCCGCCATGAATGAGATTTGAAGATCCAGCAAATGAGCCGGATCATAGTTCAAATCAGACTCTGAAGAAACCGGCAAAGTAGCTAGTTCGTGTGGGAAATCAGGCAAAAGAGCTGGCAATTCATTGCCCACTTGATATGCTGGTTGGTCTGTGCCATATGATACAGGGGAAACCAGCATTGCAAAGAGCCTCAACATTTGATCATCCGTATTGGCCAGTAATATCCTCAACACTTTGTATGGAAGTTGGTTCTCCAATAAGAGAAGATCTTGTAGTACAATACCATCCAGTGCTTGAAATTCTGACTGTTCATACATTTTGTTTATGACATGAAGTGATGCACACCCATCTATGAATAAGATCCAAGCCAGATCATCTTTATCAATACCTTTAATCACATCTTCAGTGTAAAACTCATTATATTCGATCTCAGACCGAATCATTCCAAGTAGGTACTTAGCAGCATCTTCATGCTCGCCTACCTTATCTTTCAGGTACGATGATGCCCACAGTTTCTTGTACTCTTCTCCTTTTTGATGATGAACGGGACCAATGGAAACCACCCTAGGAAAATAATACTTCTCATACTCGGATCGTTCTCTAAGATATGGTGGCACCTGTTATAAACAACACAAGTCATGTATGTATATACTCCTTCGACATGTAGAAAGTAGTTATTATATAACTAATTTATTTGTAGAGTTACTTAAAAAGAATGTTAAGATGTGATTTTGTACTAAAAATAACCAACCCAAAGTTTTGGATACCCGGAAGTTTTATGAGGAACAATTTTGCCTTATTAAAAGTTTTTAAAAAAGAGAAAATTTATTGTAATTATCAAAGAAAACTAATGTTGATCGTTAAAAAATTAACGTTGACCCATACATTTATATCGATAGGGAGTAAACCTTCTACGTTTTGATTAATTTATAGTAAAATTACTACTTGAAAAACTTTCCGATGCCCGACACTCCTGAGTGGTTACTTCTAGGATAAAATAGCACATTAACCCAAAAAATTAGTTTAATTAGTTATTACTAAAAATTGTGTGTTGATTTATCTGAAGTACTACTCATTTTGATCGATTTGTATTGAAACCAAGGTTTAAAAAACCGGACCGGGTATCGAACCGGATGAGGCACTGGTTCAAGGGTTAATGGTCCGACCGGGGGTCGGACCGGGTCAAACCGGTTATATTAAAATAATAAAATTTTATTGATATTAGCATTAATAATCACTAATATCAAAATGTAAATGTAGATAGGTATACATGATTCATCAAATATGAATATTTTAATGTTTCTATATAGGGAAAAAGAGAAAATACTAGTTGATTACACGTGAAAATAAATATTATTCTACAATCCATAGACTAAAATATAAATACTAAGAGTAACAATAATTAAATATTAAGTATATGCAAGTAAAATAGCATTTAAAGTATTATAGTTTTCTAATTTCTAAAATTGAGTGAAGTGAAAGTTAGTTATTAGGTGAATTATAATAAAATGATTTTTTTTTTTTTTAAATGGCCAACCCGGGTCAACCCCCGGGTTGGCCGGTTTTCCGGTCCAACCCGGGCATTTGACCCGCCCGGGTTGGCCGGTTTACCCGGGTTGACCCGGTCATTGGCCGGGTCAACCTGATTCCCGGTTTTTTGGCCCAGCCGGACCGGACCAGTGGCCGGTTCCCGGTTCAACCGGTTGAACCGGCCGGTCCGGTTCTTTGATCCTTGATTGAAACAACCTACTCTTTTGATGGAAAACATCTTGTATATGTGTAACGCATAAGAAAAATGTAAGAAAAGGAAATTATAAATTTGGGAGATAATAAAATGAATTGAAGTCTTACATTTAAAATTAAATTAAACAAACCTCAATAGAAGTTCTTACATTTCTACTGCAAAAAGAATAGTTTGGGAGATTTATGTAAAAAACTACCCTTGTGTCATAATAAGTATATATATATATACACACACTAAAGGAGAGATTTCTAGACATAAAAGAGAACCTTTTGAATCTTGGGATGGTGGCTAGGAGAATGTTGCGCCTCTGTCCGTTTCTGCACCTCCATATTCTGATGCAGATTTAGTAAAGAATTTAATTGCTCATTCATTGTGAGTGATACATATTGATGGTAATCTTCGGTGTTGGGACCAACCATCGCAAGAGATGAGAATTTCTAGTATGGTTGGGTTCAATGATTTTTGCAACGTAATTATTATCAAGTGCATCTGAATTTAAACTTATAAATTGCTCTTGTCGGAATCAACACATGCTGAGATAAACAAGCAATATACTGGTATCATTGTGAAGTTTAGATTTTTTAAGACTTCAAGTTTGGAATTAAGCACTTTATTACTGGTGTCATTGGCCCTTTGATATATGTACTCCTTGTGTTTGATATCAAATCAAGTTAACTTATTAAAAAATATTAAGGATACAAAATAAACTACTTTAAATGACATATATTTATAATATTGCTCTAAAACTAATTCACCTAACTTATACATTAATTTGTAATCTAGTAATATGTATCATATGTTATGTTTAAATAACTTATTTTGAAATATTGGTATCTTCAAACAAGGTTAACTTGATTTTATATTAAGTATTGGAGGAAGTGTTTGTATATATATAAATATAATACACCATCTGATTCTAAATAATGAAGAAGTTAGATAACTAATTTGTACATATACATTAAGAAAATTAATTCAGTTGGTTATTTATAATGAGTTTGGGCTGGTTTTAATAAAATATTACTTTTTTGTTGTGTTAATAAAATACTATTTTAATCATTATCAAATCGATGAAAAGTCTTTTTTTGCATTTAATAAAAGTAATTTGGAAAAAAATTATCACTTTTAGAGACAAAGTAAATTAAGTTTTTGCTTTTAATATCAAAGCAAACCCTTCAAATAACTCCTACGAATACTAGAGAAGTACATACATAACCTTTGGAAGATACTACTCATCATGTGAAAAATTAGTGGCAATTTGACCCTTCTATTGGGCACTCTTAAATTCTTAATTGCCACACACACACACAAATCAATTTGAATTATTTAATGATTAAAGCACTGATCACTCCAAAAATAATAAATATTGAACGTACGTAAATAGAATAAAAAAGGAACCAAGCTTTGTCACCAATAAAGCTGTGATTTATTAGCACTTGAAGCTAGGAACCAAGCATATAGACTTTTTCTTTATTAAAAACATAAACTATAGTCCTCAAGCGAAAGATTTTTAATTGACAAAGTGAAGCAAAGATTGACAAAGTGAAGCAAAGATTGTCTAACTGGAAAAGTCATTCACTATCTTTAGTAGGAAGGAATACTTCACTACTAAAAAAAACACTTTTTACGTCTCTTTTTTTGGACTTTTCACGTCTCTTTTTAGTGGGACGTAGATCAGGGAGACGTAGAAAGTCGGAACTTTTCACGTCTCATTTTTGAATGTGAGACGTGGAAAGTCCCACTTTCCACGTCTCACATTCAAAAATGAGACGTGGAAAGTGGGCACTTTCCACTTTCCACATCTCACATTCAAAAAAGAGATGTAGAAAGTGCCCACTTTCCACGTCTCATATTCAAAAATGAGACGTGGAAAGTGGTCACAGAACTTTCCACGTCTCCTTTTTGAATGTGAGACGTGGAAAGTTCCTACTTTCCACATCTCTTTTTTAAATGAGAGATGTGGAAAATACTTTCCACGTCTCTTATTTGAATAAGAGACGTTGAAAGTCTTTTTTTTTTAAAAAAAAGAATATTTTCTTAATTAGGCTGATTAACCCCAATCAAAAAAAAATCCCAATATTTTATCAGAATAATAGGAATATAACACTTAAAATGTAAACAAAATGAACTAATTTTATTATTTATATCCAAACTAATATTACAAAAATGCTAGAGCCATATCAGTATTAGTTCAAAAATAAATAAAAGAGCCCTATCAGTATTAGTTCACCCAAACTGACTCTAACCTTTTTTCTATCTATTTTTCACCAGCAAAGACCTTAAACAAGATACCAAATGTTCACAGATGTGCAAACTTTAAATGATAAAAATATGTTTCAACAAGAAGTATGTTCCCAAAACAGTCCAGAACTAGTGAAAGACAAATAAGAAATTCGTACCTCAAGTTTCTTCCTTCTTTCCTTAACTCTTTTATCAATAGAAGCTGTTACTTACTGCAAATTCCAACAAACCACGATGAAACATAATGAGAAACATATAACCAAAGCCAGAATCCAATTTTATCTGTGCAAATAAAGAGGCTAATGCTAACTCTTTCTCATGGTCCATAAGGGAACAAATGGTTCCATATTAGTCCAAGTTCAGAATCAAGAAATTTAGAATGAAGTGATACTAGCTTGGAAACAAAAAATGAACATGTTTCAACACAAATAGAAGGATAAAGCCGTAGAAATTTTCTACCGAGGCAGGTTAGAGATCCAAGTTATAAGGGGATATAGCCTTTGAGATTTTTGTCGGAGATTGTGATTCCGACGATGCGAGGGTCTGATGATGAGTTTTCTTGAAGGGCGACATTAGCTTCTCCATCCCTGGCCGAAGAAGACGAAGGTAGATCGAAGAAGACGAAGGTAGAAGCTTGATTTGTGGATGTTCTAGGAAGAAGACGGAGGGAGAAGCCTGTGTTGTCGTGGTGAGAGAGAGAAGACGGAGGGAGAAGAGGCAAAGAGGAGGTGGGGAGGAGGAAAGAGTTATGTTCGGGGAAGCCTATTTTTTTTTTATATAGGAGACTTTCAACGTCTCACATATGTTTGTGAGACGTTGAAAGTCTCTTTCAACGTCTCACAAACATATGTGAGACGTTGAAAAGTGGGGTAATTTTATTTTTTTAAATTTTTTAAGGGACTTTCAACGTCTCACAATCATATGTGAGACGTTAAAAGTCTCTTTTCACGTCTCACAATTTTGTGAGACGTGGAAAAGGGGGGGTAATTTTTTTTTTTAAATTTTTAAGGGACTTTCAACGTCTCACAAATATATGTTAGACGTTGAAAGTCGTTAATCTTTTTTTTTTTAATTTTCAAGAGACTTTCAACGTCTCACATATGTTTGTGAGACGTTGAAAACAACTTTCCACGTCTCACATTTTTTGTGAGACGTGGAAAGTGAATTCCCGCCTATTATTTTGCCTATTTTTAAATTCCGCGCCCAAATTTCACAATAATTCACGTCTCATAAATAAAAATGAGACGTGGAAAGATTTTAGATTTTTTTAAAAAAAAAATTTGCCTACTTTCCACGTCTCACAAAAAATGTGAGACGTGGAAAGCAGTTTTCAACGTCTCACATTTTTTGTGAGACGTTGAAAACAACTTTCCACGTCTCACATTTTTTGTGAGACGTGGAAAGTGAATTCCCGCCTATTATTTTGCCTATTTTCAAATTCCGCGCCCAAATTTCACAATAATCCACATCTCATAAATAAAAATGAGACGTGGAAAGATTTTAGATTTTTTTTAAAAAAATTTTTTTTGCCTACTTTCCACGTCTCACAAAAAATGTGAGACGTGGAAAGCAGTTTTCAACGTCTCACATTTTTTGTGAGACGTTGAAAACAACTTTCCACGTCTCACATTTTTTGTGAGACGTGGAAAGTAAATTCCCGCCTATTATTTTGCCTATTTTCAAATTCCGCGCCCAAATTTCACAATAATCCACATCTCATAAATAAAAATGAGACGTGGAAAGATTTTAGATTTTTTTAAAAAAAAATTTTTTGCCTACTTTCCACGTCTCACAAAAAATGTGAGACATAGAAAGCAGTTTTCAACGTCTCACATTTTTTGTGAGACGTTGAAAACAACTTTCCACGTCTCACATTTTTTGTGAGACGTGGAAAGTGAATTCCCGCCTATTATTTTGCCTATTTTCAAATTCCGCGCCCAAATTTCACAATAATCCACATCTCATAAATAAAAATGAGACGTGGAAAGATTTTAGATTTTTTTTTAAAAAAAAAATTTTGCCTACTTTCCACGTCTCACAAAAAATGTGAGACGTGGAAAGCAGTTTTCAACGTCTCACATTTTTTGTGAGACGTTGAAAACAACTTTCCACGTCTCACATTTTTTGTGAGACGTGGAAAGTGAATTCCCGCCTATTATTTTGCCTATTTTCAAATTCCGCGCCCAAATTTCACAATAATCCACGTCTCATAAATAAAAATGAGACGTGGAAAGATTTTAGATTTTTTTTTTTAAAAAAAAAATTTGCCTACTTTCCACGTCTCACAAAAAATGTGAGACGTGGAAAGCAGTTTTCAACGTCTCACATTTTTTGTGAGACGTTGAAAACAACTTTCCACGTCTCACATTTTTTGTGAGACGTGGAAAGTAATTTCCCGCCTTTATTTTCCCATATTTTTTTGTTTGGCGCTCTTTTTTCAGAGAATCCACGTCTCATATTTAAAAAAGAGACGTTAAAAGTGTTTCACTTATTTACAATTTTGCCACCGCCTTTTTTTTACATCTCATTTTCAAAAAAGAGACGTGAAATGGGGACGTGAATTCTGTTTTTTGTAGTAGTGCTTTAATTAAGTCAGTAGCCCAAGCTATCCCAAACCAAGTAATGCAAACGTCCTTACTACATGAAAGTTGTTGCGAGGAGTTAGATCGAAGTGCCCGGAATTTTATTTGGGGGACTACTTCAAAAAAAAGGTGTGCCCATCTAGTGTCATGGGAAAAAGACTGTAAGCCGAAAGGTAGGGGTGGTTTAGGTCTTAGGCACTCAGTTACTCAGAATTGTGCATTTATGATGAAGGTTGGCTAGAAATTAGTATCTAATCCTAGTTCGCTTTGGGCTAGGGTGATCAGGAGTAAATATAAGTGTGGGGGGATCTGATGCCAAAAATTGATTTGGAAAGAGGAGGATCAAGAGTTTGAGTGGTATTAAGAGTACGTGGAAGGAAGTGGAGAATGGAGTAGAACTAATACAAAGGCATGGTGAGACTATGTTGAAATGGAAACATGACAAGTGGAGTATTTACTGTCAAATCAACTTACAATAAGCTAATAGGCAATCCTGATGTAGGAAGAAATGAATGGAGTAAGTCATGGAAACTCTAAGTGCCCACAAGATGCAAGACTCACATGTGGCTTCTTCTTCATGACAGACTACTTACCAATAAATCTCTCTTCAGGAAGCAGTTACATTCAGATGGCAGATGCAAATTATTCCCATTGTTCGAGGAATCAGCCCTTCATGTATTAAGGGATTGTTATCGTGCATGAGAACTTTGGGTGAGACTAGGTGTCCGCATTGGAGATCGCAGGTTTTAGGATTGTGACCTTCAGGATTGGTTGAGAATGAATATTGGCGACTCACGGGTGAAGAGAGAGGGCATGTGGAATGTGATCTTTTCCATTACTTGTTGGATTATCTGGAGAAGACGTAATAAGCTTGTGCATCAAAATGTCTCGTCTAATATTCATGAGGCTTTGGCAGAGATTAAAGGCATAGTCCATTGTATGTCATATTCCAAGCTTCTCCATAGTACTCAACCGAGGGTCTTCAGCAATCATAAGAGAGTAAGTTAGGAAGTTGGAGAGGTTATTAAGATATATGTGGATGAAGCTTTTTCCTATAAAAGAGGTGCTGCTGGGTGTGGAGGACTGATCAGGAATATTCAAGGTGACTTAATGGAGTCACTGGCTTGTGGACTTCGATCAGAACCTCGCAGGTATAAATTTGGAACTATGGGGAATCATGTGGGGCCTACGTAGAGCATGGAACTCAGGAAGTAGGACATTATGTTTGTACAGCGATGCTAAGGAAGCTCTCTCACTGATTAGGAATGATAACATAGAATTTCATGAAGACAAAGATCTCATTGTGGCTATCTGAGAGTTAATGGCACAGGAATGGGAAGTTTCCCTTTGTTGGATTAGCAGAGAAGACAACTATGCTGCAAATTTCTTTGCTCATTACACTTTGTGAATTAGTCCAGGCTTGCAAATCTTTTCTAGGGATTCTTCAATAGCCCTATTAGCGGCTTCAGGAATTACTTAAGTTTTGTTCTTTGTTTGTTTGTTTTTCTGCATTTTAGCTTCCTAATGTATTAAAAAAAGAAAGAAATTTAAAGGTAGTGATAGTACTGACAATATAATTTGGAAGTTCTTTTTTTTTCTGGTAAAGGAAGGGGCCAAGGCCCAATTACACTATGTGACTAATCATCCTAGGGACTCCTAGTCCGATCCGATCCTCCTGTAATAAACCTCTAGCTCATTTGGAGGTGCAACCCAGATTCTATGGTCTCCTTGTTGTACCTGACACAACTTAGCTAAAGCATCAGCACACTTATTACTTTCCCTATAGTTATGCATGAATAGTAATTCCCATCCTTCTCGTTTCATCTCCTATAGCTTTTTCCATGGTCTAGTACTGTGTTCATGGGCCTTGTCGTCCTTAAGGGATTTGACTAGTTTTTAGGAGTCGCATTCTACTTCAATCTTGTTGAGTCCTACTTCTCTGCACAGTTCTAATCCTCTGATTATGCCCCATGCCTCTGTTATCATTACATCAGATGTGTTGAGTTTACAAGAAAAGATTTAACCTTTTCCTTACGCCTTGGGGTTAAAATCACAATAATTACCAAGGATTGTGTAAAGTGGCACAATCCCGGATCGTTTCACTTGAGGAGTCCTTCTAAACAACCTAAGCTAACTAAATGCAATTAAAACAATAAAAAGGTCTGGGGGGTTTTGGTTTGAAGATTCATTTACTAAAGCTATTAACAAAAGCAATTACTTGTTTTTGGTGTTTTAGATTAATAAGTGAAAAGTGAAAAGAGTTTGGATTAGGGGTGATTTTATAAAATGGGCTTTGGTAGTGCTTTGGTGACTCAAACGCTTCTTTCAAAATAATAAGTGGGAGTTTAATTTACCAAGTCTAATTGAGAAATCCCCAAGCAACTACTAGGGGTCCACTAGCCCTAATTAATGACTAATCTAGCAACCACTTTCATAGCCATTACTTAGGGTTAGTGTTAAGATCCACTTGGTTTGTGAAATGCCTTGAAACAAATGCAATTTAACTCTCATGAAGTGCAACCACAACATCCATGCATGGAAGAAATTGACTATAACCACTAGCAACCACTAAAATGGCTACAACCAAGAATACAACCACAAGTAGATAGGAAATTATATCTCAATCACATTCAATTCAAAGCATACACAATATAGTTCACAAACATAGATAGCAACCACATATCCCAAGTCTTAAATCCAAATACAAGACCAATACAAAAGAGTATAAGCCAAAAACAAAGGAAGTATGAAATTGTAAACTAGAAACTCCCCTATTTTGGTCCATGAAGCTAGAGCCACCTCCACACCACCAAAGCACCGAGAACTTAGCCTCTCATGTCCTCAAATTCGTGCCCAAGAGAGCCCATAACAGCTGCCTCCATGGAAGAAGAAGATTGAAGATGAAATGGGGTGGAAATGGAAGGTACAGGGATGAAGAACAAGAAAATCAGCAAGAATGGGGGTGAAAATGAGTGGAATGGATGGAAATTTGAGTGGGAAGGATGGAAAATGATGGAACCCTAGAGGAATTGAGGTATTTTCGACTTTGGAGGCTTAGCGAGAGGATTTTCGGGTGTTAGAAACTATTTATAATCCCTCAAAGACCCTAAAATCGTGTCAGATTTCACAGATACTGGGCACTTCGCCGTGGGCTCGCCGCGGCGAGAGCCACGGCGAGCTACCACTCATTCTGGAACTTGCTGGGGAGTTCGCCGCGGCGAAACCCACGGCGAACTCACACTGGTTCTGCCTCTTCTTTTCTTTTTAGCCGTCAAGAGACATTGATTCTGTTTCTCTCTTCGCTTCCTTCTTCTGCTCCGTCTCGACTTCTTCGCTGCAACTTGGCTCCTAAATTTGGGCATGCTTCTTCTATGATCTACAAGTAAAATCAAGCCAGAGGTAGCATCAAATGTTCTTGAAAATAGGTCAACAATAATTTATGCTAATTATGCCCAAATTGCCCTTGACTAGAATAACTTCCAACAAAGTGTGCAAAAGTCCGAAATTACCCTAATTAGGTGCAATTACCCCAAGAACATGCAATAATCTACTGATTTTATCGATGAAAAGTATATAAAAATATGGTGCAATCAACCACGGATCCATTCGCCTTCATCACCCTTATCACTCCCCCACATCCTGCCAACTCTCTCCCATTAATCATACCATCAGTATTCAATTTGCACCACCCTTTCTCAGGTGGTTTCCATGCTATCAAAACTGGAGCAACCTGTATTTCTCGTGCTTCCTCACCTTCCCATCGTCGAAGATAATTATCCAGATACTTCTTTATGTCACTAGTAATTGTCTTCGGCCTTTCCACCTCTTGGTTTTTAGTCTTCATATTTCTCCATCTCCATCATGTCTAGCAGCCTACCGCAAATTTCTCAGGCCAACAATGTTCATTCTATCTTCTTCCTCGCCACATGATATTCTACTTTAACAAGTCTAATAAGTGTGCTCCAAAAAAATCAATTCTTTCATGTAATGGAACTAGTTGCCTCCATACACAAGTTGCTACAGGGCACTCTCTCAATGCATGGATGATATCTTCTATCGATTGTTGACACACCGCACAGAGCCCATCATTTCTGTCCCATTTCATGGTCAATGCTTTAGTGTGTAGTTTTCGGTGGAAGCATCTCCACATGAATATTTGAACTCTTTCAGGGACATTAAGTTTCCAAATAGCTCTCCAGGTTTTGCCTTCCTCCGTATTGTTTGTCCCTTGGAGCCACCTATATGCACTTGCAGTGGTAAAGTCACCATGCCCCGTCAACCTTCATTTGGAATTCCCACCATTTCCCTCCCTTTCTGTGCTATCTACGTTCTCTTCAAATCGATCCCATAAACTTGCAAGGGCTTTCCAGAGTCTTGAGTCTCCCCCTTTAACAATAAGTCTGCTTCCTTCCTCCCTGTCTCGTCCATATTTTCCTATTATAACCCTTACCCAAACATCAGTGGGGTTTGAATGAAGTCTCCAAATTAATTTAAGCAAGAAGGCCTCATTCATGTGCTTTAGAGACTTTATCCCTACCCTACCTGCCTCTTTTTCTTTGCACATCTGCTCCCATGCCACTGCATGCCATCCTTTTTTTTAGTGTCCCCCCATAGGAAGTTGCGTTGAATTCTTTCCAGCTCATCTATTGTGCTTTAAGGGAGCTTATCATGTTGTATAGGGTATAACGCCATTGAACTTGTCACCGACTTCACTAGTGTCATTCTTCCAACTAGAGATAAGCTTGTTGCCTTCCACCCATTTAGTTTTCTCTTTACTTGCTCCAAGATATTCTTGTATTTATCCTTTCTCATTCTAGGTGTCGAAATATTTGCTCTAAGATATCTACCTAGCTCCTCCACTTGTTTGAAGCCGCTTGTTCTACAAATATCTCATTTAATAGCTGTGTCTACATTTGGGAAGAAGTAAATGTAGGTTTTTCTTGGCTAGTCTTGTGTCTTGACATGTCTCCAAAGCTCTGTAAGCAATCCAGAATACAATTGATGTTGTTAGTATTAGCCTCTGCAAAAAGAACAAGATCGTCAGCAAACATTATATGGGAATAATTGGGCCCTTTCAACACGTTCTCATTCCTCTCCACTGTTTTCCTCTCGCTATATCTAGGATCATATGTGTAAGCTTTTCCATTCCAAGAACAAATAGGCACGGGGAAATAGGATCGCCCTGCCTCAGTCCACGAGTCGGTGCAAACTCATCTAGCTTTTCTCCATACCAAAGGATTCTTGTGGTTATGGTGTTAAAACACCTGTCAATTCTACTTGACATCTCCTTAAGGCACCCTAGTTCTTCTAGGACATCCTTCATATACTTCCTGTTAGTGCTGGCTGTCACCCATGAGGGGGGTGAATTGGGTGATAGGATAAAATTTAAACTTTTTGCAAATCTTTTCTTTTCTGAACCACAGTGAAGGTAATCTTCTCAAAACCATTTTCAGATTATTACAGAGTAATTCAAATCTGTTAAATGCACTAAGAGATATATAATGTAGATATGCTAGAAACTGAAAGAGTTAAGGGAAGAGATAATGCACACATAATTTATCCTAGTTCGGTCAACCCAGACCTACATCCAGTCCTCAGGCTCCACCTGAGATTTCCACTACCCTCTTGTTTAAACCAGGCACAAGAGAAGCCTACCACAGGTTTTACAATACGGGATCACCTGTCAACCTTTTTACAGAGCTTCAGAATTATCTCTAAACACTCCCCCTTACAACCTGTAAGGTTACAACCTTGTTCTTAAAGCACCAAGCTTTAGAACAACCTCAAACAATAGAGGATTTCAATAAATGTGTTCACTCAATGAACTGATTGTGATAAACCCTTAAGTACAGAGATGTATATGAAGAAATACAAATATAAGAGCGTAATGATTTGCACTATGGTTGCTCTAGCTCTTCTATTCTATAGCACTCAACTCATAGTTATTTCTTCATTTCTGGGCTCATTGATATGTATCTGATATTCTGAGCAGACCCTCTGTTTTCATCGTTATTCACGTAAATCTCATCGTTGCATCATCATTTATTCTGATGTCTTCAAGTCTTTATATATGGCTTGATAAATTTCTATCCGTTGGAGACTTGGAGAACTAACCGTTGACAATCAGATTTCTTCTCTTGCTTTACTTTATTTTTGCAGAGGATGAGCTAAGAGAGATGGAGACTGTGAGTAACGATAACCTGCTGCTACCTACCACTGTACTTGCATGTCAGCTTTTTTCATTAGCGCTAGCTCCCTTGGCTATCGCTAGCTTGACAGTGTAAAATCTGCACTTTTAGAAACAATGTATTAGCTTAGCAGGTATTGCGCTATCGATAGCTAACAAGGCTATCGCTAGCTTCATAGTGTAATTTCAGCACTTAGCTAAACAGATAATCATATAAAGGCCCAGTAGGTGTTATCGCTAGTGTAGTTCATTAGCTCAATGATAAAGACAATGTATCAGCTAAGGAATTTCAAAGTATTCTCTATAGATAGCAAATCATGCTATAGATAGCAAATCGTGCTATAGATAGCAAATCATGCTATCGCTAGCAAATTATGCTATAGATAGCAAATCGTCCTATGGATAGCAAATCTTGCTATGGATAGCAAATCATGCTATGGATAGCAAATCGTGCTATGGATAGCAAATCGTGCTATGGATATCAAAACATGCTTTAGCTAGCATATTCTTTTAGTTCAATGATCAGCGTACTAGCTGTCATCTCAATAAGCATTTTTTTTATCGATAGCTAATCCCATTATTGCTAGCTAACTATGTTAACTGATCTAACATTATTCCCCGAATATTTAATCATGATATCTATGGGGCCTTAGCGATAGTACATAGCTTTAGCGATAGAGAATCTGTTACCTATACGATTTTACTTGTTTAATTCAAAGGTAACTTACAGTCTTTTACTTAGTCATTCATTATGATTTTATCTGAGCTATTCCAGACTAAGTTATATGTTCTTATGAATGCAATCTAAGCCTATGGACATGTTATGTGATCATATATGCAATGCTTCAATCACAGTAAACATATAGCAAACATAATATCATAGACAGTAGGAGATAAACACTTTATACATACTTTTTGCTTCCTACTTTTAACTCTATATTTGACATAATCAAAACTAAGCATATCCAACAATCTCCCCCTTTTTGATGATGGCAAATCTATCATGAAAAATATGTATGATAATGGGAACATAGATGTAGTATATTTATCATGTCTTTCTTTCCCCTTATTTCGTATATTTTTAATGCCTTTCTTCTCCCCCTATTTGACATCAGCAACAAGTTTTTAACAAAGTTTTTCGCTCCCCAATATAATAAAAATGTAAGGGATATCAAAGGTTTGTTGAAAACAATAAAGTTCTTTAAGGAATCCCAAATGTAAAAATATTTGACTCTATGTTTTCTGATGTTTTGCCATAGATATGCAAGATGTTCAAACAAGGCATACAGATTTGACAATGCAATTTATCAAAGAAGCATTAAATGAAAATTGAGAAAAGAGTTTAGAAAGTGCTCATTTATATGTGGCAAGATGATTTGATTGAACCATGAAGCCTAGTGCCTTCCTCTCTTAATCTGATGTATGTGATAAGCCGTTATTGATACCAATTGTTATTGGAAAATGTAAGCCAATCAGTGCTTCATTTGTGCATCTGCATCAATCCTCAGATTTGATAATGTGTCCGTGTGAAGTATTGAGAGATGCTCTTTCCCATACTGAGTTCTCCTGTCATCAATGTTTATCTTTCTTGCAAGGAGAGGGGTTAATATAATCAAGGGTTATCAAAGATTGATACCAAATGTAAAGAAACCTTAATGTAAGATAATGTCATATTGAGAGCATGAAAGGAATCTATAAGAGAAAACATCTCATCATCAAAAATAATCGATTATTTCACAGTAAATTTAGATGAGTATGCTAAGAAAATTTTCATTCATCAAAGGAGATGAGCTTATAAGATATACAAAGGTTGATTTGAAGGTTTTTCTTGATCAATGACATTTTAACAGAAAATAACCTTATTTAAAAAGATGTCATTGACCTGAATCTTATGCAAATAAATCCAATTAATAGCAAGTGGCAAAATCTTCCCAAAATGATATTTATCAATTATAAAGGGTGAGGGATAGATTTTTGAATAATGGAGTATATGCTCATCAGTCCAAATAACTAGTCAAGAGTTTAAGCATTTGTCACAAGGCTTTCTCAAATGATGCTTAATTTGCGGGACATAGGATTTAGCTCATCATAGAATAGGTTAGCACAGATTAGGCACTACAGAGCATATGGAAGTTAGAAGAAAACTTTAATGCATCAGTTTGAAACATTTCCAACTCTTGATTCATAACGGATATCACCTTCCAATTTTCAAAGATAGTTTAAATGCAATTGAGGTGAACATATTTTTCAAAATGTGTTAATGCAATTTTATGAACCATGGTGAATTGAAATCTAAACAAAATTTGGATTGTGCATTTCAAACACTTCACAATAGATAAATTATGCACACTTTCAACTTTTAAGTCATATAGCAATCTGACAGATATTTTATGACATTTAAAGAATGGATTGCTAATGAAATGGGAGACAAGCATTCATTATCCAAACAAAATTATATTCATTCAAGATAGGATAAGAATGATATCACCATAACTGCACTTGTCTAGGCAGAAGCTTGCTATCGGTAATGAGAGTGGCTATCGCTAGCAGGCATGATCCCACAGTCTCGGACAGGCTCATCACTTCTCTTTCCAGCTATCGATAGCGGACCTTGCTATCAATAGTGCTTTTGATGGCAATCAGCTCAATCTTGGCTCTGTCCGGCATATGCTAACGATAGTGACCTTCACTATCGATTGGACAGTCTACGCTTGTCCTTGCAGTAGCTTGATTTTGGCAGAATAAAGTTGATATTTTCTTTTACAGGTTCAACACCAAAATCCAAGCATGAAGTTCAGCTCATCAAGACTTGAGTAAATATTCATGTAGATCATAGTCTTGAAGCTTCCTGTCCTTGTTACCTACAGAACTTTAATTCTTTTCTTTTTTTCAGTATCCAATTTCATATGGATCTGCCCATGGTTAGTTCGTAGGAATCAACAACAAAATTCACATGCTTCAAAAGATGTAATTAATTCAAGATAGTTGAGCATAGTGAATTAATCATGACTACATGCACAAAGATATATATAAATATATTCCCTTTTTTTTTTAAAAAAAACAATATGCATGTGTATAAAGCTAGATTATGAGCATTGTAAAGATTTTGCAATTTTCTTTAACACAGAATTCAATGCTCATCCCTAAGTTGCAAAGTGTAAAATCTCAATAAATGTTACTGAGAATAGTGTAGGAGATTTTATGCAATTATTGTGATGATCAGAGGAGTATAAACACAAATTGTTTTCATTTGAATGGTCTTTCTTCCCAAAACATTTTTCAGCAAGATTTAAAACATTTTCACTCATTGAAATATGATCATCGATCGGATGAGAGTCAATGATATGCAGTTCAAAATTGTTTTCTTTAAAAAATACAAGAATTGGAACTGTATACCATAATTGTACTTTGAGCTCCAGAGGATGATTTGGCAGATTCGTTCATGTTGAGCTCTTCTTGGGATTTATCTTCCTCTTGTCCTTTTGTGTTGGCATGATAATGGAAGTGTTCTGTGATTTCTCCTTCTTCAATCTCAGCTTCCATTTGTTCATCTACCAAGGATATGGCACTTTAAATCTCAGAGCTGCCAACACTTTCAATCTCAACAAAATGATTAGTGGCATATAACGACTCAAGAGTATCCCAAATAGCTTTTGTACTAGAGCAAAGTTTAATTTTCTGAAAATCATTTTCAGTTAAGCCTTTATGCAGAATTTGCATTGCTCTAATGTTCAAGGAAAACATTTTCTTGTCTTTTTCAGTCCAATCCTTTCTAGGTTTGAAATCAAAATCATTTATGAAAACATTCCACATATAATAGTCAAATGATTTTATAAAACTCTTCATCCTAGCTTTCCAAAATCGAAAATCAATATTTTCAAGAAGAGGTGGAATGGTGAAATCAAAACCTTCAGAAAACATGTTATACCCAAAATCAGCCATGATCTTTATCACTTGAGATTGTTGGATCCTTTAAACAAGTGACCTGCTCTGATACCAAATGTTAGTGCTGGCGTCACCCAAGAAGGGGGGTGAATTGGGTGATAGGATAAAATTTAAACTTTTTGCAAATCTTTTCTTTTCTGAACCACAGTGAAGGTAATCTTCTCAAAACCATTTTCAGATTATTACAGAGTAATTCAAATCTGTTAAATGCACTAAGAGATATATAATGTAGATATGCTGGAAACTGAAAGAGTTAAGGGAAGAGATAATGCACACATAATTTATCCTGGTTCGGTCAACCCAGACCTACATCCAGTCCCTAGGCTCCACCTGAGATTTCCACTACCCTCTTGTTTAAACCAGGCACAAGAGAAGCCTACCACAGGTTTTACAATACGGGATCACCTGTCAACCTTTTTACAGAGCTTTAGAATTATCTCTAAACACTCCCCCTTACAACCTGTAAGGTACAACCTTGTTCTTAAAGCACCAAGCTTTAGAACAACCTCAAACAATAGAGGATTTCAATAAATGTGTTCACTCAATGAACTGATTGTGATAAACCCTTAAGTACAGAGATGTATATGAAGAAATACAAATATAAGAGCGTAATGATTTGCACTATGGTTGCTCTAGCTCTTCTATTCTATAGCACTCAACTCATAGTTATTTCTTCATTTATGGGCTCATTGATATGTATCTGATATTCTGAGCAGACCCTCTGTTTTCATCATTATTCACGTAAATCTCATCGTTGCATCATCATTTATTCTGATGTCTTCAAGTCTTTATATATGGCTTGATAAATTTCTATCCGTTGAAGACTTGGAGAACTAACCGTTGACAATCAGATTTCTTCTCTTGCTTTACTTTATTTTTGCAGAGGATGAGCTAAGAGAGATGGAGACTGTGAGTAACGATAACCTGCTGCTACCTACCACTGTACTTGCATGTCAGCTTTTTTCATTAGCGTTAGCTCCCTTGGCTATCGCTAGCTTGACAGTGTAAAATCTGCACTTTTAGAAACAATATATTAGCTTAGCAGGTATTGCGCTATCGATAGCTAACAAGGCTATCGCTAGCTTCATAGTGTAATTTCAGCACTTAGCTAAACAGATAATCATATAAAGGCCCAGTAGGTGTTATCGCTAGTGCAGTTCATTAGCTCAATGATAAAGACAATGTATCAGCTAAGGAATTTCAAAGTATTCTCTATAGATAGCAAATCATGCTATGGATAGCAAATCTTGCTATGGATAGCAAATCGTGCTATAGATAGCAAATCATGCTATCGCTAGCAAATTATGCTATGGATAGCAAATCTTGCTATGGATAGCAAATCATGCTATCGCTAGCAAATCATGCTATGGATAGCAAATCTTGCTATGGATAGCAAATCGTGCTATGGATATCAAAACATGCTCTAGCTAGCATATTCTTTTAGTTCAATGATCAGCGTACTAGCTGTCATCTCAATAAGCATTTTTTTTATCGATAGCTAATCCCATTATTGCTAGCTAACTATGTTAACTGATCTAACATTCTTGCCCGAATATTTAATCATGATATCTATGGGGCCTTAGCGATAGTACATAGCTTTAGCGATAGAGAATCTGTTACCTATAAGATTTTACTTGTTTAATTCAAAGGTAACTTACAGTCTTTTACTTAGTCATTCATTATGATTTTATCTGAGCTATTCCAGACTAAGTTATATGCTCTTATGAATGCAATCTAAGCCTATGGACATGTTATGTGATCATATATGCAATGCTTCAATCACAGTAAACATATAGCAAACATAATATCATAGACAATAGGAGATAAACACTTTATACATACTTTTTGCTTCCTACTTTTAACTTTATATTTGACATCAACAAAACTAAGCATATCCAACACTTCCAACTTATCTGATCATACGCTTTTTCTGATCCACTTTAATTGCCATGTAGCCTTTCTTCCCTTTTTTCTTCTTCATGGAGTGGATCATCTCGTTTACTATGATGATATTATCATGGATATTTCTCCCTGGTACAAAGCTCACTTAATATAAGGATACTATGCTATTCATAATCCCTTTTAGCCTCTTTACAATGATCTTGGAGAAACATTTATAAATTACATTGCATAGGGAAATCGGCCTTAGTTGATTTACTTTCTCTGGGCAATCAACCTTTGAAACCAAGGTAACTAAGGTTTTATTAATATCCCTTAGTCTCCCTGGATTACTCCATACCCTCTTGATCAATTCACATACTCCTCCCATAATTTCCTAGCATTTCTGAAAAAAGATAGCTTGGAATTTGTCCTCTCCAGGGGCTTTAAAACCTCCAATGGAAAATATTGCATCCTTGATATCTTCGTTCAAGATCGATGCAACAATTTGTTCCCATTCCTCATCTTTCACCTTCGGCCATTGGTGATGAGTGTGAACCCAGCTTCTGTTCTCATCTTCTTCCTTGAAAAGTTTTTGAAAAAAGTAGTTGATGACTTTTCCTACCTCTATCTTCCCTTCCATCCATTCATTACCCTCATTCTTCAGCATGGTAATCTTACACGTTCCTCTCTTGAAAATGGCAAAACGTACAAGAGGGGGTGAATTGTGCTTTTACAAATTAAGACTTAGAAACACAAGACAATCCTTATACTGGTTCGGCCAACACAATGCCTACATCTAGTTCTCCAACTCCTCGTTGGGTTCCACTATATCACAGGTTTTACAACACGGGTTCACCTACCAACCTTTACAACAGAGCTTTAGACTTTTCTTCTAAACGCTCCCCCTTACAACTCGTAAGGACACAACCCTTGTCCTAAAGCCCCAAGCTTTAGAACAACCTCAAACAGTAGAGGATTTCAATAAATGAGTTCACTCAATGAACAAATTTTGATAAACACTTAAGTACAGATAATCTCACTAAGAGTAATAAAAACTTTGAGCTTTTGTGAGCAGAGAGTAGATAAGAATATTGAATGCTGGTTCGTCTCTGTGTGTGTGTGAGTCAGTTTGTCTAGTTCTTCATAAATGCTCAAAGCTTGATATTTATAACTCTTCACAGCTTGCCTTCTCTTTCAGCTTCAAGAGGCCGTTTGAAATTAATTGTTGAGAGCTCCTACCGTTGGCAATTAATGATATTCTTCATCTTAGTCAACTTTCTTCTCTTGGTCATTTAATTCTTGCAGAGGGTGAGCTAAGAGAAATAGAGTCTGAGAGTAATGATCACCTGCAACATTGTATTTGCATAGCAGCTTTATCAATAGCGCTAGCTCCTTTGGCTATTGCTAGCTTAATAGTGTGAATCCTGCACTTAGCTGTTAGCTAAACAAGGATTCATGTGAAGCACAGTAGGTGTTATCGCTAGTGAAATTCATTAGCTCAATGTTCAGAGACAATGTATTAGCTATCAGAATGTCTGAGTTATTTCAAACATTGTTTGTCTATCAATAGCCAATCTTGTTATCGTTATTGACTATGTTATCGCTAGTTCATTTCATTAGCTCAATGTATTAGCTATCTGAATGTCTAAGTTAATTATTTCGTGTTCTTGTTATCGATAGCTAATCATGTTATTGCTAGCTAACACAATTCATTACTGCTAGCTGTTCTAACAGTCTTGCCCTTTTGTGTTATCCATGTTATCTATGGGGCCTTAGCGCTAGTGATTGATAGTGCTGGCTGTCACCCAAGAGGGGGGGTGAATTGGGTGATAGGATAAAATTTAAACTTTTTGCAAATCTTTTCTTTTCTGAAACACTGTGAAGGTAATCTTTAAAACCTTTTTCTGTTTATCACAGAGTATTTCAAATCTGTTAAATGCACAAGAGATATATAATGAAGATATGTTGGAAACTAAGAGAGTTAAGGCAAGAGATAAAGTACACAGAATTTATCCGGTCAACCCTGACCTACATCCAGTCCTCAGGCTCCACCTGAGATTTTTCACTATCTTGTTTAAACCGGGCACAAGAGAAGCCTTCCACAGGTTTTACGAGCACAGGTTCACCTGTCAACCCTTTCCACTGGTTTTACGAACACGGGATCACCAGCCAACCTTTACAGAGTTTTAGAATCTTTCTAAACACTCCCCCTTACTACCCATAAGGTTATAGCCCTGTTCTTAAAGCACCAAGCTTTAGAACAACCTCAAACAATAGAGGATTTTATCAAAGTAATAGGTTCACTAAATGAACAGATTGTGATAATCACTGAAGTACAAATGAATATATGATGAAATACAAATAAGAGCTTAATAATTTGAACAATGAGTGCTCTAGCTCTTCTTTTCTTATATGCTCATCTCATCATTTCTGGGCTCACTGATATGTAACTAATACTCTGAGCAGAGCCTCTGTTTTCATCGCGATTTGCGTTGTATGTGTGTAGCTTGTGTGACGCTCGCCTCTTTACTCCAAATGTCTTCAAGTCTTTAATATGGTCTTATGTTTATGTCCGTTGGAGAGTTGGAGAACTAGCCGTTGAGGATTTCTTTCTTCTCTTGCTTCGGCTTTGGAGACTGAGTAACGGTGGCCTGCTGCTACCTACTCCTGTACTTGCTGTCAGCTTTTTCACTAGCGCTAGCTGCCTTTGCTATCGCTAGCTTGACAGTGTAAAATCTGCACTTTAGAAACAATGTATTAGCTCAGTAGATATTGCGCTATCGATAGGTACCAAAGCTATTGTTAGCTTCATAGTGTAATTCCAGTACTTTGCTAAACATATAAACATATAATGCACAGCAGATGTTATCGCTTGCTTAGTCCATTAGCTCAATGCATCAGCTTATTAGTTTGTCTAAGTTATCACAATGAGCTTTCTTCTATCGATAGCTAATCTCATTATCGCTAGTTACTTGTTTGCTCATTAGCTTAAGGATACTGAGTTATCTGAATATTCTAAGTTATTTCAGGTATCCTTCTATCGATAGCTAACAATGTTAACTGATCTAACATTCTTCCCCGAGTATTTATTCATGTTATCTGAGGGGCTTTAGCAATAGTGACAGAGTCTAGCGATATGATCTATTCTTATTTGCTTAGGCTAGCTCAAATCATTCTATTAGTGATAGTGAAGACCCTAGTGATAGAGATATTGCTCTTTCAATGGATTACTGCTAATTCCTCATTAGCCATTAATATCCTAAGCTTTCCAGATTAGCGATAGGTTCAAGCTTAGCGATAGAGAATCTGTTACCTATAAGATTTTACTTGTTCAATGCACAGGTAACCTACACTCTTTTACTTAGTCATTTATTATGATTCTTATCTCAGCTATTCTAGACTAAGTTACATGCTCTTATGAATGCAATCTGAGCCTATGGATATGTTATGTATGCAATGCTTCAATCACAATAAACAAATAGCAAACATGTAGTAGGAGATAAGCACTTTATCCACACTTTTTGCTTCCTACATTTATCTCTATATTTGACATCATCAAAACTAAGCATATCCAACAGTGATATACTTAGCGATAGAGTTATTGAATTTTCTTCAGATTGTTGCTAAGTGTTCATTTGTTATTGTTATCCTAACACTTCCATTTGTTAGCGATAGGTTCTAGTCTTAGCGATAGAGTATCCGTTACCTATAGGATTTTACTTGTTCAATGTTAAGGTAATCTATACTCTTTTACTTAGTCACTTATTATGATACTTATCTTTACTCATTCCAGACTAAGTTATTTCATTTTACTTATGTTATCTATGGGTCCAGTCTTCATCGAAACTTAAGATTCTAACATTCTCTCCCTTTTTGATGAGGACAAAACATAAGTAAAAAAAATATATCAGATAAGGCATGTACAGAATATAAACTGAGATAAACATGTCAATTTGTATTATATCTTATCAGGATCAAAATTTTCAGGATCAACTAAATATGAAATGTACGCAGAGTGGTTCCTAAAGACTACGGGTTTCTCATTGTTGAATTTTGCTCCTGAGGCTGAGGTGATGTATTCTTCATCAGGTCCATCAGAAATTGAGGAGCCAGAGTAGAAGAATTTGTCTTGATCAATGCTCTAAATGGGTTTAGCAGCAGGGACTTCTTTGTTCTGAGAAGGTTAAGCAAGTGAGACATCTTTGGAAGCATCCTTAGACTTCTTGGACTTGGACTTGTGAAACCTTCTTTTGTATACCCATACTTTCTTCCCTTGAGCAATCTCCTTATATAATTTCTTTCTCCTTTCTGCAGCCTCTTTCTCTGCCTTTTTCTTTGCCTTAGCAGCAGCCTTCATAGCCTTTTTAGCATCCTCCTTCTCTTTCCTCAAGGCTTATGCAACAGCCTTCTTTTCTTCTTTTGACAATTTAGGAGGAGGAGCTAGAGCCACTCGCTTGATCCTCTAAGCCTTAGGAACCTCATGGGAAGCCATAGGGATGATTTTGAAGGTGACTTCTTCTCTGGCTTTCCTCTTGGTCCTTTCCCTTTTCTTGCTCTTCTCTGCCTCAAGCACTAGCATCTTCTGAATATTATCTTTAGCTTTTTCTCCAATGCTAGGCTTGTCCTGGATTGTTATCTCAACATCAACTCCAGGAGGGATGATTGAAACTGGAACAGGCTCTGTAGGTTCTATACTTAAAGGAATGCCGTGTTTCTGAGCAATCATCACTACCTTGGCAAAGCTGTCCTCTTCAGGAGCATTGGGAGCTTGGTTATTGGAAGTTTGAGGAGGAGGGGTTCTATGAGCCTCAGACTCCATGTAGCTGCGGGCAATGCCCCTGACTACTTCCTCAATTTCTTCAGCATCCTCAAAAGCTGGAGTATTCTTCTCCCCCTTTTTGTCATCATCACCAGTGAGAGAGGTATGGCCAAGGTCAGGAGAAGAGATAGGTGAGTGAGGAATAGGAGGGCTAGTGGTGGTGGTAGGAATAGGGTTACTATCGCTAATGGAGGGATTAGCGATAGGGGATGGTTGTGAGGTGTGGGGTGCGTGAGTGCTGTAGGGGCTTTGGCTAGGACAGGAGGGAGCGATTGGGATTTGGGGGGAGGGTGAGATTTGGGTGGGATTGATATCGCTAAGGGAGGGGTTAGCGATAGGGGTGTCTTAAGGGGTTGGGACTTTGGTGGTTTCTGGAATTGGAGGGTGGTGAGTTGGTGAGGGAGAGTGATGAGTGGAGGAAGGAGAGTGGTGTTGGCTGGGATGAGATGAAGTGGGGGAGTAGTGAGATGATGTACCTTGAGATAGAGAAGAAGCTTCTCTATGCATTACATCTTCAGGAACTAAGCAGAGGCAATCTTCCAAGTTTTTCACTTGCGCCTTAAGTTCCAGTATGGGCTTCATCAATTCAGCTTTCTGGGCTTCCAAGGCAAGGCTGAACTCAGCAGAGAGTCTGAAGATGATCTCCTCAATGGCTTCTCTTAAGAGAAATGAATACTTTGAGGAAGCAGGAGGAGGATGAGGAGCTCTTTTGGATTGGGTTTCTTCAACTGCAGACTCAGGCAAGGCTAAGGAAGAAGGTGCATGAGAGGGTTAGGAGTGAGATAAAGAGATAGCCCCATTGACACCCACTGGAATTCCCATTTTCTTGAGGATGGAGGTAGATAGTTGCTTGCACTTCTTGTTCTCTCCATCCCCTACTGACTTGATCTTTGAGAATTCCAGGATATGAGACATAAGCTAAGGATAGGGGAGAAGAGCCTTGGGAGACTTGTCTGATAAGAACCTATGCATCTCCATGCTTGCCATTTGGCCAGGATTGAGAGGAACCTTCTGAATGAGATTAGCCAACCAGGGGTTGTCGATCTTTGGAAAACTACTGAAGTTTCCTAACTTGTGAGTCATGATCCTGGTGTAGACATAATGGAGGATCCTGTTGTTTACTGGCATATCTGCTGGCTTGTTGGTGTTTGTCGCATAAATCTCTTCCAGCTCTTCTTCAGGGTACTTCTCAGGCATGTACCACTTATTGAATTCTTCCCCAATGATCTCCAGAATCTTATTGATAGCTCTCCATCCAAAAATGATGCCTCTTCCTCTGATCATGGCTTCAAAGGAGATGTTCACCAGCTTCCCTTTCTTGTATTTTGGAATGGATCTCAGACTTGAGTAGAATGACCTCAGCACTTCTTCATTGTAGTCATTCTTCACCCTTAGCCAGTTCTTATAAGGAAGCAGCCAAGCATCTAAATCAAAGCCTTGCTGCTTGAAATATTCCAGATCAACCCATACTGCAGCCATATCTAGGGTTCCCTTATCTGCAAAGAATGCGCTTGGAGCTTCAAGAGGATCTTCCACATAGGTTACAGCAGTGGTGGTTTCTTTTTTCCTTTTTGGGTTGTGCTCAGCTATTTCTTTTGAAAATGAGACATTCTTCTGGGCACGTGATCTTTTGCTCGCAGATTTGGAAGAAGGATTAGCGCTAGAGGTTGCCTTTGAAAGTGGTAAAACGCACAAGGGGGGTGAATTGTGCTTTTTCAAAAAAATTTAAACTTTAAACACAAAGACAATCCTTTATACTGGTTAGGCCAAAACACTGCCTACGTCCAGTTCTCTAACTCCTCGTTGGGTTCCACTAAAACACAGGTTTTACACTACGGGTTCACCTGCCAACCTTTACAAAATAGAGCTTTAGACTTCCTCTAAACGCTCCCACTTACAAGTTGTAAATCTACAACCTTGTTCTAAAATCCCAGACTTTAGAACAACCTCAAACAGTAGAGGATTTCAATAAATGAGTTCACTTAATGAACAGATTTTGATAATCACTGAAGTACAAGTAAACTCTCTAAGAGTAATAAAACTTTGAGCATAAAGTAGGTAAGGATAATGAATGATTGTTCGTCATTTTTTTCTCTCCTTCATAAATGCTCAAGTCTTGGTTTTTATATCTCTCCACAGATTTGCCTTTTTCTTTCAGCTTCATGAGTCCGTTTGAATATGTTCGTTGGAAGCTCCTAGCCGTTGGCATTTAATGCTGGTCTTCATTTCAATTATCTTTCATCTCTTACTTCATTTAATTCTTGCAGAGGATGAGCTATGAGAGATAGAGACTATGGCTACCAACCACCTGCAACATTGTACTTGTGTAGCAGCTTTTTCAGTAGCGCTAGCATCTCAAGCTATCGCTAGTGATATAGTGTTAGTCCTGCACTTAGGCTGTTAGCTAAACAAGTATTCAGGTGCAGCATAGTTGGTGTTATCGCTAGTAGGATTCATTAGCTCAGTGTACACAGATAATATATCAGCTATCAGAAAGTCAAGTCATCTCAGCAAGTGATTTCATTATCGATAGCTAAACTTGTTATCGCTAGTAGGATTCATTAACTCTACACAGATAATATATCAGCTATCAGATTGTCATCTTAGCAAGTGATTTCATTATGATAGCTAAACTTGTTATCGCTAGTAGGATTCATTAACTTTACACAGATAATATATCAGCTATCAGATTGTCATCTCAGCAAGTGATTTCATTATCGATAGCTAAACTTGTTATTGCTATTGATTACATTATCGCTAGTTCATTTCATTAGCTCTACATAGCAACTTATTTGTATGTCTAAGAGTTCTGCTGTCGCTAGCTATTCATGGTATCGCTAGTGACTATGTTTTAATACAGTTGTTCTAATTAGTCTTAGCGATAGAGGCAAGTCTTAGAGATAGTAAACTATTGTTCTTTGCTTAGACTAGCTCAAACCATTTCATTTGCGATAGAAGTTCTTAGCTATAGGAATACTTACTTTCAGTTTATTACCAAGACTTCATTAGCTAATATTACCCTTATCTCTTCAAAAATTAGTGATAGGTTCTCAGTCTAGCGATAGTGTATCTGTTATCTATAGGACTTGTTCAATGTTTAGATACCTTGATTCTTATCTCAATTATTTTATCGACTAAGTTATATGCTATCTGTTCATTTTACTTATGTTATCTATAGGGTCCAGTCTTCATCAAAACTTAAGATTCTAACATTCTCCCCCTTTTTGATGATGACAAAACATAAGTAAAAAAATATCAAATAAAATATGTTCAGAGCATATAAAATAGTATAACACAAGAGTATTTGTCATAATTTCTTTGCAAAAGGAAGTACATCAGTTTTGGCCATATATGATGCATATGCAGAATTATTTTTAAAAACTAATGCACTCTCATTGTCAAATTTTCCTGCAGAGGTAGTGGTCATGAATTTCTCGTCAGGATAGTCAGAGATAGAAGAATTTGAGTAGAAGAATTTGTCTTGTTCGAGCTTGGCTTGCTTTGCTTTTTCTTTCCTAGCTCTAACTAGCTCAGATTTGGCTTGCTCAGGATTTTCAGAAGGTTCAATAATGGAGATGCCTGTAGCATCTTTAGCCTTGTCATTTCTGAGCCTCTTGTAAATTTTTCTAAAGCATTTGAAAGCTTCTCTTTCTCCTTCAACAAATTTTCACAGTTAGAACAACTATCAAGCTTCGTTGGAGGATGATTTGCTATCGAAGGAGGAGTGGCTATCGATAGCTCAATTCCGGGAGCTTGTGCTAGCTGCTCTTCTATCGATAGTGCAGAAGGAACTTTGGATGTAGAAGAAGAAATATTTTTCTTAAGTTCCTGTTTTCTTTTCTCAAACCTACAACTTCTTTAGCAAGCTTAATTAACTCAGTATGCATTTCATTATACATACTTTGAAGTTCAGAATAGGTAGGTTCAGAATCATATACCTCAGTGTCACTTAGCTCCTCTTGAGCAACCAGGCAGAGGTTTGCACATTCTTCATTATCGCTAGCTTCCTCATTTGAACTATCACCCCAGATGGATGATACATAGGCTTTCTTCTTTCCAAACGACTTCTCCTTCTTTTTCTCCTTTTCATTGAATCTCTAAAGACTTGGGCATTCAGATTTGAAATGACCAGGCTTCTTGCATTCAAAACATACAGGAGCTTTATCCTTCTGAGAATTCCTTCTGAAGCTAGGACCACCCTTTTGGAACCTTCCTCTTCTCTTAAAAAATTTCTTAAATTTTCTAACCCTGAGAGCCATATCTTCATCATCTAGATCTTCATCTTCATCATCATCATCATCATCATCAACTTCATCTCTTTCATATACAGCAAGGGCAAGAGACTTCTTTTTAGGATTTCCATGCACTTCCCTTTAAGCTATCAAGGTTGGCTCATACTCAGCAAGACTACCAAACAAGGCCGTGATCAACTTGGTTGATTCTCCTTGCATTTCTTGAATAGCAGTGACCTTCATCTGCCAATCACCCTTTAATACTTTTAGGATCTTGTTGACTTGGTCTTTTTCTGAAATTTTTCTTCCTAGAGGAGCAAGATTGTTGATGCGATGAGTGAATCTGATCTCCATATCTCTTATCTTTTCTCCCTTTATCATTTCAAACTTGTGGAACTCCTCAACAAGCATTTCCACTCTTCTGTCCTTCACTCCAGAAGTCCTTCATTAGCAACTGCAGAGCTTTCTACATTTCTTTAGCAGTGTTCAAGTGGCTGACTCTAAAGAACTCAGTCTGACTAAGAGCACTTTGTATCATGAGAATTGCTTTACTGTTCATCTCAAGATCAACAATGTCATCATCAGTGAATTTACTTTCACTCTTTGGATTGCCTAAAATATTCTTAGGCACAATGTCCCCTTCTTCTATAATCTTCCATAACTTATACCTATTGGCTTTGATGTATATCTTCATTTTGAGTTTCCAAAAGGTATAATGTTTGCCATCAAAACTAGGGGGTTTGTTAATGGAGCTTCCTTCTGGCAGAATATCCTCGTATGATGCCATCTTGATCTTTTCTTCTCAGACTCGTTGGAATAAAAAAAAAGGAGAAGACCTTGCTCTGATACCAAATGAAAATGGCAAAACGCACAAGGGGGGTGAATTGTGCTTTTACAAATTAAGACTTAGAAACACAAGACAATCCTTATACTGGTTCGGCCAACACAATGCCTACATCTAGTTCTCTAACTCCTTGTTGGGTTCCACTATATCACAGGTTTTACAACACGGGTTCACCTACCAACCTTTACAACAGAGCTTTAGACTTTTCTTCTAAACGCTCCCCCTTACAACTCGTAAGGACACAACCCTTGTCCTAAAGCCCCAAGCTTTAGAACAACCTCAAACAGTAGAGGATTTCAATAAATGAGTTCACTCAATGAACAAATTTTGATAAACACTTAAGTACAGATAATCTCACTAAGAGTAATAAAAACTTTGAGCTTTTGTGAGCAGAGAGTAGATAAGAATATTGAATGCTGGTTCGTCTCTGTGTGTGTGTGAGTCAGTTTGTCTAGTTCTTCATAAATGCTCAAAGCTTGATATTTATAACTCTTCACAGCTTGCCTTCTCTTTCAGCTTCAAGAGGCCGTTTGAAATTAATTGTTGAGAGCTCCTACCGTTGGCAATTAATGATATTCTTCATCTTAGTCAACTTTCTTCTCTTGCTTCATTTAATTATTGTAGAGGGTGAGCTAAGAGAAATAGAGTCTGAGAGTAACGATCACCTGCAACATTGTACTTGCATAGCAGCTTTATCAGTAGCACTAGCTCCTTTGGCTATCGCTAGCTTAATAGTGTGAATCCTGCACTTAGCTGTTAGCTAAACAAGTATTCATGTGAAGCACAATAGGTGCTATCACTAGTGAAATTCATTAGCTCAATGTTCAGAGACAATGTATTAGCTATCAGAATGTCTAAGTTATCTCAACCAGTGTTTGTCTATCAATAGCCAATCTTGTTACCGCTAGTGACTATGTTATCGCTAGTTCATTTCATTAGCTCAATGTATTAGCTATATGAATGTCTAAGTTATTTCAAGTGTTCTTGTTATCTATAGCTAATCATGTTATCGCTAGCTAACACAGTTCATTACTGCTAGCTGTTCTAACAGTCTTCCCCTTTTGTGTTATCCATGTTATCTATGGGGCCTTAGCGCTAGGGATATACTTAGCGATAGAGATATTGAATTTTCTTCAGATTGTTGCTAAGTAATCATTTGTTATTGTTATCCTAACACTTCCATTTGTTAGCGATAGGTGCTAGTCTTAGCGATAGAATATCTGTTACCCATAGGATTTTACTTATTCAATGTAAGGTAACCTATACTCTTTTACTTAGTCACTTATTATGATACTTATCTTAATTCATTCCAGACTAAGTTATTTCATTTTACTTATGTTATCTATGGGTCTAGTCTTCATCAAAACTTAAGATTCTAACAAGCTTTTCCGGTTACACCTCTTGCATTTCAGACCATGATTATTAATATATTACAATAATGGGAGTAACTTCACCTCTTATCTCTTCATTATAGGGAAATATAAGCTTCCCCTGTCTCCTTTTCTCCTGCTTTTTCCTCTATTTCTCGTCTAGCCACAATCTCCATTTGTATCATAAGAGCCTTGTTGAAAAGGCCCTCTTGGTTATGCGTCTCCTTTAGGTCCGGAGGTTTATCCTCCTCCATACCCATTGTTTCAAGTACTATTTCAAGCGGACTATCCAGTGGTGAGTTCATGTTGATTTTGTCTAAAGCGCCTGGCCTAATGTTTATTTGTCCTTTTTCTTGCGTCTTTACAGGGCCCATTTTGGTAGTTTCTTTATCTTTCTCCTTTTGCATTGCTTGGGCGTAGTCAATCATTATATCATTATTTTTTTTTCAAAGAATTCCTTCTAAATGCCTCACGACCCACTTTCTTTATTGGGCTATGATTCATTTTATTCACTTGCTTTGGCCCATTATCATTTCCCCTTGCCTGAGCTTTTAGACTTTTCTCATTAGTTCCTTTTCCTTGTTTTGTCCCTTTTGTTTCTTCTTTCTTTTCAGAATCTGTTCCTACTTCTTTGTCCAGCTTACTATTCTGAGAAGGATTTTGTTCCTCTTTCCTCTCCGTATTATTCGAGGTTTCTTGCAAATGTATCCTTCCTTTCCCAGTCTCTTTTCTACCCCTGCTTTCAACACCACCTCTAAAACCGAGAACTTGGAGGTATTTTCTCTACTTTTGTCAGCTTTTGTGTCACTATTCGTACCAGCTCCACTTTTCCCTCCCTTCTACTGTACTTTCCTACTCCTCCTTGGGTCTTGTACTTGCATCCATTCCCCAAATTTTTCGGGTCTTTCTCCACCATTTTTTCCGGTCACTTCGCCGCCCAGCCGACGAGTTTTTGCTCTCATCTTTCCTTATTTCTTCTTGTTGTCCCTAAATTTTTTTGTTGGGCAATGCTCTGAGTCATGTCCGAATCTCCCATAATGAAAGCATATGAGATGGAGAACTTCATATTCAATTTTAAGTGCATTCCCATCCACCACATATGATAGTAGGAGAGGGGCACCTAGATCTATTTCAACACAAATTCTAGCGTACAAAGTCCAGCCTTTTAGGAAAGTCATCTCGTCAACTTTGATAGCTTTGCCTATGATATTGCCAAGATGGAAGAAAAATGTTTTGTCATAGTAGTTGATTTAAACCGTTTTGCCTAATGCGCCTTGGGGGTTAAAATCAAAATTAATCCAAGGATTGCAATATAGGTTGCAACCTCGGGTCGTTTCTCTTAAGGAGTCTTTTAACCTACCTAAACTAGCTAAATGCAATCAAAACAATAAAAGATAAGGGGGTTTTGGTTTGAAAATTCATTTAACAAAACTATTGACAAAAGCAGTTACTTGTTTTTGGTGTTTTAGATTAATGAGTGAAAAGAGTTTGGATTAAGGGAAATTGATAAAATGGGCTTTGGTAGTGCTACGGTGGCTCTCACGCTTCATTAAATTGATATTGGGAGTTAAAGATTCACCAAGTCTAATTGAAAAATCCCCAAGCAACCACTAGGGGTCCACTAGCCCTAATTAATAACTAATCAAGCAACCACTTTCATAGCTATCACTTAGGGATAGTGTTAAGCTCCACTTGGTGTGTGTTGGAACATGAGTTTTGAAAACTGATTCCTCTCAAGAATGTGCAACCACAGCATTCAATTGGAAAAATTAAGCTACACAATCTAGCAACCACTAAAAATCATATAGCATTCATAAATCCAATAGGAAATTTAAATATACAAATCATTCAATTAACATAACTCAATATCCAACACAAATGTTCCAATTCATAGACAACTAAGAAAGGAAATCATGTCTCACATCTAAATATACAAAGAGAAATGCAACCACAAGACTCAATACATAAGGAAAAGAGCATGAGAAAACAAATAACTCCCCTATTTTGCCCATTGAAGCTCGAGCCACCTTCACACCACCAAAGCACCAAGATTCTAGCCTCTCATGTCCTCAAATTCGAGCCAAGAATAGCCCATGACCACAGCCTCCATGGATGAAGAAGGTAAAAGAAGATGTATGGTGGAAATGGAAGGTAGGGAGATGAAGAACAAGAAAATCAGCAACAATGGAGATGGGATTGAGTGGGAAGAGGAAGATTTGAGTGAGGAATGAAGGGAATGAGTGAAACCCTAGCAGAGGAGGTGTATTTCGTGCATAGGAGGCTTATATTCTGAAGGTGGGGCTGTTTGGATCTATTTATACTGCTCCAAAACCCTAAAAATCGCGTCAGAATTTTTGCATAGAGCTTTCTGGAACTTTGCCTCTGATCTCACGTTAGCTCGCCGCAGTAAGGGACAAAGCTTTCTGCTTGGATTTGGCTTTCTCGCCGCGATGATTCTGCCTCTTCCTTCATTTTCTTCTTCTGCTCCGTTCAGAATTCTTCGCTGCAACTTGGCTCCTTAATTTGGGTATTCTCTTCTATTACCTGCATATAAAATGGACCTAAGGTAGCATCAGAATGTTCTTGAAAATGGGTTAAACAATAAATCATATCAATGATACCCAAATTGCCCTTGACTAGAACAAATTCCAACAAAGTGTGCAAAAGTCAGAAATGAACCTAATTAAGTGCAATTACCCCAAGAACATGCAATAATCCAATGATTTTATCAATGAAAAGTGTATAAAAATATGGTGCAATCAGTAGTCTACAGGAAGACAGGGTAGACAAACCGAGATAGCAAGCTTCTTTCTGGCCTCATTCCATGGATCAAAGTTCCTTTTCCATGTTTGAACCATTATATAATGCCCTTGTATGAGCCATGGGCCTCCTTCTAATGTGAAATATGAAGATGGCAGGAAAGTACAAGAGGAGGGTGAATTGTGCTTTCTAATTTTATATACTTAATTCACAGAACTTATACTCAACTCTTGGCCTACGTCTAGTTCTCCAACTTTCAGTTAGGTTCCACTAATCTTTCAAGATTCAAACAGGCTCTTGAATGCCTTTACAAGTGATCATACAGCTGGAGCTTTCTCTCTCTCTCTCTCTCTGATCACTCCCCCTTACAACTTGTAAGATTACACCCTACTCTTAAGATCCCACTAACTTAAGAGTAACCCTCACTTGATTGTAGATACAGAAAATTTGTTCACTCACCACTGATTGTGTTACAAAGAAGAACAATAAGCAATGAATGAACTTTCTAAAGGTTGGTATGTATTGAATTAAGTAGTTAATACAGATAATCAATGTCTTTAACCAACTTTCTCACAAGGCCTTTTATACTTGTCTCTGGAATTTTTCTTGTTATGAGAAGATTATAGCCGTTGCTTGAATATGATGATGATTGAGTGTTTAAGGTTGCTTTCTTTGTGAAGCATTAACTTCATTGTACTGGTTTTGCCTTAAATCATCTCTCTTCATTAATCCCAGAAGGTGGTTGGTGGATCGAACAGCTTTAGTGCAGGTTATGTGTCTAACGATAACTTCCCAGAATAGGCCTGAACAACTTTTGTACTTGAAAGCTAAAAGTAGGCGTGTTCATTCAGTTTGAATTAAATCCATCGCCACATCGATCATAGCCTCTAATCGATCATAGGATCTGGTTCCTGATCGATCACACATGGATCACTCATCGATCATGACTTGCATCACTGAATAGGTAGTTAGAAAATATTTTGTTTGATGAATCACAGGGTTCCCTGATTGATTAGACTTATCCAATCGATTTCTCTCAAATTATATTCAGATTATAGCTTTTATCTGATCAATCACATATTTTCCTCTGATCGATGAAGCTCCTCTGATCGATTAGGCTTAGGTTTGACTTGAATTATTCTTTGAACCTTCTGATCGATTACAGGGGAGGTCTGATCGATTGGGCTTATCCAATCGATTACTCTAAGTTCTTTTAATTTCTCTAATCGATTACTCCAGTACTTAGTTTATTTTTCACTTTCTCTGATCGATCACAGGGATCCCTGATCGATAGGGCGCTTATGATCTTAAATTTCTAATCTGTCTCTGATATATCCCAGATCGATTAGGCTTTACGTTCCTTAAGTTGTAATTTGATCCTAATCGATTATGCAACACTTAGCAATTTCTATCAGATTGTTTCTAAGTTCTTCCTGATCCTTGCCCAACCTTTCTTTATGCCTGAGTTATGTTTAGTTATCATCAAAACTCATTATTCTAACAAAATAGTAGTCCTCCCAGGATTGAAATGAAGCTAGAAGGTACCCATTTCCAATGATTGAGAGGTCCAACGTACCAGACTTCCTCCACACCGCTTGTAACTTCCTTCTCAGCATCATATACCTAATGGAACCCCCGAGCATTTTGATTATCAGATACTTGTTCCACTTCTTCTCCAAACGTAGTTTCTCTTCCTTTGAGAATTGAATATGCGGTCCCTTTTCCGTGTCTAGCACTGTAACTCCCTTCTTCATTTCTTCTATGCCTCCGGTGAGGAGGTTGCCATTCGACACCTCCTCCTCCCCTCACCCATTTCAAAGTTGGCACTCTATGTGTCTTTTGGTCTGACAGCCTCACTGTAGGACTTCTTATCTTGTGTCCCCATGTCCTGTTCCATTGGTCGTTCCTTCATTCATTCTTCCTCTTGAGACTGCAAGGATACCTGTCCAGTAATAGCCCATTCATTTCTCTACAATTTCCCCCTCGCCTCATTTTGTAGCTGCTTTTTTCCACTTTACAAACCACTCATAAGCTAAGACATATCTTGCCAATTCCCTGTTATCTTACCTATTCCTGGAATCTCATCCTCCTTCCCAAAAGTCAGAAATTATCCTAATTAGGTGCATTTACCCCAAGAACATGCAATAATCCAATGACTTTATCAATGAAAAGTGTATAAAAATATGGTGACATCTGTTATTAAAGGGTTTTAACATCCGTTGCGTAGGAGATGTCAATCTCAGTGATGTTAAAAAGTCAACCTTTTAACATCTCCTTAAATAACAGATGTTAAATGCCAGACTTTCAACATCTCATATTATACCAATTAATGGATGTCAATAGTCCCAAAAAGGGCCCTCTTAAAACATTGTTAGGGAATAACGACATCCCACTCTAAGAAAATAAGAGATGTCATTTCTATCGTCAAAGAAACAACATCCCCTATTATGTAATAGGGGATGTTGTTTCTGTTTTTCGACATCTCTTTTTATGTTAACAAGAGATGTCGTTTCTGCCGTCAGTGAAACAATATCCCCTATTATATAATAAGGGATGTTGTTTCTATTTTTTGACATCTCTTTCATTCTTAATAAGAGATGTTGAAACTTTTCTCATTTTTTTATTTTTATTCATTTGTTCTGGTTTCCATCTGCATTTTAATGTGCAGATCACAGTTACATATATATACTCATACAGAGATAGATAGCTAGATCAACATAATTAATACATTATTCACCACAAGTTTATTGATACATCAACCTATCTAATTAACTAATCAAACTAATTAACATATACATATGTACATGTGGACATAAGATAGATGAAAGGTGGACAGAAGTAATAAGAAAGAGATACCATTATTAAATGAGTATGTACATGTGGGATCTAGCTAGGTATAACTACTCATGTGTGCTCAGTTTTTACCAAAAACTTGAAAGAAAAAACTCTGCAATATAATCACAAATCTGATCAAGCTCTTGTACTGACCCAGCAGAGGATGTTTAGCCTGAAAACCTGCAACAAAAATAAACAAGAAACTTGAAATCATACCCTGTTATACACATAGATTGCAAAATTAGTCTGCACAAAGTGAGGAAAAGGCACACTGCAATATCTTAACAGATGCCCACAAAACAAATTAGCTTGAAGCTGACTTAACCTTTTCCTTACGCCTTGGGGTTAAAATCACAATAATTACCAAGGATTGTGTAAAGTGGCACAATCCCGGATCGTTTCACTTGAGGAGTCCTTCTAAACAACCTAAGCTAACTAAATGCAATTAAAACAATAAAAGGTATGGGGGTTTTGGTTTGGAGATTCATTTACTAAAGCTATTAACAAAAGCAATTACTTGTTTTTGGTGTTTTAGATTAATAAGTGAAAAGTGAAAAGAGTTTGGATTGGGGGTGATTTTATAAAATGGGCTTTGGTAGTGCTTTGGTGACTCAAACGCTTCTTTCAAAATGATAAGTAGGAGTTTAATTTACCAAGTCTAATTGAAAAATCCCCAAGCAACCACTAGGGGTCCACTAGCCCTAATTAATGACTAATCTAGCAATCACTCTCATAGCCATCACTTAGGGTTAGTGTGAAGATCCACTTGGTTTGTGAAATGCCTTGAAACAAATGCAATTTAACTCTCATGAAGTGCAACCACAACATCCATGCATGGAAGAAATTGATTATAACCACTAGCAACCACTAAAATGGCTACAACCAAGAATACAACCACAAGTAGATAGGAAATTGTATCTCAATCACATTCAATTCAAAACATACACAATATAGTTCACAAACATAGATAGCAACCACATATCCCAAGTCTTAAATCCAAATACAAGACCAATACAAAAGAGTAGAAGCCAAATACAAAGGAAATAAGAAATTGTAAACTAGAAACTCCCCTATGTTGGTCCATGAAGCTAGAGCCACCTTCACATCACCAAAGCACCAAGAACTTAGCCTCTCATGTCTTCAAACTCGTGCCCAAGAGGACCCATGATGATAGCTTCCATGAATGAAGAAGATAGAAGGAAATGTGGAGTGGAAATGGAAGGTGGAAGGAGAAAGAACAAGAAAATCAGCAACAATGGAGGTGGAAATGAGTGGGGATGAGAGGATTTGAGTGAGGAATGAAGAAGAACAAGAGGAACCCTAGGAGAGGGCTGGTTTTCGGACAGAGAGGGCTTTTAAGAAGGGATTTTCGGGTGTTAGAAACTATTTATAACCCTCTAGGAACCCTAGAATTCGCGTCAGATTCTGCAGATTTTGGGGACTTCGCCGTCGGCTCGCCGCGGCGAGAGCCGCGACGAGCTCATGTTGGCTTTGGACTTTGCTAGGAGTTCGCCGTGAGTTCGCCGCGGCGAAGCCCACGGCGAACTCACACTGGTTCTGCCTTTTCTTGTATTTCTCGCTGTCAGTTCGCCGCGGCGTTGACATTGATCCTGTTTCTCTCTTCGCTTCCTTCTTCTGCTCCGTCCCGAATTCTTCGCTGCAACTTGGCTCCTAAATTTGGGCATGCTTCTTCTATGATCTACAAGTAAAATCAAGCCAGAGGTAGCATCAAATGTTCTTGAAAATAGGTCAACAATAATTTATGCTAATTATGCCCAAATTGCCCTTGACTAGAATAAATTCCAACAAAGTGTGCAAAAGTCAGAAATTACCCTAATTAGGTGCAATTACCCCAAGAACATGCAATAATCTACTGATTTTATCAATGAAAAGTGTATAAAAATATGGTGCAATCATTTCCCCCACACTTAGACCTTTGTACTCCTGGACAAAGGGTACAATGCAAAGAAGAATGGTTTTAACCAATCAATAATCTCAGGCTAGCATGAGTCATGATCAAGGATATGCAAAGGGAGAATTGGCAAAGCAATTTGATAAAGCACTGGTGAAGAGGACTCTCAAGATAATAGTGTTTCCCTCTACTCACCTCATGTGGGATCTTTTCACACTTAACTTGCTCAAACAACAATTTGCCATAAGCTTGTAACTACCCTAACATCTCCACACATGCATACAATCACGTATGAATCAAAAGGACTTGCAAGGTTGAAATGATGGAAAAGGCAAGATGGATTGCATGTTATGGAAAAGGAAAGGTTGCAATGCAATTCAAAGTCACAATTTAAGAACATAGCACATGAGAGCATAATTTCAATAATTATGATGTCACACCAAGAAATGCCTTATTCTTCAAACTTTCTTTTTCTTCTTCCTTTTTTTTTCTTTATTTTTATGCACACTTTTCTATTTTTCTTTTTTTTTCTTTTTTTTTTCTTTCTAACATAAGCATGGCATTAACAACAAACAAAAGTGGCTCAAACTCAATGCTTCATCTCAAAATCCACATTAATGCATTACATCCAAGGAATAGCTCAAAATGGGTGAACAATGGAAAGTGAAATGATGTGGGTTTGTGTTTGGAAAGATGGGGTGTTGAAATGAATGCCTAAATCATCTTCAAGCATGAATGCAATTATAGCTTTGACAAAGAATAAAGACAAGTTCTAGAAATTGAATGATCAAGCAAGTATACACTCCTGAAATGAAAATAGGCCCAAGAATCTCACAACAAGGTTAACCTCAATTTCCAATTAAAATCCAATTGCAGGGCCAATTAACACAATGCATATGCTTGAAAATAACTCCTCACTAGCTCTTTGAAGATTGAAAGGATAAAATGCATAATTATTAGAATTCTTCCCATTGCTCATGAAGCTCATTAATTAAAGGGTAAGGTCCAGTCTTGCTCCATGGTTTTTCAAAAATTGTTGCCACACTAGCAAACCAGTTTTAAAATTGGGTAGAAAAATGCAATTAGGTCCTCCATTACACTGAATGCGACCCTCCATTGCAACAAAAGACTAAGGAGCACAATCTACCTGGATTTTGAAAAATTTGACACAGAATTTTTTAAAAATTACCTCTAATGTGGCATAAACATGATAAAACCAATAGATCAAGCAACAAGACTACCTAGGGAAATTACCTCTAATGTGGTATAAACATGATAAAACCAATAGATCAAGCAACAAGACTACCTAGTCCCCTCCCCCACACTTGAAATTGGCATTGTCCTCAATGGCATAGGGTATTTTATTGAATGAAAAATCCTAATTTTATACTTTCTACTAGGATGCTCCCTCCCCCACACTTGTTCAATGCAATGACAGTGAAATATCAACTAGCCAGCCCAGAATGCATGAAAGTAAACAAGATAAGGAGAATAAGCAACCTGGCCTCAAGGAGGCTTGGCAACCGGTTCATGGTAGAGCTTGAGGAGATGCCCATTTGAAACGAATTCCTTCCCTGTCTCCTCTTCAATGAGCTCCACCATCCCATACTTGTGGACCTTCATTACTTTGTACGGCCCGAACCAATTGGATGTGAGCTTCCCATGACCATGGCGGAAGCGGGCTTGGTACATAAGGACTTGGTCACCAACTTTGAAGCTGCGGTTGAAGATCTTACCATCATGGATCAACTTGGTCTTTTCCTTGTAGAGCCTTGAGCTCTCATATGCCTGAAGGCGCAGTTCATCAAGCTCTTGCAATTGAAGGCATCTTTCATTTCCGGCGGCATCCAATTCCATATTGCATAGTTTCACGGCCCAATAGGACTTGTGCTCCAATTCAACCAGCAAATGACAAGCTTTACCAAAAACTAACCGGTATGGAGACATGCCTAAGGGTGTCTTGAATGCAGTCCGATATGCCCACAATGCATCCTCAAGTCGATCACTCCAATCTTTTCTTGATGGCTTAACAATTTCTCCAGAATATGTTTTATATCCCTGTTCGACACCTCCGCTTGGCCATTTGTTTGGGGATGGTATGGGCTAGACACTCTGTGGGACACCCCATACTTAGCAAGCAAGTTATCAAGAAGCTTGTTGCAAAAGTGGGTTCCTCGATCACTTATAAGACCCCTTGGTACTCCAAATCTACTAAAGATGTTAGACTTGAGAAACTTGGAGACCGTGGGTGCATCATCCTTTCGGGTTGGGATAGCCTCTACCCACCTAGAGACATAATCTACAGCAAGTAGGATATAGGTGAAACCAGAAGAAGGTGGGAAAGGTCCCATAAAGTCTATCCCCCAAATATCAAAAATCTCACAAACTAGGATGGGCTGTTGGGGCATCTCATGTCTTTTGGTCACACTCCCCCCAAATTTTTGGCACTTACCACACGATTTACAAAAGGCGTAGGCATCTTTGAAAAGCGTAGGCCAATAAAAACCAGCGTCTAAGACCCTCCTAGCAGGTTTCCTAGAACTATAGTGGCCAGCATAAACCATCGAGTGGCAAGCAGAGAGGATGTCTAGGGACTCGGATTCCGGTATGCATCGCCAGATTACTTGATCATTGCACAGTCTCCATAGGTGTGGTTCATCCCAAACATAATATTGGGCTTCTCTCTTTAACTTTTGCACCTGAAAGGGAGACATGTCATCCGGGGTGAGGGCACAAACAAGGTAATTGACTAAACAAGCATACCAAGGCACCTCAACATCAATTGCATACAAAGAGGAATCCGGAAAACTATCACAGGTTAAGTCAGAAAGATCTACTCCCCTGGTGTTGTCTGGGAGTCTACTCAAGTGGTCGGCTACCAAATTAGCATTGCCGACGCGATCCTTGATCTGCAAATTAAACTCTTGTAGCAAGAGTGTCCACCGAAGAAGTCTCGGCTTTGAGTGTGGCTTTATGAATAAAAACTTTATAGCTGCATGGTCAATATAAATGACAACCACATAATGGAGCAAGTATTGTCTAAATTTGTCTAATGCAAAGACTATGGCAAAGAGTTCCTTTTCAGTAGTGGTATAATTCCTTTGAGCACAGTCCAAAGTCTTAGATGCATAGGCTATGACATGTGGTGCCTTGTTGCTCCTTTGACCTAGCATGGCGCCAACTGCATAGTTGGAAGCATCACATGCTAATTCAAAGGGCAATGACCAATCGGGAGCAAGAAGAATAGGAGGCTCCAAAAGAGTTTTCTTCAATGTTTCAAAAGCCGTTTTACACTCATCATCTAAAACAAATTCAACATCTTTTTGCAGCAAATGAGAAAGAGGCAATGCAATTTGGGAAAAACCCTTGATGAAGCGTCGGTAAAAGCCTACATGTCCCAGGAAAGAGCGGAGCTCTTTGATACAAGTGGGATAAGGCAAGGACGCAATCACCTCGGTCTTCGCTTTATCGACCTCAATGCCTCGGCTAGAGACTAGGTGGCCTTGAACTATGCCATGTGTGACCATAAAATGACATTTTTCATAGTTAAGTACCAAATTCTTCTTGACACACCTAGCTAGTACTCTCTCCAAACTATGCAAGCAAACATCAAACGAATCACCAAAAACAGTGAAGTCATCCATGAAAACTTCGAGGCAATCATCAAGCATATCAGAAAAGATATTCATCATGCAACGTTGAAAAGTGCCCGGCGCATTGCATAAACCAAAGGGCATGCGCCTATAGGCAAAAGTACCAAATGGGCAAGTGAAAGTGGTCTTTTCCTGGTCCTCGGGTGCTATAGGAATTTGAAAATACCCCGAATAACCATCTAGAAAACAGTAATGGCTTCTTTCCGCAAGCCTTTCCAACATTTGATCAATAAATGGAAGTGGGATGTGGTCCTTTCGGGTGGCATCATTCAACTTCCTATAGTCAATACACACGCCAACTATTTTGCACCCTTGTTGGAATAAGTTCATTGTTTTCATTTTTCAAAACAGTGATTCCGGACTTCTTAGGTACCACTTGGACAGGCGAAACCCACTCACTATCCGAGATCGGATATATGATGACGGCGCTTAGGAGTTTTGTGACTTCCTTTTTGACCACATCCAAAATGAGGGGGTTAAGCCGCCTTTGAGGTTGCCTAAGAGGCCTAGAATCCTCTTTAAGTAAAATCCGATGGGTGCAAATAGCGGGGTTCATACCCGGAATATCAGCCAATGTCCAACCTAAAGCCTTGCTATATTTCTTCAAAACATCAAGCAATTTGACCTCCTCAATTGCACTCAAGGTATTAGAAATAATAACCGGCAATTTGTCATTGGGGGCAAGAAAAGCATATTTTAAATTGCTTGGCAAAGGCTTTAATTCCAAAATGGGTGGTTCCAAAACAGAGGGAACAAGAGTAGGAAGAGTTAAAGTGTGAGAAGAACTCCCCTTTTTAGACCCAATTGGAAAAGGTAGACTAGGCTCAAAAGACCTCATCACTTGTTCATTGGTCTTCCCAAGAGCCGAATCAACACTAGATTGATCTATCACAGCGACTTTCCTTGGGGAAATATCATCCACAACACCTACATCACAACTTGTAACAAGATCATTCAAATATCTAAGTATGTGGGAAGAAATCCTAGGTCTAGGATTAAAATCAATGGAAGAGGGTGTAGAAGGTGGCCCTTTTACCACATGGTGATCCGGTCCAAAGAAGGTCAAGTGTGAAGTAGCTTTTGTTGGGGTGAGGGCTATACCCTTTGAGCTTAAATCGGCCAACTCTTGGCTTCCAACCTCAAATTCACATTCTTCAACCAACTTATGACCTGAAACATTAAGAAAACTACCATCTTCCAAAGAAATATCATCACTCATCAAGGAAAGGTTAGTGGAGCTCATATCCAAATTAGCAGTATCATTATCAATCAAAGAAAAATCCAAAGGGACAGAAAGTAGACAATCAACTACATGTGAGTCAAGGTCATACACGTCATCACCTAAGGAAGAAAAAGAATGAACAGAAGGCAAGGTAGAAAAATAAGAGTCATAAGCTTCAAGATCAGATGTGTAATCATATGAATGCAAGCTTAATTCATGCTCCTCAATGGCATCTTCCACAGCAATATCAATCACATTCAAATCTAGAAGAGAATAGTCCTCATGGGGGTGTCGCATTGCTTCATACATGTTAAAGCTAATCTTATGTTCTCCCACTTCCATTGTTATCAAACCATTTTTCATATCAATTACCGATCCGGCGGTCCGCATGAAGGGCCTACCAAGAATGATAGTCGATTCACATGGCTCGCTAGCGGTGTCAAGAACATAGAAATCTGCGGGAAAAACTAAGTCTTTAACCTTAACAAGTATATCCTCAAGAATGTCTTGTGGATATCAGAGTGTGCGATCGGCCAATTGTAAAATCACACTTGTCTTTTTCAAACCGGTGATGCCTAAAGAAGTGAAAATCGCACTAGGCATCACATTAATGGCCGCTCCTAAATCCAACAATGCATTCGTCACTGTCAAGTTCCCTATGGTGCAAGGGATCATGAATGATCCAGGGTCTTTGCACTTGACCGGCAACTGAGGCTTGAACAAAGCCGACACACTAGGATTCAATTGAATTCTTTCATTTGGCCTAAACTTCCTCTTATTGGTGCACAACTCTTTCAAGAATTTACAATAGCTAGGCATAGATTTCACAAGTTGGAAGAAAGGAACATTCACATGCAATTTGCTAAAAAGTTCAAGCATTTCATTCTCAACAACCTCATCATGTTTCCTTTTGCTTTTAAAATAAGCTTGAGGAAAAGGGAGTTGAGAGATAGTTACCTCCTTAGCCGGAGGTTTGGCCAAGGTATCTTGTGAGCTACACTCTCCTTTCTCATTGATACTCAATTGCTTGTTGTGCTGCTGCTTCTCTTGTGGTGGTGCCTCAGGATCCTCCATCACTTTCTCCTTTCTAGTCAATGCCCTCCTTTCTTGAAGTTCCTTTTCCTTAACACTCTCAGATTGCGCAAACTTCATTGGGCTCAATGGTCGGCTCCAAGTAGGGCTTTCCACTTCAATCTCCTCATCCACTGGCTCATCATCCTCCTCCTCTTCACTACTTGAAAAGTGAACCCTCTTCTTGATTGGCATGGGATTTAGTGATTTCCCACTTCTCAAAGTAACAGCATTCAAAGACTTGGGGTTTATGACCGTATTGGATGGAGTTGGGCCACTTGCTTTGGCTTGAAGCTCATTGAAGGAGTTTGAAAGCTTCATGACATAGTCTTCCAAGTTAGCACTCTTAGTCTCCCATTGGCTCATACGGTTGTCTACCTTCTCAAACCTTGACTCCATACATTGCTTCGTTTCATTCACCCTAGAGTCAATGAGACCTTCCACATGGCGGAATCCCATAGTGATGGACTTGTTTAATTCCTCAAAGTCATTAGTGGGTCTGTCCCTTCTCATGGGAGCTAGTGCTTGGGAAGACTCCCCTTGGAATTGTCTTAGGGGATTGCCGTCTTGGTGCCAACTAAACTTTGGATTTTGTCTCCACCCTTCATTGTATGTATTGGAATAGGGGTCCCATCTCGGATTGTTGCCTTGCCTTGGTTGGAACATTGCATTACATTCTTCCGGCTTAGAAGGGCAATCGCTTGAGAGATGCATAGGGGATGCACAATAATCACAAGACGGACCCACCAACTGATTACCAACTGGACCTGGTGGGGAAGATGGACCTGAGATCTTGTCCAATCTAGAGTGGATTGCTTTGAATTCAGCCTCAAACCTATCCAATTGAGGAATGTGAAGAGAAGTAGAATCAACCCTTTGAAGACTGCGGGTCGATCTTCTTGAACCATGTTTTTCTTTGGCTAAAGCGAGCTTACGAACTAGAGGCCATGCCTCTTCAGGTGTGTAGTCAATGAATGAGCCTCCAGCGGCTACATCCAGCTTGTCTTGGTCTCTTTCCCTCAACCCATCATAGAAGGTATGGGCTAATTGTTCATCGGGAATTTGGTGATGAGGGCATTTCTTCAAAAGGTCTTGGAATCTTGACCAATAATCAAAAAGAGATTTATCTGGCTCTTGAGTGATGGAATTTATCTCTTTCCTTCTTGCAGATGTTCTAGTGGCTGGGTAGAACTTTTCTAGAAAGGCTTGTTTCAAGTTGCCCCAAGAGGCGAGGGCGTCTGGATTGAAAGTAGGCAAACTCATGTACCATTGCTTAGCCTTGCCTTCTAGAGTAAGGTGGAACACTCTCCACATGACATCCTCCACTTGTGCTCTCACTGGTTTCATGGTGTTGCAATGTATGAAGATCTCATCCAAGTGATCATGTGGCTCATCTTCCTGCAAACCATAAAACTTAGGTAAGGATTGTATCAATAAGCCTTTAATTTCATAATCAGTGTTTATAGTGGGGGAATGCATTCATGAATGGGTTGTGGTTAATGCTGGTTGTGGTGGCTTCCCTAATGGTTCTTCTTCTAGGTTGCTCACCATCATTATACACTTGTCCTCCCCTATTACCACCTAGATTTGGCTCTACTTGGACTTCAGAAATATGGTGATCTCCCTCCATGTCTCTAGTATCACTCTCAGTTTCTGGGTCACTCTCAATACTAGGCTCACAAGAGGGTGGGTGTTCAACTATCAAGGGTGTAACTGAAGATCCCTCTCTTTGTGTCTTTCTCAACCTAGTAAGGTGTCTCTCAATTTCTGGGTATTCAGGGTAAAGCTCTTGGTCTCTAGAGTTCCCTCGAGTCATACACAAGGCGCAGACAACAAGTGTAGACTAAGGCTCAACAAAGATGCACTTGCACAAATTCAAGGAAAAATGGATGAATGAAAGGCAAGTGAGTATGGTGAGAAAGTGTGATGTAAAGTATGTGTAGTGTAATATATGTGAAGTGTGTATGGCAGAGTATGGTATGAGATGTGTATGCGATGTATATGAGTGTGGAAGTATGGCAAGTCAAGTATTCACAAGTAGGTGCAAGAAAGTCCAGCAATACACCTAAGCAGGTATCACAATTCAAGCAAGAGCAAAGGGCAAGCAATATTTTTGGTATTTTCTTGTCAAACTTTATACAATGCAGAACAAGTAATTGTAAACTAACCTAAGAATGCAAATGACCTAAATCTAATCCTAATGACTCCTACCCCTAGTCAATAGTTTCAATTGACACTTAGCTAACCTAGGGAGTAAAAAATGACTCCCCGGCAACGGCGCCATTGATTTAACCTTTTCCTTACGCCTTGGGGTTAAAATCACATTAATTACCAAGGATTGTGTAAAGTGGCACAATCCCGGATCGTTTCACTTGAGGAGTCCTTCTAAACAACCTAAGCTAACTAAATGCAATTAAAACAATAAAAGGTATGGGGGTTTTGGTTTGGAGATTCATTTACTAAAGCTATTAACAAAAGCAGTTACTTGTTTTTGGTGTTTTAGATTAATAAGTGAAAAGTGAAAAGAGTTTGGATTGGGGGTGATTTTATAAAATGGGCTTTGGTAGTGCTTTGGTGACTCAAACGCTTCTTTCAAAATGATAAGTGTGAGTTTAATTTACCAAGTCTAATTGAAAAATCCCCAAGCAACCACTAGGGGTCCACTAGCCCTAATTAATGACTAATCTAGCAATCACTCTCATAGCCATCACTTAGGGTTAGTGTGAAGATCCACTTGGTTTGTGAAATGCCTTGAAACAAATGCAATTTAACTCTCATGAAGTGCAACCACAACATCCATGCATGGAAGAAATTGATTATAACCACTAGCAACCACTAAAATGGCTACAACCAAGAATACAACCACAAGTAGATAGGAAATTGTATCTCAATCACATTCAATTCAAAACATACACAATATAGTTCACAAACATAGATAGCAACCACATATCCCAAGTCTTAAATCCAAATACAAGACCAATACAAAAGAGTAGAAGCCAAATACAAAGGAAATAAGAAATTGTAAACTAGAAACTCCCCTATGTTGGTCCATGAAGCTAGAGCCACCTTCACATCACCAAAGCACCAAGAACTTAGCCTCTCATGTCTTCAAACTCGTGCCCAAGAGGACCCATGATGATAGCTTCCATGAATGAAGAAGATAGAAGGAAATGTGGAGTGGAAATGGAAGGTGGAAGGAGAAAGAACAAGAAAATCAGCAACAATGGAGGTGGAAATGAGTGGGGATGAGAGGATTTGAGTGAGGAATGAAGAAGAACAAGAGGAACCCTAGGAGAGGGCTGGTTTTCGGACAGAGAGGGCTTTTAAGAAGGGATTTTCGGGTGTTAGAAACTATTTATAACCCTCTAGGAACCCTAGAATTCGCGTCAGATTCTGCAGATTTTGGGGACTTCGCCGTCAGCTCGCCGCGGCGAGAGCCGCGACGAGCTCATGTTGGCTTTGGACTTTGCTAGGAGTTCGCCGTGAGTTCGCCGCGGCGAAGCCCACGGCGAACTCACACTGGTTCTGCCTTTTCTTGTATTTCTCGCTGTCAGTTCGCCGCGGCGTTGACATTGATTCTGTTTCTCTCTTCGCTTCCTTCTTCTGCTCCGTCCCGAATTCTTCGCTGCAACTTGGCTCCTAAATTTGGGCATGCTTCTTCTATGATCTACAAGTAAAATCAAGCCAGAGGTAGCATCAAATGTTCTTGAAAATAGGTCAACAATAATTTATGCTAATTATGCCCAAATTGCCCTTGACTAGAATAAATTCCAACAAAGTGTGCAAAAGTCAGAAATTACCCTAATTAGGTGCAATTACCCCAAGAACATGCAATAATCTACTGATTTTATCAATGAAAAGTGTATAAAAATATGGTGCAATCATTTCCCCCACACTTAGACCTTTGTACTCCTGGACAAAGGGTACAATGCAAAGAAGAATGGTTTTAACCAATCAATAATCTCAGGCTAGCATGAGTCATGATCAAGGATATGCAAAGGGAGAATTGGCAAAGCAATTTGATAAAGCACTGGTGAAGAGGACTCTCAAGATAATAGTGTTTCCCTCTACTCACCTCATGTGGGATCTTTTCACACTTAACTTGCTCAAACAACAATTTGCCATAAGCTTGTAACTACCCTAACATCTCCACACATGCATACAATCACGTATGAATCAAAAGGACTTGCAAGGTTGAAATGATGGAAAAGGCAAGATGGATTGCATGTTATGGAAAAGGAAAGGTTGCAATGCAATTCAAAGTCACAATTTAAGAACATAGCACATGAGAGCATAATTTCAATAATTATGATGTCACACCAAGAAATGCCTTATTCTTCAAACTTTCTTTTTCTTCTTCCTTTTTTTTTCTTTATTTTTATGCACACTTTTCTATTTTTCTTTTTTTTTCTTTTTTTTTTCTTTCTAACATAAGCATGGCATTAACAACAAACAAAAGTGGCTCAAACTCAATGCTTCATCTCAAAATCCACATTAATGCATTACATCCAAGGAATAGCTCAAAATGGGTGAACAATGGAAAGTGAAATGATGTGGGTTTGTGTTTGGAAAGATGGGGTGTTGAAATGAATGCCTAAATCATCTTCAAGCATGAATGCAATTATAGCTTTGACAAAGAATAAAGACAAGTTCTAGAAATTGAATGATCAAGCAAGTATACACTCCTGAAATGAAAATAGGCCCAAGAATCTCACAACAAGGTTAACCTCAATTTCCAATTAAAATCCAATTGCAGGGCCAATTAACACAATGCATATGCTTGAAAATAACTCCTCACTAGCTCTTTGAAGATTGAAAGGATAAAATGCATAATTATTAGAATTCTTCCCATTGCTCATGAAGCTCATTAATTAAAGGGTAAGGTCCAGTCTTGCTCCATGGTTTTTCAAAAATTGTTGCCACACTAGCAAACCAGTTTTAAAATTGGGTAGAAAAATGCAATTAGGTCCTCCATTACACTGAATGCGACCCTCCATTGCAACAAAAGACTAAGGAGCACAATCTACCTGGATTTTGAAAAATTTGACACAGAATTTTTTAAAAATTACCTCTAATGTGGCATAAACATGATAAAACCAATAGATCAAGCAACAAGACTACCTAGGGAAATTACCTCTAATGTGGTATAAACATGATAAAACCAATAGATCAAGCAACAAGACTACCTAGTCCCCTCCCCCACACTTGAAATTGGCATTGTCCTCAATGGCATAGGGTATTTTATTGAATGAAAAATCCTAATTTTATACTTTCTACTAGGATGCTCCCTCCCCCACACTTGTTCAATGCAATGACAGTGAAATATCAACTAGCCAGCCCAGAATGCATGAAAGTAAACAAGATAAGGAGAATAAGCAACCTGGCCTCAAGGAGGCTTGGCAACCGGTTCATGGTAGAGCTTGAGGAGATGCCCATTTGAAACGAATTCCTTCCCTGTCTCCTCTTCAATGAGCTCCACCATCCCATACTTGTGGACCTTCATTACTTTGTACGGCCCGAACCAATTGGATGTGAGCTTCCCATGACCATGGCGGAAGCGGGCTTGGTACATAAGGACTTGGTCACCAACTTTGAAGCTGCGGTTGAAGATCTTACCATCATGGATCAACTTGGTCTTTTCCTTGTAGAGCCTTGAGCTCTCATATGCCTGAAGGCGCAGTTCATCAAGCTCTTGCAATTGAAGGCATCTTTCATTTCCGGCGGCATCCAATTCCATATTGCATAGTTTCACGGCCCAATAGGACTTGTGCTCCAATTCAACCAGCAAATGACAAGCTTTACCAAAAACTAACCGGTATGGAGACATGCCTAAGGGTGTCTTGAATGCAGTCCGATATGCCCACAATGCATCCTCAAGTCGATCACTCCAATCTTTTCTTGATGGCTTAACAATTTCTCCAGAATATGTTTTATATCCCTGTTCGACACCTCCGCTTGGCCATTTGTTTGGGGATGGTATGGGCTAGACACTCTGTGGGACACCCCATACTTAGCAAGCAAGTTATCAAGAAGCTTGTTGCAAAAGTGGGTTCCTCGATCACTTATAAGACCCCTTGGTACTCCAAATCTACTAAAGATGTTAGACTTGAGAAACTTGGAGACCGTGGGTGCATCATCCTTTCGGGTTGGGATAGCCTCTACCCACCTAGAGACATAATCTACAGCAAGTAGGATATAGGTGAAACCAGAAGAAGGTGGGAAAGGTCCCATAAAGTCTATCCCCCAAATATCAAAAATCTCACAAACTAGGATGGGCTGTTGGGGCATCTCATGTCTTTTGGTCACACTCCCCCCAAATTTTTGGCACTTACCACACGATTTACAAAAGGCGTAGGCATCTTTGAAAAGCGTAGGCCAATAAAAACCAGCGTCTAAGACCCTCCTAGCAGGTTTCCTAGAACTATAGTGGCCAGCATAAACCATCGAGTGGCAAGCAGAGAGGATGTCTAGGGACTCGGATTCCGGTATGCATCGCCAGATTACTTGATCATTGCACAGTCTCCATAGGTGTGGTTCATCCCAAACATAATATTGGGCTTCTCTCTTTAACTTTTGCACCTGAAAGGGAGACATGTCATCCGGGGTGAGGGCACAAACAAGGTAATTGACTAAACAAGCATACCAAGGCACCTCAACATCAATTGCATACAAAGAGGAATCCGGAAAACTATCACAGGTTAAGTCAGAAAGATCTACTCCCCTGGTGTTGTCTGGGAGTCTACTCAAGTGGTCGGCTACCAAATTAGCATTGCCGACGCGATCCTTGATCTGCAAATTAAACTCTTGTAGCAAGAGTGTCCACCGAAGAAGTCTCGGCTTTGAGTGTGGCTTTATGAATAAAAACTTTATAGCTGCATGGTCAATATAAATGACAACCACATAATGGAGCAAGTATTGTCTAAATTTGTCTAATGCAAAGACTATGGCAAAGAGTTCCTTTTCAGTAGTGGTATAATTCCTTTGAGCACAGTCCAAAGTCTTAGATGCATAGGCTATGACATGTGGTGCCTTGTTGCTCCTTTGACCTAGCATGGCGCCAACTGCATAGTTGGAAGCATCACATGCTAATTCAAAGGGCAATGACCAATCGGGAGCAAGAAGAATAGGAGGCTCCAAAAGAGTTTTCTTCAATGTTTCAAAAGCCGTTTTACACTCATCATCTAAAACAAATTCAACATCTTTTTGCAGCAAATGAGAAAGAGGCAATGCAATTTGGGAAAAACCCTTGATGAAGCGTCGGTAAAAGCCTACATGTCCCAGGAAAGAGCGGAGCTCTTTGATACAAGTGGGATAAGGCAAGGACGCAATCACCTCGGTCTTCGCTTTATCGACCTCAATGCCTCGGCTAGAGACTAGGTGGCCTTGAACTATGCCATGTGTGACCATAAAATGACATTTTTCATAGTTAAGTACCAAATTCTTCTTGACACACCTAGCTAGTACTCTCTCCAAACTATGCAAGCAAACATCAAACGAATCACCAAAAACAGTGAAGTCATCCATGAAAACTTCGAGGCAATCATCAAGCATATCAGAAAAGATATTCATCATGCAACGTTGAAAAGTGCCCGGCGCATTGCATAAACCAAAGGGCATGCGCCTATAGGCAAAAGTACCAAATGGGCAAGTGAAAGTGGTCTTTTCCTGGTCCTCGGGTGCTATAGGAATTTGAAAATACCCCGAATAACCATCTAGAAAACAGTAATGGCTTCTTTCCGCAAGCCTTTCCAACATTTGATCAATAAATGGAAGTGGGATGTGGTCCTTTCGGGTGGCATCATTCAACTTCCTATAGTCAATACACACGCCAACTATTTTGCACCCTTGTTGGAATAAGTTCATTGTTTTCATTTTTCAAAACAGTGATTCCGGACTTCTTAGGTACCACTTGGACAGGCGAAACCCACTCACTATCCGAGATCGGATATATGATGACGGCGCTTAGGAGTTTTGTGACTTCCTTTTTGACCACATCCAAAATGAGGGGGTTAAGCCGCCTTTGAGGTTGCCTAAGAGGCCTAGAATCCTCTTTAAGTAAAATCCGATGGGTGCAAATAGCGGGGTTCATACCCGGAATATCAGCCAATGTCCAACCTAAAGCCTTGCTATATTTCTTCAAAACATCAAGCAATTTGACCTCCTCAATTGCACTCAAGGTATTAGAAATAATAACCGGCAATTTGTCATTGGGGGCAAGAAAAGCATATTTTAAATTGCTTGGCAAAGGCTTTAATTCCAAAATGGGTGGTTCCAAAACAGAGGGAACAAGAGTAGGAAGAGTTAAAGTGTGAGAAGAACTCCCCTTTTTAGACCCAATTGGAAAAGGTAGACTAGGCTCAAAAGACCTCATCACTTGTTCATTGGTCTTCCCAAGAGCCGAATCAACACTAGATTGATCTATCACAGCGACTTTCCTTGGGGAAATATCATCCACAACACCTACATCACAACTTGTAACAAGATCATTCAAATATCTAAGTATGTGGGAAGAAATCCTAGGTCTAGGATTAAAATCAATGGAAGAGGGTGTAGAAGGTGGCCCTTTTACCACATGGTGATCCGGTCCAAAGAAGGTCAAGTGTGAAGTAGCTTTTGTTGGGGTGAGGGCTATACCCTTTGAGCTTAAATCGGCCAACTCTTGGCTTCCAACCTCAAATTCACATTCTTCAACCAACTTATGACCTGAAACATTAAGAAAACTACCATCTTCCAAAGAAATATCATCACTCATCAAGGAAAGGTTAGTGGAGCTCATATCCAAATTAGCAGTATCATTATCAATCAAAGAAAAATCCAAAGGGACAGAAAGTAGACAATCAACTACATGTGAGTCAAGGTCATACACGTCATCACCTAAGGAAGAAAAAGAATGAACAGAAGGCAAGGTAGAAAAATAAGAGTCATAAGCTTCAAGATCAGATGTGTAATCATATGAATGCAAGCTTAATTCATGCTCCTCAATGGCATCTTCCACAGCAATATCAATCACATTCAAATCTAGAAGAGAATAGTCCTCATGGGGGTGTCGCATTGCTTCATACATGTTAAAGCTAATCTTATGTTCTCCCACTTCCATTGTTATCAAACCATTTTTCATATCAATTACCGATCCGGCGGTCCGCATGAAGGGCCTACCAAGAATGATAGTCGATTCACATGGCTCGCTAGCGGTGTCAAGAACATAGAAATCTGCGGGAAAAACTAAGTCTTTAACCTTAACAAGTATATCCTCAAGAATGTCTTGTGGATATCAGAGTGTGCGATCGGCCAATTGTAAAATCACACTTGTCTTTTTCAAACCGGTGATGCCTAAAGAAGTGAAAATCGCACTAGGCATCACATTAATGGCCGCTCCTAAATCCAACAATGCATTCGTCACTGTCAAGTTCCCTATGGTGCAAGGGATCATGAATGATCCAGGGTCTTTGCGCTTGACCGGCAACTGAGGCTTGAACAAAGCCGACACACTAGGATTCAATTGAATTCTTTCATTTGGCCTAAACTTCCTCTTATTGGTGCACAACTCTTTCAAGAATTTACAATAGCTAGGCATAGATTTCACAAGTTGGAAGAAAGGAACATTCACATGCAATTTGCTAAAAAGTTCAAGCATTTCATTCTCAACAACCTCATCATGTTTCCTTTTGCTTTTAAAATAAGCTTGAGGAAAAGGGAGTTGAGAGATAGTTACCTCCTTAGCCGGAGGTTTGGCCAAGGTATCTTGTGAGCTACACTCTCCTTTCTCATTGATACTCAATTGCTTGTTGTGCTGCTGCTTCTCTTGTGGTGGTGCCTCAGGATCCTCCATCACTTTCTCCTTTCTAGTCAATGCCCTCCTTTCTTGAAGTTCCTTTTCCTTAACACTCTCAGATTGCGCAAACTTCATTGGGCTCAATGGTCGGCTCCAAGTAGGGCTTTCCACTTCAATCTCCTCATCCACTGGCTCATCATCCTCCTCCTCTTCACTACTTGAAAAGTGAACCCTCTTCTTGATTGGCATGGGATTTAGTGATTTCCCACTTCTCAAAGTAACAGCATTCAAAGACTTGGGGTTTATGACCGTATTGGATGGAGTTGGGCCACTTGCTTTGGCTTGAAGCTCATTGAAGGAGTTTGAAAGCTTCATGACATAGTCTTCCAAGTTAGCACTCTTAGTCTCCCATTGGCTCATACGGTTGTCTACCTTCTCAAACCTTGACTCCATACATTGCTTCGTTTCATTCACCCTAGAGTCAATGAGACCTTCCACATGGCGGAATCCCATAGTGATGGACTTGTTTAATTCCTCAAAGTCATTAGTGGGTCTGTCCCTTCTCATGGGAGCTAGTGCTTGGGAAGACTCCCCTTGGAATTGTCTTAGGGGATTGCCGTCTTGGTGCCAACTAAACTTTGGATTTTGTCTCCACCCTTCATTGTATGTATTGGAATAGGGGTCCCATCTCGGATTGTTGCCTTGCCTTGGTTGGAACATTGCATTACATTCTTCCGGCTTAGAAGGGCAATCGCTTGAGAGATGCATAGGGGATGCACAATAATCACAAGACGGACCCACCAACTGATTACCAACTGGACCTGGTGGGGAAGATGGACCTGAGATCTTGTCCAATCTAGAGTGGATTGCTTTGAATTCAGCCTCAAACCTATCCAATTGAGGAATGTGAAGAGAAGTAGAATCAACCCTTTGAAGACTGCGGGTCGATCTTCTTGAACCATGTTTTTCTTTGGCTAAAGCGAGCTTACGAACTAGAGGCCATGCCTCTTCAGGTGTGTAGTCAATGAATGAGCCTCCAGCGGCTACATCCAGCTTGTCTTGGTCTCTTTCCCTCAACCCATCATAGAAGGTATGGGCTAATTGTTCATCGGGAATTTGGTGATGAGGGCATTTCTTCAAAAGGTCTTGGAATCTTGACCAATAATCAAAAAGAGATTTATCTGGCTCTTGAGTGATGGAATTTATCTCTTTCCTTCTTGCAGATGTTCTAGTGGCTGGGTAGAACTTTTCTAGAAAGGCTTGTTTCAAGTTGCCCCAAGAGGCGAGGGCGTCTGGATTGAAAGTAGGCAAACTCATGTACCATTGCTTAGCCTTGCCTTCTAGAGTAAGGTGGAACACTCTCCACATGACATCCTCCACTTGTGCTCTCACTGGTTTCATGGTGTTGCAATGTATGAAGATCTCATCCAAGTGATCATGTGGCTCATCTTCCTGCAAACCATAAAACTTAGGTAAGGATTGTATCAATAAGCCTTTAATTTCATAATCAGTGTTTATAGTGGGGGAATGCATTCATGAATGGGTTGTGGTTAATGCTGGTTGTGGTGGCTTCCCTAATGGTTCTTCTTCTAGGTTGCTCACCATCATTATACACTTGTCCTCCCCTATTACCACCTAGATTTGGCTCTACTTGGACTTCAGAAATATGGTGATCTCCCTCCATGTCTCTAGTATCACTCTCAGTTTCTGGGTCACTCTCAATACTAGGCTCACAAGAGGGTGGGTGTTCAACTATCAAGGGTGTAACTGAAGATCCCTCTCTTTGTGTCTTTCTCAACCTAGTAAGGTGTCTCTCAATTTCTGGGTATTCAGGGTAAAGCTCTTGGTCTCTAGAGTTCCCTCGAGTCATACACAAGGCGCAGACAACAAGTGTAGACTAAGGCTCAACAAAGATGCACTTGCACAAATTCAAGGAAAAATGGATGAATGAAAGGCAAGTGAGTATGGTGAGAAAGTGTGATGTAAAGTATGTGTAGTGTAATATATGTGAAGTGTGTATGGCAGAGTATGGTATGAGATGTGTATGCGATGTATATGAGTGTGGAAGTATGGCAAGTCAAGTATTCACAAGTAGGTGCAAGAAAGTCCAGCAATACACCTAAGCAGGTATCACAATTCAAGCAAGAGCAAAGGGCAAGCAATATTTTTGGTATTTTCTTGTCAAACTTTATACAATGCAGAACAAGTAATTGTAAACTAACCTAAGAATGCAAATGACCTAAATCTAATCCTAATGACTCATACCCCTAGTCAATAGTTTCAATTGACACTTAGCTAACCTAGGGAGTAAAAAATGACTCCCCGGCAACGGCGCCATTGATTTAACCTTTTCCTTACGCCTTGGGGTTAAAATCACATTAATTACCAAGGATTGTGTAAAGTGGCACAATCCCGGATCGTTTCACTTGAGGAGTCCTTCTAAACAACCTAAGCTAACTAAATGCAATTAAAACAATAAAAGGTATGGGGGTTTTGGTTTGGAGATTCATTTACTAAAGCTATTAACAAAAGCAGTTACTTGTTTTTGGTGTTTTAGATTAATAAGTGAAAAGTGAAAAGAGTTTGGATTGGGGGTGATTTTATAAAATGGGCTTTGGTAGTGCTTTGGTGACTCAAACGCTTCTTTCAAAATGATAAGTGTGAGTTTAATTTACCAAGTCTAATTGAAAAATCCCCAAGCAACCACTAGGGGTCCACTAGCCCTAATTAATGACTAATCTAGCAATCACTCTCATAGCCATCACTTAGGGTTAGTGTGAAGATCCACTTGGTTTGTGAAATGCCTTGAAACAAATGCAATTTAACTCTCATGAAGTGCAACCACAACATCCATGCATGGAAGAAATTGATTATAACCACTAGCAACCACTAAAATGGCTACAACCAAGAATACAACCACAAGTAGATAGGAAATTGTATCTCAATCACATTCAATTCAAAACATACACAATATAGTTCACAAACATAGATAGCAACCACATATCCCAAGTCTTAAATCCAAATACAAGACCAATACAAAAGAGTAGAAGCCAAATACAAAGGAAATAAGAAATTGTAAACTAGAAACTCCCCTATGTTGGTCCATGAAGCTAGAGCCACCTTCACATCACCAAAGCACCAAGAACTTAGCCTCTCATGTCTTCAAACTCGTGCCCAAGAGGACCCATGATGATAGCTTCCATGAATGAAGAAGATAGAAGGAAATGTGGAGTGGAAATGGAAGGTGGAAGGAGAAAGAACAAGAAAATCAGCAACAATGGAGGTGGAAATGAGTGGGGATGAGAGGATTTGAGTGAGGAATGAAGAAGAACAAGAGGAACCCTAGGAGAGGGCTGGTTTTCGGACAGAGAGGGCTTTTAAGAAGGGATTTTCGGGTGTTAGAAACTATTTATAACCCTCTAGGAACCCTAGAATTCGCGTCAGATTCTGCAGATTTTGGGGACTTCGCCGTCGGCTCGCCGCGGCGAGAGCCGCGACGAGCTCATGTTGGCTTTGGACTTTGCTAGGAGTTCGCCGTGAGTTCGCCGCGGCGAAGCCCACGGCGAACTCACACTGGTTCTGCCTTTTCTTGTATTTCTCGCTGTCAGTTCGCCGCGACGTTGACATTGATTCTGTTTCTCTCTTCGCTTCCTTCTTCTGCTCCGTCCCGAATTCTTCGCTGCAACTTGGCTCCTAAATTTGGGCATGCTTCTTCTATGATCTACAAGTAAAATCAAGCCAGAGGTAGCATCAAATGTTCTTGAAAATAGGTCAACAATAATTTATGCTAATTATGCCCAAATTGCCCTTGACTAGAATAAATTCCAACAAAGTGTGCAAAAGTCAGAAATTACCCTAATTAGGTGCAATTACCCCAAGAACATGCAATAATCTACTGATTTTATCAATGAAAAGTGTATAAAAATATGGTGCAATCAGAAGCATATAGGGTGCTTGATACTTCAACGTGATATTTATAAGAAGATGAAAGACAATGGGGCCATATTTTTAAGTTTATCTGCTTGTTGATGCCTTCACATCTATAAAAACAAAAAGAATGGGAATAGCTTCCTAGGCAACTACAAGTCATCACATTTAATGCATGCTTAGTAGATTTTGTATCAAGTTGCTTATTCACTTTATACCAACAGAACAAAATTTCCACACTTGGAAGAATTACTATGGTATTAATGGCTAAACAAAAGAAAGAGGAGCATATTATTTCTGTAACACCTGGAATTTTACTACTATAATATAACATTTTAATTGAATTACAACCACTATTCAGTTCCGAAAGCCCGAAAATACGTATAAATTTAAACCTTTTTCTTTTCAAATAATGTTCCAACTTTATTGCAGTTAGAATGGGCTTTTCGAACAACTTAGAATTTAAAACTTTTTATAAAACAAAGTGGTTCATAAGACAATTAAAAATTCATTAATCCTCTTAAGGTATTTATTTTCAATTTACAGTACTTGGGAAATTTAAAGGGAAAATGACAGAAAAAGACCCTCGAGTTACACAAAGGACAGTTCAGTACAACGAATTTCGAAAAGGACAGTTCAGTACAAATGACTGAACTGTCCAAACCCAAATTTAAAGGAAATGTCCAAAATGCCCTTGCTACAACTAAGTTGGGAATCCCTTAAGCGAAGTTGGGAATCCCTTAAGCGAAGTTGGGAAGGCTTATGGGAAGTTGGGATTCTCAACTTCCCACAAGGGATTCCCAACTTCCCTTAAGGGATTCCCAACTTCGTATAAGCCTTCCCAACTTCCCTTAAGGGATTCCCAACTTCTCTTAAGGAATTCCCAACTTCGCTTAAGGGATTCCCAACTTAGTTGTAGCAAAGGGCATTTTGGACATTTCCTTTAAATTTGGGTTTGGACAGTTCAGTCATTTGTACTGAACTGTCCTTTTCGAAATTCGTTGTACTGAACTGTCCTTTGTGTAATTCGAGGGTCTTTTTCTGTCATTTTCCCAAATTTAAATCCCTTTTATAAATTTATACAATTCTACTTTTTTATTTTCTACTATTAATTTAATAACTTAAAATTACATCATATACAATTAACCTTACTTTTTATAACATAATCCTAATTTCTTCATCTAATCTTCCTCCAGCTTTCCTGCCTTATCTCAATCATCTTACCATCTACCAGCTTATCTAAAACAGCAATTTAACGCAGTTCATTTCATTCATTACCATGCATAATAATTAGCAAATATGTATAAATAAAATAAACATGTCTGTATGGGTAGGGATGTTGCCCCTCTGTGGCCCCCGCACTCATCCCATATAAATAATCATTAACCTTGTTGCGAGTGCACTTAAGGCACTACTGTGAGGTTTAACCTCCTGAATATAACCTTTCGGTCATAACTGAACTGTACTAGGGGTAGCTAGCCCTCTAGTCATCGAGTACTCTGATCCCATGAATAATTCTGACAAGGTTAAAGCTACTATAAATTTATAAAACATGCTATGCAATTATTAATACATGATAGATGAAATTGAATGAAACTGCTACCTGATTCTTGTGATTACTCGTCACTACTCCTTCACTTCCCCGTACTCTAGGGATTCAATCCCACTACCTTGTCCTAAAAGTATTTATAATATAAAAATAATATATTAATATCTATCTTAAGCATAATAATTGAGCGTCTCTCACGTATCTATATTGCTACTCATATTTTTCCCCTTCCCATTTCTAATATTTGATTAAATCATCATCTCTGATTTAATTATTAATCACACAACCATCAACAAGCATTTTTGTTGAGTCCAGCATTGGCAGCTACTGAACCCACCATGTTGGGCACCCCAGGGGCCCATCTCTGGGACACCCCGGTATTGGCAAGCCCAACTCAGGTATTGTAGCTCGGTTGGGGGCCGCTCTCACGGACCCGACCCAATGCTGCAACATTTGTGGGAGGAGGCACTTGTCATCGTGCGCACCCACGGGTTCGATCTCCCAACCAAGCACTTTATAGGCATTCTAGATGCCTCGCTTATCACCACTTGAGCTGCTCGGTTGGGGGCCGCTCTCACGGACCCGACCCAATGCTGCAGCATTTGTGGGAGGAGGCACTTGTCATCGTGCGCACCCACGGGTTCGATCTCCCAACCAAGCACTTTATAGGCATTCTAGATGCCTCGCTTATCACCACTTGAGGCATTCTAGATGCCTCGCTTATCACCACTTGAGCTGACGCTTATCACCACTTGAGGCATTCTAGATGCCTCGCTTATCACCACTTGAGCTCAGCTCAGCTCAAGTGGTGATAAGCGAGGCATCTAGAATGCCTCAAGTGGTGATAAGCGTCAGCTCAAGTGGTGATAAGCGAGGCATCTAGAATGCCTCAAGTGGTGATAAGCGAGGCATCTAGAATGCCTATAAAGTGCTTGGTTGGGAGATCGAACCCGTGGGTGCGCACGATGACAAGTGCCTCCTCCCACAAATGCTGCAGCATTGGGTCGGGTCCGTGAGAGCGGCCCCCAACCGAGCTAGGCGCTTTTTGAGGGGAGCACAGCAGTATACTATACTCCCCAAATGGGCCCCCGCTGCCACGGTACTGGGCCCCAACTTACACGAGGTCCAATGCGCTCTCGCGTCCTTCATCCCTAGGTTGCAGCCCTAGTGGGATTCGAAGTCGAGACCTCGTGCTATCATCCCACTCAAGCTGCCACTTAAGGGGATGGCCTTCACCACTTGAGCTGCAAAAACTTGTTCGCCACGCGCCGCAAGTGCACGGGTCGCGCCAAGTAATAAAATGATGAGTAGAGTATCGTTCCCACGAGGATTTGTCCAAAACCCGGTCAAACAATGATTATCACACTCTCGCCCAATTTGAGTGATACAAATGTTGAGATTGAAAACTAAATAAGAAAATAAAATATAAACAAGTGATTCCCCAACTTCAAGGATAAAAAGGGTCCTAGGATCATCTATCCCCCTTTGTACTTCTCAAAACTCAATTAACCTCCCCTCAAGAAGCTCTCAACGAAACCACGTGCTAATCTAGGGTTCAAAGAGTACTTGTAATGCTCTCTCGAGTCAAGAACAAGTGTTTAGTCCTATTCTTTGCACAATCTCTTGCCACAATTTGATAGAACCCAATTATCACACTCCAACCCTAATGTGACTATACAAGGCTAGCAAGTATATCTCTATCTTACCAACAAAACCATCCGTTCGTCATGCAAACTTCCGGTTCTTGCACTACTTTACCCAAGTTCTACACTCAACCTAGCTCTCTCGAGTCATAAATCAAGCGAACACAACATCTAAATGGTGATCAAGCACTTAGAAGCATTAAGAAAGGGGTAAAATAAGCACATATATATCATTAATCACAAATCAAGAGGAGGAATCAAGAATCAACACATACAAGGGTTCAAAATAATCCTAGAATCAAAGTATTTAGCTACTCATGTTCTACAACTCCAAGGGAGCATATATATACAACATTACAAATCAGAACAAGAGAAGAGAATGAAGAAGGAAGAGATAAACCAAGAGAGGAAACCCAAATCTCTTTGAAGCTCTGAACCCAAGCCAAATCCCACCAATCTCCAAGCCCTAGCAGAGCCAAACACGCCCAAAATATGCCCAGAAGTCGAAGAATGAGGACTTACAACGAAGCCCTAGCTTTTATATCAGTGAAAACGCGCCTGATCTGTCCAAAACGCGCAGAAACGCGAAGTTCGCCGTGGGTCTCGCCGCAGCGAGCCCACGGCGTAGTCCAAAAATTACAGAATCAAGAGTCGCTCGCTGTGGCTTTCGCCGCGGCGAGCTCTCCCAAAAATGGGCAGAGGCAGATGCACTTCGCCGCGGCGAAGTCCACGCTTCTCTGATGCTTTGCTCTGCTTTCTTATTTCTTTGGCTGCTTTGGCTTCTTATTTTTGTTCAATTGAGGGCTCGGAGGAGGGCTAAAATCTCTTGTTTATTGCTTCAAATAATTCCTACAAAAATTATATACAACAACATAAGAAACTAACTACAAAAACAATCAAAATCTATATAAATAAACAATTATGTGCAACCGAAAATCAAATGAACATTTTCTATCTTGAGTATCCAAAATGTATCAATAATAGACAAAAACTCAAGTAAATATACTCAAATAATCATGACTTTCTAGGAGTCATCAATTTTACAATCATCAAACAATACACATATCTACGAACACAATCATACAAGTATCCTAATTATTTTAAATCAAACTTACATCACAATAACTTTCTTTTAATGAACTTATGTTTAAATCTCCTATAAGACATTTCTTTAAAAGACCATGCACCATCTAACACTTGGAAGATTTCAACATAATTCAAACAGTCAAATCTTTAATTTAAACTGTTATTAATTATGTCTTAAATTCATTTGCATTCTTTTAATACCCTTTTTCGTTAGAATCTGTAAGTTTACATCTTTGTATATAGCTAACACAAGTGCCAAAATCTAAAATTCTAATCATAAACTTTAATGCACCTAAACTTCTAAAGGATGACAACATGTACTAAAATTCACTTGCTATTCTAACATTAACCTGTCAAGAATAGTAGGAGAGTTCCCTTTGAATGCACCGTTTATTCATCATAATAGCTCCAAAATTTTTAATAAAAAAAACTTAGTTCCTAGCTCATGTTCATACATATTTTTTTTTTCAGAATAACTTAATCCATGATATAATGAACAACATATTTACCTTACTTCGACTTAGCATTTATGACAGATTAATCAACAAAATCTTAAGCTTATTATGATGAAATACACCTAGCTATAAGTTTCACCAGAAGCTAGATTATTATTTAAAACAAGCTTGAACTACGAACATTCCTTTCTACAAATTTTTGATGATTCATCTTTGCATACAACCATTACAAGCAACAAACCAAGCTCAATTAAGTGAGACAAATCTGGACATTTGTTTCAAAACAAAAGACGTTTACTATAACAAAGAAAGTGATTAGCTGCAATTAAAGGAAGTATAGAAAAATTGGGCAACTATTAATTCAGCTACTCTAATATAAAATCTGAAATACGCCTTAAGTGATAAATTCAGAAGAGACTTGTGCTAGAGAACACGCCAATATATTAAATAAACTTGGGTTAAAACCTATGAATACAGAAAAACCCAAGATTCACAGAATAATTCTAAAATTAAGCAGCTACTGATCAACTTTAGAAATTTAAATTCCTAAACTTCTTTAACAACTAATCAGCACATCCAACAAAGACCTTAGCTTTGCCCACTTAAATTTAGCGAGGTTATTAACAAATCAGAGAAGTTTCATATTCAACCATAATCAAATATAGAACTAACAGATATAGTAGTTTTAATCCCAGCAGACAAGCCCCCTTTTTTTTTTAATGAGAGAAACATGGCTGAACCAGTGATGATACAGGTTCTCATACAGTTAGAGCATGGTACAAAAGACATATTTTTATGACTTTATGCCGAAGACCGATTTTTCTTTTACTAAAAGATTGATATTCCACAATATATTCACATATTCTAATAAAAATCAACATTTAACTCACTCAAGTTGTCATCTCTAGCTAAAAATACTTTTAGTTCCTAATTAATTATCATAATGCCTCTTAGAATTTAGGCCTGCCATTAGCATTTGGGGTTTTAAACAAACTAAATCAGATTTAAAATCATCAAGATATCAATGCTTAACTGGAAACTAACTTCATATTCTCATTACCGTTATCTCTGTATCATAGACATATACCTCACTAAGAATTATGTATCTTGTTTCAGCTAGCCAATAATTAGTGCAGAAATATAAGAAAATTCCTATAACGCCTTCTAAATTCCGAGTCTTTCCTCATCAGGCCTAAGCTTTCTTATCTTAGTAGTTGGCTAACCTGTAATTTACAACCTATCGAACATGACAGAGGAAGAGATTAAAACTCCAAAATCTCCAAGTGCTATACAGATTACCACATACACAATCATATGCTAAGCCTATATTCATCTTATCAGCCTTATCACAATTTCTTCTTAATTAACACCTAGAATCCACATATCAACAATTCAAAGTTCATCATTCACCTCCTTCCTCCTCACCAATCGACACGGAGCAGATAAGGAGAGAGAGAGAACAATTTCACATTCAATTGAAAGTAACTCTACACAACAAATATCAGTTTCAACACCATTTCATTAACATTCATTCAACATTAAAGACCACGCAAGGCGGTACATTGAACAGAACAGAGGACGAACAAAAATTCACGGGACTCCCAATCTTGAACAAAATTCAGAGTGAACTTACATCCATTAGTTCAACTTATTTCCAAACACGTTTAATTGAAGTTTGGTTCAATTCTCACTCAGAATTTCGCCTAAATCGACGCCAATGAACAGTACCCGATTTGGGGTTTTTGAACAAATCAACCAAATGCCAAACCAATCCTCAAAACCCTTCATAAAATCTATAATCCAAAGTCTGGACCTCCATTTATGTGAGTTAAGATTTTCGAAATCCCCATACCCCAATTCGGACCTCACTCTAAATCACTCAACTCGGCAGGAAGAGGAAGAAAACGAGGAAGGAAAAACTCACCTAAAAGTGAATCAGTGTTCCCCCGTGCTCCGAGGCCGATCGCCACCGTGAAATCGCCCTCGTTGCCGTCAAGAACCACCGCCGATCTCGGAGAAAGCGGAGAGAAAATGGAGAAGATAAGAGGAACAGAGGCAGGGTCGGTTTTGAGAGATAGAGAGAATGAAGGAAGTATGTAGAAACACGTGAGAGAATGTTAAAATATTAGGAAGAGAAGATATTTTTATTGGATGAATTAGTATCTTACCCTCATGTTATGACTAAAGATATTTTTAATTAGGGGCAGATATTGTCTTTTTATTTCTTATTTTCTATTTTTTTCTCTTAAATCATAATTTTATTTATCATTATCATTTAGAAATAGTCCTAAATCTGTCCCCAAAATAATTTCTCTAGATATGCTTTAATTTCTAAATTTATTTATAAGACTTTTTAATTAATAACCAATACCCCAAGATTATAAATATTCCCTTATTTAATTTTATTTTCTAACTATTTTCCCATACTAATAAAGAAAATAAACTTTAAAAATTATTAAAAATAGACCTGACTTCATAAATTTATTCATAAGGCTTTTTAATTTCTAAATACCTTCTTAGGACCTCAACTACATCCTTATTATTTTTTTTTCCAAATTAAATTTTATCTTCTAATTACTCCTCTTTGTTTCTTAGAGAAAATAAGCCTTAAAATTATTAAAATTGCCTAAATATCATAAATTTATTTTCAATACTTTTTAATATTTTAATTACATTCCTTAAAACCTTAAATAATTTCCTATTTCCTATTTTCTAAAATTTGGGATGTTACAATTTCAGTTCTTACAGTTGTCAAATTCTCATATGGACCAAGGTCATATGAATGTTCATAAATATTCCCTCCCTTTTCTGCAAGCTACAAAGCTCTAACTCCTTCATAATACTACAAACACAAGTGCCGAACATGAGAAAGTCCTTGTTCATTTGGTCAATAGACTTAAAACTTTGAATTAAAAATTAAAATTCTTTAATAACCTCGATTATAGTCTTGTTATGCAAGACGAGATAGATATGACATCTTAAAAGTACAGCTAAGGTTATAGACAAAGGGACCAGCAGAATCCTAGAAATAACCTGTAGGAAATCCAATGTCATTAGCAAAGATGCTAGTCAACCAAAGCAAAACTCAATCACTTTAATTTGATAGGAGTTTGCATAAAAAGTTCTGTAAGAGCCACCATTTTGCTCTTCCTCTTTTAGATCATCATCAATTAGACTACCCACAAGCAAAACCTAAAACATCAATAGAGAAGGATAGTTAATATAGATAGATATAGCATATGGAGGATTATTATAGGGGAAAACAAAGAGAACATAAGCAGGGAATCAGATCAAGCCCCTGGGTTAGTTCAAACAGAGCTCAACAAGGCAACCATTATTGTAATGACTTAAAAATGCTGAAAACAAATCAAACTTACCAGGGAGTAAATGATTGTAATAACTTCATACTTGACAAATATGAAGAAACCCTTATAGTTTGCATGGCCTACATAGTTGTTTATCCATAAGCAATGGTGATCCTAACAATCGGAAGGTGAAAATTGTGTCATCATTTGGAAAATCTAAGATAACTTTGATTGAATGAGATCATGCATACCATGCGCAGAACACCTTTTACATACACAGCAATGATGAGCATGAGGAGGTTTATAATGAGCACACTTTTGGCAAAATTTCAAATCCCCGCATGTAAGCCAAAGAAGCATTACATAAGTGGTAAAATTCATATGTCAAACACTGAAAATTATCATACAACCACCGATCTATAACACCTATATAGTAGGCTTGGGGAAAAAAGTTGCTCAGAGAAGATATCTAAGTTTATAGTTAATGACGAAGCTAGATCCCTAGCCAAACGAAAAATAGAGAAAAACAAGTAATTGCCAAAATCGATTCCTTATAGGTGTATGAAATTAACTGCGTATCATCCACATACTCAGAAATGAAAAACAGAAACGGCAAAGTAGTAACTAAATACAAATACCCCGAAATATTGTGAACAATCAAAATCAAGCAAAATGTATGACCATAAAAAAAGAAAAAGAAAACAAGTTCAAATTCATATGGAAAAAGAAGGAGGAACCAACCGAAAGAAAAGAGCAGGCAAATCGTTGAGAATGTTCAAAAGGGTAAATGGGAGATGAAAAAGGAAGGCGAAGGGTGTGAATCTAGAGAGAGGGATCCAACTGTACAAAGGGCGAACGACGAAGACATGAGAGAAGCAAACCCAGAATGGTGAACGGCGGAGGGTGGTCATGATTCACTGTTTCCTCTGTCGCATATTTCGACGATGAAATGGTGCTGAGGGTTGAACGAATTGAGAGGAAGAGGAGGAATGGTGCTGAGGGTTTTGGAAAATTGAGAGGGAACGAAGGAAGTGAAATTTTTCATTTTTAGGTTTTGAGAGGGAACGAAGGGAGTGATACTAAACAGAGAGCGGAAAACATAATTGGAATAAGTAATGACATCTCTAGTTAGAGACAAGGGATGTCATTTCTCAGAAATAACATCTCTCCTTAGAAATGAGGGATGTCGTTTCTCAGAAATAACATCAATAATTAACGAGAGATGTTGTTACTTATGACATCCCTAATTTTTATAATTAGAGATGTTGTTTCTTCCTCCATTTCTATTTAATTACAAAATTGCCACCGCCTTTTTTTAACATCAGCTTTATAATTAACAGACATAGCGATGTTAAAATGGTTTTTTGTAGTAGTGTGAATACTGAAAACTGCATTTCTTCTCTGAACTGCCTCCTAGTTCATACACCACCACCAATTTCACCTATGATTTGTTCTGGTGGATGATATTTATGATGTCTCCAGGCTTATGGTTCAACTCTTTCATCAGTAGGATCATCCTCAGAATCTTCATGGTCTGATTCATCAGGTGAATTTATTGGTTATGTAATTGATTGATCTTGAGGATGGTTTTCAACAGACTCTAATTTTGAAGGAATCTCATCCTCATCCTCAGTTTTCTTATGTGAATCAGTTTCGTAAAAAACAACATGAATAGATTCTTTAATAGCCTGAGTCCTTTTGTTGAAGACTTTATATGCTTTATTTCTATATGAGTAACCAATAAAAATTCCAACATCAAATTTAGGGTCGAATTTACCTAAGTTTACTTTCCCATTGTTATGAATGTAACACTTAGATCCAAACACCTTCAAGTGAGCTATGTTTGGTTTTCTGCCTTTGTAGAGCTCATAGGGTGTTTTGTCCATGCTTGATCTAACATAGGCTCTATTTGAAATGTAGCATGCAGTGCTCATTGCATTAGCCCAGAATCCTTGTGACACTCTTTTTTCATTTAGCATGGTTTTGGCCATTTTTGTCAGAACTCTATTCTTTCTTTCCATAAACCCATTATGTTGGGGTGTTCTTGGAGCTGAGAAGTTGTGATGTATCCCATTAGTTTCATAAAACTCAGCAAAGTCACTGTTCTCAAATTCTCCACCATGATCTGTTCTGATTGATGCAATTTCACAACTTCTTTCCTTCCGTACATTCTTAACAAATAATAGAAAAGCATCAAAGGCATCATGTATAGAAGAAAGAAACAAAGTCCAAGTAAATCTAGAATAGTCATCCAAAATCACAAGAGTATATATGTTTCCACTTGTAGTTTTGACTCTTGCTGGACCTATCAGATCCATATGTACCAATTCTAATGGCCTTATTGTGGAAACTACCTTCTTAGGTTTGAAGAAGAATTTTGTTTGTTTCCCTTTTTGGCATGCTTCTCAAATAATATCAGTCTTAATTCTAAGCTCAAGTATGCATATCACAAGATCATTCTTAACTAGCTCATTTAATTGTGTCATGTTTACATGAGCTAGCTTCCTATGCCATAGCCAACAATTCTCAGTGTTACTAATGAAGCATTTTTCTTGTATTAATTGATTTAGATCAATAGTATAGTAGTTTCCATCTCTGCTAGCCCTTAATTTGCAGTTTAAAACAGCTTTTCCTATATCTAAATCATTCTTATCAATGATCATGCGTTCATTAGAATAAAAAGTTATCTAGTTACCCTTGTCAGCTATTTGGCTTACACTTAGAAGGTTGTGACACAAACCTTCTACAAAGTAGACATCTTTGATTATTTGTTCATTTGTCTGGTTCACTTCTCCAATTCTTGCTATCCTTCCTGGCTGGTTTCCTCTAAAGCTCACTTTGGATCCATCCTTAAATTCAAGGTATTTGAATTTTTCTTTGTCCCCAGTCATGTATCTTGAGCATCCAATGTCGATATACCATTTGTTTCTTCTGGATGCCTTGAGACAAACCTACAAGATAACTTACCGAGATTTAAGTACCCAAATATGATTGGGTCCTTTGGATTTAGATGAAGCACTTTGGCCATCTTTGACCATGTGAGGTTGTGATCCTTTAGGAACCCATTTATAAGTTCCTTTTACACCATATTTTCTTGTGACTGCCAGGAATGCACAAGAGGGGGTGAATTGTGCCTTTTTAAAATCAAAAGAGAATGACACAGGATTCATACTGGTTCAGCCCAGTCTTGGCCTACGTCCAGTTCTGCAACTCTTAGTTCACTAACACTTCAAGATTAAATCAGACTCTTGAATGCCTTTACAAGTGACAGTAGAAACCTCTTTCTTCACTGATCAATTTCCCTTAAAACTTGTAAGATTACACCCTACTCTTAAGATCCCACTATCTTAAGAGTAATCCTCACTTGATTTGTAAATACAGAATACTTGTTCACTCTATTGAACAGATTGTGTTACACACTGAAGAATATCAATAATGAACTTTCTAAAGATTGGTAAGTATTGAATGCAATAGTTACAGATAATCAATATGGCAATCAATGATCTTAACCTACTTCACAGAGACTTTTATACTCTGTTCTTGAAATTTTCCCTTTGTAAAATTCTAGCCGTTGTATGTCCAGAGAACTTGTTAATCTCATATGGAGTGTTAGGATTGTATTCTGAAAGGCATTAACTCCATTGTACTTGCCTTGTTTCAATTCATCCTTCTTCATTTATTGCTGGAAGTGGTTGGTGTGTCCAAAGGCTCTAATGAGCAGATTGCATGCTTACGTTAACTTCCTTAAGTAGGTCTGTGCATTTCTGTACTTTGAAAGCTTAAAATAGACTTAACCATTGAGTTTGAATAAATCCTATCGCCACTTCGATCATAGCCTCTGATCAATCACAGGGGATGGTTTCTGATCGATCATGCATCAATTGCACATAAATCACAGCCTGCATCACTAAATATCAAGTTAGGAAATTACTCGCCTGATCGATTACAGGGGAACCATAATCGATTAGACATGTCTAATTGATTTCAAATAGATTATACTCAGATTACATGCTTTCTCTGATCGATCACTCAATATACTCTAATCGATTAATTCTCTCTGATCGATTAGACTTAGATTATCTTTGTTTCCTCTGATCGATTAGTGCTCTCTGATCGATTAGGCTAATTTCTCTGATCAATCACAGGGCCTCTAATCAATTGGGCGACTACAATTCTAACTTCTAATCTAAACTTGATCTGATCCTAATCGATTAGCCTTTAAGTTTCTTAACTTGTAATCTGAACCTTATCGATTAGGCATCACTTAGGATTTTCTATCAGATTATCTCTAAGTCATCCCTGATTTTTACCTAGCCTTACTTCATGCCTAAGTTATGTTTATTTATCATCAAAACTCATTATTCTAACATTCTCCCCCTTTTTGATGATGACAAAAAATTAGAAACAATTAGAAAGATGATAAGGCAAATGAAAATTAAACAGGAATTGAGTACTGATAACATAGATATTGTAAAATCATAGTTTATTCATTATAAAAGAAAATATAGTATCAGGAATAGGATAAATGAACTAGTAAGTAGGTAAACATGTGAAGTATGAATGATGCATATGAAGGGGTTGACGCAAGTAAGGATAAGTGAAGAGCTCACCGAGTGGGGTTTATATCGGAGCAGTGCCGCCTCGAGTCCGCTCTCCAAGAAATTAAAACCCGAGGGGATAGTGGAAGCTAACCCTGGGTGTCGATCTCAAGGAGCCTAGTGTAATTTGATTCCTAATAGCTAATATGCAAACTAACAAAAGCGGGTAAAAGCATTTTTGTTTGGTTTTAATGTGAAGTTTGGTATAATAGTGTGGTATGTTCAAAAGTCAAAGTAAAAGATTGGATTTAAAAGTGAGATTTGAATGAAAATGGGATAAAGATCATTCTTGATGAATGAGAGCTTCACGAATCATTGCTTCTAAGCGCTTTTAGGGAGTCTAGTTGATTTTCTAAAGAACCCTAGAGGAACCCCTCTAGGCTAGGCTTAGGTTAACTCAATTAATGCCGAAACCCCGCACATTACTTAATTTAACCCTAGTTTATTAAGTTCAAAATCAAGAAATAATTAATTATGCAAGACTTTTAATCCACAATTTGGGCCACCCCACAATTGCACTTAATTTCTCCCTATACCTTAATCCATTGATGGCCACCCATACAATAAATTAAGGCCTAAAGAGTATTTTCCCGATGTCTCAACACAATCAATTAATTCTTATGCCATCTCCCTCAAGCAAATAACTTAACACTCTTAATCCACTAACCAAGCCACCTTGCATTAGCACGTAATTTTCACAAAGAGAATAATAAAACTATGAACCCATAAATTTCATTAAACTCAAATTTAATAAATAGCAATGTCAAGCATTTGAACAAGAAAGAAATAACATAGACATAGTTTCTAATCCCATTACAACATATAGAAATTAAGCACAAAACCAAATTCCATAAATGTACTCCTAGAACCCTAGAAAAGCATAAATACAACAAATGGAAGAAGGATTAGAACTAGAAAAACTCCCATATTCAAGCTTCAAGCTCATCCCTTGGCTCCCACCACCAAGAATGGTGGAGCCTAGTTGCTACTCTCCATGGAAGAACTAACAACAAGGAAGAAAGGTGAGGAGGCCATGGATGAAGGAAGAAAGATGAGAAAGATGAAGATGAAAATGGAGAAGAGAGAGAGCTAGGGCTTGGGGGTGTGTATGTGAACCAAATATGAGGTTTAGGGCTTCAATTTTTGTTTATATATGGTCTAGGGTTGGTCCAAGTGAGTGGGTATCATGTAGGATCCAAAAAAAGCTCAAAAATCGTGTCTGATGCGTTGCTGATACGAGTAAGTTCGCCTTGGCGAGGGCCGCGGTGAGCAAACATTGCTTCTGGTTCTTTCACGGGAAGGTCACTGTAGGTTTCACCGCGGCGAAACCCACAGTGAACTAATATGTTCTCTGCCTTGGGACTTCTCTGTAATTTTCAAATTTCGGGTCATTTTCTGTAATTTGGGAATTTTGATGTCCTTTTCTATAATTTTTACAATTCAGCCAGAAACTTGTATTTTCCCTTTTTTTCTTGAAATTTCAGCTTTTAGCCCAATTTCTCCCATTTTCAAGTATTCTTCTTCATATTGAATCCTTCATATTTGGTCCTCGGATGACCCTACAAATAAAATGTGCAAAATACAAGAATCAAAATGCCCTAAAAATCAACTAATGCTAATTGATCTTCAATTATGGCATATTAATCCTATTTTCATGCTACTTTAACCTAAGGATCTATATGATCATTTAAACATTTTTTGGACCAATATTGCATCTCAATTATGTTAAATACCTCAAATTAGATATATAAAAACATACAAATCCAAGGATTTGTCAATGAGGTTTGGACTAGATCAATCTGATTCTGAACCACTTGACCAGTTCTTGGTATCTAGGTCATAGTCACCAGACTCACTGCTAATTCTTCCAGAATCAGTTAAAGGTTCTTCCAAGAACTCAGTCTTTATCTCAACCTCCTTCTTAGTAGGTGCCTTCTTCTTCTTTGCTGGAGTTTTCTTCTTAGGAGGAGATGGAGGAGGAAAATAGGATAGCATTTTGTCTAGGCAGGACTGTTGCTTCTACTTCTTTGGAGGAGGCTTGGTGTATTTGTCTTTAGGAGCAACCTTCATCTTAGGTGCTGGCTTGGAAGTAGGCTTAGGCTCTTCAATTACAATGCCTTTGGTTCCCCTGGTGCTTTTTCTTGTTGCAACTGCCTTAGGTTGAGGCTTGGGAATAGTCATCTTTACGCTCTTTTTCTTAGCCTCTGATTGAACCTCTGGCCCTTCTTCTTTATCAGACTTTAGAAACTCTGAGGTAGTCTGGATGGGATCCACTACATTCTTCTGGGCAGTCTTCTTGAATTTTACCTGCCTCCAAACACCCCAACTCTAAAACACAGGTTGAGGCTTTTGCTCTAATTCAGCCATTGCAGCCTTTGTTGCATCTCTGTCCTCCCTTTCCTTTTGGCTCTGAGCAATCCTTTGGCCAAATTCTTCCACTTACTGTGCAACTCTTCTGCATGATGAAGATAGTGAGGCAGCATATCTATAGAGATAGGTTGAGGCACTTCTTTATACACAACCATGGCAATGCTCATGTTTTCCTCTAATACAACATTGTCATCATCTGGGGGAACATTAGTGATTCAACTTCTGAATCTGATGCTTCTTCCACCACACCTTCTTCGTTTGCCGTGCTTAACTTGATTGCCTCTGCCAATTCATGAATTTCCCTAAGAGTCTGGTCCATGGAGACATCCTTAGGAATGTGAGAGGCTTCAGAAACAATGGAGGACAAGATAGCAGTAGCTTCCACAACCTTTTCTTGAACTTTGCTGCTCTCTCCCTTAGTTGTTACACTGAATCTCTTCTCCCCCCTTTTTGGCATCACCAAAAGGAGTAGAGGAAGGAGTAGGAGTAGTATCAACTACCACAGCTTTCCCCTTTCTGGAATAGGTCTGAGAGGGCTCTCGATGAGGGGTATATGGAGTAGGAGAGGGATGGATGTGAGAAGGTTGAGGTGGTGGTGGTGGGGTAAGATGAGATGGTGGAGAGGGGGCTTGTGTTTGGGGGGATTTGGAAAGAACAAGTGTAGTGGTGGTGAATTGCATAGGAGAGGGAGGAGGATCTTGGTAGTCTGAATCTGAGGAGATGTGTTTGGAGGGAGAGGAAGAAGAAGTATGTTTAGGTGAAGAAGGAGTGTGTTTGGGAGAGGCTTGGGGTTTGGTGAGTGGAGAGGTAGGTTAGGAATGTGTGGGAGAGGGATGTGGAGAATAGTGAATGGGAGATACCTGATGGGCTTCATGCCCAGGGAATGGAAATAATGGTGGTCCGGGGATAGCAACTTAGACTTTCTGTCTGAGTAGATCTTTCAGGTAAGCAAGTCTATTGTGGAGGAACTTGTGCATGTCCACAACTGCGTCATAGCCCTTGAAAATTGTCATGGTACTTTCCTTGACAAACTGAACCACAGAATCGTTCAGGGCAGTCACCAATCTTCTTAACAAAATATCTTCCATTGCTTGGTGTTCCAAAGATATTTCTTCAACAACTCTTGCTGACACTCTATCAATAAGGTGATCGATCATATTGGCAGGGAGTGGGGCACCTTCTTCTGGCACAGGCACTGCAGGTTCGAGTTCTATTGGTGTAGGTGCCACTGGTTCAGAGGAGTAGGAGGCAGAGGAATGTACTTCTTCTTCATGAGCCTCTGCTTAAGGTGCCTCCAGAGGATGTCCTTCTTGACCCTGAACATCTGGTTGAGGAGGAGGGATGAATCCCTGACCAAAAGGAGGCAAACCCATCTTCTTCAGAGTGGTCAGATTACATCTTGGGGGCTCAATGTTCTAATCACTATTAAGCCAGAAAATCTTGTTACTGCAGAGGATGAATGAGATCAATGGAGCAAAGGGGAGAGGAGTCTTGACAGTCTTTGTCTTGTGGAATCTCATAAACTCCTAACAGATTAGTTGCCCAGGATTGACAGGGACTTTGTTGATGATCATGGCCAAGACTGGGTTGTCTATCTCAAGGATCTGAGAGAAATTGCCTGCCTTGTTCACCATGCATCTTGAATATGCATAATGAATTACTCGATAGGGTGAAGATAATAGAGAGAGTACTGGAGCCATCGCCATCTCTTCTTCTTCTCACAGCATTCGAGCTCTCACCAAGAAGTCCGCCTATTTTGTCCCCTATTTTGTCCACTACTGTAATGTGTACAATTTAGAAGTGAGGATTGAATTCCTTTATTCTCTAGATGGACATAGAAAGTAAGAGGTGAATTCGTGAGTGTTGTATTTGTTGGTAATTCTAAATTCTCGTGCTGTGTTATGAGTTAATTTTGAACGCCCATAAAATGTTTGATGAAATGTGTGAATGAGACATTAATATGGGTTTTTATTCGATCTTCTTTCACTTGTCTTCTATGAATGTTCGTGCATGGAGTTGATAGGACCTTCGAAGGATATCATAAAAGAAATTTCATGTTGAGATGATGATGTATTTTGAAACGTTTTGTTAGCTTTTATTGAGAAAGGATTTTGTTCATTGATGCTATTTGAATTCCATACATGCTTGAAATAATGAGATTTGATATTTGATGTTTGATATTTTAACTGATTCTTTTAAACATATAATTATGACTCTGATATGTAATTAATCAGGTTTTGTTTGTCTAATTTATGCTATATGACTTGATTCATTTATAATTGTATAAATTAGTAATTGAGATTGGCACCATGTCTTTCATTCATATTTAATTGTGTTTCAATATTCCTTTTAGTGTTTTATTGTATTCATTATTGGGACATTATTCACCAGAAATCTTGTTTTGTCTCAGATAGTACCTGGTACCCCAGCTGAACAGTGAAGACCTCATTATTGCTTAAAGCTTGTAGATATATTTTGGTATTGCTATTAGTTTTTGTAAAGTTAATATTACATTTATGTAATTATTTTTTGTAGTTTACAGACTCCATGTGGTCTATAGGCAGGGTTCTTGCCTAAACTACTTAAATGTTGTAGAAAATATGTTATGGAGCACAGCTCCAATTTGATTCTATTTTTAAGATGTTGCTCTTGTAGAGTTTGAGAGGTCTCATTTACAGTGGAGGCTCCAACAAACTCTCAATATAAATCTTATTTCTTTTGCTACATGAAATATGCTCATAGTTTTTATATTATATATGGTAAATGTGTGATTATATATATAAGAACTTTAAATTCTATATATTTAAGGCTTGTGTGATATGAGTTTTCTCATACTCCAAGCCGATCATTCCTAAATTTTTGGGGCGTGACAATAGGTGATTGTGAACAGTAAACTCGCAGAGAGACCACAAAATCGACATCACAACACACATGCAAGCTCGAGTTCTTTGAGGTAGACTTTGCTTTAAGCTTAATCTTTGCTTAAATCGGTTAAAAACTCTCCAAATACAAACCCCCAAATCAAACTCTCCCAAATTGGCCCCAATCGGAAAACAAATGGTAGGAATATGAAAAGGATGCTCACCATAGTTGAAATCCACAATTGCATGTTCCATCCAACCTTATCGCCAGCGTAAATGGAGGGAAGAAACATCCGACAACTCCTCACACTCTCAAACTCTCTCTTGCTCTCTCACGCTCTTGGGTAGGGGCGGGAACATGCTAGGCCTGGTTTGTAATAGGGTAGCCTGAACCTGGCCTATGGCCTATTATAGGCTATTTTTTCAGCCTGAGCTTGGCCTATATAGAGGTGCAGCCTAGCCTGAAAGCCTATTAACAAGCTTGTTTTTTTTCTTTTTCCAAAAAGCTACAATATACCAACATATCAAGAACCCAGAAATTTATCAAGAATGCAGAAGAAACAAACTGAGCAATAAAAAATACAAATCATAAGCAAAAATATACAAATACATATTTCATTAAATGTATCCCAAATATTGTATTACAATGGATGAATATGACCACCAAGTTTGGTGCAAAGATAGGGCCATACTCACTGTAGTTGATTGTTATAGTAAAAATTTTAAAATAAAACAATAATATTTTATAAAACACTGACCAAGTCATTAGATTGTCTTCAATTTGGAAGCTGATAGGGAAAAAAAGAATTGCAGTGAAATATGCAAAGAGGATTTAGTTAGAAAACTCTAGCTGAGGTCAAATCCTGAATTCCAAATAAAATATCTTGCTTTTCTCTTCTTCTTTTCTCCATTCATTCAGCCATTAACAACACAGAGAATATTTGCTTATAAAGCAAACATGAGATTAATAAATCATATATACAAACAAATCACAACAGAAAATTTCCAAAAACCATATGAAGAACTGCGAGCTTTGCAGACCTCCGGTGAGGACATACTGTGAATCTAACATGGCTAGTTTATCCTGAAACCCCACAAATTTCTCTATTGGGTTGAGAGAGAAGGCAAAACCTAACAATGGCAAACAAAGAAATGGCAGCGATGAAGTGTTTGGACCTGAAGAGATACATGAGGCAGTATGAACTTGAGATTGAGTGTTTCCTTTCCAAGTTTCCAAAACTTTAGAGAAGGAAGAAGAAAGATAAAAAAATTAGGGGAGGGGGGCGGCAGCTCAGATGAAGGCAAAATGGAGAGAGTGTGTTTTTAAGAATGAAAAACCCTAAACTAAAACAAAACAGAGTCACATGAGAGGAATAAAAAATAGTACATTTTTTTAAATATAAAGTTAAACAGGCTTAGGCAGGGCTAACAGGCTTTTTTTTTGCCTGAGCCTGGTCTATTAAGCATAAGAGGCCCAAAAAAAGCCTGAGCCTGAGCCTGACATGAAAAAAAAGGCCAGGCCAGGCCAGGCATTAACAGGCAAGGAGTAGGCCCCTAACAGGCAGGCTGGGCTATTCCTACCCCTACTCTTGGGAAGAAGGAAGAAGAAATGAAAAATGATGAACGATTAGGCAGAGGAGTATAAGAGGTGGGAGGGTTTGAAAAGGACCATTATGCCCTTCCATGTTCTTTTCATTTAGATCTATGTTGTTTAATCTTTTCCTATTTTCAATTTAGTCCTCCTAGTAAAAATAACTTCTAAAATTATTCCTTCTATTAAACTAAGAATTTTCTTCCATCATAAATCTCTTTAAGCCTCAAAGTAATTTCCCTAAAATTCCCATAATTAAATTTATGTTCTAAAAATTTTTCCTCAACTTCTAAAGAAAAGAAGCCATAAAATATTTTAAAAGGCTGAGAGAACCCCAATATTTTGGGGTGTTACTGCTAGAATCTTAAGTTTTAATGAGGACTTGATCCTATAGATAACATAAGTAAAACGAACAGATAGCATATAACTTAGTCTGAAAACAATTGAGATAAGAATGAAGGTATATGACTAAAGAAAAGTATAAGGTATCTGAACTTTGAACAAAGTCCTATAGATAACAGATACACTATCGCTAGACTGAGAACCTATCGCTAAGAACTTCGCTATCGCAAATAAAATGAGTTGAGAAAGTCTAAGCAAAGAATAATAGCTTGCTATCTCTAAGACTTGCCTCTATCGCTAAAAGACTGATTAGAACAAGTATTAAAACACAATCCCTAGCGATACTATGAATAGATAGCGATAGCAGAACTCTTAGACATACAGAAGGTGCTGAGTAGAGCTAATGAAATGAACTAGCGATAATGTAGGCTCTAGCGATAACAAGATTAGCTATCGATAATAGAATCACTTGCTAAAATAACTTAGTCATTCTGATAGCTGATGTATTATGTACACTGAGCTAATGAATCCTTCTAGCGATAACAAGATTAGCTATCGATAATGGAATCACTTGCTAAAATAACTTATCTGATGGCTGGTATATTATCTGTGTACATTGAGCTAATGAATCCTTCTAGCGATAACATCAACTGTGCTTCTCCTGAATACTTGTTTAGCTAACAGTCTAAGTGCAGGACTAACACTGTGTCACTAGCGATAGCTTGAGATGCTAGCACTACTGAAAAAGCTGCTACACAAGTACAATGTTGCAGGAAGTTGGTAGACACAGTCTCTATCCTTATAGCTCATCTTCTGCAAGAATTAAATGAAGTAAGAGATGAAAGATGACTGAAATGAAGACCAGCATTAAATGACAACGGCTAGGAGCTTCCAACGAACATATTCAAACGGATTCATGATGCTGAAAGAAAAGGGCAAAATCTGTGAAGAGATATAAAAACCCAGACTTGAGCATTTATGAGATAGCGAACAAACTGACGAATATTCACTCATTATTCTTATATACTTCCTGCTCATGTTTTTACTACTCTTAGTGAGTTTCTCTGTACTTCAGTGATTATCAAAATCTGTTCATTAAGTGAACTCATTTATTGAAATCCTCTACTGTTTGAGGTTGTTCTGAAATATGGGATTTTGGAACAGGGTTGTAGTCTTACAACTTGTAAGGGGGAGTATTTAGAGGAAGTCTAAAACTCTGTCTTGTAAAGGTTGGCAGGTGAACCTGGTTTGTAAAACCTGTGGTATAGTAGAACCCAACGAGGAGTTGGAGAATTGGACGTAGGCAGTGTTTGACCGAACCAGTATAAAGGATTGTCTTTGTGTTAAAGTATAAATTTGTAAAAATCACAATTCACCCCCCTCTTGTGCGTTTTGCCACTTTCAGTTACAATAGCACAATGACACATACAGGTAAGGGGGTTATCAACCGAGAGAACCCCAATATTTTGTTGAGGTATAATAGGTAATAGTTACATGTTTTATATAATAGAGATATAAATATAATGTAGGTTTTAGTTCTCCAAGCACTGCCAAATAGGATTACCCAAAAGTGACCCTACTCTTTATTTGATTTGCAAACCACTTGTTTTATGAAAAAATTTTATTTGGCTCAATTTGTCAGAAAAGCTCATTTTGAATGAAAGAAATTATGATTTACTTTTGTTAAAGAAAAATTTTAAATTATTCATATTTTTAGTATTTTTACATTAGAGAAAGTGGTTATAAATCAATTAAAATGCTATAATATAGTAGTATAAAATTATGTGTTACAGCTAACCGGAAAATCCCATTTGCTGTGGATTCCTACAGCTACCTCGATGGCAAATGTGCAGTTTTCTACTTTTTAAAAGGTCAAATCAGCTCAAAAATTTTAGGTTTTTCATTTGGGTTAGAAGGAGGGGCTGAGAGGGAGACATTTTGCTCTAATAGGGCAAGCTTCTTAGGGTTCTTTAGATTGATTTCAAGTCTCCAAGCCTTAAATAACCTCTCCTACTCTCTTCTCACTCTATGTTCTTGAATTTTTCTCCTTGGTTCATGAGAAATTTATGGTTGTTTTTCATAGGTCCAAAACTTCAGTCTTTTAAATGATTTCCATGATTCCGTAATCATTTTTTAGCTTCTCTAAGTTAATGCTATAGATCATGTGGTTAAGAAAGTGTTTGAATCTTGATTTGGAACAGTTTTAATCCTTTTTTTCTTCTATGGTTCCTATGGAATCCAAAACTCCAATGTGACAATTGGAGTTCTCTTGTTTCCTTGAACTTATATCTTCTTGATTATGGCTTTAAATGCAATGGGTCATTAAATTTTGGCATAAGATGGAATTTGTCCAGGCAATGTTTTGAAGATTTGGAAATTTGAAGAGGGACTTTGAATTCTATATGGTCAATTGATTGTGGTATGGTTGTGTCGATGATGGTAGTAAGATTCAAGCCCTTGTTCTAGTGAGATAGTGGCTTGAGTAAAATTTGGTAACTTAGACCTAGGCTATCCTAGCTGAATTAAAAGAGTAGAATGAAAGTGATTTCTGGTGAGATAGTGTCTTTAAATAGATATTTTTGGGGTTTACGATTAAAAGAGTGGAATGAAAGGGATTTTTGATAAAATGATGAAAATACTCTTAGAAATTGATTTTCAGTGGCTATCCTATCTCAATTAAGATATTTGGGAAATCAAAGTTACTAAGTCATTAAAATACCAAACCCCATAGACCCATAGGTCAAATGTCTAATTAATGAAATTCCATATAATTAGACATTGTTAAGTGTAAGACCTAAATTTCTAATATTATATTATAGCATTTTAATGAAATTATAACCACTTTTTTAGTGCTAGAAGCCCAAAAGTATGAACAATTTAAAATTTTTCTTTCTAAATATCAATCCAACTTTATTTCTGTTGGAATGGATTTTTCTCACAAATTGGAACAATTTAAAACTGTTAATAAAACAGAGTGGTTATTAAAGCAATTAAAATAACTTGAATCTACTATTGTACTTACCCCTTTTTGATAGTGCTTAAGGAGAGAAAGCCCCTTACACTATATATATAGTATATTTATATTCCCTAAGCTATATACGAATCATCTTCCTACATCTCTCATATAATGATAATGGAATAGTGGGGTTATCTCGGTCGATAAACCCCTTACATGCATATACCATGGTACTATTCCTTAGGGATATATACATACACACACAATTATATATATATGCATTAACTATACAAGCTTCCAACTTGTTTACTTACTTAATCTTATATCCTAAACAGATAAACTATTTTCAAAATAGTTATCTATATTAATACAAAATATAGCAGGTATTCCTACTTCTTCACATACTATCTTATCCCAAAAGCTCAACTCCTTTCCAGCTCATCTGAAAAACAGTAGTTCAAAAGCAGTTTATTTCATTAATTTTTATTTTCATGCATGCATTGTTATGTACTTGTTTTATAGACCTGTACAAATATTAATAGCCTTTATCCTATTAATCTGTAAGGAATATGCACCTACCAACCACAGATAATATATTTGTTAACTAGTGGAGGCCTTACCTATAGGATTTCTTGTTACAACGACTAGGTTATAACACAAATGATCTAGCAAATAGCTAGCTAACCACCTAAGCCCTGGAATACTCCAAAAACATCAAAGGAATAAAAACTTAACATATACCTGCAATAGATATTACAAAATTATAAATGCAAACCTAATGTTATGAAATAAACTGCTACCTATACTCCAAACTCAAAACTAAGTTGGTTCCTTTCCCTTTCACTTGCTTTGATGAACTCAAATAAATATCACAACCTATATACATGTATAGGTCTAGGTTAGAATAATAAGCTATAAATTAACATATGCAACTCTTTCAGATCCTAACATACTTAATACCACCCAAAACTTCTCCTTTAGGCAAATTATGATTTGCCTACACTCTTTTATAACCTTTACCATCCAAGATCACTTTAATAATTACTCACTTTAAACCCCTTCTTATTCCCAATATTTGGCTATTAATTTTCTCAACAACCTATGATTCTCTTTCTCTTCCTTTGGCCCTTAGAAACTTATATTTATATAAAACCTCCATAATAGTCACATTGAGATTTTCTTTAGAAAATACATTCAGGTCACAGGTTCGAGTTACGTACATTAAGCAAATATATTCATATCATTCTCAAATTTTGCTTTAATCACAACTTAGAGCCTAAGGGCAATTAAACTCCAACTCAAGACAGGCTTTAATCTATAATCTCATAAAATTTTCATCACAATGGTGGATCTTAACATATTATGAACACAGACAAGTTCTAAGTCACATTTCGAATAGAAAACACAAGTTAAAGCATAATACTTGACCTTGAATAAGTTCTTAAGCTCCCAGATTTAATTCTTTTAATCCACAACCAATTTCACTTAAATCTTCAACTTCCAGATTCTCCTTATAGCATTACATATATATATATAGATCTTCACATATTGGTTCCGTTAGAGCAATCACTATAAAATCAATTTTAATTATTCTAAAATAAATCTTTATACTTTCACACGTAAATCATTAAAAGATTTCAACTTTAGCCATAGTTTATAAACAACCCCATAAATCCAATACTGAATTCTAAATCATCACGCCATCACACCCACGTATACATACATACATATATATATATATATACCTATTACCTTCCAATACTCTCCATTTATTAGTTCTTAAACTTTGAGCTTAGGCAAATTTCCTCCAACCACTTATGCACAAACACAATTAACAAAACTATAATTTCCAGATTAATGATAACATCCAAACAGACTTCTTTAGGTACCTTTACCAACATGTATACACTCTTTGACCTTTTCTTCCTAAAAGAAATCTCCCTCAATTATTCACAAAGATTGGGAGTTTTAGCTAATTAAAAAAATTTTACTCTATCCTTAAAACTTAATTGCTACTAAACCTTCCAAACCACAAGTGGCAGCAAAAGAACTCTCATAATTCAAGCATTAAAGAGTAGAACAATCTGAACACACACCCACATAGATATCATATTCTCTAACATTTAAATGTTCCTTAATTTCAAAGAATCAGCAGCACTATCCTACATAATCTGATTTATATATTGCACCTTATTACTTCATCTGAAGTATTTACAAGAAAACTTAACACTATTCTTAAAGCTTCAATGTAATCTTCCTGAACATGTCCACAAGTAAATCAAATATTGTAACAATTTAACCCACCTATCCTTCAAATATTACTAAGCAGTAAGCAATATCATATAACAAATTCTTATGCTTCAGCAATTTGGTCATCCACAAAGAAGAACCCCAAAACCCTAATTTAGTATCTTCACAGAACAGAACCACAACCTCATCAATTCTCATCTTTGTAAAATTTGTAACATGTAGCTAACTAAAACACTTAACAGCCCCCCTATACTACAACCTAAAAACAGAATCATCATGCTCATTTTCAGGATTTCATTTGTTCTGTGAACAACTCAACATTCATCATCATAACTAAATTCTATTTCTATTCTCATAATCTCTCCCTACTGTCTCCACACAAAACCATCAAATATAGAACCACACCATCACTCCCTGTTCTTCTCTGTAACACCGAAACAACAGAGAAAAGAGGAAAAAAGGATCAACCAAAACAAAAGGCAAACTACACAACAAAAATTCAACATGCAAGGTGATTATTCCCATTAAATTCGAACACCATTAATTTTCCTTCATCACCAACAGGGCCAATACAGGGCAGGAATGAAGAAATCCAAATTTCACATTCAAAGCATACTTTAAACAAGCAACCACATATATAATCTCTATCATATCATTTATTTTCAATCATATACCCAGTCAAGGCAGAGAATCGACCCACAAAAGAGGAAGAATCAGAAATCCCAAACATTCTAAACTCATCAAAATTTAACATAAATCACCATAAATCACTCTGTTCTTCTTCTAATCATAACAGATCAAACTTTATCTCAATTTAATCCTAGAAAACCCAAAAATGGCACAGGAACAGGGACTCGATTTCGGGCATCTGAACAAATTGGCAAAACACCCATCCATTGCTCCTTATCTTTCCCAAAACCTTTCAATCAAAACTTAATCTTCATTCTTACTGATTTAACAATCCTTCCAAACCCTAGAATTCAAATCGATTTCCTCTCTAATCTCATACGAATCGGAGGAACAGAGGGTAGAATGGAGAAATGAAGAGTCACCTAAAGTCAAATCGAGTGTTGCATGCATCGGAATTCGTTATCGTCGCCATCGACAGCCAATGGAATCGAAGGGAGATAGTGAGAGAGTGAGAGGAGTGAAACGCCGGAAAATAAAAGCTTTCCCACCGCCGAGGGTTCACCTTCGTCGCCATCGGAGAAAACGCAGAGGACAGTGGAAGACCAAGAGGGAGAGAGAGACTATCAAGGATGATGACGATGAAGATAGACGGAATGAGAAGAAGGAAGATGGGATCTGATGATATAAAGGGGTTAGAAAGAAAATTACGTTTCTACCCTTCCTACTTTTATTCGATTTAATCCTTATTCTTAAGCTTCCAATTATTTTCATATCCCTTTTTTGAAAAATAATTTTCTAAAATTAATTCTTATATCATATTAGAGATTTTCTTACCCATAAATTTCTTCGAGTCTCAAATAATTTTTCCTAAAGTTCCCAAATTAAAATTTATCTTCTAATTATTTTTCTTTTATTTTCTAAAGAAAATAAGCCTTAAAATTATTAAAAATACCTATTACATCATAAATTTATCTATAATGCTTTTTATTATTTTAATAACACTCCAAAACCTCAAATAACTCCTTACATCTATTTTTTTAAATTTTGGGGTGTTATATTATGCCCTTTAGCAGCTAGAGTTTTCTCTAGGTTTCACAGAATACCAAACCTCACCAATCGATATGTCTAACACCTAATCTCATGAATCCATTCAATTAGGCATTATTTAGTACCTTATAGTGTGATTAATTTTTAGTAATGCATTAGGTTCATTTACAATCCATCTCATCCAAACTACATACCATAACCATACATAAATAGAGTGGGATCAATGGAATCATAAAGAGCATATATATAACCATATATATTGATGAGTTGAAATCCTCATTACAAACTTAAATCACAACAAACTCAAATCAAAACATACAATCCAAGTCTCAAGTGCATAAATGAAGAATTTAGACCTAGGAATTCATAAATACAAAGAGCAAGAGAAAAAAATAAGACTCCCCTATGAAGACCATGAGCTCAAGCCATCTCCGACCATCTCCAAGATCTATGAGTATCTAGCTACTCATGGAAGAGAGCCCAGCAACTCCAAGCTTCAATTCATGTATAGCCATGGTGAAATGATGGGGGAATTTTGTGAAAAATGGACAAGTGGAAGAAATGAGGAAGAGAAGAGTGGAAGGTGGAAGATGGGCATTGAAGGTTAGGGTTGGGAGAAAATGAGATATAGTGTAACACCTACTTTTTATACTGCTACACTAAGACTATTTAATCAATTTAGAACCACTTGATAGTTATCAGGAGCCTAACTTTTTCTTTCATATAATGGCTTAAATAAAAATAATGCTTTAAATGAATGGGCTTTTCTGACAAAATACATATTTCAATGTATTATAAAATCTCAAGTGGTTATAAACCAATTAAATAACTAGGTTGGATCCTCAATACTTAATCTCAACTAACAATACTTGGAAAGCCAAAAATAATAATAATTCTAATATATCTACATATACGTAACACTATCTATCATATGTATAATTAATAATAACTTGGCGATCTTAGTCGATAGCCTATTTATTACCTGTACTTGTGATCGAATCTCCTTAGGGAGTAATGATACAAGAATAATAATATAAACTAATCATTCTATCAAACAGAGGCATAATTGAATTACTAAAACTAAAATATTTATACACTACATCGGTAGGCATCCCTACCCTTCAAAACTACCTTATCCCAAAAATTGTCCACCTTCAAAACTACACTATCCCAGTATATTGGACCCCTTAACTTCATAACTTCAGAGTCATCTTAATTACAGATTTCATCATCATAAATCAGCTAAAACATTTAACATAACCACTTTACCAACTATTAATGATTTGGAACACTCAATTTCTCATCTCATTTCATTTAAAATACCCAAATCAAAAAGAAATAGCTATAGTTTGAAAACCACTGCATTCTTCTAGAATATGAATGTCTTCCTATTTATGATTCAATCATGCCTTCTTTTCTCAGAAATTTAAGAATCAGTAAAAACACAAAGAATTGGTTATAACTAGACCACTAAGCTTCACAAGTTTTGATCTTATCTTCTAACATACTTTAATCATTTGATTTAATGTACCCTAATCTTAATCTCATAAAATCACAGCTTATATATAAGTTACTCAAGAACAGAGACAGAGAGCAATCAGCAACCAAAGCCAAACTCAAATCTTCATACATAGAAAATGACTATGATTTACTCCTAAACATTATTAAGTGATAGCTTACTCTAATCAACGTCAGAATTCAAAGATCGCCAAACAATACATACCAAAAACAATCACCCATGTCTCGGTTTCTTAGGATCAAAGGAAGAAATTGAAATAAATTCACTAAAACAAACTAAAATCTATGTATTATCACATTTCATCAATAGTTCCTTGGATTTTGGGTAAGAAACTGAATTTTTCTCGAGTAACTTGTTGAACCAGAACATGCGAAATTGAAACTAAATCCTTACACGAAAGTATGATTTGAAAGTGGAAGGAAAGCACAGGAGGGGGGTGAATTGTGCTACTTAAAAATTTACACACTTAAGACACAAAGCTTATACTGGTTCAGCCTAACTCTTAGCCTACGTCCAGTTTTCCAACCTTGGTTGGGTTCCATTACACTATCAAGATTAACTCAGGCTCTTGATTACCTTTACAAGTGACCTCTCAGTAAGAACTCTCTCTTACAGATCACTCCCCCTTACAACTTGTAAGATTACAACCTACTCTTAAGATCCCACAATCTTAAGAGTAAACATCACTTGAAATGAGATTACAAGACTTGTTCACTCAAATGAACTGATTTTGATACACATTGAAGTACAAAGATGATGAATGAATATATCTAAGAATAAGTGAGTATTAAATGCAGTAAGTATAACTCAGAGGTATAATCAATGTAAACAATCAATGTTGTTCACCAACTTCTTCATCAATGCTTTTATACATGTTTCTGGTTTTTGCCCGTTGGTGACCGTTTATAGCTGTTGCTTAATCTTTGATCTTTGGTGAGAGATGGTTAATCTGATTGATGGAGTGTTGAGATAAAGATGTTCTGTGTAGCATTAACTCCTCTGTACCTAGTTTGCTTCTGTTCTTCTCTTTTCATTAATTTCATAAAGCAATTGTTGTTTCAAACGGCTTAATTCCTGAGTCTGTGAGTGTAACATAAACTTTCTGAAATAGGTTTGACACATTATGCACATAAAAGGCTCAATCATTCAAATCCATCCCCAGATCGATTACAATACTCCAATTGATCACTGCCTTAGTCATCTGATCGATCACACTTAGATTAGGCTTTGATCATGACCTGCATAACTTGAATATGAGATTAGCTAACACCTCGCTTGATCGATCACAGGGGACCCTGATCAATTAGGCTTCTATGATCGATTATGCTTAGATTACTTTGAAGTTAATTTCGTACTCTCATGATCGATCACAGGACATCACTCACTACTCTCTCATCGATTAGGCATGTCTGATCGAATAGGCTGAGATTAGGCTTGAATTACAATTTAGACTTCATGATCGATCACAGGGGTGTCCTGATCGATCATGTCCAACAGTTCGATCACACTAAGATTATTCTTATTTTGCTAATCGATCACATTGAGATTACTTAGTTTGGTCTTCACTTCTCTAATCGATCACAGGGGTAGCCTGATTGATTAGGCCGCTATGTTTCATAATTTTCTAATTCTGATCTATCTCTGATCGATCAATACCTTAGGCTTTTAACTAATTATTTTATCTTGATCGAATAGGCAATAACTTGGCATTCTTATCAAATTATTTTAAGTTATTTCTAGCTCTAAGTCTAACCTTTCATTATGCCTAAGTTATGTTTAGTTATCATCAAAACTCATTATACTAACATTCTCCCCCTTTTTGATGATGACAAAACATAAGATATAATCAATGATTAATCAGATGATAGAAATTGAACAAATAGTAATCTGATAAACAAAGGCAGATGTTAATAGATATCAAAAGTCATACATTTCAACAGGAAACATTATAAACATGAGAAATATAAGAGCATATACTCAGTCAATTGAAAACACATAAAAAATAAATGATGCAGATATGAGGGGATGGATGTAAGTGAGGATGGTTTTCAGGTTTAGCCTAAATCTGAGTCACTCGAGCCCTTCCCATACTTTGGCTTTAGTTCATAGTCTCCAGAATCATTTGAAGGCTCGTCTAATTGAATCTCAGCTTTAGGCTCAGCCTTCTTCTTCTTGGCAGGAGCTTTCTTCTTTTTAGGTGGGGATGGAGGCTTGATCTGTGCAAGAGCTTATGAAGGCAAGACTGCTGCTTCTGCTTTTTCTTTGGAGGAGACTTGGATGTTTTTCCCTTTGGTGCAGCCTTAGAGGCAGGTTTGGGTTCTTCAATTACAATACCCTTTGAAGCCTTGGAACCCTTCCTTATAATCATTCTGGGTGGAAGCTTGGGGGCAGTCATCTTGATCCTCTTACCCTTGGCAATAGACTGAACTTCTGGCCCTTCTTCTTCTCCACCAGATTGCAAGAACTCTGAGGTGGTTTGAATGAGATCCTTCTGATCAGGCTTGATAGACTTGTGATAAATCACATGCTTCTTGACACCCCAACTGGGAATCACAGGATTAGGCAGATCATCTTCTTCCTTTTTAGTCTTAGCCTCTTCTTCTTCCTTAGCCTTGGCTTCAACTTCAGCCCTGGCTTTTTGTTTCTGCTCTGCTCTGGCTATTGCAGAATCTTCTTCAACAAGCTCTTGCACTTTTCGATGAAGGTAGGGCTATGTGTCTACTGACACTGGCTGTGGCTCCCCCTCATATAACACCATGGCCATATTCATATCCTCCTCTTGTCTTTCCTGAATCACATCTTTATCTGTAGGAGTAATGTTAGAAGACATAGGCTCTTCATGAGTCAAATCTTCAACTTGAACTTCTTCTTCCATACTCAATCTGATGCCTTCTGCTAGTTCAAGGATGTATGGAAGAATGTGACTTAGGGTAGCTTCACGGGAAACCTCAACAGGAACATCAACAGGTTTCTAAGATGCTTCAGCAGCGATAGAGGATAGGATAGCAGCAGCTTCAACAGCTTTTTTTTGGATGACACTACTTTCCCCTTGAGATGGAATATTGTAGGTCTTATCCCCCTTTTTGGAATCATAAAAAAGACTGGTAGGGAGGATAGGAGAAGTTTTAGTGACCTTGGCTTTCCCATTTCTAGCATAGGTTTAGGAAGGGTCTGGCCGAGGTGTGTACTGGAGGACAGAGGGATGGATTTGTGGATGTTATGATGGTGGTATTGTTTGAGGTTCTGAGGGACGGATGGCTTTTTCTGGTGATGATGGTTTGGATGTGGGAGGAGTGGTTTTGGGTGAGGCTTGTGTTTAGGTGGTAGGTTGTTGAGGAGAGTGTGGTGAGGTTTTAGTGGGGATGATAGGGGAAGTGGTAGGATGAGATGGAGAAGGAGATGAGTGAGGGGAGTAGTGTATGGGAGAGACTCTGTAGGCTTCATGATCAAGGAAGGTCTCTAGAGGTGAATCAGGAAGGGCAACATCAAGTTTTTCTCTGAGAATTTCTTCAAGTCCAGCAAGTCTGTTGTGGATGAACTTGTGCATGTTGACCACTGTGTCATAGCCTTTGAAGACTTAAAATCCACACTCCAGAACTGAATGCACCACTGTGTCATTGAGAGCAGCTACTAATCTCTTGAGAAGTCTATCTTCCATGGCTTGATGCTCCAAGGATAATTCTGTCAACACACTAGGAATGACCTTTTCTGAAACTTTGATAGCAACATGATCCACCTAATCTTCTGTGAGAGGTACCCTCCTGTTAGACTTAGGCACTGATGATTGGGAGGACTGGGAGGCAAATGAATGAACTTCTTCATGCTCTTTCTTAGGTTGACCTTTTTCCTCAGGAACTCCTTCTTGTACTAGTGCTGGGGCATTCTCTTGAGTAATTGGTGGAAGTTTCATTTTCTTGAGAGTAATAAGGTCACATCTAGGGGTTCCACATTCTTATCTCCCTTTAACCACCAAATATAGTTGTTGGTAAGGATGAATGAAATCAATTGGGGAAATGGGAGAGGAGTCTTTGCAGTCTGAGTTTTGTGGAATCTGAGGAGCTCTTCACATATCAGTTGTCCAGGAATGACAGGGACCTTGTTGATGAGCATGGCCAATATTGGGTTGTCAATATCCAAAATCTGAGTAAAGTGCCCTGCTTTGTTCACCATGCATCTTGAGTAGGCATAGTGTATCATTCTATTGACTGGGGGCATCTGTATAGGTCTAAGGGTACCTTGGACTAGAGTATCTGGTTGATAAGCCCTCATGAGTTCAATCTCTGAATATTTCTTCTTCTCTTGCCAGACATTATATGCATCCAGAATTTGGTTTGTCCATATCCAACTAGGCATTCGAGTTCTTCCATCCAAAAGAAAACTACTTCCCTCAAACCTTGGAAGAGATAGTGATCCTACAGGTTTTTCCTTCAGATTCTGTAGTAGTGACATTCATGTTGGAGTAGAAGGCCTTGATAATCTTCTCATTGTAATGGTTCTTGATTCCTATCTACTTCTTGTATGGGCCTAACCAGTCTGACACAGGATATCCATTCTTCGCCAGATAATCAAGATCCACATAGCCACATCTGTGAAAAATGTATCTCTTTGCAATAGAATTAGAGGCATCTTCAATTAGACCCTGTGCAAAGCCTGGATCAATTGAGACTTTTGTTTCTCCAGAGATCAATTCTCTTACTTTCATAGTTCCTGGACTTTTGCTTTTGGATTGGGAGGCTTGGGCTCAAGTTTTAAGCATTGTTGTGGTTGAGGATTGAGAAGTTGAAGGTGGAGATGGTTGTCTATATTAAGGGCAATGTCGTTTGGAGAAAGAAGTACTATATCTTCAACGACTTTGGCTCTGTAATTTTTGGGAATAATCATCTTGGGTGCCATTTAGAGATTTATCTAGAGAGCTAGAGGTTGTGTCTAATGATTCGAAGGGATGCAACAGATACAGAGAGGTTATGACGAATAATGGGTTATGACTGTTACAGAGAGGTTTTGATGAAAGAAGATGTTGGTTCTTGGCTTTTTGGGTACGAAAATGAATGCAAAGTGATGCAATAGTTGTAAGAGTTCAATATATATAAGAAAGTAAATGTAAAACCCTAAATGTCTGTCAGCAAAAGTGACCACTGTAAAAGTTACCGTTAGCGCCTGATCGATCAGGTGTGCTCTGTGATCGATCAGGATGACTGATTTCTAATCGAACGCTTGTGTCTGATTGATTAGGGATTGTTGTGATCGATTGGCTCCACGCTAGGTAAATGATGCCTGATCGATTACCCCTTCCTTGTGATCGATTAGGTAACCCTGCTCGATTGCTCCATTCCCTAATCGATTGGTCTGGTTTCTTTGTTTTACTTCTGATCAAAGCCTAATCAATCACAGAACATGTTCTGTGATAGATCAGTCTTTCCTTATCGATTGGACGATGAAAAGCTTATTTTTGACCAAGAACCTGCAATGATTAATTTTGGCACTCCGATGCTTAAGTTAATCCTTTGGTGAAAATGTTCTGCAACTAGAGGTTTGGTGAAAGAGTTAAGGGATTGATATAGATTTACAACTCATTGGGATTTACCATTTCCAATTCTCTTCTAATGAACATGAATTGTTCAACAACTAGAGGTTTGGTGAAAATGTCTGCCAGCTGTAAGTGAGTTAGAATGAACTCCACTTTGACATCCTTCTTTTGCACATGATCTCTGATGAAGTGATGTCTAACATCAATGTGCTTCATTCTTGAGTGTTGTACTAGATTTTTGGCCAAGCTTATGGTACTTGTGTTATCATAGAGGATTGGGACTTTAGGAAAGTCCATTCCTATATCCTTTAATTGATGCTTTAGACGTAGGACTTGAGCACAGCAACTTGCAACAGCAATATATTTAGTTTCAGTTGAGAGACAAAATTCTGCTCTTACTAGCACATGTCACCAATGATCCTCCGAGGAACTCAAACTGAATACTGGTGCTTTTCTATCAGTCTTGTATCCAGCATAATTAGAACCTGAGTAAGCCATGAGATATTCTTGAGTTTCTTTTGGATACCACAATCCAGTATCCTAAGTTCCAACCAGATATCTTAGAATTCTTTTGACACATTTATGGTGAGACTCTTTTAGTTTGGCTTGGTATCTAGCACACATTCCCACACTAAATTGGATGTTTGGTCTGCTAGCAGTCAGTTATAGGAGTGATCCAATCAATCCTCTATATGTGGATTGATTGAAATCTTTCCCACCTACATCAGCATCCAGTGATTCACTTCTTCTTTCCCTCTATCTAAAACACAAAATCAAGCTTAATAGTTCCCATCCTATTCCATGTCAACCTCTTCTAATCTTCTCTAGTGGGTTCTTCACTTATTCAATTCTACTTTCTCTCTATCTATTACAATCAATAATCTCTATAGGTGTTCTAAGGGTATCTATGAACAAATGACTAACAAGCAAAGTATTCTAGCTTATCAATGCCAGAATCTTTGCTCTGATACTAAAAATGTAACACCTAAATTTTTACTACTATATTATAGCATTTTAATTGATTTATAACCACTTTTTAATTCCAAAGGCCCAAAAATATGAAAAATTTAAAACTTTTTCTTTCCAAAGTATTAAATCAAATTTCCTTTCTTTCAATGAAATTTTCTGATAAATTGGATTATCTTTAAACTTTCATTAAAATAGAGTGGTTATTAAAACAATTAAAATAACTCGAATTATAATGCTTGGGGAGTCAAACCCCTTACATTATATTTACATATTCTTTAGATTATGTTCTATTTATCTATTTCCACCTCTCTTACTATAATAATATATTGGCGGGTTATCTCGATTGATAACCCTCTTACATGTGTATGTAGTTCTATTATTCCTTAAGGATATATATACATATACAAATATACATTAACTACTAGACAAGCTTCCCACTTGTCTTAATTATTTAAACATACAACATACGCAGGTAAGTAGGTTCTTAAAGTAACTACCTACAGGGTACAAGACAAAGCAGGCATTCCTACCCCTTCATACTACCTTACTTCTTTCCCAGCTAGCTACTCCCATTCTGCTATACTGAAAACGTTTTGGAAAACAGTGAGATTGGTAATCTCAATAGCAGTTTATTCCATATCATGTGTGCACTTATATATATACATATACATCAATTTCATAAACCTGTGCATATAATGAAAGCATAAATTCCTTTTTAAACCAATACCTGCAGGATTTTCAAATTATAGCCCTCACGGCTACTCAATAACCCTCACGGTTATAGGAATTTAATTGTAGCCCTCACAGCTACTCAATAACCCTCACGGTTATAGGAATTTACTGGCAAAGGGGGAGCGACCCACCTAGGCCTTGGAGTACTCCATAAATATCACCAATATCATAACAGGAATAATGCCCATTTAAATGCCACAGATATTACAAAATTATATATAAATTTATATTATGAATTAAACTACTACCTGGATACCAGAGCTATTTCCTAAATCAGATCCTTTACTTTCCACTGTCTTGGTGAACTCATACCAATATCAAAGCCTATCTACACATCATATTATAATAAGAGTAAGTTAATATATGTACTTCTATATTTATACTAAGCGTCTCTCTCGAGTCCTAAATGCTTGTGACTACCCCACTATTTATATCTATGAATCATTATAATTTACTATAACTATCTTGACTATTCAGATTAAAAAGAACACTTTTAATTACTTTACTCCAGTTAGTATTTCTTATTCTCAATGTTTGACTGATAATTACCTCAAGGATAATTCTTTTAAACAAGCAATTTCCATTACTGTTTATCCATGCCTTTGAAACCTTAAAACAATAACTATAAATTCAACATCAAATTATAAGCAGACAATACAACCACATATAACACACATTACAACTTACTTCTAATTAACTTCTCTTTAAAACTTTAAGCTCCAACTTTTAATATCATTAGCAACATTAATTCCCATTTATCCAAACCATACCTCTTTAAAATCACAAAGATTAACTCAACCACTTTAACAATATTTTACTTATCTATTGAATAATTTACCTATCTACCACTTAAAAACTTCAAGTAATAACTAAAAAGAGATTTTGCCTCTTAAAGTTAATATCTATCATATCATATCTAATACCCAACACAACATCAGACAAACCGAATAAAAGAAGTCAAAATGATAATTCTCACCCGCAATATAATTATAGAATAACACATGCCTCCAATATTTAAAACTTAAAAATAAAATCAAAGGGACCTTTAGTCGTTTCTGAAACACAGAACATAAGGCATTTGACTTTTAAAAAAAACAACGGATTTATAATTCATTAAAACTGGAGATCTGATGAATGCTGAAAACAACAAGGCCGTGAACTTTGTTGAATTAAGGAAAAATATTGGAATTGCTCAATATTGAAAAAGGGGCCTCCAATCCCCAATTTTATAAACCACTTCAAGCTGTCACATTCTATTGTACATCCATTGTAAGATAAGGCTAACACATTGGTACTTTAAATATTATTAATTCGGAACAGAATAAATAAACAACAAAAGCTATTTTGCAGACCGACAAAGCAAAGCAACAATTACGACATCCATCACTTAAAAATTAACAAAAAATTATATGAATTTATGTGAAACAATTATGCCATTATTAATTATCAATACAAGAAAATACGTAAGAAAAATATTAGTCATGTTGGAGTGTTTTCAACAATTCCTTACAATGCACTTAAACATTCCAACACTTGACAATACTAAGCTCCAACAAAAGTCATATCCTTCTCTCAACATCAATTCAAAACAGAAACTTCTGATTGAATTCACTTAAAAATTTTAAAATATAACAAAAAACTTTAATTCGGTTCCTAAGCTCTAAAGTTCACTCTTTATCATAGTATATTATCTTATCAATAGCTATCCAAGAATCCTTTATGAAACTAAAAATTCCCAGTTTCTAACTATCATTACATACTTCATCTTGGAGACTTAAAAGAAATAATTTTCTCAAAAGAAATCTGGAATTATTCAGTTCCAAAGTTCAAGCCATAATTTCAAACTTTCTAGACCAACTTTGATCACCTACTTCAATTACTAATCATTGAGAAGCACGAACCAGTAAACTTTAAACCAGATTTCAGTTCCCAAAGTAACTATCCAAACAATTGTTCTATACAAAACTTCTTTCAATGCTTTAATTATTTCAACAATTCACTTCTTCTAAAATCTTTAGCGGCTGGAACAGAGAAGAAAACTCACATGGAAGCCAATGAAATTTCATTTGAATTAAACAGCTAAGTATCGAATTCCTACACCAAGGCTTTAGTTTCACACCTACAATCAATACTTGCAGATTTCTTTAATTTAACAATAAAGACGCCAAAACCATAAACTAAAACAAGCCTTTGGTTTGATTAGCAAACAAAAACAGAGCATAAAGACTCATATAAAAATAACATAACAAAATAGCAACGGTGAATCCAGCTATAACACATATAAAGTCGCAATCGTACATACAACCATACAAATCAACTATAATGCACTCATAAACACCTTTAAAAACTAATTCCTCTTGATTTGGTCGGAATCTAATAACTTTAGACCATGAACTATAACCCTGACTTAAAAACCCCAACTCAAAATCAATAACTCACATGCAAGCTTGATTCCTTTGGAAAACCTTTGATTTAGAATTAATCTTTGTTTTAATCGATTTAAACTTACAAAATACCCCAAACCCGAAATTGCTCCCTCTCTTAATCTCACCCGAATCGGACAGAAATTAGTAGCCATGGGAAGAGAAGAATCACCTGAGCTCGAATCCAGTCTTGCGTGTGTCATCAGAACTTGCCATCGCCGGGAAATGTCATCGCCGTCGCTGGGAACGCAGAGAGAACAAGAGAAACGAAGATGAGGGTGGAGAATATGAATGAAAGAGTGAGAGAGAGAAGGGACGGAATGGAGAAGGAAGAAGGGTCTGATTTTATAAAGGGGTTAGGAATTTAATTTCGTTTCGGCCCTTTTAACTTCTGTTCTTTTCAATTTAGTCCCTATCCTTAAGTTTTCCATTATTTTCAGTTTGGTCCTTATCTGAAAAATATTAATTTCTTAAAATTAATTCTCATATCATATTAGATAGTGTCTTACCCATAAATTTATTTGGGCCTCAAAATAGTTTTTCCTCAAATTTCCAAATTAAAATTTTATATTCTAATTATTTTTCCTCAATTAATAAAAAAAATAAACCTTACAATTACTAGAAATACATCTTTACCTAATAAATTTATTTATAAGACTTTTTAATTTCTAAATGACACCCCAAAGCCTTCAATAAATCCCTATTATCTCTAATCCAAATTTTGGGGTGTTACAATAAGATTATCAAATTTCTCCTTATCTCCAGTCATGTGTCTTGAACACCCACTATCTATGTACAACTCATTGTTTTTGTTGGATGCTTTGAGACAAATCTGTACAAACTAAATAGATTTAGGTACCCAAGTTTTCTTGGGTCCTTTGGGATTAGTCTGATCGAATAGGCTGAGATTAGGCTTGAATTACAATTTAGACTTCATGATCAATCACAGGGCCGTGTCCTAATCGATCATGTCCAACAGTTCGATCACACTAAGATTATTCTTATTTTGTTAATCGATCACACTAAGATTACTTAGTTTGGTCTTCACTTTTCTAATCGATCACAGGGATGGCCTGATCGATTAAGCGCCTACGTTTCATAATTTTCTAATTTTGATCTATCTCTGATCGATCAATCCCTTAGGCTTTTAACTAATTATTTGATCCTGATCGAATAGGCAATAACTTGGCATTCTTATTAGATTATTTTAAGTTCTTTCTAGTTCTAAGTCTAACCTTTCTTTATGCCTAAGTTATGTTTAGTTATCATCAAAACTCATTATACTAACATGATTTATTTTGGAAAAACCTTTCTTTATGTTTGTGATAGAATTTAATTAGTTCAGAACTCTTAAAAATCCTAACCTATTCGAAACCTACTCTCAGAAACCTCACTAATCTGAGAAACAAAGAGTAGAAATGGAAAGAAGATGCTCACTTGATTCGAAATCAGGTCTTGAATGTCCCAAAAACTACCTCCTTTTCGACGCCAATGAAGATGTGAATATCCCACAACTCAATCTCTCTCCCCTCTCTCTTGTGTTCCTGGGTCAAAGAGGAAAATGGGATGATGATAATGGCATGACGGTCAAGGTAATTAAACCTGGACCGGCTACTAAACCGATCAAGTCAGTGGGTCAAAGGTCAGTGGGTCAGACCGTAATCAACTTGGAGTCTGACTCGGTAATAATTACAATAATATAATTCAATTAAAATGGATTAAAAAATTACATTTAAATTAGAAAAAATAATTTTAATACCTACCCATGTTTTATAAAATACTTAACTATTTATATATAAGGAAAACACATTTGTAAGTACCTATACTTTTATTTAGTTTTGATTTTGGTATCTATTTGTATTTTTATCATAATTAAATGTTTTAATTTTAATTTTTATGTATCATTGGCTTCTATACAAATGCTAGTCATACTAATAGAACAAAGATTGATGGGCTAATAGTGGTAATTGAGAAAACTTAATGGCTTAATTAAGAGATTAAAAACCATAGGTACCAAAATCAAAATTAAGTATAATTATAGGTACCAACAAATGACTTTTTATCTTTATATTTCTCCAAAATTTATTTTATTTTAAATTTTCTTCCCTTCCCTTCTTTTCTTCTCTTATCACCACGTGAAGCTACATCCTTACATCCTTACATCCTTTCATAGCCTGCACACACACGCATCACGATGCAACATGACAAGTCACCATCTTTTATTTATTTATTTTTCTTACTTTTTTACTCAACTTCTCTAAGTCTAACATCAACACACATCAGAAAGAACGACAAGAAAAGGACTTCTTTGTTCCTTTTTCTCCCAAAGTTCAAAAGGAAACAAAGTTCTATCCAAGGATTCTCAGTTCTCCGACGAGTGATAAGAGCGAGAAGGCAATAGTAGCATCCATGCTTCAAATTAAGTAACTCATATCTCGGATCTAAACGAATTTATGCTCCATCTATTAAGATTTTGTTGCTCCTCTCATCCCTTTCTTGTTCAACTCTTCTTCTCTTCGTGATTTCTCCTTCCTCTCTTCTTAATAACCTTAGTTCTTCAGGTTCAAAGTTTTTTGAAAAAATTAACCTAATGACTCGCCCAACTCCGCGAGTTTGCCGAGTCGCTGCCAATTCTGTCCGTACCCAGGTCAACTATCAACCTAGACCAGTTTAGGCCCTGGGCAGGTGGGTTCCAATCTGGACCGGCCGAGCCAGTCTGGGTTTGATAACCTTAGTGAAAGTGATGAAGAGGAAGGGATTTAAAAGGGTGGTTTAGGCTCAAATTACTATTTTGCCCCTTCTACTTTACACTATTTATTATATCAATTTAATCCCTCTTTTGAAAATAATTTCTAAACTTTGTTCCTTATATCCATCTAATGATTTTCTTCCACTGTAATTTTCTTTAGTTCTCAAAATAATTTCCCAGAAATTCCCAAATTAAAATTCATCCTCGAACTATTTTCTTCAATTAATGAAGAAAATAAGCCGTAAAATCCTTAAAAAACCTTTGACCTTATAAATTTATTTATAAAGTTTTTAAATTTCTAAATGACACCCCAATACCTTAAATAAATTTTTATTATCTCTAATCCAAATTTTGAGGTGTTACATTAGCCCTTAAATCTTTAAAGCTTTATAAGAAAGATGCTTCTCTTCACTTTGAATTCATAAGAATATTTAATGGAAACGAAATATTTAAAAAAGAATTCCTTAATGTAACATGAAATCTTTAACCAAAAACAAATATACAAACCAACATTATTGCATTGTAGGAAGCCTGATTTTTATACACAGAAAACCCACACATTATTAACTTATGTACAAAAGAAATCGTAATTGACTGAGGACGAGGCTAATAATCATTGTTTAACGTGGAGTCAATGCCTTCTTGAGGCTAACAACAGTAAGGATAAAGCCAAGAATAGCAGATATTACGCCTATGATTGACCATGGGGTGTTAAAATGATTGCGTTGCAACTCAATAAACCAATTCCTTACTTGACGTTCGCAAATATCCTCAATCTTTTTCCTTACATGATAATAAATTCCTGTTTCAAGCACCAAGTCACTGGTCACGGTGTTGAAGACTTTGGCTACTTCTTCATCACTTCCAAGACAATTCCTCAAAACCCCAGCTCTCCTCAACGCTTTTACATCATTTGCATGATCAATCAATGAATCTAGGAAGGCAACATAGTTGCTGACCTCATAATTGGTCTTGTAATTATCCGGACACATCTCGTACGCTATCAAGTTCAAGAATTTTTGAGCTGTGAAGTCATGCACTGTGATTGGGGGCATGCATAGCGTACCGTCACGAAAATCGATACTATCAAGACTTTGCCCCTTGCTTTTCTTAACGTCAACCCCAGCAGTTTTAATAAGTTCCTGTATGCTCCTATGCATTTGAGGAGACTTCATTTGTTGTGGCTCAATTGTTATTTTTGCCGATTTATTTTTATCCACCATGAATGAGATTTGAAGATCCAGTAAATGAGCCGGTTCATAATTCAAATTAGACTCTGAAAAAACCGGTAAAGTAGCTAGTTCATTGAACTCTAGAGATTGTGGGAAATCCGGCAAAAGTGCTGGCAATTGATTGCCCTCTTGATATGCAGGTTGGTTGATGTCATATGATTCAAGGGAAATCATTACAAAAAACCTCAACATATAATCATCCTCGTTGGCTAATAATATCCTCAACACTTTGTATGGAAGTTGGTTCTCCAACAAGAGAAGATCCTGTAGTATAATATTGTCCCGTGCTTGAAACTCTGACCGTTTCTTCATTTTGTTTATGACATGGAGTGATGCACACCCATCTAAGAACAAGATCCAAGCGAGCTTATCTTTATCCATGCCTTCAATTACATCTTCAGCGTAAAACTCATTATTTTCGATTTCAGAGCGAATTATTCCAAGTAGGTACTCAGCAGCATCTTCATACTCGCCTACCTTATCTTTCAGGTATGCTGATGCCCATAGTTTCTTGTACTCTTCTCCTTTGGGATAATGAATGGGACCAATGGAAACTACCCTAGGAAAGTAATACTTCTCATACTCGGATCGTTCTCTAAGATACGGTGGCACCTGTTATAAACAACAAAAGTCATGTATATATAATCCTTCGATATGTAGATAGAAGTTAAATAACTAATTTATTTGTAGAGTTACTAAAAAAGGGTTAAGATGTGATTTTGTCCTAAAAATAAACAGTCAAAAGTGTTGGATACCCATAAGTTTTATGAGGAACAATTTTACCCCGATGTTTTAAAAAATAAGAAAATTTATTATAATTGTTAAATAAAAGAAAGCTAGTGTTGATCATTAAAAAATTAATGTTGACCTCTAACATTTATATCAATAGGGAGTAAACCTGCTATGTTTTGATTAATTTATGATTGAATTACTACTCGAAAAACTTTCAGATACCCAATGCTTCTAAGTGGTTATACAAAGAAAAATGTAGGAAAACAAATTATAAATTTGAGAGATAAAATGAATTGAAGTCTTATTTTTAAAATTAAATTAAACAAATCTCTATAATAGTTCTTATATTTGTACTCCAAAAGGAATAATTTTGGAGAGTTATGTGGAATATTACCACTTGTGTAATATATACATATATAAAAGGAGAGATTTATAGACATAAAAGATAACCTTTTGTATCTTGGGATTGTGGATAGGAGAATGTTGCGCTTCCTTCAGTTTCTGCACCTCCATCTGCTGATGCGGACTTAGTAAAGAATTTAATTGCTCTTTCATTGTGGATGATACATATTGACGGTAATCTTCGGCGTTGGGATCAACCATCACAAGAGATGATAATTTCTAGTGTGGTTGCGTATAATGATTTCTGCAACGTAATTATTATCAAGTGCCTCTGAATTTAAACTAATAAACTGCTTTTGTTGGAATCAACATATGCTGAGAAAAAAAGCAACATATTGGTATATCATTGAGGTTAACTTTTTTAAGACTCCAAGTTTGGAATTAAGCACATATGCTTAATTCACCAATGTATGTAAACGCAAGTTCTATAGGTGTAAGTTGTCCCTCAATTGCCCCCTCCACTGTCTCCTCAATTTGGGGCTCTACCCAAATATTTTTTTTTGTTTATTTATATTATTAGATTTTACATTAAAAATGTAACATTTTGATATGTGATGGGCAAAAATTGGTTATGTTTTAAGTTTATTATGATTTTTCAAAGATTAAGTACTCCAAAATTGTGCTGCGTCTTTTCATTTAAAGTAGTTAATCTTTGAAAAATTATAACAAACTAGAAACATAACTGTTTACTGCCTATGGTACATCAAAATGTTACATTTTTAATATGGAGAATATAGTGGTATAAAGAAAAACAAAAAGCATGAGGGCGACAGCAAACACCTCTGGCCCTCATCCTTTTGCCCTTTAATATATACATACACAAGTGTGTGTAGTACAACATCTGTTTCTAAATGTAGAATTAGATAATTAATTTGCACAAAAAATCAATTTAATTGGTTATATATAATAAATTTGTGTTGGTTTTTTATTAAAATACCACTTTTAATCATTATCCACATTGATGAAAAGTCTCTTTTTGCAATAAATAAATAAAGTAAATATTTGGAAAAAAAATCACTTTGGGAGATTAGGCAGATTAATTTTTCACTTTTAGTATCAAAAGTTCAAAACTAACCCTTCAACTAACTCCTCCTTCATTTAATACTAGAGGAAATACATACATTAGTTTTGGAAGGTACTACTCATTTTATCAAAAAATTAATGGCAATCAAACACTTCTATTAGTCACTGTTAATTGCTACACACACACACACGTCAATCTGAATTATTTTATAATGATAACATTGAGCACTCCAAAAATAATAAATATTAAACGTAGGTAAATCCAATAAAAAAAATAACCAAACCTTGTCACCAATAAAGCTTTAATTTATTAGAATATGAAGCTAGGAACCAAGCATATATACTTTGCCCTTATTAAAAACATAAACTCTAACTCCAAAGCTTTGAGTCTCAGAAATTTTGCGTGATACAGGTTTTCGCTCTTGAATGTATATAGTACGTAAGCTTTGGAAAGTAACAAAATACTCCTTCGTTTCTAAATATAAAACCCAACTGACTTTTTTTCTTCTTAGAGATTAAGTAAGTGAAACAAGCCACTAAATTGTAATGTATTTTCTATATTATTAGATCATATGTTAGCTTATAAGTCAAATAAACTATGTTACAGAAAAAATTCAGACAAATCAATTTATAAGTAAATTATTTAACTTTCTTAATTTTTTTTAAATCAACTAAATCATATATTTAGGAATAAAAGGAGTAATTTTTATCATAAAAAGTTAGTTATACTACTGACAGTATGATTTGGCACTTCTATTTTAAAGTAGAAACATGGGTTTATGCAACATTACCCTTGCAACCAGCTTTGCTTACCTTTTACCACCAATCATTGCTTCTAACCTTTACTCTTATTTACTTATCCATTGGTTGTTAATTGTGTGAATTGAAAATAATTTTCGGAGATTAAAATAATTCGTTAAGACAATTATTTATAAAATATTGTCTTCCCGTAATTTTTTTTCCATTTGCATTGAAAAGTACATTTGTTACATCCGACTTTTTAATATAGGTTTGAAAGATTAATGATAGCATAGTCACCTTAAAAGTCTGGAAAAGCAGAAAAAAGACATTACCACAGAATACACCTATAGCGGCGCTTTTTTGACCCCTATAGCGGCGCTTTTGAAGTGCCGCTATAGCTAGCGCCGCAATAGGTCAGGTGACCTATAGCGGCGCTTACAAAGCGCCGCTATAGGTGACCATATAGCGGCGCTTTATTACCCAAAAGCGCCGCTATAGGTATGTTTTAATTAATTTTTTATTGAAACTGAAAAGGCCTATACCGGCGCTTTTTACAAAAAGCGTCGGTATATGACCATCTATACCGGCGCTTTTATGTCTTAAAGCGCCGGTATAGGCCTCTCTATAGCGGCGCTTTTCGTAAAAAGCGCCGCTATAGGTTTTATTTTTTTAAAAAAATAAATCAATATTGTTTTTTCACACACACCTACATCAGTGCGAAAATTTCAGCACTGGAACTCAACAAAAAGCAAAATACTCCTAATTCAGAATGGTTTTTCATGTGCTCGGTGTTGTAACTTAATACAACGAGTATAAACAAGAAATCAAAATTATTTTCCCCTTTCTCCATTTTATGTGCTTAGTGTTATAACATAATACAATAAGTAGAAACAAGAAATCCAAATTATTTTTCCCTTTTTCCATTCCTATACAATGAGTAGAAACAAAAAAATCTAGGTACCGAAGAAAAAAAAAAGCTTCTACCATTTGAGATTCGTGAAATCACTTGGAAACTTGGAGCTCCATAATCTGCAACTGTAAATGATTTCTCCAGAAATGGCAGTGAGAGAAAGAGAGTACGATATGCCAAAAAAAGAGAGGTAAATGGTGAGAAGCTAAGAGAGAAGAGAGAATATTTGAGGAAAGGAGGAGAAACTTATAAGTTGTTGATCAAATCCCTTGTGAAGAGAGAAGAGAGAGTGGGACGGGAAGAGAAAGAAAGAAGAGAGAAGGAAAAAAATGGGAGTGGAATGTGTTAAGAGAGAATAAATAACAAAAAGTCACGTGCACCTATAGCGGCGCTTTTTAAAGAAAGCGCCGCTATAGGCATAAAAAACTGGAGGGAAAGTTTCCCTCCTTTTTTTATTTTGAATTTATAACCTATAGCGGCGCTTTTTTTAGAAAGTGCCGCTATAGGTGAAAATTCGAAAAAAAATGAGGGAAACTTTCCCTCCATTTTTTGATGCCTATAGCGGCGCTTTCTTTAAAAAGCGCCGCTATAGGTGCAGGTAATATTTTTAATAAATATAAATTTATATTTAATTGTTAATTAATTATTTAATATTTAAATAAAATATTCATATTCATTTTAAATAAAAATTATTTTTTTAGAATTTTAAAAAAATAATAATCAATATAAAAATTTAATATTAAATATTCCTATTCATTTTTAATAAAAATTATTTTTTTAGAATTTAAAAAAAATAATAATGAATATAAAAATTTAATATTAAATATTAAATAATTAATTAACAATTAAATATCAATTTTTATTTTTTAAAAATATTACATGCACCTATAGCGGCGCTTTTTAAAGAAAGCGCCGCTATAGGTTCATGTAATATTTTTAAAAAAATAAAAATTGATATTTAATTGCTAATTAATTATTTAATATTTAAATAAAATATTCCTATTCATTTTTAATAAAAATTATTTTTTTATAATTTAAAAAAAATAATAATGAATATAAAAATTTAATATTAAATATTAAATAATTAATTAACAATTAAATATCAATTTGTATTTTTTAAAAATATTACTTGCACCTATAGCGGCGCTTTTTAAAGAAAGCGCCGCTATAGGTTATAAATTCAAAATAAAAAATGGAGGGAAACTTTCCCTCTATTTTCTTTTGCCTATAGCGGCGCTTTCTTTAAAAAGCGTCGCTATAGGTGAAAATTCGAAAAAAATTATATTTTTAAAAAATATAAATTGATATTTAATTGTAATTAATTATTTAATATTTAATATTAAATTTTTACATTCATTATTATTTTTTTTAAATTCTAAAAAAATAATTTTTATTAAAAATGAATAAGAATATTTTATTTAATATTTAAATAATTATATTAATATTTAATATTAATTTTTTATATTAATAACCTATCCCGGCGCTTACAGACACAAGCGCCGGGATAGGTTTTCTAGTAAAAAAAAATAAAAAAATTTAATATGTAAAGTCTATAGCAGCGCTTAGTTTAATAAGCGCCGGGATAGGTTAGACCTATAGCGGCGCTTATTTAAGTAAGCGCCGGTATAGGTCTTTTAAACCCTATAGCAGCGCTTATTTAAGTAAGCGCCGGTATTGCTGCGCCGCAATAGCCCTATTCTGTAGTAGTGAGAGCTAAGTCATATTTGAAGCCATAAGATATTATTTTAAAATAAAATGGATCGAAAATAAAATATTGGGTGAAAGCACAGATTTAGGAACAAACTATTATGTTAGATGTATGTAATATAATTTTTGCGGCTTCAAATGCGGTTGTAATGAAATAAAAGCGATGCAAATATGGCAAGTTCGCTAATTTACTCTAACGTCCGTCTAACATATTCATGAGCCCTACTGTGTAAAAATTAGACAAACATTAGGGCAAGTTAACGAACTTGTCATATATGTGCAACATTTTTATCTCATTGTGACGCGTTTTTACATTGCAAAAGATTATTATATTCGAATCCATACACCTTTCATAGTTGTTTGTTCATAAATTAATACATTTACCTTAAATTATTTAGCCAAAAAACCTATGTTCGTGTTAGATTTAGAAAAAAATAAAGGAGGAAAAAGAAGAATTAAAAAATTAAAAAATTGTAATTCATGTTGTACCAATCAATTGTCATGATTTGAACTTGTTGGAAAGATCTATATATCTACCTTATAAGAGTATATACCGATTCCCAGGAACATTGTACATGTCTTACTAATAAATATCATTTATTGAAATAGTGTTTATATTATAAAAAGAGCTAAAACTAGGAAGTCACAAGCATTAATGCTAAAATTGTTAACCTCATTAAATTCATGTAAATTAGCATATTTTCCATAGTTTCTTTCAATTTTAGGTGAATTATATTCATACATATTTAGGGATACATATGATATAGGAAAATGTAACAGGTTGATTTTCATATTTGTGTGATAGAATTCTTGATCTAAGTGTGAATATTTTGTCCATTTATCAACTATGGCTTTGATAAGTTTCCTTGTTTTGATATTTGAAGCATTCAATTGAGCCACATTTGATGCCAAAGTCAATGATTAAGAATTTGGAAAGAAGAGTAGGAACTTAAGTTACCATGAGAAATCAAGAAAAGAAAGATGAGGGGTTATGTTTGGCCTCAGCTAAAGACGAGGAGGTCAGAAAGCACTTGGCTGCAACCAACACACTTAATCAAACTGTAAGTTTTATTGACAGAGATTTGACTTGAGGGCTTTGAAATCATGAAAACATGGGAGGAAAAATGATTTTCTTTACTTTCGATGCAACTTGGGGGTAATTGCCTGTGGAGGCAAATATGCTAGGGTTTGATGGTCTTAAAGGAGATTCAAGTGGAGATTGAATATTTAAAAAGATTCAAGCCCATTCCCTTTGGTTTAGATGATTTCATTCCATTTCTTCTCTCACTTTCTCAAATGGCTACTAAGCTTTTCAATCTAGATTATTTTGAAGCTTTTTTATGATTAACACTTGATTATTCCCCCTTAGATGGTATACATATGTAAATTTTATCCTTCTCTTGATACTTCTAAGTGTTTGGCAACTATTTAGATTGACTTTTTCACTTAGGTTTGACTTGAAAGGATTAATCTAGGTGTAGAACGAGGCTAAAATTATGCTTAACTTAATATTTACTTGATGAATCACTACTACAGAAATACTCTATTGCAACAATATGAAGAGCTCACTGATTGGGGTTTGTATCGGAGCAGTGCCGACTCGAGTCCGCTCTCCAAGAAATTAAACCCCAGGGGATAGTGGAAGCTAACCCTGGGTATCGATCTCAAGGAGCCTAGTGTAATATGATTCTTAATAGCTAATATGTAAACTTGCAAAAGCGGGTAAAAAGCATTTTTTGTTTGATTTTAGTATGAAGTTTGGTATGCGCAAAAGGTAAAGTAAAAGGTAGGAATTAAAAGTGAGATTTGGATGAGAATGGGATAAAGATCATTCTTGATGAATGAGAGATTCGGCAATCATTGCTTCTAAAGATTTTTAGGGAGTTTAATTGATTTCTAAAGAGCCCTAGAGGAACCCCTCTAGGCTAGGCTTAGGTTAACTTAATTAATGCCGAAACCCCGCACATTACTTAATTTAACCCAAGTTGATTAAGTTCCAAATCAAGAAATAATTGATTATGCAAGACTATAAATCCACAATTTGGGCCACCCCATAATTGCTCTAAATTTCTCTCTAAACCCTAATCCATTGATGGCCACCCATACAATAAATTAGGACCTAAAGAGTGTTTCACTACCACAGAAATACCCTATTGCAGCGCAACAATAGCAGCGCTTATAAAATGCAAGTGATGGGATAGGTATAATATGACCTATACCAGCGCTTATAAATAAAAGTGATGGTATAGGTACAAGCATATAGCAGCGCTTAAGCGATGCTATAGACCCCTGGGATTTAAAAAATATGTAAAACAATTTAAAAAAAATTGGCAAATTGTATTACATTTTTTTTAATAAAAAATAAACCCCAGGGACCTATACCATCGCTTAAGCGCTGGTATAGGCCCCTGGGGTTTATTTTTTATATTAAAAAATATGTAAAACAATTTAAAACAATTTAAAAAAAAATTTAAATTGTGTTACATTTTTTTTAAATAAAAAATAAACCCCAAGGGCCTATACCAACGCTTAAGCGCTAGTATAAGCCCCTGGGGTTTGTTTTTTATATTAAAAAATATGTAAGACAATTTTAAAAAAATTGGGAAATTGTTTGACATTTTTTTAAAATAAAAGATAAACCCCAGGGGCCTATACCAGCGCTTAAGCGCTGGAATAGGCCCCTGGGGTTTCTTTTTTATATTAAAAAATATGTAAGACAATTTAAAAAAAATTGGGAAATTATTTCACATTTTTTTCAAATAAAAAATAAACCCCAGGGGCCTATACCTGGGGTTTATTTTTTATATTAAAAAATATGTAAAACTATTTAAAACAATTTAAAAAAAAAAATTAAATTGTGTTACATTTTTTTAAATAAAAAATAAACCCCCGGGGCCTATAAGCGGTGGTATAGGCCCTTGGGGTTTCTTTTTTATATTAAAAAATATGTAAGACAATTTAAAAAAAATTAGGAAATTGTTTGACATTTTTTTTTAATAAAAAATAAACCCCAGGGGCCTATTCCAGCGCTTAAGCGCTGGTATAGGCCCCTGGGGTTTATTTTTTATATTAAAAAATATGTAAGACAATTTAAAAAAAATTGGGAAATTGTTTGACATTTTTTTTAAATAAAAAATAAACCCTAGGGCCTGAGGTTTATTTTTTATATTAAAAAATATGTAAAACAATTTAAAACAATTTTAAAAAAAAAATTTAAATTGTGTTACATTTTTTTAAAATAAAAAATAAACCCTAGGGGCCTATACCAACGCTTAAGCGCTGGTATAGGCCCCTGGGGTTTGTTTTTTATTTTAAAAAATATGTAAGACAATTTGAAAAAATTGGGAAATTGTTTGATATTTTTTTTAAATAAAAAATAAACCCCAGGGGCCTATACCAGCGCTTAGTATAGGCCCCTGGGGTTTATTTTTTATATTAAAAAATATGTAAGACAATTTAAAAAAAATTGGGAAATTGTTTGACATTTTTTTTTAAATAAAAACTAAACCCCAGGGGCCTATACCAGCGCTTTTAAGCGCTGGTATAGGCCCCTGGGGTTTATTTTTATATTAAAAAATATGTAAGACAATTTAAAAAAAAATTGGGAAATTGTTTGACATTTTTTTTAAATAAAAATAAACCCCAGGGGCCTATACCAGCGCTTAAGCGCTAATATAGGCCCCTGGTATAAGCTCTTGGCGCCACATTTCCCAAAATTCCCCAAATATTATTTGTTCTTTCCTCCTTATTTCCCACATTTCCCTCCTTCTTTGTTCTTCCCAGAGCTCAGAGACGAAAATTCCTCAGCTTGTTCTTCGTCTTCTTTCCTTTGCATGCCTTCACTCTAAACTTCCCTAACCAGATCGTTGTCGTGCTCTGCCTCCACCGCAAATTGGCTACTTTCTCCATCCATTTGGCCTTCAATGTGAACATCCGAGTTCGTGCCCAAGCCACCAGTGTCATCTTTGTCATATTCACCCCCACTGCCAGTTCTTCTCCCCTTTTCTCCGACATCGCCAAGATACCTAAAGGTGATCCCATCCCATACCTAAATTTCCCCCTTTGTTTCTTCTCCCTCGATTGTATGATGATTTCGTTATACTAGTCTGAGGCAAATAAAAAAAGGAACATAATCGATCTATTCTTGCTCTTAGATCTTTTAATTAAGGACTACAGCTCCGATCACAAGTTCACCGTTTCTACCTCCAGTGCCGCCGGAGTGGTAAAGCCTTTCAATTTTTTAATTACTTCCATTTTTTAGTCTGATTTTACCACTTTGTTGGTTTATTCCCTTGCTGCTATTTATCCCTCCCTGCCTTATGTTGATATGTATGCTTTTGAAACTTAGGTAAAATATTTTCAGACCCCAGAAAAAAGGGTAAAATATTTTAAGTGTTCGCTATTAGTTTTTCAATAAAAATATAGCATACAAACTTTTTGAAAGATTCTATGGCGTAGTCTTTAATCTTTCTTATTTTTTTTTAAAAAAAATCCTCTAACTGTTACATTTTTGTTCGGAAACCTGGATATTCAACTCATAAAAACTGGCGAGGCAACAAAAAAAAATCATTAAAACCTGTAGCAGAAAAGCATATAGACTGAAGCAACGTTCGATCATGTTGCTTATTATTCGCCAAGTCTTGAAAATGTAAACAATTTTGCTGGTAGGACATGACTTTTGATTGATGTGCTTGGGGCCTTGGGAAGGTGTTGAGGTTCCGCCATAAAAGGAATGTACATCCACAGGATAAATCAATATTTGCAATTTACTATGTGGAAATATAAATTAATTGAAGGGATATCATCCACATTCATTGTAATGATGAAGTGTCTAGCGTGTTTTGTCATTTGTAGTCACTCATAAGCCATAATCACTGAAAAGCACTGCTCATGCTTGGGTGATTGATTAATATACTGGTTAGTTTTCTGGGAATCATTGATTAATTCTAATGCATGAAGTAATCATTAGAATTGCTCCACCCTCCATTCCTTAGCGTAAGTGATTTCTGCATCTCTCTCTTGTGTTAATTTGAGTTTGGTGTTAGGATTAGAGTAGGAAATAAATTTCTGAGCATTTTGTTGATTTTGGTATGCTTCAGGTGATTATTTTGGCTATTAGTATGCTGAGTATGTTTCCATTGACTGTGAAATTGGGTGAACAAATGGGGTTGATTTAAATTTGTTTCTCGAGAGGGATGACCAACAATTTTTGTTATGAATGTAGCATGTTAAAAGTCTGAACTTTGAGTAGCAAATTAATCATGTTGAATTGCTTGAGAGTAGAGATTTTCATTTTGAATGTTGAAATGTTTAATTTGTTGCTCTGAGTCTGTGATTGTAAGTGTGTGAAGGGAATGGAAAATGGTGATTATTTGGGAAGGGAATTGTAACTTGTGTGTGAAATAAGTGAAGTGGGAAGGGAATTGTTTCTAATTTTCCTGAATTTGAACTCTTGATTTTTTTATAGGAGCCTACAGTTGCCTCATAGTTTGTTGGCAAAAAGGGGGACTAAAAGTGAGATACTTTTGAACACTTTGAGAGCTTATATTAATCAACTTTGCCACATATAAGGTATGTTCTTAATTTTCCTTTCTCCATTGAATTATGAGTAATCTAATTGTGGTTTCATTAGAGTCTCATGTCTAATTTTGATGTGGTAGTAATTGTGTATTTGTGCCCATTAATGCTATATATGTAACTATGCTCTGTGAGATCTGTTGTTAAAGACTGGAAAATTATTGAGTTGATGATTGGTATTTTGTGGGCTATCCATTTCTATGTTAAAAATAGAGGGCCTTGAGCCTGGGAATGTTCATTTTGTAGCTGTTATGCTGCGGATTTTTTGTTAAGAAAATAAGGTAACATCTTGGGGTGGCTACCTAATGAGTAATTCATTATGTACATCTTACCGCCACTTTCCTTTAGTAGGTTACCATGTTGGATCGGAAATGGATGTCTTGTGATCGGCGTTCAAGGGAATATATAGATGGAGCAAAAGAGTTCATTGAATTTGCTGCAGAGCATACAGAGAATGCTAACAGAATTGTATGCCCCTGTTTGTCGTGTTTGTATGGGAAGCATCTTCGTCCTCTTGACTTGTTAAGTCATTTAATTTGTCATGGAATCGATCAGTCTTATACACGATGGACAAAGCACAATGAGACCTATGAAGATGAATGCGGAGACCGGGTACCTGATGTTAGTAGCGCTTCGAATGTGCTTGATAGAGACATGTGTGATGAGAGCGATGATCTTGAAGAAATGTTGAACGTAGTAGGTGAGGAGAATCCTGAAATGTTTGAGACACTGAAGAGCGATGCAGAGACGCCTTTGTATGTGGGTGATTTAACCTTTTCCTAATCGCCTTGGGGGTTAAATGCAAAAATATTTATATAACCAAGGATTGCACTATAATGGTGTGATCCCGGATCGTCTCTCAAGGAGCCTAATGACTAACCTAGGAAACTAAATGTCATGCAAATGAAGTATAAAAAGGGGTTTTGTTGGGTTTTAATATGAAATATGCAAAATGAGCCTAACTACAATGTTTTTTTATCTTTTCTTTAATGAGGTGGAATGGTTGGATGGATGAAGTGAAATTGATGGAATGGATCTCTTGAGTCTAGGTGAGGTGACAAACATAGGTTCAAATCATTTGGGGGATTAATTCATCAAGTCTAGTTAGAGAAATCCCCAAGCAACCACTAGGGGTCCACTAGCCCTAATCAATAACTAATTTAGCAACCACTTTCATAGCCATTACTTAGGGTTAGTGTTAAAGTCCACTTGATGTGTGAAATACTTTGAGTCAAAACACTTGTGGCTCTCATAAAAATGCTATCACAATAATTATGAATGGAAGCAATCAATTAAGTCCACTAGCAACCACTAAAATGAAATTAACTTCATACAACCACAATGTAGATAAGAATTCATAACTCAAGTGTTCAAAGCCCAAAATAAACACATATAGTTCATACACATACATATCCAAAATCTCAATCCAATACATAAATCCAAACATCTTCCAAGAGAGGTTCAAATAAACATAGAAGAAATCCTAAATACATATGTTAGAACAAAGAAAAACTCCCCTAATGAAGAACCCATGCTTGAGACACCATCAACCCATCCTCAAGAGATGAAGAGCTCCTCAATCCAACATAGAAACTCCAAGAGGGACCCCAAGAAGAAGCCCCATCCGAAAATCCATGGAAGAAGAGGGTGGAAGAAGGTAGAAGATGAAGATGGAGGTGGAAATGAGTGGGGAATGAAGGAATGGAAGGAAACCCTAGGAGAGGGGCTGTGTTTCGTGCCTGAGGGAGCTTGGCCTCTGATTTTTGTGTGTTTGGAACTATTTATAATCCCTCAGAGACCCTAAAATCGCGTCAGATTTCGCAGATACTGGGCACTTCGCCGTGGGCTCATCGCGGCGAGAGCCACGGCGAGCTCACGTTGGTTCTGGAATTTGCTGGGGAGTTCGCCGTGAGTTCGCCGCGGTGAAACCCACGGCGAACTCACACTGGTTCTTCCTCTTCTTTTCTTTTTCGTCGTCAGTTCGCCGCGGCTAAAGCCGCGGCGAAGAGACATTGATTCTGTTTCTCTCTTCGCTTCCTTCTTCTTCCCCGTCCAGAATTCTTCGCTGCAACTTGTCTCCTTAATTTGGGTATATTTCTTCTATGACCTACAAATAAAATCAAGCCAGAGGTAGCGTCAAATGTTCTTGAAAATGGGTTAAACAATAATTTATGCTAATTATGCCCAAATTGCCCTTGACTAGAATAAATTCCAACAAAGTGTGCACAAGTCAGAAATTACCCTAATTAGGTGCAATTACCCCAAGAACATGCAATAATCTACTGATTTTATCAATGAAAAGTGTATAAAAATATGGTGCAATCAGTGGGATGCAGCAAATACACAAGATTGAGTGCGGTGCTTAAATTGTATAACCTGAAGGCACGATACGGTTGGAGTGATGCAAGTTTCACCGCGCTGCTATCCGCTCTGCGAGATATACTCCCAGAAGCGAATGTACTCCCCTCGAAAACATACGAGGTGAAGCAAATTCTCCGGTCGACTGGTATGAAATATGAGAAAATACATGCATGCCCCAACGACTGTATTTTATTCCGGAACCAGTATTCATCGTTGGAGAAGTGTCCTAAATGTAGCACATATCGGTATGGAAAGAAAGGTAAGAGTCCTTCTAAAGTGTTATGGTACTTTCCGATCATTCCAAGATTTAGGCGTTAATGCGGATGTTGCAAGACTTTTGACATGGCACGCTGATGAGAGGATTAAAGACATCAAGCTTAGGCACTCCGCAGACGCCCCCCAATGGAAAAAAATTGATTACGAGTACCCTGATTTCGGTGAAGAACCGAGAAACCTACGGCTTGCATTGGCAACCGATGGAATCAATCCGCAAGTTCAGAGTAGTACTCACAGTACATGGCCGATGATTCTGATGATATACAACCTCCCCCCAAATTTGATCATGAAACGCAAGTTTATGATGCTTTCCATGCTTATTTCCGGGCCTAGACAGCCCGGCAACGATATAGACGTGTACTTGGATCCTTTGATTGAACACCTGAAGCATATGTGGGATTCGGGTGAGACGGTTTTTGATGGATGTAAGGAAGAAAGTTTCAAATTGAGGGCCATGTTGTTTGGCACAATAAATGATTTCCCAGCGTATGGTAATTTGTCCGGATACAGCATCAAAGGATATGGTGCGTGCCCTATATGTGAAGATGATACCCATTCGATGTGGCTGGAGCATTGTAGGAAAAATGTTTACATGGGACATCGGAGGTTCTTGCCGTTAAAACATCATTGGCGAAGGTGGAAGAAGGCATTTAACGGGAGCTTAGAAGAAGGTAGGCCACCGAGGATATTGACCGGGGATGACGTTTTTGAAAAGGTGAACGCGTTGGAGAATGATTTTGGCAAGCCTTTTGCTAAAAATGTGTTGACAAGTAGCTGGAAGAAGAGGTCCATATTCTTCGAACTCCCGTATTGGAAGTCCTTATATGTTAGGCACTTTTTGGATGTGATGCACATTGAAAAGAACATATGTGATAACCTAATTGGCACGTTACTAAATATGCAAGGAAAAACTAAGGATGGTGTCAATTCAAGGTTAGATCTGCTCAAGTTGGGAATAAGACAAGAGTTGGCACCTGTCGAAAGAGGATACCACACTTATTTACCTCCAGCAGCATACACCCTTTCAAAGAAAGAGAAAAGATCATTCTGTGAGTTCCTGAATGGGATCAAAGTTCCAGAAGGCTACTCCTCAAATGTAAAGAACCTTGTATCTGTGAAAGAGTTGAAGTTGAAGAACTTGAAATCTCATGATTGTCACGTCCTGATGCAAAATTTCTTACCTGTCGGCATACGCAACATTTTATCCAAGAAACTGCGTAGGACAATCACTAGACTGTGTATTTTCTTCAGGCTCATTTGTAGTAAAGTGGTTGATATAGGACGGTTGCAGGATTTGCAGAGGCAGATCATTCGTATCCTGTGCGAACTTGAAATGTATTTCCCCCCATCCTTCTTTGACATCATGGTTCACCTTACTGTACACTTGGTCAAAGAGGTTCAACTGTGCGGCCCAGTCTATTTGAGATGGATGTACTCGATTGAGCGGTTCATGAAAGTTTTAAAGGGGTATGTCAAAAACAGATATCGACCAGAGGGGTGTATTGCTGAATGATACATCGTTGAAGAAGCGAGTGATTTGTGTGCCGATTACTTATCAAGTGTTGCACATGTTGGTTTGCCGAAGTCTCGTCATGATGGGCGATTATTGGGGAAAGGAATAAGTGGGTTCAACTTAATACGCATTTCGAATGCTGAAAGGGAGCTTGCTCACTTGTATATTCTTCACAACACTCCTGAGGTTGAACCATTCGTTGAAGAACACAAAAAACTCCTGCGGGAAATACACGTTGATAGAAATGAGAGTTTGATTACAAGGGAGCACAACAAAACATTCATTAGATGGTTCAATGCTCGCATTTGTCAGCAGTTTGATCTTAATGCTGGATCAGTTTCTGAAAGATTGTTTTGGCTATCGAAAGGACCGGGTTTGCACGCATTTTCCTACACCGCCTATGCAATCAACGGTTACACATTCTATACAAAAGACCAGGATGAAAAAAGCACAATGCAGAATAGTGGAGTCACACTTGTTGCCGAGGCATTACATATATCCAGTGCGAGAGATACAATCCTATATATGCGAAGATGGCATACTTTGGTGTGATTGATTGCATTTGGGAGTTAGATTACACCATGTTCAGAGTTCCTGTGTTCCGATGTCAGTGGGTTAACAACCATAGTGGACGGCGGTTAGATGAATTTGGGTTTATATCGGTCGACCTTTCTAAAGTTGCATATAAGGATGATCCTTACATTCTACCGTCCCAAGCATCACAAGTGTTTTACATTACCGATCCTTCTAAGAAGAATTGGTCAGTTGTCATGCAGTCGAACAAAAATTATGCCGAACAATTTGATGATGAAAGTAGTGATGATGATATGAATATGATAGAAGAGGATCCTTCATTTGATACGTTACTGGCAGAAGAGATTGATGCAGACGGATATGACGATGAAGATGAGCCTGTTTATGTAAGGAGTGATCATGAAGAAGGCATTTGACTCAACACAACCCTAAATCCAACAAAAAAGAGGAAGCAAACAATTTTAGATAATATAACACAGAGGAAAAAGAGACGAAAGCCCTCATATGGATTTAAGTTTGTATGTATTTCTGTTTTACATTGTGAACTACTTCATTTAATTATTTTGCACTAAAATCATGTCTTGTTTTATTATTTTAATTTGCAGGAAAATGGATCCCCCCTGAACGACGAGGAAGAAGAACAACCGATTGTGGAGCCAGATATCAATGCGGGTAGAGAGGCTGTCGAGGCGGATGCTACCCGTGGCATCACCCTTATGCGTAAACTACTCAGGCACAGATCTCTGGGAAAAAAGACTAGACTTAAATGGAACGAAAATAACCAACCAATCGGGGAGACTGCGAAAGACCTCTCTGGTTTTATTGGGTGCACTATTCGACAGAAAGTGCCTATTACTATCACAGATTGGAGAACCGCAGGGAGCTGAAGAACGCGGTTTGGTCAAAGATTCAGGTTAGGTGCCTTTTTACAATTTAGTTTTATTATGACAACATTGTAACTAACAAATCTAATATGATTTCTATTGTTACAGTCCATGTTTCATATTGATGATTCTCATAGGGAGTATGTTATGCTGAAAGCTTCCAGAATGCATCGCGGTTTCCGCACAAATTTGACCAAGTACTTCCTGAGAGATGCAGATGGGGAGATCGTTCCAACACCCCTAGAGGCATTCGCAGGGTCAATTACCCAGGAACATTGGAATGAATTTGTGCAATCACGTTTGACACCGGAGTTTGAGGAAGTAAGTCAAAGAAATAGACAGGCGGCTAAAAGCTGCGAATATCCGTATATGGGCGGACGAAAGAGCTTTCCTGAATTGGAGCAAGATATGGTATGTTATTAACGCTTCTAAATACAAAATTATGAATAAATGTTTACGTGATTAATTATGTGTTCACCTGGCTTGCTTGACAGATTAAGGAACAGGGCCTATAAGGGAAGCCACCACGGCATGGCCTCTGGTTTCGGGGACACTCTCAAAAGGACGGTACCATCATTCACGACGAGGTCAGAAGAGTCCTTGAACGATGTGTAAGTCATTCTCTTGGACTTTGTAATATCTTTTTAACTGGTGACTTTGCTAAGTTAATATCTAACAACCATTTCTTCTTGTTATAGGATATGTTGTCACAAGAATACCCTGACGAGGTCAACAAATTTGGCCCCGATGATTTCCTGAGCAGAGCGCTCGATCGCCCTGAGTATTCGGGCCGTGTTCGGGGCACAGGTCTAGGGGTCACGCCCTCTTCTTACTTTGGCCGCCAACATAGGGCATCAAAAGGCGAAGTAAGAGCGTTACAAGAAGAAATTCAAACTCTGAGGGAGGAGATGCAACGACGAGACGAGGAGATGCAACGACGAGACGAGGAGATGCAACGACAGAATGAGGAACTACGTCGGAAGTACGAGCAGATGTTCGAATTTTACCAGCGATATAATGTTGCATCACAAACATCGAACTTCGTGCAACAAGGTAACGTTCCTCCCGTCGACAGTCCAAGCATAAGGGAGAGCTATACGATGCCGCGGCCCCAAATTCCTCAGGTAGTTCATACATTCTCTGCTTACAAACTTGCAGCGACATTGTTATATTATGCATTGTGAGCTAATGTTGTCAACTCTTTCATAGGGAGAGTCAGACTGCAGGCTGTATATCGATTACTCTTTCAGTGAAGTAGTTGCCAGAGGGAAGGTCTACAACACTTCCAACACGACCCTGCACAACTCGCCGTTGCCTAAAAATGCACAGAGAGTAATGATTGAATCCTCCTACAACAACGTGGCACCAATACCGTTCCCTACTGATGAGATGACTAGGGTCCAAGATGCTATCGGTGCTTTCGTTGCTTGGCCCGTTGGTTTGATTGAGCCAACACCACATGTGGTTATTTACTAATAGCATTTACACTAGCATTCATTGTGTTGGAAGAATGCTCTTTTATTTACATGTTTTTTCAGGGTACACGCTCTACCGGAAAGAAAGCACAAAGGCCTAATGTCCAAGGTACCGGTGGTCAAGTGATGAAGAAAAAGAGTTCACATACTGATCCATCGTCACAGGTGATTATTTACTAATCAATTAAACTAGCATTCTTTTTTATTGGAATAAAATTTCAGACTTTCTATTTACATGGTTTGTAGGCAACAAAAGCCAAGGGCAAGAAGAAAGTACAAGCGCCTCCTGTTATTGAACGTACAAGCGCCGAGACGCCAAATCGTGCTCGATTGCGAGCATTTGCAGCCACCCTATCTCCCGAATTTACTGCCAATATTCCATTCAACAAGCGTATATTTGGGGTGTCAAATATGGTTGAGCTTGTTTTTAAGGATCAGATCATGGACGTGCTTGATCAAGGATGGCTCAGTGGTATTGCTATCAATTTATGGATCAGGTATAAATGTGTTTCCATTAGGGTTTCGTTTAATGTCATTAGTTTTACACTAATTGGGAGTTTGTATGGTTTCTTTGAAGGCACCTGCATGAACATGTCATGATTGCCGGCGATTATGTCTCGTTCGAATTCATAAGCCCCTATGACATAGCACATATTGCGGGCGTGAGCTATGACGAGCAGTCCGTGAAGCTTAAAAAGCGCTTTTCTTTAAAGGCAACAAGCATGACTTTATTCTTAGCTCCAATTAATACAGGGTAAGTCGATATGCATTATAGGTTTCATCGTATTCTTAGCTCCAAGCATCATTTATATATAGTGACATAACGTTCTAAAAATTTTTAGGCAGCACTGGCTTTTGCTTGTCATCTATCCGCAAGCACAAGCGAATCCCTTGATTTACTATTTGGATCCTGTGTATGGTGCTGAACCAGAAAATCGCCCAGCTTTGATGCGCCTCGTCAATAGGTACATGAATGTCAGCATTCTTTGAATCCGTTGCATCATTTTTCATTTTATGACCCTAACTAATAAAATTAATTTACTTTGTTTCGTTTCCATCGCATTAACCAGTTTTCGGTCCTCCGTTAACTTGAGTTATTCCAAAGCCCTTGACCAGAAAGATGCTTATAAGTGGCTCACAGTCCAGGTTCTATAAGTTATTCAATTTTTTAAACAATCTATTCAAACATAAAGTAAATGTTTCTCATATGATATCTGGTATTTTTTTGTTACAGTGCCCCTTCCAACCCAATAACAACGACTGTGGATACTATGTGATGCAATTTATGAGGGATGTAGTTACACATGATCGATGTAGCATTCCATTGACAGTAAGTTTTATATTTTGCCAACTCTGATTGTATTTGAACTTGTTATTAGATTTCAAGTAGATTTGATTGCCATTCAAATTTATCTCTCTGTGCAGTATTAACCAGACGCACGTTGCCCCTCATTGTCGAGGGAAAAAATGAATGCGCTAATTGAGGAATGATGCACTTATGTTCTACCTCTTTTACACCAAGTACAAATGTAGATAAATAATAGTATAGCTAGTAGCGTGCTGTTTCCCAATTAGAATGGTTGGTTCATTTGTACATTGCTCTCTGGATGAGTTATTGGCGTATTTTCGTTGCCTGGAACTGTATAGAATTGCTGGTATTTTAGCACTGATGCAGGTGGGGTATACAAACTAAAATGAAATATTTTAAAAAAAAATTCAATACCAGCGCTTACTTCATTAAGCGCTGCTATAGGTAAATTTTAGGTGACCTATAGCAGCGCTTAAGCGCTGCAACAGGTCACTATTGCAGCGCTTAAGCGCTGCTTTAGGCCACCTATTGCAGCGCTTAACAAGCGCTGCTATAGGCCTAATAGCCTATAGCATCACTGGCTATTGCAACGCTTATAAGCCCTGCTATAGGGCCAAAATAAGTGATGCTATAGGCATTTTCTGTAGTAGTGTTTGCCCAATGTCTCAACACAACCAATTAATTCTTATGCCATCTCCCTCAATCAAATAGCTTAACACTCTTAATCCACTAACCAAGCCACCTTGCATTAGCACATAATTTTCACAAAGAGAATAACAAAACTATGAACCCATAAATTTCATTAAAATCAAAGTTAATAAGTAGTAATGTCAAGCATTATACAAGAAGGAAATAACAAAAATATAGTTTCTAACCTTAATGACATAAATGCACTCAATCAAGTGCCATAAATGCACTTCAACCAAATGCAATTAATACATTCACCCAAATGTCATAAATGCACCCCTAGAACCCTAGAAAAGCATAAATACAACAAATGGAGGAAGGATTAGAACTAGAAAAACTCCCCTATTCAAGCTTCAAGCTCATCATTTGGCTCCCACCACCAAGAATGGTGGAGCCTAGCTGCTACTCTCCATATAGGAACCAACAACAAAAGAGGAAGGTGTGGAAGCCATGGATGGAAGGAAGGAGAAGGAGAAGGTGAAGAAGAAGAAGATGAAGATGAAGAAGAGAGAGCTAGGGCTTGAGGTGTGAAATGTAAACCAAATATGCCCTAATGGGGTCTAGCTTTCGTGTTTTATGTCCCCCAAGTCGGGTCAAGTGAGTGGTTAATGAGTTAGATCCGGATTGGGCCTGAAATTCGCAAACTGATAAGTTGCAGAACGCTTCGCTCGCTGTCACCTCGCCGCGGCGAGCTACATTCTTTTCTGGAACTTTGAAGTTTTCTCGCCGTGGGTGCCGCGGCAAGCTCACTCCTTCTCTGGAATTTGGGGCCTGTTCACCGTTAAGCAGCGGCGAGGAGCCTTCAGTTCTGTCTCTTTTGTTTGGCCTTTTTCTTCCTCCCGGGTCCGATCTTTTGGTCCTGAGCGACCCTGCAAGTGACAATAAGATAAAAACAAGATCAAATAACCCTATAAATTAATTAATATAATCAATCTATAATTATGGCTAATTACTCTTAATTTTACACTCATTTTCCTTGAGAGTTTGCGATATTCAATTTGACATTATCAGACCAAAACTTGCATCTTAATAATGTTAATTGCCTCAATTTAAGCATATAAAATCATTACAAATCAGAGATTTGTCATAATAGCAGCGCTTACAAAACGCAAGTGATGGGATAGGTATAATATGACCTATACCAACGCTTTAAAAAAAGTGTTGGTATATGTATAAGCATATCCCACCACTTAATAATTTATAAGCGTTGGGATAGGAACCAAAGTATTTAATTATTGTTTAAAAAATTGGTTTTAGATATTTTTTAAAGAAAATTTAAATCACAGGGGCCTATAGCAACGCTTATTATGTAATAAGCGCTGCTATAGGCATAAATAGGTATTTTTAAATTTTTTCCTTTTTTAAAATGAATTAGTATTTCTAAAATTGGTTTTAGATATTTTTTAAAGAAAATTTAAATCACAGGGGGCCTATAGCAACGCTTATTACATAATAAGCGCTGCTATAGACCTAAATAGTTATTTTTAAACTTTTTTTCCTTTTTGAAAATGAATAAGTATTTTTAAAATTGGTTTTAGATAGTTTTTAAAGAAAATTTAAATCACAGGGGGCCTATAGCAACGCTTATTACGTAACAAATGTTGCTATAGGCCTAAATAGCTATTTTTAAATTTTTTTCCTTTTTTAAAATGAATTAGTTTTTTTAAAATTGGTTTGAGATATTTTTTAAAGAAAATTTAAATCACAGGGGGCTTATAGCAACGCTTATTACGTAATGAGTGTTGCTATAGGCCTAAATAGGTATTTTTAAAATTTTTTCCTTTTTTAAAATGAATTAGTATTTTTAAAATTGGTTTTAGATATTTTTTAAGCGTTGCTATAGGCCTAAATATGTATTTTTAATTTTTTTTCCTTTTTTAAAATGAATTAGTATTTTTAAAATTGGTTTTCGATATTTTTTAAAGAAAATTTAAATCACAGGGGGCTTATCCCAACGCTTATTACGTAATAAGCACTGTTATAGGCCTTAATAGGTATTTTTAAATTTTTTCCTCTTTTTTAAAATGAATTTGTATTTTTAAAATTGGTTTTCGATATTTTTTAAATAAAATTTAAATCACAGGGGGCCTATAGCAACGCTCATTACGTAATAAGCATTTCTATAGACCTAAATAGTTATTTTAAACTTTTTTTCCTTTTTAAAAATGAATTAGTATTTTTAAAATTGGTTTTAGATATTTTTTAAAGAAAATTTAAATCACAGGGGGCCTATAACAACGTTTATTACGTAACAAGCTTTGGTATATGCCTAAATAGGTATTTTTAATTTTTTTTTCCTTTTTTAAAATGAATTAGTTTTTTTAAAATTGGTTTTAGATATTTTTTAAAGAAAATTTAAATCATAGGGGGCCTATAGCAACGCTTATTACGTAATTAACGTTGCTATAGGCATAAATGGGTATTTTTAAATTTGTTTCCTTTTCTAAAATGAATAAGTATTTTTAAAATTGGTTTTAGATATTTTTTAAAGAAAATTTAAATCACAGGGGACCTATAGCAACGCTTATTATGTAACAAGCATTGCTATAGGTCTAAATAGGTATTTTTAAATTTTTTACCTTTTTTAAAATGAATTAGTATTTTTTAAATTTGTTTTCGATATTTTTTAAATAAAATTTAAATCACAGGGGGGCCTATAGTAACGCTCATTACGTAATAAGCATTGCTATAGGCCTAAATGGGTATTTTAAATTTTTTCTTTTTTTAAAATTAATTAGTATTTTTAAAATTGGTTTTAGATATTTATTAAAGAAAATTTAAATCACAGGGGCCTATCCCAACGCTTATTACGTAATAAGCGCTATTATAGGCCTAAATAGGTATTTTTAAATTTTTTTTCCTTTTTTAAAATGAATTAGTATTTTTAAAATTGGTTTTCGATATTTTTTCAATAAAATTTAAATCACAGGGGGCTTATAGCAACACTTATTATGTAATAAGCGATGCTATAGGCCTAAATAGGTATTTTTAAATATTTTTTCTATTTTTAAAATGAATTAGTATTTTTAAAATTGGTTTTAGATATTTTTTAATGAAAATTTAAATCACAGGGGCCTATAGCAACGCTTATTACGTAAGAAGTGCTGCTATAGGCCTAAATAGATATTTTTAAATTTTTTTTCATTTTTAAAATGAATTAGTTTTTTTAAAATTGGTTTTAGATATTTTTTAAAGAAAGTTTAAATCACAGGGGGCTTATAGCAACGCTTATTACGTAATGAGTGTTGCTATAGGCCTAAATAGGCATTTTTAAAATTTTTTCCTTTTTTAAAATGAATTAGTTTGTTTAAAATTGGTTTTAGATATTTTTTAAGCGTTGCTATAAGCCTAAATATGTATTTTTAATTTTTTTTCCTTTTTTAAAATGAATTAGTATTTTTAAAATTGGTTTTCGATATTTTTTAAAGAAAATTTAAATCACAGGGGGCTTATCCCAATGCTTATTACGTAATAAGCACTGTTATAGGCCTTAATAGGTATTTTTAAATTTTTTCCTCTTTTTTAAAATGAATTTGTATTTTTAAAATTGGTTTTCGATATTTTTTAAATAAAATTTAAATCACATGGGGCCTATAGCAACGGTCATTACGTAATAAGAATTTCTATAGACCTAAATAGTTATTTTAAACTTTTTTTCCTTTTTTAAAATGAATTAGTATTTTTAAAATTGGTTTTAGATATTTTTTAAAGAAAATTTAAATCACAGGGGGCCTATAACAACGCTTATTATGTAACAAGCGTTGCTATATGCCTAAATAGGTATTTTTAATTTTTTTTTTCCTTTTTTAAAATGAATTAGTTTTTTTAAAATTGGTTTTAGATATTTTTTAAAGAAAATTTAAATTATAGGGAGCCTATAGCAACTCTTATTATGTAATAAACTTTGCTATAGGATTAAATAGGTATTTTTAATTTTTTTTTAAAATAAATTAGTATTTTTAAAAATATTAATGGACTTGAAAAATTTTCCCTAAAATTCACTTTTGCGCCGAGTTCTTGTATGAAAATTTGATCTAGGCGCTCAAAACAAATTAGCAAAGCTTCAAAGTAGAAGAAACTCGCCCGTGCCTTGCCCTTAATTCTGATTGCCGTGTTTATGCGATTCTGAGTGGGTATTGTTATTCTCGCACAACCTTCAGCAGCGCACCTCTACGTCCTGAGATTTTATGTTTAATCAAACATAAAAAATATCACGGTGAATAGGGGACATCTGGCACTCCTTCTTCCACAGGGCTGGCACTCCAGCTCCACGATGAATTCGGCGGCGCTCCTCCGGGAATCAAGCTTGTGTGGGGAACAAAGCTAAGTGGGTCCAAATCAGGTTGATGAAAAATATCACGGTAGAAATTTAGAGCTGTCTGATGATCTTCGTCAGGATTCCATTCCTCTCTTAGATTTAGGGGTTTATTTGTGTCAGAGAAGACGGTGGCATCTGCTATTTAGTGCAAATCACCGATGATGATTAGAAGGAAATAGTAATATGGAAGGAAGATAGAATGGGAGCGAATCCATGAAGGCATGCACCATGTATTTTAACAAAAGAGATAAGGGAAGATGAAGGTGGCAGTCTCTGATTTTTGAGAGGTTCAACTTCAGTGAGTGAGTACCGGGAGGAACATGTCTCTTTGATTCACTAACGATAAGCAAGGTTGCTTTCATTTTTTATCGCGGAATTTTCAACGAACCTGCCTGCGTGTGTCAAAGTCAAAAGTTTGACTGCTGGAGCAGCTGAGCCTCCCCAATCCCATTGGCCATTGCTGTATATACTCCCAATAGCGCATCTCCTCACGTCGTTTATCTCTCTTTTTATCCTTTCCTTCTTTTATGCTTTGGCATTTGTCGTTTGATTCTGAGTTGGTATTGTTATTCTGAGGTTCGATTTTCGGTTCAGGCTCCATCTTTCTTCTCTCATTTTCTTATGTTTTCCGCCATTCTGTCTGCTCGTTACTCTCTGTTCATTGCTGGTCCATGTAGTATTTCATCGCAATTTTCAAGGTTCTGATGCTGGTTGTATATTTCCCTTTATGTTAATAATACATTAATACTGATATTATTGTTTATATTGTAAGGCATCTGAAAACAAGAAATTGTCACCCTATTAGATAAAGTATTTTAAAATTTCTAGCTGCAGAAAACAAAGAACTGTAAAGTTTATGCTGCAATTTTTGCTACTGTGTTGATTTGGAGTTCAATTGATACTTCTCTCACAATTTTTGGTTGCAATCAGTTTCCTTTAACTACTGTGTTGGCCAACTCTGCTTTCTATAAGTTGATATGTTCACAACTAAAACGAACTGTGAAAATACTTTGCTAGCAAAAGATGCTCTAGAGCTTCTGTCGCCATCCCTCACCATTCTCCTTTTCTTTCTTCTCACTCATTCCCTTCCCTCTCCTCCCATACTCTGCAGCCTACCCTTCTCTTCCCATCTCTTCTTTTTCTATTGAAGAATACTATAAATCAATGTTTTCTCCTGATAGTGTTTGCTCATTATCTGATTTTATGGGATTTTCGTATTTATTTATAATACAAAAGATAGTGTAATCTGGACATGTTTTTGCGGAAGAGGAGATAGTCATTTCCCTGTGCTTTTATAATACAGATGTATCTCTTGTACAGTCTTCAATTTTCATGCCAAATATGTGCTTCTTAAATAACATTCGGATCTGATAATCCAAGCAGATAATCCTCAGCTGAATTATTTGATACAAAGTTGCAATCTGATGGGTAAGCTATTATCTTGGTTTCAATTTGTTGCATAATTTTAAAACGATCCCTGTGTGCATATCTATATTATAATAAATAAAATTAGATATAAACATAGTAATTTCTCGTTTTTAAAATTTTATGTGCACTGCATTGAATTTGATTATATTATTCAATTTCTCATTGTATAGATGCATGCAGGGTCAACCTGGACAGGTTTGCTCCGAGCATCAGTAATACAGCTTGAAGGCAACATTTGAATGGAGCCATAATCACTTGATTTGATTCAAGATTTTGCTACTTGATTCAAGATGGTGGTGTTACTTTAGCCCAAGCCAGTGGATACTTGATTCAAGATTTTGCTACTTGATTCTATCAATTCCAATTTTGTTACTATAGTCCCTACTCGCTCCTCTCTCAATCTTTGTCTTTCTATTTTTAATAGAAGATACTGGAAACTTCATAAAGGTGATGCAGGTGAAGATGGTGTGACGGGACCTTCAAAAATGTTTGACTTTCTATTTTTAATGATGTTGCATTGATGGACAATGGTGAACAATTCTATCTCATGAATAGATTTCTTTAAGTCAGGGGTAATGATCCTGTTATTCTGACCTGGCTTTCACTACTACAGAAATGGGCTATTGCAGCGCCCCAATAGCGGCGCTTTCAGCGCTGAGCGCCGGTATAGGGTGGGGGTGGACCTATAGCGGCGCTTATTGCAATAAGCGCCGCTATAGGGTAGTTGTTTTTCCACTTTTATTCTTTCTTTTATTTATGAAACCTATAGCGGCGCTTAGTCTTAAAGCGCCGGTATAGGCTGATATACTAATTAATATTATATATTCTGTTTCGTTTTTTTATAATAATTAAAATAATAATTTAAAATTAAACTGTAAATACTAATAGTTATACCGGCGCTTTTTGAAAAAAGCGCCGGTATAGGGGGCCAAAAATTGGAGGGAAATTTCCCTCCAAAAATTTCGGACCCCCTATACCGGCGCTTTTTAAAGAAAGCGCCGGTATAGGCTGATATACTAATTAATATTATTTTCTAATAAAAAATTACATTTTTTGAATTTTAAATAGAAAATAATAATTAATAATTGATATAAGAATTTAAGACTAAATATTAAATATTAGAAAGAAAGAAATGAATAAAATATTCGTATTTTTTTCAAACTAAATCATTATAATAATCAAAAAAATAAATTAATATTAAAAAGAAGCAATAATACCTATACTTGCGCTTTTTAAAAAAGTGCCGATATAGGCTTTATTTAATTTTAAATATTTTGCTTCATTTTTTATAATAATTAAAATAATAATTTAAAATTAAACTGTAAATACTAATAGCTATACCGGTGCTTTTTGGAAAAAGGGCCGGTATAGGGGGCCAAAAATTGGAGGGAAATTTCCCTCCAAAAATTTCGGACCCTCTATACCGACGCTTTTTAAAGAAAGCGCCGGTATAGGGGTTATAGTCTTTAATATAACCCCAATTCTCCCTCCCGTGTCTGTCTTCTTTTTTGTTCTTTCTCCCTTCTCCTTACTCTTTTATTCTTTCCCGAGTCCACCGCGCTGTTGTAGCCTCCTCCGCCACCATCACTCCTTAAGTCGCTGCTGTTAACTCCCTCCTTGTAACCCCAAGATCCGACTCGCCGTTCTCTTATTAGCGACGCTTCGCGCCGTTGCTCAGTCGTCCGCCGCCGTTGCTCTCTCCTCCGCCACGGGTTCTCACTCCTCCGCCGCCGTTGCTCCCTCCTCCGTCGCTGGTTCTCCCTCCTCCACCGATACATGTGAGTTTCTTCACCTGCTTGGCTACTTTTAATTATTTTCTTCCGAAATTTTTTTATTTATCTTAGAATTCGTTGCTTCTTCTCTGCCTCACATAAGTTCAAATTACAATGGAGGCAAGAACAAATTACATTGAGAAGAAAATGACATTGACTTATTGATACGTGGTAGGGGGAAACTGGTAATATATGTTACCTGTTCATTTACTTGTTGAGATACACTTACTCATTTACTTGTATAATTGTTGTATTTGATAGTTGGAGTATAATTAGCAAATATTTATGGCCCCTAAAAACAAATTGTATAGAATTACTGGTGTATATGGACTGCCTAAAATTGTATAGAATTGTTGGAATTTTTGCAATGATGCAGGTGGGTGTGAATTAAAATACAAATTGTATATTTTTAAAAAAATATAACCTATAGCGGCGCTTTTTACGAAAAGCGCCGCTATAGAGAGGCCTATACCGGCGCTTTTTGTAGGCATTTTCAGTTTTAATAAAATTTAATTAAAACATGACCTATAGCGGCGCTTTTGGGTAATTAAGCGTCGCTATATGGTCACCTATAGCGGCGCTTTATAAGCGCCGCTATAGGTGTTTTCTGTGGTAGTGTTTATATTGTCCTATAATTTACTTAGTTTATTTTTCTTTAAGTAGATAGTAGTTAACTTGTAGTGTATAATAGTTAATTAATTAGTATGTTTGCTTTAAAAGTATTTGATCTGGTGTATGGAAACTGGTGTATATTCATTGCCTGAAACTGTATAAGATTGCTAGTATTTAGCACTGATGGAGGTGGGATATATATAAAATAAAATCAAATATTTTCTTTTTTTTAAAAAATCAATAGTAGCGCTTATTTCGTTATAAGCGCTGCTATAGGTATTTTTTTAAAAAAATAAATTACCTAAAGCAGCGCTTATAAAGAAATAAGTGATGCTTTAGGTATACCTAAAGCATTTAGGTAATTTTTTTAAAAAAATAAATTACCTAAAGCAGCGCTTATAAAGAAATAAGTGATGCTTTAGGTATACCTAAAGCATTTAGGTAATTTTTTTTAAAAAATAAATTACCTAAAGCAGCGCTTATAAAGAAATAAGTGATGCTTTAGGGAATTCTAAAGCAACGCTTACTAAATTATAAGCGCTGCTATAGGTATACCTATTGCAGCGCTTAGGCAGCGCTTACTAAGCGCTGCGTTAGGCTTAATAGCCTATCGCAACATTGGCTATTGCAGCGTTTATAAGTGCTACTATAGGGGCAAAATAAGTGCTACTATAGGCAATTTTTATAGCAGTGAATGAATTTTTTGTCACTAAAATAGGAATATATTAACCAACCTCCCATTGTCACACTAAGGTTGTTTTTTAAATGGATTTACATTAATTGTAGCAAGAAATTATTCATTTTAATGAAAAAAGAAACTTGATTTTGACCTGAAAGAACTTATTCAAGTGCTTTTGAACCTTAGACAAACACCTATATTCATTGAAATACTATTTGAGACAAAATTTATCAAGTTTTTTGAAGTTTGAAGGGGTGTTAAGCCCCATTTAATCCTTAAAAGTAAATAATCATTTCTTTATATTAATTTTTATGGGGTAATGGCCTAAAATACTCTGGAAGTATCCATGAAGGGTCACTGAGCATCTGGAAGTTTTTTAGGGGGAAATATTGCCCAGGAAGTCACAAAAACGGGGCAAAAACGCCCCTCCATTAATGATCAATGTTGTTGACCATTAATATGCAAGGTGGACAGCATTTATGGCATCAAAATTGTTAGAATCTTAAGTTTTGATGAAGACTAACCCATAGAAAACATAAGTAAAAGTTACCTCTGAATTTAAAAGAGTAAAGTCTGAAAGGTAACATATCTCTATCGCTAGACCCATCTAATGAAAAATGATAAAGGCTTAGCAGATCAATAAAAAATGTATATCTTTATCGCTAAGTGAACCTCAATAGCTAATAGACAGAGCCATAGCAAGTGAAGACTTAGAAATAACAAAGTTGATATCTATCGCTAAGTCATCCTCTATCGCTAAAGAAAGAATCCATCGCTAGAAGCTCATTGATAACTCAGCTAGCAGAAAAATAAACTTAGTCTGTGGACAAAGGAAATCAGCTAGCGATAATGAGATTAGCTATCGATAGAAGATTGCTTATAAAAATGTCAGCTAGTAAGCTAAGTGCTGAACTAGAAGAATATGCTAGCGATAATGTTTATGTCTATCGATAGAGAGTGCTCAATAAAATTCCTTAACTGAAACATATATTATCTATCTCATTGAGCTAATGAACTAAGCTTGCGATAACAACTGCTGTGCATTTATATGATTACTTGTTTAGCTAACAGCTCAAGTGCAGAAATTATATTATGCAGTTAGCGATAGCAAAGAATGCTAGCGCTACTGAAAAAGCTGACATGCAAGTACAGTAGCAGGTAGCAGCAGGGCAACGTTACTCACAGTCTCTGTTTCTCTTGTCTTATCCTCTGCAAGATTAGTTAAAGCAAATTTCCAACGGCTAGTTCGTCAACTCTCCAACGGACAAAAATTTATGAGCTCCATATAAAAGACTTGAAGACAACTGTATCAGATGATACACATCCAACGCATATACTAAAACAAAGTGATGAACAGAGCATTATTCAGAATTGCAAATTTCTCAGATTGAGAGTGTTTGGAAAGTAGAGCTAGAGTTATACATTATTCAGATCATTAAGCTCTAAGTTGTATTTCATTACCATGTACTTAAGTGTTTATCACAATCTGTTCATTGAGTGAACTTCATTGTTAAAATCCTCTACTGTTTGAGGTAGTTCCTTAGCTTGGTGCTTTGCGAACTGGGTGGTAACCTTACAAGTAGTAAGGGGGAGTGTTTAGAAGGATTCTAAAACTCTGTAAAGGTTGGCAGGTGAACCTGTGTTCGTAAAACCTGTGGTAGGCTTCTCTTGTGCCAGGTTGAAACAAGAGGGTAGTGGAAATCTCAGGTGGAGCTTGAGGACTGGATGTAGGTCTGGGTTGACCGAACCAGGATAAACTATGTGTACATTATCTCTTTCCTTCACTCCCTCAGTTTCCATCATATCTACATTATATATCTCTTGGTGCATTTAACAGATTTGAATTTCTTTATAATAAACTGAAAGAGGTTTTTGAAAAGATTATCTTCTCTGTGGTTCAGAAAAGAAGAGATTTGAGAAAGAAAAATAAATTTTATCCAGTCACCCAATTCACCCCCCCTCTTGGGTGACAGCCAGTACTCTCAAAAATCACCCTCTAGCGAATAAGAATGTCCAGCTCAAATGATTTTATCTTTCATGGAAGCCTACTCATTTTGTTGAATTTCTTTTTTTAAGAAAATAAAACTGCATAGGGTTTTATTATTTCCAATACTGCCCCTCTCCCCTTCCAGTCCCTCCCTTGCTCTCGGTTATCTCTCTCCCCCCTCCTTGTTCGTACTTTCTTCTCAGGCAATACCATGTTATCTTCCACAAGCAACTATCGAAGGAAGCCTGCATCCATTTCATAAAAAAAGGTCTTAAAACATAAAGCTATTCTTCAAGAATATTAAGACTTGGTCCCTTCGGGGACATTCGATAAAATTGGAACAATAGAGAGAAGATTAGCATGCCCCCTATGCAAGGATGACATGCACAAATCGAGAAGAATATTAAGACTTGACAGTTCCTAATCTCCAAAGCTTCAAGAGCAGAATCAAAATAAGTAACTGCGAATTCGTGTAAAAAAACCAGCAAAATAAACTACTAAGAAGAAAATGCAAAGACAGCTTGACTCTCCATACACCACTTAGAAACAAGGACCACGCTTCAAACTTAATTATTCGCAGCACAAAATTTCCAAATAGAGATATTAAGACCCAAAAAACAAAGTCAAAAGACAAAAATAATTCACCTTCTAATAACAAAGCTTTCAACAAGTAAGCTCAATAAAGCTTCCCAGACTTTGAAGTAAGGGGAAATAAATTTATCAGATGAAACAAGATAACTTTGAAATTTCTCCGGATTGATCAAGCACAGAAGAAGATATAGAGATGGAGCTTTGCAAACGCTAACCAGTGAGAAGTTGATGATAAATACTCATCACCCTTATTTTCGTATCTCCCACCTTTCGTCTTGTACACAAATCAGAGGTATGGAAATCAAAGTTCTCGTTACACCAGCGATGGCCGCAGCGGCAACCACGGTGATTCTCGCCTATCCTAACGTTTCTCATACGGTGAATTAATAGAACCCATCAGTAGGTTTGTAGATCTTTTTTCGTTCCACTTTACATATCTGTATATATAAAAAGCTACCTATTCTTGATTAATACCTCCACTCCTTGCGATCTGCATCTGAATCCATTTATAGCTTTTTTTTACTCTTTACTCATTTCCCGGGTTATTTTTCTTTTGTTTGAAATTTTTGGGGGGTTCTTCCATGTCCATTGGTATTCAAAAATTGTTTTTTCTATAAAATAAAAGAACAAGCAAGGGAAAGGGTAATTGCGCTTGAGATTTTTTCTCGTTTGGAGGAAGTGGCTGGAAGGGAAAATTGAAGAGGGCAGTAATGGAAATCACGAGACCAATGCGCTTCTATTTTTTAAAACCATTAAATTAAATAAAATGAGCTGGACTATTCTTATTGGCTAGAGGGTGATGTGAATGCCACAAATGCTGTTCGCCCTGAATATTAACGGTCAACAACAGTGACCGTCAGAGTATGTTAACGGAAGGGTAGTTTTACCCAGTTTTTGTGACTTCCTGGGTAGTATTGCCCTAAAAAACTTCCAGATGCTTAGTGCCCCTTCGTGGATACTTCCAGGGCATTTTAGACATTTATCCCTTAATTTTTTGTTTAGTATATTTGTTTCATGTTTTTCATTTACTCATGATATGTGTGTCACTTAAATTAGACGAAAATGTAAAGTGACTACTTGACTAGATTTTTTAACCATATATATGAGGGAATGATACTTTATTCATCATTTTATTACTTGTTACATCCCGTCCACTTGTGGTGCTTATAAAAATTGAGAAAACAAGATACGATATTGAATCGAATGATGTAATGATTTATAGTTTAAGGGTTAGTAGGTCAGATCGGGGTCAACTTAGGGTCATACAAAAGAGAATTAAAATTATATAGTTTAATTAAAACGTGCAAAAATATTCCTATTTTAACTATACAAAGATATATATGTTGAAAAAAGGTTAAAAAATAACAAAGGGAATATACATATAGTATTATAATGATTCATAAAGCAACAAGACCATTTTGGTGCTTTCCACATATATGGTGGATGTGTTATCAGCTTTGGAAACAGGAAAAGAATGGAAAAGTATAAGCCACCACGTCGTGTCAGAGAAGCCTCATTATTCTTGTACTTTTTTGCATTTGGAACTTGGAAGAACTCAATGCTCTCTTCTTAACAAGTTGTTGTTTTAAAAGGGACGCAGACGCACACATTTAAAAGGGACGCACACAAAAGTGGATTAAATATCACAAGTATGGTATCAATTAGGTTGAGAGAAAAGTTTTGTATTTTGAAATTCAATTATATCACAAAATTAAAATAACTTGACAAAAACTACTCCCTACGGTCCTAATTATAAGACTACTTTGACTTTTTTTAATTAAAAAAAGTAGTTTTAGTCCCAAAAAAATCTTTTTTCCTCAAAATTAATTTATTCTACTTATACACTAACCTATAATCTAATTTCATGTGACATATGTTATAATTTAGTGGTCTAATTTGTTTCCTTAACTTTCACAAAAAAAAATATATTGAAACTTTATAACAAAACTGGAGGAGTCTATGATTATTTATTACTATTACACATATTGAAACTTAATTACAGCCCTCTAAATTAGCATTATACTGAAAATATGGCTTGTACAAGATTCATAAATATTTGAAAAAAACTTTCTCATGTCAAAGTCAAATTCGTACTCTCATTAAAATGTACAATCTCTTGCTACAATTAATCAAAATTAGTATTAGGCATCAACCTTAATTTGACAATACTAGGCTGATAACTATATATCTATGTTAACCAACTATCCATTTAATCCATAAACTTTAAGTCTATAATGGTTTACATAAGTTTTACACTTAAACTATTTCTCTCAAGTATAATTTAAATGAACTAAACAATCTATATGGTTGCCAATCATATGGAAGCATTGGGCACAAGGTAAAACCAACACATAATTATCATTAGAAACTAAAAGAGGATAATAACTGGGTCCCAATCCTTGTATGTAATGGTTCCAAATAATCCTAATGTAAACTAACTAGCCACTCATAACTAATATCAAAGTCATCCCAGCAACACTAAAATCCAGGTTCAATCAAATAATGAAAATCAAAGGAAAATGAATTAAAGATATAACAAACAACCCCAATAAGAAGAACAAAAAAGAGTGCACAATGCCATACTCTTACCCTCTCCCTACTCGAGTTCTTCGACCAAGTAGAAGATGGGCGCTGGCAGCGTCTTTGCTCCGTTCAACAATGGCAACTTCCCCCATCTAATACCTCTCTCGTTCTCGCTCTAGAAGAAACCAAGAAAGATGATCTGAACAGTCCAGACGCCTCACCTCAATTTGATCGCTCCTCTTTTCCCTTTAAGTCCGCCCCTTTCTCCCTTAACAAACAGTGCCATGTTTGCCTACTGAAAGGATGAAAGGAAGACAATAAGAGTAAAATAACAATAAAACTTAATGATGATAATAGTGCCTATGAATCTTTATTTTTTTAATGATTTATACTATTATTTATTATTTAGTACTTTACTTAAGCTAAATATTTCTCCTTTAATTTCAAGACGAAGATATTTATCATCAAAGTCCCAAATCATGCACCAAATTGGTTTTTTATCAAAATATTAACAGAACCCTCTTATTTTGAATCAATGACTCCCCAAATTTATGAAAGTATATATCAAATCTAATAAAAAATGGAAAATCATCGCGAACATCAAGTCTCACCTTCCTAAGTCATCCTCTTCTTCCATATTTTTGACTACCAAATGCTTCATCTCTTCATTTTTGTTGTGATTTTTCAAGTATTTTCTTTCACAGAAAGTTGGACCTCATCATCTACTTTAATTTTCTTCTTTTTCTTCTTTTTTCTAGAAACTTTTTCTTCAGAAATTCTTACATTTTTTAGGCAAGTAAAGAAATGACTTAGGCAACTTGCTCAGCACGGTGGGTCATCGCACTACAAAAAAATAGGTAATTTTCGACGGAATTTACTGACGGAATTAATTTCCGGCGGATTTCAGGCGGAATTTCCATCGGTAAATTTACCGACAGAATTCCATCAGTAATTTATAAAAAAATATTAAAAAAATAATTATTTAATAAAAAATTGCCTACGAAATTCCGTCGGTAATTTATTTATTATTTTTTAATAAATTTCCGACGAAATTCATTCGATGATTTATAAAAAATATTAAAAAAATAAAATTATTTATTTTAATTTATTAATTATTATATATATAATAGTTAATAAATATATTTTATAAATATTAATTCATACATATATATTTATTACAATTTAATTTTCAATTTTTTATTAGGTAATATGTTATTTATTACAAATTTAATTTAATTTTTTTAATAATATATATAATAAAATAATAATTATTAATATGTAAATTATATATTAATAATTAAATATATAGTTCATAATGTATTAATTTAAATATAATGTAAAGTATATATAAATATAATTGTTTGCAAATAATATCACAAGGTCTTCATAGCTCAACTAATTAAGGCATGAGCACACGCACATGAGATCACGGGTTCGAATCGCAGCAATGCACATTTCAGACAATTTGTGAGAGCGACACGTGGCGGCGTGTGGAAGCGACACATGGCGGACTGTGAGAGGAGACACATGGTAGGAAGGACACGTGGCACAAATTAAAAAAAGTTTTAAAAAAATTACCGACGGAATTCTGTCGGTAATTTCCGTCACTAAATTCTGCTGGGAAATTTCGCCGGTAATTTACCGACGGAATTCCTTCGGTAAATTAGCCACGGAATTTTGTCAGTAAATTCCGTCGGTAATTACCAATGGAATAAAATTTCCGTCGCTAATTTAATTAGCAACGGAGAAATTACCGACGGAAAAATTTCCGTCGGAAAATTTAAATTACCGACGGAATTCCGTCGATAATTTAGTGTTTTTTAGTAGTGTCCGAGTCAACCCCAAGTTATATTGTAAAATCCTCCCGAATTATTAAATATGTACAACCATCCTTTGCATCCAGCTAACACTAATATGGTACTAACTACGATAGAAAAGAGAATTGTGAAAACCGAAAGGTCTATCGTAGTTAGAAAAGAATTTTCGTTAATTTAAAAACCATAACTATGATAGAAAAGAGACTATCATAGTTAGTAAAAGCTTGATGGTATTAGTAGAGGTTAACTACGATAGAAAAAGAAGAATGTCAAATATAAAAGCCTATCGTAGTTAAACAAAAGAGTTTAGTTATTTATAAAACCTAACTATGATAGAAAAAGGATCTATCATAGTTATAAGGAATAAACTACTAATTGAAAGTGAATTTTATCCATGATAAAATGGAAACGAGAAGCCAAATCAAAGTAAAGAACTATCAGTAAAATAACACAAAAATAAAGCCTTCAGGCATAAATGACAGAAGGGGACCGTCTTCAAGAAAATTAGTAACAGTTACAGTAATCCAAAATAATAATTAAAATGTGGAAGCTACATGCATACATGCCTAGTCTATAGCACGTGGCAATATACATGAAATCCCAAATAATAAAACAACAACCTTAAATCAATGAGGTTGGGTTGGCTCCTTTCCTTCCCGTCTACCCTCCGAGTTAGAACCTGAAACTGAAGAGTAACCAAATGAGACAAAGTCCCAGTAACACTTATTCTTCCTATACTGTCTACATGCATAAGTGTATGTTAATACAATTAAGTGGAGTATTTAACAATAATTAAACATCACAAATACAAAAGAAGTGAGAATGGAAATCGCACAAGAGGGGGGTGAATTGTGCTTCCGAAAATTAAACACTAATTAATTCAACACAATCTTTATACTGGTTCGGCCAACACTGCCTACGTCCAGTTCTCCAACACCTCGTTGGGTTCCACTAACCACAGGTTTTATAACACAGGTTCACCTGCCAACCTTTATAGAGTTTTAGAATCCCTCTAAACACTCCCCCTTACTACATGTAAGGTTACTACCCTATTCTCAAAGCACCAAGCTTTAGAACAACCTCAAACAGTAGAGGATTTCAACAATAAAGTTCACTTAATGAACAGATTATGATAATCACTTAAGTACAAATAAAATCACTTAGAACAATAAATACAGAAATCAGAGAGCAATGAATGTGTTCGTGAATATTCTTTGTTTTTCGTCAGTCCTTCATAAATGCTCAAGTTCTGTATTTAAAGCTCTTCTCATATTTGCCATCGCGTTCAAGAGGCCGTTTGAATATGGTCGTTGAGAGCTCATAACCGTTGGCATTTAATGCAGTTTCTTCATCGAGGTTAACTTTCTGCTCTAGCTTCAACTGCTCTTGCGTAGGGTGAGCTAAGAGAGATGTAGACTGAGCGTTCTGAGCATCTGTACCAACTGTACTTTCATAGCAGCTTTTTCAGTAGCGCTAGCATGCTTTGCTATCGCTAACTGCATAGTATAATTCCTGCACTTGAGCTGTTAGCTAAACAAGTAATCATGTAATGCACAACAGATGCTATCGCAAGCTTAGTCTATTAGCTCAATGTATCAGCTTCTCAGTTTGTTATCACAATGAGCATTCTCCTATCGATAGCTAGATGCGTTATCGCTAGTGACCTTTATTATCGTAGGTTTGTTTAGCTATCTGAGTTATGTTATTTCCTCAAGTATTTAGATATCGATAGCTAATCCTGTTATCGATAGCAGCTTATGATATCGCTAACTGATTCCATTAGCTCAAGGTCTTGGTTTATATTTATGCTAATTGTTCTTTCTTTCATTTATCCATGTTCTCAATGAACTTCTAGTGATAGGATATTTCCTAGCGATAGTGAATGAGTTAGCGATAGATATTAACTTTGTTATTACTAAGTCTTCATTTGCTATGGCTCTTTGTCTATTAGCGATAGGCTCTAGCTTTAGCGATAGTGATCTGTTACCTATCAGATTTTACTTGTTAAATTCAAAGGTAACTTACACTCTATTTACTTATGTTATCTATGGGGCCAGTCCTCATCAAAACTTAAGATTCTAACAAGAAGAACATCGAATAATAAAATTTTATTACATGTATCATCACGTTCCTCAATACACAAAGATTGAAACCATATATGGACATTGATACAACCAGAATTTGCATGCGTCACCAAATATTTACACGTTATGCAAATAATCTTCCGAAGAGGGTAACACATACTTTGTGCCCGACGGAAGCCACCGAAACCAGACTTCACCGTCGTCACAAGATATGATGGAACCAAAATCCTCTAACCGTGAGCCACCGAAACCAGACTCCACGGTTCGACAGTAGTCAACGAAACCAGACTTCACTGTCAGTAAGTCCATACAGGACATAAACCCAAAAGGTAACACATGGCCTTCGGGCACCTCATCGCGTGAAGGGGGTGAAACCACACTTATACCAGGCGCCAATACCAACAAACAACAATATACATGTTACTTCAACTAGAATGATCATGTACAGGCTGGTTATTAAATACAATATGTCATCTACCACAATTAATCATACATATTCAAGTGCAACCACGCATATGTATAATAATGATCTTAATCAACATACAATTTTCACATCAACAAGATCCACTACATACTATTTCCACATAACAGAGTGGTAGAATAAACGTTCACCGTTACCCATTTAGTATGGCATGCTAGCCCCAAGCTCCACAACCAACCAGTAGTGGAGTTTACCGACTCATCATACAATAATTAGAGACAAGGAAGTGGTTACCTTATGGAGTAGTTAAGTATTACCACAAAAGCTATCTCAGTGCTCTACGAACCCGGATTAAAATCTACAACAACCAATCATGTACCCAAATCAAGTTAATCACTCGATAATACAAAATAATGCTATTTAAAATACGGCAACCCAAGGCTTACGTCCAAAGCTACCAAAGACCCAAAAGATTTCATAGTTTATTAATCATTACTAATAAGCTTATTGAAAACATAAAACTCCCCTTACAAACTTGGAATTTCGGAATGAAGACCAAACCCTAAATCTTCCCAAACTTTAAAATATAAAATCTTTGTTCTAAGCCAAAATTTAAAGACCCATGGTATTATAAATCATAACAAGGTAGGAATAGGTTTAATAAAACAATTAAACCCCGAATTTTTCTCAAATTTTCGGACTCCTATAAAAAACCCCTCAAAAACACATATTTTAAATCACTCAAATCATGAACAACTCTTTTTCCGATAAGGCAAATTATAATAGAACCTAAGATGGGTTTAAAATCAAGTTAAGAAACAAGAAAAACCACCCCATTAAGTCTGATTTTTGAAATATACAAGAAGCCCAAAAATTTGCCATGAAAAGTTTAAGCAAGGACAATAAATCTTGAAGAAAATAAGGGTAAAGGAAAGAGGGGAAGAAGAGACAATTGTTAGAATCTTAAGTTTTGATGAGGACTGGCCCCATAGATAACATAAGTAAATAGAATGTAAGTTACCGTTGAATTTAAACAAGTAAAATCTGATAGGTAACCGATTACTATTGTTAGAGCTAAAGACTATCGCAAATGAAAAGCCCAACAATAGCTGATGGAAACTTGGCTGAAAATCTAAAGTAAATGTTTCTATAGCTAAGTGTATCCCTATCGCTAATAGACAAAGAGCCATAGCAAATGAAGACTTAGAAATAACAAAGTTAATCTCTATCGCTAAATCCTTCACTATCGCTAAGAAATATTCTATCGCTAGAAGTTCATTGAAAACATGGATAATTGAAAGGAAGAACAACTAGTAGAAAAATGAACCAAGTCCTTGAGCTATTGGAATCAGCTAGCGATATCATAAGCTACTATCGATAACAGGATTAGCTATCATTATCTAAATACTTGAGGAAATAACATAAGTTACTCAGATAGCTAAACAAACTTGCGATAACAAAGGTCACTAGCGATAACGCATCTAGCTATCGATAGGAGAATGCTCATTATGATAACTTAGACAATCTAATAAGCTGATACATTGAGCTAATGGACTAAACTTGCGATAACATCTGCTGTGCATTACATGGTTACTTGTTTAGCTAACAGTTCAAGTGCAGGAATTATAATATGCAGTTAATGATAGCAAATCATGCTAGCGCTACTGAAAAAGCTGCTATGCAAGTACAGTTCGTACAGATGCTCAGAACGCTCAGACTACATCTCTCTTAGCTCACCCTACACAAGAGTAGTTGAAGCTAGAGCAGAAAGTTAACCTCGATGAAGAAAGTGCATTAATTGCCAACGGCTATGAGCTCTCAACGACCATATTCAAACGGCCTCATGAAGATGAACGCAATGGCAAATCTGAGAAGAGATATAAATATAGAACTTGAGCATTTATGAAGATTTGACGAAAAACAAAGAATATTCACAAACATATTCATTGCTCTCTGTTTCTAGTATTTATTGTTCTTAGTGATTTTATTTGTACTTAAGTGATTATCATAATCTGTTCATTAAGTGAACTTTATTATTGAAATCCCTACTGTTTGAGGTTGTTCTAAAGCTTGGTGCTTTGAGAACAGGGTAGTAACCTTACAGGTAGTAAGAGGGAGTGTTTAGAGGGATTCTAAAACTCTGTAAATGTTGGCAGGTGAACCTATGTTGTAAAACCTGTGGTTAGTGGAACCCAACGAGGAGTTGGAGAACTGGACGTAGGCAGTGTTGGCCGAACCAGAATAAAGATTATGTTGCTTTAATTAGTTTTTAATTTTCGGAAGCACAATTCACCCCCCTCTTGTGCGATTGCCATTCTCATTTGGTATCAGAGCAGGTCTTCTCTGTTTGATTCCAACGAATCTGAGAAGTAAAGATCATAATGGCATCGCTTGAAAATATTCTACCTGAAGGAAGTTCCATTAACAAGCCTCCTGGCTTTGATGGGAAGCACTACACCTTCTGGAAACTTAAGATGAAGATCTACATCAAAGCAAATGGGTACAAACTTTGGAAGATCATCGAAGAAGGAGATATCGTGCCTAAAGACACCTTGGGCATTCCAAAGGCTAAGGATGAATTTACAGATGAGGATATTGCTAATCTAGAGCTGAACAGCAAAGCAGTTCTCATGATCCAAAGTGCCCTCAGTCAAACTGAGTTCTTTAGAGTTCTTTAGAGTGAGCCATTTGAACACTGCTAAAGAAATGTGGGAAGATCTGCAGATTGCTCACGAGGGAACCACTAGAGTAAAGGATAGATGCGTTGAAATGCTAGTTGAAGAATTCCACAAGTTCGAAATGACTGAAGGAGAAAAGATAAGAGATCTAAAGATCAGATTCAATCATCTCATCAATAATCTTGCTGCTCTAGGAAGGAAAATTACATAAAAAGAGCAAGTTAATAAGATTCTGAAAGTTCTAAAAGGAGATTGGCTCATGAAGGTCACTGCCATACAAGAAATGCAAGGAGAATCAACTAAGTCTATCACAGCCCTGTTTGGCAGCCTTGCAGAATATAAGCCAACCTTGATAGCCGAAAGGGAAACTCAAGGAAATTCCAAAAGGAAGTCCCTTGCTCTTGCTGTATCTGAGAAAGACGAAATTGATGATGAAGATGAAGATGAAGATCTTGATGATGAGGACATAGCTCTCATGGCCAGAAAGTTTAAAAAGTTCTTCAGAAGAATAGGAAGATTCCAGAGAGGTGGTTCTAGCTTCAAGGACTCTCAGAAGGGCAAAGCTCCTATGTGCTTTGAATGCAAGAAGCCAGGTCACTTCAAAGCTAAGTGTCCAAGTCTTCAAAGATTAAAGGAAAAGGAGAAAAAGAAGAAGACTTTTGGAAAGAAGAAAGCTTATTCGTCATCCATCTGGGGTGATAGTTCTGATGAAGAAGGTAGCGATAGTGAAGAGTGTGCCAACCTCTGCCTAGTTGCTCAAGAAGAGCAAAGTGACTCTGAGGTATCTGATTCTGAACCCTCTTACTCTGAACTTCAAAGCTTGTATGATGAAATGCACATTGAACTAATGAAACTTGCTAAAGAAGTTGTCATATTAAGAAAAGAAAACAAGGAACTTAAGAAAAATTCCTCTTCACAAAAAGTTTCTTCTTCACTATCGATAGAAGATGAGCTATCGCAAGTTCCCAGAAATGAGCCTTCGATAGCTGAGCCTCTATCGATAGCAACTCCTTCAAATTTTGAAAATTGTTCTAACTGTGAAAAATTATTGAAGGAAAAAGAAAAGCTTTCAAATGTTTTAGAAAAATTTACGAAAGGCTCAGAGACGTTAAATGTGATTTTAAATAATCAAAAGGTTTTTAGAGACAGAACTGGTATTGGTTATGAGCCTAAGCAAAAATTTCCAAAGAAATGGGTTGAACCCAAGGTGAAGACATATATGAAATATTTTAGAAAATCCTCTGAATATTCTTCACCGTATAGTTTTTGCAATTATTGTAACAAGAAAGGCCATACACAGTCAACTTGCAATCACAGAAAATATGGAATTAGTAGCTCTTATAAGTGGGTTCCTAAAGGAACTCATGTGCCTAAGGTTTTTACAAACTTAGAGCACAAGACTAACCTTAAAGGACCCAAGAAAGTTTGGGTACCTAAATCTGTTTAGTTTGTGCAGGTGTGTCTTAAAGCATCCAACAAAGGAAAATGGTATATTGATAGTGGATGCTCAAGACATATGACTGGAGACAAGAACAAAATAAAAAATCTAGTGATAAAGGATGGAGCCAAAGTTAGTTTTGGTGGAAACCAAAGTGGAAAGATCACTGGAGTTGGAGAAGTTGGTCCAGTCAAGGATGTTTACCTAGTAGATGGTCTCTGCCACAACTTGCTGAGTGTTAGCCAAAGCACGGATAATGGTAACTGGGTAATTTTTGATTCTAATGAATGTCTTATTGTTGATAAAAATGATTTAGAGATAAATAAATCTAATCTCAAGTGTAAGATAAAAGCAAACAGAAATGGAAATTTGTACACTTTGGATTTATGCCAACAACTTGAAGAAAAATGTTTTATTTCAAATGATGAAACTTGTTGGCTATGGCATAAGAGGCTAGCTCATGTAAACTTCACTCAACTTGATAAGTTAGTCAAAAGAGAGCTAGTTATAGGCATTCCTATCTTTAGTACTAAACATGATTTAATCTGTGAATCCTGTCAAAGAGGTAAACAAACAAAGTCCTCTTTTAAAATTAAGAAGGCAGTCTCCACAAGCAGGCCATTGGAACTAATCCACATGGATTTAGTTGGGCCAGCAAGAGTGAAAAGTCTAGGTGGAAGTCTATACACTCTTGTAGTCGTGGATGACTATTCAAGATTTACCTGGACTATGTTTCTTTCCTCTAAACATGAAACTTTTGATGCCTTTTGTGTGCTTGCTAAGAAATTACAGAATGAAAAAGGCACAAAGATTGTAGCAATCAGGACTGATCATGGAGGAGAATTTGAGAACAAAGAGTTCATGGAACTGTGTGATGAAAACAGGATTGAAGACAACTTCTCTGCCCCTCGTACTCCACAACAAAATGGTGTTGTAGAAAGAAAGAGCAGAGTGCTCACAAAAATGGCAAGAAGCATTCTGAACGAGAAACAAGTGCCTCAAATATTTTAGGCAGATGCTATGAGCACAGCTTGCTACATCTCAAACAGAGCTTATATCAGAAAGGGGATGGAGAAGACTCCATATGAGCTCTACAAGGGTAGGAAGCCCAATATCAGTCACCTGAGAAATTTTGGATCAAAATGCTACATTCACAACAACGGAAAGGTAAATTTAGGTAAATTCGATCCTAAGTCTAACATTGGCATATTTATAGGCTATTCAAATAAAAGCAAAGCATATAGAGTCTATAATAAAAGAAGTCAAACTGTTGAAGAATCTATGCATGTAGTATTTGATGAAACACCTCAAGAAAAACAACAATCTGTTGATGAGGATGAAAACTTTACAAAGTTTTTAAAACAGCCCCTATCGATAGCACCTCAGCCATCGATAGCAAATCCTGAAAACAACACTGAAAATGATCAGGATGAAACTAAAGATGATCTAGATGAAGCTAACGAACCTCAATCTTCCATAAGACATCTTAAGAATCATCCTCCTGAACAGATTATTGGAGAAATTTCAAAAGGAGTTACAACAAGAAGGCAACTACAAAATGAAATGGAATTTTCTTGCTTTCTTTCTCAAGTTGAACCAACTTGCGTTGATGAAGCTCTTGCTGAAGAGACTTGGAAGGAATGAGTGATAAGTCAAAGTCACTTATTCAACATGGGATCATGCCTGCTAGCGATAGCAACTCGATCTAGTGATAGCAAGTCACTTTACAGGTCAGAATGCGAAACTTTTAGCGTGTGTTTGTCACTGATGCTAATTTCTGAAACTTATAAAATTAGGTCATTTGCAGTTGCATTCATTTTACATTCATTCTCTTCTACTCCAAACATTGTCTGAACATTCTCTGAGCATTTTTGAATACATTTTTGCATCCATAAAACCCTAAACCAGAAATGGCCAGAACCAAAGTACCCAACGTCTTGAAGATCTCTAGCGATAACCTATCTCTCAAATCAGCTAGTAAAAGGTCTCGGCCTCAAAAGAGTGTCTCATTTTCAAAAGAAATTGCTGAACCTAACCCCAACGTCAAAGAGAAACCCCTGCTAATATACCCTACCTATCAGCTCCTCTCGCAACCCCAATGAAACTCTTTGCAGATAAGGGAACCCTAGATAGGGCTGTTGTCTGGGTAGATTTGAAGTATTTCAAGGAACAGGGATTTGACTTAGACGCCTGGTTGCTGCCATACCAGAACTGGGTGAGTGTGAAGAATGACTACAACGAAGAAGTTCTGAGATTCTTCTACTCACATCTGAAAGCTATCCCAGTTTACAAGAAAGGTCTTCTCAGGAACATATCTTTTGAAGCCACTGTCAGAGGGAAAGGTTTTGTCTTTGGTTGGTCTGCTATCAACAAAATTTTGGGGATCCATGGGGCAGGTTACAACAAATTGCAGATGACTGAGCAATATTCAGACGAAGAACTTGCTGAAATCTATGAGACTTCATCCAACAAGCCAGGCAGCATGCCAGTACTTAACCGGATTCTTCATTATGTCTATACAAGAATTATGACTCACAAGTCAGGAAATTTCAGCAGTTTTGCAAAGATTGATAATCCCTGGCTTGAAAATCTCATTCAGAAGATCCCTCTCAATCCTGGCCAGATTATATGTATGGAGTTGCACAGATTTCTCTCTGACAAGTCTACCAAGGCCCCTCTTCCATACCCTCAGCTTATATCCCTCATCCTTGAATTTTCCAAGATTAAATCATTAGGGACTGTTGAGAACAAGAAGTGCAAACAGGTCACCATCTCCACCTTGAAGAAAATGGGGATTCCAGTCGCTGCTGATAGAAGTATTTTTGCTTCTAAATCTCAAGCCTCTCAAGTTCCATCTTCCTCAACTCGTCCTGAATCTGTTGAAGAACGAGGTTCAGTCTCAAAGAGCTCCTCCTCCTCCTCATACTGAACCAAAAGCCTCATATTTCTCCAAGGAAGCTGTTGAGGAAATAGTCTTCCTACTCTCTGCTGAGTTCGGTTTTGCTCTGGAGGCACAGAAAGCTGAGTTATTGAAGCATATTCAGAAGCTTCAGGCTCAAGTTAAGAATTTGGAAGCATCTCTGAGTCTCTCCAGGCCATTTACATCTCAAGGTATCTCATCCCCTCATCACTCCCCACTTCATCACTCTCACTCCCCTCTACTCTCCCAAAATCATTCTTCTACTTCTTCTTCCTCTCCCAGTCCACCACATTCTCCTCTCAACCTTCACCTTTCTCCAACTCCCCAGCTTAAAGTCCCCACTCCTCCAGTCTCTCCTATCGCTAGCTCCCATTCACTTCATCTTTCTCATTACCCATCTCCTCCCAACTTCAAACATCCTAGCCCTTCTCCTAGAGCTAGCTACCATTCCCCAACCAAATAGCCAACACCTCCAGACACTCCTACCGCTAACTCTTCTGCTATCTCTAGCCCACTACCACACACCTCACCCTCCTCCATAACCAAAATCCCAACACCACAAACAACCCTATCGCTAGCCCCTCCCCTAGCGATAGCACCCATACTTCACCACCACTAGAGCCTACCTCTATCGCTACCACCATCACCACAATTCCTTCTTTTCTCATCTCTTCCCAAACTCCTGCCCAGCCCTCTTCACCTATCCCTGGTAGTGATGATGATAAAAAGGGGGAGAAGCACATGGAGATAAATGAGGAGCAATCTCTGAAGGAACCCATGATAGCAGAAGAAGTTGAGCAAGTAATAATAAAAATTGCGCACTGCTACATGGAATCAGAGGATCACAGAACCCCTCCTCCTCCTCAAGAAAAGGCTCAAGCTCCTCCAGAAACGAGAAAAAGGAAAGCTACAGCTGAAAGCCTGAAAGGGAAAAGGGCCAAGAGAAAAGCAAGGAAAAATATATCCTTCAAGGTCACTCCCAAGGCTACCTCAGAAGCCGTTTCAGCCAGAGCTCCAAGGATAAAAATGACAGCCCCAAAGCCAAAGGCCAAAGCATCTGAAAAGCATTCTCTTCCTCCAGATTTTTCAAAAGAAGACAATAAAGCAATAGCAGAACTCTTAAGGCAAGACAAGGAGGAAGCCAAAAAGAAAGAATTAGAAGATGATTTAGCAAAAGAAAAACCTGCTAAAGATAAGATGGCTGAATGGAAGGCTGCTTATGAAGCAAGAAAAGCTGAATTGGCTGCATGGAAGGTGCAATATGAAGAACAGAAAAAGGCTAAAGCAAGAAAAGAAGAGAGAGCTAAAAAGGTGCCAGAAAAGAAAGTACCACTTCTCGCCCTCACAGAATGTCAAAAGAAGAAAGGGAAAGGGCTGAAAAAGAGGCTGCTAACAAGAAAGCCCTTGAAAAGGCTATGATAAAGCATAAAGAAGCCCTTGAGAAGAAAGCTGCCTTTGAGGCAAAGAAGAGGGCAAGAATAGAGAGAGATGTAGAGGTAGCTGCTCAAAGGGAAGAAGAAAGGAGAAGAAAGGAAATTTCTCAAGGAAAACGGGTGGCTCCTCAGGAATTTCCATCAGAGAGCTAGTTCAGAAAATTGAAGAAGAAAGAGCTAAGGGTGGTCCCAAGAGCATTAACGAAGACAAATTCTTCTACCCAGATTCTAAGCTATCTAACTATCCTGACGAAGAGTACTTTGCCACAACCTCTGGAGCGAATTTTGAAAATGATTACACCCTAACCTTTAGAAATTTCTCTGAATATCAATCATACCTAGCTAGTCATGACATTTCTGATTTTAATTTTGAGTTTGAAATTTCATTTGAAAGGCTAACATATGAATATGAACTTGATGGCTCTGACTCTGATAAGTCAGAATAAAAATGTACAGTTTTTCATCTCAATTTTTGCTTTGAACATACTTATATCATATGCTCTGAACATGCATTACCATTATTTCATAATCTGATATATGCTTATACATATTTATGCTCTGAGCGTGCTTGTTTTACTTATGTTTTGTCATCATCAAAAAGGGGGAGAATGTTAGAATATTAAGTTTTGATGAGGACTGACCCCATAAATATCATAAGTAAATAGAGTGTAAGTTTCCTGTGAATTAATCAAGTAAAATCTGATAGGTAACAGATCACTATCGCTAGAGCTAGAGCCTATCGCTAATAGATAAAGAGCCATAGCAAATGACTTAGAAATAACAAATTTAATATCTATCACTAAGTCATTTACTATCGCTAGAAGTTCATAGAAAACATAGACAAATGAAAGAGAGGACAAACAGCAGAAATATAAATCAAGACCTTGAGCTAATGGAATCAGCTAGCGATATCATAAGCTGCTATCGATACCAGGTTAAACTATCAATAAAAAAGTACTTCAGATAATAAACATTCAGATAGCTAGTGCCTGAGAGAAAATGGGTTAACTAGCGATAACATAGTTACTAGCGATAACGCTTCTAGCTATCGATAGGAGAATGCTCATGGTGATAACTTAGACAATCTAATAAGCTGATAGATTGAGCTAATAGACTAAGCTTGCGATAGCATCTGCTGTGCATTACATTATTATTTGTTTTAGCTAATAGGTTAAGTGCAGGAATTATACTATGCAGTTAGCGATAGCAAAGCATGCTAGCACTACTGAAAAAGCTGCTATGCAAGTACAGTTTGTACGGATGCTCAGAACGCTCAGTCTACATCTCTCTTAGCTCACCCTACACAAGAGTAGTTAAAGGTAGAGCAAAAAGTTAACCTCGATGAAGAAACTGCATTAAATGCCAATGGCTATGAGCTCTCAACGACCATATTCAAATGGCCTTATGAACGCAATGGCAGATCTGAGAAGAGCTTTAAATACAGAACTTGAGCATTTATGAAGGACTGACGAAAAACAAGAATATTCATGAACACATTCATTGCTCTCTATTTTCTGTATTTATTATCCTAAGTGTTTTTATTTGTACTTAAGTGATTATCATAATCTGTTCATTAAAGTGAACTTTATTGTTGAAATCCTCTACTGTTTGAGGTTGTTCTAAAGCTTGGTGCTTTGAGAACAGGGTAGTAACCTTACAGGTAGTAAGGGGGAATGTTTAGAGGGATTCTAAAACTCTGTAAAGGTTGGCAGGTGAACCTGTGTTGTAAAACCTGTGATTAGTGGAACCCAACAAGGTGTTGGAGAACTGGACGTAGGCAGTGTTGGCTGAACCAGTATAAAGATTGTGTTGCTTTGATTAGTGTTTAATTTTCGGAAGCACAATTCACCCCCCTCTTGTGCGATTGCCATTCTCATTTGGTATCAGAGCAGGTCTTCTCTGTTTGATTCCAACGAATCTGAGAAGTAAAGATCATTATGGCATCGCTTGAAAATATTCTACCTGAGGGAAGCTCCATTAACAAACCTCCTGGCTTTGATGGGAAGCACTACACCTTCTGGAAGCTTAAGATGAAGATCTACATCAAAGCAAATGGGTACAAACTATGGAAGATTTATCGAAGAAGGAGATATCGTACCTAAAGACACCTTGGGCTTCCCAAAGGTTGAGGATGAATTTACAGATGAGGATATTGCTAATCTAGAGTTGAACAGCAAAGCAGTCCTCATGATCCAAAGTGCTCTCAGTCAAACCGAGTTCTTCAGAGTGAGACATTTGGACACTGCTAAAGAAATGTGGGAAGCTCTGCAGATTACTCACGAGGGAACCACTGGAGTAAAAGATAGACGTGTTGAAATGCTAGTTGAAGAGTTCCACAAGTTCGAAATGACTGAAGGAGAAAAGATAAGAGACCTGGAGATCAGATTTACTCATCTCATCAATAATCTTACTGCTTTAGGAAGGAAAATTACAAAAAAAGAGCAAGTTAATAAGATTCAGAAGCACAATTCACCCGCCCTTCTTGTGCGATTGTCATTCTCAGTCTCTTCTTCTCTCCCTGTATGTGTAGGGACGTGTTGTGCCCCAATCTTATGATTGGACTTCGCAACTTTCCTCTTCACCAGGGATAAGTCAATTGGTAGTTTGGTAATTTTCAACATTGAGGACAATGTAAATTTCAAGTGTGGGGGAGGGACTAGGTAGTCTTACTGCTTGATCTATTGATTTTATCATATTATGATGATTATGCCACATTAGAGGAAATTTTTGTCAAAATTTTTTTCAAAACCAAGGTAAATTTTGCTCCTTAGTCTTTCATTGTGATAGAGGGTCGCATTCATTGCAATGGAGGACCTAGTTGCATTTTCTATCCATTTTTAAAACTTGTTTTGTGAAAACCTAGTGTGGCAAAAATTTTTGAAAACCATGGAGTAAGAATGGACCTTAACCTTTTGACCAATGAGCTTCATGAGCAATGGGAAGAATTCAAAGAACTATGCAGTTTAGCCTTTCAATTTTCAAGAGCTAGTGATGAGTTATTTTCAAGCATATGCATTGTGTTAATTGGCCTTGCAATTGGATGTTCAATTAGCAATTGAGGTTAACCTTTTTGTGAGATTTTTGGGCCTACTTTCATTTCAAGAGTGTATACTTGCTTGATCATTCAATTTTTAGAACTTGTCTTTACTCTTTGTCAAAGCTAAATTTCATTCATACATGAAGATGATTTAGGCATTCATTTCATCACCCTATTTTCCCAAACACAAACCCATAACATAACATTTTCCATTGTTCACCCACTTTGACCTATTCCTTGGTTGTAATGCATTAATGTGAATTTTGTGAAGAAGCATTAAGTTTGAGCCACTTTTGTTTGTTATTAATTCCATGCATATATTAGAAAGAAAAATCAAATAGAAAAGTGTGCACAAAAAAATAATAATAAAAAGAGAGAGAGAGAGGAAAAAGAAAGAAAGGAAGAAGGTTTGAAGAATAAGACATTTCTTGATGTGGCATTATCATTGTTGAAATTATGCTCTCATATACTATGTGCCCTAATAGTAACATTAAATTGCATTTCAACATTTCCTTTTCCATAACATGCAATCCATCTTGCCTTTTCCATCATTTCAACCCTACAAGTCCTTTTGATTCATACATGATTGTATGCTTGAGTGGAGATATTAGAGTAGTTACAAGCTTATGGCAAATTGTTGTTTGAGCAATTTGAGTGTGAAAAACCCGACATAAGGTAAGAAGAGTGAAACACTATTATCTTGAGAGTCCTCTTTGCCGTTGCTTATCCAATTGCTTTGCCAATTCTCCCTTTGCATATTCTTGATCATGATTCACGCTAGCTTGAGATTATTGATTGGTTAAAACCATTCTTCTTTGCATTGTACCCTTTCTCCGGGAGTACAAAGGTTTAAGTGTGGGGGAAATGATTGCACCATATTTTTATACACTTTTCATTGATAAAATCATTGGATTATTGCATGTTCTTGGGGTAATTGCACCTAATTAGGTTAATTTATGACTTTTGCACACTTTGTTGGAATTTGATCTAGTCGAGGGCAATTTGGGCATAATTAGCATGATTTATTTTTCAACCCATTTTCAAGAACATTTTGATGCTACCTTAGGTCCATTTCATATGCAGGTCATAGAAGAAACATGCACAAACTAAGAAGCCAAGTTGCAGTGAAGAATTCTGGATGGAGCAGAAGAAGAAACTAAGAGAGAAACAGAATCAATGTCTCTTCACCGGCGAGAAGGACAAAAAGAGGCAGAAGCTCCTGTCCCTCACTGCGGCGAGATCACGGCGAACGAACCCAGAATTCCAGAACCAACGCCCATGGCGAAGTCACGAAATTCTACAGAAATCTGACGCGATTTTAGGGTTTCTGAGGGAGTATAAATGGATCCTAACAATCCTATCTTCGGGATCTAAGCCTCAAAACGCGAAAATACCTCAGTTATCCTAGGGTTCCATCATCTATCCTCATTCTCCACTAAAATCCTCTCATCCCTACTAATCTTCACCTCAAATTCCATTGATTTTCTTGTTCTTTCCCTTTCTAACTTCCATTTCCACTCCAATTTTCCTTCTATCTTCCTTACTCATTGAGGCTGTCATCATGGGTACTCTTGGGCTCGAGTTTAAAGACATGAGAGGCTAGAATCTTGGTGCTTTGGTGGTGTGAAGGTGGCTTGAGCTTCAATGGGCGAAATAGGGGAGTTATTTGTTTCCTCATGCTCTTTTCCTTATGTATTGAGTTTTGTGATTGCAATTCTCTTGTATATTTGGATTGGAGACATGTTTTTCCTCTTTCATTGTCTTTAAATTGGAATATTTGTGTTGGATATTGAGTTATGTTAATTGAATGATGTCTATGTTTGAATTTCCTATTGGGTTTGTGATGCTATATGATTTTTAGTGGTTGCTAGATTGTGTAGCTTAATTTATCCAATTGAATGTTGTGGTTGCTCATTCTCGAGAGGAATCGGTTTTCAAAACTCATGTTCCAACACACACCAAGTGGAGCTTAACACTAACCCTGAGTAATGGCTAAGAAAGTGGTTGCTCGATTAGTCATTAATTAGGGCTAGTGGACCCCTAGTGGTTGCTTAGGGATTTTTCAATTATACTTGGTGCATCTTTTAACTCCCAATATCAATTTAATGAAGCGTGAGAGCCACTGTAGCACTACCAAAGCCCATTTTATAAATTCCCTTAATCCAAACCCTTTTCTCCCTTTTAATCAAAAGAAAATTACAAAAACAAGTAATAGCAATTGTCAATAGTTTTATTAAATGACTTTTCAAAATCAAACCCCCATACCTTTTATAGTTTCAATTACTTTTAGTTAGCTCAGGTAGTTTAGAAGGACTCCTTAAGTGAAACGATCCGGGATTGTGCCACTTTACACAATCCTTAGTAATTATTGTGATTTTAACCCCAAGGCGTAAGGAAAAGGTTAAATCAGCACTATAACCCAAAATTCTCACAATGATTGTATCAACAATTTATATTAACAAATTCTTATCACACAGCAAGAACACAAATAACTCGTCTACATGATTCAATATAACTTTACTTGAGAGTCAACTTAGCTTTATGATGATGAAAACAGAACTGGACAACAAAGTAACAAGACATATATAACTATACCTAATTTCTCCAACTTAGGAGTAACAAGAAATACACAAATTAAACTCTTAATAAAAATTAAACTAAAGAGGGTAATCTTTCGGTTCACAGGTAAAAAATCTGAGGATCAAATTGCACATAATTTGTCCAACTTACTTGTCCATTCAGTATTGGTACCCCTGGCTACGAGTCATATCCTTCACTCCTTCAAGCTACAAGAAATATCCAGTCTAATAAGTAATACTCATTTGTAAAAAGAAGAAAACATTGGAAATTCGATCCTAACATAAAGAATTTCACAAAGCAAGCCTCACCGGACCACTCTCATAGATAAGCTCATAACAAGCAGGGGAAAGGCATCGTAAAACACAATTCTCACTTGATATCATCGGAGATTTACATTGCCAGCCCCATAGACCACTATTACCAACAAATTATATAGCAACTTGTATCAAAAACTACAATTTAATAGGAAATTAAAAGGAATCAATTTAGTAAGAATCAATTTGACAGGAAAAAGAGGAAAACCTGTCAATATCAGTGTAACACTGAAGTTTTTCTTACCTAACCTCAACGTCCTGTAGAAAAAAGAAAGAATGAAATAAAAAGGAAACCCATAAAAATCTGATTAACTAATTTAGGTGTAAATCTAACCTAAGGCCTGTAAATTGAGAGGGAAATTAGAGGAAGAATAAAGACATACAGTGATCGGACAATGAGACTTGGTGAGAACTTGGGACGAATAAATGAAAATGAAGATTCAACATACAAGTATAAATTCACATATACAATCAAACATTAGCTCCATCATCCCTTCATTATCCGCAAACTCCTCTTTCATCCCGCACATCCCGAATCATCAAAGAGAGAAGGAGCAGAAGCTTCAAAATTCCCAAACCTCAAAAAAAAATCTAACATACACATTATATATCAATTCTTTACTTATTTTATCAACATTTTCATTGGGGAACATAGAAGAATCAGCACCAAAGCAACAGAGTAGAAACCGAAAACACCAGAGGTAAACATCATAAATTTCGAAACCCCATAAATTAAACATACTACTCCGAAAATCAACTCCACTTTACCTCTAATCAAGTTTGATCAAACTTAATCTTAATTTTAACCCTGATTCCACCCTAAATTGTGCCCCTACAGTGGCAAGATTTAGGGCTTTTGAAGGAAATTAGCCAAACATCAAACCACCATTCAAAATCTTTCCCAAAATCTCTAATTAGAAGCATAAACTTCATTTTCACTGATTTAACAAACCCTAAAATCCTAAACCTGAATTCGCTCCCTCTCTAGTCTCGTACAAATCAAAAGAAAAAAGGGTAGGAATGAGAAGAGGAGATTCACCTAAGTTTGAAACCACTCTTGCATACGCCATCAGAGCCCCACACCACCGAAAATCGCCTCCGTCGACAACAATGGTGGCTTAGGACGAATAATTTCGGAAGGAAAATGCATTTAGCACTTGAAAATTCACCTTTTTGAAAAGGTGGGTTCAATCTTTCAATAAAAAGAAAACCAGAACATGATGGTGGTGGTGATTTGTTCGAAGGAGTGAAAAATCCAGAACAAGAAATGGGGGTGGGGGTTTGAAGGTGGAGATAGATGATGGCGTTGAGAACTAAATCCCAGAAGCTTTCCCTAAAATTGCCTAAACAACTGAATCCATGTCTCACATATGTAAATGAGACGTGAAATCACAAACTTTCCATGTCTCATTTACATATATGAGACGTGGATTCCTAAGTTTTCACATCTCACAAAATATATGAGATGTGAAAACTTTTTTTACAAAAACTTTCTACATCTTATTTTCATATATGAGATGTGGATTCCTAGGTTTCCATGTCTCGCAAAATATATGAGAAATAGAAAGTATTTCCCGCTTTTATTTTTGACTATATTTTAATTTGCCTGCATTTATTTCACTAAAATTCATGTCTCACAAATGAAAATGAGACGTGAAAACTATTTTACACGTCTCATTTTCATTTGTGAGACTTGATTTGTCCGCACACTTCTCTACATATCTACACTTTTGCCATCGCCTTTTTTCTAAGTCTAATATTTAAAAAAGAGATGTAAAATAGGGACATAGATTATATTTTTCGTAGTAGTGTGCAGTGTGATGCCACAAACACACGCGTGGACACACGGTCCCTGGGGGTAAGTAACCAAGTAAGCGTAACACAAAGCCATGAAATAAGCGCAGGTATAAAACTCACGATTAACAAGCACAGGAATGAGGCCCATGTATATCAAGTATGAGTGTTGTGCCCACGAATGTCAAGCGAGCTCAATATTAACAATGGTGCATTAAGGACTAATAGTACTTCTGTTAGTAACCAACATTCTGTATTTAGTCCTGTAAAAAAATTTCAAGCATTCATGGGATCTAATTACAATCTATAAATATAAACAACCACATATAATGAAAAGTAATAATTCAAAATTAAAGACCAGACCATGAAGTTCTATATATACTATCTCCAGAATTACTTTCAAACATGCACAAATTCCATATCATATGTGTATATATACATTAGTACAAATCCTTATTATCTACTCTATTCTATATCAATGATATGCTAAGATCATTCTAACAAAATTTCCATAAGAAATCATCTTCATCAAGAAATGTGATGGTAAAACTAAACTATTACAAGTACTAGAATATCACTTATGAAACTGTATAGGACGTTATTCACTCACCTGCTGAGCTCCCATATATATGACATATCATACCTATCATCTTCCAAGCTATATTCACTCCTTAATCCCCTAATGTCAAAATCAAAATCATAGTTATTTCTTCTATAAGCTTTATAAAATAATATCACACTTAGTAACAATACAACCATTTATTTCATATTAACTATAATAGCCAATCGTATTATTCTAGCTTAAATTCATATTTCTTAAATCATTTAACAATAATCTTCAACTACTCAAGAGACATAAGCAAAATCCACAATATAAGTTTGTTAAGAAGATTATCAAGGTCTTGACTTCAATTTTACGCATGTAAAATGCCAGGTAGATCAAGTAATTAATCCTTCAGATTTCAAATCAGCACTTTCCATCTACAAGACTTCTAAAATAAATCTCATCACAAGGTATAATAAGTCAAAGAATTAAGCCATCATTCAAACACAAAATTTCAAATTTTCTCATAATTATGCGATATTTCATAACAAGAAATTCACAACCAATCTTTTCTTCAAATTCTTGTACTTATCTCTCATTCAATACAGCCCAAGATAGGATTTAAATCACAACTCAAAATATAACCTAAGTACTTCACCATTTAAAATATCATTAGAAACACATCCAAATAAACCTCTTTCATATCAAACATTTTATTTCTGGGAAAGCATAACCATAATGTAAAACTTATTACCCATACATATTTAAATGTTCATGACAGTTTCATAAAGTTCCTCAACTCAATTTTTTTAAGAAAAAATCAACCTAAAATAACTATAAAACACCTCTCCAATCTATCTTGTTCCTACTATAGCATAAACAAAACAACATACTTTGACCAGCACAAGCAACTTTTTCCTCAAAAGACTATCTAACTAGAAATCCCCAACATATGTATAATTTAATTAGGAGGGAAAAGAATTTTTTAACCATATTATAGCCCTCCTCCCTTCAATTATTCAATTGGCTCCTATTTAAACACTCCCCTATCAGATGCAACATCATCTCTAGGAAAGAAAAGAAATTAATCTAATACCATACCATGCATGGAAGCAGAGGACAAGGAGAAGAAAATGAGATTTCAGCTTACCCACATGGAATCACTTTATGGGGTATTGAAAGAAAAGTCAGTGAAGAAGGTTCCCACCATCACCAGAAAGAAAAACTGAAGGAAAGACGATGATAGAGGAGGAAGAATGGCTCCATGAATATAGCCAGCAAAGGGAAAAAGAAGAAACCGAATGAGATGTTCCCCTATGCCCAAGACGACTCTGATTTTTAAACGAAAGAAATGGCAAGAATACCGAACAAAGAAGGAAAGGATCAACAAATAGAGGCGAAGAAAGGAAGAAGGAGTTGGCGGCATGCACGCACAAGCTACAGCCAAGAAGAATAAAGAAGGATGGAGTGAGTTACAGGGCATGATATCTGGAAGCTTCTGTTCTTCCGTGCGTGAAGAATATGTAATGAAGATAAAAACAACAAAGATCTGATTTATTTAATTTATAATTATTTTTGTAAAAGAACATGAGGGTGTTTTAGTCATTACAAAGGTGTTGTGTTATAATCATGTCTGATTTAGGATAATTATGGCTCGATTGTTATTTCCTATTCTGTTTGGTCAGATTGTATGCACTTATTTCCTAATTGTATTTTCCTTTCTTATCTACTCTCAAATCTCTATATATTGTAATTTATTCTAGTCTCATAACATATCAATAAGAGAGTATTTTTCTCTGAGATTTACTCATGCTGAAACCAAAATTAAAATTTCACATTTTAACAGAGAAAAATTCCAAATCAAAACTCCAATACATTTAATCATATCTAGTGCAACCAAGCTACCAACTATTCATTGTTTTCAATTTGCATCAAATAGACAAATATTAGTAATTAAAATATTACATTAATTCCTCCTTTGATAAAAAATTTACATTACTTTCTGGATCAATATTATCTCACATTAATATCATACTTTACTATATAATTATCTTCTTTAGATTTCTGGGTCATGACAATAATAGTGCCATAACAAGTTTATTTCTTCTTCCACTTACCCTTTCCTCTTGTTCTTACTATTTTCTTGAACTATCATCCAAGAAATCGAGTTAAACTTCTACCATTGAACTTAAGAACAAATAACATTGTCAGAGCTCACATGTAATAAAAAACATGCACATTAAAACTTAGAATTGGCATCCATGGCCATGACGCAATTAAAGAAAAACATTCAACTTGTTCGAGATAAATTAGTTATTCAAGTTATGGCAAAGTAAGAGGTATAATAAAATATAACCACAAATTTAATTCAATAATGGGTAATGTTGCTCCAATAATGTTCTTTTTTGTTTCTGATTTGTTTTCAATTAACCTTCCTTCTCTTGAAGTTTGGACTGTTTTAGGTCTTGTGAAAGGATGCATTCATCATGATATTAGGGAATTAAAGTTTATCGTACTTGTCATTTAAACCACAACTTAATTTTCTCTTTTAACTTCACATGCTTCTCTCCCATGATTTTTCATGCATATTCCATTTTCAAACTTTAATTTATCAAAAAAAAAATTCTTTATATAATTTCATCTATATGTCAAAACTGAACGTCAGGGCAGTTTTGCACAAAATTTTCATTTTGCTTCCTAATGATTCCAAGCATATTTTACCCTACTCAATGTTTCATTTCAGACTCATTGGAAGCATCAAAATAGCAAAATCCAACTCCTTCCTTCATAATTTCTCGCACTTACGTAAGAGTTGAACTCATACTAGAATTGGACTAAGATGGTTCAATCATTCAGGACATTCATTTAATTGCACTTGATGTACTCCCATTCCATTTGTTCATTTATTCATGAATAATTTGGAAAAGCATAACAATAATAGAATATGTTTTAAATACAATGCACGGTCTTACACAGATTTCATTTTGTAACACCCCAAAATTTGGAAATAAGAAATAAGGACACATTTTAAGTATTGGAGTGTTATTTGGAAATTAAAAAGCATTATAAACAATTTTAGGAAGCTTGAGGTATTTTAAGGATTTTAAGGCTTGTTTATTCATAGAATTAAAGAAAAATAGTTAGGGGTTTATTTTTAATCTGAAAATTTGAAGGAGATAGTTGAGGCAGAATACTTATTTTTGAGTAGGGAAAAAACTCAAAATAATAAAAGTTGAAGAAGAGGGACCAAATTGAAAAGAAACTTTGAAGGGCAAAAGGGTCAATTGACATCTCATTTCCCTTATAGAGCCGGTAACACGGGCCAAAGCCCATGTGCCAACCCGAAACACATAAAAAAATAAGGTTATAGGCTCAAAAAAGTAGGGCCCATATTAAAATGGGTCTTTTGGGCCGAACCCATCAAGCCCGATCCCCATGATGGGCTAACCCGTCAAATCCGTGGGTTAACCCGAACCTGTTTTCCTTCTTTTAAAAAAATAATATAATAAATATAACAATGGTAGTTAAAAAAGTATAAATATAATAATATTTAAATGAGAAAAATATAATATTTTCTTTTCTTTTTATTAGTGTTATTTACTTTATTTTAATCTCATTTCATTCATCATACCTGACGGGTTTGAACTGTGAAGGCAGGGAAGCAATATTTGAAGAATGGTATATAATTGAGTAATTGACCCAAGGGAGGAAGTGAAGTGATGCCGTTTTGGTGGGGGCATAAGACTTGGAAATTTTCTAACCTAAAACCAATTAAGGGTTTCAACGAGAGGACATGAAGCAACTACCAAACATCGTCCTTCACTATCTGCATTCTTTTATTCCTTACCACAAGCACAGGGAGTCAAACCAAATGAGGTGAGCTTGACAAGGGTCCTTATTTGGATGAACGCCGAAGATAGTCCTCACTTTGCTAATTATATTGTAAAACCAGGGCTCATTTGAGGAAAGGGAAAAATTGATTAAAAAAATTGGCTTAAAATGGATTTTTTGGACTTGGCCCGAAACCTGAATAATATGGTCCAAGCTGAAAAATAAGCCCATATTCAAAATGGGTTTTTTTGGCCCGGCCCGTTTTTTCACTGCTTTTTTGGGCCCGACTTGAACCCGTCGAGCCCGTTTGTATTACCAGCTCTACTCCCTTATACCCTTCTTCCTTCCTTTCCCCATTTCACTGCCTTTCATCTTCTTCTTCAAACCAAACCATATTCGGAGTTTGTGAGCCCTTCGCTGGAGATGGGGAGCTCCAATCTCACATGCAAGACCATATTCGGACTCCGGTGAGTTTTCTTTATCTATTCTCACCCTCTGTTCCTCCGAATTGTGCCATTGTGAGGAATGAATTTTGAGGTGAGATAGGTTTTTTTTGGGGGGCAAATTTCACTTATTAAAAGGATTAGTAAACAATAAGAAAGGTTTTCTTGAAGAAATTTGTGAATGCATGAAGATTCTAGGCTGAATTTTGAACTGTTTTGCTTGATGTTATTGTTCATTCACAAATTATTTCGATTTTCCATCTAAATTGAAGATAGGTAGTGTTTAAAGGTTTATTGGAGTCAGTTAAAGTTAGATTCTAGCATTTGCATGCCAGACTATTTTAGTTAATGATGAATTTTAAATCTGATGGATATTTCTCTGCTTCTTTGGGTGTTTGTTTTTAATATTGTGAGCTCAAGTTTCTCTGATTTGTCAAAATAGCTGATTGACAAGGGAAAGAATAGTGCTTTGAAACTGAAATATGATTTAGAATACGTGCTTCCTGCTTTGATGATATCTGGGATATATAAATAGTAATTGTGAATATGTGTGTGCGCGTGTGCGTGTGTGTGCGAAGGGTGATTTAAGATGTATGTATGCTTAAGGTTGGCTTTTGAGGCTATGAATTTATTATATTAAAAATTTGAGGCTTTCTGGCTCGCATGAAAAGTCATTGAATGTTAGAACTAATCTTTTTTAGTTTTTCCGATTTGTGTTTAAAGAGTTCTATAAAGGATTTGTAGAGAAACTTATTATGATTTTCGCTACCCCGTTTTATATTGGCTGTAATAGGGGTTGTCATTTTTTTCTTACTTTTACTTGCAGTAAAAGAATTAGAGGATGTGATAGAGGATGGTTATGTTCACAAACATGTATTCATTGGTGTAATTTTGATGTTTGATTTTATGGGATCAGATTTTGGAATTTGGAAGTGATAAATGAAACTTCACAAGTTTTCCTTTTGGACGTTCCGTCAGCCATTATTCTGAATAAGGGATATATCTTTTAAAGTTAAACACTTCATATGATTAGAAGAGGGTTTTCTAGTTAAGAGAGAATGTTTCTAAGAAAAGGGCCAATTTCTATAATGATAAAAGAAAGGAAATCATTCTTTCTCGATGGCATTGGAGGATGAAAGTTAATTATTAAAGGTATAAAAGTGGTTTGAGGAATCCCTAAGAGATTAAAAGAATAGTTTAAACTATTGATTTGTCGTTTAAGTGGCAAGACGATGACAAGAGAATCAGGGAGTGTTTTAGATTTGTTATTATGATCAAACTATTATGGTGAAAAATCTGATTATAAAAGAATTCAAACAACGGGGAATAAATTTCAGTGTCGAGTATTAGTTTCAATAGATGCAACAACAGAAAGAATTAATGATTTAAGCTGTTATAAAGTGGAACTAGTAATTGCTCTTCTATTCCTTTCTAAAGGTTAAATAATTATGTGAAAAAATAGATGCTAAATATCTTGAGTTTTATGGGGAAGGCAAGTTAGAAAATAATTGGGCTGCATGTAGCTAAATCTTGAGGATTAATGTAAAAATTATCAATGTTATGGAAAAGTTTAAATGTTTCTAAAGTTTTCAACTTAACATATGAGTTTTGGTAACTTGGATGTGATTAGGAACTAACTTACCTATAGAGTTATAATAAGTCAATGATTGTTAAGCTAAACTATGGTTTGGTTAGGCTTGGTGTTGAAATATGGTTGTCCGAATCTGACTAATAAAATTGTTTCAGTAAAATTAAGGATCTTAAGAGGTAAAATCTTATTTTAATTATTGCGAAAGGTTTCTAAGTGTAAGATAGGTCAATGTCATGCCCCGAAAATTGAGGTATGACAGGCGGGAAGATGAGAAAACTTACATTCCTTAAGCCTTAAATGTATAAAATTTCTAATACTTATATGTAGAAATATTTCACCATTTATAATATAAAGTCTATAATTATAATTCATATAACAAAAATTATAAAACTTACGTAGAATTTCAGCAAAGTATCCCATGAAAATAGGACCTCTTCAAGATTCTACACTAGTCTGATGTAGTCAAGAGGAGCTCTGCTCCTTACAAACAAATACACCACATATAGAGAAGGTGAGGATCCTATCTGTAGAGCACCTAATTACAAATATAAATGCATAAAATCAAATTTTATATGAAGTAGGATTTTTTTCGGCATGATGCTTCAACCTCACCAGTAGAGTAGACATCTCACAATCATCAAAAGGAATACAACAGCTTCTTCATCTGAGATCAAAATATTTTCCGGTAAATAACGTCCCATTATTGAGAACAGGTAAATACTAAAATAAATAATGTGCAAAACTTAGCCTTGAAATAAAGAAATCACTTTAGCTTACAACCTCTGAGTATAAAATCATAAACCTTAATTTGAACGTTATAAAAGATAATAGAATTAAAACTACTAGATGACTAGTTTCTTTATGTACTCAATTTAAAAAAAACAATAATTCCCAAATTCTTTGTTTTCTTAGGACCTCTACAGAACAGATAACAAGTGTAGACACACAGTCCACGAGGGTAACTAACTAAGCGCAGCTTGAAGCCATGAACACAAGCGTGGACACAAAATCCACGAGGGTAAGTAACCAAGCAAGCACAGCACAAGGCCACGAAACAAGCGCAGGTACTAGACCCACGAATAACAAGTATGGGAACAAATCTCATGATTATCAAGCGTGAGTGTTGTGCCCACGAATGTCAAGCAATCTCGAGTTTACCATAGCGCCAAGGACTAACAGTACTGCTGTTAATAACCAGCGTTCTGTATTCAGTCCTCTCAAGATAATAGTCTCAAGCATGCCTGGGGTCAACTTATTCTTCAATATCAAATTAATATCTTCAAACACTAAACTCAAAAAGGAATCTACATGCCGAATAAACCCGGCATGAAGGTTTACAACATCTCAAGCTTTTCTTTCAATATCAAAACATAACTAAAATAAGCATAAACATACAAGTCATTATTATTTGCACATTATTGGCTCAATTTCAATGTAAAACTGAACCATCATAATATGGATGTGATAAGTAAATTAAAATGAAATATGACTATCAAAATATCATCTATATAAATTAGGATGTGACGTTATTCACTCACCTGCCATCCCTCGTAAATCACCTAATTATCAACCATTGACTATAGTTACTCCGTCACCTCCTAATTGTCAGAACAAAATCATTATTATTCTTGTTAGAAGTCTTATAAAATTAAATATTCGATGTGGTAAAAAGACTCACCATTAATTATCTTGTAACCACTCTTTACCACCTAGTTTATACACATGCTTTCTTAAATAATTTACCAATAATTTCCAACATCTCATGAAGCAAACCAATGTGCACAGTGAAGTAATTTAGAATTTTTTTTTTATTTTTAGATCATCCCAACTTTCATCATTCACATGTAAAATGTCACACTGATTTTGATCAATAAATAAGCTAACGTATGTGTGTAACACCCACATTTCCATGATTTAAATAAATAGCTCCTACACAATAATTTTTTTTTCCAAACAGTATTACCATTACTTTACATTTCTTTGTTCCATTCTTTCCTCCTACATTTAATCAAACACCTCATGGACATATCAGTCATAAAGCAAACTTAATGATTGTAATTTCAAATTAACATCTTCTCATCATCATTACAAAGTTACAAGACTTTCATAATCAATCAAATGACAAGAATTAATTCAAATAATCAAGCCATCATCCTGAGACATGAAACTTCTTATTTCACAATTGGAATTTTTTTATAGTTATGAGTTATGATACTTTTAGTCATGTCTAGCTACTCATTTTAGTTGTGATTTCTTTTGTCAGACATTTTATCAAACATCTATAGTGCATAGAAATTGAAAGTCATACAAAAATTCCTTTTCTTCTACTCCTTACCCGATTACATCTTATTAAAGCTAGACCCTCTCCCAACCAACTAATAATTTACGCCTATAAGTAACTCCTTTACTCTTCTAATCTTCCCTAAGTCATTCATCAACAACATTCAATAACCCCATAGAGGATATAAACCATCAATGATTTCAAATATACGTGGGTCAATTAAGTTCTTAACATTAATCATAATTCATCTTTTCACCCATTTTAATATTACATTAAGTTCATAATTGCTACCCCTTATTAGTATATAATATTATCCATTGAATCTGTTTAACCCATTTGAGTTGAAGTAAGCAAAGCAAATTCATAATTTCTCTTTCACTCATTTCATCAAACACTTGGCGGGCATTTATACTCATCTCATAACAAAACCATTCCAACGCATGAGCTTCCAACAACAATATCCTTTCAAACAATTAAAATTCTAACCCATTCATCTCTTCTAATAAGCAACAATCTAAATGACAGATAAATTATCCAGGCAAACATCACACATAATAGATGATGAAGGAATGACGGGGAAAGGAACACATAAACCTATAGAAGCCATGGCCGTACAGAAAACTAAAGAGAGTGACTTCAATCTAACACACAAGCATAAGCAAGGGAGAATATTCTAGACATACCCAGACTTCCAAAGTTACTCCATGAAGAAAAGACAAAACTCATCCCTCCACCAAGCCCTTGAGACACACCCAAAACCAAGAAGAAAAAGAAAAAGACTCACACCGTTGTTTCACCATCCACAGCGAACACCAGCTCGGCACCGGTGAAGGGAGGAAGAGCAAAAGCAATCCTACTCGAAGAATAAGTTGGAGAATCTCGGAAGTCTCCAGAAAAGAAAACCACCCTCCCACCTCTACACTCTCTGTCGAATGGGAAATAAGGAGTTGAAAACAAAAATCCAGAAGTGTATTGATATTTTTATATATATATATATATATATATAGATATTATATCATTATTATCATTATTCAAAATGGCATCATGATAAATTCACTAATTGAAAAACAAAATAAAATACCTCTTAGACGATATAAACTTGTAATTGAGCATTCCCAAAAAAAAAAAAAATTTAACCTCAATAACTTCATATGAACTTATATTTTCATAATTATCATATGAAAAAAAAGCTTACTATTAAAAAAAATTATTTCTTATTATTTATTTTTTTAACTTGGTATCTAAATCTATGGGCTGTTACATTCTTCCCCTCTTAAGAAATTCGGTCTTCCAAATTTAAATTACTAAATGATATATGCTCTGTGACACCGCTAAAATTACACAACTAGAAAATAATATAATGACAATAGTGTAGTAGGTTGAAGTGAAATTATCACAATTCCTTGTTATTATTTAATCTCTCAAACCACATCTAAACAATACCTATTGACTTAACCTTTTGTTAATCCAATCAAGTTAAACATTTTAAAATATAACAATATGTATCTCTTTTAACAAAATCGCATACACATTTAAAATAAAATTTTATCTCAACATCTAGAAAACCGTCAAACAAAAATGGCATCTTTCCTAGAAATATAATTTCCATGCCCTGTGTAACATTTTTTATACTTGTCTCTGTGTGTGTGTAGTTTAATACTTGGAACATCACACGATCAAAATCACCCATTATCAATCCTGGTCCATGCACTTATGGCAACAAGCTAAGAATAGCCCTTTCCTTCAACTACAACAAAGAAGTCAAGAACTAAGCCATATAATCTCAAACAACATTCAAGTACCAAAGCATCATCTGTAACAAAACTAGGGCCAATCTGTCACATTGTTATAAACATATATATGTTATGCAGTCTCGAACCAGTAACAAACCCTTCACCTTAAGGAATGTTTAAGAAGAACATTATCAGAAAACCACAGGGGATACAGGTCAAATTGTCATATTCTTAAGTTGAAAAAAAAAACTGACAGAAAAACTCATAAATCTACAACAGTAAAAAATATTTCATACAAAATCACAACAAAGTAAGAACTTAGTATTTTTTTTAAAAAAATTAAAACAATAACTATACCATATTACCATAAATTGCAATGATGATCATAACCAAATAACTTATTATTTTTAGTAAGAAATTTTTGTTTTATTTTGAACGACTTAATTTAATGAACATATTACTTTTTTAAAAAATTATATAATAATTGATCTATTATTGTAGATTCTTTATTTTCATGTCTATAATTTTAAGTTATCAAAATAACTACTACATATTTTTAGAAGAGTAATTATTACCTTCAGAAAATTTGAAAGATACCTGCAATAAAATAATTTAAACAATAATTAGAAATTACTAGAGATAATATTTGAATTAAATGTGTATAAAATAAAACGAATAAATGATTTAAATAAATTACAAAGATTGAATAGAAAGAGCAGCAGAAAACATCCTTGAAAGGAGAGAAGAGATAAGGAAAGAAGAGGAGAGTGTAAATAAATGAGCAGGAGGAGATTTATATACTGAAATTGGCCTGCAGTTTATCACGATTTTTATATAAAAAAACCGTGACAAAGTTTGTACGGTACACATTTTGTCACCGGTTTTTTTTTTTAAAAAAACTATGGCAAACAAATACATTTGTCACAGTTTTCTTATAAGAACCATGACAAGATAAGTTTGTCACGGCTTTCTTAAAAGAACGGCTTTCTTAAAAGAACCGTGACTCACGGTTCTTTTAAGAAAGCCATGACAAACGTATCTTGTCACGGTTTTTTTAAGAAAATGTCATGGTTTTCATCTGAAGATGAAAATTGTGAAAAATGATTTTAAAATTTTTAAAAAAAAATTTATGTCGTTAAAAAAAACTGTCACCTTTTTTTAAGAAAACCATAACAAAATATGTACGAATATTTTGTCATGGTTTGAAGACGAAAACCGTGACAAAAGACAACATTTTGTCACGGTTCTGAGTAAAAACCGTGACAAATAATTTTAAAAATTTTTTAAAAATAAAAGTTTTTATGTTTTAAAAAAATAAAAAAAATATTAAACTTTGTTACGGTTTTAGAGTTCTAAACCGTGACAAAGTGTTTTCCTCTATATGACGGGAAGCTTCGTACCACATTTGTTGCGGTTGTCTCCCTACAACCATGACAAATTTTTCAAATTTTTTCTTTTCCTATTTTTGTCATGATTTTGTCGTTCTCACACAACCATAACAAATTGCATACATTTGTCACGGTTTTAATAACCGTAACAAACAGACCTTTTTTTTGAATTAATTTAATTGATTTATAAACCACTTGATATCTATAATAACAGTTTATAAATTGTACAATTTGTCATAAAATCCCATTCTATGGAAGAAAAGATTTTTTCGTAACATTTCAAAGAAAAAGTTTTTAAGAATAGAATTATAAAAGTAGGTGTGATATATTTTCTTCATTTATTTGGCTTATAAAGAATTAGCGCTAGTTCATTAGGTGGTTAAGAAAAATAGAGGGCTAGAGGCACCTTGAGTGAGAATGATCTAGGTTGCGCTACTTTTCTAAATAAAGGCTCTTCAAAGTGAAATGCATTGAATTGTGCCATATTGCATGCATTGCCTATAGGGAACATTTCAGTTAGTTAGTCCCATTGAAGCAATTTAATACCAAAGAGCACCAAAATATTCTGAAACATTACTACTCACCTAGGGGGAGTATGAAATATAATCTTGAATGATGACTTAATTGTTCTTATGCTATTTGCAAGATAAATATGAGAATTTCCAAGACAAATATATAAATTTCCAACAGAAGTAAATGTATTTTTAAGACAATAAGTGAATCACAAACAATAGTACACTACAAAAAAAAAATAGATCATTAGTAATGGTTTTTTTGTCACGGTTAACCACAACCGTGACAAATGTTTGGAAGTTGTCACGGTTAAGCCAAAAAACCGTGACAAACTGTTTTTTTTAAAAGAAATATTGTAACAGTTCAAACCGTTACTGAGTTCAGTAACATTTTAAAATGTCACAAAGGGCTTTGTCATGGTTTAAAAACCATAACAAATCGTGCTAAAGACTCCTATATAAACCCTCTGTTGGATATGATTAGTTTTGATGATGTCAAATATAGATTTAAATATAGTAAGCAAAAAGTTTGTATGAAGTGCTTTTCTCCTACTTTGACTATCTATTATTTTATGTTGCTATCTTATATAGATTAGTCAAAAAAAGATTGAAGCTATTGTGTTTATTTATGGAGAATTATTTGTTTTGACATAAACTTAAATCTAATAAGAAAAAGTTTGCATAAAGTATTCATCTCCAACTTTGACTAACCATTATTTCATGTGAATATCTTGTATAAAGTAGTCAAAGAAAGAATAAGGATATTATGCTTGTTTGTGGAGAATGATATGCTCAAAGAAGATTAGAGATTAAATGAGAAAATCCTGAATCATGATATTAGCCTTGATATTAGAAGTCTCTATGCTCAATTGGAAGTTAAAAGAAGTTCAAATGAAGTCTAAGTCATCAAACCATGAGTTCCCATGCATAATCAATCACAACAGAGTGTTTGTGATCGATCAAAGCACCCCAATCGATCAGAACATGGTAATCATTAAAACAGTAACCGTTTGATCGATCAGAGGGTCCCAATCGATCAGAATATTCATGCAATCGATCATTCAACTACTCTGGTTTTCGTTCAGTCTAACCCTTGTCTAGTATTTTGATCATATCTCATAGAATATAACTCCAATTTAGATGAAACTTTTTTTATGAAACCAGACTCCCAATAAGGTTCATGGACATAAATTTCACCCTAAAAAGATTTATATCCAAAGAGATATGAATTTTTCAATCTGCCCAGTATTTTCAAGTCATGCATCAGACAGGCAGTCATGTTTTGGATCATATCTTTTAAAATACAAATCTGATGAAACTAACTATCACGATTTTAATTATAACTTTTGAATTTAAATGAGTTTGGCAATGATTCTTTTTTTTATTGAAAACTATATTGAATTATCTTTCCATGGATATATTATATGCTACATTTGGGGTTAAATTGAGAGAGTTATGATTGTCCAAAGTTTATCCTTAAAACTGAACATTGCCTAATCGATCAAGATGTCTTGTGACCGATCAAGAGAGGCAACTGTACATGTAATTAAATTGAAGTAATCTAAGTGTAATTGATCAAACAGCTTTAATCAATCAGAAGGCAATGTGTGATCGATCAGATAAAAGCTATAATCTGAATATAATCTGATTGCAATCGATTGGATAAGTCTAATCGATCAGGGACTCCTTGTGATCGATTAGACGAGACATTTTCTAACTTCATTTTCAAGTGATGCAGGTCATGATCTATGTGTCATATGGCATATGATCCTTTCCCAGTCATGCCCTTCACATTCGGGACAATACCTTCCATCTATTCAATAAAGACAACCAAGTTAGAATTTGGGATTTCTCCTCAATTCTATTGCCCCTCATCCACTTCTTGGGACAACATTGACATAATTAAATGAAGTTTAAAAACCTTTTTTTTTCTATGCAAGCATTGAAGATGAAGATAGACAAAAAAAGAGAGAGGGAGATTGTCGTGCTTCACAAATTAAGGCCAAGAAAATAAAGTTTTGTTCAAAATTTGACATTAAGTTCTGTAAGAGAGAAATTCTAATAAATTGGGCAGAACATTACAACCATTACTTTTGCCAATGACTATTGGTCTTACATAAATATACCATCACCCTTCATAAAATGTATTGCAAGCCATTTCACATACCTGGGGCAAGTTTGAGGCCTAAACTTTGATCATATCATACCTCAATATAAACTTTTGTTAGGTTGGGGAAAATGCAAAAGCTTCCCAGACTTTTATAAAGATCACATTTGGAACCTGTTTTCTTTAAGTGCAACAAACCAGCAAAAGTTAAAATGACCTAAATCGAAAGATATCCTAATTGAACTAATGAGTTATTTGTTAGGAGCAAGACCAGAGAGAAGGCAACATCACTAGTAAGCCTACTCATCAGCATCCCCATGCATTTCATCATGCTCATCATTAATAGCATCATCATGTTATCAATCTCATCCTCATTATGATTGCATCTATATTACCATCTGTGTCTCATATTGGATTGTCTAGAGCACCACATGCTTAGTTTACATCACCATTATCATCATCATATAGACTTTTTCTCATTCATTGACATCACCCTCATAAGGACTTTGTCATCACTAGTTTGCATGTTTAGGTCATCACATGCTTAATGTCATCGATATTCATTATCTTCATTTTTGACATCTTCATTTGGGCTACATATCATAAGCATTTTCAATATTCTCATCGTAATGCATGCATCACATCATATGGGGCAATGCGTGTTTACTACCATATCACTATCACTCTTATTGTCATCATTTATGACATCCTATTTAGGACTTCATCATTATCATCATCATTCATGGCATACTCATAGTCTTTTACATCATCATCATGATCATTCACATTCATCTTAAGTGTCATCATATGCATTGGCATTCCATCAATATCATGAGCATTACAGCAAGGGGCAAGACAAAATCCTTGTTATACCCCTTTAATAAATCCCTGTATCGGCAGGCACACTCAAAGCCCAGTAATAGCTGGCACCATAAAAGCCCTATATCGGCAGGTACCTCAAAGCCCTGTATCGGCAGGCACCCTGAAAGCCCTGTATCGGCAGGCACCTCAAAGCCTAGTAATGGCTGGCACCCTACAAAGACCTATATCAGCAGGCACCCTTAAAGCCCTGTATCGACAGGTACCTCAAAGCCTAGTAACGGCCGGCATCCTTTAAAGCCCTGTATCGGTAGGCACCTCAAAGCCCAGTAACGACTGGCACCCTTCAAAGCCCTATATCGGCAGGCACCCTTAAAGCCCTGTATCGGTAGGCACTTCAAAGCCCAATAACGGCTGGCACCCTTCAAAGCCCTGTATCAGTAGGTGCCCTTAAAGCCCTATATCGGCAGGCACCCTCAAAGCCCAATAATGGCGGGCACCCTTTAAAGCCCTGTATTGGCAGGCACCCTCAAAGCCCAGTAATGGCTGCCATCCTTTAAAGCCCTGATCAGTAGGCATACTCAAAACCCAGTAACGGTTGGCACAATTCTTTTAAAGCCCTGTATCGGTAGGCACACTCCTTTTCAAAAGCCCAGTATTTACTAGCACAATTCTCTTAAAGCTCTGTATCAGCAGGCACATTCCTTTTCAAAAGCCCTGTATCAGCTGGCATAATTCTTTTAAAGCCCTGTACCAGCAGGCACAATTCTTTTCAAAGCCCAGTAACGGCTGGCACACTCCTTTTCAAAGCTGAGTAACGGCTGGAACAATTCTTTTAAAGCCCTGTATCGACAAGAACATTCTTTTCAAAACCCAGTAACGGCTGGCACAATTCTTTTAAAGCCTCGTATCAGCGAGCATACTCCTTTTGAAAAGCCCGGTATCGCTGGCACAATTCTTTTAAAGCCTTGTACCGACAACCATTATTGTTTTCAAAGCCCAGTAACGGTTGGCAAAATTCTTTTAAAGCCCTGTATCGGCAGGCACATTCCTTTTCAAAATCCTAGTATCAGCTGGCATAGTCCTTTTAAAGCCCTACTCTACAGACTGTTGAACTTTGAATTTTGATGATAACCAAACATGACTTAGGCTATAGATTTATAAGATCTTAACATAGAGAAATTCTTAGAAAAATTGTTTCTCAAAATCTAAGTTAAGCAATCGATGGAAAAAACAGGCAATCGGTTGGAGAAAGTATTATGCAATCGATGGCATATCGATTGCCTATCGATTAAGGAGTGTGAATCGATAGGAAGAATGTATAATCGATTGAAGCTCAAAATCATTCTAAGTTATCAGTCTACGATCAATCGATTGTTTGTAATAGCAATCGATTGGGGCTGCAATCGATGTACAATCGATTAGCAATCGATTGGAACTTACGTTAAAATCAAGGACTGTATAATCGATTGAAGCTTAATCAATCGATTGAGATAAGGTAATCGATTGAAAGATCAAGCAACCGATTGACTCACTCAGCTTTTATTCGATAGCTAACATTTCAATCGAGTGATGCTAGTAGCAATCTGAACCAACTTGAAGGCAATCAATTGACGGCCAGAAACACCAATCGATAGGCAGCTCTAACAATCGATTGAAAACTGAAGATTTTCAAATTTGTTTCTTTTCTTATGACTAACTATCTTTATATTGCAAGATGTACTTGTTGCTATTTCAGGCAGTTTACATTGGACACAAAGAAACATAAACAGAGAGCTGTTACTCACAGCAATCTAGTCTTCTGGCACAGTACACTGAATGAGAGATGAGGAAAAGAGAAAAAGCACACAAACTTCATACTGGACCATTAAATGCAACTCAAAATCATCATCAATGTCCATATCTTCTACCCTCTCAGCTTCACGACTAGAGCATAGAAACTCAGCTACTGCAATGGGCAGAAAATCTAAAGAGACTATAAAAGGAGTTAAAGTTGACATTGGTTGGTAGCGAGCATTAAGTGATATCCAACTACAATTTCCTACTCCAATCAATACTATCTGAGTTCTCTCATCTATTCTTTAGTCTATAATACTATCAGCTCAAGTGTGTGAGCAATCTCTGTATTTTCCTGATATAGTTCTTGTTTGAGTAATCTCCTTGGATAGTGGGATCCCAATGGAAGGGTTGTATTCTTACAAGTTGTAAGGGGGAGTGATCTGTAAGGGGAAGTTCTTACTGTGATAGATCACTTGTAAAGGTACTCAAGAGCCTGGTTTGAATCTTGGGGATTAGTGGAACCCAATTGAAAGTTGGGGAACTGGATGTAGGCAAAGAATTTGGGTTGAACCAGTATAAATCCTATTCTCACTAAGTTTTAAATTTTATAAAGCACAATTCACCCCCCTCTTATGCATTCCTATCATTTACATTTGGTATCAGAGCTTGGTCTTCTCAGAACTTACTGATCCAACGATCAAGAGAAGTGAAGATCCATCATGGCAGGATATGATAATCTTCTCCCAGAAGGAAGCTCAATCAACAGACCTCTAGGTTTCAATGGAGAACACTACACTTTCTGGAAGATGAAAATGAGAACATTCATCAAGGCAAATGGATACATGTTCTGGAAGATCATAGAAGAGGGAGACATTCTGCCAATAAAATTTGAAAATGGAACACATGTTCTCAAGCTGCCTTCAGAATTCACCAATGATGATCAAGACAATATGGTACTGAATAGCAAAGCAATTCTGGTGATTCAAAGTACACTCAGCCAAAAGGAGTACTTCATAGTATGCCACCTAGAAACTGCTAAAGAAATGTGCGATGCATTAGAAGTTGCTCATGAAGGAACCTCAGGAGTTAAAGCAAGAAGATCTGAGCAACTAATATCAGAATTTCATCTTTTCAATATGGAAGAAGGAGAGCCTATCAGAGAACTAGAAATCATATTCACACATCTGATAAACAATCTTACTGTTCTTGGGAAGAAAATCTCTGAAGCTGAACAAGTCTTCAAAATCCTTAAGATTCTCACTCCAGAATGGCAAATGAAAGCTACTACAATTCAAGAAATGAGAGGAGAGTCTATGGGATCTATCACTGCTCTCTTTGGGAGTCTGGCCAAATATGAAACCACAATTAGAACCCAAAGAGAGCTATATGGAGACAAGAAGAAGAAAAATCTAGCTCTCTCAGCTCCCATAAAAGAAGATGAGGATGAGGAAGATGAGGAAGAACTGGATGATGATGAAATGGCTTTTATGGTCAGAAAATTCAAGAAGTTCTTCAAAAATGGAAGAAGATTTCAGAAAGGTAGCAGCTCTAGAAGGGATCCTCAGAAAAATGCTTATGTCTGTTATGAATGCAAGAAGCCAGGACACTTCAAGTCAGAGTACCCGAGTCTTCAAAGACTGAAGTTTCAGGGCAAAAAGAAGGCCTATGTTTCCTCCATATGGGGAGATAGTTCAGATGAGGAAGGTAGTGATGGTGAGGAATCAGCTAATCTCTGCCTGATAGCCTAGGAGGAGTCTGATAATGAGGTATATCATGCTGACTTATCTTTTCATGAACTTTAAGACGCATATAATGATCTGCATATAGAGTTTATGAAACTAGTAAAGGAAGTAACTGTTTTGAGAAAGAAAAACAAAATACTTGAAAAGAAAACTGAGGAATCAAATTGCAAACAATTCTTAACAAAAGATACCACTAAAAGAAATGAAAATTTTGCATAAAAAAACTGTGTAAATCTTTTGAAAGAAAATGAAAAGATTTCTGGTATTTTGAAGAAATTTACTAAAAGTACTGAGGCACTAGATATTATGTTGGTGAATCAAAGAGCCTATAGAAACAAAGCAGGCTTAGGTTATACTTCAACATCCAAACCTTTGACAGAAAACAAATCAGTAGAAAAACCATATATGAAATTTTTCAGAAAGGCCTCAAATTATTCATCACCATTTAGTTTCTACAATTTCTGCAACAGAAAGGGACACACTGATTCAACATGTTATCCGAAGAAACATGGTGTGTCTGGACACTATAAGTGGGTCCTCAAAGGAACACATCAGCCTAAAGTCTATCTGGATCAAAGGCAACAAACTAATCCTAAAGGACCCAAGAAAATTTGGGTACCTAAATCTGCTTGGTTTGTACAGGTTTGTCTTAAAGCATCCGACAATAACAAGTGGTATATAGATAGTGGATGCTCAAGGCACATGACTGGGGACAAAGAAAAATTTGATAATCTGATCATGAAGAATGGAGCTAAAGTTAGCTTTGGTGGAAACCAGTCAGGAAAAATCGCTAGAGTAGGAGAAATTGGTGCAGTAAAAGATATCTATCTTGTGAAAGGTCTTTGACAAAATTTGCTAAGTGTTAGTCAGAGCACTGACAGAGGTAACTGGGTAATTTTTGATTCAAATGAATGCCTTATAGTAAATAATGAAGACCTAACCATAGACAAATCCAATCTTAAATGTCGATTAAAGGCTAATAGAAATGGAAATTTATACACTATTGATCTGAGCCAACAACTTTCTGAAAAAGGTCTCTGACAAATCTCTGATTTGTATGGTTTTTATATACCTAAATTGAGGAAATTAACATGATTGAGATGCGATATTGGTCCAATAATGCTTAATGTAGAACTCAGACTCTTAGGTGAAATTAGTGTTAGATTAGGGTTAATTAGCCATAATTGTAGATTAATTTGTATGAATTGGTTTATAGGGCTATTTGATCCTTGTTTACTCTTGTTTTCACTTGTAGGGTCGTTCAGGACCAAAAGATCAGACCCGGGATGAAGAAGAAGGCAAAACAAAAGAGCAGAAACAAAGTGACTTCGCCGCGGCGAGTCAGACGGCGAAAATGTCCCAAAGAGGCAGAGGAGAAGTGAGTTCGCCGCGGCGAACCCGCGGCGAAAACGGCCAAAAATCCAGAGAGCAAGGTAGCTCGCCGTGGCTTTCGCCGCGGCGAGCTGACGGCGAAAATCGCGTTCTGCAGAATTTTGACGCACATTCTCGGACCTGAATTGGATCTAACTTAAACCCAACTCACTTGACCCGATTGGAGGGGATATTAGGCCGAAAATACACTCATTTGAGACAGATTTGGCTCACATTTCACACCCCAAGCCCTAGCTCTCTCTTCTCCATCTTCATCTTCTTCATCTTTCTTCCTTCTTCCATGGATTTCACACCTTCTTTCCTTGTTGTTGGTTCCCCCATGGAGAGTAGCAGCTAGGCCCCACCATTCTTGGTGGTGAGAGCCAAGGGATGAGCTTAAAGCTTCAATAGGGGAGTTTTACTAGTTCTAATCCTTCCCCATTTGTTGTATTTATGCTTTTCTAGGTTTCTAGGGTTGCATTTATGACATTTTGGTGGGTTGTATTAATTGCTATTGCATTTGGTTGAGGTGCATTTATGGCATTTAGTTGGATGCATTTATGACATTAGGGTTAGAACTTATGTTTATGTTTATGTTGTTTCCTTCTTGTATAACGCTTGACATTGCTACTTATTAGCTTTGAGTTTAATGAAATTTATGGGTTCATAGTTTTGTTATTCTCTTGGTAAAAATTATGTGCTAATTGCAAGGTGGCTTGGTTAGTGGATTAAGAATGTTAAGTTGTTTGCTTGAGGGAGATGGCATAAGAATTAATTGGTTGTGTTTAGACATTGGGCAAATACTCTCTAGGTCCTAATTTATTGTATGGGTGGCCATCAATGGATTAGGGTTTAGAGAGACATTTAGAGCAATTATGGGGTGGCCCAAATTGTGGATTTAAAGTCTTGCATAATCAATTATTTCTTGATTTGGAACTTAATCAACTTGGGTTAAATTAAGTAATGTGCGGGGTTCCGGCATTAATTAAGTTAACCCAAGCCTAGCCTAGAGGGGTTCCTCTAGGGTTCTTTAGAAATCAAACAAACTCCTCGAAAACCTTTTGAAGCAATGATTCCCAAAGCTTTCATTCATCAAGAATGACCTTTATCCCATTTTCATCCAAATCTCACTTTTAACTCTAATCTTTTACTTTACCTTTTGCACATACCAAACTTCCTATCAAAACCAAACAAAAATGCTTTTTACCCGTCTTTTCAAGTTTACATTTTAGCTATTAGGAACCACATTACACTAGGCTCCTTGAGATCGACACCCCGGGTTAGCTTCCACTAACCCCTCGGGTTTAATTTCTTGGAGATCGGACTCGAGGCGGCACTGCTCCGAACCTGAACCCTTAATCAATTTGCGAGCTCTTTAGTCTCATAAGTAATTACGATAACTGCTGGCTATGGCATAAAATATTAGCTCATGTGAACATGACCCAATTAGATAAGTTAGTCAAAAAGGATCTGGTCTTTGGTATTCCCAATATGAAAATAAAAACTGACTTAATTGTGAAGCATGCCAAATAGGGAAACAAACAAAGTCTTTTTTTAAACCTAAGAATGAAGTCTCCACTACTAGACCTCTAGAACTAATCCACAGGGATTTAGTTGAACCAGTAAGAGTGAAAAGTCTTGGAGGAAGTCTATACACTCTTGTAATTATGGAGGACTATTATAGGTTCACTTGGACTATGTTTCTTTCTTCCAAGCATGATACTTTTGATGCTTTCTACATGTTTGCTAAGAAAGTCCAGAATGAAAAGGGACAGAAGATCAGTTCAATCAGGACAGATCATGGAGGAGAATTTGAAAATCAAGACTTCTTGGAGCTTTGTGAAGAGAATGGAATAAGTCATAACTTCTCAGCTCCTAGAACTCCTCAACAAAACGGAGTGGTCGAAAGGAAGAACAGAGTGCTCACTGAAATGGCCAGAACCATGCTTAATGAAAGGGGAGTATCTCAAGTTTTCTAGGCAGATGCAATGAGCACAGCCTGCTACATATCCAATAGAGCCTACATACGAAAAGGAATGGATAAAACTCCATATGAGCTTTACAAAGGAAGAAAGCCGAATGTAAGTCACCTCAAGGTCTTTGGCTCCAAATGCTTCATCCACAACAATGGAAAAGTAAACCTAGGTAAATTCGACCCTAAAGCTGATTGTGGGATTTTTATTGACTATTCTAACAGAAGTAAAGTTTATAGAGTATTCAATAAAAGAACTACTACTATTGAAGAGTCAGTACATGTAGTATTTGATGAAACTGACTTTGAACAAAAATCACTGGTAGAAGAAGAACCAAAATTTTTAAACAAAACTAAAGTATCCACACATCAAATCTCATCACCAGATGAAGAAGGCCAAGAGAATGATTCTCATGATGAGCCAGCTGGCCGCTCAGCCTGGAGACATCATAGGGATCATCCTTCTGAGCAAATAATTGGCGATGTTAGTGGAGGTGCCAAAACCAGAAACCAGATTCAAAATGAAATGCAATTCACTACTTTTATTTCTGAAATTGAACCTTCTTACATTGAAGAAGCACTAATAGATTGTGATTGGATAGTTGCTATGCAAGAAGAGCTCAATCAATTTGAAAGAAATCAAGTTTGGGACTTGGTTCCAATACCTTCAAACTATCCTATCATTGGAACCAAGTGGGTTTTCAAAAACAAACTTGATGAATCTGGTGCTATAGTCAGAAACAAGGCAAGACTTGTTGCCAAAGGGTATAACCAAGAAGAAGGCATAGATTATGAAGAGACTTTTGCTCCAGTAGCAAGGTTGGAAGCAATAAGGCTCTTATTAGCTTTTGCATCCCTCAAAAATTTCAAACTTTACCAAATGGATGTGAAAAGTGCCTTTCTTAATGGTTATACTATGGAGGAAGTATATGTTGAACATCCATCTGGTTTTGAAGACTCCTATAAGCCTGGGCATGTTTTCAAACTTAAAAAGGCCGTATATGGACTTAAGCAGGCTCCTGGAGCATGGTATGAAAGATTAAGCAATTTCTTGTTAGATAAAGGATTTACAAGAGGAAAGGTAGACACACCTTATTTATATTACATAAAAATAAAAGCATGCTTATAGTCCAAATCTATGTTGATGATATCATTTTTGGTGCTACTGATGAAACTCTCTGTGAAGAATTTTCTAAGACCATGCAGTGAGAATTCGAAATGTCTATGATGGGAGAACTGAACTTCTTCCTAGGTCTTCAAATCAAGCAGAGAAAAGATGGAATATTTATCTCACAAACTAAGTATGCGAAGGAGATCTTGAAGAAGTTTGGTATGGATCTATCCAAGGAAGAAGAGACTCCCATGAGTAGATGCTGATGTAGAAGGGAAGGATTTCAATCAGTCCACATACAAAGGTCTGATTGGTTCCCTCGTGTACTTAACTGCCAGCAGACTAGATATTCAGTTTAGTGTGGGAATATGCGCCAGATATCAAGACAATCCTAAGGAATCTCATCACAAATATGTCAAAAGAATTTTAAGGTATCTAGTTGGAACTTAGGAATTGGGATTGTGGTATCCTAAGGGAGCTCAGGAGTATCTTATGGCTTATTCAGACTCAGATCATGCTGGCTACAAAACTGACAGGAAAAGTACCAGTGGTTAATGTGAGTTCCTTGGAGGATCCTTAGTTTCTTGGGCAAGCAAGAAACAGACCTGTGTTTCCCTTTCATCTACAGAAGCTAAATACATCATTGTTGCAAGTTTTTGTACTCAAGTTCTATGGCTCAAGCATTAATTGAAGGATTTGGGGATGGAATTTCCAGAAGTTCCAATCATTTGTGATAACACTAGCACAATTAGCTTAGCCAAGAATCCAGTGCATCACACAAGAACAAATCACATTGATGTCAGACACTACTTCATCAAAGACCATGTGCAGAAGAAGGATGTCAAAGTGGAATTCATTCCCACATACTTGCAACTAACATATATCTTCACCAAACCTCTAGCAACAGAACAATTCATGTTTATCAGAAGAGAATTGGGAATGGTGAATCCCAATGAACTGTAAGAGATGTATCACTTCCTTAAATCTTGTAATTTTATTTGCTTTCAGTTAGATTTTTTATGATCAAATACTGACTTAGGCATCGGAGGGTCTTAAAAATTCTCTTTGCAGGTCTTGTCGCAAAAAATGGCAATGCAATCTATTGCACCTTCTTGCCATCGATTTCAAGTTATGTCTATCAATCGATGGGACTTCGATTGCATATCGATTGACAATTGTGTGGTGAAAAACTTCAGATAAAAGGTGAAAAGATCCAATTGATTGGCAGCAACCCAATCGATTGATCAGGCTAAATCGATTGCAATATGTGGTCAATCGATTACAAAGCTCAACAATCGGAAGCTTGGAAGGAGCAATTGATAATCAATCGATTGTTCAGCATGGGATTCATTCGAGCACATCACATCTTAGTCGATTATCAGGTCATCAATCGATTGCAAAACCTTGCCATCGATAGACGAATGGCTCACACAATCGATTGCAATCATTCTCAATCGATTGCACTCCCAACGATAACTTTACAACGGTAACTTTTCTCTCTCCAAAAACTCACATAAATACTAATTTTGGTCCGTTGCATCATTTTGCATTTACTATTCATCATCATCCTCACCTCTTCGAACCAGAAAACACAACCCTAGGCAAAGATTTCACTCTCTCACTCAAATCTCTGAAATTTTTCCCCTAATCCACCTGATACGAGTTCAAAATTGCATACTTCCTTTCTGCAAAGCCAAATGCCTCCCAAGATGATTCTACCTAGCTCGAAATCACCCAAATCATTCTCTGTAAGCAAGAAAAAGAAGACCCAGAGTAATCTCTCAGGCAAGCCCTCTTCATTCATTCCAAAAGTCCAGAAAGACAAGTTTCCTCCACCTTCTGATGATCCAACTGTTCAGAGATTAGATCAGAATATGGCAGAGTTGGCCAGATCTTTCTCCCAGGGCAAGTCTCCCTCCAAGAAGCAGGTTACATTTGCAGACTCTGTGAATACCTCCCAGAAACCATCTGATAAGGGAGAAGTTCAATCCAAGGTTTCTCCTCTAAAATCTGGGAAGAATAAGGGAAAGTCAAAGGCAAGAATCCTTGAAGAATCAGTGGTTCCTCCAGCAAATTTTGTAACAGAAGGAGATTTACCAGTTAATGATGTGTTCAAGTGTAGGGGCATAAATCAGAGGACATGTTGTTTTGATATTGATCATCTCTACTAGTTGGGAGTAGATTTATCTCCCTGGCTTAAGGAGTTCTTGAATATTCAACTTCCTTATAGCAAGCAGGTGGTGAGGAGCTTCTATTCAACCATGGAAGTCAACAGCACTCACACCACCACGAATGAGATCGTGGATATTGAAATAACATCCAAGACCTTCTCTTTCAACCGGAGGACTCTCAATGAATGGTTCAAAATCACCAATCCTATGTTCAACGAGTGGCAGAAGAAAGAGAAGTATTTGGATCCTAAGCTGCTAAAGATATATCAGCCTTCTGGTGAGGCCAAGGATCTCCACAGTGTGAAGCCAGCAGACATGACCATCTACAACCGGCTGATTCACTATGCTTATTCACATTGTATGGTTAACAAGGCAGTGAATCTGAGTCATCTGAACAAAATTGACAACCCTATCCTACCTACTTTGATCAAGGAAGAGCCAGTCAACCTTGGACAGATCCTGACAGAGTAATTCATGACATTCAGAAGCTCCTCAAGTGACAAGACCCCTCTACCCTTTCCTCAACTAATATCATTCATTCTTCAAAAGAATGATATCTGGTACCAAGAGGAAAATGATGTGCAAGAGGTTTCTCTCTTCACCTGCACTCACTTGAAGAAGATGAACTTGATATTCGTGGTGTTGCTCCATATATTTCAGCTCCTCCTTTAGAAGCCACAGAACCTCGGGTTCCTTCTACTACCAAACCATCTAAAGGCAAGAGCTCTCAAGCATAAGCTTCAAGGGCAGTATAATATGAAGCCCAATCCTCAGTACCCACAACTCAGGCTCCATCCATGTTTCGGTCAGCAATGAGGACCACCATATCAGATGAAATGGTCAACCAGATTACTACCAAGGTAACTGCAAATCTGCAAGGCATGATTCCTCAACTAGTTGAGTAGAGCAACACCAATCTGATAGAAGAGGTGTCCCTTCAGATTCAAGGAATGGAGGACATATTGCTGAAACGTCTGGTAGAAGCATTGAATACCTCTCTGATCCCTTCTATTGATGGTTGTGAGAAGTTCGTGTATAAAGGCTACAATATTGTGGTAGACATGGTGGGGCATCTGGAGCAAGAGTTGGGAATATTGAGAAAATGTTGGGCTACCTACATCCCAGTGAAAGGCAAGCAGTAGGCTCTCAATTCATGGCCTCAGATGGTGCTGGACCATCTACCCAACCTGATGCAACTCCTTCCCCAGAGATTTCCCCTCATCATTCCCCTCACCACTCACCCATTCATTTTACTCCCTCCCGTACCCATCAGACCACTTCACCACCTATTCCTCCTTCCAATCCCCAAGCTACCCCACAATCCTCACCTGTCACTACACCTCACTCCTCCCTTCATCACTCACCTTCTAAATCTCCTCCACAGAAATCTTCACCCCCTCTCTTCCACTCCACATAGAACCTTCCCCTACTCTCCCCACTCAGCCACCCTCTCAGCCTCCTCCTCCTCCCATCCTCTACACTCACAGATATACCAAACATCCCTCTCACACATTTGCCAGAAGAAAATCCAAAGCTCCCATCACCTCTCCCAACCTTCCATCCCCTCCTTCCCCTAATAATACCTCATGTTCTCTCTCATCAGAGCCCTCTCCCTCAATCCAACGCATCCTCTTTGATGATGACAAAAAGGGGGAGAAAGATGCAGAAAAAGAACAATCTGAGGCCACCCTGAGAGAAATTTTGCCAGAAATTCATCAGCTGGGAAAAGGCCTCTTAAAGGAACAGATCGAGATTAAGGATCTGACTCATGAGGAACCTGGTCCTACCAATGTACCTCCCTCAAATGCTAGCATGGTTCTGGAAAGAGAAGGAACTGAAGAAGAAGAAGATTTAAGTTTGGCTATGGTACTCTATCAGAAGCCTAAGCCAGTAGCAGTTGACATAATTCCTCACCTCCACCAGCAAGCATATGAACTTCATCATCAAGTAAAAGAGTTCACTGAGAAGCTGTCTCAAGAGCAACAAGAGAGGGAAGCCAAGGAAGCTGTGAAGGAAGTGGTAGTGAAAGAAGGAAAGTTTGATATGCCTCACGTTGTTATCCCCAGTTGGGGTGTCAAGAGAAAGGTCTCCTTCAAGGGCAAACCAGCTGTAAAGGATGCTATTCAGACTACTTCAGATTTCCTTAAGTCTGATAAGGAAGAAGAAGGACCTGAGGTTCAGTCTGAAGCTAAGAAAAGGAGGATTAAGATGACTGCACCTAAACTCCCTGCTAAGGCTCCAATCAAGAGCAGGGCTTTCTTCAAGAGCTTCAAAGGGGATAGTAATTGAGGAGCCAAAGCCCAATCCTACCCTTAAGAGGAAAGCTGCACCAAAAAGAAAGGGAAAATCAGTCAAGCCTCCTCCTAAGAAGAAGCAGAAGAAGCAGTCATGATTGGACAACTTGCTCTCCTACCTTCCTCCTTCTCCTCCCAAGAAGAAAGCTTCGGCAAGGAAGAAGCAAGCCCCTACTAAGAAGAAGGAAGTTGTGATCGAAACTAAGCTTCTGGAAGAACCCTCAACTGATTCTGGAGGATACAGCAGTGAGCTTGGTGACCATGACCTGAACACAAAATACTGGACTAGTGGCTCTGACTCAGACTAAACCAAACCCTTCCCTCGTGCATCTGTCATATTTATTTTTAACTCATTATGAATTATGACTGATATGTTTTACTTTTGCTTCGTTTCAGTACTCTCTTGTATGAACTTGTCTTTGTACTAACCATTATCTACTCAACAATATTATGAGTTCATAGTTTATGCTCACATCTGCTTTCTGACATAACTCTGAACATTCTCTGATAAAAACTCTCATCTCATAAAAAATTCTTTTTCTCTCTTAGCCAAATATGTTTTGTCATCATCAAAAAGGGGGAGAATGTTGAATTTTGAATTTTGATGATAACCAAACATGACTTAGGCTATAGGTTTATGAGATCTTAACATAGAGAAATTCTTAGAAAAACTGTTTCTCAAAATCTAAGTTAAGCAATCGATGGAAAGAACAGGCAATCGGTTGGAGAAAGTATTATGCAATCGATGGCATATCGATTGCCTATCGATTAAGGACTGTGAATCGATAGGAAGAATGTATAATCATTGAAGCTCCAAAACATTATAAGTTATCAGTCTACGATCAATCGATTGTTTGTAATAGCAATCAATTGGGGCTGCAATCGATGTACAATCGATTGGAACTTACATTAAAATCAAGGACTGTATAATCGATTGAAGCTTAATCAATCGATTGAAAGATCAAGCAACCGATTGACTCACTCAGTTTTTATTCGATAGCTAACATTTCAATCAAGTGATGCAGGTAGCAATCTGAACCAACTTGAAGGCAATCGATTGACGGCCAGAAACACCAATCGATCGGCAGCTTCAGCAATTGATTGAAAACTAAAGATTTTCAAATTTGTTTCTTTTCTTATGACTAACTATCTTTATATTGCAAGATGTACTTGTTGCTATTTCAGGCAGTTTACGTTGGACCCAAAGAAACATAAATAGAGAGCCGTTACTCACAGCAATCTAGTCTTTTGGCACAGTACACTGAACGAGAGATGAGGAAAAGAGAAAAAGCGTACAAACTTCATACTGGAGCATTAAATGCAACTCAAAATCATCATCAATCTCCATATCTTCTACCCTCTCAGCTTCACAACTAGAGCATAGAAACACAGCTACTACAACGGGCAAAAATTCTAAAGAGACTATAAAAGGAGTTAAAGTTGACATTGGTTGGTAGAGAGCATTAAGTGATATCCAACTACAATTTCCTACTGCAATCAATACTATGTGAGTTCTCTCATCTGTTCTTCAATCTGTAATACTATCAGCTCAAGTGTGTGAGTAATATCTGTATTTTCCTGATATAGTTCTGGTTTGAGTAATTTCCTTGGGATAGTGGGATCCCAGTGGAAGGGTTGTATTCTTACAAGTTGTAAGGGGAAGTTCTTACTGTGAGAGATCACCTGTAAAGGCACTCAAGAGCCTGGTTTGAATCTTGGGGGTTAGTGGAACCCAACTGAAAGTTGGAGAACTGGATGTAAGCCAAGAATTTGGGCTGAACCAGTATAAATCCTATTCTCACTAAGTTTTAAATTTTATAAAGCACAATTCACCACCTCTTGTGCATTCCTGTCATTTACACAGACCCCTTTTCGAAGCCCTGTTACGTAGGCCCCTCAAAGCCCAATTACGCTGACCCTTTTCTTTTCATAGCCCTGTTCTGCAGGCCCCTCTGATTTGACCTTTGTCAGAATGGTGCGCCTCGGGGTCAAATGCAAGAAAATATGTGAAACCAAGGCTTAAGCAAAGTTGCTCAACCTCGGATCGTCTGTCAAAGGAGTCAAATTATTTTGATGCCTAGACTAACCTAAATGCATGAAGAAAGCAATTAAAATCGGGGTTTTATCATTGAAATGATGTTTTTGATAGTTTTGAGTTAAGAAATGTAAATTGACTTGTTTTTGGCTTTTTAGATTTAGGAAAGCAAAGAAAAGTAGTTTGAAAACTCTTTAATGGTATGGGTTCTTGGTGAAAACTTTGCAATCTTCATAGCTTCTCAAATGAATTGGGAGTTCAAAATCCAAGACCGAATGTTAAAAACCAAAGGCAATCACCCAAGTCCAATTAACCTAGTTACTAATACATAATCAGTCAACTAGGCAATTGTTAGAAAATCGATTGGTAGTGAAAACCCTTGACAACACACAATGAGTCTCCTCTTGAAGGTATAATTTGACCCTTCAAGAATGGATCTAGTGTCTAATGCTAAATGCAAGAAGCAAATGCATTAATCCAATATATCAATCCAAAGTAGATAATCAATGCTACCACGTCAAATTGTATTATGCCATGTGATTAACACTAAGGTTTATGCACATAAAAGCAATCGCTAAATTACATACATAACCCAAAAGAAATCTACCCTTAGAAATAGAAATCATAGCAATTATTGTTCTAAAATTATATATCAAGCATAAACAAATAGGAATTTGTATCAAATACATAATCTAGAAAAGAAAGAAGCTAGAGAACTCCCCTAATTTAGCATTAAAGCTCCAATTGCAAGTCACCACCAAGAACACACCAATCAGCCTCTCATCTTGTCACACGCCACCTCAAGAAGCTCCATGAATTTGTTGACCATGGAAGAAGGAAAGGAGGTGATGGAAATGAATTGGAAATAGAATGGGAGATGTGAAAAATGGTGTAGGCGTGAAATAGAGAGGAGGGCAATGAATGTTGGGTGAATATGTGTGCTTGGACGGATGGGAATTGAGTAAAGAGGGAGATGAATTGGAAGGCTGAATGGTGTTAGAGGTGAAAATGGTGAAGATGATGGAGAGTGTGGCTTGCTGAAAAATGGCGTGAAGATGGCTCAAGAGAATGGAGATGAAAATGGTGATTATGGTGTTCCTGTGCAAAAATGGTGTGATGGTGCTGAAGGTGAAGGTGGCGTATGGTAGATTGGGGTGGAACCCGTTGGCCTTGGTGAATGGAATGGAGGAAGAAGGCCAACGGTGGTGTGATGAAGGGAGAAGGCGATGAATGAAAGGATGGTGTGAAGCTCTTGATGCATCAATGGTGGCTGCAATGGTGAATGCCCCCTTCTCGTGTCTGGGCACTCTTTTAGGGATTAAAAGAGGTAAGGGGTTGTTTGGTTTATGAAATTTCAGCCCTATATCTAAGGGTTTAGGCTCAATTTCCAAATAAGCTTCCAAACGGGACCCTTACTCATTTAATCTCTATTTAGAAAAATATAAAAAATAAACCCAGCAATTTTTGTTTTATCTTTGCCCTCCTTTAAGCTCCCAAATTACCAAACTTGTCCTTTCCCAGTTGAGATATGCAGTGCCATGGGACTTAGTTGTATTTTCTGAAATTCGAGCACTAAACTGTAATTTGTGGAATTCCGGCACATCTTCATCAAGACTTCCTACAATGACAAATTTAAGCATAAATTGTAATATCCCAAGTCCATAAATCGGAAATGCATGATTTTAAACCTTAAAATGCTCAATTTAACACCAAAATGTAATTAACTCAATGCATTAGAACTCTAAATGTCAAAATGCCTAAATTTCCATGTATTAGCCTAGGACAAGTGTTAATTTCCCAAAATTAGTTGTTAGAAACATAAAATAATCAGGTGCAATCACCCTCAAAGCCCAGTTCTGTTGGCCCCTTAAAGCCTAGTTTTGCATGCTCATTTTCAAGGCCTTGTTCGTAAGCCCCTCAAAGCCTTGTTATACTCTTAAAGCCCTTCTTTACAGGCACCATTCTTTGAAAGCCAAGTCCTGACTGGCACTATTCTTTAGAGTCATGTTTTACCATCCACCCAGCTCTTTGGTTTCCCCCTCACATTCTCTTCTATGAATCAAGTAAAGAGGGGACAGGGGCACTGTATTTTGCCTATGCCCTCTTTCATTTGTGGGGATTCTTTGTAGTGTCTTCTTGCATATCATGTCGGGCCGGACAAAATAAGTGTTCTTATCTTTACTTGATTCATAGATGAGAAGCTCACTCCTCTCATCTCCAAACAAGTAAAGAAGGGCAACTGTAAACACCCTATTTTGTCCGGGCCCAGCAAAATAATAAAAAAAGAGAAAAATCATCCTTGTATAATCTCCACTAATTCTGATTGAAAAATGGCACTTTTATTGTTATTACAAAAAATAAAAAATTCATTGATTTTTGATGATTAGGTGTCATTAATGTTGATTGTTGGGTCATAATTGAAGAAGTAAATTTTGAAATTTAAAATTGATTGTGATTATAAGCCATTAATGATGATTGGTGGTTGATTGATGTTTAAAAATTAATAAATAAAATAAAAAATGAAAATTATAAAAAGTTGTCATTTAGGTGCAAGAATAGGAAATGTTGTTAAAAGAAAAATAAAAAGAATTTAAAAAATGAAAATTAAAAAATATTAGTGCATTTATGATAAAAACCCTAATGGTGCCTAAATAAAGAGGAGTAAGAGCTCACAAAGAAGGGGGAATCATTGGAGGAAGGATTCAGAGAGGCTAGGGTTTTTAGGAGGAAACAGGGAGACTAAAAGAGAGCAATAAGGAACTTTGGAAGCGAGAATTAGGAGAATGATTGGAGGAGGATTCAGAAAGGCTAGGGTTTTTAGGAGGAAACAGGGAGAATAAAAGAGAGCAGTAAGGAACTTTGGGAGAGAAAAAAGGTAGAGATAAATTCCTAGTGAGAACATAATACAGGTAGGGAGATTTAATTTTGGTGTATGATCCTCTCATTCTTATAATGGGTGGTTAGTGTATCAAATAGATCAATATTCTTTCATGCACCACACATCCTTTATCATATTTCTCTTTATTCATTTACCTATATTGTTCGCACATAACGAATTCAATATTCCCATCAATTTTCCTTCAATGATCGTAGCTTTAGACATTAAAGATGGGAGAAGAAAGATACAACATGTGTTTGTGCATATTCCATACATCATTTGTTGCTTCATTCCGTCCTTTTGAGAAGTTAGATGATATGCTAGTTGTGTGTTCATTTACATCAAATGCTATATGCATAATACTATGCATGATGATCATGTGCTCTCTATCATCCCCATTATTTTTTTGTTCTGTCATGGCTTCCTTGTCCATTTGTTTGTACAGTTACCAGCTCAAGGAGAAAAAGGTACATACTTGCTTTTTAGTTAACTCTAAATATAAAGTTTTTTTTAATAAAACCAGAAAAGGCAATATAAATTTTTCTTAAATAAAATTTGATTTCAAAGAGTTTTGTTTTTATGCCGTACGAGGTCATGGGAACCTCCTCAGGAAGTTTAATCAAAAAAATCTTTCAAAAATATTTTTTTCCAAATAATAAGAAAAACATTTTTTTATAAAAAAATAAAAAATACAAACCAATAAAAAAATATTTTTTAATAAAGTTAATGAATGTTTTCCTAAAAAACACAAACTAAATGACACGCATTTCTACCTGAACTACGTGGGCTTTGATCCCTTAAGGGTACGTAGGCCCTAGGTTAAATCTTAGGTCAAGTTCAACTATGTAAATACTTTTTTCGTCTGGATATATTTTTATATTACTCATTGGGTGATTAAAATAAATTTCAAGGCCATATTTATTTTTAGATAACTAACTTAGGGTTACCGTTCTCATGAACGGGTGTTGTGGGGTGCCTAACACCTTCCCCACGCACAATCGACTCTCGAACCCAATTTGGTTTCAAAAGACCATTTATATAATTTTCAAAAGGTTTTCCAAAATTATCTTATTTTAAAAATTTTGGTGGCAACTCCATTTGACCTAATTTTAGGGCGCTACACTAAGCCATAATTCTCTTGTAACGGTTTTCTCGTACGTGTGTAACGGTTTGAAAAAACTGTTACAAATCGGTTTGCCATTAGATGGTTTTGTCACGATTCTTTTAACCATGACAAATGTATTTGTATTGGTTAAAACCATGATAAAGCCACAGTTTTAACCATTACAAATCAGTGTTTTTTTATAGTGGCAGTTGTGTCATTTGCAAGATAAATAAGAGAATTTTCAAGATAAGTATACTTATTTCGAACAAATATGAAGGTATTTCCAATACACTTATTTCCTATTAACACTAGCTATCACCCAAGAGGGGGGTGAATTGGGTGATGGAATAAAATCTGAGAAATTCTTTCCTTGTCAAAATCATAGTTGAAGTGTTAAGTAATGCTCTTGAAGATCTTCTTCACTTAATAAGGATAGCACATTGAAACATGAAAAGCATAATAAAAAGTGTAAATAATCTGTTATGCTGGAAATATGATGAGAGTTAAGGGAAGAGAGAATGCAAACAAAGATTTATCCTGGTTTAGTCTATTCCTTTGACCTACATCCAGTCCCCAGGCTCCACCTGAGATTTCAAATCCACTACCATCTTGTTTGAATCGGGCACAAGAGAAGCCTTTACAATTCCACAAGTTTAGACGAGCACTTGTGAAGCCTTTTCTTCCGCAAGTTAAAACTGGGCACTTGAGAACCGCTCCCCCTTACAACTTGTAAAATTACACCCTCTCTTAAGATCCCACTATCTTAAGAGATATATGATTTAACCTTTTCCTTACTCCTTGGGGTTAAAATCACAATAATTACCAAGGATTGTGTAAAGTGGCACAATCCCGGATCGTTTCACTTGAGGAGTCCTTCTAAACTACCTGAGCTAACTAAACGTAATTGAAACAATAAAAGGTATGGGGGTTTGATTTTGGAAATTCATTTAATAAAACTATTGACAATTGCTATTACTTGTTTTTGTATTTTTCTTTTGATTAAAAGGGAGAAAAGGGTTTGGATTAAGGGAATTTATAAAATGGGCTCTGGTAGTGCTACGGTGGCTCTCACGCTTCATTAAAATTGATATTGGGAGTTAAAAGATGCACCAAGTATAATTGAAAAATCCCCCAAGCAACCACTAGGGGTCCACTAGCCCTAATTAATGACTAATCAAGCAACCACTTTCTTAGCCATTACTTAGGGTTAGTGTTAAGCTCTACTTGGTGTTTGTTGGAACATGAGTTTTGTAAACCGATTCCTCTCGAGAATGTGCAACCACAACATTCAATTGGATAAATTAAACTACACAATCTAGCAACCACTAAAAATCATATAGCATCACAAACCCAATAGGAAATTCAAACAAAGACATCATTCAATTAACATAACTCAATATCCAACACAAATATTCCAATTTAAAGACAATGAAAGAGTAAAAACATGTCTCCAATCCAAATATACAAGAGAAATGCAACCACAAAACTCAATACATAAGGAAAAGAGCATGAGGAAACAAATAACTCCCCTATTTCGTCTATGGAAGCTCAAGCCACCTTCACACCACCAAAGCACCAAGATTCTAGCCTCTCATGTCTTCAAATTAGAGCCCAAGAGGACCCATGATGACAGCCTCCATGAGTGAGGAAGATAGAAGGAAAATTGGAGTGGAAATGGAAGTTAGAAAGGGAAAGAACAAGAAAATCAGTGGAATTTGAGGTGGAGATGAGTAGGGATGAGAGGATTTGAGTGGAGAATGAGGATAGATGATGGAACCCTAGGAGAAATGAGGTATTTTCGTGCTAAGGAGGCTTAGATAGATAAGATAGGGTTGTTAGGATCCATTTATACTCCCTCAGAAACCCTAAAATCGCATCAGATTTCTGCAGAATTTCGTGACTTCGCCGTGGGCTCGCAGCGGCGAGAGCCACGGCGAGCTCATGTTGGTTCTGCCTTTTCTTGTCTTTCTCGCCGTCAGTTCGCCGCAGCGAGGAGACATTGATTCTTTTTCTCTCTTCACTTTCTTCTTCTGCTCCGTCCAGAATTCTTCACTACAACTTGGCTTCTTAGTTTGGGCATGCTTCTTCTAAGACTTGCATATAAAATGGACCTAAGGTAGCATCAAAATGTTCTTGAAAATGGGTTGAAAAATAAATCATGCTAATTATGCCCAAATTGCCCTCAACTAGATCAAATTCCAACAAAGTGTGCAAAAGTAAAAAATTAATCTAATTAGGTGCAATTACCCCAAGAACATGCAATAATCCAATGATTTTATCAATGAAAAGTGTATAAAAATATGGTGCAATCAATATCTCACTTTATATAGAATACAGAGTATTTCTTGTTCACTCAATGAACTGATAATGTTACACACTAAAGTATATAAGATCTGATTGATTTGAGAGCTTAGGATGCTAAGAATGAATATGTTCAAGTATAGCCATCTTTGTCCCTTCCTTTGAACTTGGGCACCAAATGCTTTTATAGTTTTCTCTTGGCCGTTTATAGCCGTTGCTTGATCTTTGGTGAGAGATAGTTAATCTGATGGAGTGTTGAGATGTAGTGTTCTGTTGATGTATTTACTCCTCTGTACTTCTGTTCTTCTCTCCTCATTAATCGCAGAAAGTGGTAGGTGAGTTCCAACGACTCTAAGGATCGGATTGCGTGCTAACGTTAACTTCCTTAAGTAGGTATGTGCAATTCTGTACTTGTAAAGCTTAAAATAGGCTTAATCATTGATTTTGAATAAATCACATTGCCACTTAGATTACAGCCTTCTGATCGATCATAGGGGTTGATTTCTAATCGATTACTTATAGATTACAGCCTGCATCACTGAACATAAAATTAGAAAAATACTTGCCTAATCGATTACAGGGGAACCCTGATCGATTAAGCATGTCCAATCGATTACAAACAGATTATACACTCAGATTACAGGCTTTCTCTGATTGATCACTTAAGATACTCTAACCGATTAATGCTCTCTGATCGATTATCCTTAGATTATGGTCTAATCAATTAATGCCCTCTAATCGATTAGGCTAGTTTCTCTTAATCGATTATTACTCTCTTATTGATTATGCCTTTTCTCCTTACTCGATCATGGTTATATCATGGCTAAATCATGCCCTCGCCTCATCGATCAACTAGCTCTCATCGAACTGCCTTTGCTCCTTAATCGATCATGGTTAGATCATGCCAGTGCCTCATCAATCAACTAGCTCTAATCGATCACTACCTTTGCTCCTTAATCGATCATGGTTAGATCATGGTTAAATCATGCCAGCGTCTCATCAATCAACTAGCTCTGATCGATCACTACCTTTGCTCCTTAATCGATCATGGTTAGATTAGAACATGCATTTTTCTTTGCCTGATCTATCACAGGGCATCCTGATCGATTATACGACTATGATCGATTAGTCAATCTATACTACATATCACTGATCCATTGGGCATTGTTCAGTTTAAAGATAAACTTTGAAAAATCATATCTCTCTCAATTTAACTCCAAATTAAGCATATAATATATCCCCAGAAAGCTAATTTAATCTAGTTTTTAATAAAGAAAGAATTATTTCCAAAATCATTGTGATTCAAAAGTTATAATTAAAATAGTGATAGTCAGACTCATGTACAATGACAGCTTACTAGGCAAACTTTGAAATTCATATCTCCCTTATTTTAAAATCTTTTCAAGTGAAAATTGTGTTTATAAAACAGGTATTAAGTCTAGTTTCATATGAAATATGTTTCATCCCAATCAGATTTGTATTTTCAAAGATATGATCCAAAACATGACTGCCTGTCTGATGCATGATGTGGAAATATTGGGCAGATTGAAAAATTCATATCTCCTTGGATACAAATCATTTGAAGGTGAAATTTGTGTCCATGGATCACTTTTGATGTCTAGTTTCATACAAAATAAGTTTCATCTAAATCGAAGTTATATTCTGTGAGATATGATCAAAATACTAGAAAGGAGTCAGACTGAACGAAAACAGAGTTGCTGAATGAACACGTTGTGATCGATTATGTATGGGAACTCATGGTTTGATGATTTGGCTTCATTTGATTTTCTTTTAGCTCCCAATTGATCATAAAAACTTCTAATATCAAATCTAATAATTTGATTATTGATTTAATCATTCAAACTCTTCTTCAATCTCATCAGTAATCATTCTACATAACCAAAAGACTCTATTATTACTATCAGGATAACTACACAACATTCAAAGTAGGAATTACACACTTTATACTAACTTTTTGCATATTATAGTTAAATCTATATTTGACATCATCAAAACTAATCATATCCAACATTTCCAACATATATAACTATTTCAAGTGTCTTTGATATACCTTTATGTGTATTGAAAATAAGCAATTTGTAACACCCTAAAATTTGGAAAAGGAGAAACAAGAAGTTATTTAAAGTTTTGAAGTATTATTAAAGAATTAAAAAAATCTTATAAATAAATTTATAAAGTGTGAGGTATTTTAAAATGATTTTTAAGGCTTATTTTCTTCAAAAATTTTAAAAAAATAGCTAAAGGATGAATTTAATTATGAGAATTTTAAGGAAATTCCTTTGAAGCTCAATTTAAAGTGGAAGAAAATGTTCAGTTTGAGATAAGGATTAATTTTACAAATTTCTTAAAGAGAAGGAACTAAACTAAAAATGATTAAAAGCTGTATTCCTAGGGAATAAAAAGAAAAGTAGAATGGTTTTATTATTTATTAAAGGACCACTTTGCCCTTAAAGGAAAAATATGGTATGTTGTTAACGGAAGGGCAAAATCATCAATTACTCTACCCCCACGGCCCCACCTAATGCCCTTACCCTCTCTTCTTCACGGCATGTTCATCCTGCTTTGACAATTTTATTTTTATTCATCTTTGTCGAGGGTGAGAGAGAAGTCGGGGGTTCACCGGAGCTTACGGTCGTTGTCAACGCCGGAATTGAGGGCTAAATGGACATGCAAGACCATATTTTGATTCCGGTGAGCGTTTGCTTTCTACTCCTACCCTTGGTTTCATCGGTGAATTCCGTTTTTGAGAGATGTTGTGAATGAATTTCGATTTTTTTTTTCAGGCGGTTTGAAACCGATTAAATCAAAGGCGAGGCTTAAAAATCATGTTTCCCTAAAGGAATTTATATATGCATGGAGGTTTTAGTTGGTTTTCGAAATCCTTTGATTAAAAGTTACTGTTCATTCTTGAAGAAGCATCGGATTCTGACTCTGATATGGTGAAATCAGTAATTAAAGACTTATAATAGCGTTTAAAGAGTACACTAGAGTTATTTATGGTTGGTGCATGTGCTCTATCAGATCTGTGTTGAGAAATTTGAGTCCTTTAGTTGTTCCTCTGTTTTGGGCACGCTAAAAATTAGGTATTATACCTGGATTTTGTGGAGTAAGAAACTGGAAGAGGGGAATATGATTGAAGTTGAATTCTGTGGCTGTGTGTTCAATTTCTGCCACAAATTTGGACCTTAGAACTTAATCTCTCTTGTTCTGCTTTGGTATGGATTTTTTTTATTTTTAGAATCTGAATTCTTTGGTTTTTGAGCTGGAAGTTCATTGTAAGAGTTTATAGAGAAGAATTAACATAATATGAGGTTTGATTTAAAAATCTGGACAACGTTTGGGAAAGAGTAATGTTTGAATAATTGGTTTTCTGTTTATCTAAACTTTGATGTAGGTTGCTTTAATTGTGGCAAGAGAGCTATCATGGAAAAATCTTACTGATTTTAAAAAGAATTCAAACAGAGGAGACTAAATTCAGGTGTTTAGCATTAATTTCACACAGTTACTGCAAAGAGTAATGATTTAAGGTGCAATGAAGTGTAAACAATATAGAATGGATATGCTGTTAGCCAGATAGATAATTGGCAGGATGAGTCATGGGTGATGACATTGAACATTTGAATCATGGTTGAATTTCTTTTGATGATTCAGGTGCGTTGATGTTTACTCTGCTTATCTTTTGTTCTGTTGTGTTGCATATTTGATGATGATGAGATAGATTGCAGATTACTTAATAATCTTAGGGAATATCTCACGTATCTTGCCTAGGTAATTTTAGGATGTGTGTGTGGTCAGAGAAGGCGGATTTGGGGTGATAGAGGTTACTAGAGTGTGGCGAAGGATAAGAATTATTATGGTGTTTAGGTTACCTCAACAGATATTACAAAGACTGAAGGGTGCTATTTTAGTACCATTTATTCTGAATTTTATCTTTGAAGAGAATAGCTGATCCCTGTTTGTGACATCTTTCTCTCTTCACCTTTTCTGACATTATTATGATATCATTTCTCCTCACTTTTGAACTGTTTATGCGCATCATCCTTGTTTAGGTGTAAATGAAGGTTATAAGTTGTAGTTTTCCCTATTGACATAAGGGTGTTAATACTGTCAATCTTTACATTTGTTTATGCACTAAAATAGGGTGTTTTGTTTTGGAGTTTGGGTTGTGCTTTATAATTCCATTGTCTGATGGTGCCTTGCTATAGGTTTAAAATTTAGATTATTAGCAAAAGGGTATGAAAGGATTTTCATTGATTGATGAAGTACTTTGGATTGTTTGATAAATTTATGTGTAAAAGTTTTTGGAGTTGTAATAAAGGTTCTTTGAAAGGTTAAGAGGAATCTTTTAGATAATGAATCTGAAATTTTATCTGATTACAATGAAAAACATTATCTAAATAGTTAATTACATATACTATGTAGTATTTTTTTTTTTTTATAAGTCCAGTATTTGTATCCGAAGTTACAAAATTTTAGAGCTTAAAACAAGTGATTCAATTATTAGGAAAATGTTTGAAGAAACATGTCTACAGTGCAGCTGTTCACTTTTCCTAAGCTACTGTCATAACGTGTGATTTGATTTCTGAGGATTAGATACTCTTGTTTATGAGTTGGTGAGTAGGCTTAAGTTGTTAATTGAATCTGAAAATTTTTAGAATAGACACAATTTTTTGTGCAGTGTTAGATTATAGAAAAAAGCTCAATTAGCAAAAGGATTAATGTGTGCTAAAGCCAATAGAGTTAAGGGAAGGATTCTTGGGGAAGTAATTATTCAAACATTGAGAATCAGAAATGTTATATCTTTTGGAATAGATCATTTACAATTGACCATTAGATCTTAAAGGTTCAATATAATTTGGCAAATCATAATTTGCCTAGATACAAAGGATTGGGTATTTATAGCAAAATAAATAGGACATGAGAGCAACGTTATATATATATATATAGTTTACGTATTAATCCATTTACATAGATGTATAAATATCTATAGGTTTATATTTTTGTTGATCCCTCCACAAGAGCCAAAGCCAAAACGAAGTTCTTTAAGGTTGGTATGGTTGCGTACCAGGTAATAGCTCAATCCTATCTTTTAGTTACATATTAATCCCTGCATTATTGTTCACAATATTGCAATAAACATGAGAGTAGTTATCCATAACTCTTGTAAGGCATCCATATGTGCATAATCTTATGTAGCTGGTTGGCATACACGAGTTAGATTAACTCAGCCACCAGTATGTATAGCGTGAGGATGTTTCCTTTACAAGGCATCCATATGTGCTTGTCATGTGTAGCTGGTTGGCACAAGTACGAGTTATACTAACTTGGCCACCAGTATGTATAGCTTAAGGATTTAAGGTCATTCATATGTGCATGATTATGTGTAGCTGGTTGGTGTACGCATGAGTTATATCAACTCGACCACCAGTATGCATAGTGTGAGGATGCTAAGGCATCCATAAGTGCATAATTATGTGTAGTTGGTAGGCGTACGCACGAGTACATCAATGGCCACCAATATGTATAGCGTGAGAATGCTTTGAGGTTTAGCGAACATTAAGTTTTAATGTACATGAATTTTAGATTATCATATGATGATTTGAATTCCAAGATATTTAAATGTTTTTGATGTTTTAATGTTTATTTGTGATTTGTGGTATAGCATGTATATTATATATAATTATAGATAGAATGTGCTATTACAGATTATTTGAATCTCACTCTTTTACTTAATGTTTTTCAGTAAAGCAACTTGGTAGAATCTAATTGAGGAAAAAGAAAGGTAGTTTTGAAGGGCAAAACATTTTAGATATAGTAATTTAATTTATCTGTGCTTGACAGAATGATTAGTTCATATTATTATTCTTGTTGTATCATTCCTCCATAAAGATGTCCGATAACAAGCACAGGTTAGAAGCTATCGACCGAGATAGTAAGGTTATTATTAGTTATATTTATGATATATGGTTTTACATATATGTAGATATATTAGAATCATTATTATTTTTGGCTCCCCAAGAACCATTAGATATGGTTAAGTATTGAGGATCAAGCCTGGCTACTCAATTGGTTTATAACCACTTGAGATTTTTAACAATAGTTTTGAAATGAATTCAATTTGTGAGGACAGCCCATTCCTTCAAAGTATTATTTTTATGTATGTTTTGAAAAAGATGGGTTTTGATTTATTCACATTTTTTAGCTTCTGATAAAGACAAAGTGGTTATAAAATAAGTTAATTTGCCTTTGTATTATAAAATTAGGTGTTACACAACTGATTTGGAAATGCTTTCAATTGTGTTGGAAATCTGCACATTTGTCTTAAAAATTCTCATTTTTTTTTGGAGAACAATATATTTTTTTCCCAAAAGGAGATAAGTGCAATATGACCTTCAAGATTTTAATTCATTTTTCTCTTGGAAGATGCAGTGATGTTAAGACTCTTTAATGTTAAATTACTTCTATATATGGGGGATTACTAAAATTTTCCCTTGCTTGAATGTTATTGTTGATTGTGGACAACAAGTCGTTACAACAAAGGTGTTCATGTAATGATATATACCTCCTCTGCCTATAATCAGACAACTTATAATTAAAGTTGAAGCTCATGGTTTTCTTTCATCTGTGTGGGACTCGCATTCTACTAATATACATATTTTTGAGTGAAAAGGTGACATATTATGATTCATCTACTTGATATAACACTATTCATTGATTTTCATTTCATGATGAGAAAGGTGCCTTCCGGGCTTCCAATCCATGAGAATATATCTCACGAAAGTGAAATATTCAAAAAGCATTCATTAATTTTGTAATCTCACAAGTCACAACAAACATGAAATCACCAACAAAATACAAAGATACAAACCAACATTATATTATTGTATTGTGGGCCGCAAGATTACAACACATAAGCAACAAACTATTCTCTTAAACCGTACTAATATTTATTATTGAAGCGCAAAATGAGTTGTAATTGGCTAAAGACGAGGCTGATTCTTTTCTGGGCCTAATTCCTTCTTAAGGGTGGCAATAGTGAGAATAAAGCCAAGAATAGCAGATATTAGGCCTATGAATTTCCACGGGGTGTTAAAACTTTGGTACTGCAACTCATGAAGCCAAATCCACAGTCGATGTTTGTAAAATTTCTCAATATCTCGCCTTACTGGGTTATAAGTTCCTGTATCAAGCACCAAGTCTGTGCTTACAGTGTTAAATAATTCGGCCACTTCTTCATCACTCCCAAGATGGTTCGTCAAAACCCTTGCTTTCCTCAACGCTTTGACATCATCAGCGTGATCAATCAAGGAATTTAGGAATGAAACATAGTTACTTACCTCGTAATTGGTCTTGGAATTATCGGGGCACATCTCATACGCGATCATGTTCAAGAATGTTTGAGCTGTGAAGTCATCGACTGTAAATGGTGGAATATAAAGAGTACGGCACCGAAAATAAATGCTTGTGAGGTTTCTCTCCTCATTCTTCTCAATTTTAATCCCGGCAGTTGCTTTAAGTTCCTGTATGTTCCTATGTGTTGGAGACTTTGCACCCTTTGGCGGTATTGTTATAACTGCCTCTTTATTCGCCATGGATGTGATTATTAGAAGATCCAACAAATGAACTGGCTCATCAATCACTGCTTGAGATTGTGGTAGGACGTTGATGACGTGTGATTGAAGGAAACAATTTACGAATCCCCTCAACACAGAATCATCCCCATGGGTTAATAATATCTTTAACACTTTGTATGGAAGCTGGTTCTCCAACAACATCAGATCTTGTTGCACAATAATGTCCAGTGCTTGTAATTTGGGCGATTCCGCCATCGTTTTGTCCATGATATGAAGTGCAGCACACCCATCTATAAATAAGATCCATGCGAGATCATCATCATCCAAGCATTGAATCACATCTTCGGCGTAGTAATCCTTCAGTGCTTGCATTTCATGTCGAATCTTGTCAAGGATTTTTTGAGCATTTTCTTGCTGCCCTCTTACCTTATCTTGTAGATACGTTGTGGCCCACATTTCCTTGTACGCTTCTCCTTTGGGATGATGAATGGGACCAATGGATACCACCTTGGGAAAGTAATACTTGTCAAACTCAGATCGTTGTCGAAGATATTGTGGCACCTGTGAATAATGCAATGAAAATAGTCATCATCAATATTCTTGTTAATAACTACTTAACATGTCATAATTTGGAACCGTGTACATAGGATATACTCATTCGGTCAAATAACTTAACTATATAGATAAAAAAACTTATCAAAATGGGTTAAAAGGAAAAAAAATGTTCGTAAGAAATATAATGTATATTAATTTTGAATAAATACTCTTATTTATTTGGGCGCAGGGAGTGTGAGTGACATAACTAACAAAGAGAAATAGAGAAGTGGGGCTAAACTGAGATCATTGTTGCTATAGGATCAGTACTCTCGATTGAGAGAGTTATCTATATATAGGTAAAGCATAAAAATTTACATAAGAGTGTGTGCGCGCGCGTGTGTGTGAGATTTCTAGAACCTTTTGTATCTTGACCAGGGATTGCCTCTTCCTCTGCTGTTGCGGATCTAGTAAACAACTTAACCTACATTTCAATGAGGGTGATGAGGACCCCATGAAATATGTAGAATATAATGGATGTAATTACGAGAAATGAGAATTTCAAAGTGTTGGTTGTTGTTCAGTAATTACAAGTTCAGCTGAATTTAAACTACCCAATCGATGGAATCAATAAGCTGAGATATGCAAGCAACATATAGAAGTTATTGTGAAGATTTAATGTTTCTAAATTCAAATTCTACTCTATCCATAATGTCATATACTTCAATTATGCTGACTCTTAAATAAAATATACTTGCCGTGGTCTTTTCATGAGAACTTGTGCTTATGAATTATATGTGGTTTAAGAAATATGTTAAGAGTAATACGAAGGAAATGAACATTTTTTTTTAAAAAAAAAATGCATTTATTTATAAAGGGACAAGTAAGAGAGAGACAGAGGAGTAATGAGAAAAAGTTCGAAAAAAGAATTTAGGATGAGAAAAATGATGAGAGAAAAAAGAAATAATTTATTTAGGACAAAAATGATAAAAATATAGTTAATTTCAGACAACTTCAAATACAATCTTATAAAAATATGAAATGGTACTGAAAAATTAGTGATGATTTGACACCTCCATTTTCAAGTAGTAAGATAGGACTTTAATTTCTGTAACTTTACTCTTGCTTCATTTGCTATCTGCTTTGCTTACTTTATCCACCAATCATTTATAATTGTTAAAGAGCGTACGTAAATAGAATAAAAAAGGAACAAAGCTTCGTCACCAATAAAGCTCTAATTTATTAGCACTTGAAGCTAGGAACCAAGCATATATACTTCGACTTTATTAAAAACAAGTAAACTCTAACCCACAAGCTTTAATTCTTAGAAATTTGACATGACACACGTTCAGGTCCTTGAATAATGTACATGGTACGTAAGCTTTGGAAGGTAATAAAAAAATTTCTGACGAAAAAGTAGTGACGATATAATTTGGCGCATTTCTTTTTTAAAGTAGAAACTAGAAACACGAGTTTACGTTACATTACTTGCTATCAACTTTGCTTACTTTGCCCACCAAGAATTTCTTCTAACCATTACTCTTTTATCTTCTCCCTCATGTGTGAGCTAGATAATCAATTTGTTGAGATTAAAAGAAATTAATTAAATTAATTATTTATAAAAAGTGTGGTTTCATTTTTCTAAAAATTTTATTATACATTTTGTAGCCCTTGTCAGCCACCACTACTAATTGACGCAAGGAGGGCCATGTAAAATTTTGTAATGTCAATAATTGCCATTAATTTTGGCTCCATCAATTCAAATTTTCAATTTATGCTTCAATAAAAGCTTAGGAGCCATTATTAGTAGCTGTTATTGACAGCTGCAAATAAACGAATAGTTCTTTGTGTTTAAAATCTAGCGCCAATACTGTTAGCCGTTGTCAACTGCTATAGTCATTTGTGATGTCATCAGTTTATTCCTTACAATCTTTCCTTTTGCTATAGCTATTGAACGGTGTGAATTCCATCTTGGTCATACATGCCCACAAAAAAATACATGGACAGACTTTTGTCGAGGTTTGATTCTTCCACTATAAAGTTAGTGACTGGTGAAGTAGATGTTTCACTTAACCGCTACAAATCAGTTTGATACGATAGATTTCACAACGATTTCATAAACTACTACTAATTTTACAATATAATCGTTTCGAAAGAGTAATTGTTTTGTAGTGGCAAAGTTCATGCAATCATTCAACTGAAGTGGAAGATCCTGGTTCCCTATAATATTTTATTAGGTCAAATTCATCAAAATACATTGTACCAAAAGGTGATAACAATGATCTTTCATTGAGATAAATTAAAATCGCTAAACTTGGAAGGCTCATCGGGAAATTTTAATCCCTCCCATGGCACATTGGAACTCGTGGCCACAAAAAGTGAAACTTGGATCAGAGAAGTCGACAAGCATTTTTGTCTATGGTTAAGTATGGGGGAAAAACCGAGGGTCAAACTCGCAATTGATTCGTTAATTTAAGTTTACAGTTTTTATATTTTTAACTTACAAAAGTGTGTTAGCTATTCTTAAACTCGTGCCTGCCAACTTATCTAATTTGATTATTCTTGATAGCTTTATATATATAGTTTATATAAACTTTTCTTCTAATTATGATAAATCATGAATGATGGACTTAATTTTGAATAATTTGGATCTAAACTATATCAAAATCCAAGTGAATTATACATGTTTACTAAATATTTAAAGATAAATCTGAGAACCTTGCCAAGTATGACACTTGTTTGTTTATTGTAAAGAATGATGCGTCCCAGTGGCTTCAAATGCATAATAATTAAGCACGAAAATGAAATATGTAAAAAAGCATTCCGTAATTTAATGATCACGTCAGACATGTGAAATCACCGAAAAGAAACATTAAAAAATATTGAAATACATCACAAATACAAAGAGGTGATTATGTATCCAATATTGAACTGATAAGATATGATTTTAGTGGACATATTTGGAGTAAGAGGCAAGTCCTCTGTCCTCCTATGAGCAGAATCCCTTTATTAGTGTGTCAATTGTAAGACCAACAAACCCAAAAATACCATAAATATTAGGCCTGTGATTTTCCATCGGGTGTTGAATGTTTGTGCCGCAACTCAATAAACCAAGTCCTCACTTCCTCATTGTAAAGCTCCTCATCAAAGTCATGTCATACCTATTATGCCCTGTTTGGTATGATAGAATTAGGGGATATGGAAATGGAAATGGAATTGATTTTCATGAGGATGTCTGTTTGGTATAATGGAAATGGAAAAAATTCCATTTACATTTCCAATAAAATAGGTGGAAATGACTTCCATATGTGAACCCATGGAAATCTGAATGCTTCCATGGAAATGAGAATTTTTACAATATTCACCCTATCCCTTTTATCTTCTCCTTTCGACAAAACCTTCCATGCCTTCCTTGATTCCGATGACACCATTGAATAACAGCAGCGACAGCCACCTCCGGCGACTGTGATGGTTGCCTCTTTGAAAATGGCGATGGCGACGACCACCTCCGAAACTGTTATGGCTACCTATTTTGAAACGGCGACAACGATGACCATCACCTCCAATAGTAACTGTGATGGCTGCCACTGTGAAAACAGCGAGGGTGATGACCACCTACGATGATTGTGATGGCTATCTCTTTGAAAACGGTGACGGTGACAGCCAACTCTGACGAGTGTGATGGGGGCCTTTATGGAAACGGCAACCCTGTAATCCGTCAGCGGCGGCGCCGTGTTCAAATACACAACCACCATGGAAGGAAAGACCTTGCGATAACCAGAACGAGTTGATGCTTTTTCAATTGATCTAGTTGTGATATGATGTTCTGGATAGAGTTTTTTTATTAAAGGATCCTGAATATAAAATCCATTGATGGTGGACTGCAAAGCTTGTGTGGTTGTGCCGATAATGATGGAGACGTGTGTCTGAGATGATTTTGCATTTAGATTTTTTAATGAGGGCATTTTGGTATTTTGGTATAAAAACATATTTCATTTCCATGATATACCAAATATACTTTTAGACCCATTTCCATCTACATATCCATCTCCATATCCATTTCCATTTCCATCAAAATCAATTCCAGTGTATCAAACGAGCCCTTGGAGTATATATCTGAATCAGCAGTCCTACATTCAGTTAGTTAGAGGCTTTTCTTTTTCTTTTCTTTTTTTTTTATTTATCCATCAGTGAACCTGACGCTACAAACAACTAACTAATCCGGTTCGTGGGAATGCAGACCCACAAGGTGGGAACCCGACTACTTCCAAATAATTATCGTGACTGCATACACAGGGCTCAACTCAAAACCACTGGTTAAACTAGAATAACCCATAGCTAGTTGACCTAAATGTTTAGTGGTAGTTTTTAGAGGCTTTTCTACCACAATACCACTCACACTAAAATAAAATACCAATATACTACATGTCAGTTAGTTAGAGGCGTTCTACCAATATACTAAAATCGTTCTTCAGGTGAATGATTTTAGAGTTGTAAAGAATTTGTTCATGCGAAGAACAATTTCTGACTTGTAGTGCCAGACTAAAATCGTTCTTCACGTGAATATTTTTAGAAATTTGCGTTAACGATCACTTTGATGTGACAAGCATTTATCTCTCTTCTAATGATAAGCTACGTTAAATGATTTTTTAAACTACCTTCTCTCCTACATGTGAGTTAAATGAATGGAGAAAAAAATTTATCACTCCTTTTGATTCAAAATATAAAATGTTTTTATCAAATTTGATTAAATTAAGAATACAAACTCGTTAATATGATACATTTTTTTTTCTAAAATACCACAACGATCTTCCTTAATTTCCTCTATTTTTCTCACTTGATTATTGTCTAGCAGTTAACAGTGGGAGCAACTTGGGTAAACAATGAAAAAAATCTAGAAATATCTCCTATATTTTAAAGTCAAGATCAACTTTTTAAAAAAGATTTTATATCAAGGACAACAAAACAATAAGTACATAATATGCAAATAATGATCACCCAATTTGGATAAGGTATCTGTATTAATTAATTAAACTTTAAAATAACATATATTTTAATGTTATTTAGTATTTTTAAAATTGAATTGATTTTATTTTGTATATATTCATTATTATATTATAGGATTGTATGGGTGCTTTGTGTGAAGGGCAGAAAGGGCATAATTGAGAATGAATGCCCTTCGAACATCTGAACTAAACATAATCTTATTCAAATTCTATGATGATTATTGATGTTTAATGTTATTATTGCTCCCTTATCTACAATATAATATCTTTTTAAAGAGTTGATTTTGCTCTTAAAATATATAACATATTTCTAATTTTTCTCATTATTTACCCTAGTTGCTCTCATTTTTACCCCCTCTATAATAATCAATTAAAAGAGATAGATGAAAGGAAAATGGTTATGGTGTTTTAGTAAAAACATATAATATCAACTGATTTATCTTCTTAATTTAATCAAAGTAGATAAATATTTGTTATATTTTGAACCAAAAAGAGAGTTTCTCCATTCATTTAACTGACATATAGGAGAGACTGTAGTTTAGAAAATTAGACATGTATCGTATCATCAGGAGAAGAGATAAATACTTGTCACATAGAAATCATTCTTTGAGTGAACGATTTATTTACAGCTCCAAAATCGTTTACACGAAAAATGAAACTTTAAATGTAGTATATTGGAAAACACTTCTAGCTTTGTAGTATTTTTAGTATTTTATTTTACTATTTGTAGTATATTAATAGAGAAGTGGTTAGTTAGATAGTTAATCTGAGTCAAATATAGACCCACGGCTTATCATTGATGTTAGAATCTTAAGTTTTGATGAAGACTGTCCCATGAAAAATATCGCTAATAAGAAATGATAACTTAGCAGATCAATAAGAATGAAAATCTCTATCGCTAAGTAAATCTCCATAGCAAATTGATAGAAAGGAATAGCAAGTGAAGACTTAGAAATAACAAAGTCAATATCTATCGCTAAGTCTTTCTCTATCGCTAAAGAAATAATCCATCGCTAGAAGTTCATTGATAACTCAGCTAGCAGAAAGATAAACCAAGCCCTTGATCTAATGAAATCAGCTAACGATAACAGATTAAGCTATCGATAACAAAAGTGCTTCAGATAATAAATCATTCAGATAGCTAGTGCCTGAGAGCAAGAGTCAAATGAGCTAAAGTAGTTGCTAGCGATAATGGATTGAGCTATCGATAATAGGATACCTGGAAATATCTCTGAATGTTTAGATAATAGTATCCTGAAGGATAATAGCGATAATGAATTTGCAATCGATAGAGATAATCTATGCTGATGTAATGCTTTCTAATCCAAGAGAATATGCTATCGATAAAAAGCTCTGAAATTCCTTGTATTGTCTTTATCTCATTTGAGCTAATGAACTAAGCTTGCGATAACAACTGCTGTGCTTTACCTGTTTAGCTAACAGTTCAAATGTAGAAATTATGTTGAGCAGATAGCGATAACAAGGCTTACTAGCGCTAATGAAAAAGCTGCTATGAAAGTACAGGTGTTCAGAACGCACAGTTTTAGCCTACTCTACTCATGAACAGTTTCAGAAGTTTGAACCAACTGAGAAATAGTATCTATCCCCAACGGCTATGTACTTCCAACGGATATATCCTAACGGCCATATGAAGACTATTAAAAAGGCAATCTATGGAGATATAAATACAACAAGATTTGTTTTCCAGAGAGAGACGAACGATCAACGAACGAAAACAAGAGATGAACAGAGCCCTATACATAATCGCAAATTCCTCAGATTGAGTGCATTAGAAAAGAAGAGCTAGAGCTAAACTTTGTTCAGATTATTAAGCTCTATTGTGTATTTCATCATACATAATTTTGTTCTTAAGTGTTTATCACAACCTGTTCATTGAGTGAACCCTATTATTAAAAATCCTCTTCTGTTTAAGGTAGTTCCTCAGCTTGGTGCTTTGTGAACTGGGTGGTAACCTTACGGGTAGTAAAGGGGAGTGTTTAGAAGATTCTAAACTCTGTAAAGGTTGGCAGGTGAACCTGTGTTCGTAAAACCTGTGGTAGGCTTCTCTTGTGCCAGGATTAAACAAGAGGGTAGTGGAATTCTCAGGGGAAGCCTGAGGACTGGATGTAGGTCTGGATTGACCGAACCAGGATAAATTTTGTGTGCATTATCTCTTCCCTTAACTCTTACAGTTTTTCATTATATCTACATTATACATATATTCGTGCATTTACCAAGTTTTGAATTACTCTGTTATAATCTGAGAAATGTTTTGAGAAGGTTTCCTTCACAGTGATTAAAGAAAAGTAAAGAATTCAAAAAGATTTAAAATTTTATTCTATCACCCAATTCACCCCCCTCTTGGGTGACAGCCAGTACTCTCAATTGAGTTGTACATGCACTTTCTGTAAATATACTCTGTATCTTTGTTCAGTTTAATCAATAATAAGACATTCAGAGATTGCATCACATTATATCCTCGCTTTGGGCATTACCTAACTAAAAAAATTCTTGTAGAATCAATCATTAGCTAAGTCTTGAAGAATTACATCTTCAGTGCACAACTTCAATACCCTACGTGCATAAAAAGATTTTACTTCTCCCAACAAAGGACTGGGGATGTCAATTGCCCCATCGAATACCCCTTAAATAAGGGGTCCTTTCAAAAAAATATATATTTATTTTTACCATTAGCACTACTACAAAAATAGCCTATTGCTGGTAACAATAGCGGTGCTTACAGTTGTAAGCGCTTATTTATATTAAGCGCCAGGATAGGTACAAACCTATCCCGACGCTTATTTATATTAAGCGCCAGGATAGGCTTTCCTTTCCTCACTTTTTATTTTTTTAGAAGATTGACCTATCCCGGCGCTTATTGCATGTAAGCGCCGGGATAGGTTTAATTTGCTTCTATTTTTTTAAAAATATTCTTACCTATCCCGGCGCTTATTTGACTTAAGCGCCGGGATTGACTTCATTTTCTTTACTTTTTTTTAAAATATTGACCTATCCCAGCTCTTAATTCATGTAAGCGCCGGGATAAGGTATTGTTTTATTTCAAATATTTATGCCCTAACCCCTCAAACCCTACCAGATTGTCCTCCCTCACCCTCACTATCACCCTCACCCTCACCTAAACACTCCTCCTCCCCTCAGCCACCTCCACCTTCCTTCTTTCTTTCTAAACCCACTCCTCTATTGTTCCTTCATCTCTCGTCTTCAACCTCGCTATCCCTTGTTCTCTTAGTCATTGTGCTCCAGATTGCGTCCTTTTCGCTGGCCGTTGATTTCCTCGTCTTCCTTGCCATTGTTCGAGCTTCTCTCCGTCATGGTCGTCCAAATCGCAACGCTTCCTCCGCTGTGTTCGTCGTTCACCCCACTTGCCTTCGTTCAAGCTCTCGTCGTGCAATGAAGAAGAAAACACAAGCACCAGCTCTTCCGACTTTTTCAACAAAAAAAATGTTAGCGCTGATCTGTTTCAGATTTTGCCCTTTTGCTTTATGAGTTACTGTGTTCCCATCTCTCACGCATCTTCATCTGTTGGAATTTTGAGCCTAGATCCGCCCTTGATGGGCTGGATTAATTAATTAGGAAATATGAGTAATTTCCCAGTTGAGTTATTAATTAAGTGTTTAATTAATATGATTGGTCGAATGAGAAAGTTGTGGATTGTTGACTCAGTAATTCCCAACCGATTTATTAATTAAGTGTTTAATTAATATGATTGGTCAAATGGGCAAGGTGTGGATTGCTGACTCAGCCATGAGTAATTAATTGATTAATTAATTAATCAATTAATTATTCAATTATATGATTGGTCAGATAAGAGAGGTGAGGATTGCTGACTAAGCCACGAGTGGTGGTAGTGGATATTTTGTATTCCTAAAATATCCCCAGCCCTCTTCTATAAATAGAAGGCCTCCCCTCCAGTTTAAAACACACCAGTCGTTGAGTTTTCTGACTCTCTCATTCTCTCTATATTCTTTCTTGTGTGGTGCTCTGTTGTGCCACATGTTTGGACTCTGGTTTTTCCAGTAGTCCGAATTTTTGCGTGGGTTCTTCAAGAACCAAATCACGGAGCTCTGAAGGTCTGACCCAGATCCGAATGTGGATCCGTTTGGTATGTTGTCTAATCTCCCTCATTTAATTCAAATTTTTCCATCATTGGCATCAGAGCCTATGTTGATCCTAAGGCTGTGTTTATATGCTTTATGAGTATGCATAAATATTTTCCGCCGCGCATTATTTATTAAGTTAAATATTGCATAAATATTTTCTTCCACTGAAAATATGCCTAGAGCTGCACCTACTTTGTTTTTTTCAAATCGCATGCCTATAAACTTAAATATTCATTGCTCACTATACATGCTTCTATACAGCTTATGTGTAATCTGCCTTCATGAATATTTGCTTTGCCAAGATCTGCTTTCTCTTGTGTTTAAGTAATCTTTGTGAATAGAAAACATTAGAGGATCATAACTGGAGAAAGAAAATTGGTGGTTGAAAGCGTTGGCCGTTTTCTCCGCATTCGGCTGAAACTTTTGTGTTTCTGGGTTCTTCATTTTTGGAGGTTTTAGAAGAAACCATTGGGTCGATTTGGTAGTTCTCCTCGATACGATTCTGATGATACTTAGAACGTGTCAAACGGAGTTCATATGAGGGAGAACGGAAGGAAGTTTAAGATCCGTTTTTTCCGGTTGCCGTTGAGCTTGAATTTGGGTCTTCGAAAATGAGCTTTTTCCATCAATCCAGATGCATGATCATGTAGAACTCATCGAGACGATTCCAACGACGCAAAGAACGCATCAAACGGAGTCTGTATGAGGGAGATCCGAAGCCTGAAAGTTTCAGATCTCATGGTCACCGCCCCCGAAAAACGCGTGATTTGGAATTCAAAAATGAAATTTTTTGACGGGTCAAATGGAACGGATGTGTAGATCTCGTTGCAAGGATTCCAATGACTCCAAGAACGTGAAAATCGGAGCTAAACGAGAGAGATATGGCCTCTCAAATTTGGCGGGTTGGTAACCCACCAGAGCTCCAACCGGGTCAAAAATGACCCGACTGGAGGTTGAAGAAGATGCCACGTCATCAGCTGACGTGGCGGTCCAGCTGTGGGCTGACCGGTCAATGGTTAAAGGTTGACCGTTGACCGGTCAGCGGTCAAACAGTTGACCGAAAAAAATTTAAATTTTTTTTCTTTTCCTTCTATCTTTTTTTCCTTTCTTAAATATTTTATTATGTGAATATATTATTTTTTTTCCATGTCATTTACTTGTTTTCTTGGGATATCATGTAACATACATAAGAGTTTTTTTTGTAATAAAGGATAATGAAGTGAACCCTAAACTCCTACTTGCACCAACTAAAACTTATTAATTGTTAATAAGTCCTTCCAAACCATCAAACACATTGAGGTGATTTGAGGCTGAAGTGGTGACTTATGAGTCAACTTCTTGGCAATCATTGTAACAAGTGATGTAACCAATATGAGATATTTGTATCATCTCACCAGGAGGTATGTTGCAACTTAATTCCAGATGAGCGGACATTGAGTCTTATACTAAAATGGTAATAAAATTACTATGAAAGCTTTAAGCACATGAGAACGTGTTTGGTGGGTTCAGATAGCCAAGGGCCTTAAGAGGGTCTAAGCCTAAAACATATAACAAATATAATAAAGTATGATTTGATATTCAAATGTTCTTTATTTGATTGAATATTGTGTTAAATTCTTTCTCAATAATTGAATTCTCTTTGAACATTTATGCAGTTATTTATTTTATAATTGTGAATTATTATTTTGAGTTCTAACTGCTTTATTTGAGTGGGAGCTTCTGGAATGTAAAATCCAGAGGCCCTAAAAGGGGATATGTTCAAATAAGATTATGGTTAAAAAGATAATAACCTAACTAGCATGAGTGAGATGGGAGCCAACCTAGTTGTCTCCTGAACACGAAACTAGTGAATTTATCATCCAATTAACCCTTGTCTACCTTGAACAAATATGAATAGTATATCTGATGAAATGCATAATCGTCTATGTGACCGAGTTAGATAAACAAGTCCATCTTCACTAAGCTTATGAGACAAGCTCAGTATGGATGACTACGGAATTGAATTTCGTAAGATCTTTTACATCCTTAAGGGATAAACCGTTGTGTATGTCCTACCAACTAACCTTCAACATTTAGATGTTGAAATACCCAAAGGTAACAAAGAAGCCAATGCTGGTTGAATGAAGAAAGAACAATGTATCTTGAATCGTCATGCTGTGTGCCATGATTGTTAACCAAAGTGTCAGTTCGAGTAGTGCGATACATCTTAGGCTTTGAGGATAGCCTTGAGAAACAAATATAAAAGCACTCATACCATTAAGCTGAATGAACGTTGTCATGTTTGGACACTTAAGTATTAAGACCTGATGCAAGAATTAGGCAACACTTGAAAGTGATGTCAAACAAGACTAGGGAAATAAGGTAGGTAAACAATGTTCTTTCTAGTCGACAGCAAGTGCATGTTACATCAAGGACTCTCTTATTGAGTGGGAGCACATGAAAGCAAACATAACTCACAAGGAGTATATTTGTAACCTTTGATAATGTGATTTGCCACATTAAGCTTGAGAGTTAAAAGCTTAAGGATACGAGATCCATTAGCTTAACATGCTTAACTAAAGAGTCAAAGGATTTGTTCCTAAAACCTATGTCTAATAAGAAGAAAAACCTTGAAGAAAAACTAAACCTGATGAATGTTGTTTTGAGAAATGTCATATCAAGTGAGAGGCTTCAAAGTTCTTTCACATGTGCATCAAGCACTACTTTTATGGCTGAAATATATCCTGTGTGGATGATGACTTGGGTACAACAAATCCATGTGAGAGGTCACATGACATCATTGATTTTACCGGTTGCCATCTAGAAGCATATGGCTTCAAGAAGGAAGCAGCACAGGAGTACAAATCAAGGGGATTGGAGCATACATGTTAACTCTATATAGCAAACCACTTACCAAAAGATATACTCTATGCTCTGAACAACCGATAAAACATTGTATCAATTAACCCTTCAGTTAAGCATCAATGGGACAAAATCTATTAAATCTAATATTGCCTATAATGGTTCTTTTATTTTGGAGATAATGACTCCTCTTTGCCATATACACAAATTGATCAAGAGAAATGATCAAAAATGAGCAAATGAGTTTTTGCCAAGTGATAAGCTCAAAAGGAAAATGTTTCTAAGTGAGCACAATCATATGACAAGATAAAATGGTAACCTTTAGGTAATAATGAAAAATATCCTTTACAGTTGGTATACTATGAATTTGTGAACCAAATGAGCAAGAGGGCAAAACACAAAGCTAGGTATTGTCTTTATCTTTGATTTCGTGTGTGATGACAATGTCTATGAAATCTCATACTAATCAAAGGCTCTGAAATACTTCAGACAATGCCTTTAACTAGTTGAGAATCAGTCATAGTCAAGGTCTTGAAATCTAACGAAGACTAAAAATACCTGTATGATCAGTTCGAAGCATTATGTAAGTAAGAAAAGGAATTGTTAAAAGACTAACAATGCCTAATACTCTCAATAAAGTTGTGAAAAGTGAGAGATAGAACTCTCCTTGACATGGTTAAGTAAGTACAAGTGAAACTACCAACCTTGTGTTGGAAGATGAGTTCACATTAATTGTCTTCATAGTTAACCAAATGCCCTCAAAGAAAGTCATAACAACACCTTATGAGTAATAGATATAGTACAAATTGGACTTAAATGTCTAATGACCATGAGGGTCAATGGCTTTATCTATAACTCTTCCTTTAAGTAAGGAATATTAGGGTTAATTTATAAAGGGTACATCTTTGTGAGATATCCTGAGAAGCTCGTCTTCGTTAAGTGAAAATGATGACGGCCCAGTGACTGAGAAAGAATGAAAGGACACAACTTTCATAGAACTAAACTTCCTAGCAGTATGAGCATTGACCACACTGAATCTCTTTGCGAGAATGACAGTAATGAGGAATAAGCGTGTATTCCCCAACACACTGATCTGAGTGGGAGGGATGAGTCATTTTCACAACAGAAGACACGATAAACAACAGGTAATAGGCATTCACAAGTCGATACCAGAAGAAGACCTCATCCACCCCAACATAGGAAGAGAATCCTATGAAATCCATCACGGAGAAGTATAAGGGCTAACACCCCTGATAGGCCAGATGCTCTAGTTATTGTTTAAAAGAAAACAATGGTGATCCTGAAAAGTGTAAGAGACACAACTAGGATATGCTAAAAAACAGCAAAAGGCCAAGCAAGAGGATATGAGTTCCTTTAAAAATTGCTGCTAGTGGCAAATGGTTGGTCTCCCGCCTAGCTGAAAGGCGATTGGAGACAAGTACGTTTCCCAAATACATTGGTGAACCGATCAATTGAAAAACCTAAAGTACACTTGGTGGTTAAGGGGTACACAACAAGTGGCGTTGTGTGTTTTAACTCCTAAAAGCTAATTTCGGCCATGATGACAAGTTAGGCTTGTACTTACATCAACTGGGTGTAATGAACGTTTTCCAGTTGGGAGATTAGATGAGTAATTCAACCTGAAGCAACTTGTGGGCGACAGAGAATTAATCATTTAGGCAATAGTGTATGAAGTTTCACAATGTGATAACTTTGTCAACTTTAAAATGATCAAAGAAGGCCGCTGTGTGCACGTTTAAGTATCTTGGGATGATTTGTGATATTGTTCCATGTCTATAACACATCATTAACCTAAATAAGTGTTAAGGAAGCTAAAACACTTTGTGATTAGTTACCCTTGAGAGAATATGGGCAAGACAAAATATATTTTGAGAGACAAGATGAACAGGGATTGAACAAGGAGAATGATGTGTTTGTCACAGAGGACACATACAAGTATACTCTTTGTGCATCTTAATATGAAAGTCTATCCCAAACATGCCTTCTTAACCAAAGTATGTGATTTATGTGAAAGCATGCACCCTACAAGGAATCTAATATAGACTATGAGAAAGAGTCTCATACTCAAGCACATTTGGTAGATTATTGTATACATCATAATGTATAAGACCAAATACATGGTATGTGGTCTGACTTGTAAATCTTTTCGGTTCATCCTAGTTACAAGGTACTAGGATGCTGTAAAAGGGATGATATACCTTAGAAGAACCATGGAGTTTAAGTCATGTCATAAAGCAATGACTTACACTAAAGATAATACTCCAACATAATTTGGGTTGTAGGAAATAGAAAAGTGTTCTTGCTGATTGATAAAGTTGGGCTGTAAGAAATAGACAAGTGTGTCTTTATCTTCCATGGAATTAGAACACAAAGTGTTCAGCAACTACTCAAGAAGTTGAGTGGCTCGAAATTCCTAAAGCGATTAGGAATGAATGGTGAAGGACCAGGGTATGTCACAATAGCAAGTGGTAACAACCTATGATAAAGACCCTCCCTAATACAGCAAGACCAAATACATAGACACACGATATCTCTTTGTGAGAAACATGGTTGCTAAGGAATGAGCAACAGTTCAACACCTTTCTGTTTACAAAAATGTTGACAGACCCCCTTATGATGCCCACAGCTAAAGATTCGTTTTAGAGACGAGCTAAGACTTGGGCATGTGTATAACATAAAATTTTGAACTTCTTTTATATGAGAGTAAAAGAAATGCATTTCAATTACGTATGTATAGATACATACATATATGTGTGATATACAATGACTAGTGTGTCGTACAGGTTAAGGTTAACCTACTCACACAGGTAACCACCTTTTATGCTCGCAAAGACATATAAGGTATGACATAAAGTGATCACCTTGAGATGCTCAGGAAGATTAACTACATAAATGTCATCTTAAAAGAGTTTGAGATAAGATCTATACGTGAAATAGATTGAATCATGGATGAGTGATCCATGAAACCTGTAGCTAGACATAAAACTCTTCTATAAAGACGTCATGATGAATTTTGAGTTGAAGAGTTTTGGTTCAGGTATTGTGCATACCTGGAACTTAAGTCTGTATGGTGTTGATACATTAAAATCGACACACACTCTTACAAGCTAAGACGAACACTGTAACGTGCAATTCATACTGCATGTGCTTATGAATAATTAAATCCGCAAAACGGGACGTAGATGGAAAATCGCTGTTCCATTACGGTGTGAGTCCCAGAAAGAAGACAAACCCTTCACGATGCCCTTATGACTTTGACAACATCATTAAGGACTGACTCGGCGACAGCTACTTTAGTTTGCACCTTATGGTCATGAATGATTCGACCTAATAGGTCAAATACTGGGAAAACGACTAAGTCAGCCCTGACTGATGTCTAGTGGGAAGGAAGACTTACCCTGAAGTACACATTTGTGCTAGTGTCTGTGATCCATCCCTTGTTAGCTGAGTAACTTGTAAGTAGGGATACTAAGCACAAAAGAAGGCAATCTGAGTTAATATAGAATTAACTCGTGAGGGATTAGATATTCCATGTGTAATGTGTATGGGTAAATCTGGGGCATTTGAGGTAATTTGCATATTACTTACAGGTACAGCTAGGGTATCCATGTGTGATGATCCTGTATAAAGGACTTCTAGTACATGAGAACCCGAATCGAGGACGTCGTGCCCACGCGGACACGACAGACACCATGTATGAAGCAAGAAAGATATGATACCTACAAGATGGTCAGTCAATCAAGTGCGAGTAGGAGATGTTGGAATTTTGGGCCTAGCTCCGCCCTTGATGGGCTGGATTAATTAATTAGGAAATATGAGTAATTTCCCAGTTGATTTATTAATTAAGTGTTTAATTAATATGATTGGTCGAATGAGAAAGTTGTGGATTGTTGACTTAGTAATTCCCAATCGATTTATTAATTAAGTGTTTAATTAATATGATTGGTCAAATGGGCAAGGTGTGGATTGCTGACTCAGCCATGAGTAATTAATTGATTAATTAATTAATCAATTAATTATTCAATTATATGATTGGTCAGATAAGAGAGGTGAGGATTGCTGACTAAGCCACGAGTGGTGGTAGTGGATATTTTGTATTCCTAAAATATCCCCAACCCTCTTCTATAAATAGAAGGCCTCCCCTCCGAAGGTTTGACCCGGATCCGTTTGGTATGTTGTCTCATCTCCCTCATTTAATTCAAATTTTTCCATGATCATCTACTCATAAAAATTTAATTTGAATCTGCCACTGGGTTGATTCGAAGCCCTAACTTTCCTTTGGACATTTAGGGTTTCAACTTCCGAGCCATTTGCTGGATCTGCTACTGGGTTCAGAGTCATACGATTTCTGTTTGAATTTCATGCTAAACTGAAAAGTCCAACAAATTAGAGATTCAAAGGGAGGTGAATATGGCTTACCCCGGTTCTGTTAGTGCTTCCCAGGTATTGTAGCTTGCAGCCGTACTGAATCCATGCTTAGGTGTCATTGTTTGAGTATCAGATTCGATCTTAATTTGCATTTTTATGGGTGTTTTCAGGTTGGTTCGTTTTTTTGTTGGTCAGTATTATCAAATTCTTCGGCAACAACCCGATGTTGTTCATCATTTCTATTCTAAGGCTAGCTCTATGATTCGTATTGATACAGTGGATTTTGTTACCATTTCTCGTGTTATTACCATATTATATTTGTTGTCGCTATTACTAAATTCAAATTAATGTCTTCTTGAATCCGTTTTCCACATTCATTGAAGGTAAAGTGTTATCATTAACCTCAAGTACTTCAATAGAATTGTGGATAAGATTGGGGACATTGTAATAATTTGGGATCTCTGAGTCTGGTGATGCTCCTAAATTGTTTTTGCTGTCATTTGTATCAATTCTTTAAAAATAATCAGCTTCTGGATATTTTAGGACTTTACTGTCTTTATAGGCAAGAATCCAATTTGATTGTCCAAAGTTTTAACCTTAGTAAGGTGAGCGGCTGTCTGTAGCTTCTGGGCTTCTAGGCAAGAATAGTACCATGCATTGATTATTCTATAGTTCTTTTCTTTCGGATGAAACCTAAAGTGATTCTTTTCATTTGTTGAAGTCTCACTTCCATCTATTGTGGTCCCAGGTCCTTGCAATTCTGTTTATGCTAGAAGGATTAGTGTCCCTCTTTAATATGACCCCTTTTGCTGGTTCTGTGTATGTGATCTGATTTTTGTTACTTTCTTTATTTCAGTAACCTCTATTATTTATTTCCTGCTCATAATAGTTTTTATTTTTCAACTTCACAACACCAGAAATTGATCATTTTGCATTGGTGGAGCAGACTTGAAAGTGATTATTACATGAATTACAGACCCATTTTGCGCATTGCTTAATGCTTGTATATGACCAAAATACTAAGTTTTTATTGCCCTGCATCTTTTTATGGATTGTATCAAGGGAAGTGAAGAGCTAATAATAAAATGGATGTGGAGAAGGGGGAAGAGATGATTAAGAAGACTGTATATGTGTCTGACATTGATCATCAGGTATAATTTATATCGGGTTTGTAAGTTCTCTCATTTTAGCTTGCTAGAGTTTTTGATGTTTTGTTTTTCTTAATTTTTGTGCTTCGCTTGGAGATTGTATTTTCTGGGAGAATATTCTGCTGCAAAAGAATGCTTTAGGTATGATTTATTGTTGTTGTGAAAGACCTTGACCTCTCAAGTCAGGGGAGTTGCTCTCATTTAGCCTTAGGTTTAATTTCTTGTTTTTTACCCTTCATTTTCCTTTGTGTTCTAGAGTGTTTATTGTCTATGTTAGGGGAAAATTATTGTGATATATTCATTTCCATTGAAGAGCTGTAAATCTTCCTTTTTTTAATCACTTTTATCCAAGTTTCCATCATGTTTTAACGTATTTGTCAAGTTATATACTGGGAATATAATCTTGCTCAACTTGATGATGCCTTAATGCGATTTCAGGAAAAACTGGAGCTTGGTATTGGTTCTTAGAATTTGGGGTTATAGTATATAGCATGTCAAGGAATCGATATTGTGAACGAATTGGGAGGGAGCATAAAACCAATCATGGTTAGTTTTTAACCACCAGTGATATCATTTGCATCTAAACGTTCTTTTTCTTTCTTTTAGTGGAGTCAAATTTTCATCTCAAATTTTCAGTTCAAAAAAAATTTTCATCTCAAATTTCATATAATTGTGCTTAAATATCTATTCTCATGATGGATGGAAATCTTGTCTTTCATTTCATTGTTTTATCTAAGTATGCAATTTACTGATGAGATATTTGGATGGTCAGTGATGTATGTTATTGATCTGAGAACAGAGTGCTGCCTTCAAAAACTGCTATTGCACCAGTTAACCACACATTTTTGCCCAGGGTAATGATTTATTTTGTTTGGCTTGTCCTGTTCCATGTTTTCTTTGCATAGGATTTAAAGCTCAGATGCATAACTTAGAGGCTAACTGATCAAATAGAGCTAAAATGTCTTGTTTATTTGACATGGCCCTATAATGGTGTTATGTTTTGTAGTCTTATGAGAATTTCCTACCATAATTTTGGTGTATTTATGTAGGTTCAACGCTTGCGGCTTCTTGGAGATTACCATCATTCAAGTCGAATTGCATTTGTTGAGTTATGGTAACTGCTCACTTTTAGACTGTTTCATCTGAAACAACATGTTTAGTGTGATACTTATACATGTCTATCACATTATTAGTTTTTTATGCTATCACAGGCTTTCAATTTCTTCCTGTGACTGCTTGTATAATTGATTTCATTTCCACCCTCCCCATACCAAGAAACAATTGTTGTACCTTTTCAAAGAAGAATAATTAAGATTGTACAAATATTAATCTTGATAGAGTATTTTTTCGGATTATAGAGCCTCTTCTGACATGACCCAGTAAATGTATACATGATTTGTTAGAGGGTGAATCTTGACAAATCACGAATGTTGATACTTTATTTTTTACATTGCTAAATGTAGTCATGTTTAATTTGTTTTTTCTTCTGGGTTCTGTATTATACTTTTGTAGCCATCTCAAACTGATTTACATGCCTGTATTCTTTTAGAAGGAAGCACTAGTTTGTGGAGAGTGAGATTTTTAGGACAGCTATTTTCTTTGATTAGATTTTGATTAAATGCTGACTGTATAGTGATATTTTGCATTTATTTCTATTGTTATATACATTTGTCATACCATGTAGAAGGCAAGTCATCAATGAATAAAAAAATTAGATTATCCTTTCCACATAGCTCATTGATGCATGGTTATTGGTTGCATTTGGAAAATGTAAATGTTTGCTCTTAATTCAAATCCATCCTTAAATGGCTCCTTTCCTTTCTAACTGTAATGACCTACGTTTTAGTTCATATAGTAAGTTATTCGAAATATATGGCATATAGTTATTTGAATTTAAAATAGACTTTATTGAAGTCAATATGGAATTCTTTATAGAGTTTAGTAGGTGATGATAATTGGAAGAGTAAATATAAAGTTGAGAGATAATTTTCAAATTTGTGCAGAATTTTTATATGTTGTAAGAGACATAAGCATCATGACAATTGGATTTCAATTCATCTTTCAGGGGAGACCAAGGTTCTTGCTGCAGTTTATGGACCCAAAGCTGGGACAAGGAAGAATGAAAACCCAGAATTACAATAGATCTATATCATTTTCTTATCTTCCTTTGCTATCATATTCTGTTATCTTGAATTTACATTTTGCAATATTGGATGTGGTGATTTCTTTAAACTTTACATTTGTGTATGTTCATTTCACCTTTCTATGTATCTGTGTATGTTGAATGAAATGTTGTAGTTTCTAGTTATTGATCTAAAATGTATGCAGAGAAGCCTATTAGAAATATATATATATATATATTTTTAAAAAAAGCCTATTACGGTGCTTATACATTAAAAGCGCCGGTATAGGCCTTTGCTTTAATTTTTTTTAAAAAATTAAAATGGCCTATAGTGGCACTTTGGAATATTAATCACCGCTATAGGTAAGCCTAAAGTGGCGCTTTGGAATATTAAGCGGCGCTATAGGAAGGCCTAAATCGGCACTTATTAGATAGTAAGCGCCGCTATAGGAAGGCCTAAATCGGCACTTATTAGATAGTAAGCGCCGCTTTAGACCTACGTCTAGCGGTGCTTAATAAGCGTCGCGATAGGTCATTGGACCTATAGCGGTGCTGGTTATAGTGACGCTTAGAAGTATCGCTATTGGGTCTAAAAAAGCGCCGCTATAGGCGTTTTCTGTAGTAGTGTAGACTCTACATTTAATGAGTAGCATTGTGATATTTTATAGAAAAAAATGATGATTTTTTAGTTTTTTTAATGATTTAAAAAAATTCAACACTCTAAAATTGTGTTGTCTCTTTGACTCAAATGAACTATCTAACAATTATGTCACGCCACAGCCAACAACTTGTTAATAATAGGATAAATGTGCAATTGTAACAATAAAGTTTTGAATCAAGAGCATTTGGCATCATAAAATTAATTAAAGTATGAAAATACAAATAAACATTGCAAAACTCATGGATGCAAAAACCGGACCAGACCGGCCGGTTCAACCGGAAAACCGGTGAACCGGCCACATCCCCGGTCTGGTTCAAGGCATAGCCCGGTGGGAGCGTCAAACCGGTGATCTCCGGGCTGACTTGTCCAATTTCGCTTCAGATCGGGAAAACCGACGGGTGGGGTGGGTTACCCGGGCTGGCACTGGAACTGAATCAGGGAAAAAAAAGATGAAACACGGTAGGAGAAAGAAGAATGTATACTCACTTAAAAATAAAAAAGAAACCTGGGATAATGAGGAAAATCAGAGATCTACAGTCGCATACTTTCTTCATTATTCATTTGGTGGCAAAAATGACTATAGTTATCAGATCTGAGTGAGATTCTGGAATTAATGAGAGATGGCCGACGGTGAACCGTGAAAGAGTGATGAAGATGTAGAGGGGAGAGAGAGAGATGGTTTCAATGACATATGTTTTTTTAATTAAATATATCAGATGCTTTTAACGATGGATATGACGCTTTGAATTTTTTTCCATTCTATTTCCCCTGTTTACTGCTTTCAGTTTCCTAGGCAATAGGCATTGATATTGGGAAAATATCAATATCTCACCAATCACCCCATTCAATTTTCCCCCCTTTCCAGAATCATCCATCCGGCTAAATATTTTAGTTATTTACCATTCTTTTTTTTTTACCCAACCGTCAACCGTGTATATTGTTTTTGTTATTTCAATTTTTTGAGCATATAATATACTTGATTAAAAATTTTTAAGGATTGAAAATTTTAAAAAATAAATAAACGGTTGAATAAGAAATTTAAAAAGATTGGAATTGACATAACATTTTAAAAATAATATATATAATCACATATCAACCAACATGACATTTTTTTACCTTTAACCAATATAATATAATATAATATCAAGTTAACAACTAATCTAACTTAATCTAATAATCAAATCTCATATATTTTAGTTTTTGTTGATGTATTTTTTATTATTACAGGTAGATTATTGTTGTTTTTTCTTATATTTTTGGTATAAGTGAGGAAGATTGTTGATGCATTTAAATTGTCAATTAAATAATATTATTTTAATATAGCCAGTTCGACCCCGAGTTGACCCCTGTTGAACCAGTAACCCTTGAACCAATGTCTTAAGCGGTTCAATATCCGGTCTGATTTTTTGAACCTTGGCAAAACTAGACAAATTTAACATTATTGCTAACACTATTAGAGATTTCATTGCTTTTTGGGTCGTGGGATCCACATGAACTATTTTTGTTGAAAAATGCTTTTTTAAATTGTTTTCTCTCTCCTCCCTCGGTCTTCTTCCCCCACGTAACACTTCATTCTGTCCTCTCAAATCCATCTGAAAGCTACGCTGCGTTTGGTTTCACATTTCGCTAATATGCAACTTGACATGAGAAACCACTCCCCCATTCCTTGGACATCTTCAACTCAAGGCTAAATGTCTTATTTTACACGCCCAACATAATGTATTTTTTATATAAAAAGCTACTCATTGATTTACCCAACCATTATCCAACTAAATTCTTTCTCTTGACCATTAAAGCTTCGAAGAAATCAACTGGTGTGGTTTGATAGTTCAACAATTCTAAAGGTTTTGGCTTAATTAATCCAAGGTTCGATGGTTAAGCATTTCTCTATCATTCTCTCTATTCATCAATCTTCCACCACAGCTGAAGGATATGGTTCATGAATCTTCTCTCTGTTCATCAATCTTTCACCAGATCTGAAGGATATAATTCATGAATTTTCGGTGTGTTTGACCCGGCCCATAGAACTCTATAGTCCAAGAATTGCAAACACGGCAGTCACAATGGGAGCTAGCGGTGCTAGCTCCTATCAATGGGTGCCGATGTCAATATTCGGATGGGTAGTGTAATATCCCAAATTTCAGAAAATAGGACAAAAGAAATTTTTAGGATTTTAGAAATTTGACTAAATTTTAAAAAGCATTGAAAATAAATTCATGATGTTTAAGGCATTTTTAATAATTTTAAGGTTTATTTTCTTTGAGAAATAAAGAGAAATAATTAAAAGATAAAACTTAATTTGAAAAATAATAATAATAATAAGAATTTAGTTGAGGACTCAGAAATGTATTTAAAAATTAAAAAGCCTTATAAATAAATCTATGAGGCCGGGTATATTTTTAATAATTTTTAAGGTTTGTTTTCTTTATTATTTAAGGAAAAATAGTTATGAGATAAATTTAAACAAGGGGATATTTAGAACCTTAGGGTATTGTTTATTATTTAAAAAGTCTTATAAATAAATTTGGAAATTAAAATATATCTAAAAAAATTATTTTAGGGACAGATTTAGGTCTATTTCTGGATGATAATGGTAAATAAAATTTCCATTTAAGAAGAAAATAGAAAATGGAAAATGAAAAAGACAATATTTACCCCTGGTTGAAAAATATCTCTAGTCATTAGAAGGGGCAAAATAGTAAACTACCTAATTAAAATATCAATTACCCATTTTCAATACACATACCCCCACGTGTCCTGTTGTATAAACACTCCCTCTGTTCCTCTCACTCTCTCTCAGACTCTCTCATACTCTCTCTCTGCTCTCACCCCCGTTCTCTCTCGTGCTCCCTCGTTCCAACGGCAAACTCCGGCCGAAGCGACGGCGATCGGTGGCGAAGGGCGGAGGAAAACGTTCAAGTCACTGAGGCTAACCTTGGGTAAGCCTTTCTTCTCCATTTCCTTCCTTATTCCGCCTGAATTTGAGCTGTAAGGGAGCGGGAGTGATTCGAATTTGGGGTGCTTTGGAAGCTTTTAAATGCATGAAATTGAAGCTCAGGCTTCGATTAATCATTCTCGGGGTCGAATTTGAGTGATGAAGGGGTATTATTCAAGTTGCCCCAAATTTTCTCCCTTCGGTCACTGTTCACCGTCGGATTTCCTCGATTTTTCCTCCCTTAAGCCGACGATTAGTGGTGTTTAAATGGTACTAGAAGTAAATTAGGATGATTATCTGGCACTACATGTCTGATTATGGTTTTGAAGATTGTTGTTCTTTCTCTTCTTCCTCTGTTTTGTGCGAATTTCTGTTCCTGTTATGTAATGGTGTTTTGGTATATGCTAAGGGAAGAATATCACTGATGTTTGATGATTTATGGGTAACACCAATAGAAGATGTAGTTGTTGTGATTTTCCTCTTTGGTTTGTTTGGTTCTTCGGGTTCAGTGGCAGGGGAGAGAGGAATTTGTGATGTTAACATTTAATTAGAATTTCATTATGCATAATTAAGTATTGTGAGGATGAATGAAAATTCTGGCTTATTTGCTTGTGTGTATGAATTCGGGTGGTAGAGGAAAGTAAGTTGAGGAGCTTATATTAAGAGAAGGGAGCTTTGGATTTCATTATATAAGTGAAACTGAGATGATTGGAAGTTTCTAGTTATTTTTCTTGCTTGTATCTGATTGCTTTACATGGTGTAAATGCTTTGTTTTTTTTATGTTATTAGAAAGATAGATAGGGTAATTGTAACTTGGGAAATTTTAGGATGCTGTTCTGTGTTGGGTATATGATTCTACTATGAACTTGTATTGATTTCAAAGGTTGGGATTCCTCTAACTATTACAAATAAATAGCTTGAATTGTCTGGAAGTTCTGGTTGTATATGTTGAGGTATTTGGAAACTTGAGAGTTTTAAGTTGTTTGAAAACTAAAATGAGTAAGATGATACGATTTAAGCGATGTATGTAGGATCACATGTTCTTGGAAATTCGAATTGGGCATCCATGCACAGAAATTGTTAAAGTTCTAATATAATGTGTGAAAAGGGACATAATAGTGTTGGGTATATTTAAGGTTATTTTTGTATTTGATGACTTTCTTTGGCAATTGAAGCTGGAAGTTTTTATATATATAAAATAGAAGGCTGTGGGAATAATGTAAATGATTACTTGATGAAGGAGGATTGTTTAGATTTAGATTTTAAAGTTAGAATGTTATGGGAATTAAAGAATTAAGGACAATATATTGTTTGAAATGTTCATGTTTTCAGATTTTATTTTATTGAAAAGAGTATATGTATATGTGTACCAATTGCATAATTGGTATAGTTATGTAAGTCTCAGATGGCATTAAATGTGGTATTGCACTAATATTAGAAATTGAGGCTTTCCAAATGATTAATAAGTATTTATTGTGAAGATGGAACTTAATCTTAATCACTGTTCCGAGGCTCTTACATGTAAAATATACAATGTCTAATTATTAAAGTACACTTTAGAAGGTTTTAGGTTTGGTTTTTTTAAACTAAAAATTTATATGGGATTACTGTCTTGATATTCTAAAAAGGTATACAAGTGTTTTATAATGCAAAGATGAACTCTTTGGTTATTGTAGTGTTATAGAAGAACTTAGATGATGAATTGAGCTTTATGAAATCAAGAGACTAACAAGATGGTACTTGATGTGTGAAGTCATTCGTAACAAACAATCAAGTTTTAAAAGCCAAAAAACTGGTTTAAGCTTACTATGATATGCTGATTCAAATATTGGAGATTTGATTTTAGTATGAAAATATTGAATGAATACGAGATGAAGCTTGTGTTTTTGTTGTGTTTGTATATAGAAAGTTTATTGTGTAATATTGTCCGGTTTTGGAAACAAGAACTGATCTTTATTTCTAGTAGAAGTTCATAAGTATTAAACAAGTGTCCCAAATGTGCTAAGATATAGTCTTAAGGAAATTAAATTAAATTGGGTTGAAATAAGAGTTTAGGTATCTAAAAAGGGACATCAAAAGTATGTAAGAGATGTTTAGTTAAATTATGATTTATTGGTAATTCTATGATATGAATTATGTAATTTGCTGTCACAATAGTATCTGCTCATGTATGACTCAATATCTTGTGTAATTACATTTTTTTTAAAAAAAAAACTGATATGCTCTTTCTCTTGGAAATCATATTCGAATTGGCAGTTAAATTAATTTCATTGGATTATTAAATCTAATTGTTACTTGCTGACATCTAGCAACTCTCTTTGCTGGGAAGAATTGTTGATGTTATTTGATCAGTTTCTGGTAAAATATTAGCAGCTGTTTAGGTCAACCTATAGACTTGAAAATGATTAAATTCATTAATTATGTGACTCAAGAAATTCCAGTAACCCAAGCCATAAACAAAAGAATATAAATACCAGGTAGACCACTACTATAAGGATTAAAGAAAGGTAAATTTACTTAAAAAGAACTATTTTTGAGGTAGTTATTAATCAAACATTGAGAAGAAAGAAGATTAATTGGACTAGAACCTATATATGATGTAAGGTTGCTTTAAAATAATCAGGATGTTTTTTTTATGTATGTGTATTGTTGATGATCATATAATGCCATCTGATGATTTTACGATTGACAATTAAGGTAAAGACTAGGATTTAATCATATATTAGGTCTGGGAAGGGTAGTGATATAAGAACGTGAGAGATGCGGATTAAGTATAAATGTATAAGTATTAATTTACGTTATTATTCATATGATGAATAAATAGGTTGTAACAATGGTATAAGCTCCGCAAGTTATTGGAAAGAAAAGATGCTGGTTAAGGACTAAGTTTGGAGTTCAGGTAGCAGTTTCATTCAATATCATTTATCATGTATGATAATTGCATAGCATGTTTTATAAATTTATAGTAGCTTTAACCTTGTCAGAAATATTCATGGGATCCGAGTATTCGATTACTAGAGGGCTAGCTACCCCTAGTACAGTTCAGTTATGACCGAAAGGTTATATTCAGGAGGTTAAACCTCACAGTAGTGCCTTAAGTGCACTAGCAACAAGGTTAATGATTTCTTATATGGGATGAGTGCAGGGGCCCACAGAGGGGCAACATCCCTACCCATACAGATATGTTTTTCAGTCATATATATTTTATTAATTATTATGCATGGTAGTGAATGAAATGAACTGCGTTAAATTGCTGTTTCAGATAAGCTGGTAGATGGTAAGATGATTGAGATAAGGCAGGAGTGCTGGAGGAAGATTAGATGAAGAATTTAGGATTATGTTATAGAAAGTAAGGTTATATGTATGTGATGTAATTTTAAATTATTAAATTAGTAGTAGAAAACATAGAAAATTGAATTGTATAAATGGATGAAAGGGATTTAAATTTCTTAAGTTTTATGAATTAAGAGTAAACATCCTAAGAGGGTTAGAGTACTTTTAATTGTTTTATTAACCACTTTATTTTATAAAGAGTTTTTAAATTATTCAATTTGTCCGAAAAGCCCATTCCAACTGCAATAAAGTTGGAACACTGTTTGGTAAGAAAAACTTTTAAATTTATTCGTATTTTTGGGCTTCTGACATTAAAAAGTGGTTATAATTCAATTAAAAATTGCTATAATATATTAGAAAAGTTTAGGTGTTACAGGTCGGATGCAGAGGACGATGATAGTGACTGAATATTTGAGAAGAGGGAGTAAAATAGTGGGAAATATTCTGATGGATCTGAGGGTTGACGTCCGCCGTTCTCTGATTTGGAGTGAATAAAATAGTGAGATAAAATGATCTCCCCTTCTTTGCTAGCGTGCACCAGAAGATGATGCTGGGAAGATAGAGGAGCACAAATATTTTGAGAGGAAAGAGTGAAAAGTGTGGGAAGAACAGGGAGGGAAGTTGGATAAAGAAAACAAGTTAAAAAAGGTTTTTTAAAAAATAATTAATGTGGGTGCCACACCCCAAAAAGTAACAAAACCTTTAACAGTGTTAGTACTTGTGGCACAGTTTTGCAATGGTTATGATATTTTTGCATCTCCACTAACCTTGCTACTTCTGATTCAAAAATTTATTGTTATAATTGTACTTTTACCTTTGATAATAATACTCTTACTTTATTGAACAATGAATTTGTACAAAAAATTGTTCAACAGCCTGCACACGCTAAGGCCCAATGGCCCATGTACTTGCTCTTTATCCATAATATCTTGTAACTATTGATACATAACATCTCGGACTATATTGTACTGAATTGTCCAACCCCAAATTAAAAGTAAATGTCTAAAATGCCTTTGCTATAACTAACTTGGAAATCCCTTAAGAGAAGTTTGGAATCCATTAAAGGAAGTTGGGAATCCCTTAAGGGAAGTTGGGAAGCCTTATCGGAAGTTGAAATTTTCAACTTCCGATAAGGCTTCCCAACTTCCCTTAAGGGATTCCCAACTTCCTTTAATGGATTCCAAACTTCTCTTAAGGGATTCTCAACTTCCCTTAAGGGATTCCCAACTTCTCTTAAGGGATTACCAAGTTAGTTGTAGTAAGTGCATTTTGGACATTTCACTTAAAATTGGGTTGGACAGTTCATTCATTTGTATTGAACTGTCCTTTCCAAAATTCGTTGTAACGAAGTGTCATTTTGGTAATTTGATGGTTTTTTTTTGGAATTATCCCTTATACAATTCACAGGAAAAAAAATCCATAATATCTAGTAACTATTGATACATAACATCTCGGAATTGCATTATACAATTCACAGAAAAACAACCAACAAAATACAAACTGAATAAGAAAACAACACCAAGCAAAAATTTGTCATAGGTATCTTAGCCCTTCCCACTAGTAAAAAAAAGCTTTCTAAACAAAATAAAAACGCTTTTTTATACCGCATATAGGATCGGTTTAGATAAGGACGATTTACAAAGTCCAAATTTTTAAAATCCCTTGTAAAAAGTAATGCAACACAATCCATGCATTCTGCGACTGAATTTCTGTTTTTAGAACTATAGAAAATGAGTCAATCCACTTTGGATGACATGTGATCCCTCAAATCTTGTAGCATTAAACAACATTCCCATTGCCCACAAAATTCCATATTATATAAAACTCAATGTTATTTGTTTCCATAACAACTTATACTACTACAGAAATTGCTTATAGCAGCACTTATTTTGCCCCTATAGCAGCGCTTATAAGCATCGCAATAGCCAGTGCTGCGATAGGCTATTAAGCCTAACGCAGCGCTTGCTAAGCGCCGCAATAGGTAACCTAAAGCGGCGCTTATTAAATTATAAGCGCCGCGTTAGGCTTACCTATCACGGCACTTATTTATAATAAGCGCCACGATAGGCTGTTTCTTTTAAAAAAAAATTACCTATCGCGGCACTTATTATATACTAAGCGCCGCGATAGGCTGTTTCTTTTTTTAAAAAATTACCTATCGCAACACTTATTATATACTAAGCGTCGTGATAGGCTGTTTCTTTTAAAAAAAATTACCTATCGCGGTGTTTTGCTGATTTTTAATAAAAAAATATTTTAATCTTTAATACAAAAGGTAGAGTCAGTATATGCATCAATGAATACACATTATTAATTCCATTCTTAATGAAATCCATGTCAATATCATTATACTAAAATCCAAAATCCATAGGGAACTATACTATTTACAAGTTACCAATACTATAGCTCCTCTAAATCTATATGGAAAAATAGAACTTCCTAAGCAATTGTATCTTTCTCAGGTTTTGAAAACAACATGTTTCACCTTTTTTGTCATAGTTAAGTTAAATGTGATCTTTAAACTGCTTTGAAAAATTCATCTGCAAAATTAAAAGGAAATGGAAAGTCAGTAACACACTAATACCCATTCCAAAACATTTAAATAGGTGAAAAAATGAGGCAAAACACATTTATTTCTTTTACAAATATAAGCCACCAACTCTGTAAATAAAATACAAGGCAATTCAACGTGGCACACCATAGCAAGTAACTTCCTAAATTTAACCCCCACCCCCTTAAAAAAAGCCAACAAAACTCTGCTTACCATATCCTATCTTCTCCAACTTCGATGCAGCTGTGCTAAAAGCCTTCTGTATATGGTATAGTGCCCTTCCCTGACAGATCAATCACATCCAGGAATGTACAAGACCTTATCTCTCAAAATTTTAAATGAAAAAAATAGCAAACAGCACTGAGTTCATTGGATGAAGCATAATTGTAATAGTACTTGTAATACCCCAAATTTTAGAAAAGAGAAAATAATGAATTGTTTAGGGTTTTGAGAATATTAATAAAATATTAAAAAGCATTAAAAATAAATTTATGATGTTTTAGGAATTTTTAATAAATTTCAAGGTTTATTTTGTTTAGAAAATAAAGAGAAATAATTAGAAGATAAAATTTAATTTTCAAGATAAATTTAAATAAGGGAATATTTAACACCTTGAAATATTACTTGACATTTAAAAAGTCTTATAAATAAATTTAGAAATTAAAGTATATCTAGAGAAATTATTTTGGGACAAATTTCAGACTTATCTATAAATGGAAATGGTAAATAAAATTATCAACTAAGGGCAAAATAGGAAAAGGGAAATGAAAAAGACAATTTCTGCCCCTAGTTGAAAATATCTTCAATTATAAAGGGAAAGGTAAGATAGCAAAATACCTATTAAAATTATCACACTTGTACCTTTTAATATATGCACCACACATGTGTCTCTCTATTTCTTTCTTATTCATTCCACTTCTCTCTGCCTTCACCACACACACCCGACATATACTCCCTCTGCTTCCCGAAATTTCCCTCTCTCATTCTCTCCTCCGTTTCTTCGAATCCAGCGGCGGCCTCCGTGTCCAGCGACGGCGATCGATGGCAAAGCAAGGCGGAAGACATTCAAGAGGGCTTGGGTCACTTTTAGGTTAGTTATTTCTTCTCGTTTCCTCCTCTTTTCTGGCGCGTTTTGAGCGATTTGGGGGGGGGGGAAATCCGAGTTCTTGTGTAGTTTTTAAAGCCTCTGAACTTGTAAGATTGATGCTTGAACCTTGTTCTTAGTTGATCGAGTGTCAATCTTGGGAAAAAGGATAAAATAGATTCGAATTGCTTCAAGAATTTCTGGCAGGTACTGCTCATCTGATTGGGCTTTCTGAAATTAGGCAAGAATCAAACAAAATTTCTTCATAAAAAATGATTAGGAGTAGCATAAATTAAAGGAGAGAACATTATGTAGTGATTGGGAGAATTTTGGAATTTGTTGATTGTTGTTCTTCCTCTCCCCTATTCTGCTCGTCCGTCGTTCAAAAGGGAAAAATTATTGGACGTGATATGCCTGCAATTAGGAGCTGTGATAAGCATTTTCGATGTGTGAATTAATGAAATTTGGAATGGTTGGATTCTTGTTTTCTTTCTTGCTCCCTGTTCTGTTCGGCCGGGTAATGTGAAGGGGGGTTTGTTGGTATTATGCTTGAATTAGAGCTTCATTGCATGTAATTGAAAATTTTGGTTCCCTCCTCTGTGTGTGTATTTGGTTATGTTGAGAGGAGAAGGAAGACGAATTTAGGATAGGAATAATGTATGAAAATTGCCTATTGATTTCTGAAGTGTTTGAATAATTTGTTTCCTTCTTGTTTCTTTGTTTTCTCTGCTCAGCCAGGGAGTATAAATTGTTATGGATGCTTTGTCTTGAGTTGTTGATGATGGCTCATGAATTAAGGTTCTTGATAAATTAATTGGTTAAATGCTGAAGGGTGATGGTTTTGAGAGCTAAAAGTATATTTAAAGAGGAATTTAATTGATGTAAGTGTTCAATTCTTTTTCTTCTTCCCTCTTGACTGCTCTGGCTGGCGAGTTCTAGGGCAAGGGGATGAGGAAAATTTGTGAAGTTGTTGCTTGTAATTTGATCTTGAACCTCTCCTTGTTCCTCTTAGTCCTGATTATTTCTTGCTGCAATGTTGGTAAATAATGGAGTTAATTTAGTGGGAATAAAGTTTAATTAAATGTGAGGTGTGAAATTAATTGTTCCTCGAACTTGTTTGGTTTTTATTGATGTGGAAGGAATTAGTGAAATGGGAAATGCTAAACCCTGAATCCTGAATGTTTTGTTTGATTTGTGATTTTGTTTCATGTCTACAATTTTTGCTTAGTCTCTCGTGACTGCCCTCTTGCATTTTCATCAATCTTCAAGTTAGGTAGATGTTGGTTTTATTAATAATTGAATCTTAAATAAGAGAAAAAGTTTGTGTAGTGGGTTCAAGAAAGTATTAGCTTTAGTTTGTGATGTTTTGTTGCTTATGGTTATTGTGAATTCAAGTTGTTATTTTGTTCCTTGTTATTATTTGTGATTTAATCTTAGTTCTCTTATTGGTTTTCTATGTCATTATGATTTCTTGCGGTAATGTTGATGAATAATGGTATTAGTTTAGTAGGAATCAATGCGTTTAATGATGATAAGGAACCAAAATTCTAAAGTTTATGTATGATGTTTTGAATATTAAAATGAATCCGTTTTGGATAAAATCTAAATTTATTTAGTTATGCATGAAGCTTTCAAGTGTCTGTTGGATGGTTATGTGTGTTTAATTGTTAAGTCATTGTTTCATGATTCTATATACCTGTGCTTATGGTTGGCTTTCATTATTGATGTTGGTTGATGAATTTTTGTGGTAAAACATTAGCATCTGTTCAGGTTAACCTGTAGACTTCAAAATGATTAAATTCATTAATTATGTGACTTAAGAAATCCTAATAATCAAGGGTATAAATAAAAGAATATAAATAACATGTAGATAAGTACTCTAAAGATTAAACAAAGGTAAAGCTCCTTAAAAAGAACTATTCTTGAGTTAATTATTAGTCAAACATTGAGAATAGGAAATGTTAATCAGAATAGCATAATTAAAAGTGACCTATTAATCTCAAACGGTCAGGCTAATTATAATAAGTTAAGTTTTAGGTAATTATTAATGTGAAAGAAGAATATGATCGTTGGAAACTTATTTTAAATACATTGAATTTAATTAGGTAAAGTAAGTTATTATATATGTTATTATATGATGTGAATTTGATTTAAAATAATTAAAGATACGTTGATGCTTGTGCTTGTTGTTAATTGATTCTTGACATCTGTACGTGTTTATATCAATTGGATCCTTGGTTTTTCTTTATTAGTAACTGGAGAATTATATATAAGTTAAGTAAAGGAAAGTCATCTAAATGATGGTATTAAAGTGTATGATTATTTTGAAATGAAAGTAGCTAGTACTTAAAGTTAACAAGGGAAGGGTAGTAATATAGGATCGTGAGAGACGCTGAGTAGTTATATATAAGCATAGATATTAATTTATTATTTATATATTACATGTAAATAGGTCCTGATAGTGGCATAAGTTGAGAAGGTCAGTGGAAAGGAAAGGAGCAGGCTTAGGACTAAGTGCTGGTATCCAGGTAGCAGTTTCATTCAATATCATTTATCATATAGTAATAATTGCATATCATGTTTTATAAATTCACAGTAAACTTCAGGGCCGAAAGGTCGCTTTAACCTTGTCAGAAATATTCATGGGATCCGAGTACTCGATGACTAGAGGGCTAGCTACCCCTAGTACAGATTAGATATGACCGAAAGGTTATATTCAGGAGGTTGAGCCTCACAGTAGTGCCTTAAGTGCACCAACAAGGTTAATGTTTACTTGTATGGGATGAGTGCGGGGCCCATAGAGGGGCAACATCCCTACCCATACAGACACGTTTTCAGTTATATACATATTTACTAATTATTATGCATGGTAATGAATGAAATGAACTGCGTTAAATTGTTGTTTCAGATAAGTTAGGAGATAATGAGATGGTTGAGATAAGGTAGGAGTGCTGAAAGAAGATTAGATGAAGAAATTAATATTATGTTATAAAAAGTAAGGTTATTTGTATATGATGTAATTTTAAATTATTAAATTAATAGTAAAAAGCATAGAAAATAGAATTGTATAAATTTATTAAGGAATTTAAATTTCCCAAGTATTATGAATTAAGAATAGTACCCTAAGAGGATTAGTGTACTTTTAATTGTTTTATTAACCGCTTTATTTTATAAACAATTTTAAATTGTTACAGTTTGTCTGAAAAGCCCATTCCAACTTGAAGAAAGTTGGTTTAATGTTTTAAAAGAAAATGTTTTAAATTTTCCGTATTTTTGAGCTTATGACGTTGGAAAGTGGTTATAATTCAATTAAAATTATTATAATATAGTAGGAAATTTTAGGTGTTACAGTGTTAGTGTCATGAAATCAAAAATTATAAAGTGGTCAAATATTCAGATTCAGAACCTATTAGGCTGCTATTGGTTCTATGTAGAAAACAATGAGTCAAACAACTTCAGGACTAACAAAGGAAATTTGCTATTTTCACAATCACCAAAATCCATTTCTCTTACAAATAAGTAATCACGTGTCAGGGCCATTCCTAATTCTAGCAATCAAACAATCATATGAAGTGTGAATTTACAATTCGAGCAGCAAATGTAACACCTAAAATTTTCTACTATATTATAACAATTTTAATTGAATTATAACCACTTTTCAATGTCAGAAGCCCAAAAATACGGAAAATTTAAAACTTTTGCTTTTGAAACATTAAACCAACTTTCTTCTAGTTGGAATGGGCTTTCCAGACAAATTGGAACAACTTAAAAATCTTTATAAAATAAAGCGGTTACTAAAACAATTAAAAGTACACTAACCCTCTTAGGAAATCTATTCTTAATTCATAATGCTTGGGAAATTTAAATCTCTTTGTAAATTTATACAATTCTATTTTCTATGCTTTCTAATATTAATTTAATAATTCAATTTTACATCATATACAAATAAACTTACTTTTTATAATATAATCTTAATTTCTTCATCTAATCTTCTTCCAACACTCCTGCCTTATCTCAACCATCTCACTATCTTGCAGCTTCTCTGAAACAGCAGTTTAACGCAGTTTATGTGATTAACTGTAATTTTTTATGACGTCATAAGCGTTGGGATAGGCCTATTTATGTATTTTTAGATTGTTTTCCTTTTTTTTAAAATGCCTCAGTATTTTTAAAATTTGTTTTACATATTTTTTTAAATAAAATTTAAATCTCAGGGGGCCTATCCTAGCGCTTATGACGTCATAAGCATTGGGATAGGCCCCCTGGCATTTAAAAAAAATTTGATACAAATTATAAAAAACTGAGGCATTATAAAAAAGGGAAACAATTTAAAAATACATAAATAGGCCTATCCCAGCGCTTATAACGTCATAAGCGCTGGGATAGGCCTATTTAAGTATTTTTAAATTGTTTTTCCTTTTTTTAAAAGGCCCCTGGATTTAAATATTATTTAAAAATATGTGAAACAAATTAAAGAAAATGAATCATTTAAAAACTGGGAAAAAATGTAATACTTAATAAATACGTAAAACAAAATTAAAAAAATATGGAATCCTTTTTCTTTTTTGAAAAAACACATGGAATATGCTTATAGTTTATTAAGTGCTGGGATATGCTTATACCTATACCGTCACTTTTATTTCTAAAGTGCTGGTATAGGTCATCTTATGCCTATTCCATCATTTGCATTTTGTAAGCATTGCTATTGTTGCGCTGCAATAGAGTATTTCTGTAGTAGTGAGAAGACGTCGTGCCCACGCGGTTACGATAGAGCACTTAGTATGAAAGAAGGAAAGAAGAGAAAGAGACTTGACCCTTAACATCTAACCCACCAAGTGTGAGTGGGAGATGTAGGAATACACCTAATTCACCCTTGGTGGGTTAGGGCTCAAGCCCAATGAGAATTAGGGCTAGTATGTAATGCTCTATGAAAATTGGGGCTAATATGTAATTATGGAAAGACTTGGGATAAATGAGTAATTTTTCCCCTTATAATTTGAAATTGAAAAGATATGACTTTTCATATCTTTATATACGGGAGAAGTTGTCTTTCCAGAGAGAACTAATAAGAACAAAAAGAAACTCCCGATAAAAACTTCTTGGATCTCTTCTCTTTTTTCCTCTATTGTGCATCTGCCGTATAACGTAATCGGGGTCCAAATCGGTGCTCTGATTTTGTGTGAGTACCGAGCGAGTCAACCGAATTCCAGGTACCCCCGAATCCCTTCAGCTTATGAATTCTTCTTGCAGTATCCTTGAAATCAAAGCAATTGGATTCAAAAAAATGCATAGACTCCAGGTAATTTTATGAAGAAAAACTACTAATTAATATGCATTTATTTCAAGAGAACTAATCTAATATTAGGAATAATTATAATAACAAAAGGAATTTATCACTTTTTTTAATTATTCGTTTAAATGCATTTGTTATATTTTCAGAAAAGGCTATGATTTAACCCAATGTTCCACATAAAAAAATTTCTATCATGAGTATATAGTGTGTGTGTGTGTGTATAAGAATAGAGGTTCATCAGCGGTGGCTTGTGATACGAAATGCTTATGTAAAAATAATTATTAGATCCATTACAGCTATGCTCCGAAATAAAAACTTATGGGACAAATTTGCTTCTTTTTATTTTATACATAAATTTTAAGAAAGGGGTTTGACCTACAATCCAATGACATCATTCCAAACTCATTATCATTTGGGGCATGTAATGTTCTGAATAATACATAGATGTACTAGCTAGCTCAGCTTAATTAACACTACTACAGATATGGGCTATTGCAGCGCAACAATCCCGGTGCTTTATCAATGTAAGGGCCGGAATAGCATATCCCGGCACTTAGTATCTTCTAAGCGCCGGGATAGGTCTTTTCTTTTTTATTTTTTTAATTTTTTTATATAATTTACACCTATCCCGGAGCTTGTTTTATATTGAGTGTTGGGATAGGTCAAAATATTATTATTTTAATCAGGGGTGCCTATCCTGGCGCTTAGTATCTACTAAGCGCCGGGATAGGTCTTTCATTTTTTTTATTTTATATAATTTACACCTATCCCAGCGCTTGTTTTATATTGAGCACCGGGATAGGTCAAAATATTATTATTTTAAATCAGGGGTGATACTAAGCGCCGGGATAGGTCTTTCATTTTTTTTTCATTTTTTTATTTTTTTTATATAATTCACACCTATCTTGGCGCTTGTTTCATATTGAGCGCCGGGATAGGTCAAAATATTATTATTTTAATCAGGGGTGCCTATCCCGGCGCTTAGTATCTACTAAGTGCCGGGATAGGTCTTTCATTTTTTTTTAATTTTTTTTATATAATTTACACCTATCCCAGCGCTTGTTTTATATTGAGCACCGGGATAGGTCAAAATATTATTATTTTAAATCAAGGGTGATACTAAGCGCCGGGATAGGTTTTTCATTTTTTTATTTTTTTTATACAATTTACACCTATCCCGGTGCTTGTTTTATATTAAGCGCCGGGATAGGCCTTATAATCATCAGCCCCGCCATTTTCTATCTCATTTTCCCTCCCTCTAAACTCCGCGCCATTGCTCCTTCTCTCTTGTTCTCTTCAAGCCCTAGTGCTGCTGTTCACGAAGTCCATTCCTTTCTCAAGCTTCCAAACCTCTCCCACATTTCATCCCCCAAGTTCCCATTCCCATTCCTCTCGTTCTCTGCCACAAGTGCCGCCGTTCACGAAGTCTGTTTTCTTCGCTTCTTCGATTTTTTCGTTCTTCTCTGCCCCAAGTCTGTTTTCTTCTTCTTGTCGAGTTTTGAGAATCAAGTCTGTTGGGGGGAGAGTTGAAGGACCCGGAGATCTTCAAGGTCGTCGTCGAGCGTTTCTTCTTCTTCTTCTGACAACCGTCCAGGCGAGAGAGTGTGTGTGAGCCCTAGCCATTTGCATTATCTTCCTTCCCATATCATTTTCCTTCTGATTTATTTTTGGGTAAGCAAATGCATTCTCTTCCTTCCTACTATGATTCCTATTCATATGTGATTCTCTTCTCTGTGTTGTATGATGGGTGGGATATTGGGATTATTTTTGGTTTGGTTTTGGGTCTAGAAAGAATTGGGTGATTATGCCATTTTTAAGTGGTTTGAGGTAGCAGGATTTTTAATTTGGCCTCTGACTCAAGCCGATTGCTCTGTTCCTTCGTGTACTGTGGCTTGTTGCCTCTGTATGTATGTATGTATGTATGTATGTATTTCTGTGATTTTTCTTTGATTTCTGCACTCCCTCACCGTTTTCCATTCAGAATTAATTTGTACACATTTTGTTCAAGCTCAAAACACCAAGGTTTTAGTACACATTTCGTTGCCGATATTTCTGACAAGTTGTGCCTTATATACTTGAGTTTTTTTGATGCATTTTTCCTTTTGGAATTGAAACATCAATTTTGGGGATATGTCTTTAATTTGTTGTCTTGTTAACATGCTAATGATTAGATATTGACAATTAAGTTTCATTTTGTGTTTTTTGTGTTTTAAAACTTATTGGTATGATTATGGATTTTGATGAAGGCTTTGTAGTGTGAATGGATATTGCCCTTATTTAGATGGTCTTCATTTGATATTTACTACGTGGAATTTTACTTTTAATCTTGGGTGTTCTTTAATTTTACTTTGAATCTTGGGTGTTCTTTAATTTTGCATTTGGAATTTGTTAGATAATCTATGATCTATGAATGAGAATATAATATGGTGTTCAAATATATTGATATAAAGTGAATTAATATAAATATTCGTATAAAGATTGATGAGTTGTTTATTTATGTTGTAGGGATCTCAAGAAGTATTTGTTTCGTCCACATTCTTCATCAAAACCAAAGTAAAAGAAATCGTTGAGGTACATACATTTTACTTGTAAGAAACTTTTGCTTTGTGGAACTATTAATGCTCTATATATATAAATGCTTTGTGAATTTTGTTGTGGTGGGCTGTGGAAATATATTGAGTTGATGTTGTTTATATAGTTGGATATCCATTTTTATATTAAAAGAGACGGCCTTGAGCCCGGGAAGGTTCATTTTGTAGCGTTATGCTATCAAATTTTTGTTCAAAAAATAAGGTAACATCATAAGGTGGCTACCCAATGAGTAAGTCATGATGTACATCTTACCATCACTTTCGTTTAGTAGGTTAAAATGTTGGATCGGAAATGGATGTCTTGTAATCGATGTTCAAAGGAATATATAGATGGAGCAAAAGAATTCATTGAATTTGCCGCTGAGCATGTAGAGAATTCTAACAGAATTGTATGCCCCTGTATGTCGTGTTTGTATGGAAAGCGTCTCCGTCCTCTTGACTTATTGGGCCATTTAATCTGTCATGGGATCGATCCATCTTATATACGTTGGACAAACCATGGTGAGACATATGAGTGTTCTGGCGGCGACCGGGTACCTGATGTTAATAGCGCTTCAAATGTGGTTGACACAGACATGTGTGATGAGAGCGATGATCTTGAAAAAATGTTGAATGTGGTGGGTGATGAGGATCTTGAAATGTTTGAGACACTGAAGAGCGATGCAGAGACGCCTTTGTATGTGGGATGCAGCAAATACACCAGATTGCGTGCGGTGCTTAAATTGTATAACCTAAAGGCGCGATACGGTTGGAGTGATGCAAGTTTCACCGCGCTGCTATCTGCTCTGCGAGATATACTCCCAGAAGGGAACGTACTCCCTTCAAAAACATACGAGCCAAAGCAAATTCTCCAGTCGACCGGTATGAAATATGAGAAAATACATGCATGTCCCAACGACTGTATTTTATTCCGAAACCAGTATGCATCGTTGGAGAAGTGTCCTAAATGTAGCACATCTCGGTATGGAAAGAAAGGTATAAGTCCTTGTAAAGTTTTGTGGTACTTTCTGATCATTCCAAGATTCAAGCGCATGTACAGTAATGCGAATGTTGCAAAACTTTTGACATGGCTTACTGATGAGAGGATTAAAGACATCAAGCTTAGGCACCATGCAGATGCCCCCCAATGGAAAAATATTGATTACAAATACCCTGATTTTGGTGAAGAACCAAGAAACCTAAGGCTTGCATTGGCAACCGATGAAATCAATCTACATGGAGTTCAGAGTAGTACTCACAACACATGGCCGGTGATTCTAATGATATACAACCTCCCCCCAAATTTGATCACAAAACGCAAATTTATGATGCTTTCCATGCTTATTTTCGGGCCTAGACAGCTTGGCAATGATATAGACGTGTACTTGGATCCTTTGATTGAAGACTTGAAGCATATGTGGGATTTTGGTGAGACGGTTTTTGATGGCTGTAAGGAAGAAAGTTTTAAATTGAGAGCCATGTTGTTTGGCATAATAAATGATTTTCCAGCTATGGTAATTTGTCCGGATACAGCATCAAAGGATATGATGCGTGCCCTGTATGTGAAGATAATACCCATTCAATGCGACTGGATCACTGCAGGAAAAATGTTTACATGGGACATCGGAGGTTCTTGCCATTAAAGCATCGTTGGCGGAGGTGGAGGAAGGCATTTAACAGGAGCTCAGAAGAAGGTAGGCCACTGAGGATATTGACCGGGGAAGACGTTCTTGAAAGGTGAACACGGTAGAGAATGATTTTGGAAAGCCTTTTGCTAAAAATGTATTGACAAGTGGCTGCAAGAAGAGGTCCATATTCTTCAAACTCCCATATTGGAAGTCCTTATATGTCAGGCACTTTCTTAATGTGATGCATATTGAGAAACCATCTTTGATAACCTAATTGGTACGTTACTAAATATACAAGGAAAAAGTAAGGATGGTGTTAATTCAAGGTTAGATATGCTCAAGCTGGGAATAAGACAAGAGTTGGCACCTGTTGAGAAGGGATACCACACTTATTTACCTCCAGCAGCTTACACCCTTTTGAGGAAAGAGAAAAGATCATTCTGTGAGTTTCTGAGTGGAATCAAAGTTCCAGAGGGCTACTCCTCAAATGTAAAGAACCTTGTATCCCTGAAAGAGTTGAAGTTGAAGAACCTGAAATCTCATGATTGCCACGTCTTGATGCAAAATGTTTTAGTGATTGGCATACGCAGTATTTTACCCAAGAAGCTGCGGAGCACGATCACCAGACTTTGTATGTTCTTCAAGCTCATTTGTAGTAAAGTGGTTGATACAACAAAGTTGCAGGATTTGCAAAGGCAGATCGTTTGTACCCTATACGAACTTGAAATGTATTTCCCCCCTTCATTCTTTGACATCATGGTTTACCTTACTGTACACTTAGTCAAAGAGGTTCAACTGTGCGGCCCAGTCTATTTGAGATGGATGTACCCGATTGAGCGGTTCATGAAAGTTTTAAAGGGTATGTTAAAAATAGATATCGACCAGAGGAGTGTATTGCTGAAAGATACATCGTTGAAGAGGCGAGTCATTTGTGTGCCGATTACTTATCAAATGTTGAACCTGTTGGTTTGCCGAAGTCTCGTCATGATGGGCGATTAACGGGGAAAGGAATAAGTGGGTTCAAGTTATTACGCATTTCGAATGCTGAAAGGGAGTTGGCGCACTTGTACATCCCTATTACTTTTATTGATTGAGACAAGCAGGCGACAAACGTGACGAGGTTTGGTTAGAGATTCAGGTAAGCTACATATTTACAATTAAGGGCATATGTGTCATCATAACTTTGTAACTAAAAAATTTAATATGATTTGTGTTATTACAGACCGTCTTTGATATCGACGATACTCATAGGAATTACGTGCTGAAGAAACCTGTTTTACCTTAATAGATTCAGGAACAGGGCCTAGACGGTAGGCCACCACGGCATGACCTCTGGTTCAAAGGTCATTCGAAGAAGGATGGTACCATTGTTCATGAAGAGGTCAGAAGAGTCCATGAACTATGTGTAAGTCATTAATTCTCTTGGAATTTCTAATATTTTTCTAAATGGTGATTTTGCTAAGTTAATAACTAATAATCCTTTCTCTTTGTTATAGGTTTTGTTGACGCAAGAATGCTCTGACGAGGTCAAAAAATTTGTCAGTGACGATTTCATCAGCAGAGCACTCGATCGCCCTGAGTATTCGGGCCGTGTTCGGGGTGCGGGAGTAGGCGTCACTGCCTCATCTTACTTTGGCCGCAAAAAGAGGGCATCAAAAGCCGATGTTAAAGCGTTAAAAGATGAAGCTTTCTATGAGGGAGGAGATGCTTGAGATGCAACGATGAAACGAGGAAATAGAACGACGGAATGAAGAAATGCAACAACGGTACGAGAAGATGTTCGAATTCTTCCAGCAAAGCAATGTTGCATCACAAAAGTCCAACTTCGTGCAACAAAGTCACATTCCTTCTGTCGAGAGCCCAAGCATCAGGGATAGTTGTACGATGCCCAGGGCCGACATTCCTGAGGTAGTTCATACATTTTCTACTTACAAACTAGCAGTGATTCTGTTATATTATCGATTGTGACCTAATGTTGACAAATCTTTCGTAGGGCAAGCCAAAGTGCAGGCTGTATACAGATCAATCTTTCAGTGAGGTAGTTACGGTTGGCAAGGTCTACAACACTTCGAGCAAGACCCTGCACAACTCGCCGTTACCTAAGGATGCACTAAGGGTATTGATTGAATACTCTTACAACGATTGGGCACCGTTACCATTCCCTACTCCTGATTTGCAGACTACAGTCGGAGAGGTTGTCGGTGCATACGTTGCTTGGCCCATTGGTTTGATTGTGTCAACACCAGAGGTAATTATTTACTAATACCATTTACACTAGCATTCATTTTTTTTAATAACGATATTTTATTTACATGTTTTTACAGGGTACCCAATTTATGGGAAAGAAAGCACAAGTGCCTAATGTCAAAGGTACCCGTGGTTCAGCTGCTCAAATCAAGAAAAAGAGTACACGTATCGATCCGTTGCCACAGGTGATTATTTGCTAATTTATTTAAACTAGCACTCTTCTTAATTATTGGAATGAATTTTCAAACTTTCTATTTACACAATTTATAGGCACCAAAAGCTAAGGGTAAGAAAAAAGTTCAAGTGCCTGATCCTGTGATTGAAGATACAAGCACCGAAACGCCATATCATGCTCGGTTACAAGCATTTACAGCTACCGTATCTCGCGATGCTATTGCTGCAATTCCTTTCAACAGGTATGTATTTGACGAGGCAAATTTTACTGACGTTATTTCTAAGGATCAAGTAATGGAGGTGCTTAACCAAAGATGGGTCGGTGTTACGGTTATCAATTTATGGATCAAGTATATATGCATTTCCATTGTGGTTTCGTTCAATGTCATAAGTTTTACATAATTGGATTTTGGTATGGTTTCTATGCAGGCTTTGCATGAAGAGGTCATGATCGCCGGGCAGCACGTTTCGTTCAAATTCATAAGCCCTTATTCGATAGCACAAGTTGCGGGCTCGAAACGTGAGGACCAGTTCAAAGCGATTCAAAGGCGTTTCTCTTTAATGGCAACAACCAGCACTTTATTCTTAGCTCCGGTTAATACAAGGTAAGTCTACGTATTATAGCTTTCATTGTATTTTTAGTTCCGAGCATCACTACTACAGAAATACCCTATTGCAGCGCAACAATAGCAGCGCTTATAAAATGTAAGTGATGGGATAGGTATAATATGACCTATACCAGCGCTTATAAATAAAAGTGTTGGTATAGGTATAAGCTTATTGCAGCGCTTAAGCGCTGGTATAGACCCCTGGGGTTTATTTCTTATATTAAAGAATATGTAAAAAAATTTAAAAAAAATTGGCAAATTGTTTTACATATTTGTTTCAACATAAAATAAACCCCAGGGGCCTATACCATATTTAAAACAATTTAAAAAAAATTGGCAAATTGTTTTATATATTTTTTTAAATAAAAAATAAACCCCAGGGGCCTATACCAGTGCTTAAGTTGGGAATAAGACAAGAGTTGGCAAGAGTTGACACCTGTCGAGAGAGGATACCGCACTTATTTACCTCCAGCAGCATACACCCTTTCGAAGAAAGAGAAAAGATCATTCTGTGAGTTCCTGAATGGGATCAAAGTTCCAGAAGGCTACTCCTCAAATGTAAAGAACCTTGTATCCGTGAAAGAGTTGAAGTTGAAGAACCTGAAATCTCATGATTGTCACGTCCTGATGCAAAATTTCTTACCGGTCGGCATACGCAACATTTTACCCAAGAAACTGCGTAGGACGATCACTAGACTGTGTATTTTCTTCAGGCTCATTTGTAGTAAAGTGGTTGATATAGGACGGTTGCAGGATTTGCAGAGGCAGATCATTCGTATCCTGTGCGAACTTGAAATGTATTTCCCCCCATCCTTCTTTGACATCATGGTTCACCTTACTGTACACTTGGTCAAAGAGGTTCAACTGTGCGGCCCAGTCTATTTGAGATGGATGTACCCGATTGAGCGGTTCATGAAAGTTTTAAAGGGGTATGTAAAAAACAGATATCGACCAGAGGGGTGTATTACTGAACGATACATCGTTGAAGAAGCGAGTGATTTGTGTGCCGATTACTTATCAAGTGTCGAACATGTTGGTTTGCCGAAGTCTCGTCACGATGGGCGATTATTGGGAAAAGGAATAAGTGGGTTCAACTTAATACGCATTTCGAATGCTGAAAAGGAGCTTGCTCACTTGTATATTCTTCACAACACTCCTGAGGTTGAACCATTCGTTGAAGAACACAAAAAACTCCTGCGGGAAATACACGGTGATAGAAATGAGAGTTTGATTACAAGGGAGCACAACAAAACATTCATTAGATGGTTCAATGCTCGCATTTGTCAGCAGTTTGATCTTAATGCTGGATCAGTTTCTGAAAGATTGTTTTGGCTGTCGAAAGGACCGGGTTTGCACGCATTTTCCTACACCGCCTATACAATCAATGGTTACACATTCTATACAAAAGACCAGGATGAAAAAAGCACAATGCAGAATAGTGGAGTCACACTTGTTGCCGAGGCATTACATATATCCAGTGCGAGAGATACAAATCCTATATATGCGAAGATGGCATACTTTGGTGTGATTGATTGCATTTGGGAGTTAGATTACACCATGTTCAGGGTTCCTGTGTTCCGATGTCAGTGGGTTAACAACCATAGTGGACTGCAGTTAGATGAATTTGGGTTTACATCAGTCGACCTTTCTAAAGTTGCATATAAGGATGATCCTTACATTCTACCGTCCCAAGCATCACAAGTGTTTTACATTGCCGATCCTTCTAAGAAGAATTGGTCAGTTGTCATGCAGTCAAACAAAAATTATGCCGAACAAGTTGATGATGACAGTAGTGATGATGATATGAATATGATAGAAGAGGATCCTTCATTTGATACGTTACTGGCAGAAGAGATTGATGTAGACGGATATGACGATGAAGATGAGCCTATTTATGTAAGGAGTGATCATGAAGAAGGCATTTGGCTCAACACAACCCTAAATCCAACAAAAAAGAGGAAGCAAACAATTTTAGATAATATAACACAGAGGAAAAAGAGACGATAGCCCTCATATTAATTTAAGTTTGTATGTATTTCTGTTTTACATTGTGAACTACTTCATTTAATTATTTTGCACTAAAATCATGTCTTGTTTCATTATTTTAATTTGCAGGAAAATGGATCCCCCCATGAACGACGAGGAAGAAGAACAACCGATTGTGGAGCCAGATATCGATGCGGGTAGAGAGGCTGTCGAGGCGGATGCTACCCGTGGCATCACCCTTATGCGTAAACTACTCAGGCGCAGATCTTAGGGAAAAAAGACCAGACTTAAATGGAACGAAAATAACTAACCAATCGGGTAGACTGTGAAAGACCTCTCTGGTTTTATTGGGTGCACTGTTCGGCAGAAAGTGCCTATTACTATCACAGATTGGAGAACCGCAGGGAGCTGCAAGAACGCGGTTTGGTCAGAGATTCAGGTTAGGTGCCTTTTTACAATTTAGTTTTATTATGACAACATTATAACTAACAAATCTAATATGATTTCTATTGTTACAGTCCATGTTTCATATTGATGATTCTCATAGGGAGTATGTCATGCTGAAAGCTTCCAGAATGCATCGCAGTTTCCGCACAAATTTGACCAAGTACTTCCTGAGAGATGCAGACGGGGAGATCGTTCCAACACCCCCAGAGGCATTCGCAGGGTCAATTACCTAGGAACATTGGAATGAATTTGTACAATCACGTTTGACACCGGAGTTTGAGGAAGTAAGTCAAAGAAATAGACAGGCGGCTAAAAGCTGCGAATATCCGTATATGGGCGAACGAAAGAGCTTTCCTGAATTGGAGCAAGATATGGTATGTTAGTAACGTAACACTTCTAAATACAAAATTATGAATACATGTTTACGTGATTAATTATGTGTTCACCTGGCTTGCTTGACAGATTAAGTAACAGGGCCTAGAAGGGAAGCCACCACGGCATGGCCTCTGGTTTCGGGGACACTCTCAAAAAGACGGTACTATCATTCACGACGAGGTCAGAAGAGTCCGTGAACGATGTGTAAGTCATTCTCTTGGACTTTGTAATATCTTTTTAACTGGTGACTTTGCTAAGTTAATATCTAACAACCATTTCTTCTTGTTATAGGATATGCTGTCACAAGAATACCCTGACGAGGTCAACAAATTTTGCCCCAATGATTTCCTGAGCAGAGTGCTCGATCGCCCTGAGTATTCGGGCCGTGTTCAGGGCACAAGTCTAGGGGTCACGCCCTCTTCTTAATTTGGCCGCCAACATAGGGCAACAAAAGGCGAAGTAAGAGCGTTACAAGAAGAAGTTCAAACTCTGAGGGAGGAGATGCAACGACGGGACGAGGAGATGCAACGACAGAACGAGGAACTGCATCGGAAGTACGAGCAGATGTTCAATTTTACCAGCGATATAATGTTGCATTACAAACGTTGAACTTCGTGCAACAAGGTAACGTTCCTCCCGTCGACAGTCCAAGCATAAGGGAGAGCTGTACGATGCCGCGGGCCCAAATTCCTCAGGTAGTTCATACATTCTCTGCTTACAAACTTGCAGCGACATTGTTATATTATGCGTTGTGAGCTAATGTTGTCAACTCTTTCGTAGGGCGAGTCAGACTACAGGCTGTATATCGATTACTCTTTCAGTGAAGTAGTTGCCAGAGGGAAGGTCTACAACACTTCCAACACGACCCTGCACAACTCGCCGTTGCCTAAAAATGCACTGAGAGTAATGATTGAATCCTCCTACAACAACGCGGCACCAATACCGTTCCCTACTGATGAGATGACTAGGGTCCAAGATGCTATCGGTGCTTTCGTTGCTTGGCCCGTTGGTTTGATTAAGCCAACACCACAGGTGGTTATTGACTAATAGCATTTACACTAGCATTCATTGTGTTGGAAGAATGCTCTTTTATTTAATTGTTTTTTCAGGGTATACGCTCTATCGGAAAGAAAGCACAAAGGCCTAATGTCCAAGGTACCAGTGGTCAAGTGATGAAGAAAAAGAGTTCACATACTGATCCATCGTCACAGGTGATTATTTACTAATAAATTAAACTAGCATTCTTTTTTATTGGAATAAAATTTCAGACTTTCTATTTACATGGTTTGTAGGCAACAAAAGCCAAGGGCAAGAAGAAAGTACAAGCGCGTCCTGTTATTGAACGTACAAGCGCCGAGACGCCAAATCGTGCTCGATTGCGAGCATTTGCAGCCACCCTATCCCCCGAATTCACTGCCAATATTCCATTCGACAAGCGTATATTTGGGGTGTCAAATATGGTTGAGCATGTTTTTAAGGATCAGATCATGGACGTGCTTGATCAAGCATGGCTCGGTGGTACCGCTATCAATTTATGGATCAGGTATAAATGTGTTTCCATTGGGGTTTCGTTTAATGTCATAAGTTTTACACTAATTGGGAGTTTGTATGGTTTCTTTGAAGGTATCTACACGAACATGTCATGATTGCCGGGGATTATGTCTCGTTCGAATTCATAAGCCCCTATGACATAGCACATATTGCGGGCGTGAACCATGACGAGCAGTCCGCGAAGCTTAAAAAGCGCTTTTCTTTAAAGGCAACAGGCATGACTTTATTTTTAGCTCCAATTAATACAGGGTAAGTCGATATGCATTATAGGTTTCATCGTATTCTTAGCTCCAAGCATCATTTATATGTACTGACATAACGTTCTAAAAAATTTTAGGCAGCACTGGCTTTTGCTTGTCATCTATCCACAAGCACAAGCGAATCCCTTGATTTACTATTTGGATCCTGTGTATGGTGCTGAACCAGAAAATCGCCCAGCTTTGATGCGCCTCGTCAATAGGTACGTGAATGTCAGCATTCTTTGAATCCGTTGCATCATTTGTCATTTTATGACCCTAGCTAATAAAATTAATTTACTTTGTTTCGTTTCCAGCGCATTGACCAGTTTTCGGTGCTCCGTTAACTTGAGTTATTCCAAAGCCCTTGACCAGTAAGATGCTTATAAGTGGCTCACAGTCCAGGTTCTACAAGTTATTCAATTTTTTAAACAATCTACTCAAACATAAAGTAAATGTTTCTCATTTGATATTTGGTATTTTTTGTTACAGTGCCCCTTCCAACCCAATAATAATGACTGTGGATACTATGTGATGCAATTTATGAGGGATGTCGTTACACATGATCGATGTAACATTCCATTGACAGTAAGTTTTATATTTTGCCAACTCTAATTGTATTTGAACTTGTTATTAGATTTCAAGTAGATTTGATTGCCATTCAAATTTATCTCTCTGTACAGTATTACCCAGACGCACGTTGCCCCTCATTGTCGAGGGAAAAAATGAATGCGCTAATTGAGGAATGGTGCACTTATGTTCTACCTCTTTTACACCAAGTACAAATGTAGATATATAATAGTATAGCTAGTAGCGTGCTGTTTCCCAATTAGAATGGTTGGTTCATTTGTACATTGCTCTCTGGATGAGTTATTGGTGTATTTTCGTTGCCTGGAACTGTATAGAATTGCTGGTATTTTAGCACTGATGCAGGTGGGGTATATAAACTAAAATGAAATATTTAAAAAAAAATTCAATACCAGCGCTTACTTCATTAAGCGCTACTATAGATTGACCTATAGCAGCGCTTAAGCGCTGCTAAAGGTCAGCAGCGCTTAAGCGCTGCAATAGGTGACCTATTGCAGCGCTTAACAAGCGCTGCTATAGGCCTAATAGCCTATAGCAGCACTGGCTATTGCAGCGCTTATAAGCGCTGCTATAGGGCCAAAATAAGTGATGCTATAGACATTTTCTGTAGTAGTGCATCATAGATATATATACTGACATAACGTTATAAAACATTTTAGGCTACATTGGATTTTGCTTGTCATCAATCCGATGGCACAAGATGATCTCATAATTTACTATTTGGATCCTGTGGAATCTGCTCTCCCTAAAAATCTCCCAGATTTGATGTGTCTCTTCAATGAGTAAGTGAATGTCAACATTATATTATTTGAATGCGCTGTATTATTTGTCATTTTATGATCGATCCTAGCTAATAAAATTAATTTGATTTGTTTCTTTTTCAGAGTATTGACTAATTTTCGGTCCTCCTAGGTTGAAGTATTCTAGAGCCCCGACCCGAAAGATGCTTATAAGTGGCAAACAGTCCAGGTTTTATAAAGTTATTCAATTTTAAAAAAAATATATCTAGTTAAACCATAATGTAAATGCTTCTTATATGATATATTTGGTGTTTTTTTACAGTGCCCCTACCAACCCAATAACAGCGACTGTGGTTACTATCTGATGCAGTACATGCGGGATATAGTCACACATGATCGACTTGGCATCCCACTGACAGTAAGTTTTATATTTTTCCAACACTAGTTGTGTTTGTACTTGTTAGACTTCAAGTAAATTTACTTCTCATTTAAACTTGTTTGTGCAGTATTACCCAGACGCTCGTTACTTCACGTTGTCAAGGGAAAAAATTAATGCACTAATTGAAGAGTGGTGCACTTATGTATATCCTCTTTTCTCCCAAATTAGATGATACATATCATTAGCATGCTTTTGTTATAAACTTAGAATGGTTGGTTTAATTGTACATTGTTCTTTTGATGACTTTCTGGTGTGTGTATATATATATATGGATTGCTTGGAATGGTAGATAGAGCTGCTGGTTTTTTGCACTGATGCAGGAGGGCATGAAACAAAAATAAATTAAATATTTAAAGAAGCGCCGCTATAGGGAACTAAAATTTAAAAAAATATGACCTATAGCGGCGTTTATTACGTAATAAGCGCCGCTATAGGTATTTTCTTAAAAAAACAATGCCTATATATGCCTATAGCGGGCTTATAAAAAAAAATAAGCGCAGCTATAGGTCACATGACCTATTGCAGCACTGGTTATAAGCGCTGCTATAGGGCCCAAAAAAGCGCTGCTATAGGTGTTTTCTATAGTAGTATAATTTGGTCAATTATTGAACAAAACTAACTTAGAGAATGACTAAGCAACATTGCTACGGTTTGAAACTTTCAACATGGCATTAAATCCAAAAAAATTTTCAAGGCAACATTGTGCAAATCATAGGTTGGGGCAAAATTGGAGATTAGCCCTTAAAGCTTTAAAGCTCATAAAGAAAAAATGCTTCTCCTCGATTTGAATTCATAAGAATATATAACGAAAATGAAATATTCAATTTAATTATCTCACAACAAACAAACGAAATCACCAACAAAGTACAAATATACAAACCAACATCATTGCATTATATTATAGGAAGACTGATTTTTATTTCATACAAAACCCACAAATTATTCACTAATGAACAAAGGAAATCGCCAACAAAGTACAAATATACAAACCAACATTATTGCATTGTAGGAAGCCCCATTTTTATTTCATACAAAACCCACAAATTATTCACTAATGAACAAAGGAAATCGTAATTGACTGAAAAGGTGGTTAATAATCCTTGTTTAATTAACTTGGAGTAAATGCCTTCTTGAGGCTGACAACAGTGACGATAAAGCCAAGAAGAGCAGATATGACGCCTATGATTGACCATGGGGTGTTAAAATGATTGCGTTGCAACTCAATGAACCAATTCCTCACCCGATGTTTGCAAATATCTTCAATCTTTTTCCTTACTTCATAATAAATTCCTGTTTCAAGCACCAAGTCACTGGTCACAGTGTTGAAGATTTTCGCTACTTCTTCATCGCTTCCAAGACAATTCCTCAAAACCCCAGCTCTCCTCAACGCTTTTACATCATCTGCATGATCAATCAATGTATCGAGGAAGGCAACATAGTTGCTGACCTCATATTTGGTGTTGTAATTATCTGGACACATCTCGTACGCTATCATGTTCAAGAAGGTTTGAGCTGTGAAGTCATCCACTGTGATTGGGGGCATGCATAGCGTACCGTCATGAAAATCGATGCTACCATTACCTCCCTCCTTGCTTTTTTTAACGCTAACCCCAGCAGTTATAATAAGTTCCTGTAAGCTCTTATGCGTTTCAATCGACTTCCTTTCTATTGGGGGCATTGTTTTTTTTGGCGACTTAATTTTATCCAGCATGAATGAGATTTGAAGATCCAGCAAATGAGCCGGTTCAGCAGACCCTGGAAAATATGGTAGTTGGTCTGTGCCATACGATACAGGGGAAACCATTGCAAAGAACCTCAACATTTGATCATCCGCATTGGCCAGTAATATCCTCAACACTTTGTACGGAAGTTGGTTCTCCAATAAGAGAAGATCTTGTATTACAACACCATACAGTGCTTGAAATTCTGACTGTATTTTGTTTATGACGTGAAGTGATGCACACCCATCTATGAACAAGATCCAAGCCAGCTCATCTTTATCACCAATATGTTTAATCGCATCTTCAGTGTAATACTCATTAGATTCGATCTCAGACCGAATCATTCCAAGTAGGTACTTAGCAGCATCTTCATTCTCGCCTACCTTATCTTTCAGGTACGATGATGCCCACAGTTTCTTGTACTCTTCTCCTTTGGGATGATGAATGGGACCAATGGAAACCACCCTAGGCAAATAATACTTGTCATACTCGGATCGTTTGCTAAGATATGATGGCACCTGTTATAAACAACCCAAGTCATGTATGTATATACTCCTCCGACATGTAGAAAGGAGTTATTTTATAACTAATTTATTTGTAGAGTTACTTAAAAAGAATGGTTAAGATGAGATTTTGTCCTAAAAATAACCAGTCCAAAGTGTTGGATACCGGGAAGTTTTATGAGGAACAATTTTGCCTTATTAGAAGTTCTTAAAAAAGAGAAAATTTATTATAATTGTCTAAGAAAACTAATGTTGATCGTTAAAAAAATGACGTTGACCCATACATTTATAACAATAGGGAGTAAACCTTCTAGTTTTTGAATTAATTTATAGTAAAATTACTACTTGAAAAACTTTCGGATGCCCAACACTTCTGAGTTGTTACTTCTACGACAAAATAGCATATTAACTGAAAAAATTAGTTTAATTAGTTATTACTAAAAATTGTGTGTTGTTTATCTGAAGTACTACTCATTTTGATCGATTTGTATTTAAACAACCTACTCTTTTGGCATTTAAAATTAAATTAAACAAACCTCAATACTAGTTCTTACATTTCTACTGCAAAAGGAATAGTTTGGGAGATTTATGTGGAAAATTACCCCTTATGTCATAATAAATACAGTATATATATATATATAAGGAGAGATTTCTAGACATAAAAGAGAACCTTTTGAATCTTGGGATGTTTGCTAGGAGAAAGTTGCGCCTCTGTCTGTTTCTGCACCTCCATATTCTGATGCGGATTTAGTAAAGAATTTAATTGCTCATTCATTGTGAGTGACACATATTGATGGTAATCTTCGGTGTTGGGATCAACCATCGCAAGAGATGAGAATTTCTAGTGTGGTTGGGTTCAATGATTTTTGCAACGTAATGATTATCAAGTGCATCTGAATGTAAACTTATAAATTGCTCTTGTTGGAATCAACACATGCTGAGATAAACAGGCAACATATTGGTGTCATTGTCAAGTTTAGATTTTTTAAGACTTCAAGTTTGGAATTAAGCACATATGCCTTATTCACCTGTGTATGTAAATGCAAATTCTACCCATCCATGTCACCCACCTCAATCTCAGCCCTTTGATATATACACTCCTTGTCTTTTATATCAAATCAAGTTAACTTTTTAAAAAATATTAAGGATACAGAATAAACTACTTTAAATGACATATATTTATAATATTTCTCCAAACTAATTCACCTGGCTTATAAATTAATATGTAATTTAGTAACATGTATCATATGTTATGTTTAAATACTTTATTTTGAAACATTGGTATCCTCAAACAAGGTTAACTTGATTTTATATTAAGTATCGGAGGGAGTTTTTGTATATATATAAAGGACAAAGGCTCTTAAATACCCACAAAGTTATATCTAAGTGGACACTCTGGAATGACACATAGTGGACACGTGGTTTAGTTTAAGGTTCTTAAATGCTTCGAAAGTTTTCTCGAAGGAGGATATATCTCCTGGAAGTTTTGCTTTGGTTCTTGAATGCTCTGGAAGTTTTCTTGAAGGTGCTCCTTAACCCAAAATAAACCACGTCATCAATTATTCAGTCTGTCGTGGTGTTCAGTCTGTCTATGGCAAACGTCCGTTTTCCTCTCTGTTCAATTTGGGCAGTAATGCTACGGAAATAATACTTTCCGGGAATTTAAGATCCAAAAATAACTTCCTGGTGCTGGCAGCTCCTTAGGTATAATTTCATGGGTATTTAAGAGCCTTTACCCTATATATAAATATAATACACCATCTGATTCTAAATAACGAAGAATTAGATAACTAATTTGTACATATACATTAAGAAAATTAGTTCAGTTGGTTATTTATAATAAGTTGGTGCTGGTTTTAATAAAATACTAATTTTTTTTGTTGTGTTAATAAAACACTATTTTAATCATTATCAAATCGATGAAAAGTCTCTTTTTGCATTTAATAAAAGGAATTTGGAAAAAAATTATATTATCACTTTGAGAGACAAAGTAAATTAAGTTTTTACTTTTAATATCAAAGCAAACCTTTCAAATAACTCCTACGGTTACTAGAGGAACTACATTATGTGAAAAATTAGTGGCCATTTGACCCTTCTATTCCGCCTGTTGAATTCTTAATTGCCACACACACACAGAGACACATATCAATTCGAATTATTTTATGATTATAGCACTGATTACTCAAAAAATAATAATTTTTGAACGCACGTAAATAGAATAAAAAAGGAACCAAGCTTTGTCACCTATAAAGCTGTGATTTATTAGCACTTGAAGCTAGGAATCAAGCATATATACTTTGTCTTCGTTAAAAACATAAACTATAGCCCACAAGCCATGATTCTAAAATATTTGACGTCATACACGTTTTGGCTCTTTAATGTATATAGTACGTAAGCTTTGGAAGGTAGTAAAAGAAATTTTCCTGATGAAAAGGTAGTGGTAGTACTGACAGTATAATTTGGCACTTCTATTTTACAGGAGAAACATCAGTTTCGGTAACATTACCCATGCAACCAGCTTTGCAGCCTTTACCCACTAATCAATTCTTATAACCATTACTCTTATCTACTAACCCATTGAATGTTAATTGAACGAAATAGAATTAATTTAAGGTTAAAATAATTAGTTAGCACAGTTAATTATAAAATGTTTCTTTCCATAAGATTTTTTAGTATCGGTTTAAAAGGTTTAAAAGGAGAATGATAGCATAATCAAGAGGAAACTCCTGAAAAGTAGAAAAGAGCTGAGTTATATTTGAAGGCATAGGATTGAATTTTAAAATTAAATGTATTCAAAATAAATTATTTGGCCAAAAATCCTATGTTCGGGGTGAGATTTTATTCCTTTTAAAAAAGGAAAAAAATAAGTACTTGTTATGAATAATATAATTGAATACTATTGTTACATGAATAGATGTCCATAAACTCTTAGGATTCTTTTTCCTATAATTTCCCAATGAATGGCTTGTGGCGGTTTTTTATTATTATTGCCATTATGCACATCTTGACTCTTTTGTAACCATAGCTAATAAATAGAGGTAAGCATAAGGAATTTGTACCAAGAATTATATTTGAATGAGAAATGCTCCATTCCACCATCTTGTAATGTTTTATCTTATTATCTTATCTTCTATCTATCTTTCTTCTTTCTTATTTCTTGTTTCTTCTTAATAATTTTCATGACATGGTATCAGCACAATTTGCTTTGAAGATTATAGGTATAAATTTATTGTAGATTTATGTGTTCTATAACACATACTTTTTATTAGATTTCCCTTTTATCTAATTATAGCATATACAATTCCAAACATATTTTATACATTATATTACATATACACACACATACATATATGCATGTTATAATTTATTTATTTATTTACACACATATTATGTTACATATTCTTATTATTTCTTCATTTATTTTTTACACATATGCACGATATATCTTTTTTAGTCTCTCTTTTATGCTATTTTATCCCTTTTTATTTTGTCATTTTAATTTCATTTTATTATCTTATATTATGCCTTATATTTATATTTTGTTATTTATGTTGTAATTTATATTATTCTAGTATTCTATTTGTTATATTGTCTTATTTACCTTTCTATTATTATATTTTATTTTACTATCATGCCATTTTATTTATGTTTCATATTATTGATAATGATGATTGGTATAAGACCATATTATGATTGAAAAAATAGCATGAAAAAGGGGAATGACATTTTGATGATTTAAATATTAAGAATACCAAGCGCTGAAGGCTAATGACAAATGACTTGAGCATCAAATGACATAAAATAGCTTTATAGATTTGAATGATTCTTGATGTGGTCTTGAAGACAAATATTTAAGAAAAGTTATTATTTGCTATTGAAAGCATGGAACAAATTATAAGAGCAATAACTAACATTACCACATTACATTGGTGGCATTGATAGTTAAAAGCCAATAATATACATACCTTGGCTATCGAACCATAATCAAGGAAATATGGTTACTAATATTATGAGAAAATGTGAAAATATGACCAGAAGTCATATAGGCAAAAAAGAAAATATTACAAAACGATTAGAAGTCTTATGAATAAATATGTATCAATTTATTATGATGCCCAAAAAAAAGATTTGAGGCATTCGGTTCATTAATATGATTTTTCTTATGTATTATTGTCATTTCATTTTAAACTTAATGCTATAAATGATTGAATTTAGTTTATTAAATGGCAAGAGCTCATATTATTGTTTCTGTAATACTCATAAATTTATATTGCATATTATATATACACATATTACCACTATAATATACACACACATGCCTTGCACACTCATATAACAAGTGCTATGATTTAATATTGCTGTGGGTTTTATGATATATATAGACATACATATATGGATATCACTTTCAGTTTATTTGTTTATAATATCATGTCATTTTATATGATAATTATTTTGCAGTTGTGATTGGATGACTGAAAGTCACATCACTTTTATATAACGGTTCTTTTGTAAAAGAACTTTGTGAGTTTCACTCAATGGCACGACAAGAAAAATTGTAACAATTAGTTATGAATGTTACAAAATATTAAAGCCTTGAAGGATTATGGTTCAAATATCAAATGACACAATAGGCTTTTTTTGGTTTTAAAAAAATATTGTCTTGAAGACAAAATAATATATAAAGAGAATTACGTCAATCAAAAGTGAGAGTCTCGAAAACTAATTAGCACATTTTGCTATAATCACACATGAACTATGATCATATTGCTAATCAAAGGCAACAATATTTGGTAATCTTAAAATAATGACATTTAGATCATGAGCTAATATTATAATGATATAGCCATAAGCGATAAATAATTATTGAAAGTGAACACCAAAATGGTTATAGTCCTGAAAACTGATCTTTCAAATAATTAATAAATAATTTAGAACCATGTTTGGCTATGATTATTGCAATAATGATATATGCCATAAGAGAAATGTGATTTCAAGCAATTATCAAATTATGATATTGATATATTTTATTTTATTGAGATATTTACATGTCAATTTAAATTCCAATTCTATATTATCATATATGTCAATGATATTCATAAAGCAATTTCTTATCAAGATTTATTGTCATTAAAGAAACACAAATGAAATATGTTATAGGAATATCTCATATGGTATTAGTAAAAGCCGTTTCTCAACAATGTTATTGTTAATGTATTTTTTTTAAAAATTTAAAATTTCTTATTGATGTTTCTTGCATCAAGCTCTCACAATAACTTTAATTTACCTTATTATCTTGGAATATAAAAATTGTTTTAAGGAATTTGGATGGTCCGCATGATTTATTGGTTTAGTATTTTTTATAAATTTGTTGACTAGAAAAAGTAATTATTGGTCATTTTGAATTTTAATATATTGCATCGGTTTATTAAGAAATTTAAACTTATGCTTGTGAACATTTTTTATGTAAGCTTCATATATTAATCATGATATTGTAAATACGGTATACTCTATATATATTGGAATTAAATAAACTTGATTATCTTGTAAAAAATGGAGTTTACCGTGTTAAATTCCAAACTTGCCTCTGCTCCCTTCTTGCATGGGGTTTCTGTTTTTTTTTCTTTCTTCACAAATTTCTCATCAAACACTCAACTTATATACCCAAACATGAAAGTAATTTTTTTTTACATACTAGCCTCTACTTTTTATTTTACTTTATCTTCCATGCCTTCTCTTCTTTTTAAGAAGCAATAAAGTTCATCTTGAGTTCCCAAAACTTTTTATGATTGGAAGGCATAAAGAGATTATGCAATCTATATCTATCTCTATATTTCTTGAAAGCTCCTAGCAACAATCCCATTGGTCCACATATCCAATGACATCATCTTCACTTAACTCAATTATTGGTCTACATGTTCACATACTCAAAGTCATAATGGAAGGTTTTATTCTTAATTTCAAATTTCATTGCCAATAATTATTCGTTACTCATCATATATTTCTACTTACGGGTAGGTACTTTTTTAATTTTCAGAGTTATTTAAAATTGAGCAAAGCAATGATTAAATACATAAATGTATGGAAGTTACACAATATTGAGCAGTGATTAAATTCATATATATCTACTTTTAAGAAGGTATTCTATATTACTTCTCTTTTTTATCACGTACATACCTCTTAGTCTAATATTGTTTATAGAAAAATCTATCTATATGTATTTATTTTTAATATACAATATCTGACTTTTCAGATATACAAATTAATTATTGACAAATCTCTGATTTGTAATGCTTTTATGTATCTAATTTGAGGCAATTAACATGATTAAGGTGCGATATATGTCCAATAATGCTCAATGTATAACTTAGAATCTTGGGTGAAATTAGTGTGATATTAGGGTTAATGAGCCATAATTGTAGATTAATTTGGTTAAATTAATTTATAGGGCTATGTGATCCTTTTTTCTACCTTGTTTCTCCTTGTAGGGTCGCTAGGACCAAAGGAATGCAATAATTCAAAGGAGCAAAAAAATGTGGTGCTCGCCGTGGCGATGGCGAACCTAGCAAACCCTATTATGGCTTTGACTCTGGACTTTCTACTTCCTTCTCCCCCTTTTTGTCATCATTAAAAAGGGTGCGCTGGGCCAGGGGAGAGGGATCAGATGAGGGAGAATGCTCTGATGAGGGAGGTAAGGAGGTATTGGCAAAGGGAGGAGGAGAGGGGAGGTTAGGAGAGGTGATAAGGGCTAAAGATTTCTTTCTGGCATAGGTGTGAGAGGGATTCTTGGTGTATCTGGGAGTGTGGGTGATAGGAGGAGGGATAGAGGAAGGTGCCTGAGAAGGGAGAGGAGAGGAAGGGTCAGCTGTGACTGGAAGAGAGAGTGGGGAAGGGGGTCTTGGGGCAGCCAGTAGAGAAGGTGGTGGTGTGGTGACATGAGAGGATTGGTTAGTAGCCTGTGTTTAGGAAGGAGGAGGTGAAGATGTCTGGAATCAGCCGGTTGTAGATGGTCATGTCTGCTGGTTTCATACTGTGGGGATCCTTGACCTCACTAGAAGGCTGATAAATCTTTAGCAGCTCAGGGTCCAAATACTTTTCTTTCTTCTGCCACTGGTTGTACAGAGGATTGGTGATATTTAGCCATTTATTGAGAGTCCTCCAGTTGAAAGAGAAGGTCTTGCCTCTGACAGTGGAGGTTACTTCAATATCTACAACCTCATTTGTGGTGGTGTGAGTTCTGTTGACTTCCATGGCTGAGTAGAAACTTCTCACCACCTGCTGGCTATAAGGAAGTTGAATCTTCAAGAACTCCTTATACTCCTTAAACCAGGGAGACAAATCTACTCCCAACTGGTAGAGGTGATCAATATCAAAGCAGCATGTCCTTTGATTGATGCCCCTATGTCTGTACATATCACTGATTGGTAAATCCCCTTTTGTCACAAAATCCTCTGGGGGAACCACTGTTTCTTCAAGGATTCTGGCCTTTGATTTTCCTTTGTTCTTTCCATATTTAAGAGGAGAAGCCTTGGATTGAACCTCTCCCTTATCAGGTAGTTTCTGGGAGGTATTTACAGAGTCTGCAAACGTAACCAGCTTCTTGGAGGAAGACTTGCCTTTGGAGGAAGATCTGGCCAACTCTGCCATATTATGATTTTCAATTCAGCTTGAATCTAATCTCCAAATAGTTGGATCATCAGAAGGAGAAGGAAACTTGTCTTTTTGAACTTTAGGGATGAACGAGGAGGGCTTGGCCGAGAATTTACTTTGGGTCTTCTTTTTCTGGCTTGCAGAGGATGATTTGGGTGATTTCGAGCCAGGTAGGATCATCTTGGGAGGCATTTTGGTTTTTCAGAAAAGAAAATATGCAAGCTCGAATTCGTATCAGGTGGATTAGGGCAAAAATTTGGAAGATTTGAGTGAGAGAGTGAAATCTTTGCCTAGGGTTGTGATTTCTTGTTCGAAGAGGTGAGGATAATGATGAATAGTAAATGCAAAATGATGCAACAATAACAAAAACTTGCATTTATGAGATTTAGGAGAGAGAAAAGTTACCGTTGGGGTTGCAATCGATTGAGGATGAGTGCAATCGATTGTGAGAACCTTTCTTCTATCGATGGCAATGTTTTGCAATCGATTGATGGCCTAGCAATCGATTGAAATGTGCTATGCTCGAATGAATCCCACGCTGAGCAATCGATTGACTATCGATTTCCCCTTCCCAAGCTTTCGATTGTTGATGTTTGCAATCGATTGGCCCATGGTGCAATCGATTGGGCCTGTTCAATCGATTGGGTTGCTGCTAATCGATTGGGCCTTTTCACTTTTTACTTGAAGTTTTTCACCTTGCAATTGACGATCGATACGCAATCGAAGTCCCATCGATTGAGGTACATAATTTGTAGTCGATGGCAATGAGTTGCAATTGATTGTACATCCATTTTCTGCAACAAGCCTACAAAGAGATTTTAGGCCACTCCGATGCCTAAGTCAGTATCTTATCATCAAATTTATCTATATTAAAGTAAAAATCAAGAGAGTTAAGAGAAAGTTACAGCCTTTTACAATTCATTGGGATTAATCATTCCCAATTCTCTTATGATAAACATGAACTATTCAGCTGCTAGAGGCTTGGTGAAGATATCTGCTAGTTGCAAGTAAGTAGGAATAAATTCTACTTTGACATCCTTCTTTTGCACATGGTCTCTTATAAAATGATGTCTGACATCGATGTTCTTAGTCCTTGAATGATGCACTGGATTCTTGGCCAGACTGATTGTGTTAGTGTTGTCACATAGGATTGGAACTTCTGGGAATTCTATCCCCAAATCCTTCAGTTGATACTTGAGCCATAAGACTTGAGCACAGCAGTGAGCAGCAGCAATATATTCTGCTTCTGTAGAAGATAGGGAGACATAGTTCTGCTTCTTGCTAGCCCAAGAGATCAAGGATCCTCCAAGAAATTCACACTGCCCACTGGTACTTTTTCTATTAGTTTTGTACCTAGCATGGTCTGAATCTGAGTAGGCCATGAGGTACTCCTGAGTTCCCTTGGGATACCATAATCCTAGTTCTTGAGTTCCAACCAGATATCTCAAAATTCTTTTAACGCATTTGTGGTGGGATCCCTTCGGACTTGCTTGATATCTTGCGCACATTCCCACACTAAATTGAATATCTGGTCTGCTGGCAGTTAGGTATAAGAGGGAATCAATTAGACCTCTGTAGGTGAACTGATTGAAGTCCTTTCCACCAACATTAGCATCCAGTAAGGCCGTAGAACTCATGGGCGTGTCTTCTTCTTTGGATAATTCCATCCCAAACTTCTTCAGGATCTCCTTCACATACTTAGTTTGAGAGATGAATATGCCATCCTTTCTCTATTTAATTTGAAGACGTAGGAAGAAGTTTAATTCTCCCATCATGGACATCTCAAACTCTCCTTGCATGATCTCAGAAAATTCTTTACAAAGAGATTCATCAGTGGCGCCAAAAATAATATCATCAACATAAATTTGTACTATCAGCATGTCTTTTCTTTTATGCAAAATAAATAATGTGGTGTCTACCTTTCCTCTTGAAAAGCCTTTATCTAATAGGAAACTACTTAATCTTTCATACCAGGCCCTTGGTGCCTGCTTAAGTCCATAGAGGGCCTTTTTTAGTTTAAAAAATTGATTAGGCTTAGAATAATCTTCAAAACCAGTAGGTTGTTCAACATATACTTCCTCCATAATATAGCCATTAAGAAAGGCACTCTTCACATCCATTTGATAAAGTTTGAAATTTTTGAGGGATGCAAAACTCAATAGAAGTCTTATTGCTTCCAGTCTTGCAACTGGGGCAAAAGTCTCCTCATAATCAATGCCTTTTTCTTGGTTATATCCTTTTGCCACAAGTCTTTCCTTGTTTCTAACAACTGTTCCAGATTCACCAAGTTTGTTTTTGAAAACCCACTTGGTTCCTATAATATGATAGTTTGAAGGTCTTGGAACCAAGTCCCAAACTTGATTTCTTTCAAACTGATTGAGCTCTTCTTGCATAGCGACAATCTAGTCACAATCTGTTAGTGCTTCTTCTATGCAAGAGGGTTCAATTTCAGAAATAAATGCAGAAAATTTCATTTCACTTTGAATCTGGTTTCTGGTTTTGACACCTCCACTAACGTCACCAATTATTTGCTTAGGAGGATGATCCCTATGATGTCTCTAGGCTGAAGGGCCTGCTGGTTCATCATGAGGATCATTCTCTTGGCCTTCTTCATCTAGTGATGTTATTGGTTGTGTTGAAGCTTTATCTTTTGTTGAAAAATCAGGTTCTTCTTCCACTAGTGGCCTCTGCTCAGAGTCAATTTCATCAAATACTACATGAACTGACTCTTCAACAGTAGAAGTTCTTTTGTTAAATACTCTATAAGCCTTACTTCTATTAGAATAACCTATAAAAATTCCAGAGTCAGCTTTAGGGTTGAATTTACCTAAGTTTACCTTTCCATTGTTGTGGATGAAGCATTTGGAACCAAAGACTTTTAGATGGCTTACATTTGGCTTTCTTCCTTTGTAAAGCTTATATGGAGTTTTATTCATACCTTTCGTTTGTAGGCCCTATTGGATATGTAGAAAGCCATATAACCACTCCATTCTGTTGAGGAGTTCTACGAGCTGAGAAGTTGTGATTTATTCCACTTTCCTCACATAACTCCAGGAAGTCTTGGTTCTCAAATTCTCCTCCATGATCCCTAATGGAGCTGATCTTCTGTCCTTTTTCATTATGCACTTTCTTAGCAAACAGATAGAAGGGGCATCAAAAGTATCATGCTTAGAAGAAAGAAACATAGTCCAAGTGAACCTAGAATAGTCATCCACAACCACAAGAGTGTATAGACTTCCTCCTAGACTTTTCACTCTTGCTGGACCAACTAAATCCATGTGTATCAGTTCTAAGGGTCTTGTAGTAGAGACTTCCTTCTTAGGGTTAAAGGAGGACTTTGTTTGTTTCCCCTTTTGGCATGCTTCACACAATAAATTAGTTTTTACTTTCATATGGGATATGCCAATTACAAGATCCTTTTTAACTAGCTTATCCAATTGAGTCATGTTCACATGAGCTAATCTTCTATGCCACAACAAGCAGTTGTCAGAATTACTTATGAAACATTTTTCAGAAAATTGTTTGCTTAAATCAATAGTATAATAAGTTTCCATTCATATTAGCCTCCAAACGACAATTTAGATTGGATTTATCTATGTTAAATCTTTCTTATCTACTATAAGACACTCATTTGAGTCAAAGTTTACCCAGTTACCTTTGTCAGTGCTCTGACTGACACTTAGCAAGTTGTGGTAGAGACCTTCCACAAGGTAGATATCTTTGACTGCCCCAATTTATCCAATCCCAGCAATTTTTCCTGACTGGTTTCCACCAAAACTAACTTTGGCTCCATCCTTCATGATTAGATTATCCAATTTTTCTCTGTCTCCAGTCATGTGTCTTGAGCATCCACTATCTATATACCACTTGTTGTTTTTGTTGGATGCCTTAAGATAAACCTCACTATCAGATTCTTGCTGAGCTACCAGGTAGAGGTTGGCTGCTTCCTCAGCATCACTGGCATCCTCATCTGAACTATCTCCCCATATGGAGGAGACATAGTCTTTCTTCTTGCCCTGAAATCTTTCCTTCTTTCTCTCCTTTTCTTTGAACCTTTGAAGGCTTGGACATTCTGACTTGAAGTGTCTAGGCTTCTTACATTCATAGCACACAGGAGCATTTTTCTGAGGATCCCTTCTAGTACTGCTAGAGCCACCTCTCTGGAATCTTCTTCCATTCCTGAAGAACTTCTTGAATTTTCTGACCATAAAGGCCATCTCATCGTCATCTAGTTCCTCTTCATCTTCCTCATTCTCATCTTCCTTTATAGGCGCTGAGAGAGCTAGGTTCTTCTTCTTTTTGTCTCTATACAGCTCTCTTTGGGTTCTAATAGTAGTTTCATACTCAGCCAGACTCCCAAATAGAGCAGTGATGGATCTCATGGACTCTCCTCTCATTTCTTGAATGGCAGTAGCCTTCATTTGCCATTCTGGGGTGAGGATCTTCAGGATTTTGGAGACCTGTTCAGCTTCAGAGATTCTCTTCCCAAGTACAGTGAGATTATTTATCAAATGTGTGAATCTGATTTCAAGTTCTCTAATAGGCTCTCCTTCCTCCATCTTGAAGAGGTGAAATTCTGCAACTAGTTGTTTAGATCTTCTTGCTTTAACTCCTGAAGTTCCTTCAGGAGCAACTTCTAGAGCATCCCATATTTCTTTAGCAGTTTCAAGATGGCACACTCTGAAGTACTCCTTTTGGCTGAGTGCACTCTGAATCACCAAGATTGCTTTGCTGTTCAGCTCCATTTCATCCTTGTCGTCATTGGTAAATTCTGAGGGAAGTTCTAGAACCTGGGCTCCATTTTCATTTTTCATTGGCACAATGTCTCCTTCCTCTATGATTTTCCAAATCATGTATCCACTTACCTTGATGAAGGTCCTCATTTTCATCTTCCAGAAGGTGTAGTGTTCTCCATTGAAACCTCGATGTCTGTTGATTGAACTTCCTTCTGGGAGAAGATTTTCATATCCTGCCATGATGGATCTTTACTTCTCTTGATCATTGGATCAGTGAGTTTTGAGAAGACCTTGCTCTGATACCAAATGTAGCTAGCAGGAATGCACAAGAGGGGGGTGAATTGTGCTTTCTAAAATTATGATAGAATAAATCAAGATTTATACTGGTTCAGCCCAAACTCTTGGCCTACGTCCAGTTCTCCAACTTGCAGTTGGGTTCCACTAATTCTCAAGATTCTACCGGGCTCTTGAGTGCCTTTACAAATTATCTCTCAGTAAGAGCTCTTTCTTACAGATCACTCCCCCTTACAACTTGTAAGTGTACAGCCCTTCCACTAGGATCCCACTATCCCAAGGAAATTACTCTACAAAGTAGTATACCAGGAAAATACAAAGCTTGCTCACACACTTGAGCTGATAGTATTACAGACTAAAGAACAGATGAGAGAACTCAGATAGTATTGATTGCAGTAGGAAATTTTAGTTGGGTATCACTTAATGCTCTCTACCAACCAATTTCTACTTCAACGCTTTTATAGTCCTTAAGAAATTTTGTGCCTGTTGAGTAAAGTTTGAGTCTTCTGTGTTGCATTTAATGCTCCAGAGTCCATATATACATTTCCTCTTTCTTTTTCCTCATCATTGTGTACCGGATTGAGTGTTGCAGAGAGTAACGTCTATTTTGCTTGAGTTTTTGTGTCTAACGTTAACTGCCCAAAATAGTAACAAGCACATTTTGCAATATAAAGATAGTTAGACATGAGAAAAGAAACATATTTGAATTTCCTTAGTTTCCAATCGATTGCAAGACTGGTCAATCGAATGTTGTCACTGGCTGTCAATCGATTGCCTTCAGATTGCTTCAGTTTTTCACTTGCATCACTCGATTGAAGTGTCAGCTATCGAATAAAAACTGAGGATGTCAATCGATTGCATGATTTCTCAATCGATTGCCTCTTGTCAATCGATTGATCAAGCTCCAATCGATTGCATATATCATTATTTTAAAGTAAGCTTCAGTCGATTGCCAACAGATTGCTTATCGATTGTGATCTCAATCTGTTGTCATACCAATCAATCGATTGATTGAATTCTGATTACTTAGTGTAATTCTGTGCATCAATCGATTACTTAGTTTTCCATCGATTGACTGGCTGCACTTGATATGCAATCGATATGCCATCGAATGCGGGATATATTCTCCAATTGATTACCTGTCCCTGCGATCGATTGTTGAACTTAGATTTCAAGAAACAGTTTTTCAAAGTATTTTTCTAGGTTGAGTTCTCATGATCCTATAGCCTAAGTCATGTTTGGTTATCATCAAAATGTAGAGTTCCAACAAGCATGAGTGGCTAAACACCTTTGTGGGGATCTTGATGGAGGAAGGCAACTGGAGCTTCAACGTCTTTAATGGGGAGTTATTAGTAATGATTGCACTTGATTATTACATGTTTTTAGGGATAAGGTCCAATTTCACCCCGGAAGTAACCCAGTAGGAGCGGATTTGCCCCGGAAGTAACAAATGGAGCTTTTTTACCCCGAAAGTAGTAAAAGCGGTGCAAAATTGGACTTTAGCCCAATAACAAAGGGAGCTTATTTACCCCAGAAGTAGTCCTCTGGGGGCTAATACGCGCCGCTTTTACTACTTCCGGGTAAATAAGCTCAATTTGTTACTTTCGGGGCAAATCAGCTCCTACTAGGTTACTTCCGGGGCAAAATTGGACCTTTACCCCATGTTTTTATCCACTAATTATAGGAAATTAGCATTTGTTCTAAGCTATTAAATGGGGATTTAGGCACTTTTATACTTAGGGTCCAAGATTAGAGAGTTAATTGCATTTCCATTAAATTTGAGCATATTAGGCATCTAACTCATGCATTTATTGTTTCTGGACTTAAAATACTTGACACTTGCTTAAAATTTCCATTGTAGGTGCAAATAAAGAGAGTCAACGCAAAATAGGAAACTTTGGCAAAATAGGAAACTTCTATAGAAAAGGACGCTTCTAAAAAAAAGGGAAGTTTGCATAATAGGAAAATACTTATTAGGAAATTGGATTGATTGATTGAGCATAATGGATTGGCCTCTAAACTTTCCTAATTGGTAAAATCAAGAAGAATAGGAAATTTCCTATGGGATTGGTTGATTGGGTTTGCCTAAAATATTTCTTTTTTGTTATTTCTACAAAAATAGGCAACCCTAGGCTTGATTGAGGTTAAGAAGTTTCCTAATTAATTATCGTACTCACTATGTCCTATCTTGACTAGGTTTCTTGAAGTTTGATTGATTGGGTCTTCCCCAATCCTTTCCCAATTGATAATACTAGTCAGAATTGTTGAACTCTACATTTTGATGATAACCAAACATGACTTAGGTTATAGGATCATGAGATCTTAACTTAGAAAAATACTAGAAAAAACTGTTTCTTAAAATCTAAGTTAAGCAATCGATTGAAAGAATAGGCAATTGATTAAAAAAGCAACTTGCAATCGATGAGATATCATTGCCTATTGATTGCACCATATTTTTATACATATTTCATAATTAAAATCATTGGATTATCGCATGTTCTTGGAGTAATTGCACCTAATTGGGATGAATTCTGACTTTTGCACATCTTATTGGGATTTACACTCATCAAGGGCGGTTTGGTCAAAATTTGCATGATTTATTCATTTATAAATCTTCAAGGACATTTGATGCTACCTCTAGTTCATTCTTATGTGCATATGATAGAAGAAACATGCCCAAACTGAAGAGCCAAGTTATAGCGAGGGATTCTGGACGGAGTAGAAGAAAAATAGCTAATCAAGAAGGTGGAGTCTCTGTCCCTCGCCTACCCTTGGGTCCGCTTGTTCTCTGCCCCTTGCCGTATCCCCCACGGCGAGGCCTACGGTGTGGGCCCCTTCTCCTGCGCCCTCTCTGCCCCTCGTCGTAGCCTCCCACGGCGATGTCTTCGGCGAGGCCCCGAAACAGAATTTCTGCTGCGCGTTTTAGGGTTTTTGGTGGAGTATAAATGGCATCAAACACACCCACCTTTAGTTTTTAAGCCCCTCCAGCACGAAATTGAAGAGCTCTCCTAGGGTTTCCTCCCATTCCTTCATTCCTCACTCCAATCTTCACCTTCCTCACTCATTTCCATCTCCATTATTGCTGGTTTTTCTGTTCTTTCCCTTTCCATCTCCCATTTCCACCTCATTTCTTTTTCATTCTCTTCCATTCATGGAGGCTATCATCATGGATCTTGGGCATGAATTTGAGGACATGATAGGCTAGAATCTTGGTGCTTTGGTGGTGTGAAGGTGGCTCTAGCTTCATGGATCAACATAGGGGAGTTTCTAGTTTACAATTCCTTATTTCCTTTGTATTTGACTTTTACTCTTTTGTATTGGTCTTGTATTTGGATTCAAGACATAGGATATGTGGTTGCTATCTATGTTTGTGAACTATATTGTGTATGCTTTGAATTAAATGTGATTGAGATACAATTTCCTATCTACTTGTGGTTGTATTCTTGGTTGTAGCCATTTTAGGGGCTGCTAGTGCTTATAGTCAACTTCTTCCATGCATGATGTTGTGGTTGCACTTTAAATTGCATTTGTTTCAAGGCATTTCACAAGCCAAGTGGATCTTCACACTAACCCTAATTAATGGCTATGAAAGTGATTGCTAGATTAGTCATTAATTAGGGCTAGTGGACCACTAGTGGTTGCTTGGGGATTTTTCAACTAGACTTGGTAAATTAAACTCCCACTTATCATTTTTGAAGAATTGTTTGAGTCACCGTAGCATTGCCAAAGCCCGTTTCGGTTTTCCCCTTTTCAATCCGAAGAAAATCACAAAAACAAGTAATAGCATTTGTTAATAGTTTTATTAAATGAAATTTCAAACCAAAACCCCCATACCTTTTATCATTTCTATTGCATTTAGCTAGTTTAGGTAGGTCAAGAGACTCCTTGAGTGATATGACCCTAGGTTGCACCACTTTGTTGCAATCCTTGGTATAATTTTTCTTGCATTTAACCCCCAAGGCGATTAAGGAAACGGTTAAATCAATGCCGTCGTTGCCGGGGAGTCATTTTTTACTCCCTACGTTAGCTAAGTGTCAATTAAAACTATTGACTAGGGGTAGGAGTCATTAGGATTGGGTTTAGGTCATTTGCATCCTTAGGTTAGCTTACATTTGCTTGTTTTGTTTTGCATCCAATTTCCCTTGAAAATACCAAAAATTTTGCTGACTCTTTGTTCTTGATTGACTTGTGATTACTTGACTTACCATACTTCTATACTTGCGTACATACTTCTACACTCACACACATACCATTACACTTCATACATATCATACACATTTCATATACACTTCACACCATACTCACTTGCATCCTCATTCATCCATTTTTCCTTGAATTTGTGCAAGTGCAATTTTTGTCTAAACCTTAGTCTACACTTGTTGTCTACGCCTTGTGTATGACTCAAGGGAACACTAGAGACCAAGAGCTCTACCCTGAATACCCAGACATTGAGAGACACCTTACTAGTTTGAGAAAGATACAGAGAGAGGAAACCTCAGTTACATCCTTGATAGTTGAACATCCATCTTCTTGTGAGTCAAGCATTGATAGTGAGCATGAAACTGAAAGTGAAACTAGAGACATGGAAGGAGAGCACCATATTCCTGACCCACAAGTAAATCCAAATCTGGAGGACAAGTGTATAATGATGGTGAGCAACCTAGAAGAAGAACCATTAGGGATGCCACCACAACCAACATTGACCATAACACATTCATGAATGCATTTCCCACTATTAATGCTGACTATGAAATTAAAGGTTTATTGATACAATCCTTACCTAAGTTCTATGGTTTGCAGGAAGATGAGCCACATGACCACTTGGATGAAATTTTCATACATTGCAACACCATGAAACCAGTGAGAGCACAAGTGGAGGATGTTAGGTGGAGAGTGTTCCACCTTACTCTAGAAGGCAAAGCAAAGAAATGGTATATGAGCTTGCCCACTCTAAATCCGGAAGCCCTAGCCTCTTGGGGCAACTTGAAGTAAGCCTTTCTAGAAAAATTCTACCCAGCCACTAGGACATCTGCAAGAAGAAAAGAGATCAATTCCATCATGCAAGAGCCGGATGAGTCTCTCATTGATTACTGGACAAGATTTCAAGACCTTTTGAAGCGGTGCCCTCATCACCAAATCCCGGATGAACAATTAGCCCATACTTTCTATGATGGGTTAAGGGAAAGAGATCAAGACAAGTTGGATGCGGACGCCGGTGGCTCATTCATTGACTATACACCAGAAGAAGCATGGCCTTTAGTTCGAAAGCTTGCCTCAGCTAAGGAGAAACATGGTTCAAGAAGGTCAATCCGCAATCATCAAACGGTTGATTCTACCTCTCTTCACATCCCTCAATTGGAGAAATTTGAGGTCGAGTTCAAGGCAATTCATGCTAGTTTGGATGAGCTTTCCGGTCCCCCTTCACCACAAAGTCCAAATGGCAGAGAGTTGATGGCCCCCTCTTGTGATTATTGTGCATCACCTATGCACCTCTCAAGCCATTGCCCATCTAAGCCGGAGGAATGTAATGCAATGTTTCAACAAAGACAAGGCATTAATCTAAGATGGGATCCCTACTCTAATACCTACAATGAGGGATGGAGGCAAAATCCCAAGTTTAGTTGGCGCCAAGATGGAAATCCACCAAAGCAGTTCCAAGACCGCCAAGGTGAATCCTCTCAAGCCATGGTCCCAATGAGAAGCGAGAACTCTTTCAATGTCATTGATGAGTTGGCCAAGACTTGCCAATAAGGATTTCTAGGCATCCACAACCTTGTTGAGGCTACATTCGAAAAGAGTGATGCAAGGATGGCCCAATTGGAGACCAAAAATCATAACCTTGAGGACTTTGTCACTAAGCTCTCCAACTCCTTTAATGAGCTTCAAGCCAAAACAAGTGGCCCCATTCCATCTAACACGGTCATCAACCCTAAGTGCGTAAATGCTATAAGCTTAAGAAGTAGGAAATCACTCAACCCCATCCCACTTAAGAAGAGAGTCCACTTCATGGATGACAAAGTTGATGAGCCGGTGATTGAGGAGATCCAAGTTGAGGGCCAACCTTTAAGCCACATTTTTGATAATGAAGATGATGAGCTAGTGGATGAAGAGATTGAAGTTGAAAGCCCACCATTGAGCCCCATGAATTTGGTTCCTTCAGAAAGTTTAAAGGAGAAAGAACTTTATGAAAGAAGAGCACTAACACAAAAGGCAACCATGGTGGAAGAACTTAGCACACCATAACTGAAGAAGAAGAAGAAGAAGTATCCCAAGCAATTAAGCATCAATGAAATGGGAGAGTGTAGCACACAAAGTACCTTGGCCAATTCTCCGGCCAAGGTGGTAATTATCTCTCAACTCCCTTTCCCACAAGCTTTTCTTCAAAGTAGAAAGAAATTTAATGATCAAACTGAAAAAGAGATGCTAGACTTGTTTAGTAAATTGCATGTGAACATTCCATTTTTCCAACTTGTCAAGTCTATGCCATCTTATTGCAGGTTTTTGAAAGAGTTATGCACTAACAAGCGCAGATTTAAACCAAATGAAAGGGTTCAATTGAATCCTAGTGTTTCGACTCTCTTTAAGCCTCAGTTACCGGTGAAATGCAAGAATCCAGGATCATTTATGATTCCTTGCACGATTGGCAATTTAACGGTAACCGATGCTTTGTTGGATCTCAGGGCGGCCATTAATGTGATGCCTAGTGCTGTTTTCTCTTTTTTGGGCATTACCGATTTGAAAAGAACAAGTGTAATTTTACAATTGGCTGATCGCACAACCCGTTATCCACAAGGTATCCTTGAGGACGTACTTGTTAGAGTTAAAAACTTGGTTTTCCCCGCTGATTTCTATGTACTCGACATGTCTAGTGGTTCCAATGAATAGACTATCATTCTTGGTAGGCCTTTCATGAGGACCGCTAGTATAGTGATCGATATGAGAAATGGTTTAATCACAATGGAAGTGGGGGAACACAAGATTAGCTTCAACATGTATGAAGCCATGAGACACCCTTATGAGGACTACTCATTGCTTGGTGTTAATGTGATTGATATTGCTGCAGACAGTGTTAGGAAAGGGCCTGAGCTGGTTTTACACTCAAATGAATTTTTACTTGATTTTGAAGCTCATGGCTCTAATTCATTTCCCCTTGCTCCCAACGTGTATATCCTCATCTCATTGTTAGTTGGTTACGTATTTTCTGCAACTAGTGCTTGGCCTTTGATGCATAATCCACTATTTGCCATGATTTCCACTAACATGTCCTTGTTGAGTGATACCACTTCTTCGGAAGAACACTACTACAAAAAGGATTTTTTTTGTCTGTTATTTAGGGGTTTTCATGTCACTTTTTTATGTGACATAAAAAGTAGTGACTTAGAAAATATGGAGATTTTACGTCACTTAAAATAGGGGACGTGGAAAGTCATATTTTCCACGTCACAACTTATGAAATAAGCGACGTAGATAAGTCCCTTAATAATTTTTTTTATTAAATGGCTAAGATTTCACGTCACATGTTTAGAAAACATGTGACGTGGAATGTGGCGTGGAGAAACCACGTCACTTATTAGCCAAATAAGTGACGTGGTTTCTCATAAACCACGTCACATTTTTAGTTATATGTGACGTGGTTTTGGAGAAACCACGTCACTTATTTGGCTAATAAGTGACGTGGTTTCTTGCCAGAACATTTCACGTCACATGTTTATAAACATGTGATGTGGATTATTATTTTTTTTACATTAAATTTTAATATTTTCATGTGATCCCATTTTCTTTTTCTTGTTTTTGCTGTCTCAGAAAACAGATTCACCACAAATAGCAATCAACCAAGCTAACATAAGTAATCAATCATACTAACCATATATAACTTGTGTTTACTACTACTTCACAAATTAACCATTAGTGTTACACAATTTAGTATTTTATACAATAATCAATCATCTCTACTAACCAAGACTAACCAATTCCGAAAGCAAAAATTCAGCAACATTCTCATGAATTGAATCAAGATCTGCATCTGTAAATGCGTTGGTATCATAAAACTACAACAATAAAGATGTGATTATCAATGCAAAGAAATTATATAAAACATTATATATTTATCTATTAACTGTATCAATCATACAAGAATTTAACTTATACCTGTGAGAATGATCCGGTTCGTTCACTAATAATAATGTCAAAAATATATTTCATGACGTAATATTCGCACTCCTTATTGGTCGGTTGCCAAAGGCACTTCAATCACAAGAAACGGTATAAATTAATAGCAATCAATTTAATAAATCTCAATTGACTAACATTGAAAGAATTTAAATTAAAAGTACTTACTCTAGGTCTTTGTAGCACGACGTCTTGATGTTCTTGACCAGTTTTTTCCATTGAATGCCACTGAGATATACCCCTAAAATGGAACCAAAATGAGTACATATATATGTGACTAATTTATTTGGGACACTAGTATATAATAAAGATATTAACACTACTCACATCGATAGGAGAGTTCTATGATAGGGGGTTATATTACGCCTCAACGAGTCAAACCAAATCAGACAATGATCCCTAGGGCAAACGACAGGTAGTGCCCAGTGCTTACTGAAAGACATTAAAAATAATCATAACATTTACAAATGTGTATAATGATGAAAAGTTGGCAAAAGGAAACAATCAAACTTACTCTTCAAGAATAGGTGCAAAATAGATAATTCCCCGGTTCACTGACATTTGATGGTTGACGTATGCCTGCATGTTGTCATCATAATTCCTCTGCTCCGCCGGGGTATTGAAATTATCCCTCATCACCAATGCCATTGGACTGAAGAATCTGTATTGTCCCCTGCCTAATCTGTTACACAAGCTGTGGAAGTACCTATATATCATAGACAAGTTGAAATCAAAAAGGGATTTAATAAGAAATACTGCTGAGTCATAAAAAGTAACGGTCATTTATTACATAGTCGCTAACTCAAGCCATCCAAGGTCAATTTCCTGCAGCAGCAAAAAGTCCCTGATATCTTCAGAACTCTGAAGCAAAAATTTGTATGTACGGTCAGGACTGACTACTCCTGGAGGCATCGTAAAGGGCACAGACTCTAAATTTGGCTGCATCTCCCGTAGGAGCTGGAGAGAAGGATATTCGTCTGAAAAGGTCTGTAGGGAGATGGAAAAAATCATTGTTATGTTATGCCTAAACCAGAAAAATATCAAACAAGCAGTCTCAAAACTTAAGTGTACATACCACATCAACCGGCGGGTCCGGCCCCTTTTGCGGGCTCTTGTGTACAAGATATCTAGGCCACAAGATGAATGCCCCGACCGCCTCGCCTAATTTGGTGACTTCATGATCGGGAAAGGGTACATCTACCCCCGCCTCATTGCTCAGGACAGCTCTAACGGACACCTTCACTTGGTCCTCATCAATAGGAAAATTATGTATGAGGGAGGCGTTCGGGAACTGGAGAGCTTTGGCTACCGCGCGCAGGCGAGGGAAATCAAGATGGAGATAACACTCCTCTTCATATTCAGGGTTGTTTTCTGGTGTGGGATCTGAGTCGTCCTCATGAATTGATCCTAACTGTCCAGGCTGATTGCAGCTGTCTTTGCCGCTTGGACCGGCGGTACCGAGAGACTCCTGCAAGGGATGAAAATATACAGAGTAAGACTATAATTGATGATCCCGGAATATGGAAATCAACATATTTAGTAGATGATCAAACCTGATTATTTTGTCCAGAAGAATTCGTCGTGAGTCCGAGCTGTACGGTAGATGCTCGGACTTGTGCCTCAACCTGTATTCGGATCTGCTCATTAAGCTGCTGGATATGTGCATCCAAATGTTCCTGGAACTCGGCCTTCATCTCCGCCCGAGCCCTGGCCATAATCTCCTCAGTGGATTCTCTACGGGCGTGAGATCGGGGTTTGCGACCGAAATACTTGGTCAGCCCTACATTCCTCGGCTCCCCGATAACTCGACCGTGGTGGTCGAGCTTCCCAATTGCCATGGCAAGGATGTCCATCCTCCCAGAAGGTGTGAAGGACCCTTGGGTGGCTTGCTCCTCAAGTTCTTCCTGTAATGACCCAACAAAATCATAATTTGCAATGTGCTACAAAACCACAAGTTAAATGCATAAACACCAAATAAAATACTTACAATCCTCTGTGCAACTTTCTCAACCTCCGGAGTCACAAATTTTCCTTCTTTATTATTCCTTCCCTCAACCCATTTCGTATGACGTGGGAAGGGCGGCAGAGGCTCTACAACAAAGGTAGGATCGGACAGTGCAGCTTCCTCCATTTCTGCAATTTGTTTTTGGGTCAACTTTTTCTCTAGCCACTTGTAACCACCCCGAGACATCGTGTGCTTATAGATATTCTTCGCTTGTCGCTTCTTTTGTTTTTCGCTCTCCTCCTGTGAAACTAAGACTAAGTTAGTTAACTAATATAATGTGTTAACAATGCAATTTTTAACCAAAGTTAAAAAGCTATTTATGAAATATACAGACCTTGAACTTTTCGTCTAGCCGTGATGCAACAAACTGCTTCCAAGTGTCTGGGTCAATATTGGGATAGCTCTGACCTGGATCTTGACCCTGCTTGTCTCCAAAGACGTATTCTCTGGTCAGGAGATTCTTGAAATTCTTCCACATCTTGCGCCCTTCTCCCAACCAAAAATCCTTGAAAAATTGTGTGTTTGGGACATCAAAATTTTGCTGAAAATAATGACGAACACATTAGTTGAATTAAGTGGAAATAAGAATACATACATATTAGGAACAAACAGAAGTATAATGATAAAACATACCAAAATATCTGACCAACATTGATCCTTAACGTCTTTGTTGACTCTCCGCCAATCGTTAACCAAGATGCTTATCCGGTTCCTCACCACAAAACCGATGTAGCTGATGAAATTCACACCAACTTCCCCGATAGGATTCATGTCATCGTCAAAATCCACACGGATAGGCTGCACATTTGTCCCCTGACGGACAACAACTTCATTGAGCTTCGTCGGACCTCTTCCCTTTCTCCGAGGGGGATCGTTCCGTTGCTGATTGTTATCACCGTCTGCCATGTACCTGTTAACATATCAAAGATGTGATGAGTCACAATTCCACAACCTTCACAAAACCAAAACAAAAACATTAACAAGAATTAATACATGATAATTCAAAAAGGTTGTCACTTTATATGTTATCCCATATCCCCTCACAATGATCATTTCTAGAGGCAAATTGGTCATCATCATCTACCAATTCAAATTCACTTGGTTCAGGTGGTCCTGTGCCTAAAGGTTGTATCTCATCTAGATCTAAATTGGGAGCACGGTCCTTTTGCTTTTTACCTTGCAAGACTATGGACAATTGCTTATTTGCGGGATCTGTTACATAGAACACCTGTTTTGCGTGACTTGCTAAAATAAAAGGCTCATCTCTGTACCCAGCCTTCTGAAGATCAATTGAGATCATACCAGTATGGGGATCAATCACAACTGCGCTATTGTTAACCCACTTGCATTTGAAGATTGGAATTTTGAACTTTGTGTAACTAACTTCCCAAATTTCTTCAATTACGCCATAATATGCCATGGAAGCCAATCTTGGGTTTTTATCTTTCGAACTGGAGAAGTGCATCGCTTCGGCTACCACCATCACGCCACTATTTTGCATGGTGCTATTATTGTCCTGGGCCTTAGTGTAGAAGGAATAACCATTTATGTCAAAAGAGCACCAAGTGACAACCTCAAAACGAGGCCCTCCGGCTAACCATCTTATTGTATCCGGCGCACCAGTCTCCTTTTCAACATACTCCTTGAACCACCCAATAAATGTCCTATTATGCTCGTTAGAAATCTGCATGTCACTCTTTTTCGGGTTCTTTTCTTTCAGGATCCTCTTATGCTCGTCCAAATAAGGCTGCACTTCTTCCATATTATTCAATATGTACAGGTGTGCTTGTAACACCTCTTCACGGCACATAGTCTTCACTTTAACGCCTCGTACCCCCTTACCGATCCCATCTTCATGTTGGGGGATTTCCTCAACCACTTTTAGATACGATTTGCAAAAATCAATTGCCTCCTCAACTAAGTATCTTTCAACAATTGATGCCTCAGGTTGATGTGGGTTCTTGGAATACCCTTTCAAAACTTTCATGAATTGCTCGAAAGGGTACATCCACCTCAGATAAATAGGGCCACATAGCCTTATCTCCCTTACCAAATGAACAATCAAGTGCACCATAATATCGAAAAAGGCTGGAGCAAAGTACATCTCTAATTGGCACAATATAATGTAACCCTCATTTTCCAACTCGTCGAGCTTTTCAGTGTCGATGACTTTGCTGCAAATCGCATTGAAAAACATACACAGTCTTGTTATAGTCATCCTCACATCATCTTGCATAATGCCTCTTATAGCAATTGGTAAGAATTGTTGCATCAATACATGGTAATCATGCGACTTCATTCCAACCAACTTCAACTCGTTCATAGACACAAGTCTACTAACATTAGAAGAATAACCCTGCGGCACCTTGATCCCACTTAAACACTCACAAAGACTTTTTTTCTCCTGTTTAGAGAGTGTATGAGCAGCAGGTTCCATATAAGCCCTCTTTCCATTTTCACTGACTATAGGTTGCAACCGTTGTCTTATACCCATTTCAACCAAGTCTAACCGTGCATTGAGTCCGTCCTTAGTCTTCCCTTGTATATGCAACAACGTTCCAACAAGACTATCACCGACGTTTTTCTCCACATGCATCACGTCTATACTGTGCCTCACATCCAGAAATCGCCAATAAGGTAGATCAAAGAAGATTGACCTCTTCTTCCAAATGATCTTCTCAGAACTGGTCTTCTTCTTCTGTTTCTTACCGAATACCACATTAACATTCTTAACACGGCTGAAAACTTCCTGCCCGGTTAAGGGGGTCGGAGCAGATCTATATTCAGATGAGCCATTAAAACACTTCTTTAGTCTACGATAAGGATGAAACCGATCAAGAAACCTCCTGTGACCGAGGTAAACGGTCTTTCTTCCATGTTTAAGCTGGTGGCAGTTTGTGTCCAACTCACATATAGGACATGCCATATAACCCTTCACACTGTAACCAGAAAGATTGCCATATGCAGGGAAGTCATTTATTGTGGTAAACAGCATAGCTCGCAACTTGAATGTCTCCTGCCTGTACGCATCAAACACATCGACGCCTTCCTCCCACAACATCTTCAAGTCCTCAATCAAAGGTTCAAGATAGACATCGATATCGTTCCCAGGCTGTTTCGGCCCAGAAATCATCACAGACATCATCACATATTTGCGTTTCGTGCACAACCAAAGAGGCAGGTTGTAAATGACCAGCAAAACTGGCCAAGCACTGTGTGTGCTACTGAGACTCCCGAAAGGATTGAATCCATCTGTACACAGTCCAAGACGAAGATTCCTCGGCTCACCACCAAATTCAGGAAACATTGAATCAATTTTCTTCCATTGAGGAGAGTCAGCAGGGTGCCTGAGATATCTTCCATCGGAGATTCTCTCATCACAATGCCATCTCAGTTTCTTTGCTTCTGCCTCATTTGCAAACAAGCGTTTAAACCGTGGTACAATTGGAAGGTACCACATTACCTTCAAAGGTACCCCTTTCTTTGATCCATCATCATCACCAACGGCATCCTTTCTCGGCTTGTACCTCGGAGTATCACATTTAGGACACTCTTTCAGGCCGGCATACTCATTCCTGTACAACACGCAATCATTAGGACAAGCGTGTATCTTCTTATACTCCACCGCCATCTTGCTTAAAACTTTTTTAGCCTCATACATACGCTTCGGAAGCACATTACTGGCAGGGAACATATCACTCAAAGCTTCAAGCAACTGCGAGAAACCCGTGTCCGCCCACCCATTTTCTGTCTTTATTTTCAACAATTTCAGGACGCCGGTCAACCGAGTATACTTAGTACACCCCGGGAACAACGGTGTCTCTGCATCACTCCGCAACTTCTCAAACTCATCTACCACAGAAAATGACTCAGCCCTAATGTCATTGATCATCTCGTCCATTCCATCATCACAAACATCATCCATCACTGCTTCTACATTTTGTGACGTGCACTCATCTACGGTACTTCTCAATTCCCCATGCCAAAGCCACTTCTTATAACGGAGATTGATTCCATCACAAAGAAGGTGATCCCTTATATCATCAACGCTCTTACAATAAGCATTTGCACACTTCACACAAGGGCAACGATACAGCCATTCTTACTAGCCACGTTTCTTTTGGCAAATTTAATAAATTCTTCCACCCCCATTTGATACTCTTTAGTGGTTCTCAATGCGTGCATCCAACTACGATCCATTCTATTAAACCTATGCCATATGTCCAACAAATTAGTCAATTTTAGCTCACTACCTTGTGAAGAAATGGGCATGCCATACACTTAACTTCACTTCATGCAAATTTTTTAAAAAATTTCGCAGAGTTTCCCCTTGTAAGTGTGATATCCAAAAATTACATTTACAATCTAAGATAATCCAAAATGAAACTAGAAATCCCAATGAAATCACTTATTAATTCAGGGGAATAGAGCAAACCAACAATCAGATCAATGGCTTACACAAAGCACAAACAAGCCAAGTAAAATTAGAGAAACACAAGTTGTCAATGGAAATTATCATAGTAGTCACAAGAATATAAGAGCATAGTCATATTCCTTATTGTTCAATGGAGGAGATAAAATCAATAACATACCTCTAGGTGGCTTAGCAAGACAAAGATTACCCTTATAGTGATATGGGTTAGAAGAATCGATTTCTGATTTGGACCAATTACCTGTATATATTGGAAAAGGTTAAAAATAAAATCTCCAACAAGATTCAACAGAAGAGCTAAATGGTTTTGATACTCCTCTCTACATACACTTCACTTGACACAACCAATAATCAACAAACCAAAGAATTAGACTTCAAAATAATACATTTAAAACCATACATGCAAAACCACGGAATCAATGTTTAAGAAGAATAAGGTAGTGAACACTTAGAAATATTAAATCAATTACTTCCATATTTCAGACAACTAATTAATAGTTAGAAACACAACCTCCTTTCTTTACAAAACCATTGATCAAGACTAAATTTCCAAGCATAATTCACAAAACACAAATCAAACACTAAATTTCCAATAATCAAAATGTACATCATTTCTCAAACTTAAGCCTATTACTTTTTAATCCAATTTTAGTTACCAATAACAATGTCTTTTGAATTAATCTCTTAGCACATTAACCTCCATATTTGTTTTAGCTCAATAAAACCTTGATCACCCAAAGTTCTAGACAAAATCAAATTAGCCATTCTTTTAATTCCCTTTTCAGCCTAATTAAGAACATAAGCCATACCATTCTCTTACTAGTCCTTAATTATTTAATCAATGATTTACACTTCAATAATTAACATTTAAACATCATCACCTCTTATCAATATATTGCAGCATAATCAGCCAAATAATGTATATAGAAACATATCAATCAAAAAGCATTTCTAAACACCATTATACACTTGTACTATTTGTTTTCCCCTTTGTTAGATTAAACCCAGAAAATCACAACTAGCAATTCAAAGAATTGCACGAAAATCAACAAGAAATGAAAACTAAACAAATTAGAGATGAACTGGGCACTAATGAAAACAAATTAAACAAATTAACAACAAATTAACAAATTAATTAGACGAACTGGGCAGCATTCCAAAATCAACAAGAAATCAGAGACAACTGGGCACTAATCAACTAAACAAATTAATCAAAACAGAGCAATCAAACCTAGAAATAAACACAACAAAATGAAAACGAAAATGCAGGGGAAAATGAGTTCACAGAAATTTCAACATAATGCAAGGAACCAACACCCACCAGAACCTAGAAAACGAAAATGCAAGGGAAAAAAAACCAAGAACACAGAAACGAAAATGCAAGGGAAAAGAAACCAAGAACACGGAGAGCTGAGAGCTGAGGGAGACATTTTGCACCTGATTGCAGAGAGCTGAGGGAGAGAGCTGAGAGCTTCTTCTTCTTCAACCTATTTGCATTTTGGGAGAGAGCTGAGGGGTGAGGGGTGAGGGAGAGAGGAGAGAGCTGAGGGATGAGGGAGACAAATTAATTTGGAGGGAGGGGGCTAAAATTCTGGCGCGGGCTTTGAGCTTTGGGTGAGGGAGATAATGCTCTGGAGCTAAAATTATAATCAGGTTTTGTATTTTTTTTTAATTTTAATGAAACCACGTCACATATAGAAAATATGTGACGTGGTTTCTCCAAACAACGTCACATATATATAATATGTGACGTTGTTTATGAGAAACCACGTCACATATTTCCTATATGTGACGTGGTTTCTTAAAAATTAAAAAAAAAAATTCCCTGATTATCTATGAAACCACGTCACATATTTTCTATATGTGACGTGGTTTCTAAAAAAAAAAAGAAAAACCACAAACCACGTCACATATTTTATATATGTGACGTGGTTTCTTAAAAATTAAAAAAAAATTCCCTGATTATCTATGAAACCACGTCACATATTTTATATATGTGACGTGGTTTCGTAAAAATTAAAAAAAAAATTCGAAAACTGATTATTTACTACAAACCACGTCACATATTTTCTATATGTGACGTGGTTTATTATTAAAAAAATTTAAAACTTGGGGAAAACCACGTCACATAATTATAATATGTGACGTGGTTAATCACATCCATAATCCACGTCACAATTTTGCCATTATTGTGACGTGGTTTCTTCTTCAGCATGATATTTAATTACAAAAATGCCACCAAGCTTTTTTCAATGTCCGTTTTATAATTAAGTGACGTGAATTAGGGACAAGAAATGGCCTTTTTGTAGTAGTGGAAGGTTGTTTTTCTAATAATGCAGGTACTAAGTGTGTGCATGAGCCTGAGTTCCGGTTGCAAAATCACAAGAGCTTGAAGGAGATAGCCCTCACACTAACTGAATCTACTTTCAGCACTTCACTTATAGTACCACCGTCTGATGTGATTAAATGGCCACCACCTTCCTACTCAACCTGTATTGCACCTTCCAGACCAAAGATCTCCTCCCATGCTTTAAGCCACTTGAAAAATCTCATCATGTCATGCCATGAAAGCATGAGGAGTGCAGGAAAAGCTGCGGCATTCTCTGTTATCAATAAACTTAGTGTTGATTTGGTGCCAAAGACATCTCATGAGTATGTGAAGGGTGCTCATCCTGAGGAAGTTGCTGTTTTAGATCGACCAGAGGTCAATTCAACACTTGGGAATTCAATGAAGCTTGGTTCGAGTTCTTCGATAATTCCCATTAAGTTGAAAGGGCATATGCTCATGGCCTTTAAGCATTTGCGAATCTTCAAGGATACATCACCTGGAACCCTCCTTCGGCATGGACTACATCAAGCTACCCCACTTGGCATGACTAGACTTGTGGAGCATGAGACCGCAAACATGCTCAAATCCAATGGCCACCTCCTCAAAGTCTATCGTGATTCTTCGTCAAAGCCTCCTTGAGGCCAGGTTACTTCTTCTCCTTATCTTGTTTACTTTCATGCATTCTGGACTGGCTGGTTGATATTTTATTGACATTGCATTGAACAAGTGTTGGGGAGGGAGCATTATAGTAGGAAGTAGAAAATTAGAGCTTTTACATTCAATAAAATACCCTATGCTATTGAATTTTTCTGCCATTGTAATTTTTAACATTGAGGACAATGTAAATTTTAAGTGTGGGGGAGGGGACTTGGTAGTGTTGCTGCTCGATTCATTGATTTTATCATGTTATGCCACATTAGAGATAATTTTTAAAAGTCAAGTTTTTTAAAAAAACCAAGGTAGATTGTGCTCCTTAGTCTTTCACTGTGATGGAGGGTTGCATTCATTGTAATGGAAGACCTAGTTGCATTTTCCTACCCATTTTTAAAACTTTTTTGTGAAAATCTAGTGTGGCAACTATTTTTGAAAACCATGGAGCAAGAATGGACCTTACCCTTTTGATCAATGAGCTCCATGAGCAATGGGAAGAATTCAAAGAATTATGCATTTTAGCCTTTCAATTTTCAAGAGCTAGTGATGAGTTATTTTCAAGCATATGCATTGTGTTAATTGGCCTTGCAATTGGATGTTCAATTGGCAATTGAGGTTAACCTTGTTGTGAGATTTTTGGGCCTATTTTCATTTCAAGAGTGTATACTTGCTTGATCATTCAATTTCTAGAACTTGTCTCTACTCTTTATCAAAGCTAGAATTGCATTCATGCATGAAAATGATTTAGGGATTCATTTCATCACCCCATTTTCCCAAACACAAACCCCACAACATGACATTTTCCATTGTCTACCCAATTTGAGCCATTCCTTGGTTGTAATGCATTAATGTGAATTTTAAGATGATGCATTGAGTTTGAGCCACTTTTGTTTGTTGATTAATGCCATGTATATGTTAGAAAGAAAAGAAAATAAAAGAAAAGGTGTGCATATAAAAAATAATAAAAGAAGAAGAAATAAATATATTTAAAGCTTGAAGAAGAAGGCATTTCATGATGTGGCATCATTATTGTTGAAATTATGCTCTCATATGTTATGTGCTCCAATAGTGACATTAAATTGAATTTCAACCTTTCCTATCCATAACATGCAATCCATCTTGCCTTGTCCATCATTTCAACGCTACAAGTCCTTTTGATTCATACATGATTGTATGCATGAGTGGAGATGTTAGAGTAGTTACAAGCTTATGGCAAATTGTTGTTTGAGCAAGTTTAGTGTGAAAAATCCCACATGAGGTAAGGAGAGTGAAACACCATTATCTTGAGTGTCCTCTTTGCCATTGCTTCATCCAATTGCTTTGCCTATTCTTCCTTTGCATATTCTTGATCAGGATTCATGATAGCTTGAGATCATTGATTGGTTAAAACCATTCTTATTTGCATTGCACTCTTTATCCAGGAGTACAAAGGTTTAAGTGTGGAGGAAATGATTGCACCATATTTTTATACACATTTCATGATTAAAATCATTGGATTATCGTATGTTCTTGGAGTAATTGCACCTAATTGGGATGAATTCTGACTTTTGCACATCTTGTTGGGATTTACACTGATCAAGGGCAGTTTGGTCAAAATTTGCATGATTTATTGATTTATAAATCTTCAAGGACATTTGATGCTACCTCTAGTTCATTCTTATGTGCAGATGATAGAAGAAACATGCCCAAACTAAAGAGCCAAGTTATAGCGAGGGATTCTGGACGGAGTAGAAGAAAAATAGCTAATCAAGAAGGCGGAGTCTCTGTCCCTCGTGTGGCCTTGCCACGATGAGCTCCACGGTGAGGTACCCCTAGGCCTGCTTGTTCTCTGCCCCTTGTTGTATCCCCCATGGCGAGGCCTACAGTGAGGGCCCCTTCTCCTGCGCCCTCTCTGCCCCTCGCCGTAGCCTCCACGGCGATGGCTTCGGTGAGGCCCAGAAACAAAATTTCTCCTACGCGTTTTAGGGTTTTTGGGGGAATATAAATGGCATCAAACACACCCACCTTCAGTTTTTAAGCCCCTCCAGCACGAAATTGAAGAGCTCTCCTGGGGTTTCCTTCCATTCCTTCATTCCTCACTCCAATCTTCACCATCCTCACTCATTTCCACCTCCATTATTACTTGTTTTTCTATTCGTTCCCTTTCCATCTCCCATTTCCACCTCATTTCTTCTTCATTCTCTTCCATTCATGGAGGCTATCATCATGGGTCATCTTGGGCATGAATTTGAGGACATGAGAGGCTAGAATCTTGATCCTTTGGTGGTGTGAAGGTGGCTCTAGCTTCATGGATCAACATAGGGGAGTTTCTAGTTTACAATTCCTTATTTCCTTTGTATTTAACTTCTACTCTTTTGTATTGGTCTTGTATTTGGATTTAAGACATGGGATATGTGGTTGCTATCGATGTTTGTGAACTATATTGTGTATGCTTTGAATTAAATGTGATTGAGATACAATTTCCCATCTACTTGTGGTTGTATTCTTGGTTGTAGCCATTTTAGTGGCTGCTAGTGGTTATAGTCAATTTCTTCCATGCATGATGTTGTGGTTGCACTTCATGAGAGTTAAATTGCATTTGTTTCAAGGCATTTCACAAGCCAAGTGGATCTTCACACTAACCCTAATTAATGGCTATGAAAGTGATTGCTAGATTAGTCATTAATTAGGGCTAGTGGACCCCTAGCGGTTGCTTGGGGATTTTTCAACTAGATTTGGTAAATTAAACTCCCACTTATCATTTTTGAAGAAGCGTTTGAGTCACCGTAACATTGCCAAAGTCCGTTTCAGTTTTCCCTTTTTCAATCTAAAGAAAATCACAAAAACAAGTAATAGCATTGGTTAATAGTTTTGTTAAATGAAATTTCAAGCCAAAACCCCCATACCTTTTATCGTTTTGATTGCATTTAGCTAGTTTAGGTAGGTCAAGAGACTCCTTGAGTGATACGACCCTAGGTTGCACAACTTTGTTGCAATCCTTGGTAAAATTTTTCTTGCATTTAACCCCTAAGGTGATTAAGGAAACGGTTAAATCACCTATCGATTTTAGATCATCAATCGATTAGAAGGTTAAACAGTCACTTATAGCACCAAATTGCTCTGAGTTACCAGACTGTGATCAATTGATTGATTGAACAAGCAATCGATTGGGTCAGCAATCGATTATCAATCGATTAGAACTTACAGAGAATTCAAGTTGCATACAATCGATTGGAACCTTTTCAATCGAGTAACACAAGGCAATCGATTGGAAAACCTAGCAATTGATTGACTCACTTAGTTTTTATTCGATAGCTGACATTTTAATCGAGTGGTATAGGTAGCAATTTGAATCAGTTTGAAGGCAATCGATTGACGGCCAGAGACACCAATCGATTGGCACCTCTTGCAATCGATTAGAAACTGAAGATTTTCAAATTTGTTTCTTTTCTCATGTCTATCTATCTTTATATTGCAAAATGTACTTGTCGCTATTTTGGACAGTTTACGTTAGACACAAAGAGGCTCAACCAAAGAGCCGTTACTCACAGCAACACAAAATCTGGTACACTACGCTGAGGAGAAAGTAAGAAAGAAAGAGAAAACGCATATCAAAACTTCTCTGGAGTATTAATTGCTACTCAGAACCATCATCAATCTCAAGATCTCTATCTCTCTCTCTTTGCTTCACGAATTGTTGCACAGAAGACTCATGCTTCATCCAACGGGCAGAAAATCTACAAGGACTATAAAGGTTGAAGTTGATATTGGTTGGTAAAGAGCATTAAGTGATATCGAACTAAAATTTCCTACTGCAATCAATACTATCTGAGTTCTCTCAACTGTTCTTCAGTCTGTAATACTATCAGCTCAAGTGTGTAAGCAATCTGTGTATTTTCTGATATACTATCTTGTTGAGTAATTTCCTTGGGATAGTGGGATCCTAGTGGAAGGGCTGTATACTTACAAGTTATAAGGCAGAGTGATCAGTAAGGGGGAGTTCTTACTGAGAAATCACTTGTAAAGGCACTCAAGAGCCTGTTCTTAATCTTGGGAATTAGTGGAACCCAACTGAAAGTTGGAGAACTGGACATAGACCAAGAGTTTGGGCTGAACCAGTATAAATCTTGTTTCATTCAGTTTAAATTTTACAAAGCACAATTCACCCCCTCTTGTGCATTCCTGTTAGTTACAAGAATAGGAGATCTTAGGCCAATTTGGAAGGTTTTAAGTTGCCTCTTATTCTATATAAGGGGGACCAACAAAAATTTATGTCATCCCTCTCATATTTTCGCCCTCCCATCCCTTCATCTTCCCTCTTGGCCCAAATTCCACCCATTCTCTCATCCATTCCATAATCCTTCAACAGTTCATCATGGAGTTCGAGTTGCAGATTCTTTCGGGTGATTTCTCCTCCTCTATGAAGAACTAATCCACTTGAATGCTCTCTTGGATAATGGGATGATTTGAAGCAAGCATTGAATCCACTTTAGGGGAGTTCTGTTAGTTCCAATTATGTAGTCATGAATTTCCATTTGTTTCCTTGAATATTTGATCTTCTTATGTTTGGACTTCATTTGTTTTAGAGATTTGAGACCGTGTAATTGTTGAATTCTATTTGCATGTATTGATTTGGTTTGTTCTAGTTTCATTTATCTTCCCAAATTACCATTTTATGTTAGTCTTTATTGATTTTATTGTCTAGCATGTTTGTTGGGTAATTTAGTCCATGGTGCTTCATATAGTTGTGTTATTTGGGAATTGATTTGTGCATTTGAGTTATTGATGTTGAGTTTCCATAAGCGCTAGGTAATTCCATTAATCAACTTGCCTAAAGGAATTAGATCATAAATCAAATCTATGTGCATGAGTATGATTAGGTAAAGTTCCATAAGTTGGATTGTTTGATTATAGTCTAGCATTAATTGGTTGTTGGATCCCAAGGATATTGAGTGGCCTAGACGGGACCCAAGTTATTCTATCTATTGGAACATACTTCTAGTTGATGTAGGATTATAGTTAATCAAATTGGTCTATTGAGGTTGAGTGGTTCTTAATTGACCTATTTGTTAGAATCTTAAGTTTTGATGAGGACTGGACCCTGTAAATAACATAAGTAAAAATGAACAGATAGCTGATAACTTAGTCTGGAATAAGTAAAGATAAGAGTGTAGGTTACCTTTGCATTAAATGAATAAAATCCTATTGGTAAAAGATTCTCTATCGCTAATGTCTTTATCATCGCTAATAGAAAAGAGTTGAGCTAGTCTAAGCAAAGAACAGATCACTATCGCAAAAGCTCTATCCCTATCGATAAAGATCCCATAGATAACATGGATAATACTAAGGGAAAAATGTTAGAACAGCTAGCAGAGTTAATTAGCGATAACATTGTTACTAGCGATAATAATATTTGTTATCGATAACAAAATAGTTCAGATAACATTCAGATAGTTAAGACCCTTGAACAAGTAAGCTAATGGACTATACTAGCGATAACATGAAAAGCTATCGATAGAGAGATACCTGAAATAATAGATAATCAGATAATAGTGTCTCACTAGCGATAACATGCTTAGTTATCGATAGAGACATACTTACTGAATCAACTTAGATAGCAAACTCATAGAGCTAATGAAATGCCCTAGCGATAACACCTACTGGACTTCACTGAATACTTGTTTTAGCTAACAGCTTAAGTGCAGGACTCACACTATGAAGCTAGCGATAGCAAAGAGAGCTAGTGCTACTGATAAAGCTGCTATGCAAGTATAGTAGTAGGTGGCTATAGGTTATCGTTACTCCATCTCTCTTAGCTCACCTTCTGCAATATTAAATGAAGCAAGAGAAGATAGTTGATGAAGATGAAGGACAGCATTAATTGCCAACGGCTATGAACTTTCAACAGATAATTTCAAACGGCCTCATGAAAGCTGAAAGTAAAGGCATGTTGTGAAGAGTATAAAAACAGAGACTTGAGCATTTATGAAAAGGACATACTATTACACTTCGTTATCTACCCTCTACTCATTATTGCTCAAAGCTTTTATTACTCTTAGTGAGATTTTCTGTACTTAAGTGATTTTCAAAATCTGTTCATTGAGTGAACGCATTTATTGAAATCCTCTACTGTTTGAGGTTGTTCTGAAGCTTGGTGCTTTAGAATAGGGGTATTTCCTTACAGTTGTAAGGGGGAGTGTTTAGAGAGTAGTCTAAAACTCTGTAAAGGTTGGCAGGTGAACCCGTCTTGTAAAACCTGTGATATAGTGGAACCCAATTGGAAGTTGGAGAACTGGACGTAGGCAGTGTTGGCCGAACCAGTATAAAGATTGCTCTGTTTTTAAGTTTCGATTAAATTTTTGAAAGCACAATTCACCCCCCTCTTGTGCATCTGCCATTCACACTATTCCTTCAACTAAGGCTAATTGTATCCACTTGTGTTGAACTTAGGCCAATTAGCTCCTCCCCAAGAGTGTGGGTCAATAGTTTGTCACGTGTCATCCTGAGCCAAGAGAGCATCCCATCATCCCATCTCATCACCTATCCATCTTTATCCTAAAAATACCAAAAACAAGTCTTTATATTTCTTTAGTGAAAAATACCAAAAATACCTTCTCTTAACCCCCTATTGTTATAGCTTCAATTGCATTTAGTTTCCCTAGGTTAGTTCATTAGGCTCCTTGAGAAACGATCCAGGATCGCACTGCTATAGTGCAATCCTTGGTTAGAAATATTTTGCATTTGAACCCCAAGGCATATTAGGAAAGGCTCAAATCATGGCGCCATTGCTGGGGTGTCATTTTTGGCTCCTAGGTTAGCTAAGTGTCAATTGCTTATTGACAAGGGGTTAGTTGCATTTTAGGTTTTAGTTTAGTTATAGGTTACATTTGCATTTCATAAATTAAAAAAAATAAAAAAATATTGTTCTTACTGTGTGATTTATTATTCAAAATCAAATTTGAATTGGCTTCGTTGGGATTGAATGCTATCTTGCTTGCACATCGATTGGAAATTGTTCAAATTCATCTACACCCGTACTAGAGCTTGTTGCAATTTTCGAAAATGTTTTGCCTAGAAATTTATGATCTTCGATTTCCTAAAGCTTTGGGCCATTCTAAGCAAGTCCAATAGATTTGCTATTGGGTACGGTGAATCTTGGCCAAATTCCATCGTTTTGGGCACTTTTTCGATTTTTCTTTATTTTCTTATATTTTTCATATTTTAGGAAAATTTTATTTTTGAGTTTCTCTTCTTTGATTTCCATTCATTCTTGGTTTGTTTGTGTTTGTTTCGCTTATTTTCAATATCCATATCATCAATTTGAGTTGTTGGTACATGTTAGTAAATTTTGGGCTATCTGCCTATCTCTTTGTGTATATCTTGCGGTTCTTGCATACACTTGCTGTCTGTTCCTTGTGTATGACTAGAACCAATACCAGTGAGACTGATTTACTACCTGAGAACCCTGAGATTGAGTGTCACCTTACCTAGCTAAGGAGAGCCAATAAAGCCATTGTTTCTACCACCGAGGTAGTTGCAGAGGAAGCATCTTCTAGTGATTCTAGTGAACAAGAACCTAACACTGAATTTGACCTCGATTTCCCAACTATGGATCCACCCAATAACCAAGTCAACCCAATTGTTCCTAGAATCCCTATTGTTCCCAACATACCAAATGAAGGTATAGAGCCACCTAGGAACCCAAAAGGGGGTAACGGTGTACATGGTCACCTTGCCAATGGGGGTGGGGTCCCATATGGAGTTAGAAGGACCATTAGGGATGCTAGTACTGTGAATGATGATTATAATCCCTTTATAAATGCATTCCCTAATATTCATGTTGATTATGAGATAAAAGGTTTTTTGATTCGATCCTTACCAAAATTTTATGGATTGCAGGTAGATGAACCTTATAGACACTTGGATGAGCTATATGTTCAATGTGATTCTTTGAAGCCCGCTGGAGCTCCAACTAAGGATGTTATGTGGCGAGTATTCAACCTCACTTTGGAGGGGAAAGCTAAAACATGGTTTATGAGCTGACCTAGGCTCGATCCAGATGCATTGACTTCATGGAGAAATTTGAGGAAAGCATTCTTGGACAAGTACTTCCCAGCCATAAAAACTTCTGCAAGGCGAAAAGAAATAACTTCCATCCTCCATAATCATGATGAGTCCCTGTATGAATTTTGGATGCGATTCCAAGACCTGCTCGCTCGGTGTCCACATCACCAGATCTCAGAAGAGTTACTTGTACAGACATTCTATGATGGTCTATTGGAAAAGAATCAAGATTTGTTAGACTCCACCATGCAAGGGTCTTTTCTAGATTACACCTCAGATGAGGCATGGGACATAATCCGAAGACTTGCTCTTTCTAAACAGAAACACTGCAACTCTAGTCGGTCTACAAGAGCTCTAAACAAGGTTGAGTCGACTCTCTTACATATACCGCAGCTAGATAGTCGTATGACAGAGTTCAGTGCACTCTCTACTAAACTTGACAGGTTCACCTCCTCTTCGTTTATGAGTCCAACCAGTAGAGAGTTGATGGCACCAAGTTGTGATTATTGTGGATATGTCAGGCATGTTTCTTGTAATTGCCCCTCCAAGTATGATGCACTTGGTCCATTTAATCACCAAGGCCAAGGTGAAACTTCAAATCAGATAGTTCTTGTGCAGTAAGATGGGTTTTCTAATGTTATTAATGAATTGACCAAAACTTTCCAAAAAAGTTTCTAGGGTTTTCAGAGCCAAATTGACATGAAATTTGAAAAGAGTGATGCTAGAATGCAGCAGTTAGAGTCACGAAATTCTAAACTTGAGGATTTTGTTGCAAAAATAGCTAATTCTTTCCTGGATAAAAAATCCCTTAATGCCATATCTCTTAGAAGTGGGTGACATGTCCAATTCAAGGACCCTATTGAAGATAAAGAGCTGGTCAATGAGGAGATTGAGTGTGAAAGACCTCCACCCAAGCATCCACTCTCACTTGATGCTAAGGAAGGCAATCTATTAAAAGTAAGCATGATGAATCAACTCAACAAGGAGCTACTACTACTGATAAGCCTTGGTCTCAAGTGGAGACACCACCACTTCTGGGAGAGATCGTTGCTGAGGGCTCGAGTTCACAACCACCTGCCAAGCAAGGAACCACTGACATGCATGGAGCCTCATTGCAAACAGGTAAAGAGGTAAATCTTCATGATATTCCTTTTCCTCAAGTTTTAGTCAAAAGTAGAAAGCATGATAGACCTAAGCATGATCAGGATGTTGTTGATTTGTTTAGTATAACTGAGGTAAACATTAGTTTGCTTGAGCTTGTTAAAAAGGTGCCTGTGTATTCCAAATTTTTGAAACAATTATGCACCTCTAAAGGAAAATTCAAACTTGATGAGAGAGTCCAGTTAGGGTCTAGTGTATCTGCACTGTTCACTGATAGCATGCCACATAAGAGTCCCGATTCAGGGTCATACACTATTCCCTGTACTATTGGTAGGGCTTACATTTCTGATGCATTGTTGGACTTAGGTGCTGCCATTAATATGATGCCTAAATCTTTGTATGACACCTTAGGATTCACTAATTTAAAGCCTACCAGGACCACTCTACAGTTAACTGACCAGACTGTTAGGTATCCCAGAGGATGTGCTAGTACGAGTTAGAGACTTAATCTTCCCTGCTGACTTTTTCATTTTAGATACCTCTAGGGATTCTAATGGTTAGAGTAATATCATCTTAGGTAAACCTTTTCTTGACATTGCAAATACGATCATTAACATGAAAGAAAGGTTTATTACTATGTCTGTTGGGGATGATGAGATCAAATATGTGCTTGATGGTTGTTCTAAGCATATGCATGATGTTATATCTTTGTATGGTGTTAATATTGATGATTCTATGCTTGATTATGGAATTTTATTTCATCTACGCACACTATAGACTATGATACCGTGTTTCACCCACCCCCTCTCCCTCTCATTTTTGGGTCAGGATCCTGTTGCTGCTGTTATTAAACCTAACCCTGCTATGCTTGGAAAAGATTCTGTTTTATGTGATGTTGTAGGTGTTAGCAAGGAGGTCACACCTCCTAAGTCCATTCCTAAGAAGAAAAGCAAGAGAAAAAGAACTCAAAGGAAATCTACAAATGCTACTACGGTAGATGCCACGCTCTTAGAACTTCAAAGAGAAGTGACCTTGCCAGTCCATTCTAAGTTGCTACCACCACTTTCTCCCATCCTAGCTCGATTAGATGTCCTAGATGCACCAAACTACGGAGACCCATTTCTTCCAGATCCTGTGGAGAAGTCCCACTCAAGGTCTCCGATTTCGTGTGGTTTCAGATCACTTAGTCTAGAGATGTGGATTTTGGTGAGAGATCCCGGTGGGTAGGACCATTGGAGATCAAGGCCATTGACTATTGTAAGAATTAAGTTCACTTCAACTTTCTGAGGAACATAACATGTGTTGCGAGCTAGACATGCTTTGACTTTACGATTCGAGTTATAAGCCTCCATAAATTGTCAGGTTGTTCCTTTCCTCTCTTATTTACTCTTATACATGTGTGATTAGCTTGTGATATCTGATGATGCATGTTAGGATAAGTGTGGGGGAGGAACCATTCCAGTAGTAAAACGTAGTTTAGTATTCATTTAGTGTTAGTAGAGTCAATAAATAGCCCTTTTGTGGATGATTTCTTGTTTACCTTATATCTGGATTTTGCATTGGGGATAATGCAACGTTCATGTATGGGGGAAGGGTCATTTGGTTGAGTCATTTTGGATAGTTCTTTGCTTGATGTCTTGTGGTTAGTGGTTTAGGGTGAACTTTGGCTGTTTTTGAACTATTTTTCAAAAGTTTTAGCTTGAAGTTGTTTTTGGCTTGCCTATTATGCACAAAGGGCTGCATTTTTCATAGTAGACTTGTTAAGAGTGAATTCAAGTGTTTTTCAAAATGTTTATATGAAAACCTATTTCACCCCACTTTTTGAAAACCTGTGCAAGAAGAAACTCATATAAGGTTGTTTGTTATCCTGGACTTTGGATAGATTTTGCAATGTTTTTGTCCTTTGTTTTTCAATTTTCAAGAGTTGGATATGAGATATGTTTAGGGTATGTATGGTGAAAATTGCCTTGATAATTGATTGTTGAATGGTGATATGTGAGCTTTACCTTGTTGTAAGGTTATTTTTGGCCTAATCTTAACTTTCCTAATTTGAGTGCATACTTGCTTTAATATGTCAATTTCTTGAACTTGTCTCAAATCTTAGTTGAAACTATTTTAGCCATGTGTGTTAAATATGATAGAGGCACTCATTCCAAACGTCCACATTTGTAACGTCCCAATTTTTATTAGCTTGGAAATTACATTTTATAGGCATTAATTTAAAGCATGAGGAAGTTTAAGTATTTGTTGATAATCTTCCCTAAGAATTCTCATAAAACATTAAGAAGAATTTATAATAATTAAGTAGAATTTTGCATGGTATTATTTGCTAAGAAACCCATCTAGTTTGAGATTGGGCTTAGAAAATGGACTAGAGAAAGACCTTAGCCCATTATTTGCTTAGAAACCCATCTAGTTTAAGATTGGACTTAGAAAATGGACTAAGACCTTAGCCCATTATTTGCTTAGAAACCCATCTAGTTTAAGATTGGGCATAGAAAATGGACTAAGACCTTAGCCCATGAGAAATAGTAATTTCTCCTTGTGGAGCCTAGGTTGGCACCACATGTCATGAAGAATGAATTATGTTGCAAATAATAAATAAATAAGGAATTGTAAGCATAAAATTATATTAAAGAAAAGAAAGCATGATTGGAGCATTAGGTAAGGGAAAGAAAAGCAAGAAAAGAAAAGAAAGCATGAGTGGAGCATTAGGTAAAGAAAAGAAAGAAAAGAAAGCATGAGTGGAGCATTAGGTAAAGGAAAGAAAAGCAAGAAAAGAAAAGAAAGCATGAGTGGAGCATTAGGTAAAGAAAAGAAAGAAAAGAAAAAGAAAAGAAAGCATGAGTGGAGCATTAGGTAAAGGAAAGAAAAGCAAGAAAGGAAAAGAAAGCATGAGTGGAGCATTAGGTAGGATAAAGTGCAAGAGAAGTCTCAATTCTATTGGATAATGTGTGAAGCGGCTTGGGGTGATCTTTGCCCTCATTTCCCCTATAAATAGGACCTCTTCCATCCCCTTTCTACACACCAAAATTCGTAGCCCCAAAGAAAGTGAGAGAAAGAGGAGTGTTCTTGAGTATTTTTGAGTGTTCTTGGGTGTTCTTGAGGAACCTTGAAGGTTAGGACTCCAAGAGAAATTGTAAAGCTTTAAGGTAGTACTTACTCTCTTACATTTCCAGCATTGTTTCAATATTGTGATGTGGTATTTGGCTGCCTTGATGAATCATGTTTGAAGTGATTATGTGTTTCTTATAATGCTATGGCCATATGTTATTATTTAAGAACATAAATGCTCACATGTATAAGTTATTGGTATTGCCATATCTTGTCCAATGTTAAACTTGCATGGTTGTTTGTTGAGTATTGTGCTGCTGAGATTTTCCCCAAAATCTCACCCCCCCCCCAAATCTAAACCATTTTAGGAGCAAGTTCATCAAAGGAGAAAGAGAAGAAGCTAGCCTAGTCAAGATGAAGAATTCAATGTTCTTGTTTTTGTTATGCATCTTTGAACTCATGATAAATCTGTAATATTGTTGGGATGCTTTTGATTATGCTGTTATTATGTTATCCTTTTGGATTTATGTATGTATATGGTCATTCTTGGCCATTAAGAACAAGTTTTAATTCATGCAAATGAAATGCTGTTTTCTGGGTTCCATTCTGTGCAATGTCTATTGTTGATATTATGCGAGATAGAAGATGAATTCCTTTAGCTTTGGAATTTTTATGTAAATTAATAGACATGTAGGGCTTTTTGGAAACCTAAAAACGAAGTAAATTGGAGTTATGTAGCTTAATCCAAAAATCACGCAAGAAGGCCAATATTTCTGGGCGTGAAAACGAAGGCAGGTTGGGAAAATCAAATATCTGTATCACCTGGGTTGATGCATATTATGTTTGATATTTTTCCCAGAAAGAGGGCTCTTCAAGCTTTAATTTGAGACTTGAACCAAGTCAAAACCATTTTTCTACAATTAGTTATGATGTTTTCAAAGTTGCTGGAAAAGTTCAGCATTTTCAGCATTTTTCCAGAAATAAAGAAAAGTTTTAAAAGTTGTGGTTTTGATGTTCTAAGTCCCATATGAGCTTGAATATGATTCCCAAAGATTATTAGGCTTGGGAATGAGTCCTAGAAGTAGGTGTTACACTTTTTGGTATCAGAGCAATGGTTCTGGAAAACTTAGAAATCGAACATATCTCTTAGAACCCTTAATAAGTGACTTAGTCATATTATCCTCTAGAGTTCATAGCAAGCTTTGGGGTTATACTTTCAGGATTATCAAATATGACATCCGAAAGTAATATTGGCTCAACCTAAGGATATGAATCGGAAAATGACTCGGTAGAAAGTGTTGGCTACCTAGAGCAATTCCGACCATCCATAAAAAGGGTTAGAAGAGTATCGGCGCATAGGACATGGCCGGAAGGAATTGGAAGTCATAACCAAGCTAGAGCTAGGCAAGGTTTAGGTGGTTCGATAATTGAGGATGAGGAGACGATGTAGCCTCAAGAGCTTCACTCAAGGGAGAGCATTAGAAGAAATGATGAAGTAGATGACGAATGGGCGTATGCAAGGTATTTAATTGAACAAGGACGCATGATTCCTAGAGCAACTCAAGAAGCCATGATAAGGGCAGGTTATGGGCAGAGGCTTGACCCATTAAGCGGAAAAGCAAGCTCTCAAGAAGAAAGAGGCTCGAACCTATCTCTAGGAGGATGATCGCCCATAGTAGCTCGCAATGAAAGGAGGGAAGCACTCCCAACTGCCGAAGAATGGACAAGGATGAATGCTGGACTTGGTTATATGCTTCCAGAAGAAGAAGAAGAGGACCCCATAGAGTATGAGCTTGAAGAGGAGGAAGAAAGAGCCAATGGGAGTTGAGATGCTAGCTTGTAAGTTAAAGAATTTTTGGAAGGTCCCCTCATTGGAGAATGATAAGGAGGCATCATCTTCAAAGCTGATCAAAGAATGTGATCCAGGAGAGGATAGTGTCCAATTTGATATGGTAGTATCAAGCTAGTTAGTCTTAGTCTTAGGTAGTATGATGAAATGAAAAGTTCCTTTCTTATTTGCCAAACGTTATGTTTAAAGAATATGTTTAAGAGAAGTTATGTTTAAAATTTGCGCTAAGAAAAATAATCCCTCTACGCAGATAATCAACCCCTTAAGAGTTAAGAGATGGTGAATACTAGGAGAACACCGAATCATAGGGATCGTGGAAACGATGAGAGGCCTCCAAATGACCCTATGGGAATAATGTTGAATCGCTTAGATCAACAGCAGAGATTGATTGAGCAGCTGCAAGAGGACCTGGCAAGAGAAAGGCAAGAGCGAGAGCAAGGCGCCAATGGAATTCAACAGCCTAAGATCGTAGTTAATCAAGAGGGCCAGCTTATTGCAAAGTTTTGCAAGCATCATCCGCCATCATTTGATGGAACATTCAATGTTCAAAATGCTGAAGACTGGGTCATGAGACTTGAGAAGATTTTCAAAGTCTTAAACTGTAGTTCAGAGATAAGAGCTCAAATGGCAATTTTCAAGTTGGAAAAAGAAGCTGATCGCTGGTGGAGAAATACGGAGATGATCCTGAGAGCAAGAGGAATTGCCATCACTTGGGAAGTGTTCATGGAGCAGTTCAATGAGAAGTATTTTCCAAGGTCTGTTCGGGATCAAAAGGAAGCAGAATTCCTCACGCTTTGTCAAGGAAATAGCGAGCCATTTGATGAGTACTTGGCCAAGCATATTAGTCTGTCAAGGTATTCAACTTATCTGCAGCAAGTTGATGATGGAAGGTGGAATACAGAGAAGCTGGAAAGAGGATTAACTTCGATTATGAAAGAGAGAGTTGCCCCAATGCAGATACGAACCTTTAACAAGCTAGTTGAGGTTTGTAGGATTACTGAGTATAGCTTGAATCATCGAGGATTAAGTCAGGAGCACTCGAAGATGGGCAAGCAAGCTGAGGAAGGAACTTCCAATTGGAAGAAAGGAAAGAAGCCTTGGAGTAAGAAGTTTAAGAAGTCAGGCCATCAAGGAGGAACTAATGGACACAAGGGTCCAATAGTTTCGGGATGCAGTCAGTGTGGCAAGAGCCATGGTGACAGACCATGTTTAGCTGGGAAGAATGTCTGCTACAAGTGTGGTAAGCCTGGACATTATGCAAGAGAGTGCAATCAAGAGGAAGGCAGCTCTAGACCTCAAGTTCAAGGAAGGGTTTATGCATTAACCCATAATGAAGCTCTCCAGTCGCCAGAGATGATACAAGGTATGATCAAGATCAATCAATTCCTTGTAAATGCATTGTTTGATTCGGGTGCTAGTCATTCGTTCATATCATATGATTGTGCTTGGAGACTAGGTCTAGAAATTTGTAGACTGCCTTATGACTTAAATCTTACCACGCCAACAGAAGCAAAGGTTAGGACCTCCTGTGTTTGCCTAGGATGCATAGTCCAGTACAAACACTGCAGTAGCACATTAGACTTAATATGCCTGCCATTCCTTGACATAGATGTAGTCATTGGATTGAACTGGATGGCTACGAATAGTATACTCCTTGATTGTAAGAATAAGACAATCATCACTCCCCCTAGTAAGATAGAGAATCCTAGCAAGATTAAGTTAAATTTCATAACTACCTCAAGGACAGAGGGATGTTTAGAAGGACGATGCCAAGGATTCATAGTATTTTTCTCAGTACAAGTAGATGAAGAAGAGAAGATTAAAGATGTCCCTGTGATAAGGGAATTTCCTGACATTTTCCCTAAGGAGATAAGCGGAATTCCGCCTCAACCGGAATTAGAGTTCACAATCGATATTGTGCCAGGAGCAAGGCCAATATCAAAGGCACCTTATCGGATGGCTCCAAGCGAGATGGCTGAGTTGAAAACGTAAATCGAAGAGCAGTTGGACAGGGGTTTGATCAGGCCAAGCGTATCCCCTTGGGGTGCTCCAGTGCTATTTGTTAAGAAGAAGGATGGGAGCCTTAGATTGTGCATAGATTATAGGGAGCTTAACAAAGTGACAATTAAGAATAAGTATCCCTTGCCAAGAATAGATGATTTATTGGATCAATTAGCCGGTGCTAAGATTTTCTCCAAGATAGATCTTAGATAAGGATATCATCAGTTAAGAGTAAAAGCTGAAGATATTCCTAAGACGGCATTTAGGACAAGATATGGGCATTATGAGTTCTTAGTGATGCCATTTGGATTGACCAACGCACCTGCGATCTTCAGGCAGCATTTGGATCAGTTTGTTGTAGTCTTCATTGACGATATCCTAGTTTACTCCAAATCAGCCGAGGAGCACGAAAGGCACTTGAGAATTGTCTTAAGCATTCTGAGAGAGAAGAAGTTGTTCGCTAAACTTAGTAAATGTGAGTTTTGGCTCACAGAGGTCAGATTCTTAGGACATGTGATCTCTCAAGATGGAGTCGCAGTAGATCCTAGTAAGGTAGAAGCAGTCCTAGAATGGGAGAGACCGAAGACAGTGACAGAGATAAGAAGTTTCCTTGGTTTAGCGGGTTACTACAGAAGGTTTATTCAAGACTTTTCTCGAATTGCCTTGCCAATGACGAAGCTTACAAGAAAGAACCAGCCATTCTTGTGGGACGAGAAGTGTGAGCAGAGCTTCCAGGAGCTGAAGAGAAGGCTAACCTCAACACCAGTACTCACTATCCCTGATCCATCTCAGTCCTATGTGATCTATAGTGATGCTAGCAAGCACGGATTGGGCTGTGTATTGATGCAGCAAGGAAAGGTTGTAGCGTATGCCTCTCGACAGCTGAAGACTCATGAGGAGAACTACCCTACGCATGACTTGGAGTTAGCAGCAGTAGTGTACGCTCTCAAAATATGGAGGCATTATCTATACGGAGTTCCCGTAGAGATATTCTGTGACCACAAGAGTCTCAAGTATCTATCCGATCAAAAGGAGTTGAACATGAGGCAAAGAAGATGGATGGAGCTTCTCAAGGATTATGAGTATACGTTGAAGTATCATCCAGAGAAAGCAAACGTAGTAGCTGATGCCCTTAGTAGGAAGGTTATTCAAGCTTCCAGCTTGATGATCAAAGAGCAAGAGTTGCTAGAGAAGTTTAGAGATTTTAACCTAACCTATAGCGTGCAAGTTAAGAGTATGAGAATAGTGGAAACGCGCATAGGATGAGAGTTAGGAGATCAAATCAAGGAAGCGCAACTTCAAGACCCTTATGCAGAGACAATGAAGAGTAAATTGAAGAATGAAGACGCACCAGGATTCGAGATCTCAGATGATGGTATAGTAAGGTTTCAGAAGAGGATTTATATTCCTCCAAAGCCTGAACTTCGGAAGAAGATTCTTGATGAAGCACACAAGAGCAAGTATACCATTCATCCAGGCATCACGAAGATGTACCAGGAGCTCAAAGGAATGTTTTGGTGGCCTAGCATGAAGAGGGAAGTAACTCAGTACGTTGCTCAGTGTTTGACGTGCCAGAAGGTAAAGATAGAGCATCAGAAGCCGGCAGGAACTTTGCAATCTTTGGATATCCCAGAATGGAAATGGGAAAGCATATCTATGGACTTTGTTATGGGATTACCTGTAGTTCCTTCAGGAAGTAATGCTATATGGGTAATAGTGGACCGACTAACCAAGTCAGCTCACTTTTTGCCGATCAAAGCAACCCATACCTTAGATAAGCTAGCAGAGTTGTATGTAAAGGAGGTCGTTAGATTGCATGGGGTGCCGACTAGTATCGTATCAGACAGAGATCCAAGATTTACATCTGGATTTTGGACATCATTGCAGAAGGCGATGGGTACAAGGTTAAGGTTTAGCACGGCATATCACCCGCAGACCGACGGTCAAACGGAGCGAACCATTCAGACGCTAGAAGATATGCTGCGATCGTGCGTGTTGGAGCTTAAGGGCAGCTGGGATTCACACTTACCTCTGATAGAGTTTGCTTACAATAATAGCTACCATGCGAGCATTCAAATGGCTCCATATGAGGCACTCTACGGTAGAAAGTGTAGATCTCCACTTTGTTGGACAGAGTTGAAAGAAAGAAGTATGTTAGGTCCTGAATTGGTAGATAGAACCTCTCAGCAGATCGAGATGATCAAGCAAAAGCTTCAAGTAGCTCAAAGCAGGCAGAAGAGTTATGCAGACAAAAGAAGAAGGCCATTAGAGTTTGAAGTCGAGGATCATGTTTTTCTAAAGGTATCTCCCACGACCGGTATAGGTAGAGTTCTTAAGTCAAGAAAGCTAAGTCCTAAGTATATAGGACCCTTCCAAATTCTTTCGAAGGTTGGTCCTGTAGCTTATAAAATAGCCTTACCTCCTAATTTAAGCAAGATTCATGATGTCTTTCATGTCTCCCAAATAAAGAAGTATCAGCCGGATCCAGCACATGTCATGGAATATGAGGACATTGCTCTCCGAGACAACTTGTCTTTTGAAGTAAGACCTGAGCGAATCATAGATTCCAAGGTCAAGCAGCTGAGGAATAAGAGCATTCCGCTAGTCAAGGTTGTCTGGAAAGGGTCATCCGCTGAAGAAGCTACGTGGGAAATGGAAGATGCTATGAAAGAAAAATATCCTGAGATATTTAGTTAAGGTTTTTTTAGGAGGGTAGAAATGTAACGTCCCAATTTTTATTAGCTTGGAAATTACATTTTATAGGCATTAATTTAAAGCATGAGGAAGTTTAAGTATTTGTTGATAATCTTCCCTAAGAATTCTCATAAAACATTAAGAAGAATTTATAATAATTAAGTAGAATTTTGCATGGTATTATTTGCTAAGAAACCCATCTAGTTTGAGATTGGGCTTAGAAAATGGACTAGAGAAAGACCTTAGCCCATTATTTGCTTAGAAACCCATCTAGTTTAAGATTGGACTTAGAAAATGGACTAAGACCTTAGCCCATTATTTGCTTAGAAACCCATCTAGTTTAAGATTGGGCATAGAAAATGGACTAAGACCTTAGCCCATGAGAAATAGTAATTTCTCCTTGTGGAGCCTAGGTTGGCACCACATGTCATGAAGAATGAATTATGTTGCAAATAATAAATAAATAAGGAATTGTAAGCATAAAATTATATTAAAGAAAAGAAAGCATGATTGGAGCATTAGGTAAGGGAAAGAAAAGCAAGAAAAGAAAAGAAAGCATGAGTGGAGCATTAGGTAAAGAAAAGAAAGAAAAGAAAGCATGAGTGGAGCATTAGGTAAAGGAAAGAAAAGCAAGAAAAGAAAAGAAAGCATGAGTGGAGCATTAGGTAAAGAAAAGAAAGAAAAGAAAAAGAAAAGAAAGCATGAGTGGAGCATTAGGTAAAGGAAAGAAAAGCAAGAAAGGAAAAGAAAGCATGAGTGGAGCATTAGGTAGGATAAAGTGCAAGAGAAGTCTCAATTCTATTGGATAATGTGTGAAGCGGCTTGGGGTGATCTTTGCCCTCATTTCCCCTATAAATAGGACCTCTTCCATCCCCTTTCTACACACCAAAATTCGTAGCCCCAAAGAAAGTGAGAGAAAGAGGAGTGTTCTTGAGTATTTTTGAGTGTTCTTGGGTGTTCTTGAGGAACCTTGAAGGTTAGGACTCCAAGAGAAATTGTAAAGCTTTAAGGTAGTACTTACTCTCTTACATTTCCAGCATTGTTTCAATATTGTGATGTGGTATTTGGCTGCCTTGATGAATCATGTTTGAAGTGATTATGTGTTTCTTATAATGCTATGGCCATATGTTATTATTTAAGAACATAAATGCTCACATGTATAAGTTATTGGTATTGCCATATCTTGTCCAATGTTAAACTTGCATGGTTGTTTGTTGAGTATTGTGCTGCTGAGATTTTCCCCAAAATCTCACCCCCCCCCCAAATCTAAACCATTTTAGGAGCAAGTTCATCAAAGGAGAAAGAGAAGAAGCTAGCCTAGTCAAGATGAAGAATTCAATGTTCTTGTTTTTGTTATGCATCTTTGAACTCATGATAAATCTGTAATATTGTTGGGATGCTTTTGATTATGCTGTTATTATGTTATCCTTTTGGATTTATGTATGTATATGGTCATTCTTGGCCATTAAGAACAAGTTTTAATTCATGCAAATGAAATGCTGTTTTCTGGGTTCCATTCTGTGCAATGTCTATTGTTGATATTATGCGAGATAGAAGATGAATTCCTTTAGCTTTGGAATTTTTATGTAAATTAATAGACATGTAGGGCTTTTTGGAAACCTAAAAACGAAGTAAATTGGAGTTATGTAGCTTAATCCAAAAATCACGCAAGAAGGCCAATATTTCTGGGCGTGAAAACGAAGGCAGGTTGGGAAAATCAAATATCTGTATCACCTGGGTTGATGCATATTATGTTTGATATTTTTCCCAGAAAGAGGGCTCTTCAAGCTTTAATTTGAGACTTGAACCAAGTCAAAACCATTTTTCTACAATTAGTTATGATGTTTTCAAAGTTGCTGGAAAAGTTCAGCATTTTCAGCATTTTTCCAGAAATAAAGAAAAGTTTTAAAAGTTGTGGTTTTGATGTTCTAAGTCCCATATGAGCTTGAATATGATTCCCAAAGATTATTAGGCTTGGGAATGAGTCCTAGAAGTAGGTGTTACACTTTTTGGTATCAGAGCAATGGTTCTGGAAAACTTAGAAATCGAACATATCTCTTAGAACCCTTAATAAGTGACTTAGTCATATTATCCTCTAGAGTTCATAGCAAGCTTTGGGGTTATACTTTCAGGATTATCAAATATGACATCCGAAAGTAATATTGGCTCAACCTAAGGATATGAATCGGAAAATGACTCGGTAGAAAGTGTTGGCTACCTAGAGCAATTCCGACCATCCATAAAAAGGGTTAGAAGAGTATCGGCGCATAGGACATGGCCGGAAGGAATTGGAAGTCATAACCAAGCTAGAGCTAGGCAAGGTTTAGGTGGTTGGATAATTGAGGATGAGGAGACGATGTAGCCTCAAGAGCTTCACTCAAGGGAGAGCATTAGAAGAAATGATGAAGTAGATGACGAATGGGCGTATGCAAGGTATTTAATTGAACAAGGACGCATGATTCCTAGAGCAACTCAAGAAGCCATGATAAGGGCAGGTTATGGGCAGAGGCTTGACCCATTAAGCGGAAAAGCAAGCTCTCAAGAAGAAAGAGGCTCGAACCTATCTCTAGGAGGATGATCGCCCATAGTAGCTCGCAATGAAAGGAGGGAAGCACTCCCAACTGCCGAAGAATGGACAAGGATGAATGCTGGACTTGGTTATATGCTTCCAGAAGAAGAAGAAGAGGACCCCATAGAGTATGAGCTTGAAGAGGAGGAAGAAAGAGCCAATGGGAGTTGAGATGCTAGCTTGTAAGTTAAAGAATTTTTGGAAGGTCCCCTCATTGGAGAATGATAAGGAGGCATCATCTTCAAAGCTGATCAAAGAATGTGATCCAGGAGAGGATAGTGTCCAATTTGATATGGTAGTATCAAGCTAGTTAGTCTTAGTCTTAGGTAGTATGATGAAATGAAAAGTTCCTTTCTTATTTGCCAAACGTTATGTTTAAAGAATATGTTTAAGAGAAGTTATGTTTAAAATTTGCGCTAAGAAAAATAATCCCTCTACGCAGATAATCAACCCCTTAAGAGTTAAGAGATGGTGAATACTAGGAGAACACCGAATCATAGGGATCGTGGAAACGATGAGAGGCCTCCAAATGACCCTATGGGAATAATGTTGAATCGCTTAGATCAACAGCAGAGATTGATTGAGCAGCTGCAAGAGGACCTGGCAAGAGAAAGGCAAGAGCGAGAGCAAGGCGCCAATGGAATTCAACAGCCTAAGATCGTAGTTAATCAAGAGGGCCAGCTTATTGCAAAGTTTTGCAAGCATCATCCGCCATCATTTGATGGAACATTCAATGTTCAAAATGCTGAAGACTGGGTCATGAGACTTGAGAAGATTTTCAAAGTCTTAAACTGTAGTTCAGAGATAAGAGCTCAAATGGCAATTTTCAAGTTGGAAAAAGAAGCTGATCGCTGGTGGAGAAATACGGAGATGATCCTGAGAGCAAGAGGAATTGCCATCACTTGGGAAGTGTTCATGGAGCAGTTCAATGAGAAGTATTTTCCAAGGTCTGTTCGGGATCAAAAGGAAGCAGAATTCCTCACGCTTTGTCAAGGAAATAGCGAGCCATTTGATGAGTACTTGGCCAAGCATATTAGTCTGTCAAGGTATTCAACTTATCTGCAGCAAGTTGATGATGGAAGGTGGAATACAGAGAAGCTGGAAAGAGGATTAACTTCGATTATGAAAGAGAGAGTTGCCCCAATGCAGATACGAACCTTTAACAAGCTAGTTGAGGTTTGTAGGATTACTGAGTATAGCTTGAATCATCGAGGATTAAGTCAGGAGCACTCGAAGATGGGCAAGCAAGCTGAGGAAGGAACTTCCAATTGGAAGAAAGGAAAGAAGCCTTGGAGTAAGAAGTTTAAGAAGTCAGGCCATCAAGGAGGAACTAATGGACACAAGGGTCCAATAGTTTCGGGATGCAGTCAGTGTGGCAAGAGCCATGGTGACAGACCATGTTTAGCTGGGAAGAATGTCTGCTACAAGTGTGGTAAGCCTGGACATTATGCAAGAGAGTGCAATCAAGAGGAAGGCAGCTCTAGACCTCAAGTTCAAGGAAGGGTTTATGCATTAACCCATAATGAAGCTCTCCAGTCGCCAGAGATGATACAAGGTATGATCAAGATCAATCAATTCCTTGTAAATGCATTGTTTGATTCGGGTGCTAGTCATTCGTTCATATCATATGATTGTGCTTGGAGACTAGGTCTAGAAATTTGTAGACTGCCTTATGACTTAAATCTTACCACGCCAACAGAAGCAAAGGTTAGGACCTCCTGTGTTTGCCTAGGATGCATAGTCCAGTACAAACACTGCAGTAGCACATTAGACTTAATATGCCTGCCATTCCTTGACATAGATGTAGTCATTGGATTGAACTGGATGGCTACGAATAGTATACTCCTTGATTGTAAGAATAAGACAATCATCACTCCCCCTAGTAAGATAGAGAATCCTAGCAAGATTAAGTTAAATTTCATAACTACCTCAAGGACAGAGGGATGTTTAGAAGGACGATGCCAAGGATTCATAGTATTTTTCTCAGTACAAGTAGATGAAGAAGAGAAGATTAAAGATGTCCCTGTGATAAGGGAATTTCCTGACATTTTCCCTAAGGAGATAAGCGGAATTCCGCCTCAACGGGAATTAGAGTTCACAATCGATATTGTGCCAGGAGCAAGGCCAATATCAAAGGCACCTTATCGGATGGCTCCAAGCGAGATGGCTGAGTTGAAAACGTAAATCGAAGAGCTGTTGGACAGGGGTTTGATCAGGCCAAGCGTATCCCCTTGGGGTGCTCCAGTGCTATTTGTTAAGAAGAAGGATGGGAGCCTTAGATTGTGCATAGATTATAGGGAGCTTAACAAAGTGACAATTAAGAATAAGTATCCCTTGCCAAGAATAGATGATTTATTGGATCAATTAGCCGGTGCTAAGATTTTCTCCAAGATAGATCTTAGATAAGGATATCATCAGTTAAGAGTAAAAGCTGAAGATATTCCTAAGACGGCATTTAGGACAAGATATGGGCATTATGAGTTCTTAGTGATGCCATTTGGATTGACCAACGCACCTGCGATCTTCAGGCAGCATTTGGATCAGTTTGTTGTAGTCTTCATTGACGATATCCTAGTTTACTCCAAATCAGCCGAGGAGCACGAAAGGCACTTGAGAATTGTCTTAAGCATTCTGAGAGAGAAGAAGTTGTTCGCTAAACTTAATAAATGTGAGTTTTGGCTCACAGAGGTCAGATTCTTAGGACATGTGATCTCTCAAGATGGAGTCGCAGTAGATCCTAGTAAGGTAGAAGCAGTCCTAGAATGGGAGAGACCGAAGACAGTGACAGAGATAAGAAGTTTCCTTGGTTTAGCGGGTTACTACAGAAGGTTTATTCAAGACTTTTCTCGAATTGCCTTGCCAATGACGAAGCTTACAAGAAAGAACCAGCCATTCTTGTGGGACGAGAAGTGTGAGCAGAGCTTCCAGGAGCTGAAGAGAAGGCTAACCTCAACACCAGTACTCACTATCCCTGATCCATCTCAGTCCTATGTGATCTATAGTGATGCTAGCAAGCACGGATTGGGCTGTGTATTGATGCAGCAAGGAAAGGTTGTAGCGTATGCCTCTCGACAGCTGAAGACTCATGAGGAGAACTACCCTACGCATGACTTGGAGTTAGCAGCAGTAGTGTACGCTCTCAAAATATGGAGGCATTATCTATACGGAGTTCCCGTAGAGATATTCTGTGACCACAAGAGTCTCAAGTATCTATCCGATCAAAAGGAGTTGAACATGAGGCAAAGAAGATGGATGGAGCTTCTCAAGGATTATGAGTATACGTTGAAGTATCATCCAGAGAAAGCAAACGTAGTAGCTGATGCCCTTAGTAGGAAGGTTATTCAAGCTTCCAGCTTGATGATCAAAGAGCAAGAGTTGCTAGAGAAGTTTAGAGATTTTAACCTAACCTATAGCGTGCAAGTTAAGAGTATGAGAATAGTGGAAACGCGCATAGGATGAGAGTTAGGAGATCAAATCAAGGAAGCGCAACTTCAAGACCCTTATGCAGAGACAATGAAGAGTAAATTGAAGAATGAAGACGCACCAGGATTCGAGATCTCAGATGATGGTATAGTAAGGTTTCAGAAGAGGATTTATATTCCTCCAAAGCCTGAACTTCGGAAGAAGATTCTTGATGAAGCACACAAGAGCAAGTATACCATTCATCCAGGCATCACGAAGATGTACCAGGAGCTCAAAGAAATGTTTTGGTGGCCTAGCATGAAGAGGGAAGTAACTCAGTACGTTGCTCAGTGTTTGACGTGCCAGAAGGTAAAGATAGAGCATCAGAAGCCGGCAGGAACTTTGCAATCTTTGGATATCCCAGAATGGAAATGGGAAAGCATATCTATGGACTTTGTTATGGGATTACCTGTAGTTCCTTCAGGAAGTAATGCTATATGGGTAATAGTGGACCGACTAACCAAGTCAGCTCACTTTTTGCCGATCAAAGCAACCCATACCTTAGATAAGCTAGCAGAGTTGTATGTAAAGGAGGTCGTTAGATTGCATGGGGTGCCGACTAGTATCGTATCAGACAGAGATCCAAGATTTACATCTGGATTTTGGACATCATTGCAGAAGGCGATGGGTACAAGGTTAAGGTTTAGCACGGCATATCACCCGCAGACCGACGGTCAAACGGAGCGAACCATTCAGACGCTAGAAGATATGCTGCGATCGTGCGTGTTGGAGCTTAAGGGCAGCTGGGATTCACACTTACCTCTGATAGAGTTTGTTTACAATAATAGCTACCATGCGAGCATTCAAATGGCTCCATATGAGGCACTCTACGGTAGAAAGTGTAGATCTCCACTTTGTTGGACAGAGTTGAAAGAAAGAAGTATGTTAGGTCCTGAATTGGTAGATAGAACCTCTCAGCAGATCGAGATGATCAAGCAAAAGCTTCAAGTAGCTCAAAGCAGGCAGAAGAGTTATGCAGACAAAAGAAGAAGGCCATTAGAGTTTGAAGTCGAGGATCATGTTTTTCTAAAGGTATCTCCCACGACCGGTATAGGTAGAGTTCTTAAGTCAAGAAAGCTAAGTCCTAAGTATATAGGACCCTTCCAAATTCTTTCGAAGGTTGGTCCTGTAGCTTATAAAATAGCCTTACCTCCTAATTTAAGCAAGATTCATGATGTCTTTCATGTCTCCCAAATAAAGAAGTATCAGCCGGATCCAGCACATGTCATGGAATATGAGGACATTGCTCTCCGAGACAACTTGTCTTTTGAAGTAAGACCTGAGCGAATCATAGATTCCAAGGTCAAGCAGCTGAGGAATAAGAGCATTCCGCTAGTCAAGGTTGTCTGGAAAGGGTCATCCGCTGAAGAAGCTACGTGGGAAATGGAAGATGCTATGAAAGAAAAATATCCTGAGATATTTAGTTAAGGTTTTTTTAGGAGGGTAGAAATGTAACGTCCCAATTTTTATTAGCTTGGAAATTACATTTTATAGGCATTAATTTAAAGCATGAGGAAGTTTAAGTATTTGTTGATAATCTTCCCTAAGAATTCTCATAAAACATTAAGAAGAATTTATAATAATTAAGTAGAATTTTGCATGGTATTATTTGCTAAGAAACCCATCTAGTTTGAGATTGGGCTTAGAAAATGGACTAGAGAAAGACCTTAGCCCATTATTTGCTTAGAAACCCATCTAGTTTAAGATTGGACTTAGAAAATGGACTAAGACCTTAGCCCATTATTTGCTTAGAAACCCATCTAGTTTAAGATTGGGCATAGAAAATGGACTAAGACCTTAGCCCATGAGAAATAGTAATTTCTCCTTGTGGAGCCTAGGTTGGCACCACATGTCATGAAGAATGAATTATGTTGCAAATAATAAATAAATAAGGAATTGTAAGCATAAAATTATATTAAAGAAAAGAAAGCATGATTGGAGCATTAGGTAAGGGAAAGAAAAGCAAGAAAAGAAAAGAAAGCATGAGTGGAGCATTAGGTAAAGAAAAGAAAGAAAAGAAAGCATGAGTGGAGCATTAGGTAAAGGAAAGAAAAGCAAGAAAAGAAAAGAAAGCATGAGTGGAGCATTAGGTAAAGAAAAGAAAGAAAAGAAAAAGAAAAGAAAGCATGAGTGGAGCATTAGGTAAAGGAAAGAAAAGCAAGAAAGGAAAAGAAAGCATGAGTGGAGCATTAGGTAGGATAAAGTGCAAGAGAAGTCTCAATTCTATTGGATAATGTGTGAAGCGGCTTGGGGTGATCTTTGCCCTCATTTCCCCTATAAATAGGACCTCTTCCATCCCCTTTCTACACACCAAAATTCGTAGCCCCAAAGAAAGTGAGAGAAAGAGGAGTGTTCTTGAGTATTTTTGAGTGTTCTTGGGTGTTCTTGAGGAACCTTGAAGGTTAGGACTCCAAGAGAAATTGTGAAGCTTTAAGGTAGTACTTACTCTCTTACATTTCCAGCATTGTTTCAATATTGTGATGTGGTATTTGGCTGCCTTGATGAATCATGTTTGAAGTGATTATGTGTTTCTTATAATGCTATGGCCATATGTTATTATTTAAGAACATAAATGCTCACATGTATAAGTTATTGGTATTGCCATATCTTGTCCAATGTTAAACTTGCATGGTTGTTTGTTGAGTATTGTGCTGCTGAGATTTTCCCCAAAATCTCACCCCCCCCCCCAAATCTAAACCATTTTAGGAGCAAGTTCATCAAAGGAGAAAGAGAAGAAGCTAGCCTAGTCAAGATGAAGAATTCAATGTTCTTGTTTTTGTTATGCATCTTTGAACTCATGATAAATCTGTAATATTGTTGGGATGCTTTTGATTATGCTGTTATTATGTTATCCTTTTGGATTTATGTATGTATATGGTCATTCTTGGCCATTAAGAACAAGTTTTAATTCATGCAAATGAAATGCTGTTTTCCGGGTTCCATTCTGTGCAATGTCTATTGTTGATATTATGCGAGATAGAAGATGAATTCCTTTAGCTTTGGAATTTTTATGTAAATTAATAGACATGTAGGGCTTTTTGGAAACCTAAAAACGAAGTAAATTGGAGTTATGTAGCTTAATCCAAAAATCACGCAAGAAGGCCAATATTTCTGGGCGTGAAAACGAAGGCAGGTTGGGAAAATCAAATATCTGTATCACCTGGGTTGATGCATATTATGTTTGATATTTTTCCCAGAAAGAGGGCTCTTCAAGCTTTAATTTGAGACTTGAACCAAGTCAAAACCATTTTTCTACAATTAGTTATGATGTTTTCAAAGTTGCTGGAAAAGTTCAGCATTTTCAGCATTTTTCCAGAAATAAAGAAAAGTTTTAAAAGTTGTGGTTTTGATGTTCTAAGTCCCATATGAGCTTGAATATGATTCCCAAAGATTATTAGGCTTGGGAATGAGTCCTAGAAGTAGGTGTTACACTTTTTGGTATCAGAGCAATGGTTCTGGAAAACTTAGAAATCGAACATATCTCTTAGAACCCTTAATAAGTGACTTAGTCATATTATCCTCTAGAGTTCATAGCAAGCTTTGGGGTTATACTTTCAGGATTATCAAATATGACATCCGAAAGTAATATTGGCTCAACCTAAGGATATGAATCGGAAAATGACTCGGTAGAAAGTGTTGGCTACCTAGAGCAATTCCGACCATCCATAAAAAGGGTTAGAAGAGTATCGGCGCATAGGACATGGCCGGAAGGAATTGGAAGTCATAACCAAGCTAGAGCTAGGCAAGGTTTAGGTGGTTGGATAATTGAGGATGAGGAGACGATGTAGCCTCAAGAGCTTCACTCAAGGGAGAGCATTAGAAGAAATGATGAAGTAGATGACGAATGGGCGTATGCAAGGTATTTAATTGAACAAGGACGCATGATTCCTAGAGCAACTCAAGAAGCCATGATAAGGGCAGGTTATGGGCAGAGGCTTGACCCATTAAGCGGAAAAGCAAGCTCTCAAGAAGAAAGAGGCTCGAACCTATCTCTAGGAGGATGATCGCCCATAGTAGCTCGCAATGAAAGGAGGGAAGCACTCCCAACTGCCGAAGAATGGACAAGGATGAATGCTGGACTTGGTTATATGCTTCCAGAAGAAGAAGAAGAGGACCCCATAGAGTATGAGCTTGAAGAGGAGGAAGAAAGAGCCAATGGGAGTTGAGATGCTAGCTTGTAAGTTAAAGAATTTTTGGAAGGTCCCCTCATTGGAGAATGATAAGGAGGCATCATCTTCAAAGCTGATCAAAGAATGTGATCCAGGAGAGGATAGTGTCCAATTTGATATGGTAGTATCAAGCTAGTTAGTCTTAGTCTTAGGTAGTATGATGAAATGAAAAGTTCCTTTCTTATTTGCCAAACGTTATGTTTAAAGAATATGTTTAAGAGAAGTTATGTTTAAAATTTGCGCTAAGAAAAATAATCCCTCTACGCAGATAATCAACCCCTTAAGAGTTAAGAGATGGTGAATACTAGGAGAACACCGAATCATAGGGATCGTGGAAACGATGAGAGGCCTCCAAATGACCCTATGGGAATAATGTTGAATCGCTTAGATCAACAGCAGAGATTGATTGAGCAGCTGCAAGAGGACCTGGCAAGAGAAAGGCAAGAGCGAGAGCAAGGCGCCAATGGAATTCAACAGCCTAAGATCGTAGTTAATCAAGAGGGCCAGCTTATTGCAAAGTTTTGCAAGCATCATCCGCCATCATTTGATGGAACATTCAATGTTCAAAATGCTGAAGACTGGGTCATGAGACTTGAGAAGATTTTCAAAGTCTTAAACTGTAGTTCAGAGATAAGAGCTCAAATGGCAATTTTCAAGTTGGAAAAAGAAGCTGATCGCTGGTGGAGAAATACGGAGATGATCCTGAGAGCAAGAGGAATTGCCATCACTTGGGAAGTGTTCATGGAGCAGTTCAATGAGAAGTATTTTCCAAGGTCTGTTCGGGATCAAAAGGAAGCAGAATTCCTCACGCTTTGTCAAGGAAATAGCGAGCCATTTGATGAGTACTTGGCCAAGCATATTAGTCTGTCAAGGTATTCAACTTATCTGCAGCAAGTTGATGATGGAAGGTGGAATACAGAGAAGCTGGAAAGAGGATTAACTTCGATTATGAAAGAGAGAGTTGCCCCAATGCAGATACGAACCTTTAACAAGCTAGTTGAGGTTTGTAGGATTACTGAGTATAGCTTGAATCATCGAGGATTAAGTCAGGAGCACTCGAAGATGGGCAAGCAAGCTGAGGAAGGAACTTCCAATTGGAAGAAAGGAAAGAAGCCTTGGAGTAAGAAGTTTAAGAAGTCAGGCCATCAAGGAGGAACTAATGGACACAAGGGTCCAATAGTTTCGGGATGCAGTCAGTGTGGCAAGAGCCATGGTGACAGACCATGTTTAGCTGGGAAGAATGTCTGCTACAAGTGTGGTAAGCCTGGACATTATGCAAGAGAGTGCAATCAAGAGGAAGGCAGCTCTAGACCTCAAGTTCAAGGAAGGGTTTATGCATTAACCCATAATGAAGCTCTCCAGTCGCCAGAGATGATACAAGGTATGATCAAGATCAATCAATTCCTTGTAAATGCATTGTTTGATTCGGGTGCTAGTCATTCGTTCATATCATATGATTGTGCTTGGAGACTAGGTCTAGAAATTTGTAGACTGCCTTATGACTTAAATCTTACCACGCCAACAGAAGCAAAGGTTAGGACCTCCTGTGTTTGCCTAGGATGCATAGTCCAGTACAAACACTGCAGTAGCACATTAGACTTAATATGCCTGCCATTCCTTGACATAGATGTAGTCATTGGATTGAACTGGATGGCTACGAATAGTATACTCCTTGATTGTAAGAATAAGACAATCATCACTCCCCCTAGTAAGATAGAGAATCCTAGCAAGATTAAGTTAAATTTCATAACTACCTCAAGGACAGAGGGATGTTTAGAAGGACGATGCCAAGGATTCATAGTATTTTTCTCAGTACAAGTAGATGAAGAAGAGAAGATTAAAGATGTCCCTGTGATAAGGGAATTTCCTGACATTTTCCCTAAGGAGATAAGCGGAATTCCGCCTCAACGGGAATTAGAGTTCACAATCGATATTGTGCCAGGAGCAAGGCCAATATCAAAGGCACCTTATCGGATGGCTCCAAGCGAGATGGCTGAGTTGAAAACGTAAATCGAAGAGCTGTTGGACAGGGGTTTGATCAGGCCAAGCGTATCCCCTTGGGGTGCTCCAGTGCTATTTGTTAAGAAGAAGGATGGGAGCCTTAGATTGTGCATAGATTATAGGGAGCTTAACAAAGTGACAATTAAGAATAAGTATCCCTTGCCAAGAATAGATGATTTATTGGATCAATTAGCCGGTGCTAAGATTTTCTCCAAGATAGATCTTAGATAAGGATATCATCAGTTAAGAGTAAAAGCTGAAGATATTCCTAAGACGGCATTTAGGACAAGATATGGGCATTATGAGTTCTTAGTGATGCCATTTGGATTGACCAACGCACCTGCGATCTTCAGGCAGCATTTGGATCAGTTTGTTGTAGTCTTCATTGACGATATCCTAGTTTACTCCAAATCAGCCGAGGAGCACGAAAGGCACTTGAGAATTGTCTTAAGCATTCTGAGAGAGAAGAAGTTGTTCGCTAAACTTAGTAAATGTGAGTTTTGGCTCACAGAGGTCAGATTCTTAGGACATGTGATCTCTCAAGATGGAGTCGCAGTAGATCCTAGTAAGGTAGAAGCAGTCCTAGAATGGGAGAGACCGAAGACAGTGACAGAGATAAGAAGTTTCCTTGGTTTAGCGGGTTACTACAGAAGGTTTATTCAAGACTTTTCTCGAATTGCCTTGCCAATGACGAAGCTTACAAGAAAGAACCAGCCATTCTTGTGGGACGAGAAGTGTGAGCAGAGCTTCCAGGAGCTGAAGAGAAGGCTAACCTCAACACCAGTACTCACTATCCCTGATCCATCTCAGTCCTATGTGATCTATAGTGATGCTAGCAAGCACGGATTGGGCTGTGTATTGATGCAGCAAGGAAAGGTTGTAGCGTATGCCTCTCGACAGCTGAAGACTCATGAGGAGAACTACCCTACGCATGACTTGGAGTTAGCAGCAGTAGTGTACGCTCTCAAAATATGGAGGCATTATCTATACGGAGTTCCCGTAGAGATATTCTGTGACCACAAGAGTCTCAAGTATCTATCCGATCAAAAGGAGTTGAACATGAGGCAAAGAAGATGGATGGAGCTTCTCAAGGATTATGAGTATACGTTGAAGTATCATCCAGAGAAAGCAAACGTAGTAGCTGATGCCCTTAGTAGGAAGGTTATTCAAGCTTCCAGCTTGATGATCAAAGAGCAAGAGTTGCTAGAGAAGTTTAGAGATTTTAACCTAACCTATAGCGTGCAAGTTAAGAGTATGAGAATAGTGGAAACGCGCATAGGATGAGAGTTAGGAGATCAAATCAAGGAAGCGCAACTTCAAGACCCTTATGCAGAGACAATGAAGAGTAAATTGAAGAATGAAGACGCACCAGGATTCGAGATCTCAGATGATGGTATAGTAAGGTTTCAGAAGAGGATTTATATTCCTCCAAAGCCTGAACTTCGGAAGAAGATTCTTGATGAAGCACACAAGAGCAAGTATACCATTCATCCAGGCATCACGAAGATGTACCAGGAGCTCAAAGGAATGTTTTGGTGGCCTAGCATGAAGAGGGAAGTAACTCAGTACGTTGCTCAGTGTTTGACGTGCCAGAAGGTAAAGATAGAGCATCAGAAGCCGGCAGGAACTTTGCAATCTTTGGATATCCCAGAATGGAAATGGGAAAGCATATCTATGGACTTTGTTATGGGATTACCTGTAGTTCCTTCAGGAAGTAATGCTATATGGGTAATAGTGGACCGACTAACCAAGTCAGCTCACTTTTTGCCGATCAAAGCAACCCATACCTTAGATAAGCTAGCAGAGTTGTATGTAAAGGAGGTCGTTAGATTGCATGGGGTGCCGACTAGTATCGTATCAGACAGAGATCCAAGATTTACATCTGGATTTTGGACATCATTGCAGAAGGCGATGGGTACAAGGTTAAGGTTTAGCACGGCATATCACCCGCAGACCGACGGTCAAACGGAGCGAACCATTCAGACGCTAGAAGATATGCTGCGATCGTGCGTGTTGGAGCTTAAGGGCAGCTGGGATTCACACTTACCTCTGATAGAGTTTGTTTACAATAATAGCTACCATGCGAGCATTCAAATGGCTCCATATGAGGCACTCTACGGTAGAAAGTGTAGATCTCCACTTTGTTGGACAGAGTTGAAAGAAAGAAGTATGTTAGGTCCTGAATTGGTAGATAGAACCTCTCAGCAGATCGAGATGATCAAGCAAAAGCTTCAAGTAGCTCAAAGCAGGCAGAAGAGTTATGCAGACAAAAGAAGAAGGCCATTAGAGTTTGAAGTCGAGGATCATGTTTTTCTAAAGGTATCTCCCACGACCGGTATAGGTAGAGTTCTTAAGTCAAGAAAGCTAAGTCCTAAGTATATAGGACCCTTCCAAATTCTTTCGAAGGTTGGTCCTGTAGCTTATAAAATAGCCTTACCTCCTAATTTAAGCAAGATTCATGATGTCTTTCATGTCTCCCAAATAAAGAAGTATCAGCCGGATCCAGCACATGTCATGGAATATGAGGACATTGCTCTCCGAGACAACTTGTCTTTTGAAGTAAGACCTGAGCGAATCATAGATTCCAAGGTCAAGCAGCTGAGGAATAAGAGCATTCCGCTAGTCAAGGTTGTCTGGAAAGGGTCATCCGCTGAAGAAGCTACGTGGGAAATGGAAGATGCTATGAAAGAAAAATATCCTGAGATATTTAGTTAAGGTTTTTTTAGGAGGGTAGAAATGTAACGTCCCAATTTTTATTAGCTTGGAAATTACATTTTATAGGCATTAATTTAAAGCATGAGGAAGTTTAAGTATTTGTTGATAATCTTCCCTAAGAATTCTCATAAAACATTAAGAAGAATTTATAATAATTAAGTAGAATTTTGCATGGTATTATTTGCTAAGAAACCCATCTAGTTTGAGATTGGGCTTAGAAAATGGACTAGAGAAAGACCTTAGCCCATTATTTGCTTAGAAACCCATCTAGTTTAAGATTGGACTTAGAAAATGGACTAAGACCTTAGCCCATTATTTGCTTAGAAACCCATCTAGTTTAAGATTGGGCATAGAAAATGGACTAAGACCTTAGCCCATGAGAAATAGTAATTTCTCCTTGTGGAGCCTAGGTTGGCACCACATGTCATGAAGAATGAATTATGTTGCAAATAATAAATAAATAAGGAATTGTAAGCATAAAATTATATTAAAGAAAAGAAAGCATGATTGGAGCATTAGGTAAGGGAAAGAAAAGCAAGAAAAGAAAAGAAAGCATGAGTGGAGCATTAGGTAAAGAAAAGAAAGAAAAGAAAGCATGAGTGGAGCATTAGGTAAAGGAAAGAAAAGCAAGAAAAGAAAAGAAAGCATGAGTGGAGCATTAGGTAAAGAAAAGAAAGAAAAGAAAAAGAAAAGAAAGCATGAGTGGAGCATTAGGTAAAGGAAAGAAAAGCAAGAAAGGAAAAGAAAGCATGAGTGGAGCATTAGGTAGGATAAAGTGCAAGAGAAGTCTCAATTCTATTGGATAATGTGTGAAGTGGCTTAGGGTGATCTTTGCCCTCATTTCCCCTATAAATAGGACCTCTTCCATCCCCTTTCTACACACCAAAATTCGTAGCCCCAAAGAAAGTGAGAGAAAGAGGAGTGTTCTTGAGTATTTTTGAGTGTTCTTGGGTGTTCTTGAGGAACCTTGAAGGTTAGGACTCCAAGAGAAATTGTAAAGCTTTAAGGTAGTACTTACTCTCTTACATTTCCAGCATTGTTTCAATATTGTGATGTGGTATTTGGCTGCCTTGATTAATCATGTTTGAAGTGATTATGTGTTTCTTATAATGCTATGGCCATATGTTATTATTTAAGAACATAAATGCTCACATGTATAAGTTATTGGTATTGCCATATCTTGTCCAATGTTAAACTTGCATGGTTGTTTGTTGAGTATTGTGCTGCTGAGATTTTCCCCAAAATCTCACCCCCCCCAAATCTAAACCATTTTAGGAGCAAGTTCATCAAAGGAGAAAGAGAAGAAGCTAGCCTAGTCAAGATGAAGAATTCAATGTTCTTGTTTTTGTTATGCATCTTTGAACTCATGATAAATCTGTAATATTGTTGGGATGCTTTTGATTATGCTGTTATTATGTTATCCTTTTGGATTTATGTATGTATATGGTCATTCTTGGCCATTAAGAACAAGTTTTAATTCATGCAAATGAAATGCTGTTTTCTGGGTTCCATTCTGTGCAATGTCTATTGTTGATATTATGCGAGATAGAAGATGAATTCCTTTAGCTTTGGAATTTTTATGTAAATTAATAGACATGTAGGGCTTTTTGGAAACCCAAAAACGAAGTAAATTGGAGTTATGTAGCTTAATCCAAAAATCACGCAAGAAGGACAATATTTCTGGGCGTGAAAACAAAGGCAGGTTGGGAAAATCAAATATCTGTATCACCTGGGTTGATGCATATTATGTTTGATATTTTTCCCAGAACGAGGGCTATTCAAGCTTTAATTTGAGACTTGAACCATGTCAAAACCATTTTTCTACAATTAGTTATAATTTTTTCAAAGTTGCTGGAAAAGTTCCGCATTTTCAGCATTTTTCCAGAAATAAAGAAAAGTTTTAAAAGTTGTGGTTTTGATGTTCTAAGTCCCATATGAGCTTGAATATGATTCCCAAAGATTATTAGGCTTGGGAATGAGTCCTAGAAGTAGGTGTTACAACATTCACATCCCTTACACCTTCAATTAATGTCTTGCATGAGTAGGAGAAATTCATAATATTGCATCTGTGCTTTAAAATTTGCAACTCCGCTGGCTTTCTAAATTTGACTTAGTAACCGGGGGCACTTCATCACCAATGTTGGCACTTGCGTCAAACAGTCAAGTCTAAGAAGGTTATGAGTTGGACCAAAGGTCTCTTGATGCTTTGTTGGAGTAACTGAGTAACCGGTGTTGCATTACCCATGTGCAAGGTCACATCAGAAGGTAATCTACAACAGCTCAAGGTCTAAAAAAAAAGAAAAAAAAAGAAAGAAGAAAAAGAAAAAAATATATGCAATAAAAGATGCTCGTAAAATTGCTTAGTTCTTACTTATGGATGACATCATTATTCCATCTAGTTTTTCCATTACCATAAACCCTTAAGTCCTCTTTATTCTTGGCATGTGTGCTAATCAGTGGATATTGAGAATTGTTACAAGCTTTTGGAAAGTTGCATATTGAGCAAGAAGAGAGAAATAACCCATATGAGAGAATGTGTGCAATATTTCCTATCTATGAGAGTGCTCACTTGTTTCTATTTGATTCTTAATTACATTGCCAATTATCCTTTTACCTATCTTGAGCACGTCTTGTTTCAATTTGAGATTATTGATTATCTTAGGCCTTTACCATTGTGAGTCTATACTTTGTCCAGGAGTACAAAGGTCTAAGTGTGGGGGAATGATTGCACTTGATTATTATGTGTTTATCTCCATTAATTATAGGAAATTAGCATTTGTTCTAGGCTATTAAATGGGGATTTAGGCATTTTATACTTAGGTCCAAGATTAGAGAGTTAATTGCATTTTCATTATAATTTGAGCATATTAGTCATTTAACTCATGCATTTATTATTTCTGCACTTGAAATACTTCACATGTGCTTAAAATTTCCATTGTAGGCGCAAAAAATAAAGGTCAAAGCAAGAACAAAACAGAAAAAGGAAACTTTTGCAAAATAGGAAATTTCCTATTGGATTGGTTGATTGGGTCTGCCTAAAATATTTTCTTTTTGTTATTTCTACAAGAATAGGCAACCCTAGGCTTGATTGAGGTTAAGAAGTTTCCTAATTAATTATCCTACTCACTATTTCCTATCTTGACTAGGTTTCTTGAAGTTTGAGTGATTGGGTTTTCCCCAATCCTTTCCCAATTGATAATCCTAGTCAGAATAGGAGATCTTAGGCCAATTTGGAAGGTTTTAAGTTGCCTCTTGTTCTATATAAGGGGGACCAACTTATGCCATCCCTTCATCTTCTCTCTTGGCCCAAATTCCACCCATTCTCTCATCCATTCCACAATCCTTCACCAGTTCATCATGGAGTTTGAGTTGTAGATCATTTCGGGTGATTTCTCCTCCTCTATGAAGAACTAATTCGCTTGGATGCTCTCTTGGATGATGGGATGATTTGAAGCCAGCATTGAATCCACTTTAGGGGAATTCTGTTAGTTCCAATTATGTAGTCATGAATTTCCATTTGTTTCCTTGAATATTTGATCTTCTTATGTTCGGACTTCATTTGTTTTAGAGATTTGAGACCGTGTAATTGTTGAATTCTATTTGCATGTATTGATTTGGAATGTTCTAGTTTCATTTATCTTCCCAAATTACCATGTTATGTTAGTCTTTGTTGATTTTATTGTCTAGCATGTTTGTTAGGTAATTTAGTCCATTGTGCTTCATATAGTTGTGTTATTTGGGAATTGATTTGTGGATTTGAGTTATTGATGTTGAGTTTCCATAAGCGCTAGGTAATTACATTAATCAACTTGCCTAAAAGAATTAGATCATAAATCAAATCTATGTGCATGAGTATGATTAGGTAAAGTTCCATAAGTTGGATTGTTTGATTATAGTCTAGCATTAATTGGTTGTTGGATCCCAAGGATATTGAGTGGCTTGGCTTGGACGGGACCCAAGTTATTCTATCTATTGGAACTCACATCTAGTTAATGTAGGATTATAGTTAATCTAATTGGTCTATTGAGATTGAGTGGTTTTTAATAGACATATTCTTTCAACTAAGGCTAATTGTATCCACTTGTGTTGAACTTAGGCCAATTAGCTCCTCCCCAAGAGTGTGGGTCAATTGTTTGTCACATGTCATCCTTAGCCAAGAGAGCATCCCATCATCCTATCTCATCACCTATCCATCTTTATCCTAAAAATACCAAAAACAAGTCTTTATATTTCTTTCATGAAAAAAATACCAAAAATACCTTCTCTTAACCCCCGATTGTTATAGCTTCAATTGCATTTAGTTTCCCTAGGTTAGTTTATTAGGCTCCTTGAGAGACGATCCGGGATCACAACACTATATTGCAATCCTTGGTTAGAAATATTTTGCATTTGAACCCCAAGGCATATTAGGAAAGGCTCAAATCATCGGCCTTTTGCCGAGACATGATGAAAATGCTCTCACATCTTGTCCCAATCTAAGACGAGCCTTCTTGGAGCATTACTTCTCAGATGTTAAGACCAAAGATTTGAAAAAGGATATCTACTCTATTTGAAAAGACCCATCTGAAAGCATTTATGAATATTGGTGCCGATTTCAAGAGCTATTAGCCAAGTGTCCCTAACACCAAATTATTGATGAGTAATTGATACAATACTTCCACAAGGGGCTCTTGCCTAATGAGAGAGGCATCATGGATGCTAGTGCCGGTGGTTCTTTAGAAGATTTACCCTGTGAAGAAGCTAGGGCCATGATCAAGCTAAGAGCCAAAAACATCCTCTCAATAGAAGAGGTTCAAAAGCGGTCTTTGAGGTGAGTTCAAACCCACAACAATTAAGGAGGATGGATTCCTTAGAGGCCAAGGTAGACAAGTATAGTCTTTGGGTACCCAATCCATTCGGGACACAAGTATGGTTCTCCAATTTACGGACCGAATGATTAGGTATCCTAAAGGCATTTTAGAAGATATATTGGTGCCAGTGAAAGGCCTTGTTTTTTCGGCCGATTTCTATGTCCTAGACATGACTAGTGACAACCCTAGTGATACTACATTGATTTTGGGCCGATCTTTTATTAGAACGGTTGAGACTATTATTGATATGAAGCAAGGTACAATCACTATGGGGACTGGTGACCAAGAGTTCAAATTTTTGTTTTCTAAGACCATGCGCAGTGCTACTGATGATTGTACTTACCTAGGCATTGTGCAATTTCTTGTGTCAATGATGATATTGATGAGCTATGTGATGCTATGTTTGTTGATCCATTTGAGCATCTTGAACCATCACCTATTATTTCCCTCTCCCATACTTCTTTGTTTTGTGATTGCGTTGATGACGTGCTATGTCTTACTTGCATTGAGATTGAGAGCTGGCTTTCCACTTCGCATGATTTTGATGCTTCTACTTGCTCTTATAATGATATATCTGCTCATGCCATACCTAGTGGTCTTGGAAAAGTTTCTGTTGCTTGTGATGCAGGTCCTACTGACCACATAGACACTGTTATGCAAGCTACACTGGTAGATTTGTCTATGGTTGATACTTGCTCACCCTTGGGAAGTGGAGAAGATACAGCATGCATAGATGCACCCATATCTCCTTCCTTGACTTGTGATGACACCATTTTGCGACTTGCTATACTTGAGTTGCAAGAGTTGGTACCTTCTGTGGTAAAACCCCCATTGTGGATCTCAAACCCTTACCTCCTAACTTGAAATATGTGTTTCTTGCTGATTGTGATAAATTGCCTGTTATTCTTTCAAGCGCTTTGTCTGATGTTGAGGAAGGTAGACTAGTTTCTCTTCTTAGGTCTTATAAGAGTGCAATTTGGTGGTCTCTTACTAACATTCCAAGGATCAATCCCTCGGTGTGGATCCTCTTAGAGGAGGGTTCTAAGCGTATTCGGCAACCACAGTGGAGATTAAATCCTCTTATTATAGATGGGGAGAGGAAAGAGGTTGCAAAGCTCTTGAGTGCTGGAATTATCTATCCCATTTCTGATAGTGAGTGGGTGTCACAGGTACAAGTAGTACCAAAGAAGAGTGGAATCACCATTTTCTGGAGTGATAGCGATGAGCTTATCCCCACTAGAGTCCAAAATTCTTGGAGAGTGTGTATAGATTATAGGAAGCTCAATTCCTCGACTAGGAAGGACTACTTTCCCTGGCCCTTTATAGACCAATTACTTGAGAGAATTTTTGGCAAGTCTCACTATTGCTTTCTTGATGGTTTCTCTGGGTACTTTCAAGTACCGAAATTGCACCCAAGAATCCAGAAAAAACCACTTTCACATGTCTTTTTGGTACCTTTGCTTATCATAAGATGCCATTTAGATTGTGTAATGCTCTTGGTAATTTTCAAAGATGCATGATGTCTATTTTGAGTGATTTGTTGGAGCATAACATGGAGATGTTTATGGATGATTTCACTGTTTATGGTTCTAGCTTTGATGAATGCCTCTCTAGTTTAGAACTTGTTTCGAAAAGATGTTTGGAAAAGAACTCGGTTTTGAACTATGAGAAGTGCCATTTTATGGTGGATAGTGGTATTGTTATAGGTCACTTGATCTCCCAAAAGGGGATTGAGGTTGACAAAGCTAAAATTGAAGTTATTGCATCTTTGCCATATCCCATCAATTTGAAAGAAGTTAGATCATTTCTAGGGCATGTGAGGTTCTATAGGCGTTTTATTGCAAATTTTTCAAATATTGCCTTGCCCCTTTCACCTTTGCTTAAAAAGAATTATGATTTTGTGTTTGATGATGAATGCAAGCATGCTTTTGACACTTTTAAATCTTCCTTGATTTCCACTCCCATTATTAGTGCACCTAATTGGCATTTGCATTTTGAGATTTCTTATGATGCATCTAATTTTGCGGTAGGAGCCATGCTTGGTCAGAGAGTAGTCAAGTTCCCTAGGGTAATTACCTATGTATCTAGGACACTTGATTCCGCACAAATTAATTACACCACTACTAAAAAAGAGTTGTTTGCTGAGATTTTTGCACTTGAAAAGCTTAGGTAATACTTGGTTAACTCTTCTGTGGTAGTATACATTGACCATGCAGCTAAGCGGTATTTGTTTCAAAAGCCCCAGCCTAAGGCTAGACTATTAAGATGGGCTTTACTGATGCAAGAATTTGATGTGAGGATAAAGGGTCGGCCCGAAGCTGAAAATCATGTGGCCGATTACTTGATTTACTTGCCTCCCGACACAAGGGGAGTTGATTCTTCTGATCTTTGCATTGATTCTTTCCCTGATTCTGCTTACTTGCCTTGGCCACTGTTGAGTCTTGGTATTCTCACATTGTGAATTTCCTTGTCGCTGATGCAATCCCCTATTGGATATGTAGCAAGCCGTACTCATTGCATCTGCCCAGAAAACTTGAGATACTTCTTTTTCATTGAGCATTGTTCTGGCCATTTCAGTGAGTAGTCTGTTCTTCCTTTCAACCACTCTATTCTGTTGAGGAGTTCTAGGAGCTGAGAAGTTGTGATTTATTCCATTTTCTTCACACAGCTCTTGGAAGTCTTAGTTCTCAAAATCTCCTCCATGATCTGTCCTAATTGAGCTGATCTTCTGTCCTTTTTAATTCTGCACTTTCTTAGCAAACAGAAAGAAAGCATCAAAAGTATCATTCTTGGAAGAAAGAAACATAGTCCAAGTGAACCTAGAATAGTCATCCACAATCACAAGAGTGTATAGACTTCCTCCTAGACTTTTTACTCTTACTGGACCAATTAAATCCATATGGATCAGTTCCAGAGGTCTAGTAGTGGAGACTTCCTTCTTAGGTTTAAAAGAGGACTTTGTTTGTTTCCCCTTTTGGCATGCTTCACACAATAAATCAGTTTTTACTTTCATATAAGGTATGCCAATGACAAGATCCTTTTTGACTAGCCTATCTAATTGAGTCATGTTCACATGAGCTAATCTTGTATGCCACATCCAGCAGTTATCAGAATTACTTATAAAACATTTTTCAGAAAATTGTTGCCTTAAATCAATAATGTATAAGTTTCCATTCCTATTAGCTTTTAAATGACATTTAAGATTGGATTTATCTATTGTTAATTCTTCCTTGTCTACTATGAGGTATTCATTTGAATCAAAGATTACCCAGTTACCTCTGTCAGTGCTCTGACTGACACTTAGCAAATTGTGGCAGAGAACTTCCACAAGATAGATATCCTTGACTGCTCCAATCTCTCCTATTCCAGCAATTTTTTCTGAATAGTTTCCACCAAAACTGACTTTGGCTCCATCTTTTATGATCAAATTGTCAAAATTTTCTTTATCACCAGTCATGTGTCTTGAGCATCCACTATCTATATACCACTTGTTGTTGTTGGATGCTTTAAGACAAACCTCACGGTCAGATGGTTCCTCTTGAGCTACCAGACAGAGGTTGGCTGTTTCCTCAGCATCAATGGTTTCTTCATCTGAGCTATCCCCCCATATAGAAGAGACATACACTTTCTTTTTGCCCTAGAACTTCTGCTTCTTTTTCTCCTTCTCCTTAAACCTTTGAAGACTTGGGCACTCAGATTTGAAGTGTCTAGGCTTCTTGCATTCATAGCATAAAGGAGCATTTTTCTGGGGATCTCTTCTAGCATTGCTGGAGCCACCTCTCTGGAATCTTTTTCCCTTTCTGAAGAATTTTTTGAATTTTCTGACCATAAAGGCCATCTCCTCATCATCCAGTTCCTCTTCATCTTCCTCATCCTCATCATCTCTTATAGGAACAGAGAGAGCTAAGTTTATTTTCTTCTTCTCTTCATACAGTTCTCTTTGAACCTTGATAGTTGATTCATACTTAGCTAGACTTCCAAATAAGGATGTGATGGAGCTCATTGATTATCCTCTCATTTCTTGGATTTCAGTGGCCTTCATTTGCCATTCAGGAGTCAGAATCTTCAAGATTTTGGAGACTTGTTCTGTCTCTGAAATTCTCCTTCAAGAGGTGTAAGACTGTTTATTAGATGAGTGAACCTGATTTCCAGCTCCCTGATTGGTTCTTCTTCTTCCATCTTGAATAGATGAAAGTCAGATATTAGTTGCTCAACTCTTCTTGTTTTTACTCCACTGGTTCCCTCGTAAGCAACTGTTAAAGTATCCCACATTTCTTTTGCTGTATCCATATAACATACTCTAAAGTATTCCTTTTGACTTAGAGCATTCTGGAGGATTGAGACCGCCTTGCTGTTTAGCTCCAGATTCTCTTTGTCATCTTCTAAGAGTTCTTGAGGCAGATTTGGCTCTTGAAGTCCATTTTCTGTCTTAATATGGATGATATCGCCTTCTTCTACTATCTTCCAGAGTGATATTCTGATGATTTAATAAAGACTTTCATTTTCATCTTCCAGAAGGTGTAGTGTTCACCATTGAAGCCAGGAGGTTTGGAAATTGAGCTGCCTTCAGGAAGTACATTATCATATCCTGCCATTATGGATCTTTACTTCTCTTGATCGTTGGATCAATAGACCTTGAGAAGACCTACTCTGATACCAAATGTAATTGGCAGGACTGCATAAGTGGGGGTGAATTGTGCTTTTAAAATTTAAACTGAATGTAAACATGATTTATACTGGTTCAGCCCAAACTCTTAGCCTACGTCCAGTTCTCCAACTTCCAATTGGGTTCCACCAATACTTTAAGACTAAATCAGGCTCTTGAAAGCCTTTACAAGTGATCACTCAGTAAGAACTCTTTCCCACAGATCACTCCCCCTTACAACTTTAAGAGTATACCCTACTCTTAAGATCCCACTATCTTAAGACTATACTTCACTTAGAAATGATTACAATATAAACTTGTTTACTTAATGAACTGATAATGCTACACACTGAAGTACAATAAGCACGTAATGAACTTTTAAGGTTGGGAGAGTATTAAATGTAGTAAGTGTAACTAGCACATATAATCAATGTATGCAATCAATTGTCTTTAACCACCTTCTTCACAAGGCTTTTAAACTCTTTTCTGGAAATTTGCCCGTTGTGAAGTTAGAGCCATTACATGTCCAGAGAGTTCGTTAATCTGATATGGAGTATTAGGATTGTATTCTGGAAAGCATTAACTCCATTGTACTTGTTTATCTTCAATTTATCTCTCTTCATTAATCGCTGGAAGTAGTTGGTGAGTCCAATGGCTCTAATAATAGATTGCGTGCCAACGATAACTTCCTGAAGTAGGTCTGAGCACTTCTGTACTTTGAAAGCTTAAAATAGACTTAACCATTGAAGTTGAATAAAACCTATCGCCACTTCGTTCACAGCCTCTGATCGATCATAGGGGTTAGTTTCTGATCGATCACACATTAATTACACATAGATCACAAGCCTGCATTATTAATATCAAGTCAGAAAAATACTTGCCTAATCGATCACAGGGGACCCTGATCAATTCGGGATATCTAATCTATTGCAAACAGATTATACTCAGATTACATGCTTTCTCTGATCGATCACTCAATATACTCTAATCGATTAGTGCCCTCTGATCGATTAGCCTTAGATTATGATTGGATTATATTTTGGTTCCTCTGATCGATTAAAGGAAAGGCTTGATCGATTAGGCTTATCCAATCGATTACATAAAGTCCTTCTACATTTTGTGATCGATTAATGCTCTCTGATCGATTAGACTAAGTTCTCTTAACCTCTCTATCGATTACACAAAGTCGTTGACCGATCACAGGGATCTCTGATCGATTGGACGACAATGATCCTAACTTCTAATCTAAACTTGATCTGATCCTGATCGATTAGGTGTTAAGATTCTTAACTTGTGATCTGAACCTGATCGATTAAGCAATACTTTAGGATTTTCTATCATATTGTTACTAAGTTAACCTGTCCTAAGTTTTAACACCTTTTATGCCTAAGTTATGTTTAGTTATCATCAAAACTCATTATTTTAACAATCCACACTAGAAATCATGATGCCAACACTATTTCCAAGTTCTTATGTTCCTTTATCTTTTGTAGATATGGCATTCCCAAGGTAATCATCAGCGATCAAGGAACACATTTTTGCAACCGGATCATCCAGTCCCTCCTTGCCAATTATGGAGTCATTCACAAAGTTACTACACCGCACCATCCCCAGACCAATGGGCTTGCTGAAGTTTCAAACCGGTAGGTGAAGCATATTCTTGAGAAGATAGTGAAGCCATTGCGTAAAGACTGGAGTGATTGCTTGGAAGAAGCTCTTGGGCATATAGGATGGCCTACAAGACACCTATTGGGACATCATCCTTTAGAGTTGTCTATGAAAAGTCTTGCCACCTACCTATGGAGTTGGAACATAAGTCATACTGGGCTATCAAAGCTTGTAATACCGATTTGGAGTCTTCCTTGACCAATCGGATGATGCATCTCCAAGAGCTTGAAGAATTATGGTTGCATGCCTATGAGAATGGGCTAATCTACAAGGACCAGTTGAAGATGATTCATTACAAACATATCATGAAGAAGGACTTTAAAGAAGGGGACAAGGTTATGATGTTTAAGGTGAGACTCAAGATCCTATCAGGCAAGTTCAAGTCTAAGTGGGAGGGTCCATATTGAGTTGTCCAAGCCTATCCCTATGGTGCATTTGAGCTTATAGATGGTGCCACCAGATCAAAATTCAAAGTCAATGGCCATTTGCTCAAGCACTACCATGAGCCATCTCAACTACCTTTATCATGAGGTTGTTTCTTTCCTCTCTACTTGCCCCTTTTGCTTTATAATTGACATATGTTTTTGAGCTACGTGTGGGGGAGGGAACTTACCTAGTAGGAAAAAGTAGTTGTAGTTATTTTTTCTTTTAAATTTCTAGGATTAGTGATAAAAGCTTCTTGCTCAACACACTTGATTCCCACGTGCTTTGAAAATTCCAGTGGTATATCATTTTGACTCATTCTTGTCCTCTCCCTATTTTTCTTTTAGTGGACTACACAACTTTCCACTCCACCCAAGAGTTGAGCTAAACTGGTATGTCCATATTTTTGCTACAATGAGGACAATGTAAGAATTAAATGTGGGGGAGCGATGTGTTTCATAGTGGGAAAAGTGGGTTAAAAATCATTGCATCTTGATTATGTTCCTAGCTTCAAAAGTTGGAAAAATTTTAAAAATTTTGAACTTTTCCTCACTTTTACCTCTTTTGATCCTTGGACCTACATGATGTTTTTGGAATTGTTTTGGCAATTATAGGAATTACTTCATGCTTTTGGATATGTTGTTGATGCTTTTGATTAATCTTCTTGATTGGCAACTTTGTTGATTGAAATTAATGTTTTATGGCTGAATCTTGGGTGTAGTTAATTGTTGCTTATGAGTTTTGGAGAATTAGCCATGTCGTAAGGTTTATTTGAGCCTGATTGTTTATTCTTGTGTGATATCCACTTGGTTGCCTTTATCTAGAACTTGTTTGCATTCTTGATCAAAACTTGTTGCATTTAGTGTAATGAAGCATGATAAAGGCATTTATTTCATACCATGTCATCCCAAACACAAACCACAAACACTTATTCCATTTGTCACCCTATTTGAGCCATTCACTTGATGTTTTGAATTTAACATGCCAATATGTGAAAATTTGCATCATTGTTTGTGTTATGTGAAAAATGCCGCTACTTGATTGTAAATAAGCATGCCATGTATAGAGAAAAACAAAAATACAAAAAGAAGAAAAAGAGTGAAAAAGTAAAAAAAGGAAAAGTGAAAAAAATTTGAAAAGTTGCAAAAAGTGCAAAATAAGGCATGTGTGGTTGCTGACAAGTTGCAATTGGTGCTTCGAGTTGAATTAGACATTCAAGCATGCATAACATCATATTTCATTCATTTCATCAAATACAATTTGGCATATTCCATTATTACAACACCAAAAGCCCTTTTGATGCATTGCACTTCTTGTTTTTAAGTGGAGGTTTTAGAATTCTCACAAGCTTATGGAAGAGTGTGCTTCTAAGTGGATCTTGAGAGTAGAAAATGAACCCAATATAGTGAGCCGAGTGAAAACACTTATCCTTGAGTGACCTTTTCCTTTGCTAATCCACATTGCACTCACTACATTCGTGGTTAGCTCTTTAGTATCATTCCATTCCACATTGTTTGTTGGTTGAAGGAATGTCAATTTGCATTGGCTCATATTCATCTAGCATGTTGAAGTTCTCATTTATGCCCTGCTTACCATTTGGGCTTAAGCTTTAAAATTTGTCTTTGTCTGGGAGTACAAAGGTTTAAGTGTGGGGGAGTTTACAAATCTCTGATTTGTAATGCGTTTATGTGTCTAATTTGAGGTGATTAAGATGATTAAGATGCGATATTGGTCCAATAATGCTCAATGTGTAACATAGACTCTTGGGTGAAATTAGTGTGGTATTAGGGTTAATCAGCCATAACTGTAGATTAATTTGTTTGAATAAATTTATAGGGCTATTTGATCCTTTTTTTCTACCTTGTTTCCGTTTGTAGGGTCGCTACGACCAAACGAATCGGATCCTGGGTGAAGAATGCAACAATTCAAAGGAGCAGGAAAATGTGGTGCTAGGCCACATCGAGCCTACGACGTACCTAACAAAGAGGACCAGAAAAGATGATTGCTCACCGTGGGCTCACCGTGAGCAGGCCCTAAAGAAGCCAGAAAGCATCACAGCTTACCATGGCCTCACCACGGTGAGCAGACGACGAGGGTATGCGATGCAACGTATCAAAACTTCAATCTTGGGCCCAATCTAAATCTAACCCAATACCCACTTACTTGACCCAACTTGGGGGACATAAAACTCGAAAGTTAAACCCCATTAAGTCAGATTGAAAACCACCACAAACCCTAACCCTCTCATTCTCTCTCAACTTCATCTTCATCTTCCACCTCTCTCTCTCCCAACTTCCATGGCCTTCATTCCTTCCACCTTGGTTGTTGTTCCTTCCATGGAGAGCATCAACTAAGCTCTCTTATTCATGGTGATGGAGCTCAAGGAAGGAGCTTGAAGCTTCAAAGAGGAGTGTTGCTCCACTCTCTCTTCCTCTTGTGTATTTTAATTTATCTAGGGTTCTAGGGTTTGTCTTATGCAATTGGTTGTAAGCTTATTCTATTGAATTTGATAGTTTTTCTATTTTGATAGTTTTTCTATTGAATTTTCATTTCCATTGTTAAAAATAAATTGATTGTAAGAAGATGCACCAATGAAAATCAGTTCTCATGTACATATATCTTAATTTACTATTGTTTTAAAAGAATACAACATATAAATTTTGTTTTTTAATCTACAATATTTGGCTTTTGAATTTTACGAATTGATAGCTATGTTCAAATAAGTCATTAGTTTAGGCAACAGTCCAGACATATATATTTCATTTATAATATGCCATAACTCTAGAAAAAACTACACTTATTTGAATATTTGATCAATTACATACTTATTAATTTATTATTATTTATGAAAAATTGAAATCATTTATATTTGTTTTTAATCTGCAATATTTGGTTTTGAAGTTTAGGAATAAATTATTGTGTTCAAATATATAACTATATTATAGGCAAGAATCAATACATATGTTTTTCATTTACAATATGTAATACCTTACAACCGTGAACCAATCACTGGTCCGATCCGGGCAAGGCTAAAAACCGGGATGGACGTTGACCCGGTCAAGGGCCGGGTCAACTCGGCGGTCGAACCGCCCAACCCAGAGGTTTAACCGGGTTGGCCCTTTATTTAAAAAATAAAATAAAAAAATTTTATTTTATTATAATTCACCTAATTGCTAATTTTCACTTAACTCAATTTTAGAAATTAGGAAACTATAATACTTTAAATGCTATTTTACTTGCATATACTTAATATTTAATTGTTGTTGCCCGTAATATTTGTATTTTAGTCTGTGGATTGTTGATTTGAACCTTTTCCTTACGCCCTAGGGTTAAAATCACAATAATTACCAAGGATTGTGTAAAGTGGCACAATCCCGGATCGTTTCACTTGAGGAGTCCTTCTAAACTACCTGAGCTAACTAAATGTAATTGAAACAATAAAAGGTATGGGGGTTTGATTTTGAAAATTCATTAAATAAAACTATTGACAATTGCTATTACTTGTTTTTGTAATTTTCTTTTGATTAAAAGGGAGAAAAGGGTTTGGATTAAGGGAATTTATAAAATGGGCTTTGGTAGTGTTTCGGTGGCTCTCACGCTTCATTAAAATTGATATTGGGAGTTAAAAGATGCACCAAGTCTAATTGAAAAATCCCCAAGCAACCACTAGGGGTCCACTAGCCCTAATTAATGACTGATCAAGCAACCACTTTCTTAGCCATTACTTAGGGTTAGTGTTAAGCTCCACTTGGTGTGTGTTGGAACATGAGTTTTGAAAATCGATTCCTCTCAAGAATGTGCAACCACAACATTCAATTGGATAAATTAAGCTACACAATCTAGCAACCACTAAAAATCATATAGCATCACAAGCCCAATAGGAGATTCAAACATAGACATCATTCAATTAACATAACTCAATATCCAACACAAGTATTCCAATTTAAAGACAATGAAAGAGGAAAAACATGTCTCCAATCCAAATATACAAGAGAAATGCAACCACAAAACTCAATACATAAGGAAAAGAGCATGGGAAAACAAGTAACTCCCCTATTTCGCCCATTGAAGCTCGAGCCGCCTTCACACCACCAAAGGGCCCAAGTCCTAGCCTCTCATGTCCTCAAATTTGTGGCAAAGATGACCCATGATGACAGCCTCCATGAATGGAAGAGAATGAAGAAGAAATGAGGTGGAAATGGAAGGATGAAGTGTGATGTTGCAGAAAATCAGCAACAATGGAGATGGAAATGAGTGGGAAAGATGAAGATTTGAGTGAGAATGAGAGAAGAGGATGAAAACCCTAGGAGAGCAGATGTATTTCGTGCTGGAGAGGCTTAGAGAGATGATTTTCGGGTGTTAGAAACTATTTATAATCCCTCAGAAACCCTAAAATCGCGTCACATTTCTGCAGAATCCCGCGACTTCGCCGTGGGCTCGCCGCGGCGAGAGCCACGGCGAGCTACCACTCATTCTGGAACTTGTTGGGGAGTTCGCCGCGGCGAAACCCACGGCGAGCTCATGTTGCCTCGCCTCTTCTTGTCTTTCTTCGCCGTCAGTTCGCCGCGGCGATAGACATTTATTCTGTTTCTGTCTTCACTTTCTTCTTCTGCTCCGCCCAGAATTCTTCACTGCAACTTGGTTTCTTAGTTTGGGAATGTTTCTTATATGACCTGCATATAAAATGGACCTAAGGTAGCATCAACATGTTCTTGAAAATGGGTTAAACAATAAATCATATTAATGATACCCAAATCGCCCTTTACTAGAACAAATTCCAACAAGGTGTGCAAAAGTCAGAAATTACCCTAATTACGTGCAATTACCCCAAGAACATGCAATAATCTAATGATTTTATCAATGAAAAGTGTATAAAAATATGGTGCAATCAATTGTAGAATAATATTTATTTTTACGTGTAATCAACTAATATTTTCTCTTTTTCCTTCTATAGAAGCACTAAAATATTCATATTTGATGAATCATGCATACCTATCTACATTTACATTTTGTTATTAGTGATTATTAATGTTAATAGCAATAAAATTTTATTATTTTAATATAACCGGTTTGACCCTGTTCGACCCCGATCCGACCATTGACCCTTGAACTAGTGCCTCACCCGGTCCGGTTTTTTGAACCTTGATGTAATATTACCTAAGCAAGGAATCCAATTTAAAGGAAAAGTATATCATATTGAAATTTCCAAATTAATTGCACCTATTCAAATCCCGCTTTCATTACTTCCAATTTCAAATTCAAACTTTCAATTTACCACTGTCAAGTCTCAACATCTTTAAAATTCGAATCTTATCATTCATGGACTCTCTTGTATTAGTGTTTCTCTCTCTTTGCTTCTGTATCATTTCTCTCAAACCCCAATTCCTAGACTCTCTAGGAAGCACTCTGTAATACCTCAAATTTTCAAAAAGAGATAACAAGGATTTATTTAATGTTTTGGGGTGTCATTTAGAAATTAAAAAGCCTTATAAATAAATGTATGAGGCCAGATGTATTTTTAATAATTTTTAAGGCTTACTTTTTTTATTTATTGAGGAAAATAAGTTAGAAGATTAATTTTAATAAGGGAATATTTAGAACCTTGAGGTATTGTTTGTTATTTAAAAAGTCTTATAAATAAATTTGGAAATTAAAGCATATCTAGAAAAATTATTCTGGGACTAAATTCAGATTAATTTGTAAATGGAAATGGTAAATAAAATTTCTATTGAGGGGCAAAATAGGAAAAGGAAAATAAAAATGACAATATCTACCCCTAATTAAAAATATCTTTACTTATTGTAGGAGGGGCAAAATGGTAAATCAACCTATTAAAATATCTTTTCTTTCCTATTTATTTCCTTCCTCTCACGTGTTCCCATTATTCCTCACCATTCTCTCTCACTCTCCCCGATATTTCCCTCAATCCTTCACCCTTTCTCGTTCTCTCCGCCCTCAGCGTCTTCAACGGACTTGGGCTGTGTCGATGGCATTTTCCAGGCAACGACGACGCTGATTCTGACTTCAGCTAGCTCGGTTCCAACATGGTGAGGTTCCTCTTTCCATTTCTACTCTTTGCTTCTGTGATTAAGGCTGTTTTGAGAGAGGATCCGATTTGGGGTTTGGGGTATTTTGGAAGCTTAAACCGATTAAGACAAAGATTAAGTTTAGAAAAAAGGTTTCTCAAAGGAATCAAGATTTCATGAAAGATTTGTGGTTGAAATCCTAAATTGTAGTTCTGCTGCTGTCCATGGCTATAGGCCTTCGAATTTTTGACCCAAAGTCCCAAACCAGTGAAATTATTGATTAAATGTAAGAAGGTTTAACTAGAGTTGATTTCTATGCTTGCATATGGTTCGGTTGCTCTGCATATTTGATTTAAGTTTTTGGGACATTTTGTTTCAGTTGGATGGCTTTGGACTTCAACTCTAAATAGGAAACACCGACTCAAGGGGGATATAAAGGCATTTGAAGGTGCATTGGAGATGATTTTTTTTATAATTGAATGTCACTATGTGATGGATGCTTGGTTCTGGGTAGTTCAAAAAAGGAATTTCTCTGATTGGTTATGCTATTGTTAATTTGTTTTCTAAGGGATTGAATTAAGCTCATGATTTGTGATGAATTTGGATTTTTATATCAGGTCCAATGGGTAATGGAAGGGTGTGAAGCCTTAAATTAAATACAAGTTACTGTTTCAAGGTTTCTTAAGGTTAAACAAGTATCCTAAGGTCTTAAGACATAATTGAAGATTCAAAGTTGGTGATAGCTACAGTTTCTATGCATTGTCATCACTTGTCTCTTAGGAATTAATTTGAGGAATAGGCAATTGATTAAAGGTTACAGATTCCTGGGGTTATAATCTCAAGGTCTATGAGTTTGTAATAGAGCTTAGATTTTGGAACTAAAGAGATAAAAGGAAAAGTCTATAAGGGAATTTTATAGCTTTACAAAGAAACTAATTAATGGTACTTGATGTGTGAAGTGATTTTTAATAAAGAAGTGATAATTGTTAATGGAAGAGGATTTTGAGACTTGTCTTGCAGGTTGTTTTTAGGACCTAGAAATATCTTTTTAGATCATTGTGTGCTGCTGTTTGGATGAATTGAAGTGTTAAATCTAATTTTTATAGACAGATTTTAAGGTTGTCCAATGTTAAAGAAGTGCTTGAGAAGTCAATACACATGACTTAGGGTTTTGAAATATTGATTCAAACATGAATTTAGAAGCTGTAATTTCAGTTTTACTGTGAAGATATTGCTTAGAGAAGCCATAAAAGATTGTAAACCTTGAACAGGAGGAATATGAGGTCATTGGATTTTCATTAGATCATAGTTTTCTTAAAAGCTAAGGTGGATTAGATGATAATCTCAAATTGATTATATCCCCATTGTTCAAACATTATATGTTCAGATCATATAGCTAGGAATTTAAAACTGATATGAACCTTTCTAGAACATGTCTCTATGTGTTGAACCACTATTGTGGATGTTTTGGTTAACTATATAAGCTTCAAAAGGAAGGTTTAAATCTCATGAATTGGAGATGGAACTTTGTTATTGCTCAAAGAGATTGAGCAAGTTACTAAGTGTTGTCATGTAAAGGAGTATAGACCTGATTTTTCTGTCAAGATATTAACGTTAACATTGTAATTTAATAGTGGAATGGAAATCTTCATTTTTATTTCTTAAGGAGGACGGATTTCATTTTAAAGAATAAAAGAGTAAGGAAATGAACATATTAATGAGTATTAAGATGAGAGTTAAGGACATTCTATGCTTTGGTGTATTGTAATATAGTAGAAGTTAGAAACTGATTTCTAAGAACATTAGTATCGGTTTGAGTCTTAGAAGAAAAGAGAATAAGAGCTTAAATTATAACTGAAAAAGAAACCTATTTATGGATATTATTGCAGAATAAAACTTAGGTAGTTAACAAAGGTAAAAAGGGTGAAATGTTGACTTAGTACGTTAATTTCGATTGAATAATCATTTATCAAATAGTGAGAAGAGTAGTCATTTGATAATCAAAGATTTCCAATGAGTAGTAGTTGGTACTATATGAAAGTGGCAATCGCACAAGAGGGGGGTGAATTGTGCTATTTAAAAATCTAAGAATAATTTAAAACAACACAGACTTTATACTGGTTCAACCAACACTGCCTACGTCCAGTTCTCCAACACTCTGTTGGGTTCCACTAACCGCAGGTTTAACGAGCACAGGTTCACCTGTCAACCTTTATAGAGTCTTAGAATCTCTCTAAACACTCCCCCTTACTGCCTGTAAGGCAATATCCCTGTTCTAAAGCACCAAGCTTTCAGAACAACCTCAAACAGTAGAGGATTTCAATAAATACGTTCACTTAATGAACTGATTTTGATAAACACTTAAGTACATATAAAATCTTTAAAACAATAAATACAGAGCAATGAATGAGTTTGTGAATATTCTCGTTTTTCGTCTCTACTCAATAAATGCTTGAATTCTGTATTTATATCTCTTCTCAGATTTTGCCCTAACATTCAATCTTCAAGAAGCCGTTTGAATTTAGTCGTTGGGTGCTCATAGCCGTTGGCATTTAATGCAGCTTCTTCATCGGGCTTAACTCTCTGCTCTAGCTTCAACTACTTCTTGCGTAGGGTGAGCTAGGAGAGAGACAGACTCAGTATTCTGAGCATTCGTACAAGATGTACTTTCTGGCAGCTTTTTCATTAGCGCTAGCTTGATCTGCTATCGCTAATCTCATAGTGTGAGTTCTGCACTTAAGCTGTTAGCTGAACAAATAATCATTTAAGATATAGGGAATGCTATTGCAAACTTAGTCTGTTTCCTCAAACGAGATAAAAACAATATAAGGTATTTCAGAGCTTTTTATATTGATAAGAAGGTGTATTATCGATAACATATTCTTTTAGATCAGAAAACATATTATATTAGCATAAATTCTTCTATCAATTGCTAATCCCTTATCGCTAGATACTTGATTGGTTATTAGCTCCAAGAATGCAATTTTCTAAGTATTCAGAGGTATTTCAAGGTATCCTATTATCGATGGATAAACATGTTAGCGCTAGCAATCATGTTAGCTCATTTGACTCATTTGCTCTTAGGCATTAGCTATCTGAATGATTATTATCTGAAGCTCTTTTGTTATCGATAGCTTATCCTATTATTGCTAGCTGATTTCTTTTGTCCACAGACTTAGTTCATTTATCTGCTGGTTTCATTTATTCATATGATCAATGATCTTCTAGCGATGGTATCTTTCTTAGCGATAGTGAATGACTTAGTGATTGATATTAACCTTGTTATTTCTAAGTCCTCACTTGCTATTCTTTTCTGTCTATTAGCTATAGAGATACTCTTAGCGATAGAGATATTTCTTTTAGTTGATCTGCTAAGCTAACATCTGCTAAGTTATCATTTGTTATTTGATGGTTCTTCATTAGTGATGAATCTTTATTCTTACGATAGTGAATCCGTTACCTATCAGATTTTACTCGTTTAATTCAGAGGTAACTCACACTTATGTTTTCTATGGGTCAGTCTTCTTTAAAACTTAAGATTCTAACACTATAATGATTATTAGTAGGACAGTGGTTTAAGCAAGTGACGATGTTAAGGTATGATATAATGAGAATGAAGGTTGAGTTTTAAAATCTAATGTCCCTACTTTGGTGCATGTATGGGTCAGACAAGATGGGAGCTTGGTCGGGCTTAAGGCTATACGATAATCATGCATATTTAAAGTAAGGTATGAGGAGGATTGAGATATTTAGATATTGATTGGGTGTGAAGAAGAGAATTAAGTTGGTGTAACTATGGGAAATTAGTTAGTAAATACTATTATTGATAGTTTAAATCAAATTAGAAACTTTGTAATGAAAAGGTATGGACTTTGGCATTGAAGCTGAAACATTTGGAGTTATCTGAATTATTAAAGACGTGTTTTGGCATTTTAAGGAATTAATTTATTTAAGCTACAATTTTTGAGATATGATTGTGATATCTAAATGATGTTTTTCAGTTAAGAAATCTGCATTAAATGGCTGTCCATAGTTGTAAAGGTGTTAGGATTTTGATATATTTTGGAATAGATTATTTATAAGTAATCTTTAATCTAAGAAGGTCACGATAGTTATAATAAATTATAATCTTTCGTAGATATAAAAGAATGGGGTAGTATTAATAACATTAGGAACCTAGAGAGAGACGCGGAGTAAAGGAACAAATATTAACTTCTATTATAATATGATGTATAGATACACTTTGTAGAGGTATAAGTTCATCAAGACAGTTGAAAGGGAAGGAGCTATCTCAAGTTTGAGTTAGGAGTATAGGTAGCAGTTTATCTCATTATACTCAAACTGCATGTATAACTTTGTAATACCGTTGCATTTAAGTGCTATGTCTTTTATTCCTCATGTTGGAGTATTCCAGGCTTAGGTGGTTCGCTACCCCTTTGCCAAACCAGTTAGTTATAGCTTTAAATGTTATAATGAGAAGTCCTGTAGGTAGAACCTCCACTAGTTAACGAAGATATCGTTATCAGTGGTTGGTAGGTGCATATCACACCCAGAGTAATAGGATAAATGCTATCATTATTTGTGAAGGTTTATAAAATGTATGCATGGCAATGCATGCATGAATTTACAGTTAATGACATAAATTGCGTTAAACTGCTGTTTTCAGAGAAGATGGGAGATAATGAGATGGTTAGATAAGGCAGGAGCGCTGGAAGAAGATTAGATGAAGAAATTAAGATTATGTCATAAAAAGTGAGGTTGTCTGTATATGATGTAAAATTGAATTATTAAATTAATAGTAAAAAGCATAAAAAATAGAATTGTATAAACTTATAAATGGATTTAAAATTCCCAAGCACTATGAATTAAGAATAGATACCCTGATAGGGTTATTGTACTTTTAATTGTTTTATGAACCACTTAGCTTTAGACAAAGTTTTAAATTATTCAAATTGTCCGAAAAGCCTATTCCGATAGAAAGAAGATCGGTTTAATGTTTGAAAAGAAAAGGTTTTAAATTTTCGTACTTTTGGGTTTCTGACACTAAAAAGTGGTTATAATTTAATTAAAATGCTATAATATAGTAGAAAATTTTAGGTGTTACATTTTTTGTATCAGAGCAAAGATTTTGGCATAGGTTAGCTAGAATACTTTGCTCAATGGTTGATTATTTAAGGATACCGTTAGAACACCTTTAGAGAATTTTAATAGATAGCATGAATGGGAACGAAAATAGATGGAGTGTAAGTGGTTCTTCAATGAAGTCATCATGATTAGTGTGATAGGCAATTTCAATTTCTATGTGGATTATATTAAAGGTTTAGTTGAAGTTAAGCTTAAGATTATGAATTGATTAGATGAAACGAGATTTCATGTAGTTCCCCTGGATAAAGAGAAATTTGAAGTTTGAATTTGAACACCTAGTCTAATAGGGTAAATGTTGGAATAAAAGTTGATATTCTTAAAGTTTTAAAGGATAAGTTGTCAAAATCTAGATAGTTAGCATTTAAAGTAATTGAACTATGGGAATGAACATTTAGAAAGCTAAGTGATATCTCTGAATTGGAATACAATAGATATTAAGGTTTAGATGAATATGATCAAGGATTAGAAGGACATTGGAATTTGTTTAAATTATGATATGAAGGTAGTCCTTTAATCTTGAAAGTATTATGGTTAAAGAATTGTATTCTGAGTAATTTACTTAAGAATTAGGATATAACTATTTCCAAATTAAGAAGCTCTCAATTTCATGATATTGAGGATTTAATTTAAGTATTATGGATATTCAAAGTACATTGTGGATAGTCTAGATGTTGACAGTTTAAGCCTGAATCTGACATATTATTTGGCAAAAAGAAAGGTTAAAGGATATTTATAAGTTCTTTAAATGTGAGATATAAGAAGTTTTGGGTGTTGGTTATGAACTTTGAGAAAAGTATAATATTGAGGTATTGGAGGTGAATTATGTTGATGTTCTATTGGAATTTGGATCAAATTTGCGATTTGATTCTAGATATTGATAGTTTTAAGCTTGAATTTAGCATTTTGTTGTACCAATTTCTAAAGGATGATTTAGTATATGGAAATAGATCGGAAGAAGATTTCCATTGAATTTCAATGATAATTAGGACAATTTCCAATATTGGGAGAGGTTTTACATTATAATATAAAGGTATATCTTAAAGTTGAAAGATTATTGAGCAAAAAGAAAGAATCAAAGATACTTATAGGTTCCTTAATAAGAGATTTTATTAGAGTTTATTATGAAAATTCGGTAGATATTTTTAAATTGGAGGAAGATTGAAGCAATTGTTATTCTTAGCAAGATGAAAAATATGAAGCCAAGAAAGGATTTGCAAATTTTGAGGATTTGTAATGTAGAAATCTAAGTTAAGTTCAATTTCTTGATGGTAAAGATGATAATATTAATAGCTTTTGAATAAGATTTTTCTAGAATAGACAAATTAGAAACCTTTGATTGTTAAGAAATGGTTTTAGAATTTTGATCAGTTTGATAAATTGAGGTTGGAATAGAAGGATGGAACGATATTAAAGGAACTGAGTTGATGTTTTTAGTATCATTGTTGAGGTTAAGATTAGTAATTATATGATTTGGGATTCATTTTAGCAACCATATAATATAAATTTAGAATGTTGGAGATGCCTACATGTATTCTGATAAAGATGTGAATAGTTGCAAGTTCGGATTTTGAATTATAAGAAAAACTTGTAAAAGGTCATTATTGAGTAACATGATTTAGCATTTATCATATATGAAGCCAGAGAATGCTCACAGACAAGTTATTAGGCAAAGCCTAAACCAGAGGTAGAAATTGGTCGAAGAATACCCTAACTGCATTGGTACTTGGTTTTCCTCGGATAGAAAAAAAAACAACTGAGGCAAGGAAAAAAGGGGTAAAACTCTATGCTAATATAGTGGGAAGATTGACCAAGAATGATGAAATTAAAGTTAATGTTCATTCAAGATTATTTATCTCAGATTTTAAGTTGACCAATGTGGTCTATAGTGATGTTATAGTAATGTTGGTAAGTATGGACTAGGAAATCCATAGCGATTGGCTTAGAAATTTAAGAGAAAATTCGTGAAAAACCATGAAGTTATAAGGAAAAGTTATAGGTAGGTAGAAGGTATGGGCCTTTAAGAGGATGAAACTGAATTAAGATACAGAGTCGTGTGGAGAGTTTTAATAGCAAGGCCGTTTTTCTGAATTTTGAGGACGAAATTATTTGTAAGGGAAGGGAATTGTAACACCCCAAATTTTCAAAAAGAGATAATAAGGATTTATTTAATATCTTGGGGTGTCATTTAGAAATTAAAAAGCCTTATAAATAAATGTACTTTTTTCCTTTTGCAATATAATCCATGCTCGATCAGCTATTGAATCATATTTATTTCTGATTTAAATCATTATTACATTATCAATATTAGTAGTTTATTTTCAATTGTCAAACTTACTCAAACAGTTGCCTATCTCATTTATTTATGATTAAAATTAAATGAACATCTAAATCTACATTTTTAATAACTCACACAATTTTAAAATTAAGCCATATAAAATTAATTCATATGTTCTCTTTGATTCAAATGAGTGCAATCAATGATTTAAATCATTTATATTCATATGAAATCAACTTTTTTTGTCAACAAATATATAATGAACATATAAATATGTATTTGGGTAAAGGTCCAATTTCGCCCCGGAAGTAACCCAGTAGGAGCTGATTTACCCCGGAAGTATCAACAAGAGCTGATTTACCCCGGAAGTAGTAAAAGCAGCACAAAATTGGACCGTTGCCCAATAACAAAGGGAGCATTCAGTGTCTTATGTGGGTCAATACGGGCCGCTTTTACTACTTCTGGGATAAATAAGCTCCTGTTGTTACTTCCGGGGTAAATCAGCTCCTATTGGGTTACTTCCGGGGCGAAATTGGACCTTTGCCCATATGTATTTTGATAACTCACAATTTTGCAATAAGCCTTTTAAAAATAATTCATATTTTCTTTTTTATCAAAAAATTGCAATCAATGATTTAGATTATTTAAATACATATGTAATCAACTTTTGTTGTTTTCAAGTAACATTTTTAATCACAAAATAGTTACTCAAAAAAATTATGTTCTTTAGTTTATTTCATTTTTATTTTTAGCTTCCGTGCATCGTACGAGAGAGAAAAATCTAGTTTTGGTTCTATTTTGGTAATTAAACATCCGTGGAAAGAGAAAAACTAAAAGTGAACAAGTTATATGCCACTAGTTCTCCTACTCTTTAACTTTATACTATTGGTTGTATTCTAGATCAGTTGAGGTCGGTGGAATGTTAAATTTGACTTAAGTATGATTATTGATTAATTTTGTTAAGTAATTTCTATAGTTAGGACTTGGAAAATGACAAACAATTCTTTTAGTTTTTCCTCTTTTTATATGGAAATTTATCAATGTTGTCTTTAAAATACATGAATGGGGGAAGTTTATTGGTGACTCACACTTGAAGTGGAGATTGTTCGAATACAAGTGCGGGTCAATGTTGAATGTTAAATGAAATTATATTCATATTCTTCCTCTCAAAATCTTTTGATGTATCAAAATGGATGTCCTGTTATGCTTTTAAATGTAGAAATTGAAAAGTTTAATGTTACATAAGAAAGATTGTGCAGTAAGCCAGAAGTCTACTAATCCAAATAAATTTATTGTTAGCATGACTTGTATGATCATCTAAGTTATATATATGAAGCATCAAATTTTTGACATTTTTTGACCAGATATCAAATTATTGATATTAAACATTGGCATCCATTAAAGAATCAGAAGATTCTTCTTGAATAGCCAACATAATCTAATAATTATTATGTGGCGCTTGTTCTCAAAGAAAATTATATAATGAAATGATCGCAATTTGTGATTTGGAATGGATCTCTACACTTTTGGAAGTATATCAAACTCATGGGCCCATTCAAATAGCATGTAAAGCATACAAATATTCAATAAATTTGATAGATGCATCTATAAGATGGTTACATGTGAGATTTATTATTAGTTTGCAACCTAAAGTTTGCAAGATCATTTGAATAAATCATTATGTTGAGTGCATTAATTCCAAATCATATGATCCATAAACCATTCATCAAAGCCACTATGAAATAGCTAGATTAATACTAATGAGTACAAAGTATCTTTCATTGTTGACATGTTACAATACTTATTGATATCAAGCCAACAAGATTGTCCTGGAAAAATTGGTTTTAGGGTAGAAGCGAGATAATTTCCATCTAAATTTTTTAAATGTGCAATGCATATGACTATTAATCCACCACAATGTGAATAGATGGAAAAGAAAACACATTGAATGCACTATATCAAATTAGATCCTCTAGTATGGACCAGAAGTTCATCACACTTTGCATTCATGAAATATTACGAACTAGATATAATTACCGATCTGGAGAAGTATTATCAAATTTCAATTCTAACAGAGAATGCTCCAACAAATGCAACATGCATGAAAAATCAATCGATTCCAAACATAAGTACTTTGGATTAAGAGGAGCTTATAATTAAGATGATCATATTGAGGAAGGAGGTACTCCAGAAGAATGTCAAGACATAACTAATTTAAAAACCTCAAAGAAGTTTTAGGTATCAGAAAAATAACAAAGATCTCAATAAGTTATGTTACAATGAGAAGAAATGGAATAAAAATGAATAAAGTTGTCGATAATCATTTTGAAAATGATATCATGTAATTAAATGAGGATCTTACACAGAAATATGTCATGAGATGTAAACATAAAGATTATTGGCAAAAGGGAAAACAAAAGGGAAAGCACAACAAAAATATGATTATTTTTTAGTCTGTGAAATTTATAGGCCTACAGTGCAAACACCTGAAGTATAAAGTTATTATGTGATATAAACATTTATGTGAAATATAGCTTTTCTCAAGGGCAATGAAGATTATGATAAGACATATTGTTTTGTGATAGATACAAGTATTCTACCAATATTAGTAGTCTGGTAGTATATGGAGAAAATATATGTCAATAATTGTATATATCCCACTTGATGATGAAATTTTACATGAGAGTCCTTGAATAATCCAAAATGCTAGAAACTTATACAAGAAAATCATTCAAAATATATGATCACATATAAATAATATAAATTTGCATTTTACTTGACCAATAGATCAAGTTATTAGATTCCTCAATTATTTTAAAATCATAAATAGCAGTTCCATATAAATACTTACTTATTTTGCTGGTATTACATGTTACAGTTTATGGAAGAATGAAGTTTTTGCAGGTACAGAAGTGGATAATGAATTTGAATAAATATGTGAATATGAGATATATCATACTGGTATGTTAGAGGAACATTATAGCAGAAGATTTGATGATAATGCAATTCGACCAAAATGAGATATGCTCAAATAGCTTTGCACAGAATATGCTTGGGAAATTAGTATACTCAATCGAGACAAAAGGATTAAACTGGTATTGTCACCAGGAGAAGTAAACATGAAAATGAGTATATCTTTACAAGAGGAAATGGCATGATGTACTATTTTTCCTTTAACTAAGGTTTTGTCCCACTGGGGTCTCCTGGAAAGGTTTTTAAGGGGCAGCTTCAATAAATATTGTGTACTCACTACTACCAAAAACAGTATTTACATCCCCATTTCACGTCTCTTTTTTAAGTATAAGATGTAGAAAAAAGGCGGTGGCAAAATCGTAAATATGTAAAAAAGTTTCAACGTCTCATTTTTAATTATGAGACGTGGATTTTAAAAAAAGAAAGCGATAAGCACGAAATAGGGTGGAAAAAAAGGCAGGAAGAACTTTCCACGTCTCACAAAATTTGTGAGACATGGAAAGGGTACTTTCCACGTCTCACAAAAATTTGTTAGACGTGGAAAGTACTGGATTTTAAAATAGATGTGGAAAGTACTGGATTTTAAAAAAACTTTAGACATGTCACTTTTCATGTCTCATAAATTTTATGAGACTTGAAAAACCTGTGGGGACAGTGAGACGTGAAAAACCTTTCAAACCCTAATTCTCTCTTCATTCATTTTCCCCTCTCTCTTTGTCCTCTTGTTCTCTTTTCATTTCTCTATCTCTCTATTCATTCCTCATTTCCTTTCTCTCGTCCTCTTATCTCTCTCGACGAATGGAGAAGGCGGCGACCAAGAGGAGTGATTTCGACGAGGTGAGCTCTGTTCTGCCATGCAAGCATAGCAATAGATTCGGGAATGCTTCCTCTTTTCATCCCTACCATTAGATTCCTCAGTTTATACCGTTTTGAGAGTTGGAGGTCCGACGAGGTTTAGGTTTTTTAGAGAATTTCACCAATTAAATTGGAGTTTAGGTATATAAAACAAGTTTTCCTAACGAGATTTGAGATTTTATGAAGTTTCATGGCTGGATTCTGAAATTTATAGTCTGAGTTACTGTTCACCGATGCTTTTATTTGATTCTTCACCTAAACCCAAATTAATTAGTGGAGTTTTACTTGTTTAATGCTGGGAATTGAAGGATGAAACGTGATTTCTATTTCTTTCTTTCTTTTTTTCAATCTACGTTCTGTATCCTAGTGGGATTGGGTATACTTTGTCGAGAGATCCACACCACAAGAAAGAACTTGCCTTCACTGAGAAAGAGAGGGATGCTCACTATTTGCGTGGTCTATTTCCCCCAACAACTATTTCTTAAGATACTCAGATAATCAAGACATGGAAATATTCTGAATGGTTTATGTTTTTGTGTTCTTTATAGTATTAGTTCACCGTGACTATCATTTTATTGTTCAGGTGAAGATAATGATCTGCCATATATGCCAGTATCAGCTTCTGTTGCAAAAGTATGTGGCAATGACATATCTTCAGGTGCACTTGTAGATAGGAAATTAATATAGCGATATTTTTGTCTACTACTTGGCTTGAAATTTTTTTCTTTTATCACCAGAAGGATTTTAATTTATCTGTGAAGTGCAAGTTGATAAAAAGAGATTATAAATACAGGGATGGTTAGTAATGGCAGCCTACTCTAAAATCTAATCTACGAATTTGTTGTATGCCCTTATTATCATCACTTTGCTTCAATATTGATTCCATATCATGAAAACCACATGTGCCAAATGCAAAACAGCTTTTAGTTTACTCATTTTATACTTTAATCTTTATACAACCAAATACTGGAACAGAGATGGACATTCCATTTGTCATCCCCAGAATAAGAAACATGATCACACTATCATACATGTCTTTTTCCAGTACAAAGTTTCAGTAGATTGTTCACCCCCTTATCCTCCCCTAACAAGATGATCCCCTACCCCCTCACCAAGAAAAAAGTTGCATGCTTACTTAAGAAAAATACATAACTATATAGGTTTTGTTATTTCTTCCATACAATGGTCGTTTATAGAATATTTTGCCTATTTAAATCAGATCCGCCTTGTGCTTGAAGAACATGGAACTATTGTAGAAGTTGTTCTTTTGTTTTGATAAGAAAACATGCAAAAGACAAGGTAGTATTTTGCTATTTTACTTCTTGTTTTTTTATTATATGTTCATTAGCATTGTTAAGTTCAATATCTTTTAACTTGCTTAGGTGTTTTCAGGAATTGTTATTCTCTTTTTTTTATATACTAAATGTTAGTTTAACCTTATGCTCCCTTGAATGTATGTAGCTTGGTGTGTGCTTAAGTAACCACATTAATTAAAATTTTGTTTAACTTATGCAGGAAGTTGTTTTGTGAAATTTGCACGTAGGTCAAGCTGAGAGGGCTATCAAAGCTTTAAGCAATCAATATACTTTTCCTGGGGTGAGCACTAATTTTTTTGAAATGTAATTAAGTAACCCTTTATTGCTGCCGCTAAATTTATCAGCTCAGATAAAGTTTTTTTGTTGTTTGAGAATTGACGTATTTAATTTTCATGAGTCATCACCTATTGTTGTCAAATTTGCTGACCAAGGAAAAGGGCATCCTAGTAATTCTTCAAGAATCTCCTTTTCACCTTGTTCTTGTAACAGTACTTTAATATGTTCGGACCAAATTTGTGCTTGAAGCTGGATATATGCAACAATTATCTGACAAACCAACCCAAGCTCCATCCCATTTGGTTTTTGTTATGGGATATTATGCCTTGAAGTCTACTAACTCTATCATAATTACTTTTTTTAGTGGACCATGTTCATGATGACTCTATGCACCATCTGTACCTTTTGGCATAGTTGTAAACTCTCTATTTAGGTTTTGAAGATTCTTAGAACAGTGACTATATCTTTGAAATTGCTTTCTGTTAGGTTTGTTGATTTTTGTCCATTTGCTTACCACCCTTCTCCCTGTTGCACTGACCCAGTCAATTTATTTCGTTTTTGCACTTACCTTTGCAAAGAGATGTAAAGCTGCTTTGTTCAATATTACTCATGTTTGCTTATTGATGGTGATTATGTCCTTCACTTTGGCCTAATCCTACTGCAGAGGAAAGCTGGAAAGAGAGAATGGAACAATATGAATGTAGAAATACTTATTGTTTTCCATCATAGTTATTGTAAGCATGTGTGAAAATGCTTGAGAATGATGAGTGTCTTTCTTCTTTGAAAATGAAGTTTAGCTTCCATTTTGACCTTGAAAGGAGTGACGGGTAGAAGTTATATGCACATTCAGCATTTGTTTCTACTTTCTCTATAATCTTGAAAGGAGTCTTCCTGGTTCTTGTAGTGATATAGGTGATGTGTTATCGTGTTGTTTTCAGGTTGACACTGTGGCTTACTACCTGTCAGTTCTTAAGGACTTGTTCCCTAAAGGAATCAATCTTCTCTCACTGTTTTCTAGAATTGGTGGTGCCAAAATAGCGCTTTACCGGCTTGGAATTCCTCTTAAGAATGTTATTTCAGTTGAGAAATCAGAGGTAAATATGAGCATATCCAGTTGAGTCATCTCTCTTCTTTGATTACTATCGTATTTTAGACTTGGTCAAAAATATAATGGCCAAAGGTCATTGATTCTTTTGAAAAGATCACCTCTATTTAGGTCAGTGACTATGATCACTTTTGTTTCTAATGTGTATGTAATTGGAGTATTGGACTAATATTTGTTTAGCCATAAATAATAAAATTAGTTCATTTTTTCATTTTAAGTGTTGTATTTCTATTATTCCGATAAAATATTAGGGTTTTTATTGGATTGGGGTTAATCATCCTAATTAAAAAAATATCCTTTTTTGTTTTAAAAAAAGGCTTTCCACGTCTCTTATTTGAATAAGAGACGTGGAAAGTGAGGCTTTCCATGTCTCATTTTTGAAAAAGAGACGTGGAAAGCTAGCACTAGTCACTTTCCACATCTTACATTTAAATGTGAGATGTGGAAAGTGAGACTTTCCACGTCTCCTCTATCTACGTCCCACCAAAAAGAGAAGTGAAAAGTCCAAAAAAAAGATGTGAAAAATGTTTTCTGTAGTAGTGACTCTTTCTTCTTCACTAGGTTTTTGTCCCAGTGGATTTTTCCTAGTAAGGTTTTAACAAGAAATAATATTTGTTTATGGATATCGAGTGTTATGAATAATTGAATATTTTTCTTCCAGAGTGGATGCCCATAATCCAAACTCTTAGGATTTTTTTCCTATAACATCTTAATGAATGGCTTGTAGAAGTTTCTTATGATTATTTCCATTATGCATATCTTTACTCCATTGTAAGTATATTTATAGACTTTAATGTGAGGAGGCCTATAAATATAGGCCAAGCACAAGGCATTTGTACCAAGAATTACATGTGAATGAGAAATGCCCCATTCCTCACTCTTCTAATGTTTTCTCATGTTATCTTAGCTTATCCCTATCTTTCTTATTTCTTGTTTCTTGTTTCTTCTTATTTTCATAATAGTATTAAAATTATGTAATTGAGAAAACATCATAAATTATTTGTAATCCATGTTGTACAAATCCATTGTCATGATTTTGAACTTATTGGAAAGATCTTTATTTATCTACATTATAGGAGTATGTAACAATTCTAAGGAGCATTGTACATTTTTATCATATATTGAAACAATGTCTATGTCATGAAAAGAGCTCAAACTAAGAAGTTATGAACATGAATGCTGAAAATCTTAACACTACTACAAAATTATGCTAACACGGCGCTACAATTTCAACGCTTACAATAAGCATCGGGTTACACCTATTTCGACACTTATGGCAATAGGCGCTTATTGCCATAAGCACTTGATTGCACTTGATTATTACATGTTTTTATCTAGGGAGAATTGCAAATAGGTCCCAAGCAAGAGAATTAATTTCAGACAGGTCCATTGACATCTCCTTCACTTGTTAACCAAGGCTATTGCAGTTGCTAATAGTTGTCATTAACAACTCCTTGGGACCTCTCTGAAATTAATTATCTTGCTTGGGACCTATGTGCAATTGTCCCTTTTATCTACTAATAATAGGAAATTAGCATTTGTTTTATGCCATTAAATGGGGATTTAGGCACTTTTATACTTAGGATACAAGATTAGAGAGTTAATTGCATTTTCATTATAATTTGAGCATATTAGGCATTTAACTCATGCATTTATTGTTTCTAGCCTTGAAATATTTCACATGTGCTTAAAATTTCCATTGTAGGTGCAAAGAATAAAGGTCAAAGCAAGAACAAAGTAAAATAGGAAAGTTCAACAAAAAAAAGGAAACTTTTGCAAAATAGGAAATTTCCTATTAGATTGGTTGATTGGGTTTGCCAAAAATATTTCCTTTTTGTTATTTTTACAATAATAGGTAACCCTAGGCTTGATTGAGGTTAAGAAGTTTCCTAATTGATTGTTCTAATCACAACTTTCTATCTTGGCTAGATTTCTTGAGAGAAAGTGATTGGGTTTCCCCAAATATTTCCTATATGTTATGGGTGGCCAAATTAGGCAACTAGAGGCCATTTTCTATGGTTTTTGAGTGGTTTCTTGTGCCATAGAGGGGGAATCCAAATTTCCATATTTATTCCCCCATTCTCGCTTTCATCCCATAATTCTTTCCCCAAACCTTTCCTATTTGTTAATCCTCGTAAGAATAGGACACCTAGGCCAATTTGGAAGGTTTTTGGCTGCCGTCCTCTTGTGCTATATATAGGCAACCAACGAAATTTTATCTATCCCTTGTTAGAATAATTAGTTTTGATGATAACTAAACATAACTTAGGCATAAAGAAATGTTGGGTAAAGATCAGGAATAACATAGAAGTTATCTGATAGAAAATCCTAAGTATTGCCTAATCGATCAAGTTCAGATTACAAGTTAAGAAACTTAAAGACTAATCGATCAGGGACAGATTAGGTTTAGATTGGAAGATAGGTTTTCATTCGCCCAATCGATCAGAGAACCCCTGTGATCGATCAGAGGTATTCTTTAATCGATCAGAGAAAATAAATGAATTTAGCCTAATCGATTAGAGAGACTTAATCGATCAAAGAGATCTTAGGAGCTTTGTCTAATCGATCAGACAAGCCTAAACGATCAGGACTTGCCTTCAATCGATCAGAAGAACCAAAGTATAATTCAATCATAATCTAAGACTAATCGATCAGAGGGCATTAATCGATTAAAGTAATTTGAGTGATCGATCAGGGAAAGCATGTAACCTGAGTGTAACATGTTTGCAATCGATTGGACATGCCTAATCGATCAGGGTTCCCCTGTGATCAATCAGATGAGTATTTTTCTAACTTGATATTCAGTGATGCAGGCTGTAATCTATGAGTAATCAATGTGTGATCGATCAGAAATCAACCCCTGTGATCGATCAGAGGCTGTAATCAAAGTGGTGATAGGATTTATTCAAAATCAATGGTTAAGTCTATTTTAAGCTTTCCAAGTAAAGAAATGCACAGACCTACTTAAGGAAGTTAACATTAGCATGCAATCTGATCCTTAGAGCCATTCGAACTCACCTACCACTTCCAGCGATAAATGAAGAGAGATGAGCTAAAGCAAGACAAGTACAATGGAGTTAATGCTTCAAAGATTACAACCCCAACACTCCATTCCATATTAATCAACTCTCTGGACATTCAACGGCTATAACTTCACAACGGGCAAATTTCCAGAAGAGAATATAAAAGGCCTGTAAAGAAGTTGGTTGAAGACATTGATTGCATACATTGATTATCTGTGCTAGATACACTTACTGCATTCAATACTCTTCCAACCTTAAAAGTTCATTAAGTGCTTATTGTACTTCAATGTGTACCATTATCAGTTCATTAAGTGAACAAGCTTCTTCTGTAATCATTTCTAAGTGAGGAACACTCTTAAGATAGTGGGATCTTAAGAGTAGGGTGTAATCTTACAAAGTGTAAGGGGGAGTGATTAGTGAAGAGAGAGAGATTTCTTACTGTCACTTGTAAAGGCATTCAAGAGCCTGATTTAATCTTGAAGTGTTAGTGGAACCCAATTAGAAGTTGGAGAACTAGACGTAGCCTTGAGTTGGGCTGAACCAGTATAAACCTTGTCTTTATTCTGTCTAATTTTTAAAAGCACAATTCACCCCCCTCTTGTGCATTACTGCCAGTTACATTCCTCTCTAAAATTTTCATCCTCCCCCCTCTCCTCTACTCTTTGGCAGAATTCAACCTTCCACTACACTCTAATGGGGCTACCAATTCAATATGAGGACTGTTGCTTTGAGAGCATGAGTGGTTAGGCACTTTTGTGGGGATCTTGATGGAGAAAGGCAACCAATGCTTTGTCATCATAATTGGGGAGTTATTAGTTTTCTTTTCTTGCCCAATTTCATCTAGGTATTTCAATTCCATGTGTTTTGGTATACGTATATGTTTTTGGAACAAGTCGTCTTTGAATTTCTGTTGGTCATGCATGTAATCAAGCGATGTTCTTTTATGTGTATGAACCTAGTGATGTTTTCAAGATATTATGCAATATATGTACTTCATTTATATCTCCTTTGGATTCCTAGAATATGTTGGATGCATGCGCAATTGAATGTGTGTTTAGACACTAGATCCATTATTGGAAGGTTTGATCTACTTCCAATGAGAGCATCTTTGTGTGTGTGTTTACAATGAATCTTCACAACCAAGTTGGGAATTAACAATTACCTATTTGATTAATTGAATGAGCGATGCGCCACGTTAATTAGTTGATTAGGTTAATTGGACTAAGAACAATTACCTTTGGTTTTTTACATTAGAACTTGGATTATAGTTGCATTTTAGGTTAGTTTTAGTTCTTACAGTTGCATTTAGGTCTTAGATTAGTTGTAGGTTGCATCTGCAGTTCATAAGTTAACAAATCCAAAAAATATTGTTCTTGCTATGTGGTGAATTATTCTAAATAAGATTTGAATTGGCCTTGTTGGGATTGAATGCTATCTTGCTTGCACATCAATTGGAAATTGTTCAAAATTCATCGACACTCACACTAGAGCCTGCTGTCAATGTTCAAAAATTTTGCCCTAAAATTTATGATCTTTAGTTTTCTAAAGTTTTGGGCCATTCTAAGTAAATTCAATAGCTATGTTGTTGGGTGTTGTGGATTTTGGCCAAATTCCATCGTTTTGGGCACTTTTTCATTTTTTTCTTTATTTTCTTGTATTTTTTCAGATTTTAGGATAGTTTTGTTTTTTTAATTTTCTCCTTTGATTTTCCTTCTTTCTTAGTTTGTTTGAGTTGGGTTCACCCATTATTCATTCCTCTATTGCCCATTTGATCTTGTGGTGCATCTTAATTGCTTGTTTGATTCTATGGGACTAAATCATTGAATTCTAATGTCTTAGAATTACAGAAACTTTGGTTACAATCATGATCCATTTGAGTATTCTCATTCTTTTGTAGGAAATACCACTTTGACAAAAGAGGAACTTTCTTTAATTCGTGATGAGCTTAACGAAATAAAGGCCATTTTCAAATCCTTTTGTAAATCCTATGAATCACTATGTCGAGACCAACCTTACCCTGCACCTAACCATCATTCATACTTTGAAGACACTTATCCATCAAATTGTTCCCCATACCATGAACCTTATTATCCATAATGCCCTTCCTCATATCATTCTCCATAGCAAGCCCCATGACGTGAACCTTTACCTCCACCATATAGGTCATACCATGAACTACCTTCACAATTCCAATGGTTGCACCATATTTTTATACACTTTTCATAGCTAAAATCATTAGATTATTGCATGTTCTTGGGGTAATTGCACCTAATTAGGTTAATTTTTGACTTTTGCACACTTTGTTGGAATTTGTTCTAGTCAAGGGCAATTTGGGCATAATTAGCATGATTTATTGTTCAACCCAATTTCAAGAACATTTTGATGCTACCTTAGGTCCATTTTATGTGTAGATCATGGAAGGAACACACCCAATGGAAGGGCCAAGTTGCAGAGAAGAATGCTGGACGGGAACAGAACACAAGAATGAGCTAAAAAGAGGGCAGAATCAATGTGAGTTCACCGTGGGCTCACCAAGGCAAACTCATGGCGAGCTCACAGACCCCAAAATTCAAGAATCAATGTTAGCTCATAGTGGCCTCGCCACGGCGAGCCCACGGTGAACGGGACGCATTAGCAATGCACTATTACGAATTCTAGGGTTCCTAGGGGTTTATAAATAGTTCCTAACACCCGAAATTCACTCCTCCAAGCCTCCAAATACGAAAATACCTCAGTTCCTCTAGGGTTCCATCATCTACCATCATTCCCACTCAAATTTCCATCAATTCCATTTATCTCCACCTCCATTCTTCTTGATTTTCAGCATCAACTCCCTTCCTTCTTCCATTTCCACCACATCTCTTCTTCATTCTTCTTCACTCATGAAAGCTGCTATGGTGGGTCATTTTGAGCACAAAATTGAAGACATGAGAGGCTAGAATCTTGGTGCTTTGGTGGTGTGAAGGTGGCTCTAGCTTCATGGATCAACATTGGGGAGTTTCTAGTTTGCAATTTCTTATTTCCTTTGTATTGACTTCTACTCTTTTGTATTGGTCTTGTATTTGGATTTAAGACATGAGATATGTGGTTGCTATCTATGTTTGTGAACAATATTGTGTATGCCTTAATTTAAATGTGATTGAGATACAATTTCCTATCTACTTGTGGTTGTATTCTTGGTTGTAGCCATTTTAGTGGTTGCTAGTGGTTATAGTCAAATTCTTCCATGCATGAATGTTGTGGTTGCACTTCATGAGAGTTAAATTGCATTTGTTTCAAGGCATTTCACAAACCAAGTGGATATTCACACTAAACCTAAGTAATGGCTATGACAGTGATTGCTAGATTAGTCATTAATTAGGGTTAGTGGACCCCTAGTGGTTTCTTGGGGATTTTTCAATTAGACTTGGTAAATTAAACTTCCACTTATCATTTTTAAAGAAGCATTTGAGTCGCCGTAACACTACCAAAGCCCATTTTATAAATTCCCTTAATCCAAACTCTTTTCACTCATTAATCTAAAATTCCAAAAACAAGTAATTGCATTTGTCAATAGTTTTAGTAAATGAATTTTCAAGCCAAAACCCCCATACCTTTTATTGTTTTAATTACATTTAGCTAGTTTAAGTAGGTCAAAAGAATCCTCAAGTGAAACGACCCGGTGTTGCAACCTATATTGCAATCCTTGGATTAAATTTTGATCTTAACCCCCAAGGCGCATTTAGGCAAAAAGGTTAAATCACCACCCCTTAATTTTGAATCATACAACCAATACCAACCTTGCCCACCACTATTTCACCATTCATACCAAAATACATACCAATCACCACCTTGCAACCTTCACCTCCACCTAAACAAGGCCCATTGAGGATGGAAGCAATATTATCCAGATAAACAGCTACACCTACCCTTGAAAACACATGTCCCAAAAAAAGCTATTTCCACTTGTAGGTATATGTTAACCTCATAAAATTCATGTCATTTTAGCACATTTTCATATAGTTCATACACTTTTTGGGTGGAATTATACGTATTTTGATGTAAATATGATAGGAAAATATGCCAAGTTGATATTTGATTTAAAGTCATTGAATTCTTGATTTAAATGTGAATATGTTACCCTCTTTTTATCAACTTTGGATTTTGTAGATTTGATTGCTTGTTAGGCGGGTGAAGCCAATCAATTATGCCACATTTAAGTTGTATTTGAAGCTAAAATCAAGGAGCAAGAAGGAAAAGAAGATTCAAAGCAACCAAGAAAGCTGAAAAAGTAGCAGGTAAAAAGTTATTGGCCACAGCCAAAAGCACAGGCAAAATTCTTAGCAACAGCCAAATCCTGAAAAATTCCAGGCAGAGAGTTACTGGCCGCAGCCAACCAGTACAGGCAAAATTCTTGGCCTGTGAGTTTTAGGTGTTTTTAAACCCTATTTTTGAGCTGGAAATTTTCACTATGCAGTCTGTTAATAGTTTTGGCCTCGGCCAAAACTGCTAACAGACTGCACAGAGAAAATTTCCAGCTCAAAAATAGGGTTTAAAAACACCTAAAACTCACACTAAAACACATCTTTTTGACTTGGGGCTTTCTTTGGGGACTACTTGGGAGCTAGGGTTTAGAGATTTTCAAGGAGATTCAAGTGGAGATCCAAGATTTGAAGAGATTCAACCTCATTTCCCTTGGTTTTTATTGTTCTTCTCTCTTTCTTCTCTGAAATTCTTCCATGGCTGCTCTGATTTTCCAGATCTGTATATTTTTCTTTATGAGTGGCTAAACTTCCATTCTAGGATTATTTTGAACCTTTGTATGGATTAAGACTTGATTCTTCCTCTCTTTTGGTATTAAATGATATATATGTGTTGATTTTATCCTTCTCTTCATGCTTCTAAGTGCCTGGCCACCATTTAGTTTGATTTGTTCATGTGGGTTTGACTTGAGGGAGCTAATCTATGTGTAGAACTTGATTAAAATCATGCTTGACTTGAAATTTACATGATAAATATAAAGTTTGTTGGTAAAATAGAGATATATTTGCTAACCTTGCATTGTCACATTAGGGTTTGTTCTTAAAGGGGATTTTCATGATTTGTAGCAAGAGATTGTGCATTTTAATGAAAAGATAAACTTTGTTTTGACTTGAGAGAGCTTAGTTAGGTGCATATGAACCCTAGAAAAACACATATATTCATGAAAAATACTATTTGAGAGGGAGTTCTTAATGTCTTATGAAATGCAAAGGGGATAAATAATCCTAGACCCTATTTAATCCTTTAAGTCAAAAGAACCATTATTTTTATCACTTTCTAGTTTTTAAAAATAGATTTTCACCATTTCTTTACACAACCCAAAAATATTTTCTTAGTTCAACTTGATTGAAATCACTTAGTCTTTTGCTTGGTCAAAGACTTTAATCCAAATCTCTGTGGGAACGATATTTTATACTACTTGCGATCCACGCGCTTGCGGTTAACGCTTAACAGTGAACAAGTTCCTGGCCCCGTTATCAGGGATTTGCAAAAATACGTTGGCGAACCCTGGGCTAGTGATATTAGATTTCGCTTGAACTTGTAAATTTTTTTATAATTGCATTTTCTAGTTTGTTTTCTTATTTCTTTTGTTTTAGTTTGATACTTGCTTTGAGTTATTTTTCTCCTAGGTACCTTCTCGGTCTATGCAAAGATTGGATCCGGATGGATTGGAGGTAGTTCTTGAAATAGCCAGCCTCTTTGAAGAAAGTGAGACTGAATCTGTAACCATGGTAGAAGATGAGTATGATAGAGCTACTGTGAATGACTTTGCTAGCAGAAACATGAGGGGTACTCAATCTTGTATCTGGATGCCTAAAATGCAAGCTCATACTTTTGAGATCAAGCTAGTGATTATGACAATGCTTCAATTGCATGGGATGTTTCATGGGCTTTACAATGAGGATGCTAACAAGCACTTGACGTAGCTTATACATTACCCAGACAAAAATGATGAAAAAGAAATAGCTCATACTACCATCTAGATTTTAAAAGTTCTTACTCCATCTATGTGGGGTCAAGATTTGCTCAAACCAAAATTCTTCGGAATAAACTTTTTCCCTGAAGGATACAACTATTGGGATTATGTTGAAGCATGGTCCAATGTGTTTTGGTTTCAAAATAAAAAAATTTCTCATACTCGGTTTATTTACATTAAAGCAAACACAGTGTACTAATTTCCTCATTGGTTTTATCAATGGTGGAACTTCTTTAGTCCTCTGACTGAAATCTTTCCCCCAAAAGTTGTTTAGGCCTTTGAGCTTTTTAAACAAAAATTCACAATTGGTGAGGATCCATTTCCATTGAATCTTCACTATTGTTCTAAACTTTCTGTTTCCTGGATTTTTTGCTGGAAATATGAGTACACTAAACTGGATGAAGGATCTACATTAATGCCTGTCCTTCAAAGAGTCCCATATTCCTGATGGTGGGCCAAATTTGAAATACCCAGGGTTAATTCACAAGCAGTAGAAAATTGGTTCATGAAAAATCCGCAACACCTCTGTGAGCCAGAACAGAATAAATTTCTCAACCAAAAGTCTAGGATTGCTTTTCTCATTTCATCCACAGCGGACAAAGCAACCCTTGTAAACCATTTAACATCCTTGTTACAAACTCTCCAGCAGTAGGAAAATCAGCCTTCTACAAGCCAAAAGGTCCCTTCTACAGCCTCAAAACCACATGGCGAAGGTAGACTTAGGAGAACACTGAAAATTCTGTAAAAGCCCTGAAGCATTGTAAACAAGAACATGTAAAAACACTTAACACTGTAGTGTCGGCAGAAATTATGTAAAAGCACTGAAGCATTGTAAACAAGCACATGTAAAACACTGAACACTGTAGTATCACTATAGTATCGGCAGAATACTGTGCATTTAAACTAACCAGAACTGTTCAAACAAGTATCAGTTTCCAGGTTATAAACACTGTTCAAAGGTCTATATAAGGATGCTCAGCAAATGAAGGAGGGCAAAACTGATTTCTAAATCCGAGATAGCCATTGTAGAGAGAGAAACCTAGAGAGAGAGGCTCTGAGTGTTCTGAGAATCTCTTCCCTTCTCTTTCTTTCTGCTTCCTTTGTTTATTTCTCGGTAAGTTTGAGGTTCCTTTGAATAAAGTTTTATATTTTCCAGTTTCCCAGTTACTTTATTACTTTCTACATCATATCCTTACCTCTTCTAGGAATCAAACTAATCAATGAACTAAATTGGCAGGTTCTACCACCTTAGTTCATACGCCCTTTGATTCTTACAGAACACCCCCTTTTGCATCTGCATAGTTATTTATGTTTTAAGAAGTGTTTCTTCTGCTCTACTTCCTTCTCATTTTTCTACTCGTGATCCTCCACGCTCTCCCGGGACTCGCTCCCCCTACTTGAATAATATGATATTAATGTGAGATAACATTTTCTTGAACTATGATCCAAGCAATCGAGTTATACTTGTACCATTGAACTTATGAACAAATAACATTCTCATAGCTCACATGTAATAAAAAAAAATGCACATTAAAACATAGAATTGGCATCCATGGCCATGATGCAATTAAAGAAAAACATTCAACTTGTTCGAGATAAATTAGTTATTCAAGTTATAGCTAAGTATAATAAAATACAACCACAAATTTAATACAATAATGCATAATGTTGCACCAATATTTTTTTTGTTTCTGATTTGTTTTCATTTAACCTTCCTTCTCTTGACATTTGGACTGTTTTAGGTCTTGTGAAAGGATCAGATCCTACACATCAATATGATGCAATGTATATATCAAGAATTAGCTATATATACTACATGCATGCATCATGATATTTGGGAATTAAAGTTTATCTTACTTGTCATTTAAACCACAACTTAATTTTCTCTTTTAACTCCACATGCTTCTCTCCCATGATTTTTCATGCATATTCCATTTTCAAACTTTAATTTATATTAAAAAATTCTTTATATATAATTTGGTCTATATGTCGAAACTGAAAGTCAGGGCAGTTTTGCACAAAATTTTCATTTTGCTTCCTAATGCTTCCAAGCATATTTTCTAACCTATACCCTGCTCAATCTTTCATTTCAAACTCACGTGGAAGCATCAAAATAGCAAAATTAACTCCTTCCTTCATAATTTCTCGCACTTACATAAGAATTGAACTCATACTAGAATTGGACTAAGATGGTTCAATCATTTAGGACATTCATTTAATTACAGTTGATATACTCCCAATCCATTTGTTCATTTATTCATGAATAATTTGGAAAAGCATAAAAATAATAGAATATGTTTTAAATGCAATGCACTATCATACACAGATTACATTTTGTAACACCCCAAAATTTGGAAATAAGAAATAAGGAGACATTTTAAGTCTTGGGGTATTATTTGGAAATTAAAAAGCTTTATAAACAATTTTATGAAGCTTGAGGTATTTTAGGATTTTAAGGCTTATTTATTAATAAAATTGAAGAAAACTAGTTAGGGGTTTATTTTTAATCTGAAAATTTGAAGGAGATAGTTTTGAGGCTTAAAGAAAATTATAGTGAAAAGAAAATCTCTATCTTGTCATAAGAAATTATTTTTGAGTAGGGAATAGACTCAATAATAAAAGTTGACGGAGAGGGACCAAATTGAAAAGAAACTTTGAAGGGCAAAAGGATCAATTGACACCTCATCTCCCTTATACCCTTCTTCCTTTCCTTCCCCATTTCACTCCCTTTCATCTTCTTCTTCAAACCAGACCATATTCAGAGTCCGTGAGCCCTTCGCCGGAGATGGGGAGCTCCAATCTCACATGCAAGACCATATTCAGACTCCAGTGAGTTTCCTTTATCTATTCCCACCCTCTGTTGCTCTGAGTTATGCCGTTGTGAGGAATGAATGTCGATGGTAGATGGGCTTTTTTTGGGAGGGGCGTTTCACTTATTAAAAGGATTAGTAAACAATAAGAAAGGTTTTCTTGAAGAAATTTGGGAATGTATGAAGATTCTAGGCTGAATTTTGAACTATTTTGCTTGATGTTACTGTTCATTCACAAAGTATTTCGGTTTTCCATCTAAATTGAAGATAGGTAGTGTTTAAAGGTTTATTGGAGTCAGTTAAAGTTAGATTCTAGCATTTGCATGTCATATTACTTGAGTTAATGATGAAGTTTGAATCTGAAGGATATTTCTCTGCTTCTTTGGGTGTTTGGGTTTAATATTGTGAGCTCAAGTTTCTCTTATTTGTCAAAATAGCTGATTGAAAAGGGAAAGAATAGTGCTTTGAAACTGAAATATGATTTAGATTCTGAAGCATTAGTTTGTGCTTGCTGCTTTGAGGATATCTGGGATAAATAAATGTTAATTGTGAATATGTGTGTCTATGTGTGTGTGTAGGATGATTTAAGTGTATGTATTCTTAAGTTTGGTTTTTGACGCTATGAATTTATTATATTAAATATTTGATGGCTCGCATGGAAAGTCCTTGAAGATTAGAACTAATCTTTTTTAGTTTTCCCAATTTGTGTTTAAGGAGTTCTATAGAGGATTTGTAGAGGAACTTATGATTTTCGCTACCCCGTTTTGTATTGGTTGTAATAGGGGTTGTCATTTTTTCACTTTTACTTGCAGTAAAACAATTAGAGGATGTGATATAGGATGCTTATGTGCACAAACATGTATTCGTTGGTGTAATTTTGATGTTTGAGGTTATGGGGTCAGATTTTGGAATTTGGAAGTGATAAATGAAACTTCACAAGTTTTCCTTTTGGATGTTCAGTCAGCCATTATTCTGAATGAGGGATTGATGACTCCTAGAAATTCATGATATTTGAGTATATTTTACTTGAGTTTTTGTCTATTATTTGTACATTTTGGATACTCAAGAGGGAAAATGCTCATTTGATTTTCGGTTGCACATTATTGTTAATTATGTAGATTTTGATTGTTTTTATAGTTAGTTTCTTATGTTGTTGTATATAATTTTTGTAGGAATAATTTGAAGCAATAAACAAGAGATTTTAGCCCTCCACCAAGCTCCCAATTGAACAAAAATAAGAAGAAGCCAAAGCAGCTCAAAGAATAAAGAAAAGAAAGGCAAAGCAGAGAATAAAGGACTTCGCCGCCGCGGCGAAGTGCATCTGCCTCTGCCCCTATTTTGGAGAGCTCGCCGTCAGCTCGCCGCGGCGAAAGCCACGGCGAGCGACAATTGTTTCTGTGTTTTTGGACTTCAACGTGGGCTCGCCGCGGCGAGACCCACGGCGAACTTCGCGTTTCTGCGTGTTTTGGACAGAACATGCGCGTTTTGACTGCTAAAAAAGCTAGGGCTTCGTTGAGAGCCTTCATTCTTCGACTTCTGGGCATATTTTGGGAGTGTTTTGCTCTGCTAGGGCTTGGAGATTGGTGGGATTTGGCTTGGGCTCGGAGCTTCAAAGAGATTTGGGCTTCCTCTCTTGGTTTATCTCTTCCTTCTTCATTCTTTTCTCTTGTTCTGTTGTAATGTTGTATATATATGCTCCCTTGGAGTTGTAGAACATGAGTAGCTAAATACTTTGATTCTAGGATTATTTTCAACCCTTGTATGTATTGATTCTTGATTCCTCCTCTTGATTTGTGATTAATGATATCTATGTGCTTATTTTACCCCGTTCTTAATGCTTCGAAGTGCTTGATCACCATTTAGATGTTGTGTTAGCTTGATTTATGACTCGACAGAGCTAGGTTGAGTGTAGAACTTGGGTAAAGTAGTGCAAGAACCGGAAGTTTGCATGACGAATGGATGGTTTTGTTGGTAAGATAGAGATATACTTGCTAGCCTTGCATAATCAAATTGGGTTGGAGTGTGATAATTGGGTTCTATCAAATTGTGGCAAGAGATTGTGCAAAGAATAGGACTAAACACTTGTTCTTGACTCGAGAGAGCATTACAAGTACTCTTTGAACCCTAGATTAGCACGTGGTTTCGTTGAGAGCTTCTTGAGGGGAGGTTAATTGAGTTTTGAGAAGTACAAAGGGGGATAGATAATCCTAGGACCCTTTTTATCCTTGAAGTTGGGGAATCACTTGTTTATATTTTATTTTCTTATTTAATTTTCAATCTCAACATTTGTATCACTCAAATTGGGCGAGAGTGTGAAAATCATTGTTTGACTGGGTTTTGGACAAATCCTCGTGGGAACGATACTCTACTTATCACTTTATTACTTGGCGCGACCCGTGCACTTGCGGCGCGTGGCGAACAGGGATATATCTTTGAAAGTTAAACACTTCATATGATTAGAAGAGGGTTTTCTAGTTAAGGGAAAATATTTTCAAAAGATGAAAGATTTTGAGCTCACTGTTTAGTCAGAAAAGGGCCAATTTCTATAATGAGAAACTAAAGGAAATCATTCTTTCTTGATGGCATTGGAGGATGAAAGTTAATTATGCGTTCCCCTTTATTTGGCCAACATCCTTTGAGGTTGTAAAAGTTAAGTTATGTTCAATCTGAGCACTCTAATAAACTTGTAAAGGAAAGGAATAGGAAATTAACAAGGTTAGAGGCAATAATAACAATTGAAGAGATTGTTGGGAGAATTAATGTTTGGGGATTGTTTGGATTGAGAGTTGATTTCATGATTTCATTAGCTAAAGTAACTAGATGATGGATGATGATTTTGGAAATCATAATCTCCTGTCTATATATATATATGCTCACCTTGCTGGGAAGTTTGTTAAAGTTAAAGAAGTTATAAATGTGGTTTGAGGAATCCCTAAGAGATTAAAAGAATAGTTTAAACTATTGATTTGTGGTTTAAGTGGTGGCAAAATGATGACAAGAGAACCAGGGAATGTTTTAGGTTTGTTGTTATGATCAAACTATTATGGTGAAGTCTTCTTTTTTCTGGAGGAGAGCTCTCTGTCTCTCTCATCTAAACCCTAACATCTGTGAGTTTCACCGTTGCTACTTCTTCCATAGCCGACGCAGCTGCTAATCTTCTTGAGTTGTGTCATCGCCGAAGATATTGCCGTAATCATTCAAAATATTGCTGTCATCGATGAAATTGCTCTGTTCCAGGAGGGAAGCTGTGTCTTCCTTCATGTAATTTCTACAATCTGCTATTGCTTTGTCTCTTCCAAGTTGTTTTTCCCTCTATCCCTTTATCTATACTCGATGCCATCCTTCGTTTTTCTCATCTTATCTCTCGCCGACTCCACCTTCAATCTTGCTGCTTCTTCATCGTGTTGTCTCTTGTTCTTTTTCCTCCCCTTTGCTTTGGACTTTATTGGTTTATCTGCCCTACTTGCTATGTTTGCTGTCATCATGCTGGTTTAATTGTGGGAAGTTAATTTCTGAAGATTGGAGAGCTCTTGTCTCCCTCCCGAAAGCCCCAATTTGTACCGTCTCAATCAATTCCATCGTTGTTTGTTCATCTTGGTCCTCGTTTCTGCAGGTTTTAATCTGTGTCATGCTCTGCTTGTTTTATGGCTCTTGGTATTGTTCTATCTCTTAGATGACTTAGCTTCGAACTGCTCTTTAGTATCTTCGAAGTATTGTAGTTAGCCAATAGCAGGTTCAATTGATCAGCTTGTGCAGTTCACTTCCTTGTTTTATGTTTAAAAGGGATAAGATAGCGGAATTGCAGAATTATTGTATTTTCAGGTTCTTATATCTATTGATGTGAATTCCCTGTCTCTCTGCTCACTCTTTTGATTGAGTGGAAATCCAATAGAATTTGGTGTTTTGGAATTGATCTTTTATCAGTATGTCTCCTTCTTTTGGTTTAGATGAGTTGTTATCTGATATGGGAAACGATGTTCTTGCAAACATTGTGGACAGCAAAAGGATACATGCATCAAAATTGAAAGCTTTGATAAGAATTTACTGGAACTTACAGGGATGGGTTTCAATTGTTATGCAGAGTCATAATTCATTCTTGTTACAATTCCAGTTTCAAGAGGATTCGGCTTTCTTACTTAATCATGGGTCATGGCTTCTTCAGGGTTATTTTATATCATTGTCTCCATGGAATCCATCTATTTCCTTCATTAATGGTTTTGGTCATTTATTTCCAATTTGGATTCAGGTTCATGGTTTGCCTTTAAAGTTATATAATGAAGATACAGCCAGATATCTTGGTGACAATATTGGAAAATTCATGTACTACGATGAAAAAAGTCCTTTCAATGATTATGGCTTGCGTTTACGTGTTTCTATCTCAGAGTTGAGGTTGCAGCGTATTTTTCTAGGCTTGCTTCCTTTTGTTGATAATCCATCCAAGCAAATCTATCTTGTTTTGGAACAGATAGGACGACTTTGTTCTCATTGCTTGGGTATTGGGCATGTTGCCCAATCATGTTCATCTCGTCCCTATCTTCATTCTGCGTTGAAGATTTTTGTTGTGGGTAATAAACCTTGTTCTGTGGAATATGAGGCTTTTTTTATGGTATTGTTCTGACTTTAAAGATTCTGGAATTAAGCTTGAAGTTGATATGCGAAGGATCATGTGTAAAAGAAAAATGGAGTTCTTTGATTTGGATTGCCTGGATCGTAAGCGGTCTCATAAAGAATATTTTGACTTTGACTCTATATCAATATCTTCTCTCTGGTCTAATCAGATATCAATGGACTCTAATCCAGTTCAGGTAGCCAGCAAAGATCATGGTTCTCTAGGAAAGCGCTTAAGGTCATCTGAGGGAGCATCTTTTCTTGATCTTACGCCAAGGAAAAGGATTAAATCATTCATAGAGAAATGCGCATTTTTCCATCACCTTTGTTTAAAGAGAAAATTTCTTCATATATTTGAGTCTCCTTTTTCGCTTTTCAAACGACCTAGATTGAATCAGAATGAAGGGTCTTCAGCTCTTGGCTTTAAGAGAAAGTTTCAAGAAATCTCTGGTTTTGATAGCTTTGAATCATTCCAATCTTCAAATCGATGTATGGAATCTCATCTTTCTATTGCTATCTGGCTTCTACAATTGAATAAGCCAATCTCACCTTGTCAATTTGCTTCAACTATATTGTCTTTTCCAAGCAAGATGAAAAAGACAAGTCATCTTCATCGTATGAGGTATCTAAAGATTAGACATTTCTTATGAAAGGAATTTGCTTTTTATCCACCTCCTTTTAGAAGTAGCTCGTTCATATATTTATGGCTCATTATCATCATTTGATTCATTCTCTCATTTTTGTTAAAGTAGCTAGGGAAGCGGCCCATGAAAATTTTAAGTTGGAATTGTCGTGGATTTAGGAAAACCACGGCAGTTCAAAGATGTAGGCGTCTAATTGAGACTTTTCATCCTGATTTTGTTTTTCTTTCTGAGACAAAAATCCATGTTGATTACGCCTGCATTCCTTTAAGAAATTTGGGCTTCTCTTCTTTTGTTGGTACTGATGCCAATAATTTAGGTGGTGGTACTATAATATCATGGACTTCTATTTTTTCTATTGACGTTCTTGAATTGTCTCATCATGTTTGTCATTGCAAAGTTTCTAATAATGCAAACTCTATCTCATATTATCTGTCTTTTATTTATGGACCTCCATCCTCCTCTGATCATCATGTTCTTTGTGAATGGCTCTATTACATCTCGTCTCATATTGACTTACCATGGCTCATAGTTGGAGACTTTATTCAGCTTTATACTTCTCAAGACAAATCGAATTCCAAAGGCTGTTCTGCATCTATGACTAGACATTATAAATATTTGGAGAGTTGTAATCTAATCAAGCTGGCTCAAAAAGGTCCTAAGTTTTCTTGGACAAATAATAGAAAAGATAGAAACCTCATTCTTGAAAGATTGGACATGGCTTTCTACAATCAGAAGTGGTTGATCACTCATCCTTTCTCTTATGTTGATACTCTAACCATTGCAGCTTCGGACCACTGCCCTATTATTGTTAATACAGAACTCTCTAGACCTAAACGAAAGCACCTTAAATTTGAAGTAAAATGCATGTAGGCAATATCCCTTAAAGAATTCATGATCTTGAAGCTCGATTAACTTCGCTTTCACATTCAATTTCTTTACAAGATCCAGATTATTGGCAATTGGAATCAGAAATGCCTAGCCTCAAACATGAACTTGAGTTTCTTTATGATTGTGAACTAAGCTTCTGGTCACAAAGAGCAAAAATCAACTAGCATTTATACAGTGAACGTAATACAAAAATTTTTCATGCTTTTGTTAACAAGAGATGGACCAGAAACTCCATTGTCAGACTAAAAAATTCTCAAGGAAATTGGACTTCAGACCTTTCAGAGATTCAAGTCTTGGCTCACTCTTACTTCTCTAAAATTTTTTCAGGTTCTGAATCTTGGTCTTCTCTTGAGCTAATAGATCAGCGAAATTCAATCCCGGTTCCTATCCTGGAGGAATCTGATATCAATTTATTAATGAAGGACATCTCTCTTTAGGAAGTTAAAGATGCTGTTTTTAGTCTACCAAAAAATAGTGCCCCTGGTCCATATGGTTTTCATGCAGAGTTCTTTCAACGTCATTGGGCTATTGTGCAGCAAGATGTTCTTGCAATGATTGTTAACACTTGGAATACTGAATTTCTGTTGAAATCACTCAACAAGACCAATATTACGCTTATTCCAATATCGGGTCACCCTCAAACCTTTAAAGACTTTTGTCCAATTAGTCACAGTAATGTCTCTTATAAAATTTTCTCTAAAGTCCTTTGCAACAGGCTTAAGGCAATTCTTGACAAACTCATAGCTCCTCAACAAAGTGCTTTTCTAAGGGGGCGACTCATTACTGATAATATCATGATAGCTTCAGATTGTATTAATCAGATTCATACTTCAGGTAAACGCTGCAAAAAACTGGCTGCTCTTAAAGTAGATTTCTCAAAAGCCTTTGATAGGCTTTCATGGCAATTTCTTATTGCCTGTCTTCAGCATATGAACTTTCCAGATAAATGGCTTAAGTTGATCTATCAATGCATTTCTACAGTGGAATACTTGATTCAGTTGAATGGGCAGATTATCTTCTCCATTTCTCCTGGTTGTGGAATTAGACAAGGTGATCCCTTGTCTCCTTATCTCTACATACTTGCTTCTAATATCCTTTCCGGCATGATTCATCTCTCGGAGTCTCAAAGCTTATGGAAAGGGATCAAAATTTGTAAGGAAGCCTCGCCTATCTCCCATTTATTATATGCGGATGACTCTCTTTTTTTCATGGAAGCCAACAAGGAAAAATTTTTGCACATCAAACATCTCCTGGATAACTATTGCTATTGATCGGGGTAAAAGATCAATAAGAGTAAATCCACACTAGTCTTTAGTTTTTGGGTATGTGTTTCCCCTTTACCCTTGATTTTTCTAAAACTTTTACTCCCTTCGGTCCTAAATATAATACCACTTTGACTTTTTTTTCTAGCCCAAAAAAAAGTAGTTTCAGTCCCAAAAAAAATCTTTTTTTCCTCAAAACTAATTTATTCTACTTATAAACTAGCCTATAATCTAATTTCATGTGACATATGTTATAATTTAGATATCTAATTTGTTTACTTAACTTCCACAAAAAAAAGTCAAAGTGATCTTATATTTAGGATCGGAGGGAGTATTATACATCATTAAATTAATTATTTGTAAAATTTTGGAATGTCAATAATTGCTATTAATTTTGGCTCCATCAATTCAAATTTTCAATTTTTGTTTTTGACCAAAAAATAAATCTAGCGCCGATACTGTTCGCCGTTGTCAACTGCTATAGTCATTTGTGATATCATCAGTTTATTCCTTACAATCTTTCCTTTTGCAACAGCTATTGAACGGTACGAATTCCATCTTGGTTTACCATACATGCACAGACAAAATACATGGACAGACTTTTGTCGAGGTTTGATTCTTCCACTATAAAGTTAGTGACTGGTGAAGCGGTTCACAACCAATTCATAAACTACTACTAATTTTACAATATAATCGTTTCGAAAGAGTAATTGTTTTGCACTTGCAAAGTTCATGCAATCATTCAACTGAAGTGGAAGATCCTAGTGCCCTATAATATTTTATTAGGTCAATTTCATCAAAATACATTGTACCAAAACGTGATAACAATGATGTTGAATTGAGATAAATTAAAATCGCTAAACTTGGAAGGCTCATCGGGAAATTTTGATCCCTCCCATGGCACATTGGAACTCGTGGCCACAAAAAGTGAAACTTGGATCAGCAAAGTCGACAAGCATTGTTGTCTATGGTCAAGTATGGGGGAAAAAACCGACGAGGGTTAAACTCGCAATTGATTCGTTAATTTAAGTTTACAGTTTTTATATTTTTAACCTACAAAAGTGTGTTAGCTATTCTTGAAGTCCGCGCTAACTTATCTAATTTGATTATTTTTAATAGCTTTATATGTATAGTTTATATAAACTTTTCTTCTAATAATGATAAATCATGAATGGTGGACTTAATTTTGAATAATTTGGATCTAAACTATATCAAAATCCAAGTGTTGTCATTTCTTCTATTTTAATTATTCAATTATACATGTTTAATAAATAGTTAGTGATAAAAATAAACTTTTACGTCTTTGTCATGAGTTTGATTGAACTTGCAAATCTGAGAACCTTGCCAAGTATGACATTTGTTTGTTTAATGTTAAGAATGATGCGTCCCTATGGCTTCAATTTCATATGAATTTATCATCAAAATGAAAAATGTAAAAAGCATTCCATAATTTAATGATCTCACGTCAGACATATGAAATCACCCAAAAGAAATATTAAAAAAAAAATATTGAAATACATCACAAATATAAAGAGGTGACTATGTATCCAATATTGAACTGATAAGATATGATTTTAGTGGACAGATTTGGAGGAGGAGGCAAGTCCTCCTATGAGCAGAATCCTTTTATTAGTGTGTCAATTGTAAGATCAACAAACCCAAAAGTACCATAAATATTAGGCCTGTGATTTTCAATGGGGTGTTGAAATGTTTTTTTCTGCAACTCAATAAACCAAGTCCTCAATCCCTCATTGTAAAGCTCCTCATCAAAGTCATGTCATACCTATTAGAGTATATATCTGAATTAGCAATCCTACATTCAGTTAGTTAGAGGCTTTTCTTCTTCTTTTTTTTCTCCGATTTATCCACCGGCACCCGACGCTACAAGCAACTAACGAATCCGGTTCGCGGGAATGCAGACCCACAATTGGGGAACCTCACTACCTACAAGTAATTATCATGACTACATATACTCAGGGCTCGAATTCAAGACCACTGGTTAAGTTAGAACAACCCACAGCCAGTCGATCTAAGTGTTTGATGGTAGCTAGAGGCTTTTCTACCAATATACTACACACAATAAAATAAAATACCAATATATTACATGTCAGTTAGTTAGAGGCTTTTCTACCAATATACTAAAATCGTTCTTCCGGTAAACGATTTTAGAGTTGTAAAGAATCGTTCACACGTGAAAAACGATTTCTGATTTGTAGTGCTAGACTAAAATCGTTATTTGCGTGAACGATTTTAGTTTGATGTGACAAACCTTTATCTCTCTTTCTGATGATATGGTACGTGGAATGAATTTTTAAGCTACCTTCTCACTTACATGTGAGTTAAATGAATGGAGAAAAAAATTATCACTCCTTTTAATTCAAAATATAAAATGTTTTTATCAAATTTGATTAAATTAAGGATACAAACCCATTAATATGATACATTTTTTTTAAAAAATACCACAACCATATTCCTTAATTCCCTAATTTCTTCACTTGATTATTGTCGAGGGAGTAATAGTGGGAGCAACTTGGGTAAACAATGGAAAAATCTAGAAATATCTCCTATATTTTAAAATCAAGATCAACTTTTTAAAAAGATTTTATATCAAGGACAATAAAACAATAACTACATAATATGCCAATAATGACCACCCAATTTGGATAAGGTGTGTGTATTAATCAAATTTTAAAATAACATATATTTTAATGTTATTTAGTATTTTTAAAATTGTATTGATTTTATTATGTATACATTCATTATTATATATAGGATTATATGGGTGCTCAGTGTGAAGGGCAGAAGGGGCATAATTGAAAATGAATGCCCTTCGAACATCTAAACTTAACATAATCTTATTCAAATTCTATGATGATTATTGATGTTTGATGTTATTATTGCATCCTCATCCTCAGTATAATATCTTTTCAAAGAGTTGATCTTGCTCTTAAAATATATGATATATTTCTAATTTTTCTCAATATTTACTCAAGTTGCTCTCATTTTTACCCCCTAAATAATAATCAATTAAGAGAGATAGATGAAAGGAAAATGGTTATGGTATTTTAGAAAAAACATATCATATCAACTGACTTATATTCTTAATTTAATCAAATTAGATAAATATATCTTATATTTTGAACCAGAAAGAGAGTTTCTCCATTCACTTAATTAACTGACATATAGGAGAGATGGTAGTTTAAAAAATTAGATAAGTATCGTATCATCAGAGATAAATACTTATCACATAGAAATCGTTTTTCAAGTGAAGAATTTATTTACAGCTCTAAATCATTCATATGAAAAACAACTTTAAATGTAGGCTATGTTTGGAATGGCTTTTGGAGGCCCAAAGGCCATTCCCGGCCGCAGAAGCTCAATCATTTTGTTTGGGTTGATGTAATTTTCGAAGAGCTTTTGGTTTAAAAGGGCTTCTGGAGGTGGAAAAGTCAAAAACAATTTTTTTGGGTTTCTAGCTTCTAACTTTTAGCTTTTTGCAATCAATGATGGAGAGACAGAAAAGGGAGGAATTATGGGTCCCATAAGTTAGTTGTGTATTATCTAATAAAGTGGGTAGGAAAATTAGACTATTGGATACCTAAACTTTTTAAATAAGATATTTTCTTTTAATCTCAAATTTCTTTTTTATCTCCAAATATTTACCATAATAATATCTAACTATTTTCTCCCACATTATCCTCCTTTGATTTAAAAATATAATTTTTTCCAAATTATTTTCCTTAAAATAAGGGAGAAACTAAGCCCTTAAAATCCTCAAAATACCCCAAATTTCACTTTTTCATTCTAAACTTTAAGAATATATGCATATTATATATCCATCATTTAATAACAATAATGTCTTTTTTAGTAATTTTTTATCTAAAATTGCATTTCAAAATAACCATTCAAACATGTTTCTAAAAGTTATATTTTTATTAAAAAAACAAAGTCTATCACACAAATTCAAACATAAATAATTTTATACAATCTGACTTTTACCCAATCTTATTTCTGAAAAAGTCAGATTGAAAAAAGTTACTTCTCATAAGCTAATCCAAACACACCCGTACTGGGAAATACTTTTAGCTTTGAAAAAAGTCAATTTCGTGATGAATTTCCCAATGCAAAGTCGAAGGTCTTATTTCATTTTAAATCAGATCATAAGCCTCTTTTAATGCATCTAGATACTCCTTCTTTCCCAGTTAAAAAAGAGTATACATTCCGCTTTGTTGCTTCATGGCTTTTGCATGAGAATTTTGATTTATTTATGAAGGAGGTATGGTCTCAAAATGCAAGTTGGTTTGAAAATGTGCATGTATTTACTGAGAAGGCGAAGGATTGGCGTGTAGAAGTTTATGGCCATTTGGGAAGGAAGAAGAATCGTATTTTAAACCGATTGGAGGGAATAAGTCGATCAGTTCAGTCATCTCAGCCTTCTTCATCAATTATTTCCTTGCAAAGAGATCTTTGGCTAGAGCTAGAAGAGATTATTTTACATGAAGATTTGATGTGGGCACAGAAATCTAGATGTGAATGGTTTTCTTTGGGGGATAACAATACTCGTTACTTTCATAGACGGGCTAATGCGAGAAGAAGAGTGAACTCTATTGAAGCAATCAAGAATGACAATGGGGAATGGATTTATGATGTGGATGAGATCAAGAAATTGGCGGTGGATTTTTATAGTAATCTTTTCACAGAAGAAAGTAACGTTCATATCAACTTACAAACTGATATTTCATATCCCCCGATTCCTAATGACATTTTAATTGATCTGGGGAGTATCGTAAAGCAAGATGAAATTAAACAAGCTTTCATGGGTATGGGGGCGTTGAAATCTCCCGGACCGGATGGACTGAATGCTCTCTTTTTTCAATCACAATGGGAGAAAGTGGGGCAGGCGGTAATGGATTTCTTTAATCATATTTTTGTTTCCCCGCAGGTAGTGAGAGATATTAACCAAACCTTTCTAGTGCTAATTCCGAAGGTTCCCCAGCAAGAAACGATGAAGGATTTTAGACCTATCAGTCTTTGTAATGTGATCTATAAATCCATAACAAAGATTGTGGCTAACCTGATTAAACCATTCCTAGATAATATTGTTTCTCCTAACCAATGCAGTTTTGTGCCAGGCAGGTTGAGTTCTGATAATATTATTGTGGCACAGGAGGTTATTCATTCTATGCGGACTATGAAGGGTAAAAAGGGATTCATGGCTATTAAGATTGATCTGGAAAAGGCGTATGATTGGCTTAGATGGTCTTTTGTTTTAGAATGCCTGAAGGAGTTAAATCTCCCTGAGAATTTGGTGCAGCTGGTTACGGAATGCTTGTCGTCCCCCTCCATGCAACTTCTATGGAATGGAAGTAAGTCTGATTTATTTTTCCGTTCCCGTGGAATTAGACAAGGAGACCCTCTTTCTCCTTATTTATTTGTCATTTGTATGGAAAAACTTGCTCATCTTATTCAAAAGCAAGTAGATCTAGGTCATTGGAGACCTATTAGATTGAATAAGAATGGACCCCCATTGTCTCATTTATTTTTTGCTGATGATTTAGTATTTTTTGCGGAGGCAAGATTAGACCAGGTGGAAGTTATTAATGATTGCTTACAAAATTTTTGTGCTGTCTCAGGACAGAAAGTTAATGGAAATAAATCTAGAGTCCTTTTCTCGCATAATATTAATCATAATATCAAGACGCAGCTTAGTGAGAGTCTTGGATTTACTATGGGGGCAAATTTGGGAAAATATTTGGGAGTTCCATTACATAATGAGAGGGTTAAGAATTCAACTTATCAGTTTGTTATTGATAAGGTGAAAAAAAGATTAAGTAATTGGAAGAGTCATTCCCTTTCTCTAGCAAGCCGGAATATTTTGATTAAAACGGTAGCTATGGCTATCCCGAATCATGTAATGCAAACTTCTCTGTTGCCTGCTAGTTGTTGCAAAGAGATAGATCGTAGTGCAAGAAACTTTCTATGGGGAACTACACCAGAGAAGAAACGTGCTCATCTTATTTCATGGGATAATGTTTGTTTTCCTAAAGCTAAGGGGGGTTTAGGTCTAAGATATTCATCTTTGCAAAATCGGGCATTTATGATGAAGGTTGGATGGGGCCTTATTTCCAAGCCTGATGCTCTATGGGCAAGGGTAGTTCGAAGCAAATATAAATGCGGTGCTGATCTTGTTCCGCAAATAAATTTGAAGAAACCGGGTTCTAGAGTTTGGAGTGGAATAAAGAACACCTAGAAGGAAGTGAATGATGGAGTGGAAATTGTTCAGAGGCAAGGACAAAGCAAGGCAAGATGGAAACACGAAAGGAATGGAGTTTTTTCAGTTAAGTCTGCTTATAATTTGCTCATGGGGGAGTCGAATAGTAGGGGAACGGTCTGGAGTCAGTCTTGGAAATTACAGGTTCCATCAAGATGTAAGACGCACATGTGGCTCTTACTGCATGATAGACTTTTGACAAATAAGTCTCTTTTTGATAGACATATTCATGCAGATGGGATGTGCTCTCTTTGCGTAAACTTAGTAGAATCGGCTCTTCATGTTTCAAGAGACTGCAGCAGGGCGAAGGAATTATGGTTGAGACTGGGGGTCAACTACGAAGATCATCTATTCTGGGGAAGTGATTTTCAACGCTGGTTGAATATTAACCTTGCAGATTCTCGGGTTAAGGAGTTTGGTAGATGGAATGTTATTTTTTCTATAACTTGCTGGATTTTATGGAGGAGGAGAAATGAGCTTGTACACCATAATATCGCTACTTCCATACATGTGGCAGAAGCAGAGATTCGAGGGATTATTCATTGCATGAATAGGATGAAAGATTTTCAAGGAAAAACTTCAGGAGCTCTTCGCCAAGAACGGAATCCGACATTATTATCTGATTTTGCAGCTGTAGTGTATGTAGATGGAGCATTCTCTTCTTATACTGAGGCAGCTGGATGTGGCGGAGTAATGTTTAATGGCAGCGGAGACTTAATTGAAGCCTTTTCTTGTAGGCTTCAGGAATATGCAGCCATTAGTTCAGAGATCTGGGGTTGTATTTGGGGATTGCGTAGAGCGTGGGAATCTGGATTCAAGAAAGTCTGCCTTTTTTGTGATTCTTTGGAAGTGATTTCTCTGATAGAAAATGATGATTCTGAGCTTCATGAGGACAGGGAGTTGCTGCATGTACTACGTAATTTAATATCACAAGACTGGGAGATGTCTATTCGGTGGGTGAGAAGGGAGGAAAACCGTTTTGCTGATTTCTTTGCTCGCTATGTGTTGGGGATTAGTCCAGGTTTTCAACTCATTCCAAGGGAAGCCGCGGTGCCTCTTCTGTGCAGCTCTGGGATAACTTAGGAATGATCTATTACTTGTAGTACTTTTATTGTTTCTTGTTTAAATTCCAGAATATCAAAAAAAAAAAAAAGAAAAGCCGTAAGTTAGATAGTTAATTAGTCTGTGTCAAATATAGACACGTGGCTTATCATTTAGTTGTACGTGCACTTTCAGTAAATGTACTCTGTAACTTTGTTCAATTTAATCAATAATAAACATTGGGAGATTGCATCATTACCTAACTAAAAAAATGGGAAAATTCCAGAAAAGACTCTTGAATTACCAAAAGGACACTTTGATACAGTGAATTTCAGAAATGACCAGTCAATACAATTTCATACAGTGACTGAATTGTCCTTTAACAAATTTAAAGGAAAAGTCGAAAATGCCCTTGGTTCAATTATATTATTTTTTTTGCATAATGGCCCACCACCACTGGCGGTGGGGCTCGCCACCGCCGGCCGCCGGAGCTCCAGCCGCCCCCACACCCCGCCACGGTGGCACATGCCACATGGCATGGGGGGTGCAAAATAAATGGGGAAAGTGGAGGGGGTGGGAATCGAACCCACCCCCTCCACATGTTGGTTTGGTGGTTGTGTATGTTATATATATTGCAAACAATATATATTCCATGTTCCATTCATTCTCAGAACCGTTCAAGGGATTCCCAACTTCTCATAAGGGATTACCGAATTCAGATAAGGGATTACCAACATATTTCTATCCAATTACCAACATCATTACTAACTTCTTTCTGCTTGTTACCAGAATCGCTAAAGGGAATCCCAAATCCTCATAAGATATTACCAACTTCTGTCAAGGGATTACCAGCATGAATAGAACAAATTCTCAACTCCCAAAATACAAATACCAAATATATGTGCCTGCTACCAGAATCGCTCAAGGGAATCCCAAATGCTCATAAGATATTACCAACTTCTATCAAAGGATTACTAACATGAATATAACCAATTTCCAACTCCCAAAATACAAATACCAAATATATGTGCCTGCTACCAGAATCACTCAAGGGAATCCCAAATCCTCATAAGATATTACCAACTTCTGTCAAGGGATTACCAACATGAATATAACCAATTCCCAAATTTTGTATTTTGGGAGTTGGGAATTGGTTATATTCATGTTGGTAATCCCTTGACAGAAGTTGGTAATATCTTATGAGGATTTGGGATTCCCTTCAGCGATTTTGGTAGCAGGCACATATATTTGGTATTTGTATTTTGGGAGTTGGGAATTTGTTATATTCATTTTAGTAATCCCTTGACAGAAGTTGGTAATATCTTATGAGGATTTGGGATTCCCTTCAGCGATTCTGGTAACAAGCATAAAGAAGTTGGTAATGATGTTGGTAATTGGATAGAAACATGTTGGTAATCCCTTATCTGAATTTGGTAATCCCTTATGAGAAGTTGGGAATCCCTTAAACTATTCTGAGAACGAATGGAACATGGAATATATATATTGTTTGCAATATATATAACATAGACACATGTTGGCTGGCTTGGTGATTAAACCACCAAGCCAAACCCACCCCCTCCCTCCACTTTCTCCATTTTTTTTGCACCCCCATGCCACACGGGGTGTGGGGCCACCACGTGGCGGGCCCCACCGCCGGTGGTGGTGGTGGTGGTGGGCCATTATGTAAAAAAAAAATAATTGAACCAGGGGCATTTTCAACTTTTCCTTTAAATTTGTTAAAGGACAATTCAGTCACTGTACGAAAATTGTACTGACTGGTCATTTCCGAAATTCGCTGTATCAAAGTGTCCTTTTGGTAATTTGAGAGTCTTTTTCTGGAATTTTCCCTAAAAAAATTCTTGTATAATCAATCATTGACCAAGTCTTGAAGAATCCCATCTTCAGTGCACAACTTCAATACTTGAATATGGCCAAGAATCCTAGGAAAAGCAACCAAATCTTCAGACTTTAAGGAGAGAACCAAAAGAAACCCAACAAATCGTTCATTTGGAGATAAATACTTTGAACGATCGAAAAGAGAACCCTATATGCATAAAAAGGTTTTACCTCTCCTAACAAGGGATTGGGGGTGTCAATTGCCCCTCGGCTGCCCCTTAAATATGGGTTCCTTTTCAAAAAAAATTATTTATTTTTATCATTAGATTCTATATTCAATAAGTGGCATTTTAATATTTTATAGACAAAAAATGACGATTTTTTAATTTTTTATGAGTTTCAAAAATTCAACACTCTAAAATTGTGTTGTCTCTTTGACTCAAATTAATTATCTAACAAGTATGCTTCTAAAACTCAAATTTGTGTTCTTCTAAGGTCATGCCACAACCGACAACTTGTTGACAATAGGGTAAATGTGCAATAATAACAACAAAGTTATGAGCCAAGAACATCTGACACCACAAAATTAGTTAAGGTATGAAAATGCGCATAAGCATTGTAAAACTAGGCAAATTTAACAAAAATACTAGCACAATTAGAAATTCCATTATTTTTTTTGGTTGTGGGACCCACATTAACTGTTTTAGTTGAAAAATACTTTTTTAAATTGTTTTCTCTCTCCTCCCTCCCTCTTCTTCCTCCACCCTTCGCTCTGTCCTCTCAAATCCATCCGAAAGCTACGCTCTGTTTGGCTTCACATTTCGCTAATGTGCAACTTGACATGAGAAACCACTCCCCCATTCCTTGGACGTCTTCTACTCAAGGCTAAATGTCTTATCTTACACACCCAACATAATGTATTTTTTATATAAAAAGTTACTCATTGATTTACCCAGCCATTATCCAATCTAAATTATTTCTCTTTACCATTAAAGCTTCGAAGAAATCAACTGGTGTGGTTCGATAATTCAACAATTCTTAAAGGTTTTGGCTTTATTAATCTGAAGGTTCGATAGTTAAGCAATTCTCTATCTCTCTCTCTATTCATCAATCTTCCACCAAAGCTGAAGGATATGGTTCATGAATGTTCTCTCTGTTCATCAATCTTTCACCAGATCTGAAGGATATGATTCATGAATTTTCTGTGTGTTTGACCCCATAGAACTCTATAGTCCAAGAATTGCAAACACGGTGGTCGCAATGGGAGCTAGTGGTGCTAGCTAATATCTGTGGGTGCCGACGTCAATATTCGGATGCGGGATGCGGGGGACGATGATGGCGACTGAGTAAAATAGTGGGAAATATTCTGATGGATCTGAGGGTCGACGTCCGCGGTTCTCTGATTTGGAGTGAATAAAATAGTGGGAAAAAATGACCTCCCCTTCTTTGCTGGCGTGTGTAACACCGGGACTTTTACTACTATATTATAATAATTTAATTGAATTATAACCACTTTTATGAATATTCGAGGCCAAAAAATACGGAAAATTTAAAACTTTTTCTTTTTCTTTTTTTTTTTAAATATTTATCCAACCTTCTGTCAGTTGGAATGGGCTTTCCAAACAACTCAGAATTTAAAACTTTTTATAAAACCAAGTGGTGCATAAAACAATTAAACTACTTAGGTTCCCTTATTATTTCCTCCCCTTGATGATAGTGTGTGGGGAGCGAAAACCCACTCATGGGTTCTCTGCATCTACTGATGGGTTTCTACCTTTTCACTATTAAAACACTGGGGTCATTTCAGTTGATAACCCTTCTATCAGAATACACAGCGACATTAGGGTAATACATACATTTTCTTTTTAAAGTATCTATTCATAATTCATAACCCTTAGGAAATTTAATTCCCTCAATCAATTTATTGTAATTCTATTTCCTGTGCTCTCTATTATTAATTTAATAATTTACTTTTACAACATATACAAATAATCTTAATAAAATATTTACTACCTCTGGCTTTTCAATTTCTAATCCTAATTTCTTCGTCTACTCTTCTCCCCAGCTAGCTTCTTTTAACCTGCTAAACTGAAAATGTTTGGGGAAAGGGGGTGAGATTGGAAATCCCAATAGCAGTTTCTTTCATTAACATATATGATCATACTAGCATTGTCATGTATATATTTCATAAAACTGTACAAATGATGATAGTCTTACTCCTATTAATCTGTGTGCTAAAAGCACCTGCCAACCACTAATAATAATATATTCGTTATAGTGGAGGCTTTACCTGCAGGGTTTCTCATTAAAGCACATAAGGCTAAAACGTAACTAATCTTGCAAAGGTGTAGCTAATCACGTAAGCCTGGAGTACTCCATCTGAGGAATAACAACTTACCAACTAAATGCAACAGTTATTACAAAATAATACATGCAATTTAATTGTTACTGAAATAAACTGCTACCTGGAATACCAGACTTAATCATAAGCTTGCTCCTTTCTCTTCCACTGATCGCCTCAATTTATGTCATTATCAAAACCTATTTACATATAAATAATAAATTAATACCTATGCTTATATATGATTATTCAGCGCCTCTTACGTTTCTATAAGGTTACCTACATCTCTACCCAACCTTTTTAAATCTAAACAAATTTATAATTTGCTAAAACTATTTTGAACCTTTATAGCCAAAGAGTTTCTTTAATTATTTCTTTATAATTCTCAATCAAACACATACACCCACAGAGAATTACTTAACCACACATATGCTACTTCATATTATCTTAAATAAATTCTAATGCTTATCTACATCATACCATACATCATTCAAAACCTACATAGTATATTAATATATATAACAACTAACTTAACCTAATTAGATTCATTAAATTTTAAATAAATCTCCAATGATCATACTTTCTCTCCATATTACTAATTATTACCTACAGCTTAACTCATTAAATTAATTTGACCATTTCAGGTCTTGAGAACACTTTTAACTAAATGTATTCCAATTAGTGTTTCTTATTCTCAATGTTTGACTAATATTTACCTCATGAATGGTTGTGTTTAAGGAGCTTCACCTTTCTTCAATCCTTAGAGTACTAGTTTACTTGTTATTTATTTTCTTTTATTTGTAACCTTGATTATTAGGATTTCTTAAGTCACATAATGAATTTAATCATTTTGAAGTTTATAAGTTAATTTGGACAGATGCCTATGTTTTACCACACAGTTCATCAAACAATACATATGAATTTCTCGAGATACTTATTTAGTTTGTAGGGATTTCTAGCAATAAATTACAATCGGATTTATCCTTGAACCCAGAAGCTTTCAATTAAAACAAGTGGTTAAATATGCAATGAAAGTGTCAAACATTGGGTATTGACAGATTACTTCCAGATTTCTAGTACCATAAAGGTTTGGCATTTCACCATCATAACTCAAATACATAGAAATAAAATTCACTTAACACTTTAAACATCAAAACACCAAATCTATTTCATTATATTACTATTCTTTACTTTTGGTCAACCATAAAATTAGGAATCTTAACAATTATTTCCCATCTGTCATTAATTTAACTTTCTAACTTTAAGAACCACTAAGCTTCCTAAACCTTTAGGATTTCAACACCACTAACTCTCTTAACTAAAATAATTACTCTGCACAAGTAACATTATCAGCAAGAAACAATCAGGACAAACAAGAACAAGAAGAGGTTTTAAAATTAATTACAAGCAACAAGTATCATAAATTTCTCTTTCTTACAACCAAGTATTGATTAATCCCAAACAGAAGACTAATTCACTAATAGACAATATTCTAAAGCTTTAACATACAAAGTGACATTTTCCATTAAATTTTAACACCATTATTTCTTCCTCAGCAGTAAATATCAGTCAGGCAAAACGATAATGTCCTAATCCTAAAGCAAAGCATAATTAACATGTGATCACGTATATAAGTTCTTTTGCATTTTCATCTTTCTAGTAGCCTTAAGAAGAACAGAGAACTCACACATCATAGAGAACCCAAGTACACACAGGACAAGTAACAAGGAACCTCTAGGCCTTACAAAATTTCAATCAAGCAATTATGAACTTGCCACAACATAGAGTAAAAGAACACAACTTTAATTCAACTAAAAGCTTTTTAAACACTCAATTAAACTTTCTCCCATCTTACACAGATTTAAAGCAAATAACTATTTAACACTTTGATTTCTAACTAAACTTGCAAATCCTTAGCTTAACTCTACCAACCATAAACACTTAAAAATGCTAACTTGAAGCTTTAAATCGATAAATCACCAATCAATTTTCTTCTATCTAATTAATCCTATCTAAATTCCAAGTCCAACCTTAACTTAATTTAATCCAACAAAGTCCAATAAATCCAAGAACAACCACCTCATTTTCCTACTTTCTTAACTAAATTTCTTTTGAACCCATATCACCATTCTCTTTTACTGCCTCCCAAATCAGTGGCCAATGATCAACAAAACCGAAAACCATTACTACACTATTATCATCCTTAATTCTTCCTTAAACCTAACCCCTATTGAACCAATATCACCAGTTCTTCTTTCCTCACCAATAAACAACAGCCAGAGCAACAGAAATTAGAATTTCAGCACTACAACTTACAACAAAATCACAACATTCTTTCTTCTTTCCCTACACAAAACTGTCGGCTAGCACTAAGGAATAAGGAATTGCACCTCTAATAATTTTCTATCAATAAACCATACTTAACAAATTCAGTTCATTCTCCCAATAGCAAAACAACATTACTAGCCACTTTATTCCTCCTAGCCGAACAGAAACAGAATAGGGATCAGGGAACATAGCAAAGACATATATATTTCATTATTTCTTCATCCTGGACTAGCCTAACCTTTCGGCCAAAACAGAGAAAACAGAGGGAATAAAACTGGACAGAACAGAGGGAACAAGATTCGGCCATAACAGAACAAGAACGGGAAACCAAGAACAACCTTACAAGACTCATTTATAGCATCAATCTTACTCCTAAACAAGTTTAATTAAGCTTCAAAGCAACAAAACTCCAGAAATCAAGAACAATGGCGTCGGATGAACAGTAACAAGAAGGAGAAATTTGGGGAAACTTGATTAATCCGACTCTATTGCTCAAATTCGTTCTTGGGGTTTGTTAATCGAACCCTAGGCTTCATTTTAATGGATTTAAGGACTCCAAAAACCCCTGAAATTCGAATCACATCTCACCCTATCTCGCTCAAAATCGCGCCAGAAAGGAGATGAAAATAAAAGAAATAGATTACCCAAGCTCCGTGAGCGTCTTCTTCCCATATTCCGCCGTCGATCGCCGTCGATTTCACCGCCGGAAGCTGTGGCCGCCGTGCTTGCTTCGAAGAACAGAGGAAGGAGGTGAGGGAGAGTGTGTCGGTGAGAGAGAGATCGAGAGAGTGAGGGACAGAGAGGCTGAGGGAGTATTATATAAGAGATGAGGGGAAAATTCAACTTTTGACCCCTAAACCTTTCTTCTTTTCGTTTTAATCCCTAAAATCCACTTTCTACTATTTTCAGTTTAGTCCCTTCCTGCAAATAATTTCTAGAATTAAATTCTTGTATCCAAATAGATATTTTCTTCCACCATAATTAATTTACCTTAAGCCTCAAAATAATTTACCCAAAATTCTTGTATTAAATTCATCCCCTAAATATTTTTCTTCAATTTCTGAAGAAAGCAACCCTTAAAATCCTTTAAATTACCTTAAGACTTTAAATATCTCCCTATTTCTTCTTTTAAAAATTAAATTTTATCTTCTAATTATTTTCTTTATTTCTTAAAGAAAATAAGCCTTAAAATCATTAAGAATACCTAAAACATCATAAATTTATTTTCAATGCATTTTAATATTTAGTCAAATTTCTAGAATCCTAAAAATTTTCCTTTTTCCTATTTTCTGAAATTTGGGGTGTTACAGCGTGCACCAGAAGATGATGCTGGGAAGATAGAGGAGCACAAATATTTTGAGAGGAGAGAGTGAAAAGTGTGGGAAGAAGAGGGAGGGAGGTTAGAGATAGAAAACAAGTTAAAAAAGGTTTTTTAAAAAATAATTAATGTGGGTCTCACACCCCAAAAAGTGCCGAACCTTCAAAAGTGTTAGTACTCGCGTCACAGTTTTACAATCTTTATGATCATTTTTGCACCTTCCCTAATTTTGTGGTGTTAGGCACTTCTGATTCAAAAATTTATTGTTACAGTTACATCTTTACCTTGATAATAATACTCTTACTTTATTGAATAATAAATTTGTACAAACAATTCTTCAACAGCCAGCACACGCTAAGGCCCAATGGCCCATGTAGTTACTCTTTATCCATAATATCTAGTAACTATTGCTACATAACATCTCGGAACTGCATTATACAATTCACAGAAAAACAACCAACAAAATACAAACTGAATAAGAAAACAACACCAAGCAAAAATTTGTCATAGGTATCTTAGCCCTTCCCACTAGTACAAAAAAAAAAAGCCTTTTAAACCAAGGAATAAAAAATCGGACCGGATAGTGAACCGGTCGAGGTGGAGGGTCAAGGGTCAGTGGGTTAAACCGAGGGTCAACCAGTAAGCATTTTTGTATGTGCAAGTATTTTGAATAGATCTATGTAACTGATCATATAATTGCGGATCATTTTTGTATGTGCGTTAGTGTTGAATAGTTGTAATATGTTATATGTACAGTATCTTTATAAATAAATCAATACAATATGATGCAGATATTAAGCTATCATAATTAAAATTTCTAGATCCCATCATAATTACAATATGGTGAGTCTGTGATTGTGATACACTATAAATGAAGTTCAGAACAGCAAAAAGGGAAGCAAAATGACACTAATTTTTAAGTGTTTTTTTATAAGTGACCCGGCCTGAGTCGATTCACTCCGGGTTTTGCCGGTTCACTCCGGGTTAGTCCGGTTCACTGCGGGTTGGCCGGTTCATTGTCTGCACTACTTCTCCTGCTAACTCGGACCGGACATCATACTGGGTCGCCGGTTCACGGGTCAACCCGGCCTGTCCGGTCCATTTTTAATACACTGTTTTAAACAAAATAAAAATGATTTTTTATACCGCATATAGGATCGGTCGATAAGCATGATTTAAAAAGTCCAAATAATTAAGATCCCTTGCAAAAAGTATGGCAACACAATCCATGCATTCTGCTACTGAATTTCTTTTTTTAGAACTATAGAAAATGAGTCAATCCACTTTGGATGCATGTGATCCCTCAAATCTTGTAGCATTAAACAAAATTCCCATTCCCCACAAAATTCCATATTATATAAAACTCAACGTTTTCCGTTTCCACAACTTATAACACATGACATTAATCATGTAACATTAAGGCCTTTTCAAGGCTACTAATTCAATTTCTATAAAAAAAAAAAGGCTACTAATTCAAATATAGTCACACCATGCCGGGGGTACTATTTTCTCTTTGGCGAATAAGGGAACCATGGATCTGGTTTTCTTATTAAGCAAAGGCAAAAATGAACATGGTTCCCTACCAAACACTTTTTTAGTTTGGAAAACTAATTATTAGATCTAAATCGTCAAGTTAGATCTGGACTCTCCATAATTTTTTTTTTCGTGATGGTGAATTTTTTTTAAAAAAATTACAATTTTAAAAAATGAGTTTTTTTTTTCAATATAGTTAAGAGACTATATATTTTTATTTTATATTCTATGCCCATTCAAATAGTTTTATAGAAATTATACATTTTTTAATTTGTCAAATCTTATAATGGGCGGATGCCTCTCCATGCTTTGAATTCTTGAGAATTTCTCACAAAAATGATAGATTTAAAAGCCATTACTAATACTTAGTTTAATTATCACACAAAATTACCTGAAATCACTCACCAACAAAGTAAACAAAAAAAAAATACATTGAAACATATCACAAGTACAAAAATACAGAGCAGAATTATTTATTGTAGCAAACTGTATTATTTGTCACACACAAAAATCACACAAACAAATTTAAGATACACACCAACATCACTCTCTCCAAGGCATATGATTAATATTCGTGCACATAATGAGCCGCAATTATTCAGTAGTGAGGGATATGATTTTATTCGATCAAGGATATCCCCAAGCGTCACTATGCACTTTAGACTAATTTATTTTGAGGTCAAGAGAACAAATAAAAGGGGTATAATTTTAGTGGTTGGAGGGATGGGGAACCGCTTATTTTTCTTTTGGGCCAAATTCCTTTACGAGGCGAATGATAGTGCTAACAAACCCAAGAATAAAAGAAATTAGGCCTATGAGTGTCCATGGGGTGTTGAAATGGTTTCGTTGCAGCTCAGAAAACCAAGTCCTCACTGTCTGTCTGTAAAGCCTCTCAATATCTTGTTTTACCCCTTTATAAATTCCTGTATCAAGCACCAAGTCAGCGCTTACAGTGTTGAAGATTCTGGCCACTTCTTCATCACTGCCAAGAAGGTTGATTATAACCCCAGCTTTTCTCAACACTTTGACATCATCTGCATGATCAATCAAGGAATTTAAGAAGGAAACATAGTTATTGATCTCATAATTAGTCTTGGAATCTGGGCACATCTCGTACGCCATCAAGTTCATGAATATTTGAGGTGTGAAGTCATCCACTGTGAATGGTGGAATGCGGAGCACATTACGACGAATTTCAATGCTTGTGAGATTTTTCACATTGCTTTTCTTAATTTTAATCCCTGCTGTTACAAGCTCCTGTACATTCCTATGTGTTAGAGGCTTCTCTCCCTTCTTCTGTTTGTTAACATCAATGTTTGTGTTTTGACCAACAGCTACTATGGATTTGATTAGAAGATCCAGCAAATGTGCTGGTTGATGCTGCTGTTGATCATTTTCAAAAAGATTGGTATCTTCACTTTGTGTTGGGACGATGTGGAGTGTACAGAGAAAATTGTTACTAAGATTCTTCAGCGCAGAATCATCTCCTTTTTTTAATATCCTCAACACTTGATATGGAAGCTGATTCTCCAACACGAGTATATCTTGCTGCACAATATAGTACAGTGCTTGGAATTTTTGGAATTTTAAAGTTTGGAACTTTGAAGGATCTCCCACTGTCTCCATTACATGAAGTGTAGCACAGCCATCTAGAAACAAGATCCACGCAAGTTCATCATCATCCAAACCTTGAATCACATCTTCATCGTACAACTTCTTCAATTCTTGGATTTGAGATTGAATATTCTCAACTAGTTTCTGAGCTTGTTCTTTGCAGCCTCCTACATTATCTTGCAGGTAATTTGTTGCCCACATTTCCTTGTACTCTTCTCCTTTGGGATGATGAATGGGGCCAATGGAAACCAAATTGGGGAAATAATACTTGTCAAACTCAGGTCGTTTACGAAGATATGGTGGCACCTGTATTAGGCATCACTGTTGTTAACAAATAACAATTCATAGTTTGATATACGGTTTCCTAGTTTTATACATGACAATTTTTAAATAAACAAATTCATTGTTTGAAAATATAATAGTAATTAAAACATTCTCTGTATTTTAGATTTTATGTCCATTACATTGTTTTTTATTTAAGTTGATCAAATATATATATATATATATAAAATAATCAAATCAAGACTATTAAATCTGATTAGCCCTCCCTATTAAACACTTTACTTATAAGAGAAACACATTCCTTTGATGGACTTATGGATATACGTACATGTACAACATAACCACTTAATTAAGTATATATATAAGGATTATGTGTAAATATTCACGAAAGTTTTTCTTGTCTAGAAGTTATACCTTACAAGTTTTTTTGGGTTTTAATTTGCCCCAAAAGTTTCAAAACATAGTAATTTTGCCCCTTATCATCAAAATATCAATGTTGACAGTTAAAAAATGGACATTGATTGTTAATATTTTAATGATAAAGGGTAAAATCGCTACGTTTCGAAATTTTCGGAGCAATTTTGAGTTCAAAAAACAATTCCAAGACAAAATAGTTGTTGAGCGAAAACTTATGGATAAATTTGCACCTTAACCTATATATATACAGATATATACACACACACAAATATATAAGAGATTTTTGTAAATAAAACAAAACCTTTTGTATCTTGACCAGGTCACCAGGAAAAGAAGATGACCTCTTCATCTGCGGCTGCGCATCTAGTAAACAACTTAATTTACATTTTAATGAGGGTGCTGAAGAGGACCCCATGAAATATTGAAGGAAAGGTAATAATCTCGGTGTGTTTAGCCAATTGCAAGAGATTAGAACTTCAATTGTAAAGCTAGATTGTTGTTCAAATGGTTTCAAGCTACCTGAATTTAAACCGATAGCCTTTCCCTGATGGAATCTACATATTAAGATAAGCAAGCAACATATTGGGGGTCATTGTAAAGATATAATTTTTTTAAAACTTCAAGTTTGGCACCAAGCATATATACTTGATTCACCTGTATTTCAAACGAAAATTCCACCTATATATCCATGTCATACACCTCAACTCAACTCAACCAACAATGTAGTCTATTATTGACCAAGTTTCCTAATTTAATTATGCCATTGCAAATATGCAACGCCAGGTGCGTCACCATGGTCCAACCGCCACATGTCCCTGCTACCTGACATCTACATTTTGACCACGTTCAAGTCACAAAATGGTTCCCTTATAGTGAATTTTCAAACCCTTGAACTTGTGTGTTCGTGTTATTACCCGTTGAGCTTATCATCATATAATAATAAAACATATTTATAAATGATTTTTATTATATAATAAATTATAGTGTATTATATAAATTATTATTCTAATTTAATATATTATTATAAAAATTTCATAAATTTTACCGACAAAATATGGCCGACTGACTTTCCATCAATAATTAGCCACACAAAAGATTTCTATGCAAAGTAGCAACAAAATTTATCATTGAGAAATTCCATGGTTAATTTTGTCGCTAAAAGTTATCTATGTGCAATTAGACACAAGATTTCTCACGAAAAATTGGAAACATTGATGGCTAATACTGTCGATAAAAGCCATAATCTGCTATGAAAAATTTTTGGGAAATCACACGTTCCACCTCAGACAAATAGCATCTAATAACTTTCAAAACTTGATAATTGTGTTATTTCACTTGTTAATGGTCATTCATAAATTAGGGAACTTATTGGATATTATTTGTTTTATGTGGCACTTAACTTAATTTTCCCAAAACTTAATTTGGAATGGAAATGAAAATTTAATGGCATGCTAACAATAAAATGGAAATCATTTTGTGTGAAAATTTTAAAGTTTTTAGCGGAATTAGCAATGGGAAAAAAAAAATTCTGTGGCTAATTTGGTGTGCCTTTTTTTTTTTGGGTAGCGGCTCGCTTTTTTTGTAAAATGCAGTACGTAAGCTTTGGGCGGTGCTGAAAAAAATAGTGACAATTTGACACTTCTATTTTCAAGTAGAAAGAGAGGACTTTGATTTCTGTAATTAACCATTGCTTCATTTGCTATCAACTTTGCTCGCTTTATCTCCCAAGCTTTTATAATTGTTACTCTTAATTGCTATATATATTAATTTGAATTCTTTTATAATCATAACACTAACTCTAAAAATAATAAATAATTAACGTACTTACGTATAGAATAAATAGAAACCAACTTTGATGACCAAAGCTTTAACTTTTTAGCACTCGAAGCTAGGTATATATCAAGCATATATACTTCGCTTATTAATTAAATACATTAACTCTAGTCCTCATGCTTTTATTCTTAGAAATTCGACGTGATCCACGTTGTGGCTCTTGAGTGTTTATAGTACGTTAGTTTTAATTTGGAAGGTGAAAAGGTACTGACAATTTAATTTGGCACTTCATTTTTATTTATTTAATTTGGCACTTTTTTATTAAAGTAGAAACAAGAGTTTCTACTTGCCCTTGCTCCCAGCTTTGCTTACTTTACCCATCAAATATTTCTTCTAACCATTACTCTTTTTTTCTACTCTCTCGTGTATGATTAAGGTAATCAGTTTTCAAATATGGACAAAACTAGTAAAAATAACTGTTTATAAAAATTATGTGTTATTTCCATAAAATACTTTTTAATTATTTGCTTGAGAAACTACTGATTTGATGGAATACCGTTTAAGTAATATGTATGCAATCAAATAGGAAAGTTCAAGAAAAATTATAAATAGAAGAAACAATAAATTTAGGTATTATATTTAGTACAAACACATATCTCTTTGATGGCTATTACATTTAGGACTAATGTGAGTATTTATCGGTTTGAATTCTTTTAAAATAATAACATAAAATAACAAACATAATTAGAATAAAAAAATTTCTAAATTTGTATTACTCTTTTATGATACTTTTTCTCTCTTCCTATATTGTAAATAATTCATAAATTAAAAAAATAAAAGAAAGAAAGAGCATGTCGTATTAAATGTTAAATGTGAAGAAGAAAAAATTTCAAAGTAAGGAGCAATTTTTCGTCTCATTTCCAAAATATAGTGACAAATCTTTGATTTGTAGTGGTTTTGTATGTTTTAATTGAGGCAATTAACATGATTGAGATGCATAATTGGTCCATTTGTGCTACATAAAGATCTTAGACTCTTAGGTGAAATTAACAGGAAAATGGGGGATAATTAGCCATAATTATAGATTAATTATACTAATTGATTTATAGGGATGCTTGATCTTTTTTCTATCTTATTTCTACTTATAGGGTCACTCATCAGGATCAAAAGAATCCAAACCTGGATGAAGAAAAACGCCAATCCAGAGAGCAGAACACTCTGTTGTTCGCTGTGGCCTCGCCACGGCGAACATGGCACCAGAAAGTAGAAGAGGTCATTGCTCGCCGTGGCCTCGCCACTGCGAGCCAATGGTGAGTGAAGACTAGAAGTGTAACATCTAAATTTTTACTACTATATTATGGCCATTTAATTGTTTTGTAACCACTTCTTAATTCCAGAAGCCCAAAAATACGAAAAATTTAAAACTTTTTCTTTCCAAAGTATAAATCAAATTTCCGTTCTTTAAATTGGGCCTTTTTGACAAATTAGAATAACTTTAAACTCTTGATGAGATAGGGTGGTTATTAAAACAATTAAAATAACTAAGATCCTATTATAGTATCTAAATCTATTATTTAGTGTATCAAGATATCTTGTTTTACGTATTCTACTTATACTTCTATTATCTTAAGGTTGGGTTGGTATCCAACCATATCTATCCGGCCTATTATCAAAATATTGGGGTCATCGCGGTCGATAACCCGTTACTTGCTTATGTTGTTGCTATAGTTTAGGGATACATAAATACAGAGAGTTATATACTCTACAAGCTTCGAGCTTGTGCTTCCCTATTCTATATATATAATATATACAAATACTAACAAGATAGATATTCAAAGATGGTACAAAATGTAGCAGGCATTCCTGCTTCTTCACAACTACCTTATCCCAAGAAACGGTCGCCTCTTGCTTCACTGAAAAGCAAAGGTTCAACGCAGTTTATTTCATACATACTTATTATCATATACACTCAATACACATATTCATATACAATTCCATTCTGTGCAATTAATGAAAGCATATATCCATTTATATTATTATAGCCCTCACGACTACTCAATAACCCTCACGGTTATAGGAATTTATTTGTAGCCCTCACAGCTACTCAATAACCCTCACGGTTATAGGAATTTAACTGTAGCCCTCACAGCTACTCAATAACCCTCACGGTTATAGGAATTTATTTGTAGCCCTCACAGCTACTCAATAACCCTCACGGTTATAGGAATTTAACTGTAGCCCTCACAGCTACTCAATAACCCTCACGGTTATAGGACTTTATTGGCAAAGGGGGAGCGACCCACCTAGGCCTTGGAGTACTCCATAAATATCATCAATATCATAATATCACCACCAGAATAATGCTCATTTATTGCAACAGATTTGTTTCCAAAACAATATATATATATACACACAAATATTTATGTTATGAAATAAACCGCACCTGACTTCAGGAATTACTCCTCAACTGGTTCTTTTCGTTTCTACTGTCCTCATGAACTTATGCCATAATCAACACCTTTTTACATATCATGTAACAATAAAGTAATTTAATACTTATGCTTCTATATTTATACTTTGTGTCTCTCTCGAAACCCAACTTACTCAATACTACCCCAAAACTTGTCTTCTAGGCAAATTATAACTTGCCCACATTTATTTAGAACTTTGACCATTCAAGACTACTTTAATAATTTACTTACATTAAACTTTCTTATTCTTAATGTTTGACTAATAATTACCTCAAAACTCCAACACTTGATAACAAAAAGAAACCCCATTCATTAACAATACTGTTATAATCCAAGGTCATTTTGAATCATCTCATCAACAGTCTCAAATTCATTCCAGATCCCAAAATCTTTCAAAAATCCAAAATGAAAAACTATAACAAATATAACATTACTTATCACATTAATTCTTTACTAATTGAGTTCTTCTCTATGATCTTGAAACTAGACGGTGCCTGGTATCCAAACTTGAACTTTTCCAAATTCCATTATCAACTTAATCCTTCTCACTAAGTCACAAACAATTGTATTCAATCACAAAGAAATCAAATTCCATGCTTCTTAAAACGACAACTCCAATTGTAAAACTGAAAATATTTAATTTCCAAACATCAAACAACCATTATAAAATTCTATTACTCTCTTGTTTGTTTTCTTTCTCTTTAAATATTTTACTTCTTGTAAACTTCAAATAGCATAGAAGTGTGCACATTGGGGGTCACCATATAAGACTGTTGTCATGGATTCCGAAATTCATTTTGGTTTAATCACTTTTATTTCGTCATTCAATTTATAGATAGATATATATATATATATTATCAACTTCTACTTAGTTCTTTATCACCTCATAAGACCTTCATTTTACTTCTGAAATTTCCAACTTTGAAATCACTACTCCCTCTGTCATTTGATAGCTTTTAAATCACATTCTACTAGTTTAAAACATAATCTCACAGTCCAAATCAACAATTATTTAGACAGCACAAGCCCATTATTAATAACCTTTACCGTAAAACCAATTCATAGCAACAACTTTACTATGTGTGTGTGTATACAAATTAGCCCTCACCCCTACTGGTTCAATTAAAGCAACATATATATTCTTATCTCATGCATTTAAATAAATTCCAGAATCACATAAATTATTTTACCTTCATAAAATCCTTACATAGAAACTTAAATAAATTTTCAAACTCAAAAGCTATTTCTAGAAATCATCAATTCAAAACCTTAAGCACATCGATTTACCAAATATATAGATTATACTTAGATTCCTACTTAGCAACCTTAAATATTCTGTAATTATTTCAATTCCTTTGCTAATACTTAACCAACTACGTACTCATTCAAAACTGAAATTTTAACTTGTAACTGCAACAACTAACCTCTTCTCAATCAAAATGCTTACAATGCTTCTTTAATTTATATTGATAGCCCAGGAGATTAATTCCTTGACTTCCATTATGGTCAAATGACCACACGGCTTAAACAGAACCAAGAACAAGAAAATAATAACAAAGAATATAAAACAAAAATTGAAGAACAACAAGAACAATCGGTCTTGGAGAGGAAAGAGAAGAACAGGGGTACAGATAATTCAAATCAACACCCAACTCAGAAAAATTTCACATGCATAATTTTCATGTTTTATCTACACTTAATCGTATAAATTCACCACCATTGATCCTCATTACCGACGGCTCTGGCAGAAAACAGGGGAAGAAGAACAATAGAGAATTTCAACAACTTCAGAAATTAAACATGCAAAACACAAATTATGGGTTCCTTCTCTTAATTCACACCTCACTAATTTCTTTCTTTGCATTGCCGTCAGCGACAAAACAGAGGAGGAGGAAGATTTTTCTCAAAAATTCTCAAACTTCTGAAATCTTACATGCAAGGCACCGAATGCACTTAGCTTACACCTGAACATATTTTAATTGAAGTTTCATTAACTCTTTGCCCAGAAATTCACCAAAAACGGCGTCGGTGAACAGTGACAACGAAGCATCAGAAATCGAATTCAACCAAGAACATCATACAAGCTCAAATTTCTTTAGGAGAAAACAATGACTAAACTCTAGCTTTAAGTTAATCGATCGAAAACCCCAAAAATCTCCCAAACCCAATTCGGACCTCACTTGAAGAATCGCTCAAATCGGAGAAAAAGAGGGTATAATCGAGTAGAGGAAACTCACCGGAGTTCACACCCAAGCTTGCATGCGCCGTCGCCACCTTGCTCCGCCGTGAATCGTCGTCAAAACCGCCGAAGCTCGCTGAGACGAGAGAGAGCCCGAGAGACGGAGAGAGAGGAGGAAGACGGAAATGAGGTAGGGAGGGAGGAAAATTTTATTTTACAAAGGTGAGAGGAGAAAATTACGTTTCAGCCCTTTTAACTTCTGTTCCTTTCAATTTAGTCCCTATCCTTAAGTTTTCCATTATTTTTAGTTTGGTCCTTATCTGAAAAATTAATTTCCTAAAATTAATTCTCATATCAGATTAGATATTTTCTTACCCATAAATTTATTTGGGCCTCAAAATAGTTTTTCCCCAATTAATAAATAAAATAAATCTTAAAATTATTAGAAATACATCTTTATCTAGTAAATTTATTTATAAGACTTTTAATTTCTAAATGACACCCCAAAACCTTCAACACATTCCTATTATCTCTAATCCAAATTTTGGGGTGTTACAAGAAGCAATGTGTAACACCTAAATTTTTACTACTATATTATAGCATTTTAATTAATTTATTACCACTTTTTAATTCTAGAAGCCCAAAAATACGAAAAATTTTAAACTTTTTCTTTCCAAAGTATTAAATCAAATTTCCTTTCTTTCAAATGAAATTTTCTGATAAATTGGATTATCTTTAAACTTTCAATAGAGTGGTTATTAAAACAATTAAAATAACTCGAATTATAATGCTTGGGGAGTCAAACCTCTTGCATTATATTTAAATATTCTTTAGATTATGTTCTATTTATCTATTTCCACCTCTCTTACTATAACAATATATTGGCGGGTTATCTCGATTGATAACCCTCTTACATGTGTATGTAGCTCTGTTATTCCTTAAAGATATATATACACATACAAATATACATTATCTACTAGACAAGCTTCCCACTTGTCTTAATTATTTAAACATACAACCTACACAGGTAAGTAGGTTCTTAAAGTAGCTACCTACAGGGTATAAGACAAAGCAGGCATTCATGCCCCTTCATACTATCTTACTTCTTTCCCAGCTAGATACTCCCATTCTGCTATACTGAAAACGTTTTGGAAAACAGTGAAATTGGAAATCTCAATAGCAGTTTATTCCATATCATGTGTGCACTTATATATATACATATACATCAATTTCATAAACCTGTGCATATAATGAAAACATATATCCTTTTTAAACCAATACCTGCAGGATTTTCCAATTATAGCCCTCACGGCTACTCAATAACCCTCACGGTTATAGGAATTTAATTGTAGCCCTCACAGCTACTCAATAACCCTCACGGTTATAAGAATTTAATTGTAGCCCTCACAGCTACTCAATAACCCTCACGGTTATAGGAATTTAATTGTAGCCCTCACAGCTACTCAATAACCCTCATGGTTATAGGAATTTACTGGCAAAGGGGGAGCGACCCACCTAAGACTTGGAGTACTTCATAAATATCATCAATATCATAACAGGAATGATGCCCATTTAAATGCCACAGATATTACAAAATTATATATAGAAATTTATATTATGAATTAAACTACTACCTGGATACCCGAGCTATTTCCTGAACCAGATCCTTTACTTTCCACTGTCTTGGTGAACTCATACCAATATCAAAGCCTATCTACACATCATATTATAATAAGAGTAAGTTAATATATGTACTTCTATATTTATACTATGCGTCTCTCTCGAGTCCTAGTGCACTTGATACTACCCCATTCTTTATATTTTGATACTTTACTATAACTATCTTGACCCCTTTTTAGATTAAAAGGTCACTTTATAAATAATCTATTCCAATTAATATTTCTTATTCTCAATGTTTGATTGATAATTACCTTAGAAACCTTTTTTTAACTTATTGAAGTTTGTCTTCACCATAACAAGAATATACCATTACTCAGATTTGAAAGCTCAAAACAACTCATAATCAACATTTAGTCATTTATTACCTCAAAACTCCAACACTTGATAACAAAAAGAAACCCCATTCATCAACAATACTGTTCTAATCCAAGGTCATTTTGAATCATCTCATCAACAGTCTCAAATTCATTCCAGATCCCAAAATCTTTCAAAAATCCAAAATGAAAAACTATAGCAAATATAACATTACTTATCACATTAATTCTTTCTATTTATTGCAAAATCTCAAGAATAAATCAATCAACAATGTAAGTCATTTTTGAGCCTAAATAATTCAATTTATTAAAGGATATTACAAATCATTAACCACAATGTATCCCATTTACTTAAACACTCACAATCGTATCTATGTTCTTACTTCCTTACAATCAACTTATCATAAATTAAATCCCTTGTTCTTCCTTCTTAAACATAGCATTCATACTTCTAATTCATATAGCAACCACATATTAACTTAAGCCATCAAACTTTGGTTTCAGCCAATTAACTAAGGAATTGAAAACACACCAATTAAAACATCAAACTCCAATTATGATTCTTTTATTTTCCAACTCAATAATCAATCAAAAGTCAAACCCAGATAATACAAATATATTAAGAATAAACCAGCTATTTCTGTAGACTCTTCCTACAAGTGGCTCTTTGGTAAATAACTCAGAAAATAAGGTTGCTTAAGAAAATTATTTTGCAAATGTGTAGAAATTAAAAAAAAAAAACTTATTTTGAGAGAATCACAGCAGACAAAAATATTTCAAACTTCCAAAATCATTCAAGCCATATTATTTTCATGATAGTGACTTTATAAAAATCTTACAACGTTCCACCAAATAATACATTAAAATCAATTAACAATACAACAACAATACAATTTTAATTACTTTAAAAATCGTGGTTCAAATAAATCTTCCAATCCAAACTGTTTAAGTAAGAATAGATGTCTCCAATTTATTCCTTAAACACCCACATTATCAGTTATGTCGCAGAGAAGAGATAAACTTTGATGCAGCATTCAAAACTTTACTAAAAGGAAAATAAATAATAATTATCCATTATTATGCAAGAGTGCATTTATTAGGCAATTCAACTTCTTTTCTTTACAAAAATGTTTTTCTTCACTGATAAGAACACTTATTAACTATTTGGAACACCCAAGTTGTCAAGTCCAGCCCAAATATATGCAATTAACTATCATAGATCTTGATACTAAATGACTTAACTTAATTAATAACCTCTATTTGACAACTCATACTTCAAATCCAAACAAAAAACTTTATTTTAGAGTTACAATTATTTAGTTCACCAATCAACAACTTTTAACAATTTTAGAAATTCACGATTCAACTCTTTATTGCCTTGCCTGATACATGACACATGGAAGCTCTTAAATAGATAAAATAACCAGCAAGTGCTAATCAGGACCACTAAAAAAAGAACTGACCGAAATTATAGGACCCATTGACATACTAACTTGTCCCACTAAGATAATGACACGACAAAGACAAACTGGACAAACTTGAGACTCATGAATTGGAAACACAAGTCACAAGACTAACCGTATTTTGAGTCAATCAAAATTAAGAGGACATTTATAAGTAATGAAGCATCAAATTATGCAAGAAAACCAGCTCATAATTAGCTAACAGCGATTTAAAAAAAACCAATCCATGACAGCAATTGACAGCGAAATAGCGACAAAAGTTGCAACAAACCAAGACAACCGAGGTAACGATCAGTAGCAAAAATTCAAGTCTACATCAGCAGTAATGTCACGCAATAGAATTCACAACCCGAATTTATTTGTTTGCAATGAAAATAAGAAACAAGTCAGAAATCACACAGAAAATTTTCAATGTGCATCAAGACTTTGTGGCTCTTAAATTTTTAATGTGTAGTAGCGCAAAACTAGCAAGATTGTAATGCAAAGAACATTAAATTTACATATACATGTTCTTAACCAAACCTCAAAACAGAATGCTCATAACAGAAACAGGGCAACGCAACTTGAGTTCCAAAATTACACACATACGGCATAAAACAAACAAGCAATAGCTTAAATAAAGTCTAATATGTATTTAACTACTTTCAAACACCAATTTCACTCTGGATTTGGTTCCAAATGCAAGTGAAATCATTGGTGAACAGTAACAGAAACGAAAATTTCAATCAGAGCAAAGCATCAACGAAGAGTAGAGAAAAGAGAACAAGAATTTCAACATGCAAGATTCACATTATTGCTCCCTACTCTTAAATTTGTCATTTCCGAAATTTCAGCCCCTCATGCCCAATGGGTTTGAATGAAACAGGGGAGGAAGGAAGAAAAAAATCCAAGAATCCCAATAACTTCACAAATCAACATGCATTGAAATCTATTAACTCAATCTTACTTCTAATCAAGCTTAATTAAATTTTAGTTCAGTTCTCACCCAAAAATCACCATAAACGGCGACGGGCGAACAGTGACTGTGAGAAGGAAGCGTGGAAATCCGGTCAAAACTCGCTGAGAATTTAAATTTCTTTAAGGAAACGAAGTATCTAAACTCTAGCTTTGATTTGATCAGTTCAAAACTTCCGAAAATCCAAAACCCCCAAATCGAACCTCCTCATAAACCACTCAAATCAGAAAAATGAAGTGTAGAAATGAAGAGAGAGGACTCGCCTGATGCCAAATCAGGTGTTGCATGCGTCTTTGGAGATCGAGTTCGCCAGAAATGGCTTCCTTGGCCGCTGGGAGCTGCGTCGCCGGTGAAGAGAAAATGGAGAGGATAAGAGGAATGGGAAAATGAAGAATGAGAGAGGAAATGTGATGGTTCTGCGATGGAGGAGGAGATGAAGGAGTATATATTAATTTTAATTAAGTAATTTTACCATTTTGTCCTTCAGACTATCACTCAAGATACTTTCCAACCAGGGACAGATTTGGTCACTTTCATTTTCTCTTTTTCATTATGCCCTTCTTTGCAAAGTTTAATTACTATTTCCTTTCCAATTTAATCTGAATTAAGTCCCAAAATAATCCCTCTAGATATGCTTTAATTTCCAAATTTATTTGTAAGACTTTTTAAATAACAAACAATACCTCAAGGTTCTAAATATTCCCTTATTTAAACTGATCTTCTAACTATTTTTTTTCAACTATTAAAGAAAAATGAGCCTTAAAATTATTAAAAATACGTCTGGCCTCATAAATTATTTATAAGGCTTTTAATTTCTAAATACCACCCCAAGACCTTAAATAAATCCTTATTTTCTATTTTCTCAAATTTGGGGTGTTACACAATGGCCACGGCGAGCGAACGGATTCTGCAGCACATCAGCATTTTAGTTTTGGGCCAAACCGGGTTTTATCCAACCACCCACTCATGACTTGACTTTGGAGGGCTATTAGGTCAAAAATTCTAGCATCATTGAGCAGATTTAGAGCCACTACAAACCCTAATCCTCTCATTCTCTCTCAACTTCATCTTTTCATCTTCTATCTTCTCTTTCCCAAATCTCCATGGCCTTCATTCCTTCCACCTTGAATGTTGTCCCTTCCATGATGAGCATCAACTAAGCTCTCTTATTCTTGGTGATGGAGCTCAAGGGAGGAGCTTGAAGCTTCAAAGGGGAGTGTTGTTCTCCACTCTCTCTTCCTCATGTGTATCTCAATTTATCTAGGGTTCTAGGATTTGTTGTATGCATTTGGTTGTAATTAATTTCATTTTATATCTTTGTATGAGAGTGGTAGAAACAATATATCTTGTTTATTTTCTTTGTATGAATGCTTGACGTTGCACTTATTGACTTGAGCTTATTTTATTTGTATGGATTCATCATTTAATATGTTACCTTGTTAAATTCTTGTGCTAAGTGAGGGTTCTTGCTTAATGAATTATGGTGTTAAGCATTCGTGTTTAGATATTAGCAAGTAAATCTACTAATTGCTTGAGTGGTATTGGACTTCAATCTATTGGGTTCAATTGATTGGTTGGGGTTCCACCAATGAGTTGAAATTGATAGATTAATTTTGTTGCAATTTGGGGTTCCGGTTGTAGGATTAAGAGTCCTTTGCGGTTAGTAGATTTAATTGGGTCAAGTGCTTAAGCAACTTAGGCTAAGTTAGTTAACGTGCGGGGTTTCGGCGTTTGTTAAATTAATATAAGCTTAGTATATAGGGGTTCCTCTAAGGTTCTTTAGAAAATTGGTTGTTTTTATCTCCCAATTTAACTTTTGAAGCGATGATTCCCAAAAGTTCCATTTACCAAGGATAATTATCCCATTTAATCCAAATCTCCTTTTTTGTCCGATCTCAATTTGTTTTGAACATATCATACAATTCACACTAATTTCATACAAAAACCAAATACCATGCTTTTTACCCACTTTTACCAAGTTTGCATCTAGTTATTAGGTTCCAATTGCATTTAGGCTCATTGAGATTGACACCCAGGGATAGCTTCCACTACCCCTTGGGTTTAATTTCTTGGAGAACGGATCTGAGGCGGCACTGCATCGATTTTTATCCCAATTTCGGAGCTCTTCAAGTGGCACTATTACCGGGGAGCCAAGTTATTGGTTCCTTAGTAGCCGGTTGTCAAACTTGCTTTGGCCGGGTCTAGCCTCTTGTTGCATTTTAGTTTAGTTTTTATTTTTGCATATCATACTTTGAAAAACCCCTAAAATTAGTATAGATACTTTCTCTTGCATTTTCCTTACTCTTGAGATATTTATGTGCTTGGTTGATTTTATTGTAGATTTCTTGCACTTACTTGTGAATGCTCGCTTTTGCTTGATTTTGTGTGCATGATTCTATCCCCTAAGTCACATTTTTGGTGCTTGAAACACACTTGTGCATAGCATACTAATTTCTTACACAATTTGGCCGCTTAAATCAATTTCTTTCACAAAGGGTATTTTTGGAACTCAAGTAGCTAAAATTTGATTTCAAACTTTTTCAAGCTTGATACTTGCATTCCACACTTGCTCTAACTAATTGGCACTTTTTTTGAAGTTGTACATCATATTTTCACTCAACTTGTGTTAGTTTTTTAAATTTCTCAAAGTCTTGCATAGTTGCTTTCTGTTCACTGCCCGAATCACCCTCTACCACCGTGCCCTTGCCATGGCGAACATACGGTGAGCCGCCCCTGACAACCACTATTTTTGCTAACTTTCGTTGTCTTCTTGCCATCTTTGCTGCATATACACCTCATACGCATAACATACTCATACATACACACTTCATACACATACATATATACATCAAGGTGGTCCCTTTAGCCCAATTTTAGAGGAGTATTCTTCTAGAGAGTCTAGTATTTCCTCTTACGCGAATACCGAAAACTCTATCCTTATAGAGATTCCCTTAGATATCCCACAGATGGCTCACCAACCACCACCCAATATTCCCAATGCTAACCTTCCACCACCAAATGCCCATAATGGTCAAATGGTAATAATGATGAGGGTGAGGGAATAGGAAACAATGATATCCCTAGGAGGAGGAGAATCATTAGGGAAGTTACTTCAAGTGATGTCACATATCCTGCTTTACATGCTAATATTGAGATTAAAGGACCTCTAATCACAGCTTCGCCTCATTTGTTAGGTTTGGAAGGGGAGGACCCATATGGTCATCTATATGGGGTCCACCTCGCATGCTCATGAATGCACTTGATTATTACATGTTTTTATCTATTAATTATAGGAAATTAGCATTTGTTTTAGGCTATTAAATGGGGATTTAGGCACTTTTATACTTAGGGTCCAAGATTAGAGAGTTAATTGCTTTTTCATTATAATTTGAGCATATTAAGCATTTAAGTTGTGCATTTATTGTTTCTGGACTTGAAATACTTCACATGTGCTTAAAATTTCCATTGTAGGTGCAAAGAATAAAGGTCAAAGCAAGAACAATGCAAAATAGGAAACTTCTGCAAAAAAGGAAATTTCTGCAAAATAAGAAACTTTTTCAAAAATGGAAACTTCTACAAGAAAAGGAAATTCTACACAACAAGAAATTACTAATTAGGAAATTGGATTGATTGATTGAGCCTAATGGATTGACCTCTACTCTTTCCTAATTGGTAAAATCAACAAGAATAGAAAAATTCTTATTTCAATGGGATTGGTTGATTGATTGATTGGATTTCTTGAGAGAAAGTGCAGGAATCTTCTCCAAATCTTTCCTATATGTTATGGGTGGCCAAATTAGGCAACCGGAGGCCATTTTGGATAGCTTTTGAGTGGTTTCTTGTGACATAGAGAGGGGAATCCGAATTTCCATATTTATTCACCAATTCTCTCTTTCAACCCATAATTCTTTCCCCAAACCTTTCCTATTTGTTAATCCTAGTAAGAATAGGACACCCTAGGCTAATTTGTTTGGGTTGCCTCTTGTGGTATATATAGCCACCAACGAATTTCTACTGACTCCTCTCTCAAATTTTCGTCCTTCTCCTCCTCTCATCTCCTCCTTGAATGAAAATCATCTTCCAATACACTCTCATGGCTTCCAATTCCAAAATCTAGTCCATATTGATCGAGAGCATGAGTAACTAGGCACCTTTGTGGGGATCTTGATGGAAGAAGGCAACCGAAGCTTCAACTCTTTAATAGGGAGTTATTGGTTTCTTTTCTTGTCCAATCTCATCTATGTATTTCAATTCCTTGTGTTTTGGTATATGTAAATGCTTTTGGAACAAGTTTGTAATTGGCAGGAATGCACAAGAGGGGGTGAATTGTGCTTTTGAAAATTAAGCTGAATGTACACGGGTTTATACTGGTTTAGTCCAAATTCTTGGCCTACATCCAGTTCTCCAACTTCCTGTTGGGTTCCACTAATACTTCAAGATTAAATCAGGCTCTTGAAAGCCTTTACAAGTGATCACTCAGAAAGAACTCCTTTTCACAGATTACTCCCCCTTACAGCTGTAAGAGTACACCCTACTCTTAAGATCCCACTATCTTAAGAGTATATCTCATTTAGAAATGATTACAAAAGAAGCTTGTTCACTTATTGAACTGATAATGATACACGTTGAAGTACAATAAGCACTTAATGAACTTTTAAGGTTGGTAAAGTATTGAATGCAGTAAGTGTAGCTAGCGCAGATAATCAATGTATGCAATCAATGTCTTCATCCAACTTCTTCTGGCTTTTATACTCTTCTCTGGAAATTTTCCCGTTGTAAAGTCTAAGTCTTCTGTGCCACAGATTGTGAAGCCAGAAGAGAGATGAAGATCTGGAGATTGATGAAAGTTCTGAGTTGCATTTAATGCTCCAGAATAGTTTTTGATGCGTGTTATATCTTCCTTTCTCTGCAGTATGTACCAGAGTTGTTGATGTGAGTAACGGCTCTTTGCTTTGTGTCCAACGTAAACTGCCTAAAATAGTAACAAGTACATCTTGTAATATAAAATAAGTTAGACACAAGAAAAGGAAACAAATTTGAAAAACTTTAACTTCCAATCTATTGCAGGAGGTGCCAATAGATTGGTGTTTTTGGCCGTCAATCGATTACCTTCAAGTTGGTTCAGATTGCTACCTGCATCACTCGATTGAAATGTTAGCTATCGAATAAAGCAAAGTGTGTCAATCGATTGCTTGGTTTTCCAATCAATTTCCTTGAGTCAATCGATTGATTATGTTCCAATCGATTGCATATAACATGAATTCTCTGTAAGTTCCAATCGATTGCTGTCTCAATCGATTGCTTATCCAACCAATCAATTGATCATAGTCTGATTACTTAGAGTCCTTCTGTGCAGCAATTGATTGTTCAGTCTTCCTATCGATTGATGGTCCCCAATCGATATGCAATCGATATCCCATTGATTGCAAATGTATTTCTCCAATCGATTGCAGGTATATCCAATCGATTGCTTAACTTAGATTTTGAGAAACAGTTTTTCGAAGTATTTTTCTAAGTTAAGTTCTCATGATCCTATAGCCTAGGTCATGTTTGGTTATCATCAAAATATAGAGTTCAACAATGTTGTTTTTGAATTTCTATCGGTCATGCATGTAATCAAGTGATGCCTTTTATGTGTATGAACCTAGTGTTGTTTTCATGATATTATACAAAAGATATGCTTCATTTATATCTCCTTTGGATCTCTAGAATATGTTGAATGCATGTGCGATTGTATGTGTATTTAGACACTAGGTCCAACATTAGATGGTTTGATTTACTTCTAACGAGAGTCTCTTTACATGTTTATCATGATTCTTCACTACCGAGTTGGGAATTAATGGTTGTTTGATTAATTAATTGAATGAGCGATGCGCCGTGTTAATTGGTTAATTATGTAACTGGACTAAGAGCGATTGCCTTAGGTTTTATCATTAGAACTCGAATTAGAATTCCCATATCCTTTTAGAAGCTAGGAATGTTGCCCAATTTATCAAGAGACCCATGTTCATCCCATAAGTTTCACAACATCATTTTATTTGCTTTCCTCATTAAAAAATCCCAAAAAGAAATAGTTTAAATTTCCTAATCAAAATCACAAAACCCCAATTTTTTTTGCTTTTTTATGCATTAAGTTAGCTTAGGTAGTTAGTTAATTGACTCCACGTGAGGCGATCCAGGAAAGTACCACTTGTGTAATCCTTGGTTTTTAATTATTTTGCATTTGCACCCCAAGGCATTTAGGAAGGTGGCAAATCACTCAAGCATGAAGTCGGTTGGAGCAAACATTGATGATGTGTAGCTGAAAGTCTTTCATTTGCCATTGGATAGGAAGGCTAAGGAATGGTTTAGACTTCTACCTAGATATGACGAGAATGCCCTCACTTCTTGGGCCAATTTGAGCTGAGCATTCCTAGAGCATTACTTCTCGAATGTTAAGACTGAAGATTTGAAAAAAGACATTTACTCGATCAGGCAAGACCTATTTGAGAGCTTATATGAATATTGGTGCAAGTTTCAAGAATTGTTGGCCAAGTGTCCCACCATCAGATCATTGATGAAAAGTTGATCTAGTATTTCAACAAGGAACTCTTACCCACTTAGGGGGGCATTATGGATGCTAGTGTCGGCGGTTCTTTAGAAAACCTACACACTGAGGAGGCTTGGGCTATGATCAAGATGAGAGCCAAGAACACCCAACAATACAATCGAAGAGGTTCCAAAGAGGTGTTTGAGGTAAGCTCTAACCCACAACAATCTAGGAGAATGGATTCCTTGGAGGCCAAGGTGGATACTTTAAGTTCCCAACTAACTTCTTATCTTGCTTTCATTACAACTGAGTTGAGGAACCTTAACAAGCAATAATGTGCTCCTTATACTTCCACAGCCTTAGTTGCACCGAGTTGTGACCATTGTGGGTCAGTTATGCACATTACAAGCATTTGTCCTAATGAGCCAACAGATGTTAGTGCCATGTACCAAAGGAGGTCCAATGCTAACCCCAACTAGAAATGGGATCCCCATAGCAACACCTACAATGAATGGTAGAGGTCACACCCTAACTTCTGGTGGAGAGACAACAACAATAACAACACCATGACTAATTACAAGGGCCAATCTTCTTCTTCTCCAAGGTCCTTAGTTCCCCAAGACTCACCAAGTGGGGATGATGCTAATTCTCAACTTCTTAAGAGCATTCAAAGGATGCATGAGGACATGAATGCTCACAACGATGCGAGGTTTTCATCCCTTGAGTCTAAAATGGAGCAAGGGGAGACTAGAGCTACTAACCTACAATCCTTTATGACCTAATTGCTAAATGGTTTGAGTGACAAGCAAGCAAGGTCAAGTGGATCTTCTCCTTCTAACACTGTGATAAACCCAAAGTCCCTCAATGCCATCACCTTGAGGAGCGGTAATAAAGTTAAATTTCAAGACCTTGAGGATGATGAGACTAATGTAGATTAGGAGATTGTATGTGATAGACCACCTTCGGGTAATGGGGAGTGTTCTAACTCCAAGAACATTGAGAAGTGCTCCTTGCCTAAGCTAACTACCACGGTCCAAAGTGAGAGTGATCAAGAAAAAAGCTCTTAGCTGTCCCACCTTCTACAAGAAGCAAGAGAGGTGTTCGCTTTGCAACACACGAGTCACCCAACCAAGAGCTACAAGAAAAAGGTAAAGAGGTAAAAGTTTCTAACCTTCCTTTTCCTCATTCATATTTGGCTAGCAAGAGGGTTTCTGATGGCAAGTATGATAAAGAGATGTTTGAAATGTTTAGCAAAGTTGAAGTGAATTTCCCTATTCTTGACTTAATTAAAAAAATGCCCAAGTCGGCCAAGTTTTTAAAAGATTTATGCACCAACAAGAGGAAATACAAGCATAGTGAAAGAATCTAACTAGGGTCTAATGTTTGTGCTTTGTTTAAAACACAATTACCTTTGAAATGCAAAGACCCGGGTTCTTACACTATTCCTTGTATCATAGGCAAGACCACCATTTCAAATGCTTTATTAGATCTTGGTGCTGCTATAAATGTCATGCCTACCACTATTTTTGAGTCGTTGGGTACCTAATCTATTTGGGACACAAGTGTGATTCTCCAACTTGTGGACCGAACAATTAGGTATCCTAAAGGCATCTTGGAAGACATCTTGGTGCAAGTGAAAGGTCTGGTGTTCCCAGCTAATTTTTATGTGTTAGATATGACAAGTGATAACCCTAGTGAGAGTACTTTAATTTTAGGCTAACCTTTCCTTAAGACAGCCGAAACCATTATTGACATGAAAAAGGGTACAATCACTATGGGGGTTGGGGATCAAGAGGTCAAATTTCTATTTTCTGAGACCATGAACAATGCTAGTGATGATTGCACTTACCTAGACATTAGTGCAATTTCTTGTGTGGATGATGATATTGATGAGCTATGTGATACTATATTTGTTGATTCATTTGAGCATGTTGATCCATCACCTGTTATTTCCCCTTCCCATACTTCTTTGTTTTGTGATTGCATTGATGAAGTGTCATGTCTTGCTTGCATTGAGATTAAGAGCTGGCTTTCCACTTCGCATGATTTTGATGCTTCTACTTGCTCTTATGATGATATTTCTGCTCACCCCATACCTAGTGGTCTTGGGAAAGTTTCTTCTGATTGTGATGTAGTTCCTGCTGACCACATAGACACTGTCATGCAAGCTACACTGGTAGTTTTGTCTTTGGTGGATACTTGCTCACCCTTGGGAAGTGGAGAAGTTACCGCTTGCATAGATGCACCTATATCTCCTTTCCCACATTGTGATGACATCATCCTACCACTTACTGTACTTAAGCTTCAGGAGTTGGTACCGTCTGTGGTAAAACTCCCAGTTGTGAATCTCAAACCCTTATCTCCTAACTTGAAATATATTTTTCTTGCTGATTCTGATAAATTACTTGTGATTATTTCAAGTTCTTTGTCTAATATTGAGGAGAGTAGATTAGTTTCTCTTCTTAGGTCTTATAGGGGTGCAATTGGGTGGTCATTGGCTGACATTTTAGGGATCAATCCCTCAGTTTGTACTCATAAGATCCTCTTGGAGGAGGGTTTTAAGCCCATTCAGCAACCACAGAGGAGACTGAATCCTCTCATTCTTGATGTGGTAAGAAAAGAGATAGCCAAGCTCTTGAATGTAGGGATTATTTATCCCATTTCTGATAGTGAGTGGGTGTCACTGGTATAAGGAGTACCAAAGAATAGTGGAATTACTGTTGTTCGGAGTGACAACGATGAGCTTATTCCCACCAGAGTCCGGAATTCTTAGAGAGTGTGTATAGATTATAGGAAGCTTAATTCCTCTACTAGGAAGGACCACTTTCCCTTACCCTTCATTGACCAAATGCTTGAGAGAATTTATGGAAAGTCTCACTACTGTTTCCTTGATGGTTTCTCCAGGTACTTCCAAGAACCAATTACACCGGAGGACCAAGAAAAAACCAGCTTCACATGTCCTTTTGGTACCTTTGCCTATCGAAGGATGCCATTTGGACTATGAAATGCTCCCGGTACTTTTCAAAGATGCATGATGTCCATTTTTAGTGATTTGTTGGAGCATAACATGGAGGTCTTTATGGATAATTTCACTGTGTATGGTTTTAGCTTTGATGAGTGCCTTTCTAGTTTAGAACTTGTTTTGAAAATATATTTGGAAAAGAACTTGGTTTTGAACTATGAGAAGTGCCATTTTATGGTGGATAGTGGTATTGTTTTGGGTCACTTGATCTCCCAAAAGGGGATTGAAGTTGACAAAGTTAAAATTGAAATTATTTCATCTTTGCCTTATCCTACCAATTTGAAAGAAGTTAGACCATTTCTAGGGCATATGGGGTTTTATAGGTGTTTCATTGCTAATTTTTTCAAAATTGTCTTACCCCTTTCCTCTTTGCTTAAAAAGGATTCTGATTTTGTTTTTGATGATAAATGCAAGCATGCTTTTGATACTTTGAAATCTTCCTTGATTTCTCCACCCATTATTAGTGCACCTAATTGTCATTTGCATTTTAAGTTTTCATGTGATGTATCTAATTTTGCGGTAGGAGCTATGCTTAGAGAGTTGACAAGGTCCCTAGGGTCATTGCATATGCATCTAGGACACTTGATCCCGAACAAATCAATTACACCACTAATAAGAAAGAGTTGTTTGCTGTGATTTTTTCACTTGATAAGTTTATACATTATTTGATTAACTCTTCTGTGGTAGTATACATGTTACAACCCGAAAACTATTTGACTATCTTTAAAGAGAACATTAGTTAATGAATTAAAAAGCTAGTAAAATATTTAGAATTGCACACTGTATATCTAAGATTAAAATTTTGGGTTCTGTAAAAATTAGTGATATGTCATTTAGTCTGTGTGTATTATAAGGAAATTATAATTGAAATATATATATATATATATAAAATATAGTAATAACAACAACGAATTTAAGACAAAAGAATGGGGAATAACTAATATCAAATAAGAGTTTAAGGTCATGGGATAATACATATTATATTTGTAATGGTTTTGAAAATAATATGAGATTATTATTTAATTGTTGGTTAATAATTTATTATTGTTAGAATCGAATCATGAAAAAAAAAATCATGGAGGAGCTGACATAATGCAATCATACAACTGATGCACAATCTGATTCATTAGTATTTCCTACTATAGATATTTCGGTACAAATTGAGGTGATCACATTAGATCTTTACATTTATTTGTTAAAAAAAAACTTTCCAACATAAGAAGATTGGTTGCTTAATGGGCCTTGAATCTTGATGGTTGCTTGGACTTGAGTCTTTGGTTCAAATCCTGTTTGTTTAAAAGGGTCTTTTTATGTTGTTTAGGTATTGTAAATTACTATAGTGTCCTTGCTTAAAACTAATGATAATAATAGATAAAATCCCTCAAAGTTTTCATAAAATCCATTGTTATTCTATCTATTTTTCCGTGGGATGAGGTTGATAGAGGGAGGAAGAAATTTCTAGATAGTCATTTTGGTTTAGATGCATGCTTATTCCCTTCCCCTTCGTTTTCCCTCCTTGCAGACTATGTCTATGCAGTTGCTTTAGTCCGGTTGAAAGGCTGTTCAAAAATGCTTTTATATGCTCTGTTTTGGTGGAGCTTTGCTATTATATTTTTCTTATGGCTAAATAGCTTTCCTTCTTCTGATTAGTTACTATTATTCCAATCATTGAGGTCTTCTTCCTTTGTCCAGTACAGTGCTGCAGTGTGTGGTATGTTCATAGATCTTTCACTTTCTCTGTTTTTGGATTGCTGCTATTTTGTTCATGAGTAAGATGTGGGGTTTTTCCTCTATGGTCGGTCATGTGTTTGAATTGGTAGATCTTATTGGTGTTAGATTTGGGTTTTATCATGTTTAGGTTATTAAATAAGGTTAAATTGTACCTATCATGCGTGACAATTTGGGGCTGTGATGTGATGGGAAGTATTTTTATAACTTGCAGAATTGAATGCACATGAGGTGTTTGGTAAAATTCTTGAAAGGAGGGTTTGAAACAAATTATATGTATTCAGTAGAATATTGATACTTTTGTGAAACTACGTTCATCCTTGAAGTTGGTTGGATGGAAATATAAGATTATGATATTATTGTATAAGTTTATTTGTAAATTCCATATCAAGTGGTTGATTGGATACTTTAGAAGGAAGCTTTATGGGCTTGTATTTGAGATTCATTGAAATGTTGTTATGAGAGATAGAGAGATAAAAGAGTAAGGATTGTGAAATTGATTAAAATGTGAACTATGAGAATTATGAGATGTTAGCAAATAGTAAAGTGACTTTAAAGTAAGTAGATTTCTTGAATGGTTAGAATTTAAGTGACAAAAGGAAATGACAATGATATTATTTTGAGTAATAGGGAATTAAAGAACGATATTGAGGCAAAAGCAGCTAGCTAGCAGTAAGTTATACAAGTTGTAAATGCGACAGGTAAGTGAATAACGTCCCATTACAATTGTTATAGTTGTTATTATTACTACTTGTCATATTTTATTATAATTATCATATTTTTAGGCATGATTTCGTCAAGGAAACACACTTATTGGATATATGTTCTTTTCTTGTTGATATTGAAATAAGTAACAGATGAGGGATTTTATTTATTGTCATCATTAGTTTTAAGCAAGGACACTATAGTAATTTACAATAGCTAAACAACATAAACAGACCCTTTTAAACAAACAGGATTTGAACCAAAGACTCAAGTCCAAGCAACCATCAAGATTCAAGGCCCATTAAGCAACCAATCCTCTTATGTTGTAAAGTTTTTTTTTTTAACAAATAAATGTAAAGATCTAACGTGATCACCTCAATTTGTACCGAAATATCTATAGTAGGAAATACTAATGAATCAGATTGTGCATCAGTTGTATGATTGCATTATGTCAGCTCCTCCATGATTTCTTTTGTTCATGATTCGATTCAAACAATAATAAATTATTAACCAACAATTAAGTAATAATCTCATATTATTTTCAAAACCATTACAAATATAATATGTATTATCCTATGACCTTAAACTCTTATTTGATATGGTTCAACTAAATTTAAATATAAAAGTGAGATATTAATATTAGTTATTCCCCATTCTTTTGTCTTAAATTCGTTGTTGTTATTATTATATTTTATATATTTTTTTTTCAATTATAATTTCCTTATAATGCACACTGACTAAATGACATATTACTAATTTTTACAGAACCCAAAATTTTAATCTTAGATATAAAATGTGCAATTCTAAATATTTTACTAGCTTATTAATTCATAACTGTCACACCCCGAAAATCGAGGTGTAACAGGCTCGGAATATGAGAAAACCCACATCCATTAAGCCTTACCTATGTTAAAATTCCTTCATTTTATGTTAATAGGCTTACTTCAAAGGCAAAATATTAAGTTAAATATATTCTAAATAAATAAAGCCATTAACTATCTATATAAATTTTAGTAAACCCTTCACTGCAAATATATATACATGACCTACTAAAAGTTCCACAACAACACATATATACAATAATATATAAGGAAGGCAAGGATCCTAACTATAGTGTACATGGAGCTCCTAAGATAAGATTTCCAAAATAAACACAGTTTGAGTTTTACATCATCATGATGACTTGATAAGCTAGTTAAAAAGGAGTTAGTCAAAGGTATTCCTAGTTTTAGGGCTAAGCATGATTTAATTTGTGAATCTTGCCAAAGGGGTAAACAAACAAGGTCTTCGTTTAAAACCAAGAAGACAGTTTCCACAAGTAGGCCATTGGAACTAATCCACATGGATTTAGTTGGGCCTACAAGAGTGAAAAGTCTAGGTGGAAGTCTATACACTCTTGTAGTTGTGGATGACTATTCAAGGTTTACTTGGACTATGTTTCTTTCCTCAAAGCATGAAACTTTTGATGCCTTTTGTGTGCTTGCTAAGAAATTGCAGAATGAAAAAGGCACCAAGATTGTAGCAATTAGGACTGATCATGGAGGAGAGTTTGAGAACAAGGAGTTCATGGAGTTGTGTGATGAAAGTGGTATTGAACACAACTTCTCTGCCCCTCGTGCTCCTCAGCAAAATGGTGTTGTTGATAGGAAAAATAGATTGCTCACAGAGATGGCAATGAGCATGCTGAATGAGAAGCAAGTGTCTCAAATGTTTTGGGCAGATGCAATGAGCACATGATTGTACCATATTTTTATACACTTTTCATTGATAAAATCATTGGATTATTGCATGTTCTTAGGGTAATTTTGCCTAATTAGGGTAACTTCCGACTTTTGCACACCCTGTTGGAATTTGTACTAATCAAGGGAAATGTGGGCATAACTAATACGATTTGTTGTTTATCCCATTTTTAAGAACATTATGATTCTACCTTGGGTCCATTTTATGTGCAGATCATGAAGGAATATACCGAATGGAAGAGCCAAGTTGCGGACAAGAATGCTTACGGCGCACAAGGGAAGGATTATGAGTTTCTGTCCCTCGCCGTGGCTCCCCCACAGCGAGGGCCACAGCGAGGGCACCCCAAAATATGCGTGTTTCTGTCCCTCGCCGTGGACCTTCCACGGCGAGGCCCACGGCGAGGACCCCTGTTATGCAGCCTTTTCTGCCCCTCGCCGTGAGCCTTCCACGGCGAGGCCAATTCTTGTGCATCTCCTCTGCCCCTCGCCGTGGACCTTCCACGGCGAGGCCCCGAAAACTGGGATTCTGCTGTGCGTTTCAGGAATTTTTGGGGGAGTATATAAGATAAAAATCAGACCCTCCTTCATTGTCCAAGCCTTCTCAGCATGAAAAACACCCCCTCTCCTAGGGTTCCCTTCCATTCCTTCATTCCCCACTCATTTCCACCTCCATCTTCATCTTCCACCTTCTTCCACCATCTTCTTCCATGGATTTTCGGATGGGGCTTCTTCTTGGGGTTCCTCTTGGAGTTTCTATGTTGGATTGAGGAGCTCTTCATCTCTTGAGGATGGGTTGATGGTGTCTCAAGCATGGGTTCTTCATTAGGGGAGTTTTTCTTTGTTCTAACATATGTATTTAGGATTTCTTCTATGTTTATTTGAACCTCTCTTGGAAGATGTTTGGATTTATGTATTGGATTGAGATTTTGGATATGTATGTGTATGAACTATATGTGTTTATTTTGGGCTTTGAACACTTGAGTTATGAATTCTTATCTACATTGTGGTTGTATGAAGTTAATTTCATTTTAGTGGTTGCTAGTGGACTTAATTGATTGCTTCCATTCATAATTATTGTGATTGCATTTTTATGAGAGCCACAAGTGTTTTGACTCGAAGTATTTCACACATCAAGTGGACTTTAACACTAACCCTAAGTAATGGCTATGAAAGTGGTTGCTAAATTAGTCATTGATTAGGGCTAGTGGACCCCTAGTGGTTGCTTGGGGATTTCTCTAACTAGACTTGATGAATCAAACCCCCAAATGATTTGAACCTATGTTTGTCGCCTCACCTAGACTCAAGAGATCCATTCCATCAATTTCACTTCACCCATCCAACCATTCCACCTCATTAAAGAAAAGATAAAAAAAATATTGTAGTTAGGCTCATTTTGCATTCTTCATATTAAAACCCAACAAAACCCCTTTTATACTTCATTTGCATGACATTTAGTTTCCTAGGTTAGTCATTAGGCTCCTTGAGAGACGATCCGGGATCACACCATTATAGTGCAATCCTTGGTTTTATAAATATTTTGCATTTAACCCCCAAGGCGATTAGGAAAAGGTTAAATCAGCACAGCATGCTACATCTCAAATAGAGCATATATCAGAAAGGGGATGGAGAAGACTCCATATGAGCTCTACAAGGGAAGAAAGCCCAACATCAGTCATCTGAGGATCTTTGGATCTAAGTGCTACATTCACAACAATGGGAAGGTAAACTTAGGTAAATTTGACCCTAAATCTGACATTGGCATATTCATAGGTTACTCAAATAGGAGTAAAGCATATAGAGTCTATAATAAAAGAACTCAAACTGTTGAAGAGTCAATGCATGTAGTATTTGATGAAACTCCTCATGAAAAGCAACATTGTGTTGATGAGGATGAAGATTTTTCAAAATTTTTAAGACCTCCTCTATCGATGGCACCAAAGCCATCATCGATAGTGAATGCTGAGGAAAATACTAAAGATGATCAAGATGAAGCTAAAGATGATCAAGATGAAGCTAATGAGCCTCAATCTTCCATAAGACATCTTAAGCACCATCCTCCTAAACAAATAATTGGAGAAATGTCAAAAGGTGTTAGAACCAGAAGGCAACTACAAAATGAAATGGAATTTTCTGCCTTTATTTCTAAAATTGAACCAACTTGTGTTGATGAAGCTCTTGCTGACTGTGACTGGATAGTTGCAATGCAGGAAGAACTTAATCAATTTAAAAGAAATCAAGTTTGGGATTTAGTACCTAGACCAAGAAATCATCCTATTATTGGTACTAAATGGGTTTTCAAAAACAAACTTGATGAAGCTAGTCAAATTGTCAAAAATAAAGCCAGATTAGTTGCCAAAGGGTATAACCAAGAAGAAGGCATTGATTATAAAGAAACCTTTGCTCCAGTTGCGAGACTTGAAGCAATAAGGATTCTTCTAGCTTTTGCATCCATAAAAAATATTAAACTTTATCAAATGGATGTTAAGAGTGCCTTTCTTAATGGCTATATCAAAGAAGAGGTATATGTAGAACAACCTCCTGGTTTTGAAGAAAACTCTAAGCCTGACCATGTTTACAAACTTAAAAAGGCTCTTTATGGTCTCAAACAAGCACCTAGAGCTTGGTATGAGTGACTTAGTACATTTCTACTTGAAAAGGATTTTCTAGAGGAAAATTAGATACTACTTTATTCGTCATGCATAAAGATAAACATATGCTCATAGTTTAAATTTATGATGATGATATTATCTTTGGTGCAACTAATGAAAAGCTTTATGAAGAGTTCGCTAAGATGATGCAGGGTGAATTTGAAATGTCTATGATGGGAGAATTAACATTCTTCCTAGGCCTGCAATAAAGCAAAAGAAAGATGGCATCTTCATCTCCCAAATCAAGTATTGTAAGGAGATTCTCAATAAGTTTGGGATAGAGCAATTTAAAGATGAGGACACTCCCATGAGTACCTCTGCCAGCTTAGATGCAGATGCCAAGGGGAAAGTAGTTAGTCAATCTCTTTATAAAGGGATTATAGGTTCGTTACTTTATCTAACTGCTAGTAGGCCTGATATTCAATTTAGTGTAGGAATGTGTGCTAGATATCCAGCAAATCCTAAAGAGTCCCACTTGACCAATGTAAAAAGGATTTTGCGATATTTACAAGGAACTCAAGAGCTTGGGCTGTGGTATCCCAAGGGAACTCAAGAGTACCTTCTTGCTTATACTGACTCTGACCATGTAGGTTTTAAGACAGATAGAAAAAGTACAAGTGGTCAATGTTAATTCCTTGGTGGCTGTTTGGTCTCTTGGGCTAGCAAGAAGCAAAATTGTGTCTCCCTTTAATCCACAGAGGCTGAATATATTGCAGCAGCAAGTTGTTGTGCTCAAGTCTTATGGCTTAAGCATCAACTAAGAGATCTGGGTTTGGAATTCCAAGAAGTGCCTATTCTTTGTGACAACACCAGCACAATAAGCTTGGCCAAGAATCCAGTTCATCATTCCAGAACCAAGCATATTGATGTGAGACATCACTTCTTAAGAGATCATGTTTAGAAGAAGGATGTCAAGGTGGATGATGTCCTTACTTTCATCGCTAAAGTAATCAATTAAAACTAGGTCCAACTACAAATGTATTATAGTGGCAACCTAGGTCATTCTCCCAAGGAGCAATCTATGGGTTTTCTCTAGAATTAAATTTAGGTGAAAAATGCAATAAAATGATGGACCTAAACTAAAATGCAAATCTAATTCCTGAAAATGAAACTAATCTATATGAATGCAAAGGTAATTTTTGGGGTTTTTTTATGATGAAAAATTAAAATACTAATTGAAGAAACTAATTAACAACAAATGAAGAAAATGAAATCTGATTTAGTTACGGTGAATGTGAACAATTTAGGGATCACATGGAGTCAACTTTCTTAGCCTAAATAAATTAATCAGACAAAAGGGAGATACACGATATTGGAATTAAAATATCTAATTAACTATGTATTGCGTGGGAAACCCTCACACAACACCTCATATTCCACTAGAGAACTCATAATGGCCTAGGAGTTGGTTAACTAAAACTATTAAAACCAATACAGTTTAATTAAAGTAATTGTGGAAATTATATTTTGGATTATCTAATTAAACAATCAAATAATCTACCACTCAATCAAACAATCAAGTGATAAAAACCCAAATTTTGCAATCGAATCCACACTGACAATCAAATTAATAATGAAAACTTAATTATAAACTTCACTGCAATGTAAGGGTTTTTAAATATAAAATCCAACAAATAACAAAGCACAAATAAGATCCAATTATCAATTTAATTCAGAAAATAAATGAGTCTTTAATCTAGAACTAGATTAATCTCAAGAATTACATCCCAAAAATTATTTAAAACTAAATAATTCTAAATGTCTGATTAAAAAGATAAAGAACAAATACTCCCCAATAGTCTTCAAGTGCAAACCCTAGGCTCTAGCTTCCTCCATGCTCCTCCTAAATTGCTTCCCAAATGGTTTAAGCATCCATCACTCCCTTGCTCCTTCCATAATTTATTGTTGTCGCCACAGCCATGCTAATTGATAAAACAATTAATGAGATGAATGATAGTTTTGGTGGATATGGGAGGGCAATACACGTGGTGACTTGGTGTATGGGCTTGTGTGTATATGCGTACAGGAAGCGGAAGGGAACAATTGGCAAATAGCTCGTGGGTCCCATGCGAAAAGGTTTTGACTGGATGAATGGTATTTGGTGAGCTGTGAGGCGTGATTGCTATGAGCAGCGTGATGAACCTGATAGTGTGAGCAAGACGTGATTGAAAGCATCCCTCCTCTTGTTAGCGAATGGTCAAGTCCTTTTATAAATTCACGATAGAAGATTCTAGATATATGATTTGGATCTTAAGATATTCCAATATTCTCTCCTAAATCTGCAAGGATTAGATAATATCTGTGATTTTTTTCAGACTTTAAAAATATTAATTTAATCACAATATATCTAAATGAATCTATCCATAATTTTTAAATCAGATATCTTAAAATTGATGCAGATTTATATTATTTCCTAAAATTGGCTAATAATTTAAATATATCCTAATAAATTCAAATTAGCCTCAAATAATCCCAAAATAAAGGAATAAGGTGGGATAAAATATATAAAATTATGGATTTATCAATGGAGTTCATCTCAACAAATTTGCAACTTGCCGATATCTTCACCAAACCTCTTGGGTCAGATCAATTTAGCTTAATTAGAAGAGAATTAGGAATGGTGAATCCATATGAGTTGTAAATATTTATCACTTAATTCTTGATTTGATTTCATTTTATTCATATAGATCAATCACTAACTTAGGCATCGGATTGCCAAATCTTAAGTTTTGCAGGACTGACCAATCGATAGTGAGTTTCACTATCGCTAGCATATGCAAGACAAAGTTAAGTCTGAGCTAAGATTGCCATCGCTAGCCAAAAGCATTATCGATTGCAAAGTCAGCTATCGATAGCCGGAAGGAGTGAGTGATAAACCTAAGTCACTTACTCAGCATGGGATCATGCCTGCTAGCGATAGCAGCTCTTATTAGCGATAGCAAGTCACTTAAACAAGTCAGAATGCGTAACGTTAGCAAGTGTTCTTCATTATGGTAAACTCTAAACTTATAAAATTAAGTCATTTGCATTTGCATTCATCAGTCACAAACATTCACAATTTCTCTTCTACTCCAAAACTCTCTAAGCACTCCAGCATACACATTCTCAAATCTCTCTTTTCCCTAAACCCTAAAATGGCCAGAACCAAAGTTCCTATTGACAAGGCAACCTCTAGCGCTAATTCCTCTTCCAAATCTGCTAGTAAAAGGTCGCGTGCCCAGAAAAATGTCTCATTCTCTAAAGACGTAGTTGAGAGCAACCCCAAAAGAAAAAAAGAAAGCTCCTCTGGTATACCCTATTTGGAAGACCCCCTTGAAGCTCCAAGCACATTCTTCGCAGATAAGGGAACCCTAGATAGGGCTGTAGTATGGGTGGATTTGGACTACTTCAAGCAGCAAGATTTTGATTTAGATGCTTGGCTGCTTCCCTACAAGAGTTGGCTGAGTGTGAAGAATGATTATAATGAAGAAGTGTTGAGATCATTCTACTCCAGTCTGAAACCCCTTCCAGAATACAAGAAAGGGAAGCTTGTGAACATCTCCTTCAAAACCATTATGAGAGGAAGAGGCATCATTTTTGGACGGAGGGCTATCAACAAGATTTTGGAGATCTCTAGGGAAGAGTACAATACATGGTATATGCCTGAGAAGTATCCTGAAGAAGAGCTTGAGGAGATATATGAGACAAATACCAACAAGCCAGCTGATATGCCTGTGATCAATAGGATCCTTCATTATGTCTACACAAGGATTATGACTCACAAGTTAGGGAACTTCAGCAGCTTTCCAAAGATTGACAACCCATGGTTGCCTAACCTCATTCAAAAGGTTCCCCTCAATCCAGGCCAGGTGGTGTGCATGGAGATGCATAGGTTCCTGTCTGACAAATCTCCCAAGGCTCCTCTTCCCTATCCTCAGCTAGTATCTCACATCCTGAAATTTTCAAAGATTAAATCATTAGGGGATGGAGAGAACAAGAAGTGCAAGCAGCTCACTACCACTACCCTAAAGAGAATGGGAATTCCAGTGGGCGCCAATGGAGGTGTTTCTGCCTCTCAATCCCAAGCTTCTCATGCTCCTTCTTCCTCACCTCAGCGTGATTCTGTTGAAGAAGAAGCTCAATCAAGAAGGGCTCCTCCTCCTAATCCTCCTGCTGCTTTATCAAAGTCTTCTATTCTCTCAAGAGAAGCAATTGAGGAGATCATCTTCAGAGTCCCTGCCGAGTTCAACCTCGCCTTGGAAGCTCAGAAAGCAGAATTGATGAAGTCTATCCTGGAGCTTAAGGCACAAGTTAGAAATTTGGAAGACTACCTCTGCCTTGTCCTTGAAGATAACAAGCAAAGGGCAACGTATTCTCACCCTCAAGGTACATCATCAAATCATTCCCCTACTCACCACTCTCCCTCACCTATTAACCATTCTCCTACCCAAACTCACCACTCTCTAATTCCAGAAACCACCCAAGTTCCAACAACTCAAGAAACCCCTATCGCTAACCCCTCCCCTAGTGATAGCCACCACTCCCAAGTCCCAACCTCACCACAAACCCCTATCGCTAACTCCTCTCCTAGAGATAGCAACCAAAGCACACACACTCCCCAAATCTCATAACCAACCCCTATCGCTAATCCCTCTATTAGCAATAGCACTCCTATCCCTACCACAACCACTAGCGATACTAACCCTCCTATCTCTTCTCCAAACCTTGGCCAAACCCTTATCCCTGGTGATGATGACAAAAAGGGGGAGAATATTCCAGCTCTTGTGGATGCTTCTATAGTTGATGAAGAAATTGAGGAAGTAGTCAGAGGCATTGCTCGCAGTTACATGGAGTCTGAGGACCATAGGACCCCTCCTCCTCAAGCTTCCAATGAGCCTCCTCCTCAAGCTTCTGATGCTCCTCCTCCTCCTCAAGAAGAAGAAGAAGCTCAAGCTCCTAATGCTCCAGAAGTGGACAATTTTACCAAGGCAGTTATGATTGCGAAGAAGCATGGCATTCCTCCAAGTGTCAAATCTGCAGAGCCAGTTCCAGTTTCTGTCATTCCTCCAGGAGCTGATGTTGAAATAACAATTGAAGACAAGCTTAGCACTGGAGATAAGGTTAAAGATGATATTCAGAAGATGCTAGTGCTTGAGGCTGAGAAAAGCAAGAGTAAAGCTTCAGCTGAAGGTTTGAAAGGGGAAAGGACCAAGAAGAAAGCCAGAGAAGAAGTCTCTTTCAAAGTTATTCCTATGGCTTCTCCTGAGGCCCCTAAGGGAAGAGCACAAAGGATCAAGCGAGTGACTGCTAAGAATCCTTCTCCTAAGAAGCCAAGAGGTAAAGCATCTGAAAAGCCAGCTCCTCCTCCCAAGTTGACAAAAGAAGAAAAGAAGGCTATTGCAGAGGCCTTGAGAAAAGAGAAGGAGGCTGCCTCTAAGGCTAAGAAGGTTGCTGCTGAGGCAAAGAAAAAGGCAAAGAAAGAGGCTGCAGAAAGAAGAAAGAAATTAACAAAGGAAATTACTCAAGGGAAGAAAGTATGGGTATATCAAAGGAGGTTCACAAGTCTAAGGCTGCCTCCAAAGATGTCTCTCTTGCTGAACCCATTCAGACCATTGAACAAGACAAATTCTTCTACTCTTAATCTTCTATTTCTGATGGACCTGATGAAGAATACATAACCTCAGCCTCTGGAGCAAAATTCAACAATGAAAATCCCCTAGCCTTTAAGAACCATTCTGCATACACTTCTTACTTAACTGATCCTGATAATTTTGATCCTGAAAAGATATAATTATTTTGCAAAGTCAATACAATTTATATGTTTGTCTTAATTTATGCTCTGTACATGCTTTATCTTATATATGTTTTTACTTATGTTTTGTCATCATCAAAAAGGCGGAGAATGTTAAAATCTAAAGTTTTGATGAGGACTGGACCCATAGATAACATAAGAAAAATGAACAATTAGCATATAACTTAGTCTGGAATAAAATTAAGATAAGAATCATGTTAAATGACTAAGTAAAAGAGTGTAAGTTACCTTAACATTGAACAAGAAAGATCTTATAGATAACAGATACACTATCGCTAAGCTAGAACCTATCGCTAACAAATGGAAGGGTTAGGATAACAATAGCTAATGAAGACTTAGCAATAATCTGAAGAAAATTCAATATCGCTATCGCTAAGACCTTCACTATCGCTAACATAATGAGTTGAGATAGCCTAAGCAAGCAAAGAACAATAGATCACTATCGCTAAGCTCTGTACAAGTATATCACTATCGCTAAGGCCCCATAGATAACATGGATAACACAAAGGAGGAGAATGTTAGAACAGCTAGCAGTATGAACTAAGTCAACTAGCGATAACATGATTAGCTATCGATAACAAAATACTTGAAATAACTTAGACATTTGGATAGCTAATACAGTGTCTTTGAGCAAATGAGCTAATAAGATAACTAGCGATAACATAGTTGCTAGCGATAACATAATTAGCTATCGATAACAAAATACTTGAAATAACTTAGACATTCAGATAGCTAATACAATGTCTGAGCAAATGAGCTAATAAGAGAACTAGCGATAACACCTACCATGCTTCACATGAATACTTGTTTAGCTAACAGCTAAGTGCAGGACTTACACTATTAAGCTAGCGATAGCCAAGGGTGCTAGCGCTACTAAAAAAGCTGCTATGCAAGTACAATAGTTGTAGGTGATCGTTACTCACAGTCTCTATCTCTCTTAGCTCATCCTCTGCAAGATTAATTGAAGCAAGAGAAGAAAGTTGACGAAGATGAAGAACAACATTAATTGCCAACGACTAAGAGCTCCCAACGACTAATTTCAAACAGCCTCTTGAAGCTGAAAGAAAAGGCAAGTTGTGAAGAGTTATAGATATCAAGACTTGAGCATTTATGAGAAGTTACTCACTGACTCACTCATACACACAGAGACGAACCAGCATTCAATATTCCAATCTTCTCTCTGCTCACAAAAGCTCAAAGTATTTATTACTCTTGGTGAGATTATTTGTACTTAAGTGTTTATCAAAATCTGTTCATTGAGTGAACTCATTAATTGAAATCCTCTACTATTTGAGGTTGTTCTGAAGCTTGGGGCTTTAGGACAGGGTTGTGTCCTTACAAGTTGTAAGGGGGAGCGTTTAGAGGGAAGTCTAAAGCTCTGTTGTAAAGGTTGGCAGGTGAACCCGTTTTGTAAAACCTGTGGTATAGTGGAACCCAATGAGGAGTTGGAGAACTGGATGTAGGCATTGTGTTGGCTGAACCAATATAAAAGATTGTTTCATGTTTTTAAGTCTTAATTTCTTTTAAAACACAATTCACCCCCCTCTTTTGCGTTTTTGCCATTCTCACACAAGGGGAGTTGATTGTTCTGATTTGACTTGTGATGATTTTCCTGATTCCTCCCTTTGCGCTATTTCTGTTGATACACCATGGTTTTGTGCTATTGTTAATTATTTGGTGTGCAGACTCACTCCCGGTGACATGTCTTCTTTTCAGGTCCAGAAGCTGAAGCAGGAGTTCCAACACTACATATGGGATGATCCTATCCTTTGGAGGATTTGTCAGGACCAAGTGATTAGGAGATGTGTTCCTGATGATGAATTTGCTGCGATTCTCACTTCTTGCCATTCAGTTGTATGTGGTGGGTACTATAGCTCACAGAAAACTGCTAGGAAAATTTTAGAGTCTGGGTTTTATTGGCCTTCCATTTATAAAGATACTTATGATTTTGTTAGGTCATGTGATGTATGTTAGCGTTTTAGGCGGGGTGTGAGTAAGAGAGACAAATTACCTCAAAAGCCTATTTTGTTTTATGAGCCATTTGATGTATGGGGTATAGATTTTATGGCTCCTTTTCCACCTTCTCAAGGTTTTACTTATATATTGCTAGCTGTTGACTACCTTTCTAGGTGGATTGAGGCTATTCCTACCCAAAATGATGATGTTCCAACTGTGTCTAAATTTTTGAAAACTAACATTTTTAGTAGGTTTGGAATTCCTAAGGCCCTAATCAGTGATAGAGGCACCCACTTCTGTAACAAGCTTCTCAATAGCTTGCTTGCTAAATATGGGGTTGCCCACAGAGTCTCTAGTCCCTACCATCCGCAAACGAATGGGTAAGATGAAGTGTCAAATTGAGAGGTAAAGAAGATACTTGAGAAGATTGTGAAGCTGAGTAGGATTGATTGGAGTCAGCGACTTGATGAGGCAATTTGGGCCTATTGTACTACATTCAAAACACCCATAGGGATGTCATCCTATCGGTTGGTGTATGGTAAGGGTTGCCACCTTCCGGTAGAGGTTGAGCATAAGTCCTATTGGGCAGTGACATTATGCAACATGGAGATGGATGCAGCCGGTAAGGAGAGAGCTCTTCACATACAAGAGCTAGATGAGTTGCGACTCAATGCTTATGAGAGCTCAAGAATCTAAAAAGCTAAGACAAAACTGCTTCATGATCGGAATCTAGTTAATAAGAGCTTTGAAGTTGGTGACTTATTTCTCATGTACCAAGCCCGTTATCGCCATGGTCATGGTAAGCTGAAATCAAATTGGTTCGAACTGTATCGTGTGACTAAGTCAACCCATATGGTATGATAGATCTTATGGATGAGGAAACTGGTAATACTTTCCAAGCTAATGGTCATCTCCTTAAGGTTTACCGTGGTGCTGTAATAAAGCCTCCTTGAAGCCAAGTTGTCCCTTTCCTTTAATCTGCTACTTTACACTGCATATTAATTAAATGTTTTGTTTTAACTGGTTGTGGTGTGTAGTTTAAGTGTGGGGGAATGGGACTTACCAGTAGGATAGTAGTTGTCTTTAATTTTGCTTTTGTTCTTGTTTTTTTTGGTTCCCCATATATTTTTGTTGATAGTTGCCTATGCTTACAGGTGTTGTTCCTCTTTGGTATTTGATAGTGTGATATTTTAAACATTGAGGACAATGTTTGGTTTAAGTGTGGGGTAGATGTGTATTTTGAGGTTTCCTTGCATGATTTCCTATGAATTTGTGGTTTTGGGTGAACTTTGACTGTTTTTGAACTAATTTTAAAATTTTTGGCTTGAAGTTGTTCTTGACTTGTCTATTATGTACAAAGGGTCGCATTTGTCATTGTAGACATGTTGGGAGGGAATCAAGTGCTTTTCAAAAATTTTTGTGAAAACCTAGTTCACCCTGCTTTTTGAAAACCTGTGCAAGAAGATACCCATCTTAGGTTGTTTGTTATCTTGGACTTTGGATAGATTTTGCAATGTTTTTGACCTTTGTTTTTCAATTTTCAAAGGTTGGATATGAGGTATGTTTAGGGTATATATGGTGAAAATTACTGTGTTAATTGATTGATGAATGGTAATTTGTGAGCTTTACCTTGCTGTGAGGTTGTTTTTGGCCTAATGCTAACTTTCTCAATTTGAGTGCATACTTACTTTAAATAAGTCAATTTCTAAATCTTGTGTCAAATTTTGTTGAAAATGCTTTAGCCATGTCTGTTGAACATGATGGAGGCACTCATTCCACACATCTACATCCTTACACCTTCAATTGATGTCTTACATGAGTAGGATAAATTCATAATATTGCATCTGTGCTTTAAATTTTGCAACTCCGCTGGCTTTCTAAATTTGACTTAGTAACCAGGGGCAATTCATCACCAATGTTGGCACTAGCGTCAAACGATCAAGTCAAAGAGGGTTATGAGTTGGACCAAAGGTCTCTTGATGCTTTGTTAGAGTAAATCGGTGTTCATTACCATGTGTAAGGTCGAGTCAAAAGGAGATCTACAACAGCTCAAGGTCTAAAAAAAGAAAACAAAGAAGAAAAAATATATACAATAAAATATGCTTGCAAAATTGCTTTGTCTTACTTATGGATGACATCATTATTGCATCTAGTTCTTTCATTACCATAAACCCTTAAGTCCTCTTTATTCTTGGCATGTGTGCTAATCAGTGGAGATTGAGAATTGTTACAAGCTTTTGGTAAGTTGCATATTGAGCAATAAGAGAGAAATAACCCATATGTGAGAATGTGTGCAGTATTTTCTATCTAAGAGAGTGCACACTTGTTGCTATTTGATTCTCAATTACATTGGTAGTTCTCTCTTTTATATGTCTTGAGCATGTCTTGTTCTAATTTGAGATTGTTGATTATCTTAGGCCTTTACCATTGTGAGTCTATGCTTTGTCTAGGAGTACAAAGGTCTAAGTGTGGAGGAATGATTGCACTTGATTATTACATGTTTTTATCCACTAATTATAGGAAATTAGCATTTGTTCTAAGCTATTAAATGGGATTTAGGCACTTTTATACTTAGGGTCCAAGATTAGAGATTTAATTGTATTTCCATTAAATTTGAGCATATTAGGCATTTAACTCATGCTTTTATTGTTTCTGGACTTGAAGTACTTCACATGTGCTTAAAATTTCCGTTGTAGGCGCAAAGATAGAGAGTCAACGCAAAATAGGAAACTTCTACAAAAAAGGAAACTTTTGAAAAATAGGAAATTTCCTATTGGATTGGTTGATTGGGTTTGCCTAAAATATTTCCTTTTTGTTAATCCTAATAAGAATAGGCAACCTGAAAAATCTCTGATTTGTAATGCTTTTGTATGCCTAATTTGAGGTAATCAACATGATTGAGATGCGATATTGGTCTGATAATGCTTAATGTAGAACTTAGACTCTTAGGTGAAATTAGTGTTAAATTAGGGTTAATTAGCCATAATTGTAGATTAATTGCATTGATTAATTTATAGGGATATTTGATTCTTGTTTAGTCTTGTTTCCACTTGTAGGGTCACTCAGGACCAAAAGATCGGACTTAGGACGAAGAAAAAGATCAAACAAAGAGGCAGAACCGAAGAATCCTCGCCGCGGCTAGCAGACGGCGAAAAACCCCTCATATTGGTAGAGAAGACTGGAGCTCGCCGTGGCCTCGCCGCGGTGAGCCCACGGCGAGAGGAACCTTGAAGAGGCAAAGAGGAAGGCAGCTCGCCGCGGCGAGGGGACGGCGAGACGCTGTTCTGCAGAATTTTTCAGTTCGCGTTTTGGGCCTTTATTTCGGATCCAACTTAATACCCACTCTTAGACCCAACTTGGGGACCTATAAACACTTAAATCTAAATCCTAGAAGGCAGATTTGGTCACCGACAACACACAAAAACCCTAATCCTCTCAACTCTCTCATCTCATCGTCATCTTCCACCTTTTTCTCCACCCAACATCCATGGCTTCCATCATTTCCTCCACATTGGTTGATGCTTCTCCTATGAAAGGCAACAGCTAAGCCCATTTGTTCTTGGTGATGGAGCTCAAGGGAGGAGCTTGAAGCTTCAAAGGGGAGTGTTGTTCTCCACTCTCTCTTCCTCTTGTATATTTCAAATTATCTAGGGTTCTAGGATTTGTCTTATGCATTTGGTTGTAAGAGAGTGGTAGAAACAACCTATCTTGTTTATTTTCTTTGTATGGATGCTTGACATTGAACTTATTAAGTTGAGCATATTTTATTTGTATGGTTTTATCATTTAATATATGTTTCTTTGTTAAAATCTTGTTCTAAATGAGGGTTCTTGTTTAGTGGATCATGGTGTCAAGTATTTATGTTTAGAAATTGGCAAGTAAATCTATTAATTGCTTGAGTGACATTGGACTTCAACCTATTGGGTTCAAGTTATTGGATGGGGTTCCACCAATAAATTGGAATTAATAGGCTAATTTGGTTGCAATTCGGGGTCCCGTTTATAGGATTAATAGTCCCTTGCGATTAGTAGATTTAATGGGGTTAAGTGCTTAATCAACTTAGATTAAGTTAATTAACGTGCGGGGTTCCGGTGTTAGTTAAATTAATCTAAGCCTACCCTGAGGGGTTCCTCTGGGTTCTTTAGGAAATTGACCATTTTTCAACTCCCAAAAATTTTAAGAAGCAATGATTCCCGAAGGTTCCATTTACCAAGAATAATTATCCGTTTTAATCCAAATCTCCCGTTTAAATCCAATATCAATTCTTTCTTGAACATACAACACTTTTCATACAAACTTTTCTTTTAAATCTCAAAAATCAAATACAAAATGTTTTTCCCGTCCAATTAGTTTCGCATCTAGCTATTAGGCAGTCATTTACACTAAGGCTCCTTGAGACCGACACCCGGGGATAGCTTCCACTACCCCTTGGGTCTTAAACTCTTGGAGAGCAGATCCGAGACGGCACTACACCGACTTTATCCCAATTTCGGTGCTCTTCAGTATGTTTCTAGATAATATTTCTAGTATTTGAAATCGTTCTATAATTTACTTATAACTTACAATACAATGACCCATGGGCTATTATCATATTCTCCAGATGCATATCAAAATTTCATAAACTATTAGATTGTAAAATCAAAACAACGTGAAAATTTGGACCACTACAAGATAATATCTATCAACATCAATCGTTTGTGAAAAATATTGTGACTATATCTCCACCCCTTTTTGGCATAAGAGTTCTCATTTATATAATCATAATAATGCACTTCTGGTGCTTAGATATAGATACACAAATTCATGTTATCATAATTCATGTTGCGTATTTTCTTTTCTGCTAACTAGCCATCTTTATTTCTATATCTCATGATATATTTGTATAGAAGATTCTCATATGATCATGTGATGTAACACCTAAAATTTTCTACTATACTAGAGCATTTTAATTGAATTATAACCATTTTTTCAGTGCCAAAGGCCCAAAAATACAAAAAATTCAAAAAAATTTCTTTTCAATCATTAAACTAATTTTCTTTCTGTTGGAATGGGCTTTCGGACAAATTGAATAATTTAAAATTTTTGTCTAAAACAGAATGGTTTATAAAATAATTAAAAGTACATTAATATTTTTAGGGTATTTATTCTTTATTCATAATACCTAGGAATTTAAAATTCCTTTATAAATTTATACAATTCTAGTTCCTATGCTTTCTGATATTAATTTAATAATTTAATTTTACATCATATACAGATAATACTACTAAATGATTTAACTACCATAGTAAATTATATTTTCTTCATCTCATCTTCTTCCAACCCTCCTGCCTTATCTCAATTATCAAAATGGGACCTAAGATTATTTATTCCCCTTGTAGGATGTTGTCAATGAAATCATGTGCTAGTCTAGGATTCACAAAGTACTTGTAAAAGCTCTCTCAAGTCAAGAACAAGTGTCTAATCTCATTAATTGCTCAATCTCTTGTTACAATTAATAAAACCCAATTATCAAGCTCCAATCCTAATGTGACTATGCAAGGTTGGCAAGCATATCTCTATCTTGCCAACAAAACCATCATGCAAACTTCAAGTTCTTACATTATTTTACCCAAGTTCTACACTTAATCTAGCCCTCTCAAGCATCAATCAAGTGAACACAACATCTAAATGGTGATCAATCACTTAGAAGCATTAGGGAAAGAGTAAAATAAACACATATATCTCATTAATCACAAAATGAGAGGAATAATCAAGAGTTAATCCATACAAAGGTTCAAAATAATCCTAGAATCAAATCTTTAGCTCCACATGTTCAAAAATCCAAAAGAATATATACATATATCAGCACAATCATAAACAAGAGGGAGAGGGAAAGGAAAATGGAGAAGAAAAACCAAGAATTGAAGCCAAAATCTCTTCCAAACTTCAATCCCTTGCTCCAAGCTCCTCCAAGACCCAAACCTTAGCACACAAAGCCCCCAAGAATGCCCAAGAAGTGAAGAATGTCAGGCTCCATTGATTTCTCCACTTTAAATCTTAAATTTCCAATCCAAATGAAGTTGTGCGTTTTACTGTCACGAATGAGCTGCGGCTCAGTTTTCTTCTGTCCTGAAATGAGTTGTGGCCTGGTTTTTGAGCAGTGGTTTAGTTTTCTTCCGTCATTTTGCTGTAGAATGAGCTGCGGCTCAAAACAGAGTGGTCTGCAGCTCATTTCTCTTCTGTAAAATTGAGTTATTCTTGTTAGAAATCTTAAGTTTTGATGAAGACTGACCCTTAGAAATTATAAGTGAAAGTTACCTCTGAATTAAATGAATGAAATCTAATAGGTAACAGAACCATATCGCTAACATTAAAGCCTATCACTAATAGACTAAGAGCAATAGCGAATGAAGACTTAGAAATAACAAAGATATTATCTATCGCTAAGTCATTCTCTATCGCTAAAGAAGAATCCATCGCTAGAAGCTCATTGATAACTCAGCTAGCAGAAAAATAAACTTAGTTCTTGATCTAATGAAATCAGCTAGCGATAACAGGTTAAGCTATCGATAACAGAAGTGCTTCAGATAATAATCTCAGATAGCCAAGGCCTCAGAGCAAGTTAAATGAAGTAACATAATTGCTAGCGATAACATACCAGACTATCGATAATAGGATACCTGGAAATATCTCTGAATGCTTAGATGATAGTATCCTGAAGGATAATAGCGATAATGAATTTGCAATCGATAGAAATAATCTATGATGATATAATGCTTTCTGATCCCAGAGAATATGCTATCGATAATATAATTTCTTGTCAATATGAAAAGCTCTGAAATACCTTATATTGTCTTTATCTCATTGAGCTAATGGATTGAGCTTGCGATAGTATCTTCTGTGTAATATATGACTACTTGGTTAGCTAACAGTTTAAGTGCAGATCACACTCTATGAGATTAGCGATAGCAGATCAAGCTAGCGCTAATAAAAAGCTGCCAGAAAGTGCTATTTGTACGGATGCTCAGAGCGCTGAGTCTGTCTCTCTCTTAGCTCACCCTATGCAAGAAGTAGTTGAAGCTAGAGCAGAGAGTTAAGCCCGATAAAGAAGCTGCATTAAATGCCAACGGCTATGAGCTCCCAACGACTAAATTCAAACGGATTCTTGAAGATTAATTGTTAAGGCAAAAATCTGAGAAGATATAAATACTGAACTCAAGCATTTATTGAGTGAGAGACGAACAACGAGAATATTCACAAGTTCATTCATTACTCTGTATTTATTGTCTTAGAGATTTCATCTGTACTTAAGTGTTTATCAAAATCAGTTCACTAAGTGAACGTATTTATTGAAATCCTCTACTGTTTGAGGTTGTTCTGAAAGCTTGGTGCTTTAGAACAGGGATATTTCCTTACAAGTAGTAAGGGGGAGTGTTTAGAGATTCTAAAACTCTGTAAAGGTTGACAGGTGAACCTGTGCTCGTAAAACCTGTGGTTAGTGGAACCCAACAGAGTGTTGGAGAACTGGACGTTGGCAGTGTTGGCCGAACCAGTATAAATTTTGTGTTGTATCAATTCTTTTTAAATTTTTTTTAATAGCACAATTCACCCCCTCTTGTGCGATTGCCACTTTCACTTGGTATCAGAGCGAGTCTTCTCTGTTTCAGATTCCAACGAATCCGAGAAGCAAAGATCTAAATGGCATCGCTTGAAAACATCCTCCCTGAAGGAAGCTCCATTAATAAGCCTCCTGGCTTTGATGGGAAACATTATACCTTCTGGAAATTAAAAATGAAGATTTACATCAAAGCCAACGGATACAAGCTCTGGAAAATTATAGAAGAAGGAGATGTTCCCAAAGATCCCATGGGCATTCCAAAAGCAGAAGATGAGTACACAGAAGAGGATATTTCTAATCTGGAGCTGAATAGCAAAGCAGTCCTCATGATCCAGAGTGCTCTTAGTCAAACAGAGTTCTTTAGAGTGAGGCATCTTAACTCTGCTAAAGAAATGTGGGAAGCCCTGCAAATAGCTCATGAAGGGACTTCTGGAGTAAAAGATAGGCGTGTGGAAATGCTAGTGGAAGAGTTCCACAAGTTTGAAATGATTGAGGATGAGAAGATAAGGGACCTAGAGATCAGATTCACGCACCTCATCAATAATCTTGCTGCTCTGGGGAGAAAAATTATAGAAAAGGAGCAGGTCAACAAAATTCTGAAAGTCCTAAAGGGACATTGGCTCATGAAAGTCACAGCCATTCAAGAAATGCAAGGAGAATCAACAAAATCCATCACTGCCCTGTTTGGCAGCCTTGCTGAGTATAAGCCTACCCTGATAGCTCAAAGAGAAGCTCAAGGAAATTCCAAGAAAAAGTCACTTGCTCTTGTTGCCTCAGAAAGAAATGAAATCAATGATGACGAGGAAGACCTTGATGAGGAGGATATTGCTCTTATGGCCAGAAAATTTAAAAAGTTCTTCAGAAGAAGAGAAAGATTTCAGAGGAGTGGCATCAACTTCAAAGACTCCCAGAAAGACAAATCTCCTGTATGCTTTGAATGCAAGAAGCCTAGTCACTTCAGAGCTGAGTGTCCCAGTCTTCAAAGATTAAAGGAGAAGGAGAAAAAGAAGACTTATGGGAAGAAAAAGGCCTATGTGTCATCTATCTGGGGTGATAGCTCTGATGAGGAAGCTAGCGATAGCGAGGAATATGCCAACCTCTGCCTAGTTGCTCGAGAAGAGCAAAGCGATTCTGAGGTATCTGATTCTGAACCTTCTTATTCTGATCTTCAAAATTCATATGATGAAATGTGCATAGAATTCTTAAAACTTTCTAAAGAAGTAGTCAGACTAAGAAGAGAAAACAAAGAATTTCAGAAAAACTCCTCACAAAAGGTTTCTTCTTCTCTATCTATAGAAGAGGAGCTATCGCAAGCTCCCAGAAAAGAAATATCGATAGCTGAGCCACTTTCGATAGCAATTCCTTCAACTTCTGAAAATTGCTCCAACTGTGAAAAATTATTGAAGGAAAAAGAAAAACTTTCGCATGTTCTGGAAAAATTTACAAAAGGCTCAGAAACTTTAAATGTGATTTTAAGCAATCAAAAAGTTTTTAGAGATAGAACAAGAATTGGCTATGAGCCTAAACAAAAGTTTTCAAAAAGATGGGTTGAACCAAAAGTGAAATCATACATGAAATATTTTAGGAAATCTTCTGAAAGTTCTTCACCATATAGTTTTTGCAATTACTGCAACAAGAAAGGCCATACACAGTCAACTTGTATTCACAGAAAGTATGGTGTTAGAAGATCTTATAAATGGGTTCCTAAAGGAACTCATGTGCCAAAGGTCCCTACACACCTAAAGCACAAGTCTGACCTTAAAGGACCCAAGAAAGTTTGGGTACCTAAATCTGTATAGTATGTGCAGGTGTGTCTGAAAGCATCCAGCAAAGGAAAATGGTATATTGACAGTGGATGCTCAAGACATATGACTGGAGACAAAGACAAAATCAACAATCTGGTGATGAAAGATGGAGCCAAAGTTAGCTTTGGTGGAAAACAAAGTGGAAAAATCACTGGAGTGGGTGAGATAGGTCCAGTCAAGGATGTCTACCTAGTCGATGGTCTCTGCCACAACCTACTGAGTGTTAGCCAAAGTGCAGACCATGGTAACTGGGTAATTTTTGATTCAAACGAATGTCTTATTGTTGATAAGAATGATCTAGATATAAATAAATCCAGTCTGAAGTATAAGATAAAAGGAAATACAAATGGAAACTTATATACTCTGGATTTATGCCAACAGCTTGAAGAAAAATGCTTTATTTCAAATGATGAAAACTGTTGGTTATGGCATAAAAGATTAGCTCATGTGAATTTTTCTCAGCTAGATAAATTGGTTAAGAAGGAGCTAGTCATAGGAATTCCCAGTTTTAAATCAAAGCATGATTTAATTTGTGAATCTTGTCAAAGAGGTAAACAAACAAAGTCCTCTTTTAAAATCAAGAAGACAGTCTCCACTAGTAGGCCATTGGAACTAATTCATATGGATCTAGTTGGGCCAACAAGAGTGAAAAGTCTAGGAGGAAGCCTATACACTCTTGTAGTTGTGGATGACTACTCAAGATTTACTTGGACTATGTTTCTTTTCTCTAAACATGAAACTTTTGATGCTTTTTGTGTGCTTGCTAAGAAATTGCAGAATGAGAAAAGCACAAAGATTATAGCCATCAGGACTGATCATGGAGGAGAATTTGAAAATAAAGAGTTCATGGAGCTATGTGATGAAAATGGAATTGACCACAACTTTTCTGCCCCTCGGACTCCTCAACAAAATGGTGTTGTAGAAAGAAAGAACAGAGTGCTCACAGAAATGGCTAGAAGCATGCTGAACGAGAAACAAGTGCCTCAAGTATTTTGGGCAGATGCTATGAGTACAGCTTGCTACATTTCTAACAGAGCCTACATCAGGAAGGGGATGGAAAAGACTCCATATGAGCTCTACAAGGGAAGGAAGCCTAATATCAGTCACCTGAGGATTTTTGGATCAAAATGCTACATCCACAACAATGGAAAGGTAAATTTAGGTAAATTCGATCCTAAATCTGATATTGGCATTTTCATCGGGTATTCAAATAGAAGTAGAGCATATAGATTTTATAATAAAAGGACTCAAACTGTTGAAGAATCTGTTCATGTAGTATTTGATAAAACCCCTCAGGAAAAACAACAATCTGTTGATGAGGATGAAGATTTTTCAAAGTTTTTAAAACAGCCTCTATCGATAGCACCTCAGCCATCGATAGCAAATCCTGAAAACAATATTGAAAATAATCAGGATAAAACTGAAGATGATCTAGAGGGAACTGATGAGCCTCAATCTTCTATTAGACATCTTAAAAATCATCCTCCTAAACAGATTATTGGAGAAATTTCAAAAGGAGTTAAAACAAGAAGGCAACTGCAAAATGAAGTGGAATTTGGTTGTTTTCTTTCTCAAATTGAACCAACTTGTATTGATGAAGCTCTTGCTGAGTATGACTGGATAATAGCAATGCAAGAGGAACTAAATCAATTTAAAAGAAATCAAGTTTGGGATTTAGTACCAAGGCCCAAAAATCATCCTATTATCGGTACTAAATGGGTTTTCAAAAACAAACTTGATGAAGTTGGTCAAATTGTGAAAAATAAAGCCAGATTAGTTGCCAAAGGATATAACCAAGAAGAAGGCATTGATTATGAGGAAACTTTTGCTCCAGTTGCAAGACTTGAAGCAATAAGGATTCTTCTAGCTTTTGCATCCATCAAAAATTTTAAACTTTATCAAATGGATGTTAAGAGTGCTTTTCTTAATGGCTATATTAAAGAAGAGGTGTATGTAGAACAACCTCCTGGTTTTGAAGAAAAGTCTAAGCCTGACCATGTTTTCAAACTCAAAAAGGCTCTTTATGGTCTCAAACAAGCACCTAGAGCTTGGTATGAGAGACTTAGTACTTTTCTTCTTGAAAAAGGATTTTCTAGAGGAAATCAGATACTACATTGTTCATCATGCACAAAAATAATCATATGCTTATAGTTCAAATTTATGTTGATGACATTATTTTCGGTGCAACTAATGAAACTCTATGTGAGGATTTTGCTAAGACAATGTAGGGAGAATTTGAAATGTCCATGATGGGAGAGTTAACATTCTTCCTGGGACTACAAACAAAGCAAAGGAAGGATGGCATCTTCATATCCCAAACCAAATATTGTAAAGAAATTCTCAACAAATTTGGGATGGATCTATCCAGAGAAGGGGACACTCCCATGAGTACCTCTGCCAAATTAGATGCAGATGTTCCCGGCAAAGAAGTAAATCAGTCACATTATAGAGGAATCATTGGCTCTTTACTTTATTTAACTGCTAGTAGACCTGACATTCAATTTAGTGTAGGTGTATGTGCTAGATATCAGGCAAATCCCAAAGAATCTCATTTATCAAATGTAAAAAGGATTTTGCGTTATTTACAAGGGACTCAAGAGCTTGGGCTGTGGTATCCCAAGGGAACTCAAGAGTACCTTCTTGCCTATTCTGACTCTGACCATGCAGGCTATAAATCAGATAGAAAAAGCACAAGTGGTCAATGCCAATTTCTCGGTAATTGTCTGATCACTTGGGCGAGCAAGAAGCAAACTTGTGTTTCTCTTTCATCCACAGAGGCAGAATACATTGCAGCAGGAAGTTGCTGTACTCAAGTCTTATGGCTTAGGCAATATCTAAGAGATCTGGGTTTGGACTTCTCAGAAGTACCTATTCTCTGTGACAACACCAGCACAATAAGCTTGGCTAAGAATCCAGTTCAACATTCCAGAACCAAGCATATAGATGTGAGACATCACTTCCTGAGAGATCACATTCAGAAGAAGGATGTCAAGATAGAATTTATTTCAACCCATCTGCAACTTGCTGATATAATTACCAAGCCTCTTGAGCCTGATCAATTTCTCTATATTAGAAGAGAGCTAGGAATGGTAAATCCAAATGAATTGTAAATATTATTATTCTTAATTTGTTTTATTGATTAGTCATCATGAATTATTGCTAACTTAGGCATCGGAGTGCCAAATCTTTAAGTTTTGCAGGACTGACCAATCGATAGTGAGTTCCACTATCGCTATCCTATGCAGAACAAAGCTAAGTTTGAGCTAAGATTGTCATCGCTAGGCTACAGAACTATCGATAGCAAAGTCAGCTATCGATAGATAAACCTTGGAAGGAGTAAGTGAAGAAAGTCACTTGCTCAGCATGGGATCATGCCTGCTAGCGATAGCTGCTCATACTAGCGATAGCGAATCACTAAAGAGTCTCAGAATGAGAAACGTCAGCGAATATTATATCATTTCTGGTAATTTCTGAACTCTATAAAAGAAGGACATGTGTATTGTGCATTCATTATTCACCCGAAGAGTCTCTTCATTTCTTTAAACACTCTCTAAAATCTCGAGCCTCCCTCCTCTCAAAACCCTAATCCCAGAAATGGGTAGAGTCAAGAATCCAAAAGAAGGTGATGATAAGGAAACCTCTAGCGCTAAACCCTCTTCTCAATTCGCTAGCAAGAGTTCCAAAACCCAGAAAGCTGTGTCATTCTCCAAAGAAATCATTAAATCTGGTATCCAATGTTAAAACCTAATCTCCTCTGTTTTAATCCCTTCAGAAAAATCCTTCAAAGTTCAGATTGTCCTCCTCGCTCATAGCAAAACCCTAGCCAGGGCAAGAGTTTTGGTGGATTTGTTCTTCTACAGAGAGCCTGAGGAGACAAAACCTCTTGAGGAAGACGAAGCGACTCCTGTCCAAGATTATTCTACTGATCTTAGTATCGGTTCAGGGGTACCATTCGTCCAGGGTGTAGTGTTTTAAAACATTTCTCTCCAACAAATGATGACAAAAAGGGGGAGAAATGGTTCAAGAAAACTCTTTTATTAGGGAGATCAAGTCAAAAGCCAAAAGCCAAAAGCCTAAGTTCTGAAGACATCTCTCATATGCATCATGCATAAATAGATAGATTATATCTTAAGCACTTTTCTTCTGCAAGATGTACTATGTTCTGAATATATATATCAGATGTTCTGTAAAAGATTTATTGTTATTCAAATTCTTATATGCAAGTCTTGAAATATGCTTGTGTTGATATGAATATGTTTATGTTTCTGAACTTGCCTTTGTGTACATTTAACTTATATTTTGTCATCATCAAAAAGGGGGAGAATGTTAGAAATTTTAAGTTTTGATGAAGACTGACCCTTAGAAAACATAAGTGAAAGTTACCTTTGAATTAAATGAATGAAATCTAATAGGTAACAGAACCATATCGCTAACATTAAAGCCTATCACTAATAGACTAAGAGCAATAGCGAATGAAGACTTAGAAATAACAAAGATATTATCTATCGCTAAGTCATTCTCTATCGCTAAAGAAGAATCCATCGCTAGAAGCTCATTGATAACTCAGCTAGCAGAAAAATAAACTTAGTTCTTGATCTAATGAAATCAGCTAGCGATAACAGGTTAAGCTATCGATAACAGAAGTGCTTCAGATAATAATCTCAGATAGCCAAGGCCTCAGAGCAAGTTAAATGAAGTAACATAATTGCTAGCGATAACATACCAGACTATCGATAATAGGATACCTGGAAATATCTCTGAATGCTTAGATGATAGTATCCTGAAGGATAATAGCGATAATGAATTTGCAATCGATAGAAATAATCTATGCTGATATAATGCTTTCTGATCCCAGAGAATATGCTATCGATAGTATAATTTCTTGTCAATATGAAAAGCTCTGAAATACCTTATATTGTCTTTATCTCATTGAGCTAATGGATTGAGCTTGCGATAGTATCTTCTGTGTAATATATGACTACTTGGTTAGCTAACAGTTTAAGTGCAGATCACACTCTATGAGATTAGCGATAGCAGATCAAGCTAGCGCTAATAAAAAGCTGCCAGAAAGTGCTATTTGTACGGATGCTCAGAGCGCTGAGTCTGTCTCTCTCTTAGCTCACCCTATGCAAGAAGTAGTTGAAGCTAGAGCAGAGAGTTAAGCCCGATAAAGAAGCTGCATTAAATGCCAACGGCTATGAGCTCCCAACGACTAAATTCAAACAGCTTCTTGAAGATTGATTGTTAGGGCAAAAATCTGAGAAGATATAAATACAGAACTCAAGCATTTATTGAGTGAGAGACGAACAACGAGAATATTCACAAGTTCATTCATTACTCTGTATTTATTGTCTTAGAGATTTCATCTGTACTTAAGTGTTTATCAAAATCAGTTCATTAAGTGAACGTATTTATTGAAATCCTCTACTGTTTGAGGTTGTTCTGAAAGCTTGGTGCTTTAGAACAGGGATATTTCCTTACAAGTAGTAAGGGGGAGTGTTTAGAGATTCTAAAACTTTGTAAAGGTTGACAGGTGAACCTGTGCTCGTAAAACCTGTGGTTAGTGGAACCCAGCAGAGTGTTGGAGAACTGGACGTTGGCAGTGTTGGCCGAACCAGTATAAAATTTGTGTTGTATCAATTCTTTTTAAATTTTTTTTAATAGCACAATTTACCCCCCTCTTGTGCGATTGCCACTTTCAATTCTATTGCAAATGGGGTGTTCTATCTATGATTTGCCATCATTTTCATCATCTTTGATTTCCCAAATGCCTTGTCTCTAATTCTCTTTCCAAAACACACCTTGCACAATAATAAATTTGATATGCTCATATTAAACAAAGAGGAAATCCCAAAATATGCACAATTGAGAACAAATTGCAACAAAAAACATCATGCACATTTTTCTATCTTTGAGTATCCAAAAGAGGTACAATTGCTCCAACAATGTATAAAATCCAATGGAAAATGTGCCAAAAGACATTAATTCCAAGAGGTTAACACACCCCCAAACTTAGACTTTTACTCGTCCTCGAGTAAGACATAAGTTAAGAGAGTTAGATTGGCCAATTATCCACTTACCATGCATGTAAGAAATTATCCTCATCAGTTGCTCAAGAAATAAATTGAAGAGGGATGTAGTGGAATATTGAAAAATGCTAGATTCACAATTTCAGGGCAAGTTTGCCAACAATTTCAATCTTTGTGTGTGTGTGAATCTTGAAGACAATGTAGTTGCACTTGTCAAAATCCAAAGCAACATTTCAATATGTATGAAATATCCTTAATATCAAGACTTCATTTTCCTAACCTTTTCCTCTCTCTCCACAAAAGGATTATTTCACACAATTAAGAAAAATCAATGGGACTTTGTAAACTTGTAATGTGGCCAATGGTCTAAGTGTTTAGCCCTTTGAAAGAATGGGGAATAAGGAATTCAAATATCTTGAGATAAATGACCACGCTCCAATATTTTTTTTTTCATGCACAACTTTTTCTTTAGAGAAGCTCAACATTCCCCCCAAACTTATCTCAAATTGGTCATTTGTACTCCAAATCTTATTGGAATTGATTTTCTTTTCCTTTTTTTCCTTTTTTTTATATACACACATTTTTTTACTTAGGAGTACAAATTTCTAACTATTACAAACACTATTTCCCTTCCCACACATGATTCTACAATACACCTTTGACAACCATACCAAGCCTCACCATAGTAAGATGTCAATTACCTCAAGATTCAGGTAATTCATGGTTTTTCAGATTATAAAGGGTAAGGTCCAATGTGGGTTCCAAAAAGAAAATTCTCATAGTTTTTCATTATAAGGCTCAAATAGGGTTCAAGTGGAAATAATACCATAGGTAGGCTTTAAAAGGCTCAACTGCATTTAAAAGAATGCCCAAATCATTTTTTTAAAAATTGTGGGAGATCATCAAGTTGCTTCAAGAGATTCTAAGATAGGTTATAAAGTCCATCAATTGAGAATAAACATACACATCAACTTGCCACAAATTCTCCTAACAAGAGCATTTCAATCATCTTAGCTTTTGTGTGCAAAAAGGACAAAATTGTCAAGAATAAGCCTTACATTGCTACTCTAGCATTCTAAGATATAACCACCATTCCCTATTAAGCATATAGTCTAAGCAACCATTCTATCATTGGATTATGCACTAACTTCAGAAGATAATTAATCAATCTAACTCACATTTTTCACAAATTTACAAGCAAGAGTCCAAGTTCCAAGTTTCCGAAATTGGAATCCATGGCAAATCAGCAAAACCATTTATTAAAATCAAAATTGCCCTTACCCCCAAAGTTAAAATGGACAGTGTCCTCACTGTCACAAGGGAAAAACTAAGGGCCTTCTCCCTTGCAACAATACATTCCACAAAAGAAAGAGGTTGCATGAAAGGCACAAAAATTTGTCAAGCTAACAATAAAAAAGGGCATGTGTCCAAATCCACAAGCTGAAATTATAGATATAGCCATAATATTCATGGAATTATTTGAACCAAGCAGCACATTCCATCCACAAGATCATCTTACAATCAAAAAGTCAGACCCACTACTCCATTCCACTTCACTAACAGTCAAAAAGAGCAAGAATTCAGGCATATACATGCTCCAACAAAAGCACAAGACAAATCATTCAAGCAAAACACAAACAGCACAATTTCCATGAACAATCACCTTACCAAACCATATCATTGAACTTTCAATCACGAAGCTTAGGTACAATAAACAAAAAAATCCCCAAATTAACATTATCAGTTGCCACAAGAAAATCACTGATCGCATTGACACTGCCCATATCATGCGTTTAATTTAAATATTCAGCACCACCATGCACATAACAATTTACAGCCCCAATCCAAGTTAACAATTTAAGCACTTGGTACCTCAATGATCAGAACCTTCCTTGAAACTACGAGGATTATCTCCCAAAAATCACCCCAATCCTAAGTGCTGCCATCAAATTTAATCCTACCTTGAACCAGAACAAAACAAATAAAAAGTGCAGGGGTGTCTCACCGAGATCAGAAGCTACACTAGAGCAAGAATTAGGAGAAGATCGAATTGATAACCGTGAAAGATGAAGATGATAAAAATATGGAATTGCAGCAACATATATACCAGAAATCCTTCAAGTCGAAGAGAAAAATGAGAGAGACCATGGGGAAAGGAGATGACGATGACAAACGAGATGATAGGGGTTAGTGTTCACGACGGCTTGGAGCTAGTGACAGTGGTCAAAGAAGGACGAATGGTTAGAGAAAGAGTAGAAGGTGCGGAGGAAGTTGCTGGACATGACGGTACTAGTGACATAGCATTGGTCAGAGAAGAGCTGGAGGAATAGTGTTGTGATGGTTCAGCCTCCCAGGATAGCGACGGAGAAGACAACGGCTGCTGGTGAATGCATCTCACCGTCCGATCATGGAGGAAGAAGAATGGAGATTTAGAGATGAGAAGGAATGGGATTAGGGCACACAAGTGAAAGCAATCTGAAATTTAGGGGATGGAGGTCGACAGTCCAGTGAAAAGGGAAAAGGGAAAGAAGAAAAAAAATTGAACATGCTTTTTTTCAAAGATGGGTTGCAGCTCAAAATTGTTGGGCCACGGCTTACTTTTTTCTCTGGACCTACCTAAAAGGCACTGAGCTGCAGCTCAAGCATTTTGGGCTGTAGCTCAGAATTGTTGGGCCACGGCTTACTTTTTCTCTGGACCTACCTAAGGGGCGCTGAGCTGCAGCTCAAGCATTTTGGGTTGTAGCTCAGTTACTCTCTGGAACATATTAAGGAACGTTGAGCTGCAGTCCAGAAATTTAGGCTGCGACCTATTTTCTTGCTGTCAAATATCATATTTAACTAGTGAAATCCACAATTTGCTACACTATGCCATACATTACAACAGCAACACCACAATTCATCAAGATTGAGTAAATTCAACACTCAAATACATACTTTAAAGCCAATCAACACTCAATTCCAATTGATGGAAGATCAAATTACACTTCAAAACATCATAAAACCACCATCCCATCAAACAAAAAAATCAACCTCATTTGGTGAAAATTTGTGCATCAACATAGCAATTCGAATGACCAAATTTTTCTTCTCCTTAAGGTAAGATTGATTACTTGAACACAAACAAGTCACATTGCAACCACAATCACCACCAATTTTCCTCATGTCTCAATTCTCCAAAATCAGCCCACAAACATTAGTTTGTTCTCAGCAGACACACAACCAAGTGAACACAAGTCACATGGCTACATTTAGTTTATATTTACCAAATGGATTTCAAATCAGAAGCACTCATGGTCATGATATGATAATAAACAACCAAAATATCAGCAAAAAATTGTTTTAGCCATGGTAAATCAGTCATGTCAGCAAAAATAGCTCCCAACATCATATTAAAATCATAGTAACAACTAAAATAGCTATTACTCCCCTGAAAGTGCCCAGCTATTTATTAGCCTTCAAGTCAACCCACATTCCACGTGCTTTTATCTCTTCAATTGCAATATTCCTAAATACTTCCCATCAAACCTACAAAACACAAAAGAACAAGCATAATTCCACTAAAACACACTAAAACAAACCAAAAATTCAAAAGAAAGAGTTTAGAACTTGGGTTGCCTCCCAAGTAGCGCTTGGTTTATAGTCCTCAGCCAGACTTTCCAATACCAGTTGCTAATCATACGTATCAAAAACAAAGATCACCTTATCTTCATTTTTCTGCAAATGACAAGGTTTCAGCAAGACTGGGCAATCATTCATACAAGAATTACATGATCCCTCAATTAAAAGTGATTTTAGGGAACATGATTCAATATGGCACATGGTAGGCTCCAATTCAATTGTTTCAAAGTTATCCTCAATAGCCCCCAAATATTTTGAAAACCCAATAAAGTCTACTTGACTCTCATCAGTAAGAGTCAACAAATCAGTAGGAGGATTTTGAACATAGATTACAGGGATTTCTACTATATTCTCTTGTTCAAAACAACAGGGATTAGGCTCCATATTTGAAACCTCAATTGGACACTTAATATTGTTCTCTCCCTCTTCAATTTTCAACTAACAATCACCCATAAAATTATCACAACCCATTGATAACACATCATCACTTCCCATGGTCAATTTTTCACTTGAGACCACATCTTCTACATAAGAGTCATTTGATATATCAATGAAAACACCTTTTTGCTTTAAAGACTCAATGTTACAAGCCATTTCACTTGCTTTAAATGCTAAATTTTCAAGCGCTAATGCATGTTCACTCAATTTCTCTTTTGTCCAAGCTCTCATTTCATTTTAATTATCAAGAATACACTTAAGCATATCCTCTATTGTAAGCTTCTTGTCATGAATGGGAGTGGTGTAACATCCCAAATATTTTACTAAGGCTTAATGACAATTTAAGAGCTGATTCTGGGATTAAACTAGGAGTTAGAAAGTATTATTGATAAAGTTAAGGAAAATGGTAGTATTTTAGAAATTTTCAAAGGTCTAGTTTCTCCCTTAATTTGGGAAACTTGAAGTTAGAAAAACTATTTTTAGACTGATAAGAGATTATGGTTGAGAAAAATATTAACTTGATATAGTGAAAATTTTTAGAAAATAAAAAGGGGAATTTATCTTAATGAAATCTTTCTTATTATGAGGATTTAAGGACTTATTAGCCTTTTCTCTTATTACTTACTCCCTCCGTCCCACAATATAAAGTCCTTTTAATCGAATTGCGGGTTTCTAAAAAATTAGTTAGAATTAGTTAAAAACAATAAATGTGTAGGAAATATACCATATTGCCCTTATTTATGAATGAGTAAGAGAGGGGGTAATTATGAAAAGAAGATGAAAGAGAATGTGTGGGAAAATTAATGCATGGGTAAAATGGGAAAAAATGCATTTATTACTCAAAAAAAGTCAAACAGGACCTTATATTATGGTACAAGGTTATTAAAAAAAATGGACCTTATATTATGGGACGGAGGGAGTATTTCTTTTTCTTTTCTTTTTATTATAATAAATACTCCCTATTCCTTTCCAATTCCGGTATTCCTCCCCTGCATCCATCTAGAATCATCATCACCGCCATTCTTCTCTCCTTTGAGGACGAGAGCGAGACTTGGGGGAAGGGGGAAGATGCAGTCGTGATGACGGCGCTGGCGAGAGGGGTCGATGGCTGTCGTCCCTTCCTCTTTTCCTTCTTCCTTTCCCCTCGCACCCGACATCAATTCCACCATCGCCACTCCTTCTTCCTTGAGTTATGGCTGGCCAGAGTGGGAGTGAGAGAGAGACCGATGGGGGCGGTGGAGTAGCTCGCCGCTGTCTCCGTTAACGCCGGCGAGGGGAGCCGCCATTGTTCCTCACGTTTTTTTTTATGTGTGGGCTTGCAATGCGAGAGAGAGAGATGAAGATTGGGTGTTTTTCCGACAAGCTAGGAGGTTAGGAAGGCATGGAAAGAACGCTCTTGAGATAGGGGTAATTTCTCTTCTTTTATTCACCTATTTGTTCTTGAAGTTTCAATGAGATATTTGGGGCTTTTGTTGATTTGTTGTAATTCTGTGTTATCTTGTGATTTCTTTTGTTTCTAGCACTTCTTGTAAGCTTAATGGAAGATATGAAGTGAATTGAATGATTTTGATGATTAAATATATGTTAATTGATTATGGGATGCAGTATTTTGATTACAATGATTGATGAATATCATTTGGTTATTAAATGGAATTGGGTTAAGAAACATATTTCTTTTAAGGCGTGTTATGTGATAGTTTGAAGGGATTCAGATTTGTTTAATAAGGAATAGAGGTCTAGAGTGATGAAAGGAAATTATTTGAATTAGTAATAATTGGTATAGGGGCATGCTAAGTGCTCTAGTTAGCTATATGATAAGTTTTTACAAAGATGAGATATGGACAATTTATAGGAACATAGAGAATGGAACCTTTGACTTTTGATCTAAAGAAGGAGTCTATTAGAGTTTATTTTTGAAGTTGTATGTCCAATTATTGAGGTATATGATGATTTTTGAAGTTGAACCGTTTTGCTTTGTTTGGATTTTCATTTCAGTTTGATTTGTGATTTCTTAGCTTTAATTTCTTATTTTTGAGTCCATAGGTTACTGTACATTATAAGGAAACACTCCAAGATCGTTTCTAACAAAGGAAAACAACTCTGAAAGGGTGAAGGACGGTGATATGGCTTAGTAAATATGTAGTGAATATTGATAGTATAAAGCATTTGTTGCTGATATGGTATAGTCATTATTGAAGATGGGGAAGAATATTGAATGGATATAATAAATGAAGAATCACTGTCATAAGGTATTTGATCTGAGGTGAGTTGTAAAGTTAAAATAGTAATGATTTTATTCTTATGGCTGTCAAGAAGTCCGGAAGTTGTAGGGGAATAAATGGTTAAAAAGGAAATCTGTGGGATTGCTCAAAGTTTCATTTGAGGTGATTTGTATGGATTTTTAGACATTGAAATAGCTTTGTTCTAGTTCTAGTTTAGAATAAAATTTGGGATGTTGATATTTGTTATTAAGTTATTTAAATAGAGAGGTTTTCTGATATTGATGATATTCAATAGATGGAAATGGGATTCGATAAATTTTAGATGAAAGGTTAAGTATATGTCAATTGATTATAACGTATTCAAGCTAAGTAAATGTAATTATATCTCTTTGTGTACTCGGGATTACTTTATGGCTGATTCCCGAAATGATAAGTAAATGTTTTGTGTCTTGTGTATTGATTGTTTGTGCATGCAATTGTGTTTATTGTAGACACTATTTTGGTGTTGCTATATGTGGGTGGGTGTGGTGGTTTTTAATTTAAACTTTCTTTTTTATTGTTTAATTGTGGTGAAATGCGTTAAAGCTAGTTTTATAGCAAAAGTTGATTTAATCATTCATTGTGGAAAAGGTTACTCTGAAAAGTTATAGACATAATGATTATCTTCTTATATGATTTTGTATATGTTGTTTGAGTTGAATGTTTGGGGTTGGAAGTTATCTCTATACTTACTGTTTGGTTATTCCCAATTTTGCACGATGAATATTGAGTAATCACTACTACAAAAAGTATTTTTAACGTCACAAATTTTGGGGGTTTCCACGTCACTTTTTCAGGGGACATTGAAACAAGTGACATGGAAAATGGACTTTTAACGTCACATATTTATGTGACGTAGAAAGTCAGAGAAACCACGTCACACATAATATTAGGTGTGATGTTGTAAGTTTCTCGGAGGAAACCACGTCACACAGAATATTATGTGTGACGTGGTTTCCTGGAAACCACGTCACAAATAATATTCTGTGTGATGTTGTTTCTTTTTTTTTTTTTTAAAAAAAAACATTTTTAATTTTTCTATTCCCCGTTGATATACATTGCAAATGTCTAAATGCAGGTCAGATAATACATACACAAAATTCAAGTTCCAAGCAATGTACAGAGCATAAAAATAAAATGCTATCACTACTATACAATCACCAACATAGGCCAGACCAAAGAAAATAAGTCGAATCGAATGAAAGGAAAGATCACCAGCAAATAATTTTGATTCAGATTGTTACATAATCAAAAATAAAAGGAAAAATTGAGCAATACGTTCACGAATCGCATCGATGTCTTCGACTGTAAATTCATCGATTCGGTCATAAAACTGCAACAATAATGGATACTATGATCAATACAAAGTTAGATAAAATTGTATGAATCATATAATAAGCTATAGATAAGAATTTATACCTGTGGGAAGGATCCGCTACGGTCACTCTCAATAATGTCACACATATACTTCATGACATAATACCCACACTCCTTATTCGTTGGTTGCTTGGGGCACTTTATAAATCAAAGGAAATAATATAAATTAATAACAAAGTAAATAATATCTCAATAATATCTCAATTGACTAACATTGAAGGAATTTAAATCAAAATACTTACTTTAGGTCTTTGCACCGTGATGGGATTATTCATTTCATCGGTATCTTCCATAAAATGCCATTGCTGAATGCCCCTGAAAAGGAACCAAAATTAGCACATATACATGAAAATAATTTATTTAACCCAAAGTAAAAAGTCATTAAGACTACTTACTTCGATAAAAGAGTTTTATAATAGGAGGTTATATTATGCCTCAAGGAGTCAAACCAAACCAAACGATGTTGTCTGGGGCAAATGACAGCTAATGACCAGTGCTTACTGAAAGACATTAAAGCTATTAAGGCCACACGGAAACAACAAAACATTTGTAAATGTGCAAATGATAAAAATTTGGCAAAAAGTAATAATCACACTTACTCTTGAAGAATAGGCGCAAAATAGACAGATCCCCGATTCGCTGACATTTGATGTATGACATAAGCTCGCATCTCATCCTCATATCTCAGCTGGTCCGCCTTGTTGTTGAAATCATCTCTCCTCGCCAAGGCCAATGGACTAAGGAATCTGTATTGTTCTGTGCTTAATTGGATGCATAGGTCGTGGAAGTACCTATCGTAAAATAATTGAAATTATAAAAGGATAGAAGTACAAATATTGCAGAGACATAAATAGTAATAGTAATTTACATAGTTGCTAATTCGAGCCAGGCGAGGTCAATACAGTCCATTGTCAAAAACTCCACGATATCTCTGTCACCATCAATCGCAAATTCATATGTACGATCTGGACTGACTACTCCTGGAGGCATCTTAATGGATGTGGATTGCAAATTTGGTTGCATCTCCCGCAGGAGTTGGAGAGAAGGATATTGATCTGGAAAGACCTGTAGGTGATGAAAAAATCAGTGTTATATATTCTTACATGCTGTAATATATTAAAACAAGCAATCTCAAAAATTAAGTGTACATACCACATCAACCGGCGCCTTTTGTTGAGTCTTGTGTACAAGTCGTCTTGGCCACAAGATGAATGCCCCCATAGCATCGCCTAGTCTGGTTACTTCGCTATCATGAACAGGTATAGCTGAACCCCTCTCATTCTTTCGAACATTTGTAACAGACACCTTCACTTGGTCCTCCGGAATACGCTGATTATGTATGAAGGAAGCGTTCGGGAACTGGAGAGCTTTTGCGACCGCGCGCAGGCGAGGGACATCGAGATGGAGATAACACTCCTCTCTAACTTCAGGGTCATTGTCTGGTGTGGGATTTGATTGGTCCTCACGAATTGATCCTAACAGCACAGTGTGATTGCAGCTGTCTTTGCCGCTTGGACCTCCGGTAGCGGGGGACTCCTACAGGAGATGATATTATACAGAGTGAGTGTAATTTTCTAATTGACAAACTCGGAAGTCGGTAATTAAAATATATAAAAGATTCTCAAACCTGCTGTCTTTGTTGAGAAGAATTTGATGAGATTCCAAGTTGTATAGTAGATGCTCTAACCTGTGCCTCAATCTGCGCACGGATCTGCTCCCCCATATAACCCGAAAGAGCTTCCTGGACCTGCGCAGCCACCTGACTTTCGAATTGTGCTGCCATCTGCCGTTGGGATAAAGCAAACCGCTCCTCCAATTGGGCCTCCATCTCCGCCCGAGCCTTAGCCACAATCTCCTCAGTGGATTCTCTACGGTTGTAGTTGGATCTGCGGCCAAAATACTTGGCAAACCCTACAGTCCTGGGCTCCCCGAGTACTCGGCCGGGGCGATCGGGCTTCCCAATTGCCGTGGCCAGGATGTCCATCCTCCCAGAAGGTGTGAAGGACCCTTGGGTAGCCAGCTGCTCAAGTTCGACCTACAATGACCGAAAAATCGTAAGTGGTAATTTGTTATAAAACCACAAGTTAAATGAATGAACAACCAAGTAAAATACTTACAATCCTATTTGCAACTGCTTCAGCCTCCGGATTGATAAATGTTCCTTCTTTATTCTTCCTTCCCTCAGACCATTTCGTATGACGTGAGAAGGACGGCGGAGGCTCTATAACAATGGTAGGATCGGACCGTGCCGCTTCCTCCATTTCCGCAAAATATTTCTCGGTCAACTTTTTCTCGACCCACTTGTAACCCCCCCGAGACATTGTGTGCTTGTAGATATTCTTTTCTTGATGCTCCTTTTGTTTTTGGCTTTTCTCCTGTGAAAACTAAACTAAGTTAGTTAACTAATATAATATGTTAAAATTCATCAGTTTTGAAGCAAAGTAAAAGATCTATACAAACCTGAAACTTTTTATCTAATCGTTTCTTAACAAACGTCTTCCAAGTCTCTGGGTCAAGAGAGGGGTAGGTCTGACAGGGATCTTGATCCATCTTGTTCCCCCGGATGTAATCTTTGGTCAGGGTAGTCTTGAAATTCTTCCACATCTTGCGCGCTTCGTTCAACCAAAAATCCTTGAACTGTTCGGTGTTTGGGACAGCAAAATTTTGCTGCAAAGAATAAGAATAAAATACACATCAGTTGAGTAACTAAACAAACAAACACATGCATATTAGGAACAAACAGATAGATAATGATAAAACATACCAAGATATCTGACCAACATTGATCCTTAATGTCTTTTTCGACTTCCCTCCAATCGTCAACCAATATGCTTACTCTATTCCTTGCCACAAAACCGACGTAGCTCACGAAATTCGCGCCAATTTCCCCGATAGGATTCATGTCCTCGTCAAATTCCACATGGATAGGCTGCACATTTGTCCCATGACGGACAACAATGTCAGTGAGCTTCGTCGGACCTCTTTTCTTTCTTCGAGAGGGATTGTTTTGTCCCTGATTGTTAGAATCATCCTCCATGATGTACCTGTTAACAAATCAATGATGTGAAGAGTCAATAAAAGGCAACAACTTTCACAAAAACAAAATAAAAACAATAACAGTACTTAATACATGATAATTCAAAAAGGTTCTCACTTTATGTGTTATCCCATATCCCCTCACAATGATCATTTCTAGAGGCAAATTGGTCATCATCAACATCTATCAATTCAAATTCACTTGGTTCACGTGGTCCTGTGCACAAAGGTGGTATCTCATCTAGATCTAAAGTGGGAGCGCGGTCCTTTTGCTTTTTACTTTGCAACACTATGGACAATTGCTTATTTGTGGGATCTGTTACATAGAACACCTGTTTTGCGTGACTTGCTAAAATAAAAGGCTCATCTCTGTATCCAACCTTGTGAATATCAATTGAGATCATACCAGTGTGGGGATCAACTCCAACTGCACTATTGTTAACCCACTTGCATTTAAAGATTGGAATTTTGAACTTGGTGTAACTAACTTCCCAAATTTCTTCAATTACCCCATAATATGCCATGGAAGCCAATCGTGGGTTTTTATCTTTCGAACTGGAGAAGTGCATCGCTTCGGCTACCACCATCACGCCACTGTTTTGCATGGTGCTGTTGTTGTCCTGAGCCTTAGTGTAGAAACAATAGCCATATATGTCAAAAGAGCCCCAAGTAACAACCTCAAAACGAGGCCCTCCTGCTAACCATCTTATTGTATCCGGCCCACCGGTCTCCTTTTGAACTTTCTCTTTGAACCACCCAATGAATGTCCTGTTATGCTCGTTAGAAATCTGCATGTCACTCTTTTTCGGGTTCTTTTCTTTCAGGATCCTCTTATGCTCATCCAAATAAGGCTGCACTTCTTCCATATTATTCAAGATGTATAGGTGTGCTTGTAACACCTCTTCACGGCGCATAGTCTTCACTTTGACGCCACGTACCCCCTTACCGATCCCACCTTCATGTCGTGGGTTTTCCTCAACCCCTTTTAGATACGATTTGCAAAAATCCATTGCCTCCTCAACTATGTATCTTTCAACAATTGATGCCTCAGGTCGATGTGGGTTCTTAGAATACCCTTTCAAGACTTTCATGAATTGCTCGAACGGGTACATCCACCTTAGATAAACAGGGCCACACAGCCTTATCTCCCTTACCAAATGAACAATCAAGTGCACCATAATATCGAAAAATGCTGGAGCAAAGAGCATCTCTAGTTGGCACAATATAACATAACCCTCATTTTCCAACTCGTCGAGCTTTTCAGTGTCAATGACTTTGCTACAGATCGTATTGAAAAACATACACAGTCTTGTTATGGTCATCCTGACATCATCTTCCAAAATGCCTCTTATAGCAATTGGTAAGAATTGTTGCATCAATACATGGTAATCATGCGACTTCATTCCCACCAACTTCAAATCATTCATAGACATAAGTCTGCTAACATTGGAGGAATAACCCTGCGGAACCTTGATCCCACTCAAACACTCACACAGACTTTTTTTCTCCTCTTTGGAAAGTGTATGAGCAGCAGGTTCCATATAAGCCCTCTTGCCATTTTCACTGACTACAGGATGCAACCGTGGTCTTATGCCCATTTCAACCAAGTCTAATCGAGCATTGAGTCCGTCCTTTGTCTTCCCCTGTATGTGCAACAGTGTCCCAACAAGACTATCACCAACATTTTTCTCCACATGCATCACATCTATACTGTGCCTCACATCGAGATATCGCCAATAAGGTAGATCAAAGAAGATTGACCTCTTCTTCCAAATAATCTTATCAGAACCGGTCTTCGTCTTCTGTTTCTTACCGAATACCATATTGACATTCTCAACACGACGGTAAACTTCCTCCCCGGTTAAGGGGGTCGGAGCAGATCGGTACTCAGATAAGCCATTAAAACACTTCTTCAGTCTACGGTAAGGATGGAACCGATCAAGAAACCTCCTGTGACCGAGGTAGACGGTTTTTCGTCCGTGTTTGAGATAGTGGCAGTGTGTGTCAGACTCACATATAGGGCATGCCATAAAACCCTTCACACTGTAACCAGAAAGATTGCCATATGCAGGGAAGTCATTTATTGTGGTAAACAACATAGCTCGCAACTTGAATGTCTCCTGCCTGTAAGCATCAAACACATCTACGCCTTCCTCCCACAACATCTTCAAGTCCTCAATCAAAGGTGCTAGGTAGACATCGATATCGTTACCAGGCTGTTTCGGCCCTGAAATCATCATTGACATCATCACATACTTGCGCTTCGTGCACAACCAAGGCGGCAGGTTGTAAATGACCAACAAAACTGGCCAAGCACTATGTGTGCTACTGAGACTCCCGAAAGGGTTGAAACCATCTGTACACAGTCCGAGACGAAGGTTCCTCGGCTCACCACCAAATTCAGGAAACATGGAATCTATCTTCTTCCATTGAGGAGAATCAGCAGGATGCCGGAGATATCTTCCATCGGATATTCTCTCATCACAATGCCATCTCAATTTCTTTGCTTCTGCCTCATTTGCAAACAAGCGTTTAAACCGTGGAACAATTGGAAGGTACCACATTACCTTCAAAGGTATCCCTTTCTTTGATCCATCATCATCACCAACGGCATCCTTCCTCGGTTTGTACCTCGAAGTATGACATTTTGGACACTCTTTTAGGCCCTCATACTCTTTCCTGTATAACACGCAATCATTAGGGCAAGCGTGTATCTTCTTATACTCCATGCCCATCTTGCTTAGAACTTTTTTAGCCTCGTACATGCGCTTCGGAAGCACATTGCCTGCCGGGAACATATCACTCAAAGCTTCAAGCATCTGTGAGAATCCCGCGTCTGCCCACCCATTTTCTGTCTTTATTTTCAACAATTTCAGGACGCCGGTTAACCGAGTATACTTAGTACACCCCGGGAACAACGGTGTCTCTGCATCACTCCTCAACTTGTCGAACTCATGGACCACAGAAAATGACTCCGCCCCAATGTCATTAATCATCTCGTCCATTCCATCATCACAAACACCATCCACCGCTTCTTGTACATTTTGTGACGGGAACGCATGTACGGTACTTCCCAATTCCCCATGCCAAAGCCACTTCTTATAACGGAGATTAATCCCATCACAAAGAAGGTGATCCCTTATATCATCAATGCTCTTACGATAAGCATTTGCACACTTCACACAAGGGCAAAGATACATGCCATTCTTACTGGACACGTTTTTTTTGGCAAATTCAATAAATTCTTCCACACCCATCTGATACTTTTTAGTGGTTCTCAATGCATGCATCCAACTACGATCCATTCTGTTAAACCTATACCGTCTCCAACAAACTAGTCAAGTTTATCTCACTACATTATTAGGAAGAAATGGGCATGCTATGCATATCTTCACTTCATGCAAATTTTTTAAAAAATTTGGCAAAGCCTCCTCTTGTAAATGTGACATCCAAAAATTACATTTACAATCCAATTTCACTCCAATTATTTGAAGTGATTTATAGAAGCAAAACCAGCATGTAAAATGCAACAAAGGAACAAGCAACAATGCAACGAAATTCACGACGATTTTAGTAGCAACAAGATCAATTAGACAAAATAAATCTTCAGCAATTTGAGAACAAAAACCAATAGCAAACCAATTTACAAGACTTATAAAACATTTTGGCAAGTATGCAATATTTGCAGTGACTACAACGTAACAGCATTTGCAAACCAATTTACAATTGAACATTAAACATTCTATGGGAGACCAATTTATAAGACTTACAAAACCATTAAATATGCTATGGCATTTTTTGCAATTTACAATTGAAAAAAAAAGGCAGCAGATTTAATTATCAGGAAAAAATAAGGAAAAGAAGGAACCTTGATGAAGTGAAGCTGTGAACGGAGGCGCAATTGAAATTGCTGAACCCGATAGGAGGAAATCAGAGCTGAAAAAAACTTTGAACAAGTAAAAAAAAAAAGAACCAGATAGATAGAATTGCATATTTAATTACCAACCAGCGAAGTTTTCAACAGATATATTGATGAAAACAGCAGCTATTCCAGTACCTGTTAAAATTTGATGAAATACACATAATCAACAATAATTTAACATATATGAGAAAGCTAAGGATATATAAGGTGCATGCATGAAAGGCATAACGTCACTAAGCTTTATGCCTATGTCTCATTTTTTTTCCTCCTCCAAAAAACGATTTTTTAGAATTAAAAAAATACCATCAAATCTGCATTAGAATAATAATAATTTATAAAAACAGAACTAATGAAAAATAATCACAGCAGACGCAAGATAATCAAATTAAAAAAAGAAAAGGATTTTTCTAACCACATACCAAATGAATCATTAATAGTTCAATCATGGCAATTCAGAACTAGAGCTTATAAAATTGAAACTACCAGAATATATATACACTTCAAGGTTAAGATAAGAAACTCAAGGCAGAAAGAAGAAGAACGTACCAATTCCTATGAGCAAAGCAAAGAACCATTTCACCACCAACAAATAGCCCACATTACAGCTTCCCTCTAAGCTCCTACCAATATCAAATTACAGAAAAAATAAAGATTTGATTCTGAACTATAACAGAAACCGAAATAGCAATAGCAAGAAGAACGTACCAATTCTCAATGACTTCATAGTGTTGGGGGTTTGTGTTGGGGGGGGTGTGGCCGTGTGTGTGGGGGTGTGGGTGTGTGGCCGTGTGGGGGTGGGGGGTGGGGGGTGGGGTCCGTGTGTGTGTGTGGGGGTGTGTCCGTGTGTGTGTGTGTGTGTGTGTGGGTGGGGGGTTTGGGGGTGGGGGGTGGGGTCCGTGTGTGTGTGTGGGGGTGTGTCCGTGTGTGTGTGTGTGTGTGTGTGTGGGTGGGGGGTTTGGGGGTGTGGTGGGGGGGGTCTCGGGGTGGGGGGTGGGGTGGTAGGGGTGTGTGTCCAGTGTCTGTGTGTGTGTGGGGGGGGGTGGGTGGGGCCGTGTGGGGTGGGGGGTGTGGCCGTGGGTTTTTGGGGGGGGTGGGGGCCGGGTGGTGAGCTTGTTGGGGGGGGTTTGGCCGTGTGTGGTGGGGGGTGGTGGGGGTGTGTGTCTGTGTGTGGGGGGTGGGGTTTGGCCGTGTGTGGGGGAGGGTGGGGGTGGGGGGTGGTGGGGGTGTGTGTCTGTGTGTGGGGGGGGTGGGGGGTGGTGAAGCCGTGTGTGTGTGTGGGGGGGGGTGGGGGGTGGTGAAGTGTGTGTGTGTGTGGGCCCCCTCACCAGCTTGTGGGGGGGAGGGGGCGGGAAGGGGGAAAATGGGGCGGGAAACTTGGTTTCCACGTCACACCACATTGTGGTGTGACGTGGAAACCAAGTTTCAACGTCACACCACTAAGTGGTGTGACGTGGAAACCATGTTTCAACGTCACACCACAAGTGGTGTGACGTGGAAAACCCCCCCTCTTCTTTTTTTTTTTTTTCATTTTCCCTCCAACCATTTTTTCATTTTTTTCATTTTCTGAAAAACACTTTTAACGTCACACTAAAATTTTAGTGTGACGTGGAAAAGTTTCAACATCACACTTAGTTTTAAGTGTGATGTTGTTTATTTTTTGTTGATTTTCAATGTCACATTTTTAAATAAGTGACGTTAATTGGTGACATAAAATGGGATTTTTGTAGTAGTGAATGAAAATTAGTTGTTGTCTGTTTGTTGATACTTTGATATTTTCAAATGATACGCATGTGGCAAAGTACAATTTAACGTTCTTGAATTATGATTGAACAGTATACAAGAAATTAGTTAATTTAAATTTATTGTGAGTGTTATGAATCCCTTCTCATCCTTCTCTTCCAATGCCATTATTTGGGGATGTTTGATAGCATGGAACAACGGAAACTTGGTATAATCAAGGGATAAGTTAACAATGTGACGAGGTGGGTTTAGGCGTGTGTAGATTAAAGCTTAAAAGTGGGAGATTATCTATTTCTTGTGTTTAATTGGCAATGGGCTGTTATTGCTATTGTTGTTGTGTGTGAATAGCATCCCGTTAATATTTTATAACATGTTATATTTTTTTATTTATTTATTTTTATTGAAGTATCAAATCTTTAGATTTATTTAGATTTATTTCCTGAAGACATTCACTGAAAGATTGTCATTATTCATTTATATTTGGACTTGGATAAAAGATGAGATAATGATTTTGTTATAGAAATTTAGTTAATTGTTATTTATATTATTTCATTCATTAGCAATATTCATACGCAAAAACATTAAATATTTGTTTGTAATGATTTTTGTAAACTACATGCTGGGGTCCTTCGTTATGAAACATTTGTTATGTAATCTCATTATAGAAAAATCGTTTTACATATTATATGATAACTTGACCGCGAGCATGCTTGAAAATGTTTTCGAGAGAGCTGAATACAGAACGCTGGTTACTAACGGCAGTACTGTTAGTCCTTGGTGCACCATGGTTAACATCGAGCTCGCTTGACACTTGTGGGTACAGTACTCACGCTTGTTATTCGTGGGTTTTGTACCTATGCTTGTATCGTGGCCTCGTGCTGCGCTTGTCTTCGTGGCTTCGAGCTGCGCTTGGTTAGTTTACCCTCTTGGACTTTGTGTCCACGCTTGTTACTCGTTCTGTTGAGGTCCTATAAAAAGAGGGTACAAAAGATTCAATGTTTAAATCGGTCTTATTATACAAATTGTTTATTATGTGCTTGATTTTTATCTACCTAATGATCTTTTAACAGTATCAATTATGTTTATGATTATATAATGTAAAAATGGAATTTTTATTTGATGACGATGTTATATGAGAATATTAGTTGATGTGAAATATAGGTTTGTAGATGATACTTCACTTTAAAGAAACGATTATAGACTTAAAATTGCAAAGGGATAGACACAAAACACTGGTTATACGTAGCCTTCGGGTTACACTTGGTTCTTGTAGCCTTTGGACTACGCTTGGCATTCGTAGTGTTCAGGTACGCTTGTTATTCGTAGCCTTCGAGTTGTGCTTGTTATTCGTAGCCTTGAGCTACGCTTGTTCGCGGCCTTTGTCCTGCGCTTGGGAAAAGAAATCGTGGCTGACACTACGCTTGTAAATTGTTTTGTATTAGTTCCTTTGAGGAGACAAGTTTTTAAACTATTGTTTTAGAGTCAGCGAAAAATCCTTTATCGAATTCATATTCAGCGCAACTTTAGAATTTGATTTATTCTGATGTTGTAAACAAAAATTGTTCTTTTGATGTGCACATCTCTGGTATATTTATTTTTACATCCTTTTAAGAGAAAAATGTTTAAAAGCAGTAAACGAAAATGATTGAAGTTGCATGTTTGGAAGGTTCTACGGTTTAAGAAATTTATGCTTAATATGCGGAATAAAATATTCATAGATGAATAATGTAAATATATTTACTATGATATTTTTTTGAAATAGCAATTGTTGAAAATAAGCCAGAAATAGTTAGTAGAAAAGGGCTTACGAAGTGAAGTCACTCTTTACTTCGTGCCGGTCACGCCTTAGAATTTTGGGGCGTGACATTAATGGTATCAGAGTTGAGGAATCTTGTTGGTTTTGTATTGATTTGATTTGATTGCCATATATCTATGTGCTTTGATTCCGAAGATTTCTGATCGGGTGCTGCATTAGACTTACAGATCTTTGTTCATATGGTTATTGAAATTTATTGTTTTAACCATCATATATGTTGATTTGCAATCTCGTTGGTTCTTTGCCAGAATTTGATGTCACTTGTGAGTATTTTCTATGGATGAATGAACTGAAATAATCTGAAATGGAACAGATTAAACTGAATTTGTCTTGCATTTTTGTTGGTGTACAAATGATTAAGATTGTTAATTGATTTTGTTGACTCCGAACGTGTTGATCTCATTGATTGCGACAAAATTGTGGGTTCTAGTTTTCTAGTTGGTTAAACTGAATAAGGAATAAATCTGGATTGAGGGTAATGACTTGACTTTGTAGTAGTTTAAAGAATAAGAGATTGAAGTTAAAGAATGGGAAATGTGTGTTGAAGGATGGAGTTTAGGGGCGTGACAAGTGGTTTCATCTACATGATTGAGTGATTTTTGAGAATGTGATGTATATGAAGGGAAAGAATAATTTGGATCCCAAGACAATGAATGTTCGTGATTTCAACTAAGGTTAAAAGAATTATCATGCAAATTGGTTTGAACCCTAGCAAAATTATCCCTTATATAATCCAAGGTTGAGACAAGGGGACATTGCTCAATATAATGATTATCTCCACAAAAATTGCAACAAATGTACTCATATGGAGTTTCACAAGCATTAGGGTCATAAAAAGAATGTAGATAATCATTATCATGTTCAAATCCACCACTTGCCCCATTAGTCCACCAAGGATGATCCATACACAAAATTTAAAATAAAATAACTAACAAACAAAGACACATAAATGGAACAAATATACACATGAACACAAGAAAATAAGTTAAAAGAGACAAAAAGAACACAAGAACAAATATATACAAAACTCAAGTTTAATCTACTAGTGCTCTTATCAAGTTTGACCAAGAACGGTTTTGGGAAACAAATTCCCGGTAACGGCGCCAAAAACTTGTTCGCACCGCAAGTGTACGGGTCGCACCAAGTAATAAAGTGATAAGTAAAGTATTGTTCTCACAAGGATTTGGTTCTAAAACGCGGTCAAATAACGATTATCACATTTTTGCCCAATTTGAGTGAGACAAATATCATGATTAAAGGGTAACTATGAAATAAACCTATGCTAAATAAAAATAATATTATAAACAAGTGATTCTTCAACTTCAAAGACAAAATGGGACCTAAGATTATTTATTCCCCTTGTAGGATGTTGTCAATGAAATCATGTGCTAGTCTAGGATTCATAAAGTACTTGTAAAAACTCTCTCAAATCAAGAACAAGTGTCTAATCTCATTAATTGCCCAATCTCTTGTTACAATTAATAAAACCCAATTATCAAGCTCCAATCCTAATGTGACTATGCAAGATTGGCAAGCATATCTCTATCTTGCCAACAAAACCATCCATTCATCATGCAAACTTCAAGTTATTACATTATTTTACCCAAGTTCTACACTGAATCTAGCCCTCTCAAGCATCAATCAAGTGAACACAACATTTAAATGGTGATCAATCACTTAGAAGCATTAGGGAAAGAGTAAAATAAACACATATATCTCATTAATCACAAAATGAGAGGAATAATCAAGAGTTAATCCATACAAAGGTTCAAAATAATCCTAGAATCAAATCATTAGCTCCACATATATGTTCAAAAATCCAAAAGAATATATACATATATCAACACAATCATAAACAAGAGAGAGAGGGAAAGGAAAATGGAGAAGAAAAACCAAGAATTGAAGCCAAAATCTCTTCCAAACTTCAATCCCTTGCTCCAAGCTCCTTCAAGACCCAAACCCTAGCATACAAAGCCATGAAGAATGCCTAAGAAGTGAAGAATGTCGAGCTCCATGGATTTCTGCACTTTAAATCCTAAATTTCCTGTCCAAATGAAGCTGTGCGTTTTGTTGTCACGAATGAGTCGCGGCCCATAAATTTGAGCTGCGGCTCAGTTTTCTTCTGTCCTGAAATGAGCTGTGGCCTGGTTTTGAGCTGCGGCTCAGTTTTCTTCTGTCATTTTGCTGTAGAATGAGCTGCGGCTCAAAACAGAGTGGGCTACAGCTCATTTCTCTTCTGGAAAATTGAGTTATTCTATTGTAAATGGGGTGTTCTATCCATGATTTGCCATCATTTTCATCATCTTTGATTTCTCAAATGCCTTGGCTCTAATTCTCTTTCCAAAACACACCTTGTACAATAATACATTTGATAAGCTCATATTAAACAAAGAGGAAATCCCAAAATATGCACAATTGAGCACAAATTGCAACAAAAAACATCATGCACATTTTTCTATCTTTAAGTATCCAAAAGATGTACAATTGCTCCAACAATGTATAAAATCCAATAGAAAATGTGTCGCAAGACATGAATTTCAAGAGGTTAACAATTATTTCCCATTTCAAAACCTCATATATACTATTATAAAATAAATTCTTTATGCTTCTAATTAACGTTTGTTGCATAGAAATAGACTTTAAAAAAATATGGTGGCAACTTTGTAATTAAATTGAAAACAAAAAGAGAAATTAAACCACGTCTATTATTTTATTAAAAACGAACGCGTCTTCTCAATAAGTGAGAAACAACATCTGTTTTACGAAAAATAACGTTGTTTCCCTTTTAAAAACTCATATCAAAGAGCCACTTTTACCAAACTTCATTTTGCGCCACTTCTCATAGGCAAAGCATCCCAAAATCCTCCTAAAGTCTAAGAAAAAAAGGAGGAAAGAAGAAGAAGAATACACTGTCGACCTCACTTTGCTTCTCTATATGGATTGAGTCGAGAACTACATGTAGTTGGTAGTTTTTATCGGGTATTTTTGTTCTGATGCTTTTCCATCTTTTGTGTTAGATATGATATTCATACATATGTTCATACCTCATATATATATATATATATATGTCCATTGTTCTTGTTTTTTGCATATATTTATCATTTGTTGTTAAAGTTGCCTTTTGAATAATTTTTGATGTTCTTGGCCTGACAGTTCATTTGCTTCTTAACTCTGATTTCTCTATCTATTTGGTTCCAAGAAAATTTTGTGCGGAAATAATTAAAATATGTGAGGGACTTGTGGATTATGAATTTGTTGATGGAATCATTTTGGGAACTAATAAACGTGAGAGATCACTCAACAAAATAAATAAATCAATATTATCTTTTAGATTTATTCAATTTAATTATTAGTTTAAATCTATCCAAATTTGATTTTTAGTTAGGGTATTTTCAAGTTTGATTATTAGTTTAGGACTTTAGATATTCTAGATTTTATTAGTTTAAAAAATATTGGTGCATTTTTTTTTTTGGATCTAGAAATGGTTTGTCTCCCAATTGAAAAACATGCACCCCTCTTTTTTAAAAAATACCACTTTCAACATATGTTCTTAGGGAAAATTGATATTGAAAAATAAAAAACACGTTTTTCAAAAGAAAATTCACTTTCCACATCTATTATCTCAATAATGGATGTGAAAGACTTACTTTTCATGTCCTTTTTTCCAATAACGGAATTTAAATATAAGCTTTCTACGTCTATTTTGAAATAGACATCAAAATGAAATTTTGCTCGTCGCTCACATTGATGTCTCTCTAAAAACAGACATGAAAAATGTTCTAAAACAGACTTGAAAAGTGTCATTTATAATAGTGATAACCCAATAGATACCTTGAAAAGACAACATGCTTAAATATTTTTCTCAAATCTTAGATACCATGAAATAAAAGAATTCTTCTAAATCTTAGTAAATTCATATAACTAAATTAGTTTAGCACCAAAATTAGTGGTCCAAAGCATCATTTCTAGCTGTTAAAAATCTACATAAATAAAAATAAGACCCAGGTTGACCTTGGAACCATTTCTTATAAAAACTAGTGCTTTTCATATTTGGGCAGCGTTTTATGGTAGGAATTTTCAAGAATTCAGGCACAAATTTAAAAAATCATCTCTGTACACACATCCGAAACTTACAAAAAAGACTTGCTCAAAAGTGTGACTGCATGTGGATGCATGGAAGCACCCTCTCCTACCCCTCTTCTCCTCTTCTTCCTTTCGGCTCTCTCTCTCTCTCTCTCTCTCTCTCTCTCTCTCTCTCTAGCACAAATTTAAAAAATCATCTCTGTACACACATCCGAAACTTACAAAAAAGACTCATTTTAAAGATCTAGACCTTTTATTTTCCTGAAAAATATCATAATCTAACTCACACTTGTGCTCTGTTTCTAAGCATTTACAATTCTCTGACGCATACTAGCATATATAAACTATCTACTAACTCCTTTCACGTTTACTTGCCATGTTCTTCACATAACACTTTCCTCGGGCTTGAAAACAACCTTATGGAAGTTAGACACATCCCTTAATACATGACTAAATTACATAAGCAAATTAAATATAAAATATACAAGCAGCCACAAATTTTCATTCCAAAGTTATTGGAAGCTTAAATTTAACAAACTCAAACTCCTTCATGCTTAAACGGTGCTGCCCAAAACGGGGCAAGGAAATCAACCATGAATTTCTAATTCTAGCGAGTTCATTATATCATCTCTTAGCGGTCTCTAGATGCTTAGTATTTTTAATTTTCCAATTTAGGATAATTTAGCACATTATTTAGCATAAAAACAGTCAGCACGCATATTAATCTTCAAGCATCTAAAAATTGGAAACCCTTTCATGCGATCACACTTATCAACATAAAAGGCCATAGATCATTAACACTAGCTTCCTTTTATGCTTAGCTATGCTTAATCTTACATTCCTCTCTTGTTCTTAAGGTGTTTTTCTCTAAGATCATACATTCATGAGATATCGACTTGAAAAATGCTTATCTAAAGAATTAATTATTAGGATGGTTATTTAGACCCTTAGACTTGCTCAAAAGTGTGACTGCATGTGGATGCATGGAAGCACCCTCTCCTACCCCTCTTCTCCTCTTCTTCCTTTCGGCTCTCTCTCTCTCTCTCTCTCTCTATATATATATATATATATCGAATGGGGATGAAATGAGAGCGCTAAAGTATTTTGAGCGGTGTTGAATAACATTGTATTGGTTGTGCTTTTTTTTCCCAAATTTCTAGGCCCAGTATATACATCTGAATTTCAGTCTCTTAGAGAAAATGGGGCAAGTCCCACACCCAACAAATTGCGCTTTGTCATGACCCAAATGTATTTAAGGGCTTAGAGTCATGAATATACTATTTTAACCTTCTAGATCACAATTTTAAGTTACCTAATAATTTTCAGAAATTAAAGAACTCTTCTAAGAACAAATGATAACTTTTCAACTATTTCTCATCAAGTTTTTTTAGAATATATAGGCCCTAGATTCCCAAAAGTTATCTTCAAAATTATGAAGGCCGCTTTAAGAGAATTAAACTTCTTCATAGTTTTTCTAAATCCAAAAAACATTTCATATTGTTTCCTCAATATTTATAGGACATTAAAAAAAATTTAATACTTATCTTTTTTTCATAATGGAGTTGAAGGGTTTTCGTCTAAGTAGGAGTAAGATAGAATATATGCATTGTAATTTTGTAAAGGGTTAATATAACTTTTGATTCTGAACTTTAAAATTTTTTGTTTTGGTCCCTAAACTTTTGGTCAATTTTGGTTTTGGTCCCTGAACTTTACAACCGATGGTTTTGGTCCCTGTACTTTCAGTTAATTTTGGTCTTGGTCCCTGAACTTTCAGTCAATTTTGGTTTTAGTCTCTCTCAGGGACCAAAACCAAAATTGAATGAAAGTTCAGGGACTAAAACCAAAATTGACCGAAAGTTCAGGGACCAAAACAAAAAAATTTTAAAGTTCAAGGACCATAACCAAAATTGAGTGAAAGTTCGGGGACCAAAAGTTATTTAACCCTTTTTGTAAATAGACAAGTTAGTGCAAACTTTGAGGTTAAATTGGGATATCAAACCATCCCTCAAGTGACAAATTTTAAATACTTGGGGTCAATTTTACAACAAGATAGTGAGATTGATGACGATGTCAACCATAGAATTCAAGATTTGTGGTATAAGTGAAGGAAAGTTACTGAAGTTCTTTGAGATAGAAAAGTACCCTATAAGGTAAAATGGAAGTTTTATCGCACTGCTATAAGACCATCAATACTATATGGTAAGGAATATTGGGCTTTGAATAGATAATATAAACATAAAATAGGTGTAGCTAAAATGAGAATGTTAAGATGGATATGTAGCCATACGAAAAACAATAAGATTCGGAATGATCATATATACGAACGAGTTGGACTGGCATTTATTTGTGAGAAAATGGTAGAAAATTGTTTAAGGTAGTTGGACATATCCACAGAAGGCTATTAGATACGCCAATGAGGATAGTATATCAAGCAGTATGAAGTTCTATTAAAATAGGAAGAAGGGGATTGAAGCGAATACTCAGTGAAGTTGTAAAGCAGGATCTTTCAATTGACAATATATCTAAAGATTTAGTTACTGATAGAGCACAATGGCTCTGTTGTTGTTGTATTTTTTTTCCTGGATTTCCTTAAACTTTTTATGAAAATAGATCAACTTTTAAGCCAATAATTCATTGTTGGGCATTTAAATTTTAAATAATATCCCTAGGTATCAAGCCTAAAAGCTCTTCCTGTTTACAAGAAAGGTCTTCTCAGGGACATATCTTTTGAAGTCACTGTCAGAGGGAGAGGTTTCGCCTTTGGTTGGTCTGCTATCAACAAAATTTTGGGAATTCATGGGGCAGATTATAACAAATGGCAGATGTCTGAGCAATATTCAGACAAAGCACTTGCTGAAATCTATGAGACTCCATCCAACAAGCCAACTAGCATGCCAATTCTTAACCGAATTCTTCATTATGTCTACACAAGAATTATGACTCACAAGTCAGGAAATTTCAGCAGTTTTGCAAAGATTGATAACCCCTGGCTTGCAAATCTCATTTAGAAGATTTCTCTCAATCCTGGCCAGATTATATGTATGGAGTTGCACAGATTTCTTTATGATAAATCCCCTAAGGCCCCTCTTCCATACCCTCAGCTTATGTCCCTCATACTTGAATTTTCCAAGATCAAGTCCTTAGGGACTGTTGATAACAAGAAGTGTAAACAGGTTACCATCTCCACATTGAAGAAAATGGGGATTCTAGTCACTGCTGGTAGGAGTATCTCTGCTTCTCAATCTCAAGCTTCTCCAGCTCCATCTTCCTCAATTCGTCCTGTCTCTGTTGAAGAAGAGGTTCAATCTCAGAGAACTCTTTCCACTCCTGTTTCATCAAAGCAAATTTTCACCAAGGAAGCAGTGGAGGAAATAATCTTCAGGCTCTCTGCCGAGTTTGCTTTTGCCTTGGAAGCTCAAAAAGAGGAGTTGCTGAAGCATATCCGGGAACTTCAGGCTCAAGTAACAAATTTGGAAGAATCCTTGGGTCTCTCCAGTCCCATAATCCATCAAGGTAAATCATCATCATCCCTCCTACACTCTCCTCTTCAACCTTCTCACTCACCCCTTCATTCTCAAAATCCTTCTTATACTCCGTCTTCTTCGCCCAGTCCTCCAAATTCCCCTATCTGTTTTCACTCACCCTCTCATTCCTCTCCCAAACACTCACCTGCAACCCCTTCTAATTCTTCTCTTCATCTATCTTATTACCCCTCTCCTTCTACCTTCAAACATCCTAGCGATAGCCCCCATTCACAAGCCAAAACACTTACACCTCCACCTTCACCACATTCCAATCAGCCCACACCTCCAGACATTCCTATCGCTAACCCCTCCCCTAGCGCTAGTCCACAAACTTCACCCTCAAAAACCAAAGTCCCAACACCACCAGCGACCTCTATCACTAGCCCATCTTCTAGCGATAGCATCCATTGTTCGGTCCGCAAGTGCACGGGTCGCATCAAGTAATAGAGTAATAAAAAGAGTATCGTTCCCACAGGGATTTGGTTACAAATGCGATCAAGCAGAAGGCTCAGTATATTAGATTATGTTGAGCTAAACAAGATTTTGCTTTGAAGAGTTAGCATGTAAAATTAAATTACTAAAAGGTTACTTCTTTTTGAGATTTTTAGTTTAAGATTTTTGAACAAGAAAAAAAGCGCAGAAATAGTTGGCAAATTGGATGAGAAAACCTAGGGTTACCTTTCCCCATTTAACTTCAAGACTCAATAAATTCCTTCCCTTTTCCTTACCCAATGAATTTCATGCACGAGTTCAAGGTTCAATTTCATTTGAAAAAGCTCTCTCAAGTCAAAATCAAATTTTTACTAGCATTAATTGCACAATCTCTTGCAACAATTAATGCTAGCCATAAATGTTCCACCAACCTTATATGAACAATGTTAGGTCAATAATTATATCTCTATATTATCAACAAACCATCCATTTAAAATCATAAATTTCAAGTCTAACATGATTTCCCCCAAGTTCTAAAACAAAATATACTCTCTCAAGTCATACTTCATTTAACACTTCAAGTGGTGATCAAGCACTTGTATAATTTAAAGCAAGATGAAAATCCATACATAAACATTCATTAAATACATCAAGGGAAGGAAGTACAAGAGTCAATCCATCAAATGGTTCAAAGTAACCCTAGAATAGGGGTTTAGTTACACATGAGAAAACAAGAAATGAAAACAGAAATAAAAAGCAGAGACATGGCAGAAATTAGAGAAAAAGGGAAGAAGAAAAGAAACCAAGATCACAACTTGAATCTCTCCAAGAATCTCCAAGCTTCCTAGCTCTTCCCCACTATCTCCTTCAGCTCCAAAATGATCCAAAATATGCCCTAAATGCTCTGTGTGTCGTTCAGCTCGCATTCAATTCCATTTATTACATTCAGACAGCGTTAATTACTCAAAACGCGCAGTTTCAGGTGTTTTTGCCGCGGCGAAGTCACGGCGAACGCATGAATTTTTGCCTCCAGAGAATGAATTCACTCGCCGTGAGTTCGCCGCGGCGAAACCCACGGCGAAGTCACTTCACTTCTGGTTCCTTGCCTTTTTGTCATCTCCCATTCTTCATTCCAGCTCTCCTTGCATCTCTTTGGCTTTTTCTCTTTATCACCTCTTCCTATACAAGATTGAAAGAGAATTGATGAGCTTTTAACATTTAGTAACATTCACACACAAAATGTTTAAGCAAAGAATCATTAAGCTTTAATTTTCATGCACAAACACTTTCTTCTTCATTAAGGATTTTCTTTGAATTTTCATGTCTATTTCAAAACATCACTTTCAAAAATATATACAAATGGGGAAAAATTGTGATGAAATATGTGAAATTTAGGAGCTTAACACCCATACCTCACCACAAACCCAGCTAACCTCTATCGCTACCACTCCTCCCATCTCTTCCCAAAATCCCGATCAACCCTCTTCCCTTACCATTGCCTATGATGATGACAAAAAGGGGAGAAACATGTAGAGAAAAATGTGGAGCAGATTCTGAAGGATCTCATGATAGCAGAAGAAGCTGAGGAAGTTATTAGACAAATTGCATGCTGTAACACACCAAAAATTGGAAAAGAGAAAATAAGAGAATATTTGGAATTCTGAGTATTTAGTTTATTATTAAAAAGTCTTATAAATTAATTTTGAAACAAAAATGTATCAAGGTAAATTATTTAGGGGTTCAACTTGGATTAGTGTCTTAAAAAATGTAAGGTGGCTTAAACTGGACGGGTAATAAGAAAAGAAAAATATATGGGGCAGAAATGTAAATTATGATAATACTAGGGCAAAAAAGGGTAGATTAACCCAATTTAATATTATATACTCCCTCCATCTCCTTCATCAGCGCACCATCACTCTCTCTTCTCTTTCATTTCAATTTTTTTCTTTTTCCTCTCTCACTCTCGCGCTCTCTCTCGGCTCCAGTGGCCACCGACGGCTTCAACGGCGTTTCACGGCGGACGACGACTCGGGTAGTGCATGCAAGGCCGGATTTGAGCTCAGGTGATTTCCTTCTCTCTATCTCTACCCATTTTTTGTCGGATTTGAGAGGAATTAGAGAGGAATCAGTTCGGGTTTAGAGTGAAATTGGGAACTTTAAACTAGTGAAATCAAAGCTTAGGCTTCGGTTAACACCATTTGTGAAGGATTTTGAGCAATAGAGCAACATTAATCAAGTTTCTCAAAAATCCCCTTCGTCTGGCACTGTTCACCGAGGCAATCTTGGTGATTTCTGGGTTTTCAATGCTTAAAAACTTAATTAAACGTGTATTGGGGGACGATTATAAGTGTAGAGTGCAATGCATGTTGATTTTGCTGAGGTTTGAAGCTTTTAGGAATTTTGGGAGAATTTCTTTCTTTCCCCTGTTTTGATGAAGCCGCCGATGTAGAAGACAAATGGGGAGGAACTGATGAGATTAAGAGTAGCGTAAAACATATGAAAATTATATATGTGAAATTTCATGAGTTAGGTATTGTGATTGATGGTTCTGCATTTTTGGTTCTCCCCTTATTTTCCTCTGGTCGTGAATTTCTGTTCCTGTTCTGGTTCTTGTTCTTGTCCCTTATTCTATGTTCCATGTTCTTTGTTCCTTGTCTTGTTCCTGTTCGGCCGATTGGTCATTGGACCATAAAGGAATGTTTCATTTTCTTAAATTTCCCCTGTCTTGTTTTGTTATGTTTTTCTTTAGGCTTGATGATTAAATGGCTCTAATGAAACATATAATTATTGGTGCATGTTGATTGTGGGTTTTAGAATTCTGGTTCTTGTCTCTGCTTGTGCAAATTTCTGTGTCTAGTTAAGAAAATTGATGGAAGTGGCACTGGTTGTTGGTGATGAAGTATGTGTGAATGTAAAAGAATTATTTTTCTCTTTGTTTTGTTGGCAGGTCAAATTACGGTTATGTTGAGGAACTATTTTACAATCCTTGTATGTTTGTTTGGCTGTTCTGATGGGTTATGGGTTGTGTGACTTATGCCTAAAAGTGGTTAGTAGATATTGGAATCTAGTTATAGTGGGAATTGATTTTCTTCTTATTATTTTGAATTGGAAAAGAATAGTCTTGGTTTGATTATTGTGTGTATGAGCGCTTTGCCCATGGTTGTTTATTAGATGTGATTAAAGTTTTGGCTTGGGGTTGTGAATTGATGGAATATGATTGGTGATTGTGTATTTATGTTGACTGTTGTTTTGAGTTAATCCTACTATATGAGTGGTGTGTATTATTATTATACTGATTATGATAATGTAATTGGTGATTAAAGAATATAATTATAAAATTAGGAAGGGTAGTACAATAGGAACGTGAGAGACGCTGAAGTTTCATGAAGAAGTACTGATATTAATATTATTTATGTATTATGAATAATTATAGGACAAGATAGTGGTGTTGGGACCTCAGGTCGTCGGGCAGGAAAGGAACCGGTTTGTGAATAACTTCTGAAGTCAGGTGCGGTTTATTTCATAACATAAATATTTGTGTGTGTATATATATTGTTTTAGAAACAAATCTGTTGCAATAAATGAGCATTATTCTGGTGGTGATATGATGATATTTATGGAGTACTCCAAGGCCTAGGTGGGTCGCTCCCCCTTTGCCAATAAATTCCTATAACCGTGAGGGTTATTGAGTAGCTGTGAGGGCTACAATTAAATTCTTGTAACCGTGAGGGTTATTGAGTAGCTGTGAGGGCTACAATTAAATTCCTGTAACCGTGAGGGTTATTGAGTAGCTGTGAGGGCTACAATTAAATTCCTGTAACCGTGAGGGTTATTGAGTAGCTGTGAGGGCTACAATTAAATTCCTATAACCGTGAGGGTTATTGAGTAGCCGTGAGGGCTATAATAATATAGATGGATATATGCTTTCATTATTTGCACAGAATTGAATTGTATATGAATATGTGTATTTGAGTGTATATGATAATAAGTATGTATGAAATAAACTGCGTTGAACCTTTGCTTTTCAGTGAAGCAAGAGGCGACTGTTTCTTGGGATAAGGTAGTTATGAAGAAGCAGGAATGCCTGCTATATTTTGTACCATCTTTGAATGACTATCTTACTAGTAATTGTATATATTATATGTAGAATAGGGAAGCACAAGTTGGAAGCTTGTAGAGCATATAACTCTCTGTATATATGTATCCCTAAATCATAACAACAACATAAGAAGGTAACGGGGTTATCAACCGAGATAACCCCAATATTTTGATAATCGGTCAGGTAGATATGGTTAGATACCAACCTAACCTTAAGATAATAGAAGTATAAGTAGAATACGTAAAACAAGTTCTTGATACACTAAGTAATAGATTTAAAAACTATAATAGGATCTTAGTCATTTTTAATTGGTTAATAACCACTCTCCTTTAGTTACAAATTTTAATTTATTCAATTTGTCTGAAAAGCCCATTCCAACTTCAATAGAGTTGGAATGCTATTTGAAAAGAAAAAGTTTTAAATTATTCCATATTTTTGGGCTTCTAACGATTTAAAAGTGGTTATAAATCAATTAAAATGCTATAATGAGGTAGTAAAATTCGGGTGTTACACATGCTGCTACATGGAATCAGAGGAACATAGAACTCCTCCTCCTCCTCCTCAAGAAAAGGCTCAAGCTCCTCCAGAAAAGAGAGAGAGGCAAACTTCAGCTGAAAGCCTGAAAGGGAAAAGGACCAAGAGAAAAGCAAGGAAAGAAATGTCCTTCAAGGTCACTCCCAAGACCCCAGAAGTTTCTACAGCCAGAGCTCCAAGAATAAAAATGAAAACTCCAAAGCCAAAAGCCAAAGCATCTGTAAAGCTGTCTCTCCCTCCAGAATTGTCAAAAGAAGACAAGAAAGTAATAGCTGAGATCTTAAGGCAAGATAAGAAAGAAGCAGCTAAGGTCAAGAGGGAAGCTGCTAAGGCAGACAAGAAAGTCATAGCTGAGATCCTAAGGCAAGATAAGAAAGAAGCAGCTAAGGCCAAGAGGGAAGCTGCTAAGGCAGATAAGAAAGCAATAGCAGCACTCTTAAGGCAAGAAAAGGAGGAAGCCAGAAAGGAAAAGTTAGAAGATGATAAGATGGCTGAATGGAAGGCTGCTTATGAAGCAAGAAGGGCAAAGCTGGCTGCATGGAAAGAAAAATATGAAGAGCAGAAAAAGGCTGAAAAAGTGCCTGTTCTTAAAGAAAAGTCGATAGCCACTTCTCGACCTCGCAGAATGACAAAAGAAGAAAAGAAAAGGGCTGAAAAGGAGGCTGCTAATAAGGAAGCCCTTGTAGAGGCTAAGAGAAAGCATAAAGAAGCCCTTGAGAAGAAAGCTACATTTGAGGCAAGGAGGAGGGCAAGAATAGAGAGAGATGCAGAGGTAGCTGCGTAAAGGGCAGAAGAGAGGAGAGGAGAAGAAATTTCTCAAGGAAAACGGGTGTGGAAATATAAGAGAAGATTTCACAAATCCAAGGTGGCTCTTCAGGCATTTCCATCAGAGAACATGTTCAGAAAATTGAAGAAGAAAGAGCTAAGGGTGATCCCAAGAGCATTGACCAAGACAAATTCTTCTACTCAGACTCTGAGCTATCTGACTACCTTGACAAAGAGTACCTTGCCACAGCCTCTGGAGCGAATTTTGAAAATAATTACACCCTCTCCTTTAGAAACTCCTCTGAAAACCACGAATACTTAGCTAGTCATGATATTTCTGATTTTAATTTTGATTTTGAAATATCTTTTGAAAGGCCAACATATGAATATGAACTTGAAGGCTCCGACTCTGATAAGTCAGAATAAAATATACATTTTTCATCTCAACTCTTGATCTAAACATAATTGAATTACATGCTCTGTACATGCATTGCTATTGTTTTATGTTCTGATAAATGCTTATACTGATATATGTTCATGCTCTGACTGTACTTTAATGTATATGGTTTACTTATGTTTTGTCATCATCAAAAAGGGGGAGAATGTTAGAATCTTAAGTTTTGATGAAGACTGGTCCCATAGATAGCATAAGTAAATAAGCGTAAGTTACCTTTGATTTAATGAGTAAAATCTATTAGGTAACAAATCACTATCGCTAGAGCCAGAACCTATCGCTAATAGACAAAGAGCCATAGAAAATGAAGACTTAGTAATAACAAAGTTAATATCTATCGCTAAGTCATTCACTATCGCTAAGAAAGACCCTATCGCTAAAAGCTCATTAAGAACATGGATAAATAAAAGGAAGAATAACTAGCTGAACAATGAACCAAGTCCTTGAGCTAATGAAATCAGCTAGCGATAATAGTTTGAGCTATTGATAACAGAATACCTCAGATAACAAACATTCTGATAGCTAGTGCCTAAGCAAATGAGTTAACTAGCGATAACATGGTTACTAGCGCTAACAGTTTTATCTATCGATAGTAGGATACCTGGAATCACTGTTGAATATTCATACAACTGTATCCTTAAGATAATGAGCAATCAACTAGCGATAATGGAATTAGCTATCGATAGAGAATGTTTTGAAAATACCTTAGCTAATTATTGTCTCTATCTTGTTGAGCTAATGAAATATCCTATCGATAATATTCACTGCATAAGTATTTGTTTCAGCTAACAGCTTAAGTGCAGGACTCTCACTATCAAGATAGCGATAGCCAAGGGAGCTAGCGCTAATGAAAAAAAGCTGACATGCAAGTACAGTGGCAGGTAGCAGCAGGATAACGTTACTCATAGTCTCTGTCTCTCTTATCTTATCCTCTGCAAAATCAGTTAAAGCATGAAAAGAAAGAAAAGGTGCTAACGGCTAGTTCTCCAAGTCTCCAACGGATAGAAAAGAATATCACCATATATAAAGACTTGAAGACATCAGAATATAGCGCGCATATATGACGCATCTACATGACAAGGTGATACGAGATGAAAAGAGGCTCTGCACAGAGTATTAGATATATTTCAGTGAGCCCAGGAATGATGAATTAAGTGAGTTAGAAAAGTAGAGCTAGAGCTCACATTATCAGATTGATAAGCTCTAGAATTATAGTTTCACCATATATTCATTTGTACTTAAGTGTTTATCACAATCAGTTCATTAAGTGAACGTATTTATTGAAATCCTCTCCTGTTTGAGGTTGTTCTAAAAGCTTGGTGCTTTAGAACAGAGATATTACCTTACAAGTAGTAAGGGGGAGTGTTTAGAGGAATTCTAAAACTCTGTAAAGGTTGGCAGGTGAACCTGTGTTCGTAAAACATGTGGTAGGCTTCTCTTGTGCCTGATTTAAACAAGAGGATAGTGGAAATCTCAGGTGGAGCCTGAGGACTAGACGTAGGTCTGGGTTGACCGAACCAGGATAAACTCTGTGTGCATTATCTCTTCCCTTAACTCTCTTAGTTTCCAGCATACCAAAATTATTTACTCTTCAGTGCATTTCATGTTTTGAAAATGTTCTCTGTGATAAATCTTAAAAAGATTTCAAAGATTGATATCACTTGTGTTGTGCTTAAAGAATCAAAAGTTTTTATTCTATCACCCAATTCACCCCCCTCTTGGGTGACAACCAGCCCTAACAATTACTGCTTTTCTATAGTAGAACCCAATTATGTATGCTTTTACAATTTATCATGATTCTAACATACTCCTTGTATGAACAATAATTTTAAATAATTATTTAGCCTTTAAAGATCTTAAAACGAAGATTCAAATTTGATTTGCCCTCACTAACCCATTCCATTTATGAACACATTATCAATAAATTGAACTTAGAAATCTTTTCTAACTCCTTATTGAACTCACAAGCAGATTTAACTTAATTCCCAATAACGATTAAATGCTTTCACAAGTAGTCCTTTAAGCCCAACCGAATAGAGCAATTAAAATGACCAAATCAGAGCAGAAATCAACCCAGAACAAGGAAGGAACAAATTAATTTCACATTCTTGATCAATTCAAGACTCCCCAGTAACCTCAAGAATTCCCAATCAAATTCCATCATCATAAATTCTTCTTTTTCATCTGAAGGCCTGATTGCACCATATTTTTATACACTTTTCATTGATAGAATCATTGGATTATTGCATGTTCTAGGAGTAATTGTGCCTAATTAGGATAAATTCTGACTTTTATACACTTTGTTGGAGTTTATACTAATCAAGGGCAATTTGGTCATAATTAGCATAATTTATTGATTTACATATTCCCAAGAACATTTTGATGCTACCTTGAGTGTAATTTTAGTGTAGGTCATAAAAGAAGTAGGCCGCACGGAAGAGCAAGTTACGAAGAAGAAAGCTGGCCAAAGCAAGAAATTTTTCATAGCCTTTTCGAGAATCTGGCTGCAGCCAGGAAGTTTGCTAGCTGCAGCCAGGAAGACAGAAGCTTGGGCTAACTTTCTGTCAAGTTCGCTGCAGCGAGAAGATTTGCTCGCTGCAGCGAACTCTTCGTGACAGCAATTTTGCTGTCACGATTTTTAGGGTTCCAGGCGGGTTTTTAAGGGTACCCATGCCCGAAAAACATAAGCCAAGCCTCCCCCAAGCTCGAAAACACATTCCTCTGCTAGGGTTTCCATCATTCTCTTCCATCCTCACTCAAATCCCCACATTCCCACTCACTGCCACCTCAAATCTTGTTGTTTTTCTTGTTCTTCATCCTTCCACCTTCCATTTCCACCTCACTTCTTCTCCATTCTTCCCCATTCATGGAGGCTGTGGCTGTGGGCTTTCTTTTGCATGAAATTGATGACATGAGAGGCTAGAACTTGGGCTCTTTGGTGGTGTGAAGGTGGCTTGAGCTTCAATGGGCAAAATAGGGGAGTTATTTGTTTCCTCATGCTCTTTTCCTTATGTATTGAGTTTTGTGGTTGCATTTCTCTTGTATATTTGGATTGGAGACATGTTTTTTCCTCTTTCATTGTCTTTAAATTGGAATATTTGTGTTGGATAATGAGTTATGTTAATTGAATGATGTATATGTTTGAATTTCCTATTGGGTTTGTGATGCTATATGATTTTTAGTGGTTGCTAGATTGTGTAGCTTAATTTATCCAATTGAATGTTGTGGTTGCACATTCTTAAGAGGAATCGGTTTTCAAAACTCATGTTCCAACACACACCAAGTGGAGCTTAACACTAACCCTAAGTAATGGCTAAGAAAGTGGTTGCTTGATTAGTCATTAATTAGGGCTAGTGGACCCCTAGTGGTTGCTTGGGGATTTTTCAATTATACTTGGTGCATCTTTTAACTCCCAATATCAATTTAATGAAGCGTGAGAGCCACCGTAGCACTACCAAAGCCCATTTTATAAATTCCTTTAATCCAAACCCTTTTCTCCCTTTTAATCAAAAGAAAATTACAAAAACAAGTAATAGCAATTGTCAATAGTTTTATTAAATGAATTTTCAAAATCAAACCCCCATACCTTTTATTGTTTCAATTACATTTAGTTAGCTCAGGTAGTTTAGAAGGACTCCTTAAGTGAAACGATCCGGGATTGTGCCACTTTACACAATCCTTGGTAATTATTGTGATTTTAACCCCAAGGCGTAAGGAAAAGGTTTAAAAATCAAGGCCATTCCAAACAAGGAATAATTAATTCCCTTATCCTAAAATCATTGTCTCTCTTTTCCTAACTTCCTCTTTCTCAATTACAATCCTTGATTCCATTTACCTATAACTACATCTAGAAACATAACACAAAGATCCCAATTCGTGAATTGCAACTTAAATCAAATTATAGTCATAAATCATCTCCATTGATTCCCTAATCTTTGGGCTCCATGATTAACTTAATATGTCTAACCACTTCAATATTTTATCTCCTTAATCCTAAAGGCATTCCAGCTCAATTCATCAGAGATATTAAACCATAAATCAAAACAGGGAGCTCTCAAATCCAAAACCACTAACACCAACCAGAACTCCAATATACAACTTCAAATATATGTTCCATTATTTCTTTATCTTAAACTCATCAGAACAGGTCTTCAAACAACCACAACGGCAGAAGAAGGAAAAATCAGTAAAAATTTCAAATCCCCCTTTTGACCCAAAAGAACCGAATACACACACACTAGAGGAAAGAATTAAAGTTTTCCATCATCATTTGAGGATTCAATTACACGTAACAAAGTTCTAATCTTAGCATAATATCAACGAATTCCTTCCCTTTCTCTGTAACCCGCCGAGCAGACAAGCAAAAGGTAGAAAATCAAACTTCATCAGCCATAAACAATCAACTTCAAACATCATTTAAGTACACATTTAACCCTTTAAGGTCAATCAGGGCAGAACATCGGTGAAGAAGTATAAGTGAAGAACAAGAAATCCGACGGAACAGGGAAGAAGAAGAAGAAATTATTCAAAAACTCCCAACTTCATAAATCAAGCATATAAAACACATTATAGCATTAATCTTACCCCTAAGCAAGACTAATTAAGCATTCAAGCTATAATTACACAGAAATCATCAAGAATAGCTTCAGATGAACAGTACCCCCGATTTGGGGCTTTTGAAGAAATTGAGCTCGATCCGTTTCCCCACTTGAAATTATTCCCAAAATCGTTAAAATCGAAGCCTAAGCACCCTTTTAATGAAGTTAGAAGCTTCAAAAACCTCCCAGAAATTGAAACATCTCCTCCCCCAACCTCGCTCGAGTTCGGCCAAGAAAGAAGAGAAACGAAGAAGAAGAGCTTACCTAAGGTTGACCCCGAGCTCCATGAGTGTTTCCCCTCAACCTTCACCGCCGGTCGCCGTCATTTTTGGGCCGGAGTTGCTGCTGATGCTCGAAGGAACATGGGACGACGAGAGAGACAGAGAAAGTGAGGGAGAGAGAAATTGGGATGAGGGAATGGAAGGGAATAGACACGTGGGTGTATATGTAATTTAAAGGATAAGGATGGTCAGAAGATATTTTAATAGGTGTTTTACCATCTTGCCCTTCTAATTTTAACTGGACATATTTCTAACTAGGGGCAAATACTGTCTTTTTCATTTCCTATTTTCTATTTCTCTCTCAAATCATAATTTTATTTACCATTATCATTTGGAAATATACCTAAATTTGTTCCTAAAATAATTTCCTTAGGTATGCTTAAATTTCTGAATTTATTTATAAGACTTTTTAATTAATAAACAATACCCCAAGATTCTAAATATTCTCTTATTTAAATTTATCTCCTAACTATTTTTCCTTAACTAATAAAGAAAATAAACTTTAAAAATTATTAAAAATACACCTGACCTCATAAATTTATTTATAAAGCTTTTTAATTTTTAAATAACACTCTAAGACTTCGAATAAATCCTTGTTATCTCTTTTTCCAAATTAAGTGCTATCTTTTAATTATTTCTCTTGGTTTCTTAAAGAAAGTAAACCTTAAATTTATTAAAAATGCCTAAATATCATAAATTTATTTTCCAATGCTTTTTAATATTTTGATATCATTCCTAAAATTTTAAATAATTCCTTATATCGATTTCTTAAATTTTGGGGTGTTACAAAGTGCATTTACGGCACTTGGTTGAGTGCATTTATGTCATTAGGGTTAGGAACTATGTTTATGTTATTTCCTTCTTATATAATGCTTGACATTGCTACTTATTAACTTTGAGTTTAATGAAATTTATGGGTTCATAGTTTTGTTATTCTCTTTGTGAAAATTATGTGCTAATGCAAGGTGGCTTGGTTAGTAGATTAAGAGTGTTAAGCTATTTGCTTGAGGGAGATGGCATAAGAATTAATTGGTTGTGTTGAGACATTGGGCAAACACTCTTTAGGTCCTAATTTATTGTATGGGTGGCCATCAATGGATTAGGGTTTAGAGAGAAATTTAGAGCAATTATGGGGTGGCCCAAATTGTGGATTTAAAAGTCTTGCATAATCAATTATTTCTTGATTTTGAACTTAATCAACTTGGGTTAAATTAAGTATTGTGCGGGGTTCGATATTAATTAAGTTAACCTAAGCCTAGCCTATAGGGGTTCCTCTAGGGTTCTTTAGAAATCAATTAAACTCCCTAAAAATCTTTAGAAGCAATGATTCCCGAATCTCTCATTCATCAAGAATGATCTTTATCCCATTCTCATCCAAATCTCACCTTTAATTCCCACCTTTTACTTTACCTTTTGCACATACCAAACTTCATACTAAAACCAAACAAAAATGCTTTTTACCCGCTTTTTCAAGTTTATATATTAGCTATTAGGAATCATATTACACTAGGCTCCTTGAGATCGACACCTAGGGTTAGCTTACACTATCCCCTTGGGTTTAATTTCTTGGAGAGCGGACTCGAAGCATCACTGCTCCGATACAAACCCCAATCGGTGATCTCTTCACTGTGTTCGTAAAGGAAGTTGAATGGCTGTGGCATATTCATCTAACAGGAAAATTGGTGTGGCTATTTCTCTTGACACGATGGATAATTTGTGGAGAGAGCTAACAACGTTATTAAAGAGCTTTTGGATGATATTGATCGATTATATGATGAAAATACCATGCTGAGAAGAGGAAATAATGGCCAGAGGTTTAGTGAAGAAATTAATGCAATTTTATGGTGAACTAAAAATCCTGAAGCGCAAACACGAAATGAATGATGCTGAAGCAAAGAAGTGGGAGATGAAGTTTAAAACATTGAAGGCAGTGATGTTATATATTTACATGCGTTATCTTCATTGTTACTTTATGGAAAATGTATTAGAAGAGATAAGATGTATGAGGAGGTGGGAGTTGAAGTTAAATATGCAAACATCATATATATTTAGTATTTAGTATTGTTGTGGCCTTTAATTTATGAAGTTAAGAGTGGTCCAAATTAAATGTGCATTTTATGTTGTGCACATTTTATGTCTATGAATAAGTTGTTAATCGCGCTCCAACCTTGTTAATGTCTAAGATAAACTTATTAATGTCAATGAAGAAGTTGTTAACGTTGACAATAAAATATGTTTCCATCTCATATTCATATTACGAAAAGAAAATATAAAAGTTGTTAATTGCTACTCCAACCTTGTAAATTACTACGATAGTGTTGTTAATGTGAAAGAAGAAATTGTTAACGCTTGTAAGTTGTTAATTGCTATTCAGACCTTATAAATTAAGTAACAAATCGCTATGTAAATTGTTAATCACAATTCAGACCTTGTTAGTTGTAACATCCTAAAAATTAATTGAGGTTTAGTGGGGGTAATTAGGAATTGATTAATGAGAAATGATGGATTACAAGAATATTTGAAGGATTCTGAGGTATTTTTAAGGATTTTAAAGACCTAGTTTCTCCCTTATATTAAGGACAATAATTTTGGGAAAATTATTTTTAGGCTCAAAAGAGGTTATTATGGGAGAAAATAAGTAAATGATATTATAAGTAAATTTTGAGAGTAAAAAGAAAATGTGTAGTTCAAAATAAATATTTTATTTGAGAATTTTAAGGGCCTAATAGTCTATTCCTTCTTAGTTTTCTCTTTCCTTATTCTTTTCTTTCATTTCTCTCGCTTCCTTTTTTTTCCATTATCTCTCTTTTTTCCTTCCTTCACGTGGCAGAAGCGCACACACACGCTCAACCATCACATCACCATTATCTTTCCTCTCCCGTCCTTTTCTCTTTTCTATTTTTCTTTTTCTCCTTCCTCTCCCCTACATGCTTCCCATCACTATCACCATCTCCATTATTTTACTTCTTCTTCCTCTGCCCCGTGAGCGCAAGAGAGAAAGAGAGATTGGAGGCTGCCAAATTTTGGAGCCTTCCAATGTCATAACCATCTGTATTCATCTTCCTTTTCTTCCTTCTTCCTCTGTCACGTTTAGACAGAGAGAATGAGGGAAGTCGCCAGAAATTTGGAAGCTCACCGGAGCCAAAGGAGGTCTCTTTCCGGCCAACCACATACATATTTGGTCTCCCGTAAGTATTCTCTACGCACCTATGTCATTAGTTTTTCCAATCTGTACCGTTTAAAAGATAGGCCTTATCTGAGTTGGGGTTTTTGGGATATCTAAATCTATTATATTGAAGCCTAATATTTGAGTTAGAATCTTTCTTAAGGAATTTGTAATTTATTTGAGGTTTTTCAATTTATTTGGAATTTTCGGAATTCTTGATATTAGGGAAAAATTTGGGGATATTGTGGCATGACTTGTTTGAGGTTATATTGATGATTTTTGGGAGTTTATTTAAGATAATATTATGATATTAATCTAGCTGATGATGGTGGAATTTGTTGGTGAAATTTTTAGACTGATAAAGTTTGGAGTAGACTAATGACTAAGGAGGAATTTTTGAAATATGGACATTTGACGTTAATGTGTGATTCTTATAAATTTATGGATATTAAATTAAGGCTGTTGTTGGGATATATAGGATTGAATTGAGATATTATGGGAGTTGAAAAGATTTAATTGGGTATGTGAGGAATGGATTTTGGGTTCTTAGGATGGATATGGATGGAGGATTTTTTTTAATGGCTTAGTTGAGAGAGAATTAAGGAAGGGTTTGGAATAAATTTTTTGAGGATGGATGTTTTTCTTCTGGTTAGGGAATTAAATTCCCTAACTTTGTATTTGAACACTTAATTTAAGTGTTAACTTTATGGTATATGATTATTATGTAGACGGTGACTTGTCTTGAGTCGAGCAAAGGGGAGCACGGTTTTATTGCGGTACTTTGATTTTCTGCTTGGAGGTAATCGCTTCTACTTGTTCTATGTGTAGGTGCGTTGTTGGTAAGAGATTTCAAACTCTCTTTCAACTACGGAATTCTGGATTGTTGTGGTATATTTATTGTATTTTTTAATTAGTTATTTTGATATCAAATGTCATGTGGGATTTTTATGGTGAAATTGGCATAATTATATGTGTATTGCATCACAAATTTGAAAATGGTATATATATGATTTTGAAAATCTTATTGTGTGATTTTTGGGAAAATTGGAAAGGTCATGTGCCTGATTTTGATGAAATTGATATTGTTGCTTGTGATACATATGTATGTGATTATGCTGTGACATCGATGCATTGGTTACTACTACCATCACGTGATGAGGTACCCTATTGGCCCATAAGGACTAATATTTTGGGTGTACTGGGTATGGGTAACCCCCATCGAGTATTACCCCCTCATTGTGGTATTGGGTATGGGTAGCCCCCATCGAGCATTACCCCCATTGTGGTGCTGGGTATGGGTTGAAATCCCCATTGAGTTCCACTTCTCCGTGGTTCTGCGTACGGGGTTGAGATCCCCGTCGAGTTCTACTTTGGTCCACCTGGTGGCAGGGGACAACTGTAATAATTCGTCAGACGAGTGTTACGAATGGTTGTGAAATATGTATTTGAATAGTTTTGCGAAAGTATGGTATATGACATATACAAGATTTGATAAGGGTTTTCGGTATCTTGCATATTTGTGGTGTTTGCATTTTCATGCATGTTTCGAACTTATATATATTGTATAGCTTCCCACATTGACACCTTGCTGGCACACACTCACATGTAGGCAGGTAGTTAGTGATTACGATAGGCTACCCCCCTTTGCTCAATTATTTTCAAGTTCTGGTTCGTGTTTAGCGGAAATTTGGGGAAAGAAGCCCTCCCATTCTCACTGAAACATAGTGAGCCTTTATCTTGGGTTTTTGCGAGAAGTGTTGTATATTGTCATACTCTTTTAGGCTTTTATATTTCGCTTCCGCATTCTTACTTTTGGATAACTGTATGCTTTATTCTTTTGGTTGGGACCGATCCATTTCATGGAAGGAAATGGAAATTTAAAGGCGCGCTAACAATGAAAGGAAATCATTTTGTGTGAAAATTTTGAAGTTTTTAGCGGACTCAGCAATGGGAAAAAAAATATTTGTGGCTCATTTGGTCTGCTTTTTTTTTTTTTTCGGGTAGTGGCTGACTAGTCCTGATTATCCTAATAATCAAGATAAGTGCAATTAAGCCACAACCTAAATTCCAGACAGCTCGCCCATAGCTCAACAAATCGTGACACTTCTATTTTCAAGTAGAAAGAGAGGACTTTGCTTCATGTACTATCAACTTTGCTCGCTTTATCCCCCAAGCTTTTATAATTGTTACTCTTAATTGCTATATATATATATATATATATATATTAATTTGAATTCTTTTATAATCATAACACTAACTCTAAAAATAATAAATAATTAACGTACGTACGTATAGAATAAATAGAAACCAAATTTGATGAACAAAGCTTTAACTTATTAGCACTTGAAGCTAGGTATCAAGCATATATACTTCGCTTATTAATTAAATACATTAACTCTAGTCCTCATGCTTTTATTCTTACAAATTCGACGTGATCCACGTTGAGGCTCTTGAGTGTGTATAGTACGTTAGTTTTAATTTGGAAGGTGAAAAAGTACTGACAATTTAATTTGTCACTTCTTTATTAAAGTAGAAACAAGAGTTTCTGTAACATTACCCTTGCTCCCAGCTTTGCTTACTTTACCCATCAATTATTTCTTCTAACCATTCTCGTGTATGATTAAGGTAATCAGTTTTCAAATATTTACAAAATTAGTAAAGTAACTGTTTATAAAAATTATACGTTATTTCCATAAAATACTTTTTAATTATTTGCTTGAGACTCATTTGATGAAATACCGTTTAAGTAATATATATGCAATCAAATAGGAAAGTTAAAGAAAAATTATAAATAGGAGAAATAATAAATTTAGGTATTATATTTAGTACAAACACAAATTTCTTTAATGGCTATTACATTTAGGACTAATGTAAGTATTTATCAATTTGAATTCTTTTAAAATAATAACATAAAATAATAAACATAATTAGAATAAATAAATTTCTAAATTTGTATTACTCTTTTATGATACTTTTTCTCTCTTCCTCTATTGTTAATAATTCATAAATTAAAAAAAATAAAAGAAAGAAAGAAAGAGCATATCGTATTAAATGTTAAATGTGAAGAAGAAAAATTTTCAAAGTAAGGAGCAATTTTTCGTCTCTTTTCCAAAATATAGCTACAGTAATTATGGAAGATTTAATTTAGTCTTCATGCACATGTTATCAACTTCGATATCTTGCATATAGGAAAAGGCAAAGAAAGGCAACAATCATAGAATTTATTAATTTGGATGGAATTAAAGAAATCCAAATTTGATAATTATTCCCTTTTTTGTCGAACTCGCAAGTTGACTGCACGTTATTTTTACATTTTTAAGTCCCAGAAGCACATCAAATAACTCTAAAGGTATGTTTTGTATGAGGGATTTAGAAGGGAAGGAGGGAAGGAAAAATTTTTGTGAGTTGACTTTTAAAAAATTGAAGAAGTGGGGTTATGATGTTCTAAGAAATATTATATGTATAATAAAAAAGTAAGAAATATTAATTAAAAATTTTTAACCCCACTTCTCTAATTATTGTAAATGCATATAAAAAAAATCCCCCCCCCCACCCCAAAAAAACACAAATCTTCTCATACCAAACAAACCTTTAAACTTGTAATAGTTGTTTTATATCTTGATGAAACCATGTTGCTTAGGGGGAAATCATCCATGTTCTCCCCCATTTTCTTTTCAGCGACGATATATCATAGAGATATTGCATTAGAGTTCATGCATAGTCCAATTGGATTATTCTCAATGGACATATTTTACCTTATGCTTATATTAACATACAAGGAAAAATTTAGAAAACAGTGTTTCTGTAGCTTTGTTCTCGTCGAATCCACGATGAGATCAAAACCGATCAATATCATATTCATAGGGTTTTTGAGACGTGTATTTCCACGTCTCACAAATTTTTTGAGACGTGGAAAGAGCTGCAGATTTTGTTTTTTTTTAAATGGCCTTCTTTCCATGTCTCATAATATTTGTGAGATGTGGAAAGAAGTTTTCCACATCCCACAAAATTTGTGAGATGTGGAAACTAATTTCCTACCTATATTTTTCAGCTTTTTCGTGCTTGCCGCTCAATTTTGAGAGAATCCACGTCTAATAATTAAAAAAGAGACATTGAAACTTTTCAAAATATTTACAATTTCACCACCACCTTTTTTTACATCTAATATTTAAAAAAGAGACGTGAAATGGAGACGTAAATAATGTGTTTTGTAGTAGTGCCATTTGTACGTAAAAGACATATTTGCCCCTAAGTGAAAGGAAAGGAAAAAGGCAAGTCTAAGGGTTCAAACACTCCTCATAGTATAGCTAAACCCTTTCCCTCTCATCCCCAAGCATGCGAACCCTTTCTTCCCTATCATCCCCACCCACGTGATATCATCATTATCACAGCATCGAAGAGCTTCTCCGGACCGGACATCATTCTTCATCAACGCCCCTAGAATTGTTGGAGAATTTCCAAGTTCTGCCTCCTCTTTCACCTTGATAACCAAATCTCCCTCTCTATATATATTGCATGGAGAAAAAGTTGGCCTTCATGATAATCATATAAATAAATATACTCAAATAATTATGTTATACATATGAAACATATGCTAGCTTGCAAACAATTAATAATAGAGCACTCACATGCCATATCTAAAGTGGTTTATGAATGTAGCTATGGTGACGAAAGGGGGCTAAATTTGGATGCAATTATGAGGCATGTGAATCAGATGAATTGTTTGATTTCCTAAGATAATAAAATGCAGATATCAGTAGTACATTGGATTCGGATAGTGGGTTCAATCAATGGGTAAGTTAAAAGCTCAATGTAATAATAATGAATGGCTAAAATAGCTTTGCATTAGTTATTGGTTTGGCACTATCATCGCCTATGTTTAACCATAACAAAACATCTTTTGCCATAAATTAAACTGATTGTCAAGGGAATCAACTATCAAATTTGGATTTTTCTATTGGGATCATTGTTCATACCAATCATTTCCAAGTCCAAAGTCCATAACTGAAGCAAAGTTAGAATGGTAAGGCTGATTGCAAACGAATAGTGGACGGCATGGACCGACAGCAACCCAGGTCGAAGGTTCTATGGTCACCCGTACTATAACCAGGTATAATGTAGAATTTGTGAAAGGATTTGTGTTGGGTGTGACTGTGTTTGTAAAAAAAGTTGAATGGCTGTGGCATATTCATCTGACAGGAAAATTGGTGTGGCTATTTCTCTTAGCATGATGGAGAATTTGGGGAGAGAGCTAACAACGTTATTAAAGAGCTTTTGGATGATATTGATCGATTATATGATGAAAATACCATGCTAAGAAGAGGAGATCATGGCCAGAGGTTCAGTGAAGAAATTAATGCAATTTTATGGTGAACTAAAAATCCTAAAGCGCAGACACAAAATGAATGATGCTAAAGCAAAGAAGTGGGAGATGAAGTTTAAAACGCTGAAGGCAGTGATGTTATTTACATGGGTTATCTTCATTGTTACTTTATGGAAAATGTATTAGAAGAGATAAGATGTATGAGGAGGTGGGAGTTGAAGTTAAATATGCAAACATCATATATATTTAGTATTAAGTATTGTTGTGGCCATTAATTTGTGAAGTTAAGAGTGGTCCAAATTAAAGGTGCATTTTATGTTTTGCACATTTTATGTCTATGAATAAGTTGTTAATTGCGCTCCAAACTTGTTAATGTCTAAGATAAAGTTGTTAATGTCTATGAAGAACTTGTCAACACTGACAATAAAATGTGTTTCCATCTCATATTCACATTACATAAAGAAAATATGAAAGTTGTTAATTGCTACTCCAACCTTGTAAATTACTACGATAGTGTTGTTAATGTGAAAGAAGAAATTGTTAACGCTTGTAAGTTGTTAATCGCTATTCAGACCTTATAAATTAAGTAACAAATTGCTATGTAAGTTGTTAATCACAATTCAAACCTTGTTAGTTTCTATGATGAAGTTGTTAATGCTTACGAGGAAGTTGTTAATGCTTGGAGCAAACATCTCATTCACATTGCCATCAACAAAGTTGTAAATTGTTAACTGCCATTCAAACATTGTTAATTCCTATGATGAAGTTGTTAATGCTTACGAAGAAGTTGTAAACGCTTGGAGCAAACATATTCACACTGCAGCAACAAAGTTGTAAGTTGTTAATCCCTATTCAGATCTTGTTAATTGCTATGACAAATTTGTTAATACTTACAAAAAAATTGTTATAAGTTTTTGTTTTTGAATAAATATATTCAAAGAGACCTATGAATATACCACCAATATTCGCCAAATGAAACATACAAAAAAAAGAACTTTGTTTCATGCTCAATTCAATACAAATTGTCCAATTCAACAAAAGAGAATTTTGTTTAACCATTCATACAAAATACCAAAAGGGAACTTTGTCCCATACTCCATGAAACATACAAAAAATGGAACGCCTACAACTTGTCAAATTGTCTCAAAACGTGTTAATTTCACAATAACCATAAATTCAAGTCCTAGAGTAACATCAAGTGCAGTTAATCTACAATCAGGCTTTTCTAGATAGCTTTGTAGTAGTTGGTTGTTTAAAAAGACCCAATGCTTTATCCTTTGCATCATTCCTTCAACCTCCACTTCTTTGAAGACTGGATGGTTCCATCAATGAAATCCTACAAAGAGAAGACATGCATGCACAATTTTTCACTGAGACAAAGTACACATACGATCTCTAAGGAAGGAAAGCAGAAGAACCAAAGGACCAAGCCTAACCACATAAGCGAGTACTTAGAATTCCTCAACAATAATAAACATTAAGTAGAAGCATGGAGCTAATTTTCAGAACCGAAAATAGGCCATAAGCAAAATCAAATACAATGGAATTAAAACTAAAGGTTTCTCTTTTAGAACTTTACACTGAGCAACCAATCTAAAAGCACAAACTATCACTTGAGTAAAGCCTATGAAGCTAACAACACCCTTTGTTCATGCCTCACTGGTCGGTCATTCCCAGTGGCTTTCCAATACCCTTTACTCGTATCCCTATTCATTCTCCATCCATTGCCACATTTCTTATCCAATGCACTAAAAAGGTTTCATTCTCTGAACAATTCATCCGCCCCACCACCAAAACAACAAACACCAAGAAATGCATCAGAAAACAAAAAATGAACACAGATCCATGAAATTTCCACATAAATAACAACACCCATTTGGAAAGAAAAACCCAGCATTATAGCGTAAAACCCCAATGTAAGAGGGAAAACATAAAAAATCTTAAAAAGTTAAGGGAAAAAAAAGCTAAACATGTTTCTCCGTTGAGGATGTGAGAGTTAAGGTGTATATGAAAATGTGTACCTTGCCGCTTGCATCAATAAGTTTATTCAGAAGCAATAATGAATATAAATGTTTTAAAATTGTGCGTGAAGCTAACTTCCTCTTGTAGAGCTTGAACCCCTGCTTCTTCTGAGCGATTTCATCGGCGGCATGCTGAAATTCTTGACGGTAGTGGAGGACGGTGGAGGCGATGGAGAAGAAGGATGATCTTGGGAAGATCGGATGAGCATCTGAATGACTTGCTTGAAATTGTGTCGAGAGCAAGAAGCAGCATCGAGTGCAACCCCAACCCACCTCATCCCTTTTCCTTACATTTACTCTTAGGGGCATAAAGGACTTTTTACCAACATTTAGAAATCCCATATTCATCCCTAGGTCTGATTTGGGATTTCTAAATGTTGAGGGACTGATTTGTCCTTTTCATAATTCAAAGGTATTTTATTGTCTTTTTCCCTTCAATAAAACACAAGGGTGTTAATATTAGACATATCCTTTTTTGATCAAATATTATTAGCCATATTACAACAATATTTATATACTCCTATTTATAAGATATAAAGAAAGATACTTTTCCTATTTATAAAATAATATTATTAAAATTTTCATATTAACACATAATTGATAAAAGAAAATTATAAGGACTCAACAAAAACTATGGGATATAATTTAAAAATTAGGAAAATTAATTTTTTCCTTCTATGTATAATTTTGACATAATTGTAAATCAATCCCTACATTTTGATTTGGTGTGTAACTTAGATCTTATAATTTTGACTCGTTTATGATTTGACCTCTATATATATAAGTTAACCTAATTTTACTCTAATATTTAATATCATTCTAAGCATTTTTATTATCTTATTTGGGCGTCATTACAACTTTTATGATTAATTTGGAACAAAGAGTTGTTCAAACTGCAAGTACACGGGTCGCGCCAAGTAATAAAGTGATAAGAAAGTATTGTTCCTTCATGGATTTAATTACAAATGCGATCAAACAGAAGGCTTAGTAAATTGAGTTAAGTTGAGCTAAAGCAAATTTCGATTTTAAGAATTAACATGTAAAATATTAACATGTAAGAGTCTACTTCTATTTAAAGTTTTAGTCACAAAGGTTATAAGATAGAGAGGTGATTTAGAAAACACTTGTCAAGAATAAATGCGAAGGCCTAGGGTTACTTATCCCCATTCAACTTCATGAACTAGTAAATTCCTTTCCTTTTAGCACTCCAATGAATTAATGTGTAAGTCCAAGGTTCAATTTCATTTGAAGAAGCTTTCTCAAGTCAAAATCAAATTTATACTTGCATTAATTACACAACCTCTTGCCATAATTAATGCAAGTCATAAATACTCCACCAACCTCTTATGAACAATCTTAGGTTAGTAATTATATTTCTATATTACCAACTAACTATCCATTTAAAACCATAAATTTCAAGCCCAACATACTTTCACCCAAGTTCTACAACAAAATATTCTTTCTCAAGATGTATCTCATTCAACACATCAAGTGGTGATCAAACACTTGTATAAATAAGAGCAAGATGAAAAGTCACACATAAAAATTCATTCAGTACATCAAGGAAAGGAAATACAAAGTTCAATCCATCAAATGGTTCAAAGCAACCCTAGAAAAGGGTTTTAGTTACACATGGGAAAATTAAAAATGAAAATAAAGGTTGAGAAGGAATTCATAACAGAAAAATAGAGAAAAAGGAAGAAGAAAGGAAACCAAGATAAGTGAACTTGAATCTCTCCAAGATTCCTAGCATTTCCCCACTCTCCTTTGAAGCTCCAAGAGTACCAAAAATCTGCCCTAAGTCCATGTTCCCTCGTTCTGGCTTGAAAACATCTATTTATATGTTGTAAATTTCGCAAAGAAAGCAAAACACGTAGCTGCACTTACTTTTAGACCCTCGCCGTGGCCCTTGCTGTAGCAGGTCCAAGGCATGGGCCAGAGAGTAATCCAAAAATTTGTATCCTCGCCGTACCCCACGCTGTGGGAGCTCCACGGCGAGGACCAGAATACTTCACCAAATTGAAGGCCTTGTCGTGGCCTTGCTGTGGGAGGGCCACGGCGAGGGGCAGTTTCATTTTCCCCTACTTCTTGTCTTTGATTTCCTTGCTTTACTCCTGTGACTTTTGGTCTTTCTTCCTCTTTGATATAATCCACCTCTTCCTATACAAGATAAAGAGAGGGTTGATGAGTTCCAACCAAATTCACTTACCAAAACAAATATGATTAAGCTCCAAAATCACAAGTTTTTGTTTATCTTTTTCTATGAGCTTTTGTATAATTTTCAAATCTATATCTTCAAAAATATGTACAAATGTGGGAGGAGATATGATGAAATGCATTAAATTTTGGAGCTTATCAAGAGTGCTTACATGCAACAAGTGTTAAAAGGGACATATTTGATATGTTTTGTAATTACTCTTAAGTCTTAATGAATTGATTTCTTCGAACCTCTTGAGGATGTTATTTGAACTTGTTTAATGTTAACGTTGGGACCATAAAAGAATAAGAGTTAAAGAGAAAAGTACTAATTAATGACAAGGAAACGCCAAAGTATAAATACAACCAGAGAGTTGTGGTGTATTCTACCATTGATATTCTATTTGCTGCAACAAACAGGTGATTTCTATTAACTCTTAATTTCTTCTGTTATGCATTTTAGGCTTTCAAGAGAGTGCATAACTAGATTTTTGACCCAAGACTTGGCCCTGAACTGATGACCCACAACTACAATTTATTATATATTCTACCTAGGCGCCTCGTTTTCTCTTTTCTACTTGATTTCACTACCTCAATCTCTTCCTTTTATTCTTTCTCTATTCCCATATCCATTTTTCACCACCTTGAGCAAATATAGTAGGCAAGCACAACTAAAGTCTCCCTTTAAAGATGAAAGTTAAAGCTTGAGTATAATTCCCCAAGCTTATTACTATTTTAGTTTTAGTCTATATGTTTATCTTTGTAAGTATGATTTGTTGTATTGGAGATCATTATATTACATGACTAGATATTGCTTGTTAAAGCATCTTTGTTTGGATTATATTTATTATTTGGATAAATTAAAGTGGATTTGTGCTACTGATTGCACCATATTTTTACACACTTTTCATTGATAAAATCTTTATATTATTGCATGTTCTTGGGGTAATTGCACCTAATTAGGTTAATTTCTGACTTTTACACACTTTGTTGGAATTTGATCTAGTCGAGGGAAATTTGGGCATAATTAGCATGATTTATTGTTCAACCCATTTTCAAGAACATTTGGATGCTACCTTAGGTCCATTTTATATGCAGGTCATACAAGAAACATGCCCAAACTAAGAAGCCAAGTTGCAGCGAAGAATTCTGGAAGGAGCAGAGAAAGACAAGTGAGGCAGAACCAATGTGAGTTCACCGTGGTTTCGCCACGGCGAACTCCCAGCAAGTTCCAGAATGGTGCTAGCTCGCCGTGGCGACGGTGAAGTGACGGAAATCTACAAAAATTCTAACACTTTTGTAGGGTTTCTGGGGGAGTATAAATAGATCCAAACACCCCCACCTTCATTTTCCAAGCCTCCTATGCACGAAATACACCTCCTCTGCTAGGGTCTCACTCATTCCCTTCATTCCTCACTCAAATCTTCATCTTCCCACTCAATCTCACCTCCATTCTTACTGATTTTCTTGTTCTTCATCTTTCCACCTTCCATTTCCACCATACTTCTTCTTCTACCTTTGATTGCACCAAATTTTTATACACTTTTCATTGATAAAATCATTAGATCATTGCATGTTATTGAGGTAATTGTGCCTAATTAGAACAAAATCTGAGTTTTGCATACATTATAGGAGTTTATACTAATCAAGGGCAATTTTTTCATAATTAGCATGATTTGTTGATCAACCAATCTTCAAGGACATTTAATGCTACTTTTGGGTAATTTTTATGCTGCAGATCATGGAAGAAATAAGCCCAAATTGAAGAAACATGTTTATTAGAAAAGCTAGATGGAGCACAAAGAAGAGGCACCCTCTCTGCATGGTGTGCCGCGGCATAGCGACCAGAGAGATCAAGAGGGCCTCTCTGCCTCATGTGCCATGGCACACAAACATGTATGCCGCGGCATACACGCATTTTCTGGTAGCCTGAAACTGCTGCGTTTTGGGACAGTGCTGGGGTGTTTTTAAGTGATACCCAGCCTGAAACTTCACTTCCCAAGCCTCCAAATTCGAAAATCCTCAGCTCTCCTAGGGTTTCTTGGTCTCTTCCTCATTCCCACTCAAATCCTCACTATTTCCACTCATCTTCACTTCTATTTTACTGAAATTCTGCACTACCTCTCTTCTTCCTTCCATTCTCTCCTAATTTCTCCTTCACTCTTCTCCATTTTCGCCCAACCATGGAGTCAGCTATTGGGGGAGTGCTTGAGCTTGAAATTTGATCAATGAGAGCCTAGAATCTTGGTGCTTTGGTGGTGTGAAGGTGGCTCTTGCTTCAATGGGCAAAATAGGGGAGTAACTTGTTTTCTCATGCTCTTTTCCTTACATATTGAGTTGTGTGATTGCATTTCTCTTGTATATTTGGATTGGAGACATGATTTTCCTTTCTCATTGTCTATGAATTGGAATATTTGTGTTGGATATTGAGTTATGTCAATTGAATGATATTTATGTTCAAATTTCCTATCGGATTTGTGATGCTATATGATTTGTAGTGGTTGCTAGATTGCATAGCTTAATTTGTCCAATTGAATGTTGTGGTTGCACATTCTTGAGAGGAATCGGTTTTCAAAACTCAAGTTCCAACACACACCAAGTGGAGCTTAACTCTAATTTAAGTAATGGCTATGAAAGTGGTTGCTTGATTAGTCATTAATTAGGGCTAGTGGACCCTAGTGGTTGCTTGGGGATTTTTGAATTATACTTGGTGAATCTTTAACTCCCAATATCAATTTTAATGAAGCATGAGAGCCACCGTAACACTACCAAAGCCCATTTTATAAAATTACCCTTAACCCAAACACCTTTCCACTTTTTAATCAAAAATTACCAAAAACAAGTATTTACATTTTCACTACTTTTATCAAATGACTTTTCAAACCAAAACCCCTTACCTTTTATTGTTTTAACTGCATTTAGCTAGTGTAGGTAGATTAAAAGACTCCTAAAGTGAAACGACCTGGGGTTGCAACCTATATTGCAATCCTTGGATTAAATTTTGATTTTAACCCCCAAGGCGCATTAGGCAAAAGGTTTAAATCAATGGCGTCGTTGCCGGGGAGTCATTTTTGACTCCCTAGGTTAGCTAATTAAGTGTCAATTGAAACTATTGACAAGGGGTAGGAGTTGTTAGGACTAGATTTAGGACATTTGCATCCTTAGGTTAGTTTACATTTTCTTGTTTTGCATTGCATCAAGTTTCTCAAGATAATACCAAAAACATTTCTTATCCTTTTCTTTGATTGAGTTGTGATATTTGCTAGGTGTATTGCTGAATTCCTTGCACCTATTTGTGATCATTTGGCTTGTTATGTTGATTTTGGTGATTTGGTTGCTTAATTGTGTTTTGCTTTTTAACCTCTTACATGATCAAATTGAAGTTGCACTCATTTTGCACCCACAACCATTCACACAAGTCATTTTGAGTGTGAAGAACTTGTTTTGAGTGTTGAACTTTGTTTCCAAACCATCTTGCAAAATTTGGTGTTTCAACCTCAATTTTCAAAGTTGCAAAAATTCTGATTTTTGGACTCTTGCACCCCAATTTTGGATATTGGAAGTTTTTCAAAGTTTTTTTTACTCAATCCTAGTTCCATTCTCTATTTTGAACTTGTTTGGAGGTGCATTACTCTTTGGTCCAGTTGAATTTTGAACCAACAAGTTCCATAAGTTTTTGTTGTTTGCTGCTGATTCTGGTGCTCTCTGTCACGCATGCCACGGCATACCACTTTGCATACCGCGGCACACAACACAGAATAGAGAGGTTTTACTCTCAGATTGGCATGCCGCACACCAACTTGCATGCCGCGGCACGTTCCCCTGATTCCCATCTTAATTTTTGCTGAAATCTTCCTAAGTCCTCAACCACTTTTGCACATTCTTCTATCATACTTATACACTTTTATATACTCCTGTTCTCCCTGCGCCGCAAGTGCATGGGTCACACCAGGTAATAAAGTAGTGAGTAAAGTATCGTTCCCACGAGGATTTGTCCAAAACCCGGCCAAACAATGATTGTCACACTCTCGCCCAATTTGAGTGACACAAATGTTGATATTGAAAATTAACTAAGAAAATAGAATGAAAATAAAACTATAAACAAGTGATTCTCGAACTTCAAGGATAAAATGGATCCTAAGATTATCTCTCCCCCTTGTACTTCTTAAAACTCAATTAACCTCCCCTCAAAGAAGCTCTCAACGAAACCACGTGCTAATCTAGGGTTCATAGAGTACTCATAAAAGCTCTCTCAAGTCAATAACAAGTGTTTAGTCTTATTAATTGCACAATCTCTTGCCACAATTTAATAAAACCCAATTATCAAGCTCCAACCCTAATGTGACTATGCAAGGCTAGCAAGTATATCTCTATCTTACCAACAAAACCATCCATTCGTCATGCAAACTTCCGGTTCTTGCACTACTCTACCCAAGTTCTACACTCAACCTAGCTCTCTCGAGTCATAAATCAAGTGAACCCAACATCTAAATGGTTATCAAGCACTTAGAAGCATTAGGAATGGAATAAAATAAGCACATAGATATCATTAATCACAAATTAAGAGGAGGAATCAAGAATCAATACATTCAAGGGTTCAAAATAATCCTAGAATCAAAATATTTAGCTACTCATATTCTACAACTCCAAGGGAGCATATATATACAACATTACAAAACAAAACAAGAGAAGAGAATGAAGATGGAGAAGATAAACCAAGAGAGGAAGGCCAAATCTCTTCGAAGCTCCAAGCCCAAGCTCAATCCCCTCCAAACTCCATACCCTAGCAGAGCAAAACACCCCCAAGAATGCCCAAGAGTCGAAGAATGTCGAGCTCCCTCGAAACCCTAGCTTTTATATCACTTAAATCTGTCAAAAAACACGCAGCAGAGTCGTCCGTTCGCCGTGGCTAAGTCTACGGCAAACTATGATCGTTTCTGCCTCTTTTGGGGGGTTTTGGTTCGCCGTGAGTTCGCCGCGGCGAGCTCACGGCGAACTGGGATCTGTCGGTAATTTTGGAAATTCGGGGACCTATCTGTAATTTGGGAATTTCGAGGTCCTTTTCTGTAATTTTTACAATTCGTCCAGAAACTCATATTTTCCCTTTTTTCTTGAAATTTCAACTTCTAGCCCCAATTTCTCCTCTTTTTAAGTGTTCTTCTTAATCCGGATCCCTTGGTTATTGCATCAAATTATTCCTACAAAAATTACATAAAACAACATAAGAAATTAACTAAAAAAATAATCAAAATCTACATAAATATACAATGATGTGTAACCAAAAATCCAATGAATATTTTCTATCTTGAGTATCCAAAATTTATCAATGAGTTAATAAAACTCAAGGAAAATATACTCAAATGACATGAATTTCTAGGAGTTATCAACTCCATACACATACTTTACATTACACTTCATACATATCATACACATTTCATATACCCTCCATACCACACTCACTTGCATCATCATTCATCCTTTTTTCCTTGAATTTGTGCAAGTACCATTTTGTCTAAACCTTAATCTACACTCGTTGTCTGTGCCTTGTGTATGACTCGAGGGAACACTAGAGACTGACAAATCTCTAATTTGTAATGTTTTTATATGCTTAATTTGAGGCAATTAACATGATTAAGATGCAAGTTTGGTCTAGTAATGTCTAATTGAATGTCTCAAACTCTCAAGTGAAATGAGTGTAAAATTAGGATTAATTGGCCATAATTGTAGATTAATTTGTATGAATTGGTTTATAAGGCTATTAGATCCTTGTTTAGTCTTGTTTCCACTTGCAGGGTTGCTCAGGACCAAAAGATCGGATTCCGAACGAAGAAGAAGCTGATTAAAGAGGGGCAGAAAACTGAGCAGTTCGTCGTGGCCTCGCCGCGACGAGACCACGGTGAACATGGTCCAGAGATGCAGAGAAGAACGTAGCTCGCCGTCACCTCACAGCGGTGAGCAGGCCCCCATAATTCCAGAAAGCAGTGTAGCTCGCCGCGGCGAGCCCATGGCGAACGGCACTGCGACAGCTCGTATCAGCACGCGTTTTTAAGCCTAAATTCAGATCCAACTTGATACCTACTCACTTGACCCGACTTGGGGGGCACAAAACTCGAAATATACACCCCATTAGAGCAGATCTTGGAGTCCCAAACCCTAGCCTCTCATTTTCCTCTCATCTCCATCTTCCATCTTCCACCTTCTTCCTTCAAATCCTCCATGGTTTCTCAACTTCCACTCCTTGTTGGTGTTTTCTTCTTGGAGGACAGCAGCTAGGCTCTACCATTCTTGGTGGTGGGAGCCAAGGGATGAGCTCAAAGCTTGAATAGGGGAGTTTTTCTAATCCTTCTTCCTCTTGTTGTATTTATGCTTTTCTAGGGTTCTAGGAGTATATTTATGACATTTGGTTGTGTTCTTTATTTCTATATGTAGTATAAGGGTTGGAAACTATTTTATGTTGTTTCTTTCTTGTTGAATACTTAACATTGTGCTATATTAACTTTGAGTTTGATGAAATTTATGGGTTCATGATTTTGTTATTCTCTTAGTGAAAATTATGTGCTAATGCAAGGTGGCTTTGTTAGTGGATCAAAAGTGTTAAGTGGTTTTGCATGAATGGAATGGCATAGGAATTAATTAATTGCGTTTAGACATTGGGTAATTACTCTTTTCAACCTTAATCTTTGTTTGGGTGGCCATCAATGAGTTAGGGTTTATTGAGAAATTAAGTGCAATTGTGGGGTGGCCCAAGTTGTGGATTTAAAGTCTTGCATGGTTAGTTAGTTCTTGAATTTGTCAAATTGCATGAGTGGCATTAGACTTCAATTCGAGAGTCTTGATTTATTATTTGGGGTTCCAATAATCGATTAAACTCTAGGATTAATTAAGTGGCAATTCGGGGTCCCGGTTGTCGGATTAGGAGCCCCTTACGATTAGCAAATTCACATTGATTTTGAACTTAATCAACTTAGGTTAAATTAAGTAATGTGCTGGGTTCTGGCATTAATTAAATAAACCTAAGCCTAGCCTAGAGGGGTTCCTCTAGCACTACCACAGAATACACCTATAGCGGCGCTTTTTTGACCCCTATAGCGGCGCTTTTGAAGTGCCGCTATAGCTAGCGCCGCAATAGGTCAGGTGACCTATAGCGGCGCTTACAAAGCGCCGCTATAGGTGACCATATAGCGGCGCTTTATTACCCAAAAGCGCTGCTATAGGTATGTTTTAATTAATTTTTTATTGAAACTGAAAAGGCCTATACCGGCGCTTTTTACAAAAAGCGCCGGTATAGGACCATCTATACCGGCGCTTTTATGTCTTAAAGCGCCGGTATAGGCCTCTCTATAGCAGCGCTTTTCGTAAAAAGCGCCGCTATAGGTTTTATTTTTTTAAAAAAATAAATCAATATTGTTTTTTCACACACACCTACATCAGTGCGAAAATTTCAGCACTGGAACTCAACAAAAAGCAAAATACTCCTAATTCAGAATGGTTTTTCATGTGCTCGGTGTTGTAACTTAATACAACGAGTATAAACAAGAAATCAAAATTGTTTTCTCCTTTCTCCATTTTATGTGCTTAGTGTTATAACATAATACAATAAGTAGAAACAAGAAATCCAAATTATTTTTCCCTTTTTCCATTCCTATACAATGAGTAGAAACAAAAAAATCTAGGTACCGAAGAAAAAAAAAGCTTCTACCATTTGAGATTCGTGAAATCACTTGGAAACTTGGAGCTCCATAATCTGCAACTGTAAATGATTTCTCCAGAAATGGCAGTGAGAGAAAGAGAGTACGATATGCCAAAAAAAGAGAGGTAAATGGTGAGAAGCTAGAGAGAAGAGAGAATATTTGAGGAAATGAGGAGAAACTTACAAGTTGTTGATCAAATCCCTTGTGAAGAGAGAAGAGAGAGTGGGACGGGAAGAGAAAGAAAGAAGAGAGAAGGAAAAAAATGGGAGTGGAATGTGTTAAGAGAGAATAAATAGGAAAAAGTCACGTGCACCTATAGCGGCGCTTTTTAAAGAAAGCGCCGCTATAGGCATAAAAAACTGGAGGGAAAGTTTCCCTCCTTTTTTTTATTTTGAATTTATAACCTATAGCGGCGCTTTTTTTAGAAAGCGCCGCTATAGATGAAAATTCGAAAAAAAATGAGGGAAACTTTCCCTCCATTTTTTGATGCCTATAGCGGCGCTTTCTTTAAAAAGCGCCGCTATAGGTGCATGTAATATTTTTAAAAAATATAAATTGATATTTAATTGTTAATTAATTATTTAATATTTAAATAAAATATTCATATTCATTTTTAATAAAAATTATTTTTTTAGAATTTTAAAAAAATAATAATCAATATAAAAATTTAATATTAAATATTCCTATTCATTTTTAATAAAAATTATTTTTTTAGAATTTAAAAAAAATAATAATGAATATAAAAATTTAATATTAAATATTAAATAATTAATTAACAATTAAATATCAATTTTTATTTTTTAAAAATATTACATGCACCTATAGCGGCGCTTTTTAAAGAAAGCGCCGCTATAGGTTCATGTAATATTTTAAAAAAAATAAAAATTGATATTTAATTGCTAATTAATTATTTAATATTTAAATAAAATATTCCCATTCATTTTTAATAAAAATTATTTTTTTAGAATTTAAAAAAAAATAATAATGAATATAAAAATTTAATATTAAATATTAAATAATTAATTAACAATTAAATATCAATTTGTATTTTTTAAAAATATTACATGCACCTATAGCGGCGCTTTTTAAAGAAAGCGCCGCTATAGGCATCAAAAAATGAATGGGGGGAAACTTTCCCCCCATTTTTTGATGCCTATAGCGGCGCTTTCTTTAAAAAGCGCCGCTATAGGTGAAAATTCGAAAAAAATTATATTTTTTAAAAAAATAAATTGATATTTAATTGTTAATTAATTATTTAATATTTAATATTAAATTTTTACATTCATTATTATTTTTTTAAAATTCTAAAAAAATAACTTTTATTAAAAATGAATAGGAATATTTTATTTAATATTTAAATAATTATATTAATATTTAATATTAACTTTTTATATTAATAACCTATCCCGGCGCTTATAGACACAAGCGCCGGGATAGGTTTTCTAGTAAAAAAAATAAAAAAATTTAATATGTAAAGTCTATAGCGGCGCTTAGTTTAATAAGCGCCGGGATAGGTTAGACCTATAGCGGCGCTTATTTAAGTAAGCGCCGGTATAGGTCTTTTAAACCCTATACCGGCGCTTATTTAAGTAAGCGCCGGTATTGCTGCGCCGCAATAGCCCTATTTTGTAGTAGTGTAGGGATCTTTAGAAAATCAACTAAACACCCTGAAAACCTTTAGAAGCAATGATTCCTGAAGCTTTCATTCATCAAGAATGATTTCATTTCCCTTCCCCTCCAAATCTCACTTTTATCTTATCTTTATTTTACTTTTGAACATATCATACCTTTTGCATCTTTTCTAAATCAAAAACCAAATACAATATTTTTACCCGCTTTTGTTAGTTTGCATCTTAGCTACTAGGACACCTTTTGTGTTAGTCTCCTCAAGCGAACGACACCCGAGGGTTAGCTTCCACTATCCCCTTGGTTCTTATTTTCTTGAAGGGTGGACCCAAGGGCGCTCTACACGCACACACACACTTGAGAGAGTTCGGTGCTCTTCAGAGACCAAGAGCTTTACCCTGAATACCCAGAAATTGAGAGACACCTTACTAAATTGAGAAAGACACAGAAAGAGGGAACCTCAGTTACATCCTTGATAGTTGAACACCCATCTTCTTGTGAGTCAAGCATTGATAGTGATCCAGAAACTAATAGTGATACTAGAGAAATGGAGGGGGATCACCATATTCCTGAAGTCCAAGTAGAGCCAAATCTAGGTGGTAATGGGGGAGGACAAGTGTTTAATGATGGTGAGCAACCTAGAAGAAGAACCATCAGGGATGCCACCACAACCAACATTGACCACAACCCATTCATGAATGCATTTCCCACCATTAATGCTGACTATCAAATTAAAGGTTTATTGATACAATCCTTACCTAAATTTTATGGTTTGCAGGAAGATGAACCACATGACCACTTGGATGAAATTTTCATACATTGCAACACCATGAAACCAGTGAGAGCACAAGTGGATGATGTTATGTGGAGAGTGTTCCACCTCACTCTAGAAGGAAAGGCTAAGCAATGGTATATGAGCTTGCCCACTCTCAATCCAGAAGCCCTAGCCTCTTGGGGCAACTTGAAACAAGCTTTTCTGGAGAAGTTTTACCCGGCCACAAGAACATCTGCAAGGAGAAAGGAGATCAACTCCATTATGCAAGAGCTGGATGAGTCTCTCTTTGATTATTAGACAAGGTTCCAAGACCTTTTGAAGAGGTGTCCACATCATCAGATTCCAGATGAGCAATTAGCCCACACTTTTTATGATGGTTTGACAGAAAGAGACCAAGACAAGTTGGATGCGGCCGCCGGTGGATCCTTCATTGACTATACACCAGAAGAAGCATGGCCTTTAGTTCGAAATCTTGCATCGGCCAAGGAGAAACATGGTTCAAGAAGGTCAATCCGCAATCTTCAAAGGGTTGAATATACCTCTCTTCACATTCCTCAATTGGAGAGGTTTAAGGCCGAATTCAAAGCGATCCATTCTAGATTGGACAAGATCTCTGGTCCACCTTCCCCACAAAGTCCAGTAGGAAATGAGTTGGTGGCTCCCTCTTGTGATCATTGTGCATCTCATATGCACCTCTCAAGCAATTGCCCCTCAAAGTCGGAAGAATGTAGTGCAATGTTCCAACCAAGGCAAGGGAACAATCCAAGATGGGACCCCTATTCCAATACTTACAAGAGGGGTGGAGACAAAATCCAAAATTTAGTTGGCGCTAAGATGGCAACCCTCCAAGGCCATTCCAAGGAGAGTCTTCCCAAGCACTAGCTCCAGTGAGAAGAGAGAGACCCGCTAATGACTTTGAAGAGTTGAACAAGTCTATCACTATGGGATTCCGCCATATGGAAGGTCTCATTGACTCTAAGACGAACGAAACAAAGCAATGTATGGAGTCAAGGTTTGAGAAGGTAGACAATCGTATGAGCCAATGGGAGACCAAGAGTGCTCACTTGGAGGATTATGTCATGAAGCTTTCAAACTCTTTCAATGAACTTCAAGCCAAGGCAAGTGGCCCAACTCCATCCAACACGGTCATCAACCCTAAGTCCTTAAATGCCATTAATTTGAGAAGTGGGAAATCACTAAATCCTATCCCACTCAAGAAAAGGGTTCACTTTCCAACCAGTGAAGAGGATGATGATGATGAGCCAGTGGATGAGGAGATTGAAGTAGAAAGCCCTACTTGGAGCCCACCATTGAGCCCTATAAAGGTTGTGCAATCCGAGAGCGCTAAAGAAAAAGAGCTTCAAGAAAGGAGGGCATTGACTAAAAAGGAGAAATTGGTGAAGGATCCTAAGGCACAACCTCAAGAGAAGAAGAAACGCACAAAGCAATTGAGCATAAATGAGAAAGGAGAGTGTAGTACACAAGACACCTTGGCCAAACCTCCGGCCAAGGAGGTAACTATCTCTCAACTCCCTTTTCCTCAAGCTTACTTTAGAAGCAAAAAGAAACATGATGAGGTTGTTGAAAATGAAATGTTTGAACTTTTTAGCAAATTGCATGTGAATGTGCCTTTCTTTCAACTTGTGAAATCTATGCCTAGTTATTGTAAATTCTTGAAAGAATTGTGCCCCAATAAAAGGAAGTTTAGACCAAATGAGAGGATTCAATTGAATCCTAGTGTGTCGGCTTTGTTCAAGCCTCAGTTGCCGGTCAAGTGCAAAGACCCTGGATCATTTATGATCCCTTGCACGATAGGGAACTTGACAGTGACTAATGCATTGTTGGATTTAGGAGCGGCCATTAATGTGATGCCTAGTGCAATTTTCACTTCTTTAGGCATTACTGGTTTGAAAAAGACAAGTGTGATTTTACAATTGGCCGATCGCACACTCCGATATCCACAAGGCATAATTGAGGATATACTTGTTAAGGTTAAAGACTTGGTTTTTCCCGCTGATTTCTATGTTCTTGACACCGCTAGCGAGCCATGTGAATCGACTATCATTCTTGGTAGGCCTTTCATGCGGACAACTGGATCGGTATTTGATATGAAAAATGGTTTGATAACAATGGAGGTGGGAGAACATAAGATTAGCTTTAACATGTATGAAGCAATGCGACATCCCCATGAGGACTATTATCTTCTAGATGTGAGTGTGATTGACATTGCTGTGGAAGATGCCATTGAGGAGCATGAATTAAGCTTGCATTCATATGATTATACATCTGATCTTGATGCTTATGACTCTTATTTTTCTACCCTACCTTCTATTCATTCTTGTTCTTCCTTAGGTGATGACTTGTATGACCTTGACTCACTTGTAGTTGATTGTCTACTTTCTGTCCCTTTGGATTCTTCTTTGATTGATAATGATAATGCTAATCTGTATATGAGCTCCACTAACATTTCCTTGATGAGTGATGACATTTCTTTGGAGGATGGTAGTTTTCTTAATGTTTCAGGTCATAAGTTGGTTGAAGAATGTGAATTTGAGGTTGGAAGCCAAGAGTTGGCCAATTTGAGCTCAAAGGGTATAGCCCTCACCCCAACCAAAGCCACTTCACACTTGACCTTCTTTGGACCGGATCACCATGTGGTAAAAGAACCACCTTCTAAACCCTCTTCCATTGATTCTAATCCTAGACCTAGGATTTCTTCCCACACACTTAGATATTTGAATGATCTTGTTACAAGTTGTGATGTAGGTGTTGTGGATGACATTTCCCCAAGGCAAGTCACTGCGATAGATCAACCAAGTGTTGATTCGGCTCTTGGGAAGACCAATGCACAAGTGATGGGGTCTTTTGAGCCTAGTACACCTTTTCAAATCGGGTCTACAAAGGGGAGTTCTTCTTACACTTTAACTCTTCCTACTCTTGTTCCCTCTATTTTGGAACCACCCATTTTGGAATTAAAGCCTTTACCAAGCAATCTAAAATATGCTTTTCTTGCCCCCAATGACAAATTGCTAGTTATTATTTCTAATACCTTGAGTGCAATTGAGGGGGTCAAATTGCTTGATGTTTTGAAGAAATATAGCAAGGCTTTGGGTTGGACATTGGCTGATATTTCGGGTATGAACCCCGCTATTTGCACCCATCAGATTTTACTTAAAGAGGATTCTAAGCCTCTTAGGCAACCTCAAAGGCGGCTTAACCCCCTCATTTTGGATGTGGTCAAAAAGGAGGTCACAAAACTCCTAAGTGCCGGCATCATATATCCGATCTCGGATAGTGAGTGGGTTTCACCGGTCCAAGTGGTGCGTAAGAAGTCCGGAATCACTGTTTTGAAAAATGAAAATAATGAGCTCATTCCAACAAGGGTGCAAAATAGTTGGCGTGTATGTATTGACTATAGGAAGTTGAATGATGCCACCCGAAAAGACCACTTCCCGCTTCCATTTATTGATCAAATGTTGGAACGGCTTGCGGGAAGAAGCCATTACTGTTTTCTAGATGGTTATTCGAGGTACTTTCAAATTCCTATAGCACCTGTTCGCCACGCGCCGCAAGTGCACGGGTCGTGCCAAGTAATAAAGTGATGAGAAAAGTATCGTTCCCACGAGGATTTGTCCAAAACCCGGTCAAACAATGATTGTCACACTCTCGCCCAATTTGAGTGACACAAATGTTGAGATTGAAAATTAACTAAGAAAATAAAATGAAAATAAAATTATAAACAAGTGATTCTCCAACTTCAGGGATAAAATGGGTCCTAAGATTATCTATCCCCCTTGTACTTCTTAAAACTCAATTAACCTCCCCTCAAAGAAGCTCTCAACGAAACCACGTGCTAATCTAGGGTTCATAGAGTACTCGTAAAAGCTCTCTCAAGTCAAGAACAAGTGTTTATTCTTATTAATTGCACAATCTCTTGCTAAAATTTAATAAAACCCAATTATCAAGCTCCAACCCTAATGTGACTATGCAAGGCTAGCAAGTATATCTCTATCTTACCAACAAAACCATCCATTCGTCATGCAAACTTCAAGTTCTTGCACTACTTTACCCAAGTTCTACACTCAACCTAGCCCTCTCAAGCATCAATCAAGTGAACCCAACATCTAAATGGTGATCAAGCACTTAGAAGCATTAGGAGAAGAGTAAAATAAGCACATAGATATCATTAATCACAACATAAGAGGAGGAATCAAGAATCAATACATACAAGGGTTCAAAATAATCCTAGAATCAAAGTATTTAGCTACTCATGTTCTACAACTCCATGGGAGCATATATATACAACATTACAAAATAAAACAAGAGAAGAGAAGGAAGATGGAAGAGATAAACCAAGAGAGGAAAGCCCAAATCTCTTCGAAGCTCCAAGCCCAAGCTAAATACCCTCCAAAATCCAAGCCCTAGCAGAGCAAAACACCCCCAAGAATGCCCAGAAGTCGAAGAATGTCGAGCTAGATCGAAACCCTATCTTTTATATCACTTAAATCTGTTAAAAAACGCGCAGCAGAGCACGTAGTTCGCCGTGGGTTCGCCGCGGCGTAGTCCACGGAGAGCTATGATCGTTTCTGCCTCTTTTTGGGGGGTTTTGGCTCGCCGTGAGTTCGCCGCGGCAAGCTCACGGCGAACTGGGACCTGTCGGTAATTTTGGAAATTCGGGGACCTGTCTGTAATTTGGGAATTTTGAGGTCCTTTTCTGTAATTTTTACAATTCGTCCAGAAACTTGTATTTTCCCTTTTTTTCTTGAAATTTCAACTTTTAGCCCCAAATTCTCCCCTTTTTAATTGTTCTTTTTAATCCGGGATCCCTTGGTTATTGTATCAAAATATTCCTACAATATTTATATAAAACAACATAAGCAACTAACTAGAAATATGATTAAAATCTACACAAACGAACAATAATGTGCAACCAAAAGCAAATGAACATTTTCCTATCTTGAGTGTCCAAAATATATAAATTATTACATAAAACTCAAGGAAAATGTGTTGAATTTACATGAATTCCAAGAGTTATCAGCACCCGAGGACCAATAAAAGACCACTTTCACTTGTCCATTCGGTACTTTTGCCTATAGCCGCATGCCCTTTGGTTTATGCAATGTGCCGTGCACCTTCCAACGTTGCATGATGAGCATCTTTTCTGATATGCTTGATGATTGCTTGGAAGTTTTCATGGATGACTTCACTGTTTTTGGTGATTCTTTTGATGTTTGCTTGCATAGTTTGGAGAGAGTGCTAGCTAGGTGTGTCGAAAAGAATTTAGTCCTTAATTATGAAAAATGTCATTTTATGGTCACACATGGCATAGTTCTAGGCCACCTAGTCTCTAGCCGAGGCATTGAGGTCGATAAAGCTAAGACCGAGGTGATTGCGTCCTTGCCTTATCCCACTTGTATCAAAGAGCTCCACTCTTTCTTAGGACATGTAGGCTTTTACCGACGCTTCATCAAGGGTTTTTCCCGAATTGCATTGCCTCTTTCTCATTTGCTGCAAAAAGATGTCGAATTTGTTTTTGATGATGAGTGCAAAATGGCTTTTGAAACATTAAAGAAAACTCTTTTGGAGCCTCCTATTCTTCTTGCTCCTGATTGGTCATTGCCCTTTGGAAGAGATGGTGGTAGGGTTGAGAGAAAATTGGGTGGAAGATGAAATGGGAGTGGAAGAGATGTTGGGATTGAGGTATTAGGTCGAAATATATGTGAGGAAGTCGGGTCTAGGTCAATGAAGGTCGGATCTACCCATTTGGAACCCTAAAAACCCGAAATATCATTAAAATTTCGCATCAGAAAATCGCGTTCTCGCTGCAGCGAGAAGGTTTGCTCATTGCAGCCAGGACTTTTTTCTCGCTACAGCTAGAACTTTTTATCGCTGCAGCCAACTTGACAGAATTTTGGAGCTGAATTTTGTGCTTTCGCTGGCTTCCTTCTCCACAACTCGATCCTCGATTTGGCCCATTTCTTCATGCAAACTTCTTCCTTTTTGGTCCTTGGTTGACCCTACAAATAAAATTGCAATAAACAAGAATAAAAAAGCCCTAGAAATCAACTAATACAAATTAATCTCCAATTATGGCTAATTAACCTCATTTTCATGCTAATTCTAATTAAAGAGTCTAAGATATACATTGAGCATTATTGGACCAATATTGCATCTTAATCATGTTAATTGCCTCAATTTAAACACATAAATACATACAAATATAAGGATTTGTCACCCTTTGAACTAGCATGTGATGCTTCCAACTATGCGGTTGGCGCCATGCTATGTCAAAGGAGCAACGAGACACCACATGTTATAGTATATGCATCTAAGACTTTGGATTGTGCACAAAGGAACTACACCACTACTGAAAAGGAGCTTTTCACCATAGTCTTTGCATTAGACAAATTTAGACAATATTTGCTACATTCTGTGGTTGTCATTTATACTGACCATGCAGCTATCAAGTTTTTGTTCACAAAGCCACACTCCAAACCGAGACTTCTTCGGTAGACACTTTTGCTACAAGAGTTTGATTTGCACATCAAGGATTGTGTCGGCAATGCCAATTTGGTAGCCGAACACTTGAGTAGACTCCCAGAAAACACAAGGGGAGTAGATCTTTCTGACTTAACTTGTGATAATTTTCCGGATTCCTCTTTTTGTGCAATTGATGTTGAGGTGCCTTGGTATGCTTGTTTAGTTAATTATCTGGTTTATGCCCTCACCCTAGATGACATGTCTCCTTTTCATGTGCAAAAATTAAAGAAAGAGGCCCAATACTACGTTTGGGATGAACCACACCTATCGAGACTGTGCAATGATCAAGTAATCCGAGATGCATACCAGAATCCGAGTCCCTAGACATCCTTTCTGCTTGCCACTCGATGGTTTGTGCTGGTCACTATAGTTCTAGGAAAACTGCTAGGAGGGTCTTAGATGCCGATTTCTATTGGCCTACACTTTTCAAAGATGCTTATTCCTTTTGTAAATCCTGTAATAAGTGCCAAAAATTTGGGGGGAGTGTGACAAAAAGACATGAGATGCCCTAACGACCCATTCTAGTTTGTGAGATTTTTGACATTTGGGGGATAGACTTTATGGGACCTTTCCCACCTTCTTCCGGTTTCACTTATATCCTACTTACCGTAGATTATGTCTCTAGGTGGGTAGAGGCTATCCCAACCCGAAAGGATGATGCACCCACGGTCTCCAAGTTTCTCAAGTCTAACATCTTTAGTAGATTTGGAGTACCAAGAGGTCTCATAAGCGATCGAGGAACCCACTTTTGCAACAAGCTTCTTGATAACTTGCTTGCTAAGTACGGGGTGTCCCACAGAGTATCTAGCCCATACCATCCCCAAACTAATGGCCAAGCGGAGGTGTCAAACAGGGATATAAAGCATATTCTTGAGAAAATTGTTAAGCCATCAAGAAAAGATTGGAGTGATCGACTTGAAGATGCTTTATGGGCATACCGGACCGCATTCAAGACACCCTTAGGCATGTCTCTATACCGGTTGGTTTTTGGTAAAGCTTGTCATTTGCCGGTTGAGTTGGAGCACAAGTCCTATTGGGCCGTGAAACTATGCAATATGGAGTTGGATTCCGCCGGAAATGAAAGATGCCTTCAATTGCAAGAGCTTGATGAACTGCGCCTTCAGGCATATGAGAGCTCAAGGCTTTACAAGGAAAAGACCAAGTTGATCCATGATGGCAAGATCTTCAACCGCAATTTCAAAGTTGGTGACCAAGTTCTTATGTACCAAGCCCACTTCCGCCATGGTCATGGGAAGCTCACATCCAATTGGTTCGGGCCGTACAAAGTAACAAAGGTCAACAAGTATGGGATGGTGGAGCTCATTGAAGAGGAGACTGGGAAGGAATTTGTTTCAAATGGGCAGCTCCTCAAGCTCTACCATGAACCGGTTGCCAAGCCTCCTTGAGGCTAGGTTGCTTCTTCTCCTTATCGTGTTTACTTTCATGCATTCTGGACTGGCTGGTTGATATTTTACTGTCATTGCATTGAACAAGTGTGGGGGAGGGAGCATCCTACTAGAAAGTAGGAATTAGGACTTTTTCATTCAATAAATTACCCTATGCCATTGAAACTTTCTGTCATTTTCACTTGTCATATGCATTTGTCCTGTGATTTGCGTTCTTCAAACATGCCTACTGTTGATTGCACTTGTCTCTTCTTCTCTCTCTCCTTATGTGTAGAGACGTGTTGTGCCCCAATCTTACGATTGGACTTCGCAACTTTCCTCTTCACCATAGATAAGTCAATTGGTAGTTGGATTATTTTTAACATTAAGGACAATGTAAATTTCAAGTGTGGGGAGGTGACTATAGGTAGTCGTATTGCTTGATCCATTGATTTTATCATGTTATGCCACATTAGAGGTAATTTTTAAATTTTTTTTATCTAAATTGTCTTCAAAACCAAGGTAAATTTTGCTCCTTAGTCTTTTATTGTGATGGAGGGTCGCATTCATTGCAATGGAGGACCTAGTTGCATTTTCTACCCTTTTTTAAAACTTGTTTATGAAAACCTAGTGTGGCAACAATTTTTGAAAACCATGGAGCAAGAATGAACCTTACCCTATGACCAATGAGCTTCATGAGCAATGGGAAGAATTCAAAGAATTATGCATTTTAGCCTTTCAATTTTCAAGAGCTAGTGATGAGTTATTTTCAAGCATATGCATTGTGTTAATTGGCCTTACAATTGGATATTTAATTGGCAATTGAGGTTAAACCTTGTTGTGAGATTTTTGGGCCTATTTTCCTTTCAAGAGTATATACTTGCTTGATAATTCAATTTCTAGAACTTGTCTCTACTCTTTGTCAAAGCTAAATTGCATTCATGCATGAAGATGATTTAGGCATTCATTTCATCACCCCATTTTCCCAAACACAAACCCACAATATGTCATTCCCTATTTTTCACCCAATTTGAGCCATTCCTTGGTTGTAATGCATTAATGTGAATTTTGTGATGAAGCATTGAGTTTGAGCCACTTTTGTTTGTTGGTAATGCCATGTATATGTTAAAAAGAAAAAAAAATAGAAAAGTGTGCATAAAAAAATATATAAAGAAAAAAAAACGAAAAAAAAAGAAAGAAGGAAAGAAAGTTTGAAGAATAAGGCATTTCTTGATGTGGCATCATTATTGTTGAAATTATGCTCTTATGTGCTATGTACTCCAATAGTGACATTAAATTGCATTTCAACATTTCCTTTCCATAACATGCAATCCATCATGCCTTTTCCATCATTTCAACCCCTCATGTCCTTTTGATTCATACATGATTGTATGCATGGGTGGAGATATTAGAGTAGTTACAAGCTTATGGCAAATTGTTGTTTGAGCAAGTTAAGAGTGAAAAATCCCACATGAGGTGAGTAGAGTGAAACATTATTATCTTAAGAGTCCTCTTTGCCATTGCTTCATCCAATTGCTTTGCTAATTCTCCCTTTGCATATTCTTGATCATAATTCATGCTAGCTTGAGATTATTGATTGGTTAAACCCATTCTTCTTTGCATTGTACCCTTTGTCCAGGAGTACAAAGGTCTAAGTGTGGGGGAAATGATTGCACCATATTTTTATACACTTTTCATTGATAAAATCATTGGATCATTGCATGTTATTGAGGTAATTGTGCCTAATTAGAACAAAATCTGACTTTTGCATACATTGTTACGAATCAAGGGCAATTTTGTCATAATTAGCATGATTTATTGATCAACCAATCTTCAAGGACATTTGATGCTACTTTTGGGTAATTTTTATGCTGCAGATCATGGAAGAAACAAGCCCAAATTGAAGAAACATGTTTATTAGAAAAGCTAGACGAAGCACAAAGAAGAGGCACCCTCTCTGCATGGTGTGCCGTGGCATAGCAACCAGAGAGATCAGGAGGGCCTCTCTGCCTCGTGTGCCGCTGCACACAAACATGTATGCCGCGTCATACACGCATTTTCTGGTAGCCCGAAACTGCTGCGTTTTGGGACTGTGCTAGGGTGTTTTTAAGTGATACCCAGCCCAAAACTTCACTTCCCAAGCCTCCAAAGTCGAAAATCCTCAGCTCTCCTAGGGTTTCTTGGTCTCTTCCTTATTCCCACTCAAATCCTCACTATTTCCACTCATCTTCACTTCCATTTTACTGAAATTCTGCACTACCTCTCTTCTTCCTTCCATTCTCTCCTCATTTCTCCTTCACTCTTCTCCATTTTCGCCCAACCATGGAGTCAGCTATTGGGGGAGTGCTTGAGCTCGAAATTTGATCAATGAGAGGCTAGAATCTTGATGCTTTGGTGTGTAACAAGCAAGAATGCACAAGAGGGGGTGAATTATGCTTTTAAAATCTAATTCTGAGAAAACAAAAACAATTTATACTGGTTCAGCCCAAACTTGGCCTACGTCTAGTTCTCCAACCTTCAGTTGGGTTCCACTATTCCTCAAGATTAAATCAGGCTCTTGATGGCCTTTATAAATGACAGCAAGAACTCTCCTCTTTACTGATCACTCCCCCTTACACTTTGTAAGTTTACACCCTACTCTTAAGATCCCACTATCTTAAGAGTAATTCTCACTTTGATAATGAATACAGAATAATTGTTCACTCAATTGAACAAATTGTGTTACACACTAAAGATTATGAGAACAGTAAGTGTTGAGAGTATTGAATGCAGTAGATACAGATAATCAATGTGGCAATCAAATCTTGCAACTAACTTCTTCCTAATAGCATTTATAGTTTCTCTTAGAAATATATCCGTTGAGAATATGGCCGTTGAAGACATCAAGAAAGTTGAGTAGTCTGATGGAGTATTGGAGATGTATTCTGCTATGCATTTACTCCATTGTACTTGATTTTGCTTTGGCTCGTCTCTCTTCATCTATTATTGACAGGGTAGGTGAGTTCCACGGCTCTTTTGATCAAATTGTGTCTTAACGTAAATTTCCTTAAGTAGGTCTGAACAACTCTGTACTTGGAAAGCTAAAAATAGGCTTGTCATTGATTTTGAATATTTTTCATCGCCACTCAGATTACATGCCTTTGATCGATCACAGGGTCTGATGTCTGATCGATTACCTATAGATTATAGCCTGCATAACTGAACATCATATTAGAAATTCATGCGCCTAATCGATTACAGGGGAAGCCTGATCGATTAGGCAGGTTTAATCGATTACACATAGAATGTATATAGATTACATATTTCTCTAATCGATTACAACCAGATTATATTCAGATTACTTAAACTTCTCTAATCGATTACATAGCTCTAATCGATTGGGCATCTTTCTCTTAATCGATTACAGGGCTCTAATCGATTAGTCTATGGTTTCTTAATCGATTAGACGACTCTAATCGATTGGGCTAATTTCACTCATCGATTACAGGGCCCTCTAATCGATTGGGCGCTTTGTGATCTGAATTTGATTCATCTCTAATCGATTGGTCTTAAGTTCTTTGACTTGTAATCTATCTCTGATCGATTGGGCAGGACTTAGGATTTTCTATCAGATTATCCCTAAGATATTTCTATTCTTATCATAGCCCTTCTTTATGCCTAAGTTATGTTTAGTTATCATCAAAACTCATTATTCTAACATGGTGGTGTGAAGGTGGCTCTTGCTTCAATGGGCAAAATAGGGGAGTCACTTGTTTTCTCATGCTCTTTTCCTTACATATTAAGTTGTGTGGTTGCATTTCTCTTGTATATTTGGATTGGAGACATGATTTTCCTTTCTCATTGTCTATGAATTGGAATATTTGTGTTGGATATTGAGTTATGTCAATTGAATGATATTTATGTTCAAATTTCCTATCGGATTTGTGATGCTATCTGATTTTTAGTGGTTACTAGATTGCATAGCTTAATTTGTCCAATTGAATGTTGTGGTTGTACATTCTTGAGAGGAATCGGTTTTCAAAACTCAAGTTCCAACACACACCAAGTGGAGCTTAACTCTAACCCTAAGTAATGGCTATGAAAGTGGTTGCTTAATTAGTCATTAATTAGGGCTAGTGGACCCTAGTGGTTGCTTAGGGATTTTTCAATTATACTTGGTGAATCTTTAACTCCCAATATCAATTTTAATGAAGCATGAGAGCCACCGTAACACTACCAAAGCCCATTTTATAAAATTACCCTTAACCCAAACACCTTTCCACTTTTTAATCAAAAATTACGAAAAACAACTATTTACATTTTCACTACTTTTATCAAATGACTTTTCAAACCAAAACCCCTTACCTTTTATTGTTTTAACTGCATTTAGCTAGTTTAGGTAGATTAAAAGACTCCTCAAGTGAAACGACCCGGGGTTGCAACCTATATTGCAATCCTTGGATTAAATTTTGATTTTAACCCCCAAGGCGCATTAGGCAAAAGGTTAAATCAACCTTCTTCATCCATGGAGGCTGTGGTCATGGGCTATCTTTGGCTCGAATTTGAGGACATGAGAGGCTAGAATCTTGGTGCTTTGGTAGTGTGAAGGTGGCTCGAGCTTCAATGGACAAAATAGGGGAGTTATTTGTTTTCTCATGCTCTTTTCCTTATGTATTGAGTCTTGTGGTTGCATTTCTCTTTGTATATTTGGATTTGAGACATGATTTCCTTTTCTAGTTGTTTATGAATTGGAACATTTGTGTTGGATATTGAGTTATGTTAATTGAATGGTATGTATGTTTAAATTTCCTATTGGATTTATGAATGCTATATGATTTTTAGTGGTTGCTAGATTGTGTAGCTTAATTTGTCCAATTGAATGCTGTGGTTGCACATTCTTGAGAGGAATCGGTTTTCAAAACTCATGTTCCAACACACATCAAGTGGAGCTTAACACTAACCCTAAGTGATAGCTATGAAAGTGGTTGCTTGATTAGTTATTAATTAGGGCTAGTGGACCCCTAGTGGTTGCTTGGGGATTTTTCAATTAGACTTGGTGAATCTTTAACTCCCAATATCAATTTAATGAAGCATGAGAGCCACTGTAGCACTACCAAAGCCCATTTTATCAATTTCCCTTAATCCAAACTCTTTTCACTCATTAATCTAAAATACCAAAAACAAGTAACTGCTTTTGTCAATAGTTTTATTAAATGAATTTTCAAACCAAAACCCCCATATCTTTTATTGTTTTGATTGCATTTAGCTAGTTTAGGTAGGTTAAAAGACTCCTTAAGAGAAACGACCCGAGGTTGCAACCTATATTGCAATCCTTGGATTAATTTTGATTTTAACCCCCAAGGCGCATTTAGGCAAAAAGGTTAAATCAGCTACTATAGGCAATCCTTGGATTAATTTTGTTATCAGCAGCTCTAAAGTTGTTACTGAATAATAGTTAAAAAGTTGTGATTGCTAGGCCCCAAGGTGTTATCGTCTGGCCAAAAGTTGTTATCGTCAAGCCAAAAAGTTGTTAGTGATTGAGAATTTAATTATGGGTCATTATCAACTTTTGACCAGACGATAACAAATTTTTGGTCTGCCGATACCAATTTAATGAGCAAGCGATAACAACTTCGGGCATGAGATTAATTCACGCGATTTTGTTTGACCTCATTTGATATATCCCTATTTTATCATGGTATTTTATATCTTATTTAGGGCTTTTATCATTAATATTGAGCTAAAATGTATTAATTATGATTATGATTTAATTGAATTAAAGAGGATTGTGTGTACAAAGAGCCAAATAAGGGCATAATTGTTACATTTGATTGATTATCTTGAGTGATTAATTTTTGGGATGAAAGGTATTATTTTTCTTTTAATTTTTCCTTGTAGAAAATGAAAAAAATGGGCTGAAATTGCTGTTGTTGAGATTTGGTGAAAATTACAGAAATGACCCAGAAATTCTGAAAAGCTGCATAACAGTCAGGAGGAATTACAAAAATGTGCCCAAAACTTCTAGAAATTGCATAGAAGACCCAATTTTCGAAAATCACCACCTCCAAGGGTTTTTATATCAAATGTTTTGGCCAGAACACAGACAAGAGGCGGCGCACAGCATACCTTACTCACCCAACATCAATTTTTTCATCAAAAATCATCCTTTTGCATCATCAACCACCGATCTTCACCAATTTCACCACTTTCCTACCATTATCCTCCATCTTTCTTCATTGTTTCTTCATCCTACCTTCCAAACCAACCTTCCAATCATCCACTTATGACTTCTTTTTGTGTAGCAAACACTTTGTAACGGTGATTTACTCTATGAGGGGCTAATCTTCTTATGCTTCTTGGAGATGATGATCTAAGTTAGTTATGGAGCTTCTTATAGGGGAGTTATTTATTTTTCATCCACTTGTCTAATTATATTTCAATTTCTTATGTTAGGTTTTGTTATATGATTGTGGAACTAAGACTTGTCGTTCAATTTCTCTGTGTGAATTGATTAAACTTGTAATAGTGATTGGGATTTGTAGCTTGATTCTTGAATTTCTATTTCTTATTTTTGAGTTCAATGGAATTATATTATCTATTATCGTTTGATTGATTGTATGATTTCGTTGAGCTTATCATTTGTCTCCGTGACCATTTGCATTTAGAGGAACAAGTTACTTTGACCAATTCCGATTACACACTAAGTGGTTTATAAAAATGGTTTAATTAGTGATTATAACCTAGCGTTTAGGAATAATTATTGATTAAATTCATTTGACCCAAACCGTGTTTGGGGTTTGCAACTTGACTTAGTGGTAAATTTACTCCCATATATTTTCTCAAGTAAGGATAGCTAATATTCCATCTCCAAGGAGCATTCCTTCATTAATTTTTCTAAAATATAATTTAATCAAGTCATTCTTCGATTATTGAAAAAAAACCAAAAAGAGTAGCTTAGGATTTATTTTCATTGCATTCACAAGTAGTTTAATAGAAAAATCAATTTCAAACTCTTTTAATGTTGCTTTTGATACTTAGTTTAGCCTAAGATTTCAAATAAAGAGGCTCCGCAAAAAAATCGACCCGAGTTATGTTATATTACATAATTTGGAATTTTTGAATTTAACCAAATGCGACTAAAGGTATTATTGTGGGACCTCATTTTATAATTAATTTCTGTACACGAGATCTATAATTAATTTTGCCTTGATTCATTTCCATTTATCCACCATTATATTCAAGAAAAATAAAAATACAGTAGATCAAGACATTTATCACTTGGTCTAAATTAGGATAATAATCAATTGTGAACATGACCGGATTTATATCATTGTGCTACAATCCGTACATTTTAGTTTTCTCTTTGATAGACCCAAGTCCATATTAGACAAGGTCTCATCAGCTACAATTTATTATAGTTCTTAGAATGAGCACATGATTCTGCCATTAAAGAACTATTACTTGATCATTGAACACTCATGTATGTTTCACATGAATATAATAGATGCGAACAAATTACAAATTTTATTTTAAAAATTGTCTCCCTGTATACTAGGAAATTTCTTCAATAAAAATACATCTAAATTCACCGAAACATGCCCTTCAAGTTTCAGCCAGAGTTGTAATTCAAGAAAACATTGAACAAAGTAGCTCTATGGTTCTAATGGATTCATATGTGTTCAGATTTCTCGGACAAAATTATCCACATACGGTGAGAGATTTACCAATAAATTAGGATTCAACAAATTAAAGCGAGCTTGAAGCAGCTCGGAACCTCATCATTGAGGTTCCCATCCATTGAGTTTCAATTGACATAAAACAACGTCATTTCATTTAAATAACTTTGAGCGTTTGAGGGAACACATTTTTGGAAAACAATACCTTGTGTTTAGAAGGTAATTTTGAGTTGCTTCAATGTTTTTAAATGAAACAACGTAGTGTTATTTCAATGGAGACTCAATAGAGAGGAAACTTAATGGAGAGGTTCTAATCCGTGTTTAAAGCAGGTGATAACACCAAATAATTTAATAATTATGACCCAAAACACACACACACATTTGATTTTTCAAATTCTGCTGTTACTTAATATATATTACCGTTGCTTACTCTATAAACTACTTGCACATGGGGATGGCCTAAATTTTCTTTGTGTGTGCGCTACAAGAGAGTGCATCCAATGTACGAATCAAGTGCTAGATGAATTACTCATCACCTAACTAGAAATTGCTGCTTCATTAAACATTAGTAGTGTATGAAACAAGTATACAGCTATTCTTTTTCAGAAACTAGGGTTTATTAACAATTGTGAAATATTGTAGAGTCGACCAAATTATTCCTACGCTTCTACCGTTAATGGAACGCTGCATAGACTAATTCTTTCCCTTTAGTTGAGCCGCCAAGTATAGGTTCAATCAATATATACTGATTTACTGGTTTAATTAATTTCTTAATCACTCCTTTGATTCCTAGCTCTATCTTGCTTGCTTAGCCTTTTTCCGAGAAGTTGGGAATTTTTTTGTTGGAGGAAGTTTTTAATATATGCTCTTTAATTTTGTCATAAATGATATTCGTGATATAGTTTAATTTAAATAGGTAAAATAGTGTACCTTTTTTTTAATAAAAAAGTGTACTTTTGATTCTCCGACTTCATAGACAATTTTATTTGATCTCCAAATTTTATAAAGTGTATTTTTTATCGTCGAACCCTATGTTTGATAAAATATTCGCAAATGTTGATAGATTACGTTCATTTTTTAAAAAAATAAAATAATTGGAAAAAAAATATCATTTGTGACTAAAGTTGTTGGGGTTAATGATTGAAATTTTTTTTTTTTTAGGAAATCTAAGGAAATATACTGAAATCATAATTAAAGTTAGAGGACTAAATGTACCCTTACACAATTAAGGAGAGATGAATTAGCTTTCATTATAAATAAAATGTTTTATGCATATATACAATTAGTAAAGAAATAATTCAAAATTTATGTTCATATATGATATCATACTTATTATTTATTCATTTATATGATGTCTAAAGCTGATGGCCTACCCAAATATGTTTCTAAAGCTGATGGCCTACCCAAAATAATTAATATATAGTTGGTCAAGTAGGGTATGACCCGACCATTAAGGTCTCGAGTTTAAGTTATAGAGGAGACGCTTGTGTTGGGAGAATAAGTCACAGACCTCAAAATTAGGGTAGTCGGTTACTTGAATACCTAGTATCAAAATTCAGAAAAAGTACTGATTGCCGGGTTATAAATATATACATATACATATACAAAAATTAAATGTGATATTGTAAGTGGTACGAATAGTTGAAGATTATGTCATCAAATATAAATATCTTTCTTTTTTTTTTCCAACAAAATAAACATGTCTTTCAGAATATATCGTTTGGTGATGTTTTCCAACACAATTTAGGATTAAAAAAAAATATGATTCTACATATCAAAAGTTTCCGAGCAAGACAAGAAATAGTTGACCTAGCTTTTTTCGGCCGAAATATTTGACCTAGCTTGATCATATTCCTGATTTATAACTTTCTGGTTTTGGTCCTTTACATTTTTATGACATTTCAATTCAATACTTCAATTTTAAAAATGTATATTGGTCCTTAAATTTGAACACCATTGTGGTGGCCAAGAAGATCAGTTACTTCATTATTTTAATTTCAAATTATAAAAGTCATTATATTAAATAATTAAAAATTAAATATGTTTGTCTACATTTAATTGATGAGATAGCATTTGCCATTAGTAAGAATTTATAGTATTAAGATTTAAAGGTTAAAAATAACGTTTATAACCTTAAGGGACAAAATTAAAATATAATGTAAATTGTATATTAGCCAATATTTTTATTTAATTTATTTGCCACAAATTTTCAGTTAGTATTATTTTCAACATCTACCTCTATTCGGCAGCATTCCTACTACGTATATCTCTGTCGACAACGTTGACTTTATTTAATTCAGCCGACACATATCCTTCATCGCACTCCTCAACCAAACATCCTTTATATGTAGCCTATAAATTTAATGTAAAACACTATAAATCTCTAATTTAAACACAAAAGAACCACATCAACACATAATATGGCATCATTCACAGTTAAAATATTCTTCTCACTTGCCTTATTTTCTTCACTTTTCTCAATATCATTATCATTATCTTCTTCATCAACAAAATCATCTTCATGTATAGATTTTTGGTGCAACCAAACTCCTCATCCCGAGCCATGCAAATACCACATGAGCGGCAGCCACCATCGGTTCAGACCGAACCACCGGTCCGAATTCAGGAAAATGCTTATTCAGTTAGCCATGGAACAAGCTCAAGCTATGCATAAGGAAGCACAAGAGTATGGCCCAAAATTTGTTACCACAACTCAAAACTATGTGTTCAATGATTGTTTAAACCTCTATGATAACACCATCTTCCATCTAAACCAAACCCTTCATGCCCTACGCACAACTTCTTGTTCTCTATCAGATGCACAAACATGGCTCAGTACTGCCCTCACAAACATCGAAACCTGCCATAGCACGGCGTCGCAGCTCGGAGTCAAAGAGTTCATGGCTCAAAATAACTCAAGCCACAATGTTAAGAAGATGATAAGCAATCTATTAGCAGTGAACGGTGAGATTTTGAAGCAAGAGAATGATAATAACAAAGAGAGAAAAACACATGGGTTTCCAAGTTGGTTTTCAAGGAACCATAGGAGGTTGTTGAGCTTGAGTTCATCTTCTTTGAAGGCTAATGTTGTGGTGGCTCAAGATGGTACGGGCAATTTTAAGACGGTGCAAGCTGCCATTGATGTAGCATCAAGGAGAGCAGTGAAGACGAGGTTTGTGATACATGTGAAGAAGGGGGTTTATGAAGAGAATATTCAAGTTGATAAGAATAATCAAAATCTCATGATTGTTGGTGATGGAATGAGAGTTACCATTATAACTGGTAATAGAAGCGTTAAAGATGGAATTACCCCCTCTATGTCGGCAACAGCAGGTTAGTCATTTACAAACAAAAGTTCATCTTAAGAAATGAGTCCCAATATCTTACTATTGACTCCATTCTTAATATAAGAGCTAGTAACTTAAAGTTCTAAATTTAATATTCACAATTCTCTTTGTTATCACCTCAATTTATAACTTTTTCTTTTTTTTTACGAACTCTCCTTATTGATTACACGTAGTATTAAGGGAATTTTTAAGGAAATGGTTTCCAATACAAATGATTAAATTATATATTATAGAAAAATAAACTCATTTTATTTACAAATATAACTAAATTAATTTACTTTATATTTGCAAATTAGTTTCGTGACTCTTACATAACTGATATGAGGGAGTATTATCTATATATATGTTGACATGTTGGTGATATATATATATATATATATAACTAAGTGATATATGTTGTCATATTGGTGATTTATACAGATCAACTAACTCATATATATCAAAATTGTAAAATTTCAGGGATAGATGGTGCTCATTTCATTGCCCGAGACATCACTTTTAGAAACACAGCCGGTCCAGAGAAAGGTCAAGCCGTGGCAGTCCGATCGGCCTCCGATCTATCGGTTTTCTACCGGTGCTCCATTGAAGGTTATCAAGACACTCTAATGGCTCATGCACAACGTCAATTCTATAGAGACTGTAGAGTTTTTGGCACAGTAGATTTCATTTGGGGTAATGCTGCCGTAGTTTTACAAAATTGCACCATTCTTGCAAGAAAGCCCTTACAAGGACAAGCAAATATGATCACAGCTCAAGGACGAGGTGACCCGTTTCAAAACACCGGGATATCGATAATAAACTCTCAAATTCGAGCTGCGCCGGATCTTAGACCTGTTGTAAAATCATACCAAACATATTTGGGTAGGCCATGGCAACAATATTCCCGAGTGGTTATCATGAAAAGCTATATTGAAGGATTGGTGAATCCATTGGGTTGGTCTCCATGGGGTAATGACGATTTTGCTCAAGATACGTTGTATTTTGGGGAATATATGAATTATGGGAATGGTTCATCAACAAATGATAGGGTTAAATGGCCTGGGTTTCATGTCTTGACGAGCCAGAATGATACACAACAGTTTACTGTGGCTGGACTACTTGCTGGTAACACATGGTTGCCACAAACCGGTGTGCCATTTGATATTGATATTTAAGAACGTTGTTTTTATATATTTCATAGTCTTATATTTAATTTAGAGGAACAATAATGTTTCGGCCATCATAGAAATTGTTATTGTTGTGTTGGGAATAGATTAGTGTTGTTGTAATTTGCCCATGATGTGAATAATTAATTATTTGGTTCTTTAGTTTGCTAGATAATATAGGTGTATGTTGGATTGATTTTATGTTCCTGTCTTGTCTACCTGTTTTGTTCTCTGAGAAATGCAAGCGTTTATTATCTAGAATAAATAAAGAACCTTCGTTAATTAAGAAAAAAAATAAAGAACCTTCATATCATGAAATGTTATACTTAATTAAATGAATTAGCATCACATAGATATGTGTGTATAGTTATGGTCAGAATTGTTTCATCTGTTTGTATAAAAAACAAAAGCATTGGTTCATCCTGTTATTTTTAAGATCATTTAAATTAACGAGGTCAAACAATCAGGTTAATATCTATTCAGTAGTCCATATGAACATTTAAAATAATATTCTAGAGCAGCCACGTAATAAATAATATAAATAATGCGGGGAATAATGAGGCATTTAAAAAAAAATAAAAACATAAACACTTTAGGACCGAAGGAGTACAAGTTTTTCCCCTAGCAAGTATTATACCCAAATGAAGAGTAAATTAACCTCAAAGTCCCATTTTCACTTATATACTTATATGTGTGTGTGTATATATATAGTGGCATTGTAGGAGAAACCAATGCCACCGTAAGAAAGCCATTGAACAGTAGAGTGAAGAACACGAATTTTGTATTATTTTTCTTGTTAACATATGATTGAGTTTTATCAAGGGAAAGTGACGCCAAGGATATTTAAAAAAAAAAAAATAAGGTTTGGGTTAATTTTCTTGTTTTGAAAAATCATCATTTTATATTCCATCTTAGCGATTCCTTAATCTTAACACTTAACCTAGACGCTGCCACTTCTAATTGTTGGCTCGACACCTAGTGTTTCTTTGAAAGGGAACACCTGGTGTTTCTAATTTAGTGAAATTATTATTTAAACTATTCATAAAGAAAGGAAATAATGACGCACATTCACGGGAGCGAAATTTGATATCTTTAAGCAATGAAAATAATCATTAATTTAACATAGTTAAGTGGCGTGGGAAGAAGAAAAATTGCGACACAATAGCATAGGAATTAAGGGAGAATTTAGTACAAATGAAGGTTAACTAAGTTAAATAAAATTACCTTATTTAGCTTCATCAAGGTTAAAAAAATAAGGTCTAATCTAACTTACAACTCTTTGTCAATTTAGGACCTTTAATTAGATATTTAGGTGATCATAAATTATCATGGAAACAAAACACCTGAATCATTTTCTAATTTTCATATCCCTCCATTTCAATTTACTGATAAAATTTATATGTCCATGAAACAACAATAAAATTCCCAAGTGCGTATACAAGTCACAAAGCATCTTGTTGCCAAAAGTAAAGATGTTATACATAAAATACGAGTCAATCAAAAGAATATTGTGTACATTATTACACAAATTACAACACACCAAATGAATCCCCAACAAAAATGTTTAAAAAATAAACATTAATGAACCATCCACATAATTGCCCTGTATCAAGCATAAGCATTAAATTAAACACCAATAGTAAAGGGCACTCCAGTGCGAGGCAACCATGTGCTTCCAGCAAGGAAACTAGCAACACTGAATTGGTTTGCCTCATTTGGATTACTTATGACATGAAAACCAGGCCATTGTACCCTACTTTTAGTTGATGAACCAGCTCCATAATTCATATATTCCCCAAAATAACACGTATCTTGAGCAAAATTACTATCACCCCATGCAGACCATCCCAATGGATTGACCAATCCTTCAATGTAAGTTTTCATGATAGCTACTCTAGCATTTTGTTGCCATGGCCTACCCAAATATGTTTCAAATGAGTGATAAACAGGCCTGAAATCTGGCGCCGCTCGAATTTGAGAATTGATGATTGAGATTCCTGTGTTTTGAAATGGGTCACCTCGTCCTTGTGCTGTGATCATGTTTGCTTGCCCTTGAAGTGGTTTTCTCACAAGAATTCTACAATTTTGTAAGACAACTGCGGCATTGCCCCAAATGAAATCCACTGTGCCAAAAATCCTACAATCTCTATAGAATTGGCGCTGTGAATCAGCCATTAGAGTGTCTTGATACCCTTCAATGGAACACCGATAGAAGACAGATAGGTCGGAGGCTGATCGGAGCGCCACGGCTTGACCTTTTTCAGGCCCAGCTGTGTTTCTAAAAGTGACATCTCGTGCAATGAAGTGAGCTCCATCTATACCTGAAATATTATTACTTCAAAGTTAGTTGACCAATATTTCATGTATCATGAAAATATATATATATATATATAATAAAATCTGTAATACCCATAATAAATAGTATGACATAATTCTTTTACTCAATCTTTAAGAAAATCATATTTGATGATCTTATAAAGGCATCTATATTAAATACTCGACAAGAAATTTCACAATAAAAAAACTCAACAAAAAAAAAAATAATTTAAACTTTACAGAAAAATCTAACTATTGAATGGTTTTAATAACTAACCTGCTGTTGCAGACATAGAGGGTGTAATTCCATCTTGAACACTTTTACTGCCAGTTATAATGGTGACTCTTGTTCCATCTCCAATAATCATGAGATTTTCATTATTCACATCAACTTCAATATTCTCTTCATAAATCCCTTTCTTCACATGTATCACAAACCTCGTCTTCACTTTTCTCCTTGATGCTAAATCAATGGCTGCTTGAACTGTCTTAAAGTGGCCAGTTCCATCTTTTGCCACAACAAGGCTTGCCTTCACTGAAGATGGCTTCAAGCTCAACAATCTCCTCTCGTGCCTAGAAAACCAACTCGGAAAACCATGTGCTTTAATCTCTTCTTCTTTGATATCCTCTTGCTTCATGAATTTCCCATTAACAGCTAACACATTGCTTATCATCTTTCTAACATTGTCACTCACATTATTTTGAGATGTAAACTCTCCGAATCCGAGCTGTACAGCGCTGCTCCGGCAAGTTTCGATGTTTGTTAGGGCAGTGCTGAGCCATGTTTGTGCATCTGAGAGAGAGCAAGAAGTAGTGTGTAAGGCATGTAGGGTTCGGTTTAGATGGAAGATTGTTTTTTCATAGAGCTTTAAACAATCACTAAACACACATTTCTGCGTCTTGGTGACACATTTTGGGCCATATTCTTGAGTTTCCTTATGCATGGCTTGTGCTTGGTCTAGTGCTAATTGAATTAGCATTTTCTTGAACTCTGAAAGACGATTAGGTCTGAAACGGTCGAGACTTTGGGTCATGTGGTATTTGCATGGCTCAGGGTGAGGGGTTTGGTTGCACCAAAAATCTGTAGATGAAGGAGAAGAGGATGATGATGATGATGGAGAGAAAAGTGAAGAAAATAAAGTGAGGGAAAAGAATAGCTTAACAATGATTGATGCCATTATTTGTTCCGTGGGATCTTGTGTTCTTGGTTGTGTTTTGTTATGCCAATCAGGAGGGTGTGCTTATATATTTATAATGTTTCACAAAAACATAAATACCTTAGGTTGGGAGTTTATTGTAAATTAATTGAGGAGTGTGAAGGAGAATACGACTTATTGGCTAAATAAAATAAATCCAACAATGACTACAGAGAAATAGGTGAATAAATGCATGTACACGATACTGATTTAGAAAATAATTTAAATAACTAAGAAAACGCTATTAAATATTTCTGGTTGGTAATTTAGAAATGTTTGTAGTATATTTGGCACTTCTATTATTATTATTTGATTGATCAATCGCATAAATATATAGTCATTATAAAATAAAAGTTAGCGAATGAAAAGAAAGCGATAAATGAAATAATTGAGAAAAATAGTTAAATACGCGAGTATTACATCATCTAAACTCTATTCAATAAATATACAACAACTCATGTTATTTTAATATTAATCGGATGATGACTCGTTTAATTAAGATAATTAACATTCTAAGAAAAATAAACCTATACGATAATCACGACTAACTAGGATTAAAAAGTTTATTATTTTTCTAAAAATAAAATAAATTTGAATTTTTTTATACTAGTCACCAACATTAAAATGACATGAGTTATTTTCTTTTCATTATATAGGGTACATATGATGTGGCATTCTTGATATATAAAAGTATTTTATAACAAGTGAAAAAAAAAATTAATTAAACGTGACGGCTAAGTCATAAAGAATGGATAAGAACTAGTAAAATAGAAACTGCAAGAAAGACAACAATACGTGTGGCTTTCTTTAGCAGTAAAATCGAATGGAAATATTTGGCCAGGTGTGAGCGGCGCGTCACTAGAAAACATTTATATTTCATCGCAAGGAACCATATTTTCTGAGCAAGCTAGAACAGTTGTATGTACTAAGGACTGATATCACAATCTTGAAGATAAAGCGACGCTGCCGCAAAATAAATGAATAAATAAGTAATAATACTAATTAATAATAAAAAAGAAGAAGAAGAAGAAGAAGATAAAGCGACAGTTTATAGCTAGGTGGAGAGCATATCCAATTTCAGCTCGTGCGTACATTGGACGCGTTTTCTTGTATTGCACACACACTATAAATTAGGATTAGCATTGTATTGCCCCCATGTGCATATAGTTTACACACCAAGCAATTGTAATGTAATGGACGACTTTTTAGTTTTAAGAACTGGCTCGGTGCTCAATACAAGAATTTATGACCAGGTACGTACATAAGATACAACACATTGAGAAACTTTACAAATAGCAAGTGATTTACACAATTAGGGTTCAATATATTGTGTCGTGTGTGTGTGTAACAATTCAATTTCCTTCAATATCATACATGGTGTGCATGTCTTGGAGACAATGATATATGTTGGTCTGTATCTTTCGATGGGTGATAAATTTCAATGTTTAATACTTTCTTAATATGTTGTTGATTGTATTTTATGTGTTTGTCATGTCAAATTACATATTAAGGAATGTTTATTGTTTTAATCGTTTGTTTCAGCGAAAATTTCTCGTGGAATTAAAAAAGTCAATCAGGAGAAATTCTTCTTTATAAGCTTATGATTTTAATTAAGAATGCTTCTCAAGATTTTTATTTCATAGAAAAGAAGCCACGGGGAGTATTATTGGCAAACAAATTAAAAATAAAATAAAGCCATGAGAATTGTTGCTTCTCATCTTCTTGTTTTTATTGATGAAGGCTTCTCTCAAATTATTTAAAAAAGCTACGTAAAATAAGAAAACAAGTGTTGAGTCCAGCATTGGCAGCTACTGAACCCACCATGTTGGGCACCCCAGGGGCCCATCTCTGGGTCACCCCGGTATTGGCAAGCCCAACTCAGGTATTGTAGCTCGGTTGGGGGTAGCTCTCGCATACCCGACCCAATGCTGCAGCATTTGTGGGAGGAGGCCGTGTCATTGGCGCACCCACGGGTTCGATCTCCCAACCAAGCACTTTATAGGCATTCTAGATGCCTCGCTTATCACCACTTGAGCTGAGCTTCAGCTCAAGTGGTGATAAGCGAGGCATCTAGAATGCCTATAAAGTGGGAGGTCCAGAGATCGAACCCCAGGGTGCGCCAATGACACGGCCTCCTCCCTGAAATGCTGCAGCATTGGGTCGGGTCTGCGAGAGCGGCCCTGGACTTCTCTACAATACCTGAGTTGGGCTTGCCAATACCGGGGTGACCTCGAGAGGGGCCCCTGGGGTGCCCAACATGGTGGGTTCAGTAGCTGCCAATGCTGGACTCAACAACAAGTTAGACTCATGTTCCTCTTAAGTAATCCCCCACAATTAATCACATCCCTCACTAATGCATAGACAATTATAATTCATTGTATGCATGAATATTAATTATTAGTTGGTCTAAAAGTGAAGAATTTGATATTTTTTTTATGTACAGGAGTGCAAGATACGTTTTTACAGCAACCTTTCTACCCCGATTTGCTGAAGGTGGTGTGGAAAGTGTATGTGACCTGTGGGAATTTCATAAAAATAAGAAGTGAGTCTATTGATATTATAACAATTTTGAAAATTATCGGTGTAGAAATTTCTACACTAGAAGTTAGGCATGCACACTAGCGGGGAAAAGGTACAAAATTCTGAAAAAAAAAAATCAGCTACTTAATACAATGGTTGTTGATTAATTAACTGGTGTAGAAAGTAACTTATTGAACTTTTTAAAAAATAAATTACTTTCTATAACTTGTCTTTAACATCATCTTTTCTATGAACTTTTGCTTTCATCTTTCCTTCTAGTGTTGTACATATTCGTTTTCGTGATCTTTTCATTCCATTACCATGCATCCTCATCTATATCTTCATCACGAATGTCAACACTATCTTCTCCACCAATGACACCAAAAGTAACACTTCAATTTTGATCTAGGATAGAGATGAATAGTGGAGAATAAGTGGATGGGAAGGGCAGAGGAGAGAGCTCAAGTCCCCTTGTAAGTTGCCCTATCTTCTGTTACTTTTTTCCCCTTCTGTCTATTTCATTATGTTTTAATACCAGTCCTTAGAAACAAAATTTCCCTATCTTCAGTTTGACAATTGGTTTATCAGATTTTGGCACCATTGGCCTCTTTCCAATTGGTTTAACAATCCAGCTTGTAATCTGGGTGCTTTCAACATCTTCAACAAGGACAAAGGCTGGGATGATCATGTATGTATACCTCCACTACGTACTCTTATCTTTAATTCCAATATCTGCTTTCTTTTCTATAATTTTCATTCTCCAAAATTTCAAGTTTTATATATGGAAATGCAAATGAATAACGACTCCCCTAAATTTTTTTGTTAGCTGTTTTCTATTTTGAATCTTCTTTTTTCCTTTTTTTTATGACTTTTGTTTTGATATATGTTTGTTTCTTATGACCTTGGATTATTCATAGATTATGTGGTGATTGTGCAAATACTCTTTCGTTCTTACTCCCTGGTTGATGAAACAAAATTTTCGTTGTTTTCAGTTAACAACAATTTGGATTTTGAAAAGAAAAAAATAAAGTTCCCTTTTTGTATTGAAAAATAAAAAAATAATAAGGATTCAAAAATATCTTTTGTGTCTTGTGAGATTCTTATAATCTTCCCATGCAAAATTCGATTACTTTTCTACGTAAAATTGTAAGATGATGTGAATCTCTTCAAGAATTTTCATCCAAAAAAAAAAGATCTTTTTTCTTCAAATAAAGATAAAAGAGCCGTTTTTTAAATAAAAATACAAAAATTCAAGAAAAAAACTTTTCTTGAACAAATTAAATAAACATTTTCTACTAGCACTATGACTGCACAGTTCGTGCTAAGTAGAAATAATAAAAACAGCATATGGTCTCACAAAGATTCAGTTCCAAAACCCAATTAAAATCTCTTTGAAACTTCAACCTTTAACTCAATCTCTACCAAAATGTTTGCTCTAGTACACCAAAGACTTCCCAGAAAAGCTCCAAATGTTTAAAATGTTGGCCAATAAAAAGTTAAAGTGAATATATAGCAAAAGCTCTAAGATTTTTCGTTTAATAAACTACAAGGTTTTTATCGTCAATGACAGAGTGCCTAGGCCCTTTTTTCGGTGACTTGACATTCTTGCTCTCGATTTTCATTTACCATGATTGAGGCCTGAATGCGTTAATTGCTTAGGCTCTCTAGCTCTACGTTTTTATTTCAAATATCACGGCGTAGGAACTCCTTTGAGAGCCTATGAGGGAACCAGTTTCCCAAATAAACGCTAGTGTTTAGTATAGCAGAGAGAGATAAGCAAATATGAACATTTTCAATTTGATCTGAACTGTTAAGATTTGATTTGTATTTAAATGGATGCTTTAAACCATATGAAAAATATTAGAGATCAAAGGAGATACCTTAAAACCATTATGAAAATAACTAAAAATATGATAATAATACACACAGTAGCACAATGATGTTCAACCAAAAAGGAAAATTCACATTTTCCTATCTGAAGTGTTTAAAATATGTTGTATACAACTCAAGGAAAACTGTGTTGAAATCACATGAACTCCTAAAGGTTAACATTTTTTCCTAGAACTCCAACAAAGTGGCATATATTTCTATCTTGAAATATGTGAACTTTGATCCCCTTTAAAGGGTACATAGACCTTAAATTTTTAAGTTGGATTTTGTAAATGAATTATATTTCCCTTTTATTTTTTTCATTTTTGAAAAATAAACAATTTTTTTGTGTATACCTTCATTTCTTTTCCCTTTTTTTTAATACGAATGTATTTGAAAGCCATTCCAAATTTGAATAATCAACTAGAGGTAATATTGATAAGAACAAGTGTTACGGGGGAGAGGAACGCCGTCCTTTTCCCTTACATCATTTTTCCTCATTTTCTCTCTCAATAGCCATTAGATCAATTTTAAATTATCTATGTTTGACATAATTTTTCTTTTTATAATATAAAATTTCAATGATGATATTATAAACACCAAATCTGGACCATTTAAAGTGGATCTAATCGATATTAAGGGAGAAAATGAGAGAAAAGGATGCAAGGGAAAATGAGGGGTTCCTCACCCGTGTTTATGAGTTGCCAAACACCTTTGTAATGGACAATTGACTCCTAAATCCTTTTTAGTTATCCTAGACCATCTTTTCTTTAGTTTTCTTAAAATTTGGTGATAACTTCATTTTCCTCCATTCTCAAATGAATGAGATCAGGGTACCATAGTAGTCCTCGTTGATGACGATAATAATTTATCTTTATTATAATTAAAAATCAATCTAAAGAAACTTCTTTGCCTTGAAGCCAAAAGAGCGTCTATATTGTCCAAGTGAAACAAAAATATAAATCTCGTATTGAAAATATAATGTGTACCACCAATAAATAGAAGTTAAATTAGAAAATTATAATTAATACCCTCTCCGATCCTTTTAAGAGGAGCCTAAAATCTGAAATTGCGTTAGCCATTTTCATAATATGCTATTTAGATTTGTTTGAGTATTTAATTTAGGCTAAAATATACTTTTGATCCTTTATCTTTGCATCAAGTTTCTTTTTAGTCCCTTAACTTTGAAAAGTGCACTTTTGGTCCTTTTTCGCTAACTCCGTTAGTTTCATTTAACGGAAAATGCTGAATTAGCAAATCTAAAAATTAATTTTATAATTAAATATTAATAAAAATGGTCAAATTTTAAAATATAAGAATTATTTCCTTTAAATGAAACTAACGGCGTTAGCCAAAAAAAGACTAAAAGTGCACTTTTCAAATTAAGGGACCAAAAGAGGACTTGATACAAAGATAAAGGACCAAAAGTATACTTTAGCCTTTAATTTATTTTTATCATTTTTGCTACTAATTAATCTCTATTCTCTCTCATCATTTTTCTCGTACTAATTTCTTTTTCATACTTTCTCTCATTACCACTCTATTTCTCTCTTACTTATCCTCTTATAAATAAGGAAATACTTTAAAAAAATTATTTCTTACATATTTACTCCATTTAGTCCTTTTTTATAAGGAACAATATTTCTCATATGGTGTTTCCAAATATAAGAAACAAATCATTTTTCTAGAAATTTTACATTGATTTTTAATTTCCATTTTTACATCCATTAAATAATAAAAAATTAATTACAGGTCCCATGGAAAGAACTTAATTAAGATAAGTTCCCACGGAATTGTTATCACTTGGGCAAAAGTTATTATCGTCAAGCCAAAAGTTGTTATTTACAACTCCCTGAGATCCATCTTATAATTAAATTCCTTTCATGGGACCTATAATTAATTTTTCCTTAATTAATTGGCACTTATGATCTCTCTGCAATAAATGTCTACTCATTATATCTCATGTGTTTTCTTTATAATCAAGGTTATATATAATTGGAAAAAGGAATACATATTTTGCACATTGCTGCTTTTGACTTAATTGAACTGCTAGTGCCTGTTTGGCAACACATAAAAAGGCACTTTTCAAAATCAAACATAGGTTTCAAAGAAAATTAGCCAAATACTTCAAAAAATTGAAAAGCACTTTTCTATACCAAGCCTAAGTTTTAGAAAAGCTGAAATTTTATACTTTTACACGTAGTACAAGGTAGAAATATGCCATCATTATATATGTCATAATGGGATACCAAAAATGTCATTGTCATCTCCCTTACCCAACACATTAACCCTATGTCCTTTTTAGTACGTAATTTACACATACAAAAGTTATTCTCATAACAATCATCCAAACACTCTTATAAAAAATCTCTTTTCTCACAAAATATATTATCCTTAAAATCTATTCTCTAAAAGCACTTTTCCAACTTTTTTTCCAGAAACTATTCTTTAAAAGCTAATCCAAATAGAACTAAAACTTTGAATTAATTCCATATTAAAAAGAATCTGTGGGATTACTTGTAACTAATTTTACCTAGGTTTTCAAACATGTCATTCAGTTATCATGCTCTTAAATTCTTTTGATGACTTATATCATTGAACATGATTTCTTTCGTTCTATTTATAAGCAACATACTTTCACATTAGATTGGTACAAGCAACAATATTGGGTTTTATCTAAAAATTTAATACACTTTTTTCCATTCTTACCTCAAACTTATTGCACATCTCCTTCGTTTCTTTTTCCCTTTGTCTTACACTCATCATCTTCATAAATATGTGATAACTCCTAGAAATTCATGATTAGTTGAGTATATTTGCCTTGAGTTTTACTCAATCATTGATACATTTTGGATACTCAATATAGGAAAATGCTCATTTGATTTTCGGTTGCATGTCATTGTTTATTTATGTAGATTTTGATTGTTTTTATAGTTAGTTTCTCATATTGTTTTATGTAAATTTTGTAGGAATAATTTGATGCAATAAACAAGAGATTTTAGCCATCCACCAAGCTCCCAAGTGAATAAAAATAAGAAGAAACCAGAGCAGCTCAAGGAATAAAGAAAAAAAGGCAAGAAAACAGAGAAGAAAGGACTTCGCCGCGGCGAAGTACATTTCATTCTGCCATTTTGGATAGCTCGCCGTCAGCTCGCTGCGGCGAAAGTCACGGCGAGCGACAATTGTTTCTGTCATTTTTTGGACTTCGCAGTGGCCTCGCCGCGGCGAAACCCACGGCGAACTGCGTATCAGACGAGGGTTTTGGACAGAACAGGGGGCTTTTCAAGTGATATAAAAGTTAGGGCTTCGTTCAGAGCCTTCATTCTTCGACTTTTGGGACATTTTGGGAGTGTTTTGCTCTGCTAGGGCTTGGAGCTTCGAAGAGATTTGGGCTTCCTCTCTTGGTTTATTCTCCTCCTTCTTCATTCTCTTCTCTTGTTCTGTTTTGTAATGTTGTATATATATGCTCCCTTGGAGTTGTAGAACATGAGTAGCTAAATACTTTGATTCTAGGATTATTTTGAACCCTTGTATGTATTGATTCTTGATTCCTCCTCTTAATTTGTGATTAATGATATCGCTGTGCTTATTTTACCCCGTTCCTAATGCTTCTAAGTGCTTGATCACCATTTAGATGTTGGGTTCACTTGATTTATGACTCGAGAGAGCTAGGTTGAGTGTAGAACTTAGGTAGAGTAGTGCAAGAATTGGAAGTTTGCATGACGAATGAATGGTTTTGTTGGTAAGATAGAGATATACTTGCTAGCCTTGCATAGTCACATTACGGTTGGAGCTTGATAATTGGGTTTTATTAAATTGTAGCAAGAGATTGTGCAATTAATAAGACTAAACACTTGTTCTTGACTCGAGAGAGCATTACAAGTACTCTATGAACCCTAGATTAGCATGTGGTATCATTGAGAGCTTCTTTGAGGGGAGGTTAATTGAGTTTTAAGAAGTACAAGGGGGATAGATAATCTTAGGACCCATCTTATCCTTGAAGTTGGAGAATCACTTGTTTATAGTTTTATTTTCACTTTATTTTCTTATTTAATTTTCAATCTCAACATTTGTGTCACTCAAATTGGGTGAGAGTGTAATAATCATTGTTTGACCGGGTTTTGGACAAATCCTCGTGGGAATGATACTCTACTCACTACTTTATTACTTGGCACGACCCTTGCAGTTGCGGCGCAGGGCGAACAATATGTATACATTTTAAAAAAAATTACATCTCTCTACATTTTTATTGTTGGGCAAATTCCCATGTAGTATGGTTCAAGGTGCATCCAACACCGTAAAATTATTTTTGCCCCAAAAGTGCACAGTAGTTACCAAGATTAAGTTAAAAGTGCCTATGCAGTCAATATACGCTAACTACATTATGTTTTTCAACATTAGGGAAAGTAAAAAATGTAAAAATACCCATGTAGTTTCGTTCAAAGTGCACCCAACACCGCGAACTTTTTTGACCCAAAATTGCCCACGTAGTTACCACAATAGTTTTCTTTGTGCCTATACCATTAGTTTACACATGTTAGAAAGGAGAAATACAAAAGAAAGGAAGCATTTTGTATTTTAATAAAATATTTTTCAAAATTATAAGTTCAAAAGCAATTTTAAAAAACAAATAGGAAAGAAACAGAGTATTGAAATTTTAGGCAAATTTTTTACAACTTTCATTTGTATCTCAAATATCTATATATATATATATCCATTCATGAAGAAAAATTGAAGTATGAAGTTACAGAGAAAAATTTGAGCTACAAGCATTTGCCTAAAATTTCGAATCTTCATATTATTTTTCTCTAAATTTTTGTGAGCTTAAATGTTTCTTTCTTATCTATTATTGAAATTGCTTTTGAACTTAAAGTTTTGAAAAATATTTTATTAAAATACCAAGTTCACCCCCTCTTATGTATTCTTCCTACCTAACATGTGTAAAGTAACGGCATATGCACTGCAGGAATGATTTTGGTAACTCTGTGAGTACTTTTGGGCCAAAAAAATTTTTTTGGTGTTGGGTGCACTTTGGACCAAATTACATGGCTATTTTTACACCTTTTATTTATGGGCATTTCTGCACCTTCACACTTTATTGTTTTCCACTAATTCTAACAACAACTTGTTTGGCGTGATTTAGATAGTTGTTCCTTATAAAAAACATATAGAATATTATAAACAACCAAGATCACGTGTATTACGTTGAATCCATAGACACTGTAATTACTTGTTTGAAATCATTGAACAACAAATTAAATACACAAAAAGAATTTCTTAAAATGCAAGACATGATGCCAACATGCCAAATGACCAATTAACCTTTCCGAGAGAGGTATCACTGTCAGCCAACTCAAATGAACAAAACAAACATACAATATTAGTAGATGGAATTCCATCATAAGATAAACTACTCACATGGAAAACGAAAGAAAGAGAAGTAAATACCAATACATATAGTTCCACATTGGAGCTCGTAACATGAGGGATTAAAATTAAGAACATCGTCCAGATAAGTGTCTATCCTTCCATACGAATCACATCCCTCATTGAGATAAGTAATCTATCTTATTTAGAAGGTAATAACTTGGGACATTATTTCATTTTCAATTAAAACATGGGTTTGATTCATGCTGCATGTTCTGAGTGCCTAAGGACAGCCTAAGAACATATAAGTTGAAGTAGATTCTTCTTTCTGATAAGTCAAAACCCCTTCCCAAACTATACAAGCTTCTTCAAAAGTATATGGCTTTCTGAATGTGGATGATGATATCTATACTGATGGATCTTATCTATTACTATATCTCTTCTTCTTAATCCTTCCATAAGAATCATATCCCTCGTCGAGATAACTATTACCATATCTCTTCTTAGTAATCCTTCCATAAGAAATCACATCCCTTGTCGAGATAAGTATCCATCTTCCTACCTTGGAAATAGTTATGTAGGTTTGGGTCTTTATATCCATGATAAATATTAGTGTAAAATACACTGGCATCCCTTCAGTTTTGGCTTAATTACACAGGCATCCCATCTATTTTGAAAACATACAGGTTAGTTCAATCATTTAACACCGTTGGGAATATTATGAAAAGATTCTAAAAGTATATTTAAAATTAAATTTATATTTTATTTACTATTTTACCCTTCATTCTTATAAATCTTTAAATTATAGAAGTATATAAATTCCTTTGGTTTAATAAATTTCATTCCGAGTAGATAACATAAAATTAAGTAATTAAAACTTGATTAAAAATTCAATTTGTTCTTTTTTATATTCAGTTTGTTCTTTCAATAAATGTATAATTGGTCAATGTGGTTACAATTTGGAGAAAAAATTATGTTTTATATTTTGCAAAGAAATGAGTTTAAGAATTTTGAATTATAGATTTAATTGAATTATATAATATTAAAAAATTATATGATTTGCATCATACTATGAATAAAAATTATCGGAAATTTTTTAAGCAATTTAAAAGAAATTAAAATAAATCATTTTTAATGAATATATTTAAAAAATTTAAATTATTAAAGTTTATGATTTAAATAAAAATTAATAAATTTATTAAACATAATAGGAAAAATTTCAAAACATGTGAGTTCTGTTTAAAATATGTGTGCAAGAATTATTTTTAAATTAATAAAAATATTTTTGATAAATATTAATGTTTAAATAATTATTCTATTAAAAAGACATTTTGGTCCACACAAAGTATAAAAGTCAAGTGTAACAGTCAGCTAATAATGGTTCGGATATATGGAAATGAAATTTTAAATATGAATGAGAGGTTTGTATAACATATATTTTAATTTTGAGGGAAGTTTATTTACGTTTTCAAAATAGAGAAATGTTTCTCTAATTAAGGTAAAATAGATGGGAGGTGTGTATTTTTCTCTAAATTTTATTATCCATTGCAGACCACAATACACTTCTTCCGTTTATAAATATGAGTATTAATGTTAGCATTCTTTTTGTTCCTAAATATATATAGTGCTAAATACAAATTCCTAGTTATAATTAATATTTTTCGAAATGGCACTTTTAGGTATATAAAATCAATGCTTATTTTCATGCAGCTGATGGTTATAAAATATCTTGACATTAAATAGAGAATAATAAATAAAAACAATTTTTACATAAAACGTGATTTTGGTATTTCCTTGATTTGTGTTGAATACATATGATGCTAAAGTGTTCAAAAGGAGCCAGGGTTTTGAACAATAACATTCTTGACAGTGATCAAGGCGCTAGCTAGGTCGCGGGCATGCTTTGTAAAACTTGAAAGAATGAATGTTATAGGAAGAATAGCGTAGATCTTTGTATAAATAATTTCTATAACTTAATTAATTAGCTTATATGTTTAGAATTAAAAGAGTACGACAATACACACTCAATGTATGTATGATTAGGTAAAACAAGAGAGATCGAAATGCCACTTTATACAACAAAAACAGAATTTTCCATCAAATTTTTTTTAACACTTTTAATTGTTTGCTTGACACCCACTGTTTCTAATTTAAAATTATTATTTAAACTAATTATAAATGAAGAAAATAATTTTTTTTTTGCCAAAATAATGAAGAAAATAATGATGCACATGATGTAAGGAAGTTTTCACAAATACAAATAAAATGATCAACAAAGATTGGTCACGATAATAAAGGGGTTGGTTCATAATTATAAGGTAATGTGTTCAAATTCCACCACTATGAAGAAATTGTTTGTAGGCGATCGTACTTTTGTAAATGCTTTTTGAGTTTAAAGGCCTATCCTGACTTTAGTGAACCCCCTGTGATCCAACCACCTAAATTGTTTTATATAAAAAAATGCAAATATAAATGAAATGTTTAAAAATGAAACTTAACAGATTTAGGGCAATGGAGTGATGATGGCACACGCTAGGTTTAAGCAGTTAAAATACTCTTTTATTTGAATTAATGAAGAGGCAAGGAAGGACGAATAATGAGACACCACGGCTTAGGAATTAAGGGAGATTTTAGTACTTTAGGCCAAAAAGGGATATTGAACGAGGTAAAGTTAACCTAGTTAAACAAAATTAAAAAGCTTTATCTAAAACAAAGAATTATAATTATCTAGATGGATTAGGAATTTCTAACATAATCTGGTATCTCATGAACCTATTTGTATTTCTTAATTAGGAATTTAGTCCCTACTCTTCTTATCCTCATTTATTTAATTCTTTCCTTCTTTAATTACTTTGATTCAAAACCCCCATGTTATGTTGATAAAAAAAAACCCCAATATTATACAATAAATAAGAAATAATCTATTCATAAAAATGTCATTGAACAAAATACAACACATCAAAAGAATCCACGAGAAAAAAGATAATAATAAATAAATAATGACTTCTACATATATAATTGCCTATATCAAGCTAACTAAATTAATTAACACCTATGGTAAAAGGCACCCCAGTGCGAGGCAACCATGTGCTCCCAGCAAGGAAACTAGCAACACTGAATTGGTTTGCCTCATTTGGATTAGTAATGACATGAAAGCCAGACCATTGTACCCTACTTTTTGTTGATGATCCAGCCCCAGTGTTCATATATTCACCAAAATAACATGTACTTTCACCAGTACCACTATTGTCCCATGGAGACCATCCCAATGGATTCACCAATCCTTCAATATAAGTCTTCATGATAGCTACTCTAGCATATTGCTGCCATGGCCTACCCAAATACGTTTCAAATGAGTGATAAACAGGCCTGAAATCTGGCGCCGCTTGAATTTGAGAATTAATTATTGATATTCCTGTGTTTTGAAATGGGTCATCTCGTCCTTGAGCTGTGATCATATTTGCTTGCCCTTGAAGTGGCTTTCTCACAAGAATTCTGCAATTTTGTATAACAACTGCGGCATTTCCCCAAATGAAATCCACTGTGCCAAAAATTCTACAATCTCTATAGAATTGGCGTTGTGAATCAGCCATTAGAGTGTCTTGATAGCCTTCAATGGAACACCGATAGAAGACGGACAAATCGGAGGCCGATCGGAGTGCCACGGCTTGACCTTTTTCAGGCCCGGCCGTGTTTCTAAAAGTGATGTCTCGTGCCATGAAGTGAGCACCATCTATACCTGCTGTTGCAGACACAGAGGGGGTAATTCCGTCTTTGACACTTTTACTACCAGTTATAATAGTGACTCTCATTCCATCACCAATTATCATGAGATTTTCATTACTACTATCAACTTCAATATTCTCTTCATAAATACCTTTCTTCACATGTATCACAAATCTTGTCTTCACTTTTCTCCTTGATGCTACATCAATGGCTGCTTGTACTGTCTTAAAGTGGCCAGTTCCATCTTGAGCCACAACAAGATTTGCCTTCACTGAAGATGGCTTCAAGCTCAATAACCTCCTTTCGTGTCTAGAAAACCAACTGGGAAACCCATGTGCTTTAATCTCTTCTTCTTTGTAATTCTCTTGCTTCATGAATTTTCCATTGACAGCTAACACATTGCTTATCATCTTTCTGACATTGTCACTCACATTATTTTGAGATGTAAACTCTCCGACTCCAAGCTGAACTGCGCTGTTCCGGCAAGTATTGATGTTTGTGAGGGCAGAACTGAGCCATGTTTGTGCATCTGAGAGAGAGCAAGAAGTTGTGTGTATGGCATGAAGGGTTCGGTTTAGATGAAAGATGGTTTTATCATAGAGCTTTAAACAATCACTAAACACACATTTCTGCATCTTGGTCACACATTTTGGGCCATATTCTTGAGCTTCCTTATGCATGGCTTGTGCTTGTTCAAGTGCTAATTCAATTAGCATTTTCTTGAAATCTGACATGTGATTTGGTCTGAACCGGTCGACACTTTGGGTCATGTGGTATTTGCATGGCTCAGGGTGAGGAGTTTGGTTGCACCAAAAGTCTATAGATGAAGATGATTTTGCTGATGAAGAAGAAGATATTGAGAAGAGCGAAGAAAATAAAGTGAGGGAAAAGAATAGCTTAACAATGATTGATGCCATTTTGTTAGTTGTGGTTGTGTTTTGTTATGTGAATGTGGAGGATATGTTCGTTTATTTATAGTGATTCACGAAACATTCAAAACTTAGAAGAGGGGTACTTTCGTTGAAAATGGAGGAGCTAGCGTTAGGAGTAAATGATATATAAGTCGGTCGAATAAAATAAACAAACAATGACCGCGTAGTTCATAAAAGAACACGATACTGATATATAAATTAACTAAAAATTAAGTTACTCCATATAATATTTCCCATGCTTGTAATTATAAAATAATATGTATGGGCCATGTAATCTTTCTGTCTTTGGATGTAGCAAGTATAATTGCATATATGATCCTTTAACATTAAACAATATTTCAACTTAAGTCATTAATTATAGAAAATAACTTTTAGTCCTCTTATCCCAACGCCATAATTAAGTCTCAAATGAGGATTTTTCATGTCAATCATTATCATTTTTAGACAATAAAGTTATGTCAACATCCTTTTATATGATAAAATTAACTGAAAAAAAAATAGATAACTAAAAAGACATTTATAAAATTTAGGGATCAAAATAAATATTGTCTCAAATAAAAGACTACATATGTATTTTTACCTATATATTTATTATAGTAAAAAAGATAGCAACCAAGAAATTATCTCAACAGATTTTGCTTGAATTTGTGAGTTGGCGTAAGTACGTACAATGGTGGCTTAGGCTTTAGAAATGGATAATAATTGGTGACTAGAAATTGAAAGAAAGAATATTATAAGGTGTGGCTATTTGTTAATAGTAAAAGCGATCACAAACATTTGGCCAAGTGTACACTTTAGAGACGGCGCAACCATAAAAATGCTATTTTTCTGAGCAAGAATAGTTGTATACTTGTTTAATATACTTAAAACTGATTGTCACTATCTTGGAAATGAAGAGTGACATTCTAATTCCACTGGTACGTACATTGGACATGTTATCTTTAATCACACACTAGAAAGTATATGATCAAATCCCATGTGCATATAGTTTACAAATTAAGCAATTGTAATCCACGACAACGTTTGACAAATCAGTATTAATATTTTAAAATTATCCATTTTGGCGATTCATGAGTCAAGTATGGAGTTCAGACTGGATTCTCGAAAAGAAACTATGTTGTTAGATGAGAATGGGGTTAGTTAAATAACCATTATTTGACAATTTATCTCTTTAAAAATTATTGGGACAATTATATTGAGATCCAAAGTAAGGAACAAACAAGTCTCAATGAGTTTTAAATAACATTAACAAGTGAAAATGCTATTGTTAATAAATGAAAAACATCACTGATAATTTATTGAAAGTTATCTGATATTATTTTCTTATTTGAAATCATAATGCAATTATATTGTACCAAAATGATTTTTACACTTTATGAGACAAGACTCATTATATATGTTTTTTGGTACAGCCTTAATCAGTTAAAATGTTGATCTAACCACCCACTAAAAATAACTATTGGCACATATTTTTGCTTTTATACGTATATTTAGGGTGGGTTAATTTGAAGAATATTGACAAAGAGGTAATTAACAAAGAAAATCTCAGACATCTTCTAAATATAATACTATCACTAATCAACATAACAGTCTTATTATATCGTCATGCAAAATTAACAAATTATGTTCCGGCTTGGAAATTATATTGGCGCAGCGTTATACACAACCTAGATAAAATATAAATGGCATCATATAGCATCATTAATGCGAGGGCTTCAACAAAATATCAGCATACCACCATGTTTGTTATTAGGGCGAAAGTGCAAGAATGCCCATGTAGTTTTGTTCAAGGTACACCCAATATCGTGAAGTTTTTTTTGACCCAAAATTGTCCACATAATTACCAAAATGTGTCAAAATACCTGTACCGTCAATATACACTAACGGCGTTAAGTTTTTCAAAGTTAGGGAAAATAAAAAGTGCAAAAATACCTATAAAATTTGGTCCGAAGTGTACCCAACAACGTGAAATTTTTTTCATCCCAAAAGTGCTCACGTAATTACCAAAATGGTTCATTCAGTGCCTATGCCGTTACTATACACATGTTAGGCAAGAGAAATACTAAGAACGGGTGTGAATTTGTATTTCAATAAAATATTTTTAAAAACTGTAAGTTTAAAAGCAATTTTAAAAATAAATAGGAAAGAAACAGAGTATTAAAATTTTGGACAAATTTTGCACAACATTCGTTTGCATTCTCAAATGCCTATATATATCCATTGATGAAGAAAGATTGAAGCATAAAATTATAGAGAAAAATTTGAGCTATAAGTATTTGCCAAAGATTTTGAATCTTCATACTCTGTTTCTCTAAATTTCTATGAGCTTAAGTGTTTATCATATGCTCTGTTTGATCTGTAAGCATTTGCGTAAGATTTTTATACTCTGTTTCTTTCTTATCTATTTTTTAAAATTGATTTTGAACTTAAAATTTTGAAAAATATTTTATTGAAATAGCAAATTCACCCCCTCTTATGTATTTTTTTTGCCTAAAAAGTGTAAAGTAACGGCATAGGAACTGAGGGAACCATTTCGGTAACTACGCCGACACTTTCGGGACAAAAAAGTTCGCTGTGTTGGGTGCATTTCGAACCAAACTTCATGTGTTTTTTTACACCTTTTATATTCCCAAACTTGAAAAATCTAACGCCGTTAATGTATATTGACGGCATGGGCACTTTTGATCTATTTTGGTAACTAGGCATTTTGGGCCAAAAAAAAAATTTAACGGTGTTGGGTACACCTTTGACCAAACTATATGGGCATTTTTTCACCTTCGCCCTTGTAATTATAAGTCCATTTTAACTAATTATTGCATTTCAAGAAGTGTTAATTATATCATTACATATGTCTTAGATTAATAAATTTTTTTTAACATTACCTTTATTCAAAATTTTCCTATCTCTTTATTTATAAATTATTCTCACATCTCTCTCCTCTTTCTCTCTTTCCACCAAGAATTAAATAAGGTTAAAGTTGAAAAATAATCATTAATAACCTCTAAGTGGACTTATATTTAAAAACAATTTTTTTCGATAGTTAAATTTATATTAAGTAACATAATGGTATCTTAAGGATTATAGAAGCTAAGAGTCACTTCACGGGTTTAGCTATATTGGATGATAAAGTTTGAGGCATCCTGACATTTGGTGGCCAATCCAGTCAACCAACTAAACCAGGAATTAACTAACTTGTGTCACAATATTGGGTACTCGCATTATTTTTCTTTAATGCCCATGTCTATTGAATCGCAGTTACGGAAACGGTTCAACTAAGATATATATCTGGTAGTAATTGGGAAATATTACATTGTAAACACCTTATTTTTATCTGTGCCCCACAAAGAATAAAGGGAAAATTAATTAGAGGTCCCATGAAAGAAACATAATTAAAATGAGGTTCTAACAGAGTTGTAAATAACAACTTTTGGCCTGACAATAACAACTTTTGGCCTGGTGATAACAACTCGTGGGACTTCATATTAATTATTTTTGTTTTATGGGACCTTTATTTAATTTTACCAAGAATAAAATAGCGATAAAAATCCCCCTAGACTATTTCTTACAGTTTGGAAAATATCATTGATAATTGAGAGATAGAGTAGTGAGAAAGCTTGTGAAAGAAAGGGTGTGCACTCTAAACTTTCGAGCAAGGATGGGATCTCTTCTGAGGAAGGAAGGGAAGCATCCAAAGAAGAAGAAGATCTGTTGGGAAAAATATCAAAAAGATGCCAAATGATGGAGCTATGCAAGATGCGGATCCCCACATTGTAAAGCCGATACTAGACAAGGATTAAACAAAGGGAGAGACATCAGGACAGAAGGAAACTTCACAGAATCACAAACAGGGTAAAACACCTTCCTATGCCAAATTCCTTACAAGTCAAAGCTTATGGAAGAAGAGGAGAAAAAGTTTTATAAGGATTTTGAGGACCTTGTTAAGAATGGTTGAAAGAGGAACAGAAAACATCTCCCACCACTCGGAGGAACAAAAAGAGCTATTTGACTACATTCCTAAATTAAGCATATCATAGAAGGATGCACTTATAGTTACTCTTGTAGGCAAACAAACTAATATGAATATGATGAAAGACCAAATTCATTGGCTGCTCAGATCAGACGATAAATCACCATGCATCAAATTGTTATTTTATGGTCCTTGGGTCATAGAGGCACGTTATCTAACTGTTCATAGGTGGAGCCCTAATTTCAATCCCTATTCCAACAAAGTAAGAAAGATAGCAATTTGGGTGAGAGTCCTTGCTCTTCCTCCCATTCACATGTACTTTGAAGTGTTCATGTTTGAATTGAGGAATCTCATCAGCAAAGCTTTGAAGATGGACCTCAATACCTTGGCCCAAAACGAGAACAAGACAAATGAACTGGCAAAAGGAAAATTTTCTCAAGCGTGGAGATTGACCTCAACAAGCAGCTCCACTTAAGATTAATGCTGAGAACAAAAATAATGTACACAGTAAAATATAAAGGCCTAAGTACCATATGTTTCAAATGTGGAGTTTATTTATAACTGTTGGACTATATACTACAAAAAAAAGCGGCACTTAGTAGCGGTTAAAACAGTTGATTAGTAGCGGTTTTAACCGCTACTAAGTGCACCACTACAGAAATGCCCTATTGCAGCACACCAATAGCAGCGCACAATAAAAGTAAGCGCTGGGATAGGTATATAAGACCTATCCCAGCGCTTTATAAATATTTATAAGCGCTGGGATAGGTCATTGTGAATTATAGCTAATTCCCTGAATATTAATTTAAAATAATGTCTTTTATTTAATAATTTCTAAATTACCTCTTAGGTTTGTCTTTATATAGGTGATTTCCTTTGAACTTAATTCTCTGAACCTTACCTGAACCATATTTAACCCCCAGAATATATTATACGTGTCCTTATTATTTAATAATTAATAAAATTCCCCCAGTTTTTTTTTTTAATTTTTAATGACCTATACCAGCGCTTTTTACGTAAAAAGCGCTGGGATAGGTCATTTATGATTTATATTTTATTCCCTGAACATGTAAACTTATATCTTTTATTTAATAATTAATAAAATTCCCCCAGTTTTTTTTTTAATTTTTAATGACCTATACCAGCGTTTTTTATGTAAAAAGCGTTGGGATAGGCCTCATTAAACAATTTTTTAATTTAAATTTTTATTTGTTTTCTTTTTACTTATCAGATTTTTTTAGAATATATTTTTCAATTTTTTTTAATTTTTCATGGCCTATCCCAGCGCTTTTTACGTATAAAGCGCTGGGATAGGCCTCATTAAACAAATTTTTAATTTAAATTTTTATTTGTTCTCTTTTTACATATCAAATTATTTTAGAATATGTTTTTTAATTTTTCATGGCCTATCCCAGCGCTTTTTACGTATAAAGCGCTGGGATAGGCCTCATTAAACAATTTTTTTATTTATAATTTTTATTTGTTCTCTTTTTACATATCAGATTATTTTAAAATATGTTTTTCAATTTTTTTTATTTTTCATGGCCTATCCCAGCAATTTAGGCCTCATTAAAAAAAATTTTAATTTAAATTTTTATTTGTTCTTTTTTTACTTATAAGATTATTTAAGAATATGTTTTTCATTTTTTTTTATTTTTCATGGCCTATCCCAGCGCTTTTTACATATAAAGCGTTGGGATAGGCCTCATTAAACAATTTTTTAATTTAAATTTTTATTTGTTCTCTTTTTACTTATCAGATTTTTTTAGAATATTTTTTTTAATTTTTCAAGGCCTATCCCAGCGCTTTTTACGTATAAAGCGCTGGGATAGGCCTCATTAAACAATTTTTTAATTTAAATTTTTATTTGTTCTCTTTTTACTTATCAGATTATTTTAGAATATGTTTTTTAATTTTTTTTATTTTTCATGGCCTATCCCAGCGCTTTTTACGTATAAAGTGCTGGGATAGGCCTCATTAAACAATTTTTTAATTTAAATTTTTATTTGTTCTCTTTTTACATATCACATTATTTTAGAATATGTTTTTCAATTTTTTTAATTTTTCATGGCCTATCCCAGCGCTTTTTACGTATAAAGCGCTGGGATAGGCCTCATTAAACAATTTTTTTATTTAAATTTTTATTTGTTCTCTTTTTACATATCAGATTATTTTAAAATATGTTTTTCAATTTTTTTTTTATTTTTCATGGCCTATCCCAGCAATTTAGGCCTCATTAAAAAACATTTTAATTTAAATTTTTATTTGTTCTCTTTTTACTTATAAAATTATTTAAAAATATGTTTTTCATTTGTTTTTATTTTTCATGGCCTATCCCAGCGCTTTTTACATATAAAGCGTTGGGATAGGCCTCATTAAACAATTTTTTAATTTAAATTTTTATTTGTTCTCTTTTTACTTATCAGATTTTTTTAGAATATTTTTTTTAATTTTTCAAGGCCTATCCCAGCGCTTTTTATGTATAAAGCGCTGGGATAGGCCTCATTAAACAATTTTTTAATTTAAATTTTTATTTGTTCTCGTTTTACTTATCAGATTATTTTAGAATATGTTTTTTTAATTTTTTTTATTTTTCATGGCCTATCCCAGCGCTTTATAGGTAAAAAGCGCTGGGATAGGTGATTAGCTTTATATTTAATTAATTATCTGAATATTTAACGTTATCTTTTTTATTTAATTTTTTATAAATTCCTTTTTTTTTAATTTTTATGACCCTATCCCAGCGCTTTTTACTTAAAAAGCGCTGGGATAGGTGCGCGGGAAATTTCCCTCCAAAAATCTAAAATTTTCCTTTTCCCTCTCATTTCCCCACATTTCCCTATACCCAGCACCGTACTTTTACTCTTCTACATCATTACCCATTTAATTAATCACTCTTATTCATCTCCTCTTGCTTATTCATCTCTTCCTTACTTCTTCATCTCCTCCTTACTTCTTCATCTCTTCCTTCTCTCCGATCATCATCATCGAGGTCTCTCAGATCTGTATGGATCAAATCCAGATCTACATGCTGATGGTGGTTTCTTAAGGGTAAGGGTCCTCTCTCATATTACCTTTTTCTCTTTTCTTCTTCCCCTTCGAAATTTTTTTTATCTTTAGTCACGGATCAGATTTTGTGCTCTGTTTTTTCTTCTTCTTCACTACTCTTGACTTCGCTTATGGACTTTGCTTCTTATTCATGTGTTAATTTTTATTTTATTTGAAGCTCGTTATTTTTGGTAGCTATGGTTACAATTCTGATGCTTTCTTGCTCTTTAGTTTCTGGATATGGCAAGTTAATAGTTTAATTAGAAGAGATATTTTGGTTGTTGCTCTTCTTAGTTTATGTTCATTCCATCATATTGATATGAATGTATCATTGTCTGATTCTTCTTATTCCATCATATTGATTGTTAATATGCATTGGTTGATGTTTTCCGAGGCTTGAATTTATGAAGTATTCATTAGGAATTTTGCACTGATGCAGGAGGGTGTAAAACAAAAATAAATGAATATTTTTTTTAAAAAAATAATGCCTATAGCAGCGCTTATTACGTAATGAGCGCTGCTATAGGCATTATTTTTTATTTTTTTAAAAAAATAATTCATTTAAGTATGACCTAAAGCTGCGCTTTTGAGATTATAAGCGCCGCTATAGGTTACCTATAGCGGCGCTTATAACACAAAATAAGCGCTGCAATAGGTCATATGACCTATTGCAGCACTGACTATAGCAGCGCTTAAAAGCGCTGCTATAGGGTCAAAAAAAACGCTGCTATAGAATATTTCTGTAGTAGTGGTGGTTACTAGCGGTTTTACATTCCGCTAGTAAATCACCCGTGACTAACATTTAGTGGCGGTTATAAAAACCGCTGGTAATATGGTCAACACCGCTACTAATCCAGTAGCGGAAACAAAAACCGCCACTAATCAGATACTAGCAGCGGTTCAAAACCGCTACTAATGAGGAAAAATTAGTAGCGGTTTGTGAACCGCTACTGGATACTCAAAAATATAAAAAAAAATTCTGATCAGACCCAATTTTACTATTTGCAATAATGTTTAATTTTATAAAACATTTTTAAAAAATTTAACATTAAACATTCATAAAAAAAATTTATCACATTTTCTCAATTGTTATAACCAAAATGATATGTCAAATAAATAATTCATAGTATGAAAAAAGGTGATTATAACCAATCAATTTAATTTAATAGTATTCAAATGAAGATAGTGAGTACGTACACATGAAAACAAAAACAAAAAAGTTAGTAGATATATATGATTGAAAATTGAATGAAATAATTAGAATAAAAAAAATATAAGATAAATTAATGAGATTGATGGAAAAATTAAGAGCATCATAGGAGAAGAATTGAGAAGGAAGGTTTTATGAGGTTGAATGAAATGAGGAGAGGAGTAGGTATTTATAATTGTTGTAGGCGGGAATCAGTAGCGGTTTTAGTGGCGGTTAAGAGAACCGCCACTAACTGCACCAAAAACTGGTACTTGCGCATTTAGTAGCCGTTCTTGAGAACCGCTACTAATAGTAGCGGTTATTTTTTGAAAAACCGCCGCTTAAACCGCTACTAAATTACGCCTGCAATTAATGAATTTGTTAAGTTAGTAGCGGTTTTAAGAGAACCGCCACTAACTACACAAAAAACCGCTACTAATTAGTGGCGGTCTTAAGAGAACCGCCACTAACTACATGACCTTCCAATTTCTCGCGGTTTTTCCAACACAACCGCCACTAATGTGACGCCACTAAGTTTCCAGCCAATTGGCGCCACTTTAGTGGCGGTTTTGTGAGACTAACCGCCACTAAAATACGCCACTATCTTTGATATTGGTCAAACAGACGGATTTAGTCGCGGTTTCTTATTAAAACCGCTGCTAATGTGTAATTAGTGGCGGTTTTAGTTTTCCGCTACTAAATGAAACGCCAGTAAACCATGTTTTTTTTTTGTAGTGTATATAGTCCGGATTCGCCCTCGATAGGCCGGATACACTGAAAAAAGATCAGACGGATGAGAAGTGATCTGAGAGAAATTGACAGTTGACTCAATCAGCATTTATTGCTGATTGAAATTCAAATCGGTTCTTTTAGGGAAATGAGAGAATTTGTCATAATGACTTATTGGCGACATTAGTGAGAGGCAATTATGACGGTGGTATTCTTCTTTTCTGGCATTTGCTCCTAAACCCTATATAAAGGAAGTTTCCCTCATTGTGTTTTTAACTCCAGCCAAGAGAAGTCTCTCTCTGACTTCTCTCCCAGCTTTCTTTCTGGTGATTTGCTGTGCAAATCCGATCTAGGTTCTTGTAACCTAGATAGTGGTGAGCCTTGAGAATCATTTTATTCCCGGCTCCGATAATATTATTTGTTTGCTTTATGTGTACTAGGTTACGAATCGTGAACCCGGTTCGAGTTCGAGCGTTCGAGTATTCAGGTGCTCGTGTAACAACATTGGCATCAGATCCACTTGATTCTGAGGCTGGAATTCAAGTAGGCCTGTCACTTATTTTTCCGCTGCACAATATTTATTAGATTAAATATGCACAAAATAAGCATGAGTATTTCTGAATTTTAATTGCTTAATTTTGGATTTTAAAATTCATGCACGATGAACATATATATTGTGTTTATATATAAAGATGCATGAGATTCCAATATGCAATTATTTTTCAAGGAATATTTGCTTTTCAATATTTCTTTCAATATTTCTGGATTAGTTCTGGGTTTAACTAGTTACTGTGTGTATGTAATAAACCCAGATCGGGTTTATCTTGATTATTGAAGGCTAGATTATTTTTTCCAGATTACTGTAACTTACTATGTGTATATAAAGCCAGATGTGTTTCTGTTCTTGCTTAGTGTAAGATAATTTTTTCCAGATCGCACAAACATGCTTAGTGCTTGTGCCTGTGTTTATTCGGTTGATATAACCTGCGTTGCTTTTCAAAAACGCATTCTTCAGTTTCTGGATTCAACTCTGGGTTTAAATTTATGTTAGTTGCCGTTTGTATAAATTATCAACCCAGATGCATGTCTTGCTTACTGTGATAATAAACTTGAATTTGTCTAGATCTAATGAACAAGTTCATCGAAAGTTTGCATGCTTTGGATCATATATTTCTGTTTCGGGAAATACAATGCTACTATTACTGTGTGAATATATATAAAAGCCAGATCCCTTGCTTACTATCAAGCATATTATTTTTCAGATCTGATGCATATGCTTTACTGTATTCTTGTGTTTATTCAGTAGAGATAACCTGCAATTTTCTTTTGAAATCATAAATGCTTCGGCTTGTAGAAGTTCATAGCTTTATATTGTAATTTATATTGTTTCTTCTCGTTTCTGGAAATGCAGAGGAGAAAGTTGTAATCAGAAATGAATACTCCATTGATTGCACGAATCCTGGGATATGAAGTCTTCACCAACATAGAGGAGAAAGTTGTAGAATATGTTGCCCCTTTGTGGGAATGGAATATATACGAATTGAAGAGGTGGTTCCATCCTCAGATTTTTGCTTGAATTATGAGTGCACACCCACGCCATGAGGGGAGATGAGAGGATAAATACTTTTGAAAACCATTTTTGGATAGTCGTTTTTCTATTAACTCTACCTATCACTTTCTTTTTGTAGGTATTCACTAGTTAGGCGATCCCATTTGGAGAGCTATCTGAAAGTGGCTAGTACCAAAGAAAATCAAAACCTTCATGTGGATCTTTATGGATGGGAGAGCCCCATACATTCTAGCTAAGGTTTCAGAGGGGGGTGGCAGGATCTCCATGTTGCCTGTTTGGATGTATGGTAGCTAGTGATTTGATGCATCTACTCATGGATTATACAAATGCCAAATAAAGATAGGATTCGATCGTGACAACTTTGTTCAAAGAACAATTCTTTTCACTTGGTGGAACAGAGTGGGTGCAATGGAACCTGAAGCAGGAAGCAGGAAAGAGTTTTACAAAGAAGATAATGTGGCCTACCATCTTTGGGTATATCTGTTTGGATATGTGGGTGGACAAATTAGAAAGCTATTTAATGAGGAGCACAACTTGGAGCAACAAGGAGCAGTTGACAGTTTCTTGAAAGCTACGTGGAACCAAACCTTATTATCTTGGTGAAGCTTCTATATTTCCTAGATTACCAACAAGGGAGGATGCAACAACACTCGACCAGATTTTTTCAGACTTGAGACTGACAAACTAGTTTTAGTATTAGGAGGAAAGTGGTTGTGGAGGTATCATTCGTAATCTGTCAAATGGTTGTACATCACAGCTTATGAATGTGCTACCAACCATTGTGGAACTCATTGTTGTGATTTAAGGACTTTTTTTGACCAAAATGACTCATGGACTTCATTTATGTTGGAACAAGAACTTTAGGAAAATTGAGGTCCCCCCAGATTCTATAGAAGTAGTGAATTTGTTAATGAAAAGAGTTGTTACAAATCATCCTTTCCGTGACATTGTAGATGACGCTAGGCTATTAGTGGCAAGGGATTGGCATGTTAAAGTAGGATACACTTCTAGATATGAAAACTCCCAAGCTGATCGAATGGCAAAGATGGCGCATAGATTGACAGAAAACTTGTCATTTTGACAATCTTCCAGCCCCACTGAACTACATGTAGTTTGATGCATTCTGTTCTCTTTCTAGATTTCGTATGCTCTTCTAAGCATTGTTATCCAGATACAAAAGCAATGGTTAGATGCACCTAATAGACCATCTAACCATCACCACCCGTTGAACCCAATTTAGAGCGGAGGTTGAACCCAATTTCAGCAGGCTACTTTCACTCCATCCTACACCCCCCTCAAATGATAGCATTCATCTTCCAACTCTGCTCCCATCTACCTTAACCTCACAGCTTCCATATCCACCACCTTCCATCACCACCCGTTGATTTCATCTTCCTCTGCGGTTTCTTCTCTCCCACATTAAATCTGTCCATTCCACCTCAACTTCATGGATTCTCTGTGCTTCAGACGAGTTGTGGTTGTATGTAGCTCCATGAATGGTTGAGTCCATCTCTCTTGAAGATGGAGACTGGGGTTTGAGTTCCAGGGAGCTTAATAGGGAGTTTCTTTAGTTCAATTCATTTTCTCTTACCTATATTTAAATTCTCTAAGTGTAGAATGGCACTATATGTGATGTTGAAATTGAGATTTAGAGTTTATTATCTCTGTTAATTTGAACCATTGTAATTTGGATTGAGTTTTGTAGTTTGGTGATTGATATAGATGTAATTCCTTTTGCTGGTTCAATGAGATTATATTTTCTGTCAACACTTTTAGGAATTTATGATCGCTTTTTTGCTAATTGTGAATGCATCGAGTTGGAGAATTCAATGTAATGAAGAAATAAAGTACATTGACTTAGTTTTAGGAAGTGGTTACTTGGCTAGAGTCCTAGAAGTCACTACCAATTAACAGCACTAGACTTTACGGGAGGTTAAGGTTAGCATTTCGACTAAGTGAATCATTGTATCCCATAATCTAATTGAACTAGGATGGCCGCCAATTCATTTTCAAGAGCCTCATTGTCACACACTACTCACTTTCATATATCCATTTTAATTACTAAAAAGATGATAAATAGTAGCATTAGATTTGTTTAATTGTATCACAATAATTTTTCAGTGAAAATCAATTTCACAACTCTTTTTATATTGTTTTCTATATTTAATTTAGTCAAGGATGTCAAATTTAAAAAGTTCCGTGAGAGACCCTAGTTGCGCTTTGCTACATAATTTGGTGATTTGAATTTAAACCAAGACAACTAAAATGAGTTAAATCACCATCATGATGTAGACACAGCAAAATTAGTATATGACCCTTTTTCATTATAAAAAAATCTTGCGTACATCACAACAACAGAAAGGCTGATTCACATGAAATAAGTCCATAATATCTCCACTCACGCCGCACACAATCACCAAGTCCAAGCGCACACAAGAATAGAGAGGCTTAAAATGGAAAACAACTTGACATAACTCAAATGAATGATTTTTTGTTCAAGAAAAAATAGTTTATGCCTTACAAAGAATAACAAAGCCTGAATAAAATAACTATAACACCAAACCTAAATAAGAAAGTTTATGGTCTTACATCATGTAGAAAATCATCAAGGAAATGATAATCATTGTTATGAGGGTAGCCAAGAGTCTTTTATCAAAAGGAACTACCGAGCCTGAAGATGGATTCTGCCTCCTGTAGCTAAAAAAGAGGCAATATTCTCAGCTAGACTGCTGGAGGAACAAAAACTAATATAAAACAAATCAAAACAATCATTGAAAGAAAGAAGGATATAAGAAATGAGATTCAAGGGGGTTTTAAGGCACTTACATTTGCAGATCCTTGAGGGGGCCACAAAATAGAACATTATCTGGTGCAGCCATCTCTGTATCACCATTTTTCTCAGGATCAACAATTCTCAGATATGTTTCTTGTCCTAGATACCACCTATCCAGGTTTTCTGCTCTCAAATTCCATGATCCAACATTGTCAAGAGAAACCAGGATTGCTGTCCATCCACCAGCATAAACCTATAAAGCCAATAAAAAGAATGAAATTTAGGATCTTCAACCATGTGAACTAATTATAAAGCGCAAGGTTCTTCAACAATTCCTATTGAGATAAATTTAGCAGAGTAAAAAAAGATAACTCATACTGTGTCTAGTATACCTTGCTTAGAAATGCAACTTATATGGAGAAAAAAAATACCTAAGATAGTTTCTTGTTCCAATTTTTTAAAAATAAATCAGCCCAAATTTCTTTTAACTTGCTTTGAAGTCGAGAAATTGAGATTTATTGTAAGCTGGTGATATTATCTGACCCAAAAATTGCTTAAGAGCGTAAATTATTGAAACTATTATTCAATGAAATGGAAGAGCTTATACTAAATGAAATGTCCTCCAGAAAGGAAGCTATGTAATCATCATCTTGGTAGTAAAACAAAATAGCAGGGATTCACCAAAGAAAAAAAAAACAAAAAAACAAAATAGCAGGGAAGTATAATTTCAACACTATAAAGGGATTAAAAAAAGGTTAAATGGCCACATCAATGAAAGGATTGTACATGGGACATTTAAATAGAAAAGGCATACCTGAATTGAGCTACGAGGAATAGCATCCAATTTATTATATTGATTTCTTGAATCTTCTGACCAATTACCATAGGCCATCCTGTATAAAAAGAAAAAATATCATTTAAATGGAATGAGTAATGACAACAAAATATAGAAATGCACTCTAACTTATTTTTTTCACCAAGGGGGTTTGTCTATAAAATACCAGCACATTAAAAAATAGCTTAGAGCTTATCATATGAATGATGCATATCTACCATTCATATCCAATGTGACACAGTAATTTAAAATGTGTTCAATACTATATATCGCATTATGTCTAGAATATGCAGCTATCGAATTCTCACATCCTTGCTACTTTAAAGGTTTCTTACCCAGCTACAAAAGCAGAATACCCGTCCAAATGAAAACTCTGCATTGTGGTGTCATTGTTTTGCAGCACAATTTCTATGAACCCCTTATAAGGAGCATTAATGATAGATGTGCCCTTCAACGGAAGTCTGTCCAAAGGCTTTCTGGGAAAATCAAGCTTATATACCCCGGTCAAGTTCTGCTGGTCAGCGAGCCGAAATGGTACTTGGGGATTAACAAATGAAATCCCATTAATGGCAGCCTGAACTTCTCCATCGATTGTCACTGGTGGCAGAACCTTTAGTATATAAGTGTCTGTTATATTGATGGAGCCATAATGATAAGATCCTTGAGGGATGGGACGAGCTCCACTAGCAGATGTATTTTGCCTGATCAACAACATAAATAATTTATTGCAAAAATACTCAAATGAAGAATGAAATAATTGGCAAAGAAGAATGGAGTAAAGACTTAATTTTACAATATCAGATGTTCTAACACACCTCACACGTAGTGCCTGATTCATTGAATTCTCTTTGCAGTATATCTCATTTGGTGGCTTTGGCAGAGGACCAGTAGCAGGTCCATCGGAATTAGAGTAACGAAGGATTGCTACACCTGTGACTCTCTCCCACAATAATCCACTCACAAACCTGGCACTTGCTACAATATAGTAGTCTGAAGTCGCATTTTGGTCCATAGTAACAAGAAAAGAGTAAGACTGCCCAACATGAATATCAAATTGGGTATAATTTGCTTGAACTGTATAGTATCCCTCCGTTTCTGCCAACAGTAGATGATGATGCTGTATCCTAAAGTTTAAGCTGGTGGATATCCCCACATTGTGCACGCGAATTCTATAAGTCTTGCCTGCCAAAATAGTTTGTGCTTTTGATCAGATTTTATACACTAAAATGTTAACCATCTAGGTGTAATTTAAAAGGTTATAAAATGTTTCATAGAGAAGTTAGCACCAAATACAACGCTACACTTCAAATCACGGTTAAAAATTAGATATAATAACATGTCGCACTTTATTTCACATCCAACATCATATCAGTTCTGGCTGTTACAGAGAAAAAATTAGGAGAAATTATGACCATAAACACTTTAAATTCTCAATTTCTAAATGAAACAGTGAGACATTGAAGTCCATTGCCAAAAGAAATAAGAAAACTGCAACAACATACATTGAGAAACATATTAGTTAAATAATCTACTCAACAAAGCAATCAAGTTATCTTCTCAAGTTCCATGAAGAGAGAGAACAATACCAGGATCAACATTAATAGTTTCATACTGGATGCCATCAGGTACTAGAGTAGCGTTGTATCGGTAAGGTCCTTTCCCATTGATGAGAACTCCATCTGGTATACCAAGTTCTTCTCCATCGTCAAGTACTGTTCTCAGGGTCTAAATTTAAGAGAAGCATTTATTCCAGTAAATAATCAATCAGGAATTTAAGGAGAACATACACTATCTTAAATACTTCAAAGCAATAAAAATCATTGAAATAGTTACTGACCATGTGGTCTTTAGTATACCAGTCACCAATGATAAGAACAATTTCCCCATCTGGCTGGGCAAAAGGAATCGGGACAGCCTCCCTATTGTTGATAACAAAGGGACCAAAACCACCAGAGGCCCTTTGGAAATTAAGAGAAGGGAAGTAAAAGAAGCTCCCAATCTGATCCTTCACTTGAAATTGGTATGTCCAATTCTGTCTGGGATGAATAGGACAATTTGTGCCTAGAACACCATCTTGCCATGCATTTCGTCGCATTTGAACCCCAGGCCTAGGAAAAACATTTTCCATATTGTTTAAATTAGAACATGTTAACCATTGACTATGAAGCGCTATAATTAACAGAAAATATTAAGCATCTATATATTATATAAAACAGGGTACTTCCAATTGTATTTAAATAATATACATTTTGTTGCTGTGGGGACAATATCATTACACGTATCAGTACAAGTATTAGTGCTTCTTAAACCGAAGAGAGTAGAAGAAGAAAAAAAAAATCGTATTTTTTATACCAACCAAGTCATAAGAAGGTCTTCATCCAATTCATTCAGAACATTCACAACTACAATGTTACCAGTAGTAACATTAATAAGAGGGCCTGGAAACTTGTCATTGATTGCTATAACCTGCAACAAGATTGTTTTGAACAGCAGAGTCAGACCAATTTCAAACGGGAAAACAGGGGGAAGAAAAAGGAATTTTTGGATCGCATATAAAATATAGAGAAAAATATACAAAAAGACATAGAAAGACGTATAAAATCTCAATTACGAATTCAGCAATGCATGCACAAAATTTAGATCTCTAAAGTTTTCAAAAGAAAATATTTTGATAAAAGACACCATTGATATGAACTTTAACATTTTCTCATGATCGAAATTCAACATTCTAGAAAAGACTATGCGTACTGATTCAGTATTGAACTTCACATATTGTCTCTCTGTTTCAAAGATCATAAAAAGGCACCATCTTGATACTCAAAGGCAACGATATATCTTGTTGAGCCCGATCAAGATAATGTGAATTAAATTAACAAGATTATAAAAAGTCTAGCAAATTTTCAGGCGAAGGTTAAATCAATGCTACACAAAAGTGGTAAACTGTATAATCATAAAGGACGCAAATTACTCGTCGTCGTCACTATCATAAACAACAATGGAGAAGATAAAGAAATGAGTACAAAGAGACATAGAAACACGAAGCGGAATAACAAAATACAAAGTTAATATTACAAATCCAGCAATGCACCCACAGAAGTCGAACCCCTAAAGTTTTCAAAACAATTTTTTTCATAAAAGAAAATTGAAGTGAAATTTAACATTCCAGAAAAGACTAAGCGCACTGACTAAGAATCAAACTTCTTCTTGAAAAGATGTCTACTCTGTTTAAACGATTCTCAAAAGTCACCATCTTGCTAATCAAAAGGCACTATCTAGTTGAGCCAGGTCGATAATATGAATTACACTAACAAGATAATGAAAAATAAGCAAAGAAAACAGAAAATCTAAAAAGAATATATTAAAAGAATCCAAACTAACCATTATAATAAATTTCAAACAAAAACAACGGACACGAATTCAGAAAAATCAAGAGCGAAATGCAAATTATTCGTAATCGTCGTAGTCATAAACGACAGTAATAAATCTTGAAAAGATGTCTACTCTGTTTCAACGATGTTCAAAAGGCAACATCTTGATACTCAAAAGGCACTATCTTGGTTTAGCCAGGTCGGTATTATGAATTAAATTAACAAGATAATAAATACTAAAGCAAAGAAAACATGAAGTATAAAAAAGAATGTAGCTAAAGGATTATACAGTGTGAATGAGAGTGGTGGAATTCAAACTATCCTTTATAACATTCAAATATGTACATTCTTTAACACGGAAGGCACGACAATTTTTTTTTTAAAATTTAAATACTACACAGAGTTGCTATAACCATAGAATCAATTTCTTGCAAATTCAGAACAACCATGAGTGAAATGCAAATTACTCATCGTCTTCGACAGTGAAGATAATGAAGGAAGTAAAAAGAAAGAGAAAGAACGAAATTAACAAGAAAATAAAAAATTCAAGCAAAGAAAACAGAGAATCTAAAAAAAGAATGTAGTAAAAGAATTCAAAGTAACCATTATAGTAAATTTCAACCACAAAGAACGCATGCAAATTCAGAAAAATCAAAAGCGAAATGCAAATTACACGTAGTCGTTGTCATTGTCATCATGAAGGACAGTGAAATAATCAGAAAGAAAAAGAGTGAAAGAAAGAACCTGTTGAGGAACGCCGAGAGGAGAGGCGGTGATGTAAGAAACTCGAAGCTCATTGAAGACTGTTGGGTCTCCGGCCAAACAGAGGAAAGAGAGCAATGAAAAATGGAGAAGCAAGGAGAATGAGAAGACGGAGAGACCCATTCTCAAACACACGAATCAAATGGAAATTTCACAGAGAAAGCGAAAGAGAAAGAAGAGAGAGTGAGCCAAAGTTGCTTAGGTCGCAAGAGAGTCTGAAAATGTAAGAGCAAAGGGCTGGTAGTCTCGTTTATTGGCGCGAGTCAGAGGGTTTTTTTCCCCCACAGCGAGAGTGTCTTTTTTATTTTCTTTTTTAACCAAAACGAGAGTGAGTGTCTGAAATTTTGGGGAAATTACATATTACTCTAGTGTCATTTATCTAATTTACTCCCTCGGCTTACTAAATATAACACTCATTTACCTAATTTATTTATATTAAAGATATTAGTTAGGTTAGTTGAAATCATATTATATTATTAAAAACACCATAACCTTCTATTTTTAATCATAGTTTAATTTCCCTCTCTTGTTTGTTTATTATTAAGGAGTATCAATACGGTTAATTTGAGAAAATTTTGAAAAAAATTTAAAAGAGATATTGTATTTAGAAATAAACAAACCTCCTCAAATAGGTTATATATTTAGGAACGGCGGATGTGGTTAATTTAGAGAGGTTAAGTAAGATTATAAGTTAAGTAAGTTAGTTAAGAGAAAAATGATAATTATATTCAAAAAATTAAAAACAATAATGTACTATTTAAATGCAAAATACACCATAAAGGCATAAACTAGTTCCTACATTTAATATCTCATATAAGTAATGTAAAATAATAGTAACTATCTATCATTCCTTTATGTAAATTATCAATTTTTTCATTTTTTTTAAAAATGATAAATAATCATGTTTTAACTTTTAATATTGAAATTAGTTATGTAAAAATAATTTTTTTATATATGCAAGTTTTGAGGTTAATTTAATAGTATAGTTGTATAGAAATACAAAATAATTTAAAATTTAACAAAAATTGAGAAAAAAGAATTTGAAATCAAGCTACCATTAAATCAGTTCGAATTTCACCACATGAAAACATGATAAATGGATGTTTATTTTTTTTTCTTCTTTTTTTTTTTTATGGAGTGGACGTTTACATTTTAAGAACAAAGGAAAATCATACTACAAAATGGCAATCATTGTGTGTGTGTTTAGATACCACCATTGAAGGGATTGAAGGGCCCAACGTGGATCCAAGAAGAATAAGCCAATTTAGAAAAAAAAAAAAAGAAAAAGATGTTTGGATATGCTTATTTTGAGAATGACTTTTGGTCTAAAATGACTTCTGCAACACCAAAAGTCAGAAGCAAAAAAAGTGGTTTTTGGCTTCCGACTTCTGACTTCTGGTGGGTGCCACGCCCTTTGTTATGTATTATTTAATAAAGTGGATAGGAAAATTAGACTATTAGACCCCTAAAATTCTCAAATAAGATAATTTCTTTTAATCTAAAATTTTCTTTTTATCTCCAAAAATTTACCATAATAATTTCTAACTACTTTCTCCCACAATATACTCCTTTGAGCTAAAAATATTATATTTTAAAATTATTTTCCTGAAAATAAGGGAGAAACTAAGCCTTTAATAAGAATATATGCATATTATATATGTATTATTTAATGACAATAATGCCCATTTTAGTAATTTTTCATCTAAACTTGCTTTTCAAAATAATCATCCAAACATGTTTCTAAAAGTCATATTAAAAAAAAGTCACTTCTATCATCACAAATCCAAACATAAATCACTTCACACAATATGACTTTTATCCAATCTTACTTCTGAAAAAGTCATTGTGGAAAAAAAGTCATTTCTCAAAAGCTCAATCCAAACACATGTACATTAGATGAGCCTGCACTAGAAATTATAGGATCATGCTCAAAATTCATATACATATATATATAGTTTACACGGTAAGTGATGAGTGATGACGAGCGACCTTTAAAATATCATAACTCCCTCCGGTTCTAATTATAAGAGCCAGTTGACTTTTTTGGAAAAATTAAGGATGCAAAATACACCATTTTAAATTGTTTATATTTATTTTTCCCTCAAAACTAAGTTATTTTACTTATAAATTATCATATAATCTAATTACATGTCACATATATTAAGATTTAGGGGTCTAATTTGCTTCCTTAATCTCCCAAAAAAAGTCAACTAACTCTTATAATTAGGACCGAAGGTAGTACTACTTTTAAATTATTTGGTCTAATGATTCATAAGTGAACAACCAAGCTAGTTCAGATTGGATTCTTGAAAATAAAATATCATGAAGGGGTAATTAATTACAGGTCCCGTATAAGGGACTTAATTAAGATGAGGTCCCATGAAATCACCTAATTAATATGAGGTCCCATGAAGTTGTTATTGCAGGTCAAAAAGTTGTTATCGCAAGGTCACAAGTTGTTACAGACCAAGAGTGATTTTCAGGCCACAAGTTGTTATGGCAGGACAAAAAGTTGTTATTGCAGGCCGAAAAGTTGATATTGCTTGAACGATCGGCTGGAGCGAGCCTGGAGGGGCGGCGCCGTCGCCGTTGGCGCCACGTCGTCAGTGGGGGTGCTTCCCAACTACCGCGTTTGTCCTTTCCTCCTTTCTCTTCCTCTCCCGGACCCGATCTTCATCGTCATCATCACTCCATCTCTTCCTCGTCAAGCTGCGGTGAGGCGATTAGGAGCCGGCGATGGCGGCAACCGGCGTCATTGGAAGGGGTTAGTCCTTCCCCATTCTTGGCCGATTTCGTTTTCCCTCTCCCTTGGATATATGTGGCGTGCCGTGAGGAAGAAATAGAGAGAGTGACTGGAGTTGTTGCCTGTGGTTTTGGGTGATTCCCGCAACTTTTAGCGGCGACTTTGGTAACCTTAGAGAGTATGTAAGCTCTTTTACATTTTCCCTCTATTTTGTGCTTTATTTCTTGATTTTTCCCAAAGAGTAAAGTTAGGGTTTGTTGAATTTCGAAATTCTGACTTGATTGGGGAAATTGCCCAGTTCTGCATGTTTATTTAGACTACTTGATGATGGTAATGTGGTTTAATTTGGCCCTATGTGAGATTTTGCTTGCTTAAAGTTGAATTAAGCTAAGTTTACAACAAGAAAATCCTTTGAATTTGGGCTTTTGAGCTTGATTTATGAATTCTAGAGGGTTAATGGAGTTCAACGATGATGTTAGTTGGGTTATTGAGTTTGATTTAGAGTTTTGTTGAGAATTGGGATTTTTAGGTGTTTTAGAGAAGTAGAGTGTTGCCATTGGGAATATTGAACATGGAAATTGAGTTACATTAATTAAATGAGGATGTTTGACTATGTTTGAGTAAGGTTGATGAAGAATTTTGTGTGAAAAAATTATGGAAGAATGTGTGTAATCATAGGAGGTTATGAGGCGAGAAGGAAAGATTAGTGTTTTCTTGGTATATTCTTTTGGTTAAAAATAAATGTTGGTTCACATATGTTGATTGAGGTTAGTAGGGGATTATGGACAAATGAAATTGGGAATAATTGTAGTGTTTTGGATTTTTGAGTAATTCGACAGATTAAATTGGGAATAGGCTAGAGCTTGTTAAGTTGGGTAAATTTCCTTACATTGCCTCCTCTTGTTCTTGAATTTGAAAGTGAATTTTGTTAGGGTTTGATTAATTTCTAAGATTATGAGCTCTTTGGTGATTTTGGGTATTCCATTTGAATCTCCTAAGCTTATCTATGATTGTGGAAACAATGATTTGTGAGAGAATTGACTTGGTTAATTTTGGTTGTTTGAAGAGAGGGAAAATTGCAAGGTAGGCCTAGGATTTGACTTGAGGGTTGTTTTAGAAGTAATATGATAATTGTTTATTGATGTTGGGTATGGATATGGGGTTATGTTTAAGTGGATAAATGGTGAACTTTGACTTAGAATAATTATGGGAGCATTTGGATCATTATAGGGAGTTGTAAGGCAAGAGAAGAAAGGGTTTATGTTTCTTTGGGGTTTATGTTAACCATAACTTAATTTGGTGGTTCTAATATGATAACTAAGGCTAATAAATAATCGTAGAATGATGGAATGGGAAAGGACTAGAATAGAAATGGATTTGGGTGGTTTAGGATAATATACGGTCTAATTATGACAAATATGAGGGTTTGAATGTCTTCACGAGGTTATTGGTGCTTGACGATGTCTAATTAGGATGTGAACGATTAGGGTTGTGGGGGGACGTATTAAATTGGATTTGGATATTTAAAGTTTAGAAAGGTTTGAGATATTTGGGGAGATTGAGTAATGAGGATTGGGATGAGGAAATGCTTGTCTTGATATTTACTTAGTTATTAATTGAATTTTTAAGGTATTGGATTGTTGAGAATATATAGTGTCCTAGGCTTGATAGGAGTTTAATTTAACTTAATCAAGCCAAATAGACGTGAATTATGTATTTACTTTGTGTATTATGTTCTCTAGTGATTGTAGACCCTGCTGGATCGAGCTGAGCTCGAAGACTCTGCGTTCTGGTATTTTCTTTTTGTTTTTTGGGCTATTCCTAACCGCTCTCACCTCACTACATTATTGTGTGTGATGTTAGTCCGGATTTTCTAAATCCCTTTTTATACATGTGTCATCTCTTAACTTATAACTGGAATTTTAAAGTTACTTTCATATTAATGAGCCTATGGGGTGCTTTTGAATTCAATCTATTTTCATATGAAAATACCAAGATTCCTGGTATATGTATTATCTATTCTGGCTGACTGAATGGTAGTACAGAGTAATGGTTAACAATATACTGATGGTTGAAAGTTGCATATTCCACAGCTCTTGAGGATAATTATCGTTATTGTTGTTACATGTAACACCCCAAATTTCAGAAAATAGGAAAAAGGAAATTTTTAGGATTTTAGAAATTTGACTAAATATTAAAAAGCATTGAAAATAAATTTATGATGTTTCAGGCATTTTTAATAATTTTAAGGTTTATTTTCTTTAAGAAATAAAGAGAAATAATTAGAATATACTTAATTTGGAGAAAAGGAATAATAAGGATGTAGTTGAGGTCTTAGAAAGGTATTTAGAAATTAAAAAGCCTTATAAATAAATTTATGAGGCCAGGTGTATTTTTAATAATTTTTAAAAGTTTATTTTCTTTATTAGTTAAAGAAAAATAGTTGTGAGATAAATTTAAATAAGGGAATATTTAGAACCTTAGGGTATTGTTTGACATTTAAAAAGTCTTATAAATAAATTTGAAAATTAAAGCTTCTCTAGGGAAATTATTTTGGGAACAAATTCAGATTTATTTGCAAATGGAAATGGTAAATAAACTTACCATTTAATAGAAAATAGAAAAAGGAAAATGCAAAAGACAATATCTGCCCCTAGTTGGAAAATATCTTCAATAAAAAGAAGGGGCAAAATGGTAAAACATCTATTTAAAAATATCCTCTGATTCCCTCTAAATAAATGCCTCACACGTGTCCCTTGTTCTTGTATATACTCCCTCTCCGCTGCGCCACACACACACACACACACATACACACCTCTCCCTCCCGAGCCCCTCTCTCCTTCACTTTCCTCTGCGTTCTTCGACGGCATCAGCGGCTATCGACGGCGAGAACGGCGACGGTCAGCGGCGGAAACTGAGGGGAAACGTTCCAGAAGCTGAGGTACACCTTCGGTGAGTTTCTCCCTTTTGTTTTCTCTCTTCCCCGGTCCGATTTCGAGTGAGTCTGAGGGAAGGGATTAATTGGGTCTTAGGGGTTGTAAATCCTTCAAATTCATAAAAAAGGAAGCTTAGGATCTGATTAATAACCCTTGTGAACGAATTCGAGTAAGGAAGTAGGATTTATAAGTTTTCCCCGAATTCCTATGTCTGTGCACTGTTCATCCGACGCTGCTATTGTTTGTTCTTCGGCGATAATTAGTTCAAAGCTTGATTAAACATGATTAGGAGTGAGTTTGAATGCATAAAGTGCCTTATATGCTGATTTTCTGAAGTTTGAAATTTTTAGAAAATTTCTTCTTCTTCCTCTGTTTCATTCGAATCCGGCGGGTCCAAGGAAGCCAAAATTAATGAAGCAATGAATTTAGTGGTAGGAGGCAATGAGATATGTCTTGCATGTTGAAATTTCTGGTTCTGGATGAATTTGGCATTTTTCCCTCTTCTTCTCAGTTCTGTCAGATTTCTCGTTCTTATTTTTCCCTGTACCTTCAAATTTTGTTCCTCTGTGCTGCTGACTTATGGTGCACTAAAGAGTATGTTCTTGTGATTTGTTGCTGATGGAATTGATGTTTAGCTGAGTATGTGAATTGGTGCAATTTTTCTTGCTCCTTGTTGATTGTTCTGCTCGACAGGTTCAACGGCAAAAGAGGAAAAATTTGTGACATTTAATTGTGTAGGAATTGATGTTGGTTAATTATGGGATGTTAGTTGTTCAATTATCTTCCTTCTCTTGCTTGCTCTGCCTACGGGTTCATATCAGAAAAAGGGGAACCTTTGTGATTTTAGTTGAGTGAAATTTTTGATAAACTGGACATAGGAAAAAGGGGAAATTAGAATAAGAGAGTTTGATTTTCTTCCCTCCCTATTTGTCTTGAGTTTCTGCGTTTTAGTAAGAAGAAAGAAGTGATGGTGATAAGATTTAGCTAGAACTACATCTTGTATGTTAAGAGTTTGTAATTTCTGCAAATTCAAGACTTATGGTGATAATAGTTTTCTGTTAATTTCCCTGCTTCTGGATGGTTGTAGTAATTTGAAAGAAATTGGTGAGTTAGATAATCCTGAAATTTTGAATGTAAGGAATAAAGAATTGAATATATGATTTGTTAACTTGAGAATTATCTCTTATAGGTGGCTGTGGAATTTTAGGAAATGAAATAAGGAAAAATAATCCAAAGTGTTAGAAATGATATTTATATTATTAGTTTTGATAGGCTTTAGTGTTATTGGAATATGGGACTATAAGAGAACCTTTGAGGTTTAGTTTTAAGATTGAAAAATTAGAAAGAACTGGATATTATGGTGTATGAGTGATTGTTAATTATGTATGCAAAAAGGGAAAAGGGGGATAAAGTATTTGGCATTTATGTTTGGAGCTAAACACATAACTATAAGCCTAGATGCAGCTAGAATAGCTATTTGTTTATGTGCTTATCTTTAAATCTGTAATTTAGTGATAAATTGGTTGAGTGTACGTTGATTTTCTAAAGTTAAGTGTAACATCCTAAAAAATTAATTGAGGATTTGTGGGGGTAAATAGGAATTGATTAGTGAGAAATGATGGATTATGAGAATATTTGAAGGATTTTGAGGTATTTTACAGGATTTTAAAGGCCTAGTTTCTTCCTTATTTTGGACAATAATAATTTTGGGAGAGATTATTTTTAGGCTCAAAAGAGGTTAATATGGGAGGAAATAAATAAAGGATATTATGGGAAAATTTTGAGAGTGAAAAGAAAATTTTTTATTCAAAAGAAATATCTTATTTAAGAATTTTAGGGCCCAGTAGTATATTTTCCACTCTGCCGACACTCATTTCCTCGCCAGTAACTTTTACTGTTTCAATTATTATTTCCTCAACCAATCACATTCAACTACCATTTATATATATTATATTATATTATTAATATAATATATTATTATATTATATTATTCTTTTACTATTACATACACACACGTTCCCTCTGTTTCTTGCCTTCTTCATTCTCTCTCTCTCTCTCTCTCTCTCTCTCTCACTCTCACGCCTCTATCTCTCTCTTGCTCTCTCTTTCCACCATATATATTCCTATCACTGGACTTATCAGAGTCCGTCAGCATAGGAATAGTAAGTTTTTCGGCCAACTAAGCACATTTTTGGAACCCCGTAAGTCTCCTCTACATTTCTATGTCATTAGTTTTTCGATTTGTTATACTTGAAAAATTAGACCTTGTTTAAGTTGGTAATTTTTGGGAGTCCTAAAAATTAATAAATTGAAGCTTAGGCCTCGATTATGAGTTTTTCTGAGTAGATTTTTTATTGTTGGAAGTTTTCCTAATTATTAGGAATTTTTGGATTTATGGACGTTTTAGAAATTGGGGCTTTTAAATTATTCGAGGTGCTTATGGGTAAATTGATGATTTTTAGATGTTTATTAAGGTCATATGAGGGGATTTAATTAATTGATTTGATTGGGGTTTGCACCTAAAGAATTATTGAGGGATTATTGGATGTTAAGGAATTTTATAAATAGTTATTGGAAAGATTAATAATTTTTGGATATATGTATAAATGGAGTAGAGATAAATTTTAGAGATAGAAAGGGAGACTAAATGTTAAATAGAAATTTAAAATAAGTAAGGGCAAAGAAAGGGTAGTAAGTAATTTATTTTCCAACATGTGAAATTGTTGGATAAATAATTAATTGTGGTTGTATGTATAGTTGTGTAGTGCTTGAATTGCACTAAGTTAGCACGGGGGAGCTGCACTATTGTGATATTGGTGACAGCTATCAGGTAACCGCTTTCTGCTTGTTTATGTGTGTGTGTAGTGTTAGTAAGTAATTTGAAATATTATTATTTGATAATTATGATGTTATATGGAGATGATGTTTTGAATCACAGTTGAGATATGATTATCAATTGATGATTGATGAGATATGGAAATGAGATCATGAAATATTATTATTTTTCATAATATAATGTCCTGTGGAGTATTATTTTGAAATGGCATAAATTTGTGATTTGAAATATTTTGAACTGAAATATATATGATTTTGGAAATTATTTCATATATATGTATATTATGAAAATACTGGAAGGCCTGGTGCCTGATTGTAGTGTTGCATATTTATGTGTTGTATGTGAGAAATTATTTGTGTATGTGACACCGGTGAATTGGAAATTGTGCCATCACGTGATGAGGTACCCTGTTGCGCCACAGGGACTAATTGATATATTATGGGAAATAAAGGAGAAAAAGACGTAAGAGGGGAGATCGCCCCTCAAGGATTCAGAAAGGACGGAGATCCTTCTAATCCGTGGTACGGTTTAGGGAGGGTAGAAAGTCCCTTATAAATTGTATCGTGGTGATCAGGGGCGGGTGGAAGGTCCCGACTGGTCCCACATGTTTTCCCAACGCTTCTATTAAGATTCGTTTGGGTTGTTTGTGATTATCAATGATATATATTATTCTTGGAGATGATTTGGGATGGATTATTTTGTACTTATAAACAGTGAAAGATATTTGGGACCAAGATATGCATTATATGTGAATACCTGAGCATATTGTTTGAACTGGTATATATACATATATGTATTCCACTGGACACCTTGCTAGCACCCACCGCACTTAGATGAGTAGTCAGTGGTTGCGTTTGGGGCTACCCCCGTTGATCTCACTTTTGCAGGTCCTAGGAGCGAAGTAGGAGGTCAAGGGATGGATCCGGGAACTTCTCACTGATATCATGAGATACTCTGGACCAGAAGGACAGGAAGTATTGCCATATTTAGGATCATATTTTGTATGATGCTTCCGCTGAACCTTGTTATTATTCTGGGGAAAAATTATTGTATAATACCTATTATGGTATGGTATTTGGTGAATGATGTGTGGAGTTTAATCATGGATAATGTAATTTTCTGATATTGTACTGGGAAGAAAATTATATTATGATGACGGAGATTAGAGTTGAGGTTTGAGTTTAAAAGATAATATCTAAATATTATGGAAAGATCTTTTTCTAACTATGTTAGTTATTTTGTTAAGTTAATTCCTTTTCCTAACATAGTTAGCTATATAAACGTTTTAATGTTTAATTGTGAATGGTTAATAGTGGAATTAGGAAGTTAATGTTACATTAAGAACTTAGGAGAGTTGAGGAAACGCAATAAAGATTAGTGTAGATTGATTTTCAAGTACCATGGTGGGTTTGTGGTTTTGATTGTCTGATAAGAGGTGATGATGTTTAAATACGATTAGGAGGAAGAAGAGGAAATTATGGTCAAGTATTGTGGAGTATTGCTGAGGATATTCGGAGTTCTGCTATTATCAATTAATTAAATCTGGAATTTTTCTGCAATGCTTGATCTTGTTTTGTTTATTGTGATAAGATTCGATCTTGTAGTTTGGGGATTTTGGATTTTAATCTGAGCAAGGGAAAGAAGTAAATTTTGAGGAGTTTATCTATTTATGGTATTGTGGAGTTGGTAATTATAGCAATGGGTGAAGTATTTGAATAGTGATAGCCCAATCAGGGACTTTGGTGCAAGAGATGTTTTGGGATCCTCTAAAAAGACCGGATCAGGTGATTGGATTTATACATGTTATATAGCAATAATAGGTATTGATTATAGGCTAAGGTTTTGAGGGTGAATGTAGGAGACTAAGAGGATCTGAATTGATCAATGAATGGTTAAGGATTTATGTTAAGCAGGGGAAGAATAATAGTGGTGATATGAAGGAAGTTTAGCCTCTGTTGGGTTAAGAAGGAGATGTAAAAGTTAGATACTTAGTATTATTATTATTTATAATAATTTAAGGTTTAGCTTATAGATATTGGATTTTGACTGAGATTGATTGAGATTGAAGATTTGTTTGAATTATTGAGCCAATGGGGTTCGGTTCTAAATGTTTTTAGTTGTTTGAGGTTAGTGTGAAATAAAAAGGGTGATTTGGAATGAAATTGTGTTTATATCAAATTAAATTGTTAATTGGTGAATTATGGGATAATATCATGATTATAAGCTGGTGATTATTTGATAAAAGATTAATCTATGAGGAATATTTAATAGTATATTGGGAAAGGATTAAATGGGTGTGAGAAGTTGAGGATTCTGAATAATATGAGGTGATATGTCTGGGCAAATGGTCTTTTATGTTACAGATTGAAGTTTAGAGATTATTGACTTTTGCAGATATTGCTGGAGTTATTAAGGAACTTTAATATTGATAATATCGCTTTGTATTTTAAAACGATTCTGAGGTGTTAAATCAGTATTATCAAATGATTAAACTCTGATCTAGGATATTTATAGTGAATCAATTATAAGTTGCGATTATGATAAGATTAAAGTTATACTGTATAAGAATAAGGAACTAATATATAAAGTAAAAGATAGCAATAGTTAATAGATTAATTATGGTTAAGTCATTGTGATTTTTATATTTAATTTCAAAAAAGATAATAATGAGAATTAGAATAATTGATTGAAATAAATTATATTAAGTGGCCTTTTAATTTGGGAAAAAGACAAATAAACACCCTCTAATTTGTAAAATTCCATTAACAACTTCATGATAGGTATTAATAACACAACAACCTATCATGAAGTTGTTAATACTTATCATGAAATTGTTAATGGGATTTTGCAAATTGGAGGGTATTTATTTGTCTTTTTCCCTTTTAATTTTTAAAAGGGTCAAAATATTTGAGGTAAAACATACTTATATAAGATATAAAGAATGTGGTAGTATTAAGTATATTAGGACCCGAGAGAGACGTTGAATAATTATATAGAAATTTAGATATTAATTTACTGCTTATATCAAATGTCAATAGGTCTTGATAGTCACATAAGTTGAGAAGGTCAGTGGGAAGGAAAGAAGCAGATAAGGACTAAGCTTGAAGTTCATGTAGCAGTTTATTTCAGTAATAATTAAATTGCATGTATTATTTTGTAATAACTATTGCATTTAGTTGGTAAGTTGTTATTCCTCAGTTGGAGTACTCCAGGCTTAGGTGGTTCGCTACCCCTTTGCCAAACCAGTTTAGTTATAACGGGATTGTTATAACGAGAAGTCCTGCAGGTAGAGCCTCCACTAGTTAACGAAAATATCGTTATCAGTGGTTGGTAGGTGCGGATCGCACACAGATTAATAGGAGTAAGACTATCATCATTTGGGCAGTTTTATGAAATATATACATGACAATGCTAGTATGATCATATATGTTAATGAAAGAAACTGCTATTGGGATTTCCAATCTCACTCTTTCCCCAAACATTTTCAGTACGCAGGATGTGAAAAGCTAGCTGGGAAGGAAGAGTAGAAAAAGAAATTAGGAGTATAGTTGAGAAAGTAAAAGGTGGTTAAATAATTTAGTAATATTATTTATATATGTTGTAAGAATTAAATTATTTAATTAATAGTAGAAAGCATAGAAAATAAAATTGCATAAATTTATTAAGGAATTTAAATTTCCTAAGTGTTATGAATTATTAATAGATACTGAAAGATGGTTAGTGTACTTTTAATTGTTTTATTAACCACTTTCTTTTACAAAAAGTTTTAAGTGATTCCAATTTGTCTGAAAAGCCCATTCCAACTGAAGGGAAGTTGGTTAAATGTTTTAAAGAAAAAAAAGGTTTTAAATTTTTACGTATTTTTGGGCTTCTGACATTAAAAAGTGGTTATAATTCAATTAAAATGTTATAATATAGTAGTAAAAATCCAGGCGTTACATTACCTGTCAATGAAATGTACCATCTCGCGATGTAACCCTCGGTAGGCCAACCGAGTGGTTAGTTGTACTGGTCGTCCTGATTGTAAATAGGAACCATCGGTCGTCCTGATTGTAGACAGGAACCGCTTCCCATTCTGATTGTAGACAGAGGGGAATCCCCATTCTGATTGTAGACAGAGGGGAAAGTGCCATCCTGATTGTAAATAGGGGCACCGTGTCACATCACATTTATTTTTGGCATAAGTTCTTAAAATCTGTTGTTTCTGTAATAGCATAGTTACAGTGTAGATTGATATTCTGTTGATATATATAAAGATATACTCTGTTATGGGTTCAATATTTTTAAGTGTGGTACCCTTTAGGAGCTCTGCTAACCCACTCATACTCTTGTATTGAGTTGAGTTGTGGTTACTGAGATAAATTTGTCTCACCCTGTGGTTATTTACATTTTTTTTCAGGTGATCATGCATCGACCAGGGCGAAGGGAAAGGGGGATGGAGCCAACCGGTTCATATGGAATCGGTGAGTTGGCCGGTAGAGTTATTTTAGAACTGTATATTGCCACCTATAGGCTTGCATTCGCTTCCGCATGGTTATGTTGTGATTGATATTTAAATTCTGGATGACTGTATCAATAATTGCTATATTGTTGTGGAGTTAGCGTTTACATGTGAATTTTTACTAACTATGTTAGGAGGCTCCTTATCTAACATGGTTAAATCAATTGTCAATTGTTAATAAGGTAAATCTTTACTAACTATGTTAGGGGAATCCTTTTCTAACATAGTTAAGGAAAGATATCCATGATAGTATGATTATATGGTATGTGTTACCATTTTCTATCATGGATTATCTTATGTTTCTAAGATAAATCTTTTTCTAACTATAATAGGGTAATTGTTGTAATCGTATGCAAAAAATCATTTTTCCTATCATAGTTAGTAATATAATTACGATTAGTTTTGATTGTTGGGGGTTAGTGTTTAATTATCCATGAAGTATAGATGTGGTGTTACATGATTGCTTTTCTATCATGGATAGTGTCGTAATATTATTAAACTCTTTTCTAACTATGATAGGATTGTTGTATTTATATGAAAATTCCTTTTCCTATCATAGTTAGTATTAATCATGGCTAGATGGATTGATTATTGGTAATTAGAGTGTATTAGTAAGTTGGATTTTATAGCTGGAGTGGTTAATACCCTTATTGGAGTGGTTAATATTGTTGCTCGAGTGGTTAATAATGTTTACCATTTGTGAGTAAAATTGATGTTAATTAAATTCTAATTGTATGAAGTGGTTAAATGTCTTTACTGGAGTGGTCAGTGCCCCATATTTACTTATCTCAAATTGGGGACAATCCCTCTTATATTCATTCTGATATTTGAGGTACATTTTTTAGGCTTTTAAAATTGGAAGGATATTTATTTATCTTTTTTCCATTTAATTTCTATACATTTTCTCATGTTAAATAATGGTGCTTTCTTATTTTAAAAAACTTTACAATGTCAACTCATTTTGACACTGGCATTTTCAACCCAACCAGTCATAAATTGATCGATTTTATAAAATTTTCTATTTTATTTTCTTAAAAAAAAGAGAGATTTCACTATTTTGTATTTAATCAAACACTCTTACTCCATGTTTAGAACTTGATACAATTCTTGATTGTTTTTATTAAATTTAGGGTATCTACCACCAATAGCAGTGACTAATCCCCTCGCCGAGGGTCCTCACTTAAAGGCAAACAGTTGGCCATGTCTTGATTTTTCATTTTTATTGACTCACATTTTTATTTTTTTATTTATCCATTAAAATCCGAAATTACTATCATCGACTAGTCTAATTGTGTGAATGTATACTCAATTACTCAAGGTGGAGGCAACCTCGGCCGCTACCTCCACTTACATTTTTGTATTAATAAAATAGTTATATAAAAAATGTATGTGTGTGTCTGAGAGTTTTAAGGTTAATTTAATAATATTTTTTCTAAACATATAAAGATACTTTTAAAATTGATAATATTTGGAAAAAAAGAAAGTGGTGTTACAAGGTTACCCACAACGGTATCTATCTCTTTACATGTGCACAAGTGTAAAAATCATGTGGTTTTTTTTAAACTTAATATTAAATTCAACTCTAAATGTAGAACCTTTTTTCCTAATTTAATTATTTTAGTGGTATTAATTAATCTAGTTAGTATGACATATTTTATCTAAAACACTTTTATTACCCCAAAATTCCATGCTCTCTTACTTTATTAATGTTGAAGAAACACCGAGTTAATTCAAAAAAATTGATAAAAATAGTAATTAAGTCTGGATTTAAGATTAAAATAAACTTCCCATATAGATCGGCAGGAGAGAGGGAGCGTACTAATTAGTTCTTTTACTCACTGATTTATTTGTTGCAGTTTATATAGCTACAAAGATTTTTCTTTTTTACCAAACTCATGTCATGTGTTAGAGGCAACGATGAACAAATCTCTAATTTTGAACGTCACATTTGTTTTACATTGTATAATTATCCTGAGTTTCTAACAAATTAATATGTAGAGCCTCAATTACTAGAGCTTCCTCTTATCGATCAAGTATAATTAATTGTAGTTATTATAACGAGAATTTAAAAAGTTATTGTATTATTATTAATGCGAGATGAATATAATAATAATAAAAAATATTAACTTATTCTCATCACGTCGAAGCATGAATTGTTACTCTACAAAGTCTTTTTTCATCATAAAATCGAATCAGATAGCATTGGTGAAATAATAATAGGAAAAATTGTAATACTAAGGATGGTCACAATTAACTAAATTGCCTTTTCCCCTTTATAAGCTGATCAAAGATTACATGAAAAATCGATGCAAAGCACCACAAAGTATCTAAATAGAATGTCTAGTCCTAGAAATTAATAATAAACTTTTGATAGGCATATAATGTTTAAAAAAAGTATAATGCCAATGGAATATCAGTTATGGTCTTACATAGCATCAAAAAGCATAAAGAAAATCATCAATGCGAGAAATTTTAAGTATCCTCCAAAGGAAACAATTGACGAGCCAGAAGATGGTGGATTCTGATTCCTGCAGGTAAAAAGAGAAGCAAAATGCACTTAAGACTCTGTATGAGACCATATTACAATAAGACTTCCTTTAATTATGCTACGTTATACAAATCTCCTTTCCATTATCAAACTTTCAAAAACTTCCCTCAAAACTAAATAATAGATTTCACAAACTTTCCTTCAGATTCTCTAAATTACACGAACTTCCAAAACAGTCATTGCAAGCGTGAGGGAAGGAAAGATATTCAAGGGGTGTTTTAGGGCACTTACTTTTGCAGATGCTTGAGGGGGCCACAATATAGAACATTCTTTGGTGCAGGCATCTCGGTTTCACCATTTTCTTCAGGATTCACAATCCTCAGATATGTTTCTCGTCCAAGATACCACCTATCCAGGTTTTCTACTCGCAGGTTCCATGATCCAACATTGTCAAGAGAGACCAGGATTGCTGTCCATCCACCAGAATAAACCTATGAAAGCCAATAAACCTTGTGAACTAATTTTAAAGCATGGTTCTTCTAAAATTTCCTATTGACAGAAATTTAGCAGAGTCAAAAAAGATAACTCTTACTATATCTAGTATACCTTGCTTAGAAATTCAACTTATATATGAATAAAATACCTAACAAAGTTTCTTGTTCAAATCTGTTAAAAATAAATCATCCCAAATTTATTTTAACTTGTACTGAAGTTGAAAATCTTAATGTTTTTTATTAGCAGGTGATAAATATCTGACCCAAAAATAGCTTAGTGGCATAAATTACAAAACTGTCGATCACCAATATAACCAACGTTTCATGCAATGGAAGAGCTTGTAGTAAATGAAATATGCTCCAGAACGGAAGTTTTAAAACCATCATCATGATTGCAAAACAATATAGCAGGGTAGTATAATTCTAACAACATCAAGTCGTAAAAACAGGTTAAATGGCCACATCAATGGAAGGATTGTACCTGTGACATCTTAATACAGAAGGCATACCTGAATTGAGCTACGAGAAATAGCATCCCACTTGTTATATTGATTTCTGGAATTTTCTGACCAATTACCATAAGCCATCCTGTATTCAAAAACATTCTTTAAATGGTATGAAAACAAAAGATAATAACATTGCACTCAAACACATAGAAAGGGGGACTTCTATAAAATACCAACACTTAAAAACTAAATATTAGAGCTTTTCATGTATGATATACTTCTATCACTCATATCAAATATGACACAAATTTAAACTCTGTTCAATACTGTATATCCACTCAAACACAAAGGAGGGGGGAACGTGTAGATTTTTATATCTTCTCATATCTCATATCCTTGTTTTAAAGGATTCTTACCCAACTACAAAAGCAGCATAGCCGTCCAAATGAAAACTCTGCATTGTGGTGTCATTGTTTTGGAGCACAATTTCAATAAACCCTTTATAAGTAGCATTAATAATAGATCTGTCCATCAGTGGAGGCCTATTCGAAGGCAAACTGGGAAAATCAAGCTTATAAATTCCTGTCAAGTTATGCTGGTCAGCTAGCCGGAACGGTATTTCTGGCTTAACAAATGAAATCCCATTAATGGCAGCCCGAACTTTTCCATTAATTGTCCCTGGTGGCAGAACCTTTAACACATAAGTGTCTGTTATATTGATGGAGCCATAACGATAGGATCCTTGAGGGTTGGGACGGGCTCCACTAGCAGAAGTATTTTGCCTGATCAACAACACGTATAATTTATTGCAAATACTAAAGTGAAGAATGAATTCATAAAGAAAGAAGAATGGAGTAAAGAACCCATTAATTGGCTTCACAATATCATATTCTAACATACCTCACACTTCGTGCCTGATTCATTGATTCCTCTTTATAGTATACATCATTTGGTGGGTCTGGCAGAGGACCGGTAGCAGGTCCCTTGGAATTAGAATATTGCAGCACTGCTACCCCTGTGACTCTCTGCCACATTGATCCATTCACAAACCTGGCACTTGCTACAATATAATAGTCCGAACTAGCGTTTTGGTCCATAGAAACAAGAAAAGAGTAAGACTGCCCAACATGAATGTCAAATTGGGTATAATTTGATTGAACTGTATAACAACCCTCTGTTTCAACCAGCAGTAGATTATGATTCTGTATCCTGAAGTTCAAACTAGTTGATATCCCCACATTGTGCACCCGAATTCTATAAGTCTTGCCTGCCAAATGTGTTTGTGCTTTGGATCAGGTTTCAAATTGTTCAACCCGCAATGGAAAAATTATATAACATAATAGTACTGATTCATTACAAAAAAAGAACAGGGTTATATTCATTATGTTATTTTAGGTACCAAAAACAACACTACACATCACATTTAAACATTATATAATTTGTCATGTCTCACATTATTTCATATCCCATATCATATCAGTTCTGGTTGTTGCAGAGAAAAAGTTTAGGGATAATAATGAGCAAAAATACTTTACATCCTCGATTGAACATGAAACAGGGGGGATACATTGGAGTTCATTGCCAAAAAATACAACAGAAAAAAATGAAAAAGTGTAACAACTTACATTGAGAAACATATTAGTTAAATAATCTACTCAAGAAAGCAATCGAGGCCATTAAAGATTACCAATCTACATTAGACATGGAAAGGCTACACAAAAGCAATGGACAGCGGTAATTGGGAAATGCCTCCAATCAAAAGGAAATGAAGAAAATTGCATACGCCGCAATGTTGACTAAATATTAGTATGTTCATCAGATGTGACAAGGTATGTTAAATATGAAAACTTTAAAAATACTAACATCATTCCAAAAGTTGTTAATATATAAATTAAAAAACTTAACATATAAAATCAGAACCATAAAAATAAAATTGAGCTATGAACAAGCATTTTATTTAAAACAAAATGTAATTCTTCTTCTTTTGTGATATCATAAAGACTCTGTAAAATTTTGTGCTGTTTCAGAGCATTTATAATGAGACAAAATCCAGCCAAAAAGAGATGTCATGACGAACTGCATGCATACCGTATCAAATGTGCATAAAATGCAGGTACATCTACTATTGCAAGTATTGGTATACACAAACATGATTGCTCTGGATGAAGGAATATTATTAACTTTTAATAGAGACCTTTTAACAAGGTATTACCTATACGGTGTAGACTAAAATCTTTGTGCAGCAACATGAATAAAATACACAGACAGAGACAAACACTAAAACGCAATAAAATGTTCAGCATCTAGGTGTAATTTAAAAGGTTGTAAAATTTTTGATAGACAATTATATTCTTAAGTTCCATGGAGAGAGAGAACAATACCTGGATCAACTTTAATAGTTTCATATTCGATGCCATCAGGTACCAACGTGGTATTGTACCGGTAAGGTCCTTTCCCATTGATAAGAACCCCATCTGGTACACCAAGGTCCCGTCCATTATCAAGTTTTGTTCTCAGGGCCTAAATTTAAGAGAAGCATGTATTCCATTAAATAACCAATCAGGAATTTTTGGAGAATATACACTAAAATATTTTAAAGCAATAAAAATAATTGAAGCAGTGACTAACCGTGTGGTTTTGTGTATACCAGTCACCAATAATAAGAACAATTTCCCCATATGGCTCTGCAAAAGGAATCGGGATAAACTTCCTATTGTTGATAACAAAGGGACCAAAACCACCAGAGGCCCTTTGGAAGTTGAGAGAAGGGAAGTAAAAGAAGCTCCCAATCTGATCCTTCACTTGAAATTGGTATGTCCAATTCCACTTGGGAGGAATAGGACAATTTGTTCCAAGAACACCATCTTGCCATGCATTTCGTCGCATTTGAACCCCAGGCCTAGCACAGACATTTACCATAATGATTGATGTTTCAACATGTTAACCAAAGACCATTAAGTACTATAAAGAATATATATGAAACATCAATATATCAGAATAACAGGGCGCTTCCAGTTGTACTTAAATATCATATATTTTGGTCTTATGGGGATAATACCGCACGTGCATCCTTATGAGTGTCAGTGCTTCTTAAACCAGAGAGTAGAAGTAAAAGAATCGCATATTTTTTGTACCAACCAAGTAATAAGCAGATCTTCATCCAATTCGTTCAGCACATTCACAACTAAATTGTTACCAGTAGTAAAATTCATAAGAGGGCCTGGAAACTTGTCATTGATAGCAATAACCTGCAACAAGAATGTATTAAACAGTGAAGTCAGACAAATTTTAATAGGCATAGTACAGTTTGGGAAATCAGAGGGAAGAAAAAGGAGTACTTGAAACGCATAACTAATATAATCAGAGAAAACATCCAAAAACATATAGAAACACGTAGGGGAATAACAAAACATAAAATCTCAATTAAAAATCCAGCAATGCATACACAGAATTCGAATCTCTAAAGTTTTCAAAACTATATTTTTTTCTTTCACAAAAGACACAATTGAAGTGAAATCAAACATTTTTTCAGGATCGAAATTTAACACTCTAGAAAAGACTAATACTGATTAAGCATTGAACTTCACACATATCGTCAATCTTGTAAAGACGTCTCCTCTGTTTCAAAAAGGCACCACCTTGATACTCAAAAGGCACTATCTAGTTCAGCCAGGTCGCTATCATGAACAACATCAACAAGATAACAAGAATTCAAACAACGAAAACATAAAATCCAAAAGAGAATGCTGTAAAACGATTCAAACTAACCATTACAATCAATTTCACACACAAAAAACACGCGCAAATTCAGAACAATCACGAGCAAAAGCAAATTACTCATAGCCATTGTCACTATCATCATAAACGAAAATGAAGATAACGAAATAAGCATAAATAAACAAGAAAAAAAAAACGAACCTGTTGAGGAACGCCGAGAGGAGAGGCGGTGATGTAAGAAACACGAAGCTCATTGAAGACCGTTGGTTCGCTTGCGAAACAGATGAAAGAGAGCAATGAAAAATGGAGAAGAAGTGAGAATGAGAAGACAGAGAGAGCCATTCTCAGAAGAAATGAAAGAGAAATTGCGCAGAGAAAGAAAGCGAAAGAGAAAGAGAGAAAGAGAGAAAGTTGCTTAGGTCGCAAGAGAGACTGAAAATGGAAGAAGAAGGTCGCACACGTTTATGAGACTTGTTACGCGTGAGTGAGGGGGTGAGCCTGAAAATTAGGGAAATTATAGATTACAGAATATAAAATCATTACCTATTTTTTCCCAATTGGTAATGATCCCATTTTTGTCTTTTTCATGATTTTGTTTTTGATACATGTCTTCTTTATTATTTTTAGACAGGAAATTGCACTGCCTTTTTTAATAAATAAAGATTTTAAAACAAATTGAATAGGGACGATTTAGTTTCTGTACATTTAAATATTTTTTTTTATGTTGGATAAACATGTTTTACTGTTTGTAAGAACCTCAAAGTGCCAACTCATTTTGAGGTGGGCTTTTCTAGCCCAACCTATAAGTTGCTCAACTTCTTTTAATTTTTTATTTAAATTTTAATATAATAAGTCATTATTAAAAGAATGACAAAAAAATATCATCTAAATTTTAAAATATAATACATTATATTTTAACTAGTTAATTAATGGTATTAATTAGTTGAATGTATATATATATACATGTAAATAATTTATTAAAGATTTTGAAATTCAGAATATATTTATGTCATTTCCGTCATTATTTTGTATTTAATTTAGACAACTTGATTTTATGTTAGTGCTATAGCATTTATCACAATATATTCATATATAAATATAGACCGTCCACGGTAAAATTGGACAGTTATATTTTATTACATTTTATTATTAATATTGAAAAATTTTAAATACATTGTAGCTTGAAATACATGTAAGAAACTTAAACATAAAAGGTTCAATTTTCATCCAAAGAATGAGTACGATAATCCTTAACACGAGAGTATGCATCAAAACCAACTAGGTCATGCTAATGTCATGGTTATGAACTTATTATAATTATAGTACTTCAAGGATTATATTAGCTGGCAATTGGCATAAAAGTATTTTAGCACACATTATGGTTTTTTTAATCATTAATAGAATTTTTTTGGTAAGAAATCATTGATAGAATTGAAACGACATTATTTTGGAAAACAAATCTTTGACTGATTTTTTTAATTAATATCCATAAAATTTTGTCAAAATAAATTGGAAAAATTAGAAATATATGAGATAAATAATGAAATTTATTGGAGAAGTGAAAGAGATATTTTTAATTAAAATAAAAAAGAAAATAATATTTTAAAAAATAATTTTGATAAATATCTTTCCAAAGTCAATTTGTTTCAAAAAATATTGACAGCCAAATTTATATTGGGCCATTAACCAACGGGCAAGTTTGTAACAGAATTCGTCTTCACTGCCCCATTCTCAGTATTCCAACAGACCAACGTCTAACGTCTTTTAGTGGGGTCCACATATTTCTTTTAAATTTCATTTTATCATTTATTTGAGTAAATTACGGCGCCTTTTATTAAATGCTTGAATTTGATGATTATTTTCTTTTGGAGAAAATGACAAAAAATACCATCCAAAATTTTAAAACCCTAAACAGGTGATTTATAGTTGTTAATATATATTCAATTTGTTAATACTTATACTGAAATAGGATCAGGCCAAAAAAAAAAAGGATAAAATGAAATAGGCTCAATTATGCACATTGATACATACCGTGGTAGTTCAAATTTATACTTAACTTCCTTTATTAAAAAGAAGTTACATTTGGAAAAAAAAAAAGTTATACTCTTGTTTTCAAACACCTTGCTGTTAAATTACCATTATATTCTATTGAGCTCTCGAGTTCGAGTCTTAGATGGGACATTTATATTGGGAGGGGAAGTTACGAACTCTAAAACTTGAATAGTCAAGTTGCTCATATACCTGATAATAAGATTCAGAAAAGAAGCTATATAAAAAATATAAATAATATTCATCCAAAAAAAAAATATAACTAACATTTCAAAATTTAACTTACATAGATGCTATATATCTTCTATAGATCTCATATGACAATTTTTATTAAAGTTATAGCCATAACTTAATGGTAAGGAGTTCACATGATAAAAAAAAAAGACATAAAAGTTTCATTAAATTTAAATTTTGAAATTTCAGAGATTGTGTTAATTACCCAAAATTCAATAGGTTTTATATAATTAAGCCAATGAAATATTATCATGTTAGGAAAATAACACACACAATAATGTATGCGTATATTAGCAAACATTAACTGATCAAAAAATATTGTTTAACATTAATTTGTTAATTACTAATAAAAATGGTTTTCTAAAATTTATTCTGTGGAAAAATAAAGGAAAAATTTATTTAACATTAACTAGTCCTCCCATTTTTAACTTATTTATAACTTAATCCCTCAAATATAACTTGTTATGACAGTTCTTGAACTTTTATATTTGGGTTAAGGATCACCGTTGCCCCGGAAGTATGCACGATGGATCACATCTGCCCCGGAAGTTTTTCTTGGTCCAATTTTGCCCCGGAAGTGTGTAAAGTGGATCATATTCGCCCTTTACCTTTTTGTTTTGGTCCAATTTTGCCCCGGAAGTGTGTAAAGTGGATCATATTCGCCCTTTATCCGTAAAAAATTTTTAATGGTAAAGGGCGAATATGATCCACTTTACACACTTCCGGGGCAACGGTGAACCCAAAAAAACTTCCGGGGCAGATATGATCCACCTTACATACTTCCGGGGCAACGGTGACCTTTAACCCTTTATATTTTTATAAGTTAGTTCTGGCAAAAAAAAAAAAAAAACACTTCCAATTCAGCTCCCCATGACAAAAAGTTCTTCCAAATCACTATTTCACGTCCGGCTGCTGTTCTTTTTTCCAACGTCACCCTCAACGATACCATGGTAGTTCAATGTTATTAAACTCACATGACCTATGTTTTTTACGGTCTTTTGGAAGATGAGGCATTCTGGTCATATGATGTGGGGCTTTCAGTTCGTAATAGACACATCTCCTCACTACCCTCTTTTTCATGCATTAGACAATAATATGATTGTAACTTTCAATAAAATTAATTTTATAATTATAATATAATTTTTAATTATTGGAAATCAGAAGAAAATATAAACTTGTTTTGTTATTTAGAAAATATAAATTTTTCATTAGTAAGTTTTCAGCTTCAACAATCAGAATCAGACTCAGTGATAAGAAATGGAAGTAATGATTGATTAGGTGTTTTGAATATTTCAGATTTTTTTAGCCCAAAGAAATAATTTCAGATATATATCATTATTACGGAGTAATTTGTATTGATTCTGATTGATTGTTATATTTTATAATTAATTTTTATTTGTATTTGATTTCACGTTTTTATAGAATGTTTTGTCATTCATTTATGGGATCAGGTTCAGGCTTATAATTAATATATCAACTCATTTGCTTTATACGTCTTTTGATGATTTGAATAAATTTGTCATTGCACCTTAACCGGTTTTTTATTAATTGATAATATTTCATTGATTGAGGGCTCTGAGCCTCCTAAAAAACAGGAATAATAAGAAAACTAAATAAAAACCTACAACAAAAATTTTGTAAATATTTTGATAAAGTGACATTTTTTTCTTCCGATCGATGAAATGATACATTAGCACCATCCAAGTCTGTTAATCTTTAGAAAGATAAAATGATTTTAGTATTGTGAAGTCTCTAACCATTTGTTTTGTAATTAAAGTTTACAACAAAATGATCTAAATTTTAACTTATAACTGGCTATATATTTTTTATTTCGAAACTTCTAGGACAATTTTGAATAAAAAAATTCCTGAGACAAAATAGCTTCTATCAGAAATTTTTGAGGTAAAATAGACATTTAACCCTAAATTTAAATTAAAATATAACTGAATTTTTTAAAAAAATTAAAAAAGAGTGAGAGACAAGAAAATTTATAAATATACATTCTCTTTGAAGTAGGGCTCCACTAAAAATATGAAAGGAATGCCCATGAGCAAAATGATGATAACAACAACAAAAGTAGAGTAAAATGATAACCTTTCAACTATTTTCTGCAATTGGTCAAAAAAAAAAACTATTTTCTGCAACAGCGCCTGCCCCAATCCCTGGCCTAATTAAATGGTAACCATTAAGGTTTTAGGTTTTTTTTTTTTTTTTTTTTTTTGCCAAATAAGGTTTTAGCTAAATTGTTGTTACATGCTGCACTAGTACACTATTATTTAACTTTCTTTGACTCCCTTATTGGACATAGCATGTGAATGAGATTTTTTTTTTTTTTTTTTGGGTACAAATGAGACGACTTACATAGGCAGGGATGGTTTATCGAATAAAATGAAATAACTTGGGCGAGTGGAAGAGATCTTGTCATAAATGGGCATAATATTTCTAATATGGACCAAGGTCATTATAAAGAGATCGATGGACCATTTACCCATCTGAATGGGTTTAAAGACCATTTAGTGACCTTTAAAATGTCACAATTTTTCAAGTAATTTTTTTGTTTCTTTTGATAATTAGATTTTATATGAAAAGAGAAACATTAACGATATTTCATGGTATAAAACTTCTTCACAATATTGAATTTGATTTTATGATTGTTAATAAATAATACAAAATATCGTTGACTGGTATTATAGTTCTCATTTGTTATTGTAAATTTGTATGCCACAAAAAATTGCCTTCATATTTTGTTTATTTAAATTACAGCAGGTTGACTTGGCTTGGTGAGTGTATAGACGGACCGGGAAGTGAGGGTGGGTTGCAAAAACAGTTTCATCTTCCTCCCATCACTTGTTAACGAGTATAATTTTTGTTCATTCCGTGTAATCATGTGTAGCAAGTTCTGCTCAAAAAAAAAAAATGTGTAGCAAGTTTACCTATTAATAATGAATTTGATTATTCCTATGCCCTTAATTAAAATGATCTGGCCGTGAGTATGCCATTTATGGAGCCAAAGAATCATTCCAAGTTTTGACATCTATTATATAAAAAATTCATCGGTTTTACTTATAATTTTGAATCAATTATAACTCTAATACTTTGATTAAAAACAACTCATCTGGAAGTTGAGTACTATGTGGATGAATCCAAAGTCAGAACTGATATAGCCACGAATTCTGCTCCTAATCCACTTGCAACCAGATTTCATAAGCTTAAAGAAATTAAAGATTAAAACACATGAAATTGCACACAAGGTCCTTCCATTCGAATATGAACTTAAAGCATCACGATAGGGGAGTATTCTGGATATTTTTCATGTAAATGATTGTGAATTGTTTGGAATAAATGCTAACCACTTTGAATATGATTTTGTGAATCAATTAGGTCCAGAAGCCTCCCAAGAACATCAAAGAAGACTCAGATTGGTGGCTAACCTACAACCAGACCAAGAAGAGCAAGAATTGAAAGGGGAGTGTGGTGTTAATTTAGAAATTAGGAAATTAATTCCATCTGTTGTGCAACCTTTTGATCTTGAATTATAATCATTGCCTTCTAATCTGAAATATGTTTTAATTTCTTGGCAGAGAATGAGAAGCTACCAGTAATCATTGCAAATTCTCTAACCGCACAAGAAGAGGAAAAGCCGATTGGTGTGTCGAGGAAGTACAAGAGAGAAATTTGATAGACCCTAACTGACATTAGGGATCAATCCATCCATTTGCAAGCATTGTATCCTTTTCAATGAGAGCTCTAAACCCATTAGGCAGCCACAAAGGAGAATAAATCCCTTGATCCTAGATGTGGTGAAAAAGGAAGTGACTAAACTCTAGTGCTGGGATAATATTTCCAATTAGTGATAGTGAGAGAGTGAGTCCAGTGCACGTGGTTCCAAAGAAACGTGGGATAATGGTTGTGAAAAATGAGAGAGATGAGTTGGTACCCATTAGGATTCAAAATTCATGGAGAGTATGCATAGATTAACGAAATTTGAATGATGCCACAAGAAAATATCATTTTCCTTTACCATTTATAGATCAAACGCTTGAAAGTTTGGCATGCAAATCTCACTATTGTCTTTTCTATGGTTTTTCAGGTTACTTTTCAAGTACTAATTGCACCAAAAGACCAAGAGAAAACAACAATCACATGCCCCTTCAGAATTTTCACAAACATGAGGATACCGTTTGGACTTTGCAATGCACCGGCGCCTTTCAAAGTTTTATGGTGAACATCTTCAATGATCTCTTGGAAAACGGTTTTGAAGTATTAATGGATAATTTTTTTTTGTATGGTGATAATTTTGATCGTTTTCATGAAAATCTTGAGAAAGTTTTGAGTAAATATGTTGACAAATATCAGAGTTTTGAATTCTGAAAAATGTCATTTCATGGTTAATAAAGGAATTTTTTTTCTCATATATCTTAAAAAATTGAATCCATAAATAGTGAATTATAAATTACAAAGATGTTGGCATTTGAACTCGTGCTAGGTTCAATACCAGAAGTTAGGATTTTGATACCAAATTTTAGTAGTCTGTTAGCAAACTTTAGAAGTAAAGTACCAATCATCATACCAAAAGTTTGAGCAATTTACAAAGAAAGGTCTCGTCAGAATGTGAAAACCGTGGGGATAGGTGAACATGTCGCCAATAGTAACGTCATGGTGGACGGCGGTTTTGGCAGTGGCAAGGCAAGTGACGAGCTTTTGTGGTGGGAGGTAATTGTCAAAGTCTATAATCATTGATTTGCTGGGGAAGGGAAGGTGGTGGGTACCATCAAAAAACTTGTGCTATGAAACTTCGAAAGTGGTCATTGTTATGAAGTTCAGAGGAAGAGAGAAAGAGAAAGGATTGAGGAAGAAGGTAGAAGAAGAGAGAACTAGGTGCATGTATGTATGAGGGCATTTCAGAGTTATGTTATGTGAGAAGAGAGAGAAATTTTGAATGACGTTCATGGGGAAAATGAGAGAGAAGATGATGATGTCAGAGTTTTTTAATAAAATATTTTCAATTAAAGAAGGCCACCTAAATTGACACATGGTGCTCCTAATGCACCTAAGAATTCTTCCTTTCTTCTATTCAGACAAAAACAAAATGAAGAAGACGAAGAAAAAGATTAAAACTAAATAAGGTTATAGGAACTAATTAAAAACACCATGATAGTGATAGGATTCGGAGTTTAATGAATATATAATAATAAATCTCAATCACTTGCCTAGTTTGCTTTTATTTTTTCTCTCTCAATTCACTGTTCATGTGAATAGTGTCACGGGTAGCTTGGTCATTTATGCAAGAGGCTTTTGTCATCTTGCAAGAGATAACTCTCACCAAGAGTGTTATGCACTCTTCCATCTAAATAAACCAAAAGGCTTTTGTCCTATTGTAAGAGGTAACCTCTCTCCAAGAAATGGTGCATCCACATGATCCTTTCTCCTTCTTCAACCTCTTCCCAAACCTTGTATGCATCAGAAAAGCTCGCCGACATTTATTGCTGGATCATTTCTATCATGAATGTTTGTTGGTAGCATTTGTGGTCCTTTTATAAATAGTGCCATTCCATCACACTCTGTAGTTCATCTTCAACAAGTAGGGGTCATTTTCTTCAGGTTTTAATCCAATAAGTATGTTCCTTGCAGTAGCTTAAATGACATCTCCCCTTCATTAAATGCATGGAGGGTGTTGATCAAGGTGGATGCCTCTTTTCTTCGGACCGACTCTTTCATGCATTCCGGTGACATCGTGTACAGTTTCTTCCATAGACCACATTGTCTTCGATGAGAAGGTAATACATTTCGGAGTACCTCTTTTCGTGGCCATAACTCAATGATACATGTTGCATACTTAATCTTTTCTCTCTGACAGGATACACGAATGATTGTCAAGCTTGCAGAGGATGAAGTCATTTTTCGTTATGCTAATGTCCTCAAGAAGGAACATGTTTTTTGAACAAGTTCAAGGTGCAGTTTGGTGGAGAGGGTATTCATGAGATGTATCATATTAGGCTACTAGCGAACACCATGGTTCAGGAATATTTCGTCGAAATGCCTGCACAATTTCAACCTCAGAGACATTGCTGTTATTAGGATTAAACAGTGCCTAGATATTTGCGTGAGATGTTGGTGTTCATGATCATGGTAAGAGGAAATAGAGTTTCTTTTTCTATTTCCAGTTTTCATGCAATTCTTTTCATTAAGGCATTATGTATTGTTTAATGTATTAGGTGAGGTTTGTTTGGTATATTATGCTGCGGCGGCTAGGGTCTACTGGAACCCAACATTTAACAAGTTCATGAATACAAGGAGGATGTTGCTTTCCATGTTTAGGAGGGCTTAATCAGTTCTAGACGATGAACCTTTAAGGGTTCCAAGAAAGCTTATATTAGCTATGTTCCATGTTTGTAGGTCTTAGTAGATTCAAATTTGAACTTGTAATGAGCCAAGTTTCTGTTCAACTTTTGGCATACCCCACCTACCTTCTCGCATCCCTAAATTTACATATCCGTCCCTTTTGTTTTTGTTGTATCTGAACCTCATATTAAATCTATTACCATCAATCTATCTAGTATGTTATTTATGTTCATCATAAGAAACTATTGATTTAATCCATCCTTCACTAATATCTAAGAAATTTAATTCAATTCACTCACTCCCACATATAACTGATAAGTCTTTGTATTTGATATCCCTTTAAAGTAATTGTATAATTATAACTCTTATGACTGAAAGCTTAATTTTTGTTTTACGTTGAACTCTCACGTGTTTTCCTTCTTACATGCAAACTCAAAAATATGGCCTGGATGTATACAACTATAATTAATATTGAAATATTTGTTTGTCCAGTGGTAATTTCCATGAGTCCACTTTCATTACAATGAAGCTAACCACGACCTCTGTACCCTTATTGTAATACTCCCTCTAGTCATAATTTTAAGTTCAAGTAAACTCTTTTGGAGAAATTTAAGGTGTAAAATAAATCACTTCGAATTGTTTTTATCTATCTATTTTTGTCAAAACTTCTTTATTTTACTTATAAACTAATATAAAATAAAATTACATGTATCATATGATAGAATTTAGTGGTCTATTTTGCCTCCTTAACTTCTACAAAAAGGGTCAACTTAAGATTAAATCAACAAATTTTTTATGAACGGAAATGGGATGTGTTTTCCTACATAATTGATAAATACGAAATTTAATGTCTAAATAGCTTGAATTGTGTACACTTAAAATCCTTCACTACCACATATAACTGATCAAGTTAGTGTATGATATCCCTTTGAATTAATTTTCTAAATATAACATAACTGAAAGTTTTGATGGTTTCCTAAATGATTTAATGGTTGTTCAGTTCTTGGAGAGAAGCAATATAATTTTTAACTACAACGTGTTCTCATTTGAACATTGTTTTTACATGGTAACCAAAATACAAAGCCTGGATGTACTCTACTATATTTTTTTTTTTTGAATTCATATGTCAGACACATATGGTACTTTTTACCAGTGAACTTTACTGATAGGTAAACCTTTTACTCCCTCTGTCAAGAGTGTTGATAATATTAAATCGACGTTGTTAACACATTTACAAAGGGGACGTGTTTTCTAGTCCGGAACGCCTGATTTAATGTTGTAATGGAATATATTATTATCCCTACATTAAATTGCTGTAACAATTGGACTCTCTTTTACATAATATTTTTTTAACGAATGCACTTTTGTCGGCAGCTAAGCAGCGATGTGAGATGTCAGAGTTTTGGTGCTATTCAATTTCGACTTGCCCTCAACCATTACAGTTGCTTCCCTCGAGACTTCCCTCCAATAATCCATGGTCCTCTACACACCTAAAATCAAAGAGGGATCTATGCTATGACATAACGTGACTCCTCCACTCCACCTTCACAATTGTTTTCTCAGTTGTAACGTACCAAACCCGCCATGATCCTCAATTCAAACTAGATCTCTCTTAAGTTAGTCATAATATTTTTAAAGCACCATAACCATCTTTCTTAATTCTCTAGCTCACCATCTTACTTTATTATTATGGAAGCATCAATAAGAGTAATTTTGAAAAAGATTGACAAATATTACATATAGGTTATATATTTAGGATAAAATCAACTCCAATAGATCTTATTTTAAGAATTGAGGAAGTAGATGCAAGTAAAAATTTATTGTAATCTCCTATAGTTGAAGGCCAATTTATTGTAGACATTTTGTAATGAAATTTCAATGGAATGAAAAGCCGTACATCCTCATATCCTTGTGCACAACCGAGTCTGTTAGCACCCTCTTCAATCCCAACCGTATAAACCATTTACTTAATTTGATTAGATTAAAAATGATAGTTAATATGGCATAATTTTTAAAAGCACCCTAATCTTTTTTTTTTTGGGTACAAAAAAGTGCTCTAATCATGTTTCTTAAATTTATCCCTCCATCTTTTAATTATAGTTGAGGAAGCATTAACATAGGCAATTTGGGAGAATTTTGACAAAATTTAAAAGTAGCTCATATATTTAGAATCAAGATCAACTCAACAAATAGATCTAGATGAAGTAGCAGAGGGAGTATTAATTTGCCTGTGATTGTTATGAAACATGTTCAACTTATAAAGGTCTAATATACATAAAAAAAACGAGATGTCTAATTGAGGCATATACACTATATAACCCTGAGTACCTTTAATCCAAAAACAACATACAACCACCATGTTCAAACCTATAACCCTGAGTACCTTTAATCCAAAAACAACATACAACCATCATGTTCAAACCTTCCCAAAATATAACCCAAAACAGAGCCCCATTAAATCTTCCAAAGTAAAATAATTATATAAGCTTGTTGATGAGAGTATGAACCCAACCAGCCTTGAATTCATCTGGAATGGATGAGAATCCAATCAGTAGGTTTCGAGATCCGGCAATTCTAATATGAGCTCTGTAGATCTCATCGGATGTCAACCCTTCAACTTTCATCAGTTCAGTGTACAATTCTTGAGCAATTTTCAAATGAGAAGACTCCCGACGACGAGCCTCAACGAATGATTTACAAATATTCTCAGAGAGTTGGATCAAAGTTTTAGAAGATTCCTTCATTGTCTCATGCAACAATTCTACAGCATCACGATTTGTTCTACGCTTCTTCCTAAGATGCCTCCTCTCTTTGCTTAGAATTGTTACAGCACACATCATAGTCATAAATACTGTTTGATAAGCATGAATAATCATTAACAATGCAAGCATTAGGTAGACATCTTCAGCATCTTGGTCCATATTGTGTGCTTCTGTTAACCACCAATATATACATTTAAATAACTAAATAAAAACAAAGAGGCCGTAACCAGTCAACACAACCATACGTAGCACCAATCAAAGAACATATATATAAAGCAAGTAAACAACAATAAAAAAAAATACCTCTAAATGTATTATTTGAACACAAAACATCAAAATGCTAAAACAGCAGTACTAGTCCTTAAAGTAAGACTTATATATCAAAGTAAATTAGCAATTTAGCATATGTAACATGATCTCTCTTAAATATTTTATATACTACTAGATTATGTATTAGTTCCTCCGGTCCTAAATATATGACATATTTGGAGAGGTAAATTTGGTCTTAAATATAAGACCTTTTTTAATTTTACTCAATTTTTTCCCTAATTATTTATATTGATACTCCTCAATCATAAACAAACAAACAAGAGAGATAGGGTGAGGATAGAAGTAGGTGGTGCTTTGGTAATATCATATAATTTTAACTAACAACTTTAATCTAATCAAATTAGGTAATTAGATCTTACAAAGTAGTTTACAAATTGAAGTACATTGGCCAAAAAATACAAGTCAAATATATCAGTTTGGAGAAAAGTAGTAAATATAAGGAATAAAATAAAAAAATGCAGTTGACTTTATTTTTAAACTAGATCTTATGATAAGCACATGGGAGGAATTAAAAATATTCCAATATGCCCTACATTTTCTTCAAAGAAAAAATGCAATCTACTGAATCGCTTACTATCCATTGAAAAAAAATATATCAGCAAACAATAGCATGAGCAAGAAGGGAGAGAAAGCGATCCCGATCCCTTGATTCTTCTATCAACGTCCAAATTTGAACCCAAAAATTGATATAATCCAAATTAAAAAAAAAATTCCTCAAAACCTCACCCAAATAGAAAGAGGAGAAAACAAGATAAAACCAGTATAATCACTATAACAAGATAAAACCAGTATAAAATAGGTAGAATCTCTCTTCTCCGACCTAACCTAAAATCCGAAAAATATTTGGAAGAAAAATTATGCAGACATTTTTTCTGTAATTAATGAGATAGATCGACGAATTAACCTAAAGCCAAAACTCACGTTGCCGGCACTGGTAAATCGAGTGTCAGTTTCTCTTCTTTCGTTCGCAGCCAACGCAGCTTCAATTCTCGCTCTCGTGCTTCTGCAGATATGGTGACTGGTGAGGCCTTTTAATTTGTCGATATATAAATCACGGTTTGTTTCTCAGGGTTAGTGTTGTCTTTTTAACTTAGGTTATCGAGGACAAACTTGACATTTTATAAGGGAGTTGGCGCGCAAAAACAAATTTCAATTCATTTTACTGGTGCAATCTTTTTTTCTTTTCTTTTCTTTACAAACTTAGGCGCGCAAAAAATTTTTGGGCTCCTGAGAATCAACATCACCCCCAAAAAAAATACAATTCATTTAATTGGTGCCATCCTTTTTTTTTAAACCAATCTGATTGGACTTAATCCAACATTATCTACCTTTAATTCATCTTTTATACTTTTAATGTGGGACTTATCCTAATAAAAAAATTTATTAAAATAAGGTCTCATAAAGTTGTCTAATTAAAATGAGGTCTCATGAAATTCTCTAATTTAAGTGAGGTTCTAAGGAATTATTTACATTATTCTTAGTCACTAACAATGTTTGGCCACAAGAGAGGGAGGCCGTCTCGAGGGAAACAGAAAAACTCTGCTTGGGTTTTCCCTTCCATCGATGCCTGCCCGTGTGTTATTTGCAGAGAAGGTTTCTGCTAGGGGGCTTCGCCTGAGGTCTCTTCCTTCATCTATGGAGGCATCTCTCTTAGGAGGGATACAACTATTAGTGTTGTTTTTCCGTCAAGGGACGGACAAGAGTAGGAGACTCACTTGGATATGTGCGTTATGATTGTGTGTTGCGGAATGTGTCAATGGCCAATTTATTCATTTCATATTCATGTTTTTGTTATTTTGAACACATTTAACATCTCACACACACATGACAAGGTGATGATGAACGACAACCACAACCAACATAAGTGTTGGCCACCATCATGACCATGAGGAAGAGCAGGGATAGGGCAGTGGCCCGCTGGGTCAATCGTTTCGTTTCAACACAAATTACTATTAATCTCTTGGCTGGAATCGGAGTGCGATTTTCCTAAAACTAACATCATTCTATTACTAAATTTAATTTTAGTGTCATTTTATGTTCTGATTATGATTATTTTTTATGGGGATAAGTTTGTCATTTTGCAACTATTCCAAAGGAAAGGCTAAAGGCTAAATATGTCATTGAGTTTTTCATGGAATGGGCAATTGGCCACACACTTCATTCTTTTCTTTAATAAAAAGATAAATTTTACTAAGAAGATTAAAGGAACAATTTATAATACAAAGTTCGTAAAAGAGAATAAATGTAAATTTCAAAAGCAGCTTAAAGTAATAATATTACTCCATCTGTTTCTAAATATAGGATCTATTTGAGGATGTGAATTTAATTTGTTTCTAAATATAATACATCTTTTGATTTCGTTTTCTCACATTTTTCCTAAATTATCCCTATTAATACTCCTCAATAATAAACAAACAAGAGAGGAAGAGTATGAATAAAGGAATATAGTTATGATGTTTTTGTGATATCTTATGATTTTAACTAACTTAACTAATATCTTTAATCTAATTAAATGAGGTAAATAAGTCTTATATTTAAAGAAAAAACTACAATAAGAGCCTTCTTGTGACATCCGAAGGAACATAACACAGTGGAAGTGATGCTTAGTTTCTTATGATAGGGATAAAGTTTTGAAGACATGCTTGAACCTATCGTTGACAGTGTAGATGTCTTGAAACTTGAAAAACGTGTGTATGTGATGAGTAAAAAAATATGTAAAGATGCCAAGTTGAACATGTATAGGATGCAATATTATTTAGCCCTATATATTTGGTGCAATTATATGCAGACTCTGTTTCTAGCTAGCTTTGGCATAGGAATTAAAAGCTCTTCCTTTTATAGAAGAATTTGCCCAAAAATTACAAGAAATAACTTTTAAAGCAAATTCCAGCTCAACATCATCTGCCTTTCTAGGCAATGATAATGAAGATGACCGGTATGATATAGATTTGGACTTTCAGTAAAGATACATTGTCGACACTACAGGAACAAGAATAAAGTTAAAACGAGGCAAAAGGAAATTAAAGAAGACATAAAGCTGAAGAAAAGGCAAGAGAAGACATAAAGCTAAAGACAAAAAGCAAGAGAAGATATAAAGCTAAAAGCAATTCAATAAGTATGACAATGATTTCAAATAGAAGACAATTTAAGCAAGATGCTTGTAACTCTACGGTCTTATGTAAATGTATTCTAAATTATAAATGAAATGAGAAGAAACTCATTATTAAAGACTTCACTCATGCAGATAATAGCAGGCTTTGGAATTCCTTTTATAGTAAATACTAGATACTAGATAGATACTAGATACTAGATATGTATAGCTTTATAACAGGCCCAAAAGAAAATTAAATTGGGAGCTTTGTAGCTTCAAATAAAATTAACACCATTATGCCAAAATTCTAAACTAGGCATTATTTCAATACTTACAAGGAATTCAAACTCTCCATCATTTGCTCAGGTGATGAGAGTCCCTTTTACTCGTACCAAGACAGTAACATCACATGTTATTTCAATACTTACAAGGAAGTCAAAACATTCATCGCCTTGTTATAAACAAATATATCAATCACTAACTTTAAATATATTTTATTATTTTTAAAAGTAACGAGTGCGCCATGAAACACAACTTTAAAACATGATTTGATCGATGGCACAAAAAAAAAAAAACATGATTTGATCAACGGGTCTAAATAGGCCCTTTTTTTTACCGGGTCAGAATGGGTTTGTTGCCTCACATTACTTGTTATCATTCTAAGCACAAGTTAATGTATCATATTTTGACAACAAAAAAAGGCTTATATTTTGTATATCAGAATTTTTTGTCAAAAGCAAAATTCAGATATTTAAAGATATTGTCGAATTAATTATCTAAATAAACCTAATAATTGTAACTCATCCCATCGATTTATAATGCTCGTCAAACCTTATCACCTTAACTGAGACAGAAGAAAACTAAGATGGCAACAACTTAGAAGAAACTGATCCAAAACACAAGCCAACATCTTCATTCCACATAAAGCTCAACAAAACAAAAGCCACGAGATGAAAGCCTAATTTAGAAGTCTCCAAATTACAAGATACACCTAACAGTGAACCAACAAGCCAGTTCATAAGCACATTACATAAATAACATCTCCTAACAAGTACATCAACACTAATCGTATAAAACATATAGTCACTTTATGTTTAATACGGTTGTGATCAAGATAGATTATTATCCCTTAGCTCTCTTACAAGCAAGCTTCAAAAGCGCCGCCACTACGGTCAGCCTCATCAATCATTCGCACGACCTGAGCAACTCCTTCTTCGATTTCCTTCCGAATGAGGCCATCTGGCATGTCGAAGGTCCTTCGTTTGGACAGAGATCTACCAGCAGCAGGCTGAGGGTCCACAACATCGAGCATAGCTTCCAGCTCATCCACCATTGACCTCTTTGCAGATCTCACCATCATATCAACTCCCTATAGATTGAACATGTACACACATATTAAATGATATACTGACAAATGATTGCTTATGTAATAAATTGTTAAATAGACTTGTGGCAGCGGCAGCGGCCAAAGAATGCTTTAAGTCCAATAGGTAAGCTATAGATAAGAGATCACATAACACTATTAGACTCTGTTAATAATGAACTATTCTGAAATATCACTCATCATGATGTCCTATCCCATAACTTAATATATAATTATGTTAAGATAGACTCCTCATCTTGTCATATATAGATATTCTCTTACTCTTCAATATACCAGAAAAGTTTAACCAAAAAAGAAAGAAAAAAAGAAAGAAAGAAAGAATATACCAGACGGGGAGGCTTGATATTCCATGTTAACTTTATCTCACTAGATGGATTCGGCTACATGGATCGTACGACGCCATTGTATTCCATCAATAACCAAATCTTTAGATATTTTATTCACTAGAAGATCTCGCTCGACAATTTCAGTGTGTGTTCGCCTCAGTCTCCCTCTTCCTCTTTTAATCGGACTCCAGACTATTTAATCTACCTTCCTCACTGGTGCATCTAATGGCCTTCTCTGGACATGTCCAAACATCCTTAAACGATTTTCTATTATTTTCTCACTAATATGTGCCACTCCAATCGTTCGCGTATATGGTCATTCTGAATCTTATCCTTTCTTGTATAACCACACATCCATCTCAACATCCTTATTTCAGCTACCCCCATTTTATGTTCATGTTATCCCTTTAAAGCCCAACATTCACTACCATATAGTACTGCTGATCTAATAGCAATGCGATAAAACTTCCCTTTTACCTTATGGGATTCTTTCTGATTGCAAAGAATTCCAGTGGTTTTCCTCCACTCATACCACCCAACTTAAATTCTATGGTTAACATCGTCATTAATCACATCGTCATCATAATAGGATCAATATACAACATAAAACTGTAGCAAGCCCTATGCATTTACAAGAAGCCCAAGATGAGCCACACCATTTATAACATGTGAACAATATAACATCTCACAACTTTGATAGATATATTGATCTTTAACAAGCCACATTATCAATACACTATAACAGTGAAGCTTATTCTCAAACTTCATAGTTCATACAATGCCTAGGAAAGTATGTCTAGCTCTACCTAAATTTTCATTTGTCATGACAATGTACGAAAAAACACAACTCAATTTTTCTACAAAAAGAAATAAAGGTCATGATGCATTGAAAATGTTTAAATAAAGCTAAAACAACGACAATTTATGATATCTTCACATATGAAAAACCTAATCCAACACACAGCAACTTGCTGACAAGGAAACTACTAAAGGATTTTGCAAACATAAAGAGACCAAGACAAAGAGGAAATGGCATTACCTCAATAGCATCAACAGTGAGAAGCAGTACAATGATTTTCTCAGAGAACTTTTGGCGCTCCTCTGCATCATGAGCTAAACGACGTCGGTATGCAAAATTATTGAACTGAGCCCTGACTTCTTTCAACTTTGATTTTGCAACAGCAAGTTCTCTAAGGGCACGCAGAGCCTTTGACCTTCGGATCAAATAAGCCCTAAAGCTTATTTGGATCAACAGTGCAGCATCTTGAGCAGATAAATCCTTCCTTTTTCCCCTCTGGTTTTGGACAGCTCCAAACCTCTTAGCAAATGCCTGGGAAACAACACTTGACAACTCAGAATACTGCATATAAATTTAATGTGCCTAATTTCAAGCATCAATTTGTATGAATCTTTAATCCATAGAGGATACAAATTACTCAAGAAGAAAGGGTAAACTGCAAAGTAACATCTTTGTAGTTAGAGAAAGAAAGAAAATTCAAAAACTTTCAACACCAGAAAGTGCATTCCCCTCAGGGCAAACTCTCAGCTTAAGGATACAAATTACTCATTCAGTTAGAAATATGTTATAATGTTTCTAATCAATTCAAATTCAAAATAAATAATAAAATGCATCCAAATCAGTCATTCCTATTCAAATTACATCTAGAATGGTGTTTCGAACAACTATAAGCCAAGGCAGAATCTTCAATCTAGATAAACGTACATCTCATGTACATAAAAGGGATGTCCAATAATACTGCATAACATGTAACTAGGGGGAAAAAGAAAACTAAAAGGCTTCAGCATTAAAAGTCACTTCTATTGTTTGCCCTGCACTTTTAATTTATTTATCTTCAACTTGAATGCATTTATCTTTTAATCTTTTAAATGCTGAGGATCATGATCACTCTTATTGACAATTGAGAGCATATAATTATAATGTTTCTAAATCAAAATCCTAGTTCAATTATCTCAAACATAATGCTGTTCTTAAAATTTTTAAGCAGAATACAATCTTTAACCTTAGGCCCCATTTGTTATGATAGAAGAGTTTTTGAAAGAATTGGAAGTGGGAATTAGGATGGAAGTTGATTTCAAAACATGTTTGGTATACACATGGAAGTCTTCCATAATTTTTATTAATATGTATGTTTATAACATGAAGTGAAAATACCCCTTAATGAAAACAAGAAGATGCTAATCAGCTCCCACAAACAACCACGTGCACAAGCCCCACCACCACTGGGGAAAGTGAGAACAATCACAGACCACCGCCATGAACAACCCCGCAGCAGCTCAATCAAAGGAGAACAAAAATAAGTAATCAACAACCATTCAAAAGCTTTTGAAAATTAGAAATCAGTAAAATACAATAAGAAATTGAGCAGGATGTGAAGCAATTAGAACCACAGAACTAGAAAAAAGGTCAAACAAGAGGAGGACAGAGATTAGTTTAAACTTATTCATTCTCTTCTCTCATTATAACAAAACTAAAAAAGAAAGTAACAACAATTCTGTCCATACATTTACTTATCCATTACCACGTGACCAGTACTCCAGATATACCTACCCTTAAACTTTAGTCATAATTTCTCAATTGATGGTCTGAACTATTGGGACGGCCCCAAAAATACAATCAAACACCTTCTCTTAGACTGTAATAATACTCATAAACTACTTGACAAAAAAAAAAAAAAAACAATTGAGCGTATTGCCCATTTCAGTGTCGGGCTTGGAATATACATAAAATTCAAAGCTGACTAATTGGCATTAGACCAAAGCCAGCTTCCATGAGTAAACTTTCATAAATGCAAAGGCAAGCCATATATGATTGAATCATAAACATGTGCCCTTCCAAAGGTTGTCAAGTTTACTTCTCTGCATGCGAGATTGACTCTTTCCACCCGTACACTCCACGTGATTCCAGAGAAAGAGACCATGATAAATGATAGGACCTACGTGTATAATAACACTGATCTATCCTTCTGTAGCTGTTGCAGATATTCTAAGTTTCTGCTTGCTTTTGCGCTTATATATACTTAAAGACAATACATTTACATTAAATTGGCATTTGAGTGTAAGAAACCACGCAAATACATGTATAAAGAGTACATGGTAGAAATCAACTTAACAATGATGTAAAGATGGTGCATAAACCACTCGCTCAGACAACAATCCAACAGCATAATCCAACTTATTTTCTTCTTATTAGTACCATATGTCATTCCTTATTTAAGTGGGAAGCAGATCAAGATCAAAAGTAATCACAAAAGATAAAAATATGATTGATTCACCATACCTGTCTCAAAATGACAGCTCCTTCTTCATTAGGCTCCTCAATCTCCACAATGCGCAATTCATTCTTTTTCTTATGATCTTTCTCACCCTTCTTCTTCTCCTTTTCCTTCTTGTCCTTCTCCTTCTTCGAATGATCACCACATTCCACCTCAAACGTATATTTCCTCGAACTCCCACTATTCTCCCCTTTTCCCTTAATCTCAGCCGTCCATTTCACATTCCTCGCAACCCCACATTTCTTCTTCTTCTCCTCTTCCTTCCTCTTAGCTTCCTCTACAATCTCCGCAACCCACTTATACTTCCTATCAAACCCTTCCTCTTCCAACCCCTTAATCTCCGCCGTCCACGTGTACTTCCGATCCCCACCACCGTCGATCCTCCTCGGCCTAACCAGCCGGTCGAACCGCGATTCCAGCTCAGCAACTCGGTCACTCAGAGTCTGCAAGTACAACTCAGTTCCCACCAGCCTCTTCACCAACGGCGTCCGATGATGATGATCAATGCGCACCAGATCAGATACGACGTCGTACTCTTCGACGAAATCGAAGGGGCTTGGAAGCGAGAAGCGGTTGAAGTTGAAGGGATCGAGATCGAGGCTAACATTGAGGAATTCTTCGTTGATGAAGGAAGGGAAAGTGAGGGTTTTGGGGGGAATAATGGAGGTTTCTTTGATGATGAAGCATGGATCTTCAATGAGCTCGAATCGCCTGAAACGCCTCATGGTTGGGCGATTCCAATGGGTTGTATAACTCAGTGAGTTAGAGAGATGGGGAGAGAGCGAGTTACGAAATGATGAAAGTGATAGCTGATGATAGGATTTAATAAAAGTGAAGAAATTTCGGAGGAAGAGGACAAATTGATTATGACGAGGAGAATAAAGAAGATGTGAGGGTATGTTTGGAATTTCACATGATGAAAAGGATCGCATCGGAATGTTTATATTGTGGGGTAGGGGTGTGAAACGACGGGCGCCGCGTAATCGGTGGGTGGAAAAGACGAGAGTGGGGCTCATGTTTGGATTGAATTACAAAGACAGTGGGAATCTCTAGGAGGGATTAGTGATTACTGTATGGAGCGAAGCATGTGAGCACTATCGGATTTATATTGACCAGCCACGTGAACACGCACTCAATTTCTGAACATCTAAACCGAAAGCCTGAAATGGAGAAAGATTTTCAAAAGTTGTCTTTTTTTTTTTTTTTGGGAAAGGATCATCACATAAAAAAAAAGGACCATCAAGTAGTGAGCTTTGTTCAGAAAAGGATCATCAACAATCACCATTCTCCGGGCAGGTGGGTGTTTATGAAAGGTAGATACTTAGGTGTTGAGCGCTTCCTAATTGTAATCAGCGTTATATTATCTAGAATTATTAAAAAAAGGATCATCACATAATATTAATAAAAAGGAAAAAAAAAATAAGATGAATTAAACTAAGAAAAATAGAAAATACAAAATGAGAAGTACGAACCACTTCAACTCAAGGAGGTGGAGCTTGATAATTAGTTAGGTGGTTTTTGTTGTAATGTTTTCAGTTTCTAATGAATGATGATGATATCCAGGTTTTACTTAAAAAAGGGGAACTACTTCAACATCTAAGCAGCCGAACAGCTGGCAAAAGCACCGTAATGATGGAGAAATTCTTATATTCATATTCCTTTTTTTTTTATATAAAAATGCATCAAGATAAAAGGGAAAATTCCAAAAAAAGACACTCAAATTACCAAAATGACACTTTACTATAACGAATTTTAAAAAAGACAGTTTAGTACAATGACTTAATTGTTCAACCCTAAATTAAAAGGAAATGTCTAAATTACCGTGGCGGGTGGCTCTTAAAAAAGGGACAGAATGAGGGGCCCATAGGCTTGGTGGTAAGTAAGTCTTACCACCATGGCACTTTGTTATATATATTGCAAAATATATATATCCTACCTTTCATTCCTTCTTAATATTTTACCAGAATTATATAAGGGATTACCAAATCCGGGTAAAGACTTACCAAATTCAGGTAAGGAATTACCAACACGTTTATATCCAATTACCAACTTCTTTTGTTCATTCTCAGAATTGTATATCCGGATAAGGCATTACCAACTTGGGCTAAGGATTACCAACACGTTTATATCCAATTACCAACTTCTTTTGTTCGTTACCAACATCATTACCGGGTCTGGGCGGGTCACCAAGTTTCTTGTGCAGCCCTACTCCAAAGTAATCCTTGGTGAGAAATAAGTTGAGGATTATAAAACTGAAAACAAAAAAAGACATGATGACATTCAAACATAAACATAAAAACAATAATTAAAACAAATATAATGAGAAGCCACACCCAATTGCACCAAAAGGTAGTCAACAATTCAAAGACAAGCCAAAGCTTGAGTCTTATCTCAAACCAGCTACAGTACACCAAGTCAAACACACCTCGAAGTCCCATTTAGTAAACAAGGGACATGAGGAAACGCCATCACAGATTACCATTTTACCTTGACAACCCAAGATGTCTATAGCTTTTAAGCTATTTGAAGAGGTCTCTAAACAACTATGTTGATAATATGATGAGGGTACACAAGCCCTGCATAGAGTGTGTCAAAATCCTTGAGGTAATCATGCTAGAGAGGAAGGCTAGCCAGAGATAACAAGCTCCCAAATACTAGACAAAGTATAATCCAAAGATACCAACAAAACATACAAGGAATAAACAATCAAAATGTTAGTACTATGAATTTTATGATTAGAAGATAACAGCACTGTAGCAAAGACCTCTAAGTGGCTGCTATTAAACTTAGAGGTTCATTTTAGAATCATACACATGTGAGGAGCTTTTTGGCAGAAGCTCCGCTAAAACCCAGAACATGAGAATGAAGCTCCACATAAAGTTGCTTCCTTTTTCTTCTAAGAAAGTGTAACTCCAAGAATACATTCCTTCATCGCTTTCAAGATGTAGAGCATGATAACTCAGCTAAAGAACTATATTAGAGATGATGAGACTCTGATTGAAGCCACCTCTTGCAAGGAAAAGCAAATTCACTTAAATCTAATTTTCTCTTCCTCATTACAACTATCAAATTATTCCTCTCCTCATACCTATGAATCTTTTCACATTCTACAGAAGTAACACTCGACACAAAGGGTTTTTGATCATGGAAATTGTTTACCAAAGGAGGAGTAGGGTAAAGCATTTTAGAGTAAAATAGAGAAAACCATTTCCTCTTCTATGTTGAAAGAAGCTTGAAGCATGATGCAAACTTATCCCAACGCACTTCAATACCTACACTAGTCATCAATGATTAGGCTTGGGTTTTGCTTGGCTTGCAGAATTCATTAGCGACTTGACTGAGTGATAATTTGTAAAAAGAAAAACTTTGACACCTTGTTGAGAGAAAAACATATTTGCTATTCCATAAGAGAATAACAAGTATTTTTGCAAAAATAACCTTTAGAGAAATATTTTGCTCATTTAACTTAAGTTCTTATTGACTTCATCATTGATCTCGAAATAATCATCCTAACATGACAAACGTAGTTTCTTCATGAGCAGAGATGAAGAATCAAAGTTTGCATATGATGAAATCTCCTTACATTTTCTCTTCTTTGTAGACCTCATATTGCAGTCATTCTCATAATTATCCTTTATTGAAAGTTTGAATCTTTTGGAATGCAAATCAGCAAAAGGTAAATGTTGATCGCAATTGCATTTCCTCTTGATTCCAAGGCCATAATTAATCTGCATTATAGATCGTTCATTAGAAGAATTTGCAAAAACAAAAGATTCAACCTTTCTCTTGAGCATGCATCTATCCTTAATGTTCTTATATTCCTAATATCAAGTTACTTTTTTAAAAATAGATATAAAAAATTGAACAAATTATTTATGAATTGAGTTACATGAATTAAATGAATATTTTGTATGAATAAATTTATGTGTCTCATAAAGTAACATATAATCTAATAGTACACAATATATGTTACAATTAAAGACACTTCTTTATCTTCTTTTATCTCTAAAAAAACATCAACTAGGTCTTAAATTAAAGAATGTGGAGTATTATTTGTCATCAATCGTGATCTGACCAACCATAAGTAAATATCCAAGAATATTTCAATATGATTTGGAAGATTTTAATATGATGTAGCACCATAAAGAGTTGATTTTCTTTCACACAAAAAAATAAGTAGTTGATTTTTTATATATAGGTTCAATTTTTGTTTATATAATTTTTTTAAAAAAAAATTAAATTTGTTATTTTATAACGAGTCTACACACACATTTTTTTACCGAGAGTCTCATATATATTTATATATATGTCTATGTGTATATATACATATATCCACTATAAGGTCCACATCCAACTTTTATCCTTATAGACCCTTAAATTCTATTAGCCTGTTTGGTATGACTAACTTGATGTGGTGGAAATGGAAATGTAATTAGAATCCATGGTATATGTCTGTTTGGTTTGAATGAATTGGGCCTCCATGTTGAAATGGATTCCATCAAAATGGGCTTATTTGAATTCCATACCAAGACCCATGGAAATGAGATGGGTTCCATGGAGGCCATATTTTTTGGACCAAAATATCCTTCGTTATGAAATATCTTGACAATTATACCCCATCTTCATTTAAATACTAGACCCTAGAAATTCTGAATCAGAATCAATTGTTGGAAAAGAGACACAAAAAATCGCGCAAAGTTGACGAGGAAGACAATATTGGATGACACAAAGATTGTAAGTGTTATGTTCTCTTCTTATGCAAATGATCTTATAGCAATTGATTAATATCGTTATTCCTCTCTTCTAAGTCACAAATTTCTTCTATATACTGCTATGGGTAAAGAATGGGATTTTATTTGGTAAATAGAGGTTGCGATTTCTTAGCCGTGAAATATGCATGAATCATCATGTATGGAGATTAGTTTTGTTTGGTAGTGAATGTGTTTGGCCCCATCCATCATGTTCAAAGCCATCTTTTCTAGTTTTATGGCCTTTTTTAAACCTTTTGTATATAGAGGTTTTCGCTCCAATAACACGCTTAAAAAAAGATATTCATATGAAACAGTGTTTTATGAGCATATGTGCAAGCCTTACACATTGGATTTTTCATACTATGAGGGTTTACCTTCGGAAATTGATTTATGATAGTGATATAACTTGTTTTAATCGAATTAGAATTAATAGGGCTACTTTTGACAAACTATGTCTTACGTTTGATATAAAAGGAGGTTTAAAACCTACTAAATATGTTAGTTGATGAACAAGTTGCCATGTTTCTCCACATCCTTGCGCATCACCAAAAGAATAGAGTTATACAGTTCTATTTTGAGAGGTCTGGTGAAACTATAAGTCAGCATTTTAATATTGTTTTGACTGCAATGATGCGCTTGAGTAATGAGCTATTTAAGAAACCCCAACCGATTCTAGAGGATTCAATTGATACTAAATGAAAGTGGTTCAAGATATATTTCATTTATTATATATTTATATTAATGATTTTTATAACTCATTTGAATGCAGTTATGTAACAATTAACTATTTTTTTCAGAATTGTTTGGGTGCTCTTGATGGCACACATGTTAAAGTGAAAGTCGTTGTTGCAGATAAAGGATGATATAGAAATATAAAGGGCAATATAACTATTAATGTGTTAGGTGTTTGCTCACCTAATGCACGATTTATATATATATATATCCTAACTGGTTAGAAAGGCTCAGTTGCTGATGGGAAAGTTTTAAGAGATCCAATTCATGGAAGGAGTGGAAGCTTGAAAGTTCCTCTAATTGGATAATTACAATAATTTCTCCTATATTATTTTATAATCTCAATTGCTAACAAGTGTTAAACTTAAATATAGATCAATACTATTTGGTTGATATGGGATACATAAACTGTGAGGGACTTCTTGCACCCTTTTGAGGACAACATTACCATTTAAGTAAATGGAGAGATAGGGGATGCCCTATAAATGCTTGTGCATGCTTTAATATGATATATGCATCAGCCCACAATGTCCTTGAGCATTGCTTTAGAATGTTGAAATTACATTGGGCCATCCTAAGAAGTTCTTCATTTTATCCTATTCGTACTCATAATTGAATTGTGATGGCTTGTTGCCTCTTACATAATTTGATTCGTCAACAAGGATCGGATTCTCTTGAGAATGAGGTTGAGGAATTAGACACAGACAACTTTAATGTAGATGTTCCACCTATTTTGATAATCGAGTCATCAAAAACTTGAAGTAACTTTTGTGATAGCCAGATGAATAACTCAATCATAAAGCATATACCCTGCTTGTAAACATAGCCATGGAATATCTCTTTTAATTAAAGTTTTCAATATCACAAATAAACCATTGAAAATAGATTCATGAAAGAGATACCCAGTAATTCCATCTTTTAAAAAGATAGTCTTTGTTTTAAAGAAGGAATGGATTGCCATGTTATGAGGGATAGGAAAAGATTTATGAAAGAGGGATACTTAGACAGGGAGTTAAATGAAATCACAAAACCTTTCAAATATAAATTACTTCAAAATACAGATAATGGATAAGTTCTAGTTTTCACAAATAATAGCCACATCCATTACATAAAGAGAACTTCCAACCTCATCTAGTTGTTTATTAGTCATTTCAACACCTTCCAAAAGTGTTTTTTGTAACACCTAAAATTTTCTACTATATTATAGCGTTTTAATTGAATTACAACAACTTTTCATTGTCAGAAGCCTAAAAATACGAAATATTTAAAACTTTTTTTCAAACATTAAACCAATATTCTTTCTGCTAAAATTGGCTTTTCTGACAAATTGGATAATTTAAAACTTTTTTTTTTCTAAACAAGGTGGTTCATAAAACAATTAAAAGTACATTCATTCTCTTAGAGTACCTATTCTTTATTCATAGTACTTAGGAAATTTAAATCCCTTTATAAATTTATACAATTATATTTTCTATGCTTTCTGCTATTAATTTAATAATTTAATTTTATATCATATATATAGATAACACTACTAAAATATTCAACTACGATAGTAAAGCACTCCCGTAGATATTCTTACGTTTCAAAACAAAATCTTAATTCCTTCGTTTAATTTTCTTCCAGCACTCCTGCCTTATCTCAACCATCTTACTATCTCACAGCTTCTCTGAAACAGTAATTTAACGTAGTTTATGTCATTTACTGTAAATTTCATGCATGCAATGTCATGTATATATTTTATAAACCTTTACAAATAATGATAGCAGTTACCCTATTAATTTGGGTGCGATCTGCACCTACCAACCACTGATAACGATATCTTCGTTAACTAGTGGAGGTTCTACTTGCAGGACTTCTCGTTATGACATTTAAAGTCATAACGTAACTAGTCTGGCAAAGGGGTAGCAAACCACCTAAGCCCTAGAGTACTCCAAACATGGAAGGAATAAAAGACATACCATTTACGTGCAACAAGTATTACAAAATTATACATGCAATTGAGTGTAATAAGATAAACTGCTACCTGGATACCGAATCATCGTTCTAAACCAGTTCCTTTCCTTTCCATTGCCTTGATGAATCCTAAACTACTATTAAAACCTATAACACATCTGTATAATAAAAATAAATTAATAATTATACTTAAATATATATATTTATATTTAACGTCTCTCATGGTCCTAATGTAATTAATACTACCACATTCTTTGTATTAATGAAAGATTACAATTTACCATAATTATCTAACCCCTTTAACAATTGAAAGGTTAATTATAAATAATCTATTCCTATTAATCCTTCTTATTCTCAATGTTTGACTAATTAATATCTTATGAATCTTTTCTATTATGTGGTCAAAATAAAACTTCCATATTATGAAATAAAGTTTTCCTTTCCTTTATAGCTTCTTAAATTCAGTTTTTATAATAGCTCTCTTGCCATAATTAAAGCACCCTAATGCATAGTTTAGATTGTTAGGAAAATTCATTATTCTAAATAAGTATCAATTAGCAAACCTGAATCAGTTTTAACTTATTATAAACCTTAAGATAACATTTGAAAAATCTATTTCTAACAAATTCCATCTTCTCTATACTCTTGCTAACGTGTCCCAACAAATATCTATAATACAACTCTATCTTATTTAGACATTTGACTTCTATTCTTCTATATTCATGGAGGAGTTTGTTTCTTAAGTAATCTTTATAACTTCTAAAACAGTAACCAGAATGGGTTCTTGAAACTGAACTTATTAATTCAAAATTGAAGCCCTAATTTTCCTTAATCCTTAAACAATACCTTATATTAGGATACCTTCATAGCTCTTCATAGTTTCAGCACTTAATATTACTCTAAAATCAGTTTGGAATAGCATAAACTCTAAATGAAACTTCATGATTTAACAACCAATAACTTAAAACCAAATCTGAACTCTTCTTAGCATGCCTAGTAACAATTATGTACCTCAACATCCAGGGATTCCAGAGTCAAGTTTCAAAGCTAATTTCTTATCTCCAATTCCTCCAATCATCACTACAACTTCTTTTGCACGTGCAGTTTCTAACACTTGACTATTGACCATTACATAATATATGTTACCAACTATTTGGATCATTTCCTTCACCACAACCTTCCAGAAAATTTCAGACTTATTATTCAAATCATTCTTTAACATAAATATTAACTTTCCTCCTTAATACTTCAGAAATTCTAAAACCATCATCCATTAAAATTCTCCAATGAAAGTAATCAAATAGAAGTCCATCCTAATAAACATTATAATTCCAACTAATGCAACTTAAATCTATTCCTTTTTGATCAATTAACATTGTAACACTTGAAACTTTCGTTTCCAATGGTATTAAATTCAAAACACAGCCCCTTACTCCACAAAATTAATCTATATTCATGAATAATATAAGAACCAACTCTATTTGATCTTATTACCAAGAATTATATTACACAACTATTAATCTTTATTCTCAATTTTCTATTCACAGAAAAATCATATTTACAATGGCCATTTATGTCTCACAAGCTTCAAACTCTATCTTTAACTCACTCTAGTCAATCCTCATTAAAACACAATCTTTATTGCATCACTTCAACCAATCAAATACCTCAATGTCAGAAAGTTATACATATCCTCATGACTGAACAGAAAAGTCCAACAAAACATCCCTGAACAACTTCAATTCCTAACTAAACTTCATTTATAACATTTACCTGGAAGAGTCAAAGCTTTTTGCCAAACATCAACAAAGGAAGAAAAACAATTCATGGGCTTAATTCTTAAATCCCAATTGCAAAGCCAAAACAAATCATTCAATGACCAAAATAGATTCTAATATACTCCTAATCAACACCTACTGTACAACAACCTTGAAAATTCTAGCTTCAATAAAAAGGTATTAACCTTTATTTTGAAATCTCTAGGCATGATTGAAAATCTTAAACATCTCTAATAATCATATATTAAACAGCCACTGCAAAATGTCGAAACTTTCACCATCATACCAGTAGCTTTATCATCATCATGCCTCTAAAAATTGAAATCTTGACTTAACTTTTGGAATCATAAATCATCAGTAGTTAACTATAATAACTTTCAAAACTGAAACTAATAACATACATGTAACACCCTTTGAACATCTTTTACTTATGATTAGATAACCAACATCTTTTACCACTATTCCCCAATTTCTATTACACAAAATTCAAGGAAGAACTTAACACATATTTATTCATTAAGCCTTTAAGCTTCCTGACTTCGCTGTCTATAAGCTTAGTTAAATAAATTTAGTTCACCCAAGTATCAATCTAATTATCTCCATAAACTTCATAAATCATTTCTTACATTGTTCCATATAAAAAATCTAAACTTCAACTGCTATTATTTCAGTCCCAAAACCATCATATTGAGTAACTTTCAACATGTTTATCTCCACCTTTTAAACTAACATCTATGGAACCCATTATTCACTTTTCTTCTAAACCTGAATTGAGCTTTGTAGTTTGTAACAATATGCTTTTAACTACAATAAATCAGCATGCATATGATAAAATCACCTTTCCCACACATTTGGACAGCACCTCTTCTAGACTAACATACTTTCAAAATTTCTGAAAATGTGCTCCAACGATACAGAATCTTATAACTTCATTGAGAGTCCTACATTCATTGTAGCTTAATTCCTTCCTATCTATAATACATTAATCCAAACACACACACTCAGGGAAGTAACAGAGATTTTCCAATCCTCATCTATCAAATCTCTAATTAAAGTCTAATATCAACAAAATCCATTCTCCCTTGCCATGAATCCGCCGACCAGAACAAGCAAAACAAGAAAAATTACCACAACTTCTCCTTCAATTAAAATTAATCCTACACCATCAAACATCCATTCCATCCTTCCTAATTCATGATCAGAAAGCCCAAAACACAGAGGAAGAGAAACATAATATAGCATAATCAAGAACAAGAATTCGGCCAAACAGAGGGATATATAGAAATTTAGAAAATCCCAGAAATCAAGCATACAACTCCAAATATAAGCTCCAATCGACTTCTATAATCATTTAAACACTAATTAAGTTCATTTTGCATGAAAAATTGAAAAAGAGCGTCGGTGAACAGTACCCAGTTTTGGGTCCTTTGAGCAATCTGACCAACCTCAAATCATATCCCAAAATCACTCCCTAAATCATCAAAATCGAAGCCTAACCTTTATTCCTAAGAATTTAGAAACTTCAAAAACCTCCCCCAATCTCACTCAATCAGACCATAGAAGAGAAGAAGATGGAGAAATTGAGGCTCACCTTTACACACTTGAACCTTGGACGCGTTTTGAAGCTCCTTGCCGTCAAGCTTGAGGCCTTCGCCATCATCGAACGTGGGGAGAAGGAGAGGGAAGACGGTGAAGACAAGGAACAGAGGCAGAGTCGGGTTGAGAGAGGGAGAGCTAATGAGGAAGGAAGGAAATGAATAGGACACGTGGGGTAATAAAGAATAAAGATGGGAAGTAGATATTTTTAATAGGTAGTTTACCATTTTGCCCTTCAGACTATACTTCAGATATTTTCCAACTAGGGACAGATATTGTCATTTTCCTTTTCTTTTATTTTTCCTCTTTCCCTTTATGCCCTTCTTTAAAAATTTTAACTACCATTTCCTTTACAAATTAATCTGAATCTATTCTAAAAATAATTTTCTAGATATACTTTAATTTCCCAATTTATTTATAAGACTTTTTAAATACTAAACAATACCCCAAGGTTCTAAATATTCCCTTATTTAAATTCATCTTCTAACTATTTTTCCTCAATTAATAAAGAAAATAAGCCTTAAAAATTATTAAAAATACATCTGGCCTCATGAATTTATTTATAAGACTTTTTAATTTCTAAATGCCACCCCAATATCTTAAATAAATCCTTATTATCTCTTTTTGAAAATTTGGGGTGTTACATTTTTCAGAATTGGCACTGCACCTGAAGAGTCTTTAGATGCATCGATTTTTTAAAACTTTCCTTTACAACTGAGGAAGCTCTCCCCAAATTGTCTGTGAAATTTATAAGACTCTTTGCCAAATTCTACAGAACATTAGACACTAGTTAGCATGAAGTTGAATATGAAATAATTCAGGAGCAATGAATTTAGCATAAAGACAAAATTGAAAAATTAAAAACAAAAATTGGACCTAGATAGCACACTAGTCACAACCAATCTTAATCACTTCAGCAATAAGGGCTATTCATAGTGGAAGCAAAAATGCTTATTGGCATAGTTGTATCTAATACAACCTAAAAGCAAAGGGTATCTCACATTTATATAAAAAAAAGGTTATCTCACATCAACAATTTAAAGTTTTACAGGCTTATAAAAACTGTTGAGTCCATTATTTCTTAGACAACGTTCATTATGATACCAGAAATGGAATGTTAAATAATGTAATATCTTGTAGATATATAATGATGCATAAGATGCAAGGGAGTGTAAACATCAATATATCAAACATGTAAATATCAATGTATCAAAACAACCCAAAAATAAATCCCTTGTCACCTAAGTTCTGAATAAAAGCAAGATGTAAGTTATGGCATCCCTGATTTCATAATCACCAACTCATAAATCTTCACTGGAAACTGTGAATCGATGACAATAAGGAATTTATAATTTACCAAACCAGAATTTGAGATAGATTACTACAAACAGCTAAGTCATAGAACAAATTACAGACATATAACAAGATTCTAAAGGGTGTTTCAAAGCTTCTTAAACAAAACCCAGAGAAATTAATCCTCATACTATAAGATGCGAGTTTACGACGCTAACAATGATGAACGGAGGTAGCCATCTTGGTTGCACAATCTTTTTAGGATTTTAGTTTGAAAGCTGCAATAAATTTCACACCAGAAGAATAATTGCCCAAATCGGTAAAATTCAAAACCAAGATAGCCAACAGAGAAAAAGTGAATGGCTTTGCCTCTACAGATCGGCATCTTCCTCACACCGCTATCATTGTTCATCATCCTCACTCCACAGATCGACGTCTTCAACTGAAGATTCGAGTCCAACCCGGAAATTGTGACTCGATTACCCATCGATGGCAATGAGGCCATTCACCTTGCTCTTCAAAAGCTTGTTGATAAGATTCAGAAAGATTGTGGCGGTGGAGATCCACCACGTTGACCAATCTTCTTCTCTACATCCCCTGTATCAAACTTGAACTATTATTCAATGTTTTATCAATCTTCTAAACCCAATGAATGTGTTTATTTCTTGTTTATGTGATTTGCAAAACTGGATATTGTTTAAGTGGGTGGTGCCAGAGGTGGTTCTTAAAATTGAAAAAATTGATAAGGGCATTGGGTGTGTTTGGATGGACTTTTGGAAAAATGACTTATATATAAGTCAAAATGAAAATAAGTGAAACTGAAAATAAGTCAGATTGTGTAATAAGATTGATGTTTGGATTGGCTGTTAAAAATATGACTTATAAGTGACTTATAAGTCATAAGTCATATTGTGTAATGAGATGTATGTTTGGATGGACTTTTGAAAAAGTGATTTATGTTTGGGTTAGTTGTGATTGGATGTGTAAAATAAGTTAGAATTGTGGGGTCCACCTCTGTAAGTGACTTATAAGTTATAAGTCATAAGTCATATTGTGTAATGAGATGTATGTTTGGATGGACTTTTGGAAAAGTGATTTATGTTTGGGTTAGTTGTGATTGGATGTGTAAAATAAGTTAGAATTGTGGGGTCCACCTCTGTAAGTGACTTATAAGTCATAAGTTGAAAAAAAGAACTTATACTTATTTTGACTTATAAGTCATAAGTCCTTATTTTCTAAAAGCCCAGCCAAATATCTTCAAAAGGACTTTTTTCACAATAAGTCCTTTTCATTGAAAAAAGGACTTATTTTGTGTTTAAAAGTTGAGCCAAACACACTGATTGTCTTCTAATAAAGAAAAATACATATTATATTAAAAAATAATGTCTCATTTCCATGTCATACCAAACATACTTTTATCCCTCATTTCCGTCTCTACCTCCATATCGATTTCAATCTCCATATCCATCAAAATTAATTCCATCGTACCAAACGGGTCCTATGGTATTACTTTTATGCAACCACAACTAAAACTCTCTTCAAATTGTGTTTTTTATATGAATCTTGAACTTATGTTGAACGGCATATGAATTACAATTGTTGAAGTTACTTTTTTTTATATTATGAAGGCAAGTATGAGGTTTGAGGTTAGATAGCAGTGATTTATACCCTATCTAGGGACCACATTCTCATGTAGATATTCTACATCTACTATAGTTGGATATAACAGTAACTTGGGGGGATTGAAGAACCAGCATATCTCTGCCGTTGTCATGTGCTTTTCTAGCGAGAATATCTGCACATCTCACATCTTCTCTAAATGAGTGATGAATCTATACATCCCAACATGAGACAACCATTGACCTTATATTAGAAATTAAGTAGTACAGGGGGCGCATCATGCCACAGTCTACCAGCAATAGTTGGATTGCTTCTTAAGAGTCTGTATACAACTTTACCTTTGAGAGACCTTTCTGCTTGCAAATCTGAAGTCCAGTTTGTATAGCCCAAGCTCACCTTCTATCAAGGACCATAACCTAGGTTCCTTAGAAAGCCCACAACCCATCTAAGTAAACGAAGCCCTAAGAATCGGCCTCCACATCTAAGCAAACCAAGCCCTGAGAATGGGCCTCCCTTCTGCTTAATGGTCTACTACATACTTGCAACACCTTATGTCTGCAATGGCCGTTTTCTGCACTCTCCATAAGTAAATGCATACATTGGTTTACCACAAGTTGAATTTGTGTACAGCTTCCTTCAAATGCCTTTCGACACTGTTCCTTCCATATAAGCCAACATGTGAGGCCAAACACTTTGGTCTAAGGCCATCTAATAGTTCTTTATGCTCCGGGGTTTGCTCTCATGTTCTACTTCAACCAGTCCTGCAAATCACTATGAAAAAACATATAATCATATATTGGGTTAATTAGAGAAATCCACACACTTTCACATTCTCTCAGCACATAGAGAATTGTTTCCTCACTCATGCACTCAAAAGTACAATTAGTTAGTATATTTTGTGTGTAATGAGCTCTTGGAAATTTGTAGGAAGTCTCTCTTGAAACACTTACCACAAAAACTATTTTGCTCTTTCAGGAACATCCCATTGCCAGAAACGATACTAGCAGCCTGTGTCTTCTCTTTTGATCGATTGGTATGTTAACTTTACGCTAAAAATACCATTCGAGGCACTTCTCCACCTAAACACATCCTCCCCTTAGTCTAAGCGGAGTAGTATTTTACCTCTTGCACCCAGCTTGGCAGAAATATACCCTATTTTGACATATCCCTTGACCCATTAGTTGTGACAAGTTGACAGATTTTCGCTTCTTGATGTAGCAAGTGATGGTTCTTCTCTTTTTTATGGAAACATGGCAAACAAAAGCTTGATAATTGTAAAAAAAGGGGTCCACCTTCTCTACATAGTTCATTTATGGGTGTGTTAAAAGGGTTCACCTTTCTGACCATGCATTTGTACCATACCCATTTCTTACCTTACACCCAATACCTTCACAAAACCTATCCTGTACGGATGAGATTGCACTCCATACCCCTGATTGAACTCTCTTTTTTTTCATTGAGGGGTATTTGCCATCTCTACACCCATATTTGCTTTGCAAGCATTTTACCCATAGGGCATCAGGTTTTAGGAGAGTAAATCTTTGATACCAAGGCCACCCTCTCCTTTTTCTGACATAATGCTTTCCCAAGATATGAGGTGGAGTTACTTACTATTAGCACTATGATTCCAAAAGAAGTCTTTGCTAACTTCTCAATTTCTTTTATAACTTTTTTGGGCTTAAGAAGGGATTGCATTTGGTAATGCGAGATCAAGGTCAAAATCAATTCAATTAGAACGGTTTTCTGTGGCATGCTTAGGAAATTACTCTTCCAACTAGCTAGCTTATTCCTGATTTTTTGAATCAAAGTAGAGAATGTCAAATTTACTGCACATTTGTAGAGAAGAGGCACTCCCAAGTACTTCCCAAGGTCTTCAATTAGAACAACACCGAGATTTTGGCTAAGGGCATAGGCTCGGTTGGAATGGATATATCACGACACACACATTCTTGATTTGTGGAGGTTTATTCTTTGACTTGATGCCCTGCAAAACAAGGTCATAACTTCTCTGATTTTCACAATTTGTTCTTCTGAGGCTTCACTGAATAGGATCAAATGTTCCGCAAAAAAGAGGTAGGAAAGTTTTGGGCCCAGCTTATTGAACTCTATGGGCCACCATCTTCCATCATCAACCTCTCTTTAGAGGAGTTTCTCGAGTCTTTCCACACATAAAACAAAAAGATAAGGGCTTATTAGGTCACCTTGCCACAATCCTCTAGTGCGGTAGAAAATTTCAGATGTGGCGCCATTCCATGACACACTCATAGAGATCAATAATACACAACTCATGACAATTTTAACAAACCCATTGTTTAGGCCAAGACTCCGAAGATATGATCGAGGATCTCCAATCTAACCCATCATATGCTTTCTCCATGTCAATATTTATAGCGACATATCCTTTACCACTCCTTTTGGATCTCATAGTGTGGTAGGGCTGTTCAAGTACCGGGATGAAACTAGGACACCCTTTGTTCGAATCTCGGTACCATTAGAAGGCCGGGACACCATTTGTGTCCCGGTCCCAGTCTCGGTCCCGGTACTGAAGGGATCTTGAACCCATCGGGACGGGGTCGGGACATGGACCAAGACCGGGACATCTTGATTCTCTTTGACACAATCTGCCTTATCAATAAAAAAAAGCACATATGTATGTTTATACTTTAGTTACTAATAATATAATATAATTACTTTTTTAATATCACATGTACATTTATGTGTAAAAAAAGATTAATCATTCAACAACCATTCAGTCCAACAAATCCTTTTTAACTACTTATAAAGTCTCCAAAATATTATAATGAAACAAGACAACAACCATAAGTCTATAACCATTTAAATTCAAAGCAACATCATTGTTAAAAAAAAAAAAGAAATTCAAAGCAATAGCCAACAATTCAACCATTCCCTACTTCTTTGATCCTTCCTCTTCGTTAAGGATTGTGGAATGATTGAAAAGAAAAAAAGGTATGCCTCTTAAAAGGTTAAAACCCTAACCTTAAATGATTGAATCGATCAATCATCAATATAATTAAATGATTTTGTGAAGAAAGAGAAAAAAATAATATATGGGTAGGGAACTGATTAATTAATTGGAAAAAAATAAAGGAATTAATGCATGTTGAATTAGGAAAAAAATTAAATAATAGCTATAATTTTGGTACCGGGACGGGATCGGGAATCCCAGAGATGTGACCATATCCTGGTACAGTCCCAGTTTCAATTTGGTCCTAGTACCGTTAATCCCGGTACCAAATCTCGTTGGTCCCGGGAAATTCTGGTCCCAACAAATCCGGGATAGGATCAGGACAACCGGGATATGAACTTTTTAAACACCCTATAGTATGGATAGTTTCTTGGGCAATGATTATATTGTCACAACTCTGCCTCCCCTTGATAAATCTACATTGATTTGGCTTCACAAGATAGGCAAGAACCTTCTTGAACCTATTTGCAAGAAGTTTGCTTAGGATTTTGAAGTTCACATTGCAAAGCGAGATTGGTCTAGAGTCCTTTAGTGTAGACGGGTGGTTTTTTTAGGAATTAAGACAATGTTGGTTTGATTAATCCCCTTTACTTGAGCAAGATATAGAAATATATTTTGAATCAAATTGTATATTTTGGACCCACTGCTTCCCATTGGGTGTGAAAGAAATGAGCTTAAGGTCCATCAGGGCCCGGGTGTAACATCTTGAATTTTATTAATATAAGTTAAACAACATTTGGAAAGAATTATTTGTGATAAATAGAAATTTATTAATTTTTCGAAAAAGAAAACATGGGGTTTTTAACTGTAATTTACCCCCTTAAGTAAAGCTAATAAAATAATATGCCTCTCTCTCTCTCTTGCTGAGCGTCGCTTACGCCGCTTCCCCCTCTTCTCTTTGTGCACAGTAATGCAATGGATACAGCTTAAAGCAAGCTTTGGAGATCAAATAGGTAATCAAATCTACTTCATTTCATAAGACTTTCTTCATGAAAGTTGTTCCACATAATTTTCTCTTTCCAATGATGTAATTTTTGTACTGATTGGGATGAATTTTTGGGTTAGGGTTTTGAATATGTTTTGAGTTTTGACAATAGAAGACCATAAGAATATAGGGCTAAGTTAGAAAATAATTTTCATCGGCTCAGATTTTTTATATGACGAATGTATGAATTTAAAATCAATTTTCTTGTTAAAAAGTCTATGTTTTATACTCTATATGAGTTTTGAACCAATGGAACTTGGGTTAAAGAATTTATTTGAGATATATAAGGTATTATTAAAGTTTTAATCGGTTTATAATGTTGAATGAAATGAAGCATTGTGATTTAACAATTTTTATTGGTAAAATCGAAACTTAAAGTTAAAGATTTTGTTCAATGGAATGTAATTGAGGGTGATTTGAAATCCAAATGAGTTGTTTAGGTGGAGGAAATATTTAAATTGAGTTTAGAATAAATATTTGGGTTATTATAGAGATATTGGAGTTTTTGGGGAATTATGTCAAACTTTGATATTTATATAATTAAGTTAATTGTTCAATTTCTATATTAAAATTATATTCACATTATTATGTGGCTTGATTTGTAACCGGATTGTGGTTGTGGTGCATTAATTCCTCAAAGTTTGTAAGAATAAATTTGGAGTTGAGGTAATTGGGGTTAAATTACATTATATCAATGCTTTAGACTGTAAGGTTTTTCTTAACCTTATTTTTCCTATTGTAATATGTAGTGAAATGTGATTTCAAACAAAAATATAGCTATGTTAGTGTGTTATATAAACTTACTCTAGTGAAGCAGTATGCGTGAATAAAATGAATCTTTGGAACTATATTTCTGTGTTTTGAATGATTGTGACGGCATGATTATTTATGAATTGAATATTTGATCCATTATCGATTTGCGAAGTATTATGATGTGATTATTGTATTATGTGTAGTGGCATGTTGGTGGAATTAATTATTGTTGCATATGAGGGAGGATTTTGGGAAAAGATAAGGAAGGACTTTGTTCTTGAAGCCCGCGTGTAACACCTAGAATTTTCTACTATATTATAACAATTTTTAATTGAATTATAACCACTTTTCAATGTCAGAAGCCCAAAAATACGGAAAATTTAAAACTTTTTCTTTTAAAACATTCAACCAACCTTCTGTCAGTTGGAATGGGCTTTTCGGATAAACTGGAACAATATAAAACTCTTTATTAAATAAAGTGATTAATAAAACAATTAAAGGTACTCTAACCCTCTTAGGGTATCTTTTCTTAATTTATAGTATTTAGGAAATTTAAATTCCTTTTCTAAACTTATTCCATTTTATTTTCTATGCTTTCTACTATTAATTTAATAATTTAAATTTACATCATATACAGATAATCTTACTTTCTCTAAACATAAACTAAATCTCTTCTAGTCATCTTCCAGCACTCCTGCCTTATCTCAGCCTTCTCACTATGTCGTAGCTTCTCTGAAAAATAGCAGTTCAACGCAGTTTATGTCATCAAATGTAAACTTTTATGCATGCATTGTCATGTATATATTTTATAAATATGTGCAAATAGTACACTTACACATACTTCCTGCGCTCTATAATCTACCAACCACTATTAACAATATATTTGTTAACTAGTGGAGGCCTCACCTGCAGGATTTCTCGTTATAACATTTTAAACTATAACATAACTGATCTGGCAAAGGGGGAGCGACCCACCTAAGCCTGGAGTACTCCATAAACTTCTATGCAGGAATTAACAAGGTTATTCACCTTCATGCATAATGTAAATTTGAAACAGATATTACAAAATTATACATGCACTTTAGTATAATGAGATAAACTGCTACCTGTATCCTGAGCTTACTCTTCACTGTATTCCGGCCTTTCACCGTATTCTAGGGATTCGACCCCACTATCACGTCCTATAAATATTTATAATACCAGAATAATATATCAATATCTAAATTTAGGCATAATAGTTAAACGTCTCTCACGTTCCTATAGTTCTACCCCTTTCTATTTCTGGTACTATTAAATCTGAATTTCTAGCTAAATGATTAATCATACCATTAGCAATCAACATTGCACAAGTACTAATTAATATATACATAACACAAACATCAAACATAAAAATGTTCTTACTATTTTAAATTAACTAACATTTCTAGTCAATTAATTAATAATTAAATAACCTTACATTCATTACAAATCCTAAAATACAACTTCTAAATCTCTAAATTCAATTTAGCTACAATTAATTCTCAAATTATCACTAAATGCAACAGTCCTTATTTCTAATTCAATTTAAAGCTTGTCATAATCTTTAAAAATCCTTAAGCAATGAATTAACTTCCAAACTAAACTTATAACTCCTTATCTCCAATATTGATTTTACCAGTCAAAACATTAATCCAATCTAACAAACCTCAATGCCAAGTCAACCATTCAGATAGATAATTCATTCTTTGAATAACATCATTAATTACCAATTCCATCAAGCAGTTATAAACTTGCAACATAATAGAACAAAGTAACACAACTTTAATTCAATTAAAGCTAAAACTTCTAAACTATAAGAACTTACTTATTTCATACTTTATAACACAAATTATTAATTTTTCTTCTCCTTTAGGATCCATTCATTACTAGGCACAACTTACATAATTCAATTATCAAACAAACTCAAAGAACAATCATTAATTCACACCTCTCATCCAGTTGAACTTCATTCTTATTCTAATTCTAAAATTCTAATTTCTTAAATCCAGAATTTACAAAAATTACAGAACTCCCACATAAGAGGGTTTCAATTACACATAACAAACTCTATTTCTGCTTCTTAATTACCAACAAAACCACATTCTAGAATTCTAACATCTTTAGTTACTTGTTTTATCATTTTATCTTTTAGCTTTAAATACTATAAACATAGTAAAGTCTTTAACATACTAATCTTTAAACACAAACCACCAAACTAACAATTTCAATTCACTTTATTTTCCTTAACTATCAGTTATCTTCTTTTTTTTAATTCAATTACTTTCCATATTTCTTAATAACTTTTGCAACCCTCACTTGATATTTTGGAATCCAATTTACCATATAGGTGTCCAAATACAACATTTCAAACTCATTAAAGCAGGGACTTCACGTCTTACTGATTCAACCTATCTTAACTCAAACTCCTTAAAATATATTCTTTAATCATAAGACTAATTCAATTTAATTACACAACCCAGAAATTAATCAGCAACATAACCATCCTAATTATATCTTACACTATCAATTCATTTTCACCACCACTCCAACCAAAACAGAGCCACATGAAGCACGGAAGAATTGAATACAAAAATCATTAAGTTTCATCATCAAACAAATCACAAAGGCCAGAGCAGAATTTCGGCCAAGCAGAACAAGAAGTGGAATCAACAAAGAAAATATTTAAATTAACTAAACAGGCAAAAGTTCAGCTTAGGCCAAGCATCTTAACTCCGAATTTATCATCTTCAAAACCCAACTTATGCATATAAATTAATCAGAAGCAGAGGTATCCAAAATTCTCAAATTTCCTCTATTGTGCATGAACCCATCGCACAGCCACAAGCAACAGAGGGAAAGGAAACAAATAACCAAGAAATTTTACCACAATTCACATCCATAATCAAGCTTCAATTCTACTTTATTCGAGCATAAATTCGTCACCCCCAATCTTGGCTGCTGACAATGTCGGTCAAGAACAGGGAAGAAAGAAGAGAAAATTCGAAGAAAAATTCCAAGCTTTAATAATCACTTACAAGGCAACGAACATGCTTAAACTTACTCCTATTAATGTTTAAGCAAGCTTTAAGTTATTAAAACACCCAAAAATCCCCAAAACCCGACGGATGAACAGTGACCTGAGGAAGAAATTTTTGAGCAATCGGCCAAATCAAACTTCCTACCTTCAATCCACTTCAAGATTATCCTTGTTCAAGTCCTAGGCTTCAATTTCATGTATTTTGAAGCTCCAAAACCTCACAAATTTCGAATCACTCCCCCCCTCATTTCGCACGATTTCGACTCAGAAAGAGGAGAAAATAAGAAGACAGAGCTTACCTGAGGTTGCTTGAGTCTTCTTGAACACTTCCCGCCGTTCCGCCGCAGATCGCCGCCGGTCTGGGCTGAGGACACCGCTGGGTTCGCGAGGCAGACAGAAGAGAATAAGTAAGTGTGTGATATGTGTATATCGGATGGGAGAGAGGAAGTGAAGGCAGAGGAATTGAAGGGAAAAGAAATGGAGTATATAAGGAGAGACACGTGTGTGGTATACATTTAAAAAGAGACTGATATTTTTCTTTTATAGGTATTTTACTATCTTGCCCCTCCTTTTATAATTGAGGATATTTTCAACTAGGGGCAGATATTATCTTTTTCATTTCCTATTTCCTATTTTTCTTTTAAATCATAATTTTATTTGTCATTATCATTTAGAAATAAACCTAAATCTGTCCCCAGAATAATTTTTCTGGATATGTTTTAATTTCTAAATTTATTTATAAGACTTTTTAATCAATAACCAATACTTCAAGGTTCTAAATATCCCCTTGTTTAAATTTATCTCCTAACTCTTTTTCCTTAACTAATAAAGAAAATAAGTTTTAAAAATTATTAAAAATATACTTGGCCTCATAAATTTATTTATAAGGCTTTCTAATTTCTAAATACATTTCTAAAACCTCAACTATATCCTTGTTATCCATTTTTCTCTAAATTACGTTTTATCTTCTAATTAATTCTTCTTTGTTTCTTAAATAAAATAAACCTTAAAATTATTAAAAATGCCTAATATCATAAATTTATTGATTTTAATGCTTTTTAATATTTTAATAATATCCCTGAAACATAATTAATTCCTTATATCCATTTTGTAAATTTTGGGATGTTACACCGCGTGGAACGTCTACACTACCGTTCATAGTTTTTGGTCTCTTTTTAAGCCCTCGTACCATATTCCAATAATGGACAGTGTAGGTACAAAGGAGGCATACACCTCTCTTACCATAGTCCAGCAATGGGTGGTGTAGGTATGGGAGGGGACCCATTGACTTGACGTGAGTGGAGCAATCTTTGACAGAATTACTCAACACAAAAGGTCTGGGTTCACGTCAGGAGTCATAAGGTGGGTGAGTGGGCATTTTCATATTTATTTCTGTACAATGTATATGTGTGCTATGTATGTTCGTATGTGTGTGTATTATATATATATGTACTTGATTGTAATGATTATAAAATTAATTGCTGCTTCACTGGCTTACATTCCGTTCTTATATATCTTGTAATTTGATTTCTGTTACTGGGACTTTATGTCTCACCCCGTTGAAATTAACATTTTTCAGGAGAGCCCTCTAATTTGGAACAACTAAAAGGGAAGCTGGCTGAGGCACATACACTTGTGGCCTTTTATGCCTCCTTTTTGTATGGTCTTGTTCGTTGTATATTGCGATCTAGGGTCATCATATTTATACTCTATTCGATAACTCTACTGCATTCAAACTTGTCTGTTGGAAAATTAATTTTGTCATGGATATTTGGATTATGTACTATATCTGTTATGTCTCTAAGTGGGGTTCGGTTTATATGTGATAGACTTGTGGGTTGGGTTCTGTAACCGAGATTCTATTGTGCCCTAGGTCTTGTGTTTTGGTTACTGTAGTGGGTTTGTAGGTGGGTTTTGTGCCCTGGACCTCGATATTATTTGATGTTGGACTTGTGGGCGTTCTTTTGTGCCCTAAGTCATATTTTGGATGCTGTGATTATTCAAAGAAAATTTTTTAGAGGTGTTTGAATGGATGTGAATCCTTTTCATAACCATGATAGTATTTGTATATTAGTTTTCTTCTTTTCTATCATGGTTATCTTTGTTATTGGTGTAATCCTTTTTAACCATGATAGTATTCAAAATGTATCTTGTCTCTTTTCTATCATGGTTAAGGTTTATAAAGTGTAGTTGTTCTCTTTTAATCATGATAGAATTTATTTTTAAAGTGTAGTTAAACTCTTTCCTACCATGGTCAATCTTTTAAATTCAAGTTTGTTCATTTTTCTACTGTGGTAGTATTTCAAATAACCTTATCTCTTTTCTACCATAGTAGTGGTTTGTGAAATTAATTTGTTAAGTGTTTTTTTTATGAAAGGACATTTCGCTGGGGCTTGGAAAGCACCCTTTCAAAAGCAGCATTCTTAATTTCGATTGGAGACACACCTCTTTGGATGAAAGTTAGCTATGCTTGGCTGAGCAGGGGAAAGCTCACTAGCCAACTTGGCATTTGCACAACCTCCTCATCACTAATGTACATATTTTAGAAGAAGTCATGGGCCATATCTTTATTACTTCTTGGTCAGTCACCCAATTGCCATTATCATCCTGAATCACTTCAACCTTGTTCTTTCTACTTTGAATCCTGGTAGATGCATGGAAAAATTTTGTACTTTGAAAGTGTGTTAGAGGAATAGTGTCAAATTACCTATATTTGTAAGGATTCAAAAGGTTATATAACATGCAATTTAAGGCAAATAAGTACAGTAGGAGGAGGTATGAGAATAATACAACAACAACAACATTGAAAATAAGTCACTACTACAATGTTAGCATTTGATTACAATTTTACCATTAAACTAAGGGTAAAGGATAAAAAATGACCTTGTACTTATGTCCAAGGTGTATCTGGCACCTTGTACTTTTTTGGCTCAAAATTATCCATCAACTTTCAAATTCAGGTCAATAATGACTCTTCTGTCAAACTGGGCCAATAGACGATTCAAATCTGGGCCAATAATGATTCCTTGGTCAAACTGGTTAAACGGATATTTCTAATTCGGGTCAATAATAGCTCCTCCGTCAAACTGACCCAATTTCCGTTACTTTTTTATGGGTAGGTCCCACACTGGAATTTCACAAAAATCTAATTTTTGTCGGGCCAATTTGATGGAGGAGTCATTATTGAGCCAGTTTGACGAAGGAGTCAATATTTGGTCCAGATTTGAATCGTCCGTTAGGCAAGTTTGACGGAAGAGTCATTATTGACCTGAATTTGAAAGTTGATGGACAATTTTGAGCCAAAAAAAAGTATAAGGTGCCAGATGCACCTTGGACAAAAGTACATGGTCATTTTTGACCCTTCACCCTTAAAATTAATTTGAAAGTTTCTTTACTAATAAAAGAACACGTCAAACACAATAGAAAGGAAGATCATGTGTAAAATAAAATATTTGATAATCCATAATTTGGTTAACAAACTAATTTCAACATATGGACATAGAAAGTCAATTAAAAAAAATTAGAGTGTTATAATGAAGACATTAAAAAAATAATATCATCATAACTAACTTAGATTAGAAATTAGAATCAAATTTCTTACACAAAATTGTATAAATCTCTAAAGTCTCAATTACTGCCATTATATCAATTAAAAAAATACTGCCTTTATACATTAGCGGATAGATAAAATATTAGAAAATAGAGTAAAATGCACCGACCTCCCTTATATTTTACCTTTATTACACAAACCTCTCCTCTATTTTGAAAACATACGGTTTAGTCCAATTCGTTAACACCATTATAAATATTCTAAAAAGATTCTAACATATTTTTTAAATTAAATTTATATTTTATTTACCATTTTACCCTTCTTTCTAATAAAATCCTAAATTATACTATTATTCAGAGATAAAGAGACGACGCTGCGACAAAGAAGTAAGAAAGGTTCAATGACGACTGATAATACTGAAGCTACAGGCAAAAAGGTAGTTTTTTCATATCTTTTTCTTCTCTCCTTCAATAGAATATCAAATACATCATCAACTTTCTTTCTTCCAATATTATTACTAATGCATATGGACAAAAGAACTATTGCTACAATTGATTCCTATGGCCACATATGGACAAATTTGCGGTGGCATATTTCCCAAGACTTTGAAACTTGCATCACATATAGATCATTGCATATTTACTGAGCATGTACTGTTTCGGTCTCACCCGACAGCTCAAAATCCTAGCTTTCTTCTTCCGCCTATCATATAATCTCTTCTCTTTTGTTTATTTATTCGATCATTGAATATTTCTTTTGGAACATTGCATAGTTCTTTTATGTTGCTAAAAAAAATAATCTAATGAACACATATCCTGTTTCGAAAATTTCAAATGTTATTTAGGGATTTTTGACTACTCATTTATCTACTATATTTAGTTTATTTTCTATGTTATTTTATATTTGTTTTTATTTAATTTTATAAACTTGTGCTGCAGAATAATATAACTCATATTGAAGGTATTGATGATTATGAAAAAAATGAACATTCCATTGATAAATTATATACCGATACTGAAGATGTGTGTTCAGATGATGGTGAATTAGAAGAAAGTGAAGAGGATGAAATGATCGACGATGATTTTATTTTGAGTAACGTAGAAGACAATGAAGATAGTGATCCTGAAATTGACATTGATGGTAATGAAAATTCTGCAAGTGGTAGTGACATAGAAAAGCCTGAAATTCCTGATATTGTTAAGAGTTTAAAGGGAAAAAAGATTTGAGCATGCTGCTAATGGTCTAGTGCATTTGGAAAGAGATATGTTGTCTGCAAATGTGAATGAGTTTAGAAATACTTTAAGGGATTACATAATTCAAGAGAATTTTAACATAATCATAATAAAAAAAGAAAATGCAAGAGTAACTACTATTTGTGCTTCAGACGGCTATCTATGGAGAATTCATGTTTTTCCCACTTTAGATGGTGTGACTTTTATGATAAAGACATATGAGCCTATGCACAATTGCATTAGGCTAACTAGTCAACCAAATGCCACATATACCTGGATAGCAAATAAATTGAAAGGATCTATGAATGACGATCATAACATGAGCTATGAATTAATAGACAATGAATTGACTACTAAATATGAAGTTAAGGCTCATTAGATGCAACTATATAGGGAAAGAAGAAAAGGAAGAGAAGAGTGTGAAGGTTCTCATGCTACAAGTTACAAAAAAAAACCAAAATATGCAGAGTTATTGTTGGAAAAAAATAGCGAAGTATAGTGAAATCAAGTTACATATGCAAAGATGGATTTTTTGAAAGGTTGTGGGGATTTTTTTGGGTTAGATGGTTGCCACTTGAAATGTCCATATGGAAGTGTTGCTATGTGCAATTTCACTTGATTCAATTAATGGAATATTTCCATTATCATATGTAGTGGTTGAGGTAGAGTCTAAGGAATCTTGTAGATTTTTCTTGGAATATTTGAATGATGCAATAGGGGACAATCAATATATAATCATGAGTGACAACATACAAAAGGTAATAGTTTTTATTTTTATAATCTATATATTATATAGTTTGTATATGTTGTGATTGTGTAACATTCCAAAAATTTGATTAAGGATTAGTGGTAAATTAAGATTTGATTTTAGGAATAATTAGGGAGTTTTGAGGGCTTTATCAATAAATTCAGAAAAATGGAAGTATTTTTGGAGATTTTTAAAAGCCTAGTTTCTCCCTTAATTTAAGAAAATTTGAGTTAGAAAATTTTTTTGAGACTCAAGGAATTATGGCGGGAGAAAATTCTTAGCTTGAAATAGCAAAAAATTTTAGAAAGTAAAAAGGAGACTTTATTTTAATGAATCTATCTTATTATGAGGATCTAAGGACCTACTAGCCTTTCCTCTTATTACTTGTTTCTTTTATCATTAATTTTTTTTATAATTCCCTTCTTCCTCCTACCTAATCCAAAACCCTCAATTCATCTTTGTTCTTTTTTTCCTTCTTCTGTACATGACATCGAGAGAGAGAGAGAGAGGGTGAGGAAGGGAGAGCGACGACGTTGGAGGGAGAACCAGCCGGTGTGGTAGGGGCCGACCCCTATACCTTCCATTCCCTTCCTTCTCTCCCTTACCCAACTCTTGTTTTTTTTACTCCTCTTTCCTTCCCCTGAACAAATGAGAGGCGAGAGAGTGGGAGGAGGCCGACCCCTGTGTGGTGGACCTCTCCCCCTAATCCTCCTCCAGTTTTTCTTGTTCCCTTCATCCTCTATTAGTGTGCGCCGTGCGAGAGTGATGGTGGTGGCTTTGGCCGGCGGCGATTTGTAGTGGTTCTGGGGCAATTCCGGCGAGCTTCCAACGAACCGTGAAGAATGGGCAAGCTTCTCCGCATCTCTTTCTACCTATTGCTTAAATGTCTTAGTTTTTTTAAGAGAAAGTTCTAGGGTTTGTTTATTTTTTGAAATTCTGGCTTGATTTGGAGCAATTGTTTGATATTACTTGTTTATTGAGGTTGTAGGATGGTGATAATTTGGTTAGTTTTGTGGGAGTATTAATTGGATTGAATCTTGAGTGTTCAAAGAGAGGAAAATTGTCTAGTAGGCCTAGTAAATTGACTTGAATGTTACTTTGGATATGATATGATGATTTTTTATTGATAGTGGATATGGATATTTGATGTTTTGGGTGTTAAATGGTTAGAATGGAATGGTTGTGATGATATACTCTTTTGGCCTATGCTTGAAATTGCAAATGTAGGATGGATGATGCTTTGAGATGATAATATGATTGAATTATGATATCAAAAATCGCATCAAATTTATAGTTGAGCTTAATTTAAAGGTTTTGATGTCATTGATGAAATTTGGCCTATGATGGATTTTGAGGGATTTAGGTGTAGAAGGGTAGATTGATTAGTGAGTTAATAGTTTCAATGAACTTACTGAGGTTTAATTGTAATGTTAAGGGATTGTGAGAAAATGTGTTGGATTAGTTTTGGGATGAATTGTATGTGTAAGTGGATTATATGTGGTCTAAAGATTATTGTAGGGATTAGTGTGGTGAATGCTGAATTGATGAAGAGTTGAGAATTTTAATGGGATGTTATGAATTTAGAATTCATGGCGGGTTGTTTGGGAAACTCTCCTTTGGTTTGGACTTGTGACTTGACACCAATTAGATAGAGATGCCTATGTTAAGGAAAAGGGGGATTTAGTGAATTTTGATGATAACTTAATTTGGCCTAGGCTTGAAGTGTGAAGTTGCAATGTATATTGAAGAGGGAATGTGGATTTGTAGATTCAAAGGTGTTGTTTGAATGTAATGATTGGTAATTTAGTGATTGGGAATGTTCTCTCTAGGCTTGGATTGAAAATGGAGTGGAGTTTGGGTTCTTGGCCTAAGTGGGGTAGTTTAGCAATTATTGATATGGTTGTGAAGGTGTAGCCATTTAACTTGTTAAAGTTAATTGATAATGCTTGAATTTACTTTCCTCCTTGTAATTCTTGTGGGTTAAGTCCCAAATTTTAAGGTCAAAGTCACTTGTAATTTGTTTTGACCAAATGTTGTATGTATAGGGATGTTTTGGGTGATTGTAGTCTTTGGTGGATCAAGCAGAGCTCATGGTTTCTACAATTCTGGTACACTATTTTGATTTTTGGTAAGTTCAAGTAACTACTATCACCTTACTATATTGGAGTGTGTGAGGTTAGTTGGGGGTTTCTAAATCCCCTTTTATTATATGTATTTATCTTTGGTTCACAAAATAGATTTCAAAATTACTTTAATACCAATTAGTCTATTGGGTGCCTTTGGAACTACTACTATTTTAATACAAAGAAGTTTTGACACGTTATATATATATATTATCATGGCTAGCTGTGTTGTGCTAATGGTTGTTGTGGAAATGGTTGTTGTGGTGATGGTTTCTGATATATTGATGGGAGATGTGCAGTGCAAGTCGAGTAGGTATAATATCATTCATAGGTGAGCAAGCTCATTGCCCAGCTCACACCCATCTGTGAGCCTTGTGGAAAAGATTTGGTGTGACACTTGAAAATGGTTATTATTGTGTAACAGTTGAGAATGTTTGTTGTTGCTATTATTGCTGCATGGCACTGAACTGTACCATTGCGCGATGTAAGTCTCGGTCTACCAACTGAGCGGTTATTTGTACCGGTCATCCTAATTTTAGATAAGGACCACTGGTCATCCTGATTGTAGATAGGGACTACTCCTTATTCTGACTGTAGACAAAGGGGAATTCCCATCTGATTGTAGACAAAGGGGAAATTGCCATCCTGATTGTAGAAAGGGGCATAGTGTCACATCATGTTTATATCTGTTATATTCACTTGAAACTGTCATTTCTGTGAAGGTGTGATTTATGGTGTAAATTGATATTACTACGATGTTATGGTTATCTATATATACTTAGTTGGTGATTGAATATTTTCAAATGTGGTACCCTTTAGGCACTCTACCAATCCACTCTCACTCATATATTGAGTTGAGTTATGGTTACTGAGACAATATATCTCACCTTATCATTGTTTATCATTTTGCAAATGATCATGCACTGCAGAGAATGCAGGGGAAGGGGCCGATCGAACTATTAATTGCTATGATTCGACGGTGGTAGTAGTGTTATGGACTTTTGTATATTGCCCAAACTGACACGCTTCATGGTCTTTCGCTTCCGCATATATTGACTGATTTATGTTTGAATAACTGTTATACGGATATTTGTGTATTGGTTAAATATTATAATATGGTATGTTTCGTGACTTTGACCCGATGACTAATTTTGGTAAGTGGCCTTGAGCCAAGGGATGATTTGGTTGATCACATGCATGTGATATTTTGTGGTTATGATCCTGTTGATTGTTGTGTATAAGATGTTTGTGAGTCTCCAGGATTGTAGAGCCGCGGTTCTAAGATTATTAATATATTCATAGATAGGCCATTTTAGAGCAGTTCTTTCTAACATGGTTATATTGAATACTTGTTTAATGTAATATTGTTATTATAGGTTGTTTTATTTAACCATGTTAAGTAGTCCTTTATCTAACATGGTTAACTAAGTTGTTAATCAGGTGAATTTTTGTTAACCATGTTAGGTGACACTTCTCTAACATGGCTTGATATTTTACTATCCATGATAGTTATTTTATTGACTTAAGGGTTTCACTTTTCTATCATGGATAATTTGTTGAATCTTTGGAAGAATTTTTTTTCTAACTACGATAGACTTGTTTATATTGTATGTAAAACCCCTTTTTTCTATCATAGTTAGTATGAATAAGTTTGATCGGGACCACTATTAGGGGTTAATTATTAATTAGTAAGTAGTATTTTACAGATTGCATATTTATGACCCTTTTGTTGGATGTTGGGATTGACACAAGTAGTTGCTGAATTTTTTCCAAACTCATGGCATCGATGTTGTGGTAGGCATTTATTTAATAGGCTAAGTTTTAGTTGCTAATGTTACAAGAACTTTTTCGGATGGCTGTTAAGGCTCTAAATGAATTTCTTTTGAAGAAGGCAATGGAAAAAAAAGTAAAAGACATGATGATCAGGCGTACAACTATTTGATGTTTTCCCCTTGAATACTTGGACTCGGCATGCATTTCATGAAAGCTACAAAAGTCCACACATCACTAATAACATTTGTGAATCTTTAACCAGTGGATAAATGACTTGAGAAATATGAATGTGTTGAATTTATTAGATAGGTTGAGGTAAAAAATAATGATGAGATTTTACAAGAAATTTCATTCCACCGCATCTTGGCAACAAAATATTGGGGCAAGAATTGTGGATGAAATAAACAAGACCATGTGGGATGGAAGGCATTGTAAAGTAAAGATAACTGGTAACAATCTATTTGAAATATATGATGACTTTACAAGATTTCCTCTAAACTTGAATTCTCATACTTGTGAATGCAGAGCATGGCAACTTAGTGGGCTACCTTGCAAACATGGTGCGATTGCTATTATATATATGAGAGCCAAAATAGAAGATTATTGTGATACTTATTATAGTAAAACAAATTATATGGCTGCATATTCTGGCACAATTAGCACCTTACCAGATTTAAGTATTGTGGAAGACAAATATATTCTTTTACCTCCATCACGTAGACTGCCAGGTAAACCAAGAGTTAGTAGAAAAAGAGAAAAAGATGATGATGCACCATCTAATACAAGATGAAGATCATCAATTGTGAAGTATGCTAATTGCACAAAGCCCAATGAATGAGCTGACATTGTTCATTGGCTCTATGAACAGTACCAAAGAGAGAGGAGCCGTTAAGTGGCTTGGCTCTATGAACAGTAACAATACAAGACTTCTAGGCCATGTTTTGTACGGAACAATGGATTTGAAGGAATGGGAGTGGGAATGGGAATGGAATTGGGGATGGGAGTATGATTGAGAAAGAGACTTTAAAATCATGTTTGGTACATGACAATATTGGGAGGGAATTGACGCATTAAATTTATTTTATAACCATATACAAATCATAAAAGTACTATAATACCCCTCTTAAAAAATACCCAATAGAATTAAAACTGCCACCTCATCCTAGTTGATGTAAACACAAAAAAACCCTTCTATGAAAGAAATGCATTCTATGCTTCAGTAGCTCAACCACGCTCTAGGAAATAAGGATAATAGAAAATGCTTGTGGTATAAATGAATTTGATTTTTTTTCTTTTAAATAAAACATATAGACACAAGTAGGACAAAACACATAAAATAATATGAGGCTAAAATTTGTCTTTTATGTAATAACACTGACTCCAGTGCAAATCCAAGAGACAAAGTCAAGGTATAAAACAAAGTTTTTTTGGACAAACTATAATAACAGTCCAATAATAAAGAAACTAAATATAGATAAATAAAAAAATCGAACAGTGGAGAATTAGATTTAGTTTATCATTCAATCAATAATAATCTCTCACTATTATCAAGAAATATTCAGTGGAGAAAAACGACATATGCCGGTGGAGAAGAATGACAGATGAGGGAGGAATAGTTTACAAGTGAAGATGAAAGTGCGATGGCTCCTGATGGGAAAGGTGAGCAAGAGTGATGAGAGGCAATAAGAAGAGTATCCTAACCTAATTAGGTCAAAATAAGAGGGGTAATGTTGTCTTAAAAAATTTCAATCCCAGTATTAAAATTGCAATACCAGGGGGGAGGTGGGTTTGCTCATTCCCACATATGTGGGAATGTTTAATCCCAAGGTATTACCAATACCACCTACCAAACAATAAAAAATACCCATTCCCTAACCCATTCCCAATCCCTCACCCCCATTCATTCGTACCAAACATAGCCCTAAAGGATATATAGATTGTTTTGAAGAATTGAAGAATTGAAGAATTTTTTTTCTCATTTTTTGTTTTTCTTAATTTTGTAAGTAGTTATTTAACTAATGTTGGTAGCATAAGATTAAATAATCACAATTTTATTATAAATTGAATTTATTCTTTCTTATACGAAATTCAGCCTTTTCTTTTAACAAATGTATTTGGTTAAATTTTTTTAGAATTTATAATAAAAATTATGTTTTATATCAAGAAAAAATATGAATTTAAGAATTATGAATTACAAATTTAAATCAATTATATAATGTAAAAAAATTAGTTCTTTTGTACCATACTATGAATAAAAATATATTTGCAATATGTTTTCAGTAATTTAAAAGAAATTAAAATAAATAATTTTTAATGAATGTATTAAAAAATCAGAACTATACAATTCATCATTTAAAGAAAAATAAAAAAAATTATTAGACTTTTCAAAAACGTATGTGCGTGCATTGAATAGAAATATGTGAGAATTATTTTATTTTATAAATAAAATTATTTTAAAAATATAATTGTCTAAATAATTATTATGTTAAAATAGATATTTTGATTAAAACAAAATTTGAAAGTCAAACGTAATGGTCAATTAACAGTTTGATTGAGTGGATAGAAATGAAATTTTAAAATAGGAGGGGGTTTGTGTAACATATATTTTTATTGTGAGGGAAATGAAATCTTTCTAATTTTTAGCATTTGTTTCTTCAAATTATCTTTTTGATGGTAGTATGCTACTAAGTAATTAACAAACAAGATTTCACCAAAAGAAAAAAGTAATAAACAAACAAGAGAGGGAATGTGAAATAAAGGTAGATGGTTATTGTGCTTTTACAATATCATGTGATTTTAATTAACTTAATTAATATCACTAATTTAATCAAATTAGGAAAATATGTGCTTTATATTTAGGATTAGAGGGAATAACATTCTTAATGTAATGTAAATTTATTCCCAAAGAAATCGTTCTCAAAATTTCATTTTTCAACCAAGGGCATGTGATGGAGTGGTATGGGGCTCCTCCTCCCTTAACCAAGTTGAGGGTTCGATCCTCATTGGGTATGGAAAAATGTTAAATCCTCTGGCCAGCCATCCCACCTTTTGAGGTGCGTGCAATTTGGCGATTTAGATTAGTCTGGGGCCGTTGATGTGCCTAAAAGATTGCCTGCCTTGGGATCACGAAGGAGAAATCCAAAAAAAAAAATAAATTCATTTTTCCTTTTATTATCCAGAAACTACATAGGAAATTTCATTTCATGACGGTGGCGGAAAAAAAAAAAAAATCATTTCATGACAACTTGACAAGAGTCCTACAAGTTCTTCACTTCTTACTTCCCATAACAAGCCATTGTCCATACGCTTCGTTATATATATAAGACTATCTGAAACTTTCATACCTTCTTTCCTTCGAACGTGAACCCAAACCCTAACCCTACTAGCTCTGCCTGAACGATTCTATCCATGGACGCTCTTGAATCAAACCCTAATCCTCCTCCTCTTCCTCCCTCCGAAACACTCGCTTCGTACGATCACAACCCTACTCCTCCACCGCCTGAAAGTCTCGCATCAGATCTCCACAAGCCATACGAGCAAACCGCGAATTTCGATTATCAAAATTCCTCGAAAACCCTAACTTCCGATGGCCAAGACGTTAACGGTGTACCTCAATCGGTTAACGGTAACGGCTACATAAACGGGATGGAGAACAGTCATGGCGGTGCCGATAGCAATAGCAATTCGAGGCCTGTGAGTGTGAGGCCTTTGATTTCTGAGAGTGGTACGGACAAGGATCAGTCTGGTGGGGAAGAGGAAACTACGAGCAAACGCCGTCGTCGGAGTCGGTGGGACCCGCAACCCGATTCGAATGACCAGAGTGGTGGTGAAGCTGGAAGTGGACCGAAGAAGAGGAAGTCACGTTGGGCTGATGATGAGCCAAAGCCTGTGATTCAGCTTCCTGATTTCATGGGAGGTATTGAGTTTGATCCTGAGATTCAAGCTTTGAATAGTAGGCTTCTTGAGATTAGTCGTATGTTGCAATCAGGTTTGCCTTTGGATGATCGACCTGAAGGGGCTAGATCTCCTTCACCTGAACCTATATATGATAACATGGGAATTAGAATTAATACTAGAGAATATCGTGCAAGGGAAAGATTGCAAAAAGAGAGGCAAGAAATTATATCTCAGATTATTAAGAAAAACCCGGCATTTAAGCCACCTGCTGATTATAGGCCACCAAAGCTTCAGAAGAAGCTGTATATACCAATGAAGGAATATCCCGGTTACAACTTTATAGGGCTTATTATTGGTCCTCGAGGGAATACTCAGAAGCGGATGGAAAGAGAGACTGGTGCTAAAATTGTGATAAGGGGTAAAGGGTCTGTGAAAGAGGGTAGATTGCAACAGAAGAGGGATTTGAAACCTGACCCTTCAGAGAATGAGGATTTGCATGTCCTTGTGGAGGCAGATACACAAGAATCACTTGAAGCTGCCGCTGGTATGGTGGAGAAGCTCTTGCAACCTGTGGATGAGGTGTTGAATGAGCATAAGAGGCAACAGTTAAGGGAACTTGCAGCCTTGAATGGTACAATTCGGGATGAGGAATATTGCAGGCTGTGTGGTGAACCTGGCCATCGCCAGTATGCGTGTCCTACTCGCACTTCTACGTTTAAGAGTGAAGTGGTTTGTAAGCATTGTGGGGATGGTGGTCACCCCAGCATAGATTGTCCAGTGAAGGGAGCCACTGGCAAGAAGATGGATGACGAGTATCAAAACTTCTTGGCCGAGCTGGGAGGTACAGTTCCGGAATCGTCAATAAAGCAGAACCCCACGTTGGCAATTGGTTCAGGCACAGGCAATGCTGGAAGCAATCCTCCTTGGGCTAACAGTTCTGGATCGACTGGTGGTACTTCAACACCTGGCTTAGGTTCTAATCCAATTAAGAAGGAAATTGATGACACAAATTTGTACATTGGGTATTTACCACCCACTCTTGATGATGATGGTTTGATCCAATTGTTTCAACAATTTGGTGAGATCGTTATGGCAAAGGTTATAAAAGACCGGATGACTGGTTTGAGTAAAGGATATGGGTTTGTCAAGTATGCTGATATCCAAATGGCGAATAACGCAATTGTGGCCATGAATGGCTATCGCCTTGAGGGCAGAACCATTGCAGTGAGAGTTGCTGGTAAGCCTCCTCAGCCGACTGTGCCTCCTGGCCCACCTGCATCAGCCATGCCCACATATCCTATTTCAAGTCAACCTATTGGTGCCTATCCATCCCAACAATATGCAGCTGGTGGTCCTCTTGGTACTGCACCACCCCCTGGAAGTTATGCAGGCGCCCCAGTCCCATGGGGACCTCCTGTTCCTCCACCATATGCTTCTTATGCTCCTCCCCCTCCTGGATCAACTATGTACCCTCCACCACCATATGGTGTTCAGTATCCTCCAGTCCAGACAGCCCCACCAGGTGCCCCATCCCAGCCTGCAACTTCTAGTGAATCACAACAGAGTTTCCCTCCAGGAGTGCAATCTGACAATAATACCTCCGCCCAATCTACATCAGCCAATATTTATGGGAGTTCAGTACCTATGCCACCAGCTGCCCAACCTGCATATGCCACATCTTATGGTTATCCGCCTTACTATGGTGCAGTTCCCCCTCCACCTCCCCCTGCACCCATCTCGAATTCAGACCATATGCCTTGGGCTACCAATCCTCCAGTGCCGCCTCCTGCACCAACCGCAGAAAAGACGCCATATGGTGCAGATCAATCACAGAGCATAGGGAATGTGCCTTGGGCAACAAATCCTCCAATGCCACCTCCTGCTTCAACTGCAGAGAAGACAACATATGGTGCAGATTCCGAGTATGAGAAGTTCATGGCAGAGATGAAATGATCTGGCTGGTGTGAAGTCATGCCTATAAATTCTGAAAGGTTTGTATGTTGTCTGTTACTTTTATATGATTAATTAATAATTAATTCGTTGGTGGCCTTGTGTATGTTATATGCTGATCGAACTTAACAACATTCTGTGAATTATTTTTTCTTTTTCTTTTTCTTTTTTCACATTGAAGCCTAGTCAAATTTTTATGAAGACGACTCACCACTAATTTAAGTTCAATGTCAAAAGGTTTTCCCCTCACAAAAGTCTTGAGTTGTCTTTGACTTTTCTCGTTATTAGGAATTTCAACTTTACAGGTATTTAATCTAACATTGTGATGTTGGATGCATTTCTTCGTGTGCAGTTTATCTATTATTATTATTGAGAAAATCATTTTAAGGAAGTTATATTTTGTATTGCTACATATTTCTTCTTGGAGTTATCATTCTATCCAAATAGGAGAATACTGGCTTCTTACTTTTCTCCTATTCCCTTCTAAGTTCTAATCCTTAATAAAGATAATCTTGTATTGCTTTATGTTCTCTTTCTATTCTCTTTCCACTTGATATCCAGTATGGTATACCTGAAGGGCCCTTACGGGAAAAAGGTGAAAAATATGATGCCTGTGTAAGTATGTGATTTTATTATGCGTCCTTTTTACTGGATTAATGGTTTTCTCTGCTCACGTATTAATGATATTGAGTGTGGTGACATTCCTATTTTAATGCTGAACAAATATCATGTGGAGCAGAAACTAGTTAAAGTTGTATGGTTCAGGTATATAATTCTTATTCTTTTGAATATGTTCAAGAAAGATTGAAATATTTAATATTTTTACTATTTTTGTGTGATGAAGTAATCGGTATGCTTATGGTTCTAATGTGGTGTTTTGCAGATTATGTCGAAGTCATATCTAGTTTGAGTTCTTTCTTGTTCTTCGTTTCTCTAGATGGCAGATGTCTATTTGAAATTGTTTCCAATAATGTTAATTTTTTTTGGTTACTGTTCTTTAACATATCAATCATTATGTTGCAGTTCTTAACTCTTCATTGTTATTATCTAACGTTGTGACAGGCTTGATGTTTCTTGGAGCTCTTGTGAACCTGATTTCTTAACCTCTTGCCATGACTTTCTTGGAAGTTTGGGACTCACTTCTTTAACCTTGCTGTGCTCTTATGACATTTGCAGAGATTTCGCCTTAAAGTTCAGGAGTCTGCATACAGGAGAGGCAATAGCAAAGGGGCTTTCTGTTATTATGTTTACTATTGATCTTTGCTTATTTTGCTGGACTTACGCATTCTTATTTGTCCTTATGTTGCTTATTGATTCATACAGGAATGTCTGGTTGCTAAAGTTTTCTTCTGATAGTAACCTTTTTGGTAGCTGGTTCCTTCTGTTAAAAGTACATACATTTCTCGTTTAAATCATATTAGTTTATCAAAAGTGTATTCTAACTTGTTTTGTAATTTTGATTACGAGAGTCTTTGTTTTGAGGGTTTTAGTTATTTTGTTGCCTGGTGATGAGGCTGCCTTTTAGATGCTTGTGTATGATATGATCTTAAAGGTGACCCTGCTTTTTGATTTGAACAGTTGGGATCTGTGGATGGATGCCTTTCTAAAGATAAGTTAGTCCATTTATAAGATACGTTGTTACTAACAGTTCTATCATGCTTGTTAAAAAAAAAAAAAGAAGTTCCATTCAATTATTTTAAATGTCAGTTAGTGGCGCACACATGCATATTTTGCCTCAATTAAATTCAGCTGACATGTTATGATCACCAAATTCTTGGATGATACAGGCATATATCAGGTGATGACAATTGTTTCTGAGGTGATTCCGTGTTAATGGCATATGTTGAAGGGTGAGGCCAATACCATTGGTAGTTTTCTTTGACTTGTCTTCATGCTCTAGGTTACCCTCTAACGCTGGGCAAAGATTGAAAGTGAATGATTAAAGAATTCGAGTTTTGGAGTCTTTTCTTGTATCCTGAAGGATGTCTGCTCATATAGATTCGAGCTTTTGGGTTTCGGTTTGGTTCCTGATATTGTAGTTTTCTCTCACTGGTGAATGCAATATGCCAAATGGTTTGTGCTAACACACTAATGTGTTTGCTGAGACTTCGAGAAATAGTATCATGTTTATTTCTTTTTTCAACCTGCTGAGACTTCGAAAAATAGTATCATATTTAGTCTATGATACTTATCATTAAGCGATAAATGGGTATAGTGTCCTCTACTTTGACCATACAACAGAACTTGATTTATCTTAAGAATCTTTTGGACCATCAGATTTCTGAGATGGATAATTTTGATTGTTGAAGTAGTTGCTGATACTGAAGATTTCGCCTGTGAGGTTAGAAACTAAAGCATATTTAGAACTGTCACAAAATTGTCTTCCATCTTTAAGGTTTTGCTATAACCTCTGGGGAACAGTTACTTAAAAACATTGAAATCTCTGTTGTGCTTGTTAACGTAGTTATCTCTCAGATTGTGGAATTAGTTTGCTTACATTGTCGCATGTGCCGAGTGTAAGCATGGTTTATATCTTCATTCGTTAGATTAGTTGCCATCAGTCATCAAAACTTAGTTGTGTTTCTATATTCTTGTGAGATGGTGTATTGTAACTTTTGATCAGGAGTCGTCTGATTTACCTGTGTGGTATTGTCTTGTCTGCCAAAAATTGATTTTAAAGGAGTGGTAGATTGTGCTCCGATTTAGTGGCTGATTTCCGAGTTTGAGTTTTGGTACCGTCAGCTATATTGCCTACCTAGTAAATAAGGCTTTTGAGCTTTCTAGCTTGTGTTTATTGTGTTTTTTGTTTAATATAACAATGTTTTATATATCCTTTTGGCTAGATGGCCGTTGCATTGCCATGTAAGTGTTGATGTGGTAAGCGGGGGATTTGAATTTCTTGCCGTATCTATCTCCCCCAAGTACTGATTGGAGTGTTGAATTTTCTTTCCGATCTTAAATATATGACCTATTTTGGGACTTGGTTTTGGTCATAAGTATATGACCTTATTCTAAATTTTGTCAACTCTTGTCCAAATAATTTCAATCGGTGTTATTCTAACAATAATCAAGTAAGAAATGGGGAATGGAATAAGGAAATATGAATGGGTTGTTTTAGAAAAAATACTACTCACTAATATAATTATCTTTAATTTAGTTAAACTAGTTATAAAGATCCTATATTTAGGACCAGACAGAGTATAAATTAGATAGAAGTATATCAACGATATTAACTTTTGTGCTGATCTTGAGCATTGAAGGGATATAGGTAGGGGTGGAAATATGTTAGGTTTTTGTAGGCTTCAACTAAATAAGCCTAGGTCTGATTAAAAATGTAAAAGTAAAGCTTGGGCCTAAGCCTATTTGTAAACTTATTTTTAGGCCTGAGCCTTCAAAAGGCTTGAAAATGCTTGAAAGCCTATTTAAAAGCCTTCTTAAAATGTAGATTTTTAAATAGGTTTAAAAGTTTATACTTATAATTCTATATATTACCCTTTAAACGCATTAAAATGCATATGTGTACCTTAAAAAGATTTTATGGTTATAAAACAAGATAAATTGATAATGTTATAATTAATTTAAATAATTTATTTTATATTATATATCATAACAAAAATTACAAAACAACTAAATAAGCCAGGTTTGTAGGGCCTTTTATCCTAAGGCCTGGCCTATTTATCTAAATAAGCCTAACAATAGGTCTGATTATAAGACAGGTATATTTATTAAATAGTCTAGGTTAGGCCTATTGTAGGGCCTAAGGCCTAGCCTGTTTATCTAAATAAGCCTAACAATAGGTCTGATTATAACACAGACCTATTTATTAAATAGTCTAGGTTAGGCCTATTGTAGGTTAGACCGTAGGCCCCTGATAAGGGCCCGCCCTATTCTCATCCTTAATTGTTGGTCCTAATTGTTAATTATTGGGGGGTGGGAGGAGAAACCAATATTATTTTTGCCATTAATGCCAATATTTATTTTTAATACATTAAATAAAAAGAGAAGACAAAAAAACTTGAAAAAAAAGATATATAACATCTAGTACTAGCAAAGCCAGTTGTGGATAGCCAATAAATGGGGTAAAGGGTCTTAAATAGCCAGGAAGTATTATCCAAGGAGTTGCTAACATAAAGGAGTTTTTCTTGGACCTTAAATACTCATGAAGTATTATTTTCGTAGTTTGAATGCCCAAAGCTAACGGAGAGGGAAACGGACGTTTGTCACGTCAAATTGAACGTCATGTCAGATTGATTGGGTGAAGATGTGGCTTTGGTTAAGGTTATTAAATGCCTCGGAAGTTTTCTCAATGGAGCACCGAGCACATTGGAAGTTTTTCTTTGCTTTTTAAATGCCCTAAAAGTTTTCTCGAAGAAGTTTAACCCAAGCCACTTCATCATCCATTCAACAAGGGTTAACTCTAATGTGGCATTCACCCTTATATCATTTATTATACACAAATACTCTCTCTCCCTTCTTTACATTCAATATGTAAGGGTAAAAATGGAAGTCAAATAATTATTATCTTGACTTTTACTTGTTATCTCTTAATATTGTGGACAGAATAAATTCTCATATTACCTCTTATATATGGACTAAAGGGAGCACTCATTTGGTGCTATTATACATTGTTGTCAACTTGCTTTAAATCTCATGTTAATTATTTTTATTTGACCATATTCAATGAATTTATATATAAATTATATATAAATTTCTTTAGTGAGTATGATAAATTATGAATGTCGATATATTTAATATCAGCTATTCATATTTAAATTATATTTAAGTCAAATTATTGAGTTTGATTTCCATTTTGCCACGTCAGATTTGAATGCCACATCAGAGTTAACCCTTGTTTAATGGGTGATGAATTGGTTTGGGTTAAGATTCTTCGAGAAAACTTCCGGGGCATTTAAGAACCAAAGAAAAACTTTTAGGGTACTGGGTGCTCATTTGAGAAAACTTCCGGGGCATTTAAGAACCTTAATTAAAGCCATGTCATCACCCAATCAGTCTGACGTGGTGTTCAATCTGACGTGGCAAAAGTCCGTTTCCCTTTCCGTTAGCTTTGGACATTCAAGCTACGAAAATAATACTTCATGAGTATTTAAGGTCCAATAAAAATTTCCTGGTGCTGGCAGCTTCTTGGATAATACTTCCTAACTATTTAAGACCTTTTACCCGCAATAAATGTGATAATAATATAGCCATGAAAGGGAAGCATCAACATTATATTGATGTTTTATTATGAATTTAAACAATATGATGATTCAAAAAATTGTAATATACAAATTTCAAGTTTGAGTTTTCACATATAATTGAATTTTTTTAACATTTTTAAATATGAAAAAATATTTATTTTCAGATTAAAATTTAAATAATAATATTTTTTAATTCAAGCTTCCGAATATAAGCATAATCTTTCCGCAATAAAGCCCCCCAACTACTTGATGTACAGTTAGGGCTGTTCAGGCTTGTCCCGTCTCGGTCATTTCGGAACGGGACTGTCCCGTCCCGAAATTTTTCGGGACGGGACAAATCGGGACGGGACAAAATAGGGGCTCGGGACGGGGTCGTCCTGATCCCGTCCCGTCCCAAATATATATTTTTATAATATATATATATTTTCACAAACTATATAGAAAAATCTAATTGTTGAGACATGGTCTTGATAGGAATAATAGAAAAGCGAATAGGGTAGGGAATAGAGAATGAATAAAGTGAGAAAAGAGGCCGTGATTTTGATTGTGGTTCACTGGTTTTGTAGAAATTAAGAAGAATCTGTAGAGATAAGTTGGAAAATTGTGCTCTTCTCTATTTTATTTTTCCCTTTGTCTCTTCCTTCTTCTCCCTTTCCTTCTTACTCGTTCCTCTGCAGTAGCAACTCTACAATTCTCAATTTGTAAAAAATAAAATAAAATAAAAAACATTAAAAAAATAAAAAGAAAATTAAAAAAAAAATAATTCGGGACAGTCCCGTCCCGATCGGGACCGGGACAAGTTCGGGACGGGACGGAATTCTCGTCCCGAACACAATTTTTCGGGACGGGACGGGACGGGCTTGTCCCGGTCCCGTCCCGTCCCGTGAACACCCCTAGTTGAAAACAACCATTCAAAATTGATTGTTCCAATATGGGATGGTGTGGGTGGCCTATGCGTATCTAATCATGTTTAGGACCCAAAAAAGGGTAATACTCATTCCGTCCCTTATTATAAAAGCTAAATAGGTAAAATCAAATCACACAGATTAAGGAAGTAGTTGAGAAAGATAAATATGTTTGAAATAATTTTGTTTTCTCAAGTTTGCCCTTATTTATGTAAGAGAGAGAAATGTGATAATAGTGTTATAAATGAGTATGAAAGAGAATGTGAATAGAAAGAATAATGATGGATAAAATGGGAAAAAGTTTATTAAATGCTTTGACAAATTATGACATGCTCTTGTTAAATGTATAAATTGTGCAGAAGGGAAAAACTATGTGGCTAAGGGGGTGATTGAGGCCATAGATGCAAACTCAAAGTTGATCACTTTGAGGGTTGTGGAAGATGTTCTCAAGGATTACAAGACATTGAATTTTACCTTTCACACAATTCTAAAGGATAGAGGGAGTTTGATGTACTTGTCTATGGAATATGAGAGGGTGAAAGGTCACATTCATGACCCTCACACTCTCTTAGAAGTGACTGTTACATCTGTCAGAGACGTTAATACTTATCTTGTTACCCAGTAAAAGCTATTTTAAAAGCTTATCTTTCGCTAACATTTATCTCATATTTTTATTTAGTTTTGTCATGCATGGGATTTGAGTCTCATTAGTTTCTTGGAGAATCAAATAAGGTGTTAATTTTATGGAAGAAAAGTACAATTTGTGTGGGATGGTGAGTCTCTCACATTATATTGTATATTTTTATTTTATTGAAATAACACTGCTAATTTCTTAAGAAATTGAGGGATTCAAATCCTTTAGTCAAGAAGTATGTCTTTCTATTGTATGCAATAAAAACAGCTTCAGTGGTCAGAAGTTGTAATGTTGGTTTGCATTTTATTTTATTTTAATTTTTTAATATCGTGATCAACTATACCATTTTTAAGGTATGATGAAATCCATGGTTGAAGGATACTTTCCTACGGTCTTCAAATTAATTGTGTGTATCATATAACTCTATCATTGGGCTAACATGCAAATCTTTCCATAAACCCTAAACCCATATTGGTATCAAAGTTTGATACCAATGTTTTAGGTATTAAGAACATATTTTAGTAGAACTTAATATGGGTTTGAGTTCTACTTCCATTGAATATGTTTGAGAATAAATCTTTAAGAGCAAAGAACTGAGATATCTTGGGTCTTGGGAGAGGTATGGATAGAGTTCAAATGGACGGACCACAAACCGTGAGAGATTAGTGGCCGGTGTCTGATATCAAATAATGAATCCGTAATAAATGTCTAAAAAACTTCTTATTGCTCCATACCAAGAAGCTTTTTTGATACCATAATAGAGATATTAAAACAGAGTAAAATTAGAGCAAACATAAAATAGATGTTTAAGAGGCTTAAGTCAGTTCCACTTGGACCAACTAGTAGAACGCATAACACACAGACCGTAGGGATTAAACAAAAACATTATGGCCCAATAAGGAAAAGGAACCAGAAAACATAACAGCAGTTGCAGACCGCACCACCACTCATAACAGAAGCATTAGGACATTCCTGATTGGGATGGCATTTTGTTTTAAAAAAAGGACTTATTTTCAGAAATACCACCACTCAATTTCTTCTTTCGGTTAATTAATCAACGTAAAAAGGTAGTATACTCATGAATATTTTGCTACATGCATTGTATTGATATACAAAGAATTAGATCAAATTTAAGGGTCAAGTTGCAAATAGGGGGAATTAATTGCATGATTTTATGATGAGAGAACATGTCAAGATTATGTTGAAATTTTCCTGCATGTTCAAAACATGGCTGCCATATGCAAATTGAGGAAAATACATAGATCTACATATAAATTATAATTAGAGTATATAGCTGTTTTACATAATTACGATTCACTATAAATCAAATACACACATGGTAAGATAAGAAATACAACATTTCATGGCCACATCTCAACCTTCTTCTTTCTGGAGATGACTGGAGCATAAGTAGAAGAAAATATTTGAACAAGAAGAGAGGATTGTAATAACACAAAAACTGTGACTGGAACACTGGCAAGCATAATAATAGGAAGAACAATCCATGTGTGTAATCTTTGTTGCAACATCATAATAATGGTGGCTGAGAAAGCCAACATCATAGTTGCAATGGAGAGAAAAAGTGCAGAAAGACCTATTATCAATTTTGTTGGCAAGGAATAAAGGAAATCTTCTTCTGCATAGCGGGAGTTAAGGATTCCCAGAAATGTGAGTACAGAAGTTGTAGAACAAAACAATGATAATGCATCTGAAGTTAGGAAAAATATAAATAACTTTTGTTTTGAAAATATTGGGTACCCTGAAGTTTGATCATTTCCCCCTGGAACTGTAAAAGCTGCAGCAAACATGATAGTGACAATCAAACCCCCAACCACTGAACAAGAAGATGCTGTTCCTTTCATCCATTTCTCTCCTTCTTTCCTAAGTTCTTTGTGATTTTGCCTGAACACGTCCATAGGATTGCCTTTGTCTAAAAGAATCTTCCTTACAGGATCAACCACACGCTCTACCTCCTATACATATTAAGAAGTAAAAAATAAATCAGCAATAATAAAACTATAATCAGAATTTTATAACCGTCCTTCTGACAGTACTGTTACAGGCATACATACTACCACAAAAAATACTTTTAAAGTCACCAATTAATGCTTGTTATAGAGAAGCAAATGTTGAACAAGAAGACCGGGGCAATCTTGTAAATAATTGGTCAAGACGGACGCTGTTTTTCTATTTTAGCGTATATTATTTTGACAGATCTTAAGACTGAAGAAATAATGTCTGTTATTTCATAAAACAAAAGAAAAACGTTGTTTCCTCATTTCATGACCATCCTTTTGACAGTATGATCACACACATAAACACAATATTTCTCAAAATATAGCTTCAATATAAAAACCATTAGTAATTTTTATCCATTACTCCCTCCCACCATTAATATAGGAATTATATAGGAATTTGATCTTGATTTTAAATATAAGACATTTTTTTAACTTTTCTTAAATTTTCCCCCTAATTATCCTTATTGGTGCTCTATCAATAATGAACAAGTAAGAGAGGGAGGATGGGAATAAAAGTAGATGATTTTGGTGTTTTAGTGATACCATGTTATTTCAACTAATTTAATTAACACATTTAATATAATCAAATCGGATAAATAAGTCTTATATTTAAGATTGTGGCGAGTAATATGAGAGAAATCTATTTTTTCTTTTAGGTCAGGCTTTCTTTTGAGAGAAGGAAGCTGTTTTGTCTTAATGCCCTTGTGACTGAATTAAGTGGGTGCTTTCTAACGGAGTTTGGAAATTCCTATTTTAAGGTTCATATTTGAATGCTTCTCAGTTAATTAATATTTGTAATAAACAGAGGAATCCATATTAAAATAAATCAAAAGCACTTTGTTCAAACCTTGAACCATCGCATTTCACTTTGCATTTGTAAAGCAGCACCTGGGATTTGATTAAGATGGGAGGAAGGAGCCAACATAGCTGCCTTATCAAGCAAGCTATCTCTACCCAAATCTGTTTTCGATGCTGCTAGATTCCTAAACCGAAATCCATTGATGAGATTGAAAACCTCAACTTGACGAGATTCCACAGCTTTAAAGAAAATGCCCCCATATCGTAATTTATCTAAAGTAACCAACCATGTTGATTCTGGGCTTGCTTTTGATACATGAAACAAAAACTTTGCATTCCCTATCATGGCGGCAGTAAGCAGTGATTGTACAACCAGAACTTTTTTTTTGCCGTTTGCAAATTTTACGTTCTCACAAACTATGCTTAGAATGTCTTTTGCTTGTTCACGTTGCAACTTCAGCTTACGGGTTTCCTTCATCCCTGCATAAATAATTGCTAATTATATTACTCCTATAGAACTTCTCGCCTAAATATTTATTTTAATCATGTTGACCAAAAAAAATATTTATTTAAATTATGACAATTGACATTTTTTTGGGAGAGATATTTTACAAACGTACCTGAAAATTTATAGATGAAAGACGTGAGCCTATGGATGAAACCTAGTTCTGTTGCAATGGAGCTTTGTTAGCCAAAGGATTCCAAATTTGAAGAACTGATTGTGTGTGTGTGTGTGTGTGTGTGTGTGTGTGTGAGAGAGAGAGAGAGAGAGAGAGAGAGAGAGAGAGAGAGAGAGAGAGAGAGAGAGTTGGGAAAATGTGAATGAAAAATCTATCAATTGAATTGCATCCATGAATCTAAGAAATTGTAAGAATTCTTGATCTATCTCAATATGTCTCAATTCGAATTGCATCCATGCATCCATGAATTGCGTTTATTCATCCAAAAGATTTCATTCCACTTAGAATTTGGCTAAGTAAGGCTATAAAATTTTCAGTCCAAAAATTGGATGTCTACAGGAACATAATAAACATCATCTCCCTCCAAATATACCTTGAACTTTTTGAGTTTGGCCTTCTTGTGTGATGTCTACATGAAGATGATGATTAATAGATGTTGTTGATGGTTTATTATACCTTCTACCCAAAAGGAGATCAAAGACATGGTTAAGCAATAGCTTCATTAAATTATTTTAAAAGAAGTGATGATATAATCAAATGTAAAAAACAATGGAGTAACTTATTCAAAATTGTTCTTGATTATTATTTAGGCTACATACATACATAAGGACATACGTACAAACATACATACAGTAGGTTTGTGCCCTATCATAGAAGCCAAATAGGTGGCCCTTAGAACAGGATTGGAAGTGGGAAAAGAACTAGAGTATCCCAAGGATGTGGTCTACTCCAATTGGATGAATGCTTTTACCATAGTTATGAGAGAATGTGCAACAAATCATCCTTTGATAGACCTTATTGCTGATATTAGAGAATTACTCTTTGATTGTGGAGATGTTGCTGACAAGAATATGATGGGATGTGCTGATTTTTTAGCAACTGAAGGACCTGAAGATTCTTTTGATACTCCCTCCAGTCCTCAGTATAATAGCAACTTGATAGACCTTATTTCGGGTGTTTTTGGAGTGATTATTTTTGGATATCAATGACCATAAATCTGTTCGGATGGCTCTGAAAATTGGTCAATCATGCAGTTAGTTTGGAGTTGTTTTTAGGACAGGGATGATCATCTTTTGTTATAAATCTGGCATGCTGCAGATCTGATTTTTGTTTGGGCAATACTCAAAGGATACATGCTTGATCTTTTAGATTTCAATTTCTTGTTAGGTTGTTGGATGCTGATCTATTAAGCCACTTTTGAGTTGCATTTGAAGTTGAAGTCAAAATGCAAGAGTGGAAAAGAAGATTTAGCACAACCAAGACAATTAAAAAGAGGAGTTTGTAGAGAGTTATTAGCCGCATCCAAAAGGGCAGGCAAAATAACTAGCCGAAGCCAAACCCAGAAATTCCTAGGCAAAGAGTTATTAGCCGCATCCAAAAGCATAAGCAAAAGTCTTTGCCATTGCCAAAATACTGACAAAGTGCGAAAACTGGACACATCATCTCGAAAAAAGAGTTTTAAAACATCCCTAAGTCGCACATGATTACATCTTTTAGACTAGGGACTTCTTTGGGGACTACTTGGGAGCATTTCTAAGCTAAGGTTTAGGGATCTTCAATGAGGTTCAGTAGAGATTGAAGATTTGAAGAGATTCAACCTTATTTCTCTAGATTTTTCTTGTTCTTCTCTCTTTCCTCTTTGAAATTTTTGCTATGGCTGTATTTTTCTCTTGGATTTGTGGCTTTTCTCCACTAGTGGTTAAACTTCCATTCTATGATTATTTTGAATCTTTGTATGAATTAAGACTTTATTCTTCCTTTCTTTTGGTAGTAAATGATATATATATGTGTCGATTTTATTCTTCTCATCATGCTTCTAAGTGTTTGTCCAGCATTTAGGTTGATTTGTTCATGTAGGTTTGATTTGAGAGAGTTAATCCATATGTAGAACTTAGTCAAAATCATGCTTGACTTGAAATTTACATGATAAATGGAAATTTTGTTGGTAAAATAGATATATCTTTACTAACCTTACTTTGTCACATTAGGGTTGGTTTTCAAAGAGGATTTTCATTACTTGTGGCAAGAGATTGTGCATTTTAATGAAAAGATAAACTTGATTTTGACTAGAAAGAGCTTAGTCAAATGCATGTGAACATAAGACAAACATATTTATGGAAAATACCATTTGAGAGGGAGTTCTTCATGTTTTATGAAATGTAAAAGGGATAAATAATCCTAAAACCCATTTAATTCCTTAAAGTCAAAAGAATAATTTTTTTTATCACTTTTTAGTTTTTAGAAATACATTTCTACATTTCATTACACAACCAAAAATATTTTCTTAATTCAACTTAATTAAATTTACTTTGTATTTTGTTTGGTCAAGATTTTAATCCAAATCCTTGTGAGAACGATATTTTATACTACTTGCAGTTAACGCTTAATAGTGAACAATGATGACCTGTGATTCATATAACCAACCTACCTAGTTGGATAAGTCTATATTGTTGTATTACATACACACAAACACTTATATTATATATAAGCTTTTGTCTATATATACAAGTCTATCCTTTCTCTTATGTCAAAGTCAGGTTCAATTTCGTGAAATGCCAAGATTGAGCAACAAATGCATAAATTCAGGTTAAAACTTCTCATTATTCACAAACTATGCTCATAAAATTATTATTTTTTTAATTTCAATTTCATATTTTGACATACCTAAATTCACGTGTAATAAATAAAATGAAGAACTTTAATTCACATTGTTTAATCTATGCTATTCAATTGTTGTGTAATATTATTTCATTACAGCTTCTAAAGTGATGATAGAGCATATTGTACCTTGATTAGCTTTGTTACTCTCGCCTTCTTGTTGAATATCTACGCAGAAATGCTTGGTTGTTGTGGTTGATGGTATTTTGATATCTTCCACCCATGAAGTAATCCAAGATATGACGAAACATATGCTTTTTAAAATGGGATTTTAAAATCATATACATTGATAAATAAATAGAACTACAAGTAAATTGGGTGAAGCTTTTCAATATTCGGAGGTTACTTTAGCCATTTCATTCTACTTCACAGTTATACACGATAACTAAATCCTTATGATTAAGGCCTAAACTAAAACATTAACAATGGCTCTAATTTGATGACTTTAATTAGTAATTAATCATTACTCCTTCCATACATAATATAAGTATTTTTCTGTATACTTCTGGATTGTTCTGATATATAAGTTTTTGCCCCTCTTTACAATTTTTTGACATATTTTATAACTATCTTTTAACTAATATTTTTGTTCACATGGTGTGGTTAAACAAACTACACATATTTTGGTGCGCATTTTTATGAGCATGATGTGCTCATCAGCTATATGGACTGTTTAGTAGATTGCTTTTGATGGTATAGCCAGATTTCCTAAAAACTCTAATTCTACCTTTTAGATAGGAGAGAAAAGCGAAATGAAATTGAGAGGGAAAGAATACTATGAGAAAACATATTTCTTACTAGTATATTTTTCCTCCTTAATTTTCTTTTCATTCAATCTAAGGGTAATAGACTCATTATTGGTCGTAGACAACTTCTTTGTTTAAGTTTACACTTCGCAGCAAAAAATTCAAAATTTTTTTTGTAACACAAAAAATGGAAATTGTAAGAAAAGGTGAGATGGATATAATTATATATATGTAACAAATTAAATTATATATCGATGTATACACAACCAGTAATTATTATATAATACCAGTGGTAGTTAAAATAAATTTATCCTTCACAACCTTCATCCTTCTTAATCATATCAATTAAGCATGTTGGCTAGTGTATAATTAAAAAGAGCGAACTATAGATATGGAGAATTGTAGGGAAAAGCACATAGTGAAAAGTAATAATATACACTAACAGTGATAGACGCATCGCTTCCAGAACCAAAATTGAGTTTTGTCCAGAGAAAAAGTAAGATTATATGCAATGCACTCAATTGTTGACATCCCCTTGAAGTCAACAGCAAAAAGCAGCTCCTTGCATTGTTGTAGCAGATCCAAGACAATATCTGTTTATACATGAAAATTATATAGTATGAGATGGAATGTCAAAATAACGACATCTCTGGTCCATAATTTACGTCGCTTATGGAAAAATAGTTTGGTCTACAATTTAAGTCACTTAAGAGAAACTAATGCTTACTTATCAATTTTGTCCATATCTAATCAATATTTGAATGTCTTTGCTTGTAGTTTTCTCTCTCCTTCATAAACATCTCATTTAATATGGGTGGAGTGGAATTTAAGACAAATTTAATGAGTTAAGTATCATTTCTTGGTTTTGATGAATTAGTTAGTGATCGTGGACCATAGGGACTCTATACACACATAGATATGCATATGTATGAAGAGATGATCGAACGACATATATTATGCTTTGTTAGTTGATATAATTGTGTAGAAGTTATGTTACCTAGATCTCCTGTGGCTAAGCATCTGGTGAGTAAGGAAGGACCCACAATACCATTTTCTGGCTTGAAGACATCCAAAGGAGTGATAGAATAGAGATAATGTCCCATTTCGTTGAAATCATTTGCAAAAGCCATAGTAACAGGAACCATATGTATACTTGCTGCACTTGGGATTGCGAGCAATTTGCTATTTTTGTTGATCATGCATTTCGCAATTGGGATGACTCCACTGACTGATGCAGCTGTTAAAAGTGGAGTATTGTCACAGGCATCGAATGTTTCAAGATATGCCGGGGAAACTAGTCCGACCAACTCTTCTACTATTTCCACACGTCCAAGCCTTGCAGCAACATGAAGAGGTGTTTCGCCAGTTGTAGCAGCAAGTTCTTCATCTAAGGCACTAGGATGACTTTCAATGAATGCTTTTGCAGCAGGGCAATTGTTCTCATATATAGCCTCGTACAGAGTGCTCATCTCTAATCCTTCTGTCTCATTCATACGAATGCAAACATTCATCACCAACAAATCATAATATGATTTATCAAATGCATAATAAAGGATTAGTGAATGCAATGAGTTGGTTGTAAGAAGTCCCAAATATATGAGGCACTTACCTGCGGGAGTATAGTATGGTGGTGGTGGAAAGTTGTAGGTGCAATAGAGAATGTCCCATGCAACTTTGGCTTCAAAGGCTTCTCTTATAAGAGGAAGATTGCGGGACCCACAAGAGATTTGAATGACATGCAATGCAGCAGCATTCTTTCTTCTCCATTTGGCAAAATCCTTTACACGATATCTCTCTGGTCTTGCGCTTCTACTTGTCACCTTCCAAAGATTTTGAGATATTAGGTAGTTCTTCACGCATTTAAACCAATCGTTTTTTCTGGTCAACATAAGTGGCTCTGCAACTATGTCGTTGAAATTATTGCTGATGATCCCTTCCATATCTCAACTTAGTTAAAAGCCTTTTGTTCTTGGGGATGGTGATGATACTCAATATGTGATATAGTTGCACCTTTGAAAATTGAAAATTTTATATAGCTAGAAATTAATGAAGTACAAAAAACAGTAAGTTAGAGATAGAATTTTGTCGGTAAGGACAAAATTCCTTCGTTAATTAATTTTAGACAATCTATTTTATTTTACGACAAATTCTATTGTTAATCTATTGTTTTTTTATTAATAGTTAATATTTCTAGATAACCAACAAAAAATATTTTCACTTGAAAGAACCAAAGATCAATCATACACACTTCCCTCCTCCGATAAAAACCTTGAAACTGTATGGCAACGGCTCAGTCTTCTTTAATCCTGTACCTCTCTCTTCTTGTCACTGTGATCACAAATTCTTGCTGTTTGAGATTTTTAACTGCACACATGTTATCAAAAGAAACAAAGAGTAATTGCGCTTACCAGTTATTGCTTGCTTCATGTATGAGTTTGCTGTGGCAATATTATTGGCTTGTTGTTTCTTTCGCAGCTCGCTTATACCTCACCAACTCATCACCCACATTAGCTTGCTAACTGACTCGCCCCTTCAAAGAGTGGAAACAAAACATTGTAGAGGAGGAGATGGCTTGCAATAAGTGACTGTCTATCTCTAATTAATGTCACAAGTCAGCTGCTCTTCTTTTCTTCTCTTCAAGTCTATCCGCAATTAAACTCCTCAACAATAAATAATAAAGAAACTCAACTACTTTTTTTTTTTAATACAGAAACTCAACTACTTTATGTACTATAGTAATTTTTTTGTTTTTGCCGACAGTACTATAATTCATAAGGTAATTAAGTAATTCATAAGCTAATTAAACCCGGACACGGTCACTAGACCAGTTAAAGTAGTAGATCAAGGGTCAGTGGGTTAGACCATAGTCAATCTATGAACTAGACCGGTGAGAAATAAAAAATAAAAAAATATTTAAATTCTCATTTTACCTTCTAAATCCAAATAATAAATTTCATTTTATCACATTAAATTAATAACAAATAAAAATATTCTCAAGTATCAAACATTCCTTGCAAACGTTTCATGTTTTTTTATCATTTTTATTATAAAAAATATCAACCTATTTTTTTAAATTTGATAATTTCAGTTAGAAATTTTCTATGATCTTTCTTATAATATACACATACTTTTTAATCTTATTTGGATTTTTTTTTTCTCATTTTGTCCCTTTATCTCATTGTCTCTATTGATCTCTCTCTCACACGTGACTAGTACCATCAGTTACTATTTTGCTTCAACTTTCAACCATTCAAATCACATGGCACGAATCACGGAAGGAGAAGACTTGGATATAGGCTTAGATTAGATGTATGGGTACGACTATATTCATATTAACCTGTACATTTTTCCTTATGCTTCTCGGTTCTTTACTTCCTCTTTCTTTTTCTTCAATAAAAAGTTGAAGCTCCCTGTCATCTTTCATGGCAGCTTAAGGATATGTGTATTCTTCTTTCCTCTCCTCCCTCCTTTTTTTTTATGGTGGAAATAGGTTAAGTTTTTGTAGACTTTAACTTTGACCTGATTAAAAATGTAAAAATAAAGTCTGAGCCTGTATATAAACTTATTTTTAGGCTTGAGGTTGAGCTTTCAAAAGGTTTGACAAGGCCTGAAAACTTATTTAAAAGCTTTCTTAAAATGTAGATTTTTAAATAGGTTTAAAAGTTTATACTTATAATTCTATATATTACCCTTTAAATGTATTAAAATGCATATGTATGCATCAAAAAGATTTTATGGTTATAAAACTAGATAAATTGATAATGTTATAATTAATTTAAATAATTTATTTTATATTATATATCATAACAATAATTACAAAACAACTAAATAGGTCAGGCCTGTAGGCTTGTAGGTTAGGTCTTACGAAAAAAGGCCTTGCCTGTTTATCTAAATAGGCCTAACAATAGGCCTGATTATAAGCCTGCCTTATTTGCTAAATAGATTAGGCTAGACTTATTGTAGGTTAAGCCATAGACCCCTTATAAGTGCATGGCCTATTCCCATTCTTATTAGATATAGGCATTGTAAGGATCTACTTTTGATGTATGGTCTTGGCTTTTTTAAGTTTAATCCTATACCCATTCGTGTTTTGTTCTCTAACCTGTCTCCAATTGGAATGTTAGCATTTCTTGTTGCTTGTGCTCATATGGAGAACGGGTTCAAACCAAGGTAAAAAAACCGGACCGGACCGGTTCGACCGTGAACCGGTCCCTGGTCCGGTCCGCTTCATCTGTCAGACCGGGGGTGTGGTTGACCGGGTCAACCCGGTCAAAACACGATTAGACAGGCGAAAACCGGTCAGCCCGGTTCAACCCGGGGTGGTTGAACCGGTTTGGTTTTAAAAAAATAAAAAAATGTTTTTTTTATTTTGTTACAATTCACCTAATTACCAACTTTCACTTCACTTAATTTTAGAAATCAGGAAACTATAATATTTTAAATGCTATTTTACACTTACATATGTTTAATATTTAACTGTTGTTGCTCTTAGTACTTGTATTTTAGTCTATAGATTATAGAATAATATTTATTTTCATGTGTAATCAACTAATATTTTCTATTTTTCTCTCTATAGAAACATTAAATATTCATATTTGATGAATCATGCATACTTATTTACATTTACATTTTGATATATTAGTGAATATTAATGTTAATATCAATAAAATTTTATTATTTTAATATAACGGTTTGACCCGGTCCGACCCCCGGTCCAACCAATGACCCTTGAACCAGTGCCTCATCCGGTTTGATGTTCGGTCCGGTTTTTTGAACCTTGGTTCAAACTATCGTGTCGACGTTTGCTTTTCTCCTTTTCTGGGGGTCTTTATTATAATAAAACATAGACGACCTCGGATGTGGTTTGAAATTTGGTGGTATGTTGTATGTGACCAAAATTAATTATGAGCTAGATTCGATGTATTATTTTCCTACAAGTTGGGCATTTAAATGGCGAGCTAGACATGATGTGAATCTCTTGTTCTGATCGAAGTTTTGAAAGAAAATATGTTTCTTGAAGTTTATTTTTGGGGTTTGAACTAATTTGCAAGTAGCAGTACTATCTTAAACTATATTGTTTATTATTTAACTGTGAAAACAATACAGGTCCATTGTTGTTTGGAATTTCAATAATTTGGCCAGTAAAGCTCTGATTGTTGGTTTAGGTCTGAGTAAAGTATAGTGATGAGTTTTTTTTGGATCAATTTCGGACCAAAGACTAAAAATATTAGTTAGTAGTATAGTGGTGAATTGGAAAGACTAGATTTTGGAATAAAGCTTTTTGTCATGCCTAATATCTAGATTTATTTATTTTTTCTAAATATTAGTTGTCATTGTGTAAAGTTTTCTGTCATTTTGAATGATTAATTTCATGTGATTTACGTTGTGTTTTTAAGTAATAAAGGATTTTTATGTCTCTTAATATTATAACAAATTTAACTTTTCATAATATTTGATGTCATTGCATAAAGTTTTGTTGCTGTTTTATACTAATAAATCATCACTAACTTTAATTTCAGATTTAGTTGTAATTGTTCAAGAGATTTTTTATTTTTTATTTTTTAGTTATGAAAAAAATGTTGAAATACATTTTAAATATTCACATATCGAGTTAAATTTGGATATGATTGTTTTATTTATTTATTTTTTTTTGAAACTAATGATGATAGAGTTTAATGTCTGAAAAAGAAAGACTGAGGTATCAAACTGAAATTTTTATAGGGAAAATGATAGAAAAAGACCATCGAATTAGCAAAATGACACTTCAGTACAACGAATTTCGGAAAAGAAGAGTCAGTACAAATCCGTACAGTGACTGAATTGTTCTTTAACAAATTTAAAGGAAAAGTACAAAATGCCCTTGGTTCAATTCCCAGAAACGTTTAAGGGATTCCCAACTTTTGTTAAGGAATTCCCAACTTTTCTTAACTTTAAGAAATTCCCAGAAGCTTTGATTCCCAACTTCGCTTAACTTTAAGGGATTCCCAACTTTTGTTAAGCAATTCCCAGAAACGTTCAAGGGATTCCCAACTTTTGTTAAGCAATTCCCAGAAAGGTTCAAGGAATTCCCAACTTCGCTTAACTTTAAGGGATTCCCAACTTTTGTTAAGCAATTCCCAGAAACGTTCAAGGGATTCCTAACTTCGCATAAGGAATTCCTCGAAGTTGGGAATTCCTTATGCGAAGTTGGGAATCCCTTGAACGTTTCTAGGAAAATATAAAAAAAAATGAGATATAGCATATATATTACTTTTGTAATATATATAATGATGGTACTTGGTGGCCTGGTGGTAAGGCCACCAGGCTACCAAGTGGAGGGGGTGGGTTCGATTCCCACCCACCCCCCACATACATTTTATGTCCATTTTTCAAAAGGGACACCCGCCACGTGGTAGCCCCACAGCGTGCCACGTGGCGTGGTGTGGAGCTGCCACATGGTGGGGGCCGGCTGCCACGTGGCGGGTGGCCGGCGGCGGTGGGGCCCACCATCGGTGGTGGTGGTAGCAATTATTAAAAAAAAATAATTGAACCAGGGGTATTTTGGACTTTTCCTTTAAATTTGCTAAAGGACAATTCAGTCACTGTACGGATTTGTACTGACTCGTCTTTTCCGAAATTCGTTGTACTGAAATGTCCTTTTGCTAATTCGAGGGTCTTTTTCTGTCATTTTCCCATTTTTATATGAAGTTATAGCATAGGGTGCTTTTTGTGCTCTTCCATATGATTAATATCCCGGGAACGCTTCCTTTTTTTTTATACAATTTTTCCTTATTTTTTTTCTTATAACTATTAGATCATCTTTCAATAGTTTAGATTTAATATTTATAACATTATTTTTAAAAATCAATTAAAATATATTTTGTATAAATCTAAATCTGAATCACTGAAAAAAAAATTTAGTGATTATTAAGAAAGAGAATGGGGGAAAAGAACATAAGGGAAAAGGAGGCGTTCCTCTCCCGTTATTTCCTGCTCTGTTCTATTATTTCAAACCCAAGCCTAGTTTCATGGTTGGTTGTGATTTTATATTGTTAAAATTATCTTTAATAATCTAAAAGTAGAAATCAAAGCAGGTTCATGCATGCCATGTGGTGGCCTATCAAACAGAATATATAAATTTATTTTCTTATTTAAAAAATGTTCCCCTAACTTCTACCCATTGTCCCTAGATTGATAGAGGTGGTTTTTTTTTCTATAAATGAAGTTTTGAATATTATTATTTATCTTTGGATTAAGGATAACAAATATACATGTGATTTTGTCAAAAGTTCGTCGATCACTAAGTACTATTTTTTGGACTAAAAGTAATTTTGAACTTCCAAATCAGGATCAAAACTCGCACTTATCGTTAAATTAGGGTGAAAAAAATATGAGAATGGCAAAAACGCATAAGAGGGGGTGAATTGTGCTTTGAAAATTAAATAAAACTTATCAACACAAGACAATCTTTTATACTGGTTCGGCCAACACAATGCCTACGTCCAGTTCTCCAACTCCTCGTTGGGTTCTACTATACCACAGGTTTTACAAAACCAGGTTCACCTGCCAACCTTTACAACAGAGCTTTAGACTTCCCTCTAAACGCTCCCCCTTACAACTTGTAAGGACACAACCCTGTCCTAAAGCCCCAAGCTTTAGAACAACCTCAAACAGTAGAGGATTTCAATTAATGAGTTCACTCAATGAAAAGATTTTGATAAACACTTAAGTACAAATAATCTCACTAAGAGTAATAAATACTTTGAGCTTTTGTGAGCAGAGAGTAGATAGGAATATTGAATGCTGGTTTGTCTCTGTGTCTGTGTGAGTGAGTGACTTAGTGTGTGTGTAACCTCATAAATGATCAAGTCTTGATATTTATATCTCTTCACAGCTTGCTTTTTCTTTCAGCTTCAAGAGGCCGTTTGAAATTTTTCGTTGGGAGCTCTTGGCCGTTGGCAATTAATGCTTATTCTTCATCTTCGTCAACTTTCTTCTCTTGCTTCAATTAATATTGCAGAGGATGAGCTAAGAGAGATAGAGATTTGAGTAACGATCACCTGCAACATTGTACTTGCATAGCAGCTTTTTCAGTAGCGCTAGCACCCTTGGCTATCGCTAGCTTAATAGTGTAATTTCTGCACTTAGCTGTTAGCTAAACAAATATTCATGTGAAGCACAGTAGGTGTTATCGCTAGTGTATTTCATCAGCTCAATGTTCAAAGACAATGTATTAGCTATCTGATTATCTAAGTTATTTCAACAAGTATTTTGTTATCGATAGCTAATCATGTTATCGCTAGTAACTATGTTATCGCTAGTTATCTTATTAGCTATCTGAATGTCAAGTTATTTCAAGTATTCTATTATCGATAGCTAATCATGTTATCGCTAGTAAGTATGTTATCGCTAGTTATCTTATTAGCTATCTGAATGTCAAGTTATTTCAAGTATTCTGTTATCGATAGCTAATCATGTTATCGCTAGTAACTATGTTATCGCTAGTTATCTTAGTTCATACTGCTAGCCGTTTTAACATTCTGCCCCTTTGTGTTATCCATGTTATCTACGGGGCCTTAGCGATAGTGATATACTTAGCGATAGTGATCTATTGTTCTTTGCTTACTTAGGCTAGCTCAGCTCATTATATTAGCGATAATGAAGGTCTTAGCAATAGAGATATTGGCTTCTCTTCAGATTATTTGCTAAGTCTTCATTAGCTATTGTTATCCTAACACTTTCATTTGTTAACGATAGGTTCTAGCTTAGCGATAGTGTATCTGTTATCTATAAGATTTTACTTGTTTAATGTTAAGGGAACCTACACTCTTTTACTTAGTCGTTTATCATGATTCTTATCTCAATTTATTCCAGACTAAGTCATATGCTAACTGTTCATTTTACTTATGTTATCCATGGGTCCAGTCCTCATCAAAACTTAAGATTCTAACATTCTCCCCCTTTTTGATGATGACAAAACATAAGTAAAAACATATATAAGATAAAGCATGTACAAAGTATAAATTAAGGAAAACATATAAATTGTATTGACTTTGCAAAATAATTATATCTTTTCAGGATCAAAATTATCAGGATCAGCTAAGTATGAAATGTATGCAGAATGGTTCCTAAAGGCTAGTCATTGTTGAATTTTGCTCCAGAGGCTGAGGTTATGTATTCTTCATCAGGTCCATCAGAAATAGAGGATTCAAAGTAGAAGAATTTGTCTTTCTCAATGGTCTGAATGGGTTCAGCAAGAGAGACATCTTTGGAGGCAGCCTTAGACTTGTGAAACCTCTTTTTATATACCCAAACTTTCTTCCCTTGAGCAATTTCCTTCGCTAATTTCTTTCTTCTTTTTGCAGCCTCTTTCTCTGCCTTTTTCTTTACCTCAATAGTAGCCTTCTTCTCTTTTCTCAAGGCCTCTGCAATAGCCTTCTTTTCTTCCTTTGTCAGCTTGGGAGGAGGATCTGGCTTTTCAGATGCTTTACCTCTAGCAGCCACTCACTTGATCCTTTGTGCTTTAGGAGCCTCAGGAGAAGCCATTGGAATAACCTTGAAAGAGACCTCTTCTCTGGCTTTCCTCTTGGTCCTTTCCCTTTTTAAGCCTTCAGCTTTACTCCTTCTTTTCTCAGCCTCAAGCACTAGCATCTTCTGAATATCATCTTTAACCTTATCTCCAGTGCAAGGCCTGTCTTCAATTGTTATTTCAATATCAGCTCCAGGAGGAATGATAGAAACTAGAACTGGCTCTTCTGCAGATTTGACACTTGGAGGAATGCCATGCTTCTCCGTAATCATTACTGCCTTGGCAAAACTGTCCACTTCTGAAGTATTGGGAGCTTGAGCTTCTTTAGCCTCTTGAGGAGGAGGGGTCCTATGGTCCTCAGACTCCATGTAACTGCGAGCAATGCCTCGGACTACTTCCTCAATCTCTTCATTAGAAGCTGGAATATTCTCCCCATTTTTGTCATCATCACCAGGGATAAGGGGTTGGCCAAGGTGTGGAGAAGAGACAGGAGGGTTAGTATCGATAGTGGTTGTGGTAGGGATAGGAGTGCTATCGCTAATAGAAGGATTAGCGATAAGGGTTGGTTGTGAGATTTGGGAAGTGTGTGTTGTGGTTGTTAGAGCTAGGAGAGGGTTGAGCGATAGGGGTTTATGGTGAGGTTGGGACTTGGATGTGGTGGCTATCGCTAGGGGAGGGGTTAGCGATAGGGGTTTCTTGGGTTATGGAACTTGGGTGGTGTCTGGAATTAGAGAGTGGTGAGTTGGGGTAGGAGAATGGTGTTGGCTATGTTGAGATGGAGTAGGGGAGTGGTTTGATGATGTACCTTGAGGGTGAGAGGGTGCAGCCCTTTGCATGATATCTTTAGGGACAAGACATGGGCAATCTTCCAGATTTTTCACTTGAGCCTTAAGCTCCAGGATAGGCTTCATCAATTCTGCTTTCTGAGCTTCCAAGGCGAGGTTGAACTCGGCAGAGACTTTGAAGATGATCTCCTCAATTGCTTCTCTTGAGAGAAAAGAAGACTTTGATGAAGCAGCAGGAGGAGGAGGAGAAGCCCTTCTTGCTGAGCTTCTTCTTCAACAGAATCAGGCTGAGCTGAGGAAGAAGGAGCATGAGAGGCTTGGGATTGAGAGGCAGAAACACCCCCATTGGTGCCCACTGGAATTCCCATTCTCTTTAGGGTAGTGGTAGTGAGCTGCTTGCACTTCTTGTTCTCTCCATCCCCCAATGATTTAATCTTGGAAAATGCCAGGATGTGAGATACTAGCTAAGGATAGGGAAGAGGAGCTTTGGGAGATTTGTCAGACAGGAACCTATGTAACTCCATGCACACCAACTGGTCAGTCCTTCAAAACTTAAGTTGTGGCACTCCGATGCCTAAGTTAGTGATTGATCTATATGAATAAAATGAAATCAAATCAAGAATTAAGTCATGAATATTTACAACTCATTTGGATTCACCATTCGTAATTCTCTTCTAATGAAGCTAAATTGGTCTGACACAAGAGGTTTGGTGAAGATATCAGCAAGTTGCAAATTTGTTGAGATGAACTCTACCTTGACATCCTTCTTCTGGACATGATCTCTTAGGAAGTGATGTCTCACATCAATATGCTTGGTTCTGGAATGATGAACTGGATTCTTAGCCAAGCTTATTGTGATGGTGTTGTCACAAAGAATAGGCACTTCTGGGAATTCCAAACCCAGATCTCTTAGTTGGTGCTTAAGCCATGAGACTTGAGCACAACAAATTGCTGCAGCAATATATTCAGCCTCTGTGGATGAAAGGGAGACACAATTTTGTTTCTTGCTAGCCCAAGAGACCAAACTGCCACCAAAGAATTGACATTGATCACTTTTACTTTTTCTATTTGTCTTATAACCTGCATTGTCAGAGTCAGTATAAGTAAGAAGGTACTTTTGAGTTCTCTTGGGATACCACAACCCAAGCTCTTGAGTTCCTTGTAAATATCGCAAAATCCTTTTTACATTGGTCAAGTGAGACTCTTTAGGATTTGCTTGATATCTAACACACATTCCTACACTAAATTGAATATCAGGCCTACTAGCAGTTAGATAAAGCAAAGAACCTATAATCCCTCTATAAAGAGATTGATTAACTACTTTGCCCTTGGCATCTGCATCTAATCTGGCAGAGGTACTCATGGGAGTGTTCTCATCTTTAGATTGCTCCATCCCAAACTTATTGAGAATCTCCTTACAATACTTTGTTTGGGAGATGAAGATGCCATCTCTCTTTTCTTTATCTGCAGGCCTAGGAAGAATGTTAATTCTCCCATCATAAACATTTCAAATTCACCCTGCATCATCTTAGCAAACTCTTCACAAAGCTTTTCATTAGTTGCTCCAAAGATAATATCATCAACATAAATTTGAACTATGAGCATATGTTTATCTTTATGCATGATGAATAAAGTAGTATCTAATTTTCCTCTAGAAAATCCTTTTTCAAGTAGAAATGTACTAAGTCTCTCATACCAAGCTCTAGGTACTTGTTTGAGACCATAAAGAGCATTTTTAAGTTTGTAAACATGGTCAGGCTTAGAGTTTTCTTCAAAACCAGGAGGTTGTTCTACATATACCTCTTCTTTGATATAGCCACTAAGAAAGGCACTCTTAACATCCATTTGATAAAGTTTAATATTTTTTATGGATGCAAAAGCTAGAGGAATCCTTATTGCTTCAAGTCGTGCAACTGGAGCATAGGTTTTTTCATAATCAATGCCTTCTTATTAGTTATACCCTTTGGCAACTAATCTGGCTTTATTTTTGACAATTTTGACCAGTTTCATCAAGTTTGTTTTTGAAAACCCATTTAGTACCAATAAAGGATGATTTCTTGGTCTAGGTGCTAAATCCCAAACTTGATTTCTTTTAAATTGATTAAGTTCTTCCTGCATTGCAACTATCCAGTCACAGTCAGCAAGAGCTTCATCAACACAAGTTGGTTCAATCTCAGAAATAAAGGCAGAAAACTCCATTTCATTCTGTACTTGCCTTCTGGTTCTAACACCTTTTGACATTTCTCCAATTATTTGTTCAGGAGGATGGTGCTTAAGATGTCTTATGGAAGATTGAGGCTCATTAGTTTCATCTTGATTATGTTTAGCATTTTCCTCAGCATTCACTATCGATGGCTTTGGTGCTATCGATAGAGGGTGTCTTACAAATTTTGAAAAATCTTCATCCTCATCAACACAAGGTTGCTTTTCATGAGGGGTTTTATCAAATACTACATGCATTGACTCTTCAACATTTTGAGATCTTTTATTATAGACTCTATATGCTTTACTCCTATTTGAGTAACCTATGAATATGCCAATGTCAGATTTAGGGTCAAATTTACCTAAATTTACCTTCCCATTGTTGTGAATGTAGCATTTAGATCCAAATATCCTCAGATGACTGATGTTGGGCTTTCTTCCCTTGTAGAGCTCATATGGAGTCTTCTCCATCCCCTTTCTGATATATGCTCTATTTGAGATGTAGCATACTGTGCTCATTGCATCTGCCCAAAACATTTGAGGCACTTGTTTCTCATTCAGCATGCTCCTTGCCATCTCTGTGAGCACTCTATTCTTCCTCTCAACAACACCATTTTGCTGAGGAGTACGAGGGGCAGAGAAGTTGTGTTCAATACCACTTTCATCACACAACTCCATGAACTCCTTGTTCTCAAACTCTCCTCCATGATCAGTCCTAATTGCCACAATCTTGGTGCCTTTTTCTTTCTGCAATTTCTTAGCAAGCACACAAAAGGCATCAAAATTTTCATGCTTTGAGGAAAGAAACATAGTCCAAGTAAACCTTAAATAGTCATCCACAACTACAAGAGTGTATAGACTTCCACCTAGACTTTTCACTCTTGCAGGCCCAACTAAATCCATGTGGATTAGTTCCAATGGCCTACTTGTGGAAACTGTCTTCTTGGTTTTAAACAAAGACTTTGTTTGTTTACCCCTTTGGCAAGATTCACAAATTAAATCATGCTTAGCCCTAAAACTAGGAATACCTATGACTAGCTCCTTTTTAACTAGCTTATCAAGTTGAATAAAATTTACATGAGCTAGTCTCTTATGCCATAGCCAACAAGTTTCATCATTTGAAATAAAACATTTTTCTTCAAGTCGTTGGCATAAATCTAAAGTGTATAAGTTACCATTTATATTTGCTTTTAGCTTACACTTAAGATTAGTTTTATTTATATCTAAATCCTTTTTATCAACAATGAGGCATTCATTGGAATAAAAAATAACCCAGTTACCATGGTCAGTGCTTTGGCTGACACTTAGCAATTTATGGCAGAGACCATCCACTAAGTACACATCTTTGACAGGACCAACTTCACCAACTCTAGTGATCTTTCCACTTTGATTTCCACCAAAACTGACTTTGGCTCCATCTTTTATCACTAGATTGTTGAACTTGTCCTTGTCACCAGTCATATGCCTTGAGCATCCACTATCAATGTATCACTTTCCTTTGTTGGATGCTTTAAAGCACACCTGCACAAGCTAGATAGATTTAGGTACCCAAACTTTCTTGGGTCCTTTAGGATTAGTCTTGACCTCTAGGGTTGTAAAAACCTTAGGCATATGAGTTCCTTTAGGAACCCACTTATAAGAACCACCAATTCCATATTTTCTTGGATTGCAAGTAGATTGAGTATGGCCCTTTTTGTTACAATAATTACAAAAACTATATGGTGAAGAGTATTCAGAAGATTTTCTAAAATACTTTAAATAAGGTTTCACCTTGGGTTTTACCCATTTCTTTGAAGCTTTTTGCTTTGGCTCATAACCAATCCTAGTTTTATTTCTAAAAGCTTTTTGGTCCTTTAAAATTACTTTTAGCATCTCGGAGCCTTTTGTAAACTTTTCTAAAGCATTTGAAAGCTTTTCTTTCTCCTTCAACAAGTTTTCACAGCTAGAATAACTGTCAGAATTTGTTATAGGAGGATTAGCTATCGATGGAGGACTAGCTATCGATGGCTCAACTCTAGGAGCTTGTAATAGCTTTTCTTCTATCGATAATACAGAAGGAACTTTGGATGTAGAAGAAGAAATATTTTTCTTAAGTTCCTTGTTTTCTTTTCTTAAACCTACAACTTCTTTAGCAAGCTTAATTAATTCAGTATGCATTTCATCATACATGCTTTGAAGTTCAGAATAGGTAGGTTCAGAATCATATACCTCAGAGTCACTTTGCTCCTCTTGAGCAACTAGGCAAAGATTCGCACTGTCTTCATTATCGCTAGCTTCCTCATCTGAATTATCACCCTATATGGATGATACATAGGCTTTCTTCTTCCCAAAGGACTTCTCCTTCTTTTTCTTCTTTTCCTTGAATCTCTGAAGACTTAGGCACTCCACTTTGAAATGACCAGGCTTCTTACATTCAAAACACACAGGAGCTTTATCCTTCTGAGAATTCTTTCTAAAGCTAGGACCACCCTTCTGGAACCTTCCTCTTCTCCTAAAGAATTTCTTAAACTTTCTAACCATGAGAGCCATATCTTCATAATCGAGATCTTCATCTTCATCATCATCATCAACTTCATCTCTTTCAGATACAGCAAGAGCAAGAGACTTCTTTTTAGAATTTCCATGAGATTCCCTTTGAGCTATCAAGGTTGGCTCATACTCAGTAAGACTACCAAACAAGGACGTGATGGACTTGGTTGAATAGCAATGACCTTCATGAGCCAATCACCCTTTAATACTTTTAGAATCTTGTTGACTTACTCTTTCTCTGAAATTTTTCTTCCTAGAGCAGCAAGATTGTTGGTAAGATGAGTGAATCTGATCTCCAAATCTCTTACCTTTTCACCTTCTATCATTTCAAACTTGTGGAACTCCTTAACAAGCATTTCCACTCTTCTATCTTTCACTCCAAAGGATCCTTCATGAGCAACTTGCAGGGCTTCCCACATTTCCTTAGCAGTGCGCAAGTAGCTGACTTTGAAAAACTCAATCTGACTAAGAGCACTTTGAATCATGAGAATTGCCTTGCTATTCAACTCGAGATCAGCAATGTCATCATGAGTAAATTCACTTTCACTCTTTGGATTGCCTAAAATATTTATAGGCACAATATCCCCTTCTTCTATAACCTTCCATAACTTATACCCATTGGCTTTGATGTAGATCTTCACTTTGAGTTTCCAAAAGTATAGTGCTTTCCATCAAAACCAGGGGGTTTGTTAATGAAGATTCCTTTATGCAGAATATTCTCGTACGTTGCCATCTTGATCCTTTCTTCTCATACTCGTTGGAATCAAAAAGGAGAAGATCTGATCTGATCCAAATGAGAATGGCAAAAACATACAAGATCGGGGTGAATTGTGCTTTGAAAATTAAATAAAACTTATCAACACAAGACAATCTTTTATACTGGTTCGACCAACACAATGCCTACGTCCAGTTCTCCAACTCCTCGTTAGGTTCCACTATACCACAGGTTTTACAAAATCAGGTTCACCTGCCAACCTTTACAACAGAGCTTTAGACTTCCCTCTAAACGCTCCCCCTTACAACTTGTAAGGACACAACCCTATCCTAAAGCCCCAAGCTTTAGAACAACCTCAAACAGTAGAGGATTTCAATTAATGAGTTCACTCAATGAACAGATTTTGATAAACACTTAAGTACAAATAATCTCACTAAGAGTAATAAATACTTTGAGCTTTTGTGAGCAAAAAGTAGATAGGAATATTGAATGCTGGTTCGTCTCTGTGTCTGTGTGAGTGAGTGACTTAGTGTGTGTGTAACCTCATAAATGATCAAGTCTTGATATTTATATCTCTTCACAGCTTGCTTTTTCTTTCGGTTTCAAGAGGCCGTTTGAAATTTTTCGTTGGGAGCTCTTAGCCGTTGGCAATTAATGCTTATTCTTCATCTTCGTCAAATTTCTTCTTTTGCTTCAATTAATATTGCAGAGGATGAGCTAAGAGAGATAGAGACTTGAGTAACAATCACCTGCAATATTGTACTTGCATAGCGGCTTTTTCAGTAGCGCTAGCACCCTTGGCTATCACTAGCTTAATAGTATAATTTCTGCACTTAGCTGTTAGCTAAACAAATATTCATGTGAAACACAGTAGGTGTTATCGCTAGTGTATTTCATTAGCTCAATGTTCAAAGACAATGTATTAGCTATCTGATTATCTAAGTTATTTCAACAAGTATTTTGTTATCGATAACTAATCATGTTATCGCTAGTAACTATGTTATCGCTAGTTATCTTATTAGATATCTGAATGTCAAGTTATTTCAAGTATTTTGTTATCGATAGCTAATCATGTTATTGCTAGTTATCTTATTAGCTATATGAATGTCAAGTTATTTCAAGTATTCTGTTATCGATAGCTAATCATATTATCGCTAGTAACTATCTTATCACTAGTTATCTTAGTTCATTACTGCTAGCTGTTCTAACATTCTGCCCCTTTGTGTTATCCATGTTATCTATGGGGCCTTAGAGATAGTGATATACTTAGCGATAGTGATCTTTTGTTCTTTGCTTGCTTAGGCTAGCTTAGCTCATTATATTAGTGATAGTGAAGGTCTTAGCGATAGAGATATTGACTTTTCTTCAGATTATTTGCTAAGTCTTCATTAGCTATTGTTATCCTAACACTTCTATTTGTTAGCGATAGGTTCTAGCTTAGCGATAGTTATCTATTATCTATAAGATTTTACTTGTTTAATGTTAAGGTAACCTACACTCTTTTACTTAATCGTTTATCATGATTCTTATCTCAATTTATTCCAGACTAAGTCATATGCTAACTGTTCATTTTACTTATGTTATCTATGGGTCCAGTCCTCATCAAAACTTAAGATTCTAACAAAATACACGTGTGATTTTGTCAACACCAAGCGCTTCCTTTTAGGTCATAACTGTAAGTGTGATTTTTAATCTTAATTTGGAAGTTCAAAGTTATTTTTGGTCTAAAAAAAGAACTTGGTGCTAGACGAACTTTTGACAAAATCACATGTATATTTTTTACCCTTGACCCTTTAACTTTTTCTTATAACAAAGTAGTAGTAGTAGTTTTTGTTGTTGTTATTAACCATTCTATATTTAAACGTTTAATAAAAATAATAATCCATAAACACAAAAATCACCACCAATCACCAAACGTTAAAAATAAATTAGAAATTTCTACATAATATATAATAGGGTTAAAGGGTATTTTGGACGTGAAAGTTTGTCAACTTGGACACTGGACACTAGGAAGTTGTTTTGGTGTACACAATGCCATGGAAGTATTAAATAATGTGAAATTTACACCCTGGCTAATGGATCCCTTAACAATCTCCGTTAAGTGACAATTTGTCTAGGTAAAATTGCTATGTGGCCGAAAAAAGGACACATGTATATGACACGTTAATTGAAATTGAATTAGGAAGTAGGAAAAAAACCCTACCTTATTATCGTTTCAATTCCTTACGCATTACTAGAAGAAGCGATTGAGAGAAAACATGGAACCCTAAAAAATCAAAGCTGCGAGAGAGTGTTAGGGAAAAGATAGTGGGTTGCATGTGAGCGATCAGAAGAAGACGAAAGTGCAGAGATTCGTCTTTGAAAGCGAGGTAAGGAATCGAATCTTAGTTAGTTACAGTAGAAATTGTTAGTGTGTGAGTGCCTTCGGTGAAATTTCTTAAGATCCCTTTGTTTACGCGAAAAATTACTTCAATATCGATGCTAATGGTTTGTTTTGATTTAATAAACTAGGGATTAAGGTAATATGGAGTCCGATAATGTGTTTGGTAGTCCCCGTGGTGATCGAGACTATGATAATGGGGATGGTCCTAAGCGTTGGCCCAAATTGGAGAAATTAATTAGTGAGTTCAAGTGTAGAAAGAGAGAGAAACAGAAGCTCATCATAGAACTTTGCGATGAACATCTCACGATAAGAGCGGTAGTAAACGATAACATACCTAAGACTATAGAGAAATAAGCCATTGAAGGAAGTAACGATGGAGGTAAGGGGAAAGGTGAGTATGTTGATGGGATCGATGATTTAGATTGCAATGATAAACCATGCTTCTTGGAGAATTTTTAAAGCTAAAATTGCTGAAAGATAGAAGGAAGTTCAAGTTAAGCTTGCTGAAATTGGTGAGGGTTTTAGAGATCAAATTGCTTAAGGTTTTAAAGCTCGAATTGTCGATTAAGTGTGCTTCTTCAAGAATGTTGACAATGGATTGGATGAATTGCCGCATGACAAAGGAGTGGATGAATTGGAGCATGACAATGGAGCGAACGATGAGTTGGGAGGTGAGGGTGAAGAATTAAAGAGCGATGGAGGAGATGACAGTGATGATATGAACTTTATATTGGAGGAAAGAGCATATGACAATGAAGAAGATGCATTGTTAGTTGACGAGGGATAAGATCATAGTGAAGATGATGAGTGTGATTTGTTGAGTGAATTGGGCCAGAATGATGATATTGGGCCTATTGAAGAAGTTAGGGTGAACACTTATTCATGATAGGTGACTTATATGATGACAAAAGTGAGTTGGTGAAGGCTGTTAATAATTATGCCATTAAGAATCAAGTGAAGTTGAAGTTTGAAAAAATTGAGCAAGTAAGAGTAAGGGTTAAGTGTGAAATAGGGCATCATTTTGTATTGTATGCCCCTAAATAAGGCACAAATCCTGCTTTTGTGTTGAAGATTGTGCATTTAGAGAGCAAATGTAGTAGGGTGTACAAGAACCCAGGGGCTATTGTGAAGTGGATTGTAGCATATTTCAGGAAGAAGGTCCAAGAGAGGCCACAATACAAGCTTGCAGATGTAAGAAAGATTTGGAAGATGAGTTGAAGCTTTGTCTGAGCATATGGAAATTACAAAGAGCGAAGCAGATGATTATGAGGCGAATAAAGGGGAGCTATGTAGATGAGTTCAATAACCTTGAAGCCTATTGCAATGATATTAGAGTTTCTAACCCTGGCTCAGATGTGTCTTTGGAGTTGGGCAAGGAAGCATTAGAAAATGGGAAAAAGGTGTTCAACAGACTATATATATATGCTTTAATGCTCAAAAGGTATGATTTGATGCTGCATAGTTTAAGTGACTGTAATTTTTTGCAAATTTGAACTTGTATGTGTTGTATAATGCTGAAAATTTGAACTTTAAACCTATTGCATGTTTTATGTACTTTTGTTATTCAGGTTGAGTGGAAGGCAAGGTGTCAACCCATAATAGGCCTTGATGGGACATTCTTAAAGGGGAATGCAAAAGGAATAGTACTACAGCAATCGGCATAGATGCAGATGACGCACCGTATCCCTTAGCATTTGGGATTACTTAAAGGAAACAACTGTTAATTGGAAATAGTTCCATCAATGGCTAACCAAATCATTAGACCTAGAAGAGGGAGAGCGTGTCACCCTAATGTTTAACATGTAAAACGTAATTCCAAAACTTTATCCTTTGTTACTAAGGTAGAGTATATGTGACTAATTACTTATATTGCCTTTTATTGATGATTGTATATATAAGGCTTGCTTGTGGATGTGTCAGACATATTGCCTAATACAGAACACAGGTTATGTGCAAGGCACATATATGCAAATTGGAGCAGATATTGAGAGGATTGCAGCTGAAGAATAAATTCTTTGCATGTTCTTCGAGCACTTTTGAGGAGTAGTTCATCGTGTACTTGAAGGCTTTTGGCGATGTTGACAAGAGGGCAGCAGAAGCAGCTATAACATACTTCTCTCAAACATGGGTAAGAGCCTACTTAGGATCACTTGCTGCTCTTGTATTATTGATAACAACAATAGTGCGAGCTTCAATTCTTGGATCGATGAATTTAGACATCTTTCAATTATTAGAAAGATAGATGGGATTAAGGTGAAATTGATGTCAATGTGGGCTGAATCTGAAAGGTTTATAAGAAGGTGGAGGGAAAACTTTGGTCCTAAGTATATGTCTTTGTTTGATGATTAGGGGGCCTTTCAATGGGATGCTAGGGATGACACTGACGAAGTAACTTAAGCAGAAAATAGGAATAGTGTATTTATAAGTAGAAAACAATGTGTTGTATCCCATGCCAACATGCCATCTGTGCAAGATTGGATCCAGAGACTCTCATATCCCTTTGGTATTACAAGGACACATGTCTGGTTAGTTATGCAACTAAGCTGTCCGAGGTAAGGCATTATGGAATATTCACAAGCTCAAGCCATTAAAGCCTCCCCTAGTGTGCAACATGCCAGGAAGACCACCCACAAAAAGGATCAGAACTGAGAGAGGGGTAGGAAGGAAAAGAAAGGTTCATAATACTCAATAATCTTCACAAGCTAGTAGGACATAACAGACTGATATGCCTTAAAGACCAGATAAAATGAAAAAGAAGAGGATCTACTTCAAAATGCACCATTTGTCGAAAAGAGGGGCAAAACAAAGCAACTTCTGATGTGAGTATGCTTTTCTTTAATTAAATTATATGCTCATTAGTCATTAACATCTCCAATTTATATGTTCATTGCACTGACAATATCGCTCTTTGTTACTTCTTTCAAAGACCCAATCTAACCATTCCGAGGCCAAGGAAATAAAGGGTACTCAAACGGATGCTTTAACTCAAGAATCTCAGGCACTTAAAAGACCTCGTGGAGGTAGAGCATTTTATAAGGCACAGAATGACTCTATGTTTGGAGTTAGGGTTGATCTGGAGGCTGGGCATACTGTGATTGATAGATGTATTCTTGTGTTTCTTCAGATATTTTTATTCTTAATGTACTCTTATTACTAATTGTTGTGATTTTCCGAAATGGTATTTGGTTTTCCCCCTTCTATGTGTAGTTTGGGATGTCATCTCAAAGGGTGATTGAAGAGGAGACAACTCAGGAGTACATGGTTCACCGTGCCGATGTGGAAACTTGTATGCCCATACCAAATGAAAGAGAAATAAGGCAGACAAGCAATTCAATTCCTCCTACTAAATATGGGACTCAATCAATCAAATGTTAGGGAGATGGTCCTACAATTTAACTCCTTCTGAGCTGCCATTTAATCCTCTGGGTCTCATGTGGAATGGGCAACCAGCAACCACAACATCAACCCTTGTTGGTTATACTAGGCACCCCAAGAAAATTGTACGAAGGGGAAGACTAATTCCTTAGATGGACTGCCAATCTTTTGCTAAGGGTTTTTTGTGTAATGGATGCCATAATTTATGCGTAATTGGTTTAAGTTAGGGATATGTTTTATGGGAATATTTTATGGCTTAGGTATTTGCCAATCTATTTGATGCTCCATGAACTGTCAAGTGAAGACTTTCATATTTAAGGCGCTCTTAGATGGCATTTTTATGCCACATTTTGTTGTAATGTTGACTATAAGGCAAATATATAATTATCATGTTGTCTATTTACTTTGCATCATTTATTTTTACACCATATTTTGTCATGTTTAGTTACTTCTCAATATAGCAGTCTTCATCCCTCTTATGCTTATTTGAATATTGGAGGGATATTCATAAAAATTTGTGAGCTGTACGAATGTTAAATCATACTGCTTTTAGTTTCTCACTTTGGCCAAACTCTGCTCCCCCATATGAATTGACAAATAAGGCTTTCCTTTGCCCCTGCTTGTGAATTGAATTTAACAACCATTCCAAGTTTGTCTCAATTTCACATGCACAAGGGAGGGATCATTAACTTGCTTATGTCTCAATTTCACCTGCAGAGTCTGGCCAAAGTCTTTGTACCTTTGATGCTTCTCAATTTAACATTACATTCCTAAATATAGAACACATTATATTTCTATTAATCTTCTACATAACATTACAATTCCTTCACAACTTGCAAAGTAAACAAATTTCCCTACATGACTTCAATGTCATTACATCCTAGATCTGCCAAAACATTACATCCTTCTTCTACCAAAATATTATGATTCTTCAACCAAATAACATTTTCACAAACAAGCAGGCCCATGTAGCCACCAATGCAACCAGCACCACCTTCAACCTTCTTTCATTCTTCTTCATACAAGCAACACAGGTGAAAAGTGTAACATCCCAAAATTTATAAATTAGATATAAGGAATTAACTATGTTTTAGGGATATTATTCAAAATATTAAAAAGCATTAAAATAAATAAATTTATGATATTATGCATTTTTAATAATTTCAAGGCTTATTTTATTTAAGAAACAAAGAGAATTAATTAGGAGATAAAACTTAATTTGGGAAAAAAGGGATAATAAGGACGTAGTTGAGGTCTTAGAAAGGTATTTAGAAATTAAAAAGCCTTATAAATAAATTTATGAGGCTAGGTGTATTTTCAATAATTTTTAAGGTTTATTTTTTTTATTAGTTAGGGAAAAATAGTTAGGAGATAAATTTTGTTGGAATGATAAGTTTTGATGATAACTAAATATAGCTTAGGCATAGGAAAGGGCTATGATAAGATCAGAAATATCTTAGGCTTAATCTGATAGAGATTTCTAAGTCTTAACCAATCGATCAGGGATAGATTGCAAGTCAAATAACTTAAGCCCAATCGATTAGAGAAGAATCATATAGCGCCCAATCGATTGAGGCCCCTGTGATCGATGAGTGAAATTAGCCTAATCGATTAGAGATGAAACAAGTTCAAATTATATAGCGCCCAATCGATTAGAGGTTCTTGTAATCGATGAGAAAATTTTAGCCTAATCGATTAGAGATGTGTAATCGATCAAGAGATCTTAGTCCAATCGATTAGAGTCATGTAATCGATTAAGAAATCCCAGTCTAATCGATAAGAGTCCAGTAATCGATTAAGAGTCAATTGTCCAATCGATTAGAGTCATGTAATCGATTAAGAAATCCCAGTCTAATCGATAAGAGTCCAGTAATCGATTAAGAGTCAATTGCCTAATCGATTAGAGCCATGTAATCGTTTAGGAGAAGATTAATAATATGAATGTAATCTGTTTGCAATCGATTAGAGGAATATGTGTAATCGATCAAATCTGCCTAATCGATCAGGCCTCCCCTGTAATCGATGAGGCGCATGAATTACTAATCTGATGTTCAGTGATGCAGGCTATAATCTATAGGTAATCGATGTGTAATCGATTAGACAACAGCTCCTGTGATCGATCAGAGGCATGTAATCGAAGTGGCGATAGAAAATATTCAAAATCAATGGTCAAGCCTTTTTTTAGCTTTCAAAGTACAGAGTTGTTCAGACCTACTTATGGAAATTAACGTTAACACACAAGTTGATCAAAAGAGCCGTTGGAGCTCACCTACTCTGTCAGCGATAGAAGAAGAAAGATGAGCTAAAGCAAAAGCAAGTACAATGGAGTAAATGCATAGCAGATTTCATCACCATTACTCCACCAGACTTCTCAACCTTCCTTGAGAACTTCAACGGCCATATTCTCAACGGATATATTTTTAAGAGAAACTATAAATGCTATTGGGAAGAAGTTAGTTGCAAGAATTGATTGCCACATTGATTATCTGTATCTACTGCATTCAATACTCTCAACATTCATTGATTTCATACTCTTCAGTGTGTAACACAATCTGTTCAGTTGAGTGAACAATCATATTGTATTCATTATCAAAGTGAGATTTACTCTTAAGATAGTGGGATCTTAAGAGTAGGGTGTAATCTTACAAAGTGTAAGGGGGAGTGATCAGTAAAGAGGGTAGTTCTTGCTGTCACTTGTAAAGGCTGTCAAGAGCCTGATTGAATCTTGAGGAACTAGTGGAACCCAACTGCAAGTTGGAGAACTGGACGTAGGCCAAGTTTGGGCTGAACCAGTATAAACAGTGTTGTCATTTCAGAATTAATTTTTGAAAGCACAATTCACCCCCCTCTTGTGCATTCCTATCTGTTACATTTGGTATCAGAGCCTGGTCTTCTCAGCTTACACTGATCCCACGATCAGGAGAAGAAAAGATCTATCATGGCAGGATATGACAACGTTCTCCCAGAAGACAGTTCAATCAACAAACCCCCTGGATTCAATGGTGAACATTATACCTTTTGGAAGATGAAAATGAAAGTGTTCATCAAATCATCTGGGTATGATCTTTGGAGAATAGTTGAAGAAGGGAACCTTGTTCCTATGAAAACTGAAAATGGAGTTCAAGTGCCAAAGCTTCCTCATGAGCTGACAGATGATGATAAAGGAGACCTGGAACTCAACAGCAGAGCAGTCTTGATTCTCCAAAATGCCTTAAGGCAGAAAGAATACTTTAGAGTATGTCATCTGGAGACTGCCAAAGAAATGTGGGACGCTCTAGCAGTTGCTCATGAAGGAACCAGTGGTGTTAAGACTAGAAGAGTTGAGCAAATAATTACTGACTTCCACTTATTCAAGATGGAAGAAGGAGAACCAATTAGGGAGCTAGAAATTAGATTCACTCACTTGATCAATAATCTTACAGCTCTCGGAAGAAGAATTTCAGAGGCAGAACAAGTTTCCAAAATCTTAAAGATTCTGACTCCAGAATGGCAGATGAAAGCTACTGCAATCCAAGAAATGAGAGGAGAATCCATGAGCTCCATCACGTCACTGTTTGGAAGTCTAGCTGAGTATGAAACAACTATTAAAGTGCAAAGAGAACTCTATGGAGATAAAAAGAAAAAGAATCTTGCGCTAACAGCTTCTACAAAAGATGATGAGGATGAGGAAGATGAGGAGGAACTGGATGATGATGAGATGGCTTTTATGGTCAGAAAATTTAAAAAATTCTTCAGAAATAGAGGAAGATACCAGAGAGGTGGCTCAAGCAACATCAGAAAGGACCCTCAGAAAAATGCTCCTGTGTGCTATGAATGTAAGAAGCCTGGACACTTCAAGGCTGAATGTCCAAGTCTTCAAAGATTTAAAGAAAAAGAGAAAAAGAAGGAGAAATTCCAAGGCAGAAAGAAAGCATACGTTTCATCTATATGGGGAGACAGTTTAGATGAGGAGACTAGTGATGTTGAGGAAGCAGCCAACCTCTGCCTAGTGGCTCAAGAGGAATCATCTGATAGTGAGGTATATCCTACTAACTCATCTTTTCAAGAGCTTCAAGATGCTTATGATGATATACTTATTGAATTTGAAAAACTTGCAAAAGAAGTATCTATTCTGAGAAAGAAAAACAAAGAACTTGAAAAGAAAACTGAAAAATCTGATTGTGAGAAATGTAAACAGATTTCAGAAGAGATTTCTCAAGAAGATTCTGATTGCAACAACTGTGAAATTCTTCGAAAAGAAAATGGAAAAATTTCTGAAATTCTAAAGAAGTTCATCAAGAGTACAGAAACTCTTGATATCATGCTAATGAATCAAAAGGCATATAGAGATAAAAATGGAATAGGGTATGATTCAATTCCCAAAAATTTGAAAGAAAACAGATTTGTACCAAAAGAGAAATCATACATGAAATTTTTCAGAAAAGCTTCAGAATATTCATCACCCTTCTCTTTCTGCAATTACTGTAATAGAAAAGGTCATTCTGAATCCACTTGTTATCCTAAGAAATATGGATTATCAAAATCATACAAGTGGGTTCCCAAAGGGATACATCAGCCTAGAGTCCACTTGGACCAGAGGCAGCAAACTAATCCCAAAGGACCCAAGAAAATTTGGGTACCTAAAACTGTTTAGTATGTGCAGGTATGTCTCAAAGCATCCAACAACGCAAAATGGTATATTGACAGTGGGTGCTCAAGACACATGACAGGAGATAAAGAAAAATTAGACAACCTGATTTTAAAAGATGGTGCCAAAGTGAGTTTTGGAGGAAATCAATCTGGTAAAATCACTGGAAAAGGAGACATTGGTCCAGTTAAAGATATCTATCTTGTGGAAGGTCTCTGTCACAATTTGCTGAGTGTCAGTCAAAGTACTGACAGAGGTAACTGGGTAATTTTTGACTCAGAGGAATGTTTCATAGTAGATAAGAGTGAATTAGCTATAGACAAATCAAATATAAATTACAGATTGAAAGCCAACAGGAATGGAAACCTGTATGTAGTAGATTTAAATCAGCATCTCTCTGAAAAATGTTTTATTAGCAATTCTGATAATTGTTGGCTATGGCATAAAAGATTAGCTCATGTTAATATGTCTCAATTAGAGAAATTAATTAAAAAGGATTTGGTTATTGGGATACCAAATATGAAAGTAAAATCTGATTTGGTGTGTGAAGCATGTCAAAAGGGTAAACAAACAAAGTCATCTTTTAAACCTAAGAAGGAAGTTACCACTACTAGACCTCTGGAACTAATTCATATGGATTTGGTTGGTCCAGCAAGAGTGAAGAGTCTAGGAGGAAGTCTGTACACTCTTGTGATTGTGGATGACTATTCTAGGTTCACTTGGACTATGTTTCTTTCCTCCAAACATGAAACTTTTGATGCTTTTTATGTGTTTGCTAAGAAAGTGCAGAATGAGAAAGACAAGAAAATCAGCTCAATCAGAACAGACCATGGAGGAGAATTTGAGAACCAAGATTTTCTAGATCTCTGCAAAGAAAATGGAATCAATCACAATTTCTCAGCCCCTAGAACTCCTCAACAGAATGGAGTGGTTGAAAGGAAGAACAGAGTACTCACTGAGATGGCCAGAACAATGCTCAATGAAAAAGGAGTATCTCAAGTATTCTGGGCAGATGCGATGAATACTGCATGCTATATCTCAAACAGAGCTTACATTCGAAAGGGAATGGACAAAACTCCATATGAGCTGTACAAAGGAAGAAAGCCAAATGTAAGCCATCTTAAGGTGTTTGGTTCCAAATGCTTCATCCACAATAATGGGAAGGTAAATCTAGGTAAATTCGATCCAAAGTCTGATTCTGGAATTTTCATTGGCTACTCTAGTAGAAGTAAGGCCTATAGAGTTTTCAATAAAAGGACTTCCACTGTTGAAGAGTCAGTTCATGTAGTCTTCGATGAAACTGACTCTGAGCAGAATATTACACCAGAAGATGAATCAGTTCTTCAAAAGAGGGTTAAAAATTCTACTCAATCATTAATTCCACTAGATGAGTCTCATGAGGAGAGACAAGAGGATGATTCACATGATGCTCCAGCTGGACCATCAGCATGGAAACATCACAGGGATCATCCACCTGAGCAAATCATTGGTGAGGTTAATGAAGGAGTTAGAACCAGACATCAAACTCAAAATGCAATACATTTCTCTGCATTTATTTCTGAAATTGAACCCACTTGCATTGAAGAAGCTTTAGAAGATTGTGATTGGATAACTGCAATGCAAGAAGAACTTAATCAATTTGAAAGAAGTCAAGTTTGGGATTTAGTTCCAAGGCCTTCAAATTATCCTATTATCGGAACTAAATGGGTTTTCAAAAACAAACTTGATGAACATGGGACTGTTGTCAGAAATAAAGCAAGACTTGTGGCTAAAGGATATAACCAAGAAGAAGGTATTGATTATGAAGAGACTTTTGCTCCAGTTGCAAGATTGGAAGCAATAAGACTTTTATTGGCCTTTGCATCCCTCAAAAATTTCAAACTTTATCAAATGGATGTAAAGAGTGCCTTTCTTAATGGTTATATCATGGAAGAAGTATATGTTGAACAACCTCCTGATTTTGAAATTGCCACTAAACCAGATCATGTCTTTAAGCTTAAAAAGGCCATATATGGACTCAAACAGGCACCAAGAGCCTAGTATGAAAGGTTGAGTAATTTTCTATTAGAAAAAGGTTTTTCAAGAGGAAAAGTAGACACCACTCTATTTATTTTACATAAAAAGAAAAACATGCTTGTTGTACAAATTTATGTAGATGACATTATTTTTGGTGCTACTGATGAATCTCTCTGTGAGGAATTTTCAAAGATCATGCAGGGAGAATTCGAGATGTCCATGATGGGAGAACTCAACTTCTTCCTTGGGCTTCAGATTAAACAAAGAAAGGATGGGATTTTCATCTCTCAAACAAAGTATGTGAAGGAAATTCTGAAGAAATTTGGAATGGATCTGTCCAAGGAAGAAGATACTCCTATGAGCTCCACAGCAGTAATGGATGCTGATGTAGAAGGAAAGGACTTCAATAAAACAACATATAGAGGTCTAATTGGTTCTCTCTTATATCTGACTGCCAGCAGACCAGATATTCAATTCAGTGTGGGAGTATGTGCCAGATATCAAGCTAATCCTAAAGAAATGCATCACACATGTGTTAAAAGAATCTTAAGATATCTGGTAGGAACTCAGGAGATGGGGCTGTGGTATCCAAAAGGAACTCAGGAGTATCTCATGGCTTAATCAGATTCAGATCATGCTGGGTACAAAACTGATAGAAAGAGTACCAGTGGTCAATGTGCATATCTTGGAGGATCCTTAGTCTCTTGGGCAAGCAAGAAACAAACATGTGTTTCTCTATCTTCTACTGAAGCTGAATATATAGCTGTTGCAACCTGTTGTGCTCAAGTTCTATGGCTCAAGCATCAATTGAGGGATCTAGGGATGGAGTTTCCAGAAGCTCCAATCCTCTGTGACAATACAAGCACTATCAGCCTAGCCAAAAATCCTGTACATCACACAAGAACAAAGCACATTGATGTAAGGCATCATTTCATCAGAGATCATGTGCAAAAGAAGGATGTCAGAGTGGAATTTATTTCAACACACTTGCAGCTGGCTGACATTTTCACTAAACCCTTAGAAACTGGACAATTCATGTTCATCAGAAGAGAATTGGGAATGGTAAATCCCAATGAGTTGTAAGTTTGTATTAAAATTATCAATTTATCTGAATTATTTCATGTTTTTGATGATCTAATACTAACTTAGGCATCGGAGTATCAAAATAGAGTTTTTGCAGGCTCTGCGTCCAATCGATCAGGCAACCTTAATCGATTACAGAGCATGCCCTGTAATCGATTAGGCATCGATTAGAGAAGAAAGAAGGATCGATTAGGGAGAAAGACATAATCGATCAGAACTGTCTGATCGATCACAAGGAAGGAGTAATCGATTGGGCATCGATTACTCAGCTTGGAACTATCGATCACAGCAACCCTAATCGATCAGACGCATCTCATCAATGAGAGACTACTCCCTGTAATCGATTACTCAGTACGTGTAATCGATTAGGCGTCAACGGTAACTTTTGTAACGTACACTTTCTCTGACAGTTACATGCTTTTCTGTGATTTCTCTCTCATATAAACTTGACATGTGCATCTGAAGCATCATTTCGCACCATATTGCATGTGTTCTAAAGCATTCTCTCTTCATCTTCTCTTAAACCCTAACGTTCGAACCATCAAATCCCTTCATGATTATCATAACTGTTGCCATCATTCGAATCATTACCAGACATAACTCCTCCAAAACCAGTTACAACCCTTCGACTTAACAGGCATAACCCTCAATCCTCTATATAACCTCTACCCATGGCACCCAAGATGCGTATCCCAAAGAACTATAGAGCCCAGATTGTCCCTGATACAGTTCCCTTACCCCAAGGAGACCCAGCATTAACCTATAGACATCCTTCTCCACCCTCAAATCCTATTCCCTCAATCTCTCAACCATCACCTCAAATGGCCAAAACCCGTGGCTCTGCATCCAAACCCCAACCCAAGAGTCCTACATCAGTCAGAGTCAGAGAGCATATTTCTGGGGATACAGAAGTTCCCATTGATTCTTCATTTGCCCAAGATCCTATTGAGGAAGCCTCAGAAGATATTCAGAGGAGATCTTTGCAACTAAGGTGTGGTTTTTTTGATGTTGATTATCTGGAGAAGAATGGCTTCCCTGTGACTGAGTGGTTGGCACCTTACAAGCATTGGGTTGGAATCAAGAACCACTACAATGAGAAGGTTATCAAGGCCTTCTATTCCAACATGAAGATTCATGTCAGTGAAACAGAAGGGAAAATCACAGGAATTACCATATCTTCCAAAGTCAGAGGCACGGTTTTCTCCTTCGATTGGAAGAATTTAAATCAATGGCTTCATATGGATGGGCCTAATATGGAAGAGTACAACACCTGGCAGATAAGAAATAAATTTTCAGATGAAGAACTCAAGCAGATCTATCAGCCAATAAGTCCCATCAAGGGAAACCTGACACCTGCTCAATTGCCTCCTGCTTATAGGATTCTTCATTATGCCTATTCCAGATGCATGGTCAACAAGGCAGGAAACTTTTCTCTCATTCTGGACATTGATAATCCTATTCTGCCCATGCTGATCAACAAAATTCCCATCAACCCTGGACAAGTTATCTGTGAAGAATTTTTGAGGTTTCACAAGACTAAGACAGTGAAAACCACTCTTCCTTTTGCTCAACTGGTGTCTTTCATCCTCTGCAACAACAAAATCTTCTGGCTTGAAGGAGAACAGAATAAAGAACCACCCAAGTTTGATCTGACAAATCTGAAGAAGATGGGGGTGACTCCCTTTGGACAGATTCCTTCTCAGCCTGATCCTACCATTCATATTGAAGAGGATCAACCTCAAGCCGAATTTGGATCAGAAGGCATTCCAGTCCAGGGACATGTTCCTGTGAGCCCTGCACCACAGACTCATCCTCCCCCTTCTTCATCTCTTCCAGCTCCAGGAGTTTCCCTTCCTGCAAATATTATTGATGATCTGGTTGAGAGAGTTTCAGCCAGAATGGTGGAAGAAGTGTCTATGGAGCATCAAGCCCTGGAGGATCGATTACTCAAAAGATTAGTGGCTGCCTTGAATGACTCTGTGGTGAAATCTGTCAAGGAAAGCACCATGACCATTTTTAATGGATATGATGCTATGGTAAACATACACAAGTTCTTGCACAATAGACTTGCTGGGTTGGAGGACAGTCTCAGAAAATCTTATCAGATCAACCTCCCAGGCTCTCCCTTATCTCCATTTCCTGGCCATGAGGCACATCAGGTTTCTCCCATTCATTACTCACCCTCTCACTCACATCCCTCTCCTCCACACCCTCCTCAACACCCTTCATCCAAACACTCTCCTTCACCATCTAAACCCTACTCTCCCTCTAAACACCTTTCCTCCAGTTCTTCAGATCATCCAGACCCTCCACCCTCCCCTGATGACATCCTTACCCCTGCCTCCCATCCTGCACCTCCTCAACAACCTCCTCCTCCACCACCTTCCCAGCCACCATCTTCACCCCAACCCTCTCCTAAACTTGACATTGCCAAGACCTATACCAGAAAAGGGAAAGCTGTTTTGGAATCCTCCCTTCCTTCCTTTGATGATGCCAAAAAGGGGGAGAAGATCTTCAGTGTACCAACTCCTGGAGAAAGCAGTCAGATTCAAGAAAAGGCTGTGGAAGCTGCTTCTATTCTCTCATCTATTGCTTCTGAAATTCCTCAGATGCCTCAAATTCCTGAGGAAGTCACCATGAGCCAGACCCTTGAGGAAATTCATGAGCTTGCAGAGGCCATCAAATTAAGCATGGCTGAAGAAGAGGTTGTAGTTGAAGATGCCTCAGATTTTGAACATGAAGTCACCACCAATGTTCCTCCAGAAAATGATGATAATATTCTGGAAGAAAATTTAGAGATGGCTATGGTACTGTATGAAGGGGAACCTAAACCTGTTGCTGTTGATTTATTGCCTCATTATCTTCATAAGGCAGAAGAGTTGCATCAGCAAGTTGAAGAACTCTGTCAGACCTTGGCTTAGAGCCAAAAAGAAATGGAGGACAGAGAAGCAGCAAAGGTTGAGTTGGCTGATTCAGAAAAGAAACATCATGATCCTCAGTCTGCATTTCCTAAATGGGGTGTCCAGAGGCAAGTTAAGTTTAAAAAGTCTGGTCAGAAGAAAGTGGTGGATCCTATTCAGACTACATCAGAATTTCTAAAATCTGATGAGGAAGAGGAGGGGCAAGAAGTTCAGTCTGTTGATAAAAGGAAAAGAATCAAGAAAGTTGCCCCTAAGCCAGCTATCAAAGAAATGCCAAGAAGGAGTACCAGGGCAACAAAAGGCATTGTAATTGAAGAGTCTAAGCATGTTCAGCAGCCAGCTTCAAAGAGAAAAGTTGCACCTAAGGGGAAAGGAAAATCTGTCAAACCTCCCCCTAAGAAGAAACAGAAACGTCCATCTAAGTTGGATGAGCTTTTGTCGTTGTAACACCTAGACTTTTACTATTATATTATAGCAGTTTAATTGAATTATAACCACTTTTATAAATATTCAAAGCCCAAAAATACGGAAAATTTAAAACTTTTTCTTTTTAAAATATTTATCCAACCTTCTGTCAGTTGGAATGGGCTTTTCGAGCAACTCATAGTTTCAAACTTTTTATAAAACCAAGTGGGGCATAAAACAATTAAACTACTTAGGTTCCCTTATAATTTTCTCCCCTTGATGATAGTGTGTGGGGAGCGAAAACCCACTCAGGGGTTCTCTACATTTATTGATGGGTTTCTACCTTTCCAATATTAAAACGTTGGGGTCATCTCAGTTGATAACCCTTCTATCAGATTACGCAGCGACATTAGGGTAATACATACATTTTCTTTTTAAAGTATCTATTCATAATTCATAACCTCTAGGAAACTTAATTCCTTTAATAAATTTATTGTAATTCTATTCCATGTACTCTCTATTATTAATTTAATTATTTACTTTTACAACATATACCAATAATCTTATTAAAATATTTACTACCTCTGGCTTTTAAATTTCTAATCCTAATTTCTTCGTCTACTCTTCTCCCCAGCTAGCTTCCTTCGACCTGCCAAACTGAAAATGTTTGGGGAAGGGGGTGAGATTGGAAATCCCAATAGCAGTTTCTTTCATTAACATATATTATAATGCTAGCATTGTCATGTATATATTTCATAAAGCTGTACAAAGATGATAGTCTTATTCCTATTAATCTGTGTGCTAAAAGCACCTGCCAACCACTAATAACAATATATTCGTTATAGTGGAGGCTTTACCTGCAGGGTTTCTCGTTAAAGCACATAAGGCTAAAACGTAACTAATCTCGCAAAGGTGTAGCTAATCACCTAAGCCTGGAGTACTCCATCTGAGGAATAATAACTTACCAACTAAATGCAACAGTTATTACAAAATAATACATGCAATTTAATTGTTACTGAAATAAACTGCTACCTGAACCGCAGGCTTCCAACCTTAACTAGTCCTTTTCCATTTCGCTGCCTCATTACGTCTATATCACTATCAGAACCTATACTTACATATAATAAATAGTAAATTAATATCTATATTTTCATATAGTTACTAAGCGTCTCTCACGTTCCTATGATATTATATACTTCTACCCTTCCTTTTTTTAATATATTTCTTAAATCAATATTTATAACTTTAATCAGCAAGTAATACATACACAAACATAGAAATATCCTAATTACTTTAAATTATATATACGTATATAAAACAACTTACTTTAATTAATTAGATTCAAGGGATTTATAATAAATTTCTAATGATCATACTTTTCTCCACATTAATAATTATTACCTATAACTTAACTTATTATATTAATCTGACCATTTCAGGTCTTGAGGACACTTGTAACTAAATGTATTCCAATTAGTGTTTCTTATTCTCAATGTTTGACTAATATTTACCTCATGAATGGTTGTGTTTAAGGAGCTTCACCTTTCTTCAATCCTTAGGGTACTAGTTTTCTTGTTATTTATTTCCCTTTATTTGTAACCTTGATTATTAGGATTTCTTAAGTCACATAATGAATTTAATCATTTTGAAGCTTACAAGTTAATTTGGACATATGCCTATGTTTTACTACACAGTTCATCAAACAATACCTATAATATATATATATATATATATTTATATATATTTAACTTTATTTCAACTTAATTCTCTTCTTCAAAACATTTGCAACTTTAGCAATTATAAACCAAATCAAACATTTATCAAATTGCAGCCAACAAAGAACATGGTACGCTACTTTATGTTTATTCCCCAAACCAACTAATTAACAAAACCATTTAATAATTATTTTTATTGAATTTCTAAAGTTTCCATATTTATCTTTATGAAATAAATGCTTAAGTTTTTAAATCTATTACATATCATTACAAATCATTACCTACTTCCAACATTAAATTATATAGCTTTTAATCACCTTAACCAATTAATTCACATTTAGTCCTTAAATGAACTCCTTCTTCATTCATTACTTACCCTTCTAACTTTTCAATTTAAAATCTATTACCTTATCTTCCCTTCCAAACTCACTGAACTTCTATAGCCCTTATGAAAACGATCCTAATTCAAAAGAATCATTTTCCTATCTCATCATCTTTCCAATTTAAATTCTCATAATATAAACCATGGAGGGCGCATAAATTTTGAAGCTATAAACCTCCAACAATTGGTAGAAAACCAGGTTCTAAACTTTACAAGTTTGATTAATTAACTCCATGTTACAAATACTTATTTGTAACCACAATCCTAATCAATTCAAATTACTAATCATTCATAAACAACTTAATTACAATTGTCAACATTTCTAATTCCATTCTTATTACCATCCGCATTAAACAATAAATTCTAGTTGTTTTGCTATTTATTAGTAAGATTCCAAAACAACCAATAACCTTTGTCTCTATATACACTTAACACCAATCATACTTGCATTAGTTTAGAAAATACTAAATACTAACCAAATATCACAAAAACATTCTTTTCTTTATCTTACCTCTAAAAGGGTTCAATCACAAATATAATTATGTCTCTCAAAATCTTAACAACCAACATTATTCATTTCCTTTCTTAACTAAATTTCTTTTGAACCCATATCACCATTCTCATTTACTGCCTCTCAAATCAGTGGCTAATGATCAACAAATCGAAAACCATTACTACACTATCATCATCCTTAATTCTTCCTTAAACCTAACCCCTATTGGACCAATATCACTAGTTCTTCTTTCCCCACCAATAAACAACAGCCAGAGCAACAGAAATTAGAACTTCAACACTACATCTTACAACAACATCACAACATTCTTTCTTCCCTACACAAAACTGTCGGCCAGTACAGGATAAGAACAAGGGAAGAAAAATTCAACTAATTCAAACAACAATCAACTTAGCTCAATAAACACCAGAAATCAACAACAATCAAATATCACAAATTCATCTCCCCTGGCAACCCGTAAACACATACCCAGAGAAGAACAAAAATTCTAATTCATACAAACTTCAATTCACTTCCTCCTTTATCATAAGTAGAATATCATCACAGGAAAACAAGAATCCACCAAGAACAAGAATCGACGGAACAGAGGAGAAAGAACAAGAATCCGAAGAGACAGAGGAAGAACAAGAAATCAGCCTTCAGAAATCATGCAAGACACTCTATAAAACTTGAACTTACTCTAAACTATGCTTAATTAAACTTTAGAACAATGAATAATCGAAAATCAAAGGAAATAGGGTCGGATGAACAGTGAAACGAAGGAGAAATTTGGGGAAACTTGATTAATCCGACTCTATTGCTTCAATTCGTTCTTGGGGTTTGTTAATCGAACCCTAGGCTTCATTTCAATGGATTTACCAACCTTAGAAACCCCTAAAACCGAATTAATCCCCTCCCTTAACTCGCACAAATCGGACAGAAAAGGAGAGGAAAACAAGAGGAAGAAGCTCACCAGAGATGTTCCTCAGCTTCTGGAGCTTTTCCCTCCACTTTCCGCCGTCGATCATCGCCATTTTGGCCGTCCTCCGCCGCTGGATGCACGAAGGAACCAGAGGGGACGGAGAGAGTGAGAGCAGAGAGATCGAGAGAGATGAGAGGAACAAGGGACGGAGGAAGTATTATATAAAGGGTGAGGGGAAAAGTAGAGTTTTGACCCCTACAACTTTCTTCTTTTCGTTTTGATCCCTAGAATCAACTTTTGATATTTTCAGTTTAGTCCCTTCTCTGAAAATAATTTTCTAAAATAAAGTCTTATATCATATTAGAGATTTTTCTTAGTCATAATTTCTTTAAGCCTTAAAATAAATTTTCTTGAAGTTCCCAGATTAAAATTTATCTTCTAATTATTTTTCTTTATTTTCTAAAGAAAATAATCCTTAAAATTTATTAAAAATGTCTAAAACATCATAATTTCATTTTTAATGCTTTTTTAATATTTTAATAATATTTCCTAAATCTTAATTAATTCTTTATTTTCTCTTTTCTAAAATTTGGGGTGTTACAGTCGTTGCTTCCTCCTCCATCTCCTCCTAAGAAGAAAGCTGCTCCCAAGAAGAAGAAAGCCCCTGCTAAGAAAAAGGAGGTAGAGATAGAACTTGAGTCTGAAATACTTGAAGATCCATCAACTGACTCTGGAGGAACTAGCATTGAGTCTGGGGACTATGATCTGGACACATCAAATTGGAAGGATGACACTGATTCTGACTGATCCAGAAATCTTCCATCACCCTTGACTATCCCCATATGCATCACTCATACATTGCATATTTACTTGCTTTCCAGTGTTTTCTTTGTGTATTGTTTTTATTACCTTATCAATTATATGTCTAATGTATCATCTGACTTATGGTTTATAATATGTTTACTATCAGTTTCCTATTTCTGTCTCTTCCGGACTAGTTATTTGTTTATCTAAATCTATTGTTTTGTCATCATCAAAAAGGGGGAGAATGTTGGAATGATAAGTTTTGATGATAACTAAATATAGCTTAGGCATAGGAAAGGGCTATGATAAGATCAGAAATATCTTAGGCTTAATCTGATAGAGATTTCTAAGTCTTAACCAATCGATCAGGGATAGATTGCAAGTCAAATAACTTAAGCCCAATCGATTAGAGAAGAATCATATAGCGCCCAATCGATTAGAGGCCCCTGTGATCGATGAGTGAAATTAGCCTAATCGATTAGAGATGAAACAAGTTCAAATTATATAGCGCCCAATCGATTAGAGGTTCTTGTAATCGATGAGAAAATTTTAGCCTAATCGATTAGAGATGTGTAATCGATCAAGAGATCTTAGTCCAATCGATTAGAGTCATGTAATCGATTAAGAAATCCCAGTCTAATCGATAAGAGTCCAGTAATCGATTAAGAGTCAATTGCCTAATCGATTAGAGCCATGTAATCGTTTAGGAGAAGATTAATAATATGAATGTAATCTGTTTGCAATCGATTAGAGGAATATGTGTAATCGATCAAATCTGCCTAATCGATCAGGCCTCCCCTGTAATCGATGAGGCGCATGAATTACTAATCTGATGTTCAGTGATGCAGGCTATAATCTATAGGTAATCGATGTGTAATCGATTAGACAACAGCTCCTGTGATCGATCAGAGGCATGTAATCGAAGTGGCGATAGAAAATATTCAAAATCAATGGTCAAGCCTTTTTTTAGCTTTCAAAGTACAGAGTTGTTCAGACCTACTTATGGAAATTAACGTTAACACACAAGTTGATCAAAAGAGCCGTTGGAGCTCACCTACTCTGTCAGCGATAGAAGAAGAAAGATGAGCTAAAGCAAAAGCAAGTACAATGGAGTAAATGCATAGCAGATTTCATCACCATTACTCCACCAGACTTCTCAACCTTCCTTGAGAACTTCAACGGCCATATTCTCAACGGATATATTTTTAAGAGAAACTATAAATGCTATTGGGAAGAAGTTAGTTGCAAGAATTGATTGCCACATTGATTATCTGTATCTACTGCATTCAATACTCTCAACATTCATTGATTTCATACTCTTCAGTGTGTAACACAATCTGTTCAGTTGAGTGAACAATCATATTGTATTCATTATCAAAGTGAGATTTACTCTTAAGATAGTGGGATCTTAAGAGTAGGGTGTAATCTTACAAAGTGTAAGGGGGAGTGATCAGTAAAGAGGGTAGTTCTTGCTGTCACTTGTAAAGGCTGTCAAGAGCCTGATTGAATCTTGAGGAACTAGTGGAACCCAACTGCAAGTTGGAGAACTGGACGTAGGCCAAGTTTGGGCTGAACCAGTATAAACAGTGTTGTCATTTCAGAATTAATTTTTGAAAGCACAATTCACCCCCCTCTTGTGCATTCCTGTCTGTTACAAATTTAAATAAGGGAGTATTTAGAATCTTGGGGTATTGTTTATAATTTAAAAAGCCTTATAAATAAATTTAGGAATTTAAGCATATTTAGAGAAATTATTTTGGGACAAATTTGGTTCTATTTCTAAATGATAATGATAAATAAAATTATCATTTAAGAGGGAAATAGAGAAAGGAAAATTAAAAAGACAATATCTGCCCCTAGTTGAAAATATCCTCAATTATAAAGGAAGGGCAAGATAGTAAAATACCTGTTAGAAAAAAATATCAGTCTCACCTTTTAAAATATACCACACACGTGTTATATACTCCCTCTATTCACTCTCTCTGCCTTCATTTCCCTCTATGAACCCGAGACACACACACACACCTTTCTTCTCTCACTCTCTTCTCTGTTCTTCGACGATAGCAGCAGCGACCTCCGTGTCCAGCGATGGCGATCGACGGCAAAGCGAGGTGGAAGACGTTCAAGAAGGCTTGGGTCACCTCGGGTAAGCTCTTCCTTCTTGTTTCTTCTCTTCTTCGAGCCGATTCTTGAGCGAAATGGGGGGGAAGAGTCTGAGTTCTTGTGAGGTTTTTGAGACTTCTGAATTCATAGAAATGGTGCTTGAACCTTTCTCTTAATGGTTTGAGTGTTGATTTTGGGGATTGAAGTCAAATGGGTTCAGATTTCTCAAGAAATTCCTCCCCTGGTACTGTTCACCCGAGATGAAATTTGAGGATTTCGGGTGTTTTCTTGTTTTAAAGCTTGATTTCTTGCAATTGATGGCCATTCTAAGGTTATGGAACAGGGTATTGGGATTGATTGGAGGAATTTCGGAATTCTAATTGTTGATTGTTCTTCCCTGTTCCTGCCAATTTGTTGGGCCGAAAGGGGGAAAATTTTTGAAGTAAAACCTGTACGAATTAGGAGCTGGACTAGGTGCTTCGAATCTGTGCTTGGATGAAGAGTAAAATCTTTGATTGTTGTGTTATTTTTCCCAGCTTCTTCCTCTGTTTTGTCCGAGTTCCAACTCCCTTGGAATTTGCTTGATTTTTTGTTATTTCTTTGGATGCAATAACATTGTAAATATGAGGAATAGGTGATGGGATAGAGGTGACTGGATTAATCATACAATTCTTGTTTTTCTGCTGCTTTGTTCTGTTCGGCCAGAGAGCATAAAATGGCTCTTAATGTTTTATCTTGCTTTAGGAGATGAATTGGAGTTGTTTGCTTAGGGCTGATTGATATGAAGTTATTAAAATGGGCAAATCTTTGTTTCCTTGGTTCTGGCCGACAGCTTTATGCAGGGGAAAGAAGAAAGAATGTTTTGATAATTAGTTAAACAATGATTAAGCAATGGTTAGCGATATGTTGCAAGCCTTTGGGTTGTAAATCCTAATTGTTGTTTGAATGGAATCAAATGGCTGTTGGTTTTATGAGCAGAGAAAAGGGAGGTTGTGATGATTAAGGGAATGAGGAAAAATGAAGTTGTTATTGTTGTTTGATTGAAGATTCTAGGTGTTAAAGTTATAATTCTTAGTTCTGGCTGCACTGTGTTGGAGATGTTCCCTATATGCTTGATTTCCTTAATTAACTTTGTTTTAATCCTAATACAAGGTTGATGATAATGGAGGTAATAATGATTTTCTTCTCTCGTTGGTATTATTGGCTGCTGGTTTTATTGGCAAAGAAAGGAGAAATTTATGATATTTGTTGTTTTTAATTAATTTTGAACCTCTTCCTAATCTTGTTGGTCCTGATTATTTCTTGCTATTAATGTTCCTTGTGAAGAGTAATTATTTTAGTTAAGTGAGTTAGTGATGTGGAAATCTTAAAGGTTTAGGAAGTTGAAGTGGTGGTTTTTTTGATTGGTGGATTTTGAATTTAGACAAGATTAAGTAAATAAAAGAAAATTGATTGGTGATTTACTGATTGGATTAAATTGGTAAGGTTAAGTTAAGGAGTTACAAGTTTAGTTTAAAAGCTAATTCATTGCTTAAGAATTTTCAAAGGTTAGGACAAGCTTTAAATTGAGTTAGGAATAGATACTATTGCAGTTAGTTGACAACTTGAGAGTTAATTATGGCTAAATTAAATTTAAGGATTTAGGAGTTGTAATGAATGTAAGGATATTTAATTATTAATTGATAATTGATGATATTCTTTTGGAAATAAGGTTATTGCTCTAATATGTTTGAAGTATTGTATGGGAATGTCCCGAGGGTTAATTGGATTTTTAAATATCAAGTAAATAGTTATATAAGGTATCAAAGGATTTGGGAGGCTAACTGAATCAAAAAGATAATTGATTTGTAAGGAAGTATGTTAATTTAAGATAATAAAGATATTCTTGTGTTCATGTGGTGTGAATGCTAACTTGTACTTGTTCAATGCTTATTGATGATGGTGTAATTAACCATCAAATTAAGAATTTAGATTAAATTATATTAGAAGTTTAGATTTAATTGTATTAGAAATAGAAAGGGGTAGTACAATAGGACCGTGAGAGACGTTTAATTATTATATTTAAGTTTAGACATTAATATATTATTCTGGTATTATAAATATTTATAGGACAAGATAGTGGGATCGAATTCCCAGAGTACGTAGAAGAGAAGAAATACAGTGAAGAGTAAGCTCAGGATACAGGTAGCAGTTTATTTCATTACATTAAAAGAATTGCATGTATTATTTTGTAATATCTGTTGCAAGTTTACATTATGCATGAAGGTGTAAACCTTGTTAATTCCTGCATAGTAATTTATGGAATATTCCAGGCTTAGGTGGTTCGCTACCCCTTTGCCAAATCATTTTAGTTATAGCTTTAAATGCTATAACGAGAAGTCCTGCAGGTAGAACCACCATTAGATAACAAATATATTGTTAATAGTGGCTGGTAGAGCATGTAGCGCAGGAAGTATGTATAATTGTTTTATTTGTTCAGGTTTATGAAATATATACATGACAATGCTAGCATGATAATGTATGTTAATGAAAGAAACTGCTATTGGGATTTCCAATCTCACCCCCTTCCCCAAACATTTTCAGTATGCAGGATGGGAAAAGCTAGCTGAGGAAGAAGATTAGACGAAGAAATTAGGATTATAGGTTGAAAAGTAAGAGGTAGTTAAATATTTTAGTAATGCTATTTGTATATGTTGTAAAATTAAGTTATTAAGTTAATAGTAAAAAACGTAGATAATAGAATTGTATAATTGTATAAAGGAATTTAAATTTCCTAAGTATTATGAATTATGAATAGACCCTAAAAGGATTAGTGTACTTTTAATTGTTTTATGAACTACTATGCTTTACGCAAAGTTTTTAAATTATTTAATTTGTCCGAAAAGCCCATTCCAACTACAGTATAGTTGGAACATTGTTTGAAAAGAAAATGTTTTAAATTTTTCATATTTTGGGGCTTTCGGTACGGAAATAGTGGTTATAATCCAATTAAAAATGCTATAATATAGTAATAAAAATCCAGGTGTTACAGAAAGCTCCTTTTGAAGATCTACATTAGCAACATCTCCTCCTCTCCTCGTGCAACATTTCAACATTAACAAGGAGTTCGTTTAACGCCTTCCTCAACCTGTCCCTCACCTCTTCATCAAACCATTAAAAAAATCTACAACCCCCACCCTGTAAATGTAAACATAAATAAATTAACACCCAGAGGAGAAGCAACATGACCAAATCAAATTAAACATACCACAAACATGGGGAAAATTTCGGCACCAACAGAACCTTTTACCTGGATTTAGCTCAGTCCAAGAAATCTGACGAGGGGCAAAATCACCGCATAAGCAAACTTAGTAGGCCCATTTTCACTCTCTGCAATTCGGCCTCTCACAAAATCCAATCTTCTCCTTCATTTGTTGTTGTTGCCATAGAATCCTCCATCGAGACCTTTGCCTTCTTCCGCAGTCCTTGTCAAAAGTGTGTTGAATTAATAAGGGTTTGTGTTCAGTCGAATGTCCCTTCCTCCTCACTTGTCTTTCTCATTTTGTAGGTCAAACATTTAACATGGCAGATGTTAAAACATCCAACATGGCAAAAAATCCAAATGTCTGTTAGGGGATCCGTTAGCCAAGGTGTGACTTTCACTTTATTTAATACTTCCATGGCACTGTAGACACCAAGACAACTTTCTGGTGCCCAATGTCCAAGTTGACAAACTTCCTGGTCTAAAGGCCTTATAACCCTATATAATATGACAACAAATAAATTTATAAAGATGCATTAGTTTTTTTTTTGTAGATGGGGACAAAACCCTTATCAAACTTTATTATTCATAAACTTCTCGTGGATACTGAACACCCAAGCTGTCACAGTACAAAGATTCTTCAAATCAATATCATGTACATCAATAAGATAGATTATATTAAAATCTATTTTCAGACTTTCATTTGCAAGCTAGTCCGCAACCTTATTCCCTTCCCTGTATATATGTTGAAACTTTAATTGCCAAGTTGACTTCAAAATTTCTCTAATTAAAAATTGCAAAGAGCTAACAACATCAGCCCTCTGATAAATGTTTCTTACTTTCAATGACAGACTTTGAATCTCCTTCCACAATTAGCTTCCTTACTCTCATTTCCTTCGCCATACTTAAGCCCCACAATACCCCTCGTAGCTCTGCATTAAATGCATTGCATGTCCTAATGTTCTTCATAAACCCCTTTACCCATTTCCCCACCCAATCCCTTATCCCTCCTCCACACCTTGCTACACCCACTTCTCCTTTGATGCACTAGCAAAATTAAGTACAAACTACCCTTGAGGAGGTCCCACTCACCCTATTTCCTTTACCTTTATCTGACAATGCAAAAGATTATCCAACCACATCAAATTCTCTATTCCCTACACATATTTCATTATAATCCCTTTTGGTATAACTGGCTCAATAAAGCCCCCCTAAATAACACCTTATTCCTCCATTGCCATAGCCACTAACACGTGACCCCAAAAATATAGGCCCATCTATTTTCTCCATTAATATTCTTTACCAACCAACCTTTCAAATCAGAATGAAAGAAACATATCTTACTTGCTTCTCCTCCTTCGCTTTCTTGCAGTCTTTTAGCACATGCAATAAATCCTCTTCTACTTCACCACACTCCCATACAAAGGTGCTCCTCTTCAAGACCTTGCTCTTCTCTTTGCCATTAAAAGTCTGTCATGCACACATAACTATAGATGAATTTGGATTCTACAAGGACCTTGCCATTTCCACACCTTCTTCCACCCAATATCATCAACCACTTCCCTTCTATCTTCACACAATTTCTTGTACATAAGCGAGACTGAGTATTTTTGCTCAGCAGACCCCTTCCACGAATATCATCTACTCCTCTCTCCTACATAGGAACTGGTGTAGCCCTCAACTTTAAAACATTGCTAACATTCAAATAATCTTTTAAAAAGATTATCTCCTATTGTTCCCTTTCATTTACTAGATCTCTCATCTTCCAATCCACTAATCTTCCTTCAGGTCTTCACTTCGCTTTATCAAAAAGACACATATCATCGCAAAGCCATGTATTTTTTCAAGAAATTAATCTTACTTCTATCCCTGCAGCCCTATGCCACTTGTTGAATAATATCTTTCCACACTTCAGCCACAAATTTCCATAAAGCAAATTCTGTGCGCTTAACTACACATTGTTGACTAGATTTGCCTTCCTTCCATATTTTTCTTTTAACATTACTGAACACAAGCTATCTGGTTTTATTAACAGATTCCATCTCAACCTTCCTATCAAGGCTTTATTTATTTATGTCGTTCTATATAGCCTAAATCCACCCTTCGACAAGCACAAAGTCTCCCAACTCAAAGCATGAATTCTTCTTTTCTCATCACTAGACCACCAGATAAAGTTTCTTTGCAATCTTTTTATCTCATTACATACCCCAACAGGTATTTGAGAATGTTGCATAGTGAAGATAGCCATTTGCAATGTTACAAACTGAACTAGAGACAACCTACCCGCCAAAGATAGACATTATTTCTTTCATCCACTCAACTTATCTTGCAACTTATTTATGATATATTGAAATTTATTTCTTGAGGCTCTTCCTTTGGTTGTGGAAAGTGCCCAAATATCTTCCCAATTTCTCTCTTGATTGAAATCCACACGCATCACATAACTCTTTTTATTTACTTCTATCAACATTCCTAGAGAAAAATATGCTTGCTTTTGTTTGTTCACTTTTTGGCCCAAAATAGTTCCAAATAGATCCAAAGAATCTATTAGATTAAAGAGCTACTTAACATCAGCTTCACAGAAAATCAACAAGTCATCAGCGAACATTAAATGTGAAATCAATACTTCTTTCCTTCCCACCTTCAAAGGTTGCCATTGCTTACTCTTCACGGCATCTGCAATTAAATGTGACAACTTTTCCATTCCCAACACAAACAAGTAAGGAGACAGAGGGTCTCCCTATCTTACCCTTCTAGTTGGCCTAAAAAATTCTCCTTTCCCCCTCCATAAAACAGACATTTCCACTGAACACATATTTCTCCCAATTAGACTTACTATATGATCCGGAAAGCCAATTTCATTCAACATGTTAATTATGAAATTCCAGTTCATCCGGTCATAATCCTTTTCTAAATCAATTTTAACAGTAATATAACCCTTACCTCCCTTCGTCCTTGCCATCATATGCGCAGCCTTTTTTACAATTACTACATTATCATGTATATTTCTCCTTGTTATAAAGCTAGCTTGAAATGGTGAAACCAGCTTATCCATGATTCCCTTCATACGATGAACCAAATTTTTTGTAATGCATTTGTATAAGACATTACATAATGCAATAGTCTGAACATGAGCTATGGTCTCCATATTGTCTATTTTAGAAACCATCACAAGTTAGGTCTTATTAATCTCAGACATCAATTATGGATAGACCCATACTCTCTCAGTAAAATCACATACACTTGGTCCCATTATATCCCAATTTTGCTGATAAAACACCACCTGAAAACCATCAACTCCAGGAGCTTTAAAGCCACCCATGCTAAAGAAAGCATGCTTCATATCTTCAATGAGCAAAAGGCCCTCTTAATTTACTGACCACGCCTCCTACATGTCCCCATTTTTGTCTTGTAATATGCCAGTCCCTCACAACTTCATCTTCAAAAAAGAGTTTATGATAGAACCTTGAAACCAAACTCTTTACATCCTCATCATTTGTAACCCAACGGCCGTCCTCATCTTTAAGCATATCCACCTTATTTCTTCTCCTTCTTACCATAGTTTTCATATGGTAATACTTTGTATTTCTATCACCATGTTCCATCTACTTCCCCCTCAATTTTTGATACCACACAATCTCTTCTTGCCTTAAATCTTTAGCAAGCTCTAATTGTAACTTTCCCTCTTTCTTTACCAACTCCCTTGTTTCTCCCTTCTCTAACTCTTTTTTCACCTCTAATATTTCTCTATTCAACTCTTTTTTCCTCTCCTCAACTCTCCCAAAAACCATTTTGCTCCAATGTTTGAGATCACCCTGTAGACTCCATAACGCCATAGGGGTATCAATAACTAAAAACTCCTTAAAATCCTTATGTGTAAGCTAAGCTGCCTCAAACCTGAAAGGTCTTCCTCCAATAAACTTCCTTCCTTCTGAGGAGGGCCGGGCTTTGATTTTGGGGGCAAAAAAAGGGAACGGGCTTAAACGGGCTAGCCCGTCGGGCCGCGGGCTTTAACGGGCCATCCTGCGGGCCGCCCGTTTAAGCCCGTCTAAGAATTTTTTTTCAGGAAATAAAAATTAAAAAGGAAAATTGTACTATGTTATTATGAATTGGTTTATTTTGTGGTTTGTGAACTAGTTTTTTTAAATGTGTTGTGTCATGTGGACATTGTGTCCTTATAGAACATTCTAATATTCTATGTAGTTGTGATGTATGACTTCTAATTCTAGACTTGCTACTTATGGATCGTATTTATGTTTTTTATTTATGCTTGGCCCCTTGTTTTTTGATTGTCTAATATTTGGAGTAATGAACGATTGTTTCATGTCACTACTTTTTTCTATTCTATTTAATCTCATTTTTTGAATTGTGATGTATCTTTGCTTTTGTTGTCTTTATCTAGTAATTAATTAATTATTTGTGTAACATTGCCAATTTTCTATTGTTAGTTAAAAAACCACATAAATTTAGCATGTTCTTCCCTTTTAAGTTTTATATATACCATTTTTGACAAATTATGTCACTTGACTTTGCTGCACAATTTATATTCAATTACCCATCTTTATTTCTTTAATTTTTTCGTAGTGCAATTTCATTAATCAAAGAAAGTTAAAGCCCTTCACTTTTTTTAAAAAAAAGAGTAAAAGCCTATCGGGCCGGCCCGAGCCCGACCTCTTCAGGGCCGGGCTTCAATAAAAGGTTGAATTTTTGTTTGCGGGCTTCAACGGGCCCGGCCCGCCCGAATTTCTAGCTTTACGAACCACTGCCTCACAAAAATTCTCTACCATTCAAAATTACATAAATACCTATTAAGCTTTTTATACAGCCTCTCATAACCCCTCTGGCTCTTTCCATGTGAAAGCCGGCCCCTTTATATCCACCTTTATCAACCTCCACTCTTTAATCCTTCTTCTAAATTCATTACACTTATGCACATTCATACGAGCTTCACCTCTTTGCTCTTTAGGATATGCAATTTCAGTAAAATCCTTAGCCACAAACCATTTCCCAGATATCTGATTTGCAATCCTTTCAATATTTGCCTATAACTCTTTCCTACCCTCCTCCCCTGGGCATGCATAAACTACTGTAAAAAAACATCTCTCCCTTTCTCCACTATTTACACTATAGGGGACATATTGTTCATGCTTCTCCCCCAAACTCAATTTCAAATCATCCTTGTTCCACAGCACCCAAATTCCTCCAGCAAACCCTCTAGCCTCCACAATTTCACAAGATTTAAAACCCAAACCCCTCACAGTCTTTCTAGACACCACTTACCCTTGGTTCCAACAACACCATAATATCTGGTTTAAACTCCACATTCAAACTCTTCATAGACATCCTAAATCCCTTGTCCACAGCACCCCAACAATTCCACACAATAATCTTTATTGTGGACGTCATTAACATCTATTCCCTACCTCCTCATATCCCCCATTAATGCTTCATTCCCTTCATCCTCCTATTCTCTAATCTCTCCTTCCTCCAAATCTTCATCATCATCAATCACCATACTTGACCCTCCATGCACATCACCCCTGCATATGACTTTCACATCTTCAATTGCTTTATTTCTACTCCCTGACACCTCCTCAAATTTCCCCATCCCTTTTTTTCCCTCATCATTCTTCCTCAAACCAACCTTCACATCATTAATTTTATGTTTAGGAGGCCCCACTTTAACGTCTTTTTTCTTCCTCAAATTACTTTCCATGTCCCCAAAGGCCGATTAGTCTGATCAATCAAAGGAGCTCTTCTTACAGGTACATTGTTCTCCTTCCTTAAAGCAGAAAATCTATTCTCCCCTCTCATTGCTCCCTTCCCTCCCTTGTTTCTCCTTGGCCTCTAAGGTCTCTGAATAACCTTCTAAGGACTCTCAGTTTTTGGAGCTTCTTTTGCTTCTACCCCCTCTTCTATTTTCTTCCCAACCTCCTTACTTAACTCTGCCTTTTCCTTTTCCTTTTTCAATTTTCGAAAGTCAACACATGACTCCCTCACATGCCCATATCTATCACATTGCAGACACAAAAGATTCATGCATTCATATTCAATAATTTGAACCTTTTCTCCCAAACTAAATTTCGGAATCAAAGTCTTATTTAAATCCAATTCTATACATAATCTTGCAAACTTTCCTTTCCCCCTTTGTGCAGTACGAACATATACTTTAATGGCCTTACCCAACACATTTCCCAAATTAAACAGAAACTTCCTATCATAATGAGTTGCAAGAAAGTCAGGGAGTCTTACCCAAGCAATCACACCATCAACTATCTCTGTTCTTGGATTGAAGTCAGTTCTCCACCTCATTACCCACAGATAGTTACTTGCAACTATCCATGGACCTCCAGTAAGTGCTACCTCATTATCATCTTGTTTTTGAAACTTTACTAAATAAAAATCATTTAGAAAGTCAAAAGCCTGAATCTTACGCAAATCACCCACATCTACAAAAATATCACACACATGAAGTCATAGCATCATGTCCAAAACGAAATTAGGGCACAGAGGATCACTCATGTCCACTGATATCCCCTTTGTCGACTCCTTCACATCTTCAAAATTCGTTCTAACACCACCAATCATTCCAACCATATCCTCATCCAGATCATGCCAAGAAGGCGTGATGTTTTTCAATAGCGATTCCTTATACATCGATTGTCCCTCTCTCAGAACCTCTTCTTCCATCTAATCCTCCACCCTAGGCTTATTAAACCTCCCCTGAGAAATTCGCATCTTCCTTACGAAATTTCTTTCTATTCCGATCCATTGCATCCTTATCATCTTCCATTGTTGACATCATTGATGGTGCCAACCGTCCCTCAGAATCAACCATTCTCTCTTATCTTACCTTTGCACAGCACTAAAGTAAGAATACTCTATATCTCTGCTGCAGTAGGTGATAGAGTCACTCCAACCACCATCATAGAAGACGATGACAATCTTTCACTGCAACCCTAACAGAGCTTTGACGAAAAAACAGGCGGTAATCCTTTTTCCTGCAAGTCGGGTCTATAAAGATGTATTACATTATAATGATGTGTAATAGTTATACGACAAAAGTAATCTGTTAAAAGAAAATGAATTATTTCACTAAGAATTAAAAATAACACTAATTATGTAAACATCGATTTGAATTTTTTTCTCAAAGAAATATCTTATAAAATAGAATATGGTTAATATATAAAAGATTTGGTCATCATATAGTTTATTTCCATTTTAATCTTGATTTTTATAAATTTAAATTATAGGTTCCAATTCTTCATATTTTTAAAAACAATCTAAAATATTAATCCTTATATTTTAATAAAAAAAATGTAGACTACTTTAACCATTGAGTGACCACAACTATAATTTGAAATTATAGAGAGAAATTGAAATAAGGATAAACCTAAGAACATGAAATATTGAAAGTAGCCAGCAAACTGTAAAAATGATTTTTCGAATATATGCATACTATATTTCATATGGAAGCAAAAAAATTATTAAAGATGTATTACGTATTTTTTTTTAATAACTTCTCATCTGCCAATAATATTTGGTGGATATTAAACCTACTTGACTGAGTCATAACTTTTCCACTACCCCACTTTGCATCCCCTTTCCACCACTATGGGATTAAGAATTTTATGTTTCTTCAAGGTTTTATAACTTCACATGCCAAGGAACTCACTCTTGCCTCCATGATCCATGTCGCACAGTTATTTTATTCAGTTATCTAATTTCTTTGTCACAAGATCACCTATATAAATAGTTGATTCCTTACCATTGTAGTTGCATTCCATCGGTTTCCATTTAGAGAGTTGATTGTGAGTGTTCTATTAATTCCGTTGTGGCTACTAAACTTAATGCTATACGTGATATCAACCCTCAAAGCAAAACTGGAGGATCAAGGTTCATGTTGTGTGTGTGGACAATGCCATACAAGAAGATAAATCTTCAATTGAACTTTTGCTTCGTGATGAGGATGTAAGTCTTAATTAGATTTCATTTTTTTACTAGATTAAGCATGTTCCATTACCATTCTATTTCAATTATTTGATTTATTTGTGAATAGTAGGATCATAATCTACATGCCATTATGAAAGAGTGCTTTTATTCCATGTCACAAAAAGAATTACTCAAGAAGATAGTGAAATTAGCATCTACGGTGGAAGTGAGGAATGTGAGGAAATTAGACTTACTTTGGAGTAATGAAATGAGAGTGATATAGTTGATTTTTCAGTTGTCTCAATTATTAGGTAATATAATCTTTGTTATCAAAGAATTATTAAACTTGTATATGTAGATATTTATTGTTAGTTTTAAATTATGTTTCATGTTTAGCAAGTTATGTGTAGTGCACTGTATGTAATGTCAATTTAATAAAGTTCTTTTTATGATGTATTGAGGTAAGATAGTGATTGATGCGTTAAGTAAAGGTTCAACAAATATCTTCTTTTACTATTTAAAAGCAGGAGCGCTAGACGCCATGTAAATGGGTAGCCCCATAGGGCCGCGGGTCTGTAAAAAAACTCCTCACTACATCTATATTATTACTTAAAAAAACTACTAAATTTTTTTACTTAACTATTTTTTTGCAAAAAATTTGAGCGTGTCAGTTGTTGGCCTTTTTTTCAGTTTTTTTTTTTAAAATTAAAGTTTTTCATGTAGTGGGGAGTTTTTTTTTTCAGATCATGTAGTGAGATTTTTTTTTCAAATCTCGTAGTGGGAAGTTTCAATTTAATATATTTGATTTTAGTAATAGAAGCTAAATTTATTTTTCTTTTTCTTTAATAGGGAAGTACTGTTATTTTTCTAGCACCCTAATTTTTGGGTTGATTTTGCCAAAATATGGATCTTGATTCATGAGAAGTTAACTGTCCCTTTTTTGTTATTTAGAAGTACAACTTAATTAAAATTACTCATAAAATAGTTTTAAAATCTAATATAAAAAACTTAAAAGTGGAGTTATTTATTCGTGAATAACGTTAAATTTGATATTACATTATTTTAATCCAACATCCCGTGCATTGCACGGATTTTATACTAGCTATTTAAAAAGGGAATGAGCCATTTGTACTAAAATTACCATCTTTTCAATAATTATCCTATTACTGGTGATGAATCTTTGGTGGTTGCTTTACTCTTTGAAGGTTCCATTTGTCTCTAAAAAGTACAATGTCAAAAAGCTTTTGGCCTTATGATTCTATGAACTTATTAAAAACTACATGCACCGATACTAATATATTATGCTCTAAAGTTCCTTGCATTGCTCGAAATTTAGTAATTTGAAGATGTAATTTAGTTTGTTAAGGATTGTTAATGAAAAAGGTCTTTGAGGATGAAATGCTAGAGAAAATATTCCATAAGTACTTAGTACTAACTGGTGTTGATTCAAGTGGAGGGGAAGGGCTTTTATTGAGCAATTAAGCATAATGTCTCAAATTCAAATTCAAGTGATTGTAACATCTTTTGAAGATAGTCATTAGATTTGATGAATGCTTAAATCTGGTCTAGTTAGATAGTCATAGAAAAAATTACTATTTAATAAGTATCATAAGAAAGGTCTAGTGCTAAGAATAAGAAGTGGAGTAGTATTAAGGGGGGAAAAGAATAAGTGGAGTTGTATTATTAAGGGATTCATTTACAAGTCTCATTGCATAGGTCCTAAGTAAGGGATTCATTTACAAATAACAATGTTTCGGGAGTTTGTTGAAACAATAGGATTGGTATGATATTTAGCCCATTAACGTTGTTGTCACTTGAGTGAAATTTTCTCATGTGATATAACCAAGGTATTAAAAGCCGAACTGGTGAGTAAACCGGTTAAGATAATGGGTCAAGGGTTAGTGGGTTAGACTGTGGGTTAGCCCGGAACCAAACCTTAATAAATAAATTAATATATTTTAATTAAAATATCTAAAAATATTCATATTTAATTATGAAAAATTATAGAGAATTTAATTTTTATATATAAGCATGTAACCGATAGGCATATATATGAAATAGAAATAGTGAAATACCCATCTCTTTCTTCCCCTATTCCTCTACTAAGTTCTATGCTCCCTGCTCATAGTTTCCCAAGTAAACTCTGATAGAGTTGTCCCATCATTGTAGTAGGCTTGCGTACCATTTCTTTCTTTTATCCTCCTTTCCTCCATTGCACATATCACGTTTTCTTTCAACTAGCAATATTTTACATATATTATTTGCTTTCATGTTCTCCTTGTATTATTTTGTTAAAAAAATTTCATTTTTTTTTTGTTTCTCATGCCTTACCGTGGATCCAGGTGCAGAACATGGTAACTACTAATCATCTCGTCCCTACTCCCCAAGCAACCCATTCATCTCCTTTTCTTCTTCTACATCTTTTTTATCCTTCTTTTGTTGTTCTTCGTCTTCTTACCTCTTATTCTTCTTCTTCTTCGGTCATTTTTTTTTGCTGGTTCTTCCACTATCTGCACATCTACGGTGAATGAGTACTTTCTTTGTCTCACACAACTACTTCCTCTACTATTGTCTTTCTCTTCCTCTCCTTTCTCCATTCTCAGTTTTTGTGAAACCTTTTATTTTCACCAAAGCACTCACATTTTTTCCCGGCAAGTAGCCGAGTACAGATCTAGCTCGGGGAACCCGTCCAGCCCAGCAGGTTGGTTGAGTTTCTCTCGGGTCGTGGCGGTTTATACTGGGCCACCCCGAGTCCGGGTTACTCTGACTTTGGGTGCCGACCAGATCAGACATGTGCCCGGGTCGTCGGTTTTCGGACTAACCCGACTGGTCCTGTTCGGTTTTGCATACACTAGATATAACTCAAAAGATCAAACTAATCCTTCACAAATTTTTTTTAACCAAAGCTTTGTTGAATTACAAATGATAAAAAAATCACATTAACCAAGCATAAATTAGATTCAATAACACCTAACAATCCATTATACGTAACAATTGACAGCTGTTTATAATTGTATCATGCATGACCAGGAAGTTAACCATAATAGCTATAAAGTAGTACCCAAATACAATAATATAAAAGTTGCGTTTAATTTAATTTATATTTTTTATGAAAAATATTATATAGTTTTGCCTTATAAAACTAAAGTGATAAAAGCAGTAAGCATCTATTTTAAGATGATTACAATCAAAGCACTCCACAAACCAGACTTCTTTTTTGCTGTATTTCTCGATTTGTTGTTGTAAGTCCCTCCATAATGCATCCCAAAAATCCTGAATCAACATTTTAGAAATTATCAAGGTTCAAAAAACCGAACCGGACATCAAACCGGATGAGGCACTGGTTCAAGGGTCATTGGTCGGACCGGGGGTCGGACCGGGTCAAACCGTTATATTAAAATAATAAAATTTTATTGATATTAACATTAATATTCACTAATATATCAAAATGTAAATGTAAATAAGTATGCATGATTCATCAAATATGAATATTTAATGTTTCTATAGAGAGAAAAATAGAAAATATTAGTTGATTACACATGAAAATAAATATTATTCTATAATCTATAGACTAAAATACAAGTACTAAGAGCAACAACAGTTAAATATTAAACATATGCAAGTGTAAAATAGCATTTAAAATATTATAGTTTCCTGATTTCTAAAATTAAGTGAAGTGAAAGTTGGTAATTAGGTGAATTGTAACAAAATAAAAAAACATTTTTTTATTTTTTTAAAACCAAACCGGTTCAACCACCCCGGGGTTGAACCGGGCTGACCGTTTTCACTGGTCTAACCGGGTTTGACCGGGTTGACCCGGCCATTGGCCGGGTCAACCATACCCCCCGTCTGACAGATGAATCGGACCGGACCAGGGACCGGTTCACGGTTGAACCGGTCGAACCGGCCGGTCCGGTCCGGTTTTTTTTACCTTGGAAATTATAATACCTTCTTCCCTTCCAGATCTAGCCACAATAATGATGAAACAAATAGGTCTTTCTGCCAATCATTAATAGAAGGATTAGTAGAAAATTCATATATCCAATTTCGAAAATCATTAATTTGGCGATTATTAAAAAAATTGAATGATAAATTGGTAGCAAACCAAACCCTTCTAGCCCATTCACAATTACTCCCTCCGGTCCTTATTATAAGAGTCAGCCTGCCAAATTGTGTTTCTTAATAAAACGGTTAAATGCTAGTTAAAAGCTATAAATATGTTCGAAATATAACTTTTTTTCCGACATTACCCTTATTTATGATGAGACTAGAGAGAGAAATATAAGTAGGAATATTAATGAATACTATAAAAGAAGATTTTGATAAGTAGGGGTAAAATATGAAAAAGTACATTAAATGATGATAGAATTCAAGGAGGGTTATTATATTTTAGACTAAAACAATTCAAATTTTTTACTTTTATAATTAGGACCGTACCAATATCATCAATCAATCATCAATCATCAATCATCAATCATCAATCAATCATCAATTTAAATAAGAAACATGTTCCACTATTCCCTTCCTTGACTTTCACGCTTCAAACAAAAATCACTGTTCCTATAGACCCTTACACTTCCACACACACGTGACGCCTTTGCCCACTCCCTCCTTGACTTCCGTGCTTCAGACACAAATCACTGTTCCTATGAACCCTTACACTTCCACACACACATGTGTGTCCGCCTTTGCCCACAACTTAGTAACTCACGCCATCATAGCTTTCTCACGTCAACCACAACACTTTCTGCCACATTCATTTCCTTTATGTTTCGAATTTCAAATTGTTGTACCTTTATCATTGTCCCGCCGCTGAACATGATAGAGCCCCCATTATAAATTTCCTTAGTGACAGTACCACTAAATCTTCATATAGCCAATTGAACATAATTCCAGCTTATTTAGCTTCCAGAAAAACCTAAAATTGGCGCCAAGTACCAACATACTTCTATCGTTTCACCTTGGTTTTTGCATTGTACATCTAGTGTTCTATTCTTGTCTTTTGTTGTTTACTATTCACCTTATCTTCGCCTCTGTTTATATCGATTTTTGTCCTTCGCAAATTTGCAGTAACAACTTCAATGAAGAAAATGGGCAATGAGAAATTAATCTAAAATCAAGCAAATCACTTATCCTGGCATAGGCCAAACATTTGTATTCCTGCCATTTCTAATACTCTTTACAGTGTTCCATTCTAGAATCCTTCTACCCTCAATTATATTACTCCAAATTCAAGAAGCTCTCTCTCTCTCTCTCTCTCTCTCTCTCTCTCTCTCTCTCTCTCTCTCTCTCTCTCTCTCTCTCTCTCTCTCTCTCTCTCTCTCTCTCTCTCTCTCTCTCTCTCTCTCTCTCTCTCTCTCTCTCTCTCTGTTTTTTTTTTTTTTTGCCTCAAGAAAATTAGTTCTAGGAAAATACCTAGCTTTCTACAACTTAAGCCATAATTGATCAGGTTCCCTCATTTTGCCCCTAAATGCAAGGTCAAACGCCACAAAATCCTTAAACCCCATACCTCCTACCTCCTTTATCTTGTTTTAATTTATCCATTATCACTCAGTCAATTTTTCTATTTTCAGAAGGAACTCTTCCACCAGAAGTTCGGTATCAGGCTATCCAACTTTTTAAGAGCAGATTTAGGAAATAAGAAACAAGACATTGGATATACATGAATGGAATTTGAAATAGATTTCAATAATGCCTCTCGGCCTACCTCGATGAGAACTGTTTGTGCAGTCCCTGCATTCGTTTCTTGACACTATCAATCAAAAAATTCACAACTTGAGCTTCTGATCTCCCCCATGTTACAGCCAAATCCAGATAATTCCCCCGGCAAGTCTGTGCAGGCAATTTGAAAAATATGACCATTTTCCTCCTTCAAAAGATCAGGAACATTGTTAGAGAAAAACAAACATGATTTATTTATATTACTTAGTTGCATGAAAGACTGAAAATACACATCAAGGATATGTTTCAGATTCTTGCAATTCCTTACTTCAACTTTGAGAAATAAAATTGAACCATGAATGCGAGATGTTTGTACATCCTTTAGCTACTTTAATACCATCCAAAAGATCAAATCGATCCCACTTTCAATCATTCTTGATAACACATTACTGTAAGATGAAAAGATAAGGGGAAAGTCGGTCTCCTTGTCTCAAACCCCTTTTTGGTATTACTTTAGGAATTTATTTACCCAAGAGCTTAATAGAAAATCTCACAGAAGAAATACACCAGAAAACTCTCTCAACTCATTCCTTTTTGAATCCCAGTTTCAAAAGAACTGCAATCAAGAAATCTCATCCCACCTAATCATATGATTTATTCAAATCAAGCTTAAATAATAGGAGAATTTTTTTTAATTTTTAAATGATATGCTTTAATCATTTAACTCTAACATTACTACTAGTTTAATAAGTAAAAACCGTGGATGTCTTCCACTTCAATATTTTGCAAAACATGAAAAAAAATATAGGAATATTAAATTAAAATTTTAATATTAGAAATGGTTGGCCTAAAAAGTCATTTGAGGCCAACAATGGTAGATTTCATGGATTAAAAACATACTTTACAAAATTAAGAGAAGAAGCTAAATTATTCAACAGATTTAAAGGATTAAATGAGTTCTCCTGGTTTTTTTTCTTCAAAAAGGTGTTATAATTTTTGGTTTATCAAGTTTGCATTCATTTTGATTTTGGTCATACAAAGTTTTATTTTGTTTAAAATAAGGATTCATGTAAACTAATAAAGGAAAATTATGCTAGAGGCCTTGAAGGAAAAAAGTATTTAGTAAGAAGGACCTTAAAAGCTATATTTACTTTTTTTTTTGTTACATCAGGAAATAAAATTAAATTAAATTACAAGACAAAAAATAAAAATTGCAATGCAACAATTATCGGATGCCTTTAGTTTGGAGGATAAAAACTATATTTATTTAGAATGACCAAATGTAAAAGCATAAATTTTGAAATATGAAATTACTCATGGCTCTCGCCTATCATTTCCTGTTTTTTTTCCTATTAACCGTTAGATATGGACAATATACTATTTTCAAAATTAGTATTTTAACATTTGATCCTGCTAAATAAATATATTTTTACGGTCCTTCTTTCTAAATATTATTTTGTACAGATTCTCTAGCATAATTATTCAATTTAATAAAAATAGATCATTATGTACTCTGAGGACGAACATCAAAACGATGGTAAATTTATCATGAAAGATTTTTTTTGGGATAAAAAGTCAATTATCATTAAAAAGTTAAAAAGTTCACAAATATCAAACTAAATTAGGATATAATAATAAAAACTTGAAAGTAAGTGGTTGTCAAGGATTGCTATCAATGTAGTTTTATCAACTACACACACTTGAATGTCCCTGAAAGCTTGCAGCATCTTCTTGACATCTGTAACTATGGTATCATTGATGGTAAATGCTTATTACCTAAGGGATCGTACTACAAAAGATGAATTGATAAACAAAGATATCTGCGAGGCTCCCAGATTACTAGAAAACAACCACTAAATCGCTGCCCTTAAACATCTCAATTGAAAGCAATATGCCTTCCTTTTATCTTTCTTCCATGTGAATGCTTGGATCAGTTGAGTAACTGCAAAAATTGCCATTCTGCATCCTACTCCAAACCTACCTTTATATTTGCAAGAAAAGATGTTCTAATATGCTAGGCTTGAAGAGTGAGTGAGTGGCATAGATAGAGATGATGTCTTGGTATTTATCAATTCAGATTTTAGGGAACTCATGAAAGATTATTTATAGCTTTGAATGAATAGTCATTATGTTGGTTATGGTTATTATATATATCATAGAAACGATGCCACAAAAACGACGTGTTCTCAGTGGTATTGTCCGCAGATTCCAATCTCTGGGTCGCGAGTTCGAACCTTGCCCTAGCCTCTCTTTTCGCTTTTTTACTCTGTTCATCTTCTTCATTTCTACGTCCATGGATGAAGATCAGTCATCTCCTGCTCGCAGGAAGGTATAATTTCCCGTTCGAATTCCAAGAATTCTCTCTCCTTTCATCAAATAACATTTAATTTCTCGATTCTCAATGATTCCGATTTCCCCTACAGGTAAAGTTCGCTCCGAAAGCTCCACCGAGGAAGCCTATACCAAAGAAGCCGAAATCGTAATTCCTTGAAATTCTGTGTAAAGGTTTACCGACTCCCTCCGAAATCTGTTCGATTTCTTTTCTGATTATTGTTTATTGTTGATTCAGTGAAGCCGGAGAAGAAGACGACGGAGAAAGTTTTCAGGCTCGAGCTCTGTTACGTCACATGAGCGTAAGCCTTCTCCCTTGTTCTTCGATTCAGCTTTCGTTCTTTGAAATTTGAAGATATGGATTTGAATCATATATGGTTCTTACAGACTCTTCGTTCTTTTGCTTATTTTGTTGATCTGCCTCTTCATTGAAGTCGATTGTAAATGTTAACTTAATGTTTTAGTCGGTATGAAATTTAGCGAATAAAATAATGAAAATTTCCATTCCTGGCTTTTTTTGGGATCAGAAATAAATAAATTGGAAAAAAAATAGTATGGCATTTTAAAACTGTGAGGCGTGACAGAGAAAACATTTGTGGCTGTGGCTGTGGCATGGCATCATCACGCAATTAAACTAATTTCTGTTTTTAAAATTCTCTTTGAATACATCTTATGTATATCTACACTCTTACTGCGAATTTCGGATTTTTCTTGGGATAAAGACATACTATTTATGAAATTTCAAAAAAGCCATTCCACTTAATTTTTATGAAGTATTTAAGGACTATTTTAGAATTATTTTTTATGTGAAATGATCTGATTGTCCTAATTAAAATTAGTTGTTTCTTTTCTTGTTAATTGGTAAGTTAAAATTATTACTTATTAAATTAAGGTATTTAATTAATTTTGTTACTACATAACTTAATCTCAGGCTAGTCTTTATAGATTCATAGTGATCAAGCCATTACAAAACCTTTGAATTAAGATTTATCGTGGGGATTTTTGTGTCTCTGTCCATTATCTTTCTCTCTTTAACGAAATAACTATAATTACAATTGATTGCCGCGGTGTCTCTTTTTTTATTATAATGACAAAGCGGTGTCTCTCTTTTTATTATAATTACAAAGCGGTGTCTCTTTTTTTATTCTTGGGTTTTAAAGAACATGTGGTGATGTAAAATAGCTTAGAAACACTCATACACATACTGATTTAGTGCAGAACAGAATGATTTAAGGGAGAAAAGAGATAGAAAACAGAGAGTAGGGGAAAATCTGACTAGAAACAGAGAAGGAAGAGGGAGAGGTGCTGAAACAGAGGCGAGGGAGAGAGCAACAGAGGTAGAAACTGAATAGAGAGGAGGAAAACAGAACCAGAAGGTGGGAGAAATAAAGAATTTGAGGTGGAGAGAAAGAGAGCTCACATAGCTAACCAATTTTCATTCATCATCCAAGTCTATCAATGCAATAAGTAAGATGTCTTATTCATAGAGTAAAGGAAACATCTTTAATAATAAAATAATAGAAGACTCTCTAACAACTTGTAGAAAACAAAATATAACTTGACAACTTGTTAAGAAGCAAAATACAAATTGACAACTTGTTAAGAAGCAAAATACAACTTAACAACTTGCATAAATAATATAAACTATTGCTATTTGCTTATTTATTAGCCAAAATAGAGTTAGAAATCAATTTCTTTTTTTATAGGTCATTCCATATTTTATCATGTAGCTTAAAAAAATTCAACCAAATGGGATCTCACGTGATCTTAAGTTCTTACGGAAGCTCATATATTTAATTGTTGTAGAGTTATAAATATATATATATATATGTACATATTATTATTTGGTAATATATATTTTAGTTTGTTCTTATATTTGTTGTGGCCCCTATAGGATCAGAACAGAAGTTTTAATCCCTAATGAAGCAAAATAGTCCAGGTTCTTGTTAAACAACATGCACTAACATGCACTAACATTTTAGACGAAAAGGTTGAGAGACCAGAAAAAATTAGGGCGTGTTTTGCAATAAATAAATTTATTAGCCTAATTGTATTCATATGAAATATAAGGTGGTGTTCGGTTATTTAGCATTAAACCAACTTATTTCCGCCAGAAAAAAAAGCAATACATCAGCATATTTTACAAGTTTTCCCCCTTTCTTTCGTTGGACTGTGAGCTTGTGTTGAACAGCTGTAATTCCTATGTTAAACAAACATGCTTATGGGCTTTATCCTTTTCTTCTTGCTGATATAGTATTGATATATTTTCAATCTGTATTTGCAGGAGAGCCTCGCAAGACGCAATCCTAAAGTTGAAACCAAATGTAACGATCGTATCCGTACCATATAGCTTTGCTTGGCATATGATATTTGCAAAACATATTCTTATATTAGTGATCATATGTTTACCTTAATCTTGATTCCCAAATGGCATTATCTGTTGAATATGTAGTTTCACTTTATTTTATTGATTATCTGAAGTTTTTTACAGAAAACTGACGTGTATACAAATCTGTGCATCTTTTTCTGTGTTATCAAAGCCTGTCATGGTTTCTTGTCTCGAAGTCAATCTCAACTTTAAGTTTCTTAAATTGTAGTGCAATTGGAAAACACTGAACTGGAACAATTTTCTTCTTAATTTAGAAATAGTAGGAAAATAAAAGTGTTTGTAGAATAATTAGGCATTTCTGGTGACTACAACTGCAAAAAGTATTGAGCACTGGGATATATTCTTTCTTCTGGAATGTGAGAAAATTTTTGGAGCAGAATGTGTCTGGATATCTGTGTTCCGTATATTTGTTTTATTTTAGTAATCTTGACTTCTCAATAGACTATGTAAATCAATCCTGTTCATAATAGCTCGCGCTAAGAGTTGAACAAAAGGAGTTCATGATTCAGATACTGTTAGTATTTTCAAGAAGTACAAACTGATTACTCCATATTCTTAGCTTGTTCTTGTCTCTATTTATCTGTGTCATAGTTTGGCGACATATGATATATCACCATTTGCTTGCACTTGACTAGTTCTCTTGAACCACTGGTTCTACCCCACCTTGTCCAGTGATTTCGTGACAATTTAGTGCCTTTTGGAGTAAAATGGTTAATGAAGTGTTTGAAGCAGTTTCGATGGTGAAATTTTAGATTTGATGAAGTTAAGGAATTTTAATGAAGGGTGGACTTCGTGTGTATATTTCTTAACCACTAACTAGATGTTGTCATATTCATGTTTCCTTCAACTTTATGCTTCGGTATCAGAAAGTAAATCATGATACACGTTATCTCATGACAATATCATGGCCTTATGTGTGATAAATGTTTTAAAAATTTGTTAAAATTAAATAGAGGTCGAGATAACTCCCAGTCCATTTATGGTAAAATCATTCCTTTCATTTATATTGAGGAATTAGATAGTCTTGGTGTTGGGCGAGAAGATTGTTTACGTTACCCATAGCTTCCTAGCATTTGGGGAGATCATAAATCTAAAAACTCCGAAAAATTCTTGTAGTTTCAAATCTGATATGGTACTCATGGAATTTACCACACTTTATTTTTTACAAAGGAGCTGTTAATTGGCTATTATGAATATCTTTAAACCATAATACTAACTCGGCAGTTTCATCAGACAAAACATTTCTCTCTCCTTAAGTAGCTTCCTGAGCCTGTGACCAGCTTACAGTTTATAAATAAATTCATTACCTTCATCATTGTTGACTTTTTGATTAATTTAACTCTCTCCTTATGTTTTCTGTTAGCAAATGTGCAAGTTGCATTTGGTCCTGGCAATAGTTCATCACCATCCCTACGGACATATGGTAACAGTAAGGGCATAAATAGAGGCGAAAGCAGCAGTTCATCGTCCAAGGTTTCTGGTAGTGGGAAAAATGATTTGACATTGCCTTCATCTGCTGTGAAGAATCAGAGTGATGCTTGTATGATAGATGCTACTAATGCTGTTACTGATGTGTCAGCTAGGAAAACAAAAAATGAATACCTGGAACCATGGGTGAGGAATTGTCATTACATCTTTTCCTATCCTATCTGCATCTTCCTCAAAAGGTCAAGGTCTAAGCAATTTTTCTTCTTCTACACTACAGGACTATCAATCTTATTATCCTGCTACCCTGCCTCTGAGGAAGCCTTATTCTGGGGATCCAGGTAAGCTTTGATCAAATTCAACAAATGTTTCCATCTGTCAACAAAATTTTATTTCTTGAATGACTCGATGGAAAACATGATGGCCAACGAGTTCCCTAGCGGCTCTGAATCTTTTCATTGAGCTTCCCCTCCATTGAGATAAAATTTCGTTGTTTCATTTTAAAAACTCTGAGGATAACTTAAAATTAATAGGGCAGTTCTTTATTCAATCCTATTGATTTGGCCAAACTATTTCATATACATGAGAAAATCATTTTATCTCCTAAACACAAGGCTTTGATTTCAGAAAATTAGTTCCCTCAAGGGCTCAGATTTTCTTAAATGAAACAACATAATTTTATCTCAATGGACAGGCTCTGAGCCGATTCCCAAGAGCATAAAATAATTATATAGGAAATACTCATTTTCAAGTTGTTTCTTTACTAATGAACTATTGATCTTCAATGGCATTTCTGATGAATTGAGCTTTGTAACGTTGAATTCCATTTACCTGTTTTTTTTCCCTGTTAGAAATTCTTGATGAGGAAGAATTTGGGGAAGCTGCTACTAATATAGAGTATGATGAGGATGCTGTTAATAATGCTGCAGGGCTAGGCCTCTTGGTTAGTAATCCCAATAAAGCATGTTAACATAAATTCTAAACTTTTTGTTGATCAGTGCAGTTGACTCTATGCTTACATGACAATTTCAACAGGATGAAAAGGAGGAAAAAGGAATGCTTTTGTTTAAGCTCCCTGCTCTGCCATCGGTTAAGCAACCGGTAAGTGTGAAAGGGAAGGAGAAAGCCGGTTCCCAAGAAGCTTCCACAAAGGGCTGCCATCCAGAAAATTTGTCTGGGGGCTATATGGGCAAAATGCTAGTATACAAAAGTGGAGCAGTTAAATTGAAGCTTGGAGAAAACTTATTTGATGTGAGTTTTACAACTTGGCTCTGAAATTTATATGTGGCATGATCATGGCTAGTGAAAAAGAAGCTAAGAAGTAAGAACTGGGTCATATTTTGACTTGAAAAAGTAAAAAAATTAAATATGAATTTGTCAATATGGTGATAAAATCAGGGTCAAACTTTTCAGAAATTCTTCTCATGGAACAAGTAATTAATCAATGCATTATATAGACATACAGTATAAGAATTGATTTATTGTGTTATTATGAGCATGATTGGTTTTTCGTTTACAATCTCTCAGTTTCATGCATCAAAGTTATACTTCAATATAATGCTACTTTGAAGATTCTTATAATCAAAGTTTAAAGTGCTTCATGTTACAACCTCAAGACGAACTTGATCATTCTCTGCTGCTTCAATGTTTTGATATAACAGCCGATAATAACAAATTTAAGTAATTGGTACTATTTATGATGATTTAGTAACATTGCTTGCTTGATAAACTTTTTCAAATTAGATTCTTTACATTCATGCAATTGTAAAAAGAAAAATGGAAAAGATTATCCTTGTGTATGACATTTGTCCTACCTTCTATCCTCTTTTTTCCCTGCACTCGAAACATATACTCCTTCCGGTCCTTAGTATAAGACCCATTTGACTTTTTTGGAGAAATTAATGAAGCTAAATAAACTATTTAATTACAATATATGTCACATGTCATTAGATTATATCAATTTATAATATAAGTCAAGGAAATTAGTCTGAAGAAAAATGATAAATTTAAATACTTTGAAGTGATTTATTTATCTTTCTTAATCTCTTCAAAAAAGTCAACTGGGTCTTATATTAAAGACATGTGGCAGTACGATATACTTTTGCTCTATGAATCTAAAAGATCCAGGTTGAAGCCATTTTGCTTACCCCTTGAAAACTACACAAAAGTAGGTCCTACAAGGGGAAAATCCTTCTAACATTAACTTCCCATAAGTAACTTACATAACTGAATTTGAGGATACTTTCTGATTGTGCAGGTGTCTGTGGGTTCAGATTGTGTGTTTGCTCAAGATGTGGCGGCAATGGACATTGCAGGAAAAAACTGTTGTGTTCTTGGGGAGCTTAACAAGAGGGCTGTTGTAACTCCTGATGGACCTATTGAGTAAGTAGAATAAAATATTGACCTGATTGAATAATGGAAAGCATAGTATAGTTAGTATATGTGAATACTGGATAGGATATTATTTTTTGGGGGTAAATATGTGTCTCGAAATGCTAATTCTGTTGATTCAATTGCTATGTAGAACTGCCTTAGGTGCTTACCAATTCTTAGTTTTTGTTATTTGCAAAACTCTCTACCATGCAAAGAAGAATCAATTTGCATTTTCATTGTACTGCTTTGATGGGAGATTTCATATGTGAAATTAACCATAATTCATTTGCAATGTTAATATTACTTTGAAATGCTTCAATTGTTTGTCTTTGATAGATTATTTCTCATAAGGTTTCGGATTTCAGTTTGTTTCTTAGATTCAAAGGAACCATTCAAATTAAAACTAACATCGTAAGAAAGGTAAAGATGAGCCATTCGAGCTCCATACACTTAGACGAGAGTTCGATATGGCAAAGATGCTGATGAATCAGAAAGGTAAAGATGGTATATTTGTTTTTAATTAATACTTCCTCCATTCTTAAATATAGGACTTGGTTAACTTTTTTGTAAGATTCTAAAAAAGCTAAATAAGCTACTTATAAACTGATTTGCTAGAATTTTTTCTCTAAAATAGTTTATTTGAATTTTGATATACAAAATATGTTATAATTAAGTGGTTTGTTTCATTTCCTTAATCTCTCTAAAAAAAGTTAACTATTTCTTATACTAAAGAACAGAGGCAGTATATTGTATTAGGACCAAAATGGTAAGGAATCTACAACCTTGAGATACTAAATCCAAAATTTCAAATCTCCATCAAATTCATTAGTTATTAATATCAAGCCATTTTTTGGTTAAATTGTAGTTTAGTCCCATAATTTTCTATTTTTTATTTTCAATTTCTTGAAATAATCAAATTGGATAGTTATCTTCTATATTCTTCACGTAGTGACGTAGTGTTAAAAGTTGTATCACCATAAAAAGGGTAAATTGGTCTTAAATATATAACATGTTTACCTGATTTGAGTAGATTGTGATAAGTTAAGTTAGTTTATATGATATGTTTTTTTAAATATACCTGGCCATCTTCCTTAATTCCTTCTATATCTTTTACTTGATTATTGTAGATGGAGTATAATGACACAATTTGAGAAATTATTAACAAAAATAATAAATATACTCTATATTTAGGACTAACATCCTCGTTATATAAGCTGGAGGGAATACCTTGCCCATTGACACCAAACTACTTTCCTAATGTTTTTTTTCTTAAAGTGTAAGCTTGTGAGTTTGAATCTCATCTGAGTCCAATGGGTGAATATTGTCATGACAAAAAAAGTGTGAAAAAAAAAACTCTGGCGTCATGGCTATTTACTTTATATAAATCGGCCTTATGAACAAGTCTAATCATGTTACTTTTTTTTTTTTTTTTGCCAAGTCTAATCATGTTACTAGTGCTAATGTTCGGTGAAGCTTCTCATTTGCATTATTGTCACAGTACTATCTAAATCTGGGCTACCTGTCAGCATACGAAGAAAATAATATCCTATGATGATTTTCTTACAATGACCACAAATAAAAGTTAAATTCAAAGTTTATAAAACACAGGTATTTTTTGTTTCTAACAAAATATTATTGCGTTGCATAAACTTTGAAAAGAAATCTTATTTTAGAAAAAGCTTTCTATATCAAGGAATTTACATTACTTCAATTTTTCTTCCCATAATTGATGTCTGTCCATGCTTTTCTGATTTTAGACCAATGATACTCTTGTGGTAACTCGCGTAATTACTGGAGTTTAAAACTTTAAAACAGATAAGAAAGGGAACTCTTTATGTAATTTGCCTCTAACAAAAGGATAATTCTGGCCTGCAAAAATTAAGATTTTATACAGATGTGCATGCATATTTGATGACTCCCCATATCATGATCTCGAATATATTTGAAACATATTTGGGAAGTCATCAATGAAAAAGTTACTCTTTTAAGAGTTTGAAATAGAACATTGTTTAAAGATGTCATTCGAGCTTAATTATAACATTATTAGGAGAAATACGGCATTTTACCAGAAAAATGTAGTTAATAAGAATGTCTCACACAAATGCTTATTTTTTATAGATGAGCATGTATATTAAAAACAAGGAAGGGAAGAGAGGATTAAAGAAGACAAGTGTAGAAGACTAAATGTCAATTTTGTGCAGAACAGTTAAATTGTCTTTGGTGCCATGGTAATGGTATAATGCTCAGAAGTGTTATGACACTATTTGAAAAACCCAAAATACACAGTGTCACTTTTCTACAATGGAAAAAACCTAGGACACACAATTTTGGGGCATTTTCAGCACCGTTTTCCACCCAAAATCAGAAAACGAAAAGTAACATCCGCTAAAGAAAGATTGGAGTTGGGGTCTTGAATTTTAAAGCTTAGGAAGAGAGGATAGAAAAGATTCAAGCCCTTTGGTAGTAATTTTGTTGGTTTTCTCCCTTTTTTCTTTGCTTGTTTTCTAGTTTAGGCATGAGATTTTGTTGGATTTCTTGCTTTTGTCATCACCAATTGTTCTAAGATTATTTTGAACTTTTGCATGGATTAATACTTGATTTCCCCTTTCTTTTAGTCACTAATGAGAAATTTGTATTGATCATATCTTATGCGTAATGATTTATGTGATGTGATTGAACACCACTTATATTGTTTTGTTTGTTTAAATTATGCTTGAAAAATATAGTTTAAATGTGGAACTTAAATATTAATTATCAAATGGGATGGTTTAGTAGGGTATCTATTGGTCCAATATTGTCAATATAAAGTTGACTCTTTCTGTAATCTTTAATGGGTTAAGGTCCATTTTTGCCAAAAAAGTGATGAGTATGAAGTAACCAGAGGAGCACTTTTATTCTGGAAGTAACCAAATCATAGCAAATTTACCTACAACGTTAAAAATGTTAAGTTTGACCATTAAATCCACCTTGTTAACCTGCCGATACTAAAGTGGTTCCAATACCATATATATATCATCATTTAAAGGTCCATTTTTGCCCCACAAGTAACCATCAAAGAGCGTTTTAACCCTTGAAGTATCTAAATCATAATAAATTTTTCCGAACCATTATTCGAAGAAGTTAGGTTTAACAATTAAATAATATGAGACCCTCCACATTACACACAATAATCAATCTTATCATAGCTCATCACCATAAGTATTTAAGTAACATGATGCTCGATGAAATAGCATTGGTTAGATACCCCTCACCAAGACACAATGAGTGATTAAAGAGAATTAAATTGTGAGATTTTAAAGAATTGACATTTTTGTTGTTTAAAAAATAATATAAATAAATTAAAGGGTTAAAGTTTATTTTTGACATTTCTAGTTGTGAGAGAGGAAGATGATGATAGTAACGCTAGTCTATGTGGAGAGGGGGAGGGGGAGAGTGGGTGATACTTTTCTTTTTTCTTTTCTCTTTCTTTTAATTTTCTAGATGTAATTTAAATTATTTATGGTGATGAGGTGTGTGATGAGATAGATTATTGGTAGTACTGTGGAACGTCACGTTTTATTTAACAGTTTAATTTAATTTTGAATAACTTTCGAGACAAATTTGCTATGATGTGGATACTTTCAGGGAAAAAAAGCTCCTTGATAGTTACTTCTGTTGCAAAAATGGACCTTCAAATGATGATGTGTATATGGTGAGTTGGTGACAGAACCACGTCAGCATTGGTGAGTCAAAAAAGAGGATTTAATGGTCAAACTTAACGTTTTTAATGTTAGGGTGAATTTACTACGATTTGGTTACTTTCGAGGCAAAAATGCTGATCTGATTACTTTCGGATACTCAACGCTTTTTTGCTGTTACTTCCGGGGGTAAAAATGGACATTAACCCAATATTTAATTAATTGTAGTAAGAGATTATACATATTAATGAGAACAAAATTTTGATTTTGACTTCCGAGAGCATTATCAAACACTTTATAGCCTAAGACAAAAGTCTTCAATTATATGCTAATTGAAATGGAAGTAATGAAATATCATGAAATATAAATGGGAGAATTAATCTTAGGTTCTATTTAATCGGTAAAGTTAAAAAATCATTTGCTTTTATATATATATATATGTATATATATTTAGTTTTCACATAATTTTCAAATTTCTCTTTTTATAGTTTTCAAATTTTTCTATTCATAAAAATTTGGCTGAATCAACTTAGGTGAATTCGCTTAACCTTTTGTTTGGTTAAATTTTTTTATACAATTCTCTATGAGAATAATATCATTTATACTACTTGCTACCTATGTACTTGCTGTTAAGCCAAACCACTAACACTATTGTACATCTAATTTTCTTTTCAAATGCTTAAAACGTAAAAATCTGAGTTACTCAATGAGGGAAAAGTAGAAGTGATAGTTTGGCATTTGTTAGAATGGAAGTGAGAGGAATCCATATGACGGGTTGAGAGTCACAGTGGCGAAATTACGAAACATGCCCATATGGACTCATTACTACAGACTCTCAATGAACTGCCAAGTGAACTAAACTCACGAGTCACGAGCTCATCTCACCTCAAAGGGGCGGCGGGCTCAGCCAAAGTGCAGGCTCCACAGGCATGCATGGTCTCAAAGTGGAGGAGAAATTACTGTGAATTGAATTTTTAAAAATTATAGAAGTTAATGATATTTTAAATAATGTAAGATGTAGTATTAAAGGGTAAGGAATATTAATTAAAAAGAAAGAACTTCCTTCCACTTCTCTAATTTCTATAGATTTGAGTCAAAAATTTTCCCCCTTAAGCTACTTTCTGTCTCCTTATATACTCCCTCTCCCTTATTATAAAAGTCAAATAGGTAAAATCATACATATTAAGGAAGTGGTTGAGAGAGATAAATATGTCTGAAATAATTTTGTTTTCTCAATTTTGCTCTCATTTATGATTAAGTATATAAGAGAGATATATGTGATAATAGTGTTATAAATGGGTCTGAAAGATAATGTGAATAGAGAGATTAATGATGGGTAAAGTAGGAAAAAACTTATTAAATGTTTTGACAAATTTGGTTAGGCTCTTATAAAAAGAGACAAAACCATTTAAATTTTTTGCTCTTATATATAAGGACAGAGGGAGTACCAAACAAGTTCTTAAGGAGAGCCACTAGTACGTAACTTTCTTAACCTTAAAAATTAAGGACTATGACATTTGGTTATTCTTGTATTTTTTATTTTTAAGAAAGAAACCAGCATGACCTATAATTTGAAGTGTATTGTACTCATTCGGTCTTAAATATAAGATCAAGTTAACTTTTTAAAAAAAAAATATTAAAAAACCTAAATATGCCACTTGATAAATACATAGCTATATATAATTAGATGATATGTTAATTTATAAATAGGGCATCTTAGTTTAAAAAAATTATAAATATAAGTACTTTAGAACAATTTATTTTGCAACTTTAATGTTTTAAAAAAGTTAACTTTATTTTATATAGAATGTGTTACCCTTTTATTTAAAAAATACACGATAAAAAACTATTTTACGAGCTTTTAAATATTTTATATTTTTAAAATATTAATTATACACTGAAAGAAACAGTATTAAAATTGTAAAATGCGAAAACTGTACATCCATCTAACATGAAAGTGGTTGATTCGTTGATAAAAAAAAAAAAAAAAGTGGTTGATTCAAACATGAACTCCAAGAATTTGTGAATGGTAACCTTTCTTTTTAGAATCACAACTACCAAATCCTCCTTCCCCTTTACCTCTGTTTCTCGCAATTTCTCGGTCTCTCTCGCCTCCCTCAAGTTTCTCTTCTCACTTCTCCTTCAACCAAATCTCTCTATCTCTCGCCCTCGTCTCTCTAGCCGCTCACTTTCGCAGGTATGTTTCTAACTTCCTATGAGAAATCTTGAAAAGAATTGTGGCAAAATATCTTCTGATTTCTCTATGTATTTGGGTTTCACAAAATATCTTCCAACTTGCTGCAAATTCTTTCACTTCTTATAGTCTATACCGATATTCATGTATATCCCTAGACTAAAATTTGTATCCGTCTTTGGAACTTTGTATTGAGTTTAAATTATGAAGCGATGACATATTAGGCATCTTAAGGATAAATCCATCTCTCAATTGTGCTCAATCACCGAACCTTTCTGTTATTTAATCGAAGAAATTAGCCTCACGAACGGTACTTTTTTTTTGGTTCTTATAGAGGAAGGCGGTTTAATTGTACGGTCGAGGTAGCTTCGTTTAGGATTTAATGGCGTCGAAGGCTATGGCGGCTGCAGCAGAAAGACTCGGAACGACGGTGCGACGCCAAGCCGTAACCCTAACCGATGCTGCTGCGTCGAGAATACGCCATTTGCTTCAACAGCGTCAGAGGCCTTTCCTGAAGCTTGGTGTTAAAGCTCGCGGTTGTAATGGCTTGACATATACCCTGAATTACGCAGGTTTTATCTCTTGATTTCTGGTTATTTCTGTTATTTTAACATCTCGATGTTATCTTATTATCAAGTTTTTAATGGTTTGTGAATTTCTCTTCGGTTCATTCCTTGTTGATTTTCTGAATGGAATAAATTATGGCTATTTAGTAGGAACTCATTCACCTCAGTTATATGTACAATAATCAGGAATTTGTTCTCTTCTTTAGCTGGCTGAATGAATTAGGAATTGCGCTCTTTCTTCCTATGGCATAATAATTATTCGTATAAGCACTCCATGGATGGATTAACCTTGTGTCTATTTTATCGATGGTTTTTGTAATCAACAACAACAACAACAACAACAACAACAACAAAAAAGTCTTATCCCATTAAATGGGGTCGGCTACATGGATCGCACGACGCCATTGTGCTCTATCGGTAACCCAATCTTTAGATATATTATTTATTAAAAGATCTCGCTCTACAACTTTATTAAGTGTAAGTCTCGGTCTCCCTCTTCCTCTCTTAATCGGACTCCAGACTGTTTGATCTACCCTCCTCACTGGCGCATCTAATGGCCTTCTTTGTACATGTCCAAACCACCTCAAACGATTTTCTACCATTTTCTCACTGATAGGTGCCACTCCAACTCGTTCGCGTATATGATCATTCCGAATCTTATCCTTTCTTGTGTGACCACACATCCATCTCAACATCCTCATTTCAGCTACCCCCATTTTATGTTCATGTTGACTCTTCAAAGCCCAACATTCACTACCATATAATACTGCTGGTCTTATAGCAGTGCGATAAAACTTCACTTTTACCTTATGGGGTACATTTCTATAGCAGAGAACTTCAGTAGCTTTCCTCCACTTACACCACCCAGCTTGAATTCTATGATTGACATCGTTATCAATCTCACCATCTTGTCTTATAATTGATCCCAAATACCTAAACTTTGTCACTTGAGGGATTGTTTGCTCTCCCAGTTTAACCTCCAAATCACCTCTAAGTTGTCTATTTGCAAAATTGCAATGCATATATTCTGTCTTACTCCTACTTAAACGGAAACCCTTCGACTCCAGCGTGTTTCTCCATATCTCTAATTTATCATTAATCCCCTCTCTTGATTCGGCCAGAAGGACTATATCATCAGCAAAAAGCATGTACTTAGGGACCTCTTCTTCTATAGGCTTAGTTAGAGCATCTACCATTAAGTTAAACAAATATGGGCTCAAAGCTGATCCCTGATGTAGACCAATTCTTATAGGGAAGTCTTTTGTCTCACCTCCCAGCGTTCTAACCTTAGTCAACACCCCATCATACATATCCTTTATAACTTTAATATAAGCAACACATACTCCTTTATTTTCCAAGGCTTTCCAAAGTAAATCTCTCGGCACGCGATCATACGCCTTTTCTAAGTCAATGAAAACCATATGTAAGTCTTTTTTTCTACTTCGATACTTTTCCATTATCCCCCTTAGTAGATATATCGCCTCAGTTGTGGATCTCCCTGGCATGAACCCAAACTGTCTAGTCTTAACCTATACTCAATCACATTTTTCCATAGTTTCATTGTATGACTCATAAGCTTAATTCCCCTATAATTTGCACAATTTTGTATATCGCCTTTGTTTTTATAAATAGGAACTAAAGTACTTTTTCTCCAGTCATCAGGCTTCTTCTTGGACCGTAAAATCTCGTTGAAACTCAAACTTGATCAATTGACTTAACAAGTTTGGTTTTTAGCAGTCTCTTACCAAACATGTTGAGCTTTGTTTCCTATATGGTTGCCTTTCTGTCTTTTCATAAATTGTCCCCCCTGTTATATTTTCATCATATACTTAAACTTTGAAATAGCCGACCCCACTTAGTGGGATAAAGGCTTTGTTGTTGTTGTTGTTGTATACTTAAACTCTGAAACTCAATGCCTCTTTGAGTAGCCACATGCATTTTACATATTATATTGGCCCCAAGACAGTTGGTGTTGCTCAGGCTTTTTGAGAGGGCTATATGCATTTGATGCTTTAATTAGCAGTCCTCCTAGCAGCCCTAGGCATATGTTCAAGTCCCAATGAAAGTCTGCACCACGACGCTTACAATTTTTCCTGTTTTGAGGGGCACATATTGTTGCGCTGCAGTATCTGGATCTAGAATTGTTAATTTTTATATTTGAGGAGTTGCATTTGTTGCTTATTAGGGTGATGTTTCCATACTTCTTGGGACAGGTCTTACCTGCCCTTTTTATATTTTTGGTGCACACGCAATGCGTTAACTGATGTAGTCCGAAAGTGGTTAACTAGGTGTAATAATTCTGACTTCTGAGAGGAGAATTCTGGCTGATTAAAGAAAGTAAATTTTCAAGGAGACACTAGTTTGAGATGATTAAAGTGATTGTACTATGATATGTTTCTGTGGAGAAATAAACTGAACAAGTAACATATGTTAATGGAGTTTCCAATAGATTTGTCATGATTTTGTTGTCTAATGAGCATAAAGAATTTTGCTTACTAATGAAAACTTAAGCTTCCTGGGTGTTTACCTTCTTGTATGCCAAATATGTCTTTCAATTGAGTGGAGCTGGAGATGGATGCATTATGACTTTATTGTGCAATTCCTGTTGTTTAGCAGATGACAAGGGAAAATTTGATGAGCTGGTTGAGGATAAAGGTGTGAAGATATTAATTGATCCAAAGGCTCTCATGCATGTTATTGGGACTAAGATGGATTTTGTAGATGACAAACTTAGGTAACTGTTTTCTTCAATTCTGCATTATGTTGTTGGAATTGTTGTATTGTGTTTGGGTGTGGAAGTCTGGAAGAGGAAGGTTCTTTATATGTAATTTATGAACTTCATGTGTGATTGCAAATAATTGGAAATTGACTTCTTAAGATTTATTGTGTTCATAACTGCTCCATGCAGACCAAACTCAGTTATTAATTTTCTTCACCTCCTTGACTCCAACACCCCTCAGATGTTTTGAGATAAAAAAAATATTCATATTCTTCAAATATGTTCTATTTTGAGGTGAACACAGAATGCCAAACATGTTACCACTGCAACCAAGATCAAATTACTTCCGTTTTATGCTTTATGTTTGGCACTTATATTCATGCATCTCTTTTGTAATTTGCTTTGTGTGTGTAGCGTGAGTGAATTAGTATTGCTGTGCCAATATGCTGGCCGATTTCATTCTGCCTTGTGGGTAAATATTATTTGGGCAGTGAGTAACTTGTGATTTTCCACCCAGAGCTTGGATTAATATGTAATTTTCAGGATGGTTAGTGATTTTCCAATGCTAGATATGAGGTGTGGCAGATTTTAGAATTCCATAAGGCATGAATATTGGTATTACCCATAGTGTTTGTTATATGATTGATTTTTAGGGTAATCGTCACCTATCTGAACGCAGATTTCATGAAGTGCGACATGGATGTTTTGTTTGCTTGAATTTTGTGTTTGATTCTGCTATCTGCATCAACTAAATTTCCTTGTCATGTTATTTTGCATTGTTTTCAGTTGCCCTACTTAATAATCTTCTTTTTGTTTCTTCTGACAGATCTGAGTTCATTTTCATAAATCCAAACTCTAAAGGTCAGTGTGGCTGTGGCGAATCTTTTATGACAACAACTAGTTCTGGAACTGCTAAGCCAGGACATGGTTGAGAGTGCTGTTTAACTTCCAATGTCGATCCATGCTTATGAAGCCTCCCTTCATGACATGTTTGTTGAACATAAAAGCTAATTGCTTTTTTTCCCCATCAAAGAGAAAAGCCTATTGTTTTCTGTAATTTTGTCAGAGAATAAAGGAAATTGAAGGCCTTAAGAAAAGGAAGATGTCATGGCTTCATTTTTCCAGTATACAGAATCCTTCTAACTTTTTGCTGGTAAGGCCTAGTATAGCAGTTTGTACTATCGTAATATTTGTTTAGGTGTTCCTGGTGGTTGATGTAAAGCTATTTGGGATTATGAAACATTGTGTAATATGTAGCCAAGTTATGAAAATAATTTAAATGATTTTACCAAGTTCATTCATTCTAAATATTGGAAGAATTTGTGACATTCCAATTTTTGGCTACATTTTCTTTTACATGATAAATGATTACAAGAATGGCTTCCCATGACAAGTTGAATAACATCGGTTTTCTTTTCATCATTTACTAATGATTTCCCCCTACTTAACCGATGTTTGTGATGGAAGTTTGTGGTATTGTGACACTTTTATCACAATGCTCCCTCATGTCTAATGTCCTTAATATATAGGGTTTATTTGATGGGTTGATCTTGGTCTTAAATATATGACTTATTTTTAATTTTTTGTCAATCTTGGTCCTAAATATATAGGGATGCCTCAGTGTGAGTAAGAAAGTTATGCGTGTGGTTTATAGTGCCTCTTATTGTTGGGGGGAAGCACTATGATTGTTCCATTAATCATTGATTCCATCATCAAGAGGGTTTAATTTTTAATTGAAAATCAGTTCACGAAATTGTTTGCTTACATGGGATATCCGTTCTGTAAGCTAATACAATTATGAATGTTGTGTTATTAGTAGTTTCCTTTGTCTTCTTTTGTGTTGATATATTACCAGCTCCCTTTGGGTTCTTTGCTTCTAATTTTTGCAAGATGAATAAGAACTTTATTTACATTCATCCTCTTCTTTTCCTAGAACTCAAATTTTGGTTCTAGTCCTCTCTCGTTCTCTCGCTTTCCTTTCATTCATCTTCTCTCTTATATAGGGCTACAGATTTTTTTCTAAAGCTGCTCTTCTTATCTACTCTTTCTCCTCTTTCTCAACATTTTCGACTATTTCTGCTTCTATTTATTGGATTCTAACACAATTTCCATTTTTGCAATAAGGATCTTATGCTTGTTTCGGTTTTTTTAGGCTCCAAGTCATCATCTTTGTTGGATTCGGAAATACTTTAAGCTATACTTAGTTGCCTTTTGTATTTTTACTGAAAGGATTTATATGTAAATCTTAAGTGGTTACTTCCAATTAAAATTGCATTTGCTTGTCGAAACATTTCTTCCAATGCGCCTGAGTGGTCATTACCGTGATAAATAATTAATTTTACTACTGGTTTCTCTTATGTATTCAAATTAGTTAAGTAGATTTTACGTTTAAACACCGTTATACAGATTAGCTCTCAACTTGATTTTTTAATTTTTTATATTATCTTCATCTTGCCAAACTCGATTTTGGAGCTGACTCCCCATTTATTTTTTCTCAACACACTCTTCTAAAATAATCAAATTCTAACATATTTAAGAGGGATTAAGAGAACCCTTAAACCTCATTAGTCATACTAAAATTTAACAAATCTTTAATTTTATCTCTGTTTAATATATATCATTCCCTAGAAAAAAAAATCTGTGCAATAGTATAGGATAAAATTATACATTTATAAAAAAAAAGGGTTAATATAACTTTTGGTCCCTGAACTTTCACTCAATTTTGGTTTTGGTCCCTGAACTTTAAAATTTTTGGTTTTGGTCCCTGAACTTTCGGTCAATTTTGGTGTTGGTCCCTGAACTTTGAAAGTTTTGGTTTTGGTCCCTGAACTTTGGGTCAATTTTGGTCTTGGTCCCTGAACTTTCAGCAATTTTGGTTTTGGTCCCTCAACTTTATTTTTTTTTTTTTGAAGTTTTTTTTAAACTGAGGGACCAAAACCAAAACTTTCAAAGTTCAGGGACCAAGACCAAAATTGACCCAAAGTTCAGGGACCAAAACCAAAATTGACCGAAAGTTCAGGGACCAAAACCAAAAATTTTAAAGTTCAGGGACCAAAACCAAAATTGAGTGAAAGTTCAGGGACCAAAAATTATATTAACCCAAAAAAAAATGTAATGATATCACTTAGAAATACAAAAAAAAATCATTTAGTGTCTGCCTTAAATAGGAGCAGATCACTAAAATATTTATCTTTTTACAAATTTCATTCACGTCTTTTTGTTTAAAAAAAAAACATACAAAATTTTCTTCACATCCTCTGCAAGGCAAAACACTCTTTCTCTTCAATTTTTTTGATAAACTATTGATGTAAACCCTTAATCATAATATATTTTATGTATTATTAAATTATAACTCAAATAAACTAATTTAAAAAAAATTCAGTCAAATCAAGTAATGTCTAATTTATTAAATTTTATCAAGATTTTCTTAAAAAACTCAACGTTGATACTCGAAAGTAGTAAACAGCCATGTATTTGCGCGAGACGCGAGTGTGGAGGTCCCCTATGGCACTGCAGCTAACGCCTATGGAAGTCGTCACCAAGATTTAAAAAACCGGATCGGACATCGAACCGGACGAGGCATTGGTTCAAGAGTCTAAGATCCAATCGGGGTCGAACCGGGTCGAACCGGTTATATTAAAATAATAAAATTTTATTGATATTAACATTAATAATCATTAATATCAAAATGTAAATGTAGATAAGTATGTATGATTCATCAAATATGAATATTTTAATGTTTTTATATAGGGAAAAAAAGAAAATATTAGTTGATTACACGTGAAAATAAATATTATTCTACAATCCACAGACTAAAATATAAATATTAAGAGTAACAATAATTAAATATTAAGTATATGCAAGTAAAATAGCATTTAAAGTATTATAGTTTCCTAATTTCTAAAATTGAGTGGAGTGAAAGTTAGTAATTAAGTGAATTATAATAAAATGAAAATTTTTTTATAAAAAAAGGGTCAACCCGGTCCAACCCCCGAGTTGGCCGGGTTAACCGGTTTTCCCTGGGTCAACGTCCCTCCCGGTTTTAGAGGCTGTAACATCCTAAAAATTTAATTGTTTAGTGGGAGTAAATAAGAATGTATTAATGAGAATATTTGAAAGATTTTGAGGTATTTTTGAGGATATTAAAGGCCTAGTTTTTCCCTTATTTGACGGATAATAATTTTTGGGGAAATTATTTTTAGACTCAAAAGAGATTATTGTGGAAGTAAATAAATAAAAGATATTATCGGGAAAATTTTGAGAGTAAAAAGAAAATTTTTGGTTCAAAAGAAATATCTTATTTGAGGATTTTAGGACCGAGTAGTGCATTATTCCCAGTCTTTTTCCTATTCTTCCTGTGACTCCTCAGTTCCTCGCCCGTGAGTATCAAAATTCTCACTGTGCATCAATTATTATTTCCACAACCAATCACATTCAACTACTATTTATATATATTATATTATATTATTAATATATTATATTATTATATTATTATTATTATTACTATTCATTACTATTGAATTACTGTGCATCAATTATATAAACTCTCACGTCCCTCGTCTCTCTCACTCTCGTCCGTCTCTTCCTCTCTCTCTCTATTGCTCTCTCTTTTATTTACTTATCGGAGTCCGTCGACGTAGGAATAGTAAGCTTTTCGGCCAACTAAGCACATTTTTGGAACCCCGTAAGTCTCCTCTACATCCTTATGTCTTTAGTTTTTCGTTTTGCTATACTTGGAAAATTAGGCTTTGTCTAAATTGATATTTCTGGGAGTCCTAAGCTTAATAAATTGAAGCTTGGACCTTGATTATAAGTTCCTTTTAATATATTTTTCATTATTGAAGGTTTTTCTAATTATTGGGAATTTTTGGGATTTGTAGATATTTTAGAAATTAGGACTTTTGATGATCTGAGGTACTAATGGTTTAAATTGATAATTTTTAGATGTTTATTAAGGTTATATGAGGAGATTTAACTGATGGATTCGACTGAAGTTTGGACCCAAGAAAATATTGATGGATAAAGTTTGGAATTAGTGGGATTTTAAGTAGGTAATTCTGTAATTCCGGATGTTGAATATGGGTTTATGGATTTATGGGATTAGTTTATAATTAACAAAAATAATATTTAATTAATAATATTTATCATTTAGTAATATTTTTATCCGGAATAAAAAAATAAATGTATGTATATATTTAGGGGTAGTTTAAGGTAAAATTGTGTTAGAGTACTTTTAGGTAGTATTGAGCAATATATTAATAGATATTTATATTGATATTGTAGAGTCTCATTAAGAATTACGGAGTGACTTTGTGTGATTATCTGTGAGCTAAGGAGCAACAGGTAACTCTGGAAATTTCTTTCGTATGCTTGTGAATTATGTGTAGTTTTATTTTAATTAATTATCACACAATAATAAGTTTGTCACTTTTTCAAGCATGCTTGCTTATTGCCTATTTGCTATGGAAAATAAATTACGCTTGTTTTATTTTAAGCATGCTTGAGTATATTGAGTATATCTGAGCTGATAATTATTTATGAATTATTTATGGTGTAATGATGATTGCATTTGCATCCATGAGGGGTTAAGATTTGAAGAGGAGATATATGATATTCGTACTACCACGTGGTAAGCCATCACTTGGTGCACAGTGGATGGCATTTGTCAGGGCCCCTCCTTCTATGTTTTCCTTTGGCCGGGATTGCATTGGAGTTGTGGGACATGTGACACCTCCTTAGTATGATTCTTTAAGGAGGGGAGCCATAGTCCATACTTGAGCTCTGTATCTTTGGCCGGATACATCTTAGGTACTGGTGAGCTTGAGATAATTCAGTTGTATGAATTAGTTCTCTATTGGACAATATGTGTTAGCCTATGGCTCCAGTCAGCGGAATAAGGATGGACGGTGAAATAAGGGGTTGCATATTGCACATATAAATATTTATTTATGAGTACAATTCATTGAGAATTTAAATGAAAGTTTTCCCTATGTTGGGTATATATATATTTGAAAACCATGGGTTGTACGAAGAACTACATGTGTATAATTGGTTAAATTAGAATTATACGTGATTTGCTTGTGTATTTTAGGATTTTTCGGTAGTTACTGAGATGTCGATCTCATTCTATTATTAACATTTTCCAGGTGATTAACCTAATAGGAAGCAAGGGAGGACACTTGAGAAGTGAGCTTTGAAGGCTCTTTGTGCTACTTAAGTTTATGTTATGTTGTATTTATTTTGCCATGTACTTAAGACTTTATGTTTTATTATGTTGTATAAATTATCGTGAGGTTTTAAGATTTTCACTATGACATGGGACGTATTTGAACTAAATAATTATCTATGCTGGATATTGGATAATTTTTAATGCTATAATAGCATTTTGGTCAAGTGCTTGAACAAGAATTTTGGGGGGTGTTACAGAGGCCGCCCGGACCGGACCAATGACCGGTTCAACGGTCCGGTCCGGTTTTTTGCTCATTGGTCGTCACTGCTTGATCGTCTTCCTTCCCAAAACTCTGTAACCAGTGAGTTACATTCCTTTTCTCTCTGTATCATGTTAATTCTGACGCCCCTATTTGAGGCTTTTTTTTATTTTATTTTTATTCCATGATGTTGTCGGTCGGTTCTGCCATTGAAGTCTCTGGATGCTGGCATATTCAATTTAGATTCTATTGAGGCTTTGTGGTTTCATTGTCATGTAAAATTGCCGCAATATTGGAATGATAAAATTGTATTGCGTGATTTTTTTATTTTTTTTTGTGACCAAAGTATTGCGTGATTTAGTATACCGGGAGTTTCAGATATTGAATTTATCACCATTCTTCGTATGTATTCTCCCCCCATTTGTTATTGACAAGTCTCTTCTTGATTAATACTTCCTGTATATGTAGTAGCAGTTGACTTTTTTGAAAAATGATTACTCCCATTTTAAAATAGATTTGAGATAATTTTTGATATATTTGGGGAGTGATTGATGGTAAATTAAATATATTTGCTTTATATTTTAATAAGATATCAATTTGATGCATGATTCGGGGATTTGATAATAAATATCTTAGTTTTTAAATTAAAAAGAAGAAAAAGAATAATAAATATTTCAGCCTAGGAAAATGCTAAATAAATAATCAATGGTTTAAAATCTAAAAAAGAGAGAGAGAGAGAGAAAATATTTACATCCATTGTTATTATTATGGGAAAAAGACAAAAAAATACCTTTTGAATGTTTTAAAGGACAAATCAGTCCCTCAACATTTGGAAATCCCATATTAGACCCTGGGGATGAATCTGGTATTTTGAAATGTTACTGAAAGACCTTTTTACCCTTATTGAATGATTTCTCCCCTTTTTTTCTTTGGACATGAAATCTTGTTTCCTCCTTTGCGCTGGTCTCCCTTCATCATTCTAGCCACCACCTTCATCACCCTCACCCCCAACCAAAATCTAACATCGATCACCATGAACAGCCACCACACCGTCGTCCCAACCTCAGGCCAAGGCTTCCCACTCTCTGTCTGCCTCCACATCTCTGTAAGCATGCGTCGTTTTCCCTTCATCTTCTTCAGCCTGCATTTCTACCAATTTGATCTCACAGACCCAAAGGAAAGCGATGGCCTTAAGATGAAGAAATTGTTCGCTCCGAAGACGGGTCCTCAACAAGACAATGCCGTCCAATTGATTAACTCCGATTTCTAGGATCTCAGTCTTACTGTCGCAAATCTCGCCCCTCATGCCGTCAAACTTGATGGCCTCGGCTTTGGCACTTCTCTCCTTCAGTGGGTTGCTTCTCTCTCCGCCATGTACGATCCTTCTTACTCCTTTTGATCTTGCAATTAGTTCAATCATGTGATGCCTTTATGGTTTTGATTTTAACAAAGTCTTTTTTGCCAGCAATTGATTTTAATAAAGTTACAGTTTCTGCCACAATCACTTTTTGATTTTGCTTGTAAGATGCATAAAGGGTTTTTTGTAGAATCGATATGGTTGTTGTTCAATTCAATATCCTGCTACTTGTCGATTCTGAAGTGTTTTTAGTAATGGGTTTTGTAATGGATATTTTCAACAATTCAAATTGACAGGGGGCAGGGTCTTATCGGTTAAAGTTGTCTTTTTGCAACCCACATGGTTTGTTGCTTTTGCATGGTCACTTAAAAGATCTATCTTGATGTGAATGGTTGTGATATATAAGAACATGAACCATCTCATGTAGCCCACTTGTTTTCCAGTACGTTTATACTACCCCAACAAAGTTGCAACATTAGAAATTTAGAACTATTATTTACTAAATTTTGGGGCGATGCTAAAGATTCTTTCTGAAAAGTTTGAGGTTTGTTGCTATAATTTTGTATTGTGTTTAGCTAATGATGTTGATGGCTCATTATTTTATTTTTGATGATGTGGGTCTTAATGAACGACATCGGAGATAATAGAAAGCTTTTATAGAAAATGATAATAATTTCTGTTTCTCCCCTATTAATTAATCTACTGGTCTCATATTTGTGATTGCTTCCTGTTCATGGATATTAATCTCAACTTATCCTTGATGATTTCTATCTTTATTCCAGCTTTTCATTTCTGCAAATTTTTCCTTGGACTATACATGGCCTGCTGTTATGACTCTTTTAAAAAGGCAAGGTTGTCTTCCTCAACACACTTACCTTGACTACCCAATCACCAATCTCTTGGCTGCTCTATTCTTTGCTTTCACTTTTGGTGGGATTGGCAAGAACACCCCTGATGTCCTAATCACCAATCTCTTACCTTGACTACTCAATCACCAACTTTTCTAGGTGAATATTTTCTGTATTCAAAGTAGTTGTAAGATAGGATGTCATTGTTTCAAGGCAAGATGCATCAAATTGAATTACTTGAATCATAAAAAATCACTAGCTGGAGTTGAACTATAAATCCTTTTGGTCAGTAAAGTTTTAGAAACAAGTGTCAGTATGAAATAACTTGGACACTCTTAATTGAGTGATTCTTATGATTATGCTTGTATGAAGATTGTAATTACGTAGATCATTATGTATGGCCTGGTGCTTGTAACCAAGAAAAAGCTTGCTTGACTATGTCTAAATCCTAAATATAACTTATCTGGTTTGTTAATAATAAACTTCTTAAACCTAACAATGTCCTAAAAATGATATTAAGGTGTTAGAATCTTAAGTTTTGATGAGGACTGGACTCTATAGATAACATAAGTAAAATGAACAGATAGCATATAACTTAGTCTGAAAAGAATTGAGATAAGAATCAAGGTATATGACTAAGGAAAAGTATAAGGTATCTAAACGTTGAACAAGTCCTATAGATAACAGATACACTATCGCTTGACTGAGAGCCTATCGCTAATAAATGAAGAGATAAGGGTAATATTGGCTAATGAAGTCTTGGCAATAAACTGAAAGTAAGTATTCCTATCGCTAAGAACTTCACTATCGCAAATGAAATAGTTTGAGCTACTCTAAGCAAAGAACAATAGATTACTATCTCAGACATGCCTCTATCGCTAAGGTCTCATAACAGACAAAAGACTGATTAGAACAACTGTATTAAACCATAGTCACTAGCGATAGCATGAATAGCTAGCGATAGCAGAACTCTTAGACATACAGATGAGTTGCTATGTAGAACTGGATGTAGGCAGTGTTTGGCCGAACCAGTATAAAGGATTGTCTTTAAGTTTTTAAAGTTTAATTTTTGAAAAGCACAATTCACCCCCCTATTGTGCGTTTTGCCACCTTCATAAGGTTCTTCTAGTCTTGTGCACTTAGTTTACTATGAACTGTTTGAACACCGCATTGCATATTATTGCTCACAATTGGGCTATGATCTACAAATGTGTTTTGTGATGGGATAACTGGTCCTCTGTTCTGTTTCCACTGGTGGGAAGTACTATTTGAGATAGAATATTAGTTATCATTCAGAAATATAAGGTTTATGTGTACTTCATAAACATAATTTATTTTACCATCGAACGTTATGCTTGTGAACCATCAAGTTTGCCAAAATATCCTCTGTGCAAAGAACTAGATATTAAATTGAGAGATGAAAAAACAAGAAGGTTATTATTCTTTTCTTGTGTTTGATAACTTCTGGCACTGATTTTGTCTAGGTGCTGATGATTGTGGCATTCATTTCATTTTCAGGTGAAAAGCTCCAAATGGTAAAAAATAATGCAGTTGATGGTGCCAATAGAGTTTGAGTACATGAGAGTGGTAGGGCCATTCTATGATTGGTGGTGATTGGTGATGTTTATACATGAAAAGTGTTGGGTCTTCTTGAACAGCTAACCCCTACAAAGTGATTTAGACGCGCCTGATTATAGATTGACTGCGCTAGATGTTACTCTAGGACTTGTATTTGTAGTTATTATGAAATTAACATGTTTTAAGACAATTTAACAAGATGTAAGCGTTCCACTTTTTGTATGATAAAATTGTTAATTCCTATAATGAAGTTGTAAACGGTGACAACAACTATTATGTTGTAAATGATGTTTTTAGTTTAGTGACAAGGGAACATTAAGTGGCATGATGACGTTAATGTTAACTTGTCATTGAATATGTAGAAAAACTCCATGTCAATGAAGAATGTGGTTTTATGTAGCTACTTTAGTGTGTTATGAACAAAGAAGTTTAGTTTCAGTTGGACATGGGCAACTACAAACATGACAGTTGCTGTCAGCATTACAAAACTTGTTAATATGTATGATATTGTTGTTAATACCTACGAAGAAGTTGTCAATTGTTAAGATGAAGTTGTTAATGCTTGGGATGACGTTCTTAACTCGGAGTGTTAATCTCATTGACATTGCTAGCAACAACGTTCTAAGTTGTTAATTGCTAATCAGACGTTGTTAATTCTGATGATAAAGTTGTTAATAATGAAGATGAAGTTGTTAATGGCTGGTGCAAAAATCTCGTTCACTTTGCAAGAAAGGTTTAAGTTGTTAATCGCTATTCAGCTGATGTTAATTCCTACGATCAAGTTGTTAATGCTGATGAGAAAAATGGTTAAACTTGTTTGTTTTGTAATAAATATATGCAAATAGACCTGTGAATATACCATCAAGAAACATAGAGTGTGTAGAAAAATATTGTCCTCTTCCCGAGCTTTCTCTCCGGCCTTGCTCTCTTAGCTTTTTCACAGTATTTCATCCTCTTAGACTCCGACAATGTTTTCCATTCTCTTACAACCTCCTCATTTTTAGCTAACATTGATTCTGCTTTCTTCGTACCATGCTTCTTGGACCATCGCTTCTTATACAAATTCAATCCAGTTTGCCGAGGATTTGGGCTGATCTCTTCATTGGTAGAGGTACTAGTTTCTTTTTCATCTGGCACTCCTTTTGAACAATCTCCTTTTCTGTGACCCATAGTCTATCCTGGAATGAAGATATCAAATCACACCAATTTAGTCTAACATCCATAAAAGTAGGATAATCTATGTTTCCTCACTTCAAAGTTTTAGAATCAATTCAATATCATCAATCTAGACACTACATTGCAATCTTGAAACTCCACACACACCTACTCAAATTCCCGATTTTATCCACACTCAACAATAAATTTTCATTAGTTTATACTTTCAGAATTTGCTATCTTCCTCCTCAATAAGAATTGAATATCATTGATTCAAATTAATCAGTTCAAGAGGAATCCATGTACAACACATAACTTATCTTCCAAAGCCTCCTAAACTTCAAGATTACTAGTAAGCTTCAATAACTTAGCTTCAATTTTGTACAAATTTAAACTCACATTTTCAGAGAGAAACCAACAGAAACAATCGAACCATAAATCATTAGATATTAAACAATCCGACCAACAGAAACAAATTTAAACTTGAAGATTACTTGCTACTGTAAATCCATAAATCATCATACAATCAGACATTAAAATGCTATGATCCAAAGTTCACTACAATAATAGGACCATTCTGAAGTTTCTCTCCTACCTTAACACCTATACCCAACAGAAATCAGAAGAAGGATCAAGAACTTGCTTAGAGAATTTGAAATCAGAAAATGGCGAGGGAGATATAGTGATTCAGATTCACAGCTTTAAGAATCAATACCCTTTGATTTCGCAAGCTGAATTCGAAACACAACTTATCAACAAAAAACCGTGTTCAATATCAAATTAACTTAGCAACAAATCAAATCACATGATTTACAACATTGAAACTAATGCCTCCAGGGAAAAATTGAAAGAATACCTTAGTATTGATTTTCAATAACACATTAGTAAGATATTGATTATTGACCCTCCATGGACACATGCACTGATTAATAATTTCAAAGTCAGCAAGATTCTTCTTTTTCCAAGGACCTAGAAGATTTAAATGGTTATGATTTAGACCAAATGAAGTTATATAAGACCAACCATAAATATCATAATTTTTCCCATTTCTTGGATTGAATTCTTCTCCATTGCTATACTTCAACTGCAGAAGATAGAAAAAAATCATTTTGCATGCTTTATAGATGACAATATCACAAATTTAAAGCTTAAATAAAGCAGCCATCAATACTATTGTTCATGAAATTCCCTCAAGACAGATTCCTAGGTGGAATAGAGTAGAGCTATCTGTTACTCTTTTATCAAAACTCTTTTATCAAAATAGACATCAATTATATTGTAAGTATCAATAATTAAAGTCTATTTCTTTTCTGTTTATTGTTCAATTAAAACTTGAGGATTTCTTTTATGTTTATTGGTCAATTAAAATTTACCATTAAATAACCACATTCACATTTCACAGAGCAAAGGTCAAAATGTCACATTGACTACAAAGAGCAATCCAACAGTTAATTCGAAACAACAAAATGCCATCAACAATATTGTGCAAGCATCAACTAGGAAAGTGGCAACAATGGAACAATTATAATTCAAAACATACATAAACATGAAATTAAGAGACTCAATGAATTATTAAGCCATCAGCTTTGGTCAACCTGCTTACTGGAAGCAATAACACCTAATATTCTCCGTTAAAATGAAAAACAACCCAATAATCAATATGAAACAAGACAACTGCAATTAACTATATTGAACAAACATCTGCATGGCAAGGAATTGATTCAAGGAAAAGCTTTGCCCAATACAAGTGCTACCTCAAAATTTCCAATAAAAGCGGATCTTCCCTTTCTCAAAATTACCATACTTTATTTATTTGAATAATCTAGTTTTGAATAAATAAAAATAGAATGCATGTCTATTACTCTTCTATCAGAAGCAGGCAAAGTTAGAGGAAGGAAGAGTATAGTAGAACCAAGAAGAAAGCGAGTAAATAAGAAGGAGGAGTTGTTAACAGTGCTAACTCCAGAGTCTAGACTATCATATGCAAGATATTTTCTCCATACACCATACAGATCTCTTAAATGAACCCAAATGCATAAACTAAACAGAGTAAATTAACAAGAGATAAAGAGGGTGCAGATCATACAATAAAAAAACAAACAAGATTCTACATTGGGGGGAAGCTAAGTGTATTGAATCTTACATGAGAATAACAAAAACTCTAATTGCAACTCATCAGATTCACAGAACAACATATACTATACAGATCTCCCCTTGCTTCAACGAACACCAACAAACAAAGAAGAAGGAGAATATCGATCGTGGTGAAGGAGGACTGTTCCTTACCTACTTTGTGATACTGATGAGGTGAATGATTTCGCGTGCTCGAAAGTGGATTCAGCTGTGAGGGAATCCAATCTGAGAGGTCGACTATTTCACCGAAAGGGAGTTCGATTTCTCCGATTTGAGGTCTGTGAGGAGTGTAAGGTTTGATGGGTCTGTATGAAGGGCTGGAGTTTGTCCGAAGGGATGGGTGGACTTCAAATAGGATCTGGGTGTTTGGGTATATGGAGAGGGCAGGTATGTGAGAAAGGGTATTATTGTCTTTAACAAACATATTGAAATCCCAAATTGCTCCCCAGGGACTGACATAGGATTTGAAAATCTTTGGGGACTGATTTGTCCTTTTATATATTAGAGGGGATTTTTCTGTCTTTTTCCCTATTATTATTATGGAGTATACTTACATCCAATGCGCTACAACCAGTGCAACCAATTCACTACTCACTAGATGACATGTGGATTTTACACCAACTCAACATTTAACACCATCACTCAACGTCTCTCATCCTCCTTCTCTCTCTTCCCTCTCTTTGCTTGTCACAATTCTACAGATCTAAACAAGTCCGATGAATGAAACAAAATCACACCTTCCATTTTAAGATAAAGTCTCACGATCCCCAGACGTTTCTATTACATTGATGCAATAAATCCAACTTGAACACATGCTGGAACCCTATGTTTAAGCTCTTTTGCTGCCCTCCACAGCCTCCTAGTCATATCCTTCCATCCCTTACATACCCTCTCCACCGTCAACAATCTCGTCGGCGGCAACCTCTTCATTACCTCCCACAAAAGATTCACTGGCAAACCACACTAATTCAGATCTGGCTGACTTAACAAACAGATTTGGATCCTCACCGTCAAATCTAGATTAGAGAGTCGGATCGAATCATTCGGTATGGTCATTGGCATCATTAAACGATAACGAGCATCGGAGCCGAGGGTAAGGCAGACATGGCGGCTGTGATTGAAGAACTATGCTGAGAGATAAGAAGAATCTAATTCTTATTGATTGAATTGGTTGTAGATTTTGATGTTGATTTTGGATTTTTTTTAATTCTAAATCTAATTGTTATTGATAGATTCAGATGAGGTTTCTTGCTTAGATTTGATTTTCGTTTGGCGTGAGATTTAAGCGTTGTTTCTTGAGTTGATTTTAGTTTGAAGTTTTTTGGAGTAAAGGAGGTCATGTCTCGTGAATGGAGGAGGAGAAGGAGAGAGAGGGCAGAGAGAGACGGAGGAAGGAGACATTAACTGAAGGTGTTAATTGTTGAGGTGGTGCAAAATCCACATGGCATGCAGTGAGTGGTGAACTGGTTGCACTGGTTGTAGTGCACTGGATATAAGTTCTTTCCTATTATTATCACTCCATTTAAGATATTGCAATTTGATTGGTGAAGCATGCCACGTGGTTTTGATTGGTGAAGCATGTCATATGGGTTCCATTTGAGTTCTTGAATCAAAGCCACTGCCATTCATTCAAGAGAAAAGGGCCATTTTTGGCCCGGAAGTTTTGCCTTTGGAGCAATTTTGGTCTGGAAGTTTTTTAGGACCTATTTTGAACCGAAAGTTTATAAAACATAGCAATTTTGACCTGGGGCTAATAGAGTTATAACGGTGACACTATTTGCAATGTAATTTATGACATGTGGCAAATTTAGACTACTAGGCCTTGAAATTTTTTTAATAAGATATTTATTTTTGAGTTACAAAATTCCTTTAACTTCAAAAGTTTTACCTACCAAATCCCTTAATTATTTTCTCCCATAATAACCTCTTTTGAACATAAGAATAATTTTTCCAAATTTATTATCCTTAAAATAAGGGAGAAACTAAGCATTTAAAATTCTTAAAAATGCTTCAAAAATTCCTCAAATATTCTCATAATCCATAATCTCTCATAAATCAATTCCTAATTAGCCAACTAATCCACAATTAAATTTCTAGACTACTAAGCCTTGAAATTTAGACTAATAGGCCTTGAAATTTCCTTTATTATGGTGAATGTATGATTTATTGTTGCTCTATAATTGGAATTTTTAATCTGAAACCTCATTCTCTCATCTTTGTGTTGTTTTCGGTTGAGTTGAAATTGTTTTGTGGTTTCTATTCATCAATGATTTTTTTTCAGACGGTGGCTAAATTAAAGTAAATAGACATTAAGATTAGCTAGATGTAGATGGAGTTGATTTTTTTTGATGTTAGATTAGTTAGATGTAGATGGAGTTGATTTTTGGTTTGATGTTGGGTTCCTCACTGATTTTTCGAAATCAAAGTGTGCTAGTATGGTTTATCTTGCTATTGAATTGAGCTCAGTTTTGAGGTCAAAAGCTATATGAATACAGAGATTGTGTCTTATGTAAACATCCTAGAAATTTAATTGAGGATTAGTGTGCTAATTAGGAATTGATTTATGAGAGATTATGGATTATGAGAATATTTGAGGCATTTTTAAGAATTTTAAATGCTTAGTTTCTCCCTTATTTTAAGGACAATAAATTTGGAAAAATTATTCTTATGTTCAAAAGAGGTTATTATGGGAGAAAATAATTAAGGGGTTTGGTAGGTAAAACTTTTAAAGTTAAAGGAATTTTATAGCTCAAAAATAAATATCTTATTTGAAAAATTTCAAGACCTAGTAGTCTAAATTTGTCACGTGTCATAAATTACATTGCAAATAGTGTCACCGTTATAACTCCGTTAGACCCAGGTCAAAATTGCTACGTTTTATAAACTTTCAGGTCAAAATAAGTCCTAAAAAAACTTCCAGACCAAAATTGCTCTAAAGCCAAAACTTCCGGGCCAAAAATGGCCATTTTCCCTTCATTCAATGACACCATTTGGAGAAAGTGAAAAAGCAAGACCTAGAAGCAAAATAAAAAGTTTCACGGGATTAAAGACACTGGAGGGTACACACACTTCATTGTTCATCTTCATCTATCTAGCGTCGTCTTCTTCAGCGAGCTTGAAAGAACCAGCGAGTACCAAATGGGGCAAGAGAGAGGAGCTTAGGTTGGGTTTATCATCTCCACGGTAGGACGAGAGGACTGTGGAGGTGGTAGATTTGGGACCGTCAGCACCATCGATCTGCTTGGCCAGAGAGCTCGTACAGGAAGGGAAGAAGAGGAAGAAGCGCATTTGTTAGGGAGTTCTCTAAACAATTCTTGTTCCTTTTCTTATTGCTTCTAGTTATGCTATCTGAATTTGAATTTGTGGTTACTGATGGAATGATTTTGTGATTTCATTTTTAGTATGAGTAGTTAGTTAATTTGTTCTAGGTTTATTTTGAAGCTTTGTATGGATTGATGCTTAAAATTTTGTCTTTTGATGATTAGTGACTATTATGTTGTGGATTTCATTTGTGCTTAATGTTTTCTAAGTGGGTGGCCAACATTTAGATTGTTTGCTTAATTAGTGGCTTGAGAGAGCATTAATTAGGTAAAGAACTAGATTAAATCCAAACATGTCTTGAAATCCCAAGTTGGGATTGAGGGTTAGTTAGTGAGATAGAGATATTCGATCATTAACCAAGTTTTGTAAAATTGAAGTATGATGTTTATAGAGACTAATTAACATAATATGTAGTAAGAGATTACGCATATTATAGTTAATTAAGGTTTGGGTAAGCTTGAGAGAGTTATTCAAATGGATAAGACTTCAAACAAGATCATAATGAAGATTAATTATCATTAGATAAAGAACAATTAAGCATCAAGAAATACAAAGTGGATAAATAATTCTAGATTCCTTTTGTTTTGATTTAAAGTTTCAATTTAGTTTTTTGTCAAGCTATTTTTATTTTAGGTACTTTAGAAATTCCAAAGTACAAAAATTTTCAATCAACCTACTTGATAACATAATTGTGATGATCAATCCCCTTTTGCCTTAGTCCTTGTTGAAACGACAACATTTTCTATACTATTTTTTACGACTCGTGCGCTTGCAAATATGCTAAACCTCGGACAAATCAAAAAATCTAAGGCAATGTTTGGTTCAACTGAGGTGAGAGGAGGGGAGGGGAGGGGAGGGTGGTTTATGGACTTTATTTGGCTGGAGGGGAGGGGAGGGGAGGGGAGGTTTGATTTCTTGTTTGGTTTAGAAAGGGAGGGGAGGGAGCAAATTATAAGTTGACAATTATACCCTTATAATTTTGTTTCAATTTTTTCTTCCTTTGTTTATAAGGTTTGATTGCACCTTGGAAGAACCGGTGTGATTTGCGAAGATGGACATTCCTATAGGGATGTGACAACATTAGGTCTGGTGCACCTGAAATGATAAGAGAAAACCTTTAGAAAACATTGGAGTTCAAATCTCAAAGTGTCTAATATTTTTGCTTCTTGAGGGACCTAGAAATCTACCTATGTTTTTCTTATCCCTTGTTTTTAATGGGCTTATGTCTACCTAATAATGGGTTAAAATCTTGTGGGTGGTTGTATATTGGCCTAAGATGGTTTTTGGTAAATCAAAGTTTTGAAGTTCGTCTCTTATGATTTCGAAATGATGTATTAAAAAGGGGTGTTTAATGTGTTCAACAAGCTTTTTGATATTTTTAAATGAATATTAATTGTTGAAATTATTTGGGTCTTACTTTAATTGAAATTTCGATTATCAAAGCTCCAAAGTCTTGAGGCTTTGGGGTGTTTTTTTAAGAGAGTTGTTGCTAAATGGTTTAATGGTTTTGGAAAGAGTTTATGAGAGCTAAATAAATGTTTTTAATGCTTTAAATTCTTGAGTGGTGACTTAACTCAAATTTTGGTGTTGCAAATTTTTGAAGGATTGCTCTTATGAAAAGAGCTTTGGAAATTTCAATAGTATTTGGGTAGTCCACTAGGTGTAGTGGATTGATTTGGTGTTGGGAAAGATATTGGATGAGTTGTTTGGATTATATATATATAGATATATATATACATATGAATTGTACAATTGTCCTAGAGATGGATATTGATTAAAATGGTTATTTGAGGATTAATTGAGAAGGATAATGATTGTTGTGGATGAGTTGATTACTGTGAATGATGTGGCTATTAATTGAGGATTTAACAGTTCAATTAAAACAAAAATGTGATATGGGATGTTGGGATCAATTGTGACATTTGGGATTTTGTAGTTAGTGATTGGTCTTAGATAACTTGGGATGAGAGTCTTAGGCTTGGGTTGTTCCCAAATAAACTTGTTATATATGATTCAAATCATTGATGTGGCATTGTTGCCTTGTTGGTTATTGTAGAGTCTTAATATCTGGATCTTTGAGCTTCGAATTAACTCCTTGTGGTAAGGCTTTGGGTAATATTTAATTGTGTAAAAAAATGTAACAACTTCCTTGTCTTAATGATGTGTATGTAATTGGTAAAATTTGAAATGGTGAAATCCTAAAATTGGCACGTATGCCTTGCGTTGGATAAGGTATGTGATGCCTAATTCAACTACCTTAGTTATGTTGGAATTATTTGCCAAGAATTGATTATTATGGAAAATGAATATGCATAGAAAACAGCTAAAATTGCTCTTGAAATTGAGCCATTGTTGTGATACGTTGTTGATAAAACTATTGTGATTTAAATTATCTACTATTCAAGTAGCATATATGTTTGCATATTGTTGCATTTGATTGGTTGGTTCTAATGCCCTTGAGCTGTGGCTCATCCCCCTTGACGAGATGTGGTTTCCCGATGGCCATTAGGTGAACCTTTGAGGTTTTTGGACTTTGGAACTGATTCTTGGTGATTCTGTCGAGTATTGGTGGTTTGTCTCTTTGGAGGCATTTGAATCCCATACACTTATGATATGTTTCTTTAGAGGCTTTTGGATTACGTCTTTCAATTAGTTGTCTCTCTCGAGGCTTTTGAATCACATTCTCGAAACTAAGTGATTTTCAAATTAATAATGCTTGGTATATATGATGTTATTTGATTTTATCAATTACATTGTATCATATCATTATTTCCTAGATAATTGATTATTACCACTGGCCCATATAACTGTACTTTTGCACACGCACACACATGTAGGACAATATGGGAATCATAAGTGTTACTGGGACTTTGTCTCATTAGTTACTGTTTATTTTAAGGTTTTAAATCCGGTGCTAGACAAGAAGGCAAGGGGCCGGGGAACTGGCGGACAGTGAGATCTCTAAGGTTATTTCTTTTGAAATGTATATTGCCAATCACTAGAATGACATTTTGATAGAGTGTTATCGTATCCTGCCATGGATATTGTCTCTTTAAGTCGTTGGACCTACAATACAAAGAACATGAGCTTTGATACCCAATGTTAGATAGGAGAAATACACAATAGTGTTATGACACTTGAGTGTTTTGAGTCAAAAGCTCTAAAACACATTTTAACTTTCCTTAAATCATTTATTATACATTTTCTTAATTAAATTATGTTTTAGTTATCATAAAAACATTGGAATTCAATATTAATGAAAAAGGATTAAAAGTATACCTTTCAAATTTAAAGGACTAAAAATAAGTGTTGATGCAACTAAATATTTAATTCATCCTTAATATTTTTTATAATACTTATATGGCCCTTTATCCTTAATATTTTTAATAATTCTTATATAGCTTTATACTATTAATATAAAACTACCTACATATTACTTAGAAGTGTCTGTGCAAGATAAATAAATTAAATAATTTAATCCACTATTATTTTTTTATCTTATTATAATATTCTTTTGCCCACCATTGGTGGTTGATAGAGGGTATCTCGCTTTAAAAAATATTATGTGCAATTGTCCAAAAAATGGGAGAATTGCAAATAGGTCCCAAGTAAGAGAATTAATTTCAGACAGGTTAATTGACAACTCCTTCAGTTGTTAATCAAGGCTATTACAGTTGTTAATAGTTGTCATTAACAACTCCTTGGGATATCTCTGAAATTAATTCTCTTGCTTGGAACCTATGTGCAATTGTCCCAAAAATATTATGGACAATATAGACAAAAGTAGCAATTTAGTCTCGGAACATCCTCGAGGGCGTCCGTAACCATCTAACTAATAAATTTCGCTCCCCTGCCGCCATTTCGTTCTTTTCTTTTCAATAAACAACAACATTATTAATAATGACGGTATAGAATGAGAGAAACTCTTAGGGGTTTGTGGTCCTACTAATTACAATCAAACATGTAATATCTTATGTGAAAGTTTTAATTGCGCCCTAAAAAATTATTTAACTGATAAATTTATTTTTTTTAATTTACAGAATTAATAAAACATAGTATCTTTTAGATAATGTTTTAGGGCGCCCAATCATATTAAAATTTTCACATAAGACATTACGTGTTTGATTGTGATTGGTTAGACCACAAATGACGTGACAAACTAGGTTCACCTAATAATCTCTTTTGCTATAGTGTGTAATGTTGAAAATAGGGAAAATTAATGACATTAACAAAAAATTAAGGTTAAAGTATATTTTTGATCATTTATGTTTGTATCAAGTTTCAATCTAATATTTTAACTTTGAAAAGTACACTTTTATTCCTTTTTTGCTAATATCATTACTTTCATTTAATGAATAGCAATGACTTATCAAACATAAAAGGTGATTTTATAATTAAATATAGATGAAAAATAACTAATTTTTAAAATATAAGAATAATTATACTAAAAATTTAAATTTAAATATATTTTGTCAACATCTAATCTAATTCTAGATTCACAATTTAAGATTTGGTGAGTAAACATTTTCCTTTAATTGAAACTAACAACATTAAAAAAAGGGGGTAAAAGTGCACTTTTCAAACAAAGGACATAAATTAAAATAAAAATTTTAAATTATCAAATTAACATTGATCAAACTTCCTATATTTTCTCTCTATATCTCAACTATTTCTCCTTTTAATCATCCATTAACCCCCCTCCCCCCTCCCTCCCCCCTCTTTTCTCTCTCTCATTAAATAAATAATTAAAAAAAAGTAATTCCGATGGGACCATCACAAAAATCATATCCTAGTGTTTTTAGATGAAATATGTTATCTATATTCTGTTTTCCCCATAAAAAGAAACAAAATTAAAAAAAATAGTTTTTTGAATAATTAGGTTGTTTGATACTACTTTGTTTATTTTTATATTTTGAATTTAACTTTAATAAAATAGATTGTCGACATCGTAAAGAAAAATTATCTACATCCTTCATATTTTGCTTGATTTGGGGAAATATTTCTTTTAATATTGTACTACTTTCATTCCTAAATATAAGATATATTTTATTTTTTTTAGAATTTTGAAAAAGCTAAAAAAGTTGGTTATAAATTTATTTGTCTGAATTTTTTCTCTAAACTAGTTTATTTAACTTATAAACTAATATATAATCTAATAATACATAAATTACATTATGATTAAATGGCTCATTTAGCTTCTTTAACTTCTCTAAAGAAAAGTTAACTAGATCTTATATTTAGGAATGGAAGTAGTAGTTTTAATAAGTTTGCTGTTTCTTTATTTCCATGATTCTTCTTAAATAATAATGATTCAATAATAATCATTAGTATTAAGCATCAAAATATATTTGAAATTAGTTAAGATTTCTTAAACTTATTGAAATTCTAAAATATAATTCAAAACATTTTGAATGTAATCTTAGCCATATCAGAGTTAACGCTAAACTGGCTAACTTATTTAACTTACATTAATTTGCTGGAATAAAAATCAAATCCTGCCTAATAGTACAAACGGATGAAACCTCTTGATTCGTAGGAAAGAAAATTTTCATGTATATCATAATAAATTCTAGAATGATATCCACCAACAACAATATACTCATTCTTTTGCGATTCTAGTTACTCTTTATATTAAAAAAATTATCTCAATAAAATTAAATATTTATTTACCTTTCCCGCGAGATTACGTACAGCTTTGCTTTGTTGGAACTCCATGGAATTATATTAATATGGATTAGGATTATCTAATAGTCTAATTTTCCTGTTACTAAATTAATTTGTTCACTTCAAATTTTAAATAAGGCACGGATCATGTCATCATGATATGATCATAATCTGCAACTAACTATCTAAAATTGGCCGAAAAAATAGAAGCTGATATACTATCTCAGAAAACAGATAAACAAAATTTTCAATTTCTATATAAACTCGAGTCTCTGCAATATTCTCATACTCACATTCTTCCATTTTTTTCTTCTTCTTCGTTTCTTCTCTCTCTGAAGTCAATATGCCTTTTGGGAAAATCTTCTTTTCTTTCGTTAGTTTTCTCAGTCTCTTCCTTTTTGTGAGTGATGCTCTTAATGTTTCTCACGATGGAAGAGCTATTATTATCGATGGCCAACGTAGGGTTCTTATTTCTGGTTCCATTCACTACCCTAGAAGCACTCCTGAGGTATGTGTCTATATATATATGTGTGTATATGTATATATATTATATGGGTGTATAGTTACTATTTTTGTTACTTCTAGTTGAACAATGAATGAATTTGCTTATATTTATTTATGTTTTGTAGATGTGGCCTGATCTGATTCAAAAAGCTAAAGAAGGAGGACTTAATACAATTGAGACATATGTGTTTTGGAATGCCCATGAACCACTTCGTCGTCAGTATGATTTTTCTGGGAATAATGATCTCATTAGATTTCTTAAGACTATTCAAGAGGCTGGACTTTATTCTATTCTTCGTATTGGTCCTTATGTTTGTGCTGAATGGAACTATGGGTATGTTTCATAATTTTATTAATTAATAATTGATTAATTCCCCCCTTTTCTGATTAATTTTAGTTTAAATAATATGTATGTATTACTATTATTATTTTCAGGGGTTTTCCTGTGTGGTTGCATAATTTGCCTGGCATGGAGATGAGGACAGCAAATAGTGTGTTTATGGTGAGTTAACTTTCAATTAATTCTTTTATTTGGTGCTTTTTTATGTATTATCATAATAAAATTATTCATACCTTTTGTTAATTTGGTCGTACAGAATGAGATGCAAAATTTCACAACATTGATCATAAATAAGATCAGTGAAGCGAAACTTCTTGCCTCTCAAGGTGGTCCCATAATTATCGCTCAGGTATATAATAGAATAATAGATGATGAATTACTCTTCTTCTTAAATTTTTTAGAACGAAATTAATTTATTAAATTTATTTATTTTCTTTTATGAATAGATCGAAAATGAGTATGGTAATGTTATGGGTCCTTATGGACAAGCTGGAAAGGACTATATAAATTGGTGTGCTTCAATGGCTGAGTCTTATAATATTGGAATTCCATGGATCATGTGCCAACAAAGCGATGCCCCTCAACCAATGGTAAAATTATTTAATTTTTTTTTCAAATGTTCAAATTAATTATTCTTTTCTAACTTTTACATTTGATTGATTCAATTTATCAGATCAATACATGTAATGGTTATTACTGCGATCAATTCACACCCAATAATCCCAATAGTCCGAAGATTTGGACGGAGAATTGGGTAGGATGGTAAGCCCCAAATAACTTTAATTTAAATTTTATTTTTATTAATCGTTAAGTCATTCAACTTTTTCTTAATTATTTTATTTTCTGGTTATTATTAAAGGTTCAAAACCTGGGGTGGTCAAGATCCTCACAGAACAGCTGAAGATGTTGCCTATGGTGTAGCCAGATTCTACCAAACTGGGGGAACCTTACAAAACTATTATATGGTAAATTTATACTAATATATATATATATATATATTTTAAATGCATTAAAATATATTATTGTAAGATTATATTATGTGTTCATGAAATTTCGTTTTATTGTTACAGTATCATGGTGGAACCAACTTTGGTAGAAATGCTGGTGGCCCATACATTACAACCTCGTATGACTATGATGCTCCTCTTGATGAATATGGTATATCAAAGTTAAATCAATTTGATTGATTATTTATATAGATATGTATTTGCTCAACATAATTTTAAATGAATTCAATATAATCTGATTCAATTATATTTTCCAGGAAATATTGCCCAACCAAAATGGGGTCATCTCAAGCAACTTCATGAAATTTTGAAATCAATTGAGAAAAACCTTGTCTATGGCAATGTCAATGAAACTGATCTGGGTAGTTCTGTCAAGGTAATGAATTATTCCCACCTATGAATATTATAAGAATCAGATAATTAATTTGTGTATATTAAGAAAATTAGTTATGTCATTCATTTATAACATGTGTATTTGTTTAATTAAAATATCTTCAAATAATATGCACTAGATTGGGACTAACCTTTCACAAATATTTTCCAAGTATGTACAATCAATATAAAAACTTTGACTGAAACATTATAAATTTTAGAGAGATAAAGCAGATTATTTGGTTATTCTCATATATATGACCGAAATAAACTCATTATCTAACTCATATTTATCTTATCAAAGGTGGAAAACTACTTTTAATGCATATTTTCATGGAAATCGAAGTGGTTAATAATGTTTGATGTTGAAAATGTTGTAGGCCACCGTGTATTCTACAGATACATCATCAAGTGTGTTCTTCAGCAACAGTAATACTACTTTTGATGCAAGAATCACATTCAATGGAAAGCGATATATGATTCCTGCTTGGTCTGTTAGTATCCTTCCAGATGGTGAAACTGAAGAGTACAACACAGCAAAGGTAAGATTCTATATAAAAAGACCCTAATTAATTTCTTAAATGAATGTGTATTATTGTTACAAAGAATCTAATTAACATATATGTATGTTCTTCTTTGTGGAAAAAATAGGTTAATGTTCAAACCTCTGTGAATGAACATTGGCCAAACGAAGCTGAGAAACAGCCAGAATCATTGAAGTGGGTGTGGAAGATTGAGAATTTTCATGATGCTCTTCAAGCGAAATCTCATCTTTCTGCGAATAGACTGGTTGATCAAAAGGAAGTCACTAATGATGTTAGTGACTATCTTTGGTACATCACTAGGTAATAAAATAATCATTCTCATTATTTCACTAATCTTTCTCGTTTTAATACTAATGTCTCCTTATTGTTTTAAGAGTTTATCATTCAAATTCTGAAGGCCTAACAATCTTCGATTTTCTTTCTTCTTTTTGAATATATATAGCCTTAATCTCGCCGAAGATGATCCTATTTGGAGTGATGACATGTCTCTTAGAATTAACGCAACTGGCCAAGTGATTCATGCATATGTCAATGGGGAATATATTGGTAAAACTAAAGGAAACATTGCTTTGTAACGCTTCATTTAAGATAAGATATAAATAAACTAAGATATGTTTAATTAACAATGTGTTTGATGGATAAGCAGGAACTAATAATAAGGCGACATATGGCGTTCTTTCTAACGATGAAGTTGAATTTAAGGTCAAGTTGAATAAAGGAAATAATGTAATTAGTTTACTCAGCGTCACTGTTGGACTACAGGTATGTTATCATATTGATATTTAATTAGTGCAAATTTGAATATATTGAACAAATTATGTTACTTTGATATTATTATAATGATCCAGGTATTTCTCTTTTGTTTGAATAGAATTATGGATCATTCTTTGACACATTGAACGATGGTCTAGTTGGAATGGTTGGAGTGGTTGGTAAAAAAGGAGATGAGACAATAATTAAGGACTTATCCTCTCATCACAAGTGGTACTACAAAATTGGGTTGGATGGTTGGGATAAAAAGTTCTTTAGTGAACAGTCTAGTTATAACAACAAATGGGCATTAGATCAATTACCCACAAACCAAAGCTTCATTTGGTACAAGGTACTTGATAATTTACAAAATTATATGCTATTTTTTGTTATTCCAAATGTTAACATGTATAGGTAATTTGGATGTCTATATTTATCTTTGAAATTAAATGTGCTAGACCACATTCCAAGCTCCTCTTGGAAAAGACCCTGTCGTGGTGGATTTGGAAGGACTTGGTAAAGGATATGCTTGGGTGAACGGTAACAATATTGGTCGTTATTGGCCTTCCAATTTGGCTGGAGAAGATGGTTGCAGTAATGTTACTTGTAATTATCGTGGTGAATATTCTGCCTCAAAATGTATTTATAACTGTGGAAAGCCTACACAAAAATGGTTCGTTGATTTTTTTTTTTAATTAAGTAATTAAGGGATCCACATTCCTACCCTCCAAATTTGATTTGAATAATTTATTATATACATTTTTTTCAGGTATCATGTTCCTCGATCATTCCTTAGAGATGGTGATAACACATTGGTTTTATTTGAGGAGATAGGTGGAAATCCATCATTGGTGAATTTCCAAACAGTTAGTGTTGGTACTGCTTGTGGAAATGCCTATGAGAATCACACATTAGAACTATCTTGCCAGAATCGTCCAATTTCTGCCATTAAATTTGCCAATTTTGGAAATCCTCAAGGCACATGTGGTTTATTTATCAAAGGCACATGTGAAAGTACCCAGGATGCCTTGTCAATTGTAGAGAAGGTAACTCATCTCTTAATTTATGTACACTTTTTGTTTTTGCTTGCGTTAACTACTTTATGTTTCATGCTTTCATTTCATAATTGAATGACTAATCTATCTTCAATTTCTTCAAATTATGTAGGCATGTGTTGGTAAGCAGACTTGCTCCATCGATATTTCAGAGAAGACATTTGGGCCAACCAGCTGTGAAAATATCACTAAGAGACTTGCAGTGGAGGCAGTTTGTTAGAGTTTTTAATTTGATAAGAAATTAGTAGGTTTTATTTTGTTACCTTAGTATTAAGTTGGTTTGTTATATATGTTTCCCTTTTAGTAGCTGAATATGGTTATATCCTAATTTTTTGAGAATACTTTTAATCTTTCATGGTTTTGGAGATTTAACTTATTGTTATCGTAATTAGTTTTTAAGAAACCAGCGAAAATGCGAAATCATGAAAAGACTTGAGAGTATTATCAAGCTATATTCTACTAACTAATTATGCCTCCATCGATGGGCGAAACCCCATTTTTTCTACTCACACAAAGTTACACAAGATTCACTTATAATAACGTTCCAAGGACTTGCCTTTTATAGATTCAAAATATGTAAAGACTAAACTATCCTTACCAAGTGAGAAATATTGTTATGCCTATTGACAAGTGCTGTTGTTATAATTGACAAGTCTTGTTGACCATTCACAACTCTTGCTATGATCATTAACAAGTATTATTGTGTTAATTAAAATTCATTTATGTTATGACCAATCAAAATTTTTAAGAAAGATTAGTTGACAACTATAAGTTTACATAATGACAAGTGTTGTTGTTATTATTGATAGGTTTTGTTGTGTAAATTGATAACTCTTGCGGTAGTTATTGACAGCTCTTGATGTATTAAGTAAAATTCAATTATGTTATGTTTGATTGAAAATTTTTAACAATGATTGACTAGTTGACAACTATAAGTCTACACAATGACAAATGTTGTTGTTATTGACAACTCTTGTTAAGTTTATTAGTTAGTTATTGATAGCTCTTGATGTATTAAGTAAAATTCAATTATGTTATATTTAATTAAAACTTTTAACAAAGACTGACTAGTTGACAACTATAAGTTTATCAATGACAAGTCTTGCTACTATTGACAATTCTTTCTATGACAACTAACAAGTCTTTCTATAGCTACTAACAATTCTTGCTGTGGTCATCGACAGCTCTTACTATGTCAAATAAAATGGGTATACAGGTAAATTGTATATTTGGAATCTCTATCCAAAATGTCTTTTGGACCTATTAATTATTGAAACTCCTCATCAGACCTTTTAATAATTTTTTCAGCCCTTTAAGACCTTAGTGTCATTCTCCCTTCTTCAATTTAAGGGAAAGTTAATTTTCCTTATTACATTAGATAAATAGCATAAATTATAGGCATAAGAATTGACTAAAATATTATATTATCCCTAGCTAGTAACAAAATTAGTTTACTTTAATTTTATTAACTTTTATAATTTTGATCATATCAATGTTAATTAATTTTATAATTCACTTGCAAGGGATTGATTTAACATTGTTGAAGCTGTTAAGGAGGATGGACCTTCACCTAATGAGAAAAAGGATTAAAGAGTAGTGTAGGATCTGTCATGAAAAAAAGAGCAGTATAGGAGGGTCATAGAAAAGGTTGTAATGCAATAATTTGACGTATTAGGGAGTGTATTATAGAAAGAAAATTGTGTTTGGTATCTTAAGGCGATACATATTGATTTTAATAAATATGACATATTTCTTTTAACTTGTGCACTTTTCTATCTCTATTTTTTTGTACCTGACAATATAAATTGTTCTTCATCAAATGCTTCCAATGATGTGGTTGGACAATCTAAGGGAGCCTATGAATCATAAAGAAAAAATATAGATATCATTAACATAATAAAGCATTAGTTGGCCCTGGCCCTAATCTTAGGGTGACAATGTTTGGTGGTTGAGGTGTATCTTTTATCTAGTTTTCATTTACTTTCTTTTAAACATATATATATATATATATATATATATATATATAACCAATAGTTGTCTTTTTTATCTTTTTTACTCTTTGTGGACCCATTTTTTCTTGCACTAAAGCCAATTTTACAAAGCATATGCAATTCAAAACGAGTTCCTCTTCTAGATTTTTAAATTGCTTTCCTAATCTAAGCATCAAATCAGTTTCCATGGCATTGATCTTGCAAAATAAATTTATGCAACCCTCAACAAAAGAAAAAAATTGCACAAGTTAATTAGACAAAGGCATAGCTTCATAAGAAATAAAATCGGTATATTTGACTTTTTTAAAAATAAAATAGTTTAAAAACAAAAGAAATATGAAGAGATATTTTAACTTTTTTCTCAGCAGTCGAGAATATTATCTACACCAAATAATTGATAAGTATTTTCAACATAACTATGAAATTGATTTTGTTACTTTATCCCTAAAACAGGGGACCGAGATGTACCCTTGTGATTTTAATAAAACCTTATGTAATGTGAGACTTTATATTGCTACCAAATTGATGCTCATCCTCAGAATTCTTTAACTTTACTTTTCCCAAAGAAAATAAAAAGTCGATGGAGAAGTGAGATCAATGAGAAGTATTTTATTTTAAAATATAGGTTTCCTCCAAATAAATCTTCTAAAATATTGCCTTGCCTCTTACACTTTTTTCCGCAAAATTTGTCCAAAAGTAGCAAAGCGGAGAGCGTGTTTTCCAGATGCTAGAAATGGAGGGCTGTGATTTAGTTGAAATAAATGGTCCAGATGCTATATAAAAGCTTGATCATGTGGTATGATACGGACCATTTGATTATTTGGACGGATAGGATCAGTGATAACGAGGGAAGTGAATAACAGTTGGGAATCGGTTTCCCTACTCATCAAAAAGATGACATCAAAAAGATGAATAGGAAGAGCTAGACAGATCTAGACCGCCTAGATTTCATCTGGACGGTCTTGATTTAATTCTATTAAATATCTTTTGATAGATACACAATTTAAAATCAAATTTAGACTTTTCAGATGAGATCTATATAGTCTAGATTCGCCTGGTTCTCCCTACTCATCTTTTTGATGAGTAGGGAAACCGGTTCCATAAAAAGTTGCTTCTTAGAATATATGTGTGGTTTTAGGATTTGCCACCCTATAAACAGAAAACATGGCAGTTTTGAAAAGTGATGAACTCCATAGCCAAATCAGCTGTTTCAAAACATTACTTTGTTTACAGTAATGGTAATAATAGTTCACTTGTTGACAAGTCCCTAAAAAAACAAAAAGGAAATAGTATCCATACATAATGCAGATTGTCATGTCGTCAAGTATTTGTCAAGCCCTCTTCACACGACCCACCACCACGACTAAAAGGACCATGATGGTAAGCATGAAGGAAGTTCTCAGCCTCTCAGTGAAGGGATCAGAGAAGTCTGCTTCTTTATCACTCTTGTGGAATGCAAATGGGAACAGATCCCTCACAATCTTTTTGATATTCTCAATTAACCCCATGAATTTTGCTCTGGAATTTTCAAATATCCAAATCACAACATTTGTTGTAGAATGTGACTCACCCTCGGTGGAACTTCCATATGAATTCTCAGAAACTTTCTCAGAAGATTTATCGTCATCTGTCGAATTTAATATTTAGATTAGTCAAATGATAATGAGTACACGTATAAATTTTGACCATTTACAGTATCATAATCATTATGATCTAGGGCCCATTTGATTCTCCTTCATTTTTTGAAATGTTTATAATGTTATTGTCATCAATTCACATCAGCAACCTTGTAAAATGCACAGAAAATTAATAAAAAATTCATAATAACCACAATTTCAATCATTGTTATCTCTGATTGATTTAGTTCAAAAGAAAACACGTACTCATACTTTATTTTAAACATACCAAACAGAACTTAATCAAAACTTCATGAAAATCACATGCATATCCTCTTACAATATATCTTAGGGGGCACTCTAACTATTCGATTGTTATTTCTTCAATAGCAGAAAGCATTGTCACTACAAACTCATTTTCATGGATGAATGAAGTTTAAGCCCTTCCAAATATATTAATATATATATATATATATATCACACAAATAAAGAAAAGTTCAGACCACAGTCTCTCTATCAAAAGTGAAGCATGAGATGATTTGCATGCATAACTAGAAATTTCACGGCCTTTAGAAGTTAGTAAGCAAACTGTTCATCTGGATGAGTAACATTAACAAAATAAATGACCTCACAGAGAAAACAAACAGCGGAAATGACATGTTCATGTATTGCACCCTTGAATTGTTTTGCATTAAACAATTCAAATTTTATATTGAAACTTATAATTGTACTAAATTTAAAAATAAAATTTTGATTAGATTTCCACCACCCAAACTCCAAAGTCTTAAACGAATTTGGATGGTCAAAATGCACAACCTCAAAAGATGCAACCCAAAACTATACCTGATAATGACAAAACACATGAACTATTTCTGGAAACTAACCTGAAGAGAATGACTCCTGCAGTTCACGAACAGCTTCATTGTTCAAAACAGCATCCCAAACTGCTTTGTCAGATGACAATGATTTCACCATTTTCTGCCGCAAGACAGCCATTGTGAGAAAGAAATACATGAACAAACTTAACTCATTAGGTTCTATAATTGGAAGAAATGTGATTATCTCTCATGATAAGCATCCAACTATGTTTTAGTCTATCATTCGGTGCAGATCGGGCTACATATAAGAACTTGTAATATGTCCAAATGCTCATCTTCAACAGATCGAAATGGAAAATACAAATCAGCAAAGGCCATATTCTGATCAAGCAACCATTTACATCATCAGCTCAAACCAACTTTCACTTGAGCAGTATACTATGGATAGTACTATTTACTTTATTTAATGCCTCAAAGAATGGGGCTTCTTAAACTTTCCGATTAAATTTTTTTATTTGAACAAGAAAATACTTGTGCTAAAAAGCTTCAATGAGAATAGAATGAATTCAATGCACCTGAACAGTTGGTTCAGTCTCCAATAAACGAAATGCATGATAAATTTCATCATAACGACTAGATTGCCTCATTCTTGTGTCATATGGAGACATAGATGGCTCCCTCCAATCCACCTCTGATCCAGAAGTGGTGACATGTAAGCCAGGAACAGTGACAATATCTGCCACGTCATTGTTCAGGCCACAGTTATCATTATTGCTCTGGAAATGTGAAGTAGAACAGAACACCCTGAATAGAAAATGCAGGGAAATTTAGAAGAATGAATACACAATGAAATTCTTTCAAGATACCGGGAAAGCTCAGTATATGCAATAATGCAAAGGAAATAAAGATTTCTTCTTCATTCATAAAAAGAAAGATATGCAATATTATACTCCTATCATCATTGTTCAAAACTCAAAAGTAACCATCTCTATTTTTTATCCAAGGACACATGCCCATAAATCACTTTTTTTGCCATTTTATTTCCTTATTTAGTACATTTCCATTTAAGGAAATTCCAAATGCTTAGCAAACCCATATGCAAAACCTGCTCGGAACTTCTCCATTGAGGTTTTCGACCATTGAGGTCCATTGAGATAAAACTGTGTCGTTTTATTATCTCTAAAACAGAAAGCATTAATTTCAGAAAGTTTGTTGGATCAGATTTTTTTAATAAAACGACATAGCTTTATCTAAATGGACCTCAATGGACGGGAACCTCAATGGAGAGGATCCGAGCCGATGCAAAAACTGCTAAAAACAACTTACTTGACTGCACCAAAAACTCCCATGGAAAGATTAATTGAGGAAATCCAATAATTATAACAAATACCAAGACGGATGCTTCAAATATGGACAAACAATGATCCCTACAAAATCTCCAACCCATCCTGCTTATATTAACTTGGGGCTATGTGAAAACTTTGCTAGAGGTACAGCACAGGGGATTTCACTAGACATTATATGCATTCAATGTAGACAGGGGTGATTTACGACACAAAATCTAAAGCAATGGAAGGGAAAATGAAATGAAAAAAGTGATTTTAATTATAAAAATAGCCTTTAAGTAGAAACATAATATTTTGGCCAAAAAGAAAAGAAAGTAGAAACATCATAAGCATTAGTAAAAGAGGCAGAAGAGTGAATCCCTCTCTGTCTCTTCCTCAGTGACAGACAGTTCATAAATTTATATGTCAATGGAACTTTGAAAGTGAAAAGTCTCAAAATTGCCATTTCTAGATTATGCCCATTCTAAGACCAATCATCATATATCATTCATAAAAAGAAAGCAGCCTACAAAAACTCCATTTCTATGCTGGTTCATTTTTGTCCAGGCCATTCAAACATTTCGTTATAACTTTTTTCTCCTTTGTCAATCTCACATTGTCTAGTTCTAAATTATAGATTCATTGTTCAGACAAGACTAACTAATTCGTCAAACTGCAAACAGAAGGAGCATAAAAATTTTCAGCCCAGTGTACATCATTCCCTCCTCCAACAGATATAACAACAAATTTGTCAAATACCCAAACCAGACGAGATAAAAACAAATCATAACAAGCAACAAGCAGATCATAATGAGTAAAGTGAAAAAAGTAAACAGAGAACCACAAAAGAAATCGGGGACTTCACTTTTGGAGCGAAAAGATAGCTTCATCAACCTCCTGATCAGAAGGAACATTCCCCAAAACATGAGAACCAGAAAACCCACTAAAGCCCTCATCTTTAAACTCATCTTCAACAATGACCCAATCAAAGCCAGAAACAGGGTTTGTAGCATGAGAATCTACTTGGGAAGACAGCGAGAGACATGTGGGAGACTTGGTTCTACGAGAAGAATTGGAAGGAGAAGCCGAAGTAGCAGTGGAAGAAGAAGAAGAGTTTAAAGGGTCTTGAATTCCGTTACCAGAAACACGAACCCTCGTCCCTATTCTTCCGATTGTTCTCAAAGCACCTCCATTTCCTCCACCCATACTTCTCCCAGAGAACACCATTTTCTTGTTCTGTTGCTTTATGTTACTCTTTAGACCAGAAGTGAAGAATCTAATCCGATAGGTCTGATTTAAAAAAAAAAAAAAAAAAATCCGGGATGAATAAGGATATATTTTAAATATTACTTTTTCGAATGTAGCGTTTTATTGGTCAAATTTTTTAATGCAGTGTTAAGATGTTAAGATTTTGGGATGGGATAACAGATCCACCAATGATAGGGGTGGGGATTAATAATTTAATATATATCCTATTAATTTTTTTATTATTTAATGGTAAATTTATTTATTATATATACAATATTCCTTCAGAAAAATTACACAAGAATCTCTTTGAAAATGTAAAAGGAAAAATTAGTCCCTTAAATTTGAAAAATCCTAAATGAAACATAGAGAGTAATATATGATTTATATACTCCCTCCGGTCCTAATTATAAGACCACTTTGACTTTTTTGACTTTTTCTTCCAGTCCAAAAAAAAAGTAGTTTCAATCCTCAAAAAAATCTTTTTTCCTCAAAACTAATTTATTCTACTTATAAACTAACCTATAATCTAATTTCATATGACATATGTTATAATTTAATAGTCTAATTTACTTCCTTAACTTCCACAAAAAAAAGTTAAAGTGATCTTATATTTATGACCGGAGGGAGTATCTTATAAAAAGACAAAAATATCCCTATAATTGAACAATGGGGTTGAGGACTTTATGACAAAAAAACTGCAAAGGTAAATTAGTATACAAGCAAATCCATACTACATTGAAAAAAGAAAAATGGATGGATGTGACTATGGAAGAAAAAAAGAATAGGTGATGATTTCTTTAGGTGGAATGGCCAACTATTGTAAAACACAAACAAATGTTTTTTTTTTTTTTTTGGTTACAAAAACACAAACAAATGTTGCTTGTGAAAGGAATGCAATAAGAAAAAACCCACTATACCCACCCCTCTGTGTTTATTTTCGGACTCCAAATTTGACTTGAATAAGTAAATTTATTTTATCATTATATCCCAAGTTAATGTCAAATCATTTCGTTACTAGTGATAAGATAATACTGAATAAAAAAAGTGATTAGACAATATTTAAGTCAATTCTTATGGCTATAATTTATGCTATTTATCTAATTTAATACGGAGAATTAACCTTTCACGTCACAGTTGAAGAATTCACAAATAACTTCTTGCTATCAAATTCTTTTTAAAAACCTGGGACTCGGTTTAGTCTTTTTTTTTTCTTTGTTTGTATGTTTCTAAATAGTTTATTTTACGGAAACAAGTTGTGTATGAATGGAAACAAAGAAAAAAAAATGTCTAAATCATTTCCTTTTTAAAAACTTACATATAAAAAGATAGTTTGAAAGAAATAATTTGTAAACAGGTTTTAAAATTTATTCGAAAATGACCATAGATAATGACAACCATAGATAATAACAATAAATGGTGGTCATCAACAGCGGTGGAGAATAGGCATTCATAAATGAGAATAAAGGCACTTTTGAAATTATTTACACGATAGAGAGATCATTCTTAGAAAAAATCAGTAAAGTAGTTGTTTAGAATAAATTTTGAAAAAAATATACCAAAAAATCTGTTTGATTTATTATTGGGATAAAAGCCTAAAATACTCTAAAAGTATTTACAGAAAACTTTTAAGGGGCGACATTACCCACTTTTAAAAGGGGGCAATGTGGCCCTATTTTAACAGCCCCCAAACGGTCAACGTCTGTTTACTCAATGTTTGCTAAGGTGGTGTGCCCATACAATATCCACCCCACTTTTTTTCCCAACTAAGCATTCCACATTAGAAAACAATTAAATAAATTGTGCTTCATCATCATTGATCATCAACTTTACTAGGGAAAAACCACTAACCCTTTATCATAATAAATCATGAACAATCACCGGAAAACCAGATCCAATATCAATATAAGGGAAGAAAATTTGAAAAACAAAATAAGCATCTTCCCCCCTTAATCATTGTGGATCATGAAAAATCACAAAAAATACCCAAAACAGGATCAAGAAGAAATCAATATGAGGGGAGGAAATATGGAAAAATAAGCATCTCTCATCATCATGACTTCATGAGTCATGAAAAATAACCAAAACACCAAGACAAGATCAATAATAAATCAATCTAATGGGAGAATATATATATATATAGAGAGAGAGAGAGAGAGAGAGAGAGAGAGAAGCATCTTCCTCCAACAAAGAAGAAACAAGGAAAATCGAACCAAGGCATGAGAGATCAATGATATAGAAAAACAAGGAAGCTATGAACCAATACGGGAAAACGCTAATGTGACCACAAGAAACACTTTGAGAATGGAAATTCGACTATGGGAGAAGAAGATGTTGTCGGAGTTGAAAACACATGCGCCATCATGCGCAAAAGCATTTACTCCTTCAAGACCATTGTGGCAAGTGAGGTTCATGTGATGATTGAATGTCAATCAGACTTTAGGGCTTAAACCGATATGGATCTTTTGGGTATGTTAGTGGGGAGCTTGTGGCATGATTCCTCTTATGGAAAAAGCGATTCCTCTTATGTGAGATCTTGTTTTTCGTCAAAATTCGGAATATCTTTTGACGAGAGAGTTAGAGAGAGTAGTGAAAGGTTGCATCTTTTTTGCCATTATGAAGATCGAAGAAACCATGGTGTTTGGTAAATGACATTGCAAAGAATATTCCAAGTATGTTATAAGCAATATGAATGAAAGCAAGAAAGGGATTTCAAACTTGCAGAACATGAGAGCTGAAAGAACAGGATTTAAGGGTATATATGGTATTTCATAATTTTGCTTTTAATTTTTGATGATGGGGCATGGCATGGAGATCATGCTTGGTTCAAAATACCAAACAGCATAGCCACCTCATCAACCATTGGGTCAACAAATGTTGACCGTTTGGGGTTATTAAGGCAAGGCCACATTGCACCTTTTTTAAGTTCTGGGGTAATATCACCCCAATGAAAACTTCCAAAACACACATCACCTATTCTTGAATACTTCTGGGGTATTTTAGGCCTTTATCCATTTATTATTTACTCTAAAAACTATGTCTAACCGAGGGAAATTTTTAGGTAAACATGATTTGGCACATCATTTTTTATCTAACTAATCACAAGCAAACAGGTAAGGTTTGACGTGGAGACTTTAATCTAATCAAGCATCTTAAAAAATTGTCTAAAAAGTAGCATTATAATATATTGGAGTATATAATATTTTTTGAAGAAATCGTATTAATTCAAGAAAATTCCCTCTCTTTTTTTGTCAACTACTCTACTACTTCTCATATGTTATATGCTAAGCAATCAAAAAATGTTATATGAAATTATACTATGTCGTAAAGGTTCTAATACTTTTAAAAATTTGGAAAAAAATATAAACTAAGAATGGGGGTAGGATTCTTTGACAAACAATATCAATAAGGATTATTATATGAAAGTAGTAGGCATAATATTTCAACACAAACAAGAAGGGTTCTAGGAGGACAAATAATCCCTCATAGAATCCCCCTTTTTTCCAATTTTATTTCTATTTATATTGTGCTTAATATTCTCCCTTTATTTATCTTCACTGTAGTTGAATTTTCTTCTATTCAAATAAAAAAAATATTAATTAGATATATTTGTATTATGACATTGATATTCAAAAACAGTGACATAATTATAGTGGTTCAATTTCTTAGGGGTTAAAAAAAGAAACAAAAACTAGTTTATATACATATTATGACTGACTAGTACTATGCTGAATTCTCTAAATATGGTAAGAAAAGAATAGAAACAAGATTGGAGATTTTGATAATCTTTTGATTATAAGTAAATACATAATTATAAAAAAAATTCGTTATTCTTACAAACTTAATATATTGATAAATCTGCAAACCTAGAAATTCTTTTAAGATGAGTGAGCCTTCTCAAAATGTTTATTTTTAAAGAATAAAAAATATTTGTGCCAAAATAATGTGTGCCTAAGAATATGGGATGATATGACACATTGTGGAGGATTTCTCCTAATCGGGCGGCTCAAAGCTCAATAGATCACACTCCTCCACATAACATGTGCACATGTTGAAGTGGGGAGGAAAATAAGGATGAAGTTACTGCTGAAAAAATAATAGTGCTATAAAGCCCTACACAACATGAGAAGTGTTTCATCAAGGAAGAAAATTAGGGATGACGTGACACATTGTGGAAGGTGAACCTAGTTTGTCACGTTATTTGTGGTGTGACCAATCACAAATAGCCATCTCACAAATGTTTTAGGGTTCAAAAGCTAAAATGCCCCAGAAGTATTCAAGAATGGGCATTTGGCTCTAGGAAGTTTCCAATAAGGCAATCATATTCCATAAGTTTAAAAAATAGGGCAATTTCTCCCTTTCTCTAACAGACCAAATGACCAACTTTTGTTGACCAATTGTGGTGAGGTGGCATGCTGCATGGCATCTACCTTACTTTTTTTTAGCTCATTTTATGAAATGGGGAATTTAAAAAAAGAATAAATCTGAACGATTCATGTCCAAATCTATTCAATCCAGAGCCTTTAGTTATTCACTACCCCTCCTACCACTAAATTCCGAATAATTCGCTTAAGAAATCCATGCAACGATTGAATCACAAGAATATGGCACAAACCTTATAGTTTCGAAAGCCATGGACAATACCATAGTTCCCGATCTAAACATTACTGATATGAAAACCTTCATACTCTCTGCCAAAGAAACATGTCCCCCCAAGGAGGCTTCTGAAGAGCTCATATGACCTTGGATGTTACTCTTCAAAATATTTTTAATCTATGGAAAGTATCGAGTACAATCATGGATATTGTTCTCATAGGAGTATATGTGCAGCTAGTTCCTAGTTGCTATATGTCAAATGATGCAATAAAATAATAGCTCAAAGAGATATTTTTCATGATGAAGGAAAGAAATATTTAAAACTTGGAAATTTGAAAATATGAATGAATCAATCTCGATTGGAGGAAGCGTTGAAAGTCATTGCTTCATAATATGATATAGAAGTTTATTTTGGCTAATATTAAATCAACCATAGAGGAATCCCTCTAGATTAGGCTTGAATTAGAACAATTAATGCCTGCATCCCGTGTATCAATTCTTCTATTTCAAGATTAAGTACTTAACCAATATATGAACCTGTTAATGGTAAGGAGATTTTTGTCCCACAACTAGAATCCCAAGTTGCTGGTTAATAACCATCTAAAATGCTAACTCAGTGGTGGCATCCAATTCAATGAATTAAAACTAAAATGTTGATTATCTAATGCTTCTCATATGATTAATAGATTAATTCGTTACTTACTAATTGTAAACACTTAACACCTTAGTCCACTAATCAAGAATTCTCAAGTAGCACATAATTTAGACTAAAACATTCAATTAAAAGATAAATCCATACAACCAAAAGGATGTTCAATGTAACATCCTAAATTTTAAGCTAAGAAACGAGCGATTCTATGGGCAAATAATTAAGGTTATGATTTGCATTATTGATTTGGAATGGTAATAATGGGGAATGGATGATTTGATTGGTAAAGGAATAAATGAAAATTAGCTATACAAGGAAACTGGAGGATTAGATACATTAAAGCTTATGATTGGCAGTTATGTTTTGAGACATTTTAGAGCAGTGTTGAGAAATAAATGATTTTAAGATAGTAAATGATATTATTTTTGAATAATTCTTTTACATTAGGAAGCTAACATTTCAAGCTTTCCAAAGAATCCTAGTTTATGAATTTTGGAGACTTGTAGAGAGAGTTATGTGATTTTGAAGTTGAAATCCTCATTTCAAACTGGAATTTTGGACAATCTTAGGACTTTATCATTTTTTAGGTGCAAATGATAATATTTTTTATTTATTCCTTTTTCATTGAAAATTATACATCTTAATATTTCCATAGAGTCATAATTTGTAATTTTTGAAAGTCTATGTAATTAAATATGAATTTCAGAAGTTGTGGGTGCTAAGCTATCACTAGAGCTGGCCACAGCGAGCTATGCGAATTTTTATGATAGGAACATAAGGGTTTCTACTCACTTTCGAGTTGGGAGAATTGGAGGCCGAAAGAAGGGGTTTCGATGCTATCCTATGGCATGAAAATTGAAGGTTCAAAGGCCCATTTGATACTCCAAGCCTGTAGGTAAACATTCCCCATTCCCCTACCTATTTCTCTTCTTCCTCTCCATTTTCTTCAAGTTTTTCTTGTGAAAATTTTGGGGCTTTGGCGATTTCAAAAATCTAACTTGGATGTGAGTTTTTCTTGGTTTCTAACTCATTTTTTAACTCTCTCAAGCTAGCCTAATGACTTCTCTTGTTGGAAAATTGTTTAGACTATGTTTTTGGGTGGTTAAAGTGTGGCTATCTTGAAATTTGGAGGGGAGTCAGAAAATCAGTCATCAATTGGGGTTTTTTGTTGTTTCATTAAGCTTATTTCCACTTGATTATGGTTCTAAATACTTTAGGTCTTTGCATTTTGGCTTATAACAAAAGTTTGCAAAACAAAGTTCTGAAAATTTTAGGGTTTAGTGGTGAATTTTGAAAATCAAGGTTGATGTTGAATTTTGGTGTTTCAATATGTTCAATGAGGATAGAAAGTTATTCCTAAAGCTTGGTTTCTTTGGGTTTTGGCCTAATTTAAATTTGCGTGAAGGGTCATTTTTTACCCTGTACTTATGTTCAAGGGGCATCTGGCACCTTATACTTTATTTTGGCTCAAAATTGTCCATCAACTTTAAAATTTGGGCCAATAATGACTCTCCAGTCAAACTGCCCCAATGGACATTTCAAATTTGAGCCACTAATAACTCCTCAGTCAAACTGGCCCAACAGATGTTTCAAATTCGAGTCAATAATGAATCCTCCGTCAAACTGGCCTAATAAAAATTAGATTCCTGTGAAATACCAGTGTGGGATCTACCCATAAAAAAGTAATGGAAATTGGGTCAGTTTGATGGAGGACTCATTATTGGCTTGAATTTGAAAAGTCCATTGGGCCAATTTGACGGATAAGTCATTATTAGCCCGAATTTGAAACGTCTGTTGGGCCAATTTGACGGAAAAGTCATTATTGACCCGAATTTGAAAGTTGATGGATAATTTGAGCAAAAAAAAGTACAATGTGTCAGATGCACCTTGGACATTAGTATATGGTCATTTTTACCCTTTAAATTTTGACCTAGCAAAGTTTTGAAAATCTTGGGGCTTTTAAGCAAATTTTGAAATCTATGTTAAAGTTGGGGTTTGATGTTTTTACTATGCTTAATGATGATGGTGAATGATTTCTAATACTTTGTCTCTGAGGTTTTAGCCTAATTCAAATTTTTTACTTTACAGAGTTTTGAAAATTTGGTCTTTGAAAAGGGGCTTTCAAATTCTAAGCTTGTTTTATGTAAACTAAATCTTTTGGAAAGTTGGATAATGATAGTAAATAGTGATGGAATGATTGAATGGATGATAATTGGGCTAGAGTGAATTTTGACCATTATGGGCCTAGAGGTGAATTTGGGCAAAGTTGGTTGTTTAAGGCTTAGAAAGATATGTTAATTGTTTTTTATTGATTGTATAGGGAATTTGTTGTGGAGGAATTGGTTCAAGTAATGTTTAGGCTTGAATATGTAATTTGGGTTCATTTTGAATATTGGACTTATGGATGGAAATTCAGGTTATTGGGATGACAATTGTGTTGGGAATTATTTTAAAGGGTTTATTTTCTCAAGGTTCCTAATGGCCTTTCAAAGGGGAAATAATTCATAACTTTGTTTTTATTCAATCACGTGATTGATATTGGATGGCTGCGTTTGGTAATTGTAGAGTTGTAATTGGTTCGGTCGAGCATGGGGCTGAATTCGTTTATGGTAAAATCTCATTGGCTTCAAGAGGTAGCTATTTTCCTTGTCCTCTGTGTGTGTGTTGTTAGTAAGCCTTTTAAATTATTGTGTTTTAAAAATTGGCAAACACGCCATGTGATGTGAAGTTTTGCAAATGTTTATTTTATTACCCTTGTTAAGTGGAATTCATATGTTGAGATTGATTATTGTTGTAATTGAGTATGTTTGAAAAAAAATATGCATATGTTGTTGAAATTGAGCATACATGATGGTTTTTGAAAAATATAATGTGACTAAATGCCAATCTTTCAAATTTGTGATTTATTGCATATTGGCTGTGTTTGGCTTGGTTAATTGGTTTAGTGCACTTGTGATTTGATTCCACTCCATCACGTGATGAGGCCCATGATGACCATGGGTGGCTTTTGGTTGCATGTCACCCATGGGGAAGTGCAAGAAGTGAAATCTGGTTTCATTGGCTTCATATTGGGCACGTCTATCAAAGCTCTAATTGGTCAAGGTACTTCAAAATTTGATTGACATGCTACTCCACAAAACCTCATTTCTATGGCTTTCTCAAAATCTCTAAGCTACCCACTAGCTTTTTAAGGTCTTATTTGCCCACAAATGAATCACCCTCAATAATTATATTATCATACTGCTCATACACTAAGGTAAGAGTCTATCATTGCTATGAAAATCACCACTATTTATCAAATTATTTGCTCCTTTTTGGGTCACTATTTCATCCTTGTGATGCCACCCGACACCTATATTAATTCAAAAGCAACTCACTACTAGAAATGATAACCCAAATCTTGCTCTTATAATCCTTAAAATATCATATTTTGGTACATCATTGATATATTATCTCCTTAATTTTAGTGAAGGAAAATCACACTTTAACCATCTTCAAGATCCAATATCACGTATATAACTACATATCACCAAGCAATCTCAATATTCTTAGACCAATTTATTAGAATATGACACCTCAATTCTAATAACAAATCCATTTAATCACAACGACTACTACACATCCAAAAGCATCACACCGTATCGAATTTAACTACCAGTCTTATTATCAAATCTTGAAGCTCCTTAGTTACATTCTCCTATTTTAACTTCCTAACTACCAATAAATCCACTAAAAATCAATTTCTTAATTTGATTCACTACCGATTTATCTAAACACCTCCAAGATAAGTTTCAACTTATTCACAAACCGTAAAAATCGGAATTAACTAACTTCACATTAACCCCACCTAACCATAATCACAAACTTTTAAATTCAAAGGTAAGACAAAACATCCTTAATAATTTTGAGGAAATCCTTATAACAACTTATACTTGCATGAAATCTCTAAACTTGAACTTAACTTCAACATTGACTTAGACTTTTCTAACATCCTGCATTCATTTACGGTCCATTTTATGTTCACTAAATTTAGCCAATCAACCATTTAGATAACTCTTTATCCCGATTGCGACCGCTTCATAACCTATCTATATGCAGAATTTAGCTACTTAATTGTTTACCGGGCTATGGGGTCACTCCCCATTTAGAGTGATAACAGTCCATCGGATCACTCTCTACTTAACTAGATTACTAGATAGGTCTAACTAGATTAATAGATAGGTCTTTAACCTATGCACTGCTTCCAATAACAAGCTTACATAGGAAATTCTATCCAATCATCCTCAATTTGAGATCAATATAAAGCATCCAAATCATTAAAACTACCATCTATTCCCAAATAATCATCTCACTTAAACTTCAATCCTATAACACCATTTTCTCATTTCAAATTTAAGTAGAATTCTCTGTTCATTAACCATTAATTCATATCCATCAAAGAATTTTCACATATTCAAAATCGTGACTACACCTCAAGTCAATCCAACTCAATCGGTTTAGCCTCAATGATCATGTCTTAATTCTACAATTTCATCCATATTAATCCTCAACAATTTAAACTAGTAGAATCTTCTCGTTAGAACCAACATTTCTAATGGACAAGAAACCTCAACATTTCCTTTAAATCTCAAACTCCATGGTAGACCCTAACTTCATCTGTCTCACTTCCCAATGGTTTTAACCAATAATAATAATTTTTTTTAAATACCAATATGCCTAAAGAAATTAAGTAGCCTCAAATTCCTCTCAATTTTCAAAATCCATATCAATCCCAATATTCACGACCTTGAATCTATTAAAATCCCTTTTCAAGTCGACATCCATAATCAAATTCAGTAGAAACCTTCCTAAGCACTTATGGGACTAAGGCAATCATTAAATTTCAGAAGGTCCTCAATTCTTCGAAGCCCCTTCAGACTTTAGCTTTAATTATTTAAAACTTAACCACATCCTCATACCTAAAGGCACATACATAGTCAAAACCATATTATTCCATTCCAATTTTTTTTTAAGAAGTCGCATATATTTTACCATTATTATTCCTTATCTTGCTAGACTAAAACTGACTATTTTCCAGAAAATCCTCAATTCTTTTCAAAGTACCCAATTTCCTAATATTACATGAACAATCCTGAACATTCATGCGCTTAGCTTGGGCATATTTTCCAATTCTAAACAGAACTCCTTTCACCCGGCTTACTTACCATTTATTTCTATACTAACTAGCATTTATACAAGACATCGAAATTAATCATTCGATTACCCACTAATTCTCATCTTATCTCAGCATTAGGCTTTAACAAGAGCTATACCAAGAGGAAAAACCATAGGCATACCATAAACCTCGTAGTAGCAATTTGTTTTTCTGTTTAATAATCTTGAGCATTCATTAATAATCAGTTTGTTTACCTTCCAACATAACTTAAAATCCTATTCTAGTCGTACCTTCATCTGTCATAATCTCCTTTTAGTTTAGCATCGTCTAACCCTTTAAATCCTTTAAACAATTATATCGATCACCCTCGACGTTATGACGTCTATCCCAATCCAAGCCTAACAATCATCTAACACCTTAAGCTATTTATTCCATATTTAATACAAAGCTCCAAAACCAATCTCCTCAAAACCCAACCATTCCAAACTCTTCGAAACTTGTATAAATATAGGTAACTTTAATTTATTTACTATTAATTATTCATTCCTTAGGAACCTCCAGACATATCTTTGAATCATTTTCGAATATTAATGACTCAAAGGTCAGGACAACAAACATTCCAAATATTTTATTTCACACCTTTTAAAAATTCAAATTCTATTTTCAGCTTCCCAACAGTTGCAAAAGTCATATATTTACCTTTCATATCCTTGTAAATTACTATTTTAACTTTAGACTAGGTAATTTGGGAATTTAACACTATATCTCGTTTTCCAACTAAAAGATGTAATATCTTAATAAGGTTACTCGATACAAATTCAATACTTTGGACCAACATTCTTACTCCCTTTTTTTGTAGAACACCACAAGCACAAGAGAAATGAAACATTAAGCTATACGTTATTCATTATCAATTCTATCAACTAAGAGCTAAAACAAACAAGGGTAGAGCACAAGTTATATTTAAATTGTCATGACTACTAGAAGTGTAAAATTTACTTTCTTTTAAATTTTTTTTAAAACAATTAGACAAAAGGCCACAGAATGTTGTAGCTCTTAAATGTAACAGCTCAGCGCCTTGCAACGAAAAATTGTCCGCTTTGGGGGTGAACCTCCCCCGCACGGGTTTTAAACGCGTCTCATGGGGGAAGGGTGAACCTCCCAAACCCCCTAGCCTTATCACTCCACGAGGCCTGGCTCTGATACCATCTTGTAACACCCCCCAAAATTTAATATTCAAATACTTGACCAAAATGCTATTATAGCATTAAAAATCGTCATAATTTATAAATAATCCTACCGTCATGACAATTTAATATAAAGTGGCTACAATGTGCTCAATGAGCACTAGAGCCTCTAAGGAGGCTCTCCTCAAGTGTCTTCCCTTGCTTCATATTAGATCATTCACCTGGAAAATTGTTAATAATAGGATGAGATCGACATCTCAGTAACTACCGAAAAATCCTAACATACACAAGCAAATCACGTATAATTCTAATTTAACCAATTATACACATGTAGTTCTTCGTACAACTCATGGCTTTCAAATACATATTAGGTACACTCAACATAGGGAAAACATTTCTTTTAATTTCTCAACGAGTCGTACCCATAAATATTTATAATATGCAATATGCAACTCCTTATATCACCGTCCATCCTTATTCCGCTGACTGGAGCCATAGGCTAACACACATTGTCCAACAGAGAACTAATTCATACAACTGAATTATCTCAAGCTCACCAGTACTTAAGATGTATCCGGCCAAAGATATAGAGCTCAAGTCCGGACTATGGCTCCCCTCTTTAAAGAATCACACTAAGGAGGTGTCACATGTCCCACAACTTCAATGCAATCCCGGCCAAAGGAAAACATGGAAGGAGGGGCCCTGACAAGTGCCATCCACTGTGCATTGAGTGATGGCTTACCACGTGGTAGTACGGATATCATATATCTCCTCTTCAAATCTTAACCCCTCATGGATGCAAATGCAATCATCATTACACCATAAATAATTCATAAATAATTATCAGCCCAGATATACTCAATATACTCAAGCATGCTTAGAATTAAACAAGCGTAATTTATTTTCCATAGCAAATAGGCAATAAGCAAGCATGCTTGAAAAAGTGACAAACTTATTATTGTGTGATAATTAATTAAAATAAAACTACACATAATTCACAAGCATACGAAAGAAATTTCCAGAGTTACCTGTTGCTCCTTATCTCACAGATAATCACACAAAGTCACTCCGTAATTCTTAATGAGACTCTACAATATCAATATAAATATCTATTAATATATTGCTCAACACTACCTAAAAGTATTTTAACACAATTTTACCTTAAACTACCCCTAAATATATACATACATTTATTTTTTTATTCCGGATAAAAATATTACTAAATGATAAATATTATTAATTAAATATTATTTTTGTTGATTATAAACTAATCCCATAAATCTATAAACCCATATCCAACATCCGGAATTACAGAATTACCTACATAAAATCCCACTAATTCTAAACTTTATCCATCAATATTTTCTTGGGTCCAAACTTCAGTCGAATCCATCAGTTAAATCTCCTCATATAACCTTAATAAACATCTAAAAATTATCAATTAAACCATTAGTACCTCAGATCATCAAAAGTCCTAATTTCTAAAATATCTACAAATCCCAAAAATTCCCAATAATTAGAAAAACCTCCAATAATGAAAAATATATAAAAAGGAACTTATATTCAAGGTCCAAACTTCAATTTATTAAGCTTAGGACTCCCAGAAATATCAATTTAGACAAAGCCTAATTTTTCAAGTATAGCAAAACGAAAAACTAAAGACATAGGGATGTAGAGGAGACTTACGGGATTCCAAAAATGTACTTAGTTGACCAGAAAAACCACTATTCTGGCACCGGTGAGCTCCGATAGGTCCGGTAAAGGGCTATTTTTATCTCCTTATTTAGGCACGGATCAGAACAAAAACAAGTAGAGGAAAGAAGTAGGAAGTGAGAGGAGTTTAATAGTGGTGTTAGATGGTGGTTTCTGGCGAAGGTGGTGGTTAAGCGGTGGAAAGAAAGCGAGAAAGAGAGAGCGAGACGAGAGAGAGCGAGCTTGCAGAAGGAGAGAGAAAAGGAATGAGGAAGAAGACGAGGGGAAGTCTGAATGATTGAGGAGGGGGAGATTAAATAAAGGAGAAGGGGAAAATTACACTATTGGACCCAAAATTTTCAAAATTTATTTTGAGCCACAAAAATTCCTTTTATTTTCAAAAATTTACCTACCAAACCTCTTAATTATTCTCTCCCACAATAACCTCCTTTGAACCTAAGAATAATTTTTCCCAAATTTATTTTCCTTAAAATAAAGGAGAAATAAAGTCTTTCAGATCATCAAAATACCTCAAAATCCTTAAAATATCCTCATAATCCATCATTTGTCATTAATAAATTCCTATTTACCCTCACAAATCCTCAATTAATTTTTAGGATGTTACAATATTCATTAGGTTAAGTGAGCTTTTTTGTTTTGGTATTGTGCCATGTGTATTGTCATATACTTTAACTAGGCATGTTTATTTATTTGCTTATGCATATTTGCATTTTAATTATGAATGACTGTATTACTATTGCACTTTATTGAGACTAGACCCTTCCAGCAACTATGGCCGGAGGCCTTCTGGATTTAGGTTTTGGTAATGCATGCCGGTGGCCCCTCCTAAAAAGAGACTCGATTCCATGTGGTAGTTAGTTATTGGTTTTTTGAATATGCTTTATTTGGTTTCATTATTTAAGATGTCGACTTTCGCGCTGTGATGGCATTGTCAATGTGTGTTTTTAAACTTTCATGAATTGACTTATTTCCAAAATTTTGAGTAAGGATTTTTATGCATGTGTTATGATGATTTTTAAGGATGTTTAATTATGAATTATGTATTTGGGAGCATTTGGGTTAATTGATGTATTGTAAAGTTTTCAAGAAAGGCGAAGTTTTGGTTTACTACTTGATTTTTAATTACCATGTTAGATGAGTCTTTTCTAACATGGTAAACTTGGATTGTCAAGTGTAATCCTTTATAACTATGTTAGTAAATCAATCTTTTTCACATAGTTATTTATTTTGGTTTTCAAAAAGGTTTTAAGGTAAATCTTTTGTTACTATGTTAGTAAGAGGAGTTCTTGTCTAACATAGCTACCTTGTCCATTTCGAAAAAAATTGGGTTTTGACTAATAACTATGTTAGCATAAACCTTTTCTAACATAGTTATTCTACTTAAGAAAGTTTTCATAACCATGTTAGGTAATTCCATTCTAACATGGTTAACTTGTAAGTTTCATAATTCTCTAAACTTTAGAAGGACTCTTTTTAACCATGTTAGCCGTGTTTTTTTTTCTAACATGGTTTGTTTTGAAAATAATTATAATATTCCTTTTATGCATGATAGTACTTCTATTTATTTATGACAAGCTCTGTTTCTATCATAGGTAATAAATTTTCAAAACATAGGTTTAATCTTTAATAACTATGATAGACTCTTTTCTATCATAGTAATGTTTTCAAAATGAGCTAAACTCTTTTTCTAACTACGATAGATCTTTTGTTATTAGTAGTTCCCTTTTCTATTATAGTTAGTATTTCGTTGGTTTCAAGGGTTAAGTGGCTTTAAATGTTGTTTCAAAATGATTAGCAAGAAGGAGATTACATTCAAGCCAATAAGGTTCAATGTCAAGTATTCACAATTAGAAAAATAACAAAAATAGTTACAATCATGCTACAACTCATATAGAATTAGCGAATTACATCCAATTGCCCTAACTATGCTCCTAGAATCCTAGAAAGTAAAATTAAAAAAATGGAAGTAAGTGGAAGAACAAAACTCCCCTGTTGTACTCCTAAGCTCGATTCATTGTTTCCACGACCAAGAATGAAGAGGTTTAGCTACTGCTACTCATAGAAGAAACACTGTTCGCACTGCAAGTGCACGGATCGCGCCAAGTAATAAAGTGATAAGAAAGTATCTTTCCCACGAGAATTTGTTTACAAATGTGATCAAACAGAAGGCTTAGTGAGTTCAATTAAGTTGAGCTAAAGCAAATTTTGTTTGGAGAATTAACTAATAGACAAATGCTTTTAAAAATAAGAGTTGATAACAACAAATGATTCTCTGACTTAAAGGATAAAATGGAGCCTAGGATTATTTATCCCCCTTGTATTTCATAACCTCTAAATAACCTCCTCTCACAAATGCTTTTAATAAATATACATGTATTAGCCTAGGGTTCAAAATATACATGTAAAAGCTCTCTCAAGTCAAGAACAAGTGTCTCATTTCATTAATTGCTCAATCTCTTGTTACAATTAATAAAACCCAATTTCTAAACTCCAACCCTAATGTGGCTATGCAAAGTTAATAAGTATATCTCTATCTTACCAACAAAACCATCCATTCATCAAGAAAATTTCAAGTTCTTGCACAATTTCACCCAAGTTCTACATTTAACCTAGCTCTCTCAAGCTTCAATCAAATGAACAAAACATCTAAATGGTGATCAAGCATGTAGAAGCATTAAGCAAAGAGTAAAATAAACACATATATACCATTAATCACAAAAGGAGTATTAAAGAGTTAATCCATACAAGGGTTCAGAATAATCCTAGATAACAAGTTTAGCCACTCATAGTCAATGAAAAACTACAAATCCAAGGAGAAAATGCAGTCATAACATAAAACAAGAGAGGGAAGGAAGATGAAGAAGAAAAACCAAAGAAATTAAGCTCCAAATCTCTTCCAAAGCTCAATCCTTGTTTCCTTCTCTTCAAAAACCAAGCCCTAACACACTAAAATACTCCAAAGTTGCCCAGAAAGTCCAGAATGAGTGCTCCCAATCGTTTTCTAGCTTTTAAAACCTCATTTCCGTGCTCAAATGATGCTGTGCGTTTTGCTGCTCGACTGAGCCGCGGCCCAGATTTTTGAGCCGCGGCTCAGTTTTCTTCTGCCTAGAAATGAGTTGCGGATGAGCTGCGGCTGGGAAACTGAGCTGCAGCCCAGTTTTGCTCTATCGAGATTTGAGCTGTGGCCAAAATTTTGAGCTGCGGCTCAGTTTGCATATGAAAATTTTGATTTATTCTCTTACAATAAAGTGGTCCATCCATGATTTGCCATCATTTTCCTCATCTTTGATTTCCCACATGCCTTGGCTCTAATTCTGTTTCCCAAAACACCTCTTGCACAATAATAAATTTAATGAGCTCATGTTAAACAAAGAGGAAATCCCAAAATAAGCACAATTTAGAACAAATTGCAACCAAAAACATCATGCCCACTTTTCTATCTTTGAGCATCCAAAATATGTACAAATGCTCCAAAAAATGTATAAAATCCAATTAAAATTGTGCCAAAAGACATGAATTCCAAGAGGTTAACAAACACCAACCGGAGATGAAGAGGATGAAAAACATGGAAGAATTAGTGGAAGGATGAAGATGGAGGGAGAGGAATTAAGAGAGGATGGAGTGGAATTAGAGTTAGGGTTCTAAATATGTCTATTTTGACCAATAGTTTTGAGATGTACAAGTTTAGGTTGGGTTGAAAAAGATGAGACAAGTCACGGTCGCGGTCCTAGTTTTGCTCATTTCGTTTGATTTTCTACGATACATGCAATAAGAATTAGGCATGAAAAGTTTCAATCGTCCTAAAAAATAAGTTACAAATAATTAACCACTGATAATGACAATTTTACCCCTACTATGCCCTATTTTAATATAATGATCAAAGGTATTCTATATGTTCAATCCAACCTATAAATGCAATCTAATTATGATAGAATCTTATAAATAGCTTATTAAAAACATACAAATCATGAGGTTTGTCAACATTGTAAGTTTCTCCTTATAAATCTCAAATGAATTAACCTTAATCCTTTCTCAACTCATACTCAATTCCCTAATCATAATAGTAAAGGATTTCACTTAACAAAAGAGCTATCATAGTTGGAAAAGTTTTGAACTTAATGCAATGCTTTTCAAAACACCCTAACCACTTATTAAATAGTTAAAAGCTACTTCCTTCGCCCTAAATATAAAGATATATTTACCTAATTTGATTACATTAAGGATGCTAGTTAAATTAGTTAAAATCACATGATATTATCAAAACACCCTAACCACTTACCTTTATCCCTACCCTCCTTCTATTGTTTGTTTATTATTGTGGAGTATCAATAGGGATAATCTAGAGAAGATGTGAGGGAAAAAAATAAAAAGATGACTTGTATTTAGGAACACGTTCACCTCTCTAAATAGGTCTTATATTTAGGAATATATAAAGTATCATAGTTAGAAAAGGTTTCTCCTAATCATAAAATAGCTTATCCATGATAGAAAAGAAACTTTCTAGATACATTGAACACCCCTTCAAGGATATTAAAAGCTTTCTACCGCTTTCAAACTATAAACCATGTTAAAAAAGGAATAATGCTAACATAGTCATTAAAACTTGATTTAATAAGAAAGCTTAACTATGTTAGAAAAAGAGAACATTTAATATAGTTAAATAAAAACCGTCTTAAAAAGTTATTTAAACTAATTTGTTAGAAAAAGAGCTTTACATAAAATCTTTGGAAACTTACCGTGATAGAAAATGTTAACTTAACATGGTAAATAAAATAAACACACATACAAATTATGCCTTCTTTCTCAAAACTTTCTCATAGAGTCACATTCATCCAAAATCTGATCCTATTCATAGCCCATCAAATACCAAATTACAAGTACAACATTTCCAAAATGCAACTCCATTCATGATAGAACTTTCCCGAATTCTGGGGTCGCATGCGTGTGATGAATCAATAAACTACCAACATAATACTAAAATGTGATGAATCAATAAACTACCAACATAATACTAACACAAGAGAGCCTCAAGCCCTTGCAGGAAAGTACACCGGTCCCAACACAAAACATAGCATAAAAGGCATTCTGCCTAAAACCAACAATCATCCAAAATAATTTTAAACGTAAAATATGTGGAAGTGAAAACATGTTTGACCATTTTGCAATATATAAAACTACAACCTCAAACCAATACTAAACCTACTTAATTTAGCGTGCATCAGTTGGTCCCTTTCTCATCGGTCCCAAAAGTGAGTAAAACACCTGAAAAACATTGAGCGACGAGGTGAGATGAATGTCTCAATAACTCACAATCGTACTTGTTGTACATTTGCGTGTGTGCTAGCAAGGTGTTCTGTGAGACCTGTATTAATATGGTACGTTTGAAATATGCACACAACAATCTCAACAATTCACAACAATACCACTTCTCTTTTCAAAATTATGTACATATATAAATATGAACAAACATTTTATACTTATAAGCATAAATCTCTCCTAAATTAGAGGGTAACAACTAACCAAGCCCTAAGGCCTATCCCCTACACTTACAAAACGAACAATTGAGCCTTAATATGCCTATCTTTTTACAAGGATGAAAAGCCTATCCCCAAAAGGAACGAAACTCTTAATCGCTAAACAGGCCAATTGAGGGTCTTATCACATGATGGTGGGATCTCCAGGCATATGCAACAACCACAACTTATAACAAATACAACTCAACAATCTATCTCAATCATTATATAACAATGGCATTTTAGCCATCTCATAGTAAAAACTATGGCATACGCAATTTTTCAAAACTCATATCATTTCTAAATCGTGCTCAAATCATATCAAATGATATTTAAATAATAAAGTCTTACAAGACATTTTTATATCACTATACTCAACTTCTAAATCGTTCATTTTCATAAATACTTATATTCAAAACCATTTCTACAAAGCACTTACTAACTCAACACACACACACACACACACACATATATAACAAGTGGAAAGTTGTTACCTCTTTGATGTCAAAGGAAATTACCAAAAGGGATATTTCCCTGTGTTAGCATCCAACAATGGTACCTCTACACAATCATAACATGCAACACATGATTAACTGCTTAATCAAGTCGTAACAACACAATTAGGCACTTAAATCCCCTCTAAAGTCCCATTTGGGTACTGTAGGCAATTCAATAAAATTTAAATATTCCATATGCCAAAAAACTCCCCTTAACATTTAAAATATCTAAACCTCCGTCAACCAATAACCAACTCAAATCTCCATACTGATAACTTAATCAAATTTTTCCACCAATTGGCCAAATCCCTAAAGTTCACACCTAAATACCAATTTTCAATCAACTAACCATTAATATAATATCATCAAGTATTATTCCATCCATCAATACCATATGCCCAATTTAATTACCATAATTCCGAATAAACCAATTCTCACCAATCCATTCCAATTAAAACCATCCATTAGTATTATGAAGCCCTTGGGAACCATTAAGCCACAGACTTTTCTTCAAATTTTTGTAACCCTAACCAAAACTCCAATTTCTAAAACTTTGAAAAGTCAAAATCCATTCCAAATCAAAATTCAACTAACTGAACCATTCAAAATCTTAGGCGCGTATGCAAAAATACCCATGTATTTGGTCCAAAGTACACTCAACCCCGTGAAGTTTGTTTTTGGGCCCCAAAATGCCCACGTAGTTAGGAGGAAACCATTTTGGTAACTATGTAACACCTTATCTTTTACTATTATATTACTGTATTTTAATTGAATTATAACCACTTTTTAATACCGAAAACCCTAAAATATGAAAAATTTTAAAACTTTTCCTTTGGAAACCATGCTCCAACCTTATTATAGTTGGAATGGGCTTTTCGGACTAATTTAAAATACTAAAATCTGTTTATAAAGTCAAGTGGTTATAAACCAATTAAAATAATCCAGATTATCTTAATATCATTCTAATACTTAATAATGACTAGCGTGGCTTAGAAATAAATTAGAGGAACAATCTCGATCGACGATCCTCTTTAACTTCACCTATCAGCTTACTGCTTCTCAGTTATGTACTTATGCTTGTCTTTTTGCTTATCTTTTTGATTTACAAAATATACAAACTAGGCCCAAAATGGTTATCATAATACACAAATAAGCAGGCATTCCTGCTTTCTTCTACTTTACCTTACTCCCCAAAAAGTCTAACTCCTGCCAGCTTATCTGAAAAGCAATGGTTCAACGCAGTTTATCTCATTAACCTTTATTCTCTTGAATATATATACTAACATGTATACATTTTATAAATCAGTGCAAATAATGACAGTTTATTCCTATTAATCTGTGTGCGATCCGCACCTACCAACCACCAGTAACGATATATTCGTTAAAAAGTGGAGGCTCTACATGCAGGATTTCTCGTTATAGCATTTAAAACTATAACTCACTGGTTGGGAAAAGAGGTGGCCAAACCCCTAAACCCTGGAGTACTCCAACTGAGGAATAATAACTTATCAACTAAATGCAACAGATAATACAAAATGATACATGTACTTTAATTGTTACTGAAATAAACTGCGACCTGATTTACTGGGCTTAATCTTCACTGAACTCCTTTACTTCCTCGTATTCTGGGAATTCAATCCCACTATCTCGTCCTATAAATATTGATAATAGAAATAATATATTAATATCTAAACTTAGATATAACATTTAAACATCTCTCACAGCCCTAGGGTACTACCCATCTTACTTCTAATATAGTAAAAATCCAAATTCTTAACTTAATGGCTAATCACACTATTATTCATAAACATTGCACAAATACATATTAATATACACACAACACAAACATAAGCACAAGAGTACCTCTTATTATTTCACATTAACTAATCTTCCTTATCAATCAATTAATAATTCAATGAACTTACATTCATTACAACTTATTAGTCTTTAAATTCAACTTAGCAACAATCCACTCCTTAGTCACCTACTTAATGCAATGTCACATATCTATAATTTAACTCAAAGCTTTGTCGTAAACCTTTAAAAATCCTTAGGCAATGAATGAACTTTCAACTAAATTTGCAAATCCTTAGCTTAACTCTACCAACCATAAATACTAAAGAAAATATTAACTTGAAACTTTAATCAATAAATCACCAATCAACTTCCTTCATCTACCTAATCCCATCTTAGTTCAAGATTCAATCTTAACACTAATTTAATTCAATAAATCCAATCAATACCATTCCTAAAGAACCACTAGAAATACCATTCAATTCACACTTTAAATCAACCTCTAACGCAATTCAAACACCAATCTAACCTTTACTACTAATCAATTACTAATCCAATGAGTCCAATAAATTCAAGAGCAACCACCTCATTTTCCTACTTTCTTAACTTAATTCCTTTTAAACCCATATCACCATTCTCTTTTATTGTCTCTCAAATCAGTGGCCAATGATCAACAAAACAGAAACCATTACTTCATTTACTATCATGAACCATCAACAACCATCCTCAATCCTTCCTTAAACCTAATCCCTATTGAACCAATATCACTAGTTCTTCTTTCCTCACCAATAAACAGCAGCCAGTAATATCAACCAAGAATTAGAATTTCAGCCCTTCAAACCTTCAATCAAACATCCATAACAACCTCCTATTTTCTTATCCAATTAGTCATAATGCTATTCTTCTTCACTACCAATAAACCAACAGCCATTTGATTCAATTCAAACAACAATTAGGATTTACAATCTAAAGGCTTGCAACATATCACTAACCATTGCTTAACTATTGTTTAACTAATTACCAACACATTCTTCCTTCTTTCCCTACATAAAGCCCACGGCCAGAGGAGCAAGGAGACAAGAATTTCACATTTAATAACCTAACATTAATCAACCATACATAAACAAAATTCCAATCCATCTCCCAGAACAAAACAAACATCAATAGTCCCTTTTTCCTTTCCTGGCCGAACAGAATAGAGGCAAGAAAACAAGAATTCTATAATTAATCCAGTCACCTCCATTCCATCATCTATTCCTCATGTTCAAAATGTTAAAACATCCAAAGAAATAACAAAAGAATCATCCAATTCCAAAGGAGTTGGAACTCGGCCAAAACAGACAAAAGCAGGGAATTTCATAACAATAATTCAATCCTTTCAAAATTACCAAACATATATCCAAAGCACCCATTTCAGGTTCCAATTCATGCGCATATTATTTCAGAAATTTTCCCCTCTTTGGCCGACAGAAATCGCAGAAATAGGGGAGGCAAATAATTGCTTCAAAATTCACTAACCTTCAGTAATTGACATATAATCTGTTCCTTAATCTTAATCTTGCTTATAATCGTGAGTAATTGAGCTTTGAAACAAGAAATACACAAAAATCCCAAATTTAGTTTCGGATGAACAGTAACCCCGTCGAAATTCCTTCAACAAATTCGAACCTATTTCACCTCAATCTTCGAAATCAACAATCAAAACAACAATAACAAGCTTCAAGCATCATTTCTATGATTTCAGGGGCTTCAAAAACGTCAGAGAAATTCAAACCCTCTTGCCCCCATTTGCTCAGAATCGCGCCCAAGAAGAGAGGAAATAGAGAGGAATAACTCACCAAAGATTGTTCCAAGCTTTGTGCGTCTTTTCCTCGCCTCGTCGCCGGTCACTGTCGCTGGTCTGGGCCGTTCGCCGCAATTGCCTCGCAGAACCAGAGAGAAGAGAGTGAATGAATTAGAAAGGGATAGAAGGACATAGAATTTTTAGGAAGGAACATGTGTGAGGCTCACATTTAAAGAGAGGAGTGATATTTTGTTTTATGGGTATTTTACTTCCTGCCCTTTCCTTTTTAATTGAGGATATTTTCAACTAGGGGCAGATATTGTCTTTTTAATTTCCCTATTTATATTTTCTCTTAAATGGTAATTTCATTTACCATTCTCATTTACAAATAAATCTGAAATTTGTCCCAAAATAATTTTTCTAGATATACTTTAATTTCCAGATTTATTTATAAGACTCTTTAAAAATCAAGTAGTACCCCAAGATTCCAAATATTTCCTTATTTCTTATTTTCTAAAATTTGGGGTGTTACAAACTACGTGGGCACTTTTGGGCCAAAAATAATTTTACAGTGTTGAATCCACTTTGGATCAAATTACATGGGTATTTTTGCACCTTTTATTCTCCCTAACGTTGAAAAACATAATGCTATTTGCATATACTAACAGTATGAACATTTTTGACCAATTTTGGTAACTATGTGGGAATTTTTGGGCATAAAAACTTTGCGGTATTGGGTACACCTTGGACCAAACTACGTGGGCATTTTTGTACCTTTGTCCTAAAAGCATCTACTAACATTATTGAACCTATTGAAATAATCAAATCGCAGCAACTGAAGTTTTGAAAATTTCCATAAGCCCTAGGATTTCAAAATTTTGAAGTGCCAAAATGCATTCTAACCTAAATTTCAACAATCTAATCCGAGAAAATAGTTAGAATAGGCTCAAAAGTAGATTTGAAGTAAGAAGAATCAAGAAATTACGGTTAGGTTGTGAAATCGCCAAAAACCCTAGGTTTCCACCATGAAAATTTCAAGAGAATCAAAATAAAATGAAGAGGGAAGGGTATATGATTGATTACCTATGATGGAGTGTTAACCTCTAGTATTTCATGTCTTTTTGACATATTTTCCTTGAGTTTCATACACTTTTAGTGCATTTGAACATATTTTGGATACTGTGAAAATGTGTATGATGCTTTTGTTTGCACATGTTGCTTAACTGCGCATATTTTGGCTTTCATCCTTGTTAGTTATGAGCTTATCAAGTTTACTATTTTGCAAGGTATGCTTTGATTAGAAAATTAGAATCAAGCCGATTGAAAAGCTCTGAAGCATTTGAGGACCAAGATTGATTATGTAACCATCATAAAAGTCAAAGATGATTAAAGTGGGGTCAAACCATGGGTGAAACACTTTATTGGAGGAAGAAAAACTCAATTTTTCAAAAGAGAATTGAGTTGTAGCTCACTCTGTCTCGGCTGCAGCGCATTCTGCCTTAGATTCAAAATAAAATTACAGTAGCAAACTTCGCTGTAGCTGAAAGATTTGGATTACGGCTCAATCGTGACAGCAAAATACACAAGAGCAACTAGATGGAAAATTTAGGGTTTAAAGTGGGGAAACTTGAAGGAGGCCTACATTCTGGACTTTTGGGGCTTTTTTGGGAGCTTTGTGGTGTTCTAGGGCATGGATTTTGGAAGAGATTTTGGCTTCACATCTTTATTTTTCTTCTCAATTCTCCTTTCTTTACTCTTTTTCCAATGTTTCTGCTGATTTATATGTGTTTGCCTCTAAGTTATTGAACATGAGTAGCTAAACAATTTATTTTAGGGTTATTTTGAACTCTTGTATGGATTATGTGCTCATTCCCCCTTTGTATTTGTAATTAATGGTATGATTATGTTGATTTTATTTATGCTTAATGCCTCTCATTGACTGGCCTCTAATGAGATTATTGGATTCACTTGATTGATTCATGAAAGAGCTAGGTTGAGTGTATACCTTTCACTAGATGTCAATTTTCGACAATTTTAAATAATATGATATTTGACTCACCCCAAATAACCTAACAATTGGCCAAATTACCACTATACCAAGACAACATCATTGTTTTCTCAATTCAATTTACATCTATAATCCAGTCCTTACGACAATTTTGACAATCATAATCCCTATTCACTCAATCAAAACACAACCACAGTTATTGTACCATCAATTTCTTTAAACGCCTATTGGCTATTTTGCATTTCTACCGAATCGAATTACTGCCATAAACTCCACTAAGATGTTGACCATATCTATGCTTCGGTCACTAGGATGGCGATCATAATAATTGCCTCATATTTAACTTAATCCCCCAAGATCTTGATTCAAGATTCCATATTATACCATAAAGGACAATCATTCCAACTTAGTCACTTCCTTAAAACAATTCAATCTCACCACTCTGTCCTTCGATAACACCGTAAATCGGTTCTTACAATACATTAAAGCCGTCCGCCTGTCTGATTCACAAAAGTTTCTATTCCATTCCATGGTAATAATTTGTCATCCAAATCGGCCTTCACTGTTTGCTTTTAGTGAGCCGCAAATTATTGCCAAAGGCATTTCTGACGCCGCAACAAAATTCTGCTGTCTTGGAGCATTGTGCTCAACACAAACCATTAAACCTTAACTGAACTCAACGAAATGAGTAGGCCCCAGATTCTCTCTCTCGACTTCTCTTCTCCACAAATCTATTCCCTCAAAATTCACAGCCTCACCTCTGAAATCTCTTGACAGAGAAATCCAATTGGGGTCCTTTCTTAAATGGAAATCAACCCCTTTTATTCTTTCTTGCTTCTTTCTTTTTCCATGGCTCTTCTACTCAATTTCTCGCGTTTTCCTTCGCTTCCCTTTTTACCAAATGACCGGCCTTTTTCTCCTTCTCGACGCTATTGCTCCTTATCAAGAGTTAAAATGACGGCAAGTGGGAATAGAGATCACAATGGTACGGCCATTCTTTGGTTCAAGCACGACCTCCGTGTTGATGATCACCCTGGCCTTGTTGCAGCATCTAAGTTTCGGGCTTTGGTTCCGGTTTACATCTTCGATCGCCGGATTCTTTCCCGTGAGTTTGTTTCTTACATTCATTTCAGAGTTTGCTTCTAAGTGTGACTACGTTGTGTAAGAAAATATCTGGGTCTTTTTTTTTTTTTTTTTAAATAGGTTCCAGTAAACTTAGTTTGGGCATTGAGTGGCTGAGTATGATTGAAGTGAATGAATGGAACCTGAAATACTTTTCAGTGTATTTAAGTTGATAGGGATTCTTACGAGGGATTAATGTATATTTGTTGGAAGTTGTGTCTTAAGTTCAGTTATTTTCAGTGATAAGAACGTTAGTGGAAGATTTCAATAACTTTTTTGAAGATTTTGTTTGATCAGTTTGGTGAAATACTATCAGGTATAAATGAAGTGGGATTAATTGTACAGATTAATACTTTGGAAGAGCCTGCGCCCTATGTGATGACTAATAAAACAGTGCTTCTGTGCATGAGGAATTTGAATATTTAGAAATGGAAATACAACTTTTGAAATCCTGATGAGATGATAAATATAAGTAGGACAATAATTCTGAGTGCTGCATTGACATAATTTTTTCCCCTTACTATTCCTGTGATTCCTGGTATTTAGATATGAGGAAGTGATTATAGTATGGGTGTTGCCCTATATATTCATTCAGTTATTTAAACAATTTATTTGGTCTTTTTTAAGTTACTAGGTTGTGGGATGGATTAAGTCTCCGTATGATCTTGCACATTCCATTCGAGGACACACAAGAAAATGTTTTGTTTCAGTAAAAATAAGTTTCAGATGTCATTGTATCTCTACCATTCAATTCTATTTGCGTTTGATATTATTGATTAGTGTGGTTGACCTGTAAGGTGTTTATTCAGCATACAATTGAATCCTGTTTTTTGTTGTCAGTTTTATTATGATGTCTTCAGTATAAGCTGACAATTGCTTCCTTCAAGTTAATAAATAATTTCAACTGTGCAGGTTTTTCTGATGAAATGTTAGAACTGGTTGTGTTTGCTGTGAAAGACTTGAAGAAGTCGTTGAAGGATCAGGGCTCTGATCTAATGATCAGGTTCGGCAATGCTGAGAGTGTTATACAAGAACTTGCAAGAGAGGTTGTTGAATTTTTAGTTTGATTTATGATCCAGGCAAAAGGAGAATTCAAGCACTCATCAGTTCATTTTGTTAAATTCATAACCGAGGATGGAACAGGTGAAAGCTACTTCTATATTTTTGGAAGAAGAGGTAGAGTATGAACTATGCTTAATGGTGGATGCTGTCAAAGAGCAGTTGAAATCCGTGAGGGTTCCAGAGGGTAGCCTGAGGATTGAAATGTGCCAAACTCCATTTTATGGCATTAAGGTGATTTGTAATTATATTGGCCATAGTTCATTGGCATGGTGGCTTGTTTAAAATGTTAAATTAATTGTGATACATAACTTGAGTAATTCAGCCATATTCAATTGTTTCTCAGAGCTTGCAAAATCTTCCTTCATCATATGACAACTTTATGAAACTCCAATTACCTATAACAACACCGATTCAGATTTTAAAGTTGCCTGCAGCTGAATTGGAATTGGACTGGGGTAAGTTTGTCTGTGGTCTTTTCTTTTAATGATTCTAGTTCCTTGTATTCTTCTTTTGTAAGATTACACTATGATTAGATGATGAACCTTTTTCTGACATGCATAATTTCCTTCGCTTTATTATGCGCCCTAACTTCTGTGACCGTTGTTCATTACATTAGGTTCTCTTCCCTCATATGATGATGTAAAGGACTTTATGGGTCTTTATGCAAAAAAATTGAAAAACAATTGGACTCAAATCAAGGAGACACCTGTTGAAACTTTATTAGAAAGGAGAGAGTTAATGACTAGCCAAAGAAGTGAACGAAGCTCAAGTTCCAAAGACATCAAAGCAAGGACAGTACATCAATCAGTTTTTGTCACTAAGAAAAGAAATGTTGTAGGGGGTGGAACAAACAATGTACTAAATGCATTGGCTGCATATTTGCGATATTTGGAGGGGACCGCTCGGGATGACTGGCAAGAGTATGTAGCGACTTCCACTTCTTACAATGTCTTTAAGTAGATGTCTTGAGTTTTGAGATTGTAAGAGAAACAAATTTCAGAAGCACATGTTGTGCTTTTTATTGAGATTGTAATTGTGATGTCTAGAGAGTCTAGAATCTAGATTGTGCCCTACATACATTCAATATTTGTGGAGCTCAAGAAACCAGAATTCGTATTCTGGTTCATATCTTCCTAGCTACCAATCTGTTTTTCTTAATTCTGGAGACTACACAATCATCCTTTCGTCCAAAATGGCATCAGGGATCCATCCCATCGACAATTGCAGTTGTGCTTGCTTGAATTTCCCCCAAAACTCACCACTCACAAAGTCCTATTCCTTCTGTACTATTGACAAGCGACAATACACAAACTACCACAGAGTTGGTCCTAAGCCTATCTGGCTTGCGAATTTCTCTTTCCTTGTCATAGACCTGGCAAACCGTCTCACCAGCTGACATAATCTCCTTGATTCACCCTTCTAACCCTGATTTTCAGTCTACAAATCCTTGACCCTGTTACTGTCCCACATCACACTATAAATTTTACCTCCTCCATAAATTGCCATCAGAATCTTGTGGAAACTCGATTGCAGTTTCTTGTATCGGTAAAATTCTACTTTCCGAGTTTCCAACCAAATATACATATGGTATGTGTTTTTATTTCTAATTTTCATGCATGTTTTAATGGAAGAGTTACTATATTAAAATAGAAAACTTGCACCGTTGGTCTCATTATTTTCATTTTACATTATGTCAGTTACTTGTTGTCAAACATTCATGAATTATTTTTTCCTCTCTTGTATTATGGTTTATACCTGCATGTAATAAGATGTAGATTTTTATTCTGAGTCTGTAACAGTAACACTGCCAGTGTTTGTGTGAAGTGTATCCAAGCTGGTAAATCTTTATTCAGAATTTTCTTGTTAAGTGTTGGTCCTTTTAACAAAAACATAGGACATTTACTGTTTGTATATTATGTAATGCATGGATTTATTTTTTTGTTATGTTAAGGTGTTAAACAATGGTGTCGTATGATCCATGTAGCCGACTCTATTTAATGGGATAAGGCTTTGTTGTTGTTAAGGTGTTAAACAACTTGTATCATAGTGAAATACGTCAAATAAGCATTATTGCATGTTATAAATTGTAATTCATTATCCATTAATCAAGATCTTCTTGTTAATGGCTTATCAAAAGAGTTGGTTTTGGACATAGCTTAATGGCATCATGTGATGCATGTAGCCAATTCACTAAGTGGAATAAGGCTTTTGTTGTTGTTGCGTTTCTATATAAATTGTTTCATACATTTAATTTGTGCAGGATTCATGAAAAGGTACGTGCTGCCGAAAGTCGTGATGGAGCATCATTCATAGGACTTTTCAGTGCTGCCCTATGTCTTGGCATTATATCCAGAAGAAGAGTGCATTTTGAAACTATCAAATATGAGAAGGAGCGGAATGGGGGATTTTTATCTCCTTTTGGATATTCAGCAGCTACAATTGCAGCTGCTGTTAATGCAGTGTGTTCAATGGAGGTGCTAGTTTTTACCATTAGGCCATGTTATGAATTTCCTTGATTTGGTTCTCCCTCTCCTTTCCTGTCTCTCTTTGGATGAATTAATGTTCCTTATAAACTATTTGTTATGTCAGGATGCTTTCCTGGAAATTTGAATTTATGCGATAAGATTATGAAAGTTTTTTCTTATTTCCTTTTGTGGTCAGTGGTATTGGCTTATGGCTCTGAGAAGTCAGGTAAATAATGATGGAGTGCACTCAAGGCGGATATGGAGATGGAATGGTTACCTTATTCAGGTTCACAATTATTTCAGAGCGCACTAGTTTCTTTATCTTCTTGTTTGAGGAAAGCATTTGAAATTCTTGGTCTACCTTAAATTTGGATGCATAAAGTTCAATGTTCTTCTCTCTTTGTTTTATCAGTATACTGTTGCAGGTGAAGAAGGTCCTGCTGTTCTCCTTGTTCATGGTTTTGGTGCCTTCTGGGAGCATTACCGTGACAATATAGATGTTATAGCTGGAGTTGGAAATCGAGTATGGGCTATGACATTGTTAGGATTTGGAAGATCAGAGAAGCCAAATATCATCTACTCTGAGCTTTTGTGGGCTGAACTGTTGAGAGATTTTATTGTTGATGTTGTTGGTGAACCAGTCCACCTTGTTGGTAACTCAATTGGTGGTATGTTTTTAGCCTACATGGACATGTGTCCGCTGTCAACTTTCAAACTTGCACACTACTTTTGTCTGTGTTTTAAATCAACTGCACCCGTCTACTCTAATTTCTTTTCTTTTTTTTTTTTTGATGAATTTACTTTTTTTTTTGTGATGAATAGTCTATTCTAATTTCTGCTGATGGGTTGATATCTTAATTGTTGCTGTGTTCTATCCAGGTTATGTGACTGCTATTGTTGCTCGAAGTTGGCCTGCCTTGATCAAATCTGTTGTCCTGATTAATGGTGCTGGTAACATCATTCCAGGATATAAATCAGTGCCAATATCTAAAGTATGCATCTTTGAGAATGAGTGAAATTTTACATGAACACGTGTAAAATAAAATATGGTATTTTTTAATGGTTTTGTTAAAAGATTTTACTAGAAAAAAGCACCATTGTTATACGTGTCAATTGATCACATAGGGAATAAATATTTTTACAAAAAAAATATCTTAGTCCACTGTGATGGAGATTTCTTAAGTTTTAAAATCATTACACATCTTTTCGAGATTTGAAAAGGAATAAAAAACTGCAATGAAAGAATAAGATGAAGTGATGAATTTCATAGCTGTGTAGTTTTCTTGGAGATGTAGAATATTTCAAAAGTGCTTTATACAACTGTAAATTGATCGTAAAATTAATTTTTTTATTGATTCACATTGTCCCTGATTATCATTGAGTGTGAGATTTACACCAAGCCGTAATGGGTTTTAATACTATCTCGGGTTAATACAACTTTTGGTTCTTGAACTTTCAGTCCATTTTGGTTTTAGTCCCTGAACTTTAAAATTGGTGGTTTTAATCCTCAAACTTTCGGTCAATTTTGGTTTAGTCCCTGAATTTTGAAATCGATGGTTTTGGTCCTTGAACTTTCAATCAATTTTGGTATTGGTCCTTGAACTGAAGGTTCAAGGGCCAAAACCATAGATTTCAAAGTTCAGGAACCAAGACCAAAATTGACAGAAAGTTCGAGGACCAAAACCACCAATTTTAAAGTTCAGGGACCAAAACCAAAATTGACTGAAAGTTTAAGGACCAAAAGTTGTATTAACCCTACTATCTCCAAACTGTTCTTTTGCCCTGGCTCTACAATGTTCATTTTAACTCCTGTATATAGCTTAATTATTGGATTGATTAATTTAGAAGCAATATGTAATTTATTAATAAATTTTCAGGATAGACAACCTTCTGGGGCGTCTTGGTTGGGTTCTCGCCTTCTACTTTTCTACCTGAGGCTAAGAATTAAAGACCTGGTTAAGAAGTATTATCCAACTGTAAGCATGCTTTTGTTATAGGATTTTCTGAATTCGGGATATTGGTTTTCTTTGTTAGTCTTGTTTGATGTGCCTGATCCTCTGGCATTTTATTTTGCAGAGGATGGAGAGAGTCGATGATTTGCTCATAAATGAAATGCTAAGGGCAGTATCCTTTACCTCTCTCTCTCTCTCTCTCTCTCTCTACGTTTCTTTTTATTTTTCTTGTGTTTAGTTTTGATATTCTTATTATAATGTGCATGTCTGAATCTGTTATCCTTGACATGTGTGTAAGTCGTATGACCCCGGCGTGCCGGTAGTCCTGGAAAGTATCTTCAGTTTCAATCTTTCCATCCCTCTTAACTATCTTCTTGAAGATGTTAAAGAGAAGGTTCTGATAATACAGGTATGCTTACTTTGTGATATTATTTCAGCCCATAACTTGAAAAAAATGAAGGAGTATAATGACTTAAATACACTTTTGTTCTTGCTAATTTGTTAAATGTTTTAATTGGTTTTCCTTATTCAAAAGCAATGTTGTTTTCCTTTTTTTTTTTTTAAAATGTTGACATCATTGATTGAAAATGAATGGATGAACTTTATAATTTGTTGGCCTGGATATGATATATTTATTTTGACTTGGTCAAATCGCAAGTTTGGCGTCCTTGTGAGAACCATGTTAAATCTAGTCAGTCTGGAAGGAAATATAACAAGTGTAAAATTGGATCATTTTACAAAGTCAACATTGCTTGTTTTTTTTGTTTTGTTTGCCAACAACATTGCTTGCTTTTGAACTATAGGACTAAATTAAATTGCTTTGAAAATCCTTGACGCTCCTGGCCTGCGAGAGATTAGTTAAGTTCATTGTGATTTGACAACACTCTGAGTTTACCCCAAAAGAACAATTACTTCGAAAATTGAGGGCTAAAACCATAAGTTTACACAATAAAATATTATGTTAGAAATTTACCTTGTGAGATCTCTGTTATTATTTGATTTCTGTATTGTTAGGGCATGAAAGATCCACTTTCTGACTCTAGTTCCAAGGTGGCTATGCTTAAGGAACATTGTGATGGAGTTATAATTAGGGAATTGAATGCTGGTAAGTGTCATCTTTGACATCAAATGCTTTATTTTAGGCTACACTATACAAAATGTTTTTATTTTGTCATTTTATTTTATCAAGTGCTTATATTTTATTTTGTATAGCATCAATTGCCTGGGGAATTTTATGTCATATATAAATTACCTCATTAACTTTGGAAGCTTTACAGTAAACCTCTTTGAACATTTATACAGGTAACTCTTAACCATTAGTTTTGTTCATTATTTATCAACAAATGACTAAAGGTTTAAGGGTGTTATCTGCATATAACCCAGTGTTTGAGAGGTTATATGCATACAAAAATAAAGTTTAAGGGAGCATAAAATTGATTAGTTTGGGGTCATCTACACTGTTTGAGAGGTTATATGCATATAACTCAGTGTTTGAGAGGTTATATTCACACAAAAATAAAGACATGGAAGTTTAAGGGGTTTTATGATTAAGTTTTTCAGGTTAAGGTGGTTATTTGTACATAATTCCATGTTTATATTCAGACGAGTTTTATGTAATTTAGCCTTTATTTTAACTAAAATTCCTTGAATTTTGATCCATGTTACTTTACTTATGTTGACATTACAGGCCATTGTCCTCATGATGAGGTGCCAGAACAGGTGAATCCCATCATTTGTGAGTGGATACTAAGAGTGGAGAGTAAAATTATAGCAAACTGCTCATTGTAGTATATTCACTCGCGGTGCCTATTAACTGTATATATTGAGTATTTATTTCAGTAAGAATAGAAAATTCTTGTGTAGATACATGCACCAAAACTTTTGTATGGGGATTTATTCTTGATGTTAGTATTATCGGAAGATCATTCTTCAATTAACTTCATTTCGGACTGGTTTGTTTTTTTTCCTCTTCTTTTTCTTCCTTTCTTTTATAATTTCTGTTCATTTCGGACAAGATGGATCCTCCCTCCCCCTGTCTCGCCCCTTCCTCTGTACTTTACTCATAACAACTCCCTAGCTTTTTATTTTTTTTTATTTTTTTTGTGAAGATTAAGAAACTATATAAATTACTTAATTATTGCATATTTTACATGATCTCTCCAAGATACTTATAAGTATGATTAGATTATATATCATTGTACAAGTTATACAAATTAGTTTGGAGAAAAATGATAAATATAAGAAATAAAATGAATTTTTTTTTTATTAAAATTACTTGTAAGTTAGTTTTTGTAGTTATGATTAAAAATGAGATATATACACACATATTTGAGACTGCCAACAACACTTGAATGAGGAACTCTTGACATGTATCCATTGTTCATTTTAGATTTTGGGCAAAGTTCATCTGATAATTTAAAATGGGTAAAAAAGATGAGTGGATACAAGTTTTCTCCAAATTATTTCATCTGATTATAAAACTAATATATAATCTAATGACATGTAACATATACTATAGTTAAATGTTTATTTGACTTTTTTAATGTCAGAAAAAAAAAACTTAGTCTTACATTAATACCATGAATCAATACTACTTTTCATGCCAAGAATTTCCTTAAGCAGCTGGTTCTTCGTGTCTTACTAATCATGCCAAACTCCTTATTGAGTTGTTGTTTTAACCTCTTGATCTATGATATTATACCTCTAGAAGGAATGAGATATTATATATATATATATATATTATCAAAATAGAGTAACAAGTACACAAAAGACTTGTACAAATATTGTTTTTTCTTCAAAACAGACACAATCTGTCATATTTGCTTTCTAGTGAAGCCTTGCCCAACCATCATAAAGGGTAAATGTGTATATTTAGTATCTAATAATTGTGTAAATCACACCAAACATAAATCATAATTTTAGGTCGTAGATTTAGTATTAATCAAATAAAAATGACGCAAATATAGGAAATCCGTTAATATGTCGTGAAAACCGTTAAAAATTGGGAAGTGGGGCCCACAATTGTTTATATTATATAGGGTAAAGGTGCAGATTTAGTGTCCAACAATTGTGTAAAATTGCACCAAACATAAATAGCAATTACCTTGATTTATTTCATCAATTATAAGGGTATTTTGGTATTTTATTGTTAAACACTGCTCAGTAATCCGGCGCCTATTGGCAACAGACTAACCGGACTCAAGGGGTAAGAGTGCGGCTCACATAGGCAGGGTTGTCCCCTCTCCGACAAGAGTGCTTCTTAGGATTTGAACACATGTTCTCATCTTTACGAGTGGCGAGCCCATTTACCAGCTTAACAACTGCTCATTGGTAGGGTATTTTTGTCTTTTTAGAATGATGTGCCCATCCATTTTGCACCCCACATGCCACCTATCATATTTGTGGGCCCCATTTCATGATTTTTAAATAGTAGGGTGTGTTTGGATTGACTTCTGGAAAAATGACTTATATATAAGTCAGATTGTGTAATGAGATTTATGTTTGGATTAGCTGTGAAAAAAATGACTTATAAGTGACTTATTTTCCATAAGTCAGATTATGTAATGAAATGTATGTTTGGATTAATTGTGATTGGCTGTGAAAAATAAATCAAAATTTGTGGGCTCCACCTCTATAAGTTCTTATTTTTTTTCCATAAGCTCTTTTAAACAACTTCTACTTAACTTTCAATAAGTTCTTATTTTTTCCATAAAACCTTATTTTTATAAGCTCAACCAAACATCTCAAAAATTGCTTTTCCCATTTTAAGATCTTTTGGGGGAAAATAAGAATTTATTTGCTAAAAAAAGTCCAACCAAACACACTCATATATATATAACATGAGATTTGGCATGTGGGGTGCAAAATGAATGGACACATCATCATGAAAAAAAGACCAAAATACCTTATAATTGATTAAATAAATAAACTAAATAGCGAAGTGGGGCCCACAAACCTCTGAGATGTGGCATTTGATGTTTTCCCTATTTTGTCCTTCTATATTATTACTAATAATAATGAGCCAACTTTCATTGAATGTAATATTTATTTAATATGAGTATATTTTAAAATTAGTTTAACTTCTTACATTTTTAATTATTCAATTATATTTCTGATCCATGCGCATATCTAAATCTAGACTTATACGGCTTTTGGTAAACAGTAATAAAAATTACTAAAATATTAAAAAACATCATTTACTATGATGTTACATTCATGGTCGTGATTCAGCTGAAAGACTCAAAAATAAAAAGGAACCTGTTCTTTACGTGAATGATTTCAACGCTGATAACGATTTCAATTTCCCTTGGTCACATCATTCAAAACCTTTTCCCTCCTAATTAAATGTTACGTTATCTAACTTCTTCTACTTTATTCTTCTAATACATCTCAGTTAAATGAATGGAGAAATAAATATCACTCATTCTAGCCCAAAATACAAGACGTGTTATTACCAAAAAAATACAAGACGTGTATATTTAATTATAGTTAGATTAAGGAGATAAATTAATTATCCATCTCCTTAATTCATTCTATCTTAAAAAAAAATTCATTTTATCTCTATTACTTGATTATTGTTACAATAGGAGCAACTTGGGTGAACACTGAAAAAAGAAAATAGAAGTATGTCATATACTTTTAAGACTAAGATCAAATTTCTTAAAAATCTGATATTAAGTAAGATGGTTTGGGTGCTATTAAAATAAACCTATCATACTAATTAAACCTTATCTCTTTATTTTAAGTAAATTAAATAATTATGTTTTATATTTTGGACTAGAATAAGTGCTAAATTTTTTCTCCATTTGTTTAACTCAAATGTTGTAGAAAAATGTAGTAAAAGAACTAAGATAAGGTATTGTTTAATTAGGAGTGACAGGGTTAACATGGTGACCAAGGGAACGATTTCTAAAATTGTTTATGTGAAGAATGATTTTGAAAATCGCTTACATGAATAAAGGTTTTTTACTTATGTCAGAAACCAAACTCATTTTTCGAGTTATTTGTTTTTTATAGGATTTCACTAATTTTTATTACTATTTATAGGCTTTTGTGAAAACAACCCTTAATCATAAGTTATTATGGCTTTATTTACACTAGGAAAAAAATATATTTTTAGTGCCTCTTTATTTCTTTGGCCATAACATCATTAACAAAAAATATAAAATTGAACATTTTAAATATTGAAAAAAACATTAAAATACTGATGTATTAATTTTAATTTTCAAAATAACAATGGGTGTTATCATTGAGTCATTATTTAATTATTTGAGATTATTTGTTTTAGAGTTAAACTAAAAGGATGATTTAAACAAAATAAAAAGAGAAAGTCGCAACCTTGTTTAAAATTAGAAAACCAAAGGAAACTTTTTGTCCTCATATTATTTATGAATTCTAAGGTGCTATCACAAAAGAAAATTTTACAAACTTACGTGATCGGCCGGAGAAGTTATTTTAATACCGTGTGGGAAAAAAATATTTTGAAAACAAAAGCAAGAAAACATTTTTCCCACCTCTTTATCATGATGTTCTAGCACTAAGGGCTTTAACTTTTAGACAAGATTGAAGCAGTTGGATTCACTTAAATCTGATGAGGTAACAAGTAGTAAATATTTATATAATTGAAAAATACACACGTCATCAAATCCAATCAAATCTATAATATATTGGATTTGTTAGATTATCCGAAGAAATTAAAGCGATTAAAAAGGGCGATACAAAACATTTACTCTTTAAACGTATGTACCTATTATGGTAAAAAAAAAACAAAAAACAAAAAACAAAAAACAAAAAACAAAAAAACGTATATACCTAATGAAGCGAGGAATGCGTCTAGATGAGATGAACAGAAGAGAAAGAGATGAAAATGAAAAAGCAGTAGACAAGTTGTTTATCCTAGTTTAGCACAATCGCTTGGTCTTCATCTAGTCAGTAGTCACCAAGCTTTATAGTTTGTAACAACTCTAGCTTACATCTTACATGAGCAATCAATTAATAAGAAACATACTTAAAATTTCCAGAGATTGAATCTACTACTCAAAGTATAAAAAATAATGTATCAAAAGAAAGTATATAAAATAATGATCACCTAAAGTCATCATACAAAGATATCCTAAATTTAATGAGTTGATACAAACAATGACGTTCTAAATGTAGTTGAGAGTAGTAGTGTTTGATCGGAATTGTTTAATTTGTTTAAATCATCGTAACAATTTCAGAATTTTCAACTATGTTACTTTCAATATAAACGATTCTCAGATGGAGAGATTTGATTTGATCATTCAACTACAGTTAAGTATCTCTGTTTCTAAAAAAATCGGTTAAGTAGTATTTAATTATATTTGCCTATTTAAAAAGTTATTCTTTTTTCTAAAAAAATAATCATTATTCTTTTCTCATTTTAATTTTATTTAAAAGAAAAGAAAGTTATACTTCTATAATTACTAGTATGCTACATATGTCTATAGTCCATTATCGGTCAAGGTCAATTAGAGTCACATACCATATAAACATCAGCTGATCATATGAAATAACATATTATATACTCACTCTAAGCTAATCTAAAACATTACACTTGATGAAATTGCCATCGGAAGTTGAAATAAGAAAAGAAAAGAAAGAAACTCTCTTCCTCCTATACCAATCTCTCGCAATATTAAACATGTTTTTTTGGAAAAATTCCATTTTCAATAGCACATTAAATCTCCACTTTTGCCTTTTGAGGCAAAACAATATCATCATCATCCTCCCCACCACTACTAACATCTTTATCACCACATTGTCCTAAGTCTAACACAATATTATCAAACATTTTCCTCTTTGGCTTGACCTCTTGAAGCATCATCACAATGTCCCTCATGGAAGGTCGATCTCCTGGATTCCGATTAGTACAAAGTAATGCAATTCTGAGCATCTGCATCATCTCATCCCTCACCGGAGTACACATGGCACCAACATTCTTATCTAATATATAATCAATCCCATTTTTAGTCTTCATCTTAGACCTAACCCAATCCACAATACTATTCCCATCTCCAAATTCTGCATGCACGGATCTCTTTCCACATAAAATCTCCATCAGCACCACTCCATAGCTATATATATCACTCTTCTCATCAACTTGTAGAGTGTATGCGTATTCTACAAAGAAACAAACATAGTGGCATTAATTAGTACAATTAGAATGAGATGCAAAAGTTGCATATGTATTACAATGGACAAGTTACGTTAGGAGAAAGTCAACGTCCTCATGATGTCAAAGAGGATGTGTGAATTGACGAAGTTATTGTTGGTGCATGGTGGGTCCCTTTGAATTTGTAAAGAACTTGGGAAAAAGCAAGGTTTTGTGAAAGTGAAAAGTGAAGGTAAAAGAAAGGCTATGCTATACACATCTATAGTGCGTATATATAATTATATATAGATATACTCATGCGCAATAATGCAACTGTTCATATGCACGACAAAACGAGGTTACGAGAAAAAAGTGACTGTGTCTAGAGATAGAGATGCACCAACCACACACCATAGCAACTTAAAATGGCAGTCACGCCTATATCAGTAGTGTTTGAAATCTGTTTTATTTTGAGCGTGTTCACATTCTGCTCTATTCCTAGCTCCGTCACCATCAAAACAAGCTTTTGTGTGTGTGTGTGTGTGTGTGTGAGAGAGAGAGAGAGAGAGAGAGAGAGAGAGAGAGAGGAGAGAGGGGTGTGTGTGTGTAGTGGGTGATCTGATATTTCCCATAGTTTGTGTTTTTGTCTTCACAAGAGAGCATGAATCACACTGCTGTCTATATACAGTGTGAAAGGCTAGTTGCTTACACAGGCGCAAGCTTTGAAATGACCAAAAGAATAATATCTAAAAGCCTTAAACTAAATTTTTTAGATAGTTTATGTGGTAAAGATAGACTGCCAAAACTAGAACTTGCTATATTGATGCCTAATGTTGATAAGTGTGTATGTGTGTAATTCTTGGGTCATTTATTAATTCCTCGGAAACCTAGATAATGTTTCTCTTTCTTTCCTTTTTTTAAATGTATTTTTTCCAAAATAAATAAATCATTTCGCTTTCAAATCCACTTTTCTCTTAATTTTTTTAAAGAAATTGTGCAGTGAAGTTTGAACTTATAGAATGAAATAATATGACACTAACCGCCCATTTCATGTCATTTCATTTCATCATCATTAGCTATATATCTTCCAAGCCCCACAAGATCTCTTTAATTTGTTGTGAAATAATATTCCATATATGAACTGTAATGCAAATCATATATAAGTCATTGGATTCTTTTCACATGCCTTAGTTGTTAAGGGTTTGTATTTTTCACTGAGAAAGTGTGAATTTAATTTGAGAATAATATTTTTTTTTTATTTTGAAAGGAATTTAGTATAAGTATATTTGTCAACTAACACTCTGAAAATAATTTTTAAAATCAATTAAAAATTAAAAATTTATTTCAAAGTCTTACCAGGAGCAATGTAGCCATACGATCCAGCAATTACAGACATGGATTCATCACTCTGAAACAATTTGGCCACTCCAAAATCAGCAACTCTGGCTTCCAACTCATCATCAAGTAGAATATTACTCGGTTTGAGATCTCGATGCACAATCACCGGATTGCAATCATGATGAAGATAACAAATCCCCTGCGCCACCCCTAACGCTATATTATACCTTGTCAACCAATCACTAACCACATTCTTACCATGCAACAAATCATCCAAATTCCCATTGGACATATACTCATAAAGTAACATGGTACTCTCCCTATTGCTACAACACCCTAACAATCTCACTATATTCCTGTGCCTCACATTCCCCAACACTTCCACTTCAGCCAGCACCCCTCTCCGCCGTCGGATGCTATTAGATGCCTCCTTTTGCTTACCCCATAATTTTTTAACGGCCACGATCTCGCCACCTGGCATCTCCACTTTAAACACCTTTCCAGTGGACCCCATCCCTATGATCTTATTCGAGGCTGTCATACACTCTACCACATCCTCAGCTGTGAAATTCAACCGTTGGAAAGCGGTTAATCTCCACGGTCCGATCTCACCATTGTTCGTAAACCGACGGCTGTGATGCGATCTGAAACACCTAGCTCCGGCGACAACAGCGAAAACTCCGACCGCCACCGCCGCCGCGACGATCCAAACAACGCCGGCGGCGGCTCTCTTCGGACTGTAATTTCGCTCCGCCGCCGCCGTCGCCGGAGAGATTGTCGTATCCATTGCACATGGTTTCGCGATCAGGCCGCCGCAGAGCCCGTCGTTGCCGGAAAACGACGTCGGATTAAGGTTCGAGAAGATCGAACCGGTGGAAGGGATCGGACCGGTGAGGGAATTGAAGGAGACGTTGAAATTCTCAAGAGTAGTACAGTTGTTGAAACCGGAAGGTATGGTACCGGAGAGGGAATTTTGTGACAGGTCAACGTCTGTGATCGAGGGTAAAATGGAGATTTCCCATGGGATGATACCAGAAAGAGAGTTACTACTTAGATTCAATACAATAAGCCTCTCACAATTTTTGATGCTCCAAGGGATGCTTCCATTGATGAAATTCCCCTGTAATTCAATTCTGTAAATGTTCTTGCATCCTACGAAATCTGGAATCTGACCGTTGATTTTCGATGAGATTGCTGAGAATATAAGTAAATTCCTCGCGTTCCAAATGTTACGTGGTAGTGAATTTTCAAATGAATTACCTGAGAGATTTAAGTGTTGCAATGTTGGAGCATCACCGACATCTTCTGGAATTCGACCGTTGAAATTGTTGTTACTCAAATCAGCGAAGGCGAGATTTGGAAGAAGGCCAAAACCACCAGGGATTGATCCATTGAGCTGATTATTTTGGATTCGAAGCCTTACTAATGAAGAACAATTAGTGAGTGATCCTGGAAAAGCTCCTTCGAATTTGTTATCAAAGAGAATGAGCTTAATAAGCTTGCTTCCATTGCAAACATTTTGTGGAATTAAACCTGTGAGAGAATTTGTTGACACGTCGAGTTTTTGGAGTAACCCATTGGAGCCAAGTGTTTGAGGGAGAATCCCAGAAAGTGAATTGTTCCATAGAAGCAGAGCATTGAGTTTTGGAAGATCTCCTATTCCTTGTGGTATCTCTCCAGTTAACTTGTTGTCCATCAAGCTCAACATTGTTAGTTCCTTCAGCTTTGAAATTTCCTCAGGAATTGAACCATTGAGTTTGTTATCTGACAAATCAAGTGCATTGAGACTTTTCAAATTCCCCAAGCTTGATGGGATCTCACCCACTAACTGATTCTTGTACAGCAACAATGTCTCCAGCATGGTCATGTTGCCCAAATCATGAATTAAAGAGCCAGAAAGATTAGAAGCAGCAATATCCAAGTATTTCAGGCTTGATAATGATGCAAATTCTTGAGGTAATCCTCCAGAGAATTGGTTGTACCCAATTTCAAGATGTTCCAATTCTGATAAGAAGCCTAATTGGAATGGTATAAGACCTTCCAAGAGATTGCCATTAAGATAAAGGAACTTCAATCTTGGTATATTCCCATAACCAGAAGGGATTGTACCATTGAAGTAGCTCCCACCAAGGTTGAGCTTCTCAAGAAACCGAAGCCTAATGAATTCCTGAGGCAGAGGACCAATGAAGTTGTTACTATAAGCATTGAACACTCTTAAGAACTTGAGTTTGGAAATCCCAGGTGGGAAAGTTGAATTGAAGTAGTTGTGGTTGATATCAAGAGTTCTTAGCTCAGAGAGTTCAAAAATCACTGGTGGGAAAAACCCAGTGAAGTCATTCCAGCTGAGATTCAAGTGGTTCAAGGTGGTCAAGAAACGGATTTGGGGAGAGATTAAACCAGAGAGATTACGCTGAGAGAGGTCAATGGTGATTATCTGGGAAGTCCGTGAGTGGCACGTGATACCTGACCAAGAACACCAAACATGGGAAGAATTGTTAGAGGAAGAAGAATAGTTCCAGTCATGGAGGGTATTGTGAGGGTCAATGAGGGAAGATTTAAGGGAAAGCAAAGAGAATATGACAGATGGGGTAGCAGAGAAAACCAGAGGATGTGTTTGGCAGAAGAGGAGGAGGAAGAAGAAGAGTGTGAGAGGGAAAAGAGGAGGAGGTTTCATGGCTGATTGTGTTGAAGAAGAAGGAGAAGAGGGTGTGAGGATAAAGATGAAGAAGATTGAGGTTGATTTAAAAGGAGAAAGGAGGGAATGGATTGATGATTATGATGATGAGGAGGAAGGAGGAGGAGGAGGGAAGTGCTTTTTGAGTGTGCTGCTGGTAGCAGAGGGAGTTTCATGATGACGAGTTTGCTTCAGTGGGTTTTTGTTGTTGTTGGTAGACATCAATGAGTGAAACACACAGAATCACTATGTATGGCCTCTCTCTTCTATCTAGTTAGCTACTATTTCTACTACCAATCCTGCATAAACTTATATACTTCCCTTTTTTAATAAATTTTAGATTTAGAAGAGAAATATATATAAATATATATATATATATATAGAGATATAAAGTGAGGAATGTTTTGTTGTAATCAGCGGAGAAAAGAAATACTCGTACACTGTATTTACCTGAACAGCGAGTCGTCACTCAAAATCAATGGCTTGTGATTAAAAAAAAAAAAAAACTTGGAAAGTCTCACTTCATACTCATGTATTGGGTTAAAAGACGCAGGAAATAGAAAGAATACTTTCTATGTATGTTCTAAGCATACTTACTATATATATATATATATATATGTATTTATGCCCAAAAACAATGTAATCAAAAATAAAACCTTAAGAAATAAAAAATAAAAAGTATCAAGCTCTAAAATATATTTTAATATATATATATATATATGCATATACTTATATCACATGTAATTAAGCCCCAACAACGAGGTAAAAAGTCTTATATAAGATAGAAGCAAGAAGTTTCAAATGTGATCGTGATTTATGTTACGGGAAAAAGGCATATAAGGATTTCTGAAATATGGAACCTCAAAATGATAGTTTAAAACGACTTGAGTCTTCTGAGTCCTTAAAAAAAGGTCTGAAATTAAGTTTTTTAAAATTCCAAATTACTCTCAGTAAAATTAGTTATGACTACAAATTTACTTGAACTGCAAGTCACCTTTCAATTTACATGATATATAATGAGTATTTATATTATGCTTATTTCCTAAGAAAAATGATTCAGAACAAAATAAAAATAAAGATGATCCGAATATCCTTTAGCGTACTCTTTATATGTTTTTGTTGCATCAACATATCAAACATTGTAATATTTTATGTTATTGCTTAAATATGAAAAAGTATTTTCTACCATACAATTCTTCTAATTTAATTTTTTTAATCTCTTCCTTAATTTATCATTGTCAGATAAACATTGGGGGAAAGAGAGGACATCTACATGAAGATGGATTAGTTGAAGCATAATATTATAAACATTACAGTGATTCGGTATCTGAATTAAAAATGAAAAATGTTAGGAGCAAAAGGTTAAAAACTAATACTCTGAGTGCATTATTTTTTTTATTTTTCCCTTAAAAAATAAATTTGGTCCTCTTACTCTTTCAAATTGATCTTTTTGTGTGAGTTCCCCCCCCCCCCCCCCCCCCGGCTGTTATATATATATATATATTTGTCCAGATCTAACTAAGTTAAATAATCCAACTTCTCAAGTTGGTAGTCTAATAACCTGAAAATTACTGGAAAACTTAAATTCGAGGGGGTTAATGTTAACAACTAAATTCAAAAGAATACACCTAAATCAAACAATTTACTATATAATTGTTCTCTTTTCACTTTTCCTTTATCATACAAAGAATTATACCTATGTCTGGCATGGTTCCATACACACTTTTTTCAATCTTCTGGGAATTCTTTTCTTTTGGTCCCACTTTTCATCATTCTCTTGTCCTTTATGTTTTATACTAGCACTAATATATATATATATATATATATATATATATCATATCTGTAACCGCTAGCCAGTGACAAGGGTGGGTCTGGGAGGATCCAAGAAAGTTATCCTTATTCCACCAAACCAAAACTTCAATTCCTTTTTCTATATTTTTCCTAAATACATACAATTAGCGCTTTGTTCTGTGTATTTTTAAAAATTTTGAATTCTCCCTTATTTATTTATTTATTTTAGTGTTTTTTTTCTCACTAAACATAGGTATTATCCTATTTGATGCCCCACGTTGCTCTGGATGCAATCATGCACTTCCAAAGCACCGTAGGGCATTAAATATTGATGTTTCATGCAGCAGAAATTTGGACATTAATAATTTACCGCATCATAAATGACCATTCTCTTTCCTTGCACACATCATTTGGTTTTATTTGAATATTGGTGGCTTTGTCATTGCTTACGAAACCTAAACAGACATTAGACATTATAGAGCAATTATTTAAAACTGATTTTTGATAAATTTTGATTGTTTTGTTTTATTAATATACCAGTGTGACAAATGATGACTTCTAAATAAATTTTTGTCACCGTCTAATTAATTTGTATGGTTTATATTTACCATTTTATTAACATAACAAATATACTAACATTTTAAACTTTATATATTAACTTGAAAGTAAGCATATAACTTCAATTTCTTTTCCTATCTTTTCCTTATTTAATAAGTCGGATCTATACTTCTTTTTTTTTTTTTTATATCAAAATTTATTAAGTCCATACAAGGAGCGCTTAAATGTGTCTTTTCTTCTTCTTCTGATTGAATACTCTGATTTATTTTTAATATTTATTATTATCTTATATTAATATTATCAAGTCAAATTTAAGTATGCTTAGAGCTAAATAAATTTATAATAATTAGAAGTTATTTTAAATGTATACAGACTGTTTTCCCCCCCGAACGGCCAATGTATACAGATTGTTTAAGTTTATATATTTATGAATATTGAATATGAGATCCAAGTCAAACTTCAACCCTTTAATCTTGGGTTTTTCTGACAAATTGAATTCATTTCAAATTCATATTAAAACTCAAGTGGTTTAGAAATCAATTAAGTAGCTAGGTTTGATCCTTAATATCTAATTCTATCTGATAGTGTTTGGGAAGTTTAAACTTATAATACTTCTATTATACTTATCATGCATCACATACGTATATATCTACTCCTATAATAACTAAATCTTACGGTTATTTCAACGATAACCCCCTGTATATGTTGTGGAGCTTCTCCTGAAGAAGATATACAAAATCATATATTAACTACTCAAATATCATTGTTACTTTTCCTATCATAAATCCATAACATATACAGGTAAAGATTTCAAAATATAAATGTACATCTGTATAAAATAATGCAAGGTTCCCTATCCTTTATTCTACTACCTCAATCAAAAGCACTTCAGTCTCCTACTCCTCTCTAAAGATATATTAAAAAACTTCAACCATCTAATTAATCTTGACAGTTCATACCTTTGGATTTATTATTTCATTAATGATAAAAAATTACGCTAAAGAAGTTTGAACCTATACAATAGTCTAATTTCATTTAAAATAGGGACAAATTTTTTTTTCCATTATATATAAGACAGAATCCAACATTCTTTCCTTTTATCTTTCCCTTTTTGGCATTTTAGGAATATATATATAAATTCATTTGCTCATTCTTGAAGATTCAAGTGAACAAACAGTACACTGTCCGTAACCGGCCGTAGACCACCTGCATGATTTCAATCAAACATGTCCTAATACCTAATATTTTTAAAAAATTAATTATTAAAAATCAATTAAATAATTTGAAGTTTCGAACTTGTAAAATAGAGGTCAAATATTTTTAAACATATGAAAAGTATAAATACATAATGTTTTGTATTAAATAATATACATATATGATCTTCTATTTTGCACGCATTTGAAGCACAAGAAAGAACAATAATTATTTGTTCTGGTAACATTTTTTTCCAGTCATCTTTACTGAACATCTCAAACCAGCCCTAACTATGAAGTTACCCAACTTTCTCATCATTTATGATCGGTTTCAACAAACTTTGTGAAAATTTGTAAGCAAAGCAAGAGACAGAGAGAAGCAATCCATGGCGCGCGCGCGGGAGAGAGAGAGAGAGAGAGAGAGAGAGAGAGAGAGAGAGAGAGAGAGAGAGAGAGAGAGAGAGAGAGAGAGAGAGTCCATCCAACCGATTGTGAATAAAAATACATAAATTCATAATTTCGTAGTAAATAATGCATGATGCATAAACTAATAACTCAATTCCACCCCGTTGGCTAGATCAATGAATAGGTGAATCATTCTCTTACTTAACTGGTTTGGTCAAGAATTTTGCTCATGACAACAGTGTTAGAGTAGTAAACATTTTTCTTCCTTTGGTGAGCTTGAAATAACCTTGTTTTAAATTTTAAAAAAAACAGCCGATGATATTTGTATTTATGTTATTCTATTTACATTATGTGTTGTCTATATATACTGATTGTTTAATTTATTTATGTTTTTAAAAAATTTATTTAAATGGTATTCTTTATTGAATTTCAATATATAAATATAGTTATATATTTTGATGATATAATTTTAATCAAGATTAGATTGAACTAGCCAATTCAATTATAGTTGGATCACTGACCTTTGAACTACTCCCTCGATCTATTCAATTATTCAATGTTGGTTCTTTATAAAAGAGATACAGAAATATATGAAACCTAGTTATTCTAATTAGAGCTCAAGTTATGGCATGATTAATTGCATCAGCTTCTTACATAATTAACAAATTAGATTTCTACCATGTGATGTATATGCAATAAAATGTTCGGCTGAAAACTTTGATATCATGAAAAAAATAATTCAAAATTTATTGTACTTAATAAATTTTTTTTAAAAAACTAATTATTTAACTTCATTAAAGTAATAGAAGGATGTAGGGGCTTTATTTACGTATAGGATCATGAAGTGTTATAATATAAAGAATAAAGCAAGAAAACACAATCATCCTTTGTTATAGCATGCATGCATGGCTAGTGCATGCTGCCACCCGACAACTTTTTATTTCCTCATAATATTTGTCACTTTAATTTAATTTAACTTTTTTGCCTCATTAATTAAATATAGGATTTTAATGTAACGTATATCTGATCGATGCTTAATAACTTGGGAACTCTATATTAAATTATTAATCATATAGATGCGAGTGATGAGCAGAGAAGTGTTCATCATATATATATATATATATATATATAATCTCATGTAATCATACATTTCATTGATTAGAGGATAAATAATACTCCTAAGTATCAACAATATGATTTAGAAAATAATAGACATTGAATAAATATGTCTCAGTAACCGAATTCTCTCCTTTTCTTTTCTCTCTAATAACTGTGTATATTTTTTTAAAAATACAAAAAGCATTTACATCATTAAACTTAATTCATTATAGATGTATGAGCATATTACGTATCATGAGCTTGAATAGTCAGCAGATGTTAATGAATATGTTTTTATATGAGTATCTAACTGCCATATTCAAATATTATTTTCACGTACGCCTAATTAAGAGTATCTTTTAAAAGTGTTTTCTATGTTCACTCCAATTTTGAAAAAAAAAATAGTGTATCTAATTGGCCAAAACTCTTTTTACTATAATAAAGTGTGTGGATGCGAGATTTTAATGAATACTACTGATGATTTTATAATTAATTTTTTTATGGCGTGAATAATGTCACTAATTGATCAACCAATGAATTTTATCTTTAGCGACAATTTAGTGATAAAGTTTTATCATTAAATTCTATCACTAATTCACTATTTTTAATATATATATATATATTTATATATGCAAGAAAGTTCCTCTAGACTTTAATGCAGTTACATATAACTCCATCAACGTTTCAAAGTTTAAATTTAATCATCCAACTTTTACTTTTTTATTATGAAACTCCTGCCTTTAAATTACCATTATCTTTTGATGTTCGTTGCCATGAGAGACTAAAATAAGACATCTCATTCATTATATTCTATGTAGATTGTGTGAGGATTATTCTGAGAAGTCGAAGAGGTCTGGGCGACAAAGAGATAAAACCAATGAGGTTTATGGTTTTTAGATGATAAAATTATAGTTTAACCTTTATATAAAATTTATATAGTTACTATAAAATTATTAATTTATGTAAGATGTCATATATGATGCCATATAGGATTTGAGGTATCTTATTTAACATGGCAATTTCTGTCAAAACATAATGGTTAATTAGTTAACAGCATGGGGTCTACAATAAAAAAAAGTTCTGGGGGTTAAATTTAAACTTTAAAACGTCGAGGAGGGTTATATACATCTGCTCTAAAGTTCATGAGGTTTTGTAATCTACCAATAAATACACACACATCTGTATAAAATTGCACTGTTATAAAGTATAAAACATTTTGTTAAAAAAAGGTATAAACCATAAAAAACTATACATATTTTTCTTGAAAATACCATCAGCATACTTTTTTTTTTGTTGCGTGTTGATTTTAGTTCCTATAACTTTTTTTTTATATTTTTCACCTATTCTATTTTTTTTCGGTCTAAAACATGAATCCTTTAATTTATCTTAAAAACTACTCAAAAAGGACCACAAGTTGCCTTAAATAGAAATCTTTCCGTTCCTTATTATAAAAAAAACAATTATCTCCTATAGCTTGTTCCTATTTATAAAGGGATAAGGTCTAATTTTATCCCGTAAGTTTTTGTTCAGGGGTCGAGTACTCTATTAATATGTAGAGTCTCAGTATGGAGATTCTACAGATCATTATCGTTATGTCTTTTCATGGCATTCCTTTGCCTTAATAGACTTGAGATATCATGATCGCATAGAACTTCATACTAAAATCATACAGATTAATAATAATATCTACCCAAATGGATCATGTCAGATTTCTTCTGATACACAGGATCCTTCATAGAAGGCAAGTGCAAAGCATAATGAAATCTCTGAGAGAGTTAGAAGATAGATATTGAAAGATAGGCTTTCAAAATTAAAAGAAAGAGAAGCGTTTAGAAACACATGCTTATATTCACAATGGATAATCCTTACAAACTTCTGATGTCTTACAAGATGAGAGGACTCCTCTTATATAATGAGCGGGGAGCCTAACTAGGATTAAGTGAGTAACACTGGTAAAGGGTTCAACTAGTCAGATTGAGGCATATAGTTCTCAACCAGGGTTAGTCTGAGGGGATAAAGCAATCGTGAATGATTATCACGTGCTGCCGACACACAATATATTACAGACACATGATTATTAAATATGTTATAGGCTGACATCTGACAACTGACCCTGACACTAAAAGCAATAAAGGTGTGAAGACAAAAGTGGTTACCGACACCTTTTTTTTTAAGTCTGGGACAGATGATGTCATAATGACTACATAGGGGCGATTATTTCTCTTGACTATCCTTTGCAGATGAGCTCGTGGTTGGGTGACATATTAGGATCAGGAGGACAATCTGAGTCAACGGTGCTGTCATCATCAGGATTTTAGGAATCTTGGTAGAGACTATTCCAGAATGGATCTTGTGAGGGGGCCGGACAATTATCATCAGAAGTATGGGCTGAGGATTCTGGGTCTGGATTAATTCTTGAGCCGTAATCAGGATCCAATAATTTCAAAGTCTGTGGAGAAAATTCTTGTTCTCGGGTCCTTCTATACCAAACACGAGGATTTCTTAGGACAAATGGTCGATGAGGTATTAGGCCAATAGAGGTACATGTTAATTCTTGATCAGTGGATGAGCAATTGTTGAGGTTATGGAGGAAGAGATACAAGTTTTTGAGAGCCTGTTCTTCATATTGTGGCCAGTTATTGTAGGAGCTCCAATAGTGCGCTTGACCTTTGGCATACAATCTACCTTCATAATCTGTGCTGTAAGGATGATGAACCACAAAGAAACACTTAAAACTTGTTTGTTGATCTTTAGGAACATCATAGATCATGTGTTGTATGATGGCATCTCTCAGGGTAGACCTCCAAGTATTGAGGGGAGCAAACCAGCTGAACATCTTCCAAAGTTCACTGCCAGCATTGGCTGAGTCGCAGAGATTGTGGTAGACATGAAGTGATTCCAGTGAAAATGTTGTGGCATAAAGTGCTGAGGCACACCAGATGTAGTGAGACAATTCTTCTGGAACAGATCCCCAAAGGTTAGGGACACACATAAAAGGTTTCTCAATGTCAAAGATACCAGTAAATGAGGAGTTAATTTCATTGGGTCTGTGTGTCTTGATCAAGGCATGAAGCCAATAGAATAGAAATCTTTTGGCAAACCTTTGGATTTGAAAGGGATTGGTAGGTTTCTGGTCACATGGAGGAAATTGCTGATGATCATTGGATGATATGTATTGGAGATATGTGGAGGAAATGAAGTCATTTTGGTAAGGGTACAAATGGCAATGGGTTTTTTAGGAGTAAGAAGAAGGATTTTTTAGGGTCTGCTGAGGAAATCTGTAAGGGTGTTCTGTTTTCCTTTGATGTGTTTCACCTTGAATTTATAGCGGGAAAACCAGTCTTTCCATCTGAGGAGTTGTGAGTCTGGAAGGGTCTTCCTTTTGGTTTCCAGCATGGATGGGAAAGAGGTGTTATCCATTTCTATAGTAAACTCATGTGCAGCAAGGTGAAAGTTGAATTTTCAATGCCTCTTTTGACTGCCAGAATTTCTTTATAAGTGGCATGATAATGTTTCTCAGCTTCTTTAAATTGTCCACTAGCATGTCCACTGTAGTGTCTTTTCCCATCAACCTCTTCAAGAAGTACAACACCCCAATAATGGTCATTGGCATCAGTTTACAGGATACGTTGTCCGTTTCCTGGAATCTTTAAAGGTGGTGGATTTTGAGCAATTTGTTTTAGGTGAGCAATAGCTTTGTCTGAACCGGAGTCCATGATGGTGGATTCTTTTTAAGCAATTTGGACAGCTGGCTTGTTTGTCTTGTTACATCAGGAAAATCAAGCAGATCTTTAGCAATGTGAGGGCCTAGTTGATAAAACCCATCATGAAATATCATACCCAGAAATTCAATCTTTTCTTGGGCTATGAAGCTTTTCTTTAAAGAAAGCATGATTCCGTACTGGGCTATTATCCTGGTGAATTGGGCTAAGAGCTGTTTGTGGGTTTCATGATCTGGTGAGAATAATAGGATGTCATCAATATAGATGAGTGTATTATTGAGAATGGGCTCAAAGATTTTGATCATGGCCTTTTGGAATAGAGATAGGGCGACCTTAAGTCCAAAAGGGAGAACTTTCCATTGGTATTGAGCATTTGGAATGTAGAAAGCAGTTTTATACCTTTCATCTGGATGAATACCAATTTGCCAGAATCCTGCTTTGAGATCAAACTTTGAAAATACCTTATCATGAGCAATTCTGGAGGCAAGAGTAGACATCTTTGGCAAAGGAAATTTATCATCTTGTAGGAATAAATTAAGAGGCTTGTAATCAATCACCAACCTCTTTTTTCCTCTAATTTTTTCAGATCTCTTCTCAACATAAAAGGCTTGACATGCCCAATTAGAGGTGGTAGGTTCAATCAATCCTTGATCCATAAAAGCCCTACATTCTTGTTTGGCTAGAAGGAGATCATCAAGATTCATTCCTGAATGAGAGGCTTTTGTTGGATTGACATCTTCATTTTTCTTGAAAGGAAGACGAATAGAGAATTATGTATTTTTCCACAGAGGAGAAGGATGATGGAATTGGGAATGTCCATCTGTACAGAATTGTAGTAAATCGTCTTTTCGCCTTTCATATCCAGAGGGAACTTGTGAGATTTCGAGGATACTTGGGAAGTAATGAATGGAGCAAAAAAGTTTTTAAATTTGAGGCCCTAGGGGAAAATGGATAAATGTTTGGTTCGATAGAAAGTATCAAAACCAAGGAGAAGATCTTTGTCAAGAATGTATTACCTAGAACAGTAACCCATGTGAGACATCTAGGAAAGAATTTTATGCCAATCTTTTTTCTGGAAATAAGCTCTATGTGGAAAGGATCCTAATTGACTGTGGTAAATAAATGATTAAGAGGAGCCCAAAATTCTTTAGGCAGAAGGTGAGGTTTGATAATGGTGGCACAAGAACCTGTATCGACAAGGGCTGTGGCATTGAAAGGTTTGTCATATTTGGAAAGTAGGACTTTGATTTGGATAGTAGGCCTGGGGGTAGTGTCTATTTGGGACATCCCTTTGGATTGAACTGAAGTGGATAAAACCATAAAATCATTGGACCCAAGGTATCCAATGTGTTTGTCAGATGAATTTGAATATGAGTCTGAATCAGAGAGAGGAATGACATATTGGGTGTCAGAGTCTTCTTCAGATTGTTCTTCAAGAATGTTTTCAATGTCATCATTGTCTAAGACAATGTGGCTGAAGGATTGGAGCATTTTGACACCCCTTTGGTTTTTCTTGTTAGGACAGGATTTTGCAAAATGGCCTTGTTTTCCACAAAGTAAACATTTCCCGGATTCAGAAGATCCCTTTCGTCTTTTCTTGAAATATCTATATCTTGGGTTCTTGGTTCTCCTTTTTCTTTTAAGACGATTGAAAAACTTGTGTTTCTTGAAATGGGATTTCTTCTTTGTGGCACAATGGCATGATTCTTTGTCTTTACACTTGATCTTTAGATAAGACTTGTTACATGCCAGTTTTAGTTTGGTTCCTCCTTTGACAATTGCTTTAAACATTTTCTGTTGCTCACAAAGTTTATCCAATGTAGCCAAGGCAGCTGATAAATTTCTCCAAGAGTAATATGAGCAATGTCCCTGCCGGTCTGTGTAATCATACGATGGAGTTCAAGATGTAGTTCTTCTGGGAGAGAGGCTATAAACACGTGCCTGAGGTTTGGGTCAGTTCATCCGCCAAGCGGATAATATCTCTCAAACATTCGGACAAAATGCTTTTGAAGATCTTTCTTGAGTAAGGAGCATCATTTCATCTCAAAATATTCCTAGTAGATCCGCTTTTGAATTAATTCAGGATCACCAATAAACTCATGATGTATAGCACCTAAGAGTTGACCAGGAGAATCAACTGTAAGAAGCTGCAATTTCTCATATTCGCTGAGTTTCATATACCATTCTCGTAGATTGCCTGTAATTCTAGAGATAAAATTAGCAAAAACTTGTCCGAGTATTACTTGAGGTTTCTGAAGCTGATTATCAAGCCAAGCAGCAAATTCTGCTACACGATCATGCCACTTATAAGGAGGAATATCATCAAGGGTAAAAAATGGTCCCGTCTCATGAGTGTGATGCCTTTCTGGAAATTCTAGTGATTTATCTTCTGAGGATAGGGGAGGATCTTCAATCATATCAGAAGTGGCGCTTTCAGCTGTATTAGGATTAACCATAGCAATACTAAGGTCTGCAAAATATTTTTCCATGTGGGAAAAATATGATCCTTCTGAGATAATACCGGAATCATCCTCAGTTTCAGAAAGGGGTTCATTCAGATTGAGAGTAGAGACTCTCCTAAAAAGAGCTGGAGATCCTTCAACAATTGTTTTTCCTGAACTAGTACTGGGTTGGGTGGTGGTGGTGACAACAGGGGCCTGAATGGTGATGCCAGGTAGAGAGGTAGTGTGAGATGGCCACGGTGGTCTTTCTCGAGGTCGGATAAATTGTGGGCCTGTGAAGGGAGTATCAGTAACTGTTTGATATCCTGTGGACTGAACATGATTTCTTTTGGTAGATTTTTTAGGTGGGTTTAGTTTTCTGGCTAGTTGGTATGAGGAAGGATATAGGTTATCATAGTTGACTGAAGTAAGAGGAGGTGAGTAAACTGGATAAGAGGATGGGAACATGCTTAAGGGATTTGTTGGTGGTTTGACCATATCTGTCTCAGATCTTTTTGGATTATTGCAAGTTCTTGCTCATTCCTTTGGAATTCTGGACCAAAATATTTGTGATCAACATAGCTACGAATTTCTGCATCAAGCCTTATGGCTTTAGAGGTTAATCTATCATGAAACTTTTTGACTTCGTCTGTTAGTGTATCCATCTGTCCAGTAAGTGTCTCCGTTAAATGGTCAAGTTTTGAATCAATGCAATGAAGAAACCTATTTTGGCTAACTGCATTATCAGTATGCCAATTAAGGACTTCTTCTGCTGGAGAGGCTTCTTTGACACCATGTGGAGAGACTTGAGTAGGAACAACATAAGGTCGCCGTGTGACCTTTGTTGCTTCTTGAGTATGGACTTCAAGAGGAGGAAACTGTTAGTCATAAGTTTCAGATCTCGTCATGGCAATACAAGGAACAGTAGGAGCAGTGTAAAGTGATGGTGGTGTTATGATAGGAGGAGCTGGAGAGGGTTTACTTTTTTCTGTAATAGGGAAAACACTAGCAGCAAGGTCATCATAACCTAGTTCTTTGAGTAAATCCCAAAGAGTGAGATCTGAGGAAGATTCTTTTGGAGCAGGAGGGGCGATCCACCGAGAACCTGATCTATCTTGGTCCGGTTTTCTGTGATGGGAGTGAGTATTGGAACATCTGATCCTGGACTTGGTTTTCTTGGTGTTGCCAAAAGTGACCAAATCTTCATCATCAGAATGATCCCAAAACCCGGAATATTGGCAGTCACAGTCAGGTTAACACATCTTATAAACAAGATCCCAGATGAAATGATCGTTAACATGAGAAACAAAAATAGGCTGGCCATTAGCATGAAAATGGCTGACTGGGGATTTTTCTTTGCTCTTGCACTACTACAGAAATGTCCTATTGCAGCACAACAATAGCAGCGCTTACCAAACGTAGGCGCTGGGATAGGTATATAAGACCTATCCCAGCGCTTTAAAAATAATTATAAGCGCTGGAATAGGTCCAGAAGATTAATTTAAAATTATCTCTTTTATTTAATAATGTCTAAATTACATCCCAGGTTTGTCTTTATATAGGTGATTTCCTTTGAAATTAATTCTCTGAACCTTATCTGAAATATATTTAGTCCCCTGAATATATTTTAAATTGTCCTTATTATTTAATAATTTCTGAGTACCCCAGGTTTTTTTTTTAATTTTTAATACCTATTCCAGCGCTTTTTACGTACAAAGCGCTGGAATAGGCCATCCCCAAATATATTTAGTCCCCTGAATATATTTTAAATTGTCCTTATTATTTAATAATTTCTGAGTCCCCCTGGTTTTTTTTTTAATTTTTAATACCTATTCCAGCGCTTTTTACGTACAAAGCGCTGGAATAGGCCATCCCCAAATATATTTTGTCCCCTGAATATATTTTAAATTGTCCTTATTATTTAATAATTTCTGAGTCCCCCAGGTTTTTTTTTAATTTTTAATACCTATTCCAGTGCTTTTTACGTACAAAGCGCTGGAATAGGCCATCCCCAAATATATTTAGTCCCCTGAATATATTTTAAATTGTCCTTATTATTTAATAATTTCTCAGTCCCCCAGGTTTTTTTTTTAATTTTTAATACCTATTCCAGCGCTTTTTACGTATAAAGCGCTGGAATAGGCCATCCCCAATTATATTTAGTCACCTGAATATATTTTAAATTGTCCTTATTATTTAATAATTTCTGAGTCCCCCAGGTTTTTTTTTTAATTTTTAATACCTATTCCAGCGCTTTTTACGTACAAAACGCTGGAATAGGCCATCCCCAAATATATTTAGTCCCCTGAATATATTTTAAATTGTCCTTATTATTTAATAATTTCTAAGTCCCCCAGGTTTTTTATTTATTTTTAATACCTATTCCAGCGCTTTTTACGTACAAAGCGCTGGAATAGGCCATCCCCAAATATATTTAGTCCCCTGAATATATTTTAAATTGTCCTTATTATTTAATAATTTCTGAGTCCCCCAGGTTTTTTTTTTAATTTTTAATACCTATTCCAGCGCTTTTTACGTATAAAGCGCTGGAATAGGCCATCCCCAATTATATTTAGTCACCTGAATATATTTTAAATTGTCCTTATTATTTAATAATTTCTGAGTCCCCCAGGTTTTTTTTTTAATTTTTAATCCCTATTCCAGCGCTTTTTACGTACAAAGCGCTGGAATAGGCCATCCCCAATTATATTTAGTCCCCTGAATATATTTTAAATTGTCCTTATTATTTAATAATTTCTGAGTCCCCCAAGTTTTTTTTAATTTTTAATACCTATTCCAGCGCTTTTTACGTATAAAGCGCTGGAATAGGCTTTTTAGTTATTATTTAATTTGCCTGACATGTTAAACACCCGCGAGTTTCCATTTCCCTCTCCCCCATTTTTTCATTTCCCTCCCAAACACTTCGGCCCTCTCATTCTTCGCTTCCTCTCCCAACTTCTTCTCCCAACGTTCACTTCACCCAGATTTCGTCCTTGTGCTTTGGTGGTGATTTCGGCGGCGAACGGCGAAGAATCCTTCATCAGGTGAGTTTCGTTCTCGTGCTTCCATTTCTCTGATTTGGGGTATGGGGATTTCTGTTGGTGATTTCTGTTTGAGCTTCGATTTGGGGTATGGGGATTTCAAAATTTGTGAACCATGTAAATGGAAGGTTACTCTTTGGTTAGATTTGGGGTATGAGGATTTCGATTTGGGGAATGCATGTATATTTGGTCAGATTTCTCGCAAAAATTACAGTACATCGATTTTGTTCAACCACTGATAAAAAAACGACGCCAACAATTTTTTTTGTTCAACCACGCACGCCAACGATGAATTGATGGTATTATTTCCAGTTTCCTCTTAGAATAAAGTAACATTTAATGGATTATATCTGCTAAATGATCCAACTTTCCATTTATTTTTAATTTATTTAACTGTGGGTAACAGAAATATACAATTTTCAACCATTGATTTTTTTTTTGTAATTAAATTAGTTCGCATTTCATAGGATAATAGGGCTAAATCTTGAAGATATCCAAAACTGAAAACCTATATAGCTAGATCAATTAGTCATTTGCCACCGACAGATTTAAACTTGTTGAAAAAAATTCAAAACCTTCTGGATATACTATAATATGAATTGTGGGTATTGTTCATCATCCACGCCATTGAAGGTGATTTCGGTTTGGAACTTACTAAAATCTTGATTAGACTTAATTTGGAGCAAGATTGAACTAATAATGGGGTTGCAAATGTGTTTTTCAATTTCCCATGATAAGTGTACATATATTCAAAACAATGGCTGTCAATTTACCATGACAAAGAGTGTGTTTTAGTACTAATTAAGCTCATGTATAATGAATTTTGGCCACAGAAACCGAATTATTTATGAATTGATAAGTTTTAATAGTCATAGTAGGAGTATGTAATGGTAGTTTAATTCAAGCTTTTGCTTGCCTTTATGTATTCAAAAAATAGTCATAGTATGATTGATTTCTTTATTTCTTAAAATGAAATTCTGTAACTGTAATTATGTTTACATAATATTTTTTATAGGAGCCTACAATTGCCTAATAGTTTGTTGGCGGAAATGGGGGACCAAAAGTGAGAAACTTTCGGTGTGATTGAGAGCTTTTATTAATTGACTTCGCCACATAGAAGGTATACTTTTAAATTTCCTTCCTCCATTGAATTATGAATAATTATTGTTGTTTCATTAAACTCTTATAACTAAGTTTGATGTGGTAGTAATTGTGCAATATTTGAAAATATCCATGAATGGTAGATATTGTGTTATTGTGCCCATTAATGCTATATGTATAAATTCTCTATGAATTCTGTTGTTGATGACTACTGGAAAATTACTGAGTTAATGATTGGTGTTTTGTGGGCTATCCATTTCTAATTAAAAAGATAGGGCCTTGAGCCTGGGAATGTTCATTTTGTAGCCGTTATGCTGCCGAATTTTTGTTAAAAAAATAAGGTAACATCGTAAGGTGGCTACCTAATGATTAAGTCATGCACATCGATCTTACTTCCACTTTCCTTTAGTAGGTTATAATGTTGGATCGGAAATGGATGTCTTGTGATCGACGTTCAAAGGAATATATAGATGGAGCAAAAGAATTCATTGAATTTGCCGCTGAGCATGCAGAGAATTCTAACAAAATTGTATGCCCCTGTATGTCGTGTTTGTATGGAAAGCTTCTCCGTCCTCTTGACTTGTTGGGCCATTTATTCTGTCATGGGATCGATCCGTCCTATACACGTTGGACAAAGCATGGTGAGACGTATGAGTGTTCTGGTGGAGACCGGGTACCTGATGTTAGTAGCGCTTCAAACGTGGTTGACACAGACATGTGTGATGAGAGCGATGATCTTGAAGAAATGTTGAATGTGGTGGGTGAGGAGGATCCTGAAATGTTTGAGACACTGAAGAGCGATGCAGAGACGCCTCTGTATGTGGGATGCAGTAAATACACCAGATTGCGTGTGGTGCTTAAATTGTATAACCTGAAGGCGCGTTACGGTTGGAGTGATGCAAGTTTCACTGCTCTGCTATCCGCTCTGCGAGATATACTCCCAGAAGGGAACGTACTCCCCTCGAAAACATACGAGGCAAAGCAAATTCTCCGGTCGACCGGTATGAAATATGAGAAAATACATGCATGTCCCAACGACTGTATTGTATTGCGGAACCAGTATGCGTCGTTGGAGAAGTGTCCTAAATGCAGCACATCTCTGTATGGAAAGAAAGGTAAGAGTCCTTCTAAAGTGTTGTGGTACTTTCCGATCATTCCAAGATTCAAGCGCATGTACAGTAATGCGGATATTGCAAGACTTTTGACATGGCACGCTGATGAGAGGATTCAAGACATCAAGCTTAGGCACCCCGCCGACGCCCCCCAATGGAAAAAAATTGATTACGAGTTCCCTGAGTTCGGTGAAGAACCAAGAAACCTACGGCTTGCATTGGCAACCGATGGAATCAACCCCCATGGGGTTCAGAGTAGTACTCACAGCACATGGCCGGTGATTCTGATGATATATAACCTCCCCCCAAATTTAATCATGAAACGCAAGTTTATGATGCTTTCCATGCTTATTTCCGGGCCTAGACAGCCCGGCAACGATATAGACGTGTACTTGGATCCTTTGATTGAAGACTTGAAGCATATGTGGGATTCGGGTGAGACAGTTTTTGATGGCTGTAAGGAAGAAAGTTTCAAATTGAGGGCCATGTTGTTTGGCACAATAAATGACTTCCCAGCGTATGGTAATTTGTCCGGATACAGCGTCAAAGGATATGGTGCGTGCCCTATATGCGAAGATGATACCCATTCGATGCGACTGGATCACTGCAGGAAAAATGTTTACATGGGACATCGGAGGTTCTTGCCGTTAAGGCATCGTTGGCGGAGGTGGAAGAAGGCATTTAACGGGATCTCAGAAGAAGGTAGGCCACCAAGATTATTGACCGGGGAAGACGTTCTTGAAAAGGTGAATGCGGTGGAGAATCATTTTGGCAAGCCTTTTGCTAAAAATGTATTGACAAGTGGCTGGAAGAAGAGGTCCATATTCTTCGAACTCCCGTATTGGAATTCCTTATATGTCAGGCACTTTCTTGATGTGATGCATATTGAAAAAAACATATGTGATAACCTAATTGGCACGTTACTAAATATGCAAGGAAAAAGTAAGGATGGTGTCAATTCAAGGTTAGATATGCTCAAGCTGGGAATAAGACAAGAGTTGGCACCTGTCGAGAAGGGATACCGCACTTATTTACCTCCAGCTGCTTACACCCTTTCGAGGAAAGAGAAAAGATTATTCTGTGAGTTTCTTAGTGGAATCAAAGTTCCAGAGGGCTACTCCTCAAATGTAAAGAACCTTGTATCTGTGAAAGAGTTGAAGTTGAAGAACCTGAAATCTCATGATTGCCACGTCTTGATGCAAAATTTCTTACCGGTTGGCATACGCAGCATTTTACCCAAGAAACTGCGGACCACGATCACCAGACTTTGTATGTTCTTCAAGCTTATTTGTAGTAAAGTGGTTGATACAACGAAGTTGCAGGATTTGCAAAGGCAGATCGTTTGTACCCTGTGCGAACTTGAAATGTATTTCCCCCCTTCATTCTTTGACATCATGGTTCACCTTACTGTACACTTGGTCAAAGAGGTTCAACTATGCGGCCCAGTCTATTTGAGATGGATGTACTCGATTGAGCGGTTCATGAAAGTTTTAAAGGGGTATGTCAAAAACAGATATCGACCAGAGGGTTGTATTGCTGAACGATACATCGTTGAAGAAGCGAGTGATTTGTGTGCCGATTACTTATCAAATGTTGAACCTGTTGGCTTTCCCAAGTCTCGTCACGATGGGCGATTAACGGGGAAAGGAATAAGTGGGTTCAAGCTGTTACGCATTTCGAATGCTGAAAGAGAGTTGGCGCACTTGTATATTCTTCACAACACTCCTGAGGTTGAACCATTCGTTGAAGAACACAAAAATCTCCTTCGTGAAATACACGGTGATAGGAATGAGAGTTTGATCACAAAGAAGCACAACAAACATTTCATTAGATGGTTCAATGCACGCATTTGTCAGCAGGTTGAGCTTAATGCCGGATCGGTTGGTGAAAGATTGTTCTGGCTGTCGAAAGGACCGGGTTTGCACGCATTTTCTTATACCGGCTATGCAATCAACTGTTACACATTCTATACAAAAGGCCAGGATGAAAAAAGCACCATGCAAAATAGTGGAGTCACGCTTGTTGCCGAGGGGTGGCATATATCCAGTGCAAGAGATACAAATCCCATATATGCGCAGATGGCATACTTTGGTGTGATTGATTGCATTTGGGAGTTCGATTACACCATGTTCAGAGTTCCCGTGTTCCGGTGTCAGTGGGTTAACAACCACAGTGGACGGCGGTTAGATGAATTTGGGTTTATATCGGTCGACCTTTCTAAAGTTGGATATAAGGATGATCCTTACATTCTACCGTCTCAAGCAGCACAAGTGTTTTACGTTGAGGATCTTTCTAAGAAGAATTGGTCAGTTGTCATGCAGTTGAACAAAAATTATTCCGAGCAAGTTGATGATGAAAGTAGTGATGATGATATGAATGTGATAGAAGATGTTCCTTCCTTTGAGACAATACTGTCAGAAGACTTTGATGCAGACGGGTATGATGACGAAGATGAGCCCGTTTATGTAAGACGTGATCATGAAGAAGGCATTTGGGTAAACACAACCCTAAATCCAACAAAAAAGAGGAAGCAGACAATTGTAGACAATATAACAAAGAGGAAAAAGAGGCGAAAGCCCTCAGTTTGTATGTATTTATGTTGTACATTATGAATTTTTTAGCCCTCAGTTCGCATACAATTAGCATGATTATATGTATATGCACTAAAATCATTTCTTGTCTAATTTTTTTTTTCAGGAGAATGGATCCCCATAGTGACCAGGAGGAAGAAGAACAACATAGTGGCCAGGAGGAAGAAGAACAACCTAGTGAACAGGTAGCTATTGCTGAAGGTAGAGCAAGGCATGAGGCGAATGTTGTTCGTGGCAGGACCCTTATGCGCAAACTCCTCACACGCAGAGCTCAGGGAGTAAAGACAAGACTTAAATGGAATCCAAATAACCAAGCTATTGGAAAGTCGGCGAAGCTCCTCTCGGGTTACATTGGGTGCACTGTTCGGGACAAAATCCCTATTACTATTACGGATTGGAGAAGAGCAGGCGACAAACATGAGGAGGTTTGGTTAGAGATTAAGGTAAACTACATTTTTACAATTAATGGCATATATGTCATCATAACATTGTAACTAACAAATTGAATATGATTTTTGATGTTACAGACTGTCTTTGACATCGACGATACTCACAGGGATTATGTGCTGCAGAAAGCTTCGAGAATGCACCGGGGATATCGTTCCAACTTGACCACATATTACCTGAGAGATGACGAAGGGGAGATCGTTCCAACGCCACCATCTATATATGCTGGGTTAATTACTCAAGAACATTGGGATGAATTTGTGCGACAACGTTTGACTGAGGAGTTCCAAGAAAGAAGTAAAAAAAATAGCCAAGCGGCTAAGAGCAGTCAGTATCCGTATATGGGCGGACGAAAGACATTTCCTGAATTGGAGGAAGATATGGTATGTTAGTAACACTTTTGGTTCCAAAATTATGAATAAATGTTTACGTGATTAATTTATACGTTCAACTGGTTTACCATGACAGATTGAGGAACAGGGCCTAGACTGTAGGCCACCACGGCATGGCCTCTGGGTCAGAGGTCACTCACAGGCGGACGGTACCATCATTCATGAAGAGGTCAGAAGAGTCCATGAACGATGTGTAAGTCATTCTCTTGGAATTTCTAAATCTTTTCTAAACGGTGACTTTGCTAAGTGAATAACTAATAATCCTTTCTCCTTGTTATAGGTTTTGTTAATGCAAGAATGCCCTGACGACGTCAACACTTTTGGCAGTGGCGATTTCCTCAGTAGAGCACTCGATCGCCCTGAGTATTCAGGCCGTGTTCGGGGTGCAGGTGTAGGTGTCACGCCCTCATCTTACTTTGGGCGCAAAAAGAGGGCATCAAAAGGCGATGTTAGAGCGTTGCAAGATGAAGTTCTCACTTTGAGGGAGGAGATGCTTGAGATGCAACGACGCAACGAGGAAATGGAACGACGGAATGAGGAAATGCAAAGACGGCACGAGGAAATGGAACGACGGAATGAAGAAATGCAACAACGATACGAGAAGATGTACGAATTCTTCCAGCAAAGCAATGTTGCATCACAAAAGTCCAACTTCGTGCATCAAACTCACATTCCTTCCGTCGAGAGTCCAAGCATCAAGGATAGCTGTACGATGCCCAGGGCTGACATTCCTCAGGTAGTTCATACATTTTCTACTAACAAACTAACAGTGATTCTGTTATATTATCGATTGTGACCTAATGTTGACAACTCTTTCGTAGGGCGAGACAAAGTGCAAGCTGTATACGGATCAATCTTTCAGTGAGGTAGTTGCGGTTGGCAAGGTCTACAACACTTCGAACATGACCCTGCACAATTCACCTTTGCCTGAAAATGCACTAAGGGTATTGATTGAATACTCGTACAACGACTGGGCCTCGTTACCATTCCCTACTCCTGATTTGATGACTAGGGTCGGAGACGTTGTCGGTGCATACGTTGCTTGGCCCATTACTTTGATTGTGCCAATACCACAGGTAATTATTTAGTAATAACATTTCCAATAGCATTCATTGTTTTTGAATAACGCTCTTTTATTTAAATGTTTTTACAGGGTACCCAATTTATGGGAAAGAAAGCACAAGTGGCTAATGTCAAAGGTACCCGTGGTTCAGCTGCTCAAATCAAGAAAAAGAGTACCCGTACCGATCCGTTACCACAGGTGATTATTTGCTAATTAATTTAAACTAGCACTCTTCTTAATTATTGGAATGAATTTTTAAACTTTCTATTTACATGGTTTATAGGCACCAAAAGCTAAGGGTAAGAAAAAAGTTCAAGTGCCTGATCCTGTGATTGAAGATACAAGCGTCGAAACGCCATATCGTGCTCGGTTGCGAGCATTTGCAGCTACCGTTTCTCGCGATGCTATTGTCTTCATTCCATTCAGCAGGCCTATATTTGACGAGGTAAATTTCACTGACGCTCTATCTAAAGATCAGGTAATGGAGGTGCTTAACCAAAGATGGGTCGGTGCGACGGTTATCAATATATGGATCAGGTATATATGCGTTTCCATTGTGGTTTCATTCAATGTCATAAGTTTTACACTAATTGGGAGTTGGTATGGTTTCTATGAAGGTATCTGCATGAACATGTCATGATCGCCGGGCGCAACGTTTCGTTTGAATTCATAAGCCCTTATTCGATAGCACAAGTTCCGGGCTCGAAACGTGAGGACCAGTTCAGAGCGATTCAAAGACGTTTCTCTTTAAAGGCAACAGCTAGAACTTTATTCTTAGCTCCAATTAATACAGGGTAAGTCTATACATATTTTTAGTTACGAGCATCATAGATATATATACTGACATAACGTTATAAAACATTTTAGGCTACATTGGATTTTGCTTGTCATCAATCCAATGGCACATGAAGAACCCATAATTTACTATTTGGATCCTGTGGAATCTGCTCTCCCAGATAATCGCCCAGATTTGATGTGTCTCTTCAATGGGTAAGTGAATGTCAACATTATTTGAATGCGTTGTATTATTTGTCACTTTATGCCCGATCCTAGCCAATAAAATTAATTTAATATGTTTCTTTTTCAGAGTATTGACTAGTTTTCGGGCCGATGTTCAGTTGAAGTATTCCAGAGCCCCTGACCCGAAAGATGCTTATAAGTGGCAACACGTCCAGGTTTTATAAAGTTATTCAATTTTTGAAACAATATATCCATAGTTAAAATATAACGTAAATGTTTCTTATATGATATATTTGGTGTTTCTTGTTACAGTGCCCCTACCAACCCAATAACAACGATTGTGGTTACTATGTGATGCAATACATGCGAGATATCGTTACACATGATCGACTCGGCATCCCACTGACAGTAAGTTTTATATTTTTCCAAATCTAATGTGTTTGTATTTGTTAGACTTCAAGTAAATTTACTTGTCATTTAAATGTGTTCGTGCAGTATTACCCAGACGCTCGCTCCTTCATGTTGTCAAGGGAAAAAATGGATGCAATAATTGAAGAATGGTGCACTTATGTGTACCCTATTTTCTCCAACATTAGATGATCCATTCATTAATTGGTATGCTTTTGTTTTCAACTTACAATGGTTGGTTTTATTGTACAATATTAGTATGACTTTTCTGGTGTGTATGTATATATGGTTTGGCTGGAATGGATAGTGTTGCTGGTTTTTTGCACTGATGCAGGAGGTTGTGAAACAAAAATAAGTGAATATTTAAAAAAAAATAATGCCTATAGCAGCGCTTATTACGTAAAAGGCGCTGCTATAGGGTAACCTATACCAGCGCTTATTACATAATGAGCGCTGGTATAGGTTCATATAGCAGCGCTCATTAAGTAATAAGCGCTGGTATAGGTTACCCTATAGCAGCGCCTTTTACGTAATAAGCGCTGCTATAGGTATTCTATTTTATTTTTTTTAAAAAAAAATTCATATATGTATGACCTAAAGCTGCGCTTTTCATATTATGAGCGCTGCTATAGGTTACCTATAGCAGCGCTCATAACACAAAATAAGCGCTGCAATAGGTCATATGACCTATTGCAGCACTGGCTATAGCAGCGCTTAAAAGCGCTGCTATAGGGTCAAAAAAATGCTGCTATAGGCTTTTGCTGTAGTAGTGTTGTAAACTGGACGGACTGGAGATATCACCTTTGGTGTCTGAAGAGGAAGAGCTAAAGAGCATATTCTCCGTAAAGGAGTTCCTTCAGTTCCAGGTTTCTAGAAAAGAGTTCTGGCAGTACCATCAGGCATGCGAGAGATCTGTGGAGGAGCAGTTGTATGAACATATCTGGGAATAGAACCAAATTCCCTTTCATAATTGGTAATCCAATCAAGAGGAACTATTTCAAATAATTCTTGATTGGTAATTTGTCTTGGTATGTTGACAATAGCCGGACCGTGATCTCTATCAGTAAACATGAGTAACGCATCACCAGTGGATTATGGATGCTGAAGATCCAGAGCATGATTCTGGACTCTAGAAATCAACTGGTGGTGAAGAGTGGCCATGATGGCTTGAGGATTTTGTTCTGCTCCAACAATCTGAACCTGGATTTTAAGTCTGGTGGAGAGGGTTTCATCAGTGAGTTTCGTGGTGAAGTCAGGAGCAATGGTCAGAACTAGGCTTCCATTACTAAGGGTAGTAACAAGAGCACCAACCAGAGCATGTTGATATTGTTTAAAGGAGGTGTCAAGGAGAGTAACCTTGGCTGAGATAGGTAGGCCTTTTCTGGTATGTGGAGTGAGAACTAGGCGAACATCACCTAGATGAAGATGAGTATATCATTGTTGAATATAGGAGTTGATGAGGGTTTGAGGAATTTCAAGAGTGACATACTGTTCTTGAGAGGTGGTAGGAAGACCACACTGGTCTAACTTGGAACTTTGAACTATTTCTTTTACTGGTGGAGTATTTCTGGAAATCAAAGTATGGAGGTGGTGGAAAGTAGAGCGTTCACGATGGTATAAAGACTAAGGGCTTAACAGAGGCATTTCTGTAGGATGTACACAAGCATTATTTGGGATATGAGTAAATTCCACTAGATGGTCTATTTTACTGGACAAAGTGCTTCTGATTGAAGATGGAAGATTGGAAATAGAGAGAGTGGAGGAGAGACGAGTAGTTTCATCAGTAGAAGAAGAAGAAGTTTGGTCCATTTTAGAGAAATTCTTCCTTACTCGCTGCACTACCAATATCTACACTCTGCTCTCTGCGAAGACGGGCTGGCTTTGATACCACAGGGGTCGAGTACTCTATTAATATGTAGAATGTGTAACTCTTCATCATCTCTCTCTTTCTTCCTCCTTCACTTCTTTGCTAGTGAGTAGACGCGAACAATGCTACAAAATATAGTAATTGCGGCGCCAATTATGTAGCATTTTGTAGAGAAAATGCTACAGCTTATGCACATTTTTTTTAAAAAAAATTCTTTTGGCGTTTATCATGGAAAACACTATAGGAATTATTTGTTTAATTTTTTTTAAAAAAAATTAACTTTCTGTATAATGGAAAACACCACAGGAAGTCTTTTTAATAATAAAAAACATATTCTTATGTAGCATTTTAAAAGCACCACAGGACCTTTTGTGGCACTAGCTAATATGGCATTTCTAAAATGCTATAGGAATGTGCCAAAAAACGTCACCTAAATAAATTTTTGTAGTAGTGGAAATTCTTGCTTTACATTTTATTAATATTCCTCATATTGGCTATGAAATCAAATTAATTTGATGAGATGGCATAACACATAAACAAATGCTCACTGACTAGACGATGATATGTTGTGCCATATAAGATGTTTGACTAATGTAACTACAAAGTTAAAATGAAGAACAGCAGGACAAAATTGCTATGTTTTGTAAATTTTCGGGGAAAAATTGCTCCTAAAAAATTTCTAGATACACATTGCTCTTCACTGAAAACTTCCGAAGTAAAATTGATCTTCTCCCATATTTATAAGAACATTTGTAGAATATATCAAATTTTCTTTGATAGTTTCTATTTTACCCTCATTTAATTACTCACTATTGCATTTATTGCATTCATCACACATTCTCTCTTCCACATGTATCTTTTTTCTACTTTTCTTATCCTCTCTCTTACCCCCCCCCCCTCATAAAAACAGGATATATATTTTTGTGAAGAGGGTGACAATTTTCACATATTTACTATTTTTTTATCTATGTTATTAAGTTAAAAGTTCTTATGATTTTTCTAAGGTTCCAATGCGCTATTATGTATTTCTGACGCCCTTCTTCTCAATCACGTGTTTTCATTTGAAGAAATTGTAATTGCTTTCTGTATTTTTTTTTACTCAGACAATTTTATATACTTTATGTCAACATGTTTTTGCCAATCATGTAATGAGTTTAATAGTGTTAAATCTACCTTATTAGCAAAATCAATTAACACCACTAGAGCCAACTTATAATCCTCTTTAATATTTTGTAATAAAGGACTAACATATCATACAGAACAAATAAAATGGTCAGGATAAAAACCACGCACAAAAGTAAACTAATAGAAACTAAAAACTAAACATGAGAAAAATATAGGGATATTTCCTATGATTTCTTTCAAATTAAAATTAAATTTCTTCGCATATTTTTATTTTACTTTTGGCTATATTGGAGTATACTTTTTCCCTTTTGTAATTCATGCGTGAAGATTCAAGTGAGAATATTCTCGTGGTCATAGAACCTAGCTAGGCACGGACCACTAATATATTATAAAAAAAAAAAACACACACACACACACACACACACACAAACATATTACACCCCATCTGTATGTCTGCATCATGATTCCACTATTCAAAGATGTGTCCTCACATATCCTTATACCTAATATTTTAAAGATAGAACGATTTTTAAAATAGAATAAATCAATTAAATGATTGGAACTAGATAAACCGGGGCTTCTCGAGCTCTGTGTGTATGCATATCATATCATACACTACTAAATAATCATGAACAACATGATTTATGTTTTAGGCTATATACAAAAAAATGTGACTCAACGATTTATGTTTTATCCTAATTGAACGTTAGTCCAACATATTATAATGAACATAACGGTTCTCGCAGCAATCTGACCGTATCTAAATTTTTTGGTGAATTATATCATATTTTAAAGTAAAAGTAATTAATATTTTTCGGGAGCTTTTATGGTGGTAAAATATAATATGTATGGTTTACTAATTACAAAAAATATATGATTATAGGCTAAATAAAATAAAGGCACCCATCGATGGAAGTGTGCTTCAGATAATCAAAGCGTGATGATAGTAACTATGATAGTTATGTAAAAGGACAAAGGAATGCTTATTATTAATGAGGTAATAATATTGTTTACTTGTGCATAAATAATTTTATTTTGTAAAATTGAAAATAAATAATAAATATATGAACATCATATGTGTGTGTGTGTGTGTGTGTGTGTGTGTGTGTCATACACATGTGCTAGTAGTGGGAAGAATATTGAGTATCCTCATGCCTTTGCATGGGATAGTAATTATGGATAGTATATAACTATGTGTGTGATGTTTTAGTGCCATTAATTTAATTCTAATAGCTATAGTAATTATGCTATGTTAGTACTTTATTAGGGTAGGCGTGAAGGAATAACCATCAAGTTAACACAATTGTATAATTTAATAGTTACAAAAAAGTTATAATAAGTGGGATTAAACTCACAATATCCCACTTTTATTAGGGAGGTTTTACTTGTATATATATGTTATTTGTTTTTCTTTATATAACATAAGTTTAAGCCAATGTAAGAGGACTCATTTCAACATTATATACCCTTAATTTATCCATCAATTTATCTCTCAATTTTTTAAAGTGGGATTTATTATCTTAATACTATCCTCAGTAATTTTATTTTATTTTATTTTTGCCTTTGCTTGGAGTTATTTTTTTAGTTTGTCTTTTTATCACATAAGTTTAAGCCAATGTGAGAGTACTCATATCAACATTATATACCTTTAAATCATCCCTTAATCTTTCAATGTGCGACTTATGTTGAAATATGAATTAATTGCATATATGAAAGGTTTATTTTTCTATCATACATAAACTTAAGCCGATATGAGATAATTCATCTCAGCATTATATTCCATTAATTCAACTTTTGATCTTTCAATGTGAGACTTATTATCTTGATATTGACATTTTTTTTGGCCAAACACTAGGCTAAACATTGAATTAATGACATGAACTCACACCAATTTTATCACTTCAAATTATATTAGACAACTGAAAGAACAATAAAGAATCGATTCCTTTTTTTATTTTGTCTGAAAAATCGATTCTGATTCAAGAGACTCCAAATACACTTTGTAACCTTTTGAATTTGAATCTTTTAGTTGACCGGTATAATGTGAAAGTAATAGAATTGCCTTCAAGGTTGATATCATTCTTGAATTTGAATCTCATTCCTTTATCTTTCCACCAATTCACTGATACTCCCACTGCTCCTAAATATAAAACTTATTTAAAGAGGTAAACTTAGTCATAAATATATGACCTATTTACAATTTTTTCTCAATTTCTTCCCAAAATATCCTTATTGGTACTTCTCAATAATAAACAAATAAGACATGGAGGGTGGAAGTGAAGGAATATGGTTGGGCGTTTTGGTAACATCATGTAATTTTAACTAACTTAACTAACATCTTTAATCTAATCAAATTTAGTGAAATAGGTCCTATATTTAAGACCTAAATAGTATTATGTAAAGTGACAAATATATAAATAAAGCGGATTCATATTAGTTAATCTAATGAAACAATTCAAAATAAAAGGCATTTGTAGTAGTTATAGGTTGAGTACAGGGAATTCAATTCCACTTAATTAAGGTTGAAGATTAAACCTTGTAAGTAAAAATCAGATTAATGGAGTTTATAATATTTGGATTTGATAATATGCAAATATGAATCAGTAATGTCATGTTATTAGATGATTATACCCTCAATAAAAATGAAGAAGAAAGAAGGAGGTGAAGAAATAATCAATGTGGTAAGGGAAAAGGGAAGAGCGTGGATGGAGGCGTGAGCAGCGTGAGTGGCGTGGTCCTACCAACGTTTGCATTTGTCTGTGTCTGTGTGCTGAATCATCGTCGTCATCATCATCATGAACATCATAACCTTGCATTGTTTCCTCTTCACTTTTCGTGCGTTGAATCCTATGCTATTTTTGTCTCTCCTTCAATAAAATAACTCATACTAATAGAAAATATTGGAAAGTAACAAATAAGAAATAGAACAAATACATAATTCTATATCAACTTAAAAAAATGAAGGATGAGCTATTCGAGATGTAATAAAAGGGACAAAAAGGGATTGTTGCAATGCGAATATATTTTACCAGATAACATTTTGAAGGAGTGCTATTTAAGGAGGCAAGATGATGAATTGCTTTTGAAAAAAAAAAAAAAAAACGCTACTTTGTCTCTTCTGTTGGATGAAGGCGTTCCAGTTTTAGAAATATATCAAGCAATGGACAGCATGAAAACATAACAACAAGAAGATATTGTTGCTAGGTTTTCGTTTCCACAAGAATTTTTGCATCAGAGAGCTATTAAGTACAAACTAAATTATTACATTAGGTGTTTCTAACTTAATTATGCTCGTGAAGGATGATGGATCTATTGGATATTTTATATGAATTACAGCATGTTCTATGATTTAGAAGTAAGATTATATATGGATACTTTATTCTAAATAAAATATCTCAGGAGTGTGGCTTGTAACATTTTTATCCTTACTCATTTGATTAACCAATAATTCAACCATAACACCCTTGATTAAGGCTAACTATGATAGAAAAAGAATTTACTTAATGAAAGAAACTATCATAGTTAGAAACATACTTTTCTAAAACTTTATTGATGCCCCGACATGTAATTGCTTAACTATGATAAAAAAGAGGGTTTCTAAAGGTAATTGAAAGTCTATTATAGTTATAAAAGAATATGACTTATGTAAAATAGTTCATTCCCTACAAACTTTGGTCTAACTATAATAGCAAATGAAAAACCATATGCAAACGACAAGGGCTATCATAGTTAGGAAAAGATTCATTCTCAAGTTTCAAAATGTTATTCATGATAGAAAGAATACTTCTAAACCTTTGAAAACACACTATTATGGATATAAAAAAACTTTACTAATTTTAAAATGTTAACCATGTTAGAAAAAGGCCATTGCTAACATGTTTAATAAGAAAATTCCCCTTATTAAACAATGGGCGAAGGTGCAAAAATGCCCATGTAGTTTGGTCCAAGGTGCACCCAACACAACGAAGTTTTTTTTACTCAAAAGTGCCCACGTAGTTATCAAAATGGGTCAAAAGTGCCCATACAGTCAATATATACTAATGGCATTAAGTTTTTCAATGTTAAGAAAAATAAAAGGTGCAAAAGTACCCATGAAGTTTGGTCCGAGATGCACCCAACACCGAAAAGTTTTTTTTTGCCCAAAAGTGCTGACATAGTTACTAAAATAGTTCCTTCAGTGCCTATGCCGTTACTTTACACATGTTAGGCTGGAGAAGTATATAAGAGGATGTGTGAATTTTGTATTTCAATAAATATTTGTAAGTTCAAAAGCAATTTTAAAAAACAGATAGGAAAGAAATAGACTATTAAAATCTTAGACAAATTTTGCACAACGTTTGTTTACATTCTCAAAAGACTATATATATCAATTGATGAAGCAAGATTGAATCATGAAATTACGGAAAAAAATTTGAGCTACAAGTATTTGCCTAAGACATTGAATCTTTATACTCGGTTTCTCTAAATTTCTGTGAGGTTAAGTGTTTATCATATACTCTGTTTGATCTACAATCATTTGTCTAAGATTTCAATGCACTGTTTCTTTCTTATCTGTTATTGAAAATTGATTTTGAACTTATAATTTTGAAAAATATTTTATTGAAATACCAAATTCACCCCTCTTATGTATTTTTCCTGCCTAACATATGTAAAATAACTGCATAGGCACTGAGGGAACCATTTTGGTAACAACGTGGGCATTTTTAGGTCAAAAATATTTCACGGTGTTAGGTGCACTTCGGACCAAACTTCATGGGTATTTATGCACCTTTTATTTTCTCTAATGTTGAAAAAATTAACACCGTTAGTGTATATTAATGGCATGGGCAATTTTGACCCATTTTGGTAACTACGTGGGCACTTTTGGGCCAAAAAAAACTTCACTGTGTTGGGTGCACTTTAGACCAAACTACATGAGCATTTTTGCACCTTCGCCCTTAAACAATTTTTTTTGGCAAGGTGCCCTTAAACAATTTAACCAAACTGTGCTAGAAAAAATGGATTCATCACTAACATAGTTAAAAAATAAACTTCCTTAAATGCTTTAAAATGATATAGCATGTTAGAAAAGACATAATTGACAAATCCGTGATTTGTAATGCTTTATTTGCTTTAAATGAGGCAACTAACATGGTTCAGATGCAAGATTTAGTCTAATTGTACTTATTTAATATCATAGATTCTTAGGTGAAATTAACATGGAATTAGGATTAATTGGCCATAATTGTAGATTAATTTGCATTAATTGAGCTATAGGGCTATTTGATCCTTTTTTATCTTATTTTTTACTTGTAGGGTAGTGCAAGGACCAAAGATCATATTCCGAGTGAAGAAGGAAGGCTTTTCAAAGGGGCAAAGGCACTGCCTGCTCGCCTAGGCCTCGCCACAGCGAATAGAACCCAAGAGGCAAAAGCATTGCCTCACAGCAAGCAGCCCCTGAGTGACCAGAGAGCAACGCCACGGCAAGTGAGCATAATCTGCAGAATTCAGCTGCACATTTTTTGACCTGATTTGGATCCAACTTAAATTTTTAGAGCTTATTAGGTCAGATTTGGTCACCCACACAAATCCTAATCCTCTCATTCTCTCAACTTTATCTCTTCATTTTCCACCCTTCTCCTTTCCAAACCTCCATGTCTTCCATTCCTTCCACCTTGGTTGCTATTCCTTCCATGGAGAGCATCAACTAAGCTCTCTTATTCTTGGTGATGGAGCTCAAGGGAGGAGCTTGAAGCTTCAAAGGGAAGTGTTGTTCTCTACTCTCTCTTCCTCATGTGTATCTCAATTTATCTAGGGTTCTAGGAATTATTGTATGCATTTGGTTGTAAGCTTATTCTATATCTTGTATGAGAGTGGTAGAAACAATTTGTCTTGTCTATTTTCTTTGTATGGATGCTTGACATTGCACCTATTGACTTGAGCATATTTTATTTGTATGGGTTCATCATTTAATATATGTTTTTTTATTAAAATCTTGTGTTAAATGAGGGTTCTTGTTTAGTGGATCATGGTGTTAAGTATTTATGTTTAGAAATTGGCAAGTAAATTTACTAATTGTTTGAGTGACATTGGACTTCAAACTATTGGGTTCAATTTATTGGTTGGGGTTCCACCAATAAATTGGAATTAATAGGCTAATTTTGTTGCAATTCGGGGTTCCGGTTGTAGGATTAAGAGTCCCTTGCGATTAGTAGATTTAATTGGGTCAAGTGCTTAATCAATTTAGGTTAAGTTAATTAACGTGCGGGGTTCCAGCGTTAGTTAAATTAATCTAAGCCTAACCTAGAGGGGTTCCTCTAGGGTTCTTTAGAAAATTGACAATTTTTAACTCCCAAAAATCTTAAGAAGCAATGATTCCCGAAAGTTCCATTTACCAAGAGTAATCATCCCTTTTAATCCATATCTCGCGTTTAAATCCAATCTCAATTTATTCCTGAACATATCATACTTTTCACACTACTTTTATGCTTAAAACCAAACCAAAATGTTTTTCCCATCCAATTTGTTTCACAGTTAGTTATTAGGAACCATTTGCATTTAGGCTCCTTGAGATGGATACCCGGCGATAGCTTCCACTACCCCTTGGGTTTAATTTCTTGGAGAGCGGATCCGAGGCGGCACTACACCGACTTTATCCCAATTTTGGTGCTCTTCAATAACCTAACATGGTAATTAGAAATCAAGTCACAATTACACAATTTAGCCTCTTTTCCAAACATTCTTGACACATAACAACCAAGCAAAACCACTCATGGCATACTTAACTTTCCACACTAATCCTAAAAAGCTCAAGGTACATTTCAAAACAATAATATTGTTCGCTGTCAAGCGTTAACCGCAAGCGCATGGATCGCAAGTAGTATAAAATATTGTTCCCACAGAGATTTGGATTAAAATCTTTGACCAAACAAAAGACTAAGTGATTTCAATCAAGTTGAACTAAGAAAATATTTTTGGGTTGTGTAAAGAAATTATGAAAATCTATTTCTAAAAACTAGAAAGTGATAAAAACAATGGTTCTTTTGACTTAAAGGATTAGATAGGGTCTAAGATTATTTATCCCCTTTGCATTTCATAAGACATTGAAGAACTCCCTCTCAAATGGTATTTCCATGAATATATGTGTTTGTCTAGGGTTCATATGCACTTAACTAAGCTCTCTCAAGTCAAAATCAAGTTTATCTTTTCATTAAAATGCACAGTCTCTTGCTACAAATAATGAAAATCCCCTTTGAAAACAAACCCTAATGTGACAATGCAAGGTTAGCAAAGATATCTCTATTTTACTAACAAACTTTCCATTTATCATGTAAATTTCAAGTCAAGCATGATTTTAACCAAGTTTTACACATGGATTAGCTCTCTCAAGTCAAACCCACATGAACAAATCAAACTAAATGGTGGCCAAACACTTAGAAGCATGAAGAGAAGGATAAAATCAACACATATATATCATTTACTAACAAAAGAGAGGAAGAATCAAGTCTTAATCCATACAAAGGTTCAAAATAATGCTAGAATGGAAGTTTAGCCACTCATGTAGCAAAATATACAAATTTGGAAAATATAAACAGCCATGGAAGAAGTTTCAGAGAAGAAAGTGAGAAGAACAAGAAAAACTAAGGGAAATGAGGTTGAATCTCTTCAAATCTCGGATCTCCACTTGAATCTCCTTGAAATCTCCAAACCCTAGCTCCCAAGTAGTCCCCAAAGAAAGCCCAAGTCAAAAGAATGTGTTTGAGTGTCAAATGGGGGTGTTTTAAAACCTAATTTTCAAGCTGAACATTTCCATTGTGTAGTCTGTCAGCAGCTTTGGCCGCATCCAAGAATTTTGCCTACGATGGTTGGCCATGGCCAATAACTCTCTGCCTAGAATTTTTCAGGATTTGGCTATGGCCAGGAATTTTGCCTGTGCTTTTAGCTGTGGCCAATAACTTTCTGCATGCTACTTTTTCAGCTTTCTTAGTTGCTTTGAATCTTCTTTTCCACTTCCTGCTCCTTGGTTTTAGCTTCAAATGCAACCCAAATGTGGCTTAATTGATTGGCTTCAACTACCTAACAAGCAATGAAATCTTCACAAGCCAAAGTTGATTAAAAGAGGGCAAAATATTCACATTTAAATCAAGAATTCAATGACTCTAACCCTAAATATCAACTTGGCACATTTTTCTATCATGTGTACATCAAAATATGTATACATTCATCCAAAAAGTGTAAGAACTATAGAAAAATGTGCTAAAATGGCATGAATTTCATGAGGTTAACAAATATTCAAGCATTCCAAGATCCATACAACAGACTAAGGGTGCCTCTCTAAATCTCAAGGTCACATACATGTGAAGTAAATAAAAACAACCACTCAAATAACCACAAGGGTCTCAGGCCATATGCTGAAATTAAACTGAACTCAATTCATACCATTATGACAAAAAGGGTCTCTAGCCCATCACCAACATAATCCATAAAGAGTAAAATCATCAAGTGCAAGTGAAGGACTAGTCTCAAATAAACAACAAGCCAAACTAGCAAACATGCAAATATAGTTCATAACAGTTCTAACATCCTAAGTTTTAATTGAGGTTTACTATTGCAATTGTACCTGATTGGAGTGGATTAAGAAATTTATCTAATTATATGCTTGGGTCTTTCCATGAGGATTCGTGTGTGTAGGACCTTAGTAATTGAACTATAATCTTGAATGGGTGCCAATTGAGGTTTAAGAGGATTGGATACAACAATGCTTATTATTGGGAGTTATGCTTGGGATTTCCTAGAGCGCTACTGAGAAATAAGAGGTTTTGAGGTAGTAACTGATATTATTTTGGAATGATTTTGTTTGCATTAGAAAGCTAACACTCTAAGCTTTCCAAAGAGTCCAAGTTTATGAATTTTGGAGACTTTTAGAGTGAGCTATGTGATTTTGAATATGAAACCTTCATTTCAAACTAAAGTTTTGGGTAGTCTTGGGATTGTCATTTTTTAGGGGAAAATGATCATATTTTTGGTTCATTACTTTTTCATTGGAAAGTAGACATCCTATATTTTTCATGGAGTCCTAAATCATATTTTTGGAGGTGTGTAGTATTAGTTATAAATTTTCGAAGTTAACTCGGTGTTGCTATCAATAGTCATTGGCGAACTCGCGAAATTTCTAACGCCTATAAATAGGCATGAAACTAGTATTTTAGGTTTATATCTTATAATTTGAGAGATAGAGACAAAGAAGAAGAGATGTTTGCTCTGTTAGGGTAAGATCTTTAGGGTTCCTAAGCTCAATTTTAAGCTTCCTTCTCTTAGGTAATCCTTTTTTCTTCTTTCCCTTTTCCTTTTCATGCATTTTATTCAAGCTTTCATGGTGAAATTGTTGGGTTTCTTCTTGATTTCAAAAATCTTGGTTGTTCAAGTGATTTCTTTGATTGCTATGCCTTTTTAATCATTCTTAAGCTATGGTATTGGTTCATCCTATTGGGAAGTATTTAAAAATTGTTTTGGAGTTGTTTTAAGCTTGTTTTGCTTAGGGTTCTTGTGGAATCCAAAATTTCATATAGTAATTGAGTTTTTTTGTTCCAATGATCTTATTTCTATGGGTACTTGGATTTTTACCTAAAATAAGTTTTGGTGAAACAGAGTTTGGAAAATCTTAGGGTTTGGTCTTGTAATGGGAGATTGGTGTATTCAAGAAGCTTATTGATGAATTAAATGATTTCTAAAAATAATTTCCTTGGGAACCGGCCTATTTCAATTTTAAGCACAATAAAGTTTCAAAAGCTTGAGGGTTTTGGGGTATACCTCGAAAATGGAGGTTGTTAATGATTTTTGATGATTTAAAAGTACTTATTGATATCGAGAAATGGTTTCTAATGTTTCAAATTCTTGGATTGTGGCTTAATTCAAATTTTGAGTTCACAAAGTGTTGGAAATTCGGGTTTTGAGAAGGGGTATTTGAATTCTAAGTTGTTTTGGGTGATTTAGTGGTTGTAATGAATTGGGTTACGAGAGTAGATGATGATTGGATGGGTGATATTTTAGGTTTAAGGCAGGTTGTGCATATTTGGCCTAGAGGTGGATTTTTGACTAAGTCACTTGTTGAATATTAGATAAGAGTGTTAATAGTTATCATGAGTTGCATTGGTTGTTATAGGTTGTATTGGTGATGATTTGAGGATAAAATGGTTTAATTATTGTGTATGTGTGGATATGGAAATTGGGTTTTAGTTTTAATATTGGGATTTGTGGATGTAAATTTTGTTCTAGATGGCTTGGGATATAAGTCTTGGGCTTGAACTATTTTAAATAACCTTGTCTACGTTGAGTCATGTGATTGACATTGTATGGTTGCTTTTGGTGGTTGTAGAGTTGTGATTTTAGTTTGGTTCAACATTGAGGTTAACTCTTTGTGGTAAACTTGTTTGGCTTCATGAAGTAACCACTTTCTTTGTCTTTTGTGTGCCTGTGTAGTTGGTAAGCTTTTGTAAATGATTATTTTATGGAAATTGTGATAGTATACCATATTATATGAAGAATTGTAAATGCTTGTTTTATTACCTTGCTTATGTGAGATTCATATGTTAAAAATTGGTTACTGTGGTAAATGAGCATGTTTTGAAAGGATATGTACATTTTGCTAAATTGAGTATTTATTATGGATTTCAAACGATATGATTCGGTTATTTGCCTACTTTTTCAAAAACATGAATTATTTGCATCTTTGTTCTGTTTGGATGGAATTTTTGGTTGTATAGTGCACCAGTGATATTAGTTCTGCCCTTTCACATGATGAGGCCACCAAAAGGCCATCAGGTGGTCTTTTGGGTTGTTGTTGTTGTTGTTCTGTCCCATGGTGTTGTGCCGATAAAGAAACTGGGTGATTGTGGTTTCGTATTGGGTCGTGAGGTTTGGTAATTGTGGGCTTCAAGGTGAGAGGAAATTGTTGGATGTGACGTCATTGAAACCTGGTAATTGTTGGCTTTATGTCGGGCACAATGTGTGGTTTGTCCTCTTTAGAGGTGATGTGAGCATGATTTCAAATTGTTTTCAAATATGCCACTTGGGCTTCACTGGAAATATTGTTTTTAGGGCGAAGGTTAAAAAATTCTTATGTAGTTTGGTCTAAGGTACACCAAATACCATGAAGTTTTGTTGGCCCAAAAGTGCCCACGTAGTTGTCAAAATGGGTCAAAAGTGCCCAATCTTGTGTGTTTTTCTTGCCTAACATGTGTAAAGTAATGTTCGCCACGCGCCGCAAGTGCACGGGTCGCGCCAAGTAATAAAGTGATAAGTAAAGTATCGTTCCCATGAGGATTTGTCCAAAACCCGGTCAAACAATGATTATCACACTCTCGCCCAATTTGAGTGATACAATTGTAAAGCTTGAAAATGAAATAAGAAAATAAAAGAAGATAAAATTATAAATAGGTGATTCTCCAACCTCAAGGCTAAAATGGGTCCTAAGATTATCTCTCCCCCTTGCACTTCTCAAAACTCAATCAACATCCCCTCAAAGAAGCTCTCAACAACACCATGTGCTAATCTAGGGTTCAAAGAGTACTTGTAATGCTCTCTCCAGTCAAGACAAGTGTTTAGTCCTATTCTTTGCACAATCTCTTGCCACAATTTGATAAAACCCAATTATCACACTCCAACCCTAATGTGACTATGCAAGGCTAGCAAGTATATCTCTATCTTACCAACAAAACCATCCGTTCGTCATGCAAACTTCCGGTTCTTGCACTACTTTACCCAAGTTCTACACTCAACCTAGCTCTCTCGAGTCATAAGTCAAGCGAACACAACATCTAAATGGTGATCAAGCACTTAGAAGCATTAGGAACGGGGTAAAATAAGCACATAGATATCATTAATCACAAATCAAGAGGAGGAATCAAGAATCAATACATACAAGGGTTCAAAATAATCTTAGAATCAAAGTATTTAGCTACTCATGTTCTACAACTCCAAGGGAGCATATATATACAACATTACAACAGAACAAGAGAAGAGAATGAAGAAGGAAGAGATAAACCAAGAGAGGAAGCCCAAATCTCTTTGAAGCTCCGAGCCCAAGCTAAATCCCACCAATCTCCAAGCCCTAGCAGAGCCAAACACGCCCAAAATATGCCCAGAAGTCGAAGAATGAGGGCTCACAACGAAGCCCTAGCTTTTTTATCAGTTAAAACGCGCCTGTTCTGTCCAAAATGCGCAGAAACGCGAAGTTCGCCGTGGGTCTCGCCGCGGCGAGCCCACGGCGAAGTCCCAAAAATTACAGAATCAAGTGTCGCTCGCCGTGGCTTTCGTCGCGGCGAGCTGACGGCGAGCTCTCCCAAAATGGGCAGAATGAAATGTACTTCGCCGCGGCGAAGTCTTTTATTCTCTGGTGCTTTGCTCTGTTTTCCTTATTCCTTGGGCTGATCTTTGGCTGCTTCTTATTTTTGTTCAATTGGGAGCTTGGAGGAGGGCTAAAATCTCTTGCTTATTGCTTCAAATTATTCCTACAAAAATTATATACAACAACATAAGAAACTAACTATAAAAACAATCAAAATCTACATAATTAACAATAATGTGAAACCGAAAATCAAATGAGCATTTTCCCTCTTGAGTATCCAAAATGTATAAATAATAGACAAAAACTCAAGTAAAATATACTCAAATATCATGAATTTCTAGGGGTTATCAAGTAACATCATAGGTATTGAGGAAACTATTTTGGTAACCACGTCGGCACTTTTGGGCCAAAAAAAAAGCTTACGATGTTGGCTACACTTTGAACCGAACTTCATTGGTATTTTTGCACCTTTTATTTTCCCTAACTTTGAATAACTTAACACCATTAGTGTATAATGACGGCATGGGCACTTTTGACCCATTTTGGTAACTACATGGGCACTTTTGGGCCAAAAAAACTTTACGGTGTATCCTTTCTAACATAGTTATCCCCGTTTGCAAAAGGTTTTAGATGTTTCTTTTGTAACTATGTTATTAAGTGAAATCCTTTCCTAGCTCACTTGTTTTGGAAATGTTTAGGTTTTGAAAAGTAATTATGTTAGTTGGAGCTTTTTCTAATATAATTATGGTATTTAGGACACTTTTAAATAACCATTTTAGGTGTTTTCTTTCTAACATAATTGTTGCAATTATTCAAACCTTTTAAATTATATAAAAACTCTTCTAACCATGTTAGCTTCGTCCTTTACTAACATGATTCATTTTACAGGTAGGCAACACATATTTTAAATCGCAAGTTGATTCTTCAATAACTATGATAGGTCATTTACTATCATAGTTACGATTTTGTATAACTAAATTCTTTTTTTTAACTATGAGAGATTTTTGTATTAGTATTTCCTTATCCTATCATAGTTTACCTTAATTAAGGTGCCTGAATCTTTAATAACTATGATATACTCTTGGTATCATATTAGATTTTCAAACTTTGTTAAACTCTTTCGTAACTATGATAGATCTCTTGTTTTAGCAGTTATCTTTTCCATCATAGTTAGCCCCTCATATTGGTTTCAAATTGATTAATTGGATGTAAAAAGTGGTTTTAAAAGGAAATAGTATGAAAACTTTACAACAGTCATCTTCAAGTATAATGCAAATTCAAAATGAGCGGAAGTAGATAAAAATGCCTAAGGATGAGGAGCAATATACAAAACACTCACACTAGGCCAAAATAGAAGCTCACTATATCTCAGTGAGTAGAAGCCAACTCCTTTCCCCGAGACTCTACAGCCAGAATAGCACCTATAAGGATTGAGTAGAGGGGAGGTGAGACAATGTCTCAGGTAACGCTCTTCCTACTTGCCTACATTTGAGTGTGTGCTAGCAATGTGTCAAGTGGGAAACTATACAATGTATACTTTGAAACATGTACAGATGGCCATATGCCAACATCTCATTCCATACCAGAAATTATTTAAAATCCCGTATATACATATATACATTTGCTTTTTCAATAGTTCAAATACACATGTTTCACACATATCCAAAACGATCGCTTTGCGTATTGTTAAGGATTTCACCCTACTACTAGGTTGACGAGGTGGAACCGGACGAGGTCACATTCTCGCCTCGGAACCACATTAGAATTAGGCGAGGTTACATTTTTACCTTGGAACCATGGTGGAACCAAACGGGGTCACATTCCTGCATTAGAACCACGAAGGGGTCACATTCCCCTTTTTACATTATCATAAGTCCCCGTGGGCCATCAGGGTACCTCATAATGTGATGACAAATATAATCAATACACCGGTGCCAATTTAGAAACAACATACACATATCACCCATCATGCACATTTCACTAAAACTACGCACTTAGCCTTTCCATTGTTTCAAAACTATTGTAATGTGATATTTCCAAAAGATTATATATGTCACTTTTAAAATCATGATACAACCCACATGATATGCCAAGTTCAACAATAACAATCCCACATGGCGGTGTATATCAAAATAATCAATTTAAAATCATACAATCTAGAAGTTATAAGAGTTTTAGAATACTTTTACCAACAACACATACTGATAACTCCCGGGAATTCATGTGATGTTAGCACATTTTCCTTGAGTTTTATTCAATCATTGATAAATTTTGGATACTCAAGATAGGAAAATGTTCATTTGATTTTTGGTTACACATCATTGTATATTTATGTAGATTTTGATTATTTTTGTAGTTAATTTCTTATGTTGTTTTATGTAATTTTTGTAGGAATAATTTGATGCAATAAACAAGAGATTTTAGCCCTCCACCAAGCTCCCAATTGAACAAAAATAAGAAGCCAAAGCAGCCCAAGGAATAAGAAAAACAGAGCAAAGGACCAGAATAAGTGGGACTTCGCCGTGGCCTCGCCGCGGCGAGACCTACGGCGAAGTCTATTTGCCTTTGCCTATTTTGGATAGCTCGCCATCATCTCACCGCGGCAAAAGCCACGGCGAGAATCTCTCAGTTTTGGAATTTTTGGAGCTCGCCGTGGGCTCGCCACGGCGAAACCCACGGCGAACTGCGTGTTTCACTGCTCGTTTTGACAGAACAGATGCGCTGGAAGGAAATAAAAGCTAGGGCTTCGAGCTTATTCGGGATTCTTCGACTTTTGGGACATTTTGGGAGTGTTTTGCTCTGCTAGGGCTTGGAGCTTGGTGGGGATTGAGCTTGGTCTTGGAGCTTCGACGAGATTTGGGCTTCCTCTCTTGGTTTATCTCTTCCATCTTCATTCTCTTCTCTTGTTCTGTTTTGTAATGTTGTATATATATGCTCTTTTGGAGTTGTAGAACATGAGTAGCTAAATACTTTGATTCTAGGATTATTTTGAACCCTTGTATGTATTGATTCTTGATTCCTCCTCTTAATTTGTGATTAATGATATCTATGTGCTTATTTTACTCCGTTTTTAATGCTTCTAAGTGCTTGATCACCATTTAGATGTTAGGTTCACTTGATTTAAGACTTGAGAGAGCTAGGTTGAGTGTAGAACTTGGGTAAAGTAGTGCAAGAACCGGAAGTTTGCATGATGAATGGATGGTTTTGTTGGTAAGATAGAGATATACTTGCTAACCTTGCATAGTCACATTAGGGTTGGAGCTTGATAATTGGGTTTTATAAAATTGTAGCAAGAGATTGTGCAATTAATAAGACTAAACACTTGTTCTTGACTTGAGAGAGCTTTTACGAGTACTGTATGACCCTAGATTAGCACGTGGTTTCGTTGAGAGCTTCTTTGAGGGGAGGTTAATTGAGCTTTAAGAAGTACAAGGGGGATAAATAATCTTAGGACCCATTTTATCCCTGAAGTTGGAGAATTACTTGTTTATAGTTTTATTTTCTTATTTAATTTTCAATCTCAACATTTGTGTCACTCAAATTGGACGAGAGTGTGACAATCATTGTTTGACCGGGTTTTGGACAAATCCTCGTGGGAACGATACTTTTCTCATCACTTTATTACTTGGCGCGACCCGTGCACTTGCGGTGCAGGGCGAACACATACACACATAGAACAAGAAGTTAAAACCAAAAGTTATCAAAATTATGAAGTTCCCCCTGTGCTCAACTCAAAACCAAACTCTACAAGAGAATTAACAACATATACACATGATTAAGTAACTCAATCAAGTGTCAACACAATTTGGAAATTAAAATTCCCTTCTAAGCTCTCTTAGTCTTAGTAAAAGGAAAACAACCAAATCTAAGCATTTTCCCAATCATCAACCACTCACAATAATCCCACAATTCCTAAACCACAATTCTACTTCCAAATCCATTCACTTTCAAATTATCACAACTTAGGCCAAAATTCACCAATTCCTAAAAATCATACTATTTAAGCCTGACCACTAGTTAACTCAATAACCCATAAACTCCTTATCATGAAAGTTCATCCCATACACCATTATTACCCTCAATAAAATCAAATGATTTTAGCTTATACCCAAAATGGTCCATAAAATCCACCCAAAATCACTAAAATCCAAATTATTCCAATCCTTACTAATTTCATCATTTCATAATCATCCATTCACATCATCTAACACCTTAGAATCATTAATTACTTGACAACAACCTAAAAACCAAGAATCCTAGTCAAAACCTAAATTTCTCAAACTTTGAAGATTCTTAATTTGATTCAAGAGTTTCCCAAACAAGTTAGCACATTTGAAATCATCCATTAGCATCTGGAAACCATTTGAAAACACCAAATCTCATAAGTCTCTTTGGATTTTTGAAATATTCCCCAAAACCGAAGTTTTTCAAACTTTAACAACCCATTTAGCATACTAATTTGCTTTTCCAACAACACAAACCAATAAAGTAGTTTAGAAGAGTCAAAAATTAAGTTTGAAACTAGAAGAAACAAGAAATCATCTCAGATTTTCAGACCCATGAGAAAACCCCAAAATCTTCACAAGCAATTTCAAGGAAAACAAGAGGAAATAGAGAAAGAGAGGTTTAGGATCTTAAATATCATGCCATAGCATAGAGAAATCCTCTCTCTATAGCCTCTGATAGTCTAGGGTTTGTTATGGGTCGCCACAGTGAACTCCCCTCATTTTTGGCATCGGGACTTCACCGTGGATACACCACAGTAAACTCACATCGAAGTGCCACTGGAAGCAACACTAGACAACTTCAAAAATTCATAACTAATGCTATAAATCTTCGAAAATCATGATTTATGACTCTATATAAAGCTTAGGATGTCTACTTTCTAATAAAAACAGGAATGACTCAAAAATTCTATCATTTGACCCTTAAAACGAAAAGGGTTAATATAACTTTTGGTCCTTGAACTTTCACTCAATTTTGGTTTTGGTCCCTAAACTTTCAAATTGGTGGTTTTTGTCGTTGAACTTTCAGTCAATTTTGGTTTTAGTCCTTGAACTTTAACATCGATGGTTTTGATCCTTGAACTTTCAGCCAATTTTGGTCTTGGTCCATAAATTTTCAGTCAATTTTAGTCATTGGTCCTTGAACTTTAAAAATATGTAAAACAAATAGGGACCAATGGTTATAAATGACACAAAGTTCAGAGACCAAAACCAAAATTGATCGAAAGTTCAGGGACCAAAACCAAAATTGAGTAAAAGTTCAAGGATCAAAAGTTGTATTAACCCAAATGAAAAAAGTCCTAAGACTACCCAAAATTCCAGCTTGAAACGAGAGGTTCAACTTCAAAATTGCATAACTCACTCTACAAGTCGTCAAAATTCATAAACTATGACTCTTTGGAAAGCTTGGAATGTTAGATTTCTAATGTAAAAAGAATTATTCAAAAATAATATCATTTTCTACCTCAAAAATCTTTATTTCTCAACACTTCTCTAGGAAATCCCAAAACATAACCTCTAATCACTTCATGTAGATAATTTTACCTTTATTTCTCACTTTAATATACCAACAAGCATAAATGAATATCTGATACCTAATTACAAATTGTATAACTCAATTAATATATATATATAGATATATATAAATATATATATCCAATCAATTTCCCAACCTAAATCATTTATAACCTAGCTATCTAATTCATAACTTTTCTGACTAACCGATTTCATCATTCCTATGACTATGATCTAAATCCACTATTATAAATGATCATTAGTCCATTACCTCAAGCAATTATCATAAATATCTAACTAACCCTTAGATTAAAAACCTAAGATGTTACAGGGTTAGGGTTTATTGATTAGAAGCCAGGAGAATAAGGCAATGCGCCTCTTAAATGAGCTAAATAGATTTGTACTTCATAATAACCCTATCAAACTTTGCAGTTAACTGGACTATGATAAATGCATTATTCCCATACGCTCACATCATATAAAAAAACTCACTTTGGATAGAACACAAAACCAAGTATTTCTCAAAACTAGAGAAAGCAGTTTATATTGGTCATAATTACAAACTTCCTATCATTATGCATCACCCATAATGTCTCAAACGAAAAAATCAAGTGCATCAAATTTAAATTTGGGCAATTTCTGAAAAAAAAATATAATTAATACTTCAATTGAATTATATAAAACAAGATTCGATCATTCTTTATAGGGAAATGCTTATAGTAAGAACGGGAGAAAGACCTATGTTTGTCACAAGAGATCATGGTACACCCCACTTGATAAAGAACATAAACTATTATTTTCATATATTTTATAATTCCGCTATCATAAGCTTAATATTTAAAAATACATAAAAAGTGTCATGTGGATTATAAATAGGGTTAAATAGCAATTTTACCAACATGCTGTTATCCAAGTTGTAGATTGCACAATTGACAATTGAAAGGGTCAAAAATACCAATGGATCTTTTAACCTGAAGCCGATTGGCTAATGCCATTAAAAATACCAAACGTCTGTTACGATTTTAAAGGGGGACCACAATTTTTTATCGGTTAAAGAGCAATTTTACTAATAGATTATTGTTCAGGTTGCAGATGGCACAATTAACAATTAAAATGGTCAGTATCACCAATGGACTTTTTAACCAGGGTTGGATTGGCCAATACCATTTTATTTATGCAACCCACCATTAGTTATGTGACACATGACATAATGATGTCCACCTGGCAGCTTGGTGAATTCCACATGGAAGACCTAATTTCACCCTTACCCACCCTCACATACATTCACCCTCGACAACAGAGCCCTCACCATAACCATGGACAAAAGAACACCCAAGGACTGTGGATGACAACGGACGGCAAACACCCTCACGCTCACCCACCCTCACATGACTTAACACCCACCCTCACCCACACTCACATATCTTCACCATCGAAATAACCCTTGCCATAGCCACAAAAGAAGAACACCCGAGAATTTTCAATGAACACTGGCCAAGATGTTTTTGGTGGGAGGGACAAATTGATTGAACATCCTGGCCAGTGTTCATTGAACATCCTCAGGTGTTCCTCATCCGTGACTATGTCAAGGGTCAAAGTATGTGAGGGTGGGTGAGGATGAGTGTAAAGGCATGTGAGGATGGGTGTAAAGGCATGTGAAGGTGGGTGAGCATGAAGGTGTCCGCCGTCCGTTACTGTCTGCCATCCTCGGGTGTTCTTTCATCCATGGTTATGGCGAGGGCTCTGTTGTTGAGGGTGAAGGTATGTAAGGGTGGGTGAGGGTGAAATTAGGTCTGCTATGTAGACATCATTACATCATGTGTCACACAACTAATGGCGGGTTGCATAAATGAAACGGTATTGGCCAATCCGCCCCTGGTTAAAAGGTCCATTGGTGATACCGACCCTTTTAATTGTTAATTGAGCCATCTACAACCTGAACAATAGTCTATTGGTAAAATTCCTCTTTAACCCATAAAAATTGTGGGCCCCATTTAAAATCATGACGGACGTTTGGTATTTTTAACGGCTTTGGCCAATCTGCCCCAGGTTAATAGGTCTATTGGTATTTTCGTCCCTTTCAATTGCCAATTGTTCCATCTGTAACTTGGACAACAGTCTGTTGGTAAAATTGCTCTTTAACCCTTATGAATATTTTCACAATTTTTTGGCTAAACAAATATTGAGTTTGTGGGAATCAACGTGGCGGGGAAGAGGCCACATGATTTCCTTGTTTTATACAAATTCTGGTTGCATAAGATTAGAGTTTTTTTGGCTGTTGACTATAATTAGAGTTTATCATCCCAATAATTATGATTCACTGCATTTCTGATATCTCAACTTCACTCACATGTCTGACCCAATGTTTATAATATTTAATTAGAGTATTTTACTAATTTATTTTGTCATTTTAGTGTTGACATATATCACATGCATAAACCTTGGACAATAAACCAAACTTATATTTCGAACAGTGTGGCTTACTATTAATTTTTTTTTCCGCCATAAATTTACTTTGAATTGTAATGCCATATAGATAGAGATAAACACTAAAGTAATGTTTTTATCAGTGGTTATCAAAGTTAATATTAAGTTGAACTAAATAGCTTAGACCCGTCATTTTTAGGGACTTTTTGAAATTTCAGGAAAGTGGGAAATAAATTAAATACATTATAAAGAATGATAACAATATTTAAAAGTATTGTCGATTGATCATGTTCAGAGCAAAATTATGTCCTTGAAGAACGATAATTTAATACATGTGTCCATTAACACACACACACATTTAATGGATAGCATAGATACTGCAACTCTGCAAGAAGCATACATTTTTTTTCCAAGAAGCGTAAAACATTATTTTTTGGTTTAGTTTAATAAAATCTAAGAATTGTAGTATACACACGCGCATATTTATATGGTCTCTCTCTCTCTCTCTATACACACAGCTCCCACATATATATGCATATTATGTTAAACTTACAAGTTTAAGCAAAGTTGTGACACATATTGATATAAACTCGATCATAAACCTAAATCGTAAATTCTTAAGAATTTATTTTTATTGATAATTAGTTAAGTATGTGGTTAAAAAAATTAAAATATAAAAAAAATAATTTCAATTAAATATATTTTAAATTCAGACAATTGAAATGAAAAAAAATCGATGTTCACACGATTATATTGAAAAAAATATGAAGTTCATATATAAAATAATTGAACATGACCAAACTTAAATAGTTAATACAAGTTTTATAGCTAGTTGATGCCATTTTTTAAATTACAAATGCATAAAAGGGTTGTTGGTGTATGAACTCGCAAGTTCAATAGAGTTTACCACTAGCTTATAAATTAATTTAAAAATAAGTTCATATGATTTAATTTTATAAGATAGAAACATAAAAACCAGTTTAAACTCGGTGAGTAATAACTCACGAGTTTGACAATAATAATATGTTCCCTTCATATCTTAAATGTAAGAGTTGGTTAATTAGATAAATTAGTTCAATTATTTATTTGCAATAAATGAGTGTCGATCTTCTTAAAATATCTTCTTCTCTTTGATAATTTGGAATTGGAAACTATTTTCATTGTTAAAACTATCTTCATAGTATGTCCAATCAATAAAGTTATTTAGAAAAAGAATTATTATAAGTTTAAAATTAAGCTAAAGTAGTGAATTGAGGTCTTCGTTCAACTACCTCTTACATCTTAGCACGGATAGAATACATTAGACGCTATGAGACAAGAAGAATGTAATATGCATGGAAGCAGTGCTAAGATTGAATAAAGCAATAGTTACTGTGTGGAAGAACCACAGTCAATAATGTAATGGACAGGAGTTAGGCATAAAAGGCTGTTTTCTTTATCTCTTTTGTTTCAGTGCATCTCCATGGAAGGGAAAAGAAAAGACTGTCAGACCAACAAAACTAACCTAAAGCTGTAAATTCAAAGGACAGAGCAACATGCCAAGAACCATGATAAAAAGTTCACTGTGGCATGAGGCATATGTCTGTACATAATTATTGTCTTTAGAATGTGGTACCATAATATTCATAAGCCATAACTTCTAAGAAAAATTGTTTTTAAAGTTTTTAAATACAAAATTATTTTTTGAAGAGGTACCCAATGACCAGGTCCTTAGTGGGCGCAACTATTTTTCATGGATGGTACAACTCATCTTTAATTGTATGGAACGTGTATATTTAACTATGTGTAAATGTCTTGTTTTGCATACATTTAAAGATATGTTGCACACAAAAGAAGAGATGCAGTCCCTAGAGATATATTGCAGCTGGGTTATTAAACAAATTTTAGGCATATTTTAAGTAATAAATCTTGTAATTGATGGGGGATTTTCTGATAACTTTTCCTAAATATTATGATTTTTTGAATGACATGCTACGTTGATTGTGAGATTTATGTGATTATTGAAGAGGCTTAATTTTAGTGATGGGATGACATTTTCAAAATTCAACAGGAACAATTGATTATTACAATGACTACCATCATTAAATTGACCATTCAAAACCATATATAGTTTAGCCCATTTTGTCTTCAAAAATTGAAGGAGTTCAAAATACATGCAATATAATGAAATAATATAATAATTGTTAAATTTATATTATCTCATGTTATTAAAAATATAAAAAATTTAATATCTTCAAATTTTTTACATAATTAGATGGGATGTCGTTCATACATAATAGAGCGATCGCACTTTTTTTAATTATATGTTATTATATATATTGAGATAATTGTACATATAAAATAAAATATTTATTTTATTATATGATCAACTCAAGATTGATATAGTTTGAACCAATATTTGTGCTTGATCAATGAATAATCAGTTTAAAAAGATTCAAGAGAAGGCTTATATGTAGTGATTTGATGAAGAGAGGTCCACAAGAGAATGATGAAAACGGTTGAATATGTCCTTAAAAGTGAGGTGGGTGGCAAAGTGAAGACTGAAGAGTGGGAAGCCATTAATAATTAATGGTTCAATGGGTCCCATCCTTCACTCAAACCAGCTTTGATTCTTTTTGCCCACAATCCATATATATATGCACTTCCTCCTCTAAGTTTATTAAAATTCAATTTGAACCGGGTAAATATATTAGTGAATAGTGTTTATATGACATTAAAACACAATCTGAGTCGGTTAATCAGTCCGGTAAATCAATATCCTAATCGCTTGGCTTGGATTTTATACTATACACACACACGTGTGTGTGTGTGTGTAACCGGTTCAATGAATGGTATAATTTTCATTTCTCCTCTGGATGAAGATTTCATTATGTCACTTTTGGCAGTATTGGACCATTTAATTAAAAATTCAGATCGAAATTTATATTTTATATTTTATTATATTTTGTAAAAAATTATAACTATGATATTATGTTTACTTTATATTTTGATCTCTCTTAAATTATAAAAAATAAATTTATTAAAAGAATTACATAAAAGCTTTGGATTTTCCAAATTGAATCTAAATAGTTTAAATTTGGTAGCTGAACCCATTAACTTCATCACTGTCATCTCTTTCTCTCTCTATTTTTGTTTGCGTATAAGTGTTATGGGTTTTGATTATAATATCTCCAATCAATAATGTTTTTCCCCTAATGATAGTGGAGAACAGAATAATGAGGGTTTGAAGATGAGTGAACTAAGCATGTGAGGCTTTTCCTCTAAGTCAAGACACATATTGGTCTCACTTTTTTTTTTTTTTTTTTATAATAATTGGTCTCACTTGTTTGTCACAATAATAATGCATTATACAATCATCAATCATGCACAAACATATATAAACATTTATATATGGTAAGAACTTCTTATCTCAATGTTGTCCTTAGTATATGCAACTTTTAATTACTTAATGTTAAAAATGAATGATCTTGAACTTAACTTATCAATTAACGTGTTAAGATAAAGATTTATAGAAGTTATACATCGAACTTCAAGAAAATAGTTTTTAGTTAAACTTCTTCAAAATAGTGGGAAAAATACGACAAAGAAAATTGCTTAGGTATGTTGTTAACATCTTGGAATTCATGTCTTTTGGCACATTTTCAATTGGATTTCATACATTTTTTGGAGCATTTGTACATATTTTGGATGCTTAAAGATAGAAAATTGGGCATGATGTTTTTGGTTGCAATTTATTCTAAATTGTGCTTATTTTGGGATTTCCTCTTTGTTTAAATGAGCTCATTAAATTTATTATTGTGCAAGAGGCATTTTGAGAAAGAGAATTAGAGCCAAGGCATTTGGGAGATCAAAGATAAGGAAAATGATGGCTAATCATGGATAGACTACTTTATTGTAAGAGAAGAAATCAAATTTTCCATATGCAAACTGAGCCACAGCTCAAAAAGTTGGTCGTAGCTCACCCGCAGCTCAATTCTGGACAGAGGAAAACTGGGCCGCAGCTCAGTTTCTCACCCGCAGCTCATCCGCAGCTCAGTTCTTGGCAGAAGAAAACTGAGCCGCGGCTCAAAATTCTGGGCCGCAGCTCATTCGCATCAGCAAAACGCACAGCATCAATATCACTCGAAAATCATGTTTTAAAAGCTAGAGAACGATGGGAGACGGGAATTCTTGACTTTCTGGGCAGCTTGGGAGTATTTTGGGGTGCTAGGGCTTGGTTTTTGAAGAGAAGGAAGCAAGGATTGGGCTTTGGAAGAGATTTGGAGCTTAATTTCTTTGGTTTTTCTTCTTCATCTTCCTTCCCTCTCTTGTTCTATGTTATGGCTGCATTTTCTCTTTGGATTTGTAGTTTTTCATTGACTATGAGTAGCTAAACTTGTTATCTAGGATTATTTTGAACCCTTGTATGGATTAACTCTCTAATACTCCTCTCCTTTTGTGATTAATGGTATATATGTGTTTATTTTACTCTTTGCTTAATGCTTCTATATGCTTGATCACCATTTAGATGTTTTGTTCATTTGATTGAAGCTTGAGAGAGCTAGGTTAAATGTAGAACTTGGGTGAAATTGTGCAAGAACTTGAAATTTGCTTAATGAATGGATGGTTTTGTTGGTAAGATAGAGATATACTTATTAACCTTGCATAGCCACCTTAGGGTTGGAGTTTGGAAATTGGGTTTTATTAATTGAACAAGAGATTGAGCAATTAATGAAATGAAACACTTGTTCTTGACTTGAGAAAGCTTTTACAAGTATATTTTGAACCCTAGGCTAACACATGTATGTTTATTGAAAGCATTTGTGAGAGGAGGTTATTTAGAGGTTATGAAATACAAGGGGGATAAATAATCCTAGGCTCCATTTTATCCTTTAAGTCAAAGAATCATTTGTAGTTATCAACTCTTATTTTCAAAAGTATTTTTCTATTAATTAACTCTTCCAACCGAAATTTGCTTTAACTCAACTTAATTGAAATCACTAAGCCTTCTGTTTGATCACATTTGTAAACAAATCCTCGTGGGAACGATACTTTCTTATCACTTTATTACTTGGCGCGACCCGTGCACTTGCGGTGCGAACAAGTTTTTGGCGCCGTTGCCGGGGATTTGGCAACAAATCCTTTGGTCAACCTTGGGCTTAGTTATTGATTTCGCTTGAGCTTGTAATTAATTACTTTTCTTTTAATTTCTTTTCTTGATTATAGTTACTTTTGTTTAGTGTGATACTCGCTTGGTTGTGCTTCTTGTAGGTACCATTTCGGTTTATGCAAAGCTTGGAATTTGGTAGCTTGGAAGTGGTACTTGAAGGAGCCCATATCTCTAACGAGGAAGAAGAAATTGAATCTGAAAGCATGGCTGAAGATGAATATGATCGGGCTACGGTCAATGACTTTGCTAGTCAGAATATACGAGGTGCTCAATCTTGCATTCGGATGCCGGAGATGCAAGCACACACCTTTGAGATTAAACCGGTGATGATTACTATGCTGCAGTTGAATGGGCTATTTCATGGGCTGTACAACGAAGACGCCAACAAACATTTGATATACTTTCTGGAAGTATGTGGGTCTTTCAAGCAGAATGGGGTTCCCGAAGATGTTCTCAGACTTAGACTGTTCCCTTTTTCGTTGCAAGACAAAGCAAGGGAATGGTTTGATAATCTACCGGAGGGATCAATTACTTCTTGGGCCGATCTTGAAGCAAAATTCAGAGCCCGATTTTTCTCTGATGACAAGTCTGTTGAAGCTAGAGATGCATTCCTGAGCTTTAAGCAATACCCAGATGAACACCTCTACGCTGCTTGGGACAGGTACAAGATGTTGATGCGGCAATGCCCTAATCATGGGGTAGGTAAATGGGTGATACTCCAAATCTTTTGTACTCGTCTAAATACTCAGTCTAAGACGATGGTTGATTCCATGACTAATGGAGGGTATAGAAATATCCCTGTTAATGAGGTGTTCCGACTCTTAGACCAATTATCTGCCAATAACTCTCAAGGAACTGAGAGAAAGACTCTGCCATCAATGACAGCACCTAAAGAAGATGCTCCCTCTTCCTCACAACTTGCAACCCTTATTTCTGCAATCAATAAACGATTTGATGTGATAGAAACTCAGATGCATAGGGGTAAATCTCACGGGGTTCATTCTGTACAATCCACCCCAGTTGTGTGTGATCAGTGCAATGATGTACACTTTCTAGATCAGTGTCCACTTTATATGGCTTCTGAGTCAGTTAACTACATGGGCAAATTTCAAAATCCACAGAATAATCCCTACTTGCAGACCTACAATCCTGGGTGGAGAAACCATCCCAATTTCTCATGGAATCAAGGGAAAAATGTTAATCAACCATCATCTTCGGGTGTTAAACCCTCTCATCCTCCGGGTTTTCAACAACAACCTAGGCACATCCCTGTCAAGGAGGAAGAATCTAAAATGGAAAAGATGTTGGCTCAGATCTTAGCCGGACAAGAGGCTCAGAGGATTGAGACTAAAGCATCCCTGTCTCTCCATGACACGGCCATTAAAAACCTTGAGGTGCAGATGGGGCAACTGGCCTCACAAATGAATGCTATGTCAAGAGGTAATCTCCCGAGTGATACCATTCCTAATCCTCGAAAGGATGGTAAGGAGGAGTGCAAAGCTACCACATTGAGAAGTGGGAAGCAAGTAGCTAACATGCATCTACCTAATTCAAAGAGTGATGAAGTTGTTGAAGATGTTGTTCCTGATGAGGATGACAAAGTTGATGAGGAGATCATAGTTGAAGAAAAAGATAGCACAAAGAAGAATGTTGTTGAGAAGAAAGATGAAGCCAAAGGCAACAAGGAGGGTGATGACAAGAAGAAGCTACAAGAGGCAAAGCCAAAATATGTGCCTCCACCTCCCTTTCCTCAAAGGCTTAAGAAGCAACAAGACGATGGCCAATTCAAGAAGTTTCTGGATATGTTCAAGCAACTGCATATCAATATCCCCTTTGCAGAAGCTTTAGAGCAAATGCCCAAATATGCTAAGTTCATGAAGGATGTGCTTTCAAAGAAGAGAAGATTCAACGAATTTGAAACAGTGGCTGTGACTAAGAGTTTTACCGATGTTATCAAGCAATTCCCTCCAAAGATGAAAGATCCTGGGAGTTTTTCTATTCCATGCCACATTGCAGACAAATTCTTGGGAAAAGCCTTATGTGATCTTGGGGCTAGTGTGAACTTAATGCCTCTTTCTGTTTTCAACAAGTTAGAATTGGGTGAAGCAAGACCTACCACTGTCACTTTGCAGCTTGCAGACAGAAGCATGTCTTATCCACGAGGTATTATTGAAGATGTGTTGGTGAAAGTGGATAAATTCATTTTTCCTGCAGATTTCATTGTACTTGACTTTGAAGCAGATAGAGACATGCCTATTCTATTAGGCAGACCATTTTTAGCAACTGCTAGAACTCTAATTGATGTAGAAAAAGGTGAACTTACCTTGAGAGTTGCAGATGAGCAAGTTACTTTTAATATGCACAAGTTGATGAAGTCTCCCAATCAGGCAGACCAGTGCTTCTTTGTTGATGTTCTGGAGCAAGTGGTGCAAGAAGGATTTAATGAGTCAAGATGTCATGATCCTGTTAAAGCAGTGTTACTTGGGCTAAAGAATGAGGGTGTGGACATGCAGGAGTGTTTGGCTATTATGGATGCATCAATGCCTTATCCTAGGAGTCGGGTGCAATTTGAATCTCTAGACTTGGCTTCTCTTGATAGACCAACTCTGAAATCGTCTCTTGAAGAACCGCCCTCTCTTGAGTTGAAGCCTTTACCCTCACACTTGAGATATGTCTATTTGGGGGCTAACAATACTTTGCCAGTGATCATTGCTTCAGAATTATCAATGCAACAAGAGGAACAACTAGTTGAAGTTTTGAAAGCTCATAAGAGAGCCATCGGATGGACTATTGCAGATATCAAGGGTATTAGCCCTTCAACCTGTATGCACAAGATTTTTCTTGAGGAAAATCATAAATCTTCCATTGAGCATCAAAGAAGATTGAATCCAATTATGAAGGAAGTTGTGAAGAAGGAAATCTTGAAATGGCTTGATGCGGGCATTGTATATCCTATCTCTGACAGCTCTTGGGTGAGCCCAGTCCAATGCGTCCCCAAAAAGGGCGGCATGACTGTAGTGGCTAACACTCATAATGAATTGATTCCAACTCGCACTATCACAGGCTGGAGAGTTTGTATGGATTATCGCAAGCTAAATGCCGCCACCCGGAAAGATCATTTTCCTCTTCCCTTCATCGATCAGATGCTTGATAAACTGGCTGGAAAGGAATTTTTCTGCTTTTTGGATGGATACTCGGGGTATAATCAAATTGCAATAGCGCCGGAAGATCAAGAGAAGACGACTTTCACTTGTCCATATGGGACTTTTGCATTCAAGCGCATGCCCTTTGGATTATGCAATGCACCGGCCACCTTTCAGAGATGCATGATGGCTATCTTTTTTGACATGATTGAGCATTCTATGGAAGTTTTTATGGATGACTTCACAGTATTTGGGGATTCCTATGATGAGTGCTTGAAGAACTTAGCTAATGTGTTGAAAAGATGTGAAGAGACTAACTTAGTCTTGAATTGGGAGAAGTGTCACTTCATGGTGAAAGAAGGCATAGTTCTTGGCCATCGAGTGTCCAAAAATGGCTTAGAAGTAGATAAAGCAAAAATCTCTGTGATTGAGCAACTCCCTCCACCTATCAATGTCAAGGGTGTGAGGAGTTTTCTTGGCCATGCCGGCTTCTATCGCCGCTTTATCAAGGATTTTTCAAAGATAGCTAAACCATTATGTGCATTGCTTGAGAAAGATGTTGAATTCAAGTTTGATGATGCATGTATGAAGGCATTTGAAGAATTGAAGAAAAGGCTTGTTTCTGCACCAATTATGATGGCTCCTGACTGGGCTTTGCCCTTCATTGTGATGTGTGACGCTAGTGATTATGCTGTGGGTGCTGTTCTTGGTCAAAAGAAAGACAAATTGTTCCATCCAATATATTATGCTAGTCGAACACTTGATGATGCACAAGAAAACTACACAACTACTGAAAAGGAGTTGCTTGCAGTGGTGTATGCCTTTGGGAAATTTCGGGCGTATCTTGTGGGAGCTAGAGTCACAGTGTATACTGATCATTCAGCCTTGAAATACCTCTTTAACAAGAAGGACTCAAAAGCACGGTTGATTAGATGGGTGCTTTTATTGCAAGAGTTCGACTTAGAGATTGTGGATAGAAAAGGTACAGAGAATCAAGTAGCCGACCATTTATCTAGGTTGAGTACTGATGCTCAACTTGAGAATGACAAAGATATCGATGAGACATTTCCTGATGAGCAACTCTTTAGTGTCAGCCATACTATGACTCCTTGGTATGCTGATATCGTCAATTTTCTGGTTTGTGGAATTATACCTCATGATTTGAAGCCACACCAACGAAGAAAATTTTTGCATGATGTCAAGTTCTTTCATTGGGAAGAACCTTTCTTGTTCCATCAATGTGCCGATCAAATGTTTAGACGATGTGTACCAGAATTTGAGCAACAAGAAATTCTAAGATGTTGCCATTCTTCTGAATATGGGGGACATTTTGGAGGCAACAAGACAGCTGCGAAGATTCTATAGTGTGGCTTTTATTGGCCCTCTCTATTCAAAGACTCTTATGATTTTGCTGTGAATTGTGATCGATGCCAAAGATTGGGAAACATCTCTAGAAGGAATGAAATGCCTCTGAACAACATGCTTGAAGTAGAATTATTTGATGTTTGGGGCATCGATTTCATGGGACCATTTCCCAAGTCATTCAACAATCAATACATCGTCGTTGCCGTTGATTACGTCTCAAAATGGGTTGAAGCAGCTGCTTTTCCTACCAATGATGCAAAGGTAGTGGTGAAATTTTTGAAGAAACACATTTTTACCCGCTTTGGAGCTCCTAGGGCCATTGTGAGTGATGGAGGTACTCACTTTTGCAACAATCAATTCCAAACTCTCTTGAAGAAATATGGTGTGAGACACAAGGTTGCTTTGCCATACCATCCTCAGACTAATGGCCAAGCTGAAATCTCCAACCGGGAGATCAAGAAAATCCTTGAGAAGACCGTGGGCACAACAAGAAAAGATTGGTCCATCAAACTTGATGATGCATTATGGGCCTATCGAACGGCATACAAAACTCCCATCGGTATGTCTCCATATAGACTGGTGTTTGGAAAGGCTTGTCATCTACCGGTGGAGTTGGAGCATAGTGCTTATTGGGCTATCAAAAAGCTCAATTTTGATGCAAAGGCTGTGGGTGAAAAGAGACTCCTTCAACTAGATGAACTTGAAGAATTTCGGTTCAATGCTTATGAGAGTTCAAAGTTGTACAAGGAGAAGACAAAAAGGTGGCATGACAAGAAGATCCTCTTCAAGAATTTTGTACCTGGACAACAAGTTCTCTTGTTCAATTCCAAGTTGAGACTATTTCCGGGGAAACTCAAATCCCGATGGTCAGGACCGTTCACTGTGGTCCAAGCACTTGATCGTGGTGTTGTTGAGCTTAAAGGCAATGATGGAGAGAGATTTAAAGCCAACGGTCAAAGGTTGAAGTATTACTGGAGTGGTGACGTGGATCGTGCATCGGTCACCGTACCTCTTTCTGATCCCTCTTGAAGCAGAGAACAATCTGGCTGAAGACTATAAACAAAGCGCTATTTGGGAGGCAACCCAAGTTCTAAACTTTTGCTTTTGAATTTTTAGGTTATTTCAGCTTGTTTTGGTAGAATTATGCTTGTTCTTTTGTGTTTTGTAGGCTTGGTGGGAAGTATTCAGGAATATTGCATTTAAAAGGATGAAGGCATGTGGAATGGGCTTGACTTGAAGGCTAACAAATGGCTGGGCATTTTCAGGGGAGTAATAACTATTTCAATGGTTAATATGATATTAATCTGATTTTGGGAGTTATTTTTGCATATGTGACTGATTTACCATGGCTGAACAAAAGAATTTTGCTGATATTTTGGTTGTTCACTGTCATATCATGACCATGAGTGCTTCTTATTTGAGATCCATTTGTTAGATATGGAATAAATGTAGCCATGTGACTTGTGTTCATTGGTATGTGTGTGTAATGGGATATATTAGTTGGAGGCTTTGTGCTGTGAATAAACTGATGCTTTTGGACTGATTTTGGAGAATCATGACATGAGGAAAGTTGGTTGTGATTGTGGGTGCAATGTGATTTGTTTGTGTTCAAGTAATCAATTTCACCTCAAGGAGAAGAAAAATTTGTTCATTGGAATTGCTATGGTGATGTCAAGTTTTCACCACATGAGGATTAATTTGTGTGATGGGATTATGGTTTTGTAATGTTTTTGAGTGTGATTTGATCTTCCATCAATGGGGATTGAGTGCTAATTTGCTTCAAAGTGTGTGTGTGCTTGTTTGAAATATGTCAATCTTGATGCATTGGGGTGTTTTTGTTGTTTGTATGGTATATTGCAGCAAACTGGGTTATTTCACTGATTTAATCTGGTTTTTGACAGCAAGAAAATGAGCCGTGGCTCAAAATTTTGAGCTGCAGCTCAATTTAGTGCTGTATGAACCAGAGAGTAATTGAGCCGCAGCTCAACATTTTGAGCTGTAGCTCAACGTTGCTCAGCTAAATTCCAGATAAGAAATGAGCCGTGGCCCAACAGATTTGAGCTGCAGCCCAAATATATATAAAAAAAAATTAAATTTAAAAATAAAATTAAAAATTAATAATAATAATAAGTATATATAAATAATTAAATAATAATATATATATTAAAAAAAAATCAGTTCTCCCCTCCCTGCGTCACTTACATATATATATATATAATTTATAAATAATAATAAATATATATATAATAATATAATAATAATAAATATATATATAAAAAAAAATTTCAAAATCCCCTCCCCTGCAAGCTGAAGCCCGAGCCCCCCCCTAACAGTTCAATCTATCACCTATGCCCTAACCCCATTCCCTTTGCTCTTGACCAAACCTTCGTCCTCCATGATCGGCGGCAAGCTCCGTTCACCGGTGGCCGTCATCGTCTCCGCCGCTGTGCTTGGAGATTCCTCGTCATTCGCCGTTCATTGATCTCGTTCACCGTCCTCCCTCGTGTTTGATTCGTTATCTGACAACACTGAAGAGCCCAGCGCCGCCGTTCTCTTCCGGCGTCTCCCAAGCTTCTCGTTCTCCGCCGTCTTTCAAGCTTCTCGTTCTCCCTGTCTATTTCTCGCTCTTCAACATCGCTACTCCAGTTCAACGTTCATCTTGCCCAGCTCGGCCTAAACCATTGCAGGTCTTGAATCATAGAGTTTTTGCAGCTGTCAACTTTTCCCACTTCTCACTTATTGCTCCCGTGTAGCTTCTTGATTTTGGTGAGACGCCCCTGCCTTCATTCTTTATTCTGTTTCTGGTTTAAAGGTGAGATTAGGACCTGTGGTAGCATGGAATTTGGAGGTTAAATTATCCCATGAAGTTTCTGGTCTCTGAAGTAGCAATTATTTAACTCAACCTGCTTTGTTGATGTTCATTGTTCATTGTGCTGCTCTTATTGTTGGTGGTGAATGTGAAATTAATTCCATGATGAGTGTAATATCCGTGTGCTTAATGATCTGCTTGTTGAATTTGAAAATGCTTTTGGGCTCTAATTCTTTGCTGCTATTTACACTCTTTCTCTGCCTATTTCGAGCTCCAGCTTCCTATTTTGAGCTCCAGTAGAGCTTGGTGAGAAATACCTATCCTTCTCCTCTATTCTGTTGTGGTTTCAAGGATAGGATTAAGACTTGTTGAAGCACGGTGTTGATTAAATTCGGTTGTTTGTGTTTAATCCCGAGTTTCTGCTCAGTGAGTTAATTCATTGCTTTGTTTCTGATGGTGGTGAAATGCTGTTTGAAATTTAATGCTTGATGTGGGAAGTGTCACTGTATTCAGTGAATTGCTTGTTGAAATTGAAAATGATCTTTGGGAATTTTTTCTGCTCATTGGACCTAAGCTTGATGATTGAAAGTTTAATAATTAGGCTTGGCAAGGTGATTTTTCATGGAAATTTTGGTGCTTCATTTTGCAAAGCGAAAGAAGTTGCTACACTTAATGTGGTGGTGAATTGCTGATGATTTGAAATTAATTTCAGATGGTGCAAACATGATCAATGATTTAATTGTTGAAATTGAAAATGATGATTTGGGATTTTTCTGCCTTAACTGCACCTAGGATTAATGATAAAAAAAAAATTTCATGATTTGGTGTGAAAAGGTGATTTATCTTGGACCTTATGCTGCTTCATTTTGTCTGAGATGGTTTCAGTGTTTTGTCATGGGATACTCATTTGAAGTTGGGCAATTCACTAGTTTAGTGTAGGGTCTATTTAGTAGCTTTGACTCCCTTGTTTGTTGCTGAACTTTTCAATGTGTGGTTGGATTATTTGAATTTCTTTGCAGGAGTATGGCCTCTCACCGACCTGAAACTTACAAGCCACTAGATTTTGTTCTAGCATGTGGCAATGAATCTCCTGAATTCTCTCTAGCAAGAAAGTTAACTAAGACTGTTGTGTGTGTTTTGATTGAATGATTTGTCTTGTGCTTTTGTTAGAGCATGTGTATGTTTGGATGCTTGCTCTTTTTGACTGTAAGTGAAGCGAAATGGAATAGTGGGTCTGGCTTTTTGATTGTAAGATGATCTTGTGGATGGAATGTGCTGACTGGTTCACCATTTTCATGAATGTTATGGTTATATTTTAATTTCATCTGATGAATTTAGACACTTCCCTCTTTCATTGGTTACTTCCCAAATTTTTGTTCCTCTCGTGCAATTTCTTTCATTTTGTGGAACATATTGTTGTATGAGAGAAGGCCCTTAGTTTATCCCTTGTGACAGTGAGGACACTGTCCATTTTAAGTTTGGGGGTAAAGGCAATTTTAATTTTGATTTTAATAAATTGTTTTGCTGATTTGGCATGGATTCTAATTTTGGAAACTTGGAACTTGGACTTTTGCTTCTAACTTTGTGAAAAATGTGAGTTAGATTGATAAATTATCTTCTGAAGATAATGCATAATCCAATGATAGAATGGTTGCTTAGACTATATGCTTGATAAGGAATGGTGGTTATATTTTTGAATGCTAGAATAGCAATGTAAGGCTTGTTCCTGACAATTATGTCCTTTCTGCACATAAAAGTTGGGATAATTGAAATGCTCTTGTTAGGAGAAATTGTGGCAAGTTGATTTGTATGTTTATTCTCAATTGATGGACTTCACAACCTATATTAGAATTTCTTGAAGCACTTTGATGATCTCTCACAATTTTTTAAAAAATGATTTGGGCATTCTTTTAAATGCGGTTGAGCCTTTTAAAGCCTACCTATGGTATTATTTCCACTTGAACCCTATTTGAGCCTTATAATGAAAAACCATGAGAATTTCTTTTAGGAACCCACATTGGACCTTACCCTTTATAACCTGAAAAACCATGAACTACCTGAATCTTGAGATAATTGACATTTTACTGTGATGAGGATTGGTATGGTTGTTAAGGGTGTATGTAAGTGTAGAATGATGTGTGGGAAGGGAAATAGTGTTTATAACAGTCAGGAATTTGTACTTCTGAAAAAAAAAAAAGAATATGAATGAAAAAAAATGAAATGAAATGAAAAAAAAAAGAGAGAGAAAATCAATTCCAATAAAATTTGGAGTACAAAGAACCAATTTGAGATAAGTTTGGGGGGGATTTTGAGCTTCTCAAAAGAAAAAGTTGTGCAAAAAAATATTAGAATGTAGTCATTTATCTCAAGATATTTGAATTCCTTCTTCCCCATTCTTTCAAAGAGCTAAACACTTAGACCATTGGCCACATTACAAGCTTACAAAGTCCCATTGATTTTTCTTAATTGTGTGAAGTAATTATTTTGTTGAGAGAGAGGAAAAGACTAGGAAAATGAAGTCTTGAACTTGAGGGTATTTCATACATATTGAAATGTTGCTTTGGATTCTGACAAGTGCCATTGCATTATCTTCTAGTTCCACACACACACACTGAAATTGTTGGCAAACTTGCTCTGAAATTGTGAATCTAGCATTTTTCAATATTCCACTACTTCCCTTTTGAATTTATTTCTTGAGCAACTGATGAGGATAATTTCTTGCATGCATGGTAGGTGGATAATTGACCAATCTAACTGTTTTATCTTTTGTTTTACTCGAGGACGAGTAAAAGTCTAAGTTTGGGGGTGTGTTAACATCTTGGAATTCATGTCTTTTGGCACATTTTCAATTGGATTTCATACATTTTTTGGAGCATTTGTACATATTTTGGATGCTTAAAGATAGAAAATTGGGCATGATGTTTTTGGTTGCAATTTATTCTAAATTGTGCTTATTTTGGGATTTCCTCTTTGTTTAAATGAGCTCATTAAATTTATTATTGTGCAAGAGGCATTTTGAGAAAGAGAATTAGAGCCAAGGCATTTGGGAGATCAAAGATAAGGAAAATGATGGCTAATCATGGATAGACTACTTTATTGTAAGAGAAGAAATCAAATTTTCCATATGCAAACTGAGCCACAGCTCAAAAAGTTGGTCGCAGCTCACCCGCAGCTCAATTCTGGACAGAGGAAAACTGGGCCGCAGCTCAGTTTCTCACCCGCAGCTCATCCGCAGCTCAGTTCTTGGCAGAAGAAAACTGAGCCGCGGCTCAAAATTCTGGGCCGCGGCTCATTCGCATCAGCAAAACGCACAGCATCAATATCACTCTAAAATCATGTTTTAAAAGCTAGAGAACGATGGGAGACGGGAATTCTTGACTTTCTGGGCAGCTTGGGAGTATTTTGGGGTGCTAGGGCTTGGTTTTTGAAGAGAAGGAAGCAAGGATTGGGCTTTGGAAGAGATTTGGAGCTTAATTTCTTTGGTTTTTCTTCTTCATCTTCCTTCCCTCTCTTGTTCTATGTTATGGCTGCATTTTCTCTTTGGATTTGTAGTTTTTCATTGACTATGAGTAGCTAAACTTGTTATCTAGGATTATTTTGAACCCTTGTATGGATTAACTCTCTAATACTCCTCTCCTTTTGTGATTAATGGTATATATGTGTTTATTTTACTCTTTGCTTAATGCTTCTATATGCTTGATCACCATTTAGATGTTTTGTTCATTTGATTGAAGCTTGAGAGAGCTAGGTTAAATGTAGAACTTGGGTGAAATTGTGCAAGAACTTGAAATTTGCTTAATGAATGGATGGTTTTGTTGGTAAGATAGAGATATACTTATTAACCTTGCATAGCCACCTTAGGGTTGGAGTTTGGAAATTGGGTTTTATTAATTGAACAAGAGATTGAGCAATTAATGAAATGAAACACTTGTTCTTGACTTGAGAAAGCTTTTACAAGTATATTTTGAACCCTAGGCTAACACATGTATGTTTATTGAAAGCATTTGTGAGAGGAGGTTATTTAGAGGTTATGAAATACAAGGGGGATAAATAATCCTAGGCTCCATTTTATCCTTTAAGTCAAAGAATCATTTGTAGTTATCAACTCTTATTTTCAAAAGTATTTTTCTATTAATTAACTCTTCCAACCGAAATTTGCTTTAACTCAACTTAATTGAAATCACTAAGCCTTCTGTTTGATCACATTTGTAAACAAATCCTCGTGGGAACGATACTTTCTTATCACTTTATTACTTGGCGCGACCCGTGCACTTGCGGTGCGAACAAGTTTTTGCAGCTCAAGTGGTAAAGGCCATCCCCTTCGGGGGGTGATATCCCAGAGGTCTCGACTTCGAATCCCACTAGGGCTGCAGCCTGGGGAAGAAGCGCGAGAGCGCATTGGATCTCTGGGTAATGTGGGGCCCAATACCGTGGCAGCGGGGGCCCATTTGGGGAGTATAGTATACTGCTGTGCTCCCCTCAAAAAGCGCCTTTTTGTTGGGTACTGGCATTGGCAGCTACCAGCCCACCATGTTGGGCACCCCAGGGGCCCATCTCTGGGTCACCCCGGTATTGGCAAGCCCAACTCAGGTATTGTAGCTCGGTTGGGGGCCGCTCTCGCAGACCCGACCCAATGCTGCAGCATTTGTGGGAGGAGGCACTTGTCATCGTGCGCACCCACGGGTTCGATCTCCCAACCAAGCACTTTATAGGCATTCTAGATGCCTCGCTTATCACCACTTGAGCTGCAGCTCAAGTGGTGATAAGCGAGGCATCTAGAATGCCTATAAAGTGCTTGGTTGGGAGATCGAACCCGTGGGTGCGCACGATGACAAGTGCCTCCTCCCACAAATGCTGCAGCATTGGGTCGGGTCTGCGAGAGCGGCCCCCAACCGAGCTACAATACCTGAGTTGGGCTTGCCAATACCGGGGTGACCCAGAGATGGGCCCCTGGGGTGCCCAACATGGTGGGCTGGTAGCTGCCAATGCCAGTACCCAACATATGTTGGCAAGTCATTACTACTCTCTCTGTTCCTAAATATAAGAACTGATTGACTTTGTTTTTAAACTTTAAAAAAGTTAAACAAGCCACTTATAAATTATACTACAAAAAAAAAACAGAATTAGCGACGGAATTTACCGACGGAAGCGGAATTTCCAACAGAAATTCCATCGGTAATTTACCTACGGAATTTACCGACAGAAATTCCATTGGTAATTAGCGACGGAAATTCCATTGCTAAAATTACCCACGGAATTTCGGTTTCCGTGGGTGATCCATGGGTAATTTTTTTAAGTTTTTAAATTAAATACAATATGGCTACCGCCAGCCACCACCGCCGGCCGGTTACCGTCTCCGGTCAGCAGCCACGTGTCATCTCCACAAATTGCCTCTAATTGTGATGAAGTGGAGATTTGAACCCCCGACCTTCTGCGCGCGTGCTGATGCCTTAACCAGTTGAGCTATGAAGACACTGTGATATTATTTGCAAACTATTATATTTATAATATTTAAATTCCCATTATTAAAATTATATTTTATCTTATAATAAGTTTATGTGTGTATCAATTTTTATGAATATTTATAACATATTATTTATTAAAATAATGTAATTATAAAGTATTTATTAAAATAATATATTATTAAAAAACATTTAATAATTTACCTACGGAATTGTGGGTTATCAATGGGTAATTACCCACAGAAATTCCGTGGGTAAACTTTTGCGACGGAATTTCCGTAGATAATCCGTCGGTAATTCCATCGGTAATTTTTTTGTCAGAAATCCGTCGGAAATTCCGTCGCTAATCAACTGTTTTATTGTAGTGTTGATTTATCTAAATTTTTTCTCTAACCTAGTTTATTTGACTTATAAATTAATATTGCTAGAATCTAAATTGAGCTCAGATCCGCAGAGGATTAGTCATTGGCCTGTCAGGCTGGGAGATACCTTGGGCAACAACAAAAAAAGCTTATTTAGCTTCCTTATTCATTCCAAAAAAAAAAGTCAAGTAGGTCTTATATTAAGGAATGGAGGGAATAATAATAATCTTGAGGGCTTAAAAATTAAATTAACTTTTCATACAAATTAGAAAATTTTTTCTCTATCCAAAGGACGAACTAGAAAAAGTTGAAGATATAATAAATTAATAATTACCAGTAGATTTATGGATCCATGTGGTCAAGTGTGAATCCACAGTTGATGACCTATTTAGGGCCTTTACTCGGTTGTTAGAGGGTTTATGATGACGCGTTAATTTTGTAACTTGTTGCCTACATAGTGACAATTTAATTGACTAGTCTATTTTAAAAAAATAATACTCTTTGTCAAGGAAAAACAATTTGTCGTGCACCATAATCTAAAGTTTTAAAAAGGAAAGACTAAGAAAATATGAAAGCTTACGACAAAAAATGAAACTTAGATATGTGGGCAACAAATAGTAGTCTATATTAAAATCGATCTAGAGAATAATCTAAATTAATTAAGTTGAAACTATATAGTAAGATAGTATAAGATTATAGGGTCCCATATTTAATCATTGCATGATATGTTTTATAACGCAGATTGTTGAAAAAAGATGCTTTAACACCAAGATAAGGGAAAAAGTAGCACCATTTTATTTATTTACAAAAATTGATGAGATTATGTGAATTAGAGATAAGAGAATAGTCCTCCTCAAAAAAAGAGATGAGAGAATAGACAAGCAAATGATTTAGAGCTTCTAAAGTAGAAAAGTGATATGTAAAAAAGAAAGAATGTAATGAAATCAAAGTGGGGTGTGAGTTTTGGGAAATAAGCCCAAATCAAGGAATTAGCTCCCTAGCAAAAGGACATAAATAAGCTTGCATCCACCACCCTAATTTTTTTATATTGATATTTTTATTTTAAAACAATTGTAGAGACATTAAGGATGTTGAGTTGTGTACTATTTCATAGTGGTATGATGTCTTTATATATGTAAGCGGTATGTATTTTTGTAGGCATTAACAATATTTTCAGTATATTTATAGATTCTAAATTTTTTTATTAGTGAAATTAATGTAGTAAGAGTGTTTAAGAGAGACTATTTTTGTTATTAATTGTTCTTTATCATAGTTTTAGTTTAGCAATTCACCCATGTCCATATTTTTAACTATGTTATTGGCTAATTACCATTATGAGCGCGTTTAAGTTGGATCATGATGTGTAAGTCAAGTCTTGCCTTATTAATATTGTTAAGGTTGAAAACCATTTAGATTGCTTCACGTTAGTTTAGACTTTAATTTTAATAATTTTTCTTAAATAGGGTCAATTATTTACAAGAAGCTATGTTTATCCTTTGGAGTAGTTACTTTTATAATTGACAATAGCATAAAATCTAGGCAATGGTTATTTGCACAAAAACGCAGCTAACGATTTGGGTAAAATTTCTCCCAAAACTCTAATAACATGTTTAACATTTTTTAGACAAGATTTGGAGTGAACCAATGTGTATAATATATAGGTAAGATTGCACATTAGGGAATGAGTAGTGCAAGTTCAATCTATTATGGATTATGTTATAGATCCTTGGGACATCCATATAGGAGGAGAAAAGTAGACGTAGCCATCAAATGTGTAGTTCCTATATTAACATAAAGGAAAATAATTCTAACAGTTGTGAGAGCAATAAATATGCACTTTTTATGGAGGAATATTATCTAGTAGATGTTACCTCACACTATCTAGGCATTCCCACATAATGAATGGCTTCAGTATTTGAAATTCATATTTTTTATAATTAATTCTATTTCTTCACATTGATGCTAATTATATGGACTAGATAAGATGTTGAATCAGTTTAGTTACATGTGTTATCAAATTCATGCAGTTAGGGTTTTACATGTGTTATCAAACTGACGAAGGAATGATACATGTAATATCACACCACATGCGAAGGACACGTTTGATTCTTCGACCACCAACTTAGTGTTGAACACTCAGCTAGAATTATCACACTTGTTGAAGGACCTTGAAGGCTCATCTGTATCAAATGGTTTTCGTGGATTCAATCTTAATATTATGATTTATCAGTATTTCTAATAAGATATAAATATTGCTTTTAAACTTATCACTTGCATCATCACAATGGATTAATGGGTTCACACATACTTAAACTCAAGACTCCGTACTTAAACTGTTAGAACCACTTCCACCAAACTATCAAAGTAGTCCATATTTGTACCAATATTTTACTTTAAACTATATATACAAAACAAGAAAAATGCTCTTTTTAATCTAATACAAATTCTAGGTGGTCCTATCTTAATTTATTTTATAACATAGATTTAGAGGATGTCTAATTCCTGTTAATTTTATGTTATATCATTACATTAATTATATCTCACATCTTTTCTTTATATCTATTCTCTCCTTCTTCACCCTCTTCTGAAGATAAAGCAATTTTGATTACTAAGATTAGATATATGTATTATGACAAAAGTAATACTTTCATATCTAGGTATTGATATTAGTTTTTGTAAAAGACTTGTGAAATAGTTTTTCATGCTTATTTGATGGTAAAGCTAATAATTACTAAATAAGTACTTCCTCAATCTCTATCTTATATTACTATACTACTTTTTTTTAGCAAAAGAATTAATTTTATTAAAGTTCAAAAAGTATTATATACATTAATGAAACTCACTAAGCAATCTAAGAAACAATCAACTCTATCTTATCAACACAGAAAAAGAAACAAAACCCAAATCTACTTAAGCTTATTAAGTAGGTTAATGGGAAGGGGGGTATCTCACTTACTACTTATCTTATCTCCGCCTTTCCTCCCCTCACTACTACACTTACTACTTTTGCCTATCACTTCCCCTTTTGCTTTCATTGCCACCAATTCATCCTTATTCACCACATTACATCCTTCCCCTTTTCTAATAGTTCAAAAGCTTTTACACTTTTGGTCTTCTTCAAACTTTCATCCTCCATATATTCCATCCTTCCATCCATACAGCAAGAAACCCCTTTTCAAATTTTTAGCCATATCAGGCAATCTTCGAATCTGAGTTCAGAATCGGCTCTATCCTCCTCTGCACCAAATTTACAGCATCTCATATTATGCCCTAACCTGCCACATTTAAAGCAAAAACTCTGTAGTCTCTCATATTTTGCCTCAATCAAAGTGGATCTTGATCTGGTCTCGGTGTCCACATTCTAGTAACAAGAGGCTTTCTCAAATCAACAGTTACTCTATATCTTAAAAAACGTCTTACTAACAAATCCTCCTTCCTCGGATTTTCAACCATAACCACTTCACCAATCAAAGAACCCAACGCCACTGCATTTTCTACATCCAAAACCCCGTGCGGAAGATCATGAAATTGAATCCAATAAGGACAGTGATCGAAATCTACCTCTTTAAAAACCATTCAATCTTGTCATGGTTGAATATTCAGAAGAAATCCCTGAATTGATCAAGGTTGTCCTCACAAGATCCACAAATAATCCTCACGTCGACGAAATTCAAATACGAAGGCATTCCGTTCCATATCTACAATCTCCAGATCTTCTCTCCTCTCCAGATTCCATCCCTTTCGAATAATCTTTAGAGTAACAATCCTATCAACATTCTTCTCAGTAATCAATTTCCCGATTAGAGCATTACCATCCGTAAACACCTTGTTTTGTCCGGGCCTCACAAAATAATAAAAATAAAATAACAAAAATAATTCTTGTAGAATCTCTACTAATTATGATTGAAAAATGGTACTTTAATTATTATTATAAAAATTCAAAAATTCAGTGATTTATTATGATTAGGTGTCATTAGTGTTGATTGTTGGGCCATATTGCAGAAGTCAAATTTGAAAATTAAAATTGATAGTGATTGTGAGCCATTAATGAATGATGATTGGTGGGTGGTATATGATTAAAAAATTAATAAAAAATAAAAAACAAAAATTAGAAAATATGTTGTTAGAATAGGAAATGTTATTAAAATAAAAAATAAAAAAATTAAAATTAAAAAAAAAATAATTGGTGCATTTATGGATGAAACCCTAGTGGTGCTTATATAAAGGAGAGTAAGAGAGCACAAAAAATGGAGGAGAGATTTTTTTAGGAGGATTCAGAGAGGCTAGGGTTTTTAGAAGGAGGCAGAAATAATTTAGAGAGAGGAAAAGGAAGCAAGTGAGAAGCATGGAGAGAAATTCATTCTTATCATTCAAATTCTTTCTAAGGAGGGATCCATAATTTCCCGTGCCAATGAAACATCTCTAACGGGATGGAGGCTCAAGCATATTCTTACCAAATGCACATTCTTTTCTTTTCTTTATCATTCTTATGACTCATGGGTGGAGCATTCTAACCGTTTGGTTATGATCCCATATATGCTCATCATCCATATTTGTGGAATGAAAAAAGCATGCTTATTCAAAATTCTTATCTCATCATACTCCGTGTTTTTATATGTGTTTATTGTTTCAAATTCTTATTCTTATTGCTTACACCTCATCCTTCTTTTCTTTGGATTCAAATTTCTCACCTTCTTCATGCATGTGGCTTGCGTATGCTACAAAAATTCTACATGGATTAAAAGGTATGTATCTTCATCATGTTTTATATCTTCTATCATATATAAGATGTTGACATTGCTACTAACGCTTGTCTTTCTTAGCTTATCATTGCAAATGATTGTGAATCACTTTTTCTTATAAAGTAAACTAAAAAAAGAGCATATTTTGATCAAAATAAATTAATCATTTTTTAAAAAAGTTTTTTATACCATGCAAGGTTTTTAGAACCTCCTCAGGTATAAATTGATTATTCTTCTATGCGAGATTATGGGAATCTCCTCAGGAAGTCTAATCCAAAATTCATTAGAAAGTCTTTTTCCTAAATAAAAAATAAAGACATATTTTCCTAAATAAAAAATACAAACCAACAATAAATATTTTTCTAAAAAAATGAATAAACATTTTCCCTAAAAGAACACAAACACAGTGACAAGCATTTCTACCCCGAACTACGTGGGCTTTAATCCCTTTAAAGGGTACGTAGGCCCTAGGCTAAATCCTAAGTCAAGTCCAACTATGCAAATATTTTTTTTTGTGTAAATATATTTTTGTGGGTAATTAAAATAAAATTAAAGACCATGTTTATTTTTAAATAATTAACTTAAGGTTACCGTTCTCATGAACGGATGCTGTGGGGTGTCTAACACTTTCCCCACGTACAATCGACTCCAGAACCCTACTTAGTTTTACAAGACCATTTATAATTTTCAACAGGTTTTCCAAAATTATCATTTGACCTGATTTTAGGGCGCTACACCATGCATCTTCCTCTGATCACTACTTCTCCATACTAACTTCGTTTCCATCTCTCCTTTCTTCCATTTCTCCGAATCCTCCATTGAAACTCTGTTCTTACAATACATTATATGATTTCCTCACTTTCTAAGAAATTGCCATGAACAACTACTCAGATCTATCTTTGAATCTCTGTCGTAGTGGGCGATAGATCAGATATCTCCTTGAATCTCCACCGCAGTGGGTGACGGATCTCTCTTCAAACAATGATAAACACCGTTACAATCGACGATAACAGTCATAACAAACTCTCACTACTTGTCCTAAAAAAAATGTTGAGGAAGTATTTATATTAGTATACTACTTGGCACTCTTTTATATTTGAATGACAAGTATGTATAAAAGTTTAAAGTTAACTTCTGCAAAATGGTGGAATTAGTTTATGTCATGATCAAAGTAAGTGGATTCATATAAGGTTTAAACTTTAAAGCTCTTTCATTATTATTATTTTTTTTAATTCATAAGATTTAAGATATATCAATGCCAAATATTTTGGACTTTTTCCTTGCCAGAAAACTAAATGGACGATTGTATACATGCAATTATTTATACTCCAAATAAATCAACTCCTTCTTAACTTCAAAATACTATATAATTTCTTATTTCTTACAAGTTTAATAAATTTTGGTAACTGGTCACCAAGATTTCATGTACTACTTGCCAAGCCTTGCCCACAACCTGTCCTATGTTTGGCCGCTGCACCTTGTCAAATCTTGCTCGTACTTGCAATGACCTTGTCCAAGGATCTATAAAGATAATTAAAATCTAATTACTTATGGTCAAAAAATAATTAATTAACTCTATTTTAAAAAATTAAAAACAATTATTTTTATCCTTAAACTAACGGGTGTCATAATTATTTTGTTTGAACTGTGTGCACTGTTGGATCACACGCTAGAACTTAATCAATGGCGTAATAAGCATTTGAAGACATTTTTTAAGATTTGTTTCACAAAATGACAATCTTAAATGAAACATAGATTGAATTAGCCCACAAAATGACATGAAACTTTTACACAACATAAAGATATTATTGTAATTGTTAGGATGATGACGCAACCATCATTCATTTAATATAACTATAAAGCACAGCATGCATGTTAATCCATTACTTTTTGGAAAAATTAATTTCCTCCTCCTTTTTTTTATAAAAGGAAATTCATTTAAGCTAAGATAAAACTATACATATAAAAACCCCAAGCTAATCATAGGTGAGAAATACGTTGAGGGTTTGAAAACTGAAAATTAAAAGGGACAATTGCACATAGGTCCCAAGTAAGATAATTATTTTCAGACAGGTCCCAAGGAATTGTTAATGACAACTATTAACAACTGCAATAGCCATGGTTAACAAGTGAAGAAGTTGTCAATAGACCTGTCTAAAATTAATTCTCTTACTTGGGACCTAAGTGCAATTTCCCAAATTAAAAACACATGACAACATTCAAATATAAACATAAAGACATAAACTGAATATAATGAGAAGCTACAACCAGTAGGAGCAGCTGATAGTCAACACTTCAAAGACACGCCAAAGTTATAGTCTTATCTCAAACCATTTACAATATCATCAAGTCAGACACACCTCAAAGTCCTACATAGCAAGAATAGTTACTAATTGGCGACATCGATTGGACAAGGGGCATGAGAAAACGCTATCATGTATCACTAGTTACGCTTTTAAGTTATTTGAAATGGTCATTACATGAGCATGTTGATAATATGATGTGGGCACACAAGCCCTACATAGTGTGTGTTGAATTCCTTGAGTGATGCTAGGGAGAAAGGCTGACCAAAGATGATAGGTTTCCCAATATTAGACAAAGTATAAGTCAAAATAACCAAAAAAAACATTACTAATAAACAAGCATAATCATTAGTTGTTCATTGTACTTGATTATATTTTTAATAATATGATTTCACTTGATTATATTTTTAATCAAATTATGTATTAGTTTTTTTTAGGCCCTAGTTTCATTTGATTTTTATTTAGGTCCAAGTAATTTTTTGTTCGTCATATGAAACTACAAAGATCTAATTTAGAATGGGTAAAACCATTCTCCTTATAATAAGAAATAAGTTACAAGAACCTAATTTAAAAACATATAAAGACTTTAATTAAAAATAAAATAAAATTATAGGGAGTTGCTTATACATTTCTATTCAATCTCTTGCGGAAAATTGCCATCGCTGAAGTAGCTCCTCCAAGGATGGGGGAAAAAAAAGATTGTCAGATCTAATAATATCATATTATTTTTTGTTCTCGAAAATAACTTATGTTTATTAGTATTAAAATAATATATATTATTTTTATTATTAATTTTAATATAATCAAGTATTAAGCCATTACTAGGGCTTTGTTTCATGTTTATACCTGAATTTTGATGAATTTCAAATGAGATTGAATTTAGGAGTGTGAGTGCAAATCATGCTTTAAAATTGTTATTGAAATGGAGCAACATTTATAAGGACTACTTAATTATACTCCCTGCATTCCTAAATATAAGATATAGTTGAACTTTTTGAAGAATTATATGAAAGTTAAATAAGTTACTTATAAATTGATTGCCTGAATTTTTTTTTCTAAACTGATTTATTTAACTTATAAACTAACATACTAATAATTCACAAAATATGTTAAAATTAAGTTGCTCATTTAACTTCTTTTATTTCTCTAAAAAAAGGTTAATTGAGTCTTATATTTAAGAACGAAGGAAGTATTAATTTTAGGGTAAATGTGCAATTTTACCAATAAATTGTTGCGTTAGAAGCATCTAACACAAATATATTTTGAAGGTTATTAAATACCCAAAAAAATTTTGAAATGTACTGAAATACCAATAAACTTTTGAAACAAAGCAATATAACCAACTCCATTTATTTTCCCTAAACATCCATCAAACACACAGTGGATTAGTCAAAAAATTAACGGGGGAAATAAACAGCATTGGTTGTTTTAATCCTTTTTAAAAGTTTACTAATATACTAGCATCCATCAAAACATATTTGTGTCATATGCTCTTGATGCAATATTTATTGGTAAAATTGCACTTTTACCCTTAATTTTATTGTATAATCATGCCTTAATTATTAAATAACTATAATATCTTTTCTGTTTAAAAAATAAATAGTTGTTAAATTATACATTTAGTCATTTAACTTTACACAAGGTGAAATTTTGGTCCCACACTACCAAAATAATGTTAAAAATGTTGATATTGAGATTCATATATGATTGTTGACATATTGAGTTTAATTTTTGAAATAACAATATTGTTACAAAAATTTATCATTTGGGACCAACAATATTAGGGTTGAAAAGAATAATTACATGCTTTTTTAAGTTAAATGACCAAAATAAAACCATTTGTGAAGTTAAAGAACCAAATGTGTATTTAAACCTAAAAAAATTGGGGAAATTAATTTGGAGTTCCATGGAACACAAATAATTAAGGAGAGGTCGTCCCAAAAAATGGCTAAATTAAAGTTAAGTTCTTAGGGAACTCATTTGTATTAAGTCCCAAAACTAAATTACCCATTTGCCCCTTTATCTGAATGACAAATTTTGACCTCTTCGTAACAATATTTTGGCCTTGCGTAACAACTTGTGAGTGGTGCTCATTAACTTGTTGCGCATGGCTAAAACGTTGTTATAAAAAGGCCAAAAATTGTTACTACCTAGAAATTTTTACACCTTATGGGTGATGCTCAAAAGTTATAATCAAGGCCAAAACATTGTTATGGAGAGGTCAAAAGTTGTCATTCAGACAATTACATTTTGTTATAGCTGTGCTAAAATACAACATATTAACAAATTACAATACTTATGAGTAATGCTTATTAAAGCAGGGCCAAAACTTTGTTACAGAAATGTCAAAAATTGTTACTACCTAAAATTTTTATACTTCGTAAGTGAGGCTCAAAAGTTGTTATGCAAGGCCAAAACATTGTTATAGATAGGCCAAAAGTTATCATTCAGATAAAGAGGCAAAATGGTAATTTGGTTTTAAAACTTAATACAAATAAGGTCTCTAAGGACCTAACTTTAATTTAGCCATTTTATAGGACATATACTTAATTATATATCTTCTATGGGACTCCAAATTAATTTTCCCAGAAAAATTAGGTTCCAACTCGTGACCCCCAGTTCTCACAACCCATTAATTAACATCATCTCCAATTCTCACAATCCTAATCCAAATTTTTTTCGAGTATTATTCTTGGGCCTAACTGGCATTTGCGAGACTCGTTTCGTTGCTCTTTCAACTTTTCAATATTTTATTTATTGTCTTGAATTAAATTCTGTCATATATTTTACATCATATTAATATTGATCATTATTACACCAAGTTTCTTATATTTATTAATCAAGCTTCAATTTACAATCACATGTGATCGGAGAAGTTGACAAAAAGGATGTAAAGTGACTAAAGTATTTATATATATGTGTGTGTGAAATTTTTGAAGATATTAAAACCCCATTCGTGAGTTCTAAACCCCTTACATTGAGAGTTCGTTTCTCACTTGTTTGTTCTTTTTAAAATTATATACTTCCGCAATTCTCAACAAAAACTACCCTATCTTATATTGATGAAAAAACACACCTTCAACATGTGTAATTGGTTGGAAGATTTGGAATCTTACTTTTAATATCAAAACAGGCTCCTCATCTAGCTCTTGCACTTAAAATCGAAGAAAGTATTGTTTAGTCCTCCCTTTGGGACTAGTTAGACCACTATTAACATCGAAACTCAAAAATAATACTTGGGAAAAAAGATATTGCTGGTCCAAAGAACCAACCAATTGGGCCCAAACTCATATTAAGAAAAAGATGTCAAGCAATTCGCTACTTATTTGTTCGGATAAGATGCCCATCACACTTTTCTCCTTTTCCTATATAAAAAAGGAGACAATAACTGTGTAACACATTTGATTATGACATTTTTCAAGTATTATGTTTAAGAAAAGGTTGATGTAAACTTTTATTCCTTTAAATTTGTATGATGTTCATTGTAGCCCCCATAAATTTAAATAGTAAATTTTTAATAATGTGTTTTTAAAAATAGAAACGTACAATTGCGCTTTTTTTTCCCCATCCCAAAAGCCCCTTTCCATTTGTTTTAATTTAATTATTGTAGAAAAATAATGCATTAAGTTCGTATAGTTACTTTGGATGTTATCCTATAATTTTACATGTTTAGTGTCATCGATAAATGCTGACTCAACAATTTAAATGATGACAATTTATATGATAAAACAAGCTGAAATTTATTTTTAAAACATTTAAACATCATGCACTCTTAGTCCGTTGTATAATTATCATTTAAATTGGATGAGTCAATATTTTCTGTTAGTGACATTAACACCGTTAAAGTTATATATTACATAATAAAAAGTGTACTTTCTAAAATTAAAAGAATAAAATAAAATCTTATGAAAATTAAAATGATTAAAAATATACTTTTACCTTAATAAAACAAAATACATTAAACTCCATCCATTCCAAGCACTAGTTACGAGGATCTATTTTAATCATGAATGATGAATGTAAGACCTTAATTTGTATTATAAATTTTATAATTTTTTCAAATTAATTTTACACCAAACCTACAAAACCTCCATGAACTTTTATTTAATTGCATATGACCCCTTTGATGTTTTAAAGTTTTAATTTAACCTCCTGATGTTTTAATTTTTGGGTTGATGACGGTTAATTTTGTCCCAAAAGTTTTGTTTATGAGCAATTTTGTTCGGAAGTATTTTTGGGTACATTTTGCTATGGAAGTAGTAAAAGTAAGCAATTCCTGCCTTTACCATCAAAAGATTAATATTTAATGTCAATTTTTTAACGGTCAACATCAATATTTTAACCAAATAGGGTAATATTGCTTTATTTTAAAACTTCCATGGCAATATTAAACTTAAAAAAACTTTTAAGGCAAAATAGCTTATAAACAAAGCTTCCATAATAAAATAGACCATTAACCCTTAACTTTTGTCATCAAGCCCCTTACCACTAGTTCGGACATTAAATTATTAATGAAAAATGCCACATTAGATTGATAAGAATGACATGATATCCTACATGACGTGGTACATGGCATAATATAAGTTACTAATTTTATGAAAATTATATATTTATTTTTAAACAAAATATCATTCAGTCGTTAAAGCAAAAAAAAAAAAAAAACATTCATCCTTCTCTATTTCGAGATTAAAACAACGTTTGACAGTGGAAAATTGGAAAAACATTTTTTAATCACGAAGTCACAATGATTCCATTATAGTGTTGTGCTTTCCTTACATATACGGTTCTTTTTATTTTTATTTTTTATCCCCACTTTTCTAGAATCCATATAGTTATGCATTATAGGTTATCCTTGCCATCCCCGATTAATTTCTTTAGTTACAATCAAGAAATTACAAAAGAAACAAACAAAGAAGTCAAGAACATGGAAATGCAAGGAGATCATTACAATTTTTTAATTTACCTCTCACATGAATCCCAATCCAGAAACGCAATGTATTTAATTTGTTCTTCATACTTTTACAGAGCTTAAGTTTTGCTACTTATTTGAAAATTCAAAGACGATTTATAGCCTGCGTCATGGGAATGCAAGGAGATCATTATGGTTTTTTTATGATAAAATGACATTTTACTTTAAGTAAAAAATATATTATTACGAATAAATTATTAAGTAATACATATTCCATGTAGGATTCCGATCCATCTCAACCTTATCAATATGAAGTGACTGGTTCCGCCAGTAACTTAATGACAGAATTAATGGCATGGGGATTAATGTCAAATATATAAACATTAAGGTTACACATAACTGATACAAAGTTTCAGAGGATTTTATGGCCTTAATTTTATTAATGGCATATATGATAATAGGGGTTTTTGTGTAGAGTGAATTTAAATTAAATTGTCAAATTTTAGAAAAACCAACACGTATATCAATCTTCCCTATAAAATGTGAATACCATTGAGCCGACTTCTCCTCTTCCTCATCTCAGCTCCTCTCTAATTTCACTGGTCATGTGAACAGTGTCGGCTCATGTGGTCAGCTTGGTAACTTTATCACTTGTTCATGGGGCTTCGTGCATACATGTCAACAAAGTGTGTTAAATACTCTTCCTTCCCCGGCTTAATGAGTCCAAACATTTTTGTCCTCTTCCCATAATCTCAAATTTTAAAATTTGAAATTCCCATTAGAAATGTTCTCTCTTTTATTTGCTTCTTTCTCCTTTCCAATATGTTTACTCATCTCTCTCCAAACAAATGAATGTCTCTCCTCTATCCCTCACTTCTCACTTTTTTCTCTTCTCTCATTCCGCCAAATCCTTCATCTCTCAGCTTCATTCCTTACTTCTTTTCGTGAATTTTTTACTGGGACTTGACTCAGGAAATGGGTTTGTAACATAACCAATGAAAAAGAAATAAATGAGAAAAATGGGTGAAGAAGAGGGAGGAAGAGCTACTTTGTCTTTGATGGTGATCTTTCTCCTCTCTCCTTTTTCTCTTCACTTTCTTCATTTGTCCATTTTCTACTGCATTCTTCTTCATCTTCTATTTTCATTAGTTTATTTATCTATGCTTCATCAATCTTTGTGTGTACGTGATATCTAAATCTCAGTCCATCTGAATGAAAAATTTCGAAATAGGGATAAAAATAAATTTCTGCAACTCAAGCTCAAGCTTGTCCTTCACTATGCTTGCGTCACCATCAGTTATCGGGTTTGAGTTCTCTTAGCAGTGACTCTATTACGACATTATTTATTTCAACGTTCTAAAATTCTTCAAAGATCTTATGCAGATTTCTAGCTTATGAATGTCCATTGAAGATCACCGGATAGAGAAAGAATGGGAGGAGAGATGTGAATCTTGAGCGCTTAAAACATTACAACACTGAATTTAAAAGCGATATTCTCAATGTTCATTTTTTTTTGTAATTTGCACACAGTTTTCCTTATTTCTTATTTGCAGTCCAAAAGTTTGGAATGATAAATTACAAAGGTAAATCCATAATCTCATATCATACTGTAAGTTTTTCTTCCACTATCTTCCACTGATAAAACATAATTTTTTTTTACTGATTTACTCTGTTTTCTCTAGGCATGAGCTTAAACATGGAGAACAAATACAAACTTTCTGTGAAAAAAGAGATTAAAAAAGGTGGATAAGTGGTAGACCTACTTATCTTAGGCAACGCCGGCGTTGTATGAATTAGAGGAGACGAGCTTGTAGCCATTTTTCTTTTCGAAATTTCTATATTCTCTTAAGTACCTCAAATGAAGAAAGGCTAAAGAATAATGACACTCCACCAAGGAATTTCTATATTCTTTAACATGAGCCTACAATAAGAAGTTGTAGTTATTTGAAGTTTCATGATATCAGAAGAATACATCATAATGTTTCTAACTGTCTTGGTGGTTAATCTTATTTGAGTTTTCATTAAAATCGAAACTAAAATTCATTCGTGGGTAATGTCTCTGTAATGTATTATTAAGTAGAAACGTAAGAAGCTGCAATATAATGAAGGTGCAAGCTGGCCTAGATATAAGTTTCATCCATAAAAGGGCATATTTTATCTCTATCAACACTCATAAAACTGCCGACATGTTGACTAATTCCTTATTCATACAGTTGATGGCTAGCTGTGATATTTTATCTACACACTTCATGTCACAATGACCTAAAGAGGGATCTATTATATCTTGAAGTCGTGCATTTCGTTCCTGCACCTGTCACACACAGATACACACAATCAACTCTAAATTTGATGTTAACAAAAATCTTTAACTTGTTTCAAAAGGTTTTTGGAGAAATATACCCAAGCCTCATTTCCCACAAGATACTTCGACCAAGTAAACTTCACATTTCTCAAGCATTTCACCAATGAAACTTGCTCTTATGAAAGCTCCTGTTAGATCAATTAGAATAATACTCAAAGATATAGGAGTAATAAGTAATAACAACTAATATCAAACAATACATAAGCCACACTTTCCCTCTTCAACGCTTTTTGTAGATACATATACTCTCCAATCTCATTTTAACCACATGCATGGCCAATGTGGATGAAAAAAAAACAACTATTTGATTTGTAGGGATAATTATAAAATCCTACACATGGGCAACAAAGAAGAAGCAAGAAAGTTTCCATCTACACATGTTAAGCAAACACGCAAGTTTAGAGGAAGATATGAGAGTTTTCCAACATATTTCTCCACAACAAATGATCATAAAAGAAGGGCAGAAAAAGAACCCACCATCACTATTAGGATTGTGAATGGGAAGGAGATTGCAGACCTACTACTATATTGGGATTGTGGGAGTGAAATACATAACCGTTAGTTGGGTGAGATTTTTCCTAAACTCCAATAACATCTATAATAATTTGGTTGAAACAAAGAGTTGAACCAATAAGGCCCAAAACAGACAATGTTGACAATAAGACATTGAGATGATATCACACCCATGTTAAGATGTTACATATGCGGTATCAAACTTAGGGATGTTACATGTAGTATCAGAGCACTTGCAGATCGTGCATTTGATTCTTCTACCACTAGCCTAGCTAAACTTTCGGCTAGAACTTTCACACAGGTCAACTGATCTTGAGGCTCCTCCTTCTCATGAAACGGATTAAATTGGACTTAGTCCTAATCTCATGACTTATCATTATTTCTAATAAAATATCAATAATCCTTTTAAACTTGACATGCATGCAACATCACAAAAATATTATTTATCTTAGATATATCATTTAATAATATATATGAAACCCAGCATATATGTTTTCCCAATTGAACACAACATATTACTTTTTAAAAAAGAGAATTAACTTGTTGGTGTCTATGATTTCACTTTTTTTTTTAATTAAATTATTATGGGGTAGCTTTTTTTCTATTTTAATCAGGTTATCATAGTTTCATTTGATTTTAATTAGGTTCATATAATATTTTTATTAGTCATATGAAACATAAAAATTTAATTTAAATAGATGGAACGCATGATAAAAACAATATTATAAAAACAGAATAAAAAAATATAAGAATAAAATTAAAAATTAGATAATGTTAAAGGGACAACTTACTGGTCAACTTTCTCATTTATTTTCATGATATCTATTGTAAAACAAATTCGGCATGGATTAGTAGCTCTCCAAGCATGGGGACAAAAATTCATATCCAATGATGTCGTATCATCTTTTGTTCTCCAAAATAATTTATTGTTTACCAGTGTTAAAATCATTTCTATTTATTACTTTATATAATTGATTTGATATAATCAAGTATTAAACAAGTGCTAGGACTTTTTTCATGCTTATACCTAAATTCCTATGACTTAAGAATCAGATTGAAAGGTAGAGATGATGTTATGATTGTTATAAAGTAATATTTAAAAGAGCAAAATACACTGACATCCCTTCTACTTTTGCGTTTATTACACAGACCTCCCCTGTAACATCCTAGAAATTAATTGAGGATTAGTGGGGGTAATTAGGAATTGATTAATGGGAATGATGGATTATGAGAATATTTGAGGAATTTTGAGGTAATTTTTGAGAATTTTAAAGGCTTATTTTCTCCCTTCTTTTAAGGACAATAAATTTGGAGAAATTATTTTTAAGTTCAAGAGAAGTTATTATGGAACAAAATAATTAGAAGATATTATAGGTAAGTTTTTGAAAGTGAAAAGAAAATACTTAGCTCAAAATAAATATCTTATTTGAAAAATTTTACAGCCTAGTAGTCTAAATTTTCCCTTTTTCCTTTTATTTCTCTCTCCTCCCTCTCCTTGCAATTTTTCTTCTTCTTCCCTGTGCATGCTCCCTCTCTTCTCCCCCTCTTCTTTTCTTCACAGCGGCCGGTCACCGGAAGAGGTGGCGACCGGCGATGGTGCTGGGCGACGGTGTCACCCTTCCTTCTCTCTCCACCCAGCCTTCTTTTTCCCTTCTCCTCTTCCTCTTTTTCACTCCCCACATTTCCTCCATAGTCCAAGTTTGAGAGGGAGTTTTTCGGTGAGTCTTCCGTCGGAAACCACCATCCATTACCACCTTTCATCTTCTCTCAACTTCTACTTTCTTTCTCCATTCATTTTTGGTCCGATCTATGCATGAGGAAAGAGATTGAAAAAGCTTGTCCTCAGGTCTTTTGGAGATTGCCAGCTCCCGAATATTAGGTTCTCTGACCAACTAAGCCCATATTCGGACTGCTCCTCTACCTTTCTATGCCCTTAGTTTCTTTGATTAGCTCTGCTTGAAAATTGGGTCTTGTCTAAGTTGAAGTTTTTGGGAGTTCTAACCTGATTAAATTGAAGCTTATGCTGTGAATTTGAGTTCCCCATTAATAGATTTTTGCTTGCTGGAGGTTTTCTAATTATTTGGAATTTTTGGAATCTTGGAAGTTGTGGGAAATTGGGGGTTTTCGTAATTTGAGGTGCTAATGGGTTAATTGGTAATTCCTAAATATTTATTAAAGGCATATGATGAGATTAAATTGATTGTTTTGATTGGAATTTCATCTAGTAAAATTTTTGTTAGTTAAAGTTTCAATTAAGCTAGTATTTAAGGAGAGATTATTGGGATATAAGTATTTGAAATTAAGTGGAAGCTTCTAAAGTTTGTTAGGGTTATATGAGGATATTAATTTGGTTGGGTTAGTTGAATTTTTCTCTGAAGGAATTTGTGATGATTAAAGTTTGTAATAAGTTGAATTTAATCAAGTAGTTCATTGATTTTGATTATTGGAAGTTAATTAATGAATTTAGGGATTAGTTTATGCCCAATAATAATGCCAATTGAATTGGTTCAGTTAATTTTAATGTTGGGTAGGAAGTATGGATTTTAGAATTTATGAGCTTGATTTCATTTGAGAAATTCAGAGTTTGGACATTTGAGGTGGGATTATGAAATCTAAGGGTTTAGTTATTTTCAACTATATTACCGATGAAGTTGATTGTGTTAGATTTGGCATTGGACATGATTTGGTGAGGTTGAGTTGTTTTATAGACTTGAATTTGGTTAAATTGATTAGTGAATGCTTGAGGTATAAATTGTGGGTGATTATTGTATATTGAGGATTATAGATGAATGATTGAAATTAGGAATTAATGTCTAGGCTTGAATTTGTTTGATTTGATCGGTAAGAGTTCTTGAGATAAAATTGCGGATGATAAGTAGACATTGAGGCTTATAAATGATGGGTAATGTGGGAGAATTATTTTAAGCTTGGGTTATGTAATTATGATAAATGGCAATAGTAATGGGTTAAGTAGGAAGAAAAAGTTGAGGATCAGGGTCAAATGGCTTAGGGCACAATTATTAGTAAGATTTAGTTGCCAAATTGTGAATTGATTGTGATATATTGTCGATTTGTGTGTATGATTTTGTGTAGAGTGAGTCGTGCCGAGTTAGGCATGAGGGGGAAGCTGCGTTGTTTTGAGATCAGTTTCAGCTACCAAGTAACTGCGTCTACTTGTTTTATGTGTTGGTGTTGTTGGTAAGAAATTTCAAACTCTCCTACAACCCTTAAGTTATATGAAATGACTATGGATAGTGTGTTTTTAACCTGGCTATATCTATTGTATAAATGTCTTGTGAAATATTAGCTATGAACTGGCATGAAATTGTGTTTGATCATATTTAGAATGGAATGTGTGTATATATATTGGATTTGAAACTATTGCATAGTACATATGCTGGAAATTAGGAAACGGCTAAGTGCCTTATTATTTTGATGTGTTGCATTGCCTATTGTTGTATTGGTTGATTGTGTATGACACCGGTGTACTGAGATATATTACCATCGCACAATGAGGTACCACGGCTTCAGGAAGGATAGAGAGTCTTTTCTGATCCGTACCACGGTTTTATGGAGGGTAGAGAATCCCTCATGATCAGTATCATGGTTCCATGTAGAGAGTCCCAACTGGTTCCACTTGTTTTCCCAGTGACTCGTGCACGATCGCTTGGGTTGGTTGTGATTGAAAATAAAACATGATTTTGGAAACGATTTGGAAAGATATTAATTTGAGATTGTGATTATTTATTATTATTGAAACATATGATTTTGGAAATTATTTGAAATATATCATCTTGTACCCAAAGAATTCAACAATTATTTCTGGAACCATGATGTGTATTTATCTAATATATGAACATGTCTTGAAACCCTATATATGTATGTATTATTCCACTGGACACCTTGCTAGCATACAGTCACATGTAGGCAGATAATTAAGTGGTTACGTGGGTCTACCCCCCTTCATCTCACTATTGCAAGTTAGCGCGGGGAAAGGATCTGGAGACTGCTCACTAGAAGTAGTGAGTTTTCTTAAACTGTGGTCGAAGTAGTATAATGCCACACTTCCTATTCTTTAGGGCTCATGCATGATGTTTAGCTTCTACTTTGTCCATCTTCATTGTCTTTGGAGTTGACATATACTTGGTGTTATGATATTCCGCTTTGAATTTTATTCTTTTGACCGATATTTTGTTGGGACTGGTCCAATTCCGACAAACTTATGTATATTTGTAATTTTGTGGGAACCCTTGTGATTTCATTTTTGTGGGTGCTATATGCCTATGGTTGGTTTGATAATTCAGTAGATAATATTATTTAAGTGTTTATGGATTTGATTGAGTAATTGGTGGGTGATTTGGTTTTGGGGGATTTGAATATGGTATTTTAATTATAAAGAGGATATATGGTTTTATATGTCGATTTTTTTAATTACCATGATAGGGGGTGTTCCTTTTCTATCATATTATACAACGATTTTATATTGAAATGTTTTATTGTGTGATATTTAGGTGCATTTTAATATCCCTGTTAGCCTCTTTGAATTACCTTACTCATTTTTTTAGCATAGATACCTTTTATAAGATTAAACTCTTTTTTAATTACAATAGGGTTTATTATTATTTTGGAAAGTTCTTTTCCATCGTAGTTAGACCATAATAATTGTTTTAATGGAAACCTTTATGGAAATCCTTTTCTAACTATGTTAGCAATTTTCTAAGCAAAATCATTTTCCTAATATAGTTAGGTTGATGATATTGGTTTTCAAAAGAAATCTTTAAGTAGAAAACCTATCTAACTATGTTAGTATTTTATTGAACTAATCATCTTTTCCTAACATAGTTAGTCCTAAGCAAAGTGATTTGAGTTTTGATGAATGGTTAATTAAAAAGGAATTTAGATAGCAATTGTTATATCCCATCTATTTTGAAAATATATAGTTTAGTCCAATCCGTGAACACTATTATGAATATTCAAAAAAGATTCTAAAAACATTTTTAAAAAAATTAAATTTACGTTTTATTTACCATTCTACCCTTCATTCTAATAAGACCCTAAATTATACTACTATATCAAGCAAAAAAGAATATGTGTTTAAAAGTTTTAAAATTATAAATGTAAATCAATTATATATTGTAGAAAAAATTTATTTCATTTGTACCATACTATGAATAAAAATATATTTGAAAGATTTTTTAATTAATTTAAAAGAAATTAAAAAATAATTTCTAATGTATGTATTAAAAAATTAAAATTCTAAGAGTTCATGATTTAAATAAAAATTAAAAAAATTATTAAACATATTAGAGATTTCAAAAATATATGTGCGCGCATTTGAAGGAAATATGTGAGAATTAGTTTATTTTATAAATTTTTTGGTGTATATATAAATGTTCAAATAATTGTTATGTTAAAAGTGAGTATTTTGGTCTAAACAAAGTTTGAAAGTCAAATTAATGGTCAACTAATGATTCGGGTGGATGAAAATGAAATCTAAAAAATATGGGGGTGTTTGTATAGCATATATTTTAATTTTGAGGGAGATTTGTATATGTTTTCAAAATAAAGGGATGTTTCTGTAATTAAGACAAAATAAAGGGGGAGATGAGTATATTTTACTCCATTTAAAAAGAAGGCCTATATTAATTTTATGGTATAATCATGTCTTAATTATTCAATGACCATAATATATTTTACTATTAAACATTTTTTTTAAAAAAAAAGTCTCAAAAACTCCTCACACCCAATTCTCACTTTTCCATAGATAGAGAAATATAATGTAGTAATAAATGAAATTGTTGAAAATGAAATCAAATTCAAAAATTGATTGGGCTTAATTGACATTTACAGCACTTGATTTGTTTCTTTTAGCTTTAAGATTTTTATTAATTTTATTTATTATCTTGGCTTAAAATCTATCATATTTATTTTTATTTATGACTGTAAACAGTATTTGTTGGTCTCAAGTCGCTCACATTTTTAGTTTTCTCACATGTTCAATTTTTGCTCCACAAAAATACTCAATTATATTGATGAAAATACACGCTTCCAACATGTGTAATCAATATATTTGGTAGAAAATAAATTTGGAAGTTTCGGAATCTCATTTTTACCACAGAAGTTTTTACTCTATAGCTATTTTTCTCTGAAAATATTTTTTAATGCAATTTTACCTTGAAAGTAATAAAAGGGAGCAATTTTACTTTTTACTATTAAAATAGTAACGATTAATATCATTTTTTTAATGGTCAATATGAATTTTTTAACCAAAGGTACCGTATTGTTACGTTTTGAAATTTTCATAGCGATTTTGAATCCTAAAATTTTTTTAAGACAAAATAGCTTATAACAGAAAACTTTTAAAACAAAATTAACGTTTAACACTTCAATTAAAGTCCGAGAAAGTATTATATAGTCCCCCTTGGGACCAAGTACACCCCTATTGACATCAAAAGTACACTAGGAAAAAGCAAAAAAGAAATTGGTGGTTCACAAAAAGCCCATTGTGGTCCAAAAAGGGATTCATTGGGCCCAAATTCTACCAAGAAAGAGTTGCCTATCAATCTGCTACATATTTGCTTGGATAAGATGCACCATGACACTTTTCTCCTTTTCCTAACAAAAAAAGGAGAGAATTATTGTGCGTCTCATTTTATTGTGACATTTCACAAATATTATGTCCAGGAAAAACAAGATATAATATATTCCATTCATCTCTGGCTAAAAAAAAAGTACTTCATCCATTAACTTAACTAATTTCTTTTTAGAACTTATTTATATGTTTCTTATTCCCTTCATTCTTAAATGTATGACCTAGTTAAAGATATGAGTTTGTTATTAAGAGAAATTTTTAGGTGAATCCGGTTTATCATATCATTTGTGGCCTTTCCATACATAAGGAGATACATAGTGGATGATGTGGATTTTTTTAATCTGATTGGGCACCATAAAACAATTAGTTGACAGGTAAATTTTTTTTTTCAACTTAGAAAATTAAGAAAATATAGAAAACATAAAATAATTTTTTTACATGTGAACTAATTGTTTTATGGTGCCCAATCAGATTAAAAAATCCACATCATCCACGGTGTGTCTCCTTATAATTGAAGAGACCACAAATGATATGACAAATTAGGTTTACCTAAGAGTTTCTCTATTACTAAATATAAGACCTCTTTCTATTTTCTCTCACATTATTTTTTAAATTATCCCTATTAATACTCCTCAATAATAAACAAGCAAGATAATGAGGGTATGAATGAGTGTATGTGGTAATGATGTTTTGGTAATATTATATAATTTTAATTAACTTTATTAACATCCTTAATATAATGAAATTATGTAAATAGGTCTTATATCTAACCGATGAGGAGTATTTTATTGGAGGTAATATCCATCAGATGACCAAACATATATTTTTGTTAAAAGAAAGACCAACACTTATTTTAAAACAAATTATTAACGTAACCAATTTCTTTAAGCATCATACATACTAAAAGAAAGACCAACACTTATTTTTAAACAAATTATTATTTTAGTTTGGATTTATAATAAAATAATAATATTTCAAAAATAAAACATACATGATTCTATGTAATACAAAAACCTTAAATAATAGATATAATGGACTTGACATAAGTTTTTTTTTCCTAGCTCTCTCTATATATGTGTGTGTTTTATTTGCATAGTAGAGGAAATATATATTTCATGTGTGTGTAATTTTGTATCCAAAATTAATTTCCAAGATCCAAATTGATCCTATAATTTTTTTCTAATAGAATGTACACGTAGATTTTGTCATATTCCAATAAAATATATCAACAACGTTATTGCTTACAAAGTAATTTTTTCTCTTTTCGAAAAATTTAAACTTTCTCCATAGTAATTATAAATTTGTATTTAAAATCCATATTAACTAACACATATCCAATAAATTTTTAAAAAGAAAGAGTAGTTCGAAGTCTTACCATTGAAGTAGCAAAGATGGGTATAATTCTCAGAAGTTCCTGAAAGTACTCCTCTTGTTGTTTTGAGACTGTGGTGAGCTCTGTAACTTGATAAAGGATTTTCTCAACCTGCCACAAAAATATTATTAATTAATTACACTCCAATCTAACAATATAATGATCAAATTAATTATTTTAATAATGATACTATAATAAAATAAAATATTTCGATCATTCTATTAACATATTTTTAATACTTCAAAATTTACAAGTTCAAACATTCTTCAAGGATTGATTAATCATCTGTGGTGAAATTAAAAAAACCAAATAAGGAAGATATATATTATCAAACTTTATCTTGTAAATAATTGAGTATTAACCTATCTTTTCTCTTGCCAGAATGGAACATTGGTTAAGTTGTTAGGGATACTTAAAATATCAAAATAATAAGAAAGGGGAAAAATCAAGAACCTGAGATTGAAATCTTCTTATGAGTGGATCAATGCTGTCCATTATTTCTAAGGCTGTTTTCATGGCTTGATATAGAGAGTTTACGTCTGCCTGAAAAACAATGCATAAGGGATCGTATAAATTAGACGCATATATAAATTATATTATGACAGTAGAAAGCAGAAATAATTTTATATTATTATTCTTTATATAAAAAGTAGTATAATATTTTTTTACTCACAATTAAACAAAACATTGAAATTATAACAGAACTTTTTTCCTTGTCTTTTTTTTTCAAAATGATAAAAAGTACCTTCCAAATTTTAAAACCCCAAATAGATGATTTGCTGTTATTAATATTGTTATTCAACTAATCAATACCTCTACTCAACTGGCTAAAATCATATATTTAGGATTTTGAAATTTAGAAGGTATTTTTTATCATTTCCTCTCTCTTTTTTTTGACAAAAATATCATTAGTTAAAGGATTGAATCAATTATATTTTAAAGAAATTGCAATTTGGAAAAACGGAATAAACGCCCTCTACTGATTTGACAGTTGACACTAATAGTGAATCTAAGAGTATGGGCTTTGACGAATCTAGTACAAATTAGTAGTTCTGACTTATGAGGTTGCGAATTAATCAGAAAAGAAAATAAGGGTATCGAATTACTTGAAATCATAATGTTTTGGAAAAGTTAAATTGTACATTTTTTAAAAATTAAAGCGTTCATTTTTCTTTATAAATTAGACCAATGTCACTTACAAATTTATAGTTACGACATTGTAAATCAAAGTACATGAAAACTACTAAGTCAAAGTCATGAAAATTATTTATTTTTCTTCATAAATGGATAAATCTCATTTTTTTCATATTAGTAGTTACAAATATGCTAATCAGAAAATGTGAAGCCATGAGAAATAATGGTATTGTTAACGAATGAATTTTCCTTTTTTGCCCCATAAATAAATGAATTTAAGTTGATTTGGAAAAAAAATCACTTGTAAATTAGTGATTACAAAGTTGCAAATCAATGAGTAAGAGAATTAAACCATTAATAGTAAATTTAGCCCTTACTTCAGTATTCTCAAACTTTTTAATCCTAACATTGAATTAGTTCTATCTGTTGGTTCTCAAATGTCATTCCCCGTTTTTAAATTATGAAAACAAGGTCCAAAGCGAATAAGCAGACCTGGAAAAAAAATATGGCCCAATGCAGAAACAAATGTCATTTGGATTCGGGATAATTCTGTGTGCTTTTTACCCATAGAATTGGAAGGGGAACTTTCATAAAAAATTTATAAACTATATATCATTTTTGAATTTTTTGCATGCCTAATTCTTAAGAGATTGTATATGATTTTTAAGAAAATCAATGTAAGATTAAGACTAATCCAATACAACCATGAAATACACATGCAAACTTTTGTAAATAACCACTAACGTGGCTTTATTTGATGAATTTACTGGTATTAAGATTAAAGGACCTTAAAAAAATTTTACAAGAGTAAGAGACCAAAATAAAATCCAGACAAAATGCTACACTTTTCCATAAAATAAATAACACAATTAAAAGGAGACACAAAAGTGAAGTTTACTAGTTTACCTTAATATCAATAAAAGGCAAACAAATTGACAAAGCTGATAACTTTCTGATCAATCTATTGATGTGTTGTTGATATTTTGTCTCCATTTTTTCCCATTCATTTAGAAGACACACTTGTGGATTCACAATTTGATGTATTTTCATGATATGCTTCAAATTTTGCCTTTCCATTTTCTTCTCTAATATTCTCTTTCTAAGCATCAGGATACTTAAGCAAACATTGAACAGTTTCATCTGTAATTATATCAAAAATTATAATGTAAGAAAATACCCTTCCCTCATTAATCAATATGACGATATACAATTTAAAACAAGCATCGATATTTCAAAAATTATAAATTGATGGCTATTAATATGGAGAAAAAGCAAAAGTATCCCTCAAACCAATTTAGGGCTCAGAATAGCCTAATAGCATAATATTAAAACATGATAAGTAATATTACATTTTGTACCGAAATTACTTAAATAATGTCCTTAATTTAAAATACCAAAAATGAAAGCTAGTCACAACAATAATATAATCAGTAAAGACTTCCACTCATCAAATGGCAAAAAGTAATGTAGGAATAGCTAATTATTTCACGAAAGTTCTTATTGAATATCAACGACAACAACAATTTGACAAACGAAAAAATGACAACGTACAATTAAAGCAGAGACAATTAATTTCACCAAGGGTAATTGCTCCATTTGGTTCTTAACGTAAGACCTACTTAAAAAATTGGTCTTTGTCTATGTAGGACTTATTTCTAACTATTGTAAATTTTTTTCTCAAATTGCCAATGCTACCTCAGCATAATCAAGGAAGAGAGTGTAAGTGAGTGAGGGAGGGACTTAAGGAAGATGACTATGGTGTTTTAGGAAAAAATATATGATCTAACTTAACTAACATCTTTAATCTACTCAAATTAACTAAATACTCATACATTTAAAATCAGGACAATTATTATAAACTTTTCCACTCATAGTTAACCAAGTAAATGTTACCAGAACTATAGAAACCGTAACAACTTAACTTCTTAAATAAAAATTACTCTATCGGTTTCTAAATATAAGTCATAGTTAACTTTTTTGGGAAAATTCTAAGGAAGTTAAATATGTTACTTATAAATTGATATATGCTTGAATTTTTTTTCTAAACTAGTTTATTTGACTTATAATGTGACTTATAATATAATTATACATACCACAAATATGTTATGAATAAGTGACTTATTTAGTTATTCTCTTAAAAAAAAAGTCAACCAGAGCTTATATTAAGTAATAGAAGAAGCATAAAAAGTTAATTCATCTGTACTTATAGTTTTACCATCTTTAATCAAGCTCAGTTACTTTAGTAGGACTATAGATGTTGAATAGGTGACATGTAATTAAGTTGTCACAAAATACTACAAAAAGAGGGTTTTTTTTTTTTAAAAAAAAAAAGATGATGGAATAAAATTTACTTACTATCAACGGAGAAAAGTTATTATACTCATGACAAACTCCTTTCATTTATATAATTTAGTTTATTTTGATTTTATTTTATTTGAGATTAATATGACAAAATTAATACGGGCATATGTTGAATGAGAGTCAAAACATCAACTACAAACCCTTTTTTAACACATTAACAACTTGGAAGCATAATACTTGCACATTAATTTTATAAAATAATAATAATAATTTAAAGTAAACTAACTTACCTCTGAAGCTTTCTTTACATTAACCATGGTAGCCTGGGACCTAGCATTAACAAACCTCCACTGCAACAATCTGTTATACAATATCTTAAACCTGTGATTATCTTCTTCTTCTACCGACGACACTTTCTTTTGCCTGAAGTACTTCCAAACCTTACTCACACCATTGCTACTACTACTCTTCACTTTCCTGGCCGGTGTCTCAGGCGACGGCGACACCGCTGGAGATCCCAAAAACCGCCCCGGCGATAACGCCCACGCCGACGGAGACTTCGCCGTCATACTCTTCGAAGTTGACCCAACACCATCTGATCTGTCACTATTACTATTAGAGATATCATCATTGTTGTTGTTGCATGTTTTTCTTGTTCTTGATGTAGATTTTGAACGGTTTGTCATGTTGTTGTTGCTGATGAATCTTTGGCTTGATGAGCCAAACCTGCGTGATGATGATGAGTTGTTTTCTGGGGTGGTGGTGAAGGTTGATAGATTGTTGCCACTTTTACTCCGGCAAAGCCGCGGCGACGGAGATGGGGATCGCAACACTGTTCGTGATGGCTGGTTGCGGCGGCCGGAGATAGCGCCGCCGTTGTTCTCCTTGTCCATGCCCATTGATATATAGTGTCTTGTGGTTTAGAAATTTTTGTTTGGAGCTTATGTATAGTGGTGATGTTATATAAATACATACTGTGTGTGTGTGTGTATAGGGAGAGAGAGAGAGAGTTTTATAAGGAGGGAAGTCAGAATGTTGAAAGCACGTTGTGTGTGGTCTGTTGAAAACATGCCCTCACGTCATGGATATATACGGGGTGGTGTTGTTATGAATTAGTTTTATATTATGGTTGATTTTGTAATATGTAACTATTATTTTTTCCCCTTCTTTTATCCTGTTATATGGATATCTGGATATGAAGTCCTTTATTTTTTTTTAACGTATAATTTTACTCCTAAAGTAGTCACATAGGAACAATGTTGCTGCGTAAGTTTTTTGAAGATCAATGTAGAAAGGGAAGTTTCCAAAACGTAATCATTATTTAAGTTAAATTTGATTGTTAGTTGACCAAATATGTTAAGTTGACATAATCATGTGTTATAAACATCATTTTGTTTTAGGTTAAGGTACAAATTTACCTGAAAATTTTCACTTGTAAGCAATGTTGCTTTGGAAGTATTCAAATTATAGCAATGTCACCTGAGGTATTATACATATTAAATTTTATTATTAGTTGATCAAATATACTTATGTAGCAGGCTCACATGCATGTTATCTGACTACTTCATTTTTTTAAGTTAGATTTACAAATAAACTTAGAAAAAAATTAAAAAGGCATCTTGTATCATATTTGAATGATTAGAGAAAAATCAAGGTACCCGCTTATCTCGACCTCGCTGGGATACATTACCTAAGGATTTATAGCAGCTTTGTTTTCGGCAATCTCCTTGAGTGTATCCTTTATCCTGCAATAAGTAGTTGAATCCTTTTCATATTTTTTAACAAATGTTAGCTCCTCTTCTATCTGCAACTTTTCTTCTTGACTATATATTTGATTAACTAATAGTTAAACCTAACATGGATAATAGTCAAGGCAATGTGGATACTTTTGGGCCTCCTCTAATAAGTGAAAACTTTTTGGACAAATTTGTGCTTTAACAAAAATGATGTAGATGACATGAGAACTTGTCAACTATACTCAACATGCGTAATAACTAATGGTCAAACTTAACCTAGATAACAATAAGAGGAAAATTCTTACATTTTGGAAACTTCCAAAGCAGTAATGCTTCTCAAAAAATTTTCAAGGCAATATCTTTCTTACTTGACAACTTCACTGGCCAAATCAGAGACCTTAACCCAATTTTTTTAACTTCCAAATTGTTCTTATTTTTCCCTTTTGATTGTTATACTCTTTTCAACTTCACAATTGTTTCGTTTTTGAACATTTGCTCATAAAAAAATAAACTATTTGAAAGGATGTATTACACTAATTCGTGAAAAATCTTATAAAATTGAAAATTATATTAATTTTTGTCTGTAAGTTGACAAAATGCCGCTCATCTTACGTAGAATTTAACAATCAAAAGAAATAAAAAATATTTGGAAAATAAAAAAAATTAAGAGGAATAGAGAAGTGCAGCACAGTATCGACATATCAAATCCTGGATATGGCAGGGGCTGACTAACACTCGCCAAGTATATTTTTATGCAAAAATAAAAAGGTTGTTTAGAAAAAAGATAATTTCAGAACAGTTTGCCAAGGAATTTATAGAAATTAAGGCATTTCTTTGGACTATTTTAAAAATATCATATTTCGCAAATTTGCGTGTTACTTGAGATTATTCTTTTTCAAACTTATACAAACGCAAAATGCACATATGTGTGTATATATATATTATATACTTTTGTACCCACATCATAAAAGACCATCAACCAAATCACATAAATCGAGGAAGCAATGGTTGAATAATTTATTTTGATAAAATTGATGCAGATTTCTGATTTTACCCTTATAACAGGTTAGGCAGGAGAATATACAAAAGGGTGGAATGATTTGGGTATTTTATAAAAATTTTATTAAACTCAACAATTTGTGATAACTCCCGGGAATTCATGTGATGTTAGTGTAACGTCTGGAATTTTACTACTATAATATAACATTTTAATTGAATTATAACCACTTTTTAATGTCAAAAGCCCAAAAATACGTAAAAATTTAAAACTTTTCTTTTAAAACGTTAGACCAACCCTCTGTTGGTTGAAATGGGCTTTTCAGACAAATTGAAATAACTTAAAACTCTTTATAAAATAAAGTGGTTAATAAAACAATTAAAAGTACACTAACTCTCTTAAGGGAGTCTATTCATAATTCATAATACTGAGGAAATTTAAATCTCTTAATAAATTTATACAATTATAATTTCTATACCTTCTACTATTAATTTAATAATTTAATTTTACAACGTATGCAATTAACCTTACTTTTTATAACATAATCCTAAATTCTTCATCTAATCTTCCTCCAGCTTTCCTGCCTTTTCTCAATCATCTTACCATTTACCAGCTTATCTGAAACAGCAATTTAACGCAGTTCATTTCATTCATTACCATGCATAATAATTAACAAAATATGTATAATTAAAAATATGTCTGTATGGGTAGGAATGTTGCCCCTCTGTGGGCCCCCGCACTCATCCCATATAAGTAATCCTTAACCTTGTTGCTAGTGCACTTAAGGCACTACTGTGAGGCTCAACCTCCTGAATATAACCTTTCGGTCATATCTAATCTGTACTAGGGCTAGCTAGCCCTCTAGGCATCGAGTACTCGGATCCCATGAATAATTCTGACAAGGTTAAAGCTACTATAAATTTATAAAACATGCTATGCAATTATCATACATGATAAATGATATTGAATGAAACTGCTACCTGGCTTCTTTAGACCTTAGTCTTGTACTTGCTCCCTTTTCTTTCTACTGGCCTCTCCACTTATGTCACTATCAATACCTATTAAAATTTAATATAAATAGTACATTAATACCTAAACTTCTATATAATTATTCAGCGTCTCTCTCGGGGTCTTAATATATTTAATACTATCCCATATAAGTAGGTTTTACTTTAAATATTCTGACCCTTTTAAAAATTAAAAGACTACTTAAGATAATTCGTTTCAATTTAATTATTCTAATTCTCATTATTATCCTTTTCAAAATTAAATATAAAAATCATAATGACCTAACCATAACTAGTCTATTAACCATTACCATCTTTTAACATTTATTAATTCCTTATTTTTGTACAGTATAACTCTAATCTCATCAGAATCATAACTTGCTATTGATTCACTGTTGTCACTGAAAATGTTGTTTAAGAGAACGGAAATAGAATAGAGGTTTTAATTTATTAAATCCAGTCTAACAACTAAACCATAGTTAAATTTAATTTTTAACTCTATCATTATCTCTTATTTCTATTAATTATATGATTAAATCCTAGTCTCTACTTTAATTGTTAATCATAGAATTATCAGCAAACATTATACAATCATTTACACGCAGATATCCAGAACCAGCACAACCCAAGAAAATGTTAAATTCTAAATTCCAAATTCCAAAGTCCCAAAATAAAATACTAACAAACCAATTAAAATCCACGTGATAGCATCAATCATAGAGCATTTTCACAAAAGTCCCTAACTATTTCCATAAATTAAATTAAATCATAACTTTATAAATCAATCCCCTTTCTTTAAAGTCAAGTACTCCATAAATTTTAATCCCCAAGCAGAGTACACAAATCCTTACTTCCACTAATTCTACTTTCCTCAATACATTGTGGCCCCTTCATCATCATTCTCTTTGAGTTCAAGCCTGAAGTGAGTAATCCTCATATCACATTTATTAAGCTATTTCCATTAACTTATCACTATGAAACCATTAACCTTATTTCCTCAATCATAATCAAAATCACCATTACCCCTTCTTCATAATCAATTCACACTTAATCATTAATCTTTTCCCCACTTTTAAATCAGCCACCAGAACAAAACCTACTCTATGTAGGAATTTCAAATCTAATATTTTCCTTTCACATTCAACTAAGGTTAAAATAGTACCGAATTAGTTGTCCCTTAATGAATTAAATCACGACTAAAAACACAGCAGAAATAAACAAAAACCCGCTTGAACAATTTAAACATTGCATGTAACTAAATCAGCACCTACCTATCTAATTCCATCACCGATTTAACATTTCTACCCAAATCAATTCAAGACATACCCACACATCTCAAAAGTTTCCCAACTTAATTTTCTATACACCTTAAGATCACTTCCCATTTCAACTTACCGACTTCCATTAAGAATCCGATCTTCTCTCCTTAAAATAATGCCAATTTCAACTTACATCACATATAGTAAAATTCACATTCCAGCTCAATACTAACTAATTTCTTTCCTCTTTTCCCCCAATGGCAGTCACACAAAAACAACCAAGGAAGAAAATCTTACAATAATTTCCCTATCCCATTTACATCTCACTCCATTAAGTCAATCATCCTCCGCTAGTACCATTAAAGAAACTCATACCAATTCTGATTTTATTTTGTTACCAGACTCCAACCACTCACACCCACTATTGAAACCTTGGAACATAATGAACTAAGCTTTATCAAAATTTCTTAACCTTTAACCATCTCAAATATTCCAAATTCTTAAGCCTTAGTGAACTAATTGTCCACTTTATTGAATAACCATCTTTCCCAACAATTCTCATTCAAATTATACTAATTATCATCCTTTAGAAATCTTACACACTTGCTAACTATTAAGAAACCTCAGACATAATGAAGTCACAATTCACCTCTCTTAATACCTATATTATTTATTTTTTTTTAACCACTCAGATTCACACACACCAATTATCCTAACGGCAGCAAAACACACACCTGTATCCCTTCATCATCAAACAAATCACAAAAGCCAGAGCAGAATTTCGACCAGAGCAGAGCAAGAACAAAAATCAAACAACACAGGAACATGGAAGCTCGGCCAACGCAAGTAGGAAAAGGAAACATTGAATAATTATCATCTAGTATAATCAAGTAACTAAAACAAGGAAATTAAATCCTTAATGTCAGCACCATTAGCTAAATTCAAACAACCTCAACCCCATCTTCCTTTCCTCACCCACAAAAATCAAAGTCATAGAAGAAGGAACAGAGCATCACGAAGAACAAAGGGAAAAACAAGAATTTCGACCAAGCAGAGGAAGAAATCAGAAATTCTATAATTAATCTACATCAGCCAACTATTTCCTTCACCAACAGAAAAATACAATCATAGCGAGACATGAATTCAACCATGAAGAAATCGGACAGAGAGGGATGAAGAACAAAAGTCGAATGAACATGGGAAGAAAAACAAAATCCCAGAAATCAAGCATACAACTCCCAACATAACTCCAATCGATTTCTATCATCATTTAGGCGCTAATTTAGTTCGTTTTGCGTGAAGAATTGAAGAAAATCGGCGGTACACCGTGGCGGATTTAGGGTTCAAAAGACAAAATTAATTAAACTTATTACTACTCAAAATCACTCCCAAGATTGAAGAAACAAAACTTAAATTTCGTCTTAATAGGTTCAGGAATTCCAGAACCCCCAAAATCCCAACCACTTCCCTCGCTCAAACTCGCGTGAATCGGACGGGAAAACGAGAAAATGAAGGAAGTAGAACTCACCTAGGACTGAATCGATATTCCCTACACTTCTAAGCCACTCGCCGTCGCTCATCACCGCCATCGCCGTCGTTCATCGCTGCCCGGCCGAAAGAACGAAGAAGAACAGAGGAAATGAAGAGAGAAGAGAGTGATGGTGTATCGGGATTTAGGGAGGAAGCAGTGGAATGGAAAGGAAATAAGAAGAAATGGAAAAATTGATAGAGGCACGTGGCACTCCTATGTTAAAAGGAAGAAAGGGATATTTTTATCAGTTATTTTACTATCTTGCCCCTTCCTTTATAATTGAAGATATTTTCAACTAGGGGCAGATATTGTCTCTTTTTTTTTTTAATTTCCCAATTTATGTTTTCTCTTAAATCATAATTTTATTTATCATTATCATTTAGATATAGACCTAAATCTGTTCCCAAAATAAATTTTCTAGATATACTTTAATTTCTAAATTTATTTATAAGACTTTTTAATTAATAACTAATACCCCAAGATTCTAAATATTCCTTTATTTAGATTTATCTCCTAACTACTTTCCTTAACTAATAAAGAAAATAAACTTTAAAAAATTATTAAAAATACACCTAACCTCGTAAATTTATTTATAAGGCTTTTTAATTTCTAAGTACCTTTCTAAGATCCCAACTATATCCTTGTTATCCATTTTTCCTCAAAATTACGTTTTATCTTCTAATTAATTCTTCTTTGTTTCTTAAATAAAATAAACCTTAAAATTATTAAAAATACCTAAAACATCATAAAGTTATTTTTAATGCTTTTTAATATTTAGTCCAATTTCTAAAATCCTAGAAATTTCCTTTCTCCTATTTTCTGTAATTTGGGGTGTTACAGTTAGCATATTTTTCTTGAGTTTTATTAAATCATTGATAAATTTTGGATACTCAAGATAGGAAATGTTCATTTGATTTTCGGTCGCATATTATTGTATATTTATGCAGCTTTTGATTGTTTTTATAGTTAGTTTCTTATTTTGTTTTATGTAATTTTTGTAGGAATAATATGACGCAATAAACAAGAGATTTTAGCCCTCCACTAAGCTCCCAATTGAACAAAAATAAGAAGAAGCCAGAGCAGCACAAGGAATAAAGAAAAAGGCAAGAAAACAGAGCAAAGGACCAGAATAAGTGGGAAGCCACGGCGAAACCCACGGCGAGCAGCATCAGCTTCTGCCCAGTTTTTGGTGTTCTCATCGTCAACTCGCCGCGGCGAAGCCACGGCGAGCTATACTTATTTCTGTCATTTTTGGACTTCGCCGTGGGCTCGCCGCGGCGAAACCCACCGCGAACATCGCGTTTTGCTGCGTTTTGACAAAAAACAACGGACTGAGTTAAATAAAAGGAAGGGTTTCGAGTTGAGCCCTCATTTTTTCGACTTTTGGGGCTTTTTGGGAGTGTTTTGCTCTGCTAGGGCTTGGAGCTTCGAAGAGATTTGGGCTTCCTCTCTTGGTTTATCTCTTCTATCTTCATTATCTTCTCTTGTTCTGTTTTGTAATGTTGTATATATATGCTCCATTGGAGTTGTAGAACATGAGTAGGTAAATACTTTGATTCTAGGATTATTTTGAACCCTTGTATGTATTGATTCTTGATTTCTCCTCTTATGTTGTGATTAATGATATCTATGTGCTTATTTTACTCTATTCTTAATGCTTCTAAGTGCTTGATCACCATTTAGATGTTGGGTTCACTTGATTTATGACTCGAGAGAGTTAGGTTGAGTGTAGAACTTGGGTAGAGTAGTGTAAGAACCGGAAATTTGCCATAATTGGTAGTTAATTAGAAATAATTAATTTCTAGGGTATTTGATCCTTTTTCTATGGTGTTTTTACTTGTAGGATTATTGAAGAACTATAGGAGAACAAACAAAAGAAGAAAAGGATAGAAGAAAACAGAGAAAAGCGCCCAGGCGCTAGGTGGACAGAGGCTGCTAGCACCCAGGCGCTCCGAATAGCGCCTAGACGATGGGGCAAATAGAGACTACTTTCACCCAGGCGCTCATATCAGATCAGATTCGCGAATTTGCTGATTTTTTCGGGTTTTTAGGGTACCCACTCATACAACCCGACCCAAAATGACCTATACCCGGTTTCCTAACCTAAATTTCGACCTAGGGCCTCAATCCTCTCATTCTATCCACCTCCATTTCATCCTCTACTCCATTTCTCTCAACCCTACCACCATCTCTTCCATTTCCCACTCCAAATCATCCATGGCTTCCATCCTCTTCCTCTTGGTTGTTGTTTCTCCCATGAAGATCAGCAACTAAGCTCTTATATTCTTGGTGATGGAGTTCAAGGGAGGAGCTTGAAGCTTCAAAGGGGAGTGTTGTTCTCCACTCTCTCTTCCTCTTGTGTATTACAATTTTTCTAGGGTTCTAGGAGTTGTTTTATGCATTTGGTTGTAATTTTATCTTATATCTTTGTATGAGAGTGGTAGAAACAACTTATCTTGTTTATTTTCTTTATATGGATGCTTGACATTGTACCTATTGGCTTGAGCATATTTTATTTGTATGGGTTCATCATCTAATATATGTTTTCTTGTTAAAATCTTGTGCTAAATGAGGGTTCTTGTTTAGTGGATCATGGTGTCAAGTCTTTGTATTTAGAAATTGACAAGTAAATCTACTAATTGCTTGAGTGACATTAGGCTTCAATCTATTGGGTTCAATTTATTGGATGGGATTCCACCAATGAGTTGGAATTAATAGGTAAATTTGGTTGCAATTCGGGGTTCCTGTTGTATGATTAAGAGTCCTTTGTAATTAGTAGATTTAATTGGGTCAAATGCTTAATCAACTTAGGTTAAGTTACTTAATGTGCGGGGTTCCGGCGTTAATTAAATTAATCTAAGCCTAGCCTAGAGGGGTTCCTCTAGGGTTCTTTAGAAAATTGGCTATTTTTAGCACCCGAAAATCTTAAGAAGCAATGATTCCCGAAAGCTCCATTTACCAAGAATAACCACCCAAATTAATCCAAATCTCCCTTAAATCCAATCTCCTTATTTGCAATTTTGAATATATTACACTTTTCTTACAAAAATCAAATACAATGCCTTTTACCCGTTTGAATCAAGTTTGCATTTAGCTATTAGGGATCAAATTGCATTAGGGCTCCTTGAGATCGACAACCGGAGATAGCTTTCACTACCCCTTGGGTTTAATTTCGTGGAGAGCGGATCCGAGGTGGCACTACATTGACTTTATCCCAATTTCGGTGCTCTTCAGAGACCGAGGCTGAAAGAGGAGAGAAGTGTTATGCTAGAGCATGAGATTTTGGGGGAGAAATCAATGTCTTTCAAGCTCCCATTGTTAGGTAACTCCACTTCCTACCATTCCTCTTCTTTCCTCTTACATTTGTTCAAGTGTTTCATGGGGAAATCTATGGGATTTGGGATTTTCGAAAATCTGTCATGGCTCACTAATTTCTTCTTGCTTTCACCCCATTTTTGAACTACTCTAGTGTTCTATCTTGTTGAAATACATTGAAGAGCACCACTCTTTCGAGTGTGTGTGCGGTGTAGCGCGCCCTTGGGTCCGCCCTCCAAGAAAATAAGAACCAAGGAGATAGTGGAAGCTAACCCCCGGGTGTTGTTCACTTGAGGAGTCTAAACGCAAAAGATTATCTAGTAGCTAATATGCAAACTATTAAACACGGGTAAAAAGTATTGTATTTTGTTTTTTTGATTTAGAAAAGATGCAAAAGGTATGATATGTTCAGAAGTAAAATAAAGATAAGATAAAAGTGAGATTTGGAGGGGAAGTGAAATGGAATCATTCTTGATAAATGGAAAGCTTCGGGAATCATAGCTTCTAAAGGTTTTCAGGGAGTTTAGTTGATTTTCTAAAGATCCCTGGAGGAACCCCTCTAGGCTAGGCTTAGATTAACTTAATTAATGCCGAAACCCTGCACATTACTTAATTTAACCTAAGTTGATTAAGTTCAAAATCAATATGAATTTGCTAATCGTAAGGGGCTCCTAATCCAACAATCGGGACCCCGAATTGCCACTTAATTAATCCTAGAGTTTAATCGATTATTGGAACCCCACATAATAAATCAAGACTCTAGGATTGAAGTCCAATGCCACTCATGCAATTTGACAAATTCAAGAACTAACTAATCATGCAAGACTTTAAATCCACAACTTGGGCCACCCCACAATTGCACTTAATTTCTCAATTAACCCTAACTCATTGATGGCCACCCAAACAAAGATTAAGGTTGAAAAGAGTAATTACCCAATGTCTAAACACAATTAATTAATTCCTATGCCATTCCAATCATGCAAAACCACTTAACATTTCTAATCCACTAACCAAGTCACCTTGAGTTAGCACAAGATATTCACAAAGAGAATAACAAAATCATGAACCCATAAACTTCATCAAACTCAAAGTTAATATAGCACAATGTCAAGTATTCAACAAGAAAGAAACAACATAAAATAGTTTCCAACCCTTATACAGCATATAGAAATGAAGAACACAACCAAATGTCATAAATATACTCCTAGAACCCTAGAAAAGCATAAATACAACAAGAGGAAGAAGGATTAGAACTAGAAAAACTCCCCTATTCAAGCTTCAAGCTCATCCCTTAGCTCCCACCACCAAGAATGGTGGAGCCTAGCTGCTACTCCATGGGAAGAACAGCAACCAAGGTGGGAAGGAAAGAGGACATGGATTTGGGTGGAAGGAAGTGAGAAAGATGAAGATGGAGATAGAGAAGAGAGAGAGCTGGGGTTTGGAAGTGAGTGGTGGCTCCAAATCTGCCCTAATGGGGTCTAAGTTTCGTGTTTTATGTCCCCCAAGTCGGGTCAAGTGAGTGGGCAATGAGTTAGATCCGGATTGGGCCTGAAATTCGTGAACTGAATTTTCTGCAGAACATCCGCTCGCCGTCCTCTCACCGTGGCGAGGTGCTTTAGCTTCTGGAACTTTGGGGGCCTTCTCGCCATGGGCTCGCCGCAGCGAGGCCACGGCGAGCTCATGTCTTCTCTGCCAAAATTAAGCCTTTCTCGCCTTCTGCTCGCCGCGGCGAAGTCGCGGCGAGGTGCCTTCAATTCTGCCTCTTTTGTTTGGCCTTTTTCTTCGTCCTGGGTCCGACATTTTGGTCCTGAGAGACCCTGCAAGTGAAAATAAGATAAAACCAAGATCAAATAGCCCTATAAATTAATTAATACAATTAATCTACAATTATGGCTAATTACTCCTAATTTTACACTCATTTCCCTTGAGAGTTTGGGATATTTAATTAAGCATTATTAGACCAAACTTGCATCTTAATCATGTTAATTGCCTCAATTTAAGCATATAAAAGCATTACACATCAGAGATTTATCATACATCATGGAGCACATTTTGAGTCCTTAAGAGTTTAGAATCCTAGGGTTTTGAAGAAAGTATGAAAAAAATACAAGTTTGAATTGGGGTTTTGTGGTTTCATTCAGCTTATTTCTACTTGATAATGGTTTTAAATAATTTAAGCTCTTGAATTTTGGCCAAGAAAGAACTTTGTACTTCAAAGTTATGAAAATCTTAGGGTTTTGGTGCGCAATCCAAAACATGGTGTTATTGTTGGAGTTTGATGTTTTCAATGGGCTCAATGATAATGGCAAATGATTTCTAATACTTTGTTTCTTTGGGTTTTAACCTAAATCAAATTTTTTACTTTACAAATTGTTTTATGTAATTTAATGGTTTTAGTGAGATAAATGGTGTAAATAAATAGTGGTAAAATGATTGGATCGGTAATAATTAGGCTAGAGTGCATATCTACATTTTTAGGCCTAAAGGTGAATTTGGGCTTGGAAGATGATGTTAATGATTGTTATAGGTTGTATTGATGACTGGTTGAGGGTAAGTTGGTGATTGTACCATATTTTTATACACTTTTCATAATTAAAATCATTGGATTATTGCATGTTCTAGGATATTTGTGCCAAATTAGGATAAATTCTGACTTGTGACACATTTTGTTGGAGTTTATACTAATCAAGGGCAATTTGGTCATAACTAGCATAACTTATTGATTAACATATTCCAAAGAACATTTTGATGCTACCTTAAGTGTAATTTTAGTGTAGGTCATGGAAGAAATTGGCCAAGTCAAAAAGCGAGTTGCGAGAAGGAGGTGGGCGAAAGTGCACATTTCACCATAAATTGCTGTGTAGCTCGCTGTAGCTAGTAAAAATGCTCACTATAGTGAGAAGGACAAAAACCTGGGGCCAAGTTTCTCCCAAGCTCGCTGTAGCGAGCAAAAGTCCTGGCTACAGCAAGAACTTGCAGATAGATGTGCGATTCAGTTGGTTTTTTGGGTTTTTAGAGTACCCATTAGTAGGATATGACCCAAAACGACCTAGACCTGACTCCTAAACATAAAAATCGACCTAACACTCAATTCCCATCATCTTTTCCACCTTCATTCATTCTCAAACCCTAAAATCCTCTCATCCTTCTTCCATCTCCATCTTCTTCCACCTTCTCCTCCCATGGATTTTCATATGGAGCTTCTTCTTGGGGCTTCTCTTGGAGAATCTATGATGGATTGAGGATTTCTTCACCCCTTAAGGATGGGTTGATGGTGGTTCAAGCATGGGTTCTTCATTAGGGGAGTTTTTCTTTGTTCTATATATGTGTTTAGGGTTTCTTCTATGTTTATTTGAACTTCTCTTGGAGATGCTTGGATTTATGTATTGGATTGAGATTCTAGATATGTATGGTTGATGTTTGAATTTGCTAATTTGGATTGGGATTATGTATTAAGTACTTTATTAATTATATATGTATGTTTGATCAATTCTCCTTGGTATTTAGTTGTTGACCTTGTGTTGATGAATGCATCAAGTTGATTTGATTAGGGTGTGTGTGTAATTGTAAGGGAAAGAAACATCAATCCAATCAAAGTTAGCTAACCACATCATGTATTAATTATTTTGTGTTTATTTTGGGCTTTGAACATTTGAGTTATGAATTCCTATCTACATTTTGGTTGCATAAAGTTAATCTCATTTTAGTGGTTGCTAGTGGGCTTAATTCATTGTTTCCATTCATAATTGTTGTGGTTGCACTTTTATGAGAGCCGCAAGTATTTTGGCTCAAAGTATTTCACACATCAAGTGGATCTTAACACTAACCCTAAGTGATGGCTATGAAAGTGGTTGCTAGATTAGCCATTAATTAGGGCCAGTGAACCCCTAGTGGATGCTTGGGGATTATTTTATTAGACTTGATGAATTGAACCCCCAAATGATTTGAACCAATGTATGCCACCTCACCTAAACTCAAGAGATCCATTTCATTGCATTAACTTCACTTCACCCATCCAACCATTCCACCTCATTAAGGAAAAGATAAAAAATATTGTAGTTAGGCTCATTTTTCATGTTTTATACTAAAACCCAACAAAACCCCCTTTTATACCTTCTTTGTATGGCATTTAGTTTTCTAGGTTAGTCATTAGGATCCTTATGAGATGATCCAGGATCGCACCACTATAGTGCAATCCTTGGTTAATAAATAATTTTCCATTTAACTCCTAAGGCGATTAGGAAAAATGTTAAATCGGTTGGTTTAAGTAATGCTTAAGCTTGAATATGGAAGTTTGACAAATTTTTGGAAGAAGTGGCTTCTTGAATGAAATGGAATTTGTAGATGGCTTGGAATGTGAATTATGGTTGGGGGTTGTTTTGAATGGCTTATTTTTTTAAAGTGCCAAATGGCCTTTTGAAAAGGGGACTATTTCCCAAACTTTGTTTCTATTCAATTAAGAGATTAATTCTGGATGGTTGTATTGTGGTAATTATAGAGAATTGTAGTGGTTTGGTTTGAGCAAGGGGCTATACTCATTTGTTGCAAAATATACTTGGCTTTGAGAGGTAACCACTTTCCTTGCTTTATATGTGTGATATGTTTGTAAGGGTTTTGAACTATTATATTTTAGAAATTGGTAGATATATCATGTGATGTCATTAGAAATTAGTGAATATATAATGTGATGTTGAAATTTGCGAAAAGCTTACTTTATTACGTTGGTCTTGTGGGAGTCATATGATTAAAATGATACTTTTTGTGATTGTGCATATTTGAAAGATACATGGTTAAAAATTGAGCATTCTGTAATAGTTTCTATTTTGAAAGCATGATGTGGCTGGATGCCAGCTTTTCAAAGATTGTGAATTGTTTACATGTTAACTGTATTCTTGCTTGGTTGTGTGTTTGGTGCACCTGTGTGTTGGCTCCACTTCATCACGTGATGAGGCCCCAGTGGCCCTTAATGGCTAGGTTAGTTGTATCCCTAGATGATAAGCTGGCAGTGGTTCTTAGTTCCATTTGGTTTTATGTTGAGATTGATTGTAGTTCCATATAATTGTGTCATATTATCCTCTTTGGAGGTGATTGTATGCATGTTTTGTGAAATAATTTGGAAGTATGAATTATATGGTTGCAATGATCTTTAGTTCCATCGCACATGATTATTAAATGATAATTGTTGCATTATTGTGAACTTATATGCATATTATAGGTTCCACATGACACTTTACTAGCACACATGCACATTTAGGACAAGTAGGAGGTGAGCTATTGAGGCGTTTGTCTCACCCCACATTACTTAATATTTTTCAGGGTCTAGTTCCAGTGTAGGACATTCAGGAAAGAGCATGCGCATACTCACTAGGTTTAATGAGATTTCTGTTATTGTGTCATTTTTATATTGCCATACATTTGACTAGGAATGTTTTATTTGCTTCCACACATTTTCCTTATGTTTTATGGATTATATTGAATTTGCACTCTACTAAGACCAATCATTTTCAGCAACTATGGCCGAAGACCTTATGGGTATATTTATGTTCTGTTGTTTATACATGTTGGTAGCCCCGCTTGGCGAGAGATTTGGTTCCATCTGGCTATTATTGATTATATTTATGAGCATGCTTATATTTGGTTTGATTGGTTATGAAAGTCGAATTTCAAAGCGTGGGTAATGATTTTTCATGAAATTTGGGATGATTTCAAAGAATGTGTGTGATGATTTTCAAGGGCATTTTTAATTATGGTTTGTATGATGTTTGTTGTTATAGATGTTTGGTTTGATTGATACATTGAAAATTTTTCAAAGAAAGGCAAAGTTTTGTCTTGTGACTTGATTTTTAATTACCATGTTAGATGAGCCTTTTCTAACATGGTAAGCTTTGAAATTTTAGAAGAATCCTTAATAACTATGTTAGTAGGCTAATCAATCTAGCATAGTTATCTTGTTAAATTTTCAAAAGAGATTTGAGGAAAATCTTTTGTAACTATGTTAGTGAGGTTAATCATTTCCTAAAACAATTACCTTGCTTATTGTGAGTTTAGGTTTTAAAACATAACTATGTTAGCTCAAGTCTTTTCCTAACATAGCAATTGAATTCTTAGGAAAATTTTGTAATCATGTTAGGTATCTTTGTTCTAATATGGTTAACTTGCAAGTTTTGAAAATCTTTGAGAGTTAAATGTCTTTTGAGGATTGTGAAGGTTTTATAACCATGTTACCAAGTTCCTTTTCTAACAGTTTAATTTACTGTGCAAAATTTCTACGTAGTTTCTTTTATATATGATAGCATATTTATTGAAATTAGGATATGATTTTTAAAAGAGGCAGGAAATACACAAGAGTGGGTGAATAGTATATCTCAAAAACTTTTTGAAACAATATATATTTTTTCAAACAACTCAAAGTGCAAAACTCAGGATTTATACTAGTTCACGATCACAACTCAGACCTGCATCCAATTCTCCAATCTCAGTTGGGTTCCACTAGTAATAACTGAGGATTAAACTAGGTTCCTGAAACACCTTTACAACACGAGAATTTTCTCAGTAAGACCACTCAATCTCATCAAATTCTCTCCCTCTTACACTTTATAAAATATCACAATTTCCCTATGATCCCAATATCCTAAGGGAATTACACAATGAAATGATTGTATGAGGTAAAGCTAGCTCACACAATTGGGTAGATAGAATTTCACTTAAAGTACAATGAGATAACGTAGTAGTAAAAGACTTGAATGTTTTTTAACTTTGTTTGCAGTGCACTTAACAGTTCTACCTTCCCAGCTATTGTTACAAATGCTTATTTATGTAGGATCTGATGGAATTTTGCCTGTTGCAACTTGGAGACTTCTAGCCATTATGAATTTTTGAAGTCCAGGAGTGTTTAGATGTTGATCAATGGTTGACATGATTCCATGCACTTTAACTAAAAGATTTGTACTTAATTTGTTGGTTAAAAATGCTTATTTAAATTTATATCCAGCTTACAAAACTAGTAGCAGCTATATACTAACATCAACATTTGCTTTTGGGTCTGCAACGACTCCAACGTCTCTTTCCTAAAATGTGATAACCAAAAACTTCATAATACAAAAATTAATTATCAGGAAATCAAACATAGCGGCTATATACAGACATCAGCATTTGCTTTTGTGTTTGCAACGGTTCCAACATCTTTTTTATGACTAATTTTTTTGGGAAAATTAATCTTTTTGTCCTCATAATTTTCACTCATGTGAATTTAGTCTCTAAACTTTAACTCTTTGTAATTTAACTTAGCCCCTCAGTTTAATTATTAATAATATTAGTCCATATATTTTAGAACATAAAATAGGAGAAATTAATTATGGGTCTCATAAAGGAAATTAATTAAGATAAGGTTCTACAAAATCCCCTATTTAAACTGAGGTTATATTAAGTTCTAATTATTCTCAACTGTATAAATTTTTGGGTCACTAACGTTTGGCCAGACAGTGACATCTTTTTGGGCTTTTGTAACAATATTATAAGTATAATTCACAGTTGTTATAAGTTCTTGGTAACTAATGTTTGACCAAACAGTTGTAACTTTTTGGTCATACGTAAAATTATGATCATCATTCAAAACTGTTTAAATTTTCTTGTTAATAACAACTTTTGGCATGACAGTGACAACTTTTTTGTATAAAAATTAATATAATTAAGGTCCTTAAGGAACTAAGGTCGTTAAGGACCTCAATTTAATTAAAGAATTTTGTGACATCTCATTTTAATTAAGTTCATTCCATGAGTGCTGTAATTAATTTCCCCTTGTTTTTCTGTGATACCCATTCCCTCTCTCATTGCAATGTGTTACCGAACATGCTGACACATTTACTGTTTCATGAGGACCTGTCAATTGAATAGAAGGGCATTAATACTTCAAAATTCAGGTATAGTTTTTGTAGGTTGACGACTCATTAAGTCTCGGATATAGTTTATTTCAACTCAAAATGATAAATCTTTTAACTGAAGGGTTTTGAATAGTTCAAAAATCCCAACCTAAAACAGCGCAACTTCATTGATTTTCAGTGTCATGAATTTTAAAATACTGCGGATATAATTCTAACATTTTCTATTCATGTTTCTAAATGCAGCATGCTTAGGCAGGGAAACATGATAAAGAAGCAACAAATAGCAGCTCCCCGATCATGATCATCATTTGTAAATTTTTTTGCATGTTTCTGAATTCCCCTGCTTCATTTAACCCCGACTGGTCAAAATTGTTCTGACTTTAATTAATATGCATTTATAGAGATGGTGCATGCGTTTTCCTTTTTGATTCAATTATGAGAATTATTTTTTTTTTTGATAAAAAAAAGAATTAATTTTTTTTGCCAAAATTGTGCGAATGATTTGAACTTGGTGGACTTAGATGCATGTGCAGTTTTTCGTGCTTGACATCCATTTTGGCAGGAAGTTTGGTAAGGGAAAGCCTTTCTTTCCATATTTATGTTAATTATGTTATGTTAATATTTTGTGATCAATTTTTAATGCCTCTAAAGATAATTAACTTATGAAAATTAGGGAAATTAGTTGAGTTTGTTATGCATAAAAATATATTGGTTTATCCAGGATACTCTTTTAATCATTTGCAGTGCAAACTGCTACAGCTTTTTTACAGTATGCAATAAATAGAGATGGTTTGGAAAAAAAATCAGAAATTTGGGTGAAAAAATGAATTGAAGTCTTATATTTAGAATAAAAAATGGATCATAATTTATCATTGGAGGCTCAAAATTATCAAATTATTTTATATCATATTTTGTGCTTCAAAGAAACTGATGAATACGTTTGTGATATATTTATTTAAATTTATTTAAATATAGAATTATGACTTTGAGAGTGAGAAAAAATATCAATTACGCCTGGGTTAGGATAGCCAATTCGATGAATAATGCATTCAGTGTATTTGCTAATAGTGACTAGCAAATGCAATCAACATCTGAAATATGTCAATAAAAAGGTGAACATATGAGGAACTAAGTTATAGACGAGTCAAAAATTGAGGGAAGAAGTCATGCCGAGTTATGGTTGAGGAACTGAATCATAAATGAGTTAAAAGTTGAGGGACTCCAAGATTAATTTACTTATTTTTTTTAAAATAATAAAGCTTATGATCTAACGAGTATAATTTGAATAGCAATGATTCTTGAATCTTTATCTACACATGGAGGTGAGGAGGGCTTAACGAGAAAAGCTCTGAAAATATAATCTTATCTCTGGAAATGGGCAACAATCTTACTTTTTCTTGTAATGTCTCCAATCCAAATAATGGAACAGTTGGCTTTAAACAAAAGATATGCCACTTCTCATCACCTGAGAATGCGTTGCATAGTTTGAAGGAGCTACGAATGATGCAAACAAATAACCAAATTATAAAGCAAACAAACGCCCTGAAGTTTCTCAAGGTGAAAATATTTTTTAATACTTATAGGCTGATCTATTTGTCATTACTCAAGGGTATGTTTCGTATGATAGAGTTCAAAACAGATCAAGCCATTACTGGAGTTAATAATCTAAGAACGCTTTGCATCATCAATGAAAGATGGTTTCTAAAATACAGATATTTGCTGCTCACGATGTAGCAAACTTAACAAGTTTGGGTGATAATACCCTTGAAAAGAAGAGAATATTGGTTAGAAGAACGGCGAAGGTGTTTGGCAATGAAGTTTAATGTTTTGAAGGTTTTCTTCCAATCCTTATACACACATTGAAATTGTATTATATATTTTATGGGGGTCGTAGAAGAATATTTGTGATATTTTTGGGGAAGGCGTGGATCTGTGTCGTTGTCCATTGCTTGCTGCTTCATGGTGATCCACAAAATCTCACGCCTTCACGGCCTACAAGGACCACTAAGATAGATATCAGAAGGTATGCATATAAGTTTCTTTTTTTTTTTTTTTCCCACCCCAAGTAATCAAGGTTGATTGTTTTTTTTTTTAAACCAAACTCAAGGTTGAAAGTTGAAATTATATATATATATATATATATATAAATATATGTTGATCGAAACTATATTTAAAGTATTATTTATTTGAAACAAAATAAAAAATTTAAAATTAATAATACTATGATTAATGGTACTTCTCTGAAAATAAATAATGACATTAGATCAAATATGCCAAAATAATCGCAGCTAATTTAGGTATTTGAAGAAAAATGGTAACGAAAAAAAGATTTCGTCTCATATTCAAACATAAAGAATGCCATAATTCGCCTTAAGATTACAACAAAATCTTTCTTGTTACTATAAAATAAAGAACAAAATTTTTCTTATTTAATGTCTCTGGATTAATAACTCTTGGCAAGATTAAAGGAGCAAGGGAGAGTAACTTACAATTCAGATTGTCAGCGAGACTCGATAGGCAAACATATTTGCAATGACAAAATATTTCATATTTTACCACTTTGATATAATAATTCATGCAAAATCTCATGTCAAGTAGTTAATGTACCATTATCTTTCCATTATATCGGTTAACGAATTTTTGTAAATGTGTATTATCAATTATATTTAAATATGTTATCATATGAGAATTAAATTAATTTTATAATAATAAATTTTTTATCAAAATTTAAAATATACAAAATATTTATTTTTGAAAAACTGATTTGTGATGTAATTTATAATTTTTCAAATACATATATTGTTGAAAATATTTGAATATATATAGATATTATTAAGTTTTAAAATGATATAATTTTGTTAGTATTAGATTCAAATGTATCTTTTATAATTCATAAATCAGTAAATTTCATTAAACTTATAAAAGATTATTATTTTGATCAAATTGTTAATATTTTGAATCTATTTTTGATGATTTGTGTCAAATATGAACCATATTTTCGAATACAAATTGCGTAAAAAAGGCGTAGATATTTCTTCACCGTCATCGAGGGTCCAAGTTCAATTTGGTTTCATTATCTCATTTGTATTTGATTTTAGATAATGCCTTCTTCTTTAGATTAATATATTGAATTTCATTTGTAAATTTTCACTTGTGCTTGAATGCCCCCGTCTTGCCCGTATTACATTTGAGTTCGATGAAGGTGGCGACGAGGAGGGATGGAGATAAGGTCAATTAAGTCTTTTGCCAATTTTTGTTAGATTTGTGCCTCATTTTAATTGTATTTTACTTAATTTACTTAAATATAAGTACTATTTACCTAATTTAATTATATTAAAGATATTAGTTAGATTAGTTAAAATCACATGATGTTATAAAAACACTCTATCTACATTATTTTATTCCTACCCTCTCTCTTTTACTTGTTTATAATTGATGATCATTAATAAGGATAATTTAGGAAAAATGTGAAAACAATAAAAAAAATGTCTTATATTTAGGAATAACCCGACATATCAAAATATGTCATATATTTAAGAATAGAGGGAGTATTTTTTTCAAACTTCACTTTTATTTTTTAATCCTATGTCATACCAGACAGACATAATTTCAAAGCTCAAATCCCACGACCACTCCTTCTCTCAATTCCGATTCCTCAAAATTCAATACTAGGTACCAACATGACTTTTGGGTCTGGATAGAAGAAGGGCAGATTAGTTGCTTCTCTAGGAAGCTTTGATTATTGAGTTCATAAGATTTTTCATCAATATAATTCTTAGCTTTCCTAAGGATACCATATATGAAGGTAGGACAACTTAAATTTCTAACTACTTAGAAATCATTACACTACAAAAAAATTAGGAATTAGCGATGAAATTTTCCGGCGGAATTTCGTTGGAAAAAATTTTCCGGCGGAATTTTTTCCGTCGGAAATTCCACCGTCGCAAATTGATTTACCGACGGATTTTTTTTTCCGTCGGAAATTTGCGACGGAATTTCCGTCGCTAATTTATATTATTTTATAATTAAATTATTATTTTAATTTAAAAATAATATATTAAAATATTATTTTTACCTACAGAAATTCCGTTGGTAATTTTTTAATTTTTTTTTAAATTATATGCCATATTTTTTGCCGCCACGTGTCGCCTTCACAAATTGCCTCCCAATTGTGACAGAGCTGAGAATCGAACCCGCAACCTCTTACCGCATGCTGATGCCTTAACCAGTTGAGTTATGAGGACCATGTGATATTATTTGTAAACTATTAAATTTATAATATTACATTATATTTAGTATTTTCATTTTTTATTTAAATTATAATAATAATTATAATTAATATCATTAAATTATTTTAATAATTATTTTATTATATATATTATTCAATTATAATTATTTTTCATTTTTATTACTAATATTTATTAAAAATAACATATTTTTTAATAAAAAATTACAATTAAATTTATTAAAAATTTATATTTATATACGACTAAATGGTAATTTTTATTAATATTTATTAAATATTATTTATTTATAAAATATTTTTTAAATAAATAAAAATAATATTTTAATATATTTTTAATAAATTAAAATAATAATTTATTAATAAAATAATATAATAAATAAAATTACCGACGGAATATTTTCCGTCGGTAATTATCGACGGAAAATATTCCGTCGGTAATAATATATTATTATATTATTTATAATTTAAAATAATAATTTATTTAAAATATAAAATAATTAATTAAATTACCAACGGAAATTCCGTCGGAAATTTTTGTCGGTAATAATATTTTAATATTTAATTTAAATTAAAATAATAATTTATAAATAAAATAATATAATTAATTAAAATTACCGACGGAAATTCCGTCGGTAAATTTAGAGACGGAAATTCCGTCGGTAATCCGTCGGAAATTTCCGCCGGAAATCCGTCAGAAATTACCGACGAAAATTGTTCCGTCGCTAATTACTGGTTTTTTTGTAGTGTTATTTGTAAGTTAGCATAAGCACAAAATGTAGTCCACAAAATCAAAACGTATCACATTAAAGTAAAATAACTTTTGTCACATGTAATTGTTGCTTATATAAACTTATAATTCCAGCACAAAATGTCCGAAATAATGCATACACCAATAACTAAACCAACATATCCACCTTTAAAATAAAATGAACAAATTTAAATTTTATACTAGTCATATGTATCAAGAGACAACTGGCAATTAAAAATAGTCATTAATTATTCTTAGGTAACATTTTCAAAAAGCAAATTATCCATATGAATTGTTGTTCATATTATTCTTGGATAAGAGTGTAACTAATATATATTTGAATATACGATATGGACACTCTTTCAAGTGAATTTTGCCAACTAGCACAAATAAAAGCGTGATCGAGATGTATTAGCAAGTTCAAAACAGACCAAACCATTACTGGAATTGACAATACTCCAAGAACACTTTGCGGCAACAATGAAAGCTGATTTATGAAATTCAGAGACTTGCATCTCATGATTCAAAATACATAAACTAGTAGTTCCTCAGATAATACTCTGGAAAAGAAGAGAACTTTGGTTAGTAGAACGATGGAGGTGATAGGAGATGAATGATGGAGTTTTAAGAGATTCTTCCAATCTTTACACACATTGAAATTGTATTAGGGATTTTAAAGGAAGTCATAGAACAATATTTGTGATGATTTCGTGAGAAAGATATGGTTTTGTGTCGTTGACTCGTTGTCCATCATTTTCTGCTTCATAAACTCACCGCTTCACAACCTATTGGTGTTCCTCTAACAATAATCACATAAGAGATAGAAGGGTGGAAAAAGAGAAGATCATTGGAAAGTTTTAGAAAAAACACAACATACTAACTAATATAACTAATATCCTAATTAATTTGATCAAAGTAGTTAAATTGGTCTTATATTTAGAACTGGATGTTGTAGTATATATATGCCTTGTATAAAAAAGTAGTATGTATACAAACGTATTTATCTTTGCCCTTAAATTTGGAAACCACATTTATGTGTGCCTATATATATATATTATGTTTGGGCAAAGGTCCAGTTTCACACCGAAAGTAACCCAATAGGAGTATTCAGTGTCCAGAACTAACAAAGAAAACATATTTACCCTGAAAGTAGCAAAAACGGCACGTTTTAGCCCACAAAGGGAGCGTATTTACCCCGAAAATATGTCTGTTGTGGGTCAAAATGCACCGCTTTTGCTACTTCCGGGGTAAATATGCTCTCATTGTTACTTCCGAACACTGAATACTCCTATTGGATTATTTTCGGGGCGAAATTGGACCTTTGTCCTATTATGTTTCTAAGACCTTTATATTATCATGCAATATTTCATATCTTTTTTATATGGAAAGCAATATTTCATATCTAAGTGAAATTGAAAGGATTTTTGTCGTATATTATTTCATATCTTTTTCATATGGAAAGCAATATTTCATATCTAAGTGAAATTGAAAGGATTTTTGTCGTATATTATAAAATAATTAAAAAAATGTTATTAATTGATATAAATTAAAACAAAAAAAAGGTTAAAATAACAATACTAAGGCTTACTTCCTGTGTTCCTATTTATAAGCTACTTTTATACTTATTTTACATGAAGCAAGAAAAATTTAAACTTCATTAACTTTATTTTAAAATTTAACAAATTTTTTAACTTTACCCTTCCTATTTTAATAAAATGAAGGGAAAATTTTAATAATATAACTTATAAATAGGACAAGATAAAATCTTTTCTTTACATCCTATAGATAAGATTAGAGAATTCATCAATTATGCTACTTTCCCAAAAGAAACATATAGATGGATTAAATTTATGTCAGGTTTATTAGGTCAAGTATACCATGAGTCAAATAATATTCTGTCACTTGTATTTTTTTTTTTTTTTGGTTCTGAACCACCTTCATTATTTGGCACAACAACATTCAACTCTAGAATCATCATTAAACCACCCTTAGTTTCTGAACCAAGCAGTGCTCACGTGTCAGTGCTTAACCCTAGAATCATTGATGATTCATTAATTCAAGTGATTAAAGTGTGCATTTTTGAGCTTAAACTAGTAGATTAAATTGTGAAAATTGCATTATAGTATTATTAATTTGAGTGAGCACTGAATTAGGAAAATTTGGGTTTAAATGTGCTTTTCAATGATTAATAAGGAAATTACAAATTGGCCCTTCATTTGCTTCTTTCTTATTTCTTTCTCACAGGGGCAGAACTGGAATTAAAGGCACTAGGGGAAGAATGGGAATTAAAGAAAAGGGAGAGCAATTTTCAATCTAGAACAGAGGAGAAGAACATGAAGCTGGAAGTAAGGAAGCTGAAATACTTAGGGTGCGATAGGCGATGGCATCAAGTTCCTTGGCCGGCGGAGAAGATGGAAGAAAAAGGTGCCAGCGTGGCCTCGTGGGTGGTTAGTGGAACCGGAGGTTAGTTTGCCGAAGAAGGTAGAGTGACTGGAGGGAAAATCAGGCAAATTGAGTACTTAAGGAGAGTCCAGATTCATGAGAGATTCATTTTTCACTTCCATTCATTTTCACTTCTTGTCCTCCATTTTTCTCTCGCAAATTCCGCCATCTCTTCTCTTCGATTCCTCTCAGGTTCTTCACCATCGATTCATCAATCATATACCTCTCAGGTTCTTCATTTTTCTCCCAGAGGTTCCAGCCATCGTTCTTCACCGAATTCACTTTAGCCATGAAGTTGAATGTGTTTGAATGCATTGGAGCTAATTTTCCAGCAATGAGTGGCTAATTCCTCTGGAGTTTCCTTTGAGTTTTGAAGCTAAGCCAGAGCCAAAACGAATTAATAGGGAGTTCTTATTCGTGTCTTCTTTAATTTGATTTCTTATATAGATGCTAGTTGTGTCTTGGTGAAAGGAGCATGTGAGCGAGATGTTTCTGGTTCATACTGACTTGTATGTTTTGTGAAGCATGATTTTGTGCAAGAAATTTATTCTTCAACCGAGTTGATTTCAAACTTGATTTTCTGTAATTCAATTACTAGTTTTCATCTAGTTGTATGATTATCATTGATTGGATGAATGACATTGTAGCATTCCTGGTTGGAATGTTAAATGTTTGGATTGTTGAATTGTAAGTCTCTACACGATTGACTTGTGATTACATAATTTCTGTTGTTATCTGTTGCCTTAGTTAGGAATGTGGTTAGTTCAGAGATTGTGATTTGACCAAGATAGACTCCAATTTTACCATGACAATGAAGGTAATGCTAAAGCTCAAAGGAGACTCATCATCACTGTCATATACTCATCATATCTCATCACTCTTCATTTTCAGTTTTCATTCACAATTTCTATAGGAAATAAAAAAATACAGATTAGTAATAGGTGAATCTTCACACTAGAAATCTTGATTTAATTTGTAGAACTTTGCAATTTTAATCACATTTTGCTAAGGTAATGAGGAAAATGACCTAGATTCTTCCCTATTCTATAGGAATTAATCTAAGTAAGTTTTGATAGCCTATACGACAAGGTTAATCAATCATTTTAACCTATTGAACCTTAACATTTAACCAATCAAACCTTGCCTGCATAAACAATGAACCATTAATATAATTCCAACACAAAAAACTCCCAAATAATGCACCCATTAAAACCTAAACAAAATTAAACTGTTTACAAGTCATATACTCATACAGCAAGACACCAGTGTATTAAAGTTTCAAAGGACAGATCATCCAAATTGTTGTTCATTTCCATTGAAAGTACTTCAAGTGAAATAAAGAACTTCAATGTAAAACCTTGCCCGCATAAACAAATGCGCATTCAAAACCATTAATACAAGTCCAACACAAAAACTCCCAAATAATGCACCCACTTACAACTAAACAAAATTAAATTGTTAATACGTCATATATATCAGGAGACACCTGGATATTAAAAGTTTCAAAGGACAAATTGTAACATCCCAAATTTTAGAAAATAGAAAATAAGGAATTATTCAAAGTTTTGGGATATTACTAATACATTAAAAAGCATTGAAAAGTGAATTTATGATATTTAGGCGTTTTTAATAATTTTAAGGCTTATTTTCTTTAAGAAATAAAGAGAAATAATTAGAAGATAAAAACTCAAATTGGAGAAAAGAGATAATAAGTGCTTATTTAAAGTCTTGACATGGTATGTAACAATTAAACAGCTTTATAAATAAATTTATGAGGTCAACTGTATTTCTAATAATTTTTAAAGCTTATTTTCTTTATTAGTTAGGGAAAAATAGTTGGGAAATAAATTTAAATAAGGAAGTATTTAGAATCTTGAGGTATTGTTTGTTATTTAAAAAGTCTTATAAATAAGTTTAAGAATTAAAACATATCTAGAGAAATTATTTTGGGAACAGATTTAGATATATTTTTGAATGATAATGATAAATAAAATTATGATTTAAGAGGAAAATAGAAAATAGGAAATGAAAATGATAATATATGCCCTTAATTAAAAATCTCTTCAGTTATAATAATAAGGGTAGAATGGTAAACTAACCTATTAAAAATATCTGTCTTCATTCTTTATTCCTTATTACCCTCACGTGTCTTATTCATTTCCTTCATTCCTCATTAGCTCTTCCTCCCTCAAACCGACTCAGCCTCTGTTCCTTTTCTTCGTCATCTTCTCTTCCTCTCTCTCCACGGTCGGCGACGGCGGAGGCCTCGAGCTCGACGGCGAGGAGATTCGGAATGCGTCCAAGGTTCTTGTGGGTAAAGGTGAGCCTCCATTTCTCGTCTTCTCTTCTTTCGTCCGATCGAGCGAGCTTTGGGAGGGTGATGTTGATTCAAAATTGTTGGTTTTTGAAGCCTTTAAATTCATAAAACTGAAGCTTATGATTCGATTAACAAGCCCCAAGAACGAATTTGATCAGTAGAATAACATTAATTAAGATTTCCCAAATTTTTTTCCTCCGTGCACTGTTCACCCGACGCCATTTTCGTGATTTCTGGAGCTTTGTTGCTTTGAAGCTTGATAAAGCATGAATTAGGGAGATGTTTAAGTGTATAGAGTGTCTTATATGTCTGGTTTTGATGTTGGGTGATTTTGGTATGCTTGCTCTTATTCCCTGCCCTATTCCGTCGAAGTTCTTGTTCTTTTTCCCCTGATGATTCGAATTCTGGCATCCTCTGTGACACTGATTTCTGGTTTATTAAGAAATGGGCTCTTGTGATTTTGTTGTTAAATGTTCAACCTTTCTTCGCTCTTGTGTTGGCCGAACTCTTGTTCCTGCCTTTGTGATTTTGATTCTGATATGATGATGGGAAAGATGGGATTAGTGTTGGTTGATTGTGGAGTGTTAATTGTTTGAATTTTTTTCCTTCTCTTGCTTGTTCTGTAAACAGGTTCGGTGGTAAGGGGGGAATTTGTGATTGTTAGGCTTTAATTAGAATTTCATTTTTGTTAATTGAGTATTATGGGGATGATTAGGAAAAGCATATGAATGAGAGCTTTGATTTTCTTTTTGTCTATTAATTCTGGTGCTGTTTGGCCGTGTATGATGTATAGTATAAGTTTTGTGATTCTGGAAATTTCAATACCACTCTTTGCTTGGCTAATTTTTTGGAATGGGAAGGAGGTTTGATGTCAATGAAATAATGACGAATATAGGAATGCATAGGAGATAGGTGAAAGAAAGTTTAAATTTGATTTTAGTTACTGCTTGAGATTTTAAGAGTTGGATAGGTTAAGATCAGATCTGAATTTGGGATGTTGATGGTATATGGGTTGAATGTTTGGTAACTTTGGTCATATAATTTGAAAATCTGGAAATTGTAGAGGAATCCAAGTTTCTTGGAATGATAGGGATAAATGATTGAAAATGAATATTGTAATAATATAATTTAGATATTGTCTAAACTTGTTTGATAATAAGAAAGTATTCTTGATGCTTATAAGTGGATTTGTAAGACAAAGCCAAAGGAATTTATGAGGTAATATTATTTTTAGGAGTAGTGACTGTTTTGAAAATTCTCTTTTTGACAAGTAAGGATTTTAATTAAGTGGACTGTGTTTAGAGGCCTTAAAGCAATTATTCAAATATTGATTTAAGACTAAAAATAGTACAGATTGGAAGGTAATGGTTGTTGGAAGCTTTCTAAATATTAATGTTATTAAATACCATGGTTGTCTGGAATATGAGATGGAATGATTAATGATTTTCTCTAATATGAGGAATGAAAGGTTTTTGTAAGGATTGAGTTGTAGAAACTGAAAATTTGAATTTAAGAACCCGTATGAAATTTGGAGGCATTAACATGGTTCTTGTGATTGGTGGCCATATGAAACTAATTTTTAGTTGTTCTAAAATTTATAGTGTTAAGGTTTTGTGTTCTTAAAAGTGTGGCTTTGTTTATCGAGAATCTGATTATTAAGGATCATATAAATGTTTTTATTGGAATGAGTGAACATCTGTTAAAACTTTTAAGTTGAAGATAAAGATTCTGTGAATAGGATATATTAATGTTTTGTTTAAGTTAAAGTTAGTTTATATTTATGTTCAATTGGAGTTTAATTTATAGTGGTTGTTTTAGAAATTGTTGATGGTAAGATCAAAAGATTAAAGATCTTAAAAAGGAACTTTAAGAAATTTAAGGTAATGTATTAGTATTTTTAAAAGTTCTTAAGTTTTGACTTCATAGAGTTAAGTTAATTAGATTCCTTTCCTTTTCTTTTCTTTTTCGATTAGATCAACTTGTTTGATAATGTTATAGTTAAGTTTTGATAAGTCCGATAGTCTCTATGTTTTTATTTTTAATACTAGTGGACTATGATTTAAGTAAGGTTGAGTTCGAAAATGTCTTGCCTTGTTCCTGTTCTCTGAGTTCTTAAGGATTGAATCTAAGAAAAAAATAATAATAAATAAATAGGATTTATGTGTTAAATAAATGATTAAGGTTTTGAAAGAATGATTTTCATAAAACTTATTAGTCAAACCTTAAGAATAAGAAAGTTTAATATAAGTAAATTATCAAAGTAATCTTGGATAGTCAAGATCCTAATTGTTATAATTTGCTTAAATGAGAAGACTTGGGTAGTATTAATTTCATTAGGATTCGTGAGAGACGCTGGATAATTATTCAAGAATATGGATATTAATTTACTATTTATATATTACATATAAATAGGTATTGATAGTGACATAAGTGGGGAGATCAGTAGAAAGAAAAGGGAGCAAGCTCAGGATTAAGTTCTGGTATTCCAGGTAGCAGTTTATCTCATTAAACTAAATTGCATGTATAATTTTGTAATATCTGTTTCAAATTTTCATTATGCATGAAGGTGAATAACCTTGTTAATTCCTGCATAGTTATTTATGGAGTACTCCAGGCTTAGGTGGGTCGCTCCCCCTTTGCCAGTTCAGTTATGTTATAACGGGATAGTTATAACGAGAAATCCTGCAGGTGAGGCCTCCACTAGTTAACGAATATATTGTTAATAGTGGCTGGTAGAGATTGAGCGCAGGAAGTATGTGTAATTGTGATATTTGCACAGATTTATAAAATGTATACATGACAATGCATGTATAAAAGTTTACAGTTAATGACATAAACTGCGTTGAACTGCTGTTTTTCATAGGAGCTAAGACATAGTGAGATGGCTGAGATAAGACAGGAGCGTTGGAAGATCACTAGAAGGAATTTAGTCTATGTTAGAGAAAGTAAGGTTATCTGTATATGATGTAAATTTAAATTATTGAATTAACAGTAGAAAGCATAGAAAATAGAATGGTATAAGTTTAAAAAAAAAATTAAATTTCCTAAATACTATAAATTAAGAAAAGATTCCCTGAGAGGGTCAGAGTATCTTTAATTGTTTTATTAACCACTTTATTCAATAAAGAGTTTTATATTGTTCCAATTTGTCTGAAAAGCCCATTCCAACTGACAAAAGGTTGGTTGAATGTCTTAAAAGAAAAGTTTAAATTTTTACGTATTTTTGGGCTTCTGACATTAGAAAGTGGTTATAATTCAATTAAAAGGCTATAATATAGTAGTAAAAGTCCAGACGTTACACAAATTATCCAAATTGTTGTTCATTTCCATTGAAAGTACTTCATATACATTATTTCTCATTAATATTGCATCATACATTGGAAACGTGACTTTATGGGCTCTCTTGATAATTTGACCCCTCCAAATAGCAACTTGGCTGTAAGAAGGAGTGATAGGGAGTGTAATACATATCTTAATCCAACCATCGCCCACAAATCAATTGAAGATTTGGGGTTTCTTCTATTCTCAAACACTGGTAAGTGTATGACCATCTAATGATTTAGCGGACAACGTAGGCATCTCTATCAATGTAAATACTCCCATTGTTAAGTCAATTGGGACTATCAACAAATAAAAACTTTTATAACTCCACATCTTTCTTTAAAGAAATCGCTCCATTACAAGTGATACCTTCACAAGAATAGGTCGTAGGTCGTAGGTCGTCGGAGAGTTTTAAGATGCCCAATATCAAATTCTTTCCATGACCATTTGCTTAATGAATATACACTTCAACTCGAATAATCATATAATTTTTCATAGAAACAAAGTGTCTCACTATCTTATAATCATTAAGAAATTAACCTTAAGAAATGAACCAAATCCAAATCCAAATCCTACAGTATAATACTTGCCTTTATTTAGTTTAAGAGCTTTGGGAACCTTTTGAACATCTCTGGTAGGTAGATCCCACATGTAGAGGAGCGATTGAGATTGTATGAGAGAGTTCAAAACAGATAAAGCCACTACTAGTGTTAACAATCCAAGAACGATGTGTAGCATCAATGAAAGGTGCTTTCTGAAATGCAGATATTTGCTCCTCAGTATTAGATAATTAGTTCCACATCAGAAGATTGAGATGCGGATTAAGGGCATATAATATTAGGTTGAATCCCAACACATTGGCTTAATAAGCTTTTGTGATGGAAAAACAAACCCAACATATAAATATATAATTAATTCATATTTCAACACTCACGATTGAATGAACATAAATGAGTTTTGGTGACAATGCCTTTGAAAAGAAGAGAGTCTGGTTAGATGAACGCTGAAGGTGTTCAGCAATGAAGTTTGATGTTTTGAAGATTTTCTTCCAATCCTTACACACATTAAAATTGTATTTGAAATTATATGGGGAGTCGTAGAAGAATATATGTGATTATTTTTGTGGAAAATGTGGTTCTGTGTGGCTGTCCATTTCTTGCTACTTCATACAAAAAGAAAAAATTATAGAACTACCCGACGGAAATTCCCTTGGTAATTCAATTTTCCAACAGATTAGCCATTAAAACGAATTTTTGACAAAATTCATTCCATGACAATTTTATCTTTACTAATTGATTTTACGACGGAATTTTCGTTACCGATGGTTTGAGAAATCTGTGGGTAAGATTTTTAATTTTTTTTTTAAATTATATGTGATTAAACCTTGTCGTATAGGCTATCAAAATAACTAGATTACTCCTATCGAATAGGGAAGAACCTAGGTCATTTTTCTCATCTCCTTGGCACAATGTGTAATTAAAATACAAGGTAAGAACAAATTAAACCAAGATTTCATTAAGGAAGCTATTTTAAGTCTAATCTAATTTTTTAATATTTTCTATGGAAGAAACAAATCAGAAATGAAAATGAACAAATGAAAATTAGAAGAAAACTTCAATCAAAATCAAGTTCCCTTTGAGCTTCAGCCTACCTTCATTGCCTTTGAGTAAATTGAAGTTCATTAACTCTCTATCTCCAATTCAATTAAATTGCTAACTAAGCCTCTCAATTAAACTAGAGACATTGAGTTTACTTCCAAGCAATCACACAACTCAGATTCATGCAACTCTGAACAGGTAGCAAATTAACTAAACTTGCCATAGAATTGAATCATTCAACTCAAGAAATTAATGAACTAGATTAAAGATCACAAAGTTGAATTACAAGAAATCAGTCTAGAGGATCAACTTGGTAGAATCAGACATTGCACAAATGCATTCTCCACTTAATCACAAACAATTAAATTGAACAAGAACTACTTGCTCTCACTCTCTCTAAATCAAGATGCAACAAGAATCAAGATTAAAGAGCAAATTAAGTGGAAAATGGAAATGAACTCCCTTGTAAATTTGTTGGCTCAGGTGCGGCTTTGGACTCAAAGGAAACTCCAGAAGATCTAACCTCTCATTATGGCTAATCTAGCTCCAATGCAATAGAGAATCATCAAAAACATGTTCAAGTAAAAATGCAGAATGTGAAGAGCAGAGAAGAAAGTGAAGTTGATTCAGAAGAATTGAAGAGATGAAGAAGAATGAGAATGTAGCAAAATCAGACCGTTCTTCCTTCAAATTGATTCCCTTATATACTTCTCCTATCACTTTGATCCTGAACCGAATCCATTCCCCAATTCAAATATCTCTTCTCTTCGATTCTTCTTCCCTTCAATTCTTCTAACCACCTCATTTGCCACACTGGCACAATCCGTAACTAACTTCCCTCGTGGCTTTGTTCTCTCTGCTGGCCGATCACACCTTGGCCCCAAAATCTTCTACTTCGCCTCACTCCATTCACGTCTTGCTCTAACCTAATTTCTTATGTTTCGTGTTTCCTAGCTTCAACTCTGAAGCTCTTTTTCTTATTTTATTTTGCACAAATTCCCATTTTGCCCCTGTGATAAAGAAATAATAACAAGAAGTAAAAGGGATAAACTGCAACTTTCAAAATATACCTATAAGAACCATATTTAATTCCAAAATTTAATAATCAAGTGCACATCTAAATTAATTAAACTATAATGAAGCTATCAACCAATTAATTCAATAGTTTAACCCCAAAAATGCACACTTTAATAACTTGAATTAATGAATTATCAATATGCCACATGGTATATTAATGCTGTCGGCCACGTGTCACTCTTTTTGGGAGCCACGTGTCGGCTCCACAAAATGTATGAAATTGTGATGGAATGGAGATTTGAACCCTCGACCTCCTGTGCGCGTGTTGACTTGTTGAGCTTTGCAGACCCTGTGATATTATTTGCAAACTATTATATTTATAATATTTCAAATCCCATTAATATAATGGACTTAACTTATATGCTGTTCCTTATGTACTGGTTATCCGGTTCTCCAATGAACATATGCCATGTGTCTCTTTTAAACACATCATCTGGAACGGCGTTAACTCACGTTGCATTTCTCCTTCCTCTCAAGTCTTCTCCATCTCTGTTCACGCCTGCACCAGACTTGCTCGGTCTCCCCCATCTCTCTCTCATTCTCTTGCTTTACTCTCTCACACACCATCATAGATCATTCCAACGTAGACATGGATGCAAGCAGTTGCATAGATGAAAGCACCACCAGCGATTCCATCTCCATCTTCCTCTCTCCGTCCAACACTCTCTGCCGTGTCGGCAGCGGCGCCAGCACCATCGCTGACTCCGACGGCGCCTAGGCCGAGTCCCATAAACTGCCATCGTCGAAATACAACACAACAGTTAGTCCCCGGGAGACATCGAGAGAAGCGAGGCGTTGATTAAAAGTAACTGTGGGCGTAGGTTTATGCGAAGCAAAATAAACGACGGTGTCTTCATTGTGATCGATGGAAGAGGAGCTCGTTGACATTCTCTCTTTGGGCGTCGGCACCATTCTCAGCCCAATGACCGATGTACAGATATGAAGAAGAAGGGAAGGGGACAGTTACAAAGATGGAGGGGAGGAAGGAGAAATGAAAGGTGAGTTAACGGTGTGAAGGATGGTGTGTTTAAAAGATACACATGGCATATATTCATTGGAGAATTGGAGAACCAGTACATAAGGAACAGCATATAAGTTTTTTCCTAATATAATTATATTTGATCTTATGTATACTTTACATTATATTTGACTTAATATATTATGACATATATTTGTCAATTATTAATATACAATTTATATATTAATAAATAATCTTTTATATTCATACACTTTACATTATATTTAGTATATCAATTTTATATTTATAATAATATTATTTTTTGAATTAATTTTATTACAAGAAATTTTTTCTATTATTTTATTATATATATTATTAAAGTATAATTGTTTTTCATTTTTCATACTACTATTTAATAAATAACAAATTATTTAATAAAAATTAAAAATTAAAATTGTAATATATATATATGTGTGTATATATATTAAGTTTTATTAATATTTATAATATATTATTTATATATAAAATATTTTTAAAATAAATTAAAATAATATTTTACTTATAAAACAATTATTAAGTTAGCCACATAAATTATGTCAGAAAAATTTTTGACGAAATTTCTGATAGAAATCTGTGGCTAATTAGCCATGTAAGGAAATTTTTCCAACATAATCCGTGGCTATTATTGACGGAAATTTTTTCTATAAGTAATTCCATTAGAAATCTGTAGGAAATTACTAACAGGAATTTATTCTATCGGAAATTCTGTCGATAATTTTGTGTTTTTGTGTAATGCTTCATGGTGGCCCACAAAATCTCACGTCTTCATATCCTACAAGGACTACTAAGATTAGATATCAGATTTTTCTTACATGAAGTGTTGAAAAATGTTTTTTTTTTCAAAGTATACTTTTCATTGTTTATGTTTTCATTAAGTTTCATTTTAATGCTTTAAGTTTGAAAAGTATACTTTTAGTTAATTTTTACTAACACCATTAGTTTCGTTTAACTGAAAACGATAACTCATCAAATTTAAAGTGTGATTCTATAATAGAATGCGGATAAAAAATGACTAATTTTCAAAATATAAAAAATGATTATACTAAAAAATTTAAATTTAAACATATTTTTTTAAGATTTAATCATATGATAACCCTTTAGATTTGATGAGTCACCGTTAAATGGAACTAAAGGTGTAACAAAAAAAAACTAAAAATGTACTTTTCAAACTTAAAGGATTACAATGATACATGATGCAACATAAAGAACTAAAACTATGCTTTAGTCTTTTAAAACTAAAGCACAGTTTTAGTCCTTTATTTTTGTATTAGGTCTCTTTTTAGTTCCTTGAGTTTGATTGAAAAGTGTACTTTTGGTTCTTTTTTTTTAAACCATTAGTTTCATTTAACGAAAAATGCTGACTCAATAAATCTAAAATGTAATTTTATATTTACATACTAACAAAAAATGTTTAATTGTTTGGTATAATCATTTTTATATTTTAAAATTTAGCAATTTTCAATCAGCATCACCATCTAGATTTGCTAAGTCAGCATTATCCGTTAAATGAGACTAACTACATTAACAAAAAAGGATCAAAAGAATACTTTTCAATTTAAGGAACTAAAAAAATTCTTAGCACAAACGCAAAGGACCAAAAGTATACTTTAACCTTATTTATATATGGCCTAAGGGGAGGTATTATGAGATTTCATATAAGAAGTTGTTGATCGATTGATATCCTCATCAACCTTCTATACTTATAGTCATACAATCCTATATATCAATTGGTCGATTATTAATCAATTATAAGATAGATAAAGAGATACTTTAAGCTCAAATTGTTTGTTACTGTTAATTTCGAATCCACTAATATTGTACCTAAATTAGCTGAAATTAGTTATTTAAGATGGAATTTTATTTTTTGTTACCATTTTTCTTCAAATACCTAAATTAGCTGCGATTATTTTGGCATATCTGATTATATATCATTATTTATTTTCAGAAAAGTACCATTAGTCTTAGACTAATTATATATCATTATCTGATTATATATCATTAGATTCTTAGTATTTTTATTTTAAATTTTTTATTTTCTTTCACATCAATAATATTTTAAAGGCTAAAGTATACTTTAGTCCTTCATGTTTGCATCAAGTTTCAATTTAGTCGTTTAACTTTGAAAAGTACAATATTTAGTCCTTTTTTGCTAACACATTTACTTTCATTTAACAGAAAATGATGGCTCATCAAACATAAAAGGTGATTTTATAATTAAATATAGGTAACAATGACTAATTTTCAAAATATAAGAATAATTATACTAAGAATTTAAATTCAAATATATTTTGTCAACATCTAATTCTAGATTCACCATTTAAAATTTGCTATGTCAGTATTTTCCGTTAATTCAAACTAACCATGTTAACGAAAAAGGACTAAAAGTGCAATTTTCAAATATAAATGACTAAAATGAAACTTGATACAAACATAAAAGACTAAAAGTATACTTTAACTTACAAATAAAATGGGTCGTATTCTTCTCAATTTCGATAAAAGATATTTATTATTTTTCAATAATCATTTATTTAATAAACCCAAACTCATATGTAATTCAATACTTAACCGCCAACCAGTAAAGTAGGTCAAATAGTTGAGATTCATACCTTGATTGGTTATATCTATCAAATTTATAATACATTTAAAATATATAATTATTCAATTTTCATATTTGGAACATAATTTACTAAAATCTAGATTTTAGGTTTTTATCATCTTATTTTTAATAGAATTAGTTATTATAAGTTACTATTAATTCGATTATTAATTGGTCAAAAAATAATATTTCAAATTTTCAAAATACAATTAATCATTATTAAATGTTATAAATTAAAATATTAATATATTTCTTGTGCATCAGACAGGGAGAAAATTCTAGTTATATAAATATAAATATAAATATATATATATATATATATATATATAATATCTATTTTAAACAACTTGAACCTTATGTAACCCCTTTCTTGGAAAGAAAGAAAAATTAGACTCTCTCGGGTCTCGACATTATTTGTATACTTAATCCATTAAAAAGACCTTATCTTGCTAAAATATTAAGCATCTACAACAATATTCTTCTCCCTCTCAATCAGATAAAGATTCAACTTCCAAGATTGTCCAATCAGATTTTTTAAGTAGAGTGATCAACTCCCCATCTTCATATAAATTTATATTAGCCTTCTCAATACATGCAACCAGTGTTGTAAGAACCGGACCGGACCCGGCGGTCCGACCGGTTGGACCGTCGACCGCTCCATAGGTCGGTTCGGATTTTATGGTCTGACCGTTTATTGTGTTAAGTCGGATCGGGCCGTTTCCAGCCGGACATTGGACCGGGAACCGGAGCGGTTTTATAAAAACCGGGCGGTCCAATCTAAAACAAAAAAAAAAGATGAAAAAAAATAAAATCAAGCCCAAAAAAACCCAAATTCTTAAAAAAGAAACCCAAATTCATTAGCTTCATATCTTTCTCCCAAATTAAAAACCCCAACAACCATTTGAAAATCTTATGGCTGTGAAATTTGATCTCCAAAACTCCAACCAATTGGTGAACATCATCTCTCTCATCACCATTCCTCTATTGTTGATGTTTAACGTCTCTTCCAAGCTTTTATTCTATATTTAGCACTTGTTGTCTTTCTACATTTTACATTTCTTTTAATATTTTTATCAGTTGCATATTCTATCTCTTACCTTTTGCATAACAGAAATTGCTTGTGTTCTTAACTTCCTAATTCTTCTATCTCGACAAAAATTTCTGCAACTGTGATCCTCAAATGGTTCTATATGCCTTCTTTGTTTTGCTTACCTAAAGACAAGAATAATTGTTTTCTAAGTCTGTAATGGCTATTTATTTCTTGGTCAATGGTCTTTCATTAAAAATTAAGAGGTGAAGGAACCATAATTTGTTTATATTTAATTTACATTTAAAAATCATATATTTTTCCTTAATTATTACGTCATCGGTCCGACCGATCCGACCGTGCGAACCGTGACCCGATGCCCTCTCCGGCTCACCTTCCGGTCCGGTTTTTACAACATTGCATGCAACACTCCTAATGAGTTACAGAAGAATTGCTAATTTCTATTTAACCTCCAGTTAAATTGAATGAAGTTCAGCCTTTATTTAAATCTAATAGTGTCATAAACAATATTTGAATAGAGCTTTAATTGTTTTTGTATCTTTAATTGATTTATACATTTGTACAAAATGCAAGATTACAATTTATAAATTGATAATATACCGTCAAATAAATTGATCAAACAATTTACCAATTAGTTCTTAAAAAATATATCATAATGCATTCCCTTACTTTATATTTATTAATGTATTTTATAAAACTGTTAGGTCATTAACTTTTTTATAAGGAAAGAAAACTTTAAACATCAAAAAATAAAACAACTTATAAGTAGAGTGAGATCAACTCCCCATCTTCATGTAAATTTGTATTAGCTCTCTCAATGTAGGTAAAGGAATTGACAAAATCAACTCTGAAATGTTGAAGGATGCCACCGGCCACATGCACCTCTTGTGCGAAAAATCTTTGTCCGTTAGAAAAGTCTTTGCCCGACACATACAACCTTTGATTTCCGATAGTCATTCATGTACAGTAACAGAGGCATTCTAATGTACTAACTAGTTCCGCTATCTCTAAATAAGCCAACTAAACACAAAATGTTATGTTCCATCTAGTAATTCCTTCAGGCATCTGTTCATTCATTACTTTTAGAAAAGACGCTCATAAGATTTTTTTTTTCCTTTTTAAATATTAAAAGTCAAGTAACTTTGGTCAAATATTATAAAAAAAGTCAAATCGAATCACATCGAAGTCAAATAACTTTTGTTACATGTAGTTGTTCTGATTCGGCAATCATCCAAATACTTGCCTATTTGTGAAATGAAACCTAACTTACATAAGCTTATAATTTCAGAACAAAGAAGTCCCAAAAATAATACACACGCCAACAACTAAACCAACATATTCATCTTTAAAATAAAATGAAGAAATTTAAATTTTATACTAGTAGTAGACAAATGATCACTTCATTTCCATCATTACTTAAAGAAAACATAATAATGTAGATTTGAATTTACGATAAAGGCGTTCTTTCAAGTGAATATTGCCAAGTGGCACAATACTTTCAACATAATATGAAATCGAATAATTACGGATCGAATTACTAAAGCAATAGTCTATTGTATCAAATCTCTTCATTTCATGAGTCAAGAGATTGAACAAAACAGTATCTCCCCTTATATACATTCCATGATTCGGTGGAAGCTTGTCTCGACAAACTCTACTGACAAGTTTACCCCTCCAAATAGCATCTGGTTGTAAGAAGGAGGGATAGGGAGTAATATTACATATTTTAATCCAACTCAATCCCTCCATCACCCACAAATCAATTGAAGAAGATTCAGGGTTCCCATACTCTCTTTTATAAAAGATAGCAAGTTTGTTCTCAAACACAGTAAGTGTATGACAACGAAATGATTCACGGGACAAAGTAGGCATACAGATCAATGTAAATCCTTCCATTGTTAAGTCAAATGAAACTATCAAATGATGGTAACTTTTCCCAACCATATCTTTCTTTAAAGCAAACCAAAACGCAACTCCATTACAAGTGATACTTTTGCCAATGATTTTAACTACATCCTTTGTGTTCCCAGCATCAACTTCTTTCCATGACCCTTTGCTTAATGTGTAGACTTCAACTCGATGAATCAGATTATTAGAAGAAAGAAAAAGTCTCACTATCTTATAATCATTAAGAGTTGCCCAAATCCTGCAGGATAATACTTATGCCCTTCAAAAAGTTTGAGGGCTTTGCCAAATCCTGCAGGATAATACTTATGCCCTTTAAAAAGTTTGGGGGCTTTGTGAACCTTACGAGCCTCTTTAGTAGCCGGATTCCATAAGTAAAAGCGTGATCGAGATGTCTCAAGTTCAAAACAGATCAAACCATTACTGGAACCGACAATAGTCCAATAACAATCTGCAGCAACAAGGAAAGGTGGTTTCTGAAATTCAGAGACTTGCATCTCATGATTCAACATACACAAACTACCATAGCTAATTCTCCGGAAAAGAAGAGAATTTTGGTTTGTAGAACGATGGAGGTGATCGGAGATGAATGATTGAGTTTTGAAGAGATTCTTCCAACTTTTACACACAGATTGAAATCGTATTAGTGATTTTACAGGAAGTCGTAGAAGAATATCTGTGATAATTTCTTGAGGAAGATATGGTTCTGTGTCGTTCTCCATCACTTTCTGTTTCATAATCTCACCGCTTCGCAACCTATTATCACGATTAGCTAGGATATAGGGATCAGAATGTATATATATATATATATATAAGCTGTATATATACGTACGTCTTTATCTTCGCCCTTAAATTTGGGAACTACATTGGCTAAAGCCTAAAAGTTACCGAGAACCTTCGTGTGTGTGTATGTGTGTGTATAAGTTACCAGAATCTAAGTGAAATTGAAAGGAATTTTTTCGAACATTATAAAGTAATTTAAAAAATGTTTATAGAAATTAAAACAAAAAAAATAATTAAAATAACAATATTACTAAGACTTACTTCCTAAGTTCCTATATTTATAAGTCATTGTATACATATTTTACACAAACTAAAAAAATTTTAGGTGAAAGTATAATTTTAGTCATTTAGGTTTGTATTAAGTCTTTAAAAGTGCACTTTTAGTCCTTTTTTTAATGCCGTTAGTTTTATTTAACGGAAAATGTTGATTCGGAGAATCTAAATTGTGATTTTGTAGTTAAATACTAACAAAAAAAGTTTAAAGTTTAATTGTTTAGTATAATCATTCTTATATTTCAAAATTTAGCAATTTTTTATCAACATTTAATCATAAAATCATTATTTAGATTTGTTTAGTTAGCATTATCCGTTAAATGAAACGAATAGAGTTAACAAAAAGAATCATAAGTGCACCTTCCAAACTTAAGAGACTAAAAAGAAAGTTGATACAAACATAAAGGATAAAAAATTTACCTTATGCAAAATTTAAACTTCATTACTTTTATTTTGAAATTTAACAAATTTCAAAATTTACCCTCATTTGTTTTAAAATTAAGGGGAAAATTTAATAATATAATTTATGAAAAGGACAAAATAAAATTTCATCTCTCTACCCTATAAATATACTAGGTGATTATATTACTTTCCAGAAGAAATATATAGATATATTTATATATATATATATGATTAAATATGCCCAAAAAATGTCGTTGCTAATTTAACTATTGAAAAAAATGGTAAAAAAGTTTAATCTAAAATTCAAATTTAAAGACTCCATTAAAATTAAGGGGAAATTAGGGAGAGGGACCAAGGAAAACATTATTTGCTTCTAAGGACCTTAAAAAAATAATTATTTAGAAGGATAAAAAAATAAAATAAATATTTTAAATTATCAAATCAACCATATCAAACTCCCTAAATCTTATCTCCATATCTTAACTGTTCCTTCTTTTAATTAATTGAATCTTTCTCCCCACTTTCTCCATCTCTTCCCCTTTTCTCTCAAACCCTATTCCCTACTTCCTTCTTCTGTGTGTTTGCAGTGATCTTCCCGTTCCCTCTCCACGTCAAGCAATAACCAAATAAAAAAACATTTAAGAAGTTCTAATGCTGCATTTTCACCATTTTCTACTCATCTGTTTATAAGACACATCAAAAACAAAATTTCATTTTAGAGACAAATATTTAAAAGAAAAGAAAAATGTTCATACATATACACATGAGTACTTATATTTTGATTTTGAAATAATTTTTTTAAATTTATTAATTAAATTTCAGTTTGTAAAGAGAGAAATTCTTGCGTCAACCCGGTGTATCACGTAATTTGTGGTTTAACCAATCATAAACAAACATGTAAAACATATTTTAATCTCATGTGGCATTTAAAATTTTTAATTTGTTTTGGGAAATAAAAATAAATGGAGTTTTGATTTTTTTTTCTCATAATATAGGGGCACATCATATTTTTAAATTCATTTTTTCTTATTTAAGTATCACATAAGATTGAAATATGTTTGATGTGCTTTTTTTATGATTGGTCAGACACAAATTATGCCTCTTATAGATATTAGGATGGGGATATAAGAGAGGGGGGAGAGTCAATTGATTAAAAGAAGAAACATTTGAGATATAGGGAGTTTGATGGCTAATTTGGTCTTTTAAAATATTTATTTAATTTTTTGACCTTCTAAGTAATTATTTTTAAGATCCTTAGGAATAAATTATTTTTTTCATTCGTCCCTCCCTTATTTTCCGTTTATGCCCTTGTATATTAGTAAATGTAAGGAGGGGAGAGAAAGTGTGTATAATAAATGAGTAAGGGTAAAAATGAAAAACCTTATTAAATCTATCCATAATAAATTATTCCAACATATTTTATTAGTACGTGTGTAAATACTTGATTACCTCTTACGAACGGAGATATTATGTACATAGAAAAATATAATTTAAGGGAATATAATCATATATATACATACACACATATGCATTAATACCACTTTTGGTCCTTGAACTTTTACTTGATTTTGGCTTGAGTCCTTAAACTTTAAAATTGTCGGTTTTTGTTATCTTGATTTTGAGTTTGGTCCTTAAACTTTAAAATTTATAGTTTTGATAATTTAATTTTGGGTCGTTTATATCAATGGTCTACGTTGTTTATAATTGTTGGTCGTTGAATTTTAAAAGACCAAAACCACTAATTTTAAAGTTCAATGACCGATAGCTATAAATGGCATAAAGTTGAAGAACCAAACTATCAATTTTGAAGTTTAAGAACCAAAATCAAAATCAAATTAAAGATTAAAATCATCAATTTTAAAGTTAAAGGACCAAAATCAAAGTATAACAAATGTTCTAAACTGATTTAGCCCTATATAAATATATATGTTTGATGATTGAGGTTTATCCATATAGAGTTGAATGTTTAAGTGGGACTGTTACATAATTTTAAGAATGTAGGAGATTTCTTACAAGATTCAAAAATTAGAAAAACTTTGTGTAATTGAACACGATCATCGAAACATCTGATCATGTTCCATTTTATTCAATATTGGATGGATGGATGCAAGCAATGCTATGATAAGCTGAAGTGCTGAACTACGAAATCTTATTTCAACATTGGGGTGTGTGTGTGGATTCATCCATTTTACTTGAGAACACTTTTCAAAACAAATGCCATGCAGGTTTTTCAATTCTTCAAACTCTAAAACTTTTTTAAAAATTATTATTACCAACTATATTACAAAACTATAATAAAAGAAACATAATCAAAATGTTGCAATATTATTGTGCTTTACCAAATGCAATCTGTGATTTTGAGTAATTCTTCACATATTCAATTATGTTTGCAAGTTGCTGTGATGGCAAGTTATGCATAAATGGTTCGAAATTAATACTAACCAAGAATTTAGAATAGAATATCTTTGCCTATTTCTTTTTTTTTTAACATCGCCTAGTAATCTGGCGTCTATTAGCAAGCGACTAATCCGAATTCGAAGGATAAAATTGTTGCCTACATAAGTAAAATTGTTCCCTCTTTCAACGAGAGTGCTTCCTAAGATTTGAGTAACCGTACTATTTAAAGGGGTTAGTGATCAATTTAATCATTTAGCTCTTAAATTTAGGATCAATTTCAATATAAAAACAGAATAGTACGGACAACTTATACTGTTTATAAAAGAAAAAATATAAAATAAATTAAACAAGCTAAACATAAAAATCAAAACAAACCTTCAGCAATATACTCTGAACAACTTATCTTGTTTGGCATATAAGTTTATCTGTCTAACTCCAACTTCCAACGAAAAGCTCCATGTGTGTTTGCCTCCCAAAAACAGAGTATATTGCATTGAATAGGCGCTTATTCTTCAAAGAGCGAGCAGTTTAAATTTTATTACGTAAATACATCTCTGGATGAAACCAGAAGAACAAACTTCAATGGTCTGTATTAAGAAGTTAACCATCTAATCTAAGTGAACATGTATGGGTACAAATCCCACTAACGCTGTGTTTAGCTGGGGAGAAAACTTTGAGGAAGAGAAAATAGTGGTAAGAAAAAAGGAAGGGAGAAAAATTCATTTTATCATTGTTTGACAAGAATATGAGCCAATATGATTTTAAAAATGGGAGGTGTGGTAGAGATAGGTAGTGAGGTAGTGAGGTTGGGGTTGGTGGAGAGTGACAATAGAGGAAAGGGTTGGAGGGGGAGGGGCAGCCCGAGTTGTGGGGAGAGAGGGAGAGACGAAGAGTTGAGGGTGGGGGGAAGCCATCGAGGAGAGAGAGAAATGCTGGGACGGAGGCAGGGGTTATTTTATTAATTTATGTGAGACCTACTCCTTCAAAAATAATACTACCTAAGTCCCATATGATTTCAAATTAATTACTCCACTTCATAGGATATGTTCTTAATTATGTCACTTACGTGAGACATATAATTAAGTTCCCCTATTATAAATGGGCTAAATTCTATCAAATCTAACCCTACTTCTTAAGGAGCTAGGATTAGATAAGTTATTTAATTCATTGTGCCACAGATTATGATGCTAAATTGTATATAACTCCCCTTAACTTTGTTTTTTTTACCTGACCTTAACTTCTTTTAAGAATATAGAAAAAGTCTTCAAGTTTTATTTGTGGTTTTAATACTTCAATTTTGTGTCGTTTATAACAATAAGTCTCTGAATTTTATACTATCTATAATTGTTAATTCTTGAACTTTAAAATACCAAAACAACTTATTTTAAAGTTTAGAGACCAATGATCATAAACGACATAAGCCGAAGAATCAAAACCACCAATTTTAAAGTTTAAGAATTGAAATTAAAATCGAGTTAAAGTTAAATATCAAAACCATCAATTTTAAAGTTCAAACACCAAAATCAAAGTCAAATAAAACTTCAAACTTCAAAGATCAAAAGTAGCGTTAACCCTATATATATATATTTATGTATGTATATTTGATTATAGATTTTCTTTTTTGGGTCAAGTGATGATAGAAGTTTTTCCATAGAGTTGAGAGTTAAATGTTTAAGTGGGATTGTTATAAAATATTAAGAAAGAAGGAGATTATTCGTACATGGCACAAAAATTAGAGATACTTCGCGTAACTTAACATGATCTTCAAAACATCTGACCATATTCCATTTTATTCATGCAACCCACGTTTTGATAAGCTGAAGTGCTGAACAATGTTATCTTTCCAGCAACAGTAGTGCGTGTAGCTTCATCCAGTTTATTTAAGAACACTTCTCAAAACAAGTGCCATGCGGGTTTTTCAAATTTTCAAACTCTAATTTTTTTTAAAAAAAAATTACTATTAACATATCAGTTTTTCATTTGTTCTGAAAAATAATTAATAAAACTACAATACAAAATTACAATTAAAAAAAAAACAATCAAAATGTTGCAACATTATTGAGCTTTACCAAATGCAATCTTGGATTTTTAATAATTCTTCACATATTCATGTTTGCTAGTTGCTGTGATGACAAGTAATGCATAAATGGTTCAAAATTAATTATTAAACATGAATTTAGAATAGAATATGCTTGCCTATTTCTAACACATAACTCTCATGTGTGAACCAAAAATCTATATATTCAGGGTAATCATACCATTTAAAGGGGTTAGTGAGCAAGTTATATTAATGACTATCTGAAAAGTACAAACCATTTTTCAAATATATAACTTGATCGACTTAGTCATTTAGCTCTTAAATTCGGATCAGTTTCAATAAACAGAATGGTAAAAACAACCTATCCTATTTATAATAGCAAAATATAAACTGAAATGAAACAAGCTAAGCATAACAATCAAAACAACCCTTCATCAATAAAATCTAAACAACTTGTCTACCATAAAAGTTTATCTGTCTAACTTTCAACGTAAAGCTACATGTGTGTTTGCCTCCCAACAACAGAGTATACAAAATTAGGCAATGAAAAAATTACATTGAATAGGGGCTTATTCTACAAAGAGTGGGCTGTTAAAATTTTATTACATAATTACATCTCTGGAAGAAGCCAGAAGAATAAACTTCAATGGTTTGTATCTAAGAAGTTAACCATCTAAATGAACATATATGGGTACAAATCTCACTAAGAGTCAGTAACAACGATCTGTTTCTATGACTGAGGCCTGCTTTATTATCATTTTTATTATGATTACAGATCAACTAATTATTCAAGTTCTTCTGAAAAATTTACCTCCTCTTTTTCCAATGCTTGCCTCCATTAGACTTGATGGAAGAAGAGACTTGGTATCTGGACTCCATCTTAATTCCTTAAGTGTGGTGAATATGGTAGCTAGAGAGGGTGAGATTTCGCTATCCTTTATGTTCTTGCAGGAAACTACTCTAAGGCTCTGAAGATCCTTCCAGGATTGAATTACAGACTCTAAACCTTCTGTTGTCAGCAATGAACATCCTTCTAAGCTTAAAAGTGTCACCCGCCTGCAATAGAGCAGCAGATATCAGTTTTTTCATTCAGAACACCACAAACAGCACACTTGCTTATAACTTGTCAAGGGTCAACTAGAAACAGTAAAACCATTAACATAAGGTAACAGTGATCCCATCTTATGAGAAGTAAAGGGAAAATTACATTTAACGACCTAAACTATACAAAAACCACGCCAAAGATCTTAAATATTCTAATTACTACCATGAACTAAAAGTTATTATACGGTTGGATTTTAGGCCCTTATGGTTGGCTCTTTCATCATTCAAAATGGAATGAAAAAAACTGCAATTTTGTAAATGTCAAATAAACTAGTGCCTTTGAATAACAAAAGAAATTTTAAAAAATAATAGAGAAAGATGATTTCTAACAAGTAACAGTAATCAAGGTTAATATATATTCATATCTCTATTTCAACGTCAATTGCTCATAACAGATGTACTTGGTATTATGATAGATGTAATCGCCTTTCCTCTGCACTTACCAAGTAGGGTGTGAGGTTTTAGGGAAGTTAGTACAAGTCTTTTAAAACACTATCTTATAATTAGCAATGGCATTCTTAAAATCTTATGGTAAGACATCGAATAAAAAAGAAAATTTAAAAATAATAGAGAAAGATGATTTCTAATAAGCAACAGTAATCAAGGGTAATAGATATTCATATCTCTATTTCAACATCAATTGCTCATAACGAATGTACTGGGTATTACAATAGATGTAATCGCTTTTCCTCAGTATTTACCAAGTAGGGTGACAGATTTTAGGACAGTTACTACAAAAGTTCTTTATAACACTATCTTATAATTAGCAATAGCATTCTTAAAATCTTATGGTAAATCTCTAAACTCTGATAGTAACTTAACTTTGGGAGTATTTACCAATGTTAAGATCTTATTAATGTAACTTTTGTCAAGCTCATGTTCTTAGACATGTTATGTTCTTAGAATGGATGTTCCTAAAACTGCACTTCAGTAGAAGAGAATGGGCAGTAATGAAATTTTATGTGTGACGTTAGCTTTCATTAAGAATTTAACCCAATAATTTTTCTTTACACACATATATATAGAGGAAATGGATGAGAATAACAGGAAAATATGCAACGACTTAGATGATCTAGAAATAACATTTCACAATTAAAACTTGACTTTCTCAAGTCTCTTCTCATTCTCATTCTCCTCATAACCTAAGGTTGTTTGTAGTTCTGAATTCAATATATATCTCATTTAACTCAATCTAAAAATTAGAATTGACAGTCAGTGTGGTGCCATTTATTGCAATGCATAAAGCAAGAAACACAAATTTTGACATTGTACAACTTTCAGTTCTCAGAAGCAATATAAAATGACAAACACAGCAAAACGAAGAGCATAAAAGATGACTTAAAATATTTTGACACAGAACAATGAAGGTAAAATGGCAAGACAAAAAATCAGTTGCGTGATTGGGAAAGAACAGGAACTGCAGAAAAGGATACTACCTACAGATGCTGGCAAAACTGAACATACTATCATCCAATCCCCAGCAATCCTGAATGATAATCTCTCTTGCAGCCCTGCATACCCGAAATATAGCTCCCATGCCATTTTTATCCCGCAACTGGCACTTTTGCAAATGCAACCGATCAAGTGCAAAACATGAACCCAAATGCTCCTCGGGTCCAGGATTTAGATCGATCCATTTACAAGATTGGATCCGCAAAGTCTTTAAGTTCTCACAAAACGAAAGAGCTGCCAACCACCCTTCATCCATCCTATGATCTGTCAAAGTCAATTCCTCCAACATTTGACAGCATGTTCCAATTGCTTTGATCCCATCAAAGCTACCTTCACAACCACTAAGCTCAAGCTTGACCAGTCTCTTGCAACCTTGAGCCAGTATAGTCAATCCAATATCAGAGACCACCGAGCTATAGAAACTATCAACATTTGCAACCAATTTCAAGATCTGCAGATTCTGACATGCCGCAATTCCTCGCAACACATTGTCATCGCATTTCTGCAATTCCAATTCTTGCAACGTTAAACACTCCTCAGCCACACACAACAAACCCACTTCACTAGCACCAATAACATGCAATTTACGCAAATTTGGACACCCACTAGCAAGAGCTTTCATGCCATTATCAATAACTTCAACCGAAAGCAGATTTTTCTCCTCCCCAAAACACCAATTAGGATAAAACCCACAATCAATATGCATAGAAACAAGCCGGTGACTAAGGAAAATACCCGAATTACGCGGCGAAATGAACGACCCAGGAATCAAATCCACATGGTTTAAATTGGGGAATCTATGAATCAAACCACCAGATAAAACGAAGTTCCAGTCAATCACTCTAACAGTCCGTACAAGCCTCCCCTGAAGATTCAACCACCGTTTGCAGACAAGAGAAATGGACTTACACTGCGAATCGGAGAGCTTGGCGAAGATTCTGAGGAGAATCTCATCGGACAAAAGAAGGGTTGAGTCAATTGGGAAAATATTGGGAGTTAGGGTTTTGGATTTGGGATCGTCAGGAGGAGATAAAGACTGGATTTGCATGGCCACCACCATATGCTTGAGAGGTTTCGTATTTTTCAACCAGACGTTGGACCAGCTTGATGGTCTCTTCTTCTTTGTCAATTGAGGGCCAGGACTAGGGCTAGGGTTCTTGTTCTGGTGTTGGTCGTCATCTTGAAACGACATCGTTTCATACCGAAAGTGCTCTGTTTTTGTTGTTGGTGCTTGCTACTCTCTGCTTAGCATTCCGAAATTGAAAAATCTGCAGCCTCTCTCTCTCTCTCTCTCTCTCTCTCTCTCTCTCACAGACACTCTCACTTTCACTTTCTCTCTCTATGGTCTTGAAAATTTTGAATAATTTTGCAATCATTTAAGGCAATATTTCTTTATTGAGGCGAGGCTCTTTTTGTTTTGTAGTGAGACACTGAGATTGAGCCAACCATATCACCACACGCAAACTAACAAAAAGATTTTTAATATAAAAAAACAAAGAAATTGTTTCCCTAAAAGAGAATTTAATTATTTAAATCTAACTAGCCCCTGGTATTAAAAAAAAAAAAAAAAATCTAACTAGCCCTCAAGAAATTTATTGGAAAGTTAATGCGCCCTTTTCTTGGGATAAGATTTGACAGTTAGGAAAGCAGAACAAAAAGAGGCCTTTCTAGTTAACAACTTTAATTTACGCTAATAGTGAATCAATTAAATCCTTTTTTAAATAAATCGGAAATATGCCACAAAATGTTTGTAGGCACTATATTTTTTTATATGGTTTTTAGGAACTACTCATGTATCACATTAAATTCTCCAATCTTGTATTCCTCATCCTTATTATAAAGCACCAATTTATAAGTTTATTTTATCATTTTTATAAAGCATTTATTAGTTTTCAAGAAATATTAAATATTATTTTCTATCCATGCCTATATTTAATAAGGGTAGTGGGAGAGAGTAGTAATTAATATGGTATGTGTAATATTGCAAATCACTTGAATTTAAGACAAAATTAATGTTTTTAACCAATTTTATTGATACGCAAGATTTGTTAACTTATGCCTTATAATAAAGACCAAAAGGAGTAAGATTATGAATACTATTTATTTAATGTTGATTTATAATATTTTCCGTCATTATGTTGATTTATAGTTAAATGATAATATCCCGTTAATAAAAAAAAGTTAAATGATAATAATCCAAAAATAGAACACTGTCTCTTGTGATTGAAGAACATGACCAAATATATATAAGAAACTTAACTTACGTATTTTTTTCTATTTTTGATTAATCAACCTAAATAAAAAAAATTAGTTTAAATTCTTCTGCTGAAACTGAAACATTGTCAATAAGCAAAAATCAACAAAATGATTGCTAAAAAAATTTCACTCCCCAAATATACCTAAATATTATTTGAGGATACAAGTGCAACCTTTCTACAGGGGCTTTGCAAATTTTCCCTTAAAGACCCCTAATCCTTGGATATCTTTGGATGATAAATTTTGCAATAAAATTTTTTTTCAACATTTTCTATTTTATTTATCAGCACTAATAAAAAAATGAATATATGGAAAATTCAAACTGTAATTATACAAAAAGATATAGCAAATTAATGTAATGATAATTATTTAATATGTAACACCAAATTTCTAATTTGAATTTTTCACTCAAATGTATGGCCAAACTCAATGTAACTTCATTGGAATAAGGATTGTTTTAAAATATTATAAAGTATAAACATTAATTGAATAGGGTTTTAGTGTTTAATATAGTATCACTATCCATCTTTTGGCTAAAATAGTATGAGAAAATACTGCTCGTAATCAGGTTCAATCTTCAGTCCAAAAAAAAAAAAAAAAATCAGGTTCAATCTGATAATAAACTGTAAGACTGTGAACTTATGACTAATTAAAAAAGTTCGATCATTATTTAAGGTTGGGTATTTTGGTTTTGATATGCAAAACTATATGAGGGAGAATCGATTATACAATTAAAAAGGTTTGTGTTTAAATTAAAGTATTAAATTTTATTACCAAAAAAAGTAGTAAATTCTATATCACTTCCGTTATCATACTTACAATAACATAATTTCATGTCCTTTTTTGTTTTCTTTTTTTCGCCTCCAAGTGCTTTGAAATAGGATTAGATTGACGAGATAGATAAAAGATTATAACATAATTGTCAATTAAAATTTAAGATAAAATATAATATAATGTGTGAAAATCCAAAACACATAAAAGGTAGAAAAGAAAACTGATATTATTGGCAACATGACCTGAGCAACTATGAACTTGTTTTCGTATTAGGTTATTTTTACACCAGTCATTTTATGTTTGTTGTCAATTTGTTTATTCGGGTTACCTAATCTTACTTTTCCATTGGGTTCCAAGTCAAAAACAAAAATGAAGGACCATTGGGTTAAATTTGGAGCTACGTGGTAACAATCCCACAAAAACATTAATGGAAAAGAAAAAATCCGTTGAAAATTGAAAAATCCCAAATTAGACCGAGGAAGAATATGAGATTTTCATGTATAACTAAAAGACACAAATGTCCTCAACAAAAGTTGAAAGAAATAAACACAAGGAGGAAGTGAGTTGTGAATGACAAACTTACAATTAATAATCGATATGAAAGTTGGAAACGCTTATCTTAAAATTATGAATAGTTGCATCAAGGGGTTTTTAACATATGACTTGTTAATTCCAAATGGTTTTGCAGACAGTTTGACATGAGCTGTGAATTGTTAAGATGAGGTTGAAAATTGTTATAATCAAGTTGAAAACTCCTATGTTAAATGTAACATCTTGTATTTTAATCTAATGATTCGTTATAATTCTGTAGGCAATTTGATTGAGATTTTGGGTTGCATGGTTGATTGGATATGATAATAATAATGAATGGATGACCCTTTTTTTGGTCCAAATGAAAGGATGACTTGATTAGTAAAGGAATAAAGGTAAAATTATTCATATAAGGAAATTAGATGATTAAGTACAACAAAGCTTATGATTATTGGATGTTACATGTTTAGATCTTTAAGAGTAATGTTGACAAATAAATAGTGTTAATGTACCAAATTATATTATTTTTTAATGATTCTTTTTGTATTAGAAAATTTAGCATCCCAAACTTTCTAAAATGTTGTAATTTATGAATTTTGGAGACTTTTATAGTGAATTATATTATTTTGATATTGGAACTCCCAATACATATGGGTGTTTTGGGTATTCTTTCAAAAAATTATATTTTTGGTTCATTCATTTTCATTGGAACGTAGACATTTTAAGTTTTTCATAGAGTTATAATTTGTAATATTTGGATATCTATGAAATTGGTTATAAATTTTTGAATTTGGAAGTGATCTCTGTCTCGTTGGCCATGTAAAATCCTTGTTGTAATCATTTTGAAAACCAAGTTTGAACCCCAACTAACAACTCAAAGCATAAAGTTATGCTAATTATAATAGAAAAAGGACTTACTAATTGTATGGAAAGTATTCCGTAGTTAGAAAGAGTTAAACTCATTCTAAAATGCAGAAAAAAGATTTGGCTAAATCATTGAAGGTCTATTATAGTAGTAAAAACTTTTAACTTAGATTTTAAAATGTATATCCATGATAGAAAAATCACTTTCTAATTTCAACAATAAGTCTATCAAGACTAATAGGAAATTACTTGGTAATTCCACCAACTAAATCATGTTAAAAAAGGAATGAATGAGCAAGACAGTTGGTGTCCCTGGATTGGGGTGTAATTGGGGTGTACATATATGTATTTTTAACATTTGAAATCACCTGAATAATTCTATTGACTCTAATAAAAGGGTATATGTATGTGTGTGTGTGTGTATCCAAATGTTAGTTTTACTTATAGATTTAGCTTATTAAGAAATTCTCCTTCAAAACAAACATTTCTCTAGTGTTATAAACATTATATTTTACACATTCTACTAATATCCATTGGGATGAAAGGGGTGAAGTGTACTTTTGTTCGTCCGAAGCAAAATGTTCTTTTTTATGCGTTTTAATGGAGTATATTTGGTAATCTTTTGGGTTACTAGAGCTTTTATTGAATGTGTTATGCCTTATTGGATGTTTCTACCTTGGTCCCAACCGCAGATATTATTGGCAAATGATTGATGTTTAAAATAAATCTCGCAAATGAATGAGCAAGACAGTTGGTGTCCCTAGAAATATGAACGAGCGAGTGACAAAAGTCCCAAGCATATCTGATTAAATGAAACTCAATTGAAATATGAACGAGATTTTTATACAAGGACTTGAGCTAGTATTACTTGAAACTAGAGGTTATGGCAAAGCTGTTCATAAACTCACTTAATCGGTCAATTCAACCAGATCCTGTCTTAGAAAAAAAAAACCGATAAAATTAAAGTTGGATTAGACTAGGTTAAGGTCTGGTTCAAAACCAGGCATTGGTTTAACCTGCTAAACCGATTAATTATTCTGACCTATGATTACAATTTTTTCTTTTTAGAAATGATTGATTATTTAAAAAGTCTCAAAACTCTTTAAAAAATATGATGCTAGTTAAATTAATAATAGAGGTCAAGCCATCTTTTTAATCTTTTTTCTGATTCAATTGCTAGCTTTTAAATGTAATTTATATTTAAATGAATATTTTGGCCCAACTTTTAATACTTTCCAACTCGAACTAACTCGTCTCACTTAAATTTAATTGTTCGTTTTCTTAAAGCAGAGGTGGAAGGTGTCTATTTTGAGACAATTCTCACGTTTGTTTCTTTAATATAGACATGGCTTTTCACATTTGCTCTAAAGCATGGTCTGAAGCAAGATAATTATATTCAAACCTATCATTTCCGACTCAAATTGAGAAAATAAGAGAAAAAAGGATGAGAAGAAACCTTAGAAAACTCTTAAATATCTCCAAGATTATCCCTCAAGTACTCCAAATCCCCTATAAAGCTCTCTTCCAAGATGCTCCTTTTCATTTTTCAAGTCCTTTAGTCTCGAATGCCTCATTTTTTATTTCCCTTCATTAAAACCCTCATATTTTGGGCATAAAACGCATAATAGTATTGGCACTTCACTCACCTTAGTGAGCATGTCACTCGCTGAAATGACGTAGAATGAGAAATTCCTTATGTATCTTTGCTTGTTTTGGCGAGTGTGTTGCTCGTTGAGGCGAATGATACAAATATAACTCTTCTAAAACTCGCTTTAATAAAGATATCACTCATTGAGGCGAGTGCTATAAAGCATTTTCCTTGCCGAGTTATTTTCACATTAGAGAGGGTGTTGACCTTGAAGAGGGCAACAAGGTGTAACTTCCTCAAACTTTTTATTAGCCTTTTCCCTATTTTTCTAGCTTCAAGCTTTGATATTTCTTTGTTCTATTCTCCCTTTTTTTTTTATAAAAGGACAATATTATTTCACAATAGCTAGTTTAACATACAAACATATATATAAAAACGTAGGCCCAGATATAATACAAAGTACCATACAGCAACGACATATGGGCCTATTATATGGGCTTTCAATAGCTGGTAAACTAAGTATTATACAAGACCTGCTCTTCAGTGATGGTGCAACACGAGGAAAGCAACCACATGATAGCCCAAAGGATATCATCTTGTTCCAAACAAGGGAAGATCGAACCAGCTGCACTCCATAAGCACCAACACAAGGAAGAGCAGAGGGTAAGCCGTATTGAAGCTTCAAACGAGATTGAAGTATGATGGCGTCTACACCAATGTTGTTTGAGAAATCATAGAATCCCATCTGTTGAGATAATATGAAGACCAGGGATATCCAAAAGATAGGAAAGCCTGAAATACCTGCAAGAAAAACAAAGAAAAAGCACAAACATAGCAGTAGATAAAGTAACCTATATATTAAAGGAATTTAGCACCAAAAAATCATCACGGCATTCCCATAACTGTGATGATTCATAAGGAGTTGCTTCATGGCACACTAAGGTGAGCTCTGACAACTGGAGGCTCGCCTATGTTCAGAGAAAGCTCAGTCGAAACATAATCATTAATGTCTGAACTAATTAATTCCTTCAAATTCTGCCTTAGATATCCTATGAGGAACATGACCATTCTGATGCACTTCACCCAAAATGCGATGAACAGGATCAACATCATTATCATATAGGCGTAGAGCATGGAAGTCTTTAGCATTAAGGACAATAATCCGCATATACGACATATTATTACAGTTATGAATGAGCAGTGAGGGACGACGAAGGGTGGGAAATGAGACCCTAAGTCTAAAAAGCAAGCCACCAGATGAGCATGAATATGAGATATTGGGATAATCATGTCATAACCTACACGATGCGAAGCTTCCCAGCGAGATTCATACAATCCATGCATCCGATAGATTGCATAGGTATATCGAAACCAAATGTATTGTGGTTCAAACCATCGCAAGCAAGGTAGCCTGAAAGTCGAGTGTTCCAGAGCAACTGGAATAGTAGCATGTGTATGAACGTTATATTCCATGATGAAAGAAATATCTCCCGTGAAAATTCTTAGGAGGTGTTTTCCCTCAGTAAACCATCGGTGGAGCTGGCGTTAAAAAGAAACTTTAGTGAAACTTGAAAAAGCTTGGGTCTCTTCCATGTTGAAAAAACAGAGCAGGTGCATACGATGATAAACCAGTGAAAGAGAATGAGTATAACTGAGGGATGTTAGATTATTATTATATTATCATATTAGTTATATTTAGGATTAATAATAATGTTTAGGTGGCCCGTAGTCAACATATAGGCCCAATTGTCAAAGTTAGGGTTTTTCATTATAGGTTATCTATATAAAGGGGGTTTTCTGATGGGGAAAACATACCAATGCCAAAATCATTAGATACGGAAGATAACCAAATTACAAAGAGCGTTTCTTCTCTCTAACTTCTGGGTTCCCTAACTGGTTAAGGCTATTACAACAGATACCATCACTGTGCCGTACTCCAGTTAGAAGAGCTTTGGGTGATTTCTGACAGTGTTCTATTTTGTAGTTCCACGTAGATCTTTCACTCATCAAACAATAGCAATGGTGAGAGGTATTTCGACTTCCGCTGTATTATTCATTCTGATTAAAGATAGCATATATGATTGATATATGTTGTTTGTATAGCTATCTTATTCTCACATGTGGGATCAGAGCCATTATTTTTTCTCTACCTTTCTATTTGTTGATCACATGAAATTAATTTTTGTATGATAATTTCATTTATGGATCTGCTTGTCATGAGCATTATCACTTTAAGTTTTCCCTTCTTGTTGAATTTCAATCTGGGTTTTGATTTTCAATCAGTTGAAGCCAAACATTTTTGGAGAAAATCAATCTATTTTTGTTCCAACGTTTATTTCAGTTTCAGTAAACTATTTTTTCGTTGAACGAATCCTCTGAAATTTTGAAAAATTATGAAGAAAAGGAAACGGGATTTTTCACGTGGATACTCGTTGGTTTTCAAATTTTTGCGCGTTGAAACCATGAAAGAATTGTGGAGATAAAACCTCCATTAAGTTGTGTGCAAAACCCGAGGCTTTTTCCGGCCATAACGACACCAAAAACGAGCTCAGCATCGCCGTTAATGATGGCTGGAAGCTCGATGGCAAAACAATTGAGGAAGAAGGTGCAGACCCGGGTCACACACTCTGGGTCTGGTTAGGGCATCAGATCCGGGTGGGGAGGAAGAAGAGTCAAAATGGTGCGTTTTGACTTAAGTCAAAACGACGCCGTTTTGACTCATGCAAGAGCTCTTCTTCAGTTGCGCGTGAAACGACGCCGTTTGGGCCTTAGTGGAACGCTGCGTTTCACTTATGCAGCGAGCTGGGCCGTCGAGTTTTTGGGCCTGGATATTTGGGTCTTTTATAAAAAAAATTCTGCTCTTTGGGCCTGATCGTTTTGGGCTATATAAAAAAAATTAAAAAGGTTTCTGGGCCGTTTTTTAATTTTATTTTTCGGCCAGTTTTTGTTTTTCTTTTGGGCCACGTGCTTTCAACCTACTTTTGTGTTTGTTTTTGGTTTCTGGAATATTTTGCTAGGGCCTTGCTGATGGACTTTAATTTTGGCTACATATGTTTATGTCCAGAAACATTAAAAAATAAATATATGTGGATATTTGTAAACTAATTTGATTTTCCGTGACATATATTTGTATACATGTTCATTTTAGGCTGTGAAAATTCAATTTTTGTCCTATTTTACTTCTGGAATTATATTTTAGGCTTTTCTAATATTTTAAATTGTTAAGCTATTTATATGTTAAATTCCAGAAATTATATATGGCTAAATATATTGACTTTTGTGATTGTTTTAATTGTATATGTCATATTTTTAGCATGTGTAGTTATTTTAGCATCATTTTTAATTGTTTAAATTTAGGAAAATTAATCTTGGCTATTTCACATATTGGAATTATTAAGTGATATATGCTATAGATTAATTATTAAATAATATTTTTTGTGGATGCTATAATTAGTGGGAGTTTTATTAAATTAAATAAAGGTCAAATTAATTTAATAATTCCCAATAAAGCATGTGCATATAATTGAATTTAATGATTGCACATTATGATATTTTGTGATATGCTTTTGCCTTAAAGGAGTAGCCACAACATCCTTTTTCTTAAGCTGTATACATCACATATGGTTAGAAAATATATATTGTAATTAAATATGCAATTATAATTAATCTTAGCCCACAGGTAGATATTTATAAGAGTATATTTAATTAAGGTGGGATAAAATGACCTTATTATTTCCTAAGTTGCCCACAGGTATTAGGAGATATAAATGTGTTTTAGTTCCATCATTTTGAGATAAATACATGCTATGCTAATTTCTTTGCCCACAGGTAGATTTTCGTGATACGTATTTATATTTGTATGCTTTTATTGGTTTTTTCTAAAGCATGCATGTCACAGTGAATTGTGATTGCCTCAAATTATATCTCTAATTTCTATTTTTGATTCTTTGAATAACGCAACTAATATTCCATCTCAGTTTCCCACTAGCATATTGGCTCCAGCTGGTAGGAATATATTTTTGGATAACAACAACTTTTCTGAATGGAAGGATGATATCCTTCTGCAACTAGGGTGCATGGATATGGATTTTGTCCTTGAGACACCCAGGCCCCCTATGTCCGCTGATTCAGCAGATGAGGAAACTAAGGAGTACCATAGGCTTTGGGAGAAGACTAATTGTCTTGCCATGCTACTCATAAGGACTAGGATCCAAAAATGCCTTCAAGAAGCGATCCCAAAATGCCAGACCGCTAAGGAATACTTGGAAGCTATTGAGAAACAATATAAGTCAACTGACAAACAGATGGGTGGTTCCATCATGTTGGAGTTGTGCTCTATGGAGATCCATGGTCTTGGCGGGGTGCGAGAACATATTATGAAGATGAGAGATTTATCCTCTCATCTGAAATCCTTTGATATGGAGCCAACTGAGCAATGCTTGGTGCAATTAATTCTGAAATCCCTTCCAAAACAATATGAAACTTTCAAAATCTCCTACAACACACATAAGGATATATGGACAATTGATGAGCTCATGTCCATGTGTGTGCAGGAGGATACTAGACAGTTATTAAAGGGAAAGGGTGCACCTAAGAAATCTCATATGGTGGAAAGCTCCAATAAGGGTAGCGGCAAGAAGCAGGAAAAGAGGGATGATAAAAAGAAAAAGAAGAAGATTCCTCCTACTAAGGCCGACATAAAGAAGGATGTCAGGTGTTTCTTCTGCAAGAAGAAAGGGCATATGAAGAAAGATTGCCATAAAAGAAAGGCTTGGTTTGAGCATAAAGGTATGCTAATGTCCTTTGTTACTTTTGAAGCACATAATGTTAGTATCCAAAAGGATATATTGTGGATTGATACCGGTGCTCAAATACATATTTCTACTACCATGCAGGGCTTTCTAACAACCAGGCCTCCTCATCCCAATGAGGCTAAAGTCTTATCAGGAAGTAGGAAAGGAGATCCGGTGAAAGCAGTTGGAACTTTTCGAATTGTTTTTTCAAATAATTTTGTTTTGGACTTACCAAAGACATTTTATGTACCCTCTTACAAGAGGAATTTGATTTCATTATCTAAACTTATTCCGTTTAATTATGATATTTTGTTAGAAAAGGATTTGAAATATTTAAGTTTGAACTCTATTCCAATTGCTGATGTTGTTATGATTGATGGTTTATTTAAAATTGTTTCTGGATATTCAAATGTTTTTTCTGCTACGCATGGTGTTAAGAGAAATATGATGAATGAGAACTCTATTAGCTTGTGGCATAAGAGATTAGAACATATATCTACTGACAGGATCTAGAGGTTAACTAAAAAAGGAATCCTTACATCTTTAGACCATTTAGATCTTGGTACCTGTGTGTGGACTGCATAAGGGGAAAGCAAACCAATAAGTCACATAAGTGAGCTAAAAGAAGTTCTGAATTGCTCGAAATTATACACACTGACATATGTTGCCCAGATTTAACCGCTCACGGTCAAAAGTACTTCATTACCTTTATTGACGACTTTTCGCGATACACGTATATCTACCTGCTTTATAATAAAAGTGAGGCACTAGATGACTTTAAGGCATATAAGGCTGAAGTAGAAAAACAGATTGGAAAACTGATCAAGATCATGAGATCTGATAGAGGTGGTGAGTATTTCGGTAGATACACTAGTGAAGGACAAGCGGCAGGTCCTTTTGCGGATTTTCTGCGAGAGCAAGGTATAGTTGCACAATATACCATGCCTAGCTCACCTCAAATGAACGGTGTAGCTGAAAGAAGAAATAGGACCTTACTTGACATGGTTAGGAGCATGATGAGTAGCTCCAAACTGCTAATTTCCTTGTGGAAGGAAGCACTCAAGACAGCTGTACACATTTTGAACAGGGTTCCAACAAAGGCAGTGTCTAAGACACCCTTTGAAATCTGGAAAGGTTGGAAACCCAATTTAAACCACTTTAAGGTATGGGGCTGTCCTGTGGAAGTAAGAATGTATAATCCACAAGAAAAGAAATTAGATCCTATGACCATTAGAGCTTACTTTGTTGGCTATGCGGACAGGTCAAAGGGTTACAAGTTTTATTGTCCTCCACCTTCAGTGCGTTTTGTAGAATCTTGGAATGCCAAGTTTCTTGAAAATGATGTGATTAGTGGGAGTGATTAGATTGTAGACAATCACATTAAGGGATCCCTTAGCACAACTGAGGAAGGGACATCGGTTGTTGGCGACATTTCTACCGCTAGATATGTCACGCCAATTGAGACTGTCCCAATACCCATAGTTGATCATGCGAGATGTGTGGAACATATACCTGAAGGTCCACCTGTCACAAATACAGACTTACCACCAGTTGTGACAGAGAAAGTTCCGAACAAGCAACCTGACCCAACCCAAGAGGTTGAGTTAAGGAGATCAACAAGGGTAAGAAAACCGGCAATTCCAGATGACTACGTAGTGTATAATGCTGAAAATGACTGTGATATTGGCATTGATAATGATCCATTAACATTTTCTCAATCTATGAAAAGTGAGAACTCCAAATTGTGGTTTAATGCTATGAATGAAGAAATGAACTCCATGGCAAACAACCATGTATGGGAACTTGTAGAATTGCCTAGTGGGTCCAAGGCCATTGGCTATAAATGGGTTTACAAAACCAAAAGGGACTCACAAGGTAACATTGAGCGGTACAAGGCAAGGTTGGTTGCTAAGGGCTTCAATCAGGTGGAAGGAGTCGATTAAAAGGAGACATTTTCTCCTGTTTCGACTAAGGATTCTTTCCGTATTAACATGGCATTGGTTGCGCATTTTGGCTTGGAGTTACACCAAATAGATGTTAAGATTGCTTTTCTCAATGGTGTTCTTGAGGAAGAAGTCTACATGAAGCAGTTTGACGGTTTTGTTGCAAAGGATAAGGAACATTTGGTATGCAAAATTAGGAAAATCAATATATGGCTTAAAGCAAGCTTCTAGGCAGTGGTATTTAAGGTTCCATGAGGTAATCTCTTCATTTGGTTTCGTTGAGAATATCGTGGATCGGTGTATATGCTACAAGAATAGTGGGAGAAAATCCATATTTTTGATTTTGTATGTCAATGACATATTACTTGTAACCAATGATTTATGACTGTTACGTGAGGTGAAACAATTTTTGTTTAAGAACTTTGATATGAAGGACATGGGTGAGACATCTTATGTCATTGGCATTAAGATCCATAGGGATAGAGCAAAGGGTCTTCTAGGCCTTTCTTAAGAAACCTATATCAACAAAGTTCTTAAGTGTTTCAGGATGAGAAACTGTTCCCCTAACGTTGCTCCAATTCAAAAGGGAGATTTCTTCAGTTTAAGTCAGTGTCCTGACACAGAACTAAAGAAAAATGAGATGGAAAATGTTCCCTATGCCTTTGCTGTAGAAAGCTTTGATGTATGCACATGTCTGCACAAGCCCTGACATAGCTTTTGCAGTAGGCATGCTGGGGAGATACCAATGCAATCAAATACATTGGGGAGCTGCAAAGAAGGTGTTTAGGTATCTCCAAGGCACCAAGCACCTTATGTTGACTTACAAAAGGACAGAGAATCTTGAAGTGACGGGTTACTTAGATTCTGATATGGGAGGATGTGTGGACACCAACAAGTCTACGACATGTTACATCTTCTTATTAGCAGAGGGAGCTATTTCCTGGAAGAGTTCCAAACAGACACTCACAGCTCCTTCTACTTGTGATGCTGAGTATATCGCGTGTTTTGAGGCAAGTTCACAAGCTATCTAGATAAGGCACTTCATTGCTGGACTAAAGATTGTAGAATCAATCTCCAGGCCAATCAAGATGTATTGCGATAATGAAGCAGTAGTGGCCATAGCAAGTAAAAGGAGTGGAAGCAAAAAGTTTATTGAGCTTAAATTCCTTAGCTTGAAAGAAAGAATTGTTGATGGTCAGGTCACTATTGATCTCATCCGAACAAAGAAAATGCTAATTGATCCTTTGACTAAAGGGATGAAACCGAATGAGTTTGCTATACATATACCTCATATGGGGACTGTAAGTCTTTTTGTGTAATTGAGGTGTGCAATGAGTATTTTTGGGATTTTGTTTATTATCTCTATGGTTGTTGTGTACACTTTTGATGTTGATGAGATTAATGAAAAGTTAAGGTTTTATTTTGGAACCGAATATTTGAAGGTTTATTCATGGAGCGATACCCATTAGGTAAGGAATGCTGTTTGTAATACATGAAAGGTAATACTTTAAGATAAAGGATTTATCGCCATGATTTTTGCAGTATGACCTTAGTTGATTTGACTAAAGGGAGCAGTTGACATACAAAGTACGGGCCAAGTGTGAGAATGTTAGATTATTATTATTATATTATCATATTCATTATATTTAAGATTAATAATAATGTTAAGGTGGCCACGTAGTCAACATATAGACCCAATTGTCAGAGTTAGGGTTTTTCATGATAGGTTATCTATATAAAAGGGGTTTTCTGATGGGGAAAACATACCAATGCCAAAATCATTAGATATAGCAGATAACCAAATTACAGAGAGGTTTATTCTCTCAAACTTCTGGGTTCCCTAACTGGTTAAGGTTATTACAACAGATACCATCATTGTGCCGTACTCCAGTTAGAAGAGCTTTGGGTGATTTCTGACAATGTTCTATTTTGCAGTTTCATGTAGATCTTTCACTCATCAAACAATAGCAATGACGAGAGGTATTTCGACTTCTGCTGTATTATTTATTCTGATTAAAGATAGCATATATGATTGATATATATCGTTTGTATGACTATCTTATTCTCACAAGGGAGGCATCGGTAATACTTATAAGCCAGTTCTTATTCTTGGAGGAAAGGAAACCACTTTCATGCAACCCAGAATATTTTAAGACGTGGCATCTTATCACTAAGCAATGAGCTTCAAATAATGAGGAGAAGAGAGTGAAGATATGCATCCTCTGTTTAAGCTCCAGCATACCTTCCTTTCCAGAAAAATTCTGACAAGATTTCTGCAGCAAATTAATTAACGGGCCTTGCTGGATAATGGAAAATTTTGCTCTGCTGTCACTTAATGATGTGTTAGGAACAAAGCTTGTCAGAAAATCATGTTTAAATTTTTTGGACTTATGTGCCAATGTTGGATTAGTGACAGCTAAGGCTCTTTTTCTAGAAAGATTAGCTACATCAAACTTAAAAAGGCCTCCATTTGTCATCGTCCTTATAGAATTCAAAATATTTATCAGAAGAATCAGGATATCTCAGCTTCTTGGACTTAGGTAGATTAATGTTCCAATTTTTGCTTTGTTTTAAACCAGAAACCAAATATTCAGATGAATGGATCGATTGACCAGATTGAGCCCAAAGAGAAGTTCCTGTCATTTTCCTAGTGTAATACCTGTTATGAGAGAAATTGATATGGGATGAAGATGGATCAACACCAGCAGCTGCCACATTCACCAAGTGCTGAGAAAATGACAGAGCACAATGCCTTGAAGTATGGAGCAAGGAACCTCACATTTGACATAAAATTCTGACTTGCTCTAAAAAGAAACTTAACTCAACACGCTTGCTAGAAGACAGAATTACCTCCTGAGGAATGAAAACGCTTGGCTGCTGTATGAACATACAAACCTTAATCCTAAAACCAGAGTTTCGAATTTTGCTTAATGGATCAAGCCTAACAAAGGATCCAAACCAACGTCCAATAATTCTTCCAACCTGCTCAGTATAATACTCCACAGGTAATCCAAAAACAGAAATCCAAACATGAGCCTGATCAAGATTTAATCGTTGAACTGGAGTTTCAGGAAGCCAAGAAGCAAATATGCATAAAAATTCCTTAATCTCCATGAACCTTGGCTCAAAATATAATCTCTATTATCCCTCTTAGCTTGAAAGAATATTATAAAATGATTTCCATAAGATTGAGAGATTGAGACCTTCTTTTTCAATTGCCAATGAGCATTAATAAGAGACTGAAGTTTTTATTTATGAATCAAGTGCTTCGAGAGAACCCGCATAAATAGATAATGATTCTTGAAGTAACCATGTCCCGCAGATGATGAAATAGGAAATTTCATGATAAACAGAACAAAGCAGCACACAAGAAAACAAAGAAGTAGACTGATAATATAGAAACAGAAACCAAACTGGAAGTCCAAAGCTAGAAAGGAGTATATAAACAAATGATGAAAGATCAGAAGCATGAAAGTTAGAGATTGCGAAAATAGAGAGTAGATTCTCTCCCTCCGAAGCTTAGGTCTTCAGAGCATGCAACCTCAGTTCAACAAGTTTTTTCTCTCATCTCATTTTGTTCTATTCTCCTTACCAAAGAGAAAGTTTGAAATTTCTCTACATAAAGCATACAATTTATTACAAGACTAAGAAATTTCTTTGATTTAGTGTGGCAATGAACCATGCACATTATCTTATGTGCATACAAAAATAAGTAAAAAATCATATGATAAATTTTTAAAGTTAACAACTCGCCAACCCCACTTTAAACTCGAACATTGTTAATTTTATAATTATTTGTTATATTTTTTGAAAAAATATACTAACAAATTAACCTTAAAATTCTTATACAAACACAAGTACACATGTATATAAAATTTATTCTACATAACTATTTTATTAATGGGTTAAGGGTTTTAGATGCCCTCAAAGTTTTTTCGAAGGAGCCTCCAGAATCCGGAAGTTTTTTTTATCTTAAATGCCCTGAAAATATTATTTCATAGTTTTTATGCCCCAATTTACTTGTAACATCCTATATATATATATATTTTGGATTAATAAGTATTAATAATTTTATTGTAAATTTCATTTAATATTTTATTATTATTATTTTATAAATTAATATATATATATATATACTTGTATATTTTGACACATGAAGATAGGAGATAAATGATGTATTGATAAGACAATAGATGACATCATCAGTGGCTTTGAGAAGTTGAAATGGATAAAGTTTGGGTGACTTGGGGATCAAGAAGGAATAGATAAAGATTAGAAGAAGATAATATCCTATTCCATGTAAGGGATAAGGGGTTAATAGATAGTAAAAGGCTGACTTAGAGAACAAGTTGATAAAGGTAAGGATTAATATTTATCAATGGATAATTTTGGATGACTTGAATTGGAGAAAAAGAAATGAAATGGGCGAGAACTTAATAAATGTATAAAGGATACGAAATGAAAGGTAAGAAGTGAGCCATATCAATGCTTATATATATATGCTCTTCTATTTTGCTTCAAAGCAAGAAAGAAAAGAAAAGAAGGAAGTGATATATAAGAGTTTTCTTATTAAGTGATACTACCTTGCTTGATTCTTTATTTATTGTTCTTCTTTCCTTCTTTCTTTCTTATTCAATTGATTCTACTATTTCCAAACTGATTTTGAATGTAAAATTTTATTCTTACTGGTTTGATTAAATTATGTAAGAAAGACCAGATATTATTGTTGTGTGTTGAATTATGTGAACGCCCAAGAAATTAAGTGTGAATTTCTATTGATTGTGGGTCCACTCTATGGAACGCCATAACTTGTCTTAGTAATGATGTCTGTGTGATGTGGGTGCTCAAAAAAATTATTATATCTGTGCAAATTCTCACATAATTTTATACCTATGAAGTTTCTCTTGTAATATATATCTGAACAGATTTTCTCAAATGTTTTTATTGCAGGGATTTAAAATGTTTTCTGCTTAAATAGCAGTTGGACATTATTAGTTAAAATCTATTTATTTAGTATCACTCATATTTTATCTTAATGTCTCAGATGAAAAAATAAAGACAACCAAGTTAGGATAGACTAGATCAGCTACCTAAAACTTCTCCTGGGAATTATGCTTTTATGAAGATTGACCAAAAGTAGTGGACAAGGAATCTCCTTGGTTATTTGAAGTCTTTTCTAGGGAATGTTGATCATAATATTATCTATTTGAAATTTTATGTTCATGGTGAAATATGATTCACCTTTTGTATTAAACTTCCAGAACATTTAAGAACCTTAACCTGATCCACGTCATCACCCATTCAACATGGATTTAATCTAACATGGCATTCAATCTGACATGGCAAATGTCTATTTGTTTGTCCGTTAACTTAGTACATAAAAGCTACAAAATAATACTTTCAGGATATTTAACATTAAAAAAAAACTTTCAGATGCTGGAAAATCCTTCAAGGAAACTTCGAGGGCATATAAGAACCGTAATCCTTTTATTAATACAACAATGTAAGTGAAGGAAGCGAGATACTCCTATTGTGTACTTACATCCTTGTAAAATGGATTAGTCAAATGTCAATATCCTCAAATCCCAGTAAATAAATCCAAAAAAATAAAAAAAATGTAAGTGAATGCAAAATGAACAAAAATCAAGAATAGAAACAAGTTTTGTCCGAAAATTTCATATTTCAAGTTTTGATAAATAATAAAACATGATTATTTATTGTGTTAATTTTCATGATGAATAATCACGTAAGTTGACCAATCCGTAGCTTGTTAAGTTGAACAACTCTGTTTCAAAACGAGTTGATATTTTGATGTTTTTACAAACAATAAAGCATGATTAGTTATCAAAGAATGTATAGAAACTAAATTGTTATGAGCTAATTTGTTTTAAAATACTTATTTATATTTAAAAACAGGGGGGCTCTTGAAAATGAAAAAGGACAAATCAATCGTATAAATTTGAGAAATCTCAAATTAGATTCTAGAGAGAAATCTGTGATTTTCATATATTACCGAAAGACATAAATGCTTATATCGGTTGGAGTTGTAACTTGTTAACATGACTTGAAAATCATTATGACGAGATTTCCCAACATATGCCTTGTCAATTTCTAATGAAAAAAGTCAAAGTTGTCAATTGTTAACATGAACATAGAAATCATTATGATCAAGGTGAAAATTTCTACATTGAAGTTGTGAATTATTATATTATGCCTTGTTAATTTCTAATGGAAAAAGTTAGAGTTGGAAATTGATAACATAAACTTGAAAATCAGTAGAATCAAGTTAAAAATCCCTATTTTAAACTAGTGAATACTAATAATATATTTAACAATTATAAGGGAATTTATGTCTTCATAAGATGTAAAAAAAAATCCAGATTCCTCCTTGGTGTTTGATTTGAGATTTTTTAGATTTAAGAAACCGATTTATTCTTTTCTGTTTTCAAAGGTATTTTTGTGGAATTTTCACACAAAACAATATAATCTTTTTGTCAAAATATATTCTTATTTAAAGGTTTCGATAAATAATAAAACATGATTATTTATTGTATTAAATTTTCATGACAAAATCATCACGTTTTATTATTATGTTTAAATAAGAAGCTGATAATTCCAAAAAAGGAATAATATGCAATCGTTATCTTTTTAATACTCATATAGCTATAAATGTAGAACATAGTTTAGAGTAAATCTTGATTCTAAATATAAGTCTTTTTTTTTTTTTTACCAATTATACATATTTTTCATTTTTTCCATTTTCCAAATTAATTTGTTTAACTAATTAACTTACAAGCTTTCTAAATCTTTGTGAATTAGCTAAATGAGATAAATAACACAAGAATAATAAGTACTATGTACTAATTTTTCTTAAATTTCAGACACTCGCTTTTGGTGAAAAACAAAAAATAAAATAAAATAGAAAAACCTCCCTCTTGGTGCCAAAAAAAAAAAAAAAAAAGATCCTCTTGCTAGTGCCAGTAAACGAGACTGCCCTTCCATTTTCAGACTCTCTTGCGACCTAAGCAACTTTTGCTCCTCACTCTCTCTGCAATTTCCTTTCGATTCAGTGAGAATGGCTCTCTCTGTCTTCTCATTCTCTCTCCTTCTCCAATTTTCGTTGCTCTCTTGCCTCTGTTTCGCTAGAGTTGCAACGGATTTCAATGAGCTTCGAGATTCTGACCTCCCTGTCTCTCCTCCCAGCGTTCCTCAACAGGTTCTTTCTTTCTCTTTCTTTCTGCTTATTTCACTGTCCTTTATGATGACAATGGCGACGACTGAGTAATTTGCATTTCGCTCTTGATTTTTTCTGAATTTGCGTGCGTTCTTTGTGTTTGAATCTTATTATAATGGTTAATTTGAATTCTTTTACTACATTCTTTTTAAGATTTTCCGTTTTCTTGGCTTGATTTTTTATTATCTTGTTAATTTAATGCATAATATCGACCTGGCTCAACTAGATAGTGCCTTCTGAGTAGCAAGATGGTGCCTTTTGAGCATCTTTTAAACAGAGTAGACATCTTTTCAAGATGAAGTTCAATACTTGCTCAGTGCGCTTAGTCTTCTCTAGAATGTTAAATTTAGATGCTAAAAACTGTTAAATTTCACTTCAATAGAAAACTATTGTTTTGAAAACTTTTAGAGGTTTGACTTTAATGGGTGCATTGCTGGGTTTGTAGTTTTAATTTTTATACTCCCTTTGTTCCTATAAAACCTATTCAAGAAGGTGAGTTTGTTCCTAAATATGAGATTTTTTTTTTTAATTTTTTTTTACATTTTTCTCAACTTTTCCCTAAATACTCCTCAATAATAAATAAAAAATAGATAGAGAGTTGGAACAAAGTTAGATGGTTAGGACTTTTGTGTGGGTTAATAATTCTTATATTAAGAAACGGATGGAGTATTTCATTATTCTACTTCGTGTTTCTACATCTTTTTGTACTCATTTCAACTAGTAATTTGCATATTGTTTATGATTGTTGTGAATTTGCGTGTGCTCTTTGGTATTATGCGGTTTAGCACTTTTGTGTAGCATTTAACCTTTTTTCCCCCCAAAATTTGCTTGACTTGACTTTTAATAATCTTGTTACGCAATTATTTTATAATCTATTTTCAAAATGTGCTTGAATCAAGTTCACATAATCTTTGAGGGGATGAGGACACCTACCCTTTCATGGGATGTAACAAAGCCTCTACCAGTGGGATCTGGTAATCTGAATGTATTAGTCTGACTGTTCGATAATAACCAAATTCTGGATTTCAATGTCATTTCTCGATTAAAATTCTAGTATTACTTAGTTGCAGTCTTCTATCCATTTTATATTCGTAATCACAACCTAACTTGAAAAACCGAGGAACTGACATCTGGGTTGTTTTGCTTTAATTTCAAAGCAAGCTTCACACTTTTTTGTGTGGGCGGCACATAGTGAAGTTCATTACTTGTGAATAAGAATACTCTGATTTTATATTGATCCAAGCCCTCTCATGACTGTGGCTGTGTGTGTGTGTGTGTGTGTGTGTGTGTGTGTGTGTGAGACCTGTTACCGTCACGGTGCTGATAGATGCAATTTTGAGTCTTTTCGCGTTTAATATCTTCCTTTTAACTGATATCTTGATGTACAACAAGGCATGATCATTAACCTGTTAACGGGCATTCTGAAATTCAGAAGATGAAAATAGCTATTTATTTAGACACACAATATATTGCAAACATTCCCATCCATACTCTAGCCAAGCGTAGAATGATCATTAACTTTACGATAAAGCTTGGTCTTGCATTTTGGGTTTAGCATGGATTTTGTGATTAGTTGTATTTTCTAGAAGGCTAAATTTCGACCATAAGAAAACTTTAAAACTTCACACTAATGGTGTCTCTTACCATAAATAATTTGTCTTGAAAACTTAAAAGAGATCCAAATTCTGTGCATCCATTAGTAATTGAAATTTATACGTGTTTCTATGTCTTTTACTCTTTTTGTATGTTTTCCCTGATTATATTTTAGATGCGATCCAAAGATTCCTTGTCTTCCATCTGATTTCCCGAACCGTACAACGCTCTGTCGCCCACTGAAATTGTTTCACTCCACTGTTCAAAATAATCTTATTACAAGTTATAGCCATCAATGACAAGTTTTCAGGCCCTTTTATAAATGTTACTAGTATTTTATCAAGAATTCTAAGAGAAAAACAGCTACTTAAATTCACCCACTTAATATTATCCATCGTATCTTCTTTATCACCCCTGCACATCCTGCTCTACTCCTATTGTCTTCAGCTGCCCCAGCAAAATTCAACTTGACCCAACCCAAAGAAAGAAAATTCCTTTAATGAACTTACTTCCAATCTTTTTTATATACACAACCTTCAATTAGATTACTTTTTTTTTCTTTCGGCCTGACAATTTGATTACCCAAGACCTTACAATCCCAGGTATATTTTTTAATAGCTAACTCAGGTTTCAATGGTATATCAAATACTTCTACAAACAACATTCTGTTTATCCAATTCCATAAACATCAACAACAAACTCCAAGTACTACATCCCAATTACCACTTCCTGCCAAGTTTTTAGCCAGATACTCATTTTTATTCAACTCCAAAAACTCAATAATGTGATTACCAGCACCCAAATTAAAGCATATATCAAAAACTTGTCAAGTGATGTAAACAAACAAATAAATAGGTAAAAATAAAACATTGCTTGGGCTTTATACAAAGCCTAAAAGATGAATATGAACCCCAATAATTTAAAATAAAGACACAATATTGACGATAATTAGCAAAGCCTAATGAAAACTTAACCAAGCCACTACTTCAAGCTATTTAAAATAAACAAACGCATATAAAATTTTGAGCCATAAACAAAGCATCATCTCGTTTGTAAGAAACCATTATTTTATATATTAATATTTAATCCTTAATTTACAAACATTGACAAACCCATGCAAAGGCACACAAACGCAGGATACAACAAACACTGCAAATAGATTTAAAAGAAATGTTCATGTGTATATCTTGCCAAAAGTGTCTGATACAATTGAAGGTGAATAATAAAGGTACAATTTACAAATACCATACAAGTGTCAAAACAGTTCTCTGGAAATCCGTAATACAAACTACAGTCAGCCAGCCAGACCCTTAATCACATGAAACAACCACTATAACTCAAGCATCAACCGTTGAGTTCTTTATTTTTGCTACAGAATAATTAACTCTCAGTTCCTACTCCTGATAAAGTAGACTATTAATCTTTTAAATCAACATATATCACTGCCAAGATGAGATATCTTGACCATTTTATATACTCCCTTCATTTAAACATTTAACACCCAAAGTTCTAAACAAAACCAAATCAGCATTCGTTTCAATCCCTTCTCGGCTTAAGAAAATCAATATAATTTGAAATCTGAAACTATGTGTGCATTGAAGCAGTAAAACTCTAGTTTGACAAATCATAAATCAACCATATATATAAATTTCATTCCAATAAAACCATAAGACAATCGAAATCAGCATTCATTTCAATAGATATAAATGAAACCAAATCAGCATTCATTTCAATACCTTTTAGATTTTGGTTTCCCCCAAATTAGCACAATTTTGACCGTTTATGTGTGTGTGTGTGTGTATAGCTTTTATCCACAGAAATTGAAGTCTAATCTTCAATACCAAGACAAAAAAGGGCAAGCTTGTGCAAATTCGAAAATCACCCCAAACCAAAATATTTAGCCATGCAGTGCTATAATTCATTTATATGATTATAATTTGTTCACATTTAAGGGTATGCTTATGTCATTATATGATTTCATACTAATGATACAAATTATATGCTTTTTATATGAATGAATAGCTTGTGTAAGTAATCTATCATGTGCCACCAGCCACATAAACACCTGTATTCTTTTTGTAACTCTTAATCTCAATATTTTCTATCAAATCTGATCATTCTTTCTCTCCCCATTTCCCCGAAATCTCATGTACATATCAGCCACTGCATACTATCTTCAGATTTATCCATCTACAAAATCCTATCTTTCCCTTCATTCACACATGGAACTGGAATAGCCCAGATTTTCTCCAATATATCACATCCTTATTCCAATTATCATTACTGCACACAAGTTCTTTCACAAGAGTAATCAGAATTATTTAGCTCAATATGACAGAAATAAGCCAAACACATTCCTTTCTCTAATTAAACATCCGACCAGAATTTCACTTTCCTTCTATCACCAATCTCCCATCGAATACTTCCAACAATCTCTTCCCAGTTCTTTGCTACATGTTTCCATGTAATTGAATCAGACTTTTCGACACTACATTTATATAGCAGACTTTCTGCCCTACCTTACTTTGCTAGAAGAACTTGTAAATACAAGCTTTCACATCTTACCATTATATGCCATCCAATCCTCCCTAACAAAGCTTGATTCATTTCTCTCATACTTTTAATACCCATACCTCCTTCATCTTTAGGCTGCATACTGTATCCCAACAAACTGCATGGATTTTCCGATTACCCTCCCCCACATTCCAAATGAAATTTCTCAGTATTTTTTTCAATATCCCTACAAACTCCCAGTGGGAAATGTTCATGTTGCATATTAAAATAGATCATTTAAGGCTTTAAATAATTGTAACTTTGTTGGAGCTCCAAAAAAATTAGTACCCTTGACTGAATCTAAAAATGTTCAAATACATATAAGGCTTTCATGTGCAAACATAATTTTTAATTCTCATTTAATTCTGTTTCAAAGGTTCAAATGCTTATAAGGCTTTCAAATGCTAGATCCTAATGTGTTTACTTCTCCACAGATACCCATTACGTCTACGGCTAAGAAGAGCATATCAAAGTTAGTTCTTTCAATTCTAGGAAACATTATAGCCGCAATTCTACTGCTGGTTGTGGGTCGCCTAATGAAATGCCTAAGAAAATATAGACTGCGAGGTAAGAAATAGTAAAGGGATTAAAATGCCACACTAAACAATTAATATTTGTTTTAGAGGCCTAACATTATTTATATATTTTAGGTCCACATTGTTATCAACATCAAGACCTTATAAATGCCACACATGGATTTTCAACTCTAATCAAGTCATCAAACAACGAAAACATATACTGGGGAACATTACATGATGGGACGCAAATAGCAATCAAGTTTCTGGCACCTAGTGTAGTTACAAACAAAAACTTTGCCCGCACGGTAATTATTGAAAAATTTTGCATTTGTTATTGTTTTTTTTCATAATAATAGGTATTAGAATATATTGGGAAATATATATATATTTGAATCATAATAGAGTCTCTATCAATCAGGGACATTATTTTCATGCAATTAATGTAGATTCTCCTCTCCCGTTGTATAAATAATACATCAGATGTACATGAATAAATCCGAACAATTCATGTTATTTCTCTTCTTCGCTTACATGGTATCAAAGTCCTAGGGTTCAATTTCGTTTTTCCAGTGAAATTGCTATACGCAGTTCATTGAAAAGAGATGAGAGAGAGAGAGGGGATCAAGTTTTAGGGCTCCATTTTCGGGCCGTGGTTCAATACATGCGCTGCAAGTGTAAGTTTAGAGAGGGCCGATCTGCGTTTACCATCCAGTCCGGCATCATTCCGGTAAGCATGTAAAGCTAAACATGCCATTCGCTCTATCGCCATTAAGCCACGTGTCAGTGTGTGGAGTCGTTTCCAGGCGAATTCTTTGACCAAACTTTCTCCTTTTGGCGTCGTCATCCATTTCTAATGAATGCTAGTGGTGATTGCATTCAAGTTTGACCTTTTTGGGGTTTCACACGATTTTTGGTTGGTGTTTTCAGTTTGTGAAGAGCTTTTCTGGTGAAATCTTTGATTGGATCTTTGTTGTTTGAAGTTGTTCTTGTGTTTCCGATGTGTTTCAATGGAGATTGTGTCTACATCTGGCATTTTTTTTTTGAATTTTCGGTAAGTCTCTTGTATTTTATGACAAAATTTCCACATTTCGACGACTTTCCCACTTTATGGCAAGCTTTCTCAGTTTTCCAGTAGAGTTATCTCAACTGATTGTAGGTTTGTGGTTTCCATTCTTTATTATTTGCGTGGTCTCAATTTGGTGTTATGGAGGTCATAATTCTGGTGCAGTTTCTCTTAGCCGATTTGTCCTGGGGTAAAAGTCCTTGTGATCCTGGGGTGAATGTCCTTTTTGTGACTTTGGTCGAATTTCGCTGTTTTCGACATTGCATTTGGTAGTCTAATAATTCTCTTAAGCTACTTTATAAATAATAGTTGGGATAATTCTGTGTTCACCAACATTGCTATGGTTTCTACTACGGAGTATGCACAATTTGTTCAGTATCGTGAGATGCAGAAGAATGCCACCTCATATGTGTGTGGCCTCGTCACATTAGGTACTTATGAGACATGCCTTGTTTCTACTTCCTCTTAATAGGTTATAGATTCTGGTGCTATTAATCATGACAGGTACCTGTCATCTCTTCTTTACATATGACTCATATGCCACATCATCGAGTTATTACCATTGTTAATGGTTCCTATTCCCACATCCTTGGATCTAGCTTTGTAAGTCTTATCCCATCAATTATGACCTTGCCTTTAATATTCTTTCTACCAGTCAACTTACCCGCCAGCTAAATTGTTGTTCCTCTTTTTACCCTACTTTATGCTTGATTCAGGATCTTATGGCAAAGAAGATTATTGGTAGAGAGTATGAATCTGGCGATTTAATGATATGGTATTTCAGGTGCCACGACCAGTTGCTTTCCCCAATGTTTTGAACCCTTTAAAAATACACAGTCGACTTGGTAATTTGTCTCTGGAAAAATTATACCCTCACTTTCAAAATGTGCCATCCTTAGATTGTAACTCGTGTGTTTGCCAAACACCATCTCCTCCCACTAATGCCTCGAGTGAATAAGCAAGCTACATCACTGATGAGTCCTCCTCTGGCCCATCATTTACTTACCTAAGGAAGAAGCCCAATGGTCTAACAAAAATCACAAGCGTAGGATATGGGACGAAGGACAATTAAGGGAGTTACTAGTTGACAGTTATAGAGTATAAGTGGAGGGAAAACATTGTAACAGGCATGAAAACTGTTGAGTAGTTGTGAGGAGAGAAGGGAGTGCCTCTCGAATGCATTCCCATTGCTAGTTCTTCCTTATTTCTGTCATTTCATTCTTGTAATTAGGACTCCTCCATTAGATTTACACTATGTGGAAGGAATATCTGTAGTTACCAATACAATATTTCGAGTATTTTCTCATCAAATGTATAAAGCGGTCGATTTGGGCATGGTCAGTACAAGAATGGAGACAAAAATCGAAGGTATGATTCTCGTCTTTTGCATGTTGAGCAGGATATTGAGCATTTAGCAGGCGACGTCTCCACAGTCAAGTGCGATTTGGCGAATTTGAAAGCACTCATGACTGATTTCTTCGCCAAATATCATTCTAGAAAGCATCTGTTGGTGACCGAAGTGGTGAATGAGGCTTCTTCTCTTCTTAGTAGTAAGGAGACAACCTGGTAACAAGGAGAAAATTCCTAGTACAGGTGCGGAGCTAACATTCCGAATCTAGGAGCAGAAATAGAAGTCGGAAATGAAGAACAAATTATCGCAGATCACTCTATTCATAGGAAGTTAGATATTCCTCTCTTTTCTGGTTAAGATCAGTTGGGATAAACTTTCAAGGCCACACAATATTTCAAGGTGAATCGAGAGGTGGATTCGGAAAAACTTAAGGCAGCTATTTTGTACTTCAAAGGGCAAGCATTTAATTGGTTTCAATGGAAGGAAACCCGTTCGCCGGTGACTAGTTGGATGAGTTGAAATGCGATCTGGTTCTACGTTTCCATCCATCTCAGTATGGGAGTATGTATGAGATGCTAATGACGCTCAGGTAAACCAAAGGTGTTGCCGATTACATTGAGTGTTCCGAATTGCTCACGGAAACATTAGGCAACTGCGATGAAGAGATGTTGATCACGGCCTTGATGAATGGTTTGCGTCTGGATATCAAGGCGGACCTCCGTTTGTTCAAGATCGGGTCCATGACGGAGCTCATAGACATGGCTTTACGTCTGGAGGAGCGCAACTAGGTTATGTCCAATATTTTTGGATCTAGAGCACTTGGGCCTACAAGGACCTGGGCTGAAAGCACACTTAGTAATAAGAAAACCCCACCCACTAGTATAACCACATTACCCAATAACGTGACTACTCCAGGACCTTCCATCGACTCTATTATCTAGACTCAAGGAAGCTCGAAGACTTAAGAACCACCTCCATACCAGTCACTTCCACTAATCGAACTATGCCTCGTAAGTATATGGATACATAAAGCGAGCGACGTCGAGAACAAGGCCTTTGTTTTAAGTGTGATGAGAAATATAAGCCTGGGCATCTCTACAAAAGGAAGCAGTTATGGGTGCTTATTTTGTCAGAGGAGGGAGTCGATGAGGGCGACAAGAACGCCGGATGTGTTCTTGAACCACCAATTATAGAGGAGCTCGAAGCCACACCTCCTAGAGGTCAACTAATGGCATTGTCCTTAAATGCTCTAGTTGGGTTCACATGTGGTAAGACCATTAAGCTTAGGGGATCTTTATGTAGTAAGGATGTCCTTGTCTTAATTGATTGCAACGCTACACAATTTTATACATAGAGACCTGGTTCACTCCTTGTCTCTTCCTGTGGATACTAATGTGTCTTGTATTGTGCAAGTGGGTGATTCTTGCAATGTCAAGGGCAGAGGTGTGTGTTGTGATGTATCTTACACATCCAAGGTTTACACATCATTCATAATCTGTACCCCTTTCAACTTAGGAGCTCAAATGTTATCCTAGGTGCGGATTGGCTAGCCTCCTTGAATGAGGTTCTTGTAAGTTGGAAGAGCTCAACGTTGAAGACAGATATGAGTGGCGAATGGGTATGTCTACAAGGTAACTCCACCTTTTATAGAACACCTAGGTCTTTCGATTCCCTGTGTTGTACCACCAAGGGAATGATGTTTTTTGTATTAAATTTGTGGAGCTCAAAATGACAGGGCTATCTGTAGGAACCATCAGAACTATGGACATTCAACAAGTGTTCGAGGAGTTCCCTACAATGCAAAATTCTGTCACTAGCCTTCTACCTTCTCGGCCAGCTGCCCACACTATTGGTCTACAACCTGAGACTCTTCCTCCCAATATTTGGCCTATAGGTATCCACACTATCAGAAAGAAGAAATTGAACGCATGGTGGCTGAGATGTTGAATGCGAGTATCATTCAACCAAGAGCCCATTTTTTAATCCGATTCTCTTGGTCAAGAAAAAGCATAATAGTTGGAGATTTTGAGTGGACTACCAAGCACTCAACAAGCTAACTATTCAAGACAAGTTTCCTATTTCAACTATCGAAGAGCTTTTAGATGAATTGAATGGAGCGAGTAATTTTGCAAAGCAAGATCTGAAATTGGGTTACCACCAGCTACGGATGAAGCAGGGTAAAGAACATAAGACTGCTTTTCGCACTCATGACAGACATTATGAATTCTTGGTTATGCCTTTTGGCTTGAAGAATGCGCCGTCTACTTTCCATTCTCTTATGAATGACATCTTAGGCAGTAGTTGAGGAAGTATATTCTTGTCATCTTCGACAACATTTTGATATGTAGTTCCAACAGGGTTCCTCATTTGCAACACTAAGTTGCACTCCGAAAATTCATAATGGAGGGACTACCAGCAAAACAATTTGGTTATTAACATAAGTGTAGCTTTTCTCAGCCACATTTGGAGTATCTAGGCCACATCCATTTCAAAGAAGGGAGTCCATGCGGATTCTAAGAAGATCGAGAGTATGGTGACTTAGCCACAACCTGCTACCACCAAAGCATTGAGTGGGTTTATGGGGTTGACGGGATACTATAGGAGATTTGTGCGCCATTATGGGCTCATTAATGCTCCCCTAACTGACCTCCTTAAGAAGAATGTGTTTTGTCGGTCCAAGAAAGCTCAAGAAGCTTTTGACAAGCTTAAAACAACTATATCTTTTACTCCTGTCTTGGCTATTCTGGATTTCTCCAAGTATCTCATCGTTGAGATTGACGCTTCTGATTCGGGTCTTGGTGCTGTCCTCATGCAAGATGGGCATCCCATAACTTATTACAGCCATTCCTTGTCTTATTGAAAATGCCAATGTTCCATTCAAGAGCGTAAACTCATGGCAATAGTCTTTGCTATTAAGAAATGGCGTTATTATTTGTTGAGGCAGCCATTTATCATACGTATAGATCAAAAAGCTCTTAAATTCTTGTTGGAGTTGCGGATGCTCGATGACTCATAGCAAGGGTAGGTATCCAAGCTTATGGAATACACATTTCAAATTCAATACAAATCCGGCTCTTCCACTTCAGTGGCTTATGCACTTTCGCGATAACACGTTGGCCGTTGTTATGCAGTCCCTTCTATCAAGTAAACCAGCACCCACGGGTATACTACTAGGGGAGGCCATCTATTTTTCAAGGACAGTTCGGTAATTTCTAAGTCCTCAACTCGCATTCCCTTGCTCTTGCGTGAATTCCATGATTCACCATTGGGTGGGCATTCTGGTTATTTGCACATATAAGCGTTTAGCTTCTTTATTCCACTGGGATGGAATGCGGAGGGATATTCAGGAGTATGTGGTGGCCTGTGATGTGTGTCAACGGAATAAGCATTCTTCTTTGAGCCCTACGAGCTAGTTGCAACATTTCACCACACCAGATTGTGTATGGAAAGATATCTTAATGGACTTTATCTCTGGTCTTCCAAAATCACAGCAATATGACACTATCGTGGTGGTCATTCACAGGTTCACAAAGTATGCCCACTTTGTCCCTATTTATCATCCTTATACTGCTCTTATGGTGGCTGAATTCTTTCTAAAGGATATTGTGAAACTCCATGGTTTTCCCCGTTCAATAGTGTCAAACAGGAATAAAATATTTCTCAGCAATTTTTGGAAGGAACTTCTTAGATTGGCTAGTACCCAGATATGCTACAATTCTAGCTACCATCTCCAAAGCTACGGTAAACAGAGGTAACCAATAAAAGTCTTAAAACTTACTTGGGCTGCTTTTGCAATAATAAACCTTCTACTTGGTACTAATGGCTTAGTTGGGCAAAATACTGATTTAATAGCAACTTTAATCGCTCTACTGGCATGACCCTTTTTAAGGCTTCGTATAGCATCGACCCACCTGCCAGCTACAAGTTCCAAGAACCTCTGTCACCTGTGGATGCTGTTAATCAACAAATGTTGTCTTGGGATTCAATCCTAGCTGAATTGAAGACCAACTTGGAGTGTGCCCAGCAGCATATGAAACATTATGCAGATCAGAAGCGTCAGGACCTTTCTTTCAATGTGGGGGAACAGTTTTATTTGAAACTTCAGCCTTATTGACACCATTCCTTGGCTAAATAACCCAATGAAAACCTCAGCCCCTAACTCTATGTTCATAATGAGATTTCAGCTCGTGTAGGTTCTCTTGCTTACCAAAGGCTAAAATTCATCCGGTGTTTCACATTAATGAACACAAGAAGTCACTCACTCTATGTGACTTCTCAGCCTTTACAAGGTTCATTGAGTGCTGACATGAAGCTACTAGTCTCACCTAAATATGCAGTGAATACTGCAAGTTAAATGATGGCACTTTTGAGTTTCTTGTGAAGTGGGCCACTTTGTCTAATCTGGATAATACATGGGAACAATATGACATCCTCAAACAGCAATTTCCTACCTTTCACTTTGAGGACAAGGATGTTCTTCGAGTAGAGGGTATCGATGGGTCCTTATCTGGCCCATCATTTACTTACTTAAGGAAGAAGCCCCAACGGCCCAACAATAGTCAGAGGCACAGGACATGTGATGAACGGCAATTAAGGGAACTACTAATTGACAATTATTTTTTTAAAAGCAAGGAATTAAAAACTAAACACTACACGACAACAAAAGGCCTTGAGTAATTCCTCCATCGCCAAAAAACTCCATAGTCGCATCAGGAGATAAAATCTGAAGTCCTAGCCCCCTGCAAAGTGCCTACTTTGCTAGAATGTTTGCATTTGCATTCTCCCTTCGATTAATCTGTATGATGAGAGCTTCCCACTCTCGATTTAGAAGACTTTGAATTTCCTGCCCCAGCATAATATCTTCATGAAGGTCTGCGCATCCATTATTAAAAGTGATACCGACTCACTAGAATCACAAAAGATTTTCACAGTTATAGAACATAAGTGGAGGGAAAACGTTGTAATAGGCATGCAAAGTGTTGCGTAGTTGTGAGGAGAGTGGGGAGTGCCTCTCAAATGCATTCTCATTGCTAGTTCATCTTCTTTATGTTCTATCATTTCATTTCTTGTAATTAGGACTCCTTCATTAGATTTACACTCTGTGGAAGGAATATCTGCAAATGCCAATACAATATTTTGACTATTTTCTCATCAGTCACCGAGTTACTTCATTCTAATGTCTGGCTTTCGTTTCCTATTGAGTCAAAGCCTATTCAAGTACTTCATCAATTTTATTGATGAATATTCCCGGGTCACTTGATTATACCTTGTGAAAAGTTGTTCTAAGCTATTCTCTCACTTGTGCCTTTTATGTTGAGATTAAAACCAAATTTGATGTTTCCTCCATACTTTGCAAAGTGATAATGTTAAAGATTACTTTTCCATAGCTTTTCAATCCTATATGCTTCAAAATGGCATTCTCCATCAATCCTCATTTGTCAATACACCAGCTCAGCATGGTGTTGCTAAAAGAAAGAATTACCACTAACTTGAGGTTGGCTGAGCACTCATGTTTCAAATGAAGGTTCCTAAACCATTTTGGGCTGATTCTATTTCCACTATTATTCCTCATAAACTGCATGCCCTCCTATGTTCTTGGCAGTAAAATTGCTTACACAATTTTGTTTCCCTTAAATTCTATATTTCCCATTGAACCTCAAATTTTTGGATGTGCTTGTTTTGTCTAGGATGTTAGGCCCAATGTTGCCAAACTAGACCCAAAGTCTACATCACCCTACATGAGGTTTTGAAAATGGCACAAGTGATCAAGTATCCTAGATGAAGTAATCTCTATATGGCCTAAAGCAGTCTTCGAAGACATGGTTTCACACTTCCTATAAAGTTTCAAAATCCGAAGGCTACAAACAAGGATTAAGAATACAATGTTTATCAAAGCTAAGGAAGAAATGAATTGCATTTTATTGTACCTATTAACGACATAATTATCATATGAGATCACATTGACCCTAGAGGAAGTGAACGCTCAACTTTAAAAAGGAAACAAGCATGTTGGGGTGAAAACTTGAGGGAAAAAAACCTCTATTATGATCTCGAAAAAGACAAAAATGAAATCAAATTAAAGAGAAATAAGGTGTAATATATAATACTAATGATAAAATTAACCAAGGGACTTCTCATCTTTAGGTTGTAGATGTATCAACAGCGAGACAACTCAAACAAACTTTTGAAAGTTGTATATGCAAGTTATAAGCGATTGGCATCTATGTTCTACAGTATCATTTACACACTACACATATTCCTACATGCGATGTTCTTTTTATACTAAGGTGTTTCCTTGTTTTGATGAATTGTTTTTTTATGGCTAAAATAAAATTTGTGCGTTGAATCAGGTACGGCTTCTTTCAAAACTGCAACACAAGCATTTGGTTCAATTTCTTGGGTATAGCAAGATGGGAGGTGATCAAATGCTTGTTTATGAGTTCATGCAGCATAGGAGCTTAAGAGAAGCACTTGATAATGCTGGTATGTACACCTAATTTAAAAAAAGCAATATCATGTTTGATATGATCACGACCTATCATTACTTATTAGAGTCGGAAGAATGAGCAAACCACTAATCATAGTTTCAATTTCGCTAATGTTATTTAACAATAATAATCCCTAATGAGAACACATGGGTGTCTTAGTTACCCAATGCCATATAAATACTGATTAGCCTAATGTACAATTCAAACTAAGATTACTAATGAGAACACACACAGAACTTAACTCTTCTCTCTTGTTTCTCTATTACAATTTTCCTACTTCTCCTCTAACTTCGCTTCTTCTACTTCCTCCCTCTCTACTTCATTCTTCCCTAATCTTTACTTCATCAAATGACTAGTACATATCATCGCTATCAAAGCCTTTGATTTTTGCTTGATATGAATAAACATGGAAGCGCATATCAAGAACAATTAGAAGCAATGGGAGAGAGGTTACAATCAATTGAAGAACATTTGAATGTTATCATGGAACTACAGGATACGGTGCTTGGGTTTCATTAAGAACTCCAAGAATTACAAGGCAGATGTCTTGTCATGAGTACCAGAGGCCAACATAATATAATAAAATGGAAGGTAGGAAATTGATGCACAATGTTGTCATTAAGACTCCCATGTTCTCTAGCTCAGAAAGATTCGCCCACTTGATGAGCACCTCAAAAGTACCATCAGTAAGTTTATGGTACTTTAAGGCAGATTTAAGACACACTTGAAGTTCCATGTCAATAGTTAGAGAATAAGGTAAAGACTAAGGAATCACATAAGGAGTGAGGGACTTTTTGGCCAGTGACTTATGCCGTTTGGGCTACAACTTCAAATAACTAGATCGTTGACATCAAAATGAAGATCTCAGCGTTTCATGTCAGCTTGTGCTATAACATCTTGCTGGGAACGTTCCAAATTCAGCTTAAGCTCAGCTAAAAATGAGTTACGCAGTAGCATTTGTTGACTGACAGCCTCCACGGGTGATAAAGGCTCTTGAAACTTATAGAGAGTAGGTGGATCAATACCATAAAGGGCTTTGAATGGAGTCATGCCCGTGGAGAGATTATAATTCTCTGCCTAACTAAGCCATTTGCACCAGGTAAATGGCTTATAACTACAGAAATAACAAAGGTAAGTTTCAAGGCTCTGGTCAGTTACCTTGGTTTGGCCATCACTTTGTGGGTGATAGCTAGAGCTATAGCACAACTGAGTACCTGCCAGCCTAAAGAGTTCTTTCCAAAAGTTGCTTAAGAACACACGATCCTTATTAGACAACGATGGAACATGGAAATCCATGGAGTTCAACAATCTCCTTCAACAAGAGTTTAGCCATTGTCAAGGCTGTAAATGGATGACGAAGGGGCACAAGTAAGCAACTTTGGTATACCTGTCAATAACCGCCAAAATAGTGTCATTGTATTGCGATTTTGGAAGCCTAGAGATAAAATCCATCGAAATATCAGTCCACACGCGATCCGGAATAAGTCAAGGCCGCAACGACCCTATTGGACTTAGAGGAGTGTTTGTTCTTATGACACATCACAGGCAGCAACATGCCTCTGAACATCACGATGCATGCCCTCCTAGTAGAAGAGCAAAGCTAATCGCTTAGAAGTCTGTAGATACCTTGAATGACCCTCAAGGAGTGAATTATGAAATTCTCGCAATAAAAGTATAATTCTTGTGGAGTATTTAGATATAACCAAACTACCCTAGAAAAATAAATGTCTGCCATTGGTGGTGTACCCTAGTGGTGTTGGTTTTCCCAACAAAAGTGACTACATAATTGCAGTCAATATAGTGTCATGGCAAACTTCTTTATCCCAAATGGACAAATCTGCTAGGGATATCACAGTAACGGCCTGCAACAAAATAGGCTTATCACGACGGAAAAAACATCCACCGCTAAATTCGAAGAGCCTGACTTGTACTGAATTTGGAAATGGTAACCTATTAACTTGGAAACCCATCCTTGCTGAGAATCGTCAAGCATACGCTATTCAAGCAAAAATTTGAGAGCCTTTTGATCTGATCGTATGATAAAAGGAAGGCCAAGTAAATAGTAATGATATTTCTGTACAACAAAGACAATCGCCATGAGCTCACTTTCATAAACTTAACACTATCGCTTTCTTGTTGAAAGGGAATGACTAAAATAGGCGATTGGATGTTCCTCTTGCATAAGGACAGTGCCCGACCCCGAACCTAAAGCATCCGTTTCGACAATGACAGCTTTCGAAAAATTTGGAATAGCGAGCACCGGAGTAGAAGACATGGCAGCCTTATTAAACTTATCAAAGGCTTCTTAAGCCTCATTAAACCATCGAAAGGCATTCTTTTTAAGTAAATCAATCAAAGGAGCAGTTATCATCCCGTAATGGTGTACAAAGCGCCTGTAATACCCTATTAGCCAAGAAGACCCCTTAAAGCATTGATGGAAGAAGGTGGCGACCAAGCTATTATGCTCTCAACCTTCTTAGGATTAGCATGAACCCCTACACCAGAAGTGATGTAGCCCAGATACTTCAGATGAGACTGAGCAACTTTATGACATTAATGACCTGAGCAAAGGGACACTTTATGATATTAATAACCAATTGATTCTGTTGCAAAAATTGGAGAGCAACCCAAAGATGCCATAGATAGGAAGCTCGGTAAGAACTATACACCAGGATGTCATCAAAGAAAACAAGCATGAATTTCCATAAATGCTACCGAAATATATCGTTCATAAGGGATTGAAAAGGAGACGAAGCATTCTTTAACCCAAATGGCACGACCATGAACTCATCATGCCCATCATGTGTTCGGAAGGAAGCTTTATGCTCTTCCCCTGGCTTCATACATATCTGATGATATCCTAACTTTAAATCCAGCTTGGAAAAAGTACAAGCACTGAAGCACCACCCAATTTATCCGAGAGTTCCTCAATAACAATATAGGGCATCTATCTTGTATAGTCTAGCTTGTTGAGAGCGAGGAAATCTGTACAAAAAAGCTAGCTATTATCGTTCTTTTTAACTAAAAGTATTGGGCTAGAAAATGGGCTTTTACTTAGGTGAATGATTCTAGTTTCCAACATTTCTGCCACCATATGCTCAATTTCTGCCTTTTGGTAATGTGAGTAGCGATAAGGCCTGATATTAAGAGGAGATGCTCCCAGAACAAAATCAATATAATAATCGGCTTGTCGCAAGGGAGGTAAACCAGGAAAAGATCATTGCATTGCAAGGAACTCCTTCGAAGTTGTTGCAAATCATCCTCAAGATTTGTGACATTCAACTCCATCGTCTCCAATTCACCAAATTCCACACAAAAAACATCCTTCCCTGCTTTAGTTGACCTGCACAGAGAAGCAAAAGATATTGGCATTTTGAGCAACGAGGGATTACCCTATAGACAGACCCATTCGTCCCCCATGTCTATCCTTTAGGTTGAGCATTTCCAATTGACTAAAGCCTCATCAAGAAAAGCTAGCCAATCCACTCTTAATATCACATCTAAACCTCCAAACTAAAAAGAATACAAAGCCAATCCACCCTTAATATCACATCTAAACCTCCAAACTAAAAAGAATACAAAGTGTGAATAATGCATAATCCCTGTATATAAAGAGTGGCATCTCGACATACTTCATTGTCCTGCACAATTCTGGAATCTCCCACTTCAACAGTAAAGGAAACATTAGTGTCCAAAGGTAGAAACAAAGATTTGACCAAATCATGGTGAATGAAGCTATGTGTTGCGCCACAGTCGATTAATACCAAAACCTCCTTACAACACCTCAATCCGATGAGCTTGATTGTCTTACCACCCGCGAATCACGCCAAGGCGTTTAGAGACAACACCACTAATTGCCCAGCTGAAGATGGTGGTGCCGAATCCTCCACAATAGCAGGCTCAACCAATGGTTCGCCACTTGTCTCCCCTTCCTCGCTGCCTTCCTCTGATAAAATCAGCACCTGGAGTTGTTTTTTCTTGCAGCAGTGCCCGAGACGATATTTATCATCACATTTGAAACACAACCCTAATTCGTGTTGACACTCCATCTTAGCATCCATATACTTGCAAGGAATTGTGCAATGGGAGCAAGTAACAGGTATTGAAGTTCTTCGAGTATCTTCTGATTTCAACTCAAGTGTTGTGTTAGCTGTTGTGGAAGACGCTGGGGAAACTAAGTTGTCAGATGAAGAAGTAACATGGGTAGGCATTGAAGGTGGGCTAATAGTTTTAGCCTTGGCCCAGAGTTGCACAAGACCATCTTATGAGTCATAACCTAATTGCGTTCCTCAAGTCACATCGCTATGTCCATTACTTCTGCCAATGATCCAATCTTGAGTAAACGAGATCCGCCTTGGTTTCAACCTGTAAACTTCATCACAATGGCTCAATGTCGCCATGAGAAGTTCAAAACGCTCAATATAGTTGGCAACGCCTTTTGTCTATCTCAACGCCATCAACATCTCTTACATATTCCCATATTGTGAAGGATGGAAACATAACACCAAACCATGCTTCAAGTCATCCCAACTCGCCATTAGTGATCGAACTTCCTACCATTGAAACTAGTTCAATGCCCGGCACTCAGCACAAGACAGCGGCATCTAACTTCTCAACATCAACCACTTGTTAGCCTTAAAGTAGTGCTCAGCCCAAAAGATCCATCTGAGAGGATCCTTGCCGGAGAATAACGGAATCTCTAACTTGCGGTAAACAAAGAGATCAGTGATTTAAGGATCAACCATTAGTGATCAAACTTCCTACCATTGAAACTAGTTCAATGCCCGGCACTCAACACACAAGACAGCGGCATCTAACTTCTCAGCATCAACCACTTGTTAGCCTTAAAAGTAATGCTCAGCCCAATAGATCCATTTGAGAGGATCCTTGCCGAAGAATAACGGAATCTCCAACTTGCAGTAAACAAAGAGATCAGTGATTTAAGGATCAACAGACTTCTCTCTGGCATTGCACCTTAAATCTCTACCCTAACTCTAGGAATTAGATCCTTAACGGCCTTAAGAGATGAGGAGGCCTCATTCAACACTTTGGACACCACATACCATTTTCCTAAGCGGCATTCTGCCACTAATCAGTCATGATCGCCTTTAAAGTTGCCAAATCACATTTAGCTTTGGAAACATCGTCGGCCAATCGCTCAATGTGGTGCCCAGCCTAAGAAAGACAAGAATCCTGACCTTCTAATCTCAATTCCATTCTGGTACTGACCATGCCCCAAGTCAACTACTCAAATACCTTTGATGGAAAAGACTTCGGAATATTGTATTACTCAATGGAAATACCATTCCATAGAGTGTAAATCTAATGGAGGGAACCTAATTACAAGAAGAAACTGAAAGAAAAGATGAACGAGCAACTTAAGCACATCCAAGAAGCACTCTCACTCTCCTCACAACACAATACTTTACATGCCTCTTACATTGTCTTCCCTCCCACTATATACTCCTACTCAAACTGTCACTAGTGAATTCCCTCATTTGCCCCAGTTCACATTCTCTACACCTGCTTCTATTATTGGGTCAGCAGGTTTTTTCCTAAGATAAGTGAAACATGGGCCAGCGAGTTCATCAACTCCCTCAATACCTAGATATAAGACATATTTGGGAAGATGAACTTGGTCCTAAATATAATACCTATTTTAAATTTTTCTCAACATTTTCCCAAATTATTCCTATAGATGCTTCTCAATAATAAACAACCGAGAAAGAGTGTGGGAATAAAAGTAGATGGTTAGGGTGCTTAGTTAATATCATATGATATTAACTATCTTAACTAGTATCCTTAATCCAATCAAATTAAATAGATCTTATATTTAGGACCGAAGGGAGCCTACTATACAATTCAATCTTAAAAGACAAATGAGAACACACATCATTTACCCCTTTTCTCTTGACTCAATCAAAATATTCCTACTTCCCTCTCTTCTTCATTCTTTCCTAATCTACATATTAGCCATTTACCTATGTTCAGAAACTTAAATGTTAATCAACCTATTTCAGGCCAACCATCAATGCGACATCGTCTCAATTGGTGCAGGCGCCTTCAGATTGCAGCAGATGTCGCTGAAGGTTTATAAAGTTTCATTAATCTACAAACCACTTGAAATAGATTTTAATTCTCATTTAATCTCTGTTTACTTTTTCAGGAATTCAATACATACACACAAGTTGTGCTCCCAAAAAGTCACATGGAGACCTAAAAAGCTCAAACATTCTTCTTGATAAGAATATGCGAGCAAAAGTATCAAGCTTGTTTCAAATCATAGATCATCAAGAGTAAGTCAAGTGTTATTTATCCTGTTAAGATTGTAAATGATATACATTTTGTCATGTTAATTTACACTTAACATAATCAATTTTTTCTTCAACAGGAACAGTGCTCAAAGAGATGATATTGTTAACATTGGAATAGTTCTTCTAGAGTTGATTGTGGGGCAGAGAGCAGGCATAGGTGATGCGCGTAGAGACGCTGTTATTGCATGGGTGACATTTCTTTCAAGACTCTTCTAACAAGTTTAATATGTTGTTTAACATAAGATTCTGTTATGATATTATAATTAAGAATAAGGTTAAATAATTTGGTTAGTTGAGTAGAGTCGAGTTTAGTACTAATTACTTAACTAATTGGATTAATTAAATTATTATGGTTTGAAATTATTATTATGTTTTGGTATTATTATTATGTTTTGAGCTAATTGGGCTTAATGAGCTTATTTTAATTAGGACTGAATGTGATACTAATCAGGTCAGTATATAAATTTGATTAAGGCATATTATAGTTTTGTCTTGCATTATGAGTTAATCATATTTGAGTTTCCCTGCCGTCTCTGAATTTCTTATTCTTTAACCCTCTATTTCTTTCCTTCTCTTATCTTTCTACCCTATATTTCCCAAATTAAATTAAACCTGTAACAGTGGCATCAAAGCAAGGCTTTTCTCGGCTTGGTTCATCGCTTTCCATGCTCTTTCATGGTCAGCACCCGATTACAAGAATCAAGGATGACAAAGGAGCATTTGGGTGTAATTGAGCAGTGACTTAATAGGGTGGATCAACTCCAAGAAGCCATCATGCGATTAACAACATGCATAGATGACCTGTGCAAGAACCCATCCCATGGCACCCGTAATGATGATCGTCGATTGGGGCATCATCACAGCCAGGACCCTCCTCCGCCCAGGCACACCCAACTTGCTTAGCTTGAATGCAAGAAAATATTATGAAGAAATCAAAGGCCCAGTCAAAATAGACCCCTGTTTTGAGTTCTAATACTTATGTGGGTTTGGTCAACCAGCCAATGGGGGTTAAATTACAAAAATGCCCTTTTTCTTTTGGACAATCTCCAAAATGCCCCTCAAATTTATTTGAACCAACCTCCACTACTTTGGGTTCGAAGAAGCCCTCCAAACCGACCAAGGTCTTGTCACCCGAGGAGGAAGTAGAGCATAGGGTCAATAATTTATGCTTTTATTGTCATCAAAAGTTCTCCAGAGACCATAAATGCCCCCAGCGAGAAATATTTTAGCTCCATTATGTTGACAATGGTGACCTTCCTAATTTTGTTCCTAATGACAACTTGAAGGAAACTAAACAAGTCATTGAAATTGAGGAGGAATAGCCACAAATTTCACTTCATGCCATTGAAGGTGTGGATGGTTTGACTTCTAAGCGACTGAAGGGGTCAGTGAGTATAAGGCCCATTCAAATTTTGATTGATAATGGCAGCACCCATGACTTTGTGAACCTACAACTAGCCTATAAATTAGGGTGGTAGCAAGCTGGTCTTGTTTTACATTCGGTGGAAATACCTGGTGGCCAAAAATAGCAGGTTCTTTGCATCATGAAAATTTTAAATGGAAAATGCAAGGGCTAGAATTTACCTTTGATTTAAGGGTAATGGACCTGAAGATTTATGATGCGGTCCTTGGGCTTAAATGGTTGAAAAGCATCAAAAATGCATTTTGGGATTATGAGACCCTATCAATGTGCTTCTGGTATGAGGGAGCATTACGGAAGCTGCAGGTCATGCCTCCCAACGAAGGACACCTCTCTCGGCCAGGGAATTTTTAGTTGAATCAAAAAATCAGAATTTTATTTTGCATTTGATGTAAGTTCATGATGAGCCTATTCATACTTTGGCTGCCATTGTAGATACTGATTCTATCGCTGCGAGGTCCAGCAAGCATTGGACAAGTTCCAAGATGTTTTTGAAACTCCTTAATCCTTGCCTCCCTTAAGAGACGGTCATAACCATCGCACAGTTCTACAAGAAGGGACTGACCCGATAAGCTTAAAGCCATATAGGTACTCGGCTGCTCTACGGGATGTTATTGAGAAGCTAGTTGAGGAATTGTTACAATCTGAATTCATCCAAACCAGTTCTTCCCCATTTTCAGCACCGATAGTCCTTGTGAAGAAAGACGGGTCTTGGAGGATATGCATCGACTACCAGCTGCTCAACAAGCATACAATTAAAAATCAATATCCTATACCCCTTATTGATGAATTATTTAAAGAATTGGGGTCGGCCCGGTGGTTCACCAAGCTAGATTTAAAGGCGGGCTACCATCAGATCCGCATGGTGCTAGAAGATATTCCCAAGACAGCTTTTAAGACACATTCCGGCCACTTTGAAGGTTGGCTATGCCTTTTGGGTTAATTATTGCTCCAGCAACATTTCAATCTACCATGAATGATCTTTTATGGGTTCACTTGCAGAAATTTGTGCTAGTTTTCTTTGATGACATCTTAGTCTATGGCCCCACACTTCTTGATCATGTTAAGCATCTTGAGGTGGTATTGCAAATCTTGCGGAACAACCATTCTTTTGTCAAGTCTTCTAAGTGTACATTTGCTGCCTCATGTATGGAGTATTTGGGTCACTACATTACTAATGGGACCATTCTTACCAATCCTAAGAAGATTGAAAATGTGGCGGATTGGCCACTTCCCACAACTATCAAGCAACTTAAAGGTTTTTTGGGGCTTGCCGGATACTATAGGCGCTTCATTAAATCTTATGGTACCTTGGCTCGGCCTTTCACATCTCTCTTGAAGAAAAATGCCTTTAAGTGGGTCTCTTGAGGCTATTGGTGTCTATGAACAACTAAAGACAGCTTTGACTACATCTCCGGTGCTTGCTTTACTAGACTTTTCTAAGCAATTTATAATGGAATCAGATGCTTGTGAAGTGGGGATTGGTGCAGTGCTTATGCAAGATGGACAGCCACTTGCATTCTTCAGCAAAGCCTTAGCTCCTATACACCAACAATTATCTGTGTATGAGAAGGAGTTGATGGCTGTGGTGCTGGCCGTGCTTCATTGGCGACAATATTTGGAGTGACATAAGTTCATAATCCGGACAGATCAACAAAGCCTAAAATATCTACTTGGGCAGCAGCTAAATACCTCATTTCAGATGTTTTGGGTGGCAAAATTAGCTAAGATTCATTATAAGAAAGGTAAGGATAACTCTATGGCTGATGCTCTCTCCCGGATGCCAAAACTACAGCTTATGCATATTGTTTTGGACACTTCTAATCCTGATTGGTTTCTGAAATTGAAGTAAAGTTGGGTAAATGATGGTTTTTTACAGCCATTAATCACTAAGATACAAGATAATAGTGATACTTTAAGCACTTCTCTTAGGATGGTGAATTGCTACGAAGAAAAGGGAAGTTAGTGGTTGGTGCAGACTCCTTCCCTCCTGGATGAAATTCTGAAGTTATTTCATTCTAGTCCTCAAGGGGGACACTCAGGTATCTAAGCTACCTATCATCGAGTTACGTCCCTATTTTGGTGGAAGGCACTCTTCCAAGATGTAGCAACTTATGTGAAGCATTGTGACACTTGTGCAAGTTGCAAGTATGAGACTACGGCATCCCTGGGGCTCCTTCAACCATTGTCCATTCCTAGCTGAGTTTGGGAGTCTATGACTATGGATTTCATTAAGGGTCTTCCTAAGTCTAATGGAAAGCAGGTTATATGGGTCATAGTTGATCAGATGAGCAAATACGCCCACTTTATGCAGCTGTCCCATCCTTATTCAGCCGCCTCTTTAGCTCAAATCTTTACGGATAACATATTCAAATTGCATGGAGCACCGTTTGAGATTAGTGGTCGCGACCCACTCTGTGTATCCAATTTTTGGAAAGAGTTCCTCAAGGTTTTGGGGGTTGAGCAGAAACTTACATCTTCATACTATCCTTAAACAGATGGCCAAACTGAGGTCCTCAACCGTTGTTTAGAAACTTATCTCCAATGTATATCGTGGGAAAAACCTCGGGAGTGGAGTAAGCGTTAGCCCAAGTTGAGTAATGTTACAACACCACATTTCACACCGCCACTCAGGCGACTCCAAATGAGCTCTTATGTGCCCAAAAGCCACCCATCCACAATCCCTATTTGCCACATAATTCAATATTGGAGGATGTAGATCGAACTTTCCAGGAAAGGGAGTATATGATGGGAGTTTTGAAGCATCATTTGCATCAGGCAACGAACATGATGAAGCAACGTGCTGATTTACATCGCTCCGATCGCGAGTTTCAAGTGGGCCAATGGGTATTTCTAAAGTTGCAGTCCTATAGGCAACTTTCTATGACCTTTAGGAGTTCTCAAAAACTTGTTCTGAGGTACTTTGGGCCTTACAAGATTTTGGAAAGGATTGGCCAAGTGGCTATAAACTTGAATTACCACCAAAATATTGGATCCACACGACTTTTCATGTGTCCATGCTTAAATTGTGTTCTAATCCCTTGGTGAAGCAATGACACCCCCAGCTAACTTTCCAGAGCTGATACTTTGTTTAAAACCAAAGAGGATTATTAATAAGCGCTCTGTTCGAAGAAGAGGTCGTTTGATTATTGAGCTCCTAATTCAATGGATGGGCCTACCGGATGAAGAAGCATCATGGGTTCAACAATATAAATTCCAGGAGCAGTTCCCTACATTTGTGATTGATCCTTGAGGGAAAGGATCTTTTGAAGAGGGGGTATTGTTATGATATTATAATTAGAAATAAGGTTAGTTAATTTGGTTAGTTGAGTAGAGCCGATTAAGTAACTAATGGGATTAATTAAATTATTATGGTTTGGGATTGTTATTATGTTTTGGTATCATTATTATTATTGTTTTGGGATTGTTATTATGTTTTACGCTAATTGGGCTTAATGAGCTTATTTTAATTAGGTTTGAATGTAATAATAATCAGATTAGTATATAAACCTGATTCAGGCATATTATAGTTTTGTCTTGTATTATGAGTTAATCAGATTTGAGTTTCCCTACCATCTTTGAATTTATTATTCTTTAACCGTCTATTTCTTTCCTTCTCCTATCTTTCTACCCTTTATTTCCCAAATTAAATTACAGGTTTACAAACCTATAGCAGATTCTGAGTTAACTAGTGTATGTGACAGGTTGCATTGCACGCTCAACAACCAGAGCAACCAGAGCAACTAGAGCAACTGGAAACGGGAGTTCGAGATATGATGGACCCCTACCTAATTCATCAAAATATGGAGTCTGTACATAAAATAGCGCAACTAGCAATGGAATGTGTGAATCGTCAATCAGTCAATAGCCCAACAATTTCAACTGTGTTGATAAAGATCAGACATGCTCTTTTTATGGAGCAAACATATATCTAGGCCAGCTTGCAGCTTCATTTCAGTTTCTTATGTTTCCACTAAATAATCGATATGCAACTATTTTGGAGTAAACTTGTATCTAGGTCAACTTGTAGATTCTTATGTTTAAACTTAATAGTACATCATCACAACTTCCTATTGTAGGTTCAGGTTTACGTGTTAACGATCGCATGTGACTGAATTCATGAAAGAGCCTTGGTATAAATTCTTGGTGCAGTTTCGTCATTCTTTAGTTTTTCTTCATTTAATGCTATAATCCTACTTGCATGACGGTAATGAGAAGTAAATTGGGCTATATGAAGCTTGATAATGGAACTAAAATTCAGAATTGCAAAACATGGGAGGGGGGGACATCTAAAAGGAAGGAATCATTCAAAAGATTCAAGATGTGGAAGGGAAACAGAAACAGGGATGCTTTTAAGGGGAGGAAACGGAAGTTGATGTGGAAGTTATCAGGTTATATTTGTTGCTTGCGGCAAATAAGTATTGACTAATAGCCTAAGAATGTTAAATATCTATTAAGTATTAACTAACAGCCTAAACATGTTAAATAATCCGTATCCTAATAATAAACATCCTACTATTAAACAAATCAGATTACCAACAAACTATATAATCAATGCTATATCACTGAGTTCATCATTTGATTCAAATTATAACAATTGGTAAATAATTCTCATGTCCAAAAGGTTAGCCCCTACCATATGCAATCAAAAAAGCAAGGGGAAATGCTGATCACTACTTGTAGTGAGGGCAAGACCAGAAAATGCAAGATCACTATATACAAGATGATGTCGCGTGACTAAGCTAATCAGGAGCAATCTGTTCAATAAATGTGCAAACTGGAATTTCGGTGACTTACATCAAGGGAGAAACTCAGCAATCCTTTACATCTAATAAAGTTGACTAATTAGGACAGGAAAGATCAAGATTTTGCGAGCCAAAGTACAGGAAGCAATGACCATCCATGAGAGGAAAAGGCACCGATTGCATGACTGCAACGAAAAGGCACCAAGTGTTAATAGGCTAGATAAGAGCGTGGTGGGGGCTGAATCTGCCGTGATTGGAGCTATATAATGAAACTAAAATTGAGAATTACAGAACAGGGGAAGGGGGAGGATGTCTAAGAGGAAAAAATAAACCTCTTTCCCTCCATGGATCTCTTGAAGGGAAACAGAACTCGGGAATTTAAGGGAGGAATAAAGAGAATCTCAAGGGCATACCTGCTTCTCCAGGGGATCTGGGAAAAATTGGAACAGAAGAAGGGGATATTGCGCAGATCTGTGTATACAAATTGAGGTTGAAGGTATCTCCAAGAGTTTAGCTTATCAGCAGTGGCTGCCACTTAGAATGAGTTCTCAAGATACAGCCCATTTGTGCCAAAAAATTAAGGTACTTTGAACAATCCACATAGTGATTGCTCCCTGAACCCAAGTCCAGTATTAGATTTCTTATCAGAGGATCAATTTTAACTTGCAAAAGTCCCGATTGCATGACAATAATGAGAAGTAAATTGGGGAATATAAAGCATAATAATGAAACTAAAATTGAGAATTGAGAATTGAGAATTGCAGAACAGGGGATTGGGAAGATGTCTAATAAGAAGTAATCATTCAGAATATTCAAGCTCTGGAAGGGGAAACAGAAATCAGGAATTTTTCTATGGACGGTGCTTTTAAAGAGAGGATTTGAGAGTTGATGTGGAAGTTATTAGATTATATTTGTGGTGTGCAGCAAATAACATAATCTATCGAGTAATAACTAACAGCCTAATCATGTTAAATAACTCGTATCATATGAATTAACATCCTATTGTCGTAGCAATCAGATTACCAACAAATTATATAATCAATGCTATATTCTGAGGAAGACATCACCGAGTCTACCCTTTGATGCTCAAAATTCATCAAGAGCTATTCTAAGATAATCATCTGATAGGATTAACCAGGACAGTGGCCCTGTGTTTAAACTAAAAAATTAAAATTTAAAAACATTTTAAAAAAGAAAACATTTAGATAAGTCTAACAAGAGTGTCAGCCTATTGTCGTATCATATCCATATTAAACATGAAATTGTTCAAATAAGTCTAACAAGGAAGACGTCCTTGTAATATACTCCCTCCGATCCTAAATATAAGACCACTTTTACTTTTTTTATTGGAAGTTAAGGAAGCAAATTAGACTACTAAATTATAACATATGTCACATGTGATTAGATTATAGGTTAGTTTATAAGTAGAATAGAGTAGTTTTGAGGAAAAAGGATAACTATAGACAATTTAAAGTGATTAATTTTGTATCCTTAATTTTTTTCAAAAAAGTCAAAGCGGTCTTATAATTAGAACCGGAGAGAGTATCACCCTCATGCCTCAACTAAATCTTAATTGAACAAGGACAGCCTAAAGAAGAAGCAGCCATCAAATGCTTGTATTTAGATAAGGACTAAACCACATTACATGCTTCATTTAGGGCCTGTTCAGTACGAGGGATTTGGAGAAGAGGGGAGGGAAGGGCAAACTTGTTTAGATGAATTTAAAAAGATAGGAGAAGTGGGGTTGTAAAATTTAAACAAATAGTAATTGTAAGATAAAAGAGTAAGAAAAAGTAATTAAAAATTGTTAACCCCACTTCTCTCATTTTTTTAAAAAAAAAAAATCTGACTCGAAAAAATTTCCCCTCCCCTCCCCTCCCCTCGTACCAAATAGACCCTAAAGTTCAATTCCTTAACTTACTATCAATCCGTTCATCATCCTATATCCAATTTGCCAGTGATAGTTTACAAGGAATAGCAAAATCAAAAAGGGTAACATGCCTGATAAACTTTGCAACTTCAGAGATAGATCCCTCAACTACAAAAAATGATATCCAATAAAACTTGCATTCCCTGTGGAAAAGAACCACAACTATTATATGGCTCTTTCAAATCCATAATATGTGGCATGGCTCAGTAGCAGATTGTGTAGATTAATTATTATAAGAGGAAAAAGAAATGAGTAGAAACTGACATACAGCTGCACATGCCAAGAAACACAAAGAAACATACCAAGACAAACTTGGAAAAAGATGCACAGCACAAAGAAACATACCAGGACAAACTTGGAAAAAGATGAACAGTCACCACTAGCCATTTAGTGCATGCTCTAGCAGCTGCATACAATGACATGAAGATTGAAGAGAGCATAAGAAGGCAATTTATCAAGCAATTAATTAAGCAAACAAACAAACAGAAAAGAAACATAGTCTAGGTTTCTCCATGAGATACCCCACCCAAGATAAAAATTTGAGAGAGGCAGAGCAATAAGTAAAATAAAGAACAATCGGGAGGCAATGGAAACTGAGCCTAAGGATAGAATCAAGAAGGAACAAATCTGCATATTTGGTATCTATGAAAAAGGGAATCGGCCTCCTCTCCCAAAAGACTTCACAAAGAACTCCCACAAACTAATGAACTAATACAATGGCAAAAAAAAATAAAAAATTAATGAACTAATACATCCACCCTAAAACAGATAAAGATTCACATAATCCAGACCAACAGTTGGCTTCAGCATAATTTGGTAACAAGAGAATTATCCGTGAAGCTTGACTAAAATTGATAATTGAAGAAGACGGGAAGAGGAAGAAATCATACCGAAATCGGGAAACAATACGTAACAGATGGAACTTAAAGACCTTACCTGGTTTCTTCGAAGAAAGACAGATCTGTGTCACCTGCGAGGATGGAAAATGGAATTGTACTTTGTTTCTGAAACTCAATTCTCTCTCACATTAGTACTTTGTTCTTTTTTTTTTTTTTTTTTTTTTTTGATGAATTTTAGTACTTTGTTCTGCCACCAATCATATATCACATGTACTTCTGTGTGTACATGAAATTAAATTAAAATTATTACTATTTCCTATCCTATTTTATTATTTAAAAAACTTATTTTCTTATTTAAAGGGGATTTTCTATTATATATATATATATATGTATATTTCATATTCTAACAGTTTCATCTAACTTATTATTTTTACCTCGCATCTAACTTTTAATTATCCCTTTATAATTTTTTATTTTTTATTAAATTTTTATTATAAGAAAAATGAAAAAAAGTGCATGTGTAGTACTGAAAAAAAAAGAACCTATAGAATCAGCATTAACAGAAGGAATTTTAAGAATACATCTAATAAGTAAAACATTAATTGAAGATAAAATAGCCAAATTACCATTTAGAGATGAAGTTACAGAAATTTATATAGTTAGAGTACAATTATTTGTAAAAGCTCATTTTAAAGAAGGAGTAAATTCTCCTATAGAATTGTTAATAACAAATAGAAGAATTATAAGTAGTGTATAAGATAGTATATTAATAATATTAACAGGAAACTTAATTTATCAAAAATTAAAATTTACAATAAATACAAATTTTGTTATATCAAGAGCAAATAAACACATGAATAAATCTATAATTATATATCATAAATTAGAAGGAATAAAAATGTTAGAAGGAGTAAGAACAATAAGTATAAAATCAAGCAAGGAATTATATACCTCATTCATCTAGATTAACTGTAACATTAACTCCCTAATCCCACTTTTAACCCATAATTAAACATTAAACCGTTTATAGAACTAATTATGTTAGGAAAAAGGAATTAACTTAATAAAATAACTAACATAGTTAGAAAAAGATTTTACCATAATATTTACATATTACTAACTATGTTAGTAAAATGAATTATCTTGATAAAAGGTTTAACATGGTTAGAAAAAGATCTTTCCATAATACCTAGATATTACTAACTATATAGTCTAACCATGATAGGAAAAAGAAGTTTCAATTCACAAATAAAATCTATCATGTTTAGAAAAGAGCTGACATAATTCGAAGAATATCCTGTTAGAAAAGGAACGAGGTGAGTAAAATTATGCTAACGTAATATATATTTAGTATATTTCATTCATTCTTATCAAAGAAAGGATTTTACAATAACTTAGACTAACATTGATATATAAAACACACCTATACATAAAGTATTAATAATTGATCCAACATGGATATTTAAAACACACCTGGACATAAAGTATTAATAATTGATCCAACATGGATGTTTAAAACACACCTAGACATAAAATATTAATAACTGATCCAAATGAATTCCCTTTACCATGATATAGAAAGGAAACTCCCTATCATGGTTAGTAGAATCTTCCACCTATCACATACACATTCATATCATAATTACCTATTTAATTCAAATCTCTAACTCCAATCTCCGTCATCACATTACGACCTTCTTCCCAACACATGAATAGAGAATTACATTATCCATGATTAATCCCTAGACATCATCCTCAAAATACCATACATCTCAAAGGTACGTAAAATCATTAACGGTTCCGACAAATACCAAGCAAAGTTGTTGGAAATGGACTGGTCCTAAAATAACAACAATTAGAATAGAATCCAACTACCATATCATAATGGAAATTATACAGTAATTCCCCAAAATAATAACAAGGTTCAGCGGAAGCATCACACAAAATATCATCCTAAATGTGGCAATACCTCCTGTCCTTCTGGCCCAGAATATCTCACTATATTAGTGAGAAGTTCCCATATGCTTTCCCTGAACTTCAACTCCGCTCCTATGACCTGCAAACTGTGAGATAAACAGGAGTAGCCCCAAACACAACCACTAACTACTCATCTACATGCGGTGTGTGCTAGCAAGGTGTACAGTGGAATAATATATGTATACATATATAAAGTTTCAAAACATGCACAGATAACAGGTAAATGCATAACAACAAAATGTATAACCCAAATTGGTTCCAAATCATATGTTTCAATAGAAATACGCTGGTTCTAAACAATACTTTCCAAATCCTTTACAAATTTATTTCGTTTCTCTATGACAATATCAAAATCACAAAATCATAGTTTTCAAACCCTTTTCAAAAATCATTCATCTCATCACAATCCACCCAACGCGATCGTTCACAACTCGTTGGGAACAAGTGAGACCAGCCGGGACTCTCTACCCGTTCATGGAACTGAAACATGTAGAACCAGCCGGGACTCTCTACCTATCCATGGAACCACGATACGGGTCATGAGAAACACTCTACCCTCCATGAAGCCGTTATATAGTTTAGAAGGGACTCTCTACCCTTCCTGAACCTCGAGGGGCGCTATGCCTCTCAATCAATTAGTCCCTATGGGCCAACAGGGTATCTCATCACGTGATGGCATTATCTCCACATGCACCGGTGTCACACGCACATGCAATTCACCACAACATACACATGTATGCAACAATTATCAATCAGGCATTTGGCCTTCCAGTAATTCCAGAATATATATATATATATATATATGAATGTATGTGCAATCACTTCAAAATCATATGTATATCTCATTTTCAAATATGTCAATCATATCTTATGACAGTTTCAAAATAATATCCCACTAGACAGTTATATCATAAAAATAATAGTTCAAACTCCATTTCTCAATAATCGAAATCCCCAAGTCACAATGTCACAAACTGCAAAACCCAAAATCCACTTTTCATATATCATCATAATTATCAACTCATAATAATTAAAATTACTTACTAACACTACACACACACATAGACAAGCAGAAGCGGTTACCTGATAGTTGACACCAATCTCACAATAGTGTAGGTCCCCCATGCAAACTCAGTGCAAATCAAGCACTACACAAATATACATATAATCACCATTAATCATTTGTCCAATCGATTTCAAACATGGGAAATTAAATTACTAATTACCCCTTTCCTTACCCTTACTTAATTTAATCCCTATCTTAACATTTATTCCTTTCTCCTTATCCCCATGATTCACCTCTAATCTACTTATATAAATTCAAGCTTGACATAAATTTCCACAACCATCCGCTACAAACCTCAACAACTAATAGTCCACCATAGTTCATCACTAATCCCAAATTAACAAATTCAAGCCTAAGCACCAATTTTCTCAACATTCACCAATTATTACTCAACCTCAAAACCTATCATCAATTCCCAATTCATCTCCTCAATCCTCATATTTCAATTAAATCAAGTTCAAGCCTAATTATTACACATTTTCCAAATCAATGCCTACACTCAATCCAACCCAATTAACCTCATTAATATTTTTTTTGGGCATAAACTAACTCCTGAATTTCATAATTCAACATCAAACATCCAATGTCACCAAATTACCTACACAAAATCATACTTATTCCAAACTTTAATCCCCAATAATTCCTTAGGTGCAAACTCCAATCAAACCAATTAATTAAATCTCCTCATATGACCTTAATAAACGTCTAAAAATCACCAATTTATCCATAAGCACCTCAGTTCATCAAAAACCCCAATTTCCAAAATCTCCAAAAATCCAACAATTCCCAATAATTAGGAAAACTTCCAACAATCAAAAAATCTTTTCAGAGGAACTCAAATTCAAGTTCCAAGCTTCATTTTATTAAGCTTAGAACTCCCAAAAACCCCAACTTAGACAATCTCTAATTTTTCAAATATAATAGATCGAAAAACTAATTATATAGGGATGTAGAGGAGACTCACGAGATTCCGAAAATGTCCTTAGTTGCCCAGAAGACCCAATATTTCAGTGCCCACGAGCTTGCAAAGATCTGGCCAAAAGCTAATCTAATCCCCTTATTTAGGCACAGATCGAAACAAAAACAAGTGGAGGAAGGAAGTAGGAGGTGAGAGAATAAGAATGGTGGTGGTAGGTAGAGCTATGCATAAGGGTCGGGCCGGGCCTACAGGGCTGGCCTTTCAAGGGTCAAGGCCTTAAAAGGGCCGGCCCGAAAAGCCTGGGTAGTGCAAATATCCATGTTTTTCAAAGCCCGGCCCTCGAATGGTCAGGCTTAGCATGCCCTATTAGCGTTTATAAACTATTTTTTAATCTTTTTCCCTAGAAAAAAAAAATTAAAGCAATAAAATCCTTATCATCTACACAGATATCAATTTTAACTTAAACTACAAACATCAACAAGCAATAAACACTAAGAAATTGTCAACCAATGATAAATATTGTTCATATTTTTAATTAAGTCACACAAAATATATGTTTACCTTTAATTAATTGTTTTAATAAATATTATCCATATTTTTAAATGAGTCACTCATTAAAAAATTATCAAGAAATGATAAAGATTGGGAACGATATATTATTTTTTTACTTTTAATTAATTGTTTCATTTTGTAGTTATTATTTTTTTTAAGAAAAAATATAAGTGACTGGCTTAAAGAGTCGGCCCTAGACCCTGCAGGGCCGGCCCTTTGAAGCCCTTAACCCTACAGGGCCAGCTCTAGTGGTGGGTGGCGGTGTAACATCCTATTTTTAGAATATAAAAACTTAGACTTGAATCCACACACATGTATATGAATTTATGAGAATTGGTATGTCTTATAATATGTTTTTTTTATATTAATGAGGTAAAAAAAATGAAAAGAGATATTAAATAAAACATCTTACTAAATAATTGTTTTACATATATATATATATATATATATATACACATATATGGGAGTGTGACGGATATGTTTTCTTTTAAGAAGTATTAGTCATGATATGTCAGGTAAATAATAATTAGAAAAATTTTGAGTTATTATTATTATTTTTACCAAAGAGCTTAAAAGATTGATTTATTAATATTATCTATGGTGAAAATTTTTTTATTGTATGGATGATTCTTTTAAACAAATATGTTTAAATGTTATTTTCAAAAAGAGAATTAGAGTAAATAAATAAGTATAGATATTTTAACAGCCCAAGTATCAAAAGCCCAATTATGAAACCCTAAACCACCCTCTTTAAATTTCTCTCTCACAAGTCACAACACATTTTGTCCTTGTACTTGCCGCCCTACCCCTTACTCTTCCATTCTTCTTCATCATTTTCACCCTTGTTATTTCTTTCTCTCTTCAATTCCCCTTTTGTGCCCAGGATATCCCCTTCCTTTTTATTCTTTCATCTCTCACTCAACAAGACATCTCTCTTCATTTTCTTTTTAGATCCTCTCTCTGTCTCACTCTGACCGTAACATTGAATATTTTAAGCTAAATTATCCTTCTTCATTGTTTCATGGCAGCACATGTATATATGTGTGTATAATTATTATTATTCTTTTTTTTTTCTGTCTTCCTCTGCCAAAGAAAAACGTGATCCCTCTCCATTATATATAATGTTACCCATGTTTATTGCTTTCTTTCTCCATCAATTCCATTCACTGACATCTATCCAAAATGCCTTCTACTTTTATCATGAACATATATATATGTATATATATATATATTTACAGAGAGAGAGAGAGAGGTTGAATAGTTTTGGAATTTTTTCCCCCATCATCCCTTAGTTAGACGCAACCACATGAGGAGTCATTGTCCTCATTAAATGTATTTGGCCATTTACACAAGGTAACTTCTATACTGTTCCAATATTGAAGTTTAAGATGAAATCCCTTAGTTTGCTGCTGTAACACACACAAACACTCTAATAAGTTGATTTTTAGTGGGTGTCTTTAATACTCTAAAATAGCTATAAAATGGTTTAGAGTACATCTAATCATCTAATATAATTTAACGCTACATTAAGTCATAGTTGTTATGATCCCTGTAGAGCATCGTTAAGAGCTTTGGAGTAAGTCTTATGGTGATTATAAGTTAGCCGGAAGAAACAGGTAACTCTGAAAATTTCTTTCGTGTGCTTGTGAATTATGTGTAGTTTTATTTTAATTAATTATCACACAATAATAAGTTTATTACTTTTCAAGCATGATTGATTTTTGCCTATTTAGTATGAAAAATAAATTACGCTTGCTTTATTTTAAGCATACTTGTGTATGATGATTATATTTGGACTAATAATTATTTATGAATTGAGAATTACTTATGAATTGTGTTATAAGTTTATGAATTATTTATGATGTAATGATTATCGCATTTGCATCCATGAGGGGTTAAGTTTAGAAGAGGAGTTGTATGATACCTATTCTACCATGTGGTATGCCATTACTCGGTGCACAGTGGATGGCACTTATCAGGGCCCCTCCTTCCATGTTTTCCTTTGGCCATGATTGTATTGGAGTTGTGGGACATGTGACACCTCCTTAGTGTGATTCTTTAAGGAGGGGAGCCATAGTCTGGACTTGAGCTCTGTATCTTTGGCCGAGTACATCTTAAGTGCTGGTGAGCTTGAGACAATTTAGTTGTATGAATTAGTTCTTTATTGGACAATGTGTGTTAGCCTATGGCTCCAGTAAGCAGAATAAGGATGGACGGTGATATAAGGAGTTGCATATTGCATAATATATTTATTTATGAGTACGATTCGTTAAGAATTTAAATGAATGCTTTCCCTATGTTTAAGAGTATTTAATATTTATTTGAAAACCATGAGTTGTACGAAGAACTACATGTGTATAATTGGTTAAATTAGAATTATACGTGATTTGCTTGTGTATGTTAGGATTTTTCAGTAGTTACTGAGATGTCAATCTCATCCTATTATTCACATTTTCCAGGTGAATGATCTAATAGGAAGCAAGGGAAGACACTTGAAGAGTGGGCCTCCTTAGAGGCTCTATAGTGCTCGTTGAGCACATTTTTACCACTTTATATTAAATTGTCATGACATTAGGATTATTTTTAAATTATGATGTCTTTTAGATAGTAAATGATTTAATAACCTATTGTGGTTGTTTTTCTATAAAACCTCTTTAATTATGTTCGTCTTTTTTTTTTTACTCTGATAAGCTTTCTAAAATGTTATTTGGAATGGTAATGTATTAAAAGTCTTGAAGAATATAGTCTTTTTTTTATAACTATGGTAGACCTTCCACATATGGTTTTATTCTTTTCTACCATAGTTAGTTTTTGAGAATTTAATTTTAATCATTTTATACTATGGTAGATTTTTCTACTTGTTCCATTCTTTTTCTACCATAGTAGGGTTTATTATTTTGATTAGCAGTTATAATTGGTCTTTGAACTTTTTACCATGGTAAACTTTATTATTTGGGTATTAAATTATTTATTACCATGGTAGGGATTACATTAATTTAAAGGTGATTTTGGAAGGGTGTTACAGGTGGTTTTCCTGTGAGTTTGTTGCCGGAAAACTCGTCCTCCCTTGAGTTCAGATGGCATCGTACGAAGGAGAAAGAGAAGGGAGGAGAGAAAAGATGGAGGAAGAAGAGAAGCTTGGGTGGTGGTGGCAAGCGGCGCTGCGCTGAAGAGAAGGACGAGGGAGAACGTGAGGTGGAGTGGGAGGGAGAACGAGAGAGTTTGAATGAAGGAGGAGGGAGTGTCTGCACACAGAAGGAATGTGAAGGGAATAAATGAGAGGGAGAGAAATAAAAAATAATAAAAGGAAAATTTACACTACTAGGCCCTAAAATTTTCAAATAAGATATTTATTTTGAGCCACAAAATTCCTCTTATTTCCAAAATTTACCTACCAAATCCCTTAATTATTTTCTCCCATAATAACCTCTTTTGAACCTACAAATAATTTTCCCAAATTTATCGTCCTTAAAATAAGGGAGAAACTAAGCTTTTAAAATCCTCAAAACTACCTCAAAATTCCCCAATTATTCTCATTATTCCTAATATCCTATGAATCAATTCCTAATTAGCCCACTAATACTCAATTAAATATTTAGGATGTTACATTAACTGCTAAAATATCTAAGTTAGTAGGAGAAAAAAGTAATTAGTTAAGGAATAATGAAACTAAAAAAATTGTAAATCAAATAAAAAAGTTATGTCAAAATTTACCAAAATTAACTATACCTACAAATCATAATATAAGATGGATAATTTGTACAAATGCCTCTGAATATTATTAGGGAGCAGCTTTATATCACACTACCACAGAATACACCTATAGCGGCGCTTTTTTGACCCCTATAGCGGCGCTTTTGAAGTGCCGCTATAGCTAGCGCCGCAATAGGTCAGGTGACCTATAGCGGCGCTTACAAAGCGCCGCTATAGGTGACCATATAGCGGCGCTTTATACCAAAAGCGCCGCTATATGTATGTTTTAATTAATTTTTTATTGAAACTGAAAAGGCCTATACCGGCGCTTTTTACAAAAAGCGCCGGTATAGGACCATCTATACCGGCGCTTTTATGTCTTAAAGCGCCGGTATAGGCCTCTCTATAGCGGCGCTTTTCTTAAAAAGCGCCGCTATAGGTTTTATTTTTAAAAAAAATAAATCAATATTGTTTTTTCACATGCACCTACATCAGTGCGAAAATTTTAGCACTGGAACTCAACAAAAAGCAAAATACTCCTAATTCAAAATGGTTTTTCATATGCTTATTGTTGTAACTTAATACAACGAGTATAAACAAGAAATCAAAATTATTTTCCCCTTTTTCCATTTTATGTGCTTAGTGTTGTAACTTAAAACAACAAGTAGAAACAAGAAATCCAAATTATTTTTCCCTTTTTCCATTCCTATACAATGAGTAGAAACAAAAAAAGCTAGATACCGAAGAAAAAAAAAGCTTCTACCATTTGAGATTCGTGAAATCACCTGGAAACTTGGAGCTCCATAATCTGCAACTGTAAATGATTTCTCTAGAAATGGCAGTGAGAGAAAGAGAGTGAGATATGCCAAAAAAAAGAGAGGTAAATGGTGAGAAGCTAAGAGAGAAGAGAGAATATTTGAGGAAAGGAAAAGAAACTTACAAGTTGTTGATCAAATCCCTTGTGAAGAGAGAAGAGAGAGTGGGACGGGAAGAGCAAGAAAGAAGAGAGAAGAAAAAAATGGGAGTGAAATGTGTTAAGAGAGAATAAATAAGAAAAAAGTCACGTGCACCTATAGCGGCGCTTTTTAAAGAAAGCGCCGCTATAGGCATCAAAAACTGGAGGGAAAGTTTCCCTCCTTTTTTTTATTTTGAATTTATAACCTATAGCGGCGCTTTTTTAAAAAAGTGCCGCTATAGGTGCACATAATATTTTTAAAAAATACAAATTGATATTTTATTGTTAATTAATTATTTAATATTTAACTAAAATATTCCTATTCATTTTTAATAAAAATTATTTTTTTCGAATTTTTAAAAAAATAATAAAGAATATAATAATTTAATATTAAATATTAAATAATTAATTAACAATTAAATATCAATTTGTATTTTTAAAAAATATTAGATGCACCTATAGCGGCGCTTTTTAAAGAAAGCGCCGCTATAGGCATTAAAAAAGGGAGGGAAAGTTTCCCTCCATTTTTTTATTTTGAATTTATAACCTATAGCGGCGCTTTCTTTAAAAAGCGCCGCTATAGGTGCACCTAATATTTTTAAAAAATAAAAATTGATATTTAATTGTTAATTATTTATTTAATATTTAAATAAAATATTCCTATTCATTTTTAATAAAAATTATTTTTTTAGAATTTTAAGAAAAATAATAAATAATATAAAAATTTAATATTAAATCTTAAATAATTAATTAACAATTAAATTTTAATTTGTATTTTTTAAAAATATTACGTGCACCTATAGCGGCGCTTTTTAAAGAAAGCGCCGCTATAGGTAACCTATAGCGGCGCTTTCTTTAAAAAGCGCCGCTATAGGTGCACCTAATATTTTTAAAAAATACAAATTGATATTTAATTATTAATTAATTATTTAACATTTAAATAAAATATTCCTATTCATTTTTAATAAAAATTATTTTTTTAGAATTTTAAGAAAAATAATACAGAATATAATAATTTAATATTAAATATTAAATAATTAATTGACAATTAAATATCAATTTGTATTTTTTTAAAATATTAGGTGCACCTATAGCGGCGCTTTTTAAAGAAAGCGCCGCTATAGGTTATAAATTCAAAATAAAAAAATGGAGGGAAACTTTCCCTCCATTTTTTGATGCCTATAGCGGCACTTTCTTTAAAAAGCGCCGCTATAGGTGCACGTAATATTTTTAAAAAAATAAATTAATATTTAATTGTTAATTAATTATTTAATATTTAATATTAAATTTTTATATTCATTATTATTTTTTTTAAATTCTAAAAAAAAATAATTTTTATTAAAAATGAATAGGAATATTTTATTTAATATTTAAATAATTATATTAATATTTAATATTAATTTTTTATATTAATAACCTATCCCGGCGCTTACAGACACAAGCGCCGGGATAGGTTTTCTAGTAAAAAAAATAAAAAAAAATTTAATATGTAAAGTCTATAGCGGCGCTTAGTTTTATAAGCGCCGGTATAGGTTAGACCTATAGCGGCGCTTATTTAAGTAAGCGCCGGTATAGGTCTTTTAAACCCTATAGCGGCGCTTATTTAAGTAAGCGCCGGTATTGCTGCGCCGCAATAGCCCTATTCTGTAGTAGTGTCATGAAAATGATAATGGACGTACATGAATTGATTGCTAGATATACTAGTGGAAAATTTAATGAAGCACAAAGTAAATATCATTCAAATTGAAAAAAAATTTAGCTATAGTAAAAGTAGTAGAGAAATTTGAATTGTTTATTGTAAATACAATTTATCATTAAGACTGATAATACTCAAGTAAAACATTGGTTAGATAAAGAAATAAGGACAAATAAATTGTGTAATAAGATGTTAATTAAATGGCAAAGTGATATGTCTTATTATGATTATAACATTGAATATATTAAGGGTCAGAATAATTTAATTGATGATTTCTTGAGCGGATGGAATCAGATAGACCTGTAAATTAACCATGTAATGATTCATCCAATGAAGCAAGTTCTTTTATGGATCAAATAAATATGAGATTCCAAATCATGGAAATCAATATGAATCTTTTAGCAACGCAGATGAATGGAAATCTCTCCAAGATCTCTAATCAAATAGAACAACTCTATCAAATAATGGGGAAATTAGAAGAGCTATATGTAAAAAGCCCTGTAAATAGGACATCAACTTATGATGCTAGACAGACTTTAGGAAGTCATGTAACTGAAAAGATAACTCCTTTACTTAAGATTATAAAAAGCCAAGCCCAAGAACAAGCATTCCAAAAAACTCAGAATAAATCCCCAAACATTTGATGCTAGATGAACTTTTTGAAATTGTTTTCTAAATTTGATGAAGGGAAGATGGAGTTGATGTTTGATGGTGTATGGTTGGTGTTTAATTGAATGTGAAATTGTTTTAATTTCTTCTCTTGTTCCGATTTGCTCTGTTCGGCGGGTTACACTGAAGGGGGAGGTTTTGTTGATATTAGGATTTGATTAGAGCTTCATTATGTGCAAATGAAGTTATGTGATGATGATTGATAATTCTGATTCCTTCTTGCGTGTGTGTGTTTGGTAAAGCAGAGAGGAGGAGGAGGAAAATGAATTTATGATAAAGGAGTTTGATTTTCTTGCCTCCTTGTTTATCTTGAGGTTCTGTGTTTTAGAGAGGCGGAAGAATTGATGGTGTTAGGATTAAATGAGAATCACAACTAGTATGTTGAAGTTCTGTAATTTCTGCCAATTTTGGATTTTCTGTGGTATTGGTTGCAAGGAGAATAGAGAGGAGGGTTATGGAGGATTAGAGGCTGATCTTGTATTATGTTCTGCCTGTTTTGATTTGTGTTATTTCAATTTCAGAGATTGGAGGGTGGGACTTGATGGGTTAATATCAATATGGAATATTTGAAATTTTAAGGTTTTAGGGAGAAAATAATTAGTTAACGTAAGTTATTGTGTATGTTCTAGATATATATTGTTTGTTGAGAATTGGGGGGGTACAATTATGGTTGTGTTTGAACCCTTTTTGAGGTAAGATGAAGAATAAAGTGTTGGTTGATATTGATGAAGATGTTGGAGATTTTGTTATTGTTAATCAAAGTTGGAATTTATTTGTAGGGAAGGATTATTAAGTTATATGGTAATTTAGGAAGTGATGTTTAATAGTAGAGTTAGAATAGATAGATTAGGGGTGTTCATGGGACTGGGACGGGGACGGGGATGGGACGACCCTAAACCGTCCCGTCCCATCAAAAGGCTTACGGGACAAGTTTCCCGTCCCATGTCCTGTCCCATCCCGTTCAGGAGGGATAACTACGGGACGGGACGGAACACGGGACGAGACGGGAATTTCCCGTTTGTTTATTTTTTTTTTGCAAATAAAAATAAAAGGCCATTTTCGTAGAAAAATATGTGTTCAATGTTGTACCCAAAAATTTGACTATTGTTATGAAATTATATTAAGTGAATGTCCATAACCATTCTTCTTAGAATTCTTCCTAGGATTCTTTTCTCCCTAAATGTCCTTAACTTTATAACCTCTCAATAAATGGCTTGTAAATGCCATAAACTTCATCATTATTCTCTTGTAACCACATGCATAGTCTTCAATGACTTGGGACCTATAAATAGAGGTCATGTACAAGGCATTTGTACCGTGGAATCACAAGTGAAAGTGATATCTTCTTTCATTCATCTTCTTCTCATATTCTCTTGTCTTCTTCTCATATTTTATTGTCTTGTTATTCTTTTTTCTATCTCTCTATCTTTCTACTTCCTTTTTTTATAACACGTTATCAGCACAAATTGACTCTGAAAATTTGAGGTATAAGTCACCATGTAGGTTGATATATTCTCATGGTACAATGATGCTCCATGTTAGTTTTCTTTTATATTATTATCCCCTGTCCAATTATCATTTTTTTATACTTTTATTGCTCATTGTTATTCTTTGTATACATTTTATTTTTTTTGTTATCCGATTATATATATTATTGTTATTTACGTTATTATCAAGTTTTTTTTTCATATATATTTACTATATATGTAATATGCACTTTTATTATGAAATAATTAATGTGTTGTTTATTATGTTGTTCATATTTATATGTCATTTATTTTTCCATTTTTTTGGCAATATCCTATGTCATGCACTTTTATTATGTTATTTATATTGTTTTAGTTTTTTTTTGTGTGATTATATACACTATTTAGCTTACATTTCTATTATTACGTTTTGTGCTCCTTTTATTTATTTGTTTATTTTATATTATGTTTGTTATATTTTATTATATATATGTATTATATATTGCATCATATCCTTACCTCTTTCGGAGAATTAGATAGGCTTTCACAATGAACTAGATTGGCATGTTCTACCGCCTTTAGTTCATACGCCATTTAGTTCTTACGAAACACCCCCTCTATATATTTAATGTGATGCTTTAAGAACATATATATATATATATATATATTCTTATTATAATACATATTATATAATACACACACACACACATCTGCATGTTATGTACATGCATATGAAATAATGCATATTATATATTATATGACATAAAAAATTAAGGGAAAATTCCAAATAAATACCCCTCGAATATCAAAAGGACAAAAAGATACCTCCAATATACAAAATGACATAAAAGGGATCGTTCCCAATTTGGGATAAACAATTTTAAGGTAAAAAGTCCAAAATGCCCATGTCTCCATTCACTCTCAAAGTCAAGTGGTTAATGGCTATACCAGAGTAGTTAATCGCTATACTGAAGTGGTTAATTGCTATACTAGAGTGGTTAACGACTTTCACAAATATAAGAGTATTTGACCCCAACTAATGAATCAGTGAAGTAGTTAATGGCTATACTGGAGTGATTAATCGCTATACGGGAGTGGTTAATGGCCATACCTGAGTGGTTAATGGAGACAGGGGCATTTTGGTCTTTTTGCCTTAACATTGTTTATCCCAAATTGGGAACGATCCCTTTTATGTCCTTTTGTATATTTGAGGTATATTTTTGTCTTTTTGATATTCGAGGGGTATTTATTTAAAATTTTCCCAAAAATTAATCGCGTCCTCATCTTCTCTTGTCGTATTCGAAAAACATAGGTGCTGCGTCAAATTTAAGGGAGAATGTAGATCAAATATTGTATTTTTCCCGACTAGATTTGGTGTATTATCCCAAGTGAACATCAATATCATTTTTCAAGGAAGAAAAATCATACGAATCTAAGTTTTCCAAACTATTTACACCATAGAATATCCATGAACTGTCGCACAAATTGGATATGTTACAAGAATCAAGGAAGCAAAAATTAAGAATAATGCCAGCAATCCCACTGAAATAATAATTCAAGAAAGAGGCCTGGGATGGGAACTAAAATGGGAAGACATTCTTGGAGAATCTTTGGGCGAAGCCCAAGTCATAGCTTTCTTGCTATCCAGTGTCTTATATATTGAACTGTACGTGAAACATGTAATAGTGTTAGATTTGAAGGACTAAAATTGTAGTTTACAAACATGAAGAACTAAAATGAAATCTAATATAAATATAAAGGACTAAAATATATTTTAGCCAAAAAATTTAATATTTCAATGTTTTTCATTTTACAAATTGAAACAAAATATTTTTTTGAGTTAATTGATTTTTAGGGTGCCAAGTCAAATTAAAAATTACATGTAAGATATAATATGTTTACTTGTGATTGGTCAGACTACAAATAACATGGTGAACCGGGTTCACGCAAGAATTTTTTGAAGAGGAGAAATAGGTAACTAACATTAGTGTTTATATGGTTATTCATGAATCTTTTATTAGAAAAATCCTATTCAAATCCATCTAAACTGTTCAGTTCAAAACTAAATTTAGGCATCACCCTCAACAAATATGTATTTCTAAATTATGGTGATTGTATTTTGAAAATTTGAGATGTTGTTTGTTGACATATTAATATTTGAATTAATAATACCTCATAATAACAAAATATATTAAATTAAAATAAGATAATAAAACCTAATAGTTCAAATATGGATTTGAATAAAATTACATTTCAAATTGTTATAAAAAATTATATTTTAAATATGAACACCAAATAATTATTATTTTTTAAATGTATTATAACTTTGCTAGGTACAACCAATTAAGGCTCAATAATTTGACCTACTTTACCGAGAAAGTATTAAACTACTTATCAGTTTGGGTTTATTAAATAAATTAAATAAATGCTTATGGGAAAACAATATGTATTTTTTATTGGTATGTGAGAGAAATTTGACTAGTTTTATTTGTATTTGGGTTAATGGGCAGATACCACAAGATTTCTTATAAGAAGGTGATGATGATGATATATATAAATTGACTTATAAATATGGGAACATAGGAAGTAAGTCTTGGTATGATATAAATCTCCATAAAAGTTAGTCTTCAGGACCATTACAATAATATTTTCTGAATATATATTGTGCTAATACTTGAACGACAAGCAATTTGGTTCAAAACATTAGCCTTCATGGCTATATTTCATTTTTGATATGAATGTGATTATTAAATTTCTCAAAAGCATATCAAATGTAGAGATATCATTTCTTTCTTCTCGCATCACAAATTTCAACAAGTATTAGTCTGATCTGCAGGACTTCAATAAAAATAAATCCAATGTATATGGCTTTTGGCCAATTAATAAGAGATTCAAAATTATATATCTTCCGGCTATTAAATATTAAAATAAAAAAATGAAAAATAAATAAATTAATGGCTTCTTGCCACCTAATAATGTTAAAGATTATATGATATATAATCTCAAAATTAGAAATTAAATCTATATAGCTTCTAGCAATATATAAAGATAGAAAATCAAATCGATATTCATTTTTAGTAATGAAACTAACTGTAAGCTTTCAAAGAGGTTGCAAATATTGATCTGAACTTCAGGTTCCATTGAAGATAGTAACGTTAGAGTGCAAAGGATTGGAACTTTGAGTCCATCAAAAAGCATTACATATCACAAAGATTAATTATTTGACCATAAAATGGAAAAACATATATTTATGGCATCTAGCCATTAAATACCAAAATAAAATAATAAAAAAAATTAGACGTATATGGCTTCTGGCCATTTAAAAAAAAATTAACGTGACTTTAGTGTAAAAACACATTTGTCATTGGATAATGTTCAAACATTTAAGTATCCTATAATCTAGGCATACCAAATATTTAAGTATGCATTGTATTTAAATATTTAAGTATCCTATAATCTAGGCATACCAAATATCTCACATATAGTATTTTCCAATAAATTAGAGGCATATGGCTTCTGGCCATTTAATATTAAAATAAAAAAAATTGAATTTATATGGCTTCTAGCCATAATATTAAATCTATATGGCTTCTAGCCCCAAAATATTAAATTAGAATAATTAAATTGATATGGCTTCTAGCCATAAAATTAAATCTATGTGGCTTCTAGCCACAAAATATTAAACTAGAATAATTAAATTGATATGACTTCTAGCCATAAAATTAAATCTATTTGGCTTCTAGCCACAGAATATTAAACTAGAATAATTAAATTGATATTGCTTCTGGCCATAAAATTAAATCTATATGGTTTCTGGCCATTTAATATTAAAGTAGAGAAATTAAATTTATATGGCTTCTGGCCATATAGAGAAATTAAATTTATATGGCTTCTAGCCATAAAATTAAATCTATTTGGCTTCCGGCCATAAAATATTAAAATTAAATTTATTTGGCTTCTCACCATAAAATTAAATCTATATGGCTTCTGGCCATATAATGTTCAAACATAAAAATTGAATTTATATGGCTTCTGGCCATAAAATTAAATCTATATGGCTTTTGGCCATACGATGTTCAAACATAAAAATTGAATTTATATGGCTTCTGGCCATAAAATTAAATCTATATGGCATCTGGCCATATGATGTTTAAACATAAAAATTGAATTTATATGGCTTCTGACCATATTATAATTAAATATAAAAACTAAATTTATATGGCTTCTGGCCATAAAAATAAATCTACATCAAGTGGAACTTCAAGTTCCATTAAAAATGACTTCAAGTTAAAAAAAAAAATTATCGACTGTTATGTGAAATATCATGTTCCTTTAAAGTCGGTAGCGAATGTATTAAAATATAGAGTGGAGCTTCAGGTTCCATGAGAGATGACTTCATCAATGTGTATACATTAAAATATAAAGTGGAACATCAGGTTCCATAAAAAAAATGACTTCAGGTCAATGATGATTACACTATAATGCAAAGTGGAACTTCAGGTTCAATGAAATATGACTTCAGGTCATGAGAAAATATAAAGAAAGATGAAGATGAAGAGAAATAGAAAGGTGAACTTCAGGTTCTCCATAAGAGCATAACATTGAAGGATTCTATGAATAAAAAATAGATTACCTTGATTAGAGGCTCGTGCTGATAACGTGTTATAAATAATAGAAAAAGATAAGAAAGAATGAGAGAGAGAAGTAGAGAGAATAGAAAGATGTTCTCATTCATCAACGTTCAAGAGTTGTAGAATACACAATACTATCCTCCTATTTATAGAGGAGGCTTTAGGGTTACAATATAATCATAATTAATAATTACTAGAGTAATAATAGGGATGGGAGTTAAGGACATCCACATTAATGAAATATTCATAACAGTATTGTTATTTAAAATTTTTTTTTGTTTTAATATCTATGAATGACATTTTTTAATTATATTATAAGAATCGAAAAGAAAGCCTTTCAAGATTTTCGGTAACTTTTTTCCAAATTTAACGGCGAAGATAAAGAAGCATGTATATATATACTGCTTTTATTATATAAGGCGTATATATACTAATAAATACTTTCTGATCTCAATATCCTAATAGTGCTCATAGGTTCTGATAAAAGAAAAAAAAAAAAAATAGCGCTCATAGGTTCTGATAAAAAATATAGTGCTCATAGGTTGTGAAGCGGAGAGATTATGAAACAGAAAGTGATGGATAACGACACAGAACCATATCTTCCACAAGAAATTATCACAAATATTCTTCTACGACTACCTGTAAAATCTCTTATACGATTTCAATCAGTGTGTAAAGATTGGAAGAATCTCTTCAAAACTCAATCATTCATCTCCGATCACCTACATCGTCCTACAGACCAAAATTCTCTTCTTTTCCGGAGTGTTAACTATGGAACAAATAGTTTATGTATGTTGAATCATGAGATGCAAGTCTCTGAATTTCAGAAACCACCTTTCCTTGTTGCTGCAGAGTGTTACTGGACTATTGTTGGTTCCAGTAATGGTTTGATCTGTTTTGAACTTGAGACATCTCGATCACGCTTTTACTTATGGAATCCGGCTACTAAAGAGGCTAGTAAGGTTCCCAAAGCCCCCAGACTTTTTAAAGGGCATAAGTATTATCCTGCAGGATTTGGGTTTTGTTCAACTCTTAATGATTATAAGATAGTGAGACTTTTTCTTTCTTCTAGTGACGATATGATTCATCGAGTTGAAGTTTACTCATTAGGCAAAGGGTCATGGAAAAAAGTTAATGCTGGGAACACAAAGGGTGTGATTAAAATCATTGGCAAAAGTATCACTTGTAATGGAGTTGTGTTCTGGTTTGCTTTAAAGAAAGATATGGTTGGGAAAAGTTACCATCATTTGATAGTTTCATTTGACTTAACGATGGAAGTATTTACATTAATCTATATGCCTACTTTGTCCCGTGAATCGTTTCGTTTTCATACACTTACTGTGTTTGAGAACAAACTTGCTATGTTTTATGAAAGAAAGTATGGAAACCCTGAATCTTCTTCAATTGATTTGTGGGTGATGGAGGGATTGAGTTGGATTAAGATATGTAATATCACTCCCTATCCCTGCTACTTACAACCAGATGCTATTTGGAGGGATAAACTTGTCAGTAGAGTTTGCCGATACATGTTTCCACCAAATCCTGGAATGTACGTAATGGGAAATACTGTTTTGTTCAATCTCTTGACTCACGAAATGAAGAGATTTTATACAATCGAGTATTGCCTTAGTAATTCGATTCGGAATTATTCTATTTCATATTATATTGAAAGTCTTGTGCCGCTTGGCAATATTCACTTCAAAGAGCGCCTTTACAATAAATTCAAATCTACATTATGTTTTATTTAGGTATGTTGATGGATATGAAGGGATAATCTGTCTACTACTAGTATAAATTTTAAATTTGTTTATTTTATTTAAAGGATGGATATGTTGGTTTAGTTGTTGGCGTGTGTATGTATTATTTGAGAATTTTTTGTTGTGAAATTATAAGTCTATGTAAGCAAGGTTTCATTTCGCAAATGGGTAAGTATTTAGATAATTGGTGGATCAGAACAACTCTATTTGACAAAAGTTATTTGACTTTAAAGTGATTAGTTTTGATTTTTCTTTTATAATATTTGACAAAAGTTTTTTATTTACGTCAATGCAATGTACGAAAAATATATTGTTATTCTAGTTAATAACGACAATGTTCAAAAGATCGGATGAGGCACTAGTTCAAGAGTCAATGGTCGGACCGAGGTCCAACCGGTTATACTAAAATAATAAAGTTATATTGATATTAATATTAATTATCACTAATATCAAAATGTAAATATAAATAGATATGTATGATTCATCAAACACGAATATTTTACTGTTTCTTTAGAGGGAAAAAGAGAAAATATTAGTTGACTACATGTGAAAATAAATATTATTCTGCGATCCGCAAACTAAAATACAAATACTAAAAGCAACAACAATTAAATATTAAACATATGCAATTAAAATAGCATTTAAAATAAAATATTATAGTTTCCTGGTTTCTAAAATTAAGTGAAGTGAAAGTTAATTAGTAATTAGGTGAATTATAACAAAAAAAAAAAAATCACATTTTGGGAAGAAAAAAGCAACCGGTCAACCTCCCAATTTTGACCGGGTTAGCCGGTTTTGAGTGAGTTGACACGGTTCAAGTTGGCCTTGACTCAACTCCTCACCCGGACAAGATTTATGGGCAGTTCGGCTATTCACCGGTCCGATCGCAAGGTCCTATTTGGTTTTTTAACATTGAATAATGATTAATTGTATTTTAAGATTTAGAAATATTAATTGTTGATATATTAATATTTGAATTAATAATATCGCATAATAACAAATTATATTAAAATAAGATTAAAAAAAACCTAATAGTTTAAATATGGATTTGAATAAAATTATATTTTAAATATGAACATCGAATAATTATTGTTTTTTAAAATGTTTTATAAATTTTCTAGATATATACAACCAATTAAGGCTCAACCATTTGACCTATTTTTGCGGTTAAGTATTTGATTACTTATCAGTTTGGGTTTATTAAATAAATGCTTATGGAAAATAATACATATTTTGTATTGGTAGATGAGAGGACCTTCTAATCTCTATATCCAAATAAGGCTCATAGCTAGGTTAGGTTGTGAAGGGGTGAGATAATGCAGAAAGTGATGGACAACCACACAAAACCATATCTTCCTAAAGAAATCATCACAAACATTCTTCTATGACTTCCTGTAAAATCCTTAATACAATTTCAATGTGCGTGTAAAGATTGGAAGAAGCTCTTCAAAACCCATCATTCATCTATGATCATCTCCATCGTTCTACTAACCAAAATTCTCCTCTTTTCCAAAGTATTAGCTATGCACGCGCAACTACTAGTTTATGTATGTTGAATCATGAGATACAAGTCTCTGAATTTTTTCAGAAGCCACCTTTCATTGTTGCTGCAAAGTGTTATTCGAGTAGTGTCAGATCCAGTAATGATTTGATCTGGTTTAAACTTGAGAATGCATCTCGAACACGGTTTTACTTGTGGAATTCGGCTACTAGAATAAAATAAATATATTAAATTAACAAATTAATCTTCCTTGAAGGAATAAAAGAGAAACACTGTAAATGTCAACGTGATGTCTGCACCATTGGTATAAAGAAACACTCCCTTCCATTGAATAACCTTGTGAACCATATAGTTCTAAAAGCAATGAAAGCCCCATAAAACTGTATAAGCATATAAACCAAAACAAACCAACATGAAAAAAATTTAAAACATATATAAAGAGACGTTTAAAGGCAGTGAGGCTCATTATAACACTTCTCTTATTATGATGGCCCAATACAAGATGAGAGAAAGATGATGAAGTGGATGAATAGGACAAGAAAGATACAGGGAAGAGAAAGAAAGAGGCGGTGGGATAAAGGAGGAAAAGTACAAAAGGGCAAGATGAGAAAGGAAGAGGTGGAAGGAACGAAAAGGACAAGGGAAAGGAAAAGAAAGGGGAGGATGGCGGTGGATTTTTTTTTTTTAAAAAAAAGCAAGGACGTGGAAACTGGAAAGGAGGCAGGGGAAGAAAAGATATGGTATAAGGAGGTGGAAGAGTTTTTTCCCCCCTTTTTTATAAAGACTGGAACAGATGCACGCAAAAGAAGAAAAGAAAGAAGAAGTGATGGTTTCACGCAGCAGGAAAAGAGGAAGAAGAAGCAAAGAAATGCACGGTGCCAGTGAAGACACCAGAAGCGCTAATGGTGCCACACTCAAAGAGAGAGAATCTCTCCCAAATCTTTGCTCTTACCCCCTCAGTTCCGAATTCCGATCAGCTTCTAGAAAGAATTTTTTTTTTTTTTCACAAAACCAAAAAAAAAAAAAAATTCCTTTTAATTTCTGTTAGATTCTCGGTAACTTTAGCTAATGTAGTTTCCAAATTTAAGGGCGAAGATACAGAGGTATGTATATATACTGCTTTTAATAAAAGAAATCACTATCAACCATGAGCAGAATAATTTTTATCCTTCGTCCTACTCCTAATTCTCCGTTAATTTTAATGGGGTTCTTTAAATTTGGATTTTAGATTAAACTTTTTTTTGTTACCATTTTTCTCAATATCTAAATTAGCAGCGACAATTTTGGGCTCATTTGATCATATATATCTATATAGTTCTCTTGGAAAAGTAACATAATCATCTACTCCTATTTATTAAGCAGAGTAAAAAGAAAGTTTGTTTATGGGGAAGGCAATCGTTTCACGCGGTGAGGGCGAGAAGGGAGATGGAGAAAGGTGGGGAGGGAGATAATGGTGATGCAGGGTGAGAAGGGAGATAAAGGGTTTCGATTTGGGAAGGACAAGGAGACGGAGAAAGGGATGACGGTGTTAACAGTGATGTGTCAAAAATTCCACATATCAGTTGTAAAAGGGTGCACTGGTTGAACTTATTCTAGCGAACTGGATATAAGTTTTCCCCTAAGATAAATATCTTAGAAACATTATGTATATAAGTGTGTGTAGTTTCCAAATTTAAGGGCGAAGATAAAGACGTCAGTACATATACTACTTTTATTATACAAGGCGTATATATACTAATAAATACCTTCTGATCTCTATATCCTAATAAGGCTCATAGCTAGGTTGTGAAGGGGTGAGATTATGAAGCAGAAAGTGATGGACAACGGCACAAGACAATATCTCCCCCAAGAAATTATCACAAATATATATATTAGAAATTCAAATTAAGCATTGAAAAGTCAAAAAATTCTGCATGGAAACACAAGCAAAGCATCCTACGTGCTTGAATAAAAATTGAAGACAATTTGCATGAAGACTACAAATTTCTTTTAATAGCTACATGCCTCTTGAAGCTTCATATGGCGGTGAAAGACTTGATCAAAAAATGCTGCAGCTTACATACACATTTTAATTAAATAATAGCAAGCAAAATTGGAATTGAATTGCTTGAAGATCCTACACTCTTTGGCGGTGAAGATGGCTGCACAATTATGTATTCTAAGGCTTCTACATGGCGGCTATGAAGGCTATAAATACATGCTTCATGTATGCCTAGTGGTAGTGAGTGGTATGTGAGTGTGGCGCATTAGAAGGAAAGAATAAGAGAGCAAAGCTCTTGTCTTGTATAAGTGCTGTAGCACTTAATTGTGAGAGAGTGTATTAGAGTGGAGAAAATAGAGAGCAAAGCTCTTGTGAGTTGAGAGAGTGCTGAAGCACTTATTTGAGAGAGAAAAATAGTGAGCTCCATTTTGTGAGTTGTATTTCTCTTTGCAGCAATCTAGTGATTCTGTTTTGGCTTCTCCATAAATATACTAATCAATCCAATTGTGATATATTAAGGGGAGCGGATCGGCTAGAAGACAAGTATAAAGACGAGAAAAAGATAACACGGAACCGATGATCGATGAGAGGAAGAGTAGTACCCGTCACTTACAACCCTAGCCCACAAAGATACGACAAGGATGATCAGTCCTTGATACAGTCAAGTATTCTCAAGAGAATACAAAGATTCAAGCAAAGCTCACACAGGAGAAACAAAAGTCTCAATTCATTCAAGTCTCAAATGTTTAGTACAAAGCAAGCCTATATATAGGTAACAATGGAATACTCTAGAATGAAGACAATCTTAAGACATCAATGGTGCATTAATGATGATTGGCATTTTGAATTGCACCATTCCATACAAAGAAATGACTTATTCTTGAAGAAAAAGTCAGCTATTCAAAATAGGAAAATAAGACAAGACATTCTAGAACATTCATTGACCAAATGGCCTTATTTTATGGAAATAAAATAAGAGACTTAATTGAAATGAAAAACAATCAGATTTGAAGCATAAGGAAGTGTTCTAGATGCTTCTTGATTTGTCCAAAACGTCACTTATGCTCCTCCTCCAAAAGCACATGCTTGTCACATGTATTTTAAGTGAATTCTTCAATATGAACACCACTTAAGCCTTGTATATCAAATGTTGGGCTTCTAACATTGTGACCACCTTTATTGGGCTCTTGTTGGACACATGAATGGATGAATCTTTAAAGTAGTTGGGCTCCAACTCTTTAAGATCTCTTATATAGCAGTTCAGGGCCTCGTTCATAGTTTTGGTCATTGCTCTTGTCATCGGGCCTCCAATGCCTTGTAATGGATCTTTTAGAACGTTGGGCTTCCATCCTTGAGCTTGCTCCATGTCTGGTTCATCTGCCTTTAAAGTCTTGGCACTCCATGCTCCTTCATCAAACTGCGTACATAATATATGGCCTCGAGATAGTCAAGTATCTTAGACTTCCAACAATGCTTCTAAACAACGTTGGATCCACTGACTCACATGTTGAATCAATACTTAACTTCATGCCTGGTTCTGCTGGCGTGGTTATTGGCCTATAGTCTTGCATTCTGATCTTTCTCAAAATTTCTTCTGCATATTTCTTTTGAGACACAAATATGCCATCTCTCATTTGTTTCACTTCAACTCCAAGAAAGTATGACATTTCACCTATGTCTGTCATTTCAAATTATTTAGTCATAGCTTTCTTAAAGTCATTGAACATACCTGGATTGTTTCCGGTAAAGATCATATCATCCACATAAAGGCACACGATGATGATGTCTCCAGTTTTATTTTTCTTCATGTACAAGGCATGCTCGTATGAACTTTTAACAAACCCATTCTTCTGAAAGTATTCATCAATTCTAGTATTCCATGCTCACGGAGCTTGCTTTAATCCATATAAATCTTTCTTGAGGCTATAGACTTTCTCTTCTTGCCCTTTTTTCACATATCCAGGCGGTTGCTCGATATAAACTTCTTCTTCCAGGTAACCATTTAGAAATGCTGACTTCACGTCCATCTGATAAATCTTCCACTGGTTTTGTGCTGCAAGTGCTGTGAGAAGCCTCACGGTGTCCATTCTTGCTACTAGAGCAAACACTTCATCATAATCAATTCCATATTCCTGCTTGTAACCTTTGGAAACGAGTCTTGCTTTGTACTTTTCAACTTGTCCCTCTTTGTTGGTTTTTGTCTTGTACACCTGATTGCACCGTATTTTTATACACTTTTCATTGATAAAATCATCGGATTATTGCATGTTCTTGGGGTAATTGCACTTAATTAGGTTCATTTTTGGCTTTTGCACACTTTGTGGGAATTTGTTCTGATTAAGGGCAATTTGGGCATAATTAGTATGATTTGTTGCTTAACCCATTTTCAAGAACAATTGATGCTACCTCTGGCTTGGTTTTATGTGTAGGTCATAGAAGAAAAATACCTAAATTAAGGAGTCAAGTTTCAGCGAAGAATTCTGGACGGAGCAGAAGGAGAAAATGGAGGAAGAGGCAGAATCATCTGCCCCTCGCCGCGGCGAGGTGAAGGCGAACTCAGAGGCCAAAAGCTCCAGAATAGATGCCTGCTCGCCGTGGCTTTCGCCGCGGCGAGCCCACGGCGAACGAGCCTAAATTCAACCAGAACCAACATGAGCTCGCCGTGGCTCTCGCCGCGGAGAGCTGACGGCGAAGTCCCTAGAATCTGCAAAATCTGACGCGAATTCTAGGGTTCCTAGGGGATTATAAATAGTTCCTAACACCCGAAAACCAGGGATCTAAGCCTTCTCTGTCCGAAAACCAGCCCTCTCCTAGGGTTCCTCTTGTTCTTCTTCATTCCTCACCCAAATCCTCTCATCCCCACTCATTTCCACCTCCATTGTTGCTGATTTTCTTGTTCTTTCTCCTTCCACCTTCCATTTCCACTCCACATTTCCTTTCATCTTCTTCATTCATGGAAGCTATCATCATGGGTCCTCTTGGGCACGATTTTGAAGACATGAGAGGCTAAGTTCTTGGTGCTTTGGTGGTGTGAAGGTGGCTCTAGCTTCATGGACCAACATAGGGGAGTTTCTAGTTAACAATTTCTTATTTCCTTTGTATTTGGCTTCTACTCTTTTGTATTGGTCTTGTATTTGGATTTAAGACTTGGGATATGTGATTGCTATCCATGTTTGTGAACTATATTGTGTATGCTTTGAATTTAATGTGATTGAGATATAATTTCCTATCTACTTGTGGTTGTATTATGGGTTGTAGCCATTTTAGTGGTTGCTAGTGGTTATAGTCAATTTCTTCCATGCATGGATGTTGTGGTTGCACTTCATGAGAGTTAAATTGCATTTGTTTCAAGGAATTTCACAAACCAAGTGGATCTTAACACTAACCCTAAGTAATGGCTATGAAAGTGGTTGCTAGATTAGTCATTAATTAGGGCTAGTGGACCCCTAGTGGTTGCTTGGGGATTTTTCAATTAGACTTGGTAAATTAAACTCCCACTTATCATTTTGAAAGAAGCATTTGAGTCACCGAAGCACTACCAAAGCCCATTTTATAAAATCACCCCCAATCCAAACTCTTTTCACTTTTCACTTATTAATCTAAAACACCAAAAACAAGTAATTGCTTTTGTTAATAGCTTTAGTAAATGAATCTTTAAACCAAAACCCCCGTACCTTTTTATTGTTTTAATTGCATTTAGTTAGCTTAGGTTGTTTAGAAGGACTCCTCAAGTGAAACGATCCGGGATTGTGCCACTTTACACAATCCTTGGTAATTATTGTGATTTTAACCCCAAGGCGTAAGGAAAAGGTTAAATCAACACCCATTTGACTCCAATTGGATTATGTCCTTTTGATAGATTTGTTAATTCCCATGTATCATTTCTTTTGATAGCAGTAATTTCTTCATCCATAGCTTTCTTCCATTTGTCATCTTCAGCAGCTTCTTGATATGTTGCTAGATTACATTCAGTCATCCAGCAAAATAAGGAATAATTAAGAGATGTCTCAATAGGTTCAGTGTCATTATAAATCTCACGGAGACTACGTGTCTTTATGGGAGCTTCACTTGAGCTATTGCTTCTACTTGGTGATATTGATGAAGTTGTTGCAACTGGACTTGGTGGAGGACTTTGGCCGTTACCTTCATTATTTTGAGCGATGGAATTATCTTCATTATCATCACGAAAGAATAAACCTTCAAAATATTCTTCTACTACTTCCTGTAAAATCCCTTATACGATTTCAATGTGTGTGTAAAGATTGGAAGAAGCTCTTCAAAACTCCACCATTCATCTTTGATCACCTCCATCGCTCTACTAACCAAAATTCTCTTCTTCTCCAAAGTATTGGCTATGCAACTACTAGATTATGTATGTTGAATCATGAGATGCAAGTCTCTAAATTTCAGAAACCACCTTTTATTGTTGCTGCAGAGTGTTCTTGGAGTATTGTCAGTTCCTGTAATGGTTTGATCTGTTTTGAACTCGCGAATACATCTCGATCACACTTTTACTTGTGGAATCCAGCTACTAAACAGACTCGTAAGGTTCCTAAAGTCCCCATACTTTTTAAAGGGGATAAGTATTATCCTGCAAGATTTGGATTTTGTTCAACTCTTAATGATTATAAGATAGTGAGGCTTTTTCTTTCTTCCAAAGATATGATTCATCGAGTTGAAGTGTACTCATTAGGCAAAGGGTCATGGAAAGAAGTTGATGTTGGGAACACAAAGGATGTGATTAAAATCATTGGCAAAAGTATCGCTTGTAATGGAGTTGTGTTTTGATTTGCTTTAAAGAAAGATATGGTGGGGAAAGTTACCATTTTTTGATAGTCTCATTTGACTTAACAATGGAAGTGTTTACATTAATAGAGATGCCTACTTTGTCCCATGAATCATTTCGTTGCCATACACTTACTCTGTTTGAAAACAAACTTGCTATGTTTTATAGAAGAGGGTTTGGAAACCCCGAATCTTCTTCAATTGATTTGTGGGTGATGGAAGGATTGAGTTGGATTAAGATATGTACGATCACTCCCTATCCCTCCTTCTTAGAACCAGATGCTATTTGGAGGTGTAAACTTGTCAGTAGAATTTGTAAATACAAGATTCCACCGAATCATGGAATATACATGGGAGATACTGGGTTGTTCGATCTCTTGACTCATGAAATGAAGAGCTTTGATACAATCAACTATTCCCTTAGTTATTCCATGCATAATTATTCGATTTCATATTATGTAGAAAGTCTTGTGCCAGTTGGCAAAATTCACTTGAAGGAGTGTCTTTATCATAAATTCAAATCTACATTATTACATTGTTATATATAATAGTGGTCTCTGTTCATTATTTGAGACTTTTGTGATGAATGGGTATGTATTTGAATCATTGGCGTGGATCAGACCAACTACATGTGACAAAAGTTATTTGACTTTAAATTTGGGAATCTAATAGGATTTTAAAGGTTTAGAGATGTAAATTGTGGTTTCAAAATGGTTATTTGGAAGGATTTTAAACCAACGCTCATATTGGTCCTCGGAGAGCACTAAGTTTGGTATCTTAGCACCCCCTTCACTCTTTATCCATCTTCTCCAGGTCATCTGTGTCACCATCCTTGCCAAAGAAACCCTTAAGGTTATTGATATACTCATGCCCATCTCCACCAGGTCATCTGTGTCACCATCCTTGCCAAAGAAACCCTTAAGGTTATTGATGTATTCATGCCTAGCATCATCAAAAACCCCACCCCTCTTGTGTCAAAAGAGCAACCTTTAACTACTACATCAACTAAAATGCCTTTGTACGTTGCACCTAGAGTCATGAGATTATCCCTATCTGATCCACCTTGTTCTCCCTCACATTGCTTAAAACTCAGCCCCTCACCACTGTTTCCCGCTCACTGCTCTTGTCTAGGGTTTCTATACTCTTATAGCCTGTTTGGTTCAATTATGTGGGAGAGGATTACATGTAATTCTGATGCAACGGACTAATTACAACGTTTGGTCAGCTTTTGTAATATAATGAGGATTACATCATGTAATCCTGATTACATCTTTAGATGTAATGGAGATTACATTGATATGACTAATGAATGGGGATTACATACATCTTGTAATCATGTAAAAAGACAATATTACCATTATATAACTTTTAAATTGACTAAAGTACCCTTTAAGAAAATACTATTAATTGGCCCATTAAAACCTTAATAATTATTTATATAAATTATCTATTGGTTATTCTCCTTCTTCTTTTTCTTATTCCTTATCATGCTTCTCAAATACCATACTACTTATGGGACAGATCACTATTAATCTCATTTGGTATGGTTCTTTCACTCTCTAATCAAATTTGAAACTAATATTCTAATAACATATTAATATTAATAACATAGTAATATCATTAATTGTATTTTGAAACATATTAATAACATATTCTTATTTTACTATGATTAATAACATATTAATATGATTAATAACATATTTATTTCTCATTTGAAACATATTAATATTCTAAGTAATAACATTTTATAATGATTAATTGTATTTTGAAAATTTGAAATATTGTTTGTTGACCTATTAATAATATCTCATAATAACAAATTATATTAAAATAAGATGATAACAACCTATAATAGTTCAAATATGGATTTGAATAAAATTATATTTCAAATATGAACATTGAATAATTATTGTTTTTTAAAATGTATTATAAATTTGATAGATATAATAAATTAGGGTATGCATCTCAATAACTTGACATACTTTATTGATTAAGTATTAAATTACAAATGAAAAGTAGATAATTTAATCAATTGTAAATAAATATATATAAGGAGCAATTTTGTCTAATTCTATATCATTCTCATCTATTTTCATGTTCAAAGTAATTTAACCAAACAAATGTATCATCTTTCCTCGATGATGAACCAAATAAATTCATGTAATAATCATTACATTACATTCCATTACATTGCATTGCATTACATTACATTCCCTATGATTAATTGAACCAAACGGGACTTAATTTTATCCTGGAATGAAATTTGTGAAATCAAAAGGAGTTTTAATAAATTCTATACTTTAAGGATTTATTAGAGTGAAGGGTAAAATAGTCAATAAGATATGAATCTAAGTATTATATATTTAGAATATTTTTAAAATATTCCTAATGATGTATAACAGCAATAAATACAATATAAATTATGAATACACTACAAAAAAAGCGGGATTTACTAGCGATTACTTTAGTAGCGTAAAAAAGAAACCGCTACTAAATACACATTAGTAGCGGTTAATGAGAAAAACCGCGACTAAAATGGTCAGTTTGACCAAAATGAATATAGTGGCGTACATTAGTAGCGGTTACATTCAAAATAACCGCTACAAAGGTCGCGCCCTTTGGCGGGAACATTAGTGGCGTTAATTTAGTAGCGGTTTGGAGACGGAAACTGCAGGTGAATAGGGGGTTATGATTTAGTAGCGGTTTTTTTTAAATTAGTTGCGGTTATATCAAAACCGCCACTGACTGAAAGGACGCATTAATTGAAGTGGGACATTAGCGGCGGTTTGTTTATTTTAGTAGCGGTTTTAACCGCCACTAACGCAACGGTCGCATTTATTGCTAGAGCGTATTAGTGTCGGTTTTTGCTTATAACCGCTACTATTAGTAGTGGTTTATATGAACCGCTACTAAATTCAAGTACTATTTAACTTCCTTGGTTCCATTCGTAAATGTACGAGGAATTTGGTGAAAAAGACATACGCACGTACATTATTCAGCTTTTTCGAAAATTAGAAGGACATACAGATTTTCAGACACCAATTATGGCAAAGAAGAACAACCGCGGTAAAGGAAAGGCTCATATGACTGCTAAGGAGGAGGAGCAAGAGTGACAACGCCAAAATCAACTGAGAGAGGAGGGGCGTATACAAGCGGAGCGGGAACGTATACAGCGAGAGGCAATTCCCGAGCATATCATCAACGAGTTCTACAATGAGAACTCTCCTCATATTCCGGATTTGGACGACTTTGAACAATGGTTGAATAGTGAGGACACTGAGGAAGCCGGTGGGGGTGCTAGCAAACGGTCCAGTCGAAGGACAACTGGATTTAATGTACAAGTGCAGGGTAAGGGTATTAAATTTTTTGTCATTTTTATGAGATAATTTGAATTTTTACTTGGGTTTAACAGTATTTTTAAATTGTGCAGACCCTTCTGGTAGTACCACGAGGAGGACGCTGAGTGTGTAAGATGCGCACAACCTGCCGACCGGCCACAGGGTGAAGGTTAACTGGAACCTGTTCACCCTTCAACCTAAAGGGAAGGGGGGTCAACTATTTGGCAGGTTCTGCGGGAATGTTGGCCAGAATTACTAGCGCTTCCCGATTGACGCTTTAGACTGGAGGAAGGTTAATGCAGAGATGAAGGATTTTGCCTGGAGGGAAATCGTGAAGGTCAATTTAATTGAGTTATGTTTATATATTATTTATTATTTTAGGAATATGATTTTCTTAAATGATATGAATTCTATTTATTATTCATTATTATTGAAATATTATTGTAATTGTAAGTACATTATTTGTTCAATGATCTTTTTCATATTTTGCAGAAGAAGTTTGATGTGCAAGATATGTTCAAACGTTGAGGAGTAGGGAAGATGGGTGACGGTTGGAAGAACAAGAGGTTGGATTTGTTCAACCAAAAGGATGCCGGTAGGAGTGGGCCGATTCAGGAGTTGATAGATGATGTCCCTGGTGGAGTCCCTCCGGATGCCTGGGAGAGATATGTCCGTTGGAGGAAGGGAGACTTAGGAAAGGTATATTTAATAATTTAATTATTAAGGTATTCATCATTATTAAGAAATATTTTTTATTTATAATCATGATTAAATTTTATTTTATGTTAACAGAAGAGATCGCAGCAAGGTGTTTATAGCTGATTGTAGCAGAAGGTTCATCATACGGCTGGCACGAAGCCATTTTCGGTCGGCTACGGAGAGATGGTATGAAACAATAAATCTTTCTTGTTTAATTGATATTTATTTTTAATTTATATTTATTTAACTGTATATAATAATAAATTATTCAATAATTTCAGGAGGACGAAGCTTTGCAGCAAGGGAAGAAGGCTACGTACGGCCTTTTCTACCGTCAGAAACACAGGCACCATGACGGGAGTGCAACATCCATAGAGGCTGAGGAGCATATTGTAAGAATTATATTACTTTTATTTGGATTTATCATATTTTTTTAACAATTATATTTGTAGAAAAGTCTAATATATGTTCTGTGTTCAGGCTAGAATTGAAGAAGTAGAGAGAGAGCTTCAGGAGTCGCAGGGGGATAATATAGACCCCACTGCCTCACTCAGGGCCGCCCTTGGGACCTGTGAGCACCCTGGCCGTGTGCGCGGGATGGGTTACGGAGCCCTACCATCAGTGGTGTATGGCTGGACTGGGTCAGCAAGCACTGCCCAGTCTGCAGCAGCCGGCCAAGCGTCTTCCAACGGCTTTATGATGCACGATCCGGAGTGTGAGGCTCAGATGAGGGAACGGTTGACTCAGGAGATTATAGATCAGGTGTACGATCAATTGGAGTCCTAGGTCGAAAGTACCAACAGTGCACTCGACCAGATCATTCAGAGGGTGGACCCAGGCGAACCTCCTATACGTGTACCAGGACTACCACCACGTCCACCGAGACAAACGCGCAACCGTTCTTCAGGATCCCAGCCAGAGGTTAATCAGCCAGAAGGTGGTTAGCCGGATACCACTCAACGAGATGTGTAGTCATAGGGTTTTTTCCTACTCAGACTCAGACCATGCTGGGTACAAAACTGATAGAAAGAGTACCAGTGGTCAGTGTGCATATCTTGGAGGATCCTTAGTCTCCTGGGCTAGTAAGAAACAGACTTGTGTCTCCCTATCTTCAACTGAAGCTAAATATATAGCTGTTGCAAGCTGTTGTGCTCAAGTTCTTTGGCTCAAACATCAATTGAGGGATTTGGGGATGGAGTTTCCAGAAGTTCCAATCCTCTGTGACAACACAAGTACTATCAGTTTGGCCAAAAATCTTGTACATCACACAAGAACCAAGCACATTGATGTAAGGCATCATTTCATCAGAGACCATGTGCAAAAGAAGGATGTTAGAGTGGAATTCATTTCAACTCATTTACAGCTAGCTGACATTTTCACAAAACCCTTAGAAACTGGTCAATTCATGTTCATCAGAAGAGAATTGGGAATGGTAAATCCCAATGAGTTGTAAGTTTGTATAGAACTCTTTAAATTCTAAAATATACTTGAATTATTCCAAGTTTTGATGATTTAATACTAACTTAAGCATCGGAGTGCCAAAATAAAATTTTGCAGGTTCTGCGTCCAATCGATCAGACAACCTTAATCGATTACAGAGCATGCCCTGTAATCGATTAGGTATCGATTAGAGAAGAAAGAAGGATCGATTAGGGATAAAGGCACAATCAATCAGAACTGTCTGATCGATCACAAAGAAGGAGTAATCAATTGGGCATCGATTACTCAGCATGGACCTATCGATCACAGCAATCCCTAATTGATCAGACGCATCTCATCGATCAGAGACTACACCCTGTAATCGATTACTCAGCACGTGTAATCGATTAGGCGTCAACGGTAACTTTTGTAACGTACACTTTCTCTAACAGTTACATGCTTTTCTGTGATTTCTCTCTCATATAAACTTGACATATGTAACTGAAGCATCATTTCGCACCATATTTCATTTGTTCTAAAGCATTCTCACTTCATCTACTCTTAAACCCTAACGTTCAAATCATCAAATCTCTTCGTAACCATCATAACTGTTGCCATTATTCGAATCATCATCAGACATAACTCCTCCAAACCAGTTACAACCTTTCGAATCATCAAACATATCCTTACACTCTCTATATAAACCCTACCCATGGCACCCAAAATGCGCATACCAAAGAACTACAGAGCCTAGATTATCCCAGACACAGTTCCTTTGCCAGAAGGTGATCCTGCTTTAACCTACAGACCCTCATCACCTCCCTCAAATCCTCCTCCATCAACCTCTTATCCATCACCACAAATGGCCAAAACCCGTGGCTCTGCATCCAAATCCCAAACCAAAAGTCCTACTTTAGTCAGAGTCAAAGAACTCATTTCTGGGGATACAGAAGTGCCCATTGATTCATCATTTGCTCAGGGTCCTATTGAGGATGCCTCAGAAGATATTCAGAGGAGATCTCTGCAACCAAGGTGTGGGTTTGTTGATATAGTCTATCTAGAGAAGAATGGCTTTCCTGTGTCTGAATGGTTGGAGCCCTACAAGCATTAGATAGGGATCAAGAACCACTACAATGAGAGGGTTATCAAGGCCTTCTATTCCAACATGAAGATTCATGTCCTTGAAACAGAAGGGAAAGTCACAGGAATTACCATATCTTCCAAAGTCAGAGGCAAGGCTTTCTCTTTCGATTGGAAGAATTTGAACCAATGGCTTCATATGGATGGACCTAATATGGAAGAGTACAACTCTTGGCAGATCAAGGAAAAATTTCCAGATGAGGAACTCAAGCAGATCTATCAGCCAACGAGTCCAATCAAGGGTAATTTGACACCTGCTCAACTGCCTCTTGCCTATAGGATCCTTCATTATGCTTATTCCAGATGTATGGTCAACAAGGCAGGAAATTTTTCCCTAATTCTTGATATTGATAATCCTATCCTGCCCATGCTGATCAACAAGATCCCCATCAATCCTGGACAAGTTATCTGTGAGGAATTTCTGAGGTTTCACAAGACTAAGACAGTGAAGACCACTCTTCCCTTTGCTCAACTTGTTTCCTTTATTCTCTGCAACAACAAAATTTTCTGGCTTGAAGGGGAACAGAATAAAGAACCACCCAAGTTTGATTTGACCACTCTGAAGAAGATGGGGATAAGTCAATTTGGATAGATTCCTTCTATGCCTGATCCTACAATTCACATTGAAGAGGAACAGCCTCAAGAGGAATTTGGTCCAGAAGACATTCCTGACCAAGGCCATGTTCCAGATCCCATGGATCAAGAAGAAACAACATATGCCTCTCCTGTGAGCCCTGCACCACAGTCACATCTCATCCTTCAACATCTCTTCCAGATCAAGGGGTCTCTCTTCCTGCAAACATTATTGATGATCTGGTTGAGAGAGTTTCAGCCAGAGTTGTGGAAGAAGTGTCTCTGGAACATCAAGCCATGGAGGATCGATTGCTCAAAAGATTAGTGGCTGCTTTGAATGACTTTGTGGTGAAATCTGTCAAGGAAAGCACCATGACTATTTTCAATGGGTATGATGCTGTGGTGAATATGCACAAATTCTTGCACAATAGACTTGCTGGGCTGGAGGACATTCTCAGGCAATCTCATCAGGTCAACCTCCCAGGCTCTCCCTTATCCCCATTTGCTGGCCATGAGGCACATCAGGTTTCTCCCATTCATTATTCACCCTCTCACTCTCATCCCTCTCCTCCAATTCCCCAAACACAAACCTCACCCAAACACACTCCTCCACCATCCAAACCTTCATCTCCCTCCAAACAACTTTCTTCCAGTTCCTCAGACCATCCAGACCCTCCACCCTCTCCTGATCACATCCTTACCCCTGCCGTTCATCCTGTACCTCCCCAACAACCTCCTCCACCACTACCTTCTCAGCCTACCCCTTCACCCCAACCTTCTCCTAAACCTGAAATTGCCAAGACTTATATCAGAAAAGGGAAAGCTATCCTAGAAGCCTCCCTTCCCTCTTTTGATGATGCCAAAAAGGGGGAGAAGATCTTCAGTGTTTCAACTCCTGGAGAAAGCAGTCAGATTCAAGAAAAGGCTGTGGAAGCTGCCACTATTCTCTCATCCATTGCCTCTGAAATCCCTCAGATGCCTCAAATTCCTGAGGAAGTCATCATGAGCCAGACTCTTGAGGAAATTCATGAGCTTGTAGAGGCCATCAAGTTAAGCATGGCTGAAGAAGAGGTTGTAGTAGAAGAAGCCTCAGATTCTGAAGTTGAAGCCACCACCAATGTTCCCCCAGAAAATGCTGAAAATGTTCTGGAAGAAAACTTGGAGATGGCTATGGTCCTGTATGAAGGGGAGCCCAAACCTGTTGCTGTTGACTTGTTGCCCCATTATCTTCATCAGGCAGAAGAGCTGCATCAGCAAGTAGAAGAATTCTGCCAGACCTTGGCTCAGAGCCAAAAAGAAATGGAAGTCAGAGATGCAGCAAAGGCTGAGTTGGCTGATTCAGAAAAGAAACATCATGAGCCTCAGCCTGTATTTCCTAAATGGGGTGTTCAGAAGCAAGTTAAGTTTAAGAAGTCTGATCAGAAGAAAGTAGTGAATCCCATTCAGACTACATCAGAATTTCTAAAATCTGATAAGGAAGAGGAGGAGCAAGAAGTTCAATCTGTTGATAAAGGGAAAAGAATCAAGAAAGTTGCCCCTAGGCCAGCTGTCAAAGCAGTACCAAGAAGGAGTACCAGGGCAACAAAAGGCATTGTAATTGAAGAGCCTAAGCCTGCACAGCAGCCAGCTACCAAGAGGAAAGCTGCACCTAAGGGGAAAGGAAAATCTGTCAAACCTCCTCCTAAGAAGAAACAAAAGCATCCATCTAAATTGGATCAACTTCTGTCTTGGCTTCCTCCTCCATCTCCTCCTAAGAAGAAAGCTGTCACCAAGAAGAAGAAAGCCCCTGCTAAGATGAAGGAGGTAGAACTTGAGTCTGAGATACTTGAAGATCCATCAACTGACTCTGGAAGAATTAGCAGTGAAACTGGGGACGATGAGTTGGACATTTCAAAATGGAAGGATGACACTGATTCTGACTGATCCAGAAAACTTCCATCACCTTAGCTATCCTCATATGCATCACTCATACCCTGCATATTTACTTGCTTTTCAGTTTTTCTTTTGTGTGTTGTTTTAGTATCTGATCAACGATATTTCTTTTGTATTGCATGACTTATAATATTCAAGTTTTTAATTCTCTACATCTGTCTCTTTCTGTCTTGTTATTTTTCTATTGTTTTGTCATCATCAAAAAGGGGGAGAATGTTAGAATGATAGGTTTTGATGATAACTAAACATAACTTAGGCATAGGGAAGGGCTATGATAAGATCAGAAATATCTTAGGCATAATCTGATAAAGAATACTAAGTCTTGACCAATCGATCAGGGATAGATTACAAGTCAAATATCTTAAAGACCAATCGATTAGAGAAGAATCAGATAGCGCCCAATCGATTAGAGGCCCCTGTAATCGATGAGAGAAAATTAGACAAATTGATTAGAGATAAATCAAGTTCAGAACACGTAGCGCCTAATCGATTAAAGGTCCCTGTAATCGATGAGAAAATTTTAGCCCAATCGATTAGAGCCATGTAATCGATTAAGAGACCTTAGACTAATCGATCAGAGTCCAGTAATCGATTAAGAGACAAATGCCTAATCGATTAGAGCCATGTAATCGATTAAGATAAGATTAAGTAATCTGAATATAATCTGTTTGCAATCGATTAGGGAAATATATGTAATCTATGTGTAATCAATTAAACCTGCCTAATCGATCAGGCTTCCCCTGTAATCGATTAGGCATATGAATTTCTAATCTGATGTTCAGTGATGCAGGCTATAATCTATAGGTAATCGATGTGTAATCGATTAGACATCAGACCCTGTGATCGATCGAGGCATGTAATCTGAGTGGCGATGAGAAATATTCAAAATCAATGTTAAGCCTATTTTTAGCTTTCCAAGTACAGAGTTGTTCAGACCTACTTAAGGAAGTTTACGTTAAGACACAAGTTGATCAAAAGAGCTGTTGGAACTTACCTACTCTGTCAGCGATAGAAGAAGAGAGATGAGCTAAAGCAAAAGCAAGTACAATGGAGTAAATGCATAGCAGATTTCATCTTCCATACTTCACCAGATCACTCAAACTCTCTTGATATGTTCAACGGCCATATTTATATTTACAACGGATATATTTCTAAGAGAAACTATAAATGCTATTGGGAAGAAGTTAGTTGCAAGAATTGATTGCCACATTGATTATCTGTATCTACTGCATTCAATACTCTCAATACTCACTGTTTTCATATTCTTAAGTGTGTAACACAATCTGTTCAATTGAGTGAACAATTATACTGTATTCATTATCAAATTGAGATTTACTCTTAAGATAGTGGGATCTTAAGAGTAGGGTGTAATCTTACAAAGAGTAAGGGGGAGTGATCAGTAAAGAGGGTGGTTCTTGCTGTCACTTGTAAAGGCTGTCAAGAGCCTGGTTTAATCTTGATAAATTAGTGGAACCCAACTGCAGGTTGGAGAACTGGACGTAGGCCAAGTTTGGGCTGAACCAGTATAAACTGTGTTGTCTCTTCAAAATTAGTTTTTGAAAGCACAATTCACCCCCCCTCTTGTGCATTCCTGCCTGTTACATAAACAACTAAGCTATATCTACTATCATAAATGGGTGTGCTAATGCTAAGAAGTGAGCGTATTTGCTCAAGCGATCTACCACTATCTAATTGTATCTTTCCCTTGCGAGTTTGGCAATTGGACAATGAAATCCATGGCTATGCTCTGCCACACTCCTTCTGGCACTAGCAAGGGCTGTAATAAACTGGGATAAGCCACCATCTCATATTTGTAACAAAGGCAAGTGTCACATCTCCAAATAAATTCCTCAACATGTTGCCTCATATCACTACAAGAAAATAGGACGCTTGTCGTGGTTAAAATAGGACGCAAAGCACGGTTAAAGTAGGACGCTTGTCATGGTTAAAACCGTGACAAACATACTTTGTCACGGTTTTTAAAACCGTGACAAAACCATTCATGGCAAGCCGATTTGTCATGGTTTTTAAAAACCGTGAAAAGGATAACAAAAACCGTGACAAGTGGAGATCTTTGTCACAGTTTAAGTACAAAAACTGTCACAAAATCCGGTCTAAATGCCAGCCCTCAGTGCCTTCCTTTCTTCTGGTTTTGTCCGTATTGAGCTTTCCTAACACAGTAGCCTTGAAAGTCTGATTATTAGCCTTACCATTACAGTGAGTGAAGAAAGTTACCTAGACTAATAAGGTGAGACTTAGGGACCTAGCGCCATAAGCTACAGAGTCCACTTTCAGAATTGAGCTCCTAGCTCTCCCTCTTTACTAAACTAAAGGCCTTTTTTTTCACTTGCCTGTAAAACCGAGGCAATTTTGTCACGGTTTTCATATAAAACCGTAACAAAGTTTGTCATGGTTCTCTTGTCAGAACCGTGACAAACACTTTGTCACGGTTTTGGGGACAAAACCGTGACAAAGTGTAATTTTTATTAAAAAATCGAGACCCTTTTTATTTTTATTTTGAACGACTTAATTTAATGAACATATTTCTTATTAAAAAATTTATATAATAATTGATCTATTATTGTAGAATCTTTATTTTCATGTTTGTAATTTTAAGTTATCAAAGATAACTATTATATATTTTTAGAAGAATAATTATTATCTCCAGAAAATTTGAAAAACACCTACAATTTAAACAATAATTAGAAATTACTAGAGATAATATTTGAATTAAATGTGTATAAAACAAAAATAATAAATTATTTCAATAAATTATCAAGATTGAGAAAAAAGAGCAGCATTACTGAGAGAAGAGAAGAGATGAGGAAAGAAGATGAGAGTGTAAATGAATGAGCAGGAGGAGGTTTATGTATTGGAATCGGCTTGCAATTTGTCACATTTTTTTAAAAAAACAACATTCACATTTGGTGATCCAAGCCTTCACATCTTCATATGTTGATACCAAAAAATCCAGCCACGTAAAACGAGTCAACGTATGATATTCTACCTCTCGGCCTTGTCCTCTTGCTTCATGAACATGGTCTATCTGCAAAGCTAATCAATTAAGTATATCTTGCATCTTCTCCATGATATTCCTCACTTCTTGAACATTTTCCAATTGAGCTTCTAAAGCGCGAAATCTCGGCTCCATTTCTGCATGTAACCTATCTTCAAACTCTCGTAATTGAACTTGGTTACGTGTACCATCTGCCATTGTTGGATCAGGTCTGCTCTGATACTAACGATGCACTCAAAAAGGCATAAAATATAGAAAGAAAGTGACTCAAATAGATGAAAAGAAGGAAAAGAAAGAGGGAGAGAGAAGAAGTCAGAGAAGGGAAAGGAATCAACTCAATACTCAATTCATAACTGTCAGGTGGAGCCACTTGGGCTGTATATCCACGCAATACATGCTACTAGTAAGTAATGCAGTAACGTCTTTTAACAGAATGCTTAATGCAAAAAGACTAAACTAGCCTTAATGAAAATAATAACTTGACAAATAAAATAAACATATCAATGTATATATTCCCTCCGGTCCTAATTATAATATCACTTTGACCTTTTTTTTAGAAATTAAGGATGCAAAATTAATCACTTTAAATAGTTTATAGTTATTTTTTTCCTCAAAACTATTTTGTTCTACTTATAAACTAACTTATAATCTAATTATATTTGACATATGTTATAATTTAGTGATTTAATTTGCTTCCTTAACTTCTACAAAACAAGTCAAAGTGATCTTATATTTAGGACCGGAGGGAGTATCAATTTTTATTTATTTAATGATTTGATTTGGTTTTTAATATCATGATATTATCCATTTATTTGATCTACCGATTGAAATCAATATAGGGCGTGTTTAGATTAGTGGTGGAGAGGCAATTTTTTTAATTTGATTTTTTTATAAGTAAGATTGGATAAAAGTCAAATTGTGTGAAGTAATTTATGTTTTGATTTGCATAGTTCGAGAGAGCTTATGTCAGATGCTGACCACTTAGCTAAATCAGCTCATAGTCTTGATAGACCCTAATGTATCCTTGACCAACCTCCACCTAGTATGCATAGTGTGGATATTGATGAGGGATGATAACTCATGTACTAATTAATTGATTTTACAATGAATTCCAGTTTTATCCAAAAAAATAATAATTTATATTTGGATTTGTGATAATAGAAGTTATGTTTTTTCAATCTAACTTTTATAAACATATTTGGATTATTATTTTGACAAGCAAGTTTAGATAAAAAATTACTAAAAAGGATATTATTGTTTTTTAATAATACATATATAATATAATATGCATATATTCTTATAGTTTAGAAAGAAAAATTGAAATTTGGGTTTTTTTAGGATTTTAAAGACTTTTTTCTCCTTTATTATAAGGAAAATAATTTGGAAAAATTATATTTTTATCTCAAAGAAGGATATTGTGGGAGAAAATAGTTAGAGATTATTATGATAAATTTTTAGAGATAAAAAGGAAATTTTAAATTAAAAAAAGTCTTAATTATTTGAGAATTTTAGAGTCTAATACTCTAATTTTCCTATTCACTTTATTAAATAATACACAACAAAAAGCGTGAGACCCATCATTCTTCCCTTTTCTCTCTCTACATTATGATTGCAGCGCCAGAAAAGCAACTCAAAGTTGCTTATAAGAAATTCGTGCGGTTAGCTCAGAAGTCACATTTACAAAAAGCCACCACAAACATTATCCAAAAGCTAAAAAAGGACTTTTGTGGGCAGGCTGCGCTTTTGGGCCTCCACAAGCCATTCCAAACGCAGCCATATATGATGAATAGTTTTGGTTAGTCTTTCGCTTTCTGCGTTATGGTGAATTTTTGTCCAATTAGAAACTCTACTGTTTGGGTTGATAAATATTTAATATGTCGGTTTGAAAATTGTTGAATTCGGTGAAACTAATTATTTGTAGAAAGCTGGAGAAATTTTTTTCCCTTAAACTGATAAGGATGGAAGATTTGATATTATATAGTATTAAGTTAGTTGAATTAAAGTGATTATTGAGTATGATAATTGGTTGATCCGTTTTCAAAATTGTGAGATTTTTACTGTAACGAGGACTTAGTGTACATACATATTATTCTATTTTTCCAGATTATTAGTGAGATTTTTTTATTTTAAAAAACATGTGGATTTAAAATCATGAGATACCGTTTGTGTTATTATGAATTTTTGAGTTTTTGAATATTGATATTTGAGATATTTGAAAAATATAAAGTGTTAGAAATTTATGTGGTGTGGAGACTTCTGTGATGAGAGAGTATTAGGATAAAAATTATGTGGAGAATTCTAAATTAATTAGAATGAAAGTTGATTATGTGGTGTGAAATTCTAATTAAATTAGAATTATTACTTATTACATGTGAACATAAAATTGGAATATTTAAAAGTGTGAGGGTACCTAACATGCCGGGTACTTTATAAAAATTTGAGTTGAAAATTATATGTTTGATATTTTTGCTAGCCTCATGTTATAATAATAAATTTGTGTTTTGTGATTATTAAGTAATAAAGTAGAGGCTATGTTATTTGCTGGTGAGAGCAAATTTTATAAACTTATCAAATTTTGGTGTGGCTTGAAAGATGTAATAATATGATGACAAAAAAAAACTCAATCATATAATATATCTAGTGTAGAGATATGTGTTTTAATTTTCATGATACATGGATGAATATTTATCTTGATATAAATATGCATGATTATTGTGAATATTGAATTTTAAATGTGGATGTGAAATATTATTTATAATGTTTTGCTTATTCAAATTTGAGTTGAAAGTATTGGTGAATTAAATGTGATTTTGGGTGTTGATATCATAAAGGAATAATTACAATATGTTTGAGGACATGTTTAAGTTTGGTTTTAAGAACCATCAAGTGAATATTCCTTATGATGTTAACCTGTGATTTAAAGTGGTTTTGTGTCTCAATTCGTGTCTGCAGATATGGACATTGATCAAATATATTTGAAATGCACTATAAATGTTGGTATGTATGTTGGATTCCCATTGTGTTGAGATACATGGATGTTAACTGAAATTCAGTTTATGTTAGAAAATCCACTAGCAATATAATTGTGTAACACCTAAACTTTTACTACTATACTAGAGTATTTTAATTGATTTATAACCACTTTTGCAATTGTCAAAAACCCGAAAATACAAAAAATTTAAGACTTTTTTTTTTTGCAATATTTATTTTAACTTCACTTTTGTTGAAATGGGCTTTTCAGACAAATTGGAACAACTAAAAACTTTTTATAAAATAGAGTGATTAATAAAATAATTAAAATAACTCCAACCTACTTAATGTATCCACCCTTTTTGATAATGCTTGGGGAGCAAAACCCCCTTTATATATATATATACTTATAGATTCCTATAATTCCTACTATAATTACATACTAACTATCCACGGTAATACAAAATATAATAGGCATTCATGTTCCTTCATATTAACTCACTTCTTCCCCAGCTATAGCTTCTCCTAACCTGCGTTACTGAAAGATGTTTAGGGAGGGGTGAGATTGGAAATCCCAATAGCAGTTTCTTTCATACACTATATTCTTATGCATGCATTGTCATGTATACATTTTATAAACATGTACAGATAATACAATTACACATACTTCCTACACTACATGATCTACCAGCCACTATTAACAATATGTTTGTTAACTAGCGGAGGCTTTACCAGCAGAATTTCTCGTTATAACATTTAAAGCTACAACGTAACTAATCTAGCAAAAAAGTAGCTAACCACCTAAGCCTTAGAGTACTCCATACACTGGGATGTAAAACTTCCATGCAGGAATTAACAAGGTTTATCACCTTCATACATAATGTAAACTTACAACAGATATTACAAAATCATACATGCAATAGTTGTGTCATGAAATAAACTGCTACCTGGCTTAAGGAGTTACTCATAGCTTGGTTCTTCCTCTTTGTAGTGTCCCAAAGATTCAACTTCACTACCTTCTCCTGTAATTATATATAGATAATAAATTAATATGTATATACTAACTTATAGTAATTCTACATCTATCATGTTCCTATTGTACTATCTATATCTCTACCCTTCCCATTTGCTAATATATGTTTTAATACTAGCCTTTAATCGTAGTTCTTAACTTAATTACCAACTACACAATCATCTAAAGCAAGCACACATGCACATATTGTAACACCTTACTCTGGGGACATTCTTTAGAGCCCTTTGATAAGTTTGAACCACTAAAGCTATTTAGAAAACCCAAGAATGATAGAAACTAAAAGCTTTTTCTCAAATCTCTCACTTGGACTTCTAACTTTGAAAACTCATAATTAATTGCTTTTAAACTCAAAAATAGTGGTTAAAAGCTCAAATTTTAGCTCTTGAAATATTCTTTATAACCATGATAAAACCTTGGCTCAATTTGGTCCCATTAACTCTGAAAAACCTTCTTATATTTTCCAGACATATTGGAATTTCACAGGAATTCCTGTTTTTATGCTTAACTTGCAAAATTCATATCTCCTAATCTACACGTCCAAAAATTATGCAGTACTTGATTTAAAGCTTAGGACGTGTACTATATATCTAGAAAATATCATGGGCTAACTCAAATGATAACCGGACGAAATATTTACCACAATAAAACTTGTTGACATGCTCTCATAATTTTTCTATGTGTAGATATAGCTTTCTACTTGAAGTAGAGTCTCAATATTGGTTCCATTATAGGTATTTAGGCTAATGAGGCTCCTTATGGAGTTTATACATACATAAATATGATAACTAAATCATAAATTCCAAAGTACTCCTTTATCTCATTGCCTTAGCTAATGATCCACCGGCTTCTCCTTTCCTCTAGAAGTGCTCTGTCCTATGGGTGGGACAGGGAAAGAGGGGGTGAGATTTGAGGAAATCTCAGTAGCAATAATCACAATTAGTATATAATGCATGGTAAAAACTGTGCATGTAAAAACAAGCCAATGAGAATAATACCTTACAAGCTGATTAACTGTGAACTGTGAACTGTAAACTGTAACTAATTTCACACATGATCATGGAAAAATAAACTGAGTAAGGATATTACATATTCTCATGCCTAACTGCAGCATAAATGGCAAAAATATACATGCAACCAAAACAAAATATACAAAATTGCAAATTAAAGCTACCTCTTATTGGGCTCTTTCTACAGCACTTCTGCTCTGATTTTCTTCTGGTAAAACTGAAGGCGGATCAATTCCTAACCTTAATAAATATAAGCAAGGAGATTACTTTTGGTGTATGTGATAAACTTTTTCAGCCATTTCTTCTTGAAATTTTCGGCCAAACTCCATAAGATTCCTTTTCTACATTTTCTACTACAAATCAAAACTTCTTCTATTTATTACATACTATAACTTGATGCCTTTATTCTTAGTAAGCATATGAACACTTTCTTCTCCTATTTAGAATTACTTCTATACAATTCAACTCTTAATCCAACTATAGAATTGTATAAACTTGAAAGTAGGGAGATAAGAATATACTTACCAAGAACTTCTAAAAAACTTCCTACTATAACTTCTTCTAACTAGGCCTCCTTGTCTTTCTATTTTTATTCCTCTTTTTCTTTCTCTTTTTCTTTTTCTTTTTCTCTTCCTTTCTTCCTTTCCTCTTTGCCTCACCGTCCTCTCACCTCCCTTGCATTATTTCTTTGTTTCCAACTCCTTATATAGGCCTTTGTTGTACTTAGGAAGCAAGTTATTACCTTGACAACTTGGAGAGGAAGCTTTTGTTTCTTGCTTTACATGTGTCTTACATGAAAAATATGTGGTTGTCTTCTCTTGGAAGAGAAGGAAACGTTTTGTGGCTGTTATGAGAGGGGAAGAAGCTTTCCAAATAAGTCAACAAAACTTCTCAAAGAAGAATTATGACTTGTCTTGGTGGGCAAGCCAAATATAGGCTTCTAGAGGAAGCTTTGGACACGTGTAAAGGAGGAACAATAGGTGATTAACCTTCTTGGGAGAGCATGCCACGTTTTTTAGTGGCTTCATGAAGGAAAAAGGCTTCCCAAATAAGCCAAGAACTAAGACTTAGTCATCAAGTTAATTTGGAACCTTATGCAAGAAGACTTGCTTGAGATGCCATGTGTCCTTAAGAGATAAAGGATGGCACTCTAACTCATAAAAGGCCACGCATAAACCATGAGCAAGATGGCTTCTTCTTGAAGCCCAAGCTTATGACAACTTGAAGACAAAGCTTTCTTCATGCAAGTGCCATGTGTCCTTGCTAAAAAAATTGTCTTTATTTGTAACAAGATGGCTAATTATTTTGGGATTATTTAATATGTCCTAGACATGTAAATTAAGCTCCTCTATGATCCCAATAATAAACTTCCACATGAACCTTGCTACATATAAAATTTTGGAACATATAATTTACTTAATTCAAAAGCTTATAACTATTTTGGGCCCTTAATCTTATAATAATTCCCCTTCTAAAATCTCAAATAACTTTATTTTCTTAAAGCCCAAATTAACTTCTACTAACTTCCTTATCGATATACTCAAATAGCTACTTTGGAGCTATTGAGATTTTTGGGTTGTTACACATATAATTGTATTCTTATCTCAAATTAAATATCAAATTCCCACAATCACACATATACAACCCATCAATCCTTAGAAATCTCCATAAAGTCATGATTTCGGAAATCAACGCAATAAACAGATTTCATTCCTACAAATCATAAACCAATCCTTACTTCCACTAATTCCATCTTCCTCATCCCTCTTTGATTCACTAAACAGAAGAGTTAGTCTAACACTATTGCAATTATCCACATCATCAGTTTTAAATCATCAACTAACTCAATTTAATTAAGCCTCAATCATTCCTTTTCTAAAAATCTTCTACTTGATCCTCAATATCATCAAAACAACCAGACAAAGAACCAACACTAATCCAGAATTTCTCAGAAATTATAGAACTCCAACATATAAGTTATAATTCCAACTTAATCCTCAATATTAAAACCAAAGATAAAACATGAACTTCAAATCCATAACCTCAATCAACTTGTTATATCCAACTCCTAAACTTTTTGAATCATAATTAACATACAGTCTCAATTATTCAATTCAATATAGCATCAGTATAATTAATCCTCCACACATTTCAGCTCATTCGTCATCATTCTCTTTATAAGCTTAAATCTTAAGTGAACACTTCTCGTATCAAATTCATTAAGCTATCTTTATTAATCTATCAATATGAAACCATTAACCTTATCTCTTCAATCATTTACTACAATAATCATAATTTCAACCAAGATTCCCCACAAATACCGCTAATCTAATTTTCTTTTCCACCTCTAAAATTAACCACATTCTAATTTAACCTTAGCGAATATATCACCTTAGTTATTACTTTAAAACTCTTAATTTCTTACTTAAAACCTACTTCTTCCATCCCTTTTTACCCCCAACCGTTCATTCATCACTTGCAATCCTTTGTCTTCTTTTCAGCCTATGCTCAACATCAATTAATCCTTACATACAACCTGGAATTCACTTTAATAATCAATCAAATAAAATCAGTTTCATTCCCACTATAACTTGAAATAATTCTTACCTCCACCAAAATCTGAAAATCCATCATCTTAAAGTCTTCATCATCATCAAACACATATCAAAACATCATATTAATCTCCTAACTTTCAATATTAAATTGATCACCCTCAAACATATTTAACCTATTACTCAAAGGTCTTTAAACAACTTACATAACTTAAATTGGAACTTTATAAATCAATTCCTTTTCCTTAGTCCTAGGATAAATACTTCATATAGTCAAACCCTCAAACCCTCTTCATCAATTACAATTTTTAATCTCATTTTTAGCCTATAGTCAAACATCAATTAACCTCTTTTACCCAACCTGAAGTTATACTCCAAATGATCAAAATCCCTAATCATCTCCTTTAGTCCCCACTTACGTAATTAACCCAGACATCAATTTTATTTCTATCAATATGGGTCAACTCTTGCTTTCCCAAATTCATTTCTCTTATTCATTAATCATCCTCAAAGTCCCATGTTTCTGAAAGAAATTAGACCAACTAGAGAAAAGAGTAGTCTCATACCAAAATACAACTATTTCCACTACTATCTTAAAGTTACAAAGTTATTCCATTAAATTAAACATCATATAATAGAACATTAAGTATTAGCTTCCCCAATTCATCTCTACAATACCAAATACTAGATAATTAAGAGGAAAGAAAATCAAACTTCTCCATCACCCTTTTACTTCACACCAAAACCCAAACATCCATTTCATTTCCATCATTCTTTAAATTATTCTTCAAGGTCCCACTTTTCTAAAAATCAAAACCATCAAGAAAAGAGTTATCTCCAAGCTACAAAACATTCAATCCAATAGAATATCACCAAATAAAACATCAACTATTTGTTCCCATAATCACCTCTAACTACTCTATTTCAACTTAACATCATATAGACTAAAATTTCAATTCAACCCTAATATCACCTTATTTCCTTCCTCTTCTCCCCTGCCAACAGCCGCACAAAATCAACCCAAAGGAAGAGAAATTCACAATGACTTCCTATTCCAGTTAAATCTCAATCTCACTAAATTAAACATCACAAGTTTTCCTTCCCTAGTCATGAAAACCGCCGACCAGTGCAGCACCAAACAGAGCAAAATTACACAACTTCGTACATCTTGTTAGAATCTTAAGTTTTGATGAGGAATGGCCCCATAGTTAACATAAGTAAATAGAGTGTAAGTTACCTTTGAATTTAACAAGTAAAATCTGATAGGTAACAGATTACTATCGCTAGAGCTAAAGACTATCGCAAATGAAAAGCCCAACAATAGTTGATGGAAACTTAGCTGAAATCTAAAGTAAATATTTCTATAGATAAGCGTATCCCTATCGCTAATAGACAAAGAGCCATAGCAAATGAAGACTTAGAAATAACAAAGTTAATATCTATCTCTAAGTCCTTCACTATCGCTAAGAAATATCCTATCGCTAGAAGTTCATTGATAACATGGATAAATGAAAGGAAGATCAACTAGCAGAAAAATGAACCAAGTCCTTGAGCTATTGGAATCAACTAGCGATATCATAAGCTGCTATCGATAACAAGATTAGCTATCGATATCTAAATACTTGAGGAAATAACATAAGTTACTCAGATAGCTAAACAAACTTGTGATAACAAAGATCACTAGCGAAAACGCATTTAGCTATCAATAGGAGAATGCTCATTGTGATAACTTAGACAAACTAATAAGCTGATACATTGAGCTAATGAAGTAAGCTTGCGATAACATCTGCTGTGCAATACATGATTACTTGTTTAGCTAACAGCTCAAGTGTAGGAATTACACTATGCAGTTAGCGATAGCAAAGCATGCTAGCACTACTGAAAAAGCTGCTATAAAAGTACAGTTGGTACAGATGCTCAGAACGCTCAGTCTACATCTCTCTTAGCTCACCCTATGCAAGAGCAGTTGAAGCTAGAGCAGAAAGTTAACTTCGATGAAGAAACTGCATTAATTGCCAACGGCTATGATCTCTCAATGACCATATTCAAACGGCCTCATGAAGATGAACGCAATGGCAAATCTGAAAAGAGATATAAATACAGAACTTGAGCATTTATGAAGAACTGACGAAAAACAAAAAATATTCACGAACACATTCATTGCTCTCTGATTTTAGTATTTATTGTTCTTAGTGATTTTATTTGTACTTAAGTGATTATCATAATCTGTTCATTAAGTGAACTTTATTATTGAAATCCTCTACTGTTTGAGGTTGTTCTAAAGCTTGGTTCTTTGAGAACAGGGTAGTAACCTTACAGGTAGTAAGGGGGAGTGTTTAGAGGGATTCTAAAACTCTGTAAAGGTTGGCAGGTGAACCTATGTTGTAAAACCTGTGGTTAGTGGAACCCAACGAGGAGTTGGAGAACTGGACGTAGGCAGTGTTGCCTGAACCAGTATAAAGATTGTGTTGCTTTAATTAGTTTTTAACCTTTCGGAAGCACAATTCACCCCCCTCTTGTGCGATTGCCATTCTCACATCTAATTTAACATAAATCCTACTAAATTAAGCATCTCAAATTTCCCCTTACTTGCCATTGAATCCCGTCGGCAGAGCAAGCAAGAGGAGGGAAAAAAATAATTGAACAATTAACATCTCATCATTAACCAATATCACTCTTATATAATTTAAACACTAATTTCATCATCTTTAGCAAACAAATTAATAGAGAAGCACGACCTCCATGAACAATAAGTCAGCGGCGCAGAGGGAAGAAAACTGAACAAAATGCCAAAATTCCAATCCTCAACAAAACAAGCATATAATACTCTTTTTTTGAACTTATACTACTCCTAATCATTGTTAATTAAGATTTCCAGCAACACACACCCAGAAATCAAAGAAAAGAGCGTTGGATGAACAGTAAACGGAGGAAGAAATTTGGGAAAAACTTGATTAATGCTACTCCACTGCTTAAATTCATTCACAAGAGTGGTTAATCGAAGCCTAAGCTTTGGTTTCACTTATTTGTAACTCCTAAAACTTCCAAAAACTTGAATTGATCCCCCAAATCCTCTCAAATCGGCCAAGAAAGGTAGGGAAAATGAAAAAAAGGAGCTTACCCAATGTTGGCCTGAGCTTCTTGGGCGTTTTCCACCTTGTTTCGTTGCCAGCCGCCGTCGATTTGAGCTGAGGCTGCCGCTAGAGTTCGAAAAACAGAGAAGAGGAGAGTAAGAGAGAGCCTCAGGTGGAGAGAGGGAGAGAGTGAAGAGTGTAGAGAGAAGGAAATGGAACACGTGGAGTATATAATAAAATGATAAGGATAGGGAGATATTTTTAATAGGTATTTTACTATTTTGCCCCTTCTTCCATAATTAGAGATATTTTTAACTAGGGACAGATATTGTCATTATTATTTACTTTCCCATTATACCACTCTATGAAAATTTTATTTACTATTTCCTTTTCAATTTAATCTGAATTTACTTCAAAAACAATTTCTCTATATATGCCTTAATTTCCAAATTTATTTATAATGCTTTTTAAATATCAAATAATACCCCAAGATTCTAAATATTCCCTTATTAATTGTTTTTGATAAATTAAATTTTATTTTCTAATTATTTCTCTTTATTTCCTAAAGAAAATAATTAGCCTTAAAAAATCATTAAAAATATGTAAAACATCATAAATTTATTTTTAATGCTTTTTAATATTTTAATAATATTCCCAAAATCTTAAATAATTCTTTATATCTATTTTTTAAATTTTGGGGTGTTACAATTTGCCTTTTGTATGAAAAAAAATATTGTGTGGTTGATTACTCTTGAATTGTATGAAATTGGAGGCTAAGTTGTTGGAAACTTCTTAGTAAACTTCTTGGTGAAAAAAAGCATTACTTGGTGTCCATGAATTTGTTTGTTAAATGGTGATAACAATTTCTAGAGAATACAATGATGCAAGTAAAAATCGTTTGAGATCTGATGAGAGAAAGAGCTTAAGAATTGTGGAGCTATCTCAAATGATTATGTGGGATCAAGATTGATCTATTGGATCCATTAACAAAACCCCTGGGATGAAATAAATTAGTTGAGGGTAATGGGACTAATGCTAATTTGAAATCGATGGTGATGGCAACCCAACATTTGTTATCGGTGATCCTATGAAGAATGTTCAATAGGTAAGAACAAGTCGTTGGTCAGATCTGATAGCACTTAAATAAATTACCAATTCCTTCCTATGACATGAGAAAGTGCTAGAGTACAATTTTGTAAGGCTGAGCAAAGCTCTTAATGACTCCATAGTCCTATGAGATGGTGTGCTAATTATAGGTACATTTATATGAAATCACATCTACAAATAAGGAGTGGGGCCAATCCTATAATATTGTGGCATAATCTTTAGAGCATTCATTATGCATCAAGCACGCGCATGGTCGTTTTATGCGCAAAACCGTTTTGTTAACAACGGAAATGTGAGGGTATAATCTGACTCTTAATGCCTCTAATATACACTAAGAAATGTTGGTTCATAGTCTATAAGACCATTGGCAACTCTGTGTATCAAGTGTTATTGGTCTATGTCTGGTTCATAATAAGAGTTCCCATTGGATGATCATATCCAAATTCTTCTTCAGCTTCACTTAACAACTCTTGAAACAAAGCTTATTCAAGTAAGATATTGGAATCTCAAATTTCTTCATTTTCTCACCAACATATATTGCAAAATATCCCTTTGGTACTTCACGAGATATCGAAGATGACACTTTTGCCGCAAAGGAAGTTCTCTTGATTCCTGGAGTGCGAAAACCCATATTTTTTTTTGTATTTCTGAATAGAATAAGAAAGAAGTATACAGATAATTTTGATGCTTGGGAGAAATTGTGAAAGATTTGATTTGTGTTGCTTGCATCTGAAAGCATACAATCATGTAGCATATATAGGTGAATGGTGGAGGAGAGGCTATGTGATAGAGCTTAATTATTGGAAAGACAAGGGCATATAGATATCATATTGAGTTTTATTACAATTCTTTTTCAAATAAAACTATTATCCAGTTAGGATGAACCAAATGAAGTGTGGACTCCGAAATCGATTTGGTAGAGATCATCTAATTCTATTGGATATATGCGTATATGCATCAATAGGAACTTATTTTTGAAAACACCATATACAATGGCGTTTCTTAGGGGTCCAAAACCTCTCCACTTAATTTTCCATCCACCTACCTCCATTTAGTAAAAACTATGTCGTTTTACCTTTAAAACAAGAAGCACAATTTTCGAAAAATTGTTGGATCATTGTTTTTTTAACGAAACGACGTAATTTTAACTAAATGAAGGTAAATTGAGGGAAAATTGTGAAGTGGTTCCGAACCTGTTTCTTAGACACATGTGGGGGATTTTTGGAAAAATTGTGTGTGGGTGCCTCAAAGAAAGTATCCCTACAGTATTTTTGAAATGTCTTTAAATGGAGAGATTCAATTGATAAGTCATGTCCTTATGAATTAAGGAATTTATGTTTATTTATGAATTAAATTTGAGGTTCTTGAATAAGACATATGGTTGTGACTGTTTGATTGAAGAGACATAGTGGTTCAAGAGGCACCACTTCAAAGTAACTTTTTCAATGTCTATAAATATTCCATACAATGACACCATTTAATACAACTCAAAAAAAGTGAAGAGAATAGACAATGTTAGAATCTTCAGTTGTCTCTTACTAGGTTAATAATCTTCCATAAGTTTGGAACCCTGTATCATTACAGATTGGTTTGTTTAATCTTAGAGAGTGTCGCAATCTAATCAATTGAGGGAGGTTGCATAATGTCTCTTAAAGATAGTGTACTTGGACACTACTCGAACCAGATTAATTTCTTTATTTTTTGCAGGATTTTACCAACAAAATTAAGAAAGAAGAAGTAGAAGAAAGAGGTTAGAGAGGGAATTGATGAAAGAGGTTAGAGAGTGCCGCAATCTAATCAATTGACGGGGTTGCATAATATCTCTTAAAGATAGTGTTATTGGACACTACTCCAACCAGATTAATTTCTTGATTTTTGCAGGATTTTACCAACAAAATTAAGGAAGAAGAAGAAGAAAGAGGTTAGAGAAGGAATTGATGAAGGATAAGAATAGGACCAACTAGAGCTAGGATACACATCACTGAAAACGAGAAGATGGGAATGGAGGCCACAAACAATGGAAGAAGAGTGAGGAGGAGGGCCTTTGAAACATATGCTAGCAGTTAAGAGGCAATTAGCTTTGTGGATGAGTGAGAGTAGGGCTGCTCACAATTGTCCCGTCCCGAAGATTTTCGAGACGAGACATATCGGGACGGGACAAAATAAATGTTCGGGGACGGGACGGGACTCAGGATGGGGTCGTCTTGTCCCGGTCCCATCCCGAATATAGATATGAGTATTTTTTTTACATGTAATATGACATGTGTCATGTTATGTGTGGTTTCTGCCTTTTTATTTAATTTTTTTCAAAATCTATTTAAATGTGTAGTTGTTGCTACTTTTTTTACTCTAATTATTATGTTTTTGGTTTATTATGTATTAATATGGAGTGCTCATGGCACTGGAGGAGATTTAATTATGCTACAAAGTCATCCACCAAGTGTGTTGCTTTGCTAAATCAGGATAAGATAGACAATTTTTTGGGTCCATGTAGACCGGGCTAACTTGAGTCTTGTTATGTAAAAAAACATTTTTGGGTCATTTTTTTAATTAGGAAAAATTTTTGGGACAAGGCCTGTCCTATCCCGATCGGAACCGGGACAAGTTCGGTACGGGACGGGACGGGACACGGGACGGGACACGGGACGGGAACCCCGTCCCGAACACTTTTCTTCAGGACGGGACTGACAGGGTCATCCCGGTCCCGTCCTGTGAACACCCCTAAGTGAGAAAGGAAGACGAACGGTTAAGAAGGATGAGAAGTGCTTTAATTTTTTTAAATTTTTTCATTTTAAAAATTTGATATGAAAAAAACTTAGGTGGAAGCTTCAAAGCATATTTTGGTCAATAATTGTTGACTGTTAGGCATTGTCCAAAGAAGTGGACGAACCCAAAAACAAGTGTTTAATGATGATTCTAGGTAAGCACTACCGCGTGAGCACTAATTGGTAAAGGCTAAGTGGTTTAACTATGATTATAAAGGTTAAAGTATGCATTTAGTCCTTTATATTTGTATCAAGTTTCATTTTAGTCCTTTAAGTTTGAAAAGTGCACTTTTAGTCTTTTTTTACTAACATTGTTAATTTCAATTAATAGAAAATGCTGACTCAACAAACTTAAAGTAGTAAATCTATGATTAAATGTTGAAAAAATGCTTTAATTTAAATTTTTTGGTATAATCATGTTATATTTTAAAAATTAGTCATTTTTTTATCAGCATTTAATTATAGAATCACATTTTTTTATTTGACAAGTCATCATTTTCTGTTAAATGAAATTGACAATAGTGTTAGCTAAAAAGGACTAAAAGTGCACTTTTTAAACTTAAAGGATTAAAATGAAACTTGATGCAAATATAAATAACCAAAAATACACTTTAGCCTAGAGGTAAATGTTGTTGGGCCATATAATTGAAGTCATGGATATACTTGACCTAAGTTTAATCTATCCATATATTTCTTTTGGGAAAGTAGTATAATTCTCTGGTCCTATTTATACGGTAGAGATATAAAATTTTATTTTGTCATATTCATAAGTTATATTATTAAACTAGAATTTTCTCCTTTTCCTATGCACGAGAAATATATTAACATTCTAATTAATAACATTTTATGATAATTAATTGAATAATTATTGTTTTTTAAAATTTATTATAAATTTGATAGATATAACCAATTAAAATAAGCATATCAACTATTTGACCTACTTTATCGGTTAAGTATTAAATATCATAGAAGTTTGGTTTTATTAAATAAATGCTAATTAGGAAATAATAAGTATTCTTGATAGAAGGTGAGAAGAATCTGACCCTTTTATTTGTATATGTGTTAACATGTGGTTGTCACAAGATTTCATATAAGAAATTTTTTTTTTGATGAATTTCATATAAGAAATTGATTGATTGATAATGTAGGCTAAAGTATATTTTTGATCATGTAGGGAAGTAATAGTTTGGTTAAATGATCTGTATAAGTATCATGCCTTTATCTATATTTGTATAATGATTTAAGTTAATATTTCTCATGACCTCATGCAAATAGATTTATGATTTCTTTTTTTTTTTTTTTGAACTGAAAACCAGATTTATGATTTCAAGTAGTGAATGTCTGTTATCATCAAATCACATGAAAAATATCATTCATGATGGGAGGCATAGCTCATTATACTAAATAATTAAAATTTAAACATATTTTGTTAGCATATAACTATAAAAGCATCGTTTAAATTTGTTGAATTAGTATTTTCTGTTAAATGAAACTAACTGCATTAGCCAAAAATGACCAAAGGTGCACTTCTCAAAATTAAGATACCAAAAGAAGACTTGATACAAACATAAACGACCAAAAGTATACTTTGCTCAATGATGCATATGAAGATTCAAATATAGAGTTTGCGTGTAAATATCCGATTTTTTATTTTTTATTTTTTTGAACAAATTCAATTTTTAGGGAATTTATGATTAATAAAAAGGTATTTTAAAAATTTTATAAAAGGATTCATTTTCATATGGCTTTGAACGTTCTCAAAAAAGTGGCACTAATATATCTTTGACAGGTTAAAAAAAAGGAAAAAAAACATCATGATGATAAAAGTTAAAATTTTACTTAGATAACACTTGTTATATTGTTCAACTATACTTTTAGTTATTTATGTCTGCATTAAATTTTATTTTAGTCATTTACGCTACACTTTTAACCCCTTTTTTACTAACACCGTTAGTTTAGTTTAATGGATAACGATAACTCATCAAATTTAAATGGTGATTCTATAGTAAAATACAGATAAAAAATGACTATTTTTAAAACATAAAGATGATTATACCAAAAAATTTTAAAGTTAAACATATTTTATCAATATTTAATCATTTGATCACCCTTTAAGTTTGAGGAGTCATTATTTTCTATTAAATAAAACTAGTGGTGTTTACAAAAAGGACTAAAAGTTTACTTTTAAAACTTAAAAGACAGAAGTTAAATTTGATGCAAATATAAAGGATTAAAACTATACCTTAATCATTAGGTGAGAGCAGTCTGACCTGTCTTATTTGTATTTTGTTTAACTAGCAGGTATTACAAGATTTTATATAAAAGGTTGATAGAATTTTCTCCCCCCTTGCAATGTAGTGTAATCCTTGTGTGAACCCAATGTACCACATCATTTGTGTTTTCACTGTTGTTTTATTTTACAAGTTGAATTTTTTAGGATATCAATTCAGATTGAAAATTCCACATCAGACCATAAGTGTTTACTTGTGATTGGTTAGACCACAAATAAAATGCTGCACCGGGATCACTCAAGAATTTCTCTTGCAATATAATGGATGAGAAATATATTAATAAAACATTTTATAATAATTAATTATATTTTGAAATTTTGAAATATTGGTTGTTGACATATTAATACTCGAATTAGTAATATCTCATAATAACAAAATATATTAAATTAAGATGATGAAAACCTAATAGTTCAAATCTGGATTTGAATAAAATTATATTCCAAATATGAACATCGAATAATTATTATTTTTTAAAGTATTATAAATTTTCTACATACAACCAATTAAGACTCAACCATTTGACCTACTTTACTTGGTAAGTATTGAATTACTTATCAGTTTTGGTTTATTAAATAAATGTTTATTGAAAAAGGATAACTATTTTTTATTAGTAGGTGAGAGAAATTTAACCTGTTTTATTTGTATATGAGTTAACAGACGAGTATTATAAAATTTCATATAAAAAATTGATTATTACAAGATTTCACACAATAACTTAAATTTTCTCCCCTTGCAATATAATGCATTAGAAATATATTAATATTCTAATTAATAATATTTTATAATAACTAATCGTATTTTGAAAATTTGAAATAATGTTTGCTAACCTATTAATACTTGAATTAATAATATCTCATAATAACAAAATATATTAAAATAAGATGATAAAAACCTAATGATTCATATATGGATTTGAATAAAATTATATTTCAATTATGAACATCAAATAATTATTGTTTTTAAAAATGTATTCTAAATTTGCTAGTGACAACTAATTAAGGATCAATCATAACCATTTGACCTACTTTACTGGTTAAGTTTTGAATAACTTACCAGTGTGCTTTTATTAAATAACTGCTTATTGAAAAATAATAAGTATTTTTTATTGGTAGTTGAGAGGAATTTGACATGTTTTATTTTTATATGCATTAACGGACGGGTATTTCAACATTTCATACAAGACGTTGATTAATTATTGCTGATTCATTGATTATTTCTCCCTTCATTTTAAAACAAAAAAAAAATCAAAGTTAGAAAGTTGTTAAATTTTAAAATAAAAGTTATCAAGCTTAAATTTTTCTTAGTTTATGTAAAATAGGTATAGAATGGCTTATAAATAGGAACACAAAAAGTAAGTCTTAGTATTGTTATTTAACTAACTTTTTAATTTATATAAAATAAATTTTATTATTTTATAATATACGAAAAAAAATCATTTCAATTTCACTTAGATATGAAATATTGCTTTCTATATAAAAAAGATACGAAATCTTGCATGATAATATAAAGATCTTAGAAACATAATATGTGTGTGTATATATATAAATAAATGTAGTTTCCAAATTTAAGGGCGAAGATAAAGCGTCTGTATATATACTGCCTTTTTTATACAAGGCGTATATATACTGATCAATACCTTCTGGTCTCTATACCCTAATAGCGTTCATAGGCTGTGAATCGGCGAGATCATGAAGCAGAAAATGATGGACAACGAAACAAAACCATATCTTCCTCAAGAAATTATCACAAATATTCTTCTACGACTTCCTGCAAAATCCATTATACGATTTCAATGTGTGTGTAAAGATTGGAAGAATCTCTTTAAAACTCCATCATTCATCTCCGATCACCTCCATCGTTCTTCTAACCAAAATTCTCTTATTTTCCAAAGTATTGGCTATTCACCTACTAGATTATGTATGTTGAATCATGAGATGCAAGTCTCTGAATTTCAGAAACCACCTTTCCTTGCTGCTGCGGAGTGTTATTGGAATATTGTCAGTTCCAGTAATGGGTTGATCTGTTTTGAACTTCAGACATCTCGATCACGCTTTTACTTGTGGAATCCAGCTACTAAAGAGGCGCGTAAGGTTCCCAAAGCCCCCAAACTTTTTAAAGGGCATAAGTATTATCCAGCAGGATTTGGGTTTTGTTCAACTCTTAATGATTACAAGATAGTGAGACTTTTTCAAGGGCATAAGTATTATCGAGCAGGATTTGGGTTTTGTTCAACTCTTAATGATTACAAGATAGTGAGACTTTTTCTTTCTTCTAATGATCTTATTTATCGAGCTGAAGTGTACTCATTAGGCAATGGGTCGTGGAAAAAAGTTGATGTTGGGAACACAAAGGGGATAGGTAAAATCATTGGCAAAAGTATCACTTGTAATGGAGTTGTGTTTTGGTTCGTGTTGAAGAAAGATATGGTTGGGAAAAGTTACAATTGTTTGATAGTGTCATTTGACTTAACGATGGAAGTATTTACATTGATAGAGATGCCTACTTTGTCGTTTGAATCCTTTCATTGCCATACACTTACTGTGTTTGAGAACAAACTTGCCATGTTCTATATAAGAGAGTGTGAAGACCCCGAATCTTCTTCAATTGATTTGTGGGTGATGGAAGGATTAAGTTGGATTAAGATACGTACTATCACTCCCTATCCCTCCTTCTTACAACCCGATGCTATTTGGAGGGGTAAACTTGTCAGTAGAAATTGTGAATACAAGCTTCGACGAAATCATGGAATGTATATCATAGGAAATACTGTTTTATTCAATATCTTGACTCATGAAATCGAGAAATCTAATATTGTCAACCATTGGCTTAGTAATTCGATTTGGAACTATCGGATTTCATATTATGTGGAAAGTCTTGTGCCAGTTGGCAATATTAAGTTGAAAGAGCGCCTTTATTGTAAATTCAAATCTACATTATTACATTGTATGCATATTTTCAATTGACAGTTTTCTCTTGCTACATATGAATAGTATAAAAATTAAATTTGTTCATTTTTATTTTAAAAGTTGAATATATACTACTATTTTTATACAAGGGTATATACTGATAAATACCTTCTGATCCCTATATCCTATTAGTGCTCATAGGTTGTGAAGCGGCGAGATCATCAAGTAGAAAAAGATGGACAATGAAACAAAACCATATCTTCCTCAAGAAATTATCACAAATATTGATAGCATATAGAGAGATGTTTAATATAAAGATCACAAAGCCCAACAAGTAGTCCAAGCTGTTCAACAAATTTATTGCCTAGGAATGATTACATGGAGGATGACATGGATTATTGCTTGGATGATGACATTGATGACTACATATGTGGAGCTCAATGTGACATGTGACAAGGCAGCCTCAAAGCCACCATGGCATATAGGAGTCCAATGGTGCATTAATATTTCAAGATGGGGCCCAAATGCATTTTATAGTGGAGTAAGAGAATTTCAGAATCGTGATTCAATCATATTCAAGCCCAAATGGTTGTCTTAAAGGTCTATATATTTTCTTGCACGAAAATATGAAGATAAATACTTTTTTTGAAGATCCAAGAAGGTTCGAGAAGCATCAAGATTGGTCTTATATGGAATTAATTAATTAGGATTCTATTTGTTTTAATTAGTTTCCTATTTTGTATTGATTGCTTCTTGAAGATAAAGAATTACCTATTTTATATGGCATTAATTAGTAGAGAGTTAAATATGGTCATTTCCCTTCATGATAGGATCTCTCTAGGTAGTGGGTCATCTAGATTATTCTATCTTGACTAGCAAGTTAGAGTATTCTACAAGGTCTAGTTTTTCCTATTTTTATTGTATTTTCGCAATTATTTTTGTTGTATTTTATTAAGTCAGTGTTTTATGCTCGAATAGCTTACTATGGGCTTTTGGGCTTAGGTTATCAATTAGGGTTTTTATATTAGGGTGTTTTCAAGTGTCTTAGCTTATAAATATTTCACAAAGTACTCAATTGAGAATAAAGAATGAAGATGATTTGAAATAATAACTCTGTTCTTAGAGGGTGTTTTCATTATTCCATCATCACAAAAAAAAATCTGGTTCTTACAACTTTGGTTGTGAAGATCGCCACATACTAGCATTGTCTCTTGATTTTTGTTGAGTTTCAAACAAGAATACTTTATGAGGCAAGCTTGAGTGGTAAAAGGTAAGAGTGTTTTAAATTGATTAAAAGGCCATATATTGTGTGAAACACTAGTGACATATGATCATTTTTAAGTGATACACATGAGTAGAGTGGCGAGATCCATTTTTCTCTCTCTATTACTAATCTTTCAAGTTTCAAATATGTATAGTGAGAAAGAATTCAAGGAAGATGTAACACCCCAGAATTTTTAAAAAAGAGAAAATAAGGAAATATTTGGAATCTTGGGGTATTACTCTATTATTAAAAAGTCTTATAAATAAATTTGGATACCAAAATATATGTGGATAATTTATTTATAGACTAAAATTGGACCGATATTTTTAGGAGTTGTAATTAAATTTTGAATGGAAGGGTAAAATAAGAAAGAGTTGAGTGGCAGTTTGTAATTTGAGGATCAATCAGGGGCAAAATAGTAAAAAGCCATTAAAAATCTCCTCTTCCTTATCCTAATTTTTTGTCACATGCTCAAATACCCTCTTCACTCTTATTACCCACATTCCCGTCTCACTCTCCCACGCTCTCACTGTAACATCCCAAATTTCAGAAAATAGGAAAAAGGAAATTTTTAGAATTTTTGAAATTTGACTAAATATTAAAAAAGCATTGAAAATAAATTTATGATGTTTTAGGCATTTTTAATAATTTTTAAGGCTTATTTTCTTTATGGAATAAAGAGAAATAATTAGAAGACAAAACCTAATTTGGGGAAAAGAAATAATAAGGATGTAGTTGAGGTCTTAGAAAGGTATTTAGAAATTAAAAAGCCTTATAAATAAATTTATGAGGCCAGGTGTATTTTTAATAATTTTTAAAGTTTATTTTCTATGTTAATTAAGGAAAAACAGTTATTAGATAAATTTAAACAAGGGAATATTTAGAATCTTCGGGTATTGATTATTAATTAAAAAATCTTATAAATAAATTTAGAAATTTAAGCATATCTAGAGAAATTATTTTGGGGACAGATTTCGGTATAATTCTAAATGATAATGGTAAATAAAATTATGATTTGAGAGAGAAATAGAAAATAGGAAATGAAAAAGACAATATCTACCCCTAATTCAAAATATCTTCAGTTGTAATAGGAAGGGCAAGATAGTAAAAATACCTATAGAAAAATATCACTCTCCTCTTTAAATATAAGCATGCCACGTGTTCCTTCTTGATCCTTCTAATTCTTTCTCATTTTAATCCTCCTGAAATACTCTCTCTCCCCCCGATATACACACCTCCCTTCCCTCACTTTCTTCTTCGTTCTCTCTGCTCTCTCTCGTTGTCTTTGGCCAGCACCAAATCCCGGCGAGTTCAGCGATTCCCGACGGCGGCAAGCGGCAACGAAGACACACGAAGCTTGAGTGGTTATGGGTGAGTCTCCCTCCTTCATTTTTCTCTTCTTCTCGGTCCGGTTCTGAGCGAGTGTGGGGGAGGGTGATTCGAATTTTGAGGGATTTTAAAGCTTCCAAATTCATAAAAGTGGAGATTAGGATCCGATTAACCAACCCTAAAAAGGAATTTGAGTAGTGATTTGTTATTGGTTGATTTTCTTCAAAAACCCAAGTCGGATCACTGTTCATCCGTCTTTGTTCTTGGGAATTTTCTGGCGAACAGTGATTTAAGTCTTAATCAAACATGATTAGAAGTAAGCTTAAGTGATTATGAGATTTTACATGTTGAATTTCTGAAGTCTAGGAATTCTGAATAATTGTTCCTCTGCCTCTGCCCTGTTAGCCGAATTCTTGTTCTTTTTCTCCTCTGCTTCTTTGAATTCCCATCCGTTTGAGCCGTTGATTTTTAGTGTGTTAAGTGGTGTGATTTTGTGCTTTGTTGTTGGTCACTAATTTCTGGTGCTTATTGGGCTAAGTTGATTTATTGTTTAACTTAGTTAAATTTTGCTCCCTCTGTTTCCTGTTCTGTTTTTGACCGACAGGATTGGAGGGAAATTGTTGCTCTGTTCAATTCTTTGTTGTGGCAAAGTGTTGATTAGAAGATGTGTGGGGATAATTGGAAGTTTGGCTCTTTCCCTCTGTGTGTGTGTGTTTCGGGTTGCAAAGAGAAAGGAAGAGGGATGTATGGTTTCGGTGAAGGGAGGAGAGGAGTTTGCTGATGTTAAGCTTGAACTGGAATTTCATTTTGTCTGATTGAAATTCTATGAATTTGGAAGATGTTGAGTCTACTGTGAAGTGGGTTTTCTTTTCTAATTGTTCTTATTGGTTTGATCTTGTTGGGCTAATGAAGCTTAAGAAGGTATATGGGAATTTTAATGGTTTGAGAATAAGAAATAGGATTGGTGTTATATTCTATTTTTAAGAATGGTGGGAAATTCTGGTTCATTGTTTTGGGTGTATTTAGTTCCTTTTGTTAGATGATTAAGTTAAAGTGGAATGTAGATTGTGATTTTAATTTGCTGTTTGTTGAGTGTGGTGTTGGAAGGAGAATAGAGAGGAAGATTAGAGAGAGATGGAAGCTAATCTTGTTTTATGTTCTGCCTGTTTGAACCATGTCAATGATGAGGATTTTGGGTAACACTATATGAAAGTATGAAATACTTGGATGGTATGTTCTATTTCTTGTTTTGTTTTTGTATCTCTATTAATGGGCTGATTTTTATTCTGTGGTGATGATATGGTTGGAAAATGTTAGCAAGATTAGAGGTTTCTTGTTAGTAATTAAATTTAGAATTTCTATAAGGAAAGCGAATCAGGAAATGAGAAATAGTGAGCTAAAAGAATTGTAATCGATGGATGAATAATTAGAGCTAAGGGATGAAAGTAATAGATTTAAGTAAGAAACTAGGAAACTAAGTTACTGATTGGGGAAAAATATTTATCAAGATTAAAGTAGAACGTAGTGAACATAGGAGATTGGAATAAAACATTGGCTTTGGATGGTTAAACAATGGAAGAAACCCTACTGTTTAGAATATGATTGGACTTATGATAAATTGTCAAGGGATGTTGAATGGTAAGTTGGGATCATTACAGGTGGTTTGATCCAATATTGAAGGCTAGGAGATCAGTTGCTTGATTAGGAAAGGATTATGGATTAAAGTGGCTTGATTAATCTAACGTGTTATTGTTTCTTTGATATGTGATTTAATTGGTGATTTGTAAGAAAGAAGGGTTATTGTAAGGTTCACATTATTAGAGCTTAAAATTATAAAGCAAGTATTTATGTAGAATTGATTTTGAGTGTCAAGTTTTTAGAGGTTTCATAAATACTATTAAGGGGAGTATGCTTGGTGTCTGGTGATTTGATCACATGGAGTCATTGGTTTTGCTATAATTGAAATAGGAGGATATATTTTAGTCAAAGTTTGAATCTAGCTTCTATGATTAGTTTGAATGGGGATAAATTAATAGCTTCTAACGATTCATATTGGTGATGGGAATTAATAACTTGAAAGGTGAATTGTTAACTTGAGACTGAGTTTGTTAGTGTTTATACTCTCTTGTGAGGGATGATTACTTCCCTGATTTGGTTCAATTTAGATATGGGAGTGATTTTGGAAATGACTAAAGAAGGTAGAAGATGGATAAATAATAGTATTAATTTAGTAGGAATGAAGTTTAATTGAATGCGAAGTAAGAATTAAGTATTCATTGCGTGATGTGAAATAAGTGGCGCATGTTTTCTTAAGCCCTATTAGAGAATTGAAAGTATGACGTTGTATAATTAATATATTGAAATTTTTATTGAATTTGAATAGGTGTGTATTGCTTAACAGTGAAATAATAATTGCTGATGATTGTACTATTAACAATTAAGACAAAGACTAGGATTTAATCATGTATTAGAGATAGAAAGGGGTAGTACAATAGGAAGGAGAGAGACGTTTGATTATTATGCCTAAGATTAGATATTAATATATTATTTTATACTATAAATAATTATAGGAACGAATAGTGGGATCGAATTCCCAAAGTACGTAGAAGAAAAGAAATACAGTGAAGAGTAAGCTCAGGAGACAGGTAGCAGTTTATTTCAGTAACAATTAAATTGCATGTATTATTTTATAATATCTGTTTCAAGTTTACATTATGCATGAAGGTGGAATACCTTGTTAATTCCTGCATAGTTATTTATGGAATACTCCAGGCTTAGGTGGTTCGCTACCCCTTTGCCAGTTCAGTTATGTTATAACGGGATAGTTATAACGAAAAATCCTGCAGGTGAGGCCTCCACTAGTTAACGAATATATTGTTAATAGTGGCTGGTAGAGCATTGAGAGCAGGAAGTATGTATAATTGTTTTATTTGTTCAGGTTTATGAAATTAATACATGTCAATGCTAGCATGATAATATAAGTTAATGAAAGAAACTGCTATTGGGATTTCCAATCTCACCCCCTTCCCCAAACATCTTTCAGTTTAGCAGGTTGAAAGAAGCTAGCTGGGGAAGAAGAGTAGATGAAGAAATTAGGATTTTAATTTGGAAAGCAAGAGGCAGTAAATATTTTAATAGGGTTATTTGTATATGTTGTAAAATTAAATTATTAAATTAATAGTAGAAAATATTGAAAATAGAATTGTATAAATTTATTTAGAGATTTAAATTCCCTAAGTATTATGAATTATGAATAAACTCCCTTAAGAGAGTTAGTGTACTTTTAATTGTTTTATTAACCACTTTATTTTACAAAAAGTTTTAAGTTATTCCAATTTGTCTGAAAAGCCCATTCCAACTTAAATAAAGTTGGTTTAATGTTTTGAAAGAAAAAGTTTTAAATTTATTCGTATTTTTGGGCTTCTGACATTAAAAAGTGGTTATAATTCAATTAAAATGTTATAGTATAGTATGAAAATTCCAGGCGTTACACTCACTCTCTACGCTCTCTCTCTCTCACCCAACTCTCACTCCCATGTTCTCTCTACTTTATCTCTCATTCCAGCGGCGATCTCCGGACAGAACGGAGGCAAACAATGGCAAAAGGTGGAGGAAAATGCTTAAGGGACTTGGGTCGACCTTAGGTAAGCTTCTCTATCTCATTTTCCTTTTCTCTTGCCCAATTTTGAGTCTGAATAGGAGGGAAGAGAGATTCAAATTTAAGAAGTTTTGAAGCTTCTAAAACCATGAAAATGAAGCTTAGGACATGAATAAGAGTATTCTTGAAGTGGATTTGAGGAGGAAAGGTTGATTTGTCCGATTCCTCCAAAATTCCTCTTTCAGGTTACTGTTCACCCGATGGGAAATTGATGATTTCTGGGTGTTCAAATGAACTAAAGATTGATTAAACATCAATAGGAGTAAGAGTAAGGCTATAAATGTGCCTTGTATGTTGATTGTGAAGCTTAGGGTTTTTCTTGAAAATTCTTCTTCCCCTGCCGTCAATGGCTAAGGTTGATTGTGATGAATTTATGCTCAAGGGTGAAGGTTTTAATTTACTTGTTATAGTTGCTTGATGATGTAGATAATTTTTCAATTCCCTTTTCTCTTGTTATCCCGTTCATTCGAATTTTCTTCCCCTGTGCCGGTGAATTTCTTGTTCTTTGCTCTTGTTCTCTGTGAATATTCTGCTCTGATGGATCTGAAATTAGGAAAATATAATTTCTGTTGTTTGTTATGGTTGATTTTTGTTGGTTGAATTTTGTTCCCTCTGCTCCCCTATTCTTGTCTAGCGTGGGGATTGGGGGAAATTATGGCACTTTACTCTTGCTTAATTTATGTATATAAGCTATGTTTATATGATGATGAAATCTGTAATTAAGATTCTTGAAAATGATCTAGACTTGTAAAAGGTTCAAAGGAGTTAAAGATGTTGTGTTTGTGATTTTGTTTCATGTCCACAATTTTTGTTTAATCTCTCATGACTGCCTTCTTGCATTTTTATCAATCCTCAAGTTAGGTAGATTTTGTTTTATTAACAATTGAATCTTGAATAAGAGAAAAAGGTTGTGAATTGAGTTCAAGAAAGTATTAGCTTTAGTTTGTGATGTTTTGTTGCTTATGGTTGCTTTGAATTCAAGTTGTTATTTTGTTCTTTGTTATTACTTGTAATTTAATTTTGGTCCTCTTATTGTTTTTCTATGTCATTCTGATTTCTTGCTGTAATGTTGATGAATAATGGTGTTAGTTTAGTAAGAATGAAGTTTAATTGAATGAGAGGTGTGAATTAATTATTGTTCTTTGAGTTTGTTTGGTAATTGAGTTATGTAAGCTATGTTCTAGTAATAAATGTATCCTAAAGGAGTGAAAAAATTAGTAACTTATATTATAAAGTATGAAATAAGTAAGTTATATATAGTATAAAAGTTTTTAGTTTTAGTTGAATTAAAGTTGTGTTACTTTGCTCTATGTTGTTGCAAGTTTATAATTGCTTGATGTAATTGGTAATTGATGATGTTATTCAAGAAATGAATTTTCTGTTTATTCTGTTGATGATGGTGTGATTAGCAATTAAGTTAGAAACTAGAATTTTATCATATATTAGAAATGGGTAGGGTAGAGATATAGGTAGTAATATAGGCACGTGAGAGACACCCAATTATTATGAAAAAACTTAGATATTAATACATTATGAATATTCATAGGAGAAGGTAGTGAAGTTAAATCTCCATAACCCTACGAAGAGGAAGAACCAAGTTACGAATAACTCCAGAAGTTAGGTAGCAGTTTATTTCATTACATTAAAGATCACGTGTATAATTTCATTTTAATTGATAAGTTTTTATTTCTTTCATGTTTGGAGTACTCCAAGGTTTAGGTGGGTAGCTACCCCTTTGCTAAATTAGGTAGTTGTAACTTTAAATATTATAACGAGAAATCTTGCAGGTAAGGCCTCCACTAGTTAACGAATATATTGTTATCAGTGATTGATCGGTGCTTATGGCACACAGATTAATAGGATAAGAATTATCATTATATGTAAAGGTTTATAAAGATATACATGTTAGTGCACTCATGAAGGTACAGTGTAAGAAAATTGGGATTTCCAATCTCACCCCCCTCCCCAAACATTTTTCAGCATAGCAGATTGATAGAGGCTAGCTGGGAATGAAGTACGCTTTTTGGGAAGGTAATACGAAGAAGCAGGGATGCCTGCTCAGTAATGTACCTTCGTACCTATATATTTTAGTTTCCAGCTATTTGGTTATGTTATAGGTTGAAGTAGGTAAGACAAACTTTAAGCTTGCTTAGAAGTTAGTATAAAATTGTGTGTGTGTATATATACATATGTATATATAACTAATGAACCTTATAGTACATGTACAGGTATGAGGGTTATCACCTGAGATAACCTGCTAATGAAAATAGTTAAATAGTATATAACTTAGGAAATATATATATATATAATATAAAGAAATGTTAACTACCTAAACCCTATTAGAAAAGAGTGTATATATTAAGTAGATCTAAGTCATTTTAATTTCTTTATTAACCACTCTATCTTGTAAAAAGTTTTAAGTTGTTCCCATTTGTTAGAAAAGCCCATTCCAACAGAATTAAAGTTGGAATATTGACAAAAAAGAAAAAGTTTTAAATTTATTCACATTTTTGGGCTTCTGACAAAAAATAAGTGATTATAAATCAATTAAAATGCTATAATATAGCATTAAAATATTAGGTGTTACAGAATACCCCCAATTCTTCCTTAAAGAAGTCAAAAAGCTAAATGCCAGAGCAGTCCAATTAAAGTCTAAGTACAACTCCAAGTCTAAGAGAGATTTATGTAGAAAATTGCAGGAGTTGAAGCAAGGGTCCATGAATGTTGAGCAATATTATCAAGAGATGAAGTTAGCTATGATTAGAGCTGGCATAAAGGAAACACCACAAGCCACTATAGATTATTTAATAATGGGCTTAATCCTGAATTAGCTTCTTTTTTTTTTTGCAGAGATGTTCGGTTTCATGGAGATCAAAAATCAGCTGGTTCATTTAATTGCTAAGCATGAGGCAAAAATTAAGCGAAAGAGATACTCAAAAAGGAAAAATATGAGTGAGGGTATCTATAGTGGATCTATTTCAAAATGTAACATTGAGTTAGAGAAAGAAAAAGTTATTGAGAGCATAGAGTATTGTCAAAATAAAGAGTGAAAATAAGAGCATTGAGGTTACAAAAAAGAAATATGAAGAGCAAGAATATGAGAAAAATGAAAAAGAACAAAGATGAAAATAAGTTTGAGAAAAGTAAGGTTAAGAGTGATTGCGAGGATATTACTATGATTGCTAATGATCTTAGTCATTCTTCTCCTAGTGTTGTCGGTGAGTTATAGGTATTAGGAGATTTGTTTGCTAAGAAACCACCTGATACATTCCTACCCTTTAGGAGCATTGAACCCTTATCCCTTCCATGTCAAGATTCGAGGGCCAATCTTTTCGAAGAGGGAGGGAATGACAGCATAGAGAGAGATGTTCAATATAAAGATCACAAAGCCCAACAAGCAGTCCAAGGTGTTCAACAAATTTATTGCCTAGGAATGATTACATGGAGGATGATATAGATTATTACTTGGATGATGACATGGATAACTACATTTGTGGAGCTCAATATGAAACGTGGCAAGGCACCCCCAAAGCCACCATGGCATATAGGAGTCCAATGGTGCATTAATATTTCAAGATGGGACCAAAATTCATTTTATAGTGGACCAATAAAGTTTCAGAAATGTGATTCAACTACATTCAAGCCCAAATGGTTGTCTTAAAGGTCCATATATTTTATTACACAAAAATATGAAGATAAATACTCCTTTTTGAAGATCCAAGAGGCTTAAGAAGCATTAAGATTGGTCTTATATGAAATTAATTAATTAGGATTCTATTTGTTTTAATTAGTCTCCTATTTTGTATGGCATTAATTAGTAGAGAGTTAAATATGGTCATTTCCCTTCATGATAGGACCTCTCTAGGTAGTAGGTCATCTAGATTATTCTATCTTGACTAGCAAGTAAGAGTATTCTACATGGTCTAGTTTTTCCTATTTTTATTGTATTTTCTTAATTATTCTTGTTGTATTTTACTAAGTCAGTGCTTTATGCTCAAATAGGGATTATCAATTAGGGATTTCATATTTGGGTGTTTTCACGTGTCTTAACTTATAAATATTTCACAATGTGAATAGAGAATAAAGATGATTTGAAATAAGAACTCTGTTCTTAGATAGATTTTTAATCTCTTGTATGAGCTATACTTGCATGTTGTATTATTGATTGAATACTTGACTGATGTATGTGGCTAGGGTTGTAAGAGACCGGTACTCTTCCTCCCATTGATCATCATCCCACTTATCAAGCCTTCTTTTTACTTGTTTTCTAACAGATCCGCCCCCGTATTATATCAAATATTCTTCCATGACTCCCTGTAAAATCCCTAATATGATTTCAATGTGCACCTAGAAGTTTTTGAAGGGCCAAATGTGACCCGGAAGTTAAAAAAAAGAATAATTTAGACCATTTGTTAACTAGCCCTAACAGTCAATGTTGTTGATCAAAATATACTAGGGTGTTATGCACATATGACATCCGCATCATCTTTTTTACGGTCAGATTTTTTAAGGGTGAAAGAGCAAAAATGCCCCTAAACTTATGCCAAAAGAGCACCTGACACCTTAAACAAATATTGGGGGTAAAAATGCCCTCAAACACTTGAAAAATGGGGAAAAAAAATACCGTACCCGTTAAAAGCCCCAAACAGCCGTTAATTGCCTTCAGCACTTAACGGCTGTTTGGGGTTTTTAACGGGGTAAGGTATTTTTTTTTCATTTTTCAAGTGTTTGAAGGCATTTTTGCTCCCAATATTTGTTTAAGGTACCAGGTGCTCTCTTGACATAAGTTCAGGGCATTTTTTCTCTTTAACCCGATTTTTTAATAAACAAAAAAAAAAAGAACTTTTTCTCCCTTTGCACTCTCCCTCTCCCTTCGACACTAAAACACTTTCACCACCTAATCACTTTCAATTCCTTCTTCTTCCTTGACTTCCATGAATGACCGAAATAAATGATTATATATTCCCTCACAAGTGATGCCCAATCAATCTCATTGCAGATTCAGATAAACCAAAGCCCCATGCCACTATGCCTCGTTCACATCCAAGAAAGTTAGATCCGATAGGGTAGAAGACCAAAGAATATCTCACTCTCGGCCATTGCCGATGACGACAAGCTTTCCACCTTCACCTGGCTTCAAAGTTCAAACAACTAACTCCATCTGAGATTGAATATAGATATTTAAACCATCAATTTCCCTTATGCCCAGGCCGGTCTCCCTCAAGGCTACAAAAATGTTCGAATATAAGATGAAACTTTTGGAGAAAACTTACCTCCAATACATTTAGGTCCATTTCAACCGATTCATCATTTAGCAAGTGCCATGTGGACTTTTAAACAAGTCAGCGTTAACACCGTTAAACTCTCTAGTCTCTACATCCGTCACCTTTCTCTCCTCATCTCAAAGATCAGATCTTAGGGTTTCTAATTTGTGGTTGAGAAAGAAATACCACGAAAAATATTATTTAGGAGGTGAACAACAGAAAAGGACACACACAAAGGAATCACCCCTCACAAAGGTAACTGAATCAGTGGGATTTCAATGAACACTGAAACGAGAATTTGACTTGATTTTTCTTAATTTCAACCACTTTTCTTCTTCAAAAAAAAAATTCTATCAAATAAATAGAAACATAAAGAAAGATATATATATATATATAGGGGGAGAAGCATACAACAATCATTTTTGGGATGAGGGCGAGAAAGGAGATGGAGGGCAGAAGATCCAACTCCTCCATCTCCAATCCAACCCTTCCTTCAGGGATGGAGACAGAAGCAGTGTCTTCTAATGCACATATATTTAAGGCTGACATTCTTCTAATCAGATCCAACTCTTCCTTCTAAGATGAAGGCGAGAAGGGAGATAGAGAGAGAAGTCCAGAAGATTACATTTATGGAAAGATTAGGGTTTCTCTTGTGTAGTTGAGAAACAAGGGGAGACGGAATGAAAAATGGTGTTAAGGCTGACGTGTTTAAGATTCCACATGGCACTTGCTAAATGTTGAATTAGTACCCCTTGTAGGCTTTGAATGCGTGAGATCATGTGGACCACCATGAAGCAGCATGAAATGGACAAAGACCCAGAACCACATCTTCCCCTAAAATATCACAAATATTCTCTTACAACTCTCCCGTAAAATCCCTAATACAATTTCAATGTGTGTAATGATTGGAAGAATATCTTCAAAACATCAAACTTCTTGCCGAACACCTTCACCGCTCTTCTAACCAAAATTCTCTTATTTTCAAGGGTGTTATCACCGAAACTCGTTTATGTGTGTTCAATTGTGAGTTCAGAAACCACCTTTCATTGACATTGCAAAGCACTCTTAGATTGTTAACTCTACTAATGGCTTGATCTGTTTTGAACTCTCACATATGAAACATAACCTCGAGTAATGACACAGATCAGCCCATAAGTTTTAAAAAACAATTTCACCTTGAGAAACTTCAGGGCATTTCTTTGCTTTATAATTTGGTTATATGTTTGCTTCATTCGTAGCTCCTTCAAACTATGCAACACAACACTCTGAGGTGGTGAGAATTGGCATATCTTTTGTTTAATGCCAACTATTCCATTATTTGGATTGGACAAATTGCAAGAAAAAGTAAGATTATTGCCGAAGATTATATTTCAGAGCCTTGCTTGTTAAGACCTCCTCACTCCCTCCCATGTCTAGAAAGATTCAAGAAGAACCATTGCTATTCCTTTTTTTTTTTTTTTTTTGAGAAAAAGACAAAGTGATATTAATTATAAAAGGATGACAGTTATAACAATATTTGAAAAAGTAAAGGAAGATGCTACAACATTGTAGTGATTAACAGAAATAGTTCATATACTTATCAAGCGATATAGTTTAAAAAGTTCCGCAATGTCTCTGACAATGATGTGGTTTATAGTAGAAGCCCAGTTTGCAAACTCAATCAACTGTTTGTAAACATTCTAGATTTTTGTATGATCTGTACGATAACCTGAGCTATGGATCCAATGTATGGTAGCTCTGAGACGTGCAAGATTGAAGAGATTGCCTGGAAGGATTCTTCGCTGCCAATTGAAATCATGTAATGGTTTTTTTACCAAAATAAATGAGGATACAACAGTAGGCAATGCGATTCAATTTCCACTTTATGAAGAAAACATCCCATTGATTATGTTGCGTTGAATAAGAGTTCATAAAGTTGCATCTCTCTATCACTTGAGATCATCTGGTAGAAAAAGCCATTGTGGAAAATGATAAAAGAGAAAAATTGTCCAATTATTTCCTGAGGCTAAGAAATTCTTTCATATGAGCCACTAAGTTTTGTTTAAGCCAAAGAACATTGAGCATGATAAATACTTTTCACCAAGAAATCTTCATTCTCATTAGATAAAAGAAACATTTTAAGCCAATTGAGGAGATCATTGATGGGAAGATGACACGGAGGTCATAATGAGAAGCACCCAAATCAAATAGTTTTAGCAAGGCTGCGTGTAAAGAAAGTATCATGCATGAATTCATCAACTTGGTATTATCTTATGAATAACTTTTCAGATAAATAGTAGTTGTTTCTTAGGAAGAGAAATTGACTATAGGAACTTGCATAAACTATGGTCACCATTGCTATTTAAATTATGTTCATCAGACTATAAGCTTTATTATTTTTAAAAAATACAACCCAAATTCCATCAAAATTCCGCGAATTGGTTTATCTCTAAAAAGATTTTTGGCCTATATTTCTTACACTCTACAAAAAAATTATCAACATATTTCAATTGTTGTTTGCATTTGCTAGTCACTACTAGCAAATACACTGAATGCATTCTTCACTGAATTGGAATTGGATATCCTAATCCAGGCATAGTTGATGTTTTTTCTCCCTCTCAAAGTTACAATTCTGTATTTAAATAAATATATCACAAAAATGTCAGTTTTTTTATGCACAAAAATATGATATAAAATAATTGATAATTTTAAGCCTCATATGATAAATGTATGAGCCATTTTTTTATTCTAAATATAAGATTCAATCCATGTTTATCTCAAACCATCTTTATTTATTGCATACAGTAAAAAGGCTTTCATGAGAGTAATTTGCACTACAAATGATTAAAAAAGTATCCTAGATAAATCAATATATTTTTTATGCATAACAAACTCAACTAATTTCCTTAATTTTCATAAGTTGATTATCGTCAGTGGCATTAAAAAGTTATTACAAAGTTAACATAACATGATTAACATAAATATGAAAAGAAAGTCCTTCCCTTACAAAATTTCCAGCCAAAATGGTTGTCAAGCACCAAAAACAGCAATACATCCAAGTCCACCAAGTTCAAATCATTCGCATAATTCTGGGGAAAAAATAATTCTCATAATTAAACCAAAAAGGAAAATGCATGCACCATCTCTATACATACATATATATATATATATCAAGGTCAGAACAATTCTGACCAGTTGGGGTTAAATGAAGCAGGGAAATTCAGAAACATGCAAAACAAAATTTACAAACGATGATCAAGATCGGGGAGCTGCTATTTGCTGCTTCCTTATTCTGTTATCCTGTTTAACCATGCTGCATTTAGAAACATGAATAGAAAATGTTAGGATCATGAGTTAAGAGCCTTGCCATTGGATTATGGGTGAGCCAAACCCATTTCTTAAATAGTTGTTAAAAAAAATAAACAGAGAAAATGTTAGGATCATAACTGTTTGTATGTTAAAATTCACACTTTTCAGTGAAGTTGCTGTGGTTTTTCTTTTTCTTTTTCTTTTTGTTTTTTTGGTGGTTTGGGGGGGGGGTGTTTTGGATTTTTCAACTATTCAAAACCCTTCAGTTAAAAGATTTAACCTTTTGAGTTGAAATAAACTATACCCGAACCTTAGTCTTCAAGGATTACAAAAGCTATACTTGAATTTTGAAGGATTAACGCCCATCTATTCAATTGACAGGTCCTCATGAAACAGTGAATAAGTCAGCATGTTCGGTAACACATTGCAATGAGAAAGGGAATGGGCATCACAAAAAACAAGGGGAAATTAATTATAGGTCCCATGGAAAAGGAACTTAAGTAACACAATTTCCTAATTAAATTAAAGTCCCTAGGGACCTTAATTATATTAATTTTTGAACCAAAAATTTGTTACCGTCATGCCAAAAGTTGTTAGTGACCAAGAATTTAAACAATTGTGAATGATGCTTTGAATGTTATAAATAACCAAAACGATGTCAACTCTAGTCAAAAATTGTTAATAAAATTTATAATAGTTGTGAATTTTACTTATAATGTTATAAAAGTCCAACAGTTGTCATCATCTGGTCAAACATTATTAATGACCAAAAATGTGAATGATTAGAACTTAATACAACCTCAATTTAATTAGAAGATTTCGTGAAACATCATCATAATTAAGCTCCTTCCATGAGACACTTCCCTTATTTTATATTCTAAAATAGGACTAATATTATAAATGATTAAGTTATAGGGGCCAAGTTACACAAAGTTGAGTTAAAGTTTAGAAACTAAGTTCAAATGAGTGAAAATTACAAGGACAGAAAAATTAATTTTCCCTAAAAAAAAAGTCATAAAAAGAGAATTTATTGAGCAATAATGACAAGGGTGTAAAAAGAATTAGTCCACGAGAGTGTGGGGTAATAAATATATTTAATGAAACTTGAAAATTAGTACCTAATATCATGTGGGGTGATAAATATCCACTGGGATCCTTGTTCCACAGCAAAGTCCACGAGAGTGTCCAAGCTGATTTTTCGACTGACTGCATCCTGGGGATGAATGAAAAGAAATGACACATTTTTCCAATAAAACGAATCTCAATCAAGAAGGCATGAAGAGATAAATACACACGAGAGAGAAAAGCATGAGCATACCATAAAAACATCAAATTCATCCATCGCACGGAAAGGGGATTCTGTCATATCATGAAGAGCTAAAGTAAAGCAGAGTGTTGAAAAAGAACGCTCGCCACCTATAATCCAGAAAAAGAAGGAATAACTAACATGAAATGGCTGCTAAATACTACCTTTATTTTATGAGAAAAAGAAACAATAAAATTCCTTACAAGTACATAAATAATACAAAATGTAAAAGTACAAAGCATTAATTGAGACAACCATTCCATTCCTTTTCTCCCCTGCATAGAAAGACTCAGATTACATATGATAGGTCAGGACTCAGGATCGATAATCAAACACAATGCCTGATACCTTTCTAATGTGAAATCAATACCGTAAACACTCCCAAACATAAACTAACATCAATCAAATAATACAAAAATTATATTTACAATTAGATAATTACACTATTAACATATAAAAAGTATTAATTAATATTAATATACATTCTACAAGATTATTTTCATAAGGAGGACATAAAGCAAATGAGGGGGGAAGAATTAAAATCTGCATTGTATAAGTAAGGTGCATCTCCAATTACATTTGTGTTTGCTTCATTAGCACTTCTCTGTTCTCTCAATAGAAGCCGATCTTAATTTCACATGGCATATATGTGGAAAACATGGTAAATAATTTCAGGAAATAATATCTTTACTTGGACATTTGGTGACTTATCCAAGTTATTTTTTTAGTTTGGTCCTAATCTTAATAGACATTAAACAGTATTTCCAAAACTGAATCTACCAGAAAATTTGACACAATTTGGAGGGTCAACTCAATTCAAAAGCTCACGAGTTACCAAAGACCTGAAAGGGGAAACTTCAAATGCTTGATAAATGGGGGAAGCCTTAAATGTAAGCCAAAGTCAATGGAATCAGCATCAAGCCAAACAAATTAAACTTACCCCATTCTTCCCAGAATAGGGGCAACAGCAACCTCAAACCAAATCAAACAGAAGAAAAACAAAACAAAACAGAATAAAAAGCTTAGTAACAAAACTAAGATAATACCCCAACAGTTTATCCTTCTCAGTTGAAACAGTCTATAGTATTCTAGGGCCTACCCATTTTAATTCAACTCTTTGATAGGATGAAATATCATAAATTTTCATTAAAAAATGCCACAACTGCACAATTGTCCAAGGAGAGACAAATGTAATAAGGATGAAGAACAAAATTTATTGGTCACAAATGAAGCTGTTAAAGGTAGGAGGCTACTTCTACAAACTTTTCAACGATAGAATGGAGTTGACTAGAGGCAGGCAAGATTTAATAACCCATGTAAGTGAATACAACCTAGCATTTTACAGCAGAACTTAGGTTAGATAATTCAATGAAGCTCTTGATAAGATGGACAACAGTAAAGCCATTGGCCGTTGTGGTATTACTATTTAGGTGTGGAGAACTGGAGAAGTGTAGGAGAGACGGTAATCTTTAGCTCACTAAGCTTTTTAATGTGATATTAAGGTCAATGAAAATGCCAAATGAGCGGAGGAAAAACAATTTTGTACCTGAATACAAGAACAAAGGGGATATATCAAGAAGTACAAACTATTGAGTCATAAAATTTATGATCTGTACTTTGAAATTATAGTGAGTGACGGAATACACTTGCAAAAGGCGCCATGTATTAAGAGAACCAGTTTGGACTTACACCTATACAATCAATAGTAGAGGCTATTGACTTGGAATATTGACAGGGAAAAAGCTCATTATCAAGTGCCAAGAGATGTGCTTAGGAAAGCACTAACAAAGAAGGGTATTCATGCTACTTATATCGTAAGGGGGTATGAACTAGTGTGAGAATGATATGTATTTGTAGAATATGGGATAGGTCAATTGAGTTATAAGTCATCTATCTATAAGAGGTGGTTAGTGATGGTTAATACCGTTATTTAGTCTATATAAGAAGGATGCTCTCAGTGTAAGACCATCGATTATGGAATAATAGCTTAACTACTAGATTTCTCTTTTCTCTCTTCCCTTCTCTTCTCCTTCTCCTTCTCCCTACATTTTTCCCATAATTCTCTTACCAGGGAATGTGTTAGAACATGACCATTAGGAATACAAACAGAGGATGGGGAAGAGAGAGAAGAGAAGAGGAAAAAGAGAAGGGAGTGACTCTATGTTACAAGTTTAATAACTTGTAATGAGAAATTAAGAGAATTAGGGTAAGAAGAAGAATTTAGAGGGTTTAAGACAAAGAAACCTAGAGGGTTAAGAGACAAAGAAAGTAGCCGTCAAGAGAAAAAGAGAAACTCCATTATCAATTCAAATGCAAGACCTCCCAAAATAATATGCCCTAATCAGGTTTATATAATGACCTGACTAGTCGTACACTTAAACCTAATTATAATAAGCTCATTAAGCCCAATGAGCCCAACACATAATAATAATCCCAAAATATATAACCCAATCAATCCCAAAACATAATAATAGTACAATCAATCCCATTTAACCCTAATTAGTTAATTAATCCCATTAGTTAAGTAATCAGTACTAAGCCCGACTCTAATCAACTAACAAATTAACTAACCTTATTCTTAATTATATTATCATATCAATACCCCATTCCCAAAGAGATCCTTGCCCTCAAGGATCAAGTAAGAACAAAAAATATAAATATAAAAGACTGAAATCATTGGCTACAATTTTGGAAATTTCTGCCCATTGTAGAAATCTGTAACTTGGGCTTGGAACCAAAAGCTAATTCCTTCATATGCCTTTAGTCTCACAGCACAATGCACCCTTTTCTTGTCTTTCCTACTTAGAGAGCAAAATACAAATTGCACAATAACAGGACCTACAAGCATGTCCATTAGCTTTCCCTTAAACCAAACCTGAAGCATGCGTCTCGTCAGGGTGCTTTCTTGTAATAAAAATTTCACATTTCCACCAAACTTTACCAACACGAGATATTCAAAATACTTCAGCCTTTCCAAAAAATTGCAAGCAAGCTATGATGAGTTTGACTTTTCAAACTCCACTTTACTCTGCCACGTAGTAACCATGTCCAAAGAATCATATTGTGAAAATTTCTTGGCTTTATCACACATGACATCTTCATTTACCTTCATAAAGCTACTGTATTCGACACCCACTTCTACCAATGTTGTTGATGCTTCTTGCTTTGCCATTGCCGAAGGTGCTTGCATGATTCTAACAGAGTCAATAGTGGAAGACCCACTCTCCAAAGACACTTCTTTGGGGCTTGAATGGTTCGTTAGAGGAAGAGAGGACATCGGACCATTGTGATCAGCTTCTTCTTCAGGTGTTCAGAGCTTCGTCACTTTGCTCTGCTTCTTGGTACCGAAAGATGCGTTCTTGGTAGGACCCATAATTGCTCTGCTTCTTGGTACCGAAAGATGCATTCTTGGAAGGACCCATAATATATTTCTCGCTGGAAGGTGTGGCAGCCATGAGTGCCCCTATGTACGAAGTCGACTTGGACGCTGTGTTCAAAGAAGGCTGAAACGATTGCGATGAAGACGACACAAAAGATTTTGGGAATTTTTCATCATGTTTCCTCTGTTTTTCCAGAATAATTTCTTGTATGCGGGCCAATCCTCGGGCCTGCGTTAGGGTCATCGGATTGTAGCTCCGAACAGGTCCCTTTGATTCTTGCTTGAGTGCCGATAAATAAGCAGCTACCAGATACTCTTCAGACAAATCCAAGTTGGCCGAAATCAAATCAAAATCTGTGTTAAATGCAGCCAGATCACTAGTTTGACGCAGGAAAATCAAATCTCTCATAGGTGTCTTGAAAGGGGGTCCAAAATAATCCTGGAGCATGATAGCATACTCCTCCCGCATTGGTAAACGTCCTCGAAGCCTTCGTTTAAGTGCACAATGCCACTGGTAAAAAGTTTTATCGTCCAGATAGAGGGAAGCCATTTTTACCTTTTCTTCTTCAGGGGTATGATTAAATTCGAAGAATCGCTCACACCAATATAACCAAGAAAGAATATCTTGACCATCAAACTGGGGAAACTCCATCTTGATATCTTGATACAAAGAGAAGAGCATGGGGAAAAGACCAAGAAAGGACTGGCTTCAATATTTCTCTATTTGTTGTTTTTCTTTTCAATTGCAGTGGAAGGGCTAAGGAAAGAAAGGCTCTGATACCACTGTTACAAGTTTAATAACTTGTAATGGGAAATTAAGAGAATTAGGGTAAAGAAGAAGAATTTAGAGGGTTTAAGACAAAGAAACCTAAAGGGTTAAGAGACAAAGAAAGTAGCCGTCATGATAAAAATAGAAACTCCATTATCAATTCAAATGCAAGACCTCCCAAAATAATATGCCCTAATCAGGTTTGTATAATGACCTGACTAGTCGTACACTTAGACCTAATTATAATAAGCTCATTAAGCCCAATGAGCCCAACTCATAATAATAATCCCAATCCCAAAATATATAATAACCCAATCAATCCCAAAACATAATAATAGCACAATCAATCCCATTTAACCCTAATTAGTTAATTAATCCCATTAGTTAAGTAATCAGTACTAAGCCCGACTCTACTCAACCAACAAATTAACTGACCTTATTCCTAATTATATTATCATATCACTCTAGAATCAGAATCTGAAATTCTCAGAGGGGAAGAGAAAGACTAGAACCAGTATATAGTTCTAGAGGAGAGACAAGTAACTACACAATTTTATTCATCCTTTCACAACCAAGAATACATATAACACAGTCATATAGTTTGTAAAACCATAACTGAAAGTAACTAACACCTAACAACTGCTAATTAAAAGATAACATAAAACAACCAATTCCTAAACTGTAACCTATCTTTTAATTGCTTCTAACCCATGTGTGGGATTCTATCAGAATGCCTAGTGGTGGGACCTCTCCTAATAGAGATTGGTTGACATCAAGGATCATCTTTGCATCCTTATTTGCTTGACCTGATTTTAGACATCATAACTGAGTACAATCAAGAGGAAACCCCTAAGGGAATACTTTTAGCAAATGACATAGTCTTAATTGTAGAGCCGAGAAAAGAGGCTAACTTTAAACTGGAGTTAAGGAGGAAAACTTTGACATTGGACAGTTTTCTTTTGAGTAGAAGCAAAACAGAATGCATGCATTGCAAATTTAATAAGAGGGAAGATTTAAATGATTTGGAGGTAAAGAGTGAAGAGCAAATTCTACACAAGTCACAATGTTGAAGTAGTTGGATCAATTCTACAAAATGACAATGAAATTAATGATGTTACACAGGATACATGCAGGGTGGATGAAAAAGAGGAAGGCATTTTTTGCAATTGCAGGGATCCTACTAAGCCTAAAGTAAGGTTTTATCAGACTGCTAAAGATTAGTGATGTCAGATGGTAGTAAATGTTGGCCATTGAAACAGCAATTCAAGCATAAAATGGATGAAACAAAAATGAGGAAGTTGAGATGAATGAGTGGTCATACAAGAAAATATAAAACATGTGATGATCATGTTAAAGAACAACATGGCATCTATTGAGAAGAAAATGTATTGTTAAATATGGCATGGTCATTGCAAAGAAGGCCAGCAGAGGATGTCTTAGTCAATAGCTTATATGAAAGGCTGGATCCACGTAGCAGACTCTATTTAGCAGAATAAAACTCTTATAGTTATTGCTGCTGTATAAGTATTGTGTTAAAGATATATAGAGAACAACAAGAACGGCCAGCATAGATGTTGAAATTATCCAATCAAATGGGAAACAATCACATGGACTAGCTACATAATCTTGTATGGGTATAAATCTCACAAAGCTCACCACCAAGTTATAATTAGAAGGGGACCACTAAGTCAGAAGTATGCCGGAAAAAAAAAAATCACTTTTGAGGTGTGAAATTATAGGCTTCTTTAAAAAAAAATAATTCCAACAGTAAATTCTTTTACAAATAGACGCGACTAAAAATTACTTTCACTAAGAATTTTATTAAATCAATAGAAGTATAAAATATGCATGAATTTAAGGTGAAAAAACATAGACAAACACAACAGAATCATGCATAAAAATTATATATATATATATATATTATATAATGGATCATCCTATTTATAACACATGTTAATGATAATTAAATGCATGAAAAAGAACCGAACTCATTATAATTCCATAGTAGTTTAAGTAATTAAGTTTACAAAAAAAAAAAAAAAAAAGGTTAGATCATTCAATGGTAATTGAAGAATCCAATGGATCATCTGAACAGCGCGATGATATTATTCACTAGAAATAGGAGAATATATACACAGGTATGAGCTACCGGTCATTATGGAGACAAAGAATAATGGGGTTTACAAATCAAATAATTAAGGTGTTATGATATTATAATTAGGAATAGGTTAGTTAATTTGTTAGTTGAGTAGAGTTGGACTTAGTACCGATTACTTAACTAATTGATTAATTAATTTATTATATTTTGGGATTATATGTTTTGGTATTATTATTATTATGTTTTGCTATTTATTATTATGCTTGGGATTATTATTATTGTAATTATTATGTTTTGGGCTGATTGGGCTTAATGAGTCTATTTTAATTAGGCCTAAATGTAATACTAGTCAGGTCAATATATAAACCTGATTAGGGCATATTAAGTTTGTTGTCTTGCATTTGAATTGATAATGAAGTTTCTCTTTTTCTCTTGACGGCTATTTTTTTTGTCTCTTAACCCTCTAAACTTCTTGTCTTAAACCCTCTAAATTCTTCTTCTCTACCCTAATTCTCTTAATTTTCCATTACAAGTTATTAAACTTGTAACATAAGGAAATAATTCAACAATTAAATTTCCTATTTACATCTTCATTCTCTTCTATAATCAAGATCAATCCCTATGATCAAAGGATTTCTACATTACGCACACATCATTCATATATTGGAGCCGCTACAAAGAGCTCTAATGAAGGTTTACTAACCAAATCATATTATACGTAGATGTTAGAAATTAACCTGAAAGACCTCGGGTGTCACGGACAGCAAATCCTGATGCATCTTGAGGCATTTGCACCTATACATAGAATATAAAAGAAAACAAACATGTGTAACTATGAGCCAAAATGAAGAGACTCCTCATTAGCAATTTGTTTTGCTACCTAGGAAGGGTAAAGGAGGACAACACAATTTAAGTCACACCTATTACATAATAATTCTTGTCTAAAACCTTTTTATGTCCCTTTCTTTTTACATTGTAGTGCTTCCATACATGCAACGTCAGCAAAAAAAACATTGTACAGCATAACAAAAATAGCTTACCTTGATTGAAAGGGTTTTTTCTTCATAATTGACTGTGATAAGTCCACTGAATCCTTTTCTTCCCAAATGAGCATTAAATCTATAAAAGATAATAATTTGATATATGTTAATGTATAATATTGATGCCATGATGAAAAATAACAGAGGAAGAGATAATTCATGCTGAGAAAACTCATACTTCCAAGACAACAAACGCCTCAAATAAGTTGCATTTCTGCGAAACTTGTTCCTCCGTAATTCTAAAGCTCTCTGACAAGCCTGCGATGAATGTTTAGAAAAAGAATTTGAAAAAAAAAATATTATTGATGAACTATAACAAGGAAATGATTAAGAAAAAATTGCATAAGAAACAAATCAAGAGTAAATGCACCATGAAGAGATATGCAACAGTTCAACGTGACTGGAAAAAGAGTTAGAACAACGTATAAAAGCATATCACAAAGTGTAACTACAGAGGAACACAAACAAAAACAGGTGTATGAACATACATTGTGCGTAAAAGGCATAAAGTTTCATTGATGATTAGCAATGCACAGGAGTTACAATAAGAATTTAATTCCTAATTCTAGCTTTATTCAGTGAAAATTCTTTCTAGTAATCCTGTAAAGACATTAGAATATTCTTCCATTATTGTAGATGGTGTATCATTACTGAGATTCGAGCCTTCTGAAGTACTAGGAATTGAGTTTGTAGGAGAAAAGACAGTTCGTTGACCCCCTAAACTAGCAAGCACAGTACTGCCTAAATTATACGATCTAGTTTCTGAGCCAAGAGTGCCAGTGTTTATGGCTTCCATTTTCTCAAACCTAATAATGGGGAGTAGAAGGCTCTACTACCAAAAAAGACAAATGCGTGTATTTTTTACTAAAGTCTTTAGGTTCTATTCATGGCTATTCAATACATTTTGTAGACTGCTAGCGTTATTAGTCAATGAAACTAGGAAAAATAAATATTCAACCAAGAGAAATCTTATCATGGCAGAATAAATCACTGTTTCCATTGTAGTGATTTCCCGGGGGAAACAAACCAGTACAAATCACTTTCCTTGAAATATGATTGAAAGAGTATCATAATTTGCAGCCAGTACACTTTTAGGATTAGCACCTTCCCTAACTAGTTTAGAAATTTGTATACAAGCACACTAATCAAAGTAAAATGGAAATATCATTAAAGTTGCTTCTTCAATAGATGATTTTCTAGAAGGCACAACCTGATAGCAAGAATGGCTATCGAACTTCAATTCAAAGGTTTCCTTCACAAAGAATAAAACCTTTATTTCATAGCAGGGAGGACGGAAATTGATGTCAATGTTCAAAAGAAAAAAATTTTAGGATCCCTAATAGCATACTATAAAATCAAATTAGCTTAGAAAAAGCTACAGACATTCAAATCTCCAAAACTAGAGACCAAATTATCTTCCAGTGATTTCTTGTGATAAGAATAAAGTAAAAGCACATACATCTAATTTTGTTCGATACGCTTTGTAAGCTTGCTGCTTTCTCAAAATCTTACGTTCTTTTTTCTCACACAGCATCCTTAGATCATCTAGTGATTCTGTGTATCTACAAGGGGGGGAAATCAAAGATAAATGGTTACAGGATCTTTCCAACTTATTGCAAAAATTGAAAATTAAGTTCAAATAAATATGAAATACCTTTGACTCTCACGCTTGAGTCTCTGAGATAGTCTTTCTATCTGTGCGCTGAGTTGCTCTGGGGTACTTCCGCTGCAATCTCCAGAAGACTGAAGTTCATCCTCACAACAAATTATAGAAGCCTTTCTGCTATATTCCTGCAAAGAAAGTAGAAATTAGTCATATTTAAGCATAATCTTTTTCCCTTAATGTCTAGAAGGTTGATAATGCATATTAAATAGCTAGATAATTGTTTAATTATTCCCTTATTTATGTCATAAATGTTGATAATGCAAAGTGAGCAGCCAAATGATTCTCATTCCATTTATGACTAAAAGGTCACTTATGCTAAGTCGGAAGTTAGATGATACTCTTTTAGTTTCAGCACCCTTATTTTCAGGCAGGATTATGAGAAAACACATGTTTGAGTCTAAAAAAATTTCATTGATAAGGTCCTTGAAAATCAAGCAATTAAAAATATCACTACACACAGTGACATTGAACACAAGTTATGGTTTACGAGAGTAATAGTACTAATATTATTGAAGCAGCTATCATATGGCTAGATGTTATTTGTCTTTAGTAAATCATGATGAGCCTAGCTCTTCCTTACGAATCCATCTAGCATTTCATCAATAATGGCAGGCACAAGAGGCAAGACAGATGTTTGAGGCTAGCTACTGGAAGTTTTTACCGTGATGCGACTTTGATAGCTGAAATTAATGAAAAAAATATGTTTACAATTGATCATAATTTATTTGATAGGCTATTCAAAACTTCGTATATTAAAAACCAAAGAAATATTAATCAGCATACAGTAAAAAACGGTTCCCTAAAAATTATGATATAAAATTTTAGATGAAAAATATTATAATTGTAATTGTAGGCTATTCAGTTAAATATGTTAATTTATATCCTATGCAGTCAAATATGACCTAAAATAGTATATGTTAGAATCTGAAAAATAGAGGCGGAAATAGAAGAAAGGGGAAGAAAGAGAAGAGAAAAAATGGAAAAGAAGAAAGACTCTAGAACCAGAATCAGCAATTCTAGAGAAAGGGGTGGAGAGCAGAGAAGGAAGAAGAAAAGAGAAGTGAGGAGGGCGAGACTCTACAATCAGAATCTGAATTTCTAGAGAAGAAGAGGCCAAACATACTGAATAATACTTCATTCATGTCATTGATAGATTACATGTCAGGAATTTATAGTCTAATACACTAACTGCAAATAACTCTATCCTAAATATACAAAACTGACAGTAACTAACATTATCTTAGAATAACTAACATAAGACACTTATGATGGCTAATACAAAGTCACAGAGACATAGAACATAACAATAGTAAAGAGTGCTGGCTCCTATCACATAATCCTATATAATAAAGTATTTCAAACAACATTATGCCAAATATAGGTAGCATCAAATTCTTAACAATTCTTGTGCCATCAAGCTTTGTCCTATATGATATACTGGAAAAGCCTCAAGTCTCCATCAATCCTTCACGAGTTGACACCCAAATGGTCACACCCTATTACACATCCCCAAGCTCCCTTGCTCGTCCAAATCTTCCACAGTTGGCCTATTTCAATAGCCCACCAAACCTAATACCAATTGATAGGTACTCAAGTTGCATTATAAATACTCCTTTAAAATCTAGCTGTTGGTGTGGAAGAATTAACCCATTTAATTACCCCATAGAGCATCCCATACTCCTCAACGAAGAAATTGGCATCTTAGATTACATTTATCTTCATCAACGTTTTACATGATCCTCACAATTTAGCAGCATAAGGTTGTCATGTTCCTTAGTGGCCACATGTTTATCTGGGCGGTTCCTTATGAATGAAACCAAAGACCAACTAATTGGTTACTTGTAATTAAGAAAATTTCTAGAGTTTAGATAATTTGAAGGGTGTATAAATATTTTTCATACATTAGCAGGTGTCCCTAAACTGAGAAAGCATCACAAGACTTTTTGGGTAAAGTGTTGGAAAAATGAGAATGGATGGCCTTCAAATCTTCTTTCCTTAATGCCCCTATTGAAGCCCATAATGAGATTTGATTTATATCTTTAACAAAGTAAATGCTTCCATTCTCATATGGCTTTAGCTTTTAAGGTAAATTCCATTTCCTACCAATGCAAGTCAAAACACACCTCTCGTTGCTGCTTGAGCTCCTCATAGCATGCCTCTGCCTCTTTAATATCTGGGAGTACCTTGCGTTGCATTATCCCATCATAATGAGCCTTCTCCTATGAAATTAAAAGACGAGTAAAAACATGTAATTTTAAGAAAAATAATTATCAAAGAAGAAAAGATTAGAAGACATTTGAGCATTGAAAAGGACAAGGAGGACATAAACGTAGGAAACCTCTTCTGCTGAACGCATGTCCCGTTCAATCTGCATTAGTTCATTCTCTGCTTTCTCAAGGGCACTAATCTCATCTTGTGTTGATGCTATATAATTATCATAATATATCATGCAGTAAAACAGGTGCATATATCAATCTTCTACATAAAAGGAAGATGTAAAAAAGCATGCTCAATATAAAAAAAAGAAACCAGTAGTATCAGACCACATAGTTCTTCAAATGACATTTTAAGATGATCTGTCTTTGCTGATGCTTCACTCGTCCTGTTCTGACATTCTTTCAACAAGTCTTTCTTCCTTTCTATCTCGTGTTGGACTTCCTAACATTCAATAAATACAAGAAGATACTATCATATTAAAAAGCACAGATTTGCATTACGCATTTAGGACATATTTTCAGAATTATAAGAAAAATTATCTCTGAAGAGCATTCCAATCCCTTTCCTTATAAACCAGGGAACCCTTCCCTAAAGAACCCATGAATATACATAATATACCCATAAAACTAGGAAAAAAAGCATCCAATAAAAGGAAAAATCAAATGTTATTAAAATTAATAGCATAACAACAGGTAGCATAACACGAGAATTTGACAAGTATAAGAAGTCAACATCTGACAAGTAAGACTAGAATATACAGTAATCATGCAAGAAAGGCGTTACTTGGAACCATTAATCAGTATATAGAAGTTTTACTCAAAAAAGAAAAAAAAAAGTCACTATCATATAAATTTTACATGAAAAAATATACTAATTATAATTTTTGTCACAAAAAACGTTCACATTAAAATATTGAATTTATTTTAAGGGATAGGGAACAATTTTTAACAATCTGTTATGGAAAAGCAAAATTTGAAGGAAAAATGCGTGGAATAGTGAACAAACAGAAATTTCTTGTTGAATCTCATCCACAGATGATGCAGGTGATGAGCGTTTTGCCATCGCATACTGGTTCCTCTCGTCTTCAAATGCTAATTTCTTAGCAGACAAATCCTTCTGTGCATTCGAACAAAGCCTCTAAAGGAAACAAAAACAGATAGTACAGAAGAACAAAGCAGATGATCAGATATATTTATGATAGACATAGATACCAGGGATAAACTCAGACTTAAAGCTTCTACTATTAAGTGGTTTGATTTAGTGCAAGTCATTAATATATAGCATCAGAAGCATGATAAATAATGTTTTTAGAAAGATAAAAGCTTCAATGTTAAATAAACAGCTTGATTTGCAAATAGAAAATCAAGCTTGACCTAAATTGGAATACATCCTCGGTAGAAAATTGTGCAGAGGAAGCAAGTAAAACCCTACTTGTGTCCTATATAAATAAGGCATTTCTCGATTTTAAGTCACATAGGCTTTCTGTCCAAACTTTGTCTTTCACAGATAAGGTATTTCTCAATTCGGTCTCTTATAAACTTCATTGCGCATAGCTGCATTGTATTTATCAAAGTTTGTACTATATTGATCCATTGCTGCACTAAAAGAGTTCATTCTAATAATGTAAATAAGGTTTAATAATACACATCACTGCATTACAATTATTATTTGTCCTCCTATTATTGGTATGTCGCAAAAAGAATCTATAATAACATTAGTGACATATAACTGTACGAACTCATTCCAACTTCATTGATGAAAATTACCTATACCCATCTGCTCTTGCCAACATTTCTCTATTTAAAGACCACATACTTCACCCTTTTAACAATTATTAAAGGACATCCATAACTTTACGACCTCATTCCAACTTCATTGATGAAAATATCCTATACTCATTTCCTCTTAACAACATTTATCTATTTAAATACCACATACATCAGCCTTTAAACAATTAGAAGGACATCCATTTTGTTTGGTCATCAAGAAGAGTGAAGACTGCAAAATATCCATTAGTACATCGGCCAAGAGATAAAATTTTGAAATAAATTAAGTCAGGGACTTAAACGGAATTTTAGCCATCATCTTACCTTCACATGTCTTAGCCTCCCATTAAGATCCTCAAGCTTTTCTTCAGCCTCCCTTTTATTTCTCTTTAAGCGATTAGCTGCTTCTTGTTCATGGGAAGCATCAGCTTCAAGTACATTAATTTGATTATCAAAAGAACTACATAGTCGACTAGTTCTCTGCCTCTTATTTGGGGGCAGGACTGTCTGCACTGAGCCCCGAGAAAACCTAGAAAGAAATTTGACAACAAATCATTCCGATTTATTAGTTTGATAGAAAGTAGGTGCACAAATTATCAATATTTAAAGTTGAACCAGGTTACTTATGCCGAAACATGTTCCCGATACTGAACACGTTCCTGATAGTAGATAGGTGCACACATAAATGCACTAATATTATGCCATACAACACTGCACTACCAATTCACAAATTATTAAGTGGAGAATAAAATAGCTTTATTATCATCCCTGACAAGCACAACAGCTATAATGGAGAAGGTGACTTTAAATTCCCTTCCATTGGCAGATTATTAGAAACCAAAATGGCATTTTTACAGCTTAAAATTTTACCGGCCATATCATAAACTTATATTTCATCCATCTTCATGTAAATCTTTACATATTGCTAATTCTGGTTGATGTCAATCACTAAGACACAAGCACCTGCAAGTAGGGTAAAGAGGCAATCATTTGCATTAGCTTACATTTTATAGCCATCTGAAGTGAAGACCTCCTTCAGATTTGAAATCCTTTCGTCAAATGCAACCATTTTACCAGTATCATAGTCCCTAACAAGAATTTGTCTCTCAATGCTCCCCTACAGATTCGGTAAACATGTTAGAAATAGTGAAACAGGCCATTCAAAGGGGGGGGGGGGGATCTATCTTTTACATGTCAATCACACCTTTATCAATATACCAACATTGCCAACCTCTTGCGAATTTCAAATTTTCAGCCAACGATGTCTCTTTTTATTATGTAAAAATGTTCCTTTATTCCCTAAAATATGTCATGGGAATTTCCATTTTTTCTTGCTGGCAATATGTGACTCTAAAGCGCAATTTGCATGCACTCAAAGTAAAAAAAATTAAAAAATTAAAATAAAAAAAATCAACTTATTTTAAGCAATTTTGCAAGCAGATAGAGAGATAAAATCATAATTTACCTCATTTTCAAGGAATTCTTCTTTAACTTGTAACTGATGAATAATGAACACAAATCATTTGAACCTTATATATTGATGAAAACAAATAATAACGTGGAAAAATAATTCTTTAATATATAGCAAGGAAATGTGTGGCCCCAAATAAAATTTTAAATATTTGAATTCAAAGCATATATTCAAAATTCCAACCTATACATATCAATAACCATTCAAAAGACATTCAATTCAGGAATCACCCATGCATTTTGCCTTCACAAATACAATTTTAAAAACATCTTTGTTCATTATTTATCAAAAAACAAATTGTAATTCGATATTGCAATTTACATGTAAAATCACGGGAAAAATAAATTTCAAGGTCAATCAAAAAGGGATTTCAAGGTTGATACTCTCTTACAATCTGCTTGAAAAAAAATTTCAGATAATTAGGCTTTTCAATGTATAGCTAATATGTTAGCTGCAAAAGGACATGAGCTCATTGACGACTTATGCATCTTCAATCATAACTACCTTTCTACAGAAAAGGGGACAACGATGAAAGCTAGTGCTCTATTCTTGCTGTACTTTCCATAAAAAAGTATTGTTTTCTATTCAAGCAATTTCACTAAAGTATAAAAAGGGAGGAAACTGATAAGAGATCAACAAAACCGATTTTAAGGGGATAAAAAATCATTTAATTATAAAAGTTGAAGAAAATTAGATAGAAAATCATTTAATGAATAGATAAAAGTTGAAGAAAATTAGAGAATACTTTATATGTTTGCCAAAAAGACTGAGAATGATTACAAGATAAAGAAAATGAAGCTGACTGAGGGAATATCATTGCTAATAATATGATAAAAATTCAAAAACATAAATGGCCTAAATAAAAATTTAAGTATTACCAGATCCACCAAGACATTGATCACGGTGTCATTGGCCGAATATAAAACAGAAAGAATTGAAGGATGTGTTGTCTGAGGAAGCATGTGTGCTGGTAAAGACAATCTACACCAGAAAGTTGAGATCAAATAATCAAGGAAAATTCATATTTAAAAGTCACATTAATTAACAAAACAAGACCATCATAAAAAATCTGGACGAACGAAACATACGTAGAAGTAAAATAGATAGAGACAGATGTTAACAACTTACCGTGGTCTTGAAAAATCATAAATGAAAATTTGGAGGTGACCATAGTGTGCTTCCTTTGCACATTCTCTCAAAAGAAGAGAATCCTTGTGATCAGTCACTATAAAAGCATTCAGCATCTTCCCAATTGCATGCTCAATAGCAACACCCCACCTATCGCCATTAACCAGATTCTGTCAAAGCATGTTATCAAATTAATACAGATAGCAACCTGACATAAATATGAGGAATTATAGGAAGCAAACCCAAACATCTATATCTTCATGTATTACTTGCATAAGTTGAAGTAAGAAATAATAGCTGTATCAACAAACTCCTTTTCACGCTTATTGTACGAATCATCAATTATAACATCGTTTACATTCAACCAATCAAACAAACAAGCGAAAAAACACGGTACAACATAAATTTCATAGTATATACCAGATGGGCACCAATTGGACCGATGGGTGGCCTCTTAAACCTCCGATAGCTTCTCTCAATAATACGCAGTAGGTTCATCACTCTATCTCCTCCAAAAGCTGTAACCTGTTCACAACAATGTTTTCATAGCCATGAATGAGTTCATTCATCATTATAATAAATAAAATGAAACTCATATATATATTTCTTTCTTTTCAATCTACTGTCCAAATAAAAAATTGCATCATTATTAATTTGAACATGCATATTGCTCTTAAGAAGCACTCCATTTGAATAACATCCATAACTGCAGCATTGCTTATACCTTATTGGTTTGGTGTTGCTTAAGCTCACGGATGGAAGAGTTTATATCACGATACCGTCTATCGTGTCCGTCAATCTAATAGAAAATATATAATACAGATTAGCAATATTGTATAAGTATTTAAATAGATATGGGCTTTAGAATGGAAAAAGTCAACCAATAGTAAATGAACATTTTTAGTAAACACGGAAGGAGCCATTTCTCAAGGGAGAAAATAGAATACCAGTAGCTTAGAGAGAGATTCAAGACAAGAGGAACACATTCTGTTCAATGTATTTTTTCCTCGGTGAGATTCTATTCAACACGTCGTTGATGATTACATAGAAAAAGACAAAATTAGGGCCACAAATATGGGCCCAAAAAGGAAGAGAAAGTTCACATAACAAAGATAAATATAGGAGAGTACACTCTGTGTCAACCCAGAGCCAGGGAAGTAGCCACTGATACTCCTTTAGGGATGCCAATCACATTAGACATCATTAGCCATTGATGTGATCGAGAAACCCTAACTGTTGCAGTGGCTGTGCAGCTATGGTTATAGAGAATGATAATGATCAACAATAAGTGTAGAAGGAATAAAGTCATACAAGGGAAAATAGGATAATCAAGCTCTTAAAACAGAACAAAGAAATAAGCAAGGCAGTATAGGCACAAACATGACTATTTCTTTTTCTTCTACATTTGTTAAACAAAATGCCTTGAACAAACATGAGTGTCCAACTAACCAAGAGCAAAACATCAAAATGACAGCGTGAAAATTATCCATGTAATAGATTTTGAAGTTGATGAACAAGAAAGTTCCAACCTTCGCTAGAAAAGCCTATGTTTTACCAAATTCTCCACCACTTCTATTTGACATCTGTCATAAACTACACTAAACATAATCACAGCATGCAGCCGCTTCTGAATTTGACACATCAAAGACACGGATAGAACCAGGGACAAAAAAGTTAGGGAGGCCAAAGAAAAAAATTGTAATTACAATTACTCGCAATAAAATTATCTTACAAATCTAAAGGATATATAAAATTTACAAAAATTTAAAACTTAACGTACTTTATAATTATAAAGCATAGTTTATAACTGTCTTAGTATAAAAAATATAAACGAGGGGTTATAAAATATTTTCAAGCATCACAATCATCAAAATTGTTAGTTATTAATTAAATATAATTCAGCCATAACTTTTATAATATTTTTTCCAACAAAATATGCACCAACAAAAAATTGTTTCATGTATTATAAAAATTAAAGTTTTCAATAGAAAGAAATTATCATGACAGAACAACAACAACAACAATCAGGCCTTATCTCACTAGCTGGGGTCAGCTACATGGATCACACGATGCTATTGTGCTTTATCATTAACCAAATCCTTAGATATATTCACTAAAAGATCCCGCTCTACAACTTCCCCTAGTGCACACCTGGGTCTCCTTCTTCCTCTCTTAATCGGACTCCAGATTGTTTGATCTACCCTCCTCACTGACGCATCTAATGGTCTTTTTTGTACACGTCCAAACCACCTTAAACGATTTTCTACCATTTTCTCACTGATAGGTGCCACTCCAACTCGATCGCATATATGGTCATTCCTAATCCTATCCTTTATTGTATGGCCACACATCCATCTCAACATCCTCATTTCAGCTACTCCCATTTTATGTTCATGTTGTTCCTTCAAAGCCCAACATTCACTACCATATAAAATTGCTAGTCTTAAAACAGTGCGATAAAATTTCCCTTTTATCTTATGGGGTATCCGATCGCAGAGAACTCCAGTAGCTTTCCTCCACTTATACCACCCAGCTTGAATTCTATGGTTGACATCGTCATCAATCTCACCATCTTGTCAAAAATAGTATAGCTTTCCTCCAATAGCTTTCCTCCACTTATTTCACTTATATCATGACAGAAATTCAAAAAAAAGAAAGAAAGAAAGAAAGAAAAGAAACGGATTTATAACAGGGTAAGAATAATAGTAGAGAGTGTATTATTAATGATGAAGTATGTTTCTAAATGTATATCTTTCAAATCAAAAGAAATGGCCTTTAAAATATTCATGAGAACAAAAGGAAAAAAAAATTGAAGACAAATTTATAATTTTGTCAGAAATATCATATATAATATAATATTAAATGTCCTAGTTGGAGGGAGGAGAAGAGGGCAAATAACAAGAAAAAGCTTTTTATATTTTTTGGGGGTAACTATTGCTTATACATGCTTATTTTGGGATCCGCAGTTAGGGGTGAGCATTCGGTTATTCGGTTCGGTTTTTGGTAAAAACCGAAATAACCGAATAGGGAAAATTTTCAAAACCGAACCGAAACCGAATTATCCGAAATATTTCAGTTCGGTTCGGTTAATAACTGAAATAACCGAATATTTTTTCTTTTTAAATAAATTAGACATTTTGAATTTTCAATAAGTAAAACTCAATACAAATTATAAACCTAATAACCTCAATAAGATCCCAAATAACATAATACAATATATAAACTAAAAACATAATATAAGATTTCTAGGAAAAATGCAAAATACAAAGAAAAAATGTATTTAACATCACTTCATCTAAAAAAAAGCATAATAAAAATTTTAAAAACTAAATATTGATGAGTGATATATGATATATCATTTTTTAAATTAAAATAAGAAAAACAAAAGGTACATTTTTAAGTTTTGAATTTTAAAACTTAAGTGTATAAAAAGAAAAATATGGAAAAAAATTATTTTTTTAATATTTTGGTTATTCGGTTTTAACCGAATTATTTTTTAAAGCACCGAATAGAAAACCGAAAACCGAAAAACCGAATTAAAAAAATCGAACACGCACCGAAAACCGAAAAAACCGAATTTAATTCGGTTTGGTTCAGTTTTTGGTTTTCAGTTTGATTTTACTCACCCCTATCCGCAGTTGCCCCTTTATGGATAAATGTAGTTCTATCCGTGATCACAAGTATAACACAAGATAAAACTTTTAGTTTTATGAAACTACATGATCAGAAATATATGACGACTAATTATAAGAGAAAATAGATATGTTTTTGTTTTAAAAACTATATTTTTATAGGTTTTCTTCCTGTAAAGCATCCATGAATCAGCTTTTTAGTTTTTATTTTTTATTTGCAAGTTAAGTTTCATTCATGGGAAGGAAAACTTTCTGAATAAATAGCTTAGTGGATACACTTCTAGGAAAGCTTTGAAGAATGAATATTTTGTGGCCTTACTCAGAATCAGTGATATCTTTCCTTCCTCTGTCTTCTCTCTGTCTCACTTCCCCCATAACTTAATCTATCCCTCCTCTGTTTTATAACCATTCCCCTAAACCACCTCTGTATGCATCTGTGTGTGAGTGTGCGTGTGTGTGTACATGTTGATGGAATGATGGAATAAATCCAATTAGGTACCAGATGAAAGACTCTAGCTTGGAGCTTTAAAATTCAAGAGATATCCAATAAGTTAGTGCTTGTACAATAACATAATAGAAACAGGACTCAGATAAAAACAATAAATTAGAATCAGACCTGCAAACTGGTCTGTACAGATTAGAAGATAAATTGATAGAGTTAGGCACAAGAAAAAAAGAACTTGGAATTCAAAGGCTCAAAAATGCAAAGAAATTAAAATTAATATCCACAACATCAGTAGGAAGTAGTATAAAAAGAAAGGGCTAAAAATCCACACACCTCATCAGCAATCTTTCTTATTTCATTACTTTGTCTTTGTACATTGTCGGCTAGTATAGTTTCCTCTTCCCTCAACCTGAATCACGAAGTAACTTCTGAGAAATGAAACTTATCAAAATCAACAAGAAATACAAACTAGACATAACTACATGATAAATAATTAACCTTGTCAAAGCTGATTCAGCAACATCGACCTCATTTTGGAGCACCTTCAGTATCTCCTCTATCTCAGATTCTTCAGCCTGCACCATTACATACATGCTTCTCTTTTATATTTGCCTCTACTGTATTAAGAGGAAGCTAAGTTTGACTTTCATAGGGACTTTATGACTTCAATGTTATCACTAATTCACCATTTTTTGGAGTATACTGACCAGCTTTCAAAAGCTCCATTGGACCTTGACCAATTCAGATGAAGCCCAATCAAGCCACAAAGCAAAAAAGCTTTCTCAAAAACATTCTCTACTTGTAGCAAATAGTCTCAAAAGGGTTCAACTTTATTCATAGACTTAATCATATATTTATACAATAAGAAAGACGATTCTAGAACAATTACCTAAATTAATATTCCTTATATCTCAACTACTATCCTAATTAATAAGAATCCTAATCTGATTGAAAATAAAGTATTTCCTAATTCTTAAATATTTCCTAATTCCTAATACTCTTACACTCCCCGTCAAGTTGGAGCATAGATTTTAATCATGTCCAACTTGTTACAAAGATAATCCCATGACCAACAAAGAAAATCCCATACTCCCCCCCCCCCCTAACAACAAAACCATGCACTTGACGCAATGACCGGAATTGAAATCTGAATCCCGAAACTGCTCAACAAAGAACAACCCAATTCACGCCACAAATGCACCAAACCAGAGCTCGCCATAAACCCAAGACCAAAACCGAAAGCAATCACCACTAGAATTTGTCAGAAATAGGATGGAAACTCCAAAATACAAAATTAAACCAATGTCACACAAAAGACACTCAAACCAATAAAATTCTACCAAAAGAACCACACCAGGGCTCTAATCCAAACAGCCACGTCAAAGCTTTAATGATAAGAAACACCAAGTGCAAAGACAATACACATGCAGAAACCAAGAAACCATTATTGGAAACAACCAGCAGCAACAAGAGACGTAACAACAATTTCATGATGAACCCAAAACAAATAAGCAGTAAAATAAACCCATGAACACCGCCAAAGCTTCAAAACAGATCTAAAACACAAAATCAATCCCCAAGATTGAACAAACCAGATCTGTAGCCCACAAATCTGACACCACAGTTTTTTTTTTTTTTTACTCTGAAAACAAACCAAACACATGAGCAGACCAGAATGAACAGTACCCAAAACTTCAAAAATGCCCAAACGCACACATGAACAGCAAGGAACAACTGAGGACAGTAATTCAACGACAACAGCAGGAAAACGGTGGAAAATGCCGCCGGAAAACGCCGTCACGCACAGGCGCGTGAAAGTCCGGCGAAACGAGTGACGGCGCGTGTAGCTCACGCGCTTGGCCGGAATGACGTCGAACCACTGGGGAAATGCCGATCAGACCCCCCTAATGCTGATGAGCCGGCACATGGACCGAATCAGTACCCCAAACAGAAACCATAAAAACCAAATGATCTTCTCCCTCTCACTCTTATGGGAACGACGAACAACAGAAAAGAAATCAGCGAAATTTTAGAACCCTAACCTGGCTCTGATGCCATGTACCAAACAGCCTCAAAAAAGTTCAACTTTATTCATAGACTCAATCATATAGTTATACAATAGGAAAGAAGATTCTAGAACAATTACCTAAAATAATATCTAAATTAATATTCCTAATATCTCAACTAATATCCCTAATTAATAGGGATCCTAATCTGATTGAAAATAAAATATTTCCTGATTCTTAATTATTTCCTAATACTCTAACACTACTCACAAGACTATCAAAACCTTTGCTTTAGGAACAACTGTCAAACAACTTGAATCAACTGATCAATGGTCATATTCACCTTTTATAAAAATTAAAACTCATATTGATACATTACCTCTATGAGTTTTCACATACCAAGAAGCAAAAAAAAAAAAAAAAAAAAAAAACTTCCATCTATCTATAAATCAAAAAAAGGAAGAATCACTTGAATTAATATATCCATCTCTACATAAATAATAAATAAAAATAGGATTCATACAATGTTTGATCCTTTATAGTTTGCCCTCCTTTTGGTTTTGATCTTTATAGTTTTAAACCAAAGGATTTGGCCCTACAAGTTTCGTTCCATCCAAAACATTATTCCTTTAGTTTAATAAGGACCTGGACCATTTTGCCCCTTGAGGTTTCAAAACCTATGGTTTGAGACTATAGGGTCCAAAACTAAAATGAGGGCAGACTATAACACCGAACATTGTATTGACCCGTTGACCCATACAAATAATATTGATTGCATTAGGGGAACAGATATCTGCACACTGATCAAAGTCCCTAAGATTAGTTGACATGTAATAACTCAAAAATATCTGCACACTAACACCTTTCAAGAAAAATCGATGAGAGGTAATCATTTTATCCAGGAAACAAACAGAAGCAAGAAAATGGAGTAAATGATGGAATGAGGTAAAGCAATAAGATATAAATATAAGCTACAATGTATAACCTGAGTATTTTGTGCATGCTTCTCATAAATATCTCGCACTTGTTCTTCAAGAGTCCTAACACGCTTAACCATCTTTTCAATGCCGACTGTTATGCGTTTGCACTCCTGTTCTTTTTCAAGCAGTTCTTTTGCAGCCTTCGGCAGGGAAAAACAATAACAATAAACAAATAAAAAATTCTAGTTCTAGTAATGCAAATAAAAAGTGTTAGCTTGTAGAGAGAAAATCATCTAAATGGTTCACTTTATTCATGGACTTAATCATATATTTATACAATAGGGGAGAATAATCTAGACTATTTACCAAAAATAATATATCAACTAATATCCCTAATATCTAAACTAATATCCCTAATTGATAGGGATCCAAATCTGATTCAAAATTAAATATTTTCTAATTATTAAATATTTCCAAACTATACTCTAACAAAAAGTATACTATTGATCAGGAAACCAAAAAAAAAAAAAAAAGTGCAAGAGGAAGCTTAATGGCTTCTAGATATAGTTTTCTACATCAAGAGAATGCCCAGTGATCATACATGATGATAGCTTATTAGCCCCCTCTGAAGGTGGGAAATTGCTTCCTTGATTTTTTCGCTTGGTAGTGACACCATGAGAGTGGAAATCAGTCATGGCTCTAATGCTATTAAGTCAGCACAAAACATTGATTGCAGGTTATTATATTTATTCATCCAATAACTAGAATATATCTAGATGTGTCGGGCAACAAGTCCTTCCTTTCATCAACCGAAATTCAAGAAGAATCTATGACTAAAATCATATCTAATCAGGCTAGATATGATCAAGTCTGAATTCCTATAAAAACAAAAACAAAACAAAACAAAAATGAATTCTACATGATAAAATGAATCATGTATAAGTTAACAAAGTAAAACATACCAGACAAACAAATTCTCAAATATTATCTACATAATTTCCAACAGGCTGACTCTTGCAAAAAATTGATAAAAAATAATTTATACAAATGAAATCACCCAAGCATTAATCAGAAAATTTAGGCCTACAAAAAAAAAAAATGTGTACAGTAGTTAACAAGCAAAAACATTAAGCCCACATAGAAGCAGATACGTCTAGTTTCAAATGCTGGATGAAATTTTCATCTTCCTGTTATTCGTGTTTTAAAAAGGTGGGAGGGTACAGCCACTAATTCGAACATACCATAGATATAGATTGTTGTAAATGTTGCTTCTTCTGCTTAACCTCAGACGTCTTTTCAAACAAGTTTTTGATATAACCTTTCTTCTTATGTAAGCATGCCCTCAATTCTTCAACCATATGCTGCAACATGAAGAGTCTTTAGAAGATCAAAGTAAATATGTGATATGCATACATAATACAATTGAAAAGAAAAACAAGCGAACATAAAAATATGCACAGCGTCAAATATCCAGCTCAGTAGAACCTTTTATAAGATCAAGTATTTCAATTGGAATATGTGCATCAGCACTCAATAGTTGTAATGGCAATATAGCATTGCTAACTCACAGATGTCATAAAGCTAATATTTGGGTTGTGAAAAAGGTATACAATTAGGATTTAAATTTTAGAATACCACCACTTCAAATTTACAGAATAATCAGTCCGAATTAAAATGCTTGGTAAATACTTAGTGTTCTTGCATATTGCAGCAATTCTTCAAAGTAAATTTCTGAGTTTGGGAGGAAAACAGACTAAACCTTAGGGCGGTATGCAGTTTGCGATATTTTATGGAATGAAATTAGAAAACTTTCTTGCATCTTTTCCATTTCAAAAGATATTTTACGGCCCTCACTATGATTTTCCTTTCTCTTTCTAATTAAATCTTAAACTAAATTATAGAAGTACTTTTGGGCTGTAAAATTAGGAATGGTAAAGATGACCCTATCCATTCTTTGTGAAAGAAACTTCTTTAACCATCAATCCAAACCATATGTAAGTCCTTGTAAGAATAAAATGATGTCAGGTAGGGAAAACTTACCATTTGGTCATCAATTTTGGTTTGGCACTTAGGTATTCGATCCTTTAATTTATCAATCTTTGAACGTTGTTCCTGGATTTGTTTGTCCACATCATAAACCCATGACCACGCAAGTTTTTTCTTTAACTGCTGAATTTGCAGCGATATTTGTTCAACTTGTTCCATGTTTGTAATTTTGACTCTCAACTCGTTAAGTTCCTTCTCTACAGGCCTTATTGTAGCCTCTAATCCTCCAAGAAGTCCAAATGAATGCTCTAATCCCTTAGAAACACTTTCCAAAAGATCATCAACTTGCTGAAGAAGCGTAGCCTTGTAAAAGAACTGTTTAAAGAGTTCATTTCATATCAATAGAGCACCTAACAAACTTTTCCAGAAGAAGACATGTAAACATCACCTTAAATTTATCCTTGTCATTCCCTGAATGCAAAAATTCCCTGCTTTTGTCTTGACTCATAACTACACATGGATTCTCTACATCAATCTGCATAAAAAATAATAAATAAGAACACAACTCCATGAGAACAAATTTAACTAGAAAAATAAACAAAATATATATTTGAAAGCTTAGACATTAATTGACAGAGTAGGCAGAAATCATGCTTTTCATAAGACAAATACCACAAAAGCCTCACTCAGCAAATCCAATTAAAGAAAATTATTAGTCAAAGATGAAATAGTACCAAGTTTAGGGCTTTCTGATTGCCTTCAACTAATTTTATTGATATTATTCCTTTATGAAGACATCTACACCCTTTATTTCAGTTGCATCATGAAGTAATTCTTTTCTTGAGCAGAAAAACCTCACTGGATCCTACATAACTCTTAACAGTACCCTTCTTATTTCTAGCTCTTTGTGCTAACATGCTTTTGAGATTGGGCAGTATTTACTACCTCATTTTGGGGTTTAACGGCAAAAAAGTGAAGGAACCAAAAATTGTTTCCAGGGGCTCTTTACCCACAACATGCAGAAAGAATTGGCAAGCATTGGCATATTTTGAACCATTGGAGGCTCTTTTTTGTCTGTTTAGGAGGATATTCTACATTCCCTATAACACCTCTTCTTTTTGCTCTAACAAATTTGTTCACTAAAATAGTAACTGCATTAGAGGAGGGAACCTTACATTAAAATGCTCAACCATTTCCTGGAGTTCAGCTTTCCGGCTAACAACCTTCTTTCCTGTTAAGATAGAGCAAATGTACAATCACGAGAACTAAAGTGAATGTAAAACTACATGAGTGATTAACTCATTAAAAATGGGAAGCAAAAAAAAACTTGTTGCAAGTTTGGTTTATAATTTTTAAAGAAAGAGAATGCTCAAAAAGGTTGCACTGAAATACGCAAAGAAGGTCAACAACAACAACAACAACAACCAAGCCTTATCCCACTAGGTGGGGTCGGCTACATGGATCACACGACGCCATTGTGCTCTATCATTAACCAAATCCTTATATATATTATTCACTAAAAAATCTCGCTCTCCAACTTCTCCGAGTGTACGCCTGGGTCTCCCTCTTCCTCTCTTAATCGGATTCCAGACTGTTTGATCTACCCTCCTCACTAGCGCATCTAATGGCCTTCTTTGTACATGTCCAAACCACCTTAAACGATTTTCTACCATTTTCTCACTGATAGGTGCCACTCCAATTCGATCACGTATATGGTCATTCCTAATCCTATCCTTTATTGTATGACCATACATCCATCTCAATATTCTCATTTCAGCTACTCCCATTTTATGTTCATGTTGTCCCTTCAAAGCCCAACATTCACTGCCATAAATTCAAAAATATTCGAATTAAGCAGGCTAAAGATTTTACGGGAGAATTAGGGTCAATGGCAATTTCTAAAATAAACGTGGTAGGTCTTTTTGCAAATTCAATTTCACCTCAGTCAGCTAATAGGCTTGCAATTATTATATGGGAAATAAGGGATCAGTGCACCTTATTTGAGCAAAAATAACAAAAGAAACCCTGTTGAAAATAATGCAGAATGGAATTCTAACTTTGAAAGAACGGGGTACTTTAATAAGCAGAAAGTCTTTCATTACAAAACGTTTCAAACCTATTTCTGAGGTACTTTCATTAACAAATAAGATTCATTCTCACTTCAATTTCTATCCTCTTCTTATGCTGATAACATATCTCATCTGCTTACTTCTTTTCTCCTATCTTATTTCCAAACAATCAAGATAACTATGTCACAAATATATCTCACCTAAAGTTAAAGTCTACACTTGTTCAGCATCTATAAACAGAAAAATTAATACTGTTAGGACAAAAGATTAGCAATTGATGCCAATGTCACATCAGCCTTTTCTTCAGAATATATGAGTTGTTGATTTTGATTATCAAGCTTCCAATAGTCATTTAATTATGCATTATTCCCATTATTGATATTGTAACCAAGTCAAATCCAGACATAAGTAAACTAATAAAGCAAAGTGCCCAATCTTATCACCTAGCCCCAAAAGGTGATAAGAACAATCGAAAACCCCAATGCTTCAGAATCTTCCTTTAATTTCATATATAAAAGTTAATCATGAAACAACATAATATAGTGGAGTGCTAAAAACTAAAGAATAGGCACCAAGCCTTTCACAATATAATAAGGGTAGTCCCATAAAACTAGAAGTATAGCAAAATGCAAATATATTCGCACAAGTTGAATGACATGACATTTAAAGCCATTAGAATTACAAACAAACCTTTGTAGTCTTTTAACACGATGGAGCTCGTGGATTCAGATATCCTGCGTTCTACAGTGATCATATCACCATATATTTGGGGCTTAAAAGCATCCTCACCTTCATTTTTTATTTCCACATGGATGACAGCAGAACTGGCAAGAAGCAATAGTAAGTTGTTGTTAGAAACTAAAGGAATCAACCATGCAGTTTTAAATGAGTTGAGGAACAAAACTGAGGGGATGACAATAAAAAGCATGATATACAACTAAAAGTAATACAATTTTCCAAGATGAATAAGAAAATAATCATTTATGTGATGTTTCAATCAAATGTGTTACAAATACTAAAACCCAATACGTTTGTTCGGACTTTTACATATATCATTTTATTAGCATTAAAAAATTTAAACAGATCCTTTCCCACTAAACTAACCTCTAAAAACATAGGAATGCTTTTTCTACAAAAAGGTGGACAAGCCATTCAACAGTGATCTATAGGTTCAATACTTCAGTGATGAAACTTCCACTAATAGCAGAATCTCCCATGTTTAAACCTCCCACCCTTAATAGCCATTATTAATTAAAAAAGACAACATTTTTCTTGAGGAAAGACCGTGAAGAAGATGTAGAGCTAGAAGCTTATGAAAAATTCTGCATTAGAATTGTCAGACGAATCTGTTTTTATAATATAGAATAAGCACATAAAAACCTGCAGCCAGTTTTTATAAAATCCTTGAGAGTCGCCGCTCTCTGAGTCCCTCTTGCTCGACATCCAAATGCAACACACAGTGCAGTCAGGATTGCGCTCTTACCACCTGTAATTATAAACGACCAAAGAAACAAACATCAAAACCCCAATTTCACCCCTTTTCCCTTTCCTCTTAATGAAAGAGAAATGTTAAAAATCCAATAAAAAACAAACAAACAAGAAAGATAGAAACGCTCCGAATCAAGCACAAACCGTTTTACCAAACCATCCCCCCAAAAAAAAAAAAACCTACAATTTTCACAAAAAATCACTTCCCCTGAGCCCAATTCATCAGTTATCCCAAGAAAACAGCAAAACCCCCAAAAAAAAACGTTCAGACTAAAAATATGAAACCTAAAATACAAAAAAGCATGGAGGGAAAGAGGGAGAGGGAGACTAACTTCCATTTTGACCAGTAATAAAGTTAACCCACTCTCCGAGCTCAATCTCAAGGTTGCTATGGCACATGAAGTTCTCCAATCGAACCCTCTTGATGATGCCAGCGGTTGGGCGGTGAAGAACCCGTGAATCAGCCATGGCCGATCGACGTTCTCCCAAACCCTAACGAAATTATCACTGCCGGAGATGAATTAGAAGCCGAATGGCTCAAAGAGGCGAGCGATCGATGTACGAAGCTGAAAAATGGCGGGAAAAGGGTATTTACGATTGTGCCACTGACAACAAAACAGTCCATAAGGCCTAGAGATGATTTGACTGCCGTCAAGGGCTCGGACATAAAGAGAGAATTTGACCCTCAATGTTTAGCTTCGTTGGAGGCCGTACTACTCACATTAGGATTGCAAATTTTTTTTTTTGGACAAAGGTAAAATTTATTATTTTAATCATAACAATAAAATTTGTGCCCCGATCAGTTTTGGATTTTTAGTGATGAGATGGAGTTTTTTTTTTTTTTTTGGGACATAATGGTTAGATGGAGTTTGATCCTCAATAAAGAGGACAAATACTGAAATCCATACGTAATTATAACAAAGCTTTGGGACAATTATTGGTAGCACCAAATTTTTTCAAAAGCAAATCAATATGATTGCAACAGGGCCCGCTGTTTAAGATTGCTTAGTGACGGAAAAGTAAGTTAGATCGGGCATTTGGGAATTTATCATGGTTGCAACTTTTCCCTTTCTCTCATAAATGTCTCGGTATTACTGCTTTTTATTATGGACCTCTAGTCTTCAATTCTGACTTCTTCTTGAAGCCTTTATCTCAACGAAAATTTGAATCCTTCTGGTTTTTTATCCAAGGAATGTGATGACATTATTCAAAATAGCTGGTCTCATTCAACCTGAGGTTCTCCTAGCTATAATCAGTTTTGTAAACTCAATCGCATTCTTTCGTCTATCTAATTGGAGTAGAAGTAATGTGGATGATCTCTCTGTTAGAATTAGGGATCTAGAAAAAAGGCTCTCCATGCTTTCTTCTTCTATTTCATCTTCTTCACAATTAAGGAATTCAATATTTGCTGACGTTCAATCTGTAAAGCATCAATTGAAGTTCTTGTATGATTGTGAAGCTAAGTTTTGGGTACAACAATCTCGTCTGAAATGGAAAGTTGAAGGTGAGAGAAACATTAAATATTTTCGTGCCATTGCAAGTAAAAGGAAAGCAAAGAATTTAATCTCCTGTTTACAAAATCATGAAGGAAATTGGATTTCTCATCCAAGGCATATCTTAAATGAAGCATCACAACATTTCCGAGAAGTCTACTTGGAAGTTGATTCTTCTAGTGTTGATGATCTAGTAATATCTTTATCTTCTCTCAACTTGCAAAGTTTATCTCGTTCAGAAGCTGATCGATTAATGGTCCCCAATTCTTTTCAAGAATTAAATGATGCAGCGTTTGATCTTCCTAGTGATAATGCCCCTAGTCCCTATGGTTTTCATGCTAAATTTTATCAAGTAAACTGGAATCTTTTCTTCCCAGATTTACTAGCTGCTATACAATCTATTTTGGGATCCTGAATTGTTGCTGCAAAGCTTCAATAAGGTTAATATCATTCTAATCCCAAAAATAGATAAGCCTTGGGTAGTTAAAGATTTTCGGCGAATTAGCTTGTGCAACGTCTCCTATAAGATATTTGCGAAGGTTTTGAGTAACATATTGAAGCCTCAGATTGTCAAATTTAATTGCCCCTAATTAGAGTGCTTTTCTTAAAGGTAGAGTGATATCGGACAATATCATGTTAGCGGCTGAACTAATGGATCATATCCATTCTTCTAAAGCTGGCAGGAAGAAATTAGCTACTATCAAGCTTGATTTCACTAAAGCCTTTGACAGAGTGTCTTGGAATTTTATTGTTGCTATTTTAATCCAAATGGGGCTTCCTTCAAAATGGGTTCATCTTATTCATCAATGTATCTCCACGGTGGAATACAATTTGCTTTTTAATGGGCAGCTATCTAGTGTTTTTTTTCAAGCCTCTTCTGGGAATCAGGCAGGGTGATCCTTATCACCCTATCTTTATACATCTCTTCAAATGTTCTCTCTTACTTAATCCATCAAGAAGAGTTGGCTCAGAAGTGGAATGGAGTCAAGCTATGTAGATCGGCTCATCCAATATCCCATTGTGGGAATATTATGTAATAATTGTAAATATCCCGTTTTGATTGTATAGTTGTTATTATGGTTAATTAGTAGTTATTAGGCTAAATTAGCATTTATTTTCATTGTCTTCCTCCTTGCTTATAATAGGCACATTGACTTAACGGCCATTTGCGGTCTTAACCGTAAGCATACAGGTCGTCAAACTGTAGTGTAGTGAAAAGAGTGTCGTTCCGCAAGGATTATGCTTTGAGTAAGTGAATTAGCACTAATTGTTTACTTAATTGGAAAAGAGTAAGTAAATTTGTTGGAAATTAAATTTGAGATAAAATTGAAATTGCAAAAAGGATCAGAAGGTTAAGATAATAATTGCAAAATTTTGGTTTTATAAATGGAATAAAAGTCTAGGATCACTTATCCCCATTCTTACTTCATGAACTCGTTTTCTCCCATTCTCTTGAGCAACAAATGAATGTATGTGTATGTCCAAGATTCTACTTTATTTGAAAAAGCTTTCTCAAGACAAATTCAAATTTGTACTAGCATTAATCATACAATCTCTTGTCACAATCAATGCAAGTTATAATTCTTAACCAATCTCAATTAGACAATGTTAGATTAGTAACTATATTTCTACGTTACCAACTAACCATCCATTTAGAACCATAAACTTCAAGCCTAACATGATTTCATCTAAGTTCTAAAACAAAACACACTTTCTCAAGCCATATTTCATTTAACAAGTCAAGTGGTGATCAAGCACTTGTATAAACAGAGAGCAAGATGAAAATCAACACATATATTTCATTCATTGCATAAAAAGAAAGGGAAATACAATGTTCAATCCATAAGAATGGTTCAAAGCAATCCTAGAAAGAGGTTTTAGTTACACATAATTGCAGTAAAGACAATAATAAACTCAGAAAAACAATCCATTACAGCAGAAACAGAAGGAAGAGAAAGAAGAAGGAAGAATAACCAAGACAATTGAAGCTCAAAACTCTCTAAAAATGCCTCCAATCCAAGCTCCAATGTCTTTGTAGCCTCTCCCTCAGCTCTAAAACCCAGGTTTCTGCCTCTAAAAGGGTCTGATCTATTGTTGCACGAAAACCTAGGCTAAAACCTTGCCCAAATTAATCAAAACGCAGTGTTTCGTGTTCTCACCGTGAGAGTACACGGCGAGTACCAGAAGTGCGAAATTTTTGTTGCCTCACCGTGACTCTCGCCGTGAGATCACACGGCGAGGACCAGAGAGCTGCTGGGGTGTGAATTCTTCCTTGTTTGTCTTCCGATCATTTTTGCTCCTCTTTTGTTGCTTCAGGTCTCTCTTTGCTCTTGCTACTTGTCCACCTCTTCCTGCACGAGAAGGAAAGGGTTGATGAGTTCTAAAAATATTCACTCATAAAAAATACCATTGAGCTCAAAATTTCACATTAATTTAGATGTTTTCTTATTAATCTTTTTCTATGAGTTTTGTATCCTTTTTCAGAGCTATAGTCTCAAAAACCTGTACAAATGTAGGCAAAGTATGGTTGAATATGTGAAATTGTGGAGCTTATCACTCCCCCAAACTTAAGTTCTTACTTATCCTCAAGCAATTTTTCAAAAATCAATTCACTTGACCACAAACTCACTTTACTTTGGTTCAAATGCTTGTTCTCATATGTTACTCTTTTCCTGTTGATTAACAGAAAATCTAGAATATATGCGTAGATGGATGCTTCATAACATTAAAGACAGGTTTTTCAAAGATTCCTTGTGCTAGTGCGTGTGTGTTTTGGAGTTAAAAGAAAATTTTCAGATCTTATTCTAGTAACTTTGCAATACTCCAACTCATGTATAAGTTCTCATTTTTCAAATTTTATCCACTCTCTCCTTCACCCTTCTCTACTCACAACCTGCAACACATGATCTCGAAATCAAGAGGACTTTTAAGCTTGTAACTTGGCCAAGGTTTAGGGTCTTGGAATGAAAGGGATCAAGGATACATACAAAAGTTTTAAGATAATGGAATTTTTGCACTTTTCAGATTCCCATTCACTTTTCTCTTTATTTGAGCTACTTTGATTTTTTTTTCTACCAAGCCTTGTTGGATATTCTTTTCTTTCTATTTTCATCTTCTTCTTTTTTTTTCTTTTTTTCTTTTTTTTTTATATATTTTTCATGGCTTGGTCTATACAAACTTTTTGACCCTCTTCCACTTTGTATCCCTCGTGTTCAACCATTCCCATTATCTTAAAACAAGGTAATTTTCATGGTTTTTCAGGCTTAAAAGGTTAGGATTTTAATGGGTTTTAAAATGACAGAATCTTGGTTTTTCTATTAGGCTCAAAAATGGATCAAATGAGATATTGATTATCAAGGTTAGCTTGAAAGGCCCAAACGAATTTAATGAACTGCCTCTATCATTTTTCAAAAATCACATGAAGCTTGCCATGAATGTTGAAGTTTTCCCAAAGTGGGTTTCCAAAATCATCAAATGAGAACAAACACATAAGTTAGTTTACCACTAATTTCTTTCATAAAACCGTCAAATCAACTCTCACTCCATTGGTGCTCGGTTTTACTCAAAGGAATTAAGAGAAGGCCTGTTTTAATATCACAATTCATTTCATACAAGGCATACATATCCAATCTTCTACCAATCCTCAAGTTAAGCAACTTGTTCCAATCATTGAACGTCCAAACCATTTTCAAGCAAACTCATAGTCAGTTTATCACAAGAAAGCAATAACTTCAGTTTGGTAATGAAATCTCACACATTCATCATTTGAAATTAAAATCAAAATATATCTCTGTGCACTCAATATTAACAGGCAAAATTTCTCAAATGTATCACTTCTCTCCCCCAAACTTAGGGCAAACAGTGTACCCACTGTTAAACAAGTCCAAGGAAAGAAACCATCATGCCACAATGATAAAATTAATAACAAGGGCATCTAAAACTGACAATTGGCATATATAAAGCAACAGAAGAACAAGATCCACAAAATAGGTAATCACACAAAATGGGGGCTATCAGTAGCCTCAAAGCAGCAATGTTGAGCCATCAGTAGCTCACACTAAAACAAATGTACCATTAAAATGGGAACACATCAAACATGAGAAAAGTAAAAACTAGACAAAACAGACAAGAAAAACAAGCAGATCAATCCTCCTCCTTATCCCAGGAACTGTCCTCAGCCTCAGTATCATCAGAGTCATCCTCAGACTCAACCACTTGCACCTAGAACATGCAAGCTGTGATGAACCAAACTGAACAAAAGCTTTCTTTCACATTATATATGCCCAGCGCATAAACTAACTTGGTGAAGCCTAATTTGATCAAATTGTTCATGTCATTGCCCAAACCCTTGAATCTTAACTAATTTAGTCTAAACTAATAAGAAAGCAAAATAGGGAAAGAAAAATACCTAGGAAGAGGAAAATGGGGCGCTGACCAAGTGGAAGAATTGTACAAAAATGGTGGGGTTGGGAAGGTGGATGCGCGGCGGCCGGAGATGGGGAAGAAGGGAGGGGGAATCGCAAACCAAGAAGAGGAAGGGATGGGGAAAAGGGGGAAGGGAGAGGGCGTCTGTGGGGAAGAGAGGAAATGGTGGTGGTGTAATGGAGTGGGTGAGGAAAAGAGAGAGAGACGGCAAGAGAGAGAGAGATGATGGAGAGGGAAAGAATAGGGTGGTGGGGAAAAAGGGGGGGCCGACGGTTTGGAGAGACAAGGAAGAGAGGAAAGAATAGCAGGTGCATAAACTTTTTTTGGTGATCTCATGATGGTTCAAATAAAATTCATCTCTCCAATAAGGAAATTCTAGTTCTACCTACAAACCAAGGTAGATTGGGTCTTCTGCTGATAGAGGTGGTCTATGAGTCTTTACTTGCCAAACAGATTTTGCACATAGTTTCAATTAAGGAAGCCTCTCTTTTGTCAATGACTTTGGGTAGGAAATATATTGACTGGTTGAAAAGAGAATGGTTAAAAAGACCTTATAATTCTTCGTGGTTATGGAAAGATATCTTATCTTGTAGCTCTTTGATTACCAACAATCTCCAGTGGCAAGTTGGCAATAGTTCTTCCATTCCTATCAACCACCCATTATGGTGGCCAATGCAGTGCAGCATTAGTAACACAGAGGATATCCGATATGTTTCTGATATGCTTATGCATTCTCCTTCAACTTGGAATCCTGTTAAATGCAATTCTTCCTTAAAGTGAAGATTATATTCCTCCCAATCAGCGGTAGCTATATTGTCTCTACCTATCTCTATTGCTCATGTTGAGGACAATTTTGTATGGTCTGGTCATCCGTTAGGCTCATACTCAAATAAATTGGGGTTCAAATTGTTTTTTGATGATAAGTTCACTCATCAACCTCCTTAAGATTCCTTTTGGAAGTTTCTCTAGTCAATTTTCTTACCACATAAACAATTGTTATTTGTTTGGAAACTATTCCACATGGCCATTCCTTCAGTTATGTTTTGAATCACCATCATATGCAGGTTTCTAGTATTTGCTTGTTTCGATACTCAGAAGCAGAGTCTATTGTTCACACTTTCTTTAACTGTTCTTTTGTAGAAGCAGTATGGTTTGGTTGCTTCTCCATTAGACCTCTAACCAATCTCATTGGATAATGCTTTAAATTGGCTAAAAAAATGCCTAATCTCTTAATCTCAAGATGATACTTTGATTAAGGGTTTCATTACTCTTTTGAATTCTACATGGTATAGAAGGAACTTGATCCTGCATAAAGTTACTCTAGTTGATCCTGTCAGAATGATCCACGATATTTTCTCCTCCTTATCTTTTTCAACAACGGCCTTTTCCAAAAAGATCCAGTTTTCATCATCCTCCTTTGGATAGATTGGAAAGAGCCATGGATTCTACTCAATGGTATATTGTTCTTCACAAATGGAAACCTCAGTGGACTACTTTCTCCCATGTCATTATATGTTTTCATGATCTACCTTTGTTTGGAGATGAACTACTGTTCATTGTGATTACTTTTCACTCACATGTCTTCAAGCTGCACGTTATTGGATCTGCTCATCTGCTATGGTTGATTTATTCAACATGAATCTTCACATCAGATCCTTTACAAAGTGACTGATTGATATTCAAAGGTTTAAATCTCAAAGAAACTCATAGCCAATGATGTTGATCATGTAACGTCCAACTAATTTAATTGAGGATTAATGGGCTAATTAGGAATTGATTTATGGGGGATTATGGATTATGAGAATATTTAAGGAATTTTTAGGTATTTTTCAAGGATTTTAAAGGCTTAGTTCTCCCTTGTTTAAAGGACAATAAATTTGGGAGAATTATTTTTATATTTAAAAGAGGTTATTATGGGAGAAAATAATGAAGGGGTTTGGTAGGTAAATTTTTGGTAATGAAAGAAATTTTGTAATTTAAAATAAATATCTTATTTGAAGATTTTAGGGCCAAATAATGTATATTTTCCTACCAACTTATTTTTCTTTCTTGTTCTTTTTTTTCTCCCTTTTTCTCTTTCCCTTCTTTTCTTCTCTCCTCCCCCATGTAGACTCTCTCTCATTCCTCTCTCATTCTCTTTCATGCTCTCTCTCGTCTTCTCCACTGCCCGTCATCGCTGCAGTGACGGTGCCTCCCTCTCCTCTCCTCCCTTTCTTCCTCCCTCGCCATTCTCTCTCTCTTCTCCCTCCATTGGCCACCATTTAACCATTAAAAGGGGGAGACGATTTCCAGCGAAATCGCACCAGAAATTACCTCCCACCACTTCTACTCATCTTCCCTAACCTCCTAGAACCTTCCCCTCCCATTTTTCGGTCTAATCCGTGGCCGTAGGAAGCAATTCAAAAATCCTTTGGTTGAACCTATCGGAGCTCGCTGGCGCCAGAATAGTGGTTTTTCCGGTCAACTAAGTACATTTTCGGAATCTCGTAAGTCTCCTCTATTCCCTATATCTTTAGTTTTCGTTTGGCTACATTTGACAAATTAGGCCTTGTCTAAGTTGGTATTTCTGGAAGTCCCAAGCTTAATAAATTGAAGCTTGGACCTTGATTGTGGGTTTCTCTGAGTAGATTTTTTATTGTTGGAAGTTTTCCTAATTATCAGAAATTTTTGGATATGTTGGAAATTTGGGCTTTTGATGATCTGAGGTGCTTATAGTTAAATTGATAATTTTTAGATGTTTATTAAGGTCATATGAGGAGATTTAATTGATTAGTTTGACTGTAATTTGGATCCAAGAAAATATTGGTCGATAAAGTTTGGAATAAATGGGATTTCGTGTAGGTAATGATGTAATTTTTGATGTTGGATGTGGGTTTATGGGATTAGTTTATACTCAACAAAAATATTAATGAGGTTAATTGGGTTAGATTGGGTGTAGGCCATGATTTGGGAAATGTGATATTTTTTAGGCTTGAAATTGACTTTATTGAACTATTAAGGCCTGAAAAATAAATTGGGGATTAATGAATGAATTTTTGAGGTTGAGAAATAATTTGCGGATGTTTGAAAAATTGTGCTTAGGTTTGAATTTTATAAATTGGCATTGGTGATGAATTATGTGGGATTATTGGATGGTAAGGTTTAAGATAAATGGGTATTGGAGAGATTAATATTTATGCTTGGATATATGTATAAGTGGATTAAAGATGAATTTTAGAGATAAGGAGGGAGAATAAAGGTTGAATAGAAATTAAATTAAGCGAGAGCAAGGAAAGGCTAATTAGTAATTTAATTCCTATGTGTGAATTTATTCTGGTAGATGATTAATTATAATTATATGTATGTTCTGTGTAGTGCTTGAACTGTCTTGAGTCTGCATAGGGAGCTGCACTACTATAAGATTGATGCAAGCTATGAGGTAACAGTTTCTGCTTGTCTATGTGTATGTGTGTGTTAGTAAGTAACTTTTAACTATTATGAGTGATAATTATGAGGACATTGTGACTTGTGGATTTCGATTATTGAGAAATGGAGTTTGAACTATTATTTTTATCATATAACTGTCTAGTGGGATATTATTTTGAAACTGTCATAAGTTGTGATCTGACATATTTGGAAATGAGATATATATATATATATATGATTTTGAAATGAATTGCACGTATATACATGTATATATATTCTGGAATTATTGGAAGGCCAAGTGCCTGATTGATGATTGTTGCATACTTGTGTATGTTATGGTGAATTGCATGTGTGTGTGTGTGACACCGGTGGTTCCACATGTTTCGGTTCCATGGGCGGGTAAAGAGTCCCGGCTGGTCCCGCTTGTTCCCAGCGAGTCGTGAGCGATCGCTTGGTGTTGATTGTGATGAGATGAATGATTTTTTAAAAGGATTTGAAAAGTATGATTTGGGGATTTCGATATTATTATGGAGGAATGAGATAAATTTGTAAAGGATTTGGAAAGTATTGTTTTAGAACCAGCATATTTATATTGAAACATACGATTTAGAACTAATTGAGGTTATACATTTTGCTGCTGTGCATTTATCTGTTATATGAGCATGATTTGGAACTTTGTATTTATGTATTATTCTACTAGACACCTTGCTAGCACACACCGCACGTAGATGAGTGGTTAGTGGTTGGGTTTTGGGGCTACCCCCCTTATCTTACTTTTTACAGGTCCTAGGAGCGAAATAGACGGCTAAAGGAAGGATTCGAGAACTTTTCACTGAGTTAGTGATTGATTCTAGACCAGCAAGACATAATCATATTGCCACTTAAGATTCATGCATATCTGTACGCTTCTACATGATTAAACTTAATTTGGTTGTTCTTTGAATTCAAACTTTAATTTACTTATGATCAGTGTTTTGGGATTATTTGGTTGTTAATTATTTCTTCTGGGACCGGTCAAAATTCGTCAACTCTTATTGTCGACTGATTTTCAAATCTTTATTATTTCAAGTTCATTGGAACGATATAATTATCTTGGGAACATTATTTTATAATGATTATGAATGATTTGGTACCTTGGTGTGATGGAATGTATTTGATATTGGTGAGCTGATGAGAATGTATAGTTCAGGAAAATGGATCTATGAATACTATTGGTTATACCGGGAAGTTGAATATCTTGTGTATGGTTTCTCTTAATTACCATAATAGGGTATTTCTTTTCTATCATGGTATAAGTGAATTTGTCTGAGTTGTTCCTATTGTGTTATATGCGAGTTGCTTTAAATATCCATGTTAGGTGAATTCTTATCTAACATGGATAACTATGTTGGAACATTTGTAATTTTAAATACCCCTATTAGTTTTACAATTTTAGGAAATTTCTTTTTTGACATGAATAAATAAAATGTGATACTTATTACTTTTGAAATCTATATTAGCGTTGTTCAAAGTTATATTCATCCTTTTCTAACATGGATACCTAATTTATTAAGTTGAGCTCCTTTTTCTAACTATGCTATATTGTATTTATATTTGGAAGCTTCTTTTTCTATCATAGTTAGCATGTACGATTTGATTTAAACATAATCCATTATGGGAAGTCTTTTCTAATTATATTAGCTATTTTACTAAGCTAATTTCTTTTCTAAGTGCCTGTTTGGGTAAGCTTTTAAAACCATGGTTTGGGCTCCAAACTATGGTTTTAAAAAATATTACCCAAACAGAGCAACATTTTGATAGAAGTGCTTTTTTCAGCAAAGCCATGGTTTGGGCTTCTAAACCATGGTTTGGGAAAAACTATTTTTTTCAGCTTTTACGCGAAGTATGATGTAGACATATACCATCATTACACATGTCATAATGATTTACCGAAAATGCCCTTATCCTCTCTCTTTCCCAATATATTAAACTTATATCCTTTTTAGTAATTTACATATAGAAAAAGTCATTCTTACAACAATCATCCAAACACTCTCATTTAATCAAAAGCCATTTTTCCAGCTTTTTCCAGCTTTTTTCAGAAAAAGCTGAAAAAAAACACTTTTCCAGCTTTTTTCAGAAAAAGCTGAAAAAAAACACTTTTCCAGCTTTTTTCTCCAAACCATGGTTCTAAAAGCTGCCCCAAATATGCCCTAAGATAGTTAGCGTTTATATTATGATTTAAGTTGATTAAGTGTATTCAGAAAATATATTTAGGAAGTAATTGTTACAGATCATTTTCTGCAAAGATTTACTTTAATTTCTGCAGAAGTGATTGCTTTTGATGTTTATCGTTATGTACTAAGTTTCTTTCATGTTCCTCCACTAGTTACTAATATGTAAACATTTGCTTTTCTTCATATCATTTTGCATTTTAATAAAAAAAAGAAGCAAATCCATATGTATACACATATATAATTCATCAATAAGGACATGTACTTGTGTACAATATACAATATATTCCTCATATCTATCTATTTTATAGTAAGTAACATAAAAAATTTCCGTATTATAGAAAGTAAATTGAAAAAAATAAGATAATAAATAATTAATTTCCAATTTTTCCTTAAAAAATTTTAAATATAAAGAGGGAAGATAGAAGAATATATAATAAATTATATAAGGTAAAATCATAAAATTAAATCAATTTTATCAGAATAAATTATTTATCGAATGCTTTCTTGATTTGTGTGATTTGTTTGATATGGATGGGACGAGTACAAATGTATAATTAATCACAATTCTTGACTTTCCTCTTCTTTCTTCGTTATGTTTTATTATAGTTATTGCAGGTGATAAATAATTAATCACAAATAAACATGCTTTCTCCGATTAAATTTTATTTTTTTATTTCATTTACGTGCATTTCAAATTCCATTTTCCAAAAGGTATGGCTTACAATTTATCTCCCCGTCCTCCCACTGTTGTAGCCTCTAACTTCAACGGTCTTTTGGCTGGCGTCGAAAGCTGCATCACCAACATCACTTCCCCTCCGCAAGCCTCCGCCGTCGAAACCCAGCTGCCGCCGCCATCGAATCTCCTAAACCCTTATAATAAACACCGTCGACTTTCCTTCCCCTCCCAGTACCTCCATTGTAGCCCAATGTAGTTTGTCATCTCCCCTGCATCCCCATAAATTTTCCATTATTCATATATTTCAAAATCTTCCAGATTCATTATTTGGATTCATCAAAAGCTTGGGCTACTTAAGCTCCACTCATTTTGTCCTCACCAATTTCATGCCATTTTAGGGGGTTTGAACACAAGTACTCTATCTGCAATCAAAACGCAAAAGCTACGATTTTCAACCATATCGTCGTCAGAATCCTGCAACATAAATCCATATGAACGAAGAAGACGACCCATTCATGCTATTTTCTTTCCAAGTTTTCTCAGTCAAATAAGGCGGCAACAAGAAAGGCCCTGCCTTTTTTTTCCTCTACATCCCCATATGAATGTGGGCTCTTTCCTCTATAATCTCCTCTCCTCCTTTTTCTTCATTGGTTCCAAGTAAAGCATTAGCTAATATTGCTTAAATTGTTCAAAAAGTTTATGCATTTTTGTCTCTGAGTTTTTAGGTTTTATAATTCCTGTTGATCTTGCGTAATCGAAGAGGAACCTTGGTTTTCTGGAGCATTCATTACAGGTTGTATCTAATCGTTCGTGATAGAATTGTTCTTTTCTTCATATATACTTATTATTCTCTAGCATTGTGGACGTTGGTTTTTTTCCTTCATTTATTTTGTTAGTTTTTCTTTCTTCTTTCATAGGGGCTGTAAAATTGTAGCATGGGCTCTGTGCATTTTCACTCTAGAATGATAGTTTATTCATATTTGTATTATAGAGGAACTTAAGATGTTCTTTAAATCCCACTCCTAGTGAAGTGAACATTAGAATAAATTATGTGTCAAAAGGTTTCACCAAAAAAATTGTGTGTCGAATTTGGCAGGGAATATAACTTAAATAGATTTATTCTACCTTATCCATGATATATTTGTGTGTTTTATATGACATCACACAATGCTCACTGACTTGACAGAAGATTTATTTATCATGAGATTGATAAAACTCTCTTCAATTTTTCAAGTTGCAGGGTTAATTTGTAACTGTTGGTGAAATATTTATTTGCAGGACAAGCAAGGTATTCCTCCTGATCAGCAGAGGTTGATTTTTGTTGGCAAATAGCTGGAAGATGATCGTACACTAGCTCACAAGAACAACCAAAAGGAATCAACGCTTCACTTGGTCTTGAGGCTTAGAGGAGGAACTATGATTAAAGTAACGATTCTTAACTAATTTCATTATTGTTAGTGGGTTATTTACATAATTATTTTAGGGGGTTTGTGGTATAATATGATGTGCGTTTGCTTTTAGAATAGCAGAATTTTGGCTAGGATTCCACCATCTGTGACATAAGCAACTCTTTTAGAAGTCATTTTGAGAAATACGATGATATATCAGATTTATACATGCCAAAGGTACTTCGCTCCCTATGAACAATAGACATGTAAATGGCATGTATTTACTTTGATGTGTAAACTTTGTTGTTTGAACATTTGTATGTATTCAATTACTTGAAATTGTTTGAACATTTGTGAGTATTCCATTACATGAAATCATTCATTACTTGTTCATCTCTACTACCTTATTGGATTTTTTGCTTCTGAATATTTTTCATAGTTGGTGAATCTCAACCTCCATGGATTGTCTCATTTTAGAAATCATATTGATAGATTCTAATTGATATGCATGTTACCTGACTTTCTGGCTCAGTTACATTAAAGTGTTGTTACAGTTTGTGTTTTTCATCCCTCTTTCAGATATGGGTGTAGTGAGAGGGGTGAAATTTGATGAATTAGCACTCTTAATTGAAGCTGCGATTTGATCTGTATTTGCATTCTGTTTATTATCATCAGTTTAAAAATTCTCAAGGTAAATGTGATGTATGAAATTGTAATCAGGCATGAACCTTTCTTATTTGTATTTTTATTTTTGCCACTTTCAAGACAAATGAATTTCACTATTTTATCTTCATTTCATCAATTTCAAGATTGGGATTGATATGGTGCTGATTAGTTTGTTTTTGAGAGAGACTAGTTGATTTCTAAAATATTTAGTGAACTTCCAGGTTCTAATTTACTTAGTTGTTAGTATAGCTAATATATATCAAATTTGTTGCAACTTATATGTGTTAATACGGCATGACTGCATATAAAAGAACAGTGGAAACTTTTTATACTAGCATATGTTGTTGATTCATTTTTTGTAATGTAGATGCAAGGAAGATCTCTATATTGTAGCTATTAACTAATATGCATACTGTAAATTTTATTTTTGTGGCATTTGAGAAAACCTATCGCAGTGTTTCCTTGAGAAAACATCGTGTTATAGTAGCATATCACGGCGTTTTCCTGAAAAAAATGCCGTGATAGGCTATTCTAATGCAGACTTTTAAAAATGCTATAGGAATAATTGTGTTAGTTATCGTGGCATTTTGAAACGCAACAGGAATTTATAAAAAAAAAAAAACATTATGAAAGTCATTTTCTGTAGTAGTGTAGATGTATAGGTGGGATATACATCTGGGGAGATTCCCGAAAACAAGGCGGCTGTAAACCATCTAACTATCCTAGCTACATTAGGATTGGTGGGCACCTCCTTGATTTTCTCCAATCATTCAAAATGATACAAGATGCATTTTCTTAAATTTTTTTAAATTTCTTTGTAAATCTAACTTGAGAAAAAATGAAGTGGATGAATAGCATGTGAACCTGCTACATAAGTATATATATTTGATCAACTAACGAATAAATTTAAGATGTACAATAATTAGGGTGAAATTGCTATAATTTGAAACTTGCTGAACAACATTGATCATAGCAGAAGTTTTTTAGACAAATTTGCACATTAAAATAAAACAAAATGATGTAGATAATACATGGATATTCAACTTAATATATTTGATCAACTAACATTCTAATTTAACTTAGATTATGGTTGGGCCGTTACATGTTGGAAACTTTTAAAATGACATTACTCCTTAATTTAAGAGGTATGGAATAACATTGTTCCTACTTGACTAGTACTGCTTATGATAAAATTTGACCCTAACAAAAATTAAATAATAAACAATAAACGGCATCAGACATCCATATATAATAATAGAATAGAAAGGGCAAAAATCATTAATCATTAGTCACACTTTACCCACAGAGTCAACCATTATATAATACTCCTAATTAATAACGCCACCACATGCCGTACATATCCATGAGACCACATGCATGACGTAAATGCATGTTTTTAACATGCCACACACAACGTGCTTTCAGCGTTCTGACTTCCCTCAGGGATTCACATATCAATGGGCATGGACAAGGAGAACAACGGTGGCGCTATCCCCAGCCGCCGCAATCCGCCATGAACAGTGATGCAATGGTCGCCGCCGTCACCGTGGCTTTGCCGGAGTAAAAAATCGGCAACAATTTATCATCGTTGACTACCACCCTAGAAAACAGCTCATCATCACGCAGGTTTGGCTCATCAAGCCAGAGATTCATGATCACCAACAACAACACAACGAACTAATCAAAATCCACATCAAGAACAAGAAAAACTTGCAACAATGAAGATATCTCTAATAGTAGAAGTGACAGATCAGATGGTGTTGGGTCGGCTTCGAAGAATGTGACTGCGAAGTCTCCGTCGGCGTCGGCGTTATTGCGGGGCAGTTTCTCTGATCTCCGGTAGTGTCGCCGCCTCCTGAGACACCGGCCGGGAAAGTGAAGAGCAGTAGTAGCAATGGTGTGAGTAACGTTTATGGAAGTACTTCAGGCAGAAGAAAGTGTCGTCTGAAGAGAATCACAGGTCTAAGAAGATGCTTCTTTTCATTCTTCAAGTCCTTAGAGTCTAGCCTGGCAAAAAAAAAAAAAAAAAAAAAAAGTCTTAGAGTCTAGAATGCCTCATTGTTTGCGCCCCTTGCTTTAAACCCTCATATTTTGGGTACAAAACGCATAATAGTACTGGTGCTTCACTCACCTTAGTGAGCATATCACTCATGAGGTCTCGGGAGACATAGAAAGAGAAGTTCCTAATGTATTTTTACTCGCTTTGGTGAGTGTGTTAGCTCTTCTAAAGCTCGCTTTAGTAAAGATGTCACTCATTGAGGCAAGTGATACGGAGCATCTTCCTTGCCGAGCTATTTTTGTAGTTGAGAGTGTGTCGATCATTGAGGAAAGCAACACAACTTCATTCTTTTTCCTTATTATTTCTTCTCGCTGCAAGCTCTGATTTTTCTTTGTTCTATTCTCCTTACAAAAGAGAGAATTTTGTAAGTTTGAAATTCTTTACATAAAGCATACAATTTATTACAAGACTAAGAGATTTCTTTGATTTAGTGTGGCAATGAACCATGCACGTTATCCTATGTGCATACAAAAATAAGTAAAAATCATAAAAAGTGTGCTAGAATATGATAAATTTTAAAAACAACTCTTTGTCAATAACCCCACTTTATTTTACAAAATTTTTTAATTTTATAATTATTTTTGTCATATTTTTTTGAAAAATATATTAATAAATTAAAATTCTTATACAAACACAAGTACACGTGTATATGAAATTCATTTTACTTACTATTTTATTAATACAAAGATGTAAGTGAAGGTAGTGAGGTACTTCGATTGTGTACCACATCGCTGTAAAATGGACTAATCGAATATTAATATCCTCAAATGCCAGTAAATAAATCCAAAAAATAAAAAAAATAAGTCAATGCGAAATGAAAAAAAAAATCAAGAATAGGATCAAGTTTTATCCAAAAATTTCATATTTAAAGGCTTTGATAAATAATAAAACATGATTATTTATTGTGTTAATTTTCACGATAAATAATCACGCAGGTTGACCAATTTGTAGCTTGTTAAGTTGAAAAAGTATGTCTCCAGACGAGTTAACATTTTGATGTTTTAACAAACAATAAAACATGATTTGTTATCAAAAAATGTAAAGAAACTAAATTGTTATGAGCTAATTTGCTTTTGATGGATATTTTTATAATTAAATGAGGGAGAGAGACAACATACCAAACGGATCCACGTTCAGATCCGGGTCAAACCTTCGGAGCTCCATGATTTGGTTCTTGAAGAACCCACGCAAAAATTCGAACTACTGGAAAACCAGAGTCCAAACTTGTGGCACAGCAGAGCACCACACAAGAAAGAATATAGAGAGAATGAGAGAGTCGGAAAGCTCAACGACTGGTGTATTTTGAACTGAAGGGGAGGCTTCTATTTATAGAAGAAGGCTGGGGATATTTTGGGAATACAAAATATCCATTACCACTACTCATAGCTTAGTCAGCAATCCCCACATCTTTTATCTGACCAATCAGATAATTGAATAATTAATTGATTAATTAATTAATCAATTAATTACTCATGGCTGAGTCAGCAATCCACACCTTACCCATTCAACCAATCATATTAATTAAACACTTAATTAATAAATCGGTTGGGAATTACTGAGTCAGCAATCCACAACTTTCTCATTCGACCAATCATATTAATTAAACACTTAATTAATAAATCAATTAGGAATTACTCATATTTCCTAATTAATTAATCCAGCCCATCAAGGGCGGATCTTGGCCCAAAATTCTTACATCTCCCACTCGCACTTGATGGACTAACCATCTTGTGGCTATCATATCATTCTTGCTTCATACTTGGTGTCTACCGTGTCCGCGTGGGCACGACGTCCTCGATTCGGGTTCTCGTGCACTAGAAGTCCTTTATATAGGATCAACACACATGGATACCCTTGTTGTACCTGCAAGTAATATGTAAATTGCCTCAAATACCCCAGATTTACCCATACACATTACACATGGCATATCTAATCCCTCACGAGTTAATTCTATCTTAATTCAGATTGTCTCCTTTTGTGTTTAGTATCCACACTTACAAGTTACTCAGCTAACAAGTAAGGGATCGATCACAGACACTAACACAAATGTGTACTTCAAGGTAAGTCTTCCTTCCCACTAGACATCAGTCAGGGCTGGCTTGGCCGCTTTCCCAGTATTTGACCTATTAGGTCGAATCATTCATGACCATAAGGTGCAAACTAAAGTAGTTGTCGCCAAGTCAGTCTTTAATGATGTTGTCAAAGTCATAAGGGCATCGTGAAAGGTTTGTCTCCTTTCTGGGACTCACACCGTAATGGAACAGGGATTTTCCATCTACGTCCCCTTTTTGCGGATCTAATTATTCATAAGCACATGCAGTATGAATTGTATGTTACGGTGTTCATCTTAGCTTGTAAGAGTGCGTGTCGATTTTAATCTAATAACACTGTACAGACTTAAGTTTCAGGTATGCACAGTACCTGAACCAAAACTCTTCAACTCAAAATCCATCATGACGTCTTTGTAGAGGAGTTTTATGCCTGGCTACAGGTTTCATGGGTCACACATGTCCATGATTCAATCTATTTCATATATAGATTTTATCTCAAACTCTTTTGAGACGACATTTATGCAGTGATACTTATTAACCATATCAAGGTGATCACTTGATGTCATACCTTCTATGTCCTTTGAACATAAAGGCGACTACCCGTGTGAGTGGGTTAGCCTTAACCTGTACGACACACTAATCATTGTATATCTTACACATATATGTATGTATCTATACATACATAATAGGAATGCATCTCTTTTACTCTCATATAAAAGAAGTTCAAAACCTTATGTTATACATGTGCCCAAGTCTTAGCTCATCTCTAAAATGAACATTCAGCTGTGGGCATCATAAGGGGGTCTTTCAACATTTTTGTAAACAGAAAGTTGTTGAACTGTTGCTTGCTCCTTAGCAACCATGCTTCTCACAAAGAGGTATCATGTGTCTATGTATTCAGTCTTGCTGTATTAGGGAGGGTCTTTATAATAGGTTGTTGCCACTTGCTATTGTGACGTACCTTGGTCCTTTACCATTCATTCCTAATCGCTTTAGGAATTTCAAGCCACTCAACTTCTTGAGTAGTTGCTGAACACTCTGTGTTCTAATTCCATGGAAGATAAAGACACACTTGTCTATTTCTTACATCCCATCTTTATCAATCAGTAAGACCACTTTTCTTTTTAAACTGAATGTTGCTAGCTTAGGCCTCCAATCCAAATTGTGTTAGAGTATCCTCTTTAGTGTAAGTCATTGCTTGATGACATGACTTACACTCCATGGTTCTTCTAAGGTATCTTATCATCCCTTTTACAGCATCCTAGTACCTCGTAACTAGGATGAACCAAAAAGATTTACAAGTCCAACCACATACCATGTATTTGGTCTTATACATTATGATGTATACAACAATCTACCAAGTGTGCTTGAGTATGGGACTCTTTCTCATATTCTATATTAGATTCCTTTGCAGGGTGCATGCTCTCACATAGATCACATACTTTGGTTAAGAGGGCATATTTGGGATATAGACTTTCATATTAAGATGCACAAAGAGTATACATGTGTGTGTCCTCTGTGACAAACACATCATTCTCCTTGTTCAATCTCTGTTCATCTTGTCTCTCAAGATATATTTTGTCTTGCCCATGTTCTCTCAAGGGTAACTAATCCCTAAGTGTTTTAACTTTCTTAATACTTATTTAGGCTAATGATGTGTTATAGACATAGGACAATATCACAAATCATCCCAAGATTCTTAAACGTGCACACAGTGGTCTTCTTTGATCATTTCAAAGTTGACAAAGTTATCATTTTGTGAAACTTCATACACTACTGCCTAGATGATTAATTCTCTGTCGGCCACAAGTTGCTTCAGGTTGAATTACTCATCTAGTCTCCCAACTAGAAAACGTTCGTTACACCCGATTGATGTAATTACAAGCCTAAGTTTGTCATCATGGCCGAAATTAGCTTTTAGGTGTTAAAACACACAACGCCACTTGTTGTGTACCCCTTAACCACCAAGTGTGCTTTAGGTTTTTCAATTGATCGGTTCACCAATGTATTTGGGAATCTTACTTGTCCCCAATTGCCTTTCGGCTAGGTGGTAGATCAACCATTTGCCACTATTAGCTGATTTTCAAAGGAATCCATATCCTCTTGCTTGGCCTTTTGCCACTTTTCTTAGCATGTCTTATTAGTGTTTCTCATACACCTTTTAGGGTCACCATTGTTTTTAAACAATGATTAGAGCATCTGGCCTATCAGGGGTGTTAGCCCTTACAATTCTCCGTGATGGATTTCACAGGATTCTCTTCCTGTGTTGGGGTGGATGAGGTCTTCTTCTGGTATCGATTTGTGAATGACTATTACCTGTTGTTTGTCATGTCTTCTGTTGTAAACATGGCTCACCCCTCCCACTCAGATTAATGTGCTGGGGAATACACGCTTATTCCTCATTACTGTTATTCTCACAAAGAGATTCAGTGTGGTCAATGCTCGTACTGCTAGGAAGTTTATTTCTATGAAAGTTGTGTCCTATGATTCTTTTTCAGTCACTGGTCCGTCATCATTCTCATTTAACGAAGACGTGCTTCTCAGGATATTTCATACCCTTTATATATTGACCCTATTATTCCTTAATTAAAGGAAGAGTTACAGATAAAGCTATTGACCCTCATGGTCATTGGACATTTAAGTCCAATCTGTACTATATCTATTACTCATAAGGTGTCGTTGTGACTTTCTTGGAGGGCATTCGGTTAACTATAAAGACAATTAATGTGAGATCATCTTCCAACACGAGGTTGGAAGTTTCACTTGTACTTACTTAACCATGTCAAGGAGAGTTCTATCTCTCCCTTTTTACAACTCCATTAAGAGTGTTAGGCATTGTTAGTCTTTTAACAATTCCATTCTTAATTACACAGCACTTCGAACTAATCATAAAAGTATTTTCAGCCTTTGCTAGATTTCAAGACCTTAACTGCGATTGATTCTCAACTAGTTGAAGGCGTTGTCTGAAATATTTCAGAGCCTTTTATTAGTATGAGATTTCACAGACATGGTCATTACACATGAAATCAGAGATAAAGACTATACCTAGCTCTGTGCTTTGCCCTCTTGCTCATTTGATTCACAAATTCATAGTATACTAATTGCAAGGGATATTTGTCATGGTTGTCTAAAGGTTACTTTATTGTCTTGCCATATGATTATGCTCACTTAGGAACTTTTCCTTTTGAGCTTATCACTTGGCAAAAACTCTTTTGCTCCTTTTTGATCATTTCTCTTGATCAATTTGTGTATATGGCAAAGTGGAGTCATTATCTCCAATATAAATGAACCATTTGAGACAATATTAGATTTAAGAGATTTTGCCTCATTGATGCTTAACTAAAGGGCTGATCAACACAATGTTTTATCGGTTGTTTAGAGCATAGAGTGTATCTTTTGGTACTGGGGTAGTCTGCTATACAGAGTTAACGTGTATGCTCCAATCCCCTTGACTTGTACTCTTATGCTGCTTCCTTCTTGAAGCCGTATGCTCCTAGATGGCAACAGCTAAAATCAGTGATGTCATGTGACCTCTCACATGTTTCGTTATACCCAAGTCTATCATCCACATAGGATATATTTCAGCCATAAAAGTAGTGCTTAATGCACATGTGAAACAACTTTGAAGCCTTTCACTTGATATGACGTTTCTCAAAACAACCTTCATCAGGTTTAATTTTTCTTCAAGGTTTCTCACCTTATTAGACGTAGGTTTTTAGGAACAAATCCTTTGACTCTTTAGTTAAGCATGTTAAGCTAATGGATCTCGTATCCTTAAGCTTTTAACTTTCAAGCTTAATGTGGAGAACCACATTACCGAAGGTTACAAATGTACTCCTTGTGAGTTCAGCTTGCTTTCATGTGCTCCCACTCAATAAGAGAGTCCTAAATGTAACATGCACTGGCTATTGACTAGAAAGAACATTGTTTGCCTACCTTAGTTCCCCAGTCTTGTTTGACATCACTTTCAAGTGTTGCCTAATTCCTGCATTAGGTCTTAGTAATTGAGTGTCCAAACATAATAGAGTTCTTTCAGCTTGATGGCATGAATGCCTTCATATTTGTTTCTCAAGGCTATCCTTATAGCCTAAGATGCATCGCACTATTCGAACTGACACTTTTGTCAAGAGTCATAGCATAAAGCATGACGATTCGAGCTACATTGTTCTTTCTTCATCAATTAGCTTCTTTGTTACCTTCGGGTATTTCAACATCTAAATGTTGAAAGTTAGTTGGTAGGACATACACAACATCTCATCCCTTAAGGATTTAAAAGATCTTACGAAATTCAATTCCGTAGTCATCTATATTGAGCTTGTCTCATAAGCTCAGTGAAGATGGACTTGTTTATCATAACTCGATCACATAGACGATTATGCATTTCATCAGATATACTATTCATATTTGTTCAAGGTAGACAAAGGTTAATTGGATGATAAATTTACTAGTTTTGTGTTCAGGAGACAACTAGGTTGGCTCCCATCGCACTCATGCTAGTTAGGTTATCACCTTTTTGACCATAATCTTACTTGAACATGTCCCCTTTTAGGGCCTTTGGATTTCACACTCCAGAAGCTCCCACTCAAATAAAGCAGTTATAACTCAAAATAATAATTCACAATTATAAAATAAATAACTGCATGAATGTTCAAAGAGAAATAAATTATTGAGAAAGAATTTAACATAATATTCAATCAAATAAAGAACATTCGCATGTCAAATCATACTTTATTATATTTGTTTTATGTTGTGGGTTTGGACCCTCTCAAAACCTTTAGCCATTTGAACCCACCAAGCACGTCTCATGTGCTTGAAGCTTTCATAGTAATTTTATTACCATGTTAGTGTAAGGCTCAATGTCCACTCATCTGGAACTAGGTTGCAGCATACCTCCCGATAGATGAGATGATACAAATATCTCATATTGGTTACATCACTTGTCATGATGATTGCCAAGAAGTTGACTCATAAGTCACCACTTCAGTTTCAAATCACCTCAATGTGTTTGAAGGTTTGGAAGGATTTATTAACAATTAATAAGTTTTATTTGCTACAAGTAGGAGTTTAAGGCTTATCTCAATATCCTTTATTGCAAAACTCTTGTGTATGTTCCATGACATGTTAAATTAATAAGTACATAATAAAAAATATTATATTCACTTAATATAATATTTAAGGAAAAAATTTAAATATTATATTCACTTAACATAATATTCAATTTTTTTTTCGGTCAACTGTTTGACCGTTGACCGGTCAACGGTCAACCTTTGACCATTGATCGGTCAGCCCAGACCTGGACTGCCACGTCAGCTGATGACGTGGCATCTCCTTCAACCTCCAGCCGGGTCTGTTTTTGACCCAGTTGGAGCCCCGATGGGCATGCCGACCCGCCAACTTTGAGAGACCATATCTCTATCGTTTTAGCTTCGATTTTAGCGTTCTTGGAGTCGTTGGAATCCTTGCAACAAGATCTACACATCCATCTCATTGTATGCGTCAAAATCTGTCGTTTTTGAATTCAAAATCACGCGTTTTTCGGTGACGGCGACCATGAGATCCGAAACTTCCGGGCTTCAGTTCTCCCTCATACGGACTCCGTTTGACGCGTTCTTTACGTCGTTGGAATCGTCTCGATGAGCTCTACATGAAAATGCATCTGGGCTGATAAAAAAAACTCATTTTCAAAGACCCAAATTCGAGCTTTTGACGGCAACGGCAAAAACGGATCCGAAAATTCCGTCCTTCCGTTCTCTCTCATACGAATTTCGTTTGACGCGTTCTTGGCGTCGTTGGAATCGTCTTGCAGAGCTCTACATGACTATTGCCTCGGATGGACCTGAATATCCAGATTTCGAAGACCCCATTTTCGAGTTCCGACGGCAACGGCATTCACAACACCGATTCGCTTATGTTTTTTTTTTATTTGCTTTCTCCAGTTATTATCCTCTAATGTTTTCTATTCACAAAGATTACTTAAACACAAGAGAAAGCAAATCTGGGCGGAGCAAATATTGACGAAGGCAGATTAGATTCTACATGCAACACTAACCGTACATACATAGCTTTGTATATCGCACAGTGAGCATATAACTTTGCTTTTACATAGGCATGCGATTTTAGAAAAAAAAATTAAGTGATCTCACACTCAATAGATTCAAAGCATACAGGAAAGATTCGTAAATCAACAAGCTGATCCAGAGTAAAAAAGTACATATTCTCTGAATGGAAAATTGCATATTGAAATTCCTCAAACATATATTAACAGGGTATACTATGTGCAGGAAAAAAAATAAGCAATTAAAATTCAGAAAAATTCATACTTTTTCATGCATATTTTTCTTAATAAATAATGCGCAGCGGAAAATATTTATGCATACTCATAAAGCATATAAACACAGCCTCAGGATCAACATAGGCTCTGATGCCAATGATGGATATTTTTATAATTAAATGAGGGAGAGAGACAACATACCAAACGGATCCACGTTCAGATCCGGGTCAAACCTTCGGAGCTCCATGATTTGGTTCTTGAAGAACCCACGCAAAAATTCGAACTACTGGAAAACCAGAGTCCAAACTTGTGGCACAGCAGAGCACCACACAAGAAAGAATATAGAGAGAATGAGAGAGTCGGAAAGCTCAACGACTGGTGTATTTTGAACTAAAGGGGAGGCTTCTATTTATAGAAGAAGGCTGGGGATATTTTGGGAATACAAAATATCCACTACCACTACTCATAGCTTAGTCAGCAATCCCCACCTCTTTTATCTGACCAATCAGATAATTGAATAATTAATTAATTAATCAATTAATTACTCATGGCTGAGTCAGCAATCCACACCTTGCCCATTCAACCAATCATATTAATTAAACACTTAATTAATAAATCGGTTGGGAATTACTGAGTCAGCAATCCACAACTTTCTCATTCGACCAATCATATTAATTAAACACTTAATTAATAAATCAATTAGGAATTACTCATATTTCCTAATTAATTAATCCAGCACATCAAGGGCGGATCTTGGCCCAAAATTCTAACAGCTTTAAAATATTAATTTTTATTTAAAAATAAGGAGAAATCCAAAAGAAAACTCTTGAAACTAAAAAAGGATAAATCAATCCCATAAATTTGAGAAATCACAAATTAGACCCCAAAGAGGAATATGTGATTTTCATATGTTACCAAAAGACACAAACACCTTTAACGGTTAGAGTTGTATGAACTTGAAGTTGATTGAAAGTTTTTCTATTGAAGTTGTGAAAGATTTCCCAACATATGCCTTCTAAATTCCTAATGAAAAAGTCGAAGTTTTGAATTGCTAATATAAACTTAGAAATCGTTATGATTAAGTTGAAAATTTCTATGATAAAATTTTGAACCATTATATTATGCCTTGTCAATTTTTAATGAAAAAAATTAAAGTTGTTAATTATTAACATAAACTTGAAAATCGTTATAATCAAGTTGAAAATTCTTATGTTAAACTTCTGAATACTTATAATGTATATGACACTTATAAAGTTACTTCTATCATTTCATAAGATATAAGAATATCATATTCCTTTGTGGTGTCTAATTTGGGACTCAAATTTAAGAGATTGATTTATCCTTTTACATTTTTAAAGGTATTTTTGTTGAATTTTAGTAAAAAACAATGTAAACTTTTTGTCAAAATAGAATTTAATTTAAAGGTTTCAATAAATAACAAAACATGATTACTTATTGTGCTAACTTTTTCATGGCAAAGTAACACAAAAAAAAAAAAAAACTTTTTCATGACAAATAATCACGTTTTATAATTTTTTATAAATAAGAAGCTGATAATTCCCAAAAAAAGGAATAACAGGCTATCATTATTTTTTTTAATACTCATATAGTTATAAATGTAGAACATAGTTTAGAGTAAATCGATTTTAAAATGCAAGTCTTTTTATCAATGGTACATATTTTTCATATTTCTTCAAACTAACTTGTTTAACTAATTAACTGATGAGCTTTCTAAATCTTCATAAATTAGCTAAATTAGATAAATAGCACAAGAATTTCAGACACTGCTCTTACATTTTCAGACTCTCTTGCGACCTAAGCAACTTTGGCTCACTCTCTCTTCTTTCTCTTTCGCTTTCTCTGTGAAATTTCCATTCGAATCGTGTGAGTGAGGATGGCTCTCTCCGTCTTCTCATTCTCACTTCTTCTCCATTTTTCATTGCTCTCTTTCCTCTGTTTCGCCAGCGAAACAACGGTCTTCAATGATCTTCGTGTTTCTTACATCACCGCCTCTCCTCTCGGCGTTCCTCAACAGGTTCTTTCTTTCTCTGATTATTTCGTTATCTTCACTGTCCTTTATGATGACAATGACGATGACTATGACTAATTTGCATTTCGCTATTTATTGTTCTGAATTTGCCTGCGTTCTTTGTGTTTGAAATTTATTATAGTGGTTAGTTTCAATTCTTTTAATACATTCTTTTTTAGATTTTCTGTTTTATTTGCCTGACCTTTTATTTTCTTGTTAATTTCGTTCTTTCTCTTTCTTTTTACTTCTTTCATTATCTTCACTGTCGAAGAAGATGATTAATTTGCATTTCGCTAATGGTTGTTCTGAATATGCGAGAAATTGATTCTATGGTTATAGCAGCTGTATTTAACTCTTTTTTCAATTTTGGTCGTTTCTTACGTGTTAAAGAATGTTACATATTTGAATTCCACCGTTCTCAGTCACACCGTAGAATTCTGTTGCTACATTCTTTCTATATTTCATGTTTCCTTTGCTTTAGTATATATCTTCTTGTTAATTTAATTCATAATACCGACCTGGCTAAGCAAGATAGCGCCTTTTGAGTATTAAGATGGTGCTTTTGAACATCGTTGAAACGTAGACATCTTTTCAAGATTTCCAATATGTGTGGAGTTTAATGCTTAATTAGTACGATTGATCTCTTCTATAATGTTAAATTTATATCCTACAATGTTGTTACATTTCACTTCAGCTTTCTGATCTTGTATGAAAAAAATGTTTTCCAAACTTTGCAAGAAATATTTAGAGCTCCGACTTCTGTGGGTGCATGCTGGATTTGTAATTTTGATTCTATACTTCATTATTCCACTTCGTGTTTCTATATGCATTTGTAATTCGTTATCATCACCGTTGTAATTGATGATAGTGACGGCGACGAGCTCAATATGTGATTATAGCACTATTGTGTAGCGTATAACTTTCTTTTCAATATTTGTTTTTTTTTATTATCTTGTTCATTTAATTCATAATATTGACCATGCTCAACAAGACAGTTGTCTTTGAGGTTCAAGATGGTGCCTTTTTAGGATCGTTGAAACCCAGTAGACTAACAAAGTTGCTAACTACTATTCTTTTGTTAAAGGAGCTTAGAGCACTTTATTTTTGAAGAAGATAAAAGAGAGACGATATGTGAAGTTACTAACCACTAGTTTTTTTCTAGAATGTTAAATTTCGATAGTTCACTTCGACGGTGTCTTTGATCAAAATAATTTGTTTTCATAACTTTAGAGATCCAAATTCTGTGGCGCTTTGGATTTGTAATCGAGAATTTGTTTCATTTTTCAACTGTGTGTTTCTATATGCGATCCAAAGATTCTTTTCTCTTTTCTCTGACTTCCCAAACTGTACAACGCCCATTGAAATTGGTCTGACTCCACTGTTCAAAACATTGCAGGTTATAGCTATCAATGACAAGTTTCCAGGCCCTCTTATAAATGTTACTTCAGGTAACATTGTAGTTGTTAATGTACTGAATGCATTGGATGAGGACCTTCTTATGACTTGGTTGGTATACAAAAATAGGATTCTTTACTATTACTCTCTTTGGATTAAGAAGCATTAATGCTTGTACTGACACAAGTAACAACTATATTGTCCCCATAGCAACAATATATATATATATATATATATAATATAAATACAATTGTAAGTACCCTGTTACATCTAATATATGGATGTTTAATATGTTATGTTTATTATAGCGCTTCATAATCATTGGTTAACACGTTTTCATTTAAACATTATGGCAAATGTTTGTACTAGGCCTGGGGTTCAAAAGCGACGAAATGAGTGGCAAGATGGTGTTCTTGGCACAAATTGTCTTATTCCCCGCAAGAGGAATTGGACATACCAATTTCAAGTGAAGGAACAGATTGGTAGCTTCTTTTACTTCCCTTCTCTTAATTTTCAAAGGGCCTCTGGTGGTTTTGGTCCCTTTGTTATCAATAGGGAGGTTATCCCGATTCCTTTAGCACAACCAGATGGGGAAATTGTTCTTATTATTGGTGACTGGTATACACAAAACCACAAGGTTAGTCACTGTTTCAATGATTTTTATTGCTTTAAAATATTTTATTGCATATTCTCCTAAAATTCCTGATTGATTTATTTGATGGAATACATGCTGTTAAGACTCAACCCACAAAACTGATTGGGCTTTCCTGTAGCAAGCCCATGTGTTTAACTTGTTGATCTGATTTTTATTTGTTATTTTAATTATTTAATTGTTGAATATCTCTAATATGCAGTTTAGATTATTTATTTAATAGGTAGTTTAGATTTGACTGATTCATTGTTTCAGATCCTCTAAAATCATGGATCCATTATCTTACGTGAATAACTAGCCAGTGTACAAACTAAATCCCGTATTCTCATGCTCAAGTCTGAGCTCTAACGCACTAGGAAAGGTGTGATGAAAATAAATGATTACTTGGCAAAACTCAAAGGTATCTCAGATCAACTCTCATTTGCTCGAAGTTCAATCCCATTATCAGATCTAATCATCCAAGCACTCGCCGGTCTTGATAGTGAATACAATCCTGTGTTAGTTCAACTATCAACCCAAGCAGATAAACTTAGCTGGATCAAACTACAAACAGTGCTCTACACATGAATCAAGATTCGATCAATTGTAAGAGTTTGCTCACCTTTCTGTCAGCAATAACCTTATCAATGTAGCCCAGTCTGAAAGGATGTAACATCCTCGTGGAAATTGGAGAGGAGGTCGTTCTAGTAGAGGCAAACGTGGTAGAGGCAATCGTTCTCGTGGAGGAGGTTGCTCAAACAGCACCAACAAAGACTGTGATGAAGATAATAAAAAACCACTTCAATGTCAATTACGCATAAGGTTTGGTCATTATGCTAAAACTTCTTTTCATCGATAGGACAGAAATTATGTACCACCTGCAAGGAATAGTGAGTCAAGCATTAGAAAGCACTCTAACCTCAACTTTTTAGAATTTGATGGTGCCTGTTGGGCAACTCCAGAAACTGTCGGCGATGATGCATGGCACCTGGACAGTGGAGCAACAAGACATGTCACAAATGATATCAACAAATTAGAGAATCCCATAGATAAAAATTGCTATTGGTGATGGTCACAAATTAAGAGTTTTAAGAGTTAGCTCTTCCTATATTGGATATATACCACAAGAAAGAGTCAAGCTTCAAACTGTTTTCACTCCAGAGATTAAGAAAAACTTACTAAGTGTTTACAAAGTGGATCTTGACAACAAGGCTGATGTGATATTTAATGCTAATGTTGTTTGTGTGAAGGCTCAGGAAACAAGGGAGACTTTGCTCAAGGTAAGTAATAACGGCATGTTTCGAATCAAGGGAAAAGAAGAAAATGGAGAAACAAATATGGCATTTAGTGCAGACAGTCAAGCAAAAAATAGAAATAGATTAAATAGAATTTCGTGGCACTATAGACTGGGTCATCCTAATGACAGAGTATTGAGCCAAGTTCTCAAAAGTTGTAATGTGAAAGTTAGCAATGCAAATGATATTTAATACTAATGTTGTTTGTGTGAAGGCTCGGGAAACAAGGGAGACTTTGCTCAAGGTAAGTCCAAGTAATAACGGCATGTTTAGAATCAAGGGAAAAGAAGAAAATGGAGAAACAAATATGGCATTTAGTGCAGACAGTCAAGCAGAAAATAGAAATAGATTAAATAGAATTTCGTGGCACTATAGACCGGGTCATCCTAATGACCGAGTATTGAGCCAAGTTCTCAAAAGTTGTAATGTGAAAGTTAGCAATGCAAATGATATTTAATGCTAATGTTGTTTGTGTGAAGGCTCGGGAAACAAGGGAGACTTTGCTCAAGGTAAGTCCAAGTAATAACTGCATGTTTCGAATCAAGGGAAAAGAAGAAAATGGAGAAACAAATATGGCATTAGTGCAAACAGTCGAGCAGAAAATAGAAATAGATTTAATAGAATTTCATGGCACTATAGACTGGGTCATCCTAATGACCAAGTATTGAGCCAAGTTCTCAAAAGTTGTAATGTGAAAGTTAGCAATGCAAATGATAATAAAAAATTGTTCTGAGTCATGTAAGTTTGGTAAATCTTACTCTCTTCCCTTTCAATCTTCAAATTCTCGAGCCTCAAAGCCAATTGATTTTGATACACACAGACCTTTGGGGTCCATCCCAATCACCCAATGAATAGCTTTCGCTACTAAATTTTGATTTTAGATGATTACAGCCGTTATTCATGGATTTATCCCCTCAAATCAAAGGATGAAGCTTTTCCCATGTTTTTAAATTTCAAGAGATTGGTTGAAAATCAATTTGGCAACAAAATCAAGGCTATTCAAAGTGATTGGGGTTGTGAATATTGAATTTTTGGTAAATTCTTAAATTAGTCAGGTATTAATTTCAGACACTCTTGCCTACATACCTCTTCCAAAAATGGCAGAGCTGAAAGAAAACACAAGCATATTGTTGAAACAGGTCTCACTCTGCTTGCTCAAGCTAAAATGCCTCTTTATTACTGGTGGGAAGCTTTCCACACAGCCATTGAGCTTATTAACAGATCACCTCAAGCATCTTGAATGGTGTCTCTCCCTATTTTCGATTACTAGGAAAACAGCTAGACTATAATGCTCTCATAATTTTTGGTATTGCTTGGACCGGATGGTATAATGATTGAAGTTTAGAAATGTTTAGGTGACGCGGGTGTGTTGTGGTTATCTAAATTGTTTAACAATATTTTACAGTCCAAGAAGATGTCTCTCCCTATTCAACTTGCATGCTTTATCACCTTTTCCCCTTTCAAAACCAGGAGGAAGAGTCATGTAAACCTCTTCTTTAGGCTATCCATTTGGGAAAGCATTCTTGATGTCCCATTGATGAAGCGGCCACTCTAGGTTGGCTGCCACAGACAATAGAACTCGGACGGTGTTCAGTTTTGCCACTGCAGCGAATGTTTTTTGATAGTCTTAACCATATGTTTGTGTGAATCCTCTTACTACAAGTCGTGCTTTTAACTTGTCAAGAGTACCATCAGCCATATATTTAGGAGTATATATCCACTTGCAACTAACAAGTTTTGAGAAGCAAGGAGGGTTTCTCAATTTTCATCCAGCCCTATTTCATCAAAGAGTTTTCAAAAACCCAAAAACAAGCATTTTCACATTTCTTTAATTAAAAAGAGTTTCCATATGAACAAACCCCGGTTATATTGCTTTCTTATGCATTTAATGTTTAGTCTAGGCATTCAAATCATCGACTCCTCAAGAAAGACGACCCGAGGTTGTGCCACTACACACAATCCTTGGTTTCATCTAGTTTGCATTTGACCCCGAGGCGCAATTAACGACAAGGTCAAATCACATACCATTGATATGCAAGATCATGTATTTCAATTTCATAAACAATATTATAGCGCATTATTAAAGGATCAGGTGGCTTTTTGAGACTATTCATCAATTTTTTGCAAAGCCAGCACTTTCAAAATTTAATGGTGGAAGGAGTTGAAAAGGAGTGATTTTTTCGTAACTGTAAGTGGTTTGTGGTTGAGTATTTTGAGCTAATCCCATTAAACAGCCTAAGCATGTTGCATGTTGATGGGTACTGACAGTGGCAGCTATCAGCCCAGCATGTTGGACACCCCAGGGGCCCATATGAGCTCACCCCGGTATTGGCAAGCCCAACTCAGGTATTGTAGGGAGGCCCAAGGCCCTCTCGGTACCACGCGTCCCCACGCTGCAGCGTGCCTGGGCAGAGCATCGAAACTAGTCAAATGCTTGCCCAGAGGGATCGAGGTCGAGACCTCCCACTTTATAGGCACCTTAAGTGTCTCGCTTATCACCACTAGACTTTTGGTGAAGGCCATCCCCTTAAGTGGCAGCTTACGTGGGATGATAGCACGAGGTCTCGACTTCGATCCCTCTGGGCAAGCATTTGACTAGTTTCGATGCCTCTGCCCAGGCACGCTGCAGCGTGGGGACGTGGCCACCGAGAGGGGCATTGGACCTCGTGTAAGTTAGGGCCCAGTACTGTGGCAGCAGGGGCCCATTCGGGGAGTATAGTATACTGCTGTGCTTCCCCCAAAAAGCGCCTTTTTGATGGGTACTGACAGTGGCAGCTATCAGCCCAGCATGTTGGACACCCCAGGGGCCCATATGAGCTCACCCCGGTATTGGCAAGCCCAACTCAGGTATTGTAGGGAGGCCCAAGGCCCTCTCGGTACCACGCATCCCCACGCTGCAGCGTGCCTGGGCAGAGGCATCGAAACTAGTCAAATGCTTGCCCAGAGGGATCGAGGTCGAGACCTCCCACTTTATAGGCACCTTAAGTGCCTCGCTTATCACCAATTGACCTGCCCTCTCGGTACCACGCATCCCCACGCTGCAGCATGCCTGGGCAGAGGCATCGAAACTAGTCAAATGCTTGCCCAGAGGGATCGAGGTCGAGACCTCCCACTTTATAGGCACCTTAAGTGCCTCGCTTATCACCAATTGACTGCCCAGAGGGATCGAGGTCGAGACCTCCCACTTTATAGGCACCTTAAGTGCCTCGCTTATCACCAATTGACTGCAGGTCAATTGGTGATAAGCGAGGCACTTAAGGTGCCTATAAAGTGGGAGGTCTCGACCTCGATCCCTCTGGGCAAGCATTTGACTAGTTTCGATGCCTCTGCCCAGGCACGCTGCAGCGTGGGGATGCGTGGTACCGAGAGGGCCTTGGGCCTCCCTATAATACCTGAGTTGGGCTTGCCAATACCGGGGTGAGCTCATATGGGCCCCTGGGGTGTCCAACATGCTGGGCTGATAGCTGCCACTGTCAGTACCCATCACATGTCAATTATCTAACAGCATAAACAAGTTAAATAACTCGTTTCATAGTAATAAAAATCCTTCTATTGTACAAATCAGATTACCAACAAAATATAAAATCAATGCTATATCACTGAGTTCACCATTTCACATTATAACAATTGGTAAATAATTCTCAGATGCAAATAGATTAACCCCTGCCACATGCATTATGTAAAGCAAGGGGAAATGCTGATAACTACTTGCAGTGAGGGCAAGACTAGAAAATGCAAGAGCACTAAATACAAGATGATGTCACATGCTTAAGCTAATCAGGAGCAATCCGTTCAATAAATCTGCAAAGTGGAATATTGCTGACTTACATCTAGGGAGAAACTAAGCAATCCTTTGCATCGAATGGAGTTGACTAATTAGGACCGAAAGGATTAAGATTCTATGAGCCAAGGTAGAGGAAGCCACGAATATCCACCTAAAACCAATTATTCGATAAGATGTTGAAGTTAGAAAATTGAACAAGGACAGAATGTTGAAGAATTGAATGGAAAGATTAATAAAACAAAATATAAAAAGAAATTTGAATTGAAAATATTTGATAAAATCAATTCATGTTCAAAGTCTGCACTAGAAATTTAATCCACAAATAACCAGATGCCAGCAGCGCTCACCATGGTAGTCCAATGAGACCATTGAGAATAAAGCTTGAACAGGGAAAATGGAGTCATTCCCGTTGGTGACATCAGCAGCCACTTGCTCAATTCCATTTGAAAGCTTAAGAGAAACAAGTGGATCACTACCCAAGTCATCAGCGAGTTATCCTAGCTTCGAGTCATCATTGTGAAGAAAAGAAGGTGAAAAGGCGCAGAAGGAAAAGGCATCAATTGCACGACTGTAACGAAAAGGAACCAAGCCTTAAGAGCCTAGATGAGAGCATGGTGGGGGCTGATCTGCTGTGAATTGGGTTATATAATGAAATTAAAATTGAGAATTGCAGAACAAGCAAAGGGGGAGGATGTTTAAGAAGAAGGAATATGAAATTCAACCTCTTTCCCTCCATGGATCTCTAGAAGGGAATATATATAGCTTAATAATGAAACTAAAATTGAGAATTGAGAATTGCAGAATAGGGGAAGGGGACGGATGTCTAAGAAGTAATCATTTAGAAGGTTCAAGATCTAGAAGGGAAACAAAAATTAAGAATTTTCTGTGCGCTAACGAGAGGAATTGAGGGTTGATGTGGAAGTTATCAGATTATATTTGTGGCTTGCGGCAAATAACATAATCTATTGAGAATTAACTACCAGCCTAAGCAAGTTAAATATTATCAACCAACAGCCTAGGCATGTTAAATAACTTATAACGGTACCATATAAGTTAACATCTTACTGTTGTAAGAATTATACTTGATAAGCTTTTAAATTTCACATATTTCATCACATTTTCCTCCTTTGTGTATATATTTTTGAAAGTGACGTTTTGAAATGGACATAAAAATTCAGAGAAAAACCTTAATGAAGAAGAAAGCTTACATGCATGAAATTTAGATCTTAATGATTCTTTGCTTTATAATTTGTGTGTGTGTTATTCAATTTTAAAGCTCACCAACCCTCTTTCAATCTTGTTCAGGAGGAGGAGAGAAAGTCAAAGAGATACAAGCGGCTCTGGAATGAAGAATGAGTGGGAAGAAAGACCAAGGAACCAGAAATGACAAGAATTCACCGTGACTTCGCCACGGCGAAAGTCACGGCGAGCTATCAGTCGCTTTGCCTGCACCATAGATTTCACCGTGGGTTTTGCCACGGCGAAACCCAACGTGAAAACGCAAATACTGCGCATTTCACTTAAGTTGAGCTGTCTGCAAGGGGATAAAAGACTTGAATTCGGGCAGAAACGGCGGACATCATTTAGGGCACATTTTGGAACATTTTGGAGCTTGAGGAGAGAGTGGGGAAGAGCTAGGAAGCTTGGAAAATCTTGGAGAGATTCAAGTTGTGATCTTGGTTTCTTTTCTTCTTCCTTCTTCTCTATTTTCTGTCAATGAATCTTCTTTTAATTTCCATTTTCGTTTCCTATTCTCTCATGTGTAACTAAACCCCTTTTCTAGGGTTACTTTGAACCATTTGATGGATTGACTCTTGTATTTCCTTCCTTTGATATATTTAATGAATGTTTATGTATGGATTGTCATCTTGCTTTAAAATATACAAGTGCTTGATCACCACTTGAAATGTTAAATGAGATATGACTTGAGAAAGTATATTTTGTTTTAGAACTTGGGTGAAATCATGTTAGACTTGAAATTTATGGTTTTAAATGGATGGTTCGTTGGTAATATAGAGATATAATTACTAACTTGACATTGTTCATATGAGGTTGGTGGAGCATTTATGATTAGCATTAATTGTGGCAAGAGATTGTGCAATTAATGCAAGTAAAAATTTGATTTTGACTTGAGAGAGCTTTTTCAAATGAAATTGAACCTTGAACTCATGCATGAAATTCGTTGGGTAATGAAAATGGATGGAATTTACTGGGTCATGAAGTTAAATGGGGAGAGGTAACCCTAGGTCTTCTTATCCAATTTGTCAAGTGTTTCTACGGCATTTTTCTTGTTCAAAACTCTTAAAACTAAAAATCTTAAAAAGAAGTAACCTTTTAGTGATTTAACTTTACATGCTAATTCTTCAAAGCAAAACTTTGTTTAGCTCAACTTAATTTAATACACTAAGCCTTCTGCTTGATCGCATTTGTAACCAAATCCCTGTGGGAACGATACTTCTCTTATTACTCTATTGCTTGATGCGACCCGTGCACTTGCGGACCGAACAAGTTTTTGGCGCCGTTGCTGGGGATTTGGTAACAAATCCTTTGGTCAACCTTAGGCTTGGTTATTGATTTTGCTTGAGCTTGTAATTATTTACTTTTCTTTTAATTTCTTTTCTTGTTTATAGTTACTTTTGTTTAGTTTGATACTTACTATGTGTGCTCCTTGTAGGTATCACTTTGGTGCATGCAAACTGTGTCGATCGCTGACTTGGAAGTAGTACTTGATGGAGCTAATATATTTGACGAAGAAGGGGCCACTGAACCGGAAATCATGGCTGACGATGAATATGACCGGGCTACCGTTAATGACTTTGCTAGCCGGAACATGCGAGGCACTCAATCTTGTATTAGGATTCCTGACATGCAAGCTCACAATTTTGAGATCAAACCGGTGATGATTACTATGCTGCAGTTGCATGGGTTGTTTCATGGGCTGTACAATGAAGATGCCAACAAGCATTTGCTATACTTTCTGGAATTATGTGGGTCTTTCAAGCAGAATGGGGTTCCTGATGATGTTCTACGCCTTCAACTGTTTCCTTTTTCTCTGCAAGATACAGCAAGGGAATGGTTTGACAATCTACTAGAGGGATCTATTACTTCTTGGGCTGATCTTGAGGCAAAATTTAGAGCAAGATTTTTCTCTGATGACAAGTCGGTAGAAGCTAGAGAGGCATTTATGAGCTTTAAACAACACCCTGATGAGCACCTTTACGCTGCTTGGAAGAGGTACAAGATGTTGATGCGGCAATGCCCTAATCATGGGGTAGATAAATGGGTGATCCTTCAAATCTTTTGTACTCGTCTGAATGCTCAGTCTAAGACGATGGTTGATTCCATGACCAATGGAGGGTACAGAAATATCCCTGTTAATGAAGTGTTTCGACTCTTAGACCAATTATCTGCCAATAACTCTCAAGGGACTGATAGAAAGACTTTACAATCACTGACAACACCTAAAGAAGATGCTCCCTCTTCTTCACAACTTGCAACCATTATTTCTGCAATCAATAAACGGTTTGATGTGATAGAAACTCAGATGCATAGGGGTAAATCTCACGGAGTACATTCTGTACAATCCACCCCAATTGTTTGTGATCAGTGTAATGATGTCCATTTTCCAGATCAGTGTCCACTTTATATGACTTCTGAGTCAGTTAACTACATGGGCAAGTATCAAAATCCGCAGAACAATCCATACTCGCAGACTTACAATCCTGGGTGGAGAAACTACCCCAATTTCTCATGGACTCAAGGGCAAAATGTTAATCAACCGTCCTCTTCAGGTGCCAAACCTTCACATCCTCCGGGTTTTTAACAACAACCTAGGCAAGTCCCTGTCAAGGAGGAAGAATCTAAAATGGAAAAGATGTTGGCTCAAATCTTAGCTGGACAAGAGGCTCAGAGGGTTGAGACTAAAGCAACTCTTTCTCTTCATAACACGGCCATTAAAAACCTTGAGGTGCAAATGGGGCAACTGGCCTCACAAATGAATGCTATGTCAAGAGGTAATCTCCCAAGTGACACCATTCCTAATCCTAGAAAGGATGGTAAGGAGGAGTGCAAAGCAATCACATTGAGAAGTGGGAAGCAAGTAGCTAATATGCCTCTACCTCATTCCAAGAGTGATGAAGTTGTTGAAGATGTTGTTCTTGATGAGGATGACAAAGTTGATGAGGAGATCATAGTTAAAGAGAACGATAGCACAAAGAAGAATGTTGTTGAGAAGAAAGATGAAGCCAAAGGCAAAAAGGAGGGTGATGACAAGAAGAAGCTACAAGAGGTAAAGCCAAAATATGTGCCTCTACCTCCCTTTCCTCAAAGGCTTAAGAAGCTACAAGATGATGGCCAATTCAAGAAGTTTCTGGATTGTTAGAATCTTAAGTTTTGATGAAGACTGACCCATAGAAAACATAAGTGTAAGTTACCTCTAAATTAAACGAGATAGGTAACAGATTCACTATCGCTAAGAAAGATACCATCGCTAGAAGTTCATTGATCATATGAGTAAATGAATCCAGCAGATAAATGAACTGTCTCTAAATCAGCTAGCGATAATAGGTTAAGCTATAGATAACAAAAATGCTTCAGATAATGATCATTCAGATAGCTAGTGCCTGAGAGCAAATGAATAAGATGAGATAACATGGTTGCTAGCGCTAACACGTTTAGCTATCGATAATAGGATACCCTGAAAGACCCTTTGATAATCATCTTCATATCCTTAAAGCTAATGAGCAAGCAAGTAATTAGCGATAACAAGCTTAGCTATCGATAGAAGGTTGTTTATAAAGATGATATAGCTAGTGATCTGAACGTTGAAATAAATGAACGTGCTAGCGATAATGTTATATCTATCGATGGAGAATGCTTTATGAGAATCCTTAGCTAATATAATCATTATCTATCACATTGAGCTAAAGGACTATGCTTGCGATAGCTTTTTGCTGTGCATTAAATGTTTACCTGTTTAGCTAACAGCTCAAATGCAGAAATTATATTATGCAGTTAGCGATAGTAAAGCATGCTAGCGCTACTGAAAAAGCTGCTATGAAAGTACAGGTGTTCAGAACGCTCAGTCTAGCCTACTCTACGCATGAATAGTTCAGAAGTTTGAATCAGCTGATAAATAGTATCTATCCCCAACGGCTATATTCTTCCAACGGCTATATTCTAACGGTCATATGAAGCTGAATCAAAGGACAATCTGTGAAGATATAAACACAACAAGATCTGCTTCCAGAATTTGGCGATGATCAAACGAATTATCAACGAGAGATGAACAGAGCATTATACTGAATTGCAAATTCCTTAGATTGAGAGCGTTAGAAAAGTAGAGCTAGAGCTATACATTGTTCTGATTATTAAGCTCTATTTTGTATTCCATCGTACATTATTTTGTACTTAAGTGTTTATCACAATCTGTTCATTGAGTGAACTTCATTGTTAAAATCCTCTATTGTTTGAGGTTGTTCTGAAAGCTTGGTGCTTTAGAACAGGGATATTGCCTTACAGGTAGTAAGGGGGAGTGTTTAGAAGGATTCTAAGACTCAGTAAAGGTTGGCAGGTGAACCTGTGTTCGTAAAACCTGTGGAAGGCTTCTCTTGTGCCCGGTTTAAACAAGAGGGTAGTGGAAATCTCAGGTGGAGCCTGAGGACTGGATGTAGGTCTGGGTTGACCGAACCAGGATAAACTATGTGTGCAGTATCTCTTCCCTTTACTCCTTCAGTTTCCATCATAACTACATTATATATATCTCTTAGTGCATTTAACAGATTTGAATTACTCTGTAATAATCTGAAAAGGGTTTTGAAAAGATTACCTTCACTGTGTTTTAGAAAAGAAAAGACTTGAAATACCTTTAAATTTTAGCCTATCACCCAATTCACCCCCCTCTTGGGTGACAGCCAGTACTCTCATGGATATGTTCAAGGAACTGCATATCAACATTCCCTTTGCAGAAGCTTTGGAGCAAATGCCCAAATATGCTAAGTTCATGAAGGATGTGCTCTCAAAGAAGAGAAGATTCAACGAATTTGAAGCAGTGGCTGTGACTAAGAGTTTTACCGATGTTATCAAGCAATTCCCTCCAAAGATGAAAGATCCTGGGAGTTTTTTTATTCCATGCCACATTGGAGACAAGTTCTTAGGAAAAGCCTTATGTGATCTTGGGGCTAGTGTGAACTTAATGCCTCTTTCTGTTTTCAACAAGTTAGAGTTGGGTGAAGCAAGACCTACCACTGTCACTTTACAGCTTGCAGACAGAAGCATGTCGTATCCACGAGGTATTATTGAAGATGTATTGGTGAAAGTGGATAAATTCATTTTTCCTGCAGATTTCATTGTACTTGACTTTGAAGCAGATAAAGAAATGCCTATTTTATTAGGAAGACTATTCTTAGCAACTGCTAGAACTCTGATTGATGTAGAAAAAGGTGAACTTACCTTAAGAGTTGCAGATGAGCAAGTTACTTTCAACATGCATAAGTTGATGAAATCTCCTAATCAGTCAGACCAATGCTTCTTTGTTGATGTTCTGGAGCAAGTGGTGCAAGAAGGATTTAACGAGTCAAGATGTCATGATCCTGTTGAAGCAGTGTTACTTGGGCTAAAGAATGAGGGTTTGGACATGCAGGAGTGCTTAGCTATTATGGATGCATCAATGCCTTATCCTAAGGGTCGGGTGCACTTTGAATCTCTAGACTTGACTTCTCTTGATAGACTAACCCTAAAATCTTCTTTGGAAGAGCCACCTACTCTTGAGTTGAAGCCGTTATCATCACACTTGAAATATGTCTATTTGGGGGCTAATAACACTTTACCAGTGATCATTGCTTCAGATTTATCAATGCTACAAGAGGAACAACTAGTTGAGGTTTTGAAAGATCATAAAAAAGCCATCAGATGGACTATTGCAGATATCAAGGGTATTAGCCCTTCAACCTGTATGCACAAGATTTTTCTTGAGGAAAATCATAAATCTTCCATTGAGCATCAAAGGAGATTGAATCCAATTATGAAGGAAGTTGTGAAGAAGGAAATCTTGAAATGGCTTGATGCGGGCATTGTATATCCTATCTTTGACAGCTCTTGGATGAGCCCAGTCCAATGCGTCCCCAAAAAGGGCGGTATGACTGTAGTGGCTAACACTCACAATGAGTTGATTCCTACTCGCACTATCACAGGCTGGAGAGTTTGTATGGATTATCGCAAGCTAAATGCTGCCACTCGGAAGGATCATTTTCCTCTTCCCTTCATCGATCAGATGCTTGATAAACTGGCTGGAAAGGAATTCTTTTGTTTCTTGGATGGATACTCTGGGTATAATCAAATTGCAATAGCGCCAGAAGATCAGGAGAAGACAACTTTTACATGTTCATATGGGACTTTTGCATTCAAGCTCATGCCTTTTGGCTTATGCAATGCACCGGCAACTTTTCAGAGATGCATGATGGCTATCTTCTCTGACATGATTGAGCATTCTATGGAAGTTTTTATGGATGACTTCACAGTATTTGGGGATTCCTATGATGAGTGCTTGAATAACTTAGCTAATGTGTTGAAAAGATGTGAAGAGACTAACTTAGTCTTGAATTGGGAGAAGTGTCACTTCATGGTGAAAGAAGGCATAGTTCTTGGCCATCGAGTGTCCAAAAATGTCTTAGAAGTAGATAAAGCAAAAATTTCTGTGATTGAACAACTTCCTCCACCCATTAATGTCAAGGGCGTGAGGAGTTTTCTGGGCCATGCCGGCTTCTATCGCCGCTTTATCAAGGATTTTTCGAAGATAGCTAAACCATTATGTGCATTGCTTGAGAAAGATGTTGAATTCAAGTTTGATGATGCATGTACAAAAGCATTTGAAGAATTGAAGAGAAAGCTTGTTTCTGCACCAATTATGATGGCTCCTGACTGGGCTTTGCCCTTCATTGTGATGTGTGACGCTAGTGATTATGCTGTGGGTGCTGTTCTTGGGCAAAAGAAAGACAAATTGTTCCACCCAATATATTATGCTAGTAGAACACTTGATGATGCACAAGAAAACTACATAACTACTGAAAAGGAGTTGCTTGCAGTAGTGTATGCCTTTGGGAAATTTCGGGCATATCTTGTGGGAGCTAAAGTTACAGTGTATACTGATCATTCAGCCTTGAAGTATCTTTTTAGCAAGAAGGACTCAAAAGCACGGTTGATTAGATGGGTGCTTTTATTGCAAGAGTTTGATTTGGAGATTATGGATAGAAAGAGCACGGAGAATCAAGTAGCCGACCATTTATCTAGGTTGAGTACTGATGCTCAACTAGAGAGTAACAAAGATATTGATGAGACATTTCCTGATGAGCAACTCTTCAGTGTCAGTCATACTATGACTCCTTGGTATGTTGATATTGTCAATTTTCTTGTTTGTGGAATTATACCTCATGATTTGAAGCCTCACCAACGAAGAAAATTTTTGCATGACGTTAAGTTCTATCATTGGGAAGAACCTTTCTTGTTTCATCAATGTGCCGATCAAGTGTTTAGACGATGTGTACCTGAATTTGAGCAACAAGAGATTCTAAGATGTTGTCATTCTTCTGAATATGGAGGACACTTTGGAGGCAACAAGACTGCTGCTAAGGTTCTATAGTGTGGCTTTTATTGGCCCTCTTTGTTTAAAGATTCTTATGATTTTGCTTTAAAGTGTGATCGGTGCCAAAGATTGGGAAACATCTCTAGAAGGAATGAAATGCCTCTGAACAACATGCTTGAAGTGGAATTATTTGATGTGTGGGGCATTGACTTTATGGGACCTTTTCCAAGTCATTCAATAATCAATACATCTTGGTTGCCGTTGATTATGTCTCGAAATGGGTTAAAGCAGCTGCTTTGCCTACGAATGATGCAAAGGTGGTGGTGAAGTTTTTGAAGAAACACATTTTTACCCGCTTTGGAGCTCCTAGGGCCATTGTGAGTAATGGAGGTACTCATTTTTGCAATAATCAATTCCAAGCTCTTTTGAAGAAGTATGGTGTGAGACACAAGGTTGCTTTGCCATACCACCCTCAGACTAATGGCCAAGCTGAAATCTCTAACCGAGAAATCAAGAAGATCCTTGAGAAGACCGTGGGCATAACAAGAAAAGATTGGTCCATTAAACTTGATGATGCATTATGGGCCTATCGAACGGCATACAAGACTCCCATCGGTATGTCTCAATATCGGCTTGTGTTTGGAAAGGCTTGTCATCTACCGGTGGAATTGGAGCATAGTGCTTATTGGGCTATCAAAAAGCTCAATTTTGATGCAAAGGCTGTGGGTGAAAAGAGACTCCTTCAACTAGATGAACTTGAAGAATTTCGGTTCAATGCTTATGAGAGTTCAAAGTTGTACAAGGAAAAGACAAAAAGGTGGCATGACAAGAAGATTATCTCCAAGACTTTTGTGCCAGGACAACGAGTTCTCTTGTTTAATTCCAAGTTGAGACTATTTCCGAGGAAACTCAAATCCCGATGGTCAGGACCGTTCACTGTGGTCCAAGCACTTGATCGTGGTGTTATTGAGCTTGAAGGCAATGATGGAGAGAAATTTAAAGCCAACGGTCAAAGGTTGAAGCATTACTGGAGTGGTAACATGGATCGTGAATCGGTCACTGATAATTCATAAATTCAACTAATTAAAGTGTGCATTTTAGGGCTTAAACTAGTAAGTTAAATTGTAAAAATTGCATTATAGTATGATTAATTAGGATGTGCACTTAGTTAGGGAATTTTGGTTTAAAGCATATGTTTCTTTGTACTAATTGTAAAAATTCCAGATTTGCACTTAATTTGCTTTCTTCTTATTTCTATTTCACAAGGACAAAATCGGAATTACAAATGAAAGAAGGGGCAAAATCACAATTTTGGAAATTGAAGGGGCAGAAGTGTAATTTGCTCGAAACAAGATTTAAGCTTCAATCTTGAAGCCTGACTCTGAACGACGCACACACACACAGACCTTGCATCCACCGAGGAAGAACACCACATGGAGCTCCACCTCCAGCGAAGAACACGAAGTCAGTGGAAGTATGGGCAAGCACGAATTCAGAGTGGGCTGCCATACCCACACCGGCGTGCAAGATTTGGCAGAAGAGGGGTCGGGTATGAAGCAAACAAAGAGGAATTAGTGGGTGAATCAGGGTTTATGGCCGACAAGGAGGAAGAGAAGCATACCTCGATGCTTAGGGCGGAGAACAAGCATTCGGCCAAAATTCATAGTGAGAGGGAGGATATATATCAGATGGGGATTTCATCTTAAGGGGGGGCTGATCAATTTCTCTGGTCCGAGCTACTACTACATCGGAGCCCCAATTTTCAGAAATGCAAGGCTAAGCACATCAATTTCCTTTGAGTTCAAAGCCGCACCTGAGCCACAAGTTTTACAGGGAGTTCATTTCCAATTTTTCACTTAATTTGTTCTCTGAATTTGATTCTAGTTGCATCTTATTCAAGAGAAGGATCGAGCAAGGAGTTCTTGTTCATTTAAATTGATTTGTAACAAGTGGAGAATGCATTTTGTTCAATTCTGATTCTGCCGAATTGATGCTCTGAAGCTATTTCTTGTAATTCAATTTCTTGAACTTGAATCTAGTTGATTGATTTCTTGAATTGAATTACTAATCCTAAGCAAGTTTAGTTAATTTGCTATCTGTTCAGAGTTGCATGAATCTGAGTTGGTAATTGCTTGGAATTTAACTCAATATCTTTAGTTTAACTAAGTGGCTTAGTTAGCAATTTGATTAAATTAGAGATAAAGAGTTAATGAATACTCACCACTCTAGGGCAATGAAGGTAGGCTGAAGCTCAAAGGGAACTTAATTTCGATTGAAGTTTTCATTGGATCATTTGCAATCCGGTTTGTTTCATCCTTGGAAAATATAAAAAAAATATATTAGATTAGTATTAGAATAGCTCACTTGAATGAAAATTTGGTTTAAGTTTATGCACACTTTGCAAATTCATCACACATCTAAGCCAAGTAGCGAGGAATTCGACCCAGGTTCTTCCCTATGCTATAGAGAGAAATCTAGCTAAGTTTTGGAAGCCTAACGACAAGGTTTATCAAGTGGCGCCGTTGCCGTTACCTTGGTTTATGTGTGATTGTTTTGTGAAGTTTTAAATTGTGTGCTATTGTTTGTTTGGCTTTCATGTGCTCAGGTTTGTATGTGAGTTCTGGATTTGTTTCTGTCTTGTGGCAATTTGGAACTATTATGGACTGTTTTGCTGAAGATTTATGCCCAGTTTGCTGTCATTAATTCACTTAGCTCTCTAATTTCTGGAACCTGGACAGATTTCCCCCTGCTCTGAATTGGTGTGACTCTTTGAAGCATACTTTGCCATTTTATGGTGTATTGTGCTGTCAAATTTCATCGTATTGGGCAGCTATCTTGTTGACTGAATTGGTGCTTGTTGCTGTCACAAATTACTCGGTATACTGTCAGAATTTGAGTGGGTTGCTGTCCAAAAAAATTTGTGGTCCTGATGTCACTAGTTGCTGCTGAGTTTAGTTGTTAATTGGCTATGATATTTTGTGTCCATTTGCTAGCATACTTGGAACACACTGATTTTAAAACACACTTTGTGAAAATTTGCACCTCAAAGTTCCACCTGCATGCCTATGTCATTGGTTCTATTTCCATGTTTTGCATTGCTGTATCTGATTCTGTAAATGCTCAACTCTGGAATTTCTAACAATTTTGAGTTTATTTAGGCATTGTTGGATTTGTTGAACTTTGCATTGCAATCTGATTTGGAATTATTCTTGGAGTTCTCTGGTAGCATTTTCTAGTCTTATTGACAATCTGAATTGGCAATTTCAATCTGCATTCAGATTTTGCTGCCACTCCCATTGAATTCTAAGTCTTACTATGATTGTTCTTGCTGCAACTTCTGGTGCATAAGAATTTTCTGCACTTTCTGGTTCTGTTGCATCAGGATTAGGCATTATTGTGCTGTGTATTTTCTGAAATTTTCCTTCAAATCTGTTCTGGATTTATTTAGAAATCCGTTGCATTTGAATCTGTTCTTCTGGCTCTGCATCTGGTTGCTATTTGTTCTATGCATTTTGCTGAGATTTTGTGCTGCATTCTGGATGCTTTGAGAACTTTATTGTTGGAATTCTGCTTTGTGAAGTTGCTGTGAGTTCTGACTTCTTCAATTTTCTGCAAAGTTGTTATCATTTGCTGCCATTTATTGCGCAACTGAACTTTCATAATTGCTGTCCAGAAAAACTGAATTTTTCCCCAGCTGTGAACTAGTGAAAAGCCAAGAAATAAATCTGATTTGTTGATGTGCTAACTTGGTTCTTTTGTGGTTCATTTTGGAACATCGCATGCTGTTATTAGTGTTGACTTCTTGCTGGTTCTGACCTGATCCTTGTGAGTTGTAAAACTGCAAATTTGCTGTCATATATGCTTTAACCTTGTAATTGAGACTCTGTCTTTGTCACTACAAATCTGGAATAGTGGTGCATGTTTGACGATTCTCACTTGTATCCTTTTGATCCCGAAATTGAAAGGACATTTCATAAACGCCGACTTGCACAGAAAAAGAACAGAATTGATATTGCACCACATAGTCCTTCTGCATTTTCTACATCTTCCATTGCTACTTGTTCTTTTCTTGATAATCATTTGATCATGGCTGAAGAGGTGATTAGGAATAATGGAGAGGAGATACCCGACGTGTTACATAGGGATTTGCCTAATGATGATGATACTAGGACCATGCAAGAAATTAATAATGACTTTGCTAATTTTGCTCCTAGGGGTTTCTATGCTAATGCTGCAAATTTTGAACTAAAAGGTGCTTTGTTGAGTCATTTACCGAAGTTTTCAGGATTCGTAGGCGATGATGCTCACAAGCACTTGGAGGCTCTCTATTCTACATGTTCCTCCATGAAGCCTCCGAAAGCTCAATTAGATGATGTGCTATTGAGAGTTTTCCACTTCTCTTTGGAGGGAGGTGCTAAGGAGTGGCTTTTGAACCTCCCTACACATTATGCCACTCTCACTTGGGCTGAATTGAAGAAGGCTTTCTTGGACCGATATTTCCCGGCTTCTAAGGTTTCTAAGTTGAGGAAGGCTATTTCGGGTGTTTTTCAACAAAATCAAGAGACTCTTTATGAGTATTGGACAAGATTCAACACCCTTGTGAATAGTTGTCCCAATCACAATTGTAGCCGGACAAGTTTGGTTCAATATTTTTATGATGGCTTGATTCCTTCTTTGAAGTTGAGTATGGATGCGGCGGCAAATGGTTCTATCTTTTCCCTTACTCCGAATCAAGGTTGGAAGTTGCTAGAAACTATGGCCAACAATAACCAACAATTCTACACTAGGGATTCTTCTTGTGTCAATGAAGTGTCCTCTGTTCCGGGCCAAGATAAGATCTACAACTTGCTGCATAAGTTGAATGATAGGCTTGATAGATTAGAGTTGGACAAGTCTCATAAGCCTTGCAATGCTATGGAGATGTCCAAGGCTTTGGTGGCTCCTTCTTGTGAATTTTGTGCCTCCCCAATGCATCTTTCCTCCAATTGTTGTCCCTCACGTTATGAGGAAGTTGCTGCATTTTATCAACCAAAGCCAAATCAATTCCCCAAGAGAGATCCTTTCTCTAATACTTACAATGAAGGATGGAGGGACCATCCTAATTTCAAGTGGGGGGGAGGAGGTAACAATTATCCTAACCGATTTCAAGGCAACAATGGTGGTCCTTCTAATTTCAATCAAAACCACCAACCTTCTCAAGAACCTTCAAGAGTGATGGTGCCAATCCAAGATTACTCTAAGCCAAATGAAGACAATACTCAATTGATTCTCAAAGAGCTTAAGGAGATGAGAGATGATAAACAAGTTGTTGCTAGCTCTCTTTCTACCATTGTGCAACATATGGAGAGAATGCAAAAAGAGCTTGAGAAGGTAAAAGTAGACAATGCTAGCACATCCACCTTTGTCACTCAATTGGCAAACAACATGAGTAGCCTACAAGCACAAACAAGTGGCACTCTTCCCTCCAACACGGTTATTAATCCTAAAAGTCTCAATGTCATTCATTTGAGGAGTGGACAAATCGTAGGGGAAGCTGAAAAATTTGTAGAGGACAAGAACTTTGACTTGGGAGAGCCTAGCGAAAAGAAAAGTGAAGAACCAAGTGTGGTTGAACCACAAGTTCAAGTGGAAGCTAAATCTGATTTGAAGCTTCCAAATGAGGAAATTGTGCTAACTTCAAGCACATTTCAAGAGGGTTCAATGCTGCTGCCCCCTTCTACACTTGATGATGCATCAAAAGAAGAGGGGAGAACCCTACAAAATGGAGGAAATTCTGTCTCCAATGCTCAATCGACATCTCGGACGGCTTGCTCCAAGGAGGAAGAAAAGAGAAATTCAAGCAATTCCAAATCTGTTTTGGAAGAAGATGACTCCAAAGGTAAAAATCTTTCTCTTAAGGACCTCCCTTTTCCAAATTCATATCTCTTAGGTAAGAAAAAGATGAATGAAAACCTAGAGAAAGAGATGATGGACTTGTTTTCTAAATTGGAAGTGAATGTTCCCATGCTTGTGTTGATTAAGCAAATGCCTAGTTATGCTAAGTTCTTGAAAGACTTGTGCACACATAAGAGAAATTGCAAACCTAACAAGAAAATTCAATTGGGACCTAATGTTTCTTCATTGTTCAAAAGTGAGTTGCCTATTAAATGTGATGATCCCGGTTCATTCACCGTTCCATGTCAAATAGGTAATCAAAAGTTTGGTCATGCATTGTTAGACTTAGGTGCTGCAATAAATGTGATGCCACGTTCTGTTTTTAGTTCACTGGGCATTAGAAATGTGAAGAACACAAGTGTAATTCTTCAATTGGCCGATAGGACTACTAGGAAACCCTATGGTTTTGTGGAGGATATTCTAGTAAAGGTTAAAAACTTGGTTTTCCCAGCTGATTTCTATGTATTAGATATGTCCAATGATGCAACCATAGATGAACCATTGATTCTTGGTAGGCCTTTCATGAGAACGGCCAACACTGTCATTAGCCTTAAAGAGGGGTACATCACCATGGAGGTGGGGACCCAAGTGATTAAATTCAATGTTTATGAAGCTATGAAACATCCTTTTGAAGATTATTCACTCTTGGAATTGAATGCTATTGATATGCTTGTGGATGACTTGGTTGAAGAACATGCTTTGACTCTTTGTAAATATGATAAAAGTGATGTGTTTGAATCTGATTTGTGCTCTGTGGATCTAGTTTCTTTCTCTTTTGATTCTTCTCCTTCCCCTCGCTTAGAGGATGACGTGTGTAGTATTGAGAGCTTGACTCTTGATAGCTCATTTTCCACCTTTGAGCATTTTAATTTTGATTTTTCCAGATCTGATTGCACTTCTATTTCATCACTTTTGAGCTATAATCCCTTGGGAAAGGAAAGTTTGTGTGATTTTGCAGGTGTACCAAAGTTAGATGACAGATTTGAAAGCCTTAAAGAAGGAACATTGCACAACCTTGAAGAGGAGCTGCATATGCATGAAGTAGGACATAAAATCTGTCATAACAAGCCTGAAATTCAAGAGATAAGTCAGGGGAGTATTCTGGACAAATTTGTTGAAAATGATTGTAACTTGTTTGGAATTAATGCTAATCACTTTAAACCTGATTTTGTGACTCAAATAGGTCAAGAAGCTGCCCAAGAACATCAAGAAACACTTAAATTCGTGGCTGACCTGAAATCTGACAAAAAGGGGCAAGATTTGAAAGGGAATTGTGTTGCTAATTTAGAGATTAAGAAATTAATCCCATCTATTATGCAACCACCTGATTTGGAACTTAAACCATTGCCTTCTAATCTTAAATATGCTTTCTTAGCAGAAAATGACAAGCTTCCAGTGATCATTGCAAATTCCCTCACACCACTTGAGGAAGGAAAGCTCATTGACGTATTGAAGAAATACAAGACAGCATTCGGATGGACCCTAGCTGACATTCCTGGGATCAATCCATCCGTTTGCACTCACCGTATCCTTTTAAATGAGGGTTCCAAACCCATTAGGCAACCACAAAGAAGATTGAACCCCTTGATTTTAGATGTGGTAAAGAATGAAGTTACCAAACTTTTGAGTGCAGGAATAATTTTTCCTATCAGTGATAGCGAGTGGGTGAGTCCGGTTCATGTGGTGCCTAAAAAGAGTGGGATTACAGTTGTAAAGAATGAGAATAATGAGCTAGTACCAACTAGAGTTCAAAATTCTTGGAGAGTTTGCATTGATTATAGGAGATTGAATGATGCAACAAGAAAAGATCACTTTCCCTTACCTTTCATTGACCAAATGCTGGAAAGATTGGCTTGCAAGTCTCATTACTGTTTTCTAGATGGTTTTTCTGGATATTTTCAGGTACCTATTGCACCGGAAGATCAGGAGAAAACCACCTTCACTTGTCCTTTTGGAACATTTACATATCGAAGGATGCCCTTCGGTCTTTGCAACGCTCCTGGGACTTTTCAAAGGTGTATGCTCTCCATCTTTAGTGACTTGCTTGAAAATGGTATAGAGGTTTTCATGGATGATTTTACTCTGTATGGAAACTCTTTCAATGAGTGTTTGAATAACTTGGAAAAAGCATTGGTTAGGTGTGTGGAGAAAAATCTTGTGCTTAATTTTGAAAAATGTCACTTTATGGTTGATAAGGGGATTGTGCTAGGACACTTGGTGTCAGAGAATGGTGTTGAAGTTGATAAGGCTAAGATCGAGGTCATTGCCTCCCTCCCTTATCCAACCAACATTAAAGAGTTGAGATCTTTCTTGGGACATGTGGGATTTTATAGGAGGTTCATTAAAAATTTCAGTCATATTGCTTCACCTCTTTCTCATTTGTTGCAAAAAGATGTTTCATTCTCATTTGGTGATTCATGCAAAAATGCGTTTGACGAGCTTAAAAGTAAATTGATTACTCCCCCTATTCTCATTTCTCCTGACTGGAATTTGAGTTTTGAGTTGTCTTGTGATGCTTCTAATGTCGCTGTGGGGGTGATGTTAGGTCAAAAAGAGGGAAAGCTGTCTAGAGTGATTGCCTATGCCTCTAAGACGTTGGATAAGGCCCAAGTCAATTATACAACCACTGAAAAGGAGTTGTTTGCTGTTGTGTTTGGTTTAGACAAGTTTAGGCAATACCTTTTGCATTCTAAAGTTGTCATATACACTGATCATGCGGCTGTCCGATACTTGCTAACCAAACCACAAACAAAGCCTAGGTTGTTAAGATGGGTACTTTTGTTACAAGAGTTTAAGGCAGAAATCAAGGATAGGGCAGGGGCTGAGAACTTAGTGGCCGATCACTTGAGTAGATTGCCCTTAGATGTGAGAGGAGTTGATGAGCCGGATCTGATTTGTGATGATTTTCGTGATTCTGCACTTTTTGCTTTGCATGTAAAGGACCCATGGTACTCTCATATGGTGAATTATCTTTGTGTTAATGTTGTCTCACCCTCTATGAGTCATTTTCAGGTGCAGAAGCTTAAGAGAGAGGCTCAATACTACATGTGGGATGAGCCACACTTGTGGCGATTGTGTAATGATAACATCATTAGGAAGTGCATACATGATAATGATATTGAATCTGTTTTGAAATTCTGTCATGCATTGCCTTGTGGTGGACATTTTAGTGCAAGAAAGACATCTAGGAAAGTGCTTGAGGCTGGTTTTTATTGGCCCACATTGTTTAAAGATGCATACAATTTTTGCAAAACATGTGATAGGTGTCAAATGTTTGGTAGCCTAGGGAGGAAACATGAGATGCCCCAAAAGCCAATGTTGTTTTGTGAAATTTTTGATGTATGGGGGATTGATTTCATGGGTCCTTTTCCTACTTCTTGTGGCTATTCATATATATTACTTGCTGTGGATTATTTGTCTAGGTGGATTGAGGCCATCCCAACTAGAAATAATGATGCCCAAACTGTTATAAAGTTTCTCAAGCATTATATCTTTTGTAGGTATGGAGTTCCCAAGGCTTTGGTCAGTGATCAAGGGACTCATTTTTGCAACAAGCTCATGGACAACTTGCTGTCCAAATTTGGAGTTACGCATAAAGTTTCAACCGCCTATCACCCATAAACAAATGGAGAGGCTGAGATATCCAATAGACAAATCAAGTCCATTTTGGAGAGAATTGTGAAGCCAAGCCGGAAAGATTGGAGCTTGAGGCTAGATGAAGCTTTGTGGGCATATAGGACAGCATATAAGACTCCAATTGGCATGTCCCCATTCCGGATCATTTATGGGAAAGCTTGTCACTTGCCGGTGGAACTTGAACACAAGTCATATTGGGCTGTCAATACTTGTAACTTGGACTTAAATGGTGCTGCAAAAGAGAGGCAGCTGCAACTTCAAGAGCTTGAGGAGCTTAGGTTGGAAGCCTATGATAATTCAAGGATCTACAAAGAAAGAACCAAAAGAATTCATGACCAAGGCATCTTGAGGAAAGAATTTAAAGAGGGGGATCAAGTGCTACAATACAAGGCACGATTCATCTTTGGAAGTGGTAAGTTGAGTGAAAGGTGGCATGGACCCTATGTGATTGTGAAAGCTATGACTTTGGTATGATGGAGGTAAAAGATATGAAGAGTGGCCAAATTTTCAAGACCAATGGCCGCTTGCTGAAGCACTACCATGACATCAACAAGCCTCCTTAAAAATCAGGTTGTTTCTTTCCCTTTTCTCACTTATCTTGTATTTCAACTTGCTGCTTGGATTGTCCAATTGTTGGAATGCATGCTGTAATGTAAGTGTGGGGGAAGAGAAACAAATTTCAGTAGGGTTGTAGTTAGTTTTTGTGCTTTTCTTGTTTTGAATAAGTGGTTTGACGAACACCTTGCCTTTGATGATTGTTTTACCTAGCTGGCTGGACACTTTGCACCCAATTTCAGCACTTAAAAATTTTTTGCACTTGCTGTTTGACATGTATTCTTCCTTTGTGCATGCTATCTCTTAGTTGCATTGAGGTCAATGCATTGTTCAAGTGTGGGGGCATCTTTATTGGTGCATTTCTGGAGTATCTCTGCTTGTTTTCGTTGGTTGAATCTCTTTCTTCTCTACTATAATTTGAGCTGAATTGTGGGATTAGTTGCTGGAATTTGCTGAATAGTGATGAAAATTAAGCATTGAACTTAATGATTTTGCATGATTCTCAAATTACCTTGCTCTTACTTATGCATAACCATTGATCTGTTATTGGAGTGACAATTGTAGAATTGAATTTGATTAGGTAAGACTGAATCAAGGCCTTATTCAAAGTTCTTGCTAGCTTGGTGATCTAATATCTGGAAAATTAGTGTCACATATAGAATTATCTCTTGCATTGATATGATCATGTACCCTGTTTAGCTTAGGCGAGTTAGCTAGAAAGCACAAAGCCCTCTCGTGAGAATTTGAGCTTCAACTTCATTCAAATTGATGAGAGCATTCTCCACTAGTTTCATCTTCTTCTAGAACTTGTCTTGCTACTTGATTGAGGCCACATAATTACATGAGGAATTGTGACAATGATAGAGGCATTCTATTTCTAAACCCTTTTACCCCATACACAAGCCACTCAAATAATCCTTTGCTAAGCCCTTTGAGCCCATCAGTTTCATTTTTCTTGGCATAAGCACATAGTCTAGATTTAGGTATGAGAATTGATCATAGAAATTGCAAGGCATGGCTAATTTTATGTTGTGTGCAGAATCTGTAAGATTTCTTTGTATATGGGAGATATTGAACAGTTAAAAAAAAAAGAGAGAGAACAAAATAGCTGTCCATTATATCTCTTGTTTGAATTGAGAAGTTCATGTTTGACAAACAAACTTGGAGGAAGCCTTGGCCATTTGACCTGATAGAGGACAATCTCTAATTTCATGCAATAATTTGGTTTATGTGCTACACATGCCTTCCATTATCATTTAGACCCCTCCAACATTACAACCCATAATAAAGCCCTCTGGATTCATTAACCCCATGTATAAAAGTGATGGAGATGATAGTAGGACTACAAGCCTATGGTAGGAAGTGGACTAGTGGAGACGAGTGAAAGAACCCTAAAGAGTGGAGGAAAGACAAGTGAAACAGTTTCCTAGTTGATTTCTATGAATTACTCAACTTTGCTAAGCTTGGTACATAGGTTATTGATTTACAAATGGTGAATTTATTCGTAACATTGTTTGAAGGATTGAAAATCACTAAACTTGCACGCTTTTGAGTCAAGGACCTGCATCATTCTTACTTTATCTATTCAATTTTGCATTTAGAACTCTGTAATGGATACTTTGCCCAGGAGTGCAAAGAGTAAGTGTGGGGGAATTTGATAATTCATAAATTCAACTAATTAAAGTGTGCATTTTAGGGCTTAAACTAGTAAGTTAAATTGTAAAAATTGCATTATAGTATGATTAATTGGGATGTGCACTTAGTTAGGGAATTTTGGTTTAAAGCATATGTTTCTTTGTACTAATTGTAAAAATTCCAGATTTGCACTTAATTTGCTTTCTTCTTATTTCTATTTCACAAGGACAAAATCGGAATTACAAATGAAAGAAGGGGCAAAATCACAATTTTGGAAATTGAAGGGGCAAGAAGTGTAATTTGCTCGAAACAAGATTTAAGCTTCAATCTTGAAGCCTGACTCTGAACGACGCACACACACACAGACCTTGCATCCACCGAGGAAGAACACCACATGGAGCTCCACCTCCAGCGAAGAACACGAAGTCAGTGGAAGTATGGGCAAGCACGAATTCAGAGTGGGCTGCCATACCCACACCGGCGTGCAAGATTTGGCAGAAGAGGGGTCGGGTATGAAGCAAACAAAGAGGAATTAGTGGGTGAATCAGGGTTTATGGCCGACAAGGAGGAAGAGAAGCATACCTCGATGCTTAGGGCGGAGAACAAGCATTCGGCCAAAATTCATAGTGAGAGGGAGGATATATATCAGATGGGGATTTCATCTTAAGGGGGGGCTGATCAATTTCTCTGGTCCGAGCTACTACTACATCGGAGCCCCAATTTTCAGAAATGCAAGGCTAAGCACATCAATTTCCTTTGAGTTCAAAGCTGCACCTGAGCCACAAGTTTTACAGGGAGTTCATTTCCAATTTTTCACTTAATTTGTTCTCTGAATTTGATTCTAGTTGCATCTTATTCAAGAGAAGGATCGAGCAAGGAGTTCTTGTTCATTTAAATTGATTTGTAACAAGTGGAGAATGCATTTTGTTCAATTCTGATTCTGCCGAATTGATGCTCTGAAGCTATTTCTTGTAATTCAATTTCTTGAACTTGAATCTAGTTGATTGATTTCTTGAATTGAATTACTAATCCTAAGCAAGTTTAGTTAATTTGCTATCTGTTCAGAGTTGCATGAATCTGAGTTGGTAATTGCTTGGAATTTAACTCAATATCTTTAGTTTAATTAAGTGGCTTAGTTAGCAATTTGATTATATTAGAGATAAAGAGTTAATGAATACTCACCACTCTAGGGCAATGAAGGTAGGCTGAAGCTCAAAGGGAACTTAATTTCGATTGAAGTTTTCATTGGATCATTTGCAATCCGGTTTGTTTCATCCTTGGAAAATATAAAAAAAAAATATTAGATTAGTATTAGAATAGCTCACTTGAATGAAAATTTGGTTTAAGTTTATGCACACTTTGCAAATTCATCACACATCTAAGCCAAGTAGCGAGGAATTCGACCTATGTTCTTCCCTATGCTATAGAGAGAAATCTAGCTAAGTTTTGGAAGCCTAACGACAAGGTTTATCAGTCACCTTACCTCTTTCTGACCCTTCTTGAAGCAAAGAAAAGTCTGGCTAAGGACTATAAACCAAGCGCTACTTGGGAGGCAACCCAAGTTCTAAACTTTTTCTCTATTTTAGTTTTCAAGTCATTTCTTATCAGGTTAGTAGATTTATCCTTGTTCTTCCTTTTTGCAGGAGGAAAGGTGATTCTTACAAAGTGTGGATGGAAGAAAGAGGTGGAAGGGAATTACAAGTTGGAATTTTGAAAGCAAAAAGTGAACTACAAAGGGAAGTACTCTCACAACACCATTATGCATTATTTTATCCGATAAATTTCACTGAATATCCACTTGATTAATTTTTGGTGTGTGCTGTGAGAAATTGTGTTTCATGGATGATTGATTTGACAATGTTGATTTGCATTGATGTGTACTGCTGCTATGGGATGGATTGTGTTGTGAAAAGTGTGAATTGGACTGTTAAGAAATTTTGGTAGTGAAGTTATTTTTTTGGAATGGTGTGCAGAGCTGAATATGATGAATTAATGCATGTTTGCACATTTTAGCATCAAGCGTGGTGATTATGGATCTGTAATTTTCTTGGACATTTTGGTGAATTGTGTGCCTTGAATAAATTGGGTATTCATTTGAAAATCCTGGGAATTCTGGCGTCAAAGAGTGGATCTTGGCAGAAAAGAATCCAGCTCGCCGTGGGTTTCGCCGTGGCGAAAGTCACAGCGAGCTACTTATGCCTCTGCCAGTTTTAAAAATTTCGCCGTGAGTTTCGTCGCGACAAAACCCACGGCGAACTCCCTATGCCCCTGCTTGATTTCCATTTCTCACTGTGGACTTCACCGCGGCGAAGTCACGGCGAGCACATCCCCATTTTGCCTCCCACGCTACTTGAATTGATATGCTCTTTCATTTTCCATCATGCCTCTTTGAATCTATCTCACTTTTATGTCCAGATTCATCACACCGTTTCACATTTCACTCTTGTCCTTTCATTTCCTATCATTCAAACTTTATTCTTATTTCCTTCCTATCATTCAACTTCTAATTCTCGCCGTCTCTCTCTCACCCCCAAGAAGACCATGTTCCTCCTTGTCTTTACCCTTTTTCTTCCTCAATCCTTGATACCTACTGCATCCATCATCACCATTTGGCCACTGTTTTCCCTCATCCTTGTTCTCCAGTCTTCGAAGCACTCAAGGGACATCAAGTTTGGCAGTTTTCGGCTTCTCTCTCTCTTGCCCTAAGTTGTACTTCGAATTTCTGCCATTTTCCCCCATTTTTGGTATGATTCCTCACTTATTTTGCTCTTTCTTTGTTAGAATCATGTACATCTTGCGGGTATTGTGGAAATAGGGAGATATTGATTTTGATAGGGATGAACAGGGGAGCTTAAGGTCTTACATGTGAGTTTTTGGGGGAGTTATATAGTTTTCTCATTCTGATCTGGTGCCTACATTTTGGTGGGGTCATGCAAATTGAATATGACATATGTAGGCCTGAACAGTGGGGCACTTGAGGTTTATTTTAAGTGTGGGGACCATTGTGAATTTAGTATGATGTTTTGTCTCCTACAAGAATCATTTGGGGGAAATTGGGCCCCTGTTAATTAGTTTGAACTAGCTACGTGTGCGTTGAAAATGTTGTTTCTCACTCTGAATTTCTGCGATGAATCTCACGTGTGTTAGTATAAAATGCCCCCTTTGGGGGACATTTTCCCAGTGAGGTCCCCTCAGGCAACCACTATTGGTGGTGCTTTGGGCTGTGTTTATGACTAATTGGGCTTCATTTGGGCCGTTTAACAAGGTAGTGAGGATTGGGCTTAGGCTTGGAATATTTGGAGAAGGAGTGAAGGATAACTTAGTTTAAGTTTGGGGGTGGATTTTTCTTTTATAGGTTTTTCATTTAAGTTGCATTTTTCTTGTCAATTTAGTCGGTCAGTTCATATAATTGTGTTATGGTGCTCAAAGGTTGTGTTTTGTGTGTTTTGCTTGGCATTGTCCCGAAGATCATGCATCGCATCAAGCAGTTAGCTGGAAGGACCAAAAAGCCTCAACAGGATGCCCCTGACCAACAGGAAGAACTACCTCCTCCTCCATCCAAAATGAGCAAGTCCCCCATGGACAAAAAGAAGATGAGACCAATATTGCAGGAGAGAGAATTCCCGGCTACTCCTTTGCTCCCTTTTTACCAACAGGCGACCCATCATTATCAGTTTGCCAAACTCTTGGGGCCGCGACAGAGGGGTAATGAAGCACTGGTCCGCTACTACTATGAGCGTTGTAAAACTGGACTGATTCAAGGTGTAGTAGACCGAGATTCTGGGCAGCTGCTTAACCACTTCATAACCCATTCAGTCATTCGAAATTTCTATAGCCTGCCTTCCCAACCAACATGTGAGTATGAGAAAGCCAAGTCCCATTTCACGAGCTCCCTCATGAAAGATATTGTGAAAACACTTGTTATACCAGGGGAGCGGGGGTGGTTTAGACGAACCAGGAAGCAGCAATATCTATCCCAAAAGGTCCTCCTTCCGGATGCCAAAGCATGGCTGCATTTCATCTCCTACAACTTGGTACCTTGTGAGCATAGGAGTGATGTCACCAAGGAGTTGGCCCTCCTCGCATTCTAGTTTATCAAGGGCAAGCAAGTTAAGGCCGAAAACATCATCTACGACAGTATTCTCCATAGTGCCACCACCCGTAGAGAGGGAGCGGTCCTTGCTTTCCCGCACCTCATCTCTAATTTGTTCATGGCACACAATGTGGATGACCCGGATGATGACCCGCACTTCTACCTAACTTCAGCATTCGATTATGGACATATCAAAGGGCTTGAGGTACTTACAGTCCCAGCCCCAGACCAGGATGAACCAATGCCAGATGAAGACTCTGATAACGCTCCAGCCACGCGTGGTGAGATGCGGAGGCTGATTGATCAATGGGGTAGTCAGATGATGCTTGAATGGAAGCATAAGAGATCTGAGAATCGCCTTTTGAGGCAGATGGTTAAAAAGATATCTCTCAAAATGGAAATTGAACCATCTGAGGATGAGCAGTTGGAAAATTGGTGGAAGGGGTCAGAAGAAGTCAGGGAGAGGAGCGATCGCGATAAAGCCCTAGTGGTTGCAGATACAAATGAAGAGGAGGAATTTGACAGGGATGAGTATGGTTCAGGGAATAGTTTAGAGGAGACCTTGCAGGAGGGAGATTCTTGGGACGAGAATGACGATTGACCGCTGTTCTCCTGTTTTCTTTTTGTTGTTTAAGTCTTTGTTTTTCGGGATTGATTTTTAAGTTTGATTGTAGTGATTTGAACTTCTCTCTTTTAAATGTTTTTGATTGTGAACTGTTGCACAAATCTATCTTTTGGCTACATGTTGTTTGAACCAGTGCATACTTTGGTAGTGGATTCAATGATTGATGATTTTCTTCTTGCACCTGGCTGTGATAAAATTTTGGCATTGTGTGAACTGTTATTCTAGTTAGCTCTCTTTGCATATGATTTAGCTAGCTTTCACATTGTTGCTTTTGATTCCACTTGGTACATATTACATTCTGTACAGGTATTTTTGACCCTTTCATGCAACCGTTTGCATGAAAGAAGACCCTTATTTTTCCCTGTTGACAAGTGAGGACACTGCCAATTTTACGTTTGGGGGTGAGGGTATTATCATTTTGATCATTTTGAAAACTTTTGGTTGTGAATAATAGGTATATATAGTGATGGAAGTATGCGAATTCATTGCCAAACTAAAGTTGTTGCATTTTTGTGATTTGTAACTTTGAGCCTGCTTGAAAATGGTGTGAAAGTTCAATGATTGAAACAAGTTGCTTGACTTGATGATAGGTAGAAAATTGGATATGTATGCATTGTATGATATGAATTGTGATATTAGAGCAGGCCTTTTCTTAAATTCCTTTGAGTAAAACTAAGCACGAATGGAGTGAGAGTTGATCTGATGGGTTTTAGGAAGGAAAGTTGTGGTAAACAGGTTTGTGTTTGTTCTCATTTGATAATTTTAAAAATCCTCTTTGGAAGACCTTAATAGTCATAGCAAGCTTTATGTAATTTTTGAAAAATGATAGAGGCAATTCTTAAAAGTGATCGAGCCTTTCAAGCTAACCTTGATGATATTTATGCCATTTGATCCCAATTTTTGAGCCTAAAGAAAAACAAAGATTTTATCTTTTGCAAACCCATTTAGAATCCTAACCCTTAAGCCTGAAAAACCATAAGAATTATCCTGCTTTGAGATAATGGGATAGGCTGAACGCAAGAAATATCAAGAAGTTTGTATGTGTGAAAAAAAGAAGAAGATATATATATATCCAATAAAGCTTGGTAGGGACCAGCAAAGTCGCTCAAATGAATAGAGAAGTGAATGGGTATCTGAAAAGCACATCAAGTCCATTATCTCAAGGTTTTTGTATATGCCCTTATTCCCTTTCATTTTAAGTACCTTATACCCTGGCCAAGTTACAAGCTGAAAAGTCCTCTTGATTCAAAAATCATATGATGCAAGTTGTAAATGGAAAGGGATAAAGAAAAGGGTGGATAAAATTTGAAAAATGAGAGCTTATACATGAGTTGGGGTATTGTAAGTGACTTGAATAAGATCCGGAAAATTTTCCTTCAACTCCAACACACACACGAGCTCAAGGAATTTTTAGAAAGCTTATCTTTAGTGTTATGAAGCATTCATCTTGGCATACACACTGTATCTTCTATCAATCGAAAAGGAAAATAGTAACATATGAGAATGAGCATTTCAGCCAAAGTAAAGTGAGCTTATAAGCAAAGTGCATAGATTTTCAAAGATTGCTTGAGGACAAGCAAGAACTCAAGTTTGGGGGAGTGATAAGCTCTTAAATTTCACATATTTCATCACATTTTTCCTCCTTTGTGTATATATTTTTGAAAGTGACGTTTTGAAATGGACATAAAAATTCAGAGAAAAACCTTAATGAAGAAGAAAGCTTACATGCATGAAATTTAGATCTCAATGATTCTTTTCTTTATAATTTGTGTGTGTGTGTGTTATTAAATTTTAAAGCTCACCAACCCTCTTTCAATCTTGTTCAGGAAGAGGTCATAAAGAGAGAAAGTCAAAGAGATACAAGCGGCTCTGGAATGAAGAATGAGTGGGAAGAAAGACCAAGGGACCAAAAACAACAAGAATTCGCCGCGGCGAAAGTCACGGCGAGCTATTAATCGCTCTGCCTGCACCATATATTTCGCTGTGGGTTTCGCCGCGGTGAAAACGCAAATATTGCGTGTTTCACTTAAGTTGAGCTGTCTGCAAGGGGATAAAAGACTTGAATTCGGGCAGAAACGGCAGACAGCATTTAGGGCACATTTTGGAACATTTTGGAGCTTGAGGAGAGAGTGGGGAAGAGTTAGGAAACTTGGAAAATCTTGGAGAGATACAAGTTGTGATCTTGGTTTCTTTTCTTCTTCCTTCTTCTCTATTTTCTGTCAATGAATCTTCTTTTAATTTCCATTTTCGTTTCCTATTCACTCATGTTTACTAAACCCCTTTTCTAGGGTTACTTTGAACCATTTGATGGATTGACTCTTGTATTTCCTTCCTTTGATATATTTAATGAATGTTTATGTATGGATTGTCATCTTGCTTTAAAATATACAAGTGCTTGATCACCACTTGAAATGTTAAATGAGATATGACTTGAGAAAGTATATTTTGTTTTAGAACTTGGGTGAAATCAGGTTAGACTTGAAATTTATGGTTTTAAATGGATGGTTCGTTGGTAATATAGAGATATAATTACTAACCTGACATTGTTCATATGAGGTTGGTGGAGCATTTATGACTAGCATTAATTGTGGCAAGAGATTGTGCAATTAATGCAAGTAAAAATTTGATTTTGACTTGAGAGAGCTTTTTCAAATGAAATTGAACCTTGAACTCATGCATGAAATTCGTTGGGTAATGAAAATGGATGGAATTTACTGGGTCATGAAGTTAAATGGGGAGAGGTAACCCTAGGTCTTCTTATCCAATTTGTCAAGTGTTTCTACGGCATTTTTCTTGTTCAAAACTCTTAAAACTAAAAATCTTAAAAAGAAGTAACCTTTTAGTGATTTAACTTTACATGCTAATTCTTCAAAGCAAAACTTTGTTTAGCTCAACTTAATTTAATACACTAAGCCTTCTGCTTGATCGCATTTGTAACCAAATCCCTGTGGGAACGATACTTCTCTTATTACTCTATTACTTGATGCGACCCCTGCACTTGCGGACCGAACAATACTACACATAAATTATTGGAGGAAATCTAAAATTATATAAACAATATGACCAATCATTGATTATTGAAAATCAAGAGAGAATTTACCTCTATGAAAACATTACTTATTGCTTCACGTCACTGCACTTCCCATGCATTTCATACCCAACATCAGATTGTCTACGACTTCGACCGCAAAGAAGTGCTTGATAATCTCATACATACAACACAAAGTAGAAATAGCTTGTCTCCTAACCAAGTGCCCTCAGATGAGTGCTTGCAACCTTATTATGCTTTCAAGAGTCCTGAAAGCCCTACAAGCCTTGGCTCCAGTCACTTCCATTAGTCGAGGGGATCACAATCTTTACAACGAGAACTCCAAAATAATATGCCCAACAACCTTAACAATGTTGTTACTGACAAATGTTTTAGGATATGTTTATGACAATTTTCATAGCAGAGGCGGTAAAGAAAATTGACATCTGCAATTATTTTCTTAATGAGCATTATATTTATTATTCTTTCCGTTCCTAAACATAAGACATATTTACCTTAGTTAATTATATTAAAGATGCTAGTTAAGTTAGTTAAAATCACTTGATATTAAGAAAAACACCATAACCACATACTTTTATTCCCACCCTCCCTCTCTTACTTGTTTATTATTGAGGAGCATCAATAAGGATAATTTAAGGAAAAGTTGGATAAAATATAAATGAATCTTATATAGGAACAAGCCCACTTCTCTAAATAGGTCCTACATTTAAGAACGGAGTGAGTATATTTTTTGTTGTCTGCATTTTTGTCATCTTCAGGATTACACTTGAAACTACCAATTTTTCCTTCGAAATGCATTTTCAATTCTATAACTAATGGTATTTATGATATAACATTATGAAAATTACCAAATAATCACTGCAAGTAACTTGCACCTTCCTCCTGGTTAATTTTGTGTAAAGCAGGAGGTAAAGTAGCCTTCATGTTCATTGCAGCTTCCTCCTGCATAATTTTATCTCGATCAGGAGGGCATCTTTATGATCAGATCCTGCAATGTCAGCTTGATTATGCAGCAAAAAATTTGTTAAATCCCTATTTTCCAGTTCTGGATCCATTTCATTTCTATCAAAATTAATTGGCACTTCTTTATGTTTTACACATTCTGCATTACAAAGTTTATTGTTCAAATGAGAGCCCAAGTCTATTTATCACCAAAGTGCATTTCATTTCCCTCAAAACGAGGTAACTGGAAAATGTTCTATTACATGCAATACCAATACAAACAAGAGAATGGTCGAGATAACACAGATAATGTAAAGGACAAGGCTCCTAACAAACATTAAATTGACAATAAAGATCCACATATCAAGAACATAGGAAACTAAACAAGCATATGATAGAAAGTAAGAGAGATGAAGAAAATGTTTAAGGTTTGTGTATATGCAAACGAATCTCGTACAAATGCATTCATTTTCTCACACCATTCGTCCATGTAACCCCCAAACTCATTTACCTGCCTAGTGAAGCTGGCAACCCATTCTCCAGATGGATTGACGCACGACTTCTTCTTACCAGAGGAAGTTTCAGCCTTAGACGTACTGCACTTCCCATATATCTTACTGGGTCGTGCACCTAATCCCATTCCCCGGACCCGACCGGGGTGCTCTGGAGTGTCAAATGCGGCTCTTAGGGCGGCTATGGGATTCTGTGACTCTCCTGACGCCTCCTCTTGGCTCATGCGCTCCTGAGTTTGTCGGATGCGTTCCTTTACAAATAAGAAATAAATTTGTAATTTGTAATTAAATATATATACCTAATAAATACATGTTCCCATACCACGTTAAATGACTTACAATTTGCTGCTCAGTATGTTCGGAGACAGCACCGCCGTCCTTATGTCTGAGTTATTGTGTATAACTCCCCATAGTTAGTCTGTCTTCCCTCCGTTTCCGCCTCTTCTTCCTGCACAAATTTTAAATTGTAAGTCTCTAAAATCAAATATACAACAAATCAATCAATTCAACAATTTACCCACCAACTCGCTGTATCTAACTGATATGGATTTTGTTCCGAGGGTGTGATGGACGACTTTTTGGCACGCCTATCTGCATTCTGCAAAGACAACACTTGATATACAAATACATTTTAAATTAACTCATTAATTATCACATCGTGTAATAAATTTTTTAAACATAATTTCATAAACTGTTTGTTAACCCTAGATGCTGGGCTTCTCTTAAAGCGGATAAAACATTCCCATATATCGGGAGGAACCCCATCTGGCACATTTGCTATAAGCTCATCGTCGGTTTTTGTGCCATCCCCTTTCATTCTATCATAGAGGCGATGCCTTTTGCTCTTCCACCCTTCATTCATCTTCATAAAGGCATAATCCTTCATTGCTGCTTCTCCTTCTATTAAAAACTTTTCCTGTGAATTTCAATTTATCAGATGCTTTATATAAGATTATGACGAATTTAACAAATTAACTTATTTTTCTAATTTAAATTATTACCTTCACAATCTCATTCCATGCCGCCTCTTTATTTTCTTTGGGGACCTGCTTCCAAGTCTTTTTGTCGAGTGGAAAACGCAGCCACTTCCCGCCTAAATTGGAACAAAATTTGTTGAATAAATTGCCTCCCTCACATTTGGGTTGTCTATATCCATCATTGAAGGGCACTACAACTCGTAGGCCCCGTCCCAGCTGATATAATGCGGTCACATCCAGCCTCCTCCTGGTGACCCCGCCTTCTTCATCTACAAAATGTCACAAATTAAATAATAATTAAATTAACATTAATTTAATAACTTAACAAAATTTCAACAAATAACAAGATATTATTTTATTTACCTATAACATCAACCGAATATTTGTTTCCCCTTGAAGATGTTTGTGGGGGGCGGGTTGGTTGGTTGTTCACCTCATTATTCATTGTGTCCCCTTCTTCTGGTACTTCCCCTCAGACATGAAAATCGTTGAACAATTCGTCATCCAAATCAAAATTGTCTATACTAAAATTTCCTATATTTGGCGGAATATTAGGAAATTGTGTGTCACTATTTTGTCCGGTTTGACAATTTTGAGACGGTATATAAACGGGTATTATCCCTCCTCCTCTTCCTTTGTGCCGAGCATCTCCAGGAGAACCCCCTCTTGGTATTCGTCTATCTCTGTCGGATGACATTTGTATATATAATCCTAATTCAAAGAAAACGACAATGCAAGTGTAACGTAGAATTTTAACCGTTTTCTACCACACCTTAGGGTCACGGTTCGGATGAATTTATAGAAGGAGTAAATTTTCACAGTTTAGGAAAACCGTGACACAATTCTACAGTGTGTCACTGTTTAAAACCGTGACAATATGGATTGTCACGGTTCCTTGTTGGAACCGTGACTATGAGTAACGGTTTCACTAAGGAAACCGTGACTACGAGTCACGGTTACCTTAGGAAAACCGTGACTCCCAGTCATGGTTACCAATAGGAACCGTGGCTCTCAGTCACGGTTCCCATTGGGAACCGTGACTCATTGTCACGGATCCTATTGGGAACCGTGACCCTGGGTCACGGGTTCCTGGGACCCGTGACATCTTGTCACGATTGCTATGGTAACCGTGACATCATGTCACGGTTCCCACCCACAAGGGAACCGTGACATGATGTCACGGTTCCCAGTGGGAAACCGTGACCTCATGTCTAAGGGCAACCGTGACATCAGGTTACGGTTCCATGGGAAACCGTGACATGATGTCACGGTTCCTAGTGGGAAACCATGACCTGATGTCACGGTTTCCCTTGGCAACCGTGACATTATGTCACGGTTTCCCTCTGGGAACTGTGACAAGTTTTTTTTGTCACGGTGTACCCATAGGAAACCGTGACAAAGTGTTGAAAATTACAAAAAAAAAATTTTAAAAAAAATAATTTAACGTTTGTCACAGTTTATTAGTTGTAAACCGTGACAAATTTGTTCCCTCCAACTTTCCCTCCTGAATTGTCACGGGTTCCTTGGACAAACTGTGACAAATTTGTCAGAATTTTCCCCCTGATTTTGTAACAGGCAGGAAATGCACAAGAGGGGGGGGTGAATTGTGCTTTTAAAAAAAAAACTTTAATGAACAATACAGTTTATACTGGTTCAGCCCAACTTTTGGCCTACGTCCAGTTCTCCAACTTGGTAGTTGGGTTCCACTAGCTTTTCAAGATTTAAACGGGCTCTTGACAGCCTTTACAAGTGACAGCAAGAGCTCACCTCCTTACTAATCACTCCCCCTTACACTTTGTAAGATTACACCCTACTCTTAAGATCCCACTATCTTAAGAGTAATCCTTACTCAGATAATAAATACAAGTGTAGAGAAATTGTTCACTCAATTGAACGGATTGTGTTACACACTTAAGAATTTGAGAACAGTGATTGTTGAGAGAATTGAATGCAGTAGATACAAGATCTTTTAATGAAGTAATCAATTAATTCAACCAACTGCTTCTCAATGCTTTTATACTCTTCACTCTGAAGCTTGTGTAATAAATATGACCGTTGAGAGTTGTTCAGAGAGAGAGAGATCTTAATCGGATGAGGAGTGTTGAGAATGTAGCCTGTGTTGCATTTACTCCATTGTACTTCCTTTGCTTTTTGTTCATCTTTCTTTATCTATCGCTGGAGGAAGTAGGTGAGTTCCAACGGCTATATTGCTCAGATTTTGTGTCTAACGTAAACTTCCTTAAGTAGGTCTGAGCACTCTGTACTTGGAAAGCCTAAAATAGCTTTAGCCATTGATTTTGAATTATTCCCATCGCCACTCAGATTACAGCCTCTGATCGATTACAGGACTTGGTGGCTGATCGATTACATATCGATTATGTATAGATTAGGACCTGCATCACTCAACAATAGATTAGAAATTCATGAGCCTAATCGATTACAGGGACGCCTGATCGATTAAGCAAGACTAATCGATTACACTTAAACTTCCTCTAATCGATTACTTACCTCTGATCGATTATATTCAGATCACTCACAACTCTTCTAATCGATTACATGGTTCTGATCGATTACACATACCAACTTCTCTGATCGATTATAAGACTCTGATCGATTAGGCAATTTATCTATAATCGATTATAGGACTCTGATCGATTAGGCAATGGTCCTCTAATCGATCAGGCGAGCCTAATCGATTACATCAATTTCTCCTAATCGAAAGGCTAAGATCTCTCATCGATTACAGGGGTCTCTAATCGATTAGGCGACAACTTAGACTGAACTCTAATCGATTAGACAAAATGACTTGACTTGGAATCTATCTCTGATCGAAAGGGCTATCTATGCATACCTAAGACATATCATTCCAAACATTTATCACTCACTTACCTTATGCCTAAGATATGTTTGGTTATCATCAAAACCTATTATTCTAACATTCTCCCCCTTTTTGATGATGACAAAACATTAGAAATAATTGCAATAACAGAATACATATAGAGATCAACAAGCAGACAACTGATATATATATATATGAAACAATAATTCAGATATGACAAGGATACTGGCATTGTCTTTACGCATGGAACTAAATATATAAAAAATATAAAATGAGCAAAATATGAATATGCATGTGAAAGGGGTTTTTGGTGTTGCAGGGAGTATGGATTAGTCAGAGTCAGTGTCATCCTTCCAGTTTGATGTGTCAAGATCATAGTCCCCTGATTCACTGCTAATTCGACCAGAGTCATAGGAAGACTCAGATTCCAAAACGACTTCTTCCTTCTTCTTCTTAGCAGGAGCCTTCTTCTTCTTGGGAGGAGGAGGAGGCACTAAGGACAGAAGCACATCCAATCTGGATGGTCTCTTTTGTTTCTTCTGAGGAGGCTTTGCTGCCTTTCCCTTCCCTTTTGGTGCTGCCTTTCTCTTAGCTGCAGGCTTGGAGACAACCTTAGGTTCTTCAATAACAATTCCTTTGGTTGCTCTGGTGCTCTTTCTTGTTGCAGGAGCAACCCTAGGTGCAGGCTTAGAGGCAGTCATTTTGATCCTTTGCTTTTTAGGTTTTGACTGAGCCTCTGGGCCTTCTTCCTCCTTGTCAGACTTCAAAAATTCTGAAGTAGTCTGAATGGGGTCCTTCTGAGCAGGCTTGACTGGATCCCCATATGTGTAGGTCCTTCTGACTCCCCATTTTGGAAATAGAGGCTGAGGGGATTCTTTCTCTTGATTTTTCTGACTCAAATCCCTAGCTGTATCTCTGACTTCTCTTTCTTTCTGACTTGCAGCCAAGGTTTGTTCTAATTCCTCCACTTGCTGGTGCAGTACATCTGCCTTATGAAGATAATGAGGCACCAAATCAATGTCAATGGGTTTAGGTTCCCCTTCATACAAAACCATGGCCATTCCCAGATTTTCTTCTATCACATTTTCAGCATTTTCTGGAGGGATATTGACAGTGGCCTCATTTTCAGACTCTGTGGCTTCTTCTACCACAACCTCTTCTTCTGCCATGCTTAGCTTAATGGCTTCTGCAAGCTCATGAATTTCCTCGAGTGTCTGACTCATGGGTACATCCTCAGGAACTTGAGACATCTGAGGGATCTCAGAAGCTATAGCTGAGAGGATGGAGGCAGCTTCCACAGCCGTTTCTTGAACCTGGCTGCTTTCCCCAGGGGTTGGCACACTGAATATCTTCTCCCCCTTTTTGGCATCATCAAAAGGAGGGGGGGTTTCTAGTGAAGGAGCTTTGCCTTTTCTGGTATAAGTTTTGGCTATTTCTGGTTTAGGGGAAGGAGAGTGTGGTTGAGAGGGTGTGGGATGAGAGGCAGGGGTCAATATGTGGATAGGAGAAGGTGGGAAGTCTGGATGATCTGAGGAACTGGAGGAGGGTTTCTGTGAGGGTGAGGAAGGTTTGGAAGGAGGAGGAGTGGTTTTTGGAGAGGGTTGAGTGTGGAGATGTGGAGAAGAGGGATGAGATTGTGAAGGTGAGTAATGAATGGGTGATACCTGATGTGGTGCATAACCATCAAAGGGTGACAGAGGAGGGCCAGGAATATTGGCTTGATACTTTTCCCGGAGAATCTCTTCCAGTCCAGCAAGTCTGTTGTGTAAAAACTTGTGCATGTTTACCACAGCATCATACCCATTGAAGATGGTCATGGTGCTTTCCTTCACAGACTTGACAACTGAATCATTGAGAGCTGCCACCAATCTGTGCAATAATCTGTCCTCCATGGCTTGATGCTCGAGGGCCATTTCTTCTACTATTCTGGCAGAGACCTTTTCCACCACTTGATCAATAAAGTTGGCAGGAGAAGCGGGTGCTGCTTCTTCCTGAATCAGAGGCTCTTGATTAGGATGATGGCCAGGGATTTCTCCTGGTTCAAGTCCTTCTTCTGTAGGGGGTTCCTCTTCAATTTCAATATCTGGTAGAGGCTTAGAGGGGATGGAACTCTGCCCAAAAGGTTGCAACCCCATCTTCTTGAGAGTGGTCAGATCACACTTGGGAGGCTGCTTGTTGTGCTCGTCTTCCAACCAAAAAATTTGATTGTTGCACAGAATAAATGAAATAAGAGATGCAAAAGGCAGAGGAGTCTTAACAGACTTTGTCTTCTGGAACCTCAAGAATTCCTCACAGATGACTTGTCCAGGGTTGATGGGAATTTTGTGGATCAGCATGGGCAAGAGAGGATTGTCTATATCCAGGATAAGTGTGAAGTTGCCAGCCTTGTTGACCATACACCTGGAGTAAGCATAATGCAGAACTCTGTAGGCAGGAGGTAATTGGACAGGCTTGAGATTTCCCTCAATAGGACTTGTAGGTTGATAAATCTGCCTGAGTTGCTCATCAGAAAACTTTTCCCTTGTTTGCCATGTGTTGTACTCTGCCATATTAATCCCATCCATGTGAAGCCACTTGTTCAAATCCTTCCAAGTGAAAGAAAACTTCTTACCCCTGACTTGAGAAGAAATCTTGATATCTGAGGTTTTGCCTTCTGCTTCCGTAACAGAAATCTTCAAGTTTGAGTAGAAGGCCTTTATGACTCGCTCATTATAATGATTTTTAATACCCAGCCATGTCGCATAAGGTTGCAGCCATTCTTTGACAGGATAGCCATTTTTGTCAAGATACTCAATATCCACAAACCCACATCTTTGCTGTATGGACCTTTTCTGAATATCCTCTGAGGCATCTTCAATAGGACCTTGGGCATAGGAGGAGTCGATGGGAACCATTGTGTCACCAGAAATGAGTTCTCTGACTCTGACTGTGGAAGGGCTTTTGGCTGGAGACTTGGATGAAGTACCACGAGTTTTGGCCATTTGAGAGGTTGGTTGAGAGGTGGAGGGTGGTGGATTTGAAGGGGGTGATGAAGGTCTATAGGTCAAGGCAGGATCTCCTTCAGGTAATGGTACTGTATCAGAAACGACTTGGGCTCTGATGTTCTTTGGAATACGCATTTTGGGTGCCATGGGAAGAGTTTATGTAGAGGGCTCAAGGATTATGATTGGTGATTCGAAGGGTTGTAACTGGTGAGGGAGAGTTATGGCTGATGATGATTCGAGTAGTGGGTACAGTTACGATGGTTACAGAGAGATTTGATGATTCGAACGTTAAGATTTGATGAAGGATGAGGAGATGAAGAAGAAACAAAATGCAATAAAGTGCGAAATGATGCTACAGTGACATATGTCAAGTATATAAGAGTGGGTGAGCTTAGAAAAGTAAGTAACTGTCAGATAAAGTGTACGTTACAAATGTTACCGTTGACGCCTAATCGATTACAGATGTCGCGTAATCGATTACAGAGTGTTGTCTCTGATTGATGAGATGCGCCCAATCGATTAATCCTTCCTTGTGATCGATCAGACAGTTCTGATCGATTATGCGCCTTCCCCTAATCGATGCTTCATTTTAGCCTAATCGATGCTTAATCGATTACAGGGAGTGTCCTGTGATCGATCAGGCTTACCTGATCGATTAGGCGATGGATTTTCTATTCTGAGCCTCTAAGTCCTGCATAAATTTTGATCTGATACTCCGATGCCTAAGTTAGTGTAATATCATCAAAACATCCTTAGATTGAAATAATTTTGATAACTAAAATAACTTACAATTCATTGGGATTTACCATTCCCAATTCTCTTCTGATAAACATAAATGGCTCAGTTGCTAGAGGTTTGGTGAAAATGTCAGCCAGCTGCAAGTGTGTTGAGATAAATTCCACTCTGACATCCTTCTTTTGCACATGATCTCTGATGAAATGATGCCTTACATCAATGTGCTTTGTTCTTGTGTGATGTACAGGATTTTTGGCTAGACTAATAGTGCTTGTATTGTCACAGAGGATTGGAGCTTCTGGAAACTCCATACCTAGATCCCTCAATTGATGCTTGAGCCATAGAACTTGAGTACAACAGGTTGCAACAGCAATATACTCAGCTTCAGTAGAGGATAGAGAAACACATGTTTGTTTCTTGCTTGCCCAAGAGACTAAGGATCCCCCAAGATATGCACATTGACCACTGGTACTCTTTCTATCAGTTTTGTACCCAGCATGATCTGAGTCTGAGTAAGCCATTAAATATTCCTGAGTTCCTTTTGGATACCACAGCCCCAGCTCCTGAGTTCCCACCAGATACCTCAAGACTCTCTTAACACATGTGTGATGCATTTCTTTAGGATTAGCTTGATATCTGGCACATACTCCTACACTGAATTGAATATCTGGTCTGCTGGCAGTTAGATATAAGAGGGAGCCAATTAGACCTCTATATGTTGATTTATTGAAGTCCTTCCCTTCTACATCAGCATCCATCACCACTGAGGAGCTCATAGGAGTATCTTCTTCCTTTGATAAATCCATTCCAAATTTCTTCAAGATTTCCTTCACATACTTTGATTGAGAAATGAAAATTCCATCCTTTCTTTGTTTAATCTGAAGACCTAGAAAGAAGTTGAGTTCCCCCATCATTGACATCTCGAATTCTCCCTGCATAATCTTTGAAAATTCCTCACAGAGAGATCCATCAGTAGCACCAAAAATAATGTCATCTACATAAATTTGTACAACAAGCATGCTTTTCTTTTTGTGTAAAATAAATAGAGTGGTATCAACTTTTCCTCTTGAAAAACCTTTTTCTAACAGAAAATTGCTCAACCTTTCATACCAGGCTCTTGGTGCCTGTTTAAGTCCATATAAGGCCTTTTTAAGTTTATAAACATGATCTGGTTTAGTGGCAATTTCAAAACCAGGAGGTTGTTCAACATATACTTCTTCCATGATATAACCATTAAGAAAGGCACTTTTTACATCCATTTGATAAAGTTTAAAATTTTTGAGGGATGCAAAGGCTAATAACAGTCTTATTGCTTCCAATCTTGCAACTGGAGCAAAAGTCTCCTCATAATCAATACCTTCTTCTTGGTTATATCCTTTAGCCACAAGTCTTGCTTTATTTCTGACAACAGTCCCATATTCATCAAGTTTGTTTTTGAAAACCCATTTAGTTCCAATAATAGGATAATTTGAGGGCCTTGGAACTAAATCCCAAACTTGACTTCTTTCAAATTGATTGAGTTCTTCTTGCATTGCAGTTATCCAATCACAATCTTCTAAAGCTTCTTCAATGCAAGTAGGTTCAATTTCAGAAATAAATGCAGAGAAATGTATTGCATTTTGAGTTTGATGCCTGGTTCTAACTCCTTCATTAACCTCACCAATGATTTGCTCAGGTGGATGATCCCTGTGATGTTTCCATGCTGATGGTCCAGCTGGTGCATCATGTGGATCATCTTCTTGTCTCTCTTCATGAGACTCATCTGGTGGAGTTAATGACTGAGTAGAATTTTTAACTTTCTTTTGAAAGGCTGATTCATCTTCTAAAGAAATATTCTGTTCAGAATCAGTTTCATCAAAGACTACATGAACTGACTCTTCAACAGTAGAAGTTCTTTTGTTGAAAACTCTATAAGCCTTACTTCTACTAGAATAACCAATGAAAATTCCAGAGTCAGACTTGGGATCGAATTTACCTAAATTTACCTTCCCATTATTGTGGATGAAACATTTTGAACCAAATACCTTAAGATGGCTTACATTTGGCTTTCTTCCTTTGTAAAGCTCGTATGGAGTTTTATCCATTCCCTTCCGAATGTAGGCTCTGTTTGATATATAACATGCAGTATTCATTGCATCTGCCCAGAATACCTGAGATACTTCTTTTCCATTCAGCATTGTTCTGGCCATCTCAGTGAGTACCCTATTCTTTCTTTCAACTACTCCATTCTGTTGAGGAGTTCTAGGAGCTGAGAAATTATGATTGATTCCATTTTCTTTGCAAAGCTCTAGAAAATCTTGGTTCTCGAATTCTCCTCCATGATCAGTCCTGATTGAGCTGATTTTCTTGTCTTTTTCATTCTGCACTTTCTTAGCAAACACATAAAAGGCATCAAATGTTTCATTTTTGGAGGAAAGAAACATAGTCCAAGTGAACCTAGAATAGTCATCCACAATCACAAGGGTGTACAGGCTTCCTCCTAGACTCTTCACTCTTGCTGGTCCAACTAGGTCCATATGGATTAGTTCCAAAGGTCTAGTTGTGGTGACTTCCTTCTTAGGTTTAAAAGAAGACTTTGTTTGTTTCCCCTTTTGGCATGCTTCACACACTAAATCAGATTTAACTTTCATATTTGGAATCCCAATAACCAAATCCCTTTTAATTAGCTTTTCTAGATGAGACATGTTAACATGAGCCAATCTTTTATGCCATAGCCAGCAGTTATCAGAATTGCTAATAAAACACTTTTCAGAGAGTTGATGATTCAAATCTACTTCATACAAGTTTCCATTCCTGTTGGCTTTCAATCTATATTTCATATTTGATTTGTCTATAGCCAATTCTTTCTTATCCACAATGAAGCATTCATTTGAATCAAAAATCACCCAATTACCTTTGTCAGTACTTTGACTGACACTCAGCAAGTTGTGGCAGAGACCTTCCACAAGATAGATATCTTTAACTGGACCAATATCTCCTTTTCCAGTAATTTTGCCAGACTGATTTCCACCAAAGCTAACCTTGGCCCCATCCTTCAGGATTAGATTGTCTAGTTTCTCTTTATCTCCTGTCATGTGCCTTGAGCATCCACTATCTATATACCACTTGCTATTTTTGTTGGATGCTTTGAGACAAACCTGCACAGACTAAGCAGATTTAGGTACCCACATTTTCTTGGGTCCTTTGGGATTAGCTTGCTGCCTTTGGTCTGTATAGACTTTAGGCTGATGTGTCCCTTTGGGGACCCATTTATAGTGTCCAGACATACAATGTTTCTTGGGGTAACAGGTTGATTCAGAATGACCCTTTCTATTACAGTAATTGCAAAACGAGAAAGGTGATGAATAATCTGAAGCTTTTCTGAAAAATTTCCAGTACGATTTTTCTTTAGACACAGACTTATTTCCTTTCATGTTCTTAGAGAATGAATCATAACCAATACCAGTTTTGTCTCTATATGCTTTTTGATTCATTAACATGACATCAAGAATTTCTGTGCTCTTAGTAAATTTCTTTAAAATTCCAGAAATCTTCTCATTTTCTTTCACAAGGTTTTCACAGTTTTTGCAATCAGAAGTTTCTTGAGAAAACTTTTCAGAATTCAGTTTACATTTTTCACAATCAAAATTATCAGCTTTCTTTTCAAGAACTTTGTTTTTCTTTCTTAAAGCAGAAACTTCCTTTGCCAATTTTTCAAATTCAATATGTAAGTCATCATATGCATCTTGAAGTTCTTGGAAAGATAGATCATCAGGATATACCTCATTATTGGAAGAATCTTCTCGTGCTACTAGACACAGGTTGGCAGCTTCCTCTGCTTCACTGGCTTCCTCATCAGAGCTGTCCCCCCATATAGACGAAACATAGGCTTTCTTTTTGCCTTGAAATTTTTCTTTCTTTTTCTCCTTCTCCTTGAATCTTTGGAGGCTTGGACATTCTGATTTGAAGTGTCCAGGCTTCTTACATTCATAGCATACAGGAACATTTTTCAGTGAATCTTTTCTGAAGTTGCTTGAGCCACCTCTCTGGAATCTTCCTTTATTTCTGAAGAATTTCCTAAACTTTCTGACCATAAAGGCCATTTCATCATCGTCCAGTTCTTCATCTTCTTCCTCATCCTCATCATCCTTTGCAGAGACAGTTAGTGCCAGATTCTTTTTCTTTTTATCTCCATAGAGTTCTCTTTGAACCTTGATGGTTGTTTCATATTCAGCCAGGCTTCCAAACAGAGAAGTGATAGAGCTCATAGATTCTCCTCTCATTTCTTGGATTGCAGTAGCCTTCATCTGCCATTCAGGAGTTAGAATCTTTAAGATTTTGGAGACTTGTTCTGCCTCAGAGATCCTCCTTCCAAGAGCTGTGAGATTGTTGATCAGATGAGTGAATCTAATTTCCAGGTCCCTTATTGGTTCCCCTTCTTCCATTTTGAACAAATGAAAGTCAGTGATAAGTTGTTCCACTCTTCTAGTTTTTACTCCACTGGTCCCTTCATGAGCAACTGCTAGGGCATCCCACATTTCTTTTGCTGTCTCTAGATGACAGACCCTGAAATATTCTTTTTGACTTAGGGCATTTTGAAGAATCAAGACTGCCTTGCTATTGAGTTCCAGATCATCCTTGTCATCACTCGTTAATTCCTGATGGAGTTTAGGCACTTGAACTCCATTTTCTGTTTTCATAGGAACGATGTCTCCTTCTTCAACTATCCTCCAGAGATCATAACCTGATGATTTGATGAAAACCTTCATCTTCATCTTCCAGAAGGTATAATGCTCACCATTGAATCCAGGAGGTTTGTTGATTGAACTGCCTTCAGGGAGAACATTCTCATATCCTGCCATGATAGATCTTTGCTTCTCCTGATCGTGGGATCAGATGAATCTGAGAAGACCTGGCTCTGATACCAAATGTAACAGGCAGGAAATGCACAAGAGGGGGGGGTGAATTGTGCTTTTAAAAAAAAAACTTTAATGAACAATACAGTTTATACTGGTTCAGCCCAACTTTTGGCCTACGTCCAGTTCTCCAACTTGGTAGTTGGGTTCCACTAGCTTTTCAAGATTTAAACGGGCTCTTGACAGCCTTTACAAGTGACAGCAAGAGCTCACCTCCTTACTAATCACTCCCCCTTACACTTTGTAAGATTACACCCTACTCTTAAGATCCCACTATCTTAAGAGTAATCCTTACTCAGATAATAAATACAAGTGTAGAGAAATTGTTCACTCAATTGAACGGATTGTGTTACACACTTAAGAATTTGAGAACAGTGATTGTTGAGAGAATTGAATGCAGTAGATACAAGATCTTTTAATGAAGTAATCAATTAATTCAACCAACTGCTTCTCAATGCTTTTATACTCTTCACTCTGAAGCTTGTGTAATAAATATGACCGTTGAGAGTTGTTCAGAGAGAGAGAGATCTTAATCGGATGAGGAGTGTTGAGAATGTAGCCTGTGTTGCATTTACTCCATTGTACTTCCTTTGCTTTTTGTTCATCTTTCTTTATCTATCGCTGGAGGAAGTAGGTGAGTTCCAACGGCTATATTGCTCAGATTTTGTGTCTAACGTAAAATTCCTTAAGTAGGTCTGAGCACTCTGTACTTGGAAAGCCTAAAATAGCTTTAGCCATTGATTTTGAATTATTCCCATCGCCACTCAGATTACAGCCTCTGATCGATTACAGGACTTGGTGGCTGATCGATTACATATCGATTATGTATAGATTAGGACCTGCATCACTCAACAATAGATTAGAAATTCATGAGCCTAATCGATTACAGGGACGCCTGATCGATTAAGCAAGACTAATCGATTACACTTAAACTTCCTCTAATCGATTACTTACCTCTGATCGATTATATTCAGATCACTCACAACTCTTCTAATCGATTACATGGTTCTGATCGATTACACATACCAACTTCTCTGATCGATTATAAGACTCTGATCGATTAGGCAATTTATCTATAATCGATTATAGGACTCTGATCGATTAGGCAATGGTCCTCTAATCGATCAGGCGAGCCTAATCGATTACATCAATTTCTCCTAATCGAAAGGCTAAGATCTCTCATCGATTACAGGGGTCTCTAATCGATTAGGCGACAACTTAGACTGAACTCTAATCGATTAGACAAAATGACTTGACTTGGAATCTATCTCTGATCGAAAGGGCTATCTATGCATACCTAAGACATATCATTCCAAACATTTATCACTCACTTACCTTATGCCTAAGATATGTTTGGTTATCATCAAAACCTATTATTCTAACAGATTTTTGTCATCATTTTGTCACGGTTTTTTGTAAAAAACCGTGACAATGTTCATGTGTCTGTCACGGTTTCGGAAACCGTGACATAAGAACCGTGACTATTACACCCTTTTTTTTGTAGTGAGTTATTGTGACTAAATACATAGTCACTATGAAATATCAACATCTATTTCTTTTTCTTCCTTAGGATGTCTTCCACCCTAGAAAGTACATTATGACTATTAAGTTATTCTTGTGTGTGAGGAGCCATTAGAGGTATTCAACCTAAATTTTATAGATACCATCCTTGGAGTACTTTGGTATCGTGTACCCTCCACATAGTTCGAACCATCCCAAGCCTGTAACAATGATAGAACATGGACACCACAAGACCCTTGCAAGGAATTTATCATACTTAGGCACATGGACACCACAAGAACCCTTGCAAGGAATTTATCATACTTAGGCATAAAACAAGCACACTTGACAACATAACCAACAAAGAAAATACTAATGTATCAACCTGCAAATGGTCTTTAATTTGCCTACCCTTAACCATTCTCTTAACGTAAAAAAGAGAAGACAAAAATTATAACAAAGTTAAATCACATAGCCATCTTTCTAATTGCATTTGTGTTACCATAAAGATTCAAAGTGATAATGGGATAGATAGTGCCATTGGGATGTGTAGTGGGTTCATGTGTCTCCACGTGTCATTGGAATGAATATATATTAAACAATTTTTTTTGTTACATAAACAAGTTTTTTTCATTGATAAGAAGACAACAAAATAATGGGGGGCTCACTTTTCCAGAAACCACCACAGATTACTCAAAGCTCAAAATCAGTAAGACTAAAAAAGGAACTCAACATTTTTGACCAAAAGATCAGTCCAATAATACCACTCACTGGTAAATAGGAGTTCTTTAGCATCGAGATTTTGAATGATCCTAAAATGCAAAACAAAAACCAACAATCATACAAGGCTAAAAACATGGAAACAAATGCAAAACCAAAATCCCACTAAAATAATCAGCAACATTCAAAAAACAATAAAGACATTGATATAAAAGAATAGTGGAGTGAGAAAAGCAAAGCTAAAAATGGGGGAAGAGAGTCAGTCACACCTCTCTAGTGAGCAAGGAAGTTAGACAAAGGGGAAGGACAGAAGGGAGATGATCGACGTGAGTGCTTAGAGAAAGAAAGGCGATACTTCTCTGCTTCTGCTGCTTTTACTCTGATTATGACCGTTGTGTTTCTTAGCATGTAGATGTCTAGATCCTCTTCATCGTGTTCCTCGCTATTTTTATACTAATTTCATGTTATTTTGTGGTTGTTTTCCATCCATCGACACTGGCTCAGAATCTTCCTACGAATTAATCACCACCAGCCATGATCGGCAGCGACATGCGACGAGCCTACCACCAGTAGCGATGATCGACGACGAGATGGAAGGCACATTTTAGAGTAAGAGGAACCAAGGAAGATGGAAGATGCACATTTTCGAGGGCTAGGAATTAGTAAGACATGTTTTGAAATTAAAATGGTAAAATGGTCATTTGGGTTTGGAACATAATAGAAATAAGGTCCCTTGGGACCCTATTTTAATTTCAGCATTTTGTGGAACCTCTATTATATTAAGTGTCCTATAAAGGACCCCAAATTAATTTTCCCTTTTCTTTATATAGATTTTATATTCTTATAGTTTCATCTAACTTTTATTTTTTTTTGACCTGGCATCTAACTTTTAATTAGCACTTTATAATTTTTCATTTTATATTAAATTCTAATTATATAAATATTAAGTTATTCCAATAATCTTTTCATTGAAGAATTAAATCAATATAATGAACCATCTTGTAATGTAATATTAGGAATGGATTTTTTGGGACAATATTATCCAATACATTTGATAGAGAAAGCTATTATTTTAACTACCTCTTGTAAACATGAAGCACGGGGAATAAGAATAACTAGACCTTATAGAGGAAAAGATGAAAAATTTCAGGAAAAACAATATGAAAATGAAGTACAGTTTCTACCAAATAATCAACTTGTAGAAATAATCTATATGATAGCAACATTGGATATAATTGAAGTAAAACCAGTTGAATATAAAACCATTGAACAAAGATTGATAGAAAATTATGATGATAATCATTTACCAACATGGTTTAATCCATTCAATTTATCCCTCACCATCCTTAGAAGAAATTTCAGAATTACCAGAACAATTGAAAAAAGCTATTAAAACATATTTTGGGATAGTAACTCAGCATATAGTCTTTATAAAGTGTTATTCTACAATAGTAGAAATAACTCCGGATATATTTTATCATCCTATCAATTTAATTTAACTAGGAACTACAAAGAAGCTTATTGATCATCAAGTGGAATGCAAAAAAGATATTGAGGATGATATGGAATTTATGCAAACTGTATCTAGAATTAGAGCCCAGGATCATCATATAATTTTCCAAGAGATGAACATAATATTAGCAATGTTAGAATCTTAAGTTTTGATGAGGACTGGCCCCATAAGATAACATAAGTAAATAAGTGTAAGTTACCTTTGAATTGAACAAGTAAAATCTGATAGGTAACAGATCACTATCGCTAGAGTAAAGACTATCGCAAATGAAAAGCCCAATAGATAGCAGATGGAAACTTAGCTGAACACTAAAATAAATATCACTATCGCTAAGTGAATCCCTATCGCTAATAGATAGAAAGAAATAGCAAATGAAGACTTAGAAATAACAAAGTTAATATCTATCGCTAAGTCCTTCACTATCGCTAAGAGGTACCGTATCGCTAGAAGTTCATTGAGAACATGGATAAATCAAAGGAAGAACAACTAGCAAGAAAATGAACTAAAATCTTTGAACTAATGGAATCAGCCAGCGATATCATAAGTTGCTATCGATAACAGGATTAGCTATCGATATCTAAATACTTGAGGAAATAACAAGTTACTCAGATAGCTAAACAAACTTGCGCTAACAAAGGTCACTAGCAGTAACGCATCTAGCTATTGATAGGAGAATTCTCATTGTAATAAACTTAGACAAACTGATAAGATGATACATTGAGCTAATAAACTAAGCTTGCGATAACACTTGCCATGCATTAGATGAATACTTGTTTAGCTAACAGCTCAAGTGCAGGAATGATACTATGCAGTTAGCGATAGCAAAGCATGCTAGCGCTACTGAAAAAGCTGCTATGCAAGTACAGTTGGTACAGGTGCTCATAACGCTCAGTCTACATCTCTCTTAGGTCATCCTACGCAAGAGCAGTTGAAGCTATAGCAGAAAGTTAACCTCGATGAAGAAACTGCATTAAATGCCAACGGCTATGAGCTCTCAACGACTATATTCAAACGGCCTCATGAAGATGAACGCAATGACAAATCTGAGAACAGATATAAATATAGAACTTGAGCATTTATGAAGAACTGACGAAAAACAAAGAATATTCACAAACACATTCATTGCTCTCTGATCTGTGTATTTATTGTTCATATTGATTTTATTTGTAATTAAGTGATTATCACAATCCGTTCATTAAGTGAACTTTATTATTGAAATCCTCTATTGTTCAAGGTTGTTCTAAAGCTTGGTGCTTTGAGAACAGGGTAGTAACCTTACAGGTAGTAAGGGGGAGTGTTTAGAGGGATTCTAAAACTTTGTAAAGGTTGACAGGTGAACCTGCGTTGTAAAACCTGTGGTTAGTGGAACCCAACGAGGAGTTGGAGAACTGGACGTAGGTAGTGTTGGCCGAACCAGTATAAAGATTGTGTTGCATTAAATAGTTTTTATTTCTTTTGGAAGCACAATTCACCCCCCTCTTGTGCAATTGCCATTCTCAAGCAACAGATGAGGAAGCTGCATGGGTATACTTTTTATGATCGACTACTTTAATTTATAAAGAGTTTTAAATTGTTCCAATTTGTCAGAAAAGCCCATTCCAACTGAATTGAAGTTGGAATATTATTTGAAAAGAAATTTTTTTAAATTTTTCGTATTTTTGGGCTTCTGACATTAAACAAGTGGTTATAAATCAATTAAAATACTATAATATAGTATTAAAATTTTAGGTGTTACACAAGCTCCAAGGGAACTCAAGGATATTTTGTTGAATGATTGCATGAACAGATTTGTAAGGTCTGGTGGTTAGATAAAGGGTGCAAGTTGTTATAAGAGAAAAAAAAGAAAGCTGCTATCATTGTTTTAAACCAAAAAGGAAAATATCTTATTTAAATTCCAATTGATTTCCTAAGTTGCCTAATTAATCTCATTGTATGTGATTGTTATGTTGAAGAGCACCTAACCGTTGGGGTTTATATCAGAGTAGTGCCGCCTCGAGTCCGCTCTCCAAGAAATTAAAACCCGAGGGGATAGTGGAAGTTAACCCCGGGTGTCGATCTCAAGGAGCCTGGTGTAATTTGATTCCTAATAGCTAATATGCAAACTTGAAAAAGCGAGTAAAAAGCATTTTTGTTTGGTTTTAGTATGAAGTTTGGTATGTGGTGTGTTCAAAAGTCAAAGTAGAAGAATGGGTTTAAAAAGTGAGATTTGGATGAAGATGGGATAAAGATCATTCTTGATGAATGAAAGCTTCGGGAATCATTGCTTCTAAAGGTTTTTAGGGGGTTTAATTGATTTTCTAAAGAACCCTAGAGGAACCCCTTTAGGCTAGATTTAGGTTAACTTAATTAATGCCGGAACCCCAAACATTACTTAATTTAACCCAAGTTGATTAAGTTCAAAATCAAGAAATAATTAATTATGCAAGACTTTTAATCCATAATTTGGGCCATCCCACCATTGCTCTAAATTTCTCTCTAAACACTAATCCATTGATTGCCACCCATACAATAAATTAAGGCCTAAAGAATGCTTGCCCAATGTCTCAACACAATCAATTAATTCTTATGCCATCTCCCTTAAGCAAACAACTTAACACTCTTAATCCACTAACCAAGCCACCTTACATTAGCACATGATTTTCACAAAGAGGATAATAAAACTATGAACCCATAAATTTCATTAAACTCAAAGTTAATAAATAGCAATGTCAAGCATTTGAACAAGAAGGAAATAACATCAACATAGTTTTTAACCCTATTACAATATACAAAATTCAAGCACACAACCAAATGCCATAAATACACTCCTAGAACCCTAGAAAAGCATAAATACAACAAATAGAGGAAGGATTAGAACTAGAAAAACTCCCCTATTCAAGCTTCAAGCTCATCTCTTGGCTCCCACCACCAAGAATGGTGGAGCCTAGCTGCTACTCTCCATGGGAAGAACAACAACTAAGGTGGGAAGGAAAGAGGCCATGGATTTGGGTGGAAGGAAGTGAGAAAGATGAAGATGGAGATGAGAAATGAGAGAGCTAGGGTTAGGAAGTGAGTGGTGGCTCTAAATCTGCCCTAATGGGGTCTAAGTTTCGAGTTTTATGTCCCCCAAGTCGGGTCAAGTGAGTGGATATCAAATTGGATTTGAATCAGGCCCAAAAATGCGAGCTAATATCTGCAGAATTTGCGTGGCTCGCGCCACGGTGAGCTAATGATGCTTCTGGCCCATTTTTGTTTAGTTCTCCGTGGGCTCGCTATGGTAAGGCCACGACGAGCTAGCTTTGTCTATGGAATATTGGGCTTGGCTCGCTGTGACCTTTTTCGAACTCCAGTTTCTTCTGCTCCTTCGTTTGGCCTTCTTCTTCATCCCAGGTCCGGTCTTTTGGTCTTGAACGACCCTGCAAGTGGAAACAAGACTAAACAAGGATCAAATAGCCCTATAAACCAATTCATACAAATTAATCTACAATTATGGCCAATCGACCCTAATCTAACACTCATTTCACTTGAGAGTTTGAGACATTTAATTAGACATTATTAGACTAAACTTGTATCTTAATCATGTTAATTACCTCAAATCAAGCATATAAAAGCATTACAAATCAGAGATTTTTCATATGTAGAGTGTGATTTGTGTCAGGTTGAGCATAGGGAGGCTTCATTGTTTCAATGAATTGTGTGTGGCTGCAAGAGGTAACCGTTTCCACTTGTTGTGTGTGTTTGTGTTGTTCATAAGAGTATTTTAAACTCTTACAAGTTTTTGGATTATGGATGTTATTGATAGATTATATCAAACTAGTTAAAGTATTCTGAAACTCTTACAACTTCTCGAATATGATGATACATATGAACTGAATGAATTTTGAACCGATTATTTTGATACACACAGTCATGTGGGATCCTTATTGTTAAAAATAGCTTATTATATGGTGTATCATGGTTTTGGAAATGATATTGATGGTTTTGGAAAATATTGCATCACTTGCTTTTGAAATATTGGAAAGGTCAAGTGCCTAATTTTGATTAAATGTGCATGATGTGTTATATGCATATGATGTTCTATAGATTAGCACCAATGCATTGGTTACTTTTACCGCTATATGATGAGGTACCCTATTGGCCTAATTATTTTTATCGGTGTACTAGGTATGTGTTGGACCCATTGAATACTACACCTTAGGTGTGCTGGTATAGGCTGGAACCCCATCCAGCACTACCCTTGTGGAACTAGGTATAGGCTTGAACTCCATAGAGCTCTACTTCTCTATGGTTTTGGGTATGGGTTAAGACCCTTATCGAGTTTCACTTTGTTTTTCTTAGTGGTAGGGAACACCCGTAACGATTTGCAAGCCGAACGTTTCGGATGGTTAAGAATGGTTTTGCAAAAGTTATGGTATAATATATATATATATATATATAACAATTTGAAAAAGGTTTTTGGCATATTGCATATTCTTGGTATTTGCATTGCTCATACATGTTTTGAATATATATATTGTAGGGTTAAGGGTAAAAAATATACATGTGATTTTGTCAAAAGTTCATCCAGCACCAAATGTATGTTTTGGACCAAAAATACACATGAACTTTCAAATTAGATAAAAAATACACATCTATAGTTAAATTAGGATAAAAAATACACATGTGATTTTGTAAAAAGTTTCGTCCAGCACCAAGCGTAAAGTAAAAATAACATTACACATTCTAGGGCATGATTTTGAAGAGATGAGGGGCTAGAATCTTGGTGCTTTAGTGGTGTGAAGGTGGCTCTAGCTTTAATAGGAGAAATAGGGGAGTTATTTGTTTTCTCATGCTCTTTTCCTTCTGTATTGAGTCTTGTGGTTGCATTTCTCTTTGTATATTTGGATTTGAGACATGATTTTCCTTTCTAGTTGTCTATGAATTGGAATACTTGTGTTGGATATTGAGTTATATTAATCGAATGATATTTATGTTTAAATTTCCTATTGGGCTTATGATGCTATATGATTTTTAGTGGTTTCTAGATTGTATAATTTAATTTATCCAATTGAATGTTGTGTTTCAACATTCTTGCGAGGAATCGATTTTCAAAACCTAATTTCCAACACACACCATGTGGAGCCTAACACTAGCCCTAAGTAATGGCTATGATAGTGGTCGCTAGATTAGTCACTAATTAGGGCTAGGAGACCCCTAGTGGTTGCTTGGGAATTTTTCAATTATACTTGGTGAATCTTTAACTCCCAATATTAATTTTAATGAAGTGTGAGAGACATCGTAACACTACCAAAGCCCATTTTATAATATTACCCTTAATCCAAACACCTTTTACCTTTTGATACAAAATCACCACAAAGAAGTAACTTGCACTTTTCACTAGTTTCATTAAATGAATTTTCAAAACCAAAACCCCATACCTTTTTACTATTTTAATTGCATTTAGCTAGTTTAGGTAGATTAAAAGACTTCCCAAGTGAAATAACCCAGGATTGCAACCTATATTGCAATCCTTGGATTAAATTTTGATCTTAACCCCCAAGGCACATTAGGGAAAGGTTAAATCAATAGCACAGTTTTAGGGGAGTCATTTTTAACTCCCTAGGTTAGCTAAGTGTCAATTGAAATTATTGACTAGGGGTAGGAGTTGTAGGGTTAGATTTAGGTCATTTTCATCCTTAGGTTAGTTTACATTTTCTTGTTTTGCAACGCATCAAGTTTCTAAAGAAAATACCAAAAATATTTCTTGCCCTTTGTTCTTGATTGAGTTTTGATATTTGCTTAGGTGCATTGCTGGACTTTCTTGCACCTACTTGTGATTACTTGGTTTGCCATACTTCCTCACTTACATACATAGTGTAACACCTTACTCTAGGGACATTCTTTAGAGTCCTTTGATTGAGTTTGAACCACTAATGCTATTAGGAATCCCAAGAATGATAGAAACTAAAAGCTTTTTCTCAAAACTCTTACTTGGAATTCTAACTTTGAAAATTCACAGTTAATTCCTTTTAAACTCAAAAATAGTGGTTCAAAGCTCAAACTTTAGCTCTTTAAATATTCTTTATCATCATAATAAAACTTTGGCTCAATCTGGTCCCATTATCATTGAAAAACCTTCTTATATTTTCCAGACATATTAGAATTTCGCAGGAAATTCCTGTTTTTACGTCTAACTTGTAAAATTCATATCTCTTAATCTACACGTCCAAAAATTATGCATGAGTATTTGATTTAAAGCTCAGGACGTTTACTATATATCTGGAAAATATCATGGGCTAACTTAAATGATAACCTAACGAAATATCTACCACAATAAAACTTGTACATATGCTTTCATAACTTTTCTATGTGTAGATATAACTTTCTACTTGAAGGAGAATTCAGGTTCTTGGTTTCTTTGCACATCTTTAAGCTACTTAAGCTCCTTATGGTGTCTATAGATACAAACCAAAATATGATAACTAACCCATAAATTCCAAAAGTACTCTTTTTATCTCCTTGCCTTTAGCTAATGATCCACCGGCTTCTCCTTTCCTCTAGAAGTGCTCTGTCCTATGGGTGGGACATGGAAAGAGGGGGTGAGATTTGGGGAAATCTCCGTAGCAATAATCACAATTAGTATATAATGCATGGTAAAAATTGTGCATGTAAAAACTGGCCAATGAGAATAATACTTTACAAGCTGATAACTGTAAACTGAGAACTGTAAACTGTAAATTGTAACTAATTTCACACATGATCATGGCAAAACGAACTGAGTAAGGATATTACATATTCTTATGCCTAACTGCAGCATAAATGGCAAAACTATACATGCAACCAAAACACATATACAAAATTGCAAATTAAAGCTACCTCTAACTGGCTCTTTCTACAGCACTTCTGCTTTGATTTCCTTCTGGTGAAATTGAAGGCGGTTCAATTCCTAACCTTAATAAATATAAGCAAGGAGATTACTTTTGGTGTATGGGATAAACCTTGTACTATTCTTTCTCTTAAAATTTCGGCCTTAGCCCATGTAAATTCCTTCTCTAACTTTTAACCATAAATCAAAACTTCTTCTATTTCTTACATGCTATAACTTGAGGCCCTTATTCTTAGTAAGCATATGAACACTTTCTTCTCCCATTTATAATTACTTCTATACAATTCAACTCTTTATCTAACTATAGAATTGTATAAACTTGAAAATAGGGAGATAAGAATATACTTACCAAGAACTTTAAGAAAACTTTCTACTATAACTCCTTCTAACTAGGCCTCCTTCTTTCTCTATTTTTCTTCCTCTTTTTCTTTCTCTTTTTTTTTTATTTTTCTCTTCCTTTCTTCCTTTCCTCTTTGCCTCACCGTCCTCTCACCTCCCTTGCATTATTTCTTGGCTTCCAACTCCTTATATAGGCCTTTGTTGGACTTGGAGAGCAAGTTACCTTAATAACTTGGAGAGGAAGCTTTTGTTTCTTGCTTGACATGTGTCTTACATGATAAATATGTGGTTGTCTTCTCTTGGAAGAGAAAACCACGTTTTGTGGCTATTATGAGAGGGAAAGAGCTTCCTTAATAAGCCAACAAAACTTCTCAAACAAGAATTATGACTTGACTTGGTGGGCAAGTAGGTAATAGGCTTGGAGAGGAAGTTTTGGACATGTGTAAAGGAGGAAAAATAGGTGGATTACTCAATCTAGAAGGTCTGCCACGTTTTAGTGGCTGCATGAAGCTAAATGGCTTCTTCTTGAAGCCCAAAAATTTATATCTTGAAGACAAAACTTCATGCAAGTGCCATGTGTCCTTGCTAAAAAAAAGTGTCTTTATTTGTAACAAGATGGATAATTATTTTGGGATTATTTGACATGTCCTAGACATGTAAATTAAGCGCTTCTATGATCCCAATAATAAACTTCCACATGAATCTTGCTATATATAAACTTTTGGAACATATAATTTACTTATTTCGAAAGCTCATAACTATTTTGGGCCCTTAATCTTATAATAATTTCCTTTATAAAACCTTAAATAACTCTATTTTCTTAAGCCCAAATTAACTTCTACTAACTTCCTTTCTGATATACTCAAATAGCTACTTTGGAGCTATTGAGATTTTCGGGATGTTACACATAGCTTCATACTTCAATACATACTTTAGCATACACACTAACATCACACTTCCTTACCATACTCACTTGCATCCTCATTCATCCATTTTCTCTTGAATTTATTCAAGAGCAATTTTGTTTGAACCTTAGTCTACATTTATTGTCTGCTTCTTATGTATGACTCGAGGGAACCTTAGAGGCCAAGCACTTTACCTTGAATACCCAGTGATTGAGAGGCACCTAACAAGATTGAGAAAAACATAGAGAGAGGGAACCTCATCACATCCTTGATAGTTTAACACCCATCCTCTTGTCAGTCAAGCATTAAGAGTGACCCAGAACCAATAGTGAGTGTGAGCCCAACACTAGAGACATGAAGGGAGATCACTATATTCCTAATGCCCACATAGATCCAAGCTTAGGTGTCCAAGGAGAGATGGCCAAGAGGAAGGACAAATATTTAATAGTGGTGAGCAACCTAGAAGAAGAACCATTAGGGAAGCCACCTCAACTAATATTGACCATAACCCTTTCTTGAATGCATTTCCCACTGTTCTTATTGATTATAAGATTAAAGGGTTATTGATACAATCCTTACCTAAGGCTTATGGTTTGCAAGAAGATGAGCCACATGCCTATTTTGATGAGATCTTCCTACACATGAAACTAGTGAGAGCACAAGTGGAAGATATTATGTGGAGAGTGTTCCACCTCACTCTAGAAGACAAGGCTAAATAACGGTACATGAGCCTATCCACTCTCAATCTGGAAGCCCTAGCCTCTTGGGGCAACTTGAAGCAAGCTTTTCTAGAGAAGTTCTATCCGACTACTAGAACATCTGCAAGAAGAAAGGAAATCAACTCCATCACTCAAGAGCCAGATGACTATCTCTTTGAATATTGGTCAAGATTCCAAGACCTTTTGAAGAGGTGCCCTCATAATCAAATTCCATATTAGCAATTAGCCCACACTTTCTACTAGGGATTAAGAGAAAGAGATGAAGACAAGTTGGATGTGGCCACCAGTGGATCATTCATTGACTACACACCAGCAGAAGTAAGGCATATAGTTCATAATCTTGCTTTGGCCAGGGAGAATTATAGTTCATCAAGAAGGCCAATCCTCAATCTTCAAAGGATTGACTCTACCTCACTTCATATCCCTCAATTGGAGAAACTTGAAGCCGAGTTCAAGGCAATGTATGCTAGGTTGGATAAGCTTTTTGGTCCACCTTAACCATAAAAGTCCAACTGGAAGAGAATTGATGGCCCCTTCTTGTGATTATTGTGCATCACATATGCAACTATCAAGCCACTGCCTATATAAACCGAATGAATGTAATGCAATGTTTCAACAATGAGGGGTGGAGGCAAAATCCCAAGTTTAGTTGGCACCAAGGTGGAAATCTACCAAGGCAATTCCAAGACCACCAAGGTGAATCCTCTTAAGCCATGGTTCCAATGAGAAGCAAAAGTTCTCCCAATGTGCTTCATATAATTGCGTTATTTGGGAATTGATTTATGGGTTTGAGTTATTGATGTTGAGTTTTCGTAGCGATAGGTGATTCCATTAATCAATTTTCCTAAAGGAGCTATGTCATAAATCAAATCTATGTGCATGAGTATGATTAGGTAGAGTTCCATAAGTTGGATGATTTGATTATAGTCTAGCATTATTGGTTGTTGGATCCGAAGGATATTGAGTGACTTTCACGGGACCAAAGTTATTCTATCTATTGGAACCTACTTCCAGTTAATGTAAGATTATAGCTAATCTAATAGGTCTATTCAGGTTGAGTGGGTTCTTAATTGACTTATTCCTTCAATTAAGGCTAATTATATCCACTTGTGTTGAACTTCCAATAATGTAAGTTAATATTTTCTTACATGTCATCCCTGGCCAAGTGAGCATCCCATCATCCCACTCCATCACCTATCCATATTTATCCTAAAAATACCAAAAACAAGTCTTTGTATTCCTTTTATGAAAAATACCAAAAATAACTACTCTTAATCCCCCAATTTTATAGCTTTAGTTGCATTTAGTTTCCCTAGGATAGTTCATTAGACTCCTTGAGAGACGATACAGATCGCATTACTATAGTGCAATCATTGGTTAGAAATATTTTGCATTTATATCCTAAGGCGTTTAGGAAGGTGGCAAATCAATGGCGTCGTTGCTGGGGAGTCATTTTTGACTCCTAGGTTAGCTAAGTGTCAATTGCTTATTGACAAGGGGTTAGTTGCTTTTTAGGTTTTAGTTTAGTTATAGGTTTCATTTGCAATTCATATATTGAGAAAATCCAAAAAAACAATTTGTTCTTGAAGTTTGTTGTGTTATTCTAAATTAGATTAGAATTGGCTTTGTTACGATTGAATGCTATCTTGCTTGCACATCGATTGGAAATTGTTCAAAATACATTGGTACTCACACTACAGTTTGCTGTCAATTTTAGAAAAATGAGCTTTGGTTTCCTAAAGTTTTGGGCCATTCTAAGAAAGTTCAATAGCTATCCTATTGGGTGTGGTGTATTTTGCCCAAATTCCATCATTTTGGGTACTTTCTCAATTTTTCTTTATTTTTTGTATTTTTCCAGATTTTAGGATAGTTTTGTTTTTTTAGTCTTTCTTCTTTGATTTTCTTTCTTTCTTAGTTTGTTTGAGTTGGCTTCACCCATCATTCATTCCTCCATTGCCCATTTGATCTTGTGGTGCATTTTACTTGCTTGCTTGATTCTTTGGAACTAAATCATTGAATTCTCATGTCTTGGAATTATAGAAACTTTGGTTACAATCATGATCCATTTGAGTGTTCTCATTCTTTTGTAGGAAATAATAAAATGATGGAAGAGGAGCATTCTTCAATTCATGATGAGCTTAATGAAATAAAGGCTATTTTCGAATCGCTCCGCAAATCCTATGAATCACCATGTTGAGACCAACCTTATCCTCCACCCAACCATCATCCATACTTTGAACACCCTTATCCACCAAATTATTCTTGATACCATGAACCTTATTATCCATCATGCCCTTCATCATATCATTCTCCATATCAAGCCCCACAACGTGAACCTTCACCCCCACATACAGGTCATATTGTGAACCATCTTCTCAATTCCATTGGCCACCACCCCTCCAATTTGAACCATACACCCCATCCCAACCTTGCCCACCACCACTTCACCATTCATATCAAACTACATACCAACCACCACCTTGTGAACCTTCATCTCCACCCAAACCCATCAACCCTGAGCAAACAGAGCTCGATGCTTTCTTTGACTGTTCTGACATGGATGACTCTCTAAGCAATCTAAATAGGAATTGGAGGAGTTATGGGAGTTAACTCGTGCATTTTACTTTCATGTACTATGGAAAAGAACAAAAGGAGAAGAATGAACCCCATGGCCTTATGATCCTAAAGTCGAAGGGGAGAGATCAAATAAAGAGCAATATCCCACATCTTTTATGGAAGAACCCCAACCCTAGTGGTGACATTTAATGAACCCACACAAGTTGAAGAGATTAAGCAAGCTACCTCACAACCTAAAGACGAAATGCACTCCCCACTAGGTAATCCTCCTATCCTTGAGGAGATTAATCATTCTTTGGTTGATTCCTTGATTGAACATGCTACTACTCTTGAGAGTGAAGATAAGGTGGATGGGGAAATTATTTGTGAATTTCCTCATAGTTCTATTGATGAACATGCTCACTCTAGTACTACAGTTCAATTGAGAATGTTGCTTGCACTATCCTTAATTCTTCTTATGATGAACATGCTTCTCTCCTTAGTACTAGTCATGATGATGTTGTTGAATTAAATGTGATTAAATATTGTTCTTGTGTTGAATATGAAATTTGTGTGCATTGCTATGATGTGAAAAAACACTTGCTTGTTGAATTTAAAAAGCATGCCTTGGACACATGAGTAATTCTACTATTGAATATGATGCATCTAATAGTACTAGGAGTGCTGAAATTTCTAAGCATGAGATAATTGAGAATGAGAATTACATTGTGGTTGAGATTGTAAATGTTTTTAGCCCCATTAGATTACATGATATTGATAGTACACCTATGAAAGATTATCCATGCATGGATGTTGATATTGTTGATGATAGGAGATCTTTCAAACAAATACTATCTTATGATCTTCCACCTGATATATCTGATAGGGAAAGTGTTTGTTGTGCCTCACCCCTACTTTTCCCCTTTCTTTATCCACCCTCTCTTTCACATGTGTAAGCGATGTTACGTGCCCCAAGCTTGAGTTAGACCTCACTATTTTTGATACACAGACACTTGAGTGTTTTAAAAATGAAATTTTTTGTTTTGCTCCTACTGATGGGAGCATGATTGACTTCCTTGATTGTAATTCTCATTTAGATAAAATGTTTCCTTTCCTAGAATTTGGTATTGCTCTATTTCTTGTATTTTTCTTGTAGGAATTGAAACACCTCACACCAAGGAAAGAGCATGTGGGAGAAGGAACATACATGAAGGCATATATGTTTCTCATTAGGGATGAGAACTTCTCCTACAAGAGTTTGAAGAGTTTTAAATGCAAGGTTGTCCCTTTCCTATACTTTTTGCTTTACACTGCATATTGATTGGGTATTGTTTTGACTAGATGTAGTGTGTAGTTTAAGTGTGGGGGAATGAGATCTACTAGTAGGATAATAGTTGGTGTTTTTTGTTTTTGTTTTTGGCTCCCCATATTTTGTTGATGGTTGCCTATGCTTATAGGTGTTGTTCTTCTTTATATTTGATATTTGGATATTTTACACATTGAGTACAATGTTTTGTTTAAGTGTGGGGGGGTAGATGTGTATTTTGAAGTTTCCATGCATGATTTCCTATGATTAATTGTTTTGGGTTAACTTTGACTGATTTTCAAAATTTTTTTAAATTTGGCTTGAGTTATTCTTGATTTGTTGAGAGTAAATTCAAGTGTTTTCCAAAATGTTTGTTTTTGTGAAAACCTGTTTGCCCTACTTGTTCAAAACTTGTGCCAGTAGAGACCCATCTTAGGTTGTTTGTTATCTTGGACTTTGGATAGATTTTGCAATGCTTTTGTCCTTTACTTTTCAATTTTCAAGAGTTAGACATGAGATATGTTTAAGGCATGTATTGTGAAAATTGCTTTGTTAATTGGTTGTTGAATGGTGATGCGTCACTTGAAGAGCACCGAAATGGAAAGAAATCAGTGTAGTGCCGCCTCAGATCTGCTTTCCAAGAATTTAAGACCCAAGGGATAGTAGAAGCTATCCCTGGGTGTCGGTCTCAAGGAGCCTTAGTGTAAATGACTACCTAATAGCTGAATGCGAAACTAATTGGACGGGAAAAACATTTTGTAGTTGATTTTTGAGATGTAAAAGAGAAGTTTGTATGAAAAGTGTTGTATGTTCAAGGAAGAATTGAGATTGGATTTAAGCGGGAGATTTGGATTAAAAGGGATAATTATTCTTGGTAAATGGAACCTTCGGGAATCATTGCTTCTTAAAATTTTTGGGAGTTGAAAATGGCCAATCTCCTAAAGAACCCTAGAGGAACCCCTCTTGGCTAGGCTTAGATTAATTTAAATAAAGCCGGAACCCCACACGTTACTTAACTTAACCTAAGTTGATTAAGCACTCGACCCAATTAAATCCACTAATCGCAAGGGACTATTAATCCTACAATCGGGACCCCGAATTGCAACCAAATTAGCCTATTAATTCCAATTTATTGGTGGAACCCCATCCAATAACTTGAACCCAATAGGTTGAAGTCCAATGTCACTCAAGCAATTAGTAGATTTACTTGCCAATTTCTAAACATAAATACTTGACACCATGATCCACTAAACAAGAACCCTCATTTAGCACAAGATTTTAACAAGAAAACATATATTAAATGATGAACCCATACAAATAAAATATTCTCAAGTCAATAAGTTCAATGTCAAGCATCCATACAAAGAAAATAAACAAGATAGGTTGTTTCTACCACTCTCATACAAGATATAGAAAAAGCTTACAACCAAATGCATAAGACAAATCCTAGAACCCTAAATAATTTGAAATATACAAGAGGAAGAGAGAGTGGAGAACAACACTCCCCTTTGAAGCTTCAAGCTCCTCCCTTGAGCTCCATCACCAAGAATAAATGGGCTTAGCTGCTGCCTTTCATAGGAGAAGCATCAACCAAGGTGGAGGAAATGGTGGAAGCCATGGATGTTGGGTGGAGAAGAAGGTGGAAGATAAAGATGAAGAGAAGAAAAAGAGAGAGCTAGGGTTTAGGAGGATGTGTGGTGAACCAAATCTGCCTTCTAGGGTTTAGATTTTAGTATTTATAGGTCCCCCAAGTCGGGTATAAGAGTGGGTATTGAGTTGGATCCGAATCAGCCTGAAAAAAAAACGAATTGAAATTTCTGTAGAACGCAGGCTCGCCGTCAGCTCGCCACGGCGAGCTCCAGTCTTCTTTGCCAAATATGGGGCTTGCTTGCCGTGGCGAGCCAACTTCCTTTCTGCCTCTTTGGGGGTACCCTCGCCGTCTGCCTCGCCGTGGCCAGATGATTTTGCCCCCTTGTTTGGCCTTCTTCTTCGTCCAGAATCCGATCTTTGGTCCTTGCTCGACCTTGTAAGTAAAAATAAGACAAAAACAAGATCAAATAGCCCTATAAATTAATCAATGCAATTAATCTACAATTATGGCTAATTAATCCTAATTTTACACTCATTTCACTTGAGAGTTTGAGACATTTAATTAGACGTTATTAGACCAAACTTGCATCTTAATCATGTTAATTGCCTCAAATTAAGCATATAAAAGCATTACAAATTAGTGATTTGTCAATCACCCATTTTTCCAAACACAAACCCTTTCATATTTTCCATTAGTCACCCCTTTGAGCCCTTAACTTGTTTTATTTACACTTCTTAGATTGTTATACGTAGCACCTGCCACTTTACATTTGTGAAGGACATTTGTATAAGAAAGTTAGATGCCATATATGAAAAAAAAAGAAAGAAAAAAAATCAAAAAAATTTGAAAAAAATAGAAAAACGTGAAAAAGTGAAAAAAAAAATAAAAAACAAATAAGTGAGAAATAAGGCATCTTGAGAAATTTGGCTAGTATGTGCTTTAATTTGTGGCCTTCATTGCTACCGAGGGTGTTTTAACTTGCATGTGCATCTCAACTATCTTCCTTTCATATGTTACATCTTATTCCATCTTTAGCCTTTCCAACGTTACAAGCTTTAAAGTCCTCTTGATTCTTTGCATGTGTGCTAAATTAATGGAGATTTTGAGAATTATTACAAGCATATGGTAAATTGCATGTTGAGCAAGTAGAGGGAAATAACCCATAATTGTGAGATTGTGCGAAACACTTTATATCCTTAAGAGTGCTCACATTTCGCTATTTGATTCTCAATTTCATTGTCAATTTTCTCTTTGCATATCTTGAACATGTCTTCTTCCAACTTAAGATTGTTCTTTAGCTTAGGCTTTAACCATTGTGAGTCTATGCTTTCTCCAGGAGTACAAAGGTCTAAGTGTGGGGGAATGATTGCACTTGGTTATGACATGTTTTTATCCACTAATTACAGGAAATTAGCATTTGTTTTAGGCTATTAAATGGAGATTTAGGCACTTTTATACTTAGGATCTAAGATTAGAGAGTTAATTGCATTTTTATTGTAATTTGAGCATATTAGGCATTTAACTCATGCATTTATTTTTTCTGGACTTGAAATACTTCACATGTGCTTAAAATTTCCATTGTAGGTGCAAAGCACAAAGGTCAAAGTAAGAACAAACCAAATAGGAAACTTCTACAAAAAGGAAACTTTTGCAAAATAGGAAATTTCCTATTGGATTGGTTGATTGGGTTTGCCTAAAATATTTCCTTTTTGTAATTTCTACAAGAATAAGTAACTCTAGGCCTAAATGGATTAGGAAGTTTCCTAATTAATTATCCTACTCACTATTTCCTATCTTGACTAGGTTTCTTGAAGTTTGAGTGATAAGGTCTTCCCAATCCTTTCCTAATTGATAATCCTAGTGGGAATAGAAGATCTTAGGCCAATTTGGATTATAAATATGTTGCCTAGTGTGCCTATGGAGGGGGAGGAAGAATTTACACATACAACACGCAAATTCTCTCATCTCTTCCAAAAATTCCCCCTCCATTCCATAATGCTTCACCGATTCACCACAGAGTTTGAGTTGCAGATAAGAGGCGTCACAAGTAAATTAATTAGATTGAACTTGATACAACAATAGTCCTTGTGGGAATATCTTTAGTACTTGATGACCCGTACGTTTGCGATTGACCTATACGGTGAAAAGCTCGGCGCAACTCATTGGTTGTGGGACACGGTGGCTTTGGATCATTCTCGTTCCCACCTGTTCTATTGCTTATTTATTTATAACACATTCCTTATTCATAGGGACCTGCTGTTCGACATTCGAAATATTATTCCCAAATTTTTGAGAATCCATTTTTGACATCGGAATGAATTTTTGCATTAAAACACCACCATTAAGAGAAACATTAAAACATAGATATGGCTTGGAATGGAATCAGAAGTGGGACAACGATGTTGTAAGAAGTCTCTTGTGGTACATTACACGTACTCTTCCGGAGTTACCATGGACACCCCAATGTTATTTTCTTTAAGGTTACTGCACTCATGTGGTTAATTAATATAAACGAGCAGAGTCGTTTGGACAGAATAGGGAATTTAAATAACTTAATTGAATGTAGCCTATGCTATACGATCTAGCTGAAATGCTTGTGTCTAGCGCTCAACTTCCTTGGTACGCAAATATGAGATCTAGTACAAATAATTTTTGAGAGATTAAGGAGGCGAAATGAGCAACTTATTCGTTAGGTATTTTTCACATTATTATATTTTATGTGAGCTTAAATGTCAAATAAACTCATACAAAGAGAAAATTTAGGCGAATCAATTTATTTGTAACTTATGTAGCCTTCTTTGGATTTTCCAAAGTCAGCTAGGCACTGTATTGAAGAGCAGAACGAGTATTATATACCAATCTACATATCAAACAGATTAGTTTTAGAAAACTCTTAAGCAAAAGAGGTAGAACAGATAAACAAATTAATATATTTTTTACCAAATTTACTTTTAAAATTGTTGGTATACTTAGAATTGATGATATTATAATACTAAGGGACATGGAATTAAGTTGTATTTATGGGTTGTTGTTCTCCTTTTCAATTTCATCTCTTCTTAATTGAAAGCCTTATTAAATGGCATATTTTGTTTGTCTTCTTCCTTATATTGGCTACATTTCTTACTGGTGCCCCATTTAAAGACTTTACAAAGTACACATCAGCCGACTCATAGATCATCTGGACGTTGGCAACTAAGCATATGATTTCTTGTTACTAAGGAGTCGATTTTTAGCTACTTAAACCCATTTCCACTTATGTTTCAGCTGAATGATTTTTATCATTACTTAGGAAATAGAAGGCCATATAAAGCATTAAAAAATCAAATTACAAAACCGTATGATATATTGAAGACAATGAGCCTTGGAGACTTATAAAACGTACACAAATGCGTTAAATGGGGTCAGTTGGGTACTAATAATTGCTACACATAGGCATTAAATGGCGGTCAATGGAATACTATTAGTTTCCAAACATATGCCTTGAAGGGTCGTTTACTGAATAGTATTAATATCACCGCATATGCATTGAATGGTGGACCATTGAGTGCTTTTAATTTCTACACATATACACTAAAGGGTGTTCCACTGAATACTATTAATGTCTCCTAATATGCATTTAAGGGTGGTCCATTGAAGAGAAATAATTTCTATATGCATATGCATTAAAGGGTGGTCCATTAAATATTGTTAATTTCTACTTATATTCATTTAAGGGCGGTCCATCCAATACTATTAATTTCTCCACATACGCATTTAAGGGTGGCCCAACAAATGCTATTAATTTCTCTACATATGCATTCAAGGGTGGTTTAGTGAATCCTATTAATTTCCCCACATATGCATTTAGGGTGGTCCATGGAATAATATTAATTGCACCTCAAGAAAAAGAGTTTAGTCAAACTATGATGGAAGATATCTTGATAAGTGACCTCTATATATATAAGAAGACATATAGTTTAATTGGGAGAGCTTACAGAAGGATTCAGAGAAGTAGGGCTCGAAAATGGGTGAGAACAAAGTTAAGGCAGTGTTGGGGTTGGTGCTCATTCTTCTTATTGTTGCAAAGGCTGTGGGGGATGATGACAGCCCTGCCTTTAAAAGTGGAGGAGGGGGAGGATCGATGTAGCAAGAAAAAGACCGTCAAGACACAAGGTTATGCGAAGCGCTATGCATTAGACGATGCATTGCAGGTAGAGGTCGAGCCTTATTTTGCCAGTATCTCTGCCATAAGGAGTGCTATGATCAACCACCCTCGGCATCCAAATAATGAAGCTTGGATCAATTCCATAGTAAAGAAAAATATATACTCAGCAGTTGCTAGTGAAATCGGCACCTTATTCAATGTTGAATTGCAATTTTAACTGTGGAAAATAAATTTATTGTCCTTAATTTGTTTTTGTCAATATAATTTCTTCCACTCAAATTTCTTCGTTCTTTGTCTTGATATTATGGGGACATTGATAAGGGTGGTAAGTAAGCATCTTTTTATTGTGTTAATCCATGTTACTATAATCTAAGATGAGTTATGAAGGGGGCGCTAGTAACATATGTCCCATCAACTCAATGGATTAAGTTCTTGAACGATGAAAATCCCGGAGATAAATGGATTTGGGGACAAAGTTATAAAGGAATAATAATAAGTGGTGTCATAAGTAAATTAATTAGATTGAACTTGATACAACAATAGTCCTTGTAGGAATATCTTTACTACTTGACTACCCGAACGTTTGCGATTGACCTATACGGTGAAAAGCTTGGTGCAACTCATTGGTTGTGGGACATGACGACTTTGGATCATTCTCCTTCCCATCTGTTCTCTTGCTTATTTATTTATAACACATTCCTTATTCATAGGGACCCGCTGTTCGACATTCGAAATATTATTCCCAAATTTTTGAGGATCCATTTTTGACATCGGCATGAATTTTTGCCTTAAAACACCACAATTCAGAGAAACATTAAAACATAGATATGGCTGGGAGTGGAATCAGAAGTTGGACAACAATGTTGTAAGAAGTCTCTTGTGGTACATTACACGTGTTAGAATCTTAAGTTTTGATGAGGACTAGACCCATAGAAAACATAAGTAAAATGAACAATCTGCATATAACTTAGTCTGGAATGAATTGAGATAAGAATCTTGATTAATGACTAAGTAAGTGTGTGTAGGATATCTTAACATTGAACAAGTAAAATCCTATAGATAACAGATATACTATCCCTAAGCCAGAGCCTATCGCTAACAAATGAAAAGTTTAGGATAACAATAGCTAATGAAGACTTAGCAAATCTGAAGAAGTCAATATCTCTATCGCTAAGGTCTTCACTATCGCTAATATAATGAGTTGAGCGAGCCTAAGCAAGCAAACAATAGATCACTATCGCTAAGCTCTGTATCTATCGCTAAGGCCCCAAAGATATCGGATAAGGGAGAAAATATTAGAATAGCTAGCGATAACATGATTAGCTATCAATAACAGAATACTTGAAGTAACAGACATTAATATAGCTAATAACTAGCGATAACATGATTAGCTATCGATAGAGAAATACTTGTTGAAATAACTTAAACATTCAGATAGCTAATGCATTGTCTTTGAATACTGAGCTAATGAAATACACTATCGATAACGCCTACTATGCCTCACATGAATACCTGTTTTAGCTAACAGCTAAGTGTAGGACTTACACTATTAAGCTAGCGATAGCCAAAGGTGCTAGCGCTAGTGAAAACGCTGCTGTGCAAGTACAATGGTTGCAGGTGACCGTGACACATAGTATCTATCTCTCTTAGCTCACCCACTGCAACATTAGTTGAAGCAAGAGAAGAAAGTTGTTGAAGATGAAGACCAGTATTAATTACCAACGGCTATAAGCTTCCAACAACTATTTTCAAACGGCCTCTTGAAGCTGAAAGAAAAAGGCAAGCTGTGATGAGATATAAATAGCAAGATCTAAGCATTTATGATGTAACGAACAAGAGAGAACAACACACACACTGAGACAACAAACTTATTCAATATTCTTATCTACTCTCTAGTCACAAAAAGCTTAAAGTATTTATTACTCTTAGTGAGAAATTCTGTACTTAAGTGATTATCAGAATCTATTCATTAAGTGAACTCATTTATTGAAATCCTCTACTGTTTGAGGTTGTTCTAAAGCTTGGGGCTTTAGTTCAAGGTTGTATCCTTACAAGCTATAAGGGGGAGTGTTTAGAGGGAAAATCTAAAGCTCTATTGTAAAGGTTGTTAGAATCTTAAGTTTTGATGAGGACTGGCCCCATAGATAACATAAGTAAAATAGAGTGTAAGTTACCTTTGAATTAAACAAGTAAAATCTGATGGGTAACAGATTACTATTTCTAGAGCTAGAGCCTATTGCAAATAGGTAAAAAGCAATAGCAAATGAAGACTTAGAAATAACAATATCAATATCTATCAAAGTCTTTCACTATCGCTAGAGTAAGAATGTATCACTAATGAAAAGGCTCAACTATAGCAGATGGAAACTTAACAGAACACTAAAATAATTATATCTATCGCTAAGAGTATTCCTATCGCTAATAGATAGAAAGGAATAGCAAATGAACTTTGAAATGAGAAGTTAGTATCTATCGCTAAGTCCTTGACTATCGCTGAGAGGTATCCTATCGCTAGAAGTTCATTGAGAACATGGATAAATGAAAGGAAGAACAACTAGCAGAAAAATGAACTAAGTCTTTGAACTAATAGAATCAGCTAGCGATAACAAATGATGCTATCGTTATCTGTATACTTATTGAAATATCTTAAATACTCAGATAGCTAAACAAACTTGCAATAACAAAGGTCACTAGCGATAACGCATCTAGCTATCGATAGAGAATGCTCATTGTGATAACTTAGACAAACTGATAAGCTGATGCATTAAGCTAATGGACTAAGCTTGCGATAACACCTGCTGTGCATTACATGATTACTCGTTTAGCTAAACAGCTCAAGTGCAGGAATTATACTATGCAGTTAGCGATAGCAAAGCATGCTAGCGCTACTGAAAAAGCTGCTATGCAAGTACAGTTGTTGCAGACATTCAGAATGCGCAGTCTATCACTCTCTTAGCTCACTGTATGCATGAACAGTTGAAACTAGAACAGAAGTTTGGATTAGATAAAGAAAAGCATTTATCACCAATGGCTATGAACCTCCAACGACTATATTCAAACGGCCACATGAAGCTGAAAGAAAAGGCAAGCTGTGAAGATATAAATAGATCAAGACTTGCTTCTATAAGAACAACGATGGAACAGGGCTTTATGCAAAATTGTAGATAACACTGATTGAGAGCAAAACCCAGTGAGCCCATAAATGAGGAAAGAATGTTGAGTCAAGTAAATTAGAAAAAGAGAGCTAGAGCACTCATTGTTCAATCTGTTAAGCTCTAGAATTGTAGTTTCATCATATATTCCTCTGTACTTAAGTGATTACCACAATCCGTTCATTAAGTGAACCTATTATTGAAATCCTCTACTGTTTGAGGTTGTTCTAAAGCTTGGTGCTTTAAGAACAGGGATGTAACCTTACGGGTTGTAAGGAGGAGTGTTTAGAGAGAATTCTAAAACTCTGTGAAAAGGTTGGCAGGTGAACCTGTGTTCGTAAAACCTGTGGTAGGCTTCACAAGTGACCGGCTAAACTTATGGGATTGTAAAGGCTTCTCTTGTGCCCGGTTTAAACAAGAGGGTAGTGGAAATCTCAGGTGAAGCCTGAGGACTGGATGTAGGTCAGGGTAGACCGAACCAGGATAAACTCTGTTTGCATTATCTCATCCCTTAACTCTCTTAGTTTCCAGCATATCTAACTTGTATACTCTTTAGTACATTTCATGTTTTGAAATACTCTCAGTGATAAACCGAAAAAGATTTTAAAGATTGCCTTCCTTGTGATTGAGAAAGAGAAGTTTTGAATTTGTAGCCTATCACCCAATTCACCCCCTCTTGGGTGACAGCCAGCACTAACAAAGGTTGGCAGGTGAACCCGTTTTGTAAAACCTGTGATATAGTGGAACCCAACGAGGAGTTGGAGAACTGGACGTAGGCATTGTGTTGGCCGAACCAGTATAAAGATTGTCTTGTATTTATAAGTTTTTATTCGAAGCACAATTCACCCCCCTCTTGTGCTTTTTGCCATTCACATTTGGTATCAGAGCTTGGTCTTCTCCTTTTTGATTCCAACAAGTCTGAGAAGAAAAGATCTAGATGGCATCATTCGAGAATATTCTACCTGAAGAAAGCTCCATTAACAAACTCCCTGGCTTTGATGGAAAGCAATATACATTCTGGAAACTCAAAATGAAAATCTACATCAAGGCCAACGGGTATAAGTTGTGGAAGATCATAGAAGAAGGAGATATTATGCCTAGGAGTATTTTAGGCATTCCAAAGAGTGAAGATGAACTTACTAATGAAGACATTACTGATCTCGAGTTGAACAGCAAGGCAATCCTTATGATTCAATGTGCTCTCAGTCAGAATGAATTTTTAGAGTCAGTCACTTGAACACTGCCAAGGAAATGTGGGAAGCTCTGGAGGTCACTCATGAAGGAACTTCTGGAGTAAAAGATAGAAGAGTGAAAATGCTTGTTAAGGAGTTCCACAAGTTTGAAATGATGGAAGGAGAAAAGATAAGAGATTTGGAGATCAGATTCACTCATCTTATCAACAATCTGGCTGCTCTAGGAAGAAAAATTTCAGAGAAAGAACAGGTCAACAAGATTCTAAAAGTGCTAAAGGGTGATTGGCTGATGAAGGTCACTGCCATTCAGGAAATGCAAGGAGAATCAACCAAGTCTATCACGGCCTTGTTTGGTAGTCTTACTGAGTATGAACCGACTTTGATAGCTCAAAGGGAAGCTCATGGAAATTCCAAAAGAAGTATCTTGCCCTTACTGTATCTGAAAGAGATGAAGTTGATGATGATGATGATGATGATGAAGATCTAGATGAAGAAGATATGGCTCTCATGGTTAGAAAGTTTAAGAAATTCTTCAAGAGAAGAGGAAGGTTCCAGAAAGGTGGTCCTAGCTTTAGAAAGGATTCTCAGAAAGATAATGCTTCTGTGTGTTTTGAATGTAAGAAGCCTGGTCATTTCAAAGTGGAGTGCCCAAGTGATTGCACTTGATTATTTTATGTTTCTAACCACTAATTTTGGGAAATTAACACTTGTCCTAAGCTAATACATGGCAATTTAAGCACTTTTACATTTAGAGTTCCAATGCATTGAGTTAATTGTATTTTGGTGCTAAATTGAGCATTTTAAGGTTTAAGCTCATGCATTTCTTATTTATGGGCTTGAGATATTACATTTGTGTTTGAATTTGTCATTGTAGGGAGTTTTTGAAGGGATAGGGCATGAATTTCAGAAATTACAGTTTAGTGCCCGAATTTCAGAAATTACAGTTTGGTATTGTGGCACTGCATATCCCAGTTGGCAAGGACAAATTGGGTAATTTGGGAGATTCAAGGAGGGCAAAGATGGAATAAAAATTGTTGGGTTCATTTCTATATTTTTTTAATAGAGATTAAATGAGTAAGGGTCCCGTTTGGAAGCTTATTTGGGTATCTAGCAAAAACCCTTAGATTTTAGGCTTAATTTCCTTAAACCAAACAGCCCCTAAGCTCATTTTCATCCCTAAATCAGACCTGAATCACGAACACACAGGGCAGCCACCATTAACACCACACGAAGTTTCAAATCATCACCACCTCCATCGTCATTCACCACCCTTCTCCACCGTCGACCACCCATCTTAGACCGTCGGCCTTCCACTTCTCCCATCTCCATCAAGGCCGACGGGTTTCATTCCCCAACCACCATCAGCCATCGTCATCACCATTCACCATCGGCTTCAACACTCTCGTCGCCTCTGCCATTTTCATTCCATCCCACCATTGCCTCATTCATCTCCAACTACCATTCTATCTTCAATTTAACTCCAAATTCGACCCATTACCTTTTTCCTCCATGGCTCCAACGTGCTGCAAGCTTGCTGAAGCTGTATGTGACAGGATGAGAGGCTGATTAGCGTGTTCTTGGTGGTGACTTGCAATGGGAGCTTCAATGCTTAACTAGGGGAGTTCTTTAGCTTATTTTCATGTCTAATTTCACATATATGTTCAGATTCTTATGCTTTTGTATGTATGTGTGTTGATTAGAACATGATGCTATAATTTCTATGCTTATAGATAGATTTCTATTGGGTCTTACTCGTAATTAAGCGATTGCTTTTACTTGTATGAACCTTAGTGTTTGTATCTTGGAATTATTCAATTGATGTGGTAGAATTGCTTATCTCCTTTGGATTGCTAGCTTGGATTAGTGCATTTGTTTATCACATTTAGCACTAGACACTAGATCCATTCTTGAAGGGTCAAATTACACCTTCGAGAAGAGACTCATTGTTTCTTTGTCAAGGACTCTCACTACCAAGCGATTCTTAACAATTTCCTAGTTGTCTAACTGTGCAAGCGATGCGCCGAATCAATTAGTAACGAGGTTAATTGGACTTAGGCGATTGCCTTTGGTTTTTAACATTTGGTCTTGGATTTTGAGCTCCCAATTCATTTGAGAAGCTATGAAGATTGCAAAGTTTTCACCAAGAACGCATTCCATTAAAGAGTTTTTTTCAAACCACTTTTCTTTACTTTCCTAAATCTAAAATGCCAAAAACAAGTCTCTTCACATTTCTAAATTGAAAAATACCAAAAATACCATTTCGATGATCAAACTCCTAGTTTATTTGCTTTTCAATGCATTTAGGTTAGTCTAGGCATCAAAATAAGTTGACTCCTTTGAGAGACGACCCGAGGTTGAGCCACTTTGCTCAAGCCTTGGTTTCACATATTTTCTTGCATTTGACCCCGAGGCGCACCATTCCGACAAAGGTCAAATCACCAAGCCTTCAGAGATTCAAGGAAAAGGAGAAAAAAAAGGAGAAGTCCTTTGGAAAGAAGAAAGCCTACTTATCATCCATCTGGGGTGATAGTTCAGATGAGGAAGCTAGCGATAATGAAGAAAGTGCCAACCTCTACTTAGTTGCTCAAGAGGAGCAAAGTAACACTGAGGTAAATGATTCTGAACCCACCTATTCTGAACTTCAAAGCATGTATGATGAAATGCATATTGAATTAGTTAAGCTTGCTAAAGAAGTTGTGGGTTTAAGAAAAGAAAACAAGGAACTTAAGAAAAACATTTCTTCTTCTACATCCAAAGTTCCTTCTACACTATCGATAGAAGAGAAGCTATTGCTAACTCCTGGTGTTAAGCTATCGATAGCTAGTCCTCCATTGATAGCGAATCCTCCTGCAACAAATTTTGACAGTTGTTCTAGCTGTGAAAACTTGTTGAAGGAGAAAGAAAAGCTTCCAAATGCCTTAGAAAAATTTACTAAAGTCTCTGAGATGCTAAAAGTAATTTTAAAAGACCAAAAAGCCTTTAGAAACAGAATTGGCATTGGGTATGAGCCAAAGCAAAAGTCTTCAAAGAAATGGGTAGAACCCAATGTGAAACCTTATTTAAGGTATTTTCAAAAATCTTCTCAATACTCCTCGCCATATAGTTTTTGTAATTATTGTAACAAAAAGGGTCATACTCAATCTACTTGCAATCCAAGAAAATTTGGAATTGGTAGCTCTTATAAGTGGGTTCCTAAAAGCTGCTATGCAAGTACAATGGTTGCAGGTGACCGTTACACACAGTATCTATCTCTCTTAGCTCACCCACTACAACGTTAATTGAAGAAAGAGAAGAAAGTTGTTAAAGATGAAGACTAGCATTAATTGCCAACAGCTATGAGCAATTAACGACTAATTCCAAACGGCCTCTTGAAGCTGAAATATAAGGCAAGCTGTGAAGAGTGAAAACAGAGAACAGAGACTGGGCTTTAAGCAGAAAACAGAGACAGAGAGCAAAACAGGAGTCCAGAAATGAAGGAATAATGATGAGTTGAGTCAATCAGAAAAGTAGAGCTAGAATACACATTGTCCAAATTGATAAGCTCTAGAATTGTTATTCATCATATATCTTCCTGTACTTCAGTGAGTAACAAAATCAACTTCTTAGAGAGAAGTAAGCTTTCATTGTAATCATTCTATATTTATGAGCGATACTCAAGGTTGGGTGATCTTGAGTGGGAAACAGATTGTACTCTTACAAGTTGTAAGGGGGAGTGGTTCTCAAGTACCCAGATTAAAACCTGAGGGAGAAAAGGCTTCACAAGTGCCAGCTAAACTTGTGGGTTATAAAGGCTTCTCTTGTGCCCGATTTAAATAAAAAGATAGTGGATTGGAAATCTCAGGTGGAGTCTGAGGACTGGATGTAGGTCAGGGGGATAGACCGAACCAGGATAAATCTTTGTTTGCATTATCTCTTCCCTTAATTCTCATATTTTTCATCATATCTAACTTGTATATCTTTTAGTGCATTTCATGCTTTGAAATACTCACAATGATAAACCGAAAAGGATTTTAAATATTAGCTATTGTCTTCATTGTGAATTTTCAAAGAGATCATACGGTTTTATTCTATCACCCAATTCAACCCCCTCTTGGGTGACAACCAGCACTAACATTTGGTATCAGAGCCGGTCACTTGTTTAAAGGATCCAACGATCTCAAGTGAAAAGATCATGGCTGATTTTGGGTGTAACATGTTTTTTGAAGGTTTTGATTACTCTGTTCCACCTTTCTCAAAGATATTGATTTTTCATTTTGGAAAGCTAGAATGAAAAGCTTTATAAAATCATTTGATTATCATATGTGGAATGTTTTTATAAATGATTTTGAGTTTAAACCAAGAAAGGATTGGGCTGATAAAGAAAATAAAATGTTTTCTTTGAACATTAGAGCAATGCAAATTTTGTTTAAAGGCTTAACTAAGAATGATTTTCAGAAAATCAGATTTTCCTCTAATGCCAAAGATATTTGGGATACTCTTGACTATATATATATATACTTCTAACTATTATGTTGAAGTTGAAAGTGTTGGCAGTTTATCGGAAATTCAAACTTCCATATCTACTCATGATGAAACACTGGTAGCTGAGATTGAAGAAGGAGAGATCACAAAACACTTCCATTATCATGTCAACACAAAAGGACAAGAGGAAGATAAATCCCAATAAGAGCTCAACATGAATGAGTCAGAAAAATCATCCTCTAGTGATCAAGATACATGTACGGTATACAGTTCCAATTCTTGTATTTTTAAAGAGAACAATTTTGGTCTGCATAAAATTGATTTCCATCCTATCAATGATCATATTTCAAAGAGTGAAAATGTTTTAAAACATGCTGGAAAATGTTTTGGGAAGAAAGATCATTCGAATGAAATTAACTAGAACTTATACTCCCCTAACCATCACTATAGTGGCATAAAATCTCATGTTGCACATCATTCTATTATTTGCCATTATTGTGGAAAATCTGGTCATATTTCTCACACATGTAATATTAGAAGAAATTCAAATGTGAGAAGTAAATTTATTTGGGTTCCAAAAGGACACGTAAAATCCAAGGCTAACAATGAAGGACCCAAATATAAATGGGTACCTAAATGTCCATCTAGTGCTTTATGTGTGCAGATTGATTCTAGCATAAATGGATATTATGGTGTAGAAACTACAAAGAAGAATCCAAGAGTTTCTCATGTATTAAGAAACAGATTCACAGAATCTACATTCAAAAAGAGAACTCTGGGAGAATCCATTGCTGCAACATCTTTTTCAAATCATGAGAAGCAGTGGACAGTAACAAGAAGATCATTTTCTACCTCAAGAAAGAGCTACCACAAAGTACCATACAATTATCTTGAAGAGAACAAGAGAAATAGAATTCTTCAGACATCAAGAAGAAGATTCTTGAATTCTGTTTCACATGAGAGATCTCTGCAACCCAAGCACAAACATATCAGAACCTTTTGGGTGAGCAAAAGCAATCCTCCATGTACCTAAGGTAGAGAGATATTAAATGGTAAAATCTCCTATACTACTATTTGTAACACCTATTGAGATTTTACGCTTTTCAACCTTAGGAATGAACATTGCATCTTGTGTTGAAGAAAATTGCAAAATACTTACAATGTTCATAATCTAGCTCTTCATGCATGCATAATAATTTGAAAAGACAATATATCTATATGCATGAAATCATGATTAATTCACTATGTTCAACTATCTTGAATTGATTATATTCTTTGAAGCATGTGAATTATATTGTTAATTCCTACGAACTTACCATGAGTGGATCCAAGAGAATTTTGATACCTAAGGAAGGAAAAGGAATTAGTCAGGAAAGAAGGATAGAAAGTTTCAAGATTATATCTACATGGAAATTTATTCAATTCTTGATTAGCTAAAAATGGTGCTTTGATTTTAGTGTTGAACCTACAAAAGAAGAATATCAACATTATGCTACCAAAATCAATCAACTTACTACATGAACAAGTACAGTTATGGTAATATCATTCTTATCCTATCTTGTACTTGAATGAATATAATTTTGTTTGGATAATGAATGCTTCTTCTTTATTCCATTAGCAATTCATCTATCATTGTCATGAAAAATCTGTCAGATTGCTATATGACTAAAAAGTTGAAATTGTACATAGTTTATCTATTGTGAAGCTTTTGAAATACACAATCCGAAGTTTGTTTAGATTTCAACTCATCATGGTTCATAAAATTGCATTCACATATTTTGAAAATTATGTTCACTTCAATTGCATTTAAACTATCTTTGAAAATCGGAAGGTGATATCTGTTATGAATCAAAAGTTGGAAATGTTCACTCTCATACTGGTACTCATATGATTTGGGATATCTCATCTGATCTTTAAAAGTGAAGCATTCTGACATATTTTCTTCATTATTGATCTCCATTATTTTTATCATGAGCATTGGTTGTTTGGTCTCTGGACTAGCAAGAAGAAAATTAGGAATGTCTTACAGGACTGACCAATCGATAGTGAGTTTCACTATCGCTAGCATATGCATGACAAAGCTAAGGTTGAGCAAAGATTGTCATCGCTAGCCAAAAGCATTACTGATAGCAAAGTTAGCTATCGATAGATGGAAGGAGTGAGTAAGTCTAAGTCACTTACTCAGCGTGGGATCATGCCTGCTAGCGATATCAGCTCTTATTAGCGATAGAAAGCCTTTTTAAACAAGTCAGCATGTGAAGTATTAGCGAGTGTTCTTCATTAATGGTAAACTCTGAACTTATAAAATCAGGTGATAGGCACAAAATTGAACCTACGTTTTCGTAAGTGCACGGGCCGTCAAGTAATAGAGTATGAAATAGTTATCGTTCCCACGAACGATCAATCCAATTGGTAGTTAGGCATTAAAATCCCTATTTTCAATTAAGTTGAGCAAATCAAAAGTATGTATGGTCAAAGAGAAATTATAAGAAAAGCTAAATATGAAATCTAATTTAATGTTTATAAGATTTTCAACTGACAAAATGACCTAGAGCGGTTAATCCCATTTTTAATTTATATAGCATGTAATTACCAAATTAATTGTATTTAATATTAGCATGTTAATCTAGAGTATTAATGGATATAAAGATCTCCCAATCTTTTACACCCCTCTCCCAAGACACACTTGTTATTCCTAACAAAGATATTCAAGAGGCTAAAAAAAATCAATTTCACTCTAATGTGATTATATGGGTCCAATAGGTATATTCCTATCCTATTGGCAAATTAGAATAAATCACAATCCCACATTACATAATCCTAGGTCCAATTAACATCCCTCTTCCAAGAATAATATCAATTCCCCTAACTCATACAAAGTGGTGATCAAGCACTAAGTAGATAAATGTCACAAGATTAAGTAAACAAAACTAAAATTAAGCCCAAATAATAGGTTCAAAACATGCTCCAATCATTAAATCAGTTCATAACTACTCTAGATCCAAAGGAAAATTAGCTACACATAGTTTTGAACAAAATCATCTCAACAATAACAAAGAGTTTTAAATTCCAAATCATAAAGAAACTAGAACTTAAGGAACCCACAGATTGCTTTCCCAAATTTACTCTTCAATTTTAGGTGAAGAAGAAGAATGAACAGTGCCCAAAATTCCTCCTCTGCGACGTGCTTTTCAGCGTGTGTGTATGAATATTGCGTGGATAGTTGAAGCTCAATAATGCGCCGCTAGCTCCCCTTGCTTTTCCTTTTTTCTCGCCTGCGTGCTGTATATCCGTGGCTAATGAGAAGTGAATAGTACGGCTTCAGTCTGTTCTCCAGCGGCGTGAATCCCCTCAAGATGATATGCCTTAGGTCTTTTTGTTGCTGCACCCAAAAAGCTGCGTCCCTTGCTTTCCCTTTTTTTTTTAATATTTTTAAATCTGCCAAGTCAAAGAAAATAAGCAATAAGGAATGGGCAGGAAAAATGAAAATCACGCTAACCACACAACAACACTAATGAATATATTTAATGAATAAAACTGAATTGTTTTTATTATTTTTTTTATTTTCAATTATTCTCTCTTTTTTTTATTTTCCTATTTTAATTTAAGCTATAATAAAATCCCTAAAGAAAATGTACCAACTTGCTATCTCAACAAATCTCCACCAATCTCTCAATTTTCAACATAAATGACTCCCCAAAGACAATAAAATATATCAAGAAATCTACTAAATATGGGGAGTCATCATCAGGTCAATGGCATCTTTTTAAATAAGTTTGTTTTCTTTTAAAATGTCATTGATCATATAAAATCATCAAATCATTTTTTTTGTGTATGACTAGTAACTTGAATCTTATGATTTTGATAAATTATATTCTTTGGTTCAAGTACAGACCTTGATAAATAATTATGCTGGTTGTAAGAGAATAGAAGCTATTGTGACTAATATTATGAGCACCCAAGAAAAAATGGGTACCAAGTTGCCTCACACAGCTTTGCAGGTCATATGTCTAAAAATTGTTGGTCAGCCATCGATAGCTTCATAGTCCATCAATTGAACATGAGAAGCAACAATCGATGGGATATCGAGTGGAGATCGAGTGTCGATAAATTTTTTTATTCACTCGAGTAACTTGGCCACAACAACAATTGATTGAAGTCAAACAATCGATAGTCTAGACTCTCCATCTCCAACACCTCAAGAAGAGAGGGCCAGGGACATCAAGGCTAAATAATCTAAGCTTATTTCTCTATGAATTTTGGTTTGATTTATCCATTGTGATCTCTGAGTTTTTGTGATATTTTTTGTGTGCTGCTCTGTATTATCACTATGTCTTCTACAATTGACTTGCTTTCATATTCTATCAACTAATTTTGTGTGCAATGAAATTTCGATTTCTGGATGAATTAATTTTAGGGACTGAATCTGTTGCTGTCACCACTTGGCAATCTTGGTCTTAAATTTGCTTACTAGAGTCTGTCTGTTACTGTCACCTTGTGTGACAAATTTTGACATCAGTACCTTGATTCTAGGCAACCATAATTGAACCTATTTTGTTTGGTAAATTAATAAATCAATTTCAATATTTCAAATCAGATTTATGACATTTGTTCACAGTGACATTACAATTTGGTTTTGCAATTTGTGCACTTCACTTTCGTTGCACCTTTGCTTGTTGTGTGCCTAAATCTAATCAAATCTGATTTACATGCTTAAATATGATTATTTGCAATTTGAATGTGGCCTTGAATGCTTAAATCTAAGTGTGTCATAAAAGGATTTTCATTGCTATCTTACTGTCAGATTTGATGCTTAATCTGTTGTTTTGTGCATATACCTTGGTTGACTGGGACTTGAATCTTGCTTGTTCAACATTATGCACTTGATTGAATATCCTTCAAATATGTTGAATTGAATTATGGTTGAACAGTTGAATGCTGTCCTATATTGACAAGTTTGCTTTTAGCATGTCTAATCTAAAATTTTTGAACACATATAGGATCATTACTACTGTCATATTTGTTCAAAAATCGGTTTTGAAGTGAATTGCTGGGAAAATAAATCCTTGATTGGTTTCAACTATCAAAACCTTCTGTGGCTTTGACATTGTGCACCGTCATTCTGCATTCTCATGGTAAATAGTTTAGACTGAATGGGAGAACCGTCTGATAAAAACAACATGGAAGAAGAAATAAAAGTTCTTAGTATAAACCTTTCCATGTCTCTAAATTTGGTAACATCAAGACATTATCATCTTCATCTATGCTTGATTCACACCATGGGTAAGGATGTCAGTTTAATTTGTCCTCATCAAATGCATTAATTCAGGGGGAGCTTCAAATTAACATGTGTATATCTTAAAAGCTCATCTCCTTTGTTGAAAGAAAATCCTCTTAGCATACTCATCTAAATTTACTGTGTAACAATTGATTAGTTTCGATGATGATATGCTTCTCTTATATATTCCTTTCTTGACCTGAATATGAAAATATATTACAGAAAGGATTCTTTTGATACATGATTGTATTAATCACTCTCCTTGCAAGAAAAATGAACACCTATGACAGGAGAAATCAGTGTCAGCAAGAGCATCCAGCAATACTCAACAAGGACACATAATCAACCTTGAGGAATGATGCAGATGAAATACAATAGAACAAGAGAGGAAGGCACTAAGCTTTATGGATCAATTAATCATCCTGCCAAATATAAATGAGCATTTCTAAACCCTCTCTCTCAATGTTACATTTAAAGTTTCTTTGATAAATTTGCCCTGTCAATCTGAATGCTTTGTTTGAACATCTGGAATATCTATGTAAAACTTTAAAAAACATAGAGTCAGACCTTTCACATGTGTTTCATTTTAAGAACTTCATTGTTTTCAATCTAGGTAGAAAATCTCTTCAAAAACTTTTTGCTGATGTCAAATAGGGGGAAAGAAAGGCATGAAAAATATATTGCATCTACTTTACTTCCATGACCTTACATATTTTTCATGATGGATTTGTCATCATCAAAAAGGGGGAGAATGTTGGATATGATTAGTTTTGATGATGTCAAATATAGATTTAAATATAGTACGCAAAAAGTTCATATGAAGTATGCATCTACAATATTATGCTTGTTTTTGGAGAATGATATGATCAAGTAAGAATAGAGATTGAATGAGAAAATCAAGAATCATGATAAATGACTAAGTAAAAGAGTGTAGATTATCTTAAGGTTGAACAAATAAAATCTTATTGATAACAGACACTCTATCGTGAAGCTAGAGCTTATCGCTATCAAATGGTAAGCTTAGAATAACAATAGCTAATGAAGACTTAGTAATAATCTGAATAGTCAGTATCTCTATCACTAAGGCCTTCTCTATCGCTAATATAATGGGTTAAGCTAGCCTAAGCAAACAAAGAACAATAGATCCCTATCGCTAAGCTCTGTCACTATTGCTAAGGCCCCAAAGATAACATAGATAACACTAAGAGGGAGAATGTCAGAACAGCTAGCAGAAATGAACTAAGTTAGCTTGCGATAACATAGCTACTAGCGATAACATAAGTTGCTAGCGATAACAAGATTAGCTATCGATAATAGAACACTTGTTGAAATAACTTATTTAGATAGCTAATAGTGTTTGAGTAAATGAGCTAATAACTTTCGATAACATAGCTACTAGCGATAACACAGTTGCTAGCAATAATGTAATTAGCTATCAATGGCAGATCACTTGAAATAACATTCAGATAGCTAATACAATGTCTTTGAAGCAAATAAGTTACTAGCGATAACATGTTAGCTATCGATAGAAGGATACTTGCTGAAATAACTTAGACAATCAGATGGCTAATACATTGAGCTAACGAAATTTGCTAGCGATAATAGGTTTAGCTATCGATAGAAGAATACTTGAAATAACTGATATTCAGATAGCTAATGAGATTAACATAGTTACTAGTGATAACATGTTTAGCTATCGATAGAAGAATGCTTGTTGAAATGACTTAGATAATCAGATAGCTAATACACTAAGCTAATGAAATACACTAGCGATAACACCTTCTGTGCTTCACATGAATACTTGTTAAGCTAACAGCCAAGTGCAGGACTTACACTATGAAGTTAGTGATAGCCAAGGAGCTAGCGCTAGTGAAAAAGCTGCTATGCAAGTACAATGGTTGCAGGTGACCGTTACACACAGTATCTATCTCTCTTAGCTCACCCATTGCAACGTTAATTGAAGAAAGAGAAGAAAGTTGTTAAAGATGAAGACCAATATTAATTGCCAACGGTTATGAGCACTCAACAACTAATTCCAAATGGCCTCTTGAAGCTGAAATATAAGGCAAGCTGTGAAGAGTGAAAACAGAGAACAGAGACTGGGCTCTATGCAGAAAATAGAGACAGAGATCAAAACATGAGTCCAGAAATGAAGGAATAATGTTGAGTTGAGTCAATCAAAAAAGTAGAGCTAGAATACACATTGTCCAAATTGATAAGCTCTAGAATTGTTATTCATCATATATCTTCCTGTACTTCAGTGAGTAACGAAATCCACTTCTTAGAGAGAAGTAAGCTTTCATTGTAATCATTCTATATTTGTGAGCGATACTTAAGGTTGGGTGATCTTGAGTGGGAAACAGATTTTACTCTTACAAGTTGTAAGGGGGAGTGGTTCTCAAGTACCCAGATTAAAACTTGAGGGAGAAAAGGCTTCACAAGTGCCCGGCTAAACTTGTAGAGTTTGTAAAGGTTCTCAAGTACCCGGTCTAAATTTGAGGGAGAAAAGGCTTCATAAGTGCCTGGCTAAACTTGTGGGTTGTAAAGGCTTCTCTTGTGCCCTATTCAAACAAGAATATAGTGGATTGGAAATCTCAGGTGGAGCCTGAGGACTGGATGTAGGTCAGGGGGATAGATCGAATCAGGATAAATCTTTGTTTGCATTATCTCTTCCCTTAACTCTCATATTTTCCATCATATCTAACTTGTATATCTTTTAGTGCATTTCATGCTTTGAAATACTCACAGTGATAAACCGAAAAGGATTTTAAATATTAGCTATTGTCTTCATTGTGAATTTGCAAAGAGATCATACGGTTTTATTCTATCACCCAATTTACCCTCCTCTCTTGGGTGACAGCCAGCACTAACAGATGATGTTATGTGCAGAGTGTTCCACCTCACTCTAGAAGGTAAGGCTAAGCAATGGTATATGAGCTTGTCCACTCTCAATCCAGAATTCCTAGGCTCTTGGGGCAACTTGAAACAAGCTTTTCTGGAGAAGTTTTACCTGGCCACAAGAACATCAACAAGGAGAAAAGAGATCAACTCCATTATACAAGATCCGGATGAGTCTCTCTTTGATTATTGGACAAGGTTCCAAGACCTTTTAAAGATGTGTCCACATCATCAGATTCCGGATGAGCAGTTAGCCCACACTTTTTATGATGGTTTGATTGAAAGAGGCCAAGACAAGTTGGATGCAGCCGCCGGTGGATCCTTCATTGACTTTACACTGGAAGAAGCATGGCCTTTAGTTTGAAAGCTTACCTCAGCCAAGGAGAAACATGGTTCAAGGAGGTCAACCCGCAATCTTCAAAGGGTTGAATCTACCTTTCTTCACATTCCTCAATTAGAGAGGTTTGAGGCCAAATTCAAAGTGATCCATTCTAGATCAGACAAGATCTCCGGTCCACCTGCCCCATAAAGTCCAATGGGAAATGAGTTGGTGGCTCCCTCTTGTGATTATTGTGCATCTTCTATGCACCTCTCAAGCAATTGCCCCTTAAAGCTGGAAGAATGTAATGCAATGTTCCAACCAAGGCAAGGGAACAATCCAAGATGGGACCCCGACTCTAATACTTACAATAAGGGGTAGAGACAAAATCCTAAGTTTAGTTGGTGCCAAGATGGCAACCCTCCATGGCCATTCTAAGGAGAGTCCTCCCAAGCACTAGCTCCCGTGAGAAGAGAGAGACCCACTAATGACTTTGAAGAGTTGAACAAGTCTATCACTATGGGATTCCGCCAAGTGGAAGGTCTCATTGACTCCAAGGCCAATGAAACGAAGCAATGTATGGAGTCAAGATTTCAGAAGGTGGACAACTTTATGAGAAAATGGGACCCAAGAGTGACAATTTGGAGGACTATGTTATAAAGCTCTCAAACTCTTTCAATGAGCTTTAAGCCAAGCCAAGTGGCCCAACTCCATCCAACACGGTCATCAACCCTAAGTCCTTGAATTCCATTAATTTGAGAAGAGGGAAATCACTCAACCCTATCTCACTCAAGAAGAGGGTTCACTTTACAAGTAGTTTTGAGGAAGATGATGAACCGGTGGATGAGGAAATCAAAGTGGAAAGCCCTATATGGAGCCCACCATTGAGCCCAATAAAGTTTGTGCAATCCGAAAGTTCTAAGGAGAGAGAACTTCAAGAAAGGAGGGCATTGACTCAAAAAGAGAAAGTGGTGGAGGATCCTAAGGCACAACCTCAAGAGAAGAAAAAGCGCACAAAGTAGTTGAGCATTAATGAGAAAGGAGAGTGTAGCACACAAAACACCATGGCCAAGCTTCGGCCATGGAGGTAACTATCTCTCAACTCCCTTTTCCTCAAGCTTACTTTAGAAGCAAAAAGAAACATGATGAGGTTGTTGAAAATGAAATGCTTGAAATTTTTAGCAAATTGCATGTGAATGTGCCTTTCTTTCAACATGTAAAATCTATGCCAAGTTATTGTAAATTCTTGAAAGAGTTGTGCACCAATAAAAGGAAGTTTAGACCAAATGAGAGGATTCGATTGAATCCTAGTGTGTCGGCTTTGTTCAAGCCTCAGGTGCCGGTCAAATGCAAAGACCCTGGATCTTTTATAATCCCTTGCACAATAGGGAACTTGTCAGTGACTAATGCATGGTTGGATTTAGGAGCGGCTATTAATGTGATGCCTAGTGCAATTTTCACTTCTTTAGGCATTATCGGTTTGAAAAAGACAAGTGTGATTTTACAATTGGCCGATCGCACACTCCAATTCCACAAGGCATTATTGAGGATATACTTGTTAAGGTTAAAGACTTAGTTTTTCCCGCTGATTTCTACGTTTTTGATACTGCTAGGGAGCCATGTGAATTGACTATCATTCTTGGTAGGCCTTTCATGCAGACCGCCGGATCAGTAATTGACATGAAAAATTGTTTGATCACAATGGAGGTGGGAGAACATAAGATTAGCTTTAACATGTATGAAGCAATGCGGCATCCTCATGAGGACTATTCTCTTCTAGATGTAAGTGTGATTGATATTGCTTTGGAAGATGCTATTGAGGAGCACGAATTAAGCTTGCATTCATATGACTACACATCTGATCTTGAAGCTTATGACTCTTATTTTTCTACCCTACCTTCTATTTATTCTTTTTCTTCCTTAGGTGATGACGTGTATGACCTTGACTCACATGTAGTTGATTGTCTACTTTCTGTCCCTTTGGATTTTTCTGTGATGTATGATGCTAGTTTGGATATGAGCTCCACAAACCTTTGTTTGATGAGTAATGATATTTCTTTGGAAGATGCGAGCTTTTTCAATGTTACAGGAACCAAGACAGTGCATGAGGTTGAGTTTGAGACTAGGAACCACCATATGGATGATTCGGACTCAAAGGGGATAGCCCTCACTCCAACAACACTCACCTCTACCACCTCTCACTTGGGACCTCGCCCACCTATGGTTAAAGGGCCATTTTCCTCTCACTCATCCTTGAATTTGAATTCTAGACATAGGAACTCCTCTGATACCTTGCATTACTTGAATGAATATATTTTGCCATGTGAGATAGATATGCAAAGTGGAGTAACAACCAACATAGCCGCTGTCAAAAACCAACAAGAGGTTGATTCGGCTACTTGGACACCACAATCAAGTGTGGATGACCTTTACCCGAGGCAAGTCACTGCGATAGATCAACCAAGTGTTGATTCGGCTCTTGGGAAGACCGATGCACAAGTAATGGGGTCTATTGAGCCTAGTCCACCTCTTTCAATTGGGTCTACAAAGGGGAGTTCTTCTTTTACTTTAACTCTTCCTACCCCTGTTCCCCTATTTTGGCGCCACCCACTTTGGACTTAAAGCCTTTGGTAAGCAATCTTAAATATGCTTTTCTTGCCTTCAATGACAAATTGCCGGTCATTATTTATAATACCTTGAGTGCAATTGAGGAGGTCAAATTGCTTGATGTTTTAAGGAAATATAGTAAGGCTTTGGGTTGGACATTGGCTGATATTTCGGGTATAAACCCCGCTATTTGCACCCATCAAATTTTACTAAAAAAGGATTATAGGCCTCTTAAGCAACCTTAAAGGTAGCTTAACCCCCTCATTTTGGATGTGGTAAAAAAGGAGGTCACAAAACTCCTAAGTGCCGGCATCATATATCCAATCTCGGATAGTGAGGGGGTTTCGGCGGTCCAAGTGGTGCCTAAGAAGTCCGGAATCACTGTTTTGAAAAATGAAAATAATGAACTCATTCCAACAAGGGTGCAAAATTGTTGGTGTGTAAGTATTGATTATAGGAAGTTGAATGATGCCACCTGAAAAGACCACTTCCCATTTCCATTTATTAATCAAATGTTGGAAAGGCTTGCGGGAAGAAGCCACTACTGTTTTTTAGATGGTTTTTCTGGGTATTTTCAAATTCCTATAGCGCCCGAGGATCAAGAAAATACCACATTCACTTGTCCATTTGGTACTTTTGCCAACAGGCGCATGCCCTTTGGGCTATGCAACGCGCCTGGCACCTTCCAACGTTGCATGATGAGTATCTTTTTTGATATGCTTGATGATTTCTTGGAAGTTTTTATGGATGACTTTACCATTTTTGGTGACTCTTTTGATGTTTGTTTGCATAGTCATGAGAGAGTGCTAGCTAGGTGTGTTGAAAACAATTTGGTGCTTAATTATAAAAATGTCATTTCATGGTCACACAAGGGATAGTCCTAGGACACCTAGTTTCTAATCGAGGCATTGAGGTCGATAAAGCTAAGACCGATGTGATTGCATCCTTAACTTATCCCACTTGTATCAAAGAGCTTCGCTCTTTCTTAGGACATGTAGGCTTCTACCAACGCTTCATCAAGGGTTTCTCCCAAATTACATTGCCTCTCTCTCATTTGTTACAAAAGGATGTTGAATTAGTTTTTGATAATGAGTGCAAAATGGCTTTTGAAACATTAAAGAAAACTCTTTTGGAGCCCCCCATTCTTCTTGCTCCGAATTGGTCATTGCCCTTTGAATTAGCATGTGATGCTTCCAACTATGCGGTTGGCACCATGATAGGTCAAAGGAGTAACAAGACACCACATGTTATATCATATGCATCTAAGACTTTGGATTGTGCACAAAGGAATTATACCACCGCTGAAAAGGAACTTTTTGCCATAGTCTTTGCATTGGATAAGTTTAGACAATATTTGCTACATTTTATGGTTGTCATTTTCACTGACCATGCAGCTATTAAGTTTCTATTCACTAAGCCACACTCTAAGCCAAGACTTCTTTGGTGGACAGTTTTGCTACAAGAGTTTGACTTGCACATCAAGGATTGTGCTGGCAATGCCAACTTGGTAGCCGACCACTTGAGCAGACTCTCAGAGAACACTAGGGGAGTAGATCTTTCCGAATTAGTTTGTGAGAATTTTTTGGATTCCTCTTTGTGTTCAATTGATGTTAAGGTGCCTTGGTATGCTACTTTAGTTAATGATTTGAACCAATGTTTGCCACCTCACCTAAACTCAAGAGATCCATTTCATTGCATTAATTCACTTCACCCTTCCAACCATTCCACCTCATTAAGGAAAAGATCAAAAATATTGTAGTTAGGCTCATTTTGCTTGTTTCATACTAAAAACCATCAAAACCCTTTTTTATACCTCATTTGCATGGCATTTAGTTTCCTAGGTTAGTCATTAGGCTCCTTGTGAGACGATCTGGGATCGCACCGCTATAGTGCAATCCTTGGTTAATAAATAATTTTTCATTTAACCCCTAAGGCGATTAGGAAAAAGTTAAATCAGGTATCCAATATCACTTGGATCCACTCATGGTTAGTCTGTAGGAAGTAGCAGCATAATTCACATGCTTTAAATATAATCAATTTAAGATAATTAAGCATATTGAATTAATCATGATTTCATGCATAGAGATATATTGTTTTTTTAAATCGTTATGCATAAAGAGTTAGATTATGAACATTGTAAGTATTTAGCAATTTTCTTCAATACAGGATGCAATGTTCATTCCTAATGATGCAAAGTGTAAAATCTCAATGAATATTTCTGATAATAATATAGGAAATTTTACCATTGAATACATCTACCTTAGGTATTTGGATGATTGCTTTTGCATACCTAAAAGGTTCTGATATATTTGTGCTTGGGTTGCAGAAATCTCTCATGTGAGACAGAATTCAAGAGTCTTCTTCTTGATGTCTGAGGAATTCTATTTCTCTTGTTCTCCTTAATGTATTTGAATGGTACTTTGTAGTAGCTCATTCTTGAGGTAGACCATGCTCTTGTGGTTGTGCACTGCTTCTTATGATTTGACCAAGAGGTTGCAGCAATGTATTTGCCATGAGTTCTCATTTTGTATGTAGATTCTATGAATCTCTTTCTTAGTGCATGAGAAACTCTTGGATTCTTCTTTGTTGTCTTTGTACCATGATAACCATTTCTTTTAGAACTAATCTGCACACATAAAGTACTAGATGGACATTTTGGTACCCATTTATACTTGGGTCCTTCATTTTTAGCATTCGACATTACGTGTCCTTTTGGAACCCAAACAAATTTATTTCTCACATTTGAATTTCTTCTAATATTACATGTGTGAGGAATATGACCATATCTTCCACAATAATGGTAAATAATAGAAAGGTGTGCAATATGAGATTTTATGCAATTATTGTGATGGCCAGAGAAGTACAAACACAAGTAGGATTCATTTGTTTATTCTTTCTTCCCGAAAGATTTTCCAGCATGAGTTAAAATATTTTCCCTTTCTGAAATATGATCACTGATAGATTTAAAATCAATTTTATGAAGACCAAAATTGTTTTTCTTGAATACATAGGGATTGGAGTTGTATACCATAAATTTATCTTGAGCTCCAGAGGATGATTTATCTGACTCGTTCATGTTGAGCTCTTCTTGGGATTTATCTTCCTCATGTCCTTTTGTGTTGACATGATAATGGAAGTGTTCTGTGATCTCTCTTCTTCAATCTCAACTTCCAGTGGCTCATCATGTGTAGATATGAAATTTTGAAGTTCAGGTGAACTGCCAACACTTTTAACTTCAACTAAGTGATTAGAAGCATATATGGATTCAAGAGTACTCCAAATATCTTTAGCACTGGAGCAAAATCTGATTTTCTCAAAATCATTCTCAGTTAAGCCTTTACACAAAATTTGCATTGCTCTAATGTTCAAAGAAAACATTTTCTTTTCTTTCTCAGTCCAATCCTTTCTTGGTTAAAAATCAAAATAATTTATAAAAACATTCCACATATAATAATCAAATGATATTATAAAGCTTTTTCATTCTAGCTTTCCAAAATGAAAAATCAATATCTTTGAGAAGAGGTGGAACAGTGTAATCAAAACATTCAGAAAACATGTTACACCTAAAATCAACCATCATCTTTTCACTTGAGATCATTGGATCCTTTAAACAAGCAACATGCTCTAATACCAAATGTTAGTACTGGTTGTCACCCAAGAGGAGGGTGAATTGGGTGATAGAATAAAATACGAGAAATTCGTTCCTTATCAAAATCACAGTTGAAGTGATAAGTAGTGCTCTCAAAGATATTCTTCACTAGTTAAGGAAAACACGTCGAAAAATGAACAGGCTGGTTTAGTCTATCCCTTTGACCTACATCCATTCCCCATGCTCCACCTGAGATTTCAAGTTCACTACCTTCTTGTTTAAACTGGGCACAAGAGAAGCCTGTACAATCCCACAAGTTTAGTCGGGCACTTGTGAAACCTTTTCTCTCTAAAGTTTAATCTGGGCACTTGAGAACCACTCCCCCTTAGAACATGTAAGATTACCTTAAGAGAAATCTCACTTTATAAAGAATACATGTATTTCTCATTCACTCAATGAACTGATAATGTTGCACAATGAAGTATAGAAGATTTGGTTGATTTGAGAGTAGAATGCTAAGTATGAATGTGTTCAAGTGTAACCATCTATATCTCTTTCTTTGAACTTGAGCACCAAATGCTTTTATAGACTTCTCTTGGATTTCTGCCCGTTGGATACTGTTTATAGTCGTTGAGTCTGAGGTGAAAGATAATAAGTCTGGAGTGTTGAATTGGTGATGTTCTTGTGTTGTATCAACTCCTTGTACTGTGTTACCTTCAGTTCTTCTCTCTTCATTAATTGCAAAAACCAATTCTGGTTTTAAACAACTCAAATCTTAACTCTGTGTGTCTAATGATAACTTCCTAAAATAGGTGATTGCACCATATTTTTATACACTTTTTATTGATAAAATCATTGGATTGTTGCATGTTCTTAGGGTAATTGCACCTAATTAGGCTTATTTCTGACTTTTGCACACTTTGTTGGAATTTGTTCTAGTCAAGGGCTATTTGGGCATAATTAGTACGATTTATTGTTTCACCCATTTTCAAGAACATTTTGATGCTACCTTAGGTGAATTTTTATGTTGTAGATCATGGAAGAAACAAGCCCAAATTGAAGAAACATGTTTCGTAGAAAAGCTAGACGGAGCACAAAGAAGAGGCACCCTACCTGCATGGTGTGCCGCGGCACACAAGTTTGTATGTTGCAGCATAGCAACCAGAGAGATTAGGAGAGCCTCTCTACCTTACGTGCCACGGCACACAAACATGCATGCCGCGGCATACACGCATTTTCTGGTAGCCAGAAACTGCTGCGTCTTTGGACTGTGTTGGGGTGTTTTTAAGTGATACCCAGCCCGAAACTTCACTCCCCAAGCCTCCCAAGTCGAAAAACCCTCAGCTCTCCTAGGGTTTCTTGGTCTCTTCCTCATTCCCACTCAAATCCTCACCATTTCCACTCATCTTCACTTCCATTTTGGTGAAATTCTGCAGTATCTTTCTTCTTACTTCCATTCTCCCCTCATTTCTCCTTCACTCTTCTCCATTTTCATCCAACCATGGAGTCAGCTATTTGGGGAGTGCTTGAGCTCAAAATTTCACCAATGAGAGGCTAGAATCTTGGTGCTTTGGTGGTGTAAGGTGGCTCTTGCTTCAATGGGCAAAATAGGGGAGTTATTTGTTTTCTCATGCTCTTTTCCTTACATATTGAGTTGTGTGGTTGCATTTCTCTTGTAAATTTGGATTGGAGACATGATTTTCCTTTCTTATTGTCTATGAATTGGAATACTTGTGTTAGATATTGAGTTATGTTAATTAAATTATATGTATGTTTAAATTTCCTATTGGATTTATGAATGCTATATGATTTTTAGTGGTTCCTAGATTGTGTAGCTTAATTTGTCCAATTGAATGCTGTGGTTGCACATTCTTGAGAGGAATTAATTTTCAAAACTCAAGTTCCAACACACACCAAGTGAAGCTTAACACTAACCCTAAGTAATAGCTATGAAAGTGGTTGCTTGATTAGTTGTTAATTAGGACTAGTGGACCCCTAGTGGTTGCTTGGGGATTTTTCAATTAGACATGGTGAATCTTTAACTCCCAAACATAAAGGACTAAAATGAACCTTAATGCAAACATAAAGGACCAAAAGTATACTTTAACCTTATTTAGAGGGACCTAAAATAAATTAAATATATTGAATTACCAAATTAACCATTCCTATATTTTTTTTATATTTCAATTGTTTTTTCTTTTAACCAATCGATTGTATCTTAATATTATTTTAACATTAATGTGATAGAAAAAGTATAAAATTATAATTATTAAGGGATTGATAAAATCCTAAAAGAAAATGTTGCCTTGAAAAATGGGAGCCATTCAGTTTGGTTTAAATTGTTTTACTGAGTCTTCATCATCTGTTTATAAGCCCAATCATATAATTGAGCAAATATAAATCTAACGATGTAAAACAAATTTTCATTTGATAAACGAATATTTAAAAAGAAAAAAATGCATACATGAGTGTATAACTGTAAATAAATAATTTTAATCAATTTTCTAATTGTAATTAATGATATTAATAAGATTGTTGTTATTCTCCTAATTGATTGCATTAAATTTTAATATAAATACTTATATTTTGATTTTTAATATCCCTATAACAGATATAATGAAATGAAACAATTTTTTTATTTATTAATTGAATTTTAGTTTGTAAAGGGAAGGGGGAGATATTGTCAATTGGTTAAAGAAGACATATTTGAGATATAGGGAGAAGATATATGGAGAGTTAATTTGGTAATTTAATATATTTTTTATTTTTTTAATGAATAAACATTTAGGTGAGTTGGATATTTATATTATTTTTTGGTTCTTCTATATAATTTTTTAGAAGGTCCTTATGAGTAATTAATTTTTCCATTGGTCCCTTTCCCTAATTCTCCCAAAACAATTCCTTGTAGATCTAATATGTTTACCTTTGATTAGCTAGACCATAAATGATGTGGTGGCGAGTTCACCTAAAATTTCCTCAATAATCTATGTAGGCATTAAAATTAAGTCAAAGAAATTCGCTCTAATATAAAGATGAATTCAGAAAATAAAATAAATTTCCTATCAAATAACAATTCCTTGTAGATCTAATATGTTTACCTTTGATTAGCTAGACCATAAATGATGTGGTGGCGAGTTCACCTAAAATTTCCTCAATAATGTAGGCATTAAAATTAAGTCAAAGAAATTCGCTCTAATATAAAGATGAATTCAGAAAATAAAATAAATTTCCTATCAAATCGGATATGCAAATAGATTTAAATGGAAAACTTTTCCCCATTTTATATACTCTAATTTTTTTTAAAAAAAAAACATATTCATCCTTCAAAAATAATATCATGTCCCAATAGTTAAGGAGTAGTTATTTCACATAAAATGCTCTATATTTAAATTTTAGATGAGCATTTTATTACGGTTACCATCTTTTCCAATACCTAAACTAGCAGCCATTTTATTGGGCATGTCTGATCATTTCTCAATATTATATTCCTTTCATAAGAGGTAAGTAACATTAGTGTTTGTACGGTTATTCATAAATATTTTTGGGAAAATCACAGGTCCCATGTGAGAAATAATAACTAAAAGATCCCATAAGACGTGTAAATAACATAAAAGTCCTATGAGAGGTTGAGAGCTGAGGGTGAGATATAAGAAAATAAAATAAATAATTATCACATTGCCCTTATGTATTTGGAACGAGTGGAGGAAAATTAGTTATTTTTTTAATAATCATTATACTTCACAATTGCATCATAGTTTCTCTCTGGTCTTATGAGCCTCTTCATTCCCCAGCAAATGTAGAAGCCTCCAAAAATTTGAATTTGAAACAAGCAAAGTACTTTTGGTAGATAAAATTAGTCACTTCTCTCTTTCTTTCTTTATTTTTTTTGGTAATAAGATTAGCCCCTTCTCCTTTCTTCTTTCATGCCCAAGACTACTCATGTCCCTCTATTTTTGGTAAATTTTGTAATTTCTTAATATAATTGGTTTATAATTTTTTTAGATTTTTTTTGTCTGGGGCCTCTCTACTATATTGTCTTTCCACTTCCTCTTGACTTAACATATCCACCATTGGATTTGATTTCAATGGTCGAGATCTTTTATATTACCATCAAAATCAAATCCAATGGTGGAGATATTAGGTGGAGAGGCTAAGCAGTGAAGAGGCTCGTAGTGGTGTAACCAATGATCAGGTCCTCTATTTTTATTTTAAATAAGGAAAATCATTCTAAATAATATTTATTTTAATAATGAGAAAAATCACAGTTAATATGTGCATTTTAATAATGAGAGTAAATTAAAGTGGTAGTTTTCTTTATTTTATTTCTCACCCCAGGTTCGATGGGACTTTTAAATCATTTAAAGATTTTATGGGATATTTTAGTTATTATTTCTCTATTAGATTTAGAAGACAGTCACTTTGATTTTACCAATTTTTTATTGGAAAAATTCTATTTAAATCTGTCTAAATGCTCAAAACCAAATTTAGGCATTCACTCTCAACAAATCATTAATTAAACTGAGAGGTATTATCTGGAATTTTTGATTTGTTGATTTTACTTATGATATCCTTTTGTTATTTTCTTGGGGTCTTTTCTATTCATCTCATTCTTTAATTTAAAAAAAAAAGTCTATATTATAATAAACTTAATAAGCAGATTTCTTATTATTTTGAGGAGTTACTTGGGTAGATTATGAAAATAATTAGATGTGACAAATGTGAATGTTAAAATATTATTAAAATTTTATATAATTAAATGATAAATATTTTTTTTATGAACATGAATACTTGAAGATATTATCATGTCGAAAAATAATTAAATTTAGGAAATACAATCAAACATATCATTTTTTAGCAAAACAATCAAATATATATTTAACATAAGGGCATATAGGTGAAATCAACGTCAACAATCAACAATCAACAAATTCATAAATTTCTAATACGGTCAAAAGGTCTTTATTAGGATTTGTTTAAAGTGTAGGCTTGAATTTGGATTTAACTATTTCATGTGTATTTAAATGGGATTTTCCCTTATTTTAGTTTACATCAATGACATTTTATAATAATATATTACATACCAAAAAAAAAATCATTTCAATTTTAAATCAACTTATATGAAATCTTCTAATTCCATCCGTTCACCCATATACAAATAAATCGGGTTAGATTCCTCTCATCAACCAATAAAAAATACTTATTATTATCCAATCAGCATTTATTTAATAAAACCAAACTCATATTTAATTCAACTTTAACCAATAAAATAGGTTAAATGGTTAAGATGCATACCTTAATTGGTTATATCTAATCAAGTTTATAATACATTTTAAAACAAACAATACTTATTCAATATTCATATTTGAAATATAATTTTATTCAAATCCATATTTGAACTATTAAGCTTTTATCATCTTAGTTTACTATACTTTGTTATTGTTAGATATTATTAATTAGAGTATTAATATATCAATAAACAATATTTCAAATTTTCAAAAAATACAATTAATTATTATAAAATATTATTTACTATAACATTAATATATTTTTCGTGGACGAGAAAATTCTTGTTAGATAATAGATATGAAATCTTGCTTGATAAATTAAAGATACTGTTTTACTGACATAGAATAAAGATATTAAAAACATATAAAAAAAATTCAAATTCATAAATGTAGTTTCCAACCTTCTGGTTGAAGATAAAGGCGTCAATATACATACCTTCGGATCTCTACATTCGTATAGTTGTTGTAGGTTGTGGAGCCGTGAAATTCAGTCGATCACCATGACGAAGACATCAATGGAGAAAGACACAAAAGGATATCTTCCCCAAGAAATTATCACAAATGTTTTTTTACGACTTCCAGTAAAATCCCTAGTACGATTTCAATGTGCATGCAAAGATTGGAAGAATCTCATCAAAACCCCATACTTCATTGCCCAACACCTCCACCGCCCTACTAACCAAAATTCTCTTCTTTTCCAATCACTTATTGACGATACTATATGTTTTTTAAATCATGAAATGCAGGTTCTTGAGATTCAGAAACCATCTTTCATTCTTGACACAGATATGTGGGATATTGTTGGTTCCAGTAATGGCTTGATCTGTTTTAATCTCGTTAATAAATTTCGATTGCTCCTTTACTTGTGGAATCCGGCTACTAGAGAGGTTTGTGAGGTTCCTAAAACTATTATACGTTGCAAAGGCAAAGACAAGTATTATTATGACCATCGGGTGGGATTTGGGTTTAGTTCAATTCTTAATGATCATAGGATAGTGAGACTTGTTTGTTGTAATCAGCTGGCTTCTCGAGTTGAATTATATTCACTAAACAAAGGGTCATGGGAAAAAATTGATCTAGGGAACGCAACAGGTGTATGCTATATCCATCAAGGCATCACTTGTAATGGATCTGTTTTTTGGCTTGCTTTCAAGAAAGGTGTGAAGTGTCATTTGATACTCTCATTTGACTTAACAACGGAAGTGTTTACATTGATTGAGATTCCTACTTATTTATCCTCCGAATCATCAGATGGCCATACTCTAACCGTGTTCGAGAACAAACTTGCTATGTTTTATAGAAAAAATCCTGAATCTTCCTCAATTGATTTGTGGGTGATGGAGGGATTGGGTTGGATTAAGGTATGGACTATCACTCCTTATCCCTCCTTCTTAGTTCCCGAAGCTATTTGGAGGGGGGAACTTATTAGTAAAGTGTTTGAACCCCAGGTTCCAGAGGAGCAGAGAACGGTTATCACTACCACTACGGTTTTGTTCAATATCTTGACTCATGAAATTAAGCCATTGGGTGACTATCACCTTAGTCGTTTTTTATCATATTATCCAATTTCGTATTATGTAGACAGTCTCGTACCGATTGGCAACATTCGTCCGAAAGAGGGCTTTCATGATAAAATCAAATCTACATTATTAGAATGTTGTAGAAATTTTGTTTTGTATCTTGTTTCATTCAAGTTCTTTATTTGAGTAGTTTCAATGGGAATGAGCAACAATTTATATCATTTGTCCTAGGTGTTTCTAGCTATATATTTGAGACTTTTTAAACATTGTACGTAGTTTGGATTTTATTTGCGTAATGAGAAGCATGGTATGTCAAATTCAGGTATATACGTGGTTTCTTTGTGATGCCTTGCGCTTAATTAAATTTAAATTCGCTGGATTTTTTAATCTGACTGGGCGTCATAAAACAATTAGTTGGCAGATAAACTTATTTTTTTAACTTACAAAATTAAGAAAACATAAAAAAGAGAAAATAAAAAATTTCTATCTGCCAACTAATTGTTTTATGGTGCCCAATCAGATTAATAGATCCACGTCATACACTACATGTCTCATTGTGATTGGAGAGACCACAAATAACTTGGCGAATCGGGTTCACCTAAGAATTTCTCTGTTAACCTAATATGTTTTTAACTGTGATTGGCCAGACCACAAATGATGTGGTGGAACTGAGTTCACCTAAAATTTCCTCAATATTAAAGCTGTGTAGGCATTAAAATTAAGTCAGAACAATTCGTTCTAATATAAAGGTGAATTCAGAAAAATAAAATAAATTTCATACAAATCAGATCTGCAAATAGATTTAAATGGAAAACTTTTCCCCATTTTATATACTCTAATTAAAAAAAAAAAACAGAACATATCCATCCTTCAAAAATGATATCATGTCCCAATAATTAAGGAGTAGTTATTTCACATAAAATGCTGTATATTTAAATTTTAGATGAGCATTATTCTTTTACGGTTACCATCTTTCCTATACCTAAACTAGCAGCGATTTTATTGGGCATGCTTGATCATATCTCAATATTATATTCCTTTTCAGGAAAGGTAAGTAACATTAGTGTTTGTACGGTTATTCGTATATGTTTTAGGGAAAATCACAGGTCCATGTGAGAAATATAAGATCCTATAAGATCTGTAAATAACATAAAAGTCCTATGAGAGCTGAGGGTGAAATATAAGAAAATAAATAATGATCACATTACCCTTATGTATTTGAAATAAGAGGCATAGGCCTCCTTGTGAGGCTAGTGGGGGGAGGGGTCGGGGTTCGATTCCCCGTGGGCACGTTTAAAATTCCACTTGTATAAAAAAAAAATTAGTTTTTTTAATAATCATTATGTTTTACGATCCTATCATAGTTTCTCTCCCCTCCCCTTCTTATATCTTCTTTCATGTCCAAAACTCATATCCCTATATTTTTGGTAAATTTCGTAATTTCTTGATTTAATTGATTTATAATTTTTTTAGATTTTTGTTGTCAAGAGCCTCTCCACTAAATTGTCTTTCCACTTCCTCTCCACTTAATATCTCCACCATTAGATTTGATTTTAGTGGTCGAGATCAATTATAATTGGAAAATATTATCATATATTTATTATTACAAACTGAAAAAAATCATTTCTATTTCAAATCAACTTATATGAAATCTTGTAATGCCATCCTGTTAACCCATATACTAATAAACCAGGTCAGATTCCTCTCATCGACCAATAAAAAAAATACTTATTATTAACCAATCAGCATTTATTTAATAAACCAAAACTCATATTTAATTGAAAATTAATCGATAAATTAGGTCAAATGGTTAAGATATATACCTTAATTAGTTATATATAATCAAATTTGTAATACAATTTGAAAAACAATAATTATTCAATTTTCATATTTGAAGTATGATTTTATTCAATTCCAGATTTGAACTATTAGACTTTTATCATCTTATTTTAATATAATTTGTTATTATTAGATATTATTAGTTAGAGTATTAATAGATCAATAAACAAATTTTCAAATTTTCAAATTACGATTAATCATTATAAAATATTATTTACTAGAAAATTAATATATTTTTTTGTGGGGGAGAAAATTCTTGTTAAATACGAAATCTTGCATGATAAAGTAAAGATACTTTTACTAACATAAAATAAGAATATTAAAAAGATATAAAAAAATTCAAATTCATAATTGTAGTTTCCAAACTTCTGGTCGAAGATAAAGGCCTCAATATACATACATTCGGATCTCTACATTCGTATAGTTGTTGTAGGTTGTGGAGCCGTGAAATTCAATCGATCACCGTGACGAAGATAGTAATGGAGAAAGACACAAAAGGATATCTTCCCCAAGAAATTATCACAAATGTTTTTTTACGACTTCCAGTAAAATCCCTAGTACGATTTCAATGTGTGTGCCAAGATTGGAAGACTCTCATCAAAAGCCCATACTTCATTGCCCAACACCTCCATCGCCCAACTAGCCGAAATTCTCTTCTTTTCCAATGCCTTAATGGAGATACTATATGTTTTTTCAATCATGAAATGCAAGTTCTTCAGATTCAGAAACCATCTTTCATTCTTGACATAGATATGTGGAATATTGTTGGTTCTAGTAATGGCTTGATCTGTTTTAATCTCGTTAATAAATTTCGATCACTCCTTTACTTGTGGAATCCGGCTACTAGGGAGGTTTGTAAGGTTCCCAAAGCTCTTCTACATCACAATGGCAAAGACAAGGATTATTATTACCATCTGGCAGGATTTGGGTTTAGTTCAATTCTTAATGATCATAGAATAGTGAGAATTTTTTGTTGTAATGAGCTCGCTTCTCGAGTTGAAGTATATTCACTAAACAACGGGTCATGGAAAAAAATTGATTTAGGGAACGCAAAAGGTGTGGGTTTTGTCCATAGTCAAGGTATCACTTGTAATGGATTTATTTTTTGGTTTGCTTTCAAGAAAGGTATGAAGTGTCATCTGATACTCTCATTTGACTTAACAATGGAAGCGTTTACGTTGATAGAGATTCCTACTTATTTGTCCTCCGAATCGTCACATGGCCATACTCTAACCGTGTTCGAGAATAAACTAGCTATGTTTTATATAAAAAATCGTCAATCTTCTTCAATTGATTTGTGGGTGATGGAGGGATTGGGTTGGATTAAGATATGGACTGTCACTCCTTATCCCTCCTTCTTAATTCCTGAAGCTATTTGGAGGGAGGAACTTATTAGTAAAGTTTTTCGACCCCAGGTTCCAGAGGAGCAGAGAAGGTTTATCACTGAAACTACTGTTTTGTTCAATATTTTGACTCATGAAATTAAGCCAATGTTTGGCATGGGTGACTACTGCCTTAGTACTTTTATTTCATATTATCCGATTTCGCATTATGTAGAAAGCCTAGTACCGGTTGACAACAATCGTCCGAAAGAGCGCTTTCATGATAAGGTCAAATCTGCAGTATTAGAATGGTGTAGAAATTTTATTTTGTTTCTTGTTTCATTCAAGTTCTTTATTTAAGTATTTTCGATGGAATGATAACTCATTTGTTTTGTAGGCTTCTAGATTTGAATAATAAGTCTATTGATTTTCTTGTCATCTTTCTCTATTTTCTCCTCCTTTATTCTCTCTTTCTCTCTTCTCCTTTCCTGAATTCTCTAGACTTCGTTCTGCATGAATTGTACTTATGGTTTTAAATGCACTGATTTATGTAATAAAAAAGGTATCATTTTGCAAATGAGTTTGTATTTGGATCATTGGTGGAACATCTACATGTGACAAGACATCTAATAAGCATCTACATGTGACAGGTTTCTTGACTTAATAAGATTTATTTTGATTCCGAGGATTACTTTTTTTTTTTTTATGTTAACTTACTAATAATGGTTTCTAAACTAAAAAACAATGAAGTCATCCTACATACATATATGCTACGAAAGCAAGAATACATATTGAGAAGTCTTATAAACACAACAATCGAAGTGTTTTTTTTTTTATGACCATGAATACTTGAAGATATTATAATATTGGAAATAGTTTTTTTTTACCAAAATATCGGAAAATAGTTAAATTTAGGAAATAAAATCTTTTTTTGCCAACAAGGAAGTACAATAATCAAACATAATTGTTTGAGCAAAACAATCAAATATATCTTAATGGAGAGAAATTCTTAAGTGAACCCGGTACACCATGTCATTTGTGCCATGACAGATTACAAATAAAGACATTAGATATGACGTGAAATTTTTAATCTGACTTGGCACCTTAAAAACTCAATTAACTAATAAAAATATTTTTTTCAACTCATAAAATAAAAAAATTGAAACATGAGATTCAATTTTTTTTATTTTTAATCTAACTTGGCACCCTAAAAAACTTAACTAACTAATAAAAATATTTTTTCCAACTCATACAAAAAAACATTGAAACATGAAATTCGATTTTTTTATGTGCTGGTTTATTTTTGTAGTGCCAAATTAGATTTAAAATTCCAAATCAGACCTTATGTGTATATTAGTATATTTAAGATTAGTCAGACCACAAATGACATGGTGTACCGGATTCACACAAAAATTCCTCTTTAATAGAAGGGTGTATGAGGTGAGAGAAATTCTTATATGAATCTGGTGCACCACTTCATTTGTTATCTGACCAATTACAAGTAAACACATAAGATCTGAATTGGGATTTTTAATTTAACTTGGCACCTTAAAAAATCAACTAACTGATAAAGAATTTTATAATAATATATTATATACGAAAAAAAATCATTTCAATTTCAAATTAGATTTGAAATCTTGCATGATAAAGTAAAGATAATTTTTACTAACATAAAATAATGATATTAGAAACATATAATAAATTCCCAAAAAACAAAATGAAAATACATAAATGTTGTTTGCAACCTTCTGGTCGAAGAAAAGGCGTCAATTTCGGATCTCTATATCTAATAGTCCTTGTAGGTTATGAAGCCGTAAGATTCAGTCGATCACATTCAGTAAAATCCCTAGTACGATTTCAATGTGTGTGCAAAGATTGGAAGAATCTAATCAAAACCCCATACTTCATTGCCCAACACCTCCATCGCCCTACTAACCAAAATTCTCTTCTTTTCCAATCCCTTATTGACGATACTATATGTTTTTTGAATCATGAAATGCAGGTTCTTGAGATTCAGAAACCATATTTCATTCTTGACACAGATATGTGGGATATTGTTGGTTCTAGTAATGGCTTGATCTGCTTTAATCTCGTTAATTCATTTAGATTGCTCCTTTACTTGTGGAATTCGGCTACTAGAGAGGTTTGTGAGGTTCCTAAAGCTCTTATACGTTGTAAAGGCAAAGATAAGTATTATTATGACCATCGGGTGGGATTTGGGTTTAGTTCAATTCTTAATGATCACAGGATAGTGAGACTTGTTTGTTGTGATCAGCTGGCTTCTCGAGTTGAAGTATATTCACTAAACAAAGGGTCATGGAAAAAAATTGATCTAGGGAACGCAAAAGGTGTATGCTATATCCATCAAGGCATCACTTGTAATGGATCTGTTTTTTGGCTTGCTTTCAAGAAAGGTGTGAAGTGTCATTTGATACTCTCATTTGACTTAACAATGGAAGTGTTTACATTGATTGAGATTCCTACTTATTTGTCCTCCGAATCATAAGATGGGCATACTCTAACAGTATTCGAGAACAAACTTGCTATGTTCTATGGAAAAAATCTTGAATCTTCTTCAATTGATTTGTGGGTGATGGAGGGATTCCGTTGGATTATCCCTCCTTCTTATATCCCGAATCTATTTGGAGGGGGGAACTTATTAGTAAAGCTTTTGAACCCCAGGTTCTAGAAGAGCAGAGAACAGTTATCACTACCGCTACGGTTTTGTTCAATATCTTGACTCATGAATTTAAGCCATTGCGTGACTATTACCTAATTAGTCCTTTTTGTTCATATTATCCGATTTCGCACTATGTAGAAAGTCTTGTACCTGTTGGCAACATTCGTCCAAAAGAGCACTTTCATGATAAAGTCAAATCTACATTATTAGAATGTTGTAGAAATTTGTTTTGTTTGTTGTCTCATTCAAGTTCGTTATTTAAGTATTTTCAATAGGGAATGAGCAACAATTTAGACCATTAGGACACGGTGTTTCTTGCTATATATTTGAGACTTTTTAATCTTTGTAGTTTGGATTTTATTTGCGAAATGAGAAGCATGGTATGTCTGATTCAGATACGTTCTTTCTTTGTGATGCCTTGCGCTTAAATTTAAATTCGCAAACAAATTAATAAGATTTTTGTTCCATTACGGTGTTAAATGGTCATGATTAAGCGGTGAGGAGAAATTAGGAACAAGAGTGAAAAGACAGAGCATGACGGAAAGGAGGGAAGTGGTGGTGGTAGTGGCCGGATCTTTTGTGGATGCGCCACCGGAGCAGGGGAGGTGGAGGGGGGTCATGAGAGTGTTAGCCGTAAAGGTCGTGTGGAGGAATTCTTAGATGAACATTGTACACCACATTATTTATGGTCTGACCAATCACAAATAAATACATTAGATCATACATGTTAATTTTCTAAAGGTGCTAAGTTTGATTAAAATTCCACGCCAAACGTAATGTGTTTAATTATGATTGATCAGAGTATAAATGACGTGGTGCACCGAGTTCACCTGAGAATTTCTCAGGTCCCTGTTAAGGAGATGAAAAGTGATAATGAACTTCTTTTTTTTTTCAGAAGGGTGGCAGTGACAATGATGCTGCAAAATATGCAACATAAAATCCTATGTGGTAGAGTCACCTCAACATATATCGGTCAATGAAGAGCACCAACCGTTGGGGTTATGTCAGTACAGTGCCACCTCGAGTCCGCTCTCCAAGAAATTTAAAACCCAAGGGGTAGTGGAAACTAATCCCGGGTGTCGATCTCAAGGAGCCTAGTGTAATTTGATTCCTAATAGCTAATATGCAAACTTGAAAAAGCGGGTAAAAAGCATTCTTGTTTGGTTTTAATGTGAAGTTTGGTATGATAGTGTGGTATGTTCAAAAGTCAAAGTAAAAGATTGGATTTAAAAGTGAGATTTGGATAAAAATGGGATAAAGATCATTCTTGATGAATGAGAGCTTCGGGAATCATTGCTTCTAAAAGTTTTTAGGGAGTTTGGTTGATTTTCTAAAGAGCCCTAGAGGAACCCCTGATAACTCCTAGAAATTCATGATATTTGAGTATATTTTACTTGAGTTTTTGTCTATTATTTATACATTTTGGATACTCAAGAGGGAAAATGCTCATTTGATTTTCGGTTTCACATTATTGTTAATTATGTAGATTTTGATTGTTTTTACAGTTAGTTTCTTATGTTGTTGTATATAATTTTTGTAGGAATAATTTGAAGCAATAAACAAGAGATTTTAGCCCTCCACCAAGCTCCCAATTGAACAAAAATAAGAAGAAGCCAAAGCAGCTCAAGGAAATAAAGAAAGCAGAGCAAAGCACAGAATAAACGAGCCTTTGCCGTGGCCTCGCCGAGCGAAGTGCATCTGCCTCTGCCATTTTTGGAGAACTCGCCGTCAGCTCGCCGCGGCGAGCGACATTTGTGTCTGTCATTTTTGGACTTCGCCGTGGGCTCGCTGCGGCGAGACCCACGGCGAACTGCGTGATCTGCGCGTTTTTGGAACAGAACAGGCGCGTTTTAAACTGATATAAAAGCTAGGGCTTCGTTGTGAGCCCTCATTCTTCGACTTCTGGGCATATTTTGGTAGTGTTTGGCTCTGCTAGGGCTTGGAGATTGGTGGGGTTTGGCTTGGCCTCGGAGCTTCAAAGAGATTTGGGCTTCCTCTCTTGGTTTATCTCTTACTTCTTCATTCTCTTCTCTTGTTCTGATTTGTAATGTTGTATATATATGCTCCCTTGGAGTTGTAGAACATGAGTAGCTGAATACTTTGATTCTAGGATTATTTTGAACCCTTGTATGTATTGATTCTTGATTCCTCCTCTTGATTTGTGATTAATCATATCTATGTGCTTATTTTACCCCGTTCTTAATGCTTCTAAGTGCTTGATCACCATTTAGATGTTGGGTTTGCTTGATTTATGACTCGAGAGAGCTATGTTGAGTGTAGAACTTGGGTAAAGTAGTACAAGAACCGGAAGTTTGCGTGACAAACGGATGGTTTTGTTGGTAAGATAGAGATATACTTGCTAGCCTTGCATAGTCACATTAGGGTTGGAGTGCGATAATTGGGTTCTATCAAATTGTGACAAGAGATTGTGCAAAGAATAGGACTAAACACTTGTTCTTGACTCGAGAGAGCATTACAAGTACTCTTTGAACCCTAGATTAGCACGTGATTTCGTTGAGAGCTTCTTGAGGGGAGGTTGATTGAGTTTTGAGAAGTATAAGGGGGATAGATAATCCTAGGACCTATTTTATCCTTGATGTTGGAGAATCACCTGTTTATATTTTATTTTCATTTATTTTCTTAGTTTATTTTCAATCTCATCATTTGTATCACTCAAATTGGGCGAGAGTGTGATAATCATTGTTTGACCGGGTTTTGGACAAATCCTCGTGGAAACGATACTCTACTCATCATTTTATTACTTGGCGCGACCCGTGCACTTGCGGCACGTGGCGAACAAGTTTTTGGCTCCGTTGCCGGGGATTTGTTTCCCAAAACCGTCCTTGGTCAACCTTGGTTAGAGCATTAGTAGCTTAAGCTTGAGTTTGTATATATTTGTTTGTGTGTTTGTTTTTTCTCTTGTAGTTTCTTTTCTTGTGTCCATGTGTATATTTGTTTTCTTTGTTTATCTTTTTAGTTTGTTAGTTATTTTCTTTTAATTTTTGTTATGGATTATCCTTGGTGGACTTTTGGGGCAAATAGTGGATTTGAACAGGATAATGATTATTTACCTCCTTGCTATGATCCTAATGCTTTTGAAACTCAATACGAGTACATTTGTTGCAATTTTTGTGGAGATAGTCATTATATTGATCAATGCCCCCATGTCTCAACCTTGGATTATGTAGGGGATGATTTTGCTAGGGTTCAAACTGATTGGCATGATAATTCTTTTTACCCTAGTTGGAATCATGAGCATTCATTGCCTTGGGATCCAAATGTTTCTTTCCCTTCATATGCATCATATTGTCAACCATCACCTAGTCATGTAGAAGAAATCACTCTCATTCATGAGAAAAAGCCCAAAATAGAAGAGATGCTTCTGCGCATTTTGGATAATCAAAATGAAATAAGAGCTTGGACAAGAGAAAAATTGAATGAACATGAATTAGCTCTTGAAAACTTAGCATCTAGGGCAAATGGACTGGCTTCTTCCATTGAGTCTTTAAAGCAAACATGTGTTTTCATTGATATTTCAAATGACTCTTATGGGGAAGTTGCAGTTTCAAGTGGGCAATTGTCTATGGGAAGTGATAATGTGCTGTCAATGGATTGTAATACTTTTGTGGGTGATTGTGAGGTAGAAAGGGAAGAGGGAGAGAGAAACATAGAGTTTCCTGCAACCTGTGTTCAAAATCCTCCTACTGATAGCTTGGCTCTTACTGATGAGAGTCAAGTAGATTTCATTGGGTTTTCAAAATATTTGGGGGTTAATGAGGATAAAGTTGAAATAATTGAATTCATACCTCCCATGTGCCATAATGCATCATGCTCCTTAAAATCATTCTTGATTGAGGGGGCATGTAATTCTTGTATAATTGAATTCCCAATATTTTTGGAGCCTTGTCTTTTGAAGAGAAATGAAGACAAGGTGATTTTTGTTTTTGATACGTATGATTAGTAGTTGGAAAGTCTGGCTGAAGACTATAAACTTAGCGCTTCTTGGGAGGCAACCCAAGTTTTAAAAATTTAATAGTTTCTATTGTTGTTTTTCTTTAGTAGGTGTGACCTCTTTTGAGTATTTTCAAGGTTTGTCATCAAAATTAACATGAGGCAAAGGAACGCAAGTTTGGAGCACAAAGAGCATTTACAGGGAAGTTTCTTGCTTTTCCAATTTGCTTATAATTGAATGATTTGATGATAGACTGCTGGTTAAAATTTACATGAATTTTAATTTTGGAAACTTGGACGATTACTGGTCATTTTACTTAAAGCGAGATTTAGATTGATTTAGTATCCACTGAACTAAAATGTGGGATCCAATGATAGAATGGTTGCTTAGATTGTATGTTTAAGAGGAAGTTGTGGTTAATATTTTTGGATGTTGGATTTGCATTATTGAGATTGGCTTTCTGACCATTTTGAAAAATAAAATGAAATAGAATTTTTGGTACACTTGAGTTGGAAATGATTTGATAGCCTTTGTTTGGAGATGTTGTAGCATTTCAGTTTACATTTTCTTTCTCAGCTGATAGACTCTAGAACCTATCTTAGAATCTCTTGAGGCTTTGTAATGATTTTACATGAGTTTGGAAAATGATATGGGCATTCTTTTCAATGAGTTTGAGCCTTTCAAGCCAACCCTTGACATAATTCCTTTTGCACCCGCTTTGAGCCTTATAATGAAAAACCATATGAATTTTCTTTTTGGAGCCCACAATAGACCTTAACCTTAGCAACTTGAAAAACCATGATCTACCCGAATTTTGAGATAATTGATGAATCATTGGTAGAAGGTATTGGATGGTTGCTACAAAAATTGGTGTGGGAATACAAGTGGTGCATGATGTCCAAAGCTTGTACTCCAAAGTCATTGCAAGTTTATAAAAAAAAAAGAAAAAAGAAAAAGAGTTTAGTTTCAATAAGACTTGGAGTGCATATACATCATTTTGAGATAAGTTTGGGGGAGTGGTTTGAATTTTGGAAGGGAATTTTGGATAGAAAAGAAAGATGAGCTATGTATTGTCATTTATCTCAAGATATTTGAATCCTCTTTATACCTTTCTTTCTATGAGCTTAACCCTTGGCCTCATTACAAACCTATCAAGTCCCATTGATTTTGAATTTGTGTAAGAAAAATTGTTTTGGTGGAGAGAGAGGAAGAGAGTAGGCATATGAAGTTTTGAATGTTGAGAGAGCTAAATATATATTGAAATGTTGCAACTTTCTTTTTGACATTTGCTGAAGAATTGTTCTCTGACTTTGCACACACACACACTTAATAATTGTTGGGAAGTTTGTCCTTAATGTGTGAGTTTTGCATTCTTCCATATTCCATTGCTTTCCCATTGAATATGTCTTCTTGAGCAACCCATGAGGAAAGCTTTCTGCATGCATAGTAAGTGGATACTTCATCAATCTAACATCTCTTATTTTGTTTTACTCGAGGACGAGTAAAAGTCTAAGTTTGGGGGTGTGATAACTCCTAGAAATTCATGATATTTGAGTATATTTTACTTGAGTTTTTGTCTATTATTTATACATTTTGGATACTCAAGAGGGAAAATGCTCATTTGATTTTCGGTTTCACATTATTGTTAATTATGTAGATTTTGATTGTTTTTATAGTTAGTTTCTTATGTTGTTGTATATAATTTTTGTAGGAATAATTTGAAGCAATAAATAGGAGATTTTAGCCCTCCACCAAGCTCCCAATTGAACAAAAATAAGAAGAAGCCAAAGCAGCTCAAGGAAATAAAGAAAGCAGAGCAAAGCACAGAATAAACGAGCCTTCACCGTGGCCTCGCCGCGGCGAAGTCACGGCGAAGTGCATCTGCCTCTGCCATTTTTGGAGAACTCGCCGTCAGCTCGCCGCGGCGAGCGACATTTGTGTCTGTCATTTTTGGACGGCGAGACCCACGGCGAACTGCGTGATCTGCGCGTTTTTGGAACAGAACAGGCGCGTTTTAAACTGATATAAAAGCTAGGGCTTCGTTGTGAGCCCTCATTCTTCGACTTCTGGGCATATTTTGGGAGTGTTTGGCTCTGCTAGGGCTTGGAGATTGGTGGGGTTTGGCTTGGGCTCGGAGCTTCAAAGAGATTTGGGCTTCCTCTCTTGGTTTATCTCTTCCTTCTTCATTCTCTTCTCTTGTTCTGATTTGTAATGTTGTATATATATGCTCCCTTGGAGTTGTAGAACATGAGTAGCTAATACTTTGATTCTAGGATTATTTTGAACCCTTGTATGTATTGATTCTTGATTCCTCCTCTTGATTTGTGATTAATCATATCTATGTGCTTATTTTACCCCGTTCTTAATGCTTCTTAGTGCTTGATCACCATTTAGATGTTGGGTTTGCTTGATTTATGACTCGAGAGAGCTAGGTTGAGTGTAGAACTTGGGTAAAGTAGTGCAAGAACCAGAAGTTTGCGTGACAAACGGATGGTTTTGTTGGTAAGATAGAGATATACTTACTAGCCTTGCATAGTCACATTAGGGTTGGAGTGCGATAATTGGGTTCTATCAAATTGTGACAAGAGATTGTGCAAAGAATAGGACTAAACACTTGTTCTTGACTCGAGAGAGCATTACAAGTGCTCTTTGAACCCTAGATTAGCACGTGATTTCGTTGAGAGCTTCTTGAGGGGAGGTTGATTGAGTTTTGAGAAGTATAAGGGGGATAGATAATCCTAGGACCTATTTTATCCTTGAGGTTGGAGAATCACCTGTTTATATTTTATTTTCATTTATTTTCTTAGTTTATTTTCAATCTCATCATTTGTATCACTCAAATTGGGCGAGAGTGTGATAATCATTGTTTGACCGGATTTTGGACAAATCCTCGTGGGAACGATACTCTACTCATCATTTTATTACTTGGCGTGACCCGTGCACTTGCGGCGCGTGGCGAACAACCCCTCTAGGCTACGCTTAGATTAACTTAATTAATGCCGGAACCCCGCACATTACTTAATTTAACCCAAGTTGATTAAGTTCAAAATCAAGAAATAATTAACTATGCAAGACTTTTAAATCCACAATTTGGGCCACCCCATAATTGCTCTAAATTTCTCTTTAAACCCTAATCTATTGATGGGCCACCCATACAATAAATTAAGGCCTAAAGAGTGTTTGCCCAATGTCTCAACACAATCAATTAATTCTTATGACATCTCCCTCAAGCAAACAACTTAACACTCTTAATGCACTAACCAAGCCACCTTGCATTAGCACATGATTTTCACCAAGAGAATAATAAAACTATGAACCCATAAATTTCATTAAACTCAAAGTTAATAAATAGCAATGTCAAGTATTTGTACAAGAAGGAAATAACATAAACATAGTTTCTAACCCCAAAGACATAAATGCACTCAACCAAGTGGCATAAATACACTCAACCAAATGTCATAAATGCACTCCTAGAACCCTAGAAAAGCATAAATACAACAAATGGAAGAAGGATTAGAACTAGAAAAACTCCCCTATTCAAGCTTCAAGCTCATCCCTTGACTCCCACCACCAAGAATGGTGGAGCGTAGCTACTACTCTCCATGGAAGGACCAACAACAAGAGAGGAAGGTGTGGAAGCCATGGAAGGAAGGAGAAGAGAGGAAGATGAAGATGAAGATGAAGATGGAGAAGAGAGAGCTAGGGCTTAGAGGGTGTGAATGTGAACCAAATCTGCCCTAATGGGGTGTGTCTTTCGAGTTTTATGTCCCCCAAGTCGGGTCAAGTGAGTGGGTATTCAAGTTGGACCCAAATCAGGCCTAAAACGCGAACTGAAATTTCTGCAGAACGCAGGCTCGTTGTCCGCTCGCCCCGGCGAGCTGATGTTGCTTCTGGAATTTTTGGGGCCTTCTCACCGTGGCGAGGCCATGGCGAGCTACATTCTTCTCTACCAAAATTGAAGCTTGTTCGCCGTCTGCTCGCCGCGGCGAGCACCGCAAAAAAAGCGGCACTTAGTAGCGGTTAAAACAGTTGATTAGTAGCGGTTTTAACCGCTACTAAGTGGTTACTAGCGGTTTTACATTCCGCTAGTAAATCACCCGTGACTAAAATTTAGTGGCGGTTATAAAAACCGCTGGTAATATGGTCAACACCTCTACTAATCCAGTAGCAGAAACAAAAACCGCCACTAATCAGATACTAGCAGCGGTTCAGAACCGCTACTAATGAGGAAAAATTAGTAGCGGTTTGTGAACCGCTACTGGATACTCAAAAATATAAAAATAATTCTGATCAGACCCAATTTTACTATTTGCAATAATGTTTAATTTTATAAAACATTTTTAAAAAAATTTAACATTAAACATTCATAAAAAAAATTTATCACATTTTCTCAATTGTTATATCCAAAATGATATGTCAAATAAATAATTCATAGTATGAAAAAAGGTGATTATAACCAATCAATTTAATCTAATAGTATTCAAATGAAGATAGTCAGTACGTACACATGAAAACAAAAACAAAAAAAGTTAGTAGATATATATGATTGAAAATTGAATGAAATAATTAGAATAAAAAAAATAAAAGATAAATTAATGAGACTGATGGAAAAATTAAGAGCATCAGAGGAGAAGAATTGAGAAGGAAAGTTTTATGAGGTTGAATGAAATGAGGAGAGGAGAGGAGTAGGTATTTATAATTGTTGTAGGCGGGAATCAGTAGCGGTTTTAGTGGCGGTTAAGAGAACCGCCACTAACTGCACCAAAAACTGGTACTTGCGCATTTAGTAGCGGTTCTTGAGAACCGCTACTAATAGTAGCGGTTATTTTTTGGAAAACCGTCGCTTAAACCGCTACTAAATTACGCCTGCAATTAATGAATTTGTTAAGTTAGTAGCAGTTTTAATAGAACCGCCACTAACTACACAAAAAACCGCTACTAATTAGTGGCGGTCTTAAGAGAACCGCCACTAACTACATGACCTTCCAATTTCTCGCGGTTTTTTCAACACAACCGTCACTAATGTGACGCCACTAAGTTTCCCGCCAATTGGCGCCACTTTAGTGGCGTTTTTGTGAGACTAACCGCCACTAAAATACGCCACTATCTTTGATATTGGTCAAACAGACGGATTTAGTCTCGGTTCCTTATTAAAACCGCTACTAATGTGTAATTAGTGGCGGTTTTAGTTTTCCGCTACTAAATGAACCGCTAGTAAACCATGTTTTTTTGTAGTGGAGGAGCCTTCATTTCTGCCTCTTTTGTTTGGCATTTTTCTTCGTCGCATCTGATCTTTTGGTCCTGAGCGACCCTGCAAGTGAGAATAAGATAAAACTAAGATCAAATAACCCTATAAATTAATTAATACAATTAATCTACAATTATGGCTAATTACTCCTAATTTTACACTCATTTCCCTTGAGAGTTTGGGATATTCAATTAGACATTATTAGACCAGACTTGCATCTTAATCATGTTAATTGCCTCAATTTAAGCATATAAAAATGATTGACTGTCTGTATCTTAGAAGGTTGGAATCTCTTCATTTTTATTACTTCTGAGGTATATTTGTCCCCTTAAAATCTTCTAGACACCCCTTACTCATTGATGAATACTTCCGAGGCATTTTAAGCATTTATCCCTAATTTAAATAATCAATTGCCTTCTTTTATATAAGAAAAATATTGGGAACATTAATTACAGATCCCATTTAAGAAACTTAATTAATATGAGGTCCCACAAAATCTTTCAGATGGTGTACAGGAAGACGGTGACGATGGAAGAGAAGGAGGAGGGAAGGTTTTTTTGCCAGAGGGAAGTTTTTTTTTAAAGATTGAATGAAAAGAGAGGAAGGGAGGTCATGAGGTGGCATAATGTGTATGACGTGGACGATGAAATGGCGTGACATGTGGAAGGTTTGACTGACTTAATAGTCAAACTTAACTTTGGTTCACTGCAAGGTAACATTGCTTCCTTTTGTAAACTTCCAAAGCAAAATTGATCAAAAAAAAAAAGCTTCTAGGCAGCCACTGATCCTCAATAAAAACTTCTAGATCAAATTTGACCCTTATCCCAATAAAATATGTATTAATTTAAGGATATACATACCAAAAGTTCCTTAATCAACCAAAAGTCAACCCAATTATGATTTTAATTTGATTTCTGATTGAGATATCTTATTTAAATTTAATTGTACAAATTTAACAACAAAATTTGGTGCTACAAGCGTTTGGCACCATAAATTGTTTTAGGACCGAAAATACATGTAGACTTTATAAAATCAGGCGATTATGATGAGACAGCTCTATGAAAGTATAAATAAACTCACCCTCGTGCATATCTCCCTGCTGGAGATTATAAAAAGCCATCTCATTCTCTTGTCTCACTGCTGGAGGAAAGAAATGATCAAAGAACTTAGCCTTAAAGTTAGTCCAAGTAGTCTGGGAATCATCTCTACCACGAACACTTCCCCACCTTCTCTTTGCTTCACTAGTCAAAGATATAATCGCCATTCTGGCCTTCTGGTAGTCATTGCACTCGAAAGCTAAGAAGATAATCTACAATCTATCTATTCAAGCCTCAGTTTGATTTGACTCATGACCACCTCCAAAAGTACTAGGGTTGAGCTTGCATACATCCTTCCAAACCTTGGTAATCGATAGCTCCTCCGATCGAGAATCATCATGAACTCCTGAGGCTCCTCCTCATCCTCATGAGTACCCTCTCTTTCCCTCTCATGATTATGCACCCAGTCATCCTAAAACTGCTACAGCCGTACTTCCACAACATCCAGCATTGGGGTTCGGGTCAAACTGCACAGAATTATTATACTGATTTGAACTGAATGCTCCCCCACCTAGGGATGAATGATAAATTCCAAACAAACAAGATTAGTGATCATACACATAGTGAAGGGAATATGCAACATGTATATATGGGATATGAAGGTGGAGAGAGTAAAGAGAGAGAATCTAAAGACTGAAAAAGAAATAAGAGAGAGAAATATAATGGCATGTTTTTTGAAACAAGAAGGGAATGAGAAGTTCAGGTCAGGGAAGGTTCAAGATGCAGTGAAGAAATGTTAAGAAGCCATTGACATGTGTGGATTAGAAGAAAGAAAATAATAGTGCGTTTTAGTAATAGAGCACACTGTTATTTGGTTCTTAGAGATTCAAATGCAGTCTTTAGAGATATCACTCGAGCTCTGAGTTTGTACCACGTGGCGTGTCCTCACCGTTAGAGCTTATGGAGAAGATCACAAGCTTATGGCATGAAAGGTTTTGCTGGCGTTCATTAGTAGCAGGTTCAGGTCTCAAAAGATGTGTTTTTTTTTTTTTTTGCCCCGGGTTGGGGGGGGGGGGGGGGTTCATAATCCCTACGACACGGCTGGCATGCTGGACAAGCAGATGAATGCCACTTGGCTTTTTGCTTCAGCCATGAAGAGAGGAGGGAGGAGGGAGGAGAAATCTTTTTAGAGCTGTGTTAAAACTTAAAACCGCTCAATTTTACAAAATTTATGTGAATTTTTTTGTCCTCAAAAACCTTTATAGTGACAAATGCTCCTATCACAATTTTATTGTTAAATTTGCACATTCATCCTTTAAATTACTATTATATTACTCTTTAAAATCATATTACACTTAATTATATCAACAGTTAAAATTAATCACATTCATATGGAATGTTTATGTAGTTTTTTTTTTTTTATCATATACAATAATACACGTGAGATAATATGTCGTTTGCATTTTTAAAATTTGGAAATAACAATTTTCTATTAATACTTTAAAAATATAATCAATAAATCTAAATAAAAAAATAGGCATAGATTTGCCAATTATAATTAGCTTACTTCCACTCACCTTGTGAACCAATTAAGAAAAGTTCCCTACACCCACACCTCCCCTCATTTAATCTCCCCTCCCCTTCATTGAACTAAACAAGGTTAAAGTCTTTAAGGGTGCAATTAACACCCGATATGCATCCCACCATGTCCACATAACTTCAAAACTAAGAAAGACTCTTCCCAGCTTTCTTTATGTGATGGTGAAAGCATTATCAATCGCTAAAAATAGAAAGAAAGAAAGCTATTTTTAAATAATTATTCAGACAAAAAGCAGCATGTGTAACATCCCAAATTTTAGGAAATAGAAAATAAGGATTTATTTAAGATCTTGGGGTGGCATTTAGAAATTAAAAAGCACTACCACAGAAAACACCTATAGCGGCGCTTTTGAAGTGCCGCTATAGCTAGCGCCGTTATAGGTGACCATATAGCGGCGCTTAATTACCCAAAAGCGCCGGTATAGGTCATGTTTTAATTAAATTTTATTAAAACTGAAAAGGCCTATACCGGCGCTTTTTGTAAAAAGCGCCGGTATATGACTCTCTATAGTGGCGCTTTTGGGTAACAAAGCGCCGGTATAGGCCTCTCTATAGCGGCGCTTTTTGTAAAAAGCGCCGCTATAGGTTGTATTTTTAAAAAAATTTACAATTTATATTTTAATTCACACCTATCTGCATCATTGCAAAAATTCCAGCAATTCTATACAATTCCAAGCTATAGCTTGCCATATACAATTCTATTCAAGACCCCATATATCTAAAATAAGGTCTAAAAATTTTATACTAGGTCCAAAAAGTACCCTTTTAAAAGGTTTTTCCCCCATTTTTTAAATATAACCCACCGTTCTGCAATAGAAATACAAAGCTAAAGACTTCACAAAAAGAAAAAAAGAAATACAAAGCTGAAATATTTAAGAATTCAATATATAGCTTCATCAACATCCTCATTTTTCAACAACTCAATGAGTTATGAATAACACTTCTACCATTCAATAAATAATACATAGTATTCCCATATCTAATCGAAACAACTTAGTCATTATACAAAGGTTTTAACATGAGCCAAACAAAATACATACAAATGAAATGAAATAAAATAAAATAATATAATGTGAATTAACTACCCAAGAATCAAACCCATTCTTCTTGTAAAAACTCAAAAAGAATTCAGCACAATCCTCACAAAAATAACCAGTAGCTTCTTTAGGAGAGGGAATGGCAATATCAAACATCTGTAACATTATACAGCCAAGAAAAAAACATTAGCTTGCAAACTCGGGAAAACAAAAATGGTACAAGTTTTTTTTTTTTTAAAAGTACATTTAGAACTCAGTCTTGCTTATGGTGATAATAACCTTTTGTGTGATCAATTTGGAGTCCTTCACCGTACAATATACAACAAGATGAGGAAATGGACATTCACAATAATTATATGACAACAAGGCATTCATATATACATACATATATATATACATTCAATAAGTATGAAAATAAAAATAGCAATGATATCATTGAAGCAGTGGAAAGACAGAGAGAGGGAAATAGAAAAAGAAAAAGAAACATAACATATGGCTGCATGCAAGTGTATAGCCTATTGCGTGGTTTGCCTCGTGAAGAAATACAATAACAAGTTTAAAAGGTGAGTAGGACAGTTACCTCTCCTCTCTAGATGACGATGCGGAAAAGGAAGATTATGGGTGGCAGCGAAGAGGACCTTAGGGGGGATACCGGCGACAAGTGAGGAATATGGGAATAAGGGAGAATAAGAGAACGGTGCAGAGACTATATGCAGAAACAATCACCATCTATAAAGATGAAGAATAAAAAATTCAAAGATGAAAGTTCAAGTGTTATTTTGGAGGGAAATTAAAAAAATTAAAGACTATACCGGCGCTTTCTTTAAAAAGTGCCGGTATAGGGGAGTCCGAAATTTTTGGAGGGAAATTTCCCTCCAATTTTTAGCCCCCTATACCGGCGCTTTTTGACAAAAGTGCCGGTATAGCTATTAGTATTTACATTTTAATTTTAAATTATTATTTTAATTATTATAAAAAAACGAAACAGAATATATAATATTAAATAAAGCCTATACCGGCGCTTTTTTAAAAAAGCGCCGGTATAGGTATAATTGCTTCTTTTTAATATTAATATATTTTTTTATTATTATAATGATTTAATTTAAAAAAAATACGAATATTTTATTCATTTATTTCTTTTTAATATTTAATATTTAGTCTTAAATTCTTATATCAATTATTAATTATTATTTTCTATTTAAAATTCAAAAAATGTAATTTTTTATTAGAAAATAATATTAATTATTATATCAGCATATACCGGCGCTTTAAGACTAAGCGCCGCTATAGGTTTCATAAATAAAAAAAAGAATAAAAGAGGGAAAAAAACTACCCTATAGCGGCGCTTGTACTAGAAAGCGCCGCTATAGGCCAGACCTATAGCGGCACTTATTGCAATAAGCGCCGCTATAGGTCCACCCCCACCCTATACCGGCGCTCACCGCTAAAAGCGCAGCTATTGGGGCGCTGCAATAGCCCATTTCTGTAGTAGTGAAGCCTTAGAAATAATTTATGAAGCCAAGCGTATTTTTAATAATTTTTAAGGCTCATCTTTCTTTAATAGTTGAGAAAAAGTAGTTAGAAAATAAATTTAAATAAGGGAATATTTATAACCTTGGGGTATTATTTATTATTTAAAAAGTCTTATAAATAAATTTGGAAATCAAAGCATATCTGGATAAATTATTTTTGGAATTAAACTTGGACTGATATTTTGGGTATTGTAATTTAATTTTAATGGAGGGGTAAAATAGGAAGAAAGAGAATGGCAGAAATGTAATATTGGTGTTAGATCAAGGGTAAAATGGAAGAAAGGGAAGGTAGAAATGTAATTGTGTTTCTGACCAGGGGCAAAAGAGTAAAATTACCCAATTAAAATTAATATATACTCCCCTCCACCTCCTCCTTCGCAGAACCACTCCCTTTTTCTCTCTTCCTTCTTCACTTTTCTCACTCTCTCGGTCTCTCTCTTGTTCTCTCATCTCTCTCGGCGACGGCGATTCCGCCGACGGTGGCTTCCATGGCGCATGCAAGACCGGACTTAAACTCTGGTGAGCCTCCTCTTTCTATTTCTACTTGTTATTCCTCTGGTTAAGGCCGTTTTGAGTGAGGATTCGATATGGGGTTTCGGGTGTTTTGGAAGTTTAAACCGATTAAAACAAAGATTAAGTTTAGATCAAAGGTTTTCTCAATGGAATCAAGCTTGCATGTGAGTTCTTGATTTTTGATTTGGGGCTTTTAAGTCAGCGTTACAGTTCATGGTTTAAAGTTAATAGATTCCGATCAAATCAAGAGGAATTAGTTATTAAAGGTGTTTATGAGTGCATTATAGTTGATTTGTATTTTTGAATGTATGATTGCGGCTTTATATGTGTGATTGCTGAATTCACCGTTGCTATTTTGTTCTGTTATTTTTGAAGATGAGTCTTTATGCTTTGTTTTTGTTTGCTGATCAAACCAAGGTCTTGTTTTAGTTTATGGTTTTTGGCTTCTTTGTTGTTAAATTAAAGAAATCTGCAAGTATTGATTTTATGTGCGAAGCTAAAGCCTTGGTGTAGAAATTTGAAGGTTAGTTGAATACTTTGAAGGAGATTTAAGTGGCTTTCACGTGTGTTATTTATTTTGTCATTTGAAAAAAAAGAAATTGGCTGACCGTTTTAAGAGAGGATGAAGCTGCAGATTCTATTTGGAATTTAAAAGTGGTTTTAATTATATATATATATATATATATGTGTGTGTGTGGGTATTAGAAGATTTCAAAATATACATTAGAGTATGATATAAATGTTGTAAAGGTTTATGATAACTTAAAGTTCAAAGTAAGGTTTGAGATGATAATTAAGGTTAAAAGCTAATGAGGAAGTTGCTGTGATGATTTAAATATGTGTAGCTCTAAAGTATAGTTCTGTTTTGGAGTCCTAAGATATCAAACAAAGTGATTCAAGGCAAGAAAGAATGCTTTAGGACACTAAATTGATGACAGAAAGTGTTAATATGAGACGGAAAAAGAAATTCCAGATTTGACATTAGAGTTTGTATGAGATTTAGAAGAAACCAATCTAGCATTTTGAAGTATAAGTCAGCTGAAAACTGATGTTTGAGGTGTGAAGTGATGACTTCAGGGATGCATTGAATTTGTTATGACAGATAAGTTGTTTAATGTTTAAATATGGGTAACTTTCATGAAGCTAGAATTTTCTGGATTGTTGTGATTACTTCTTTTTCCCCTTTTCTTCGAAACTGAATTATGTTTTCAAGTTAAGTTGTGCTGCATTTGAAATATCTTAAAATGTTAAAAACTTATCATTATTGACAATTATCTTAGGTGGTTGGATTAAAGTGATGGAAAATATAATGGTAAGAGAAGGTTTGTGTGTTTCTGTGATTAGTTGAATGGATGACTACTATGAATAGACATGAGTAATGTAAGCATGAGAAGGGTAAGGTTCACTTGGTTGAGGTGGAAGTTATGGCTTATGTGATTAAAGTTATGTGATGTGGTGAATTATTGTTTTCCTTGCTGCCACGTTGAGGGAAGATTGAGAAGATGAATGAGATTGAGGAAATTTGAAATTAGAAATTGTTTGGGTTCTATTAAAAGAACTTAGTGAAGATATAAGTTAATATTAATATTTGGTTGGGTTATTGATTTGTATTGTAATTGATGATTACAAGGTTCTTTAATTAAATTTAATTGCTTGAGCTTAAAAGAAATGATGATTTACATTGTTGATTGATTTACCCTTAAGATTTTGTAATAAATAGGAAGGAAGAATGTGTGTAAATATATACGTATGTGATTGTGAATGTAATGTTAAAGTTAGAAATACTGGTTTAAGATATATATATTAAAAAGGGGAAGGGTAGAAATAAATAATACTATAAGAACGAGAGAGACGCATAGTATAAATATAGAAGTACATATATTAACTTACTCTTATTATAATATGATGTGTAGATAGGCTTTGATATTGGTATGAGTTCACCAAGACAGTGGAAAGTAAAGGATATGGTTCAGGAAATAGCTTTGATATCCAGGTAGTAGTTTAATTCATAATATAAAATTTATATATATAATTTTGTAATATCTGTGGCATTTAAATGGGCATTATTCCTGTTATGATATTGATGATATTTATGGAGTACTCTAAGGCCTAGGTGGGTCGCTCCCCCTTTGCCAGTTAAATTCCTATAACCGTGAGGGTTATCGAGTAGCTGTGAGGGCTACAATTAAATTCCTATAACCGTGAGGGTTATCGAGTAACTGTGAGGGCTACAATTAAATTCCTATAACCGTGAGGGTTATCGAGTAGCTGTGAGGGCTACAGTTACATTCCTATAACCGTGAGGGTTATCGAGTAACTGTGAGGGCTACAATATAATTCCTATAACTGTGAGGGTTATTGAGTAGCCGTGAGGGCTATAATTGGAAAATCCTACAGGTATTGGTTTAAAAGGGATATATGATTTCATTATATGCACAAGTTTATAAAATTGATGTATATGTATATGTATAAGTGCACATGTGATATGAAATAAACTGCTATTGAGATTTCCAATCTCACTGTTTTTCAAAACGTTTTCAGTATAGCAGAAGGGGAGTAGCTAGCTGAGAAAGAAGTAAGGTAATATGAAGGGGCAGGAATGCCTGCTTGTCTTGTACCCTGCAGGTAGTTACTTTAGGAACCTACTTACCTGTGTATGTTGTATGTTTAAATAATTAAGACAGGTTGGAAGCTTGTCTAGTAGATAATGTATATTTGTATATGTATACATATATATCCTTAATGAATAATAGAGCTACATACACATGTAAGAGGGTTATCAATCGAGATAACTCGCCAATATATTATTATAGTAAGAAATGTGTAAATAGATAAATAGAACATAATCTAAAGAATATGTAAATATAGTGTGAGGGGTTTGACTCCTCAAGCATTATAATTCGAGTTATTTTAATTGTTTTAATAACCACTCTATTTTATTAAAAGTTTAAAGATATTCTAATTTGTCAGAAAATCCCATTTGAAAGAAAGGAAATTTGATTTAATACTTTGAAGAAAAAAAAGTTTTAAATTTTTCGTATTTTTGGGTTTTTGGAATTAAAAAGTGGTTATAAATTAATTACAATGTTATAATATAGTAATAAAAATTTAGGTGTTACAACATGTATTTCAAGAAATAAATTCATACATGAGAAGAAGTCGATACTTTGTATTAGTTGATAGTTGATAGTTGATGTGGATGGAAACAGTGTGGAGTGTTATCACCTTGTTGGAGGTGCCACTTGAGAATTGTATTGGTGTTCGCATGCTGGAGACATTAGCAAAGTCATGAGGGTTTGCTTGTCTCTTAATTATAAAGTTCTATTTTAAAACTTTACAATTAGAATAACCTTTGGAGAAGGAATTTCATTTTAAAAAATATATAATGGGTTAAGGTCCATTTTTATCCAGGAAGAAACATAAATTAATTTCCCCACCGGTTTAGAAGTTAATTTTAATCGTTAAATCCTCAATTTTCACCTACTGATGTTGATGTGACTATGTCACCCATTACTGTGATCATTTATAGGTCCATTTTTATCCCAAAAATAATCACCAATGAACTTTGCTGAAAGTTTTTTTAGGAACATTTTTGTCTCAGTTGTATCCAAATCATAGTAAATTTGTCTGGATCATCATTCAAAATTGAGATTGACTATTAAATGATATGTGGCGTTCTACATTGCACCTAATAATTCATCTCATCACACCTTATCACTACATATCATTTAAATTATGCGTAAAAAAATCCCCACCCTCCCCCCCCCCCCCCCTACACAGTTCAACTTCATAATCATCATCCTCTTTCACTACTAGAAATGAAAAAAAATTGCAATCCTATATAATCTCCTAATTTGATTCTCTTTCAATAATAGTTTATCGTGTCTTGGTGACGGGCCCAACGAACATTAGTTCATCGAGCCTCATAGGCATTGGACCTATCATCTTTTACTTTATCATCTCGCCATTGACATCCCTCCGTCGTACATAAGCCGCCGGTGCTGGAAACGAACATTATCGGAAGCAAGAAAACAGGTGATAACAATTTATAATCACATTCTCTCTCACGGGCTTGGTCCCATTATGGACAACAATTTCTAATAACAACATTGATGTATTACTGCATAAACTAATTCCAACTTCATTGAAGGAGAACATTATCTACTCATCTGCTTTATTTTAACAACATTTATCTATTTCAATACCACATACTTTAGCCTTTTAAAAGTTAATAAAGGACGTCCATTTTGTTTGGTCATCATGAAAGAACACATATTGCAAAATATCCAATAGACCATTAGTATAATGGCCAAAAGATAAAATTTTTGATATAAACAGTCATTGACTTAAACAGGATTTTAGCCATCATCTTACCTTCAAGATCATTAATCTGATTATCAAGAGAGAACTACATAATCCAATAGTTCCTAGCCTCTTATTTGGGAGAATTGAACTATCTGTACTGAGCCCCAAGAAAACCTAGAAAGAAATTTGAAAACAAATCATTCCAAGTTATTGGTTTGATACAAGGTAGGCGCACACATTATGAATATTTCAAGTTGAAGCATCGCTACTGTTACACCCCGAAAATTAGGGGTGACTAGCCTGAAATATGAGAGAACCCACATTCCTAAAGCCTAAAAATATGTATATAATTTTCTATGTTGATATGAAGACATATTTAAAAGATCTTATATAAAGCCTATGATTCTATTTCATATAACAAAAGATATACTTTCTCAAGAATTTTCGGTAGAATCTCTACTATAAATGGGACATCTGTAAAACTCTAGAATCGCCTACTCATCAATAACAGTTTAACAACAGTAACTCCGCTCCATACTAATGGATATACAACATATATTAATGGTAAGGATCCTAACTATAGATTACGTGGAGCTTCTAATAAAAATAAGAATATGATACATAAGTTTGAATTTTTTTACACTGATTAGGAGTATTTCGCTTCATATTCGGACTTCACATTAGCAGTTTAATCCTTTAGTGATGAGCAGGAGGAGCAAGATTAGATACATTATTTGAGACCAAAAATATTTTTTTTCAATGAATAACGTCCCATTTAATAAGATGAAATAAAACATCTAAATGAGATAACTGAAACAAAATTAACTTTAGATAATAAAAGATAATACTAAATCTCAGCTTTAAGGTATAAAAACACAAACATAAATGAAGGTACACAAGATCATAATCGAATATAACCAAATATGCCATTAAACATTTTTTAAAATTATCGATTTTTTTAACAATAAATCTCAAATCTCATTTCGTAGGACTTCAACATAACGAATGACAAGCGTAGACATACAGTCCACGATGGTAACTAACGAAGCGCAGCTCTAGGCCACGAACACAAGCGTGGACAGATAGTCCACAAGTGTAAGTAACCAAGCAAGCGCAGCACGAGGCCAAGAAACAAGCTCAAGTAGTAAACCCATGAATAACAAGCGTGCGTAAAATCTCACGAATATCAAGCATGAGTACTATGCCCACAAATGTCAAGCGAGCTCGAGTTTTCCATGGCGCACCAAGGATTAACAATGCTGCTGTTAGTAACCAGCGTTTGTATGCAGCCCTCTCAATACAATTTCAAGCATGCATGGGATCTGTTTTACAATTTATAAACAGAAACAGCTACAAATAATAAAATCTTAGGGGTAATTCAAGAGTAAGGATCCCAACATGAAGGTCTATATATAATATTTTCAGAACTACTTTCAAACATGCACAAATTCCATATCATATATCAACAACAACATTCGACATATGGTTACTACAAATAATTTTTATCTACTTTATTCTATATCAATGATGCCAAAATCATTCTAACCAAAATTTCGTTGAAGAAATCATCTTCATCAAGAAATGCGATAGTAAACTAAAATATAACTAGTATTAAAATATCACTTATAAAACCTATTGGAATGTTATTCACTCACCTGAAGCATTCTTGTAACTTACTCTGTAACAACCTTCACTCTCGTTTTCTCTGTTGAAACATTCTAATATAACAAAAATGGATTAGGATTACATTTCTAAAATATTGTAAAAATCACATTGATTTACTTGCTTAAATGTTATTATAGTATATTTCCTTTACTCTCAAATTTACCTCGTTGTTATAGTTATATTTCATTTACCCTTAAAACTCTATTCACTTTTCAATTTAACTCAAAACACCGTAATAATCATTGACTGCCTTCTAACACACTTTGACCAATTAAGACCATTGCTAAATTATCATCGTACATCTTCAACTCTTTCACATCATATTAACTTGTAGACATAAACCTCATAAGGCTTGAGGGATATCTCTCACCCTCCTTATTTTAACCTTTTTCTTTATAGCAACTTTATAATTTCTATGCCACTTTTGAACATCTTCATATACAAACTTAAAGACCATCCTGATAAGCTCCTAAATTTCATTATAAAATCATCATGTTTTACTCCACGCCTGTGAATAATTTGGTGAATAAAATGGCAAAAAAAAAACAAAAGCTTAATGATAAAGAGGGGAAAAGAAAGAGTTGTGATTTGTATGAAATTTGGAGCTTAATGAATTTTTATAATGTAGTAAATTGTAAAACTCATCAACCCTCTTTCTTTCTTGTATAGAAAGAGGTGCTCAAGTGAAAAAGCCCAGAGGAAACACACACACAACAATCGAATTGAAGACCAGCTGAGAAAAAGACTAAGGGACCAAAAGCAAGAGGACTTCGCTGTGACTTTCGCCATAGCGAATGTCACGACGAGTGTATTTCAACTCGGCCTCTTGAAATGGGATAAAAGGATTTATTTCAGTGGAGTTTCGGGCAGAACGTGTTAGGGCATATTTTTGGGACATTTTGGAGCGTCAAGTGAGAGTGGGGAAGTACTAGGAAGCTTGGAGGATCTTGGAGAGATTCAAGTTCATTGTTCTTGGTTTCATTTCTTCTTCCTTCTTCTCTATTTTTCTGTCATGAATTCCATTTGAATCCTTATTTTCGTTTTTCATTTCTCCATGTGTAAATAACTCCCTTTTCTAGGGTTACTTTGAACCACTTGATGGATTGAATCTTGTATTTCCTTTCTTTAGTGCATTGAATGAATTTTTATGTGTGGATTTTCATCTTGCTATTATTTATATAAGTGCTTGATCACCACTTGATTTGTTAAATAAAGTATGACTCGAGAGAGGATATTTTGTGTTAGAACTTGGGTGAAATCATGTTAGACTTGAAGTTTATAGTTTTAAATGGATGGTTAGTTGGTAATATAGAGATATAATTACTAACCTAACATTGTTCATATGAGGTTGGTGGAGTATTTATTACTAGCATTAATTGTGGCAAGAGGTTGTGCAATTAATGAAAGTATAAATTTGATTTTGACTTGAGAGAGGTTTTTCAAATGAAATTGAACCTTGAAATCACACATTAATTTATTATGATGCCCAAAAAGAAAGGAATTTACTAGTTCATGAAGTTAAATGGGGATAAGTAACCTTAGATCTCTTTAATTATCTTAAAAAGTGTTTTCTAAATCACCTCTTTATTTTAAAATCTTTGTGACTAAAAATCTTAACAAGAAATAGAATTTTAATTGTTAATCTTTTAAATGTTAAATCTTCAATCCAAACTTTGTTTTAACTCAACTTAATTTAATTCACTAAGCCTTCTTTTTTTATCACATTTGTAACCAAATCCCTGTAGGAACGATACTTTCTTATCACTTAATACTTGGCGCGACCCGTACACTTGCGGTGCGAACACATCCTCAACTCCCAGTCCATCTAGAAACTGAACGAATTGCACACTAATGTTTACCCAATAATATACCTACTACACCTAGATTTTTACTTAAATCAAAATTCTCTTCTTCACACATTCTGCAAAACATTTAATGTGCAATCCAAAAATCCAGATTACAATCCAATACTACAATTTTCAAGCACAAACCCAATTTCCCTCTTAATGATCTTACGAATACAAGAAAATGTCTTAATATTAATATCTCTCCATATAAACTCATTAGCCGGTGATAAACTCGGTGAAATAACATCACACCATTAGGCTAACATAAAACAAGCTTAGTCCTTGAATTATCAACCAATTTGCATTTTCAACATCATTATAAAATTGTAGAACATCCAATGTAAGAAAGATTTAAATGATCATAAACCCGAACTAGCATCTAAATTCTTCCTCTTATCAAAATACTACAAAATCACATATCCAAGTGAGCCTCTTCCTCTTAGGCATTTTATCAAACACCTTGTGAGTACTCAAGAATAACACTTATAAATTATACTCCAATCCATGTGTACTCCCAAAAATAACATAACCTCCAGCACCAATAGAATTCTCTTCATGTTTAAAAAAATCAATTTCTCAAAGACATTAATTCATACACTTCTTCGTTATCAACAAAACTCTCAATCTATTAATTTCAATCAGTAGCAACCATTATAGAATAGAAAAGATTGAAGCTTACCACTTGCATAAGAGAACGATGAGGGATCAAAGTAAGAGGTGCTGAATGAACCTCTAATCCACTCCCACAAGATAGCACGAGTAAGGAAAGAAGAAAGAGTAATGATCATTGAACATGAACAGAGAAAGGAGGAAGATGGTGATTGCCCAGCAAACTTGCACATCCGCGATGCTTAAAAAAAACAAAGGGAAATGAAAAAGTAGAAGATGATGACCGACATACTTCCCTCCTGAAGCTTCTTCCTTCTTCCCGTGAAATCATTGGACAAAACAGAAAAATCTGAAGGAATATTTATTCTAACTCTTCTCCCTTTTCACTTTCAGTAGATCTAAAATGACTAAAACCCCAAGCTTGAACAAAAGAAATGGGGTGGTTTGGTAATTTAATAATTAAGACAAAATGTACAAAAGAATTCCTTGCCTCAATAGCAATTAATATGAATTCCCCTTGCTCTAAATTCCTCTTTGTTCCATCTTAAGAAGCAAAAAAAAAAAAAAAACAACAACAACAACAACAATTTTTGATATAACAAAAATCCTTCTTATTACTATCCCCTAACTGATATTTTTCTTACCATTAATATAATAATTATTATTATTTAACTTCGAGTCATTACATCATATGTCGAAACATGTTCCTAGCACCGAATATGTTCCTGATAGAAGCTGAGAGAGGTGCACACATAAATGCACTAATACCGTGCCATGCAACACCGCACCGCAAAGTCATACAATATTAAGTGAAGAATCAAGTAGCTTTACTATCATTTCTGACAAGCACAATGGCAGTAGTGGATGGGAGAAGGTGACATCAAAAACACTGTCATCGGTAGATTATTAGAAATCAAAACAGCATTTTTACAGCTTTAAGTTCTACCAGACATATATATCATAAAGCTATATTTCATCCAATCTCCATGTAATTCTTTAAATATTCCTATTTCTGGTCAATGTGGATCGCTAAGACATAAACACCTGCAAGTGGGATAAAGAGGCAACAATTTGCTTAAGCTTGCATTTTATATCCATCTGAGGTGAAGACTTCCTTCAGATCTGAAATCCTTTGGTCAAATGCAATTATTTTACCAGTATCATAATCCCTAACAAGAATCTGTCTCTTAATGCCCCCCGACATATTCAGTAAACAAGTGAGAAATAGTGAAACACGCCTTTCTGAAATGTTGATTTTCCTATCTTTTCCATGTCAAGGTAAATGAGGTGAATCACACCTTTATCAATATACCAACATTGCCAACTTTTTGCTCCCTCCAAATTTTCAGCAAACAGTCTCTTTCTTTATATAAAAAATGTTCCTTAATTCCCCTAAAATATGTCATGTCAATCAGACACAATAATTCCTCATGTTGCCATCTCCATTATCAAGAATAGGACTCCTTAATTGCTGCTCCTCATAGAGAAATCACCAACAAAAGGAATGGGAGTGGAAGCCATGGTAATTTGAGTGGAAGATGGAAGAGATGGTGGTAGGGTTGAGATAAAATGGGGTAGGAGATGAAATTGGGATGGTAAGAATGATGGGAATGAAGCATTAGGTCGAAATATATATGAGGGAGTCAGGTATAGGTCATTTTGGGTTGGGTTGTATCATTGGGTACCCTAAAATCTCGAAAAAATAGTAAAATTGCGCATCTTTGTTAGCAGTTTTGCTCACTGCAACGAGAAGCACAGAGGCTCGACCTCAACTCTCTGTCTGTCTTACTGTAGTGAGAACTTTTGCTCGCTACAGCAAGCTTGACAGAATTTTGAAGTTGAATTTTGTGCTTTCGCCCCTTTCCTTCTCCGTAACTCGCTTCTTGATTCAGCTAATTTTTTCATGCAAACTTCTTCCTCTTTTGGCCTTTGGACAACCCTATAAATAAAATTGCAATAAATAAGGATAAAAAAAGCCGTAGGAATAAATTAAAATAAACTAATCTCCAATTATGGCTAATTAACCTCATTTTCATGTTAATTCCACTTAAAGACTTATGATGTCCTATAAGCTTATATGGACAAAAATTGCATCTTAAATATGTTAAAAGCCTCAATTTTCTATAGGCAAGGTCCTCACTTTAACTACTTATTTGTTGTATAAAAGTTTTATGGAGAGGAGCTCCATTTTGATTTCATCTTTCTGAGATTGCTATTGTTGAGTTTTGAGATGTCTCATTTACAGCGGAGGCTTTATCAAACTCTCAAATGAAAGCTTATTTCCTTTGCTATATGAAATATGCTCAAAGTCTTTATATCATATATTGTAAATGTGTGTTTCTAAATATATTTTTTTATATATAAGTACTAAAAATTCTATATATTAAAGGCTTATGGGATGTGAGTTTTCTCATACCCCATGCGAGACACTCCCAAATTTTTGGGATGGGACACACCTCTACAATTCCAAGCACGAAAACTAATAACAAAAACTAATAAGATTAAGGGAAAATTCAAAAGAAAACAGGACTTACAAGTGTTGGGGCAAGTTATCAGAATTTTCCATTGATTCATCTTCAAATTGCTGTTCCTCACGAACTTCCTCAAATGGTCCTCCCATACCAAAGATGTGTGAGATCATGTATTTCACTTTCATAAATAATATTTTAGTAGGCTATTAAAGGATCAGTTTGTTTTTTGAGACTATTCATCAGTTGTTTTTGCAAAGCCACGTACGTGAGCACTTTCAATATTCAATGGTGGGAGGAGTTGAGTAGGAGGATTGGTTTTTTCGTAAGTGGTTTGTGGCCGAGTATTTCACTATTTTGAGCTTTATTGAATTTCACTATTCTATTGGACGCAGCCGAGTGAAGCTTTTTTGTGATTCCAGCGAGGCGATTGGACTTATTAAAAATGGATGTTCGGAACTACATGAAGAGAAGGGGTTGGTTCAGGAGATTCAATGTTTAATGGCGTGAGAATGGGAGACCTGCGTCTCTCTAGTTGACAGACGAGTGAATGCAGTTGCAGATAGTCCAGCAAGGAAGGCTCTTGGCATGGGATTTGGATTGCACATTTAATCTTCTACGTCTGCTGCAGAGTTTCTTGGGGAAGGAGGAGTCACTTACTCCTAGTTTTTTGTTTTGTAGTTGTTAGTATTTAATCTCGTTGTTTTATTCCCTACTTATAAAAATAAAAATAAAAATAAAGAACCAAACAGTAAATTATGGGCTCGGCTTGATTGTTTTCTTTTTTAAGACCGGAGATATACAATAATGTGCCTTGTTATATTACTTTTTTATTCCCACTTTTGTTTCTATTCCCATCTTAAATCACCCACATTGAGGCTTAACCCATGAGAGTACTATGTATTAGGTTTATATGTTTGGTTTGGAAAATATGTTTATGAGAAAAAATTAATTTTAGAGAATATATTGAGTTGAATATATTTTGTAAAAAGATGGCTTTTAATAAAAAAGAGTGTTTGGATGCTTATTATTAGAATTACTTTTTTCACGTGCAAAATATTAAAAAAGACATAAGTCAGTGTAATAATTTTATGAAAGAAAAGTTTATTTTAAATATCATATATATATATAGACACACATATATTTTTTTAAAGAAATAAATAATATATTCACATGAAAAATTTATTATTTATATAAATAATTTATCAAAATATTTATACAACTATTAAATAATAAATATATATATAGCTATTTTTTAAAAAAAATTCAAAATGAAGAATAATATCTCTCTACTAATGTACTCATCCTTAGTTGTTCAAAAAAAATTGTACCCATCTTCAGACCAAGGTTTTGTGTGAACAAAAAATAAGAGGAAGAAACATTTTTCATGTGATTGGTGCTCTTGATTGGAAAGAGAGCATGGCATGACTATTTTAAGTGGAGAGTGAGAAAAAAGAACGGGTATTTTCGGTGGAATAATTCTAACAACATGAATTCAACAATCTAATTTCATTCACCAAATTATAAAAAACATTTATTCTCCCAAATATTTGGTCTGGGCCCCAAAACCATGGTTTTGAACAAAAAGGTTATTTTAGTGCTCTCCTAAAAGTGGTTTTTCTGGGGTTACCCAAGTAGGCTCTAGCCATCACTCCCATCTTTGATACTCATATTATTATCAGCTTATGTGTGAGTGTAAATACTAATTTTAAAAATGAGACTTATTTATTTATGAAGAAAAAGAAAAAAAATTTCGTGACTTTTAGTAGTTTGGTGTTCATGTCCTTTCATTTTAAATCTCGCAGCTATTGATTTGTTAGTAATAGTAGTCTAATTAATAAAGAAAATGGGCAATTTAACTTTTCAACATTTTATTGATAAAGTCTATATTCCTATTCGCGTCAAATCACTAGAGAACATCCTTTCCATTTTTCAAATTTTCAATTTTTTAAATAAATGCAAGATTGATTCAATCCTTCAAAATTGATGTTTAATGTTGGCTAAAAGACAAGGCAAAATTTTCTGTTCTAAGGAGGAGCATGCAGTCTAAGATGTATGGAAAGCATGCCATCACTATTTGGTGCTTCAAGATCAAAAGAACCAAAAAAGGAGGACATTTTTGTCTTCTTACTCCAATTTTCCAATCATATTTTGGAATCTCTCACATTCACAGGAATTTTGCAAATTCAGATAGCTTCTCTAAAATTTACCTATTTTTAGGTTCATTTTATATCTTTCTCCCTATTATAAATTTCTTATTCCCATTTTCACATTCTACAAACTACAAAGTCCTTGAAAATTTAATGTCTATAGACCTTGGTGGTTTCTTCCACATAAAGATGGTGATAGAATGATTTCTAATGATAGAATAATTACTTTTCAATGCTCACACGCTTAACAAAGTTAAGTAACTTTTTTCATGCACACTACTACAAATGCTGCAGATGACTTGGCACAAGTGCTTTTAGATTGCAGTAGATATTATCTAAGGTAATTAAACTCTATTTAACTTATAAATCGCTTGCTATAAATGTTAATAATCATTTAATTTCTCTTGTTAAAATTATAAACATATATTTCTTCCCTATTTAACTTTATTAGGACGGGGACAGATTTTTGCCGAGACAAGGAGGAGAAAGGGCTTTCTTTTTGTCTCATTACAAAAAGTGTTATGACTATTATTATAATAAAATAATTTTTCAACTTGTTTGAAAAAGGAATAAAGCCTGACAGAGCATAGTCTCAGTGCCACTCGTTTTCTATTCTTCTCCTTCCTTCCTTCCATCCTCACAAGGAAAAGGTGTTGCCTTTCCTTCCTTCCATCTTCACAAGGAAAAGGTGTTGCCTTTCCCTCTTCATCTCCATCACTCTCAGTGGTTTTCCTTCCTCGGTAAAAAAGGTGTTGCCTTTCTATAGGTAACAATTTTCTCTTAGGAACTCTCAGTGTATGTGCTTAGTTTTTTGAAACATGAGCTTGTCAAGGATCTTTCATATTGAAGGTGATTCTACATACTATTTTTCTAGATGGAGATTATATCCAGTCTTTCATGTCGTAGTTGACTGATTGATCCCTTAATTTTCTCCAAAACTATTAGAGAAAACAGTTTTACTTTGTGATTACATGTCCGATGACAAATTCAATAGAAACAACATTACTATATTATGTTTTAGATAGAAAGATTCAAGGCTCTATTTTGGAAATTCCATAGACAACTACCACATATGATTGGTAGAATAAACACATTAGTTTAGAATCTCACCATGGACTGCATAATGTGACAAAAATTGAAGTCAAGTTTCTAACATCTAAACTAGTTAAAGGAAAACACCACTACCTTGCGGTAATTGTGGGAAATTTTTGCATTTGCTATTATGATAAGACACGATAAACATTACTAGTTAAATACAACTACATTACATAGAAGAAGAAAATTTACGTGAACTCTGATACTAGTTTGAAAAATGTGGAGAGTTTGATACCTAGGTGGTAGCGATTTCAAATTCATGTTAGCTCTTAGAAGCAATTTAAAATTCATGTTAGCTCTTATATCAAAGCCTATGAATAATGTGTCAAAATCTTAAATCTAATAACACAAAACCAATCTCTATAAAAATGATAAATATTATATAGATATTAAATTATTCAAATAATTTTATTTTCATTATTCTTTGAGAATTTCTTACTAAATATATATTATTATTAATTTTAAGAATATAATATAATTATAATTAATTATTCCAATTCCGTTAATTATTTACTCACAAAAAATTGTATTAATTATTTTTTACTTATATAACTATTAATATAAATTGATATTAACATTTGTACTTTTCAGGTTAATTAATTTATTCAAAATAATTTTTTTAAATAAAAAAACTACACGGACCTAATTAAAATGATGTGAAAATATAATAAACTAATAAAAAAGATAAAAGAATTACATGTATCTGATTTTTTTTATTCAACTATGAATGGATTCCATTAACTAGACAGGCTATGGGAGAGGGCAAATTTACAATGTCAGTAATACAATACAAGCAACTAAAATACATATCTACAAACCAATTGAAAAGGAAGTAAAAAAAATTAACAAGCACAAATAAAACTAGCCTCCAGTTGCCAAAAAAAAAAAAAAACTAGCCTCCAACTCAAAAAAACAAGTGAATGTATAGTGAACTGATAAAAAAAAGGTACGGATCCAATTAAAATTGGTTCAAATTATAAAGAGTTGCAAATTAAATATCCCAAATTTATATATATTTTCAAAATCTTTTATATTAATTAAAAAATATCATGCACTGCATATACATATCAATTTATTTATTTTTTCATTTATTTGAACCGTCTCTTTCTTTATTTAAAAGTTGTTCCTTAATTCCCGTAAAATATGTTTGGTTAATCCATCAGTGGAGTTTCCATTTTTTTCTTGCCTGGCAATATGTTTTTCCAATAAAACGCAATTTGTTTTTGCACTACATCAAAAAGAAAAAAGAAAATAATTTTACCTTATCTAAAGCAATGTTGCAAGATAGTGAGATGGAATCACAATTTGCCTCATTTTCATGAAATCCTCCTTAATTTATTGCTTATTGATAATGAAAGCAAATCATTTGAACCTTATATATTAACAGTTACCTGTACATGTAAAAGTGAGTATTTGAAAACCCATACTTCAGTCCCAAAAAAAAAAAAAACACCATACTGAAGAAAAATAGACTCAAGATTCCAAAACCAAATATTCTTTTACATGGCCCGTAGCCTCGACCCTAAGCCAACTATTAAAACCCAACCTTTTTCCATAAGGGGCGCATTTTAGCCCTTAGCCCACGAGCCTCCACTCTCTTTGACACCACTAACCCAAGTCATGAGGCCCAACCCATGAGAGTAAGTATTAGGTTACCTGCTTTAATAAGATCCTTCTAGCCATCACTCTCCTTCATAGAATCTGCTTTACCAGACACTTCATGCTGCTGCTTCTCATCAGTTTTATGTAAGTTCCCTTTCCCAGTTTTATGGGTCAAATTGCGCAATGAATTATCTCAAACCTAAATGAGCTACTATTTGTTTTTGCATTGGGCTTCATCTTGTTTTCCTAGTCTGATTGCTTGCTTTCTATCTTGTTTTTCCTAATTTAGAAATGGGGAATGTTAAAATGTTTCAGAATACTAGAAGAAGGACAAAATCTTATTTCAATGGTTTTATTCTCTTCTTCATTGATTTGCAACTTTGTAACCACTTACTGACTAGTGAAAAATTGTTAAAAATATCATTATTTATTATGGTTTGATACTCATATTTTATTGCCGGCAAAAAACAAAAAAAAGGTACTCATATTTTATTAGCTTAAATGTAACTACTAATTTTAAGAATGTGACTTATCTACTTATGAGATAATAAAATAATTTTCATGTCTAACTTTTAGTAGTTTGGCATTCACGTCCTTTGATTTTAAATCTCGCAATTATTAATTTGTTAGTAATATCAGTCTAATTTTCATGAATTATTGTTATTTGATGCTCTCATTTCCTTATTTCCAACCTCATAAATATCAATTTGAAAGTGAAGATTCGTCATTTTATTGATGCCATGCTCATAATTCACTTTTCGTCACAAATCATTAGAGAATGTCCTTTCCATTTTTATAATTTACTATTTTTTTAAAAAAACTAATCTCACAATTCTTCTAAGAGGGCCGAATTAGCTCCTTTTGGATGGGTTTCCATTTGGTTCCACAAGAGGCTAAGAGAGGGGAGTGAACGTTCTACTAAGCCATGAGTTTGGAGTGGGTCACTACAAAAAAAAATCAAATTACCGATAGAATGAATTTCCGTCAATAATTACTGACGGAAATTTATTACGTTAGTAATTTTATTAATTATATTATTTTATAAATAAATTATTATTTTAATTTATAAATAATATATTAAAATAATTAATTACCGCGGAAATTATGTTGGTAATTTTTTTAATTATATTATTTTATAAATAGATTATTATTTTAATTTATTAATAATATATTCAAATATTATCATTTTCGACGGAACATTTCATTCGGTAATTTTATGCATTATGTTATTATTTTAATTTATAAATAATATATTAAAATATTATTTTATAACTAAAATATTATCTTTATTTATTTTTAAAAATATTTTATAAATAAATAATATTTAATAAATATTAATAAAAATTAACATATACACGTATATGATATAATTTTTTAATAAATTTAATTGTAATTTTTTATTAAATAATATGTTATTTATTAATAAATATTTGTAAGAAATATGAAAAATAATTATAATTGAATACTATATATATAATAAAATAATTATTAAAATAATTTAATTATTATAATTAAAATTATTATTATAATTTAATTGTAAATTATATATTAATAATTTCGATAAAATATAATTATAATAGTGGGAGTTTGAATATTATAAATATAATAGTTTGCAAATAATATCACATGATTTTCATAGCTCAACTGGTTAAGGCATCAGTACGGGAGTAAGAGATTGTGGGTTCGATCCTCTGGTTTGCCATAATTGAAGACAATTTTTGGAGGCGACACGTGGCAGCATGTGGAGGTGACTTGTGGTGGCCAAAAATTTGACACATGGCATATGATTTAAAAATTAAAATTAAAATAATGATTTTTATATAATAAAATAATTAAAAAAATTTCGATGGAAAAAATTTTCCGTCAATCCAACGGAGGAATTTCTGACGTAAAAAATTCTGTCAGAAAATTTTTTTCGATGGAGTTCCATCGGAAATCCGTCGATAATTTCATGTTCTTTTTTGTAGTGGATTTCAAGAGGATTTGAGTCCCCCAATCACTTTGGTTAATTAATGTTCCGCTTTGGTTAAAACATTGATTTGAAGTAGTTTCGACCTTGTTTTGCCTAAGGTTCTATAAAAATTCAAAAATTTCACCTTTGTGATTTGATTTTCTTGTTTCAATGCTCTTATTTCTACCTAATAATGGTTTTCGATCTTATGGGTACTAGAATTTTAATCTAGATTAAGTTTTGGTAAGACAAAGTTTAAAAAACCTTAGGGTTTATGATGGATTTCGAAAATTCATGTTGCAAAAAGGTGTTTGATGTTTCCAAAGAGTTTATTGGTGATATTTAATGAGTTCTAAACTTTGAAATCATTGGGCTTTGGCTAAATCAAATTTTGGGCTTGTTAAAGCTTCAAGAACCTTGAGGTTTTGGTGATGAATTGTGAAAATGAGTTTTGTGAAACGGTTCTATGATTTGAAAGAGTTTATTAAAGTTAAACGAATGTTTCTAATGCCTTGAAATCTTGAATGGTGGTTCACCTTAGATTTGGGTATTGCAAGCTTTGAAAATCCAATTATGGAAAAATGGTTTTTGAGGTGTGATCTTATTTTTGGGAACCTTATCATATTAGTAAGTTGATTTGGGTTAGTGATTATATTTGTATGTTTGGATAATGGTAATCTTGGGTAAGGTACACTAGGTATAAGTGGCCTAGTGACAAATGATAGTTAACTAAATGTTGAGGATTAGATTGGAGGGTTATTGGTTGTCGAAGTTTTGTTTGATTATTGTGAATCACATTAATGAAGACTTGAGGATAGATGATACAATGAGAAAGCAATAATGGTTAAGGCATATTTGGGTCAATTGTGACATTGGGTTTTGCTATTAGAAATTGGGCCTTAGATAGTTTGTAAGCGAGTCTTTAGTTTGGGTTATTTCAAATAACCTTATTATTAATGCTTAAATAATTGATGTGGCATGGTTGCCTTTTTTATGGTTGTAGAGTTGGCTCATGGAGCACCAGGGTAACGCTTTATGCGATAACATACAGGTAATGCTAAATTGTATCAAATGTAACCACTTCCTTGTCTTACCAATGTGAGTATGATAGGTAAGATTTTTATATGCATACTTCTGGTATATTGGTTATGTGGGAACTATTATTGCAATTGAGTCATTATTGTGGCATGTTTTGATAAATTTTGTGGAACTGATATGTGAATCTGATTATGGAGGATTAGTTGGATTTCGAAATGTAAATTGGGATTTGAAATGCATTATTGGGAAGGATTTTACAACTTATATTTGAAATGGATTATTGCCAAGGATTTTACACAAATGGCTCGAAGAATTGATGTTTATGCATTGGGAGTGATTCTTTTGGAGTTGATAATGGGGTAAAGGGATGGCAGTGGTAATGCGTGAAGAAGTGCAACTATCGATGTGGTAAGATTTCTCCTAAACTTTTAATAACAAGTGATGTATATGACAGCTAAAATCACACCTTGAGGTACCAAACACAGATGCTGAAGCAATTATGGACCCCTCTCTAGCTTATCTCAACGTGAAAACTGTATGGAGTATAGCAAAGCTAGCCAAAAACTACATCTTGAATGTCTTCTAGATGCCATCACTTTCAACGATTTTGAAGGCGATTCTACACACTATTTTTCTAAAGGGAGATCATATACATTCTTTCATGTCATAGTTGACTGATTGATCCCTTCCTTTTTCTCCAAAACGGTAGGAGAAAATAGTTTTACTTTGTGATTAAACACATTAGTTTATATATCATCGACTGAGTGATGGATCTAAATCAATTTATGGAAAAGACTCTACCTTACGATAGTTGTGTGAAAATTTTGCATTTGTTATTATGTTTTATAATGAGACACAACAAACACAACTAGTTTAATACAACTACATTACATAGAAGCAAAAAGCCTATGTGGAGTCTGATACTAATAAAAAAATGTGCGGAGTTTGATACTAAACTAGTAGCGAAAAACATTCTTCTAGAAGCAATTTCAAATTAATGATAGCTCTTATATCAAAGCTTATTAACAATGTGTTAAAATCTTAAGCTAACAGCAGAAAATCAGACTCTATAAAAATAACAATATGTTTCTCTTCATCTCTCTATTATTTTCCATCTTCTTCCTTGTCCAATCCTCTAATCTTTATCCCTATTCGCTCTCTATTTTCTCAAGCCTTTCCTTTCAGATATACAATTTGATATCATAATATTTGATCCATGCGTTTCAAGTCTTTTCAATTATACCTATAGAGAACTCATGAGTGTCACACAATACTTTTCAAATCCAATAAGTTCCACATTAAATGAAGAACTAACCGGTGAACACAAGATGACAAAAAGGAGATTGTGGTTCAACATCTTCCATCTAATGTTGATCAAAGACAAGATATATGTATTGCTGTAAATAATTTTCAAAACAATTTACATTTAATATATATACTTAATGGAGTTCCCTAAATATGGGAATAAAGATATCCATACCTAGATTAGTGAAAGAAGCTTCAAATAGGATGCGAATCTGGATGTGAAAAAGTTAGTATAGCATTGATGAATTTAGACAATGAAAGCTTTGAATGGCATGTGGAAATCCAACGTTGGCCAGGGAGGCCTTTGGATGGACCAATTAATTTTAGATGTTATAACACATGTTTTGAAAACATCAGCCAGCTTATTTGTCTTCATCAACAAGGCAATCTATCGAAACTCAATATATACGTTGATTCAAGATGGTTGATGTGTATGTATTAGCCCTTAGAGATGAAATCGTAGACTCTGTTTTAATGTTTAATCCAAGAACCATGCGAGAAGCTTGTCACTTGGTGCAAGTTCATGAAATCACGTTAAATCGTTTAGACAACAAGAATGCTGGTGATAAAGCTTCAACACATATGGTGGACTCGGCTTCTATGGCTTCTCTATTTCCACCTCATCGTTGACCCGTAAAATGTTATTTAAGGGTGGGACCAATTAGAATATTAATATCACTAATTCTTGGAAGAATCACTCTGATTTTGCCATTTCTGGACATCAAAAAGTTGATTTCAGAATTAAATCAATCAATATACTTCTCTAAATCTTATGAACTCTCTATCATTGGTCCAAGTAAGCAAAAAAAAAAATTCAATAAAAAAATCGAAATTTAATCTTAATGGCTTAATTTAAATTTAATTAAAAATCAATCTTCTATGATAATCAATAAAAGAATAAAAAAATCTTTCTGTTTCAAAGTTTAAAATTCAAATTCAAATGCTTTAATGGATCCATGATTTTAGGATACAAATTAACATTCTTAAATATTTATTTATATTGATTTTTTTAAAAAAAGAAAGATGAGGATAAATCAAGTTATAGATATTAAATTAGATAGATTATTCAAGATATGTCCAATATAAAGTTATAGATATTAAATTAGATTATTCAAGATATGTCCAATATATACAAAAATAAATATTTAATAAAATAAGAATAATGAGAAGTCCCACATTGATTAAATGAGTTGGATCAAATTAGTACGATTTGTAAACATAATAAAAAAATTTCAAATTATGATAATCAATATTAATTGCCTAATATGTCGTGCCTAATAAATCTCATTGAAAATACTTATTATATTATCATATTTATATTAATCAACTATACTGGTTCATACTTGGAGATATCTACCAACAATGGAACATCAAATAGGGCAAAGAAAACGTGGGCGTGATGACAGTCAAAGAGGTGAGTTACAAGATCTTAAAAGAATATTGAATTTCATGCAAATTAATAAACACCACAGTTCATATCTTCATATTTTGAATTTGCAATACCATTTTCTTTGGTGTTTCCATGCAGGCCAAAGAGTGAGAGTTTCTCATCTTACTAATGTCCATGACAACATTCCTACTATTTCCACGGCATCTTCACAAGTGAAAAACATGAGATCGGAGGTGTTGGAGACCGGCCATGAATGTACTCCACTTTCCGAAGTCGTTACCTCGAATACATGCAAGCGCAGTGATTGGATACCAGTTAACAAACGAATGAGATCAAAAAGAAAGTTAGTCAAGAGGACATCGCAAACCACTAGCCAAATAGCACACAGTCTCTCTTCAAGGCTTGACCATGTAGCTTCTGGAGGTTATTACTGTGCCTTTTTTAATTGATTTATACTTATAATCCATATGTTCTTTGGATTGGTATTTTAGGTGTATGTCTTTGGACATAATTTTGGTATTTACATTTGTTATTGCTTATAAATTTCGATAAAGGTCAAAATTAGAGAAAACATTCGATCTTTGATAAAAAGTAAAACGTTTCTGTTGAGGATTTATTGATTCACCTTCGCAAGATTTATCAAATTTACAAGAATAAAATTGCCCTTTAATAAGTACATGGTCCTTCATTTGTTCAGTATGTAGATAATTATTTTGTGAATATAGACCAAGGTGATGAAGAGCTTGATAAGGAAGATAATATTTCTGACAAAAGTTACATTGATGAAGGAGACCCAATCCATCAATGTGAACATGGTGGGGCTCTAATGTGGTCAAACGAGAGGCTGAAAATTAGTGCTGATTCTGATAAACTGAAGTTCTCAATATGTTGTAGTCAAGGAAAAATCCAAGTCCCTTTCATGAAGCCACCTCCAGATGAACTCTCTAAGCTTTTCTTCAACAAACAAACAGTAGAATCAAAGAATTTCCTGAAAAATATCCGGTCTTACAACAATATGTTTTGCTTCACATCAATGGGAGGCAAAGTTGATCACATGATGAATAGCAGGGGTGGAGGGCCTTACTCATTTGTTTTGTTTGGCCAAAATCATCATTTGATAGGTAGTTTGCTTCCATCTGAAGGCAGGCAACCTGTGTACTCACAGTTATATATATATGACACTAAGAACGAGGTCACAAACAGAATTTCAGCAGTCAGGTATCTTTCTTCAAACACAAAAATGATCATTGAAATTAAAGTCTTCCAAAAACAAATTGATTACCTATGTTTAATTAAATACACTTTATTTTAATCGTGCAACAATCATGGAGGGGGTGAATCTTTAGATCCATATATTGTCCAAAAAATTAAGCAATGTCTTGACAACAATAACACTATTGTTAAGCAGTACAGGGCAGCCTCTACCATAATTAGCAGTGACAATGTTGCCCAAGTGCACATTCGTTTGGTTCGAAACCCAAGTACACACGTGGATAACAGGTTGTATAATATGCCTACTACATCAGAGGTGGCTGCATTGATTGTTGGAGATTTGGATAGGTCTTACACTAAAAGGGATATAATTGTTAGGAAATAAAGCAGCTCTCTTCAAAGGATCGATGAGCTCCATAGTGCTTACCTACCATTACAATATCCTATCATTTTCCACTATGGAGACAATGGATATGATTCTACCATACAGCACAACCAACAATCATTAGCAAAGACAAAAAAGAAAAAGAAGCTAATGCCTAGAGAATATGTTGCTTTTAGGCTTATGCACAGGAAATCTGAACAATCAGTGCTTCTACATTCAAAAAAACTATTGGAACAATTCATTGTGGATGCATATTCATTGGTAGAAAGTGACAAACTAGACTACTTTAGGAAGCACCAGAAGGAATTAAGAGTTGACCTATACAGTGGGATTAGCGATGCAATTACAAGGGGTGAGACAGATCCTTCTTCAACTGGGAGAAGGGTGATCCTGCCATCATCATTAACTGAAGGAGCAAGGTATATGATCCAAAATTATCAGGATGCTATGGTAATATGTGTATGGGCTGGAAACCCATATTAGTTTCTTAGATTCACATGCAATCCTGCTTGGGCTGAGATCATATGCCACTGTACTCAAGAAGACTTAAATGCATCAGATAGTCCTAAAATTTTGAGCAGGATTTTCTCCTTAAAATTAGATGCTTTGATGAATGTTTTGAGGGATGACAAGATTTTTGGGACCATCAAAGCAGGTAAAAATTGTTTCTGGTTCACTAATCCTATTGCTTCATTTCTGTTACCTACGCTTGTTTATGACATTCCCAATTGTGTTTGTACGATAGAGGTATACACAATTGAATTCCGGAAAAGGGGGTTTGCCACATGCACATATTATATTGTGGTTATTGGATGCAGATAAACCAAAGACGCCTTCCGATGTTGATAAAATTATTTCAAGTGAGATACCTGACAGAGATGAAGATCCTAAACTGTATGAGTTGGTCAGAAATTACATGATGCACGGCCCCTGTAGAGGGTCAAACAATAAATCTGCATGCATGAAGGATGGATTTTGTTCCAAATTATTTCCTAAGGAATTTGTCAATGACACAATTGTAGATGAGAAAGGCTATCCAACATATCGCAGGAGACAAGATGGACGTACAGTTGAGAGGGAAGGAGTAAAACTTGACAACAGATATATTGTTCCCTACAATGCAACATTGTTGAAATCGTTTCATGCTCATCTAAATGTGGAGAAGACAAATCAAACATGTGCAATCAAATATCTGTTCAAATACGTGACTAAAGGACCTGATCGTGTCATTGCTGGCATATACAATAACAGTGACTCATGTGAATCTCAAAGACCCTTTGATGAGATAGCACATCACCTTAATTGCAGATATATCTCCTCATGTGAGGCTGCTTGGAGGATATTCTCATTTGAAATTCATCATAGGTTTCTACCTGTGCAAAGGTTGAGCTTCCACCTACCACAACAACAACCAGTGTACTATTCTAGGCATGACACAATGTCTTCTTTGTTGGATAAACCTAGAATCAAAGAGTCTATGTTCTTTTCTTGGATGCAGAAAAATAAAGATGACCCGTATGCAAGGAAACTAACATATTTGGAGTTTCCTAATCACTTTACTTTTGACAAGAAGAATCGTATGTGGAAATTTAGGCAGCGGGGTGGATCTGTCGGTAGATTGGCACATGCGAGGCCGTCTCAAGGAGAGTTATTCTACTTGCGGCTTATGCTCACAAAGGTTAAAGGACCAAAATGCTATGAAGTCATAAGGACTATTAATGATGTTGTGCACTCTACATATAGAGAGGCATGTTATTCTCTTGGGTTGCTTAATGATGATCAAGAGTTTGTAGACGCGATTAAAGAGGCTTCATTATGGGCATCTGGAAATTATCTTCGGAGATTCTTTGTAAGCATGCTACTAAGTCATCACTCCCTATCTCAACCTTCTATTGTGTGGGAGCAGACGAAGAAGATAATATGTGAAGATTTATTGTATGTCAGCCACAATGACCCACGTCACTCTGGTACCAATTCCTCATTCCTCAATCATATTTATTTAACGCATAATTACTATTTTTTAACTGAAATTTAACACATTAGTAAGAGCTTTATGTCCCTACAACATGCATCCACAGTCATTACTTTATAGTACTACTATTAAATATTAACTAAATTGATAACTGCAAATGAAGGACAACAATATTTGCATTTGCAATTTGTTGATTGATTGACACACTTTATATTGTTTTAACAGATATTGAATTTAATTAACTGAGCAAGGAGGAAGCTGGACTGTGTCAAATTGAGCAACTTCTACAAAGAAATGCGAAGAGTCTAGCAGATTATCCATCTATGCCAAGAGCAAATTCAGTAGACTACTTTGATTCAATGAACCAACTTATCCTTCATGAGCTAAACTTCAATAAGGCTCATGAAAGAGAAAAGTGTGAGATGTTGAAGTCATCAATGAATGAGGATCAGAGAATAATTTTTTATTGTGTGATGGCAGCTGTTCAATCAAAAACCAGGGGTTTCTTCTTTGTTCAAGATGCGGTGGAACTGGTAAGACCTACCTTTGGAATACACTCACTACAGCAGTACGAGCATGTGGGGGGATTATATTAAATGTGGCGTCAAGTGGAATAGCTGCAACTTTGTTGCCATCTGGTAGAACAGCGCATTCCAGGTTCCACATTCCTATTGCAATTAATGATGATTCAATATGTGGCTTGACCCAAAATTCGCAAGAATCGAACCTCATCAAAGCATCTAGCCTAATCATTTGGGATGAAGCACCCATGATAAAGAGACATAGTGTCGAGGCTGTTGATCGTACATTGAGGGATATAATGAAATGTGATTCAATCTTCGGTGGCAAGTGCGTTGTCATGGGAGGTGACTTCAGGCAGATACTGCCTGTAGTGCCAAGAGGTGGGAGGGCAAAAATTGTTGATGCAACATTAAACATGTCCCACTTATGGCATGAGTGTGCATTAATGGAGCTCAAGAAGAACATGAGACTACAATCCTCAGACGATCCAGAGGAACAGGCATTAATCAGGTCATTCTCTGAATGGTTATTGAAGGTTGGAGATAGGGAGATTGGACTACCACATGATGGAACTACAGAAATTCAAATGCCAGATGAATTATTATTGTCAGATGGGGGTGATCCTATTAAATCAATAGTTGAAGCTATATTTCCAGATTTATCAGATCATTTATTTGAGGAAAACTATTTAACAAACCGTGCAATTCTTGCTCCTACAAATGAGGTGGTAGATACTTTGAATGACTACATTTGTTCTTCACTACCAGGTGATGTGGTTGAATATCTCAGCTCAGATGCAATCAGCCACACGGACAATGTAAACGATAGTTTTGAAGATTTGTACAATATTGAGTTTCTGAATTCAATCAATTGTTCTGGAATACCCCATCACATATTGAAGCTGAAGGTCGAAGTTTCGATTATGCTAATAAGAAACATTGACCAAGCCGCATGTCTTTGTAATGGCACCAAGTTGAGGGTTACGCATCTTGGTAAGAATTTCATTAAAGCAGTTGCTCTCAACGGGAGCAGCATTGGACAAGAAGTTCTTATACATCGCATGGACATGAATCCATCAGAGTCTAAGTTACCATTCAACATGACAAGAAGGCAATTCCCTGTTATCATTTCTTTTTCAATGACAATAAACAAAAGTCAAGGACAATCAATGTCGACTGTTGGTTTATACCTGCCGAGCCTTGTATTCTCACATGGTCAGCTGTATGTTGCTTTGTCAAGTGTGAAGAGTGTAAAAGGCTTGAAAATACTAATCCTGGATGACAAAAGAAGAAGTATAAGCAAGACCAGAAACGTAGTATACAGAGAGTTTTCCAAAATTTGTACACCAATTGACCTCATTTATTTTACAATTGAAAGAAATTTCTTTTACCTTCATGGTTCAAATTTTTTAGCAATCCAAATTGCATTCACATAATTTTTATTTAGGTGTTCGGATTGTGCATATGCATAATTTCATTTTATTACAACTCCTACCGATTGCACATCCCTTATGAAGATATCGTTTAGCTTAAATCATCGTTAGTGTGGAATGCTTAACTATAACTCATCGCGTAACGCGCGGGTCCAGAGTCTTGTTAATTGCTATAAACCAAAAACATTTTTCCTGTATGATTTGGTTTCATTATATGGGTCTAAATCGGTCGCATGTGTCCCTTTTTCTTGTGTATGCAATCTAGTTTCATTGCACTAACCTCATAATTAGCCCTATAGTTTATCTGGTTTATTTGTCATGTCCACGATAATTACTTATGCAATAATCTGGTCTTGTTGTTCCCATTTCCCACACATGGAATTAGAATGCTTTTGATCGTTTTTCATATGTCCCCCTTCCATAAGAGTGATTGATTTCACAAGTATCTGGACAAGTAATGAGAAATGTTAAAATGCGCTTGATTTTGTAAATTACAATGTTTGGAAGAAAACTTGAACTGCTATATATGAGGACTAGTTGAAAATTTATCATTCAAATTGATTCATTTCAATGAAGACTGGTTGAAAATTTATCATTCAAATTGATTCATTTCATTCATTAGTCTCCCTCTATGTGTGAGCCTCTAAGAAGTTGGAAAAATAATATTTGAATGTTTTAAAGAAATTTGTTTATATTATTTTTGTAGAATAAATTGTTATGAATAGAAAGAAATTATTTTTATAAGATTGTGAAACTTTTATTAGAGGAATTAGACACAAAATGCTTTTCATTCTTAACTTCAAGCTGCGCTTGTTATTCGTAGCCTTCGGATTGCGCTTGTCATTAATAGCCTTTGGGTTAAGCTTGGTATTCGTAGCCTTCGTGCTGCGCTTGCTATTTGTAGCTGGTGCTACGTTTGCTAATCGTTTTGTGTTAGTTCCTCCGGTCAGACAAGATTTTTTTAAAAGGATTAAGGGTAAAAAAATACACATATGATTTTGTCAAAAGTTCATCCAGTATCAAATGTTTTTTTGGACCAAAAATACACATGAACTTTCAAATTTGATTAAAAATACACATTTACAGTTAAATTAGGGTAAAAAAATACACATATAATTTTGTAAAAATATTCATCTAGCAGACACAGTAAGCACCTATAATCAATGCAGATGGGATTGAAGTTTAAGACAGACATACAAAAATTCTAGAGAAGAAAGTATCAAAACATATTCTGCCTGGCAGGAAAATCAAGCAACTTCTTCATAAAAAAATTACAATTCAAATAGATTAATTCGTTTGTGATGGCTGTAATTAACTCAGTATAGTGAATGTGTTGAAGTTCTTAGAATGCTTGACAAGCCTGCTTAAGTTTGATCATAAATACATGCAGGTTATTTAATGAACTCATTTTTAAATCATAATAAGCTCTCATAAATTCTTGTTTTTTTATCTTTCTAATTATTACCTCTTTACTGTCTGGACTCCAACTTACAGCATATATGCTGCCCTTGTGGCTTCCCTCTGCAGACAACTAGCAAGTTTGTCCCCACTTTTCCCATCATATATGATACCCTTTCTATCTGAACTCACAATAATGAATTCGGTTCCATCAGGGGAAAACCTAACACAATTCACAAAATTTGAGTGATCCCTGCAGATCAATAACACCCATCCATTATCAGTTCCTAAATGTCACTAAACGGGTGCAAAAATTTCTGTTAACATGTCTAGATAGTTTTTAGAGAAATTAAACTGACTGGTTTAAATGACTGGGGCCAGGAAAAAGACATGCTTAGTCATATATCATTCAGTGACTTTCAAGCTGATCAACATTAAATGTTTGTTTTAAAGTTCAATGATCAATATAATTTGCAGAAAATTTGGTTTGAATATTGGATTTTAATCTACATAAAGCGTCTGATATATAATTGAAACACAGTAATATTACATTTTAATCTACATAAAGCTTCTGACATATAATTGAAACACAGCATTCTCAAAAATTCCGACAATGCATTATGTGAACTAAGGGATAGATGGACAATTTGATGTAAACTCCAGGTACAAGAACGATAACATTTGTTCAACATGTTCAAAACAGCATCTCTTCTTGAATCATTCCAAGATGAAGGTTAAACAGTATCTGTTCCCAATAGAAATGCAACAACAAGAATTGGGGACAGACAAGGAAAAAGAATTAGGCACAAATCCAATCATAAATGACAATAATAATTAGCTGATGGACATGTTGAACTTAAAGGGAGGACCATCATAAAAATTCACCAAAAAGTCTTCTCCACATGTGACAATACGAAAAGGCCTAGTTGGTTTGAATGCACAACTTAGAACTTGTCGTGAATGACCATCAAAATCCCCAACAGCACTGCCTGAATCCCACCTAAGCACAAAATACAACATACTCAATGGAATAAATAAGACACAGTGGGGAACGTTTAGTGGAACACGGATTGAATTCAATAAAGGAATGAAGCTTAATAACAAGATGGTTCAACCTAATTTTAGAAAGCAGACCTTGCATTAGTATGAAATGAAACTCCCCTCCCTGATCTAATCTCTTTGAAGGCAATTCTTGGGTTAAACTTAAATGTCAAAATTTACAACTAACAAAGGCAATCATTTTTCCAATATTAAAGGCAATTCTTGGGTTAAACTCAAATGTTAAAATTCTTGTGCTTGATCTTAGCTCCGAGGGCCACTGGCATTTATCCATAGAAAATTACTTTCTAAATCAAAATGCTTGGCATAACAGACTTTAATTCAAGCCTCAAAAGAAAAACTGCAAAGCACGAAGAACTAACTCTTTTGAATTACATTACTCACGCACACCAAAATGCATTATCGGTTATTTCACCAAGGAAGTCTCGTTAGGAATTTAAACTAACTCCTTTGAATCGAAGATGCTATGATGAAATGAAACTATCTCTTTCTTAATCTAATCTCTTTGAAGGCAATTCTTGAATTAAACTCAAATGTCAAAAATTTACAACGAACAAATGCAATCATATATTCATACCCCCCTTTTGGGCATTATACCTAGGAATCTAATTATACTAAATCAAAAGGCATGGCTTAAAATACTTTAATCCAAGCTTCAATAGAAAAACTGCAAAGCACGAGGAACAAATATAACAATGAGAAGAACTTACACAAAAGCACGAACAAATGACTTCCCTTTACCATCCCCATAAGCCACAATCCTCAAACAATCGGAAGACCACTGAAGATCATCAATCCGACCCGAAAGTCATTCTTAAGAACAAAATTGTTATGAGTACCCCAGATCCGTACAATACCAAAGACATCAGCTGAAGCAATCCATTCAGCCGCGCCATCAGCCGTCAGAGGGCCGATTGGGGTTCTTGGGGAACGGAGGGCTTTGTTTCAGAGCGAATGAAGGAGAGGAGGGAGTCGATCTGGTGCGATGTGAAGAATGGCGAAGAGATGAGTGCGAAGCGAAGAGGAGAAGAGGGTTTGAGTTTTGTTTGGAGAAGAGGATCAGAGAGTCGATCATTTTTCTTCTGGAGTTGGAGTTTGAAGCAAATCCACGTCTCATGAAGTAAAAGAGACGTTGGAGATACATAAATCACGTCTCCTAGAGGAGAAGAGACGTTGGAAATATATAAGCTACTGCTAAGCTCCTAAATTTTATAATAAAATCATCATATATTACCCGTGCTTGTGAATAATTTTGTGAATAAAATGGTGAAAAGAAAACAAAAGTTGAATGAAAAAGAGGGCAAAGAAATATTTGTGATTTGTATGAAATTTGGAGCTTAACGATTTTATGTACCTTAGTAAATGGTAAAACTCATCAACCATCTTTCCTTCTTGTATAGGAAGAGGTGATCAAGTGAAAAAAAAACCAGATGAAACACAAACACCATTGGAACTGAAGACTAGGGACAGAAACAAAGTTACTTCGTCGTGACTTCGCCACGGCGAGTGTGTCACTTTCCGGCCTCCTAGACCAGGAATTTCACCGTGAAGTGGCAAATACTGCGTGTTTCATTAAAGAAGCTGACTGAAATAGGATAAAAGGATTTATTATGGAGAAACGAAGAAGAGAACGAACTTAGGGCATATTTTTGGGACTTTTGGAGCTTCAAGAGAGAGTGGGGAAGAGCTAGGAAGCTTGGAGGATCTTAAAGAGATTCAAGTTCATTGATCTTGGTTTCCTTTCTTCTTCCTTCTTCTCTATTTTTCTGTCACGAATTCTGTTTTAATCTTCATGTTATTTTTTACTTATCCATGTTTAATTAAATCCCCTTTTCTAGGGTTACTTTGAACCATTTGATGAATTGAACCTTGTACTTCCTTTCTTTGAATGAACTTTTATGTGTGGAATTTTTATGTGTGGAATTTCATCTTGCTCTTACTTACACAAGTGTTTGATCACCACTTGATTTGTTAAATGAAATATGGCTTGAGAGAGATTATTTTGTTTTAGAACTTGGGTAAAATCGTGTTAGACTTGAAATTTATAGTTTTAAATGGATGGTTAGTTGGTAATATAGAGATATAATTACTAACCTAACATTGTTCATGAGGTTGTTGGAGTATTTATGACTTGCATTAATTGTGGCAAGAGGTTGTGCAATTAATGCAAGTATGAATTTGACTATGAAATTGAACCTTGGACTCACACATTAATTCGTTAGAATGCTAAAAGGAAAGGAATTTACTAGTTTATGAAGTTAAATGGGGATAAGTAACCCTAGATTTTTTTATTTGTCTTAAAAAGTGTTTTCTAAATCACCTTTTTGTTTTATAATCTTTGTGACTAAAACCTTTAGTAGAAGTAGAATTTTAAATGGCAAGCTTTTACATTTTAAATCTTCAAACCGAAAATTGATTTAGCTCAACTTAATTTAATTTATTAAGCCTTCTGTTTGATCGCATTTGTAATCAAATCCCTGTGGGAACGATACTTTCTCATTACTTTATTACTTAGTGCGACCCATGCACTTACGGTGTGAACAACTACGTCTCTTAGATATAAAAGAGAAGCGGGAAAGTTTATAATCCACGTCTCACAAATTTTATGAGCCGTGGAAAATCTTCCTTTTTCTTTTCCTTTCTCTTCTTTTTTATTTTCAAACATCCAGCCTTTATTTTATCAATTTTTGTACTTACCGTGTTTTTTGAAGAGAATCCATGTCTTATAATTAAAAAGAGACGTTGAAACTTTGTAAATATTTACAGTTTTGCCACCGCATTTTTTATTAGTCTAATATTTAAAAAAAAAGACGTAAAATAGAGACATAGATATTGTTTTTTTGTAGTAGTGGGTATAGCCTTGGAAATAATGGTCAACATGAAGATTTGTTTTTGTGTGACAAAAATTAGCTTAGCCTTATTCAATATATTTCTTTAAATCTTGTGATAACGCGGTTAATGATCCCCAGATTTACATTAATCATCCTTTTGATTTTGTGTCTTGTGATCACCCCAAAATAACTCCGTTTTGATTAATCATATAATCAATGCCTAATTTTTTTTGGTCAAAACAATGCCTAATGAAATCAGCCATAATCACACCATTATTTTTGTGTCCTTCCTATTTGAGTTTCAACCTCATCTCCACTCTCATTACTGATTCTCTTTCCCAAACATGGTCAATTATGAAATTGTTTTTCCCCTTTCCCATTACCATAGTTTGCGTTGCATTTGCATTCATCCCCTACTGAACCGCTCTTGTCTTCTCTTTTCCAATTTCCCTTCTTAAAAAAATATCGCTGAAGAGCACCGAAATAGGAAGAAATCGGTGTAGTGCCGCCTCGGATCTGCTCTCCAAGAATTTAAGACCCAAGGGGTAATGGAAGCTATCCCCGGGTGTCGGTCTCAAGGAGCCTTAGTGTAAATGACTACCTAATAGCTAGATGCAAAACTTGACAAAGCTGGTAAAACATTTTTGGTTGATTTTGGGTATAAAAGTTTGTGTTGAAAAGTGTTGTATGTTCAAGAAAGAATTGAGATTGAATATAATGGGAGATTTGGATTAAATGGGGTGGAGTAACCCTTGGTGAATAGAGACTTAAGACAATCATTGCTTTAATTTGTTTTTAGGGAGCTCTTTGGTTCATTAAAAAGGCCCCTAGAGGGATCCCTCTAGGCTAGGCTCGAATTGGATAGATTAGTACCAGAATCCCGCTTACTAATCCCTCCAACACCAAGTTGATTAAGCTTAAAAACCAAAGTGAATTTGTTAATTGTAAGGGGCTATTAATCCGACAACCGAGATCCCGAATTGCCACTTAATTAATCCTATGGTTCAATTAATTACTGGAATCCCACATAATAAATTAAAACACAAGGATAGAAGGCCAATGCCACTCATGCAACTTAACAAACTCAATAGCCAATTCACAAATGAAAATACTTGGCAAAGTGGTCTACTAAGTGAGAATCCTCAAATAGCACAAATATTAACTAAAACATTCATTCAAAATGTTGAATCCATACATTCAAACAAAGTTTAAGTAAATGAAGAACAAATGTCAAGTATACACAAATGGAAACAAGTTACAAGTGTTTCAACCACTCTCTGACAAAAGATAATTCGTAGAAATCACATCCAAATGAAGAAACAAGCCCTAGAATCCTAGAAACATGCTTAAACATAAGGAAGAGAGAGTGGGAGAACAAGAACTCCCCTAATGAAGCTCTAAGCTCATGCTTCTAGCCTCCATCACCAAGGATTTATGCCCTCTAGCTGCTGTCTTCCATGGGGAAGCTACCAACAAGAAAGGAAGAAGAAGTTGCCATGGGTGGAAGGAAAGGAAAATGGAAGATTCGATGAGAGATTTGAGAGAAAATGGGGTAGGAGATGAAATGGAGGTGGATGGAATGAGAGGATTGATGCCCTAGGTTGAAATTTAGGTTAGGAAACTGGGTATAGGTCATTTTGGGTCAGGTTGTATGAGTGGGTACCCTAAAAACCCGAAAAAATAAGCAAATTCACGAATCTGGCCTGATAGGAGCGCCCGGGCGCTCGCAGCCTTTGTCCACCTAGCGCCTGGGTAGGCAGAACCCAACCTTGTTCTCCGCGGCGAGACGACGGCGAACAGACATTTCTGCAGAATTTTCAGTCGTGAATTTTGGGCCTGATTTGGATCCAATTTGAAACCCACTCACTTGACCCGACTTGGGGGACATAAAATACGAAATACACACCCCATTAAGGCAGATTTGGTTCACATTTCACACCCCAAGCCCTAGCTCTCTCTTCTCCATCTTCATCTTCATCTTCTTCACCTTTCCCTTCCTTCAATCCATGGCTTCCACACCTTCCTCTCTTCTGGTTGGTTCTTCCATGGAGAGTAGCAGCTAGGCTCCACCATTCTTGGTGGTGGGAGCTAAGGGATGAGCTTGAAGCTTGAATAGGGGAGTTTTTCTAGTTCTAATCCTTCCTCCATTTGATGTATTTATGCTTTTCTAGGGTTCTAGGGTTGCATTTATGGCATTTGGTGGAATGTATTAATGGCACTTGGTTGAGTGCATTTATGTCATTAGGGTTAGAAACTATGTTTATGTTATTTCTTTCTTGTATAATGCTTGACATTGCTACTTATTAGCTGAGTTTAATGAAATTTATGGGTTCATAGTTTTATTATTCTCTTGGTGAAAATTATGTGCTAATGCAAGATGGCTTGGTTATTGGATTAAGAGTGTTAAGCTATTTGTTGAGGGAGATGGCATAAGAATTAATTGGTTGTGTTGAGACATTGGACAAACACTCTTTAGGTCCTAATTTATTGTATGGGTGGCCATTAATGGATTAGGGTTCAAGAGAAAAAATTTAGAGCAATTATGGGGTGGCCCAAATTGTGGATTTAAAGTCTTGCATAATCAATTATTTCTTGATTTGGAACTTAATCAACTTGGGTTAAATTAAGTAATGTGCGGGGTTCCGGCATTAATTAAGTTAACCTAAGCCTAGCCTAGAGAGGTTCCTCTAGAGTTCTTTAGAAATCAATTAAACTCCCTAAAAATCTTTAGAAGCAATGATTCCCGAAGCTCTCATTCATCAAGAATGATCTTTATTCAATTTTCATCCAAATCTCACTTTTTATTCCCACCTTTTACTTTACCTTTTGCACATACCAAACTTCACACTAAAACCAAACAAAAATGCTTTTTACCCGCCTTTTTAAGTTTACATATTACCTATTAGGAATCATATTACACTAGGCTCCTTGAGATCGACACCCAGGGTTAGCTTCCACTATCCCCTCGGGTTTAATTTTTTGGAGAGCGGACTCGAGGTGGCACTGCTCTGACATAACCCCAACGGTTAGGTGCTCTTCACATGTTAAAAAGAATTGCCTTTGGTGGTCTTCTATGCATCTACTATGAGGCATATAAAAATTAGCAGTCTTTCAGCGTTGGTCTTCGATGCATCTGCTGTGAGGCAAATAAAAATCAGTATGCCTTGTGAATTGTAATCATTGCTTGACTTTTTTATTTTTTACCTACTGTAATTGCTGACAAAGGTGCTGTTCCTGTAATTAAGAGAGTGGCGGTTCAGAGGGAGAATAAGTTTGACAACAATAAAGGGTCATATAGATCAATTAGAAGAGATGGATAAATTTAATTTAGGGCAAGAATTAGAGGGGTAGTGATGTACAAAATTTGTTATAAACAAGGATATTTTTGTCTTTGGAATATCCAATCAGAGGAAAGAAAAAACAATACTAGGGGTGGAGGTGGGTTTGCTTATTCCCACATATGTGGGAATGTTCAATCCCAAAGTATTTCTAATACCACCTACCAAACAATATAAAATGTTCATTCCCTAACCCATTCCCAATCCCCCATCCCCATTCCTGCATACCAAACATAGCCTAAGGGTAATCAAAACTCTGCAATTGCCAGCTCACTGACCGACTTTGACATTAAAATTGCGCACCTGACAAATAATTTTATTATTATATGTGTGTGTCCATATACATACATATATATATATATATATGTAGGTAAATGTATGCGCAATTGCGCATTCAGAAATCCTCTAAGAGATGTAAATGCTCGTTTCGGTCATAAAATAAAAATCCCTAAAGACATGGAAGATCAGTTACGCGATTCGATTTGAAAAATTCCTATATACTGTAATTTTTAATTTAGTTGACCCTCCACGTCTCTTAAATTGCATCGCTGAATGTATTATTGATACATTCTTTGTGTTTGCATGAACCCCAAAGTAGTTAAATATAATATATATTGACTTCTAAAAAATGGTCTATATATATATATAGTTGAAGAATGGGAGATTCATATATGCGCACTGTTGATTTGTACAAGAAAGATCACAGAGAGAGAGGGAGAGGGAGAGAAGAGAGGGGGGGATGAAGAGTAACCAAATTAGTTTGAACTGTGGCATTACAATGCCGCTTAAGGGATTTGGAACTTATTCATACCCATATAATAGGAAGACTACAGATTGCCATGCTCAATGCCCTAAAGGTACTCAACATTGCTATACAAATACTGCTTGATATTTTGCCATTATACTTTTATCATTTTTCTGATACTTTTGTTGAGTATGATGTTATAAGTCTCACGTTTGGGGAGTATAAACATATTATTCTTTCGAAATTCTTTCGAATTTCTTCTCTCTCTCTCTCTCTCTCTCTCTCTCTCTCTCTCTCTCTCTCTCTCTCTCTCTCTCTCTCTCTCTCTCTCTCTCTCTCTCTCTCTCTCTCTCTCTCTCTCTCTCTCTCTCTCTCTCTGGATTAGTGCCTGTAAAATTGTTTTAGACCTCAAATATTTCACCTTTGAAGATGATTGAGATTTGAACTCCAAAGTTTCATTTTCACAAGACTTTCCTGTCGTGTGTGTGTAATATTAGTGCCTCAAAGCTCATATATATCCTTTTCTGAACTTTCTTCCAACTTCACATAAAAAAAAAAAAAAAACTTCCTTTGAATAATACTACCTCTGGCCATATATAGAACAACTCAACTGACAAAATCATGTAGATTAAAAAAGTTGTTGGAAATGATAAATATTTCTGAAATAATTTTTTTCCTCAAGTTTTCCCTAATTTATTATGGGGAATATATGAAAGAGAAATATGATAGCAACGACAGAAATGATTATGAAATAGAATGTCAAAAGAGAAAATAATTATGGGGAAAAAAAAAAGTACTCAGTAAATATTCTGACAAATTTATACAAGCTCTTATAAAAAAAAAATGTTCAAAATTTAGGCTCTTATGATACGTGTTGAAGGAGTATCTAGTATCATATTTATTTTCGTCATGAAGGTTAACTACTTGTTAATGGTTGAGTTTGACGCAGGTGGGATATAGGCACTTTGATACAGCAAAGATATATGGCTCAGAGGAAGCAGTGGGAAGCGCGTTGAACAAAGCAATGAAAGAAGGAATAATTGAAAGAGAAGACATTTTCTTGACATCCAAACTGTGGGGGAGTGACCATCATGACCCTGTTTCTGCTTTGAAGCAAACCCTACGGTAATTAAGCTCGGTCAATATATGTTGCACAATATACATGCTTCCCCTCCCATCCATAATACAAGTCATGTTTAATGATAACCTCACTAGAATTAAGGGAAAAAGGGTTAACTCATTATTTTTAAAATAAAAAGGTGCCAATTAATAACATTTTAGGTGACTTTTATTATGGACCAATAATTTCATGTAGAAGTATATTTTGGACTAGAGAGAGTTTAAATCATTCCATTCCTTTTCACATTTTCATTTTCTTTCTCAACTAATATTCAATTATGTGTACCAAACACTGAACAAATCTTTGATGTAAGTGCAGGAATGTTGGGATGGAGTATTTGGACATGTATTTGGTGCATTGGCCTGTGAAGTTGAAGCCAGGGGTGAACTATCCGGTGCCGAACGAAGACGACTTTGAGAAATTGGATATTGAGGGCACTTAGATTGGCATGCAGAAATGCCTTGAAATGGGGTTGTGTAGGTGCATTGGTGTCAGCAATTTCTCAAGCACCAAGATTGAGTCTCTTATGGATTTCTCTTTCTACACCTCCAGCTGTTAATCAGGTACCTTAATATCCACATATATACAAGCATATTCACACTTCTCACTTTATAATTAGGGAGAAGAGTAAATAAGAATAATCTAAATACAAGAATCCCAAAATGTCCCTTGAAATAACTTAGTTTCTATGAAGTCCTTAAGGACTGTTATGGAAATAAGTTTTCTGAAATAATCTAATTGCCCTCAATAAAATTAATATCACACTGCCTTGGTTGTTGCAAATTGTTGCCATCATTTTTTTAATCAAAGGCATTTAGGTGATGTCATTATAAAATTTATTCTTATGAAATTTGGAACTTATTTGTTTGAATATGCTGCCAAGTTATATACATTTATATATATATATATATATATATATATATATACACACACACACAAAATGAGGTGGAGATGCACCCAATGTGGAAGCAGGGAAAACTAAGGGAGACATGTAAGGCCCACAAAATCCACATAAGCGCATATTCACCACTTGGAGGTCCTGGGAATGCGTGGGGATCAACGAGTGCTGTGAATCATCCAACCATCCAATATATTGCCTTGAAACACAACTCAACCCCAGCTCAAGTGAGTTTTATCTAAGTATTAAATTTCATCTTTATGTACAAGGTCAAAAAAAAAATCATCTTAATGAAGAACATTTTTGTTCTCGACTATTTAAAGGTACAGGGAATCTTACATAGGCCTAGGGGTGGAAATAAGCTAAGTCTAGGTAGGCTCTAGTTAAAGAAGCCTGGGCCTGCAACATAAATGTAGAGGTTAAGCCTAGGTCTGAGCCAATATATATACCCATTTTCTGGCCTAAGCCTAAGCCTTCAAAAGGCCTGAAACCTATTTAAAATGTATATCTTTAAATATACTAAAACTTATACCTCTTATTTCATATATCACCCTTAAAATCTATTTCAAAAAGCCTATATATGAGCAATAAAGACTTATTGCCATAAAATTAGATATTTTTCTTTTAGTTTTACCATAGAAACTATGATAAATTATTTCTATTGAGATAATAATATATTATTTAGGTATAAATGAAATAAACTTCCAATTGGTAAACATTATAATATTTAAAAAATCATACATATTAGAAAAGAATAAATGAGCTAGTATTGTGTTTTAATTGACTAAAAGGGAGAAATAAAAAAGAGGTGAATGACTACTAATGAATGAAAAGGTTGAGCTCTGTGAATGAACGATGAGATGTTAAGCTTAAAATTAAAATTTATTTGTAATGTTATAATTTATATAACTAATTTATTTTATATTATATACAATAATATAAATTAAAGTAAAACTAAATAGGTCAGACCTATAGGCTTGTAGGCTATGCCTTAAGCAAAAAGGCCTGACCTGATTACTTTAATAGGCCTATCGTAAGGCCTGAATATGAGCCTGGCCTGTTTATTAAATAGGCTAGGTTAGACCTTATGTAGGCTAGGCTGTAGGCCCCTTTTAAGGGCCTGGCCTATTACTATCCCTATACATAGCTATAATAGTTCATTAAAAAATTTATTTATAATTGAACATAAATTTATGATGTATTGTTATTTGTTTTTGTATATAGATTGCATTGAGCTGGGCATTAACAAAGGGGTCAAGTGTGATAGTGAAGAGCTTCAATGAAGAGATGATGAAAGAGAATATGGTATCATTTGATCTGAATTTGGAGGATGAAGATATGTTTGGGATTGAGAAAATGAAAGAAGAGAAGATCATGAGAGGAGAATTCCTTGTTAATCAAACTACAAGTCCTTACCGGAGTATTCAAGAACTATGGGATGGTGAAATTTGAAGATCTATCTTAATGCAATTATCAATGCATGCATTGCAAGCTTTGATGCTATGATTCTCTGTTCATGTAAATTATATAATCAGTCAAAATTAGCATCAACACACACACACATGAATGTATGTATCAGTAACAAATATAAAAGTTATCGAAAGCTTGATTATTATCAACAATGTAGCTTATATGTCAGTTTCCCTGTAATACACTAATATTCCACTTAATTGACTTGAATGAAGGGTTAACTTTGCCCAAAAAGCACAAACTTTAATTTTGAACACTACTCCCCCTCCCCTTCCTCTCACATGTATGGTTCATTATAGGATAGATGAAAGATTGTAATAATTTTTGGTTTAGTTTGGTTGGAGAGTAGGAGAGAGGATGGAATTTTAATTAATGATTAAATAATCAAATTTGGATGGAAACCAAAAGGTTTGACCAATTAAACCATTCACTGAATTCGCTTGTTTGACTTAAGCTAGAAAACCATTTCATAGTATATACAAAGTAAAAAATTTATGTCTACCAAATTGTTACAATAAATGTAAATAATTTTTTTTTTATAAAGTGTAAATAAAAGTTAGGTCAAGTTGCTTATACCTAGTAGATCAAGTCCATAGATGAGTTTGTTTACATGCTCATTTGAACAACTAACAATTCGAAAATAACAAGTGTTCATAAAAAAATTAATTAATACTAATTTTCACACCTAATAATAGTAAAAAAAAATGCTCATATAAAAATTTATAAATACTACCTCCAAATCCTTATTATAAGAGTCCCGCCACCAAATTGCGTTTCTTAAGAAAATATGTAAAAGTTAGTTAAAAAGTATAAATATGTGTTAAATGGAACTTTTTTTTCTTAATATTACCCTATCTCTCTCCTCATAAATATAAGCATCAACCATCATTTATTTAATGCAATATATATTTCAAATTAGTTAGGGATAAAATAGGAAAAAATCTATTAAATGATGGACAACCCAAGGTAGGCTCTTATATTTTGAATCAAAGCAATTCAAATTTCTGTCTCTTATAATAAGGACCGGAGGGAGTAATAATTTACATTAAAAGAGTTCATACAAAAATTTACAAGTTTTCATAGGTGGTTAAGTGGATTTACATTATAAGAATTTATAATAATTATTTTTTCATTGACTTTTAAGGCCCGCCGGGCTAGCCTTAGCCCAATAGTAAACGGGTTAAACTTGAAAGTGAAGATGTTTTTTAGTGAGGCCTAAACAGACAGACCGTTTAAGCCCAAACCTGCATAAGACCATCCCGTTTTTCCAACTCTAAGTACATATGCTTGTTTGCTCAGAAAAGTTTGTTAATTTAATTTCTTTTAAATTTGCTGTTTATCCAATCCACATGAATCAATGTAGTTAAGATTTTATATTAATATTATAATTTCATTACGGTTACAATTTGTAAGTATGTGGGTGTATAAGGGGATAGGATCGGTATAAACCCGTGCCGTCCTAATTAGAGCCGGTAATACGGGCCGAAGCCCGTGGGTCAACCCGAAACCCGTAAAAAAATATGGTTATGGGTTTGAAAAAATAAGGCCCATATTAAAATGGGTATTTTGGGCCCGAACCCGTCAAACCCGAGCCCGTGACGGGTTAACCCGTTAAACCCGTGGGCTAACCCGAACCCATTTTCCTTTTTTCTTTCTTTTTTTTTATTTTAAAACAAAATCAAATTAAACCCTAATAGTCTAAAGTAATACCCTTCCCTTCCTGACTTCCTCACTCAGTCACTCACCTTCCTTCATCTCACTCTCATATTGGAATAAATATCAAGTTGATCGTTTAACTATGGTAGAAAGAATTTAAGTACACTTTATAAAAAGCTCTACCATGGTTAAAAGAGAACAACATCACTTTATAAAACATTAATCATGATAGAAAAATGACAATATATAATTTTTTTAAAATACTATCATAGTTAAAATGGATTAACCTCGGTTGTAACATCCTGATTTTTAATTAGTATAATTTAAACAGCTTTAAGAAATAATTATTTATGATAAATAAGATTTATTGAATATTTATTGGAGTAAATGCTATTTACCCAAAATCTGATTTGTTTAAGGGAAGGAGAATTAAATAATATATATACATATATATAAATTACAAATGTAGGAAAAAGAAAGTAAAAGAAAAGGAATATACACACACATATTACGTGCTCCTCTGTTGTATATATGTATATATATTAAAAAAAATAGAGAGAGAGGCGGAAAAGAAGAATGTAAAGACTAAAAAAAAGAAAAATTAATAAAATACAGCGGCACTTTCTCTCTTTGCAGTCTAAAATTCTATCTTATAAGTTCAAATAAGTAATTAAGTCTACATTTTTTAAGAAATTTTTTTTTATGAAAGTTGTTATGTATAATTTTGTCTTTATAATTATGCCATTTTTGCACTGATTTGGATAAATTTTTGGGTTGGAATTTTGAGTATGTTTTGAGTTTTGATAATAGAAGATTATAGGGATATAGAGTTAAATTAGAAAATAATTTTCATCATTTAGATTTTTCATTTGATGACAGTACGAATTTGAAATCATTTTTCTTATTAAAAGCTCTATGTTTTATGCTCTAGATGTTTTTTGAACCAATGAAACTTGGGATAAATAATTAATTTGAGATATGTAATGTACTATATATTAAAGTGCTGATATTGTGTAATGTGGAACAAACTGCAGATTTGTTACTTAAGATTTTTGTTATAATAGAATTAATTTGATGATTAATTTATTAGGCAAATGAATTGTGTGGTTCATTTTTGTGTAGGGATTTGTTGTATTTTGGAATATTTGAAGTTGAACAATATATTCTATGTTTTACTATCATTATTGTTTTTTGTAATGTGTTAAAAGTTAAAACTTTAAACTTAAATTTATAATCTTATGTTGTATATTTATATTATAATTATATTGTAAACCCCGGTCCTCGAGGGGCTCATTCGAAGAAAAGAAAAAAAAATAATAAAAAATGGCTTAAAAAACGGGTTTTTTTGGGCCCGCCCGAAACCCGAACAATATGGTCCGGGTCGAAAAAGCAAGCCCATATTCAAAACGGGTTTTGTTGGGCCCGGCCCGTTTTTTCACGGTTTTTTTGGGCTCGGCCCGAACCCGACGGGCCCGCCCATATTACCGGCTCTAGTCCTAATGCCATCTTAGTCTCGTCGAGATCGGATGGGTCATTGGGCTACAATTGAGCTGCATGCCCCACCCTTATATTGTTTTTTTTTTTTTTGAAAAAATTAAAAGCCAATAAGCCATTCACAATTTATACTTCAAAAAAATAAACATGAATCCTGAAAACAATATGCTTCTGAATAGTGACCATATTAATTTGAAGCAACATAAATCATATATAAAAAATACACTTGATTTCTTCTCTTATATTTTGCCGCTCAAAAACTATAGTTCATCTCAATTTTTTCTTTTATATCTTTTAGATTATTTATAATATGATGTTGATATTAATAATCATTTTAATTAGAGGGGTATATTGGTAAAATCAAAGAATTCTAAAATCCCTAATAAGGCCTCTAAGCTTGATTAGGGATTAGTTGAAAGTGCAGGCCTAAATCTCGATTTGGATATTTCAGATGGATTTAAATGGAGTTTTCTCAACTTTATATTAGTGATTCTCCCTTCGTCCTTATTTTACTTGATTTAAATTTTCATTTTGTATCTCAAATTTTAAGGTACCATTAAAACTTGTTTTTAAAAGGGCGTTATATGGAGATAAGTATTAGATTTAACGGGAGACAAGTTACTTGAATAAGTTATTAATAGCGTAACTATAAATATTTAATACTCAGTTGAAGCAAAAAGGCAAAAACTCAAGAGCCTTGAAAGAATAGATGGATGATATGACATATATAAGTGATTAAGTTCCCACAATATTCCAATTATGTTGAAAGTAAATTGACTGAAAAGCCAATTGTACCCTAAATGCCCTAACAGCAAGTTGACTCATGGAGGAAGCTCCCTTCTTCCAACTTGCTCCAACAAAATCTAACAAGTTTCTTGGAATGATCAACCAGGCTGCTTCAAAGCACAGAAGCTTGTGTTTGCACTTATAGAAGGCCTTTCAAGGCTAACGAGTGATGATTTGATTCTAAATTAGGGGTAGAAAATAGGCTAGGTTTTTGTAAGTTTCAACTAAATAGGCTTAAGCTTAATTAAAAATGTAATACTTAAGTTTGGGGCTGAGCCTGTATGTAAACATTTTTTAGGCATAAGCTTGAACCTTCAAAAGACCTGACAAAGCCTGAAAACATATTTAAAAGCCTACCTAAAATGTAAACTCTAAAATAAGATTAAAAATCTCTACTTCTAATTCTATATATTACACTTTAGACCTATTAATACATATGTGTATGTCTTAAAAAGATTTTATGACTATAAAATATATTTTCTATTACTTTTACCATAGAAAATATGATAAATTAATTCATTTTGTGATTATAATATTTTATATAGGCACAATTGGAATAAACTTGCTAGTTGTAACAATTATTATACTTGAGAAAATCATACAAATTAGATAAGAGCAGTAAGTTAGCAATGTATTTCAAGTAATTGAAAAGGATAAAAATTGGTGAACGACTAATAAATGAAAGGGTTGAACTATATGTATAAATGATGAGATGTGAAGTTTAGAGCTAAAGACAAGTTATTAATGTAATTATTAATTTATATAATTTATTTTATACTATATATCATAATAGAAATTACAAAACAATTAAATAGACAATTCCTATAGACTTATAGCCTAAGCCTTACGAAAAAAGGCTTGGCCTATTTAGGTAAATAGGCACACCAATATGCCTGAATATGAACGTGACGCTAGGATTATTGTAGGCTAGGCTGTAGGTCCCTGATAAGGGCCTGACTTATTCCCATCCCTAATCTAAACTTCTTGCAATGATAAAACGCTTAACAAGTGTTCTTAATTTTGTTTTAGGCTGTAATATAGATTTTTGAGAAATGATTTAATCTGTTCATGATTTATAAATAGCGTCATTACTATATTAAGTATGTTAATTAAGTTAATCAATATAACATGACATATCTAAAACAATCTAACCATCATCCTTAATTTCCTCAGTCCCTCTCCTATTGATTATTGTTGAGTAAATATTAATATGGATAATATTGATAAAAATTGGAAATAAGTATAATATTTAAGACCAATATTAACTCCCCTAATAGAAAAAACTGGAAGGAGTATTATACATTGGTTATTAAGTTTGAATCCCATAAAAATATGTGCATCTACTACTTAATATAGCATTCCCCAGTCCCTATTACAAGTCCCTTTCAACTATAATGATTATCACATATCAGATCATCACATACTAAGCAGTGAGAGTTATATAATTCAATAATAATTGATAACAGTTTTTAAATTTATCCCTTAAAAAAATAATTTCTCTATAGTATTTTTAAGATAAAAAATTTTTTCTGCAAGAACTTATAATAAGAACAAATTTTTCTAGGTCTAAGTGGAATACTTAGCCTATTTAGAATTTGCTGAGTTAACTTCATTATAAAAAATTGCAACAATGTATTATAATAATATATAAATTAAAGATGTACAAAGGGCTCAACAATTTTTTCTGCAACAATATATACATGGATTGAAATTCTATATGAAACAAAGTATCTAATTGAAATCCTCTCTCCTCTATTCTCTCTTCTTCTTTCTTCCTTTTCTCTCATCTCATATTTTGAACTCATCCATAACAAAGACGCAGTTAATAAGAGTTCTAATAACCTAGGCTCAACTAAAACAATACATCATTTTTATATTGTATGAAAGCATGTTGAGTTTCATGTTTGTATTGAGCTTTATTATGTCGTCTTTTATTCTATTTCTTAATAAGCTGTAAATATTACATTAATTGTATTATATTGTACAAGTAAAATTATATTTTTGTCTGTCTTGAATCAGGTAAGCCTTTGTTTGAAGATAAAACACAAGAATTTTGCTCACTTTCTTAGGTATAGTAAAGGGATACCCAATCTACTTGTGTACAAATACAAACACCAAAGCAGCTTGAAGAAGATACTTGTTAACACTAGTAAGTTTATTTGATTTAAATAAAATAGTGTCACCTTTGATATGATTTTGTAAAATGTTAATAAGAGTTAGTTATAGCTCTTAGCCCATTAGTTATAAGGCTCATTCTATCCTTTCCGCTTGTACAACTATAAGTTTTATATTTATTGTCATTTATATTGAGATTTATCTCCTTACGGTTATTGTGGGAAAATTTTGCATTTAATATTATGTTTTATAATGAGAGAAAAAAAACACTACTAATTTAATACACCTACATTACTTAGAAGCAAAACACCTATGCAGAGTCTGATACTATTAAAAAAATGTGCGGAGTTTGATACTGAATACTTCGAAAAAATGTGTGGAGTTTGATACTAGATACTACTTAGAGAATGTTAGTTTGATACTAGATACTACTAAAAATGTGCTAAGTTTGATATTAGATACTACTAAAAAACCTTCTTATAGAAACAATTTCAAATTCAGGTTAGCTCTTACATCAAAGCTTTTTAACAATGTGTTAAAATCTTTAGCTAATAGCGGAAAACCAAACTCTATAAAAATAGTAATATTTTATAGATATTAAGTTATTAAAATAATTTTATTTTCATTATTCTTTCAGAATTTCTTAGTACATATATTATTGTTATTAATTTCTAAGAATATAATATAATTATAATTAATTATTCCAATTCTGTAATTATTAACTCAAAAAAATTATATTAATTATTATTTACTTTAATAACTGTTAATTTAAATTTATCATTATTATTTATGCTTTCCATGTTATTTAATTCATTAATTAACTAAAAATAAATTTTATAAATAGAAAACTATAAGGACCTAATTAAAAATGATGTGAAAATATCATAAACTAATAAAAAAGATAAAAGAATTACAGGTATATGATTTTTATGTTCAACCTTGAATGGATGCCATTAACTAAATAGGTTATACCAGAGGGCAAATTTACAATGTCACTGACAGCAATACAATACATGCAACTAAAATATATATCTACAAACCAATTGAAAAGGAAATAAAACTAATAAATACACACAAATAAAACTAGCCTCCAACTCATAAAAACAAGTGAATGTATGGTGAACTGATAAAAAAAAGTATGGACCTAATCAAATTTGGTAAAAACTATAAAGAGTTGCAAATTATTATCCCAAATTTATATATATTTTAAAATCTTATATATTACATTAAAAAAATATTATACACCACATGCATATGCATATCAATTTATTTATTTCTTCTTTTGGACCGTCTCTTTCTTTATTTAAAAAGTGTTCCTTAATTCCCTTAAAATTTGTATGGTCAATCCATCAGTGGAATTTCCATTTTTTCTTGGAGGTAGTATGTATCTCCAATAAAACACAATTTGTTTGCATTAAGTCAAAAAGAAAAGAAAATATATTTTAACCTTATCTAAAGCAATTTTGCAAGATAGTGAGATAGAATCACAATTTGCCTCATTTTCAAGAAATGCTCTTTAATTTATTGCTTATCAATAATGAAAGCAAATCATTTGAATCTTATATATTAACAGATACCTGTACATATAAAAGTGAGTATTTGAAAACCCATACCGAAGAAAAATTGACTCAAGATTCCAAAGTAACCAAATATTCTTCTACATAGTCCATAGCATCAACCCTAAGCCATCTATTATAAGTTAAAACGCAATTTTCTTATAAGGGGATTTTCTAATAAGGGGCGCACATTAGGCATTAGCGCTCGAGCGTCTAGTAAATTTGACACCAGCCACTAACCCAAGTCTCAAATAGGATAAGCAAATTCACAATTTCCCTTCGTGAGGTCCCTGATTCTTTTAGGAAAAAATTTTGAGGCAGCACCTCTACAATTATAAAGCACAGAAACTAATAATTAGAACAAATAAGATTAAGGAACAATTCAAAAGAAAATTGGACTTACAAGTGTTGAGGCAAGTTATCCGAATTTCCCATTAATTCATCTCCAAATTGCTGCTCCTCACGAACTTCCTCAAATGGTCCCATACCATTGATATGTGAGATCATGTATTTTACTTTCATAAACAATATTATAGCAGGCTATTAAAGGATCAGTTGGTTTTTTGAGACTATGCAATATTCATCAATTGGTTTTGCAAAGCCACGTACGTGAGCACTTTCAACATTTAATGGTGGGAGGAGTTGAGTAGGAGGAGTGGTTTTTTCGTAAGTGGTTTGTGGCCGAGTATTTCACTAGTTTGAGCTAACAGTAACCCCATTAAACATGCCAAAATCTAAGCACCCTTTATTTAACGAGGAACCAAATAGTAAATTATGGGCTCTGCTTGATTGTTTTCTTCTTCCTTTTTTTATAAACGATTGTTTTCTTTTTTTAAGACTGGAAATACAATAAGGGGCCTTGTTATATTACTCTTTTTTTCCAATTTTTTTTTCTTTCCCCACTTAAATCACCCACATTGAGGCCTAACCCATAAGAGTATGTATTAGGTTTACATGTTGTCTTATTAAGAGTATGTTTGGATAATCTTTTAGAGCACATGGTTTTGAGAAAAAAGTAATATTAGAGAATATATTGAGTTGAATATGTTTTGTGAAAAATGGCTTTTAATGAAAAGAGTGTTTGGATTGGCGGCGGCGGCGCTTCAAGTGCAAATTATTGAAAAAGACATAAGTTAGTGTAATAATTATATGAAAGAAAAATTTATAATAAATATCATATATATTTGTTTAAAGTAATAAATAAAATATTTACATGAAAAATTTATTATTTATATAGATAATTTATCAAAATATTTACACAACTAATTAATAATTAATATATAGATAGATAATTTATTTTAAAAAATTCAAAATGAAGAATAAAAGTATCACTCTACTAATTGTACTCATCCTTAGTTTTTTTTTTAAAAAAAAAAAAAAGTTGTACACATCTTCAGACCAAGGTTATGTTTGAACAAACAAATAGGAGGAAGAAATGTTTTTCATGGGATTGGTGTTCTTGAATTGGAAAGAGAACATGGCATTACTATTTTAAATGGAGAGTGAGAAAAAGAAAAGGGTATTTTCGGTGGATCGGTAATTCTAACAACATGAACCCAACAATCTAATTTCATTCTTCAAAAACTAAAAAACATTTATTCTCCTAAAACTTTGGTTTGGGACCCCAAAACCATGGTTTTCACAAAAAAATGTTTTTTTTTTCACTTCTTTGACTCATATATATTTATAAACCTAGGTTTTGCCTTATAAAAGTGGTTTTTTTTGGGGGGGGGGGGGGGGGCTATCCAAGGAGGCTCTAGCCATCACTCCCACCTTTTGATACACATATTATTATTAGCTTATGCGTAGTGTAAGTACTAATTATAAAAAAGAGACTTATTTATTTATGAAGAAAAGGAAATAATTTTCGTGACTTTTAGTAGTTTGGTATTCATGTCCTTTGATTTTATATCTCGCAACTATTAATTTGTTAGTGATATTTGTCTGATTTATAATGAAAAATAAGCAATTTAACTTTTCAACATTTTATTGATAAGTCATACTCCTATTCGTGTCAAATCATTAAAAAAACATCCTTTCCATTTTTTGAATGTTCAATTTTTTTAAAAATGCATGATTTTTTTTTTTTATAAAAGAAAATTTATTTAAGTAAAGATTAAAACTATACATATAAAACCCCAAACCAATCCTAGGTGAGGATTACGTTGAGGCCAATAAAACTGAAGAAAAAACACATTAGAACATGCAAACATAAACATAAAAACAACAACAAAAACAAAGACAATGAGAAGTTGTAACTAACAGGATTCAAAAGGTAATCAATACTTCAAAGATAAGACAAAGCTTGAGTCTTATCTCGATCCCGTTACAATACCACCAGGTCTAATACATCTTAAAGTCCCATAGAGTAGGAGTAGATACTACTCAATGACATCAGTTGGACAAGGGATATAAGGGATCACCAATTCACTGTTGTAACCCAAGACTTCTATAACTTTTAAACTATTGAAAGTGGGTATTTCCACGACCCTGTTGAGAAAATGATGAAGGCACCAAAGCCCTGTGTAGAGTGTGTAGGGAGGAAAGCTGACCAATACTAGCAAGCTTCCCAAATCTAAATGATGAAGTGTAAACCAAAACAAACAACAAAACCTATAAGAAAACAAACATAGACATAGAGCTGCTCATTTTATGACTAGTAGATTGCTGATGTAGGACCTCTAAATGGCTGCCAGAAAATTTAGAGGCCCCTATTAGAATCATTCACAAATGCCAAGTGTTTTTTGGCACAAGCTCCGCTGAAACCCAGAATATAAGTATAAGGCTCCTTCCACATACGTTTCCTTTTCCTTCTAAGAGAGAATGGCTGTGGAGATACAAATTGAGATATCAATTTAATGTGGTGACAGAGATACCATCTTCTGCTATTTCTGTGCAAACGACCTGAATCGGGGAAGAAGATTCAAAGAAACTGAATCTGTCTTCGAAAAATGAGTGCCAAAGTTAAAAACTTGACATCTCAGAAGCTGTAAGTAGGAGGAGTTGTGATGATATTTAGTTGAACTAAATAATTGTGATTTGGATCCATTCTCAGCGAAACGAACTTAGTTCTCTTGGTAGCTTTATTATTGAAGTCATCTTCAGTCCGTTGCCTTTTCTTCGTGACATGATGAACATAGGATATCTCGAACGAGCAATGAATATGACTTTTTTCCTGAGATGAAGAAGGAAAAACAAAGTCCATCGTACAAAGATGCTCCATTCCAAGAGGGTGATTCTGAAACATTATTATTAGACCAAACAAGAAGCTCATCCTTCACAGTTTTCCATGGCTTCTTAATTGCAACTGAATCACTCAACACCTCAGGATAATTACGCGATAGGGCACTCAAATTGGATGTAGCTTTCCGCTTTTTTGTGATATATGAAGCAATTCTCTTGCTAGTTTTAAATATTCTAGCTCGTTTAGTAGGGGGATTGAAAAGACGATGATAATATTGTAACTTTCTTTTGCAAGACATCTTAATCTCAAAGTTCTGCCACGTTGACATGGATGATTCTTTATGAACGAAAGACTTAAAAGGTTGCACTTGATCAACCTCTAAGAATGAAAACTTGCATCGTTTTTCATGGGGATAATCCAAAAGATAGGGCTCTTTTCGTTTATGTTGATGATGCAGATGATTAAATGGGCCAATGTTAGTATGTCCAGGAGTACAGGTCCAAACTAAAATTCAACATGGTTTCTCAACTTATATCGGCCATTTAAAAAAGTAACATGCGTTGAGCAAGGTCCTATGACACAAGAAAATACAAGCAGCAATATGCGATATGGAAATCTTTGAGATAGGAATATCAGTAATCCAATGAGAGAAAATACAGAGAAATCCTTGAAGTAGCCATGTACCTCCATGCAAAATATAAGAGCGGTCCAACTCATGTTGAAAGAAGATAATATAGTGATTTCCATGCTGTTGAACCACAGAAACAGAACCCCGAAGATGCCAATGAACCATAATAGGAGATTGTAACTTGGAAGCATGAATGAAACCACTATGTAAAACTCACATGAATAAGTAAGGCTGAGAGAAAAATTTCAGTTCTTCTCTTCCACATGTAGGCAAGTTCATTTCAGTGATTCTTCTTATAACCTTTTCCAGATAACTAGAAGCTCTGGTTTTCCTTTCTAAACAGAGTACGATATTACTTTGATGACAGGATAAGAGAAAAAGCCAACAAAAGATAAGCAGAAACACCATCTAATGAGATTAACCATAAAAGATATTACAGACTTCTTTAGAGAGAAAACTCTCCCGTCCCTTCACCAAAGGAACTCCAGGAAGGAAGGTTGTTGCCAAAATGCATGATTGATTCAATCCTTCAAAATTGATGTTTAATATATTGGCTAAAAGACAAGGCAAAATTTTCTGTTCTAATTCCAATGCTTTGTTTAATTAAGTCAAAATTAACTAATTTTCCTTTTTTTTAAAAAATTATAATGTAAAATTACTTTTAATTTTTAAATGTCATACGATAATTTGTGTGTGTGTGTGTGTGTAATTTATATGAACCATTAGGCATTGTTTTTAAGGCAAATGCCGGCTCCCTGTAGGAAGCAATGAAAACAGCCTTTTGGACAACATTGTTACTGATCCGCTGATGAGAAGATTTCAATCTCAGGTTTTTATGAAGCAATTGAAATTGCCTTAGAAATAACGGTCAATATCAAATTTTTTTTTTAATAACAAAAATGAGCTTAGCCTAAATTTTTTATCATTTTCAATCTTAAGATTAAGAGAGTGAGGTTGATCAAAGATGCAAAAATTCTCTATCTTATAATGTGAATTATTTGCTAATCCACGAATCAGAGTTCCAAAACAAAGTCACTCTTTCAAGTCATTCCCCCGTTTCTTTTATTATTATTATTATTATTATAAAGGTCATTCCCACTTTTATTTATGTGTTTGCAATACATTATTAAAATTAACAACCTTCCTTCACTCATTTGAAACTATCAATTTTCCAACACTAATTAACCTAGAAAGCTGCTTGACTTTTGCCACCTACCGTTTTCGATTTATCTCCCTCTGCTCTCATTTACCCATGGAAATATGAGATCCATAGGCGATTTGATTCTTCATCCTCAATTAAAAAAAAAACACTAATCAATAACAAAAAATCTAAAATTCATCAATGATCAATGAGAACAGTCAATAATTCAAGGAACTGAACAATCAATATCACAAAATGCATAGCTGCAGCCAGCAACAATAATACCTGACCACCACCAAAAACTTGCTTTAGGAAGCAAGTACTACAATTGACAATTTGATTGGAAAATCAAAACCCAAAAACCAAAAGCAATGTCAAGACGCTCAGATCAACAATCCCCTCTCATGAATCTAATAAAAAAACTCATCAAAGCCCCAGAGATTGAGGAAGACTTGATTAAATATGAAGCCTTCAGCAAGAGGCTTAGAGAAACAAATGTAGGTTTGATGAGGTGAGGACGTCAACTTCGTAACCCTGATGATATAAGGAGGAGCTTGCTGTCTTAGATCTATGGCTGGGCATGCCATGCTTCAAGATCAAAAGAACCGAAAGAGGAGGGCATTTATGTCTTCTTCCTCCAATTTTGCAATCTTATTTTTGGATATCCCTACCTTCACAGGGATTTTGCAAATTCAGATATTTTCTGTAGAAGTTACCTATTTCCAGGTTCATTTCATATCTTTCTCCCAATTATAAATTTCTTATTCCCATTTTCACATACTAAAAAGTCCTTGAAAATTTGATGTCTATGGACCTTGGTGGTCTCCTCCACAAAAAGATGGTGATAGAATAATTTGTAAAGATAGACCTTATGAGTCCGGTAAACTATTACACAAAATTAATTCAATAATTCTGGTATATAGCTCAATTACTAGCCAGAGTCTAGAGTGATAAAGCAAAAAGGCAAGGAAAAGTAAAGAGAGTAGTAATTAACAGAAAGAAGGAAAGAAATAGTAAGAGTTCAAATCAAACTGTCAAACCAAGTGTAGAGGTGTTTAATAAATTAAGGTTTATTTATTAAAATTGAAAAGTTAAGAAAATGCTATGGAAATAATTGGGATAACAAAACAAATATGTTATGAGTTATAATCACAGTATTGTTGGAAAAAAGAGAGAGTTAATATCCCGAAATAAATTAAGTCAATAAATTAAAACATACTTATGAATAGGGGAAAAAAGTTTCTAAAACACAAACAAGTAAGAATAAATATAATACCTGACTCTATTCTTAAAACTTCTATATCTGTCACAGGAACAAAGGACCAGATAGTATGGGAAGGTAATTCTACAGGATCTTACACTTCGAAAGGTGGCATATCATTAGCATGGAAAATCCCAATATCATCAGAGGTAATCCAGATACCTTTTGGATATATATTTTTGCCTTACAAATATCTCCACGGAAACTACTAAATCAAGCAATCCCAACACATGACATTCTAAAGAAGCATCATTTGAATGGTTTTGGTTTGTGCCTTTTTGGATGCCCTTAAGAAGAAAAAATTGATTACCTTTTCATTCATTGTCCCTTTGCAAGAGCTTTTTGGTTTGGATGCATTGCACTCCACTTACCAGTAAATAATTTCTCTAACTTTGCACAATGGATAAAGGATGTTTTGCCTCAACTACATAAGGACCGCCATGATGAAGTCCTTCATGGTATTACAATCATTGTTAACATTATTTAGCGTAAGAGAAAGTTTGCTCATCATGAAGGAAAGCTTGCCCAGTTTAAGGAGGTTATGAAAGAGTGGCAGGTTTGATCTCATTTTTGAACATTGCCTTCAAAAGCACATAATCTCAAGATCTTCCTCTTCTTTCTCCTATTAACTTTGGGTCAGTGCATATAACAGCGTATGGGCAATCATTATGACAAAACAAAAGTGTGGTCATCAACAATATTGCCATGGTATAATATGTTTCAATGGCTTTAATATCCAAAAACTATTATGGCTCAAGAGAATGACAGAACTATCTTCTTTTTACTTGTATTGTCTAAGATCTACTCTAGTTTGTATGACCCACTCTTCACAGCAAATTCCAAGTTGAATATAATTTTGCATCCAAAAATAGTTCATTCTCATAGAGTAACAAAGTCTGATCAGCTTGGAGTCATAAGTCAAACTGTGTTTTCCTTGCTAATTATGGCTGTTTCCCCTGTTTTAGCTTCTTTGGCTCATTTTGCTCTTTCCAGCACTTATGTACTCTTTCTTTTTACCCACTTGCTTAAATTGTACTGTAATTTCCTTTACTTTTTAATGTATCATTTTGTCATTTTATCAACGAAAAAATTAGAATAAATATAATAACAGGCCAAGTTTAAAGTTAGAGCAGAGAATATGACCTTTTCAAGGGAATTGTTAGACCACCAAAAGAAAATTGGGGAAGTTGGACATTTACACTGATGCTAGTATTAAGACCAAGAATACTATTAAAAAAAAAAGTAAAAAGCCCAAGAAAGACTAAAGCAAATTGAGTTTATACATTAATGGTAGTCCGCCAAGGGGGTGATCCTACGTGATATGAGGTAGGGCTTTCATGATGAGGAATTTAATTGGGCAGATTTTGGACTTAATTCTTGCTTCTCTTTTTTTAATATAAAGACAATTTTATTCTAGAAAACTAGAAAAGTAAGTGCATTCGTTGGGCCCACCAGTAAGCATTCCCAACATTTACTCATATAGTAGCATAGTTGACAGCAATTTAGTTGTCCGACTTTGATATACTCCTCCTTCATGTCCTAAATATAAGAGGTAATATTGTAAATTTTTTGGTCTAAAATATAAGAAGTAATATGCAAAAGTCAAAGTAATAAATACATATTTCCCATTTCTGCCCTTATGTATTAATAAATGCATGGATGGAAGAGAAAGTGTGTATAATAAATGAGTAGGGATAAAAATGTAAAATCTACCCATAATAAATGATTTCAACATGTTTTTATTGGTTTTTATTGGTATGTGTAAAAAGGTTGACTACCTCTTATAATAAGGACTAGAGGGAGTAATACATTAACTAAACAAGAAAGACTGGCTTAAAAAAAAAAAATGAGCCATTGCCCATTTTAAGGGTGCATTTTAAACAATCTCCTTCTCCTTATAATTAATTTATATGGCCTATTGTAATGTTCCCCTCATTGCTATGATAAAAAAAGAGTTAGCAATCGAGTCACGGATGTGTAAATGAAATATACGCTTATTTAATATTTGTATCATTTTGAAATTTTCTCCTTATATAGATGGTTGACTCTTCATTTTGATGTTATAGTGCTTGCCAAATTTTTCATATCACAAAGGGAAAAAACAAAATCATATACATTAGTCGAGTGCTTTCAAATAATTCCTATGTTTATATTTAGTTTTATTAAAAAAACATTTTTTTGTGGGGATGGATAAACTAATGTTGTTTTTAAACTACATAAAACTAATGTTTTAAATTATGGGACATTTTGGCAATTTATGATACATATTCAACATTTTCAAATATCAAGATATAGCTCATTATTGGATTTTTCCTATCACCAAAATACTCTCTAATCATGACATTGGGCCTTAGTATAATTTATTTTTTAATAAAATATATGCTTAGAATATAAAACAAAAAAAACCTAGGTATTTTAACTTCAAAAACTTCAGATATTTTAATTCATCAACACCCCCAACCACAAAGCCATAGATAAAAATTATATCATATAATTTAATTGGCATATGAACACCTTAAACCTTAAAAATATTCCAAACAACACCATCTTTTAATTTAATATCAGAGCCAATACAAATGGAAGTTAAATTAGAACATGAGCAGACTCTGATACTAAGCTAATAGCAGAAAACTTTCTTATAGAAACTGGATTTCAAACTTGTGAGCTTTAACAATATGCCAAAACGTTAAAATGTCATCAAGTAAAGTAATCACAACCACAAATTGTGTGGGGAGGGGGTGATGATGTGTAATTGTGATATATAGTCAGATTAATGTTATGAGGGCTATTCTATAAATACATTGAGGTCAAACTTGTAAATCAGATTTGTTGACTAAATGAATGTGGACACACTGATTATTCTCTGTTTCTCTTTATCTCTATGTTCTTTTCCTTCTTTTTCCTTATCTAATGCTCTCATTTTTCTCCCTAGCTATTTGCTCCCTATTTTCTCAGGTTTTTCTTTTAGAAATACAATTTTATATCATAATATTTGATTTATGCATTTGAGGTCCTCTTAAGTATACTTGTAGAGAACTAATAAATGTCACACGTAACTTTTCAATCCCAATCAGTTCTACACTAAATGTAGGACTACACTGGGGAGCATAAGATGATAGGATGGAAATTATGGTTCAACATATGCCATTGAATGTTGATCAAAGACAAGACTTATGTGGTGTTGTAAGTAATTGTTAGAACAATTTACATTTAGTATATATACTTGAATATTAGCTTACTAGAAGTATGTTATCGAAAATTAATATGATTATAATGTGAGATTATGATAGCCTTAGATATAATATATAACAATCATATATGCTATCTTTAATCAGAATAAGAAATACAGCGGAAGTCGAAATACCTCTCGCCATTGCTATTGTTTGATCAGAGAAGAATCTACGTGTAACTGCAAAACAAAACACTGTCAGAAATAACCTAAAGGCTCTTCAAACTGGACTCCGGCACAGTGATGGTATCTATTGTGATAGCCTTAACTAGTTAGGGAACCCAGAATTTAGAAAGAAGAAACGCTATCTAGATGTGGTTATACGCTGTATCAGAAGATGATAGGTGTTTGTGTGTTTTCCCATCAAAAAACCCCCATTTATATAGATAACCTAGATATGAAACCCTAACTTTGACTATTGGGCCTAATGTTGACTATAGGACACCTAAAGATATTATTAATTATTAAGCCTAAATATATCTAATGTGATAATATAATAATATTAATAATATTAATAATAATCTAACATTCTCCCACTTGACCCGTACTCTGTATGTCAACTGTTCCCTTTAGTCAAATCAACTAAGGTCATACTGTAAGAATCATGGCGATAAGTCCTTTATCATAAAGTATTACCTTCCATATATTACAAACAGTATTCCTTACCTAATGGGTATCGCTCCATGAATAAACCTTCATAACATATATGTTTATTCGGTTCCAGAATAAAAACTTAAATGTTCATTAATCTCATCAACATCAAAATTGTACACAACAATCATAGAGATAATAAACAAAATCCCAAAATACTCATTGCACACCTCAATTACTCAAAAAGACTTACAATCCCCATATGAGGTACATGTATAGCGAACTCAATCGGTTTCATCCCTTTAGTTAAAGGATCAGCTAGCATTTCTCTTGTTCCGATGAGATCAACAGTGACCTGACCATCAGCAATTCTCTCTTTCAAGTTAAGGAATTTCAGCTCAATAAACTTTTTGCTTCCACTCCTTCTTTTATTTGCTATGGCCACTGCTGCCTTATTATCGCAATACTTCTTGATTGACCTGGAGATTGATTCTACAATCTTCAGTCTAGCAATGAAGTGCCTTATCCAGATAGCCTGTGAACTTGCCTCAAAACACGCAATATACTCAGCATCACAAGTAGAAGGAGCTATGAGTGTCTGTTTGGCACTCTTCCAGGAAATAGCTCCCTCCGCTAATAAGATGATGTAACCTGTCGTAGACTTGTTGGTGTCCACACATCCTCCCAGATCAGAATATGAGTAACCCGTCACTTCAAGATTTTCTATCCTTTTGTAAGTCAGCATAAGGTGATTGGTGCCTGGGAGATACCTAAACACCTTCTTTGCAGCTTCCCAATGCATTTTACCAAGATTGCATTGGTATCTCCCTAGCATGCCTACTGCAAAAGCTATGTCAGGTCTTGTGCAGACATGTGCATACATCAAGCTTCCTACAGCATAGGCATAGGGAACATTTTCCATCTTGTTTTTCTTTAATTCTGTGTCAGGACACTGACTTAGACTGAAGAAATTTCCCTTTTCAATGAGAGCAACGTTAGATGAACAGTTTCTCATCTTGAAATGCTCAAGAACTTTGTTGATATAGGTTTCTTGAGAAAGGCCCAGAAGACCCTTTGCTCTATCCCTATGGATCTTAATGCCAATGACATAAGATGCCTCACCCATGTCCTTCATATCAAAGTTCTTAAATAAAAACTGTTTCACCTCACGTAACAGTCCTAAATCATTGGTTGCAAGTAATATGTCATCGACATACAAAATAAAAAATATGGATTTGCTCCCACTATTCTTGTGGTATATACACTGATCCACGATATTCTCAACGAAACCAAATGAAGAGATTACCTTATGGAACCTTAAATACCATTTCTTGTAAGCTTGCTTTAAGCCATATATTGATTTTCCTAATTTACATACCAAATGTTCCTTATCCTTTGCAACAAAACCCTCAGGCTGCTTCATGTAGACTTCTTCCTCAAGAACACCATTGAGAAAAGCACTCTTAACATCTATTTGGTGTAACTCCAAGCCAAAATGTGCAACCAATGCCATGATAATACGGAAAGAATCCTTAGTCGAAACAGGAGAAAATGTCTCCTTGTAATCGACTCCTTCCACCTGAGTGAAGCCCTTAGCAACCAACCTTGCCTTGTAGCGCTCAATGTTACCCTGTGAGTCCCTTTTGGTTTTGTAAACCCATTTACAGCCAATGGCCTTAGACCCACTAGGCAACTCTACAAGTTCCCATACATGGTTGTTTGCCATAGAGTTCATTTCTTCATTCATAACATTATACCACAATTTGGAGTTCTCACCTTTCATAGCCCGAGTAAACGTTAATGGATCATTATCAATGCCAATATCACAGTCATTTTCAGTATTATACACTACGTAGTCATCTGGAATTGCCGGTTTTCTTGCCCTTATTGATCTCCTTAACTCAACCTCTTGGGTTGGGTCAGGTTGCTCGTTTGGAACATTCTCTGTCACAACTGGTGGTAAGTCTGTATTTGTGACAGGTGGACCTTCAGGTATATGTTCCACACGTCCCGTATGATCAACTATGGGTATTGGGACAGTCTCAATTGGCGTGACATATCTAACGGTAGAAATGTCGCCAATAGCCGATGTCCCTTCCTCAATTGTGCAAGGGGATCCCTCAATGTGATCGTCTGCAATCTGATCACTCCCACTAATCACATCATTCTCAAGAAATTTGGCATTCCTAGATTCTACAAAACACACTGAAGGTGGAGCACAATAAAACTTGTAACCCTTTGACCTGTCCGCATAGCCTACAAAGTAAGCTCTAATGGTCTTAGGATCCAATTTCTTTTCTTGTGGGTTATACACTCTTACTTCTGCAGGACAGCCTCACACCTTAAAGTGATTTAAACTAGGTTTCCAACCTTTCCAGATTTCAAATGGTGTCTTAAACACTGCCTTCGTTGGAACCCTGTTCAAAATGTGTACGGCCCGTCTTAAGTGCTTCCTTCCACAAGGAAATTGGCAGTTTGGAGCTACTCATCATGCTCCTAACCATGTCAAGTAAGGTCCTATTTCTTCTTTCAGCTACACCATTTATTTGAGGTGAGCCAGGCATGGTATATTGTGCAACTATACCTTCCTCTCGAAGAAAATCCGCAAAAGGACCTGGCGCTTGTCATTCACTAGTGTATCTACCGAAATACTCACTACCTCTATCAGATCTCACGATCTTGATTGGTTTCCCAATCTGTTTTTCTACTTCAGCCTTATATACCTTAAAGGCATCTAGTGCCTCACTTTTATTATAAAACAGGTAGATATACGTGTATCGAGAAAAATCATCAATAAAGGTAATAAAGTACTTTTGACCGTGCATGGTTAGATCAGGGCAACATATGTCAGTATGTATAATTTCAAGCACTTAAGAACTTCTTTTAGCTCCCTTATGCGACTTATTGGTCTGCTTTCCCCTTATGCAGTCCACACAGGCACCAAGATCCGAATGGTCTAAAGATGGAAGAATTCCTTCTTTAGTTAACCTCTTGATCCTGTCAGTAGAGATATGTCCTAATCTCTTATGCCACAAGCTAATAGAGTTCTCATTCATCATATTTCTCTTAACACCGTGCATAGCAGAAAAACATTTGAATATCCAGAAACAATTTTAAATAAACCATCAATCATAACAACCTCAGCAATTGGAGTAAAGTTCAAACTTAAATATTTCAAATCCTTTTCTAACAAAATAACATAATTAAATGGAATAAGTTTCGATAATGAAATCAAATTCCTCTTATAAGAGGGTACATAAAAAGTCTCTGGTAAGTCCAAAACAAAATTATTTGAAAAAACAATTCGAAAAGTTTCAAATGCTTTCACCGGATCTCCTTTTCCACTTCCTGATAAGATTTTAGCCTCATTGGGACGAGGAGGCCTGGTTGTTAGAAAGCCCTGCATGATAGTAGAAATATGTATTTGAGCACCGGTATCAATCCACCATATATCCTTTTGGATACTAACATTATGTGCTTCAAAAATAACAAAAGACATTGGCATACCTTTACGCTAGAACCAAGTCTTTCTTTTATGGCAATCTTTCTTCATATGCCCTTTCTTCTTGCAGAAGAAACACCTGACATCCTTCTTCGTGTCGGCCTTAGCAGGAGGAATCATATTCTTTTTCCTTTTATCATTCCCCTTTTCTTGCTTCTTGCCTCCACCCTTATTGGAGCTTTCCACCATATGAGCTTCCTTAGGTGCACCATTTCCCTTTAATAACTATCTAGTCTCCTCTTGCACACACATGGACATGAGCTCATCAATTGTCCATATATCCTTATGTGTGTTGTAGGAGATTTTGAAAGTTTCATATTGTTTTGGAAGGGATTTCATAATTAATTGCACCAAGAATTGCTCAGTTGGTTCCATATTGAAGGATTTCAGACTAAAAGATAAATCTCTCATCTTCATGATATGTTCCCGCACCCCGCCAAGATCTTGGAGCTCCATAGAGCACAACTCCAACATGATGGAACCACTCATCTGCTTGTCAGTTGGCTTATATTGTTTCTCAATAGCTTCCAAGTATTCCTTGGCGGTCTCGCATTTCGGAATTGCTTCCTGAATGCATTTTTGGATCCTAGTCCTTATGAGTAGCATAGCACGACGATTAATCTTTTCCCAATAGCTATGATACTCCTTAGTTTCCTCATCTGCTGAATCAGCAGGCATAGGGGGCCTTGGAGTCTCAAGGACAAAATCCATCTCCATGCACCCCAATTGCAAAAGGACATCATCCTTCAATTCAGAAAAGTTGTTGTTATCCAAAAACACATTCATACCAGTTTGAGCCAATATGCTAGTGGGAAACATTGATAGTGGGTAACTGAGATAAAATATTAGCTGCGTTATTCAGAGAATCAAGAACAGAAATTAGACATATAATTTTGAGGCAATCACAATTCACTGTGCCATGCATGCTTTAGAAAAACCAATAAAAACACTACTACAGAATAGGGCTATTGCGGCGCAGCAATACCGGCGCTTACTTAAATAAGCGCCGCTATAGGGTTTAAAAGACCTATACCGGCGCTTACTTAAATAAGCGCCGCTATAGGTCTAACCTATCCCGGCGCTTATAAAACTAAGTGCCGCTATAGACTTTACATATTAAATTTTTTTTTTATTTTTTTTACTAGAAAACCTATCCCGGCGCTTGTGTTTGTAAGCGCCGGGATAGGTTATTAATATAAAAAATTAATATTAAATAGTAATATAATTATTTAAATATTAAATAAAATATTCCTATTCATTTTTAATAAAAATGATTTTTTTGGAATTTAAAAAAAAATAATGAACATAAAAATTTAATATTAAATATTAAATAATTAATTAACAATTAAATATCAATTTGTATTTTATAAAAATATTACGTGCACCTATAGCGGCGCTTTTTAAAGAAAGTGACACTATAGGCATCAAAAAATGGAGGGAAAGTTTCCCCCCATTTTTTTCGAATTTTCACCTATAGCGGCGCTTTTTAAAGAAAACGCCGCTATAGGCAAAAGAAAATGGGGGAAAAGTTTCCCTCCATTTTTTTATTTTGAATTTATAATCTATAGCGGCGCTTTCTTTAAAAAGCGCCGCTATAGGTGCACGTGACTTTTTCTTATTTATTCTCTCTTAACACATTCCACTCCCATTTTTTTCTTCTCTCTTCTTTCTTGCTCTTCCCGTCCCACTCTCTCTTCTCTCTTCACAAGGGATTTGATCAACAACTTGTAAGTTTCTCCTCCTTTCCTCAAATATTCTCTCTTCTCTCTTAGCTTCTCACCATTTACCTCTTTTTTTTTGGCATATCGCACTCTCTTTCTCTCACTGTCATTTCTAAAGAAATCATTTACAGTTGCAGATTATGGAGCTCCAAGTTTCCAGGTGATTTCACGAATCTCAAATGGTAGAAGCTTTTTTTTTCTTCAGTACCTAGATTTTTTTGTTTCTACTCATTGTATAGGAATGGAAAAAGGGGAAAATAATTTGGATTTCTTGTTTCTAGTTATTGTATTAAGTTACAACACTAAGCACATAAAATGGAAAAAGGGGAAAATAATTTTGATTTCTTGTTTATACTCGTATTAAGTTACAACAATAAGCACATGAAAAACCATTCTGAATTAGGAGCATTTTACTTTTTGTTGAGTTCCAGTGCTGAAATTTTCTCACTGATGTAGGTGCATGTGAAAAAACAATATTGATTTATTTTTTTAAAAAAATAAAACCTATAGCGGCGCTTTTTAAGAAAAGCGCCGCTATAGAGAGGCCTATACCGGCGCTTTAAGACATAAAAGCGCCGGTATAGATGGTCCTATACCGGCGCTTTTTGTAAAAAGCACCGGTGTAGGCCTTTTCAATTTAAATAAAAAATTAATTAAAACATACCTATAGCGGCGCTTTTGGGTATTAAAGCGCCGCTATATGGTCACCTATAGCGGCGCTTTGTAAGCGCCGCTATAGGTCACCTGACCTATTGCGACGCTAGCTATAGCGGCCTTCAAAAGCGCCGCTATAGGTGTATTCTGTGGTAGTGAAAGCATACAAATATAAATATGTATCACTAAAATCTACCTGTGGGCAAAGAAATTAGCATAGCATGTATTTATCTCAAAATGATGGAACTAAAACACATTTATATCTCCTAATACCTGTGGGCAACTTAGGAAATAAAAATGTCATTTTATCCACCCTAATTAAATATACTCTTATAATTATCTACGTGTGGGCTAAGACTAATTATAATCGCATATTTAATTACAATAGATATTTTCTAACCATTGTGATGTATGCAACTAAAGAAAAGGATGCTATGGCTACTCCTTTAAGGCAAAAGCATATAACAAAATATCATAATGTGCAATCATTAAATTCAATTATATGCACATACTTTACTGGGAATTATTAAATTAATTTGACCTTAATTTAATTTAATAAAACTCCCACTAATTATAGCATCCACAAAAATATTGTTTAATAATCAATCTATAGCATATTTCACTTAATAATTCCAACATGTGAAATAGCCAAGATTAATTTTCCTAAATTTAAACAATTAAAATGATGCTAAAACAATTACACATGCTAAAAATATGACTATACAATTAAAACAATTATAAAGTTCAATATATTTAGCCATATATAATTTCTGGAATTTAAAACATAAATAGCTTAACAATTTAAAACATTAGAAAAGCCTAAAATAAAATTCCATAAGAAAAATAGAACAAAAAACTAAATTTTTTCGCAGCCCAAATATACAATAAAAGGTTCTGGCAAAAATAAAATAGGCCCAAAAATCAGTTAACAAATATGGCTAAAAACGGCCCAACTTTTTTATTTTGTAATTACCAGAAACGCGCAAAGTCCAACTGGGTGGCAGGCCCAACAGGCATTAGTGAAAAGCAGTGTTTCACTAATACATCTGCCCACCCGAAATTTTTTTTTGAAAAAGCTATGAAAACGAAATGGGCCAAGAGAAAAAGGAAGCCCAGACGCAACAAAACAGACCGGGTTTTAATAACCCTACCCGGCCCAAAGCAGTATAACCCGCCTCCTTCATCTGCTTCCTCAGCCGCTGATCTGAAATTTCAGGCGCTATTTTCGGCGGCCTGAACCACCATTAACGGCGCCGTTATGGCCGAAAAAAGCTTGGATTCTGCGCACAACTTAAAGGAGATTTTATCTCCAAAATTCTTTCATGGTCTCAAAGTGAAAAATTCAAAAAACCAACGGGTATCTTTCAACGTGAAAAAGGTTTCCAAAATGGCAGAAAATCCCAATTTTGTTCTTCATGATTTCCAAAATTTCATAAAGTTGTTCAACAGAAAAAAAAATAGCTTACTGAACATTGGAACCCTATCAGAAAACCCCCTTTATATAGATAACCTAGATATGAAACCCTAACTTTGATTATTGGGCCTAATGTTGACTACGGGCCACCTAAAGATATTATTAATTATTAAGCCTAAATATATCTAATGTGATAATATAATAATATTAATAATATTAATAATAATCTAACATATAAATTAGTTGCTATTAGTAACCGGTCAATTATGAGGAAGGGGAAAATTATAAATAAACATTCCCTATCCATTTCTATGGATATGACTCGAAGAATCACATGTGCATAATGGCAAGGAATGCAATTGAACTACCTTAAGCTCCATGATGAATTTGAAGGCATTGAACCAGAAGAACCAGAGCCAGAGTCATAGGTGGAGCTATTACCACTATTGCTCTCCATGCCAATCACGGAATTGATATTCGTGAAGTGATGAGGCTATGCTCTCAAACGTCCGTAAGGGAATATATTCGTGAAGTGATGAGTCTATATATGCGCAATTTATGATTTATAATTAATGTTGAACAAATATGCAACATTTGTCAGCACTACAATAACTCGCAATTCTAATTGAATATGAAGAATTATCCAGAATCACATATTACATTTGGTAAAGCTCGATAATATTGCAACAGTTTGATTGATTTGAATGAAATGAAATAGGATCAAATTTTTTGAAAATCATATTAAATTATAACCTCCTTATTTTAACATTTGATAACAAACCCACTTAAACTTTCAACTATCTATGGATAAACTATCATCGAATATATATATATATATATATATAAATTCCCTTTAAATTATACCTTTGTATGTATATTGTATCTTTACTTTGAATTATATGCATACACGCCTCTTAAATTTTTAGACATATGTAAAAAAAAAATAATGAACAAAACTACAAATAGGAAATGTATCTGCATAAATGTTAAGTATAATTCATTATAAAGTTTCAAAACTTGAAGCTTTATAATTCTGCCTCAAAATTATCACCACAATTATTTTAAATAAGGGAAAATGTCGATTAACCTCCGCAATAGCAAATTAACCTCAGATTACCAAAAAAAAAAAGTTTAAAACTTCACTTTGCCTACAAGGGGCAAAGTAAAATTAAATATTTCAAGACCAAAATGTCCTTATTAAAATAAGAACGAATGTCTTGAAAATTCTACATATGTATCTTGAAAACTCTTCATATATGTTTTGAAAATTAAATCCAGTTGTGAAATGTTGGATTCCATGACTTTTGAGACTTAAGAATACTGACATTGATATTTTAAAGAAGCACAAACGTATTGGAAACTCTCCATATATGGCTTGGAAATCCAGTTATGAAATGTTGGATGTTTTAATATAGAATTCTATGATTTTTGAAACTTGAAAATACTCACGTTGATGTTGGAAAGAAGCACAAATGTCTTAGAAATCCAATTGTAAAATGCCGGATGCTTTAATGTTTGAATCCACAATTTTTTAGACTTGAAAATACTCAAGTTGATGTTAGAAACAAGCACAAACGTCTTGAAAATTCCTCATATATTTATTAGGAATCCAGTTGTGAAATATTAGATACTTTAATGGTGGATTATATTATTTTTTTTTAGACTTAAAAATACTCATGTTGTTATTGGAAAGAAACACACACATATTTGAAATTCTCCGTTTGTGTCTTGGATTGGGGTTATAAAATTTAATAAGGATATTTTAATATTTTAACTGAATATTTAGTTTTACTTTGCCCCATTGGGGGCAAAGTGATGTTTCAGAATTTTGTTAAGGGAATATGAGATTGATTTGCTGATGTTACAGGGGTTAATTGAAAGTTTCCCTTTAAATAGCTTGTCCAATCCTAACCCCTACGAGATAGGGCTTAACTCCACAAAATGTAGCCATTAATAGTAGGCCTTTTCACAGTGTAACACCTAAACTTTTCTACTATATTATAGCAATTTTAATTGAATTATAACCACTTTTCAATGTCAGAAGCCCAAAAATACGGAAAATTTAAAACTTTTTCTTTTAAAACATTAAACCAATCTTCTTTAAGTTGGAAAGGGCTTTTCAGACAAATTGGAATAACTTAAAAATTCTTTATAAAATAAAGCGGTTAATAAAACAATTAAAAGCACATTAATCCTCTTAGGGTATCCATTTTCAATTCATAGTACTTGGAAAATTTAAATCCCTTTTATAAATTTATGCAATTCTATTTTTTTTTATGCTTTCTACTATTAATTTAATAATTTAAAATTACATCATATACAATTCACCTTACTTTTTATAACATAATTCTAAATTCTTCATCTAATCTTCCTCCAACACTTCTGCCTTATCTCAATCATCTTACCATCTATCAGCTTATTTGAAAAAGCAATTTAACGCAGTTCATTTCATTCATTACCATGCATAATAATTAATAAAATATGTATAACTAAAAACATGACTGTATGGGTAGGGATGTCGCCCCTCTGTGGGCCCTCGCACTCATCCCATACAAGTAAATATTAACCTTGTTGCTAGTGCACTTAAGGCACTACTGTGAGGCTCAACCTCCTGAATATAACCTTTCGGTCATATCTAATATGTACTAGGGGTAGCTAGCCCTCTAGTCATCGAGTACTCGGATCCCATGAATATTTCTGACAAGGTTAAAGCTACTATAAATTTATAAAACATGCTATACAATTATCATACATGATAAATGATATTGAATGAAACTGCTACCTATATCCTGAGCTTACTCTTTACTATACTCCTGCCTTTCACCGTATTTAGGGAATTCGACCCCACTATCATATCCTATAAATATTTATAATATAAAATAATTCGTCAATATCAAAACTTAGACAGAATAATTAAACGTCTCTCACTTTCCTATAGGACTACCCTTTCTATTCCTAATATATAGTTAAATCATGGTTTCTAACTTAATTCACAATCTTCTTTTCCTATTTAGGATCCAATTGTGGATAAAACAAAACTTGCATACTTTAGGAATTGATAAAAATACAAGAGAATAATTATAAGAGCCTAAACAAAGATTGCAGACATGAAACAAGTTACAATCACAACAGAACACCCAAACTTATAAAACATTGCAGATTTTGAAGACTTAGTTTCAATAATTCTCTAATTAACTCATTAACCACAATATGTTCTATACAATTAACACTCAAAACCTACATTTGTACTTACTTTCTAAAGTATAAAAATCAAAACCTATAATTCATAATAACACATTCATTTCCAAATTACAATACAAGCCAATGACTCTTTCTATTCTTAAACAATTACTTCACATTTCTTAATTCATTTTCTACCAAGAAATTTCAGTTTAATTAATAATAACAAATCCTCTAATATCTTCAACAATATCACATAACAATTCTAATATATATATATAACAACTTATTCACCTTAACTAACTCCTCCTTAAAGCTATAAACTTCAATTAAAGTCTAAACTAAAATTTAATCAATTGGAATTCAACATCCCAGAAAAGATTTGGAACAACATAACTTACAATCGGTGGTTCCTTCAATTTCAAATCCTATGTATACCATTTAATCATTAAAAAGGACTTATGTATATAAAGTTTAGATTTGTTAAGAATAACTCCCCTTTTCCATTTTGCTAGTTCCCAAAATCAAATCTTTAAGCACCCATAACTTTAAAACTCTAGAATCTAATATGTTTAACATTCTTTAATTATTTCCAGAAAATTCCTGAAATCACAATTATATTTCTTCTTCTCTTATGCTAAAATATTTGCAGCAAACAACTCTATATTAGTCCTCAAGCTTTAACTACTAAAATACTTATTTAACCTTCACAACTTATACAATTCGTACTCATAACTATTTCTTCCTATCACCAAAGAGTTTGAGCTTTAACTTTTCGATTTCATAGCTAAAATAGAACATACAAGCACAGATTCCAATTTCAATCAGAAATAAAAATCAAATTTCAAAGTTTAATAGTTTGGTCCCTAAACCTGATACTATTTAACTTATATTCATTTGGGACCTATAATTATGAACCAACAACACTTCCCCAATATAAGAATAGCCCTAAAGTTGCAAACTACAAATTTAAAGCAAGACACTCAAATAAATAGCTTTGGTTCCTTATACTACATCCTTGTAAAGATTAGATGCTATTCAATACATAGAAAGGAATCAAAAGACTTAGGACCATAATTAAATCATCTTAAAGTTCCCAAGACAACTTGCGTCTGCTTTTACCATATTATGAACAATAATAAGTTCTAGACCGTGTTTCAGATTTCGATTAAAAATTCTCAGCCCTAATTAACAAGACTTGCACTTTACTTTAAGATCTCTAATCATGCCTTACATCTTAGAACAATTGTTAGCTCTTACAATACAAAAATCATCAATTACAATTTATAATAATCATTGTTTGACATACTCTTACTCATTCTCATTATCTACAAAACCATTTCTTGTTTCTAATTCAATATTTAAAATTCTAAAACTAGACCATAAATCATCATCAATTTTTCATAGAATACAAGCATCAAATTCAACTCACACCTTGCACCTTTTGAAGAGTATTTTAATCACCACAGATCATCCTTACCGCATATAACATTCCCATAGGTTATTAAATCACCACACTTTCTTTAATCCTCCAATTAGTGAACCCGACACCACCATCAACAGAAGTTCAAAACACTCAACAATAGATTAATTCTACTTTAATCCTCTCAACATTTAATCATCACAAACCACAGCTTTTGTATATACCTTAATCAAGAGCAAAGATACTAGAATTCTCAAAATTTCCCTTCAATTCTCACGGCCAAATCAACACAGGAAACAGAGGGAGCAAAATTTAACTAAATTAAGCAACAATCAGCTTAGCCCACTAAGCACCAGAAATTAGTGACCAAAAGGGAAGAAAATTCGAATAAGCATGAAGAAGAACAAGGAATCCGACACAGAACAGGACAACAAGAAAGAAAGGAATTGGACAATTATCAGCCTACATCATTAAGCCACTATAACCAGCAAATTAATCCTTCGTCATTGAACATAAATTGATCCCCATCAGCCTTAGACACTGACGGTCTCAATCAGGAACAGAGGAAGAAGAAGAATTTTCAAGAAAAATCCCCCAGCTTCACAATCAACATACAAAAATCCCATATACACTCTAATCAACTCCTAACACGATTCGAACACCAATTAATTTAGTTTTGGGTGAGAAAATGAAGAAGAATATCGGTGAACAGGGGACGAATTTAGGGCTCATCAGATAAATTAATCCAACTCGGTTTATTACCCAAAATCACTCATCAAATCATTAATTTCGAAGTCCAGACTTCATTCTTATGAATTTAGGAACCTCAAATTTTGAATCGATTTCCCCCCTTTAAATCTCACTCGAATCAGACCAGGAAAGGGGTAGAAAACGGAAGGAAGGGACTTACCAAAAGTTACCCCCCCGACTTCCCATGCGTCTCCGCCGCCGTGCATCGTCGTTCTCGCCGTCGTTCACCGTTGAAGACGTCGTCGGCCACCACGGAAAATCGAAGAAACCGAAGATGAAGGGAGAGGAACAGAAGGAACACGGAAGGAAGAGAGAGACTCGGGTGGAGGGAGGAGTGGAAATGAAAGTGAACACGTGTGGAGATGTATATTTATTGAAGAGAAGAGATATTTTAATTAGGTAAATTACTATCTTACCCCTCATGTTATAACTGGAGATATTTTTAACTAGGGATAAATATTGTAATTCTCCTTTTCTTTAAATTTTCCTCTTTCCCTTTATGTCCTTACTTAAAAATTTTAACTACCTCTTCCTTTACAAACTAATCTGAATCTGTCTCCAGAATAATTTCCCTAGATATACTTTAAATTCCGAATTTATTTAGAAGACTTTTTAAATATCAAACAACTCCCCAAGGTTCTAAATGTTCTCTTATTTAAAATTATCTCCTAACTATTTTGCCTTAGCAAATAAAGAAAATAAACCCTAAAAATATTATAAAATACACCTAACCTCATAAATTTGTTTATAAGGCTTTTTAATTTCTCAATGCCTTTCTAAGTCCTCAATTAAAATCTTATTATTTCTTTTCTCCAAATTAAATTTTATCTTCCAATTATTTCTCTTTATTTCTTAAAGAAAATAAGCCTTAAAATTATTAAAAATACCTAAATATCATAATTTTTTTTTTCAATACTTTTTAATATTTTGGTAACACTTCCCAAAACTTTAAATAAGTCCTTATTTTCTAAAATTTGGGGTATTACATACAGCACAGTTCTTTAAGTGCTAGTACAGGTTGAATTTTTTTCCCCAAATTATACAAAAGTCCCATAAATTTTGGGTAAGTTGTATATAATCTTACTAACATTTAAAAGTTTAAATTTAACTACCTAATGTTTTATTTAGTTACCATTATTCCCTTACCTCTAATTCACAATTTTTGAGGTCAAATCAATAATAGACTCATGGCATCTAGTGCAATCTAATAATTTTATATTAATTAAATATTTTTTGATACAAGGATTAAATTGTCATTCTAATCATTAAGAAAAATACCCTCATCCTCCTTGCAGACTCATTTTTCGCGAAAATGGCTTTGGGCCTACTTTCTCTCATTCTCAGAGGACATAGTATTCAGTGAAAATCATATTGAGATCCCTCATAAGACATTTAATCATAACAAGGTCCCAAACAATTCTTAAATTACATTGAAATCCTAAGGGACCTGGGTGTAATAAAATGGCTTGTCATTGTGAGTTGTCGATACCAGCTCACTTGTGTGCAATGACAACTCAATGGGCTGGTATTGACAACTCTTGAATTGAATTGTCAATATCAGCTCACTTGTATGCAATGACAACTCAATGAGTTGAGATTGACAACTCAATTTAATTACACCCATATACCAAGGAGTGGAAGTTATAGCATTAAATATGTCATATTTTTAAATAATTTTCTAACTTTGCCCTTATTTAATAGTAGGTGTTAAAATAATATTTTATCCATTATAAACATTCTCTCTCATCTTCCCAATTTCTAATTATAGGGGTTAAATAGTCACAATAGCATTAATTGATCCTAAAGTTGACTTATATTTTGAAACAAAAAATGTGTGGTAGTTAGACTTATAATAAAGAATAGAGTGGAATTATTCAGCTCATTGGTTTGCAAGCTCCGATTCGCCAAAAGTGGATTCTCTAAGCATGAGATAAAGACAAATATGTTCTTCTTGATCACATGCTCGCCTTTCTTATCCATTTTCAGCTCCCTTTCTTCTGCTATGCTCTCCGCCATTTCACCCTCACCTTCCCTTGTCTTATCTTGAGCGAGGAGAACTAGGGTTTTTTTTAATGATAGAATGACAATTTTACCCTTTTATGAAAAATATATACAATTATTATAAAGTTATTAGATTACATGGGATGCCATGTCAGCAAATTCCATTAAAATGACAGCATTAAATTAACGGCAATGTGTTCATGGTAACTAAACAAAAGATTATGGGAGTTAAGTTTTAACTTTTAAACTTCATGGATGTTATATATAACTGACCTAATGTTCAAAGGAGTTGGGTATAATTAGACTTTTTTTTTCTAATAAGTATAGACTTTATTTATTGATATTTTTTGACCAAATGTAAAGGCTTTAATTGACACCTTTAATATTTACTCAATATTTCTCTATTTGTACAATTCTTTTATATATATATATATGTATGTATATTAAAGGGTATTTATTGCCTAATCTGTATCCTATTACCAGGTATTTGAGCAACTGATTACTCTAACTTTGGGGTATGTGACTTTCCCTCCTGACACAAGCGTCCCTTATAGAACTCGAACTCGAGACTCCAGGGAATCTAGCAGGCCTTACACCTCTAGATTTATCTGTATAATTCTTTTTTTATACAGAAATTTTAGGAAAGAGGTTTGGCTCACCCACGATCTAGAGGCAGGGCTCCTAACTCATGATCCACTGTGGCTTATCCCTGTTGGCTCATGGTTGGCAAGCCGTCCAATCCATACAGGTAGGTTTCGCCCAACTTCACTTAGCTGTGGAGATGCCTCTCCAAGCGCCGCAACTAGAACCACAACAAAGTGGTCGTACCCAGGAATCGAACTCTCACCAAGCGTTCGAAAGGCCAACCCCATTCGCCAGCTGAACCAATGGACAATGAGTTCTGTACAATTCTTCATCCGCATGTTTCAATGGTTATATAGTTTAAATTCAAATAATTGTTGAAATTCACAAATAAAGGCCCGTGCTATTAACTATAAAAGGGAAAAAGAGTCATTTTTAGCCCGGAATTTTTAGCTTTGGAGTAATTTTGACCCAGAAGTTTTTTTTAGGACCAATTTTGACCCTGGAAGTTTACAAAACGTAGCAATATAGACCAATTTTACAATATAGAGAGGCTTCAAAAGACCTAATATGCTATGTTTTGTAAACTTTCAGGTTAAAATTGGTCCAAAAAAATTCCGGGCCAAAATTGCTTTAAAGCTAAAACTTCTGGGCCAAAAATGATCATTTTTCCAATATAGAATATTTTTATTAAATACTTAATATTTAATTTGTAGAATTTTAATTCTTTATTTATCCATTAAGTATTTTATCTATTAAATATTATATCCAGTTTTAATTATTTTATCTCCTTGAGTTATTACATAAATTTAATCTAGATTTATTAGAGCTAGAGGGGTAGGCTAATTGCCTCAAAAAAGCTAATTCTGAAAAAAAAAATTAATAGGGAAATAAGAAGATAGTTAATCTCAGCCACTTTTCATTTAATACAAAATAACACACTTCTCTAAACTGTCCTTCTAAAAATTAAGGGTTAATATAACTTTTGGTCCCTGAACTTTCACTCAATTTTGGTTTTGGTCCCTGAACTTTAAAATTTTTGGTTTTGGTCCCTGAACTTTAGGTCAATTTTGGTTTTGGTCCCTGAACTTTGAAAGTTTTGGTTTTGGTCCCTGAACTTTGGGTCAATTTTGGTCTTGGTCCCTGAACTTTCAGCAATTTTGGTTTTGGTCCCTCAACTTTATTTTATTTTTTTGAAGTTTTTTTTAAACTGAGGGACCAAAACCAAAACTTTCAAAGTTCAGGGACCAAGACCAAAATTGACCCAAAGTTCAGGGACCAAAACCAAAACTTTCAAAGTTCAGGGACCAAAACCAAAATTGACTGAAAGTTCAGGGACCAAAACCAAAAATTTTAAAGTTCAGGGACCAAAACCAAAATTGACTGAAAGTTCAGGGACCAAAAATTATATTAACCCAAAAATTAATTAGAAAATCTTAATATCTTCGTGGTCGCAGTAGTAGTAATAATAATAATTGTATAAATATAAAATTACGTAAAATATGAAATATTTAGTAATTTATTCTATTTTAAAATTGTAAATAAGATAATTTTCTACTCATAAATATAAGATCAATTTGACTTTTTGGAGAGATTAAAAATGTAAAATAAATCAATTTAAAGTATTTATAGTTATTATTTTTCTCAAAACTAATTTACCTTACTTATAATCTAATGTATAATATTAAGCGGTTTATTTGGTTTCATTAATCTACACAAAAAAGGTAAATTGATGCTATGCAAGAGTGATGATATTGGTATCCCATTCTCAGCCTTCGATATTGGTAATTTGTCCAAGCTAATCTCTCATATTCTCTTAATAATTGTTAAAAGTTTCAAATTCATGGCTGTGCTTTGTTTAAACTCTCATCTCATGACACCTCCAAAGAAATAGAAAAAAGTCCGTCCAATAGAATTGAATTGAGCCGCAAAAGGAAACTTCATATACCAAAGCAATACATTTTTTATATATTTGTCTTTAGTTATTTTTCCTGTTTTTTTATGAAAAGTTATTTTTTCTGTTTTAATTTAAAATTATTTATACATATGTTTAATCTTGTTCGGTTAAATATAATGGGACACCTCCACCAGAAAGAGGGAATGATTAGAGAGGTTCCATCAACTATCTCGAAGCAAAGAATGTGCAGAGACTGAATCACAAAATGCGAAGTCTCCATCTTCTTTGGGCTTAAAAAAAAAAAAGCCCATTCCATGAATCAGGCCATTTTATGAACAAGTTTTCATTTCAATTGTCTTTGTGTTGCTCTATTTTGGATTCAAAACTTTGGATTGCAAAAAGCAGACTGCAAGCACCCACTGGTCATCTACTGCTTCGAAAAATGATTCTCACACATTCCCAAAGATTAATCCATCAAACTTAATTTAATATCACTTGATAAGGTATCTTGGCTCTACCTTTTAACTTTTCAAATGTTACAATTCAAACTATTTCAAAATTGTTTTATTATAATTCCATATACGTAGTCATTTATATTTTATATCTATTCATTACTTGTAGACCTTGTTATATTGTTTTATACATATTGTTTTATACTCCCTTTGATCCTAAATATAAGACCACTTTGACTTTTTTGTGGAAGTTAAGGAAGCAAATTAGACCACTAAATTATAACATATGTCACATGAAATTAGATTATAGATTAGTTTATAAGTAAAATAAATTAGTTTTGAGGAAAAAAGATTTTCTTTTGCATTGAAACTACTTTTTTTTTACTGGAAAAAAAAGTCAAAAAAATTAAAGTAGTCTTATAATTAGGACCGGAGGGAGTATCATTTTGTCGTTTTATTAAAAAGTCATTTTCTACATTTTTGGTTGAATGATCAAACAAGTAAGAGATCACTCAAAATGTAAGAGAATAAGATAGGCTAGGGGAGGTAGATGAAACTAAGAATTGAGAAGACAAAGACTCAAATGAGGGTAGTAAGGTAAAATTATTTAATTCTGAAATCTCATTTTAGGACATTTAACCTGATTTAGGATTTGTTAAACTTAATGACCTAATTTGGAATTTGATTAATTCATCTATCATTTCAATGGATTTTCCCTAAAAAAAACCATGTCCTAGTATGTATGATAATTGATAAACATAGCCACACTTTACCTACACGAAAAAAATTAAGCCAAAAAAATCTGCTGCACGTGATATGAATCTGGAAAGTCTATGGTATTCTTTTTTTTTTTTTTTTTTGGGATAAGTCTATGGTATTCTATTTGGACGGTTTTGTATTTATATGTTTTTTTCTTGTTTCTATTGGTTATTGACCAAAGTGTTTGGACGGCTTACCAACTCAATTAAGAAATTTATAGCTGCTTCTCCTATTTAGAATTGAAAGCCTCCAAATTATTTCATAAGCATTCAGATATTAATTACTTATTAGGAGCTTCTTATAACAAATAAATTCAAACCCTTTTTAATCCTCCTAGTTTATCTCAACGTTGAATGTAAGTACTTATAGTTTATTTTGTTTAAATCAAGCCCTTATTTTAAAAAAATGTGTGGGTGTGAATATGGTGTTAAATGAAATGAATAAAATTTTATAAAGGCCATAAAATTCTATAAATTAGAATGAATGGTTGTTACACTCAGACAAATGCCTATAATTGATTAAATTATAAGGGTCTAATTTCAACAAACAAATTAAAGGGATCGAATTCAAAATTAAAGTGAACTATAAATATGTAATAAATAGTTTTTCCCATTTTTATCAACTTTAAATGAAGCAACTTCACTTCCATCTCTGAATTATCTTTGGATTGCACGCAAAATTTAAATATCGGTATTGAGTCGCAACATTAAATTCTTCTTTTAAAAAAATAAATATGAACAACTTTGTCCACATCGTTGCCACTTGTCCCTAACTTCAAATAAACAGACCATATGGTTGCTTACCACGAAGATTTGACTTTTTCGAGCTAGGAAATAGCTGTCACAAGGATTGTCTTCATTGTAAGGTCAATGTCAAGGCTCTGATATAACTTTTCTAGTTGTTGTAATATTTTATATTTTAAATTTTTGGGGTTAATCTAATCTATTAATCATTAATTAAGCTAATAAGACAATTTTAGTTGTGATGTGATGCATTACCATATAGTTATTTCAATGTAATTATGGCTTTTTGAAGAAACAGTCAAGGGTACGTTATAATCAACCCATATGACATTAGTAATATGTATACACATATATATTAATAAATCAAAGAAGTCAACAGATCTACATGCTGTTGATATGCTAATTCCTTCATACAAAATTTAGTTGACTTTTTTTTGGAAGAAATTAAGGTAATTAAATAAACCACTTAATTCTAACATATTTTATATTTTATGAGATTATATATTAGTTTATGAGTTAAATAAAATAGTTCTAAAAAAACCTTTAAGAAAACCAATTTATAAGTAATTTATTTAGTTTTTTTAGAATTTTTTTAAAAAATCATTTATTTCCTATGTTTAGGAATGAAGAGAATATGACCGATTGAATTGTCAACTTGACTTATTCGTTTCTTAGTTAGGAACATTTTCATTGTCCACTACTCTAGTTATATTGGAATTGTAAGCTTAAACTTAGAATTATACCGATAACATGAACAATATTTTAAAAATTGGACAGATTTTGGGCATAGGGTAAACAAATTAAAGAACTCAACCAAACATGATGGTATGACCGATTCAACTGTCAAACTGGATTTGTTTGCGTCTTAGGACCAAAAAATTATTTTCATTGTTGAGTCTTGGATTTGAATTGTCATTAAGCTTAAACTCGTAATTAAAGCGAGGGCAGGAACAATGTTTCAAACATTGGATGGGTATTGGGCTAAATATAAAAATAATGAAAAATTTGTCCATATGTTATTTCATTAATAACTTTATATATTCTGATGTTATTATACTTATAAATAAATGGAAAAAAGACAAAAAAAAACTCGGAAAATAAAAAAAAACATTTTATCCCCTTGAAATTCATAAATTCCAAATCAAACCTCAAGGAGGAATATGGGATTTCCAAATGTTATTAAACAACATGTTTGCCACCTAAGTGCTGGTAAAAGCAAATGATTCAGGCTTTACAACTTTGAAATAGAGATTTACAATTCACCATAATAATTCGCAAGTTGAGTATAGTAATTCACAACTAGATACCTTGTTTCTGCAATGAGCTTTTGACAAGGCATTTAAAATGAAATTCAACTGATGTTATTTTTCCTAACTTTTATATAGAGATTTACAATTTTACCATAACAGATTTCAAGTGGAGCATAGTAATTCACAAGTAGCTGTCTTGTTATTACAATGACCATTTAACAAGGCCTTTAAGATGAAAATAACCAAAGCTACTTTTCACAACTTTTACATAGGGATTCACAACTTTATCATAACTATTTCTAAATTGATTATATCAATTAACAACTAACTATCTTATTTTTACAACTAATCAACTAATCACCCAATTTTTTAGTTGTAAATTGCTTATATGATCGACTTAGAAATCATTAAGGTAAAATTATAAATCCCTATGTAAAAGTTATAAAAAGTATCATCGGTTGATTTTCATTTTAAAGGCATTGTCAAATGGCCCCTGAAAAATAAGGTACTTAATTGTAAATTATTATACTCAACTTGCAAATCTTTTGAAAAATTGTAAATTCCTTGAAAGTTGTAAAGCTCTAACCATTTTCCTTTAACTGCAATTAAGAGTAAAAGACACTGATATTGGATTTCCAAAATTTGAAGGATTGAAATGTCCTTTTTGATTTTTAGATATTTTTTTTTTGTCTTTTTCCCTTAACTATATTTATGATGAACTTATACACATATATACTGTGCATAATTACATTTTTTAATTTTTTTTAAATTATTACATAATCACTTCGACTTCTAATAAAAGATGAGATATACCGGTTGATTTTGACTTAACAATGTTAATTATTTTTATATGAAAAATGTGAAGTATTTGTCAAAATATATCTGCGTTTAATTTTTTAAACATATTTTATAGGGTGTAACAATATTGGTGGATTGATATGATTTCTATGAATTGTTTTTAGTTACAAAATCCTGACAGTAAATATTTTATAATGCATGTGAAGCATAGAAATTTTTTTGGAAAATCCCATAAAAATTCCTTTAAAAATGGAAAATGACAAATAAGTCTATTATATTTGAGAAATATCAAATCAGACCTACCTAGGGAGGAATATAAGATTTTTATATATTATTAAAGATACAAATGCTTTCAACAGTTGAAGTTATAAATTGTTAATATGAACTTAAAAATCATTATGATTATTAAGTTGGAAACTACTTTATATATTAAACTTGTGAAGGATTTCCTAACATATCTCTTGTCAATTTCTAACAGAAAAATTTAGAGTTATGAATTGTTAACATAAGGTCAAAAATAATTATGATCATATTGAAAGTTCCTATGTTGAAGTTGTGAAACCTTATGCTATGTCTTGCTAATTCCTAATGAAAAAAAGATGGAGTTGTGAATTGTTAACATGTTAAAAATAGTTATGATCATGTTGAAAATTCCTATATCAATGTTGTGAAATCTTATTCTATGCCTTACCAATTCCTAATGAAAAAGTCGAAGTTGTGAATTGTTAACATTAACTTAAAAATTGCAATTGTTATGATCAAGTTGAAAATTCTTACGTTAAACTTATGAATACTTATGATGTATCTGACAATCATATGGACATTTATGTCTTTTTAGTAGGATATAGAAATATCATATTCCTCCCTGGAATCTGATTTGATATTTCTCAAATTTAAGTGATTGATTTGTATTTTTCCTTATTAAAAAGTGATTTTTGTGGGATTTTCTCAAAAGAATTCTAATAATTCTTACTTATGATTTACATTATTGTTTAAATTTATACTCTCAATATGAATCAAAACAACGAATGAAGATTATAATTAAGATAAACATCCTCTGAAATTTCATTGTAACTACATATACATCTTTCATTCAATTTTTAAACTAATACAACCTCTTTTAAAATCTTATTGCAAGTATATAAACTTTTTAATGTTATATTTTTCAATAGTAATTTTATGCTTTTGAAACATACACAAAATAAATAAATATGAAATTTCACAAAATACTTTGATATTAAAGAAAAAGAGAATTAAAAAGGAGTTTGAGAGAGATTCAATAAACATAAAAAATATTAAAATCCTTGATATCACATGACAAGATTCTGGGTCTGGCTGTGTGTATTGTTTGTTGTAATAGTTAATGCCTTCGATGTCAAGTGTCAACTCAGTTTTATATCTGTGTGTGTATTTGTGTGTCGTTAAGGTTGTAATGATTATCTAAACGTCGAATAATTTACAAGAAATAGATCATCAAGATACGATAAAATCTCAGAAAATGTACACACAAGGTTTTTCTTTATTTCTCTTTTTTTTAGATATATCAAGTGGAAATGAATATGAATGCCTTTTTTGGATCCTATTATTACCATATATCCAAGCAATCAATCATTCAAATTTCAGGGTTTATAACTTCTCCTCCTAATATAAGTATCACCTCTATGTTTCCAACTCAAAACACTAAGAAATCTAGCGGGTTTTATAAAGTTAGACCAATTATGTGTTGGTTCCCTCTTTCCTCACTAGATTAACTATACCTTGGTTCCCTCTTTCTTTGTGCATTATATAAATAAAATTCCATACTCCTAATAAGACCGCCCAAAAGTCATCTTATATACGGATAGAAATGTTGGTTTTTTTAATTAAATCTTAACATCATAGGTGTCCTTAAATTGGATCACATTTTTTAATTATGAGAATATAACATCACAATATAGTTTTTTCCCTTGTTTTAATAAGTTTATGATAGTAAGGGTTCTGTAGCCAAATGACGAGCGACAACCACATTCTTGAAGGCTTTCTCAATTAATATGATACTGTGATTTTGAACCCTCCCTGTATGTGGTGGCAGAAGAAGAAATCTGGATTCAAGTCCGCTTTTAAATTACTCCCTCCGTTCGAACACATAAGGTCCTTTTAACCGAATTACGGTTTTCTGAAAAATTTAGTTAAAATTTGTTATAAACAAAAAATATATAGGAAACATACACTTTTTTTTCTTTCAAAAATACCCTTATTTATGAATGAGTAAGAGATATGGTAATTATAAAAAAAAAAGATGAAAGACAATATATGGGAGAAATTAATGCATAGGTAAAATGAGACAAAACATATTTATTACTCAAACAAAGCTAAATAAGATCTTATATTTTGGAACAAGCTAAGATCATTAAAAAAAATTGTCCCTCAGGGAGTATCATATGTGTGTATATATATATATATATGAAGTCATGTACTCCCTCCGTCTCTATATATAAGAGCCAAAAGTTTGAATGGTTTTGTTCATTTTATAAGAGTCTAACATAATTTGTCAAAGCATTTAATGAATTTTTTCCCATTTTACCCATCATTATTCTCTTTTTTCACATTTTCTTTCATACTCATTTATAACACTATTATCACATTTCTCTCTCTTTCATAAATAAGGACAAACTTAAGAAAATAAAATTATTTCAGACATATTTATTTCTCTTAACCACTTCATTAATTTGTGTGATTTTACCCATTTAACTCTTATAATAAGGGAGGCAGGGAGTATTAATAATCTTTCTTGAAGTCAGCAATATATTGAATCTTAAATGCGCTTTCATGACTTTTTAACAACGTCAGAAATCAATACAGAAAGATAACCAAATCAATAGGCGCTACAATACAGTTTCTTAAAAGTTCCATTCAACTAAAAAAATACAGACTTTATCACAAAGCCAAAATATTCTGTGTTATTGACACTGTCTAATGTCAAAGCTTAATTTATTATTATTGGAGTCAAGGAAACCCATTTAAGAATAACTTCGATTTTGTTTGAGATAGCAGTCATAGCACAAATATCCCCCAATCCCAACCATTCATGAAATTTTATGGTTGAAAAAATGAGAAGAAAAAATGTAGAAATAGAGAGATAATGTAGGTAAGAATCCAGAAATTAGGAGAGGAAATATGAGATATTTGTATTATCATGTTACATATTTTTTCAACTATCATATTTAATATATAGTTAGGATTAGGGAAGAGGAGGGAAAGAAAACCATAAAAAAATGAGGGTTCCTGGCCGAAGATGGATTATAGAGTCATATATACATCTACAAAAATGTAATAGAAAGATCACACGTCATCATTTTAATAATTGTTTTGGTTCTTTATCTATTTTTTTTTTACTGCACCACACATATATATAACTGGGCTAGATATGATTTTTCCTAATTTTTTTCTCAATTTCTCTTCATAAAATGCATAATACCCCCTCCCCCACCTATAAGATACAAATAAACAAATTACACATATGAAATTAAAATTGGTTAAAGATAATAAATATATACACACACGTAAGAATATTTTCCAAAAACACCATATATTAACAGAGAGAGAGTAATAAGAGAAAGCATAAGTAAATAGTTAATGGGCTTGATTCCAGCCAAATGAGTCCTTATTTTAAAGGATAAGTACTTATTTTTAAAAAAATTGTTTTGAGTATGTTTGTCTCGACTTATAAAAATAAGTAACTTATTAACTTATAAGTCAAAATAAGTATAAGTTCTTTTTTTCAACTTATGACTTATGATTTATGACTTATAAATCACTTTTTTGGTGGACCCCACAATTCTAACTTATTTTACACATCAAATCACAACTAACCCAAACATAAATCACTTTTTCAAAAGTCCATCCAAACATACACCTCATTACACAATATGACTTATGACTTATAAGTCACTTTTTTTAACAACTCATCCAAACATAAATCTCATTACACAATCTGACTTATTTTCAGTTTGACTTATTTTTAGTTTGACTTATTTTCAGTTTGACTTATCTATAAGTCACTTTTTCAGAAGTCAATCCAAACACACCCAATAGTGACAGTAACCCAATTAATGGGACAAAAATAAAAATGCTAAAGTATACTTTTAGTCCTTATGTTAACACCAAGTCTATTTTTAAGCTCTTAAGTTTGAAAAGTATATTTTTAGTTCTTTTCAACTAACGCCGTTAGTTTCATTTAACGGAAAATGGTAACCCTCAAAATCTAAATGGTGATTATGTAGTTAAATGCTAATAAAAAATAGTTATTTAAATATGAATAATTATCCTAAATAATTAAAATTTAAACTTTTTTGTCAAAATTTAACTGCAGATTAGAATCATCCTTTAAATTTGTTGATCTACATTTTATATTAAATGGAACTAACGGTGTTAAGTGTTAACAAAAAATGACCAAAAATGCACTTTTCAAATTTAAGGGACTAAAAGTAGAATTGATGCAAATATAAAAGACCAAAGATATACTGTATAGCCAAATAAAAAGTAATGCTAAAAAAATTCAAGGGGTATTTTACAATACTAAAACACCTTTGGGTTAGCATTTTTCATCTCTAAGGATACTCTAAACGTTGCAATTGCCAGCTCACACTGACCGACTTTAACAATACATTTGCACACCTTACACATAATTTTATTATTATATGTGCGTGTCTATATATACACACATATCATATATGTATATGTATGCGCATTCAGAAATCCTCTAAGAGAAGTAAATGCTCGTTTCGGCCATAAAATAAAAATCCCTAAAGACATGGAAGATCAGTTACGCGCTTCGATTTGAAGAATTCCAAAATAATTTTTAATTCAGTTGACCCTCCACGTCTCTTAATTTGCATCGTTGAATGTATTATTGATACAACTTTGTGTTCGTATGAACCCCAAAGAAGTTAAATATAATATATTTTGACTTTTAAAAAATGGTCTATATATATAGTTGAAGATAGAGAGATTTTCATATATGTATGTGCACTGTTGGTTTATACAAGAAAGATCAGAGAGAATGAAGAGTAATCAAGTTAGTTTGAACTGTGGCATTACAATGCCTCTTATGGGATTTGGAACATATTCATACCCATATAATACGAAGACTACAGAACTTGCCATCCTCAATGCCCTAAAGGTACTCAAATAACTATACAAATACTGCTTTATATTTTGCCATTATTCTTTTATCATTTTTCTGATACTTTTGTCGAGTATGATGTTATGAGTCTCACATTTTGGGAAGTCTAAACATATTACTCTCTCCCGCCCCCCCCCCCCCCCTCTGTGTGGATTTGTGCTTGTAATTAAAATTGCTTTAGAACCCAAATATTTTACCTTTGAAGATGATTGAGATTTGAACTCCAATGTTTCATTGTCACAAGACTTTCCAGTCTAATGTGTGTGTAATATTAGTGCCTCAAAGTTTATAAATATCCTTTCTGAACTTCAGATGAAAAAACTCTTCCTTGGAATAATACTCGCTCGAGTCCGTCCACACACACACATATGAAAGAGCTCAAATGACAAATTCATGTAGATTAAGAAAGTTGTTAAAAATTATAAATATGTCTGAAATCATTTTTTTCTCAAGTTTGCCCTTATTTATTATGGGGAATATATGAAAGAGAAATATGATAACAATAATATTAATGATTATGAAAAAGGATGTCAAAAAAGAAAATAATTATAGGTAAAATGGGAAAAACACTCATTAAATGCTATAACAAGTCTTTGTTATCTCTTATAAAAAGGTGTAAACTCATTCAAATTTTAGATTCTTATAATTGGAGAGGAAGGAATATCTAGTATCATATTAATTTTCGTCAAGAAGGTTAATTAATTGTTAATGGTTGAGTTGGACGCAGGTGGGTTATAGGCACTTTGATACAGCAAAGATATATGGCTCAGAGGAAGCAGTGGGAAGCTCATTGAACAAAGCAATGAAAGAAGGAATAATTGAAAGGGAAGACATTTTCTTGACATCAAAACTGTGGGGAAGTGACCATCATGACCCTGTTTCTGCTTTGAAGCAAACCCTACGGTAATTAAGCTCGGTCTATATATGTTGCACAAAAAAGTGGCAATTAATAACTCTTTAGATGAATTTTACTACGGACCCATAATTTCATCTAGAAGGTGTCTTATGTATATTTTGGACTAGAAAGAGTTCAAATCATTCCATTCCTTTTCACATTCCCATTTTCTTTCTCAACTATTGTTCAATTATGTGTACCAAACACTGAACAAATCTTCGATGGAAATGCAGAAATGTGGGGATGGAGTATTTGGACATGTACCTAGTGCACTGGCCTGTGAAGTTGAAGCCAGGGGTGAATTATCCGGTGCCGAATGAAGAAGACTTTGAGAAACTGGATATTGAGAGCACTTGGATTGGCATACAGAAATGCCTTGAAATGGGGTTGTGTAGGTGCATTGGTGTCAGCAATTTCTCAAGCACCAAGATTGAGTCTCTTTTGGATTTCTGCTCTACATCTCCAGCTGTTAATCAGGTACCTTAATATCCACATATATACAAGCATATTCACAATTCTCTATTTTATAATTTGGGAGAAGAGTAAATAAGAAAAATCTAAATACAAGAATCCCAAAATGTCCCTTGAAATAGCTTAGTTTCTATGAAGTCCTTAAGGACATTTATGTAAATAAGTTTGGTGAAATAACCTAATTGCCCTCAATAAAATTAATATCACACTGCCTTGGTTGTTGTTATTATTTGGTTGTTGTAAATTGTTGCCATCATTTTTTCAATCAAAGGCATTTAGGTGATGTCATTATAAAATTTATTCTTGTGAAATTTGGAACTTGCTTGTTTGAATGCATTTGCTAATTTATATGTATATATATATATATGTATACACATATATTTATACAATAAGGTGGAGATGCATCCAATGTGGAAGCAGGGAAAATTAAGGGAGACATGTGAGGCCCACAAAATCCACGTAAGCGCATATTCACCACTTGGAGGTCCTGGGAATGCGTGGGGATCAATGAATGTTGTGAAACATCCAACCATCCAACATATTGCCTTGAAACACAACTCAACCCCAGCTCAAGTAAGTTTTATCTAAGTATTAGATTTCACCTTTATGTAAAACATTTTTGTTCTCGAATATTTAAAGGTATATGGAATTTTACATAGCTATAATAGTTCATTAAAAAATTTATTTATAATTGAACATAAATTTACTGAAGTTGTTATTTGTTTTTGTAAATAGATTGCATTGAGATGGGCATTGTCAAAGGGGTCAAGTGTGATAGTGAAGAGCTTTAATGAAGAGAGGATGAAAGAGAATATGACATCATTTGATCTGAATTTGGAGGATGAAGATATGTTTGAGATTGAGAAAATGGAAGAAGAGAAGATCATGAGAGGAGAATTCCTTGTTAATCAAACTACAAGTCCTTTCAGGAGTATTCAAGAACTATGGGATGGTGAAATTTGAAGATATATATAAATGCAATTATTAATGCATGAATTGCAAGCTTTGTCGCAATGATTAATTTTCTGTTCATATAATTATATAATCAGTCAAAATTACAATCAATATATATATATACACATATAACATATCAAATATTAAAGTTATAGGAAGCTTGATTATTATCAACAATGTAGCTTATATTTCAGTTTCCCTGTAATGCACTGATCAGTCCACTTAATTGAAATGAATGAAGGTTTATCACAAGTCAATTCATTACTACTACCAAACACAAGACTAGAATCTCAAAAATTCTTTCATAAAATCAAATTTTCAAAACTTTGTAAGGCCAAAATTTGAATTAAGTTACCATCCAAGAATTTAAAGCATTAGAAATCATTTTCTAACATCAATAAGCATATTTAAATCATCAATACCCTTTAGCATGCAACACATGTTTTCAAAATACAACCCAAAACTCCAAAGTTTTTGAAACTTTGTTGTTCTAAAAATTTAATTAGACCAAGACACATGAAATTCAAACTTTAGAATTTATTAAATATCATTAATAAGCCTTTTGAAAACGTCAAACTCTCATTATAACAATGGATTTTCGAAAGCAAAACCAAACCAAACCTTAAGAGTTTCTAAATTTTGTTTTACCCAAACTTATTTTAGATCAAAATCCAAGTGCCCACAAAAATTAAAACCATTCTTAGCTAGAAATATGATCATTGCAACAAGGAAACTCAAATTTCAAAAGCAAATTTTCAGATTTTACATTAATCATAAGCAAAACAAGTTTAAAACAACTCCAACGTAAGGTTTGAACACTTCCCAACCAAATTTAATCAAAAGCATAGTTTAAGAAGGATTAAAAAGAGCTTAGGAATCAAGGAAGTCATCTAATCAACCCAAATTTTCGGAATATTGAAGAACCCCAAAAATTTCACCATGAAAGCTTGAAGAAATGCATGAAAAGAAAGAACCCCAATAAATTCACTAAACCCACAATTAAAATAAACACAACCACCTAATCAAACTTCCCAAAAATCTCCTCAAACCCTACAAATTCATTTAAAATTAAATTAAATATATATAGCCTAAAACTTGGGATGCTATAGCCGGTGGTGGGGACTTTTATCCAAAAAATATTAAATTTTGTATAGAGACATTTTTGTCATTTTCATTAAATTTGTAAAAGGATAGAAAAGTCCATGGCATGTAACTGTTCTTTTGAAATTCAATACATTCAACTGTTTTTTACATATTTCAAGAGTCTTTTATTAGTATTTTCTCTTATTATAACGTATTGTATAATTCTTATTTTCAACTATTTATTACGAACTTTATATTAGTCATTCTCTCTTCGTCTTTATTTTACTTGTCTTGATTTAAATTTTCATTTTGTGTTTCAAATTTTAAGGTACAATTAAAACTTTTTTGTTTTAATAACACTTTTATTTGATAAAGGGCATTCATTGGAGATAAGTATTAGATTTGAGGGGAGACAAGTTACTTGAATAACTTATTAATAGTGCAACTACAAATATTCAATACTCGGTAGAAGCAAAAAGCCAAAAACTCAAAGGCCTTGGAAAAATTGATGGATGAGGTGACATACATAAGTGAATAAGTGCCAACAATGTTCCAATTCTGTTAAATAATTACCAAAAAAGCTATGTTTACCCAAAATGCCTTAACAGCAAGCGACTCATGGAGGAAACTCCCTTCTTCCAACTTTCTGCAACAAAATCTATCAAGTTTTTTTGAATGGTCAGTCAGGCTGCTTCAAAACACAGAAGTAATGTGTTTGCATTTATAGAAGGCCCTTCAAGGCTAAGGGGTGATGGTTTGAGAAATTCACTCTTGTCTGAACTTCTTGCAGAGATAAAACATAAACAAGTATTTTCTTAGTTTTGCTTTAGGTTGTAATATAGATTTTGAGAGATGAGTTACTCTGTTCATGATTTTTATGAATAGTGTCAATATTGTTTTACTCCCATTGTTTTAAGTTAATTAATATAACATGATTTTTTTAAAACACCGTAACCATCTTCCTTAATTCCATCACTCTCTCTTATTGATTATTGTTGAGTGAACGTTAATAGGGATAATTTAAAAAAAAATTAACAAAAATTAGAAATAAGTGTAATATTTAAAAACAATATTAACTCCCGTCGTAACAGGTCTAATATTAAGGACCCGAGGTACTCTTACATATTGATTACAACATTTGAATTCCATAAAAATATGTGCATCTACTACTTAATATATCACTACAAAAATCCCTATTACAAGTCTTTCTCAACTACAATAATTCTCAAATATCAAGTAATGACAGATAAATAATTGAATATGCCTTAAATTGATAACACTTTTTTTAAAATTTATCCTTTTTAAAAAAAAAAATCTCTACATTTACAAATCATTCTCACATCTATACTATTTTTCTTTTTCCAACAAGAATTAAATAAGGATACAATTAAAAAATAATAATTACTAACACTTTAAATAAACTTATATTTAAGACCAAAAAATTTTTCAACAAAAACTTATAATAAGAACAAAATTTACTAGGCCTAAGTGTAAATACTAAGCCAGTTGAGAATTTGTTGAGTCAATTTTATTATGACAAACTGCAACAATGTATTAATCTGAAAAATATATATCATAATATATAAATTAGTGATGTACAAAGGGCTCAACAATTTTTTCTACAACAATATATACATGGATTGAAATTTTATAGGAAACAAAGAATCTAATTGATATGAACTCAAATCAGATGACGTGCTGCCACCATGTGATCAACTTAGAGGCTGGAAATATGATCAGTACCAATGTCTGATGAGAAACCATTAGTTTCAAGCTGATATGCAACAGATCCAGCCAACTTAAGTGCATCTGAAACCCTAAGCCTTGTTCCTTGCTGCCCAACAACTGTGGCTGCAACATTTGCTGCTATTTTGCCTATTCTTTTCACATCTGATATCCCTCTCAGAACACCATACATTATGCCTGAAGCATATGCATCTCCTGCACCACATGTATCTACTGGGATGCATGGAGAAGGAGGGATATATACAGTTTCTCCTTTCATACCAATGTAAGAGCCTCTAGGGCCATCTGTGACTGACACTAGAGGAACAAAGAAGCTCAAGCACCTGGTAGCTGAATCAGTGCTTTCGTTTGCATTAAAATTGCAGAGGGCTCTGGCTTCGTCGCTGTTTGCAAATACAATGTCGGCATAGTTCTCGATGATTTCCCTTACAAAATTAATGGTGTATACAAATGTTAGTGTGACCTCACATTCGTCAGTGACCAAACTGGTTAATCTAAAAAGTAGAGACCCATCATGAAAGACTTGGATATCATGTCAATGATCAATCCATCTCAAAACTTGAACTACCACGTGAAGACTAATAAGTTGTATTATAATCATTAATATCATCCACATATCATAGATTGAAAAAGTTATAAACTTAAAACATAGTTGGGGGGAAGGGATTGATTTAATTGGTTCCTGGTGGAGGAAAACAAAAACAACAACCCTTATCCCATTAGGTGTGGGGTTTGCTATGAAGATTGCACAATGCCATTATACTTTAACAACTAAATCTTTAGATAAATTGTTGGCAAAGAGGTCCTGCTCAATAATTACGTTAAGTATTGACCTAGAGGAATGATGAAGACTTTATCAACTTTCCATTTAAATGGATCTGGTTAGTTCTGATCAGACCAGACCTCAAATAAAGCATTCAAAGGATAAAATTGCTGCAGAGTTCTCCATTTGATTTGAGTATATGTTCTCATAAGAAAAGACTAAACTTGCACAAAAGAAATGCACAAGATTAAAGAGCTTTTTTTGGTTGAATTCATCTAACAAATTGTGTTTGTCATTGGATCCTACAACCTCACTTTTATAGAAGGGGTTGATCTGAAAACTGTTGCACACTCTTTAAAAGTTAGAAACAAATGTCAAAACTTTAAAGGGGTAATGTAGTGAAATAACAATGACCTTTTCTGTTTCATACATCTCAACATGTTGAGATACTGAACATGAACACAGAGTATAGAGGAAAAATTTAAAATGTTGTGTGATATTGAACTCCCTATGATCCTTAATGTAAGAATTAGTTGGAGACTTGGATTTGGCCCTAAATATAAGCCTCAATCCACTTTATTCTCCATATCTATCATTTTTAGCTCTAAACTATCCCTACTAATTATACATGTTAATGGAGTCTGCATCAAGAGTGTATATTCATTGCAAATGATTTGGATGGTATATTAGGAAACCAACACCCATTTTTAACAAATAACTAACTTAATTAATTTCTTTAATATACTCGAATTAATTAAATAAATCTTGTATTTAGTATTGGAAGGAGTAACATTTTTAGCTAAGACCCTACATATAATGTCCCTGTTGTAACTTTCCAAATCAAAGCCAAGTTCATGGAATCATTGCTAAATATAATTTAATATTATAAGGAATGAACCATTTTATGAAAGTCAAGTAACAATCCTACCAGAAATCGTCGAAGTGTCTCTCGATACAAGAGATATCTGAAGCTGTTATAGCAACCAAGGCACCACTCTTGTGAGCTTCCTCACATGCTTTTGTTATTGTTCTGATAGTATCGGGAATTTCAAAAAGATACCCTTCAACTACAAGTATGTTTGTCTTGGGAATTAAGTTAGCCAAGGTTGTGTCATAATTAACTGTTGAAGATGTTCCCTGACACGAGCATGATAAAAAGTGAGAATCGAATAATTTTTAAAAAGTAAATGCAACATAACGAAGGTGCCAAGGATTTCCTTGAACTGTGGTCATAAAAATGTACTGGAGATGAATTTTACATCACTGCGTTTGAATTATCCTTATGGTGTCATGACTTTTACAACATTCAAATATATAGACATACGGTATTGTTTGGAAGTAGGAAGAGAAATGCGCCTTTAAAATCTCTCAAATTGAGAGAAGTATTGTGTATTTCGATTGAGCTGAGCTTAAAAATGCCAGTGCTGCTCATTTACAACCCTAACATTAAGAATTATCTTTCACATCCTTAGTAAAAAAATCCAAGTAGGAAAAGCTTTCAGTAAAGCCCTCTCATCCCTTCTCATTTTCTTCATTTACCTCATCAAAACATGCCAATATGGATTTCAAAAGCAAGTTCTATTTCCAATTTAAAATCGAATGCCAATCAATATGAAAGGTCATGCTTGTTCCAGAAAATTATTTTCCAAATGCACATCTTTGGTTGTGTAATTTTTTTGTCATTACATTGTAAATAATTCTACGATTGATGTATCAATAAGAAATAATAATGCGCCATATAGTACATAGTGTAGCTAGTACATAGCATACCAATGACAAAAATTTCCATATCAATGTGTCATTCATAGTCATTCAAACAAGAAATTTTATGATGCCAATAAACTTTTCAACAGTAGAACTCATCAACATCTTTAATCTTTATTTATGTAAAAATTTATCTTGTTCAGTCACTTCGTGCAGAGAGAGAAATCTGCTTTTGATAAATACAAATCCCCTACTCAAGAACAAGAAGGGTTTAAAAATAATCAGGCAGGCACAGAATGAGCGACAATAAAGAAAATGGCTGCATATGAAGTTCAAATCTCATAATTATACTCATCAAATGACACAAAAATTGCAACATGGAAGCGGCACATTTATATCATAATATTTTCATCAGTAGCACATCATACCTGATAAGCAAGCATTGTGCGTTGGGCATCTGGAGTTGTGAGAACTATCACTGTTCCAGTTGTCCCACCTGCGATAGGTGCAGAAAGAAACTGCACATTTGCTCGACGTAACTTTTCCCTATAACATTATTGGAATAAATTTAAAAGCAAGTTAAATTAATGAAATTCACTCTAGGGAAAAAAAGTGTAAATAATGCAAACTCCAAATTACTTCCTAATAAGTACAACAAATGAAGACAGTTCTATAAGAAAGGAACTTGTGAAAAATACTTCATGCCATATATATTGTACTGTTAAATTTTTTCTGCATGTAGTAGCAATAACAACTTACGATAAATGTTTGTGGTGTCTTAAGTTATCTGTCAAAGATTTTTCAAGCATGTTTTTTTATGATAACAAATATACAACTCAAAGGGGGACAGGGGCTGCAAAAGCACTTGTTAACAAATTTCTTGACCAATGGAAAAGGAAATGAACATAAATACACATTTACTTCTTTCTTATCAGTTTTGCTTCCATTATGACTAATGTTAATGAATATCATTCGTGAAGGTGTCAAAAGAACAACTTCACAACAAATTTTTGGGAGCATTTCAATATTTGTTTGATTACTATTTACAATTTTGCAAATAGACAACTTAGAGGTAATTTGGAGGTTAAACTGGGAGAGCAAACAATCCCTCAAGTAACGAAATTTAGGTATTTGGGATCAATTATAAGACAAGATGGTGAGATTGATGACGATGTCAATCATAGAATTCAAGCTGGGTGGTGTAAATGGAGAAAAGCTACTGGAGTTCTCTGCGATAGAAAAGTACCCCATAAGGTAAAAGGAAAGTTTTATCGCACTGCTATAAGACCAGCAGTATTATATGGTAGTGAATGTTGGGCTTTGAAGGGTCAACATGAACATAAGATGGGGGTAGCTGAAATGAGGATGTTAAGATGGATGTGTGGTCACACAAGAAAGGATAAGATTCGGAATGATCATATACGCGAACGAGTTGGAGTGGCACCTATCAGTGAGAAAATGGTAGAAAATCGTTTGAGGTGGTTTGGACATGTACAAAGGAGGCCATTAGATGCGCCAGTGAGGAGGATAGATCAAACAGTCTGGAGTCTGATTAAGAGAGGAAGAGGGAGACCGAGGCTTACACTCAATGAAGTTGTAGAGCGAGATCTTTTAATAAATAATATATCTAAAGATTTGGTTACCGATAGAGCACAATGGCGTCGTGCGATCCATGTAGCCGACCCCACTTAGTGGGATAAGGCTTTGTTATTGTTGTTTCTTAATTCTAGAAGACATTTTATTTCCGTATATTTATGTTATAATAGGATAGTTTGTAATTATATTTTTATATCCATTATGTTCTTGGATATAATAGGATAAGGTTTGTTACTGTTGTACTAGGATCTTGGGCTTTTCAGATAATTTTTTTCTGACCTTTATATCGGTCAAGTGAGCTTTAGTTTCCAATTTGTGTTAGCCATTGCCTTGGGATTTTGTATATTAAAACCTAACATTCTAACAACCATTCGACTGTTTGTACACAAACCATCCAGCTTTCAGTGACCAATAATCAGAGCATCTTTAAACTTTAGACTCTTGGTTGGTGAAGTTCAGTGATACACAGTAGAAGGCTCAGACAAAATCAATCAGAGCAACTTCGGGTTTTGAAATATTAGTAGCAGCAATTTCTATGTAATATACAGAAAATATAGTACAAATACTATCAGTAGAGTAACATAATGGATGAGGGGAATAATCATCAGTCCCAAAAAAAAAAAAAAAAGCAAAATGAAAGTTTATGACATGTAGTAGAAGAAAACAAAACCAAATGAATATCTAGAATGATAATAAAACAGGATCAACTGGATTCAGACTACCTATGGTGCACATAGATGGAAAATTCATGCGTTTAATCCCAGCATGTGAAATAGATGTGTGAAAGGAAGTTCCAAGTTGAATTATTTTATACCATGAACAGGTTCAAACAACTAATAAGATAAAGTTCAGACACCAAGAAGGCTAACCTGTAGAAGCCACCCAATGGATCATTCCCCACACTGCCTGCCATAGCTACATTTATAACAGGACCTCCGATGGGGCGACTGCCAAGCCTTGCCAAGGCAACTAAGCTATTAGACAGAGAGCCACCAGCAGCAGCTTTGTAACTGCAACCATCCATAGCTTGCAAAATTTTACCCCTTTCCTCATGGTTGACTACCTTCCGTGTCCCCTTCTCTAACCCCAATTTCTGCAGGAACTCATCATCAACTGTCCCAGAAAAGTCTACCTAATAAATTACCAAAACCAACATTTAGATTCAAACTCTATCACATCATGAATATATTCTCAAGAAAACATCAAGAGCAGCTCACTATATGATACAAGAAAAACCAAAGAGAAACTAGAAGATTTTTTTATTTCATAGCTGGAGGGAAAAGTATCCTGCCAAACTTTTATTTTTCTGTTTACTTTTATCTTTCCTTAAAGTTCATACATTGAGGTTCTCTTTACCTGGGAAGGCAATTCTATTTGTACAAGGAAAGAAGGCAATGACAAAAGGCAAGAATACATACAACAGTTTTTCTATGTATGTCCTAAACTCCTAATAAAAATTAGATACTTCATAAGTTTGTCTTAAGCTCTAAGTAAGCGCCAACTAAAAGGTAATGGCTGCATAAATCCACTGAAATATGCTCATATTCAAAACTAAGTAAATACCACACAGGTAGGCAGAGTAAGGGAGAAATACAGAAATGAAGAAATTCGTTATCAAAATAACATTTCCACCATAAAGTTCCTGAAAGCCCTCTTTCTCTACCAAAATATGAAGCTCAAGCAAAAGATAATGCTGAATAAAAAGATTAATACTGGAGAACCCGAAAAATTTCTACTCAAGTATCAATTCATACACCCTTCAGCAGTGAAATATAGATAAAGCTTAAAGCAAACAAACGGAAATCACCATGGCTTGACCAAGACCCAAAACATCCCATCTCTCAGGCAAAGGAAAAGACCCAAATGCCCTTTCCCCTTCATCCTCACCAATGCACCTCTCTTCTTCTTCATCTTCTTCTTCATCATCTCCCCCTTCATTCCCATTACCACATTCTCTACCTCCAAAAGCGGAAAAAGAACAACACCTAAAAACCGAGCCTCGTTTATTCTTCATGGAACTTTTACAAGCAAAAACTGATTTTTCACCAACTCTATAATCGCAAATAACGAAGCTGGTACTATGGCCACGCGGGAATTGAGGAGGATAATAGTAATACAGAAAAGAAGGGTATAGCGAGATAGGTGGGATTGGAGAGTGAAGAAAATTGGAAATGTAATGGGTCGAAGAAATAGGAATTGAGAGAGACATTCTATTGCTAGAAGATAGAAGATTCTTTATCCCAAAACCCCACAAGAATTTGCTCCCTATCCCTCCTAAAGTCTCCGTTTTCGAAGGAGAGAGCTTGTGGGTAATGGAAAATGGAACATTCATAGATTGGGCATATCCATGAAATGAAGGCGTGGACGATGAGGAGGTTGAGTGTAAGATTACATTTTTACCCTCGGTTTGGACAATAACTGGAATACGGAAGATTCCTGACCATAGAATCTAGGCAAGTAACGACTCCCAGAAGGCTCGTTGGCAGATTTTAATTCAATTAAATTAATTGACAAAATTAATTAATTTGGTAGAAATAACCATGGTAATTAAACCCGGACCGGAGTCCAGATCGGACGAGTCAGTGGGTCAGTCATGAACTGACTCGGAAGCCAGACCGGCAGTAATTAAAATAATATAATTTGATTATAATAGATCATAATATTTATATTTTAATTATAAAAAATAATTGCTAAACACATATTCATATTTTGTAAGTATTCAATTATTTATACATATGACATTCTTTCGTATTTTTTAATCCTTTTTCAGGTTTCATATTCAAATTCATTGTTTTTTTAATATATATTTTCTCTCTCCTTTTGATCCCTCTCTCCCACGTGATGATGTTACATTTTCTGCACAACTCTACCCCATTCTCAATGACACGCAACACGGGGAAACTTCTCTCTTTTCAACTCTCTTTTTCTTCATACCTTCAAGGTCTTCAAAGCTGCCAACTGAATTCATGACTTGATGGTGAACGGTGAAGTTGCTTCCCTTTCACCTCCTGAAGCTTGGGTTCAAGCATGCGCACAACAAAAAAAAAAGGTCTTCAACGCTTCAACAAGGCATCAGGTTCTTCTTCCTGTTTCAAGCAAAGAAAGAAACTGCAACAGTGGGCTTCTCTAGCGACGATGAAGACAATAAAGGAATTGTTTCACCTCGCTCCACATCTATCTGTGTTTTATCTCCTTGCTCCACATCTGTCTGCCGGAGTTGATGATTGAAAATGACTGAAATTTAGATAGTAAGACAACTACTTTTGGTTTTTTGGTTGTATTTTCCTTTGCCTCTCATTTTTCCGATCGTTCTCATCTGCTAACGTCCAAAAGAAATTTAACCCGCGAGACTCATGCAACTCGGCAAGTCGACCGAGTTAATCCCGGGTTAGGCCGAGTCAACCGGGTTAACCCCGGTTCGCTGCCTGCCCGAGTTGGTCCCCCACTCGGACCGCTTCAGGGTCCGGGTTGGCGAGTCCCGGGCAGGACCGGCCGGTCCGGTCCGGGTTTGACAACCATGGAAATAACACACAAAATTGGTTTCTTAGAATTTGATTTAAAATAAAATTATCTCAGGTAATAAAGTTCATTTTTTATGGCCAAATATGACAGAAGGTTCATGAAACTTTTAAAGAACGATGCTAAAACTAGAAATTTACAATGTAATATGAGCATTTTAACTAATACAAAAAACTTTTTAATTCCATATTCACTGTGCAGCCTGTTTATGATTATTTCTGAAAGTTCCTATGGTCAATTTTTCTTCCTCAGAAGCAGCTATTGTTTATTTGGAAAATCATTCATAAGACAATATCGACAATTAATCTCTTAAAGGCTCATCATTTACAAGCTAAGGGCTTATGCTTATTTGGTTGTTCTGTTGATGAATCAATTCAGCATAGCTTCTTTGAAGATAGCCTTGCTAAAGTTGTTTGGTTTGGTGTTTCTCGTCCTCAAAGTCATCTTCCCATAAATGATCTCCTCAAATGTCTCAAAATGTTTCTTCTATCAAATGAGAATGAAGATTTCTCAGTGAAAAGTATTATTATTATGCTCAATGTTCTCTGGGTCAAGAGGAATTTAACAGCTCACATTGGAAGACTTTCTTAGCCTAATTTTTTCTCTTTTATCATTTTCCAAAATGGCTTTTTCAACCAAGCCATCACAAGTTGTTGAAAGATGCAACTTTATGAACTCCTGGTGGATGCAACACTACTAATGGGAAATTCTCATAAGAAAGTGGAAATAACGTTGCACTTCATACTGTTGTATTTTCGTATGTTTTGGTGGAAAACCATTACACAATTTTAATTGGCAACGAAGGATCCTTTCAGGCAATCTTTTCAATCTAGCATGTATCATATCAACTCTAAATTGGATTCATGGCTCAGGTTACCCTATAGATCATATATCAATATGGAATGTTCATAAACGACTAATAGACTTGCAAGCTGGGCTCCCACTATGAACTACATTACCGCCAGAGACATTGCAAAGTTTTTTAAACTTTATCACATAATAAATATAGGAACTATTTATGTTAATCAATGCAATGTTGTAGTCACCTTATTTCCATTTTGAACCTGGAGATTGGTTTAACAAATGTGAACAAAAGAGAGGAAAACGTAGTAAATGCCATTTGAAATGAAAAATGAGGTTTTGATCATGTTATGGACTTGGATACATCAATTGAAAGAGCTTAGACCTAGTTCTACACATTGGAGAGTCATTTGGGCCTAATTAATTACATTTTGGACTTAATTTGTTGTTTGCGTTTTTTATGGTTTTTATTTGTACAAAAATTGTTAATTAATTAGCATATTTGACTTTTGGATTTTTTGTTTATTGAATTAAATTTATTGCTTGGAATTTTCTAGAATGCATTTAATGCAAATTACGTTAGGTTTATGAATGTATTCTTTTAATACGTAGACTTGAATTTTGAGAATGGAAAAGTTGTTTTCTGCATTTTATGACTTGAGAGAGGATTCTCTCTACGGTTCTTCTTAAAACTAACAGACTTATCAATGCTATCAATCTTATGTTGTCTTTCAACACTCCAGGTCCTTGTTCAAACCCATATACTATATTTTGTAAATTAGAATTTCAAACCCATGCACACTTCCCACTAATGGTTGATTCCAAGGTTTCATCATTTCATTTAAATGTTTTTTTTTTTTGTCAGTTTTATGTAAGGAGTTCCTTTGTGTTGTGGTAAATTTTTCACGAGTCAGTTTCTATATATGGTTTTGCATGTTTATGCCTGTGAAGGAGACCATAAGCGTAAAATATATTTTTATTTTGGAAATCATTATCCCTAAATAATCCTAGTATCTTGCTTTTCATGCTGGGTCTCCATCATTTTGGCACAACTCATATTTTCATTAATGGGGAAATTAAATTTCAATCCGCAGGTTGAAATGTGGGGGAGTTTTTCTTGCTTCTCATTGGACACGTCAATGGAAGTGATAGGGCTCCATTGGCATCAGTACATGAAGATATAAGGCACCTTCTTGGGGAGAAATCAGCTTCCTTGATTTGGGCAGCAAGTCAATTTGGTTCAACGTTGGATCCTGAACAGAGATTAACAGCTCTACAGATCCAAGCTCGCAGAGTGCTTGAATCGTCGAACTTGTATTGAATTTCTTGGTCACATAAAGGCGCAAAATTTTGAACTTGAGAAGTAGCCAACTTTTTGTCACTCCCTCGCCATAAACTACACCTTAGTGGCTTGTATGTTACTGAATTTGATTATATATGAATACTGTCAATGAAAACGATAGCAATTCTGGTGTATCTTTATTAGAAAATTCAATGAGAATGTGGTCTGTGATTACTCTTCACATTCTGCGTTGTTCCTATCGGTCTTAGTAACACTTTTCATTTGTTAACATTTTACGTCTGCATTTTTAGTTCAATGCTCTTTTAACTAAATGTTGTAAAATGGGCTAAGGCCAGTCCACCTTTGGTGCATTTATTAGGCCCGATTGTTCTTTGGGGTCTGAATATGATTATTCAAAAAGATTAGGTCTTAATGTGTAATATTCTCATTTTATTTAAATTTGAATTAATTTAAATTTAAATGAAAAGTTATGTCTTTTGGTTTCCCGGTCTATAAATATAACTCTGTACAGAGAAAGACACGTACAAAAAAACAACAAAAACCTCTCTTCTTCTTTCTTTGGTGTGCTCCTACTGTATAATTAAAGTCATAATTCCTTTATGATTCTGACTCTGCAAGGCTGTGTAATCAAGAGTACTACAACCGGGTATGTTCTCCTAAACCCTACACTAAACTTTAAAAGGACATAAATTTTAGAACTCAAAATAAATTCAAGTGTTCAGGGTTCAGAAACTCTCACTTCCCCAAGAAAATATTAACTGGCTGGGTAAATATCAGCAAGTGTCACTTTTCATGATTCATGGGTGTGCGGAGTTTCGTGTTCGATGAATAATAATTTACAAGAGGAAGGCCAAATTTCATTGGAATAGTTTTCTGACATTGGAAGAAGCAACCTTAATGTTCTAATCATAGAACTTGTATTTTGCTCCAATTTGTTTAACTTAATCAGAAACGGCAAGACCTGTTTCTTTTGCATATCTTATTCATATATTTTTATAATTATTACTCTTTAAATTTTTTTAACCATGAATTTCCTACCTCAATTTCAAAACTTGAATTACTTATGCCAGCACACCTTAGGATGATACCATGTCCTTTTGTAATTCTTATTTGATCCTTATTCGCATAGATAAAACCCAAGAATTCCCAACTTACTGAATCTGAAACATTACACTAGATACATGGAACATCAATTCTAAATTTCTCATCAAGAATTCGATTTGTTCTTGACGAGTCCAGTTTCATCAAACCACAGTTTATTACCATCAATTTATAATGTCAAGAAAATTCCAATGACATGAATTTAACACCTCAATTAAGGCAAAAATTTCCCTTTTTTTAAAGCACCAAAACTATTGATGACAATAAGCTTTCCTGACTACCAATATGAAAGTTTATTATATTATTCTCTTCTTTAACAATGAAAAATAAGTATATGATTCACACAGGCAGCAGTATCTATGAGTCAACCCATGTACACTTTTTTTTTTTTCCTTTTTTGGGGGGGGGGGGGGGGGCCGCTCCGGTTCTATATTTGTTCCACGGTTCTTCTGCAAAAAATGGCATGCAAACAATAGTTTAACTGTTTTGAAGAAAAACTCACAATTAATACTTTCATTGGAGAAACTAACAACGGATTTTTAGAATGTCACACCAAATTTAGCACTTCATCATAACCCAAACGTAGTATAGATTTCAGCAGTAAAGCACTCAGTGCTCCTTCTTTTCCCCACGTTTCCTTTTGAGTGATCCACTCAGAGCAGCCTTGGTTTTAGCCCACTCTTTCAACGAAGCAGCACTCCTCATGAATGAGCATGTCTCACCTATTTTAATCTCTGTGTTGGATGTTTCATTTGTGTGTGCATCACATTTTGCCACAGTTAAGGGAGCAGATGCGATATTATCACCAGTAACAAGTTGACTCTTTTCTGGGGTATTCCTCGTCATGTTCAACCCATCTCCAACAGACTCAGTAGTATGCTTAGTCAAAACCTTATGCTTCTTTTCCAGGCTACTCTTCACCGATTTCAACCCATCTCCAACAGATTCATTGTTAGATTCCTTAGCTAAATCAATATCTTTGCCCACACCAAAACCAGCAAGATCCTCGGAGGGCTCCTTGGCCACTGGCTTCTGAGAAGAGATTCCAGGCAAAATCTGAGATATGCTGAATGAATTATTATTCTGACCAACCAGTTGTGTCCAAGATTGCTTTTGCTTCCATGCAACACCTCTGCCTGACTCTTTGGATGCAGCATTTTGTATGGTAGGCCGTGCTTCAGCAAGTTCTTCCATTACTTCTGCATTGGCTGGTTCAATCTCCTGGCCTCCCTCCATTAAAATGTGCTCAGTTTTATTCTTTGATGATTCAGGTTCACAGAAACCATCAGATCCTTGTTTTTCAGTAGAATTAGAGTCTAGCAGCATATGGGAGGCATTGAAAGAACTGCTGCCTCCATTACCAAGAAGCTCTCTCCATGAAGATTTCTGAGACCACGAAACTTTAATTGATTCACTCAAACCATCTCCTAGTTCAGTGCTGTGCACCTGTGAGCTCATCTCATCCGGATGTTTGTGCATGTGCCTCTTGCCTTCAGAGGTAGCGGAGAGAGAATCATTTCTTCTCTCTTCAATATTATGGCGGGGCTTTCTCTTCTTGTCAATAGCAATAGTATTGCTTTTCTGCACTTCAAGCTTATTCTTGTTAGGTTCATCATTTAAGATATTTGCTTCATTCAATTCTGATCCCTGAAAATCAAGAACAACAATTTAGAGAAAACAGAGATATACATATAATGCAACAACAGCAATGCAGACAGTACCGTTCAGGTAAAACCTAACCTGATTTCTTAATATTCTTTCAAGTTCTAGGCTATCTATTATGGATGTTTTCTTTTTCTCTGTCTCCATGTTAATGATGAGACCATCATCATCACTTTCACTGTCAGCTTCAGATTCAGCAGACTGTAAACCACCAGATGATATATTCGAGTTCTGCTCCTTTTCAAACTGCATGGGACTTGATATCTTTTCCCTTTCAAATAGTTTGTTCATCACAGCATTCATTATGTTAACTTCTTCATCATTAATCCCATCAATTTCTGCTTGCCCATTATGAAATTGCTTTGGTCTTGTTGTGCCAGTAGGACTCGAATGTTCCTCACAATCACAAAAATGCACTGGGAGAGGAGGAACTTCAACTTTTGGGAAGCTATATTTGTGCTTCCCAGTTCCTAAAAAGGGTATGGATTTTACCTGCATGAAGGTGAAATTTGAATCATGACGCAGTACTAGATGCCAGAAGCATCTTCACATAAGCAATATAGCAAAATATATACAGGGGAATAAGACAATTCTTAGAATGATTGATAAATTACATTCAATATAAAACATGTATCATATGAAGACTCATACGTTTAGCAGGCATGACCCTGACATGTCCCATTAAGTATACAATTTGCCTGCCCCTGCATTGGGTATGAACTGACACTGTTTTGCACTAAGCTCAAGATTTACAATAATAACATATTGCTAATAGAGGCTGTTGTTTTAAATACACAGTAATGCCTGCTTAGGAGGTAAAGAACAGGGATAATATATATCTATATTGCAGCTCCTGTCAATCCCCATAAATGAAACTGAAGATCTCTAAAAAGCTCAGGTAAGGAAACTTTTACAATTTTTAACCCACCTTTCTCAATTTGGGAAAGAAAATTTGTAGCTTCTTTGTCTTTAGACTCTCTTTGTTAGGCATTTCTTTTGAGGAAACACTTTCATCAGGATCAGGACTAGTGCCAGGCTCATCAATAGTAAGCTTAGCATCTTCTTCCCACTCTCGTTTCAGACGTACAAGATAATGTTCTTTAGCCTTCTCCAGCTTTAGCTTTCCACCCTTCCAGAGACATCCGTTATACTGTGAGCAAGGAAAATGTATATTAGCCATGCCTGTACGAAAATATATCAAAATAAAAACACACATCAACAAAAACATGTACAAAAACCAAAAGAACTGCATAGCTGATAAGCACATCAAAATGTTTTCTTAAGAAGAAAATACAGAGATAGAAAAACTGAGAGTGAGGGGAAATGACCTGAATCAGATCTAAAGGAAGACAAAGTTTATCTTATCAAGCTCTATAATGGCTAAAGCAAAAAATAAACTCTATAACAGTGCTAAAAAGTTCAAAACCATAAGTTCTTGCATACTTTCACACCTAAAAGGCCTGTTACACTAGCATACAATTACTGACACGTCCATAATATGCCCCATTTCAATATTATTGTCTGCCAGACAAACTATAATGCTTTAAGACCTCTTTGACCTGTATTAAGTGAAACTTAATAACTTTTTGTAAATACAAAATCTTTCAAGCGAAAAAATATTATCTATCTTGTTCTTAACAAGCATAAATTGCATACATGATTTTTCTGAAATCATCCATTGCCTTCCAAACATTATCGAGATTCCTACAATACCATTTCTCCAATAGTTATCCAAGCACTACCTTATCTAACTTGTCCAACAATGCCTCATCATATATTAAATATATCTATCGCACAGAAGACTAATAAAACAGGTACATTCTCATAATTGCAGAAGATTCACTTTTTTTCTGAAGTGCCATTAATCATTCACCGTTTTATGCATGCAATGAAAAATATACCCTCTGATTTTAATTCACTTTCTCAATTTTTGAAAACCATCGTGTATACTAATCATATTACTTATAAAACATATACATAGTTTGGTCAATAAAATCTAAAGGATAGCGTAAAATTTTAAACCACCACCGCTTTCCCCTAAAACCCAAGAAAATGTTAGACCATGTCATAGTATAAAAACATCACATCCATAAACAAGAATGAACCCAAAACACTCAATAATAGAGTGTTTTTTTTTTTTTTTTATTAAACCATTGCAAGAGAATGCAGAAAACAATAACACATAATAATAGCAAAACAATTATACAGATGATGGTAGCTTCCAATTCGTTTCAAATCATTACCCTGCTGAAAAGCTTGGAAAGAGAGTTTTGGTCAGTGGGAGAGGGTATGAAATCAACATAAGCAAAACTTCGACCTTTGGTTCTGATTATGTCAACTCCATCAACATCACCCAGAGACCCAAACATCCTCTGTAGATCATCAGACGTCACGCCTTCTCCCAAGCCTCCGACAAATACTCTCACTCTTGACGTCTCAGCTTCTCGATTCTCCTCCTTCTCCTCCATATTCATTATATCTACGAACTCAAAATGCGCAATTTACACATAAGATTCATAATATGATTAACACTTAGCTACCAAACACTAAAAAAAAAAAAAATAGAATCAGACGCTTTAAAACGTGTTTACACAGTAAAATATACGAAAAAAATATAGTTACCGAAGGATTGGGAAATTTGTGGGAGCAGAAGTGGAAGAATGTGAGGGAAGGTCGAACCGTCGAAGTGAGCTAAAGAAAGGTGTTAGGTGGGCGAGGGAGGGTTTCCAAATGATGGCTCGGCTTAATTATTATTATTTATTTTCTTTATGAATACTTTTTTTTAAGAACAGCATTAAAGAGAAAAGCCCTAGATATTCTTTAAAGGACAAGGGAGGGAGGTGCACCAAAATTCACAAATGACAGGGAAACAATCAGAACCCAAAAATCCAAAATAGAATTTTAAAATAGGAAGGAAAAGACAAAATTAGAGAGAAAAAGACTTAAATGCCCATAAATTATACATATACATATATATTCCCCTTAGTTTATAAATATAGAACCTATTTAAGGATATAAATTTATTTCTAAATATAAGACATTTTTCTCATTTTTCTCTAAATTATCCCTATTGATACTCCTCAATGATAAACGAGCCGGAGATGGAGGGTATGTATAAAGGTAGATTGTTAGGATACTATGGTAATATCATTTGAGTTTAACTAATTTAACTAACTTTCTTAATCTAATCAAAGTAAATAATTATGTCTTATATTTAGGAACAGAATGAGTATATATACTGGAAAACCTATCCGTAGATCGGCACCTACTGCCCCCACCAACTACTTGTGAGATGGTTGCTAGTGGGATTAATTGTTTTGGTTAGTGGTGGAGGTAAGATTTGATCTCACCCCGTTTACATGCACCCCAATGCCCATCAATGCATGTCAATAACGAAAAAAATGTCATGTTGGAATATTAAACATTTATAATAATTAGTGATTGGTCCCTATATAAATAGGGGTCCTAGCTAATGTTTAGTGTGTGAGATTAAAAAATCTACATCAAAAGGAGGGAGAGGGTAACTTGGGTCTCTTACCTTAAGTCCCTAGAGTTAGGGTTGTAATCTCATCACCTCATGTGAGAGATGATTAATCTAAACCCAAGTGGGTTAGATAGATTGTTGTATAATCTTCATCAATGTTAATATTCTTCAATGTTCACCTTAATTTTTCTCACATCGATATTCTTAACATGGTAGCAGAGCTACATGCTTTGTAAAAATCCATCAAGAAAGCATTACGCAGACACGCTATCCTTCAACTGCTGCGTTTTCTTCTGTTTCAATAACACATGTGAAACACACGAGCCGTTGATTTCACTTAATCAAGACAGATCAAGATTAGCTTGCATCGGATTCTTTCTTCTCACATACAAGTGATCAAGCAGCCGTCAACACCTTAGAGTGAACCATCGACTCGTGCTTTGTCATCTATGGCCGGAAAGATCGTCACTGAAGCCTCCTCCTTCACATTGTGAGAGGCAAAAAAAAACACAAACAAGAAGCAGAGGAAGATGAAGAAAGAGAGGCAAAGGCAGAGAAAATCGTGCAAGGAAGTTACCCTCGTAGATTTAGGGAGGGTGTATACAAAGTTTCAGATGATGATATTCCTCACTCCAAGATCCTCCAAGAATTGACGACACCTTCTTTCACGTCTCAATTCTTTACTTCTTCACGACAATGACGACAACCATGAATTAATACTCAAGTTTCCTAATTTATCTGATATAATCGCTGGGATTTTTGAAATAGAGAGATGGCACGAACTTGTTGACCATGTTTTATAGGCCATTGGCACATACTCGAGAATGAGGCAAGAAATGCTATACAGGGTTTTAGTGAGTTTGCCCTATACGAGACAAGAAAGTCATGAAGCGTACAGATTCTTGGGGGCCAATTAAGTAACTTTTCTTGAGATTCTTGGAGTTATTTGATTCTCTCGATCTCAATATCCAGTCTCTAACATTTGATGCCTCTATTAAACCGATTACCCTGCTTCACATATGGAAGTTTAACAAGGAAATTGACCTCCTACTGCCACAAAAGAAGGATCATTTTGCTTCCACAGGAATCTGAATATAAGGAGGGCCAGATTGACATTGTGGAAACAACAGTCATGGTTTTGGTGGGGTTGGCTTAACCTTATACTGCCCATTTTCTGAAGCAAGAAGTGATCCACAGAGTGGAAGATGAAACTGCTGCTAGGCATGCATTATTTAAGAGGCCATTCTATCTAGAGTTTCCGAAGTTTGCTTTGAGAATTTTGAAGTGGATGTACGGTCTTCAAGATTGAAGAAAAATGTTGATTAAGTCATCAACTGTTTGATTGGTGACATGAAATATAAGCCACTTTTCTGCTAGGATCATTTTCAACAGTATTGAAGTTCTACTTGGCTAAGAGGAAGAAATGAAAATTCAGGAGTGCAAGACGAGATTCTTGTTCATATGTGAATGGTCTGCACTCGGGAAGTCCTTATGTAATCATTATGGACCAATGCTCATTGAGATGTTTAATGAAGAAATCGAGCTTTGAGGCTTGAAGAATCTATATCATTATAGCCAAAGTTGAAGAATTACTTTTGCAAGTTGGTACTACACAAATCAAAGTGGCCAGCTTGGATAAAGTTAATATTTTGGAGCCAGTGAACTTTGCAAGAAGAGTTGAGAGAATGGTCGTGCATGCAAATATAATTAGAAGAGATTATTTTGATGCTGAATAAATATTTCCAGGTTCATGACAATTGAATGGTTGAAGAGATCAAAGCATTGTCAGAAGTGGAAGAATAATGTATTGAAGAAATCTTGATGATTTGATTAAACTCACTTTACTAAACCCATTGTTTATATTAGTAAGTTACTACTTTCATTAGTTTAAGAAGAGTTAACTTGAGGGGACGTGTTGGAATATTAAACATTTATAATAATTAGTGATTGGTCCCTATATAAGTAGAGATCCTAACTAATGTTTAGTGTGTGAGATTAAGAAATCTACACCAAAAGGAGGGAGAGGGAAACTTGGGTCTCTCACCTCAAGTCCCTAGAGTTAGGGTTATAATCTCATCACCTCATGTGATGGATGATTAATCTAAACACAAGTGGGTTAGATAGATTGTTGTATAATCTTCATCAATGTTAATATTCTTCAGTGTTCACCTTAATTTTTCCCACATCAATATTTTTAACATGTCGTCCAACTCATTCCCAAAATAACGTGTATTGAAGAAATATATTTAGCCATATATTCTCTTATGAATCACGAAAACGGAACTCCGATATCCAAATTAGTTTCTTGATTTGTGATTTTGATAGTTGTTGGGGGGAAGTTTTCATATATAAATAAAATATATAATGATTAAAAACTTGAAATGAAATGATAAGAATCTAATGGCAATTAATAAAGTTGAGAGCATTTAATGACTCAAATCAAATGTGGGGATTTCCTAATATTCTCTCTAATCCATGAATGAAGTCATTTTCGGAATGCATTGAATGATTAAATTTAGGAAAATTGATTTATTGTCAGTTATGTTATGTACGATTGTAAGTTACAAATAGAAAGAAAGTTTATATTGAGACTATTTATAATATACAAATTAAATGGTAGACTTTTATTAAAGGTTCTTAGTAGCAATTTAATTCAAAAGAATGACCAAAAGATTCTGAAATTTTATTTAAACTTTTTTTTAGAAAATGAATTTAAATGGGGAAGACAAAATACTATATTGACCCCATTTAATTTAAGAAAAAAAGAAGCCACACACATGGCCATGTGACACATGCCTCTCTCTCTCTCTCTCTCAACTATTTTAGCCTCCATTTAATTTAAAGAAAAAAGAGGTCACCCACCTTCCTCTTTAATCCTCTCTCTTTTTCTTACATCAAGCTGTTTTGTTGTATCTTTTGCATCATATTCTCACTCTAAGAAATTGGAACAAGGAAGAAGATACAGTAATGTATTTTCCCTCATGAATGCTTCATCAACAGCATCAATTTGCTTCACCCATAGTACAATAACCTCCGTTAATAGCGTCGTACCCCCTCAATGGCACTTGTTCAAGTCAACCCTCTCCCCACGTGCTATGGCAACGGTCGGTGATGGTGATGGTGATGGTGATGGTGGTGAGAGGCATGAAGGGCATCCACCCTAATGCCCAATTCAATGTCTTTCTTTCTTTATTGTCTCCCCCTTCCTTTAATTTTTTGAATTTCTCTTCAAGATTTCTGTATTTTATCGATTCTTCTTCTATTTTTGAGGGACTAAAAACCAAAATTACTGAAAGTTCAGGGACCAAGACCAAAATTGACCCAAAGTTCAGGGACCAAAACAAAAAATTTCAAAGTTCAAGGACCAAAACCAAAATTGATCGAAATTTCAGGGACCAAAACCAAAAATTTTAAAGTTCAGGGACTAAAACCAAAATTGAGTGAAAGTTCAGGGACCAAAAGTTATATTAACCCTTTTAAATTTCTTAACTTCCATGTTCTCCTTCTTTACACCTTTCATCTTGCATCCCATCACTCTTGGCATTGTTGGGTGTTCCTTTACCCCGTGCCTATAATCTCAAAAACGTACTTTTATATTCCTCATCACTCTTTGAGGAATTGGCTTGGATGTTTTGCTAAATACTTATGTGACAACTTATATTTTTAATATCCTTCTTCTTGTTTTTTCATAACCTTTCATGAACAAGTGCATATAAAGTCATGAATAAGTGAGCTTTACTTCCTGAACAAGTGCATATAGCATCATGAATGAGTGACTATACTAGCACAAAGAAGTGGGTAAACTAGCATTAATAAGTGTGTAAACTCTCTTGGAAAGTATAGTCTTTGTAACATGCATATGAAAGTTGTTAAAAGAACTAACATTGATATTGTACAGTAATGAACGTACAAATTAAAAATGATTAGTCCATAATATTGGAGTATAATATAAGGCGAACATGTGTGGGAATAATGTTGTCTACATAAAAGGATTAGAAATGATTGTAAGCATATTGTTAATTAGTGAAGTAACAGCTTGCCGAATCCTTGCAGCAAATTTTGATTTCACTTGACGTCCTTTTGAAAGTTCATTTTCTATTTGACACATGAAACATAAGTAAATGACATGTTGGGTATCATTATGAGAAAGCTGTAGTATTAACATCTCAAATTTACTAATCAATTGTAAAAAGAACCTTTTTCCAACCAAAATTCATAATTCCTTATTTTAATTTTTTCTTCCGTTGGTGTCAACGTATCTCTAACCTTCTTGCATGTGCTAATCTGGGATTATATAATGAGAAATAAAAGATAACATCATCCAGTGTCATTGTAAATAATCAAACCATAAGTTGATGCTTAATATATGGAGATTTTATGTGTAAGAAAATGAATTTTTGAAGTTGTAATTAATCATGAAAGTAATAACTATAACATTAATTGAATCATGATGAAAGAGTGAAATACAAAATTGAAATGTAGTGTTTCACCATAAATGACAGAATCATGTCGATGGATTAGCGAAACATGAGGAAATGTTGAAGTGGTCAGATCAATTGATGATGTAGTATGGTGGGATCTTACTGTCTTCTGCATAATGAAGTTACAACAATCCAATACAGTCGCAAATGTATTAAGAATCGTTATTTGTGGAAACTATCCATGTGTTAAAATATGCAATTGTAGAGGTAATGTGGGATTCCCTTTTATTGACACAACACTGTTGTACATTAAACGTTTAAAATGGGCGTTGATTTGGATGTAGTGCTTTATATTATTTGATAAAATGGAACTTCAAAAATTGTCATTATTTAGAAGGATCGATTTAATAGTAGAGATATGGAAAGAAGATAAAGGGAGTTTGATAAGATTTACTTTGTTAATTTAAAATGTTTATTTTATATTTTGGTCCTTTTAAATACAAATTTGTTTTATATCCTTAGCAGCAAATAATGTTTCACTTATCTCCAAGGTTCAAAAACCCGGCCCGACTCGGGTGGTTGAACCGGAAACCCAGTGAGTGACCAGGGGGAGAGAGCGGTCCAATTCGAGCATTACCCGTTGGAAGAATCAACCCGGGAATATCCGGGTTGATTCAGCCGATTAGGTGCGACCCGGCGGTTGGCACTGGTCTGCCGGGTTTTTAAAAAATGCCTTCATATCACTGAATCAGTGCCGTTTGAACAAGAATAACTATATAACATAATCATATCATTCACATGAATGAAAGGAGGTGTGGACAATGGGAAGCCACTTATCCAATTGCTTTAATACTCTATATATAAATTATTTTTATTTCTTTATTACTCCCTCTGATCCTAATTATAAGATCACTTTAACTTTTTTGGAGAAATTAAGAATATAACATTAATCTCTTTAAAATGTATATAATTATGTTTTCCTCAAAAATAATTTACCTTACTTATAAACTATCGTATAATATAATTATATGTATTATATGTTAAAATTAAGTGGTCCATTTGGCTTCTTTAATCTTAAAAAAAAGTCAAAGTGATCTTATATTTAGGATTGTAGGTAGTATTTAACATGATGCATTGTGTTTTCACAATAGTTAGATTTTTGTTGGATTTTCTTATATTTTGGCATTAATATTAATGTGTTATGTTATTAATTGTTAAATTGTATTGTTTTAATGTGGCCGATTCGACCCCGAGTCGACCCTCGATTGAACCCCTGACCCTTGACCCAGTACCTCGGTCGAGTCGATTCCTGATCCGGGTTTTTGAACCTTGCTTATCTCTTACTAATTTTTCCTTTTTTAATTGACTGATTTTATTTTTAAAATGAGTACAAAAAAAACAGAGCTAAACTATTTTTTATTATTTTACAAAATAATGTAATACATGTGATCTGTACATTTGAACTGATATGTATATTGTAAAACTTGTTGAAGATAAAGTGATTAATGATGAAAATAATTAAAATTTAAATTCGTCGATAAAATAAGTTTGCAATTGGGCACTCCAATTTTAAGCGTCAAAAGGATAATGGAGAATATATGGACTAAATATAACATAATTAATTCATGGAGGAGATAGGAGAGACAAAAACGAATAATTTGTTATGATATGAATTTTACTGCAACTGAATTTATTTTTATGTGGTATCATGATACGATATCCATGTGATATGAATATGTATAGTATATTAATTATTAAATAATATGTAATTAAATAAGAGAGCTTTTAAAATGATTTGAAATAAAACAGCGCAGGATATATTAACTTTTTTTGTATTAATTAAAGAAATGTCAAAATATTGTTGAATAATAAGTTAATGTTTGATTTGTTTAAAAGAACCTAAATTGAAGGAACCAAACTAAACTGAATTAATTTCTTTTTTTTCCCCCCAAAAGAAACAGGTGTAAACTTATGCACCTAAACAAAAGCTTAAATATTATATTTAAATAAAAGTAATTAATTTGTTTATATCAAAACATATAGATTAGGTTGGCTTACAAAATGTAATGACATTTGTAAAAATCCATATATATATATGTAAATGAAGAAATATATAACCAAGCGAGAAATGTTGCCAAAGATAAAATTTGTGAATATTATTTAGTGAGACATGTTTATAGTATGAACCCTAAATAAATGAATTCCCATAAAATAAGGGTTATATTTGTGTAGGAGAAAAGTATATTTAAATACCTAGAAGAGTATATATATTATAGATTTGTAAATGAGAAGCAAGAGTCGGTTTCATTTGGGTCACCGAATAACAACAACAAAGTTAACAACATCAAATGAGAGTTAACTAAAGTGGAGAGTCTCCATATTAAAATAGAAATATAATAATAACAGCATTTAACATAGCAGTAAAGCATCTACAGAGCAGCCCATTCTGAGTGTTCAATCTTCTACTTCTTCTTTCCACATAAGTCAATTTCATCAGCCACCTCTTCAGAGGCTCCACTAATTTCATGGTCTAGATTTTCTTTGGCACCCTCTGAGTCAAATTAAACAATGAATTCTCAATGTCCTATACGTCACATTACAAAATTAACTTAAGAAAATGTGTTGATATTAAAAAAATTTGCCCAAAATAGCAAATGCATAAACAAATGGTGTTCATAACTTTTACCTGGTACATAAGTGGATCATCTATTTCTTAATCTTCTGATCCAACATCATCTTCAAATCCAGAAAGGTAAGCATTGATGATTTCCTCATCATTAGTCATTCTCAAAATGACACAAGCATTGGAATGACCCTTGACAAAATCATCAGTGATTTTTAATTTTAAGAGGTACTGCTGGCCAATAATATTTTCAACAACATCCAAAGGAAGACCATCACTAATATCAACCTAAAGTATATCACAAAAAATAATTTAAATATGGAGGCTATTTATGACAAAAGTAAAATGGAAAACTGTATTGAAATATTGCTTACTGATTGAGTAGTAGCATCCAATGAAAAGATTTTATCATTAATTTGAAGCGCAAATAAACCAACCAGCTTTGAGAACTGATGACCAAATATTACCATATTACATGTCAGAGTTCCGTCATCAACTTCAACAGCAACCATGAATCAGTGCTATTAATGGTTAAAAAATTGGCAATTAAAAGAAAGGAGGGAAAGACGCAACACTTGGGGACCAAAGATTTTACTAAAGCGCTACATTTTTCACAAAAAAATGCGTCTCCATCGGGGATGACCTTTTTCCCTCATCGCTTATAGGATGTGTATGACCAACCCCTATCAGTGTGAATGTTGACAATGTTAGCCAACACAACAATCAGAGTATCCTAAAATGAAAATTGAAATAAGTTCTTCGAAAATGTAAATGAATCTATGAGCCTATTTAAGTTGAAGGCATTGAAAAAGCATGAATGGACAAGGGATGTAATTGTTGGGCCTGAAAGAAGGTCACTGATTGCACTTGATTATTACATGTTTTTATCCACTAATTATAGGAAATTAGCATTTATTTTAGGCTATTAAATGGGGATTTAGGTACTTTCATACTTAGGGTCCAAGATTAGAAAGTTAATTGCATTTTATTATAATTTGAGCATATTAGGCATTTAACTCATGCATTTATTGTTTCTGGACCTGACATACTTTACATGTGCTTAAAATTTCCATTGTAGGTACAAGAATAAAGGTCAAAGCAAGAACAAAGCAAAATAGGAAACTTCTACAAAAAAGGAACCTTTTGCAAAATAGAAAATTTCCTATTGGATTGGTTGATTGGGTTTGCCTAAAATATTTCTTTTTTGTTATTTCTACAAGAATAGGAAACCCTAGGCTTGATTGAGGAAAAGAATCTAATTGATTATTCTAATCACAACTTCCTATTTTGGCTAGATTTCTTGAGAGAAAATGCTTGGGTCTTCCCCCAAATCTTTCCTATATGTTATAAGAGGCCAAATTAGGCAACCAGTGGCCGTTTTGGATATTTTTTGAGTGGTTTCTTGTGCTATGGAGAGGGGAATCTGAATTTCCTATTTCATTCACATATTCTCTCTTTCATCCCATAATTCTTTTCCCAAACCTTTTCTATTTGTTAATCCTAGTAAGAATAGGACATCGTAGGCCAATTTGGAAGGTTTTGGGTTGCCTCTTGTGTTATATATATGAGACCAACAAATTTCATAAGGAGAGAGGCCGAATTTTCACACCAATTATACACTCCTCTTCCCTCTCCCAATCGGTTCTCCCTCATTCCGCTCACCCGAGAGGCCGAATTTCACACTCTCTTGCATCCATTCTCTCCTCCACTCCATAATTATCCACCGGTTCTTCATGGAGCTCGAGTTGCAGTTGTTCTTAGGTGATTTCTTCTTCTCTTTGATGAACTAAATCGGCTCGATGCTCTCTTAAACGATGGGATGACTTGAAGCAAGCATTGAATCCACTTTTTGGGAGTTTTGTTAGTTCCAATTATGTAGTCATGAATTTCCATTTATTTCCTTGAATATTTGATCTTCTTATGTTCGGACTTCATTTGTTTTAGAGATTTGATACCACGAAATTGTTGAATTCTATTTGCATGTATTGATTTGGTTTTGTTCTAGGTTCATTTATCTCCCCAAATTACCATGTTATACTTAGTCTTTGTTGATTTTATTGCCTAGCATGTTTGTTAGGTAATTTAGTCATTGTGCTTCATATAATTGTATTATTGGGGAATGATTTATTGTTTTGAGTTTGTTGATGTTGATTTTCCATAGCACTAGGTAATTCCATTAATCAAACTTGCCTAAATGAACTAGATCATTAACCAAGTCTATGTGCATGAGTATGATCAGGTAGAGTTTCATAAGTTGGATGGCTTGATTATAGTCTAACATTAATTGGTTGTTGGATTTGAAGGATATTGAGTGACTTGGACGGGACCTAAGTTATTCTATCTATTGGAACCTACTTCTAGTTGATGTAGGATTATAGTTAATGTAAATGGTCTATTGAGGTTGAGTGATGTCTTATTTGACCTATTCCTTCAACTAAGGCTAATTGTATCCACTTGTGTTGAACTTAGCCCGATTAGCTCCTCCCTAAGAGTGTAAGTCAGTAGTTTGTCATATGTCATCCCTAGCCAAGAAAGCATCCCATCATCACATTCCATCACCTATCCATATTTATCCTAAAAATACCAAAAACAAATCTTTATATTTCTTTTATAAAAAATACCAAAAATACCTTCTCTTAACCCCCGATTTTTATAGCTTTTATTCCATTTAGTTTTCCTATGTTAGTTCATTAGGCTCCTTGAGAGACGATCCGAGATCGCACCATTATAGTGTATCCTTGGTTAGAAATATTTTGCATTTGAACCCCAAGGCATATTAGGAAAGGCTCAGATCAGTTACGTAATTGCCTACGGTCAAGCAGACCCAACAAATCATCAACTAAGGGAAGATGTGCTTGTGGAGCGATGGGATTAGGCTCTTGGTTGACATCAACCCTAATTGAACGCAACCTGCAAATTCCCAAAAATAAATAACCTAGAAGCGAGAAATATCCAAAAAGCTAAAGCCAACCAGATATACAAGGAAAAATAAATTTCATACTTATGTATGAAATTGTCAACCTCCTTCACAGATGGGTGAAGGTATAAGCAAGATGTGTACATTGAATTTGAAAGCCTTCGTAGGTTGATCTTAAAAAAGATCATAATAAAGCAATATCATAAAGGATTATATAGATGCAAGAAAACACTTTATATTATGCAGAAATTACCAGCAAACTCACGAACTTTGCACCATTGAATAATGACAATAATGGGGTTGTGGGTTGCTTTTCTCATGAAATTCAAAAGGTCCTCTGCAAATGAACTCTAAAGAGTATACTCCAAACACTCCATCCTAAATGATTGAAATTATACAACAAAAACTAATGTGAAGAAAAATTAGTAAAATATGGTATTATTCTTTAAGGTTTGTTTGAATACATGAAAGTTTGGTTCACTGCACGTTGGACACATTAAATGGAGTAAAAAAATTTACTGACCCAGAATAGTGTAAAAAGATGTAATGATATAGGTGTTATCAAAGTTTAAGACTTTAAGATATGGACAAACATGTTCCTAATAATAAGAAACAAAAACAAAGAGCATGAAAAAAAGAAACTACAATTGGAAAGAGAATGAGGATGATATGCAGCGCATCCTTTGATGTGAAATGGTAAAGGCAAAAATGCAGCTGACATATGTATATTGTAGTATTGTCTGAAACAAACATGAGATTGTAGAAGTGAAATGTAGAAATTTAAATGGTACGAAAAAGCGAAATAGGTTCAATAAATGGTGAAAATATTATAATAATTGACTGAAAGTGGAAAAGGCAAACCTTTAATATTGTAAAATATATAAAAAAGGGGCATGAATAATGTCATTATGTTGGCTTCCTATGCAGAATTAAAAAGGTAATGATTTATATTTGAAAGGGCAATATAATAAAATGGGAATATAAGAAATAATGGACTTCATCAATTCAATTAATTAAAGTGTGCATTTTTGAGGTTAAACTAGTGGATTAATTGGGTAAAATTTGCATTATAGTATAATTAATTTGAATGTGCACTTAATTACAACAATGTGGGTTCTAATGTGCTTTAAGTTTCTTAATAAGGAAATTTTAGATTGGCCCTTTATTTGCTTCTTTCTTATTTCTTTATCACAGGGGCAAAATGGGAATTCGTGCAAAATGAATAAAAAAAGCTTTAGAGTTGAAGCTGTTAAAGCAGAGAGAAGACACAAAGGAGGTAGAGAGGTTCGAGCCTTCAACATTGATAATTGAATCAGAGGGGAAGAGAGTTCTTGGCATTGGCGACATGAGCAAGAGAGGAGGAAATCAAACTGAATTCAGTTAAGCTTTGGTGCCAGTGTGGCCACTTGAAACGACCAGATGAAGTTGCTGAACCGGAGGGAAGAAATCGAAGAGGGAAATAGCATTTGGGGGTTGGTTATATAAGAGTCCATATTCATCCATTAGGGAGCATTCCTTCATTTCATTTTCCATTCCATTTTTTTTCTTCTCTCCCATTTATCTCACCATTTCCTCTATTTTCATGACTCATCTATCCTACACCATTCCTTCATCACTATTTCTGAACTATCATCATTATTCTTCATCACCAAAGATTCAGTCATGAATTTCCTCTGGTCTGATTGGAGCAGAGAACTATATCGAGAGATGAGTGGCTGATTTTATCTTGTGATTCCACCTTGTGTTGAAGCTAGATTCAAGCCTCTTTGTGCTTTAAAAGGGAGTTCTCAATCATCTTCTATTTGATTCTTAGTTTCTATTGTATATCTAGTGGATTTCATGTAAAGATTGTTAAGAACATGAGTATTGTTCTGAATTTCCAGATTTAGAAGATGACTTGTGAATTGATTTCAGATTGATAGTTGCTTATATCAATGCATTATATTTTGTAATCTTTGATTTCATAAACCTATCTAGTTGTTTAGGTTGTGAAATTAGGATGAATGATTCATAGGATCCTAGTTAGAGACTATTTGGTTGATGCATGCAATTTGAATCAATTCTTGTGTTGCTTCATTATGAATTTGATTTGCTTAGTTAATAAATTCATTTTCATGGTGGAGAAGCACCAATTTTACTAACCTAGAGAACTCTAAATCAGTTTGAGAGGTAATGAAGATCTAGTGGATACAAACAAGGGGGAATTCTACATCATAATTGAAATTTCTTTCACCTACATTTACTCTTGCATTTTCTATTTTCATAATTCCATTCACTAAAAAAAATCACAAAAAGAATTAGATATGATTAGGTAGCTTTGAATATGAAATTTGGTTTAATATGTAAGAACTTACAATTTAATCACATGTCTAGCCAAGAAAGTGTGGAATTTGACCTAGGTTGTCTCACTATTCTATAGAGAGTAATCTAGTTAATTTTGGTGGCCTAACGACAAGGTTTAATCAGATGGCATAGTTACTCAAATTGGCAAAGTAAATTTAAACGGTGGAGTTTGGTTGTTAGGGAATTCGACATAACAATAATTGATTACAATTTTCGATAATGATGCAAAAGAAATATATGTTGTGTGATTCAGTTACTTACAATTGCTAAGTCGCAGTTTGAAATAATAATTTATAATTCATGTAGATTTCAATATAAAGTTATTCATGCAATTAGCATTGTCAAAACAGGGCATAATGAATAGAGTAATTAATGGTGGGAAAAAACGATGACATGAGAAACTATACTTACTCTTCATCCATCAATTCAATGTCTACACGAGACTGCTTAGTGCCATTCACATCACATTCATCCCGTGAACCAACACCAGTAAGCTTGCCAATCACATCTATATTAGATGGATGAACTCATTAAAAGTGTTACAAACAAAATAACAGAAACATAAAGGGAAGGAAAAATTGTTAAAAATTACCAACTAAATATCGATCATTAAATCGTGGTTCTAAGATTTGTGAAAAAGATGTGAATGAAAAACCAGACTGATGGATCTTCCCGTCATCAAGGTATGGTGGCACTGAGGTCGAATATTGAAAAAGCACCTTATATGGGTGGTTAATAGTTCGATATGAACCTGTTGATGGAGCAACACAAAAGTGAGATATCACATATGTCTTGCCTTCACGTAAACTTGAACGGTGTCGGCAATAAAACCACTTCAGACAAAAGCCTGGATACGATCACCGTGAAACCAAAATCATTAAAGATGTATAAACATAAAAATGTTTGAAATTAATAAGGATCCATGATAGGAAATCAAATGAGTAGTAAGCATTTCACAGAAACCTCTTGATGTTGTAAAACCATCTCGTTGGAAGATAATTTCTGATGAGAGAATTTCCCAGGCATAGTCCATAAATGCACAATTCGAACTTTAATACGCCAATTTTGGGAAATAGAAGTTATTGATCTTATGGTATGAAACAACATTGATGCAGGAGAGGAAGTCATCATGCAAAGAAAATTTAGTTAAAATTCAGATAGATAAATAAATGAACTTCATGACAACGTATAAAGAAGAAGACGGACATTATGTTGACAGTTCAGTCCGCAAATTGCGGGGATTAGGACGCGTAATGACCAAAAGGTAGAAGCGGTTGGAGTATTAGATAAATGAAAGGGCCAAAAGGGCCAACCTAGTTTGAGTCCCCACCTAGTGGGGGTGCTGGGGAAGGGAATATACTAGGGAGCCTTACCCCTGCTTTTATGGAGAGAGTCTGATTTGAACCCGCGACCTTAGACCCCACGGCAAGCGAGCTTACCACTGAGCCAAGCCGACTCTTCATTAGATAACTGAAAGGGGAATGTGAAAAATTAGAAAAGATGAAGTAACCATCTGCTCAAAGTTAACCAATGTAAGAGGGGAAAATAAAAATAGGACGTGGCAAGAAAACCCCATATACTCCATGGATAACATTGCAATGTACATAACAGATCATAAATGCACACGACATGTGGCGAGCATTGAAATGTTTTGGTTGAGGAAGAACAGGGTAAGAAATTGAAAAGAAAGGTAATGGGATATGGTTGTGGATAGGTGGAATGGTTTAGGCTGAAAGGAGACGGCTGAAGAAGAAGAGCACAAAAGTAAGGGTCTAAAAGGGAGGTTCTAAATTGCAGCCCTAAAGAAATGAATAAAGGGGAGTACGGATGAGAATATGGGAAAGTAAAATATAAGGGGATGAAAAAAATGAGCACAAGAAGGAAAAATAGGAGAAAAGCTTAAATATGACGCAGTAAAGCACATAAAAACTAAACTTTATAAAAGATAAATATAAATCTGATTTGGAGGGGAAAGGGGAGAAATAATTATATTGTTAAAATTTAATGAACGTAGACCAAAATAATTAATGGAAAATTGTAGTAAATTGTATTTATTGTAAATATTAGGAAATAAGTCAGAGATTAGGAAATAAGTTTAGATCCTGATTTCAAGGGATTAGTTAAGAATAATTCTAGGAAACTTTCTTATCATTAATATGCTGATTTCTAGGATGATTGTTAGCATTTATTTCTCTCCTATGTAATCTTATATATTCGGCCAGACCTAATGGAAATAATTCATTGGACTCTTCAAAGTCTCTCGGCTCCACATGGTATCAGAGCACAATGATTCTGACATAGAATCAGAGCTACACGCCGAGTCCGAACCTTTTGAGTTGAACCCACAGGAAGATTCCGTTACATCAATGGACTCTCCTCAAAGTGGGATCCTCAAACTCGACCCAGGTACAGTCGACGGTCTCCTCGGATCGACTGCTAGCATGGAAGGGTCCTCACATGTAATTATTTCGGAAAAACTCACCAAGCAGAATTATCGTGAGTGGTGCCAAGCTATTCGGATGGCAGTTAGAGGTCCAGGCAAGCTGGAGTATCTCACAGGAGAAGCTAAAGCCCCGTCTGATCCTAAATCCGCCGCCATGAAGCAGTGGTCAGCCGAGAATATGCTGGTTTGTTCGTGGTTAATTAATGTTATGTCACCAGGTCTGAAGAAAAGTTTTATGTACCTCCCTACGGCTCAAGACATATGGGAAATAGTCCGTGAATGTTATTCTGAGCGCTCCAACATGGCTCGAATTTTCTATATCAAAAATCAGATATGGAAAGTAAAGCAAAATGATCGGGATGTCACCGACTATTGGCTGGAACTTGTCGCGTTATGGCAAGAATTGGATTTGGTGGATGACTATGCATAAAAAACATCCACAGATGTTGTTCGGTACCGGAAAGAGAGCGCATTTTTTATTTCCTTGCAGGTTTGAACCCGCAATATGATGAACTTCGCAGCCGTATTTTAGGCCATTCTCATCTGCCCTCCATCAGAGAAGTATACTATGAGGTTCGCGATGAATCTGAACGACGAGATGTGATGATGCCTAGTTTAAATTCTCCTAATCTGTCTGAGTCATCTGCACTGCCCAGCAAGGGATCAAACGCTGTTTCCCATGGTTCAGGCCCATCTACAACGACTTCCAAGCCCAAACTACAATGTACCCATTGTAAAAAAACTGGGCACACCCAAGACAAGTGTTGGGACTTACATGGTAAGCTTGCAGACTGGAAACCAAAGAAATAAGCCTCGGGGGTATCATACTTCTTCTAAAGAGCCAGCGCATACATCCTCAAATAATCAAGTGCTTCCCTTAAGTTCAGAACAATTGGTACAGCTGCAGGATATTTTGAAGGCATTGCAGGTTCAGCAAAAACCCTCTCCTAGTTCGGCCTCTATAGCTCAAAGTGGTATTGCTCCTTGTGCTCTTCAAACTACATCTTTTCTATCTAAATGGATTGTAGATACAGGGGCATCAGATCACATGACTTCTGAGGCTAAGAAATTTATTTCATATTCGCCATGTGCGGGTAATGACAAAATCAGAACTGCCAATGGCACATTATCCCCTGTTGCTGGAAAGGGAACAATTCCTCTCACTGATTCTTTACATCTTAATTCAGTTCTACATGTTCCTCACTTAGCTTGTAACCTCCTTTCTATAAGTAAATTGACCAAACAAGCTAATTGCTCTGCCCATTTTTTCTCCACTCATTGTATTTTTTAGGATTTCTCCTCGGGGAAGACGATTGGCACAGCTAAGGAAATTGATGGGCTTTACTACCTTGATGAGTCAGCTGTGACTGCTTTAGGTTCCAATTTTAAAAGTGGTTTAGTTTCTAATTTGTCAACTCAAGATGTTTTGTTATGGCATAGAAGGATGGGTCATCCTAGCCTCTCTTATTTGAAACATGTATTTCCTGAAATTCAAATCAATAAAAATTCTGTTTTTCATTGTGATATTTGTGAAGTTGCCAAATATCATCGCACCTCATTTCCATCCTCCTCATATAAACCCACTCGTCCTTTCTCCATCATTCATAGTGATGCTTGGGGTCCTGCCCGTATCTCAAATCGTTCCCACTCAAAATGGTTTGTAACATTTATTGACGATCATACTCGCATGTGTTGGGTTTACTTGTTGAAAGATAAATCAGATGTTCCAGCTATGTTCATTGAATTTTTTCAGTATGTTGCAAATCAGTTTAATACCTCTATCCAAGTTCTTTTCACTGATAAGGGTACTGAGTACTTCAATCACTCTCTTAATAAGTTCATCAAAGAACATGGTGTAGTCCACAATAGTACATGCCCTTATACTCCTCAGCAGAATGGAATTGCTGAACGTAAAAACAGACATTTAGTTGATACGGCTAGGTCACTCTTATTTACCTACAATGTTGTTGAGTCCAGCATTGGCAGCTACTGAACCCACCATGTTGGGCACCCCAGGGGCCCCTCTGGAGGTCACCCCGGTATTGGCAAGCCCAACTCAGGTATTGTAGAGAAGTCCAGGGCCGCTCTCGCAGACCCGACCCAATGCTGCAGCATTTCAGGGAGGAGGCCGTGTCATTGGCGCACCCTGGGGTTCGATCTCTGGACCTCCCACATTTCTTTAGCAGAGTCAAGATGACTCACTCTAAAGAACTCTGTTTGACTAAGAGGACTGCTTTGCTATTCAGCTCCAGATTAGCAATATCCTCTTCTGTGTACTCATTTTCTGACTTTGGAATGCCCATGGGATCTCTGGGAACAATATCTCCTTCTTCTATAATTTTCCAAAGCTTGTATCCATTGGCTTTGATGTAAATCTTCATTTTTAATTTCCAGAAGGTATAATGTTTCCCATCAAAGCCAGGAGGCTTATTAATGGAGCTTCCTTCAGGGAGGATGTTTTCAAGCGATGCCATTTAGATCTTTGCTTCTCAAATTCGTTGGAATCTTAATAACAGAGAAGACTAGCTCTGATACCAAATGAAAGTGGCAATCGCACAAGAGGGGGGTGAATTGTGCTATTTAAAAATTTAGAAGAGGTTAACTCAACACGAAATTTATACTGGTTCGCCCAACACTGCCTACGTCCAGTTCTCCAACACTCTGTTGGGTTCCACTATCCACAGGTTTTACGAGCCCAGGTTCACCTGTCAACCTTTACAGAGTTTTAGAATCTCTAAACACTCCCCCTTACTACCTGTAAGGAAATATCCCTGTTCTAAAGCACCAAGCTTTCAGAACAACCTCAAACAGTAGAGGATTTCAATAAATACGTTCACTTAATGAACTGATTTTGATAAACACTTAAGTACAGATGAAATCTCTAAGACAATAAATACAGAGTAATGAATGAGCTTTGTGAATATTCTCGTTGTTCGTCTCTACTCAATAAATGCTTGAGTTCTGTATTTATATCTTCTTCAGATTTTGCCCTTTTGATTCAGCATTCAAGAAGCCGTTTGAATTTAGTCGTTGGGAGCTCATAGCCGTTGGCATTAAATGCAGCTTCTTTATCGGGCTTAACTCTCTGCTTTAGCTTCAACTACTTCTTGCATAGGGTGAGCTAAGAGAGAGACAGACTCAGCGCTCTGAACATCCGTACAAACAGTACTTTCTGGCAGCTTTCTATTAGCGCTAGCTTGATCTGTTATCGCTAATCTTATAGTAATCTGCACTTAAACTGTTAGCTAACCAAATAGTCATATAATGCACAGAGGTTACTATCGCAAGCTTAATCTATTTGCTCAATGAGATGAAGATAAGGAATAACAGAGCTTTCTATCGATAGCATATTCTCTTTGATTAAAAAGCACCATATCAGCATATATCCTTCTATTGATTGCTCAAACTACTATCGCTAGATACTAGATTTGCTTATTAGCTTTAAGGATACAATTATCAAAGAATTCAGAACTTCAAGGTATCCCATTATCGATAGATAAATATTTTGGCGCAAGCAAACATATCAGCTCTTGATTCATTAGCTCTTAGGCACTAGCTATCTGAAAGATCATTATCTGAAGCACTTATGGTTATCGATAGCTTATCCTATTATCGCTAGCTGATTTAGGGACTTAGTTCATTTATCTGCTGGTTTCATCTACTTATAAACTCAATGAACTTCTAGCGATGGAACCTTTGCTTAGCGATAGAGGGAGACTTAGCGATAGATAATGACTTTGATATTTCTAAGTCTTCACTCGCTATTCCTTTCTTTCAATTAGCTATACAGATATATTTTAGCGATAGAGATACTCATTCAATATTGATCTGCTAAGATGCCATTTCTTATTAGAAATAAATCTTTGTTCTTGCAATGATGATTTGTTACCTGGCAGATATTATAAGATTAATTCAGAGGTAACTTTTTACTTATGTTTTCTTAGGATCAGTCCTCATCAAAACTTAAGATTCTAACATTCTCCCCCTTTTTGATGATGACAAAACATAAGTAAAAATACAAGAACAAGTTCAGTCCATAATCATTTATATAAGCATAAGCATATATCAGAACTTGGATAACAATAAAGCTCGTACAGATCAGTTATATTCAGAACATCTCAGATCATAGTACAATTTTGCAGAACGAAACTCTAAAAACATAAACTATCTATGAATGCAGAGTTAAACTGAGGGAGGTCTTCAGAAATCTGGCTTTTGACTCAATCTCCCTAATCTCCTTTTGCTTAAGCAACTGAGGTCAATGAGAAACATTAAAAGGAGCATTGGTGGACAAGATATTTTGCTTAAACAACTGAGGTTTCAGGAATCTGGCTTTTGACTCGATACTCGATCTTCCTGATCTCCCTTTTAATAGACCATTTCTCCCCCTTTTTGTCATCATCTGTCAGAGAGAAATCCACCAACATTTCAGCCCTGGTTAGGGTGTTGGCATGTGGAAGAAGGGCGATTTGAACTTTGAAGGATTTTTCTGAAAACATTATCTCAGAAGAGATACGATTCTGACACAGGATACCGGATTTAATGATTTCTTTGGAGAATGACACGGCTTTCTGGGCTTTGCGACACTTGCTAGCGGATTGAGAAGAGGGTTTATCGCTAGAGGTTTCATCAAGATCACCTATTTTTGGATTCGAGACTCTACCCATTTCTAGGTTTAGGGTTTTGAGAGAAAGAAAGCCTCGAGATTTCAGAGAGATTTTAGGGAAATGAAGAGACTCTTCGAGTGAATAATGAGTGCACAATACATATGTCCTGCTTTTATAGAGTTCAGAAGTTACCAGAAATAATTTAATATTCGCTGACGTTTCGCATTCTGAGACTCCTTGATGATTTGCTATCGCTAAAATGAGCAGCTATCGCTAGCAGGCATGATCCCACGCTGAGTAAGTGACTTTTGAGCTTCACTTACTCCTTCCAATGTTTATCTATCGATAGCTGTCTTTGCTATCGATAATTTGTTAAGCTAGCGAAGTTAGCGATAGTATGACTTAGCTAACTTAGCTTAGTTCTGCATATGGTAGCGATAGTATGACTTACTATCGATAGGTCAGTCCTGCAAAAACTTAAGATTTGGCACTCTGATGCCTAAGTTAGCAATAATTCAGATGATCAAACAATAAAACAAATTTAGAATAATAATTTTTTTTTTACAATTCATTTGGATTTACCATTCCTAGCTCTCTTCTAATATAGAGAAATTGATCAGGCTCAAGAGGCTTGGTAAATATATCAGCAAGTTGTAGATGGGTCGAAATAAATTCTATCTTGACATCCTTCTTCTGAATGTGATCTCTCAGGAAGTGATGTCTCACATCTATATGCTTGGTTCTGGAATGTTGAACTGGATTCTTAGCCAAGCTTATTGTGCTGGTGTTGTCACAGAGAATAGGCACTTCTGAGAAGTTCAAGCCCAGATCTTTTAGATGCTGCCTAAGCCATAAGACTTGAGTACAGCAACTTCCTGCTGCAATGTATTCTGCCTCTGTGGATGAAAGAGAAACACAAGTTTGCTTCTCAAATTCCCAAAAGGGGTACAAATGCTATGATCCTATTTCTAAACGTCTATTTGTCAGTCGAGATGTTACATTCTTTGAGGAAACCCCCTACCTCTCTAAGTCTTCAATTTAGGGGGAGAGTTATGGTGAATTTCAGCCTCATCAATCAGATTCTAACCATCTTCACATTCCTGAACCTATTCCTCCTTCCACGGCCTCTGTTCCTGAACCTAATCTTCCTCCCACATCTTCATCAAGACCTGATCCTACATTAGGCCGTAATAAAACATTACAGAATAAAGTTTTTAATTTAAAGAAACCACTCAAGTTTTATGTATGGCGAGCTAAGCAAGATAGTAAATCTCATGTCTCTGAAGAGGTGCCAGTTTCTGAACCTGTGAGGGATTCTGGATCTAGGCTACCTGAGCCAACGGATCTGGACCTACCTATTGCTAAGAGGAAGAAACCAAGGTCTTGTACTTCTCATCCCATAGAGAAATATGTTTCATATGCTGCATTATATCCAAGTTATGGCTCATTTGTTGCTAATCTTGATAGTATTAAGATTCTTAACAATATTTTTGAAGAACTTGAAGTACCCGAATGGAAACAAGCCGTGCTGGAAGAGATGAGGGCACTTGAAAAAAATTCCACTTGGGATTTAGTAAATTTGCCAAAAGGAAATAAGGTAGTGGGGTGTAAGTGGGTATTCACCCCAAAATACAACCCCGATGGGTCCTTAAATAAATACAAGGCAAGGCTGGTTGCAAAGAGATTCACTCAAACCTATGGTCTTGACTATGATGAGACCTTTGCCCCCGTGGCAAAATTAAATATTGTAAGAGTATTACTATCTATTGCAGCAAATCTTGATTGGCCATTGCACCAGCTCGATATCAAAAATGCCTTTCTTAATGGAGATTTAAGAGAGGAAGTTTATATGGCACTTCCTCCTGGATTTGACAAGGGCAGAGAGAATCAAGTGTGCAAGTTGAAGAAATCAATTTATGGGTTGAAACAGTCACCCCGTGCATGGTTGACAGATTCTCTAAGGTCCTGAAAGTTGAGGGCTTCAAACAGGGGCTATCTGATCACGGCCTAGCAATGATGAATCTGATGCAGATAAAGGGAGATACCAGCGACTAGTGGGGAAGCTGATTTATTTGTCACATACACGGCCAGATATTGCTTATGCCGTGAGTTTGGCTAGTCAACATATGCACTCACCAAAGAAGAAACATATGGATGGTGCGTACAAGATTCTTCGCTATTTAAAAGGTACACCAGGTCGTGGTTTATTCTTTAAGAAGGGAAGTGAAAGAGGTGTAGAAGTATACACCGATGCTGATTAGGCAGGTTCACAACAAGACAGTAGATCCACATCAGGCTATTGCACCTTTGTTTGGGGAAACTTGGTTACGTGGCAAAGTCAGAAACAGAGGGTTGTTTCCAAGAGTAGTGCCGAGTCTGAACTACGGGCACTAGCACAAGGTATTATGGAAGGACTATGGATACACAGAGTTATGGAGGAAGCAGGTATACAAGTACAATCACCTATGCTTTTTTTCTGTGATAATAAGGCAGCTTTGAGTATGGCTCTCAATCCAGTGCAGTGCAGCCGAACTAAACATGTGGAGGTGGATAGACATTTTATCAGGGAGACGGTAGAGGATGGTCTCATTTGTCTGTCCTACGTACCTACCAAACAGCAGCTAGCAGATGTACTTACAAAGGGACTTGCTGAAGATCAATTTGAACGGCTAATTGGCAAGTTGGACATGATCAATATCTATGATCCAACTTGAGGAGGAGTGTAGTAAATTGTATTTATTGTAAATATTAGGAAATAAGTCAGAGATTAGGAAATAAGTTTAGATCCTGATTTCAAGGGATTAGTTAAGAATAATTCTAGGAAACTTTCTTATCATTAATATGCTGATTTCTAGGATGATTGTTAGCATTTATTTCTCTCATATGTAATCTTATATATTCAGCCAGATCTAATGGAAATAATTCATTGCACTCTTCAAAGTCTCTCGGCTCCACACAAATCAAGCAGAAACAGGAGTAAACCTTTAATATAGATTGTATTGGGGAAAAAATAAATGTTTTAAAGGTAATCCAAATAATTTATTAAAGGAAAAAGGAGGAAATCCAATAAAAGGAACCCAAAAAAAAAAAAAAAGAAACAGAACACACAGGAGGAGGGGGAACAAATAAGGACGGAACACAGGAGGAATGAGAGGAAATTCTCCCCCCCCCCCCAAATGGCGGAGAGAAAACATGGTTACATGGCTGGCTGAGATTCCTGCTTTTAGCCCCACTTTTGAAAATAAGGCTAAAGATACTTTTAGTCTTTTATATTTACATCAAGTCTTCTTTTAATCCTTAATTTTTAAAAGTGTATTTTTAATCCCTTTTCGCTAATACTGTTGGTTTCATAACCGAAAGTGCTGACTCAACAAATTTAAATGATTAGTTTATAGTTATATGCTAACAAAATATGTTTAAATTTTACTTATCTAGTATAATAATTCTTATATTTTAAAATTTGGCGATTTTTATTAATATTACTCTTTAGATTTGTTGAGTCAACAATTTCCGTTAAATAAAACTAACGATGTTAGCGAAAAGGGACTAAAAGTACACTTTTTAAAGTTAAAAGGTTAAAAAGAGACTTAAAACAAAGATAAAAGACCAAAAGTATACTTTACCCTGCCCTACATGAATTAGCCTGGATAAATGAGACCGTAATTTTGGCCAGTCGGTTAGTCACCGTTTCTACCATTGCCAGCTTCAGCTATATCCAGATTTGTAAATTGCAAATAGTACTTCATAGGACGAAGCAAAGAGGGCTTCTAGGGTTCGTTCCATTCTTACGGGTTAATTTCTTTCTCGATTGATTCTACTTCCTTCCCCGTCTGATTATCTCCGTCTTTTTCTGGGTTTTTCTTCAAGTTCACATTTCCTTCCTGTCGCGGATTACTTCTTCAGGTACTATCCCCCCCCCCCCCCCCCCCAAAAAAAAAAAAAAAAAAACAACCCTGATGCACATGCATTTTTCTCTCCGGTCAATTTCTTAATATCTGATAGCTAGTATGTTGGAGTAAAATTGATGAGGGATTTGAAATTTTCCAATGTCAAAACTAAAGTAACTAATTTTGTGATTTTGATGCTTCTGGGCATGGAACTGATAGTGAACCCCCTTGGTAGTTACTTGGATTTACCATAACTCAAATCTAGTTGGCCGAAACAATGAGCTGTAGTTGTTCAATTTTTTTCCCCGTTATCTACATTATTGAGTCGGCACTGGTGCTTATGGTGTATCATGTATGATTATGAGGATGGAGTGTATCTTATGTCCAGGAACTAGGAAGTTTCCATGTAATGTTGTTTTGAGGGAGACGGCAAGCAATGAAACTCTCACTCGTTTCAAATGCTTGAATAATGGTATTATATATAACTGTTATCTGAACGACCAGAGTCTTTGGTTTGGTGCCTTGTTCCTGGAAAAGTTGAAATCAATGGCTTGCTTTTTTGTTCTTATCTATTCTGAAACTCCCATATACTGTTTAAGCACTCCTTAGCAACTAGCCGGAGTAGTTTATCTCAGTCATCTGTAAATTTATTGCAGGAGGGTGCTCCAATTTATGTTTTGATACATCGTATTACCAAAACATCCTAACCATCTCCCTTCATCCCTGCCCTTCCTCTCTTATTTATTATTGATGAGCTTCAATAGGGACAAAAAAAGTTGATAAAAATTAAAAAGAGATCTTATGAGTATTATTTTGTTAATATGATTGGCCTATTAAGCATTTCAACTTAAATAAATTACTTTATTTTGCCCAAAATTATACATATTCTTTGCCCTTGCAATTATGAAAGGAAATGATGTAATGTAAGCACCGAAGTTGGGTGGGGAGCAAAATTGCATAACGTGACGAAGAAGACACTCGCACTGTCTTTTGCCCATCTACAGGTGAATCAGATCTCTCTCACACTCCATTGTTTCTTTTATAAGCTTTCGAATCTTATGTGATTTTCAAAATCCCTAATTTTGAACAAAATCCAATGGGTGTATCTGGGAAAATGCAATTGATGGTATATTGTTCTGTTCAACTTCTATAGGGAGACAATGTATCGTAAGATAAACCCATTTTGTTCCCATTTGTTTCGACAAGTTATGAATTTTTTTTACTCTTTAACGTGTTGCTCAATTAGTCAGTTGGAATAATTTGTTCTTTTTTTCAATGGTGAAAAATTGGAATAATTTGAATATATGAGAATTCAAAGATACTCCCTCTGTTCCTAAGCTTTCGAATCTTATGTGATTTACAAAATCCCTAATTTTGAACAAAATCCAATGGGTGTATCTGGGAAAATGCAATTGATGGTATATTGTTCTGTTCAACTTCTATAGGGATACAATGTATCGTAAGATAAACCCATTTTGTTCCCATTTGTTTCGACAAGTTATGAATTTTTTTTACTCTTTAACGTGTTGCTCAATTAGTCAGTTGGAATAATTTGTTCTTTTTTTCAATGGTGAAAAATTGGAATAATTTGAATATATGAGAATTCAAAGATACTCCCTCTGTTCCTAGAATTATTTACCTAATTTTATTAGATTAATGATATTAGTTGAATTTACACTATATTACCAAAATACCCTAACCACATTCTTTCATTCTTTATTCCTATACCCCCTTTCGCTTGTTTGTTTATGATTGAGGAATATTAATATGGATAATTTAGGGAAAATGTGAGATAAAATAGAAAGATGCCTTATATTTAGGAACAAGTTCACCTCCCCAAATAGGTCTTATATTTATTTAGGAACGGAGGGAGTAATTAGGATTTGTTTGCTACCAGCTTGAAGAAATTGTTAAGGGTCTCCTTGGTGCAATTAGTGAGATAAAGTGGAAGAATTGGGCGAAATTGAGGGGAAATATTCGAGATGTATTTGAAGAAACCGTTGTGGATTGAGAAATTTCAAGAAGGGAAAGGAGAATCATCAAAGTCAGATGGAGATACACTGGCCTCTACGGCAGTGGGGGAGCTGGTGAATTCTCTTAACCAACAGAGAGTGTACAGGGAAGTAACTCTTGCCCTTAGAACAGGTCTCAGAGATGCTTGTGCTGAGTTCTCATTTCTTCGGGTCCGTGGACTCCATTCGATTCTCAAGTTCCTACGTAATGTGGCTGAATCTGATGCTACCATTGACCTATTTAATCAAACCCAATCCATTCCTGAACTTCAAGGTATGCAAGTTGTGTTGATTGGGAGATTATATTTTTTTTTTTAGTCTGTTTGGTTTTGAATTTCAGCTGGTTGTGTCCACACAGTGGTTCCAGTTCTCTTTCAACACTCTCTAAAAGAGACAGGAGACGACTACAATGATGATAAGGTGGCAAATTTAAATCATATATTTGGTGTGGAACCAATGAAGATAACAAGCCCATCAACCGATGCTGAAGTTGCATTGGGGCTTCGAGTATTGGAAGGTTGTTGTTTGCTTCACCCCCGGAGTACCTCTCTTGCCCATCAACACAATGCAATTCCAGTATGAATGCATTTTTTTTTTCTATGCAATAGCTTTTTATATTTCTGTTGGGAAAGAAATGATGTGGAACTGGAAGCATGTTTTCTTATTTCCATTACTGTAACTCATTGATGACAAAGAGGCTTGGTGTGGTACTTAATGCCTTGGTGAGGCTAATGACTTTTTATTATGTATATAAGCTGTAATTGCAAGGTCGCTGAAATTTTCCCACCTAAAACATAATTTAGCAGAATATACCATATGCTCCACATTTGACCAACAAATGCAGATGCAAGATTACATCATACAACCTTAAAAATGCTTTATCTAGCATTTCACCTTCTATTTAAGATTCTATTCATATAATTGTTGTTAAAGATTAATTGTGGCATTTATGCTTCAAATATTCTCAAATCTTGAAGAATGTTTGATTCTCAGCAACCATTATCCTCCTTAGAGTTAGACTATTGCTTTGTGCCTTTCACTGAGAATTTAGATCTGGTTACAACACCCCCAAAGCTTATCATTCTACTGTTGTTGCGGTGCCTTCATTACGTTCTTAAGAGCACGCTCAAATGATGTAAAATCAAAAACATTAAGAATAACATAATAAAACCCTCCAATTGTATTGAACTTTGTTGAGCAGAAACCCGCAGACATGCATGTAAATCACTCTATCCCATATAGCAGGGTAATGTAAATCATATTTATTCAGTTTTGGAAATCGCACTGTGACTAAATGCGTAGGCAGAGGGAATCAAATTTCTTTGACCTTTGCAGGTGCTGATGAATATATTATCCACTCGGGGTGTACTTGAGCAAGGTGCATGTTTAGACGCTCTAATCTCTATAATGGTGGATTCACCGCCCAATCAAATGGTAGAACTCTCATCTTGGCATCAGTTGAATGTGTGGACCAATTTTTCACATGTCAAAACACATTAATACTGGTATTTGCTAGAGATTCAGCAATAAGGAATTTAGTGAGCAGATATCCGAAATTCCGATGTATCATGCATTTCAATACAAAATATTGTTTTAAATATATAGGAACTGAAGATCCATATGTTTCAATTTTCCAGATCAAATTTATACTTAAATTCTTCCTTCATAGTTTTCCAAAGTGTTAGGATATAAAATTATCGCATACCGACTGACAAGAAAAATGATCTTATTTTTATGAGGTTTTATTTTTGTTCGAAGAAGCTAAAACAGTGAGTTATTGGCTTAGCTTCGAGACTTACCAATAAATGTGAGAAAAACCTTTCATCTTGATGCTTAGCTTAGAGTTTGTCAGAGGTTTGCTGGAACAAACATTCTTGCCATTACTTCTAAAAGTTGCATCACTTTTTGCTTATGATTTATTAGGATTTTGAGAAGTGTAATGGTATTATGGAAGTTGCAGACCTCATACGAGATAAGCAAGCAGAAGAAAATCTCAGGTATTGCAACATGCCAAATAGTCTCGTATTGATACTTATTTTTATTTGGGTTACCTGCTTTGGAGTCTACAATTTATACATCCTGTTAGGCTGTTACTCTAGTTTAGCTTTCCTCCCAATTTATATTTTTTTTAATGTATTATATCTAGTCCTTTAAGGCTCAGCTTTAATGCTGGGGTAATTCTTCTGTAAACGACAATTCCAAACCCATGTGCACTTCATACGAATGATTAGTTTTGAGGTGTCATGATTTTAAATATGTTTTATTTTTAGTTTTATGTAAGGAGTTTCTATGGGTTGTGATGAATCATGAGTTTCAGTTAAAAAAAAAAAAAAAAGAATCATGAGTCAGTTTCTAAATCTCGTTTTGCATATTTATGCCTGTGGAGGAGACCATAAGCGGAAAATATACTTCTACTTTTGAGTATTATTATTTCTAAAATAATCTTAGCGTCTTGTTTTTCATGCTGAGTCTAACCATTTAGCACATTTAATGGGGCAATTTCATTCCGCAGGTTGAAATGTGGGGAGTTTTTGTTGCTTCTCATTGGACATGTCAATGGAAGGGATAGGGCTCCATTGGCATCAGTACATGAAGATATAAGGCACCTACTTGGGGAGAAATCAGCTTCCTTGATTTGGGCAGCTAGTCAGTTTGGTTCAACACTGGATCCTGAACAGAGACTAACAGCTCTACAGATCCAAGCTCGCAGGGTGCTTGAATCACTGAACTTGTATTGAATTTTTTGGTCACATGAAGGACAAGTTTTGGCCTTGAAAAGTAGCTAACTGTTTCTCACCCCTCGCCACTAAACTACCCCTTAGTGGCTTGTATGTGTACTGAATATAGGAATACTGTCAATGAAAACAATAGCAATTCAAATGTATCTTTATTAGAAACTTCAATGAGAATGTGGTCTATGATGGCTATTCGCATTCTGAGTTGTTCCTGCTTAGGATCAATTTTCTTTGTTAACAATAGGTTTACATTTGTAGTTCAAGGTGCTTTTACATATTGTGCTCAACGAGATAAATTTAGAACTCAAAATGAATTCATGTATCAAGGGTAGAAATTCTTGGTTTTCTGATGCTCAAGGAGATCTTTGTTCAATCATATTTGTTTACCAATACAATATAGCATTCTTTCTCGAAAATGAACAATTCGCAAGCTTAGTTTTCTATAACTGGTAGCACTGGTATTTTGCTTCCATTTGTTTAGCTCAATCAGAAATTACTTTGTGTGTCTCTTGCTCAGTGTTATTCTTTACTGATTCAGGTTCATAGAAACCATCAGATCCTCGGTTTTCTCTAGAATTAGAGTCTAGCAGCATATGGGAGGCAATTTTACAGTCCTTATATCTTAAGATTATATTAATATATATACAATCTATAATATGTTTCTATGGTTCTATTTATACTGTAAGGAAAGGAGATAATGTTATTTAGTCCTATTTATATAAGGTATGTCATTAAATTTTATGCATGATTATACCATTTACCCCTTCATTTATTATGTGTTAGACTTTCTTTTTATGTGATGTAGTGAATATTTTCTTTTTACCAACGTGATATAGTAGATATTAAATATAAGTAAAGTTGGAAAGTTGTTAAATTTCATGATAGAATTAATGGAGTTTAAAGTTTTTCTTGGTTTATACTCCATCCATCCCTATATTTAAGAGCAAAAAATTTGAATGGTTTTATCCCTTTTTATAAGAGCTTGTCCAAATTTGTCAAAGCAATTAATGAGTTTTTTCTCACTTTACCCCATCATTATTCTCTCTATTTACATTTTCTTTCATACTCATTTATTACATTATTATCATATTTCTCTCTCTTATACACTCACACATATTAAGGAAATAGTTGAGAGAGATAAATGTGTCTGAAATAATTTTATTTTCTCAAGTTTACTCTTATTTATGATTGAGGATATAAAAGAGATAAATATGGTAATAGTGTTATAAATGAGTACGAAAGAAAATGTGAATAGAGAGGACTAATGGGTAAGGAGGGAAAACCTCGTTAAATGCTTTGATAAATTTAGTCAAAGAAAGGGATGAAACTATTCAAAATTTTAGGGTATTATTTATATACAGGGATGGAGAGAGGACTTGATTGTGTGATTCAAAAATCCCGCCTCAAGTCTAGCTTACTGCTTCTTGAAATCTTTTTTCAAATTGCTAAATTATATATTTAACCATTTATGTTTCATCAAGTCTCCTGTACTCTTTTATGTTAAAAATGTGCATTTTTCGTCTTTTTTTTAATGTCATTGGTTTCATTTAATGAAAAACTTTGACTCAACAAATTTAAATAGTGGTTTTATAATTAAATTCTCATAAAAATGGTTCATTTAAAATATAATAATGATTATAGTAAAAAAATTAAAGTTTGAGCATATTTTATCTTGGTTCAGAAACACGGACCGGATCGGTCAGTTCATACTAGAAACCAGCAAACCAGCATGGATCCAGTCTAGGCAGCCATTTAAACCCGGGGGGGGGGGGGGAGAAGAGACTCGAATAAGGTCGTGTTGGACCGGTGAAAACCGGTGTTAGCCCGGCAACCCGATAGGTTGGATGTAACATTCCAATTTTTATTCAAACTATTTAAATAATAATAATGATAAAAAATTGTTATTTTATAGTAAATAATATTTGCCTTATAATTATTCAAGCAAACAGAACTTACTAAAAATATGGTTATACAAATAAAACTTTAGTAAAAAACACAATGGATTAAAAACAATATAAATTAAAGAAGGGTTGAAGGAAATAGTAAAAGTAAATGTAAAAAGTTTAAAGAGGAAGAATTTAAAATTAAAATTAATTAATGAAAGAAATTAGAAAACATTGGGTCCTTAGCTGTAAGGGAAAATTCCAGAAAAAGACCCTCGAATTACACAAAGGACAGTTCAGTACAACGAATTTCGAAAAGGACAGTTCAGTACAATGACTGAACTGTCCAAACCCAAATTTAAAGGAAATGTCCAAAATACCCTTTGCACAACTAACTTGGGAATCCCTTAAGAGAAGTTGGTAATTCCTTAAGGGAAGTTGGGAATCCCTTGAGGGAAGTTAGGAAGCCTTATTGGAAGTTGGGAATCCTTGAGGGAAGTTGGGAATTCCTTAAGGGAAGTTGGGAACCCTATAATTGAACCAAGGGCATTTTGGACTTTTCCTTTAAATTTATCAAAGGACAATTCAGTCACTGTACGGATTTATACTGACTAGTCATTTATGAAATTCGCTGTATCAAAGTGTCCTTTTGATAATTCAAGGGTCTTTTTCTGGAATTTTTCCTAGTTGTAATTTACCCCAAAGTTTAATTTAATAAAATTTCAAACCCCACCGAGGCTCGCCTGTATGCTTCTCCCTGCGTGGATCTATAATGTCAGTCCCTGCTATTACTTTACAGATATTTTAGATAATCAAATCTACTTCTTTTCATAAAATTTCCTTAATGCAAGTTGTTCCACGTAATTTTGCCTTTCTAATGAAACCATTTTTGTACTGATTTGGATGAATTTTTGGGTAAGGATTTTGAGTATATTTGGAGTTTTGATAATAGAAGTCCATAAACATATAAACCTAAATTAGAAGAAAATTTTCATCAGTTGAAATTTTTGATTTGATGACTGTACGGATTTAAAATCAGTCTTTCTTGTTAAAAACTCTGTTTATGCTCTAAATGAGTTTTGAACTGATGGAACTTGGGTTAAATAATTTATTTGAGATATGAAAGGTATTATTAAAGTTCTAATCAATTTATAATGTTTAAAGAATTGAAGAATAGTGATTTATCAATTTTTATTGTTAAAACCTAAACATTAAGTTAGAGATTTTGTTTAATGGAATGTAATTATGGGTGATTTTGAAATCAAAATGAGTTGTTTAGGTGGAGGAAATATTTAGCTTGAGGTTAGAATAGATAATTGTGATATTAGAGAGATATTGGAATTTTTGGGTAATTATGTCAAAACTTTGAAATTTATATAATTAAGTCAATTGTTCAAATTGTATATTAAATTTGTATCTATATTATTGTGTAGCATGATTTGTAACTGAGTTGTGATTGTGGTGCCTTGGTTCCTCAAAGTTTGTTAGGATAAGTTTGGAGTTGATGTAAAAAAAGCAATGTTAGTGCAACAAACTTAACGAAATTTAGGAAAAAAACAACTTATACATATAAAAAAACACACTTTAATTTGATTGCTCTTGACTTTGCTGGTCATCACTACAAGTGAGACATGATTACGCAGGAATCTTGAATGTTCTTGTGACTGGCAAGCATGTTATCCAACTCCTGGGCAAACCTCATCATAGCTTTGGGTGGTAAGCACATAAGCACTGCTCTGCCCTCCTCTCCTTTATCATTGGTAGATGCGACAAAGAAACTCACTCCAGGAAGTGGGCCCAGCCCAGCCTTAGCAAGCCCAGCATACACAGCCTTGCCCCACCCAAAATCAACACTTCTAAAGCCAACACGTGACAGATCTGATATCATCCATGACCTTGCTGACATAAAACAAGGTCTTCCTCTAGTCACCAAAAGATCAGCAATGGAATGCACGTATTCTTCATTCACTTTAGACTTAGCTTTCTTCACTAACTCCAAAGCATATTCTAATGGGTTGTCACTGAGTTTCCCAGCAGTGGTAATTGCAGCTGGATACACAAAAGCATTACCATAATAACCAGCAGGTATTGGAGGGTTAAACCTACCTCGCCCAAAACGTGTATTTACGATTATCAAGGAGCGAACGTCATCATTTGGATCTAGTTGTAATGCCTTAGTACGACAACGCCAGAGACATGCTGTGAGGATATCAAACGTTGTGGATTGCCTAAGGTGATGGGGAATTAAACGACGAATGGCAGAAATCTCAGTGGGCCCAAAGAAAAAAGATTGTTGGACTGTGTCTGTTAAGGGAATAGTGGAGCCAGCATTTACTTGGTCAAACTCATGATGGGTGCAAGTGACACGTGGCGGGTTCCTTGCACTTAGGATATCTCTGTGCCAAATTGGAAGAATGGAGGGTTCACTTGCCCCGTTAGCCATTTCAGCCACAGCATTCATAAACTGCAAAATACCTGGTCCGTCAATCATGGTGTGATTCATGCGCACAGCCACTACGAAACCTCCACACTTGAGACGTGTGACCTGTACAATTTATGAACTTTTTTAATTAGCATTTGTACAAGAAAAATGTTACCAAACACAATTAGTCATAAGGCCTCACTAAATCCCTCGCTAAAAATATTATTTGTATATATAATGATATAATTGTAAGAAAATAATATAAAAGTGTCGTATAACATTAAAAAACACAAATATTATGGACTTTTTCTAAATTTTTGTACAATGTTTTTTATTATAGAACAATATTACTATAAAGGAAAAACAGAGTACGTAAAAAAAAGGTTATTAAAAAAAAGAGTACATAAAAAAAGACTTCTGATTCTACAAAACTTTTCAAGTGATAAATTTGACATCTCTCTCACATGTAACACAAAATATTTAAAATAAGCATTGATATTTGTATGAGCTAGGTTATATCTTAGAAGTTTAATTTATTTTTAAATAAACATTTTAAATTATTTCAGACTCTTCTGAAACAAAAAAAGAAAATAAAAGAAAGGATTGCGTTAAACGCCTTGAACCAACTTCAAATGAATATTTCAAAATCTTAAAAACAAATAAAATTAAAAGGATTGAGTTAAAGGTGGTAGGTATCATTGGGTAGTGGGGTACAGTAAAGAAAATCCTCAAGTCGAGTGTATAGAACCATTGGCTGAGCAAAGGTAACTAGAACAAAATGTTTTTTGTTTTTTTGTTGTAAAATAGAAGAAAATGTTTTGAACCAACGGTTAAACAATAAATTCTACAAGAGGACAAAATAGGACAGGTTTTGACCAATGAGAAGCATCTTTTAGGACAAAAACACGCAACATAGCTTTTCATCTCTCCGCGGTGTTCACTCATCTAAACCAGCCATCTCTTTTTCCTTCTTCTTCCGGCGAAGCGAGCTCGTGTTCAGCTGGGAAACAAGATCTACATTTTCATTCTTGAGGGGTGTATATATTCCGAATAACTTACCATAGTTAAAAAAAAAATAAAAATAAAAGAAAAGTGGTAGCTCGATCAGTTGAAGGAAATAGCAGTAGAATATTACCTGGATAAGTAAGAGGGGGCAATGAAGAAGTCCTTCAGAACCAGGAACATTGTATAGGAGGTCATCAAAGCATGGAAATGGAGGTTTAAGATTGTCACCAAACTGAGCTAACGTTACATCTGCATCAGCTTCAATAAAAAGAACACCTTTTCCATTACATTCAACTAAAAGTTTACGGCCAACTCCTTCCCTGAGCCTTCCTGCAAGTGGATAGTAAAATACCAATGTTTGAGCTAATGCGTCTCTGATTACTTTGACAGGGTCCCTCCCCACCATAGAAGCCTCATGACGGTAGAATTGAACCAATGGAATATGGGCACGTAAACTCTCTTGGTCGTCCAAGTCAGAGAGTGGTTTTAACTCATGAGGGGTTGGCTTTGCTGGAGCTATGAGTTCTGGTTGACGCCTCCTCACTGTAAAATTGAGATGAGAGGAAGTAAGCACAACAACCATAGTGTTTGCTTGGAAGAAATTAAAATGGGGAATCCCACACGAAAGGGAAAGATGATAACCCAAAGTAGCAGTGTCTTAATTTGAAGTGATTTTAATTTTCGTTTGTGGCTAGTATTTATAGTGGGACGAGTAGTGATCAACTGATTATTGTGCATGAGCTTCCTTAGGATTTAAAAAAAAAAAAAAAAAAAATCTGTGCGCCCAAAATTTACTACTGTCAGCTGAAACACCCTGTAAGCCGCAAATATTGCAAAAGACGAAATCGAATTTGAATATCTCTACGTATTAAATTTTATTCAAATATAAATGAGGGTATAAAATCAACTTCGACTTGGGCTTTTCATCTCAACAATATTAATACATATAATGCCGTCTTACTTTCGAAGTTTTCCTGCTGATCTGTAACTTTCAGATGGCACGGTAAATGTAGGAGAAATATAATTTTGACTGTGACTCCGCCTAATAAGACATGATTTCTTTTCTCGGACTGAGGTTTCAGAATTGTTGTGATCTACGGGTAGTAACATTATTGGTTAGTTGGACTAATTAAACTGTTGATTAGTAGTATAAAATACTAAAGCACTATAAAATTTACTTATGTACATATTTCTCAATCTGCAGCCTGACCTAGATGAGCCTTCGCCAAATCTAGTATATTTTTTATGCGAGGGCCCCTGGGACGTAATGGAGTAGACTATTTACACAGGGTTGGAGTGTGAGACTATGTGCTTTTCAAGCCTAAAGTTTTTAATAGGCATATTGACGTGAATAGGAAAAGTATCCTGATTATGACCAATTTGCAAAATAAGACAGGACTACATATACATGGATTCGTCCCTTCCTAGGACCATTTTGTAGAACCGAAGAGATTTACGTATACATCATTTTCTTTACTAGTTATAGATTTTATATTATGAAAACGTGATTTATATGATTTATTTTGCCAAATTTATATGATTTTACCATCGACGTTTTTATTGTTTTCATTGTTATAAATTACATGTTTGTATTAGGATAATTGAAAGTGATTATATATGTGAACAAATTTAAAATTGATTGATTCGCAAAACAACATACTGTGTTATGTCATGTAAATCTTAATTAAAAATTATAAAATTCGTAGTACTTGCTATAATAAATTAATAATTTCCCTCGGGGCGTGACAATACATGGCTGGGTGGAACTCAGAAGGTTATTCTGTTCGATTATGCATGACAAGCATTATAAATTCACGGGAAGCCTATCCACACCAGTATGATTTGTGTTCTGATCAATTATAAATAAGTATATTAGATTTGACGTAAAATTTTTAATCTGATATAGTTGTTTAAAAAGATTAACTAACTGAAAAAAAAATTATTTTTTTCAACTTGTAAAATAAAAAATATTGAAAACATGAGAGCTAAATTATTTATGTACTAGTTAATTTTTTTAAGGTGTCAAGTTAGATTGAAAATTCTACATTAGACCTAATATGTGTACTTGTGATTGGTCAGACCACAAATAACGCAGTACATCGGGTTCACGTAAGAATTTATCAGTTTAAGAATAGCTCCCCCAGCTGTCATCATGCAAAGGGTTTTTTATTTCATTAATTCACTCCTACGTATAAGAGATCTTTACCAAATAATTTGATCAAATTAGCTGTGTGTTAGTTAAATATGTTAATATGGTATGCTTTTTTTTTTTTTTTTTTTGAAAACATCCTAATAATTTTACTTAAATTCCTTTATTTTCTTAATTGATTAATGTTGAAAAATGTAAATAAGGATGATTTGAGAAAAATGACAAAAATTAAAAATACGATCAAATATTTTGTATCAATATCAACTCTTAAGATAGGTCATATATAAATATATCAATATGCCCTAACCTATCTTTATCCTCACACTCTCTCTCTTATTTAATTTGTTTATTATTGAGGAACATTAATATAGGGATAATTTAAGAAAAAGTTGAGAAAAATTAAATAGAAATCTTATATATAAGATCAAATTTACCTCCATAAATAGGTCCTATATTTAGTATCGGAGGCAGTAATATTTTATTCATGGCATAATTAACAATACTCACTGCATTAGCGTTGAGCATTAAATAAAATCCTTTTTTACTAAACAAAATTAATATTCGTTGCGCTTGAGAAACTCAGAGCCATTTATCGCCATTACAAAAACCCAACTGATCTGAGGATGCAATCGAAGCTATGATAACAAGTTCCCTGTATAGTCCTAATCCCTTTTTCGTTTCCATTTTTAGGTCGTCTTGTTGACATAATCTTAGGTGAATGAACCTACAATCAGACAACAGCTAGATTATAAGTTCAAAAGGCATTATATAAAGAAGACTAACAGTATTAAGATTCCTCGAGAAGATCATGCGCTTTAGATTATTACGCCTTGAAGTTAATTTATTGGAGAAATCCATTAAAAAAAAAAGTTTATTGAAGAAAGCAACTCCTGGTGAATGGCTTTAAAGTCTTTACAGTTCGATTGAAAAGGTCAAACCCAATTTGTTAAAATGAAAGTTACTACCTCCTTACTCTTGGCTTTTGAAAAATTGTTAGAGCAGATCTATATTGTATATTTGGGAAAATTGGCCATGAATTTTGTTTTTGTTTTTACATTCCTACATTTATGTATTGTAAAATAAATTTTGACGGGGGATTGGAATATGTCCATTATTTTTGATCCATTTCATTACAACATTTCCCACATAAACTAGCAGGATAACCCGTGCGTACGGCTTGGTTTGTTTCGCAACTTACAGAAGATATTTGAAAAGTAGTGTAGTAAGTTACTAACAGTTAATATATATAAAATTACATGGCCCAAAGCCCCAAACATCAACAAAGATATAAACTCAAACCAACACACCCTACATATATACGTTAGGGAACTACACGCAAGACATGATGAATTTAGAATTGTGTCCATTACTGATATAGTCACTAAGCATGTTATCAATCTCTCTGGCAAAAATCTTCATAGATTTAAGCGGCAAGCAAACTGGTACCACAATACCATCTTCTGCTCTAGCAATATTCCTACATGCACTAAAAAAGCTCACCCAAGGAAACGAGCCTGCAGGCCCACCATACATTGCCTTGCCCCACCCAAAATCAGCATCTCTAAGCCCGACACGTGTCAAATCCGACACAATCCATGACCTCATCACAGGCGTGAAGCAAGGCCGTCCTCTTATCACCATAAGATCCGCCACAGATTTTATATACTCCACCGTCGCCTTACCTTTTGCCTCTTTCACCAACTTTAATGCATACTCAAGTGGGTTTCTAGAAAGCTCCCCTGCCGTTGTAACGGTAGCAGGGAACACAATACCGTTACCGTAATAGCCACGTGGCAGTAACGGAGGGTCTGTTTGCCCCTCATATTGCAAACTAACATGAGACGAATCTCCTGGTGTGGTTCTAGCTCTAACGATAAGGTGCGACAACGCCAGAGGAATGCGGTCAACATCTCAAACGTAGTGTGTTGACCATGGTACTTAGAAAACATTTGACGGAGGACTTTTAACTTGTCGGATCCGAAGAAGAAAGAGTTTTGGGACATAGCATCTGGCGTTTTTGTTTTTGTGTCATCATCAGGCATTTCCATGTACTCTTGGTGGTTGCATATAATAAGAGGTGGGTTCCTTGCATTTAGGAGCTCTCTGCACCAAACTGGGGTAATTGAAGGCTCACTAGCACCCCTCGCAATCTCCGCTAAGGCTCCTAAGAATTGAGCTGTACCAGGAGCATCAAGCATGGTGTGGTTGATGGAGTAGGCTAAAATGAAACCACCACACTTGAGGCGAGTGACCTATTGATAAAAAAAAAAAAAAGCAACATTAGCGAAGCATGTACGTGGCATTAATAATTTTGTAGGGTGGTGGTTTCTTCCGCTATTTTCGCAAGTTGAGATGGGTTTGTGGTGCTATAAAGGTTAAATTAGGAGATCCTATTATTAAAAGTAAATTGGGCCATATACTTTTTTTTTTTTTTTTTTTATCAAGCATAGGAATATTCCAATGGAGACAATCTATGGGAGACAGTCATATTTGAAGCATTTATCATGCACTAATGGTGTGTTTGAATGGAACCAACACATAGTTAGTCTAACATTGTAAAGCCTCGTTAAATCTCTTAAAGTCTTGAGTTCGAATCTCAGGTGAGACATTTGTGTTGGGAAGAGAAGCCACAAACCCCGAAACTTGAGTAGCGGGTTACTAGGGTATGTGGTAATAGATCCAAAAAAGGTGTGATATATGTGTATATATATATATGTATGTGTGTGTAATAGTGTGTTTGAATGGAGAAAGAATTAGAGGAAGGAAAAAGGGCCGGGGGGGGGGGGCAGGAGGGTAAATTGATTTTCTCTTGTTTAGATTAAAGGAAGAAGCTGAAAATTATGGGAAAAATGAGAGGATAAAATGGCGTGGAGCCAATGCAGTTTTACCACAACCCCCCCCCCCCCCCCGGCCCCCAAAAAAAAAAAAAATCCAAATATTGGAGAGCTTTTGGAGAGAGAACTATTCTCTCAGAATTATCCCTTATGAGTCCTCGATGCCAACCTCTACTCTCATCCTTTTTTGATTAACTTTTATATACTTATAATATTAACAATTATATTGTAAATATAATTGTAATAAAAGGAGTTTAACAACTGTCATGATTTTACATTAAATGTTTTATAATTGCTCGTCATCTAATGCACTTCTACAGTAATGCACGTGAATTCTCTTGAGAAGAATTACTTGGATGCACATTTTGTCTATAGGCAAAATAATTCGCCTAGGCCCCCCCCCCCCCCCCCCCCCAGGTCCCAAACACTCCGTCTTTGATCAAGCAAGACGAGCCCAACCACGACAATGAAACCTGTCAAAGCCGTAACCAACCACGATTATTGGAGGCACTACAGCACAACTCTGAGAGATAGAAGAGCAGGACCCCAGCAAAAGGACACATGAATGCATTCTAAAATCCCTAGCAAGAAGCTCTCTGAAACATTCTCACCACCTACCTCTCATTTGTACTTTGTAATTGTAATGCTTTCATTTACCTTGGTTGTACCTCAAAATGGATCATTTTTTCACTGTAATCACCATTACTGGTGACCCATCATTTAATCAATACTATACTTTTTCTCTGTTTATTTCCTTTACTAAAGTAATAATTTCAAAGTTATTTAAGGGGAATTACTCCAACACCAAACCATCATGATACATTACAGAGATTTATGGAAAATTTTGAACTGTTTTGTTTGATAAAAAAAAAAGAAAAAGAAAAAGAAAGAACAGATTTATATTTCAGAAGGATCTGAAATAATGGCTGAAAGCCACAGCAAGGGCACAAAGCTTTTATTTTGGTTAAAACTTGATTTGACTAATAATATACATGCCAACTTGAAGGGCTAATGCAGATAAGTACAAAAAAGCTGGGCAAACATAAAGTCAAATGATGGAAAACGCTACTAATAAACAGTAAGAGGAAATTAAATACAATTACATCGTATATCAAACTTTTGCCTATAATTTTTCCGTACACTTCTAGCTTCTAATGGCCAAAACTCAAAACTCAACTTCTTCATACTGCTTGACAAACAACTTTCTATTGCATATTCAAAGGTGAGTTGAAAAGAATGCCCTCAAAAAGTTTTTCCAAGGATGTTCAATGTCTCATACCATGTGGCTGTCCAAGTGCTTGCAAGGATATTAGGGTAAAGATTCTCGAGACAGAAATAAAAGACTCAAGATTTTGGCTTCTTCGGTGCATTTAAATTTGATGGCTCGCCTTTCCTCTTTATTCCCAGGAAGTGCTCCACCTGACAGGAGGTAAAATGTTTTCAGTAATAGACAAATGCGAAACTCAATTGAAATGCAGCATTCGAGGGGGGAAAACAAAAATTAAAAAGCCCAGATCATATACAGCACTATCAAGGAAAATTTAGCTTCATCAAGTTTTTAAGATATAGTACATCCTGATCCAAAGATCTAAAACTAAAAATCCAGATTGTCCACGTTTTGATCAGTAAGGATTGTGCAGTCAGAGAAGCATATTCAATGATAAGTATAAATTACCTTTCGATCACCAAGCATTGGTGTCAAGCCCCCAGGAAGATCCTTCTCAACGGTGGCAAACCCACTTTTTGGGTCACTAGTTTGTCTGGAAAGAAAAAAAAAGGCAGTTTGTCAATATGATGAAAACAAAAAGGAGGGGGGGGGGGGTGCTGTACATTTCCTTAATATGTAGATCTTAAAAAAAAATCCTTAAAACGTGAACAAGTCTGTGCAATCAATTCTACCCCTACAGACATAAGCCCAATCTGGAGCCCAAGTAAAAAGATAAAATACTGTTGTATAATATTAATAAAAGTTTGAAATCAGTTCAGCGTTAGCTGCTGGCCTATAGAAGATATCAGTGCCTACTTTATTTGCTAAAGCCAATCAGTGGGTTCCCCCCAATTGTAATCCATACAGATATCCTTCTCCCAGATTCCTCTCTACCCTATCTATCCGATTCTTCGATCACCTCTTCTCTATTCGGTTTCTTCTCTACCTCCCCGTTCTTCCCTCTCAACTCTCTTTCCTTTCTATCAGAATTACGAATACACATAATAAACCACTTGTGTAAAACTACGACAGCAAACAATACCCATGTTCAGAGCATAGCACAACCACAAATACACAGACAGGTACTACATTTTCATTTAAAAACATCTAAAAGTTAACTAAAACATATATTGACAGGTAATACATTTCATGTTGCACGACAATAATTAATAGAAAGGCCTTACAACTACTGCTCCTTTAAATTAAAAACATGCCCTGGCTTAACATTTCATGTTGCACAATTATAATTAATAGAAAGACCTTACAACTACTGATCCTTTAAGTTAAAAACATACCCTGGCTTAACATGACCGCTGAGAACGAGATAGGGTGTCTTCAAACGAGCTTGAGATTCCCTCATTCTCTCCACAGACAAAGAGGGCGTATCAGAACTCTTCATCTGCTTCATCTTCAATTCTTCATAATACTGCTTCATACGCTTCTCTTGCTTCATTTTGCCTGGTCCTTTACCATGGAATTTATGAGAAAGCAACCGAAAGGCTTCTTTAGGAGTCAACTGGCAGAAATAAAAGAAATTAATGAAAAAAGGATAAAAGATGCCCAGTATTACTTTTAAAGACCTAAAACATTGAATTCAATGGTATGCATTTGAAGCCAGTGCAAATTTCAAACCTCAGCAAAAATCCAATTTTATGGATCATGCAGCAGTAGCGTCTAATATAGATTAAAATATCAACAAGTGTACGCAAAAATGCAAATGTATATGCAGAGGAAAATATGAATTGAAATATCAACAAGTATGCACAAAAAAGGAGATAGAGGATCTCCTTGCCACACAGTCACAACTTGAACTATAAACCACTCTTTTGGTTCACAATTAACCATGATAACTAAAGTAACAGACAAGCAGCAGTAAATCCATTTTCTTCATCTGAACATATAGCCCTTGCAACAAAGAATTTTACCAAGAACTCCAAAATCTATTTGTTTTTTTAAAAAAATCTATTCTACCCAAACTTGATTCTTTAAATCGGTTTCCTATAAAATCTATTCTGAAAAGCTAATCCAAACACACCTTATATGTATCAATTAGAGATTGATGGATAAAACATCCAATTTTGCAATGTCAAACTCAGTATTTTACTTAAGTTTGCACCCCTTGGGTTCGTTCTTAGCAAACATGCTCATGTAATGCTGATCAACTATAACATAATGCAATTCTATACGACGTATAATTGTGGTCAGATCATGGAACACTTACAATTCTCCCAAACTCGTCTGTCCTCTCAATGCGGATCTCTTTTTTAGCAAGTGCATCCTTTGATTCATCATCATCATCGACAATCCCAACCAGTTTGCTTTTCTTTTTGTCCATGTTTCTGCCACCCCATTCAACAGTTTCTTTAAGTGTTCCTCGATCTTTAAGAAGTCTTAATGCACCCGACAATCCTTTACCCACTGCAACTTCATGGATAGATTCGTCAGGGACAGTCTCCTCCTTGTCTTCTGAATCTGGCTTTTCATCTTCACTAGTTTCTTTAACTTCCATCCATCCACCAGTCTCGTCATTCTTTCCTTCATCGGGAACATTTGCTTCTTCATCTTCATTCATGAAAACATCTTCACTTTCTGGTTTTCGTGCCTCTAAAATTTTTAAAAAAAATAAAAAACAAAGCAAGTTGATATAACATCAATTCAGATGTGAACTCAAGAATGAACAAAAAGAAAACAAGAGAGGACATGGATTAAAAAAATGGATACTGAAGTGGCAGAGAACTTAGAGAAATAGTAAAAGAATTTGAACGATTCAAAAGACAATTTATTAGCTGATGGGCCTGGTTCAATTAGGGGCCAAGTTTATTCAAAGGAAAGGAACAAAGGATTATTTGATACAAGTAAAGCTGATGAGTAAATTAAAGAGGCTGAGCTGGAATCTATCAAGGTTGCCAAGGCAACAAGAGCTTAGTAGGAGCATTTCTAGGAAGACACTGTTTTTGCAAAGAGAGGCCATAACCTCTCAAAAGTCAGTAATAGTATTTCATTTCTGCTGCCATTTTCATCTCTATAGTTGCATTCACTATTTTAGATTGGTTAATGCTCACCAGCATAATTTTGCCTCTATTTTGCTCATTCATCACTGAGCCGTACACCAAAACTTACTCAGCATTGTTAAAACATGTTAGCTCCAATCTTTAGTTAACACATTTACACTTCAAATTTTAGTTACTAATAACAGAGAGACATGAACTAAAATACAATTCCATTTTTCATTCGATCAAGATGGCAATTCTGAGACGTTTGCATAATATAAATTGTCACACAATTAAATTAAAAATTACCTTCATCGATCTGAAGACCCCAGACAAATTCTTCCATCTCAGTGAAGACCACCTTGTTTTCTGAATCACCAGGTGTAAGATTTTGATCATCTACTGTCTCTTTACCAGGATTTGAGGAGGCAAGCAATGCAATAGCTTGGGGGCCAGATGCTGCTTCTTCCTCTTTCTTTTTAATAGCCAATCTTCTAGCTCTTTCTAATGATTTATGAAGATCGTCGTCGTCATCTGCAAAAACTGGAGCTTCATCCTCCTCAGTTTTAACATTTTGTGTTTGATTTAGACGCAATAGTTTAGAAGCTTCATCTGCTTTGGCATATGCAGACTGATAAGCATCATTTCTCTTCTCAGCCTCCAGCCTCTCTTGCTCTTCCTTGATGGCCTGCCTCATAGCATCATTCCGAGAACCAAGATCACCAACACCCAATCCTGCAGAGACAGCTTCGGCTTCAAGGGCATTGAGGTCTAGCTTCTCTTTCTTCCGCAAGGATTTTTTCTTCTTGGGCTTCTTAAATTGAAGCATTTCTTCATGAGTGTAGTAATCAGATGATACCTTTCCCGATGAATTCAGATCTTCAAAGGTGTTTGTGGAGACACCTGTTAACCTTTTTCGAAGCTGGCAATAGGATAAACAAACACAAGAATGAAGCGATCAAATCATAGTTGAGTAACAAAGTTCCAATAAAAATGACAGTAAGACAAGAAGCCACAAAAACAAAGAGATGACACAATTTCTAATTTGATATGAAAAAGCCTATCACCCTAACATAACTAGAGCTACTTTCTAACAAAATACTACATAAATGAAATGGCTAACCTCTTGAAGTTTTTTTTCTGCTTCTTTAGAAAATCTTCCCCTCTCATCCAATGTTAAACCCTACATAAAAGAGTAAGATTAATTGTAAGCATCATCATCACAAACACCTTTACTCAATCATCTATTGGTCATGAGTTTAAGAAATACAAAAGGCATCAAACCTCTTCAGCAGCTGGATCATCATATTGTGGAAGTATTTTCTTCTCTGCAGTGGGATCATCATTAAACCTGAAATTTAACAAACAGGTTCAAACTTTATTCTTGTTTGATGTTGCTATTCTTCTGTTGACAAAAAAGGAAGCAACAGAAATGGCCATCTTACTTATCATCATAGACGCCAGTTTTCTTTTTTGAAGCCTTGTAAGCTTCATCCCGCCGTTTTTGTTCTCCAAGTTCCACATTCTCAAGCATATCGATATCTGCCACGTCAGAACAAATAGCTCTGTTACACAAAAAATGTGTCATTCAGAGAATGCAACCTTGAGTAACGTGAGAGCACAAAAAAGCTGTACCTTGATTAATGTCACCATCAGCAAGTATGGGCTGATCTTTGATTGTTAGAACTACAGTACCACCTTCCATTACTTTGTCAACACCATGAAGAACTTTAACCCCAGCTAAATTATCTGAGAAGAAAATATTTGATCTAAGTTATTTTGACCTACGAGATTATCACAAAGAACATTTAGATTCAAGTTTCTCAGAAATATAAATGACAGGCCAATCACTGTGGATGGCTTGTAGGACAGCGGCAAATGTTTATTCTTGGCACTCAAGATATATTCTATCATCAAGATTTTTTTCTTTAATGCCCTAAAACAGAAACTTGAGGTAGCAGAGTAAAAATTATGTTTTAATGCTTTGTGTTATTTACTATACTTACCTTTTATTAAAATATTTTATAAGGGTTATACTGTATGATACTACATATTTATTATTTTTCCTGTGTCATATTTATTATTTTACCTCTGTCCCTGATTTTTCTCATTGGTAATCTCTAAACAATGCAAAGATAATGTCTTCCTCTCCCAATTCCTAAAACGTTCAATTTCTTTAAGAAATAAATCTTTATCTATTCTCATATGCATTATCTTCAAACATTAACATTTCTTTTATATTTTGCAGATAATATTTTTTATCTTATATTGGAACAACACAGACAAGAAATGTGGCAAAAGGATTAGTTTTCAAACATTCAACTGGTTAGATGTCCTATAATTATTGAAGTCTTCCAATCTTGTATAGACCTAAGGCCAATTTATTGTTAAAGCACATGCAATGAGATTTGGGCCTCTCTCCACTAAACACCCCCCCCCCCCCCCAAAAAAACAGAAGATTTAATGTTTTATAAATTTAAGGGTTAAAGTCCAATACGCACCCATTATAAAAGTCCATTACTATAATTGCCCCTTTCAACTGTCATTTGTGCTGGCTGCTCCTTGGACAATTGTCAATTGGTAGAATTGCACGGTGACCCTAAATTTCATTATTTTTCATTTCAGTTTTACACTGTCCTGACTAAAATTTAGCAGTTTGAATTTATTTATAAAACATTAAACCTGAACTGCGTAAATTTCAATCAATGGTAGAGATAGGAAGTGGAGAGAAGCCAAATCCCATGTAATAAAGGTCACTGGGTACTGTTGAGAGAAAAGAAAATCTTTCTTCATAATGCTATGGGTCATCTGCTAACTAACAAGAATCAAGACACTTTTAGAAAACTATTCAAACACAGATATGGGCTTCTCTCCACTAACCTCCCCCCCCCCCCCCTAATGTACTATAGATTTAATTATTTTTCTATTGCAGTTTTAAATTGACCTGACTAAAATTTAGTCTAAGTTTATTTATAAAACATTAAATCTGAACTGCCCAAATTTTATTCTAATAGTTGAGATAGTAAATGAAGAGGAAGGGTTGCGGAGACAAGGCAAATCCATGTAATAAAGGTCATGGGATACAGTTGAGAGAGAAAAGAAAAAATCTGCCTTAATAACGCTATGGGTCATAGAAAACTATGCAAAGTCAAACATATATATGGCCTTGCTTTGTCAGGATAGTTCTGATTCCAGACAAAGATAGCCTATCACCTCTGTAGTCACTGTAGAGTAATGAAACACAGAAGCCAAGAGAGGAGTCTAGTCCATGTGGGATACAAAACTCCTCCTTTAGCATTGCAATACATGACCGGTTTTTCAATCTTGAAAAACATGTTTCATAAAAGTCTACAGACACCCTCCAAGCAGAGGCAAGACATACAAAACACGCTAGAGGTGAATAAGCTGATTTATACAGCATATCTGCACAGTGGCACCTATGATATACAGCATGTAATGTGCAAGAAAACAATAGATCATTTATGCGAATTAACTCCATATTGATTGCATATATCAATATGATGCTTTCACTTATTATGGAGTTAATTCTCGTAAGTTGATCAATTATTTTCTTTATACGTCAAAAGATGCATATCACAGTTGCAAGTACATCATGTTCGTGAGCATGCTATATTTCAACATGTTATTCTGTGCTGTCTTCGATCCCCAAGTCATGCCTTTAAAGAGAAGAAAATAGGAAAAGGGCTTTTACCCATACATCCATGGCTAGAAACTTGGTTAGGAGTTAAGATTTAAAAGGGTTGCTCTAAAAAGAGAAAAATGCGACTTTGATATAGCTGCTGCTTTTACTGGTCAAACTTATAACCAGAAAAATAAGATGCCTACAGGTGGTCAGGAAGTCTTTTGTTAAAAGGAATTTTGGGCACTGTTTAAAACTATTTGACTTATATTAGTTATTAGCTTCTCTGGAGGAGGGAATGGATAGAAGGGGGTGTAAACTTTACCAGTCGTATATTGGGTTGCACCCTCATCTTCACTTCCTTCCAAAGCAATGTTGTCCTGTGAAAAATAAATATCATGTCATCAATTAGTCATGGAATCAAAATTTCTTGTAGAAATATTCAAAGCTTTGAAATTAAAAACAGGAAAACGAAAAAAAAAAAACACAATAACCTGTTCCTCAAAGATCTTTGAGAGCTGCAATGCTTTCTCCTTTTCAGCATTCTTTTTCTCCTCAAGTTTACGGCTTTTACTGACCCATGATAAGATCTCAGAAGCACCTTCAGATTGCTTGTTTAACCTTGCTTCTTTCATCCTGTCATCCAAAACAAAGCATAATTAAGAGTTGTCAAAATAAAATGCTATCCATACTTTTAAACATAATGCATGTTTTGATGATACAATCAGATAATATTACTTTTAAAATCTACAATAAAAAGACCAACTACAATTACAAATGAAAACAGATGAGGTAAATAATAACATTCATAAAAACTTGTGACCAATATAGCACAGATTCTGTTGATTATTAAGATAAGCCTAAAATCCGGCGGCCCCAATTGCAACATGTTAATAAAATGAGCAAGTCAGCAGACATGGAGAAAAATCCAGGTATTATACCACATAATAACAACGTACTAGCATCCAGTTTGGGGTGAAGTCTCTAAATTACAGCTACCACTCCAAATTTCCTATCCAACAGCTAAAAGTGTTTTCTAAGTTAACATTAACATTTGTGTCATCTTTCAAATTCTTAGTATAATCGTTATCACGAATATTTAAGGAAATATCAATGATCTAGTAATATTTGACCAAATCAGAAAATAGTTTTCCAGATATGGATCAATCCTTTATCTAGAATGATCTCTTCACTTATTCAAGATATGCCCAACGTCTCGTAACCACATTCCCACCAAATATAGTTTTTTTTTTTTTTTCCATTTAATTTCTCCCTCATCAAAAACAGTCACAATCTCCTTTGTATCTTTATTGAACAGCACAAATAATTTAGGCATTCAGCAGTTTCACAGACATAAATGGGTTACACTTTAAATTATAGAGATAATTTGCCATAAAAAGAACACTACGGAGATAATGATACAACAGAAATAGAAAAATTAACATTCCAACATATTGATATAAATTAGTAATAATCCTACTCTTTTCATTTTCTTCCATTTTTTTGTTTCTCCATCAACGGTTTTTATTAATAAATAAATTATGTTTCACATGTGTTTCAAACTGGTTCGCTATTTCCCACATGACCAAGGCTTTTTAATGACATTAATAAATGTGTTCTCATTTTAAACGCTTACTTTTTGCCCATGGATTTTATGTTCTCACTCTTTCCATAATGATTTATTCATATGAAAAAGAGTGAAAAAAATGGTGTAAAAGAAATGTTTCACAATTTGAAAGAACAGAAATTTCAGCAGAAATACATTTAAAGCTCCATTGTTATATCAACTATTATCGTATAAGTCAAACTATGACAGGGATTAGTGTACTCAATAAATTCGAACAATATGCAAAAACAGAAATTTTGAAGGATTAAAATTAGAATAGGGGTGCAGTAAGGCATAATTTTTAAAGCTTTAGTTTAATTTCAAGAACATTTCTCAACATTCTAAAGCATTTTGCTACAATAATGTTTTAAATTAAGTTCAATTCTTTGAAGATTTTACACCAAACATTTAAAAAAAATGGAAGATATGGAAGAAATAAAATATGACCAAAGCAAGAAACAATATGGCTGTCTTCAGTCATTTCCCTATTCTTAAGGGACCATTGGGTTTTGTCACTAGCTTATATTATTACCTAGAATCGTCTAGAAGCATACAACTTATCACCATATTAGTATTAAACATTAAACATGTAGATAGTAGCCTTTCTCGCTGGAAGAAGTAACAAACTTCCACTTAATAATTGCAGGATCTAGCAGTTAAAATAGGTACAAAGGTTGTTCACAAAAAATAAAGTGAAGTGGTTTAGAAAGGAAAAAGGACAAAAAAAGAAGAAGAAACAATGCAAGCATAAAAAGATAAACAAGAAATTGAACTTACTTCAAAATGCGTTGCTCGAGTTCCGTTGCCGATGGATGTGCTGAGGCCTCACCATTTTGCTCACTGTCATCCATATTTGATGCCTTCCCTTGCTTGCCGACCTCCTCATCTCTCTTGTCAGGGATGTCAACTTTGTAATCATCATCTTTGCTCCGACTATAATCTTCTTCAAGAGTCTTCCTGGTCACTCTATCTCTTGACCTTTCTTTATCTTGATCTGCTTCTCTATCTTTGTCTCTAATCTTATCCTTCCCCTTATCTCTGTCTCCATCTCTGTAGCTTTCCCTATCCCTTTCTCGATCTCTATGCCTCTCTCGCTCCCTTTCCTTTGGTTTGTCCCTTTCCTTTTCCTTTTCCCTATCCCTGTCCCTAGTTTTCTCTTTTCCCCTCTCCTTCTCTCGCCCTCTATCAGTGTCTTTCTCTACCTCCCTTTCCTTCTCACGTTCCTTATCCTTACCTCGTTCCTTCTTATCTTTGTCCCTATACTTATCTCTATCATAGTCCTTCTCCCTAAATTTATTATCTTTAATCCTATCCTTCTCACGTTCATCCCTATCCTCTCTCTTCCTCTCTCGGCTGCCTATTTTATCCTTTTCTAAATCTCTTGCCTCTTTTTCTCTTTCTTTTGAATTATCCTCCATAGTTCTCTTTTGTTTATCTCGGTCTTTACTTCTATGTTCCTTGTCTTCTCCTCGACTGCTATTCTTCCTATCCTTGCTTCTATGCTTGCTAGACTTGTCTGTACCCGCTATTTCCAAATCATCATATTGTTCCCTCAATGGAGAATCCTCTAGATCATCCCTACCATCCCTTGATTCATACCTCAATTCAGACCATTCCTTGTCCATTGAAACAGCTGCAAATAAATGGGCCAACCACACATCGAGCCAAGTCAATTACCAGATCATGCATAACAAATGCCTTGAGAATTTTACAAATTGATGATAATATAAAGAGATTAATAAACAGAATACAAATACACAACAAATCCAACATGGCACAACAACGCAATCCAAAGCATAGAAGTCGCCAGCACTCAAAAAAAAAAAGGGCAAAAGAATATAAACCCATTACAGAACATTCAATCAAAAATCAGCAATCCAAGTTAAATAAACAAACTCAAACTGTAAATACTCCTAGGTTCAAAAGCACCAATATTCAAGCAAAAATACGACCATCAAATTCAAAATTAAAACAAAAAAATTTCCAACAAAGTGACAGCGTCCAACAGTGTTGAAACACACGCAGGGAACATATGACACGACAAACAAATTCAAAGCGAGATTGAACAAAGCAACCTCACCGGATTTCGGGAGAAGACAAAGCCCTAGGGTTCCAACCTCCTACAATACTTGCCGGAGAACAACCACACAGAAATTACCACAGTGGCCGGCGTCCGACAACAGCGAGCTCGACAAGTTCGGAAACCTGGCTCGTCGACAAAGAAGAACGATATTCTTCTTCTACCAAAGAAGAAAATTTTATTAGCTTTTCTTCTTATGCCAGACGATTTTGCGCGTTGTTACCAGAGATCGATAAGCCTAAGCTAAACCCCGTTTAATCTCAGTGAGAAGGTTGTGCTTTTTTTTTTTTGTACATTGTGTTTTATTGTTGTAGTATTACATGAAGATTCTCCCAGGCTTGCCGTTTTGGACTTGGAAAATACTGTTCATTCATAGAGAACAATATTGGTCCTCACTTAATAATTTGATGCCCAACATGCGCATTTTGGGCTCAATCAGATTTTCCCTTTCCTGGATCAACTGATTATTTCTCAAATCCATTGGACTAAACAAACCTTAATTTGTTCATGTAAAAAAAAAAATAATTTGTCAATAAGATCATTCAGTCTGCAGAAGTTTTGATGGAGTTTTTTTCTTATAGAAATGGAAGTGAAAGAACTGGGATGAAATTGAAATTTTAAATCATGATTGGTATATCAATGAAAGTCCTACATAAATTTCAATTGATAAATGTAATTTAAATATGAAGTCATTAAATAATAATTTTAAAATTAAAAATATGTTCTATTAGAAAATGGAAAATTAATTATTCAATCCATACAGTTTCATCGAGTTTGAAACTCACCTAGTCTGTGAAACCACTTTCATTACTCATCAAAAGGATGAGTAAAGGGTGATCCTCCACTCTGAATTGTCCAAATCTAATATGGGTGGTACATATTTAATATTGTGGAGGTTATGATTTTTAAATATGACTAGACCCCTTAAAACAATTAACTGTTTAGATAAATTTATTTTTTTTCAACTTGCAAAGTTAAGAAAACAAAAAAAAATAATTTTTCTATTTGACAAGTAATTGTTTTAAGGCATCTCGTCAGATTAAAATTTTCACATCAGACCTTATGTGTTTGCTTGTGATTTAGGAGATTCAAATGATAGGATAAACTGGATTCACCTAAAAGTTTCTTGCCTCTCTAATACCATTATCATATCTTTTATTTTAATCAATCATAAAATAAAATGAATAAAGTCAAATAAACAATTAGAAATATATTGTTTGTAATTTATTTAATTTGGTTGAATTTTATTTTTATATTTTAATAAAAAAACAATAATGTCAAGACCGAGACTAAAAATTACTCCTGAGAGAAATTTATTTAATTAAGTATATAAGTATTTTTAATTTTTAATTTAATAAGTTCATGAACAAGATCCAAACTAAAAATTATTCCTCAGAGAAATTTTTCATATGAATTTATAAATATACCTTTCATTTATAATTATGTTGATTGTTTCAATGTGGTATATTTATATTAATTTGGGTAAAGTTAAAAAGTTATTAAATTTTAAAATAAAAATCATGTTCAAAGACTTTTTTTTTTTGGCTATGTACAACGTGCTAAAAATAACTCATGATTCTCGAGTATGAACAACTCTTAGGTATTCAATTACAATGAAACTAAGTTCCAAAAAAAAAAAAAAATCAGTATGAAATTGCTAATAGGGCATTTTCTGCACCAGCTCACCCCCTTCCCTTTAATCAGAATACATGTCAGTTAGATATCTTTTAATTATCCTTCCTTTGCCTTTTCTCCCCCACTTTATCATATTATGCATATAAGGCACCAACCCTTGTTCTTCCTCCAAGAGCACTTCCTCTTTTAGTAGATATTCTTTTTTTTTTTTTTTTGATAATTTTTTAGTAGATATTCTATCTCTATCACTTGTAGCTTAACTTCCTTCTTTAATTTCGTAAAGTCGTCTATTCCAATTAGGACTTCCTCGGGGCTGTTTCTAGACCCAAGCCAATAGGAGAGAGCTGAAAAATCTGTACAATGAAATGTCGCAGGACAAGAGATAAGAAGTTATGAAGTTTAGAGACCGATATTTTATCTTTTAAGTTTGAAGAGATGGGTTATTGTCCAATTTTTTGTTGTTGTTGAAGTTTTTGCTCAGAAATAATATTAATGTTAAACAAATGTTATTTGTGACAATTAACTCTTTGGTTAGACTGAAATAATACAACATAACACTCTTACTTGGCACTAAGTACATAACTTCATCATCTTTTGTTCTTTGTCATATTGATCGCTTCGTCCCTTCTTTCCTTCACCCATCCCATCTTCTCTAACCTTCATCATCTAAAATTAGCCAACTAAACAAAATGTTAAATCAAACAATATTTTAAACAACATTTAAGACTAAGTTTCCCGATGAACAAAAACAATTGTGATACTTAAATTACCCACAAGGATCACACTGTTGGTAGAACTTTTTATATTTGGTAACTGCACAAATATAATTTAAAAGAAAAAAGAAACCACAGAATAAAGTGGAGAGAATTCTTGGAAAAGGAATGTATTTTTTTTAAAAGAGAAAGCGGCCGGTAAAACCAACATGATATTACAAAAAATTAACTAACAAAGTTTGTTCATAGAAACTATGTGAAATTCTATGTGAAATTTAAGGGGCATATCAAAAGCATGTCTAGCTAGCATTAGAGCCGGGATTTCAGGCCAACCCACCAGAAACGGGCCAACCCACATAAGCCCGCTGGCCTAATGGGGCGAGCTCGAATCTAGCTCGAATTAAATTGGTCCAAGATTCTTGTGGCCATGGATCGAATGTATTGGGTTGTCGGGCTAGCCAGACAGCCCTTTAGAGCTCTCTTTGTTTTTTAAAAAAAAACTGTCTAGCCCCAGCAAGCTGTAAGCCTTTTTTGGCATCAGCGGATCAGCAGCCCATGTGTGGAACAAATAAGCAATACAATAGTAAGCAAATGCATACATACAACTTACTTGGTACTTGTAAACTCTAAGCAAATAAGCAAATGCACACATTAATAATGTTAACATACCTTATAAGATTCAAGAAGTCCAGATAAAACAATTAAATATCTAATCTAAATTCTAAAATCCAGTAAGCAAATAAGCAATAGCCATTAGCCAATAATGTAGTAAGCAAATCCTATAGTCACTAGTCCAACACCAAAATACATCTAACGAATCAAAGGCACATAGAACAAATCAAACTGAAAAAGTAGACTGAAAAATTTGAAACAAAGCAACAACAACAACCATGTAGGTGAGCAAATTCAAACACAGCGCACGTAGAACAAATCAAAGGCAGGTAGAACAAATCAAACTGACAAATCAAAGAAACCACTGGTTGGTAAACGTAACACTTTTATTCTAGTACATATCAGAGATAGACGAAAGACATGAAATTAAATAATACTTACAAGTGGAATAGAAACCCAGAATACTGCAGAGAAGGCACGAACAGTATGCCCACACATTCCAACCAATTGATGGTAACGATTGCCACCAACAACTTTAGGGTTCAAAAAGTGAGAGAAAAGCAAAGTGAAAGGGTCACAGAGATATATATATATATAGAGAGAGAGAGAAGGATGAAGAGTTTGCAGACAAAGACAGAGACAGAGTGACCTACTAGAGTGATTGGATTCGCCTGGCTTCACGAGAAATGGAAATAACAGAGATAAAATCACGAGACTAGAATCTTCGCAAGATCATAGTAATGTTCACAGAAAATTTGAAGGAAACAAAAATCAAAATAGGAAACCCTAAAATTGAATCTCACATGTAGTTGTCTGCTCTGAGTTTTTCGAATGACCGGAGGACGAAGAGAGGGTGAACTGGCATGGCAGACAGGCGGAGGATGGAGGGAGGGAGGACTGAGGAGGGGCTGAGGGGGTCGAGGGCGTGAGGAGACTGACTCTATCACTAGGGAGGAGTGAGGAACTGGAAGAGGAAAGAAGGGAAAGTCAAAAGTTTATTTGTTGTAAAGGGTTAAATTTTTTTAAAAAAACAAATGAATCGGGCTAACCCATCAACCTGATGGGTCAGCCTGATTCAGCTCGACCATTTTGGGCTACGGGTTAGGGAAGCCCGATTCACTTTGGGTGGCCTTTTTGGCCACCCTAACCCGATTTTTTTGCCACAATTGGGCCCAGCCCAATGGGTTGGCCCAAAATCCCATCTTTAGCTAGCATATTGTTTTCAATGTTCATCTCTCTACCAACTTATTGAAGATTAACCAACCGATCTTGTTTAAGTATGTCATGATGACTTTCAATTATTGAATAAATGGAACTTCTCTATCCAAAATTAACACAAAGACAGACTAAACAAAAAGAGAAACAAGCATTGAGTAGGCATAAATATATTGTTTGTTCACCCATGGCTTCTCTGCAAGGTGACTGATTCACCCTTTTAGATTCTTAAATTTCATTTTCCCCTTTGATTTGGTGTCTGTGGGGATTGCAGTCTACCATGGTTTTGATGTTGTCCATTCAGGATGATCTTCATCTATGACATGGATGAACATTCAGTGTTTTCTTAGTATAAAGTTTTGTCCAACAAAATAGCCAAATCAACGTAAACTAGTCACAAAGATGAGTTAGCAGATCATCAATATTGGACATCTCTATCTCTGACGGACCATTACGAATAGCCAAGTCTTTAAGACTTGTATAAATATGCATATGAATTATATCACTTCCAATAGCAGATACAATTATTAAAGGGTTAAGAGTCAATTTCACCCTGAAGTTTTCAGTTATGATCAATTTTGTCTTGGAAGTTTTTTTATATTCAAAATTGCCTTGCAAGTTTCAAAGCCTAGCAAAATCACCCTATTCCGTTAAAAAACTCACATTGACTGTTAAAAAATGAATTGACCGTTAATATTTTAATGGTAAAGTGCAAAATTGATCCATTTGAATACTTCAAAGGCAAAGTTAGACCAAAAAATACTTCCAGAATAAAATTGACCCTATGCTAAAAGTTCCAGGGCAAAGTATACCCTTAACCCATTATTCTATTCATTAAAAAAAAGATACAGTTATTCTTGCAATTCATAATTATTATGAAATCATATGTTAACCACAGTTAAATGTAATTCTTTTATGACTTTAGGTTAGAAAACATTCTAAACCTAGTTTAAACATTAGTAAAGAAAAATAATAAAGAAGTTTTAATTATTTAAAAGCTTGTGATTTGGTGCATGATTTCTTGCATGAATCAGAGCATTCTTTCGGGTTTAGAGAGTGCTTATATAGGTAATTTCAAATTATCTACCAATAATGTTCTCACATCGCTGGGATTTGAATTCACAAATTTAGATATAAGAAACCTCTTTTATCAACCGGGCCATCCTTTTTGTTGGTTACACCATCGAGATTCTACACCCATTATAAATGAACAACTTAACAAATGCAAATGTGGTAAAAAAAATTTCAAAAAAATTGAATTGAAGTTTAATAGACTTTATAGTTTATACACATGTTTGTTGTGATTTTGATTAATGCAAGAAATGTGAATGTATGGGCAAAAATATGTCCATTGGGCCAATTGCAACTCATGCTTTGGTCAATCTAGATAGTTACCAAGTCAAATATGGTAACCACCTCCCTTACCCGTTAGATACCAACAAAATCATAACCATCTATTAGATCCACAAAATTAGGAACAAACATGCTAGAATATCAGAACTGACGCATGTCCAACCAACCACTCAGGATGTCGCTTGCTGCCTGTAAAGGATGAGCCCATCACATGACCAGATAAGATAAGTTCCAAATGACTCTTTGGGACGAACAGAGAACTACCCGATTTAACGTCTATCCACAACAAGTGCGGAATGACCTGTCCAAACAGTTATGACAAGGAAGGAATCTCGGAATGCGACTCATCCGCAAATACCTCAACCGATGTCACCCCCTAGTGACTTCAATAGATGACTAGACTCAACTAGAAGGACGCAACTTTTATAGAGAGAATAACTAGTCCACTGCTTTCAAAGTGTCATGTGATGTGCATCTAGAACTCTACCACTTTCTCTCTATTTTTGTGCTTTACATTTTCTTATGTATTTCCATTGAATTAATTGTTTGTCTCACAGACATCCATTGGTTCTTTTATATGAAACAAGTTTCATCGCAATTGGAGTTGTATTTTGAGAGATATATGCTCCAAAATATGACTGCCTGTCTTCTGTATGACGTGAATAATTTGGGTAGACTTCTGAAATTCATAGCTCCTTAGATATAAATGATTTGAGTGTGAAATTTGTGTCCATGAACTGTGTTGGAAGTCTAGTTTTACTTCAATTGGATTTGTATTCTATGAGATATGACCAAAATACTAGACTTGGGTTAGGCCTCACAGATTCTAAAATTAACTCTTATGGTGCAGTGAGTTAACCCTAGGTCATTTCCTCATTTCCTTGGCAAAATGTATGATTGCTTCGCAAAGTAACACAAGTTAAGCTAAGATTTCAGTGTAAAGAACCACCTATTCCTATTCTGTATTTTTTTCTTATTTCTATAGAAATTGTGAATAAAAACCGAAAATGAAGAGCGATGAGATATGAAGAAAACATGACAGTGATGAAGAATCTCCTTTGAGCTTTAGCATTACCTTCATTGCCTTGGTAAAATTGAAGTCTATCTTGGTCAAATCACAATCTTTGAACTAACCACATTCCTAACTAAGGAAATAGATAGCCACAAAAATTATGTAATCACAAGACTAATGTGCAGAGACTTACAATTCAACAATCCAAACATTTAACATTCCAACCAGGAATGCTACAATATCATTCATCCAATCAATGATAATCATACAACTAGATGAAAAACAATAACTTAATTACAGAAAATCAAGTTTGAAATCAACTCAATTGAAGAATAAAGGTCATGCACAAAATCATGCTTCACAAAACAAACAAGTCAGTATGAACCGGAAACATTTTGCTCACATTCTCCTTGCATGAAGACACATTAGCATCTAGATAAAAAACCAAATCAAAGAAGACATGATGAAGGAATCCCTATTAATTCGTTTGGATCTGGCTTAGCTTCAAACTCAAAGGAAATTGTAGGTTCTAGCCTCTCATTTCTCTAATCCGCTTGGCATTAATCATCTTCATGATGGAACAATTTCGGCGACAGAAATTCCAGAGTGAGAGAGAGTGAACATGAACATGGAAGAATTGAAGAAAAGAAGAGAGAATGGAAAATCCAAATCTGAACACCCCCCTTTCATCAATGGATTACCTTCTATATATGTGTGTAGCTTCAACGTGAACTTGGACTGACAAATCTCTGATTTGTAATGTTTTTACATACTTAATTTGAGGCAATTAACATGATTAAGATGCAAGTTTGGTCTAGTAATGTCTAATTGAATGTCTCAAACTCTCAAGTGAAATGAGTATAAAATTAGGATTAATTAGCCATAATTGTAGAATAATTGCATTGATTAATTTATAGGGCTATTTGATTCTTGTTTAGTCTTGTTTCCACTTGCAGGGTAGTACAAGGACCAAAGATCGGATCCCAGGTGAAAAAGAGAGGCTTTCAAAGGGGGTAGAATCATTTGAAGCTTGCCGTGGCCTCGCCACGGCTAGTAGACGGCGAGGAAGCCCCAAATTTGGCAAAGAAGAATGGAGCTCGCCGTCACTTCGCCACGGCCTCGCCACCAAAATTCCAGAAAACAATGGACCTCGCCGTCACCTCGCCGCGGTGAGCGGGACGTTCTGCAGCATATCAGTTCGCGAATTTTGGGCCTGATTTGGATCCAACTTGAATACCCACTCACTTGACCCGACTTGGGGGCATAAAACACGAAAGACACACCCCATTAGGTCAGATTTGGAGTCCCAAAAACCCTAGCCTCCCATTTTTCTCTCATTTCCTCTCATCTCCATCTTCATCTTTCTCACTTCCTTCCACCCAAATCCATGTCCTCTTTCCTTCCTACCTTAGTTGCTGTTCTTCCCATGGAGTAGTAGCTAGGCTCCACCATGGTTGATGGTGGGAGCCAAGGGATGAGCTTGAAGCTTGAATAGGGGAGTTTTTCTAGTTCTAATCCTTCTTCCTCTTGTTGTATTTATTCTTTTCTAGGGTTCTAGGAGTATATTTATGACATTTGGTTGTGTTCTTCATTTCTATATGTTGTATAAGGGTTAGAAACTATTTTATGTTGTTTCTTTCTTGTTGAATACTTGACATTGTGCTATATTAACTTTGAGTTTGATGAAATTTATGGGTTCATGATTTTGTTATTCTCTTAGTGAAAATTATATGCTAATGCAAGGTGGCTTGGTTAGTGGATCAAAAGTATTAAGTGGTTTTGCATGAATGGAATGGCATAGGAATTAATTAATTGTGTTTAGACATTGGGTAATTACTCTTTTCAACCTTAATCTTTGTTTGGGTGGCCATCAATGAGTTAGGGTTAATTGAGAAATTAAGTGCAATTGTGGGGTGGCCCAAGTTGTGGATTTAAAGTCTTGCATGATTAGTTAGTTCTTGAATTTGTCAAATTGCATGAGTGGCATTGGACTTCAATCCTAGAGTCTTAATTTATTATGTGGGGTTCCAATAATCGATTAAACTCTAGGATTAATTAAGTGGCAATTTGGGGACCCTGTTGTTGGATTAGGAGCCCCTTACTATTAGCAAATTCACATTGATTTTGAACTTAATCAACTTAGGTTAAATTAAGTAATGTGCAGGGTTTCTGCATTAATTAAGTTAATCTAAGCCTAGCCTAGAGGGGTCTCTCTAGGGGTCTTTCGAAAATCAACAAAAACTCCCTGAAAATCTTTAGAAGCAATGAATCCCAAGGTTTCCATTAATCAAGAATGATTTCATTTCCCTTCCCCTCCAAATTTTACTTTTATCTTATTTTTATTTTACTTTTGAACATATCATACCTTTTGCATCTTTTCTAAATCAAAAACAAAATACAATACTTTTTACCCGCTTTCTCAAGTTTACATATTAGCTACTAGGTCATCTTTTGCATTAGGCTCCTCAAGTGAACGACACCCGGGGGTTAGCTTCCACTATACCCTTGGTTCTTATTTTCTTGAAGGGCGGACCCAAGGGCGCGCTACAAGCACACACGCTCGAAAGAGTTGGAGCTCTTCAAGTGGCGCCGTTGCCGGGGCGGCAAGTAATTGGTTCCCTAGTAGCCGATTGTCAAACTTGTTTTTGTCGGGTCCATTTTCTTAGGTTGCATTTAGTTATGTTGCATTTTAGGTTTTCTTTTTTGTTTGTACATACCATGATACTTGTATAGCATTGTATCTTGCATTTTGGGATTTATTTGATTGCAATTTTCATGTCTTGGTTTAACAATAACCATGAATTTTTGTTCAACACTACTCCTATGCATTCTTTTTCAAAGAATGATGAAACACCAAGCCTTCCACATACTTGGAGGAATGAGGCACCTTCGACTTTAACTCACTCACAAGTTGATTTCATTCTACAAGAGTTGGACTCTATGAGAGCAGATACGCAAAGACACAACAAAGCCTTTGGATCTCAAGCACCCAACCATTTCCAAGGTTTGGAATCATCTTGTCCACCAATTCACCCCACCCTCCCCCCTACACCGCATAGAAATCCATATAACCCACCCTCTCCTCCTTACCATAAACCTCCACCTACACCCTCCATACCCTCAACCCATGGACTTGATGCCTTCCTCACCTTTCCAAATATGGACAACCAAACCCTTTCATTGAGAAGGATGTATGATGAGCTAAAAGTGCAACAATATGAGTTGTTCATGTTAAAAGAGGTTAATCAACTTCCTAAGGAGATGGAAGAGCGGCTTGAAGCAATACAAGAGTTTATCAGGGCATTTGTGCAACATGCTCTCTGGAAGAAGACTAATGGAGAAGAAGGAGCACCATGGCCTTATAACTTCAACAATGATGAGGAGATTCAAGAACAAGAGCTAAACGCCATATCTCAAGTGGATAATCTCCAACCCACAATACTTACTCCCACACAAGATTCAAACAAGGAGCAAGCATCTCTTCAACCACCAGAGGAGTCACCTTCAAATTTTGGTAATATTCCTCCTCTTCTTGAAGAGGTTAACTCTCCTTATACTACTATGATTGTTGATGTGAGTGATGATGAGGTGGATGAAGAAATTGTTATTGAATCCCCTCAAATGCCTGATATTGAAAATGCTCACTATGAAATTTCACATGATAGTTGTGTAGTTGATGATCTTACTTGTAGTATTCATGTGTGTGGTAATCATGACACTACTACAAAATAAGGCTATTATAGCGCCAATTAGGTGGCATTTTGTAGAAAAAACGCCACAAGAAATCATGCATGAACCTATCGTGCCGTTTTTTTTAAAAACGGCACAGGAAATAATTTTTTAAATTTTAATTACAAAAAAAAACCTATTGTACCGTTTTGTTATAAAAAAGGGCACGATAGGTCATTTATTTTTTAAAATTTTAATTTAAAAATCATATTGTGCCATTTCTTTTTAAAAACGGCACAATAGGGTTTCTAATTTATTTATTTTTTTAAAAGATAAATAATTTCTATTGTGCCATTTCCTTTAAAAAACGGCACAATAGGTTGTATAATTTAAATTTTTTTTAAATAGGTAATACCTATTGTGCCCCTTCTTTTAAAAACGGCACAATAAGTATCAGCAAAATTCAATCCTCCCGCGCCTAGCCTGACGTTTCAATTCTTATTTTCCCTCTTTGTTCACCATAGCCTCGTGTTCTTCTTTCAATTCTCCCTCTGTGTTCTTTCCACTAAGCTCCCTTCGTTCTCCCTCCCTCTCGTCGTTCACCGTTCACCACAGCCCCGCCATTCACTGTCATCGAGACGTTCGCCGTTCAAACCGAAGTTCAAACCCCCGCATTTCGTGAAACCAAAACCATTTTTTATGCTCGTGCAACAAAGCTTCGTCGATCCATCAGAGAGATCATCGCAGAGAATGCCGTCAATTCCAACGATCATCGCAGCTGTGCCTGCCACTATTCCCATCTGTTAGATCTTTTAATTTCTATTGAATGCGTTGCTTCATGTTATTGCTCTGTTTTGCTAATCTAGGGTTTGGGAATTTTCTTTAAGTTGATTGTTTCGGTGGTTCTTCTGGTATGAAACCTATAGAATATTTTTAAATGAAGCCCCAATATTCACTTCTAGCCTGCAATTGAATACTGCAGAAATTAAGTTGTAATAGGAGTTTTAAATTGAAACATTGAAGATCTTTGTATTTGCATTCCTTTTTTTAGGTTATTTTTTTGGTGTCATAATCAATGTGGGGCTTGTGTTTAACGAAAAAATTATTACTGTTATAAGCTAGCTTTCCCGACTTAGTTGCAGTCAGACCCATTCTTTCTATGTATTCTTCACATTGAATATTGAAGCTTGATATGCTGTAGTCTTTTGGTTATAACCCCTTGAAAAGTGGATTTTCCTAAGGCTATAAATGATGGTAGAGGATGCCAGTTGCTGATTCCTGATTAAAGTTATTCCTTCACAATAAGTCTTGCGGTGCTTTATGTACTTGCTTGTGGTTTAGTGCATGGCTGCGATGATCGTTGGTATCTAACAGATGGAATAGTTGCATACATGGCTGCTTATGTTTGGCTGCCATTCTTTGCATAGTCTTCAATGTCCTCTCTGCTATTAAGAGCTTTAAACACATATCTGGGGTATGTCCCTCTCTCTCTAACATTTGCCTCTATGTTTAGATTTCGTGAAATTGGTAAGAGGACATATTTTGGCATAAAAAAGTTGTTCATCCTATGGAGAAATAACCAGAATTTGTAATAAATGTTACTATGCTGAGGCTATATCAGGTTCAAGTAATTCTAATACTTCCTGAGGAGGGTTTGAATTTTTGTTAATAGCTTGTTAATTAGGACACAGATGGCATTATGCAGAAAGCAATCCTTATTTGTTACCACCCCTGCAACTAATAAAACTACCTCCCAACCATCTTCATGCATGTTGGGCATATTGGACGTGTATAAATATGTGTGTGTGTGTGTGTATCAAGTCAGGGACACAGACTTTACAAACTTATGTGTTACTTGTGAATTTAATGTTTCCTATAGCTCGTTGACATCTCTGGTTTTTTGTTTTTAGATTTAATGTTGTTGGCCTTGCAGGGGATGCTGCAGATCTTATCTTGTACGTGTTTAGTGGTGAGAATTGATGTTTACCTTTAGTTCATTCTTCTTTACATGAGGTTATTTTAATATTTCCCCTTGTTACTGTAACCTTAAACTGCCATGCTTAAAAATCATTTTATACTGCAGTATTTAAACTAACATACTGTGTTCTATTGCCGATTAGTTTGATATCTATTTCAGATTGTTTACATTATAACTCTATAAACAGGTTTAGTGGTTCAGTGGGATATGATAAACAAGGTGAAGTGTTTATTTGTTTCTACCACTGCTTTGTAAAATCTTGCCTGATTCCTGATTCTTCATTATCTAGAATTATTGAATTTGTAGAATTTAATTCCTTTTCATATTCAATAAACAGCTTTTACATGGCTCGTTTTATTTGATCTCAGGGTAATGCTACGATATGTGTAATTAAGTAGAAAGAATGTGTTTGGTTTCTAGATAGATAATTTTTTTTGGTTATTTCATCACGTTGATATTTTTTTGGCAATTCCATAGAAAATGTTTGATGGTGGGAATGTGCAATATTGGACTTGCTTAAACTTCTCTACACTGGTGAGCTGAGATTTGCCATGTTGATTCTGTGATAAGTTGTAAATATGTGCACCAGTAAGGGAATCGTAAGTATTATTTTATGTATACTATCCCATTTCTCTTGTCCCAATTCATCACTTATTCTTTTTATATATCAGAATGTGTTATATGTTTTCAGTAGAAACCCATTACTTCCTATAAAGTCAGCTCATCCTAGTCAAATAGGGGGAGCTCTAAGAGACGTTCATGAGAAGTCTTGTTAGATATGTAATTAAATTTTGTTCAGTTACTAATGTTATTTTGTCTTATATGTAATTAAATTGTGATTGTGAATAGGTAAAGTTGTTTAATTTTTTAGGTACTTAAAATTGCCTATTACCTATTATCATATATGCAATTAAATTTTGATATGCATATTTAATTTAATGTAGGTTAATATGAATTGGGCTTTTTTTGTTTTCAGTTCTTATTGAGTTCATATTTGTTAGATTTTAAGTTATTTTAATTATCATGTAAAATTTTTGTGTAGTATTATGAAGATGCACGTTGCAAAAAGTTGTCGAAGAAAAACATTGATGAATTAATTGAAGAATGGTGCTGCTATGTATACCCACATTTCTCTCATAATAGATAAATATGTTAGCTAGCTTAGTTTGTTGGAGGATTTAATATACCGAATTATCATGTTAACTTGTAGTATATAGTAGCTAGTTAACTAATTAGAATTCTTGCTTTTATTGTATTGGATCTCTCTTGCTATACGAATTTTGGTGTATATATATTGGAATTATTTGGTTGTAATTTTTGAACTGGTGCAGACATGGGTTAGCATATATTTATTAAAAATAATTTTAAAAAAAATCTATCGTGGCATTTACTCAAGAAAATGCCACGATAGTGGATCATTATTTTTTTTAAAAAAAAGGAACTTCTTGTGGCGTTTTTTTAAAGAAACAGCACGATAGAGTACCCTTATCGTACCGTTTTTTTACTAAAACGTCACAGGAAGTCTAATCTATCGTGTCGCTTTCTTACTAAAACGCCACAGGGAGTCTAATATATCGTGCCCTTTTTTTAAGAAAATGCCACAGGAAGCAAACCTAATGTGGCGTTTTTAAAACGCCACAAGAACAATTGTGACGCAGGCTATCGTGGCGTTTTCAAAACGCCACAGGAATATATAAAAAACGCTACGAAAGACATTTTTTTTGTAGTAGTGTGATAGTGCTAATTGTGATGATGATCTTGGTTTGAATGAGCGTTTACCCTGTTCTTGTGGTGAAGTGCATGATGCATCTACTAGTACTAGAGATAATATTGTGGAAAATAATTCACTAAGCTTGGATGTTAGAAATGTGGAGAAGTGTGAACAATTACTCCCTTTTTCAAGTGTTGATAAGCATGACTTAAGCTTCTTTGAATCTATTGAACATGATGAAGAATTCATTTCCCCCTCCTCCCCGCACACTTCTTTTATTTGCACATGTGAAGGTGATGGGCCTTGTGCAACTTGTATAGAAATTGATGATTGGCTTTCCACTTCGCATGATGTTGCTTCTTCATCTAGTTCATTTGATAACATTAATGAACATGCTACACTTGATAATAAACATGATAATTGTTCATCTCTTGATCCCAATTCTTTTCTTTCTTTAGGTAGCTTAATAAGGAAAGATTCAAATGCTTTGATTGATACAATTGTAAACAAGAATGAATCTTTCCATATAATTTTATCTTGTGACTTGCCACTCGACATTGGTGGAAATGAAATTGATTGTTCTGCTACACCCAATGTCAAGGGTGATGCCAATGTGGCTACATGCTTGGTTCCTACTGGTGGGAGCCATATTAACTTGCTTGGTTGTGATATTTACTTGGAGAATCGTGCTTTGAAACTGCATATGTCATGTTTTAGATCCCTCCATGTACTCTCTTTCGGACTAGATACTGCTGCTAGTCCGGTGTTTCTTTTTCAGGAACCCCCACTACCAAGGAAGTCTAATATAGGAGAAGGAGCCACATTGAAGAAAAGCATGCTTCTCATCTTAGATGAGAACTTCTCCTTCAAATGTCTGAAGAGGCCATAACAAAGGTTGTCTCTTTCCTCACTTATTTTCTTCCTAATCTTCATGCATATGTTGGCTTAATTGTTGTATGAGGAAGATAAGTATGGGGGAGAGACACAAGTCAGTAGTAAAAAGAGTAGTTGTTTTTCTTTTAATTCCTAGGATTAATAAAGGCTTCTTGCTCACACCAAGACCACACTTGATTTCAACATGCTCTAAATTGGTATGTCCATATTTTTGTTACATTGAGGACAATGTAGAAATTAAGTGTTGGGGAGGGATGTGTTTTGTAGTGGGTGAAGTGGGTTGAAAATCATTGCATCTTGCTTATGTTTTTAGCTTTAAAAAGTTGAAAAAAAATTGAAAAATTTTGAACGTTTCCTCACTTCTACTTTTGTTTCTCCTTGGACCGGACATGATATTTTTGGACTTGATTTGGCAATTATGGGAATTGTTTCATGCTTTTGGATATGTCGTCGATGCTATTGATTAATCTTCTTGACTGGCAACTTTGTTGATTGGAATTGATGCTTTATGGTTGAATCTTGTTTGAAGTTGATCTATGTTTATGAGTTTTGGAGAATTAGCCATGTCGTGAGGTTTATTTGGGCCTATATGCTTATTCTTGTGTGATAGTCCACTTGTTGCCATTCTCTAGAACTTGTTTGCATTCTTGATCAAACCTTGTTATATATAGTGTAATGAAGCATGATAAAGGCATCCATTTCATACCCTCACATCCCAAACACAAACCACAAACACTCTTTCCATTTGTTACCCCATTTGAGCCATTCGCTTGATGTTTTGCATAAATTGCCAATATGTGTAAAGTTGCATCATTGCTTGAATTATATGAAAAATGCCACTACTTGGTTGTACATAAGCATGCCATGTATAGAAAAACAAAAATACAAAAAGAAGAAAAAAAATAGTGAAAAAAAATGCAAAATAAGGCATGTGTGGGTTTAGCAAGTTGCAATTGGTGCTTTGAGTTGAAATAGGCATTCAAGCATGTAAACATCATATTCCTTCCATTTCATCATACCATTGACCTATTCCATCATTACAACCCCAAAGCCCTTTTGATGCATTACACTTCTTGTTTTTAAGTGAAGATCTTAGAATTCTTACAAGCCTATGGTAGAATGTGCTTCAAAGTGGATATTGAGAGTAGAAAATGAACCCAATATGGTGAGAAGAGTGAAACAATTATCCTTGAGTGACTTTTTCCTTTACTCATCCACATTGCATAAATTGCATTCATGATTAGCCCTTTAGCATCATTCCATTCCTCATTGCTTGTTGGTTGAAAAGTTGTCAATTTGCATTAGCTCATATTCAATTAGCATGTTGAAATTCTCATTTATGCCTTATTTATCATTGTTCTTAAGGTTTAAAATTTGTCTTTGTCCGGGAGTACAAAGATTTAAGTGTGGGGGATGGACCAAATTCTGTTCCAAGTTCAACTGTCCTTTCCTTCTTCGATCTTTTCCTCCCCTCAATTTCTCCAACCGTTCAATTGCCAGGCTGGCACCAAAACTTAACTGAATCCACTTTGCTCTCTTCGCCGGCCAAGCAAGCAATCACCTCTGTCTCGCACGAACGGCGCTAGCACTAGCTTCGTGTTCTTCTCCCTTTTCCCTCTGCTTCATCGAACCCCTAGCTTCAGAACTGAAGCTTTTGATTTTCATTTGTGCAAATTCCCATTTTGCCCCCTTTAATAAAGAAATAAGATAGAAGCAAATGAAGGGCAGATCCAGAATTTACAATTAATATATCAATAACATATTTAATACCCAAATTTCCCTATTTAAGTGCACATTCAAATTATTAATTCTACTATAATGCAATTTTTACCATTTGATCCACTAGTTTAAGCTCAAATATGCACATTTTAATCACTTGAATTAATGAATTATTAGTTATCAAATAAAGTTAATAAAGTTTTGGAAGAAAATACAAAGAAAAGCAGTGTATTAAAAACCGGACCGGCCGGGTTGACCCGTGAACCGGCGACCCGGTGTGATGTCTGGTCCGAGTTAGTAGGAGAAGTAGTGCAGACCATGAACCGTCCAACCCGTAGTTAACTGGACTAACCCGGCGTGAATCGGCACAAACCGGCTCAACTCGGGCCACTTATTGGTGTGATATAAATTCAAGTGACGTGGAAAACTGGACTTTTAACGTCACACCAAAAAGTGACGTGAAAAGTCATCTTTTTCACGTCGCAAATTACAAAAATTGTGACGTTGTTTGTCCAAAATTAGATTATATTGATAAAGATATAACAGAGAAACCATGTCACATTTTATAAATGTGTGACGTGGTTTCTTGAAACCACGTCACACATTTATAAAATGTGACGTGGTTAGTTTTTTTCTAAAAAAACGATGCTTTAATTAACTTCTTTTAGTTTCCCAATCTGTATTCATTGCAAATGTCACAAAAATAGATATAATGCAGATCAACAATATACATTATTCACACAACATGTATACATAGCTATATTATAACTAAATCAAACTAAACATATATATATACACACACAAAATTCCATGTTTACACAACTAAGTATTTTGTGCAATGATCACTTTTTAACCAACCACAAATGAAAGAAAAAATTGAGCAATACGTTCACGAAGTGAATCAAGGTCTCTGTCTTCAAATGAGTTGTTTCCATCATAAAACTGCAACAATAATGGATGCTATGATTACTGCAAAGTTAGATAAATAAATCATATATTTATGTACTTATTGTATCAAGCTATAGAAATTTAATTTATACCTGTGTAAAGGATCTGGTACGATCACTCTCAATAATGTCACACATATACTTCATGACGTAATACCCACACTCCTTATTCGTCGGTTGCTGGGGGCACTTTATAAATCACAAGAAATAGTATAAATTAATAACAAAGTAAATAATATCTCAATTGACTAACATTGAAGGAATTTAAATTAAAGGTAGTTACTTTAGGTCTTTGTGTCACGAATGGCATCATCCATTTCATCGGTTTCTGCTGCAAAATGCCATTGTTGAATGCCCCTAAAATGGAACTAAAATTAGCACATATACATGAAGATAATTTATGTAGCCCAAAGTAAAAAGTCATTAAAAGTACTTACTTAGATAAGAGGGTTTTATAGTATGAGGTTATATTAGATCTCAAGGGGTCAAACCAAACCAGATGATGTTGTATGGGGTAAACGACAGCTAATGATCAGTGTTTACTGAAAGACATTAAGAATATTATATCCACACAGAAACATAACATTTGTAAATGTGAAAATAATGAAAAGTTGGCAAAAGGTAATAATCACACTTACTCTTAAAGAATAGGCGCAAAATAGACAGATCCTCGATTCACTGACATTTGATGTATGACATAAGCTCGCATCTCGTCCTCATACTCTAGCTTGGCCTTGTCGGTTTTAAAATCATCTCTCCTCGCCAAGGCCATTGGACTGAGGAATCTGTTTTGTCCCCTGCCTATTTGGTTGCACAGCTGGTGGAAGTACCTATCATAAAATAATTGAAATTATAAAAGGACAGGGTAAAAATATTGCACAGACATAAAAAGTAACAGTCATTTACAAAGTCGCTAATTCGAGCCAGGCGAGGTCAATTTCTTCCATCGTCAAAAACTCCACGATATCTCTGTCACCATCAAGTAGAAAATCATATGAACGATAAGGACTGACTACTCCTGGAGGCATCTTAATGGTTGTGGAGTGCAAAGTTTGTTGCATCTCCTACAGGAGTTGGAGAGAAGGATATTCATCTGAAAAGAACTACGGGCGATGAAAAAACCAATGTTATATATTTTTACAAACTGTAATATATGAAACAAGGAGTCTCAAAAATTAAGTGTACATACCACATCAATCAGTGCCTTTTGTGGAGTATTGTGTACAAGTCGTCTAGGCCACAGGATGAATGCCCCAATCGCCTCGTATAGTTTGGTGACTTTGTTATCGGGAAAGGGTATAGCTGTCCCCCCTCATTATTTAGTATATTTGTAACAGACACCTTCACTTGGTCCTCCCCAATAAGCATATTATGTATGAAGGAGGCGTTAAGGAACTGGCGAGCTTCTACGACCAGCTGCAAGCGAGGGAAATCGAGATGGAGATAATACTCTACTCCAACTTCAGGGTCATTGTCTGGTGTGGGATTTGATTCATTCTCACGAATTGATCCTAACGGCACAGTTTGATAATACTCTACTCCAACTTCAGGGGACTCCTACAGGAGATGAGAATATACAGAGTGAGCCTAATTGATAAACCCAGAATTCGGTAATTAACATATATAGGAGATGGTCAAACCTACTGTCTTTGTTGAGAAGAATTTGACGACAGTCCAAGCTGCATGGTAGACGCTCTGACCTGTGCCTCAATCTGCACTCGGATCTGCTCCCCCATATAACCCCAAAGAGCTTCCTGGAACTTCGCGACCAGCTGCCCATCAAACTGTGCTTTCATCTGCTGCTCAGATAAAGCAACCCGCTCCTCCAACTGGGCCTCCATCTCTGCCCGACCCTTAGCCAATATCTCCTCAGTAGATTCTGTACGGGTGGATCGGGATCTGCGGCTGAAATACTTCGTAAACCCTACAGTTCTGGGCCTCCTGAGTACCCGGCCAGGGCGATCGGGCTTCCCAATTGCGGTGGCCAGGATGTCCATCCTCCCAGAAGGTGTGAAGGACCCTTGGGTGGTCTGCTGCTCAAGTTCCTTCTGCAATGACTGAAAAAAATCTTAAGTTGTAATGTGCTATAAAACCACAAGTTAAAGGAATAAACAACCAAGTAAAATACTTACAATCCTCTTTACAAATGCTTCAACCTTCGGATTAACAAATGTTCCTTCTTTAGACTTCATTCCCTCAGCCCATTTCGTATAACGTGAGATGGGCAGCGGAGGCTGTAGAACAACGGTAGGATTGGACAGTGTTGCTTCCTCCATTTATGCAATTTGTTTCTCAATCAACTTTTTCTTGACCCACTTGTAACCCCCTCGAGACATTGTGTGCTTGTAAATATTCTTTTCTTGTCACTCCTTTTGTTTTTGGCTATTCTCCTATGAAAATGCCACTAAGTTAGTTAATTAATATAATGTGTTAAAAATTCAGTTTTGAAGCAAAGTTAAATTGCTTCCTTGAGACACAGAGAAGGAAAGAAGCCAGTACAGGAGTAAGGATTAAGTCAGGTAGCGGTTTATTTCAGTAACAATTAAATTGCATGTATAATTTTGTAATATCTGTTGCAAGTTTACATTATGCATGAAGGTGAGAAACCTTGTTAATTCCTGCATGGAAGTTTTACTTCCCAGTTTATGGAGTACTCCAGGCTTAGGTGGTCCACTACCCCTTTGCCAAATTAGTTTAGTTATAACGGGATAGTTATAACGAGAAGTCCTGCAGGTAGAACCTCCATTAGTTAACAAACATATTGTTAATAGTGGCTGGTAGAGCATGTAGTGCAGGAAGTATGTGTAATTGTGATATTTGTTCAGGTTTATGAAATATATACACGACAATGCTAGCATGATAATATATGTTAATGAAAGAAATTGCTATTGTGATTTCCAATCTCACCCCCTCCCCAAATATTTCTCAGTACGTAGAATGGGAAAAGCTAGCTGGGGAAGAAATAAGGTAGTGTATGAAGAAGTAGGAATGCCTGCTAAGCCGTGTACCACTTTAGTTTGTTATTCTAGAATTTAATTACCTATGAGTATAAATATAAGTGGTTAATATATAATTGTATGTATGTGTATGTATAACCCTCATGACGCTGTGTATTCTGGTAAAAAGGTTTATCAGCTGAGGTAACCCCAGCGTTTCAATATAAAATAGGTAGAAGCCCATAAATAGATATAATGTACCCATGAAGGGGTTTTTGCTCCCTACACACTATCAATAAGGGGCAGAACCCTAAGGGAACTTAAGTAGTTTAATTGTTTTATGTGTTAGAATCTTAAGTTTTGATGAGGACTGGACCGTAGATAACATAAGTAAAATGACAGATAACATGTAACTTAGTCTGAAATGAATTGAGATAAGAATTATGGTATATGACTAAGGAAAAGAGTGTAGGTTATCTAAATGTTGAACAAGTAAAATCCTATAGATATCAGATACACTATCGCTAGGCTAAGAGCCTATAGCTAATAGATGAAGAGATAAGGATAATATTAGTTAATGAGGATTTAGCAATAATCTGAAGAAAGACAATACCTCTATCGCTAAAGCCTTCTCTATCGCTAATATAAAAAATTGAGCTAGCCTAAGAAAAGAACAATAGATCACTATCGCTAAGACCCCATGTTTAACTTGGACAGCAGTAAGCCAAAACAGCTAGCAAAGATAACTAGCGATAACAGAATCATCTATCGACAGTAGAACACTTAAGATAACTTACAAATAGCAAATACACTAAGCAAATGAATTGAACTAGCGATAACATAGTCACTAGCGATAAGGAAATCAGCTATCGATAGGAAATCACTTGTTAAAATAACTTAGACATTCTGATAGCTAATATATTGTTTGTATACACTGAGCTGATGAATTTCACTAGCGATAACATCCACTGTGCTTCATATGAATACTTGTTTAGCTATGGCTAAGTGCAGGACTCACACTAGTAAGCTAGCGATAGCCAAAAGAGCTAGCGCTACTGATAAAGCTGCTATGCAAGTACAATGTTACAGGTTATCGTTACTCACAGACTCTGTTTCTCTTAGCTCACTCTCTGCAAGAATTAAATGAAGCAAGAGAAGAAAGTTGACCTAGAAGAATAATAACATTTATTGCCAACGGCTAAGAGCTCTCAACGAATACATTCAAACGGCCTCCTGGAGCTGAAGGAAAAAGGCAAAGCTATGAAGAGATATAAAAACTGAGACTTGAGCATTTTGCCATTCACATTATGAACCACTTTGTTTTATAACAAGTTTTAAATTCTAAGTTATTCGAAAAGCCCAGTCCAACAGAAATAAAGTTGGAACACTGTTGAAAAGAAAAGGTTTAAATTTATTCGTATTTTTGGGCTTCTAATATTCATAAAAGTGGTTATAATTCAATTAAAATGCTATAGTATAGCAGTAAAAATCCAGGTGCTACACCCTATGCTTCAAACCTATTAGGATCAGATCTTAGAGTAATAGAGGGATCATCTGGAGGTAGGGGTAACCTGTCTTTCTACACCTTGGGTATAAACCGAAGAGATTTCTTTATGGTTTCTCTCTAGGCTTTGCTCTTCTGGCTCTTAGAGGAGGATTTATGGGATTTCAAACTGGGTAGGATCATTTTGGGAGGCATTTTGGCTTTACAATGATGTTTGGGTGTGATTCTGATTCTGATTCGTAACTAATGGATTTGAATGAGGTCTCAAGGGTTTTGAATGAGGATTCATGATTTTTGGCTAGGGTTGTGATATTTGTTTCGAGGAGGTGTAGAAGATGATGAATAGTGAATGCAAAGTGATGCAACGGTCAAAAAATTTGCATTTATATAGAGATTTGGAGAGAGCAAAGTTACCGTTGTAATATTACCGTTGAGATTGCAAACGATTGCAAATGTTCGCAATCGATTGAGTGCAGTGGTCTTTTATCGATGGAAAGGGATTTCAATCGATTGATATCCTCGCAATTCATTGATATAAGTTGTGCTCGAATGAATCCCACGCTGAGCGATCGATTAGCTATCAATTGCCCCTTCCCATGCTTCAGATTGGTGATGTTTTCAATCGACTGACCCATGGTGCATGAAGAGCTCAACAAAATTGGGATAAGTCGGAGCAGTGCCGCCTCGGGCCCTCTCTTCAAGAAACTTAGGGACCAAGGGGATAGTGGGAGCTACCCCCGGGTGTCGTTCTCTTGAGGAGCCTAAAATGCAAATGATAACCTAATAGCTAGATGCAAACTTGACAAAACGGGTAAAACATTTTTTTTGTTGATTTTAGGTGTAAACTTTGTGTGAAAAGTGTTGTATGTTCAAGAAAGAATCGAGATTGGATTTAAGCGGGAGATTTGGATTAAAAGGGATAATTATTCTTGGTGAATGGAACTTTTTGGGAATCATTGCTTCAAAAATTAATTGGGAGTAAAAAGTGGTCAATTTCTAAAGAACCCTAGAGGAACCCCTCTAGGCTAGGCTTAGGTTAATTTAACAAACGCCGGAACCCCGCACGTTAATTAACTTAACCTAAGTTGATTAAGCACTTGACCCAATTAAATCTATTAATCGCAAGGGACTATTAATCCTACAACCGGAACCCCGAATTGCAACCAAATTAGCCTATTAATTGGTGGAACCCCATCCAATAACTTGAACCCAATAGGTTGAAGTCCAATGTCACTCAAGCAATTAATAGATTTACTTGCCAATTTCTAAACATAAATACTTGACACCATGATCCACTAAACAAGAACCCTCATTTAGCACAAGATTTCAACAAGAGAACGCATATTAAATGATGAACCCATACAAATAAAATATGCTCAAGTCAATAAGTTCAATGTCAAGCATCCATACACAGAAAATAAACAAGATAAATTGTTTATACCATTCTCATACAAAGATATAAATGAGAATCACATCCAAATACATATAACAATTCCTAGAACCCTAGAAAAATTGAAATACATATAAGGAAAAGAGAATGGAGAACAACACTCCCCTTTGAAGCTTCAAGCTGATCCCTAGAGCTCAATCACCAAGAATGCAAGAGCTTAGTTGCTGCTCTTCATGGGAGAAACAACAACCAAGGTGGAAGGAAGGGTGGAAGCCATGGATGTTGGGTGGAGAAGACGGTGGAAGATGAAGATTAGATGAGAGAGTTGAGAGGATTAGGGTTTAGGAGGATGTGTGGTGAACCAAATCTACCTTTTAGGGTTTAGTTTTAAGTATTTATAGGTCCAGGAATCGGGTTAAGTAAGTGGGTATTCGAGTTGGATTCAATTTAGGCCCAAAAACGCGACTGAAAATTCTGCAGAACTCGTCCATTCGCCATCATCTCGCCACGACGAGGTGCATTGCTCTCTGGACATCTTCTAGCTTTCTCGCCGTGGGCTCGCCGTGGCGAGCCAACTTCCTTTCTGCCTCTTTGGGGTGCCCTCGCCGTTTCGCCGTGGCGAGCTTCAGATGATTCTGCCCCCTTATTTGGCCTTCTTCTTCGTCTGGAATCCGATCTTTGGTCCTTGCTCGACCCTGTAAGTGGAAACAAGACTAAACAAGGATCAAATAGCCCTATAAACCAATTCATACAAATTAATATACAATTATGGCCAATTAACCCTAATCTAACACTAATTTCACCTAAGAGTCTAAGTTCCGTGTTAAGCATTATTGGACCAATATCGCATATTAATCATGTTAATTGCCTCAATTTAGGCATATAAAAGCATTACAAATCATAGATTTGTCAGTGCAAATGATTGGGATTTTTCACTTTTTACTTTAAGCCTTTTATCTTGCAATCGCCAATCGATACCCAATCGTTATCCGATCGATCGTTAGTTATTTTGGTCAATCGATGGCAAGAATTTGCAATCGATTGGCCTTCCAATTTTCTGCAACATGACCTGTAAAGAGATTGTAAGCCACTCCGATGCCTAATTCAGTACTTTATCATCAAAATATAACTAAAATCAAATAAATTCAAGAGGGTTAAGAGATTGATACAACTTTTACAGCTCATAGGGATTTACCATTCCCAATTCCCATCTGATATACATGAATTTTTCAGCTTCCAGTGGTTTGGTGAAGATATCTGCAAGCTGCAAGTGGGTGGAAATAACTTCTACCTTGACATCCTTCTTTTGCACATGGTCTCTGATGAAGTGATGTCTGACATCGATATGCTTATTCCTTGAATGATGCACTGGATTCTTGGCCAAACTGATTGTGCTGGTATTGTCATAAAGGATTGGAAGTTCTGGGAATTTTATTCCCAGATCCTTCAATTGATGTTTGACCCAAAGAACTTGAGCACAACAACTTGCAGCAGCAATATATTCAGCTTCTGTAGATGATAGGGAGACACAGTTATGTTTCTTGCTGGCCCAACTGACTAAGGATCCTCCAAGGAATTCACACTAACCACTGGTACTCTTTCTATCGTTTTTGTATCCAACATGGTCTGAATCTGAGTAGGCCATGAGGTAATCCTGAGTTCCCTTGGGATACCATAATCCTAGTTCCTGAGTTCCAACCAGATACCTCAGAATTCTCTTAACACATTTGTGGTGGGATTCCTTTAGTTTGGCTTGATATCTGGCACACATTCCCACACTAAATTGAATGTCTGGTGTGCTGGTAGTCAGGTATAGGAGGGAACCAATCAGACCTTTCTATGCAGACTAATTGAAGTCCTTTCCCTCTACATCAGCATCCAGTAATATTGTGGAACTCATGGGTGTCTTCTTCCTTGGATAGATCCATCCCAAACTTCTTCAGGATCTCTTTCACATACTTGGTTTGTGAGATGAATATTCCATCTTTTCTCTGCTTAATTTGATGACCTAGGAAGAAGTTCAGCTCTCTCATCATGGACATCTCAAACTCTCCCTGCATAGTCATAGAAAACTCCTCACAGAGAGATTCATCTGTAGCACAAAAAATGATATCATCTACATAAATTTTTACTATAAGCATGCCTTTTCTTTTATGCAGAATAAATAGGGGGTATCTACCTTTCCTCTTGTAAAGCCGTTATCTAACAGAAAATTACTTAGTCTTTCATACCATGCCCTTAGTGACTGTTTAAGTCCATGTAAAGTAAGTTTGAAAACATGATCAGGTTTAAAGGAGTCTTCAAAAATAGACAGTTGTTCAACATATACTTCTTCCATAATATAAGCATTAAAAAAGGCACTCTTCACATCCATTTGATAAAGTTTGAAATTTTTTAGGAATGCAAAAGCTAATAAGAGTCTTATTGCTTCCAGTCTTGCAACTGGGGCAAAAGTCTCCTCATAATCTATGCCTTCTTCTTGGTTATACCCTTTAGCTACTAGTCTTGTCTTGTTTCTGACCACAGCTCTAGATTCATCAAGTTTGTTTTTGAAAACCCACTTAGTTCCAATAATTGGATAGTTAGAACGTCTAGGAACCAAGTCCCAAACTTGACTTCTTTCAAATTGATTGAGCTCTTCTTGCATACCAACTATCTAGTCATAATCTGTTAGTGCTTCTTCAATGCAAGAAGGTTTAGTTTCAAAAATAAATGAAAAAAAAGTGCATTTTGTTTTGAATCTGGCTTTTAGTTTTGACACCTCCACTAACATCACCAATTATTTTCTCAGGAGGATATGATGTCTTCAGGATGAGGGACCTATTGGTTCATCATGAGAATCATTCTCTTGGTCTTCTTCATCTAGTGATGGTATTGGCTGTGTTGAAGCTTTAGCTTTGTTTGAAAAAACGTATTCTTATTCTACTAATGACTTCTATGCAGAGTCAGTTTCATCAAATACTACATGTACTGATTCTTCAACAGTAGAAGTTCTTTTGTTAAAAACTCTATAGGCCTTACTTTGGTTAGAATAACCAATAAAAATTCCAGGATAAGCTTTGGGATCGAATTTACCTAAGTTTACCTTTCCATTGTTGTGGATGAAGCATTTGAAACCATAGACCTTGAGATGACTTACATTTGGCTTTCTTCCTTTGTAAAGCTCATATGAAGTTTTGTCCATCCCTTTTCATATGTACGCCCGGTTGGATATGTAGTAGGCTGTACTCATTGCATCTGCCCAGAAAACTTGAGATACTTCTCTTTCATTGAGCATTGTTCTGGCCATTTCAGTGAGTACTATGTTCTTCCTTTCAACCACTCCATTTTGTTGTGGAGTTCTAGGTGCTCTGAAGTTGTGATTTATTCTGTTTTCTTCGCACAGTTCTATAAAGTCTTGATTCTCAAATTCTCCTCAATGATCTGTTCTAATTGAGCTGATCTTTTGACCGTTTTCATTCTGTACTTTCTTAGCAAACAGAAAAAAAGCATAAAAAGTATCCTGCTTGGAAGAAAGAAACATAGTCCAAGTGAACCTAGAATAGTCATCCACAATCACAAGTGTGTATAGACTTCCTCCTAGACTTTTCACCTTTGCTGGACCAACTAAATCCATATGGATCAGTTCCAGAGGTCTAGTGGTGGAGACTTCCTTCTTAGGTTTAAAGGAGGACTTTGTTTGTTTCCCCTTTTGGCATGCTTCACACAATAAATTAGTTTTTACTTTCATGTTAGGTATCCCAATGACAAGATCTCCTTTGACCAGTTTATCTAATTGAGTCATGTTCACATGAGGTAATCTTCTATGCCACAGCCAGCAGTTATCATAATTGCTTATAAAACATTTTTCGGAGAATTGTTGATTTAAGTCAATTGTATATAGGTTACCATTTCTATTTGCTTTCAGCAGACATTTAAGGTTAGATTTATCTATGGCTATTTCATTTTTATCTACTATAAGGCATTCATTTGAGTAAAAAATTACCCAGTTACCTCTGTCAGTGCTCTGACTGACACTTAGCAAATTGTGACAGAGACCTTCTACCAGATAAACGTCTTTGACACACCCAATTTCTCCTATTCTAGCAATTTTTCCTGACTGGTTTCCTCCAAAGCTAACTCTGGCTCTATCTTTTATGATCATATTGTCAAATTTCTCTTTCTCACCAGTCATATGTCTTGAGCATCCACTATCTATGTACCACTTGTTGTTGGATGCTTTAAGACAAACCTGAACAGACTAAACTGATTTAGGTACCCAAATCTTCTTCGGTCCTTTGGGATTATTTTGCTACCTTAGGTCCAAATGGACTTTAGGCTGATGTGTCCCTTTGGGACCCATTTGTATAATTCAGATATACCATATTTCTTAGGATAGCAGGTGGATTTAGTATGTCCCTTTCTATTGCAGAAATTACAAAAGCTAAATGGTGATGAATATTTTGAAGCCTTTCTGAAAAATTTTAAGGTTTCTCTTTAGATACTGACTTTCTTTCTTTCAAGAACTTGGGTGTTGAGTCATAACCTATGCCAGTTTTTTCTCTAAAATCTTTTTGATTCATTAGCATAATATCAAGAGCCTCAATGCTCTTAGTAAATTTCTTCAAAATACCAGAGATCTTTTCATTTTCTTTTAAAAGTTTTTCGCAGCCCTTGCATTCAGCATTTTCATCCTATTGAGAAATAATTTTTGAAACATGATACAATTAGATTCCTCAAATTTCTTTTCAAGTTCCCTATTTTTCTTTCTTAAGACAGTTATTTTTTTGCCAGTTTCACAAACTCTATGTGTAGTTCATTATATGCATTTTGGAGTTCATGAAAAGATGAGTCAGAGTGATATACCTCACTGTCAAATTCCTCTTGAGCTACTAGGCAGACGTTGGCTGCTTCCTCAGCATCACTAGCTTCTTCATCTGAGCTATCTATCTCCCATATAGAAGAGACATAAGCTTTCTTCTTGCCCTAGAATCTCTCCTTCTTTTTCTCTTTCTCCTTAAATTTTTGAAGACTTGGACATTCTGATTTAAAGTGTTTAGGCTTCTTACAATCATAGCATATACGAGGATTTTTTTGAGGGTCCCTTCTAATGTTGCTGGAACTGCCTCTCTGGAATCTACTTTCGCTTTTGAAGAATTTTCTAAATTTTCTGACCATAAAGGTTATCTCATCGTCATCCAGTTCTTCTTCTTCCTCCTAATCCTTATCTTCTCTTATTGGAGCTGGAGGGCTAGATTCTTCTTTTTCTTGTCTCCATACTTCTTTGGGTCTTAATTGTCATTTCATACTCAGCCAAGCTTCCAAACAGAGCAGTAATGGATCTCATAAATTCTCCTCTCATTTCTTGAATGGCAGTAGCTTTTATTTGCCATTATGGTGTGAGGATCTTCAGGATTTTGGACACCTGCTCAGCTTCTATGATTCTCTTTCCCAGTGTAGTGAGATTATTCCCACATTTCTTTAGCAGTTTCTAGGTGGCAAACTCTAAAGTATTCTTTCTGGCTGAGAGCACTCTGAATCATTAGGATAGCCTTACTGTTCAGCTCTAGGTTGTCTTTGTCATCATTTGTGAACTCAGTAGGGAGCTTAGGAACCTGAGCTCCATTTTCAGTCTTCATTGGTACAATATCTCCTTCTTCTATGATCTTCTAGAGCATGTACCCATTTGCCTTGATAAACGTTCTCATCTTCATTTTCTGAAAAGTGTAATGTTCTCCATTGAAGCCTGGAGGTCTGTTGATTGAGCTTCCTTCTGGGAGAAGATTGTCATATCCTACCATAATGGATCTTTGCTTCTCTTGATAGTTGAATCAATAAGTTCTGAGAAGACCAGCTCTGATACCAAATGTAATTGACAGGAATGCACAAGAAGGGGGTGAATTGTGCTATTTAAAGTTTAAACTGAATGAGACAAGATTTATACTGGTTCGCCCAAACTCTTGGCCTAAGTCCAGCTCTCTAACTTTCAGTTGGGTTCCACTAATTCCTTAAGATTCAAACAGGCTCTTGAATGCCTTTACAAGTGATCATTTAGTAAGAACTTCCTCCTTACAGATCACCCCCCTTACAACTTGTAAGAATACAACATTTCTTCTGGGATCCCACTATCTCAAGGAGATCACTTAATAAGAAAGTATATCAGAAAATACAAAGGTTGCTCACACACTTGAGCTGATAAGATTGCAGTTAGAAGAACAGTTGAGAGAACCCAGATAGAATTGATTGCAGCAAGAAATTGGTAGTTGAATGTCACTTAAAGCTCTCTCCCAACCAATTTCAACTTCAACGCTTTTATAGTACTTGAAAAACTTCTGCCCGTTGAACCAAAGTCTAAGTCTCTGATATGTCTGATGTAAGACTAAGAGAGATGGAATTCCAGAGTTTGATGATGATTCTGAGTTTCATTTAATGCTCCAGAGTGGTTTTGATTTGCGTTCTCTCTTTCTTTCTCCACTGGTGTTCATCGTACTATGCCAGAATTTGTGTAGCCGTGTGTAATGGCTCTTTGTTTATGTTTCTTTGTGTCCAACATAAACTACCCAAAATAGCAACAAATACAATTTGCAATATAAAGTTAGTTAATCATGAGAATAGAAACAAATTTGAAAATCATCACAAGTCAATCGATTGCATAATGCTCCAATCGATTACCTTCAGATTAGTTCAGATTGCTATCTACAACACTCGATTGATATGTTAGCTATCGGATAAAAACAAAGAGTGTCAATCGATTGCTTGGTTTCCCAATCGATTGCCTCGTGTCAATCGATTGATTAAGTTCCAATTGATTACATTTATCTCTGATTCAAAGTAAGTTCCAATCGATTGCTTATCGATTGTACATAGATTGCTATTCCAATCAATTACTTTTCTAACCAATTGATGGATCACAATATGATTATTTAGACAGAAATTTTGTGCAACAATCGATTGCTCAATCTTCTTATCGATTGATAGTCCCTAATCGATATCCCATCGATTGAGAAGGTGATTCTCCAATCGATTACCGGTATGTGTAATCGATTACTTAATTTAGATTTTGAGAAACAGTTTTTTGAAGTATTTTTCTAAGTTAAGTTCTCATGATCCTATAGCCTAAGTCATGTTTGGTTATCATCAAAATATAGAGTTCAACAAGTTGTGTGTTTAGCAAGCCAAGTAAATCTATATACAAGGGAAGAGGAAACCACTAAAAGAGAAGAAAGAAAAGAGAGAACTTAGAAAGAAAGAGAGAGTGAGACGTGAGAGAGAGGTAGAAGCAAGAGGAAATCAAGGGAAAGATAAAAAAAGGCTAAGTTGTCATCTTAATGGTCCTAGGAAGCCTGTAGTGTTAGAGTTGCTGCTAGGTAACCTTTATCACTTATCTTGGATATGTTCCTGAAACTGATATACTGATATTTATACCATCTATATAACTTTCGATTTGATTTTATATGAATGCCTAGTGGTATGGGATAACATGATATGTTTGTGAAAATGTATACTTTAGTAAGAATATATGAATATGGAAATACATGTGGATGTCGTGATAATGAATATGTGATGAAAAGTATGTGATAATGCATTGGGACGGTTATTATGGAGATGAGAAATGTCCCACCATGTGGTGAGGGCCTCCACACTGTGCACTGTGGACAGCATCGTATATTATATATTTTGTCCCATCAGTTCAACGAGGGACAATAGCCTCACCGGTTCAATGAGAGGTGGATGGCACCTCTTTCGTGATTTTGAGAAAGGGATAAGTCCATGGTCCAAGATTGTGCTCTAAGGGTTTGGCCCACCCTTATCATATGAATGGTGAGTTATTGGAGGAACAAGTCACATGGTTGACCTTTTTAACCCATGGACCGTGTGCCTAGAGGAAATAAGGCGGAAAGTCTAAATTGACCGAGAGTGGAATATGCATGATTGCATTAATACATTTTATGTTACACGTCGATTTTATCATATTATCCCATTCAATTAAATGTGATTAATGACATATAAAAGGTAAGTGCATATGAGGTTACTGAGACAAATGTCTCACTCTAGTTACCCCATATTTTTCAGGTAGTCTAGTCAGGGTAGAGTCCAAGGGAAAGGCATCAGAGGAGTAATTATTACTACAGTGTCCCTCTGGGATAAATGAGCCATGTACTGTTATGTTATGTATTTTGGGCCTATGTATTATAAACAATTAAGCTTGATATATGTATATATTAATTTGGTTTTAAATCTAAATTGATACTTTTGTACCGTTTACAGGACTGTGGTGCCCAAATTGTAGCAACCTCCTATGTAAATTACGAAATCAAAGAAGGGTGTTACACATTCCTTTAAAGAATGGCTATCTATAGATCCTTTCTTAAACTTCACAATGATGGATTGATTGATGAAATGAAGAAGATCATTATCCTTCTCAATCATTTTGGTGGGTGAGAAACTTAATTCTTCATAAAGGTTCTAAAGCTTATCCCCTCACACTTTTGGACCAGATTAGGCAAGCTTTTTCTTTTAACTCTCTCGTCTTCAATTCTCAAATTAAGACCCCAAAATTTATCTATTCTGATTACCATCTATCTTACCATATTAATCCTTCAACCATAATTAGTTCAAATTCCTGGTCTGTGCTTGCCCATAAATTCAATCTAGGTCTGGTTTGACATATAATATGCAAACACTACCACAGAAATAGCCTATAGCGGCGCTTTTTTAGGCCAACGCCGCGATAGGTCAAATGGCTTATCCCGACGCTTATTTATTAAAAAGCGCCGCTTTATGCCTTCAATTTAATCTTTTTTTTTAATTTTGTAGACCTATAGCGGCGCTTTTTCTAAAAAGCGCCGCTATTTTAAAAAAAATATTTTTAATTTTTATCCCTTCATCAATTCAAAAAATACATACATTTCTAAAACATATAAACACCAAAATATATTTACTACATACTAGAAATCAACTAGTCTCTCTCAAATATATTTACTACATACTAATAACATACATTTGAAATTACATAATCAAAATCACTTACACTTACACATACTTAAGGTTCCATCTACTATAACATTTCAATAAAATTTGACAAGAAAGATTGACACACAAAATAATTACTATAATTTTTTTATCAACTAGACAGGTTCCTATGAATTTCATGTAGACAAATATGCGCCAAACTATTCATGGCATGTGAATAGAATTTTCTACAACTTCTGCATCTATAATAGTGATAACGTTTCCTTCCATTTGACTTAACCTTAGCCATCATGAGTGCAGTGAATCACTTCCATAATCTGTATACAAACATAAGTATATACATTATATACTCAACATAGTACAATAAATGATATTAACACTTCTGACACTTGCATAAGTAGGAAGCATTCAAGTTTATCAATTTTATAATAACAAAACAAATAACGAGTAACAGTATTATCTCTTGGTTTACATTTTTTCTTAGAAAACCAACTGTCAATTTTGAAAACTTAAGAAATTAATAGCAGTTAATGTTGGTTCCATGCTTTTTAAAAAAACTAAAGACAGTTTGTTTCAAATACAAGCAGATCAATCCTGGCATGCCCATACCTGCGGGATTGAATAGTACACATTGCTGACATGAGTAAGTATTTTGGCTTGCTCAAGTACAGCCTTCAACCAGTCTGTATCCCCATGCCCTAGTGCATTAACTGCAAGCCCAGAACTCAAATCTAAGTATTCTTTGCCTTCAACATCATACAATTTGCACCCTTCACCCCTCTCAAGCACAACTAGAGCTATGACAAACTTTTAAATGTCAGTAATTACAAAAAATAATTAGATGGTGTATGAACCATATAATAGACTGACAAACCAATATCTCAGTTTTGAAAATGAATTTTTCCATTGAAATTTGCATGAAGATATGGATAGTGGAGCTACGACAAACTTTTAAATGAAAAACGACATCTCATGTTACAGCACAATCTTTTGGACCAAACATGTTTGGCACGCAAAAAGTCAAAAGGGGAAAAAGAAGGACAAATGAGCAAAACAAAAGTTCACAAATAGACAAATAGCCACAGGGCTTGTGAATCATAAAGCTGGAACAACTTTTCTTGAATCGATACACTCTTGTTAGCATCATGCATTCAGTTTTCTTATTTTTGTCCCCTTAGAAAATTCTCTTGTTTATTCCATTTTTCCTTCTCTCTTCTATCATTTATCTATATTTCCTCAGTACATTATTACTTATTAGTTATTGCTTCTTTCTTAAATCTTCATAAGGACTGAAGTTGTTTTTAAGATCGTGCCATCATTAAGTGGTGAAGGTAAAAAGAATCCACATTTTAGACTATCAAAGTGATAAAAAAAACTTTAGTGTAAATAAGGAACAATTATCAATAAGTCAATATGTAAGTATTAGCTCTCTGTATAACTTCATAATCTCTAATTAATTAAGATGTGGTTCAAATGGATAAATAGATTACAATAAGCACATAGGGAACAAAAATACCTCTACTTCCTCATCTTCTGGGTAACTCATAAATTATCAAAGACTCAATCAGGAACTCTAATTTACAAGAAGCATGGGTTACAATAAAAAATTATAAGCGTAAATCAGGAACAATGATCAATGAGTCAATATGTAAGTATTGGCTTTCTGTACTTCTTTAACTTCAGAAATTCTAATTTAGAAGTGGTTGAAAGGTATAACTAGATTACAAGAAGCAGGGGTAACAACTAACAACAATACCTCAGTTTCCTTGTCTTCTGTGTCAGTTTTCAATGCAAAATATTTTGCCAATTCGTCCCTGTCAATACTATCAATCACCTCATTTGCTGCATCAATATCTGCAAAGTAAAAAGTAACACAAAATTGGCCCTTTTCTAAACATGAAGATAACTTTTATGAAATATTTAAGTCATACATTTACACACATAATTAGTGTTTTAGATGCATGTATCCTATTACTTTAACAAGGATATAAAAACGCTGCTATATGATTTCACAACCTCCAAAAGTGAAATTCCAACAGCATACATATCCTAAAGCTCTAGAACCCAGCTCAAATACCTTATGGTTTCTAACAAGTAAAATTACCAAAATATCATTATGGAGAGAGAAAATTACTAGCTACCAACAAAATATACCTCATCATTGTGGTGGATTTTGTCTCTGATATTACTCCTAGAAACCAAACCATCCAAAATATTTGCAAGTAAAGGAGTATGCTTGGGATATTCATTACAAACTTCTATATTATCTTATCATAATTTCTTAAAGAAACAGCAGAACATAATTTCAATTTTTTAAGTAAATGTAAATAGTAATACGAAGGAAAACAATATTAAACTACCGATTTTAAGTGAGGCAGATAGCTTCTTTCATTCCAAGCACTCTTCTTCACTTTCTAGCTTTAAGTCTCCCAGCACTTTTATTTTTATATACCTTGCCTGGCAAAGTGTAAGGCAAACTATTCTCAAGAAAACAGATAAAAATAAGAAATCACTATAATCAACTTTCTGGTGATTTAGAAGGATAAGGCAAAATGGAACCTTGTTGGGGGATAATATAAGAAACTTGATATGATACATGATGCTTTTCTGGATTTTTATTCTCCCTAGTTAATAGTTTTCCATAAGATATTGCTCCTACAAGTACAGATCGGGTGGAATTCTGTGAACCACTAGCTTTCTCCCCAGTTGATAGTTTTCTGGATTTGGGTGTCGACATTGAGAAAGGAAGAGCACGTAAAGATATTGATAGAACAAGAACAGAGGAAATAAAAACGAAAATATACATCTAAATGACATAAGAGAACTATTACTACAACAAAAAATAATTAAGAAAAACACTACATGGAATAGTAAAAGGACCCCAAATTCTACCAAAGTTCTTTGACTACAATTAAACAAGGAAAACAATTAGTCATAGTCGCTATAGTTGTCATCAAGAGGTGCACCTTATTACTCGAAGGATTCACAGAAGTTACAGATGAACCACTAGCTTTCCATGTTCCGTCAACAAAACCGCCCATATTGGTGGAATCGAGACCAATCTCCTTCAAAAATCGGTAATCACTCTTATCGGAACCCATTTTCCTGTGAAAATCCACCTAGGTCAGGGAACAAAAACCGAAAGAATACGGCTACGACTAGCTTCAAAATCGCTCACTGAAGAAGACGACATCGATAGTTGAGGAAAAATTACAAGAAATAGGGTGAACACACGATTCGAGCACAGGTAATATGGGAAGGTTTCGAGGATAACAACGGAAGACAGTAGTCTTTCTTGAGCATCGCCCATACTGGAATGAACAGCACCACCTTCGTCGGAAGCATCGGGATCTAATCCCTCTGTTTGATTTAATGAAAACTGGTTTGTGGGCAAACTGGTAGAGAGAAAACTGGTTGAAGGCAATGGAGAACAAACCTTTGTCATTCAAGGCGACGGTGGATGATGCGACGCCTTCGAGCACGGCGTCCACGGCAAAGGTGAAGCCACTGATGATGAAGGTGCCGCTGGATGAAGAAGAAGAGGGCACGGGGAAAATGAAATGAGAAGGGAAGAAAAAGAAGAGTTTGGGAAAAAGAAGGTTGAAAAAAAAATAATAAGGGTTGAGGGCCAAAGAAGGGTCACGGGATTGCACCAAAAAAACGGAGGGAGAAATTCCCGCGTTGCCTATCCTGACGCTTATGCCTAAAAGAACCGGGATAGGTCCAGATTTTTTTAAAATAAAAATACATAATACTAAAATAAATAAAAAAAATAGATAACCCATCCTGGCACTTGTATTTATAAGCGCCGGGAGAGGTTATCAGTTTTTATTATTTTTTAACCTATATCAGCATTATAAAATAAAGCGTCGGGATAGGTTTTAGACATCCAGAAAAAAATAAAAGCTAAAAACATAAATCCTATAGCGACGCTTAGGAGTATAAGAGCCAGGATAGGTGCAGACTTATCCCGGCGCTTAAGAACATAAGTGCCGCTATAGGTCATTTCCAACTCAACAGCGGTGCTTATAATTTAAGGGCTGCTATTGTTGCGTCACAATAGATTATTTATGTAGTAGTGAAATCTTCTTTGACCAAGTATTGTTACAAGCTTTCTAATGGAAAAACATCAAGTCTCATGCATCTTCCTTTTACATGAGATGTTTGCGAGCAGCTCTTCAATGGATTTTCTCAAGTGGTCTTCTACTTCCTTAACAATCTTTTGCTTTGGTTTCTTCAGTTTCTGTATCTGCTATACATCATCTCTCAATGAATCAGAATGATGTTTTAGGTGTTGATATTCAGAAACAATTACAAGTCTTGGGCAGCTTCAGCATTTTCTCCATGCAGAGTCAAGATATTTTCTATGTTTATGAATTCTTGAATTTTAGCATTTGGACAATGTTTTAATTTTATTTAACTACTTATTTTTTTGTAATACATTTTATCTTTTAATGAAAACTGTCCTTTATACAAATAAAACAAAAAAAAAGAATGAGAGACATAGTAGGGTATTAACAAGGGGGTGAGAGGGTCAAATAACACTTTTACCCCTCATCTACATCGTTAGATTTTTTTTCCTTATGGCAAAATGATCCTATCATATTCTAAAATCCACCTTTATATTAAATTAGAGATTTCCTTTGATAATAAATTTCTTTAAGCCTAAATATAATTTCCATAAAATTCTAGTATAAAGAATAAATACCTATTTATTTTTCTTAATTTGTGAAGAAAATAAGGCTTTCAAAATCCTTAAAAATATCTCAAACTTCATAAATCTATTTATAAAACTTCTTAATTTCTAAATAATATATCATGACTTTAAATATCTCCTTATTTTTTATTTTTAAAAAATATTGGGGTGTTACAGAAATATCTAAACTTTAAGGATAAAGACCACTCACTTTGTGTAACTAAATCTCTATTGTGACCTTTCGTTCGAACTGTATTCAAACTTCAAAAGTACATAATTTCCTTCAAAATCATCTCAATGTAACATTATAAATTTGTCCAATGAGGCCACCAAAAATTGCACCACCACCAAAAAGAGAAAAAAAGAACAACGTTCGAATATTTTAATTTGCTACTCAACTCAACCAAATAAAATGTTTGGAACTAATTTGATTTGCAGAGGCGCAAATCTATCAGAAAAAAATCAAGTCTCATCAACACTCTCCATTTCCATCAACTGTGCAACACTTCGCATGTTTGGCCGAGACTGAGGGTTTGTTTGTACGCATGATAGAGCAAGATGCCAAATCAAAGCCAATTTCTTCAAGTTTTGCTGATTTGTTGATGATAAACGAGCGTCCAGAATCTCCATGAAGTTGATATGATTCATCCCACTTGTTTGGTTATTGAATATTAGTTCACCAGGATGCTCTCCCATAAGCACCTCAATAGCCAAGACACCAAAGCTATAAACATCAAGTTTTTCAGTCACTGCCATTATGAATGCAAGCTCTGCACATTTTAAGTACACAACATGAAGTAAATAATTATTTGCAAAATCAAATGAGAAGCAATTATTTATATCTGTGTGTGTGTGTGTTAATCATATTGGCTCATCACCTGGAGCAGCATAACCAAATGTGCCAGCAAATGTTGTCCAAATTGATGAATCAGCCTTCAAAAACCTTGCTGTGCCAAAATCTGAGACATGGGCTTCAAGATTTGATGACAGTAAAATGTTTTTGCTAGATATGTCTCTGTGAACAATTGGTGGATTACAATCATGATGCATGTAAGATAAAGCTTGAGCCACATTCTTGATAATATTAAACCTTTTTGACCAGTCCACCTCTGATGCTTCTCTATCGTTTCTAAGCACATCAGCCAAGCTCCCTCTTTCCATGTACTCATAAATCAGAAACGTGTACAGATTTTCTGAGCAAAACCCGAACAACTTCACAATGTTACGGTGACGTGACTCAGTCAAGGCTTTGATCTCATTCTTAAAAGCTTTTATACTTTCCACATCAAGGTTATGAACTTCACATATCAACTTCTTTACAGCAAATATTTTGTCCCCTGGTAATATCAACTTATAAACTTTTCCAAAAGCTCCTTCCCCAATGTAGTATTTTTCAGCAAAGTTACCCGTTGCTTCAATTATGTCTTCACACTTGATTTTGCCGTCAAAGTGACATATGTTGAATAGATTTTCTTCACTGTCTCCAGTGTTGTGTTTTACAGCTCTTGTATTTCTCTTATAGCGAGTAATAAAAATGCTAATCACTTCCAACAAAAACAAAGCCACAGCCAAAGAAGAGGTGACAACTATCACATTTTCCTTTTTCTTAGTTCCACCATGTGGCTTTACAGTTGAGGTGTTGCAAGGTTTCAAACCTTGGATCCTCCCACATAAATTTTTATTGTTACTTAGATCCACTGCACCAGAAGAATTAAAAATTCCACTATCTGGTACAGGACCTTCCAAATTGTTATGGGAGAGATTGACGCTTGACAAGCTTAACATTGTTGCTAGGAAATTATGGATAGGGCCCGACAAATTGTTATGAGATATATTCAAGCTTATCAACTTGTTGAGTTTACCAAGATCAATAGGGATTTCTCCAGAAAGTGAATTAAAACTCAAGTCCAAAAAATCTTGTAAAGCCACAAGATTTCCTATTTGGTAGGGGACTTTCCCAGTAAGGTAATTGTTGCTAAAATTTAAATCCAGCAACTGATAGCAATCACCTATTTGATAAGGGATAGGTCCCCTTAAGCTATTCATTGAGAGATCCAAAGATGCAAGACTAGAAAGCTTGCCAATTCCTTCTGGGATCAAACCTGAAAGATTGTTGCCACCCAAATGTAGTTGGTACAAGCGAGAGCTGATTCCAATTTGAGGAGGAATCTTGCCAGATATAACGTTTGAAGACAAGTCAAGCTTTTGTATGTGCTTCAACTGAAAGATCTCACTAGGTAATATTCCCCCTATTGAATTTCCAGCCAAACTAAGAGCTTGCAAGTTCTTGCAGGCACCCCAATTTGCAGAAAGTTTGCCCTGAAGCTTATTGTAGCTGATGTCAATGTAGGTAAGATTAGGGTAAACTCCCAAATCCTTATCTACATCTCCGGTCAATTGATTATGTTCAAGACGAAGTCTAAATAAAGATGTGCAGTTTCTGATGCTCATTGGGATTGGACCAGTGAAACTATTGTAAGCCGCAGTGAAGTTAAGTAAGCCACCATCTTTGCATACTTGTGGTGGTAACTGACCAGTGAAATTGTTATTAGAGAGATAAAGCACAGTAAAAGAACGATTTTGGAATCCTTGTGGTAAAGGCCCGGATAAATTGTTAAAAAACAAGCGAATATCAGTCAGGTTGGGTAGTGTACTTAGAACAGGGGGAATAGTGCCTGAGAGACTGTTTGAAGCCAAAGAGAGAATGTTTAGATGTGTGCAATTCCCCAGAGACTGAGGTATAGGTCCATAAAAGCTATTTTGGTATAGAGCTAGAATGGTCAATTGTTTCAAATTACCTATTTCATTTGGAATTTTGCCTCCGAGGAGCAAGCCTTGAAGCACAAGATTTTGTATCCCAATCAAGCCAGTTTTGGGTTCATCAGATCCGTCAGGGAATAGACGAGGGTCTAATATCCCAGTTATCTGATTTTTTGAAAGGTCAAGCTCATAAAGTTGAGTGAGATTAGCAAGGGAAAGGGGTATAGTGCCATTGAGATAATTATGATCAAGGTCAAGGAATTGTAGTTTTGAGAGCAAGCCAATTGTTTCGGGTATGGGGCCAGTGAGTTGATTAAATTCGAGATTAAGAAGAACAAGATTCGGGAACGCTGAGAAATTCAAGTGTTTAAGGGTACCTTTGAGACCAGTGTTGTTCAAGTTGAGTTCAACCACACTTCCTGAAGAATCACACATTACACCACGCCATGAACATAGGGCTTGGGCTTCACTGGAATTTGCTTGAGGCGGAGAGATCCATGAGTCCAAAATTGATTGGTATGGCAGATTTTGCTTCCATCTGAGAAGAGCTTCAGTTTCTGTTAGTCCTGAAATGAGCTGACAATGGTATTGTGACCAAAAAACCAGGCAAGCAACATGAGCTAAAAGGAAGAGAATAATTGTATTATGATTTATGACCCATTATTCAGAATATGTTTGCGGACGCTTATGTGTTTACGAATTGCTGACTTATACAAACCTTATGGTTTTTTTTTAGGCTACCTATGTTTCTTTTTTATTGATTGTCTTTTCATAAATTTCAAAGCCGTTATGTGTATTAATTTGTAAACCTATCTTACCTTGGAATAATTTTTTTATGTCATGAAACATATATAACAGCTTCGATAACACCAACACAAAAAAGCTAAGGATGGCAACAAAGTGGGGAGGGAGTTGAAAGCATCGATTGGAGTGACTACATGGTGAATGTACACTTTCCTGGCCTCATCAAGTACGCAATTAAGTCATTAATCTTCCAAGTAATATCTCCAAAACTAACGAAATTAAATTAATAGAATACATTATAGTGCTAAGCTACGGCAAGGTACATTTCCTCTTTAGAAGTGAGTTACAACATTGCAATTATTATTTAACAATGTCTATTTTTATTTTTGAATGTACTAATTTCTATTCTATGTCTTTAAAAATATGTTTAACATAACTGTTGGTTAATGTGGTAAGCATTATTACCAACATAAGGAGTACAATTGAGTTTGAATATTGGAAAACACACTTATTGAGGGAGATCGATGAAAACATCGTATACTCTAAATCTTGAAAGAGATACCAAAGTGACTTGACTTTACTTGATTATGAAAACAAGATTTTGGTTTTATTTTTTTTATGTGAAATTTGTTTTACATAATAGTCGCTTGGTTAGTTCCACGAACATGTCATATAATTAAATTTTTTAGAGGTATCAACAACAACAAAGCTTTAGCCCATTAGTTGGAATCGGGTACATAGATCGCACAACGCTGTTTAGAGGTATCATTATGGGAAAAAAAAATTAATAGGCATGATCAGCAAATATGGTCCATGATGCACCAATTATTTGAAAGGAACAAATGCTGGGCATGGACATGGTAATCAAGATTAAGATGGTGGGCCGGCCAAGAAAAATGAATCTGGAAAGACGTAAAGGACCACGACATATTTCGCACGTATGTTTGTTCAAAGCATGATTCCCTTACATATATATACACACCTCATTCATTGAGCGTACGTCTAGATAAGTCCTTGGTTTTGTGTTAAATATTATTGATTTTTGACAAAAAAATTTATTTATTTTCACTAGTATGAAAACTTTGAATACCTTTGTAGGAAAATTATGGTTTTGACTTCATAATTGATTATAATAATAATCAACACAACAGGACCCAAGATTTAGGTAGTTAGGCGATTTAACAGGTTCTCTTCAACGTGTGTGAATATATATATATATATATATATTAGTTTTGCGGTGTTGTTCCATTTATTGTGCTGCAACATAATCCCAAATGTGTCCATAACTAATGCTTTCTTTGTGTAATTTGTCAAAACTGCCCTTGATTAAAAACACAAACAAGAAAAATCACAAACCAATATAAATATATATATCTCTAACTCAAGAGGCCCTAAGTATATGACTATTCTAATAAAAAATGAGATCAAAATCTAATCCCATATTACCCATTCCCAGATTCTAAAAATCCCCTGTGCAAGGAAAATCCAAATGCCCAAGTTCACATCTAATTTTGGCCAATCAGCAAATACATGTATAAAAAAAAAAGAGTGCGCAACCAAGATCTACATCAAGCATAACCATTCAATGAAAAAAAAAATAAAATAAAATAAAATATTTTTTTAAAAAAAACAAGAATATATAACAGTAAAATATAGTTAAGTGGCTTTGTTCTTTTTTATTTATTTTATAAGACTTCAAATTATTATTCATGTACTTTTTAAAACTTAACAACTTCTATTTTTTTTAAAAAAAAACAATGTTTACATTAAAATCCCCTAAATAAAACTGGTTTGTTTGCCTGAACTCAAGATAAAATTACATTGGTTATTCCTTTTTCAAGGAAAATAAGTCAAAATGATATTGATAAAATAAAAATCTTACAAACTACGAATCATAATAGGACTTACAGAAAAAACTTACCAAATTATAAAACAAAGGAAGGGGTCGTGAATAAGAATACTCATGAGAAAATTTTAAGAAGAGAATTCACACATTGGTTATTCTTTAAATATAATGAAATTATAGTCTAAATCTAAATACAAATGTGGACTCATTTTCTAAGGACGCCAATTTTTATGATGTATATTCAAAAGAAAACTAGAGAGCGTATCTTTCTATAAAATATACATTTGATCCTTTATAGTTGTATTTAAAGTTTATTTAGTCAGTTAAATTTAAAAAATGTACTTTTAGTCTTCTTTTAATTTGTTAGCGTTATTAGTGTCATTTAATAAAAAATGGTGATTTTACAAATCTAATAAGTGATTCTATAATTAAATATGGATAAAAAATGCCTGAATTTGAAAATATAAAAATGATTATACAAAAGAATTAAAATTTAAGCATATTTTATCAGTATTTAACTAAATAATCACCTTTTAAATTTGTTGAGTCAATATTTTTTAGTAAAATAAAATTAATGTTGTTAACAAAAAATGATTGAAAATGTACTTTCAAATTTAAATTACTAAAATGAATCTTGAACATGAAAGACCAAATCTATGTGTTAGCATTTTTTTTCCTTTTGCGTTATTTGAATTACATGGGTTTGATTTTTTATCTATAACGTGGTTTAGTTAGTAAAAGAAATAAAAGGACATCAAGGAACCATGGACACCCTAAAAATATAATAGATCGTGAAATGCGTACAAAAAAATTGATGTAATTATTCACTAGTAGACATTCGCATCACCAATACAAATTTTCATTCATATTCGTTAAAAGTATTGGGAGCTTAGTCTCTTTATATAGTTTGCTTCTAAGTTCTAATATTTATTCTTGACTTGTCATTCGTTATCTTGATAAATTACAATCAAATTAATTTGTCCATGAATTCTTACAAACAACTTCTTTATCCCCCTCTTTACATGTATGGAATTCTATAATTTTTAATTTTTTTTAACAAGTTCCATTGACTTAGAGCCAAAGAAACTCAAATGCAAAATATTTGAAAGCTGTTATTAAAATACGGTGATGTTGACTTTTATTGACTCTAAAGTATTTTTTGTGGAAGAGCAACTATCACTATAGAATCTGATTATGTGAATTGTAAACACTTAACCTCTCAACCCCATATACAAGCAAACCATGTAGAAAAGAAAGAAAATTATTCATAAGGTTTATGATAGTTGAAAAGAAACCAACTTGAGTTACAAAAATTAATTTATATCGGCTTATGACGATGGAAAGACAAATCTAACATTTATAAATATATATATATATATAATTAATTCATATTCCAACATGCATCTACAAAATTGATTACAGAGAATTTATGTTGATTATATAGAACAATAAATGCACAAAATTTTTAGTGCGTGGTCATTTATTTAACCAATGTAATATTAGGATATGCTATATTCCACACAAACCGATACCGATATTAAAAGTCTTCCTTAAGCGAAGTGGTTAGTCCGGCAGACAGTAATATCTGGTTTATATGGCTAAAAGTTGACAAAGCACAATCTGTATAATATTTCTTGCGCTAATTAGACATAAATTACAAAACAAGATCTAACTCCTCCAAGGTGGTTCTCCTTTAAGGCAGCTTTAGTCATTACGATCATGGGGAGGCCAATCTCTAAATTCACCAATTAGAGTAATTAAATCATTGAGCGACAACACACACAGAGATGCATTAGCAAGATGGAAAAAAATTACGAAGGACGATTAAAAAATGGAAAACAAGATTATATATGACCTATGCGATAGGACACTGGTTTATGATGTAAATGTATATAGGCTTTTATCCAAAGGCCGAAGGGGGTTCAGCACCCATATGGTTTTTCGAAGTGAGAATCTGACCGGGCCCGAGCTATGTTTGCATTTGTAAAATGTTATAGGCTCTATTGAATCATCCTGGCATTTTTGCTCTCATTTTGAATGGTTATGGCCATTTTTGCTCCCCCAAAAGCCACATGATATTGGAAGCAATTTTGGTAAAAAGCTTTTATCTGCACCTTATTCCTATAATTCTCATAACGTTTAATCATCATTATATTAAAAAGTTTAATAAATATCTAATAATGATGACGATGGAAAAGAGGGGGTTAATAATTCTTACGTTTTCTAGCCTGTGGAGGATGTTGAACAAGCAGTCGCCGAGCTGTAGCAGGGAATTGAACGGACAAGAGAAGCAAACAAACCAAAATAGGGTTCCAAATCTGCTTCTTATTCATCTTTCTTATCTTCTTCCAACACTTGTATATAAGGGAGTACCACCACTTTGTGTGTTTATATAGACACAGACGACAAAGACACGCAAAGGATATAAATAAACAGTCTGTTTAGTTAGTTAAAATTTTGTTATTGTGAAATATGATTTTTCATAATTCATCGAGTAGACTAACTAAGACCGACAAAGATATGGAAAAGAACTATTAAAATTAAATCAGGTGACTCAGAAATTGGAAAAAACAGAGTAGCTTACTAAGAATTTGTTATTATCTTAAAACGTTACTTTATTTTTTAACCATAGATTGACCTAGTCTAATCATTCAAACTTCTTTTATACGCAATCACTACTACAAAAATCCCATTTTATGTCACCAATTAACGTCACTTATTTAAAAATGTGACATTGAAAATCAACAAAAAATAAACAACATCACACGTAAAACTAAGTGTGATGTTGAAACTTTTCCACGTCACACTAAAATTTTAGTGTGACGTTAAAAGTGTTTTTCAGAAAATGAAAAAAATGAAAAATGGTTGGAGGGAAAATGAAAAAAAAAAAAAAAAAGAAGAGGGGGGGTTTTCCACGTCACACCACTTAGTGGTGTGACGTGGAAACCAGGTTTCAACGTCACACCACAATGTGGTGTGACGTTGAAAGAGTTTCAACGTCACACCACTTGTGGTGTGACGTTGAAACATGGTTTCAACGTCACACCACTTAGTGGTGTGACGTTGAAACTTGGTTTCCACGTCACACCACAATGTGGTGTGACGTGGAAACCAAGTTTCCCGCCCCATTTTCCCCCTTCCCGCCCCCTCCCCCCCACAAGCTGGTGAGGGGGCCCACACACACACACACTTCACCACCCCCCACCCCCCCCACACACACACACACACGGCTTCACCACCCCCCACCCCCCCCCCACACACAGACACACACCCCCACCCTCCCCCACACACGGCCAAACCCCACCCCCCACACACAGACACACACCCCCACCACCCCCCACCACACACGGCCAAACCCCCCCCAACAAGCTCACCACCCGGCCCCCACCCCCCCCAAAAACCCACGGCCACACCCCCCACCCCACACGGCCCCACCCACCCCCCCCCACACACACACACAGACACGGACACACACCCCCACCACCCCACCCCCCACCCCGAGACCCCCCCCCAACCACACCCCCAAACCCCCCACCCACACACACACACACACACACACACGGACACACCCCCACACACACACACGGACCCCACCCCCCACCCCCCACCCCCACACGGCCACACACCCACACCCCCACACACACGGCCACACCCCCCCCCCCCCAACACAAACCCCCAACACTATGAAGTCATTGAGAATTGGTACGTTCTTCTTGCTATTGCTATTTCGGTTTCTGTTATAGTTCAGAATCAAATCTTTATTTTTTCTGTAATTTGATATTGGTAGGAGCTTAGAGGGAAGCTGTAATGTGGGCTATTTGTTGGTGGTGAAATGGTTCTTTGCTTTGCTCATAGGAATTGGTACGTTCTTCTTCTTTCTGCCTTGAGTTTCTTATCTTAACCTTGAAGTGTATATATATTCTGGTAGTTTCAATTTTATAAGCTCTAGTTCTGAATTGCCATGATTGAACTATTAATGATTCATTTGGTATGTGGTTAGAAAAATCCTTTTCTTTTTTTAATTTGATTATCTTGCGTCTGCTGTGATTATTTTTCATTAGTTCTGTTTTTATAAATTATTATTATTCTAATGCAGATTTGATGGTATTTTTTTAATTCTAAAAAATCGTTTTTTGGAGGAGGAAAAAAAATGAGACATAGGCATAAAGCTTAGTGACGTTATGCCTTTCATGCATGCACCTTATATATCCTTAGCTTTCTCATATATGTTAAATTATTGTTGATTATGTGTATTTCATCAAATTTTAACAGGTACTGGAATAGCTGCTGTTTTCATCAATATATCTGTTGAAAACTTCGCTGGTTGGTAATTAAATATGCAATTCTATCTATCTGGTTCTTTTTTTTTTTTACTTGTTCAAAGTTTTTTTCAGCTCTGATTTCCTCCTATCGGGTTCAGCAATTTCAATTGCGCCTCCGTTCACAGCTTCACTTCATCAAGGTTCCTTCTTTTCCTTATTTTTTCCTGATAATTAAATCTGCTGCCTTTTTTTTCAATTGTAAATTGCAAAAAATGCCATAGCATATTTAATGGTTTTGTAAGTCTTATAAATTGGTCTCCCATAGAATGTTTAATGTTCAATTGTAAATTGGTTTGCAAATGCTGTTACGTTGTAGTCACTGCAAATATTGCATACTTGCCAAAATGTTTTATAAGTCTTGTAAATTGGTTTGCTATTGGTTTTTGTTCTCAAATTGCTGAAGATTTATTTTGTCTAATTGATCTTGTTGCTACTAAAATCGTCGTGAATTTCGTTGCATTGTTGCTTGTTCCTTTGTTGCATTTTACATGCTGGTTTTGCTTCTATAAATCACTTCAAATAATTGGAGTGAAATTGGATTGTAAATGTAATTTTTGGATGTCACATTTACAAGAGGAGGCTTTGCCAAATTTTTTAAAAAATTTGCATGAAGTGAAGATATGCATAGCATGCCCATTTCTTCCTAATAATGTAGTGAGATAAACTTGACTAGTTTGTTGGAGACGGTATAGGTTTAACAGAATGGATCGTAGTTGGATGCATGCATTGAGAACCACTAAAAAGTATCAGATGGGTGTGGAAGAATTTATTGAATTTGCCAAAAAAAACGTGTCCAGTAAGAATGGCATGTATCTTTGCCCTTGTGTGAAGTGTGCAAATGCTTATCGTAAGAGCATTGATGATATAAGGGATCACCTTCTTTGTGATGGGATTAATCTCCGTTATAAGAAGTGGCTTTGGCATGGGGAATTGGGAAGTACCGTACATGCGTTCCCGTCACAAAATGTACAAGAAGCGGTGGATGGTGTTTGTGATGATGGAATGGACGAGATGATTAATGACATTGGGGCGGAGTCATTTTCTGTGGTCCATGAGTTCGACAAGTTGAGGAGTGATGCAGAGACACCGTTGTTCCCGGGGTGTACTAAGTATACTCGGTTAACCGGCGTCCTGAAATTGTTGAAAATAAAGACAGAAAATGGGTGGGCAGACGCGGGATTCTCACAGATGCTTGAAGCTTTGAGTGATATGTTCCCGGCAGGCAATGTGCTTCCGAAGCGCATGTACGAGGCTAAAAAAGTTCTAAGCAAGATGGGCATGGAGTATAAGAAGATACACGCTTGCCCTAATGATTGCGTGTTATACAGGAAAGAGTATGAGGGCCTAAAAGAGTGTCCAAAATGTCATACTTCGAGGTACAAACCGAGGAAGGATGCCGTTGGTGATGATGATGGATCAAAGAAAGGGATACCTTTGAAGGTAATGTGGTACCTTCCAATTGTTCCACGGTTTAAACGCTTGTTTGCAAATGAGGCAGAAGCAAAGAAATTGAGATGGCATTGTGATGAGAGAATATCCGATGGAAGATATCTCCGGCATCCTGCTGATTCTCCTCAATGGAAGAAGATAGATTCCATGTTTCCTGAATTTGGTGGTGAGCCGAGGAACCTTCGTCTCGGACTGTGTACGGATGGTTTCAACCCTTTCGGGAGTCTCAGTAGCACACATAGTGCTTGGCCAGTTTTGTTGGTCATTTACAACCTGCCGCCTTGGTTGTGCACGAAGCGCAAGTATGTGATGATGTCAATGATGATTTCAGGGCCGAAACAGCCTGGTAACGATATCGATGTCTACCTAGCACCTTTGATTGAGGACTTGAAGATGTTGTGGGAGGAAGGCGTAGATGTGTTTGATGCTTACAGGCAGGAGACATTCAAGTTGGGAGCTATGTTGTTTACCACAATAAATGACTTCCCTGCATATGGCAATCTTTCTGGTTACAGTGTGAAGGGTTTTATGGCATGCCCTATATGTGAGTCTGACACACACTGCCACTATCTCAAACATGGATGAAAAACCGTCTACCTCGGTCACAGGAGGTTTCTTGATCGGTTCCATCCTTACCGTAGACTGAAGAAGTGTTTTAATGGCTTATCTGAGTACCGGTCTGCTCCGACCCCCTTAACCGGGGAGGAAGTTTACCGTCGTGTTGAGAATGTCAATATGGTATTCGGTAAGAAACAGAAGACGAAGACCGGTTCTGATAAGATTATTTGGAAGAAGAGGTCAATCTTCTTTGATCTACCTTATTGGCGATATCTCGATGTGAGGCACAGTATAGATGTGATGCATGTGGAGAAAAATGTTGGTGATAGTCTTGTTGGGACACTGTTGCACATACAGGGGAAGACAAAGGACGGACTCAATGCTCGATTAGACTTGGTTGAAATGGGCATAAGACCACGGTTGCATCCTGTAGTCAGTGAAAATGGCAAGAGGGCTTATATGGAACCTGCTGCTCATACACTTTCCAAAGAGGAGAAAAAAAGTCTGTGTGAGTGTTTGAGTGGGATCAAGGTTCCGCAGGGTTATTCCTCCAATGTTAGCAGACTTGTGTCTATGAATGATTTGAAGTTGGTGGGAATGAAGTCGCATGATTACCATGTATTGATGCAACAATTCTTACCAATTGCTATAAGAGGCATTTTGGAAGATGATGTCAGGATGACCATAACAAGACTGTGTATGTTTTTCAATACGATCTGTAGCAAAGTCATTGACACTGAAAAGCTCGACGAGTTGGAAAATGAGGGTTATGTTATATTGTGCCAACTAGAGATGCTCTTTGCTCCAGCATTTTTCGATATTATGGTGCACTTGATTGTTCATTTGGTAAGGGAGATAAGGCTGTGTGGCCCTGTTTATCTAAGGTGGATGTACCCGTTCGAGCAATTCATGAAAGTCTTGAAAGGGTATTCTAAGAACCCACATCGACCTGAGGCATCAATTGTTGAAAGATACATAGTTGAGGAGGCAATGGATTTTTGCAAATCGTATCTAAAAGGGGTTGAGGAAAACCCACGACATGAAGGTGGGATCTGTAAGGGGGTACGTGGCGTCAAAGTGAAGACTATGCGCCGTGAAGAGGTGTTACAAGCACACCTATACATCTTGAATAATATGGAAGAAGTGCAGCCTTATTTGGATGAGCATAAGAGGATCCTGAAAGAAAAGAACCCGAAAAAGAGTGACATGCAGATTTCTAACGAGCATAACAGGACATTCATTGGGTGGTTCAAAGAGAAAGTTCAAAAGGAGACCGGTGGGCCGGATACAATAAGATGGTTAGCAGGAGGGCCTCGTTTTGAGGTTGTTACTTGGGGCTCTTTTGACATAAATGGCTATTGTTTCTACACTAAGGCTCAGGACAACAACAGCACCATGCAAAACAGTGGCGTGATGGTGGTAGCCGAAGCGATGCACTTCTCCAGTTCGAAAGATAAAAACCCACGATTGGCTTCCATGGCATATTATGGGGTAATTGAAGAAATTTGGGAAGTTAGTTACACCAAGTTCAAAATTCCAATCTTTAAATGCAAGTGGGTTAACAATAGTGCAGTTGGAGTTGATCCCCACACTGGTATGATCTCAATTGATATTCACAAGGTTGGATACAGAGATGAGCCTTTTATTTTAGCAAGTCACGCAAAACAGGTGTTCTATGTAACAGATCCCACAAATAAGCAATTGTCCATAGTGTTGCAAAGTAAAAAGCAAAAGGACCGCGCTCCCACTTTAGATCTAGATGAGATACCACCTTTGTGCACAGGACCACGTGAACCAAGTGAATTTGAATTGATAGATGTTGATGATGACCAATTTGCCTCTAGAAATGATCATTGTGAGGGGATATGGGATAACACATAAAGTGAGAACCTTTTTGAATTATCATGTATTAAGTACTGTTATTGTTTTTATTTTGTTTTTGTGAAAGTTGTTGCCTTTTATTGACTCTTCACATCATTGATTTGTTAACAGGTACATCATGGAGGATGATTCTAACAATCAGGGACAAAACAATCCCTCTCGAAGAAAGAAAAGAGGTCCGACGAAGCTCACTGACATTGTTGTCCGTCATGGGACAAATGTGCAGCCTATCCATGTGGAATTTGACGAGGACATGAATCCTATCGGGGAAATTGGCGCGAATTTCGTGAGCTACGTCGGTTTTGTGGCAAGGAATCGAGTAAGCATATTGGTTGACGATTGGAGGGAAGTCGAAAAAGACATTAAGGATCAATGTTGGTCAGATATCTTGGTATGTTTTATCATTATCTATCTGTTTGTTCCTAATATGCATGTGTTTGTTTGTTTAGTTACTCAACTGATGTGTATTTTATTCTTATTCTTTGCAGCAAAATTTTGCTGTCCCAAACACCGAACAGTTCAAGGATTTTTGGTTGAACGAAGCGCGCAAGATGTGGAAGAATTTCAAGACTACCCTGACCAAAGATTACATCCGGGGGAACAAGATGGATCAAGATCCCTGTCAGACCTACCCCTCTCTTCATCCAGAGACTTGGAAGACGTTTGTTAAGAAACGATTAGATAAAAAGTTTCAGGTTTGTATAGATCTTTTACTTTGCTTCAAAACTGATGAATTTTAACATATTATATTAGTTAACTAACTTAGTTTAGTTTTCACAGGAGAAAAGCCAAAAACAAAAGGAGCATCAAGAAAAGAATATCTACAAGCACACAATGTCTCGGGGGGGTTACAAGTGGGTCGAGAAAAAGTTGACCGAGAAATATTTTGCGGAAATGGAGGAAGCGGCACGGTCCGATCCTACCATTGTTATAGAGCCTCCGCCGTCCTTCTCACGTCATACGAAATGGTCTGAGGGAAGGAAGAATAAAGAAGGAACATTTATCAATCCGGAGGCTGAAGCAGTTGCAAATAGGATTGTAAGTATTTTACTTGGTTGTTCATTCATTTAACTTGTGGTTTTATAACAAATTACCACTTACGATTTTTCGGTCATTGTAGGTCGAACTTGAGCAGCTGGCTACCCAAGGGTCCTTCACACCTTCTGGGAGGATGGACATCCTGGCCACGACAATTGGGAAGCCCGATCGCCCCGGCCGAGTACTCGGGGAGCCCAGGACTGTAGGGTTTGCCAAGTATTTTGGCCGCAGATCCAACTACAACCGTAGAGAATCCACTGAGGAGATTGTGGCTAAGGCTCGGGCGGAGATGGAGGCCCAATTGGAGGAGCGGTTTGCTTTATCCCAACGGCAGATGGCAGCACAATTCGAAAGTCAGGTGGCTGCGCAGGTCCAGGAAGCTCTTTCGGGTTATATGGGGGAGCAGATCCGTGCGCAGATTGAGGCACAGGTTAGAGCGTCTACTATACAGCTTGGAATCTCATCAAATTCTTCTCAACAAAGACAGCAGGTTTGAGCATCTTTTATATATTTTAATTACCGACTTCCGAGTTTGTCAATTAGAAAATTACACTCACTCTGTATAATATCATCTCCTGTAGGAGTCCCCCGCTACCGGAGGTCCAAGCGGCAAAGACAGCTGCAATCACACTGTGCTGTTAGGATCAATTCGTGAGGACCAATCAAATCCCACACCAGACAATGACCCTGAAGTTAGAGAGGAGTGTTATCTCCATCTCGATGTCCCTCGCCTGCGCGCGGTCGCAAAAGCTCTCCAGTTCCCGAACGCTTCCTTCATACATAATCAGCGTATTCCGGAGGACCAAGTGAAGGTGTCTGTTACAAATGTTCGAAAGAATGAGAGGGGTTCAGCTATACCTGTTCATGATAGCGAAGTAACCAGACTAGGCGATGCTATGGGGGCATTCATCTTGTGGCCAAGACGACTTGTACACAAGACTCAACAAAAGGCGCCGGTTGATGTGGTATGTACACTTAATTTTTGAGATTGCTTGTTTTAATATATTACAGCATGTAAGAATATATAACACTGATTTTTTCATCACCTACAGGTCTTTCCAGATCAATATCCTTCTCTCCAACTCCTGCGGGAGATGCAACCAAATTTGCAATCCACATCCATTAAGATGCCTCCAGGAGTAGTCAGTCCAGATCGTACATATGAATTTGCGATTGATGGTGACAGAGATATCGTGGAGTTTTTGACAATGGACTGTATTGACCTCGCCTGGCTCGAATTAGCAACTATGTAAATTACTATTACTATTTATGTCTCTGCAATATTTGTACTTCTATCCTTTTATAATTTCAATTATTTTACGATAGGTACTTCCACGACCTATGCATCCAATTAAGCACAGAACAATACAGATTCCTTAGTCCATTGGCCTTGGCGAGGAGAGATGATTTCAACAACAAGGCGGACCAGCTGAGATATGAGGATGAGATGCGAGCTTATGTCATACATCAAATGTCAGCGAATCGGGGATCTGTCTATTTTGCGCCTATTCTTCAAGAGTAAGTGTGATTATTACTTTTTGCCAAATTTTTATCATTTGCACATTTACAAATGTTTTGTTGTTTCCGTGTGGCCTTAATAGCTTTAATGTCTTTCAGTAAGCACTGGTCATTAGCTGTCATTTGCCCCAGACAACATCGTTTGGTTTGGTTTGACTCCTTGAGGCATAATATAACCTCCTATTATAAAACTCTTTTATCGAAGTAAGTAGTTTTAATGACTTTTTACTTTGGGTTAAATAAATTATTTTCATGTATATGTGCTAATTTTGGTTCCATTTCAGGGGCATTCAGCAATGGCATTTTATGGAAGATACCGATGAAATGAATAATCCCATCACGGTGCAAAGACCTAAAGTAAGTATTTTGATTTAAATTCCTTCAATGTTAGTCAATTGAGATATTATTGAGATATTATTTACTTTGTTATTAATTTATATTATTTCCTTTGATTTATAAAGTGCCCCAAGCAACCGACGAATAAGGAGTGTGGGTATTATGTCATGAAGTATATGTGTGACATTATTGAGAGTGACCGTAGCGGATCCTTCCCACAGGTATAAATTCTTATCTATAGCTTATTATATGATTCATACAATTTTATCTAACTTTGTATTGATCATAGTATCCATTATTGTTGCAGTTTTATGACCGAATCGATGAATTTACAGTCGAAGACATCGATGCGATTCGTGAACGTATTGCTCAATTTTTCCTTTTATTTTTGATTATGTAACAATCTGAATCAAAATTATTTGCTGGTGATCTTTCCTTTCATTCGATTCGACTTATTTTCTTTGGTCTGGCCTATGTTGGTGATTGTATAGTAGTGATAGCATTTTATTTTTATGCTCTGTACATTGCTTGGAACTTGAATTTTGTGTATGTATTATCTGACCTGCATTTAGACATTTGCAATGTATATCAACGGGGAATAGAAAAATTAAAAATGTTTTTTTTTAAAAAAAAAAAAAGAAACAACATCACACAGAATATTATTTGTGACGTGGTTTCCAGGAAACCACGTCACAAAAATAATCTGTGTGACGTGGTTTCCAGGAAACCACGTCACACAAATATTCTGTGTGACGTGGTTTCCTCCGAGAAACTTACAACATCACACCTAATATTATGTGTGACGTGGTTTCTCTGACTTTCTACGTCACATAAATATGTGACGTTAAAAGTCCATTTTCCATGTCACTTGTTTCAATGTCCCCTGAAAAAGTGACGTGGAAACCCCCAAAATTTGTGACGTTAAAAATACTTTTTGTAGTAGTGAATGTATAATATTGTTTATGCTGGACATAGTCTGAAAAATGATCAGCGTTCGCATTACTTTCGCATTACTTGTAAATATATAGTTCAACATTTTGTAAACTATATATATCAATTGGTAACGATTATGCTGAAGAATGGGACCCTTTGGCTTTTCAATTACTTGTAAAATATTAAAATGGTCAGGGTCCAATTTTATTTTTTGTCTTATTTCTTAATTTTATAAAAAAAGGAAAAGGGAAGAGAAATAAAATGGAAATAAGTGGTGGTCAGTTATCATTAAAAACGATTTGATTGTAGTTTAGTGGTCTCTATCTATGATCTCTATTACCGGGAAGCATTTATTTTCTTCATTAGTATTCTTTTATGTTATGTATAATCTAGTTTTTGTAAGTTTTGATATTAGATCATTTATATATTGTAATATTCCTTTTAATAACAGAATTTTACTTTGAGCCCTGCTCTATTATCTTTACGTACTCACATTGAGAATAAGATTTTTCTTGATGTTAAATTGTTGTCTCCATATATATATGGTGACGAAAAACAATCAACATCAAAGGGCTCGTTTGGTACACTGGGATTGATTTTGATGGAATTGGAAATGAATATGGAAATGGAAATTGATATGGATATGGATATGGAAATAAGGGGTAAAAGTCTGTTTGGTATGTCATAGAAATGATATATTATTTTTTATTATAATATGTATTTTCTTGTAGTGAAAGACCACAATGCTCTTCACATTTTTTCAATCTCAATGACCCACCCACCTTCGGCATAACCCACCCAAGGAGGGTACAACCACCACCGGCACAAAAACACCACCGTTCTTCTTCTTGTCATCATCTCCCCCTTCAAATCTAAAACAAACTCAAAAACAGATCTGGTGTCATAAAAAATAGATCTCAAAATGTAATTATCATCACTCTTCAAGAGATCTGGTGTCATTAAAAAAACAGATTTGGAGACAAGTCGTACGGAACACTGTGTGTCGTCCCCAATAGGCTGAGACTACTCCCATTGTATTTCCATTCCATGAGCGCAATGTTCATCACCATCAACAATCCCACTTCATCTTGCACCGCTGATGCATATATTCTCTGGGCTTCAACCACCTTCACGGCGGTGGGGTTGCAGCCGCTGACGATGTCGTGTAGCTTCTCCTTATGGTGGTGCAATGAAGACGGGGAGAGAGAGAAAGAGTCTGAGAGAAATCGGTGGGTTTGGCGGTGGCGAATGATGTGAAGAGGAAAATGAGGGTGAGGATACTGATGAGGAAAAAGTAAAGAGTTTTTTTGTCATTGTTAAAGCTCTGTTTAGGATATTTCTTCTACAAGTTGTCTGGTAAGAATATCACCGGAGGTAGGGAAGGTCACCAGTGATAGGTGTGGAGGCTGTCGATGGTGGTGGGGAAGTGTGCGGATGAATGTTGCCGGGCCGAGGAGAGAAATGAAAGGGTAGTATGGAAATGATGGCATGGAATTATCAAATCTGAGCAAAAGTAGTGGAAGCCATTTGATGGATTTGAAGCCCATTGGATTCCACATGGAAATGGAATTTTGGGCAAATTCCATCAAACCAATCAGACCCCATCTATGAAAATGGACTCCATTTCCATTTCCATGGGCCCATTTCCACAATACCAAACAGGCCCTTTGTGTTTGTATAGATGGACACATACCCACAAGATATGTGGAGGATATAAACCACTAGTTTAGATTACCTGAAATCTAATTAGTCTCTTTTTACCTGTCAATCGAAATAGTCTTTTTAAATTTTGTTATTAACTATATTTTAAAATTGAATAACTTTCCAACTTTATTCATATTTTATACTCAATCCATTCTTCACTATAAATTCTAGTTGAATTTTTTAGGATTAAGAAATCTGAATAGTGTCTTATAAATTATCAGAATTTTTTCTTTCAACTAGTTTGTTTAATTTATATGTTATCATATAATCTAGTAATTATGACCAAGTAACGTACTTAACTTCCTTAATCTCTCTAAGAAAAAGTCAACTAGATCTTACCTAATCAACAGATCGATTATAAATTATATACCATTTGTTCTTCCTATATGAGTGGCAAGAGCCTTGGCCAAATGGGTTCAGTCATTGGAAGGTGCACTATTAAGGAGGTGACGCGGTGGAGGACATGAAGTAAGTGGCACCTTGATGATGACGTGACGAGTGGCTTGATAGTTGGTGATAACTTGGCCGGTGGCGATTGTTTCAAAGACAATCACTACGGTGGCGAGCCTTCAGCGGCGATTTTTTGCTTTTAGTGATGAGTTTTGTCACCGATGAAAGTCTGTGCTTTTTTTTTTTTTAGTGTATGAAAGCTTTAATTACGTGATTTATATATTGACCAAAAAATATCGATTCAACTTTATCTGATACTCCCTCCATTCTTAAATATAAGATCCAATAAACTTTTTTAGAAAATCCGAAGAAAACTAAATAAGTTACTTATAAATTGATTTGAATCGATTTTTTTTCTAATCTATCTTATTTGATTTATAAATTAACGTATAATCTAATAATATACAAAATATATTATGATTAAGTGGCTCATTCAGTTTCTTTAATTTCTCTCAAAAAAAGTATACTGGGTCTTATATTTAGGAATAGAGGAAGTAATAAGTTCACTGTAACAAACTTAAGGAAAGATTAGCTTTACCATTCGATGAAGGACGGAGAAAAAGAGCATAACATTAAATATATTATGATGATTAATTATTATAAGAAAATTTAGTTTGATATAAATTTTGCCAACCGAAATGTTTAATTACTCCCTCCGTCCTATAATATAAGATCCATTTTTTTGAATGACTTTGTCCCATAATATAAGGTCCTATTTAACTTTATTTGAGTAATAAATGCTTTTGTTCCCATTTTACCCATGCATTAATTTTCCCACACATTCTCTTTCATCTTCTTTTCATAATTACCTCATCTCTTACTCATTCATAAATAAGGGCAAAATTGTATATTTTCTACACATTTATTGTTTTTAACTAACTCTAACTAATTTTTTAGGAACCCGCAATTCGGTTAAAAGGACCTTATATTATGGGACGGAGGGAGTATTTATGAATGAAGGAAGACTATTTAGGGAACTGATTGTATAAGACAGCGTAAGGAGACAGTGTTTTTAATTAATGAATATAGTAGGGTTCATCTATCTGAAATAATTAATTACAAAGTTAATGAAAATCTTCTTTATTTCAAATAATGAGATAGCGAAAGGATCAAACAATAATGGAAAACATTTTCCCCCGCCCTTACACATTAGTAAATGCAATGAGAGATAGAAAGTGTGTATAATAAATGAATAATAGTAAAAATGAAAAACCTTATTAAACCTATCTATAATAAATGATTCTAACATGTTTCCCTTACAATAAGTATTGGTGGGAGTATATATGAAACTACGAGACCAAACGATTTTTGATTTATGGACTTCACACATCTTTTCCTTGATCGTGAAATTTGGGTCATCATAACATATTGCGACGCTCATGTTAGGTGCATTATTGCTAGAATTAAGTATACTTTTCCAATTGACGTGAACCTTGGGGCACTAGTGATGGACTATACTTTTCTATGCCGTGTTAGGAGGTGCACCTTTAACAATAAGATATCTTATTAGAGACATAGAGCACAAAGAAAAAAAAACTAAAAGATTATCCTATGTTTAAACAGATCAAATGTAACATAATGATCATGAATAAATAAGGAATATCTTTCAGAATTTAAAACAGGGTCATAAAAATCTTCATATTTATCTTAGGTTTGAACAAAGATAAGACTTAATTACATATAATTTGTGCCCCTTTGATAAACGGAAATAAAAAAAAAAAAAAAGGATCGATGTCGTTAGCTCTCTAATGATTTAAGTATCATTAACAATAGAATATAATCAGTATATAGATTTTCTTTTTCGAAATTTTGTTAAAGTTATAATTCAGCGTGAAGCTTCGGGTATTACCGCATTAGTCATAGAATATACTTTTTCTAGCCTTGTTTTACGCAAGACTTTAACTCATCGCTTTATAAACAGAGAAAAAGAAACAGAAAAGCCCCATAAATAGAGGAAAAGGCAGGAATTTAAGTCATACATAAGGATATTAAGATAATAAACTCATCTCTACAATCATTTTTTTGTTAAATGCCTGCCAGCAGCACAAGAGCATAATGATAAATTCAATAGAAGTTTAAATAAATAATATTTAAACCAAAAAATTACGTGTAATTATGGATGACATTTTGACAATCTCTTCGATCCAACAGTCTACGTTATTAATAATTTCAAGATAAAAATTTTATGAATTTATGCAGACAAATCAACGACAACCATTTAAATATTCTCAAGGATTTACACTTTAAATACGAAAATTTATTGGTTTATCGTCAAAATACTCATGTCGAACTCTCCGTCTAAGAGTTAATTATTATACAATTTAATTTATATTTCAAATTTTTTTTATAATAATTATATTCAACAACTTTTATATGAAGTAAAATAGTGAGGTTTCTTAACCAATAAATCTAATTTCATTCCTTGATCTTGAATATATGAATTAGATATCAATTAGTAAAGATTAAAACATTATTTAAGTTAGTTATTTCTAATAAAAAATATACTGGGTTTTCTTAAAAAAATCCCGCTACTTTTTTAAACTTAATTATCCTTTTAAATGTGAGCATCCCTCTCACGAAATATACATTCTTTTTAGTCATTTGAACTAGGAGTACCTTGATGGTAATCCCTAGAATATATAATTAATGTGGATACTTGGGGAAAAGATTATAAAATAGAAAATTAGTGGATTTAGGGACCAACTACTATATTTAGGACATGAAAAAGTAAGATTATTGGTTTGGCTTGGTTATATTTTGCTTTGTTAGAGAGAAATTGGGGTAGTACTCAGATGGATGCCTTGTTTGTGTAGGAATACGAACAAGAAATGACGCCTAGGGTTGGATTAGGATTTGACTGGCATATAGATATGTAGAATAAAATATCAAGCAATTGGGGAAGGCTTTCCGATCAAGAGAAAAAGAATCTCTCTTGAAGAATCAACAGAATAATTATTGCTAGATTAAATTACTAAAATGTCCTTGTGTCTAATTATAAGTTTAATGTCAGAATGAATAAATAAGTTAAATGAAAAATAACATGTCACCTGCCACATAAATTTAAATAATGTAACATGGCATGTATTCCCCTAAATCTATATCACATTTAAATGGCAAGGGTTTAGGGTCAAAATCAAAATGATCATGGTGTAGGATTTAAATTTTTATAGTTGAGGGAGCTTACATGTAACTCACCTAAAGCCGAGGAGGTTATATGTATTTTGGCCAAATATTAATAATAGAATATCTTTTCTTTTTCAAAATTATACGCAAAGCGATCATTAAGTGCCAAGCTTGGGGCATTGCTACATTAGTCATATTGTCATAATCTATATATTCTTTTCTTGTATTTGTTTTAAGTGAGAGTTTGACTCATAATTTTATGATATATAATCATAAACCAATATTAAGTGAAGAGCACCGAAATTGAGGTTATCAGTGTAATGCCAACTCACTATTGTTTTAAGTGTTATTAACATTAGAATTTAATCAAGAAAAAATCACATTGAGATCCCTCATAAACCATTTAATCACAACAAAGTCCCAAACAATCATCAAATTACATTGAAGTTTCAAGGGACCTGGGTGTAATTAAATTGAGTTGTTAATATCAGTTCATTGAGTTGTCACTGCATACAAGTGAGATGGTATTGACAACTAAATTCAAAAGTTGTCAATATCAGCCCATTGAGTTATCACTGCACACAAAATAGTTGTCAATACTAGCCCATTGAGTTGTCAATGCACCTGCCTCTTTCATTGACAACCCATTGAGTTGTCAATACCAGATCACTTGTGTGTAATGACAACTCAATGGGTTGGTATTGACAACTCACAATGACAAGTCATTTCATTAAACCCAAGTTCCTTGAGATTTCAATGTAATTTGATGATTGTTTGAGACCTTGTTTTGATTAAATGGCTTATAAGAGACCTCAATGTGATTTTCCCTTTAATCAATGTGTGTATGGATATATATTTTCATTTTCGAAAGTATATTGAAAGCAATAAGTCAAGCTTGGGGCATTACTGCATTAGTCATAAACGTTACTTTTTCCTTATATTATAGCTTTGTTTTATGTGGGACTATGGCTCGTCGTTTTATAGCAGAGAAAGCGACACAGATAAAGACCAAGTAAATGGGGAACGGCAGGAATTTAAGTGATAAGTAAGGATAGATTGGTTATCTAGACTTCTATACCTTTTAATTAGTTTAAAGAAAATGACTAAATTATCAACAGATGAGTTGGAGAAGGAAAACTTAAGTACGGTGTTAACAACTTTGTATTTGATTTTACCAACTTTATATATGAGTATACCCCAACACTCTATTTGTATTTAGCAACTTGATGTTAACACTTAGCACCCTCCTATTTCCAAATCATCAAATACAAAAGTGACCAATTAATTATTTAACTGTACCAATTTCTAAATATTAACTAATTTAAATCTCTATACAATTATATTTTTGTTAAATTCTTGCCGGCAGCACCAGAGCATTATGATAAATTTAATAGAATTTATAATGACTAATTTTTGAACAAAAAAAAAACTATTATATGGATGACATTTTGACAATCTGTTCGATTCAGAAGTTTACGCTTATTAATTTTAAAATAAAAAATTCACGAAGTTATGCAGACAAATCAACAACCATCATTTAACTATTCCCAAGGATTTAGTTTTGAAATAAAAAAATTGATTTATTTTGCAAAGAAAAAATAATATTTATTTGCAGGTACTTGGTTTAGTATCAAAACAATCATTTGGAACTTTCCGTCTGCGAGTTAATTATTACACAATTTAATTTATATTTCACAATTTTTATAATGATAATAATCAACAACTTTTATACGAAATTATGTAACGAGTTTTCTTAACAAATAAATCTCAATTTATTCCCTGGTCCTTAATATCTTAATTAAATATCAATTAGCAAAGATTAAGAATATTAGTTAATTTATTTATTTTGTTAAGAATTATGGTGATTTTTCTTAAAATAATCCCTTGCTTTTTGAAGCATATGTATTCTTTTAAATGTGAGCATCCATCCTAACGGAAAATACATTTTTTTAGTCATTTGAATTGGGGTTACCTTGATGCTAGTATATAATGAATATGAATACTTAGCTTTGAGGGAAAACAATTATAAAATAGAAAGTTTGTGGATTTAGGGCTTCCATGTAGGATGACATTTAGGACATGTAAAAGTAAAATAAGTAAAATAAAAATTTCTAAATTCTGAAGCAAAATATGGCATACAATGGTGAAAAGAGGAAATTTAATTTTATTTCCCTTTTAACGTTTTTTTATTTATCAATGGATTATTTTATTTCATTTCAGTCTATCTTAGTGTCAAAAAATGAGTTTTTTTGAACTAGTTTTTTTTTTTTAAATTTATTTACAGAACCAGGTCAAAATTTACCTTTAGGCCAGAAGTGATACAACTATTTAATCATAAGTCATTTATTTGGATACAATGCATTTTGTTTTGTTTTGTTTTGTTTTTTTTTTTTTGTTTTAGTTTTGGTATTTTTTTCAGGGGCATGCACTAATAGCTTAACGTTGACCGAACCCGACCTTCCACTTACAAGGGAATATCCAGGCTTCCACGATAAAGTCCACTTTGTCCAACTTGAATAGAATCTATATGTTGTGACTTTGTTCCACCTGTATTCAAATTTCAAAGGTACATAATCTCCTTCAAAATCATCTCAATGACTCAATGTAACATTAAAAATTTGCCTCAAGGCCACGACAAATTGCACCACCACCAAAAAAACGTAAAAGAAAAGTACAACGTCCAAATGCTAAAATTTACAACTCAATTCAACCAAACAAACAAAATCTTTGGAATCAGCATTTAATGAATTCACGATCATGAAGAGAATTCTTAACGCATGACATAGGTAAATGAGACAAAACAACATTGCTTCAGGAACTAATTTGATTTGCATAGAAGCAAATCTATCAGACAATAATCATGTCTCATGAACACACTCCATTTCCATCAACTGTGCCGCACTTTGCATGTTTGGCCGAGATTGAGGATTTGCTTGTACGCAAGAAAAAGCAAGATGCCAAATCAAAGCCAATTTCTTCAAATTTTGCTGATTTGTTGATTATAAACGAGGGTCGAGAATCTCTATGAAGTTGATATGATTCATCCCACTTGTTTGGTTATAGGATATTAATTCACCGAGATGCTCTCCCATAAGCACCTCAATAGCCGAAACACCAAAGCTATACACATCAAATTTCTCAGTCACTGACATTGATGTATGTAAGCTCTGCACATTTTAAGTACACAACATCGAGTAAATAATTTTTGCAAAATCAAATGAGAAGCAATTATATTTATCTCTCTGTGTGTGTGTTAATCATATTGGCTCATCAGCTGGAGCAGCATAACCATATGTCACAGCAAATGTTGTCCAAATTGATAAATTAGCCTTCAAAAACCTACATTTATATATACAAGCAAACCATGTTGAAAAGAAATAAAATTATTCATAAGGTTTATCATAGTTGAAAAGAAACTAACTTGAGATACAAAAATTAATTCATATTGGCTTGTGATGGAAAGTCAAATATAACATTTGTATATAATTAATTCATATTTCATCATGCACCTACAAAATTGATTACAGAGAATTTATGTTGATTATAGAGAACAACCAATGCGTAAAGTTTTTCGTGCGTGGTCATTTATTTAACAAATGTAATTTTAGGATATCCTATCTTCCACAAAGGGATATTAAAAGTCTCCCTTAATCGAAATAGTTAATCCGGCAGACATTAATATCCGGTTTATACGGCTAAAAGTTGACAAAGCACAATTTGTATAATATTTCTTAACTTAGGCTATTTAGACATAAATTACAAAACAAGATCTAATTAATGTGGTTCTCCTTTAGGGCAGCTTTAAGCATGACGATTGACAAATCTATTATTTGTACTGATTTTACATGCTTAAAGTGAAGCAATTGACATGATTGAAATACAATATTGGTCTAATAACGCTTAATATAGATCTTAGAATATTAGGTGAAATTAGTATAAAATTAGGATTAATTGGTTATAATTGTAGATTGATTTGTATTAACTAATTTATATGGCTATTTGATCATTGTTCCATATTGTTTCTACTTATAGGGTCATTCGAGGACCAAAGAATAAGATACTCGATAGAGAAGCAAGCAAAAGAAGAAGAGGGAATAAAGAGCACCGAAATTGGATGAGTAGGTGTAGTACCATCTTGGGCCCACCCTTCAAGAAAAATAGGGACGAAGTGGATAGTGGAAGCTTCCCCTGGGTGTCATTTTCTTGAGGAGCCTAAAATGCAATTGGAACCTAATGACTAAATGCAAACTTGATAAAGGCGGGGAAAAAGCATTGTATTTGACTTTTGTATAAAAAAATCATTTTTGATAAGTGAAATCTTTGGGATTCATTGCTTCAAAATTTTTTTGGGGATCTTTTTTGTTGATTTTCTAAAGAATCCTAGAGGAACCCCTCTAGGCAAAGCTTTGGTTAACTTAATTAATACTGGAACCTTGCATATTACTTAATTTAACTTAAATTGATAAGCTCAAAATCAAGAACCAAATAATTAAGCAAGACATTTAAATCCACAACTTGGGCCACCCAACAATTGAACTTAATTTCTTAATTAACCATAATTCATTGATGGTCACCCAAACAATTAATCAATTCCTATGCTATCTCATACATGCAAATCACTCAATATTTTCAATCCACTAACCAAGCCACCTAAATTAGCACAAGATATTCATCAAGAGAATAACAAAATCATGAACCCAAAAATTTCATTAAACTCAAAATTAATGTAGTATAATGTCAAGTATTCAACAAGAAAGAAACAACATAAAATAGTTCCTAACCCTTGTACAACATGTAGAAATTCAAGAACACATCTAAATGTCATAAATATACTTGTAGAACCCTAAAAAAGCATAAATATAATAAGAGGAAGAATGATTGGAACTAAAACTCCCCTAATTATGCTGTAAACTCATCCCTTGCCTCTTATCATTAAGAATGGAGGAGCCTAGCTGCTACTCTCCATGAGAAAAGCACCAACAAGGAAGGAGGAACTGATTGTCATGATTTAGAGGAATGAAAGATGGAAGAATGGAAGAATAGAAGAGTGGAAGATGAGAGAAAAAATGAAGGCTAGGGTTTTGGGTTCCGAATATGAGCAAATGAGGTCTCAATTTCGTGCTTTAAGTGATTTGAGTAGGGTTGGATGAGTAGGTACTAGTTATGACCCGGTTTGAGGCCCAAAATGCAGCTGAAATTATGCAGGGCCCCAAAAATTTGAGCTGTGACATAGTTTGCTTTTATACCAAAAGTGAGCTGTGGCTGAAAAATTTGAGCTGACACAATTCTCTTTTAGAAAATTGAGTTTTTTCTTTTCCATTACAAATGAAGTGTTCCACCCATTGTTTTTCAATGGTCCTATAAGTGAAAACACAATAGAAAAAGAATTAAATGTCCAAGAGATTAATTGTTTCTAATTAACTACCAATTATAGCTAATTAATCCTATTTTTATGGTAATTTCACCTAAGGATCTAAGATATTAATTAAGCATAATTGGACTAAAATTTGCATCTCCATTATGTTAAAAACCTCATTTTTAGCATATCAAAACCACACAAATCCAAAGATTTGTCAACTCCCCCATGCTTAAACCTTTATACTCATGAACAAAGACAATTTTAAAAGATTAAGCACAGTGGTATGTAAGCCATAAATGAGAACTTCAACATTTTAAATGAATTTGAGTCTATGCAAATTGACAACCTTCCAACTAACAAGCAATGTGGAATGAAATGATGCTAAAGAGCTAACCCTGAGTGCAACTGATGCATTATGGATGAGTGAATTAATATGTCATCAAGGATAAGTGTTTCACTCTTCTCACCATATTAGGGTCATTTTTCTACACTCAAGATCCACTTTGAAACATATTCTACTAGAGGCTTGTGAGCTTTCTATAAGATCTCCACTTTAACACAAGAAGTGCAATGCATCAAAAGGGCTTTTTGGGTTGTTATGATGGAATAGGCCACAAGGTAAGATGAAAAGAAGGAAATATGATGTGATGCAACTTGCTAAAAGTCACGCATGCCTTATTTTGTAGTTTTTACCACTTTTCAAATTGTTCAAATTTTCTATTTCGTTTTCTCAATTTTTTTTTTCTTTTTGTATCTTTGTTTTTCTCTATAAATGGTATGTTTATACACAACAAACAATGACATTTTTCAAACAATCCAAGCAATGATGCAACTTTTCACATTTATTGCCTTGTTAATACAAAATATTAAGTGAATGGCTCAAATAGGGTGACAATGGAAAGAGTGTTTGTGGTTTGTGTTTGGGATATGATGGTATGAATACGAATGCCTTTATCATGTTTCATTACACTAAATGCTACAAGTCTTATGAGATTTGATAATTCTCATCTAGATCAGTAATTATATCTGGCAGATATTTTGTAATATTTCATGAATACAAAGTATGATGAACTTCTGGTTCATACTATATTTGATGATCTACAATTTATAATTATAATGTATTAAATACATTTTTCCTAAATTATATTTAGTGAATGTCCATAACCATTCTTCTTAGAATTCCTTCTAGGATTCTTTTCTCCCTAAATGGCCTTAACTTTGTAACTTCTCAATTAATGATGGCTTGTAAATGCCATAAACTTCACCATTATTTTCTTGTAACCACATGCATAGTCTTCAATGACTTGGGGCCTATAAATAGAGGTCATGTACAAGGCATTTGTACCATGGAATCACAAGTCAAAGTGATATCTTCTTTCTTTCATCTTCTTCTCATATTCTCTTGTCTTGTTATTCTCTTTTCTATCTCTCTATCTTTCTACTTCCTTTTTTTTTATAACAAAAATCAATTTAATTGTAGGGAGTATTTACTAAAGACAAGATTGAATAATGAGGCTTTAAATGCGTTAGGAGGCAAGGATTCACACATTAGGAAAATTTTAAGAAGCAAACTTAAACAATGAAGGCTACATTAATGCGTTAGACATTAAAGCAAACTTAAAAATTGATGCGTATAATATAATTTTCCGTATGAAAGACTTGTAACAATACTCATTTCATCCTTTTTTGTAAGTAACAACTGCCTAAATTAGGTGACTTAGAGGTTTTTTTTTTTTTTTTTACCAAACCGGTGGTTAAAATTAGTTAAAAATGACAATATATTTGTCAGAGATATAATTTTTCCCAAACACATATTTATTTATGATGATGATGAGTGAGTGACAGAATAAGTGGAAAAAAGATAAGAAAAAATAGGCAGTAAAAAGATATGAGAGAGATATATATAATTTATTGGGAGCAAATATGTGACTTATAGGATCAAACCCTCAGAACCACAGGAAGCTTCACAAATTCGCAAATGCTTAATCCTAAGTTCTGGAAAAGAGGCCTGGCCCAGAGTTGCCATTAAAAACCATATATAAACATGGATGGGCCTTAAATAACATGTTACCTGAAAAAAAAAAAGGGCTACAGTAGATGGGCTTTGGCAAGGGACCAATCAAGGGAAAACAGGTCTAGAGCGGATTTCCCATCAGTCGAAGAGATGATATCGAGTTCAACTAGCATGTGGAAATTGAAATTTCATAATTTTTTTTTTGGGGGGGGGGGAGGTGTTTTGTTTTAGCATACAAGGAACCGCGGTAGAATTGAAATGGTAACACCTCATGTGGGTTCAACTAGTAAGGGGATTGAACAATCTTACATGAAGGAGAGGGATCCTTGAGTCAATTGATGCACCAGGGGAGACATCACAGAGTTAAGTTAAGTGAGCTCTTCTAAGGACCTGTTTGGTATGGCTTACGAAACTATGGTTTAGAGTCAGAATAGCCATTCAAAACCATGGTTTTGGCTCCAAACCATGGTTTCATAAGCTGTACCAAACAGTCTCTAAGACTAATTTTCATGTGGTTAATGCTCTTTAGTCAGGTAGAGGCATGCGTACTCTCCTATTTGGTATGTAAAATATTGGATCAAGAGGTAGGTATCTGCCTTTGGACTGTGAGTAAGCACGACCCATTTCTTTAAATTTTTTTTCACAAAAAACAAAGAAAAAGAAAGACTAAGGTGAGTAGTACAAAAAAAGGTTTTGGTAAGCTCAAGAGTTTTTGATATGATATAACCCAATAAACTCCAATCAAAACATAATCAATGAAGATAGACCATCAATCCTTTCCTTTTTGTAGAATCTCATTTAAATTCATATGAAGTATTCAAATTCAAATGTAGGCATGTACTTTCAACAAATATATAGTGAATTCGAGGCCTTATTAAGAATTTCTGAATTAATTGATTTTATCGTTATGCTCTTATGTTGAAATATGTTAGATTATATTGTATCCACTAATTTTAATGAATTTATTTAACAATTTTTTGATATTAGGGTATTTCAATAAAAAAAACAATCAATTATCAACAAATTTCCAATGGAATAATTTCCGTCAGCAATTTTTCACAGAATTACTGATAGAAAAAGTTCATTCGGTAATTTTGTGATAGTAACTATATTTACCAAAGGATTTTTTTACATCGGAAACTTTAATGATAGAATTTCCGTCGATAATTTTCCTACAGAAATTTCTGTCGCAAATTATCGACAAAATTTAGTGGCTATTTACTAGCATAATTTTCCATGGCGGATTTCTAAAGGAAATCTGTTGTCGTTAATTTTTTCAATTAATTGACAATAATTTGTATAATAATAAATTATTTTAATAATTTATTTATAAAAATAAAACATAAAATTAAAAACCAATATTTATATATTATAAATTAATTTTTTTATTTTTAATAAATAATTTTTTAATTATTAATTAATACTCCCTCCGGTCTTAAATATAAGACCACTTTGACTTTTTTTGTGGAAGTTAAGGAAGCAAATTAGACCACTAAATTATAACATATGTCACATGAAATTAGATTATAGGTTAGTTTATAAGTAGAATAAATTAGTTTTGAGGAAAAAAGATTTTTTTTTGGACTAAAACTACTTTTTTTTGGACTGAAAAAAAAGTCAAAAAAGTCAAAGTAGTCTTATAATTAGGACCGGAGGGAGTACTACAAAGCATAAGGAAAAATAATTATATCATAAAAATATAAATAATAAATTAACAATAAAAAAATTTATAGAAAAAATTAATTTATTTATAATTATAAAATTGAAATAGTAAATATAATGTAAATTTCATGAATATAAAAAATAATTTAATTATTAATATATAAAATTATACATTAATTAATAAATGTTTCATAATATATTAAGTTAAATATTATAATGTAAAATATATATAAGTTGATATATGTTTATAATTGTGAGAGTTTAAATAGTATATATATATATAGAAGAGTTTGTAAATATACTCCCATGGACATCATAACTCAACTGATAAAGGCATCGGCGTGCAGAACGTCAAGGTTGCGAGTCTATATTTCATCATAATTTCAGATAATTTGTAGAGGGGACACCTGGCTGGTGATTATTGTTCGTCGGCAGCTAGGGCGGGTTGCGACGTGGCAACCTGCCACCTCTTGAAGTGACATGTGGCATTTTAATAAAGAAATAAAAAATGTACCAACAGAATCCCGTCAAAAAATTTCCGTCAGAAGTAAAATTCAGTAAATTAATTAGCAACAATAAAATTAGTTATAGAAAAAATTTTGTTGGAAATGCTATTCTGAGGCTAATCCATAGGAAAATTCAAATTTCATAAAAAATTAGCCTTTTTGTAGTTTCTTCGAGTATCCTCGTTAAGAAAAACAATTTTTATTTAATTGTTCACATATTTTATGTTATTTTGAAACTTTTGCATATCTACGTGCTTTTGTTACATTTACATTTACCACATTTTATTATTTTCAAATTTTGCCCAAAGTAGCTTCTCAAAGTAATATGAAATCTACTCTTTATCAAGTAATACAAAAAAGGCCTAATAAGGCTTCAGATACAAAAAAAAAGAAAAAAAAAAGAAAAAAAAAGAAAAAAAAAAGAAGACTATGAAATAACAAAAGGGCATGTATGTAAAATTAATGAATTCAAAAATCCTTAAAAGGCTTTTTGACATGATTAGGGATTTGTTAAAAGTGTATGTTCAAATTTATATTTGGACATTTAAGATGGATTTAAATGTGATTTTCTTTAGACATAAATTAAATAAAATTGGACATTAAAAACTTGGGCCATTCTTTTCGTAGAATTGAAAACGGATGGTCTAACTCTAAGCATCATCACCATCAATTAATAATTCACAAAATGTTGAACTATTTTGCAAGAAATAATTGATTTCTTGATCATTTTTCAGATTATGCATACACAAGAACCTATCTAGTACGTACATTATTAATACTCAAGTGATATTGCGTGTAAAATACGATTTAAACACTACTACAAAAAACACTTTTCACGTCTCTTTTTTGGGACTTTTCACGTCTCTTTTTGATGGGACGTGGATACTGGAGACGTAGAAAGTCGGAACTTTTCACGTCTCATTTTAAATATGAGACGTGAAAAGTGGGGCACTTTTCACGTCTCTTTTTCAAAAATGAGACGTGGAAAGTGGCTAATGCCAACTTTCCACGTCTCTTTTTCAAATAAGAGATGTGGAAAGTCTTTTTTTTTTTTTAAAAAAAAAGATTTTTCTTTTAATTAGGATGAAACCCCAATAAAAAAAACCCAATATTTTATCAGAATAATAGAATATAACACTTAAAATAAAAAAATGAACTAATTTTATTATTTATAACCAAACTAATATTACAAAAATGTTAGAATATAACTTCAATTTGATCCTAAAATATGGGATGGTTAGAAAAAAAATGATGTTATAAGGGCCTGATTCATATCATAACATTCACGAGTCAATCATTTACAAGCCAGAACAATATACATGTTACTACCTCGCCTCTCAGCTCTGTGCATAATAGACAGCACCAAAGCCTCCTTGACCAATTTTATTAGCCATACTGAAGTTATTTGTGGCAGCAGCTAGTTCTTCATATGATAACTTCATTGATTTGTCCACCATGATGCCAGTAGAAGCACCATATTGTTCTGGTTTGTTTGCCTCTTTCCCTCCAACTATTAAACAATATCAAGCAGCATATTACAGAATTAAAAGAAAACAAAGAAACTAAAAAACATAAATTCAACAGTTAATGTGAAATATTCACCTCTTTTTCATCCTGCTCAAATATAGCATCTGCAAGAACTCTATAGTTCTCTTGTTCAATAAGCCCCCAGTTCTTATCATACAGTTTAAGAAGTTGCTTCAATACCGGTTTAACTTTCACTTCCTTGATGCCAAGAATATAGTCATTGCACGATAGGCAGCAACAACCCTTGGATTGACTGCAGCTCTCCAAAATATCTGTCCAATTCAAATGACCCTTAAAACGCATTATAAATCTGTTGGCTCCTTATTCTATATAACCTTCAGCCAAATTATCTAGTTTTAAGCTCCAATCAATGCAACATCATGTTGGCTGGAAAAAAAAGTAGCATTATAGCATTTTTGCACGAATACAATTAACACTTGTGCCAAAGGGCGGTTCCATATCTACGTAATGTAAGCTGTATAATCATCTAGCGCATAATGCTAGAGAACTATTACTTTAAAAATGAAGAAGAAATTGACAGGTAAAGCTTTAAGAAACTGATTCAAGAATTTCATGTAAATATGCATTAAGAGATGAAGAACTAGCCAGGCTGTCTACATGCATTCACTATTCACAAATCTGATTTGGCTGAAAAGAAGGACTCTAAAATGTTGATAGCAGAACACAGGATAAGACTAACTATGATATCTTAAGTCACACAAAACAGAAGAAAGTAATATAATAAAAGGATCATCAAATAATTAAGGAACTTCAAACATTGTGCTTCAGCCTTAAAGTTAAACCAATCCAAGAAAAATATCACATTCATGCTTCATCCTTTAGGTTGCATAGAAAATAGAACATACTATTTCTCTGGCACACATACCTACTCAAAAGAAATATAATGAGATCCATATGCAAAAGCAGTTTGTTCATTCAAGAGGCTTAATTAAAGATCTACTGAAATTGGCATAGGTGAAACCATTTCTTGGGTGATGGTAAGAAATGCGATCTTCCAAACAGAGAGCTACGCTGATATACATCCACACAAACGCCAATATGCTCCAGGGTGAAATAGATACTTCTCAAATACCCAGATATTGCGGACAAGAACCTAGAAAACGTTGCAAGCAATTAGTACAAGTAAAAGGTGGCCTCTTTCTGGAATAAAGAGAAATGGATCCAAATAAGAAGATGAAAAGCATGTCATGCACAACTTTAATATAGCATGAAGTTCCTATTATCTCGCAGATTTCTTTATACTAAAAGGGGTGCTTTACTTCCCTTTCATCCACTAAATGCACAACTAAACAGAAAAATTACCTCCTTCTTTTTATTGCCAAGTAAGAAGTTTTAAAAATACAGAAACATTACCTCCTTGTCTTTATTGCCAGCCACAACAGTGCCTTTTGAGTCATATGCTTCAAATTTCTACAAGGAATGAAACATAAATTTTAGATCAACAACATAATCAAGGTTTGATATGAGCGTAAAGCATACATGCTTAGCCAAAAACTCTAGAGTAAGCTGAATGAACAATTTGTTGAGGTCATTTCGATCAACAACGATCTGCAAGTGATTAAGAATGTAAAAGCCATTAAATAGGAAAAAAGGAGTTCAGTTTATTGAGATAAGAGTGCAATTAACATTACATATAATCCACTCTTCCGCAGTAAAAGAAAACTGGCTTGGATCTTAACAACCGGTTCGACCAATTGTAGTCAAATGGTAGCTGACAGGAACTGCGGCGTACAGAAAACATGTTCTCAGTAACCCTGAATTCAGAGGCCCATAAACAAAATATGAACAGAGGGAAAAGAGAAAGAAACCACAAATCTGCATCGCAAAGAACTGCAAGCTCCTCAGCTTTCTTGAACAGTCCTCTCCTTGGCGTTGTCGATCTTCTTCATCTGAATTTTCTCCCTCGCCATTTCCTTCACCTTCAGGGGCAAAATCGAACAAAAAACACAGAGCATTAGCATTCAAATCTCTAGCAGTATTTACAAAAAACCACAATATTCTTTCTCTGTTTAGGTCTTTTCATTCCTACTTTCTGGTTCAGTTTTATTTCTAGCATCATCACCAAAATCAAAGGAAAGACAACACAAAACAGATAATAAAGAAAAAGATGACGAACAACGGAGAAGCTAACGAGAACAAGAACGAGATCTAAACTGGGTGATTCTACCCGGTGAATTTTGAAGAATCATATTTGATAATAACAAAATCTATAAAAGATGGACTGACCAAATTTCATTTATATCAACTGATTATTCATATTCTCCACATCTCTCTTGTGCATTTGTGTCTATCACACAAAGTGGAGGCGCTTAAACGTTTTACTTGTATACAACTGTTGGAAATTATTCCATTGGTAATTTTTCCGTTGGTAACCAATTTACTGACGGAATTTTGTTTCCATCGGTAATTTTTGACGGAAATTCGTTGGTAAATTCCGTCAGAAATTAGGGACTGAAATTTCATCGATAATTTTTTTAATAATTCTATTGTTTTTATATAAATAATCATTTACATTATATTTAGTATTTTCATTTTATATTTATAATAAATATTATTTTTGTGATTAATTTTATTATATGAAATATTTTAATAATTATTTTATTATATTTATTATTAAACTATAATTATTTTTCATTTTTCTTACTAATATTTAATAATAAATAAAAATTATAATTATTTAATAAATATTTATTAATAAATTATAATTATTATTTAATAAAAATTAAAATGAAATTTGTAATAAATTCATATCTATATATGTGTATATATTAATTTTTATTAATATTTATAACATATTATTTATTTATTAATAAAATATTTTTTAAAATAAATTAAGATAATATTTTATTTATAAAATAATTAATATATTAGCAACGAAAATTCCATATATAAAATTACTAATAGAATTTCCATCAGTAATAATTTCCGTTGGTAATTCATTGGTAATTTCCGAACATCGCTAATTCCGTCGGTAAATTTTTCATCGGTAATTACCGCCAGAAATTACGTCGGTAGACAGAGGTTTTTTTTGTAGTGCCTCTCTAGACCGTAAGATATATATATATATATTTTGGACTGAAGATATATTAGATTTTAAACTTAATTATTAAAGATAGTTTTCTGCCTCATTTACTTTCCCTATATGCGTGTGTTTGTGGGAGTGGGTGTGTGTGAAAATTTGTAACTTAACAATGGATTGATGGTTATTAATTAGCTGCCTCATTTACTTGCCAAATGAAAAGTACTCACTCCGGTCCTATTTATAATAGTTCAGCTGCCAAATAACGTTTCTTAAAAAAAACATATAAAAGTTAGTTGGGAGCTATAAATATTTCTGAAAAATAACTGTTTTTCCAATATTACCCTTATCTATGATGAGACTAGAGAGAGAAATGTAAGTAGGAGTATTAATGAATACTATGAAAGAGAGTGTTAATAAGTATGGGTAAAATAGGAAAAATGGCATTAAATGATAACATATTCCAAGGCGAGCTCTTATATTTTATATCAAAACAATTCAAATTTCGGGTTCTTATAAATAGGACCGGAGGGAGTACATTGCAGAGTTCATTTACTTGTCTTCACTTCTTTCCCTCTTTCGAATTGTTCCTCGCTGATTTGATTCTTTACACGGCATCAGGATTTGGAAATTGGCCCACTCACACTACTACATAAATGCCCTATTGCAGCACAACAATAGCAGCGCTCAATAACTACAAGCGCTGCTATATATACATGAAATCCTATCCCAGCGCTCAATAACTGCAAAGCGCTGGTATAGGTCCCAACATTTAGACTTTGTATATTATAAAGCTCACATTTTCAATTATTAAACATATTCTCGTAATTTTCTAACTTTTCAAATTAATTCAGATATCTTTTTTATTTTTAAAACAAGAAAAATTAAAAAATCAGATTATTTGTTCTTTTTTTGCTTATCAGATTATTTTAGAATATGTTTTTCTTTTTTTTTTCTTTTTTTTCATGGCCTATCCTAGCGCTTTTTACGTATAAAGCGCTGGGATAGGCCCCCTCAAACAATTTTTTAATTTAAATTTTTATTTGTTCTCTTTTTGCTTATCAGATTATTTTAGAATATGTTTTTCATTTTTTTATTTTTCATGGCCTATCCCAGCGCTTTTTACGTATAAAGCGCTGGGATAGGCCCCCTCAAACAATTTTTTAATTTAAATTCTTATTTGTTCTCTTTTTGCTTATCAGATTATTTTTTAATATGTTTTTCATTTTTTTTATTTTTCATGGCCTATCCCAGGGCTTTTTACGTATAAAGCGCTGGTATAGGCCCCCTCAAACAATTTTTTAATTTAAATTTTTATTTATTCTCTTTTTGCTTATCAGATTATTTTAGAATATGTTTTTCATTTTTTTATTTTTCATGGCCTATCCCAGCGCTTTTTACGTATAAAGCGCTGGGATAGGCCCCTTCAAACAATTTTTTAATTTAAATTTTTATTTGTTCTCTTTTTGCTTATCAGATTATTTTAGAATATGTTTTTCATTTTTTTTATTTTTCATGGCCTATCCCAGCGCTTTTTACGTATAAAGCGCTGGGATAGGCCCCCTCAAACAATTTTTTAATTTAAATTTTTATTTGTTCTCTTTTTGCTTATCAGATTATTTTAGAATATGTTTTTCATTTTTTTTTATTTTTCATGGCCTATCCCAGCGCTTTTTACGTATAAAGCGCTGGGATAGGGTTTATTCAATTATTATTTTATTTTTCCTTTTTTTCTTAATTTTTTTCTGATTTATTTAATTATTTTTTTGGCCATATCCCAGGGCTTTATAGGTAAAAAGCGCTGGGATAGGGTTGGCGCGTTTTCACTCTAATTATTTCGTTTCCCTCCATCTTGTTCCCTCTCAAAAACCCCAAAGCTCAACCCCAAATTAGTTTCAACCCCAAACTCGCGCCGCTGTTCGTCTTCATTTTTCTTCTTCGTCTTCTTCCAGATCTATGAACCCAAGCCCTTCGTCTTCGTCTATGTGAACCCCAGCCCTCTTCGTCTTCGTCTTCGTCTTCTTCTTCTTCTTCTTCTTCGTCTTCGTCTTCATCAGCTACGCTCTGTTCCTTCGTGTTTCCTCATCATACTCCGTTTTTGTTGCTCTGTTGTCGCTGTGAGTGGGTGAAATTTACTGCTCTGATCTGTTGTAGCTTTGTTTTTGCATGCTTAACTATCTATCTTGCTTTGCCTTGTAGTTATGCGTTGGACTTTCTAAGATTTCGTGAAGAAGGAACTAAAGTTGTCTACTTCTTTTGGGTTTGCTTGGGGTAACTATTGTTGTTGATTATACTTTTGAACAGAGCATGTATTAGTGCATTAGATTTTTTTCGGTCATTTTAATTAATGTGTGATGGTTTTTAATTATGAATTGGTAATTTTAGCATAAACCCTCTCTGTTCACTTTAGATAATAGTGATTATATCGTGTTTGATATATGATTTGGAGCTAAGATAATGATTTAAATATTGAAATTTTGAAGCATGAAGACTTGGAAGGCATAATAGGAATTTTAAGAATGAACTTCATTTGGATTTTCAATGATAATAATGATTGAAATAGGGGAGGATCATTGTGGGTAATTAGATTTGATTTGATGAATTTATGATTATAATGTTATTGTTGTTATATGTTGCTAATTGATGATGGTGGACAAGACTATATTGAATTTTTTGTATGTCACAAATTTATGTTGCAAGAACAAGGGAATGGAGAGAAAAGGGATAAGCAAAGAGAGAGGGAGAGAGCTTTATCAATTAAACAATTGAATTTCTTAGTTATTCATTGTTGTTGTTGATCCTAATTTTTAAGGTTGATTAACTTTATTTTATTTTGATTATTAGGTTGATCTAATTATGTTATTTATATGTTGTAGGAATTTGAACAAGCATTTTCTTGGTCCACATTTTCATCCTCCACCTAAAGACAAGTTAAAGAATTGAATCAGGTTCATCCTCCATTCATTAATTAGTATGCTTTTATTTTCAACTTACAATGGTTGGTTTTATTGTACAATATTAGTATGACTTTTCTGGTGTGTATGTATATATGGTTTGGCTGGAATGGATAGTGTTGCTGGTTTTTTGCACTGATGCAGGAGGTTGTGAAACAAAAATAAGTGAATATTTAAAAAAAAATAATGCATATAGCAACGCTTATTACGTAATAAGCGCTGCTATAGGGTACCTATACCAGCGCTTATTACTTAATGAGCGCTGCTATAGGTATTCTTTTTTACTTTTTTTTAAAAAAAATTCATATAGGTATGACCTAAAGCTGCGCTTTTCAGATTATGAGCGCTGCTATAGGTAACCTATAGCGGAGCTCATAACACAAAATAAGCGCTGCAATAGGTCATATGACCTATTGCAGCACTGGATATAGCAGCGTTTAAAAGCGCTGCTATAGGGTCAAAAAAAGCGCTGCTATAGGCTTTTACTGTAGTGGTGTCATGACTAAGTTATCGGACGTACCACGATTGATGATATTGTTTGCACAAAGGAGAACCGTATTAGCTTGGAATATGATATTGTTTAGTAACTTATGCCTAAGAAATATACACTATTTTGTGCTTTAATTTGTCAAATTTGTGCAATATATGAATCTTTGATCAGTCCCATCTTGGAGTTGGATATTTCTTTTACAGGATATTGCAGTATTGTTGGACGTAGTTGCGGTTCTTTTCGTCCATTAAGTCCCTTCCATCGTCTAAACAACCTACTTGTATTATTAATCTAGAATCGGTAAATTTTGAATACTAGTTAAATAATTAAGGTAAAAAAAGGGAAAATTTCCAAATAGACTCTCGAAATATGCAAAAGACACTTGGATCTCGAAATATGTAAAAGACCAAAGTGTCCTTTACAAATTTAATGGAAATGCAAAAATGTTCCTAAACAATTTTTTTTAAAAAAAAATAAAAATGGACCCACCATGCTGGTGTCCGGAGCTCTGGCCACTAGCTGCCACCAGATGGCTAGAGGTCCTTTGACACTGAAGCACCGGCTGCCGACCGATGGGATTATTTATTTATTTTCAACTTGCAGCAAAATGGTGTAGGGAGTGAAGGAGTGAGATTCGAATTAACCCCCTAGCTATAAATGACCACCAAGCCACCCAATTCATACAATACACATATTGCACAAACATAAGAATCTTTTTTTATTTCTTTCCCGATATTTTTCTAAAATTTTCTTGTGTTTTACCAATAGTTTCCTATGTTTTACCAACTCATCTTTTATCAACTTTTTCCCTAATTTTACCAACTTCTTCTTTTATATTATGAAACGTTTCTTATGCTTTACCAAAACTGTTTTATTAGTTGCCAGAAGCTTCCTATGTTTTACCAACTCTCTTTTTACTAACTTCTTCTTCTATATTACTAAATACTAAGAGTTTTTTGTGTTTTATCAAAATTATTTTGTGTTAGCAGAAGTTTCCTAGGTTTTACCAACTCGTTTTTAACCAATTTTTTCCCTAACTTTGGTAATAGATCTCGATTATTGAAAGCAAATTTAATTATAGAGATACTAAATAGAGAGTAAATGGAGAGGTTATGTAGTGGAGAGGCCCCTAATCGCTTCTACTATCTCATTATTTGAAATAAAGAAGATTTTCATTAACTTTGTAATTTATTATTTCAGATAGATGAACGCTATTATATTTATTAATTGAGAACACTGTCTCCTTATCATACAATCATTTCCCTAAGTAGTCTTCTTTTTATAAATAATTAAACATTTTATTTGATAGATTTAACATTATGCTCTTTTGCCCTGTCCTTCATCGAATAGTTAAATTTTTTTTTATAAAGGACAATTCATTCAAATGAAAAAGTAACTTACAATATTACATAACTTAAATAAAAAGCAAAGAAGGATCAATAATAGATAAGTAAGTGTTCCTTCACTAAAGAAGCACTACTACAGAAATGGCCTATGTAGCACAACAATAGTAGCGCTCAACAATTACAAGCGCTGGTACAGGTTTTTGGAAGCCTATCCCAGTGCTTTATAAAACTGGATATTATAAAGCGCTGGGATAGGCTTCCAAATTAAACTTATCTCTTTTATTTAATAATTTATTCTAAATTACCTCATAGGTTTGTCTTTATATGGGTTATTTGGTTTCAACTTAATTTTATGAACCTTATTTGATTTATATTTAATTCCCTGAATATGTTTAACCCTGTCTTTATTATTTAATAATTTCTAAATTCCCCCCAATTTTTTTGTTTAATTTTTAATACCCTATACCAGCGCTTTTTACGTAAAAAGCGCTGGTATAGGTTAAATATGATTTATATTTAATTCCCTGAATATTTAAACTTATCTCTATTATTTAATAATTTCTAAATTACCTCACAGGTTTGTCTTTATATGGGTTATTTGGTTTTAACTTAATTCTATGAACCTTATCTGATTTATATTTAATTCCCTGAATATTTACCTGTCCTTATTATTTAATAATTTCTAAATTCCCCCAGTTTTATTCTTTAATTTTTAATACCCTATACCAGCGCTTTTTAGGTAAAAAGCGCTGGGATAAGTTATTTATGATTTATATTTAATTCCCTGAATATTTAAACTTATCTCTTTTATTAAATAATTTCTAAATTACCTTCCAGGTTTGTCTTTATATAGGTTATTTCCTTTAAACTTAATTCTCTCAACCTTATTATTTAGCCTTATCTTCTTTATATTTAATTCACTTAATACTTAACCTTAATTATCTTTTTTATTTAATTTTCTCTTAATTTCTCCCAGTTTTTTTTTAATTTTTATTACCCTATCCCAACGCTTTTTATTTAAAAAGCGATAGGATAGGTTCACTGAAGCATTTTTTATTTTCAGTTTTTAATTTTTTTTGTATAATTAATTTTATTAATTTTTTTCATTTTTAGGGCCTATACCAGCGCTTTTCATGTAAAAAGGGCTGGTATAGGTTTTTTAATTGTTATTTTTCCTCTCTTTTTAATTTTTTTCTGATTTATTTAAGTATTTTTTTTAATTTCTAGGCCCTATCCCAGCGTTTTATACGTATAAAGCGTTGGGATAGGGTTGGCGCGTTTTTCCCTAAATATATTCGTTTCCCTCCGTCTTGTTCCCTCTCAAAAACCCCAAATCACTCAACCCCAAATTAAAGCTTCAACCTCTGTTTGGTTCCTCACCTTGCGCCGCCGTTCAACCTCCATCTCACCTTCGTCGTTCAAAGCTCACGCCACCGGTGGAACTCCCTCTCACCTCCGTCGTTCTTCTTCTTCTTGCTTCGTCTTCTTCCAGATCTGTGAACCCGAGCCCTTTTTATCACTACTGTGCTTTGTCTTAGTTGCTGTACTTGGAGCTTTATATTATCTTTCTGTTCCCCCTTCTTTTCAGGACGCCCTCTGATTTGATTTGTTTTTGGCTACTCTGGACGCCATCTTTGCAGGCAGCTGGCGCATTGTCAATAAATATTGGTAAGTTTTGCTTGGCTTGATTTCTACCTGAAGGCATAAACTGACAATGTTTATGGGTGCTTTAAGTTTGCCTCTCACCCGATTTGTTTGAAGCTGCATGCCTTGTTCATTTCCCTGTTCCCTTGCTAGTGTTGCCTTTGCCTTAATTTTTTTTTGCTTTTCCCTATAGCTGTAGTAGGTTTTAATTGTTTCTTTTATATTTTACTATGTTTTAGGACTGTTAAATTGCCTTTAACTATGCACTTGCCCAGCTTTGTCTATTTCTGATTTGATCATGCTACATATTTTTATGTTACCTTATTCTCATTTTACTCTCAGAATTTTTTGTAATGGTGAAGAGCTCGGAAATTGATTAAGGGTTTAGGTTCGGAGTAGTGCCGCCTCGAGTCCGCTCTCCAAGAAATTAAAACCCGAGGGGATAGAGGAAGCTAACCCTGGGTGTCGATCTCAAGGAGCCTAGTGTAATATGATTCCTAATAGCTAATATGTAAACTTGAAAAGGCGGGTAAAAAGCATTTTTGTTTGGTTTTAGTGTGAAGTTTGGTATATGCAAACAGTAAAGTAAAAGGTGAGAATTTAAAGCGAGATTTGGATGAAAATGGGATAAAGGTCATTCTTGATGAATGAGAGATTCGAGAATCATTGCTTTTAACGATTTTCAGGGAGTTTAATTGATATCTAAAGGACCCTAGAGGCACCCCTCTAGGCTAGGCTTAGGTTAGCTTAATTAATGCCGGAACCCCGCACATTACTTAATTTAACCCAAGTTGATTAAGTTCAAAATCAAGAAATAATTTATTATGCAAGACTTTTAAATCCACAATTTGGGCCACCCCATAATTGCTCTAAATTTCTCTCTACACCCTAATCCATTGATGGCCACCCATACAATAAATTAGGACCTAAAGAGTGTTTGCCCAATGTCTCAACACAACCAATTAATTCTTATGCCATCTCCCTCAAGCAAATAACTTAACATTCTTAATCCACTAACCAAGCCACCTTGCATTAGCACAAGATATTCACAAAGAGAATAACAAAATCATGAACCCATAAATTTCATCAAACTCAAAGTTAAAGTAGCACAATGTTAAGCATTCAACAAGAAAGAAACAACATAAAATAGTTTCCAACCCTTATACAACATGTAGAAATGAAGAACACAACCAAATGTCATAAATATACTCATAGAGCCCTAGAAAAGCATAAATACAACAAGAGGAAGAAGGATTAGAACTAAAACTCCCCTTTGAAGCTTCAAGCTCATCCCTTGGCTCCCATCATCAAGAATGGTGGAGCCTAGCTGCTACTCTCCATGGGAAGAACAACACCAAGGTGGAAGAAAATAGTAGACATGGAGTGGAGGAATGAGAAATGGAAGAGAGATGGAAGTGGAATGAGAGAGTTGAGAGAGAGAGGAGGATGAAGAAGAGGTGTGTTGCTTGGTGGTGGTGAAGATGATATATATAGTGAGTGATGGAAGACAAATGATAGTGGGGTTGTTGAGTGGGTGGTAGGTGGAGAATAAGATAAATGATAGTGGGGTTGTTGAGTGGGTGGTAGGTGGAGAATAAGATAAATAATAGTGGGGTTGTTGAGTGGGTGGTAGGTGGAGAATAAGACAAATGATAGTGGGGTGGAGAATAAGACAAATGATAGTGGGCAGGACTTTTCTGTAATTTGGAAATTTTGAGGCCCTTTTCTGAAATTTAGAATTTCGTGGTCCTTTTCTGTAATTTGGGAATTTCGAGGTCCTTTTCGTAATTTCCACAATTCATCCAGAAACTTGTATTTTCCCTTTTTTCTTGAAATTTCGGCTTCTAGCCCCAATTTCTCCCTTTTTCAAGTGTCCTTCTTCATCTGAAATTCATTCCTTTGGTCCTTGAGCGACCCTACAAGTGAATATGACATGAAAAAGGATCAAATAGCCCTATAAATTAATTAATATAAATTAATCTACAATTATGGCCAATTAATCCTAATCTCATACTAATTTTATCCAAGAGTCTAAGATATTAAATAAGCACAATTGGACCAAATTTGCATCTTATTCATGTTAGAAACCTCAATTTAAACATATAAAAACATACAAATATAAGGATTTGTCAAATGGCTGCACACTATATATAATTAATAGAAAATTAAACAAGTCCTCATCAAAACCACTAGATGTTACACTATGCATAATGAAGTGTTTATCACTATAATGAATGAATTTGTTTATTACTATGCATAATTTGTTATACTTTGATTTTTTTTAATTTGAATGTTTTAACGAAGTGAAAATTACACTACTACTATATAACAATAAATTAACTTATTATGTTCAAATTGGCAATGAATGGTTGTTGATTGTTTAATTTTTTTTGTTTTTGCTTTTGGCTTCTACAGGTTTGTACTTCTTTCATAGATGATTATAGTTTCATAAGCATGATCCAAGCCTTACTTTATGCATATGATGAACTTATGGGGAGTGTTGAACTTATTTGATGCTCGCAGGTAATTGCTTACTTTCTGCTAATACAGCGGTTAGTTATTCCTAATTCTCTCTTGGTAAGCAATGTTTTCCCTCACTAGGTTAGATTATGTTTTCACTTATTAGTCATAATTAATGCTACTTTTGATTACTTATTCTTCTTTTAATTTCTAGCTTTGATGATTGGCTAGCATTAGGTGTGAATTGAAGCATTATGATTTACCTTGACAAAAGATCGGGATTTTAATGAAGTTATAGGATTAACAAATATTGGATTAGATTGTAATGTTATTTGAAGATGTAATGGGGTTGTTGATCCTAATTTATAAGGTTGATTAACTTTATTTTATTTTGATTGTTAGGTTGATCTAATTATGTTATTTATATGTTGTAGGAATTTGAACAAGCATTTTCTTGGTCCACATTTTCATCATCCACCTAAAGCAAGTTAGAGAATTGAATCAGGTACATTATATGTTATGTTAGGTGCTAAGACTACTGTGTGGTCGTTTAATCTACTTTTATGAAATGATTGCCTTGTAGAATTGGATTTGTGAGCTGTAATTGAGTTTTTCTGTCTGCGAATATATGCTCTATGATGAATTCTGTTGTGGTGAGATATCCATTTTTAAATTAAAAGAGAGGGCCTTGAGCCTGGGAACGTTCATTTTGTAGCCGTTATGCTGCCGATTTTTGTTAAAAAATAATAAGGTAACATCGTAAGGCGGCTACCTAATGAGTAAGTCATGCACGTCGATCTTACTTTCACTTTCCTTTAGTAGGTTATAATGTTGGATCAGAAATGGATGTCTTGTGACCGACGTTCAAAGGAATATATTTGCTTTTGTTTTCAACTTACAATGGTTGGTTTTATTATACATTAGTATGACTTTTCTGGTGTGTATGTATATATGGTTTGGCAAGAATGGATAGTGTTGCTGGTTTTTTACACTGATGCAGAAGGGTGTGAAACAAAAATAAGTGAATATTTAAAAAAAATAATGCCTATAGTAGCGCTTATTATGTAATAAGCACTGCTATAGGCATTATTTTTTATTTTTTTATAAAAAATAATTCATTTAGGTATGACCTAAAGCTGCGCTTTTGAGATTATAAGAGCCGCTATAGGTTACCTATAGCGGCGCTTATAACACAAAATAAGCGCTGCAATAGGTCATATTACCTATTGTAACACTGGCTATAGCAGCGCTTAAAATCGCTGCTATATGGTCAAAAAAAGCGCTGCTATAGGGTTTTTCTGTAGTAGTGAAGATAACTGTCTTTTATCAACAGACACGTAAGAATGGGATTGAATAAGTTTTAACACGAGGTTGATATCCGTTCTTACAATGTCTGCTTGCAAAGAGGATTGTGACTGTAGCAATTGACTAGAAATGGATGAAATGATTGTAGGAGATTAATTTGGAAGAAATAAGTCACAATCTTGAATCCAATGAAGTACCGCCCTCACACATATGAGATTGAAATTTGAAGATTGAAACTTGATTTTCTTGAATTCAAAGCATAGAATCATAGTCCAATTCAAGTTAATCTTTCTTTATGTTTGTTACGGAAAACTTGTTTATTTGATAAAGATGAATCAATGTTTTTAGTTCAATAAAATTGAATCTATGTTAGTTATAAAAAAAAATGTTGAATATATGATTCTATGTTTCCAAGAAAATATGAGAATGTCTTTCCTTAACAATCAAAGACAGACGTCACTTGCGCGTTAGGAAATTAATTAATGAGCTTTTATTTTCCATTGGCGTTCCTTAATACTTTCAAGTGATAGGCCTCCAATTTTATGGAAACAGCTTAGCTGCTCTCTCTCTCTCTCTCTCTCTCTCTCTCTCTCTCTCTCTCTCTCTCTCTCTCTCTCTCTCTCTCTCTCTCTCTCTCTCTCTCTCTCTCTCTCTCTCTCTCTCTCTCTCTCTCTCTCTAAATTTTGATTTTGATACCTATGTGTATTTTTACTAATAAAGTGTTTTAATTTTATTTTGTAAATACTATTAACTCCTATACAAAGGCTACAAAATATGAGGAGCCAACAACGGTAATTGAGCAAAAATAATGATTTAATTAAGAGATAAAAACCATGGGCACCAAAATCAAAATCCAATAAAAGTATAGGTACCAACAAATTGTTTTTCCTTTAATTTAATATTCTATGAAAGAACTTAGAAAATGAGCATCTGCATCAAATGTTCACAAAACCACAATCTCATCAATGTTTAAGTTTTTAAGACATTCAATTAATGTTATAAATTTTTAATTATGTGAGTATTACAATTTATTTCATACTTCTTCGACTCTATTTATAAAGCACTTCTAACATATTTTTTTAAAAAAAAAACCTTAAAGCTCATAACTATACTTTTAAATTGAACAATATTTCTATTTTGCCTTTGTTTAGCACTTCCTCCGGTCCTATATATATAATCTATTTAATTAATTTGACTAAATTAAAGATATTTATTTAGTTAGTATGTGCATGTTTTTTCTAGAACACCCAAATCATCTACTTGTATTCCCTATCCATCTCTTACTTAATTATTGTTAGGAGGAGCACCAATGGTTATAATTTGAGAAAAAGTTGACAAAACGTAAAATTAGGTCCTATATTTAGGATTAAAATCAACTCCCCAAATAGGTCTTATATTTATGACTGGAGAGAGTATACACTTTATACCATATGGGAATGAATTCTACACAATAGTAAATAAAAAATAAAATTGTAAATTTATATGAAAATGTTTACTCATATGACTTATAAATAGAACAAAAAAAACTTTTTCTTTCCTTCTTATAAATGGAACAGAATGAGTACTTTGTAAGTCAGTTGTTTTCTTGAACTTTGTACTAAGTCGAAAATTGCAAGTTTTCTAGGATTTATGGTTTATAGGTTTGTGATTAAGCCTCTTTAAGAACTACTTCCTGTTCGCCCGGAAGAGTACGAATCGCGATTTAGTATAAACTTATCATTTCCACATAGATTTGTTTTAAAATCCCAATTAAACAACAGGTTAATAAACTCAATTAAGTTGAACTAATCAAATACTTTGAGAAAGCTGGTTTTGAAAACTATTTTTAAAATAGAAATAAAGAAACGCACACAAAAGCTTTAACTCATCAATGAACTAAGCCTAGAATTAATTCTCACAGTTATATTTCATGAACCCTAATTAATTTCCCCTCAATTAGTCTTTAAATGACAATCTGTATTTGCTTAAGGTTCTAAAGCACTTGAAACGCTCTCTTGAGTCAAAATCAAACCTATACTTCTCATTAAACTTGCTCAATCTCTTGTTACAAATTAATGAAAGTACGCCTTAAGAGTCAACCTTAATTTGACAAAACTATATCAATAGATATATCTCTATTCTATTGACAAACTATCCGGTAGTTGATTTAAACTTCAAGTCTAGTCTGATTTACCCTAGTTCTACACCTAAACTATCTATCTCAAGTATAATTTAAATGAACAAATCGCTCTAAAGAGTGATCAATCAATTAGAGGCATTAGGAACAAAATAAAACAACATAAATGGTCTTTAATTACTAAAAGAAAAAGAAACAAATTAGGTTTCAATCCATACAAGACTTGAATCAATCCTAGAACAAACAATTTAGCTACTCATGAATGGATTAAACAAGAAAATACAAAGAGGTTCCTTGTCCAATTTACAAAAGTAGTAAAGAATTAAAGAAAATAAGAAGAATCTACTATTGTAGGGCAAGAAACTCTTCCAATTTTGCTTCTCAACCTCCAATTTTGCAAACCCTAACTCCATAGTTGAGTGCACAGATGAGTCTTATCATTCCTAAGGGTTCTAGGGTTGAAAGGGGGTTGATTGTGTCTGAATTTTTGTGCCCTAAGTGTTTTAAATGGGTAAAAAATGAAGCTGTGTGTAACACCCAAAATTTTAGAAAATAGGAAATAAGGATTTATTTAAGGTATCGGGAAGTCATTTAGGAATTAAAAAGCCTTATAAATAAATTTATGAGGTCATATGTATTTTTAATAATTTCTAAGACTTAATTTCTTTATTTATTATGGAAAAATAGTTAGAAGATTAATTTAAAAGTCTTACAAATGAATTTGGAAATTAAAGCATGTCTAGAGGGATTATTTTGGGACTTAATTCAGATTAAATTTAAAAGGAAATAGTAATTAAACTCTGCAAAGAAGGGCATAATAAAAAAGAGAAAATGAAAATGACCATATCTGTCCCTGGTTGGAAGATATCTTGAGTAATAGTATGAAGGACAAAATGGTAAAATTACTCAATTAAAATTAATATATACTCCTTCATCGCATAACCATCACATTTCCCCTCTCTCTCTCTCTCTCTCTCTCTCTCTCTCTCTCGTCCTTCTTCACTTCCTCTCACTCTCTCTCGTGTTCTCTCTGATTCCAGCGTGGCCGTCGATCTCGGCGGTGGGATTCCGGTGATTGGAGGCTCCAATGACACATGCAAGGGCGAATTCGAGTTCTGGTGAGCCTCCTCTTCCTACCCCTACCCTTTGTTTCTTCGTTTGTTGCCGTTTGGAGAGAGGATTCGAATTGGATTTGGGAGATTTTTGGGGTTTTTGAGTGATTAACTTAAAAGCTAGTGTTTAGTTATTGTTTTCCCCTAAAGAAATTTGAGCGTGTATGAAGCTATTGGCCGAGTTCCTAATTTCTTTGTTTATGTACTGTTCACCGGCGCCGATTTGTGGGTGATTCCGGGTTAGAACTGAACCAAAGTTTAATTAAATTTAGTTAAAAGTAATATAAAGCTAATTTATGGAGTTGTATATTGAATATTGTTTAGTTTGGGGAATTTCTGAAAATTCCCGATTTCTTCTCTTGTTTGGTCTGATTCTGGGAATTCAAGAGGGCTTAAAGAATGATTGAATGATAATAGAGGTGGATTAGAACAAGTGTGTGGGTTTATGTGATTTGAAATTTCTGTCCTTGCTTTTCTCTGTTTGTTCGATGTTCTGTTCTGCTTGGTAGCTGCAATTGATGATTTAGGACTATGATGATGTTTTGGAATATACTAGAGTCAGTTCTGGCTGCTGCATGCCCGTTTTGAGGTATTAATAGGGGATTTTGAAGTTAACCCGTATGCTCTGCTTTCTGTGATGGTTATCCTTGAGTTGTTGTTTTCGTTTGGAGGAATTTGAGTGTAAGGAAGTTTATTTATTGAGTGTTTAAAGTATGTTCAATGAAGTTTTAGGAGTTTAAGCTCACTGTTTCGGAAAGTTAATTATAATTCTGAATTATTGAGTTGAAATTGGAAGGCAAAGTAGATATAACTTGCTGTCAAGGTCATTGAGATTAAAGGAGAATCTTTAAACTTTGAAAGAACCACTATGGGAAAGAGTTAAAGGAATATACTTGTTTTTATTTTAGAAATGATAAATGAGCAGTTAACATCTTAATCATATTATGATTACAATTTAATTATTAATGGAGTTGGTTTGAGAAACTGATTTCTTTTACAACTTGCCATGTGATATTTCAAAGGTATATAAAATGAAGGTTAAATGATTGAAGTGAATCTGGAATTTCTTTATGGTAACCAAGTCAAGAGATGTGGAGTAATTGTGTGAGGTCTTCAATGTGTAACTCTCTCTTGGTATAGGAATATGACATTATTGGTGCTGAAGCAAATGGTTGAAGCTTAGAAACCAATTGTAAAATTGTTTTCTTAGGATTTTAAATTATTGAACAAGTGTACAAAGATTTTCAAGTATGATTAAAGATTCTAGAATATTGAGTTAAGCATTAATTGAATGTTGGAGACTGTTTTTACCGATCTAGTAAGGAGCTAATCAAAAGTTATATAGGAGTCGAGATTTATTAGAATGATAAAATGATAATTGGTTTTAATTGAATGTTTTATGTGAGTAATGTGAATCAGCTTTGGGGAAATGGGAGTGTTAATGAAATTGTGTTGCTGAATTTTCTGGATGGCGTTTGATGTTGTCTAGATTTCTTTAATCATTAAGAAAGTGCCTTTGAGACACATATATGTATGCATGAACCAAAATTCCTCTTCTCTGTTTCTGTGCTCACGTATTAGCTATGTAATAACTTGAGTTTAGGGATTAAATTTTTAAATGCAATAAAAATAGTTAAATTAAATTCTAGAATGTGAATTTTGTTGGGTTGTAGAGATAAAAAGAAAAATGGTGGTTGAAGTTGGATCTAATCAAATGTGAATTTTGTTGGGTTATTGAGTAGCTGTGAGGGCTACAATTAAATTCCTATAACCGTGAGGGTTATTGAGTAGCTGTGAGGGCTACAATTAAATTCCTATAACCGTGAGCGTTATTGAGTAGCCGTGAGGGGTATAATTCCTATAACCGTGAGGGTTATTGAGTAGCCGTGAGGGCTATAATTGGAAAATCTTGCAGGTATTGGTTTAAAAGGGATATATGCTTTCATTATATGCACAAGTTTATGAAATTGATGTGTATATATATAAGTGCACACATGATATGGAATAAACTGCTATTGAGATTTCCAATCTCACTGTTTTTCAAAACATTTTCAGTATAGCAGAATGGTAGTAGCTAGCTGGGAAAGAAGTAAGGTAGTATGAAGAGGCAGGAATGCCTGCTTTGTCTTGTACCTTGTAGGTAGATACTTTAAGAGTCTATTTACCTATGTAGGTTGTATGTTTAAATAATTAAGACAAGTTGGAAGCTTGTCTAGTAGTTAATGTATATTTTATATATGTATATATATCCTTAAGGAATAATAGAGTTGCATACTCATATAAGAGGGTCATCAATCAAGATAACCTGCCAATATATTATTATAGTAAGAGAGGTGTAAATAGATAAATTGAACATAATATAAAGAATATGTAAATATAGTGTAAGGGGTTTGACTCCCCAAGCATTATATTTCGAGTTATGTTAATTGTTTTAATAACCACTCTATTTTATTGAAAGTTTAAAGATATTCCAATTTGTCAGAAAATCCCATTTGAAAGAAAGGAAATTTGATTTAATACTTTAGAAAGAAAAAGTTTTAAATTTTTCATATTTTTGGGCTTCTGGAATTAAAAAGTGGTTATAAATCAATTAAAATGCTATAATATAGTAGTAAAAATTTAGGTGTTACACTGTGCGTTTTTGGGATTTTCGCGCAGTGCCATGGCATTCAGGTACAGTGCCATGGCACCAGATGCAATTTCCAACTATTTTCAGCAATTAAGCTCCAGCTTTTTCTACTCTTTTTCTTTGCTCTTTTTCTCCTTCCTAAATTAGAATATCCATTTGTATATCAAAATCATGCATAAATGTGAGGGAATTATGCCAATCAAATTTGCTAATAAATTGTCATGTTTATCTCAAAAATAATTAAATTAAGCTCATATGATCTATTTGCATAATTTTCTCTAAAAAACTCTTAAAATACATTAAATTAGCATTGATGACTCCCCAAATATGTTCTAAATATGCCCTAAATCAATGTTAAATGGGGAGTCATCACTTCCTCATACCCTAAATGTAGGAGCTAACTTCTTAATTAACGAGTTTATTTTTGTATTAAGCATATGAGCTCAACATTCTCTCATATCAATAGGCACACTTTTATATTATATTGTTTAGAAAACTACATTGGGCCGGCCAGTTCAACCAAAAACCAGCGAACCTGCAAAGTGCAAACGTTTATCATGTGAACTGGTCTAAACTCAAAAATACCCATAAAACTGCAATTTCGTCAAAACAAAAATATCCAATCTAAGGCTGGGACTGATCACAGATTCACATTATTAGAAACCGTTACAAATTTAACGAAAAAGCACAAAATGTATTAGTTTGAATTTCTTAAGTCATTTATTACAAAACAATATATCTGATTATTCCAAGATGGTTGTCCTTTGTCCTTTACGCAGATTTAGCACATCATTGCTGTACGTGCGCCTGCTTAGTAATGAGGGGGCCAATCTCCAAATTCAGCTATTTAAATAGTCAAATCAGCGTGGCTAAATGAAATGAAGTAATTTACAGGGGACTATTCAAAAGAGGAAAGCACATGAAAATAATAAATATATATATTTATATGAAAATTTAATAAAAATATCATAATGGAAAAGGGGTGTTAACAATCCTTAAGTCCTTTAGATAGACAACGATCAAGAATTTGCCGAGCTGTTATGGGGAATTGAAAGGAGAAGAGAAGCACAAAAATCAAAATAAGATTCCAAACAAGCTTATTCATATTACTCATTTTCTATCAACAAATGTATGGAAGTAAAAGGTTAAGCCCCAATTGGCCTCCTTATATAAGGAATTACCACCACTTTGTGTTTATGAACAACCTATTTAGATAGTTGAAACTTAATTAGTATTTTTAAATTCTGTTATTATCAAACACCTTTTTTCAAAATTCAACGGATAGACAGAGTAAAAATAGAAGCGAGGAAGATGAGGAAAAACATAAGGAAAAAGTTGTTAAAATTAAATTTGACTATGAAATTGGAAAAACAGAGAAGCTTGTATGGATCAACGACTTGGCATCTAGAAAGGGATTCACAAGGCTGAAGGATGATTAATTTATTCAATGATAGAAGTTTATCTTAAAATAATACCTTTTATAATCATACACTGACCTACTGGTTCTTTTCTTTATTTCTTTCTTTTTTTTAAAAAAAAAAAAATTAAAGGGCTTGACACTAAAGACATGATGTTACAAATATGATTGTACCCCAACCTCCTACTCATTTGAAAGATGTTATACTACTTTGCTATTAGGTCTTTGGTACTTTGTTCTTTGAAACTTGTGTAAGCTTAGATAGATTATTCGGTATGTTATATTACCCCTAACCCTAAATATAAAATTAAGTTGATTTAATTGAGGATATTAAGAAAGGTAAAAAAACCTTCTTAACTACAGCAATGTTATATATTATATTATATATAAATTTATAAGTCATTTAAATAAATTCATGCAAATTCTGTAATTAATAGGCAAGCAACTGGAAATTTTTTTATTGTTTTCTATGTAAAGCACCTTATCATATTTAATTAAAGACTTGAACCATTCTGTTTCAAATTCTATCACTTCTTATTAATCTGCAAAGTTGGAGGAAATATATGATTATTAAATGAATAGTAACTCTAATTTAATCGAAAGAGTTCAAAAAATTCGCCAATTTTAGAACAAGAAATGGATTGAGGTGGTTTTAAAATTGGTTCAATTTCTTTATTTTCAAGTTTAAAAACAAGGTATGGCACAAAAAGCACTATCAATAATGAGACAGAGATTGAGCAAACTTATTTTTAGTGAAAACATTGACCACAAAAAAAGCATCACAGAAACAATTATCATACACTTCCTCTGTTCATAAATATATAGGACTTATTTGGGAAAATAATTTTATTCCTAAATATTTTACTCTTTCTATTTTCTCCCATACTTTCCCTAAATTAACCTTATTGATGTTCCTCAATAATAAATAAACAAGAGAGAGTGTGTATGAATGAAGGTAGGTGATTATATTGTTTTGGTAATATTATGTAATTTTAACTAAATTAACTAACATTATTAATTTAATTAAATAAGGTAAATGGGTCTTATATTTAGGAATGGAAGGAGTATTACTTTTTAAAAAATTAAAACGTACTTGATATATGTCTATAAAAGAATATGTCAAGTAAAAACTGTTTAATATATACTCTCACTTTCTTGCTTGTGGCTCTTGATCAGTACGATAACCTTAGGAACCTTTTGTAATCTTGCTGCCACTTCGTCTTTATTTGAACTCCAAATCTCAACTTACCCTTATAAATTTGGACTTGGCTTCCCTCCTCTGCCATTCCCATCCTCTTCTCTCATCTACCCTAAAATTATATAGTATTGGGGTCAAATTTTTTTTGTTTGATTTCATCATTAGATTCTACATAAAATGAGTGACATTTTGAAATCTTATGGACCAAAAATGGTTTAGCTTTCAATTTATATGATTTTTCAAAGATTTAATGTTTAAAATTCTATAATTTTTTCAAGTTAAAGCATCAAATCTTTAAAAAATCATATAAAATTGAAAACTAAACCATTTTGTGTACATAAGATATCAAATGTCACTAATTTTATGTAGAAACTTGACAAATCTCTGATTTGTATGGTTTTTATATGCCTAATTTGAGGCAATTAACATGATTGAGATGCGATATTGGTCCAATAATGCTTAATGTAGAACTTAGACTCTTAGGTGAAATTAGTGTTAGATTAGGGTTAATTAGCCATAATTGTAGATTAATTTGTATGAATTGGTTTATAGGGCTATTTGATCCTTGTTTACTCTTGTTTCCACTTGTAGGGTCATTCAGGATTAAAGATCATATTCCGGGCGAAGAAGAAAGGCTTTTTAAAGGGGTAGAGAAGAAGGGACCTCGCCGCAGTGAGTTGACGGCGAGAAAGTACCCCAGGAGGCAGAGAACATAGCACCTCGCCGTGGCCTCGCCGCAGCGAGCCCACGGCGAGAAGAACCCTGAAGAGGCAGAGAGCAATGCAAGCCGTGGCGAGATGACAGCGAACGGACGCGAATTCTGCAGATATCAGTCGCTTTTTTGGGCCTTATTTGGATCCATAACTCATACCCACTCACTTGACCCGACTTGGGAGACCTATAAATACTTAAACCTAAACCCTAGAAGGCAGGTTTGGTCACCCACAACACACAAAAACCCTAGCCCTCTCAACTCTCTCATCTCCATCTTCATCTTCTTCATTCTTCTCCACCCAACATCCATGGCTTCCACCATTTCCTCCACCTTGGTTGATGCTTCTCCTATGAAAGGCAGCAGCTAAGCCCATTTGTTCTTGGTGATGGAGCTCAAGGGAGGAGCTTGAAGCTTCAAAGGGGAGTGTTGTTCTCCACTCTCTCTTCCTCTTGTATATTTCAAATTATCTAGGGTTCTAGGATTTGTTATATGCATTTGGTTGTAATTTCATCCTTTATCTTTGTATGAGAGTGGTAGAAACAACATATCTTGTTTATTTCCTTTGTATGGATGCTTGACATTGAACTTATTGACTTGAGCATATTTTATTTGTATGGGTTCATCATTTAATATATGTTTTCTTGTTAAAATCCTGTGTTAAATGAGGGTTCTTGTTTAGTGGATCATGGTGTCAAGTATTTATGTGTAGAAATTGGCAAGTAAATCTACTAATTGCTTGAGTGACATTGGACTTCAACCTATTGGCTTCAAGTTATTGGATGGGGTTCTACCAATAAATTGGAATTAATAGGCTAATTTGGTTTCAATTCGGGGTCCCAGTTGTAGGATTAATAGTCCCTTGCGATTAGTAGATTTAATTGGGTCAAGTGCTTAATCAACTTAGGTTAAGTTAATTAACGTGCAGGGTTCCGGCGTTTGTTAAATTAACCTAAGCCTAGCCTAGAGGGGTTCCTCTAGGGTTCTTTAGGAAATTGGCCATTTTTCAACTCCCAACAATTTTAAGAAGCAATGATTCCCAAAGGTTCCATTTACCAAGAATAATTATCCCTTTTAATCCAAATCTCCCGCTTAAATCCAATCTCAATTCTTTCTTGAACATACAACACTTTTCATACAAACCTTTCTTTTATATCTCAAAAATCAAATACAAAAATGTTTTACCCACTTTGTCAAGTTTGCATCTAGCTATTAGGTTACCATTTGCATTTTAGGCTCCTCAAGAGAACGACACTCTGGGGTAGCCCCCACTATCCCCTTGATCCCTAAGTTTCTTGAAGAGAGGGCCCGAGGAGGCACTGCACCGATTTCTTTCCAATTTCGGAGCTCTTCAAGTGGCGCCGTTGCCGGGGATCCAAGTAATTGGTTCCCTAGTAGCCGGTTGTCAAACTTGCTTTGGCCGGGTCTAGCTTTTAGTTGTATTTTAGCTTAGTTGTATCTTAGTTTAGTTTTTATTCTTTCATATCATATTTTGAAAATCCCTAAAAATTAGTATAGATACTTGCTCTTGCACTTTCTTTGCTCATTGACTCACTTGTGTGCTTGGTTGCTTTTGTGGTAGTTTTGTTGCACTAATTGTGAATGCTTGTTTTTGCTTGATTTTGAGTGCATGATTCTATCCCCCAAGTCACATTTTTTGTTGCTTGACGCTTACTTGTGCATAGCATACTTGCTCTGACTGATTTGCACTTGTTTGAAGTGGTACATCACATTTTCACTCAACCTGTGTTAATTTTTGGAAATTCTGGAAATTCTGCATTTTGCCTTCTGTCAGTGGCAGAATCAACCTTTCCTCGCCGCCACCTCGCCACGGCGAGCTGACCCTGTGATAGCTCTGTTTTTGCTGATTTTCGCTGTCCTCTCGCTATTCTTGTTGCACATACACCTCATACATACACCATACTTCATACATACATACTTCCATACATCGCATACCTTCATTCTTGCCCGAGTTTTGTACATTCTAAGTCTTGGTTGCTGCTGAAAGTCCACTTATTTTCTGTGCCTTGTGTGACTCAACCTTGACTTGCTCTTGATTTCTTCTACTTGTTTATATCTCATTGTGCATGCCTAGAGGGAGAGGTAGAAGGAGAAGAGGGTCTAACCTTCCATCCTTAAACCTTGGGATTGAGCCACACCTTAGCCAACTTAGGAGAGCCAATCAAGGTAGTCCCTCTAGCCCTATATTGGAGGAGTGTTCTTCTAGGGAGTCTAGCATTTCCTCTCACTCAGGCACCGAAAACTCTATCCACATAGAAATACCTTTAGACATCCCACTCATGGTCTACAGACCACCACCCAATATTCCCAATGCTGACCCACCACCCAATGGTCAAAATGGAAACAATGGTGAGAGTGAGGGAGTAGGAAACAATGAAATCCCTATGAGGAGGAGTATTAGGGAAGTTACCTCAAGTGGTGTTGCATATGATCCATTTCAAACTGCTTATCCTGCTTTACATGCTGATATTGAGATTAAAGGGCCTCTAATCGTAGCTTTACCTCATTTTGCAGGTTTGGAAGGGGAGGACGCATATGGCCATCTATATGGGGTCCACCTCGCATGTTCAAGTATGAAGCCGGTTGGGGAAAATATTGATGATGTGCAGTTGAAAGTCTTTCACTTATCAATGGATGGGAAAGCTAAAGAGTGGTTTAGACTCCTACCGAGACATGATGAAAATGCCCTAACTTCTTGGGCCAATTAGAGGAGGGCATTCCTGGAGCACTACTTCCCGAATATTAAAACTGAGGATTTGAAGAAGGACATCTATTCCATCAGACAAGATCCTTCAGAGAGCTTTTATGAGTATTGGTGCCGCTTTCAAGAGTTATTAGCCAAGTGTCCCCACCACCAGATCATAGATGAACAGTTGATTCAATACTTCCACAAGGGGCTTTTTCCTAATGAGAGAGGCATCATGGATGCTAGTGCCGGTGGTTCTTTGGAAGACCTACCCGCCGAAGAGGCTTGGGCTATGATTAAGCTAAGAGCCAAAAACACCCAACAATACAATAGAAGAGGTTCCAAAGGGGGTTTGAGGTGAGCTCCAACCCACTACAAACAAGGAGGATGGATTCTTTAGAGGTTAAGGTGGATACTTTGAGTTCCCAACTTACTTTTCAACTTGCCTTCATTACTTCAGAGTTGAGGAACCTTAGCATGCAACAGTGTGCTCCCACTTCCTCTACCTCTAAGGCCTTAGTTGCACCAAGTTGTGAGCATTGTGGGTGAGTTATGCACATTACAAGCCTTTGTCCAAGTGAGCCGGTAGAAGCCAATGCTATGTACCAAGGGAGGTCTAGCTCCAATCCCAATCAAAAATGGGATCCCCATAGCAATACCTACAATGAAGGGTGGAGGTCACACCCTAATTTCCGGTGGAGGGACAACAATACCAACGCCATGACCAACTACAAGGGCCAATCTTCTTCTTCTCCAAGGTCCTTAATTCCCCAAGATTCACCAAGAGGGGATGATTCATGTGATCGAATTCTCAAGAGTATGCAAAGGATGCATGAGGACATGAATGCTCACAACGATGCGAGGTTTGCATCTCTTGAGTCTAAAATGGAGCAATGGGAGACTAGAGTTACCAACCTTCAATCCTTTGTGACCCAATTGTCGGATGGTTTAAGTAATAAGCAAGCAAGGTCAAGTGGAGCTTCTCCCTCCAACATTGTGATAAACCTGAAGTCCCTTAATGCCATCACCTTGAGAAGTGGCAAGAAAGTCAAGTTCCAAGACCTTGAGGGTGATGAGTCCGAAGTTGATGAGGAGATTGTTTGTGATAGACCACCTTTGGGTATGGGGGAGTGTTCCAACTCCAAGACCATTAAGGAGAGCTCCTTACCTATGCCGACCCCTTCGGTCCAAAGTGAAAGCAATGCAGAGAGAAAGCTCTTAGCTGCTCCACCTTCCACAAGAAGAAAGAGAGGTGTTCACTTTGAAACACAAGATTCACCCAACCAAGAGCCACAAGAAAAAGGTAAAGAGGTAAAAGTTTCTGACCTTCCTTTTCCTCATTCATATTTGGCTAGTAAAAAGGTTGTGGATGATAAGTGTGATAAAGAAATGTTTGACATGTTTAGCAAAGTAGAAGTGAACTTACCTCTCCTTGATTTAATAAAGAAAATGCCCAAGTCGGCAAAGTTTTTAAAAGATCTATGCACCCATAAAAGAAAATACAAGCATAATGAAAGAATCCAACTGGGGTCAATTGTTAGTGCTTTATTTAAACCACAATTACCTTTGAAATGTAAAGACCCGGGTTCTTACACTATACCTTGTATTATAGGCAAGACCAATATTTCAAATGCTTTACTTGACCTTGGTGCTGCAATAAATGTCATGCCTACTTCTATCTTCAAGTCTTTGGGTACCCAATCCATTCGGGACACAAGTGTGGTTCTCCAACTTGCGGACCGAACGATTAGGTACCCTAAAGGTATTTTGGAAGATATCTTGGTGCAAGTCAAGGGTCTTGTGTTCCCAGCTGATTTTTATGTGTTGGATATGTCTAATGAAAACCCTAGTGATAGTACCTTGATTCTTGGATGTCCCTTTCTTAGAACTGCTGAAACCATTATTGACATGAAACAAGGTGCCATTACTATAGGAACTGGGGACCAAGAGGTCAAATTTCTATTTTCTGAGACTATTCGCAATGCCAATGATGATTGCACATACCTAGGCATTAGTGCAATTTCATGTGTGGATGATGACATCGATGAGTTGTGTGATGCTATTTTTGTTGATTTGTTTGAGCATGTTGAACCATCATCTGTTATTTCCCCATCCTATACTTCTTCATTTTGTGATTGCGTTGATGATGTGCCGTGTCTTGCTTGTATTGAGATTAATAGTTGGCTTTCCACTTCGCATGATCTTGATGCTTCTACTTGCTCTTGTGATGATATATCTGCTCACCCCACATCCAGTGGTCTTGGGAAAGTCTCTGTTGCTTGTGATGCAGGTTCTGCCGATCACCTAGGCGCTGTTATACAAGTTACACCGGTAGCTTCACCTACGGTGGACACTTGCTCACCCTTGAGAAGTGGAGAAGTCACAGCATATGTAGATGCACCCATATCTCCTTCCCTGACTTGTGATGACACCATTTTTCCACTTGTTGCACTTGAGTTGCAAGAGTCGGTGCCTTCTGTGGTAAAACCCCCAATTGTGGATCTCAAACCCTTACCTCTTAACTTGAAATATGTGTTTCGTGCTGATTCTGATAAACTGCCTGTTATTATTTCAAACATACGAGGCAAAGCAAATTCTCCGGTCGACCTGTATGAAATAGGAGAAAATACATGCATGCCCCAATGACTGTGTTTTATTCTGGAACCAGTATGCGTCGTTGGAGAAATGTCCTAAATGCAGCTCATATCGGTATGGAAAGAAAGGTAAGAGTCCTTCTAAAGTGTTGTGGTACTTTTCGATCATTCCAAGATTCAAGCGCATGTACAGTAATGCTGATGTTGCAAGACTTTTGACATGGCATGCTGATAAGAGGATTAAAGACATCAAGCTTAGGCACCCCACAGATACCCCCCAAAGGAAAAAAATTGATTACGAGTACCCTGAGTTCAGTGAAGAACCAAGAAACCTTCGGCTTGCATTGGCAACAGATGGAATCAATCCGCATGGAGTTCAAAGTAGTACTCACAGCACATAGCTGGTGATTCTGATGATATACAACCTCCCCCCAAATTTGATCATGAAACGAAAGTTTATGATGCTTTCCATGCTTATTTTCGGGCCTAGACAGCCTGGCAACGATATAGACGTGTACTTGGATCCTTTGATTGAAGACCTGAAGCATATGTGGGATTCGGGTGAGACGGTTTTTGATGGCTGTAAGGAAGAAAGTTTCAAATTGAGAGCCATGTTGTTTGGCACAATAAATGATTTCCCAGCATATGGTAATTTGTTCGGATACAGCATCAAAGGATATGGTGCGTGCCCTATATGTGAAGATGATACCCATTCGACGCAATTGGATCATTGCAGGAAAAATGTTTACATGGGACATCGGAGGTTCTTACCGTTAAAACTGAAAGTGGCAATCGCACAAGAGAGGGGGTGAATTGTGCTATTTACAAAATTTAGAAGAGATTAACTCAACACGAAATTTATACTGGTTCGGCCAACACTGCCTACGTCCAGTTCCCCAACACTCTGTTGGGTTCCACTAACCACAGGTTTTACGAGCCCAGGTTCACCTGTCAACCTTTACAGAGTTTTAGAATCTCTAAACACTCCCCCTTACTACCTGTAAGGAAATATCCCTGTTCTAAAGCACCAAGCTTTCAGAACAACCTCAAACAGTAGAGGATTTCAATAAATACGTTCACTTAATGAACTGATTTTGATAAACACTTAAGTACAATGATATCTCTAAGACAATAAATACAGAGTAATGAATGAGCTTGTGAATATTCTCGTTGTTCGTCTCTTCTCAATAAATGCTTGAGTTCTGTATTTATATCTTCTTCAGATTTTGCCCTTTTGATTCAGCATTCAAGAAGCCGTTTGAATTTAGTCGTTGGGAGCTCATAGCCATTGGCATTAAATGCAGCTTCTTTATCGGGCTTAACTCTCTGCTTTAGCTTCAACTACTTCTTGCATAGGGTGAGCTAAGAGAGAGACAGACTCAGCGCTCTGAACATCCGTACAAATAGTACTTTCTGGCAGCTTTCTATTAGCGCTAGCTTGATCTGTTATCGCTAATCTTATAGTGATCTGCACTTAAACTGTTAGCTAACCAAATAGTCATATAATGCACAGAGGTTTCTATCGCAAGCTTAATCCTTTAGCTCAATGAGATAAAGACAGTATAAGGAATATCAGAGCTTTTTATCGATAGCATTTTCTCTTGGATTAAAAGGCATCATATCAGCATATATTCTTCTATCGATTGCTTAAACTACTATCGCTAGATACTCGATTTGCTTATTAGCTTTAAGGATACAATTATCAAAGAATTCAGAACTTCAAGGTATCCCATTATCGATAGATAAACATTTTAGCGCAAGCAAACATATCAGCTCTTGATTCATTAGCTCTTAGGCACTAGCTATCTGAAGGATCATTATCTGAAGCACTTATGGTTATCGATAGCTTATCCTATTATAGCTAGCTGATTTTGGGACTTAGTTCATTTATCTGCTGGTTTCATCTACTTATAAACTCAATGAACTTCTAGCGATGGAACCTTTGCTTAGCGATAGAGGGAGACTTTAGCGATAGATATTAACCTTGATATTGCTAAGTCTTCACTCGGTAATCCTTTCTATCAATTAGCTATACAGATACATTTTAGCGATAGAGATACTCATTCAATATTGATCTGCTAAGATGCCATTTCTTATTAGAGATAAATCTTTGTTCTTGCAATGATGATTTGTTACCTGGCAGATATTATAAGATTAATTCAGAGGTAACTTTTACTTATGTTTTCTTAGGGTCAGTCCTCATCAAAACTTAAGATTCTAAGAAAAACATCGTTGGCAGAGGTGGAAGAAGGCATTTAACGGGAGCTCAGAAGAAGGTATGCCACCGAGGATATTGACTGGGGATGACGTTTTTGAAGAGGTGAACGCGGTGGAGAATGATTTTAGCAAACCTTTTGCTAAAAATGTGTTGACAAGTGGCTGGAAGAAGAGGTCCATATTCTTCGAACTCCCGTATTGGAAGTCCTTATATGTCAGGCACTTTCTTGATGTGATGCATATTGAGAAAAACATCTGTTATAACCTAATTGGCACGTTGCTAAATATGCAAGGAAAAAGTAAGGATGGTGTCAATTCAAGGTTAGATATGGTCAAGTTGGGAATAAGACAAGAGTTGGCACCTGTCGAGAGAGGATACCACACTTATTTACCTCCAACAGCTTACACCCTTTCGAAGAAAGAGAAAAGATCATTCTGTGAGTTCCTGAATGGGATGAAAGTTCCAGAACGCTACTTCTCAAATGTAAATAACCTTGTATCCATGAAAGAGTTGAAGTTGAAGAACTTGAAATCTCATGATTGCCACGTCCTGATTCAAAATTTCTTACCGATCGGCATACGCAACATTTTACCCAAGAAACTGCGGAGCATGATTACTAGACTATGTATTTTATTCAGGAACATTTGTAGTAAAGTGGTTGATAAAATGATGTTGCAGGAGTTTACAGAGGCAGATCATTCGTATTCTATGCGAATTTGAAATGTATGTCCCTCCTTCTTTCTTTGACATCATGGTTCATCTTACTATACACTTGGTCAAAGAGGTTCAACTGTGTGGCCCAGTCTATTTGAGATGGATGTACTCAATTGAGCGGTTCATGAAAGTTTTAAAGGGGTATGTGAAAAATAGATATTGACCGGAGGGGTGTATTGCTGAAAGATACATCGTTGAAGAAGTGAGTGATTTGTGTGCCGATTACTTATCAAATGTTGAACATGTTGGTTTGTCAAAGTCTCATCACGATGGGCGATTAACGGGGAAAGGAATAAGTGGGTCCAACTTAATACGCATTTCAAATGTTAATAGGGAGCTGGCTCACTTGTATATTCTTCACAATACTCCTGAGGTTGAACCATTCGTTGAAGAACACAAAAAAGTCATGCGGGAAATACACGGTGATAGAAATGAGAGTTTGATTACAAGGGAGCACAACAAACATTTTGTTAGATGGTTCAATGCGTGCATTTGTCAGCAGTTTGAGCTTAATGCTAGAAGGGAAGCCACTACGGCATGACCTCTGGGTCAGGAGACACTCCAAAAAAGATGGTACCATCATTCACGAAGAGGTCAGAAGAGTCTGTGAACGATGTGTAAGTCATTCTCTTTGACTTTGTAATATTTTTTAACTGGTGACTTTGCTAAGTTAATGGCTAATAATCATTTCTTCTTATTATAGGATATGTTGTCACAAGAATACCCTGACGAGGTCAACAAATTTGGCCCCGGTGATTTCCTAAGCAGAGCGCTCAATCGTCCTGAGTATTCGGGCCGTGTTCGGGGCACAGGTCTCGAGGTCACGCTCTCATCTTACTTTGGCCGCCAAAAGAGGGTATCAAAAGGCGAAGTAAGAGCGTTACAAGAAGAAGTTCAAACTTTGAGGGAGGAAATGCGACGACGGGAAGAGGAAATGCAACGACGGGACGAGGAAATGCATCGGAATTACGAGCAGATGTTTGAATTTTACCAGCGATATAATGTTGCATCACAAACGTCAAACTTCATGCAACAAGGTAACGTTCCTGCCGTCGAAAGTCCAAGCATCAGGGATAGTTGTACGATGCCTAGGGCCCAAATTCCTCAGGTAGTTCATTCATTTCCTGCTTATAAACTTGCAGCAACACTGTTATATTATCGATTGTGAGCTAATGTTGTCAACTCTTTTGTAGGGCGAGTCAGACTGCAAACTGTATAGGGATTATTCTTTTAGTGAAGTAGTTGCCACTGGCAAGGTCTACAACACTTCCAACAAGACCCTGCACAACTCGTTGTTGCCTGATAATGCACTGAGGGTCATGATTGAATACTCCTACAACAATGGGGTACCATTACTGTTCCCAACTGATGAGATTATTAGGATCGGAGATGCTGTCAGTGCATTCGTTGCGTGGCCTATTGGTTTGATTAAGCCAACCACACAGGTTACACAGGTGGTTATTTACTAATAACATTTACACTGGCATTCATTGTGTTGGAATAACATTCTTTAATTTACATGTTCTTTCAGGGTACACGCTCTACCGGAAAGAAAGCACAATTGCCTAATGTCAAAGGTACCGGTGGTTCAGCTGCTCAAGTGATGAAGAAAAGGGTTTCACGTACTGATCCATCGTGACAGGTGATTATTTACTAATCAATTTAAACTACCATTCTGTTTTATTGGTATAAAATTTCAGACTTTCTATTTACATGGTTTGTAGGCAACAAAAGCAAAGGGCAAGAAGAAAGCACAAGCGCCTCCTCCTGTTATGGAACGTACAAGCGTTGAGACGCCAAATCGTGCTCAGTTGCAAGAATTTACAGCCACCATATCTCACGAATTTATTGTCACAATTCCATTCAACAGGCATATATTTTCCGTGTCAAATATGAGTGAGCATGTTTCTAGGGATTAGCTCATGGAGGTGCTTGATGAAGGATGGCTCAGTGCTACGGTTATCAATTTATGGATAAGGTATATATGCGTTTCCATTAGGGTTTGGTTTAATGTCATAAGTTGTATACTAATTGGGAGTTGGTATGATTTCTATGAAGGCACCTGTATGAAGATGTCATGATCACAGGGAAGCATGTCTCGTTCGAATTTATAAGCCCCTATGACATAGCACATATTGCAGGCGTGAGATATGAAGAGCAATCCGCGACGCTTAGAAGGCGCTTTTCTTTAAAGGCAACGAGCATGACTTTATTCTTAGCTCCAATTAATACGGGGTAAGTCGATACGCATTATAGGTTTCATTGTATTCTTAGCTCCAAGCATCATTTATATAAATATATTAACATAACGTTCTAAAAAATTTTAGGGCACATTGGCTTTTGCTTGTCATCTACCCGCAAGCACAACCGGAACCCTTGATTTACTATTTGGATCATGTGCTAGGTGTTGAACCAGACAATCGCCCAGCTTTGATGCGCGTCGTCAATAGGTACGTGAATGTCAATATTCTTTGAATGCGTTGTATTATTTAACATTTTATAACCCTAGCTAATAAAATTAATTTAATTTGTTTCCTTTCCAGCGCATTGACCAGTTATCGGTGCTCCATTAACTTGAGTTATTCCAGAGCCGCTGACCAGAAAGATGCTTATCAGTGGAGCATAGTCCAGGTTGTACAAGTTATTCAATTTTTTTAACAATCTAGTCAAATATAATGTAAATGTTTCTCATACCATATTTGGTGTTTTTTGTTACAGAACCCCTTCCAACCTAATAACAACGACTGTGGATACTCTGTCATGCAGTTTATGAGGGATGCCATTACACATGATCGATGTAGCATTCCATTGACAGTAAGTTTTATATTTTGTCAACACTAATTGTATTTGAACTTGTTATTAGATTTCAAGTAGATTTGATTCCCATTCAAATTTCTTTGTTTGTGCAGTATTACCCAGACGCACATTGCTCGATGTTGTCGAGGGAAAAGATGAATGCGCTAATTGAAGAATGGTGCGCTTATGTACTATCTCTTGTTCAATAAGTACAAATGTAGATAGTATAGCTAGTGTTTTTTGTTTCCTAATTAGAATGGTACATTGCTCCCTGGATGAGTTATTGGTGTATATTCGTTGCCTGGAACTGTGTATAGAATAGCTGGTATTTATCTGATGCAGGTGGGGTATATATAAATTTAAATTAAATAATTTTTTTTTAAAAAATCAATAGCAGCTCTTATTTCGTTATAAGCGCCGCTATAGATTTTTTTATAAAAAAAATAAATAGCCTAAAGCAGTGCTTAAGTGCTGCTTTAGGTTACCTAAAGTGGCGCTTATAGATTAATAAGCGCTGCTTTAGTCAGATAATTTTAAAATAATTAAATTTTGGCTGACCTATAGCGGCACTTACAATTAATAAGCGCCGCTTTAGGTACACCTATCATAGCATTTACAAGCACTACGATAGCCTTGAGAGCCTACACTGGCTATTGTGGTGCTTATAAGTGCTGCTATAGGTCTAAAATAAGTGCTGCTATAGACAATTTCTGTAGTAGTGAAAAAAAAAGGAATAACCAATATACTTTTATCATGAGTTTAAGAGAATAAATAATTTTATTGAGGGGATTTTAATGTAAATTACATTGTGTTTTTATTTTTAAGAAAAAAGAAGCAGTCAAGTTTGAAAAAGTATATCAATTATAATTAAAGTTTTCTAAAATAAATAAAAAGGAAACAGCTACTTTACTTAATTTTATTGTTATTCTTGTTTTTATAATTTGTGTGAAAGTGCAATTTCAAAATAAAATTTTGTGCCAGGAGCTTATAACATCATAAAACTTTTTGAGGAGCAAAAAAATACATAAACTTTATAAAGTGGAGCAGGTTTGGAAGGGTAAAAGTGCAATTTTAACAATAAACTTTGGTGCATCATAAATTTTTTCGAGGAGAAAAATACATATAAACTTTATAAATTATATTTGAGCAAATGTAATACAAGACCTAACATTGTTTGCTATTTTTTGGGTTCAAGGGCCCTACATCAATTAATTTTAAATGATTATTTAAGAAAAATGATTAAAATTATTTTCTCTCTCTTCCGATCCCTCTTTTTCCTCCCTCCTTCACATTATTGTTGAATACTCATCACAATAGATAAGTGAGTTTTTTGAATCTCATGATAAAGTTATTTAACCCACTTAGTAATGGGCTGCCGAGGACTCCCATTGTGTCAATTTCTTTCCTCTTGTATCATTTAAAATAGCTTTAATCATCTTGATAATTAATCTGTTTCGTATTGGCTTTTGCACATTATGAGTAAAGGGGAGGAGGAAGAAGGATGTGAGATAAGGTAGAAGAGGGAGAAAATACTTTTAATGAATATTTCTAAAATAGTCATTTAAAATTAATCAATGTGGCGCTTATAAAATTTAAAAGTAATGTGCTAGAACTTGTATTAAAATTACTCCATTTTATAAAGATTTATTTGCATCTTTCCACACTAAAAATTTTGTTGTGTCATTCACTCCTAAAACAAAACATAATTATTAAAATTGTACTTTGGCCTTTCTTAAAAAAATAATCTAAATTAATATGAGGCCCACATGCAAACTTTAAAAAAGTGAAGGAAGTTTAACGTACTAAAGTTTATGTTAAAATTGCTCCATTTGATGAAATTTATGTATATTTGTGCTGAGAAAAAAAAACTTTACAGTGAGAGAAGCTCTTGACAAGAAAAAAAAATGCACCTTCGCTTCCCGCTCTTTATTTTTATTTGTTTTTTTTCCTCTCCTAGCTCCAGCAGATGCGATGCTGTTTAACGAAAAGAAAGTAGCCGCAATGGAGAAACTCGTGGTTTTGCCGTCTCTGTTCCTTTTCTTCTCCCCCGGGGGGGGGGGGGGGGGGGGGGGGCGGGAGAGAGAGAGGCTGGAGCCATCTCGGCTCGATTCTTCTTCAGAGAGGACGCTGTCTCTGTTTTGTCAATTTCAGCACTTTTTTGTTTTCCACCTCTTTTCCATTATTTGATTTGGACTGGCTTATGCTGAAATGAATATGGATATAGCTATGTTTGGCTATCTTGTTCTAGATCCTAGAGGAACTATGAATTTATAGTTGGATGAGACCTTTCTGTTCACTGATTGGCTTTGCTTAATGTAAATTTTGGTTCCTCAGTCTTGTTTTGTGTACATGAATTTGCTGCTTGGTCACTATTAGGTGTGAATTTGGGTATTAGGCTTTTCCTTGACTAGGGGACTTTTACTAGACCCTGGGATTGGGTAATATAGGATTAGACTTTGATCTACTCCCCCAATCCCATTATATATGAGATCCATTTTTTTCAATGACCTTATTTCATAATATAAGGTTCTATTTGACTTTATTTGATTAATAAATGCGTTTTTCCTACCCATGCATTAATTTATCCCACATTATCTTTCATCTTATTTTCATAATCACCCTCTCTCTTATTTATTCATAAATAAAGGCACTTTTGGAAGAAATGATATATTTTCTATACATTTATTGTTTTTAAGTAATTTTAATTACATTTTTAGGAAACCACAATTCAGTTAAAAATGCCATATATATTGGGACGGAGGGAGTAATTTGTTAATATGATAGTCAACTAGTCATGAACTTAGGGCCCTTTAGTTAGAGATAGACCATGTATTTTCGTTTGTAATTTTTCTTGTTTTGTGTTGGTAATGAAGGACAGTTTTGACAACTTCCGTAAAGAGAGCATTAGGCTTGGACACATTTGAGAATATGTGGCAACACAATAAATGGAACAACACTTCAAAATTAAAGAAATATATATAAACGTTAGAGAGAACCTGTTAAATCGCTAAACTATTGTAATACAGGGGCCTGTTTTGTTGATTATTTATTTATGAAGTCAAAACCATAATTTTCAATTTTCCAGAAAATTATTCAAAATTTTCATACAAGTCAAAATCAATCAATATTAAACCCAAAACCAAAGACTTATCTAGATGTTCAGATGCTGAATGCCTGAGGTGTATTTATACGTTAAAGGGAATGCTGCTTTGAAACAATTGACTATTCTAGCTCTATATCAAAATAGCTTTTATGGACCTATACCTCAGTCTCTGGGGAATTTTACACATCTCAACATTCTCTCTTTGGCTGCAAACAGTCTCTCAGGCACAATTCCCCCTGTTCTTGGTTCATTACCCAACCTGACTGATATTCGCTTGTTTATTAACAATTTTTCTGGGCCTTTACCACAAGAATTTCAAAACCGTTCTTTCACTATGCTTAATCTCTCTAATAACAATTTCACTGGTCAGTTACCACCTCAAGTATGCAAAGATGGTGGCTTACTTGAGTTCACTGCAGCTTACAATAGTTTCACTGGTCCAATCCCAATGAGCCTCAGAAACTGCACATCTTTAGTTAGAGTTCGTCTTGAACATAACCAATTGACAGGAGATGTAGATAAGGATTTGGGAGTTTATCCTAATCTTACCTACATTGACCTCAGCTATAATTGGCTTCAGGGAAAATTTTCACCAAATTGGGGTGCCTGCAAGAACTTGCAAGCTCTTAATTTGGCTGGAAATTCAATAGGGGGAGTATTGCCTAGTGAAATCTTTCAGTTGAAGCAACTACAAAGGCTTGAATTGTCTTCAAACCTTATATCTGGCAAGATTCCTCCTCAAATAGAAATCAGCTCTAGCTTGTACCTACTACATCTGGGTAGCAACAATCTTTCAGGTTTGATACCAGAAGGGATTGGGAAGCTTTCTAGTCTGGCATCTTTGGATCTCTCAATGAATAGCTTAAGGGGGCCTATCCCTTATCAAATAGGTGATTGCTATAAGTTGCTGAATTTAAATTTTAGCAACAATTACCTTACCAGGAAAGTCCCATACCAAATAAGAAATCTTGTGGCTTTACAAGATTTTTTGGACTTGAGTTTTAATTCACTTTCTGGAGAAATCCCTCTTGATCTGGGTAAACTCAGCAAGTTGATAAGATTGAATATGTCTCAACAATTCGTCAGGTCCTATTCCTAATTTCCTAGCAACAATGTTAAGCTTGTCAAGCTTCAATCTCTCCCATAACAATCTGGAAGGTCCTGTACCAGATAGTGGAATTTTTAATTCCTCTAATCCAGTGGATTTAAGTAACAATAAAAATTTATGTGGGAGGGTCCAAGGTTTGAAACCTTGCAACATCTCAACTATAAAGCTACATGGTGGAACTAACAAAAAGAAAATTGTGATAGCTGTCACTTCTTCTTTGTCTGTGGCATTGTTTTTGTTGGGAGTGATTGGGATTTTTATTATTCTCAATAAGAGAAATACAAGAGCTGTAGAATTCAACACTGGAGACAGTGAAGAAAATCTATTATTCATATGTCACTTTGATGGCAAAATCATGTGTGAAGACATACTTTAAGCAACTGGTAACTTTGCTGAAAAATACTGCATTGGGGAGGGAACTTTTGGAAAAGTTTATAAGTTGATATTACCAGGGGACAAAATATTTGCTGTAAAGAAGTTGATATGTGAAGTTCATAACCTTGATGTCGAAAGTATAAAAGCTTTTAAGAGTGAGATCCAAGCCTTGACAGAAACACGTCACCGTAACATTGTGAAGTTGTATGGATTTTGGTTAAAAAAGTTGTACACGTTTCTGATTTATGAGTATATGGAAAGAGGGAGCTTGGCTGATGTGCTTAGAAATGATAAAGAAGCATCAGAGTTGGGTTGGTCAAAAAGGTTTAATATTATAAAGGGTGTGGCTCAAGCTTTATCTTACATGCATCATGATTGTAATCCACCAATTGTGTTGGAAGTGTGGTGGGCAATAAGAGTATTTTTATACTACACAATGAGCAAAATATTACCACTCACAAAATAGGGCTCACTATTTTTTTCTCTCAAATAAGTGCTTCAGCACTTTCTCAATTTACAAAAGCTTTGCTCTCTTCTTATATCCTCTCTAATAAGTGCTACAGCACTTGTACAACATAAAGCTTTGCTCTCTCCTTACTAAAGAACTCACTCACTCACACACTATTCACGCTCAAACATATGGCTGCCCACACATATATATAGAGATGAAATGCCGCCTTGAAGAAGCCTTTAGACAATTCTTGTGCAGCCTTCTTTGACTAATTTTCACCGCCTAAGATCATTGTAGAAGCTGCTTTATTCACCGCCATATGATACTTCATGAATCATGCAGTGATTAAAAGAAAATTGTAGAGTCTTCACCGCCAAAGCCTGCTTGTAAAAGCTACACCAATTAATTGATGCCACGTGCGTGTTGATATCAAGCTTTTGCTACTATTTTTAATTAATTAATTGTATCTTACATGTGCAGAAATTGTTGACTTCTTTTCTTGCTTAATTTGAATTTCTAATACTCCCCCTCAAATTAAGCTTGTCATTCCAAGTCTTCTTTTGAGCATATGAAATATATAACCTTTCAATGGCTTTGTAAATATATCTGCTAACTGATCTTCAGTGCTGCAGTAGACTAATTCCACTTCCTTGTTCTTCACTTGTTCACGGATGAAATGATACTTTGTATCAATGTGCTTACTATGGCTATGAGACACTGGATTCTTTGCAAGTGAGATGGTAGACTTGTTGTCAACATATATTGTGATTGGTCCTTCTTGTGTAAAGGATAATTCACCCAAAATATTTTTTAGCCAAATTGCTTGACAAGTACATGCTGCAGCGGCTATGTATTCTGCTTCACAGGTTGATAGAGCAACTGTTTGTTGTTTCTTTGATGACCATGAAAATGCTGCTGAGCCAAATGGAATAAATATCCAGACGTGCTTTTCCGATCATCCAAGTCTCCCCCATAATCACTGTCTGAGTAACCAACTAATTTTGATTCTTTAGAACGTGTGTATAATAAACCATGATCTATCGTACCTTTGATATATCTCAAAATTCTCTTTGCAGCAATCCAATGATCCTGTTTTGGCTTCTCCATGAATCTGCTAACCAGTCCAACTGCATACATAATATCTGGCCTTGAGATAGTCAAGTATCTTAAACTTCCAACAATGCTTCTAAACAATGTTGGATCCACTGGCTCACGTGTTGAATCAATACTTAACTTCATGCCTGGTTCTGTTGGCGTCGTTACTGGCCTACAGTCTTGCATTCTGAACTTTCTCAAAATTTCTTCTGCATACTTCTTTTGAGACACAAATATGCCATCTCTCATTTGTTTTACTTCAACTCCAAGAAAGTATGACATTTCACCTATGTCTGTCATTTCAAATTCTTTAGTCATAGCTTTCTTAAAGTCATTGAACATACCTGGATTGTTTCCGGTGAAAATCATATCATCTACATAAAGGCACACGATGATGATGTCTCCAGTTTTGTTTTTCTTTGTCTATAAGGCATGCTCATATGGACTTTTCACAAATCCATTCTTCTGAAAATATTCATCAATTCTGGTATTCTATGCTCTCGGAGCTTGCTTTAATCCATATAAAGCTTTCTTGAGGCGATAGACTTTGTCTTCTTGCCCTTTTTTCACATATCCAGGCGGTTGCTCGATATAAACTTCTTCTTCGAGGTAGCCATTTAGAAATGCTGACTTCACGTCCATTTGATAAATCTTCCACTGGTTTTGTGCTGCAAGTGCTGTGAGAAGCCTCACGGTGTCGATTCTTGCTACTGGAGCAAACACTTCATCATAATCAATTTCATATTTCTGCTTGTAACCTTTGGCAACAAGTCTTGTTTTGTACTTTTCAACCTGTCCTTCTTTGTTGGTTTTTGTCTTGTACACCCATTTGACTCCAATTGGACTATGTCCTTTCGGCAGATTTGTTAATTCCCATGTATCATTTCTTCTGATAGCTGTAATTTCTTCATCCATAGCTTTCTTCCATTTGTCATCTTCAGCAGCTTCTTGATATGTCTCTGGATTACATTCAGCCATCAGGCAAAATAAGGAATAATTAAGAGATGTCTCTATAGGTTCAGTGTCATTATAAATCTCACGGAGACTACGTGTCTTTGTGGGAGCTTCACTTGAGCTACTGCTGCTACTTGGTGATGTTGATGGAGTTGTTGCAACTGGACTTGGTGGAGGACTTTGACCATTACCTTCATTATTTTGGGTGATGAAATTATCTTCATTATCATCACGGAAGAATAAACCTTCAACTTTCTTTTGTTCTTCACTCCATCTCCAATAGTCAGCTTCATCAAACTCAACATCTCTTGAGATGATCACCTTCTTTGTGAGAGGATTATATAATCTGTAAGCTTTGCTTCTTTTATCATAGCCAATGAAAATACACTTCTCACCTCTATCATCCAGCTTCCTTCTGACTTGTTCTGGAACATGAGCATATGCTATACACCCAAAAATCTTTAGGTGTCTGACTCCAGGCTTTTGACCACTCCATGCTTCATTTGGTGTCATATTTCGCACACTTTTTGTTGGACAACGATTTAATAGGTAAACTGCACAATGAACTGCTTCTGCCCAGAAGTTTCTTCGTAGGTGCTTACCTTTCACCATGCTCCTTGCCATGTTGAGAATAGTGCGATTCTTTCTTTCCGCAACTACTCCATTTTGTTGAGGAGTATATCTTACAGTCAGTTGATGAATAATCCCATGTTCTTTAACAAAGTCTTCAAATAAGTTTGCAGTATACTCACCTCCTCTATCAGATCTGAGTATCTTCAGATAATACCCACTTTGTTTTTCAACCATTGCTTTAAACTCCTTAAATTTTTCAAGAGTTTCTGATTTTTCTTTAAGGAAATATACCCAACTTTTTCTACTAAAATCATCAATAAAGGTTAGGTAATACCTACTTCTTGTTCGCCCTGCGCCGCAAGTGCACGGGTCGCGCCAAGTAATAAAGTGATGAGAAAAGTATCGTTCCCACGAGGATTTGTCCAAAACCCGGTCAAGCAATGATTATTACACTGTCGCCCAATTTGAGTGACACAAATGTTGAGATTAAAAATTAACTAAGAAAATAAAATGAAAATAAAACTATAAACAAGTGATTCTCCAACTTCTAGGATAAAATGGGTCCTAAGATTATCTATCCCCCTTGTACTTCTTAAAACTCAATTAACCTCCCCTCAAAGAAGCTCTCAACGAAACCACGTGCTAATCTAGGGTTCATAGAGTACTTGTAAACACTCTCTCAAGTCAAGAACAAGTGTTTAGTCTTATTAATTGCACAATCTCTTGCTACAATTTAATAAAACCCAATTATCATGCTCCAACCCTAATATGACTATGCAAGACTAGCAAGTATATCTCTATCTTACCAACAAAACCATCCATTCGTATTGCAAAACTTACGGTTCTTACACTACTCTACCCAAGTTCTACACTCAACCTAGCTCTCTCGAGTCATAAATCAAGTGAATCCAACATCTAAATGGTGATCAAGCACTTAGAAGCATTAGCAACGGAGTAAAATAAGCACATAGATATCATTAATCACAAATTAAGAGGAGGAATCAAGAATCAATACATACAAGGGTTCAAAATAATCCTAGAATCAAAGTATTTAGCTACTCATGTTCTACAACTCCAAGGGAGCATATATATACAACATTACGAAACAAAACAAGAGAAGAGAATGAAGATGGAAGAGATAAACCAAGAGAGGAAGCCCAAATCTCTTCAAAGCTCCAAGCCCAAGCTCAATCCCCACCAAGCTCCAAGCCCTAGCAGAGCAAAACACTCCCAAAATGCCCTAAAAGTCGAAGAATGAGGGCTCACAACGAAGCCCTAGCTTTTATATCAGTTAAAACGAGCACATGTTCTGTCCAAAACGCGCAGAAACACGCAGTTCGCCGTGGGTCTCGCCGCGGCGAGCCCACGGCGAAGTCCAAAAATGACAGAAACAATTGTCGCTCGCCGCGGCGAGTTGACGGCGAGGTTACCAAAAATGGGCAGAGGCAGCTGATGATCGCCGGGGCTTCGCCGCGGCGAAGCCACGGCAAAGTCTTGTCTATTCTGGTGCTTTGCTCTGTTTTCCTTATTCCTTGGGCTGATCTTTGGCTTCTTCTTATTTTTGTTCGATTGGGAGCTTGGTGGAGGGCTAAAATCTCTTGTTTATTGCATCAAATTATTCCTACAAAAATTACATACAATAACATGAGAAATTAACTATAAAAACAATCAAAATCTACATAAATATACAATAATGTGCAACCGAAAATCAAATGAGCATTTTTCCCTCTTGAGTATCCAAAATGTATAAATAATATACAAAAACTCAAGACAAATATACTCAAGTAATCATGAATTTCTAGGAGTTATCACTTCCTCCAAGTGATGGTATGTCAAACGGGCCAGCTAAATCTGAGTGCACAATCTCAAGCGGTCTTTTAGCTCTTCGAGATTTTCCAATTTCAAAGCTTTGTCTATGTTGTTTCCCTTTCATGCATGCTTCACATAAATGATCTGGTGGATTTATTTCTGGTAGTCCGTTCACCATCTTTGCCTTAGCTAACAGTTTTAGGCCAGAAAATCCAAGATGTCCATATCTTAGATGCCATAGCCACGAGTCATCTTTGATGGAAGCCTTCATGCACTTCACTTCTTCTGATTCGAGGTCGATAGTGAAAAGGCAATTTTTTGTCATATTGACCTTGGAAACTAATTCTCCATATTTGTTTCTCAAGGTTAATGAACAGTCTTTTATCACCACCTCATATCCGATTTCACTAAGCTGTCCAATGCTGATGATGTTGCTCTTTAAGGCTGGAACATAATATACATCGGTTATGTACTTCTTTTTCCCGTTCTTCTGAGTGATCATAATTTTACCTCTGCCTTTGATATCTGCATGTGAATCATCTCCAAAAGTTACTCGTCCATGAACCTTTTCATCTAATTCCACGAGCAACTCTTTACGACCACACATATGATTGTTGGCACAATTATCAAGGTACCAAGTATTTTCCTTGGATTCTTGGATCTCTTTGTAAGTGAGGAATACATAAGATTCCACATGTTCTTCATCTACTGTTGCAACATGGCTTCTTTCTTCTTGTTTAGGATTCGTCCTACACTCATAGCTATAATGGCCATATTTATTACAGTTATAACACTGTATCTGAGATTTACTTCCCTGTTGAGATCTTCCTCGACCTCGACTTCGGCCTCTGCCACGAACTCCTCTTCCACGACTTGGCGTTTGAGATTCGTCACGTGACTGTCCTCTACCATAAGATTGATAGCCACGTCCACGTTGTCCTCGACCACCTCTGTATCTTCCTCTATATCCTCCACGGTTATCAGAACTTTGTCCAGAGCTGCTGCTTGCTCTATCTTCATTTAAAGATAGCTTGCTTTGCAAAACTTGTTCTAAATTTTCAGAGTCATCATTTTGTTTCATTTTTTGCTCATGGGCTTGAAGAGAACCCACAAGCTCATCAAAGGATATTTGTGATAAATCCTTTGATTCTTCAATGGCAGCAACCACGTAGTTGAATTTACGTGCCAGTGAACGCAAAATCTTCTCCATTACTCTGACATCATCAAGAGTTTCTCCATTTCTCTTCATCTCGTTAGCCACCGATTTTACTCGAGTGACATAATCATCTACACTTTCTGACGTTTTCATTTTTAACATCTCAAATTCAGCTCTAAGAGTTTGCAAACGTACCTTTTTGGCTTTTTCTGCTCCTTGAAGAGATTTTTGCAAAATCTCCCATGCTTCCTTAGATGTTTTTGCTCCAGAAATTCTTTCAAAGGTTGCTTCATCAATACTTTGATGAATTGCATTCAGTGCCTTGCTATCTCTTTCTCGATTTTTCCTCAGCACTCTTTTTTCTTCATTTGAGAGGGCTGTTTCAGCTGCTGCATCTGCTGGCATATCATAACTAGTTTCAACTAGATCCCAACAATCAAGTGCTCCAAGTAAGACTTTCATTTGAATGCTCCAATTGCCGTAATTTGTCTTTGTTAACTTTGGAACTTGAAAATGGAACATATTTGACATCTTGATGTTTGCACGAACCTGGCTCGGATACCACTTGTTGGAAGTGTGGTGGGCAATAAGAGTATTTTTATACTACACAATGAGCAAAATATAACTCACAAAATAGGGCTCACTATTTTTTCTCTCAAATAAGTGCTTCAGCACTCTCTCAATTTACAAAAGCTTTGCTCTCTTCTTATATCCTCTCTAATAAGTGCTACAGCACTTGTACAACATAAAAGCTTTGCTCTCTCCTTACTAAAGAACTCACTCACTCACACACTATTCACGCTCAAACATATGGCTGCCCACACATATATATAGAGATGAAATGCCGCCTTGAAGAAGCCTTTAGACAATTCTTGTGCAGCCTTCTTTGACTAATCTTCACCGCCTAAGATCATTGTAGAAGCTGCTTTATTCACCGCCATATGATACTTCATGAATCATGCAGTGATTAAAAGAAAATTGTAGAGTCTTCACCGCCAAAGCCTTGTAAAAGCTACACCAATTAATTGATCCTTGTAGAATGCCACGTGCGTGCTGATATCAAGCTTTTGCTACTATTTTTAACTAATTAATTGTATCTTACATGTGCAGAAATTGTTGACTTCTTTTCTTGCTTAATTTGAATTTCTAATAAATTGTTCACAGAGACATATCTAGCAAAAACATTTTACTGTCTTCAAATCTTGAAGCCCATGTCTCAGATTTTGGCACAGCAAGGTTTTTGAAGGCTGATTCATCAATTTGGACAACATTTGCTGGCACATATGGTTATGCAGCTCCTGGTGAGTCAATATGATTAAAACAAATATATGATTTTTTCTCATGTTTTTGGAAAATCATTGATTACTCCATGTTGTGTACATTGCTTAGAGCTTGCTTACACAATGGCAGTGACTGAGAAAGTTGATGTGTATAGCTTTGGTGTTTTGGCTATTGAGGTGCTTATGGGAGAGCATCCTGGTGAATTAATATCCAATAACCAAGCATATGGGCTAAACCATATCAACTTCAAAGAGATTCTGGACCCTCGTTTATCATCAACAAGTCAGCAAAACCTGAAGAAATTGGCTTTGATTTGGCATCTTGCTCTTTCATGCGTACAAGCAAACCCTCAATCTCGGCCAAACATGCGAAGTGTCGCCCAATTGATGGAAATGGAGAGTGTTCATGAGACATGATTGTTGTCTGATAGATTTGATTCTCTGGAAATCAAATTAGTTTCTAAAGCAATGTTATGTCTCATTTAGACTTGTACCCATGCCATGCGTTAACACTTCAATTTTCTTCACGAACGTGGATTCATTAAACGCTGGTTTCAAAGGTTTTGTTCGTTTGGTTGAGCTGTAAATCTTTGCTAGCATTTGAACGTTGTACTTTTCTTTTACTTTTTTTGGTGGTGGTGCAATTTGTCGTGGCCTCGTGGGATACATTTTTAATGTTACATTGAGATGATTTTGAAGGATAGTATGTACCTTATAAGTTTGAATCCAGGTGGAACAAAGTCACAATATAGATTCTATTCAAGTTACACAAAGTCAGTGGTCTTTATCCTGGAAGCATGGATATTCTCTCATAAGTAGAACGTCAATCTATTAGTGCATGCCCCTAAAAAAATATCGACTTAATGCCTTACCCTAAACTTAAATCACCATTACCTATGGTGAACTCATTAGCTGCAACCTGCAAGGGGGTTTATTGGAATGTTCAAGATAGCCTCAAGAATTGTGATTAATAAACACTACAAAAAAATCAGTAATTAGCGACGGAACAATTTCTGTCGGTAATTTTCGGCAGAAATTCCGTCAGAAAATTTACCGGCAGAATTACAGACGGAAATTTTTCCGTCGGTAAATTTCCGTCGGTAATTTTAATTAATTATATTATTTTATTTATAAATTATTATTGTAATTTAAATTAAATATTAAAATATTAATACCGACGGAAATTTCTGGCGGAATTTCCGTCGGTAATTTAATTAATTATTTTTTTTTTCTAAATAAATTATTATTTTAAATTATAAATGATATAATAATGTATTATTACCGACGGAAACTTTTCCGTCGGTAATTACCAACGGACTTTCCGTCGGTAATTTTATTTATTATATTATTTTATAAATAAATTATTATTTTAATTTATTAAAAATATATTAAAATATTATTTTTATTTATTTTATAAATATTTTATAAATAAATAATATTTAATAAATATTAATAAAAATTACCATTTAGACGTATATAATTATAAATTTTTAATAAATTTAATTGTAATTTTTTATTAAAAAATATGTTATTTTTAATAAATATTAGTAATAAAAATAAAAATTAATTATAATTGAATAATATATAATAAAATAATTATTAAAATAATTTAATGATAATAATTATAATTTAAATAAAAAATGAAAATACTAAATATAATGTAATATTATAAATATAATAGTTTGCAAATAATATCACATGGTCCTCATAACTCAACTGGTTAAGGCATCAGCATGCACGTAAGAGGTTGCGGGTTCGATTCTCAGCTCTCTCACAATTGGGAGACAATTTGTGAAGGCGACATGTGGCGGCAAAAAATGTGGCATATAATTTTAAAAAAATTAAAAAATTCCGTTGGTAAAAATAATATTTTAATATATTATTTTTAAATTAAAATAATAATATATTTATAAAATAATATAAATTAGTGACGGAAATTCCGTCAGAAATATTACCGACGGAATTCCGTCGCAAATTTCCGACGGAAAAAAAAATCCGTCGGTAAATCAATTTGCGATGGTGGAATTTCCGACAGAAAAAATTCCATCGGAAATTCCGCTGGAAAATTTTTTCCGACGGAATTCCGTCGCTAATTCTTGATTTTTTTGTAGTGAAATGCATTAGGTACAAATGATCTCTTAAATCCTACATCATGATTTACCTTTTTAAATGCATTGTATCCAAATTCAGACGAAAACAAAATGCATGGTACCCAAATAAATGACGTATGATTAGTTTTATCACTTCTGGCCAAAAAAAAAAAAAGATTAATTAGTTGTATCACAAGTTGGCTGGGTAAATTTTGACCTGGTTAAAAAAATTCACTTTTTGAGACTACGATAGGCTGAAATGAAATAAAATAATCCATCCATTGATAAATAAAAAACCGTAAAATGGGATGTGAAATGACCGCATTGTGCTTTTATCTGAACAATGTAGTGTAATAAAAAATGAATATATAATAATAAAATAAACTTAAAACTATATATAATACATATTTATAGAAAATCCCTATCCCACGATGCTTATCTTTTATTTCATAGTACATATTTATCTCAGAAAATCCCTATTCCACCTCAATCATGACGTTATCTTTACATTTCTCATGGAAAAAAGAATAAGACTGTGATAGTTTGACCAGAACATTTTTTTATTCCTCCTTAAATCAGATTTGCTTTTCCTGCCATATGCGCCTTATCACACTAGTGAATTAGCGAATCAGTTCTCTTGTAGGTTCAATTAGGTCGACTAACTTTAGTTTTTTTTTTTTCTTCTTATTTTGCTGAGTCTGAAATACCGTTTAGTGTTTAAAAAGAAAAAGAAAAAATAGAAATATATCATATTTGTGATATTTGTGATTTAGTATTTGTTTTTTTAATTTGGTGTGATTTATATACATAAATATTCATTATTGTTGGATTTATGTCTTATTTATTTGAAAATTACACTTTACAAAGTTATATATATGTGTGTGAATATTTTAATTAATTTACATTATTTTAATCATTATTGAGTTGATCTTGCTGATTCAAGTTTTTTACCCATAATAAAATAATAGAGTAGACCCCTTGAACCACCACTGTCTCGTTGGCTTAATCACCGTCTAGTTTTAGTACAATTACTTCTAAGCGATCTATATAAAATAGTAAAATACTACCTCTCTGAAGTTTAATATAATGGTCAATGAGTTTGAATTTGGTCCAAAGTATAAAAGAGCAGTTCAAATTGCCTCCCAAATTCATAATTTCCTCTAAGGTATTTGTTTCAATTTCACATTTCAAAGGGTTTCCATAAAAAAGAAGTCAGGATGAAAGATAATATTTTAAGATCTCATCTTATATTTATTAAAATAACTCACATAATAATTTTTTTATTTATTCAGATTAGTTATCTAACTCTTATATTAATGATCAAATGTGATGTAAGAATACATGATATGATTATACACAAGTTCAATAAGTTTCATAAGATTTAAATCACAATTCAAAAACCTATACAACCTAACGGTTCCAGTTTTTTCCATTTGCTGAGTCATCAGCTAATTTGAAATCAACTGTGCAATTTAAATTTAAAGGGTCCACGTTATTATATAAATTTTCAATTGAATTACGTAAAAGAAAAGAATTGATATATCTAATTAGCTTAGTCATATAGCTGAGATTTGATTTTTAATCTTTAAAATCATTTGAGTTAACAAACTTTCCTTCAACTACATATACTAATTTCAAATATCTTAACTGTAACAAATGCCCCTTTAATACAATTTTAACCATACTAATGAACTCCATTAACCGAATTAAGAATTAACATACATTTTATTAAAAACAATTTCACAGTCTAACTATGATAGAAAAGGAACTTCCAAAATAATAAAATGCGCCTATCATAGTTAGAAAAGAATTTCCATAATTATTCTTAATAAAACAATTTCCACGGTCTAACTATGATAGAAAAAGAACTTCCACAATAATAAAATGAGCCTATCATAGTTAGAAAAGAATTTAACATTATAAAAGTAACTCATGTTTGAAATTAATTTAACTAATTGGAATAAGCTAACATGGATAATAAAACAACACTTATAAATCAAATATATCCATGTTAGAAAAAGAACTTTCTAAAATTATGAAGCTAACATGGATATTTAAAATCGCAAATACTTATAAAATAGTTAATCCATGATAGATAAGGATTTGCCTAACATGGATATTTAAAACAACCTAATTACAATGCAGTAGGACTAATACAGATAAGTGCACCTATACAATGATATATAAGGAAATTGCAAATCAAATCTAAGAGACGATAATGCTAAATCAAAGCGGAAGCATAAAAATGCATGAGCCTAAGTGTGGCAATAACCCCTGTCCTAGTGGCCAAGAGGAAACTCACTATATCAGTGAGAAGCTCTCGGATCCTTCCCTTGACCATCTACTCCGTGACTCGGACCTGTGAAAGTGAGATAAAAGTGGGGTAGACCCAGGTAACCACTAACTACTTGCCTACGTGCGGTGTGTGCTAGCAAGGTGTTCAGTGGAGTATTAATATATATAGGATTAAATCATATGACAAAAACCAAATAAATGCATAATAATATCCAATATCCCTTTCCAAACATTCTCAATCATCAATCAGTATGCAATACTTTCTCAAATGTCATTCACATAAAATAATACCAAAATCATAAATCACAGTGTGTCACAAAAATCACCGGTATCATATTACGGTCCAGTAGGGACTCACAACCTTCGCCTGAGACCGGGGGCGTTCTCCCCATTATCGTCTTTATTTTCTATTAGTCCTTGTGGGCCAACAAGGAACCTCATCGCGCGATGGCATTTTATTTAATTAACCGGTATTACATACACAATCACCACAATCAGATCACAACTATATGCAGCACCAACAAATATAAGGCACAAGGCCCATCCAGTAATTCTTTAAAATCTAATCATGCAATAACCTTTAATGTATAATATCGTTTCAAACATGACAATACACATCTTCATGCTAGTTCAAAATACATACTCCACTAAACAGGTTATGTTATAAAATAGGCTTTCAAAATTCATGTTCATCGAGACTGTAGCCAATCACAAAATTATAAGTTTCAAATACTCACTAACCCACACACACACGCAAACAAGCAGAAGCAGTTACCTGGTAGCTCGCACCGATCTCACAACAGTGCAGCATTCCCCCGTGCCAACCCAGCACAATCAGACTCTACATGCATATTCATATAACACAATCACTATCTAATAAAAGCAATTACAAGCTATAGATTAAATTCCTAGTTACTCAACCTTACTTCTATTAATTTCTAATCTCAACCTTTCTTTATTCCACCACAACCATCATTCACCACTAATTCTAATTACCAAATTCAAGCCTAGATATACCTTTCCAATCATCAATCGATCATTACTTAACCTCAAAAATCCCTTCATCATTCAATAATTAATTCCTTAATCTTCCATATGCAAATTCTTTCATATTCAAGCTTAAGAGATAATCAAATTTCTCAAATCAATTCATACACCAAACCTACCCATTCAATATTTCCAGTAATATCGTTGAGTCCAAATGATTTCTTAAATTCCATAATTTCACCTCAAATACCCAAATTCATAGATCCATCCGATTAAAACCAAGCTTAAAGCTACTCAAATCAAGAAAAAATCACCTACAAGGATCAACTCTATCACAACTAAACCTTTAAATGTCTTTAATCAATTTAGATAACCCAAACGATAAACTATAATATATTACCCAAGAAGTAATTTTCAAAATCTTTTATGAATTCTAAGTTTTCATATTAAGAAAATTATTTTAAATTCTCAAATCACCTAACAGACAAGTCTAAACCCATAGAATCGACCTACTAATTTACCTCGACAAATCTATGGTCAGTTATTATCAAAGCTCAGCTTCTACTTCAAACATAAGTCCTAATTTTTGCTCTAATCGCCCTAATATTACTACCTTTGGAAAGCTAAAATTATATGCAAAAACTTTTATGAAGGAAGTTAAGTCAAAAGAAGTGATTTATGTTACCTAAATTATCTGTAAAACTCACCTAAATCAGATCAATGACCACAATACTGTGCAACGAAGAGGAAGAAGACGAAACAATATCCCTTCAGCGCCGCAAACGATAAGAGTAAGGGGATTGGGTGTGTCTATATATATATATATTCTACGTGTGGGGCCCAATATATTATTTTATTGTTTTTTTCCCTTCTATTTGTTAATATAGGATAGATATGCGCACAAACTTTCTTTTGTTATATATATATAATCATATCTAATAAAATAAATCTTATCAATAATTTAGTAACTCTCCCGAAAATTCAAATAATTAACTAAGTTTAAGAACTTATTCAAAAATTTATTTATTTATTTATTTTAAAAGAACAAGGATATCATTTTCTATTTTCAGATTTCTCATTTAAATTATTATCTAATCTCCTAATTAGTTTCAACCTACCTATTAATTCTCATCAATAAATCTTAAGTCATCTAGAAATCTCTTCTTTCACCATAAATCTCTCCAAATCTCCATAAAATCCTCCATTTAAATTAAAAACTCAAATTCAATTTACATCCCTAAACTCAAATTAAATCTTCAAATCCAAATTAAATCCTCAAATTCGAATTAAATCTCAAATTCAAATTACATCCCTCAATTCAAATTAGATAATTAATTATCTTTCTTAAAATAAAGAAAATACTAAGCCCCTAGAAATCATCAATTTCCAACAAGGTAGCAATAATTTCCCAAATTCATTATTAAAATTCTAGATAAAAATCACTAATCCCTAAATAAATTTTTCAGGATGTTACATTAACAATCACAAATATTTGACATTTGTAGTCTTTCATTAAGGGAATCGGTTTCAAAGCTCGTCGGAAAGATGAGTACGAAGCGTTCATAAACTCTAAACCGTCCAAATATAATTTGCATGGTCTAGATATGATATTTTGAAGTTTATGATTTTTAAATGATAATTATTTTAATGGGTACAAGATCTAAAATAAAAATAATCTCTTAATAACCATCATTTTGTCAAAAAAATATAGTTTTCATTTAAAAATTATAAACTTTAAAATATTAAATATGGATTATCCAAATTAGATCTGGACGGCTTGTGAAAGAAATTTTTTTTATTTTATAAAGTTAAATCTATGGAAAATTATTATGAGATCCAAATGAAAGGAACTTAATTATAAAAAAGTTTCGATAACTAGGGAGCAACAAAAAACTTATCATATTTCATGTAGTAAATGGTCCTGAGTTAAAAAGTGCCATATAAGAAGATCCAAGTATATATAACACTACAAAAAAGTAGGAATTACTGACTGAATTTTCTGACGGCAATTCCGTCAGGAATTCAATTTCCAACAGATTAGCTACGGAAACAATTTTCTGACTGAATTTCTTATTGAAATCATTTTATGGCTAATTTTATCATTACTAATTAATTTAGTGACGAAAATTTGGTTCAATTGGTAATTTGGCCACAAAAAATATGTGGCTAAATGGTAAATTCTGTGGCTAATTACCCACTGAATTTTCGTGGGAAATCTGTGGATAATTTTTAGAATTGTAATTGACTCAGTCTAAACTTTGAAACAATAATTTATACGCAATACTCATTTAGGTAAAATTAATGTACTAGATATATTCTCGTATATGCTGTAAGTAAAAAAGAAAGATAATAAAGCAACCAATCAATCAATATATTCTCTAAATCCCATAGTAACGCCGTTAAGAAACCGTTAACTTTACTTCAGTAATCTAAATTTGATGCTAACACCGTTAGTAAGCCGTTTTGTAACCATTTACATTCCAATTTCATTGTGCTTGACTCATGATAATAAATATCATTTATAATGACCTTTCATATTCTAACAAATGATTACTCTATATATAATTCATGTTGTGGGCTAATTTCTTACTCAATGGGATGGTTTCTTCTTTGTGCCAACTCTTTTTCTGTCTTCAAGTTCTCATTTCATAGTATCTATTTACTTTCTGTTTTTTATAGTCATGATTATATAGAGATTGATGCTTTGATGCCTTGAAATAGGTAAAATTCATTTTGTTATCTTCAGTTGATTTTATTTTAGAATTGTTACTTTATTGTTTCTTTTCCCTTTTTTTATTCCAGATATTAGGAGAATTGATGTGAACATACATCGTTTTTCTCTTTATTTGTGTTTCGATTAATCATTTCTCTTTCTCTTTTCTTGATTAATAATTTTGTGTTTTCTTTCCCTTTTAAAATATGAAGATAAATATATATGAGCAGCCTCCCTTTCCTTTTTGTGGTGTATAGGCAAATTGATACCCACGAAAGGTATAGTTTTTTCTCCTTTCTTTCTCCGCTTTTTTATTGAAGTTTTCGCTTTTGTATTTCTCTTCCATTTTTATCACATATATAGGTGAGTAATTATCTTAATTTACATTCGCACACACATACATATACACTTTTTGATTTTAAGTATTCTTCTTTTCATAACTTTTTGATTGATATTCAATCTAGAACGATTGTGATCTTTTCTTAACAATTTTGAAATAAAGCCCTTGTATCTCAACAATCCTATTTTAATATAATTTTGTTAAGATATACTCCAATATTTATCTACTTATTTTAGAAATTCAAGAGCTACAATGTGTTGTGAGGAAGTTAGATGAAGATAAGAAAGCCCCTGAAATCTAGGCTTATTAAACAACACTACTTAGCAATGATATATTCATATGCCTTGAATTAATATAATCTCTTACAAAAATTTGAAGTGTTTACTTATGATCGTCTTATTTTTTATGTACACAAAACATAGCCTTTTCAGTACTTTTTTATGTGGAATGTGAAAGGACTTGGTAGAAATATGGGGGATTTTTAAATCAATAATCATGAACTTTTAATTTTTGTATGAACTTATTATGAAATGGATTGTTATAGGAATGTATAATGGGTTGTTAAATAAATCAAACAAATTTAGTTTAAATGTTATATATAATATGAATAAAACATAGCATTTTTAACATTTTTAATGTTATATATAATATGAAAAGGTTTGGTTCGATTTTTTTATGATGACATTATCTTATTTAAATAAATGTAAAGGTTGTTACTAATACCTTTAGGCTTCTCATATCTTTAATTATTAATTAATCCTTCAATAGGATGTGAAAGGAATTGTTGAATAAAAAGGACATGGTAGAATTACTGGGGCTTTTCAAATCAATAATCGCCAACTTTTATGAAATAGGTTGTTGTTGGAATGTGTAAAGGGTTGTTAAATAAGTTAAATAAATTTGGTTTAAATGCTATAGAGAACATGAAAATGTTTAGTTCTATTTTCTTGAAGCTAACGCTCTCTTATATAATTGAATATAAAAGGTTGTGAAGCTAATACATTTGGCCTCTCATACCTTTAATTATTAATTAATCATTCAATGGGATGTGAAAGGAATTGTTGAATAAAGAGGACATGGCAGAAATATTAGGGCTTTTCAAATTAATAATCATAAACTTTTATGAAATAGGTTGTTATAGGAATGTGTAAATGGTGGTTAAATAAGTAAAATAAATTTGGTTTAAATGCTATACAGAATATGAAAAGGTTTAGTTCTATTTTCTTGAAGATGACGCTCTCTTATATAATTGAATATAAAAGGTTGTGACCAATACATTTGGCCTCTCATACCTTTAATTATTCATTAATTATTTAATGTAATATGAAAGGAATTGCTGAATAAAAACGGTTTTCTAAATATGACACTCTCCTATCCAAGTGAATGTGAAAGGGTAAAGCTAATACTTTGAACTTCTCAATATTAACTATATTATCATTATTGTCCATATAAATATATCTTAAAAAATGTAGAATCCATAAATTACATTGTAAAACAATTCCAAGGACTATATAATTACCTTTAGCAAATTTTATTTCTCGTCATTGTTTAATATGTATTTCAAATTTAAATGAGTTAAATTGACTATATGAACTCTTTATGAAGTGGGTTGCTATTGGAATATGTAAGAGGTTGTTAATTAAATTAAATAAATTTAGATTAAATGCTATACATAATATAAATAGGCTTGGTTCAATTTTTTAAAGTTATACACTCCTATTTAATGGAATGTTGAATAAAATAGGTTTTCAAAAGATGACACACTCAGAAAATATGAAAGGGTAAAATTAATATCTTTGGGTTTCTCAATAATTAATATGTTATCATTATTGCCATAAAAATTTGTCTTAAAAAAATGATGAAACCACGAATTACATTATAGAACAATTCAAGGGACAATAATTATCTTCAGCAAATTTTATTTCCCATCATCGTTTAACATCTTTCTCAAATTCCAATGAGTTAAACTTTAATTTGTTGGATTTTGATGTGGACAAATCATCAATCACTTTGTATAGTTATTCACTGAATTATATAAAAAATGAAAAGACATCCCCCATTAATAAATGCTATAATTAATATAAGACCCTTTTTATTAAAGGTCTCACGGAGAAATCAGGGGTTAGGGGATGTTGTATGGTGCCATGAAATAAGCGAAATTGTATCAACCAGGAAAATGTCCTCTATAGTAAAGTAACTTTCAAAGGATTTATATACTATATATTCATGAATTGCATACATATTTTTCTCCATCTTTTAGATATGATATAAATTTTTAAAGTATGTCAAATCACTACTACAGAAATACTCTATTACAGCGCAACAATAGCAGCGCTTGCAAAACGTAAGTGATGTGATAGGTATAATATGACCTATATCAGCGCTTTTAAAAAAAAGTGTTGGTATAGGTATAAGCATATACCAGCGCTTAAGCGCTGCTATAGGCCCCTGCTATAGGCCTAAATATGTATTTTTAAATTTTGTTTCCTTTTTTAAAATGAATTAGTATTTTTAAAATTGGTTTTAGAAATTTTTTAAATAAAATTTAAATGACATGGGGCATATAAAGGCCTAAATATGTATTTTTAAATTTTATTTCCTTTTTTAAAATGAATTAGTATTTTGAAAATTGGTTTTAGATATTTTTTAAATAAAATTTAAATGACAGGGGGCCTATAGCAGCGTTTAAGCGCTGCTATAGGCCAAAATATGTATTTTTAAATTTTCTTTCCTTTTTTAAAATGAATTAGTATTTTTAAAATTGGTTTTAGAAATTTTTTAAATAAAATTTAAATGACAGGGGGCCTAGATAGGCCTAAATAGGTATTTTTAAATTTTCTTTCCTTTTTGAAAATGAAATAGTATTTTTAAAATTGGTTTTAGATATTTTTTAAATAAAAATTAAATCCCAAGGGGCCTATAGCAGCGCTTAAGCGATGCTATAGGCCTAAATATGTATTTTTAAATTTTGTTTCCTTTTTTAAAATGAATTAGTATTTTTAAAATTGGTTTTAGAAATTTTTTAAATAAAATTTAAATGACATGGGGCATATATAGGCCTAAATAGGTATTTTTAAATTTTATTTCCTTTTTTAAAATGAATTAGTATTTTTAAAATTGGTTTAAGATATTTTTTAAATAAAATTTAAATGACAGGGGAGCACTGCTATAGGCCTAAATATGTATTTTTAAATTTTCTTTCCTATTTTAAAATGAATTAATATTTTTAAAATTGGTTTTAGAAATTTTTTCAATAAAATTTAAATGACATGGGGCATATATAGGCCTAAATAGGTATTTTTAAATTTTCTTTCCTTTTTTAAAATGAATTAGTATTTTTAAAATTGATTTTAGATATTTTTTAAATAAAAATTAAATCCCATGGGGCCTATAGCAGCGATTAAGCGATGCTATAGGCCTAAATATGTATTTTTAAATTTTGTTTCCTTTTTTAAAATGAATTAGTATTTTTAAAATTGGTTTTAGAAATTTTTTAAATAAAATTTAAATGAGATGGGGCATATATAGGCCTAAATAGGTATTTGTAAATTTTATTTCCTTTTTTAAAATGAATTATTATTTTTAAAATTGGTTTTAGATATTTTTTAAATAAAATTTAAATGACAGGGGGCCTAGATAGGCCTAAATAGGTATTTTTAAATTTGTTTTCCTTTTTTAAAATGAATTAGTATTTTTAAAATTGGTTTTAGAAATTTTTTAAATAAAATTTAAATGACAAGGGGCCTAGATAGGCCTCAATAGGTATTTTTAAATTTTCTTTCCTTTTTTAAAATGAATTAGTATTTTTAAAATTGGTTTTAGATATTTTTTAAATAAAAATTAAATTCCATGGGGCCTATAGCAGCGCTTAAGCACTGCTATAGGCCTAAATATGTATTTTTAAATTTTGTTTCCTTTTTTAAAATGAATTATTATATTTAAAATTGGTTTTAGATATTTTTAAAATAAAATTTAAATGACATGGGGCATATATAGGCCTAAATAGGTATTTTTAAATTTTCTTTCCTTTTTTAAAATGAATTAGTATTTTTAAAATTGGTTTTAGATATTTTTTAAATAAAAATTAAATTCCAGGGGGCCTATGAGATTTAATTTTTTTTTGAAAAATAAGTAAAACAATTTAAAAAAACATTGGCAAATTAAGAAAGGGCAAATATATTAAAAAATACTTATTTAGCCCCCAGGAATTTAAAAATTAGATAAAAACAATTTGATACAATTTTAAAAATCTGAAACAATTAAAAAGAAACAAAAGCATTTAAATTGTTTTTATTAAATTGGGTTACATATAAAAATTAAATCCAAGGTGTAACATCCCGAAAATTTAATTAAGGATTATGAATGATTTAAGAGTTGATTTTGAGATTAATTGAGGAGTCTGGGAGAGTTTTATAAATAAATTTAGGAAATTGTGGTATTTAAGAATATTTTTAAAGGCCTAGTTTCTCCCTTAAATTGGAAAAATTAGAGTTAGAGAAATTAATTGTAGCCTTAGAAGGGATCATAATGGGAGAAAATATTAGTGAAAACTTGAAGTAAATTTTTAGAATGAAAGATGAGAGTTTTATCTTAAAGAAAAGTATCTTATATGAATTAATTGAAAGCCTATTAGTAATTTCCTCCCTCCTATTTAAATTATTTTATTCCTATTTTATTTTTCTTTCTCTTTATTCCCTTATATCTCCCTTCCCCGTGCCTTCTTCCTCCCTCTCCCGGTGAGCCAAAACCCTTCCTCCTCTCCTCTTCCTTGCTCCCTCCTTCTTCCTCGCTGGTGCCGCCCAGTCCGGAGGGCGGCATCGTCGCCGTTGGCGAGGGTAGCCACTGTGGCTCCCTCGGTTTCTCCTTTCCTTCCTCCGTCCAAGTCCGTGCGAGTTCGAGGCAGATTAAAGGGGAAATCGTGGTGGTTTTTGGCCAGCGTTTTCGGCGACTCCGGCGAGCTTCCGACGACCATGAACAATGGGTAAGCTCCCCAGCATCTCTTCTTTCCTATTGCTCATGGATTCTTGATTTTCTCAAATAGGAATTTCTAGGGTTTGTTTGATTTTCGAATTTACCGTTATTAAGCCTCTCTTGGCTTCTTCCTTCCATTCTCTATTTCGTAACCTTCAGCTACCGGTCTATCTTCTCTGTTACAGGTAGCAATACACACTCTTTACTCATTGAATTTCTGCCCTTCATTATAATCCGAAGATGTTCATTTGATTAGCTACTTTCCAATGATCATATCTTTCAATACATGGAAACAATCAGAAAAATTAAATAAATATCCTAGACATTTCAGATCTTTTATTCTGACATGATTAATATATATAATTTCTGTATAGATTTAGCTAATGATCAATTATATAGAATTACTCTTGAAAAGGTTCCTCGTGAATATCACATGGAAAACACCAATGGATGGATTTAAAGAAAGAAAATCAGATTGTAACGTGACGTATGTTTTATTTGTTATTCACATGGAAAATACCTAGTAATCTATTAGAAATCCAAACCATCAGGAGACGTGTTTTGGGAGATTGTGCTTTTTGGGTGTTGGATCTAATTACATTTGTTTGCCGTGGTTTTTTTCTTATTTTTCTTCTGGGGTTTTGTTGATTTTTTTGCTGAGTTAGTTTTGTGATTGAAGAAACCTGATGGAGAAATCTGGGATTTGGGGTTTTAACTTCCTTAATCTGAGACTTGGGGTGAGAAATCTTGGAAAGACTTGTCACAATATTGTTCGGTAATTTATTTTCCGTTTTAGTGCATATAACATGTTTTAGATAGTGGTAATTGAGTTTGTTCCCTCTTTTGTGGTTAAGCATTTTCTTCTCCTTTGTGTCGTGGTTTCAATTTTGGGTCGGTGTTAGTGTTGTTCTTGGGAGTTCATTTTGATTATGAATGTAATATTGAGCTTGACCTTTCTGCTGGATTTCTGTTTGTTTCAGTAACTATAGCTTAATTAATTCCATTATTTGTGCGAGGATTAGAGGGTAGATTATGGTCTGTATGGGGATTATTGTGATTGCTTGCTATGATCTTAATTTGGGAATTTAAAACTTATCTATTATTGCTAGCCTTACAGGTTGTTTAATGTTGTTCTGAATTTTGTGGGTATATTGTGAACCTCAAATTTTGAGTTTGGAGATTTAAGTTTGGCTGACTTGAGAGGTAGGAATTTCAATTTGATTAGTTATTATTGTCTTGAGGTATCTAAGTGATTAAAGTATCTAAATGGTTATATCTATGTCCAATGAATCAAGCCACACTTTACTTGAGTATCTTTACTTATCTCAGTGTTTTTATTGTTATTTTGCATTCCTGTGATTGCCAATACTTGAGGATGTCCCTAAATGATTTTTATGTTGTTGGGAAAGAGGACACTTAATTGTGCAAGGTATTTGGTTTCAATTCAGGTTTCTTCATGTAGTTCTCTATTCAGCAGCGAGAGCTTGGAGTCATGCCATGGAGAAAAGACAACTTCAAGATGGTCCAAATCCACGTCAACGGATCTACTTGATTGGCAGGTTGAGGAAAGTAGTAAAGTGGGCAGCTTTGTTCTCAAGACTATGCACAGCCAAGGCAGATTCGATTGACATCCTTAATGCTCCTTGTGGTGCTTTTCTTCAAAAATTTTACTTAGCATGTTTGTTCATGAATAAAGGAACCATTTTGCTTTATATAATCAATGTACGCGTGCTTGCATTAACAATTGATAATTTTCCTTTGATTTTTTCCTTTGTTAAGCTTAGTTTAAACTTTATCTCAAGCAATGTCTGTATTTGACTTCTTTTTTTGTGTTAATAAACATGTGGTGAATTATGCATTAATTCTGTTGATCTGGGTATCTGTCTCTGGAGTTAATTAATTAGAATGTTTGCTTTAATGTATTTGATCTTTGGATAAATGGTTTTTGATATATATATATATATGTTTTGGAAATGTCTGTTATTTCTAAATTAATGCAGGAATAAAAATTTATTTTTTTAAAAAAATTAATACCTATAGTAGCGCTTATTAAGCGCTGCTATAGGTATTATTTTTTTAAAAAATAAATTACATATTGCAGCGCTTAAGCGCTGCTTTAGGTCACCTATCGCAGCGCTTAACAAGCGCTGCTTTAGGCTTAATAGCCTATAGCATCACTGGCTATTGCAGCGCTTATAAGCGCTGCTATAGGGCCAAAATAAGTGCTGCTATAGACATTTTCTGTAGTAGTGAATAAATTAGATATAATCTGAATATATAATTGTTGCAATAAACCTCTTCATTTGAGATTTAAAAAATTCTAACATTTGATTATTTTTTTAGTTCAAATCCAACTTAATAATACACAAAATTATAGTTAAATTCTTTTTTGTTGGATAAAAATATTGTTAAATTCAACAAATATTCTCTGTGATTAAAAAATCTTCATTAAATAAAAATAATTTATTATTTTAAACCATAAAACTCACCAAACAAAAAATAAGATAGAAAAATTTACAATAAATAATACAATCCGTGCAACGCACGGGTAATCACGTCTTGTTGTTTGTAAATACTAAATAGTTCGACATTTTCTCCAATAGCAGTGAACTCTCTGCAGCTGCATCAATTATGGCTCTCTCTAGGCTAAGCCTTCCTTCATACTGTTTGGCCTAAGGAATTCGAAGGGAAGGGGAAATTTTTGTGTGTGACGTTTAACGAAATTGAGGGAGTGAAGTTATAAAATTGTAATAAAGATAAGGTGTAAGCTAAAAGAATAGCAAAAATTAAATAAACTTTTGATCTCACTTCTCTACTTTGTTTTCAATCTAATTCAAAATATTGGTACTCCACTCTGTTTCCCTGCCCTCTCCTCATGAGAAATAACCCCTTAAAAGTATAGTACTGTGAGCTTGGCCTTTGAAATTTGACGATGTGGGCAGCGTGCCAAATGAGTGTCAGAACCAGCTGGACCAATACTCATATCTGGATTTTCGATTTAATGTCAAAGTGTGGTTTATCTCCTTATCCCATGGAAACAAATCTTTTTGGGTAATATCCTTCCCCAGAAAAGACCAAATGTGAGAATTAAGATTTGTCAAGGGCCAACGAAAATAGAAGAAATACAAAGGAAACGACTTTTTGAGATAAACCCAGGTTAATTAAAAACATAATTTTGTAAAGTTTCGGGCTAGAATTAGTACTTTTAAAAATATACCTGAAATTTCAGATGATTATCATGAGTTGACAAAACTAGAGAAAAGTTTTTCAGACATTATTTTTGACAAACCAACATTTTTTTTGGTAAATAACTAAACTGTTTTTTTCCTTAATTTATGTGAGGTAGCTATCTATTACTAGTTCTTAAATTTAGGACTAGGAGAATTGTTTTTATTTTCAAACTGTTCATTTCATATTGTGGAAAGTTTGTTGAGTATGATGTGCGTTGAATTTGAAGGTCTGGATTAAAAAGGCAGGCAAAATCTGTCGGATAAAAGTGCTATGCGTATACTCCTTGTTTGTTGCAGTCCTGATCATTATTTTAGTCTTAAGAGAAGTTCAGTGAATAATATTATTTTAATAGTAGATTCTAGATTAACCATATCTATGTCAATTGTTTAAACGAAGGGTCTTAGTGAAGGATAATCAAGATAACAATAATTAGAAGGAAAATTATTTATCGTTCATAAAACTAGAATGGATGGCCAATGCAACATATAGTCTGTTCAAAACCGAAGTAGCCATAGAAATGGCAATATTTTCTAAAACAAATATTTCTCATCAAATAATAGTGAATAGTCTTCTGCTGGTTTATATTGCACAAAGTCGACAAAGCACAAATTGAACTGTACGTTTGTATATTTCTCGTCAAGTCATTGAGACATAAATTACTAAACAATATCTTATTCCAAGTTTGGTTCTCCTTTGCGCAGCTTTAGCACACCATCAGAGGTATATACGCCACCTTAGTCATGTGGAGGCCAATCTCCAAATACAGCTGTTTAAACAATCAGATCAACGAGCGATATGTATTAGTAAAATGGAAAAGATGAAAACAAGTGAATCTAGAATATATATCAATTCTGCAATAACCGTCGTTAAGTTTAAATTTTAATAAAATATAATAATGGAAAAACAGTTGTTCACAATCCTTACGGGATGGAGAAGGTTTAGGAAATCGCGAAGCCTTTGTAGGGAATTGAAATGAGAAGAGAAGCACAACAATCAAAAGAAGGCTCCAAACCAACTCTGATTCATCTTAATCATCTTCTTCCAACACTTGTACATACAAGGAAGTACCTCCACATTGTGTGTTTATATAGACATATACACACGAGATATGGAGGATATATATATATATTTAACCTGAGAGATGTGGAGGAATTAAACAATATGTTTGAAATTGATGAAATCTAACTAGTCTTTTCAAATTTTTTATTATTAAATATAATTTTCGAAAATTCATCGGGTAGACTCACTAAAAACGAAAGGAGGACGAAGGCAAACATTTGGAAAAGACTTGTTAAAATTAAATTGTATGATAACATTTTCGGTTTATAAAAGGATACTTTTTTAATCATACATTGACCTAGTGTATTATTTGTAACTTAATTTACACGCAACATTCCTTGGGTATCAATTAATGTACTAGATAGATTCTTTTGTATGTTGTACATAGTATGAAAAATAATAAGACAATCGATTACTTAGGTAGGTGTTTCCAACTTTTTTATTAATATTTTCTTGAATTTATTCTGCAGAAGTTGGTTATCTTTTCTGAAAATAATTAAGGCTAGGTGAGTCCAGAAGAATTGTGTGTCATTATTATATCTCTCCTTATCAAGTCTCGTTCATTCAACTAAAGTAGTTAGTTGTAACAGTGGGGCTTAAAGGAAGCAATAATTCAACGGATAAATGAAACTGAATAATTGAGTGCAGTGCTATTAAGAATTTATCAAAGTACATACACAGATATAAGAAACTGACAAATAGTTTTGGCTCAGTCACAGATGCACAAGAAATTAATAGACAGAGTTAGAAAAGGGATTACAGAGAGAAGAATCCAAATCAAGAAAGATAAGGATACAATATTCATCACACCAATCATTATGGCCTTTCAGTACACCGTATCCTTCTCGTTTATATGCACTTTTCACGTCTTCTTATGCATTAGGTGCTCTCATTTCTTTGACCCCTAATCCGTAAGACGGGTTATTCAGGCATTATTATAGCATCCATACTCATATTTCTTCCGTAATTTTATGGTTTAGGCATCAAATGCGTGATAATACATATATAATAGCTTTTTCATCCAACACAAGTGAAGTTTGTCAAAAGGTGAAGCCACTTAACAGTACACCTACGGGTTTATTTTTGCATCTTTTATCCTATCCCAAGTTTGGGAGGACATCACTACTATTAATGATTTAATGTAATGGTTGATTTCCTTTCCAAATTTAATTTGCTCATTTTGCTTCTTTGAAATCTAATAAATTACACTGTCAAGACTGTTGCTGAAAGTGCATATTCAAAATATTGTTTGCTTGCATGTAATGGGGTTAACTGAATTTCTCCCATACATTAACCTATTCATGATCAAGCTTAAAATAGCTGTGAACTTGTGATGGAAAATCGATTTGTCTGATCTTATTATAGTACTTTTATCTGAACATTAATGTCGGAATAGATGAACACCAATAAATTTTAAAATATAAAATATATTTATATAATTCAGACAAACTAGTTTTAAAAAATAAACATAAGAAATAAAGTGAAAAATGTTTATATTTAGGGAAAAAATAGTTTCTAAACTTTCTCTTAAATTTAAGACAGGAAATGGTATTAAAATACAAATTCCGTAAAAACTAACTCAATAGCGTGCAAAGAATTCGTCAAATGAAAAATGTTTGAACTCCAACAAGTATTTACATTTTTCTTGCGTCATATGTAACACCCCAAATTTTAGAAAATAGAAAATAGGAAATTATTTAAGATTTTAGAAATGTAACTAAAATATGAAGAAGCATTGAACATGAATTTATGATATTTAGACATTTTAGTAATTTTTAAGGCTTATTTCCTTTAAGGAATAAAAGAGAAATAATTAGAAGACAACACTTAATTCGGAAAAAAGAGATAAAAAGGATTTAGTTGGGGTCTTAGAAAGGCATTTAGAAATTAAAAAGTCTTATAAATAAATTCTTGAAGTCAAATATATTCTTAATAATTTTTAAGACTTATTTTCTGTATTAAGTGAAGAAACATAGTTGGAAGATGGATTTCAATAAGGGAATATTTAGAATCTTGGGGTATTGTTTAATATTTAGACAGTCTTATAGATAAATTTGGAAATTTAAACATATCTAGAGAAAATATTTTGGGGACAGATTTAGATATATTTTTAAATGATAATGGTAAATAAAATTATGATTTGAGAGAAAAATAGCAAATAGGAAATAAAAATGACAATATCTGCTCCTAGTTCAAAATATCTTCAGTTATAAATGGAAGGGCAAGATGGTAAAATACTCATTAAAAATATCCACCTTCCCTCCTTAATTTATACTCTCCATGTGTTCCTTCATTTCATTCATCTCTCCCTCTCTTCCAAACCCGAACCCCCTATCTTCCTTGTCCTCTCTGCTTCTTCGAGTCCTAGTGGCGGACGACGGCGAAATCGGCGGTGACCGGCGGTGAGGAACGGCGGGAACAAGCAAGGGAAGCTCGGAGTAGCTGTGGGTAAGCCTATTTTTCCCTGATTTCTTCTTCTTCGGTCCGATTCTTAGCGAGATGGGGAAGCGTGGTTCGAAGTTTTGGGAGGTTTCTAGAGCTTCTGAATTTACATTAACGAAGTCTAGGCCTTACTCTTATTGATTTGAGTGTTGATTTTGGGATAGAAGTTGAGCTTGGTCCGATTTCTCCAAATTTCTTCCTTCGGGTACTGTTCATGGGCGATGATTTAAGCGGAATTTCAAACAAGAACTAAACTAAATCTTAATTAATTGTGACTAAGAGTTAGTTTAAGTCCATAGGGTGTCATGTATGCTGAGATTTTTGAGGTTGGGTGAATTTGGTATTCCTGTTCTTATTTCCCTGGTTTGCCGATTTCTGTCTTGCGAAATTATGTTCCTCTATGATTGTGTTCTGAGCAAGATGAAGGAAGAATGAGTTGATATTTAATTGTGTAAGGTTGAAATTTTGGATGGTGAGTGGTGTTGAGGATTTCCGTTCTTTCTATTCTTCCCCTGTTTGGCCGAAATCTCTGTTCCTCCTTGGCTGTTCTTCGTTGTTCTCTGTTCCCTTGATTTTCTTGTCTATTTAGGCTGTGTCTATTTTGGTTGCTCTGGCTGAATTTTTGTTCGCTGTGTCCCTGTTCTGTTTTTGGCCGTGTGATCTTGGACGATAATGGAAGAATATAGGAACGTACAATGGTTGTTGCATATTGGGTTTTGGGATTTATGGAGTTCTGGTGCTTACCTTTACCTTATGCAATTTTCTGCCCTGTTTTGGTTAATATTCGGACGAGGAAGGAAGATGTAACAGAACTTAGATAGGGGATTGCATGTTTAATTATGCTTTCGTTGTGAAGTTTGATTTATGCTCTACTTCCTCTGTTTGTTCGATTCTCTGCTTTCCTAGGGCTGTGATGTAACTAGATTATGATAGATATATGATAAGAATTAATTGAGGGTTAATAAAGGGTTATGTATGTGGAATTTTCGGTGATTGAGGAAGGTGGCTTGAGAATCTAAATATAAGGTGTATGAATTCTAGATTCGAAGAGAGGAAATTGATTCTTGAAATGGTAATTTAATCTATGACGACTGTTTTGAGGACTTTAAAGGTAAGATAAGGTAACTATATGTTGACTACTATGGTGATGTAAGTTAGGAGTTTTAATTTGATCAATTAGACTTAATAACATTATTAGAATGGGTTGGTGCTAGGCTTAAATTGAAATTATACCATGTGTAATTGAGATTTTAGGATGTTTGGGGATTTTGAGTTATTGGGAAGTTATAGAATTAAGGAAGTATGTATGGAGTAAACTGATAGGCATATGCCTAGTTGAGCTGCAAATTGGGATTTCTAAATATTATGATTATTGTGTAGGTCTAAATGGAATAAGATACTGCCTTTAGAAAAAGGAAAAAAATGATGAAAAGTTACAAATGCTTGAAGAGGTTGATAGAAATTTTATATGCAATTGTTAGTTGATTGGTATGTTATAAGAATTTAAAATATTGATGATGATAAAAGTGATAAGATGTTAACTAGGAAGTTGGAAGTTAATATTTTATTTTGGAATGCTCTATTGAAGTGATCTCTTGAAAATTCTGTTTCGCTATGTGTCCATTGTGAATGAACTTTAGTTTAAAGGCATAGATATATTCTAATAAAGATTGGACAATAAGGATCTTTAGACTTGAATAGTTGTAACAAGAATATGTTAATTGATGGTTGAAAGATATGGTGAGATTACCTAAATCTAGTAATGAAGTGAATTGGATAGTAGCTTTGGTCTGCAGGATGTAAGTTTTGATTCTTGGCTGAGGTACAAAGGTGGACGTTTGTAGAATATGGTTCAGATTGTTAGTTTATGACCTATGATAAGCTTGAACTTAGTTGCAGGTTTAACAGAGGCACCCTAGATTGTCAAAGTATGCTGGAAATGTTGAAGTTTCAACTCTAGATTAAGATTTGATGATTAAGGCGTTAGCAGATTGAATTAAAAAGTTGATTATGAGAATTTTAATGCTGAGGGTCTATGAGATTGGGTTAGTCTGGTAATTTAAAGATAATGATATTGATAATTAGGTGTTTGGTATGTAAATACTTCCCCAATTTAGCCTAACTTAGAGATGGAAAGGATTTTGGAAATGATTGAGAAATGAAAAGAAGGGGTTTATTTAAGGATTAAGTGTGAATTGATTGGTTAAGATAGTTTGAGGATTGAATACTAGATAATTTAATATTGAAAGTTTGTAATTCCTACAAGTTCTAGATTTATAATGGTAATGATTCTTTGTGAATCTCTCCGTTCCTAGTAGTTGTATTGAGAAAGAATAGGAAGTTAATCATAACCAATTGAATGATGATGTGAAGAGTGCTTTGGGAAGCTATACTATTAGTTAGTGATTAAAGATTTAATTTATGGTAGTTGTTCTGAGAGTTTTGATCAAATATACGTTATTTGATGTGTCCCTTGTTCTTGCTTGGTCATCTAGTTGAGTTTTGGATTTACTTGAGGTTAAATGAGAATCAGAAAATAGATTCCTGATGATATACAGTGCTTATTAAGGAAGAATCCGATATACAATTTCAATGATATCGTATAGAGTTATCTAAGTTATTCCTGATTTGGGGGAACTTGTCTGGGGTGTAAATGAAATTGAGTCTATAGGTTAATCAAAAGTGTTGAGAATTTAGGATTGAAGTTCTGCTTTATATCTTGAAATACTAAGTAATTGTATTAGAAACAAATTAATAAGTGTTTTGGCAATTAATGAAAAGTTTAAAATGTACTTGAGTGTTTAGTGTATATAAGAAATATAGTCAGTATAAGACTTAAACTGAATCCTTGTACAATGGTGATGCGACAAATGAATGATAGGAATAATTTGATTGAAATCCGATTGTGCGTGGTAAATGATTCTTAAGAGAATTTGAAATGTAACTTTATGTTTTATATATTGTTAAAAAAAAGAAAACTATTGTATGAGTATTCTAAAATTACCAAACAAATTATCCTTCAATCTTGAAAGACTAAGACAGATTGATGAGATCATAAATTGTCTAAATGTAAAGAATGGGGTAGTGTTAACACCTTAGGATTCGTGAGAGACGCAGAATTATTACAAGTTAGTATGTATATTAATTTAGTGTCTATATATAATTATAGGGAAGGATAGTGGTGTTGGATTCTCGGGTCAGTAAAAGAAAGGAAACAGAAAAGAGTTAAGCTTGGAGTTCAGGTAGCAGTTTATCTCATTACACTAAATTGCATGTATAATTTTGTAATATCTGTTTCAAATTTACATTATGCATGAAGGTGGAATACCTTGTTAATTCCTGCATAGAAGTTTTACTTCACAGTTTATGGAGTACACCAGGCTTAGGTGGGTCACTCCCCCTTTACCAGATCAGTTAGTTATAACTTTAAATGTTATAAAAGAAATCCTGCAGGTGAAGCCTCCACTAGTTAACGAATATATTGTTATCAGTGGCTGGTAGAGAATGAGCGCAGGAAGTATGTGTGATTGTAATAATTGTTCAGATTTATAAAATGTATACATGACAATGCATGCATAAAAATTTACAGTTAATGACATAAACTGCGTTAAATTGCTGTTTCAGAGAAGCTGGAAGATAGTGAGATGGATGAGATAAGGCAGGAGTGCTGGAAGAAGATTAGGTGAAGAAATTAAGATTAGATTATTAAAAGTAAGTTTATTTGTATATGATGTAAAACTAAATTATCAAATTAATAGCAGAAAGCATAAAAAAAATAGAATTATATAGATTTATTAAGAAATTTACATTTCCCAAGTTTTATGAATTAAGAATAAACACCCTAAGAGGGTTAGGGTACTTTTAATTTTTTTATTAACCACTTTATTTTATAAAGAGTTTTTAAATTATTCAATTTGTACGAAAAGCCTATTCCAACTGCAATAAAGTTGGAACACTGTTTGGTAAGAAAAAGTTTTAAATTTTCCGTATTTTTGGGCTTCTGACATTAAAAAGTGGTTATAATTCAATTAAAATGTTATAGTATAGTAGTAAAATTCCAGGCGTTACATCATAATTATTTTATTAAGTCACTATCCCAACAACCTAAATCTATTTAAATGACGGTTCTGATAAATTTCTCATTATCGGAGGCGGCTTCTCTCCTCTGCTCTCTCCCTCCGCTGCTTTTCTTCTCAAATCTGGACCATCGATCCGATGGTTCAGATTTAATATTTTATAAAAATAAATATAATTATAATAATACTTAAAAATCTCATAAATAAATTTAATTTGTCATTATTTTGTTTGAACAGTTCACAACTGTAATATAAAATGAAAAATAAAATCTAAATTTATAATAATAGTCTATAATTCTTTACTGTTCAAACCAAATTTTAACAGATTAAATCTCACAAATAAATTTAATTTGTCATCATTTGGTTTGAACAGTTCACAACTGTAATATAAAATGAAAAATAAAATCTAAATTTATAATAATAGTATACAGTTCTTCACTGTTCAGACCAAATTTTAACAGATTAAATTTATTTATGAGATTTTTAAGTATTATTATGATATTTATTTTTATAAAATATTAAATATAGACAATTGGATCAAAGATCCAATGGTCCAGATGTGAGAAAAAAGCAGAGGAGGGAAGAGGAGGGAAAGAGCAGAGGAGAGAAGCCGCGTCCCTCATTATCTTGCTCATGAGTTAAGTTCGAATTAATTATGCAAAATAATTTCAAACGGTTCATGCAATTACATAATTTTTCAATGGATCACGGAAAAGAAAATAATTGATTTATCTAATTACTGAGTCATATTTGAAGGATGCAAATTTAAAGAACCTTGTAAAACAAGACAGGAAAATGCTTTCCATAATCTTTTGATCCTTCATCCCATTACTTGGAATAAAGAAGATTTCCATTAACTTTGACATTTTTTTATTTCATATAGTTGATATTTGATTTTTCTTATCTCTTTTTTTTTGGTAAATTGATTTTTCTTATCTCTATAACCACTTGAGTGACGAACTTGCCATCAATCACACTAATTATTTAGGGTTAAAGATCAGATTTACCCCGGAAGTATGCACGATAGATCACATCTGCCCCGGATGTTTTTTTGGGTCCAATTTTGCCCCAAAAAGTGTGCAAAGTGGATCATATTCGCCATTTATCGTTAAAATTTTTTTACCGGTAAAAGGCGAATATGATCTATTTTGCACACTTTCGGGCAAAATTGGACCCAAAAAAACTTCTGGGGCAGATGTGATCCAGCATGCATACTTCCGGAGCAAATATGACCTTTAACCCAATTATTTAAGTATCTTAATAACCATAATATAAATATTTATATATATATTTTTAAATATATTTGACAATTTAGTCTTTTGCTCCGTAATTGAGATAGTCATGCGCTCAAGCTAATCAAGGTTTCCTTAATTTTATGAAGAAAATTTATTATTTTATGTCTGACTTTTTTTTGGGAATTAATGAAATTAAATAAAGTTAGAGTAGTAATACTTAATATTTTTTTAAATCCAATTTGTCTGACCTATAACTTATGAATATATGATCCAAATTAATTAACTTCTGTATATAATCAAGCAACTTCTTTCATTTTTCGTAATATCTAAAAAATCAATTCACCCTTACATTAAGGAGGGTAGCGCTGTATTATGTCATAAAATTTTACTTTTCTCCAACTATAAAAATGACTTCGAACAATCAAAGACGTTAGCACTTACGCGTTGGGAAATTAATTAAAGAGAGCTTTTATTTCCCATTGACGTTGTCCTTAATTCTTTTCATAGGCCTCAAATTTAATTTGTTTTATTACTCTATGAAAGAACTTAGAAAAATGAAGAGTGAATTAATTTATCCTTATCGTTTCACCGGTATGTCAACTCAACCATTGCAAAACAAAAACCATCAATTCATCAAACATTCGATTGTCCCACCAACTATCTTTTAAGTATATGGTGATTTGATGTCTATAATAACATTTTGATTAGCAGTTAATATAATGATAGTCTATTTTACAATATCAGAACTAGACCAGGTGATTATTTACTAATTAATTTAAATTAGCATTCTTTTTATTGGAAGAAAATTTTAGACTTTCTATTTACATAGTTTATAGGCAACAAAAGCGAAGGGCAAGAAGAAAGTACAAGTGCCTGCTCCTTTTATTGAACGTACAAGCGTCGAGAAGCCAAATTGTGCTCGATTGCGAGCATTTGCAGCCACCGTATCTCCCCAATCTATTGCCATGATTCCATTCAATAGGCATATATTTGGCGAGTCAAATATGAGTGAGTTTCTTTCTACAGGTCAGGTCATGGAGGTGCTTGATGAAGGATTGATCAGTGCTATAGTTATCAATTTATGGATAAGGTATATATGCGTTTCCATTGTGGTTTCGTTTAATGTCATAAGTTTTACACTAATTGGGAGTTGGTATGGTTTCTATGAAGGCACTTGTATGAAAATGTCATGATTGTCGATGAGCATGTCTCGTTCAAATTCATAAGCCCTTATGTAATAGCACATATTTCAGGCGCAAAACATGAGGAGCAGTCCAAAGCGATTAAAAAGCGTTTTTCCTTAAAGGCCACAGGTAGGATTTTATTATTAGCTCCAATTAATACAGGGTAAGATACGCATTATAGGTTTCATTGTATTTTTAGCTCCAAGCATCATAGATATATATACTGACATAACGTTCTAAAACATTTTAGGGCACATTGGCTTTTGCTTGTCATCCATCCGACAGCACAATCGGATCCCTTAATTTACTATTTGGATCCTGTGCAATCTGCTGAACTAGAAAATCGCCCAATTATGATGCGCCTCTTTAATGGGTAAGTGAATGTCAATATTCTTTGAATGTGTTGTATTATTTGTCATTTTTATGACCCTAGCTAATAAAATTAATTTAATTTGTTTCATTTTCAGTGCATTGACTAGTTTTCAGTCCTTTGTTGACTTGAGTTATTCCAGAGCCCTTGACCAGAAAAATGCTTATCGGTGGCTCAAAGTTTAGGTTTTACAAATTATTCAATTTTTAGAACAATTTAGTTAAACCATAACGTAAATGTTTCTCATATGATATTTGGTATTTTTTGTTACAGTGCCCCTTCCAACCCAATAACAACGACTGTGGATACTATGTAATGCAGTTTATGAGGGATGCCGTTACACATTATCGAAGTAGCATTCCATTGACAGTAAGTTTTATATTTTTCCTACTCTAATTGTGTTTGTACTTGTTATTAGATTTCAAATAAATTTATTGTCATTTAAATATCTTTGTGCAGTATTACCTAGACGCACGTTGCTTGATGTTGTCGAGGGAATAAATGAATGAGCTAATTGAAGAATTGTGCACTTATGTACAACCTCTTTTCTCTCAATATGTACAAATGTAGATAGTATAGCTAGTAGTATGCTTTTGTTTCCCAATTAGAATGCTTGGTTTAATTGTACATTGCTCTCTGGATGAGTTACTGGTGTATATGAATTGCCTGGAATTATATAGAATTATATTGCTTGTATTTTAGCACTGATACAGGTGGGTGTATATAAAATTAAATCAATTGTTTAAAAAAAAACAATAGCGATGCTTTTAAAAAATATAGCGACGCTTAAAAAGATAAAGCACTGCTATAGATTTTTTTTAAAAATTAATTGCCTGTCCCGGCTCTTATCGTGTAGCAGCGCTTTTCATTCATAAGTGCCGCTATAAGTTAAAATTTATTTATTTTTCTAAAATTAATTGGTCTATAGCCACGCTTATTTTTGTTAAGCGCAGCTTTAGGCCTTTGCTTTTATTTTATTTTTAAAAAAATATTATGGCTTATAGTGGCGCTTTGTGCAAAATAAGCGTTGCTATATGCCTACCTATAAGGGCCACTTTAGGGTTAATGTCTTATCGCGGCGCTAGCTATAGCGTCGCTTAGAAGTGCCGCTAATGAGACAAAAAAAGCGCCGCTATAACCCATTTTGTAGTAGTGAAAGTTTGCAAGAAATAAGAATGAATCAAAGGAGAAGGAGAAAGAACAAGAGGTATCGATTTGTTCTTGATCCTTTTCATTCCAACCATCAACCTAGGTAATTTATTATCCCAAACTCTAGTCCAAGTTTGGTTCCTCCATTTGCAGCTTGTTATAGTGTCTAAGTGTTAACGTTATAAATAGCAAGATATAAAGTGTTGAAACCAAAGGCTTTCAAACAAGAAATCAATAAGCAAGGAAGTATTGGATTAGGTAAATAATGATGAGTTTGATAAATGTTGATAATGTTGTTGGTGTTGATTTCGTTGTTTTGTAAGCTTTCGGAAGCATGAAAATTAATGAGAAAAACTGTTAAGTTTAGAATAACATTTGGAAAGGATGATTTAAGATTAAACAAAAATGTAGAAAGTGTGAAATCATAAAAATATAATAGTTGATGGAATGGAAGTTGCAAAATTATGTTTCTCTCCCCTGTTATAATAGCTGAGAGTTTTAGCTTGACTGATGACTCTAACTATAATAAAATAAATTATGTACATTCTGTTTTTAGGGTCATGAGATGTCAAGCAATATAAATTGGGAGGTTTTGTCAAGGAACCTCAAAGATTGGGAGAAGAGAGAAGCAAGAGAAAGTTAATAAAGCTATAAGGTAGCAACTTTACCCATTCTTGTATTAAAATTTTGTTCATACCTTTGTTATGTTTCTTATCTTGCCATGAGTTGTATAGTTATTTTATCTAGAACATATTCAGCTTTAGGAGTTGTTTCATGGCCATGATTGGCAATTATGTGCATGTTCTTGATTATATTATATGTAAGTCTATTCAATGTTAGTTTTTAATGAGTTTGATTATGGAAATATAAATTGATTGCTTGAATGGTAAATGTTTGCTACTGAGATTCTTTGAATCTCATCCCCAATAACTAACCATACTAGGTTGTGTGCATCCAAGGAAATAGCAAGAGCAAAATGCAAAGGTAAGTGGAAGGAGAACAATCATTCCATAACAATGTTGTTAGGTGTAAATAAATGTATATTAATTCCCAAGAATTATGTAAGTTTGTTATAAGGCTTTGATGTGTATATTTGATACATTTAGTTGGATAGTGACCAATCATAAATCATAAAAGCATTGAAACTGAGTTTAGTTAGCATATGCATGAACATGACTCTCTAGTTTGAGCTCTTCTTAGAGCCAAGTCACTATTTCATATTGTGATATATATATATATATATATTAAACGAAATTTAATGCTCATGCTAATTAATATTTATAAAGTAAACACATACAACTTTCTAATATGTCATAAATAAGGTCAATTGGATGATTCAAACATGAGTTATGAATTTTAAAAGTTGGCCAACCACACAATTTTGTCTCAGCACCAAAATAAAATATACCTGAATGACTTCTTTGACTTGTATTTTGGTGGAGGATCAAAATTAGGACCAGGGAATTACTTATTGAAATCCTTACAACATATAAACAAGTCTTTATAACTTTCTTAACAAGTTGCTAGTTAAAATTGTAACCCATATGTAAAATGAAAAACCCAATCTCTTAAGCGCCTAAAACTTGTGGGAGTGTGTGCATATATATTATGTGGAAAATCCTCCAAATATTTTGTCTTTCCGCTGAATTTTAAAGTCAGAATAGGTTTCTCTAGGATAGGTGTAACACCTAAAATTTTCTACTATGATATAGTATTTTAATTGAATTATAACCACTATTTTAGTGCTATAAGCCCAAAAATAAGAAAAATTTAAAACATTTTCTTTTCAATCACTAAACCAATCTTCTTTCTATTGGAATGAGCTTTTCGAACAAATTGAACAATTTAAAACTTTCTCTAAAGCAGAGTGGTTTATAAAACAATTAAAAGTACAATCCTCTTAGGGTATCTATTCTCTATTCATAATACTTAGGAAATTAAATTCCATTATAAATTTATGCATTTCTTCTTTCTATATTTTTCTGCTACTAATTTAATTATTTAATTTTATATTATATACAAATAACCCTACTAAAATATTTAAATACGATATTCAAGCTCCTACAGACATTATCGCTTCTTAAACCATCATCTTATTTTCTTTGTCTAATTTTCTTCCAGCACTCCTGCCTTATCCCAACCATCTTACTATCTGCCAGCTTCTCTGAAACATCAATTTAACGCAATTTATGTCATTCATTATAAATTTCATGCATGCATTGTCATGTATACATTTTATAAACCTTTGAAAATAATGATAGCATTTATCCTATTAATCTGGATGCGATCTGCACCTACCAACCACTGATAACGATATCTTCGTTAACTAGTGGAGGTTCTATCTGCAGGACTTCTCTTTATAACATTTAAAGCTATAACTAACTGGTTTGGTAAAGGGGTAGCGAACCACCTAAGCCTGGAGTACTCCAACATGCTAGAAATAAAAGACTTACCATTTATATGTAACAGGTATTACAAAATTATACATGCAATTAATGTAATGAGATAAGCTGCTACCTGACTTCTGGAATTACTCTTATCTTGATTCCTTTCCTTTGCCATATTCTGGAGATTCAACTCTACTATTTCTTCCTATAAGTATTTATAATATAAAATGATATATTATTATCTATTCTTATTCTTAATAATTCGACGTCTCTCACTGTCCTAATGTAATTAATACTACCACATTCTTTGTATTAGTGAAAGATTACAGTTTACTATAAGTATCTTAACCCCTTTTTAAAATTAAAAAGGTCAATTATAAATAATTTATTTCAATTAATAATTCTGATTCTCATTATCATCTTTTCCGAAATTAAATATAAAAATCCCAATGACTTAATAATAATTAATCTATTAAACATTTCCATCTTCTACCATATACTATTTCCTTATTCGTGTACAGTATAACTTTAATCTTATAAGAATCACAGCTTATAACTGATTCATTGTTGTCACTGAAAATGTTGTTTAAGAGAACATAACTAAAAGTCTAAACCAAAGATTTCAATTTATTACATTTAGTCCAACAAACAGACAGTAGCTAGATTTAATTTCTATTTCTATCATTACTTCCTACTATCAAAATATAAGGCAATCGGACATGGAACAAAGCACAGAAATAAATCCAGACTTTTAGAAATTTATAACTTCCACCCACACTATAATATCACTTAGATATACGAAGCTTCAATTTAAATCTAAACTGAAATTAATCAAGTGGAAATCAAAGTACGTAAACCCTTTTTCCCTCTTTATTTTTCCTAATCAAATATGAACAATTAATTCCCACAGATAATATAGAACCCATTCTCCCAGAAGTCTTTAAAATAATCACCCTAGATTAAATCTCAACCTCAAGAATCAACTTCTTTCCTTGAATCTAGAATCAATACTCCATATATTCAAATCTTCAAACCATCTTCATCAATCAATTCACACCTAATTTATCAAATTAATTTTTATACTTCATGCGAAATTTACTTTCGTAATCAACTCAGTAATTAAATTTCATTCTTTCAAAATTATAAGTTAATTCTTATTTCTACCTATTCTATTTCCGTCATCCCTTAATTTACTTAATAAGAAAAAATCAAAGCTTACATACTCTAATCCATTTTTCCCAGTTTCGTTTGTCACAACTCAAATGCAAAAATTCATCATTCAATTATTAATTAACTCTTAAAGCCTCAGTTAGTCCTTCAGAAGCAAGTGAATTCCAATCTATAAAAGACACATTCATGGGGCACTACCATGATTACATCCATAATTTGTTCAAACCATATATCAAATTTATCTCTTAATCAACAACAACAATCCCTCATTGATACTCTCTCTCTCTCTCTCTCTCTCTCTCTCTCTCTCTTTATACAAAATGAAGAACCCCAAATGCCCAAGCATAATCACACTACTACAAAAAGCCCATTTCTTGTCCCTAATTCACGTCACTTAATTATAAAACGGACATTGAAAAAAGGTTGGTGGCATTTTTGTAATTAAATATCATGCTGAAGAAGAAACCACGTCACAATATTGGGAGAAATGTGACGTGGTTTATAGCTGTGAGTAACCACGCCACATATTAAAATTATGTGACGTGGTTTTACTCAAGTTTTTAATTTTTTTATAAGAAACCACGTCACATATAGAAAATATGTGACGTGGTTTGATAGTAAATAATCATTTTTCGAATTTTTTTTTAATTTTTAAGAAACCACGTCACATATATAAAATATGTGACGTGGTTTGATAGATAATCAGGGAATTTTTTTTAATTTATAAGAAACCACGTCACATATAGGAAATATGTGACGTGGTTTGATAGCTAATAATCAGTTTTCTTTTATTTTTTTTTATTTTTAAGAAACCACGTCACATATAGAAAATATGTGACGTGGTTTGATAAAAAGATAATCTGGGATTTTTTTTTAATTTTAAAGAAACCACGTCACATATAGAAAATATGTGACGTGGTTTCTCCTAAACGACGTCACATATTAGATATATGTGACGTCGTTTTGGAGAAACCTCGTCACAAATTTTCTATATGTGACGTGGTTTCTTTAAAATTAAAAAAAAATACAAAACCTGATTTAAGCTACGCCTCATCGTCTTCATCGCCCAAATTTCGCTCGCGCTAGAAACCTTCAGATCCCTCCAAATCCCTCAGCTCTCTCCTCTCTCCCTCACCCCTCACCCCTCAGCTCTCTCCCTCAGCTTCGGTTGAAGAAGAAGCTCTCAGCTCTCTCCCTCAGCTCTCTGCAATCAGGTGCAAAATCTTCGCCATTTTCGTCCAAATCTTGTCACCCCCCTTGCATTTTCGTTTCTGTGTTCTTGGTTTTCTTTTCCCTTGCATTTTCGTTTTATGGGTTTTGGTGGGTGTTGGTTTCCTTGCATTATGTTGAAATTTCTGTGAACTCATTTTCCCCTGCATTTTCGTTTTCATTTTGTTGTGTTTATTTCTAGGTTTGATTGCTCTGTTTTGATTAATTTGTTTAGTTGATTAGTGCCCAGTTCGTCTCTGATTTCTTGTTGATTTTGGAATGCTGCCACATGGTTTCTTCCTTGCTCGTTTTTCTGCCATGCAATTCTTTGAATTGCTAGTTGTGATTTTCTGGGTTTAATCTAACAAGGGGGAAAACAAATAGTACAAGTGTATAATGGTGTTTAGAAATGCTTTTTGATTGATATGTTTCTATATACATTATTTGGGTGATTATGCTGCAATATATTGATAAGAGGTGATGATGTTTAAATGTTAATTAGTGAAGTGTAAATCTTTGATTAAAAGTTTTAAGGACTAGTAAGAGAATGGTATGGCTTATGTTCTTAGGCTGAAAAGGGAATTAAAAGAATTGCTAATTTGATTTTGTCTAGAACTTTGGGTGATCAAGGTTTTATTGAGCTAAAACAAATATGGAGGTTAATGTGCTAAGAGATTAATTCAAAAGACATTGTTATTGGTAACTAAATTTGGATTAAAAAGTAATAGGCTTAAGTTTAATTTGAGAAATGATGTACATTTTGATTAGTGGAAATTTAGTGTTCGATTTGTGTTTTTTGAATTATGCTTGGAAATTTAGTCTTGATCAATGGTTTTGTAAAGAAAGGAGGTTGTGTTTCTAATTATTAGTTGTCTGAAATATGGAAGTAATTGATTTAATATTTCTAAGTGTTCACTACCTTATTCTTCTTAAACATTGATTCCGTGGTTTTGCATGTATGGTTTTAAATGTATTATTTTGAAGTCTAATTCTTTGGTTTGTTGATTATTGGTTGTGTCAAGTGAAGTGTAGAGAGGAGTATCAAAACCATTTAGCTCTTCTGTTGAATCTTGTTGGAGATTTTATTTTTAACCTTTTCCAATATATACAGGTAACTGTTCCAAATCAGAAATCGATTCTTCTAACCCATATCACCATAAGGGTAATCTTTGTCTTGCTAAGCCACCTAGAGGTATGTTATTGATTTTATCTTCTCCATTAAACAATAAGGAATATGACTATGCTATTATATTCTTGTGACTACTATGATAATTTCCATTGACAACTTGTGTTTCTCTAATTTTACTTGGCTTGTTTGTGTTTGGTGGTGATTTTTGTGCCTGTGGCTTGTTACTCTGTTAAAGCTTTGTGTAAGCCATTGATCTGATTGTTGGTTTGCTCTATTCCCCTGAATTAATATGTGATTTCATTGGGATTTCTAGTTTCATTTTGGATTATCTTAGATTGTAAATGTAATTTTTGGATATTACACTTACAAGGGGAAACTCTGCGAAATTTTTTAAAAACTTTGCATGAAGTGAAGTTAAGTGTATGGCATGCCCATTTCTTCACAAGGTAGTGAGCTAAAATTGACTAATTTGTTGGACATATGTCATAGGTTTAATAGAATGGATTGTAGTTGGATGCATGCATTGAGAACCACTAAAGAGTATCAAATAGGGGTGGAAGAATTTATTAAATTTGCCAAAAGAAACGTGGCTAGTAAGAATGGCATGTATCGTTGCCCTTGTGTGAAGTGTGCAAATGCTTATTGTAAGAGCGTTGATGATATAAGGGATCACCTTCTTTGTGATGGGATCAATCTCCGTTATAAGAAGTGGCTTTGGCATGGGGAATTGGGAAGTACCGTAGATGAGTGCACGTCACAAAATGTAGAAGCAGTGATGGATGATGTTTGTGATGATGGAATGGACGAGATGATCAATGACATTAGGGCTGAGTCATTTTCTGTGGTAGATGATGTAACATCCCAAAATTTACAAAATAGACATAAGGAATTATTTATGTTTTAGGGATATTATTCAAAATATTAAAAAGTATTAAAAATAAATAAATTTATGATATTAGGCATTTTTAATAATTTTAAAGTTTATTTTATTTAGGAAACAAAGAAGAATTAATTAGAAGATAAAACCTAATTTGAGAAAAAGAGATAATAAGAATGTAGTTGAGGTCTTAGAAATGTATTTAGGAATTAAAAAGCCTTATAAATAAATTTATGAGGCCCAGAATATTTTTAATAATTTTTAAGATTTATTTTTCTTTATTAGTTAAGAACAATAGTTAGGAGATATATTTAAATAAGGGAATATTTAGAATCTTGGGGAATTGATTATTAATTAAAAAGTCTTATAAATAAATCTAGGAATTAAAGTATATCTAGAGAAATTATTTTAAGGACAGATTTAGGTCTATTTCTAAATAATAATGAAAAATAAAATTATGATTTAAGAGGAAAATATAAAATAGAAAATGAAAAAGACAATATCTGCCCCTAGTTGAAAATATCTTCAATTATAAAGGGAAGGGCAAGATAGTAAAATACCCATAAAAACAAAATATCCCATTCCTCTTTAAATAATAGCCACACACGTATATACAATTAAAAAGAAAAAAAAAACATTAAAATTATATACTCTCTCTCTCCGTCAGAATCACACACCTACACAATAAAAAAAAAAATTATTATTAAAACTATATACTTCCTCTCTCTGCCCGAAAATACACATACACACACACACACACTCAAAATTACACTCTCCCTCTCACCCACCAACTCTCATCTTCCTCTCCTTCGTTCCTTCGGCTGGCAGCGACGGCATCGGCGGCGAGCGGCTGCGAACGGCGGGCCACGCAGCGGGAAACGCTCAAGCAAGCTCAGGCATCCTTAGGTAAGCTTTGATCTCTCGTTTTCCTCTCTTTCTGGGTGCGAATCCGAGTGTATATGGGGAATGGATTCGAATTTTTGAATGGTTTTTAGGGATTTCTGAAATTATAGAAGTGAAGCTTGAAGCTTGTTATTGTTGTTTTGGTTGTTGATTTTGGGAAAGGAAGTGAAATAGCCCAAGAATTTCGATTTCTTCCTCCCCTGCTACTGTTCACCGGCGGCTAAATTTGGGGTTTTTGAGTATTTGTTGTTTCTAAGCTTAACTAATGGTAATTAGAAGCAAGTTTAAGCTCATGAAATAGATTGGTTGTGGATTATTGAGGATTTGGGAAATTTTGGATTTAATTTTTATTCCCCTGTTCCTGCGTTTCTGCTCGGCCAAGAAGAAGAAAAATGTCTGGACTGAAACATACACTAATTGGAAGCTAGAATGGATGTTTATGTGTGTGAATTGAAGAATCCTTGATTTGTTTGCTTTGTTGCTCTTCCCTGTTCTTGTTCTGCTGGTCGAGAGGAAGAAGAATGAAAGAAAAGAATTTTGGGAAACCAAAATTCTTAGGATATATTAGTTGGATTTTATCTCTGCTTTGTTGGGTTAAGTTTGAGCCATAGTTGCTAACTCTGATTCTTCAATTTTCTGTTCTGTTTCGGCCAAGAAGGAAAAAGTATGGCCATTAGATTTCTTGTCTTGTTTTCCCTTGTTCCTTTGAATTTCTGCTTTCCTTGTGCTGCTGATCCTGATGAATCCAAGTAGGATATCGTGGCTTTGTTGCTGATGTTGATGAAGGGATAACAATTGTTTGGGGTTGATTGTTGCTGGAAGTTGTTCGAATGTTAATTTAATGTAATTTTGTTCTGCTTAAACTGAATTGCTGCTTTGATATGCTCTGGCCACGTAATTGATTGGGTGTAAATCTGTTCTGAAATTCTAATGGTTGATTGACTAAATTAAATAGATACTTTGTGTTGGAACAATTTCAATGTTCCCTAAATCTATTGGATTATTGTTGTCTTTGATTGATCCTAAAATAAGGGTGATGTTAGTTTAATAAGAATTAAGTTAAGAGAAGTAAGAAGTTGGAATGATTGTTCTTGGATTTGTTGAATTTGATTTGAAGTGTAAATTGAATTGAAAATTATTGGTTGGTGTTTAAAGATTAGTATGTTAAAGATTTTAGTATGTTTATAGGATTTAAAGCTAAAGAGTTAAAGGAATGAAACAAGTAACTAAAGATGTTAGAATTTTAAACGTGTTCTTGTTGGTAATTAAGGAACCAAAATAGAGTTTAGCATGTATAATTGAAATTCTTTTATGTAGAAGTTTTGGTTTTAATTAAATAAAAGTTGTGTTACTTTGCTAGATTATGTTGAAATCTTAAGGAGGTATAGTTTGGATAAATAAAAATTAATATGGTTAATTAAGTTAAATGAGGGGAGCTTAAAGTTTAAAGAGAAGTTAATTAGAAATTTATGTATAATTAACTAATGATTAGAGATTTCAAATGTGTAAATAATTATTGAGAATATAATTAAAAACCTCTGACTCTTTTGTTGGGTATGTGTAATTAATTCCTGGAATGTACGACTAGTAGATCAATTGTTGTTGTGAAGAAGTTAGAAATTCGTAAATAACAATGGTTGGAAATTTATAGTTGTTTAATTAAATTATTAGTTAATGATATTATTCTGAAAATGAAATTCCTATCTCATTCTGTTTGGATTGTTATATTTGGATACCTAAAGGGTGATTAGATTTAAGTATAAAGTAAATAGTTGTATGGTTTATTAAGAATTTAGAAAGTAAGTTGGAATAAAAGGATAATTGATTGATAAGAAATGCAAGTTTAATTTAAACTAGTAATGACATTCTTATGTTTGTATTGTATATACAAATTGATGGTTGTGCAATATTAGTTAATGATGGTATGGTTAACCATTTATCTAGGAATTTAAATTTAATTTAATAGTATTAGAAATAGAAAGGGGTAGCATGATAGGAATGTGAGAGACGTTTAATTATGATATTTGAGATTAGATATTAATGTATTATTTTATATCATAAATATTTATAGGACAAGATAGTGGGATTGAATCCCCGAGTACGAAGAGATAAAGGAGTTTAGTGAAGGTTAAGCTCAATAATCAGGTAGCAGTTTATTTCATTATATTAAACTAATAGCATGTATTATTTTGTAATATCTGTTTCAAATTTACATTATGCATGAAGGTGATGAGCCTTGTTAATTCCTGCATAGTTATTTGTGGAGTACTCCAAGCTTAGGTGGGTCGCTCCCCCTTTGCCAGATCAGTTAGTTATAACTTTAAATGTTATAACGAGAAATCCTGCAGGTGAGGCCTCCACTAGTTAACGAAAATATTGTTAATAGTGGCTGGTAGAGATTGAGCGCAGGAAGTATGTGTAATTGTTTTATTTGTTCAGGTTTATGAAATTAATACATGTCAATGCTAGCATGATAATATAAGTTAATGAAAGAAACTGCTATTGGGATTACCAATCTCACCCCCATCCCCAAACATTTTTCAGTAACGCAGGTTTGAAAGAATCTAGCTGGGAGATAGTGAGATGATTAAGATGAGGCAGGAATGCTAGAAGAAGACTAGATGAAGAAATTAAGTGTTATAATTTGAAAAGTAAGATTATTGTATATGATGTAAAATTAAATTATCAGTAGAAAGTATAAAAATTAGAATTGTATAAATTTATTAAGAGATTTAAATTTTCTCAAGTATTATGCATTAAGAATAGTTACCCTGTGAGGGTTAGCGTGTTTTTAATTGTTTTATTAACCACTTTATTTTATAAAGAGTTTTAAGTTATTTCAATTTGTCTGAAAAGCCCATTCCAACCAACAGAGGGTTGGTCTAACGTTTTAAAAGAAAAGTTTAAATTTTTACGTATTTTTGGGCTTCTGACATTAGAAAGTGGTTATAATTCAATTAAAAGGCTATAATATAGTAGTAAAAGTCCAGGTGTTACAGATGAGTTTGAGAAGTTGCGGAGTGATGCAGAGACACCATTGTTCCCGGGGTGTACTAAGTATACTCGGTTGACCGGCGTCCTGAAATTGTTGAAAATAAAGACAGAAAATGGGTGGGCGGACACGGGTTTCTCGCAGTTGCTTGAAGCTTTGAGTGATATTTTCCCTGCCGGCAATGTGCTTTCGAAGCGTATGTATGAGGCTAAAAAAGTTCTAAGCAAGAGGCGGTGGAGTATAAGAAGATACATGCTTGTCCTAATGATTGCGTGTTGTACAGGAATGACTATGAAGGCCTAAAAGAGTGTCCTAAATGTGATACTCCGAGGTACAAGCCGAGAAAGGATGCCGTTAATGATGATGACGGATCAAAGAAAGGGGTACCTTTAAAGGTAATGTGGTACCTTCCAATTGTACCATGGTTTAAATGCTTGTTTACAAATGAGGCAGGAGCAAAGAAACTGAGATGGCATTGTGATAAGAGAATCTCCGATGGAAGATATCTCCGACACCCTGCTGACTCTCCTCAATGGAAGAAAATTGATTCAATGTTTCCTGAGTTTGGTGGTGAGCCGAGGAATCTTCGTCTTAGACTGTGTACGGATGGATTCAATCCTTTCGTGAGTCTCAGTAGCACACATAGTGCTTGGCCAGTTTTGCTGGTCATTTACAACCTGCCTCCTTGGTTGTGCACGAAACGCAAATATGTGATGATGTCTATGATGATTTCTGGGCCGAAACAGCCTGGAAACGATATTGATGTCTATCTTGCACCTTTGATTGAGGATTTGAAGATGTTGTGGGAGGAAGGCGTCGATGTGTTTGATGCGTACAGGCAGGAGACATTCAAGTTACGAGCTATGCTGTTTACTACAATAAATGACTTCCCTACATATGGCAATCTTTCTGGTTACAGTGTGAAGGACTATATGGCATGTCCTATATGTGAGTTGGACACAAACTGCCACCAGCTTAAACATGGAAGAAAGACCGTTTACCTCGGTCACAGGAGGTTTCTTGATCGGTTGCATCCTTATCATAGACTAAAGAAGTGTTTTAATGGCTCATCTGAATATAGATCTGCTCCGACCCCCTTAACCGGGGAGGAAGTTTTCAGCCGTGTTAAGAATGTTAATGTGGTATTCGGTAAGAAACAGAAGAAGAAGACCGGTTATGAGAAGATCATTTGGAAGAAGAGGTCAATCTTCTTTGATCTACCTTATTGACGATTTCTGGATGTGAGGCACAGTATAGACGTGATGCATGTGGAGAAAAACGTCGGTGATAGTCTTGTTGGAACGTTGTTGCATATACAAGGGAAGACTAAGGACGGACTCAGTGCACGGTTATACTTTAGTTGAAATGGGTATAAGACAACGGTTGCATCCTATAGTCAGTGAAAATGGAAAGAGGGCTTATATGGAACCTGCTGCTCATACACTCTCTAAACAGGAGAAAAAAAGTCTTTGTGAGTGTTTACATGGGATCAAGGTACCGCAGGGTTATTCTTCTAATGTTAGTATACTTGTGTCTATGAACGATTTGAAGTTGGTTGGAATGAAGTCGCATGATTACCATGTATTGATGCAACAATTCTTACCAGTGGCTATAAGAGGTATTATGCAAGATGATGTGAGGATGACTATAACAAGACTGTGTATGTTTTTCAATGCGATTTGCAGCAAAGTCATCGACACTGAAAAGCTCGACGAGTTGGAAAATGAGGGTTACATTATATTGTGCCAATTAGAGATGTACTTTGCTCCAGCCTTTTTCGATATTATGGTGCACTTGATTGTTCATTTGGTAAGGGAGATAAGGCTATGTGGCCCTGTTTATCTGCGATGAATGTACCCTTTCGAGCAATTCATGAAAGTGTTGAAAGGGTATTCCAAGAACCCACATCGACCTAAGGCATCAATTGTTGAAAGATACTTAGTTGAGGAGGCAATGGATTTTTGCAAATCGTATCTAAAAGGGGTTGAGGAAATCCCCCGACATGAAGATGGGATCGGTAAGGGGGTACGGGGCGTTAAAGTGAAGACTATGTGCCGTGAAGAGGTGTTACTAGCACACCTGTACATATTGAATAATATGGAAGAAGTGCAGCCTTATTTAGACGAGCATAAGAGGATCCTGAAAGGAAAGAACCCGAAAAAGAGTGACATGCAGATTTCTAACGAGCATAATAGGACATTTATTGGGTGGTTCAAGGAGTATGTTGAAAAGGAGACTGGTGTGCCGGATACAATAAGATGGTTAGCTGGAGGGCCTCGTTTTAAGGTTGTTACTTGGTGCTCTTTTGACATAAATGGTTATTCCTTCTACACTAAGACCCAGGACAATAATAGCACAATGCAAAACAGTGGCCTGATGGTGGTAGCCGAAGCGATGCACTTCTCCAGTTCGAAAGATAAAAACCCAAGATTGGCTTCCATGGCATATTATGGCGTAATTGAAGAAATTTGGGAAGTTAGTTACACAAAGTTCAAAATTCCAATCTTCAAATGCAAGTGGGTTAACAATAGCGCATTTGTGATTGATCCCCATACTGGTATGATCTCAATTGATCTTCAGAAGGTTGGGTACAGAGATGAGCCTTTTATTTTAGCAAGTCACGCGAAACAGGTGTTCTATGTAATAGATCCCGCAAATAAGCAATTGTCTATAGTCTTGTAAGGTAAAAGGCAAAAGGACCGTGCTCCCAATTTAGATCTAGATGAGATACAACCTTTAGGCGCAGGACCACCTGAACCAAGTGAATTTGAATTGGTAGATGATGATGACCAATTTGCCTCTAGAAATGATCATTGTGAGGGGATATGGGATAACATATAAAGTGAGAACCTTTTTGAATTATCATGTATTAATTCTTGTTACTATTTTTGTTTTGGTTTTGTGAAGGTTGTGGAATTGTGACTCATCACATCTTTGATATCTTAACAGGTACATGGCAGACGGTGATAACAATCAGCAACGGAACGATCCCCCTCGGAGAAAGGGAAGAGGTCCGACGAAGCTCAATGACGTTGTTGTCCGTCAGGGGACAAATGTGCAGCCTATCCGTGTGGATTTTGACGATGACATGAATCCTATCGGGGAAGTTGGTGCGAATTTCATCAGCTACATCGGTTTTGTGGTGAGGAACCGGATAAGCATCTTGGTTAACGATTGGCGGAGAGTCAACAAAGACGTTAAGGATCAATGTTGGTCAGATATTTTGGTATGTTTTATCATTATACTTCTGTTTGTTCCTAATATGTATGTATTCTTATTTCCACTTAATTCAACTAATGTGTTCGTCATTTTTTTCAGCAAAACTTTGATGTCCCAAACACACAATTTTTTAAGGATTTTTGGTTGGGAGAAGGGCGCAGATGTGGAAGAATTTCAAGAATCTCCTGACAAGAGAATACGTCTTTGGAGACAAGTAGGGTCAAGATCCGGGTCAGAGCTATCCCAATATTGACCCAGACACTTGGAAGCAGTTTGTTGCATCACGGCTAGACAAAAAGTTCAAGGTCTGTATATTTCATAAATAGCTTTTTAACTTTGGTTAAAAATTGCACTGTTAACATATTATATTAGTTAGCTAACTTAGTCTTAGTTTCACAGGAGGAGAGCGAAAAACAAAAGAAGCGACAAGCGAAGAATATCTATAAGCACACGATGTCTCAGGGTGGTTACAAGTGGCTAGAGAAAAAGTTGACCCAGAAACAAATTGCAGAAATGGAGGAAGCGGCACGGTCCGATCCTACCTTTGTTGTAGAGCCTCTGCCGCCCTTCCCACGTCATACGAAATGGGCTGAGGGAAGGAAGAATAAAGAAGGAAAATTTGTGACTCCGGAGGTTGAGAAAGTTGCACAGAGGATTGTAAGTATTTTACTTGGTTGTTTATGCATTTAACTTGTGGTTTTGTAGCACATTGCAAATTACGATTTTGTTGGGTCATTACAGGAAGAACTTGAGGAGCAAGCCACCCAAGGGTCCTTCACACCTTCTGGGAGGATGGACATCCTTGCCACGGCAATTGGGAAGCTCGACCACCACGGTCGAGTTATCGGGGAGCTGAGGAATGTAGGGCTGACCAAGTATTTCGGTCGCAAACCCCGATCTTACCCCCGTAGAGAATCCACTGAGGAGATTGTGGCCAGGGCTCGGGCAGAGATCAAGGCCGAGTTCCAGGAACAGTTGGATGCACATATCCAGCAGCTTAATGGGCAAATGGCGGAGCAGATCCGGATGCAGGTTGAGGCACAGGTCCGAGCATCTACCTACAGCTCGGACTCTCGTCGAATTCTTCTGGACAAAATAATCAGGTTTGATCATCTACTAAATATGTTGATTTCCATATTCCAGGTTCATCAATTATAGTCTTACTCTGTATATTTTCATCCCTTGCAGGAGTCTCTCGGTACCGCCGGTCCAAGCGGCAAAGACAGCTGCAATCAGCCTGGACAGTTAGGATCAATTCATGAGGACGACTCAGATCCCACACCAGAAAACAACCCTGACTATGGAGAGGAGTGTTATCTCCATCTTGATTTCCCTCGCCTGCGTGCGATAGCCAAAGCTCTCCAGTTCCCGAACGCCTCCCTCATACATAATTTTCCTATTGATGAGGACCAAGTGAAGGTGTCCGTTAAAGCTATCCAGAGCAATGAGGCGGGGGTAGATGTACCCTTTCCCGATCATGAAGTCACCAAACTAGGCGAGGCGATCGGGGCATTCATCTTGTGGCCTAGATATCTTGTACACAAGAGCCCGCAAACGGGGCCGGACCCGCCGGTTGATGTGGTATGTACACTTAAGTTTTGAGACTGCTTGTTTGATATTTTTTTGGTTTAGGCATAACATAACAATGATTTTTCCATCCCCTGCAGACCTTTTCAGATGAATATCCTTCTCTCCAGCTCCTACGGGAGATGCAACCAAATTTGGAGTCTGTGCCCTTTACGATGCCTCCAGGAGTAGTCAGTCCTGACCGTACATACAAATTTTTGCTTCACAGTTCCGAAGATATCAGGGAGTTTTTGCTGCTGCAGGAAATTGACCTTGGATGGCTTGAGTTAGCGACTATGTAATAAATGACTGTTACTTTTTATGTCTCAGCAGTATTTCTTATTAAATCCCTTTTTGATTTCAACTTGTCTATGATATATAGGTACTTCCACAGCTTGTGTAACAGATTAGGCAGGGGACAATACAGATTCTTCAGTCTAATGGCATTGGTGATGAGGGATAATTCCAATACCCCGTCGGAGAAGAGGAATTATGATGACAACATGCAGGCATACGTCAACCATCAAATGTCAGTGAACCGGGGAATTATCTATTTTGCACCTATTCTTGAAGAGTAAGTTTGATTGTTTCTTTTTGCCAACTTTTCATCATTATACACATTTGTAAATGTTATGATTATTTTTAATGTCTTTCAGTAAGCACTGGGCACTAGCTGTCGTTTGCCCTAAGGATCATTGTCTGGTTTGGTTTGACTCGTTGAGGCGTAATATAATCCCCTATCATAGAACTCTCCTATCGATGTGAGTAGTGTTAATATCTTTATCATATACTAGTGTCCCAAATAAATTAGTCCCATATATATGTACTAATTTTGGTTCCATTTTAGGGGTATATCTTAGTGGCATTCAATGGAAAAAACTGGTCAAGAACATCAAGACGTCGTGCTACAAAGACCTAGAGTAAGTACTTTTGATTTAAATTCTTTCAATGTTAGTCAATTGAGATTTATTAAATTGATTGCTATTAATTTATACCGTTTCTTGTGATTGAAGTGCCCTAGGCAACCGACCAATAAGGAGTGCGGATATTACGTCATGAAATATATTTTTGACATTATTATTAGTGAACGAACCGGATCATTCTCACATGTATAAGTTAAATTCTTGTATGATTAATACAGCTAATACATAAATATATATTGTTTTATATAATTTCTTTGCATTGATAATCACATCTTTATTGTTGCAGTTTTATGATACCAACACATTTACAGATGAAGATCTTGATTCAATTCGTGAGAATGTTGCTGAATTTTTGCTTTCGGAATTGGTTAATAGAGATGATTGATCATTGTACAAAATACTAAATTGTGTAATACTAATGGTTAATTTGTGAAGTAGTAGTAAACACAAGTTATATATGGTTAGTATGATTGATTACTTATATGTTAGCTTGGTTGATTGCTATTTGTGGTGAATCTGTTTTCTGAGACAGCAAAAACAAGAAAAAGAAAATGGGATCAAACGAAAATATTAAAATTTAATTTAAAAAAAAAAATCCACGTCACATGTTTAGAAACATGTGACGTGAAATATGCTTGCAAGAAACCACGTCACTTATTATCCAAATAAGTGACGTGGTTTCTCCAAAACCACGTCACATATATTAAAAAATGTGACGTGGTTTATAAGAAACCACGTCACTTATTTGGCTAATAAGTGACGTGGTTTCTCCATGCCACTTTCCACGTCACATGTTTTCTATACATGTGACGTGAAATCTCAGCCATTTAATAAAAAAAAATCATTCAGGGACTTATCTACGTCGCTTGTTTCATAAGTTGTGACATGGAAAATATGACTTTCCATGTCCCCTATTTCAAGTGACGTACAATCTCCATTTTTTCTAAGTCACTACTTTTTATGTCACATAAAAAAGTGACATGAAAACCCTGAAATAAGAGACATAGAATCCCCTTTCTGCACTAGTGTCACCTTTCCTCAAACCTTCATTGATTCTCTTTGAAAATTCTATTTTATACCCTTCATGAATCTTTTTTTTTAAAAAAAGTTTTGGAAACTTATGCATCTGTAAAATCTCCAAAATCGCTGACTTTATAAAAGAACATACTTACTTCAGTTGCCCCAGAAATACTTGCAACATTCCTAAGAAACAACCCCTTTTTAATCATCAATTAGGAGAGCTTCATTTTCCCATTAAAGGTAAATCACTACTTAATGGACCAATCTCTACTTTGAATCACACCCTACATGAGTTACACAAAATCTAAAAATCCATGCAACTTTCTTTTCACTGCCCATCATTCAGTTCTTGAAAGCACTAAGCATTAGATTTAAACTTACAACTATCCTATTTTAACCAACCTAAGAACTCATCTTATTCAGAAACATAAACTTTATTAACACTACACAAACCATTGTAATATTCTACTAATTTCAGATTCACAGCAAATGTGAAGCTCATATACCAACTAATTCAAAATCATCTTCTCCTTTGCTCTTCAAGAAACTTTAACCATCTAAGATATCCTTCCAATCTTTAGAAACATAAACCAATAAGGTACAGAATCAGTTCCAACTTCAAACTCAAGCCTCCATTAACCAATTCTTACCTATTAAGCAAACACGAGATATGCATGCGTAATTTACACTTTCCCAAACAATTCAATACATCAATCATCTAAGTGAAAACCAAACAAAAGAGAATTAGCTAATATTTCCCATTTAAACATAAATGAACATACCATTCCTTAATCATTTTCAAAATCCCTTTTATCTCCAAAAATTGAACTCTTGAAACATAGTTCCAAAGCACCTAAACCCTTCCCTTATCAATAGATCAAGACTTACAAAACTCAACTCAGTACCTCCAACAAATCTAACTACTAAACCCTTCAATGGTTCTTCCATAAATTTGTAATTTTTCCAACTCTTGAACCATAATCAAACAATTTCCACTAAAGTAAACCTTTAAAACAGTAATCCAAAGTTCAAGATCTAACATAAAATCATATTCAAACCTCATTAAACCTCTAGGCATAATTCTGGTAACTTTAAGAATTTCTTACTATCAAGAAACAAAAATTCATATCATTATGAATTCATATTCTAGTTTCAACCTGAGTCAAAATCCTCATTAACCAAATTCTTATTTCTCAATTTCGGTTAACTTTCAAAAATGAATACAACCATACCAATTCATAACTAGTTCATCTTTAATATATTGTAAAATTCCTTTTATCTATCAGTTACTTAAGAACAGAGACAAAGCAATCATCCATAAACCATTAAGCATCAACTTCATAAATCCATACAAGATCAACATTAATTCCCTAGTCCCAAAAACCCCCCATTGACCACACAGTTAAAACAGAACAGGAAACATAGGGAGCAAAATTTAACCAAATTAAGCAACAAATTAGCTTAGCCCAATAAGCACCAGAAATCAGTGAGCAAAAAGGGAAGAAGATTCGAATGAATAGGAAGAAGAACAAGAAATCTGACGCAAAGCACGACAGCCTAAAGGGAAGAAGAGAAACTAAACACCTAACCACCTTCATACACAATCATTCATCAGCAACAAATCACAAAATCACACTCTTTAACACACTAAAAAAATATCAGTGGCTCAGAAGAACGAGAATTCAAAGAAACAGAGGAGAAACAAGACAAGAGCTCGACGAACAGTAACAAGAATTGGGGGCTTTTGAAGAGCATCGGCCAAACACCAAACAAAGCGGAATTTTGAACCGGAATCACCCAGAATCACTAAGAACAGCGATGGATGAACAATAGTACCAAGCAGAACAAATTTCAAAATCCAAGTAAAACATCATGTAAGCTCAAATTTTTTTTGGGAAATTCGTCTATTATACCTTATGCTTCAATTAAATCGGTTCAAACTTCCAAAATAATCCAACTCATTCAAATCCTCACTCACAAACGACGCTAAACAGAAAAACAAAGGGTAGGAGAAAAGAGAAAAGGCTCACCTAATTCGAAATCAGGTCTTGCATGGGCAAGAAGAGGCCGCCATCGCCGAAAAACGCCACCGTTGTCGTTGGAGCTCTCTTGTTCCGTCGAGAGAAATGGAGAGAATGAGAAGAAATCGAAAAATGGAGAGAGAGAGAGAGAGAGAGGGACAAGGGAAAAGTGATGGGAATGAGAAATGGAAAGGTAATAAGGAAGGAGGAACATGTGGGAGTATAATGAGATAAGAAGGAGAGAATATATTTTAATAGGTTAGTTTACCATTTTGTCCCTTCTTCTAAAACTGAAAATATTTTTAACTAGGAGCAGATATTGTCTTTTTCACTTCCCCTTTCCTATTTTGCCTTTCAATGATATTTTTATTTACCAATACTATTTTCAGATAAATCCGAATTTACTCCCAAAATAATTTCTCTAGATATACTTTAATTTCCAAATTTATTTATGAGGCTTTTTAAATATTAAACAATACCCCAAGGTTCTAATTATTCCCTTATTTAAATTCATCTTCTAACTATTTTTCCTTAATTAATAAAGGAAATAAACCCTAAAAATTCTTAAAAATACCTAAACATCATAAATTTATTTTTTATTTTTTTTAATATTTTAGTAACATTCCCAAAACCTTAAATAACTCCTTATTTTCTATTTTCTAAAATTTGGGGTGTTACAATAGGTGTCCAACAGACCAAGTAGCTTAATGAGACTTCGTCCAGGAACCTCCTTCATTTTTCCCAACATCTCAAAAGGCTATTTTGGAGAAAGGACGCATCTATAAGGCACTGCTTATAAATATGACACAACAAAAGCAAAATAGCTAGGTGATAAGTAAAGACAAAGGTCAGTTTCTGTTTCTTGACATGAAAGCTCTTGATCCAATGCCCCTCCAAATATGTAATGGCAGTGATCACAATATTGGCTACCTTGACAAAGATTAACATCTCTTTAATTATAGTCACAAGGAATCGGCACATTCCTAGCCAACAATAAATGCTACATGCTGCAATAAGTGACATCTCTGCAACTGTAGTTTCAGGAAGTCGCAATGAGTATAAAAGTATGAGACGTCTAGCAACAAAACGTCTTGGTGGAGCAAATTGGTTCTAGGTTGGCTTGAAAAGTGCCCACGCATCACTTACAACACAAGAACATGATATTTTCCATCCAAAGTAGATAATTCCAATTTGAATCCAATCAACATAAAAAATTCTAGTGGTCGTAAAGCCCCCTTCTTAATTGTCATTGCATTTGGAACAAAATCCTGAGCATCGTAAAAAATCCATACAAGTAAATTATCTGGCTTGCTCATTGGTGCAAGTAGAAGCAAAACCGATCCCTTCGTATTCATTGATTCAGCTCCCACAAAATAAGAAAGCAATAAAATGCCAGTTAATTTCCTTTCAATGGAAAATTGTCCATCTTTCTCAGCTTTAGTCAATAGGAGATATAACGCTTCAAGAATATACCTCAATAAGCATAACAATTTCAGGACTCGGGCAACAAGAGACCATAGTTGAGCAAAAATAGAATACCCAAATAAGTCCTTCCAATTCACCTCGTGCACATGCGTTTCAGCTACAAGTAAGCGGTATGCCTCTACCATAACAACAGGATTGGTTGATTTCATGGGAAAGACAAAATTGTGGGAGTCCAACTTTTGGCATATTCTTACAAATTCAAAAGCATATTCAACCATTCCCCTAGGAGAATCACCTTAATAGCTCATCATACGATCAAAAAGACTGTCATGGTTTGTCCCAATGCGCATTGCTCTCCCATAGTTTGTACATTTCTCCACTAATGATGTGAGAACCTGTTTGACATGTTCAAGTTCTTCTTGGTAGCCTTCTTCTGTGTAAACCAGTTTTTCGGATTGAGCCCCTCTGGCAACAAAAAATTCGAACACAGTAGCGCCGAGTACCAAATAGAGAGCTCCATTGAGTTCATTAATGGAGTAACAATTAGTTGCTTCTTCTGCATCTTTATCCTGTGCGATTTTCCTAGCCCTTCGTGCCGACATCGCAAACTGTGGGTTGAAGGAAAACGACTCCATTTCATCTTGACGCAACATCTTCAATTGCTGGTTAATGGGTTGGGCAAGGTAGGTGAATATTTGGGCCATTAGCTGATCATAGTCAAGCCCGATTGGTTTGCTTCTCCAATTAAATATAGGACTTCTTCCCCAATAGGCCTTGTGAACCCTAACCAAGATCCAATTTCCCTGAGAGATTTCTGCAACTGCTTCTGTCTTTGAGAACCTGAAAAACAGAGGCCGATTCCACTGGCTTACATCAGACGCGAAATCATCCTAAAAAAATTCCTCCCATGTATATTCAACAGCAATTTTAGCTTCCATTGGTCCATGAATGGCAACACACTTCATCGGATGTTTGGGTTGATCCATAAGCATTGTTGTAGCTGCATATTCGGCCACTAGTGCACACTCCTCAGTCGTTATGCAATCCTCTTCAGAATCTGTGTTGATAGTGTTTGCATGAGATTTATGTCCTTCCATGGTCCCAACCTCAACACAAACAGCTTTAACGGCAATGTTAATGTCACTTTCAATTTCAGCCTCTGCTTCGACGCTATCTTCAATTACATCTTCGTCTTCAACTTCCTCTTGTGCTTCTGCATTGACTTCTTCTCTAGTCATATCTGGTTCTCAATTCTGCTTGGCATCAGTCAATGTTGTCTCTACCGGTTCTGTTGGTAACTCTTCCTTAATCTCACTAAATCCTTCTTTCATCTTTGTTGATCTTTCCGCTACACCGTCGGCATACTTTGAGTACTTCTCCAGTATCCATTGCATGAGGATTAAGTTCGTAAGGAGTCCCATGGATGGTAATTGCTCTTATACCTTTGATGGAAAACAATGCTAAAAATATATTTGATTGATCTAAAAATAACCCTTCCACAGAGTGTAGGTCTAATGGAGGGAAACTAAACACAAGAACTAAGAAGAACAATGCAAAACATAAAGATGAAGAACAATAGATGGGAATGCATTCGGGAGGCACTCCCAACTCTCCCACAAATTCACTCCAAACTCCTCTTGCCCTTTCTCACAACAAGACCCCCTTTTATATAACGTTCTCTCTCTATAACTGATTGCACCATATTTTTATACACTTTTCATTGATAAAATCACCGGATTATTACATGTTCTTGGGGTAATTGCACTTAATTAGGTTAATTTATGACTTTTGCACACTTTGTTGAAATTTGTTCTAGTCAAGGGCAATTTGGGCATAATTAGCATGATTTATTGTTTAACCCATTTTCAAGAACATTTTGATGCTACCTTGGGCCTATTTCATTTATAGATCATGAGAGAATTGAAGAAAGAGGTTGAAAATGTCAAAAACAAGCTCAAAAAGTGAATCTGTCAAATTTGGAGCAAATTACGAAAATGCCACTCTTAGCCCACCTTTTCTGTCCTTCGCCGTGAGCCTCGCCGTGAGGAGTTAAGGCGAGGACCAGAAACTTCACCACCTTCTCTGCCCTTCGCCGTGTCCTCCCACGGCGAGGGCTAAGGCGAGGATGCTGATACATGCGCGAATTTTGCTGGTTTTTCGGGTTTTTAGGGTACCCATTGGGTGGATCCGACCCAAAACGACCTAGACCCGACTCTTAAACATAAAAATTGACCTAACACTCAATTTCCATCATCTTTTTCCATTCCCATTCACTCCCAAAACCCTAAACTCCTCTCATCTCTCTCATCCTTCTTCCATCTCCATCTTCTTCAACTTCCACCTTCTTCCACCCTCTCCTTCCATGGAACTTCACATGAGGCTTCTCCTTGGAGCTTCTCTTAGAGTTTCTATGTTTGATTGAGGAGCTCTTCATATCTTGAGGATGGGTTGATGATGGCTCAAGCATGGGTTCTTCATTAGGGGAGTTTTTCTTTGCTCTACATATGTATTTAGGGTTTCTTCTATGTTTATTTGAACTTCTCTTGTAGATGTTTGGATTTATGTATTGGATTGAGATTCTAGATATGTGTGGTTGGTGTTTGATTTTGCTAATTTGGATTGGGATTATGTATTAAGTACTTTATGGATTATATATGTATGCTTGATTAATTCTCCTTGATATTGAGTTGTTTGGCCATGTGTTGATGATTCTATCAAGTTGATTTATTTAGGGTATGTGTGTAATTGTAAGGGAAAGAAACATTAATCCAATCTAAGTTAGCTAATCACATCATGTATGAACTATTTTGTGTTTATTTTGGGCTATGAACACTTGAGTTATGAATTCTTATCTACATTGTGGTTGCATAAAGTTAATCTCATTTTAGTGGTTGCTAGTGGGCTTAATTCATTGCTTCCATTCATAATTGTTGTGGTTGCACTTTTATGAGAGCCACAAGTGTTTTGACTCAAAGTATTTCACACATCAAGTGGACCTTAACACTAACCCTAAGTAATGGCTATGAAAGTGGTTGCTAGATTAGTCATTAATTAGGGCCAGTAGACCCCTAGTGGTTGTTTGGGGATTATTTTATTAGACTTGATGAATTGAACCCCCAAATGATTTGAACCAATGTTTGCCACCTCACCTAAACTCAAGAGATTCCATTTCATTGCATTAACTTCACTTTACCCGTCCAACCATTCCACCTCATTAAGGAAAAGATCAAAAATATTGTAGTTAGGCTCATTTTGCATATTTCATATTAAAACCCAACAAAACCCCTTTTTATACTTCATTTGCATGACATTTAGTTTCCTAGGTTAGTCATTAGGCTCCTTGAGAGACGATCTGGGATCGCACCATTATAGTGCAATCCTTGGTTAATAAACAATTTTGCATTTAACCCCCAAGGCGATTTGGAAAAGGTTAAATCAATAACTGTCACATATGAATTACCACAAATACCCTCACTCACATGGTTCTCACCGCACATATTAATATTTCCCATGTGTCCATCAGATTCCCATTAATTCCTTAGCTAGTCTTGACAGGGGAGACTATATTCAGTTGTTACAATGTATTGTGATGTGATTTTTCAGAATGTTATTGAAGATACAATTTGAAGGATTAAAAGAATTTGATGATGCTTTGGGAATGGTAAATGAATTGGAACTTATTGTGTGATGTTTATTTATGTTAAATCAGTGGTTACCTAGACTTTGTATGAGTTTTTAAGAGTTAAAAATTATGTTTTAAGAGTATAGGTATTCATGAAGCATTTTCCAAAGGATGATAAATGATAAGTGTTTGAGGTCCCTAAAGGTATGAATTGGATCATGATTATATGCCTCAGGGGTTGACATATGGTTAATGTAACCACTTATAATCAAGTACCTTAAGAGGAGTTATGACTCTTTGAAATGGTGAAATGACTTTTAAAATTGAAAGGCTAGAAGGCTGTAAGTTTTAAAATTTATGTGTTTAGTTTAGCATGGATAATGTTTGAATCTGGTTTTTAATTATAGTTTTGAGGTTTAAAGGGTGATTGGGTGTTAAAGTATGTTTAGATTATATTTTAGAAACATTTTAAGTTTTGCTAACCATTATCTCTAAGCAATTAATAACTAAGTTTGAGGTCTAGTTCATAGTTATAGGCTTTAAATGGATTGTTGATATTTAGCAACGGAGATTGTCTGAAATGATTTATGGTGGCTGTCTTGAGATTTTTCAAGGGTTTATGAGCATTGAAGTGGTAAATTAATGTTTTAGGCTCTCAAACCCAAGACTATTTTGAACTGAGTTTTCAAATAGATATTGTTAATTGGCTGATTATAGCAAAAAGACTTATGAAGGTTACATAATGTTTAGAAGCTGGAAATTTCCTAATTTTATTGAAGGGTGTGATTTGATTTATGATGCTTTATGAGTGATGTCTAAATCTGTTACGTTTGCTACTCAATGTCTTCCTAGAGTAAGTGATTTCCTAGTGAAGAGCACCACTCTCGAGTGTGTGTGCGTGTAGCGCACTTGGATCCGCCCTTCAAGAAAAAAGAAGAATCAAGGGGATAGTGGAAGCTAACCCCCGGGTATCGTTCACTTGAGGAGCCTAAATGCAAAAGATGACCTAGTAGCTAAGATGTAAACTAACAAAAGCAGGTAAAAATATTGTATTTGGTTTTTGGTATAGAATAGATGCAAAAGGTATGATATGTTCAAAAGTAAAATAAAAATAGGATAAAAGTGAGATTTGGATGGGAAAGGAAATGGAATGGAAATGGAATCATTCTTGGCGAATGGAAACTTTTGGGATTCATCGCTTCTAAAGGTTTTCAAGGAGTTTAGTTGATTTTCTAAATACCCCTAGAGGGACCCCTCTAGGCTAGGCTTAGGTTAACTTAATTAATGCCAGAACCCCGCACATTACTTAATTTAACTTAAGTTGATTAAGTTCAAAATCAATGTGAATTTGCTAATCGTAAGGGGCTCCTAATCCAACAACCGGGACCTCGAATTGCCACTTAATTCATCCTAGAGTTTAATCGATTATTGGAACCCTACATAATAAATCAAGACTCTAGGATTTAAGCCCAATGCCACTCATGCAATTTGGCAGACTCAAGAACTAACTAATCATGCAAGACTTTAAATCTACAACTTGGGCCACCCCACAATTGCACTTAATTTCTCAATTAACTCTAACTCATTGATGGCCACCCAAACAAAGATTAAGGTTGAAAAGAGTAATTACCCAATGTCTAAACACAATTAATTAATTCCTATGCCATTCCATTCATGCAAAACCACTTAACATTTTTTTATCCCACTAACCAAGCCACCTTGAGTTAGCACATAATTTTCACAAAGAGAATAACAAAATCATGAACCCATAAATTTCATCAAACTCAAAGTTAATGTAGCACAATGTCAAGTATTCAACAAGAAATAAACAAGATAAAATAGTTTCCAATCCTTATATAACAAGTAGAAATGAAGAACACAACCAAATGTCATAAATATACTCCTAGAAACCTAGAAAAGCATAAATACAACAAGAGGAAAAAGGATTAGAACTAGAAAAACTCCCCTATTTAAGCTTCAAGCTTATCCCTTGGCTCCCACCACTAAGAATGGTGGAGCCTAGCTGCTACTCCATGGGAAGAACAGCAACCAATGTGGGAAGGAAAGAGGCCATGGATTTGGGTGGAAGGAAGTGAGAAAGATGAAGATGGAGAAGAGAGAGAGCTAGGGTTTGGAAGTGAGTGGTGGCTCCAAATCTGCCCTAATGGGGTCTAGCTTTCGTGTTTTATGTCCCTCAAGTCGGGTCAAGTGAGTGGGGTTCAAGTTGGATCCGAATTAGGCCCAAAAACGCAACTGAAATTCTGCAGAATTCGTGCAGTTCGCCGTTCGCTCGCCGTGGTGAGGTCGCGGCGAGCTGCTGTTGCTTCTGGAACTCTTCTAGCTTTCTCGCCGTGGTGAAGCCACGGCGAGCTCACTCCTTTTCTGGAATTTAGGGCCTATTCGCCGTCTGACTCGCTACGGCCTTCAATTCTGCCTCTTTTGTTTGGCCTTTTTCTTCGTCCTGGGTCTGATCTTTTGGTCCTGAGCGACCCTGCAAGTGACAATAAGATAAAACCAAGATCAAATAGCCCTATAAATTAATTAATACAATTAATCTACAATTATGGCTAATTACTCCTAATTTTACACTCATTTTCCTTGAGAGTTTGGGATATTCAATTTGACATTATCAGACCAAAACTTTCATCTTAATCATGTTAATTGCCTCAATTTAAGCATATAAAAGCATTACAAATCAGAGATTTGTCACCTAGCTATCTAAACTAGTTCATGTAAATTGAATGGTGAAGAAATAAAAAGGAGCCTTAGTATGTTGATAATGGATATAAGTGTCTATGTGATATGATGTAATCTTGTTGACAACTCTGAGATCATAATAGTAGAAGTTTGAAAGCTAAGTATAGTTTTAAAAAGAATAGTTTAAATTATTTATTCAAACATTGAGAATAAGAAACATTAATTAGATTAGATTAATTAAATGGTTTGCTAATTATAACAAATTGTAATTTTTCACAGATATAAAGAATTGGGATAGTATCAAGCATTTAGGATCTGAGAGAGACGTATATGTCATATGTCATATATATAAATATAGTTTAGATCCTAACCTAAACCTAACTGTATATAGGTTTTAAGAGTTACTTGAGCTCTTTAAAGTGAAAGGGAAAGGAGCCGATTCAGAAATAATTTCTGGTAACCTGGTAGTAATTTGATTCCATGTCATTGATTGGATATGCATAATTACATATCATCTGTTACAAATTTATAGTAAGCTTTTAATCTTTCTTCGTTTGTGGCCTCATCCTTGCACCTATAATCGAAAATTAAAGTACATATGAGGTAATTTTAAGTTCATGAATGTGGAATACACAAGTTAAAAGCCTAATATGCTCAAATTATCATCAGTATGCAATTAACTTCTTAAATATGAACCATACATGCAATTGTACTTAATTCCCATAGAATTATCATAAATTGAATGCTAATTTCCCATTATTGGTGGTTAAAATGGTATAATAATCATGCACAATCAATTAGGCATGTCCAATCGATTGCAAACAGATTATACTCAGATTACATGCTTTCTCTTATCGATCACTCAATATACTCTAATCGATTAATGCTCTCTGATCGATTAGCCTTAGATTATGTTTGGATTATACTTTGGTTCCTCTGATGATTTAAAAGGAAAGGCTTAATCGGTTACACTAAGTCCTTCTAAGTTCTGTGATCGATTAATGCTCTCTGATCAATTAGACTAAGTTCTCTTAATTTCTAGATTGATTACACAAAGTCCCTGATCGATCATAGCGGTCTTTGATTGATTGGGCAACTATAATCCTAACTTCTAATCTGAACCTGATCTGATCCTGATCAATTTGGCTTTAAGTTTCTTAAGTTGTGATTTGAACCTGATCGATTAGACAACACTTCAAGATTTTCTATCAGATTGTTACTAAGTTATCCCTGATCTTTACCCAACCTTTCTTTATGCCTAAGTTATGTTTAGTTATCATCAAAACTCATTATTCTAACAAAAATCACCATTTAAATTATTATAAGGGAGACCCCATTAACAACTCAACAAGACTTCGCTCACAACTGAATAAGCCTCCGTTAATAGCTGAATACGGTCAGTAATATTAACATACATCTTACATCAAAATATTAGTTCATTATTGTTCATATTCAATTGTTAACGAAGGCTTATTCAGTTGTTAACGAAGGCTTATTCAGTTGTTAACGAAGGCTTATTCAGTTGTTAGCGAAGTCTTGTTGAGTTGTAAATGGGATCTGATGCGAAATGTCATATACGCCAGTAACAACTCAACAAGCCTTCATTGACAACTGAAGAGGCCTTCGTCGACAACTCCATAAGCCTTCGTTAACAACTGAATTTGGTAAGTAATTCCATTTTATTGCATTCAAGTCCCTAGGGACTTGGTAATAATTTTGAGATTTCAAGGGACCTTAGAGTAATAATTTGTCTTACTTGAAACTAGGGTGCAATTTTCCCTTATTATAGTTCATCGATAAAAATTTTAGGATGTTACAAGTGACTTTTCCTAAATAAAATTACGTTTTAAACCGGTTTCATATAAGGACGATTAAGATAATTCTTTTTTGATATAATTAATATTCAAACAATCGCTCTAGAAACTAAATAAAATAAACTTTAAAAAATTTCAAATTTGTATTTTAATTATATTCTAGACCAGTTACTTGTATGTATAAGCAGTTTAGCAATATTTTTGCAGAACAGATATATATATATATATATATATAAATACCTTTTCATTTTCGAAGAGACTCCTGAGTTACCATGGATCGTTGTAGCTTCCAACTTAAAAGTGTATGTGGTTAATAGATGTATATGTCTCTTCAAATTCTCAATTTCAACAATGAATGTTAACCCTTTAACCCTTTATTTAAACATGAATATTAACTCTTCTCCGTTACTATTTCTTAGTATGTCTTCCAGAGCCTCTACATGCTCAATCTGCACCACCTCCCTCCTAGTAATAAAGACTAAGCCTTGAGAGAATAAATGTGTTTTTTAGGAAAATCATCACTACATGCTTTTTTAAATAAATTATTTATCTCATATATTAAGGATAAAAGGAAGGAAAATAAGATTTATTGTTTCAGAAAACTTCTTCGAAAGTCACTTCACATAAAATTTGTGTAACATTAATTAAATTTTCGACAATTACTATTCAAATAAAAAGGTTCATGTGATTATTTTGACATTAATAAACCAAGTCCCTACTTATTTGATGAATGGCATTTTATTTTACTAACTTGAAAAACGCGACTATCTTAATAGTGGTACTATGATTATATATCATAAAATTATGACTCAAAGTCTCACACTTAAAACATGGAAAAGAAAAGTATATATGGTCTATGACAATATGACTAGTGCAGTAGTGCCCCAAAGCTCGACGCTTAATAATCGCTTTCCATATGCTTTCGTAAATGAAAAGATATTCTATTATTAATATTAGGCCAAACTACATGTAACCCCATCAACTTTAGGTGAATTACATATAATCCCCTCAACTATAAAAATTTAAATCCTACATCTTAATCTTTTAGATTTTGACCCTAAATCTCCTGCCATTAAAATATGAGTTAGATTTAACGGAATACATGCCATATCAGATTATTAAAATTTATGTGGCAGAAAACATATTATTTTTCATTTAATTTATTCATTCACTCCGACTTCAAACACACAAGGACATTTTAGTAATCTACATCTACTAATAATTATTCCGCAGATTCTGAATCTTGAAAGAGACATTTTCTTCTCTTGATCGGAAAGCCCTTTTTTCCCAGTTACTTGATTATTCTACATATCTATATGCCAATCAAATCCCAATCCAACACTACGCGTCATTTCTTGTTCTAATTCCTACACAAACAAGGCGTCCATCTATCTGATTACTATTCCAGTTTCTCTCCAACAAAGCAAAATATAGCCATGCAAACAAATAACTTTACTTTTGCATGTCCTAAATAGGAGTTGGTTTCTCTTACCTAAAAAAAAATAAATAAATAGGAGTTGGTTTGAAGGCTTGCATTTTCTTTTTTGACAACAAAAGATAGGGAATATTAATTTTTTTCCCATGGCTCTCCACTTTATCAACTCTGGTCTCTTATGGCCCCTTACCACTGATTTCATCACATCAATAGAAAGCCCCACCTTTCACCTCCAACTTTATCCACCGATGCTATCCAATTCACAGCGGGTTCAGATTTCCTCCATCTCACCCCACATGTCATCGACAAGAAACTTGGAGGCACCGACCGGAGATCCGTACGGCAGTCGTCACACGATTAGTTCGAAAAGTACTGCAGAGATCACATTTGCAATCTGTACTTCCAAGAGCCATACTGCAGAGATACAACTGGGCAACACCACCGGAAGACGAGAAGAAGGAGAGACGGCCATATTGCCGCACGAAGAAACCCTAGCCATCTTTCTATTTTATAATCCTTTCCTCAAGTATCATATTTATTATACTCCCTCAGGTCCTAAATATAAGATCACTTTGACTTTTTTGAAAAAATTTTAGGATACAAAATTAATCACTTTAAATTGTATATAGTTATCTTTTTTCCTCAAAACTACTCTATTCTACACTACTACAAAAAACACTTTTCATGTCTCTTTTTTTTGGACTTTTCACGTCTATTTTTAGTGGGACTTGGATAGAGGAGACGTAGAAAGTCGGAACTTTCCACGTCTCATTTTAAATGTGAGACGTGGAAAGTGGCCACTTTCCACGTCTCACATTTAAAATGAGACGTGGAAAGTTCCGACTTTCTACGTCTCCTCTATCCAAGTCTCAACGTGGAAAGTGGCCACTTTCCACGTCTCACATTTAGATGTGAGACGTAGAAAGTGGCTAGTGCCAACTTTCCATGTCTCTTTTTCAAAAATGAGACGTGAAAAGTGCCAGTTTCCACGTCTCATGTAACACCTAAAATTTTCTACTATATTATAGCAATTTTAATTGAATTATAACCACTTTCCAATGTCAGAAGCCCAAAAATACCGAAAATTTAAAACTTTTTCTTTTAAAACATTAAACCAACTTTCTTTAAGTTGGAATGGGCTTTTCAGACAAATTGGAACGACTTAAAACTCTTTATAAAATAAAGCGGTTAATAAAACAATTAAAAGTACATTAACATTCTCAAGGTATCTACTTTTAATTCATAGTACTTAAGAAAATTAAATTCCTTTTTATAAATTTATACAATTCTATTTTCTATACTTTCTACCATTAATTTAATAATTTAATTTTACAACATATACAAATAACATTACTAAGATATTTAACTACTATGATAAAACACTCTCATAGATAATCTTACTTTTAAATTAAAATCTTAATTTCTTCTAATCATCTTCCAGCACTCGTGCCTTATCTCAACCATCTCACTATACTCCAGTTTCTCTGAAAAACAGCAGTTCAACGCAATTTATGTCATTAACTGTAACTTTTATGCATGCATTGTCATGTATATATTTTATAAAACTGCATGAATAATGATAGTCTTACTCCTATTAATCTGTGTGCGATCCGCACCTACCAACCACTGATAACGATATTTTCGTTAACTAGTGGAGACTCTACTTGCAGGACTTCTCGTTATAGCATTTAAAGCCATAACTAACTGTTTTGGCAAAGGGGTAGCGAACCACCTAAGCCTGAAGTACTCCATCTGAGGAATAAAAACTTACCAACTAGATGCAACAGATTCCACAAAATAATACATGCAATTTAATTGTTACTGAAATAAACTGTTACCTGGATACCAGTACTTAGTCCTGATCTGCTCCTTTCTTTTCCATTGATCTCCTCAACTTATGCTACTATCAAGACCTATTTACATGTAATATATAATAAATTAATACCTATATTCCTATGTAATTATCCAGCGTCTCTCTCGGGTCCTAATATAATTAATACTACCCCATTCTTTGTATTAGTGAAATATTTCAGTTTCCTATAATTATCTTATCCCATTTAAAAATTGAAAGTCAATTATAAATAATTTATTCTTATTAATCCTTTCAATCTCACTATATATATTTCAGTTATAGTCCTAATTTAATACCAATTACAAAGTTATTTAATCACTATTACATATATGTACACACACATAATCACATACAATCAGACAAAATCAACCTCTTAACTTCTACATCACTCCTAACATCAGGTTAAACCATAATTGATCATCTTCTCTTATCATCCATAAGTCCCTAGAAATTTCCATAAAATTATGATTTCAAAAATCAATCTAATAAACAGATTTTATTTCTACAAATGATACACTAATCCTTACTTTCACTAATTCTATCTTCCTTATCCATCTTTAACTTACTGAACAAAAGGAAATCTAATACTACTGCAGTTATCCACATCATCAGTTCCAAATCATTGACTAACTCAATTTAATTAAACATCAATCATTCCTTTTTCCAAAATCTTCTACTTTATCAGAACAACTAGATAAAGAATCAACACTCTAATAAATCCAGAATTTCTCATAAATTATAGAATTCCAACATACAAGTTATGATTCCAACTTAATCCTCAATATTAAGACCAAAGATAAAGCATGAACTTCAAATCCATAACCTCAATCAACTTGTTATATTTAACTCCTAAACTTTTTGAATCATAATTCCAACCAAGATTCCCCACAAACACTTCTAATCCCATTTCCCTTTTCTATCCCTAAAATTAACCACATACTAATTTAACCTTAGGGAATATATCACCTTAGTCATTACTTTAAAACTCTTAATTTCTTACTTAAAGCTTACTTCTTCCATCCCTTTTTATATCCCCCAACCATTTATTCATCACTAACAATCCTTTATCTCCCTTTCAGCCTATGCTCAACATCAATTAATCTCCTAACGTTCCATATTAACTTGAGTAGTCTTAAACATCTTTCCACCCACAATTAAGGTATACCAAGCTTCAATTAAAATCTCACTGAAACTAATCAATTGGGATTCAAAGTACCTAAACCTTCTTTCATCCTCTATTTTTCATAATCAGACAATATGAATCATTAATCCCTTGTCCCTTTAAATTCTCCTTGATCCTCAAATCCTCAAATAACAATAGTACAATTCATTCAATCTTTCAATAACCCCATTAAGGGAATCCACATGTCAAGACCTTTAAGCATTCAAAGCCACATAGATCACACCTTATAATCTAATCTACTTAATTCCAATTTAAAACCTCAAATTTCCAATTTAAGTAACAAGAAATTAAGCTTCTAGATTTCCTTCTAAAGCATAATCATCACCACTGGATTTATTTCTCACAAAGAAATTCCAGATTCACTAACAATAACAAAGTCTTCAACACCTTAATCTTTACAATCCTAGAACACACTAAAAATATATGTCCATTGCTTGACTTTTTAGGTGCCTTAAACCTAACAAGTTTAGAACTTTCCAGATTTAATTAACAATTCAAACCACTCACCAAACAACCACAATCAAGTTTCATACTTAAATAACTTCTAACACAATTTTAGTTTTAACATTTTAAAACAATTGGAACTATTAAATCCATCAAACCTCAACTTTTGCTTTTCCACACAAGTTGTTTAAACAAAGAAGGAAAGCAGAGAAACTTTATAAACTTGATGAGATCGTAACCTAATTAAGAATCTGTAAACATATTTAAAGTGTGGTTTAGATATTTAATTCATTGTTTACCTATCAAAGAAATCTAAAGACCTATTAAGCATTTAAAATACATCATCACAACTTCAAGTATTCCAATCATCATTTTGAATTAAAGGCAGTAATGTGAATCTTACCAAAATTCGCTTCAAACTTTTAAACACAAGTTTAAATCAGTTTCAGGTTCTAAATTCACACTTAGATCCCAATTCTACCAACAAGTTACTAATGTCAATATTAATGAAATAGCCATTCGTATTTGTTTAATTGTTCATAAGCTCATTACACAAATACTCCATCCTGTAAACTTAAAATAGCATTCCAATTGATTATAATTCCCAGAGTACTAGCTGAATATGTACATATCCTTAAATAATCATAATAAGAAGACACGTACTAATCATTATTCAACCCTTGAAAACATTAAGCAATTGATTCCAAATTAGTTTCTAGCTTCAACCGAAATACGCATACATGGAAAGAAACCAGAAACTTTCAATCATCATCATCATGGGACTTCAATTACACCTAATATAACAATTTCATTCCTATATATACACATACACAAAACTAAAGCATATTAAAACAGGACAGAACACCACAATTAATTTTCCTTTCACAGTATAATTTTTAAACACGCAGAATTCTCATTTAAGCTCTTGCATTATACCTTCATATAGGCCAAAATAGAATAGAGGCAGTCAAGCATATGGGGAACACTTTGATTACTTAAAATAAGGTAGAAAATTGCTGTGATAACACATGCTTCAGCATTCCACAATTTCCAACCCAAAACAAAGCATCAATAACAATTTATACTCCCTACATCTAGTTAAACCTTAATCCCACTAAATTAACCATCATAAATTTTTCCTTCCCCTGTAATAGGAACTGTCGGCCAGTGCAGCACAAATCAGGGAAAAATTACAACAACATATATTCAATTTTAACATCAATTTCATCTTCTTCATCATAGGCAGAAACATCAACAAAAGAACAGAAATTCAAACAAGAAATCGGCAGAATAAGGAAGAACAAGAAGATGATCAGAATCAAACTACTCAGAGAGTCATTCCAGTATTTCAGCTGAACATATATCACAACAGAGCAGAAATTCACGCAGAACAGAGGAAGAACAAATATTTAAACCTCAAAGAAATCGGATCACAGAGAAAACGAGCAACCAAGATCACATCCCAAAATTCAACATATAAACTTATTTCTTAGCTCAATCTTGCTCCTAATTGAGTTTAATTAAAGTTTCAATTGATTCTTGCCAAGAAACCGCCGTGAACAGCGACGGTTGAACAGTGATAGGAAGAAGAAATTTGGGAAAACTTGATCAAACACCAAGTTACCTCTTAAACCCTTCCCTAAGAGTGATTAATCGAAGTATAAGCTTCGATTTCACTGATTTATAGCTTCTAAAATTCCCAAAATCCGGAATTGATTCCCCCTCTACTCGCTTAAAATCGGACCAAAAAGAGGAAGAAAATGAAGGAGAAAGACTTACCCAAGTCTGACCCATACTTCCCGTGTGTTTCCGCCACTCCTCGCCATCGCTCGCCGCTGATCACGTTATCGTCTGCAGTGGCCGTTCAAAGGAAACAGAGAGAGGATGCGAGAGAGAGTGTTTCGGGTGAGGGAGAGAAAGCAGAGAGTGGAAATGAATAAAAGGAAGAAGAAGGAACACGTGTGACATATGTATTAAAAGGTGGAAGGCTAATATTTTTAATAGGTATTTTGCTATCTTGCTATTCCTTTTATAATTAAAGATATTTTCAACTAGGGACAGATATTATCATTTTTATTTTCTCTTTCCCATTCTGCCCTTAGATGGTAATTTTATTTACCATTCACATTTACAAATTAATCTGAATTTAGTCCCAGAATAATTTTTCTAGATATATTTTAATTTCCAAATTTATTAATAAGACTTTTTAAATATCATACAATACCCCAAGCTTCTAAATATTCCCTTATTTAAATCCATTTTGAAACTTAAATTTTATCTTCTAATTATTTCTTTTTGCTTCCTACAGAAAATAAGCCTTAAAAATTATTAAAAATATGTAAAACATCATAAATTTATTTTTAATGCTTTTTAATATTTTAATAATATTCTCAAAACATTAAATAATTCCTTATTATCTCTTTTCTAAAATTTGGGGTGTTACATCTCACATTTAGATGTGAGACGTAGAAAGTGGCCAGTGCCAACTTTCCACGTCTCTTATTTAAATAAGAGATGTGGAAAGTCTTTTTTTTTTCTAAAAAAGGGATATTTTCTTCTGTAACACCAAAAATTTTAGAAAATAGGAAATAAGGATTTATTTTAGGTATTGGGAAGTCATTTAGGAATTAAAAAGCCTTATAAATACATTTATGAGGTCATATGTATTTTTAATAAATTTTAAGACTTAATTTCTTTATTTATTGAGGAAAAATAGTTAGAAGATTAATTTAAATAAGGGAATATTTAGAACCTTGAGGTATTGGTTGTTATTTAAAAAGTCTTATAAATGAATTTGGAAATTAAAGCATATCTAGAGGGATTATTTTGGGACTTAATTCAGATTAAATTTGAAAGCAAATAGTAATTAAACTTTGCAAAGAAGGGTATAATGAAAAAGAGAAAATGAAAATGACCATATCTGTCCCTGGTTGGAAAACATCTTAAATAATAGAACGAAGAACAAAATGGTAAAATACCCAATTAAAATTAATATATACTCCCCTCTACCTCCTCCTTCGCAGAACCATCACTTCCCTTCTCTCTTCATTTTTCATTTCCTCCCATTCTCTCTTCGTGCTCACTCGATTCTTAGCGGTTCCCGGCGGCTTCAACGGCGATTCCGCCGACGGTGAGCTCCCATGGTGCATGCAAGGCCATATTCTAGCTTAGGTAATTTTCCTCTGTCTTCTTCTACCTCCATGGTTTTTCTGATCTAAGTCGTTTGGAGAAGGAGAGTTTCGATTGATTTGGGGCTTTTTGGGGGAAAACATCAATTAAAACAAGGATTATGTATAGATTCAAGTTTCTCTGAAGTAAATCGGGGCTGCATGTGATTATTTGGTTTTAATTTGGGATTCAAGCTTGGATTTTACTGTTCAGTGACAAGCTTACTGGAATTTCGACCCAATCCAAAGTGTAATAGTGCTTAAATGTTTATAGGAGTATATTAGACTGGTTAATTGTCATTGCATGTTCGATTTCTGCCATGTGTTGGAATTCCGAACCTCAATCCATTATACTCTGTTTTTATGTCTTCATTTTTTTTCTTTATTTAAGCCTTGATTTCTGTGAATTAGAGCTATGAAGTTCCTAAAATAGAGTGTTTAGGTAAGTTGGTAGTAGAACCGAAGCTTGGAAGGTATGATGATTGGTGTTCTTATGAGTTTCAAATCTGTAAATTCCCAAACTTAAACCATGGCTACATTACCCGTAGGAAAAGACAAAAAAAAAATGTTCGAATAAATTTTAATAGCCCAAATGTGTTTGAGAATATTAAAAGTTGATTTAAGCATGGTTATTAAATCTGGAGAATTATATGCAGATTAAAAAATAAAATTAAATAAAATAAAATAAAAAGAGTATATAATGCTCTTCGAGTCTCTGGAATTCTTGCTCTATTGTTTGGGGTTTATTCTTTTTAGAATCTGAATCATCTGGGCTTAAAAAGCTAGACAATAAAGTTTAGGAAGGTAATTGTATCAGGATTGAATTCAAAGACTTTAAACCTTATGGATTATGTGTAAGCAATGTCAATGATATTGGGAGTTGTTTAAAGCTCGATAGAAGCATGGTTCTTAATGGGAGTGAGATATAAGTTGCTTATAGATGTCCAGATAAATATTGGACTTTGTAAGATTATTTGAAGGGTGTATGTGTGGATAAACAGTTCTATATGGTACCGATTTTTGAAGAAATATAAAATAAAAATGTTTATCAATGTGATGGTTTGAACTTGAGGATTGATGCTGCTAGCTTATTTATTGGGTGATGGTATAATAATTTCAAAAAGGATCACTCTGTTGTACATGGAATTATTGAATGTTTAATTGTATGGAGACCTCTATGCTATGTTGTGTCATAATGAATTTGTGTTCAGCCATAATTCAACCTTTTGTGTTCTATAAAGCCAAAGCCTTGGAATGTGGTTCCTTATGTCCTTATGGATCTCTGATGCGAATGTTTATTTTGCTGTTCATAGAATTTAGTTGAGAAATAGGAATATCAAATAAAGGATATTAAATATAATTGAGTTTAGAATTTTAAAGTTTGAGTTTTCAAATAGAGATTTTTATTGGCTGATTATATCATAAAAACTTATGAAGGTTAAGTAATGTATAGAAGCTCAGAAGTGATGATTTTCATTTTAGAAATTAAAGATGGAAATTTTTAGACTTATTGAATGATGTGATCTGATTTATAACACTTTATGAGTGATGTTTGAATCTGATATGATTGTTTATTAAATGTTTACTTAAAGTAAGTGATTTCCTAGTTATCTAAACTATGTCTATGTTGCTTTAGTTATGGCAAGAGAGCCATTATGAAAACTGAACTTAAGAATCTATGTAGTAAAGTCTTATTTTGACCACAGAATAGAAAAGATCGGTAAGATATTAATTGGTCAAACATTGAGAATAAAAAGTACTAATTGGAGTAAAGTAATTAAAAGTGATCTTTTAATCTTAAATAGTCAAGATAGTTATAGTAAATTATAATGATTCATAGATATAAATAGTGGGGTAGTCACAAGCATATTAGGACCCGAGAGAGACGCAGAGTATAAATATAGAAGCATAAGTATTAAATTACTTTATTGTTACATGATATGTAAATAGGTGTTGATTATGGCATAAGTTCATGAGGACAGTAGAAACGAAAAGAACCAGTTGAGGAGTAATTCCTGAAGTCAAGTGCGGTTTATTTCATAACATAAATATTGTGTGTATATATATATATTGTTTTGGAAACAAATCTGTTGCAATAAATGAGCATTATTCTGGTGGTGATATTATGATATTGATGATATTTATGGAGTACTCCAAGGCCTAGGTGGGTCGCTCCCCCTTTGCCAATAAATTCTTATAACCGTGAGGGTTATTGAGTAGCTGTGAGGGCTACAATTAAATTCCTATAACCGTGAGGGTTATTGAGTAGCTGTGAGGGCTACAATTAAATTCCTATAACCGTGAGGGTTATTGAGTAGCCGTGAGGGCTATAATAATATAGATGGATATATGCTTTCATTAATTGCACAGAATTGAATTATATATGAATATGTGTATTTGAGTGTATATGATAATAAGTATGTATGAAATAAACTGCGTTGAACCTTTGCTTTTCAGTGAAGCAAGAGGCGACCGTTTCTTGGGATAAGGTAGTTGTGAAGAAGCAGGAATGCCTGCTACGTTTTGTACCATCTTTGATTATCTATCTTGTTAGTATTTGTATATATTATATATAGAATAGGGAAGCACAAGCTGGAAGCTTGTAGAGTATATAACTCTCTGTATCTATGTATCCCTAAATCATAGCAACAAAAGTAGGTAACGGGGTTATCAACCGAGATGACCCCAATATTTTGATAATAGGATGGGAAGATATGGTTAGATACCAACCTAACCTTAAGATAATAGAAGCATAAGTAGAATACGCAAAACAAGTTATCTTGATACTCTTAAGTAATAGATTCAAAAACTATAATAGGATCTTAGTCATTTTTAATTGGTTAATAATCACTCTACTTTAGTTTACAGATTTTAAATTATTCAATTTGTCCGAAAAGCCCATTCCAACTTCAAAAAAATTGGAACACTGTTTGAAAAAAAAAAGTTTTAAATTTTTCGTATTTTTGGGCTTCCGGAATTAAAAAGTGATTATAAATCAATTAAAATGCTATAATATAGTAGTAAAAATTTAGGTGTTACATTTTCTATAATGAGGATGATTATCCCCAATCCAAAAAAAATCCGAATATTAAGAATAATAGAAATACAACACTTAAAATGAAAAAAAGAACTAATTTTATTAATGTAACCAAACTAATATTACAAAAATGTTAAACTAATACTGTATTTCATTTCATCCACTCGAGAGACTACAAATAATATTTCTAAACATATATCCTTTGAGTGAAATTCTATCGAATCAACCTTCTTCTCCAAACTCTTTAGTAAATCTCTCTTGAATTTCAAGGTCAGCTTTGCTCACTGTAGGCCTTTGTCTCGCGCCAGTATTGCATCAGCTACATAGCGCACATCTACCATCCACCTTTGCTTGTTCTCCAGTGATTCAACACCTTTAGTATTAGACAAATAATGCAAGAACACAGCCAAAAAAATTTCCAACCCTATACTCATTCTGTTTTGAATAACCAAGTCCTGCAGGTCTTTAAGATGATATGCAATAAAGTGGTTTTTATGGTACAAAACAGTGAGGCATAGCATTCAGTATATTGCAAACACAGAGAATTTTATAAGGCATTAACTAGCACCTTGAAATAGCTTGAAGAGAATCAAGCTACTCGCATTGACTGTGGATTTTTACAAAATTGGCCCCCATACTACAGTAGAACAAGTAGTTACCACTGAGAGCTAAGTGTTTCTAGCAAAATCCAAGGCCTGCAACTCTGCTTCTGTCTTGGAATAAAAATATCGGTTCTTAATTATGAATGAGACAAGACTGAGGAATTATTATTGATATTTTTGTGACTGAATAGCAAAATATCATGACCAAATAAAAATTCAAGTAAAAATAGTACGCCCCCATCAAAGACAATATTACTTTCAAAATGAAGCACCAATTATAGATCCAAACTAGAAGCTCATAAGTAAATGAAGCACAGGACTATTAACTCAGTTAACCCTCAGGATTCTTGAAGAAAAACATGGCATCTTAGGTTTTCCAAACAGGCTCAAATAAATCAGTGATGTAAAACACACATGGTGAATATTTGTCAGACGTACAAGAAAAAAGCACTTATATTAATGCAACCCAAAGAGTCTCCCTAGCCAACAGCTAGTGGACATGTAGCAGAACAAAATTCTGATTTCAACTGACACCATTTGAAGATCAACAAAAAATTCAAATAGAAAAGACTCACATGAACATGATACGATACACCAAATCTTCTATAAGGATAACCTACAATTTACTCCTATTATTTGGCCCAAAAATTAATTTTCTCACCCCTCCTTGTAACTAGAAGTATGTCATTCAATGCTCCTGTGATTTGTTCAATATGTAGTATTTTTCATTCAAAGTTTAACAAAATTATACTTGTGACTATCAAACCAACACAACTTTTCCATTTCTGATCTACTTATACAGTTACACATTGAATGTTTTCTAAAACGATTAACAATCTAAAGAGATTATACTTAATCCAGTCAAATAACTAACCTCCTCGCGGTTCAAAATTCAAGTTTGAAAATTAAATTATTGCATAACTTGAATGTTGTTTTTTGAAAAAAGGGGGTCACACAGGAATCAGAAACTACAACAACCACGAACATACATAAGCACATGGAAAAGCAAAGACAAAAGTAAAGGAAAGGGGAAAGTTACTGGTGGCAGACGGTGGGGAGATCGACGGCCATAGGAGACAATGGCAGTGCAGTGACTTCAACCAAAGCACAGGCGACTGGAGAGTACGAGTGACCCTTTACATAAATATATATCCAGTTAAGTATGGCTTGTTGATGACCACCAGTTAATCAGAAACAAAGCTTATGTACCATTTATAATCTTGCTTAACATGCAGCCACATTAGGTTTTTCAGGCAAAGCATAATCAACAATTTTTAATATTCGATTGAAAATTAAAAATACAATGAAGATATTGCAGAAATATACAGGCATACGAAATATTCTGATTTTTAAACTTAGCCATCTGGATCTTTTGGAGTTAGTGAAGCGGGATAAGTTAAAGTAAAATTGAGCTGGCAGGTTCTTGTGTATAAGCCCAAATGATGAAAATTCTAAAAGAATCAATTTTTCAATCTCACAGAATCATCTTGTCCATCCGAACAATTTCTGGAATGAGTTAGAGTTAGGGAAGAACAAAACCTAATTCACAAAATAAGGGGAAAAGTACCTTTAGGAAGGGAAGCGTCTTCCTTTGATTTCCCAACGATGTCCATCGAATCCATATTTTCAACTTAAATTCAATAACACCAACAATTAAACATTACTGTGAAGATATTCACATCTAAAAAGAGGAGAAACAGGGGGCAAAAATAGAAAAAAGAAAAGTACAGATCTAAAACAGCGCTGAATAAGGATAAGAAAAAAGAATCAAATCAGCGATTTACCAGGTTGAGCCGAGAAGGATGAAGAATCCAGATTTGTGAAAGTGTGAATAGATGAAGAATAAAAAAAATGGTACCTTGATAGCCATTCCAATGACAGATCGAAGAATCTGACAGAGAGAGAGAGAGAGGAGGAAATCACACCAGTCAACGTCGATGCTCACCGTTACAGAAAGAAGGAAAGCTCAGAAGGAAGGAAGCTACACTCAAAGGAAATCACGCATGGAGCAAAGCTCAGAAAGGGCTTCAGATTTGGTTCCCTTAGGTTTTCACTTTGTTTTTCGAGAGAGATATTTGGTTCCACCAGAGAGCTGATCCTCTGATCTGAACCATTTTTTTATATGTTGGAAGAGGTTTCTACATCTCACAAAATATGTGAGACATGGAAAGCTCACGTGAGGAAACTACCTCCCGCCTTCCATTTTTTTACATTTTCGTGTTTCCCACCCCATTTTTGGTAGAATCCACATATATGATAATTAAAAAAAGAGACGTTGAAACTTTTTTACATATTTACAATTTTATCATCGCCTTTTTTCTATCTCTTATATTTAAAAAAGAGACGTGAAATAGGGACGTAAATACTGTTTTTTGCAGTAGTGTCTACTTATAAACTAACATCATATAATCTAATTACATATGACATATGTTATAATTTAGTGGTATAATTTGCTTCCTTAACTTCAAAAAAAAAAAGTCAAAGTGGTCTTTTATTTACCATCAAGTAGTCCCAATTAAAATGACTAAAAAAATGTATACTCCGTTAAGAGGGATGCTCACAGTGCAAAGGCCATGGAAGAACAGGAAGCTGTTCTACGGCGATGGATGGAATCGCAATGGACGTGATAATCGGCGGTTCTTCAGGGACATGCAGAATGCTGGTTCAGGCTCGATATTTTCGGCCTTGAAGGATCTCAGAGAGGAGGATTCGGTCAATTTGGTGGATCCAGAGCAGATGACACGTACTCAAGATGGTGGGCCATTAAGAGGAATCACTAATCTTCTAGGGGGAGGTAGAGGAAGTAAATCACGTGTACAAAAAATATGTGAAAACAAAGAAGGTTCTTGTGGGCCCGAAGGCTGCTGGGCCTAGTGCTATGGATTTGTATCTTGAGAAGAAAAATCAAATGCGCTTGGCCAGTGGTTCTTTGGATTTAATTCAAGGGAATGTTTCTAAGTCTGGGAAAGAAGTTGAAGCTCAAATAGGAGTGGAGACTACATGGACTCAAAATATAACTAGTATGGATGGGAGAATAAAATCCAAGGGAGTTGAGTTGAAGGATGGAGACCCATTAGATCCAGGATCGAGTAGGGGTTCAGGTTACAAGGTGATATCTAATCCATTGTCTTTAATTATGCATGATGATGTTCTTATGCTCCAGGACTCACCAGACTTGGTTGATGACCAGTAGTTTGGCTGTAGTGTTGCTCTAGTTAAATTCTACACCTTGATTTTTTTATGATGAAGAATTTCGTTGTTTTGGAATTCCCATGGTGTGGGCAATCGGTCTTTTGTGCCTACGGTAATTGAGATGAAGAAAAGATATGGTTTTCAATTTCTAGCATTGCTTGAACCCTGTCAATCCGGGGAGAGAGCTGATTGTTTTGCTAAAAGAGTGGGTTTTGAAAATAAGGAGTTAGTGGAAGTGGAGGGGTTTAGAGGATGTATTTGGTGTTTTTTGGAGTCAGGCACTACTACAAAACAGGGTTTTTACGTCAAAAATTTTGGACTTTTCACGTCACTTTTTGGTGTGACATAAATTCAAGTGACGTGGAAAATTGGACTTTTAACGTCACACCAAAAAGTGACGTGAAAAGTAATCTTTTTCACGTCACAAATTACAAAAATTGTGACGTTGTTTGTCCAAAATTAGATTTTATTGATAAAGATATGACAGAGAAACCACGTCACATTTTACAAATTTGTGACGTAGTTTCAAGAAACCACGTCACATTTTATAAATGTGTGATGTGGTTTCTGGAGAAACCATGTCACACAGAAACCACGTCACATTTTATAAATGTGTGATGTGGTTTCTGGAGAAACCACGTCACACATTACCAATTTGTGACGTGGTTTCTTGAAACCACGTCACAAATTGGTAATGTGTGACATGATTTCTTGAAACCATGTCACAAATTTGTAAAATGTGACGTGGTTAGTTTTTTTTTTTAAAAAAAACGATGGTTTAATTAACTTCTTTTGGTTTCCCAATCTGTATTCATTGTAAATGTCACAGAAATAGATATAATGCAAATTAACAGTATACATTATTCACACAACATGTATACATAGCTATATTATAACTAAATCAAACTAAACATATATATATACACACAAAAAATTCCATGTTTACACAACAAAGACATTGTAAATTTTATGAGATAAAAATGAACAATTTCCAAATTAGTATGAACATTCCAAAAATGACATGTTTCATAATATATCTAACAAAATTATACTTTACTAACCCATAAATAATCTCCATTCTCATTATAATAACTCAAAGAGCTTTTCAATGCATAATACCTTGAAAGGAACACACAATCAGTCTTGCAGAACAACTCATTTTATCCAAGAAAGTTATGATTTGCCTCACACTTTCTTGAACTTTTTAAAATAAAAGGTTGCTTATAAATAATCTATTCTAATTGATTTTTCCTTATTCTTAATGATTAATAACTTTAGGAATCATTCTCTTCTACAGTCATAATCAATCATAATCAAGCTTGACACTTTAACACTATGAAACAAAGTTTCCTTTAATTTAAAATTTCTCAAGATAAGTTTTCATGATAATTTTCTTGCCACAATTAAATCAGTCTAAAATATAATTTAATAGCTAGGAATTTAATTACATAAAATGAGCTTTTAACTATTCATTCCTTCAAGGCCATATACTTGTTCCACACTCAATTTAACCCAAGGTACACTCATAACCATCCAGGATATTAAATATATTTAGCACACCTAAAATTCAAGTAAGCAATACTAGTTTATTCAATCTCGATAATGCTTATTATTTGTCTCTCATCCATTACATCAAACACCTTGTAGGCACTTAGGATTAACTTGTAACACAACAACCCCAATATATAAACTACAAACAGAAAAAATGAATATGCCTTTAGGTATCAATTAAATGTCATAGAGTACCTAAAAATCAATTTCCTTACCATAGTTAATATTAATTCCTTTTTGCGTCTATAATAAATTTATTAGCCTAAATTCCAATAAACTAACATTATAACTCCTTTTATTTCCCTAAATCAGCGATAATCTAAGAGCAAAGGAAAAACTTGGGCTAACCACACACATAACAAATCATAAAGAAATGAATGAAGGAAGGAAAAGAATGGAACACCTAAACCCATGTCAGCAATGGACAATTAAAGAGGAATTAAAATACACCTTCATTCCACTGTGCAAGCATCAGTAAGGAAAAGTTATAGACATACCTAAGCTTTCACAAAATCTTAACCAAAGCTTAAACTTGTTTTTGACCGGTTTAGAAGCTTCAAAATTCCCTAGTACCCAGATCGATCATCGCACAAAATCGCTCAAACCGAAGGGGTTAAGGGTAGAAATAGGAGAGAGGGAAGTCACCTAAACTCAACCCAGTACTTGCATGTGCCGTCGGAGCTCCACGCCGCCGTGAATTGCCGCCGTTGAGGGGGGGAAGTTGGGGGGCTGGGGGGAGCTGTGGGGGGGAAGCTGGGGGGCTTGAGGGATTTGGAGGGAGCTGAGGGCGCGGGATCTGAAATATTGGGGTTGTAGGGGTGGAAAGAGTTTCAATTTAAAAAAAATTTTCTGTGACTTTCAACGTCACACTTTAATAAAGTGTGACGTTGAAAGTCACAGAATTTTTTTAAAAAAAATATTTAAAAAAAAATTGGTGACTTTCCACGTCACACTTAATTGTGACATGGAAAGTCACCAATTTTTTTTTAAAAAAATTCGTGACTTTCAACGTCACACTTAATTTAAAGTGTGACGTTGAAAGTCACAGAAATTTTTTTAAAAAAATATTTAAAAAAAAATTCGTGACTTTCCACATCACACTTAATTTTTTTTTAAATATTTTTTAAAAAAAAATTCTGTGACTTTCAACGTCACACTTTAAATTAAGTGTGACCTAGAAAGTCACCAATTTTTTTTTATTTTTTTTTAAAAAATTCGTGACTTTCAACGTCACACTTAATTTAAGTGTGACGTTGAAAGTCACGAATTTTTTTAAAAAAAATTTAAAAAAAAAATTGGTGACTTTCCATGTCACACTTAAATTAAGTGTGACTTGGAAAGTCACCAATTTTTTTTTAAATATTTTTTTTAAAAAAATTCTGTGACTTTCAACGTCACACTTAATTTAAGTGTGACATGGAAAGTCACCAATTTTTTTTAAAAAAAAATTTAAAAAAAAATTGGTGACTTTCCACGTCACACTTAAATTAAGTGTGACGTTGAAAGTCACAGCAATTTTTTTTTTCGTTTTGTAACATACAACGTCACACATATCTAAAGTGTGACATTAAAACTTTCAACGTTACACTTTAAATTATGTGTGACGTTGTATCTCCCTCCATCTCCAACTTAATTACGAAAATGCCACCGCGTTTTTTTTCCATGTCACTTTTATAAATATGTGACGTTAATTGGTGACGTGAAAAGTCTGTTTTGTAGTAGTGAGGAGGTGAAGTTTAGGGTGTTATTTAAACATAATCAAGTTCTTCATGGGGTAATGAATGAGGGAACAAAAAATGAGTGGTTTCTTTCTATTGTGTATGGAAGTCCGGATCATAGGAGAAGAAAGGAGTTGTGGGAGGTGTTATCAAGATGTCGTCCTAGCAGGAGTACGGGTTGGTGTGTTTGTGGAGACTTTAATGCCACATTAAGAAATGATGAGCGTATGTCTGTAACTAGGCGTACGGGACAAGCTGATAAATTGTTTCAAGATTGGGTGTGGAGTAATGGTATGAATGATTTGGAGTTTAGTGGTTCGCAATTCACATGGAGTAGGGGTAATTCTCCGAGTCGATTAGACCGGGTGTTATCAAATTCTTCTTGGTTTGAAAGATTTCCGAATATGACAGTCACCCACCTTCCACATTTTTAATCAGATCATTCACCATTGTTGATTCGATTAGAGGATTATGGAAGGCCTATATGTAACATCCCAAAATTTAAAAAATAGATAAAAGGAGTTATTTAAGTTTTGGAGATGTTATTAAAATATTAAAAAAACATTAAAATAAATAAATAAATAAATTTATGATGTTTTAAGTATTTTTAATAAATTTTAAAGCTTATTTTCTTTAAGAAACAAAGAGAAATAATTCGAAGATAAAATTTAATTTTCAAAAAGAATTAATAAGGGAATATTTAGAATCTTGAGGTATTATTTTATTATTAAAAAGTCTTATAAATAAATTTGGACACCAAAATGTATCTGGATAATTTATTTATGTACTAAACTGGGACCGATATTTTTTGGTGTTATAATTTATTTTTAAATGAAGGGGTAAAATAGGAAAAATGTGTGTGGCAGATTGAAATATTGAGGTTAAAGCTAGGACAAAATGGTAAATGACCTGAGTAAAATATCCTAATCCATCCTTATCTTTTATTATATACTCCCACATGTCCTTCTATTCCCTTCCATTTTCTGCTTTTCTCTCCCCCACCTGAAACACTCTCTCTCGCCTCCTCCCTCTGTATCCTTCGAACAAGCACGGCAGACGACGGCATGATCAGCGGCGAGCGACGGTGAGGAGTGGTGGAAACACACGTGAAGTATGGGTCGGACTTGGGTAAGTCTTTCTCCTTCGTTTTCTTCCTCTTTTTGGTCCAAGTTTAAGCTAGTAGAGGGGAATCAATTCGATTTTGGGTGTTTTAAAAGCTATAAATTAGTGAAATTGAAGCTTAGACTTCGATTAATCACTCTTGGGAAAGGGTTTAAGAGGTAACTTGGTGTTTGATAAAGTTTCCCCAAATTTCTTCTTCCTATCACTGTTCATTCGGCGCTGTTCACAGCGGTTTCTGGGCAAGAATCGATTGAAACTTTAATTAAACGCAGTTTCTGGGCAAGAATCAATTGAAACTTTAATTAAACCCAATTAGGAGCAAGATTGAGCTAAGAAATAAGTTTATATGTTGAATATTTCTGTGTTTCTTGGCCTACCCAATTTCTTCCTCTGGTTTGGCCGAAATTCTTGTTGTTTTCCTTTGTCTTTCACTGATGTTATACTCTGGTTGATTAGGAAGGGAGCAAATGTAGTTGTTGTTGATTGATTCTGTAGATTAGTGATAGAATTGGAAGTTGTTTGATTTTTCTTCTCTCTTCTTGTTCGGTCCGGCGTTGGCAGTGAAAGAGGGGGAGGAATTAAATTGTGTTATGAAGTTAATTGGTATTGATGATGTATGATTGATTCCTATTTGCATGTGAAACTTTGTTGATTCTCTTTCTTTTTGCTTCCCTGCTCTGTTTGGGTGATCACAGTACAAAGGGAGGAAAGATTTATTGATGTTGGATGTTAATTAGAAGAGTATTAGAATTTATTTTGGTCATTGAATGATTTGTTTTGGTTTTGCATTTTGGGATTTCAGAATTAAGCCTACAAATTATGTGTTTCCTTTGTTGATGCTTGAAGAGTTATGACTAATGCTAGTTGAAGGTGAAAGTGTGATGATTTCTCTTCTTTCCCTTGCCCCTACTCTGCCGTCAGATTTCTTGTTCATCCCCTGTTTCTTGTTCAGTTCGGTGTTGAGGAAGATAAGTGACTGTGATGTTGAATTTAGTTATGTTTTGTTGGAATATGGAATTGTTAATTTCTCTCTATTTCCTCTATTCCCCTACTTCTGTTTTGCTGTGGGGATTAGAGGGGGGGGGGTTTTGACGATTCTGGTACCTTTGTTCTTGATTAATTTATATATATAAGCCATGATCATAGGAGGATGAAACCTGCAATTAAGATGCTTGAAAATGATCTAGACTTGTAAAAGGTTCAAAGGAGTTAAAGATATTGTGTTAAAAGGGTTAAATGCTGAAGGATGATGGTTTTGAGAGCTGAAAGTATGTTTAAAGAGGAAATTTGTGATGTTTTGTTGTTGTTTGTGGTTTGATTTTAGATCCTCTTTTTGTTCTTCTATGTCATGATGATTACTTGTTGTAATGTTGATAAAAATGGTGTTGGTTTATAAAGGTTGAACCTGTGTTAATTATTATAGATAAGTTAAATGTTTGGTAACTTTGGTTACATAATTTGAGAATCTGGAAGTTGTAGAATAATAAATGGCAAAAAGGAAATTTATATGACGGCTTAAAGTTTTATTTGAGATGGTTTTAAGGTTCCTAAATGTTAAACTCGTGCTTGAAGATTTTAGCATTTGCATGTTAGATTATTCTCGATAGTGATGATGTTTGAATTTGAGGAACATGAACCTGTTTCTATATGATTATGCTCTTGGGATTAGCTTGGTATTAGTATGTGGTATTTTTATTGATTATGTGCATGTTGTGTTTTTATACTGGTTAAGGATATCGGGTTAAAACCCATACTTTACTAAATGTATAATGATTTCATTTATAGAATTGAGTTGCCATGTTTGGTTAGTGAAAATGTGATTGAGATTGCTAATTGTTATGTGTTGATTGGCTTCAAAGTTCTGTTTGAGAGTTAAATTGTTAGGATAAAGGGAAACACTACTACAGAAATACCCTATTGCAGCGCAACAATAGCAGCGCTTATAAAATGCAAGTGATGGGATAGGTATAATATGACCTATACCAGCGCTTATAAATAAAAGTGATGGTATAGGTACAAGCATATAGTAGCGCTTAAGCGTTGCTATAGGCACCCTGGGATTTAATTTTATTTTGAAAAATAAGTAAAACAATTTAATAAAATCATTGGAAAATTAAGAAATGGAAAATATATTAAAAAAATACTTATTTAGCCCCCAGGAATTTATAAATTAGATAAAAACAATTTGATACAATTTTAAATATCTTAAACAATTAAAAAAAATCATTTAAATTATTTTTATATAAAAATTAAATCCCAGGGGGCCTATAGCAGCGCTGCTATAGGCCCCCTGGGATTTAATTTTATTTTGAAAAATAAGTAAAACAATTTAATAAAATCATTGGAAAATTAAGAAATGGAAAATATATTAAAAAAAAAATACTTATTTAGCCCCAGGAATTTAAAAATTAGATAAAAATATTTTGATAAAATTTTAAAAATATGAAACAATTAAAAAAAAATAATGCATTTAAATTGTTTTTTTTTTAAATGGGGTAACATATAAAAATTAAATCCCAGGGGGCCTATAGCAGCGCTTAAGCGCTGGTATAGGGTCCTGTATTTTTATTTTCAAGCCCATAGCTGATGATCTCTCTTGGCGCCACATTTCCCAAAATTCCCCAAATATTATTTGTTTTTCCCTCCTTATTCCCTCAAAGCTCAGAAGCCAAATATTTATCCCATTGCTCAGAACCCAAAGCTCAAGTCTTAGCTTCTTGTTCTTCGCGTCTGCTTGTTCTTCGCCCAGAGCTGAAGCATTCAAGCATCTTCTTCGCGTCTTCGCGTCTTCTTGTTCTTCCTAGAGCTGAAGCATCGGCCGGCGACGGAGGAGAGCTCTGATTGTCCATGCAAGACCGGATTCTAGTTTAGGTGAGTATCCTATCTCTATTTCTATTCTCAGTTTCTTCGATTAATGTCATTTCCTCAAAGAAATTTGAACTTGGATGATTATCTTTCTTGCATTTCGAACTTCACTCTTCGGGGTCACTGTTCACTCACGAAAACCCCCTAATTTTGGTGTAGATAATGAAATTATCGGTGATGAAGTGGAGAAGAACAATGAGGAAAGCAGTGGTAGAGCACATCAATACCCTTTGAGGCCTGAAGCTGAAGATTGTGCGTTCTATCTCAAGACTGGAACTTGCAAGTTTGGGTTTAACTGCAAGTTTAATCACCCTCTTAGGAGGAAAAGCCAGGTTTTTTTTATTGCACTACTCTTTATTGTTCAATGAATATATGGAATGTTCTCATGTGAACATTATATTTTGTACCCCTGCTTCTTTTCTTTTCGCTTGTGTATATTATCATTATATAATTATCCACATCTGCCAGAAATGAGAAAAAGAGGCATTTTGCTTTTGCGATTATGTTTGAGGTACTGGTATATGGCATTTGAAAAATCTGAAAGCTTTGAGTTGGTTTTAAAAAAGGAATAAAATGGGTAAGTTAAAGAGGAAAGGTGTGGGGTTGTTTAAAAACTTAATTATCATTATTTTGTTGGAATTTGAGTTTGGGGGAAATTGCCCTGTTGAGGTCTAGGTTTGAATGAAATTTGAATGCTGATTTTCGAAATTTGAGGTTGTTTATTTTGACAAGAGTTTATATGGAATAATTTATGCTTAGTTTGAGAATAAAAATGAGATATGTGGCTGTTACGGTATTCTTGGAAGCTTGAAAACATATGATGTTGTTATTAAATATCATCTGGAAATATAATATACAAGAAGTTGGGTGTTTGATGATTAGAAATTTATTTGATACTTAAGTAATGATTCAAGAAAATGGGAAATTTGAGTTAGGTCTTCTAAGTTCCAAGCATTTGAAAGTTTTTATGGAATTTATTTTTTTTAGAATCTTGATTCTTTAGGTTTTGAGCTTTAATTGGTTGTATGAGTATTTTTATGGGCAAAGAGCCTTAAAAGGAGTTAGGGGATTAATTACTTGATTTTTTTATAGGAGCCTACAGTTGCCTCATAGTTTGTTGGCAAAAAGGGGGACTAAAAGTGAGATACTTTTGAACAGTTTGAGAGCTTATATTAATCAACTGTGCCACATATAAGGTATGTTCTTAATTTTCCTTTCTCCATTGAATTATGAGTAATCTAATTGTGGTTTCATTAGAGTCTCATGTCTAATTTTGATGTGGTAGTAATTGTATATTTGTGCCCATTAATGCTATATATGTATATATATGCTCTGGGAGATCTGTTGTTAAAGACTGGAAAATTATTGAGTTGATGATTGGTATTTTGTGGGCTATCCATTTCTATGTTAAAAATAGAGGGCCTTGAGCCTGGGAATGTTCATTTTGTAGCTGTTATGCTGCCGATTGTTTGTTAAGAAAATAAGGTAACATCTTGGGGTGGCTACCTAATGAGTAATTCATTATGTACATCTTACCGCCACTTTCCTTTAGTAGGTTACCATGTTGGATCGGAAATGGATGTCTTGTGATCGGCGTTCAAGGGAATATATAGATGGAGCAAAAGAGTTCATTGAATTTGCTGGAGAGCATGCAGAGAATGCTAACAAAATTGTATGCCCCTGTTTGTCGTGTTTGTATGGGAAGCGTCTTCGTCCTCTTGACTTGTTAAGTCATTTAATTTGTCATGGAATCGATCAGTCTTATACATGATCGACAAAGCACGGTGAGACCTATGAAGATGAATGCGGAGACCGGGTACCTGATGTTAGTAGCGCTTCGAATGTGCTTGATAGAGACATGTGTGATGAGAGCGATGATCTTGAAGAAATGTTGAACGTGGTGGGTGAGGAGAATCATGAAATGTTTGAGACACTGAAGAGCGATGCAGAGACGCCTTTGTATGTGGGATGCAACAAATACACAAGATTGAGTGCGGTGCTTAAATTGTATAACCTGAAGGCTCGATACGGTTGGAGTGATGCAAGTTTCACCGCGCTGCTGTCCGCTCAGCGAGATATACTCCCAGAAGCGAATGTACTCCCCTCGAAAACATACGAGGTGAAGCAAATTCTCCGGTCGACCGATATGAAATATGAGAAAATACATGCATGTCCCAACGACTGTATTTTATTCCGGAACCAGTATTCGTCGTTGGAGAAGTGTCCTAAATGCAGCACGTCTCGATATGGAAAGAAAGGTAAGAGTCCTTCTAAAGTGTTGTGGTACTTTCCGATCATTCCAAGATTTAGGCGCATGTACAGTAATGCGGATGTTGCAAGACTTTTGACATGGCACGCTAATGAGAGGATTAAAGACATCAAGCTTAGGCACCCCGCAGACGCCCCCCAATGGAAAAAAATTGATTACGAGTACCCTGATTTCGGTGAAGAACCGAGAAACCTACGGCTTGCATTGGCAACCGATGGAATCAATCCGCATGGAGTTCAGAGTAGTACTCACAGTACATGGCCGGTGATTCTGATGATATACAACCTCCCCCCAAATTTGATCATGAAACGCAAGTTTATGATGCTTTCCATGCTTATTTCCGGGCCTAGACAGCCCGGCAATGATATAGACGTGTACTTGGATCCTTTGATTGAAGACCTGAAGCATATGTGGGATTCGGGTGAGACGGTTTTTTATGGATGTAAGGAAGAAATTTTCAAATTGAGGGCCATGTTGTTTGGCACGATAAATGATTTCCCAGCGTATGGTAATTTGTCCGGATACAGCATCAAAGGATATGGTGCGTGACCTATATGTGAAGATGATACCCATTCGATGCAGCTGGAGCATTGTAGGAAAAATGTTTACATGGGACATCGGAGGTTCTTGCCGTTAAAACATCATTCGCAGAGGTGGAAGAAGGCATTTAACGGGAGCTTAGAAGAAGGTAGGCCACCGAGGATATTGACCGGGGATGACGTTTTTGCAAAGGTGAACGCGTTGGAGAATGATTTTGGCAAGCCTTTTGCTAAAAATGTGTTGACAAATGGCTGGAAGAAGAGGTCCATATTCTTCGAACTCCCGTATTGGAAGTCCTTATATGTTAGGCACTTTCTGGATGTGATGCACATTGAAAAGAACATATGTGATAACCTAATTGGCACGTTGCTAAATATGCAAGGAAAAACTAAGGATGGTGTCAATTCAAGGTTAGATCTGCTCAAGTTGGGAATAAGACAAGAGTTGGCACCTGTCGAGAGAGGATACCGCACTTATTTACCTCCAGCAGCATACACCCTTTCGAAGAAAGAGAAAAGATCATTCTGTGAGTTCCTGAATGGGATCAAAGTTCCAGAAGGCTACTCCTCAAATGTAAAGAACCTTGTATCCGTGAAAGAGTTGAAGTTGAAGAACCTGAAATCTCATGATTGTCACGTCCTGATGCAAAATTTCTTACCGGTCGGCATACGCAACATTTTACCCAAGAAACTGCGTAGGACGATCACTAGACTGTGTATTTTCTTCAGGCTCATTTGTAGTAAAGTGGTTGATATAGGACGGTTGCAGGATTTGCAGAGGCAGATCATTCATATCCTGTGCGAACTTGAAATGTATTTCCCCCATCCTTCTTTGACATCATGGTTCACCTTACTGTACACTTGGTCAAAGAGGTTCAACTGTGCGGCCCAGTCTATTTGAGATGGATATACCCGATTGAGCGGTTCATGAAAGTTTTAAAGGGGTATGTCAAAAACAGATATTGACCAGAGAGGTGTATTGCTGAACGATACATCGTTGAAGAAGCGAGTGATTTGTGTGCCGATTACTTATCAAGTGGTGCACATGTTGGTTTGCCGAAGTCTCGTCACGATGGGCGATTATTGGGGAAAGGAATAAGTGGGTTCAACTTAATACGCATTTTGAATGCTGAAAGGGAGCTTGCTCACTTGTATATTCTTCACAACACTCCTGAGGTTGAACCATTCGTTGAAGAACACAAAAAACTCCTGCGGGAAATACACAGTGATAGAAATGAGAGTTTGATTACAAGGGAGCACAACAAAACATTCATTAGATGGTTCAATGCTCGCATTTGTCAGCAGTTTGATCTTAATGCTGGATCAGTTTCTGAAAGATTGTTTTGGCTGTCGAAAGGACCGGGTTTGCACGCATTTTCCTACACCACCTATGCAATCAACGGTTACACATTCTATAATAAAGACCAAGATGAAAAAAGCACAATGCAGAATAGTGGAGTCACACTTGTTGCCGAGGCTTTACATATATCCAGTGCGAGAGATACAAATCCTATATATGCGAAGATGGCATACTTTGGTGTGATTGATTGCATTTGGGAGTTAGATTACACCATGTTCAGAGTTCCTGTGTTCCGATGTCAGTGGGTTAACAACCATAGTGGACGGCGGTTAGATGAATTTGGGTTTATATCGGTCAACCTTTCTAAAGTTGCATATAAGGATGATCCTTACATTCTACCGTCCCAAGCATCACAGGTGTTTTACATTGCCGATCCTTCTAAGAAGAATTGGTCAGTTGTCATGCAGTCGAACAAAAATTATGCCGAACAAGTTGATGATGAAAGTAGTGATGATGATATGAATATGATAGAAGAGGATCCTTCATTTGATACGTTACTGGCATAAGAGATTGATGCAGACGGATATGACGATGAAGATGAGCCTGTTTATGTAAGGAGTGATCATGAAGAAGGCATTTGGCTCAACATAACCCTAAATCCAACAAAAAAGAGGAAGCAAACAATTTTAGATAATATAACATAGAGGAAAAAGAGACGAAAGCCCTCATATTGATTTAAGTTTGTATGTATTTCTGTTTTACATTGTGAACTACTTCATTTAATTATTTTGCACTAAAATCATGTCTTGTTTCATTATTTTAATTTGCAGGAAAATGGATCCCCCCTGAATGACGAGGAAGAAGAACAACCGATTGTGGAGCCAGATATCGATGCGGGTAGAGAGGCTGTCGAGGCGGATGCTACCCGTGGCAACACCCTTATGCGTAAACTACTCAGGCGCAGATCTCTGGGAAAAAATACCAGACTTAAATGGAACGAAAATAACCAACCAATCGGGGAGACTGCGAAAGACCTCTCTAGTTTTATTAGGTGCACTGTTCGGCAGAAAGTGCCTATTACTATCACAGATTGGAGAACCGCAGGGAGCTGCAAGAACGCGGTTTGGTCAGAGATTCAGGTTAGGTGCCTTTTTACAATTTAGTTTTATTATGACAACATTGTAACTAACAAATCTAATATGATTTCTATTGTTACAGTCCATGTTTCATATTGATGATTCTCATAGGGAGTATGTCATGCTGAAAGCTTCCAGAATCCATCGCGGTTTCCGCACAAATTTGACCAAGTACTTCCTGAGATATGCAGACGGGGAGATCGTTCCAACACCCTCAGAGGCATTCGCAGGGTCAATTACCCAGGAACATTGGAATGAATTTGTGCAATCACGTTTGACACCGGAGTTTGAGGAAGTAAGTCAAAGAAATAGACAGGCGGCTAAAAGCTGCGAATATCCGTATATGGGCGGACGAAAGACCTTTCCTGAATTGGAGCAAGATATGGTATGTTAGTAACGCTTCTAAATACAAAATTATGAATAAATGTTTACGTGATTAATTATGTGTTCACTTGGCTTGCTTGACAGATTAAGGAGCAGGGCCTAGAAGGGAAGCCACCACGGCATGGCCTCTGGTTTCGGGGACACTCTCAAAAGGACGGTACCATCATTCATGACGAGGTCAGAAGAGTCCGTGAACGATGTGTAAGTCATTCTCTTGGACTTTGTAATATCTTTTTAACTGGTGACTTTGCTAAGTTAATATCTAACAACTATTTCTTCTTGTTATAGGATATGTTGTCACAAGAATACCCTGACGAGGTCAACAAATTTGGCCCCGATGATTTCCTGAGCAGAGCGCTCGATTGCCCTGAGTATTCGGGCTGTGTTCGGGGCACAGGTCTAGGGGTCACGCCCTCTTCTTACTTTGGCCGCCAACATAGGGCATCAAAAGGCGAAGTAAGAGCGTTACAAGAAGAAGTTCAAACTCTGAGGGAGGAGATGCAACGACGGGACGAGGAGATGCAACGACAGAACGAGGAACTGCATCGGAAGTATGAGCAGATGTTCGAATTTTACCAGCGATATAATGTTGCATCACAAACGTCGAACTTCGTGCAACAAGGTAACGTTCCTCCTGTCGACAGTCCAAGCATAAGGGAGAGCTGTACGATGCTGAGGGCCCAAATTCCTCAGGTAGTTCATACATTCTCTGCTTACAAACTTGCAGCGACATTGTTATATTATGCGTTGTGAGCTAATGTTGTCAACTCTTTCGTAGGGCGAGTTAGACTGCAGGCTGTATATCGATTACTCTTTCAGTGAAGTAGTTGCCAGAGGGAAGGTCTACAACACTTCCAACACGACCCTGCACAACTAGCCGTTGCCTAAAAATGCACTGAGAGTAATGATTGAATCCTCCTACAACAACGCGGCACCAATACCGTTCCCTACTGATGAGATGACTAGGGTCCAAGATGCTATCGGTGCTTTCGTTGCTTGGCCTGTTGGTTTGATTGAGCCAACACCACAGGTGGTTATTTACTAATAGCATTTACACTAGCATTCATTGTGTTGGAAGAATGCTCTTTTATTTATATGTTTTTTCAAGGTACACGCTCTACCGGAAAGAAATCACAAAGGCCTAATGTCCAAGGTACCGGTGGTCAAGTGATGAAGAAAAAGAGTTCACAAACTGATCCATTGTCACAGGTGATTATTTACTAATCAATTAAACTAGCATTCTTTTTTATTGGAATAAAATTTCAGACTTTCTATTTACATGGTTTCTAGGCAACAAAAGCCAAGGGTAAGAAGAAAGTACAAGCGCCTCCTGTTATTGAACGTACAAGCGCCGAGACGCCAAATCGTGCTCGATTGCGAGCATTTGTAGCCACCCTATCTCCCGAATTTACTGCCAATATTCCATTCGACAAGTGTATATTTGGGGTGTCAAATATGGTTGAGCATGTTTTTAAGGAGTAGATCATGGACGTGCTTGATCAAGGATGGCTCGGTGGTACCGCTATCAATTTATGAATCAGGTATAAATGTGTTTTCATTGGGGTTTCGTTTAATGTCATTAGTTTTACACTAACTGGGAGTTTGTATGGTTTCTTTGAAGGCACCTGCACGAACATGCCATGATTGCCGGGGATTATGTCTCGTTCGATTTCATAAGCCCCTATGACATAGCACATATTGCGGGCGTGAGCTATGACGAGCAGTCCGCGAAGCTTAAAAGCTGCTTTTCTTTAAAGGCAACAGGCATGACTTTATTCTTAGCTCCAATTAATACAGGATAAGTCGATATGCATTATAGGTTTCATCGTATTCATAGCTCCAAGCATCATTTATATATACTGACATAATGTTCTAAAAAATTTTAGGCAGCACTGGCTTTTGCTTGTCATCTATCCGCAAGCACAAGCGAATCCCATTATTTACTATTTGGATCCTGTGTATGGTGCTGAACCAGAAAGTCGCACAGCTTTGATGCGCCTCGTCAATAGGTACGTGAATGTCAGCATTCTTTGAATCCGTTGCATCATTTGTCATTTTATGACCCTAGCTAATAAAATTAATTTACTTTGTTTCGTTTCCAGCGCATTGACCAGTTTTCGGTCCTCCGTTAACTTGAGTTATTCCAAAGCCCTTGACCAGAAAGATGCTTATAAGTGTCTCACAGTCCAGGTTCTATAAGTTATTCAATTTTTTAAACAATCTACTCAAACATAAAGTAAATGTTTCTCATATGATATCTGGTATTTTTTGTTACAGTGCCCCTTCCAACCCAATAACAACGACTGTGGATATTATGTGATGCAATTTATGAGGGATGTAGTTACACATGATCGATGTAGCATTCCATTGACAGTAAGTTTTTTATTTTGCCAACTCTAATTGTATTTGAACTTGTTATTAGATTTCAAGTAGATTTGATTGCCATTCAAATTTATCTCTCTGTGCAGTATTACCCAGACGCACGTTGCCCCTCATTGTCGAGGGAAAAAATGAATGCGCTAATTGAGGAATGGTGCACTTATGTTCTACCTCTTTTACACCAAGTACAAATGTAGATATATAATAGTATAGCTAGTAGCGTGCTGTTTGCCAATTAGAATGGTTGGTTCATTTGTACATTGCTCTCTGGATGAGTTATTGGTGTATTTTCGTTGCTTGAAACTGTATAAAATTGCTGGTATTTTAGCACTGATGCAGGTGGGGTATATAAACTAAAACGAAATATTTTAAAAAAAAATCAATACCAGCGCTTACTTCATTAAGCGCTGCTATAGGTAAATTTTAGGTGACCTATAGCAGCGCTTAAGCGCTACTTTAAGCCACCTATTGAAGCGCTTAACAAGCGCTACTATAGGCCTAATAGCCTATAGCATCACTGGCTATTGCAGCGCTTATAAGCGCTGCTATAGGGCCAAAATAAGTGATGCTATAGGCATTTTCTGTAGTAGTGAAAAGTCAAATAGTTCTTTAAGATAACAATAAGATTGTGGTAAAATAGCGCTTGGTATGTAAACTAATTTAAGTGAAAGTCAAAATTTTATTATTAGTAGTGAATGTATGCAGCGGTGTTTTTGGAAGACATGGGCCTCGAATCTTTTGTTTCAAGCATGAATAATTTTGTTGAGGAAGTAGTGTCAAAATTATACTTTAAGATTTAAAATGATAGACTGGGTGGTTGCATGATGAATTTTATAATGTTTGAAGCCTTGGAATCTAAATTCATAAGAATGAAACATGTTAAGAACTTTCTGATTAAAGCTTCCTCATGCTAAATAATCATCCAAGTTAAACGGTGCTTAATTGATTATAGAGAGTGTTATTTGGGTTGCAAATGTTAAATAATCATTCAAGCTAATCTTGTTATGTATAAGACTTTATTGCATTAAGCATGTGACTTAAAATGTTAATACATCTTTACATGTTTTAAATATGTTAATCCTAGTATTAATTTAGAAATTACATATTTCTTTGGTATGTAGTTTGATTTATAGTTAGATATTTTAAATGGATTTTTATTTCTGTTTAAAGTTTATAGGTTGTTTAATCATGACCAGAAAGTTATTCTGAGAACTCAATTTGAGAAAAATTTATTTAGTAAGAAATATTATTAGAATAAATTAAAAGGTAGAATTTGAAGCTTGAGTGGTATAATGATTATGCTATGTTGATCCTCTATTTGACTTTTAGTGAGGTATGAATATAAGGAAATGTAAATTAGGATTTAATGAATTGACTCTAGCGTATGGATTGTGTATCAAAGGATTGCTGTGATTGCTTGATTGAATTGTTCATTAATGATGCTATTTTGAAACTGAATTTCCTGCTTTATCCTATTCGAATTTCTGTATTTGTGTATGTAAGTTGTGAGTTAGAATTGTAAAGTGCAGCTGTATAGTTTTTAAGAAATATGGGATGTAAGCTTGATGTAAAGTAGTAAAGATACTTTTATATGCTTATGCCTTGTATATGATTGTATTGTTTGATGATTGTAAAGGAGATTATTAAAGTTAGAAATATTGATTTAAGAAACATATTAGAAAAAAAAGGAGGGGTGGAAGTAAATAATACTATAGGACCGTCAGAGACGCAGAATTATTATAAGGTAGTATATATATATATTAATTTATTATCTATACGTAATTATAGGGAAAGATAGTGGGATTTGGATCTTCGAGACACATAGAAAGAAAGGAGCCATCAAAGGTTTAAGTTTGAAGTTCAGGTAGCAGTTTATTTCAGTAACAAATAAATTACATGTATAATTTTGTAATACCTGTTGCATTTTAATTGATAAGTTTTTATTCCTATCATGTTTGGAGTACTCCAGCGCTTAGGTGGGTCGCTCCCCCCTTTGCGAGATCAGTTTAGTTATAACTTTAAATGTTATAACGAGAAAACCCTGCAGGTAAAGCGCCACTGGTAATGAATATATTGTTATCACTGGTTAGTAGGTGCTTGTAGCACACAGTTAAGTAGGATAAGAATTATCATTATATGTAAAGGTTTATAAAAGATATACATGTCAGTGCACTCATGAAAATAACGGTTAATGAGATAAACTGCGTTAAAAATTGCTGTTTCAGATAAGCTGGAGGCAAGTTGAGTTTTGGGGAAATGTAATATGAAGAAGCAGGGATGCCTGCTATGTTATGTATCGACATATTTAGATATTTGGGTTTCTAGTTATTTTGTTATGATATAGGGTTAAATAAGTAAAATAAACTTAAAGCCTATTTAGTAACTAGTATAAAATTGTACATATGTATGAATAAATATCATTAATGAACCGCTAATATATTATTATTGTAGGAGATCAATAGATAGTTAAATGATATATTATATCGTGAATATACGTATATACAATATAAGGGATTTTAACTTCCTAAACATTATTAGAAAAGAACAGGTCCATTAATTGGATTTAGGTTATTTTAATTGTTTTACTAACCATTGTATTTTATAAAGAGTTTTAATTTGTTTCAATTTGTTAGAAAAGCCCATTCCAACTGAATTGAAGTTGGAAAGAATTTTTTTTTAAATTTTTCGTATTTTTGGGCTTCTGACATTAAACAAGTGGTTATAAATAAATTAAAATGCTATAGTATAGTATTAAAATATTAGGTGTTACACTACCCGTGGGTCTAAAAGTTTCGGTTTTTTGCTCCTTGGGTTACGTATGAGGGGTTTAAGGATGTAGTCCGTTCGTCTTGGGCTACTTCGAGAGGGTGGGAGGAAAATGTATCAAACTTTGTGGGAATTGTAAAGTAGTGGAACATGGAGGTTTTTGGTAGTATAGACAAGCGTAAAAGGGTTATTCTTGAACAAATGGAAAGAACCAATAAGAAGATGCAAGCTGTAGCCTTTGCTAGGGGTTTGGAGAAAAAAGAGATGATCTATGGAAACAGTTGGAGGAGATTTTGGTGCAGGAGGAGATAATGTGGTTACCGAGATCTAAGTGTAATTGGTATTGGGAGGGGGACAAAAATACGAGTTTTTTTCATGATTCAACTTATATTCGAAAGCATCGAAATACTATTGTGGCTTTAAAAACAGATTCGGGGGACTGGATTTATGAGCAAGATGAATTAATTGGACTTGTCTCAAATTTTTATGCAGATCTGTATTCAACAGAGAGGGACGAAGCAAATGTATTATATAATGATGTTGGATATCCAGGGATTGAGGATGTGGTTCGTTTGAGAGTGGGTAAAGAGATAGAAGACTACGAAGTTCGAGAAGCTGTGTTTGCTATAGGTCCTTTGAAAGCCCCCAGCTCGAATGGGGTTAAATCCTTTGTTTTTCCAAAGCCAATGGGAGATAGTAGGAGAGGCTATTATTCAGTATGTCCATTCTTTATTCACATTCCTTTGGAGATTGGTAAGATTAATGATACAAATATTATTCTGATTCCCAAATTTGACCATCCTGAATCAATTCGGGATTTTCAGCCTATTAGCCTATGTAATGTGATTCATAAAATTCTAACTAAAATCATATCTACTAGCCTGAAAAGGGTAATGCCATTTGATATTTCTCCTAAACAGTATAGTTTTGTCCCAGGGAGATTAGATGTGGACAATATTGTGTTGACTCCTCTACTACAAAATACCCTTTTCGTGTCACTAATTAACGTCACTTAATTGTAAACTTGACATAAAAAAATGCGGTGGCATTTTTGTAATTAAGTTGGAGGCTGACGGAGAAACAACGTCACAAAATTGGTTAATATGTGACGTTGAAAGAAACAACGTCACACTTTAATTAAGTGAGACGTGGTTTCTTGGTCCTAAAATCAATCTGGCCCCACCCCCAAACTTTGTCATTCCTCGCCATAATACCCCTCAGCTCACCCCACTTAAACCCATCCAAACCCCCAGCTCCCTCCTCTCCATTCAGCTCCGGCTCCCTCCTCCATTCACACCATACAAAGAGAGAGAGACAGCCACCCCCCAAAACACCCACACCCCCAGCCCCCCCACACAGACACACACCGATCGCCCCCAAACACCCACACCCCCCCACACCCACACACCCCAGCTCCCCCACATCGATGCCCCTGAAGAGCTCACCGAATGGGATAAAGTCGGAGCAGTGCCGCCTCGGGCCCTCTCTTCAAGAAACTTAGGGACCAAGGGGATAGTGGGAGCTACCCCCGAGTATCGTTCTCTTGAGGAGCCTAAAATGCAAATGATAACCTAATAGCTAGATGCAAACTTGACAAAGCGGGTAAAACATTTTTTTGGTTGATTTGGGTATAAAAGTTGTGTGAAAAGTGTTGTATGTTCAAGAAAGAATTGAAATTGGATTTAACGGGAGATTTGGACTCAATGGGATGGAATAACCCTTGGTGAATAGAGACTTAAGACAATCTGAAGAGCTCACCGACTCTCTATCGAGTGTGTATGTGCGTGCAGCGCGCCCTTGGGTCCGCCCTTCAAGAAAATAAGAACCAAGGGAATAGTGGAAGCTAACCCCCGGGTGTCGTTCGCTTGAGGAGCCTAACGCAAAATATTACCTAGTAGCTAATATGCAAATTAACGAAAGCGGGTAAAAAGTATTGTATTTTGTTTGGTTTTGATAGGAAGTTTGGTATGTGCAAAAGGTAAAGTAAAAGATTAGAGTTAAAAGTGAGATTTGGATGAAAATGGGATAAAGGTCATTCTTGATGAATGAAAGCTTTGGGAATCATTGCTTCAAAAGGTTTTCGAGGAGTTTGTGTTGATTTTCAAAAGACCCCTAGAGGAACCCCTCTAGGCTAGGCTTAGGTTAACTTAATTAATGCCGGAACCCAGCACATTACTTAATTTAACCTAAGTTGATTAAGTTCAAAATCAATATGAATTTGCTAATCGTAAGGGGCTCCTAATCCAACAACCGGGACCCCGAATTGCCACTTAATTAATCCTAGAGTTTAATCGATTACTGGAACCCCAAATAATAAATCAAGACTCTAGGATTGAAGTCCAATGCCACTCATGCAATTTGACAAATTCAAGAACTAACTAATCATGCAAGACTTTAAATCCACAATTTGGGCCACCCCACAATTGCACTTAGTTTCTCAATTAACCCTAACTCATTGATGGCCACCCAAACAAAGATTAAGGTTGGAAAGAGTGATCACCCAATGTCTAAACACAATTAATCAATTCCTATGCCATCTCCCTCAAGAAAACAACTTAACACTCTTAATCCACTAACCAAGCCACCTTGCATTAGCACATGATTTTCACAAAGAGATTAATAAAACTATGAACCCATAAATTTCATTAAACTCAAAGTTAATAAATAGCAATGTCAAGCATTTGAACAAGAAGGAAATAACATAAACATAGTTTCTAACCCCATTACAATATACAAAGTTCAAGCACACAACCAAATGTCATAAATATACTCCTAGAACCATAGAAAAGCATAAATACAACAAGAGGAAGAAGGATTAGAACTAAAACTCCCCTATTCAAGCTTCAAGCTCATCCCTTGGCTCCCATCACCAAGAATGGTGGAGCCTAGCTGCTGCCCTCCAAGAAGAAAACACCAGCAAGGAGTGGAAGTTGAGAAACCATGGAGGATTTGAAGGAAGAAGGTGGAAGATGGAAGATGGAGATGAGAGGAAAATGAGAGGCTAGGGTTTGGAACTCCAAAATCTCCTCTAATGGGTTCCAACTTTCGTGTTTTATGTCCTAAAAGTCGGGTCAAGTGAGTGGGTATTGGGTTGGATCCGAAACAGAAGCCCAAAACGCGACTGAAATTCTGCAGATTCGCGCAGTTCGCCGTCTCCTCGCCGCGGCGAGGAGCTGTTGCTTCTGGACCCTTCTTGTTTTCTAGCTCACTCCTTCTCTGGAATTTGGGGGTCTCTTCGCCGTCTGACCGGCGAGGTGCCTTCAGTTCTGCCTCTTTTGTTTGGCCTTTTTCTTCGTCTCGGGTCCGATATTTTGGTCCTGAGCGACCCTGCAAGTGAAAATAAGATAAAACCAAGATCAAATAGCCCTATAAATTAATTGATACAATTAATCTACAATTATGGCTAATTACTCCTAATTTTACACTCATTTCCCTGGAGAGTTTGGGATATTCAATTTGACATTATCAGACCAAAACTTGCATCTTAATCATGTTAATTGCCTCAATTTAAGCATATAAAAACATTACAAATCAGAGATTTGTCACAATCATTGATTTAATTTGTTTTTAGGGAGCTCTTTGGTTCATTAAAAAGGCCCCTAGAGGGATCCCTCTATGCTAGGCTCGGATTGGATGAATTAGTACCAGAATCCCGCTTACTAATCCCTCCAACACCGAGTCGATTAAGCTTAAAAACCAAGGTGAGTTTGTTAATTATACGGGGCTATTAATTCGACAACCGGGATCCTGAATTGCCACTTAATTAATCCTAGGGTTCAATTAATTACTGGAATCCCACATAATAAATTAAAACACAAGGATAGAAGGCCAATGCCACTCATGCAACTTCACAAACTCAATAGCCAATTCACAAATGCAAATGCTTGACAAAGTGGTCTACTAAATGAGAATCCTCAAATAGCACAAATATTAACTAAAACATTCATTCAAAATGATGAATCCATACATTTAAACAAAGTTTAAGTAAATGAAGAACAAATGTCAAGCATACACAAATGGAAACAAACTACAAATGTTTCAACCACTCTCTAGCAAAAGATAATTCATAGAAATTACATCCAAATGAAGAAACAAGCCCTAGAATCCTAGAAACATGCTTAAACATAAGGAAGAGAGAGTGGGAGAACAAGAACTCCCCTAATGAAGCTCCAAGCTCAAGTCATTAGTCTCCATCACCAAGGATTCGTGCCCTCTAGCTGCTGCCTTCCATGGAGAAGTCACCAACAAGAGAAATGAGAGTGGGTGCCATGAAGATTTGAGGTGGAAAGGAGGTGGAAGATGAAGATGAGATGAGAGAGTGAGAGAACTAGGGTTTGGGTGTGTGTTTTATGGACCAAATCTGCCTTCTAGGGTTTAGATTTTAATATTTATAGGTCCAGGAATCGGGTTAACTAAGTGGGTATCCGAATCAGAGGCCCAAAACTCGCGAAGTGGAATTTTGCAGAACGATTCTCGCCGTCCACTTCGCCGCGGCGAGTTGTGTTGTTCTCTGGATCTCTTCTGCCTTTCTCGCCGTGGGCTCGCCGAGGCGAAGCCACGGCGAGCTCACTCCTTCTCTGCCTCTTTGGGGTGCCTTCGCCGTCTGCCTCGCCGCGGCGAGCTTCAGATGATTCTGCCCCCTTATTTGGCCTTCTTCTTTGCTGGAATCCGATCTTTGGTCCTTGCTCGACCCTGTAAGTAAAAATAAGACAAAATCAAGATCAAATAGCCCTATAAATTAATCAATGCAATTAATCTACAATTATGGCTAATTAATCCTAATTTTACACTCATTCTACTTAAGAGTTTGAGACATTCAATTAGACATTATTAGACCAAACTCGCATCTTAATCATGTTAATTGCCTCAAATTAAGCATATAAAAACCATAAAAATCAGAGATTTGTCAGCCCCCCTAGACACACCCCCCAAACGATCCACCCAACCTGGAGATGCTCACACTACTACATAAAATACCTATAATAGCGCTTTTTTTGGCCCTATAGCGGCGCTTATTTTGTTTAATAAGCGATAGCGACGCCTATAATCTCAAAAGCGCAGCTATAGGCATTATTTTTGTAAGAAAATACCTATAGCGGCGCTTATTACGTAATAAGCGCCGCTATAGGTGATATTTTTTTTAAATATTTCATTTATTTTTGTTTCACACTCTCCTGCATTAGTGCAAAAAACCAGTAGCTCTATATACCATTTCAACCAATCCATATATATATACACCAGAAAGTCATCAAAAGAACAATGTACAATTAAACCAACCATTCTAAGTTTATAACAAAAGCATGTTAATGATATGTATCATCTAATTTGGGAGAAAAGAGGATATACATAAGTGCACCACTCTTCAATTAGTGCATTCATTTTTCCCTTGACAACGTGAAGCAACGAGCATCTGGGTAATACTGCACAAACAAATTTAAATGATAAGTAAATTTACTTGAAGTCTAACAAGTACAAACACAATTAGAGTTTGAAAAATATAAAACTTACTGTCAGTGGGATGCCAAGTCGATCATATGTGATGATATCCCGCATGTACTACATCACATAGTACCCACAGTCATTGTTATTGGGTTGGTAGGGGCACTGTAACAAAAAACACCAAATATATCATATAAGAAACATTTACATTATGGTTTAACTAGATATATTGTTTTTAAAAATTGAATAACTTTATAAAACTTGGATTGTTTGCCACTTATAACAATCTTTCGGGTCAGGGGCTCTGGAATACTTCAACCTAACGGAGGACCGGAAACTAGTCAACACTCTGAAAAGGAAACAAATTAAATTAATTTTATTAGCTAGGATTGGTCATAAAATGACAAATAATACAGCGCATTCAAATAATATAATGTTGACATTGACTTACTCATTGAAGAGACACATCAAATCTGGGCGATTTTCTGGGAGAGCAGATTCCACAGAATCCAAATAGTAAATTATGGGATCCTCTTGTGCCATCGGATTGATGACAAGCAAAATCCAATTTAGCCTAAAATGTTTTATAACGTTATGTCAGTATATATAACTATGATGCTCAGAACTAAAAATACAATGAAAGCTATAATACGTAGACTTACCATGTATTAATTGGAGCTAAGAATAAAGTGTTGGCTATTGCCTTTATAGAAAAACGCCTTTGAATCGTTTTGAACTGGTCCTCACGTTTCGTGCCCGCAATTTGTGCTATCGAATAAGGGCTTATGAATTGGAACGAAACGTGCCGCCTGGCGATCATGACCTCTTCATGCAGATGCCTTCATAGAAACCATACCAACTCCCAATTAGTGTAAAACTTATTACATTGAACAAAACCACAATGGAAACGCATATATACCTTATCCATAAATTGATAACCGTAGCACTGACCCATCTTTTGTTAAGCACCTCCTTACCTGATCCTTAGAAATGATATCAGTGAAATTTGCCTCGTCAAATATATACCTGTTGAAAGGAATTGAGACAATAGCATCGCGAGATACGGTAGCTGCAAATGCTTGTAACCGAGCACGATATGGCGTTTCGGCGCTTGTATCTTCAATCACAGGATCAGGCACTTGAACTTTTTTCTTACCCTTAGCTTTTGGTGCCTATAAACCGTGTAAATAGAAAGTTTGAAAATTCATTCCAATAATTAAGAAGATTGCTAGTTTAAATTAATTAGCAAATAATCACCTGTGGCAATGGATCGGTACGTGTCTCTTTTTCTTGATTTGAGCAGCTGAACCAAGGGTATTTAGGTACTTGTGCTTTCTTTCCCATAAATTGGGTACCCTGTAAAAACATGTAAATAAAACATCGTTATTAAAAAAAATGAATGCTAGTGTAAATGTTATTAATAAATACTTACCTGTGATGTTGGCACAATCAAACCAATGGGCCAAGCAACATATGCACCGACAACCTCTCCGACTGTAGTCATCAAATCAGGAGTAAGGAATGGTAATGGTGCCCAATCGTTGTAAGAGTATTCAATCAATACCCTCAATGCATTCTCAGGTAACGGCGAGTTGTGCAGGGTCTTGCTCGAAGTGTTGTAGAACTTGCCAACCGCAACTACCTCACTGAAAGATTGATCTGTATACAGCCTGCACTTTGTCTCGCCCTACGAAAGAGTTGTCAACATTAGGTCAAAATCAATAATATAACAGAATCACTGCTAGTTTGTACGTAGAAAATGTATGAACTACCTGAGGAATGTCGGCCCTGGGCATCGTACAACTATCCCTGATGCTTGGACTCTCGACGGAAGGAACGTGACTTTGTTGCACAAAGTTGGAATTTTGTGATGCAACATTGCTTTGCTGGAAGAATTTGAACATCTTCTCGTACTGTTGTTGCATTTCTTCATTCCGTCGTTCTATTTCCTTGTTTCGGTGTTGCATCTCAAGCATCTCCTCTCTCATAGAAAGAACTTCATCTTTCAACGCTCTAACATAGGCTTTTGATGCCTTCTTTTTGAGGCCAAAGTAAGATAAGGGCGTGACGCCTACTCCCGCACCCCGAACACAGCCCGAATACTCAGGCCGATCGAGTGCTCTACTGAGGAAATCGTCACTGCCAAATTTGTTGACCTCATCAGGGCATTCTTGCGTCAACAAAACCTATAACAAGGAGAAAGGATTATAACTTATTAACTTAGCAAAATCACCATTTAAAAAAAAATTAGAAATTCCAAGATAATTAATGACTTACACATCGTTCATGGACTCTTCTAACCTCTTCATGAATGATGGTACCGTCCTTCTTCGAGTGACCTTTGAACCATAGGTCATGCCGTGGTGGCCTATTGTCTAGGCCCTGTTCCTGAATCTGTTAAGGTAAACCAGGTGAACGTATTAATTAATCACACAAATATTTATTCATAATTTTGGAACCAAAAGCATTACTAACATACCACATCTTCCTCCAATTCAGGAAATGTCTTTCGTTCGCTTGGCTATTTTTTTTACTTCTTTCTTAGAACTCCTCAGTCAAACGTTGTCGCACAAACTCATCCCAATCTTCTTGAGTAATTGACTCAGCGTATAAAGATGGTGGCGTTGGAATGATCTCCCCGTCTTCATCTCTCGGGTAATACGTGGTCAAGGAGGAACGATAATTCCTATGCATTCTCGAAGCTTTCTTCAGCACGTAATCCCTGTGAGTATCGTCGATATCAAGGACGGTTTGTAACAACACAAATCATATTAAATTTGTTAGTTACAAAGTTATGATGACACATATGCCCTTAATTGTAAAAATGTAGCTTACCTGAATCTCTAACCAAACCTCGTCACGTTTGTCACCTGCTTGTCTCCAATCCATAATAGTAATAGGGATTTTGTCCCGAACAGTGCACCCAATGTAACCTGAGAGGAGCTTCGACGACTTTCCGATAGTTTGGTTATCGTCGTTCCATATAAGTCGTGTCTTTACTCCATGAGCTCTGCGTGTGAGGAGTTTGCGCATAATGGTCTTGCCACGACGAATATTCGCCTTATGTCTTACTCTACCTTCAGCGATATCTACCTGGGCACTAGGTTGTGCTTCTTCCTCCTCGTTTAGGGGGGGATCCATTCTCCTGTACAAAAATTAAACAAGGCATGATTTTAGTGCATATTCATATAATCATGCTAAGTGTATGCGAATTAAATGAAATAATTCATAGTGCAAAACATAAATACATACAAACTGAAATCAATATGAGGGCTTTTGTCTCTTTTTCCTCTTTGTTATATTGTTTACAATTGTTTGCTTCCTCTTTTTTGTTGGATTTAGGGTTGTGTTTACCCAAATACCTTCTTCATGATTACGTCTTACATAAATAGGCTCATCTTTGTTATCATATTGAAGAGCTCACCGAATGGGATGGGGTTTATATCGGAGCAGTGCTGCCTCGAGTAAGCTCTCTAAGAAAATAAGACCCAAGGGGTAGTGGAAGCTAACCCCGGGTGTCGATCTCAAGGAGCCTAGTGTAATTTGATTCCTAATAGCTAATATGTAAACTTGAAAAAGTGGGTAAAAAGCATTTTTGTTTGGTTTTTAGTGTGAAGTTTGGTATAAAAGTGTGGTGTATTCAATAGTCAAAGTAAAAGATTGGATATAAAAAGTGAGATTTGGATGAAAATGGGATAAAGATCATTCTTGATGAATGAAAGCTTCGGGAATCATTGCTTCTAAAGATTTTTAGGGAGTTTAATTGATTTTCTAAAGAGCCCTAGAGGAACCCCTCTAGACTAAGCTTAGGTTAACTTAATTAATGTCGGAACCCCACACATTACTTAATTTAACCCAAGTTGATTAAGTTCAAAATCAAGAAATAATTAATTATGCAAGACTTTTAATCCACAATTTGGGCCACCCCACAAGTGCTCTAAATTTCTCTCTAAGCCCTAATCCATTGATGGCCACCCATACAACAAATTAAGGCCCAAAGAGTGTTTGCTCAATGTCTCAACGCAATCAATTAATTGTTATGCCATCTCCCTCAAGCAAATAACTTAACACTCTTAATCCACTAACCAAGCCACCTTGCATTAGCACATAATTTTCACAAAGAGAGTAATAAAACTATGAACCCATAAATTTCATTAAACTCAAAGTTAATAAATAGCAATGTCAAGCATTTATACAAGAAGGAAATAACATAAACATAATTTCTAACCCCATTGTCATAAATGCACTCAACCAAGTGCCATAAATACACTTACTCAGCCAATTGCCATAAATGCAATCCTCGAACCCTAGAAAAGCATAAATACAACAAATGAAAGGAGGATTAGAACTAGAAAAACTCCCCTATTCAAGCTTCAAGCTCATCCCTTGGCTCTCACCAACAAGAATGGTGGAGCCTAGCTGCTACTCTCCATGGAGGAACCAACAACAAGGAAGGATGGGAAGGAAGCCATGGAAGGAGGGAAAGAAAGAGAGGAAGATGAAGATGGAGATGGAGAAGAGAGAGCTAGGGTTTGGGTGTGTGTTTTTGTGAACCAAATCTGCCCTGATGGGGTCTAAGTTTCGTGTTTTATGTCCCCCAAGTCGGGTCGAGTGAGTGGTATCAAGTTGGACCCAAATCAGGCCCAAAAACGCGAACTGAAATTTCTGCAGAACGCGCTGTTCACCGTCTGCTTGCCGCGGCGAGGAGCATATTTCTCTACCAAAATTGGGACTTTCTCGCCGTGAGCTAGCCGCGGCGAGGACCATTCCTTTATGCCTCTTTTGTTTGGCCTTCTTCTTCGTCTCGGGTCCAATCTTTTGGTCCTGAGCGACCCTACAAGTGAGAATAAGACAAAACCAAGATCAAATAGCCCTATAATTTAATTAATGCAATTAATTTACAATTATGGCTAATTACTCCTAATTTTACACTCATTTCACTTGAGAGTTTGAGACATTCAATTAGACATTATTAGACAAACTTGCATCTCAATCATGTTAATTTGCTCAAATTAGGCATATAAAAACCATACAAATCAGAGATTTGCCACATACCCATCTGCATCAAAGTCTTCTGACAGTAATGTCTCAAAGAAAGGAACATCTTCTATCACATTCATATCTTCATCACTTGTTTCATCATCGACTTGCTCGGCATAATTTTTGTTCAACTGCATGACAACTGACCAATTCTTCTTAGAAGGATCTGCAACGTAAAACACTTGTGCTTCTTGAGACGGTAGAATGTAAGGATCATCCTTATATCCAACTTTAGAAAGGTCGACCGATATAAACCCAAATTCATCTAACCGCCGTCCACTGTGGTTGTTAACCCACTGACACTGGAACACGGGAAATCTAAACATGTTGTAATCTAACTCCCAAATGCAATCAATCACACCAAAGTACAACATCTGGGCATATATGGGATTTGTATCTCTTGCATTGGATATATGCCACCCCTCGGCAACAAATGTGACTCCACTATTTTGCATGGTGCTTTTTTCTTACTAGCCTTTTGTATAGAATGTGTAACCGTTGATTGCATAGCCGGTATAAGAAAATGGTGCAAACCCCGTCCTTTCGATAGCCAGAACAATATTTCACAAACTGATCCTGCATTAAGCTCAACCTGCTGACAAATGCGTGCATTAAACCATCTAATGAAATGTTTGTTGTGCTCCTTTGTGATCAAACTCTCATTCCTATCACCGTGTAATTCACGAAGGAGTTTTTTATGTTCTTCAATGAATGGTTCAACCTCAGGAGTGTTGTGAAGAATGTACAAGTGCGCTAACTCCCTTTCAGCATTCGAAATGCGTAATAACTTGAACCCACTTATTCCTTTCCCTGTTAATCGCCCATCATGAAAAGACTTCGGCAAACCAACAGGTTCAACATTTGATAAATAATTGGCACACAAATCACTCGCCTCTTCAACGATGTATCGTTCAGTAATACACCCCTCTGGTCGATATCCGTTTTTAACATACCCCTTTAAAACTTTCATGAACCGCTCAATCAGGTACATCCATCTCAAATAGACTGGGCCACACAGTTGACCCTCTTTGACCAAGTGTACAGTAAGGTGAACCATGATGTCAAAGAATGAAGGGGGAAATACATTTCAAGTTCGCATAGGGTACAAACGATCTGCCTCTGCAAATCCTGCAACTTCGTTGTATCAACCACTTTACTATAAATGAGCTTGATGAACATACAAAGTCTGGTGTGTTAGAATCTTAAGTTTTGATGAGGATTGGACCTATAGATAGCATAAGTAAAATGAACAAACAACATAAAACTTAGTCTGGAATAAATTGAGATAGGAATCATGATTAAATGACTAAGTGAAAGAAGTGAAGGTTATCTTAACCTAGGACAAGGAAAATCCTACAGATAACAAATACACTATCGCTAAGCTAGAGCCCATCGCTAACAAGTGGAAAGCTAACAATAACAAATAAAGACTTAGCAATAATCTGAAGTGGATATCTCTATCGCTAAGTATATCACTATCGCTAAGGCCCCAATGGATAACATGGAAAACACAGGGAAGAAAGTACAGCTAGCAGAAGTAACTAGCGATAACATAGTTGCTAGCGATAGCATGTATTGCTATCGATAGAGAAACACTAATCTGATATCTAAGATTCAGATAACTAACATAGTCACTAGCGATAGCATAGTTAGCTATCGATAGAGATCACTTGTTAAAATAACTTAGATAGCTAATACATAGAGCTAATGAAATATACTAGCGATAACACCTACTGGACTTCACATGAATACTTGTTTTAGCTAACAGCTTAAGTGCAGGACTCACACTATAAAGCTAGCGATAGCCAAAGGAGCTAGCGCTACTGATAAAGCTGCTATGCAAGTACAATGTTGCAGGTGAACGTTACTCACAGTCTCTGTTTCTCTTAGCTCATCCTCTGCAATATTAATTGAAGCAAGAGAAGAAAGTTGACTAAGATGAAGAACAGCATTTATTGCCAACGACTAGGAGCTTCCAACAACTAATTTCAAACGGCCTCTTGAAGCTGAAAGCAAAGGCAAGCTGTGAGGAAATATAAATACCAAAACTTGAGCATTTTGAAGCAGTGAACGAACTGACGAACACACATTTATTATTCTTACTCTACTCTCTGCTCAAAACTTTATTACTCTTAGTGAGATTTTCTGTACTTAAGTTTTATCAAAATCTGTTCATTAAGTGAACTAATTTATTGAAATCCTCTACTGTTTGAGGTTGTTCTAAAGCTTGGGGCTATAGAACAGGGTTGTGTCCTTACAAGTTGTAAGGGGGAGCGTTTAGAGAGAAGTCGAAAGCTCTATTTGTAAAGGTTGGCAGGTGAACCCGTTTTGTAAAACCTGTGGATTAGTGGAACCCAACGAGAAGTTAGAGAACTGGACGTAGGCAGTGGTTTGGCCGAACCAGTATAAAGATTGTGCTCTGTTTTTAGCTTCGTTCAATTTTTGTAAAGCACAATTCACCCCCCTCTTGTGCGTTGTGCTATTCACATGGTGATCGTGCTCCGCAATTTCTTGGGTAATATGCTGCGTATGCCAACCGGTAAAAAATTTTGCATTAGGACGTGACAATCATGAGATTTCAGGTTCTTCAACTTCAACTCTTTCACGGATAAAAGGTTCTTTACATTTGAGGAGTAGCCCTCTAGAACATTGATTTCACTCAGAAACTGACAGAATGATCTTTTCTCTTTCCTCGAAAGGGTGTAAGCAGCTGAAGGTAAATAAGTGTGGTATCCCTTCTCAACAGGTGCCAACTCTTGTCTTATTCCCAGCTTGAGCATATCTATCCTTGAATTGACACCATCCTTACTTTTTCCTTGTATATTTAGAAACGTGCCAATTAGGTTATCAAAGATATTTTTTTCAATATGCATGACATCAAGAAAGTGCCTGACATATAAGGACTTCTAATATGGGAGTTCGAAGAATATGGACCTCTTCTTCCAGCCACTTGTCAATGCATTTTTAGCAAAAGGCTTGCCAAAAATATTCTCCATCACGTTCACCTTTTTAAGAACGTCTTCCCCAGTCAATATCCTCGGTGGCCTACCTTCTTCTGAGCTCCCGTTAAATGCCTTCTTCCACCTCCGCCAACGATGCTTTAATGGCAAGAACCTCCGATGTCCCATGTAAACATTTTTCCTGCAGTGATCCAGTCGCATCGAATGGGTATCATCTTCACATACAGGGCACGCACCATATCCTTTGATGCTGTATTCGGACAAATTACCATATGCTGGGAAATCATTTATTGTGCCAAACAACATGGCTCTCAATTTCAAACTTTCTTCCTTACAGCCATCAAAAACCGTTTCACCCGAATCCCACATATGCTTCAGGTCTTCAATCAAAGGATCCAAGTACACGTCTATATCGTTGCCGGGCTGTCTAGGCCCAGAAATAAGCATGGAAAGCATCATAAATTTGCGTTTCATGATTAAATTTGCGGGGAGGTTGTGTATCATCAGAATCATCGGCCATGTACTGTGAGTACTACTCTGAACTCCATGCGGATTGATTCCATTGGTTGCCAATGAAAGCCGTAGGTTTCTTGGTTCTTCACCGAACTCAGGGTACTCCTAATCAATTTTTTTCCATTGGGGGGCCTCTGCGGGGTGCATAAGTTTGATGTCTTTAATCCTCTCATCAGCATGCCATGTCAAAAGTTTTGCAACATCCGCATTATTGAACATGCGCTTGAATCTTGGAATGATCGGAAAGTACCACAAGACTTTAGAAGGACTCTTACCTTTCTTTCCATACTGAGATGTGTTGCATTTAGGACACTTCTCCAACAACGCATACTGGTTCCGGAATAAAATACAGTCATTGGGACATACACGTATTTTCTCATATTTCATACCAGTCGATCGGAGAATTTGCTTTGCCTCGTATGTTTTTGAAGGGAGTACATTCCCTTCTGGGAATATATCTCACAGAGCGGAGAGCAGAGCGGTGAAACTTGCATCACTCCAACCGTATTACGCTTTCAGGTTCTACAATTTAAGCACCGCACGCAATCTAGTGTATTTGGTGCATCCCACATATAAAGGCGTCTCTGCATCGCTCTTCAATGTCTGAAATATTTCAGGATCCTCCTCACCCACCACATTCAACATTTCTTCAAGATCATCGCTCTCATCACACATGTCTGTGTCAACCACATTTGAAGCGCTACTAACATCAGGTACCCAGTCTCCGCCAGAATACTCATACATCTCACCATGCTTTGTCTAACGTGTATAAGACAGATCGATTCCATGACAAATTAAATGGCCCAACAAGTCAAGAGGACGGAGACGCTTTCCATACAAACATGACATACAAGGGCATATAATTATGTTAGAATTATCTGCATGCTCAGCGGCAAATTCAATGAACTTTTTTGCTCCATCTATATATTCCTTTGAACGTCGATCACAAGACATCCATTCCTGATCCAACATTATAACCTACTAAAAGTGGCTGTAAGATCAATGTGCATGACTTACTCATTAGGTAGCCACCTTATGATGTTACCTTATTTTTTTAACAAAAATTCGGCAGTATAATGGCTAAAAAATGAACGTTCCCAGGCTAAAGACCCTCTCTTTTAATATAAAAATGGATAGCCCACCACAACACAATTTATCATAGAGCATATATTCACAGGCAGAAAAACTCAATTACAGTTCACAAATCCAGTTATACAAGGCAATCATTTCATAAAAGTACATTAAATAACCACACAGTAGTCTTAGCACCTAACATAACATATAATGTACCTGATTAAATTCTCTGACTTGTCTTTTGGTAGAGGACAAAAATGAGGACCAGGAAAATGCTTGTTCAAATTCCTACAACATATAAATAACATAATTAGATCAACCTTGAATTAATGTGATCTTTCAAACTTAAGGGAAGCATAATTTCTAGCATCAACCTTGAATTTCACAAATCGGATAGCAAGAAGAGAGGGAATAAAGAGATCATTGAGAGAAATAATTAATTTGAATTGAACACAAATTAGCAATGGATATGAATTGAGAGAAAATAATTTTAACTATACTGGTTTTAACACTCCGACCATCTCTCTAACATCTTTTTCCCCACTTACTATCGTATCATCAACTCAACACCTCAAATAAATCACAACAACAGTACTTACTATGAACTCCAGCAAATTGCTGCATATTAATCATCCTATAAAGAATTTGAAATGAAACTCAACTTAAACATTTCTCATCTTCCAATTCCAACAAATCTTTTACATCTTTAAAGTCTCTCATATAACATAAAACATTGATTCAACATTTACACACTCCAATGATTTAGATTCTAAAAATCTAACCAACATTGTTCCCTTAAAACGAATCTCTAAAAGAAATTATATCCATTTATTTGAAACATTGGAAAATGTTGTAACCATATATTACTGTTAGATTTAGATCTTGATTGGGAACATTAATGAAACACAAGCCTGCATAGCACTTAGTCTTTTTCATTTCCTAACAAAAAACAACTTATCAAAGTACCCAAATAGCAGCATCAAATGAAACATAAAGCAATTTCAGATTTCAAACCATTCCCTTCACACCAGCGCAACATTTAAGCATCACCCATACATTCATATAATAAGCAAGAATTCATCCTACTTCAATAATTAAATATTTCCATATGGTTATTTAACAGAAAATTACCAATAAAATTTTTTGATCAACATAAAAGATTCAAACATACTAATGCCATTACTACCCACTTAAAACATAATCTAAATAATCTCTAAGTTAAACTCCAACTTAAATCTTTGTCCCCCACAGTCAACATCATTGTAAAGCTGAAACATTTCATACTGTCAAAATTGCTTTGCTTCCATAATTAAAGCAAGCTAGACCAACAATTCAATATAATTTGAACCTAATAATAATAACGTTCCTCTGTTTCAACTTCCATTAGAGTGAACAAAAAAAATGTTGGATCGGACTTGAATATAAATAAACGAATGTTTGGATTAAAATTGTTCTTATCTTTTCTTTCAGTCCAAAATTCTCTTCAATCCAACCACGTGTACTCTTGCACGAAGTGCTTTGAGGTGTATAAGTGTGTGTGTTGTTAATTAGCTAAACTAGTATCAAAGGAATCAAATGACTAGAAATTACCCAACTGTTGAACAAAAATTGATATTGATTGACTACAAATCAAACCATTACCTGCGAAGAAGACAAAGCAAGAAGAAGAAGAACGACGGAGGTTGACGGGGTTGAAGAAGCAAGAACGACTGTTGACGGATCTGAGAGTAAAATGGGAGGAATGGGAGTAAAATGGTGGGCTGGGTTTGATGGATCTGGAAGCAAGAAGAAGAAGAACGACGGAGGTGAGAGGGAGTTCCACCGGCGGCGGTGAGCTTTCAATGACGGAGGTGAGAGGGAGTTTAAACGGCGGCGCTGAGCTTTCAACGACGGAGGTGAGAGGGAGGTTGAAAGGAGGCCAGCTGTGAGCTTAGGGAAGACGAACTTAGGTTAAACGGGGCGCTGAGCTTTAAGATCTTCGGGTTGAGCTTTGGGGTTTCTGAGAGGGAACAAGAGAAAGAAGAGGAGGGAAACATAAATATTTGGGGGAAAACGCGCCAACCCTATCCCGGCGCTTTATACATATAAAAAATACTGAAATAAATAAATAAAATTAAAAAAGAGGAAAAATAAAATAATAATTGTAAAAAAACCTATCCCGACCGGCGCTTTTTACATAAAAAGCACCGGGATAGGCCCTGAAAAATGGAAAAAAATTTGCAAATAGATATTCTAAAATAATAAAGTTAATAAAATAAGAAAAATAAAAACTGAAATTAAAAAAAGCTTTAGGGGGCTTATCCCGGCGCTTTTTACATAAAAAGCGCCGTGATAGGCCCTGAAAAATGAAAAAAAGTTTGCAAATAGATATTCTAAAATAATAAAGTTAATAAAATGAGAAAAATAAAAACTGAAATTAAAAAAAGCTTCAGGGGGCCTATCCCGGCGCTTTTTACATAAAAGCGCCGGGATAGGCCCTGAAAAATGAAAAAAATTTGCAAATAGATATTCTAAAATAATAAAGTTAATAAAATGAGAAAAATAAAAATTGTTTTTTTTTTTCAAAAAATGCTCCTGCATGAAAATTTGATCATAAAAATAGGGGCAATTTTTTGGATTGGGATCACCCACATTAAAAAAATGCAGGTATGAACATAATTTGAAGTAAAATTTGATAGTTATCAGTCACAACTATGAAACTGCAACATATAAAATATATGTCCATTACAACAGTGTGAAGGCAATACAAAAGCAACATCTATGATCCAACCTGAGGGGGAGTGTGGGAATATTATGTAATAATTGTAAATATTCCATTTTGATTGTAATGTTATTATTAGGCTTAATTAGTAATTATTAGGCTTTATTAGAATTTATTTCATTGTCTTCCTCCTTTCCTATAAATAGGCACATTTGTAACTCAATATTCATATGAGAAATACATTATTTTTCTCTCAAATCATCCACATAAGTCAACAAAGATTATAACAATAATATGCATTAATCATCAGCTAAACATCTAGGAGCCAAAATAAGATTCACAGGGGGGAATCAAATAGTAGTAAAATAAGATCCAAAGTTTTAGTAGTTACAAGTATCGATTAGGAAGCAATTCAAACCAGGCCAAGGAGCTAAAACTTAAAAGTTGAAAGCAACGTTCATCTACTTTTTAAACAGCAGTGCATACCATAGAAATGTTAAACACTACTTTTGTAGTTTGAATAGCATTTATACACTCCAGAAGAGCATCAAGAGTACTCTGAGTTTTAATCAGCACAAGTTCAGCTCCAAGTGATTTCAACAACTGACTTAAGTGGGCAAGCAAATGTTTCAGCCACCATCTTGTCATTCAACCAGGATAAAACTTCCCTTCTTTAGTAGGACACCAAATATAGACAGGAAGGATAGAACCCTCCCGAGCAGCAGCAGCAGCAGCTAATGCAGGATTATCTTCAATTCTAAGGTCCCTTATAAACCAAACCAAACTATGGTCCTGTTACATTCCATATTGGCTAATCAAAAATTTCATGGCAAACCAAAGCTTTAAATAACATAATTCTCTGTGCAGCTTGTCCACAAGTTCTCTGTCACCTAGTAACAGTCACAACTTTCACTCAGAGAACCATTTTGATATGGCCACAAGCTCAAAGCATGTTAAAGCTGTCAGACCTTTATCTTAGAGCTTTATGTTCTTTCTATCTTCCCTTGAGCCAGCAATTCCAAGAAGATGGAAACAAGGGTAATAAAAACACACCTTTTATAAAAGATTAAAGGTAAATATAAACCAACAATAACAAACAAGCCAAAGCAAGATAAATAGCTTATGCTATAAGAATGAAATTCAAGCAATCTACATTAGAAGACTGATTGTTGAACACTTGTATTATAATCCATATATGTGATGATTTCAAAAATTAATTTAAATTTTAGGGAGCAGCATATTTGAGCATCAAAACTTATTTCAAATAGTTCTTGGTACCATCCAAACTTTATTAGCGTTTTTCATGAGATGACCAAGCAATATCAACAAACCACAACACTGCTGAGTAAAAGGCTAAACAAGAACCAAAGCAATTTCGGGTAAAAAAAGATATCCCCAAAATTGTATTGGAAAAATAATTGAACCTTGTAGTGTTGCTTAGAGATAGCAGCCCTAATGACTCCAGTGTAGAAAGTAGCAAAGTAAATGGTTACCAAAGGAGTGAAGGATTTGGGTCTTCTATATGGCTCAATCATGTCCCAGAATGGTTCTCTCCCACTTTGTATACAAATAGTCTGAATACTTCCTCCATATATAGCTAGGCATTTCACTACCCCCTCTCAAACCCTGCAAACAGGCATAAAGAATTATTTTAAAAAACTAAATACCACAAATAGAACTAAGCCCAGCAGCAGGAATTCAGTAACAAAAATTAAAATAGAAAACACTTGTGTTTGGGGCTTTAGCCAACAAGCCCCAGAAAGTGGGTAAGTTCATATTTAGATGGAGGAGAAAAGACCATAAATAAAGGAAAGAACAATTTGTTACCCAACATTTTTGCAAGTTCAGGTTTGACAAAAAACAAATTCTACATGCACATTCACACACCAGATTTCCAATCATTCAACGATGATGAATGTCTCATTCATAAATTTTCACAAATCATGCATGAACTATACTCGCAAAGCCACAAAAATTCTACTGCTATTAAGGACCAAGTTCTCAAGTATTTGCTATCCTTCAATAAGCAAAAGATAGACGATTTTCCAAACATCTAGTGATCATATATTTCAGTGGAGCTTTGAGAACCATCTCATTCTTCACAAATATAGGAAAATTGTACCCATGTTCTGTGCATTAAGAAGAGTTCAAATCTGATTCAAGCATTTTATCGAACACATAGAGGGAAGTAATCTTGGCTATAAAACTAGAGGCATATTCTAAAAAATATGAATAGCATTATTAAAGATAATAAATTGCGAAGAATCCCATCAACCACAAATCTCACATCAATGAGTACCGGATGGAAATGGAAGGGGAAGATGGTAAGTAAACAAATAAAAAACCTGTGGAAGAAGTTGGAGGACTCATATACTTCAATCTAGAAAAAATGGCATCAAAGATTTTATTTTGCGCAAGATTGTATGTAATATTGAAATCGACACAAGATCTTACAAGGGAAAGTTGTGGCCTACAATGTTACCGGCAGCAGGCGGTGATTCCTTGTGACCAGTGGCAGTGAAAGATCGATAAAAGTGAAAGGGGAAAATAGACGGAAATCAGGAAACTTCTCCATTCAAACCAAACCCTACTTCTTCTCTACAACTTCTCTGCCCTCTCCCCCCCACACTGGCCTCCTTGATCGGCGCTGAAATGGAAGGGGAAGAAGAAAAGGTGACGGCGGCTTTGGCTTCAGGGAAGGACGAGAGAGATGGAACTGGAGGAAGAAGGAGAAAGGGTATCGGGGAGAGAGAAACATTGAGAGGCAGAGATGTTAAGGGACGGGCCAAGAAACCATGTCACTCGTTTGTAATGAGTGACGTTATTTCTCCGGAAACCACGTCACTTTTTTTTCAATGAGTGACGTTGTTTCTAAGAACCACGTCACTTATTTTTAGATGAGTGACGTTATTACTTATGACGTCTCTAATTATAATAAGTAGTGACATTGTTTCTTTCTCAGCTTACCAAATAATTACAAAATTGCCACCGCTTTTTTTCAATGTCAGTTTTATAATTAACAGACGTTAATTGGCGACGTTGAAATACTTTTTTGTAATAGTGAAAAGTGATTATAATTTAATTAAAATACTATAGTATAGTAGTAAAAGTCCAGCTGTTACATTAATCAAGTGGCAATTAGGGATTCCGATTGTTGGATTAGGAGCCCCTTGCAATTAGCAAATTCAACTTGGTTGTTGGGCTTAATCAACTTGGAGTTTGAGGGATTAGTAAGCGGGATTCTAGTACAAATCCACCCAACCCAAGCCTAGGCTAGAGGGGTTCCTCTAGGGATATTTTAATTAGCCAAAGAATTCCCCAAAATTAATTGAAGCAATGATTGTTTAAGTCTCCTATCACCAAGAATATCCATCTCATTTAATCCAAATCTCCCACTTTTATTTATTCTATCTTTAATTGTTTTCTTTAACATACACACTTTTTACACCTAAATCTATACCAAAAACCCAAATAGAATGCTTTTACCTGTCTTAATTAGTTTGCATTAGTTACTAGGAATTAATTGCACATAGGCTCCTTGAAACCGACACCCGGGGATAACTTCCACTACCCCTTGGGTCTAAATTTCTTGGAGAGCGGATCTGAGTCGGCACTACACCGATCTACCCCAATTTCGGTGCTCTTCAAATATGAAGTGTGAGATTTAATATTTGAGATGGAAACTTTATGAGATAGGAGCTAGAAGTTGTTTATGCTAATAAAGGGTGAAGTTATACTTCAAGAGCTCATTGTTTCTCCAATTTGGTCGGTGAAGAAAAAGATATGGAAAGGATGATAGGTGTGTAGAATGATATTGGAAAGAATGTTGTTGGAAACTTATATTGTGAAGTTTTGGTTGTTAAACGTACGTAATTTTTAAAGCTTTTCTAAGACTAACAAAGAGGAGATTAAAGTTTAGTCTTTCTTATTTAAATTTTTTGTAAATTTGAGGACTAGGTGGCATATTCTTGCTGTCAAAATTTTTAAGTAAGGTGGCTCATAAAGTTTGAGATTATATTGGGGGATGATATTTTAAGAGGAGATTGTTACTGAAGAATTTTATATGTTGTCGAATGTAAACTATGAAATTATGTGTAAAATTTTAATTGGGACAATGACTAACTTGTTTTTGGCATTAGGATAGGAAGAAGTAAATCATTTGGAGCCATGTAGAATTGGAAGAGATATAGGTGGAAGCTTTACAGGTAAGTGAATCGCGTGCCATTATAACTTTTAGAATTGACATTTTTCTTCCGATTATATTATTTTTATTCTATTTAAATTATCAAATTTTCTAAGAAGGATTCCATCAAGGCTGGCTCGATTGAGTTATATCTATTGCTTGTTGATTTTAAATCCATATGTATGTGAAGCAAGGACTATATTCAAAGTTATTGCTCTTTTTCCATTCAGTTAAAATGAATATTCATGCATGGAATTGCTAGCAGTTTTAAAAGAGTCATTTTTGTATACTCACGTTGAGATTTCCTATATTCTGCAATACTAGCTAGCCAATATTAATTGACAAAGAATTTTTTTAGTTGATGACAATTCAATTCCATGCATGCTTGAAAATGTTTTGGAAGGACTGAATATAGAACGCTAGTTACAAACAGCAGTACTGTTAGTCCTTGGCGCGCCATGGAAAACTCGAGCTCGCTTGACATTCGTGGGCATTTTACTCTCGCTTGATATTCGTGGGATTTGTTCTCATGCTTGTTAATCGTGGGTCTTGTACCAGTGCTTGTTTCGTGGCCTCGTGCTATGCTTGCTTGGTTACTTACCCTCGTGGACTATGTGTCCATGCTTGTGTTCGTCGCCTTGAGCTACGCTTGGTTAGTTACCCTTGTGGACTGTGTGTCAATGCTTGTCATTCGTTCTGTTGAAGTCCTACAAAAAATTGTGATTTGATACTTAATGTTCTAGATATATTGTTTTGTCACCAATTGTTTTATTTGCTGAGCAATATTTTTTTTAAGCTTATTTAAGTTCTTAATTTTATAAGTTAGTCAAGTTCCTTTATCGTGATTTATCATTCAAACTTAAATATGTTTAAAGCATTTCTTTCATCATTTTATTTATCTCTAAATATGGGAGGTTATTCACTTAAAAATTATTTTGTTCTCAGATAGCAATATTAGCCTTGCATCTCTAGCTAAACAATGAAGATCCTCATTGCTGATCAATAGTTGTAGGCATTTTTGGAATAGTTTCAAGCTAATGTGAGTCTAAGTTTACTTTTATGCATTTATGTTTGTATAGTAGAAGCTCCATGTTGTCTATAGGTAGGATCCTTATATTCCTTTTGTATATCCATTAATTTGGGGCAGAGCTTCTTTTATCGAACTATTGTTGAAAACACAGGTTTACGGAAGGTCCCATTTGTAGTAGAGATTTCGTTGAAATAATATAAGTTGATACCTTTTGTTATATGAAATATGATCTTATATTTTATCTTATATATTTAAAATATGTATACATGTATAAGTATTGAAGTTCTACGGAATGTGAATTCTCTCATATTCTAGGCCAGTCACCCTAAATTTTCAGGGTGTGACAATTTGTGTGGAATATAAAGTGCTTGATGAAATTTGGGATGAGATGTGGGAAGAAAGAATTTAAGATGAGTTTGTAAGCCGGTTGAAATGAGATTGACTAGATTATATAGTACATAAGCCACTTAATGTTAATGTTTGATTTGCCACCTTCCTAAATGCCTTGGGGTGCAAATGCAAAATATTTTTAACCAAGGATTGCATTATAGTGGTGCGATCCTAGATCGTCTCTCAAGGAGCCTAATGAACTAACCTAGGAAAACTAAATGCAATTAAAATTGTAAAAATTGGGGGTTAAGAGAAGGTATTTTTGGTATTTTTCATAAAAGAAATATAAAGACTTGTTTTTGTTATTTTTAGGATTAATATGGATGGTTAATGGAATGGAATGATGGGATGCTTTCTTGGCTAGGATGACACGTGACAAACTATTAACTCACACTCTTGGGGAGGAGCTAATTGGGCTAAGTTCAACACAAGTGGATAAAATTAGCCTTAGTTGAAGGAATATGTCAATTAAGAACCACTCAACCTCAATAGACCAATTAGATTAACTATAATCCTACATTAACTAGAAGTAGGTTCCAATAGATAGAATAACTTGGGTCCCGTCCAAGTCACTCAATATCCTTCGGATCCAACAACCAATTAATGCTAGACTATGATCAAACCATCCAACTTATGGAACTCTACCTAATCATACTCATGCACATAGACTTGATTAGTGATCTAGTTCCTTTAGGCAAATCGATTAATGGAATTACCTAGCGCTATGGAAACTCAATATTAATAACTCAAACCCACAAATCAATTCCCAAATAACACAACTATATGAAGCACAATGGACTAAATTACCTAACAAACATGCTAGATAACAAAATCAACAAAGACTAACATAACATGGTAATTTAGGAAGAAAGATGGAATTAGAAGAAAACCAAATCAATACATGCAAATAGAATTCAACGTTACATTGTCTAGAATCTCAAAACAAATGAAGTCCGAATATAAGAAGAACAAATACTTAAGGAAACAAATGGAAATTCAAGACTACACAATGGAAACTAATAAAACTCCCCTAAAGTGGATTCAATGCTTGCTTCAAGTCATCCCGTAGTCCAAGAGAGCATCGAGCCGATTTAGTTCATCAAGGAGAAGGAAGAATCACCCACGAGCAACTGCAACTTGAGCTCCATGAAGAACCAGTGGAGGATTGTGGGAGAGATGAGAGAATTAGTGGATTTATTTGTGAAATTCGGCCTCATCCCCCTTGTGAAATTCGTTGGTCTCATATATATAGCACAAGAGGCAACCCCAAACCTTCCGAATTGGCCTAAAATGTCCTATTCTTACTAGGATTAACAAATAGGAAATGTTTGGGGAAAGAATTATGGGATGAAAGAGATAATGGGTGAATGAAATAGGAAATTCGGATTTCCCCCCTCTATGACACAAGAAACCACTCAAAACCTATCCAAAACGGCCTCTGGTTGCCTAATTTGGCCATCCATACCATATAGGAAAGATTTGAGGAAGATCCAAACACTTTCTCTCAAGAAATCTAGCCAAAATAGGAAGTTTTGTTTAGAATAATCAATTAGGAAACTTCTTGACATCAATCAAGCTTAGGGTTGCCTATTCTTAATAGGATTAACAAAAAGGAAGTATTTTTGGCAAACCCAATCAACCAATCCCATAGGAAATTTCCTATTCTTCTTGATTTTACCAATTAGGAAAGTTTAGAGGCTAATCCATTATGCTCAATCAATCAATCCAATTTCCTAATAAGTATTTTCCTATTGTGCAAAATTTCCCTTTTTTTAGAAGCTTCCTTTTCAATAGAAGTTTCCTATTTTGTAGAAGCTTCCTATTTTGCATTGACTCTCTTTCTTTGCACCTACAATGGAAATTTTTAGCACATGTGAAGTATTTCAAGTCCAGAAACAATAAATGCATGAGTTAAATGCCTAATATGCTCAAATTATAATGAAAATGAAATTAACTCTCTAATCTTGGACCCTAAGTATAAAAGTGCATAAATCCCCATTTAATAGCTTAGAACAAATGCTAATTTCCTATAATTAGTGTATAAAAACATGTAATAATCAAGTGCAATGAATGTTGCAGCTTGGAAATGATTTATATACATTTTATATTGGTTGGTGAAATGAACTTTATGGCATTCTTAGATAAGGATAATAAAAGAAGCCGTTTTATGAATGTATCTAACAAAGAAAATAATTAATTCAATTATAATGAGTGTACATGAAGGAGAAAAATTGTATTGAAATGATGATATTGTTCTATTGCTTAGGCATATAGCTGGCTACAAGGATGATTGTCTAACCGAAGTACTGAATGAGTGAAATATACTTCTAGAATTTACCAGGTAAGTAAATAGCGTCCAATTATAATATGTATAAATGACATTTTCATTATTTGTCATATCTCATTTTTATTGATTACCCTATTTATAAGCATGATTTCATTACGAATAGGCTATCGGGTTTAATTTGTTTCATTTTCATACTGACGTTGAAATGGGTAAAGATTTATGATTTAAGCTATTTAATGTTTTCGATGCTTCTAGTATTGGTTCATAGTACAATTCCTGATTATACTTGAGATTACAAGGAAACCTTTGAGATGTTTGTGAACTTCATGCTGGGGCTTTTAATTATGAAGTATTGGATAGGAGTTACCATGATTTTAAACAATCTACCATTTCTCTTAATAAATTGACCCCAAGCATGCTTGAAAATGTTTTCAGTAAGACTGAATATAGAACGCTGGTTACTAACAGCAGTATTGTTAGTCCTTGGCACGCCATGGTTACCCTCGAGTTCACTTGACATTTGTGGGCATAGTACTCACGCTTGATATTCATGGGATTCGTTCTCATGCTTGTTATTCGTGGATCTTATACCCGTGCTTGTTTCTTGGCCTTGTGCTGCACTTGTTTGGTTACTTACCCTTGTTGACTGTGTGTCCATGCTTGTGCTTGTAGCGTTAAGCTGCGCTTGGTTAGTTACCCTCATGGACTGTGTGTCCACGCTTGTTTCTATTCTGTTGAAGTCATATGAATAGTGATGTTTGAGGTTTGATGTTTCATATTGATTTTGTCAAATCAAATATTTTACCACCTTTTGGTTTTATTTAGTTAATATTCTTTTATACACTTCCATTTATATTTATAAGTGTATGATTTAGAAGTTGAGATAATATTGTGCTTTATTATTCAAAACTGGTTCTTCTTAAATTATTTCTTTTAGTGTCTCGTTGGATTACATTAATGGGATGTTATTCACCAGAAAATATTTGTGATTCAGATATAGTAGCTGATTCAATATCCCTTGTTGAGTGGAAGATGAAGGATTGAGTTGACGAATCTCCATGATAATGTAAGGCTCAAAATTAATGTTATATTTTGAAAATCATATTTTAGGGATTCCACGTTAACTATGGTTAGGATCCTTCCCTTCCTATATTGAGTGTGTATTGTTGTGGAACTTTTAAGAGATTGTCGTTGTAGAGAAGAGTCAACTGAAGCTTCCGTTGGTAGCTAATGACTTTGATTATGTAAAATGTATCTAATCTTTATATTTATATGGTATGATTATTAGTATGAATGAAGAAATTTATACACAGGTAAGGCTTATGGGATGTGAGTTTACTCATATTCCGAGCCTGTTATCCTTTAATTTTTGGGGTGTGACATGGAAGAGCATCATTATCATCCGCTAAGTAACTATCCATATCACATGACCATTTCTTGTCCTTCGCCTTCACTATAATGCCATCCTTCCCAGCAGTGCCGTCTAAGGCAACTCCTTTATGGATATCGTCACCGATTCTAACACCGCCGGTGACGCCAACAGCTAAAGTTAGGGATTGGAACCACCATATTTGAAATGCATAATTAGGTGGATGCATACCATTTATAATTAACATGTGGTTGTGTTGAGTCAAAAGATAAATCAAGTTCACCCACATTGCAAGCCTTCTCATATCTCCTCAAGCACATCCCTTTCAAAGACAACAAAATTCAATCAAAATATGTAAATCAGGGAATTGTCTAAGCTAAATACACGTATAGCTTGGAAATCCGCCATTGATGAGCTCGCTAAGCTCCCCACATGGAACCCTAATAGTACTGTAAATCAAAATGTTCACTAAGACAAAGATCGAGAGTAGAATCAGATTGTGAATGAAAATGAGAAGGAGATTCCAATTAGAGTTATGGAGTGATTCGATGAAATTGGAGTTGAAAGAAAACCCTAATAGTGGTGGTAGGTTGGATTTTCTGCCGTCAAATTTCAACAGCGACATAATCGCTGATCCTATCAAATCATTCTTCCCGTTTGGTGTGTCGGAGATGACTTCTTCTATGTCGATTCAGTTTAAGAATTAGTCACCACTAGATTTGATTTCATGAACTACTTGTAGTAGTCGTAGCTTCTGCCAGAATAATCAAGATCTTAGTGGCTAATCAGATTTGATTTGGTTGGTTGTAGCCTTATCGTTCTTGATGAGGGTTTAGAATAGGGGGTGAGGGTTTGGGAAAAGGAGAAGACGAAGAAAGACGAGGAAGAAGGTTCTTAGTGGCTGAAGGTTCTCTCAAGGCATGAAGAGGAAGCAGGCTAAGTGAAAATTAGGGAGGGAAACGGGGGAAATGGCAAGGGATGTAAATTTATTGGGCCTAACCCGGTGCTTATAACTATAAGCACGATTTATTGTGTAACACCTTACTCTAGGGACATTCTTTAGAGCCCTTTTATTATGTTTGAACCACTAAAGCTTTTTAGAAAACCCAAGGATATCAATAACTTAAAACTTTTCTCAAAAATCTCTTACTTGGGCTTCCAACTATGAAAATTCATAGTTAATTGCTTTTAAACTCAAAAATAGTGGTTCAAAGCTCAAACTTTAGCTCTTAAAATATTCTTTATAACCATGATAAAACTTTGGCTCAATCTGGTCCCATTATCACTGAGAAACCTTCTTATATTTTCTAGACATATTGGAATTTCGCAGGAATTTCTGTTTTTATGCTTAACTTGCAAAATTCATATCTCCTAATCTACACGTCCAAAAATTATGCATGAGTACTTGATTTAAATCTTAGGATGTGTACTATATATCTAGAAAATATCATGGGCTAACTCAAATGATAACTGGACGAAATATCTACCACAATAAAACTTGTTCACATGCTCTCATAATTTTCTATGTGTAGATATAGCTTTCTACTTGAAGTAGAGTTCAGGTTCTTGGTTTCTTTGCAGGTCTTTAAGCTACTCCAGCTCTTTATGGAGTCTATACATACAGACCAAAATATGATAACTAACCCATAAATTCCAAAAATACTCCTTTATCTCCTTGCCTTAGCTAATGATCCACTGGCTTCTCCTTTCCTCTAGAAGTGCTTTGTCCTATGGGTGGGACATGGAAAGAGGGGGTGAGATTTGGGGAAATCTCAGTAGCAATAATCACAATTAGTATATAATGCATGGTAAAAACTGTGCATGTAAAAACAAGCCAATGAGAATAATACCTTACAAGCTGATTAACTGTAAACTGTGAACTGTAAACTGTAACTAATTTCACATATGATCATGGCAAAATAACTGAGTAAGGATATTACATATTCTCATGCCTAACTGCAGCATCAATGGCAAAGCATACATGCAACCAAAACAAAACATACAAAATTGCAAATTAAAGCTACCTCTAGCTGGCCTCTTTCTACAGCAATTCTGCTCTGACTTCCTTCTGGTAAAACTGAGGGCAGATCAATTCCTAACCTTAATAAATATAAGCAAGGAGATTACTTTTGGTGCATGGGATAAACCTTTTACTATTCTTTCTCTTAAAATTTCGGCCTTAGCCCATATAAATTCCTTCTCTAACTTTTAACCATAAATCAAGACTTCTTCTATTTTTTACATGCTATAACTTGAGGCCCTTATTCTTAGTAAGCATATGAACATTTTCTTCTCCCATTTAGAATTACTTCTATACAATTCAACTCTTTATCCAACTATAGAATTGTATAATCTTGAAAGTAGGGAGATAAGAATATACTTACCAAGAACTTTAAGAAAACTTTCTACTATAACTTTTTCTAACTAGGCCTCCTTGTCTCTCTATTTTTCTTCCTCTTTTTCTTTTTATTTTTCTCTTCCTCTCTTCTTTTCCTCTTGCCTCACCGTCCTCTCCCTTCTCTTTCAATATTACTTTGCTTCCAACTCCTTATATAGGCATATTAATACTTGGAGAACAAGTTGCCTTGACAACTTGAAGAGGAAGCTTTTGATTCTTGCAAGACATGTGTCTTACATGGTGAATATGTGGCTGTCTTAAACATGAAGACAAGGCCACGTTTTTGTGGCTGTTATGAGAAGGGAAGAAGCTTTCCAAATAAGTCAACAAAACTTCTCAAAGAAGAATTATGACTTGACTTGGTGGGCAAGCCAAATATAGGCTTCTAGAGGAAGCTTTGTCTCTTGACATGTGTAAAGGAGGAACAATAGGTGATTAACCTTCTTGGGAGAGTATGCCACGTTTTTTTAGTGGCTTCATGAAGGAAAAAGGCTTCCCAAATAAGCCAAGAACTAAGACATGGTCATCAAGTTAATTTGGAACCTTATGGAAGAAGACTTGCTTGAGATGCCATGTGTCCTTGCTAAAAAAATTGTCTTTATTTGTAACAAGATGGCTAATTATTTTGGGATTATTTGACATGTCCTAGACATGTAAATTAAGCTCTTCTATGATCCCAATAATAAACCTCCACATGAACCTTGCTACATATAAACTTTTGGAATATATAATTTACTTAATTTCAAAAGCTTATATAACTATTTTGGGCCCTTAATCTTATAATAATTCCCCTTAAATAACTCTATTTTCTTAAGCCCAAAATTAACTTCTACTAACTTCCTTAATGATATACTCAAATAGCTACTTTGGACTGTTGGGATTTTTGGGATGTTACATATTGGGCCTAACCCGGTGCTTATAGCACGGGGTTAGGTAAAAAAATTAAAAGAAAAAACAATTAGCAAACCTATCCCGGCGCTTTTAATTATAAGCGCCAGGATAAGTTTCTCATATTTTTTTTAAAAAAAAGAAAAACATAAAACCTATCCCGACGCTTATATATAAGTGCTGGGATAGCTGTTAGAAATAATAAAAAATAAAAACTTACAAGGCAAAGCCTATCGCGACTCTTATACCTATCCCAGCGCTTATATTTATAAGCACCGTAATAGGTCAAATGCACATCAATGGTGGCGCTTAAAACTGTAAGCGCCGGTATAGTGGCACTGCAATAGAGTATTTCTGTAGTAGTGTTATTAGAATTAACTTACTTCTTTTATAACGTAAGGTGGGCTACATGTTTAAAAAATTCTAATTTATTACAATTTCACTAATAGAAAATAATGTTCTATTGGCCAAGTTGCCATTATTTAACACATGTTGCCTCTGATTCACTTTTTTTTTAAAAAAAATTAAAAAGTATTTGTTCTTTAGGGAAGTGATCGCATGTTTACTTCGTGCCCTTATATTTCTTTATTTTATGTAACATGGTTTTCAAAGTCAACGCACTCATAGAGTCAAGGATAGCATAAGCTTGGTTAACTTTATAAAAAAATTATGCTGTAAATGACGCAAATCATGATAAGGCTTCAAATTTTCTAATAAATGCATGAGTAACCATGTATTTCATCTTAGAAAGAAACAAAGGCATGTTATAAACATCGTAAACTAATGTAAATCTTCATTTCAAGGATTTTTTTAATTAATTATATTTTATTATGTGAGCTTCTCTCCCCTACAAGGTTTTAGTTTTTTTAAAAAAAAATTTCATAGATAGAAAATAATCATATCTTTAATTAGCTATTATCATTTAACACATGTTGCCTTAAATTCCTTTTTTATCTCTAAAATTATTTGTTAATTAGTTAAGTAATTAATTACATTGATATTTAATAGTGGCTTATATCGATTTATTCTATTTAGATAACATATTTAAGTCTATACACTCCTAAATTCAATGCTCCCCGTTCACCAGCTCTTTCATTTGCAATGTCCGTAAATAAAAGTCAAGGCCAATCATTTAGGCAAGTTAATCTCTTTCTCCCTAAGCCTATCTTCACGCATGGCCAAATATATGATGCTTGGTCTAGAGTCAAGAGTATGGGTGGTCTCAGAATAGTTATTTCACATGGTGATGAAGGAGTTGCAAATAAAACCACTAATGTTGTTTATAGGGAGATTTTAAGGAATGTACACTCTTAGGTACTATGATCATGTTAGTGTCAACACCCATTGTTTTTTTCCTCTCATTTTAGACCTGATGTTACTATAACCATTTGTTTCATTTTCATTTTGGTATTGAATATATGAACTCTCATATTTTAAACTATTCCTAGTACAATATATTATAACCTCTCATCTTTACGTAATGTTACATATTGCCTGCAATCACATGCTCCCCATACAACCACTACTACAAAAGAGGGTTTTCACGTCACTTTTCAAGGGGACATAAATTCAAGTGACGTGGAAAACTCAACTTTTAACGTCACACAAAAAGTGACGTGGAAAGTCAGATTTTTCACTTCACAAATTACCAAAATTGTGACGTTGTTCTTCCATAATTAGATGTTATTGATACGGATATAATGGGAAGATCAGAGAAACCACATCACAAATTGGGCAATTTGTGACGTTGTTTCTCACAGAAACAATGTCACAAATTGGCAATTTGTGATGTCGTTTCTGTGAGAAACAACGTCACAAATTTTCAATTTGTGACGTGGTTTCGTGAAACCACATCACAAATTGGCCAATTTGTGACGTGGTTTTTTTTTTAAAAAACACTTCTTTAATTTCTTTTGGTTTCCCAATCAATCTGTATTCAAGGCAAATGTCACAGAAATAGAACATCAACAATTCAGCTTTAAACAACATTGCAGATCAACAACATTATACAACATTATTACAAAACATTATTATACATAGCTATATTATAACTAAATCAAACTAAACATATAGATATACACACAAAAATTCCATGTTTACCATCAATCAAAACTAAAACATCAACAATTCAGCTTTAAACAACATTAAAAATTACAATTACTCTTCTTCTTCATCACTGAACACAAAGTAATAGGCTAGGAAAGAAACAAATTAATTCCACTATTCCCATTTATTCCTACTAAACTAAACATCACAATTCTTTTTCTCTTCCACTAAAACTACCGGCCAGCACTTAGAACATAATAATCATCATCTTCTACCTATACCCTAATCATTTGTTTCCATCTATCCCATTCTTCATTTCAGATCAACGCAAAAACAATGAGTAGGCACAAAACAGGAACTTTGAAAATGAGAACAAAATTTATATTCACAACTAACTATTTTGTGCAATGATCACTTTTTAATCAACCACAAATGAAAGAAAAAATGTAACAATACGTTGACGAAGTGAATCAAGGTCTTCGTCTTCAAATGATGAGTTGTTTCCATCATAAAACTGCAACAATAATAGATGCTATGATTAATGCAAAGTTAGATAAATAAATCATATATTTATGTACTGATTGTATCAAGCTATAGATAAGAATTTAATTTATACCTGTGTAAAGGATCCGGAACGATCACTCTCAATAATGTCACACATAAACTTCATGACGTAATACCCACACTCCTTATTCGTCGGTTGCAGGGGGCACTTTATAAATCACAAGAAAGATTATAAATTAATAACAAAGTAAATGATATCTCAATTGACTAACATTGAAGGAATTTAAATCAAAAGTACTTACTTTAGGTCTTTGTGTCACGATGGGAGTATCCATTTCACCGGTTTCTGCGGCAAAATGCCATTGTTGAATGCCCCTAAAATGGAACTAAAATTAGCACATATACATGAAAATAATTTATTTAGCCCAAAGTAAAAAGACATTAAAACTACTTACTTAGATAAGAGAGTTTTATAATAGGAGCTTATATTATGCCTCAAGGAGTCAAACCAAACCAGACGATGTTGTCCGGGGCAAAGGACAACTAATGACCAGTGGTTCCTGAAAGACATTAAAAATATTTTGTCCACATGAAAACATAACATTTGTAAATGTGCATAGTGATGAAAAGTTGGCAAAAGATAATAATCACACTTACCCATCAAGAATAGGCGCAAAATAGATAGATCCCCGATCCGCTGACATTCGATGTATGACATAAGCCCCCATCTCGTCCTCATACCTCTCCTTGTGTGCCGGGGTTATGAAATCATCTCTCTTCGCCATGGCAAGTGGACTGAAGAATCTGTATTGTCCCCTGCCTAATTGGTTGCACAGTTGGTGCAAGTACCTATCATAGAATAATTGAAAATATAAAAGGATAGAAGTACAAATATTGCAAGGACATAAAAAGTAACAGTCATTTACATAGTTGCTAATTCAAGCCACCCGAGGTCAATTTCATGCATCTTCAAAAACTCCGCGATATCTCTTTCACCGTCAAGTCCAAACACGTATGTACGATAAGGACTGACTACTCCTGGAGGCATATTAAGGGATACTAATTCCAAAGATGGCTGCATCTCCCGTAGGAGTTGGAGAGAAGGATATTTGTCTGGAAAGACCTGCAGGCGATAAAAAAAATCAATGTTATACTTTTTTACAACGTGTAATATGAGACAAGCAAGCTCAAAAATTAAGTGTACATACCACATCAACCGGCGCCTTTTGTGGAGTCTTGTGTACAAGTCGTCTAGGCCACAGGATGAATGCCCCGATCGCCTTGGCTAGTTTGGTAACTTCGTTATCGGGAAATGGTAAAGATGTCCTCCCCTCATTATTTAGGATTTTTGTAAAAGACACCTTCACTTGCTCCTCCCGAATAAGCATATTATGTATGAAGGACGCGTTCGGGAACCGACGAGCTTTTGCGACCGGGCACAAGCGAGGGACATCGAGATGGAGATAACACTCCTGTCCAACTTCAGGGTCATTGTCTGGTGTGGGATTTGATCCATCCTCACGAATTGATCCTAATGGCACAGTCTGATTGCAGCTGTCTTTGTTGCCGCTTGGACCGCCGGTAGCAGGGGACTCCTACAGGAGATGAGATTATACAGAGTGAGCCTAATTGATAAACCCAGAATTCGGTAATTAACATATGTAAGAGATGGTCAAACCTGCTGTCTTTGTTGAGAAGAACGTGATGACAGTCCAAGCTGCATTGTAGACGCTCTGACATGTGCCTCAATCTGCGCTCGGATCTGCTCCCCCATATAACCCAAAAGAGCTTCCTGTAACTTCACGGCCATTTGTGCATCGAACTCTGCCTTCATCTGCTGCTGGGATAAAGCAACCCGCTCCTCCAACTGAGCCTCCATCTCCGCCCGAGCCTTAGCCAACTTCTCCTCAGTAGATTTTGTACAGGTGGATCAGGATCTGCTGCCGAAATACTTGGAAAACCCTACAGACCTAGGCTCCCCGAGTACCCGGCAGGGGCGATCTGGCTTCCCAATTGCCGTGGCTAGGATGTCCATCCTCCCAAAAGGTGTGAAGGACCCTTGGGTGGTCTACTGCTCAAGTTCTTCCTGCAATGACCGGAAAAAATTTTAAGTTGCAATGTGCTATAAAACCACAAGTTAAATGAACAAACAACCAAGTAAAACACTTACAATCCTCTTAGCAACTGCTTCAGCCTCCGGATTGACAAATTTTCCTTCTTTAGACTTCCTTCCCTCAGCCCATTTCGTATGACGTGAGATGGGCGGCGGAGGCTCTAGAACAACGGTAGGATCGGACTGTGCCGCTTCCTTTATTTCTGCAATTTGTTTCTCAATCAACTTTTGCTCGACCCACTTGTAACCCCTGCGAGACATTGTATGCTTGTAAATATTCTTTTGTTGTCACTCCTTTTGTTTTTGGCTTTTCTCCTATGAAAATAAAACTAAGTTAGTTAATTAATATAATGTGTTAAAAATTCAGTTTTGAAGCATAGTTAAAGAGCTATTTACAACTTATACACACCTGGAACTTTTGGTCTAGCCGTTTCTTAACAAAGGTCTTCCAAGTCTCTGGGTCAATAGAGGGATAGTCCTGACAGGGATCTTTACCCTGCCTATCTCCAAAGACGAAGTCTCTGGTTAGGGTATTCTTGAAATTCTTCCACATCATGCGCGCTTCATTCAACCAAAAATCCTTGAACAATTGGGTGTTTGGGACGTCGAAGTTTTGCTGCAATCGAAAAATAAGAATAAAACACACATCAGTTGAGTTAACTAAAAAAACAAATACATGCATATTAGGAACAAACAGATAGATAATGATAAAACATACCAAGATATCTGACCAACATTGATCCTTAATGTCTTTTTCGACTTCTCTCCAATCGTCAACCAAGATGCTGACTCGGTTCCTTGCCGCAAAACCGACGTAGCTCACGAAATTCGCGCCAATCTCCCTGATATGATTCATGTCCTCGTCAAATTCTACACGGATAAGCTGAACATTTGCCCCGTGACGGACAATAATGTCTTTGAGCTTCGTCGGACCTCTTCCCTTTCTTCGAGGGGGGTTGTTTTGTTGTTGATTGTTAGAATCATCCGCCATGTACCTGTTAACGAATCAAAGATGTGATGAGTCAATACAAGGCAACAACTTTCACAAAACAAAAATGAAAACAATAACAATACTTAATACATGATAATTCAAAAAGATTCTCACTTTATGTGTAATCCCATATCCCCTCACAATGATCATTTCTAGAGGCAAATTGGTCGTCATCATCGATCAATTCCAATTCACTTGGTTCAGGTGGAATTACACACAAAGGTGGTATCTCATCAAGATCTAAAGTAGGAGCACGATCCTTTTGCTTTTTACTTTGCAAGACTATGGACAATTGCTTATTTACGGGATCCGTTACATAGAACACTTGGTTCGCGTGACTTGCTAAAATAAAGGGCTCATCTCTGTACCCAACCCTGTGAAGATCAATTGAGATCATACCAGTGTGGGGTTCAATCACAACTGCGCTATTGTTAACCCACTTGCATTTGAAGATTGGAACTTTGAACTTGGTGTAACTAACTTCCCAAATTTCTTCAATTACCCCATAATATGCCATGGAAGCCAATCTTGGGTTTTTATCTTTCGAACTGGAGAAGTGCATCGCTTCGGCTACCACCGTCACGCCACTATTTTGTATGGTACTGTTGCTGTCCTGAGCCTTCGTGTAGAAAGTATAACCATTTATGTCAAAAGAGCCCCAAGTAACAACCTCAAAACGAGGCCCTCCGGCTAGCCACCTTATTGTATCCGCCCCACCGGTCTCCTTTTCAACATTCTCCTTGAACCACCCAATGAATGTCTTGTTATGCTCGTTAGAAATCTGCATGTCACTCTTTTTCAGGTTCTTTTCTTTCAGGATCCTCTTATGCTCGTCCAAATAAGGTTACACTTCTTCCATATTATTCAAGATGTATAGGTGTGCTTGTAACACATCTTCACGGCACATAGTCTTCACTTTGACGCCCCGTACCCCCTTACTAATCCCATCTTCATGTCGGGGGATTTCCTCAACCCCTTTTAGATACGATTTGCAAAAATCCATTGCCTCCTCAACTAAGTATCTTTCAACAATTGATGCCTCAGGTCGATGTGGGTTCTTGGAATACCCTTGACAAATCTTTGATTTGTATGGTTTTTATATGCTTAATTTGAGGCGATTAACATGATTAAGATGCGAGTTTGGTCTAATAATGTCTAATTGAACGTCTCAAACTCTTAAGTGGAATGAGTGTAAAATTAGGATTAATTAGCCATAATTGTAGATTAATTGCATTGATTAATTTATAGGGCTTTTTGATCTTGGTTTTGTCTTATTTTTACTTACAGGGTCGTGCAAGGACCAAAGATCGGAGTCCGGGCGAAGGAGAAAGGCTTTTCAAAGGGGCAGAATCATCTGGAGTTCGCCGCGGGCTCGCCGCGGCGAGCTCAAGTCGAAAAGCACCCCAAAGAGGCAGAGAAGACTGGAGCTCGCCGCGGCAACGGCGAAAAGGACCAAAAGTCCAGAGAGCAATGGACCTCGCCGCGGCGAGGGGACGGCGAGATGCTGTTCTGCAGAATTTTTCAGTTCGCGTTTTGGGCCTTTGTTTCTGATCCAACTTAATACCCACTCTCAGACCCGACTTGGGGGACCTATAAATACTAAAATCTAAACCCTAGAAGGCAGATTTGGTTCACCACACATCCTCCTAAACCCTAGTTCTTTCATTCTATCATCTCATCTTCATCTTCCACCTTCTTCTCCACCCAACATCCATGGCTTCCACCATTTCCTCCACCTTGGTTGATGCTTCTCCTATGAAAGGCAGCAGCTAAGCCCATTTGTTCTTGGTGATGGAGCTCAAGGGAGGAGCTTGAAGCTTCAAAAGGGGAGTGTTGTTCTCCACTCTCTCTTCCTCTTGTATATTTCAAATTATCTAGGGTTCTAGGATTTGTCTTATGCATTTGGTTGTAAGCTTATTCTATATCTTGTATGAGAGTGGTAGAAACAATTTATCTTGTTTATTTTCTTTGTATGGATGCTTGACATTGAACTTATTGACTTGAGCATATTTTATTTGTATGGGTTCATCATTTAATATATGTTTTCTTGTTAAAATCTTGTGCTAAATGAGGGTTCTTGTTTAGTGGATCATGGTGTCAAGTATCTATATTTAGAAATTGGCAAGTAAATCTACTAATTGCTTGAGTGACATTGGACTTCAACCTATTGGGTTCAAGTTATTGGATGGGGTTCCACCAATAAATTGGAATTAGTAGGCTAATTTGGTTGCAATTCGGGGTCCCGGTTGTAGGATTAATAGTCCCTTGCGATAAGTAGATTTAATTGGGTCAAGTGCTTAATTAACTTAGGTTAAGTTAATTAACGTGCGGGGTTCCGGCGTTAGTTAAATTAATCTAAGCCTAGCCTAGAGGGGTTCCTCTAGGGTTCTTTAAGAAATTGGCCATTTTTCAACTCCCAAAAATTTTAAGAAGCAATGATTCCCGAAGGTTCCATTTACCAAGAATAATTATCCCTTTTAATCCAAACCTCCCGTTTAAATCCAATATCAATTCTTTCTTGAACATACAATACTTTTCATACAAACCTTTCTTTTACATCTCAAAAATAAAATACAAAATGTTTTTTCCCGTCCAATTAGTTTCGCATCTAGCTATTAGGTAGTCATTTACACTAAGGCTCCTTGAGACCGACACCCGGGGATAGCTTCCACTACCCCTTGGGTCTTAAATTCTTGGAGAGCAGATCCGAGGCGGCACTACACCGACTTTATCCCAATTTCGGTGCTCTTCAACCCTTTCAAGACTTTCATGAATTGCTCAAAAGGGTACATCCACCTTAGATAAACAAGGCCACAGATCCTTATCTCCCTTACCAAATGAACAATCAAGTGCACCATAATATCGAAAAAGGCTGGAGCAAAGTGCATCTCAAGTTGGCACAATATAATGTAACCCTCATTTTCCAACTCGTCGATCTTTTCAGTGTCGATGACTTAGCTGCAGATAGCATTGAAAAACATACAAAGTCTTGTTATAGTCATCCTAACATCATCTTGCATAATGCCGCTAATAGCAATTGGTAAGAATTGTTGCATCAATACATGGTAATCATGCGCCTTCATTCCCACCAACTTCAAATCATTCATAGACACAAGTCTGCTAATGTTGGAAGAATAACCATGCGGCACCTTGATCCCACTCAAACACTCACACAGACTTTTTTTCTCCTGTTTGGAAAGTGTATGAGCAGCAGGTTCCATGTAAGCCCTCTTGCCATTTTCACTGACTATAGGATGCAACCGTGGTCTTATACCCATTTCAACCAAGTCTAATCGAGCATTGAGTCCGTCCTTTGTCTTCCCCTGTATGTGCAACAGAGTCCCAACAAGGCTATCACCAACATTTTTCTCCACATGCATCACATCAATACTGTGCCTCACATCGAGATATCGCCAATAAGGTATATCAAAGAATATTGACCTTTTTTTCCAAATGATCTTCTTAGAACCGGTCTTCTTCTTCTGTTTCTTACCGAATACCACATTGACATTCTCAACCCGACGATAAACTTCCTCCCCGGTTAACGGGGTCAGAGCAGAACGGTACTCAGATGAGCCATTAAAACACTTCTTTAGTCTATGGTAAGGATGGAACCGATCAAGAAACCTCCTGTGACCGAGGTAGACGGTCTTTCTTCCGTGTTTGAGATGGTGGCAGTGTGTGTCAGACTCACATATAGGGCATGCCATATAACCCTTCACACTGTAACCAGAAAGATTGCCATATGCAGAGAAGTCATTTATTGTGGTAAACAACATAGCTCGCAACTTGAATGTCTCCTGCCTGTACGCATCAAACACATCTACGCCTTCCTCCCCCAACATATTCAAGTTCTCAATCAAAGGTGCTAGGTAGACATCGATATCGTTACCAGGCTGTTTCGGCCCCGAAATCATCATTGACATCATCACATACTTGCGCTTCGTGCACAACCAAGGAGGCAGGTTGTAAATGACCAACAAAACTGGCCAAGCACTATGTGTGCTATTGAGACTCCCGAAAGGGTTGAAACCATCCGTACACAGTCCGAGACGAAGGTTCCTCGGCTCACCACCAAATTCAGGAAACATGGAATCTATCTTCTTCCATTGAGGAGAATCAGCAGGATGTCGGAGATATCTTCCATCGGAGATTTTCTCATCACAATGCCATCTCAGTTTCTTTGCTTCTGCCTCATTTGCAAATAAGCGTTTAAACCGAGGCACAATTGGAAGGTACCACATTACCTTTAAAGGTACCCCTTTCTTTGATCCATCATCATCACCAACGGCATCCTTCCTCGCTTTGTACCTCGGAGTATTACATTTTGGACACTCTTTCAGGCCTTCATACTCTTTCCTGTATAACACGCAATCATTAGGGCAAGCGAGTATCTTCTTATACTCCATGCCCATCTTGCTTAGAACCTTTTTAGCCTCGTACATACGCTTCAGAAGCACATTGCCCGCCGGGAACATATCACTCAAAGCTTCAAGCATCCGTGAGAAACCCGCGTCCGCCCACCCATTTTCTGTTTTTATTTTCAACAATTTCAGGACGCCAGTCAACCGAGTATACTTAGTACACCCCGGGAACAAAGGTGTCCCTACATCACTCCGCAACTTGTCAAACTCATGTACCACAGAAAATGACTCCGCCCCAATGTCATTGATCATGTCGTCCATTCCATCATCACAAACATCATCCACCGCTGATTCTACATTTTGTGACAGGCACGCATGTACGGTACTTCCCAATTCCCCATGCCAAAGCCACTTCTTATAACGGAGATTGATTCCATCACAAAGAAGGTGATCCCTTATATCATCAACGCTCTTACGATAAGCATTTGCACAATTCACACAAGGGCAAAGATACATGTCATTCTTATTAGGTACGTTTTTTTTTGGCAAATTCAATAAATTTTTCCACACCCATCTAGTACTCTTTATTTTCTATTTTCTAAAATTTGGGGTGTTACATCTAGAATCACCAATAATCAACAAACCTTGGACACAATGTGACCAAGATGAATTAAACAGTTCAAAATCACATTTTAATCCTAAAAAAAATCTGTCACCATTAGAATAAAAACAAGGATCTCTCTTCCACTATTTAAATAAACTTTCAACATTACAGGCTTGACCAAAAAATCAGTTTCATGCACCTACCCTCACATGACAGCACTTTAATCCCGCAACTCACAAACATATATTTCCACTTACCAAGCATTCAAATCCTTAGGTTCCAGCCATTTTTTTTTAAGCTTTGTTACACTGATTTAGTTTACAAATGCTAATAACCCAGCCAATTAAAGTTTCTCACAGTCCTGACAAAATTGATTTAGAGCACCCAACTCCGAAAAATCACTTCACAATCAGCACCTCTAAATCTTTGATCATTCTCTAATATCTTGAGACTTGCAACAATAAACTCAAATCAGATCTTCATAGCCTAATGTACCATCTTTACAATGTAGCTAAAAAAGTTAAAAAAAATCAGAATAAGCAAAATGTTCCATCTTTACAATGTAGCTAAAAAAGTAAAAGAAGAACGCTAAGTAGTATGGACATTAACGCAAGAGGCGCAAAACAGTGAGGTGTTAAGTACTGTTTATGTGTTAATGTCCCGATATATACAAGTGTCAAACACTCTTACAATTAAATGTGCTTTTTTTCCCATTCTTCACTAAATGAAATTATCTTCCTCTTCCTTTTATATATGTTACTTATTGCTAACCATATTCTCGCTCCAATTCCTGTATGGCCTATTCTTAATGGATATATTATATAATTCAAGATGAATGTTAGTAACCCAAGCTAATCTCATGAAAATAAATTACTTAAAATTCAGTGACTGCAGCAAAATGCCCTTAACTACATTTAATCTATCAGGCGTTTATAAAAATATATGTCCGATTTCGAAATTAACAAAAGGGAAAATCCTCTTTTGTCAAAATAAATGGAAACAAAAAGGTTAACACAGTAGTAACATCACCAGCAGCCGGCCCCATCAGTAAACCAAATTAAAGACAGAGACAGTTGAATTTCCTGGCAAACTTCCACAATAATGTCTTGGATTTTTGTACGGATACTGCTACGACAATACATCGCAACCAAATATAGCAGCTAAGGGGGAGAGTGAAATCCATAACAGAAAGAAAAAAAAGGAAACCGAATAAAGTAGACATGCCTGAATTCCAGAAGCAGAAAAATGTGCGGGGAAAAGCGAGTGCCAATAACAGAGATGAGCAGAGAGAGAGAGAGAGAGAGAGGGGGGTCGAAGCAGGAGGTAACAGAGTGAATCTAAACTTTCTTAATATCATGAAATCCCAACTTTCTTTAGGGAAACACAAAATCTAAACTTTATCTTTAATTTGATCGGTTTAAAACCCAAGGAAATCTAAACACATTCGAAACCCCAACTCTCAAATGGCTCAAATCGGAGAATCAAAGGTTAGAAGAGTGTAGAGTAGGCTCACCCTAAGCCAAATCAAGTGTTGCATGCGCCATGGGAGCCCAGTCCCCGGAAGTCGCTGTTGAAGCCGCCGGGAGCCGCTAAGAACCGAGTGAGCAAGGGGTTGTGGTTGTGGGGGGGTGTTTGTGGGTGGCGCCGGGGGGGGGGGGGGCTGGGGGGGTTTGTGGTTGTGGTTGGCCCGGGGGGGTTGTGGTTGGCCTATGTGGGGTGAGGGACTGTCTCGCCGGTGGTGGTGAGGGCCGGAGCTGGAGAGGAAGAGGGAATCTTTGGGTGGCTTTAGTGGGGTGAGATGGCGGGGAATGAAAAATGAGCAAAAAAGAGGCGCGGGCAGATGAAATTGGTTTATCCCGGAGGAAACCACGTCACACTTTAAGTAAACCGAGGAACTCCGGGATAAACCACGTCACACCGAGGAAACCACGTCACACTTTAAGTAAAGTGTGACGTGGTTTCCTCGGTGTGACGTGGTTTATCCCGGAGTTCCTCGGTGTGACGTGGTTTATCCCGGAGGAAACCACGTCACACTTTAAGTAAAGTGTGACGTGGTTTCCTCCAGGAGAAACCACGTCACACCGTTTCTTCCGGGAGGTGTGGTTTCTCCTGGAGAAACAACGTCACACTAAGTGTGACGTTGTTTCTCGAGAAACCACGTCACACTTAAATTAAGTGTGACGTGGTTTCTTTCAACGTCACATATTAACCAAATTTGTGACGTTGTTTCTCCCTCCACCTCCAACTTAATTACGAAAATGCCACCGCACTTTTTTTCATGTCAGGTTTACAATTAAGTGACGTTAATTGATGACATAAAAATGGTATTTTGTAGTAGTGAACACACAGGGATCACAAGCTCGTTGTGGCTTTCAATATTGACTTTAATAAATTTTAAATAAACAAAATTTGATAAGTTAATTAGCCGGAATAAACATGACCTGATTTCCATTAGGAAATATTTTTAATCATGATTAATAAGGATACTTTGGAAAAATAATTATAAATTTAGGGGATACAGTTGATTAAAATCATATATTTATGATGAAATCCAACTCTATGCTAACTCTTATACTCCCTCTCGTCCTAATTATGAGACATGTTTACCTAATTTGATTAAATTATGGATAATAGTTAATGTAGTTAAAATCATATGGTATTACCAAAATACCATAATCATCTCCCTTCATCCCCACCCTTACTCTCTTACTTGATTATTATTGAAGAGGATCAATAGGGACAATTTGGAAAAAGTTGATAACAATTATAAAGATATCTTATATTTAGGATCAAGCTCAACTCTTCAAATAGGTCTTATATTTAGAACCGAATAAAGTATTAAGGACCCTTGGGAGTAAGAAATAGTTTTTCCCTCAAGTAAGTTAGGCATGGCAAGTCATATTCTTGAATGTAACTCGTCACCAAATATAGAAGTGAGAGCATTAAGATATTAGAGCATGAAAACCTCATAACCAAAAACTTAATTTAAAATGATAAATATGATTAATGGATCGGAGGAGAATTTTATTGTAATTAACAAAAAACCAAACTGTTGTTTTCACACAATTTAAAAAAAAAACTTAAAAAGGTCAGGTTTTAAACATAATAATATATTTGATATTTTAGAATAAAAAAGATAAGGTAAATACTAATAGTATATCAACATGCATGTATAAGATATAATTCAAAAAATATTGCATGTTAAACAAACTTAACTTTATTGTCATCATTTAGTACGAAATAAAACTACAAAAATTAGATTTATATCCATGCAAATGTTCAGTTTTTCTAATCAATCGTGACTTGGTGTTTCTTTTACTTAAAAGTTAAGGTGAGTTACATTCAAATGGTTTTAGCCAAAATGTACCTCCAAAGTCAGAGTGCCTATTGACGTACTTTTGGATTGTTCACTAACAAGGAGGTAGGTACACTATTAGCAGCGAATTTTGAACTTACAATGTCATGGATTATGAGCCACAGCTCTTTACCAGCTAAATTTTGAACTTACAATGTCATGGATTATGAGCCACAGCTCTTTACCAGCTAAATAAATCTTTGTAAACTCCATCACTTCATCTTAATGTGTTCTAAAGTTTTCAAAAAGAGTGTAATTACTGCCATAAATGATGACTCGTGATTTTTTTTCTTAAAACATAAATGTAAATAAATTGAATTTTTAAGATAAATGTGGTTTTCTCATTTTTTATGGTAACTTGTAAATATTTAACATAGATAATGATGCATGGTTACCCAAAGTTTGTTATACTATAATGACAAGAAAAGGGACAAAAGAGTACATGAATATGCGCGCGCGCACAAATACCTCAAAGCTTACCAAAAATGCTACTGTAAGTTTGATCATTCACTAATTAGTTTAGTAATTTACTAACACATCATTGCAATTATTTATGAAGACACTCGCAGCAAATATTCTGTCAGGACATTTCTCCCAAAAACCTTAAGATCCACTGCAAACTTGAAGGTGTTCTGTTCAGATTAGCTTCTCCTACGAACAGAAAATATTTGAAAATAGAAAACAATAATTAGATTTTAGCAAACAAAAGAGAACCCATAAATACGAATTGAAAGTAGATGCATTTATGTTTATGATTATGATTAATTTGGTACCGTAATCACTTAAACCATGACACAAGTACTGTTCCACTAACGATACTTTATTTGCATTTTAAAAATAACTATGCACAACCAATGAGAATATTTTATGCAATTTCCTCAATCTTACTGTTGCTTTATTAAATACTATTATATAATGAATAGATGAAGTTCGGGTATTTACTGTTTTTTGTCTTGTTGGAGAAAATGAAACTGTGTGATCATGCTACCATAACGTATATTAAGTTGATCTATCATCTAATTAAACATGATTAAAAACAAAAGTTAGGAAGTACTTAATTAATGCCTTTGCTCTTTATTATAAGAACCTCTAAAATTGTTCAAGATATAGCATTGATCTTTTCCACCAAATATCCTTGAATAATTATAAAACTTCCTAACTAGTAAACCAAACTCGTTTAACTAGTGACTTTAGTATGGGGAAATTCTGATATTATAAATGGGAAAACTAATATTAACTTGATTATTTAATGTAAAATTGATATTAGGAGCTTATAACAGAACAAAGAGTACATATCGAGAAATAACAAAGCATAGAAAAGATAATATAGACTATTGATAGTGCACATGTCAAACCATAATAAAACAATTATAACAAAAAATTTAAAAAACAATGGAGGGGGGAGAGTTATTACCAAGAAGCCTCGTAACCACATGTTGGACTTAGTTATATTCAGTGTGACCATAACATAAATAGTGTCAGATAAATTGCTCAAGAACCTAAAATAGGAATGTCTCCAAGGGCGAATGAAAAGTATTGAGCCAAAAATCCCCCAGAATCCAACGATAAATCCAATTGCCATGCACCAATAAAATTCTTTAGAGAGAATTGAACCATAATCTTCTTGGGCTTCAACCAGCTCTTGATGCTTTCCAACTTTAGGGCACATTTTTAGGAGTGGTTTTCCACAAAGATCAAGATTTCCTTCATAAGCTGAGCTATCAAAACTTTGCAATTGAGTGCCAGATGGAATTTTTCCAGAAAGATTGTTATGTGACAAATCTAGCATTGCAAGCATATCAATGTGAGCAAGGCTGGAAGGAATGGGACCAAACAAGTGGTTTCTTGACAAATCAAGAGAATCTAATGCTGTTAACCGCCCAATCTTAGAAGGAATTTCCCCATTTAATTGATTCCTTGATAAGTTTAAGACATTCATTCCAACTAAAACAACCAATTCTGCAGGAATTATTCCAGTAAGCTGGTTGCTTGAAAGGTCAATGCCTTTCACATATAAGCGATGCATAAACAGTCGTCCAGTACCTTTCCATATCAAGAAAGCATTTGGTTCGGCATAAATATTATCTGAATTCGCATGGATGTCTTCATCCTCAATAATCCAACCTATTGACGAAAAAGTCATTTCTGCCATTGCTGTAAAATTTCTGAAGCATTTAGGTATTTGTCCAGATATATTGTTCATTGAGATGTCAAAGAACCAAATGCTTGACAAATAACAAAGATGCATCGATAAACTTCCAGAGAAGTTATTGCTTCGTAGAATTAACATCTCTAGGTTGTGTAATTTGATCCCTATCCATGCCGGTATAGGTCCTGACAATTTGTTTTCTCCCACATCAAATATTAACAAATCTGAGCAACTTTTCAATGTGATAGGTAACTCCCCAGTAAACCCATTGTTTCTTAATGTCAAAAATTGAAGACTTCGAAGAGAACCAATAGATGGAGGAACTAATCCGAGCAAATTGTTATTACTCAAGTCCAAAAATAATAATTGTTTAAAATTGGCCCAACAATCTGGAAGTTGTCCAGATAATTGATTGCTAGAGAGATCCAATGAGATCATCATTGTGTCAGTTTCCCCGCTAGCACATAAAAGCGGGTGAATCTCTGAAAATTTGTTGTTAGATAGAATGAGGGAAAATGCATTTCGTAAAAATTTAGGAATTGGACCTTCAAAATGATTATACTGCAGACTTATAGGAGGATTTTCAACAAATACTGTTGAGACATTGGGTACCATACCAGAAATGTTATTACTTGAAACATTCAAATATTCAAGTTTCGGTGGCAGTTGCTCCCAAAAGCTCTTTGGTATGGTACCCAAGATTCCAGCATTTGAGATATCAAGTACGGTAACATTCTTCTGAGTAAGCAACCATTTGGGAAAGCTAGGACCTAACCCACAAGACCTCAAATATATGTGTTGCAGTTGAAAGGGGGGGACCCATTCATGGCTAAATCTCAAAGCCAATGAGTTGCCAGATAAGACCAAAACTTCTAAATTGTGCAGATTAGCAAAATGATAGTCATTGAGATCTCCTTTCAAGGAGTTCGAATAGAGGGACAAAGACCTCAATGAAGAGGGAAATCGAAGATCTTCAGATATAGTCCCATTCAACAAATTTTTTGAAATGTCAAATGTCTTCAAAGATGCTAACGTGGAAAGGTCAGTGAGTGTGCCGGTGATTTGATTGGTATGCAAATATAATGAACGCAAGACAGACATATTTCCTAAAGATTTCAGTCCACACTTTAGTTTATTTGCACCAAGGTCTAGGATCTCTAGAGAATTCATGGTCGAGCCAAATTCATATGGGATGGGACCCATTAAGGAGTTTGATGAGAGATAAAGCTCAAGAAGGTTGGAGCTGACATTTGAGATCCAGGAGAATATTGTGGATGACACGAAGTTATTGCCAGAGAGATCAAATACTGAAAGTGAAGAGGAATTGAATTTTAAAGAGTGCAATGAAAGGATATACTTGTCTGAAAGGTTATTAGTTGATATCGTCAGTTCTTTCAAGCTGGGCAATTTTGCGATCCCTTGTAGCCACTTGCGTGAGTATTGTAGATCAGTTACATAGCTCAACTGAAGATGGGTCAAAGAAGCGAGCCTTGATAGCCAATGAACTCCAACACTATTCTTTAAGTCAATTTTTAGATCACCTGGTGCTCCAAGATAAAGCTCTTGCAAATTTGAAAGGTTCCCAAGCTGGTAAGGCATCTCTCCCTCAAACATATTTTCAGAGAGATCAAGATATTGCAACTGTGAGAGGTTCCCAAATTGGTAAGGGATTGAATCTTTCAAATGACTAGATTGAAGATCAAGATATTGCAATTGTGATAGACTCCCAAGTTGGTAAGGTAATGTTCTGTCAAAATAATTTCCAGAGAGATCGAGATGATGCAATTTTGAGAGATCCCCAAGTTGATAAGGGATTGAACCTTTTAAAAAATTATAGCTGAGATCAAGATGTTGCAACTGTGAAAGATTCCCAAGTTGACTTGGAATAGTTCCATTGCTTAAAGAACAAGATTGGAGATCAAGGTACCTTAACTTTGTTAGCTTGCCAAGGAATTGGCGGATACAACCGCCTTCAAAATTATTGAAACTGAGGTTCAAATACATCAAAGATTGCAAAGCCATCAACGATGAACTGATCTTACCTGATATGGCTTTGGAATCATCACCAGGAAGGTGGAGCATCAGAACACGACTAGTTTTGTTGCTGCATAGAACTCCTTCCCAGTCGCAGCAATCCCTATTGGTATCCCAAGAAGACCAAGGGAAATGACCAGTGTTATTCCCAAGGGCAGTCTTAAAGTGAAGCAAGGCTTCCATCTCTCTCTTTATGCATCGAACCTTGGCACTTGTAGAATTAGAAGCAAGAACTCCATGCTTCAGCAGTATGGTAGAGAACACGAGCAATTTGAGAAATCCCAAGAACATCCTCTTGGTATTCTGTTTATAATACAAGAGAAATATGTATGTGAATTGAGATTGCTAAGGGATGGGTGATTAGTGATGACTTGCTGGTGGTATTCCGTTTACCAATGTATGCCATGTTTTGTTTGAGAAATGAGAAATTTTCGTTTCACTTACTTTACTTTTACAAGTCTAAACGTGATCCTACATGGAAGGATAAAATGGAAATTTGAGAATATGTATTTCACAAATTGTATACTTTTTTCCATGTATCCATATTCATTATATACTAGCATCAAGGAAACTCCAATTCAAATAACTTAAAAATATATGTATTTAAAAGGATATATATGTTTAAAAAAGCAAGGGATTATTTTGAGGAAACCAACCATATTTTTTTGAAAATAAATAAATTAACTAATTTTTTTTAATCTTTACTAATTGATATCTAATTCATATATTAAGGATCAACGAATAAAATAAGATTTATTTGTTAAGAAAACTCGTTACATAACTTCATGTAAAAGTTGTTAAATATCATTATTATAAACAAATTTGTTGGATTATAAAAAAAATTGAGAAATATATGAATTAAATTGTGTAATAATTACCTCTCAGACGGAGAGTTCCAAATGATTATTTTGACAATAAACTAAGTACCTGGAAATAAAAATTATTATTCCATTGCAAAATGAATCAATTTTTATATTTAAAATCTAAATCCTTGAGAATAGTTAAATGGTTGTTGTTGATTTTTCTGCATAAATTCATGAATTTCTTATCTTGAAATTAGTACTTATAATCTTAAACTATTGAATCGAAGAGATTGTCAAAATGTCAGCCATAATTCTTTATTTTTTAAAAAAAAAAAGGACGCGATTCCCCGTGCATTGTACGGATTGTATTGTTTATTTTAAGTCTTTCTACTATACTTTTTTATTTGATGTGTTTTATAGTTTAAAGAACTAAATTATAACTTATTTTTGTTCAGTGACCATAAATGAATCATAGAGAATATTTGTTGAATCTCGCAGTAGTTATTTCCAAGAAAAAAGAATTTAACTTTAATTACTTGTGTTATTAAGTTGGATTTAAATTAACAAATAATTATATGTTAAACTTTTATAGATCTCAAAATTAAGTATAAATTGCAACAATTATATACATATATATATAAATATTTTGCGTAAAAGCACCCAGTATCCGCCACCCTATTGGGTGACGACTAATCTGGGGTTGCCCTGGGTAAATGGGGCATGCCAGAGATTGAATCCAGGACCTGAAGGTGGGGAGGTGCCTTATCTCACCCTTTTAAACCATCAAGCCACTGGTCACTTGGCATATATATATATATATTCATAACATACCTCATTTATTGGACACATGCATTTTCAAAATTTTTATCGTATCAAAGTTACGTTACTATAAATGGGATTTTAATGATTGATACAACTTCTCTTACTTTATTATATAAATCCCCTAGTCCTCGCCTTCTCATCAGTAAGACCTTTAATCATAAAGGGTGTTATATTAATTGTAGTATTAATTAATGGAAATAATTTTTTTTATTTTCCCATATTATTCACTGAATGACTCCATAATTAAAAGTTAAATCAATTGGAATTGAAGATAAATATTAGAGTTAAGGATCTATTTTTTCTCGGAAGTTTTTGCTTACATTTGATTTTCCGGCGAAAGAATGTTTGGAATCAAAATTGCCCTAGAAGTTTCAAAAAGTAGCAATATCTCTCTATTCCGTTTAAAAACTCACATTGACTATTAAAACGTTGACGTTGACTGTTAATATTTTAACAGTAAAGAGAAAAATTGCTCCATTTTAATAATTCTAAGGCAAAATTGGACCAAAATATACTTTGAGGCAAAATTGATCCTGAGGCAAAACAATCGGGGTAAATCGACCCTTGACCCTAAAAATTAAATAATGCAGAGAAATAAAATTTGTAAGATAATTATAATGCGTGGCCTCTTCATTTTTCAAGATAAATTTTTATGGGCAATAATGACAATATAGTCATTATTGAGACATCCAAATATATTAATTTTACCCTTTCACGTTCCCTCAAATAGGAGATTGTCATATTTTGAAAACTGAGTAATCGAAGATCAGGAACAATTGAAGAAATTGATGCTAAAGAACCATGATAATTGTCGAGCTTCAATGCTCATTGTTATGCAAAAAGGCAGCACCGGCTCAAAAAAATCGGATGAGCGAAGATTTTGAAATCCATCTAGCTTCTTCACAATACATTTTTAGCTTTCAAATTTCTAAAGGAAGTAGATAAATATTGAAGGAAGTAGATAAATATTGAAGCATATTTTTAAAACAATTGAAATTAAATTAGGATTGTTGAGATACAATGGCTTTAATTCAAAATTGTTAAGAAAGGGTAACAAACATTCTTGAATATCAATCAAAATGTCATGAAAAGAAGAACACTTGAAATCAATTATACATAAAGAAAGAGTTCATTGTGAGTTCAATGTGTTTGTGTGAAAACAAATACTGACCCATATTTGGGGAAAATGGAAGAAAAATACAAAACCGACAACTTTTTATAAAAAAATCGGAGAAAGAAAAGAGAAAAAAACATACATTTTCATGAGTATCAATCTTCATGTAAATCACAAAAAGGAAAGGAGAATTCTCCTATATATATGTCCATCTTTATATCTGAAATAGGAAAAGAAAACAAAAAAAATCAATTAAGGAAAGAGCTAGAGAAATTATTAATAAAAAAAAGATGTATGTTGATATCAATTCTCCTAATATCATAAATAAAGAGGAAAAATAATAAAGTAGTAATTCAATTTTAAAATAAAATCAAAGGAAGAAAGTGGTGTCAATAATACCTTTTTCAAGGCATGAATCTTCATGTCTACAGAAAATAGAAAGTAAATAGATACTGAGAAGTGAGAGCTTGAAGACAAAAAAAAAGAAAGAAAGAGAGGAATCGAGTTGACATAAAGAAGAGAAATCATCTCATGGAACAAAAAATAAACCCACAATATAAGTTATATATAAAGTAATGAATCGCTTGAATATGAAGGGCCGTGATAAATGACAATCATAATCACGAATAAGTACAAATGAACATTGGAATATGAATAGTCACTAAACGGCTCATTAACGGTGTTAGCATTGGATTTGGATAATTGAAGCGAACTTAACTGCCGATAGTGTTAGCACAGGATTTAGAGAATTATATTGATTATTTATTTGAAATTCTATTGAATTTTTTATCATAATGCTCTTGTGCTGCTGGCAAGCATTTAACAAAAATATAATTGTAGAGATTAGTTTATTCACTTCAAATAAATTAGTTAATATTTCGAAATTGCTACAGTTAAGTAATTAGTTGATAGCTTTTGTATTTGATCTAGATATAGGAGGGGGGGTAAGTGTCAATATCAAGTTGGTACAGTGGTATACCCATATAGACGTGGGAATCAGGGCTGGCTCTTCACGGGTCAGGGCCTATACGGGCCGGTCCGTTAGGCCCTGGTAGTGCAAATATGCCTGCTTTTTCAAAGCCTGGCTCTCAAATGGTCGAACTTAGGGCCATGCCAGCCCGATTAGCGATTATACACTATTTTTCAACATTTTTCTATAAAAAAATTAAAGCAATAAAATCCTTATCATCAACAAAAATATCACTTTTTTTTAATCAACTACAAATATCAATTTTTAGTTAGCCCCGTTAGGTCCAACTTCCTTTTAAAGACTCCAAAATCAAAGTCCGACCCTCCTAGAGCCAGAGGCCTGAAATACAGACTCTATACCCATACAAAATGTTGGTAAAATCAAATATAAAGTTGGTAAGTTAGCCTAATTTTTTTCCTTTTCCAACTCACCGGTAGATAATTTAGTCATTTCCTTTAAACTAATTAAAAAATAGATCAGTTCATATCAACTATCTGTTCTTACCTATTACTTAAATTCCTACCTTTCCCACGGGGGTCTTTTTCTGTGTCTTTTTCGCTGTTATAAAACGATGAGTCAAAGTCTCACATAAAACAAGGCTAGAAAAAGTATAATCTATGACTAATGCAGTAATGGCCAAAGCTTGACGCTTAATTATCGCTTTCAATTGATTATATTCTATTGTTAATAATGCCTAGAGCAATAGCGAGTTTGCAACACGATCCATTATCCGTTTTATTTTATTAAATTAATGAGCCACAAATTATATCTTTTTTAAATTCTGAAACATATTCCTTATCAATTCATGTTCATATTTTATCTGTTTAAACATAGGATAATCTTATTGTATTTTTTTCTTGTGCTCTGTGTCTCGAATGAGTCCCCACTTCCGCTCTTCTCCGCCCGCAACCCAAGAAGACCTTATTGTTAAAGTTGTCCCTCTTAACACGGCATAGAAAAATTTAGTCCATCACTAGTGCCCCAAGGTTCACGTCAATTTGGAAAATTATACTTCATTTTATAATATACTAGTAATGGCCTTACATGAGAGTTGCATCTGCTGTCGATGGCCCAAGTTTCACGATCAAGGAAAAGATGTGGGAAGAACATAACATTGACGTAAAAGTTTTTTGGTCTTTTAGCTTTATATGTATATATGATTTTATTTTAATTTCTTATTTACTGTCTTTCATTTTTTTTTCTCTCATGCCTTTTACAAAAAATACTAACATAAGGAAATTTTGAAGGTTGACAAAATATTCTCATATACTAATATATAATTACCAGTAGTAGAAAAAAATACCTGTTAAATAGCTTTATTTAAACCATTCATAGCTAGGACAATTTAAAAGATGTGGCTAGTGACTTAAAAATTTTGAAACTATATTTTAATTTTTTCTAGACAATTTACTTGTTTTTATGAGCAAGTATAGCGGATAAAATAGACCAATCTAAAACCTTTTTACTTAAGAAGAGACCCTTGAGTTACCCTAGATCGTTTCAGCTTCCAACTTTAAATTGTGTGTGGTCATTTTTTTTTTTTTTTTTGAATATGGATCAAAATGACATTTCTTAAAACACAGTTACAATAAGGTTCCTAAAGTATTACAGGAATTTAATAAAGAACAAACATTCAAAGGAAGAGTCTCAAAGAAACTGAATGACAATGTTCTAAATTGTTTTAACAGTAGGAAGGTGTTTTTCTCTGCTATTTTGGTTGAGCTTTCCAGATCGATGTTGTGAACATATAACAATAAATTTCCTTGATGATCAGATGTGCGGTGAGTGACAATACTTTGAGAAAAAAGGTGATAGGGTGATCCATTGTACTTCCCCTAGGAGGCATTTGAAATTGAACTGATGATCCGATCCCCCTGTATTTTCCTTTTGCAAATAAAATGCTGAAGTGGTTGGGCACAACCACACATGACATAGATGCGTTTTTCTCTTTGTTTCTCTTTTGAACAGTATCATCCACACTCGTGACACGAACGAAATTGTTATAACATGCGGTCAATGGATGTAAATGTCTCTTCAAATTCTCAATTTCAGAAGCCATGTCCTTTAACCCCTTATTTAAACTATGAACATTAACTCTTTTTTCTTGCTCCCTTTCAAGTCTTTATTATAAGGTGTTCACTAACAAGTTCTCTTTATTCTTTTTATAAGGCACTTAATAATTAACTTTTTAAGAAGAATTAAATATGTTTTTTTTCCTATCCATACCCATATTTATAATAAGGATAGTAGGAGAGAGTAATAACTAATATGGTACTGTATTTAAGTTTAATGTAATTAATATGGGCAATATTGGAAAACATTTAAATTTTAGGATAAATTTAATACTTTTAACCAATTTTATTGATATTTGATAATTGTTAATTGATGTCTCATAATAAGGACTAAAAAAAGTACTATTTCTTAATATGTCTTCTATAGCGTCTTCGTGCTCAATCAACATGCCCGACCCCCTCCCTCCTAGTGAGCCACATAATAAGGAGTAAGCCTTGAGAGGATAAATGTATTTTAGGAAAATCAGTACAAGTTTTTTAAAATTAATTATTTAGCTCATATATTAAGGATAAGAGGAAGGAAAATAAGATTTATTTTTTTCAGAAAACTTCTTCAAACGTCACTTCATATAAAATTTGTGAAATATTAAAATTTTTTTGGAACAATTAATATTAATAAAGAGAGGTTCATACGATTTTTACCGAAGAAGAAGAAGAAGAAAAAGAAAGGTTCATATGATTAGTTTCACATTAATAAACCAAGTCCCTCCTTGTTTAACAAATGATATTTTATTTTACTAACTTGAAAAACGCGACTATCTTAATATTGGTTTTATGATTATAAAACATAAAATTATGAGTTAAAGTCTCACATAAGACAAGGAAAAGAAAAGTATAGTATATGACAATATGACTAATGCAGCAATGCCACAAGCTTGACGCTTAATTATAGCTTTCCATATACTTTCGAAAAAGAAAATTTAGATATTCTATTATTAATATTAATAATGCCCAGAGCAACAGCAACAAGATTTTTCTTTTAATTATATTACAGAAATATTATATCTATTTTGAAAACGTATATAACGTAACCTCCTTCAAAATTAAAATATATATTACACAAACCCCCTTCTATTTTTAAGATTTTATTTCCATCTACTTAAACTGTTAGTTGACCACTAAATTTGACTTTCAAACTTTGTTTGGACTAAAATACCCTTTTAAACATAATAATTATTTAAATATTTATATTTGTCAAAAAATATGTTTTATAAAATAACAAATAATTCAAGCACACACATTTTTTTAAAACGGCACATTCATATATTTTAAAAATTTCTAATATGTTTAGTAAATTTATTAATTTTTATTTAAAACATAAACTTTAATAATTTATAATTTTCAATATATTCATTAAAAAATATTTTTTCAATATATTCATTTAAATTTATAATTCAGAATTCTTAAAAACATATATTTTTCCCAATACAAAACAAAATTTTTGTTTCAAATTGTAAACACATTTAATTAAGGAATCATTTATTAAAAGAACGAATTGAATTTTACATTATCTACTAGGAATGAAATTTTTGAAACCATAAAGATTTTAGTACTGCTAAAATTTAAAATTTAAGGATTTATTGAAAGGAAAATAAAAATAATAATCAATAATATATTAATTAAAGTTGAAACCTAAGAAAAATGTCAATAGTTTCATGACCATTTTTTAAATTCTGAAAGATGTTCCTTTTTTATTCATAATCATTTTGTTATATTTGATATGTTTAAACTTAGGATAACTATATGGTTTTTTCTTGTGCTCTATATCTCTGAAAAGATATCTAATTGTTAAAGGTGCCCCTCTTGACACGGCATAGAAAAGTATAGTCCATCACTAGTACCCCAAGATTCACATCAATTTGGAAAAGTATACTTCATTTTCTTATCAAAGTAAAAGTATACTTCATTCTACTAGTAATGCCCTAACATGAGTGTCGCGATTTGTTACCGATTGCCCAAGTTTCACGATCAAGGAAAATATGTGTGAAGAACATAACATTGACGCAATAGTCTTTTGGTCTTTTAACTTCATACGTCTATATATTTATTTTAATTTCTTAATACTGTGTTTTATTTTTTCACTCTAAGGCCTTTTACAAAAAAAAAAAAATACTACATTGAAATTTTGAAGGTTGACAAAATATTCTCATATACTCTAAAACCATTCATAGCCGGGGACAATTTAAAAAATTGTGACTAGTGACTTTTCTTAAATATCGATTACGATTTAAATAAATCTTTTTAGATCTAATATTCAAACAACTGTTCTAGAAACTAAATAAAATAACCTTTAAAAATTTTTAAAATTTTTAAAAACTTGTATGTATGAGCAGTCTAATCAGTATTTTTGTAGAGCATATGTAATAAATGACCAGTTTAAAAACCTTTTCACTTTCGGAGAGACCCGTTAGTTACCCTAAATTGTTTCAGCTTCCAAATTTAATGTGTGGGGAGAATCCCTAATAAATCCAATTAAAATATTTAAATCTAAATTAAAGCCTTCGATTTTCACAAATCCTTAATGGCCTAATTAGAGATTTGTCAATGTTGTTAAGAGACTAAAATAACCCTTGTGTCAAAAAATATGAAAGCAACTTCCTCTATGGTGATTTGAGTTATTCTGGACATTTTTTTTAATAGTGAGAAAATGAGATGAAGAATGTGCACTACAAAAAAACACAGAATTAATGATGGAATTTACCGACGGAAATTCCGTCGGAAAGCCAATTTTTCTGACGGATTTCCCACAGAAATGAGCTTTCCGATGGAAAACATTCCGTGGGTAATTCTTCAATGTCTAAATAATTTAGCAACGGAAATTTGGTTTCGTCGCTAAGGCGAGAGGCAGCCTGCGGTGGCGGCCATGTTGCATTTAATTCAAAAAATTAAAAAAATTTCCCCAATTACCCATAGAATTTCCGTTAGTAATCTGTTGGCATATTTTTTTAATTTTTTGAATTAAATACAATATGGCCGCCACCGTAAACCGCTGCCCACCATTGGCCACCGTCTCCGGCTAGCTGCCACGTGTCGCCTCCACAAATTATCTCCAATTGTGACGAAGTGGAGACTCGAACCTCCGACCTCCTGCGCACTTGCTGATGCCTTAACCAGTTGAGCTATGAAAACCCTGTGATATTATTTGTAAACTATTATATTTATAATATTTAAACTTTCATTATTATAATTATATTTTATCTTATAATAAGTTTATATATATGTGTGTATGTATATATGTGTCAATTTTTATGAATATTTATAATATATTATTTACTAAAATAATGTAATTATAAAGTATTTATTAAAATAATATATTATTAAAAAAATTTAATAATTTACCCACAGAATTTCTGTGGGTAATCAATGGGTAATTACCCACAGAATATTCCTTGGGTAATGTTACCCATGGAAATTCCGTGGGTAAACTTTTGCGACGGAATTTCTGTGGATACTTCATGGGTAATTACCCACGGAATTATTTCTGTCGGTAATTTTTCTTTCGGAAATTCCGTCAGAAATCCGTCGGAAATTATCGACGGAAATATATTCCATCGGAAATTATGTCGCTAATCAACTGTTTTTTTTTTGTGATGATGTGAGATAGAGACAGAGCCAATTAGAGTTTGGAGTGCATAACCAAATCGGTAAATCAAATTCCTCACTCCGCTGCGGCGGCGACGACCATTGTTATCATCTCTTGCAATTATTCTCAGCAAAGCCTTCATTTACCTCCTCTTCCTTTCAAATGATTCATCTCTTGTAGTTATTCTGAGCAAGATGAACCATATTCCCCTAGGTATGCGTCGAATTCTTCAACTCAATTGGTTCTTACTGGTTATTACATGTATTTCTCTTCAAATTCTCAAGTTCAGAAGCCATGTATGTCCTTTAACGCCTTATTTAAACTTTGAATATTAACCCTATTACTATTTCTTAGTATGTCTTCCATAGCCTTTTCATGCTCAATCAACATGCTTCCTCTCCTCACTCCAAATGAGCTACAAACTAAATAGTAAGCCTTGAGAGAATAAATGTATTTTAAGAAAATCAGTACTACATGCTTTTTAAAATTAATTATTTAGCTCTTATATTAAGGATAAAATGAAGGAAAGTAAGATTTGTTATCTTAATATTGGTTTAAGATAATACTTCCTTTGTTATTAAATATAAGACCCATTTGACTTTTTTTTGGAGAGATTAAGGAAGCTAAATGAGCCATTTAATCATAACGTATTTTGTGTATTATTAGATTATCTGTTAGCTTATAAATTTATTATAACAGTTTAGAGGAAAATTCAGGCAAATCAAGTTATAAGTAACTTATTTAATTTTCTTAAGATTTTCCGAAAAAAAAAGTCAACTAAGTCCTATATTTAGGAACGGAGAGAGTATATCATAAAATTATGTGTCAAGTCTCAGTTAAAACAAGGGAAAGAAAAGTATAGTCTATGACAATATGACTAATGGAGCAATGCCCCAAGTTTGACGCTTAATAATCACTTTCCATATACTCTCGAAAAAAAAAAAAAAAAAAGATACTCTATTATTGATAATGCCCAGAACAAGAGCGACACTATCTATTGTCTTTTTTATTTTCGTTTTTCAGAAAGCCAAAATAATATGTAGTTATGTATCATCTTATTTGAAAACTATTGTAAACCTAAAAAATTTGATAGTTTTATCACCCTCTTTTAAATTTTGAAAGATTGATATTCCTTATTTATTCATTCTCTTTATGTTATATTTCATCTATTTAAATATAGAATAATCTAAATTTTGTTGGTGCTATAAACCTCTAAAACATTTTTGATTAATTTATGTATTTTCAGCAAATTTTAATCAATTTATGTTGATGGCAACCACATATGAATTTATTGATCTACCCATCTCAAAAAGTTATGGTTCCCCTGAACCCGACATAGATAAGTATAGTTTATCACTAATACACGACATAGATAAGTATAGTTCATTACTAATAATGCCCATACATGAGCATCGCAACCTGTCACCGACGGACCAATTGAATTTTCTGATCAAGGAAAAGACACTACAAAAAAACAACAAATTTCCGACGGAATTTACCGACGGAAAAAATTCCGTCGGTAATTACCGACGGATTTGTGACGGAAATTCCGTCGGAAAATTTACCGTCGATATTACCGACGGAAATTCCGTCGGTAATTTAATTAATTATATTATTTTATTTATAAATTATTATTTTAATAATAATTAAATATTAAAATATTATTACCGACGGAAATTACCGACGGAATTTCCGTCGGTAGTTTAATTAATTATATTATTTTATTTATAAATTATTATTTTAATAATAATTAAATATTAAAATATTATTACCGACGGAATTTCCGTCGGTAATTTAATTAATTATTTTATTTTATTTATAAATTATTATTTTAATAATAATTATATATTAAAATATTATTACCGACGGAATTTCCGTCGGTAATATTAATTATTTATTATTTTATAAATAAATTATTATTTTAATTTATAAATAATATATAAAAATAAAATATTATATTAATTTATTTTAAAAAATATTTTATAAATAAATAAAACTTATTTAATAAAAATTAATATATACACGTGATGTAAATTTATTACAAATTTAATTTTAATTTTTTATTAAATAATATTTTATTTTTAATAAATAATTAAATATTAGTAATAAAAACGAAAATAATTATAATTTAATAATATATATAATAAAATAATTATTTAAAAATGTCATAAAATAAAATGAAAAATAATTATAATATAATAATATAAAATGAAAATACTAAATATAATGGATTGTATATGAAATAAAAATTGTTTATAAAAAATAATAGAATTATTAATATGTAAATTATATATTAATAATTATAAAATATTTTATAATATATTAAGATTAAATATAATTATAATAATGGGAGTTTAAATATTATAAATATAATAGTTTGCAAATAATTTCACAAGGTGTTCGCAAATAATTATTTTAGTAAATAGATTTGCGACGGTGGAATTTCCGACGGAAAAAATTCCGTCAGAAATTCCGCCGGAAAAATTTTTCCGTCGGAAAAGTCGATTTTCCGACGGAATTCCGTCGGAAAATCGCTGTTTTTTTGTAGTGAGATATGTGAAGAACAATTTTTTACGTTAAATTTTTTTAATGATTTGATTTTAATTTTAATTTATATAAATTTTAATATTTTTGTTAATTATAAAATAATTTTTTCAATTTTTTAAATTTTAATGTCGTTAACAAATAATAATGGCATTATATTGAAACTCTTGACAATATATTTTCAAATATTAGCATATTAAGTTTACTTTTAAAAATAATGAGAATGATTGTTATAAAAAATCCTCATTTTGAAATAAGCAATGTTGGGATTAATTCAAAAATAGAATGCTTATTAGAAAACCAAAAAGAGTTGTATCGATCCGTTTTGCTTTTTTATGGTCCTATTTTTTGATTTCGTTGATTTTTTTTTTTTTTTTTGAAACTTCATATGTATGCTAACATATCAAATTATTGGGTATAGAAGCTCAATAATAAGTTTGAATTGATAAGGTTAGTTACAGAACCAAATTGAGCAAGAGTCTCATAAAGTGTCTTACAAGATGTATAGAATGGATATCTAGCAAGACTATATCACAAACTACAAAATTTTCGAAGATTAAAGTTTAAATATTGTTTACTAGAAGATGCCTAGCTAGAATTGAGAATGAGTCAATCAAATCCAATATGCGCCAGAATGAATGGATGAGAAATAGAGAACTGAAGTGGCATATGAGATTAATCTTGGTGATTAATCACTATAATAGATTGCGGAGGAAAAATTATTTGACACTTTATACTTAGGTTATAGATCTTGTAGAGAAAACACACAATTAGATTAAGGGTCCCAATAAATATAAAAATTAAAAGTGATTAAGGACATCATAGTTAGATCCTAATATTGCACTTATATCATATAGTCGCATCAAACCAAGTAAAGTAACTAAAGATAATGGCATCTGATAAGTTTAGAATGTCGATATCCTAAGTCTAACTAATTAATTATGATCGAGAGAATATTTTTTTTTTTTACTTTTTCTTAGATAATCCAAGTGTTAATTAGGCAAAGAAAGGAAAGAAATAAAAGTGAACAAGAGTAATGGCCTACCCCGAATCAATTTATAATCATTAAAAATTTGGTACTAAAATGTCATTAATATTGATTATCAGTACTATTACATGTATTGCGAATTATATAGAATCAAGAGTACAAATTTTTGAAAGTTTTAGGCATTAAAATGTGATTTTAAAGAACTACTTGAAATTTAGGGTGAAATATGGGGGGAAGAAAAAAATTGTTCATAATTGATTTTCAGGCCAATGAAATGCGTCAAAAAATCTATTACGGTACAAGCTTATGTTTTATTTGAACATGGTGTAAGGTGCAGTTTTTTTTTTTTTATATATATAATGTAAGGTGCAGTTTTACTCATAAACTTTTTGTGAATGTAAACTTGACAGTATTATTTTCACTTGAAAAGATAGAGAAGCTGAAGAAGCCATTCATGTATTATTATTATTATTTTTATTTTTATTTTTATTTTTTGAAAAACTGCTTGAGGACTAATGTGCCATCCTTTACTGATATCATAATGCCTCAACATTCTTATTTTTTTTTCTTTTTTTAACAAGACTATTTCACTCATATAGATTTAAAAATTCTTGGTCTCAATTATGGTAACACTCACAAAGTCTTTGTTTCCTTGGTTAAGGGTTAAAAATACCTATGTACTTTTCTCAAAAGTGCGTATGGCATCATATACTATTTTTAGATCCAAAAATACTTATGAACATTTTTAAATAGGTAAAAAATGTCACCCCCCGTTAAATGCTGTAAACTGATGTTATTTTTTGAGTTAGTGGTTTACAAATTATACTTTTAATTTATATAATAAGGGTTAAGTGTAAAAAATGCCCATAAATTTTTCTTAAAAGTGCATCTAGCACCATATAATATTTTGGGAAAATTGCAATGAAGTCCCAAATAAAGGAATTTACAACTTTAAAGTCCCTTGAAATCGAAATCACCAAATTGTAAGGAAGTACTTAGGGACGTGATGTTAATAGTCAAAAGTTTATTGGGTTCAAAACTTTTAATCCCAAATTTCAAAAGTTTATTGTAGAACTCCCATAAACAATACAAATAACACACATCATTCAAAAGATGATAATACTAATGCATATATTGTAGGATTAAAGACCCAAATGGGAGTAAACGACTGGTAGATGAACAAATTCAATTGCATTAACTAAAATAGCTTAGAGGACCTAAAGAAAAGAAAACATCAAAACCTTCAAGCTGGTGTTGATACACGCTGTAGCAATCCAATAAACCAAGGAAGTCTTGTTGCCCATAAATTGTTGTATCACATCTTGTATGACAGCATGATCATAAAGACAATGTGCCAAGCTGTTTCTATAAAAAGTGCTTTCATGACAATAGATATACACCACACATGCCGAGAAATTATATGCAGAGCATGTCAAAATTCTAATTTTTTGGACAATGGATGAACCTATAACCCAAATCCTATAAAATTTCAAATTTTTTGAAGAGAAAACCTAAAAGAGCTCGATTCAGAAAATGGATGAACAAAGTGAAATTAAATTCCTTCATTGGCAGCGAGGAAGCACTTCAATGACAACGCAGAAACACCATCAACGAGAAACCAATGACCAAGAGCTTCGATATTACAAGGCTCCCACGAAGACGGAGAAGAGATCCACTGAATGTAGAGACAGGGATCAAAAGTGATTTAGGGCTTGGTTCAAGGAGCGATAAATTCAATTTGTGGGAGTTAATCAGGTTTCACTCTTGTCTACAAGTAAGGGTAAGAAAGTCTTTTCACAAATGGAACATATTAACCTCAGGTCCGTAGGGACTTCCTTACATTTTGGTGATTTCAATGGACTTTGGAGTAGTAAATTCCCTTACTTGGGACTTCATTGCAATTTTCCCAAAATATTATATAGGGTCAAAGGTCATATTTACCCCGGAAGTATGCATGGTGGATCACAACTGCCGCGGAAGTATTTTTTGGTTCAATTTTGCCCCGAAAGTGGGCAAAGTGGATCATATTTACTTTTTACCGTTAAAATATTAACGGCCAATATCACCTATTTAATGGTCAACGTGAGTTTTTTAACGGTAAAAGGCAAATGTGATACACTTTACACACTTCAAGAGCAAAATTGGACAAAAAAAACTTCCGGGGCAGATGTGATCCACCATGCATACCTCCAGGACAAATCTAATATTTAACCCTTTTTTATAATACTAGACGCACTTTTTAAAAATGTATATGTACATTTCTTACCCTTAACATTTTTTATTGACAAAAATGCAAACCTGCGAGCTCATTTTTTAGTTAGTGAAACTCTTTCTACTAAAACCAACAAGTGGCATTTTAATATCGTATATGGTGATGAAATTACAGAGTTTTTATGTTTTTACAATTTTTTAAACGAAAATAAATTAAAATAATGAAATTTTTATTTATTATCACTAAAAAATCAGAAAAATTTCAAAACCTAATTATTTCCCCATTATAAGATATCAAAATATTACTAATTTTTTTATGTAAAATCTTTAATCAGAAGAAAAAGAATATTTGGCAAGCATATACTTTACAAAATACATTAGAAAACTACTAGAGGAAGGAATATCAAAAACTGCACTATTATGAGTCCATCACAAGGTATTCTTAACAATCACAGACCCTACCATACAATCAGCTGGATGCTTTTACTTCTATGTCATCGTCCTATTCAATTGCTATCATTAACACAAAATATAATGCTTACTTCGGTTAGGAAGTATTTCGATCCTATTTCTCTTAAAGTGTTGAAAGTATAATTAATATACCATGATAAGAATGTATATTCATACATATATATTTACATATCTATATATAAGTATGAAAGTCAGCTCAAATATGAAAAATTTTATGATAAGAATTAAATTTAGAAATAATGATTAAAAAAGCTAGCATGAAGAAATACAGGTTCTATCAACCAATTTCATGACAACATTTCACACAGGAAAGTGATGATTGATTTTAAGTACAACCCACCTTTGCAACATGAGGGCAACGATTTGCCATGTGTCATTACTTTTGTCTAATATACTTTATGGGAACCCTCTCATGGTAAAAAATTCAACATTCTCAATTTTTCCAAAGGGACCTCAAAGGGACATAAAGAATGAATATCTTCTTTTGGTAGAATGTAGAAAATAGTAACACTACTACAAAAAACTCATTTAACGTCACCAATCAATGTCCATTAATTAATAAACTGACGTTGAAAAAAAACGCGGCTACAATTTTGTAATTATCTGGTAGCAGAGGAGGAAACAACGTCAGTAATTTTAAAAATAAGAGACGTCAAAAGAAACCACATCCCAAATTAGTGAAGCGGTTTCTAATGTTTAAAACAACGTCACTAATTTTAAAATTAGTGACGTTGTTTGTCATCAAAATTTCGGCCCCGCCTTTCCTCCTCATTTCATCCCTCCTTCCTTCCCCAGCACTGCCTCTCTCTCCCTCTCTCTCCTTCTTCTTTCTTCACACCATAGCCATTTGGATCCATTGTTCCCCATTCCTCTCAAAACCCTATTTTCTCCCAAAACCCCACCCGCCACTACCGAATGTAGTCGAGGGAGCGAGAGGCCGAGGGAGAGCTGGAGTGTGAGCCATCTCATTATCAAAATATTTCCTCCCCTATTCATCTCTCGATTTTTCGTATTGTGTCTGGTAATTTCTTGAACTGATTCCTCTTTTTCCTGAAGATTCTTTTTGGGGGAGAATCGGTTGCTGCTGTTCAGAGATCTTGAAGCTTTGGGTGATTCTCCTTTCCCTTTCCCCCTCATAGATTTCCAAGAACAGGCATGTCACTGTGAGGAACTGGAATGGCAAGATTTGGGTGGATATTCACGAATTTTACATCAAATATGGCAAGCAAATGCCTGGAAAAAAAGGTTCTTTCTTTTTTTGTTTTTTTTACTCGATTCTTGTTTTAGGGTTTTGAACATTCTTTTCTAAGCTTCCCTTGAAAAGATTTTTTTTTGTTTCATTTGAAGTTTATGGATTTTTTTCAATGCCTCTGGTTTTTGATGTGGGATATTCGTCATTTTTGTTTGTTCGTTGTTCGGATATCAGGATAAATGTGCCTTTAGTAGTTGGAAACTGTTTGCTCTTAGATTGTAGTCTTTAAAATGTTGCTTCAGCTATTATACTTTGATTTTATTAGGATGCTGAAAGGAAAGATCTGCACATACTTTAAACTTTAAACTTCCTAGCTGAGAGGACCTAATTTTGACTATGGTGAGCATCCTGTTCCTACTCCTACTCCTCTTCCTTCTTTCAATGTCGGCTTGTTCTGTTGCTATTTGGGGTTTTTTCCAGAATCTGAATCATCAAGACTTAAAATGCTAGACAATGAAGTTTAGCATGTCTGCATATGACAATGAGCATGAGTTCAGATGATCTGACATTCATCAGTGAGCTTGCAGATTAGAAAATTGTTTTGTAGCATCCAGTGCATGAATTACATGTTTTATAAGTTAGTAAGTTTGTGACATTTATGTAAAAAGCCTATGTTGCTTCTATGTTGTATTTTATAGATCACTGATTTTACTACATCTTTCCCCTCAAGCAATTTAAAGTCACAATCATTGTGCATACAACAATTTTCTTTTCAGTGAGCATACTGCATACAACAACCTTTTTCATTGGTGGCTGAAATTCCATGTGTGCAATCTGCGTGTGAGCAATGTCAATAATTCTGCGAGTTGTTTAAAGTATAGGAAAGCATAATTATTATTGGGAGTGAGAAACAATTTGCTCACTATGTTATATAGTTGTCTTATTTAGATAATCATTGAAATTTGTAATATGATATTAAGGGTATATGTGTGGTAAATAGTTCTATATGGTACTGATTTTTTAAGAAGGATGAAAAATAATTTATCAACGTGATAGTTTGAACTTGGGGATTGATGTTGCTATTTGATCATTTGGATGGTGGTTTAGTAATTTCAAGAAGATCACTCTGTGATACATGGGTTATTGAATGATTCTGTACTGGCTTCATAGCAATAATGTATTTGAATCTGATTCTTACTTTTAATATGGTTGAATTATTTATGGTTCTATGACCCACCTATTAGAAAGTAATTGGAAAATTTCTGTTAAAGAACATGGTTAATGATATGATTGAGTGCTAAATGGTGGAGAGAATGTAGACTATTGGTTGCTACTACTATGAGATATTTGATGAGCATGTGTAAGTGATTGCTGAGTTGGTAAAGGCTTAATTTTAAAAGAGCATGTGATTATGATTAGAAAATGGATGTTTAAATGGTTTTGAAATTGGATAGTGCTGTTCACTTTACTAGTGATATGTTTTCCAACCTTAATGTGTGGATGTATCATTGTTTGTCCTTATAAAAGCTATATTTTTTGACACCTGAATCTTGCTGGCTTTTGTGCAGCGGTCATAGGTTATAGCTATTGGTAGTTCTTTCCTAGGCTATTGTCTGATGTGTTCTTGTGTTGCAGAAGGTAACTACATTATCTACTGTATAACCTCTTGAAAAGTGGAAAATGTTCCTTGCTTTCATATTTTTCTGTTGGCATCCAACTTAGACTTGACTTTAACACTGACTATACTAGAGTTTTTTTAATGCATTATCTTTCTATAGTAGAGTTTTTTTAATGCATTATACAATCCTTCCTTCTTGATGTTTTGTATTTATTATGATGCTTCATTTCTTTTACTTGCAGAGTTGTATTTTCACAGAAGCAACTTCTATGATTTTACATGACTTGGTAAGTTGACACTTTATGATTTGGATCTTTTCCATTCTCCTTCTTTAGGGAAGACTTGCATACATTATATTCCTTTTATTTCCATATCTCTTGTACCCATTTGTTAAGGACCAACATTGTCCTGATCACCTTTTACTGTTTACAATTGGTATGATTATATTGCAGGCCTACACTGAATTTGTCTCATGAAACGTCCATAAAGTTCTGTGTAAGTTTTGATTTTGTAACAGTTGTAATGGACATATATGAAATGTTGAGTTTGTATTGCTCTCTCACTATTGTAATGGACATATATTTCTTATGTTGTAATTTCATAGTTGAGACTAATAACTATCGTATTTTACTTCAAATGTTTATATAGGGGCATTTTTTTATTGTGGGTGATTCCAATCCAAAATTCTGCCCCTATTTTTTAATTCAAATGTTCATGTATGAGGCATTTTTTGGATTGTGGGTGATTCTAATTCAAAAAATTGCCCCTATTTTATAATTCAAATGTTCACGTAGAGGGCATTTTTTGGATTGTAAATTATTCCAATACAAAAAATGTTCCTATTTTTTTCACAAAAAAATTGGACTTTTCACGTCCCTTATTAGGCTAATAAGGGATGTGGAAAATCCAGGCTAGACTTTTCACGTCACATATTAGATAATAAGTGACGTGAAAAGTCTCTAGGCCGGACTTTTTACGTCACATATTACATGAAAAGTCTGGCCTGGACTTTCCACGTCACATATCTAGCTAATATGTGACATGGAAAGTCCAGGCCAGACTTTTCATGTCGCTTATTATGTAATATATGACGTGAAAAGTCCGGCCTGGAGACTTTTCACGTCACTTATTATCTAATATGTGACGTGAAAAGTCCAACGACAGACTTTACGAGAGGGCCTTTGGGAGACTATTGACGTCTCTCTTTTGTATAACTTGTGACGTGGAAACTCTGACATTCCACGTCACATATTTTGGGGACGTTATAAGTCTTTTTTTCACGTCACATGTATTAACGTCCCCTGAAAAAGGGACGTAAAAGCCCCAAAATAAGTGACGTGAAAACCCTTTTCTGCAGTAGTGTATATATATGTTAACCTCATTAAATTCATGCCATTTTAGCACAATTTTCCTATAGTTCTTACACTTTTTGGGTGAATTTATACACATTTTGATGTACACTTGATAGGAAAATGTGCCAAGTTGATATTTGGGTTAAAGTCATTGAATGCTTGATTTAAATGTGAATATTTTACCCTCTTTTTATCAACTTTGGCTTTTGTAGACTTCATTAATTATTAGGTGGTTGAAGCCAAGTAATTAAGCTTCATTTGAGTTGCATTTCAAGCTAAACTCAAGGAGAAAGGAGTGGAAAAAGAAGTTTTGGAGCAACCAAGAAAGCTAAAAAGAGAGTTTGCATAAAGTTATTGGCCGCAGTCAAAAGCACAGGCAAAATTCCTGGCCGCAGCCAAATCCAGAAAAATTCCACGTAGAGAGTTATTGGCCACGGCCAACCAGTGCAGGCAAAATTCTTGGCCGCGGCCAAAACTGCTGACAGACTGCACAGTGAAAAATTCTGTTCGAAAATAGGGTTTAAAAACACCCAAAACTCACACTCAAACACATCTTTTTGACTTGGGTTTTCTTTGGGGACTACTTGAGAGCTAGGGTTTGAAGATTTTTAAGGAGGTTCAAGTGGAGATCCAAGATTTGAAGAGATTCAACCTCATTTCCCTTGGTTTTTCTTGTTCTTCTCCCTTTCTTCTCTGAAATTCTTCCATGGCTACTCTAATTTTCCAGATTTGTATATTTCTCTTTATGAGTGGCTAAACTTCCATTCTAGGATTATTTTGAACCTTTGTATGGATTAAGACTTGACTCTTCCTCTCTTTTGGTATTAAATGATATATATGTGTTGATTTTATCCTTCCCTTCATGCTTCTAAGTGTTTGGCCACCATTTAGTTTGATTTGTTCATATGGGTTTGACTTGAGAGAGCTAATCCATGTGTAGAACTTGGTTAAAATCATGCTTGACTTGAAATTTACATGATAAATGGAAAGTTTGTTGGTAAAATAAAGATATCCTTGCTAACCTTGCATTGTCACATTAGGGTTTGTTCTTAAAGGGGACTTTCATGATTTATAGCAAGAGATTGTGCATTTTAATGAAAAGATAAACTTGGTTTTGACTTGAGAGAGCTTAGTCAAGTGCATATGAACCCTAGTCAAACACATATATTCATGAAAAATACCATCTGAGAGGGAGTTCTTCATGTCTTATGAAATGCAAAGGGGATAAATAATCCTAGACCCCATTTAATCCTTTAAGTCAAAAGAACAATTGTTTTATTCACTTTCTAGTTTTTTAGAAATAGATTTTCACCGTTTCTTTACATAACCCAAAAATATTTAGTTCAACTTGATTGAAATCACTTAGTCTTTTGCTTGGTCAAATGTTTTAATCCAAATCTCTATGGGAATGATATTTTATACTACTTACGATTCGTGCGCTTGCGGTTAACGCTTGACGATGAACAAGTTCCTGGCACCGTTGCCGGGGATTTGCAAAAATCCCTTGGCCAACCCTGGCCTAGTGATATTAAATTTCGCTTGAACTTGTAAATTTGTTTATAATTGCAATTGCTAGTTTGTTTTCTTATTTCTTTTGTTTAGTTTGATACTTGCTTGGTTGTGCTTCTTGTAGGAACAACTTTGGAGCATGCAAAGCATGGAGATTACTGACTTGGAAGTAGTACTTGAAGGAGTGAATATATTTGATGAAGAAGTAGAGACTGAATCTGAAATCATGGCTGATGATGAATATGATCGAGCTATAGTTAATGACTTTGCTAGTCAGAACATGAGAGGCACTCAATATTGCATTCGGATGCCTGAAATGCAAGCTCATAATGTTGAGATCAAGCTGGTGATAATCAGAATGCTTCAATTGCATGGGCTATTCCATGGGCTTTACAATGAAGATGCTAATAAGCACTTGATGTACTTCTTGGAAGTATGTGGATCATTCAAGCAAAATGGAGTTTCTGATGATGTTCTTAGACTTCGGTTGTTCCCTTTTTCTCTACAAGGCAAAGCTAGGGAATTGTTCAAAAATTTACTAGAGGGATCTATCAATTCTTGGAATGAGCTTGAAAGCAAATTTAGAGCTCGCTTTTTCTCTGATGACAAGTCTGTGGAAGCTAAAGATGAAATTCTAAGATTTAGGCAACATCCTGATGAGCATCTCTATGCGTCATGGGAGAGATACAAAATGTTGATGAAGCAATGCCCTAATAATGGGGTAGACAAATGGATGATAGTCCAAATTTTCTGCAACCGCCTTAATCCTCAATCTAAGGAAGTGGTTGATTCTGTGACAAATGGTTGATTCTGTGACAAATGGAGGGTATAGAAATGTCCCTGTTAATGAATTGTTTCGACTACTAGATCAACTATCTGCTAACAACTCTTAAGGTACTGATAGGAGGGCTTCACAACCATTGACAACTCCCAAGGAAGATTCTCTATCCTCTTCACAATTTGCAACTATTCTTTCTGCAATAAATAAGCGGTTTGATGTGTTGGAGTCTCAAATGCATAAGAGTAATTCTCAAAGTGTGCACTCCATTCATACTACCACAGTTGTTTGTGAGCAATATCATGATAGTCATCTTCCAGATCATTGTCCTCTTTATATGGCTTCCGAATCTGGCAACTACATGGGAAAATTTCAAAACCCTCAAAACAACCCATATTCTCAAACATACAATTCGAGGTGGAGAAACCATCCTAATTTCTCATGGAATCAAGGCCAATCTTTGAATCAACCTTCTTCCTCATGTGTTAAGCCTACTAATCCACCGGGCTTTCATGGTCAACAAAGGCAAATTCCCATTAAGGAAGAAGAGTCCAAGATGGAAAGGATGCTTGCTCAAATCTTGGCAAATCAAGAAGCTACAAGGGTTGAGACTAAATCCACTCTTTCTCTCCATGAGACGGCAATCAAGAATCTTGAAGTGTAAATGGGGCAATTGGCCTCTCAAATGAATGCAATGTCAAGAAGAATCCTCCCAAGTGACACCATTCCTAACCCAAAAAGGAATGGTAATGAGGAGTGCAAAGCCGTAACTTTGAGAAGCGGGAGGCAATTACCTAATGTACCCCAGCCCAATGACAAGAGTAATGAAGTTCCTGAGGATGTTGCTCCAGATGAGGATGACAAAATCAATGAGGAGATTATAGTAGAAGAGAACAATAGCAAGAAGAAGAAGCTAGTAGAGAAGCCTATTGATGATGTGGTTAAATAAAAGGCGCAAGAGACAAAGCCAAAGACAAATGGTCCTCCGGCTTATATGCCTCCAATTCCATTCCCTCAAAGGTTCAAAAAGAAAGAAGAAGAAGGGAAATTCAAGAAATTTCTAGAAATGTTCAAACAATTGCATATCAATATTCCATTTGCAGAAGCACTTGAGCAAATGCCTAAATATGCAAAGTTCTTGAAAGATGTGTTGTCCAAAAAGAGAAGATTCAATGAATTTGAAACTATGGCTTTGACTGAAGATTGTAGTGCTATCCTACAAAGAAAGCTTCCACCAAAGTTGAAAGATCCGGGGAGTTTCTACATTCCATGTAACATTGGGAAGAACTTCCAAGGAGCAACCCTTTGTGATTTGGGGGCAAGTATGAATTTAATGCCCTCTGCTATTTTTTATTAACCGGGATTGGGAGATGCAAGACCCACAACGGTAATATTGCTCCTTGATGATAGGAGTGTCTCTTGTCCTAGAGGGATCATTGAAGATGTCCTGGTGAAAGTAGACAAGTTCATTTTTCCAGCTGACTTTATTGTTATTGATTGTGAGGTGGATTGGAACATTCCTATCATACTTGGGAGACCATTCCTTGCTACAGCTAGGACCCTTATTGATGTGGAGAAGGGTGAAATCACTTTGAGGGTCAATGATGAACAAGTGAGTTTCAACATGAACAAAGATTTGAAAATCTTACATGATTCTCCTCAATGTTCTTTTGTGGATGTACTTGACTCGGGTCATAAAGAGAAGTTTTATGCTTCATTTGTTAAAGATCCCTTGGAAGCGTTGTTAGTGGGAGATAAAGGCGTTGAAGATGTTCATGATGAAGAATTAATGAAAGTGTGTACTATGGACAGTTATGGTCATGCAAGATTCAAGTCTTTTGAACCATTAGATGTGTCTAATGCATTAAGCTCTTCTTTGAAGCCATCTATTGATGAACCTCCAATCTTGGAGTTGAAACCATCACTTCCTCAACTCAATAAGCTGGAGGAATTCCGTCTCAATGCCTATGAGAATGCAAAGCCTTATAAAGAGAAGACCAAGAGGTACCATGACAAGAAAAGTCTTTCAAGGACTTTTGAACCTGGTCAAAGGGTGCTCTTGTACAACTGCAAGCTCAAATTATTTTCAAGAAAGCTAAAATTCCATTGGTCTGGACTATCCACAGTTGTTCAAGCCTCAAATTCTGATGTTGTGGAGCTAGAAAATGAAAATGGTGAAAAATTCAAAGTGAATGGCCACCAGTTGAAGCATTATTGGGGTGGACATGTGGAGCGTCAAGTGGCCACCCTCTACTTGTCTACAACAATGTGAATGTTTGAAGAGTCAGGCTGGAGGACTCTAAACCAAGTGCTTCTTGGGAGGCAACCCAAGTTCTCAACCTTATTTTTATGTTTATGTAGTGTTTTAGGTGTTTTAGAGGTTTTATGTTTGTTCTTTTTCCTTTTTGTAGGTGAAAGAGGTATCCCGATGCTTGGAAGGAAATGAAGTATTTGCAGCTGATATGTAAGCCATTTTCAGGGAGGTATTTCATTCATCAAGATTTTTCTGGTTTAAATCTGTCATAGGAAGCATTTGTAGTGATCTGAGCTTGTGTAAGCAATTTCTTGGTGTTTCTGGACATGTGTGGTTATTTGGTTGTGAATATGCTGTCATATTTTGCACATTTGGGACTGTTTTTGATTGAAAATGCTGTCAAAAATGGGTTTCCAATAAGCTCAAGCTTGTGAATGATTGATCTCTTGTGGAAAATTGTAGTTGGGAAGTAATTTGATATGATTTTGGATTGAACTGTGAGGTGAGCTGTTGTTTTTATTGTGCTGTCAAATTCTGCATAATTGATGTTTTCACTGAGGGAAAATGCTGTCAAGAGTTGAGGCAAAAATTCTGACCATGTGCAATAGGTTCATGTTTTTGGGATAATTTATTTTGAGTGAAAAATTGCAGTTTGGAATTGATTTGATGTGGTTTTGAATGACTTGTGATGTTCTGAATATGTGATGAAGTTGCAGCTGATATATGGGCTAGTTTCAAGGAAGAAATTCACTCATCATGATTTCTCTGATTTAATTCTGTCTTGGGAACAATATGGTGTGATCTGAGGGTGTACTAGCAATTTCTTGATGTTTTGAACCCCTCTTGACATGTTTGTTTGGTTGTGAGTTGCTTAAAAAATTTTAGTGTGCTGTCATGTTCTCAATACTTTGGACTGGTATTGATGAAAATTGTTGTCAAAATTTTTGACAGAATTTTGCTCATGTTGCATTGAATTCAAGTATGTGGATGATTGAATTTTGATGAAGAATTGTGTTTGGAGATTGATTTGATGTGATTTTGGAATGATTTGTGGTGTTAAATGTTATTTTGGATGTGTTGGAGGTGTTTTTGTATTGGTGGAAATGCTGGAAAATCTATCTGATTTGCTGTCTTTTGGTTGCTGTGTGCTGGTTGCATTATTCTGGTTGAGGCAGAGAGAAATTGGCCGTAGCCAAGCCAAAAACCAGTGAGTTTTGGCTGCAGCCAAGAAAGAAAAGAAAATAATAAAAATAATAAACTTATCCTAAGGTGCTCAGTGCACCTTATAAAAAAAACATAAAATATAAAAAAACCGCAGGGTGCCCAATGCACCTCATTAAAAAAATTGCAGGGTGCTCAGTGCACCTTTCAAAAAAATTCAAAAATTCAAAAAATTCTCTAACCTAATCTCTCTAATCCTTCTTCCCTCTTCCCCACCTCCAGCCGCCGCCCTCATCTCTCACTCAACCAACCCAAATCGTCCACAATGCAAGCCACCATACCATCACCACCTCTGGCGACCTTTCCCGTCTCAACGCCAGCATTCACCCCTCCATAACCAAGCAACGCTTCTTCCTCACACCCCGTTCACTCTCCCTCTGGTTCTCCACGATTCGCCTTCTTTTGTCACAAAAATCGCATTTTTTCCCTGTTATAGTTTCATATTTTTCTGGCCACTGTAGCACTCGCCGGCATTCTAGTGTCTCTGACTGCGAATACTGAGCCTCCATTCCTTATTTATTGAGTCGGATTTCATCTCATCACTCTTCCTCTGTTGTTTTCTCTCACCGTCGCTGTCATCGCCGAGCTCGATGCCGTTCGAGCTCCTCCCCAAATCTCTCCATTTGTTCTTCGCCTCCATCTCTTATCAGACCAAAATCTATGCTTTCTCCTCCCTTCTACATCAGTTTTTTTATTTCATTTTAGGTAAGCAATGCTGCAACTTTGTCTCATGTTGATTTCAGTGTCTTGTCATGATTAGATTAGGCCATTAATTTCAGAGCATTAGGCTAATTAGGGTGTGTTTAGAGTGATTATTTTTGGATATCAATGACCATAAATCTGTTCGATTGGCTCTGAAAATTGGTGAATCATTGCAGTTAGTTTGGAGTTGTTTTTCAGGGTAAGAATGATTATCATTTTCTGTTCCAAATCTAGCATGATACGTATCTAATATATATATATATATATATATATTTGGGCAATGGTAAAGGTATACATGCTTGATTTGTGAAGATGAAACTGATGGATAAAAAAACCCTCAATTTCTGCAATTCTTGGTGGCTGTCTTTCTAGTTTTTGTGTTAGGATTAAAGTAGGAAATAAATTTCACAACTAAGTTGATTTCGATTTGCTTGGGTAATTATTTTGGGGTGTTTTTGGGTCTTCTCTTGGTGATATGTGCAGCTGAATCAGTAGCTTGCCCCTGCAATTTCGTTGATCTCATTAAACTGATATGGATTTGTGTTTTTAGAGAGGTATGAGCATAATTATCATTCATAGACTTAGTTGCAGAAATCTGAATTTTGGTGCAGAGTTGAGATGAAGCATATTTTTCTCTTGAATCTGAAGTTTTGAGATCTGTCCTCATATAGACTGGAGATAGGATCTTGAGGTTAATTTAATTGCAGAAATTAAGCTTGAACATGTTGAGGATGAATGGAAATAGAATGTGCCTTAAGTCTTGAATTACTAATTTTTCATGGCACTTTTGGCTGAGCTGAACATTGGTAATTAATATTGCATTTGTTGGGGAGTTTATAAGATGACTTGAGGTTTAGACGGTGATTAAGTTCGAGGTAATCTCTCGTTTACTTTCTTCTAGGATAGGTTCTAAATTAGGATTTTATTTTTAGGGTGTTTTTTTAGGAGTGTGCTTACTTTTCCCTGTGATTAATTGCTTGTTTGTTTTGGTGGTCTACTTGTTCTGTTTTGGGCTTGAAGGATATGTTAGGATAAAGCTTGGTGCTGCATATTTCTAACGGGGAGACCAATACTGATGTTGGCATTGCAGATGAACAAGTGGATCTGGATAATTGTTTTGTTGTGTTGATAAGCCTAGGGAGTGGTTAGATTTTGGTTGTTAGCTCCAATTTGCTGTTTGAGTGTTAGAACCTCTAGGACTTCTTGACAAACCTTTGTAGTGCAATGCTTTTGGCAAACTATGATTGTTGCACTACTTTGCTCTCATATTTTGTTGATACCTGGCTGGAATGGACTTGTTTAACATTGTGAACTGCTATTGCAGTTAGCTCATTTTTTATATGATATGGCTAACTTTCACTTTGTTGCTTGTGGATATGATCGATATATACTCCATGATTACAGGTGATTTTTGAGCCTTTTATGCAATTTTGCATGAGAGAAGGCCTTCAGTTTCCCCTTTTGACAGTGAGGACACTATCAATTTTAAGTTTGGGGGTGATGGTATTTTTGAACTTTTTGGCTAATTTAGCATGGATGTCAATTTTGGAAATTTGGACTATTTCTTGTTTTGAATGTTTGAAAATTGAGTTAGATTGATTAATAATCTCATAAGGTGAATGTGTGATCCAATGATAGAAAAGTTGCTTGGGTGATATGTTTGATAGGAATTTGTGGTCAATATTTGCGGATGATTGATTTGCATTTTAAAGCTTAATTCCTAACAATTTTTGGAAACAAAATTCATGCACAAAAGATTATGGAGTGATTTGAATGCTTTTGTTGGGAGACTTTGTAGCAAGTTGGCATATATTTTATGTCTCAATTGAAAAGCTTTAGAACTCATCTTTGAATCTCTTGAAACAATTGGATGTTTTCACACATTTTTGAAAAATGATTTGGGCATTCTTTTCAATGAGATTGAGCCTTTCTAGCCAACTCATGACATAATTCCTTTTGCACCCTCTTTGAGCCTTATAATGAAAAACCATATGAATTTCCTTTTTAGAACTCAAAATAGACCTTAACCTTAGCAACTTGAAAAACCATGAGTAAGTCTATCATGCATGGTCCTTATTCTATGACTCTTCACGTTGAAGCTGAGGTTTGGTTCAGTGGTCTGAAAGCATTAATATCACGTTGCCATCACATTCTGGTTTGAAAGCATTGGGCATGGATGCTTTTAGAGTAAGTCTATCAAGTGCTGTCAGCTCATCAAGCCAGGGTTCTAGTCATGATGATGGAGATGCCTTAGGAGATGTTTTTATTATTCAGTGCTTATAGAATCAGTCCTACATTCGTAGTCTACTTCTGGTTTTTGTTTGTTAGAAGCTTATCAGAGTAGAGGGTTCTATCTGTATATTTAATAGATACTTGTATTTACAAAGAGGCCTTCACTACTACAGAAATAGCCTATAACAGCGCTTTTTTTGACCCTATAGCAGCGCTTTTAAGCGCTGCTATAGCCAGTGCTGCAATAGGTCATAAGACCTATTGCAGCGCTTATTTTGTGTTATAAGCGCTAGTATAGGTAACCTAAAGCGACGCTTATAATCATAAAAGCGCAGCTTTAGGTCATACCAATTGGAATTATTTTTTAGGAAAATAAAAAATAATGTCTATAGCAGCGTTTATTAATAAAAAAGCGCTGCTATATATAGCCTATACCAGCGCTTATTACGTAAAAAGCGCTGCTATAGGTCTTTTTTAGTAAGCATACTTATAGCGGCACTTATTTAAAAAAGCGTTGCGATAGGTTTTGTTTTTAAAAAAAAATAAATTTTAATATTATCCCACATCTGCATCAATTTAAAAAATTACATATATTTTCGATACATATATACACCAAAAAATCATATATCCACAGATCAAATACATTTATCCAAAAATTCCAAAGTAACTGTCACAATCCAATATCATATTATCCAAAAATTATTATAACACAAGTCATTCAATCCAATTTTATTATTTATATCCAAATTAATATTACAAAAATGTTATAATACAACTTTCATCCTAAAATCAGCTTAGCAATGCATAAAACTACCTGTAACAATAAAGTGCACAACCAATTTTAAACTCCAAAATTAAACATGTATCACATAAAGCCATTTAAAGTCCACTACCCATTCATGTCATCATTAACATCTACATTATAGAGTACTATTTTAGCTTGAATGATTACTTAACATTTATAACCTAAAATTCAGCAGGTTTCAACAATCACATTGAAACTCTAGGTGTCTAATAAATTCTTATTTTTCACCTCAACACCCAAAACGGTATTTATATTTGGTAGCTTTCTTAACAAATGAGCATTCCTTGCAACAAACAATTGCCAATCCAATTTAATGATTCATCCTGTTTAATATAGAAAATAAAACTTAAATATCAATTGCTTAGAATCTAATAAGTCCTAACGACAAATGGATAAGACATCTTGTGTAGTTTAAGGAAAAATATATGATAGTATGTTTTTATTACCAAAGCTGTTGATGAAATGGACAGAAAGGAACCAACAAATACACCTTCTGACAACTTGGCTCCAAATAACTGCAAAGCACGATGACAAAAATGCTTAGTTTCCATTTAGAAATAATCATAGCCAGTAGCTTCTAACAAAATCAACATTAAAATGTAACCACTACCAGACCATGGTAAGAAATGCCACACAAGAACATAAATATCGCAATCTGAGCAAGTGAAATCCCAACATATATAGTCAGGAATACAGCCATTTGGTACTCATGATTTATGAAAATGTTACTGAACAAACTATCGTCCAAAAAGCTGAGGCAACTTACCAAGATTTAACATACAGAAAAATGCTACATCAATCACTACAATTTCTACCAAGATTTAACATACAGAAAAATAAAAACAAGTGAAAAGGATATAGTAACATCATAAGTTTCAGTTGGCTTTCACCAGTACAAGAGGTTACTTTATGTTGAAATTATTCCATGTAAAAGGCCACTGGTGCCACCCAAAACTGGGAGTAAGGCAAAGAGCAAGCCCACAGCACAAAAATCAACTTATCTTCAATGTTCCTGTTTCATCGAGTTCATAAACTTTTGTATTGTATACGTTATGGCTCATAATCAAGGTCTGATGAATCTGCACCTGAAGATAATGCCTTGGAGTCATATTTTGAGGTCCAAGTCTTTATTATAGACTATGGACTATGGTTGGCGTGAAGAATCATTCAATAGTAGTGAGAACACTAGATGATCATCATTACAAGTTGAAATAAACAAATCCAAATTTCACAAGAAACTTAGTAGACAACTCAAAAGCATTTTATATAACCTCCATCAAACAAATACAGAAAATGTGGGACCCATTTTATCATCCAAAACAAAAACAAATAATTGGGGGAAGCATTGGTTTTTCAATTCTACACCAATTTCTTGATGATAACCTATAATGACGCAAAATTATCTATAGCATTTTGCTGGAGTTATATCTGTTTTTTTTTAAAATGTATCATTGAAAATAAATTACAAGAATAAAAGTCATAATAAATGTCAACCTTAAATCCAACTGAAGTACTGGGTATTTGGATTTCTTGTTTGACATCACAAAAACATTATCCTGCCATGTAGTAGGATAAACAAATACATGAGTTGGATGAAAACTAATAATTTTAAAGCATAGTGTATAACCAATAAAGGCTTTGCATCACAAGTCAGAAAACCTTTATATCAATCAAGGTTGTTGCATCATCAGAATCTTCATTCTCCAGGGAAAACACATCTTGAAGTTGAAATGATCTTGTACCATTGATAAGGGGGAATATTCAGTATAAATGACAAAAGGCCTTCTGATGATTATTGAAAACTACTTTTGTGTTCTTGCTCTATTCTCCAGAACTAAGAAGACGATGGTAAAACAGTAAGCAGTTCATAACAAATGAAAGAAGAAGAAACAATAAGCAAAAAATGAAATAGCTCCAGGCCCAACTCAGCAAAGATCATTGAACAAAAATATGAAATAGCAAAGTTGGAAAAAGAAAATAAAAACCTTCAGGCTGTTCAGAAGAAGAGGGAGAGTGGTGCTTGAGGGAGAGTTGAAGGGCGACAGCGAGTTTTGGAACCCTAGAGTCCAAAATCGAACCCAAGCTCAAAATCACCAAGAACGAGCAACTACCAACATGAACAAACCCAAGCTCGAAATCACCAAGAATCCAAGCCCGAAATCCACAACATACCACGAACGAGAAACCACCACCATGAACGGCAGCGAACGGCGGCGAGTTCTCCATCTCCTCTTGCTTTCTCGCTGCAGGCCGAGATGAGTGGTTGTGGCAGATTGAAGAGAAGAGGCTAGGGTTTGTGGGCTTTTGGGGCGAAGGAGAATAGAAGAAGAGAGGGAAGAGAAGTCTGGCGCCAGATCTAGAAAAAGAAGGGAGGGAAACAAAAAAAAGGGGGGAAATAATGACAGGGGCCTATCCCAGCGCTTATTACGTAATAAGCGCTGGGATAGGCCTATTTCTGTAATTTTATATGGTTTTCCCTTTTTTTTAAATGCCTCACTATTTTTAAAATTTGTTTTAAATAAAAATAAAATCCCAGGGGCCTATCCCAGCGCTTATTACATAATAAGCGCTGGGATAGGCCTATTTCTGTAATTTTATATGGTTTTCCCTTTTTTTTAAATGCCTCACTATTTTTAAAATTTGTTTTAAATAAAAATAAAATCCCAGGGGCCTATCCCAGCGCTTATTACGTAATAAGCGCTGGGATAGGCCTATTTCTGTAATTTTATATGGTTTTCCCTTTTTTTTAAATGCCTCACTATTTTTAAAATTTGTTTTAAATAAAAATAAAATCTCAAAGGCCTATCCCAGCGCTTATTACGTAACAAACGCTGGGATAGGCCTATTTCTGTAATTTTATATGGTTTTCCCTTTTTTTTAAATGCCTCACTATTTTTAAAATTTGTTTTAAATATTTTTTAAATAAAAATAAAATCCCAGGGCCAATCCCAGCGCTTATTACGTAATAAGCGCTGGGATAGGCCTATACCTATACTATCACTTTTATTTCTGGTATAAGTCATCTTATACCTATCCCAGCACTTGCTTTTTGTAAGCGCTGCTATTGTTGCGCTACAATAGAGTATTTATGTAGTAGTGCTTGGTGTACTGCTGTTAAATCCCATATTTTAGGATGAAAGTTGTATTATAACATTTTTGTAATATTAGTTTGGATATAAATAATAAAATTAGTTCATTTTTTTTCATTTTAAGTGTTGTATTTCTATTATTTCGATAATATATTGGGGTCTTTTGGATTAGGGATAATCATCCTAATTTAAAAAATATCATTTTTTAAAAAAAAAAAAGACTTTCCACATTTCTTATTTGAATAAGAGACGTGGAAAACGGGACTTTCCACGTCTCATTTTAAAAAAAATGTGGAAAGTTGGCACTGGCCACATTCCACGTCTCACATTCAAATGTGAGACGTGGAAAGTGCCACATTCCACGTCTCACATTCAAATGTGAGATGTGGAAAGTGCCGACTTTTCACGTCTTATATTTAAAATGAGATGTGGAAAGTGCCGACTTTTCACGTCTTATATTTAAAATGAGACGTGGAAAGTTCCAATTTTCTGCGTCTTCTCTATCTACGTCCCACCAAAAAGAGACGTGAAAAGTGTTTTCTGTAGTAGTGATATAACCCCCAACAATCATAAACAAATGATTATTGAACTTATAATTAATATATGCAAAATTTAAAATATAAGTAATCTTATAGCTAGCACTTCTCTTAAAATGAATTTATCATTTAAAACATCACATATTAAGATTTTAAATTTTAAATATTATATTATTTTAAAATAGATTAAATTTCATTACAACTGTGATGAGCATGAGAACTATAGATTGACAACGATACCGGCTAAATAAGTACATATCATCGAGATGTATAAGAATAAAAAATTTCATAAACTTTTCAGCACTGTTTTTTCAATTTAGGTTTGTTATTTTAGTTATGAAACACTTTTTTAGTTGAAGAGTTTCCTCTTTCAAAACTCATGGCATAAAAAGTTGGTTTTTCTCCCAACATGTCCTTTCCACCGGAGCGGAACTACTACATTTCTTTACTTTGCTTTTTTATGCTTTTCCACTAATCTCCACCCTTCACTTCATCCAACGGCCCCAAAAACTACACTTACCACAACTGTCTTTGCCAAGTCTATCTAATCCTTCACAGCCACAAAACTTCACAGCACACACACTACCTTCTACTCCTCTGTCTCAGTCCTAAGCTTCAAAACACAGTATTCTCTCCCCAAAAAAAAAATCTTTAACAGCCTTTTTAATCTACAAATTCGTCCCCCTTTTTCATTGATCTTTCTGCGTTTCGCTTAACCTTTGTTTCCTGTGTTTGCAGATTCTTCGGCTTCAAGGATCACTTAAACATGAAAGAAGCAAATCAGAACCAGGAAATCCAATACAACCATGACGATTTCAACGACGAAGAAGAAGAACTAGCCACATCAACATATATCTCATTCTGACATGGAGTCACATTCCTGGAGCCACTTCCGCTGTCGCAGTCACCGCCGTTGAAAGAGGAGTTCGCGGAGGTAGAACAAAACCTAGTTCACAGAGTTCACGGACTGCCACACGAAAGTCAAAGGTCGTGGCCAGAGAATCTGAATGCCGGCAACATGTGCGACAAGGATCTTGGAGCAGAGTAAGTGGCCGCTGATGGCGTAGGAAGAGAGAGTGGAGAGGCAAGTGGTAAGTGGAGTTTTTTGGGCCATTGGATGAAATGAAGGGTGAAGATTAGTGGAAAAGCATAAAAAAGCAGAGTAAAGAAATGCAGCAGTTCCTCTCCGCCCACCGGTATCATGATCTGAACTTGAATTTTACCTTTTATGAGGGTGAAACCGCTCACCACCTCAACAGACAATTTTTAAAATAGGAAAACAGACATGCCCTTCATTAAAATCTAATAAAAGAAAAAAGAAGTATCACATTAAATAAATGAAGAAGATATTAAATATATTCATTTGATTCCTTACATTTGGAGTCCGTTAAATAATGATTCATATAAAATAAAAGCCATGAAACTTAGTAAAGGCTTATTATTGGGTTTAACACATTTCTTAAGATTTCAATTGCTCAAACTAACTCTACCTCTGACTTGACTCGGAAGGGCAATGGTGGTAATCTATTGGAGCCTATTTTGGTCAATGTAGATAAGAATTAAGAAATTAATAAAACGAAATGCACATTGATTGAACGTTTGTGATTGGAAAACTTGAAATACTATGTATGAAATATAACAAACGAGGTTGTGTGCTTTGATTATTTAGAAGTATAGCTTAATTCATTTTTTGAAAAAGAAGTATATTACTTAATTAACCTCCGATCTACTTAAGAGTTTTTTCAAAACCTAATGTTGTAAAAAGCTTTTTAGAATTTAGGTTACTTATAGCCAATAAATTTAGTTTTTATTTTTTACAACAAAAAATAAGTCCAACATTTTAATTTTTTTGGCAGATCAGAACTAAAAATATTAAATAATAACTTATAATATAATTTTTTACATTCTATAGCATAAATTGGATAGTGACCCCCTATTTATTCGAAAAACTTTTGGACAAAAAATTAATAGAAGGTTCAAGAAAATGGTATATTTCATGCGTTAGGAAATACTATTTTAATCTAATTAACTTTTACAGTTTATATTTTAATAATACATAAAAAAAAGTATTCATATAGCCAAACAAGAAAGAGTGAAATAAAATATTTAAAATATATATAAATATTCTGTATGTAGAATTTGAATTTGAAATAATAAAAAAGAGAAGAAAATGAACTAAAATATTAAATGGAGAAAAATCAAACTTGTTACAAGTGTGGAAATTGGCATGATGTGAGAGTTTAATGTGATTAATAAGGGTTTTATTGAATTTCTGGCAAAAAAATAACGACATTAATACAAAGCACGTGAATTATATGATAACTTTTATATTTTATGCATAAAAAAAAATCATTCACATAGCCAAAAAAGAATGAGTGAAATAAAATATTTAAAATATATATAAATATACATGAGGTAGAATTTGAATTTGAAATAAATGAAAAGGAGAAAAGAAAAAGAAATGAAGTATTAAATGGAAAAAAATAATCTTATAACTAGTGTGGACATTGGCAAGATGTGGGGGTTTAATGTGATTTATAAGGATATTATTGAATTTCTGAAAAAAAAATAAGGATATTAATACAAACCATTTGAACTATATATTAAATTTATGGGTAAAATACACTAATTACTCCTTTTCTTGATGAATTGACTACTCCTTTATTATATTTAAATTATAGAAACCCCATCTCTTTTCAAAACATATATAGACCTCCTTTAAAATCAAAATATATATTACATATACCTCCCTTTCATATAATATATTATTTTTTCACTTTCATATAATATATTCTTTTTCCATCCACCCAAAGGCTGATCAACTTTTAAGTTTGAATCCAAGTGTTTTTTTACATAAATACCCCTCATCAAAATAAGAAGTTTTTTAACATTTATATATGTCAAAAGATATTTTTTTATATGCAACCAAAAAAATATAATATTTTATTTTCAAACATTTTAATATTTTATAAAATTTTGATAATTTTTTCATTATAGTATTACATTTAATAATAATATATTTCAATAAAATGAGTAATTTATAATTCTTTTAAATAATTTAAAATATTTTAAACACATTTGTTTATCATATTGTTCTTTTATAATTCTTTTAAATAATTTAAACTATTTATATTTTGTAAAGAATTTATTACAAATATTTATAAACATATTTAGTCAAGTACATATTTATTTAAATAATTAACTAATTTTTCATTAAGTTTTTTTATCTCTACATTAACTCTATTATTCAAAATTCTATCAATAAATACCGTAAGCAAATAATTATTTGCAAAAAATAAAATATGGAATTAACAAAATAAAAAATCTTAACTTCTACAATAGAAATTAGTCAAAAGTAAATATTTAATATGTTGAAATTTAAATTAGTAAATGAAATATATTTTTATTATAAATTTTTATTAAAAATCATCTTTTTATAATATTCTTAACGGATTTAATAGTTTAAACTTAAGTGTATGTTTTCAAAATAGATAAGTTAAAATGCAAGGGATGTTGAGTATTTTAATATGAATTTAATGATTTAAATTGTTTTTATTGACCCATGTAAATTAATTGTCACTGCCTTAGAGGATGGGTTTAATAGATAATACATCCCTGATCCTAAATATAAGACATGATTGACTTTTTTGAATGTGCTGAAAAACTATGTAAATCAATTTTCAATTGTCACACCCTTAAAATTGAGATTTTACTAGCTTGGAATATGAGAGAACCCATATCCCTCAAGCCTTAGGTATATACAATTTTCAGTAATTATACATATATATATTCCAATGCATAATATAACGTGAATAAATATATTTCATCCAATAAAAATGTATAAACTTAATATAGTGTCTTCCTTAAAAGTGTGACTTTCCAAAAACTTTAGAATGTATATTCTTATACATATAAGTGGAGCTCCGTTCCTTTTCAAAACTACACAACACATAAATAAAGCTATGATCCTATCTATAGATTATATGGAGATCCTATACTTTAATTCCCAAAATATAACACCTATGTTGAAATTTACATTTTGAATAGAGAATGTTGAACACAATACACCCGCTTCAGTCCTACAATAGCTCTTGCACAGACAACAGGAGACATAGAGGCAGCAAATTGTCTGAAGCCAAAAATATTTTTCGGTGTATAATGCCCCATTAAAAACTCAATGAAACACCAAAGAAAATAAAGTGAACATATATAACTTTGAATGATAAAAGTATAAATATAAAATTCGATTTTTATAGCATACAATCATAAGCATAATAAACACTATTTATATACCTTAGTATTTGAATAAATCCAGTACATAATAGAACATGTTTAACATAATAAATTTGAAACAATGATTCTCAAATCATATTTTTCTAAAGGACTTTAACATAATTTATGACAAGCGCGGACACATAGTCCATGAGAGTAACTAACCAAGTGCAACTCAAGGCTACGAATACTAGTATGGGCACACAGTACATAAGGATAACTAACCAAACGAGCGAACATAAAACCATGAAACAAGCGTAGATGCAAGATCCACAAATAACAAGCGTGAAAACGAAGCCCACAATTATCAAATGTGAGTATTGTGCCCATGAATGTCAAGTGAGTTCGAAGTTAACCATGTCGTGCTAAGGACTAACAGTACTAATTTGTCCGTAGCCAACATTCTATATTAAGTCCTTTCAAAAAACCGCTTTCACGCATGCATGTAATTGATTTTCCTTCAACGACAAAATCCTTTCTCAATTCATATGAAACAATTCGGAATAGAGAATCATCTTGGTATTACACTTCCTATACAATAACTTAAAAACTCCTAGCAATTCCATGCACGAGTGTTACGGGGTAACAAAATTGGAAAAGAATAGGAACAACCTCGGATAAAATCATAAAATATTATTTTTATTTAAACGTTTAGATCTCTTGTAATAAATAAAACAATCCTGATGAAACTTCTTTGTTACAATGAAGCTAGAGTAAAATTAGTAACTTAAACAAGACTTAATGTAATATGTCAATAAATAAAGTTATGATGGTACACTATTCACTTACCTTCTATTCTTTTGTTTTTTAAATATCACCAAAATAGTGCCCTTATTTTGATCATGCCTTCATCTCCTTGTAACAATTAAGAAAATGATTTATTAATAAAGTCCTTTAAAAAATTTCATTGCTTTACTCTCTTACCCAGAAACACAACTTAAAACTACCACTCCATTCACATCATATATTTTACTCAAATTCAAATTAATCCAAGATGGATTTATAACAACCCATTATCTCATAAACTCAAGTCAATTAAACTCTTCACCAAGTCTTGGCTTATCTTTACACTCCTTTTTCATATAATTTTAAAATTGTAATTACTACCAACTCAAATGGAAAAACATCTTTTACCAAATTTGATTAGCATATATGAGGATACAAGGAAGCACATATATATAGAGCATAATTTAAGTTTCTCATTTTCTACAATCCTTGATTTAATTTCTCTTTCACCTATTCTCTCAAACATCTGAAAAGCATCCAAAACATAAACCAACAACATCCTTGTTTTATGTTTACTTCAAATCTGAGGTAAATAAGCCAATTTCATAGTTTTTCTGCCCATTACAATTCTTCTTTCTTTCCAGCCTTTAATCAAACATGTTACATGCATCCCCGAAAGCTATCACTAAGAGTAATCAAATTTTATCGTTTAAATTTCCTAATAATCTTCTTTCCAACATCATTTCATAGATTCCCATTCTTCCCAAATTTAATAACATTTCCTTTACTCAAGCATTCAATCAAGCACTTCATATGCATTCCAAAATCAACTCACAAACTTGAACAATGTTAACTTAGCCAGGTTCCTCTCTACTTCATAATTTCACAAACACCTTATGTGAAAAACTATTAACAATATCATCAAAATTCTCACTTTCTAAACCTCTAATGAACAATATCCAAACAATAATATATAAATTTACTATTCTTCTCGACCTTTCTTCTTTTTTAATAACAACAACACCAATAATAACAACAACAACAACCTAAGCCCATGTGCCTCAACATAACAAACTAAAAAAATGAAAAAAAAAAATTACCTATCTAAGGTGAGCTCCTTAGCTGAAATTTCAGGTTATATCAAGTCCCAATCTTCCTTCTACACTATCACATATAGAAGCCAAACTCTACAGCAAACTAACTTAGATTGACCGATTGAGTGTGTGTTTGGGATGACTTTTCCACCGTGATAAGCCACTTTTCCACTGTGATAAACCACTTTTAGCAGTTAAAAAAAAGCGATGAGAGAGCTTGAGCATTCTAGAAGCACAGAAATGGTTCGTGAGGTGGCAGACATGGGGGATGGGATGGTGGTGGCTGACAAGGGAGATCAGGGAATTTCGGAGGAGGAGATGAAGTCCTTGGAGGAAGTGGATGCTTTGGATAGAAGCAGTAAAAAATTTAGACAAGGTGAAGATGTGAAGGTTCAGGGACGTCCTTTGGTAGCGCGTGAGGAAGACTGGATGACTGAAGAAAAGCCTGAGGATGACATAGGAGAGAAGAATGGAGGCCTGTACAATTGTTCCTATAAGGATGCATGTATGAATGCTACGGGACCAGAGTATGTTGATGAGTAAGACGATGATGAATGGTGGAGGGATGAGAGATGGAAGTCTTGTATAATAATTGATAATTCTGGGAAGGTCCCAAATATTATTCTTTCCGATGAATTACGTACTAAAATGGCAAAGAGGTGGAGTCGAACGTTGATTGTTTCTGTGCTGGGTATGATGGTAAGGGAGGACATAATGTCGAGGAAACTTGAACAGCTATGGGGCGATGTTGATACCATAAATATTGGATCGGGTTTCTTTATGGTTAACTGTAAAAGGGAAGCAACGTATGAGTTAGCTCTGATGGGTGCTCCATGGCTTATTTTTTAATATTATATTAGTGTGCAACCTTGAGGTCAGATTTTAATTCGGAAGGTGAAAAGGTTTCTCATATAGCCGCGTGGGTCCGTATTGCTCAATTACCGTTGGATTACTATGACAAGGGGATCCTGTTTGTGGTTGGCAGTCAAATAGGGGAGGTTTTGAGGGTGGACAGGAATACTTTAAACCATTACTACCCAGTAGTAAGATAAATGGGAAAGAGAAGAAAATTGAATATGAAGGCTTGCACATGATTTGCTTTAAGTGTGGCAAGTATGGTCATGATACAGAACATTGTGGTCCCATTATGCCTATTGTAGTTCAAGACAAGGAGCAAAAGAGTCAGTCCCAACAATCTTCTTCACCGAGCTCCGGTAATGGAGAGGCACAGTACAGTGGTTGGATGGTGGTGCAACGGAATTGGAAAGGGAAGCAAGGTAACCGTCCGGAAGGGAGAGGGAGAGATTGGCACAATGATGGGAGTAATAATCAAGCATTGAATACGGGCTCCAGGTTTGCAGCATTAAATGTAGAGGATCATGAAGTTCTAAATAGTTAATCATGCTTGGAGCAATCAGAGGAGACGGTTATGAAGGGGTCTAATAGTGGGGCATGTAACACCCCAAATTTTCAAAAAGAGATAAAAAGGATTTATTTAAGGTCTTGGGGTAGCGTTTAGAAATTAAAAAGCCTTATAAATAAATTCATGAGGTCAGATGTATTTTGAATAATTTCTAAGGCTTATTTTCTTTATTAATTGAGGAAAAATAGTTAGAAGATGAATTTAAATAAGGGAATATTTAGAACCTTGGGGTATTGTTTGATATTTAAAAAGCCTTATAAATAAATTTGGAAATTAAAGTATATCTAGAGAAATTATTTTTGGAGTAAATTCTGATTAAATTGAAAGGGAAATAGTTCTTAAAATTAGCAAATAAGGGTATAATGGGAAAGAGAAGATGAAAATGACAATATCTGCCCCTAGTTGAAAATATCTTCAATTATAAAAGGAAGGGTGAAATGGTAAAACACCCATTAAAAATATAATTTTCCTTTTTCCTTCCATATACACTCCCACGTGTCCCTTCTATTCCATTTCACTCTCTGCTTCTCCCTCACCCGAAACTATCTCTCTCTCACTCTCCTTCCTCCGTTCTTCGATTTTAGCGGCGACTTCAGCCTCCAACAATGGCGACCGGCGATGGAGGATGATGGAAGCACACGGGAAGCTTAGGTTGTCCTTAGATAAACCTTTCTCCTTTGTTTTCCTTCCTTTCTGGCTGAGTTTGAGTGAATTTTGGGAGGGTGATTTGAATTTTTGGGGAGGTTTTTGAAGTTTTTAAATTCATAAAAATGGTGTTTACGCTTTGATTTTGAGGATTTGAGGAGTGATTTTGAGTGAGGAATCATTTTTGGCTGGGTTCCTTCAAGAGCCCCAAATCAAGGTACTATTCGTCGACGCCTTTAATGGTGTTCTTCCAATGGAAATTGTCTCAAAATGTTAACTAAACTTGATTAAGAACAAGGTTTAACAAAGGAACTGAATTGTGTTTGAATTTGTGGCTGATTCTTGGAAGATTTGATTTTTTTCTCTGTGCTTGGCCGAATTTCAATTCCTTCTCTTTGATTTTGTTCCCCTGTGATTTTGTTTTTGTTGATGAGGAAGAGAAGATGGAATTGATGTTGATTTTGATGGTTGAGAATTATTAGTGTTAATTGTTCATTCCCTTTCTCTGTCTTGATCCGATTTCTGGTTCCTCAAAATTCAATTCCCTTTGCTCTCTGTTCTGTTCAGTTTCTTTATTCCCTCTGTTTTCTCTGTTTTCGGCCGGGAGTTTAGGCTTGTCCATGATGAAGAAATAATGGAGTATATTTTTTCTTGCTATGTTCTTTGCTCCCTACTCTGTTTTTGTTGGTTATGAGGAATTTGATGATAAATGGCACATAACTGAAGTATAGTTGCATAAATACCATGATAGGGGATTTCTCCATTTTTGTTGTTGTTGACCGATGTCTTCAATAGAAGACGAAAATAAGATTGTGAAAAAAAATGGGATGATGAGTTTAATAGTGGGATTTTATTAGAGTTGAGTTTGGCAAGGGAAAACCAAATGGTTGGTGCAAATGTTGATATGCCATGATGGCAATGATAATTGATTTAGGTTTGGATATTAAAAGCAAGTCAAGTTGCTGTTTTGAAATTTATAATTTGTGAACCTATGTTGTAAGAATGCAAGAGAGATTTAACAATGATTTTCATATATTATGGAAGACATGGGTTTCGAGTAATGAAGTCGAAACTGATTAAGGTTTGTAGTTTTGATTTTAGCAAAAGTAAAGTGAAGTAAGAACAAAGGTTAATCTTGAGGAAGTTCAATCGTATGGAGAATAAATATAATGTTGTTGATTGAGGTATTTTAGGGAAAAGATAAGTGAGTATTAAGATGTTGAAGTAAGTTGATGATTAGTAGAAAGGAGCTTTATATTGATTAAAAAGAATTCAATTTTATCGATAACATTGATGTAAAAGTTGTGGATTAATTGTTGAGAGTAAGAAAAGGTTAATGAAGTAATCTATATGGATTTAGTTTGATAAATGGTGTTGGTATTGTAGTGTATAAATTGTTCTTGAAGGGTGTTTTTGGTTCTATTAGATTTTTATATGGAATACTGAGAAGGATTAAAGAAGTAAAAAGAAGGATTGATAGGAATAAGGATTGTTTCAGGTCCTTGTGAGAATGAAGTTAGTTTATTAAGTGGTTAATAAAGTATGTTGAAAGATTCTGTTTTGGGTTTCACTGAAGTAGGAATGTTAAATGAGGTGTTAGTGTCCAGCATATTTGAGGTGTTTTATTTATGTTAAACGACTGTTGGACATCTCCTTAAGATAATTGGTGTAATATTGAGTAAGTACTTAATCAATTGTAACATGTTGAATGTCTCTTGAGGGTGTTATTGTTAGAAACTAGAAAATTCTAGATCATATGGTGCAAATGGTATGATGTTTTGCAAGGTTAAATCTGATTTGATTTGCCATTTTAGGATCCTTAAATACTAAATAAATTTTCTAAGGTGATAAAGTATTATTGGAGACTTTGAAATGTTAGTTAGGAACTTTTGCTAGTCGGAAAGTGATTTTTCAGGTCCATAGATAAGCTATTCAAAGAGTTTGTATTGAATTGTACATTGAATTGAGTTTTTATAGTACTTTATTAAGAGACATGTTAATGGTAGTCTGATGATGATAAAGTTAATTTGCAGTGATCATTTTATAGTTTTAACAGTAAGATAACAATACTGTTTTAAATTCCATGTTAGTTGAGTTTAAACCCAAAGTCCCCTGTTAATGTGTGTGGTTGTCGGTCAAAATGGGAATTTTAAATGGAAGCAAAAGTGGTATGAAACAATGGAATCATGTGATTGTGATTTAATTTTTGATGCTATAGGACCTTGGGTAAATTAGGAATGAGTTAAAGTGAAGTAGCAAGATATAATAAGGATTATTTGTGGAGATATTGTATTATACTCATAGAAGCTTGGGATTTGAATGCTGTCATGAATGGATAGTTTAAGTTATTGGATTATGTTTTCAAGTAGCAGAATAAGGCATAAGAATGAGCCATACAGGATTATGTGAAAAAGACTTTTAGTTCAATAGACTTAAAGAAATAGGATTTTGGTTCATAAAGTGTTATTGGAAAGAAGAGCTTGGGCATTTTCTTCATTAGAAATGATGATTATTCATGTAAGGATTTCTCCTTTGTCTTTCTTTAATTTTTAGCTTGTGCTTGTTCGAGTGTTAAAAGTTAAGGTTTGGAGATGATTGAAAGTTTTAGTTGATTTAGAGAAATAGTGATCTATTGATGTTTTGTTTGTATATGTATGTGTGTAATGCTTGTTTTAGTGATTGAGTTAAAGTATTGGATATTCATATGTTTATGTGTGTGTTTCTGTAACATTATCAAGGATTTGTTATAAATACAGAATTTGTTATTTGAACTAAATGGAATTATATTTATACATAGGAAATTGTAAAAGAGATTCTTATTTGGAATTCTTTTGGAAAAAAAATATACAAAATAATTGGTGCTTAATGTTTGTAAATTTGGAAGGTTAAATCTAAATTTTAGAAAAGAGGAAATATAATCAAGTATAAAGATAGGGATGGGAAGGGTAGAAATATATAATATAATAGGAATGTGAGAGACGTTAAATATAAATATATAAGTATAAATATTAATTTATTTTTATTTTTATTATACAGATATGTTATAGGCTTTAATAGTAGTTTAAGATTCATCAAGGCAAGGGAAAGGAAAGAAACTAGTTCAGGACGATGATTCGGTATCCAAATAGCAGTTTATCTCATTACACTAAATTGCATGTATAATTTTTTAATACCTGTTGCATATAAATGGTATGTCTTTTATTCCTTTCATGTTGGAGTACTCCAGGGCTTAGGTGGTTCATAACCCCTTTTCCAGTTCAGTTACGTTATAACGGGATGGTTGTAACGAGAAATTTTGCAGGTATAACATCCACTAGTTAACGAGGATATCGTTATTAGTGTTTGGTAGGTGCTTATGTCACCCAGATTAGTATGATAAATGCTATCATTATTTGTGAATGTTTATAAAATGTATACATGAAAATGCATGCATAAAAGTTATAGTTAATGACATAAACTGCGTTAAACTGCTGTTTTCAGAGAAGCTGGGAGATAGTGAGATGGTTGAGATAAGGCAGGAGTGCTGGAAGAAGATTAGACGAAGGAATTAAGATTATGTTTTGAAAAGTAAGAGTATTTGCGAGAGTGTTTTACTATGGTAGTTAAATATTTTAATGATGTTATCTTAATTATAGTAGAAAGCATAGAAAATAGAATTGTATAAATTTATAAAGGAATTTAAATTTCCTAAGTACTATGAATAAATAATAGGTACCCTAAGAGGGTAAATGTACTTTTAATTGTTTAATGAACCACTGTGTTTTAGAAAAGTTTTAAATTATTCTAATTTGTCATAAAAGCCCACTCCAATAGAAATAAGGGTAAAAGGTCAAAAATGACCATGTATTTATGTCCAATGTGCACCTGGTACCTCCTACTTTTTTTTGGCTCAAAATTGTCCATCAACTTTCACAATCAGGTCAATAATGACTTCTCCGTCCATTCTACAAAAACTTCGTTACTTTACTCATTGAGGCCCATTTGTTTGTGCATGTGTGTAATTAATTATCTCATTGACTGTTGGACGTGGCAGGTGACCCTCTTCTCTTCTTCCTTTCTCTCAATTTATTCCTCATAAAGCACAACACCCATCTGACCCTGTTCTCTTCTTCCCCTCTCTCGGAACTCCCCATCTTACCATATCTCTTCCCCTTAGATCTCTCTCTGTTTGCTTTCTCTTCATGTCCCCCACAAAATCCAGCGTCTCCACCAGATGCCCTTTCCTCTCTTTCCCCATCAAACCTCGTCGCTTTCTTGAATCCCCAAATATTGAAACAACTCAGTTGCTTCCCAACCCAGCAATTACATATTTTGCAGCAAACCCACTTTCTAAACTGCAATGATTAATTTAATAAACTCAGTAACGACCTCCTTTCATTTTAAAGTTAAACCAAATTGTCATTTTCCTGTTTCTTTCCATGATGGTTTCCAGATTTCTAATGCCGATACTAACCTGCAGTCTTCGAATTCCATAGATGGCGGTGTTCCGGCGCAGAAGTGATGGTGCAAAGTCCTCAGTTTGACACTCACACATAGCTTGGCTGGGAGGGCTGAAGCCTGCAGTAGTTCATGGAAGAGAGACAAGGAGATTGGGCTTACTCTAAAGCTATTGTGATCCTTTATATTATTTGGAAATTTGTGTTCTGCATTTGCGTTGAATATAGGCGGCAGAGGCGGCGTCAAGGGAATCTGAGTTCAAGTTCAAGGGATGGTTCTAGGCACCATGTGGCATTGGTTCTATTAATTTGACTGTAAATGGGAGCAGTGTTTATATGCCTGATTTTTTTTTTGTTTCAAATATATGCCTGATTTAAATTAAGGAAAAATGAGTTTCATAGTAAGTTCATTCAAGCACCATCCGCTTCTGAAATTTTTAGTAACCTTCAAATCCTAACATTGTTTTTTTAAAATTATTTGCATATTGTACTTGTGTATAGGTTTGAGGGGAAGAGATCCAGTAAGGTGGGGTGTTTGTGGGAGAGTAGGAGAAGGTTGTCGCAGAAGAAAATTGTTGATCGTGGTGAGCTTCATATTGGGTGAGAGGTAAGGAAGAGGAAGGGAGAAGGGGAGAGAGGGACCCACGTTAATTGCACACATGGATCAGAATGTGGGACCCACTCTATAAAATTTAATGGAAGTTTACTGGATTTGATGGAGGGAGCATTTTTAAACCCATTTTAAAGGTTGGTGTCCAATTTTGAACCTAAAAAAAAAGTAAAAGGTGCCAGGTGCACATTGGACATAAGTACAGGGTCATTTTTGACCATTTACCCTAGAAATAAAGTAGGTTGATATTCAGAAAGAAAAAGTTTTAAATTTTTCGTATTTTTGGGCTTCTAACACTGAAAAGTGGTTGTAATTCAATTAAGATGCTATAATATAGTAGAAAAGTTTAGGTGTTACAGGGCAAGTTATGGTGATAAGGCATTTATTAAATCCCAGAAAAAAGAAATCCAGGGGCAATTAAATGGAAAGAAAAAAAAGGAATTTGCCTAATGTTCCTAGCCCAATGGCAGCGTGTTTGGCTGCCGAGAGTAAATTGGGCCTAAGTGAGCCCAGTACTGACTTAGGAAGCAAACAAATGGTTTTAGGGCCGAAACTAAAGCAGATGAAGGAAATTAAAATAAAAGACTGTAAAGTGAATAATTTGAAGGTGGGGACGAGTTTGGGTTTGCGACCAGAGGTGGATGATCCAGTTGAACCAGGTTCAAAGTTCAGAAGCCGTTGGTTATTCATGATAACCCGCTATCTCATGGGCCGAGGGACGCAATGGAACTTGAGCATGGGCTTCAAAAGACTGATATGGCGTCCTAGGTGTGCTTTTGCGTGCCAGGTTCCTATATTTTGAATTATTTTTGAATGATGAACATTTTAATATAGAACTCTAGAGGCATTGGAGGAAAAAATTTTGTGCTGTTGATAAAAGAATTCCGCGTACAGTATCAGTTTAAATTTCTAGCTATACTAGAACCCAGACAAAAAGGGACTAAGGCAGATTTATTGAGAAGGAGATTGGGATTTGATGAAGTAGAGGTTGTTAAGGTGTCCAGATATAGTGGTGGTATTTGGTGTTTTTGGGAGATTGGTACAGGATTTCAAGTGTTGGAGAAGCATGATCAAGTCCTTCATGGGGGTTTTTAACATGGGAAGGGAGGATGCTTGAGGTTTATCTCTAGTTTATGGTAACCCAAATATACAAAAGCGTCGGTCCTTGTTGAATTCCCTTGCTACAATAAGGGGTGTTGGTATCCATAGCTGGTGTTATTGTGGTGATTTTAACGCTACTCTTAGACCTGGAGAGCGGATTTCAAATGCAAGGAATACTGCTCCTCCTGACAGGTTTTTTAAAAGATGGATGGAGGAAGATATGTTGAGAGAGGTGGAGTTTGTGAGTCCAAAGTTCACTTGGGGGAGAGAAGGGTGTTTGAGTAGAATTGATAGAGCTTTGGTATTGTGATGATTGGTTGCTAAGGTTTCCTAATGCAAAAGTTGTTCATCTTCCTAAATATAAATCGGATCATTGTCTGTTGCTGCTAAGGCTGGATGAACCAATGAATAGAGGTGGGGGGAGTAAATCTTTTCACTTCTTTGCTCCTTGGGTTACTCATACTGATTTCCCAGAAGTAGTGAAAAAATCATGGTCCTTATCTAGTGATTGGGAGGATAATGTGCAGTGTTTTATAGGAGTGGTTCAGGATTGGAATAAGTCAGTTTTTGGTGATTTAAATAAAAGGAAGAGGTTGTTGTTGAGAAGAATGGATGCATTAAATTATAAGATGGGACAAGTGGGATATGATGGGAGTATTGACAAGGAGAGGAGTAGTGTTTGGAGTCAATTGGAAGAGGTCCTAGCTCAGGAGAAAATAATGTGGCTTCAAAGATCCCGGTGTAATTGGTATACAGCAGGGGATAGAAATACTAGATATTTTCATTCGAGGGCTAATAGCAGGATGTAACACCCCAAATTTTAGAAAATAGAAAATAAGGATTTATTTAAGGTCTTGGGGTGGCATTTAGAAACTAAAAAGCCTTATAAATAAATTTATGAGGCCAGGTATATTTTTAATAATTTTTAAGACTTATTTTATTTATTAATTGAGGAAAAATAGTTAGAAGTTTAATTTAAATAAGGGAATATTTAAAACCTTGAAGTATTGTTTGTTATTTAAAAAGCCTTATAAATAAATTTGAAAATTAAAACATATCTAGAGAAATTATTTTTAGAATAAAGTCAAATTAATTTATAGAGGGAATGGTAAATAAAATTACTAAAGAAGGGCATTATGGGAAAGAGCAAATAAAAATGACAATATCTGCCTTTAGTTTAAAATATCTTTAGTTATGGTAGAAGGGGCAAAATGGTAAATCACCTGCTTAAAATATCAACTCCTTTCTTTCATTATATATTCCCACGTGTACCTTCATTTTCCACATTCTCTCTCTTTCATTCCCGTCCTCTCCCTCTCTTCATCACTTTCTCTGCTCTCTCTCTCTCTCTCTCTCTCTCTCGATCTCTCTGTTTCTTCGAACTCTAGCGGCAAGCGACGGCGGTGAGGGACGATTTCAAGGCGGGAAGTGGCTCAAGAGCTTGGGGAACACTAATTTGGTCATAGGTGAGTTTTCTTCCTCCGTCTTCTTCCTCATCGAGTCCGAGTTGAGCGAGATTGGGGGGTATCGATTTGATTTCAAGGGTCTTTGAGGATTCTGAATTCATAAAAATGAAATTTAGACTTCTATTTATGCGATTTGAGAAGCGATTTTGAGTGAGGAAGTACGTTTGGCCGGTTTGGTCGAAGGATCCAAATCTGAGTACTGTTCACCCGAGTTGTTGGGTCCTATTTTTCAATCTTCAACCACTCATAAGCTTGATTCAATGTGATTGGGATTGAGTTAAAGTTCATAGGGTGTTGTATGTTGAATTTCGGGTGGTTTTTTGGTCTGTCCGATTTCTCTCTGTTTGAGTTGAAATTCTTGCTCTTTTTTCTCTGTTTTTCACTGATATTCTGCTCTGATTGATTTGGAAAGGGGAAAATATAGTATTGATGATTGTTTTGGCTGATGGCTTATTGTTATTTGAATGAGAAGTTGTATAATTTTCTTTCCTCTTTTGCCTGTTCTATTCGGCTGATCACCGTGAAAAAGGAGGGGATTTGTTGGTGTTATGTTTGAATTAGAGTTTTATTATGCATAATTAAAGTTTTCTGATGATGGTGGAAAATTTCTGTTCTTTGCTCCATGGGGTGCGCATGAATGAAGAGGACAAAGAGAAATTAAAGGATAAGGGAGTTTTTATGATGTTTGGAAACTTTTTGGTTCTATTATATTGTGATGAATGTAAAATTCTGTTATGGGTTCTAATTTTGTTCTGCTGGTTTATTTATGCTTAGAGTAGAATTGGGCTAAGGAAGTGTAATTAATGAAGGGGCTTATTTCTATAAGGAAGAGGGAATGAAAGTGATTTAATATGTGTGCAGTGAAGTTTTATTGGTAATTAATTTAATGCTATTGTTGAATGGCAAGAAACTATTTAGATGATTTAATTATGATATTAAAGAGTTGATAATGATTTAATCAAGTTAAATATTGTAATGCGATACTTTAAATGTCAATTGAGATAATTAGAGTAGGTAAATTATGTTGCTGAGAGTTCTCAAAGTTTCTAAGGATTTTATTTAATTGAAACAAGATATTTGTACTTTTGAGTAAAAATATAATCTTGTTCTGGTGAGTAGAAAATAAGTACGTATAGGAGGATGAGACTATGGTTATGATGTGGTAGTTAGTGATGTTAAGGAATCAATCAATTGAATTATCAAAAGTAGAGAAAAAGGCACTTTAACTAGTTTGATTGAGAACAGAGTAATTTCTATAGAATTAGAGGTTATATGAGTATTTTGAATGGGTTAAGCTTGCTAATTAGCTATAGAGTGATGGTTTGGTTCATAATCGAATATTCTAAATGGAATTGGCATATTAATTTGAAGATGGCGATGTGGTTAATTGTAGTAATAATAGGGAATTATTTCCTCTGTTTGTGAAGTTTGTGTCTTGTTCCTGATTGATTTTTCTTTTCCTTGTGCTCTATTTGTTAGATGCTAGTTAGCACATTTCAAAGGCTAGTCCTATATGGGAAGGTGCCAATGTATATTTTGGGATGCTAAAGTGTTTACTAATGCTTGAAATATGGAGTGATTAATTATTCAAATTCAATGATAATTGTTCTTTGATGAACTGAATTGTTCGAGGCTTATAGTTTGAAAAATCTATGCTCTGTCTATGGTCCATGTTATGAGGATTTAAGTTTGAAAGATGTTGAGATAGATTATATGTATTAGAGATAAAGTATAAAGACTAATGTCATGATTAGGGGGTGGATTAATGGGTTTGAGGATTAGATTTGTAAGGTAGTAATTTTAGAAACAAGGGAATAGCAAAATAACCTATATAATATAATTGGGCTGGGCTGGGCTGGGCTTGTTTGGAGAATAGCAAAATAACCTATATAATATAATTGGGCTAAAAACTATTATGGCATTATGGTAGTTCCTAGTGTTAGAGAAAAATAATATTACCACTTAGTATGAAGAGGACTCAAACCCATCATTGAAAGGCAGGAAACATGCACAAGCTTGGCATAGTAATTGGGCTAAAGACTATTATGGCTTTAGGAAGTTCACGTTTATAGCCTATCTGTCTCGTAGACCATCAAGTTGGCATAGTAATTATGCAAATAAAGAATCCGTTTCTTTTTAGCTATTAAATGCCATATAAATTCCTTTATAAAACGTCACCACTCCACTATATGGCAACCATTAAACAATTATTGAATCAGTTTTGACATTAGGGTATTAAAGCAATTCAATACCATAAATATATAGTGTTAAAAGCATTAAAACTTGCTCATGAAATCCGTTTAGACAAAAGCAAATTTCGGTTTTCACAAAAGGAAATATGGCAATTTAAAGCTATTTATGAATTTAAAATTCAATTACCATATCATTAGAGTGATTGCACCAACATCCCAATAAGTGCTAACAATTATGTTGTGTAAGAATCTCAACATATTCAACGATTAAAAGCTGGCAATTAGGGACATTTTCTTGGCAATAAAATAATATTTGAACTTCACAAAACTTCCATAAAAGGTGCCTAATCCATATTTAACTTGCACACAAGGGGTGGAGAATATTAGCCGGATTTCACCTGGAATGGCCCATTCTTGTGCCCAATCCATTTTTAAAACAATGAATTCTAAGAAAATATTTCTATTTTAGATTATGTATCCATTCAAAAAATTAAAAAAAAAATTACTTTTATGTATATGTAGGGTAATAACACTTCTTGGGCTGCTTGCAATCCTTCTGTGATTCGTAATTCTTTAATGAGGTAAACTATATATAGATTTTCCTAAAATACATTATCTTATAACTAAGCAATCAGAGGCAATTTGAGCAACAAACACACAAAAATTTCTGAATAAACTATTATAAAAATGCATTCCATCAACAGAGGCATTAATTCACCAGCGCGATGTACGTGGATAATATAATTATGCAAACAACTTAGCTTCCACGCTAACAAAATAACAAAACGATATTACTTAAGTGTATCCAAATTGGCACTGTATCACTAATAACAATTATAATTGGAATTAGTAAAAAAAACATAGACAAAAAAATAATTTCAACAGCACAATACTACTCAATCAAACCATATAAAAATCAATGCATAACTGGAGAAAAGAAGAAAACAAGATAATTGAAAACAGGGTATATATTGTCTAAATAAGATTTAGTTTATCTACATAAGTTTAAATACTTCTACTGATCTTTTATATGAGAAGAAAAATTGATTCCCTTTCAAATATTTATTTTAGATTTTATATCTACTTAAATAATTATAAATAAAAAACCATTACTTTTAAGGAAAATATATAGAAGATCTAAATAAGATCATGATAATCTAAAAATGTTTAGCTTTCATTATTCACCTTTTCTAAGAGTAAGAACCCCCTCATACTTGAAATAACTTGCTTTTCACTAAAAGTTTTCTATTTTTAACCTTCACAGTTAAGAGATTATTTTTATTGTATATTTTGTATCAATCAAAATAATTTTAGTTGAAAACATAGTAAATAGCATCATGTTAATATAAATTTATATTTTGGTCAAAACATATTTTATATAAAAAAAATATGAAACTAATCTAATTTCAAGGTCGCCACCGTACATACACAACAATAGTTAGAAAAATATATAAAATAGGTATATGTTTATTTCTGCACTCTAGTGAAGGTTAAAAAATCTGCACACCACTGAAGGTAAAAAAAAAAAAAAAGCTGCGCATTACCACTTCACAACATGTCCCAACTCCCAATAGGAGAGCTTCCAGAAAAAAAAAATAATAATAAAGCTAAAAGAGCACAAAAAACCAATAAATGGGTTTTTCCAGAAAAATCAACCATATTCTTTCAAACCAAAAACAAGTAGCACCAATGCTATATTATTCACATTTTATATTTTTAATTCACAGTCACTTTTGTTTTCCATAACTTTTTGTATTCCTTCTGAAAAGATGTTGAGTACTTTACTCTTTCCTTCCCTCTTAATTTTTTCTTATTATAAAAACAAAGCAATATTTTCTTAATGGAAACAGGGATATTGGTGAACAATGTTTTAAAAATCCCATATGGAATCAGAAATATAAGCAGTTCATGATACAAATAATTCAAAAGGTGTGGCCGTTTGATTGAGTTGGTGAGGCAATAATTTAATTTGAAAAATATTATATCAATATATAGAGATGAATATTACTTTAAAAATCTCATTAAACAATTTTTTTAATTAAATGCAATAGTAAGACTCAGTCTCCTTTCTTATATAACAAAGTTTAGAATAAAAAGAAATTGAAAATTTCTTCCATTGTTTTTTGCCAAAAAAAAAAGAAAAGAAAAATCCGTAGATCTCTTTTCATTCTTTGTTTGTTTTACTTATTTTATGCCATATCTTTATTGCTTGAAGCCCAGAATGAGATGGTGGCTGTAATAACTACTCTTCTCAAAAGCCATTTGTATTTTCCAAAGTCAAATCAATAGTAATTAAAAATTTAAAATACATCTGAAAAAAAGTAATTAAAATACATTAAAATATTTGTATTATAGACACATATGAGGACTTTCCCCTTCAATAATAGCCTCACAGATTTCTCATACATATATAAAGTATAGGATCTTCATAGGCTTTTATTTTCCTTACCGCTAGTCACAGCTCCGTGTACTTCCAAAGTCAAATCAATAGTAATCAAAACAAAGTCCAGTTATTTTCCTCTCTTTACTCCCGGGTTTGAGACAGTACTGTCATCCGTTTAAAAGCTATTTACAAATTAAATAAATAATATAAATACTTTAAAAAGTTTTAATTTTTTATATAATGTAGTAAATCTCCAACACTTTTTCGGAATACTACATAGAAGTATAGAACTTTATCTTGTAAGTAATTTAATTTTATTAAACAAAACTCACATTTAAAAAATCTCATTATGAGAAGAAATTGCATTTTGGTGTTATTCTAAAACATGTATGTTCAGATAATTCTGAATGCATATTGAATTAAAAAATTTTAAAACACATTAATACTTCTTATAATCCTTATTATAAAGCACCGGCTAAATTTGAATGAGATTATCTCTTTTTTATAAAATCGTTTTTTGATTTGCGAAAGTATTTAATAAGTTTCTTCCCATTTTGTCCATCATTTTATTCACTCTTAAAACTTTTTCATACTTATTTATATTATTATTTCTATTATTATTATATTTATCTTTGCTATAAACCCCCATCAAAAATAAAAGAAAAGCATCTCACAAGTTATTAAACATAAAAAAGTATTCGTAATTACTTGATAAAAGCATCTCACAAGTTATTTAAGTTTCAACTCTCCTTGTTGACCAGTAGTCCAGTACCTTCAATTTTTCATATTTAATATAGTAATTATAATTAAAACTAATATAAGCCTATGGCTATGGGATGATAGATGGGATGGGAGAGTGTGCCATTTTACAGCTGCAACACGCAACATTACTGTGCAAGACGTTGTCCAATGTCACAACTTCCAATTAATGCCTCTCACTCTTCTTCCTTCGTCTTTTCAACTTTTAAAGCTTAAACATTCAACCTCTTTGCTGCAATTTTCGATCTGAGTTTCAACCTCGGTTTTTCACTATTCCTCATCATTTCCCCCAGCAACACGAAATTTCTTCGTCCAACTTTTGGAGGCAAGCAATTGTTCAAACTTGGGTTTCCTCTTTATATTTTTTCTGTGGTTTTATGAGGATGTGTTTGAAACAATTCCAGCAGCAATTTTGTGAACATTTTTTTTCATCCTAACTTCTTGGCCTCGTTTTCTTTTGTTTTCCTATTCTACTTTCCTTCTTTCTACTCTTTTTTGGCAAGCAGATGTTGCAGAGAGATTCCATATTTTAGTCTTTAACTATTCATTCTGGCTCAAAATATTCTGGAATCAGAGGGCCCCCGGTTTTCCCATTGGCTTGGCTATGAAAATACTGCTTGAGAGAGAGAGACGGAAAATCATCAACACAGGAAAATCATCAACACAGTAATATCTTTTGACATAAGAGTTTGGGCATCCCAGTGGCTGGTGATAAATCATCACCGTTAGGTCTTACTATACAGGCGATATAATTGCATGTTAAGAAAAAAGAATGCTTCATAATTTTAAGATGCAAGAAGAACGCAAGATTTGAAAGAATGAACCCTGAGAGAGCATGAAATAGGAAAATATAGATAATGTTAGCAGAAAAGAAGGTCGAGCAAAAGACAACACCTGCATGGGATGCCGGAAATCCACATAGGGATCATGGGCGTGCTTAGGAGCTCTGATGCCTCTTGGTGACAGCGTTGACAGAGGCACCTTAGTCGTAGTCACATGGTGCCGCGGTTGATGCTGTCACCAATTAGCCCGGGGAAGAAGCAGTGGGAGGAGAAGGGGGAGAAGTCTAGTAGAGGGGGAGGACCGGCAGAGGAGTCAAAGGAGGAGGAGAGATCATCGGAGAAGAGGAAGGTGGAGGTGGCGGTGAGGTACTTGGTGGGAGAATAATGAGGATTGTTGGGATGGGATTTTATAATGGGGTGCTGGGACTGTAGACTTGGGGGGAAATGGGAAAAGGAAGAAGCATTTGAAATTTGAAACATGAGAGAAATGGAGGTGTCAGAAAGTTGAGGGGTTAGCTAATAATGAGAGGACAACATGTGGGGCCCTATATCTAAAAGAAATGGAAATATAGAAGAGTATAAAAGGCGGGAAAAATTTTAGTGGCAGGGGCAATTTGGGCATTATTAGGGTTTCAAAAGCAAATTCAAACTTAGGAATAGTGATATGTGAGTAGTGCACGCTTTCCGAGCATCTAAGTGGTGGAAGAGTATTAATATATATATTGATGATATATTGATGATGACAACATGATGTATGAAATTATACTGGTCAATTACTAACAATAATCCATATTGGAAGAAACATAACCGCAAAAAAGCAAACTAATGTGATTAGTCTAAAATATTATTTCTCAGATGTAAGCTATAAAACTTTAGGAAGTTTTCGATGATTTTTTTTTTTAATTTATGATTTTATGATTTTTCCTTTTCAACTGTAACAAGCTAATTGAAAGCAAAACAGAATGAGACACAGCATATGAAGCTAACCTGGAGCTGCATAGCCATATGTGCCTGCAAAGGAGGTCCAAATATGTGAGTCTTGCTTCAGAAACCTTGCTCTGCCAAAGTCTGAGACATGAGCTTCCAGATTACTGGACAAAAATACATTCTTGCTTGATATGTCTCTGCGGATTATTGGTGGGTTGCAATCATGATGCATGTAAGATAAAGCTTGTGCTACTCCTTTAACAATTCCAACTCTCTTTGTCCAATCTAGCTCAGTAGCTTTTTCGCCATCTCTCAGCATATCATTTAAGTTCCCTCTTTCCATTTACTCGTAAATAAAAAATGTGTGTGAGGGATCTGACCAAAAACCATACAACTTCACAATGTTCCGGTGACGTGTTTCAGTCATGGCTTCTACCTCACTTTTAAATGATTTTATACTTTCAATGTCTAAACTTCTGCTTCACATCTTAAACTTTTTATAGCAACTACTTGACCTCCTGGCAATACCACTCTGTAAACTTTTCCTAATGTTCCCTCTCCAATGCAGTAGGTGTCATCGAAATTCTTAGAAGCTTCAATTATATCTTCATAATTAATTACTCCATTGAAATATGATATTGAAAATGGGCTTTTTCTCTTTGGCGCAGAACTCTGTTTAACGGATCTTGTCATACAGCCAAAAACAAAAATGCAAACTAACAATGATGAAACAAGCAGTGCTGCTCCCAAAGAAGCCACAATGGCTGCTATAACTTTCTTTCTGTTGCTTCCACCTCCAGGTTCCATGTATGAGACAATGCAAGGTTGTAGGCCTTGGATATTACCACATAACTCTTTGTTGTTGCGTAAATCCACTGGATTGGAAGAATTGAATATGCTCTTATTGGGTACAGGACCCTCCAAATTGTTGTAGGAGAGGTAGATGCTTGACAAACTCAACATTTCACCAAGGGAGTCTGGGATAGAACTAGATAGATTGTTGTGAGAGATATTCAAACTGATCAAAATTTTCAGCTTTGCTAAGCTCAGCTGGAATTTGGCCGGAAAAGGAATTGTAACTCAAATCCAACAAATCTTATAAGGATGCAAGATTTCCAATTTCGTATGGGATTGTTCCATTCAAGTCATTGTTGCTCAAATTTAAACTTAGCAAGTTTGAGCAATTCCCTATCTGATAAGAAATTGGTCCTCTTAGCATGTTTGTTGACAAGTCCAATGTTTGCAAATTAGACAATTTCCCTATGCTTGCTGGTATCAATCCTGAAATTTTGTTGTTACTCAAAGATAGAGTGGAAAGGCTAGAGGAATTCCCTATTTGTTGGGGAATTTCTCCTTATATTTGATTTGAAGACAGATGTAGCTCTACAAGTTGATTCAGCTGAAAAATCTCATAAGGTATGATACCCCCTATTGAATTTCCAGACATACCAAGATATTGCAAGTTTTAGCTGCTTCCCCAATTTGTGAAGAGAGCTCACCTTGAACGTTATTGTAACTGAAGTCCATGTAAGTAAGATTAGGATACACTCCAAAGTCTTGATCTGCATAACCCCTTAATTGGTTATATTCCATCCGAACCCTATACAAGGATGGGCAATGTCTCAGGCTTATTGGGATTGGGCCAGTGAAACTATTGTAGGCAGCACTGAAATTGACTAGCTTACCACCTTTGCAAACTTGTGGTGGTAACTCTCCAGTGAAGTTGTTTTGAGCAAGATGTAGGACAATTAAAGAAGAAAGGTTTCCAAATTCTTGGGGCACAGGACCATATAAATTATTTATGTGAAGGAACACTTGAGATAGATTAGTCAATCTACCAACACTAGGAGGAATCATACCAGAGAGTTGGTTCCCAGACATCCTGAGAACACTTAAATGTGTACAATTCCCTGGAGATGGGGGAATAGGTCCATATAAGCTATTCCCATCTAAAGCTAAAACAGTTAAATTTTTTATGTTCCCTGATTCATCTGGAATTCTACCACCAGGCAAGTTGTCCTAAAAGAGAAGATTTCTGATTCCTATCAGCCCAGTCTTGGGCCGATCAGAACCATCAGGGAAAAGACGAGGGTCTAATATCCCAGTTATATTGTTTCGTGAAGCATCAAACTCGTAAACTTTAGTCAAATTAGCAAGAGAAAGAGGTAAAGTTCCATTAAGGTAATTTGTAGAGAGGTCAAGGTATTGCAGTTTAGAGAGTACTCCTATGATATCCGGTATACTTCCGATGAGGTTGTTTGTTTTGAGATCAAGGCGGAGAAGATTAGGAAATGCTGAGAAGTTCAAGTTTTGGAGGGTACCGGGGCAGTGTAAGCCATGTTTATTGCAATCACACTTCCTGAGGAATTATCACATGTTATTGAACATGGGCTTTGAGTTGCACTTGAGTTCTGTGCTGGAGAGACCCATGACTCCAGGATTGGTTGATCTGGAAGACTTTCTTTCCACCTGAGAAGGGCCTCTGTTTCTGTCTCTCCTGAAATTACCACACAAAGGGCCAAGAAAACCATTCATGTAGCTTAAACTGCAAGGTAAGCATTAACTCTATGCTTTTCCATTATTATTTTTTTTCCCTGAAACTGGTTTTATCTCCTTATTTTTGCTGTTTTAGATTTTTGCAATTGCTTGAAAACATAGCAGCATTTGTTGTCGATGTCAAACTGATAAACAAAAGGTAATAGTATAATTTTTGAATTACTCAATACTCTATATTAGAGCAATTTGTTGGTTCTAATGGTTTTGAACCTTCCCTCTGTTTTTGATATTTTTCTTATAAATTAACAGTGTTGCTTTTGTTGAATATTCTGTGAAGGTTGGTTTATTGGTACTTAGCATTGACATTTTAGGATTTTGTTAGCTAGATTAATTGTTTTTTACTTTTAGCATGTAGTTTATAAGTTCTACTTTCACCTTTGATGGCATCATCCATTTTCAGAGATTATGGATAACAGAGCACACTTGGTAATTTGTTAAAAGCTTTTTATATTACAAATTTACAATGCATATTTTTATATTACTTTTTGTAGAATTTGTCATTATAACATTTGATTATAGTCACTCAGAAAATCTATACTAAAAAGTCACAATTCCAGAATTATAAATGGTGTGGATTATTTCTAAAACTCTTACGTGAAATGCAGGGTTCACCAACTCATTAAATCTTATATTTTATTTATGTAAAATCTCTTAAAAAAATAATGTTTTTAAGTTATGGACCATGTTAACTATTTTAATTTTCCTATTTAACTATTGGTTTCGCTTTTTGTTACTTTTGTTTCAAAAGTTTAAAAAGAAAAAAAAAATTAGGCCTCTGTAAGCTCTGGCAACCAGCTGTCTGAGGGGTGGAAAGTTTTTTTAAAAAATAAAAAATAAAGGCAGAGATGTCACTTAACAACATTTCAGATTTCCAAATCAATTAATTATAACTGATTTAGAATTTTTTAAACTCAACACCCTGATTTATCATTTTAAAAGCTTAAAAGATATTTTTGTCATTTTCCATGCTTTTTTTTTTTTGTAAAAAATCCAACCTATCGTATCAATTTTTTTTTTTTTTACAAGTTTTTATCACAACTAGAATTTGCTCCATGTGCTATGTACCAAAAACATATTAATATTCTAAAACGCGACAAATAATTGGATGTTGTATGCCAACAAATGCGGATTTTTAAAAGTTGGGTAGAGAAAATAGAAAATTACATTTTGCCAAATGAACAGTTCATATTGGCGAGTTATTCAGGAATTGTGGAGTGACTATTTTGAGAGCTTTCTCCATTACAAGTTTCTAAAATTAATTACGGGTTTTTTCTTAACTCTTAAACCATTTGACTTGACAAACTTTCCATCAATTACAGTATTTTTTATTATCATATATTCGACATTATAGTCCTTTTTTTATACATGAGAAATAGGATAACAAGAAAAGACTACCAAACTACGGAACAAAACATAAGGACAGCTCCGTTACGCCAGACTCCTTCAGCATATTTGCAGCAGTATCAGCCGCCATGATCCCAGAGCCCATGCTCAGGGCATGCTTAGCAAAAAAATCCGCTTGCCTATTCTCCTATCGACTTGTCCATGCAACATGCACTATACAGTCCATGTTCAATAATTGTTGATATTCCCAAATCAAATCAACATTGTCATGCAGAGCAAACTCATTGGACTTGCTTATAGCCTCGACCTCCCTCGAATCAGTCCAAATCCGAATCTTACGGAGACCCAGATCCCATGTAGTTCTGCTTCAAAACTATCTTTAGCCTCCAAACCACAAGCGAAGGCCTCTACTAATGTACCGTCAGAATCATGAATTATAGCTCCACAACCTGATACTAGCGTCACAGTAGAGAGAGCTCCATCAACATGTATGTTTTGACAGTCCGCTCCATGAACCTCGACATTTTAGTCTTTTGCTCCGTCCTTCATTGAAAAAGTTAAGATAATTAACCTTTCTTTAATTTTTCAAGGAAAAATTATTATTTCGTAAAGTTGAATCTTTTTTCCCAAGCAGTTATAGAAGTGACTTTCCTAACAGCAAAGACGTAAGTCACTTTATTACCCAAAAAAAGACGTGCGTCATGTGCTTCGGATCATCTCACTTGGAAGCTCAGTCAGACAGGTGACTACACTGCTAAAGTAGGTTACAGACTTCTGTCCCACTGATCTCAACACAACAACTGTGATCTCTTTTGGAAATATCTTCGGTCCATTTCTCTACCTGTGAAGCAATTATTATTTATCTGGAAATTGTTGTCTAATTGCATCCCCTCTAGTGATATATTGAGATACCATCACCTATAGGTCACTATCCTCATCCCTTTTGGTTGTCAATGTGATGAGACTATAAAACATCTTTTCTTCCAATGCCCTTTTACTCACTCAGGCAATCTAGTTTGGCCTTCTCGGATTAAAATCAGAATGGGAAGACTTTGGATCGTTTAAAAGATGGTTCTATTCTTTCATGATTTCCTCATATGCAGAAAATTCCCTTGATAAGGTTGAGAAGTCCATCTTACTCATTAACGCAATATGGACACTAAGAAACAGAATTGTTCATGTGCGAGGTAAAGCTTGTCCTCATAGTCTGATCCAACAAATTTCACAAGCTTTCTCCTTTAATTCTATTGTTCCTTATCAAGCCATTAACGACCAATTAAGTCCCACATCACAAGTGTCATCACAAAAGAGTTGGTTATTCAATGGTTGGCTCCTTTCTATTGATAGATTTAAGAAAGGAAGAAGTGCTTATTGTCTTTCACAGGTTTACTTCAAAAACCAACTACTTCAAATCTTTCTTTGGCAAAGAAATAAGCACAATTCTCCATCTTTCTTCCTTCGAATTCTGAGGGCTTTGTTGTCATGAATTTTATCAAATTTCTTATTTAGAAGACCAGCCCCTCTCATGGTGAGAGATCACAATGGTATAACAATCTAAAAGATGGAGTTTTAGGTTTGTCAACTGCTATGGTTGTGGAGAATAATATCAAATTACTGCTTCAGAACTTTGATCCAGCAATTTTCTTTCAAGATCGACTAAGACCAAATTCAGCTAATCTAGCTTTATCTTTTCATCCTTCTCATTTTAATTTCTTAGTTATTTAGTGATGTAAGGACTTTTTATGTTATTAATGGAATTTTTCTTTTATTAAAAAAAAAAGGGAAATTAATCAATCAGAGCTTTCATTCCCCAACGAAGTGCCTAATGCTTTTAATTTCTAGAGTCTTCAATTTGATAAAAACAGAGCAACGAATTTAATTTATTTTGGGAGAATTAATCTTTTAATTTATTCTCTCAACTATTTACTCAATTATAACTTTTCTTTCAATCTATGTTTTTCTTAAGAAAATAAAAAAGGCCAACATCACTGGCGACCAAGAAGACGCAAACACTCTAGGAGTAGAAACTCTATAGGCGACTACGCTGAAAAGATGTTAGCATCAGAAATTTAGTTTTGTCACTTCATTAATATTTATAATCCCACTGTTATATTTTCATTTTTCTCTCCTCCTTTCTTTTTACTATTCCATCAGCATCAAGCATAAAAAAAATTCACCTATTCCGACACCAAAAGTCCGTACTCAATAATCCGCAAAAAAAAAAAAAAAAAAAATTATGATCTAAAGAATACAGTGAGATCGCTTAATTAGGCAACAAGTTTGAGAGAAGGAAACAATTGATTGTTAGTTACTCCATCCCTAAATATAAAACTTGTTAATAGATTAAAGATATTAGTTAAGTTAGTTAAAATCGTATGATATTATCAAAACACCATCACCACCTATCTTTATTCCTACTTTCCATATGTTGCTTGTTTATTATTGAGGAGTATCAATAAGGATAATTTAGTGAAAATGTGAGAAAAATATAAAGTTCTCTTATATTTAGAAACAATCTCACCTCACCAGCACCAGATAGGTCTAATATTTAGGAACAAAGGAAGCAATTACCTGGGCTGCCACAAAGTCTCCTTGATGTGAGTATAATCGAGCTAGATGTGATCTCTGATTTGCAAGGAAACAACCGAGGTGTTTATCCGAACAAAGTGGTTAATCTAAGTGCTTTTAGTTTTTCATAAAGTTTTATTTTGGTCTCTTTACTTTAAAAGACATATTTTCAATTTTTGTCCCACTTCACTTTTGGTCATTAAACTTTCATTCAATTTTGGTTTTAGTCACTAAACTTTGAAATCGGCAATTTTCATCTTTTAACTTGGTGTGGTTTATAATCACTAGTCCTTGAATTTTGAAAAAGCCTTGGTCTTAGTTCTACTTTCATGTGTTACAAGGGCGAGAACCTAGGTCGAGTATAAAAAGCACAAAGTTGAAGGATCATAGTCACAGATTTTAAAGATTAGAGACTAAATCAAATTGAGTGAATGTTTAAAGACCAAAAGTTATATTAACTATTTTAACCCTAACATTATTAATATCAAATGATGAGTTTTTCTAATGATAATTCTCACTTTGAAAATTAATTTACTACATCAGCATTTAAAATGGTTTTTTATGTTAAAATCACAATATGTGATGAAATAAATAGAAAGTAGAAATATGGAGAGATAGAAGAGAGAACAACAAGATGAGAGAATATGAGAAGAAGATGGAGAGAAAGAAGATATCAATTTCACTTATGATTCAATGGTACAAATGCCTTGTACATGATCTCTATTTATAGAGAGGTTACAAAGTGAATGACATTATTAGAGAAAAGAATCCTAAGAGGGATCCTAAGAGGAATAGAATTATGGAGATAAGATAAGGATAATTAGAGAGAAAAGAATCCTAAGAGGGATCCTAAGAGGAATAGGTTATGGAGATAAGATAAGGATAATTAGAGAGAAAAGAATCCTAAGAGATAATAATATGGACATCCACTAACTATAAATATTTTACAACACTCCCCCTTGGATGTCCATAAACAAATATTATTGTACCTCATTAAGGAAAAGATTACACAATACTATCAAAGCTGCCTCATTAAAAACCTTATCAGGAAAACCCAGTGGGATAAAACCTTGGTTAAGGGAAAAAGAGTACAGCATGACATTTTCTCCCCCTGATGATAGCATCACTTTGAGTGTAACATTACAATATCTCCCCCTGATGATAGCATCACTTTGAGTGTAGCATTACAATATCTCTTCCTGATGATAGCATCATTTTAACTCTTTGAATCTGCGCATTCCAATACTATATACTAGTTTTTCAAATGTTCTTGTTGGAAGTGTCTTGGTAAACATATCTGCAAGATTGTCACATGAGCGAATTTGTTGAACATCTATATCACCGCTCTTTATAAGATCATGAGTGAAAAAGAATTTTGGAGAAATATGTTTTGTTCTGTCTCCTTTAATATATCCTCCTTTCAGTTGAGCTATGCATGCTGTGTTATCTTCATATAATAACGTCGGAACCTTTTGTTCAACATCCATACCACACACTGATTCAATATGTTGAGTCATTGACCTTAACCACACACACTCTCGACTTGCCTCGTGAGCTGCAATTATTTCTGCATGATTTGATGATGTAGCTGACAAAGTTTGTTTCATTGAACGCCATGAAATAGCTGTACCTCCATAAGTAAACAAATATCCTGTTTGTGATCTACCATTGTGTGGATCTGATAAAAATCCTGCATCTGCATAACCAACTAATTGTGATCCAGATTCATAAAATAATCCCATATCACTTGTCCCTTGAAGATATCGAAATATATGTTTGATTCCATTCCAATGCCTTCTTGTTGGACAAGAACTAAATCTTGCCAATAAATTTACAGCAAATGCTATATCGGGACGTGTTGAATTAGCAAGATACATTAGTGCACCTATAGCACTAAGATATGGTACTTCTGGACCAAGAAGATTTTCCTTTTCCCCTTGAGGACGAAAAGGATCTTTTTCCTTATCAAGTGATCTTACGACCATTGGAGTAGTCAATGGATGAGCTTTATTCATATAAAATCGCTTTAATATTTTCTCAATATAAGTTGATTGATGAAGAAAGATACCATTTGTGAGATGCTCAATTTGTAATCCAAGACAAAACTTTGTTCTTCCAAGATCCTTCATTTCAAATTCTCCTTTTAAACAATCAACTGCTTTTAGAAGCTCTTCAGGAGTTCCAATTATATTTAAATCATCCACATATACAGCAATTATGACAAACTCTGATCCATTCCTTTTTATAAAAACACATGGGGAAATCGGATCATTTTTATAACCTTCTTTTAACAAATATTCGCTAAGACGGTTATACCACATTCTTCCAGATTGTTTCAATCCATATAAGGATTTATGCAAGCGAATCGCATAATTTTCTCGAGAATTTTTATATGCTTCTGGCAACTTGAATCCTTCAGGGATTTTCATGTAAATTTCAGTGTCTAAAGAGCCATATAAATAGGCTGTGACAACATCCATTAGACGCATGTCAAGTTTATTTCTTACTGCCAGACTAATTAAATATCTTAAAGTGATTGCATCCACCACAGGAGAATATGTCTCTTCATAATCAATGCCAGGCTTTTGTGAAAATCCTTGTGCTACAAGTCGTGCCTTGTATCTAACAATTTCATTTTTCTCATTTCGTTTTCGCACAAAAACCCATCTATATCCAACTGGTTGTACACCATTTGGTATTTGGACGACAGGTCCAAAAACCTCTCGTTTTGAGAGTGAATTTAACTCTACTTGAATTGCGTCTTTCCACTTTGACCAATCACTTCTATGTCTACATTCTTCAACAGATCTAGGTTCAAGATCCTCACTTTGATTAATTATCTCAAGAGCAACATTATATGAAAAAGCGTTGTCGACAACTATATTTTCTCGGTTCCATCTTTTTCCTGTTGTGACATAATTTATCGAGATCTCTTCATAATTTTCAGGTACCTGAACCTCTTCTGGGGTCTTTTGATTAATTATGTCTTGGGTTTCATCTATAAGACCAACCTCTTCAACTTGACCATCTTGATTGTTTGCTCCCTTTTTCTTTCTAGGATTCTTATCTTTGGAACCGATTGGTCTACCACGCTTCAGGCGAGGCTTAGTTTCATTTGCAACTTTTGGTTGTCCTTCAGGGACATCAATTCTAATTGGAGCATTTTCAGCTGGAATGTGAGATTTAGTAATTCTCTTGAGGTCAGTAAATGCATCTGGCAATTGATTAGCAATATTTTGCAAATGAATTATTTTCTGAACTTCATGCTCACATTGCTGTGTACGAGGATCTAGATGAGATAGAGATAACGTTTTCCATGTGATCTCTTTTTCCAGCTGTTTATCATCTCCCCCTAATGTTGGAAAAATTGATTCATCAAAATGGCAATCATCAAAACGTGCTGTGAACAAATCTCCAGTTAATGGTTCTAAATACTTTATTATAGAAGGAGATTCATAACCAACATATATTCCCAACCTTCTTTGAGGTCCCATCTTTGTTCGTTGTGGTGGAGCAATAGGCACAAATACGGCACATCCAAAAGTTCTAAGATGGAAAATATTTGGCTCTTGACCAAAAGCCAATTGTAGTGGGGAGAATTTATGATAACTTGTTGGCCTGATGCGTATAATAGCTGCTGCATGTAATATTGCATGTCCCCAAGCTGAGATGGGAAGTCTTGTTCTTAAAAGCATTGGTCTAGCTATCAGTTGGAGGCATTTAATAAATGATTCTGCCAGACCATTTTGAGTGTGGACATGAGCAACAGATTTTTCTATAGTTATTCCAGTTGCCATGCAATAATCATTAAACTTTTGAGATGAAAATTCACTAGCATTATCAAGACGAATTGTCTTAATTGCATGATCTGGAAATTGTGCTCTTAACTTAATTATTTGAGTAAGTAATCTAGCAAATGCTAAATTACGTGTTGATAACAAACACACATGTGACCATCTTGTAGATGCATCTACTAAAACCATAAAATATCTGAATGGTCCACATGGTGGATGAATAGGTCCACATATGTCCCCTTGAATTCGTTCTAGAAATGTAGGGGATTCAACTCCAACTTTTGTCAAAGAAGGTTTTGTTATTAATTTACCTTGAGAGCAAGCAGCACAAGAAAAGTCTTTAAATTGAAGAATCTTCTGGTTCTTCAATGGATGTCCATGTGAATTTTCAATAATTCTTCGCATCATAGTTGATCCGGGATGGCCTAACCGGTCATGCCAAACAATAAATGTATTTTTATCAGCAAGCTTCTGGCTTACTATGACATTTGTCTCAATTGTTTTAATACTTGTATAGTACAAACCAGAAGACAATGTAGGTAATTTTTCTAGGACACATTTTCCCCCATATCTAACATTTGTAATATGTAGATATTCAATATTTTTCTCACTGATAGTTTCAATGTGATATCCATTTTGACGAATATCTTTAAAACTTAATAAATTTCTTTGAGACTTGGGGGAATATAGAGCATCATTGATGACAAATTTTGTTCCTCTTGGTAATATTATAATTGCTCTTCCGGAGCCTTCAATTATTCTTGTATTACCTGCTATAGTACTGATGCTTGCCCTTCCTTTACTTATACAAGAAAAATATTTTCTATCCTTAAGTATGGTGTGTGTTGTAGCACTATCTATAAGACATATATCTTCATCCTTGTGTCCAATGAAAGCATGGTGAACATCCATATTCTTCACGAAAGGAAAGAGAAGAAGAGGAAAAAAAAATTCATTAAAGCAAATTTGATACATTATAAGTATAGAAAGCAATAATGCTCTTATTACATGATGAAAATGAGGAAGTAAAAAGTGAAAATTAAAGTAAAACATAACTGAATTAGGAAAACATAACTAAAATATTCTTATTATTTTTCCAATAAAGCTTGTTTAATCATGATTGTCAAAGAAATCCGCCACCTCCAAATGTGCCATCTCATCAAGGCTATTAATATCATCTAGCTCATTATCATGGTCATTTTTGTATGCCTCAACATCATCATCTTGGAAAATCAAATTTGCTTCCACATTATTTGCATTCCTTTTCATTGAGGCTTGATAAAGTTTAGCTAGATGTTCAGGTGTACGACAAGTACGAGACCAATGCCCCTTCATGCCACACCGAAAACATTTATTTTCAACAACTTTTGAAGGACCACTCTTGTCCTTTTTCTGCCATTCATTGTGTTTCTTTTTCTGATGGGCATTAGGATTGAAATTGTTACTTCCACCACCATGATTATGATAAGTTCCGCGTCCCCTGCCACGACCACGTCCACGGCCACGTCCTCGACCGCGGCCTCGACCATTATCATGGTAATAATTACGCACACTCACATTCGCTTCAGGGAATGGAGCAGACCCAGTGGGACGAATCTCATGATTTTTCATTAACAACTCATTATTTTGTTCGGCTACCAGAAGACATGAGATTAATTCTGAATATTTTTTAAAACCTCTCTCACGATACTGCTGCTGCAGGAGCACATTTGAAGCATGAAAGGTGGAGAAGGTTTTCTCTAATAAGTCCTCATCAGTTATATTTTCACCACATAATTTCAACTGAGAACTTATTTTAAAAACTGCTGAATTATATTCACTTACAGTTTTAAAATCTTGTAGCCGTAGGTGGATCCAATCATAACGAGCTTTTGGTAAAATCACCGTTTTTTGGTGATCATATCTTTCTTTTAAATTAGTCCACAATTCTAGCGGATCTTTTACCGTTAGGTACTCAGCCTTTAGCCCTTCATGGAGATGGTGGCGAAGGAAAATCATGGCTTTAGCCTTATCTTGGTCACTCACTTCTTTGCCAGTCAAAATGGCATTTCCTAGACCATTGGCAGTTAGGTGGATTTCAGCATCTAACACCCAAGATAGATAATTTTTTCCGGTAATGTCAAGAGCAGTAAACTCGAGTTTTGTAAGATTTGCCATGGTACGAACTTAATATTTCAGAGCGAACTCGTGCTGATAACGTGTGATGAAATAAATAGAAAGTAGAAATATGGAGAGATAGAAGAGAGAACAACAAGATGAGAGAATATGAGAAGAAGATGGAGAGAAAGAAGATATCAATTTCACTTATGATTCAATGGTACAAATGCCTTGTACATGATCTCTATTTATAGAGAGGTTACAAAGTGAATGACATTATTAGAGAAAAGAATCCTAAGAGGGATCCTAAGAGGAATAGAATTATGGAGATAAGATAAGGATAATTAGAGAGAAAAGAATCCTAAGAGGGATCCTAAGAGGAATAGGTTATGGAGATAAGATAAGGATAATTAGAGAGAAAAGAATCCTAAGAGATAATAATATGGACATCCACTAACTATAAATATTTTACAACAATATTAGGATTTTTTTTCTTTTTGTTAACGGCTTTCTAGTTAAAGGGCTACAAAGGCATTTTATAAAGTTAATGAGCCAAAATGAAACATTGATTAAATTGTTGCTCTTTTCTCGTTTCATGGATCTTTTATTTGCAGTCGAGAGAGAGCAGTTATTTGAATTACTATCTCCGTTTCTTAATATAAAGCTGTAAATAGAATTCAGAATTAAGTTTAAAATTGAATTAAAGGGTTTAAATACCTGAGAAATTAAATTTCCACATATTGACATTGGGCAACGGTAAGATATTGAGTGCCAAATATATGTCTTAGAAGATAAAAGGGGGTCAAAACTGGCCATCCGTTAACAAATTCTAACAATCAAAATATACAGAGATGACATCTACCACACCCCTTTTTCCATATAATTAAGATTCTTTTTTTTTTTTTTTTGATAAGTCGGAATATAAAAACAAAAGTTACAAGAAATAAAACTCAAACTTTGAAACTCCACCACATAAGTCACGTGATGCCTATCTCAGCAAGAAGTGTAGCCGATGACTCCCCTGACAAGATCTCCAACCCAAACCCCTTTACATCTTCTAACTATTGCCCCATTGAGTCCCACAGAGAGCCTCCACATCCTGCCGTACCAGAAGCATGAGAGAACGCTCCATCCACATACACCTTGTTCCACATTTCCGTTACAGGCACCATTTGTTCCATCTCTCTTATCCTCCTACCTTTCATGCAATAGTTAGAAGCCTTAGCCATACATCGCGCAATACCTCTAATCTCCGCCAAACCTTCCAACACACTTCCAGTTCTTCCCATTTGCACCTTCTCATTACGTCTCCTCCACAGAAGCCAGCATGCAATGCAAAAAAGTCAACTCCACTGACCCTCCTCCCTGCTCTTTCTCCTGCGAATATTCAGATCAAGCCATTTAACTAGGTTACTTTGCCAGAAGCTCTGATCTGACAAGGATATTGCCCTCCCTTTCTATATATCATGAGCATCCGTACAGTCCCGTATAGAGTGTAGGACTGTCTCCACCTCCCCTCCACAAAAGTCACACATACCATCATGGTGGAGACTACGAATTAGTTTGGAAGAGTTTGTTAGTAACTTGTTATGTGTTACTAACCACATATGCATTTTACATCGCTGGGGAGCTTTGGTTTTCCAAATGAAGGACCAAAGAGAGGGGCCCTGGTTAGTCTCCTTCTTTAATGTTTCATATAGGCTGATGACGTAGATAAAAACACCACTCTTCTCAGGGCGCCATCTAATCCTTTCTTCTCCAGCAACATTACGAACTTCTACCGCCGCTTCTACATTGTTCCATACACTCTTTAGGCCGCACCACAACCTCGAACCCGGTCTATTCCTATTTATTATCGGAATAGTATCACTTCCACACCTATATTTTCCACGCACCACATTAACCCATAAAGCATCTCTATTACTCATAAGACCCCATCTAATCTTCATAAGCAACGCTCTATTCTATTCTGTGTGCGTGTATGTCTCAGTCCCAAACCACCATTCTGCTTCTTTGAACAAACTCTCTCCCATGCCACCAAATAAAAGTTAACGCTTATTTTTTATTGGATGTTTTTTTAATTATAATGCCAATAATTCTACACTCTCACATCTTTCTATATCAATTCCAGATTTGAGAAGTCCATTAATTAATACCTCTAAATATTTTAAAATTGGTAGTTATATCCTTTATAAGTCTCATATATCTTGCAAATATAGTAACTAATGGATCTATATTTTGTTAGAATGTTTTCAAATGAAGAGGTGTATTCTTTGGAAAAGTCATGTGTACCTCTTCATATGTTAATCGTATAGTTGTATGTATCTATCTATAGTTATTATGACTTTCTGTTTAAAAGATGTTGCTTGAAGAGGTACATTTTCAAGACACCACTTTATAATCTATCAATAACCAATTTATATGAAGATGTGTATAGGAAGTTGTAACCATAGATAGATACGTGCAACCATATGAAGAGGTACATTTTCATATGTCTTTAGGAACTAAAGATACATGGCTTTTAGCGTTATAACTCTTTGCACACCTTTTCATTTGAAGAGACGTGAATTTTATAAGAGTTATGGCTCCTTACATACCCTCTTCATATAAATTCATTAATTTATAAGGATATGACTTTCCCAAAGAACACACATCATCCTTTTAAAATATTCCACCATTTTTTCCTTCGAACTAAAGGCTCTATACGACTCAAAGCCACACTGAATCTTTGCCCCCAATTATCCCATTAACAAATTCGTATAGATCTCAACTGTACATAACAATCACCAATTACATTCTTATCATCAGTTCATTATTCATTTATTTTCAGCCTTACTGCTTTATTTCTAGACATATGTTGCATAATAGTATTATGGAAGAGAAACGAGCAAAGTTTGCTTCTTTTGTCAATTTTATACTTTTTGATTTTGCATTCTAGAGGAAAGCTCTGTGAATTATATTATTGATTCTACATTAACAATATTTGAAAAGGATAAAATTATTCATTGTTCAGATAACTAGATTGGACCGGTCAACTCATCTTGCAAACCGGTCAAAACCGAAATAGCCATAAAACCTGCAATATCATCTACAACAAGTATCCAATTTTTTAATACTTAAATACAAATATCCAATTTAAAGCTGGGACAGATTCATATATTGAACAAAGTTGGTAAATTAAAGCACAAATTGTAATATATTTCTGAAGAGCACTGAAATTGAGGTAAAATAGATGTAGTGCTACATCGGATCCGCTCTCCAAGAAATTAAACCCAATGGGCAATGGGTAGTGGAAGCTATCCCCGGGTGCCGATCTAAAGGAGCCTAATGTAATTTGATTTCCAATAGCTAATATGCAAACTTGAGAAAACGGGTAAAAAGCATTTTTGTTTGGTTTTAAGTATGAAGTTTGGTATAAAAATGTGGTATGTTCAAAAGTCAAAGTAAAAGATTGGATTTAAATGGGAGATTTGGATTAAAAGCGATGGTTATTCTTGGTAAATGAAACCTTCGAGAATCATTGCTTCTTATAATTTTTAGGAGTTAAAAAATGGTAAATTTTCTAAAGAACCCTAGGGGAACCCCTCTAGGCTAGGCTTAGATTAATTTAACTAACGCTGGAACCTCACACGTTAATTAACTTAACCTAAGTTGATTAAGCACTTGACCCAATTAAATCTACTAATCGCAAGGGACTTCAATCTTACAACCTGAACCCCAAATTGCAACCGAATTAACCTATTAATTCCAATTCATTGGTGGAACCCAACCAATAAATTGAACCCAATAGGTTTAAGTCCAATGCCGCTCAAGTGATCAGTAGGTTTACTTGTCAATTTCCAAACACAAATATTTGACACACTGATCCACTAAACAAGAACCCTCATTTAGCACAAGATTTTAACAAGAAAACATATATTAAATGATGAACCCATACAAATAAAATATGTTCAAGTCAATAGGTGCAATGTCAAGCATCTATACAAAGAAAATAAACAAGATAAATTGTTTCTTCCACTCTAATACGAAGATATAGGATGAAATTATAACCAAATGCATACAACAAATCCTAGAACCCTAGATAATTTGAAATATACAAGAGGAAGAGAGAGTGGAGAACAATACTTCCCTTTGAAGCTTCAAGCTCCTCCCTTGAGCTCCATCACCAAGAACAAGAGAGCTTAGTTGATGCTCTCCATGGAAGGAACAACAACCAAGGTGGAAGGAATGGAATACATGGAGGTTGGAAGAGATGGAAGATGAAGAGATGAAATAGAGAGAATGAGAGAATTAAGGTTTGTGTGGGTGACAAAATATGTGTTTTGGGGTTTAATTTCGTGTTTTATAGGTCCCCCTAGTCAGGTCTAAGAGTGGGTGTTGAGTTGGGTCAGAATTAAAAGCCTAAAAAGCGCAGCTGAACTCTGCAGAATTCGTCCTGTGGCGAGGCCACGAAAAGCAACAATTGCTTTTGGTCTCTTTGAGGTCTTCTCACTGTGAGCTCGCCGTGGCCTCACCACGGCAAGCTACCTTCTTTTTTGCCTTTTCAGGAGGTTGTTCACTGTGGACTCGCCGTGGCCTTAGGCAGTGCTTCTGGTCCTTTGAAAGGCCTTTCTTCTTCACCCGGGATCCAATCTTTGGTCCTTGCACGACGCTACAAGTGGAAATCGGATGGAAAAAGGATCAAATAACCCTATAAACCAATTCATACAAATTAATCTACAGTTATGGCCAATTAACCCTAATCTAACACTAATTTCGCCTAAGATTCTAAGTTCTACATTAAGTATTATTGGATCAATATCGTATCTTAATCATGTTAATTGCCTCAAATTAGACATATAAAAGCATTACAAATCAAAGATTTATCAATTTCTTAAGTCATTTATTACAAATGGTCTCCTTTGCGCAGCTGTAAGCACACCATTACGGTACGTATGCCTACTTTGCCATGTTCATTGTCATGGATGGGCCAAATTCCAAATTCAGCTATTTAAATAATCAATTCAGCAAAATGAAAAAGAGTTATCAGGGATGATGCAAAAGACGAAAACAAGTGAAGAATATGCATGAACTAGGCAATATAATTTTCATATGGCAAGTAAATGAGGCAGCAAACCATCATTGAGTTTAAATTTTAATAAAATCTAATTAATTGCAAGGAATTGAAAGTAGAAGAGAAGCACGACAATCAAAATAAGATTCCAAACCAGCTTATTCATATTACTCATCTTCTTCCAACAAATTAAATGTATACATGTAAAACCATAAGCCACGATTAGCCCTCTTATATATATATAAGGAACGCAACGACCACTTTGTGTGTTTATATAGATACATACACATATGAGATATATATATATATATGGAGAATATAAATGCTGTTAAACCTGCAAAAATCTACAGATGATTTGGTTCGAGTCGTGCCCGAGGACCTTATGAGATATTTCATAAACCCTCAGTTGAATAGGTTGTGATACTCCCTGAGATTCAACGAACTCATTATGTGAGGATACAATTGAAGAGCACCTAACCGTTGGGGTTATGTCGGAGCAGTGTCGGCTCGAGTCCGCTCTCCAAGAAATTAAACCCGAGGGGATAGTGGAAGCTAACCCTGGGTGTCGATCTCAAGGAGTCTAGTGTAATATGATTCCTAATAGCTAATATGTAAACTTGAAAAGGCGGGTAAAAACCATTTTTGTTTGGTTTTAGTATGAAGTTTGGTATGTGCAAAAGGTAAAGTAAAAGGTTAGAATTAAAAGTGAGATTTGGATGAGAATGGGATAAAGATCATTCTTGATGAATGAGAGATTCGGGAATCATTGCTTCTAAAGATTTTTAGGGAGTTTAATTGATTTCTAAAGAACCCTAGAGGAACCCCTCTAGGCTAGGCTTAGGTTAACTTAATTAATGCCGGAACCCCGCACAATACTTAATTTAACCCAAGTTGATTAAGTTCAAAATCAAGAAATAATTGATTATGCAAGACTTTTAAATCCACAATTTGGGCCACCCCATAATTGCTCTAAATTTCTCTCTAAACCCAAATCCATTGATGGCCACCCATACAATGAATTAGGACCTAAAGAGTGTTTGCCTAATGTCTCAACACAACCAATTAATTCTTATGCCATCTCCCTCAAGCAAATAGCTTAACACTCTTAATCCACTAACCAAGCCACCTTGCATTAGCACATAATTTTCACAAAGAGAATAACAAAACTATGAACCCATAAATTTCATTAAACTCAAAGGTAATAAGTAGCAATGTCAAGCATTATACAAGAAGGAAATAACATAAACATAGTTTCTAAACCTAATGACATAAATGCACTTCAACCAAATGCAATTAATACATTCCACCAAATGCCATAAATGCACCCCTAAAACCCTAGAAAAGCATAAATACAACAAATGGAGGAAGGATTAGAACTAGAAAAACTCCCCTATTCAAGCTTCAAGCTCATCCCTTGGCTCCCACCACCAAGAATGGTGGGGCCTAGCTGCTGTCCTCCAAGAAGAAAACACCAACAAGGAAGAAGGAAGTGGCTACCATGTAGTTGGAGGAAGGGAAATGGAAGATGGAGGGGATGGAGATGAGAGGGAATGAGAGAAAATGGGAGGCTAGGGTTTATGGGACTCCAAATCTGCCCTAATGGGGTGTAATTTTTCGAGTTTTATGTCCCCCAAGTCGGGTCAAGTGAGTGGGTATTGAGTTGGATCCGTTTAGAGTCCGAAATTTGCGTGCTAATACGAGCTGTCGCAGTGCTGTTCGCCATGGGCTCGCCGCGGCGACGCCACGGCGAGCTGCATTGCTCTCTGGAATTTAGGGGTCCTTGTTCGCCCTGCGCCGCAAGTGCACGGGTCGCGCCAAGTAATAAAGTGATAAGTAGAGTATCGTTCCCACGAGGATTTGTCCAAAACCCGGTCAAACAATGATTATTACACTCTCGCCCAATTTGAGTGACACAAATGTTGAGATTGAAAATTAAATAAGAAAATAAAATGAAAATAAAACTATAAACAAGCGATTCTCCAACTTCAGGGATAAAATGGGTCCTAAGATTATCTATCCCTGATTTAACCTTTTTCCTTACGCCTTGGGGTTAAAATCACAATAATTACCAAGGATTGTGTAAAGTGGCACAATCCCGGATCGTTTCACTCAAGGAGTCCTTCTAAACTACCTAAGCTAACTAAATGTAATTGAAACAATAAAAGGTATGGGGGTTTGATTTTGAAAATTCATATAATAAAACTATTGACATTTGCTATTACTTGTTTTTGTAATTTTCTTTTGATTAAAAGGGAGAAAAGGGTTTGGATTACGGGAATTTATAAAATGGGCTTTGGTAGTGTTTCGGTGGCTCTCACGCTTCATTAAAATTGATATTGGGAGTTAAAAGATGCACCAAGTATAATTGAAAAATCCCCAAGCAACCACTAGGGGTCCACTAGCCCTAATTAATGACTAATCAAGCAACCACTTTCTTAGCCATTACTTAGGGTTAGTGTTAAGCTCCACTTGGTGTGTGTTGGAACATGAGCTTTGAAAACCGATTCCTCTCAAGAATGTGCAACCACAACATTCAATTGGATAAATTAAGCTACACAATCTAGCAACCACTAAAAATCATATAGCATCACAAACCCAATAGGAAATTCAAACATAGACATCATTCAATTAACATAACTCATTATCCAACACAAATATTCCAATTCAAAGACAATGAAAGAGGAAAAACATGTCTCCAATCCAAATATACAAGAGAAATGCAACCACAAAACTCAATACATAAGGAAAAGAGCATAAGGAAACAAATAACTCCCCTATTTCGCCCATTGAAGCTCAAGCCACCTTCACACCACCAAAGAGCCCAAGTTCTAGCCTCTCATGTCTTCAATTTCGTGCAAAAGAAAGCCCACAGCCACAGCCTCCATGAATGGGGAAGAATGGAGAAGAAGTGAGGTGGAAATGGAAGGTGGAAGGATGAAGAACAAGAAAAACAACAAGATTTGAGGTGGAAGTGAGTGGGAATGTGGGGATTTGAGTGAGGATGGAAGAGAATGATGGAAACCCTAGCAGAGGAATGTGTTTTCGAGCTTGGGGGAGGCTTGGCTTATGTTTTTCGGGCATGGGTACCCTTAAAAACCCGCCTGGAACCCTAAAAATCGTGACAGCAAAATTGCTGTCACGAAGAGTTCGCTGCAGCGAGCAAATCTTCTCACTGCAGCGAGCTAGACAGAAAGTTAGCCCAAGCTTCTGTCTTCCTGGCTGCAGCCAGGAAAGTTTCCTGGCTGCAGCGAGAAAGTTTCCTGGCTGCAGCCAGATGCTCGAAAAGGCTATGATCAATTTCTTACTTTGGCCAGCTTTCTTCTTCGTAACTTGCTCTTCCGTGCAGCCTACTTCTTTTATGACCTGCACTAAAATTACACTCAAGGTAGCATCAAAATGTTCTTGGGAATATGTAAATCAATAAATTATGCTAATTATGACCAAATTGCCCTTGATTAGTATAAACTCTAACAAAGTGTATGAAAGTCAGAATTTATCCTAATTAGGCACAATTACTCCTAGAACATGCAATAATCCAATGATTCTATCAATGAAAAGTGTATAAAAATATGGTGCAATCAATCCCCCTTGTACTTCTCAAAACTCAATTAACCTCCCCTCAAAGAAGCTCTCAATAACACCACATGCTAATCTAGGGTTCTTAGAGTACTCGTAAACGCTCTCTCGAGTCAAGAACAAGTGTTTAGTCTTATTTAAGTTGCACAACCTCTTGCTACAAACTAATAAGACCCAATTTTAATGCTCCAACCCTAATGTGACTATGCAAGGCTAGCAAGTATATCTCTATCTTACCAACAAAACCATCCATTCGTCATGCAAACTTCAGGTTCTTGCACTACTCTACCCAAGTTCTACACTCAACCTAGCTCTCTCGAGTCATAAATCAAGCGAACCCAACATCTAAATGGTGATCAAGCACTTAGAAGCATTAGGAACGGGGTAAAATAAGCACATAGATATCATTAATCATAAATTAAGAGGAGGAATCAAGAATCAATACATACAAGGGTTCAAAATAATCCTAGAATCAAAGTACTTAGCTACTCATGTTCTACAACTCCAAGGGAGCATATATATACAACATTACAAACAGAACAAGAGAAGAGAATGCAGATGGAAGAGATAAACCAAGAGAGGAAGCCCAAATCTCTCTGAAGCTCCAAGTCCAAGCCAAATCCCCACCAAGCTCCAAGCCCTAGCAGAGCAAAACACTCCCAAAATGCCCTAAAATTCGAAGAATGAGGGCTCACAACGAAGCCCTAGCTTTTATATCAGTTAAAACGCCCCTGTTCTGTCCAAAACGCGCGTCTGATACGCAGCTTGCCGTGGGTTTCGCCGCGGCGAGCCCACGGCGAAGTCCCAAAAGTTCCAGAGATGAATTGCGCTCGCCGCGGCGAGATCACGGTGAGAACACCAAAATAGGGGCAGAGGTAGATGCACTTCGCCGTGACTTCGCCGCGGTGAGGCCATGGCGAAGTCTCGTTGATTCTGTGTTTTGCCTTTCTTTATTCCTCGAGCTGCTATGGCTTCTTCTTATTTTTGTTCACTTGGGAGTTTGGTGGAGGGCTAAAATCTCTTGTTTATTGCATCAAATTATTCCTACAAAATTTACATAAAACAATATGAGAAACTAACTATAAAAACAATCAAAATCTACATAAATAAACAATGATATGCAACCAAAAATCAAATGAGCATTTTCTATCTTGAGTATGCAAGATTTATCAATGATTTAATAAAACTCATGGAAAATATGCTCAAATGACATGAATTTCTAGGAGTTATCAGTCCTGCTCGCCGCGGCGAGGCCACGGAAAGCAAGGCTCCTTTCTGCCTCTTTGGGGTTCTTCGCCGTGAGCTCGCCGTGGCGAGGCCACGGCGAACATCAGGTGATTCTACCTCTTTGAAAATCCTTTCTTCTTCGCCCGGAATCCGATCTTTGGTCCTTGCACGACCCTGTAAGTAAAAATAAGACAAAACCAAGATCAAATAGCCCTATAAATTAATCAATGCAATTAATCTACAATTATGGCTAATTAATCGTAATTTTACACTCATTTCACTTGAGAGTTTGAGACATTCAATTAGACATTATTAGACCAAACTTGAATCTTAATCATGTTAATTGCCTCAAATTAAGCATATAAAAGCATTACAAATCAGAGATTTGTCAACAATATTATATGACTAGTGGAAGATTAAAGTAACATGATATAGGGGATAATAGAGGATTCTTGTTCTCTCTCCTATATGCATTTCACTTAATGTATGTTATATTTTAATGTTGTTATGATGAGGGATATTTATAGACCATGAAGAGATACCTTAAAGTGGTGCCTTTTGAACCACTATGCCGTTTCAATCAAAGGTCACAACCATATGTTAGATTCATGAACCTCATCTTTAAATTCATGAACGAATATAAATTCATTTACTCTTAAAGATTGGAGCATGTTTGAACCTGCTATTTGTGTTTAATTTTAGTTTTGTTTACTTAATTTTAGTTTTGTTTACTTAATTTTCTTTTACTTGTCTAATTGATGCTTTATCACCATTGATTATGAATTGGGGGAATTTTGATTAACCTTAGAAGAGGGATATTAAATGGACCTATGATTGAGTAATTGTAAGATTAGAATTTATTCCAATTTGCCAATAGGATAGGAATATAGCTATTGGAACCACATAATCATATCAGGGTGAGTTTAATTTTTAAGCCTTTTGGGTAGCTTCGTTAGGATAACAAGTGTATCTTAAGAGAGGGGTGTAAGTGGTTGGGAGATCCTTATGTCTATTAATACTCTAGATTAACATGCTAATATTAAATGCAATTAATTTGGTAATTACATTGATTCGACCATCATCGTGTCGTCCTTGGGTCAAATACAAAGATATTTATAAATCGGAATGCAAGGGTGTAACAATAATGGTGTAGTTTGAGTCGTTCTCAAGGAGCCAATGTTTACCTAAACTACCTAGTGAACTAAATACCTAAATGCAAGAGGAAATGGGTAAAATCATATTTTGTTTGGTTTTAAAAGGTTAAATGCAACTGAAATAAATATTTTTGGGGTTTTAATTAAAAGAGTGGAATGAAAGTGTGTTCTTGATAAAATCACTACTGCAGAAAAGGGTTTTAACATTTGTTATTAAAGGGTTTTAACATCCTGACAAATCTCTGATTTGTAATACTTTTATATGCTTAATTTGAGGCAATTATCATGATCAAGATGCAAGTTTGGTCTAATAATGTCTAATTGAATGTCTCAAACTCTCAAGTGAAATGAGTGTTAGAATAGGGTTAATTGGCCATAATTGTAGATTAATTTGTATGAATTGGTTTATAGGGCTATTTGATCCATGTTTAGTCTTGTTTCCACTTGCAAGGTCGTTCAGGACCAAAAGAGAGGACCCGGGACGAAGAAGAAGGCCAAATGAAGGAGCAGAAGAAACTGGAGCTCGCCGTGGCGAGCCCACGGCGAATGGGATCACAAGAGGTAGAAAAGAAGTAAGTTCACCGCGGTGAGCCCACGACGAGAATGCGCTAAAAGTTCCAGAGACCATATGAGTTCGCCGTGACTTCGCCGCGGTGAAGTCCACGGCGAACTACGCGAATTATGCAGATCAGCTCTCGTTTTTTGGCCCAATCCGGATCCAACTTAATACCCACTCCTTGACCCGACTTGGGGGACTTAAAACTCGAAATTTACACCCCATTAGGGAAGATTTGGTTCACATTCACACTCTCTAAGCCCTAGCTCTCTCTTCTCCATCCATCTCCATCTTCTTCTTCTCCTTCCTTCCATCCATGGCTTCCACACCTTCCTCCCTTGTTGTTGGTTCTTCCATGGAGAGTAGCAGCTAGGCTCCACCATTCTTGGTGGTGGGAGCCAAGGGATGAGCTTGAAGCTTGAATAGGGTAGTTTTTCTAGTTCTAATCCTTCTTCCATTTGTTGTATTTATGCTTTTCTAGGGTTCTAGGAGTGCATTTATGGCATTTGGTTGAATGCATTTATGTCATTTGGTTAAGTGTATTTATGGCACTTGGTTGGGTGCATTTATGTTATTGGGGTTAGAAACTATGTTATTGTTATTTCCTTCTTGTACAAATGGTTGACATTGCTATTTATTAACTTTGAGTTTAATGAAAGTTATGGGTTCATAGTTTTATTATTCTCTTGGTGAAAATTATGTGCTAATGCAAGGTGGCTTGGTTAGTGGATTAAGAGTGTTAAACAGAAGGGAAAGGAAACAAGATTTCCCTATGAAGACCATGAGCTCAAGCCACCTCCAATCATTTCTAAGAGCTACGAAGTGCATAGTTACTCATGGAAGGAAGCTCATCCTCTCCAAGCCCCAATACATGAGTAGCTATGGTGGGTGGATGAAGGAAATTGGTGGAATAATGGAAGGAAAATGAGAGAAACGAGAGAAGAGAAGAGAGGGGTGAGCTAGGGTTCAAGAATGTGTTGAAATGAGCTTAAATTTTCAATCTAATAGGCCTCTGAATCGGGTTAGAAGAGTGGGTATGGGGTATAACCTGATTTGACTCTGAAATTCGCGTATGCAAAATTGTTGATTTTGGGACCTCGCTGTGGAGTGCCACGGCGAGGGGCTTTTCTATAAGTTTAAGAAAGTTCTGGGTCATTTTCTGTAATTTTCACCATTTGTCTAGAAACTTGTATTTTGATTTTTTTTTTAATTTTCAACTTCGTACCTCAATTTCTCCCATTTTCAAGGATCCTACAATATAAAATAACCTCAAGAAAGATGAATAGCTCCAAATAATCAATTAAAGCAAGAGTAATCACAAAATAACACAAAGTGCATGTAATTACTCTAAAACCTAATTTCTTCATAAGATATGCAATAATGCCCAAATAACATGATAAAAGACTCCAATGTGATATAAAATATGTGCAAATATTGGGATTTGTCATACATGCTCTGTGAATTAAAGAGGAGATTAGCCACTCCAATCATTTTGTCATTTGAAATCTTACAACATTAGATTAAGTATTTAGCTTTTCTTTAAATTTTTCTTTGATCACCTTTGCTCAACTTAATTTAAAATGGGAGTTTTAATGCCTAAACATCAATTGATTTGATCGTTCATGGGAATGATACTTATTTTATACTTTATTACTTGACGGCCCCACACTTGCGGAATTGTTGATTCAAATTTGTGCCTATCTCACACCCACACAAAATATTTACAACAATAAACAATCTATCTAGGTACGTAGTTGCAACTAATTTGTCTCATCATATTTTATTAGTATTATCAAATATGATTTTTTTAATATTCATTGGATACACTAACTAATATTGGAAAAAGAGGGAAAAATTAATTTTTTTGGACCTTATAGTCTTAGCTAAGTTGTAATTCAGTTGTTAAATTTTAACTTGGTACAATTTAGTCCCTATTTGATTAAGTTGAAACTGATAGGTCATTAAACTTTAATTTGTTGCAGTTTAGCCACCTATTTTTAAACCAACTTAAATTTTAGTCTTTAAATGGTTTAGTTTTCGGTTCCTTCATGAAATAGATATTTTGATTTCTATAAAATATATGGAGTAAAGTTTTAAATAATTAAAATATAAAGATTGAACTGTATCAAGTTAAAATTTACGAACTGAGTTATAATCAAGTTAGTTTCAACATGAATTTATTGAGTCACCTAACGAGATAGTAGAAGGATCAAACAATGATGTAGGACATTTGCCTCGTGCCTTGTTTTTGAACATAAATTTGTTCAACCAGGATTGAAATTTGCACAATTCAAATACGACTCAGCTAGTGTTAAAAACTTAAAATGATTTAAATTTGAATAATCCAAATATGACTCTGCTAATGAAATAGACAAGTTATTTTATTTTATGTGGTTCATTTGAAAAGTTATAAAATAACACAACCCTTTGAAATTTTTTTGCATACATACATGACTAAGCTTATGAAAGAAACCAGAATCCATACTTAGCTTGTTTATGATGTTAATTGAGTAGAGACATGCGAAATTTAGGATGCTTGAAAATAATAAGTAACTGTTGGAAATCAAGCCTTTTCATTTGACAAATTATTTGCACGCATATTTTTATTAGAGAAATTAAATTATAATAGTTATTATAATTGGTATTTTCTCATTAAAATATGTATTATAGTTTTACGTTTGTTATTGTTTTTCACGTATTACAACATTATTGTACAGATAAAAACACAATATGAGATTATTCAAATCTATTAATCTATATTCCTGCTACACTGCATTTTGTTTTTATCTTAATTACTTCCTCTGTTCCTAAATATAAGACCTAGTTAACTATTTTGGAGAAATTAAAGAAGGTAAATGAGCTACTTAACTATAACTTATAAGTTAAATAAATTAGTTCAGAGAAAAAATTCAGGCAAATCAATTTATAAATAAATTATTTAGATTTTTTAGGATTCTCCAAAAAAGTCAACCAAATCTTATATTTAAGAATGGAGGGAGTATGAAATATGATTCTCTCTGTGTCTTTTCCTCTTGTTTTCTCTAACTCACCCTACCGTCACAAACTAATGTTTTATTTGAAGCAAAGTCATTATTCGGCCAGGTCAACTTGTAATACCACAAATCAGACGTCATTTATTTCGACTCAATGCATTTAAAAATTAAATAATGATGTGGGATCTAAGAGATCCTTCGGCCTACTGACTTCGTTCAACATAATTTATATGCCCACAACAAATTGCTCTACGACAAAAGAAACAGGAAAGGAAAACTACAATCTTCAAAGACTTTAATTTATTACCCAACCCAATCCAACTAATTGAACTGAAACTTTTGCTCCCCAGGATATGATGAATCCAGATGGTTCATAATGAAAATAACTCTTTCAGTCTTACATATAAAAGCTAATAAAAAGATTTATCCTAAATATAATATTTAATCTATATTGTACCCCAAATTTGTATTCCTCATCTAGGAGAGGAATCAGAGAGTGGGGTTAGCTAATATTGAACTATTTCCATGAATCACTATTAATTCACGATCATTTTGTAACTTGCGTTTAACTGAAAGGGAATTTTGATTTACTGATATCGAGAAATCCATATTCCTGCATGCTAAATAATGCTATATCAGGATAATGACATTTACTAGATCATTAATTATAGTTGTAAAAAAACTTAAAAATTTTCATTTAGTTTCATTCTGTTTATTTTAAGATGGGTAAATATGCAATTTTGTCAATGTACTTTTTTTAAAAGAATGTTAGACACACAAAAGTATTGAAAGGAGCTAAACCAACAATGCCTCTAAATAAGCCAAATTTGACTGTTAAAAAGTTAGGTGCCTGTGGAAGTTTGACTTTAGTTGGTGACATGCCAGACAGCAATTGGTGATGCGGACACGTAAGGATTACAAAAAGAAAAAGCGAAGTGAAAAAAAAAATGGAAAGTAAAAAAAGAAAGCGTAAATATTAATTGAAAGATTCTGCAACGCCTGCGAGAAGGGCATACAAATCTACATCCTTGCTGTGTGAAGCTTCCGTGGTATAATCTTAGAGAGAAGAAGCTGGTGTTACAAATCTAAAATGCAAGTAGTCATTTGGGACTCATACCCAAAATTAACGCACTTTTGTGTCTGTTTATATCATTGTTGTAATTGCCACCCATTTTAAGAGGTCTATTGGTAATTTTACATCTTACAATTATTTTTTGTGACAGATGCTCCTCATGAAAAACTTTATTTGCAAAATTGTACATTTTCCTTTTTAAGAATAGTTTTATATAATCGTTTTCCTTACATGTTTTGAGGAAAAAAATTGTTCGGATGATTGTTCATAGAAATCATATTTAAAAAAAAAAATTATAGACACTTGTTTGAAATTACCCACTTTTAAGATTTAATTCGGCGGGCAATGGCTAGGATGAAGAATGGTGAGTTTGAATAAAATGGGCGAGAGCTCTAATTGTTAAGCAAGGCAGCTAGGAAGATAAGATTAAATGCTTATTGTTCAATTTTACAGAACAAAAGAACAAAAACGAAAAAACATATAAAATCTATTCCTTTTTATTTTTAAAACATGTACTATTATCTTTTCTTTCAAAATCCTTGACTAAAAATTAATTTAACAAAGAAGGTTTCCTATTTTCTTAATTAGCTTTTTAATATAAAAAGTTTAACATGTTAGTTTCCTGATGTAAACGGAGTAGGCAAAGTTTTATAATTAAAACGAAGACCCCCGCGGCAGGGGTGGTTGTTTCTTTCAGCTATTCCTCACCCCTGCCAATTGAGGGTGTGTTTGGATTACCGTTGGAGAAGTGACTTTTTTTAGAATGACTTTTTTTAGAAGTGACTTTTAGATAAAAGTCAGATTGTAAGAAGTGATTTATGTTTGGATTTGTGTTGATAGAAGTGACTTTTTTTCAATATGACTTTTAGAAACATGTTTGGATGATAATATTGAAAAGCACGTTTAGATGAAAAATTACTAAAAAGGGCATTATTTTCATTAAATAATACATATATAATATGCATATATTCTTATTAAAGGCTTAGTTTCTCCCTTATCTTCAGGAAAATAATTTTAAAAGATAATATTTTTCGCTCAACGGAGTATATTGTGGGAGAAAGTAGTTAGAAATTGTTATGGTAAATTTTTGGAGATAAAAGGAAAATTTTATATTAAAAGAAATTATCTTATTTGAGAATTTTAGGGGTCTAACAGTCTAATTTTCCTACCCACTTTATTAAATAATACATAACAAAAGGTGTGGGACCCAGCAGAAGTCAGAAGTCAGAAGCCAGAAGTAACTTTTTTTTACTTCTGACTTTTCACGTTGCAGAAGTCATTTTAGACCAAAAGTCATTCTGAAAATAAGGCAAACCAAACATGTTTAATTCTTGAAATTTTGCTTTTACTTCTAGGATCTACTTCTGGGTGCCAGAAGTGGCATCCAAACATGCCCTGAGTGTCTTGGCAATCTCACTCACCTCTCCGATTCTGACTCTATGGGAACTTCTAGTAGTTTAATAGGGAAAACTTAAATTAGCCATCATTAGAAGCGATTTAATACGAAGAACCCCCGAAAAGTTATGGGACATCACTAAACCCCCACAAGTGAAAAAGAAATGAAATCTTAGGGTCAAATGAATTAATTGTCTTTGTATCTTTTGCAAGGTAATTAATATGAGAATTTGAAAAAAAAAAAGTTATGTAAATTTTCAACACAAATAAAGATACTTCCAAGACAATAAGTAAATCTAAAACAATAATAGTTATAAGAATATATATCATTTGCAAGACAATATGAATTTTTAAGATATAAGTATGTTTATTTTCAACACATATAAAAGTATTTTCAAGACACTTATTTCCAACACACATAGGTATTCTAAAAGACAAATAACATGGGAATACCTTTATGTGCGTTTTTAATAAACATATGTGTATTGTAAATTCTCATATTTGTTTTGTAAATGACATATTTTCTTGTAAATCCTTCTTTTCTTTTAAAATTATTTTTAGCTTATTTATTGTCTTGCTAACCTTCATTTGTGTTGGAAATCTACATGCTTGTCTTGCAAATTCTCATATTTGTTATTTTTTGTCTTAGAAGAGACTTAGACAATAAAGTCTTTTGACTTTGAAGATTTTATTTCATTTTTAGTCTAAGGGATGCAGAGATATTTTAAAATATTTTGGGGGTGCTTTGATATTAAATTGCTTCTATAGGGATAACTTAAATTTTCCCTATTTTAAACCTTGCATGAGGCTCTAGCCATAGCCATAGTACTTTTCTCTCTCCTCATTTATTTCATAACACAAACTAATTGAAAGGCATAGAAAATATATTCCCTCCTTTTTTATTCCATCTTAAAATATGTTAATTAAATTAAATAGTCATATTGTCATAAATATAGGAGTTAATTAAGGTTGACATTTGGTCTTAAAGTGTAAGGACTTTCTTATTTTCTTGTTTACATTAATCATTTTTTGTCTAAACTAATTTATATTACTTAAAGTAGTTTATTTAACTTCATTAGTTTCCCAGAATTAATAAATTGAGTCATATATTAAGTACAAGAGATAGCACGAGTAAAGAACTCACGGATACATTATATAATTCACATATATTTTGAAACACCACGCTAAGTCCTTGGGTCTGTAATCATACATTACAAAATAACTGCTGGAGAAAGAAATTACCTGATTCATAATTAAAATAACTAATAAATTACTCTTCAACAATTGCAGCAACAAGTAGTATACAATTAGAAAGGAAAAAGAAATAGATGTTCATCATTTTCCCAAACAGATCATCACAACTATAATTAATAGTTGTGACACCGTGGAGCATCACGTGTCTCTCCTATCATCAAACATCGATTGCCAGATGCTTTGGCTTCGAGTATTCGCCCTTCTTGTGAAGCTACAAAAATGTGGAATTTAAATATCATTTACTAATTGTAGAAAATATCACCTTTTTGTTTGATATGTATGCAGATAGATGATTCGTAAACTGTAATTCATTGAGAAGCCTGGTTTTGGTTGATATCAAATGTTATTGGATCTCAAGTTATTATCAGCATTTAATTAATGTTTATAAGATGCGCAACTTGATAATAACCCATCAGCAAGCTAAAATTAAACCAAGTTAAAAAAATTTAAAAAAAAAAAATTCTATAAATCTACTGTAAGTCATACTATAGATGGAAAATAATTAGATCTCAAGTTCCTTATACCTATTAGGTCAAGTTCTCCAATATGCGAAACAAATTTAGAAGTGTATTTCTATCAATAAAGGCCAGATGGATATGGATAACAAGAAAGTGTTACTTACATATATGAAGGTTCGAAACAGCACCAAGTTTTCTTGTCAATGCTTCAGCAGAAAGAAGCACCACAGCAAGAAAGAGAAACACCAAAATAAGAGAGAACCTTTTACTGGAAGCCATTGGTTATTAATTTGGATCGATACGTATTTCACAGTACACATAAAACAGTTCAATTTAAGACAGTGGGTGGGTACGTAGTTTGGCCATTCAGGCATTTATATTGGGTGTTTTGGTCAAAACATGTGGATTCTTTGAGTTTACTTCAGATTAGAACCAGTCTTCATACGCGCAGATAATGTTGTTGTTATTTGAATGAACTAGACTCAGACGACTATGGATTACATGTTGTGTATTTAAATAATCTTGGAAGTTGAGTTGTAAATAACATTAAAACTCATTTTTCAGATATATGATGTCAACACGATTTACATAATGAACAATTCAATTTGACATCATACATAAAAATTATTTAATTTGTTAAAGACAGCTCATCTTTCAAGACTTCCAATTCAATTGTTCAATATTTATGACTGGTCTTTTAATTTTTGAAATTGAATCTAGCTTTACCAACTAAATTTTTTGAGATTTACGAAACTTTTACAAGTTATAACCTTATTTACAACTATTTATTTTTATTTTTTTTAATCTTAAAACTAGGCTTCCAATATACAAAAACATTGATGAGGAAGTTTGGGGAATGTTTTAGTTTCCGTGTTGAACGACTTTATTTTGCAAGAAGTAAAATTATACTTTCTTTTCCCGTATCTTCTGTTTCTAAATACTCCATTCGGTCCTAAATATAAGATAACATTATCTAACTTAAAGAAATTGAGGAAGTCAGTTAAATTAATTAATATTACCTGATATTCCAAAAATACCCTTAAATGAAATTTAAAAAGATAAACACAATACGGTCAGATCGACAAATACTCGCCTTGTCCCACCACACCAAAGTTCTTCATACCTGAAACTACTTGAGGAGATTGATCTCAGATTTCAGATTTTCGATTTCCAATTTCTAGTTTGTGATTAATATTTCTCTCTATTTGAGAATTTTCTACTATTCTTCAATGTGCTTCTCTGAGTTCATTATATTTTTCCATTCACTGATTTCTTTAATTTGATTTCGTCAAACTTGGCATTAATCGCAAGTACTTGACCGTATCATTCTGTAATTTCAAATTTTTGATTTCCAATTTCTTGTTTATGATTCAAGATTTCCAATATGAGTGTTGCCGATAAGATTATTGCTCAATCTTCACTAGCTTTGTTACTAATTCCTCTCTTTGGAAGTGAATGCGGCATTTCGACTATGTTGATGTCGATCCCTGAAGTGGCCATCGTTGATAAATGATCTAACTCTATGCTCATAAACTTTGATTTGAACCATAAAGGAATTTATGAATTCAAAACAGATACTATCATTTATATATACACTTTCACGAATTTACTACTTATTGTTATCTTAATCAAAGATTAACAAGTGGAAGTTTATTTGGTGAGTCTCTAATTTGGTTACTGATATTGTTTCCTTTGAGAGAGATCACATTTCTTCCATCTGAGTGAATTATTCAGTTTCTTCATATTCCTTTATCTAAGAGGACTACCTTGCAAGATTTATCATGTGTATTAAATATAAACAAAACATCACTTATTAGGCTTCAGAAAAAGGGAGTCATCGAGCGTCGCTCTAATCACATTAAGCCATTTTTTAGGGAAGGAGAGCTAGCTTTTAAAGGTGGGCAAAATATAGTTCATATAGATTAGAAATGGTTCTATATGACTAAAAAGAATGTAAACTATTACATCTTATTAGGAGAAGCTGATCCATTACGTACTGTAGAGAATTAAAACGTTATTGGAAAGGTTATGTTTTTGGTTGCTATTGCCCACCCATGGTTTGATTTGGAAAGGCACAACCTTCTCTAGAACAATTGGAGTCATTCCTTTAGTGATGCAAGAGTCGATAAAGAGAAGAAGCGTTAATGAACCCGCAGGTACACTGGAAATAGAACCTATAACTTAAGTTACCAAAGAAGTTAGCAGGTAGTTTCTCATTGACTATATTTTGCCTGCTATAAAATAAAAGTGGCCAAGAGATTCAATTGGTAAACCAATTTATATTCAACAGGACAATGCTAGATGTTATGTTGATCCAAATGACAATGAATTCTCTCAAATTGCAACAGAAGATGGGTTTTGCATTCGCCAGATGAACCACCCTCCAAACTCTCCTGACTTAAATATTCTAGATCTGGGTTTCTTCGATAGTATGCAATCTTTTCAATACAAGGAAGCACCAAAGACAATAGATGATTTGATTACAGGGGTGATTAAATCATTTGAGTTATTTCCAGCTGTTTAACAAATTCTTAACACTTCAATGTTGCATGGTAGAGCTCATGAAGAACAAAAGTTGAAATTAATATGATCTTCCACATTTTAGAAAAGAAGTCATGGAAAGGGAAGGTCCATTGCCTATTCAACTAAAGTGTGATCAAAAGTTATTACAAGAAGTGGTAGAGTATTTGAGGTAATTTTTCCTTTCTTTAAGTATTTCTTCTATATTTTCTGCTTTGTTCTTTTTGTTAAGATGTGTGCGTGGTGTTTAAACTTTTTTTTTCTTTTCCTTCAATAATTTGTCAACATGACTTTGCTAGATGACTCAATGGTGGAATGAAGAATGGAGATGAGGGTCTCATTTTATCTAAAGTAGTGATGGAGTATTTGAGGTAATCCCCTTTTTTGAGTATTTCTTTTATGTTTTTTTTTGTTTTGTTCTTTTGAAGGATCTTGAAGGAATACTTGTGAGTATAAACATTAATAAGTCCTTCATTGTAAAGATATAAATTAAGTAGTAGAATCTAACGCCCTTTTCTGTGGACCAAAACCATATTAGAATATGTGTGCATTTGATGCAATAATGTAGTCATATGTCTCTACCAAGCCATCCAGAATCAACAAGGCCTATCAGTTTCTTTATTTTCATTCGTTTATTTTCCTTTATCATACTTCTTGGCACCTTTTTTTTAATCATCAGGATTTTCTTGGTTGCCTCAGGGGCGGAATCCTTTGAACTAGAATGTGTGTTTGTTCAGGATTATTGTTTAAGTTTCAACTCTTAATACATATGCTCTTCTAATTAGCTCATCATGGAAGCTAAATTCGAGATGTGGATTATGATTTTAGATCGCATGGAAAGAATTAGGTTCATTGATTTGAAGCTGTACATGGCTTAAGTATTGGAGTTTGGATTCAAGTAGTCCTGCATGATTGGAATTAGTTTTTGTTTGTTGTAACAACAGTAATCTTAGGAAGAATAATGGTTTGTTTTGACTATCTATTATGTTTTGTTTTTTTATAATATGTGTGCATAATGCTTAACTTTTTTTTTCGCTTTTCCTTCAGTAATTCATACCTGCAACAATACTGGATGACTCAATAGAGGATTTGGAGTGAATAATGTACTGGATGAATCAATGGAGGATGTGAAGTGATGAATAGAGTTTCATGTTTCATATGTGTTGTTTGGTGTAGCCATATCTTAATACAATGAGCTTCATGTGTACTGAACATTATTTTAATTTAATTTTTCTATATTTTCTATATTGGCATTTTTTTCTAGAGATGAATTCATCACTTGAATAATTTTTTACATTGCAATTTTAAATTGTCCTTCTTAAAATTTGTCGATTGATTGATTTATTTATTTTAGTAAATTAATGTTTTATTAATACTTTTACAAAATATTAAATCTTCACCAGTATATTTTAATCTAAACGGTTGAGATGAGAAGTGGGGAGGAAATATAATTTCTCCATGGGTAATATGATTTTTGAAGTGGTTACTAGAATTTTTTTAAACAAATTTTCTATATTTAACTTGATTTTTTTACCACCGTGTGATATTAGTTTTTAGTTTTAAAATAATTTTTGTGTATAAAATTTCATTTTTCTATCTTACTTTCTTAGAGATAAATTCATCTTTCAAATAATCTTTCGTTGCAGTTTTAAACGGTCCTGGTGAAACAAATTCAGCAATTTCAATTTTATTTATCTATTTTTAATAATTTAAGTCATGTCTAGTGTATTTCAGTAATGGCTCTCTGTTTTCTCTGCATTCTGGATTTTGCTTGAGTTTTGTGTCCAACGGAACTTTCCTAAAATAGGCCAGGCAAAAACTTCAGAAATGTAAAGTTAGTTAAGCATAGGAAGAGTAATTAATTTTGAATTTTAAGTTCATCTATCGATGGCTTGCTCCGCAGTCAATGGCTCTTCATGCTTGTCAATTGATGGCGTTCAGAGCATTCTAATTTTCTTCAGAGTTTCACTTGCAGTACTCGATAAAAATGTCATTACTCGATCAAGAATTAAGAGCAACAATCGATAACTATTTTACCTGTCGATAGTTGATGATTAATCGATTGCCCACTTAGTGCTCGATGGTTTCTAAAAATCTTTTGAGTCAAGGGGTCATCGATTGATTACCAGTACTCGATGCTCAAAATCGATGCTCGATGGTTTTAAACTTAGTATTCAAAACTTGTTTCAAAATATCTTCTAAGTTAAGATATCCATAATTTTCATAGATTAATTAAGTCATGTTTGGTTATCATCAAAACTATGAAGTATAAAATATAATTTTTGTTACAAATTGTAAACACATTTAACCAAGGAAAAATTATTAAAGACTCAATATAAAAATTATTAAAAGAAAAAATTGAATTTGTAATCAAATTTTAATTACCTAATTTTACATAATCTATTGGGAATGAAATTTTTGAAACCAAAAGAACTTTAATACTCCTTGAATTTTGGGATTTATGAGAAAGAAGGGGAGAATAGTAAATAAAAATTAATTAAATTTTAAAATTATGTTTTAATAATCTTTTCAGAATATTCCTAACGGTGTTAAATGATTGGATTAAATTATATCTTTTCAAAATAGAGGGGATATTTGTGTAATTAAAACAAAATAGAAGGGACTTCAGTGTATTTTACTCAAAATGTTATGTTATAAATGATTAAGAAAGCCAGCGTGAAAAGATAACTATTCATCAAATCATGATAGCCTTTCAAACAGGAAAAGGATGAGAGATTTTTGTACAACCAACTTCTGCAACATGAGGACATCAATTCGACGTGTTACCTTCGTATAAAATGCTCATGGAAACCTTCTCATGGTCAAAAATACGACACTCTCAATATTTTCAAAGGGACCTTAAAGGGATGAATACGTAAAGAATGGATATCTTGTTTTGCTAGAACATGAAAATAGTATAGGTTTTTGCATAGAAAAATTTCATTGTCAGTGTGTGAAGGCATTCGGGCGTACCTGGAATTCAGTTGACTCACTAAATACCCACATGAAATTGAAGCACTAATTTGTACCCCGATTACGTTATACGATAGAATCACCATAAGAGGAAGAGAGAAGAGACTGGCAGAAAGTTTCCATGTAAGTTTTTGTTTTTCTATCCAAGAAAAGTTAACTTTTATCTAATCCCTTGATCCCATAAATAACGTATGGCAATTTATGCTAATTTGAATTTCAAATCATTAGGGGAAATTTATCATTTTATCCCATGTCTCTCCATAGTTAGAATAACCCCAATTCTCATTAGGCTTGGGCACTAACCCACCAACGGTGGATTAGGTGTATTTCTACATCTCCCACTTACACTTTGTGGGTTACATGTTATGGGTCAAGTCCCTTTTCCTTCCATTTTTCTTTCATACTAGATGCTCTATCGTAACCACGTAGGCATAACGTCTTCTTTTGGGTGTCTTATACTAGGAATCCCTTTTACAAAGACCAGCACAAAACAACCTTGTAGTGCAGCTCAATCATTTTAATATAGTGCCTCAGATATCCTAGACTTACGCATATACACTTTTCTCATGGCCAATCTAATCCCTCTTAAGTCAAGTTAAAACTCAAATTGCCTTTATCATATGCATAGTGTCCGCACTTTTATGAAATTAGCAAACTAACATCATAATGGACCGGTCTCAAACACTAGCATAAATATGCTTGTAGTCCAAATTTATGTTGATGATATTATTTTTGGTGCTACTGATGAATCTCTCTGTGAAGAATTTTCTAAGATAATGTAGGGAGAATTCGAGATGTCTATGATAGGAGAACTAAACTTCTTCCTAGGTCTTCAGATCAATCAAAAGAAAGATGGGATATTCATTTCCCAGACAAAATATGTCAAGGAGATCTTAAAGAAGTTTGGAATGGATTTGTCAAAAGAAGAAGACACACCCATGAGTTCTACTATGTTACTGGATGCTGATATGAGTGGAAAGGATTTCAATCAATCCATATACAGAGGAATGATTGGATCACTCCTATATTTGACTGCTAGTAGACCAGACATCCAATTCAGTGTGGGAATGTGTGCCAGATATCAAGCTAAGCCAAAAGAGTCACACCACAAGTGTGTTAAAAGGATTCTGAGGTATCTGGTTGGAATTCAGGAGCTTGGATTGTGGTATCCAAGGGGAACTCAAGAATATCTCATGGCCTACTCAGATTCATATCATGCTGGGTACAAGACTGACAGAAAAAGTACTAGTGATCAGTGTGAATTTCTTAGAGGTTCTCTGGTGTCTTGGTTCAGCAAGAAACATAATACAGTGTCTCTATCGTCAACTGAAGCTGAATACATCACTGCTGCAAGTTATTGTGCTAAGTGCTATGGATCAAGCATCAATTGAAGGATCTGAGAATGGAATTTCCAGAAGTCCCAATCCTCTGTGACAACACTAGCACCATCAGGTTAGCTAAGAACCCAGTACATCATGCAAGAACAAAGCACATTGATTTTCGACATCATTTCATTATAGATCATGTTCAAAAGAAAGATGTCGATGGCCAACTCACTTGCAGCTGGCAGATATACTCACCAAACCTCTTTGAGTTGAACAATTTATTTACATTAGGAAAGAATTGGGAATGGTAAATCCCAATGAGTTGTAAAAATAGTATCAATCTCTTAATCCTCTTGAATTTATTTGGATTTTCACTATATTTTGATGATAAAATACTGACTTAGGCATCGGAGTGGCTTGCAAATTCTTTGTAGGTCATGTTGCACGAAAATACAAGGCTAATCGATGGCCAGTACTTCCCATCGATTGACTCAGATGCTCAGCAATTGATTAGACATCGAGTGGGCCGGGGATCGATTGTTGTTACAAAATTAAAAAGCTTCAAGTAAAAGATGAAAAATCCCAATCGAGTGCTAGTAACCCAATCGATTGGACAGGCCCAATCGATTGCAACATCGGCCCATCGATTGCAAACGCGATCAATCGGAAGCTTGGGAAGGGGCAATCGAAAAGCAATCAATTGCTCAGCGTGGGAATCATTCGAGCACAACATAAATCCATCGATTGCTAGGGAATCAATCAATTGAGCACCTTCACCATTGATAGAAAATTCTTGCACCCAATCGATTGGGAAACTTACCAATCAATTGAAACTCCAGCCGTAACTTTTCTCTCTCCAAAATCTTATATAACTGCCTTTTTTTTCGTTGCATCTTCTTGCATTCTCTATTCATCAATCTCTGCATGTGTTCAAAGCAAAAACCTGTAACCCCTCCCAAAGATTACACTCCTGCATTCAAATACCTTCAAACCCTTTCGAAATCTGTCGGTTGCACATTTTGATTGCACCCATCCCTCTCTATAAAACCACAATGCCTCCCAAAATGATCCTACCCAGTTCAAAACCTACCAAATTTACTCCTGAGAGTAAAAAGAGAAAAATCCATAATGAACTTTCAGAGAAATCTTCCAAATTTGTTCCAAAAGTACAGAAAGATAAGGTTCCCTTACCTCCAGACGATCCCTCTATTACATTAAGGACTGCTCCTAATAGATTTAAAGCACAAGTCATGGCAGACTTAGTGAAATCCTCTTCTTAGTGCAAGTCATCATCCAAGAAGCAAGTCACGATTGCTGACTCAGTGAATACCTCACAGAAACACTCTAAAAAGGGGAAGGTTCAATCCAAGTCCACTCCAGCCACTTCTGCCAAGAGCAAGGGAAAGGCAAAAGTCAGAACCATTGAGGAATTTGTTGTCCCTCCAGAAAATTTTGTTATAAAAAGGGAGTTTCCCGTTAGTGATCTCTACAGGCACAGAAGTATCAACAAAAGGACGTGCTGCTTTGACCTAGATCATCTTCACCAAATGGGTATCGATCTATCCCTTTGGCTGCAAGAATACAAAGAATTCCTGAAGATTAAACTACCATACAGCCAAGAAGTAGTGAGGAGCTTTTATTCCACCATGGAGATCAACAACACTCATACCACCAATAATGAAATTGTAGACATTGAAGTTATCTCTGTTGTCAGAGGGAAGACCTTTTCTTTCAATTGGAAAACTCTGAATGAGTGGTTCAAGATCAGCAATTCTCTCCACAACCAGTGGCAAAAGAAAGAAACCAGATGTTCTAGGACCTATCAACTATCTGGGGAAGCCAAAGACTCCTGTAGTATGAAGCCTACAGACATGCCCTTCTATAATAGGTTGATCTACTATGCCTATTCTAGGTGCATGGTTAATAAGGCAGGTAACCTGAGTCAACTACAGCAAGTGGACAACCTCATCTTGCCTGCTTTAATTTGATTAAAGGAGACCCTATGAATCTTGGGCAGATTCTCACAGAGTAATTCAAGACCTTTAGGGAGTCCACCAGTTCCAAGACTCCTATCCCTTTTCCTTAACTGATATTATTCAATCTACAAAAGAATGATATCTAGTACCTAGAGGAAAACGATGTACATGAGATGCCACTCTTCTCAGGGACTCACATAAAAAAGATGAAGATGGAGATCCCTGGTGCACCATAGGAACCTTCTGCACCCAAGCCAGTCAGGAGTAAGAGTGCACCAGTAGAAGGCTTTAGGGCAGTTCAAGATGAAGCCCAGTCCTCAGTTCCCACCACTTCTGCACCATCCATGTTTGGATCTTCCATAAGGAGTATGTTCTCAAAAGAAGTGATAGCACAAGAAGCTACAAAGGTGACAAAAAACTTGCAGCAGAATGTCATCCCCAATCTGGTGGAAGAAATCTTTCTGCAGAACCAATCTTTGGAGGACATCATACTAAAGAGGTTGGTCGCAGCAATGAATGAATTCCTCTATGGTACCCTCCATCAAGGATTATGGCACATATGTCTACCAAGGTTATGATGTAGTGGTAGACATCATCAAGCTCTTAGAGGCAAGAGTGGCAAATGTGGAGAAGATGCTAGGCTTTGTACATCCATATGAAAGAAAGGCTGCTGGACCAAGGTTTATGGACTCAGAAATGGGAGGTCCCTCTACTCAAGCAGATGAGGCTCACTCACAAGACTCCTCCCCTCATCACTCTCCTATCCAACTTGACACATCTTCCATCCTTCAAGCCCAAGCCTTTCCCACTCCACCATCTCTAGTTCCCCAAACACAAGCCACACCTCCAGCAACCAAAGATCCTTCCCCTCACACCTCCTCTCAAAACTCCCCACCCAAATCCCCACAACACTCTCCACCAAAATCACCTAACCTTCCTCTCTCATTCCTTAAACCACTCAAACTACCACTACAGATCCCTTCACTCCCAGATTTATTAAACCACCCTCTCACACATACTCCAAACGCAAACACAAAGCCTCAGTCATGTCCCCAAACCTTCCCTCACCAGTACTCTCTACTCGTACCTCTGACACCCATACCTCCACCACCTCAGAGCCCTCTCCCCTAGCACAAAGAACCCTTTTTAATGATGACAAAAAGGGGGAGAAGGATAATATAGCAACAGAGCAGAAAGACCCGGCAGATCAAACTGAGGAGATCTCCCCTGATGGCACTCTGAGCCAAATTCTTCCACAAATCTATGAGCTGGCAAAAGAAATCAAGTTAAGCATAGAAGAACAGGTTTAGGTTGAAGATTTGACCCATAAAGAACCTAGACCTTGCAACATTTCTCCCTCAGATACAAGTGTTGTACTGGAAAGACAAGTTCCCACGGATGCAAGTGCTGAGGAGGACATGAGCATGGCCATAGTGCTATATCAGGAACCTCAGCCAGTTTTAGTGGATACCTGGCCTCATCACCATCAACAAGTGGAGGAGCTAGTTGAAAGGATGAACCAGAGCCAGCAAGAAAGAGAAGCCAGAGATGCAGCAAGGGATGCAAAGGCAGAAACTGAGAATAAGGCTCAAGTTAAACAGGAAAATTTTCCTCAGCCCGTGATTCCTAGTTTGAGGGTTCAAGAGACAAGTGTTTTACAAGGGCAAGCCAGCTGAGAAAGATCCTATCCAGACTACCTCACAATTCCTGGAGTCTGGTGAAGGAGAGAAAGGGCAGGAGGTCCAGTCTGTGGTCAAAGGAAAGAGGATCAAGATGATAGCTCCTAAGCCTCAACCAAAGATGACAACCAGAAGAGGGTTCAGGGCTTTAAAGGGGATAGTAATTGAAGAGCTCAAACTTGCTTCCAAGACTACATCAAAGAGGAAGGCAGCACCTAAGGGAAAAACCTCTAAGCCTCCTCCAAAGAAGAAGCAAAAGTAGCTAAGCTATTTTGAGAGTATCATGGCTAAGACTAAACCCCCATCTCCCAAGAAAAAGAAGGCTCCAGTAAGAAAGAAGAAGGTTAATCTTGAACTTGAGATCAAAATAGAAGAGCCCTCAACTGATTCTGGAGGCTACAGTAGTGAGTCAGGGGACTACGATCTGAAGACTAAGTACTAGAAAAGATCAAGCTCAGACTCAGATTGAACCATACAAACCCCCCTTACTTGCATTCATCATACATCTGTCTTTCATTCTTTATTTTGAGTCTTAACTGATAGTATTTAACTCTGCAGTTCTAATGCTTATTATGTTTGAATCTTTATGTATATGATATGAATATGTACTTACCTTAATTGCATAATAATATCATGAGTTATATGTATCTGGTTCACACTTGTCTTCTGAAATATATCTGATGAAATACAGTGAAAATACTCATCTCATTATCTCTTAAACTTTCAAAATTTTTCTTTTATAAAGCTAAGTATGTTTTGTCATCATCAAAAAGGGGAAGAATGTTGAACTCTAGATTTTGATGATAACCAAACATGACTTAGGCTATAGGATCATGATATCTTAACTTAGAAAAATATTTCAAGAAATAGTTTCTCAAAATCTAAGTTAAGCAATCGATGGCTCAAAACGGCAATTGATTGGAGTTGAGCATCAGCAATCGATGACATATCGATTAGCGAGTCTTAATTGATACAAAGTTAGAACAATCGATTGTTGATCCAAGTTTTCAGAGTATTCAGTCAGACTGGGAAGGATAGGCAATCGATTGGCATGAACAATCGATGAGAAATCGATTGGAACTCAAGTTCAAACCAAAGTGAAAGCAATCGATGGCTCTTCGACAATGGATTGACATGAACCAATCGATTGAGAAATCAGGCAATCGATTTATGCATATATATTTTAATTTATTCGATAGCTAACATATCCATCGAGTGTTGCAGATAGCAATCTAAACCAATCTGAAGGCAATCGATTGAGGACCAGAGACAGCAATCGATTGGCATACCTGGCCATCGATTGACACTTGAAGTTTTTCAAATTTGTTTCTTTTCTCATGTTTAACTAACTTTATATTTGCAAGTTGTACCTGTTGCTATTTTGGTCAGTTTACGTTGGACACACAGAAACATAAATAGAGAGCCATTACTCACAATGAATATGACTCTGCCATACTACGTTGAACAACAGAAGAGAAAGAAAGATAAAATGCAAATCAAATTTGTTTCTTTTCTCATGTTTAACTAACTTTATATTTGCAAGTTGTACCTGTTGCTATTTTGGGCAATTATGTTGGACACACAGAAACATAAACGGAGAGCCATTACTCATAATGAATCTGACTCTGCCATACTACGCTGAACAACAGAAGAGAAAGAAAGAGAGAACGCAAATCAAAATGACTCTGGAGCATTAAATGAAACTCAGAATCATCATCAAACTCCAAAACTTCATCTCTCTCTCAAAGTTTCACAACAGCTATACTAGAAACTCAGACTTTGCACCAATGGGCAAAAATTTCCAAGGACTGGAGTATAAAAGAGTTGAAGTTGAAACTGGTTGGTAGAGAGTATTAAGTGATATCCAACTACCAATTTCCTACTACATTCAATTCAAGCCTGAGTTCTCTCATTTGTTCTTCAAACTGTATTCTTATCAGCTCAAGAGTGTAAGCAAGTTTTGTAATTTTGTAAACTTCCTTATTGAGTGATTTCTTGGGATAGTGGGATCCTAGAGGAATGGTTGTAATCTTACAAAGTGTAAGGGGGAGAGAATTCGATGCGATAGAGAGATCTTACTGAGAGAATTCTCTGAGGTGTAAAGATATTTAGGAACCTGGTTTAATCCTGATTCACTAGTGGAACCCAACTGAGGTTGGAGAATTGGATGTAGGTCAGAGTTAGGACCAAACTAGTATAAATCCCTTGTGTTTGTTTTAGCTGCATAAAATTTTTAAAATACACAATTCACCCCCCTCTTGTGTATTTCATGCCAATTTTCATAGTTGCGGTTTTTCCTCCCAAACCACCACTAACTATGCCTGTGGTCAAAATGTCATATTTACTTGCGGTTTCTACTTGTAACCGATACTAATGCAACATTACTGGCGTTTTTAGTATTCCGCTACTAATGGAACCACCACTAAAGCTTGCTTTTTTTTGTAGTGCAAGCTTTTAAGCAAAACAAATAAGCAGGAAGAGGCAAAGAGTGACTCAAGTGACTATGCCTCATGCTTACTTAGCCAGTCAAAGATTTGTTGAGCAAAAATAAGATAATGATATACTTGACATGTTTAGTAAGGTTGAAGTGAATGTGTTTGTTTGATTTGATTAAAAATATTCCTAAGTATGCTAAATCACATAAGGAGTTGTGCACATGTAAGAGGAGTTTATTTCCAACCTAACAAGAAAGTCCAGTTATCCTCTAGTATGTCCGCTTTGTTTAAGTCACAGGTTTCCATTAAGTGTCAGGATCCCGGTTCTTTTACCATTCCATGTACCATAGGTAGGACTACCATCCCAAATGTATTGCTTGACCTAGGAGATGCCATTAATGTCATGCCCAAGTTTTTGTATAGGGCCCTAGGGATGAAAACTTTGCAATCCACCCCCATGATATTACAACTTGCAAATAAGACCGTTAGGCATCCTGATGACATCTTAGATGACATTCTGGTGAAAGTGAATGATTTAGTTTCCCCCCCTGATTTTTATGTGCTTGATATGCCAAATACCCAAGGGGAAGTTATGCTACTTTGAATTTCAAATCATTAGAGAAAAAATTATCATTTTTACCATGTCTCTTCATATTTACATAATAGCCCCAATTTTCATTGGGCTTAGGCCCTAACCCAATAAGGGTGAATTAGGCGTGTTCTTTTTTTTTTATACACTGGATTAGGTGTATTCCTACAGTAAGTAATAATTTTATTTTAGAGGACTACTTGGATATGCTACATAGGATTTCTAGTTTTACGATATAATAAGTTTGCTGATTGTAAACTGGTACTTATCTTTTTTCTATGTAATATATTTAAAAAATATATTTAGATCTCAGTACACTGTGTTAGTAATTAGATATCTCATACACAATATAAAAACTTTAATAATACCCAAAAAAAAATTTGTAACACAATATAAAAATTCTAATATTAGTTAAACAATATTTTAGATGTGATCAATCAAAACAAACTTGAATGATACATTCAAGATTATTAAGATTTTTTTTTAAAAAAAAGAAATTGATGAAAAATTCAAAAGATTCGCCTAAATCTCAATAATTATTGAACTTGTAAGTTCAATATTGCTTTGTTTATGATTGATGGGGCTAAGTTGTCAGATTAATGGAAAAGTTAGACTTCCCTCACTCGCTTTAATATACAGGGTTAAAAGTAAAAAATACATATGTGATTTTATGTCAAATGTTTATTCAACTTCAAATGCTTTTTTTTTGTTCAAAAGTAAAAATAAGCGTCCAAAGTAAGCTCAAAAGTCACAATTTCTGTTAAATAGGTACAAAAGTATACATGTGATTTGTAACACCATACTTTTAAGACTCATTTCCAAGCTAGATTAGATATGAGAAACTTATTCCAGCTTGTATGAGATTTAAAATATCAAAACCACAACTTTTTCAAACTTTTCTTTATTTTTAGAAAATTCTAAAATGCAAAAAACTTTTCCAATAACTTTGAAAAATCATAAATAATTGCAAAAAAAAATAATAATTTTGATATGGTCTAAGTCCTAAATTAAAGCTTGATGAGTCCTCCTTTAAGAAAAATATCAAATAGAATATGCACCAACTCATATGATACAGTTCATTCATTTTCCAAATATGGCTTCGCTCACAAGCCTAGAATTATTTATGTGATTGCATGATTTTTAACTGGAGATATACAACTCCACTTCATTTTATTTTTGGGTTTCCAGAAATTCCTCTATGTTTAATATTTTACATAAATATTTTGGGGCAAAAGAAATTCATTTACTATATCTCAAATTGATCCATGACAAACAGATTATTATGCTCGAATTGATCCATGACAAACAGATTATGTAGGAGATAATAAATGAATTTCTTTTTCTTTAAAATAGTAAATAGCTTTCTTTTGCCCTGAAATATTTGTGTAAAATATCATATATATATAGGGCTTTTTGAAAACCTAAATTAATCGGAGTTGTATACTTCCAATTAAAAATCAACCAATCACACAGTAATTCTAGGTGTATGAGTGAAGGCAGATTTGGAAAATCAATAAGTTGTACCATATGAGTTAGTGCACATGTTCTATTTGATATTTTTCTCATATAGAGGACTCTTTAAGCTTTAATTTGGGATTTGAACCATGTCAAAATAATTTTTGTGTAATTATTTATGAGTTTTCAAATTTATTGGAATAGTTTTCTGTATTTTTTAGAATTTTCCAGAAATAAAAAAAGTTTGAAAATTTTGTGGTTTTGATGTTCTAAATCTCATAAAAGCTTGAATAAGTTTCCCATTGTTAATCTTACTTGGAAATAAGTTGTAAAAATAGGGTATTACAAATCACATGTGTATTTTATCTATTTAATGGAAACTGTGACTTTTAAGTCTAATTTGGAATCTCATGGTCTCTTTTAATCTGGAAAAAAGCACTTGGTGTTGGATAAACTTTTAACAAAATCACATGTGTATTTTTTACTCTTAACCTTAATATATAGAACCCCAAACAATCATAAACAAACCAGAATTGAACTTATAATTTATATATATATATATATATATAATTGAAAATATAATCTTATAGCTAGCACTTCTCATAAAATGAATTTATTATAATGCTCTTGTGCAGAATGGATTTTTGCTAACTGTAAATAGAAGAAAGTAAATAGAAAAAAAAGGGCTTCCGAAGTGAAGTTACACCTTGCTTCGTGCCGGTCACGCTTTAATATTTTGGGGCATGACACAATTAGTTAAAAGTAGGTATTTAACATGATGAATGTTAAATTAGTAGATAAAATTTATTTTTATTACCAATTTTAACTAAAAACATCGTTTTAGAATATTATGAGCAGAAATAACATTTTGGAATTAAGCGTGATTAAGGCAAAATGCAAGGGCAATCCGAGTGTTTTATTCTAAATTTAATGATTCTATGTTTTTTTTTCCCATGTAAATAATTGCCATGAGGTCAGAGGATAGATTTAATAAATAATACTCCTCCAAGATCTAATTACTGTTTTGAAAATTTTAAAATAACTAAATAAACCAACTTTCAATTAATTGTATGAATTTTTTTTAAACTAATTTATTTATTTAGCTTATAAATTACTGTAATACTACACAATCTAATGATAATAAAGTATACGCTTGAGTAGTATGAGATATCAGTATGAGTTGGTGGCTGGTGACTAATGGGTCAGAAGATGGGGGCTTAACACTACACTATTGAGCTGTCGAGAATGATGTGAAGTCGTCTTCTCTTCCTCCTACCAACCGAGCCATGTGAAACATGCTGCTCTTCTTTTCGGAATTCTGCATTGTAATGAAAGAAATTGAAAAGGGAAAAGACAGAAACGCATGCGGCGATACCGTTTTCTTCGAATCCTGAAATTAAGTCATACTTCGCGACAAATTCATATTTGTCTCTATCATCAGCATTATTAGCCGAAAAGAACAAATTCCTTTGAACTACCCATTAGAAGTTTCAGTTTATTTTCGCAATGTTCGGTGTATGTCCCACGAATTTGGCCTCCAACTCATGCTTCATCCTCAATCGATTGCATTGTGGCATTAGGGAACCTTGATGAATCTACGAACAGAAGGTGCGCTTTATCTTTCATCTTTAAATGGGTTTGTGATCAATGATGCTGCAACTTTTTCAGGCTTATGTTTTGGTAAATTCTGAACAGTGATCCTACCTCAAAGAGAAATTTCATTAAAAATTAAAAGAGAAATCAACACTGTTTTTAATAGTTCTGACAAAAACAACATATACTACAAATGCTTAGATCGACTGGCTGTCAGTTGTTCTACTTAATGAGTGGTCTCGAGAGTAGACTGTGTATGTAGCCGCGATAATTCATTGGATAAATCCAAAAAAGAAACAACATATTATAATGTGAGAATTTTGCTGTGCTAAATTGGGGGAAAAAAATGTACAGGAATATGTTGTTGCTGTGTGATTGGTAGCTTCTAAGGCATTCTTCCAAGTTATTTTTCCTTAAAAACAATTTAGCTCTGATGTTGATTATTCATTTGAGTTATTTTCTATCTATGTTTATTTGTGTATTCTGCAATTATAAATTATCCATGATTGGAGAAATTTCTAATTGTTTTGTGAATTACCAAATTATACTGTTCAACAAAATCAATCCACAGCTTACTACAACCCGAAAAGGGAAAAATGACTACAAGTAAGTACTCCAACCACTTGCGTGCTTAAATCATGAACTTTGAGCTGTCTCCACGTCAATCATGTGTGTTATGCTTCGCATAGTTGGTCGTGATTGAGGGTTTGTTTGTAAACAAGAAATAGCCAAATTACTAATCAAAGCCAATTCTTTCAATTTTTCTTGCTCTGTAGGAGGTGAAATACGTGGGTCTAAGATCTCTTTGAAGTTGAAGTTTTGAACACCATATGTTTGCATTTGAGAAATTAGATCTCCTGGATGCTTTCCTGCGAGAATCTCAAAAGCCAAAACACCGAAGCTAAATACATCACATTTTTCAGTCACTGCTTTTGTGTATGCAAGCTCTGCGCCAGCAAGTTGTGGAAGAAAAAATTAGCCAATTACATTAAATATGAGCAAGAGATATGATATTTTGGTCAATTATTAAAATTATTTTGTAAAAACTATTTTTGAAAAAAATAAAAATTTGAAACTAATATAACTGCTCCAAGAATCATTTCTCAGATTTAAACTGTAAACTAGAAAGCTTTATTTAAGATGATCTTATGTAGTTAAACCATTATACTTGCTTTTTGAAAACTTTTTTAGTTGTGAAGGAGGCTGTTACGAGTTAAATTAGAGTGAGACATAGCATATGAAGCTAACCTGGAGCTGCATAGCCATATGTGCCTGCAAAGGTAGTCCAAATATGTGAATCTTGCTTCAGGAACCTTGCTGTGCCAAAGTCTGAGACATGACCTTCCAGATTTTTGGACAACAATACATTCTTGCTTGATATGTCTCTGTGGATTATCAGTGGGTTGCAATCATGATGCATGTAAGATAAAGCTTGTGCTACTCCTTTAACAATTCCAACTCTCTTTGTCCAATCTAGCTCAGTAGCTTTTTCGCCATCTCTCAGCACATCATTTAAGTTCCCTCTTTCCATGTACTCATAAATCAAAAATGTGTGTGATGGGTCTGAGCAAAAACCATACAACTTCACAATGTTCCGGTGACGTGTTTCAGTCATGGCTTCTACCTCACTTTTAAATGATTTTATACTTTCAATGTCTAAACTGTCTGCTTCACATCTTAACCTTTTTATAGCAACTACTTGACCTCCTGGCAATACCACCCTGTAAACTTTTCCTAATGTTCCCTCTCCAATGCAGTAGGTGTCATCGAAATTCTTAGAAGCTTCAATTATATCTTCATAATTAATTCTTCCATTGAAATAAGATATTGAAAATGAGCTTTTTCTCTCTGGCACAGAACTCTGTTTAATAGATCTTGTCTTACAGCCAAAAACAAAATGCAAACTAACACTGATGAAACAAGCAGTGCACCTCCCAAAGAAGCAACAGTGGCTGCTATAATTGTCTTTCTGTTGCTCCCACCTCCAGGTTCCGTGTATGAGACATTACAAGGTTTTAGGCCTTGTATATTCCCACATAATTCTTTGTTGTTACGTATATCCACTGGATTGGAAGAATTGAATATGCCCTTATTGGGTACAGGACCCTCCAAATTGTTGTAGGAGAGGTTGATGCTTGACAAACTCAACATTTCATCAAGGGAGTCTGGGATAGAACCAGATAGATTGTTGTGAGAGATATTCAAGCTGATGAAATTTTTCAGCTTGCTAAGATCCGCTGGAATTTGGCCAGAAAAGGAATTATAACTCAAATCCAACAAATCTTGTAAGGCTGCAAGATTTCCAATTTCATATGGGATTGTTCCATTCAAGTCATTGTTGCTCAAATTTAAACTTAGCAAGTTTGAGCAATCCCCTATTTGATAAGGGATTGGTCCTCTTAGCATGTTTGTTGACAAGTCTAATGTTTGCAAATTAGACAATTTCCCTATGCTTGCTGGTATCAATCCTGAAATTTTGTTGTTACTCAAAGATAGAGTGGAAAGGCTAGAGGAATTCCCTATTTGTTGGGGAATTTCTCCTGATATTTGATTTGATGACAGATGTAGCTCTACAAGTTGATCCAGCTGAAAAATCTCATAAGGTATGGTACCCCTTATTGAATTTCCAGACATACCAAGATATTGCAAGTTTTTGCTGCTTCCCCAATTTGAAGAGAGCTCACCTTGCACGTTATTGTAACTGAAGTCCATGTAAGTAAGATTAGGATACACTCCAAATTCTTGATCTGCATAACCCCTTAATTAGTTATATTCCATCCGAACCCTATACAAGGATGGGCAATCTCTCAGGCTTATTGGGATTGGGCCAGTGAAACTATTGTAGGCAGCACTGAAATTGACTAGCTTACCACCTTTGCAAACTTGTGGTGGTAACTCTCCAGTGAAGTTGTTTTGAGCAAGATGTAGGACAAGTAAAGAAGAAAGGTTTCCAAATTCTTGTGGCACAGGACCATATAAATTATTTATGTGAAGGAACACTTGAGATAGATTAGTCAATCTACCAACACTAGGAGGAATTATACCAGAGAGTTGGTTCCCAGACATCCTGAGAACACTTAAATGTGTACAATTCCCTAGAGATGGGGGAATAGGTCCAGAGAAGCTATTCCCATCTAAAGCTAAAACAGTTAAATTTTTTATGTTACCTATTTCATCTGGAATTCTACCACCAAGCAAGGTGTCCTGAAAGAGGAGATTTCTGATTCCTATCAGTCCAATCTTGGGCTGATCAGAACCATCAGGGAAAAGACGAGGGTCTAATATCCCAGTTATGTTGTTTTGTGAAGCATCAAACTCGTAAACTTGAGTCAAATTAGCAAGAGAAAGAGGTAAAGTGCCATTGAGGTAAATTGTTGAAGGGTCAAGGTATTGCAGTTTAGAGAGCACTCTCCAATGTTATCTGGTATACTACCAATGAGGTTGTTTGTTTTGAGATCAAGGCGGAGAAGATTAGGAAATGCAGAGAAGTTCAAGTCTTGGAGGGTACCTTGAAGGCCAGTGTAAGCCAAGTTTATTGCAATCACACTTCCTGAGGAATTGTCACATGTTATTCCACGCCATGAACATGGGCTTTGAGCTGCACTTGAGTTCTGTGCTGGACAGACCCATAACTCCAGAATTGGTTGATCTGGAAGACTTTCTTTGCACTTTAGAAGTGCCTCTGTTTCTGTCTCTCCTGAAATTACCACACAAAGGACCAAGGAAACAACAAATGTAGCTTGAACTGCAATGTTAGCATCAACTCTATGCTTGTCCATTATTGGTTTTTTTTTTTTTTGGTTGAAACTGGTTTTCTCCCCTTATATTTTGCTGCAAAATTTATGCTGTTTTCAGGGGATTAAAGCAGGACTATGTTCTTTTAGATACATGAATAGTTTCTATGTCATTTCCTTTGCAACTTGCTTGAGAACGCAGCAGCATTTGTTGTCGATGTCAAACTGATTGACAAAAGATATTATAATTTTTGAATTACTCTATATTAGAGCAATTTGTTGGTTCTAATGGTTTTGAACCTTCCCTCTGTTTTTGATATTTTTCTTGTAAACTAATAGGGTTGCGTTTGTTGAATATTTTGTGAAGGTTGGTTTGTTGGTATTTAGCATTGACATTTTAGGATTTTGTGAGCGAGATTTATTGTTTTTGACTTTTAGCATGTACTTGTTGTTGAGTTCTACTTTTACCTTGATGGCATCATCCATTTTCCGACATTATGGATAACAGACCACGCTTGGTAATTTGTTAAAAGCTTTTTATATTACAATGCATATTTTTATATTACTTTTTGGAGAATTTGTCATTATAACATTCGATTATAGTCACTCACTCAGAAAATCTTTAATAAATCACACAATTCCGGAACTATAAATGGTGTGGATGATTTCTAAAACTGTGCGTGATATATAGGGTTCATCTACTCATTAAATCATACATTTTATTTATGTGAAATTTCTAAAAAACAATAATATTGTTTTAAAGTTATGGACCATGTTTACTATTTTAATTTTCCTATTTAACTACTGGTTTCGCTATTTGTTACTCTTTTTCTTGGAAAATTAAAAAAAAAAAAATATTAGGCCTACGTAGCTTTGGCAACCAGCCGCCTGAGGGGTGTTACGGTTTTTTAAAAAAATAAAAAATAAAGGCAGGGATGTCATTTAACAACATTTCAGATTTTCAAATCAGTTAATTATATATAACTGATTTAGAAGTCTTCATGCTCAACACCCTCATTTATCGTTTTATAAACTTAAAAGATATTTTGTCATTTTCCATATCAAATTATTTTTACAAGAAAAAAAAAATGCTTACAGCTCATATCAAATTATTTTTACAGGTTTTTATGACAATTATTTTCACAAGTACAAAATACTTACAGCTCTATTAGTTTAATGACGATAAGGGTCATTTTTACTCTAAAAATTTTGTTAGGATCAATTTTACACCGGAAGTTTATAAAATATATCAATGTCACCTGCTTACATGCATGCCACTTCAACATCCTTAGACCCATTATACTACTGAGATATGGCATGCCTCATCGTCTTCTCTCTCCATTCGTTCTATCTAAAAAAAAGAAAATACCCCAATGGCGGCGGCGGAATGCGAGGGATTCTTCCCGAAAAAGCCCTCGCCTACTTAGAAAACGCATTGAAGAAGAAATCAGGAAACCCAGACGATTGAATCACCGATTACTTCGACGTCGCCATCGGCGTCGGAGGGATCTTCACCGCCATGCTCTTCGCCTCCAGAGATCACCATATTAAATCTAAAGTTGAGGCAGAGGAAGACGGAGTCGGCACAGCAGAAAGTTGCAGAGAAGGAAGTATATAATGGAAGTAAGTAAATAATTGCAGAGAAGGTAGGTAGGGTTCAAGCTCTTCTTTAAGAGCATTGTATGAACCCAATGACGAAAGGGTTATGGATGGTTGAGGAAGAAGCATGATTGATTGAAATTGGCCTTTCTAATCTATCTGGTTGGGTCGGAGAGACCTGGGTTGTTGCCAATTGTGAGTGAAGGATGGCTGGGGGTTGAGTGGGGTAGGGTGGGGAAGTGCAGGAATTTTTTTTTTTTCCTTTTTGGAGAGAAGATGATGATGTGGCATGCCACCTCAGCGTAAGGGGGTCTATTAAGGATGTTGGAGTGGCATACCATATAAGCAGTTTGATTAATTTAACGATCAAACTTAACATTGACAATGTCGGGGTGACATTGATACATTTGACAAACTTTCGTGGTAAAATTAATCCTAAAAAAAGGTTTCGGGTACCTAACGATACTCAGTGAAAACTTCTGGAGAAAAAGTGACCCATATCCCTAGTCTACTGTCAAGTTCTAGATAACCTTAAATGATTTGTTTTTAATAGATAAAGTTTAGGAGAGTTGTGTTTTAGCTGGTTAGAGCATACATTTATACTCAAAGAACATAAATTGCCTACTAAGAAGGTCTCTACATTGGCGGACATTTGGGTTCACAATACAGTGGATTATAAAGAAACTCTTTACCAATTGGATTAATCTTTGTTGGTATTGTCATCTTTACATTATTTGTACATGATCTTAAATTGTATATTTACATGCATTCAATATTCACAAAATAAGAAGTTGAATTAATTCACCAAAGTTGACCTTTAATTGCTTGTATATATAGCTTTCCTATTTTCTAGTGGCTGATCAATATATTAATCAAATTTGACCTTTGAATCACAAGATAATTTTTTTATGAAACTAAATTGTATTAATAAAATCTGATGGATGCAAAATGCAATACGTGAGTTGTCCGCTGATCAATATATCTCTAACATTTTTAAATTCGTAAGTGTAAGAAAGCAATAGTATACGCACCCGAAAAATTAGTATACAGGCAAGAAAATTCAAACTTTTGACAGTTATGCCTTTGAATTTAATTAGGTTTTAGGAATGAACTTTGATGTAGCTATTTCAAAATATTATTAGATCATTTTTCAGTATTGTCAAGATTAATGAAGAGCAGTGTTTTTAAAGTTACTTTATTTTCACACGTCGTCAAAGTCAAAACAATATGTCTAAACAGACTTATTTACTATTATTCTTTTCTATGCATCAGACTAATTCAATATTCTATTCATACTAACAGATGTTAGCTGCCTTAGCTAGCGTTGGCATGTCTAAACTGGAAAGAAATACTTGCCGGTCAACAAATTCACCTCAAAATTGTAACAAGATAATTTAAAATAATTTACAGAGTGGATCGTAGATATCTTTTATGTTTTATTGAAATACATAAATTTTTAAGAGAAATTCTTGTCTCATTTTGGGTTCATTATTCTGAATATGAATGTGTATATTTAAAAATGGAAAAATTCTTACATGTATTCTCGATAAAAAAAAAAAAAGAAATATCATTCGTTATAAACCTATCAATTATGAAGATATTTTTTGAGAAAATTAATTAATGGTGTTAAGGAAGAAATATAATTAAGATGAGGTCACACGTCCAGAGATGTAAATAACAACTTTTGGCCGTGAAAATAACAATTTGTAACTAGGTGGTTAGCAATGAGATTGAACTAAATAGCAGGCTAATATATTGTTAAATTTAACGGGACAATTTCAATTCTATAATTTTTTTTTTAAGATATTCATTTTTCTGAGCGACTGCAACCAAATCTTATGTAAATATAAACCAATAAACGATTGAATAAAATTCCCAATTATTTCCTCGTTCCCCATTAGGCCTTCCTTTTCCCGTCTCACATGATGAGCTTTGCATATTTCAAAAGTTTCCTTTTTCTTGTTGATTGGGTTGATTTATTTTTCTTCCATCAAAATTGCTCTCAATTTGGTTTGATTTTTCAATTTTCATTTTGTTAATTAAAACATTAGTCCCTTTAATTTAATAATAAAAGCATAAATCATTTAGCCCCTAAAAGGACCAAAGCCTCTTATTTAAACTTAGGGAAACAAAACTAAAATAAGAGCTAACTTGATGGACCAATGATTGTTCAAACCCTTGTTGAATAATAAAGTTTGAATTACTTTTTTCAGATTTCAGTATCCTTTCATTTTCCATTTGTTTATATATACGCATGCCTTTATAATTTTAATTTATTTTTTTTAATAAAAATTTGCAGTAGTAGCATTCGCATGGCTCGTGGAAATTGAACGATTATAGGGCAATCCAGGTTGAGTTCTAAATAGATAAACGGAAAAGTATAAATAGGTCTTATACAAAAAATTAATGGGTAAAGTTATTCCAATGGCCTGAAAAAGCACGTAATACTCTGAAGTATTTGGTGGTTGATTCAATATAATGAACTACTTTCATGTAATACTTTAAAGTATTTGGTGGTTGATTCAATATAATGAACTACTTTTTTAGTGTATATAACACCCTAAAATATTTTTTGTTTTTGGAGTGGAAGTTGATATATATATATATAATCAAAATATGTACATGGCGGTTTCTAGTATTTTTTGTAGTTCACCTAGCACCTAGTACACCATGAAGTATTTTTTTATGTTCCTCCATAACACAAAAAAATAACAAATACATATTTTAGGATATTGAATATATTTTCACTTTGAAGAGTTAAGAATATGGTTGAAATTGAATCTAAAAATTACTTTTACGGGAAAGATTACTCCTGAAAAAAATATACGGTAAAATTGCACCACAATATTGTGCTGGACACACATTAAAATACGTTAAGATTCTAATGAACCACAATATTATATGGTTTTGAATACCATATAAATAATATTTGGCCAATAAAAAAAATTACCATATAAATACTTAATGGATACCGGATTGATCTTAACCCAAAAATTAAGCAATCTAGTTTTAACGAATGACAAATGCAAAGGTGGATGTTTTAATGTAAAAATAACTTAGTGAAATACATTAACTGCCTCCATGTTTTACGTCCATTTTATTTTATAAATGTATATAAAATGTCATTAAAACTAAAATATTTGTTGCTCAAGCACATTCTTCTATACTTTAGTATTGTTATCTACCCAACCATTAACCATTAACCATTAACTCTTGAACTTTTATTTTGAGCAAAATACCCTCTTTGACATAAGAATAATTTATGCATTTATATTGTAAAAATTATTTTATAAAACCAAACATAATTTCAATGCATATATTGTCAAAAATTTTAATATTTTAATTTTTTAATCATAAAATTTTGTAATTATAATATTTAGCTACATTTATTGAAAATTGTTTATTTGTGTTTCTTAAAAATGTATAAAAATAATTTTCAAATCAATATTTTTATTTATCAAATAATATGAATATATAAATTTGAGAGATCATATAAACCATTTAAATTTATAATTTTTTATTTTTAAACACAGTTGTTCTGTAAACAATTTTCAAAACAATTTTTTTATGTATAAGTTTACTAAATTACTTGTAAGCATATCACCTAATAAATGTTTATAAAAAATAAAATTTTGGAAAATAATTTTTTAACACTTTTCAATAAAATTTTTCAGTCAAAATTAGGAATTTTAGCATGACGAAGGGTAAATCATTAAATAAAATTCATATAAATTTTGTAAAAAATATAATTTTTTGTTGTATTATTGAAAGAGTTAACTGTTTGAATTTGAATGTAAGTTTTCCAATTAAAGGCCATTCGATTATAATGAAGGCTAAAACAAGATAAGTTAACAGTATTTTGTAAAATAAAGGGAAGGCCATTATGGAAAATTAATTTATTTGAGAGGTATCTATAATTCTACCGTAAACAAACCTTCCCAGAAACTTATTGTGGATATTACTAAAGCAGAAATAAGAATCCAGATTAATTTTGAAATGAAATGATAGTTGATGGTCAAATGTAGAAGTCAATAAGAGCTTCTTGATTGTTATGAATATTGTTATTAAATTAGTGGATGCCTATAACTCCAAATACTTAAGATTCTTTTTCATATACCTTCCAATGAATGGCTTATGGAAGTTTCTCATGATTATTGCCATTATACCTATCTTTACTCCTTTGTAATAATAACTATAGACTTTAATGTGGGGACTGGGGAGACCTATAAATAGAGGCAAAAAATAAAGCATTGTACTAAGAATGACAAGTGAGTGAGAAATAATGCTCCATTCTTTCCTCTTATAATGTCTTATCTTGTTATCTCATCTTCTCTTCATCTTCTTTAATTTGTTCTTATTTTATAACATTGACACTTTTTTAGAAGCATTCTTGACATTTTCTAATGTTAACAATAAAACCTAAATCTGGCGATAAATTGGGGGACTTATAATTGAAATTGACTTCCTTAAATAGAGGGGACTCATCATTTGCCATTTTCCTTTTTTAAAATTTTTTTTTTCGACCAGACCATTTTCCTCATTTTAAATTTATAATGCATTGAATAATTCACATTACATCTCAATATTTGTAATGTATTGTGATGTAATGTTATTTTCTATTTTATATGTTTACTTCAAAAGAAAGAAAACAAATCGAAATGTGCACCGTTGACATATTCAAAATTGACTAAACCCTACCTCAGAAATTGATAAAGTCCAAGTTCTATACATATACCAATGATATACTGAAAAATATTAAATTTATCATAAAATTGAATCACTTTAAAATATTGAATTTATCCTAAAATTTAAATAATTTTTTATATTACCCCATTAACTAAATTTTAAACCAAACATCATATTAAGATCAATATGATGAAGTCACGCGACATAGTTAACATCTTGACCTAGTTTAATTTTTAACAAAAATAATCATCGTTTTATTATGACGCATATTTGACTAAATCTTTTCATTAAATTCGTTCGCTTGAATGCAGAGTGTCTACCCCTATATATATATATATATCAATATGTATGCTATCGATTCTCAGAAGTTGTATACTTGAAGATGGTTGAAATAAAGAAGCTTATATGCAAACTTGCTTTGCTGTTTGTTCTTCTTTTCTTCGTGAAAGTCTCAGCAGCTAGGGCTCCAGCATTTTGGATATCTGATCATCACATAGCACGTAAGTGATCAGGAATTGACTATCACATGCACTTAATATTTATCCTTTTGTGCAGATTAATCTATAATTTAGCTCATCATTTAAATCACTTTCCTAGCAGAGTTACTTTGCAATATTTTTAGATCATGATCAAATTGGTTTATCTATTCCGTCTATATATGTTTCTCAATATCAATTAGACAAATTTAATTATTTTCTTAAAGAAGGGTGAATCAAGTGTTAGAACTGAAATTGAAAGTTAATTCTAACCTGTTGGCAACCAAAAAAAACAAAAACGTTAATTCAAACCTATTGAACAAATTGAAGTGATTCAAAAGATAAAAAAATAAAATACACACCGAAAAACTTATACTCGTTTTTACCATCAATCTATGAGTTTAGATAACTAATTTACATGTATTAAAAACCTAGTTAAATTAGTTTTATTTATTAAAAAGGTATATTGGTTTCATAAAGATATATTTTTAATCACTTTTATTGGAAATTACACCCGGAAAGGTCGAAATATGGTTATCTAACCCGGACAGGCCCGGTCGGGTCAGCCCGGAACCCGCCAACCTGGCCACAAGACCGGTCCAAGTTGATTACTAACTCGGGTGCACCCCGGGCTACCCAGTGAGTTGCTGGGTTAACCCGGTTTCCTCTTTTTTTTTTTTTTTTATGAATACGAATTGAAGGAAGTAATATTGGTCAAAGTTAATAATTATTTTGGTATTAATAACTATTAGTTTAATTACTAAATGACTGTAGACATGAATATTTTGTTATCATCTATCTATTTTAATATTTTACTAAGAATAGTATTCAATGATTACTTTTTATGGTGTCATTTGATGTTTGATTGTTACTGTAATGTCAATATATCAATTAAATTGTAAAGAATTTTGAATAAATATATGATTATTTTGTTAGTGATTTAATGTATTGAATTAATATTTAAAGTAGAAATTATTTAATGTCAATATGATATAATGTCAATTTGTCAAACCAACTGTAAAGAATGTAGGATATTATAATTATTTTTTATAGTGATTCAAGGTAATAAAATGAAATTAATTGTTTAGAATTTTGGAATGTGTGATGGGATTTTAAGTATTTTTTATTTATTATTTATTACCGGGCTGGCCCTCCAAGTCAACCACAGTCTAACCCACTAACCCTTAACCCACTGCCTCGACCGAATCAATGGTCGGTCTAGGTTTGATTACCTTGGTTGAAACACTCTCTATATGTGCAAATTAATAGGTACTATTAATTTCAAAAATGGGAAATAAAGTAGATTAATGTCTTACATATTGGAACAAAACAAACCCACATACTAAACTCATATATAAGATTGGACTACTTATTTCTGTTTTTTTTTTCCTGATGGGTTTACGAATTTCAAAATTACAAAAGTAAATATAGTAGATATTATATTATACATCTACCTTTTCCAAGCTTATCCTTTCCACCATTTTAACTATATATATGTGTGTGTATGTTTTCTAGCTGGATTTTGATTGATTCTCTCACTAATTAATGCAGATAAAATTCGCCGAGCTGATGATATTCCTATCGGCCACAACTACCGACATCTTTAGAACTAAATATGGCCTGAGAGGTTATATAGGGAAATAATGCAATAACAAGATGTGAGATTCGTGTGTAATTAACTCATTAATTTGACATGAACTGATCATATTATGATATGTTTGATTTATAAATTGTGTGTTTTAATTTAAATTATACTTACATATGTGCTTTGTGCAATCTTGTCAAACTCATGCATTCAAACAAATTTGTGATCGGTAGACTCATAAAAGTTTACTTTGATTAATAAATTTTGTTAGTAAATAGTTATTACAAGTATATAATTGAATAAATAAAATAAATTTTTTTTAACAATGATGTTTGAATAAATTTTAAAATCAAATAAATAAAAGTAAATCCATCAACATATATTCCACAAAATTTCTACGAGCAATTTGACATGGTTTTGTAAGAAAAAAAAAATACAAAAGTGTAAAATTTAGAGTCAACTTACAAGCTTAACAAGTATTGATTTGTTAAACATTCCCAATTTAAGCAACCTTATTATCCATGCATCAATTATTTGTCGCCTAACATGCGCTCCAAATTTTTTTTTTTTGACTGAAAATACTTCTGCTATTGACGAAGGTAAAAGGAAAGTTCAGGAGTGATTGATAGGGGAAATCAAAGTAACAAAACAAAACAAATAAATACATGAAAAGCAATATATCAGATTCTAAAACAACGTAACTAAGCATCAACCAACGCCAGATCGTTGCAATGAGGGGGAGGAGGACACACAGGAGCTCCACAATGATCCCATGTAAACACTCACAGAGACTTCTTTTCTCATGTTTGGAAAGTGTATAAGCAACAGGTTCCATATAAGCCCTCTTGCCATTTTCACTAACTATTGGATGTAACCATTGTCTTATGCCCATTTCAACCAATTTTAATTGTGCATTGAGTTCGTCCTTAATCTTCTCTTGTCTGTGCAACAACATACGGACAAGACTATCACTGATGTTTTTCTTTACATGCATCATATCAATATTATGCCTCACATCAAGAAATTGATAATACACTAAATCAAAGAAGATTTACCTCTTCTTCCAAATGTTCTTCTCAATGCCAGTTCCTGTCTCTTACCGAAGACCATATTGACATTCTTAGTAAGGCGGTAAACTTCCTCCCCAATTAAGGGCTTCAGAGGAGATCCATACAAAGTTGAGCCATTAAATCATTTCTTTCTCTTACATTTGCATACAAGAGTTTAAACCTTGGTACAATTGGAAGGTACTATAATAACTTCAAAGGTAACCCTTTCTTTGCTCAACATTACTATCGACATCCTTCCTCAGCTTATAACTTGGAGTATTGCATTTTTGACACTTTGTTAGTCCTTCATACTCACTCCTGTACAACACGCATCATTAGGGCAAGCATGTATCTTCTTATACTCCATGCCCATCTTGTTGAGGACTTTTTTAGCCTTGTACATACTATTCCAAAGCACATTGCCATCCAAGAACATATCAGTCAAAGGTTCAAGCATCTTTGAGAAACTTGAATCTACCCATCCATTTTCTGCCTTCATGTTCAACAATGTTAGCATGTTGGTCAAGCAAGTATACTTAGTATGCCCTAGGAACAATGGTGTCTCTACATCACTACGCAAGTTGTGATACTCATCTACTTCTCCAGAAAATGACTTTTCCCCTATATGATTGATCATGTTGTCCAGTCTATCAACACCTTCATAATCCATTGTTTCTATATTTTGGGAGGTGCAAGCATGTATTGTACTTCGTAACTCCCCATGCCAAATCCATTTCTTATAATGAAGATTAATCCCATCACAAAAAAGGTGATGCCTTATATCCTCAATGCTCTTACGATTAGCTTTTTTACATTTCACACAAGGGCAAAAATACATTCCATTCTTGTTAGGCACATTTGTTTTACCGAATTCAATAAATTGTTCCACCCCAATCCCATACTCTATTAGTTTTCAATGCATTCATTCAATGCTACTATAGAAAATACTTTTAATGTCCGTTGCTTAAGGCCTTTAACATCCATTTTGAAGGGAAGGTCAATCTCAGTGATGTTGAAAAGTGGACCTTTTAACGTTACTTTCAAACAATGGACGTTAAATGTTATACTTTTAATACCCCAAATTATACAAAACAAAGGACATTAATAGTCCCAAAGTAGCCCCTCTTAACATACCTCATTAACTATAAGAGACGTTGGACGGGATTATCGACATCTTTCACTAACATAAAGAGAGACGTCGTTTCTCACACGTGGAACTTTTAACATCACCTATTATATAATAAGAGATGTCAATCAACACCTCAAAGAAAGAATGTCCCCTACTATATAATATGAGACGTCAAACTTTTCTTCTTTTTTTTACCATTTTGTTCCTTTCTTCTGGTTTCCATCTGCATGCTGCAGAACTCATAGTTACACATATACTCATATGGAAACAACACCTACAAATTAACAAAATTAGTACATTATTCAGAAGTTTATTAATACAACAACCTAGCTAACTAATCAAACTATTTAACATATATACATTGGAACTTGATAAATATTTCACACTACCTGTCAGCAATCTTCCCTATTTCATCACCGAGTGCATCAAGCTCATGAACTAGTTAAGTCTTTGCAGGTCCACCAACTGTTGGGATGGCTGCAACAGGTCTAGCCACACAAATGGAAAATTCTGTGTTTATTCAACTAAATATATTGTACATATGCTCACTTTTTACCCCAAACTTGAAAGGAAAAACTCTGCAATATGATCACGAATTGGATAAAGCTCAGTGACTGGGTTAAATGAGCTAGTTGAACCATAAAACTACAATAATATGGATGTGATTTCAAAAAAATTAGATAAAATATTATATCTATGTATTAACTGTATCAATCACATGTAAGAAGTTATAGATAAGAATTTAATACCTGTAAGAAGTTTTCGGTACATTCACTCTTAATATATATCTCAATTGACTAACATTCAAAGAAATTAAATCAAAAGTACTTACTTTAGGTCTTTGTGTCATGATGTCATCAAAGGCTTGATTAGTTTTTTCCATTTGATGCCAAAGCTAAACTCCCCTGAAATTGAATAAAAGTTAGAACATATACATGAAAATAATTTATTTAGACCCAAAGTAATAAATAATTTATTAAAAATTAAGTCAATAAGACAGTTTTATGCTTGGAGTTTATATTACGCCTTAATGTGTCAAACCAAAACAGACGATGATCCCCAGGGCAATCGATAGCTAATGCCCAGTGACAACTGAAAGACATTAAAATTATTATGTGCACATGAAAAGATAACGTTTACATATGTGCATAATGATGAAAAGTTGGCAAAATGAAATAATCAAACTTACTCTTCAAAAATAGGCACAAAATAGTAAGCTCCGAGATTAATTAACATTTGATGCGTGACATATGCCTACATTGTGTCAACATGATTCTGCTTCTCCGCCATGGTCTTGAAATCATCTCTCCTCACCAAGGCCATTGGATTAAAGAATCAGTACTCCCTCCTACCTAAATCGTCGCATAGCTTGTGGAAATACCTATAATAGAATAATTGAAATTAGAAAAAGGATTGATGTACAAATATTGCAAAGACATAAAGAGTAACGATCACTTACATAATCACTAATTCAAACAAGTCGTGGTCAAGTTCCTCCATCTTCAAAAAGTGCACGACATCCTGTTGATCATCAAACCCAAATTGGTACAAACAATCAGGACTAACTATTCCTAGAGGCATTACAATGTTGACGTAGTCCAAGTTTGGCTGCATGTCCCGCATGACATATAGAGACTAATATCTGATAAGGCTTGCAGATGATGAAAAAAAAATAAAGGTTATATTATTACAAACTATAATATATGAAATAATCAATTTCAAACTTAAGTATACATGGAGTCTTATACCAAATCGAACGGCACTTTGCGGAGTCTTGTGTACAAATCGTCTAGGCCACAAGATGAATAACCCGATCACCTCTCCTAGTGTGGTGACTTTCTTATCAGGAAAGGGTACAGATGCCCCAGCCTCATTCTTCTGGAAAGCTTTAATAAATACCTTGACTTGGTCCTCCTGAATAGGCATATTATGGATGAAGGAGGCCTTTGGGAACTGGCAACATTTGGTGACCGAGCACTGGTAAGGGACATCCAAATAGAGATAACGCTCCTCTCTACTGTCTGGGCCATCTGGTGTGGGACTTGAGTTGTCCTCATGTATTGATCCTAATGCCAAAGTCTGATTGTAGCTTTCTTTGTCGCTTGGAATGACGGTACCGATGAACTCCTGCAAGAGATGAGAATATACAGAGTAAGCCTAATTGATGAACTTGGAATTCAGTAATTAACATATAGTGGATGCTCAAACCTACTGTCCCAGATTATGAGAATGTGAGGTGAGTCCAAGTTGTATGGTAGACGCTCGGACCTATGCCTCAACATGTGTCCGAATATGCTCCGCCATATGCCCCGCCTAACATCCCAACAAATTTAATTAAAGATAAATGATAATTTAAGATTTGAATTGGGATTAATTAGCGGGTTTGGAGAGCTTTTAATAAATTCATAAAAATGGAAGTATTTTAGCTATTTTTAAAGTCCTAGTTTCTCTCTTAATTTGAAGAAATTTTAGTTAGAGAAATTATTTTTAGACTAAAAAGAGATCCTAGTGGGAGAAAAATCTTAGTGGATGTTTACAATGAATTTTAGAAAGTGAAAGAGAAATTTTATCTTAATGAAATACATCTTATTTTGAGAAATTAGGGGCCTATTGGTAATTTTCCCCACCCATTTAATCTATTCTACCTTTAATTCATTTTTTCCTTTCTTCTCACCCTTCCTGTGTGTTCCTTCTTCATTCCCTTCCCATCCCTCTTCTTCTTCGAGCATGGGTGAGGGAGGGAGAACAGAGGTGGCAGGCCACCATAATGATGCCAATGAGGGTTATTGGCTTCCAACCCCATCCTCTTTTCTTTCCTTTTTACCGCCAAGTTGCCGTGAAAGAGAAAGGGAGAGAAGAGAAATGAAGGAGTTGGAAGGCTGAGGAAATTCAAGTAGAATAGGGCCTTTTTCCAGCAACTTCAAGTTCGATTTGGGAGCTCTATTATTGTAGGTAAAATTCTTTAGATCCTTCCCCTTTATTTTGCACTTGATTTCTTGATTTTTCAAAGAGTAAGTTAGGGTCTTGTTTGATTTCAAAAATTCTAAAATTGATTGGAATAAATTGGTTGATTCTACTGGGTTATTAAGGTTATATGATGATGCTAATTTGGTCAGTTTGGAAGGATTTGATCCTAGGTGAGATTTTGCTTGCTTAAAGTTGGATTAAGATGGATTTCAATCAAGAAATCCTTTGAATTTGGGATTTTAAACTTGATTTACGGTTTATGGAGGGTTGTTTGGGTTCAATGGTAATGTTGGTTGAATTTGTTGGGCTTAATTTAGAGTTCGATAAAAATTTGGAAATTTTAGGTGTTTTGGAGAAGTAATATGTTGTAATTGGTTAGTTGAGTGGGATTGATGAAGAATTTTGATTTAGAAATATTTGTAAGGAAATCAGTGGTTAGAGGAAGTGGAAATGAAAGAAAGAAGTGGATTTATGCTGCTTGAGTAAATTTGAGGATGGTGGCTTGCGTTCGGGCTCTGATAGCAGTCTTGTTAACCTCTTGAAATTTATTCCATTTTAGCACATTTTCCTATATTTCTTACACTTTTTGGATGGATTTATACATATTTTGATGTACACATGATAGGAAAATGTGCCAAGTTGATGTTGGGTTAAAGTCATTAAATTATTGATTTAAATGTGAATATTTTACCCTCTTTTTATCAACTTTGGTTTTGTAGATCTCATTGCTTGTTAGGCGGTTGAAGCCAATCAATTATACCATATTTGAGTTGCATTTGAAGCTAAAATCAAGGAGCAAGAAGTGGAAAAGAAGATTTAAAGCAACCAAGAAAGCTGAAAAGAGAAGTTGCAGAAAGTTATTGGCCACAGCTGAAAGTACATGCAAAATTCCTGGCCACAGCCAAATCCTGAAAAATTCCAGATAGAGAGTTATTGGCCGTGGCCAACCAGTGCAAGCAAAATTTTTGGCCGCGGCCAAAACTGCTGACAGACTGCACAGTGAAAACTCTAGCTCGAAAATAGGGTTTAAAAACACTCAAAACTCTCACTCAAACACATTCTTTTGACTTGGGCTTTCTTTGGGGGCTACTTGGGAGCATTTCTAAGCTAGGTTTGAAGATTTTCAAGGAGATTCAAGTGGAGATTGAAGATTTGAAGAGATTCAACCTCATTTCCCTTGGTTTTTCTTGTTCTTCTCTCTTTCTTCTCTGAAATTTCTCCATGGCTGTTCTTACTTTCCAGATTTGGATATTCTTCTCCATGAGTGGCTAAACTTCCATTCTAGGATTATTTTGAACCTTTGTATGAATTAAGACTTGATTCTTCCTCTCTTTTGGTAGTAAATGATATTTATGTGTTGATTTTATCCCTCTCTTCATGCTTCTAAGTGTTTGGCCACCATTTAGTTGACTTGGTCATGTAGGTTTGACTTGAGAGAGCTAATCTATATGTAGAACTTGGTTAAAATCATGCTTGACTTGAAATTTACATGATAAATGGAAAGTTTGTTGGTAAAATAGAGATATCTTTGCTAACCTCGCATTATCACATTAAGGTTTGTTTTCAAATGGGATTTTCATTATTTGTAGCAAGAGATTGTGCATTTTAATGAAAAGATAAACTTGATTTTGACTTGAGAGAGCTTAGTCAAGTGCATATGAACCCTAGAAAAACACATATATTCATGGAAAATACCATTTGAGAGGGAGTTCTTCATGTCTTATGAAATGCAAAGGGGATAAATAATCCTAGACCCCATTTAATCCTTTAAGTCAAAAGAAAGAACCATTATTTTTATCACTTTCTAGTTTTTAGAAATAGATTTTTACAATTTCTTTACACAACCCAAAAATATTTTCTTAGTTCAACTTGATTGAAATCACTTAGTTTTTTGTTTGGTCAAGATTTTAGTCCAAATCTCTGTGGGAACGATATTTTATATTACTTGCGATCCGTAGGTTTGCGGTTAACACTTGATGGCGAACAAGTCTATAATGGGGTTTTGTTGTGTGAAGCTTGGTTATTGTAGCAGTTATGATTGGATCTGAAATTTATGACAAATCATGGTGACTTCATATTATTAATATGTTTAGTGATGTTTAATTATAATGTTGAGCGATTAAGTTTGTGGAGAAATGTGCTGGATTGAATTTTTAGGTGTTTAAAGTTTATGAATTTTTGCAAAACTAGGGAGGTTGAGTGAATGATGATTTTGTGGTGAGGTGATGCTTGTCCTGAGCTTTATTGAGGTTATTAATTGAATTCTAAGGTGTTAATTGTTAAGAATTTGGTAATTTTAATGATAATTGACCTAGGGATTACTTTGTTGATATGTATGTTGGGTTCATATTGGTGGTTAAAGTGTTGAAATTATCATGATATGATAGTTGTGTTGAGTTGGATGATGATTGTGGATGAAGTAATGATGGTTTTCATGTTAATTGATATTGTTAATTGATGGTTGCAGGTTTGAATTGTGAAATTGGGAGGATTTGTCATGGAAGGCTAGTTTGGCCTAGAGGCAAGATTATGGGTCTAATAGGTGTAACGAAGAATTAACAGTGGTTTGAGAAGTTTAATAGCGTATTATGGATTCAAAAGTTGTGGTTAATTATTTGAGGTGTTTACCGATATGATTGTGGATTAAAGATCAATTGAGCAGAAAGGCAATGTTAGCATTATTAGGGAATTTCGGTCCAATGAATGCAATGGAGAATAGATAGTGCCTTAGGCTTGATAAGAGATTAATTTAACTTAATCAAGCCAAATAGACGTGAATTGTGTATTGACTTTGTGTTATTGTATTCTCTAGTGATTGTAGATTCCGTTGGATTGGGATGAGCTTGAGGACTACACTATTCTGGTATTTTTCTTGCTTTTGGCAAGTTTAGGTAACCACTCTTACCTTACTACATTGGTGTGTGTGTGACATTATTAGTTGGGATTTTTCTAAATCCCTTTTATATATGTATGTATCGTTTAGCTACAAAATGGATTTCAAAGTTACTTTCATACAAAATAGTCTATGGGGTACCTTTGGAATTACTACTATTTTAATATAATGATGTTTATTATATTATATTATATGTAGTATCATATTATATTATATGTAGTATCCTAGCTGGCTGTGTTGTGGTAATGGTTATTGTTAAATTGATGGTAGTGGGTGAACTATGGTGTGACATTTGAGAATATTTGTTGATGTTGTTGTTGTTGCATAACATTGAAATGTATTGCTGCGCAATGTAACCCTCAGTTGCCCAACCGAGTACTTATTTGTACTAGTCATTCTGAATATAGACAGGGACCTTTGTTCTTTATTATTATAGATAAAGACCACTCCTTGATTATAGACAAGGAGATCCCTATCCTAATTATAGATAGAGGGGAGGATGCCATCCATATTATAGATAGAGGCATAGTGTCAAATCATGATTATATCTATGGTATTAAATTGTGATTATAATTACTATGACGATAAGATTTAATGTGTATATTGCAAATCCTGTGATGATGTGGTTATATATACACTCTGTGGTGATTAAATATTTCAAATGTGGTACTTCTTAGGCGATCTGCTAACCCATGCTCACTCTTGTATTGAGTGGAGTTATGCTTACTGAGACATGTTTGTCTCACTCTATCTTGGTTTACATTTTTGCAAGTGATCATGCATAGAGGGAGACACAAGGGATGGGGACGGGGCCGACTGGCCTGCACTAATCCAATGAGTCAGCCGGTGGATTTATTTTGGACAGTATATCGTACATATTTAGGCTTTCATACGCTTCTGTGCATTTATGTTTTTGAATGATTTTAAATCTTGGATGACTGTATTTGGTGTCTATTTGAGGTGTTTACTTGATTCCATTATGTGGCTGATGATATTATGGTGTATTGTTGTGTTTTAAGATGGGTTTATGTACTCACAAGTATGTAGTGATTGTATGGAGTTTGTGGTATTTATATATGTGTGTGTGTGTGTGTGTGTTGGTAGTACTCTTAATATGAGCTATGTGGTTATATTCTGGGATTTTAGGCCTGAGGCACAATTTGTGTGATTAATGCTTAATTGTACATTCTTGTTCAATAACCATGTTAGATGAATACTTTCTAACATGGCTATGATAAATGTTTGTTTGATATAATAGTTGAGATTACAGGTTGATTTTTATTAACCATGTCAGGTGGCTCCTTATCTAACATGGTTCACTAAAATTGTTAATTAAGTTGATTTTTATTAACCATGTTAGGGGTAACCTTTCCTAACATGGTTAGTCTTTAATTATAGTGTGCATGTTGTATTAAGTGATTTCCTTTTCTATCATGGATTATATTTGAATCATTAGAAAGATCTTTTTCTAACTATATATGATAGGGCTACTATTGTAATTGTATGAAGAATTATTTTCCCTATCATGCTTAGCAAGGTAATCATGATTGGATTCTGATTGTTAGTGGTTTATTTATGATTAATAACTAGGACTTTACACCCTGTAAGAGCTTCTTGGACCTTCATCACTACTTGTTACTAGACCTGTTCCGCCACCTGCTCTTGTAACTATGTAGCCACCCACTTTTGGATATGGGCCTCCATCACCCCCCGAACCTTGGCCACAATCTCCTCATTTAATTCTCCATAGCTGAATGATCAGAGTTTGTGACTAAAATCATTGGTGAGCCCAACATTCTTTGGCTCCACGATAACTTGGCCGGGGTGGTTGGGCTTCCTTATTGCAGTGGCCAGGATATCTATCCTCCCAGATGGTGTGAAGGACCCTTGGGTAGATTACTTTTCAATTTTGTCCTACAATGACCAAAAAATTCATTAGTTGCAATGTACTATAAAACCATAAGTTAAATGAATAAAAAAAACAAGTAATATACTAACAATACTCTTTACAATCACTTCAACCTTTGGATTGACGAATTTTCCTCCTTTATGCTTCCTTCCCTCAGCCCATTTCATATGATGTGGGAGAGGTGTGGCGGCTCTACAATAATGGTAGGATCAGATCGTGTCACTTTCTCCATTTCTGCTACTTGTGCCTGGGTCTTTTTTTTTCTCCAGCCACTTGTAACCCCTGAGACATTATGTGCTTGTAGACATTCTTTGCTTGTTGCTCCAGCTATTTTCAGCTTTCCTTTTGCGAAGTTAAAACTAAGTTAACTAATATAATGTGTTATAAATGCAGTTTTAAACTAAAGTTAAAGAGGTATTTATGAAATATAAACACTTGGAACTCAGGCTCTAGCCATGATGCAACAAACTTCTTCCAAGTCTAGGTCAAGAAAGGGATAGGTCTGATAGGGATCTTCACCCTTTTCTCCCCTCGGATGTACTCTTTGCCCAGCTTAGTCTTGAAATTCTTCCACTTCCTACACACTTCTCCCACCCAAAGATTCTTGAACACAGTGTTTGTAACATCGAAGTTTTTTTGCAGAAAAAAAGAGCACATGAGTTGAGTTAACTAACAAAACAAATAAATATTAGGAACAAATAGAAATATGATGATAAAATATACCAAGATATCCGACCAACAAGCATCCTTAGTGTCAGGATGGATTTCCTTTAATCATTCTTCAAGATGCTTTACCTATTCCTTGCCACAAAACTGATGTAACTGACAGATTTCACGCCAACTTCACTGATAGGATTCATGTCATCTTCAAAGTCCACATGGAGAGGCTGCACATTTGTTCCTTGATGGACAACGATGCCAAGGAGCTTCTTTGCACCTCTGCCCCTTTTTTGAGGGGGATCGTTTTGTTGCGATTGTTACAACTGTCTGCCATGTTTCTGTTAACAAATCAAATATGAGATGAGTCAATATAGTACGACAACTTTCACAAAACCAAAAAAAAAAGAATTAATACATATTAATTCAAAAAGGTTATCACTATAAGTGTTATCCCTATCCCCTTACAATGATCATTTCTAGATGCAAATGGGTCATCATCATCTATCATTCTAATTCGCTTGGTTTAGGTGAATTTGTGCACAAGAGTGGTATCTTATCTAGATCTAAAGTAGGAGCATGGTCCTTTCTCTTTTTTACTTTGAAGGACTATGAACAATTGCTGTTTTGCAAGATCCATTACATAGGACAATTGTTCTGTGTGACTTGCTAAAATAAAGGGCTCATCTCTGTATCTAACCCTGTGAAGATCAAACAAGAGTATACCAATGTGGGGATTGTTCCTAACTGCAGTTTTGTTAACATATTTTCATTCAATGATTGGAACTTTGAACTTGGTGTAACTAACATCCCAAATTTCTTCAATAACCCCATAATATGTCATAGAAGCCAATCTTGGGTTTCTATCCTTCATATTGGAAAAGTGCATTACTTCGGCTACCACCATCATGCCACTGTTTTGCATGGTGCTATTGTCATCCTAGGATTTAGTGTAGAAAGAATACCCATTTATGTCATAAGCACCCCAAGTCATAACCTCAAAACGAGGCCCCAAGGCTAACCATCTAATTGTATCCAGCGCACCGGTCTCTTTTGCGACATGCTCTCTGAACCACCCAAATGAATGTTTTGTTATGCTCATTAGATATATACATGTCACACATTTTCAGGATATTTTCCTTCAGGATCCTCTTATGCTCATCCACATAAGGCTATACTTCTTCCATATTATTCAAGATGTATAGGTGTGCTTGTAACACCTCTTCACATCTCATACTCATCACTTTGACACCCCGTACCCCCTTACCGATCCCATATTCATGTCGAGTGTTTTCCTTAACCCATTTTAGGTATAATTTGCAAAAGTCCATAGCCTCTTCAACTAAATATCTTTTAACAGTTAATGCCTCAAGCTGATATGGGTTCTTAGAATACCCTTTAAATACTTTCATGAATTGCTCAAAATATCTCCCTTACCAAATAAACAATCAAGTGTACTATAATATCAAAAAAAACTGGAGCAAAGTGCATCACTGATTGAGACAAAATAATGTAACTCTCATTTTCCAACTCGTCAAGCTTTTCAGTATTGATGACTTTGCTGCAGATAACACTGAAAAATATGCACATAAAAAGACTCACATAGACTAGTTTTCTCCTGTTTGGAAAGTGTGTGAGCAACAGGTTTCATATAAGCCCTCTAGCCATTTTCACCGACTATTGGATACAAGGTGATTAAATCCAAACTGGCCCAGACGGTCTAGATCATAACTCATCGGATCGGGCATGCAACTGGTTCGGTCTATCATATGACCCGGAGTATGAGCAGCTCGGCCATGACTCGACAAAACTGGAGTGACCTGTTACTAACTTGGGTGACTCAGCGGTGGGGAGAGTCACCCAAGATGAGCATTTTCAACCTCAAATGCAGATAAACATAAGAGGCTAGAAGATAAGAATGAGAGATGAAGAAGATAAGAAGAGTGGATCATTTGGACAGATGTTGAGATTTAGGATGGAGGAAAACAAACATGGAAGCTGAGATCTAAGATGTGTGGATCACCTGGACATTGTTATTTCTTATTGTCTTCGTCAGTCACTGGAGAAGGCAAGATGATGCAATCTTCTTTCTATGCTCGATATAAGGAAGAAGCATGTGCCATGCTCGTGTTGAAGCTTGAAGGGATGAAGAAAAATTGAAAATAAAAGGTCTCTTGGTCTTAGAGCAAAGAGTAGAGAAAGGGCTTTTGTCTTATTGCCTTTGGGTCTCGCGATGTCAAATAATTGAGTATGAAGGGAAGGGTAGAGTGTTGAGAGGAAAAAGCAAATAACGTGAGAAAGAGAGAAAGATAAGAGAGAGAGAGAGAGAGAGAGAGAGAGAGAGAGAGTACATATTAAAAAAGAAAAGAAAGAAGATGAATGTGCTAACTTTTTTTTCGATGAATATGTCAACTAAAAAGGAATAAAAAGAGGAAGAGAAGAAATTAAATAAAAATATGAAAGAATTTCATATGTATAAAAAATTGAATACTTACAAAATATGGATATGTATTCAACAATTATGTTTTATAATTAAAATAAAAATATTATATTATAATCATATTGTATTATTTTAATTACTACCACTCTGACTCCCTAGTCAATTCATGTTTGACCCACTAACCCTTGACCCACTGCCTCACCCTGTCCGGATTTAATTACCTTGATAGGATGTAACCATTGTCTTATGCCCATTTTAACCAAGTCTAATCGTGCACTGAGTCTGTCCTTAGTCCTTCCTTGTATGTGCAATAACGTCTTGACAAGACTATCACCAACGTTTTTCTCTACATGCATCACATCAATACTATACCTCACATTGAGAAAACGCAAATATGGTAGATCAATGAAGATTGACCTCTTCTAGCATATGTTCTTCCCAGAGCCGGTCTTAGTCTTTTGTCTCTGATACACCGTATTTTTATATACTTTTCATGGTTAAAATCATTGGGTTATTGCATGTTCATGGGTAATTGTACCTAATTAGGATAAGTTCTGACTACTACACACTTTGTTGAAGTTTATACTAATCAAGGAAAATTTGGGTATAATTAGCATGGTTTATTGTTTAACCAATCTTTAAGAACATTTTGATGTTACTTTAAGTCCGATTATATTGTAGATCATGGAAGAAACAAGCCCAAATTGAAGAAACATGGTTCGTAGAAAAGCTCAACAGAGCACAAAGAAGAGTCACTTTCTCTGCAAACTTGTGTGGTGAGGCAATGTAATAGCCCAAGGATAGTAAATTAAATATTTAATTATTTTGATTACATATTAATTAATATGTTAAAATTTCACCAAGAGGGGGAGGTAAGCCAATGGTAACTACTATGGGATACATCCACTAGTGTCTTCTTTTTGAATCCTTATCGGGTTAAGAGGGATTTTTATTGTTCTATTAGCATCTGAAAATTACCAAAATGCCACTCACTAAAAATATCTTCATATTTCAGTTGGGTAGTTTTGTCTTTTCCAAACCAAAATCCTTATTCCCTTATCTTCTTCAGTGAATGAACTAAATAGGGGGGAAAGAAATTTCTGAAAATTTTGCTTGGTTCCTAAGTTCTTCTTCTTCTTCTTCTTCTTCTTCTTCTTCTTCTTCTTCTTCTTCTTCTTCTTCTTCTTCTTCTTCTTCTTCCTCCTCCTCCTCCTCCTCCTCCTCCTCCTCCAATTTCAACGCTCTTTCTTGTAGTGGTTGGTCAGTGCAAGCAAGCTTTTGTTCACCCCTTCTTTCTTGTGATCTCTTCTCTTGTTTGTGTGCATTCCTCTTCCATCAAACCTCTCCTTCCTTCTCTGTTCAAGTTCTAAGAGCTGCAGATGTGTGAGTATTTGATTGGTCTTGTCATTATTGCAATACTCTTATAGTGTTTTGTTTTGTTCCTCTATGTATACGTGGTGGTGCTTTAAGGTGATGGCTTGAACTTTATTTCCTTCTATTGTGAAGCTGCTACATATAAAGGACAAAGGGATAATTGTAGGACTTGATTTGGTGGAGGCTAAAGGAAGGGAAGATTATTTTGAATAGGTATATTTCTTTCAAAGCTTCTTGTCACTAACAAATGGAAAAAAATGAAAAGAGCAGCGACAACGTCTTTGGTTTTAAGTTTTTGCCATGAATCTAAATGAGAGGAATTAGATAGCTTTTAAAATCTGTATGAGTATTATGAAAAGAGTGGTTTAGGGATTAATTTTACTCTTATTACAGCTCCTCCACTGGAGTAAAGAAGTTGATAATTCTTGTTCATTTGGTTATAAAAGAAAACTAAAAGGTTGCGTATAGTTAGGTATTTTCCTTGCTTGTATTCCTTTGTGGTTCTTACTAGATGAAACACTTATATGACATAATTATATTAACAATAAAGAGGGGTTTGGTTGGGTTTGGATAGTTAAAGTTATGTTAATTTGTAGAGTGCACTCAAGGTGTTTGTAAAAGTGTGTAAGAGAAGAAATTAGACTTTTATTGAAATAATTTCTGATTTGAGTCATGTAAGTCTATCTAATTATATTATTTGTATGTTAGGGAATTAAGGTTGAATCATATTGAAGACCAAATAGTAGGATAAACTATAACTTTTGGCGCTACAAGGTGAGTAAATAACGTCCCACTTAGACATAGAGGTAGTATTGTCAGTTCTTACCTCGCACATTTTATGTATTTTATTTTATTTTTGCATAAATTCCCTTTCCCAAGAAATAGAGATTTAGAAGATAACAAAAAATGGTTTTAAATGACTGAAAATAGAACACTGGTTGCTAATGGCAGTTTTATTGGCCCTTAGCTCACCATGGCACACCCAACTAGTAGGCTTCTCAAGAGATGCTAGCCCCATGTGATGGCTAACACACATGGAACGGAGAGAGGATTTTTGTGAGTATAACTCATGCCTGTTTTGTGGCTTTTGGCCACATCAGATTGGTTACTTACCCTCGTGGACTTGTGTCTACGCCAGTCATCGTTCTGTCTAAGTCCTATTAAGAATGGAAATGTTTCAAATTGACCTATTGTTTCTTTGATTAATAAAGTGCTTTAAACTACTTTGATTATTTTTTTCATTTATCAACATCATTATTTCTCCCTTTATTTTCCTGTACTCTTATTTGGTTCATATATGAATGTTGTATGTTTCATATGTACATTACTGTCTAAATTCTTAATTACTTATTCTTCTATGATTTGAAGTTTTTAGTTTATTTCTATTCTATAATTATATTTTGTGGGGATGTTATTTACTGAAAATATATTTTGTTTAGATAGTAGATGTGGATTTACTCCTCTAGTTGATTTTGAAGGCATACTTTTGGGACATAAAGTTTTGACTGCTGCCTTGACTGCTTAAACTATTGTAAATATTTAATATATGTTTTTTAGTAGTATTGCTCCATGTACCTTATAGGCAGGATCCAAGTTTTCTTTATATTTTGGATATATGTACATGTGTACGCTGTTAAGGAGCACAACTCCTGTGATATATTGGGTTATTAAGCACTTGTAGAAATTTTGGGAAGTCCTAATATAAACGGGACTCTGCCGAAATTTCTACAAGAAGCCTAATATTTATTTTGTAAGCGACATGCTTATATATTTAAATAAGACACGTTATATATATGTATGTATATAAATTTGGTATGTTATGATATTGTAAAGAATAACATAGATTATTACTCAATTTATTGTTAGGTTCAAGGCTTATGGAATGTGAGATTTTTCTCATATTCCATGCCAGTCACCCTAAATTTCAGGGTTTGACAAGCAAAGCAACCAGAGAGGCCAAGAGGGCCTCTCTGTCTTATGTGCTGTGGCACACAAACATGCGTCCCGCAGCATACGCGAAAAATCTTGTGTGAGCTTATGCTAATTAGTGCACAATTGGAGGTGATATAAATAGATGTAAGCTCAAAAACTTTAGCTCCCAAGCCTCTCTTGCATGAGAAAAAGGATCTCCAAGGTTTCCTTCATTTCCTTTATTCCTCATTCAAATTCTCACCATTCCCACTCACTTTTACCTCCATTGTTGCTGATTTCCTGCAACATTACCCTTCCATCTTCCCTTTCCACCACATTTCTTCTTCATTCATGGAGGCAGCTGTCATGGGTATTCTTGGGCATGACTTTGAAGAGATGAGATGCTAGAATCTTGGTGCTTTGTGGTATAAAGGTTACTCTAGCTTCAATGGGCAAAATAAGGGAGTTATTTGTTTTCTCATGCTCTTTTCCTTATGTATTGAGTTGTGTGGTTGCATTTCTCTTTGTATATTTGGGTTTGAGACATGATTTTCCTTTCTAGTTGTCTATGAATTGGAATACTTGTGTTGGATGTTGAGTTATGTTAATTGAATGATGTTTATGCTTAAATTTCCTATTGGGTTCATGATGCTATATGAATTTTAGTGGTTGCTAGATTGTGTAGCTTAATATATCCAATTGAATGTTATGGTTACACATTCTTGAGAGGAATCGATTTTCAAAACCTTAATTTCCAACACACACCAAGTGGAGCTTAACACTAACCCTAAGTAATAGCTATGAAAGTGGTCGCTAAATTAGTCATTAATTAGGGCTAGTGGACCCCTAGTGGTTGATTGGGGATTTGTCAATTAGACTTGGTGAATATTTAACTCCCAACTTCATTTTCTATGAAGCATGAGAGCCACCATGATACTACCAAAGACCACTGTATAAAATTTCCCTAATACAAACCTTTTCACTCTTTAATCCAAAATTATCAAAGACAAGTATTTGCATTTTTTTACTAGTAACTTAAATTATTTTTCAAAACCAAAACCCCATGCTTTTTATTGTTTTAATTGCCTTTAGCTAGTCTACGTAGAATAAAAAGACTCTTCAAGTGAAACAACCCGAGGTTGCAACCTATATTGCAATCCTTTGATTTGAGTTTGATTTTAACCCCCAAGGTGCAATAGGCAAAGGTTCTTACTGAATACCAAATTGGCATTCTCAACATGGCGATAAACTTCCTCCTCCGTTAAGGCAATTTGAGCATATCCTTACTCAAATGAGCCATTAAAACACTTCTTTATTCTGCAATAAGGATGGAATTGATCAAGAAACTGCCTATGACCATGGTAAACGATCTTTCTCTTGTGTTTGAACTGGTGAAAGTGTGTGTTTGACTCACATATAGGACATGCCTTATGGCCCTTCACGCTATAGCTAGAAAGCTTACCATATACAAGGAAAGTCATTTATTGTGGTAAATAGCATAGCTCATAACATGAATGTCTCCTACCTGTATGCATCAAAGACATCGACGCCTTCCTCCCACAACATCTTCAAGTCCTCAATCAAAGGTGTTAGGTAGACATCGATATCGTTTCTAGGATGTTTCAACCCTGAAATCATCATTAACATCATCACATGCTTGCGTTTTGTGCACAATCAAGGAGGTAGGTTGTAAATGACCAGCAAAAATGGCTAAGAACTATGTGTGCTGCTGAGACTCCCTAGAGGGTTAAATCCTGCCGTACATAGGCTCAGACAAAGGTTCCTCAGCTTACCACCAAATTCAAGAAACATGGAATCTATCTTCTTCCATTGAGGAGAATCAGCAGGGTTCCAGAGATATCTTCCATCAGAGATTTTCTAATTACAATGCCATCTCAGATTATTTGCTTCCGTCACATTTGCAAACAAGCATTCAATTGTGGTACAATTGGAAGGTATCACATTACCTTCAAAGTTGGCCATTTCTTTGCTCCATCATCATCATTATCAGCATCCTTCCTTGGCTTATACCTTGAAGTATTACATTTTGGACACTCTTTTAGGCTTTCATACTCATTTATGTACAACACGCAATCATTAGAGCAAGTGTGTATTGTCTTATACTCCATGCCATCTTGCTTAGCACTTTTTAGCCTCGTACATACTTTTTGGAAGCACATTGTCATCCAGGAACATATCACTCAAAGCTTCAAGCATCTTTGAGAAACCCACATCCGCCCACCCATTTTTCGTCTTTATTTTCAACAATTTCAGGATACCGGTTGTAATGACCCTAAATAATAATGATGACGATGAATTGTAATAGCTCTAAAAGAAATATTGAAGAAGTCATAGCTCAAGACTAGTATCAAGTTTATCTTTATTAATGTTTATTTATTATTTATTAGATAATTCAGTTTTGATTATAATAATCTTGTATATATACCTTGGTTCTAGCCTAACCGAATCAGATCCTTATTGATTAGATATGATTCATTTATTCAAATTTTTTCATCAATAAATTGAATCTGAATCATAACTTTCACTCATTATTTTAAAAAAATAATCACAATAACTAATATAATCTAATTAACACATTCTGAAATTTTTTGTAGTTTGGAAGCAAAGGGAAATCTGTAGGTGGGTTTAAATCCTCTCTAAGGAAAGGAGTAATTTTAGTTTCTGCTGTGATTTTGGAGTTTACTAAAATACCCTTATTAAAAAATTAAAAGAAGATATGTCATATAGTACAATGTGTAGTTCGTTATATTTTTTTCCCCTATTATCACCTTATGACTGGAAAAGAGATGAATTATATTCCATTCCTTTGACAAGCTTCTGGAGGGTTTGGCGAAAACCATATGACTAAGTCATTGACCAAAACTTTTATTCTTGAGCAAAATACACTCACCTCCCCTCTATTTTATGTTAATTACAAAAACCTCACATCTATTTTGAAAACATATTTAAACCTTCCTTGAATTTAAGATATATAACACATAAAGCTCGCTTCTATATTTGTAATTTTATTTCCATCCACCCAAACCGTTAGTTGACCGTTGAGTTTGACTTTTAAACTTTTTTTTGGACCAAAGTACCCATTTTCAAAATAATAATTATATAAACAATTATAATTTGCAAAAATATTATTTTATAAATTAAAAATTTCTTGCACAGACAAAATAATTTCAAAATATCTAATAAATATATTAATTTTTATTTAAATAATAAACTATCAAAACTTAAATTTTTAAATATATTCATTAAAGAATATTTTATTTTAATTTATTTTAACATTCTACAACATATTTCAATTATGCTTTTATTCGTAGCATAATAAAAATTATAAAAATTGAGATTATATAATTTATTTAAATTTATATTTCAAAATAATTTTTTGTTAAATAATTCAAAATTCTTAAATAGAAATTTTTTGCCTAATAGAAAACATAATTTTTGTTACAATTTGTAAACACATTTAAGAAAAAAAACATTTTTTAAAATAAAAAATTGAATTTTTAATTAAGTTTTAATTACTTAATTTCACATTATCCACAGGAAATGGAATTTTTGAAACCAAAGAAATTTTAATACTTCTATAATTTAGGGATTTATTAGTATGAATGGTAAAATAGTAAATTAAATATTAATTAAAGTTTAAAATTATATTTTTAGAATCTTTTCTAAATATTCCTAATGGAGTTAAAGAATTGGACTAAACTGTATGTTTTCGAAATATAGCGTAGGTCTATGTAATTAAGGCAAAACAGAAAGGATGTCAGTATATTTTACTCTTTATTCTTCTTAGAGAGGGCTATGGCTGAATAAAGGTTGCAATTTATACACAAAAAATTAATTGGCTTTCTTCTTTATTTGGATTGTCTTACTACCACAGAAATTACCTATAGCGGCACTCATTAAGAGCCACTATAGGGGACATATAGTGGCGCTTTTTAATAAATAAGTGCCACTATAGGCCACCTAAAGCGGCGCTTATAATTAAAAAGTGCCGCTTTAGGTGTTTAATTTATTTTTTTTAATTTAAAAGACCTATAGCGGTGCTTTTGAGGTATAAGTGCCACTTTAAGTAACCTATCCCGGCGCTTAATAAGCACCTACCATTCAATTTAATAAAAATAAATAAATGTGAGCCTATAGTGGCACAAAAGCACTGCTATAGATTTTATTTTTTTTAAATAATGCATTTATTTTTTTCACACCTACTTGCATCAGTATAAAAATACTAACAATTCTATACAATTCCAGGCAATCCATATACACCAGTAACTCATCCAGAGAACAAAAGCATGCTACTAGATTATCTAATTTGAGAGAAAAGAGGGTGCACATAACCACACAATTCTTTAATTCGCGTATTCATTTGTTCCCTTGACAACATGAAGCAACGTGCGTTTGGATAATACTGCACAAAGATATTTAAATGACAATTAAATTTACTTGAAATCTAACAATTAACAACACTTTGAAAAATATAAAACTTACTATCAATGGAATGCTATCTCGATCATGTGATACGACATCCCTCATAAAATGCATGACATAATATCCACAGTCATTGTCATTGGGTTGAAATGGGCACTCTACAAAAAACACAAGATATCATATAAGAAACTGTTACGTTATGGTTTAACTAGCGATTGTTTTAAAAATTGAATAACTTGTAAAACCTGGACTTTGAGCCACCGATAAGCATCTTTCTGGTCAGGGGGTTTGGAATAGTTCAACTCATTAGAAGCTCGAAAACTAGTCAATGCTCTGGAAATGAAACAAATTAAATTAATTTTATTAGATAGGATTGGTCATAAAATGACAAATAATACAACACATTCAAATAATGTTGACATTCACTTACTCATTGAAGAATGGGCCGGGCCCAAAAAAACCCGTTTGAATATGGGCTTAATTTTTCAGCCCCAACCATATTGTTCGGGTTTCGGGCTGGGCCCAAAAAAGCTCGTTTTAAGCCCATTTTTTAAATCAAATTTTCCCCTTTTTTGAATGAGCCCCAGTTTTACAACATACTCCCTTCGGTCCTAATTATAACATCACTTGACTTTTTTAGATAAACTAAGCATGCAAAATTAATCACTTAAAATTTTCTATATTTATCTTTTTCCCTTAAAACTAATTTATTCTACTTATAAACTATAACCTATAATCTAATTACATGTGACATGTTATAATTTAGTGGTCTAATGTGCTTCCTTAACTTCCACAAAAAAGTCAAAGTGATCTTATACTTAGGACCAAATGGAGTAATTAGCAAAGTGAGGACTGTCTTCGGCGTTCACCCAAATGAGGACCCTAAACCAAATGAAATAACACTAATAAAAGAAATGAAAGTATTATATTTTTATCACTTAAATATTATTATATTTTTACTTTTATAACCACCTCTATTATATTTATTATATTTTTTTAATAAAAGGAAAACGGGTTCGGGTTAGCCCACGGGTTTGACGGGTTACCCCGTCACGGGCTCGGTTTTGACAGGTTCGGGCCCAAAAGACCCATTTTAATATAGGCCCTATTTTTCCAAGCCCATAACCGTTTTTTACGGGTTTTGGGTCAGTATATATATATCTATGATGCTTGGCGCTAAGAATACAATAAAAGCTATAATGCGTATAGATTTACCTTGTATTAATTGGAGCTAAGAATAAAGTTTTGGCTGTTGCCTTTAAAGAGTAATGCCTTTTAATCGCTTTGAACTGGTCCTTATGTCTCGTGCCCGCAATTTGTGCTATTGCATAAGGGTTTATGAATTTGAACGAGACATGCTCCCCGACGATCATGACATCTTCATACAGGTGCCTTCATAGAAACCATACCAACTCCTAATTAGTGTAGAACTTATGACATTGAAAACCACAATGGAAACACATATATACCTGATCCATAAATTGACAACCGTAGCATTGACCCATCTTTCGTCAAGCACCTCCATGACCTGACCCTTAGAAAGAAGCTCATTGAAATTTGACTCGCTAAATATGCCTATTGAATGGAATCGTGGCAATAGACTGGCGAGCTACAGTAGCTGCAAATGCTCACAATCGAGCACGATTTGGCATTTCACCACTTGTATCTTGAATAACTGGAGTAGGCACTTGTACTTTCTTCTTGCCCTTCGCTTTTATTGCCTATAAACCATATAAATAGAAAGCTTGAAAATTTCTTCCAATAAGAAGTGTGTTAGTTTAAATTAATTAGTAAATAATCACCTGTGGCAATGGATCAGCTCGTGAACTCTTTTTCTTTAATTGAGCAGCTAAACAACTAGTACCTTTTACATCAGCCACTTGTGCTTTCTTCCTCAAAGATTGTGTACCCTGTAAAAACATGTAAATAAACGAGCGTTATTCTAATACAAAAAATGCTAGTCTAAACGTTATTAGTAACTAACCACCTGTGGTGTTAGCTCAATCAAACATATAGGCCAAGCAACATATGCACTAAAAACATCTCCGACCCTAGTCATCTCATTAGGGGTAGGGAATGGTAACAGTGCCGTATTGTTGCAAGAGACTTCAATCAATACCCTCAGTGCATTTTTAGGTAACGGTGAATTGTGGAGGGTCCTGTTGGAATTGTTGTAGACCTTACCAATCGTAACTACTTCACTGAAAGATTGATCCTTATACAGCTTGCACTTTGATTCGCCCTACAAAAGAGTTGACAACATTAGCTCACAATCGGTAATATAACAGTATCACTGCAAGTTTTTAAGTACAAAAGGCATGAATTACTTGAGTAATTTGGGCCCTAGGCATCGTACAACTATCCTTAATGCTTGGAATCTCACAGGAAGGAACGTTATCTTGTTGCATGAAGTTCAACATTTGTGATCCAACATTACTACGTTGGAAAAATTCATACATCAGATCTTGCCATCTTTGCATTTCCTCATTCCGTCATTGTATTTCAAGCACAGTCTCCCTCAAAGTATTAACTTCATCTTTCAATATATAAACTTCGCTTTTCGTTGCCCTCTGTTGACGGCCAAAGTAAGATGATGGCGTGACCCCTACACCTGTGCCCCAAACACGGCCTAAATACTTAGGGCATGACCCCTACACCTGTGACCTCTTGATGAACGATGATACCGTCCTTTTTTGAGTGTCCTCTGATCTAGACCTCATGCCATGGTAGTCTACCCTCTAAGCCCTGTTCCTGAATCTGTCAAGGTAAACCAGGAAAAATTATAAATTAATTACATAAACATTTATTCACAATTTTGGAATCAAAAGTGCGTTACTAACATACCATATCGTACTCTAATTCTAGAAATGTTTTCTATCCACCTAAATAGTGATACTCATAGCTTTTAGCTGCCTGACTATTTTTTTTCTTTTTGCCTGAAACTCCTCTGATAAACATGATTCCACAAATGCATCCCATTGTGCTTGAGTAATGGCCCCTACATATGGAGATTGGGGTGTTGGAATGATTTCCCCATTTTCATCTCTCACATATAATGTGCTCAAAGCTTAATGGAAATTCCTATGCATTTTTGAAGCTTTCTTCATGAGATACTGCCTGTGAGTCTTATTGATATCAAACACAGTCTGTAACAGAAATCATATTAAATTTGTTACTTACAATGTCACCATCACAAAATTAAACTTAATAGTAAAAAAATAGTTTACCTAAACCTCACTCTTTCCGACTAGTTGGCCATTATCGTTCCATACAAGGGTTGTCTTTTGTCCTAGAGATCTACGTTTGTGGAGATCACGCATAATGGTCCTGCCATGATGAACTTGCTCCTCAAAGTCTGCTCTATCTTCACCAATATCTACCTGGGCACTCGGTTGTGCTTCTTCCTCCTCATGTAGGTTGGGATCCATTATCCTGTAAAAATAATTAAACAAGATATGATTTTAGTGCATATGCATACGATGAAATAATCCATAGTAAAAAAAAGAAAATTCATACAAACTTAAATCCATATGATGGCATTCGTATCTTTTTCCTCATTGTTATAATATCCAAAATTGTTTGCTTCCTCTTTTTCATTGGATTTAGGGTTGTGTTAACCCAATGCCTTCTTCATGATCACACCTTACATAAACAGGCTCATCTTCATCATCATATCCGTCTGCATCAAAGTCTTCTGATAGTAATGTCTCAAAGGAAGGATCATCTTCTATCATATTCATATCTTTATCACTACTTTCATCATCAACTTGTTTGGAATTATTTTTGTTCGACTGCATGACAACTGACCAATTTTTCTTAGAATAATTTATAATGTTAAACACTTGTGCTGCTTGAGAGGGTAGAATGTAAGGATAATCGTTATATCCAACTTTAGAAAGGTCAACCGATATAAACCCAAATTCATCTAACCGCCGTCCACTATTGTTGTTAACCCACTAGCATCGGAACACAGAAACTCTAAACATGGTGTAATCTAACTCCCAAATGCAATCAATCACACCAAAGTATGACATGTGCGCATAGACGGGATTTGTATCTCTTACACTAGATATATGCCATGCCTTGGCAACAACTGTTGTTAGAATCTTAAGTTTTGATGAGGACTGGACCCTATAGATAACATAAGTAAAAATGAGCAGATAGCATATGACTTGGTCTAAAAATGAATTGAGATAAGAATCAAGGTATCTAAACATTGAACAAGTCCTATAGATAACAGATACACTATCGCTAGACTGAGAGCCTATCGCTAATAGATGAAGAGATAAGGATAATATTGGCTAATGAAGTCTTGACAATAAACTGAAAGTAAGTATTCCTATCGCTAAGAACTTCACTATCGCAAAAGAAATTATTTGAGCTAGTTAAGAACAATAGATCACTATCTCTAAGACATGTCCCTATCGCTAAGACTTCATAAGGAACAGCTAGTAGAAATCAAACATAGTCACTAGCGATAATATGATGAGCTATCGATAGCAGATTGATAGTTGATGTAACTTAGACATTCAGATAGCAAAACTCCTTGAGCTAATGAAATGAACTAGCGATATTGAATCCTACTAGCGATAACAAGTTTAGCTATCGATAATAAAATCACTTGCTGAGATAACTTGTCATTCTGATAGCTGATATATTATCTGTGTAGACTGAGCTAATGAATCCTTCTAGCGATAACACCAACTGTGCTTCACCTGAATACTTGTTTAGCTAACAGCCTAAGTGCAGGACTTCACTATGACACTAGCGATAGCTTGAGATGCTAGCGCTACTGAAAAAGCTGCTACACAAGTACAATGTTGCAGGTGGTTGGTAGCCATAGTCTCTATCTCTCATAGCTCATCTTCTGCAAAAAATTAAATGAAGTAAGAGATGAAAGATGACTGAAATGAAGACCAGCATTAAATGCAAACGGCTAAGAGCTTCAACGGACATATTCAAACGGACTCATGAAGCTAAAAGAAAAAGGCAAAACAGTGAAGAGATATAAAAACCAAGACTTGAGCATTTATGAAGTAGAGAACAAACTGACGAACATTCATTCATTATTCTTATCTACTTTCTGCTCAAGGTTTTATTACTCTTAGTGAGTTTCTATGTACTTCAGTGATTATCAAAATCTGTTCATTAAGTGGACTCATTTATTGAAATCCTCTACTGTTTGAGGTTGTTCTAAAATCTGGAATTTTAGAACAGGGTTGTAGTCTTACAACTTGTAAAGGGGAGTGTTTAGAGGAAGTATAAAACTCTATCTTGTAAAGGTTGGCAGGTGAACCCGTAGTGTAAAACCTGTGGTTTAGTGGAACCCAATGAGGAGTTAGAGAACTGGACGTAGGCAATGTTTAGCCGAACCAGTATAAAGGATTGTCTTTGTGTTTAAAGTTTGATTTTTGAAAAAGCACAATTCACCCCCCCTCTTGTGAGTTTTGCCACTTTCAACTGTGACTCCACTATTCTGTATTGTACTTTTTTCATCCCAGCCTTTTGTATAAAATGTGTAACCATTGATCGCATAGGTAGTGTAAGAAAATGCGTGCAAACCCGATCTTTCGATAGGCAAAACAATCTTTCATAAACTGATCCAGCATTAAGCTCAACCTGCTGACAAATATGTGTGTTGAACCATCTAATGAAATGTTTGTTGTGCTCCTTTGTAATCAAACTCTCATTTCTATCAACGTGTATTTTTCGAAGGAGTTTTTTGTGTTCTTTAACGAATGGTTCAACCTTAGGAATGTTGTGAAGAATATACAAGTTAGGGGTGTCCAAACCTAGGACCGGGACTGGGAATCGGGATTCCCGGTCCCGGAATGGGGCCAGGAATGAGTTTCATTATCGATCCCGGTCATGGTCCCGGGAATTCTCGGGACAATTTTGAGTGGCAAAAGTTTTTTTAAAAAATAGGCCTAATTTTATTAGCCTAGACACTGATTTAAGCTACCCATATATAAAAATTCTGATCCATAATCTAAGCCCAAAAAAATTATAAAACAATCACATCTTATCCATACAACCATATATAAAAATTCTGATCCATAATCCAAGCCCCAAAAAATTATAAAACAATCACATCTTATCCATACAACCAACAAACACCATGGCATAAGTCACACACATTTGATCCATAAAACAAAATAGTATACAACAGTACAGCGTGCCATTTTTTTTGTATCAGTACAGCACGCCAGAATTACATAAACAAGACAGTAATTAATGTGATGAATGCATGAATGTATTTCTGGAAGACAAGCGCCACTTACATAATTAGTGGAGGGCTTTTGTACTAGTGGAAGTATCCACCTAGTTTAGCTTTATTCAAGCGTTAGCCTGCCTCTGTATGTGAAAAAAAAAAGAAAGCAATCAATGTGTTCAGTCCATTGCATTGCAGCATGCCAACAAACAAGAAGGGTTTGGTTTGGGCCTTTGGGGAAATTGGGGGCCTCTTAATATTGGACATAAACAAGAAAGCAATTAATGTGGGCCTCTTAATATTGGACTTTTTTATAAAGACTGATTTGTGTGGGGCTGTGGGCTAACTGGCTCAATTTTTTTTATATATATTTTCCCAGGATCGGGACCGGGATTCCTGAGGCCTTTCCTGTTTCCCGGTCTCGGTCCCGGTCATTTCCCGATCTCGATCCCAGGATTTTTTTCCAAGAATTTTCGGGACGGGAAATTCCCGGTCTTGGAAGGCCGGGACCAGGATCGGATGGACCCTAATACAAGTGACCCAGCTCCCTTTCAGCATTTAAAATGCATATTAACTTGAACCCACTTATTCCTTTCCCCCTTAATCATCCTTTGTGATAAGACTTCGGCAAACCAACAGGTTCAACATTTGATAAGTAATTGGCACACAAATCACTCGTTTCTTCAATGATGTATTGTTCAGCAATACACCCCTCTGGTCAATATCTATTTTTAACATACCCCTTTAAAACTTTCATGAACTGCTCAATTGGGTACATCCATCTCAAATAGACTGGGCCGCATAGTTGAACTTCTTTGACCAAGTGTACTGTAAGATGAATCAAGATGTCAAAGAATGAAGGGGGAAATACATTTCAAGTTCTCACAGGATACAAACGATCTGCCTCTGCAGATCCTGCAACTTTGTTGCATTAACCACTTTACTAAAATGAGCTTGAAGAACATGCAAAGTTTGGTGATCGTGCTCCACAGTTTCTTGGGTAAAATGCTGCATATGCCAACCAATAAGAAATGTTGCATCAGGATGTGACAGTCATGAGATTTCAGGTTCTTCAACTTTAACTCTTTCATGGATATAAGGTTCTTAACATTTGAGGAGTACCCTTATGGAACTTTGATTCCATTCAAAAACTCACAGAATGATCTTTTCTCTTTCCTCGAAAAGGTGTAAGCTACTGGAGGTAAATAAGTGCGGTATCCTCTCTCGACAGGTGCTAACTCTTGTCTTATTCCCAACTTGAGCATATCTAACCTTGAATTGACACCATCCTTATTTTTCCCTTGCATATTCAACAACGTTCTAATTAGGTTATCACAAATGTTTTTTTCAATATGCATCACATCATGAAAGTGTCTAACATATAAGGACTTCTAATACGGGAGTTCGAAGAATATGGACCTCTTCTTCCAACCACTTGTCAACACATTTTTAGCAAAAGGCTTGCCAAAATCATTCTCTAACGCCTTCACCTTTTCAAAAATGCTATCCCCGGTCAATATCCTCGGTGGCCTACCTTCTTCTGAGCTCCTATTAAACGCATTTTTCCACCTCCGCCAATGATGTTTTAACGACAAATTACCATATGCTGGGAAATCATTTATCATACCAAACAAAATTGCTCTCAATTTAAAACTTTCTTCCTTACAGCCATAAAAAACAATCTCACCCCGAATTCCACATATGCTTCAGGTCTTCAATTAAGGGATCCAAGTACACATCTATATCGTTGCTGGGCTGTCTAGGCCTAGAAATAAGCATGGAAAGCATCATAAATTTGCATTTCATAATCAAATTTGGGGGGAGGTTGTATATCATCGGAATCATCAGCCATGTTCTGTAAGTACTACTCTGAACTCCATGCAGATTAATTTCATCGGTTGCCAATACAAGCCGTAGGTTTCTTAGTTCTTCACTGAACTCAGGGTACTCATAATTAATTTTTTTCCATTAGGGAGCATCTGTGGGGTGCCTAAGCTTGGTGTCTTTAATCCTTTCATCAGCGTTCCAAGTCAAAAGTTTTGTAACATTCGCATTATTGAACATGCACTTGAATCTTGAAATGATCGGAAAGTACCACAAGACTTTAGAAGGACTCTTACCTATCTTTCTATACCGAGATGTGTTGCATTTCGGTCACTCCTCCAACAACGCATATTGGTTTCAGAATAAAATACAGTCATTAGGACATGCATGTATTTTCTCATATTTCATACCAGGCGAGCGGAGAATTTACTTTGCCTCGTATGTTTCTGAAGGGAGTACGTTTGCTTCTGGGAGTACATCTCATAGAGCGAAAAGCAGCGCAGTGAAACTTCATCACTCCAGTCGTATCGCACTTTCAGGTTATAAAATTTAGGCATCGCACGCAATCTTGTGTATTTGCTGCACCGACATACAACGATGTCCCTGCATCGCTCTTCAGTGTCTAAAATATTTTAGGATCCTCCTCACCCACCACTTCAACATTTCTTCAAGCTCATCGCTCTCATCATACATGTCTGTGTCAATCACATTCGATGTGATACTACCATCATGTGCCCGGTCTCAGCATTCATTTTCATAGGTCTCACCATGCTTTGTCCATCGTGTATAAGATGGATCAATTCCAATACAAATTAAATGACCCAACAAGTCAAGAGGACGACGACGCTCTCTATACAAACAATACATATAAGGGCATACAATTCTGTTAGCATTCTCTGCATGCTTAGCAGCAAATTCAATGAACTCTTTTGCTCCATCTATATATTCCCTTGAACATCGATCACAAGACATCCATTTCTGATCCAACATTATAACCTACTAAAGGAAAATGTCGGTAAGATATATATGACTTACTCATTAGGTAGCCACCTAACAATGTTACCTTATTTTTTGAACAAAAAATTGGCAGCATAATGGCTAAGAAATGAACGTTTCCAGGCTCAAGGCCCTCACTTTTACTAAGCATCAACTCAATAATTTTTCACAATCCACAACAACAGAATTCATAGAGCAATCACTATACCACATACTATTAATTACAACTTGCAGCAAATTTGTGTAACATCTCATATGCATAATTTAACTCAAGAGCAATCACTATACTAACATACTATACATCTAACACCTCAATACCATAAACAACTTACTAATCATTCAAAAATTTTGAGAAGAGGAATGTGGATCTTACAGAGAGAAGATTGGATTGAACCCTTCGCCTTTCTTGGTGTCAATTTCTCAGTGACCTACAAAAATATTGAAGCTAGTTAATACATGACATCCATTTCTGATCCAACATTATAACCTACTAAAGGAAATTTGTGGTAAGATGTATATGACTTGAATGCATAAAATTGAAATAAGCGATAATACAGATAAAAGTTGCCCTTTCCAAATGTAAGCCAAACTAAGAAGAAAAAATTCATTTGTGATTTGTTAAATCTTTATATGACCATATTTAGCTTAACACTCCATTTCTACAAGCTTCTATTTTCAGCAAAATATGTTCTCACATAAAAATTGAAAAATTGAAAGGGGCTAAACTAATATCATCATTTTTAACAAAAAATAAATCTACAAGACAAGACAATAATGTGGTCCCCAACGCAGACAAGCCACTCCATCTTTCCTCTCCACATTGCCTTCTTTTCATCAGGCAGAGGTACTAGCCTCCATAATTGCCCAAACACAGTAGCTACATGTTGTAGAAATTCCAAAACCTGATAAATTCATAGTTTCAAATATTACAACTGAAGGAGAAATTTTAAAGTATAGTTCTCATTTCTTAATAATCATACCACAGAGATTAGATGAACACTGTTATTATAATGGCACATGAATCCCAACATTTTTTATTAAGGAATTATGCAATCGATCAAATATGTAGCATAAAAGAATAGCATTCCCTTTTCCACCAAATTCAGATAACACTGCGCACACGCTTCTTCTATTTTCAGTAATAATCAATGAAGCCCACTTAGATCTTACCTCAGCTTAGAAGTTGAAGCCTAAGAAAATGGAGAGTAAACAAAGCTTCAAGCACACCCAAACTTCATATTCAGATCATCAAAACAACGAATCAAATAGCTGCAGTAATGGACTCTCGTCAGAGAAAGAAAATAATTCTCCCAATCATGCAGGAAAATCCAATAATACTGATGCACAAAAATTTCCCTCAGAATCTAAGCCTACGATTACCGACCAAGTTAAAAATTCTGATTCAGATCAACAAAACAACAAATCAGATAGTTATAGCAATAGGCCACCACTCGAGAAAAAAAGAAAGGAAAGAGGAAAAAGAAGAGAAAGAAGAGGAAACAAACAAAGCAAAAGCAAAAGCAAAAGCTTCAACCTTGAGTTTGATGGTGGATTTGGGAGGAAAAGGAAGCACTATCGACGGCGGAAGGCGAGATCTGAGCAAGAGAGAGCTGTGAACAACAAAGAACAGGAAATGGTGAACTGAGCAAGAGAGAGCGGCTTCGAGCTTGATGTAGGTGAACAATGGCAGAGCTTGGTGTAGGTGAACAATGGCGGAGCTGTGAACAATGTCGTTTTAGGGCTTTTTAGCAACAATGGCAGAGGGTTTGAAAATGGCGAGCTTCAGTGGAGAAGAACAGTGTATGGAGGGTTTGTGGGCACGGGAATGAAGTATGGCAGAGGGTTTGTGAGAGAGGGAACAAGAAGAGAGAAGAGAGAGTGGTTTGAGAAAGAAAAATGGAGAATGGCGGAGAGCACGGGGGGTGGGTGAGGGAAAAAGAAATGGAGGGAAATGGGGAAAAGAGAGGGAAAAAAGGGGCGGGATAGGGGAATTTTAGGCCTATACTGGTGCATATATTGCTGAGCACCGGTATAGGCTTATATTACAATTAAAAAAAATAAAAAAAAATATTTAATACCCTAACCCGGTGCTTACAAACACAAGCGCCGAGTTAGGTAAAGAATGAATTTAAAAATAATATCCTATACTAGGCCTATACCAGCACTTATATTGCAAAGCACCGATATATTCTTATATTACATTTAAAAAAACAAAAAAAAAGATTTAATACCTAACCCGGCGCTTACAAACACAAGCACTGGTTTAAGCAAAGAATGAATTTAAAAATTGTTTTATATCCTATACCAGTGCTTAGGAATATAAGCGCCTGTATAGGGCAGGTATTATTTTTAAAATAATAAATCCTATCTCGGTGCTTAGAACATTAAACTCCGGGAAAGGTTTTAGAAATCTAAAAATAAAAATAAAAAATGTGAACAAAATACCTATACTGGCGCTTATGTATCAACAGCGCCAGGATAGGTATAAGCGCCGGTATAGATATCAACCTATCCCGGTGCTTATCTTTATAAGCGCTGGTATAGACCTATACCTCTATACCGGCGCTTAAAACAATAAGCGCTGATATAGGGGCGCCGCGATAGAATCATTTTGTAGTAGTGTCTCAAATTCTCAATTTGATATCCTATATTTATGTTTATAGTTGTCTTGGAATAAAATTATGCCATATGCAAGTTCATCTTGAATGAAGGAGGATTGACGTGAAACATTGAACGGCATTAGAGTTGATTGTCTCTTGCTTTGAAATTTGGTGAAGAATTGAGTTCCGGAAGTTTGATAAATTTATCCAGTAGTGTTGGAAGAATATCAAAAGCTAAAGCCAATTTCTGAATATGTTTATTCACGTATTGACATTTCAAAATGCATATATAATGTCCTTATTGAAATAATTAAGAAAATAGGTTTAAGAAATTGATTAACAAACATATATTTAAAGGTGAGATGTGATACCTATGAGATGGCTGCAAGTAATTACATAACTTTTATGTAAAGGATTATGCATATTTTGTACAATTTCTTATCCAATATTGAGTGTTTTTTTATATGCATAAGCAATTTCACAAATCAAAAGAAACATTTTTTTAGGATGGGAATGCATGTAGCAGAGGAGCTAGTCACAAAACGCTTATCATTCGTAGCCTTGGGCTACGCTTGTTATTTGTAGCCTTGGGATTACACTTGGTACTCGTAATATTTGGGTTGTGCTTGTTATTTGTATAGCCTTCGGGTTACACTTGGTACTCGTAGCCTTCGGGTTGCGCTTGTCATTCATAGCCTTCGGGTTACACTTGACATTCGTAGCCTTCGGGCTATGCTTGATATTCATAGCCTTTGGGTTGCGCTTGATATTTTTAGTGTTGAGCTACACTTGTTTGTGGCCTTCATGCCGTGCTTGTCATTCGTGACTGGTGCTATGTGAAGTGTTTTGTGTTAGTTCCTCTGATCAAATGAGTTAATTTCTTTGAAAACGTTTTCCTCTTTGTTTCAAATTATTGAATGGAATTGTTTTACTAAATTTTTATATAAATTGAATTTATAAATAGTTTTTCTGTTTCTATTTTTTTAATACAAGAAATGTTATGAAGATATTGAATATAAGAAAAGTAACAATTAGGTTTACCTCTTTTATAAGTGAAATTGGTTTCAACAAACATGTAGCCACACATTTATATTCTAGTATTTTATGGATTTCAAATATGCCCTACATCTATCAATAAACAAATATTTATTTATCTACTTTTAGACAATTTTAGTAATAAACCATGCAATGAGATTGTATTTACTTATTAACTTCTTTGTATTTCAGATAGTAAAATGTGGATCACCTACTTACTGGATAATTGCCTTGAATGTTATGGTAAAGTAAATTTTAAAATTTGGTTTATTCTTTTGTTGTAAATAAAAGTTGTTTCATAGATGTTTATTTCCCATATTCAATTTTATTTGCGTTAAGAGATATAGGTTTTATAAGCAGTAAAAAAAGTTATTGGATGAATATTATAATTTCATCTAATATGATGTTATTGGGGTAGAGTTTACCGAAGATATATAAGAAATAGTTAATTGAAAAGGGCTTACGAAGTAAGGTTACCTTATACTTTGTGCCGGTCACACCTTAATATTTTGCAGTGTGACACCGGTCAACTGAGTATACTTAGTACACCCCGGAAACAACAGTTTCTCTACATCACTCTACAAGTTGTCACACACATCTACTATAGAAAATGACTCTGCCCTAATATCATTGATCATTTCATCCATTCTATTATCACAAACATCATCCACCGTCGCTTTTACATTTTGTGACATGCACGCACGTATCGTACTTCCCAATTAAAGTCACTTCTTTTAACGGAGATTGATCCAATCACAAAGAATGTGATCCCTTATATCATAAATGCTCTTACAATCAACAATTACACACTTCACAAAAGGGAAAAAGTTACATGCCATTCTTACTAGGCACCTCTTTTTGGCAAATTCAATACTCTTCGACCCCCATATGATACTCTTTACTAGGTCTCAATGCATGCGTCCAACTATGATCCATTCTATTAAATCTATGCTATTTCCAACAAATTAGTCAAGTTTAGCTCACTAAATTGTGAAGAAATGGGCATGCTATACGCTTAACTTCACTGCATGCAAATTTTAAAAATATTTGGCAGAGTTTAACCCTGTAAATGTAACATCCAAAAATTACATTTATAATCCAATTTCAGTTAGTAAAAATCAGTCCACACTCCAATCCAAATATACAAACTTGGTTCACAAATACCAACTTCAAATCACCCAAAACACTTAAATCACATACTTTTCACAAGCAAAGCAACAAATATATAACATAGTCAAGCATTTTATCATACCAACCACTATAGTCATGTTATAACCGACTTGGTCCATTTGGCAATCCAAATTATGAGGTGTTCTTTACCAAATCATGTGATTGTAATGGCATATATAAGAAATAGCCATAGGCTTTATTTACAGCTCAATTGAGAGGGAAAAACTTCATTGTTGAGGCTACTCATAGAACAAACTCTCACAGAACACCAAGCTGATGTTCTTTCAAAATGGCTAGTGCAAACATTAAAAGATTATATCCAACAATTGATCTACATTTATATTCATCAACAATTACTTAAGAGTGCGTATTTTCAAAATGATTTAATCAATATCATTGATGATGGAAAACCTCTAAAGCAAGGCATATGACTTAATATAGGGAACAAACCTAAAGGGGTATGAATTGAACAAAGTGAAGAAAGGAGCGGCCTTGAAGATAGGGAATGCCTATTTGTGAACTAAATGTGTGTGCTTTGGACTCTCCCTTTGCTAAATAGACATTAAAAGTGTGCAATGCTGATGAAGAACTAAGAGAAAACTAGAGAGGGCTCCTTACATTTTCGTGAAATGGGGAGAAACTCATGAACCTCTATGTGTTATAACAAAGAAATGACGTCTCTCATTAAGTTACAAAAGACGTCGTTTCACGAAACGATGTCTCTTGTTCCTAATGAGAGATGGTGTTAAAAGAAACGCCATCCCTCATTAACCACAAGAGATGTCATTTCATGCTCCCTTATGAAACAACGTCTCTCATACGTTACAAGAGACGCCATTTTTCTACTCTGCTTGCCTCTTATTTACAAAAATGTCACCACCTTTTTTTCAATGTTAGTGTTTCAATTAACGGACATTATTATTTGAGCCTTTCCTAATATGCCTTGGGGTTCAAATGCAAAATATTTATTTACCAATAACTGCACTATAGTGGTGCGATCCCGGATCGCCTCTCAAGGAGCGTAATGAACTAACTTAGGAAAACTGAATGCAATTAAAGCTATAAAAATCATGGTTAAGAGAAGGTGTTTTTGGTATTTTTCATAAAAGAAATATAAAGACTTGTTTTTGGTATTTTTAGGAAATATGGATAGGTGATGGAATGGGATGATGGGATGCTCTCTTAGCTAGGGATGACATGTAACAAACTATTGATTCACACTCTTAGGGAAGAGCTAATCGAGCTAAGTTCAACACAAGTGGATACAATTAGCCTTAGTCGAAGGAATAGGTCAATTAAGACACCACTCAACCTCAATAGACCAATTAAATTAACTATAATCCTACATCAACTAGAAGTAGGTTCCAATAGATAGAATAACTTGGGTCCCGTCCAAGTCACTCAATATCTTTTGGATCCAACAACCAATTAACGTTAGACTATAATCAAACCATCCAATTTATGAAACTCTACCTAATCGTACTCATACACATAGACTCGATTAATGATCTAGTTCCTTTAGGCAAGTTCTATTAATGGAATTACCTAGTGCTACGGAAACTCAACATCAATGAACTCAAACCCACAAATCATTCCCAAGTGATGCAATTATATGAAGCACAATGGACTAAATTACCCAACAAACATGCTAGATAACAAAATCAACAAAGACTAAGCATAACATGGTAATTTGGGAAGATAAATGAAACTAGAACAAACCAAATCCATACATGCAAATAGAATTCAACTATTACATGGTCTCAAATCTCTAAAACAAATGAAGTTTGAACATAAGAAGATCAAAGATTCAAGGAAAATTACTGGAAATTCATGGCTACATAATTGGAACTAACAAAACTCCCCTAAAGTGGATTTAATGCTTGCTTCAAGTCATACCATCATCCAAGAGAGTATCGGGCCGATTTAGTTCATCAAAGAGAAGGAGGAATCGCCCAAGAACAACTGCAACTCAAGCTCCATGAAGAACCAGTGGAGGAGAGAATGGGTGGATGAGAGTGTGAAATTCGGCCTCCTCTTGTGAAATTCGTTGGTCTCATATATATAGTGCAAGAGGCAACCCAAAACCTTGCAAATTGGCCTAGGATGTCCTATTCTTACTAGGATTAACAAATAGGAAAGGTTTAGGGAAAGAATTATGGGATGAAAGAGAGAATGGGTGAATGAAATAGGAAATTCGGATTCCCCCCTCTATAGCACAAGAAACCACTCAAAAACTATCCAAAATGGCCACTGGTTGCCTAATTTGGCCTCCCATAACATATAGGAAATATTTGGGGAAGACCCAAGCACTTTCTCTCAAGAAATCTGGCCAAAATAGGAAGTTGTGATTCGAATAATCAATTAGGAAACTTCTTATTCTCAATCAAGCCTAGGGTTGCCTATTCTTGTAGAAATAACAAAAAGGATATATTTTAAGCAAACCCAATCAACCAATCCAATAGGAAATTTCCTATTTTGCAAAAGTTTCCTTTTTGTAGAAGTTTCCTATTTTACTTTGTTCTTGCTTTGACCTTTATTCTTTGTACCTTCAATGGAAATTTTAAGCACATGTGAAGTATTTCAAGTTTAGAAACAATAAATGCATGAGTTAAATGCCTAATATGCTCAAATTATAATGAAAATGCAATTAACTTTCTAACTTTGGACCCTAATTATAAAAGTGCCTAAATCCCCATTTAATAGCCTAGAACAATGCTAATTTCCTATAATTAGTGGATAAAAACATATAATAATCAAGTGCAATGAGATGTCAAAAGGGATTTCTCTAGTAGTGCAACTATGATCATCAATTCTATTAAAACCTACACCATTTCCAAATTAGTCAAGTTTAGCTCACTAACTTGTCAACAAATTGGCATGCAATCCAATTAAGTTCAATCAAAACTAGCTAACTTTACCAATTCAAGAGTACTTCATAAAATACTTAATCACTACTCTAATGATATACCCATTTTTTTAAAAATTGGCAGAATTTCCCTTTGTAAATATGACATCCAAGAATTACAATTACAATCCAATTTGGTATGACTCCGAAAAAATTTCTCTATCAACAATCAAATTTAGTTCAATACATTAAATAATCAACACTAATTAACAACACTATTTCAATCCCATACAAACTTCAAAAAAATTTTGGCAGCATTTCCCCTTCAATTAAGACTATCAAAGTCTTAAATACAATCCAAGTCAGTCCAGTCCAGTCTATATATACAATATTTAAATCAAAAAAACCAACTTAAAAATACAAGAACACATAAATTTCAAACTTTGTATAACCAAAGAAATAATGAATATGAAAACTTGTAAAAAAATTAAAGAAGGAGAGAGAAACAAACTTACCAAATTTCTTCCTTAAATTTCATCCTAAAGTGCTGTCAATGTCTACCCCTATGCCAAGAAAGTCCCTTTAAAAAACCATATAAAAAACCCATACACTCACATGCAATATCAATGGTTAACAAAAAGCAACCTTCGCTTCATATGAATTTACAAAAAAAATAAGCTATGTTTGGGTTTTCTTCCTCTGAAAAATCAAAATTTAATCATCTTAACCCTAAACCAAAAAAAGAAAGATTGAGGAGGCTTACGTTAGCAACATGAAATGCAATGGGTTTTGTGAAGACAGAGAATTTGAAGATGCACATCACAATGCACCCTCAGAAGCAAATGACAATTTTGGGTTCTTCAATAAGGAGCAACGACGAAGAAACTAATGATGTTAGAAGGTGCGTGGCTGAGAGAGAACAGCAGTAGAACAGAAGAAATAAAAAGGGTCAAACGATTTAGGGTTCAACGATTCCTAATAAAAGAGAAAATGTTTTGAACGACTGCGATGGTTTCGAACCAAAATGAAGATTAACTGAGAGAAGGAAAGCATTTTGTGAAGAAATGGGGAATTTTGAGAGAAACAAAGTCCATCGCTATAATAACGGATGTTGTTTCTCATTTGTGTTCACTGACAGACATGTTCATTGATAAAAACAGTGTCTATTATTAGTAACGACAAACTTTGTTTCCCTTAAACTTCAGAGACCATGTTTGTTGTACAAATAACGGATGTCGTTTCCTCCTCCGCTTGTCTATTTACAAAAATGGTAAGCATTTTTTTCAACATCTAGGTTGAAATAACGGATATTAATTAGTGACGTTAAAAACATTTTTTGTAGTAGTGGTTTCATCCTAAACGTTTTAAAAATATACTTTTAGTAATTTATTCTTGGCGACATTATTTATTTTCATTTAAGGGAAAATACTGAATTAATGAATAAAATTATAATGGTGATTATGCAATTAAATGCTACCAAAATATACTTAAATATTAATTATTTAATATAATCATTTTTTACTTAAAAATTCAATCATGTTTTATTAGAATTCAATATTCACAGAATAACCATTCATATTTTATGAGTAATCATTTTATATTAAATAATAATATCATTAAGAATAAATAACTAAAAATACACTTCATAAACCTAAGAAACCAAACTGAAACTTGATGTAAGCTTAAAGAACCAAACATATAATTTAGCCAAATAATTATTCAAACATTTGTCTCTGCCAAAAAAGATTTTCTATATAATATCAAGAAATAATTCGAAATTCATATTTTTTATTTGTTATAAAAGTTATCTTGAAAAATGATTTATTTTGGTTTCTTTTTAAATTACTTTTATAAGTTTGAAGGATCATATAATTCATTTAAATTCACAATTGAAAATTTTTATTTAATTAATTTATTTGATTGTCTGAATTAAATTTGTGAAACTGAAAAAAAACATAGTACTATAATATAGAGGATTTATAAGAATGAGGGATAAACTAATAAATACATTTTATGTTAATATAATTTGAATTAAAATTGTGTTTTTAAAATATTTTAAGCAAGGTAATTAAATCCGGACCGGCCACTGACTCGGTCTAAGTAGTGGGTCAAGGGTCAGTAGGTTAACCCGTAACCAACTCAGGGGCTAACCCGGTGAGGAATAAAAAAAGGGAAAATATATTTGTTGGTACCTAGACTTTTATTTAATTTTGATTTTAATACCTATATGCATTTTTATCCTGAACAAATGCTTTAATTTTACTTTTGAAATTCAATTAACTCATATATAAATGCTAACCATACTAATAGAACAAATTTAGGAACAAACTCATGCCCCAAATAGGTCCTATATCTAGGACCCAGAGAGTATTTGAATTCAATTCACACCTTAAAAATTTCCTATCATTTCACCACCTTGAGTCAATAACAAAAAAAAAATGTTGAGATGAGTTTATTTAGAAAGATTAAAGAAGTTAAATATAATAAGTTAAACCATTTTATTAAAATTACGTTGCTTATTTATTCCTTTAATTTCCAAAATAAACTCAAGCCTTAGTATAAAGCTGGGAGCCATTGATTTTTTCTCTTTGTTTTTTATTTTCTTTCCGATTTTTCTCTCTCCCACACTCAACTCTCCTCTTTTCTGCAAGTATCACGTGAACATACTCCCCCATGAGCCCATCACACGCAAACCGGAGACACTCAGACAAGACATAAAAGCTATCTCTCCCATGACCATCTTTCCTCTCTTTAGTCTTTACCTAACCAGCCTACCCTTACTCCATAAGCTTATTTTCAACGAGCTTCTTCCTCAGTTTTTCCTTCTTCCGTAAGCAGCAGTGTTACAAGTTATATGGCCTCTTTGGCGAACAATAAGGGCGAGAAATAGGAAGCAATCTATGCTTTAGAAAACGCAACTTAGATCTCAGCAATTTAATGTTTGTTTTTCACCATCATGATTACTTTCTCCTCTGCTCCTTCTATTGTTCATCACTGCTGTTTATCTTCATCTTTCTTCTTCTCCTCTTCATGTTTCTGTTAATGTGGATCTAGATCTGGTGAGAAAAAGCTCAACTCGGGTGACTCGTTTCACTCGGCGAGTCACCTGAGTTAGTCCCGAGTCACCCCGGGTTTTCCAAGCCAAGTCAGAGGATTCCGAGTTATGAGACTCAACCGAACCGGCCAAGTGACCAGGTCGGCGAGTTCCGAGTCAACTCGGCCGGTCCGGTCTGAGTTTAATAAGCTTGATTTTGAGTATATTTGTAAGGTGTGAACATATGGGATTCTGCATATTCTTAAAATACAGGAGAGTTTGGTTTAATTGAAGGAAAAGTAGGGGTTAGTCTGGTGAGCTCATGAGTAGGGCCTTCTCTAAGAAGTTCTTATCTTCTAGGCCTCTTCCAGATGGAGTCAGCGAGGTTTGTCTCCCTTCTTTTTAAATCTTAATAGGTAATATTCTAACAACGCTAGCTTGGTAACCTTGGTTAAGACTCTGTCCAAATATTTTCTCAATTTTTCATACGTAATAACTAAGTTCCTATTTGCAATTACCATGTTTTGATATAACATTGCCAAATTGACATATAAAAATACTAAGTTCTTTTATATGACAAGTTCATCTATTAAATTACCAATTTCATATATGAAATTACCAAGTTCTGATATTATATTACCAAATTGAGATATAAAATTACCAACTTATTCCTAAGTTTTGAATAGAAATTACCAACTTTTCAATGGCCTTTCCAAGTTCAATTTTGTGTTTCTCAACTCTCTATTTGCATCTAATTACCAACTTTAGATTTGGCTTTAACTATTTGTGTTAACCAACAGAAAATTGGTAAATCCAAATAGAGAGATGGTAAACATAAATATTAAGTTGGTAAAGGCCATTGAAAAGTTGCTATTTCTGAATCACAACTTGGGAATAAGCTGATAATTTTATATCTTAATTTGGTAATTTCATTTACCAAATTGGTAATTTAATTATGAACTTGTCATATAGTAGATATTGGTAATTTTATATATCAATTTGGCAATGTTATATAAGAACATGGTAATTGAAAATAGGAACTTGGTAATTACATATAGAAATTTGGGAAATATTGAGAGACGTTGAAAGAGTGTACTTAATTATATTTTTTTGCACAAGATATATTGCGAGGCTTGGTGGCCAACCAAACACTAAGCACCCAAAGCAAAGGGGACTGGTTCGAATCACACTTTTCACTTTATCAATTTATTTTGGCCCCAACGCAAATAAATCCCACCGGTCAAAGCTCTGGCGACTGCCAAAGTCCCCTAGTTACCAGCAACGACTAGAGCTCCAACGACCGGTGGGGTTGGTATTTTTTTTTTTAAAAAAATAATTATTCAAGGATATTTTGGTCTATTCCTTCACACTTGCAAAAGGACATATGTGTCATGTTACACAAATGTCCTTTAATTTCAGAAACTTGGTGCACCCACATTTTCTTTACGTATTTTGACAACCTTTCTTCTGTGATTTTCTCTTATTTCTTATTAATTCCGATTAATTTCACTGATTTTTTAGCTCTTTTTTGGCCCCATATTTAATACTCAAACTAAAATAGCGATGTTATGTTCGTTTATAATATATGGATGCAATTATTGAAGTTTAAAGAGATACTCCATTCCGTCTGAATTACAATTTACAAGTCATCTTATAGTTTTGACCGTAAAATGCAAATAAAAAAGAGAGTACTTAATTAATAAATTTATTTTGAAGTAAAACAATTATATTTTGCCCATATTAATAAAAGAACCAGAAAAAACTTGGCATTTAAGGAGCCATATATAGCAGCTAAATAAGAATTAAATTATCATTTTAATTTTGAACGAAAAATAAATTATCCTTGTAGTATTTAATCTTGACCGTTCTTTGTTATATCAATAGGAGCATGTCGAGTCGTAATATAATATAATAAGATGGCGGTCAAGCAAAACTTTAGTGAAATTTAATTACACTTATGCATTGACCAGTAGAGGCCTATATAAGTATTTATTAAGACTCTTCATGCATATCCTCTTAAAAGTTCCAACAACCATTTTGCGTCAATTGGCTTGATAATGGATAAATTCAAGAAGCTAATATTAATGCTCAACATTGCTTTGCTTTTTGTGCTTCTGATCTCCATCAAGGTTGCGGCTAGGGAACCTTTCGGGATGTCCAAGTTTCACATAACGGGTAAGTTAGCCGATAAATTTGTCCAATTTATATGACGAACTGATAAGTTTATTTATCATAATTATAAGTCATATCTTTAAATCTTACTTATTTATTATTGACTTTATACTATTTGGAAGAGTGTATATTGAAAGTAAAATTACAAAGTTATTAAATTTCAAGACAAAATTAATGAATTTAATTTTTTCCTATGATTTTAGAAAAACATGTTGAAGATGACTTATAAATATGGTTAAAGAAGTACACCTTCATAAGATTCAATCAATATGTTAGTACTCAATTCAACCCTTATTATAAGATGACTTATTATAGATATTTTTAATTTTATATTAGTACTCAATTCACCCCTTAAGATTTTAATAACTAATTTCCTTGATTCAAGAAAGTTGTTAAAATTAGTTCAAAACTAAAATATACATAGGAAAGCTTCCTTGTTTGAAAAGTGTACATGTTAGAGTGAGAGAAAAGATAACAGAGCATATAAAACAAGAGAGAGTATGTTAGTAAAAAACAAGATTGGGTAATATTGCATTTAATGTTAAAACAAACTCAAAATGAACCTTATAAAATTGGACATACCAATTCAAAAATGATGATCCTATATAATAGGAGATGGGCAGGGGAGTAAATGATTGAAATTTATATGTACACCTTCTTAAGAAAACATGTAAAAGTTGGTTTAAAACTATAATTATGCCTTAAATGAAATTTTTACTAATATTACCCTTATTTATGATAAGACTATTAAGATATATATATATATATATGTGCATTAATGAGTATGAAAAAGATAAAATAGGAAAAAATGCATTAAATAATTGGAAACCCAATGTAGGCTCTTATATTTTAGACCAAAATAATTCAAAATTTGGGCTCTTATAATAAGAACCAGAGGGAGGGAGTATTGGTTTAGTTTCTATATGTTTTCAATCAAATATGTAAACACTCTTTTTGTGTTTTATGGGATCATAACTTTTTCCTTGTATGTGGTGTTTAAATTGATTAGAAACTTCAGGAAAAATTATACTTTCCATTCCTATAACTTTATAAAACATATCAAATTACAAAAACTTTTCTAAATTTTGGGTCATGCATATTTTCAAATAATTCATTTAACCCTTACAACTTAGTAATAAATCTCAATGAGATTACAAGTCTAAATGGTTAACTCCTAACTTTCAATTATATATCCTCTTAAACTTTATTTTCGCATGCATATAGCTCTATAACTTTGACTTACACACACAATCTCCCTAATACTTCAACTATATGTGGATAGTAATTTACAAAATTAATTGTATTGGAGTGATTTACATAAGGTTTAGAAGGTTGGTTATAATGTTTAGATATTCACGAAGTTGCATTCAGTCTCTCTTTGAATTGCTTTCTTATAACACTATATGGTTAACTAACTTTTGAAATTGTTTTGGTCACAAACTGTACGAAAAACAGAACGTGATCAGCCACAGGGCCACAATTATCCTCATTCTAATCCTTGAGCTTATCCAAAGCCCATTGCAAATACTTTTGATGTGAAGGGAAAGTTGAACAACACTTTCTCATGTGTTATGGTGTATTAACGTCCTAGTTAATTATGCTGTTGTAATAGGAATTGTTTAATGGTTTAGTCCCATTAAACAATAAACAGACAACATTATGTTTGAGGATATTATGTCGATGCATATATGTACTACTCCCTCTTCTCATATAAAAAATAAAGGTTAAAGTATTCATTTAATCCTTTATGTATATTAACATAAAATCTTAATTTTGCCCCTTATGTTTAAAAAGTATAGTACTCCCTCTGTTCCTAAATATATAACCTATTTAGGGAGGTAAATTTGTTTCTAAATATAAAACCACTTTCTATTTTGCTCATCATTTCCCTAAATTATCCCTATTAATACTTCTCAATGATAAACAAACAAGAGAGGGAGAATGGAAATAAAGGTAGATGATTAGAGTACTTTGGTAATGTAATGTGATTTTAACTAATTTTACTAACTTCCTTAATCAAATCAAATTAGATCATTAGGTCTTATACATAAGAAAGAAAGGAGTACATTTTAAGTTTCTTAACAATCCATTCATTATTTCTTAATGTAAGATGTTAATCGATCTTCTTGGTCATAAATGTATGACATATATATATTTCTAAATTTTGTCAATCTTTTTTAAAATTATCCATATGAATGCTCTCACAATAATAATTAAGTAAGAAAAAAAAAAGAATTAAGAAAGGTAATTCGGGTGTTTTAAAAAAGGTATTTTCCAAAATTACTCTATAGTCACTCTTAACTCTTGAGCATGACTCCTTGTAGCGTTTGGTTCCATGGGCAGTGAAGACGGGATGATATCAGAAAAGGGCAATGAGAAGCACATTTGTTATCCACCTCAGTGACAATTGCAGAAAAAAAAAATTCTCACTGTCAATGTTGTGGGCTTCAAACACATCGAATCGAACATAAAAAGAACTATCATAGAGGTGTTAGATGACCAAATATATGAGGATTTGCAAAGTTGGGCTAGGCCACATTTTCATAGGTCTGCCAAAGCTTGAAGGGATTTTCTGAGAAGTTTTTTCCCCCTCAAAATTAATTTCTTTTTTTGAAAAAATAGAATTGCTTGGATTAAGTCATGAGCCATGTACATTAAAATAGGTAGAGCCGTTGTATCTTCTTGATCATGACGTGGGGAATGAAAGAATTTCTCATGATTTCATTGCTCAGTGAGCATTAAATTTTCTTTAATTTGAGTCAACATTTTCAGATAGTAAAAGTTAATATTAGTATTAAGGGACTAAATTTACACTTTTTAAACTTAGTTTGATAAATTAAACTTGATGTAAATATATAGGACAAAGTTAAACATATACTTTAGCCAATGCTATATATTGATTAATATATAATTATATATTAGTAACAAGATGGCGAAAAAATCAATATCAGTAACAAAGAAAATTTATTCAATGTAAAAGTGTTTAATTAATTTAACTAATAAAAAACTGAAGTATTAGTATTTTAAATATAGAATCTTTTCATTATTTAGAATTCTCCAATTAAAATATTCCTAAGTCATTTTTCAGCCATCATCATCTATTATATTTTTAGTGCATATCTTCCATATTTTACTTTACTATGCTTTATGCTTTATGCTTTATTAGTCATTCTCATAAATATTTTAATTTTTAAGTACTTATCTTTCATGTTTTCAGCACTCATATTAATTAAATATTATAGTTGAAAATATGAAAGATAACTCTAAAAAATATCTAAGATAAGTACAGTAAAAATTGAAAGATAGATTATTGAAAATTTTAAAGAAAATTAATAGAAATATGGAAGATTCTACCAAAAATATGAAAAGAGTTATGCAAAAAAAAAAAAAAAAATTAAACCTGAGAATACGTACATTGAGGACGAAATTGCGCTGAAAACTACTTTATGTTTTGAGTGCTCCTACTAAAATACTATAAGGTGCTGGTCACTGCTTAACTTGATAGAGTTTTCAGTTTGACAATGAGGGTGAAATCTCGCCAAAAACTTCATGTTGATATACACAATGCTTTGAAATCTGGATCAAACATCAAACTGGAAATTGAATGTTAATGGATCACAATTCAAACGGTCAGAACGGTATATTTGACACTATAAGGATTAGATAAAAATATTATCTCAAGGTTGTTATTCCTTAGATGCATCCCATTGTCACTTCTATTGAGTATTGGCTGTTGAGTATTTGGGAATATGAGCTTAGTCCTATCATCACATGATATTCTTAGACATTAAAATCCAATAATTTCACTTCCACTTCTTCGTCACTTCCGAGTTCCATGTCATCTATCCTTTCTGCAACAAAATTTGTAGTTTTTTCCCCCTTCTTCTTAGCCTCCTTTACATCTTCATTTTTCTTTAGCTTCTTTAACCTATTGTTTTTTTCTTATTTATTTGTAATTTTTGTGTAACGAACTGCACCTAGTGGATAAGTCATTGTTGTTGTATATTTGTAATTTTGGTATTTCTTTTACACTTTACTCTTCTTTATCATTGACTACTATACTGGTTGGTTTATTCTCAGCTGCATCTACCCGTCCGGTTTTCTATTACTCGCTCTGGTCTACCGCTCATCACTGCCTTCTGGCTCAAAAGCCGGTTAGAACAGCCCAACCTCTCAAATGATCTAGACGCTAAAAAAAGCAGTGAAACTTTCCAGCCGTCCAGTCCAACTGCGAGTTTCAAAACACTAATGCAACTTAACTCTATTTAAAAAGAAGTTGGAAAAACAAAAACTCTATTATAAAAATACTCTAAAAATAGCGCTTTTTTTTAAAAAAACAAAGTAACAAAGAAATGGCGCTTCTATATTCAGATTATTGTAGTATTTCATTAATCCAGACACCATAGCGTTTGGATATTCAAAACATAATTGAAGCTTAAGAGATACTATGGAGCATAGAGTAAATATCTATAATTAAATGTATTTTCCCCTTATCTTGTTCGTGGTATTGATTTTTTTTTCTTTTGCCAAAATAACCTTGAACTTGCACGATATATTGTTTTGGAAATAGTTTATTGTTGTGAAAAAGAAATGACAGAAAGAAAGAAAAAAAGAATTGCCCTGTTGACATATTACAAATTAATCTTAACATGAAGTTTAAAATGCTTTTGACTTTGTTCATCTTTAATTGGTCCATACAAAACTTTAGCGGGTGTTCTGATTAGAAGATAAACTATTTAATTTCAATTAGAGAATCATATTAAATATGCGTACCCCTACCAAGAGCAGCATATTCGTCTTTCTTTTCTTATTCATTATGTTCAAAATCATGACATAAATTGAAAATTTTGTCTTTTATATCTAATTAGTTTTAATAAAATAAAAATCATATAAAGCAATTATATTTTCGTGCAGTATATATAGGATGAAAGCAAGCATGAAATAGTATTCCATATACCTAGCTAAATAAAAGTCAATCAATTAGGTTAGTTTGACAAAGTCAATTTATTTATTGTCTTTGAAAAAAACACAGTCCTGCTTTACTTTTCAAATAAAAATTTAATTTCCTTGCTTTTATTCTAAGGAAAAAGAAAAAATCACAACGCGCATGTTTTACTAAAAATTATCGTCAAATTTAGATGCCAGTCACGTAAGACTGTTTCAAAACATCTTTATTATTGTTGCTGTCGTTTTCCTGATCACAAAGTGTGTGGAGGTATGTGAATTATGTGTGTGTGTGTGTGTATATATATATATGCATATCTATGCCAGCAATCACAAGTTGCTCTTTGAATCATATAATAAAGTTCATTGATATTCATTTTTATTTGAGATTTTGCAGTTAAAGAATGTTTGATATGAAGAAACTGATATTGAATCTTGCTTTTCTGTTTGTTCTTCTTTTCTCTGGGATTGTTGCAGCTCGGCCACCTTCACGTAAGTGATAAGGAACTTCATTTTCGTCAGATTAATTTGAATCTTAGTTCTTAATTTAAATCGTTTTCCAATCACAATTTCAGCTACGAAGTATTTGAAATTTAAGTTACTTTTAATGGTTGTCACATTAAGTGATCAAATTCAATAGAAGGGCCAATGGTAAAAGAGAAGTAAGTTTGTTAATCAATATCACTCTGACTCATTTTTCTCTTGGTACTCTTTCTATTCCTTAATGTAAGATATAATTGACTTTTTTAGAGATTAAGAGAGCTAAATAGATTACTTAAGTATAACATATGTTTTAGGGAAAACAGACCGGCCTGTTTAGACCCGTCTTCAAAAAAGACCCTCACTTCCAAAGCCCGGCCCGATTGTTCTCAGGTTTGGCCTGCGGGTCTCAAATATATTTAATATTTTTTTTATTTTTTAATCTTTTTTAATAAATTAAGTTATAACACTGAAAGTTCTAATTCAAAACATATGTATTGTCAAATAATTAACTTTTCATATCATTTTTCAGTAAGTAAAATTAATGTTTGTTTGCCTTTAACAAAATGCTTCATGAGATATATAGATTATGCTTTATCATTGTGCGATATGTGTTTGTATTGGTAGTTTTTTTTATCATTTCTTGTAAATATATTTGAAATTTACAAGAAGTTAACAAAATAAAGAATAATTGTACCAATATATATTTAAAAAGTGTGTGTTACAATTTTGTTTGGTATTAATGTGTTTCAATTTCTATGATATAAAAAATCACCATCAGAAACCAAAAGGTAATAAAATAACATAAAAAAATGGCATAAAAATGTCAGATTTAAATAAAAAAAGTTAACAAGGTCTTATGTTAAGGAACATATAGGAGATTTCTTTTATAGTTTTTGTAATAAATTTGGAAATAATTAATTGGATAAATATCATAAACATTAATTTAGAGCTATATAAGAAGGTTTTTTTGGATAAGAGTCACTTGCGCACATTAGTATATGTATATCATACTATGTACCTCCAACGCTTCGTCTAAATTTCACATTTTTTAATGGAGTTAATTTTTTTTTATTAGTTATACTTTGTCCCTGTTTGAAATTCAATACAATTTTTTTCCATTTTTATCTTCAATTAATTACATACTTCTCTCATATCTTTTTATACATTCGTTGCCTATATAGATTTAAATTACTTTTTTATAGTTCAAGTTATTTGTAACTTATAAAAAGAATACGAGCTGAGGTTGTATATATTTTTGATTTCGTTTTTTTTTTATTGAAACTTTCTCATAAAATAAATCATGCAGATAAATTATTTCGCGGCCTTAACCAGCTTGATGACCCTCGGAATCACCATTATCGTCTACGTTAGACACGAAGAAAATTGCAGGTGTTTGGAGGCTTATGGTGGAGATGTATACGCAAAATCCAATATTAATTTGTGTGTTTTATGAAATTATGTAAATGCTATTGAATGCGCTCTAATGTAAATTCAGTTAATAATAAAAAAACATAAATGGACCGATACGACTTTCTTCAATCACCTGAATTCATAACGATCTAATAAAAAATTAAATGAAATTATAAAGATCTAATAAAAAGAAAAAGAACTAACGCAACACAGTTAAAATCAGGTAACATTAAGGTTTGGTCTGTCTTCCCAGAAAGGCATGCTCATCCCTAAATGTTATCATTTGTGGCGAGCCAATCTTTTCTTTTTTTTCCTTTTCTCCAAGCATTATTTTTTCTTATTTATTTAGGTTAAGTTGCATCTAGTACCCCTTAAATATTCTTTCATTAATGCCTAATATTCTAAATTGATTAACTTTTAGTGTATTCAACATTCTGAAATAGTTTTTTGAGTATTACCCAATATCCTAAATTAATCTTTAGTGCATCCAACACTTGAAAATACTTTTTAGTATTATCCAATATCATAAATTAATTATTTTTTAGTGCATCAAACAATAAGAGATATTTTCTACCACCCGCATATCCTAAATTAATTAAGTTTTAGCACATCATGCATCCTAAAGTATTTTTCCTATGGCATCTAGTATCTTAAATTAATTCATCTTTAGTGTATCTAACACCTTAAAATATTTTTAGTAGTATTAGTGCATCTAATATTTTTTCAAGAGTCCTAAGTCTATAAATAATGAACTGATGATAAAATTTTACATACATGTGAAAAATTTAATGATGAGACTTTTAAATAGAATAAATAAAATATTTTTTCTCTACCTTACAAATAGGATCAAAGTTCTGGCAAAAGAAAAGGATCAAAGTAATTAAAAGTACCTTATACTTTTGAATAGAGGGGGGCAGATTTATCTTGATTGATATGACAATATATTTTCCTACAAATTCATGTGTTTGTCCATTAAGTTTTAATGGAAAATATTTGTTGAGTTTTTTTTCAACATTTTTTTAATCTGTTTTGCAACAACGTTCATTAATGTGTCTGCACATCCACAAATATGTCAAAATATATTGCATGTCTGTATGTGTTTTGGGCTTCGTTTGAGCAATTTAACTGTAAAAATTAAATTACACACTTGAAACAGAATATGAGATCATAGGAGGATGCAAGCTCAAGGCATACCATATTTAAAAAAGTTATCTTTATTCTCACTTTAATAAGTCTTAAAAACTGATGGATTCTAGATTTTCCCTGGTTCTAAATTGTACCCTTCTCTTAAAAGTTCTTGAAGTCAAAGAAAACGGTGATGGGATTCTTTCTACAAGAAATTATTTTTTTAAAACATGATCGAAGAGTTTGACCAATAAAAAACAAAGATGATGGAAGAGAAGTGATAAAAGGCTTGTCAACTGATTGCACCAAACCTTATATACATGTTTACATGCTAATTTGGAGTTACCTAATAATTAGTTAGGTTTATATTTATATACATGTTTACATGCTAATTTGGAGTTACCTAATATTTAGTTAGGCTTATATTACATGATTTATAGACAATTTGAGACGTGAATGATTGCATGGAAAATGGGTCAAAAAGGGCGTTTTGTCACAATTTATGCAATCTCTCAAGACTTTGTACATCTAGAACTTATATAATACAATTGTAGGCATCATAAAAGGAGAAAAATGAAGTCAAAAAGCCCAAACAAGGAGCAACTACGAGCCAATGAATTGAATTTCCAGCATCAATTAGGGATGGGAATAGGTCAGGGGGCCTATGGTCTAGCTTACAATATGTATAACCTAACATATTTAGCAAATAGACCACACTCATATTCAACCCTTTTGTTAGGCTTATTTAGGTAAACAGGCCAAGCCTTTTTCTTACAAACCTACAGGTCTTGCCTATTTAGCTATTTTGTAATTTCGATTATGATGTATAATATACAATAGCATTATCAACTTATTTTTACCTCTAAGCTTCACATCTCATCATTTCTACATAAAGGTCAACCATTTTTTTTTTTGACCTTGCTAAAGGTCAACCATTTCAATCATTACTCATTCACCACTTTTTGATCCCTTTAAAATATTATGCATTGCTATTTCACTACTCTTCTCTAATTTGTATGATTTTCCCAAGCATGATAATTGTTACAACTAGCAAATTATTCCAATTGTGCCTATATAAAATTGTTGAAAATGTAAAACATACAAGTTCAGGCCCAAGTTTAAGTTTTACATTTTTAATCAAGCCCATGTAGTTGAATGCTACATAGGTCTAGCCTATCTCCACCCATAGCACCAATTGAAACCTATATAGGCCTAACCTATCTCCACCCCTAGCACCAATTCTCTGTTCTTACATTAAAAGGGAAGCCACGCGGAAACAAGAGAAACAGCATGAAATTTTGGTGGTTTTAGCCATGAGCTTGCGGCAAAGTCAGGGTGAACAATCTCAATTTTTTGCAGTATTTCAACGCACATTTCGGTGAAACCCAACCCATATCTCATCTAACTCGCCTACTCTATGCATTTAATCAACCCCCTCTGCCTCATTTTAACCATAGGCCGACACTATATCCACTCTTCTCAACAGTCCATTGTGATGTTCTACATCCTCTATCCGGCCTCACTCTATTTTCCACCCTCTTCTCCCAGTTTTGCCACAATCTTTCGTCATTGTTTCATGGCTAGTTCAACTCTTTGGGATGGTTCGAAATTACTTTCTATGTCTAATTACCTATTAATTTTCATTGTAATTCCTATATCTCTAGGTAGTTTTAGATCCCGGTTGAGTTCCCATGTTTTGGACTCCATACACTTGAGAAAATAGTGATTTGGTTTTATTATTGTAGAATTTTCAGTTTTAATACATAAGTGAATATATATTTATGCTTTCTAGTTATTTCATTGATGATTCTATTAGTTCGCGTGATTATGAGTTAATTGATGTTATGGTGAGGATCAGCGAGCTAATTGCATCAATCAACTAAGTTGAGACAATAGGTGTGTTTAATAATGCTTAAGAAGTGTGATAAAACAAAGTAAACATTAGATTCGGTGATCATTGAGGTTAGTAACTTATGAAATCTAGTGTCTAAACTACCAACATCATAATTGAAAAAGGATATTTTATTGAATTAATCACAAGATCAGAGATTCACTAGATCCATTCAATTTATCCATTCACCATTTATAACAAAAAGTCCAAACATATATAGTAGTCTAGAACATTTCACTCATTATTGTATTTACTTAGTTCACACAAAAATGCTATGACCAATTGAATTTCAGTTTAACGATATAATTACCAATTGATTAGTGATGGGATCAAATTTTTGACGGAATTTTATTTATCGGTAATTTTATGTTGACTAATTAAATTACCAATGGAATTTCTATTCTGTCACAAATTACTGACCAAATTCCATTTGTAATATTCCTAATAGAAAAAATATATAATAGTCCCTACAGAAAATAAACTGATACGCAAGAGTATATATGAAAAGAGATAAAGCTCTTAACTTTGAACTATCAACAATTATCTCATACAGAGTATCTTAGGAATTGAAAAAAATTACAACTCAAAGGAAATTGAAATGCTAAAGCAATAACAGCAACAATTACAAAGAAATTGCTACAAAGGAAGTCTCGTGAAAGGGGAGAAGAAAAATAACAGACAAGAGAGAGAAAGCCAGAGGGAATAGCTCTTCCTAAAATTCTGCCTGCCCCATGATTGGCGCCTTGATGCTACTAAATACCCTTCTGATCACGCACTTTCAATGTTGGCCTTCTGACTACGCCTCCCTGGTGATGTTCCCTCCTGGGCTTGCTCTTGATATTTCTCCAATGGGCCTCCCATAACAAGCCTATCTTTCCCAGCAGCTAACGTAACATTACCCACACTACTACAGAAATACCCTATAGCAGCACTTATTTTGGCCCTATAGCAGCGCTTATAAGCGCTGCAATAGCCAGTGCTGCTATAGGCTATTAGGCCTATAGCAGCGCTTGTTAAGCGCTGCTAAAGGTTACATTTAGTAGCGCTTAAGCGCTGCTATAGGGACCTAAAATTTACCTATTGCAGCGCTTAAGCGCTGCTATAGGTCATTCTATAGCAGCGCTTAATGAAGTAAGTGCTGGTATTGATTTTTTTTTTAAATATTTCATTTGTTTATATACCCCACCTGCATCAGTGCTAAAATACTAGCAATTCTATATAGTTCCAGGCAACGAAAATACACCAATAACTCATCCAAAGAGCAATGTACAAATGAACCAACCATTCTAATTGGGAAACAGCCTATACTATTATATATCTACATTTGTACTTGGTGTAAAAGAGGTAGAACATAAGTGCACCATTCCTCAATTAGCGCATTCATTTTTTCCCTCGACAATGAGGGGCAACGTGCGTCTGGGTAATACTGCACAGAGAGATAAATTTGAATGGCAATCAAATCTACTTAAAATCTAATAACAAGTTCAAATACAATTAGAGTTGGCAAAATAAAAAACTTACTGTCAATGGAATGCTACATCGATCATGTGTAACTACATCCCTCATAAATTGCATCACATAGTATCTACAGTCGTTGTTATTGGGTTGGAAGGGGCACTGTAACAAAAAATACCAGATATCATATGAGAAACATTTACTTTATGTTTGAGTAGATTGTTTAAAAAATTGTTGGGTACTGATAGTGGCAGCTACCAGCCCACCATGTTGGGCACCCCAGGGGAGCGGATCTCTCTTCACCCCGGTATTGGCAAGCCCAACTCAGGTATTGTAGAGAGGCCCAAGGTGCTCTCGCATCCACGACCCCCAGGCTGCAGCCCTGGTGGGATCGAAGTCACGACCTCCCACTTTATAGGCATTCTAGATGCCTCGCTTATCACCACTTGAGCTGCAGCTTAAGTGGTGATAAGCGAGGCATCTAGAATGCCTATAAAGTGCTTGGTTGGGAGATCGAACCCGTGGGTGCGGCAATGACACGGCCTCCTCCCACAAATGCTGCAGCATTGGGTCGGGTCCGCGAGATCGGCCCCCAACCGAGCTACAATACTTGAGTTGGGCTTGCCAATACCAGGGTGAAGCGAGAGTGGATCCCTGGGGTGCCCAACATGGTGGGCTGGTAGCTGCCAATGCCAGTACCCAACAAAAATTGAATAACTTATAGAACCTGGACTGTGAGCCACTTATAAGCATCTTTCTGGTCAAGGGCTTTGGAATAACTCAAGTTAACGGAGGACCGAAAACTGGTCAATGCGCTGGAAACAAAACAAAGTAAATTAATTTTATTAGCTAGGGTCATAAAATGACAAATGATGCAACGAATTCAAAGAATGCTGACATTCACGTACCTATTGACGAGGCGCATCAAAGCTGTGCGACTTTCTGGTTCAGCACCATACACAGGATCCAAATAGTAAATAATGGGATTCGCTTGTGTTTGCTGATAGATCACAAGCAAAAGCCAGTGCTGCCTAAAATTTTTTAGAACGTTATGTCAGTATATATAAATGATGCTTGAAGCTAAGAATACGATGAAACCTATAATGCATATCGACTTACCCTGTATTAATTGGAGCTAAGAATAAAGTCATGCCTGTTGCCTTTAAAGAAAAGCGCCTTTTAAGCTTCGTAGACTGCTCGTCATAGCTCACGCCCGCAATATGTGCTATGTCATAGGGGCTTATGAATTCGAACGAGACATAATCCCCGGCAATCATGACATGTTCGTGCAGGTGCCTTCAAAGAAACCATACAAACTCCCAATTAGTGTAAACTAATGACATTAAACAAAACCCCAATGAAAACACATTTATACCTGATCCATAAATTGATAGCGGTACCACCGAGCCATCCTTGATCAAGCACGTCCATGATCTGCTCCTTAAAAACATGCTCAACCATATTTGACACCCCAAATATACGCTTGTCGAATGGAATATTGGCAGTAAATTCGGAAGATAGGGTGGCTGCAAATGCTCGCAATCGAGCACGATTTGGCGTCTCGGCGCTTGTACGTTCAATAACAGGAGGCGCTTGTACTTTCTTCTTGCCCTTGGCTTTTGTTGCCTACAAACCATGCAAATAGAAAGTCTGAAATTTTATTCCAATAAAAAAGAATGCTAGTTTAATTGATTAGTAAATAATCACCTGTGACGATTGATCAGTATGTGAACTCTTTTTCTTCATCACTTGACCACCGGTACCTTGGACATTAGGCCTTTGTGCTTTCTTTCCGATAGAGCGTGTACCCTGAGAAAACATGTAAATAAAAGAGCATTCTTCCAACACAATGAATGCTAGTGTAAATGCTATTAGTAAATAACCACCTGTGGTGTTGGCTCAATCAAACCAACGGGCCAAGCAACGAAAGCACCGATAGCATCTTGGACGCTAGTCATCTCATCAGTAGGGAACGGTATTGGTGCTGCGTTGTTGTAGGAGGATTCAATCATTACTCTCAGTGCATTTTTAGGCAACGGCGAGTTGTGCAGGGTCATGTTGGAAGTGTTGTAGACCTTCCCTTTGGCAACTACTTCACTGAAAGAGTAATCGATATACAGCCTGCAGTCTGACTCGCCCTACGAAAGAGTTGACAACATTAGCTCACAACGCATAATATAACAATGTCGCTGCAAGTTTGTAAGCAGAGAATGTATGAACTACCTGAGGAATTTGGGCCTGCGGCATCGTACAGCTCTCCCTTATGCTTGGACTGTCGACGGGAGGAACGTTACCTTGTTGCACGAAGTTGAACGTTTGTGATGCAACATTATATCGCTGGTAAAATTCGAACATCTGCTCGTACTTCCGATGCAGTTCCTCGTTCTGTCGTTGCATCTCCTCGTCCCGTCGTTGCATCTCCTCGTCCCGTCGTTGCATCTCCTCCCTCAGAGATTGAACTTCTTCTTGTAACGCTCTTACTTCGCCTTTTGATGCCCTATGTTGGCGGCCAAAGTAAGAAGAGGGCGTGACCCCTAGACCTGTGCCCGAACACGGCCCGAATACTCAGGGCGATAGAGCGCTCTGCTCAGGAAATCATCGGGGCCAAATTTGTTGACCTCGTCAGGGTATTCTTGTGACAACATATCCTATAACAAGAAGAAATGGTTGTTAGATATTAACTTAGCAAAGTCACCAGTTAAAAAGATATTACAAAGTCCAAGAGAATGACTTACACATCGTTCACGGACTCTTCTGACCTCGTCGTGAATGATGGTACCGTCCTTTTGAGAGTGTCCCCGAAACCAGAGGCCATGCCGTGGTGGCTTCCCTTCTAGGCCCTGTTCCTTAATCTGTCAAGCAAGCCAGGTGAACACATAATTAATCACGTAAACATGTATTCATAATTTTGTATTTAAAAGCGTTACGTTACTAACATACCATATCTTGCTCTAATTCAGGAAAGCTCTTTCGTCCGCCCATATACAGATATTCGTAACTTTTAGCTGCCTGTCTATTTCTTTGACTTACTTCCTCAAACTCCGGTGTCAAACGTGATTGCACAAAATCATTCCAATGTTCCTGGGTAATTGACCCTGCGAATGCCTCTGGGGGTGTTGGAACGATCTCCCCGTCTGCATCTCTCAGGAAGTACTTGGTCAAATTTGTACGGAACCCGCGATGCATTCTGGAAGCTTTCATCATGACATACTCCCTATGAGAATCATCAATATGAAACATGGTCTGTAACAATAGAAATCATATTAGATTTGCTAGTTACAATGTTGTCATAATAAAACTAAATTGTAAAAAGGCACCTAACCTGAATCTCTGACCAAACCTCGTTCTTGCAGCTCCCCGCGGTTCTCCAATCTGTGATAGTAATAGGCACTTTCTGCCGAACAGCGCATCCAATAAAACCAGAGAGGTCTTTCGCAGTCTCCCCGATTGGTTGGTGATTTTCGTTCCATTTAAGTTTGGTCTTTTTTCCCAGAGATCTGCGCTTGAGTAGTTTACGCATAAGGGTGATGCCACGGGTAGCATCCGCCTCGACAGCCTGTCTACCCGCATCGATATCTGGGTCTACAATCGGTTGTTCTTCTTCCTCGTCGCTCAGGGGGGGATCCATTTTCCTGCAAATTAAAATAATGAAACAAGACATGATTTTAGTGCAGAATAATTGAATGAAGTAGTTCACAATGTAAAACAGAAATACATACAAACTTAAATCAATATGAGGGCTTTCGTCTCTTTTTCCTCTGTGTTATATTATCTAAAATTGTTTGCTTCCTCTTTTTTGTTGGATTTAGGGTTGTGTTGAGCCAAAGCCTTCTTCATGATCACTCCTTACATAAACAGGCTCATCTTCGTCGTCATATCTGTCTGCATCAATCTCTTCTGCCAGTAACGTATCAAATGAAGGATCCTCTTCTATCATATTCATATCATCATCACTACTTTCATCATCAACTTGTTCGGCATAATTTTTGTTCGACTGCATGACAACTGACCAATTCTTCTTAGAAGGATCGGCAATGTAAAACACTTGTGATGCTTGGGACGGTAGAATGTAAGGATCATCCTTATATGCAACTTTAGAAAGGTCGACCGATATAAACCCAAATTCATCTAACCGCCGTCCACTATGGTTGTTAACCCACTGACATCGGAACACAGGAACCCTGAACATGGTGTAATCTAACTCCCAAATGCAATCAATCACACCAAAGTATGCCATCTTCGCATATATAGGATTTGTATCTCTCGCACTGGATATATGTAATGCCTCGGCAACGAGTGTGACTCCACTATTCTGCATTGTGCTTTTTTCATCCTGGTCTTTTGTATAGAATGTGTAACCGTTGATTGCATAGGCGGTGTAGGAAAATGCGTGCAATCCCGGTCCTTTCGACAGCCAAAACAATCTTTCAGAAACTGATCCAGTATTAAGATCAAACTGCTGACAAATGCGAGCATTGAACCATCTAATGAATGTTTTGTTGTGCTCCCTTGTAATCAAACTCTCATTTCTATCACCGTGTATTTCCCGCAGGAGTTTTTTGTGTTCTTCAACGAATGGTTCAACCTCAGGAGTGTTGTGAAGAATATACAAGTGAGCAAGCTCCTTTTCAGCATTCGAAATGCGTATTAAGTTGAACCCACTTATTCCTTTCCCCAATAATCGCCCATCGTGACGAGACTTCGGCAAACCAACATGTGCGACACTTGATAAGTAATCGGCACACAAATCACTCGCTTCTTCAACGATGTATCGTTCAGCAATACACCCCTCTGGTCGATATCTGTTTTTGACATACCCCTTTAAAACTTTCATGAACCGCTCAATCGGGTACATCCATCTCAAATAGACTGGGCCGCACAGTTGAACCTCTTTGACTAAGTGTACAGTAAGGTGAACCATGATGTCAAAGAAGGATGGGGGGAAATACATTTCAAGTTCGCACAGGATACGAATGATCTGCCTCTGCAAATCCTGCAACCGTCCTATATCAACCACTTTACTACAAATGAGCCTGAAGAAAATACACAGTATAGTGATCGTCCTACGCAGTTTCTTGGGTAAAATGTTGCGTATGCCGACCGGTAAGAAATTTTGCATCAGGACGTGACAATCATGAGATTTCAGGTTCTTCAACTTCAACTCTTTCATGGATACAAGGTTCTTTACATTTGAGGAGTAGCCTTCTGGAACTTTGATCCCATTCAGGAACTCACAGAATGATCTTTTCTCTTTCTTCGAAAGGGTGTATGCTGTTGGAGGTAAATAAGTGCGGTATCCTCTCTCGACCGGTGCCAACTCTTGTCTTATTCCCAACTTGAGCAGATCTAACCTTGAATTGACATCATCCTTAGTTTTTCCTTGCATATTTAGCAACGTGCCAATTAGGTTATCACAGATGTTCTTTTCAATGTGCATCACATCCAGAAAGTGCCTAACGTATAAGGACTTCCAATACGGGAGTTCGAAGAATATGGACCTCTTCTTCCAGCCACTTGTCAACACATTTTTAGCAAAAGGCTTGCCAAAATCATTCTCCAACTCGTTCACCTTTTCAAAAACGTCATCCCCGGTCAATATCCTCGGTGGCCTACCTTCTTCTAAGCTCCCGTTAAATGCCTTCTTCCACCTCCGCCAATGATGTTTTAACGGCAAGAACCTCCGATGTCCCATGTAAACATTTTTCCTACAATGCTCCAGCCGCATCGAATGGGTATCATCGTCACATATAGGGCACGCACCATATCCTTTGATGCTGTATCCGGACAAATTACCATACGCTGGGAAATCATTTATCGTGCCAAACAACATGGCCCTCAATTTGAAACAACATCCATCAAAAATTGTCTCACCCGAATCCCACATATGCTTCAGGTCTTCAATCAAAGGATCCAAGTACACGTCTATATCGTTGCCGGGTTGTCTAGGCCCGGAAATAAGCATGGAAAGCATCATAAACTTGCGTTTCATGATCAAATTTGGCGGGAGGTTGTATATCATCAGAATCACCGGCCATGTACTGTGAGTACTACTCTGAACTCCATGCGAATTGATTCCATCGGTTGCCAATGCAAGCCGTAGGTTTCTCTGTTCTTCACCGAAATCAGGGTACTCGTAATCAATTTTATTCCATTGGGGGGCGTCTGCGGGGTGCCTAAGCTTGATGTCTTTAATCCTCTCATCAGCGTGCCATGTCAAAAGTCTTGCAACATCCGCATTACTGTACATGCGCCTAAATCTTGGAATGATCGGAAAGTACCACAACACTTTAGAAGGACTCCTACCTTTCTTTCCATACCGAGATGTGCGGCATTTAGGACACTTCTCCAACGACGAATACTGGTTCCGGAATAAAATACAGTCGTTGGGGCATGCATGTATTTTCTCATATTTCATACCGGTCGACCTGAGAATTTGCTTTGCCTCGTATGTTTTTGAGGGGAGTACATTCGCTTCTGGGAGTATATCTCGCAGAGCGGACAGCAGCGCGGTGAAACTTGCATCACTCCAACCGTATCGTGCCTTCAGGTTATACAATTTAAGCACCGCACTCAATCTTGTGTATTTGCTGCATCCCACATACAAAGGTGTCTCTGCATCGCTCTTCAGTGTCTCAAACATTTCAGGATTCTCCTCACCCACCACGTTCAACATTTCTTCAAGATCATCGCTCTCATCGCACATGTCTCTATCAAGCACATTCGAAGCGCTACTAAGATCAGCCACCCGATCTCCGCATTCATCTTCATAGGTCTCACCGTGCTTTGTCCATCGTGTATAAGACTGATCGATTCCATGACAAATTAAATGACTTAACAAGTCAAGAGGACGAACACGCTTCCCATACAAACATGACAAACTGGGGCATACAATTCTGTTAGCATTCTCTGCATGCTCTGCAGCAAATTCAATGAACTCTTTTGCTCCATCTATATATTCCCTTGAACGCCGATCACAAGACATCCATTTCCGATCCAACATGGTAACCTACTAAAGGAAAGTGGCGGTAAGATGTACATAATGAATTACACATTAGGTAGCCACCCCAAGATGTTACCTTATTTTCTTAACAAAAAATCGGCAGCATAACATCTACAAAATGAACATTCCCAGGCTCAAGGACCTCTATTTTTTACATAGAAATGGATAGCCCACAAAATACCAATCATCAACTCAATAATTTTCCAGTCTTTAACAACAGATCTCACAGAGCTTATATACATATATAGCATTAATGGGCAGAAATATACAATTACTACCACATCAAAATTATACATGAGACTCTAATGAAACCACAATTAGATTACTCATAATTCAATGGAGAAAGGAAAATTAAGAACATACCTTATATGTGGCAAAGTTGATTAATATAAGCTCTCAAACTGTTCAAAAGTATCTCACTTTTAGTCCCCCTTTTTGCCAACAAACTATGAGGCAACTGTAGGCTCCTATAAAAAAATCAAGTAATTAATCCCCTAACTTCTTTGAGGAAATGACATTAATCGAAGAAACTGAGAATAGAAATAGAGATAGGAGACTCACCTAAACTAGAATCCGGTCTTGCATGGACAATCAGAGCTCACCTCTGTCGCAGGCCGATGCTTCAGCTCTAAGAAGAACAAGAACAAGAATAAGTACACAACTACACAAGCCATAGCAAGCTAAGTTTTCGACAACGAAGTAAATAATAGGTGCTAACAAAAGACATTTTCAACAAAAATTCTCGGTTCGTAACTGAACTTCTACGCCAAGTACAGTAAACAAAAAATTTCCACGGAACTTTCCACTGTGCCATCAAATCACCACCTCAGACAAAACCAAGCTACAACATCAATGAAAAGAGAGCCTCATATCCAAAATGAAATTTAGCAAAAGAACAAAAAACAAAAAAATCTCAGAAAATCCAAAAACAGTAGGATTTAAGAACCAACCAAGAAAAACAGAGAAAGCAATGGACATCAATCTAACTGAAACCATAATCAAGCATCTAAAATCTAAAACTAACGTAACTACTCTACATATAAAAATTAAGCTCACATTGAAACCATAATTAATAATGACTTTATAACCATCTAAAATCTAACTGAAACACCATCGCAACATATGATAATAAGATTGGCAAGTACAGTTATTCGGTCCTAAAATTATTTCAATGTTACCCCTGCATGAAAATTGGTTGAGGGCACAGGGTTGAAACTTTATCAATTACATAAGTTTAGAAGCACATGCATTGTAAAAGACTGTTTCAAGAAACTAAAAAAGACAAAATGAACATATGGAACATTTTATAGCAACAATAATCATGAGCTACTTGATTCAAGGCCCTATATATACAGACTCCAACTGTGTAAAGCCATTATACACAAGCTATATGCATGGATATATAAATCAGACAATCACAGTTAAATCCAGAAAGAAATCAAAACTACTAAAATCTATCAACCAAGACGGGATCGACAAGCAAAAAATTAAATAGCAGACCTTCAGAGGACAAACTAACTAACTATTGGAAACTTGAATTCATAACAGAGTCGAATTGGGGGGGGGAAGTGGGTATGTATTTGACAGCAAACACTAAATACAATAAAGAATGAAATAAAGCACCACTAAATTCCAAATATCTTGCCCAAAGACGCAGAAATCTATCAACCTCTACCGTAACTTGTTTTAAAAATTACCAGACCTAGCTAGCTGTGTTCCAATCAGCCACGGTGTCCATGAGCCATCCGTCCCCACAGTCTTGTTATGAATGAGTAATAAATTGGAAGCTGACAAATACAATATTCGTTGCGATAAAAGCAAAGAATGAAATAAATTTCAACAGACCTGACTGGGGCCACCAGAGCGTTTATTGATAGACTGTGGTCTCAGAGAAAACCGAGAGAGATTGGAAAAGCTAGGCATTGCAGATATCTCCCTCAAGTTCAAAACCCAGATCAGACTTCTCAGCGGCGCAACCGATTAGACCCATCGCACTGTAAAACCTCACCGCGAAGAGCGACTATGGAACCTTTACATCAGTTCGGGGACCAAAGGCTTTGGCTTCAGCTCTGGGCGAAAAGAAAAACAAGAATCCAACTGCTTTGGCTTTAGCTCTGGGAGAAACGAAATAAAGCAGACGCGATAATATTTGAGGGAATAAGGAGGGAAAAACAAATAATATTTGGGGAATTTTGGGAAATGTGGCGCCAAGAGAGATCATCAACTATGAAGTTAAAAATAAAAATACAGAGACCTATAGCAGCGCTTAAGCGCTGCTATAGGCCCCCCGGGGTTTATTTAAATATTATTTAAATTGTTTTAAATATTATTTAATAAAAAAAATAAACCCAGGGGCCTATACCAGTGCTTAAGCGCTGGTATAGGCCCCTGCGGTTTATTTTTTGTTGAAAAAATATGTAAAACAATTAGTCAATTTTTTTAAAATTGTTTTAAATATTTTTTGAAAGAAAATATATTTAAAACAATTTTCCAATTTTTTTAAAATTGTTTTAAATATGGTATAAGCCCCTGGGATTTATTTTATGTTGAAAAAAATATTTAAAACAATTAGGAAATTTTTTTTAAATTGTTTTAAATATTATTTAATATAAAAAATAAAACCCAGGGGCCTATACCAGCGCTTAAGTGCTGGCATAGGTCCCTGGGGTTTATTTTTTATTTGAAAAATATTTAAAACAATTAAAAAAAAATTTTAAATTGTTTTAAATATGATTTAATATAAAAAATAAACCCTAGTGGCATATACCAGCGCTTAAGCGCTGTTATAGGCCCCTGGGTTTTATTTTTTATTTGAAAAAATATTTAAAACAATTAGGAAATTTTTTTTAAATTGTTTTAAATATTATTTAATATAAAAAATAAACCCCAGGGGCCTATGCCAGCGCTTAAGCGCTGGCATAGGTCCCTGGGGTTTATTTTTTATTTGAAAAATATTTAAAATAATTAAAAAAAAAATTTTAAATTGTTTTAAATATTATTTAATATAAAAAATAAACCCCAGTGGCATATACCAGCGCTTAAGCGCTGGTATAGGCCCCTGGGTTTTATTTATTATTTGAAAAAATATTTAAAACAATTAGCAAATTTTTTTTAAATTGTTTTAAATATTATTTAATATAAAAAATAAAACACAGTGGCCTATACCAGCGCTTAAGCGCTGGTATAGGCCCCTGGGATTTATTTTAAGTTGAAAAAATATATAAAACACTTTGCCAATTTTTTTTAAATTGTTTTAAATATTATTTAATATAAAACATAAACCCAATGGGCCTATACCATCGCTTAAACGCTGGTATAGGCCCCTGGGGTTTATTTTTTATTTGAAAAAATATTTAAAACAATTCGGAAATTTTTTTTAAATTGTTTTAAATATTATCTAATATAAAAAATAAACCCCAGGGGCCTATGCCAGCGCTTAAGCGCTGGCATAGGTCCCTGGGGTTTATTTTTTATTTGAAAAATATTTAAAACAATTAGAAATTTTTTTTTAAATTGTTTTAAATATGATTTAATATAAAAAATAAACCCCAGTGGCATATACCAGCGCTTAAGCGCTGGTATAAGCCCCTGGGTTTTATTTTTTATTTGAAAAAATATTTAAAACAATTAGCAAATTTTTTTTAAATTGTTTTAAATATTATTTAATATAAAAAATAAAACCCAGTGGCCTATACCAGCACTTAAGGGCTGGTATAGGCCCCTGGGATTTATTTTAAGTTGAAAAAATATATAAAACACTTTGCCAACTTTTTTTAAATTGTTTTAAATATTATTTAATATAAAACATAAACCCAAGGGGCCTATACCATCGCTTAAACGCTGGTATAGACCCCTGGGGTTTATTTTTTATTTGAAAAAATATTTAAAACAATTAGGAAATTTTTTTTAAATTGTTTTAAATATTATCTAATATAAAAAATAAACCCCAGGGGCCTATACCAGCGCTTAAAACAATTAGGAAATTTTTTTTAAATTGTTTTAAATATTATCTAATATAAAAAATAAACCCCAAGGGCCTATACCAGCGCTTAAGCGCTGGTATAGGCCCCTGGGGTTTATTTTTTATTTGAAAAAATATTTAAAACAATTTGGAAATTTTTTTTAAATTGTTTTAAATATTATCTAATATAAAAAATAAACCCTAGGGGCCTATACCAGCGCTTAAGCGCTGGTATAGGCCCCTCTGGTTTATTTTTTATTTGAAAAAGTATTTAAAACAATTAGGAAATTTTTTTTAAATTGTTTTAAATATTATTTAATATAAAAAATAAACCCCAGGGGCCTATACCAGCGCTTATTTTTTATTTGAAAAAATTTTTAAAACAATTAGGAAATTTTTTTTAAATTGTTTTAAATATTATTTAATATTAAAAAATAAAACCCAGGGGCCTATACCATCGCTTAAGCGCTGGTATAGGCCCCTGGGCTTTATTTTATGTTGAAAAAATATATAAAAACTTTGCTAATTTTTTTTAAATTGTTTTAAATATTATTTAATATAAAAAATAAACCCCAGGGGCCTATGCCAGCGCTTAAGCGCTGGCATAGGTCCCTGGGGTTTATTTTTTATTTGAAAAATATTTAAAACAATTAGGAAATTTTTTTTAAATTGTTTTAAATATGATTTAATATAAAAAATAAACACCAGTGGCATATACCAGCGCTTAAGCGCTGGTATAGGCCCCTGGGTTTTATTTTTTATTTGAAAAAATATTTAAAACAATTAGGAAATTTTATTTAAATTGTTTTAAATATTATTTAATATAAAAAATAAACCCCAGGGGCCTATACCAACGCTTAAGCGCTGGTCCCCTGGGGTTTATTTTATGTTGAAAAAATATATAAAACACTTTGCCAATTTTTTTTAAATTGTTTTAAATATTATTTAATATAAAACATAAACCCAAGGGGCCTATACCATCACTTAATCGCTGGTATAGGCCCCTGGGTTTTTTTTTTTATTTGAAAAAATATTTAAAACAATTGGGCAATTTTTTTTAAATTGTTTTAAATATTATTTAATATAAAAAAACCCCAGGGGCCTATACCAGCGCTTAAGCGCTGGTATAGGCCCCTGGGGTTTATTTTTTCTATAAAAAAATATATAAAACAATTTGCCAATTTTTTTTAAATTGTTATATATATGGTATAGGCCCCTGGGGTTTATTTTATGATGAAAAAAATATGTAAAACAATTTGTCAATTTTTTTTAAATTGTTTTACTTTTTCTTTATTGTAAGAAATAAACCCCATGGGTCTATACCATCGCTTAAGCGCTGCTATATGCGTATACCTATACCAACACTTTTATTTATAAGCGCTGGTATAGGTCATATTATACCTATCCCATCACTTACATTTTATAAGCGCTGCTATTGTTGCGCTGCAATAGGGTATTTCTAGTAGTGCCACCCCATCAAGATGGACCTTGCCTTCAATTAAGGTCAAAGCTGAGGTAATCATGGACGAAGGAATCATAAGACTCCCAAGAAGGGGATATAGGACCGTCCCACTGAATCAACAATTGCATTACAGGATGTCCACTTAGCAGAACCTGGGGCACTTGCACACATTCATTGGTTGGAAACAAGGCCCTGTCTCATTGGTCTGAAGAGGCAATGGTAAATAGGGCGTTGGGGGTGAACCTGCACACTTCTTAATAAAAGAGACGTGGAATACAGGGTGAATTCTCGCTTCAGGTGGCAGCTGCAATTTGTAAGCGACAATTCCCACTTTAGAAATAATTGAAATGGACCGAATAGCTTTTGGTTCTAGCATAGGGCATTGAATGTTGTCTATATGGCTGAAGCTTCACAAAGACTAAGTCCCCTACATCCAAGTGCAATTCAGTACGTCGCTTATCTGCATTTCTTTTCATCTGGAGCTGTGCCTTCTTCAAATGATCTTTGAGAGTCTCTAGCAACTGGTTACGATCCTGCATCAGATGCAAAACATCCAGAGGAGTACCCAAGGAAGCGTTTGCAGTGATTAATGTTGGTAGATCCCTACCATACATTGCCTTAAAAGGGGACATTCCAGTAGCTTCGTGAAGAGACGTGTTGTACCAATATTCTGCCCAAGGCAAAAAAGTTACCCAAGCAATTGGCCTGTCATACGCAAAACATCTGAGGTACATCTCAAGGAACTTGTTCAGGATTTCTCTTTGCCTATTTGGCTAAGGGTGATAGGTCGAGCTCATAGCAAGTGTAGTACCATGTAGTTAAAATAAGTGTTGCCAAAAATTGCTTGTGAATACCTTATCCCTGTCAGATATAATTGATTTTGGGAGGCATATAAATGCACTATGTTCTGTATAAACGTTTCAGCAATAGTAAGGGCATCAAATGAGGCTTTAAGTGGGGTAAAATGACCATATTTAGACAGATGGTCAACCACTACCATGATGACAGTATACCCCCTTGAATTAGGCAGACTCGTGATGAAGTCCATCGTAACATCCTTCCAAATGGCTCGGGGTATAGGTAATGGACTAAGTAAACTCGCAGGTAAAGTCTGAGCAACCTTCGCCCTTTGACAAATATCGCATAAGCGAATAAATTGACAAATGTCTTGGCCCATGTTGCACCAAAAAAACTGACTTGCAATCCTGGAAAAAGTCTTAAAGAACCCAGCATGGCCCCCTACAGGAGAGGCATGAAATTCCCACATAATCTTATTGATCAACTCAGAAGTAGAAGGGGGTCGAACAACCCGATTTTTAAAATACAGTATTCCACGGTTGATGCGATAAAAATGTACCTACGCATTGTGCTGTGCCAAACGGCCCATGATGTCCTATACATCCGGATCTGTGCATTAAGCCTCTGCAATATCCGTAAGCCACAAATGATTAGGAATAGAACAAGCCATATAGTAGCTTCTAGAGAAGGCATCAGCATCAATATTTGTCTTACTGGGCTTGTATTCAATTGTGAAATTGTAACCTAGTAATTTTGGCAACCAATATTGTTGTTCTGGGGTTTGTACCGTCTGCTTAGTCAAGTGACGTAAACTCTGATGATGTGAAAGACAAAAGGATGGTCGACCAAGTAATGTCTGAACTTAGCATCCGCCTCGGTCATAGCGTACATCTCTTTGGCTTAAGCCGATTTGGTTTGCAGCCGATTGGATAATTTGTTGGAGAAAAATGCAATAGGGTTATTCTTTTGGCTTAACACTACACCAATGCCTAGACCCGCATCTGCTTCTACCACAAAGGGCTGAGAAAAATCTGGAAGAACCAACACCAAAGCTTGAGTTAAAGCCGTCTTCAAAGCTTCAAAGGCTAGCTGTGCATCTTTAGACCAACAAAAGGCATTTTTCTTAAGTAAGGCGGTGAGTGGAGTTGTGATGGTGGATAGCCCTGAATAAAGCACCTGTAATACCTTGTCAAAACCAAAAATCCCCGAACTTGGGTGACTGTCATCAGCACTAGCCACTCCATAACAGATTGTACCTTCAATGGATCTATTTCCACCCCTTTTGTTGAGACTATATGCTCCAAGTAATCCACCTTTGTCAAGCCAAAAGAGCACTTGCTCATCTTAGCAAACAATGTGTTATCACGAATTTATTGCAATACCTAAGTCTAATGGGTCAAGTGATTAGACCAATCAGGACTATATGTTAGAATATCATTAAAGAAAACCAAGACAAATTTAAGCAAATACGGGCGAAAAATGTCATTCATCACTGCCTGGAATGTTGCTGGGGCATTGGTGAGATAAATGGCATAACTAGCCATTCATAGTGGCCGTGATGCGTTTGGAAAGTCGTCTTATGTCTGTCCGCCTCCTTGACCCAAATTTGATGGTAGCCGGAGCGCAAGTCCAGTTTCGAAAATTACTGTGCACCAAACAACTCATCAAGTAATTCATCCACTATGGGTAGTGGCTAAGAGTCTTTAATTGTGATTGCATTAAGGGCTCTGTAGTTAGTGCATAAATGACAAGTGCCATCTTTCTTCCACACTAGTAAGACAGGGGCCGAGAATGGACTGGTTCTAGGTTAGATTATCCCCCCTCTCAACATCTCTGCAACCATAATTTCAATTTGATTCTTCTTGGAAAATTAATACCTGTAAGACCAGACCTTAACTGGAGGGGTGTCTCTGGGTAAAACAAAAGTATGTTCCTGTGACCAAATAGGGGGTATGCCTCTGGGAGTGTCAAAAACACTAGAATATTGCTGCAAAATGAGCCTAATATCCTCAGGTAAGTTTGGAGGGATCTCTAAGGTCTCGCACTCCATGTCATTAGCCATATACTCCAGGGTGTACATTTCTACAATTCTATCTGTTACCACATAACGGCGCATATGATTGAACTGCACCAGAGTAGGAGATAGAGTTCGGGATCCCACCAAAGTGATGAATTTACCACCACGATAAATGTGAAGAGTGGAAGCAGTATAATCCGCTACATGGGGGCATAAAGTCATGAGCCAGGAAGCACCCAAAACAACATATGCTCCCGAAATTGGTACTACAAATGCAACAACAGAAATATCATGGCCATTGATCTTTAAGGGAATGCTAGGTTGTTACCATCACCAACCATAACTCTGAACTTAGCCGCATGCTCCACCAAAAGGAGCAAGTAGTGTTGAGCTATCTGAGGTTGGATGAAATTATCCAAGCTACCCCCATCAAGAAAAATGGATACCGTCGGCCACAAGATATGGCCGAGGAAGCGAATCGTCCATGGCCCATGAACGCCCTGAAAAGCCTGAAGGGATAAATGGTGTAAAACGACTGATTCCTCAAGGGACGTCATTACCTCATCACTAGAAGGCACATCGATGTGTGGTAGAGAACTTCTCATCACAGTTGTAGCAAAGTCCCTTGTCCCTTCTAATTTGCATCTCCACCACCGTTAAACACCGAATCTTGTGAGTAGGTTTCATAGCAGGTGTAGGTAAAAGGAGGGGCGCTGTCGACTTGGAATGGGTGGTACTCAAGAATGAAGAGAGACCTGAATCGTGAGAAGAGGGTTTCACTAAGGAGAAAGATCCTGTAGACACATTCCTGGACTTGGGCCCAAATTCCAACTTAGACCCAATCACATCTAAAAGCTTGGCCGAGGCAATAGCCCTTGCAGGCAATCAGGCTCAAGTTCTAAGTTCGAATATCCTCTTTCAGCCCACTAACAAAACAATCCATTAAGGCTTCATCAGATAAACCTTCCACTCTATTTGCCAAAGTCATGAACGTGGTGTGATACTGGACCACATAAGTCATTTGGGCCAGCATGAAAAGCTGAGACCGTGGGTTGTTATAACAAGTTGGCCCACACTGAGCCTCCACAGCACGCATCAACGCCATCCATGTAAGTACCTGGTGATTTTTCTGCAACAGTTGAAACTAGGGAACTACATCCCCTTCAAAATGGACGGACGCTATCACAATACGGTGGGCATTCAAAGTCTCATAAAAAGTGAAAAATTGTTCAACCTTAAAAATCCAATTCAAGGGATCAGTGCCATCGAATGTAACATCCCGAAAATTTAATTAAGGATTATGAATGATTTCAGAGTTGATTTTGAGATTAATTGAGGAGTCTGGGAGAGTTTTATAAATAAATTTGGGAAATTGTGGTATTTAAGGACATTTTTTAAAGGCCTAGTTTCTCCCTTAATTTGAGGAAGTTAGAGTTAGAGAAATTTACTTTGGACTCAAAATACAATAAAGAAGGACTTAGAAGATAATTAAAATAAATTTTTGGAACTAAAAAGGGAATTATATCTCAAAGAAAATATCTTATTGGTGAGTTTTGGGGCCTAGTAGATTAATTTTCCTATCCCCTCTATTTTCTTTTTCTTTTTCCTTTTTCCTTTCCTTCTTTCTTTTCTTTTTTTTTCTTTCCTTCTTTTCTTCTTCTCCTTCCCTTCCCGTCAGTCTCTCTCTCACGCGTCCCTCTCCCTCGTCCCTCTCTCCATCGGCCAGCCATGAGGGAGTGACGTCGTCGCCGTCAACGGCCACAGCGGTGGCGAGGGAAGCCGCCACCTTCTTCATTATTCTCGTCTCCATGTTCCTCCCATTCCAGCGCGAATCTGAGAGAGTTTGGGGGGGATTTGTGGTGGTTTTGGCTGGCGTTTTGGGAGGTGGATGGGGCGTTTTCCGGTGACTCCGACGAGCTTCCGACGACTATGAACAATGGGTAAGCTTCCCAGCATCTCTTCCTTCCTATTGCTCATGGATTCTTGATTTTCACAAATAGGAATTTCTAGTGTTTGTTTGATTTTCGAATTTCTGGCTTGATTGGGGCAATTGCCTTGTGCTACATGTTTATTTAGACTACTTGATGAGAGTAATGTGGTTAATTTGGTTTAATTTGGCCCTATGTGAGATTTTACTTGCTTAAAGTTGAATTAAGCTAAGGTTACGACAAGAAATCGTTTGAATTTGGGCTTTTAAACTTGATTTATGAATTCTAGAGAGTTATTAGAGTTCAACGATAATGTTGGTTGGGGTTATTGAGTTGATTTAGAATTATGTTGAAAATTTGGATTTTTAGGTGTTTTAAAAAAATGGTAGAGTGTTACAATTGGGAATATTGAACATGAAAGATGAGTTAGATGAATTAAATGAGGATGCTTGATTATGTTTGAGTAGGGTTAATGAAGAATTTTGTTGTAGAAAAAGTATGGAAGGTTTTGAGTAATTATAGGGGGTTATGAGGCAAGAAAGAAACATTAGAGTTTCTTGGGATTTTTACTGGTTAAAATGAATGTTGGTTCTCATGTGTTAATTGAGGTTAGGAGGGGGTTATGAACGAATGAAATTGAAAAAAATTGTAGTGTTTTGAATTTTTGAGAAATTCTATAGATTAATTGGGAATAGGCTAGAGCCATTTATTTGGCTTTGGGCAATGATAATTTGATGATGGATTCTTGTATTAATGGTTATGTAGGAATTTAGTTAAATTTTATAGGTTTGTATATATATATATATATTGATGAATTTGTGGCCTATGATGGATTTTTGGGAGTTTGTGTAGGACGACGAATTGATAATGGTTTGGTGGTTTTAATAGGCTTATTGATATCGGTTTATAATTTCAAATGAGTCAAATTGTTGATATAAGCGTTAATGTGTATAATGCAAATAATTATGAGGGGATGATTGTTTTTAAGAGTTCTATGGTATGGTACGGATTGTGGATTTGTAGTTAATGATTGAAAATGCTTTCTTTAGGCTTGGTTTGTAAATTGAGGTGAATGAATTAATTAGTTATGTTAAGGAAAATGGGTTCTTGGTTTAAGAGAAGTTATGGAGGTAGGATAGTTGCAATAGGGTTGTTATGAGTTTAATTTAACTTAATCAAGCCAAGTAAATGTAATTTGATTTCTTTGTGTAATTAGGACTTCTTTTTGGCTAAGTCCTAAAGCGTAGGGTTAATGCCACTTGAAATTTGTCTTGACCGTATGTATGCTCTTTATGGTAATTGTAGACGCAAGCGAGTTGAGCCGAGCTTAAGGATCTTCGTATTCTGGTATTTTTCTTTTGGTTTGACAAGCTCAGGTAACCACTCTCACCTCACTATATGGTTGTGTGTGATGTTAGTCGGGATTTTTCTTAAAAATCCCTTTATATATATGTATACGTCTATTAGCATACTCATTGGATTTCAAATGGTATGTTTATATAAAAGAGCCTATTGGGTACATTTAAAATCCCACCTACTTTCATATGAAGATATACCCAGTTTTATTATAATATTTAGTAACCGCTTCTACTTGTTCTATGTGTGTGTGTGTGTTGTTGGTAAGGGATTTCAAAATCTCTTCCAACTTTGAAATTCCTGGATTGTTTGGCAGGTGTATTATGCTGTTCCAACTGCTTATTTTAGTATAAAAATGTCATGTGGGATTCGTATGGTGAACTTGGCATATATGATTGTGTATTGCATCACAATTTGGAAAATGATTATATATTGTTTTGGAAATTTGCATTTCATGGATTTTTGGAGCTCTGAAAAGGCCAAATGCCTGTTTTTGGTTAAATTACAGTTGTGGATTGTGATGCATACATTGTGTGGTAGTTTAGCATCGATGCACTGGATACTATTGCCATCACGTGATGAGGTACCCTGTTGGCCCACAGGGACTAATTATATTATTGGTGTACTGGGTATGGGTAGCCCCCATCGAGCATTACCCCGTTGTGGTGCTGGGTATGGGTAGTCCCCATCGAGTTCCACTTCTCCGTGGTTCTGGGTACGGGTTGAGATCCCCGTCGAGTTCCACTTTGGTCCACCTAATTGTAGGGGACAACCTAACGTTTCGCAGGGCGAACGTTATGGATGATTGTGTAAAATATATTTTGAACTGCTTTTATAAAATGATATACCTTGAGTTTGTAAAAGATTTTTAGTTACGAAGTTCTGCATGATTGTCTGGATATACTTCTGATGATATGGTGGTATATATATTACTTGTGGTTTAAATAGTTTTATGTGGTACCCTTTAGGCGCTCTGCTAACCCACTCACACTCTTGTATTGAGTTGAGTTGTGGTTATTGAGGCATGTTTGTTTCACCCCGTGGTTATTTACATTTTTGCAGGTGATCATGTACAGACCGGGGCAAAGGAAAAGGGAATGGGGCCCACCGGTTCACCTGAAACCGGTGAGTCGGCCAGTAAAGTTATTTGGAAATTGTATATTGCCACATATAGGCTTGCATTCGCTTCCGCATGTTTATGTATTGGATTGATATTAAAATCTGGATAACTGTATTAATAATTGCTCGAATGCAATTTAGTGTGCGGGTTGTGTTCCATAACCATGTTAGAGGAATCTTTTCTAACATGGTTATGGCAAATGTTTGATTGTCGTGGGGTTAATGTTTTTAACTGTGGATTTTTATTAACCATGTTAGGAGGCTCCTTATCTAACATGGTTAAATCAATTGGTATTAGTTAATTAGGTGAATTTTTATTAACTATGTTAGGGGAATCCTTTTCTAACATAGTTAGGGAAAAATATCCACGATAGTATGATTGTTGGAATATGTGTTCGCTTTTTCTATCATGGATGATCATTTGAACTCCTAGATAAACCTTTTTCTAACTATAATAGGGGTATTATTGTAATCGTAAGAAAAATATTTTTCTATCATAGTTAGTATTGTTAATTATGATTATGATTGATTGTGATCGGTTATTAGAGAATAATTATGGATTAGTAGGAAGGATTTTACATCGAACCTGGGAAAATCCATCTTGACCCGAAGAAAATAGGAATGATTATGAGAAGGAGAATGCAGATCAAAAGAAGAAGTCCCCACATGACCTTTGCCCAAGGATTGAGAGTGAAAAATGGAGTCCAGGCAATGATTTATCCCCTCTAAAGAACGATTTATGTCCCCCACAGAAAGCTCAACCCCGTTCCATTCGTTTAGAATCTCCAGATCCAACTTAAGGAAATCACCTTCCGGATGATGAAGTGTTTGACCAACAGCCTCATCTCGTTTATCACTAACTTCCTGTAAAACCTTGAGCTTAGCGGCCACGTCCTTCAATATGGTATGATCTGGCATTGAAGGTGAATGAAAGCACCAAATGTAACAGTCCCTGCAGAAAATAAACTGATACGCAAGAGTGTATATGAAAAGAGATCAAACTCTTAACTTTGAACTATCAGCAGTTATCTCATACAAAGTATATCAGGAATTGAAAAAAAATTACAACTCAAAGGAAATTGAAATGATAAAGCAATAAGAGAAGCAATTACAATGAAATTGCTACAGAGGAAGTCTCGTGAAAAGGGGAAAGAAAACTAACAGACAAGAGAGAGAAAGCCAGAGGGAATAGATCTTTCTAAAATTCTACCTGCCTCATGATTGGCACCTTGAGTGCTACTAAATACCCTTCTGATCATGCACTTTCGATGTTGGCCTTTATACACTCTGAATGCACCTCCCTGGTGATGTTCCTGATTGCACTTGATTATTACATGTTTTTATTCACTAATTATAGGAAATTAGCATTTGTTCTAGGCTATCAAATGGGGATTTAGACACTTTTGCACTTAGGGTCCAATAATATTGAGTTAGTTGCACATTCATATTAATTGGAGCATTTTAGGGCATTAACTCGTGCAATTCATGATTATGATACTTCACATGTGCTCAAAATCTCCATTGTAGATGCAAAAAATGAGGATCAAAGCAAGAACAAAGTAATAAAGGAAACTTTAGCAAAATAGGAAACTTATGCAAATAAGGAAACTTCTAATAAAAAAGAAAATTTCGCACAACAGGAAATTACTGATTAGGAAATTGGATTGATTGATTGAGCCTAATGGATTGGCCTCTAAACTTTTCTAATTTGTAAAATAAATCAACAAGAATATGAAACTTCCTATTTCAATTCGATTGGTTGATTGATTGGGTTTGCCTAAAATATTTCATATTTGTTATTTCTACAAGAATAGTCAACCCTAGGCTTGATTGAGGTTAAAAAGTTTTGGATCTTCCCCAAATCTTTCCTATTTGTTATGGGCAGCCAAAATAGGAAACCGGAGGTTGTTTTGGATAGTTTTGAGTGGTTTCTTGTGCCATAGAGAAAGAAATCCGAATTTCCATATTCACTCACTCATTCTCTCTTTCATCCCATAATTCTTTCTCCAAACCTTTCCTATTTGTTAATCCTAGTAAGAATAGGACACTCTAGGCCAATTTGGAAGGTTTTAGGTTGCACTTTTGTGCTATATATAGGCCATCAACGAATTTCTACTCATCCCTCTCTCAACTTTTTGTCCTCCTCTCCTCTTCTCTCCTCCTTGGCCGAATTCACCCTTCCACTACACTCTCATGGGGCTATCAATTCAATATGCGGGCTGTTACTTTGAGAGCATAAGTGGCTAAGCGCTTTTGTGTGGATCTTAATGGAGAAAGGCAACCGGAGCTTCAACGTATTTAATGGGGAGTTATTAGTTTTCTTTTCTTGTCCAATTTCATCTATGTATTTCAATTCCATATGTTTTGGTATATGTATATGTTTTTGGAACAAGCTTACTTTGAATTTCTATCGGTCATCATGTAATCAAGAGATATTATTTTATATGTATGAACCTAGTGATGTTTTCATGATATTATGCAATAAATGTACTTCATTTATATCTCCTTTGGATTGGTAGAATATGTTGGATGCATGTGTGATTGTATGTGTGTTTAACCATTAGATCCATCATTGAAAGGTTTGATCTACTTCCAATGAGAGCCTATTTATGTGTTTATCATGAATCTTCACTACCAAGTCAAGAATTAATAATTGCCTATTTGACTGATTGAATGAGCGATGTGCCACGTTAATTAGTTAATTAGGTTAATTGGACTAAGAGCGATTGCCTTAGGTTTTTACATTAGAACTTGGATAACAACTCCCATATCTTTTTAGAAGCTAGGAAGATTGCCTAATTCATCAAGAGACCCATATTCATCATATAATTTTTACCAACCATTTTAATTTCTTTCTTTATAAACAAAAATCCCCAAAAAGAAGTAGTTTAGTTTCCTTAATCAAAATCACAAAAACCCCGATTTTATAGCTTTTACATGCATTTAGTTAGCTTAGGTGGTTAATTCATCGACTCTGCGTGAGATGATCCAGGAAAGCACCACTAGTGCAATTCTTGGTTAAATAAATAGACTTGCATTTGAACCTCAAAGCGTATTAGGAAACGCTCAAATCAGTTCCCTCCTGGGGTTGGTCTTGATATTTCTCCAATGGGCCTCCCATAACAAGCCCATCTTTCCCTACAGGTAACGTGACAAAATATGTCAGAAATTATAGACAAATTTCCTATACTATTTTTTAAAAAAAATACCACATAGCACCCCTTAAGGAAGGGCATAATGGGATTGAGGAAATAAAAATGACAATATCTGCCCATGGTTGAAAATATCCTAAGTTATAATCAAAAGGGCAAAATGGTCTCTCTCTCTCTCTATTCTTCATTTTCCTCTTCTCTCTCCCCGAAAGCTCTCTCCCTCCGCTCTCAACCTCTCTGTTTTTCCTCCCTATTCTGTGATGGTGGCTAACAGTGAGGACACGAGGATCAGCGGCAAGAAATAGTGGATGCATAAGGGAAGCTTAAGGTAACCTTAGGTAAACTTCATTTCATCGTTTCCCCTTCCTCTTTCAATCCGATTTGAGCGAGTTTGGAGAGAAATCGATTTGAGTTATGGGGGTTTTAGGAAATTCTAAACCAGCAAAAAATGAAGCTTAGGCTTTGATTTACAACTTTCAAAAAGGATTTTGAGAATTGGTGAGGTGTTAAATGAGTTTTTCACAAACCCCATCTCTGATTACTGTTCTCCATTGTGTTAGAATCTTAAGTTTTGATGAAGACTGACCCCATAAATAACATAAGTAAATGACGTGTAAGTTACCTTTGAACTTAACAAGTAAAATCTGATAGGTAACAGATCACTATCGCTAATAGACAAAGAGCCATAGCAAATGAAGACTTAGAAATAACAAAGTTAATATCTATTGCTAAGTCATTCACTATCGCTAATAAATAACCTATCGCTAGAAGTTCATCGATAACATGGATAAATGAAAGGAAGAACATCTAGCAGAAAAATAGGCTAAGTCCTAAAGCTAATGAAATCAGCTAGCGATAACAGGTTAAGTTATCGATAACAGAGTACTTCAGATAATAGACATTCAGATAGCTAGTGCCTGAGAACAAATAAGTTAACTAGCGATAACATAGTTGCTAGCGCTAACACATTTAGCTATCGATAACAGGATACCTGAAATTACCTATAATATTCATATAACTCAGTATCCTTAAGCTAATGAAAAATCAAGTAACTAGCGATAATGAGATTAGCTATTGATAGAAGAATGCTTATTGAAATGATATAGCTAGTACGATATACATTGAACTAAAAGAATATGCTAGCGAGAATCCTCATGTCTATCGATATAAAAAGCTTTAAAATTCCTTAGATATTGTCTCTATCTAATTGAGCTAATGGACTAAGCTTGCGATAATATCTTCTGTGCATTACATGATTACTTACTTAGCTAACAGCACAAGTGCAGGAATTATTCTATGCAGTTAGCGATAGCAAAGCATGCTAGCGCTACTGAAAAAGCTGCTATGCAAGTACAGTTGTTGAAAACGTTCAGAACGCGCAATCTATCTCTCTCCTAGCCCAGCCTATAAATGAACAGTAAAATCTAGATCAGAAGTTTGAATTCGATGAAGGAATAGCATTAATTGGCAACGGCTATAAGCTTCCAACGACTATATTCAAACGGCCACATGAAGCTGAAAGAAAAAGGCAAGCTGTGAAGATATAAATAGATCAAGTCTTGCCCTCTCAAGAACTAACGAAGAAAAACAATGATCAGGGATTTATACAGAATTATGGATTACGCTGATTAAGGGCAAAACCTAGTGAGCCCAGAAATGATGAATGAATGATTGAGTCAAGTAAATTAGAAAAAGAGAGCTAGAGTATTCATTGTTCAATTTGTTAAGCTCTAGAGTTGTAAAATTCATCATATATTATTCTGTACTTAAGTGTTTATCACAATCCGTTCATTAAGTGAACATATTATCTGAAATCCTCTATTGTTTAAGGTTGTTCTAAAGCTTGGTGCTTTGAGAACAGGGTTGTAACCTTACAGGGTGTAAGGGGGAGTGTTTAGAGAGAATTCTAAAGCTCTGTGAAAAGGTTGGCAGGTAAACCTGTGTTCATAAAACCTGTGGTAGGCTTCATAAGTGCCCGGCTAAACTTATGGGTTGTAAAGGCTTCTCTTGTGCCCGGTTTAAACAAGAGGGTAGTGGAAATCTCAGGTGGAGCCTGAGGACTGGATGTAGGTCTGGGTTGACCGAACCAGGATAAATCCTGTTTGCACTATCTCTTCCCTTAACTCTCTTAGTTTCAACATATCTTACTTATATACTCTTCAGTGAATTCCATGTTTTGGAAATATTCTCAGTGATAAACCAAAAGGATTTTAAAGATTGCATTCATTGTGGTTTCATAAAAGGGAAGTTTAAAAAAAATGTTTTAAAGTTTTAACCTATCACCCAATTCACCCCCCATCTTGGGTGACAGCCAGCACTATCACATTGCTGGTGGGGGTTGCGATTGGGATTAAGTTTGATTAAACTTGATTAGAAGAAAAGTGGAGTTGATATTTGGAGTTGTACGTTTAATTTATAGGGGTTTTGTTCTGATTTTCTTCTTCCTCTGTTGTTCGATTCTTCTGCTTGGTGGTTGTAATTGGTGATTGAATTAATGTAAGATTAAGATAGAAATAGTGTATTGCTTTTACATATTGAATTTTCTGAGCTTTGGGAGGGATTTCAGAATTTCTGTGTCCTCTATGTGGTTGGCCGATTTTCTAGGGTACAGGGGACTTTAGAAAGAAAAAGTTAATGATGAAGAAGGGATGTGATTACTGGGAGATGGTTCTGTATGTTTGATTTATGCCTGAGTATGAAGTTTTGAGGGATTGTGGTTGTTTTTCCCCTTGCCTTGTCTGGGTCCTTATTTGGTGATGAGTGATAAGCTCCTAAAGTAGAGCCCTAAGCTCCCTCAAAACCCCGCCCTCAGGTCCCCCAAACTCCACCCTCAACTCCTCCCAAACCCCAGTCGCCCTCAACTCCCCCTCACTCTCTTCGTGCTCTCTCTCGTTCTAGCAGTCATCGGCAATAAAGCCGGCGTTTCACGGCAGAGGAAGGCTCAGCCGACGCATGCAAGACTAGATTTGAACTCAGGTGACTCTCATCTTCCAATTTCTAACCATTTTCTGTACGATTTGAGAGGATTTGGAGAGGAATCGTTTCTGGTTTGGGCGACCCCTTAATAATTAAAAATCATCTGAAAGCAACTTTTCTCAACTATATTGAAAAAAATTACAACTTTATCTTGAGATCAACTTGGGCTTAGTTTCTCTTGCATGTGTGGTTTTGGAAGTTTGTAAATTTTTGGTAAAAAAATTTCTTCTTCCCCTATTTTCATGGCCGACGGCAAAGCAAGGGGAAAAAATTAATTAATGATTTGTGAATTTAGAGTAGGAAACCATAATGTGTGTCTTGTATGCTGAAATTTTAGATTTCTTGTTTCTTCCCTTGTATCTGCTTCAGCCGTGTGGTCATCAAACCATAAAAGAAGTTGTTTCATTTTCTTAATTTTCCCTATCTTGTTCTTCTCTATTTTTTGGCCTGATGATTCAATGGGTCTGTAATGGAAGACTAATGAAACATATAATTGTTGTTGCATGTTCGATTGTGGGGTTTCTAGAATTTTGGTGCTTGTCTCTGCATTGTGTGAATTTTCTTCCCCTGGTTTCTAGAAATGGGGCTTGTATGTTGTGGTATTCTTATTTGTTTTGAGGTGGTTGGCACAGAAGGGTAAATAATAAGAGTACAACTATGCCCATTTTACTCATTTAGTCCTAAGTAAAACAAGTATCATGAAGGATTACCCATTTTGAACCTAGTGGATGATACTAACTGTTGTGGATATTGGATTTTGCCATACATTACTATAATTTTTGAAAATATACTAACTAGAAGTCCAATGCTTATTTTTCCATCACATGGTCATATCTTTAAATTCAACACATTTGAACACCAAAGTTGTTTCTCCATGTCATCTTCTTTGTTTTGAACTTGTGAGAGTAATCAGAAACTTTTAATCTTGTTTTGAAATGTTATTGGAGGAATGTAATGTCCGATGTACAACGATTTATGAATTGTTGATTGGTTTCCCCTTTTCCTTTCTTTGAAAAAAAAATGAAACACAACAAGTAATTAATAAATGTGTTCTATGTTTCTGTGTCATTTCCTTTTTTCTTTGTCGGGCTTCTAATCATGTAAAACCATATAGGCTTTTTTCGCTGATTGAAGTTGATATTATGTAGGAGATAACTTCTTAAAGATTGCTAGTGCTACCTCCACAATTGGGGCTCTCTGTGCAAAATCTTTTGACGTCGCAGGTACCACCAATCCTATGATTCATATTCCTCCTCTTAGATACTTTGATTGAATTTGGTACAATTTCACCTCTTATTTCGTAAGGTCTAGTGTTAGTTAAATGGATTTTGTGTGTTTGCTGAGAGGTCTGTTAGGATATTTGTCTTTAATGCTCATAATGTTGATACTGCTTTGTTATTTACAATTGATTTTGTGTCTTTGTTGTCATTGAATTAGAAATGGTATGATTTTGTATTTACTGGACTGAAATTGGATTGTAAATGTAATTTTTGGATGTCACATTTACAAGGGGAAACTCTGCCAAATTTTTTAAAAAATTTGTATGAAGTGAAGTTAAATGCATAGCATGCCCATTTCTTCACAATTAGTGAGATAAACTTGACTAAATTGTCGGAAATGGCATAGGTTTAATAGAATAGATCGTAGTTGGATGCATGCATTGAGAACTACTAAAGAGTATCAGATGGGTGTGGAAGAATTTATTGAATTTGCTAAAAGAAACGTGCCTAGTAAGAATGGCATGTATCTTTGCCCTTGTGTGAAGTGTGCAAATGCTTATCGTAAGAGTGTTGATGATATAAGGGATCACCTTCTTTGTGATGGAATCAATCTCCGTTATAAGAAGTGGCTTTGGCATGGGGAATTGGGAAGTACCGTACATGCGTGCCCATCACAAAATGTAGAAGTAACGGTGGATGATGTTTGGGATGATGGAATGGACAACATGATCAATGAAATTAGGGCGGAGTCATTTTCTGTGGTACATGAGTTTGACAAGTTGCCAAGTGATACAGAGACACCATTGTTCTTGGGATGTACTAAGTATACTCGGTTGACCGATGTCCTGAAATTGTTGAAAATAAAGACAGAAAATGGGTGGGCGAACGCGGGTTTCTCACAGATGCTTGAAGTTTTGAGTGATATATTCCCAGCGGACAATGTGCTTCCAAAGCGTATGTACGAGGCTAAAAAAGTTCTAAGCAAGATGGGACATGGAGTATAAGAAGATACACGCTTGCCCTAATGATTGCGTGTTATACAGGAAAGAGTATGAAGGCCTAAAAGAGTATCCAAAATGTAATACTCTGAGGTACAAGCTGAGGAAGGATGCCATTGGTGATGATGATGGATCAAAGAAAGGGGTACCTTTGAAGGTAAAGTGGTACCTTCCAATTGTACCACTGTTTAAACGCTTGTTTGCAAATGAGGCAGAAGCAAAGAAACTGAGATGGCATTGTGATAAGAAAATCTCCGATGGAAGATATCTCCGGCACCCTGCTGATTCTTCTCAATGGAAGAAGATAGATTCCATGTTTCCTGAATTTGGTGGTGAGCCGAGGAACCTTCGTTTCGGACTGTGTACGAATGGTTTCAACCCTTTCAGGAGTCTCAGAAGCACACATAGTGCTTGGCCATTTTTGCTGGTCATTTACAACCTACCGCCTTGGTTCTGTACGAAGTGCAAGTATGTGATGATGTCAATGATGATTTTGGGGCCGAAAAAGCCTGGTAACGATATCGATGTCTACCTGGCACCTTTGATTGAGGACTTGAAGATGTTGTGGGAGGAAGGCGTAGATGTTTTTGATGCATACAGGCAGAAGACATTCAAATTGCGAGCTATGTTGTTTACCACAATAAATGACTTCCTTACATTTGGCAATCTTTCTGGTTACAGTGTGAAGGGTTATATGGCATGTCCTATATGTGAGTCTGACACACACTGCCACCATCTCAAACATGGAAGAAAGACCGTCTACCTCGGTTATAGGAGGTTTCTTGATCGGTTCTATCCTTACCGTAGACTAAAGAAGTGTTTTAATGGCTCATCTGAGTACCAATCTGCTCCAACCCCCTTAACCAGGGAGGAAGTTTTCATCCATATTAAGAATGTTAATGTGGTATTCGGTAAGAAACAGAAGACGAAGACTGGTTCTGAGAAGATCATTTGGAAGAAGAGGTCAATCTTCTTTGATCTACCTTAATGGCGATATCTCGATGTGAGGCATAGTATTGATATGATGCATGTGGAGAAAAATGTTGGTGATAGTCTTGTTGGGACACTGTTGCACATACAGGGGAAGACAAAGGACAGACTCAATGCTCGATTAGACTTGGTTGAAATGGGCATAAGACCACGGTTGCATCCTATAGGCAGTGAAAATGGCAAGAGGGCTTATATGGAACCTGCTACTCATACACTTTCCAAATATGAGGAAAAAAGTCTGTGTGAGTGTTTGAGTGGGATCAAGGTGGCGCAGGGTTATTCTTCCAACGTTAGCAGACTTGTGTGTATGAATGATTTGAAGTAGGTAGGAATGAAGTCGCATGATTACCATGTATTGATGCAACAATTCTTACTAATTCCTATTAAAGGCATTATGCAAGATGATGTCAAGATGACTATAACAAGACTGTGTATGTTTTTCAATGCTATCTGCAGCAAAGTCATCGACATTGAAAAGCTGGACGAGTTGGAAAATGAGGGCTACATTATATTATGCCAACTAGAGATGCACTTTGCTCCAGCCTTTATCGATATTATGGTGCACTTGATTGTTCATTTGGTAAGGGAGATAAGGCTCTGTGGCCTTGTTTATCTAAGGTGGATGTTCCCTTTCGAGCAATTCATGAAAGTCTTGAAAGGGTATTCCAAGAACCTACATCGACCTGAGGCATCAATTGTTGAAAGATACTTAGTTGAGGAGGCAATGGACTTTTGCAAACCGTATCTAAAAGGGGTTTAGGAAAACCCCCAACATGAAGATGGGATCGGTAAGGGGGTACGGAGTGTCAAAGTGAAGACTATGTGCCGTGAAGAGGTGTTACAAGCACACCTATACATCTTGAATAATATGGAAGAAGTGCAGCCTTATTTGGACGAGCATAAGAGGATCTTGAAAGAAAAGAACCCGAAAAAGAGTGACATGCAGATTTCTAATGAGCATAACAGGGCATTCATTGGGTGGTTCAAGGAGAATGTTGAAAAGGAGACTGGTGGGCCGGATACAATAAGATGGTTAGCCGAAGGGCCTCGTTTTGAGGTTGTTACTTGGGGCTCTTTCGACATAAATGGTTATTCTTTCTACACTAAGGCTCAAGACATCAACAGCACCATGCAAAACAGTGGCGTGATGGTGGTAGCCGAAGCGATGCACTTCTCCAGTTCAAAAGATAAAAACCCACGATTGGCTTCCATGTTATATTATGGGGTAATTGAAGAAATTTGGGAAGTTAGTTACACGAAGTTCAAAATTCCAATCTTCAAATGCAAGTAGGTTAACAATAGTGCAGTTAGAATTGATCCCCATACTGGTATGATCTCAATTGATCTTCACAAGGTTGGGTACAGAGATTAGCTTTTTATATTAGCAAGTCACGCGAAACAAGTGTTCTATGTAGCAGATCCCGCAAATAAGAAATTGTCCATAGTCTTGCAAAGTAAAAAGCAAAAGGACCGTGCTCCCACTTTAGATCTAGATGAGATACCACCTTTGTACGCAGGACCACCTGAACCAAGTGAATTTGAATTGATAGATGATGATGACCAATTTGCCTCTAGAAATGATCATTGTGAGGGGATATGGGATAACACATAAAGTGAGAACCTTTTTGAATTATCATGTATTAATTCTTCTTAATGTTTTTGTTTTGGTTTTGTGAAAGTTGTGGCATTGTGACTCATCACATCTTTGATATGTTAACAGGTACATGGCGGATGATTCTAACAATGAGCAACAGAACGATCCTCCTCTAAGAAAGGGAAGAGGTCCGACGAAGCTCAATGACTTTTGTGAGCTACGATGGTTTTGTGAAAAGGAACTGAGTAAGCATATTGGTTAACAATTGGAGGGAAGTCGAAATAGACATTAAGTTTCAATGTTGGTCAGATATCTTGGTATGTTTTATCATTTCTATTTGTTTGTTCCTAATATGCATGTATTTGTTTTTTTAGTTAACTCAACTTATGTGTGTTTTATTCTTATTCTTTGCAGCAAAACTTCGATGTCCCAAACACTCAATTGTTCAGGGCTTTTTGGTTGAACGAAGCACGCAAGATGTGGAAGAATTTCAAGACTACCCTGACCAGAGAATACATCCGGGGGGTAGGATGGGTCAAGATCCCTATCAGACCTACCCCTCTGTTTACCCGGAGACTTGGAAGACGTTTGTTAAGAAACGACTAGACAAAAGTTTCAGGTTTGTATAGATCTTTTACTTTGCTTCAAAACTGAACTTTTAGCACATTATATTAGTTAACTAACTTAGTTTTATTTTCATAGGAGAATAGCCAAAAACAAAAGGAGCATCAAGAAAATAATATCTACAAGCACACAATGTCTCAGGGGGGTTACAAGTGGGTCGACAAAAAGTTGATCGAGAAACATATTGCAGAAATGGAGGAAGTGACACGGTCCGATCCTACCATTGTTGTAGAGCCTCTGTCGCACTTCTCACGTCATACGAAATGGGCTAAGGGAAGGAAGAATAAAGAAGGAACATTTGTCAACCCGAAGGTTGAAGCAGTTGCAAAGAGGATTGTAAGTATTTTACTTAGTTGTTTATTCATTTCACTTGTGGTTTTATAGCAAATTACAACTTATGCTTTTTCGGTCACTGTAGGACGAACATGAGAAGCAGGCCACCCAAGGGTCCTTCACACCTTCTAGGAGGATGGACATTCTAGCCACGGCAATTGGGAAGCCGATCACCCCGGTCGAGTAATTGGGGAGCCCAGGACTGTAGGGTTGACCAAGTATTTCGGCCGCAAACCCAAATACACCTATAGAGAATCCACTGAGGAGATTGTGGCTAAGGCTCGGGCAGAGATGGAGGCCCAGTTGGAGGAGCGAGTTGCTTTATCACAATAGCAGATGGCAGCATAGTTCGACGGCCAGGTGGCGGCCAAGGTCCAGGAAGCTCTTTCAAGTTATATGGCAGAGCAGATCCGAGCGCAGGTTGAGGCACAGGTCAGAGCGTCTACCATGTAGCTTGGAATCTCATCAAGTTCTTTGCAACAGCTCGCCAGTTCCTGAACGACTCCTTCATACATAATATGCTTATTCGGGAAGACCAAGTGAAGGTGTCTGTTACAACTGTCTTAAAGAATGAGAGGGGGACAACTGTACCCTTTCCCGATAAGGAAGTCACAAGACTAGATGAGGCGATCGGGGCATTCATCTTGTGGCCGAGATGACTTGTACACAAGACTCCACAAAAGGCGCTGGTTGATGTGGTATGTACACTTAATTTTGAGATTGCTTGTTTCATATATTACAGTTTGTAAGAATATATAACATTGATTTTTTTCATCGCCCGCAGTTCTTTTCAGATAAATATCCTTCTCTCCAATTCATGTGGGAGATACAGCTAACTATGCACTACACAACCCTTAAGATGCCTCTAGGAGTAGTCAGTCCTGATCGTACATACGATTTTGGACTTGATTGTGATAGTGATATCGTGGATTTTTTGATGATGGACGAAATTGACCTCGGCTGGCTCGAATTAGCGACCATGTAAATAATTGTTACTTTTTATGTCTCTGCAATATTTGTACTTCTATCCTTTTATAATTTCAATTATTCTACGATAGGTAGTTCTACCAGCTGTGTAACCAATTAGGCAGGGGACAATACAAATTCTTCAGTCCATTAGCCTTGGCGAGGAGAGATGATTTCAACACCGAGGCAGACAAGCTGAGGTATGAGGACGAGATGCGGGCTTATGTCATACATCAAATGTCAGCGAATCGGGGATCTATCTATTTTGCGCTTATTCTTGAAGAGTAAGTGTGATTATTACCTTTTACCAACTTTTCATCATTAAGCACATTTACAAACACTACTAGAAAAAACACTTTTCACGTCTCTTTTTTTGGACTTTTCACGTCTTTTTTGCTGGGACGTGGATTGGGGAGACTTGGAAAGTCGGGACTTTCCACGTCTCTTTTTTAATATGAGACGTGGAAAAGTTGCCACTTTCCACGTCTCATATTTGAATATGAGACGTGGAAAGTGGCACTTTCCACGTCTCATTTCTGAAAAAGAGATGTGGAAAGTGTTGAACTGGACACTTTCCACGTCTCACAATAAAAAAGAGACGTGGAAAGTGGCACTTTTCACGTCTCTTTTTTATTGTGAGACGTGGAAAGTGGTCAGTTCAACACTTTCCACGTCTCTTTTTCAGAAATGAGATGTGGAAAGTGAGACTTTCCACGTCTCTTTTTCAAATAAGAGACGTGGAAAGTCTTTTTTTTTTTAAAAAAATATTTTTTAATTAAGATGATTAATCCCATTAAAAAAACCCAATAATTTTATCAGAATAATATAAATACAACACTTAAAATGAAAAAATAAACTAATTTTATTATTTATAGCCAAACTATTATTACAAAAATGTTAGAATACATATTTGATCCTAAAATATGGGATGGTTAGCAAGAAAAAAAAACTGATCATAACAACACAATTAAATGAAACAACTCAATTTGACGTTACAACAACTCAATGCTCAGCTAGTGAAAATTGCATAGTCAATTTCAGATTTCACAATCAATTCCAACAGCCAGCAAGCAGCCTCAGCAACAAAAAAAACATCAAAATTGTAAGAACAGAAGTTAGCTATATGTGAGAATCAATAGAACAATTTTAAATCATCAAATGAAAAATACGCCGGGCACTTTTTAGCAAGTAAATATTTGAACACTCTTTGTTCAACATGGCATCCAGATAAGTTGTTTGTGTAGCAATCATTAAATATGACATTTTCCAATAGCACTGCCAGCATCCAAAATGCATCCTCTTCTGTCTTCATGACAAGCAACAATAATGCTGCAACATAATTTAACCCCTGTAAGAATAATATGAGTTAATAACAAAGAAACAATGTTTTCAGCTATGTATGCACCATCTGTGATCAAAGCAAAAGAAGCATTATTTCTATCATTATGACCTGTACAGAATCTGAACAAACCATTAAAGAATATTTCTTGTTTCATATTTCAGACTTGAAAGAAAACCTGATACTTAGAGGACACAGGGCAGTGAGGCAAAGCAGCAAACTAACCTGACAATTCCCAACATCAAAATCACGAAAGGAATAGCCAACAAGAACATGCTTAAGAGTTGCATGTCCTTCTGTAGTGTCTAACCAAGGGTGACCAGGGAAGGTTCGTGGCAGGTCCTGTAAGTAGGCATGTAGAATGATTCAAAGAAGCAGAAGAAACTTACTTATCACAATCATATAAATACTAGCGCATATGATTCTCAAATAATCAGATCAATAATCTACAAAGATGTATGCAGTCACATTTGATAACATGATGGCAATCCACTTTGCAAAACCATCTCATTTTTTCAAGTAAGAGGCAGTAACTTCTAATTTTGTGTGGTTCCATTTATAAAGTATCAATGCTTGATAAATTATCACAGATATCAAAATAACAATCCACTAATACACGTGAGGTCTCAAATTCATATCTGGTCAATCACCTAACTATATATATATATATATATGAATCCACTAGTACAGGCAGGGCAGAGACACTCACATGATCGATCTGTCTGGTGGCTGCCGTGACCTTTCCCTCTACTGCTTTGGTCAAATCATCATAATAGCTCTCTGGCACGGTGGACTTTTTCTTGGCAGCCCCAGAAAGGAAAAACCAAACCTTAGGCCATAGACTTGGGGGGAATCCCTTTCGTAATTAACTTCTTCAAAGTGATGGCATTAACAAGTGTAGAGAATTTCAAAGAACTCTTAAGGGTACTTCCTTCACCTATGGTAGTATTCAAATACTAATCTGCACCTTTGTTGGCTTCTAATGCCCACCATACCCTTCCCTGTTGCCTCACCTTTTCTCGCACCTCATTTAACAAAGCTTGAACTTCTCCACCTTTGTCACCTTATCTTCTTTACTGATAACAACACGTTCAGCAGTCTTATTTCCCTACACTCAGAGTGAAACTAATGGGGAGTGAGGAATAGCTTCATGGTGGAGTGAGTGGAAAAGGGGATTATATTTTTGGTCAATGCAGAGAGATAATAAACAATTATATATACTTATCTATTGGTAAAGAAACAAGCCTTACCGCTTTAGTTGAGAAAAAAAGCCTTTAAAAAATTGATTCTTGACTTTTAGAATTGGCTGTGGCCGACTGGTATCAATTTTACTGGAGGAAGATGTGATAAGTTGTGAAAAAGGATCCGATTGAAAACCACCAAGAAGAGCAAGGAGGAAGGCGGTTCCCATGAAATTGGTGACAATGTTGGCCGATCTAGAAGGAGATAAGTGCATATATTGCTTCATATATAGCACCAGATTGCTCACATTGGCCAAAAATGCTAGATTCTCCAATACCTCCACCACTGCAAAATACACAGATTCACCAAATACACACACATACACATACAAACACAGAATCAGTACGAGATATACATCAGATTTCAAAAATTTTCACAAATACTTGACGAGGCAAAATTAAATTTCAATCGAATTGATGAATAAACTTTTTGTTAGGTATAGTAAATTCAATCGAGCTTAAGAAACAAGGGAATGAATATAGACAAAACAAAACAAAACCTCAACCGGTGCAGGAGTAGGGTTCGCCGCTTCCAACTCAGAAACCTTAGCCCTAACTTTCAAACCAGCTCGAAATCCAAAATCGGTTCCATAAACAGTATCCACCAAAGCCTGCTTCAGCCCAACAAGCCTATCATCATCCACATCTACACTCTCATCCTTTATTGTCGCTGATAGTTTCACTATTAGGAGGGTCCGAATCTGGAAGCTTCGATGGCGTCGTTTGATTTTTGAGGGGTTTCCAGAATGGTGTCAGAATTTTCGGCCACAAGAATCGGAGGATTTGGAGGAGAGGGTGGGGAATCGGCAGAATCTATGGGATTCAAGGAGAAGAGAGTGGGGGAAGGAGTGAAAGAGAAGAGATTTCCTCTTCTTCGAATGCTTCTACAACTGATCTGATAATGAAGAGTGTTTTTTTAAAAAAAAAAAGGATTTTACCTCTTTCAACGTCTCACAAAATTTGTGAGACGTTGAAAGAGGCCTAAAATATTTTTTTTTAAAAAAAATGGGCCTCTTTTCCACGTCTCACAAAAATTGTGAGACGTGGAAAACCTCTTTCAACGTCTCATAAATTTTGTGAGACGTTGAAAGAGGCTCAGAATTTTTTGTTTTTTAAATTTCCTCTTTTCCACGTCTCACAAAAATTGTGAGACGTTGAAAACCTGTTTCCACGTCTCATAATTTTTGTGAGACGTGGAAACTAATTTCCCGCTTATATTTTTCCACATTTTTTCATACTTGCCGCTCATTTTTAGAGAATCCACGTCTAATATTTAGAAAAGAGACGTTGAAAAGTTTCCACATATTTACAATTTTGCCACCGCCCCTTTTTTACATCTCATATTTGAAAAAGAGACGTGAAAAGGGGACATAGATTCTATTTTTTGTAGTAGTGAAATGTTATATTTTCGTGTGGACATAATATTTTTAATGTCTTTCAGTGAACACTGGTCATTAGCTGTCGTTTGCCCCAGACAACATCGTCTGGCTTGGTTTGACTCCTGATAAGCTCCTAAATTTTATAACAAAATCATCATGTTTTACCCCGTGCTTGCGAATAATTTTGTGAATAAAATGGTGGAAAGAGAATAAAAGCTGAATGAAAAGGGGGCAGAGAAATATTTGTGATTTGTATGAAATTTGGAGCTTAATGAATTTTTATATGTTAGTAAATTGTAAAACTCATCAACCCTCTTTCCTTCTTGTATAGGAAGAGGTGGTCAAGTGAAAAAGCCTAGAGGAAACACAAACAGTAATCGAACTGAAGACTAGCTGAGAAGAAGACCATCAGACCAGAAACAAAGTGACTTCGCCGCGGCAAAGCTCATGGCGAGTGTTTCACACTTCGGCCTCAAGACAAGAATTTTTGCAGTGACTTCTCCACGGCGAAAATATCAGAAACTGCGCATTTTACTTAACAGAGCTGACTGAAATGGGATAAAAGGATTTGTTTCAGAGGAATGTCGGGCAGGACAAACTTAGGGCATATTTTTTGGACTTTTTGAGCTTCAAAGGAGAGTGGGGAAGTGCTAGGAAGCTTGGAGGATCTTGGAGAGATTCAAGTTCATTGATCTTGGTTTCCTTTCTTCTTCCTTCTTCTCTATTTTTCTGTCATGTGTTCTTTCTTAATCTTCATTTTCGTTTTTTACTCATCCTTGTGTAACTAAATCCCTATTCTAGGGTTACTTTGAACCATTTGATGGATTGAACTTGGTATTTCCTTTCTTTAATGCATTGAATGAATTTTTATGTGTGGATTTTCATCTTGCTATTATTTAGACAAGTGCTTGATCACCACTTGATTTGTTAAATGAAGTATGACTCGAGAGAGAGTATTTTGTTTTAGAACTTGGGTGAAATCATGTTAGACTTGAAGTTTATAGTTTTAAATGGATGGTTAGTTGGTAATATAGAGATATAATTACTAACCTAACATTGTTCAAATGAGGTTGGTGGAGTATTTATGACTTGCATTAATTGTGGCAAGAGGTTGTCCAATTAATGCAACTATAAATTTGATTTTGACTTGAGAAAGCTTTTTCAAATGAAATTGAACCTTGGACTCACACATTGATTCACTAATATGCTAAAAGGAAAGGAATTTACTAGTTCATGAAGTTAAATGGGGATAAGTAACCCTAGATCTTTTTATTTGTCTTAAAAAGTGTTTTCTTCATCACCTCTTTGTTATATAATCTTTGTGACTAAAACCCTTTTCTAGAAGTAGAATTTTAAATGGCAATATTTTACATTTTAAATCTTCAATCCAAACTTTTCTTTAGCTCAACTTAATTTAATTCACTAAGCCTCTGTTTGATCGCATTTGTAACCAAATCCCTGTGGGAACAATACTTTCTTATCACTTTATTACTTGGCACGACCCGTGCACTTGCGGAGCGAACAATGTTAGAATCTTAAGTTTTGATGATAACTGGACCCATAGATAACATAAGTAAAATGAACAATTAACATATAACTTAGTCTGGAATAAATTGAGATAAGAATCATGTTAAATGACTAAGTAAAAGAATGTAAGTTACCTTAACATTGAAAAAGTAAAATCTCATAGATAACAGATACACTATTGCTAAGCTAGAACCTATTGCTAATAGATGGAAGGGTTAGGATAACAATAGCTAATGAAGACTTAGCAATAATCTGAAGAAAAGTCAATATCTTTATCGCTAAGACCTTCACTATCGCTAATATAATGAGTTGAGCTAGCCTAAGCAAGCAAAGAACAATAGATCACTATCGCTAAGCTCTGTACAAGTATATCACTATCGCTAAGGCCCCATAGATAACATGGATAACACAAAGGGGAAGAATGTTAGAACAGCTAGCAGTAATGAACTAAGATAACTAGCGATAACATAGTTGCTAGCGATAACATGATTAGCTATCGATAACAGAATACTTGAAATAACTTTGACATTCAGATAGCTAATAGTATCTTTGAGCAAATGAGCTGCTAGCAATAACATGATCAGCTATAGATAGAGAAATACTTGTTGAAATACCTTAGATAATCAAATAGCTAATACATTGTCTTTGAACATTGAGCTAATGAAATACACTAGTGATAACACCTACTGTGCTTCACATGAATACTTGTTTAGCTAACAGCTAAGTGCAGGACTTACACTATTAAGCTAGCGATAGCCAAAGATGCTAGCGTTACTGAAAAAGCTGTTATGCAAGTACAATTGTTGCAGGTGATCGTGACTCACAGCTTCTATCTCTCTTAACTCATCCTCTGCAATATTAATTGAAGCAAGAGAAGAAAGTTGACGAAGATGAAGAACATCATTAATTGCCAACGGCTAAGAGCTCCCAACGACTAATTTCAATGGCCTCTTGAAGCTGAAAGAAAAGGCAAGCTGTGAAGAGTTATAAAGATCAAGTCTTGAGCATTTATAAAACTTACTCACTGACTCACTCACACACAAAAAGAGACGAACCAGAATTCAATATTCTTATCTACTCTCTGCTCTCAAAAGCTCAAAGTATTTATTACTCTTAGTGAGATTATCTGTACTTAAGTGTTTATCAAAATCTGTTCATTGAATGAACTCATTAATTGAAATCCTTTACTGTTTGAGGTTATTCTAAAGCTTAGGGCTTTAGGACAGGGTTGTGTCCTTACAAGTTGTAAGGGAGAGCGTTTAGAGGGAAGTCTAAAGTTCTGTTGTAAAGGTTAGCAGGTGAACCCGTTTTTGTAAAACCTGTGATATAGTGGAACCCAACGAGGAGTTAGAGAACTGGACGTAGGCATTGTGTTGGCCGAACCAGTATAAAAGATTGTTTTGTGTTAGAAATTTTTATTTAATTTTGAAAGCACAATTCACCCCCCTCTTGTGCGTTCTTGCCATTCTCAAACAACTCTTTGAAGCATAAAATAAGCTCCTATTATAAAACTCTCTTATCGAAGTAAGTAGTTTTAATGACTTTTTACTTTGGGCTAAATAAATTATTTTCATGTATATGTGCTAATTTTGGTTCCATTTCAATGGCATTCAGCAATGGCATTTTGTGGAAGATACCAATGGAATGAATGAGGCCATCATGACACAATGACCTAAAGTAAGTACTTTTGATTTAAATTCCTTCAATGTTAGTCAATTGACATATTATTTACTTTGTTATTAATTTATACTATTTCTTGTGATTTATAAAGTGCCCTAAGCAACCGATGAATAAGGAGTGTGGGTATTATGCCATGAAGTATATGTGTGACATTATTGAGAGTAACCGTACCGGATCCTTAACACAGGTATAAAATTCTTATCTATAGCTTATTATATGATTCATACAATTAATACATAAATATATGCTGTTTTATCTAACTTTGCATTGAACATAGCATCCATTATTGTTGCAGTTTTATGACACATCCAACTCATTTACAGTTGAAGACATTGATTCGCTTCGTGAACGTATTGCTCAATTTTTCCTTTCATTGTTGGTTAATTAAAAATCTGAATTGGCAATTATGTGCTGATGATCTATTTCCTTCCATTCGATTAGACTTATTTTCTTTGGTCCCGCCTGTATTGGTGATTTTATTTGTGAGTATGCTCTGTACATTGCTGGAATTTTGTGTATGATGTATATATATTTGTTGATCTGCATTTGTAGAGTTTTTGTGACATTTGCAATGTAAGTGTATATACAGATGGGTAAAAGCAAAAGAAAATAAAGGATGTTTTTTAAAAAAAAATAAACCAAGTCACACATTACATAATGTGTGACGTGGTTTCCCTAAAAAAATTTGACCAAAATTCTTCTTCTTCATATTTATCCACGTCACACACTGGTTAAATTGTGACGTTAAAAGTATAAATCAACGTCCCTTTATTTATAATATGTGACGTGGAAACTCTAACTTTCCACGTCACTTATTTCTGTAACGTTAAAAGTCCAGTTTTTCACGTCACTTGATTCAACGTCCCCTGAAAAAGTGATGTGAAAACCCTGCTCTGCAGTAGTGGCCTTCACTAAGTCAGTGGTAGACTCACCACACTCTTCACATCTTTTTTAGGTGACTGGTTAATTTCTTGAAGATTTCTTGTCAAAGTTTGAGTCTTGTATTGTAATTGGATATTAATTAAATTCATTTTTATTTGTTTTATTGTATTGCAAAAGTGTTTATTGTAAGTCATATTTAAGGTTTGCTAGGCTAAGTCGGATTATCTGGCTTAGTCTATGCACTAGTCACGACTTAGATTTTGAGTCGTGACATCAAGAACTGTTTATTGGCTCAAACTTAACCACCATGATATATGAATTCAACATGAAGATTGAACAACCTTACTCTTAATTTCAATCCTCAATACATAGATGATAAATAAATGATTCTATTATTCCGACCAAATTCCTCTCCTACACATTTTCATAACGCCTTGTGTGCAATATCATTCAAACAAATTTTTAAAACTTCTTAATTTTCAATCCGCTTACAATTTTCTCAACACTAATGAATAAGAGTAATATCCCCCACAATTAAAATTCTTTACAAAGAATTATTTAAACACAAGAACCCAAAACATATAATTATCGTCTTCCTTTTCTCAGTAACCAAAGCAATTAGTGTGAAATTATCTATCTAAATAAGCTTCTCTATAATTAGTTTCAGCATGCTTAAACTCCTGTTTTCCCTTCTTTAACACGCATTACAGAATGCCAGAAACATGATTCAAACCTTCTAATCATACACACACAAAACGACAAAGTTGAAATGGAGAAAAGCTCCAAGCGTACCATCCACAGCAACACACCTCGGAGAAAAAGGTGGAAGGACGATGCTCTATGTAGAATAAAGGAGTAAGAGCTCGATTCATCAATACTGCAACTACACAGTCAATTTGCTATAGTTCAAACCCACCCACTAACCGACGATGATAGATAAGACAAAGAGAGAAGCGATTGATCAAGAGAAATGGTGGATGAGAACAAGCACATCATATCATTGAGGAGGAAGAGAGAAGGGAAAGGAATAAGCATAGATCTAACTCCAAATGAGAGAGGGCCTCTAGAAGTTTCTTCTCTCCTGTGCTCAACTCCACGGTACCGGGAAAAATGAGAAGAACGATGGAGTATATAAAAATATAAGAGGGTTTTATATATCTATTATCATTATTTTTTATTTTTTTTAAAGAAGGACATTATAGTAATTACATTATCGCTAAACAAAGTAAAATAACCCTTTTGCACAAATAGGAATCGAACCAAGATTTACCTACATGCAACCGTCTAGATTCCATTGTGCCACCAATCCTCTTATATTAGAAATGTTAAGCAAAATTTGATTTCCCTAATCTGTACTAAATATATCTACAATAGGAAATACTAATAAATCAAAGTCTGTACAATATATAATTGTCTTATGTCAGCTCCATAATTTTAGGGATTCCATTATAATAATAATAATAATAAAATTATTATCCAAGAATTAAATAAGTATTTCATATTATTTTCAAAAGAATTACAAATATAGCATGTATTATCCTACAACCGTAAACTCTCATTTGATATGGATGAAATAAATCTAAACATTAAATGATATATTAATACTGATTAATCACATATTATTCATCTTCAAATTGTTGTTATTATTATTTTATTTCTTTATTTATTTATCTGATTTCATTATAAATGCAAACCCATTAAATAACATATAACTACTCTTTTACATTACCCAAAATTATAAATTTAGATATAAAGTGTGCAATTCTAATTATATAATTAGCTTATTAATCCATCAATTATTATGCTTTTTAAGAATACTCCAATAATCGGGGGGGGGGGGGGGGGTTTACATTCCCTGCTCAGCAGGGAATGTCTCATCACCCTTCTCATCACCCAAAACTGTGCCGTTTTGGGTGATGAGATCAGCCACCCTCTTTTTTTTTTTTAAACATTAATATTTTATAAAAGTAAATATAATTATAATAATACTTTTAAATCTCATAAATAAATTTAATCTGTCATTATTTGGTCTGAACAATTCACATATAAAAGTAAATATAATTATAATAATACTTTTAAATCTCATAAATAAATTTAATCTGTCATTATTTGGTCTGAACAGTTCACATATAAAAGTAAATATAATTATAATAATACTTTTAAATCTCATAAATAAATTTAATCTGTCATTATTTGGTCTGAACAGTTCACAACTAGGTCATAAATAAATTTAATCTGTCATTATTTGGTCTGAACAGTTCACAACTGGACCATATTTGGTCTGAACAGTTCACATATAAAAGTAAATATAATTATAATAATACTTTTAAATCTCATAAATAAATTTAATCTGTCATTATTTGGTCTGAACAGTTCACAACTAGGTCATAAATAAATTTAATCTGTCATTATTTGGTCTGAACAGTTCACAACTGGACCAGTTGTGAACTGTTCAGACCAAATAATGACAGATTAAATTTATTTATGATCAGTTGTGAACTGTTCAGACCAAATAATGACAGATTAAATTTATTTATTATCAGTTGTGAACTGTTCAAACCAAATAATGACAGATTAAATTTATTTATGAGATTTAAAAATATTATTATAATTATATTTATTTTTATAAAATATTACTGTTTAAAAAAAAAGAGAGAGATGGCTCGTCTCATCACCCAAAACGGCATAGTTTTGGGTGATGGGAAGGGTGATGAGACATTCCCTGCTGAGCAGGGAATGCGGACCCATAATCGGGCTGTTACAATGTACGATCAAACTGGAGGGGCATGTGATTTGCCACTTTATTGATAGTCGAGTATGCGTTGATTTATAGAAAATAGAGGAGGGTTAGAGAATATACACACACACATATTACTCACGAATCTAATGTCTTCTCTTTGGGTTAATGTATATTTTCTGAAAACTCAATAACACAGTAGGTTTAAGAAGATCTGGTAATACATTTTGGTCTGTGACATCATGTTTAATATAAGTTTTGATGATGAAAACTACTACTCTCTCTTGTCTAAAATATAAGACATATTTACCTAATTTGATTAGATTAAGAATATTAGTTAATTTAGTTAAAATCACATGATATTACCAATGCACCATAACCATCTAGCTATATTTCACCCTTCCTCTCTTGCTTGTTTACTATCAAGGAATATATATTGATAATTTGAGAAAAAGTTGAGAAAAATTACAAAGATGTCTTACATTTAGGATCAAATGTTTGAAAATTTATGAGTGGGTGAGTAAAAGAAAAATTCTTTCTAGTAAGATTTAAATGTCTTGAAATAGAGAGATATATTGAAAATCGTTATTTTTTATTTGATAGTTCATATTGCAAACTATGTGCATATTTTGGATTTTTTGTTGTTGTGTGTACTTATAAATCTGATTTCACATATTTTAAAGATATGTGACGTTGGCTTTGTGAGGTAAGGTTTTTTTATAAAAAAAAACTGTTTGAATTTAAAATTTTTAGGATGATTAAAAAAATTGTGATATTTATTTGCTTTGTGATTTTTCTGTAATCATGTACAATTGTTTTTACTATGATATTAATTATTATTATTATTATTATTATTATTATTATTATTATTATTATTATTGTGTATTCTCTTAAACATTCTAATTTTTTTTTTTTGAGCAAACTCTTAAACATTCTAATTAAATTAGAATTTTAGGGGGTGTGAGATTCTAACTAAATTGGAATCATTATTTGTTTCTGAAAATATTTTTATGAGATATTTAAAAGTATGAGGGGTACCTTGTTAAATTTATGAGGTGCCTAATATGTGGGGTACCTTGTAGAAATTTTTGAGTTCAAAATGATATTTTTACTAGCCTCGTTTTATAATTAAAAATTTGTGTTTTGTGATTAAAATTAATCAAGTGGGGGCTTTTTGTGTTTGTTGCTAAGAGCAAACAAATCTACTGAGTTAACAAATTGTTGTGTGGCTTGAAAATAAACATTAATATGGTTACATGGAAATTTAATCATTTATCATTGTAGAGATAATTGCATTTTAATTTGGGTTAAAGGTCATATTTACCCCGGAAGCATTTTTTGGTTCAATTTTGCCCCAGAAGTGTGCAACGTGTATCATATTCGCCTTTTACCGTTAAAATATTAACGCTCAACGTCAACATTCGACAGTCAACGTGAGTTTTTTAATGCAATAGGGCGAATATGATACACGTTACATACTTCTGAGGCAAAATTGGGCCAAAAAATGCTTCCGGGGCAGATATAATATACCCTGCACACTTCCAAAGCAGATTTGACCTTTAACCCTTTTAATTTTCGTGATTTGTGTGTGAATATTTATCTTAACATAAATATGCATGATTACTATGAATTTTGAATTTTAATGTGAATGTGAAATATCATTTATAGAGTTTTACTGCTTCAAATTTGAGTTGAAAGCATGGGTTAATTAAATGTGTGATTTTCCATGTTGGAATCATAAAGAAATAGTGACAATATGTTTGAGGACATGTTTAAGTTTGGTTTTAAGAACCATCATATGAATATTCCTTATGATGTGAAAATGTCATTTAAAGTTGTTTTGTGGCAACCCGAGGTGTGTGGTTGAGTGGAAGGGACTCATTCACCCTTCACCAATTGTCTAGGGTTCGATCATTGGCGTTGGGTATGGAGAAACATTAAATCTCCCGGGCCAGCTGTCCCACCCTTTGAGGTGCCTACAATTTAGCGGAGGATTAGTCTCCACCTGTCATGTGGGGGATGCCTTGATGTTTCATAAAAAAAAAGTGGTTTTGTGGCTCAATTTGGGTATGCACAAATTGCTGAGAATTTGTTATAATAATGGATATTAATCCTATTTATATAGCTTATGTTATATATGGTGATTGAACAAATATATTTGGGATGTACCATAAATATTGGTATATGTAATGTGGATTCCCATTGTATGATGTGATACATGGATGCTAACTTAATTTCAATTTTATATGAGAAAATCCATAAGTAAAAATTCCCTTGTGTTAAAAATATTATGTTGATAAGAGTTTATTACTCTTGAATTGGATAAAATTGGAGGCTAAGATTACTCTTGAATTGGATAACATTGGAGGCTAAGTTGTTGAAAACTCTTTGGTAAATATTTTGGTGAAAAACTAACACTTAGTGTCAATGAATTTTGTTTTGCCAAATGGCAATTATAATTTGTAGAGAGTACAATGGGACGAGCTAAAATCGTTTGACATATACTATGAATAAGCTGGCTTAATAATTGTGGAGTTATCTCAAATAATTTTGTGGGATCAAAATTGATCTATTGGATCCATTAACAAAACTCCTGGGATGAAATAAATTAGTCGAGGGGAATAGGACCAATGCCAATTTGAAGTCAACGGCGATGGCCACCCAATCTTTGTAATCGGTGATCCCATAAAGAAGATTCAATGGGTAAGAACAAGTTGTTAGTTAGATCTGCAAACACTGAAATAAATTTTTAGTCCTTTCCTATGGCATGAGAAAGTGCTAGAATGCATTTTGTGAGGCTGAACAAAGTTCTTAATGATTTCATAATCCTACGGGATTGTGTGCTAAATGCAGGTATATTTACATGAAATCATCTCTACAAATGTGGAGTAAGGCCGCTCCTATGAGATTGTGACAAAATCTATAGAGCACTCGTTATAAACCAGGCACGCGCACGGCCATTTAATGCGCAAAACTATTTGTTAACAGTAGAAATGTGGTGGTATAATCTGACTCTTAATGCCTCTAGTATAGACCTAAGAGGTGAGTGGTTTTAAGTCCATAGGACCACCGATATCTCTATGTACTATGTGTTACCAGTCTATGTTCAGTTTTATTGTCCGTAAGACCACCAAATACAATTGTTATATCCATATGTGTAATTCAGTTAATGATGTTTTCTTTGACACATGTGGCGGATTATTGGAAAAATTATGAGTGGGTGTGTCAAAGAAAGAGTCATTCTAGTAAGATTTAAATGTCTTAAAATAGAGAGATATATTTGAGAAGTCATGTCCTTATAAATTAAGGTATTTAATTATTTTTATTCATGAATTAAATTTGAGGTTCCTGAATTAAACATATGGTTATGACAGTTGAATTACCTAATTTTTCATTAATATATTATAGAATTTTAATTGATTTATAACCACTTTTATGAATGTCAAGAGCCAAAAGTACGAAAAATTTTAAAAAAATTTCTTTCCAAACATCAATCCAACTTTATTAACGTTGGAATGGGCTTTTCTGATAAATTGGACAATTTAAAACTTTTTACAAAACAAAGTGGTTATTAAAATAATTCGAATCTACCTAATGTACTTACTTCTTTTTGATAACTCTTGGGGAGTGAAAACCTTTTACACTAATTATATATATTCATTAGATTATGTACTAGTTATCTACCTACATCTTTCCTATTAGGTTAACAAAATAGTGGGGTTATCTCAGTCAGTAACCCCCTTATCTGTAAATGCCATTGTACTGTTCCTTAGGGATATATACATACATACACGTTCCATACATCTTAACTACACAAGCTTCTAGCTTGTTTATTAACTTAATCTTATAACCTATACATGTAAGCTATATCCAAAATAGTTATCTATAATAGTACAAAATATAGCAGGTATTCCCGCTTCTTCACATACTACCTTATCCCAAAAGCTTGTTCCTCCCTTGCTTCTCTGTAGACAAAGGTTCAATGCAGTTTATTCCATATATATTTAATATCATGCATGCATGTGTGTGTGCGTGTGTGTATATATAAATATTATAAACCTGTGCAGATAATGAAAGCATTTATCCTTTTAAACTGAGTGCCATATGCACAAACCAACCACTAAATTAACAATATATTTGCCAATAAGTGGAAGCTATACTTGCAGGATTTCTCAGTTATAACCATCAAGATTATAAAAGCTTAAATAGCAAAGGAGTAACGAACCACCTAAACCTTGGAGTACTCCATAATAATCATAAAAGGAATAAAGCCCATTTTATTACAACAGATATTACAAAATTACATATGTAAATTTTATATTATGAAATAAACTGCTACCTAGATATCAGAACTTAGCCCTGCAACGGCTCATTTCCTTCCTACTGCCTTGATAAACTTATGCCATTATCAAAAGCCTATTTACACATATGTATAATAAAAGTAAATTAATACTTATACTTGTATATAGTTATACTTAGCGTCTCTCTCGGGTTCTAGTGTTTGATACTATCAGATTCTTTGTGTATGTTAAACATTATCACTTATTATAATTAGCCTTACCATTTAAGATCAAAAGATCACTTTTAATTACTTTATTCCAATTAGTATTTCTTATTCTCAATGTGTGACTAATAAGTTCCTCAAAAACCATTCCTTCGCATATAATATTAAGAGGCAGCTTGAGCACAAAGGCTCTTAGTCTTAGCGAATAATACATCACATTCATCAAATACATATCTGTATCAATCAGAAAGAAAATTCAAATGAAACATCAATTAATATAAAACAACTAAGCACACATATACACTTAACTTGGATTATCACACTACTACAGCAAAAGCCTATAGCAGCGTTTTTTTTACCCTATAGCAGCGCTTTTAAGCGCTGCTATAGCCAGTGCTGCAATAGGTCATATGACCTATTGCAGCGCTTATTTTGTGTTATGAGCGCTGCTATAGGTTACCTATAGCAGCGCTCATTATCTGAAAAGCGCAGCTTTAGGTCATACCTATATGAATTTTAAAAAATAAAAAATAAAAAAGAAACCCTATAGCAGCGCTTATTACATAATGAGCGCTGGTATAGGTTACCCTATAGCAGCGCTTTTTACGTAATAAGCGCTGCTATAGGCATTATTATTTTTTAAATATTCAGTTATTTTTGTTTCACAACCTCCTGCATCAGTGCAAAAAACCAGCAACACTATCCATTCCAGCCAAACCATATATACATACACACCAGAAAAGTCATACTAATATTGTACAATAAAACCAACCATTGTAAGTTGAAAACAAAAGCACATTAAACGACCACACAGTAGTTTTAGCACCTAACATAACATATAATGTACCTGATTCAATTCTCTAATTTGTCTTTAGGTGGACAATGAAAATGTGGACCACGAAAATGCTTGTTCAAATTCCTACAACATATAAATAACATAATTAGATCAACCTAACAATCAAAATAAAATAAAGTTAATCAACCTTATAAATTAGGATCAACAACAACAATGAAACTACCCCATTACATCTTCAAATTACATTAAATCTAATCCAATATTTGTTAATCCTATAACTTCATTAAAATCCCGATCTTCAAATTAGAAATGTATTATTTTTAGCACAAATATTGGTCATTCATCAACATTCCCCAATATCAAGAAACTATATAAAGCACTTGCAAGCTATTGATCACTAACATTTTTTATTCACAATAATTTGAACTCTTACCATTATAGGATATATGTTAAATCTTTAGTAAAGCAAAAAGTTTTGTAGGCACGGTCTTCCTACTACAAGAAACTTTTTTAATATTTACATAATTTGATTAATGATTATGAATAATGCATGGGTAAATAACATATCTATTAAGAAATCAGAAATTAAGGAGATTCTAACAAAAAAATTAAAAACAAAAAGAAACAGAAGAATAAGAAAAAAAACAACAAACAACAAGAAGAAAAAAAAACAAACGATAGCAGCGTGTAAGCAAGAAGAACAAGAAGAAATACCCGAATAGGATCTGATTCTTACTCCTCACAACGAGAGCAGCGTGTAAGCAAGAGCACAGCACCAACAATGATTATTTCAGCATCTCCACTACTCACAGCGACGACAGCGTGAAGAACCAAGAAAATAGGATCTGGAAACACGGAGGAACAGAGCTTGAAGACGAAGGATGGAAATAGGATGGAGCTAGGTTATAGGATCTGGAAGAAGAAGGAACAAAACGGAGCTGGGTTATCTGGAAATGGAAGAAGACGAAGCAAGAAGAAGAAGGAACAAAAGTTCGCCTAAAGCTAAGATTCACTTTTGAGCTGGCTGGGTTGAACTTTGGAGGTTTTGAGAGGGAAAAAAAAGAGGGAAATGAATTGTAAAACGCGCCACACCTATCCCAGCGCTTTATACATATAAAGCGCTGGGATAGGTGATAAAAATTAAAAAAAATTACATAAATCATATTCTAAAATAATTAAATTAAAAAATAATTAAATTAAAAAATTCTTTTATGAGACATATCCCAGCGCTTTTTACGTAAAAAGCGCTGGGATAGGTCTTTAAAAATTTAAAAAAATAAAACTGGATGGAATTTAGAAATTCTTAAATAATAAGGACCGGGTTAAATATATTCGGGGAATAAAATACAAATTATTAAATGACCTATATAAATAAATTTTTGATGTGATAAGTTTAAATAAAAATTTAAAGGAAATCATGAAAAAAAAACTGGGATAGGGTCACAAAAATGTAAAAAAAACTATTGGTAATTTAGAAATTATGAATTAAAAAAGACAAGGTGAAATATTCAATGAATTAAATCAGAAAAAAGATTAAAATAGAGGAAAAGTAAAATAATAATTATAAAAACTATACCTGTGCTTTTTACATGAAAATTTTTGGTATAGGCCCTAAAAATGAATGAAAATTACTAAAATTAATTAAACCAGAACAATTAATAACTGAAAATAAAAATTACTTCTTCTGGGGCCTATACCAGCGCTTTTTACGTAAAAAGCGCTGGGATAGGTCATAAAAATAAAAATAAAAACTAGGGGAATTTTATTAATTATTAAATAAAAGAGATAAGTTTACATATTCAGGGAATAAAATATAAACCATAAATGACCTATACCAGCGCTTTTACAGAAAGCGCCGGTATAGGGTTTTGTTCACTTTATTTTTTTTATTTTTTAATCATAAAAACCAATACCGGCGCTTATACAGAAAGCGCCGGTATTTCTTTTCAATCATATTCCTTTTTTTTTAAATACCTATACCGGCGCTTACTAGAAAAAGCGCCGGTATAGAGTTTTATTTAACATTTTTTTTATTTTTTAATGATAAATACCTATACCGGCGCTTCTACAGAAAGCGCCGGTATAGGTTGTCTCAATTTTTTTTCTGTTTCAATTTTTAATAAAAAATTAAAATAATAATTCAATAATAAATAATACATAATAAATTAAAAAAAATATTAATTTAGTATATATATACCGGCGCTTTTTTGGAAAAGCGCCGGTATAGGCCATATTTCGGGCAGCCTATACCGGCGCTTTTCCAAAAAAGCGCCGGTATAGCTCCCCTTAAATACTCTTCCTCTTTCTTCATCCCCACATCGTCCGACCGAAATCCTTCCCCCATCCGGCGAAATCTTTCTTCATCCATCGCCCCAGGAAGCTCGCGTCACCGGAAGCTCGCCCCACCGGAAGCTTGCATCGCCGCCGCCGTCTCCGTTCGGCCGTCCTTCTCTTCGTCTCCGGAAGCTTGCGTCGCCTCGCCTTCTCCGTTCGTGCCGCCGTCTCCGTTCGTGTCGTCCCACATCTTGGCCGTTTTCCGTCACTTTTTGGCCGATTTCCGTCACTTTTTGGCCGATTTCACTCCATATTTGAGAGGTACATATCTGCATTTTTTCTTTAATTGGATATAGCCTAATATTTCCCTCGCCTGGTTAACAATTTTGGCATATATTTGGGCGTTTTTTTTAGTCAGCCTTCATGCTATATTGGTCTTGTATATTTCTGAAACTTGGCCAAACATTAGATGAGTATTTAAGTTATCCTTACCTTTGTAATAATTTAGACAATTAGGCTTATTTTTAAGACCATATGGGTAGCTTGAAAATGGGAATCTGGATGATTGGAATGCCTAGCTATGTGAATTATAGTTACATTGCCTTTTTTTTCATGAGGATTAATTATGGTTAAGCTTCAGCTTTGATTAATTATGTATTAATTGTGTATAATTTTGGGTATTACTATGATGCCTAAACTGAATGGAACGAGGCCAATTTGTATTGAGAAATGCATCAAGATTAATTAGATGGTTTGATATATTTGAGGTATTGAATTGAGTTGTTTAAGTGGGTATAGGTGACTGCTCTCTTGCTTTTTGTTTTCTTTGAACATTGAGTTAAATCAAATCTATTTGCTTTTTGTTTTCCTTCTAGTATTTAGAGATTATTGCTCGACACTTGAAGGTGAAGAATCCTATTGTTGCTAGCGGGCTTACTTTGAGCTAAATGATCTTGAAGTAAGTCTTATCTTTTTTTTCTTTAATTTAGCAGGCTGGGACATATCAGATGATTGAGTTTTGGTACTTTCCAATGAATTCTATTGTGTGGTGTTTTATTTTACTCGTATGGAATTTTTGTTTTGTGGAACTATTAATGCTCAATATATATAAATGCTCTGTGAATTCTGTTGTGGTGGGCTGTTGAGATATGTTGAGATATATTGAGTTGATGTTGTTTATATAGTTTACATCAACCCAATGACAACGACTGTGGATACTATGTCATGTATTATATGAGGGATATCGTATCACGTGATCGAGATAACATCCCATTGACAGTAAGTTTTATATTTTTCCTAATCTAAGTGTTTGTACTTGTTAGATTTCAAGTAAATTAAATTGTCATTTAAATTTCTATACGCAGTATTACCCAGACACACGTTGCTTCATGTTGTCAAGGGAGAAGATGAAAGCGCTAATTGAAGAATGGTGTAGTTATGTACACCCTCTGTTCTCTCAAATTGGACAGCCTGACTAGTAGTATGCACGTTTATTTTCCTAACTGAACAATATAACTTTTGGTCTTATTGTACATATTCTTCTCTGTTTGAGTTACTGGTGTATATAGACTGCCTGGAATTGTATAGAATTGCTGGAATTTTTGCAATGATGCAGGTGGGTGTGAATTAAAAAACAAATTGTATATTTTAAAAAAATATAACCTATACCGGCGCTTTTTATGAAAAGCGCTGCTATAGATACCCTATACCGGCGCTTTTTCTAAAAAGCGACGGTATAGGTATAACCTATACCGGCGCTTTTTACAGAAAGCGCCGGTATAGATAAGCCTATACCGGCGCTTTTTAAAAAAGCGCCGGTATAGGCCTTTTCAGTTTCAGTAAAAAACTAATTAAAAGATACCTATACCGGCACTTTTTGGTAATAAAGCGCCGCTATAGAGAGGCCTATACCGGCGCTTTGTAAGCGCCGGTATAGGTCTCGTGCCCTATTGCGGCGCTAGCTATAGCGGCACTTCAAAAGCGCCGCTATAGGGGTCAAAAAAGCGCCGGTATAGGTCTTTTCTGTGGTAGTGTAGCTCAATAAGCTCTTCCCCAAGATTGTGAGTTAATAGTTTGTCACGTGTCATCCCTCGCTAAGAGAGCATCTCATCATCCAATTCCATTAACCATCCATATTTATCCTAAAAATACTAAAAACAAGTCTTTACATTCCTTTTATGAAAAATACCAAAAATATCTACTCTCAACCCGGTTTTATAGCTTTATTTGCATTTAGTTTTCCTAGGTTAGTTCATTAGGCTCCTTGAGAGACAGTTCGGGATCGCACCACTATAGTGCAATCCTTGGTTAGAAATATTTTGCATTTGCATCTCAAGGCGTTTAGGAAGGTGGCAAATCATTCATCCAGTACCAAATGTTTTTTTTGGACCAAAAATACACATGAACTTTCAAATTGGATCAAAAATCCACATGAACTTTCAAATTAGGGTCAAAAATACACATGTGATATTGTAAAAAGGTTTGTCCAGCGTCAAGCGCTACCTTTTTGAATATAAATGTAAATGTGACTTTTGATCCAATTTGAAAGCTCACGTGTATTTTTGGTCCCAAAAAAATATTTTGTGCTGGATGAACTTTTGGCAAAATCACATGTGTATTTTTTACCCTTAACCCCCTTTTTTTGAAATTCCAGCCGGTAATCCATAGTGTCTATTAGCAAACGATTAATCCGGGCTCTTGAGTAGGAGTACTGCCCATATAGGTATGGTTGTCCATTCTCCATACAAAAGTGCTTCCCTGGATTCCAACACACATTCTCACCTTTATAGAAGGCGAGCCACTTACTAGCTTGACCAACTCCTCGTTGGTAAGGTCTATTTTATTAAGTTTATGTTACACACATACGCCAACGATTTGGATACAATTTTTAAAATTAAAAAATTCAGGTCAATCTAGTATGACATGTATATACAAATTATACATAAGTGATAAAACAAAGAAGGAATTAATTTTGTATAATCAAACACAACATTTTCTACATAACATAAAGCTCACATTATTACATTTACTCAAGTCATTATATTCACCCTTCACATTCTGGAAGTGATGGAAGGATTTTGTAAAATATATTGCTCACTGCATCATCAGTAGTTATGTCCTCGTGGAAGGTCTCTTGAAATAACTGTTGGATCTGCAAAATAGCACATATTTATTTTATTGTTATAATAACACTTTATGAAAATATTAAATTCCAATTACTTATTATTTTTCACTGCTTTTAAGAATATAGTATAGTAAATGAAGGAATTTATTCAAATTTTCTTCTCTCTTTTCCTAAAACTTATAATCAAACTAATATTATTTTTTGATCTAATAAAACTAATGATTATCATGACAATCATACGAAACATTTTCCTGGAAATCTATAAATTAATTAAGTTAACCGGTAAGAAAATCAACTAAAAATGAAACTTTCAAGTTTTTTAAGAAAACCTGGAAAATAGAAGCTTGAAATAGAAACAAACATTTTAAGTAGTAAGTTATGGAATCGATTTTAAAGGGCAAAAACTATGTATATATCTTCTCCCGTTTTAGAATAAAAATCATTTCAGCTAATTCACCAGATTTAATAAATGATAGTAAACTCGTTAAATCTGTTTTAAAGTAATCATTTTATTCAATTTTACCCATATTAAATAAGATTTTGAAGGAGGGACAAAAATACAATAAACAACATTTAAACATTAATTACGAGGGGATGATAACAAATATATAATAATTACTCTTTAAATTATTTATTTCATAAATCAAAGAATTCTCTTAAAAGTAACTTATATTATAGATAGGAGGGAGTATGTTTTGGCAGAAGAAATGAACATCGTTGAATCCAAACATAGCATAAATTTTAGCTTAGCTCGTCATAAATTCCTTTAATAAGCAAAAAATTGTCAAACTTACGAGAAACTTGTCGTTCTTGAAGCTTACGGGTGCCATCCTCAACAGAAGGCTTAGGCTTTGCCTGTGTGAGAACCATTAACAGCAAAACCAGCAAGCAAGCAATGAAAAGCACTAAAATCAGCATTTTGAAAGATAATATCGCTAGCTTCTTCCTTCTCCTGCTTTCGCTCTACAATTACAATATTTAATCGTTGAGGCCTCTCTCTCTCTATATATATAGATGTGTGTGTGTGTGTGTGTGTGTGTGTGATTGAGTACACACATATATATTATAATTGATCAAATCGGTACTGGGTCAAACTGTAGTTGCTGTTTCATTTGAAGTTAACTGTCTGGCTTTACCAAAAACAGCTCCACTCGGTCCTGACGACTATTTCGTTTAGTTTATTCAGATTTATTTATAATAAATATGAATTGAATTTGAAAATGCATGAAGTAATGAATATGGTAAAGATATATATGAGTAGGATTTTATTTAATTATGTTTATCTCAATCTATTTCTTTCTCTCTTTTTCTTTTTAAAGAAAAATATCACAAAACAAATCTTGAAATTTTATAAATTTATTGTCCATATATTTCATTTGAGCAAAATTTTCATAATTTCTCTCTTTGAGAATTGAGAGTATCTAAGGATTTAATTTCAAGCCTAGTTCTGCTGCAATTTGGGAACTTTGACCATTTCCAAATTCTTTAGTATATTTATTATGAGATGAACGGTCAAAAGTTTTTACTTTTTATACCTAATGTCATCTAAATTGTCATTTCACATTTGTTTAAATAAAAAAGAGAAATTGCATTCATAACCCAAATAAGACAAGTAAATATTACAAGCTTCCTTAAAATTTCAAAATTATTAAAAGATCCAGAGAGACTTATAAGTAATATAATATAATGCAATTACGAAATTAGAAAGTTACTCATTAATTACTCATTACATCTTACAACAGTTGTTAGTATTGTTTTATACAGTTGTCAATAACAAGTATCTTAAGTATATCGATATTACTTGTTAATAACAAATGCAGATATTAATAAAGACATTTTAATTGGTTAATGAAAGCAAACCTATGTCAATGTTTTTCCTTGTTTATTAGTAAGGGTAATGCGGTAATTTCACAATTGCATTTTATTACCCTTAGATCCCTTGGGATCTATTAGTAATTTTGATATTTTAAAGGACTTTATTGTATTAATTTATCTTACTTGGGACCTAAGCACAATTTTCCCAATAAAAAAAATACTAATAAGAGACTTATAAGCTACAGTCAATATTTCAAATCACTGACTAGTAATTTAACTAATCGCCCAAGCAAAAATTTTATGGAAAAAAATTGTAAACTTTCGATCCTCCATTACTGTCATAACAACATGACCAGTGTACATTGAAATTAGTTTTAACATCATTTGTTCTAAATTTTAAGTTTTGAAAGGGGAAAAAAAGAAATTTCAGTTTGTAATTCTTTTACCTAATGAGGTCCTATTGGTAAATTTTGAAAATGAAGAGTAACGATATATACAATATTTAGACCATCTATACTATTATATTTAACTTAAATTATAATAATGCTGGTCTTGTAAACTGCACTATGATTTTGATTAATTCGTCAAACTGCATGTTGCATTTTCACCTAACTCGTTTTCTCAATCACTTCGTAGGTTTTGACCATTCTTTCATTGATTTTGATTTATTCTACAACCATAACTATATGAATGTAAGAAACATCTCCTTCCTACTGGCATTAAAAAACGAAAAAAGAAAAGAAAAGAGAAAGTACTCTTTCCGCTATTTCTTTTTTAAGACAACTTTTGGATATGACTTATCCATATTTAAAAGAGACGTGTATAATAAGGTGCCTCCAATTATTTACAGCAAAATACATTAACCAACCATCTGATTTACATCAATTATAGGAACCTGCACTTTATGTCGGTTTTTGAGTGCCATGGTGGTATTGAAGCAAGTGTTGCTCCCACATGGTCACGGGTTAGAATTGACATGAATAGAGAGGGAGGAACCTGCACTTTATTATTGAAATACAGAAAAACTAAAATACTCTGACTATATATATATCCTTCTAATTTGCTTTAATTAGATAGATCTTCCTTTCATTTTAAAATATACAATTTAATCCAATATGTTAACAATGTTAAAACTATTATAAAAGTTTCTAAAAACATGATTTTTAATTAAAATTATTTACTATTTTACCCCTCATTTTAATAAAATCTCTAAATTATACTACCCCTTCTCCGTTAAAGTTACTCCCCAGTAAAATACTCTGACATTCTTTTATTTTCCTCCTCATACTTATGAAAGCCCTAAATTAAAATTATTTATTATTTTACCCTTCATTCTAATAAAAGCCCTAAAATATGGTTTCTTATGACTAGTACGGTGTTTCCTATAACATCCCAAGTTTTGGACTATGATTGAATTGTAAATTCTATGAGATTTGAGGAATAAGTGAAATTTATGAAGGAATTGAGGATGCTAGTATATATGTTTAGGGGATGGATCAAATTATTAGAGTTATGGGAATAAGTATGTTTATGTTTAGTTAAGGATACATGAAGAATGGGAAGATTTGGGAGTAGGGATGGGAGAGAGCAAGGGAGAAGAGCCCTTTATGTGCTGCTTGCCAGTTGCCATATCGAGCAAGACAGAAAAGGGAGAGCCTTCCTGCCTTTCTCCCTTTTGAAACGTGTGGGTTTCTATGAGGCTTGCCGTGGCGAGCAATGCGAAGTATTAAAATATCATAGGTCATTCTCAAATTTCATTTTCAAGGAAAAAGAGGGTTTCTAGTGAGAGAAAGTGACGAACTAGAGAGAGGAACTTGCCAGATTTAGATCCAAGACTTCCTAATCAAGATTTTGAGTTTTGATCCTAATGTAAGTGCCTTCTAACCAAAATCTCCTCCTCTTTCATAAACTTTTCATGTTTTGTGAAAGATATTTGGGGAAACTTTTGAGTTTTTCTAAATTGCTAGATATTCTCTAATTCCTTTTAATGACTTAGACTAAGGTTTCTAATGGTTTAGTTTTGTAGAACTTGGCTTTAGATGTGAAAATCATTGGTTGGAAGATTTGGGAAAAAATTAGGGTTTTTAGGAGATTTTTGGGAATTTAAAATTTTCATACGTTTGATGGTTTATATAGCTTCATTGATGATATATAAGAGTTTAAATCAGTTTAGATTTGTGGAATATGTGGTATATCAACTTGGACAGCACACTAAGGTTTTGATTATTGAGGAAAATTTGGCTAAGTCTTGAACATATAGTGTTGAAATCATGTAATCAATGATTGATAAATTTTATTTGAGGTATAAATTGAAGTTTATTCGGTTTAGAATCTTGATTTGGATTTATTTTAGAAAATGATCTATTTCAATAAAATGGATAAGTTATGGGAATTGGGGATTTAGAGTTATGTGAGACCAATAATGGTTTATTTATTTCTAGTGATCCTAAATGGATTAAATAACATAATTAAACTATGGAAACTTGAGTGATTGCCTAGATGACCAATAGGGACTCTAGAGGAGATTAGTTTTCTAAGCGTTTGGTTTAGTCATATATGTTGTTATTCATATGTAATGCTCTATGTAGAGTTGGTCTTAAAGCTTGACTAATGAGTTTGCGTTTGTCTTGCTTGAGAGTGGTCTACAAGAGGTAACCACTTTCTACTTTACATACATGTTAGAGTCTTTTTAATAGAGAATCTTAAACCTCCTTTAAGATATATTGGTTTGATTACAAGACCATTTGTGAAATGATATTTTGTTATTAAAATTGTCTTGTTGGAAGTGTAATTGCGATAACTTGAATGATGTGATATAGTTCTAGAAATGATATATCTTTGGAAAAATTATTGATACGATGATGTGACATGGTTTTGGAAATGATATATTCATTTGGAAAATGTACTAAAATGATGTTGAGTTGTGAAGTGACATAAAGATCACTTAATATAAGTTGTGGACATTGTAATATGAGATGATTAATTCATAGGCATCAATATTTGTTGAGTTGTGAAGTAACATGAAGGTCACAAAATATGACCACATGAGTTGTAGATATTGTTATATATGATGATTGTTGCATAAGTATTATGGATCCAAGAGTATTTCTTATCACGTGATAAGGCCCTCAAAATCCATTGAGAGGTTATTCGTCCCTATCTGGGAAAGGCCCAAGTAGTTTATGTCCTCATGAAGGATAGGCAAGGTGTTGGCTCAATAATTTTGTCTCCAGAAGAATGGGGATAGGCTATCTCTCAAGTTGAAGAAGATTTTCTAGTGTGTTAAGCAATGAAATATGATATGTGAATACAATGAAGTATGATATGTTTGAGTACAACGAAATATGATATTGTTGAGTACAATGATGTTTTAGAACTGTTAGCATTGTTTTACACTATTGTATAGCTTTGGGCATATATTAAGTGTTGGTAGAAGCATCTAAATCATCAAATAATTAAGTGGATCTTCCAGCTCATCTCCATTGCTAAGTAAATCCGGTTGGCAGCATCATTGTAAACAATAAATTACATAATTCAAGTCGTGCCTGAGGACACTATCCTTAAGAGCTATTTCGCAACTATCAGTAAAATAAGTTGTGGCATTCTCTAGGATTATACAAAATCTTACTGAAAATACAAAGAGCAGAAGTACGAAAGATAATATAACTTAACATGGCATAAATGCCATAGGAAAAGATAAGAAAGCTCTCAAACTCAAAGATCTCTTTTTAAATGACTAACTAGATCACTTTATATATACCTCACCAACCTTAACGTTGGCTGCCACTAAAGCATCATGAAATGCCAGTTTTCATGAGCAATAAAAGCCATAAAAGAGTTCATATAAACAGTTGTAAACATTGGGAACAAAATCCTCTTATGACATTAACACGTCCTTTGGGCATTACAATAAATCCAAGAAAACCACTCTTGATATTCTTAAAATACCAACGTCCCATTCCATAGTAAAACTAGCAATAAAGATTTTGATGGTTGATGAAATTGGACTTATAACACACCAACATCTAGATGCCATGATTAAAGGCTTGCAATAATGTGTTTTATGGTGAGCTCTTTGATATTAAAATATTATTTAATTTTCCAAATATAACTAATAAAAGGTGCGCAGTCCACAATTAAATCATGCATAAGGGGTGGGGAGAAATCATTGGATTTCACCTATGATGGCCCATTATTATGCGAGTTCACTTCTCCTCTTCGCTCATTTGAGAATCCAAGTTTGCTTATAGCTTGGTCCTTCATAATCACTAACAATGTGGGACTTGTCTCATGACACACCCACTCAATATTTCCAACAGTATGTATTAACTCTCAGTTAACACCATGTTGGCATACCCTTATATGTACGTGGAGTATGGTAGTGTGTTACTCAGACAATTGTTTCACTCCCATGATTTAATATTATTGTGGTGATTGTTCCAGTGTTGGTGGCACAAGGAAAGGGCCGGATAACTAGGCTCGGTTTATTACCGTGGATTGTATATTTGCCAACTGCTAGGCCACATTTATGTTTCCGCACTATGTCATACTCTGATTTGAATTTCTATGGGATTTATATTTCATGAAACTTGAATAACTATTTTATACTACTACATATTATTTTAAAGCCAATGTGCATTATGGCAGTGATCTGAGGCCATATACTATGTTTATATTTGATATGTATGAGATTATGGGTTGTTAATGTCTTATTTAGTATTTGTTAAGTATTATGGAATCCTATGTTGGTTATGTGGACCATGTGATATGATGGTGGTTATAAGAACAACAAGATGGGAAATGGTCTTGATTATTAAGTGCTAATGGTAAGTGGATGATGGTATGAATGGTGAAGAGGTAAGAGATTACATATCTATATGTGATGAATGGTTATAGATATAAGAATAATGTGTATGTTGTGTTTTGTTGTGATTGTATTGAATAGCAAGTTGTAATATGAAAATGATTTTGAATATCCATGTTGGGTCAAGCCTTTTAATTTCTAACATGTATGATAATGATTTTGAATATCCATGTTGGGTCAAGCCTTTTAATTTCTAACATGGTAACGTTATTTATTGGAATTATGAAACTCTTTAATAACTATGTTAGGGGAAATCTTTTCCAACATAGTTAACTATTTTTATATGAAAGATGATTTTGATAACCATGTTAAGCATCTTCCTTGTAACATGATTAGCTTTTAAAAGTAATAAGAAGAGTTTTAATATCCATGTTAGTTCAAGGTTTAGAAAATATTTTTTCTAACATGGATAGGATTTTGACAAAGTAAGGAAAGTTTTTTCTAACCATGATAGTCTATTTGAATGATTTTGTAACTTGAATTGTCTCTATCATGGTTCGCCTTTCAAATGTTAACTTGGGAATTTTGAAACGGTAATTAAGAAAGGATCTTACATTTTTATATCTATTTAGTCTGTTTCGAACCTTAGATGATGCATTTGCATTAGGTTATTGGCAATATACACAGTCTCACAATCTCTTCCCTGATTAGTAGTTGTAGCAGTTTATTAATTAGTTTGTTATGGTATATGTTTCATCCTTAGTTGGGTGGAATAATGGCCATAACAAAGTAGGCAAAGCCAGTTGGGAACAAACAACCTAACCCAGGAAGTGAAGAGTTCTTGAATAGATTTTGCCACATCATGATGAATGCTGTGGAGGAGTGATTTAAGCATATGCAGGACAACTGGGTCCGGAGAAGAAAGGAGGAAGAGAAAATGTTTGGTCAGGGTAATGGAGGACATCATGTCTCGGTTTATGGGCCATTGTGAAGATCATGAAGGATAAGGGAATTTGTCTTAGAGTATAAGTGTAGAGGTACCAAATCACCCTAGATAGGAGGATCTATCTGAGGGTGGCAAAACGCACAAGAGGGGGTGAATTGTGCTTTACAAAAATAAAACTTTAAAGACAATCCTTTATACTGGTTCGGCCAAACACTGCCTACATCCAGTTCTCCAACTCCTCGTTGGGTTCCACTAAACCACAGGTATTATAAATCAGGTTCACCTGCCAACATTTACAAGACAGAGTTTTAGACTCCTCTAAACACTCCCCCTTACAAGTTGTAAGACTACAACCCTGTTCTAAAGTCCCAGACTTAAGAACAACCTCAAACAGTAGAGGATTTCAATAAATGAGTTCACTTAATGAACAGATTTTGATAATCACTGAAGTACAGAATAATCTCACTAAGAATAATAAAGCTTTGACCAGTGAGTAGATGAGAAGTAATGAATGCTTGTTCGTCAGTTTGTTCTCTTTTTTTCATAAATGCTCAAAACTTGGCTTTTATATCTCTTCACAGTTTTCCTTTTTCTTTCAGCTTCATGAATCCGTTTGTATATGTCCGTTGAAAGCTCCTAGCCGTTGGCATTTAATGCTGGTCTTCATTTTAGACATCTTCCTACTCTTACTTCATTTAATTCTTGCAGAAGATGAGCTATGAGAGATAGAGACTATGGCTACCAACCACCTGCAACATTGTACTTGTGTAGCAGCTTTTTCAGTAGCGCTAGCATCCCATGCTATCGCTAGCTACATAGAGTGAGTCCTGCACTTAGCCATTAGCTAAACAAGTATTCATGTGAAGCACAGTAGGTGTTATCGCTAGTAGGATTCATTATCTCAGTGTATATAGATAGTGTATATAGCTTAGTTATTTCAACAAGTTATTTCCTATCGATAATTGATCTCCTTATCGCTAGTGATTATATTAGCGCTATTTTTATTTGCTCTAGGAGTTTTGCTATTTGAATGTCATATCAACCAACTATCTGCTATCGATAGCTCAACATGCTATCGCTAGTGACTATGATTAATTTCTACTAGCTGTTCCTTTTGAGGTCTTAGCGATAGAGTCATTTGTCTTCAGATTATAGCTTCATTAGCTGTTATCCTAAGCTTTGCTTTTACTTGCGATAGGATCTTGTCTTAGCGATAGAGTTATTATTTTTCTTCAGATTATTGCTAAGTTCTCATTAGCTAATATTGTCCTTATCTCTTCATACATTAGCGAATAGGCTCTCAGTCTAGCGATAGTGTATCTGTTATCTATAGGGTTCTTACTTTGGTCAATGTTCAGATAACCTATACTTCTGTTACTTAGTCTTTTAGCATGAATCTTTTCTCAATTTCATTTAGACTAAGTTATACTCTATCTGTTCGTTTTACTTATGTTATCTATAGGGTCCAGTCCTCATCAAAACTTAAGATTTCTAACACTATCAATTTCTAAAGTATAGAATAATGTGCATAAGCACAATCCTCCTAAATTCAAAGGAAGGTGGGATTCGATAGTAGGGGAGAATGGGATCAAGTTGTTGTAGACAATCTTTTTCAAGGTAGAATGGAATGAGTATCAAAAGGCTTGTGTAATGATTATATTGCTTGTGGGAGATGCTAAACGTTGGTGGGGAAGTGTAGGTCATCTTAGTGATGGTTTGACCACATGGAGCAGATTCACCACTAAGCTTCTAGAGCATTACTTTCCTTTTTTTAAGACAAGATAAGGAGATGGCTTTTTATAGGCTGTAGCAGGGATCAATACGCAGAGACGTTTATACAAATATGTTTATCGAGCTGTCACAATATGTGACCTAGTTGCAAAATTGTGATGGTTCTGAGTGGAGTCAAAGCAGTTGATCTAGAGAGCTAGAATAGAGCTGCGAGAGATGGTCTACATGAGATTATCATGGTTTGAAGCTACCTTTTTAGAGCTCAGGACCATAGCTTGCATGAAATGAAACTTAGTGACAGTCAAGGTTAGAGGAGGTCCTAGCAAGTTCCCCGAGTTGAGTCACCCCATTGAAGGCGATGTTAGTAAAAATCATACTGCTAGGAAAAGTGGCTTGGGAGGCTATGGGAAGTAGAGCCAAAGTTATGATAGGAAGAGTAAACCTGGTCAAGGTTACTTCCATAGGATGTTGTCAAGAGTGAAGTTCCAGATCCAAAGTATGAGTGTTAGTGTTGCTGTAGCCACAAAGGTCAAGAATTATGTAAGATTGTCATTAGTGGATGATGTCGTCGATGTTGTTGGATGTAGCAATGTCGTTGGGGGACGATGATGTCGCTGCCATCTTGAGGAGCAATGGGGGATAAATGGATGAAGGGAGAGAGATGCAGTATTCTTAGGGGTAGAAATTGAAGGATGAAGCCTCGGCAACTACCTGTGGAGAATATGGGATGAAAGGAGGAAGGGAGAGAGACCATCAATCTGAAGGATACTATAAGAAATTAAAAAAATGTAGACATTTTTATTTTTTTTTTATAAATAATATGGTCTCACTAACAGACCTTAGTCTTTTAACGTGTCATTTTTCCTCTACTTTTACAAGTTTATGGGCATTTTTTCACATTTAAAATTTTTTTTGTACCTTAACCATTAAAACAATTACTATAATAAAAATCCTTGCAATAATATAATTTATCTCTATGTTAATTCAATATTTTGTTTTTTTAACAATGTTTTGATTTTTTTAATTCACATCTCCAGGAGCCTTTAAGCATCTTATATGTGTAATTTATCAATTTAAAACACATAATCTTCATTTTCGCTATTTAAAAGAGTGGCTTTTTTTATCGTTAAGAAATCCAAAATTTAAATCAATCAAGCACTCATCCTCAAACAACAAATTAACACAAACCATTTAATCTTTTGAACATTTGACCGCTTAAACAAATGGCATTTTTTGCTTCCAATGCTTTCAAACTTATTTTAGGGACATAACGTGATTTGACCTTCATCGTGTCGCCCTTGGGTCAAATGCAAAGATATTTATAAATTGGAATGCAAGGGTGGAGCAATAATGGTGCAATCCAAGCCGTTCTCAAGGAGCCAATGTTTAATTAAACTACCTAGTGAACTGAATGTCTAAATGCAATAGGAAATAGGTAAAGACATATTGTGTTTGGTTTTCAAAGGTTGAATGACATTGAAATAGATATTTTTGGGTTTTTTGGTTAAAAGAGTAGAATGAAAGTGGTTTTTATAAAATGATGAATATTCTCTTAGAAATTGATTTTCAATGGCTATCCTAACTCAATTAAGATATTTAGGAAGTCAAAGTCAATAAGCCACTAAAACACCCCCATTAATGAGTGGGTCCAATGCCTAATTAATGAAATCCCATATAATTAGACATTGTTAAGCCCTTTAGCACCTTAAGTTTTCTCTAAGTTTCCTAGAACACCAAACCTTACCAACCGGCAAGTCTAACACCAAATCTCATGAACCCTTCAATTAGGCATTACTAAGTACCTTAAAGTGTGATTAATGGTTAATAATGTATTAGGTTTACTTACAATCCATCTCATCCAAACTACCTACCAAAACCATGCATAAATAGAGGGAAATCAATGAAATCATAAAGAACATATATATAACCATATATATTGAGGGGTTAAAATCCTCATTACAAACCAAAATCACAACAAATTCAAATAAAAAATTACAATCCAAGTCTCAAATGCACAAATGAAGAACCTAGATCTAAGAATTCATAGATACAAAGAGAAGGGAAAAGAAACAAGACTTCCCTATGAACCATGAGCTCAACCTATCTCCAATCATTCCCAAGAGCTTTGAAGTGTTTAGCTACTCATGGAAGAGAGCCCATCATCTCCAACTTCCAATACATGTGTAGCCATGGTAGAAAGATGAAGGAAATTGGCGGAAAATAGAAGAGAAATGGAAGAAATGAGAGAAGCTAAGAGAAGAGAGAATGGAGCTAGGATTCAAAAAATTTGCGTCAAACAAGGTTTAAAAACCCGGACCGGGGATCGACTTGGCCAAGACAGAGGGTCAAGGGTCAGGGGTTCAACCAAGGGTCGACTCGGGGTCGAACCGGCCATATTAAAATAATATAATTTAATAATTAATAACAAAACACACCAACACTAATGTCAAAATATAAGGAAATCCAATAAAAGTCTAACTGTTTTAAAAACAAAATACATCAACATTGAGAATGTTTATCACAAATTCCTTGCAATCCTTCAATCAATGTTATCAAGATCATTCATCTTATTAAAATTCATTGGAGATGAGACATTATGAGCCAAAATATTAGGAGCTAGGACATCAGGAACTGGATTGGGGAAAGAACTAGGGGTAGCAACATCATCATTCAAAGTTGGAGGTCCAACAATATCCATATCTCCATCACCTATGTGTGACAAGAATTAACATTAATCGATATGTATAATAAAACTCACAATTCTATAATCCTATCAAGAATTGATGAATTTATGATACCTTCCATATTAGCATGCAGAACATATTCAAGATTTTCCATATCCACACCACAAAATATTGGACTGGGATCTTCTTCAGCCACCCAAAAATCCACTTTATCAATGGATTCAATATCAATTGGATTATAACGTCTATCCTTCTTCTTCATTGTATTCCTTTACTAACAAATAAAAATTCAATCAAATATTAATCCATATTAGATAAAAATATTGATAATTTATAAGGTTACCTATGCTTTAATTGCAAATTGTAGTTTACGTAAACCAAATCATTCAGCCTTTGGTGCTCCAATCTATTTCTTCTTTTTGTATGAACACGATCAAATAAGCTCCAATTCCTCTCATAGCCAGAAGAAGAAAAAGTTTGGCTAAGAATTCGTTTTGCAAGACGTTGCAATTCTGGAACTGAATAGCCATAGTATGACCACCATCGATCTGTAAAATAAAAACAATTTAACATGTGATATTAATTGGATTTAATAAATGACCATGACTATGCTATTAAATAATAAAAATACAAGGGTCTAGTTTCTGAGATCCTTCCCTACATATCTGTCTTGCAAAAGATTCAGTGCCTTCAACATACATGGAAATTTGCCCTATCACCTTGAAGCTGTTAAATTCATCTGGGTATGACTCCACAACATCAAGCATAGCCTTCGATATCCTTGGCTTGTCAACAAATAATCCACCATACATAATTGTAGGGTTCAACATATATGCAACCGCATGAAGATTAGTCTTCAAATGCTTATCCCATCTTTTTTTAATAAACAATGTATATTGCTTGTATTGCTTTTTATCCCCATTAAAGATCTCCTTGATTGCATTTTTTTGCCCTACTCATGCCTTCATAAACATAAGGCAATGAAGGCTTCCGATCAGAGTCAACAATCCTCAACAACTTTACAAGAGGGGTCGCAACCTTCACAATTAGAAAACAGTCATTCCATAACCGATTGTCTAATACAATTGCACTAAAAATCTTTCCTGCATCAGTCCTTGATAACTTATGCTCAGCATAGTGCTTATCAACAACAAGAGCTTGTAAGTCATGTTTATATTGGTATATGCTGTGCAATGTAAGGAAAGCAATGGCAAACCTCATTCCACCAGGACGCACAATTTCTTTCCAACCTAGCCTTTTCCTTAACCAAGATAAGAAGATCATATGATTGTATACAAACACTGTTTACCTTTGATGCTTTTGATGTTATGTCTGCCACATGAGGAATGGCTGAAATGTCTTTCAGTACGATATTTAAACAATGGGCAGCACAAGGTGTCCAATAAATGCTGATGTATTTTTCTTTAATCATCCTTCCACAAGCAACATAGTTGGTAGCATTATCAGTCACCACATGAACAATATTTTTAGGACCAACCCACTCAATGAATTCAGAAAATAATTTGAAAAAGTTCCTAGCATCCTTCACTACATCAGATGCATCAACAGATTTAAAAAATGCCATACCATGAATCGAATAAACCAGGAAGTTAATCAAAGTACGTTGCCCCACATCCGTCTATCCATCAGCCATGAGTGTGCATCCATGAGTCGCCCAGTTAGCTCGATGACTATCAATGAGTAACCAACATTCTTTTTCTCCATTCTCCCAACAAGTTGACTTTAAAGTCATAAGCAATTGGAGCTTTAAACCCGGGCCCAATTGAACACATTCCATCCACAGCTTTTTGAAATAACGGGCAATCAAAAGCATTAAATGGGATACAATTGACAAATGCCCACTCAGCAAGAAGCATCTTAACGGTGTGTTGTGCTTCTTTTGTAACTAATGCACTCTTAATGGTTAGTTGAGAACCGGGAGTTGTCCTCGGAGCAAAGTAATTATCCATAAACCCAGGAGCTCTCCTCTTGTTGGATGTTTGCCCACATCTTGGTGGATTAGCATTATCTTCTTCAACGTTTTCTTCTATATCCTCAACAGTCTTTTTCTATGAAGATGATTTCAATGTCTCCTCTATCCTATGACGCACATCCTAAGGAACTTTTTTGCAAGAAGCAATTTGACTAGCAATACCAACAAGATGATATTTCATCCTATTTATCCCACCTCCTCTATAGCTATTAGCACAAAAAAGACAGGTATACACATTTTGAGTCCCCTCTTTTTTGTGGGCAAAGTATTCCCATGTTGGATTGGTTTTTGTACGAAATAAGGATGTGGGATTGGGAGTGACATCAGTGCTGGAATTTGGAGTGCTACTAGGATTGGAATTAGGAGTGGGTTGTTCGCTATTCAAACCAAGAGAGATATTGTCATTTTCTGAATTTGATATATCCATATCTGGTTCAAAATAGCAAACCATTCAATAAGAAGTTTCTAAAACAACACAGCAGCAAAGTAGCAATTTCCTTAAACCTAAAACCAAAGTAGCAATTTAACTTATATACCTGCTTTTTAAACATTATGAACAATACAACAGAATCAAACCAGATGTATAAAAAATTAGACAACAGCAAATTAACTGGCAGAATCAGGAAGTTTTGAAACTTCCACAACGTGTAAAAAACAAGTAACAACTCAGCAGCATTAATGTATTGTAAATTTGTAATACAAATTGAATATGAGCTGCAAAAAATGGAAACTAGAATGAAATTGCCCAAAAAAACCCCCAAATCAGTAGAAACTGAAAACTGAAATCGAATATGAGCAATCGGACTAGAGAATAAGCATTGAGTGGCTAAGATTTAGTGGGAACTAAACTAGAAAAAATGAAAAAAAGCTACATGAAAATGGCTAAGATTGAGTGGGAACGGGAAGCAAGCAATCGGACCAACAAACCAATAAATGGCAGGAATTGAGAGAACCGATCAGAGCTTTCCTTCCCCTTCTCACTTCGTCCCTTCCCCTTCGAAAAAAGATGAAAAAAGCAAGAAGCAAGTCGTGTTCATGAGCTGCAAAGAAGGAACCAAAAGTCCAAAACTCACCGAGCCGCCGTCGCCTTCTTGCTAAGCCGTCGTCGCCCTTCAATTAGGGCAAGAAGCCAACCAAGAGCAATATGTGAAACACTGAAAGTGAAAGTGTGAAACCCGATACCCCACTTCAATCTGAGAACAAATTTTTTTAAGTCTTCAAAACGGTGCCGTTTTCAGGGGCTGGAGGGCATTTTTAACTGAACCGTCCAGGTTGATCAACCCACCGGTTTGGATCAACCCATGTCAAATGGCTCCCAAATTCGACCTTAAACACCTCTGAACCAGGTTAGAAGAGTGGGTATCGGGTATAACCCTATTTGGGTCCCAAAAATTGAACTGAAATTTTGCTGATCCGCGTACTCGTCGTGGGTTCCTATGGTGAGAATTCTCGCCTTGTCGTAGCCCTCACCATGGAGGGCCACGGTCAAAAGGAGCTCTTTTGCAATTTTTAGAAATTTCTGGGTCTTATTATGTAATTTTCACAATTTGTTCAGAAACTTGTATTTTGACTTTTTTATTGAATTTTCACCTTCTTGCCCCAATTTCTTGCTTCTTCTCATCTGGAATCCTTCTTCTTTGGTTCGCGAGCGACCCTACAATTAAAATATGAAACAAACAATAATCAAATAATCCTAAAAATCAACTAATGCTAATTGATCTTCAATTATGGCAATTTAATCCCATTTTCATGCTAATTTTACTTAAGGGTCTTGATTATTATTTAAGCACTCATAGACCAATATTACATCTCAATTATGTTAATTACCTCAAATTAACATATGAAAGCAATACAAATCCAAGGATTTGTCAGAGCGCTACACAATTTTCGATTTTAAGCTCATTAGAAGGCTTAGATTTATCAAATTCCTTTTTCAACATAGTCAAACACTGGAGATAATGGCTAAAAGGTAGGAAAATAAACTTGAATTTCAATTTATTTCATGTATTCAACTTTTTGGGATCTTTGGGTGCCGTAAGTATTTAATTTATCACTTTATAGTCATTTTTTAATAGGGTTAATACAATGTTAGGTCCCTATAGTTTGCCTTAACCATGGTTTTGGCCATCGAAGCTTCAAACAAAAGGTTTTAATCCCTTAAGTTGCCTACCGTTTATAAAGTTAAGTCCTGTAATTTAATAAGGACCTTGACGGTGTTAAATATGATGATGTGGCACTAAGATCATGAATAAAGCAAATGTGGCTTGAAGAATGGACAAGCTAACTTTGCATCTTGTGGCTTAAATGGCTAACTTATAATTTTATTTTATTTTTTTAAGAAAAAAGCTTCATCGTCTCTTCCTTCTTTCCCCCTTCTCCCCACCAGGGTTATTAAACCCGGACCGGCCCGGCCGGTCTGGACCGCAGCTCACCGGACCGGGAACTCGACCGGTCCGATCTGACACATGACCCGGGGTTTGGACAACTCGGCCATGACTCGCCGAAACTGGGGTGACCTGGGATAAACTCGGGCGACTCGCCGAGTGGCGCGAGTCACCCGAGTTGAGCGTTTTCAAATTTCAACCTCAATTCTAGATTCCAGATTCATGAGACACTACGAAGATGAGAGTGAGAGATGAAGAAGATAAGAAGAATGGATGGGATTTTGAAACCCGAGATGGCGGAAAGAAACGTAGATCTGACAGATCTACCACGTGTGGATCGCTTGGACACTACTATTTCTTTATCATCATCAACGGTCGCCGGAGAAGGCATCAGTCACCGCCTCACCAGAGAAGCCAAAGATGCTGCAATTTCTCTTTTGTGCTTGAAGAAAGGATGAAGGTTATGTGAAGGAGCTTTGAAGAGATGAAGCAGCCGCCTAGAGTAAGTAGACTAGAAAAAGAAAGAGGGTCACATGATATCCCTACTAAGTAATACTATGTGTCAGACAAAGAGGGAAGGGTATTGACTATTGAAAGAAAGTACAGGGAATCACGTGGGGTAAGAAGGACAGAAGCAAGAGAGAGAGAATAATCACATAAAAATGAATTTGTCAAGTAAAAAAAATAAAAATAAAAAGAGAAGGAAATAATATAAAATATTAAAGAATTTGATATGTATAAACAATTGAATATTTATAGAACATTAATATGCATTGAAAAATTATTTTTTATAATTAAATTATAAATATTATGATACATTATAATTAAATTATATTATTTTAATTATTACCGGTCTGGCTCCCGAGTCGATTCATGACTGACCCACTAACCCTTAACCCACTGCCTCACCCGGTCTAGACTCCGGTCCGATTTTAATTACCTTGCTCTTCACCCTCTTCTCATGTCTGCTTTCTCAATATATTTCCCCTTCTGTTGATTGCTCTCAAGTTTAATTTTAAATCCCTTCTTGTTTTTGTTTCTACTTAGTGACCCATTATCTAAATCACAACAAAATTGCTCTTATAAAACCAGAGTTTTACTCTACAAATGACGATGCTATAAGCTTCAAGGTTTTACCTTTCCATTTGGAAAATTTGCTAGTCGAAACATCATCAAATAATTTAATAGTGTCCTCAAGTTTGCGAATCATAGGATCAGTGTTGGAAGTAGAACAAGAAGAAGCATCGATGACATCGATGAGATCATAGGAGGGAAAAGAAGAAGAGGAGGAGGTCTGGTGTCGATGATGAAGAAGATGAGATAGAGGAGAAATGGATTCAGGGAAAGGTGTTAGGGTTCAAGAAATGGATCTAGCCAATCAATAGAATAGAGAGAGTAGGTGGGAACTGAAGAAGAAGGATGGTACGGGATAAGCTTGACACCGTTACGGTGGAGGACACAGACCGTCACCGGCACTTGAGAGATGGTAAAGCTTTTTACAAAAAATAAAATAAAATTATAAGTTAGCCACATAGGCCACAAGATGCACAATCAGCTTGTCTAATCTTCAAGCCACATTAGCCTACCTAACGGTGTAAGTGTCACATCATCATATTTAATACTGTCAAGGTTCTTATTAAACTATAGGAACTAACTTTACAAATGGTAGGAAACTTGAGGGACCAAAACAAAAATGAAGGTAAATTATAGGGATCAAACATTGTATTAACCCTTTTTTCAAATTTCCATAACTTTTATAGCATCATATCCTCTTGATTTTACAGCTCCAAGATTCGCATACGAACAACCCATATCCTCATCCATGGGCCTCCTCTTCAACTTCATCCCCTTATAATCATGCAACAATTTATTAGCGAAAATCCTGATTTTCTCACCATTCCTCACCTTCCAGCACAAATCATTGACCAACAAATCCTTTCCCTCCAAAATACTCATCCATCCCCAAGAAGATTTACTCCCTTTTCTAACTTCAAAAAAAAAAAATTCCCTTTTTGAAAATATAACCCCTTCAGTATTCTACACCAGAAAGCATCAGGCTCATGCATAATCCTCTAAGCTGTCTTCGCTAAACGAGCCTTATTGAATAACTCCACCCTCACTTTTAGCTTTACTCAAGGTATGCCATGCTTTCCAATTAATTCTCCCTCACCTTCCTTTTGACCCCACCAAAATTTTGATACCAAACTATCCAATCGAGCTCACACCTTCTTAAGAAACTTAAAGCAAGACATAGGATAAATTGATATCGCTTTCTCGCCACTATTTTCACTAGAATCTCCCTACCTGCAAAAGTTAACAACTTTTTCTTCCACCCTTGCAACTTTATACCCATTCTATTCTTCATAGAAACCAAGGCCTTCGATTCAGCTCTCCCTCATATCATTGGCAATCCTAAATATTTCCCAGGATTATCACTGTCTCTTATCCATAATTCCTCAAATACTTCAGCCTTCTTCTCCTCTATAGCATTACTGGAGAACAAAATACATGATTTATCCATATTAACTGTCTGACCTGAATCTTCACATCATCAGTCAATTATCTTCTTCAAAATGCTACAATTTTGCTTCTTTGCATTCACAAAAAATAACATCATTAGCAAAGAAAAATAGGATAACACTGGATATTTCCTTGCTAATTTAATACCCCTTAGCTTCCCCCTATCCACATGCCATTGCACTACTTTGGATAAAACATATGCTGCCATAATGAAAATGTAAGGACATACTAGATCTCCTTGCCTTACACCTCTTGACATTTCCAGATCACCGCCTTTTTCCCTCCCATAATAAGAATCAAACTTGCTGAGGTCACACACTCTATAAGCCACAAAATCCACATCTCTTCGAATCCCATTCTCCTCAAGACCTCTTCTATAAATCATCATTCAAGCCTATCATAGGCATTTTTTCATTTCCATCTTCACAGCCATTTCCACCTTCCCCTCTTTCTTCTTATTCTTCAAATAATGAAAGGCCTCATGAGCTACTAAAATGTTGTCTTGTATCAATCAGTTAGCCGCAAAAGCCCTCTGTTGTTCACTTATCACCCTCACCATCACATGTTTAAGCCTATTTGCCAAAACTTTTGAGATCACCTTATATACAAAATTACAAAGACCTATCGGTCAAAAATGCTCAACACTCTCGGCTTGATCCACTTTTGGCAATAAGACTACATTTGTTGTATTGATTGGGCTTAAGCTTATCTTGCTCAGAAAAAACTCCTTCACCATTTCCACTATCTCCTTCTTCACTACCCCCATGCAACATGATAGAATGAACCCAAAAATCCAACAGGGCCAGGAGCCTTTATCCCATTCAGTTGATACAAAGCAATTCTGATTTCCTCCTCCGTTTTTTCCAGAGAAAAATTGTCTTCCTCCACTATACATTTCTCCATAAAACTCATCACCTCCTTGATTCCTCCCACCTCCCTTGCCTTGAATAATTCATAGTGAAAAATGGAGAAAGCTGCATGTATCTCATTTTCATCTTCCATCCATCTACCTTCCCTATCCCTTAACCTACTCACCCTATTTCTGCCCCTTCTCTGCTCAGTAGTTGAGTGAAAAAAAACCTTGTATTTCCTTCCCCCACCGACAGCCATTTCACCCTAGATCTTTGCCGCCAATACTTCTCTGCTCTATCCCATTTAACTAGAATCCTTCTACATCCTCCCAACCTCCTCACTGCATCCAAAACCTCATTTCCTCCTCTTTCTTCTTCTCCATTCCAGCCCCTGCTAACCACTTAGAGATCTAGAATCCAAACTTTTAAATTTCCTAAATTCCAATATAAATTGGAAAACAAAGATAAGATAGTGATTTGAGTAATTAAACATACCTAGAAATGTGATTGCATGTGGTCTGTGACTTGATCTTCTTCCTCATACTCTTCTCAATTTTCTATTTCTAGTGGCTGATCAAAATTAAAGTGAAATGAGGAAGAGGATATTGTTTTAGTGGGTGAAAAAAAATTATGTAATCCATTATTTGGATCATAGCTAATCCACCTATACAATTTCTTGAACCTAATGGATCAACAATTCATCCCCAAATTAGAATGGTAACCTTCAGCCTTCACTCTCGCAATCCGGGCTTGGACTTGGACCAGTTCCATTTTGAAATTACATTTGCTCACTATTTTACCCCTTTCCTGTCTATATTTAATTACTTTAAAATTATAAAAAATTAATATGGGACACTTTATAAGTACTGTACCTTAAATAGCATATTTATTTCATAAAATAATTTTCTTAAACTTTTTAGGATAAAAATTAGCCTTTAACTATTTTTCTTGAATTCATCAAAAAAAACCTCATTAGTTCCAGAAAATGGCTGTTGTACATTTTTAATAATTATCTCATTCTTTTATTGTCCCGAAATTCAGTCTAACGATAATCTGTCAACCAAATAATAAATTATTTTGATAATTTTTTAACTATAGATAATATCCCTAGACATCAAATATGCCTTATAAATCTCTTTTCAAATTTTTGAGATGTTACAATTTGTCAAAAAAAAATTCACAACTACAAAATTGTATAGTATTTTTGTTTTGAAAAATCATAACAAACTCAAAATCACACCATTTCATACAAAATATCAAAATTTCATCTATTTTTATGTAAAATTTAATGATCAAAAGAGGAAAAAACATTGAGAAGATTGGGTTATTACAAAGCGCATAGGAGATTAATTAAATTAAACTTTAATTTGTTTGACAATTTTATATCTCTTTATAAGGTACATTTTCGTGATGAAAATCTAGGGACTTCATTCATTGTGTTTATTACTGGGATCCGCCTCTGAATGCTAATCAGTCGCAAGAATCACAATTAATATCACCCTTCTCCATTTATGAGGAATACCAATAATGGCATGCACCTCTGAGGTTGACTATGATACTTGTAACATCTTGAAAAATTAATTAAGATTTAATGATTTTATTTAGGAGTTTAATAAGGGAATTTGAGAAATTTTGGAGAATTTCATGGTGTCTTGAGGTGTTATTTGAGGATTAGAATAAATGAATAATAGTTGAGGAATAAATTATATTAAGATATGGTAATTTGAGTGTTGTTGATGATTTATAGGGGCTTAGTATTTTCTTGTTTTAAGAAAGATAATTAATTATTTAATTTGAATTAGAGGATGTAATTTGAATTTAAGATTTAATTTAAATTTAAAGATTCAATTTGGATTTGAGGATTTGATTTGAATTTAAGGAATTAAATTGAATTTGAGGGTTTAATTTGAATTTGAGAATTTTATCAAAATTAGTTGGAGACATTTATGATGAAAGGAGAAATTTCTTCATGGCTTAAGATTTATTAATGAGGATTAATTTCATAGAATGAGTAGGCTGAAAATAATTAAGAGATTATGTTGAGAATTTAAATGGAAATCAGAAAATAGAAAAGCAAAATGACCTCCTTACCCTTATAGAAAAAATATCTTAAGTTCATAGGTGAAGGGTATATTAATCATTCCCCTCAAAACCCTAGTTTCCCTTCCTTTCTCCTTAAAGCCGCCATTCTCATTACTCTCTATGTTCGTCTTCTTCTTCTCCTCTTTTCCCAAAGTCCAACGCCGTGTTAAATTGATATGTACCAATTGGTCTACTGTTGGATCGTTATCAAATTAGGTCAGATTGTTAAACACATCCTATTCATAATTATGAATGGATAGAAATTAGGCCTTTTGTGTGGGATTAATTAGGCTTATAGTACAAGATATTTATGTTTCACTGGAAACAAAACCCCAGTCATAAAATCGAAAGTTACAAAATTTTCTACTGTAGGATCATCTTCAAATTCAGCCAGATCGTTGGACACATTCTATTCATAATTATGAACAGTTAGGTTATGAACTGAAGCTTTATTATGGGATTAATCAGGCATAGAGTATAAGATGTTTTTAGTTTCACTACCACAGAAAATGCCTATAGCAGCGCTTTTTTTTACCCTAAGCGCTGCTATAACCAACGCCGCGATAGGCCAAATGACCTATCGCGGCGCTTACCTATAGGTAAGCATATAGCAGCACTTTTTAGGTAAGCGCCGCTTTAGGCTTAACCTAAAGCTACGCTTATTGTTACAAAGCGCCGCTATAGGCCATTTAATTTTAAAAAAATTAAAGCAAAGACCTAAAGCGGCGCTTTTCACGTATAAGCGCCGCTATAGGTTGCCTATCCTGGCACTTACATTTAAGTTTAATGCCACTAGCGGCGCTTATAATAAAAAGCACCGCTATAGGTTATTTTTAAAAAAGTAATTTTAATTTTTAATACTATCCCATATCAGTATCAGTTCAAAAATTATATACATTTTTTATACATATATACACCAAAAAACCATATATCCAAAGATCAAATACATTTAAAAAGCAAGTATTCTAATTAATTAACTATAATATACTATAAGTTAACCACTATAATAAGATATTTTGTTTTATCACTAGAGCCAGTAGCAATATAGTTGCAGTTGGCATGCCATTGAACACACTAAACAAGAGAATACAACAGGTAAGCATTCCTTTGTTGCAGATAGAAGAATTTTCTGACTTGACAACAATAAATCCAAGATCTTTGCACGAAATTGAGTTTTGACTGTTTAGAATAGAGTCAGAAAGCAGAAGAATGAAAGAGTATAGGACTTCATAACAGTATAGGACTTCATAACTCACATCAACGTCATCCAAATGCCCAACCATTATTCTTAATGGCTGTATCCTGTCCATGGACCAAATTCTAGCGGTTCTATCGTGTGAAGCACTGGCAAATAATGCTCCACATGACTAAACTGCACCAAAAGAAAAGCAGTATTTCAAGATGTGCATGTAGACAATAATTCCCAAATGATGAAAGAGTAAGAAAAAAGAAAAAGGATAAAACAAAGCTAATGAGTAAAAAAAAATGAAAAAATCATGCATATATACGATGATATTAAAGAAAGTTGCTGTACTGGAGAGAATAAAGAATAAAAGTGACTAATAAAAGATAAAAGTCATATGAAAGGGCCTCCAACTGATTTAAACCAGCACCTTGACAAATTCAAAGTTGGTTTAGTTTTTAATACTGAGTATCCAAAAGATCCAAGGCATAGGCAACTATTTCATGAAGTAGTAGACTCTATATGGAAGAATGCACTAGCCACAAACCAAGGATGAGAGAGACACAACTGGGACATTAAAATGGAATTCATTACTGCACCATTAAGAGAGAGTTCCATTAAATTGTGCAGCAGCGGGGAGAAAAGAATAAGTAAAAGGAACTTCAACTGCTCACCCATATGCGATGAGAAAAAAGCACGAGGATGGACCAAAATAAATTGAAACTATGCACCCACACACACAATTGCAGAATATAGGGGAAATAAATTAAGAGAAGAGAAGCAACTTACACAACCCCATTACAGTAATGGATACCAAGGGAGGAAGAAGACAGTGATGCATGAAGGAAATCACACACAGCAGCAGCAACTTGTGGAGCTTGAACACTCAATATGGAACAAAGGAAAGAGGAAAGGAGATTGACGCTTCCCCATAACCCCAAAAAGATTGCTCTTACATAGTCTTCACCCCCTACTTGCGATGACAAGAAGGGGAAAAATGGAGAACCAACCAGAATCACCAAAAAGGCACGAGAAAATTCCAGAATATTTTTTCTCCTCTCCCCCTTCTGTTAGACACATGGAAAGGGAAATAAAATGGGTAAAAAAAATCTAAGGGGTCTTATTCCTTTTTTTTTCTTAGATAGGGCTTCATGGTGACTTCATAATGATAGAAAAAATAACCCTTTGAACCAATAAGGATTTCAACCCAAAACTAATATTTAGCGGCCCGTATATTTCCAAATGTGCTCTAGATCCCATTGTTTCATTGCTAACAAGACACTTGTTACATTAATCTCATATTTTCACATAAAAATCATAATCATATTTCTCTCATTTTTTTATTAAGAAAATAAAAATTCTGGATGTTACACCCTGTGAAAGGGCTGATAACAAAGTAATTAATTAGTGGACTATTACATCCAGTAAAACAACTTAGTGTAGGCATGTTATATTGCTCCAGACGCACAGAATCTTCCCCCACATTCTTTTACCAAGTTCACTTTGTCAAATAGCAACTTAACTTTGGATTTCATTAGCTCAACTATATTTTTTTGGTTATGATGACTTGACACTTTCGACAGTAGAAAAAATATTTGAGCTCAAGCATAAAATTTTATATTTTTATATTGATATTGATGTTTCATTAGAACTATCAATGTTCTGTCTACAGATGTCCACAAATTTTCAGCAAAGGATAGGACATGCACAATTAAATATAAAACATTAAATGTGATAAATACAAGCTTACAATTGACAGTCTGTTGTCCAAGCTTTGACATATCCCATACCTACATGCACGGTTCAGAAATTACCAAATCAAGCAAAATAACACTCTAATAGGAGAAAAGGAAAGGTTTGAACTCTAGAGTTGGAAGGTCAAAGAAAGGAAACCCAGAGAAAATCTTCAGTACTGAGTCTGAAAAACCTCCAGCAACCAATGAGCCATCATGGGATATTGAAGAGCAGCTTAAACTGTAACAGTTTACCAAGAAAAGAGCCATTAAGCAACAGAATTCGAACATAACCAAATAAGGCTGATCTGTGTATTAGAACATTACCCATTATGTGTGTTGAGAAACATGTAAAAGCTAACTGAAGGCGGTGCAACACTACTCAATTGGACACGGTTCCTTAAATCTTCAAGGATAGACTGTTCTACCTCTATTGGACTGCAATAATGCAACAATGTATGATTCAATGGAAAGTAATTACAATATTTACTAGTTAACAATAATAATTGAAAAATCAAACTTCCAGTTTATATTAGCACCCTTTTTACAAATATTAACACCTTCACATAGCTAACATTTGACAGCAAAAAGTATAGAAAGAATTCATTGTTGGGTCTTATGTAACAGTCTTCATCTTATGCAAGTATCATGCACAGTATGAGGACTATGTTTTGTTCTTTTATCCTTATCCTTTGAGAAAAGAGAGTCGCATTGAGTATCTTGTGCAATGTAGGCAGAACTGCAAAAAACAATTCAGTTATCTGATTAGTTTAGAGTAATTTCGAAAAATGACCAAGTACAAGACATCTAAATACCGAAGAACTATTCGGCGAATATCTCAGATCACATGCACTTTATGTAGGAAGATAGATTCTTAGAAATAAAAGCCAATCATTGATAATCAAGTTGGTTTATTGGTTTCATATGTCGAGCACTACAGGTAAGTACTTTGATTTGACTCTTGCACTTTGTGCATTGTTACTCAATATCAGCTTATAAAAAGTGTTCAATAGAGAAAGATATAGAACTTGCATTGTGGAAAAAGTGTTCAATAGAGAAAGCTATAGAACCTGCATGGTGTACGCTGTAAAGAATCTCTGCCATTTCCCAATTCTTCAAAAAACTATATCGGAGTTGCAGGGATTGTACATTGAACCTCTGGCTGAAGTTTCTCAAAAGATGTATTGGGAAGGCAAGCCATTCAAATACATTAGCAATTATATAATTTAGTTCATAAATCAAACTTTCTAACCTATGCAATGTAGGGAAACAGAGTAAGCATAATAGAACCACTGGACTTGAAACCAACCGCATACATCAAGTTTTGGTTGACTAAATTCATATTAGTAACCATTATTTCCCAATAAACCAGTAAAGATGGCAGAGAAAAATGGGAAATTATAAAGCACAAAGGTCGCCTAAAGTGGAATAGTAATAAGAACTTTCAAAATGGCAAGGTGAGGAGATATTGAAGATTCAACACAAATAAATATAGATCAAGGATTCTGATAAAATCATAGAACTGATAATGTGTTTAACTTTATACTTCTCTAAGTAAGAATATACCCCTGTCATCTATTAGAGATCCTAAACCAAGATTGTCCCCATCAAGAAGCAACCTATCTTCTTTTCTTTTAAAAGCTAAAATTTGTCAACAAAAAAAAGCAGAATAAGAAAAACAGTAAGGTTCAGAGTAATCATCCAAATGAAGGTGTAATAGTGAGTTAGGAATACCTCTAGATAGAGAGAAGATAGGGGATTTTGAGATGTCACAACTCCCTGGTTTACACAGTAACCACAACCACAAACAACAAAAAATAAAAATGTTAAACATAGCCCTCATAAATCGTAATTAGATCGAGTCCGGCTCATTTTTAACACTACATTCAGTCAATATATAAACCATGAAAAATTTCCTCAAGAAAAACCTACTAAAACAATATTGTTCATGTCTTATGGCAATGAGCAAATCTACATTTAAAATTGAATACCAAATACAATGGAAGAGAAATTTCAGTTATCCAGCAACGAAAAGCAGTAAAGAACGAGATTCTCGGTGCTTACATATCCTCCTTAACAAAACAGAATGAAGATTCCACATTTCCAACAACGCAAATTTCTGAAGATTCAATCAAAGAGAATGAAAAAAATGAGAGCATATAACGAGAAATCCCAAAAAACAAAAAAATTACCCCATAATTATGGTGAGACGTAGGGAGGAGGTGTTCATCATCGTTGTGGGTCCTTAAGCAGCTGAGGAAGCAACCCATGGATGTGTGAAACAATGGAAGGAAGAATGGGAGGAGACATGTGAGGAGGAATTGTAGTTTAAGCTTCAGGAAGGTACATTTCATGGGTTCTTTGATGGCAGAGAGGACGAAGGGTCAAATCTCATCCCGAAAAAGCTGGTTTAGGACAAAGGCTAGAGTTGGATCTCATCCAGCGACGTCATCGGAGTGTCCTACACCGGCGACTCTCCCTCTCCCCTATCGCTGCAACTCTCTCTCGCCAGATGAAGAGGGATCAGAAGGAAACGGGGGATGCAATGGTGATGAAGAGGGGTATGTCGGGAGGGAGAGAGGAAGAAGAGCTAGGTTTTCAACAAAGGAGGGAAATGCAAAGAGAGGGAAAAGGAAAAGTTTACAAGAATAAGCCCGGGAGAGGAAAATGAGACCTAACCCGGCGCTTACTAGCGTCGGGATAGGCCCAAAAAAAAATAAAGAATCTAAATAAATTAAAAAAAATGAGAAATATTAAAAAATAAAATTAAAAAATAGTACATGACCTATCGTGGCACTTTCTACATAATATGCGCCGGGATAGGCACAAATAATAAAAAAAAGATGTGAAATAAATTTTAAATAAAATAAAATTAATAAAAAAAGGGGAAATATAAAAAAAAATAAAATTAAAAAAATAGTACATGACCTATCGCGGCACTTTCTTCATAATAAGCGTCGGGATAGACACAAATAATAAAAAAAAGATGTAAAATAAATTTTAAATAAAATAAAATTAATAAAAAAAGAGAAATATTAAAAAATAAAATTAAAAAATAGTACATGACCTATCGTGGCACTTTCTACATAATATGCGCCGGGATAGGCACAAATAATAAAAAAAAGATGTGAAATAAATTTTAAATAAAATAAAATTAATAAAAAAAGGGGAAATATAAAAAAAATAAAATTAAAAAAATAGTACATGACCTATCGCGGCACTTTCTTCATAATAAGCGTCGGGATAGACACAAATAATAAAAAAAAGATGTAAAATAAATTTTAAATAAAATAAAATTAATAAAAAAAGAGAAATATTAAAAAATAAAATTAAAAAATAGTACATGACCTATCGTGGCACTTTCTACATAATATGCGCCGGGATAGGCACAAATAATAAAAAAAAGATGTGAAATAAATTTTAAGTAAAATAAAATTAATAAAAAAAGGAGAAATATAAAAAAAAATAAAATTAAAAAAATAGTACATGACCTATACATAATATGCGCCGGGATAGGCACAAATAATAAAAAAAAGATGTGAAATAAATTTTAAGTAAAATAAAATTAATAAAAAAACGAGAAATATTAAAAAAAATAAAATTAAAAAATAGTACATGACATATCGCAACACTTTCTTCATAATAAGTGCCGGGATAGGCACAAATAATAAAAAAAAGATGTGAAATAAATTTTAAATAAAATAAAATTAATAAAAAACGAGAAATATTAAAAAATAAAATTAAAAAAATAGTACATGACCTATCGTGCCACTTTCTACATAATAAGCGCCAGGATAGGCACAAATAATAATAAAAAAAGATGTGAAATAAATTTTAAATAAAATAAAATAAATAAATAAATGAAAAATATTAAAAATTAAAATTAAAAAATAGTACATGACCTATCGTGGCACTTTCTACATAATATGCGCCGGGATAGGTATAAACCTATACCAGCGCTTATATTTATAAAGCGCCGGTATAGGTTACCTAACACCTATTGCAGCACTTGTGTTTTGTAAGCGTCGTTATCGTTGCGCTGCAATAGGATATTTCTGTAGTAGTGTGGTGAACCAATTTATATTCAACAAGACAATGCAAGATGTCATATTGATCCAAATGATAATGAATTCTCTCAAATTGCCACAGAAGATGGGTTTTGCATTTGCCTGATGAACATACCTCCAAACTCTCTTGACTTGGATATTCTAGATCTGGGTTTCATTGATAGTATGCAATCTTTACAATACAAGGAAACACCAAAGACAATAGAAGATTTGATTGCAGGGGTGATTAAATCATTTGAGTTATTTCCAATTGTTAAGTCTAACAAATTCTTAACACTTCAATGTTGCATGGTAGAACTCATGAAGAACAAAAGTTGTAATTAATATGATCTTCCACATATTAGAAGAGAAGTCATGAAAAGGGAAGGTCCATTGCCTAATCAACTAATATGTGATCAAAAGTTAGTACAAGAAGTGATGGAGTATTTGAGGTAATTTTTCGTTTCTTTAAGTATTTCTTCTATGTTTTCTGCTTTGTTCTTTTTGTTAAGATGTGTGCGTGGTGTTTAAACTTTGTTTTTCTTTTCCTTCAGTAATTCATGAACATGACTGTGCTAGATGACTCAATGGTGAAATGAAGAATGGAGATGGGGTGTCGTTTTATCTAAAGTAGTGATGGAGTTTTTGAGGTAATCCTCCTTTTTTGAGTATTTCTTATATGCTTTTTTGTTTTATTCTTTTGAAGTATCTTGAAGGAATACTTGTGAGTATAAACATTGATAAGTCCTTCATTGTAAAGATATAAATTAAGTAGTAGAATCTAACACCCTTTTCTATGGACCAAAACTATATTAGAATATGTGTGCGTTTGATGCAATAGTGTAGCCATATGTCTCTCTCTACCAAGCCATCCAGAATCAGTCCAGCCTGTCAATTTCTTTATTTTCATTCATTTATTTTCCTTTATCATACTTCTTGGTACCTTTTCTTTATGTGTTGTTTGGTGTAGCCATATCTTGATAAAATGAGCTTCATGTGTACTGAACACTATTTTAATTTCATTTTTCTATATTTTCATGTTAGCATTTTTTCTAGAGATGAATTCATCACTTGAATAATTTTTTACATTGCAATTTTAAATTGTCCTTCCTAAAATTTTGTCGATTGAATTATTTATTTTAGTAAATTAATGTTTTATTAATAATTTTACAAAATATTAAATCTTCACCAATATATTTTAAATCTAAATGGTTGAGATGAGAAGTGGGGAGGAAATATAATTTCTCTATAGGTAATATGATTTTTGAAGTGGTTTCTAGAAATTTTTTAAAACAAATTTTCTATATTTAACGTGATTTTTTTTACCAACTTGTGAAATTAGTTTTTAGTTTTAAAATAATTTTTCGTGTACAAAATTTCATTTTTCTATCTTACTTATTTTCTTAGAGATAAATTCATCTTCCAAATAATCTTTCGTTGCAGTTTTAAACGGTCCTAGTGAAAAAAATTCAACAATTTCAATTTTATATATTTATTTTTAATTTAATAATTTAAGTCATTGCCTAATGTATTTTAGTAATGGATCTCTGTTCTCTCTGAGTTCTGAATTTTGCTTGAGTTTTGTCTCCAACAGAATTTTCCTGAAATAAGCCAGGCAAAAACTTCAGAAATCTATAGTTAAGCATAGGAAAAGTAATTAATTTTGAATTTTAAGTTCATCCATCAATGGCTTGCTCCGCAATCAATGGCTCTTCATGCGTATCAATCGATTGCGTTCAGAGCATTCTGGTTTTCTTCAGAGTTTCACTTGCAGTACTCGATCATGAATTAAGAGCAACAATCAATGGCTATACTGCCTGTTGATAGTTAATGATTGATCAATTGCCAACTCAATGCTTGATGGTTTCTAAAAATACTCTTAGGTAAGGGTCCACCGATTAATTACCACCACTCGATGCTCAAAATCGATGCTCAATGGTTTTTAACTTAGTTTTCAAAACTTGTTTCAAAATATCTTCTAAGTTAAGATATTCATAATTTTCATAGCCTAAATCATGTTTGGTTATCATCAAAACTCTGACGTATAAAATATATTTTTTGTTACAAATTGTAAACACATTTAACTGAGGAAAAATTATTAAAAGACTCAATAAAAAAATCATTAAAAGACTTGATAAAAAAACTATTAAAAGAAAAAATTTGAATTTGTAATCAAATTTTAATTACCTAATTTTACATTATCTATTGGGAATGAAATTTTTGAAACCAAAAGAACTTTAATACTCATTGAATTTTGGGATTTATAAGAATGAAGGGGAGAATAGTAAATAAAATATTAATTAAATTTTAAAATTATGTTTTAAGAATCTTTTCAGAATATTCTTAACGCTGTTAAATGATTGGATTAAATTGTATGTTTTCAAAATAGAGGGGATATATGTGTAATTAAAACAAAACAGAAGGGTGTTCGGTGTATTTTACTCAAAATATTATGTTATAAATGATTAAGAAAGCCAGCGTGAGAAGATAACTATTCATCAAATCATGATAGCCTTTCAAACAGGAAAGGGATGAGCTATTTTTGTACAACCAGCGTGAGAAGAATAATCTTGCGGCACCTTGATCCCACTCAAACACTCACACAGACTTTTTTTTCTCTTGTTTGGAAAGTGTATGAGCAACAGGTTCCATATAAGCCCTCTTGCCATTTTCACTAACTATAAGATGCAACCGTCGTCTTATGCCCATTTCAACCAAGTCTAATCGTACATTGAGTCCGTCCTTTGTCTTCCCTTGTATATGCAATAGTGTCCCAACAAGACTATCACCAACATTTTTCTCCACATACATCACATCAATACTATGCCTCACATCCAAATATCGCCAATAAAGTAGATCAAAGAAGATTGATCTCTTCTTGCAAATGATCTTCTCAAAACCGATCTTCGTCTTCTGTTTCTTACCGAATACCACATTGACATTCTCAACACGGCGGTAAACTTCCTCCCCGGTTAAAGGGGTCGGAGCATATCAGTACTCAGATGAGCCATTAAAACAATTCTTTAATCTACAGTAAGGATGGAACCGATCATGAAACCTCCTGTGACCGAGGTAGACGGTCTTTCTTCCATGTTTGAGATGGTGGTAGTATGTGTCAGACTCACATAGTGGACATGCCATATAACCCTTCACTCTATAGCCAGAAAGATTGTCATATGCACGGAAGTCATTTATTGTGGTAAACAGCATAACTCGCAACTTGAATGTCTCCTGCCTGTACGCATCAAACACATCGACGCCTTCTTCCCACAACATCTTCAAGTCCTTAATCAAATGTGCTAGATAGACATCGATATCGTTACCAGGCTGTTTCATCCCCGAAATCATCATTGACATCATCACATACTTGCGTTTCATGCACAACTAGGGGTGAGCAAAACTAAACCGAAACCGAAAACCGAACCGAACCGAACCGAACCGAATAAATTTCGGTTTTTTCGGTTCTGTTTTACAATTTCGGTTTTTCGGTGTTCGGTCTTCGGTTCGGTATTTGTGAAAAAAATTTGGTTAAAACCGAATAACTGAAATAATATTAATTTATCTGATTATTTTTTCATTGATCTGTTACATATTGAAATTTTTTTCTTTAGCTTTTATCTTTTTTTATTTATTGTATTTTCCCCAAATAATTTTGATCACTCATTAGTCATTCTCTCCACTCTCCAGTCCGATTATCTCCCAGTCCCACTCACATAATCAGTTCCTTTTCTTAACCTAAAACCCTAAATCCACTTTCTTCATCTTCAACTTTGCTCTCACATTACGGCGACTGTGCTTGAAACCAGAAAGACCAAAGGTTTGCGGTATATTCAGCCTTGAAATTGGGTGACTCGAAGTGCTTGAGTATGTTTGCTCTCTCCTTTAAGAAGATTCCTCTTTTCTGGTACCACAGGAACACGTCTACACACACACACACACACACATATATATATATATAAATATATAAAAATATCATCTTCATCTCTTCTCTCGCATCAGACATGTGCGTGTGTAAGGCTTTGTTGTATTTAAAAATGAAGTGGTCCCCAATATCTTAGCTTCTTTCTTTATTTGCTAGTGGTCCCAATATCAAAGCATGTATATCTTCTTTCTTTGATTGTACAAGACTACAAGTGGTCCCAAGCATTTGTTGTTGTCTTTGACTCTTTTCTGCAGTTTAGATTTTGTTTTTAATTTCCAATTGTGTTTTTTGATTTCAGAAGACCCAAATCCGCCCATCAATAGATCAAAATATATGAGTGTTTCCATTTTCCTTACAAATGGATTTAATTAGGAGTCAAAGAAGGAATATGACTCTTATGCTTTTCTCAAATGACATTATTAACACTAATTCATAAGCAAATTAAAACTGAATCATACGTGAGGTTTATAAGGGGGAACAAGATCATTAGATCTTAATCACTATATTTTTATACCTATTTAATACTTGTTACAATCCATTTCATTTTAATAATTCTTTTGTCCTTGCTGATTCTATTATGATAAAGCAAACTATTTTTCCAGATTTGACACTATGGATGATCAAAAAACTGGAGGAGGTGAAATTACTCAGTCAAGTGCAGAGAAAAATCAACCTTCAGAAGCAGCTCGGGTTGGAAAAAGAAAAGCCATGAAGCCAAGATCAAAAGTTTGGGAACACTTCACTAAGTTTGTGAATGATGCGGGTGAAGTTAAAGGTAAGTGTAATTACTGTGAAAAAGAGCTTGCATGTGATCCAAAATCCAATGGAACTACATCACTTAACAACCATATGAAATCTTGCAAACTTAAGCCTCCTCCTGAAGAACTTGCACAATCTCAATTAAGTTTTAATGTAGATGATAAAATGGGTCTTGTAACTTGGAGATTTGAACAAGATGCTGTTAGAAAATCCTTGGCATGCATGATAATTATGGACGAATTGCCTTTCAAGTTTGTTGAAGGGATTGCGTTCAAACAATTCATGTCTCGTGCTCAACCAAGATTTATCATTCCATCAAGATGGACTGTAGCTCGTGATTGTTTTGGAATTCACATTGATGAAAAGGTTAAACTTAAAGAATATTTGAGCAATAGAAAACAAAGGGTTTGCCTCACTACTGATACTTGGACTTCCATTCAGAGAATAAATTACATGTGTGTTACTGCTCATTTTATAGATGATACATGGACTTTGAGGAAAAGGATTTTGAATTTTGTTCCTATTTTTAGTCATAAAGGGGTAGATATTGGAATGGAACTTGAAAAATGTTTACTTGAATGGGGAATTGAAAGGGTGTTAACAGTTACAGTAGACAATGCTAGTTCTAATGATGTTGCATGCCAATATTTGAAAGAAAAAGTTGTAAAGTGGGGTTATTCAGTTATGAAGTGTCAATTCTTGCATGTGAGAATTGTGGCACATATAGTCAATTTAATTGTTACTGATGGATTGAAAGAAATAGGGCGTTCAGTGAAAAGAGTTAGAGAGGCTGTTCGCTTTATTAGGCAATCACCCCTTAGAATGAAAAAATTCAAACAGAGTTGTGAGGATGAAAAGATTCTTTGTAAGAAAATGCTATGCTTAGATGTCTCTACTAGGTGGAACTCTACATATTTGATGTTGGAGACAGCTTTAAAATTTGAGGTAGCCTTTAAAATGTATGAGCTTAAAGATCCTTTCTTTCAACTTGATCTTGAAGGTGGAGATGGAGAGGGGGTTCCTCAAACTGAAGATTGGAACAATGTTAGGAGGCTAACCTTGATGTTGAGTCATTTTTATGATCTTACTTTGCGTATATCTGGCTCTTTATTTGTAACATCTAATGGTTTCTTCCATGAAATTTATCAGTTGTATCGTTTTTTGGATGAGTGGACAAAAAGTGATGTCATTGAATTAGCAAATATAGCAGAAAAAATGAAAGAGAAATATGATAAGTATTAGGGAGATCCTATGAAGATGAACAAACTTCTTTATGTCGCTGTTGTTCTTGATCCTCGATATAAATTAGATTGGGTGCAGTTTGCTTTGTCTAAAATGTATAGAAATGCAATTGGTGAACGGATGGTGATGCAAATTAAAGAAGTTTTGATTTCTTTGTATAATGAATACAATCAAGGTGCAGGTGCTTCTTCCTCAGCACAATCTAAGAGGGAATCGATGCATGACTCTCACGTAGACTTTCATGATGATGATGACGACCCTAATTTTAAAGTTAGAAAGTTACTTGATATGGAGAAGCAAGCATTCATGAATAGACGCCTTGGTGGAAAGACTAACAGAACAGAGGTTGATAGATATTTGAATGAAGAACCAGAGGAAGAGATAGATGGTTTTGATATTTTAAGTTGGTGGAAGCTAAATAGTCCAAGATTTCCCATTCTTTCTCTAATAGCTAGAGATGTCTTGGCTATGCCAATTTCCACGGTTGCTTCAGAGTCTACATTTAGTACTGGAGGTCGAGTTTTAGATCCATTCAGGAGCTCTCTAACTCCTAAAGTTGTGTAGTGTTTAATTTGTGCTCAAGATTAGATAAGACAATCTGTGTTATATCTTGTAGAAGAGGGGGATGATGACATACAAAAGATAGAGCTTGGTAATATTTTACTTATACTTCATAAGTCAACTTTATAGGAATAATACTATATTTATTATGATATATGAGCTTAAACCCTGTCTTGTTTTTTAATTGCTAGATCTGCAAAAAATTGCATTGGAAACAAATGTTGATATTGTGTAGATGCAAAATGGGACAAATTGCAAGATTTGTAAGTAATTTTTATACTCTTTTATATTATTTTGTGCCAACAACAGAGAGCCAAAAGCCCAAAACATTGATGCATGATTATTCATTTATTCTATTAGGCGATTCAGTAATATGGGACACTTATTATTATTACACTATTTTTTGTTTATCACTAATGATATTCTTTCTTCTTTCAATTATAGGTGGCATTCAGGGAGAAAGGCATCCAAATATTTTGGATAAATTTACCTTCATTATTTATAGTTTGATTTTTCTTTCTAAGTGTTTTGTATTAGTTTATTAGGTAATGTTGAATGCAGTGGGTTAATATGTATTTTGAATCTTTTGGAATCTTTTGTACTTTTTATCCCTCATTATTGAAATATTGGGGTTAGAGTTTATAAAAAAAAGTGTTCTCATAGCATACAGAATTTCGGTTATTTGAAGAAAAACCGAAACCGAACCGAAATATTTTGGTTATTTCGGTTCGGTTACCTAAATATTTCGGTTTCGGTTCGGTTGTTAAAATAAGAACAATTCGGTTTTCGGTTATTACCGAATTACCGATTGGTCTCCCCTATGCACAACCAAGGAGGCAGGTTGTAAATGACCAGCAAAACTGGTCAAGCACTATGTGTGCTACTGAGACTCCTGAATAAGTTGAATCCATCAGTACACAGTTCGAGACGAATGTTCCTTGGCTCACCACCAAATTCAAGAAACATGGAATCAATATTTTTCCATTGAGGAGATTCAGCAGGATGTCGGAGATATCTTCCATCGGAGATTTTCTCATCACAATGCCATCTCAGATTTTTTGCCTCCGTCACATTTGCAAACAAGCATTTAAACTGTAGCACAATTGGAAGGTACCATATCGTTCAAAGGTGCCCCTTTCTTTGCTCCATCATCATCACCACTGGCATCCTTTCTCAGCTTATACCTCAGAGCATTACATTTTAGACACTATTTTAGGCCTTCATACTCATTTATGTACAACACGCAATCATTAGGGCAAACGTGTATCTTCTTATACTCCATGCCCATCTTGCTTAGAACTTTTTTAGCCTCGTACATACGTTTCGGAAGCACATTGCCGACCTGGAACATATAACTCAAATCTTCAAGCAACTGTGAGAAACCCATAGCTACCCACTCATTTTCTGTCTTTATTTTCAACAATTTCAGTACGTCGGTCAACCGAGTATACTTGGTACATCTCGAGAATAACAGTGTCTCTACATCACTTCGCAAGTTGTCAAACTCATGTACCTTGGAAAATGACTCCGCCCCAATGTCATTAATCATGTCGTTCATTCCATCATCACAAATATCATCCACCGGAGCTTCTACATTTTGTGACATGCACACATGTATGGTACTTCCTAATTCCCCATGCCAAAGCTACTTCTTATAATGGAGATTGATCCCATCACAAAGAAGGTAATCCCTTATATCATCAACGCTCTTAAGATTAGCATTTGCACACTTCACACAAGGGCAAAGATACATGTCATTCTTACTAGGCATGTTGCTGTTAGCAAATTCAATAAATTCTTCTACCCCCATTTGATACTCTTTAGTGGTTCTCAATGCATGCATCTAACTATGATCCATTCTATTAAACCTATGCCATTTCCAACAAATTAGTCAAGTTTAGCTCACTACCTTGTGAAGAAATGGGCATTCTATGCACATAACTTCCCTTCATGCAAATTTTTTAAAAAATTTGGCAGAGTTTCTCCTTGTAAATGTGACATTCAAAAATTACATTTACAATCCAATTTCAATTCAGTAAAGATAGGATGAAAACCAAAAAGAACTAACATGGATTCATCATCATAATGAGCGTTTACTAGTTACAGAATATAAATAGCCAACAAACATTTTCATAAGAATTCACAAATTTAAGATCACAAAAGGCAGCCAAAATAATGTCCATAATATACCACAATAATTTCACAACCAAAATGCTTCAACTAATTGAAATTTTTTTTGCATAAATTCCTTACCGAAAAGGAGCAAAAAGAGAATCTTACCAAAAGAGCCAAAAAGCCTAAACGACTTTGAAGACTGAGGCGATGGAGTGAAAGACGAATAACGGTGGACGGAGATAAACTCGTGATCTAAAACAAAATCAATTAATAACTAAATCATCCAACAACACCTTTCTAAATGTTTTCAAACCTCTATTTCATAGTTCATAACAATAAATTTCACCATCCCTACTTCAAATAATCATTAATTTAAGAATTTCTAATCACATTTAACATAATGACTATTTGAACATCAAATGGTAGCTTAAAATTGATTCCAAACTTCCCAAACAAATTCAAGTAGCTTTGTAATCACTTGGATAGCCTTCATATATCTCTAAAAAAATACTTAATTGATAATACTTAAGCTTTAGCCATTCAATTAATGTCATTTACTAAACCTCAGAAAATTTCAGCTTCATCAACAAAGTGTATGTATACCTTTATTGCAAAGTTTCTGGTTTGATTTAAAAAGATCCATTACAACAACTACTAACTAATTTCCCATAGTCAAAATAACTTTAGCAATAACATATTGTTTAAAACAAAACCATATCCCTTGACAAATGTTAGGGCATTACCTCATTTCATATTGCAGTTAACAATAAGTTTGGTTCAAAGAATTTTGTTCAAAGAATCTGAAAGCCCTGAACAATGAGCAGTTAACAATAAGTTTGAATATCACAAATCAGAGCTCAAACAACACATTCAAACCCGATTCTCTTCAACAAATCTTTACCCTGTACTTGTTCATCGTTTTAATCAGTGGTTACCTTCGAAAAAATCCCAAGTTTCGTTCCAACCTCTCAACCCATTGCACCCAAATCAGAGAAATAGAAGGTAGAGGAAGACGTAGGACGCTTACCTAAGTTTGAATCCGGATTTGCATGCACCAATGGTTTCTCCCTCAGGTGGCAACGATGACGAATTTTTCTGGCGAGTTCTTTGCTCTCTCTTGCTCTCTGTTCGTTGAAGACTTCTACGAATGGGGGTTTTGGGGATAGCCAGGGTTTTTTGAGAATGTGGTTGCAAGACGTAGGTGAAGATGGTGAAGAATGGGGGCACGAAGACACAGGGAGAGTGTAACACCTAAAATTTTCTAATATATTATAGCAATTTTAATTGAATTATAACCACTTTTATAAATAACAGAAGCCCAAAAATACGAATAAATTTAAAACTTTTTCTTTTCAAACAATGTTCCAACTTTATTGCCATTGGAATGGGTTTTTCGGACCATTTAGAATTTAAAACTTGTTATAGAGCAAAGTGGTTCATAAAACAATTAAACATATCCTAACCCTCTTAGGGGTCTATTCATGATTCATAATGCTTAGGAAATTTAAATTCCTCTATACAATTTATATAATTCTATTATCTATGCTTTCTATTATTAACTTAATAATTTAATTTTACAACATATATAAATAACATTACTAAAATATTTAACTACCTCTTACTTTTTAAATTATAATCCTAATTCCTTCATTTAATCTTCTTTCCCAGCTAGCTTCTCTCATCCTGCGTACTGAAAATGTTTGGTGAAAGAGTGAGATTGGAAATCCCAATAGCAGTTTCTTTCATTAACATATATGATCATACTAGCATTGTCATGTATATATTTCATAAAACTGCCCAAATGATGATAGTCTTACTCCTATTAATCTGTGTGTGATCCGCACCTACCAACCACTGATAACAATACTTTCGTTAACTAGTGGAGGCTCTACCTGCAGGACTTCTCGTTATAACAATCCCGTTATAACTAAACTGATTTGGCAAAGGGGTAGAGAAACCACCTATGCCTGGAGTACTCCAACTGAGGAATAACAACTTACCAACTAAATGCAACAGTTATTACAAAATAATATATGCAATTTAATTGTTACTGAAATAAACTGCTACCTGAACTCCAAGCTTAGTCCTTATCTGCTCCTTTTCTTTCCATTTGATCTTCTCAACTTATATTACTATCAAGACCTATTGACATTTAATATAAACAGATATTTAATACCTAAAATTTTATATAATTATTGAGCGTCTCTCTCGAATCCTAACTTAATACTACCCCTTTCTTCTTCTTCTCTCTTTCTTCTTTCTTTCTTTTTTTTTTTATATATCTTATATAAATAGGTTTTACTTTAAATATTTTGACCCTTTTAAAATTAAAAGGCCACTTAAGATAATTTATTTCAATTAATTATTCTAATTCTCATTATTATTTTTCCAAAATTAAATATAAAGATCACAATAACTTAACCATAATTAATCTATTAACCATTATCATCTTTTACCATATATTAATTCCTTATTTTTGTACAGTATAACTTTAATCTTATCAGAATCATAGCTTACTATTGATTCACTGTTGTCACTGAAAATGTTGTTTAAGAGAACAGAAATAGAACAGAATTTCAACTTATTAAATCTAGTCCAACACCCAAACCATAATTAAATTAAATTTCTAATTCTATCATTACTTTTTATTTCTGTTATATGATTAAATCCTAGTCTCTACCTTAATTGCTAATCATAAAATTATCAGCAAACATTATACAATCATTTACACACAAATACTCAGAACCAACACAACACAAGAAAATGCTAAATTCTAAATTCCAAAGTCCCAAAACAAAAGACCAACAAACAAATTAAAATCCACGTGACACCATCATCAATCGCATTAAATCAATATTCTATACCATTAATTCCCCCAATTCAAATATTTGTTCTCCTTTCTTATACTCAATTATAAATCCTTACCACTACAAATCAACTTGCTTCATATACCATTTCTTTTTCTACCCACCAATCATATACCAAACTAATGTTCACCCTTTTCAACAAGTTTCATACTTTTAATTCATATTAACATATGTGAAACCTCTATGTCATCCGTCCATCTAGTATTACTCATCATGTCCCATATTACATAATGCTCAACAACAATTTTAATCCCAATTATCATATTTTATTTCTTAACTTCCAATATCATACCAAACAACATCTAATCACCTTCCTACCACTAGAAATCCTTAAAACATTCTCCCTAGACCCAATTGTCATTTAAGGAAATCAACTCCCTAAAACCTCAAATATCAGACATTTCAATTGAACCTTCAATAACAACTTCTTTCCCCTAATTCCATGGCAATTGTTTATAATTTATCTTATTCCAAATTTCCAATTTAATTCATATGTAGAAATAACTAAGCTCTCAGGTTACCTGCAACAACTATGTCATTAAGAATCCAGTAACAATGTTCATCCTAGTCAAACAAAACCAATCTCCTAACTTCAATATTAAATTAAACCACCCTCAATCATCTTAACTTTCTACCTAAAAGTCATTAACAATTGCCATACTTAAATCATATTCTAAAGCTTCAGATTATTCATATTTCCCTTAGATGCAGCAAGATAACAATACCAAATTCATGTAAAATTTCTAAATCCCAACTTTGTTGTACAATTTCTCAACCATCAAGTATTAGTATCTAAATCAATTCCTCCTACAACCTCAAATCTTTAATATACTCAATTGCTAACTAAATCATCCAACAACAAATGGTAGCAAACTAATTCTCTTTTCCTTCCAATGTCAATTCAATAACTCAGCATTATAATTGACTTTCCAAACAACGAGTTTAGATTCCTAAACTCTGTCGAGCATACTTTAAACAATCCTTAATTAAACTTTTTATACTCAAATTTCCCCCAAACAAAAATAGCGCTCACCTTCTTTCTATACACCCCTTTTTATCCATTAGATTCTTATCTACTCTTTGCTTCTAATTTCCTCTAAAAATATCTCAACTTCAATTCCAATAATCTGTCTAAATCTTAGTCAAATTCCAAAAGAAATGAATTAGTCCCTTACAATTCAAACCCATTTTGTCCATTCTATCATTGACATCATAATACCAATTTCTAACTACTTCAGCTCTCTATTTTCTTAACTTAGTTTCTATTAAACCAATATCACCATTCCTAACCCAACAATCCAGAAATGCAACTCAAATCATATTTTGAACTAAAACCTAACGAATTCAAAGAATACCCTATTCAATTCCACCTTTCATTACATTTCATCCCTATCCCTAATAAATTAATATCACAATTTCTCTTCTCTTTGCTTAGAAACCAATAGCTAGAGCCGCCAAGAATAGGAATTTCAGCACCTAGAACCTTCAGTCAAACAACAATAACAACTTCCTATCTCCTCATCACTTTTATATCACACAAATCACTATTTTTAATCCCCAAATTTCCAGAATCCCCTGCTCTATGAATCCCAACATACACCATCCAAAACAAGATATATCACTAAGTAATCAATTACAACTCAAAATTACTCCCTGTTCTTTAACCCTGCAACCAGCCGAATCAACAGGCAGCACAACAAGACAACTACATATACAAATAACAATCAGTCATACACAATCAACATCTAATCCAGCTTCCTTCCATCAGAGCAGAAAGCAATAATCAAAATTCTGTTAACTTCCCACCCCATAATTCGGCAGGCAGCAAGAAAAACAGGGAAAAGAGAAGAAATGTTTCTAAAAATTTCAAATTTCAACAAATAAACCACACCAAGCACAAAATTATATTTCCACATTTTAGATTCATCGGAGCAAAACGTTCAACAAAGAACAATAGAAAAGAACAAGAAATTTGATGGAACAGGGCAGAGGCAGGGGAAAATTATCCAAAAATGCCTAAACCAAATTGAACAGAAAACCGACAGAACAGAGGACGAGGAAAGAAACTCTCGAAATTCATAGAACACAATGAAGAACAACCCCATTAATTTCTTCTTCCTCATCCCTGCGCACGGACCGAGCAAAGCAAGAAGGAAGAAAATTAAGCAATCCAAAGAACCATCAGAAATTCAACATACAAACCCCCCTATGCACCTTAACTTGCTCCCAATCACCTTAAATCAAACTTCAAAGCAACAAAGGTCCAGAAATCACGAAAAATGATGTCGGATGAACAGTAAACCGAAGCCTAAAGCGGAAGAAATCGGACCCAAAACACCATTCAATCACAAAATCACTTCAGGAATATCCTTAATCGCGTCTTAAACTTCGTTATTATGAATTTAGAAACCTCAAAAATTCCCAAGAGTTTCGAATCACTTCCTCAGCTCACATGAAATCGGAACACACGAGAGAGGAAAACGAAGGGAAATGGTTTACCTACAACCATCCTAGGTTCTATGTTCGTTTTCGCCACCTCTCGATGCTGTTTCCCGCCGTTCTCGCCGACGCGTATCGCTGCGTGCTCCGAGGAAGAACAGAGAGAGAGGGACGAGAGAGTTCGGGTGAGAGGGAGAGAGATGAAGAAATGAATTGGAAATGTGGGGTATATAAGAGATAAGGAAGAGTTGATATTTTAATTAGGTGATTTACCATTTTGCCCCTTCTTTTCACTAAAGATATTTTCCAACTAGGGGCAGATATTGTCATTTTCATTTTCTCTTTTTCATTTTTCTCTTAATTGGTAATTTTATGTACTATTATCATTTACAAAATAGACCTGAATTTGTCCCAAAATAATTTTTCTAGATATCTTTAAATTTCCAAATTTATTTATAAGACTGTTTAAATATCAAACAATACCCCAATGTTCTAAATATTCCCTTACTTAAATTTATCTCACAACTATGTTTCCTTGACTAATAAAGAAAATAAACCTTAAAAATTATTAAAAATGCAGCTGACCTTATAAATTTATTTATAAGGCTGTTTAATTTCTAAATGCCTTTCTAAGATCTCAACTAAATCCTTTTTATCCCTTTTTCCAGGTTAAGTTTTATCTTCTAATTATTTCTCTTTATTTCTCAAAGAAAATAATCCTTAAAATTATTAAAAATGCCTAAATATCATAAATTTATTTTTCAATACTTTTTAATATTTAGTTAAATTTCTAAAATCTTAAATAATTTCTTATTTTCTATTTCCTAAAATTTGGGCTGTTACAGAGAGAGCTGAGGATTTTGAAGATTTTTTGGGGGCACGAAGATGGTGAAGAATGTGGAGGGAAAATGTGTTTAGTTTCAGAGCGCGAGACCTGTTATTTGGCCGAGAAACATGTTCGCCGTTAAGCGTTAACCGCAAGTGCACGGATCGCAAGTAGTATAAAATATCGTTCCTACAGGGATTTGGACTAAAATCTTGACCAAACAAAAGACTAAGTGATTTCAATCAAATTGAACTAAGAAAATATTTTTGGGTTGTATAAAGAAATGTTGAAAATCTATTTTTCTAAAACTAGAAAGTGATAAAAACAATGGATTCTTTGACTTTAAAGATTAAATGGGGTCAATGATTATTTATCCCCCTTAGATTTCATAAGACATGAAGAACTCCCTCTCAAATGGTATTTCCATGAATATATGTGTTTGTCTAGGGTTCATATGCACTTAACTAAGCTCTCTCAAGTCAAAATCAAGTTTATCCTTTTATTAAAATGCACAATCTCTTGCTACAAATAATGAAAATCCCCTTTGAAAACAAACCCTAATGTGACAATGCAAGGTTAGCAAAGATATCTCTATTTTACCAACAAACTTTCCATTTATCATGTAAATTTCAAGTCAAGCATGATTTTAACCAAGTTCTACACATGGATTAGCTCTCTCAAGTCAAACCCACATGAACAAATCAAACTAAATGGTGGCCAAACACTTAGAAGCATGAAGAGAAGGATAAAATCAACACATAAATATATATATCATTTACTACCAAAGAGAGGAAGAATCAAGTCTTAATCCATACAAAGGTTCAAAATAATCCTAGAATGGAAGTTTAGCCACTCATGGAGTGAAAAGCACAAATCTGAAAAATATACAAAGCTTGAATCTCTTCAAATCTTGGATCTCCACTTGAATCTTCTTGAAAATCTCCAAACCCTAGCTCCCAAGTAGTCCCTAAAGAAAGCCCAAGTCGAAAGAATGCGTTTTAGTGTGAGTTGGGAGTATTTTTAAACCTAATTTTCGAGCAGAATTTTTCACTGTGCAGTCTATTAGCAGCTTTGGCCGCGGCCAAGATTTTTGCTTGCACTGGTTGGCCGCGGCCAATAACTCTCTGCCTGGAATTTTGCCTGTACTTCTGGCTGTGGCCAATAACTTGCTGCATACTCATTTTTTTTAGATTTCTTGATTGCTTTAAATATTCTTTTCCACTTCTTGCCCCTTGATTTTAGCTTCAAATGCAACTCAAATGTGGCTTAATTGATTGGCTTCAACAACCTAACAAGCAATGAAATCTTCACAAGCCAAAGTTGATAAAAAGAGGGTAAAATATTCACATTTACATCAAGAATTCAATGATTCTAACTCAAATATCAACTTGGCACATTTTTCTATCATGTGTACATCAATATATATATATATATATATATAAATCCACCCAAAAAGTGTTAGAACTATAGAAAAGTGTGCTAAATTGGTATAAATTTCATGAGGTTAACAAAACAACGTCCGTAATTATAAAATTAGGGACGTTGTAAGTTACCACGTCACTAATTGGTGACGTGGTTTCCTCAAAACAACGTCACAACGTTTAAGTTGTGATGTTGTTTAAAAGATACCACATCACAAATTTAAAATTTGTGACATGGTAACATATAACGTCCCTAATTTTAAAAATTAGAGATGTTGTTTCTCCCAGTGCCTCCCACATAATTACAAAAATGCAACCGCCCCTTTTTCAACGTCAGATTTTTGATTAACGGACATGAATTGGTGACATTAAAAGGGTTTTTTGTAGTAGTGTTTTTTTATTTTTAGAAAATTCTGAAATGCGAAAAACTTTTCTAATAACTTTAAAAAATCATAAACAATTACAAAAAAATGATTTTGATATGGTCTAAGTCCTAAATTAAAGCTTGACGAGTCCTCTTTTTAGAAAAAAATATCAAATAGAATATGCACCAACTCATATGATATAGTTCATTCATTTTCCAAATATGCCTTCGCTCATAAGCCCATAATTATTTATGTGATTGCATGATTTTAATTGGAGGTATACAACTCCACTTCATTTTATTTTTGGGTTTCCAGAAATTTCTCTGTCTAATATTTTACATAAATATTTCGGGGCAAAAGAAATTCATTTACTATCTCGAATTGATCCATGAACAAACAGATTATGTATGAGATAATAAATGAATTTCTTTTGCTTTGAAATAGTAAATGGCTTTCTTATGCCCTGAAAATATTTGTGTAAAATATCAGACATATAGGGCTTTCTGAAAACCTAAAAATGAAATAAATCGGAGTTTTATACTTCCAATTAAAAATCACCCAATCACACAGTAATTCTAGGTGTGTGAGGGAAGGCAGATTTTAAAAATCAATAAGTTGTACCATATGAGTTTGTGCATTGTCTATTTGATATTTTTCTCATATAGAGGACTTTTTAAGCTTTAATTTGGGATTTGAACCATGTCAAAATTATTTTTGTGTAATGATTTATGATTTTTCAAATTTACTGGAATAGTTTTCTGCATTTTTTAGAATATTCCAGAAATAAAGAAAATTTTGAAAAAGTTGTGGTTTTGATGTTCTAAATCTCGTACAAGTTTGAATAAGTTTCCAATTGTTAATCTTACTTGGAAATGAGTTGTAAAAGTAGGGTGTTAGAAATCATATGTGTATTTTTGAACCTATTTGGAAGCTCATTGTCACTTTTAATCTGAAAAAAAGCACTTGGTGCTGGATAAACTTTTGATAAAATCACATGTGTATTTTTGACTCTTAACCCTAATATATATAACCCCCAACAATCATAAAAAAAACCAAAATTGAACTTATAATTAATATATATAATTGAAACTATAAGTAATCTTATGGCTAGCACTTCTCATAAAATGAATTTATCATAATGCTCTTTTGCAGAATGGATTTTTGCTAGCCGTAAATAGAAGAAAATAAATAGAAAAAAAGGCTTTTCGAAGTGAAGTCACATCTTACTTCGTACCAGTCATGCTTTAATATTTTGGGGCATGACACAATTAGTCAAAAGTGGGTATTTAACATGATGAAGGTTAATTAGTAATTAGCAAATAGAATTTATTTTTATTACCAATTTTAACTGAAAAACATCGTTTTAGAATATTATGAGCAGAAATAACATTTTGGAATTAAGTGTAATGAAGGCAAAATGCAAGGGCAATCTGAGTATTTTATTCTAAATTTAATGATGGGAAAATTCCAAAAAAAGAGCCTCAAAATAACTAAAAGAGAGTTTGCTACACCAAAATTTGGAAAGGACAATTCAGTACAAAATGTCCAAAATGCCCTTGCTTTAAAACTTTTTTCTAAACTCCATTTATTCTTCATTCGTTCCCAGAATTGTATAAAGGGATTACCAAATCCCGATAAGGGATTACCAACTTGGGATAAGGAATTACCAACAAGAAGTTGGTAATAATGTTGATAATTGGATAAAAACATGTTGGTAATCCCTTATCCCGAATTGGTAATCCCTTATCTGTATTTGGAAACCCCTTATACAATTATGGGAACGAATAAAAGAAGTTGGTAATTGTATAGAAACATGTTGGTAATCCTTTATCCGGATTTGGTAACCTCTTATAGAATTCTGGGTACAAACAAAAGAAGTTGGTAATGATGTTGGTAATTGGATAAAAATATGTTGGTAATCCCTTATATAATTTTGGGAACGAACAAAAGAAGTTGGTAAAGTAAGGGCATTTTGGACAATTCACTTAAATTTGGGTTGGACAGTTCAGTCATTTGTATTGAATTGTCCTTTCCAAAATTCGGTGTAGCAAACTGTCCTTTAGCTATTCTGATTATCTTTTTTTGGAATTTTCCCTTTAATGATTCTATATTTTTTTGACCCATGTAAATAATTGCCATGAGGTTAGAGGATAGATTTAATAAATAATACTCCTCCAAGACCTAATTACTGTTTTGAAAATTTTAAAATAACTAAATAAACCATCTTTCAATTAATTTTTATGAATTTTTCTTTAAACTAATTTATTTAGCTTATAAATTACTGTAACAGTACATTACATAAGGGAAAATTCCAGAATTATATAGGCGATTACCAAAATAGCTAAAAGACAGTTTGCTACACTGAAATTCGGAAAGGACAATTCAGTACAATTGACTAAATTGTCTAGACCAAATTTAAGTGAAATGTCTAAAATGTCCTTGATTTAAATTATCATTACCAACTCCCTTTATTCGTTCTCAGAATTGTATAGGCGATTACCAAAATCGGAAAAGGGATTACCAACACGTTTCTATCCAATTACAACATTATTACCAACTTTCTTTGTTCGTTCCTAGAATTGTATGGGGGATTACCAAAACTGGATAGGGGGAATACCAACTTGGGATAGGGGATTACCAACAACATCATTACCAACTTCTTTTGTTTTTTCTCAGAATTGTATAAGGAATTACCAAAATCGGATAGGGGAGTACCAACACGTATCAGTAAAAAAAAATAATTTGAATCAAAGGCATTTTAAACATTTCACTTAAATTTGGTTTAGACAATTTAGTCAATTGCACTGAATTGTTCTTTCTGAATTTCAGTGTAACAAATTGTTATTTAACTATTTTGAGGGTTTTTTTTATACTATTTCCATTACATAATGTGTATATGACATAATCTAATAATAATGTATACGCTTGAGTAGTATCGGATATCAATTTGAGGGGGTGGATAGTGACTATTGAGCTGTCGAGAATGATGTGAAGTCGTCTTCTCTTCTTCCTACCAACCAAGCCATGTGAAACATGCTGCTTTTCTTTTTGGAATTCTGAATTGTAATGAAAGAAATTGAAAAGGGAAAAGACAGAAACGCATGCGGCGATACCGTTTTCTTCGAATCCTGAAATTAAGTCATACTTCGCGACAGATTCGTATGTGTCTCCATCATCAGCATTATTAGCCGAAAGAACAAATTCCTTCGAAGTAGCCATTAGAAGATTCAGTTGATTTTCGCAATGTTCGGTGTATGTCCCACGAATTTGGCCTCCAACTCATGCTTCATCCTCAATCGATTGCATTGTGGCATTAGGGAACCTTGATGAATCTACGAACAGAAGGTGCGCTTTATCTTTCATCTTTAAATGGGTTTGCGATCATTGATGGTGCAACTTCTTCAGGCTTATGTTTTGGTAAATTCTGAACAGTGATCCTACCTCAAGAGAAATTTAATTAAAAATAAAAAGGGAAATCAACACTGTTTTTAATATTTCTTATAGAAACAACATATTATACTACCAACACGCTTAGATTGACTGACTGACTGTCAGTTGTTCTACTTAATGAGTGGTCTCGAGAGTTCGAGACTGTGTATGCAGCGGTAATAATTCATTGGATAAATCCAAAAAAGAAACAACATATTATAATGTGAGAATTTTGCTGTGCTAAATTGGGAAAAAAATGTACAGGAATATGTTGTTGCTGCGTGATTGGTAGCTTCTCTTTAACTAAGGCATTCTTCTAAGTTATTTTTCCTTAAAAACAATTTAGCTCTGGTGTTGATTATTCATTTGAATTATTTTCTATCTATGTTTATTTGTGTATTCTGCAATCATAAATTATCCATGATTGGAGAAATCATTCTAATTGTTTTGTCAATTACCAAATTGTACTGTTCAACAAAATCAATCCACAGCTTACTACAACCCGAAAAGGGAAAAATGACTACAAGCAAGTACTCCAACCACTTGCGTGCTTAAATCATGAACTTTGAGCTGTCTCCATGTCAATCATGTGTGTTATGCTTCGCATAGTTGGTCGTGATTGAGGGTTTGTTTGTAAACAAGAAATAGCCAAATTACTAATCAAAGCCAATTCCTTCAATTTTTCTTGCTCTGTAGGAGGTGAAATACGTGGGTCTAAAATCTCTTTGAAGTTGAAGTTTTGAACACCATATGTTTGCATTTGAGAAATTAGATCTCCTGGATGCTTTCCTGTGAGAATCTCAAAAGCCAAAACACCGAAGCTAAATACATCACATTTTTCAGTCACTGCCTTTGTGTATGCAAGCTCTGCACCAGCAAGTTGTGGAAGAAAAAAATTAGCCAATTACATTAAATATGAGCAAGAGATATGATATTTTGGTCAATTACTAAAATTATTTTGTTAAAACTATTTTTAAAAAAAATAAAAATTAGAAACTAATATAACTGCCCCAAGAATCATTTCTCAGATTTAAACTGTAAACTGGAAAGATTTATTTAAGATGATCTTATGTAGTTAAACCATTATACTTGCTTTTTGAGAACTTTTCAAGTTGTGAAGGAGGCTGTCACGAGTTAAATTAGAGTGAGACATAGCATATGAAGCTAACCTGGGGCTGCATAGCCATATGTGCCTGCAAAGGTAGTCCAAATATGTGAATCTTGCTTCAGGAACCTTGCTGTGCCAAAGTCTGAGACATGAGCTTCCATATTTTTGGACAACAATACATTCTTGCTTGATATGTCTCTGTGGATTATTGGTGGGTTGCAATCATGATGCATGTAAGATAAAGCTTGTGCTACTCCTTTAACAATTCCAACTCTCTTTGTCCAATCTAGCTCAGTAGCTTTTTCGCCATCTCTCAGCATATCATTTAAGTTCCCTCTTTCCATGTACTCATAAATCAAAAATGTGTGTGAGGGGTCTGAGCAAAAACCATACAACTTCACAATGTTCCGGTGACGTGTTTCAGTCATGGCTTCTACCTCACTTTTAAATGATTTTATATTTTCAATGTCTAGATTGTCTGCTTCACATCTTAACCTTTTTATAGCAACTACTTGACCTCCTGGCAATACCACTCTGTAAACTTTTCCTAATGTTCCCTCTCCAATGCAGTAGGTGTCGTCGAAATTCTTAGAAGCTTCAATTATATCTTCATAATTAATTCTTCCATTGAAATAAGATATTGAAAATGAGCTTTTTGTCTCTGGCACAGAACTCTGTTTAATAGATCTTGTCTTACAGCCAAAAACAAAAATGCAAACTAACACAGATGAAACAAGCAGTGCACCTCCCAAAGAAGCAACAATGGCTGCTATAACTTTCTTTCTGTTGTTTCCACCTCCAGGTTCCATGTATGAGACATTACAAGGTTTTAGGCCTTTTATATTCCCACATAACTCTTTGTTGTTACGTAAATCCACTGGATTGGAAGAATTGAATATGCCCTTATTGGGTACAGGACCCTCCAAATTGTTGTAGGAGAGGTTGATGCTTGACAAACTCAACATTTCACCAAGGGAGTCTGGGATAGAACCAGATAGATTGTTGTGAGAAATATTCAAGCTGATCAAATTTTTCATCTTGCTAAGATCAGCTGGAATTTGGCCAGAAAAGGAATTATAACTCAAATCCAACAAATCTTGTAAGGCTGCAAGATTTCCAATTAAGTATGGGATTGTTCCATTCAAGTCATTGTTGCTCAAATTTAAACTTAGCAAGTTCAAGCAATCCCCTATCTGATAAGGGATTGGTCCTCTTAGCATGTTTGTTGACAAGTCCAATGTCTGCAAATTAGTCAATTTCCCAATGCTAGCTGGTATCAATCCTGAAAGTTTGTTGTTACTCAAAGATAGAGTGGAAAGGCTAGAGGAATTCCCTATTTGTTGGGGAATTTCGCCTGATATTTGATTGGAAGACAGGTGTAGCTCTACAAGTTGATTCAGCTGAAAAATCTCATAAGGTATGGTACCCCCTATTGAATTTCCAGACATGCCAAGATATTGCAAGTTTTTGCTGCTTCCCCAATTTGAAGAGAGCTCACCTTGCACGTTATTGTAACTGAAGTCCATGTAAGTAAGATTAGGATACACTCCAAAGTCTTGATCTGCATAACCCCTTAATTGGTTATATTCCATCCGAACCCTATACAAGGATGGGCAATCTCTCAGGCTTATTGGGATTGGGCCAGTGAAACTATTGTAGGCAGCACTGAAATTGACTAGCTTACCACCTTTGCAAACTTGTGGTGGTAACTCTCCAGTGAAGTTGTTTTGAGCAAGATGTAGGACAATTAAAGAAGAAAGGTTTCCAAATTCTTGTGGCACAGGACCATAGAAATTATTTATGTGAAGGAACACCTGAGAAAGATTAGTCAATCTACCAACACTAGGAGGAATCATACCAGAGAGTTGGTTTTCAGACATCCTTAGAACACTTAAATGTGTACAATTCCCTAGAGAAGGGGGAATAGGTCCATTGAAGCTATTCCCATCTAAAGCTAAAACAGTTAAATTTCTTATATTCCCTATTTCATCTGGAATTCTACCACCAAGCAAGGTGTCTTGAAAGAGAAGATTTCTGATTTCTATCAGTCCGGTCTTGGGTTGATCAGAACTATCAGGGAAAAGACGAGGGTCTAATATGCCAGTTATATTGTTTCGTGAAGCATCAAACTCATGAACTTGAGTTAAATTAGCAAGAGAGAGAGGTAGAGTGCCATTGAGGTAATTTGTGGAAAGGTCAAGGTATTGCAGTTTAGAGAGCACTCCAATGTTATCTGGTATACTACCAATGAGGTTGTTTGTTTTGAGATCTAGGCGGAGAAGATTTGGAAATGCAGAAAAGTTCAAGTTTTGGAGGGTACCTTGAAGACCAGTGTAAGCCAAGTTTATTTCAATCACACTTCCTGAGGAATTATCACATGTTATTCCACGCCATGAACATGGGCTTTGAGCTGCACTTGAGTTCTGTGCTGGAGAGACCCATGACTTCAGAATTGGTTGATCTGGAAGACTTTCTTTCCACCTGAGAAGGGCCTCTGTTTCTGTTTCTCCTGAAATTACGACACAAAGGGCCAAGAAAACCACACATGCAGTTTGAACTGCAAGGTAAGCATCAACTCTATGCTTGTCCATTATTGGTTTTTTCCCCCCTGAAACTGGTTTTCTCTCCTTATATTTTGCTGCAAAATTTATGTCGTTTCCTTTGCTACTTGCTTGAGAACGCAGCAGCATTTGTTGTCGATGTCAAACTGATAAACAAAAGATAATATAATTTTTGAATTACTCAATACTCTATATTAGAGCAATTTGTTGGTTCTAATGGTTTTGAACCTTCCCTCTGTTTTTAATATTTTTCTTGTAAACTAACAGGGTTGGGTTTGTTGAATATTCTGTCAAGGTTGGTTTGTTGGTACTTAGCATTGACATTTTAGGATTTTGTGGGCGAGATTAACTGTTTTTGACTTTTAGCATGTAGTTTATAAGTTCTACTTTCAACTTGATGGCATCATCCATTTTCAGATATTATGGATAAGATAACAGAGCACACTTGGTAATTTGTTGAAAGCTTTTTATATTATAATGCATATTTTTATATTACTTTTTGGAGAATTTGTCATTATGACATTTGATTGTAATCACTCAGAAAATCTATACTAAATCACACAACTCCGGAACCATAAATGGTGTGGATTATTTCTAGAACTGTACGAGATATACAGGGTTCACCTACTCATTAAATCTAAAATTTTATTTGTGTAAAATTTTTAAAAAGAATACTATTATTTTTAAGTTATGGACCATGTTTACTATTTTAATATTCCTATTTAACAACTGGTTTCGCTATTTGTTACTCTTTTTTTCAAAAATAAAAAAAAAATATTGGGCCTCCGTAGCTTTGGCAACCAGCCGCCCGAGGGATGTTACGTTCTTTTTTTAAAAAAAAAATAAAAAAAATAAAGGCAGGGATGTCATTTAACAACATTTCAGATTATCAAATCAATTAATTATAACTGATTTAGAATGTTTTGTACTCAACACCCTCATTTATTGTTTTATAAACTTAAAAAAAATTATTGTTTATTTCCATTCTTTTTTGTAAGAAAAATCAACAGATCTTAATAAATTATTTTTACAGGTTTTTATGAAAATTATTTTTCACAAGTACAAAATATTTACAGCTCTATTAGTCTACCGTCAAGTTCTAGATATCTTTAAATTATTTGTTTTCAACATATAAAGTTTAGGTGAGTTGTGTTATAGACGGTTAGAGCATGCATTTATACACAGAGAACGTTTAGAGAAATATCTATAAATTGTCTCATAAAAGGCCTCTACATTCACAGGGAGATTTGAGTTCAGAATGCTGTGGATTATAAAAAAACTCTACCAATTGGATTAATCTTTGTTGGCAATTTCATCTTTACATTATTTGTACATGATTTTAAATTGTATTAATTTATTTGCATACATTCAATATTCACAAAATTACAAGTTGAATTTATTAACCAAATTTGACCTTTGATTGCCTGTATATATAGCTTTCCTATTTTCTAGTGGCTGATCAATATATTAAATAAATTTGACCTTTGAGTCACAAGATAATTTTTTTAAGAAACTAAATAGTACTCCCTCCGGTCCTAATTATAAGATCACTTTGACTTTTTTGACTTTTTCTTTCGGTCCAAAAAAAAGTAGTTTCAGTCCCAAAAAAAATCTTTTTTCCTTAAAACTAATTTATTCTACTTATAAACTAACCTATAATCTAATTTAATGTGACATATGTTATAATTTAGTGGTCTAATTTGCTTCCTTAACTTCCACAAAAAAAGTTAAAGTGATCTTATATTTAGGATCGGAAGTATTAATCAAATGTGATGGATGCGAAATGCAATACGTTAGTTGCCCGCTGATCGATATATCTCAACATTTTTAAATTCGTGAGTGTAAGAAAGCAATAGTCTACGCACCCGAAAAATTAGTATACAGGTAAGAAAATTCAAACCCTTGACAGTTATGCCTGTGAATTTAACTGGGTTTTTCGGAATGACCTTTGAATGTAGCTATCTCAAAATATTATTAGATCATTTTTCAGTATTGTCATGATTAATGAAAAGCAGTGTTTTTAAAAGTGCTTTCTATTTTCACACGTTGTTCTAAACAATATGTCTAAACAGACTTATTTAATATTCTTTTCTATCAGACTTGTTCAATATTCTATTTATACTAATAGATGTTAGCTAAGGCAGCTAGCGTTGGCATGTCTAAACTATAAAGAAATACTTGCCGGTCAACAAATTCAGCTCAAAATTTTAAAAAGATAATTTAAAATAATTTACAGAGTGGATCGTAGATATCTTTTAGGTTTTATTGAAATACACAAAGTTTTAAGATAAATTCTTGTCTAATGATTTAGGGTTCATTATTCTGAATATGAATGTGCATATTTAAAAATGGAGAAATTCTTGCATGATGCGAAATATCATTCTTTATAAACCTATTAATTAAAAAGATATTTTTTTACTTGACATTTCTGATTCAAATTAAATTCTTTTAAAAGGTTAAGGTCAATTTTGCCCCGGAAGTTTTAGCTTGGGATCAATTTCCCCAGAAATTATTTTTTGGTCCAATTTTTACCCTCGAAGTATTAAAATGGAGCAGTTTTGCCTTTTATCGTTAAAATATTAATGGTTAATATCAATTTTTAACAGTCGACGTGAGTTTTCTTTTAATAGAATAGAGCGATTTTACTACGTTTTGAAACTTTGAGGTAGGGATGGAAATAGGCCAGGCCCTTATTAGGGGCCTATGGCCTAGTCTACAATAAGCCTAACTTAGCTTATTTAAATAGGTTAGGCTCATAATCAGGCCTATTGTTAGACCTATTTAGGTAAACAGACCGGGCCTTTTTTCTTAAAGCATAGCCTACAAGCCTACAGGCCTGGCCTATTTAATTGCTTTGTAGTTTCTATTATGATATATAATATAAAATAAATTATATAAATTAATTATAATATTACCAACTTATCTAGTTTTATAACCATAAAATCTTTTTAAGACATATATATATATATGAATTTTTATACGTTTAAAGGGTAATATATGGAATTTTAAGTATAAATTTTTAAGCCTATTTAAGAGTCTATATTTTAAGTAGGCTTTTATATATGTTTTCAGGCCTTCAAAAGGTTCAAGCTTAGGCCTAAAAATAAGCTTATATGCAGGCTCAGGCCCTGGCTTAATTTTTACATTTTTAATTAGGCCTAGGCTTATTTAGTTGAAGCCTACATAAGCCTAGCCTATTTCCACCCCTACTTTGAGGGCAATTTTGAACCTAAAAGGACTTTCGGGACAAAATTGGTCATGAGTAAAAACTTTCGAAGCGAAATTGACCCTTAACCTTTTTTTAAAAAACGACAAAAGGAGTAGGAAAAATAATGAAATAGCAAAGTTTATGAGCTAATATGAGTTAGAGTTTGGAATCTTACAAGAGATTAATGAGTCAAACTGTGTACACAAAAGTGTGGGTATATTATTAACCTACGATTATAAACTGTGTACACAAAAGTGTGGGTATTAACCTACCATTATAAGAATGTGTGTTTATGTGTTTACATACACATACACATAAAATAAGCTTTGATTTATGCCCAACCCCTCCGAAGAAGTCGAAGCAAAAGGGAATTTCTTAAGGTTTGGTTTGGACACGTTCTAGGTGGTAGTTTTATCTTATTTTACAATTGATGTACCAAACAATGCATATTTCTTGTTTTGCAATATTACAATGAACGATAGCTCTATTATATGTTGTCCTTTAAATAGAAATTTTGCTCCTAAACATGATCATGAAAACCTTGGTAAGTATGAGGCTTTAGCCGACCCTATATGCGCAAACTATTTACTTAACTGTGATACACACAATGCACATAACATCCTAGCTAGAATATATCAGGCATTGTTTATTTGTAATAATTGCACATGTTTATATGTATTATATGTGTAATTATGGATGAGATAAACTACTAATGCAATTCCCAAGAATCTCACTGCCCCCTTTCACCACTCTTTATTGCTAAAGAAAGATGAGGGCTATATAGCTTGTGACAAAGGAGGGCTATAATATGTGGCAGAAGGTATATGAAGAGAAGGAATGTCTCCTGCTTATGTATATGTGAATGTAATTGTTTGGTGGCTAATGTTATTGTTAGTGTGAGGTACATTATATGAGACTTAAAGGTAGATAGTAGAACACACGTCTAAGTGACTATAAGAAATTATGAGAAATTCTAGGATTTTTAATTAATATAGAACCACTAAGCTTAAAATCATATAAGCTAAAGCTTAATAAATATTTGCCAGAAGTGCCATTTATTATGAAAAGCCTTATTTATTTGACATTTTGAAATGTATTATTTTACCTTGAAAAGGAACATGTTTTAAATTAGTATAGATTTTGGGCTCTTATCTATAAAAGCAGTTCTACATTAATTAATTGTTTACAAGTTAAAACCATACTAAGTAGATTTTACATATTACATATCTGGTGTTAGGTTTGATTTTTAATCAATGTGTAATGGGTTATGTTTTTAATTATCATATAAAATTAATATATAACACAAAGTCTATTTTACTCTCAACATAATCTTAGTATAAAAAATTAAAAATATAAGAAAAGAACTTGTTGGCAATGAGCAATGATGGGGGGCACTGGCGTCAGGAAAGGGTGGAGGTTGGCAATTGGAGGTGGCGGTAGCCGGTGGGGTTGGGGTGCTGGAGGTTGGCAGTGGCAAAGGAAGTTGTAGTGAATATGGTAAGATATGGTTGGTGGAATGAGACAAATATGAAAAAACAAATGAAACTAATTGGCAATTGAACTTTTTCACAGATGCATTAAAATAATAATGGAAAAAACAAATGAAACTAATTGGTAAATTGAGCTTTTTCACAAATGCATTAAAATAGTAATGAGTATTCATACGGGGAGGTATGAACGAGGATTACCAAATTTTTGGTAACCATCATCACCATGTTAATACCCATTATGAGAAGACTAAAGGGCAACCAAACAAATATTCTTAGTAACGCAGTCATGATTGCCGTATCATTGCAGGCATGCAATGAGATCGAACCAAACAAGCTCATATATTGTTGAATATAACGGGACAAAATCAAGTCTATGGTTTTTTTTTTTTTTTTGAAGATATACATTTTTTAGAGCGACTGCAACCAAACCTTATATAAACCTAAATAATCAGAAATATGCTTTTGGTTTTTGGTTAAAAAAAAAAAAGAAATATGCATTTGGTCATGTAAATATAAACAATAAATGATTGAATAAAATTCCCAATTATTTCCGCGTTCCCCTTTAAGGCCTTTTCCTTTTTCCGTCTCACATAATGAGCTTTGCATATTTCAAAAGTTTCATCTTTGATTGTTGATTGGGTTAATACAATATTTCTTTCATTGAAATTGCTCTAAATTTGGTTTTGATCATTCAATTTTTCTTTTATTAATTAAAACATTAGTCCCTTTAATTTAATAAAAGCATGAACTATTTTGCCTTTAAAAGGACCAAAACCTCTTGTTTAAAACTTAGGGAACCAAAACGAAAACAAACTTGATGAACTAATGATTATTTAAACCCTTGTTGGATAATAAAATTTTGAAATACGATTTTCAGATTTCAGTATTCTTTCATTTTCACTTTGTATATACATATTTGCTTTTGTAATTTTGATTTTATTTTTGTTTTTAATAAAAATTCGCAGTAGCATTCGCATGGCTCGTTGAAATTGGACGATTATAGGGCAAACCAGGCTGAGTTCTACTAGATAAAAGGAAAAGTATAAATAGGTCTTAAACATAAAATTAAAGGTTAAAGTTATTTCAACGGCCTTATAAAACCATTTAATACTTTAAAGTATTTTGTGGTTGATTTTATACACTAAACAACTTTTTTTAGGTTTATATGACACCCTAAAGTATTTTGTGGTTCACCTAACACCTAGCACACCCTGGAACATTTTTTCATGTGCCTCCATAACACAAAAAATAACAAAAACATATTTTAGGATATAAAATATATTTTCACTTTGAAGAGTTAACAATGTGGTTTAAATTGAATCTAAAAAATTACTTTTTAAGGGAAAAATTACTTCTACAAAAAATACTTTAACGGTAAAATCGCACCTCAATATTGTCGTGGTCACACATGTTAAAATAGTTAAGATTCTAATGAAACTCAATATTATAGGGTGTTGAATGTACCTTATAAATACTTAATGGATACTGGATTGATCTTAACCCAAAAATTAAGCAACCTTAGTTTTAATGAATGACAAATACAAAAGGTGGATATGTTAAAAATTGAGTGAAATAGATTAACTGCCTCCACGTTTTACTTAAATTACAGAAACATTCACTTTCTTTTATAAAAGTATTTAAACTTTCATTAAAACTGAAAGAATTGTTGCACAAGCACATTCTTCTATACTTTAGTATTGTCATCTACCCAACCATTATTTAACCATTAAATTTAACTATTGAACATTTATTTGGAGCCAAATACCCCTCTTTGAATAAGAACTATTCATGCATTTATATTTGTCAAAAGTGTTTATAAAACCCCAAAAAAAATTTTAATGCAAAAAAAATAAGAACTATTCATGCATTTATATTTGTCAACATTTTTTTAATATTTTAATTTTGTTAATTTTTTTATATCACAAAATTTTTTGGTCACAACACTTAGCTCCATTTATTGAAAGTTATTTATTTTTGTTTCTGTAAAATGGATTAAAATAATTCTCAAATCAATATTTTTATTTATCAAATAATATATATATTTGAGAGATCATATAAACCATAAAAATTATAATTTATTATTTGTGTTAACAAATTTTCTGTAAAAAATTTTCAAAATGATCTTTTGTGTTTATGATTACTACATTACCTACACTTCTTTTTTTTTTTTATACAAAAATTACTTACACTTCTGTCCCAGTATAAATAAATTACCAAAAAAATTGTTATGAAAAATAAAATATTGGAAAATAAATTTTGTAAAGCTTTTCAACAAAACAATTTCATTCAAAATGAGGAATTTTAGTATGATAAGGGTAAATTAGGAAATAAAATTTATACAAGTTTTTGTTGTATTATTGAAAGAGTTAATTGTTTTAAATTGTATGTTTTCCAGATAAAGGCAATGCGATTATAAATAAGGCCAAAACAAGAAAAGTTTAGAGTATTTTTGAAAATAAATGGGAGGCCACTATCAAAATTTAATTTATTTGAGAGGTATCTATAATTTTCCCCTAAGTAAACCTTCCCAGAAGCTTATCGTGGATATTAGTAAAGTAGAAATAAGAATCAAGATTAATATTGAACTGAAATTATGGTTGATGGCCAAATGTAGAAGTCAATAAGAGCTTCTTGACATTTTATTTTTTAGAAGTATTCTTAATATTTTCTAATGTATGTCAATAATGAAACCTAAATCTAGCACTACAAAAAAACATATGTTTTGTATTGGTTATTTAGTTACAATTAAACAAAACGTGACAAATGTGTTATATCTGTCACGATTTAACACAAAAACCTCAATAAATGTAGAGAAAAAATGTGAGAAAAAATTGTGAAATTTTTCGCGGTTATGAGAACAAAACCGAGAGAAAGGGTGCTTTATTTTGTTTTATTTGTAGCGTTTTAGATTTTAATTTATTTTAATCAAACAATAGTATGCCTTCCAGGAGAGACAAGGGAAAGGGAGTAGAAGAACATCTCGAAAAGACTCCTCTTGCATGAGGAAGTAGCAATAGACACTACTACAGAAATTGCTTATAGTAGCACTTATTTTGGCCCTATAGCATGCACTTATAAGCACTGCAATAGCCAGTGTTGCGATAGGCTATTAAGCCTAACGCAGCGCTTAGTATGCGCTGCAATAGGTATACATATAGCAGCGCTTATAATTTAGTAAGCGTTGCTTTAGGATACCTTAAAGCAGCACTTATTTCTTTATAAGCGCTGCTTTAGGTAATTTATTTTTTTTAAAAAAAATACCTATAGGAGCACTTATTTCTTTATAAGCGCTGCTTTAGATAATTTATTTTTTTAAAAAAAATACCTATAGCAGCGCTTATGACGAAATAAGCGTTGCTATTGGTTTTTTTTAAAAAAAAAGATATTTGATTTTATTTTATATATACCCCACCTGCATCAGTGCTAAATACCGGTAATTCTATACAGTTCCAGGCAACGAATATACACCAATAACTCATCCAGAGAGCAATGTACAATTAAACCATCCATTGTACTTGGTAAACAAAAACCACGCTACTAGCTATACTATCTACTATCTACATTTGTACTTATTGAAAAATAGGTAGCACATAAGCGCACCATTCTTCAATTAGCGCATTCATTTTTTCCCTCGACAACATCGGGCAACGTGCGTCTGGGTAATAATGCATAGAAAAATATATTTGAATAATGGCAATCAAATCTACTTGAAATCTATTAACAAGTACAAATACAATTAGAGTTGGCAAAATATAAAACTTACCGTTAATGGAATGCTACATCGATTATGTGTAACGACATTCCTCATAAACTGCATCACATAGTATCCACAGTCATTGTTATTGGGTTGAAAGGGGCACTGTAACAAAGAACACCAAATATCAAATGAGAAACATTTACGTTATGTTTGACTAGATTGTTTAAAAAATTGAATAACTTGTAAAACCTGGACTATGCTCCACGGATAAGCATCTTTCTGGTCAGGGTCTCTGGAATAACTCAAGTTAATGGAGGACTGAAAACTGGTCAATGCGCTGGAAACGAAACAAATTAAAATAATTTGATTAGCTAGGGTCACAAAATGTCAAATAATACAATGCATTATTCAAATAATGTTGACATTCATATACCTATTGGTGACGCACATCAAAGCTGGCCGATTGTTTGGTTCAGCACCTAGCACAGGATCAATTAGTAAATCAAGGGTTCCGGTTGTGCTTGCGGATAGATGACAAGCAAAAGCCAATGGTTCCTAAAATTTTTAGAACGTTATGTCAGTATATATAAATGATGCTTGGAGCTAAGAATACGATGAAACCCATAATGCGTATCGACGTACCCTGTATTAATTGGAGCTAAGAATAAAGTCCTGCTTGTTGCCTTTAAAGAAAAGCGCCTTTTAAGCACCGCGGATTGCTCGTCATATCTCGCGCCCGCAATATGTGCCATGGCATAGGGGCTTATGAATTTAAACGAGACACGCTCTGCTGCGATCATGACTTGTTCGTAAAGGTGCCTTTATAGAAACCATACCAACTCCCAATTAGTGTAAAATTTATTACATTAAATGAAACCCCAATGGAGACGCATTTATACCTGATCCATAAATTGATAACCGTAGCACTGAGCCATTCTTCATCAAGCACCTCCATGAGCTGATCCCTAGAAACAAGATCACTCATATTTGACAGGCCAAATATATGCCTATTAAATGGAATTGTGGCAATAAATTCAGGAGATATGGAAGCTGCATATGCTCACAATCGAGCACGATTTGGCGTCTCGGTGATTGTACGTTCAATAACAAGAGGAGGCGCTTGTACTTTCTTCTTGCCCTTGGCCTTTGTTGCCTACAAACCATGTAAATAGAATGTCTGAAATTTTATTCTAATAACAAAGAATGCTATAGTTTAAATTGATTAGTAAATAATCACTTGTGACAATGGATCAGTACGTGAAATCTTTTTCTTCATCACTTGAGAGGCTGAATTACTAGTACCTTTGACATTAGCCACTTGTGCTTTCTTTCCGGTAGGACGTGTACCCTGAAAAAACATGTAAATTAAAGAGGGTTCTTCCAACACAATGAATGCTAGTGTAAATGTTATTTGTAAATAATCACCTGTGGTGTTGGCTCAATCAAACCAATGGGCCAAGCAACGAATGCACCGACAGCATCTTTGACCCTAGTCATCTCATCAGTAGGGAATGGTATCGGTGCCTCATTGTTGTAGAAGTATTCAATCATGACCCTCAGTGCATTATCAGGCAACGACGAGTTGTGCAGAATCTTGTTGGAAGTGTTGTAGACCTTGCCGTAGGCAACTACTTCACTGAAAGAGTGATCCTTATACAACCTGCAGTCTGACTCACCCTACGAAAGAGTTGACAACATTAGCTCACAATCGACAATATAACAGTGTCGCTGCAAGTTTGTATGTAGGAAATATATGAACTACCTGAGGAATTTGGGCCCTAGGCATCGTACAGCTATCCCTGATGCTTGGACTTTCGACGGAAGGAACGTTACCTTGTTGCACAAAGTTCGACGTTTGTGATGCAACATTATATCGCTGGTAAAATTCGAACATCTTCTCGTACTTCCGTTGCATTTACTCATCCCGTCGTTGCATCTCCTCCCTCAGAGTTTGAACTTCTTCTTTTAACGCTCTTACTTCGCCTTTTGATGCCCTCTTTTGGCGGCCAAAGTAAGATGAGAGTGTGACCCCTAGACCTGTGCCCCGAACACAGCCCGAATACTCAGTGAGATCGAGCGCTCTGCTCAGGAAATCACCGGGGCCAAATTTGTTGACCTCATCAGGGTATTCTTGTGACAACATATCCTATAACAAGAAGAAATGATTATTAGCTATTAACTTAGCAAAGTCACCAGTTAAAAAATATTACAAAGTCCAAGAGAATGACTTAAACATAGTTCACGGACTCTTCTGACCTCTTCGTGAATGATGGTACCATTCTTTTTGGAGTGTCCCCTGACCCAGAGGTCATACCGTGGTGGCCTCCCTTCTAGGTCCTGTTCCTGAATCTGTCAAGGTAAGCCAAGTGAACGCATAAATTAATCACGTAAACATTTATTCATAATTTTGTATTTAAAAGCGTTACTAACATACCATATCTTCCTTCAATTCAGGAAATGTCTTTCGTCCGCCCATATACGGATATTCGCAGCTTTTAGCTGCCTATCTATTTCTTTGACTTATTTCCTCAAACTCCTCTGTCAGACGTGATTGCACAAATTCATCCCATTCTTCCTGGGTAATTCACCCTACGTATGCCTCTGGGGGTGTTGGAACGATCTCCCCATTTTCATCTCTCAGATAGTACTTAATCAAAGTTGAACGGAAAGCCCGATGCCTTATGGAAGCTTTCTTCAGGACATACTCCCTATGAGAATCATCAATATGAAACATGGTCTGTAACAACAGAAATCATATTAGATTTGTTAGTTACAATGTTATCATAATAAAACTAAATTGTAAAAACGCACCTAACCTGAATCTCTGACCAAACCGCGTCATGGCTGTTAGAATCTTAAGTTTTGATGAAGACTGATCTCATAAATAGCATAAGTAAATAAAGCGTAAGTTACCTTTGAATTTATAAGTAAAAATATGTTAGGTAACAAATCACTATCGCTAGAGCTAGAACCTATCGCTAATAGATAAAAAGGTATAGCAAGTGAAGACTTAGAAATAACAAGGTTAATATCTATCGCTGAGTCATTCACTATCGCTAAGAAATATCCTATCGCTAGAAGTTTATTGAAGAACATGAGTAAATAACTAGCAGAAAAATAACCCAAGTCTCTGAACAAAGGAAATCAGCTAGCGATAACAGGTTAAGCTATCGATAATAGAAGCATTTCGGATAATCATCCAGATAGCTAATGCCTGAGAGTAAATGAGTTAAATAATAGCGATAACATGGTTGCTAGCGATAACAGATATAGCTATCGATAATTGGATACTTAAAATAACTTAGAATATTCAGCAAGCTAAGTATCCTCTAACAAATGAACAAGCAAGTAACTAGCGATAATAAGATTAGCTATCGATAGAAGATTGTTTATAAAGATGACATAGCTAGTATGCTGAACGTTGAAATAGAAGAATATGCTAGCTATAATGTTTATGTCTATCGATAGAGAATGCCTTATGAAAATCCTTAGCTGATATAAATATTATCTATCACATTGAGCTAATGGACTATGCTTGCGATAACATCTGCTGTGCATTATATGCTTACTTGTTTAGCTAACATTCCAAGTGCAGAAATTATACTATGCAGTTAGCGATAGCAAATCATGCTAGCGCTACTGAAAAAGCTGCTATGAAAGTACAGGTGTTAAAGATGTTCAGAACGCGCAGTGTAGCCTACTCTACGCATGAACAGTTGAAGCTAGACCAGAAGTTTGAATTAGCTGAAGAACAGTATCTATCTCCAACGGCTATGAACTTCCAACGACTATATTCTAACGGCCATATGAAGACAAATCAAAAGGCAATCTGTGAAGATATAAATAGAACAAGATTTGCTTCCAAAAGACAAGGGATCAACAAACGAAAATAACGAGCGATGAACAGAGCATTATACAGAATTGCAAATTACTCTGATTGAGAGCGTTAGAAAAGAAGAGCCAGGGCAATACATTGTTCAGATTATTAAGCTCTAGTTGTATTTCATCATACATTACTCTGTACTTAAGTGTTTACCATAATCCGTTCATTGAGTGAACCTTATTGTTAAAATCCTCTACTGATTGAGGTAGTTCCAAAGCTTGATGCTTTGAGAACAGGGTGGTAACCTTACAGGTAGTAAGGGGGGGTGTTTAGAGTGATTCTAAAACTCTGTAAAGGTTGACAGGTGAACCTGTGTTTGTAAAACCTGTGGGTTGTAAAGGCTTCTCTTGTGCCCGAGTTAAACAAGAGGGAAGTGGAAATCTAAGGTGGAGCCTGAGGACTGGATGTAGGTCTGGGTTGACCGAACCAGGATAAATTATGTTTGCATTATCTCTTCCCTTTACTCTATTAATTTCCAGCATATCCATCCTATTTACTCTTTAGTATATTTCATATTCTCAATGATAAACCCAAAAGAATTCTAAAGATTGTCTTCACTGTGTTTTAGAAAGAAAAGTGTCACATTTTACACCATCACCCAATTCACCCCCCCTCTTGGGTGACAGTCAGTATTTACAATGACTGCCCCTCGTGGTTCTCCAATCTGTAATAGTAATAGGCACTTTCTGCCGAATAGTGCACCCAATAAAACCTGAGAGGTCTTTCGCAGTCTCTCCGATTTCTTGGTCATTCTTGTTCCATTTAAGTTTAGTCTTTTTACCCACAGCTCTGCGTTTAAGGAGTATACGCATAAGGGTTATGCCACAGGTATGTTCCGCCTCGGCAGCTGCTCTACCCACATCGATATCTACCTGTGCATTCGGTTGTTCTTGTTCCTCCTCATTTAGAGGGGGATCCATTATCCTACAAAATAAGTAAACAAGACATGATTTTAGTGCATATAATGAAGCTACATGTATGCATATTAAATGAAGTAATTCATAATGTAAAACAGAAATACATACAAACCCAAAATCAATATGAGGGCTTTCGTCTCTTTTTCCTCTGTGTTATATTATCTAAAATTGTTTGCTTCCTCTTTTTTGTTGGATTTAAGGTTGTGTTGACCCAAATGCCTTCTTCATGATCACGCCTTACATAAATGGATTCATCTTCATCATTATATTCGTCCGCATCAAAGTCTTCTGACAGTAGTGTCTCAAAGGAAGGATCATCTTCTATCATATTCATATCATTACTACTTTCATCATCAACTTGTTCGGCATAATTTTTGTTCGAATGCATGACAATTGACCAATTCTTCATAGAAGGATCGGCAATGTAAAACACTTGTGATGCTTGAGAAGGTAGAATGTAAGGATCATCCTTATATGCAACTTTAGAAAGGTCTACCGATATAAACCCAAATTCATCTAACCGTCGTCCACTATGGGTTGTTAACCCACTGACATTGAAACACAGGAACTCTGAATATGGTGTAATCTAACTCCCAAATGCAATCAATTACACCAAAGTATGCCATCTTCGCATATATGGGATTTGTATCTCTCGCACTGGATATATGCCATGCCTCGGCAACAAGTATGACTCCACTATTCTGCATTGTGCTTTTTCATCCTGGTCTTTTGTATAGAATGTGTAACCGTTAATTGCATAGGCGGTGTAAGAAAATGCGTGCAAACCCGGTCCTTTCAACAGCCAAAACAATCTTTCATAAACTAATCCAGCATTAAGCTCAAACTGCTGACAAATGTGCGCATTGAACCATCTAATGAAATTTTTGTTGTGCCCTTTTGTAATCAAACTCTCATTTCTATCACCGTGTATTTCCCGCAGGAGTTTTTTGTGTTCTTTGACGAATGGTTCAACCTCAGGAGTATTGTGAAGAATATACAAGTGAGCCAGTTCCCTTTCAGCATTCGAAATGCGTATTAAGATGAACCCACTTATTCCTTTTCCCATTAATCGCCCATCGTGACGAGACTTCGGCAAACCAACATGTTCAATATTTGTTAAGTAATCGGCACACAAATCACTCGCTTCTTCAACGATGTATCTTTCAGTAATACACCCCTCTGGTCGATATCTATTTTTAACATACCCCTTTAAAACTTTCATGAACCACTCGATTGGGTACATCCATCTCAAATAGACTGGGCCACACAGTTGAACCTCTTTGACAAGTGTACAGTAAGATGAACCATGATGTCAAAGAATGATGGGGGGAAATACATTTCAAGTTCGCACAAAATACGAATGATCTGCCTCTGTAATTCCTGCAACCATCCCCGGTCAACCACTTTACTACAAATGAGCCTGAAGAAAATACACAGTCTAGCGATCGCGCTCTGCAGTTTCTTGGGTAAAATGTTGCGTATGCCGACCAGTAAGAAATTTTGCATCAAGACGTGACAATCATGAGATTTCAGGTTCTTCAACTTCAACTCTTTCATGGATACAAGGTTCTTTACATTTGAGGAGTAGCCTCCTTGAACTTTGATCCCATTCAGGAACTCACAGAATGATCTTTTCTCTTTCTTCGAAAGGTTGTAAGCTGCTGGATGTAAATAAGTGTGGTATCATCTCTCGACAGGTGCCAACTCTTGTCTTATTCCCAACTTAAGCATATCTAACCTTGAATTTGTTAGTGTTGGCTATCACCCAAGAGGGGGGTGAATTGGGTGATAGGATAAAAATTCAAAACTTCTCTTTTCTAAAACACAATGAAGGCAATCTTTAAAATTCTTTTAGGTTTATCACTGAGAGTATTTCAAAACATGAAATGCACTAAAGAGTATACAAGTTAGATATGCTGGAAACTAAGAGAGTTAAGGGAAGAGATAATGCAAACAGAATTTATCCTGGTTTGGTCTACCCTGACCTACATCCAGTCCTCAGGCTCCACCTGAGATTTCCACTACCCTCTTGTTTAAACCGGGCACAAGAGAAGCCTTTACAATCCCACAAGTTTAGCCGGGCACTTGTGAAGCCTACCACAGGTTTTACGAACACAGGTTCACCTGCCAACCTTTTCACAGAGTTTTAGAATTCTCTCTAAACACTCCCCCTTACAACCCGTAAGGTTACAACCCTGTTCTTAAAGCACCAAGCTTTAGAACAACCTCAAACAATAGAGGATTTCAGATAATAGGTTCACTTAATGAACGGATTGTGATAATCACTTAAGTACAGAGGAATATATGATGAAATTACAATTCTAGAGCTTAACAGATTGAACAATGAGTGCTCTAGCTCTCTGTTTCTAATTTACTTGACTCAACATTCTTTCATCATTTCTGGGCTCACTAGGTTTTGCTCTCAATCAGTGTAATCTACAATTCTGCATAAAGCCCTGTTCCATCGTTATTCTTATAGAAGCAAGTCTTGTTCTATTTATATCTTCACAGCTTGCCTTTTCTTTCAGCTTCATGTGGCCGTTTGAATATAGTCGTTGGAGGTCCATAGGCGTTGGCAATAAATGCTATTCTTCCTCTAATTCAAACTTCTGTTCTAGTTTCAACTGTTCATGAGTAAAGTGAGCTAGGAGAAAGATAGACTGCGCGTTCTGAACGTCTGCAACACTGTACTTGCATAGCAGCTTTTTCAGTAGCGCTAGCATGCTTTGCTATCGCTAACTGCATAGTATAATTCCTGCACTTGAGCTGTTAGGTAAACAAGTATTCATGTAATGCACAGCAGATGTTATCGCAAGCTTAGTCCATTAGCTCAATGTATCTGTTTATCAGTTTGTCTAAGTTATCACAATGAGCATTCTCCTATCGATAGCTAGATGCGTTATCGCTAGTGACCTTTGTTATCGCAAGTTTGTTTAGCTATCTGAGTATTTAAGATATTTCAATAAGAATACAGATATCGATAGCATCATTTGTTATCGCTAGCTGATTCCATTAGTACAAAGACTTAGTTCATTTTCTTGCTAGTTGTTCTTCCTTTCATTTATCCATGTTATCAATGAACTTCTAGCGATAGGATATTTCTTAGCGATAGATAAAGACTTTAGCGATAGATATTAACTTCTCATTTCTAGGTCTTCATTTGCTATTCCTTTCTATCTATTAGCGATAAGGATACACTTAGCGATAGAGATATTTATTTTAGTGTTCTGCTAAGTTTCCATCTGCTATAGTTGAGCCTTTCATTAGCGATATATTCTTACTCTAGCGATAGTGAAAGACTTTAGCGATAGATATTGACTTTGTTATTTCTAAATCTTCATTTGCTATTTCTTTTTATCTATTTGCGATAGGCTCTAGCTCTAGTAATCTGTTACCTATCAGATTCTACTTGTTTAATTTAAAGGTAACTTACACTCTATTTGCTTATGTTATCTATGGGGCCAGTCCTCATCAAAACTTAAGATTCTAACATTCTCCCCATTTTTGATGATGACAAAACATAAGTAAAACATAAAGAGAATAATAGAGTTGATAGAGATAAGTCAGTGTGCGTGTATGTTGAAATTATAGTTTATGTATTGCAGAAAGAAATCCTAAACATAAACTATAAAGCTGGTAAACGTGCAGTTTATGTATGATGCATATGGAAATGGCTTCAGGGAATGATTCAGGCTCTTTAATTCAGTCAGACTCAGAATCATCCTTCCAATTTGATGTATCTAACTCATAATCTCCAGACTCACTACTTATTCTCCCAGAATCAGTTGAAGGCTCTTCCAAGAATTCAGGATCAATCTCAACCTCAGTCTTCTTCTTCTTCTTAGCAGTCACTTTCTTCTTCTTTAGAGGAGAGGGAGGCTTAAACTTCTCCAATATCTTATCAAGATATGTCTGCTGTTTCTGTTTCTTCTTAGGAGGAGGCTTAGCTGATTTTCCTTTCCCCTTTGACACTGCTTTCCTCTTTGTTGACTTGGGGGCTGACTTGGGTTCTTCAATCACAATCCCTTTGGTTGCCCTGATTTTCTTTTCTGGGGGGGTTAGGAGCAGTTTTCTTGATCCTTGTTCCCTTGGGAGCAGACTGGACCTCTGATGCTTTTTCTTTTCCACTAGATTCCAGGTTCTGGGAGGTAGTCTGAATAGGATCCACTTCTTTCTCTTTTTCAGTTTCTGCCTTTGCTGCATCTCTGTCCTCTCTTTCCTTTCGAGACTGAGCAGTTCTTCCTAAAAATTCTTCAACTTGCTCATGTAGCTCTTGTGCTCATTGAATATAGTGAGGAATTAGATTTACAGAAACTGGTTGAAACTCCCCCTCATATAGAACCATGGCCATACTCATGTCTTCCTCTTGCACTTCATTATCATCATGAGGAATGTTTGTGGCGTTGTCTTCCTTTGTTTCTTTATCAGATGCATCCTCCACTAAGCCTTCTTCTGCCATGCTTAGTTTGATTGCTTCAGTGGTTATGGAAGTCTCAACATTTTTCTCCATGTGTTTCTCCCCCTTTTTGTCATCATCATTGGCAAGGGTAGGTGAAGAGGGTTGGTCAGGAGTTTGGGAAGAGATGGGAGGAGGAGAAGGGCTTGTGGTGGTGGTAGCGATAGAGGTTGGCTGTATTGGTGGTGAAGTATGTGTGCTATCGCTAGGGAAGAGGCTAGCGATAGGGATTGCTTGTGGTGTTGGGACTTTGGTTTTTGAGGAGGGTGAGGCTTGTGTTTGTGGGCTAGCGCTAGGGAAATGGTTAGCTGTAGGAGTGTCTGGAGGTGTTGGCTGTTTGGTTTGTGGTGAAGGTGGAGGTGTAGGTGTTTTGGCTTGTGAATGGTGGCCATCTCTAGGAGAAGGGCTAGGATGTTTGAAGGTGGGAGGAGATGGATAATGAGAGAGATGAAGAGAAGGACTAGTAGGGGTTGAAGGTGAGTGTTGGGGAGAGGAATGAGAGGGTGATTGAAAACAGAGAGGGGAATGATGATGTGATGAAGTACCTTCAGAGGGAGGAGCTGTTCCCCTTTGTTTGACATATTCAGGGACGAGGTATAGATTATCTTCCAAATTCTTCACCTGATTCTGTAGCTCCAGAATAGGCTTCATCAACTTTGCTTTCTGAGCTTCTAAGGCAAGATTGAATTCAGCAAAGACCCTGAAGATAATTTCTTCAATTGCATCCTTTGAAGGAATGGAAGTCTTTACAACAGAAGGAGTAGAAAGAGGAGTCCTTTGAGATTGAGTTTCTTCTTCAATAGGCTGAGACTGAGCTGATGTAGAAGGAGCATGAGAAGCTTCAGAAACAGAACCAGCACCATTTGCTTTAACAGGAATTCCCATTTTTCTGAGTGTGGTGATGGTAAGCTGTTTGCATTTTTTGTTATCTCTTTCCCCTACAGATTTGATCTTTGTGAACTCCAGGATGTAATACAAGAGCTGAGGATAGGGAAGAAGGCCCTTGGTAGATTTATCAGATAGAAATTTGTGGAGCTCTATAGACACCAGTTGACCAGGATTGAGTGGGATCCTTGAGATCAAATTAGGCAGTCAGGGATTGTCTATCTTGGGAAAGCTGCTGAAATTCCCTGCCTTGTGAGTCATTATTCTGGTATAAACGTAGTGTACGATTCTGTTGACCACAGGCATGTTGGCTGGCTTGTTTGAGTCAGTCTCATAGATCTCCTCAAGTTCCTCTTTGGAGTAGGGTTCAGGAGTATACCACTTGTTGTATTTTGCTTCAAATATCCCCAGAATTCTGTTGATAGCTAACCAGTTAAAGGAGATGCCCCTTCCTCTTACAGAAGCCTTAAACACTATATTGACCAGCTTCGATTTCTTATATTCTGGCTTGGCTTTCATGCTCGAGTAAAGTGACCTCAGCACTTCCTTATTATAGTCATTCTGAATACTGAGCCATCTCTTGTAGTGTAAAAGCCAGACATCCAAGTCGAAACCATTCTGCTTGAAATATTCCAAATCCACCCAGACTGTAGCCTTATCTAGGGTTTTTCATTTTGTGAAGAGGGCGCTTGGAGCTTCGAGGGGTTGTTCTGAGTAGGGCAAATCAGTGGTAGTTCGCTTTTATCGATTGGAACCTGATTCAACCACTTCTTTGGAGAATGACACAACTTTCTGGGTTCTGAACCTCTTGCTAGCGGATTGAGACGAGGGTTTAGCGCTAGAGGTTGCCTCAACCTCACTCACATTTGGAACTTTGGTTCTGGCCATTTTTTAGGGTTTAGGGTTTTGAGAGAGAGAGTAGGCTTGAATGCTCAGAGAGGCTTGGAGTAGAAGAGAAAATGCAGATGAATAATGAATGCAAAATGCAAAAGATATACTTTTATAAGTTCAAAGTTTACCATCAATGAAGAATACTCGCTAAAGGTTTCGCATTCTGACGATTAAGTGACTTGCTATCGCTAGTACGAGCTGCTATCGCTAGCGGGCATGATCCCACGCTGAGTAAGTGACATAGACTTCAGTTTACTTACTCCTTCCATCTATCGATAGCTGACTTTGCTATCGATAAGCTTTTGGCTAGCGATGGCAATCTTTACTCAAACAGCTTTTGTCCTGCATACAACTAGCGATAGTGAAACTCACTATCGATGGGTTAGTTCTGCAAAACTTAAGATTTGACATTCTGAACAGATTCTATTGAGCAAGTTTGACATTAATCATGCAGAGTGGTGACAACAATATATTTAGACACCAATATCTATTCAGCAAGAAATCAAAATTTTGATGCATATGAGATCAGTTCATAGATTCTGAAGGCAAGTCAATTCTAAAGAACAGAATATGTGACACAGAGTAGCACAGAATTCACAAGTGTCATAAGTTCTTTTACGCTCAAATGAAATTATCCAGTATGATTGTTGAGCAAAGTTATTACTTGAACTGTTAATGATCAAAATGTGATTTTTGTGAGCATTAGATTCAGGTGTCTCATAATGAAGCATAATTTGATGGTTTTTCATGATCAATGATAATTTGTAAAAATGGTTTTAATGTTTGCACCAAGTCATTGATATGAATTTTATGCAAGTGAATCCAATCAACATCTAGTAGAGAATCTATCCAGAATAATATTAATCAATAATAAAGAGTAGGGATAGAATTGCTCATTCAAGATTGGTGGGGCATTCTTCAATGGATACTTGAGGTAGCCAGTTTCATCTTCAACTAGGGCTTTTCATTTTGACCACTTCAAGTTCCTTTAATTTGCCATCTTTTATTTGCTCAATCAGTGATAGCCTTTAATCCTTTTTCATAACCTGTAGAATCATACTAAAAAATACACGCTTGTTTTGAAATCATTAGTACGATTCATTTTCAGTAAAAACATATAATCTTAAAATAAAACTTGAAGCAGATTTCTTATGCTTTTAAGTTTGAATTCAAACAAAAATATATTTCATAAAGCATAAGGAATATTTGATAAATAGGCTACTTAGCATAAATTTAAGATATCATGCAGCATACATGAGATGTAGATTTAAAAATTTTAAAATCATGTTTCAAATGCTTATAACAGCCAATGCTCATGTATGAGTCTGTGCTTTGGTTCATTCCTATCGCTAGGAGAGGAGTTAGCGATAGTAGATGGCAATATTGAGATGGAAGTCAATCAATGAGGAAAATATGCCAGAATTCTTCATCTTTTAAGGATCAGATGAGATGTCCAAAATCATATGAGAGGTATTATGAGAGTGAATGCTCAGACAATGACTTTACTATGGCATGGCAATTTTCTTGACTATTAGAGATGTGTTCAGAATTATATTCGAGATTGGGAAAAACACAGGACTCTAGTTACTCTGAAATAAAAATGATAATGACTGTTAATGCATTTGAGTAATAGAGTGAAAGTATAGATTTTTGCATAATGAAGCACACACTCATTAGTCCAAATAACTAGTCAAGAATCTAAGCATTTGCCACAAAGCTTTCTCAAATGATGCTTAATTTGTTGGATATAGGGTTTAGCTCATCATAGAATAGGTTAGTACAGATTAGGCACTACACAGCATATGGAAGTTAGAAGAAAAACTTTAGTGCATTAATTTGAAACATTTCCAACTTTTTGGTTCATAACAGATGTCACCTTCCAATTTTCAAAGATAGTTTAAATGCAATTGAGGTGAACATATTTTTCAAAATGTGTGAATGCAATTTTATGAACCATGGTGAGTTGAAATCTAAACAAAATTTGGATTGTGCATTTTAAAAACTACATAATAGATAAATTATGCACAATTCCAACTTTTCATTCATATAGCAATCTGACAGATATTTCATCGTAGTTAAAAATGGATTGCTAATGAAATGAGAGACAAGCATTCATTATCCAAGCAAAATTATATTCAAGATAGGATAAGAATGATATCACCATAACTGCACTTGTCTAGGCAGAAGCTTGCTATCGGTAATGAGAGTTGCTATCGCTAGCAGGCATGATCTCATACTGACAGGCTTTCACTCTATCCCGCTATTGATAGCTGACTTTGCTATCGATGGGGCTTTTGATAGCAATCAACTCAATCTTAGCTCTGTCCTTCGTATGCTAGCGATAGTGAACTTCACTATCAATTGGACAGTCTGCGCTTGTCCAAGCAGTAGCTTGATTTTGGCAAAATAATAACGATTCTCTTTTACAGGTTCACCACCAAAATCCAAGCATGAAGTTCAGCTCATCAAGACTTGAGTAAATTTCCATGTAGATCATAGTCTCGAAGCTTTCTATCCTTCTTTCCTACAAACTAAACAATTCTTTTTCTTTCTCAGTATCCAAATTCATATGAATCTGCTCATGGTTAGTTCGTAGGTATTAACAGCATAATTCACATGCTTCAAAAGATGTAGTCAATTCAAGATAGTTGAGCATAGTGAATTAATCATGACTACATGCAAAAAGATATATATATATATATATATATAAATATATTCTTCTCCAAATCAATATGCATGTATATAAGAGCTAAGTTATGAACATTGTAAATATTTTGCAATTGTCTTCAATACATAATTCAATGTTCATTCCTAAGGTTTCAGAGTGTAAAATCTCAATAAATATTACTGATAATAGAGTAGGAGATTTTACCATTTCATACCTCTACCTTAGGCATTTGGAGAATTGCTCTTGCTCACCCAAATGGTTCTGACATGCTTAGCACCGGGTTGCAGAGATCTCTCATGTGAAATAGAATTCAAGAATCTTCTTCTTGGTGTATGAGGAATTCTATTTCTCTTGTTCTCCTCAAGGTAATTGAATGGTACTTTGTGGTAGCTCATTCTTGAGGCAGAACTCGCTCTTCTTGTTACTGTCCACTGCTTCTTATGATTTGAACCATATGTTGCAGCAGTGGCTTCTCCATGAGTTCTCCTTCTGTATGTAGATTCTGTGAATCTTTTCCTTAAAGCATGATAAACTCTTGGAATCTTCTTTCTAACTTCTGCACCATAATGTCCATTTCTCCTTGAATCAGCAGTCTGCACACATAAAGCACTAGATGGACATTTTGGTACCCATTTGTACTTGGGTCCTTCATTGTTAGCCTTGGACCTTACATGTCCTTTTGGAACCCAAACAAATTTATCTCTCACATTTGAATTTCTTCTAATACTACATGTGTGAGAAATATGACCAGATTTTCCACAATAATGGCAAATAATAGAATGATGTACATCATGAGATTTTATGCCACCATAGTGGTGGTTAGGGGAGTACAAACTCTGGTTGTTTCTTTTTGAAAAATCTTTCTTCCCAAAACATTTTCCAGCATGTTTTAAAGCATTTTTACTCTTTGAAATATGATCAGTGATAGGCAGTAAATCAGCTTTGTTAGAATAATAGGTTTTGATGATAACCAAACATATCTTAGGCATAAGGTAAGTGAGTGATAAGTGTTTGGAATGATATGTCTTAGGTATGCATAGATAGCCCATTTGATCAGAGATAGATTCCAAGTCAAGTCATTTTGTCTAATCGATTAGAGTTCAGTCTAAGTTGTCGTCTAATCGATTAGAGACCCCTGTAATCGATGAGAGATCTTAGCCTTTCGATTAGGAGAAATTGATGTAATCGATTAGGCTCGCCTGATCGATTAGAGGACCATTGCCTAATCGATCAGAGTCCTATAATCGATAATAGATAAATTGCCTAATCGATCAGAGTCTTATAATCGATCAGAGAAGTTGGTATGTGTAATCGATCAGAGCCATGTAATCGATTAGAAGAGTTGTGAGTGATCTGAATGTAATCGATCAGAGGTAAGTAATCGATTAGAGGAAGTTTAAGTGTAATCGATTAGTCTTGCTTAATCGATCAGGCGTCCCTGTAATCGATTAGGCACATGAATTTCTAATCTATTGTTGAGTGATGCAGGTCCTAATCTATACATAATCGATATGTAATCGATCAGCCACCAAGTCCTGTAATCGATCAGAGGCTGTAATCTGAGTGGCGATGGGAATTATTCAAAATCAATGGCTAAAGCTATTTTAGGCTTTCCAAGTACAGAGTGCTCAGACCTACTTAAGGAAGTTTACGTTGGACACAAAATCTGAGCAATATAGCCGTTGGAACTCACCTACTTCCTCCAGCGATAGATAAAGAAAGATGAACAAAAAGCAAAGGAAGTACAATGGAGTAAATGCAACACAGGCTACATTCTCAACACTCCTCATCCGATTAAGATCTCTCTCTCTCTCTGAACAACTCTCAACGGTCATATTTATTACACAAGCTTCAGAGTGAAGAGTATAAAAGCATTGAGAAGCAGTTGGTTGAGGACAATTGATTACTTCATTAAAGATCTTGTATCTACTGCATTCAATTCTCTCAACAATCACTGTTCTCAAATTCTTAAGTGTGTAACACAATCCGTTCAATTGAGTGAACAATTTCTCTACACTTGTATTTATTATCCGAGTAAGGATTACTCTTAAGATAGTGGGATCTTAAGAGTAGGGTGTAATCTTACAAAGTGTAAGGGGGAGTGATTAGTAAGGAGGTGAGCTCTTGCTGTCACTTGTAAAGGCTGTCAAGAGCCCGTTTAAATCTTGAAAAGCTAGTGGAACCCAACTGCCAAGTTGGAGAACTGGACGTAGGCCAAAAGTTGGGCTGAACCAGTATAAACTGTATTGTTCATTAAAGTTTTTTTTTAAAGCACAATTCACCCCCCCTCTTGTGCATTTCCTGCCTGTTTCATTTGGTATCAGAGCCAAGTCTTCTCAGATTCATCTGATCCCACGATCAGGAGAAGCAAAGATCTATCATGGCAGGATATGAGAATGTTCTCCCTCAAGGCAGTTCAATCAACAAACCTCCTGGATTCAATGGTGAGCATTATACCTTCTGGAAGATGAAGATGAAGGTTTTCATCAAATCATCAGGTTATGATCTCTGGAGGATAGTTGAAGAAGGAGACATCGTTCCTATGAAAACAGAAAATGGAGTTCAAGTGCCTAAACTCCCTCAGGAATTAACGAGTGATGACAAGGATGATCTGGAACTCAATAGCAAGGCAGTCTTGATTCTTCAAAATGCCCTAAGTCAAAAAGAATATTTCAGGGTCTGTCATCTAGAGACAGCAAAAGAAATGTGGGATGCTCTAGCAGTTGCTCATGAAGGGACCAGTGGAGTAAAAACTAGAAGAGTGGAACAACTTATCACTGACTTTCATTTGTTCAAAATGGAAGAAGGGGAACCAATAAGGGACCTGGAAATTAGATTCACTCATCTGATCAACAATCTCACAGCTCTTGGAAGGAGGATCTCTGAGGCAGAACAAGTCTCCAAAATCTTAAAGATTCTAACTCCTGAATGGCAGATGAAGGCTACTGCAATCCAAGAAATGAGAGGAGAATCTATGAGCTCTATCACTTCTCTGTTTGGAAGCCTGGCTGAATATGAAACAACCATCAAGGTTCAAAGAGAGCTCTATGGAGATAAAAAGAAAAAGAATCTGGCACTAACTGTCTCTGCAAAGGATGATGAGGATGAGGAAGAAGATGAAGAACTGGACGATGATGAAATGGCCTTTATGGTCAGAAAGTTTAGGAAATTCTTCAGAAATAAAGGAAGATTCCAGAGAGGTGGCTCAAGCAACTTCAGAAAAGATTCACTGAAAAATGTCCCTGTATGCTATGAATGTAAGAAGCCTGGACACTTCAAAGCAGAATGTCCAAGCCTCCAAAGATTCAAGGAGAAGGAGAAAAAGAAAGAAAAATTTCAAGGCAAAAAGAAAGCCTATGTTTCGTCTATATGGGGGGACAGCTCTGATGAGGAAGCCAGTGAAGCAGAGGAAGCTGCCAACCTGTGTCTAGTAGCACGAGAAGAATCTTCCAATAATGAGGTATATCCTGATGATCTATCTTTCCAAGAACTTCAAGATGCATATGATGACATACATATTGAATTTGAAAAATTGGCAAAGGAAGTTTCTGCTTTAAGAAAGAAAAACAAAGTTCTTGAAAAGAAAGCTGATAATTTTGATTGTGAAAAATGTAAACTGAATTCTGAAAAGTTTTCTCAAGAAACTTCTGATTGCAAAAACTGTGAAAACCTTGTGAAAGAAAATGAGAAGATTTCTGGAATTTTAAAGAAATTTACTAAGAGCACAGAAATTCTTGATGTCATGTTAATGAATCAAAAAGCATATAGAGACAAAACTGGTATTGGTTATGATTCATTCTCTAAGAACATGAAAGGAAATAAGTCTGTGTCTAAAGAGAAATCGTACTGGAAATTTTTCAGAAAAGCTTCAGATTATTCATCACCTTTCTCGTTTTGCAATTACTGTAATAGAAAGGGTCATTTTGAATCAACCTGTTATCCCAAGAAACATGGTATGTCTGGACACTATAAATGGGTCCCCAAAGGGACACATCAGCCTAAAGTCTATACAGACCAAAGGCAGCAAGCTAATCCCAAAGGACCCAAGAAAATTTGGGTACCTAAATCTGCTTAGTCTGTGCAGGTTTGTCTCAAAGCATCCAACAAAAATAGCAAGTGGTATATAGATAGTGGATGCTCGAGGCACATGACAGGAGATAAAGAGAAACTAGACAATCTAATCCTGAAGGATGGGGCCAAGGTTAGCTTTGGTGGAAATCAGTCTGGCAAAATTACTGGAAAAGGAGATATTGGTCCAGTTAAAGATATCTATCTTGTGGAAGGTCTCTGCCACAACTTGCTGAGTGTCAGTCAAAGTACTGACAAAGAATGAAAAAGACAAGAAAATCAGCTCAATCAGGACTGATCATGGAGGAGAGTTCGAGAACCAAGATTTTCTAGAGCTTTGCAAAGAAAATGGAATCAATCATAATTTCTCAGCTCCTAGAACTCCTCAACAGAATGGAGTAGTTGAAAGAAAGAATAGGGTACTCACTGAGATGGCCAGAACAATGCTGAATGGAAAAGAAGTATCTCAGGTATTCTGGGCAGATGCAATGAATACTGCATGTTATATATCAAACAGAGTCTACATTCGGAAGGGAATGGATAAAACTCCATACGAGCTTTACAAAGGAAGAAAGCCAAATGTAAGCCATCTTAAGGTATTTGGTTCAAAATGTTTCATCCACAATAATGGGAAGGTAAATTTAGGTAAATTCGATCCCAAGTCTGACTCTGGAATTTTCATTGGTTATTCTAGTAGAAGTAAGGCTTATAGAGTTTTCAACAAAAGAACTTCTACTGTTGAAGAGTCAGTTCATGTAGTCTTTGATGAAACTGATTCTGAACAGAATATTTCTTTAGAAGATGAATCAGCCTTTCAAAAGAAAGTTAAAAATTCTACTCAGTCATTAACTCCACCAGATGAGTCTCATGAAGAGAGACAAGAAGATGATCCACATGATGCACCAGCTGGACCATCAGCATGGAAACATCACAGGGATCATCCACCTGAGCAAATCATTGGTGAGGTTAATGAAGGAGTTAGAACCAGGCATCAAACTCAAAATGCAATACATTTCTCTGCATTTATTTCTGAAATTGAACCTACTTGCATTGAAGAAGCTTTAGAAGATTGTGATTGGATAACTGCAATGCAAGAAGAACTCAATCAATTTGAAAGAAGTCAAGTTTGGGATTTAGTTCCAAGGCCCTCAAATTATCCTATTATTGGAACTAAATGGGTTTTCAAAAACAAACTTGATGAATATGGGACTGTTGTCAGAAATAAAGCAAGACTTGTGGCTAAAGGATATAACCAAGAAGAAGGTATTGATTATGAGGAGACTTTTGCTCCAGTTGCAAGATTGGAAGCAATAAGACTGTTATTAGCCTTTGCATCCCTCAAAAATTTTAAACTTTATCAAATGGATGTAAAAAGTGCCTTTCTTAATGGTTATATCATGGAAGAAGTATATGTTGAACAACCTCCTGGTTTTGAAATTGCCACTAAACCAGATCATGTTTATAAACTTAAAAAGGCCTTATATGGACTTAAACAGGCACCAAGAGCCTGGTATGAAAGGTTGAGCAATTTTCTGTTAGAAAAAGGTTTTTCAAGAGGAAAAGTTGATACCACTCTATTTATTTTACACAAAAAGAAAAGCATGCTTGTTGTACAAATTTATGTAGATGACATTATTTTTGGTGCTACTGATGGATCTTTCTGTGAGGAATTTTCAAAGATTATGCAGGGAGAATTCGAGATGTCAATGATGGGGGAACTCAACTTCTTTCTAGGTCTTCAGATTAAACAAAGAAAGGATGGAATTTTCATTTCTCAATCAAAGTATGTGAAGGAAATCTTGAAGAAATTTGGAATGGATTTATCAAAGGAAGAAGATACTCCTATGAGCTCCTCAGTGGTGATGGATGCTGATGTAGAAGGGAAGGACTTCAATAAATCAACATATAGAGGTCTAATTGGCTCCCTCTTATATCTAAATGCTAGCAGACCAGATATTCAATTCAGTGTAGGAGTATGTGCCAGATATCAAGCTAATCCTAAAGAAATGCATCACACATGTGTTAAGAGAATCTTGAGGTATCTGGTGGGAACTCAGGAGCTGGGGCTGTGGTATCCAAAAGGAACTCAGGAATATTTAATGGCTTACTCAGACTCAGATCATGCTGGGTACAAAACTGATAGAAAGAGTACCAGTGGTCAATGTGCATATCTTGGGGGATCCTTAGTCTCTTGGGCAAGCAAGAAACAAACATGTGTTTCTCTATCCTCTACTGAAGCTGAGTATATTGCTGTTGCAACCTGTTGTACTCAAGTTCTATGGCTCAAGCATCAATTGAGGGATCTAGGTATGGAGTTTCCAAAAGTTCCAATCCTCTGTGACAATACAAGCACTATTAGTCTAGCCAAAAATCCTGTACATCACACAAGAACAAAGCACATTGATGTAAGGCATCATTTCATCAGAGATCATGTGCAAAAGAAGGATGTCAGAGTGGAATTTATCTCAACACACTTGCAGCTGGCTGACATTTTCACCAAACCTCTAGCAACTGAGCCATTTATGTTTATCAGAAGAGAATTGGGAATGGTAAATCCCAATGAATTGTAAGTTATTTTAGTTATCAAAATTATTTCAATCTAAGGATGTTTTGATGATATTATACTAACTTAGGCATCGGAGTGTCAGATCAAAATTTATGCAGGACTTAGAGGCTCAGAATAGAAAATCCATCGCCTAATCGATCAGGTAAGCCTGATCGATCACAGGACACTCCCTGTAATCGATTAAGCATCGATTAGGCTGAAATGAAGCATCGATTAGGGAAAGGCGCATAATCGATCAGAACTGTCTGATCGATCACAAGGAAGGAGTAATCGATTGGGCATCGATTACTTAGCGTGGACCTATCGATCACAATAACCCCTAATCGATTGGGCGCATCTCATCAATCAGAGACAACACTCTGTAATCGATTACGCGACATCTGTAATCGATTAGGCGTCAACGGTAACATTTGTAACGTACTTTTTATCTGACAGTTACTTACTTTTCTAAGCACACCCACTCTTATAAACTTGACATATGTAACTGTAGCATCATTTCGCACTCTATTGCATTTTGTTTCTTCTTCATCTCCTCATCCTTCATCAAATCTTAACGTTCGAATCATCAAATCTCTCTGTAACCATCGTAACTGTACCCACTACTCGAATCATCATCAGCCATAACTCTCCCTCACCAGTTACAACCCTTCGAATCACCAATCATAATCCTTGAGCCCTCTACATAAACCCTTCCCATGGCACCCAAAATGCGTATTCCAAAGAACATCAGAGCCCAAGTCGTTTCTGATACAGTACCATTACCTGAAGGAGATCCTGCATTGACCTATAGACCTTCATCACCCCCTTCAAATCCACCACCCTCCACCTCTCAACCAACCTCTCAAATGGCCAAAACTCGTGGTACTTCATCCAAGTCTCCAGCCAAAAGCCCTTCCACAGTCAGAGTCAGAGAACTCATTTCTGGTGACACAATGGTTCCCATCGACTCCTCCTATGCCCAAGGTCCTATTGAAGATGCCTCAGAGGATATTCAGAAAAGGTCCATACAGCAAAGATGTGGGTTTGTGGATATTGAGTATCTTGACAAAAATGGCTATCCTGTCAAAGAATGGCTGCAACCTTATGCGACATGGCTGGGCATTAAAAATCATTATAATGAGCGAGTCATAAAGGCCTTCTACTCAAACTTGAAGATTTCTGTTACGGAAGCAGAAGGCAAAACCTCAGATATCAAGATTTCTTCTCAAGTCAGGGGTAAGAAGTTTTCTTTCACTTGGAAGGATTTGAACAAGTGGCTTCACATGGATGGGATTAATATGGCAGAGTACAACACATGGCAAACAAGGGAAAAGTTTTCTGATGAGCAACTCAGGCAGATTTATCAACCTACAAGTCCTATTGAGGGAAATCTCAAGCCTGTCCAATTACCTCCTGCCTACAGAGTTCTGCATTATGCTTACTCCAGGTGTATGGTCAACAAGGCTGGCAACTTCACACTTATCCTGGATATAGACAATCCTCTCTTGCCCATGCTGATCAACAAAATTCCCATCAACCCTGGACAAGTCATCTGTGAGGAATTCTTGAGGTTCCAGAAGACAAAGTCTGTTAAGACTCCTCTGCCTTTTGCATCTCTTATTTCATTTATTCTGTGCAACAATCAAATTTTTTGGTTGGAAGAAGAGCACAACAAGCAGCCTCCCAAGTGTGATCTGACCACTCTCAAGAAGATGGGGTTGCAACCTTTTGGGCAGAGTTCCATCCCCTCTAAGCCTCTACCAGATATTGAAATTGAAGAGGAACCCCCTACAGAAGAAGGACTTGAACCAGGGGAAATCCCTGGCCATCATCCTAATCAAGAGCCTCTGATTCAGGAAGAAGCAGCACCTGCTTCTCCTGCCAACTTTATTGATCAAGTGGTGGAAAGGGTCTCTGCCAGAATAGTAGAAGAAATGGCCCTCGAGCATCAAGCCATGGAGGACAGATTATTGCACAGATTGGTGGCAGCTCTCAATGATTCAGTTGTCAAGTCTGTGAAGGAAAGCACCATGACCATCTTCAATGGGTATGATGCTGTGGTAAATATGCACAAGTTTTTACACAACAGACTTGCTGGACTGGAAGAGATTCTCAGGGAAAAGTATCAAGCCAATATTCCTGGCCCTCCTCTGTCACCCTTTGATGGTTATGCACCACATCAGGTATCACCCATTCATCACTCACTTTCACAATCTCATCCCTCTTCTCCCCATCTCCACACTCAACCCTCTCCAAAAACCACTCCTCCTCCTTCCAAACCTTCCTCACCCTCACAGAAACCCTCCTCCAGTTCCTCAGATCATCCAGACTTCCCACCTTCTCCTATCCACATATTGACCCCTGCCTCTCATCCCACACCCTCTCAACCACACTCTCCTTCCCCTAAACCAGAAATAGCCAAAACTTATACCAGAAAAGGCAAAGCTCCTTCACTAGAAACCCCCCCTCCTTTTGATGATGCCAAAAAGGGGGAGAAGATATTCAGTGTGCCAACCCCTGGGGAAAGCAGCCAGGTTCAAGAAAAGGCTGTGGAAGCTGCCTCCATCCTCTCAGCTATAGCTTCTGAGATCCCTCAGATGTCTCAAGTTCCTGAGGATGTACCCATGAGTCAGACACTCGAGGAAATTCATGCGCTTGCAGAAGCCATTAAGCTAAGCATGGCAGAAGAAGAGGTTGTGGTAGAAGAAGCCACAGAGTCTGAAACTGAGGCCACTGTCAATATCCCTCCAGAAAATGCTGAAAATGTGATAGAAGAAAATCTGGGAATGGCCATGGTTTTGTATGAAGGGGAACCTAAACCCATTGACATTGATTTGGTGCCTCATTATCTTCATAAGGCAGATGTACTGCACCAGCAAGTGGAGGAACTAGAACAGACCTTGGCTGCAAGTCAGAAAGAAAGAGAAGACAGAGATACAGCTAGGGATTTGAGTCAGAAAATTCAAGAGAAAGAATCCCCTCAGCCTCTATTTCCAAAATGGGGAGTCAGAAAGACCTACACATATGGGGATCCAGTCAAGCCTGCTCAGAAGGACCCCATTCAGACTACTTCAGAATTTTTGAAGTCTGACAAGGAAGAAGAAGGCCCAGAGGCTCAGTCAAAACCTAAAAAGCAAAGGATCAAAATGACTGCCTCTAAGCCTGCACCTAGGGTTGCTCCTGCAACAAGAAAGAGCACCAGAGCAACCAAAGGAATTGTTATTGAAGAACCTAAGGTTGTCTCCAAGCCTGCAGCTAAGAGAAAGGCAGCACCAAAAGGGAAGGGAAAGACAGCAAAGTCTCCTCAAAAGAAACAAAAGAGACCATCCCAATTGGATGTGCTTCTGTCCTTAGTGCCTCCTCCTCCTCCCAAGAAGAAGAAGGCTCCTGCTAAGAAGAAGAAGGAAGAAGTCGTTTTGGAATCTGAGTCTTCCTATGACTCTGGTCGAATTAGCAGTGAATCAGGGGACTATGATCTTGACACATCAAACTGGAAGGATGACACTGACTCTGACTAATCCATACTCCCTGCAACACCAAAAACCCTTTCACATGCATCATTCATATTTTGCTCATTTTATATTTTTTATATATTTAGTTCCATGCGTAAAGACAATGCCAGTATCCTTGTGATATCTGAATTATTGTTTCATATATATATATCAGTTGTCTGCTTGTTGATCTCTATATGTATTCTGTTATTGCAATTATTTCTAATGTTTTGTCATCATCAAAAAGGGGGAGAATGTTAGAATAATAGGTTTTGATGATAACCAAACATATCTTAGGCATAAGGTAAGTGAGTGATAAGTGTTTGGAATGATATGTCTTAGGTATGCATAGATAGCCCATTTGATCAGAGATAGATTCCAAGTCAAGTCATTTTGTCTAATCGATTAGAGTTCAGTCTAAGTTGTCGTCTAATCGATTAGAGACCCCTATAATCGATGAGAGATCTTAGCCTTTCGATTAGGAGAAATTGATGTAATCGATTAGGCTCGCCTGATCGATTAGAGGACCATTGCCTAATCGATCAGAGTCCTATAATCGATAATAGATAAATTGCCTAATCGATCAGAGTCTTATAATCGATCAGAGAAGTTGGTATGTGTAATCGATCAGAGCCATGTAATCGATTAGAAGAGTTGTGAGTGATCTGAATGTAATCGATCAGAGGTAAGTAATCGATTAGAGGAAGTTTAAGTGTAATCGATTAGTCTTGCTTAATCGATCAGGCGTCCCTGTAATCGATTAGGCACATGAATTTCTAATCTATTGTTGAGTGATGCAGGTCCTAATCTATACATAATCGATATGTAATCGATCAGCCACCAAGTCCTGTAATCGATCAGAGGCTGTAATCTGAGTGGCGATGGGAATTATTCAAAATCAATGGCTAAAGCTATTTTAGGCTTTCCAAGTACAGAGTGCTCAGACCTACTTAAGGAAGTTTACGTTGGACACAAAATCTGAGCAATATAGCCGTTGGAACTCACCTACTTCCTCCAGCGATAGATAAAGAAAGATGAACAAAAAGCAAAGGAAGTACAATGGAGTAAATGCAACACAGGCTACATTCTCAACACTCCTCATCCGATTAAGATCTCTCTCTCTCTCTGAACAACTCTCAACGGTCATATTTATTACACAAGCTTCAGAGTGAAGAGTATAAAAGCATTGAGAAGCAGTTGGTTGAGGACAATTGATTACTTCATTAAAGATCTTGTATCTACTGCATTCAATTCTCTCAACAATCACTGTTCTCAAATTCTTAAGTGTGTAACACAATCCGTTCAATTGAGTGAACAATTTCTCTACACTTGTATTTATTATCCGAGTAAGGATTACTCTTAAGATAGTGGGATCTTAAGAGTAGGGTGTAATCTTACAAAGTGTAAGGGGGAGTGATTAGTAAGGAGGTGAGCTCTTGCTGTCACTTGTAAAGGCTGTCAAGAGCCCGTTTAAATCTTGAAAAGCTAGTGGAACCCAACTGCCAAGTTGGAGAACTGGACGTAGGCCAAAAATTGGGCTGAACCAGTATAAACTGTATTGTTCATTAAAGTTTTTTTTAAAGCACAATTCACCCCCCCTCTTGTGCATTTCCTGCCTGTTTCAAGCTTTATGCAAATCAAAATTATTTTTCTCAAAAACACAGGAATTGGAACTGTATACCATAGCTGCTTCTTGAGCTCCAGAGAATGATTGATCAGACTCGTTCAGGTAGAGCTCTTGGTAGTCATCTTTCTCTTGTCCTTCTGTGTTGACTGAATCTTGGAAGGGTTCTATGATCTCTCCATCTTCAATTTCAGCTTCCAATTGCTCATCAACCATAGATATGCAACTTTGAAATTCAGATGAGCTGTCAACACTTTCAGTTTCAACAAGATGATTAGTGATATACATAGATTCAAGTGTATCCCAAATATCTTTAGCACTAGAGAAAAATCTGATTTTCTGAAAATCATTATCAGTTAAGCCTTTATGCAGAATTTGCATTGCTCTAATGTTTAAGGAAAACATTTTCTTGTCTTTTTCAATCCAATCCTTTCTTGGTTTGAAATCAAAATCATTTGTAAAAACATTCCACATATGATAATAAAATGACTTTATAAAACTCTTCATCCTAGCTTTCCAAAATCCGAAATCAATATCTTTAAGAAGAGGTGGAATGGTAAAGTCAAAACCTTCAAAAAACATATTACACCCAAAATCAGCCATGATCTTTTCACTTGAGATCGTTGGATCCTTTAAACAAGTAACCTGGCTCTGATACCAAATGTTAGTGCTGGCTGTCACCCAAGAGGGGGGTGAATTGGGTGATAGGATAAAAATTCAAAACTTCTCTTTTCTAAAACACAATGAAGGCAATCTTTAAAATTCTTTTAGGTTTATCACTGAGAGTATTTCAAAACATGAAATGCACTAAAGAGTATACAAGTTAGATATGCTGGAAACTAAGAGAGTTAAGGGAAGAGATAATGCAAACATAATTTATCCTGGTTTGGTCTACCCTGACCTACATCCAGTCCTCAGGCTCCACCTGAGATTTCTGTAACACCTGAATTTTTCTACTATATTATATCGATTTTTAATTGAATTACAACCACTTTTCAATGTCGAAAGCCTAAAAATACGGAAAATTTAAAACTTTTTCTTCTAAACATATACCAACCTTCTGATAGTTGGAATGGGCTTTTCGGACAAATTGATTCAACTTAATATTCTTATAAAATAAAGTGGTTAATAAAACAATTAAAAGTACGCTAATCCTTTTTAGGGTAACTAGTCTTAATTCATAATACTTGGGAAATTTAAATCTCTTAATAAATTTATACAATTCTATTTTCCATACTTTCTACTGATAATTTAATTTTACATCATATACAATAATCTTACTTTTCAAATTATAAAATTTAATTTCTTCATCTAGTCTCCTTCTAACATTCCTGCCTCATCTTAATCATCTCACTATCTCCCAGCTAAATCCTTCCAAACCTGCGTTACTGAAAATGTTTGGGGATGGGGGTGAGATTGGTAATCCCAATAGCAGTTTCTTTCATATGAGTTCATGCATAATAAATCATAAATCTTCACAATATGAATAATCTTTATCCTTATAACCTCTACCAACCACTACTAACGATATATTCATTAAATAGTGGAGGTACCTCTACCTGCAACAGGATTTCATAACCTCTGGCAAAGGGGGAGCAACCCACCTAAGCCTTGGAGTACTCCTCTCATAACCTCTAAGGAATAAAATTACCATTGCTACAGCTATTATGAAATTTATGCATGCAATGCGCTGTAATTAAATATTATATGAAATAAACTGCTACCTGTGTTCTGAGCTTACTCTTTACTGTACTCCTTTATCTCTTCGTACTCTTGTGGATTCAATCCCACTATCTTGTCCTATAAATATTTATGATATAAAATAATATATTAATATCTAATCTTAAATATAATAATTAAACGTCTCTCACATTCCTATCATACTACCCCTTTCTACTTCTAATACTATTAAACTTAAATTCCTAACTTAAATTATCACATTTCCAATCATTCACACACACAACAATTAACAAGAAATAGAGCATATAGCCTTGCAAATCAGTCGTTAATAATCTTTAATACAATATTTTAGCTCATTTCAAACAGTTTACTTCTTAAGATAACTTTCAACTTCAAACATAAGCACATGAGTATCTTTACTATTTTAAATTAACTAACCTTTACTATCAATCAATTAATAATCCAATAAACTCACATCCATTATAAGCTTTTAATCTTTAAATTCACTTAGCAACAATTAATTTCCAAGTTACTTACTAAATGCAATAATACATGTTTATAATTCAACTTAAAACTTTGTCCTAACCCTTAAAAATCCTTTAGCAATGAATTAACTTCCAACTAAACTTGCAAATCCTTAGCTTAACTTCACCAACCATAAACACTTAACAATGTTGATTTGAAACTTTAATCAACAAATCACTAATCCTCTTCCTTTTACCCAATTAATCCTACCTAAATTCCTAATCCAACTTTAACACCACTGTAGTCCAATAAAGATCATTCCAAGCCACAATTTCATCATTTCACCTCAAAGTATCCTTCACATTTCCTTATACTTCATTCCTATTAAATTAATATTATCATTTCCCCTTCCTTTACTAACAAACCAGCAGCCAATACAACCAGAATCATAACTTTAACACCTAAAACCTTCAATCAGACAACAAAATTAGCTTCCTATTTCTTGTTTACCCAATCGTCACCATCAGCAAAAATCCAGAAATTCACCTCTAATAATTTCCTATCAGTACACAATTCTTGAGTAATTTCAGTTCATCTCCCAAAACAAAACGAACATCAATAGTCCCTTTTTCCTTTCCTAGCCGAATCAGAACAGCAACAGTGAACAAGAAACAATGATCAAAATTCTAGAACCTAAGCTACAATAACCACCAATACACTTCCTACTCCCTTTTCTAATTCTTGTTTAGCAAAATATCAGTATAAATCTATATTCCCTGCACAACTCACGGCCAGGGCAGAAATCATAAGAGAATAAAATTAAACAATTACTATCAATCCAGACCTGCAACTCAATTAATCCAACTCTCCAATCCTTTCCTTCATCCTTCGGCCAAAACAGAACAGAACAGGAAATAAGAGTCAAGAATCCTAGTTGATTCAATTGCCTCTTGTTCATCATTTCCCTTTATGCTTGGATCAACCACACACATCAAGAAAAGAAAAGAAAAATCAAATAATCCCATAGGAAATGGGAGCTCGGCCAGCGCAGAACAAAGGCAAAGAAATTGAACAACAAATCAAGCAAATCAAGGATTCTTCAATACACACACTCAAACATCCATTCTAGCTTCCAATTAATGTGTATTTTATTCTAGAAATTTTTCTCCTTGGCCGAACGGATCCTACAAAACAGGGGAGAAGAAGAATTGCTCCAACAATTCCCTAACTTCAAAATCAGTCCTTCAATTCATTCCATAGGCTTAGAATTGCAAGAAATCATGAGTAATTAAGCTTTAAAACAACAAATTCCCAGAAATCCCGAATTTGGCCGTGGCATGAACAGTACCCGCCAGGAATTTTTGAAGAAATTTGAACCTATTTCATCCTCCCTTCCAAAATTAATACTCAAACAACCAAGAGAAAGGTTCAAGCACCATTTCAATGATTTCAGAGGCTTCAGAAACTACCTGAAATCTCGAAACATTTCCCCCCCATTGCACTCAAAATCGCGCCAGACAAAGAGGAGAATGGAGGGAAATAGCTTACCTGAACTTTTCCCAAGCTTACTTGATTGTTTTCCGCCGTGCGTCGCCGTCTATCGCCGCCGATTCGAGCTGAATCCGTCGCTGGAGGACGAAGAAACGGAGGAAGAAGGTGAGAGTATATGTGTGTGTGTGCTCTGGCCGAGAGAGAGAGGGAGTATATATTTTTTTCTTTTCCTTCAGGTGTGTATATACGTGGACAGAGGGAGTGTTTCGATTAAGTTAAAATAGAAAGGAAGTGGAAGAATGGAGAAGGAACACGTGTATGGCTAGTATTTAAAGGGATCTGATATTTATTTTTAACAGGTATTTTACTATCTTGCCCTTCCCTTTTTAATTGAGGATATTTTCAACTAGGGGCAGATATTGTCTTTTCCATTTTTCTAATTTATATTTTCTCTTAAATCATAATTTTATTTACCATTATAACTTGGAAATATACCTAAGTCTGTCCAAAATAATTCCTCTAGATATGTTTTAACTTCTAAATTTATTTATAAGACTTTCTAAATGTCAAGTAATATTCCAAGGTTCTAAATATTCCCTTATTTAAATTTATCTTGAAACTTAAATTTCATCTTACTAATTATTTTTCTTTATTTTCTAATAAAACTAACCCTTAAAATTTATTAAAGGTACCTATATCATCATAAATTTATTTTTAATGCTTTTTAATATTTTAATAACATTTCCTAAATTTTAAATAATTCCTTATTGTCTCTTTTCTAAAATTTGGGGTGTTACAATTTCCACTACCCTCTTGTTTAAACCGGGCACAAGAGAAGCCTTTACAATCCCACAAGTTTAGCCGGGAACTTGTGAAGCCTACCACAGGTTTTACGAACATAGGTTCACCTGCCAACCTTTTCACAGAGTTTTAGAATTCTCTCTAAACACTCCCCCTTACAACCCGTAAGGTTACAACCCTGTTTTTAAAGCACCAAGCTTTAGAACAACCTCAAACAATAGAGGATTTCAGATAATAGGTTCACTTAATGAACGGATTGTGATAATCACTTAAGTACAGAGGAATATATGATGAAATTACAATTCTAGAGCTTAACAGATTGAACAATGAGTAGTGCTCTAGCTCTCTTTTTCTAATTTACTTGACTCAACATTCTTTCATCATTTCTGGGCTCACTAGGTTTTGCTCTCAATCAGTGTAATCTACAATTCTGCATAAAGCCCTGTTCCATCGTTATTCTTATAGAAGCAAGTCTTGTTCTATTTATATCTTCACAGCTTGCCTTTTCTTTCAGCTTCATGTGGCCGTTTGAATATAGTCGTTGGAGGTCCATAGGCGTTGGCAATAAATGCTATTCTTCCTCTAATTCAAACTTCTGTTCTAGTTTCAACTGTTCATGAGTAGAGTGAGCTAGGAGCAAGATAGACTGCGCGTTCTGAACGTCTGCAACACTGTACTTGCATAGCAGCTTTTTCAGTAGCGCTAGCATGCTTTGCTATCGCTAACTGCATAGTATAATTCCTGCACTTGAGCTGTTAGGTAAACAAGTATTCATGTAATGCACAGCAGATGTTATCGCAAGCTTAGTCCATTAGCTCAATGTATCTGTTTATCAGTTTGTCTAAGTTATCACAATGAGCATTCTCCTATCGATAGCTAGATGCGTTATCGCTAGTGACCTTTGTTATCGCAAGTTTGTTTAGCTATTTGAGTATTTAAGATATTTCAATAAGAATACAGATATCGATAGCTAGACTTGTCATCGATAGCATCATTTGTTATCGCTAGCTGATTCCATTAGTACAAAGACTTAGTTCATTTTCTTGCTAGTTGTTCTTCCTTTCATTTATCCATGTTATCAATGAACTTCTAGCGATAGGATATTTCTTAGCGATAGATAAAGACTTTAGCGATAGATATTAACTTCTCATTTCTAAGTCTTCATTTGCTATTTCTTTCTATCTATCAGCGATAGGGATACACTTAGCGATAGAGATATTTATTTTAGTGTTCTGCTAAGTTTCCATCTGCTATAGTTGAGCCTTTCATTAGCGATATATTCTTACTCTAGCGATAGTGAAAGACTTTAGCGATAGATATTGACTTTGTTATTTCTAAATCTTCATTTGCTATTTCTTTTTATCTATTTGCGATAGGCTCTAGCTCTAGTAATCTGTTACCTATCAGATTCTACTTGTTTAATTCAAAGGTAACTTATACTCTATTTGCTTATGTTATCTATGGGGCCAGTCCTCATCAAAACTTAAGATTCTAACAGAATTGACACCATCCTTAGTTTTTTCTTGCATATTTAGCAACGTGCCAATTAGGTTATCACAGATGTTTTTTTCAATATGCATCACATCCAGAAAGTGCCTAACATATAAGGACTTCCAATATGGGAGTTCGAAGAATATGGACCTCTTCTTCCAACCACTTGTCAACACATTTTTAGCAAAAGGCTTGCCAAAATCATTCTCCAACGTGCTCACCTTTTCAAAAATGTCTTCCCCGGTCAATATCCTCGGTGACGTACCTTCTTCTGAGCCCCCGTTAAATGCCTTCTTCCACCCCCGCCAACGATGTTTTAACGGCAATGATTTAGTCGCATCGAATGGGTATCATCTTCACATATAGGGCACGCACCATATCCTTTGATGCTGTATCCGGACAAATTACCATATCCTGGGAAATCATTTATTATGTCAAACAACATGGCTCTTAATTTAAAACTTTCTTCCTTACAGCCATAAAAAACCGTCTCACCCGAATCCTACATATGCTTCAGGTCTTCAATCAAAGGATCCAAGTACACGTCTATATCGTTGCCGGGCTGTCTAGCCCAGAAATAATCATGGAAAGCATCATAAACTTGCATTTCATGATCAAATTTGGGGGGAGGTTGTATATCATCAGAATCACCGCCCATGTTCTGTGAGTACTACTCTGAACTCCATGTGGATTGATTCCATCAGTTGCCAATGCAAGCCGTAGGTTTCTTGGTTCTTCACCGAACTTAGGGTATTCATAATCAATTATTTGGGGGCATCTGCGGGGTGCCTAAGCTTGATGTCTTTAATCCTCTCATCAGCATGCCATGTCAAAAGTCTTGCAACTTCCGCATTACTGTACATGCGCTTGAATCTTGGAATGATCGGAAAGTACCATAACACTTTAGAAGGACTCTTACCTTTCTTTCCATACCTAGATGAGCTGCATTTAGGACACTTCTCTAACAACGCATACTGGTTCCGGAATAAAATACAGTCATTGGGGCATGCATGTATTTTCTCATATTTCATACCGGTCGACCAGAGAATTTGCTTTGCCTCGTATGTTTTCGAGGGGAGTACATTCGCTTCTGGGAGTATATCTTGTAGAGCGGACAACAGCGCGGTGAAACTTGCATCACTCTAACCATATCGCGCCTTCAGGTTATACAATTTAAGCACCATACTCAGCCTTGTGTATTTGCTGCATCCCACATACAAAGGCGTCTCTGCATCGCTCTTCAGTGTCTCAAACATTTCCGAATTCTCCTCACCCACCACGTTCAACATTTCTTCAAGATCATTGCTCTCATCACACATGTCTCTGTCAAGCACATTCGAAGCGCTACTAACATCAGGTACCCAGTCTCCGCATTCATCTTCACAGGTCTCACCATGATTTGTCCATCGTGTATAAGACGGATCGATTCCATGACAAGTTAAATGACCCAACAATTTAAGAGGACGGAGACGCTTTCTATACAAATACGACATACAGGGGCATACAATTCTGTTAGCATTCTCTACATGCTCAGCAGCAAATTCAATGAACTCTTTTGCTCCATCTATATATTGCCTTGTACGCAGATCACAAGACATCCATTTCCGATCCAACATGGTAATCTACTAAAGGAAAGTGGCAGTAAGATTTACATCATGACTTACTCATTACGTAGCCACCTTATGATGTTACTGAGAATGGCAAAAACGCACAAGAGGGGGTGAATTGTGCTTTAAATAAAACTTATCAACACAAAACAATCTTTTATACTGGTTCAGCCAACACAATGCCTACGTCCAGTTCTCCAACTCCTCGTTGGGTTCCACTATACCACAGGTTTTACAAAACGGGTTCACCTGCCAATCTTTACAACAGAGCTTTAGACTTCCCTCTAAACACTCCCCCTTACAACTTGTAAGGACACAACCCTATGCTAAAGCCCCAAGCTTTAGAACAACCTCAAACAGTAGAGGATTTCAATTAATGAGTTCACTCAATGAACAGATTTTGATAAACACTTAAGTACAAATGATCTCATTAAGACTAATAAATACTTTGAGCTTTTGTGAGCAGAGAGTAGATGGGAATATTGAATGCTGGTTCGTCTCTGTGTGTGTGTACATGAGTTCGTAGCTATTCATAAATGCTCAAGTCTTGATATTTATAACTCTTCACAGCTTGCCTTTTCTTTCAGCTTCTAGAGGCCGTTTGAAATTAGTCGTTGGGAGCTATTAGCCGTTGGCAATTAATGCTGTTCTTTATCTTTGTCAACTTTCTTCTCTTACTTCAATTAATCTTGCAGAGGATGAGCTAAGAGAGATACAGACTTTGAGTAACGATCACCTGCAACCATTGTACTTGCATAGCAGCTTTTTTAGTAGCGCTAGCACCCTTGGCTATCGCTAGCTTAATAGTGTAAGTCCTGCACTTAGTTGTTAGCTAAACAAGTATTCATGTGAAGCACAGTAGGTGTTATCGCTAGTGTGTTTTATTAGCTCAATGTTCAAAGACAATGTATTAGCTATATGATTATCTAAGTTATTTCAACAAGTATTTTTCTATCGATAGCTAATCATGTTATTGCTAGCAACTATGTTATCACTAGTTATCTTCTTAGCTTATTTTCTCAAAGACACTGTATTAGCTATCTGAATGTCTAAGTTATTTCAAGTATTCTGTTATCGATAGCTAATCATGTTATCGCTAGCTAACTTAGTTCATTACTGCTAGCTGTTCTAACATTCTCCCCCTTTGTGTTATCCATGTTATCTATGGGGCCTTAGTGATAGTGATATACTTGTACAGAGCTTAGCGATAGTGATATATTGTTCTTTGCTTGCTTAGGCTAGCTCAATTCATTATATTAGCGATAGTGAAGGTCTTAGCGATAGAGATATTGACTTTTCTTCAGATTATTGTTAAGTCTTCATTAGCTATTGTTATCCTAACCCTTCCATTTGTTTGTGATAGGTTCAAGCTTAGCGATAGTGTATCTGTTATCTATAAGATTTTACTTGTTCAATGTTAAGGTAACCTACATTCTTTTACTTAGTCATTTAACATGATTCTTATCTCAATTTATTCCAGACTAAGTTATATACTAATTGTTCATTTTACTTATGTTATCTATGGGTCCAATCCTCATCAAAACTTAAGATTCTAACATTCTCCCCCTTTTTGTTGATGACAAAATATAAGTAAAAACATATATAAGATAAAGCATGTACAGAGCATAAATTAAGACAAACATATAAGTTGTATTGACTTTGCAAAATAATTATATCTTTTCAGGATCAAAATTATCAGGATCAGCTAAGTATGAAATGTATGCAGAATGGTTCCTAAAGGCTAGGGGTTTTTCATTGTTGGATTTTGCTCTAGAGGCTAAGGTTATGTATTCTTTATCAGGTCCATCAGAAATAGAGGATTTAGAGTAGAAGAATTTGTCTTGTTCAATGGTCTGAGTGGGTTCAGCAAGAGAGACATCTTTGGAGGCAGCCTTAGACTTGTGAAACCTCCTTTGATATACCCATACTTTCTTCCCTTGAGCAATTTCCTTTGCTAATTTCTTTTTTCTTTCTGTAGCATCTTTCTCTGCCTTTTTCTTTGCCTCAGCAGCAGCCTTCTTAGGCTTAGCAGCAGCCTCCTTCTCTTTTCTCAAGGCTTCTGCAATAGCCTTCTTTTCTTCTTTTATCAACTTGGGAGGAGGAGCCACTCACTTGATCCTTTGTGCTCTTCCCTAAGGAGCCTTAGGAGAAGCCATAGGATTAATTTTGAAAGAGACCTCTTCTCTGGCTTTCCTCTTGGTCCTTTCCCCTTTCAAACCTTCAACTGAAGCTTTACTCTTGTTTTTCTCAGCGTCAAACACTAGAATCTTCTGAATATCATCTTTAACCTTATCTCCAGTGCTAGGCTTGTCTTCAATTGTTATTTCAACATCAGCTCCTGGAGGAATGACAGAAACTGAAACTGGCTCTGCAAATTTGACACTTAGAGGAATGCCATGCTTCTCCGCAATCATAACTACCTTGGCAAAACTGTCCACTTCTGGAGCATTAGGAGCTTGAGCTTCTTCTTCTTCTTGAGGAGGAGGAGGAGCATCAGAAGCTTGAGTAGGAGGCTCATTGAAAGCTTGAGGAGGAGGGGTCCTATGGTCCTCAGACTCCATATAACTGCAAGCAATGCCTCTTACTACTTCCTCAATCTCTTCAGCAACCATAGAAGTATCTGGAATATTCTCCCCCTTTTTGTCATCATCACTAAGGATAAGGGTTTGGCCAAGGTTTGGAGAAGAGATAGGAGGGTTAGTATCGCTAGTGGTTGTGGTAGGGATAGGAGTACTATCGCTAATAGAGGGATTAGAAATAGGGGTTGGTTGTGAGATTTGGGGAGTGTGTGTGCTGTGGTGTCTATCGCTAGGAAAGGGGTTAGCGATAGGGGTTTGTGGTGAGGTTGGGACTTTGGTGGTTTCTGGAATTGGAGAGTGGTGAGTTTAGGTAGGAGAATGGTGAGTAGGTGAGGGAGAGTGGTGAGTAGGGGAATGGTTTGATGATGTACCTTGAGGGTGAGAATACGCTGCCCTGTGCTTGATATTTTCAGAGACAAGGCAAAGGAAGTCTTCCAAATTTCTCACTTGTGCCTTAAGCTCCAGGATAGACTTCATCAATTCTGCTTTCTGAGCTCCCAAGGCCAGGTTGAAATCGGCAGAGACTCTGAAGATGATCTCCTCAATTGCATCTCTTGAGAGAATAGAAGACTTTGATAAAGCAGTAGGAGGAGGGAGAGGAGGAGCCCTTCTTGACTGAGCTTCTTCTTCAACTGAATTAGGCTGAGCTGAGGAAGAAGGAGCATAAGAAGCTTGGAATTGAGAGGGAAAAACACCCTATTAGCACCCACTGGAATTCTCATTTTCTTTAGGGTAGTGGTAGTGAGCTGCTTGCACTTCTTGTTCTCTCCATCCCCTAATGATTTAATCTTTGAGAATTTCAGGATGTGAGATACTAGTTGAGGATAGGGAAGAGGAACCTTGGGAGAATTGTCAGACAGGAACCTATGCATCTCCATTCACACCACCTGGCCTGGATTGAGGGGAACCTTTTGAATGAGGTTAGGCAGCCATTGGTTGTCAATCTTTGGAAAGCTGCTGAAGTTCCCTGACTTGTGAGTCATAATCCTTGTGTAGACATAGTGAAGGATCCTATTGATCACAAGCATATCAGCTGGCTTGTTGGTGTTTGTCTCATATATGTCCTCAAGCTCTTCTTCAGGATACTTCTCAGGCATATACCAGGTATTGTACTCTTCCCCAGAGATCTCTAAAATCTTGTTGATAGCCCTCCATCCAAAAATGAGGCATCTTCCTCTCACAATGGTTTCGAAGGAGATGTTCACAAGCTTCCCTTTCTTGTATTCTGGAAGGGGTTTCAGACTGGAGTAGAATGATCTCAACACTTCTTCATTATAGTCATTCTTCACACTCAGCCAATTCTTGTAGGGAAGCAGCCAAGCATCTAAATCAAAACCTTGCTACTTGAAGTAGTCCAAATCCACCCATACTGCAGCCCTATCTAGGGTTCCCTTATCTGCGAAGAATGTGCTTGGAGCTTCAAGAGGGTCTTCCAAACAGGGTACACCAGAGGAGGTTTCTTTTTGTCTTTTGGGGTTGCTCTCAACTACGTCTTTAGAGGATGAGACATTTTTTTGGGCATGCGACCTTTTTCTAGTGGATTTGGAAGAGGGATTAGCGCTAGAGGTTGCCTTGTCAATAGGAATTTTGGTTCTGGCCATTTTAGGGTTTAGGGAAAAGAGAGATTTGAGAATGTGTATGCTTGAGTGCTTAGAGAGTTTTGGAGTAGAAGAGAAATTATGAGTGTTCGTGAATGATGAATGCAAATGCAAATGACCCAATCTTATAAGTTTAGAGTTTACCACAATGAAGAACACTCGCTAACATTACGCATTCTGACTTGTTTAAGTGACTTGCTATCGCTAATAAGAGCTGCTATCGCTAGTAGGCATGATCCCACGCTGAGTGAGTGACTTAGGCTTATCACTCACTCCTTCCAGCTATCGATAGCTAACTTTGCTATGGATAATGCTTTTGGCTAGCGATGGCAATCTTAGCTCAAACTTAGCTTTGTCCTGCATATGCTAGCGATAGTGAAACTTACTATCGATTGGTCAGTCCTGCAAAACTTAAGATTTGGCACTCCGATGCCTAAGTTAGTGATTGATCTATATGAATAAAATGAAATCAAATCAAGAATTAAGTCAGAAATATTTACAACTCATTTGGATTCACCATTCCTAATTCTCTTCTAATGAATCTAAATTGGTCTGACCCAAGCGGTTTGGTGAAGATATCAGCAAGTTGCAAATTTGTTGAGATGAACTCCACCTTGACATCCTTCTTCTGAACATGATCTCTTAGGAAGTGATGTCTCACATCAATATGCTTGGTTCTGGAATGATGAACTGGATTCTTGGCCAAGCTTATTATGCTGGTGTTGTCACAAAGAATAGGTACTTCTGGGAATTCCAAACCCAGATCTCTTAGTTGATGCTTAAGCCATAGGACTTGAGCACAACAACTTGCTGCTGCAATATATTCAGCCTCTGTGGATGAAAGGGAGACACAATTTTGCTTCTTGCTAGCCCAAGAGACCAAACAGCCACCAAGGAATTGACATTGACCACTTGTACTTTTTCTATCGGTTTTAAAACCTGCATGGTCAGAGTCAGTATAAGCAAGAAGGTAATCTTGAGTTCCCTTGGGATACCACAGCCCAAGCTCTTGAGTTCCTTGTAAATATCGCAAAATCCTTTTTACATTGGTCAAGTGGGACTCTTTAGGATTTGCTTGATATTTAGCACACATTCCTACACTAAATTGAATATCAGGCCTACTAGCAGTTAGATAAAGTAAAGAACCTATAATCCCTCTATAAAGAGATTGACTAACTACTTTGCCCTTGGTATTCACATTAAAGCTGGCAGAGGTACTCATGGGAGTATCCTCATCTTTAGATTGCTTCATCCTAAACTTATTGAGAATCTCCTTACAATACTTGGTTTGGGAGATGAAGATGCCATCTTTCTTTTGCTTTATCTGTAGGCCTAGGAAGAATGTTAATTCTCCCATCATAGACATTTCAAATCCACCCTGCATCATCTTAGCAAACTCTTCACAAAGCTTTTCATTAGTTGCACCAAAGATAATATCATCAACATAAATTTGAACTATGAGCATATGTTTATCTTTATGCATGATGAATAAAGTAGTATCTAATTTTCCTCTAGAAAACCCTTTTTCAAGTAGAAATGTACTAAGTCTCTCATACCAAGCTCTAGGTGCTTGTTTGAAACCATAAAGAGCCTTTTTAAGTTTGTAAACATGGTCAAGCTTAGAGTTTTCTTCAAAACCAGGAGGTTGTTCTACATATACCTCTTCTTTGATATAGCCATTAAGAAAGGCACTCTTAACATCCATTTGATAAAGTTTAATATTTTTGATGCATGCAAAAGCTAGAAAAATCCTTATTGCTTCAAGTCTTGCAACTGGAGCAAAGGTTTCGTCATAATCAATGACTTCTTCTTGGTTATACCCTTTGGCAATTAATCTGGCTTTATTTTTGATAATTTGACCAGCTTCATCAAGTTTGTTTTTGAAAACCCATTTAGTACCAATAATAGGATGATTTCTTGGTTTAACTATTAAATCCCAAACTTGATTTCTTTTAAATTGATTAAATTCTTCCTGCATTGCAACTATCCAGTCACAGTCAGTAAGAGCTTCATCGACACAAGTTGGTTTAATTTCAGAAATAAAGGCAGAAAATTCCATTTCATTTTGTAGTTGCCTTCTGGTTCTAACACCTTTTGACATTTCTCCAATTATTTGTTCAGGAGGATGGTGCTTAAGATGTCTTATGGAAGATTGAGGCTCATTAGCTTCATCTTGATCATCTTTAGCTTCATCTTGATCATCTTTAGCATTTTCCTCAGCATTCACTATTGATGACTTTGGTGCTATCGATAGAGGAGGTCTTAAAAATTTTGAAAAATCTTCATCCTCTTTAACGCAATGTTGCTTTTCATGAGGAGTTTCGTCAAATACTACATGCATTGACTCTTCAACAGTTTGAGTTCTTTTATTATAGACTCTATATGCTTTACTCCTATTTGAGTAGCCTATGAATATGCCAATGTCAGATTTAGGGTCAAATTTACCTAAGTTTACCTTCCCATTGTTGTGAATGTAGCACTTAGATCCAAAGATCCTCAGATGACTGATGTTGGGCTTTCTTCCCTTGTAGAGCTCATATGGAGTCTTCTACATCCCCTTTCTGATATATGCTCTATTTGAGATGTAGCATGATGTGCTCATTGCATCTGCCCAAAACATTTGAGGCACTTGCTTCTCATTCAGCATGCTCCTTGCCATCTCTGTGAGCACTTTATTCTTCCTCTCAACATCACCATTTTGCTGAGGAGTACAAGGGGCAGAGAAGTTGTGTTCAATACCACTTTCATCACACAACTCCATGAACTCCTTGTTCTCAAACTCTCCTCCATGATCAGTCCTAATTGCTATAATCTTGGTGCCTTTTTCATTCTGCAATTTCATAGCAAGCACACAAAAGGCATCAAAAGTTTCATGCTTTGAGGAAAGAAACACAGTCCAAGTAAACCTTGAATAGTCATCCACAACTACAAGAGTGTATAGACTTCCACCTAGACTTTTCACTCTTGCAGGCCCAACTAAATCCATATGGATTAGTTCCAATGGCTTACTTGTGGAAACTGTCTTCTTGGTTTTAAACGAAGACTTTGTTTGTTTACCCCTTTGGCAAGATTCACAAATTAAATCATTCTTAGCCCTAAAACTAGGAATACCTATGACTAGCTCCTTTTTAACTAGCTTATCAAGTTGGGTAAAATTTACATGAGCTAGTCTCTTATGCCATAGCCAACAAGTTTCATCATTTGAAATAAAACATTTTTCTTCAAGTTGTTGGCATAAATCTAAAGTGTATAAGTTACCATTTTTTCTATTTGCTTTGGCTGACACTTAGCAAGTTATGGCAGAGACCATCTACTAAGTACATATCTTTGATAGGACCAACTTCACCAACTCTAGTGATCTTTCCACTTTGATTTCCACCAAAACTGACTTTGGCTCCATCTTTTATCACTAGATTGTTGAACTTGTCCTTGTCACCAGTCATATGCCTTGAGCATCGACTATCAATGTACCACTTTCCTTTGTTGGTTGCTTTAAGGCACACCTGCACAAGCTAGACAGATTTAGGTACCCAAACTTTCTTGGGTCCTTTAGGATTAGTCTTGAACTCTAGGTTTGTAAAAACCTTAGGCACATGAGTTCCTTTAGGAACCCACTTATAAGAACCACCAATTCCATATTTTCTTAGATTGAAAGTAGATTGAGTATGGCCCTTTTTGTTACAATAATAACAAAAACTATATGGTGAAGAGTATTCAGAAAATTTTCTAAAATGCTTTAAATAAGGTTTCACCTTGGGTTCTACCCATTTCGTTGAAGCTTTTTGCTTTGGCTCATAACCAATGCCAGTTTTGTTTCTAAAGATTTTTGGTCCTTTAAAATTACTTTTAGCATCTCTGAGCCTTTTGTAAACTTTTCTAAAGCATTTGAAAGCTTTTCTTTCTCCTTCAACAAGTTTTCACAGCTAGAGCAACTGTCAGAATTTGTTGTAGGAGGATTAGCTATCGATGGAGGACTAGCTATCGATGGCTCAACTCTAGGAGTTTGTGATAGCTTCTCTTCTATCGATTGTACAGAAGGAACTTTGGATGTAGAAGAAGAAATATTTTTCTTAAGTTCCTTGTTTTCTTTTCTTAAACCTATAACTTCTTTAGCAAGCTTAATTAATTCAGTATGCATTTCATCATACATGCTTTGAAGTTCAGAATAGGTAGGTTTAGAATCATATACCTCAGAGTCACTTTGCTCCTCTTGAGCAACTAGGCAGAGATTGGCCATAACCATTGGGATAGGCCACCTTTTTTATTTTTAACATGCACAAGTTTTTTTTAATTTGAATTAAATATTTTTTAAACAATTTTTAAATTCCAAAGAGCCTATCCCAATGCTTATAAGGTCATAACTGTTAGAAATCTTAAGTTTTGATGAAGTCTAACCCTGAGAAAACATAAGTGAAAGTTACCTCTGAATTTATCAAGTGATATCTAATAGGTAATAGAACACTATCGCAAGAGAAATTAGCTAGCGATAACAGGTTAAGCTATCGATAACTAAAGTGCCTCAGATAATAAACATTCAGATAGCTAGTGCCTGAGAGCAAGAGTCAAATGAGCTAACGTAGTTGCTAGCGATAATGGAATAAGTTATCGATAATAGGATACCCTGAAAATACTTTTGAATAATCATCCCAGTATCACTAAAGCTAATGAGCAAGCAAATGTCTAGCGATAATGAAAAAGTTATCGATAGAGGAAGAATATTTAATAACATAGCTAGTATGCTGAACATTGAATTAAACTAATATGCTAGCGATAATGCTTATGTCTATCGATAATGAGTGCTCAATAAAATTCCTTAACTGAATCATATATTATCTATCTCATTGAGCTAATGAACTTTGCTTGCGATAACAACTGCTGAGCATTTATATGATTACTTGTTTAGCTAACAGCTCAAGTGTAGAAATTATACTATGTAGTTAGCGATAGCAAAGAATGCTAGCGCTACTGAAAAAAAGCTGCTATGCAAGTACAGTTGTTGCAGATGTTCAGAACGCGCAGTCTAGCCTACTCTACGCATGAACAGTGAATCTAGATCTGAAGAATGATTCCAACGGCTAGCTCTCCAAGTCTCCAACGGATAGAAAGATGTAATACCATATATAAAGACTTGAAGATATCAGAAAGAAGATACATACGAACACACAACGCATTTACATGACAAGATAACATGAGATGAAAATCGAAGGCTCTGCACAGAGTATGAGTGATATTCATGTGAGCCCAGAAATGTTGAGATGAGCATACTTGTATAAAATTTGTATCTCTTCATTATATTCGAGTCTGTACTTAAGTGTTTATCAAAATATGTTCATTAAGTGAACACATTTATTGAAATCCTCTACTGTTTGAGGTTGTTCTGAAAGCTTGGTGCTTTAGAACAGGGATATTGCCTTACAGGTAGTAAGGGGGAGTGTTTAGAGGGATTCTAAACTCTGTAAAGGTTGACTGGTTATCCTGTATGGTAAAACCAGTGGAAAAGGTTGACAGGTGAACCTGTATTTGTAAAACCTGTGGTAGGCTTCTCTTGTGCCCGGTTTAAACAAGAGGATAGTGGAAATCTCAGGTGGAGCTTGAGGACTGGATGTAGGTCTGGGTTGACCGAACCAGGATAAACTCTGTGTGCATTATCTCTTTTCTTAACTCTCTTAGTTTCTAGCGTATATGAATTATATATATATTTCTTGTGGGTTTAATAGTCTTTAAAAAGCTTGCTTACTTTATATTTTAGAAAACAGAATTTCAAGATTTTATTCTATCACCCAATTCACCCCCCCTCTTAGGTGTCAGCCAGCACTCTCAATAACCATTGGGATAGGCCACCTTTTTTATTTTTAAATTGTTTTCGTTTTTTAGAAAGGCTGATTGTATTTTTAAAATTTGTTTGAATTATTTTAAAACAACATTTCAATACCCTGGGGCCTATACCAACGCTTACTAATTTATAAGCGTTGGGATAGGCCCCATTGAATTTAAAAAATATCTAAAAATTATTTTTTAATTGTTTTGCCATTTTGTAAAATGCCTCAGTTTTTTTTAATTTGAATTAAAAAAACTTAAACAATTTTTAAATGCCAGGGGGCCTATCCCAACGCTTATTAACTTATAAGCGTTGGGATAGGCCCATTTGCATGTAAAAAATATTTAAAAATTCTTTTTTAATTGTTTTTCCATTTTTTAAAATGCCTTAGTTATTTTTTAATTTGAATTAAATATTTTTTAAACAATCTTTAAATTCCATATGGCCTATCCCAACGCTTATAAGGTCATTAGCGTTGGGATATGCCACATTTTTTATTTTTAAATTGTTTTCCATTTTTAAAAAGCCTGATTGTATTTTTAAAATTTGTTTGAATTTTTTTAAAAAAATTTAAATACTTTGGGGTCTATCCCAACGCTTACTAATTTATAAGCGTTGGGATAGGCCCCATTACATTTAAAAATATATTTAAAATTTATTTTTTAATTGTTTTGCCATATTTTAACATGCATAAGTTTTTTTTAATTTGAATTAAATATTTTTTAAACAATTTTTAAATTCTAGGGAGCCTATCCCAACGCTTATAAGGTCATAACCATTGGGATAGGCCACCTTTTTTATTTTTAAATTGTTTTCGTTTTTTAGAAAGGCTGATTGTATTTTTAAAATTTGTTTGAATTATTTTAAAACAACATTTCAATACCCTGGGGCCTATACCAACGCTTACTAATTTATAAGCGTTGGGATAGGCCCCATTGCATTTAAAAAATATCTAAAAATTATTTTTTTAATTGTTTTGCCATTTTGTAAAATGCCTCAGTTTTTTTTTAATTTGAATTAAAAAAACTTAAACAATTTTTAAATGCTAGGGGGCCTATCCCAACGCTTATTAACTTATAAGCGTTGGGATAGGCCCATTTGCATGTAAAAAATATTTAAAAATTCTTTTTTAATTGTTTTGACATTTTTTAAAATGCCTCAGCTATTTTTTAAATAATTTTTAAATTTCATATGGCCTATCCCAACGCTTATAAGGTCATAAGCGTTGGGATAGACGCCATTTTTTATTTTTTAAAAAGCCTGATTGTATTTTTAAAATTTGTTTGAATTTTTTGAATTAGATATTTTTTAAATAATTTTTAAATTTCATATGGCCTATCCCAACGCTTATAAGGTCATAAGCGTTGGGATAGGGGCCATTTTTATGTTTTAAAAAGTCTGATTGTATTTTTAAATTTTTTTTGAATTTTTTTAAAAAAATTTAAATACTTTGGGGCCTTTCCCAACGCTTACCAATTTATAAGCGTTGGGATAGGCCCAATTGTATTTAAAAAATATTTAAAATTTATTTTTTAATTGTTTTGCCATATTTTAAAATGTCTCAATTTTTTTAATTTGAATTAAATATTTTTTAAACAATTTTTAAATTTCAGGGGGCCTATCCCAACGCTTATATGGTCATAAGCATTGGGATATGCCCCCTTTTTTATTTTTAAATTGTTTTCATTTTTTTAGAAAGGCTGATTGTATTTTCAAAATTTGTTTGAATTATTTTAAAACAACATTTAAATACCCTGGGGCCTATCCCAATGCTTACTAATTTATAAGCGTTGGTATAGACCTAACTAGGTATTTTTAAATGTTTTTTCTTTTTTTAAAATCAATCAGTATTTTTAAAATTAGTTTTAGATATTTTTTAAATAAAATTTAAATCATAGGCCCCAAATTATTTAAATGTTGTTTTAAAAAAATTCAAAAAAATTTTAAAAATACAATCAGGTTTTTTAAAAAATGAAAAACAATTTAAAAATAAAAAAGTGGGCCTATCCCAATGCTTATGACTTATAAGCGATGGGATAGGGCCCCTGGAATATCCCATTACTTATAAGGTCATAAGCGTTAGGATAGGCCCACTTTTTTATTTTTAAATTGTTTTTCGTTTTTCAAAAAGCCTGATTGTATTTTTAAAATTTTTTTGAATTTTTTTAAAACAACATTTAAATACTTTGGGGCCTATGATTTAAATTTTATTTAAAAAATATCTAAAACCAATTTTAAAAATACTGATTCATTTTAAAAAAAGGAAAAACATTTAAAAGTACCTAGTTAGGCCTATACCAACGCTTATTTCTTCATAAGCGTTGGGATAGGCCTACTTATATATTTTTAAACTGTTTTCCAATTTCTAAAAAGCCTGTGTGTATTTTTAAAATTTGTTTGAATTTTTTTAAACAATATTTAAATACTTTGGGGCCTATCCCAACGCTTATAAATTATTAAGTGCTAGGATATGCTTATACCTATACCATCACCTTTTTTTTAAAATGCTGGTATAGGTCATATGATACCTATCACATCATTTGCGTTTTGTAAGCGCTGCTATTGTTGCGCTGCAATAGAGTATTTCTGTAGTAGTGAGAGGGGAAACCATAGAGGAAGAGACAGAATATGGTTAGGTCTCTGATCCCAACCAGTCTAACCCCAACCTTAGTAGCTAGAAATCCAACAAGAATTCCAAAAGGTCCCAACGAATTTAGAAGATATCTGTGTAGATGATTATGATCTTGAGGACCGGTTGATTGCCAATATACCCATATAAGAGATAGAAGGGTTTCTAGATACTGTAGTGGTAGAGACCAGAATTGTCCTCGATGATCATCTTCAAGGTCAACTGGATTCGAAGTTGACATTTGAAGGTAAAAAATTTAAATAATATGTTACTAAATTAAAGAAATTTTAATAGTTAATTAATTTGAAATATTATACAGATACGAGATCCTTGTAGCCCAATGTTATGGCATCTCCTCGTTAGGTGGGAGATTGAGGGTTTGATCCCACTTGTAAACTTCAAGCCGTTAGTGCTTGCCTCTTTAATTAAAAAATTTTTGCAGATCAACGGGGAAGGTTGACTAGTAGGGAAGTTGGATGTGACTGGTGCGAATCAGTTGGGTGGGGCCTACGAGTTGTGGTGCATTGGAATGAGGATATAGACCAACCTATAGAGGGTGGAGGCCATTTATTCAACAGTTTTTGTTCAATCTAGGAAATAATTGGATGCAGTTTCCAATTAACTACAAGACTTGGAGACATGTGCCATGAAACAAGAAGGACGATGCTTGGAATGAGATCGTGAAAGTAATAATTTGAATTAGTAAAATACATGAATTTAGTTAATGTGAAGTTTTAATTCGTTTATAATTTTATACATTTTGAGTCTAATGTATTTAATTAAAGAAAATTTGCAAAACAAGTTTGTAGTACGACATAATAGGAAGTAGTATGGGTTCATGAAGATCAAGAAATGTGTGGAAGAGCAAGAGGAATCATCTATTCCACGATAAGGAAGGAGATGGGAATAGGACCTTGGAGGAAATGGTGGTACAGAAGGAAGGGTAAATAAGATATTAAATTATGTTTATTCAATAAAATTTATTATATGAAGTAGAACACAAAAATGTGAGTGTGTTTTAGGTGATGGTTGAGCACACAATAGGCTCAAAGACTATGCAAGTTTGATAATGTTGATTGGTTTATTCTATATATGAATTTATTGATTTACAGTTCTAATTTTGCAAGAGCAAGAGGCGGAAGAAGTGGGTTGGCAGACAAATTATGGGGAGCTATAAGTAGTAATCCATATATATAAAGATAGTACTCCCATCTCTAAACATATAGAGCGACATATTGTGAGTAATTTAATTGATATGAAATGATATATTTATTAATTATACTTAATTGAATAAATAATTCATTTTTATACATGAGCTTATTCAGCAGACACAGGTGGAGTTGAGAGAGCCAACATGCAGAGGGAGGAAATGAGTCACAGGGGTTGCAGGATCCTACATCTGTCCTAAAATTGGCACTCAAGACTGTAGAGCACCCAAGTTGGGTCCAAGAAATTGGGCTAGGTGTATAGCATAGTATGGTTTTGGGAAGTCCCGTGAGTCTGGGGCTGGAACTTCTCAAGGTATTAGGAGGATAAGGCCATCATCCAAGGAGCATATGCATGAGGAGGTTACTAGGGCAGAGGCTTAAGTTGAGGTCAGGATGACCACTTACTTCTAGAGGTAGGCAAATGTGTTTGAGAACTAGTCGGACGAGTGGTGTGAGGCTATGAACACACTACTACATATGTCATGGAGAGGTCATTTCCTGGAGTTCCACTACCTATGCTGTGGTCGAGCCACCCCACCTCCACCTTCATCATGGGAGATGTCATTTTCTGGAGTCGCGATGATGCTATCAATTCTAGGGCTTGAGATGATAGAGGACATGATGCAGATGCTCTGTAAATTTTTTAATTGTTAAAAGACTAATTTGTTTTTAAATTTGAACTTTTTTTAAAAATTTGGATCTATATATGTTGTTCTTGTTCGTGTTCCATAATTTTTAATTAATTATCTTAGTGTTTTCATTATTGCAAGCTTATTATTTTAAATATCATTTTCATTACAAAAATTTTGTGATTATGAGTAAAAAAAAACTAAAACATTTTGTACCTGTATTTGTCATCCAAACTGCTACAAACATGGTAGATTCGAAAATTAAGTTTTCCTCCAATGCCATACAATCAGTAACAGTTAGTGTAGTGATTACTAACTATTAATGATTATTACAAATGTCTAAAATTCAGAATAATTAATATTGTGTTTTTATTATTATAATTTTTTTGAAAAATCAAAATTAATGTAGCAGTTTTGTTGACACAACCGCTACAAAATGTCACAATGTCTTCCCCCAACGGTACAAATTTACAATAGTTCTGGTTTATCTCAACTAAAAGTTGAACATTGGAATTCTCAGTATATTAACCATAGGCAGTGAATACAATGGAAAATCACAAATTCCTACTCTTCTAACATACTTTTCTCTATTACAACCAAAGCATGGACAAGTCATGGATAAAGTTTTCCCAAAGAAGTTGAACCTATTTAGCTATATTAAATGTTTTCTTAGATTTTGTTACAACTCATGCTAGTTGTAACAAGTGATTTTGTGTTTGTGTCCCAAATGTAAGTGTAAGAAGAACCATCCACAGAAAATTGCTAAAGGACATTTAATTGTGAAGCCTTTCCCAGAAGGATATATGTTTTGGGGACTAGATGAAGAAAAACCAACATTGTTTATGATCCATTCACTAAAAGTTTACAAGCAGCATTACAATTAGGTGATGATGACGACCTGATCAATGATGTTGTTCGTGATGCTTTTGGCGTTCATGATGACAACTTCATCCAAGAAGTAAAATGATGTCACCTAGTGTTTAATAGGAACGACACATCTTGTGAGTCTTACTAATGATGGACGAAGCAGATAAGTCTTTATATCCTAATTGTGAGAAGTACTCTAAATTATCTTTTTTGGTTAAATTATATCATTTTATGGAGCAAAAAAATTATAAACAAGCTTAGCTTGAACTACGAAAAAATTGATGTGTGTTCAACGATTGTATGTTGTACTGGGGAGATGATGTTGAAAGGGAGACTCGTAAACAGTGTCACACTTCCAAATACAAGCCAGTGGGAAGGGGAAAGGTAAAATAAGAAATCGGCAAAGATTCTAAGGTACTTTCCTTTGTAGCCTTAATTGCAAAGATTGTTTGTATCTTCAAAGACAACTGAGCAAATGAGGTGGCATAGTGTTGAGAAGAATCTGGATGGCAAATTAAGACATCCCTGTGACAAAAAAACATGAAAAGCATTTGACAGTAAATTTCCGTCATTTGCTGCTGATCCAAGAAATGTTTGTCTGGCTCTCACAACTGATGGATTCGATCCTAGTGTTGTACAACTTGCCTCCATGGATGTGTATGAAGTAGAGCTCCTCTATTTTGTCCATAACCATTCTGAAGAAAAAAGCACCTGGTAATGATATAGATATCTACCTCTAACCGCTTATGGATGATTTGATAGATCTATAGAATGATGGTGTAGAAACATATGACACATTCGACAAGACTATTTTCAATTTACGAGAAGCTTTGATGTGGATGATCAGTGACTTTCATGGCTTAGGGACATTAATTTGATGGAATGTATGAATGTGCATACTAGCCTTACTTTCCTGACTTGCAATTTTGATTTTGGCCTAGTCCTCCTCCTACACAGTCAAAAGTGGTGCTTCATGGGTCATTGGCACTTTTTAGATGAGAGACACAAGTTCTGATTGTAGTGCAAGCATTTTAATGGGAACCAAAAGATTTGTAGTGGTTCAGTAAATAATAACCGCTACAAAATGCAGCCGTTATCAAATATGTTACATCAACCACTACAAATTGCACGTTGGCACCTATGGAAACCCCTTCCTCATCTCATTTTTACACAATTATCCTTCTCCTCTCTCCTCCTCTCCTTATAATCCTTCTCCTCTTCTCCTCTACTTTCCTTTGAAAGTGGCAGGAGTGCACAAGAGGGGATGAATTGTGCTAATTAAAAAATTTAGGACACTAAGGCACAAGCTTATACTGGTTCATCCTAACTCTTGGCCTACGTCCAGTTCTCCAACCTCAGTTGGGTTCCACTAATAACTTCAAGATTAAAATAGGCTCTTGAATGCCTTTACAAATGACCTCTCAGTAAGAACTCTCTCTTACAGATCACTCCCCCTTACACTTTATAAGATTACAACCTACTCTTAAGATCCCATTATCTTAAGAGAAAACCTCACTTGAAATGTGATTATAGAAAACTTGCTCACTCAATGAATTGATTGTGATACACAATGAAGTACAAAGACAATGAATGAATATATCTAAGAGTAGGTGAGTATTGAATGCAGTAAGTATAACTCCAATGTATAATCAATGTAAGCAATCAATGTCTTTCACAAACTTCTTCACCAAAGCTTTTATACTCGTTTCTGGAATTTTGCCCATTGGTGAAATTATAGCCGTTGTGGCTTGCTCTTCGTTCAGAGATGATAAATTTGATGGAGTGTTGAAATGAATATGTTCTATGTTTGATTTAACCTTTGTTGATATGGTGCACCTCAGGGTCAAATGCAAGAAAATATGTAAAACCAAGGCTTATGCAATAGTGGCACAACCTCGAGTTGTCTCTCAAAGGAGTCAATTTATTTTGATGCCTAGACTAAACTAAATGCAAAAGAAAGCTATAAAATCGGGGTTTTGTCATTGAAATGATGTTTTTGGTATTTTTGAGTTAAGAAATGTATATTGACTTGTTTTTGGGTTTTAAAATAAGGAAAGCACAGTAGATTGTTTTTAAAAACTATTTAATGAAAAAGGGTTCTTGGTGAAAACTTTGCAATTATCATAGCTTCTCAAATGAATTGGGAGTTTAAAATCCAAGTCCAAATGTATTTAACCAAAAGCAATCGCTTAAGCCCAACTATCCTAATTACCAATTGATTTGGTAACTAGGTAATTGTTAAAAATCGCTTGGTAGTGAGAGTCCTTGATAGAGAAACAATGAGTCTCTTCTTGAAGGTGTAATTTGACTCTTCAAGATTGGACCTAGTGTCTAGTGCTAAATGTAATGAACAAATACACTAAACCAAGCTAGCAATCCAAAGGAGATAAGCAATTCTACCACATCAATTGAATGATGCCAAGATACAAACACTAAGGTTTATGCACATAAAGGAAATTGCCAAATTACATACATAACCCAAAGGAAAACTATCACAAATAATAGAAATCCCTAGTGTATCATGTTCCAAAATCACATTCACAAACAAATTACAAGAATCTTGAACATGTAAGTGAAATTAGACATAGAAGAACACTAATTAACTCCCCTAAATGAGTCCTTGAAGCTCCGGTTGCAAAATCCACCAAGAATCCCCAATGCTTTAGCCACTCATCCTCTTGAGACCACAACAAATGCTTAGGCCTTCTTGCTCCATGAGAAGTGAATGAACCTGAGGTGAATAGGCCAATGAAAGGTAGAGATGGTGAAGATAATGATTGGGTAATATGTGAAAGGTGAATATGGGAGGAGAGGATGCAAAAGGTGTGTGTATGGTATGTGTTGGTGGTGTAAATGATGTAGGGAATGAATGGGTGCTTCAAGAGAGATGAAGATGGTGGCGTGAATCAAGTAAGGATGAAAGGATTCTCTTGGGAATGGTGTGAGGATGAATCTGGAATGAGGGATGGAGAAATGGCGTGAAGAATGGGTGGATGATTGTTGTGTGTATGGATGAATGAAGAAGGATGGAGAAGATGTATATGGTGGCTATGTAATAGTTGTTCTGGGCAAACAAGAAGAAGATGGTGACTGCAAAAATGGCTGAAGGTAGGGTGAAGAAGGTGATGGTAGAGCTATGAGATGAAGATGGTCGAATGGGTGGATGATGGATGAATGATGGTGAAGATTGGAGAAGAAGAGGGATGGCGATGTGTGTGTGGATGAAGGTGAATCACGTTTTCCATGGTGGCTGTCTCGTTTTTGGGAGGTTTTGGGCTATTTTGGGGCTGAAAGAATGGCTAAGGGCATGTTTGGTTGCTGAAAATAAAGCCCTAGATCAAAAGGTTTAAGTTAGATCTCTAAGTGAGCTTTCAAATGGGGCCCTTACTCATCTAATTTCTATTTATAAAAATTGAAAAATAAATCCAACAATTTTTATCTCATCTTTTCCCTCCTTTAATCTCCCAAATTACCTAACTTGACCTTGCCAACTGAGATATGCAGTGCCACAATACCAAACTGTAATTTCTGAAATTCAGGTACTAAACTGTAATTTCTGAAATTCATGCCCTATCCCTTCAAAAACTCCCTACAATGACAAATGCAAGCACAAATTGTAATATCTCAAGTCCATAAATAAAAAAATACAATAGTTTAGACTTTAAAATTCTTAATTAAACACTAAAGTGCAAATAACTCAATGCATTGGAACTCTAAATGTAAAAGTGTTTGAATTGCCATGTATTAGCCTAGGACAAATGCTAATTTACTATAATTAGTGGGTCAAAATACAAAATAATCAGGTGCAATAAGTGTTGTCTTAACTCCCTTATACATGGATTGCTTTAGTTCTTCTCTCCTCATTAATTACAGAAACCTTTTGTTGATTCAAACGACTTAATTCTTGAGTCTAAGAGTGTAATGTAAACTTCCCAAAATGGGTTTAACACATTTTGTACATAAAAAGCTTCATCTTTGAATTGCATCGCTACATCGATCATATGACCCCAATCGATCATTGATTCAGGTGTCTGATCGATCTCATATGGATTAGGCTCAGATCAGGATTTACATCACTTAATAGACACTACTACAGAATAGGGCTATTGCGGCGCAGCAATAGTGGCGCTTATACATATAAGCACCGCTATAGGGTTTAAAAGACCTATACCGGCGCTTACTTAAATAAGCGCCGCTATAGGTCTAACCTATCCCGGCGCTTATAAAACTAAGCGCCGCTATAGACTTTACATATTAAATTTTTTTATTTTTTTTACTAGAAAATCTATCCCGGTGCTTGTGTCTGTAAGCGCCAGGATAGGTTATTAATATAAAAATTTAATATTAAATATTAATATAATTATTTAAATATTAAATAAAATATTTCTATTCATTTTTAATAAAAATTACTTTTTTAGAATTTTAAAAAATAAAATAATAATTAATAATTAATATAAAAATTTCATATTAAATATTAAATAATTAATTAAAAATTAAATATTAATTTGTATGTTTTTAAAATATTACGTGCACCTATAGCGGCGCTTTTTAAAGAAAGCGCCGCTATAGACAAAAGAAAATGGAGGGAAATTTTCCCCCCATTTTTTTATTTTGAATTTATAACCTATAGCGGCGCTTTTTAAAAAAGCGCCGCTATAAGTGAAAATTTAATATTAAATATTAAATAATTAATTAACAATTAAATATTAATTTGTATTTTTTAAAAATATTACTTGCACCTATAGCGGCGCTTTTTAAAGAAAGCGCCGCTATAGGCATCAAAAAATGGAGGGAAAGTTTCCCCCTTTTTTATTTTGAATTTATACCCTATAGCAGCGCTAAAAAAAAGGGGGAAACTTTCCCTCCATTTTTTGATGCCTATAGCGGCGCTTTCTTTAAAAAGCACCGCTATATGTGCACGTGACTCTTTCTTATTTATTCTCTCTTAACACATTCCACTCCCATTTTTTCTTCTCTCTTCTTTCTTTCTCTTCCCGTCCCACTCTCTCTTCTCTCTTCACAAGGGATTTTATCAACAACTTGTAAGTTTCTCCTCCTTTCCTCAAATATTCTCTCTTCTATCTTAGCTTCTCACCATTTACCTCTCTATTTTTTCGCATATCGCACTCTCTCTCTCTCACTGCCATTTCTGGAGAAATCATTTACAGTTGCAGATTATGGAGTTCCAAGTTTACAGGTGATTTCACGAATCTCAAATGGTAGAAGCTTTTTTTCTTCGGTACCTAGATTTTTTTGTTTCTACTCATTGTATAGGAATGGGAAAAGGGAAAAATAATTTGGATTTCTTGTTTCTACTCATTGTATTAAGTTACAACACTAAGCACATAAAATGGAAAAAGGGAAAAATAATTTGGATTTCTTGTTTATACTCGTTGTATTAAGTTACAACACTGAGCACATGGAAAACCATTCTGAATTAGGAGTATTTTGCTTTTTGTTGAGTTCCAGTGCTGAAATTTTCGCACTGATGTAGGTACGTGTGAAAAAACAATATTTGTTTATTTTTTTTAAAAAAATAAAACATATAGCGGCGCTTTTTAAAAAAAGCGCCGCTATAGGCCCTCCAGAATTAAAAAAGAAATTTAAATTTAAGGCCTAAAGCGGCGCTTTTTAGTAAAAAAGTGCCGCTATAGGGGTGACCTATTGCGGCGCTAGCAAGGAAAGAAAACCGGACTGGACTGGCCAATTCGACGGGTTCAAACATGAACCGGCCACTGGTCCGGTCCGGGCGAGCTGGAAAACCGAAGGTGTCATTGAACAGGACAAGGAATGGGTCGACTCGGCCAACCCGGGGGTTCAACCGAGTTGGCCCTTTTTATAAAAAAAAAATAATTTTATTTTATTATAATTCACCTAATTACTAACTTTCATTTCACTCAATTTTAGAAATTAGGAAACTATAATGCTTTAAATATTATTTTACTTGCATATACTTAATATTTTATTATTGTTACTCTTAATATTTGTATTGTAGTCTGTGGATTGTAGAATAATATTTATTTTCACGTGTAATCAACTAATATTTTCTCTTTTTTCCTTTATAGAAACATTAAAATATTCATATTTGATGAATCATGCATACCTATCTACATTTACATTTTGATATTAGTGATTATTAATGTTAATATCAATAAAATTTTATTATTTTAATATAATCCGGTCTGACCCCGATCCGACCATTTACCCTTGAACCAGTGCCTCATCCGGTTCAATGCCCGATCCGGTTTTTTGAACCTTGGGCGCTTGTTATAAAAAGCACCGGGATAAGCCATTTGACCTATCGCAGCGCTGGCTATAGCGACACTTCATAAGCGCCGCTATAGGGCCTAAAAAAGCGCCGCTATAGGCTATTTTTGTGGTAGTGAGATAGATTAGAATTCAGGGTGCCTGATTGATTACAGGGGTCGCTGATCAATTTGGCTTATATAATCGATTAAGTTTAGATTACTTCATACTCTTATGATCGATCACTCACTACTCTCTGATCGATTATGGAACTCTGATCGATTAGCCTGAAATTAGACTTGAATTATATCTTGGACTTCCTAATTGATCACAGGGAAGGCCTGATCGATCAGACTCAGCAGTTCGATCACTCTAAGTTATTCATATTTCTCTAATCGATCATATTGAGACTTTTGCTTATTTTTTACTTCTCTGATCGATCAAAGGATAGCCTGATCAATTAGGCGCCTATGTTTCAAGTCTTCATTTACTCTAATTTGACTCTGATCGATTAGGCAATACTTAGTGTTTCTATTAGTTTGTTTCTAAGTTTATTCCTAATCTATGTTCAACCTTTCTATCTGCCTTAATTATGTTTAGTTATCATCAAAACTCATTATTCTAACATCCTTAACCAACGGTAGTTTTTTTAAATCTTTATGTCATTTAGTTAATTTACTTATAAATAAAAAATTATTCAATGTTATTTCTAATTTTTTCTTCTATTATTTTGCTTGCATAGTTCAACAATAATCAGTCTTACTTATAATTAACTACATAGTTTAACTATCTATAAAGAACATAAAAATTGAATTGAAATTTTAAAAAAATAAACTTATTTTAAAACAATCAATTATCTAACAATATTTAATTGAAAAAATATCTAATTTTAATTATTCTAAAAATGTTTAATCATTATTATTTTGTTTAATTAAATTTGTATCCAAAAATGAAATGTCAAATTTTTTAATTTTTTCCCTCACAAGACATTTGTAGGGTTACCAAACCATTACAAATTTTATATCCTTCTTTCAATGAAAATAGAATTTCAAAAAGCCCACCAAATTGTGACGGTTTTGAAAAGGCTAAAGTATGCTTTTAGTCCTTTATATTTACATCAAGTTTCATTTTAGTCATTTATGTTTGAAAAGTATACTTTTAGCCCTTTATGTTTACACCAAGTTTCATTTTAGTCCTTTATGTTTGAAAAGTATACTTTTAGTCCTTTTTACTGACACCGTTAGTTTCATTTAACAAAAAATGCTAACTTATCAAATTTAAAAGGTGATTCTATAAATAAATGTAGATAAAAATGACTAATTTTTAAAATATAAGAATGATTATACTTAAAAAATTAAATGTAAGCATTTTTTGTTTACAATTAATTATAAAATTACCTTTTAGATTTGGTGAGTCGGCATTTTTCGTTAAATAAAACTAACGATGCTTGACAAAAAGGACTAAAAGTATACTTTTCAAATATAAAGGACTAAAATGAAATTTGATGCAAACATAAAGGACTAAAATTATAGTTTTCAAACATAAAGGACTAAAATGAAACTTGACGCAAACATAAAGGACCAAAAGTATATTTTGAAAATGTGAAAAATTCGCATTTCAAATTTTGGAGCCATATTTGTCACGGGCCCAATAACTGTCACAAATGTGTTCGCTATGCAACAAACCGGATTTTTGGACTGGTTCTAGTAACTAGGGGTGTTCATGGGACGGGACGGGAACGGGACGACCCCATCCCGTCCCATCCAGTTGAAAGGCATACGGGATGGATTTCTCGTCCCATGTCCCGTCCCGTCCCGTAGTTATCCCGTCCCATTCAGGATGGGACGGGACGGGAATTTCCCGTTTGTTTTTTTTAAATAAAAGTAAAATGCCATTTTCACATGAAAAATATGAGTTCAATATTGCACCAACAAAATTTGACCACAGGCTTTTACAAAATAGTATTGCTCTAACAATTTTTTTGTCTTGACAATATAATAAACCATAATCAAATTCAACATATAATAACAAAAACACATCTAAATTAAGTCTAAAAGAAACTTTCATATTAATACATAAATTTTAAATTAAAAACATGTCTTTAAGACTTTAATAAGATCCACGTTTCACATGAGGCTTTGTTGTCCACACATTCCTGATTTCTCCCATTCCTTTGCCACAAATATGATGCAAAACAAAAAAAATGCATGTTATTATTCACATGTAAGGCGTGATAATTTGAATGTACAAAGAACAAGTATTTTGATGCAAATGAAGCTGGGCTATGTAATATGGACACACAAGTTTTTTGGGCTATGTACATTCCGGAATTGGCTTTTGGTGAGGGTACTGATGTAAACAAAAAAAATTGTTGTGCTACACTCATAAATATGGACATGCTGAGCTATGTAAAATTTACAAAAAAAATATATAGTACTAGTGGGAGGGGATGGGAATGGAACGACCCCATCCCGTCCCGTTCTCGTCCCGCAACCAAAAATTTGTCCCGTCCAGAAAAATTTTGGGACGGGACGAGATCGGGACGGGAAATTTTTGAACACCCCTACTAGTAACGGCTTTTCTATGTTTGAATTGCAACAAATGGTTTCCAATCTTACAATGGTTTCGTCCTATTGTGCAACAATTCCACAAAACCGTTACAAAATCATTTCTTATGGACAATTTTGTAACAGTTTGGCCAACTGTTACAAATCTCGTTTGCAGTGGTTAAAACCGCTACAAATCACCAATTTTGTTTTGGTTGAACACAACAAGTAGTCCAATGCTTATTTGAAACCGACTAATTCGAACTCGAGGGTAGGAGTGTAGCCCTGTTCAGTGTCAAGCACTAATAGCAAGCTTATGGATCACAAGTAGTATAAAATATCCCTCCCTCAAAGACTTGAATTAAAATATTGACCAAACAAAAGGCTAAGTGATTTCAATCATGTTGAACTAAGAAAAGATTTTTGGTTGGGCAATGAAAAGGTTGAAATCTGTTTTTAAAACTAAAACGTGTTTAAAACAATTGTTCTTTGAATTCAAGGATTAAAAGAGGTTTAGGACTATTTATCCCCATTGCATTTCATAAAACTTGAAGAACTCCCTCTCAAATAGTTTTTTCCATGAATATATGTACTTGTCTAAAGTTAAAAAGTACTTGACTAAACTCTCTCAAGTCAAAATCAAGTTTATCTTTTCATTAAAATGTATAATCTCTTGCTATAAGTAATGAAAATCCACTTGAAGAACCAGCTTCCATGTGACAATGCAATGTTAGTAAATATATCTCTATCTTACCAACAAAACATCCATTTATCAAGTAAATTTCAAGCCAAGCATGATTTTAATCAAGTTCTACATCTAGGTTAGCTCTCTCAAATCAAACCCACATGAATATATCAATCTAAATTGTGGCCAAACATTTAGAAACATGAAGATAAGGATAAAATCGACACACATACACATATATATCAATTACTACCAAAAGAAAGGAATTAAGTCTTAATACTCTATCAACGCTGGCTTGGTAACCTTGGTTAATTAATATTCTGTCCATATATATTTTTCAATTTTCTATGTATATATATACATATATTTATATATGTAATTATCAAGTTTCTATTTGTAATAATTTCTATTTTCTTAATTTTCTATATATGTGTTTATTAAGTTCCTATTTGCAATAATTACCATGTTATGATACAACATTACCAAATTGATATATAAAATTACTAAGTTCTTCATATGAAAATTTCAAATATGATATCACCAATCTATCTACTACTTGAAATCTCCAAGTAATGATCTTATTGGTCCATATGTCCTATAATGTTAGCTTTTATTACTTCTATTATTGGTTCATAATGTCAATAAAACCACGTTACCATACATCTCATCTCACTAGTCAACTCATTGATTATAATAATTATGGTCATAATTAGTTGATTTGCATTTAAAATTTTATGAATTAATTATTGTGTTCAAATAGGAAGTAGGTCACTATTTAAGGCAACAATCCAAAAATATATTTCTTTATTTGTAATTTACAATATTTGATTTTTGAAATTTATAAATAAATTATTTATTGTATTAAAATACGTCACTATTTTTGGCAAAACTCAAACATAAATATTTGATCTATAATCTGCTATTTCTCTACAAAAATTTGGAGTGATAGTGATTTGAATTGTTTTGGATACATCATTAATTTCAATTTTTAATCATAAAATAGCTACTCAAAAAAATTAAATTCATTAGTTTATTTTCTTTTTTAGTTTTTAACTTCTGTGCATCTCATACGGGGGAGAAAAATCTTGTTTGATATATGAAATTACCAAGTTCTGATATTATATTACTAAGTTGAAATAGAAAATTATCAACTCATTCATAAGCTTTGAATTTTGATTAGGAATTAACAACAGAATCGGTAAACATGAATATAAAAGGGATAAGGGCCTAAAATGCCCCGAAAGTTTCCACATATGGGCACTGGTATTTGGAAGTTTTTGTGGGGGCGATTTTACCCCCGAAAGTCATTAAAATGGGGCAATTTAGCCCTTCCGTTAACCCTTTATAACGGTCAATGATGATGACCAAAAAGTTGTTCATGTGGCATTTTTAGGGGGGGGGGGGGGGGGAATATTTGGCTGAATCTTATCTCAAGCTTCTTCTTCCTCTCGGATCAATCTTCTCTAACTCCTCCAAACACTAATTTTTCCATAAAAAATTAGGACAATCCAAATCGAAATCCCTTTGATACCAATAATGGCTATGCCTTCACCACCAACATCCTCTTCACAATTACTCTCGTCTTCATAAGATGATGACACAAGATTGAAAATTTTCAAGTGGTGAAAACGCGGAAAACGGAAGAAAAGTGTCGAACCTTATTTCCCTCCTCGATGAGAAGTGGACGAGAGAGAGTGAAGAAGTGGTCCAGAAATGGAGGGGAATGGACAAAACGTGGTAATCAAGAGGGCAAGAAGCTCTGCCAAAGCATGTCAGAGTCTGAAGGAGATAGGAAGGTGGAAGAGGCGAAGGAGCATCTAGAAGCTTCTGCAGGAGAAGTGCGTGAAAGGATAGCAGAATTACAGTCTTCTTGCAATGCATCCATGGCAGAACAAGCTGAAATCTCCCGGCGTAAAAATAAGAAGTGAAAGGCTCAGGTTGGAGAGAGGATGGCTTGGCAAATCTGTAACTAATTTGAAGAATTAGTGTTTGGAGGAGTTAGAGAAGATTGATCGAAGAAGAAGAAGCGTGGAATGAGATCCAGCCAATTTTTTTTTTTTTTTTTTTAAATATGACCTAGAAATATGTGGATGCCATGTAGGCATGTCACTTATGCAACTTTTTTGTCAACGTCTTTGACTGTTAGAAGAGGTTAACAGAGGGGCTAAGTTGCCTTATTTTTATGACTTTCATGGTAAAATAGCCCTTTCAAAAACTTCCAAATACCTCATACCATACGTGAAAACTTTCTGGGCATTTTAGACCCTTATGCCAATACAAAATTGGAAGACACAAATAGATAGTTGGTAAATCTAAATATGGTTGGTAAATCCAAATAGAAAGTTGGTATAACACAAATATGAAGTTGGTAAATACCATTGAAAAGTTGGTAATTCGTAATCAAATATCAAAGCTTAGGAATGAGTTGGTAATTTTATATCTCAACTTGGTAATGTAATATGGGAAATTGGTAATTTCATATGTCAAATTGGTCATTTAACATGAGAACTTGTTATATAGAAGAACTTAGTAATTTTATATATCAATTTGATAATGTTATATCAAAACATGGTAATTGAAAATAGGAACTTGGTAATTGCATATAGAAAATTGGGAAAGTATTGACTTATTGAAAGAGTCTACTTATTATTTATTTATTAGTTTTTTTTTACACAATATATATTGAGGGGCTTGATGGCTCACCAACAACTAAACCCCCAATAGCAAAGGGGGTTGGTTCGAGTCTCACTCTCTTCACTTTATCAATCTATTTTGGCCTCTACATAAATAAATCCACTAGCTCGAGCTTCGGTGGCCGTCAAAGTACCCTGCCGATAGTAGCTAGAGCTACGACGCCTGGTGGAGGTAGTACTTTTATTTTAAAAAAATAATATGTTGTTCAAAAACATTTTTGTCAATTCCTTTAAACTTTGCAAAAATGACATATGGGTTTATGCCATCTAAATATCTTTTCAGAAATTCGTTATACCTAAGTGTCTTTTGCATATTTTGACTGTCTTTTCAGATATTTTCCCTTATTTCTTTTGACCAAAAATTATTATTATTATTATTATTATTATTATTATTATTATTATTTCCTATTAATTTCATTGTTTTTTTAACTTTTTTTGTTCCCATATTTAGTACTCAAACTAAAATAGGGATTTTATATTAGTTTATAATATAAGGATGTAATTATTGAAGTTTAAAGAGATACTCCATTCCGTCTCATTTACAATTTACAAGTCATCTTTTAGTTTTGATCATAAAATCGAAATCAAGAAAGATTAATTAATTAATTATTAAATTTGTTTCAAAATAAAACAATTCTACTTTCACCTATTAATAAAAGAAAAAACTTGGCATTTAAGGAGCCATACAGCAACTACATAAGAATTAAATTATCGTTTTAGTTCTTACCAAGAAAATAAATTTTATATCCTTATAGTATTTAATCATGACCGTCCTTTATTATATTACCGGCAATATGTCAAGTCGTAACAATTGATAATATCATAAGATGGCGGTCAAGCAAAACTTGAGTGAAATGTAAGTACACTTTTGACCAGTAAAGGCCTATATATACAACTATATACCTAAAGACTCTTTATGCTTATCATCTTAAAGTTTCAATAACGTTTTTGCGTTAATTGGCTTGAATATGGATAAATTCAAGAAGCTACAACAACTAATACTCAACATTGCTTTGCTTTTTGTGCTCCTGATCATCAAGGTTGCGGCTAGGGAACCTTTCGGGGTGTCCAAGATCCACGTAACGGGTAAGTTAGCCGTTAAATTGGTCCAATTTATATGACAAATCGATAAATTTATTTATCATAATTTTAAGTCATATCTTTAAATTCTTCTTATGTAATATTTGCGAGAGTGTATATTAAAACTAAAGTGACAAATTTATTAAATTTTAAGTTAATATTAATGAGTTTAATTTGTTTTCTTGATTTTAGTAAAATATGTTGAGAGTGACTTATAAATATGAGTAAAGAATTACTCCTTAATAAGATTTGATTATAATTACTATGACTTATTAAAAATATTCTTAATTTTATGCTAGTACTCAATTCATCCCTTATTAAAAGATCTTAATAACAGAATTGTTTGATTAGCCCGGCCAGGTTAGTACCTAGCCGGGCCTGAAGAGCATTGTTAAAATTAGTTCAAAGGTGAAAAAATCATAGGAAAGCAACTTTTTTTTTTTTGGAAAAAAAAAATTATCCATAATTTATGGACAGGGGAGTGACTGATTGAAATTTATATGTATTTATTTAGCTTCCGTGTATTTTCAATCAAATGTAAACCCACTCTTTTCGTGTTTTGTGCGATGTTGACTTTTTATGTGATGTTTAAATTGATTAGGAACTCCAGGAAAAATTATACTTCCCATTCTACAATACAATTTTATAAAACATATTAAACTACAAAAAAAAATTCTGAATTTTGGATCATGCATATTTACAAATAATTCATTTAACCCTTATAACTTAGTAATAAATCTCAATGAGATTACAAATCTAAGTATATAACTTCTAACTTTCAATTATATATCTCTTAAACTTTATTTTTGTATGCATATAACCTTTAATGTGGATAGTAATTTTACATAATTAATTGTATGGGAGTGATTTACGTAAAGTTTAGGAGGTTGATTATAATGTTTAGTTATTTTCGAAGTTGCATTCTGTTTCTTTGAATTGGTTTCTTATATCACTATATATGGTTAACTAACTTTTTGAATTTGTTTTCGTGACAAACTGTACGAAAAGCAGAACGTGATCAGCCACAGGGCCACAATTACCCTCATCCTAATCCTTGATCTTTTCCAAAGCCCCATTGCAATAAATGCTTTTGTGAAGGGAGAGCTGAACAACTCCTTTTCTCATGTCTTTTGCTGAATTAAGAATTGTGTTGTAGTAAGAACTATTCATCTGGTCTTATTTATAAGTCACTTCTAGAATATTTCACACAGACCAAGGAAAGCCTTAAAACTCATTAACTTTCCATTAAAATCTAACAAATTTACAACTTTACCCATATTAAATATCCATTATACCACATGAAAATAAAGTCAACACATAATAAATGAAGGGTAAACTTGTACATTCACACTAAATATTTAATGAGGTGACTTATATATAGGACCAAATAAAACTTTCTCTCTCTGCCCTATAAATAGGACCAGAGGAGTATGTTGTAGTAAGAATTATTTTCTAGTTTTTTCTCATTAAACAAACAATGTTATGTTTGAGGATAGGGTTAAGGTGCATTTTGACCAATGATTTATTACAAAAAGTGCGCGTGGCACAATTATTTTTAAAAGGTGCATATAAGCCAACCATCTTTTAAAATGGGGCAAATTGGCCAACACCGTACAGAATCCTGTTGTACCGGGCGCTGCTTTTTTTAATAAATTATTGGCCAAGTTGCACCATCTTAAAATATGGTTGACTTATATGCACCTTTTAAAAATAATTGTGCCACACGCACTTTTTGTAATAAATCATTGGCCAAAATGCACCTTAACCCTTGAGGATATTACGTCTATGTATATATGTACTCCCTCTTCTCATATAAATAATATAGTAAAGGATAAAGTATATTTATTTGGTACTTTATATACGTTCACATCAAATTTTAATTTACCCCTTAGATTCAAAAAGTAAATTTTTGAGTTTCTTAACAATCCCTTTGGTTCTTAATGTAAGACCTAGCTATATGACGAGTTAATCCTGACCTTAAATGTACCTATATCTTTCTAAATTTTGTCTATCTTTTTCAAAAGTATCCATATTAATTCTCCATCAATAATAATAAAGTAAGAGAAAGAGAAAGAATTAAGAAAGGTGGGTTGGGTGTTTTAAAAAAGCCTTTTCCAAAATTACCCCTAATCATTCCTTGTGGTGTTTGGTTCCCACGGACACTGAAGACGCAAAAAATGGACATCAGAAGCACTTGTGTTATTCACCTCAATGACATTTGCAGAAAAAATATTTCACTACTATTAATGTTGTTAGCTTCAAACACATCGAATCGAACTTTAAAAGAACTATCATAGAGGTATTAATTGACCAAATATATGAGGTATGACAAACGTGTTAATTGAAAGTGGCTTCAAGGCTTTTGCTTTACTCCGCCGGCCAAGAGGATTTGGAAAGTTAGGTAGGGCACATTTTCATAGGTCTGCCAACATTTGCTGAGAAGTTTCTTGCCCCTCAAAATTAATTTCTTTTTTTTTTTTTGGGGAAAAATAGAATTGCTTGGACAATGTCATGTGCCATGTTCATTATAAGGGTTAAAGTCCATTTTTACCTTAAAAGTAATAGTAAAAGAGCATTTCATATCCTAAAGTAAGTTTGAGAGCATTTTTGCCCCGGAAGTATCCAAATCATAATAAATTTACCTCCACCATTTAAAACGTTAACTTTGACCATTAAATCCTTATTTTTGACTCACTAATTCTGATGTGGCTCTTTCAGCATATACAAGTCTTCATTTCAAGTTCTATTTTTTGCTCTGGAAGTAACCACCAATGAGCATTTTCGTCCAAGAATAGCGGTCCGAAAAAATTTGCTACAAGTTAGATACTTCCAGGGCAAAAACACTTTGGTAGTTACTTTCGGAGTTAAAATGGACCTTATAATGATGACATATATATGATGACAAAGCCATGTCAGCAACGGTAGGTCAAAAAGTACGATCTAACTGTCAAAATTAACGTTTTAAACAGTGGGGATAAATTTACTATGATTGGGACGTTTCCGGGGCAAAACTGCTCCTTAAATTACTTCCAAACAGATACTCAATACTTTTTTGTGGTTACTTCCAGGGCAAAAATGGGCATTAACCCTACATTATAATAAATAGAGCCGTTGTATCTTCTTGATCATATGAGGTGGGGTATGAAAAAAGTTCTCATTATTTTATTGCTCAATGAGCATTAAATTTTCTTTATTATTATTAGTATTAGGGGACTAAAATTACACTTTTTAAACATAGTGTGCTTTATTAAAATTTATGTAAATATATAGGACAAAATTAAACATATACTTAAGCCAATCCTACATATTGATTAATAAATAATTATATTAGTAACAAGATGATCAAGAAATTAATATCAGTAACAAGCACTACTACAGAAATACTTTATTGCAGCGCTTGCAAAACGCAAGTGATGGGATAGGTATAATATGACCTATACCAGCGCTTTTAAAAAAAGTGCTGGTATAGGTATAAACATATACCAGCGCTTAAGCGCTGCTATAGGCCCTTGTGATTTAAATTTTCTTTAAAAAATTATCTAAAATCAATTTTAAATAAAATTTAAATGACATGGGCCCTATAGCAGTGCTTAAGCTCTGCTATAGGCCTAAAATATGTATTTTTAAATTTTCTTTCCTTTAAGCGCTGCTATAGGCCTAAAATATGTATTTTTGAATTTTCTTTCCTTTTTTAAAATGAATTACTATTTTTAAAATTGGTTTTATACATTTTTTAAATAGAATTTAAATGACATGGGCCCTATAGCAGCGCTTAAGCGCTGCTATAGGCCCAAAATATGTATTTTTAAATTTTCTTTCCTTTTTTAAAATGAATTAGTATTTTTAAAATCGGTTGTAGATATTTTTTAAATAAAATTTAAATCACATGGGGCCTACATAGGCCTAAATAGGTATTTTTAAATTTTCTTTCCTTTTTTAAAATGAATTAGTATTTTTAAAATTGGTTTTAGACATTTTTTAAATAAAATTTAAATCACAGGGTAAGCGCTGCTATAGGCCCCCTGGGATTTAATTTTATATGTAACACAATTTAATAAAATATTAATTCATTTAAAAATACATATTTAGGCCTATAGCAGCGCTTAAGCGCTGCTATAGGCCCCCTTGGACTTAATTTTATATTGAAAAATATGTCAAACAATTTAAAAAAAATATTGGCAAATTAAGAAAGGGCAAATATATTAAAAAATACTTATTTAGCCCCCTGGGATTTAGAAATTAGATAAAAACAATTTGATATATACAATTTTAAATGTCTGAAACAATTAAAAAAAACAATTTAGAGTTAGAGAAATTATCTTTGGACTCAAAATAAATTATATTAGGAGAAAACTCTTAGGAGAAAACTAAAGGAAATTTTTGGAATTAAAAAGAGGATTTTATCTTAACTAAAAATATCTTGTTTGAGGGATTTGGGGCCTAGTAGTTTAATTTTCTTACCCCACTCTATTTTCTTTTTCTTTTTCCTTTTTCCTTTTCTTTTCTTTCTTTTTCTTTTCTCTTCTGCCTCCCCTTCCCCTTATTCCTGGATCTCTCTCTCTTTCTCTCGCACTCTCCGTCTCTCTCCCTCGTCTCTTCCTCTCCATCGTTCAGCCCAAGGGGCGGCAACGTCGTCGCCGTCAACGGCGATGGCGGCAACGACGAGGGAAGCCACCGTGGCTCCCTCCATCTTCCCCGTTCCTTTCGTCTTCTTGTTCCCTGGTCCATGCGAGTTCGAGGCAGATTAAGGAGAAATTGTGGTGGTTTTTGGCCGGCGTTTTGGGCGGTGTTTTGGGCAACTCCGGCGAGCTTCCGACGACCATGAACAATGGGTAAGCTTCCCAGCATCTCTTCCTTCCTATTGCTCATGGATTCTTGATTTTCCCAAATAGAAATTTCTAGGGTTTGTTTGATTTTCGAATTTCTGGCTTGATTGGGGCAATTGCCTTGTGCTACAGGTTCTAGTTCTTATTAATTGTTATGTGTTGGCTGGTTTCAAAGTTCTGTTTGAGAGTTAAATTGTTAGGATAAAGGGGATTAAACTGTGTAAGGGTGATAGAGGAGGCTGTTTTGTTAAAGATTTGATGTAGAAGATGAAATTAATGAGCTTGATAATTTAGAAGTTGAAAAATGTAGAAATAAGAAAAGTTTAATGTAATTTTGAAGAATTGGAATATATGAATTGGGTTTAGGGGAGCTGAAATTCTAAGTTCTTGTTTTAAATGTAAAAGTAAAATCAGTTTTATTAAGGTTAAAATATGATTAGTTGTTATTGTTGTTTGATGTTGAAGTTTGGGGAATTTGGAAGTATTTAGTTAAATAATATAAAATAAAATGAAATGAAGTAGAAGCATGTCTAGAATATGAATGTTGTTAGGTTATGTAATTTCAAATATATGTTATTAGTATATAGTAAATATATTTGAGAGAGACCTTGATTTCTAGAATGTTTAGTGAATTTACATGTTTTAATTTACTTAATTGTCCATTGTTCTTTCTAATTTATTTAATTGTTTATTTTTCTCTAAGTATATTACCTTATAATATATAGGAGTTAATTAATTAGAATGTTTGCTTTAATGTATTTGATCTCTAGATAAATGGTTTTTGATGTATATATGTTTTGAAAATGTCTGTAATTTCTAAATTGATGCAGGGATAAAAATTATTTTTTTAAAAAAAATAATACCTATAGCAGCGCTTAATAGGTATTATTTTTTTAAAAAATAAATTACCTATCGCAATGCTTAACAAGCGCTGCGTTAGGCTTAACAGCCTATAGCATCACTAGCTATTGTAGCGCTGCTATAGGGCCAAAATAAGTGCTGCTATAGACATTTTCTGTAGTAGTGAAGGAAATATTGTTCCATGTAAAAGCGTCTAATTATTTGAAGTACTACAAAATGAAGGTTAGTATTTTAAATATAGAATATTTTCATTATTTAAAATTCTCCAATTAAACTATTCTTGAGTCATTTTTTTCTGCTATCTCATCTTCTATATTTTTACTGCATATCTTCCAAATTTTAGTTACTCTGCTTTATACTTTATTAGTCATTATTTGAAATATTATAATTTTTTCTTACTTATCTTTCATGTTTTCAGCACTCAAAATAATTAAATGTTATGTTTTTTTGGTCTGAGGTGAATATTATATTTGAAAACATGAAATCAAAGATGACTCTAGAAAATATCTAGGACAACTACAGTAAAAATTGAAAGATAGATTATTGAAGATGTTAAAGATATTAATAGAAGGGAAAATGTGCAATTCTGTCAATAGACTTTTACCCAATGAGTGCTACACACACAAAAATGTTGGAAGGTGCTTAACTAGACATAAAGTTTTAAAAAGTGGTGAGAATTTACTAACGACGTCATCTGTCTTCAAACAATTGTTAAATGGATAACACCTAGCGCTTATGTGGCATGACACCTCATGCCAAAAATGGCAAAGTGCCAAAAAAAAAATCATACCACGTAAGCATCAGGTGTCATCCATTTAATGGGCGTTAGGCTGCAGATGACGTCGTTTTGTAAATTCACACGACTTTTAAAACCTTATATCTAGTTAAGCACTTTCCAATACTTTTTTATGCCTAACGCTTTTTAGGTAAAATTCTATTGGCAAAGTTGCATCCTTGCCCTTAATAGAAATATGGAAGAATCTACGAAAAGTATGAACAAGATTTTTAAAAATTAAATCTAAAAATATTTACTTTGAGGACGAAATTGCTCTAAGAACTACTTTAAGTTTTGAGTGCTGGTACTAACATACGTTAAGGTGTTGGTCACTTACTAACTTAATAGAAGTTTTCCGAAGTTAACGAAGATGGTGAAATTTCGCTAAAATAATATTTAAAGGGCAAAACTATAAGATAAATTAATTTAAGATGTTAAGTGCTTATGAAAAAATACTTTATGGTGTTATACACTGTGCTTTGAAAGCTATATCAAACATTGAACTAAAAATGTTAGTGGGTCACAGTTCAAACGGTTAGAACAATCAATACTATATACATATATAACAATATTTATAAAAATAATTTGAAATTGCCGATCAACTCAAGGAGTGGACCGATTCAGATTACGGGTTACCTAATTATAAATAAATATAAATATTAGAGTTATTATACTATAATTTCTAGCCACAACATTTTAAAGGCAAAAGATATGATATCTATCGTATAGAAAATTCAAAATATACATTCATGATGGTGTATAGAAGATACTTTTAATCTTGAAACTGATTTAAAAATAAATTTTGTATATCAGAGTGAACCTTTCTGATTTAAGGAAAATTACATTGGGTTGAAGTTTAAACCAATGGTTAACCAATATATCCCACTAAAGACAAAGTATCAAATGTAAAAGTTACTCAAAGTCACAGGGTAAAAGTTCATGTTTGTGACTGAAACACACAAAGAAAAACCACTTAATGTAGCTCCCCCTCTCACACTCAGAGCAACCACTACTCAGATCAACCACTATTACCACCCAATCTGAATTTCCTTTATATTTTACTTCTGGCAAGCTCGTGTTCAACAGTCAAAACAGGATCAACAATTTTGTTTTTGAAGAGTCTGTGTTTGCAAATATCTAAGAGTAAAACACTTGGTAAACAATGAGAAATCCAATGTTTTGGCCTATCTGAGTATCATTTCATCTTCAATTCTTCTTCATCTCCATTGTCTTAAACCTCAGAGCTTTGATGATAACCAAACATGATTTAGGCTAAGAAAGTTATAGGTCTCTTAACTTAGAAAATATTTTGAAACATGTTTTTAGAACTAAGTTAAGAACAATCGATGACTTGATGAACCATTGATGGTTACAAGGCTTCAACCATCTATAGGCCATAGAGCTTATATCATGCATTGAGTCTTTGAAGAAAATTATTAAGTGTTGAAACCAATACTTGATGAACAAGAGCATACTTGAAACATTGTTAAAGAAGAGTGCTCAAACGTCACATTGACCACCGAGCATTGAGTGACAATTGATGATCAAAGTGTTCAATCGAAGATCAGAAATTTATCTAGTTTTAAAACTTCCATGGAGCATTATATTAACCATCGGTTATTCAAGAACCATTGATGGATGATCCATCCATCGAGCATTAACTTATTATATTAAATTGATAGCTAACTGTTCCATCAAGTATTGTAGGTAAAAATTCTCAAAGCATTGAACTTTTCATCAAGTAAACCAGAATGCTAGATTGGCATACACAAAAATCGATGGAAGTAATTAGAGAACAATCGACTATTGAGAGAACCATCGAGCATTGAACATGAATGTTTGAATTGATGATTGCCATTATTTGATTTCTTGGTAATTAAATTTTGTATTATGGAGTTTTCATTTAACACAAGTCTGGAAAGGGAATGTTAGAGCCATTACAGACACAAAAGCAAATGCTAATATCATCAATAGTAAATAGCCGCTAGCAAGTTTTACACTAGATATAAATTCAAATAAGTTGTTTTTAACCAAGAAATCAAGTACAAATCTTCCAGGTAAAGTACATGGAATCAGCTCAACCATCCATCAACAACTGGGAAGGTAGAGACATTAAGTGCACTGCAAACAGAGTTCAAAAGAATTCTAGTCTTCTCTACTATGTTCTCTCATTTTACTTAAGTGGAACTCTATCTGCTCAATTGTGTGAGCTAGCTTTATCTCTTACAAACCATTTCGCTGTGCAATTTTCTTAGGATATTGGGACCCCAGAGAAAGGGTGATATCTTACAAATTATAAGAGGCAGAGAATTTGGTGAAATCGAATGATCTTACTGAGAAAATTCTCTTGTGTTCTAGAGGTGTTCTAGTTTCCTGATTTAATCTTGATTTATCATTAGTGGAACTCAACTGAGGTTGGAGAACTAGATGTAGGTCTACGTTGTGACCACCGGTATAAATCCTAAGTTTTTACTTCTACACTTTGAGTTGCTTGAAAAAGTGTATATTGTTGTGAAACTTTTTTAGATACATAATTCATCCCCCTCTTGTGTATTTCCTGCCACTTTCACACTGCTTGCTCAACTTTTTGCTTGGCGTGAAGGTTGGATGAGAGTGTTATCTAGTTTTTAAATATTTGTCCTAGCTCCCGGCCAGATAGCGGTTTCCGGCTTCATGAATGCTTTTCAATAGTCCAATTTGGCCAAAATCATAAAATGACCTATGCCATGAATCCAAGCTACGCCAGCTCCGGCTGATCAGACCGTTCGGTAAGGCTTGGTTTTCATAAAAATGGTATAGACGCAAATAATGAGCAGTGAAACTTTTGGCTTAATGGTCCACTGTGAGTTTAAAGAAATTGTATTTAAAATATACTTTACAAATAACACTTTTTTTGCCAACATAGAAATGTCACTCTAGTATCTTTCAGATTATTGTAACATTAGCCCAATGACTATAGCCACTACTACAAAAAAAAGGCTATTGTGGCTTTTTCATATACTCTTGTGGTATTTTTAAAATGCCACATTAGCCAGCATCACAATTGTTACTGTTAAATATGCCATGTTAGGGTGGCCTATCACGGCGTTTTGTCAGAAAAACGCCAGGAGTTGCACCTAAGGCGTTTCATAAAAAAACACCATAAAACACCATGTTATGGTATTTTTTTAATATATTTATAATTTTAATAGCCTGACGTGATGTTTACACAAGAAAATGCTGCATTAGGCTATTTTTTTAATATATTTTATATTATTAATATTAACCTACATGTGGATCAGTTTAAAAATTTCAGTGATACAGTTCCAATATATATATATTTATTTAAAAGTCGTATATCCATATATTAAATACATCTAAAGCAAGCATTCTAATTATTTATAACTACTATATACTCCAAGTTAACAAGGTTGTTATTTAGCTAAAATTAAGCTCTCGACAAGCTAAGCTAGCTAACATATTTTCCTATCTATGAGAGAAATGTAGGTATACATAGCTACATTATTCTTTAATTAATTAATCGATTTTTGTCATGGACAACATGCTGTTGTGCACATCTACATAATACTGCTAAAAAATTACTTGACAATTAAAATAACTTGAAATCTAACAAATTCAAACTCAATTAGAACTGAAAACAATATAAAACTTACATTCAAAGGAATGACATTTTAATAATAAGCTACAGCATCCTTCATGAACTGCATGACGTCCACAATCATTATCATTTGGTTGGAAAGGGCACTTTGAAAAAACACCAAAAATTATATCAAAAACATTATGGCTTTTACATTATGAATCAAATAGCTGTTAGAGCTGGCTTTCACCCAAGAGGGGGGGTGAATTGGGTGATAGGATAAAAACTTAATTTCTTTTCAAATCTTCTCTTTTAAAAATACAATGAAGGCAATCTTTACAATTTTTTCAGTTTATTACTGAGAGTATTTCAAAACTGTTAAATGCACTAAGAGATATAATGAAGATATGCTAGAAACTAAAAGAGTTAAGGGAAGAGATAATGTGAGCAGAATTTATCCTGGTTCGGTCTACCCTGACCTACATCCAGTCCTCAGGCTCCACCTGAGATTTTCACTACCCTCTTGTTTAAACCGGGCATAAGAGAAGCCTTTACAACCCACAAGTTTAGCCGGTCACTTGTGAAGCCTTTACCACAGGTTTTACAACACTGGATCACCTGCCAACCTTATCAGAGGCTTAGACTCTCTCTAAACACTCCCCCTTACAACTAGTAAGGTTGCAACCCTGTTCTTAAAGCACCAAGCTTTAGAACAACCTCAAACAATAGAGGATTTTAGATAATAGGTTCACTCAATGAACAGATTGTGATAATCACTTAAGTACAGAGAAATATATGATGAAACTACAATTCTAGAGCTTAACAGATTTAACAATAAATGCTCTAGCTCTCTTTTTCTAATTCGCTTGACTCAACATACTTTTATCATTTCTGGGCTCACTATGATTTGCTCTCTATTAGTGTCATTTACAATTCTGCATAAAGCCCTGTTCCATCGTTTTTATTATAGAGGCAAGTCTTGATCTATTTATATCTTCACAGCTTTGCCTTTTCTTTCAGCTTCATGTGGCTGTTTGAACATATTCGTTGGAGGTCCATAGCCGTTGGCAATAAATCTAATTCAAACTTCTGTTCAGGTTTCAACTGTTCATGCATAGAGAAAGTTAGGAGAGAGATAGACTGCGTGTTCTGAACATCTCCAACAATTGTACTTGTATAGCAGCTTTTTCAGTAGCTCTAGCTTGCCTTGCTATCGCTAACTACATAGTGTAATTCCTGCACTTGAACTATTAGCTAAACAAGCATTCATGTAATGGATGTTATCGATAGTGCCTTACATTAGCTCAAAGATATAGAGATAATATATTAGTTAAAGATTTTCAAAGTATTCTCTATTGATAGTCAATCATGCTATCGCTATCATCTATTTCCAGTTAAGTTCATTAGCTCAAAGGATAGACAATATAAGGAATTTCATCAAGCTTTCTCTATAGATATGAACATTATCGCTAGCATATTCTTTTAGTTCAATGTTCAGCGTACTAGCTATGGCATCTCAATAAGCATTCTTCTATCGATAGCTAATCCCATTATTGCTAGTTACTTGTTTGCTTATTAGCTTAAGGATGCTGAGCTATCTGAATTTTCTAAGTCATTTCAGGTATCCTGGTATCGATAGCTAAATCTGTTATCGCTAGCTAACTATGTTAACTGATCTAACATTTTTCCTCTTAAGTATTTATCCATGTTATCTGAGGGCCTTAGCGATAGAGATAGGGACTAGCGATAGGAAATTTCTTAGCGATAATGAGGGACTTAGTGATAGATATTAACTTTGATATTTCTAAGTCTTCATTTGCTATTCCTTTGTATCTATTAGCGATAGGGATACACTTAGCGATAGAGATTTTTAACTTTGATGTTCTGCTAAGTTTCCATCTGCTATTGTTGAGTCTTTCATTAGCGATATATCTTTACTCTAGTGCTCTGTTACCTATCAGATTTTACTTGTTTAATTCAGAGGTAACTTATACTTATTTTACTTATGTTATCTATGGGCCAGTCCTCATCAAAACTTAAGATTCTAACAATAGCTTGTCTAAATATCTTGAATAAACTAATATAAAACCTTGACTTTCTGTCACATATAGGCACTTTTTAGGTTGGATGCTTTGGAATAACTCAACAATCCAGAGCCCCAAAAACCAGTTAATGCACTAAAAATGAAACAAATTAAATTAATTTTATTAGTTAGGGTCATAAATTCACAAATAATATAACGCGTTCAAATGTTGACAATCATATACTCATTGAAGACAAACAACAAATCTTCACGCTCTGACGGTTCATCATGTCTCAGTGGATCCAAATAGTAAATTACAGGACCCAAGAGTGCAGTTGAACTGATCACAATCAAAACCCAATGTGCCCTAAGTAATCTAAAGGGTTATGACAAAGTATATATATAGTTGGCAAAAAATACAATGAACCTATAATGCGTATAGATTTACCCTATATTAACTGGAGCTAAGATTAACATTCTGTTTGATGCTATTTTAGAAAAAACACTTTTTAATTGTGTCCGACTGGTTTTAAAGGTTCACGCCCTCATGTTGTGCTGCTATATATGGGCTCACAAATGCGAAATTTACTTCTTCACTGATGACCATCACATCGTGATACATGTGCTTTCATATAAACCAAACCGAATTGTAATTTTGACTGATGACCATCACACCGTGATACATGTGCTTTCATATACTTATGGCATTAAGTGAAACCAAAATGGAAACTTATACCTGATCCATACATTGATGACTGGAGCACAAACCCATTGTTGATTGAGTACTTCCTTAACAACTTCAATGGAAATAAGCTCACTCATATTTAAGCCAAATATATGCCTATTGAACGAAATCTCCACAACATCCTGGACTGATACCTCAGTTGCAATCAATTGCAATCGGCTTTCTTTCCCAGTAGGCTTGTCTCTGGAGGACACTCTAACAAGAGTAGACTGGACTGGACAAGAGTTGAATAGACTAGCTGCCTATCTTGATATGACATTAATTCATTTGGATCTTGAATAACTAGAGCTTTGGTTGAACTCTTCCTTTTAGATGGATCAAATAAACCACTAGAAATGTTGCCAGCAGCCCTTGACCTTAAATTGTGTGGCTTATAAAGAATGCTAGTTTAAACTAATTAGCAAATAACCAACTGTGATAATGGCTCAATGGTTGAACTCTTATTTAGATGGATCAGATAAACCACAAGAATTTTAGCCAGTAGTAACTTGAATTTTATTGCCCTTAGATTACGTAGCCTATAAAAATAGGTAAATAAAACATAATTCTTCCAATACAAAGAATGCTAGTGTAAGCTAATTAGTAAATAACCACATGTGATAATGGCTCAATGAAACCTACAGGCTAAGTAACAAAAGCACCAATAATCTTGTGTATCCTAGGCATAGAATCACAGCTATCCTTTATGATTGGGATTTCATATGTTGGAACATTACTTTGTTACATGAAGTGCGATATCTGATTATGAACATGAGGATTTCATTGAAAATATTGATAAAATTGATTATTTTGTCATTGCATTTCGAATATATGCTTCTTTAGAACTTTAAATTCCTCTTTGAATACAGAAATTTCACTTTTGGTGGCCCTCTTTTGGCGACCAAAGTAAGATGCAGGTGTGACCCCTTGACCAGCACCTCGAACAGGACCCGAATACTTAGGGAGATCTAGTGCTTGTTAAACCTCAGAGTTTTTATGATAACCAAACATGACTTAGGCAATAAAAATTATAGATATCTTAACCTAGAAAGTTTTTTAAATCATGTTTTGAAAACTAAGTTAAGAGCCATAGATAGATTGTGCAACAATCGATTGCTCATAAGAGACTTCCGGTGATAGCACATTAAGCACTATTAGGTGTTGTAGTCTTCAATCAAATGTTGTACATTTTACTCGATTGGCATCACCTTCAATTGATGGAGAAAACTAAGGGAGAAAACCATCGAGCATTAATTTTGAGCATAGAGTGTTAGTAAACAATCGATGGAGAATGGCCCAATCAATGGATACTTCAACTTAGAAAATTTTAAGGGCCATTGAGCATTGAGTTTCCGATCGATTATTTACTATTCATCGATAGGCAGGATGGCCATTGATTGCTAAACTTCAATTTTGACAGAGTATTGAAACGTAGAGAGAACAAAGAGAGCCATTATGCAACCACACTGGACAATGTTTCAAACCAGTAAGAGGGATGCAAACACATCAGATAAAAGTCTTTGAAGCAATTACTGCAATGATTAAACATCATTAATAGAATTCAATTCATCTCTCCCTCACAACAGCTATGAACTAAAGCTTCAACGGGAAAATCTTACAAAGAGACTATAAAGCATTTGAAGCTCAAATTTGGAAGGTAGAGACATTAAGTGTAATCCAACGACAATTCAAATAGCATTAAAGTCATCTCTCATTATTCTTCAAACTGAGTCTTATCTGATCAATTGTATGAGCAAGCATTTAAAGTTGTAGTTTCCTTATTGAGTAATTTCCTTGGGATAGTGGGATAAGGAAAGGTTGTAACCTTACAAAGTGTAGGGGGAGAGAATTTGGTGAGATAGAGAGGTATTATTGAGAAATTTCTCTGAGAGATGTAAAGGTGTTCATGAACCTATTTTAATCCTTAGGTGATCACTAGTGGAACCCAACTGAAGTTGGAGAACTGGATGTAGGTCAGAGTTTGACCTGACCAGTATAAATCCCAAATCTCATGTATTAAAGTGTTTCAAATTTTTAAGATACACAATTCACCACTCTCTTATGTATTTCCTGTCACTTTCAGTGCATTGCTAAGTAAATCACCAAGACTAATATTGTTGACCTCATCAGGCGATTCTTGTGTGAACATAGTCTATAACAAAAAGGATTATTAGTTAATAATAGATCAAACTCATTTCAATAAAAATATCTTACAAAGTCCAAGAGAATGACTTACATATTGTTCATGAACTTATCTGACCTCCTCAATAAAAATGGTATCATCCTTTTTTTAGTGACCAACGATCCACAAATGATACAGTGATATTTGATTAACTTGTAGGTTTTGTTTTGCAATATGTTAATTCAAACCAAATAAACGTACATATAAATTAATTATAGAATTATGAATTCATCATTTGGAAAAAATCTTTGCTATCATATCATCTGTTGCTCCAATTGTGCATATGTTAGTCGTCCTTGATTATATTGGAAATCCAAGCTATTAGAAGATTGGCAATTTGTTTCACTTGTTTTCTTAAACTTCTCTATTATACGTGATGCCACAAAGGCATCCCAGTGTTCTTGAGTGATGTTGTCATCATATAAATTTGGGGGTGTTAGAATGATCTCCTTATTAGCGTCTTTTACATAATATTTTCCCAAAATAGAACAAAAACTTCTATGAAGTTTTACAGCTCTCTCCAACGTAAACTTCTTGTGAGGCTTGTCAGTAATAAATACCGACTATAATAAAAAAAATCATATTAAATTAATTAGTTACAATGTCATCATGAGAAAACTGACCAACCGATAAATGATATATATATATATAAAGATTGCTTACCATAACCTCTAACCAAACGTAGCCATGGTATTAGTACTTTGCTTTTCTACAATCTAAAATTGTAATTGGGACTTTTTCCCAAACATTAGTCTCAATGAAACCTGCCAGGTCTTTAGCATCCGGTTCGATTACTTGATCCTTCACATTCCACTCAAGAGGTGTCTTTATTCCATCTTTTTTGAGTTTCATCAGCCTATGCATAATGGTACTGCCACGGTCTACATGCTCCTCAAGTCTTGCTTTGTTTGTGCGCATATCTATCGGGGGACTAGGTTGTGTCTCATCCTTCTCGTATCTTCACCTTCATGTGGGGATCCATTATCCTATAAAATAATTAAATAAGACATGATTTTAGTGCATATAGAGATAGTGATGTGAAGTGTATGCAAATTAAATTTAATAAAACATAGTGTAAAAAGGAAAATACATAAAAATATAAATCATGGCCCTCGTTTCCTTTTTCTCTTTGTTATAGTATCTAAAATTATTTGTTTACTTTTTCTTATTGGATTTAGGATTGTGTTGATCCAAATGCCTTCTTCAAGATCACATCTTACGTGCACAGGTTCATCATCATTGTCATATTCATCTGCATCAAAGTCTTCTGAGAGTAATGTTTCAAAAGAAGGAACTTCTTCTATCATATTTATAACTTAATTATTACTTTCAGCATCAAATTGTTCGGCATTGTAACACCTAAAAATTTGAAAATAGATTATAAGGAGATATTTAGAATCTCGGAGCATTATTCTATTATTAAAAAGTCTTATGGATAAATTTGGAGATCAAAACATATCTTGATAATTATCTCCAAAAAGAACATATCTTGATAATTTATTTTAGAGATTAGATTTAGACTGATATTTCAAGAGCTGGTAATTAAATTTATAAAAGAAGGGCAAAAGGGTAAATTAATCCAATTAAAACCCCATATACCTGCACTCCTTCTTAATCCGCATTACCATCACATTTCCTTTCTCTCTCTCTCTCTCTTCAATCTCCATTCTTCTCACTCTCTCTTTGTGCTCTCTCAGGTGGCAGCAACTCCGATGGGTTTGACAGCAAATTCACGACGGCGTAGGGCTCTGACGGTGCATGCAAGCTTAGATTTGAGTTCAGGTGACATTCCTCTTTCCATTTCTACCAATTTTTGTCCGATTTGAGGCAATTTGGAGAGGAATCATTTCGGATTTTGGAAGTTCTAAACCAATAAAAGGGAAGCTTAAACTTCAATTTACAACCTTTGTGAAGGATTTTAAGTAATAGAGTTGTGTTAGTCAAGTTTTTCCAATTTCCTTTTTCAGGGTTGCTGTTCACCCGAAGCGGTTCTTCATAATTTTGGGCGAGAATCAAATGAAACCTTTAAGTAAACATGATTAGGAGTGAGTTGAAGTTAATAGAGTGTCTTACATGTTCGAATTTCTAATTCTGGGTGGTTTTGAAAATTTCTGTTCGTTTTCTTCTCTCTCTGTTCTGTCTATTTCTTGCCTTAGTTTGGTTGCAATTGGTGACTAAATGAAGTTAAGGATAGGATAGAACTGATATAAGGATTTGCATGTTGAATTTTCTGAGCTTAAGGAGGTTTCAAAAATTCCGTGTCTTCTATTCTCTGCTCTGTTTGGTTTTCTACTTCATTTGTTTCATGGAGATGATGTAATCAAGTTCATGTATGTTATTGCATGTTTAATCTCTGATAAAGATGAAAATTATTTTTCCTCTCATCCATTTTGTTGAATGGGGTTCGGTGATGAGGAAGAAAGATTAACAGAGATTTTGAATGTGATTGTTGTGTTGTTTCTAGGTTCTGATTAAGAATAAATGGTGATAGTGGAATTGATTTGTTTCTTTCCTATTGTTCTATGTTCAGTACTGCAAGAAGGTAAAGAAGTAAAATTTGGCAATTTATGGTGATGGGGTTTGATTGGTATTATCATTTTGAAAGTTGAATTTTGTGATCTGTTTGGGTAATGTTCTGTTATGGAGGGTGATTTAGATTAGAGGAGTCACTTTACTCTTAGTGTCATGATAAAGGAATGGTAGTTTGAATGTGAGTTGGTATGTATTTTATGTTGTTGGGTTGGAATGAAATTATAAATTAGGTTGAATATTAAAGTGGATTCTATATTAGTTATAAGGATTACCTGATTCTTGATTATGGGATAAAAGTGAGATAAAGGATTGTAATTGATGGATTACAAAGTGGAGTAAAAAGGATGTAAGGAATAGATTTTAATTAAGAAATTAAGAGCTTAAGTTATCGATTAAGGTGAGATATTTGTTAAGGTTAAATTAGAATGTGGTCAATTTTGGAGATTGGAACAAAATAGGTTGAAGGTATTTGTTGAGAATTTGTGGTTTAAATTATAGTTACTGTGTTGAAAGGGTTTTAGAGATAAGGTTAAGGATTTAATGTTAGTTGGCTGAGGAAGATACTTTAAAGATTGTGATGTGAAGAGGGTTCATTTCAGGATTAAAGTAATAAAGAGGATAAGATGATGCTGTAATTTATTATTAGGAGTTTGTTTGCAATGGCATAGTGATTAATGGACTCGAACGTATGGATGATTAGTTGGGTAGGTGCTTATTAAAGTGTTGGACTGAAATCTGAATTTATGGGAAGTATCTTGAGGTACAAATGATAATTGGTAGGGAATTGAATCTGTCTTGATGGGGTTTAAGATGATTGTAGATTGGAAGTGATATGGGATGTAAGGGGGTATTATTGGATTGGTATAAGGTTGAATGTTTTGTTTCAAAAATAGGAACAACAGTTCGAAGTATGATAGGTTAATTGTCGAAGGAGATTATGTATATGGATTATTCAAGTAAGTAAATATGTGTAAGTTTGATTTAAAGTAATAAGTATATAATTAGGCCTGTGTTTTGTATAAGTGTGTATTGTTTGATGATTGTGTAAATAACAACTGAGTTAGAGGCTAGGATTGAAACATATATTAGAAATGGGAAGGGTAGAGATATAGGTAGTACTATATGAACGTGAGAGATGCTAATTGATTCTAAATAAGCATAGTCATTAATGTATTATATATGTTACACATAATTATAGGGAAAGATAGTGGAATTGGATCTTTGGGACAACGTGAAGGGAAGGAACTAGTTTAAGAGTAATTCCTTAAGTACAAGTAGCAGTTTGTTTCATAATATAAAATTTACATATATAATTTTGTAATATCTGTTGCAATTAAATGGGCATATTCCTTTTATGGTAATTATAGAGTACTCCAAGGCTTAGGTGGTTTACTACTGCTTTGCCAGTTGAGCTTTTATAACTTGATGGTTATAACTGGGAAATCCTGCAGGTATAGCTTCCACTTATTAGCAAATATATTGTTAATGTAGTTGTTGGTAGGTGCTTATAACACACAGCTTAAAAGGATAAATGCTTTCATCATCTACAAAGATTTATAAAATATATATATACAAATTAAATGCATGCAGGATATTAAAAATATATGAAATAAACTGCATTGAACCTTTGTCTACCAAGAAGTAAGGGAGGGACAAGCTTTTGAGGTAAGATAGTATGTAAAGAAGCTAGGATGCCTGCTATATTTTGTATTATTGTAGATAAACATTTTGGGATATAGCTTACCTATGTATGTTATAAGAATAAGTAAGTAAACAAGCTTGAAGCTTGTGTAGTAGTTAATATATATAATTGTATGTGTGTGTATAAATCCCTAATGAACAGTACAGTGGCATATACAGGTAAATGGGTTATTAACCAAGATAACCCCTGTAACACCTGGATTTTCACTACTATATTATAACATTTTAATTGAATTATAACCACTTTTCCATGTCAGAAGCCCAAAAATACGAATAAATTTAAAACTTTTTCTTCCAAAACATTAAACCAACTATTTGTCAGTTGGAATGGGCTCTTCCGACAAATTGAAATAACTTAAAATTCTTTATAAAATAAAGCGGTTAATAAAACAATTAAAAGTATACTAACCCTTTTAGGGTATATTTTCTTAATTTATAGTATTTAGGAAATTTAAATTCCTTTTCTGAACTTATACCATTCTATTTTCTATGCTTTCTACTATTAATTCAATAATAAAAATTTACATCATATACAGATAACCTTACTTTCTCTAAACATAAACTAAATTTCTTTTAGTCATCATCCAGCACTCCTGCCTTATCTCAACCATCTCACTATGTCTTAACTTCTCTGAAAAACAGCAGTTCAACGCAGTTTATGTCATTAACTGTAAACTTTTATGCATGCATTGTCATGTATATATTTTATAAATCTGGACAAATATCACAATTACACATACTTCCTGCGCTCAATCTCTACCAGCCACTATTAACAATATATTCGTTAACTAGTGGAGGCCTCACCTGCAGGATTTCTCGTTATAACTATCCCGTTATAACATAACTGAACTGGCAAAGGGGGAGCAACCCACCTAAGCCTGGAGTACTCCATAAATAACTATGCAGGAATTAACAAGGTATTCCACCTTCATGCATAATGTAAATTTGAAACAGATATTACAAAATTATACATGCAATTTAGTTTAATGAGATAAACTGCTACCTGAACTCCAAGCTTAATCCTTTACTGTATCCTTTCTCTTCTACGTACTCTGGGAATTCGATCACATTACCTTGTCCTATAAATATTTATAATACCGAAATAATATATCAATATCTAAACTTAAGCATAATGATTAAACGCCTCTCACGGTCCTATTGTACTACCCCTTTCTATTTCTAATACTATATTTAAATTTCTATTTTCTAACTTAGTGGGTAGTCATACCATTATCAAACCATGCATACGTAAGTATAGGAAATATCCTAATTACTTTTAAATCAAACTTACTCCATATAATAAGATATATAACAATTTACTTTATTTAACTAAATCTCCAAGGATTATATTTTTCTTCTATATTAATAATTACCTACAAATTAATTTATTATAATTATCTTAACCATTTAAGATCAAAAGATCACTCCTTAATTATTCAATTCTAATTAATGTTTCTTATTCTCAATGTTTGATCAATAGTTCATATAAAAATTCCTATTTAAAGGCCTTAACTATTTATTATTTAATATATAAATTCGTCATCAAATTCAAACTTAATTCTTTATTACAAGATTTGTAACCCAACCTTATAATAATCCTATTTATTTTACTCCTTAGATTTAGTCCTCATGGATTTTTAGAACAAACACAGAGAGAGGCTTTTCAAATTTAAACCTGATTATAATCGATACCCATGTAAAATTGCAAAGACTTAGGTTTTGAAGAATATATCAAAATAACCATTTAATCTTTCTAATATTTATCAAATTGCAAAGCAAGACAAGAGACTCCAAATAAAACTTCAAGATTTAATCAATCACCATATTAAAATAACCTCGAATCTTAACCAATCATAAATTGCCTAATCACAACTATTTTAATTTTTATAAATCATATCCTTTAAATCTTCATAACAAGATGTCTTACAACTTTTAGCCTTGATCCGAAACTTAATCCTACTATGATTCTCAACTCCTATTAGCTTTGGCTTATACTCCAATGCTCCATATATATATATATATATACCATCTTCATCACCTCCATTCAACTCAAATCCTGGCTTTCAATCATTCTATTAAACAGTATCTAATCACCTTATCTCACTCTTATCAATTCTTAACTATTCCATTTCAACCTAACGTCACATAGAATAAATCCCAATTAAATCTCAATATCAACTGATTTCCTTCCTCTTCCCACAAAAATCAACATTTAAAATCATAAACTCCTTTACCTAATCACTTCAAAGCATGATTTCATAATTAGAAATAGTCATCAACATTTCAGCTGCTATAACAGGTTCGGAACTACAATACCTATACTTCCAATAAAGCTCTAAAAATTCCAACGTTCTAGATAAATTGCAACCTTCCCTTTCTAGTAAAAGCCCTTATACATAGCTTAATTATTTGAATGGAATCAATAACCTACTTCATTTTAATCAAAGCACAATAAAGTATATATTGCCCCAAATATCAATTTCCTAATCCTAAGACATAGCATATTATTCGTCTTGTTTCTTACTCTCAACCCATAAAGATTTCCATATTTATGTATACCTAATCCTCATTAGTCCATTGATAGTGAAATCAAACAACCTAAGAAGAAAAGATTACCTAATTTATAATAACCCATAAATTTCCATAACTTTTCCTTCATTCCCGAATCAGCACACACACACATAGAGAAACCAGAATTTCCATTATTATCCTAGCCCTCAATCACCCAGTCTGTAAGTTCCAATCCAAGCTCAATATCAACTAAACCTTCTACACTTTTTCCCCCACTGATAGTCACAGCACAGAACAATTAAGGAAGAGAAAAATTACAGCAATTCAACATTCAAATCACCCATGAATCCTTAATTATACATCAATCCTATCTCCCTTCCATATACTCAGAAACATATCACACAATTATTTAGTCTCCCGGCCAAGACAGAGCAGAAGAAGGAAGAAAGAAAATCAACAACTTCCCTTTCCATGCTATAAACCAGTCGGCCAACAAGTCAGAGAAGAGAAGGAAAATTGAACAACTTCCTATTCAACCACCCCTAATCAACATTAATTTTACTTCATCAGAGCAACAATCAGAATCCCAAAATCACAAAATAGCAAAATCAAGAACAAGGATTCGGCCAGCAAAGAAGCATAGTGAACCAGGAAGAACGATCACCACGATCACCCCTTCCTTTGCCGGCGACATCACAGGACAGAGGAATAAGATTAATTCAACAAAGTTCCAAATTCACAAATAAAACGTCCAAGGTACTGAATACACTTAAATTTACCCCTAAACAAGACTAATTAAATGTTCAAACTATAGCTGCCTAGAGATCAACGGAAGTGTCATCCGATGAACAGTAACATGGAAGAATAGTTGGAGAAATTCGACCAAATACAATTCCTCACTCAAAATCGCTACCCGAATCATCCAAATCGAGGCCTAATTAGTATTTCTATGAATTTAGAAACATTAAAAAGCCCCCCAAAATTTGGAATATTCCTCCCAAATTTGCTCAAGTTCGGACCAAAAGGAAGAGAAAACGAAGAATCAAGGCTTACCCAAAGCCAACCCAAGCTTCCCTCGCGTTTCCGTCATTCCTCGTCGCCGGTCGTGGCTGATTCCGCCGTCGAGAATGAAGGAAGAAGGCGGAGAGAACAAGGAAAACGAGGAACAGATAGAGAGTGAAGTGAGAGAGGGAGTGTATTTTTTTTTCAAGTGTGTATATCGGGTTTGGGCACAGAGAGGAAGAGGGAAATTGGATCAATTAGAAGGGAGGAGAATAAATATTAAAGACACGTGTGTGGCTCAGATTAAAAGAGAGATCTGATATTTATTTTTAACAGGTATTTTACTATCTTACCCCTTCCCTTTATAATTAAAGATATTTTCAAATAGGGGCAGATATTGTCTTTTTAATTTTCCCAATTCTATTTTTCTCTTAAACCATAATTTTATTTATCATTATCATTTAGAAAATAGATCTGAATTTGTTCCAAAATAATTTTCTAGATATGCTTAAATTTCCAAATTTATTTATAAGACTGTTTAAATATCAAACAATACCCCAAGGTTTTAAATATTCCCTTATTTAAATCAATCTTTCAACTATTCGTCCTCAACTAATAAATAAAATAAGTATTAAAAATTATTAAAAATACACTAGCCTCATAAATTTATTTATAAAGCTTTTTAATTTCTAAACGCCTTTTTCAGACCTCGACTAAATCCTTATTATTCCTTTTCTCCAAATTAAGTTTTATCTCCTAATTATTTCTCTTTATTCCTTAAAGAAAATAAACCTTAAAATTATTAAAAATACCTAAAACATCATAAATTTATTTTCAATGCTTTTTAATATTTAGTCAAATTTCTAAAATCCTAAAAATTTCCTTTTTCCTATTTTCTGAAATTTGGGGTGTTACAACCCCACTATTTTGTTATTATGATAGGAGATGTGGGTAGATCACTAATATATTGTGTAGGGAATATATATATATATATATATATATTTATAGAATTTAGGGATTTCACTCTCCAGGCACTATTCGAATGGGGTAAGTATGTTAAGAAGATTCGAGTTATTTTAATTGTTTTAATAACCACTCTATTTTATAAAAAGTTTTAAGTTGTTCCAATTTGTCAAAAAAACCAATTCCAATAGAAATGAAGTTGGATTGATGTTTGTAAAGAAAAAGTTTTAAATTTTTCATATTTTTGTGCTTCTAAAATGAAAAAAGTGGTTATAATTTAATTAAAATGTTATAGTATAGTAGGGAAAAATTAGGTGTTACAAGCATAATTTTTGTTTGACTGCATGACAATTGACCAATTCTTAGTAGGATATGCAATGTAAAACACCTGTTCTGCCTAAGTTGCTAAAATGTAAGGATCATCCTTATATTCAACTTTGAAAAGGTCAATCGATATGAACCCAAATTCATTTATCTGCCGTCCACTATGGTTGTTAACCTACTGACATCAAAAGATAGATACCCTAAACATGGTGTAATCTATCTCCCATATTCAACCAATCACACCAAAGTATGACATCTGCTTATAGATGGGATTACTATCATTCGCACTGGATATATGACATGCCTCGACTACAAGTGTAACTCCATTATTCTAATTTGCTCCTTTTATCCTGATCTTTTGTACAAAATGTGTAACCATTGATTGCATAGCATGTGTAAGAAAATGCATGTAAACCCGGTCCTTTCGATAGCCACATCAATCTTTCACAAGTTGATTCATCATTAACCTGAACCTGTTAATGTATGCGTGTATACAATCATCTAATAAAATTTCGGTTGTCTCCTTTGTAATCAAACTTTCATTTCTATCATCGTTTATGTCTCAAAGAAGTTTTTTGTGTTCTTCTATGAATGCTTCAACCTCATGAGTGTTGTACAGAATATATAAGTGAGCTCACTCCATTTCAATAGTTGAAATGCTTATTATATTACACCCACTTATTTTTTTACCTGTTAATCGCCCATCATGACGAGACTTTGGCATACCAATAGGTTCAACATTTGATAATTACACAAATCATTTGACGAGACTTTAGCACACAAATCACTTGCTTCTTTAACAATGTATCATTCAATAATACACCCCTTTGGTTGATATCTATTTTTAACATACCCCTTTAAAATTTTCATGAACCGTTCAATTAGGTACATCTATCTTAAGTATACTAGGCCTCACATTGAAAATGAAGAACATTCATAGTCTAGTGATCGTGCTCAGTACTTTGTTGCATCAACTGCTTTACTACAAATGAACTTAAAGAACATTCATAATCTAGTGATTGTACTCCGCACTTTCAAATGCTTCATATGGCAACCAATAAGAAATTTTGTATAAGACATGACAATCTTGAGATTTAAGGTTCTTTAACTTCAATTCTTTCATGGATATAAGGTTCTTTACATCTGAGGTGTAGCTATCTGGAACTTTGATTCCATTGGAGAAATTTCCATATACTGGAAAATCATTTATTGTACCAAACAAAATAGCTCTCAATTTAAAAATATCTTTCTTGAAGCCATCATAAACAATCTCACCCATATTTCACATATGCTTTAAGTCACCAATTAAAGGATTCAAGTACACATCTATATCATTGTTGAGCTATTTAGGCCCAAAAATTAGTATGGAAAGCATCATAAATTTGTGTTTCATAATCAAATTTGGGGGGAGGTTGTACATCATCAAAATAACAAGCCATATGTTGTGAGTACTACTCTAAACTCTGCAGATTAATTTCATCTGTTGCTAGTGCAATCCGTAGGTTTCTTGTTTCTTCACCAAACTTAGGGTACTTGTAATCAATTTTTTTCCATTGAGGAGAATTTATAGGGTGCATAAGCTTGGTGCCTTTAATCCTTTCATCTATATGCCATGTCAAAAGTTTTGCAGTCTCTGCATTATTAAAATTGCACTTGAAACTTGGAATGATCAGAAAATATCACAAGACTTTCAAAGAACAATTGCCTTTCTTTCCATATTGAGATGGGTCATATTTAGGACAATTCTCTAATGATGCACACTAGTTTCAGAATAAAATACAGTCATTGGACTTGCATGTATTATCTCATGTTTCAAACTACCTCATATGTTTTTGAAGGGAGTACATTTACTTCAAGAAGTATATCTGGTAGAGTGGTGCATGTTGCATCACTCCAACCGTATTGTGCATTCAAGTTATACAAGTTCAGCACAACTAAAAATCTTGTGTATTTGATGCATCTGACATATAACATTGTTTCTGCAATGCTCTTTAGTGTCTGAAATATTTCAGAATTCTCCTCCCCCACCATATTCAACATTTATTCAAGATCATCACTCTCATCACACATATCTATGTCAAACACATTTGAAGCTTGCCCGGTCTCTGCATGCATCTTCATAAGTCTCACCTTGCTTTGTCCATTGTACGTATAAGATTAATTGATTCCATTTCTAACTAAATGATCCAACAAGTCAAGAGGACAAAGATGCTTTCCAAAACAACAGAATATACAAGGACATATAATTCTGTTAGCATCCTTTGCATGATCAATTGTAATTCTAATGAATTCTATTGCTCTATTAAATATTCCCTTGAACATCAATTAGAAAATATCAATTTCTAATCCATCCTTCCAGCATAATAAAGGAAAGTGGTATGATATATAACTTACTCATTAAGTAGCTACCTTATAGTGTCTGCTTATTTAAAAAAAATCGATAGTCATAACGGCTTAAAAATAAATGTTACTGAGCTCAAGGCCCTCTCTTTCCTATAAAAATGAATAGTCCGCAAAATATTAAGCATCAACTCAATTATTTTTCACAGTCCACAACAATAGAATTCATAGAGTATATATATAGAGCATTAATGGGTAGAAAAACACAATTATTGCTCACATATCCAATTCCACAAGGCAATAATTTCATAAAAGTAAATTAACAGACCACAGAGTACGTAACATAAAAATATACCTGAACAATTTCTTTGTGTCGTTTGGTGGAGGATCAAAATGTAGACCAGGCAAATGCTTATTAAAATTCCTACAATACCAAAGAAATGAATCAAATCGAATAAGCCCATCAATTAACTGATGGCCACCATGCATGTGACTTCTAATGATTGAGGGAAAAATCATATACTCCAGAAGCCCAGGAAATTCAAATTTGCTCATAACTAAGTGATGCTAATTATTGACCCATTACATCCATAGAGCCAAGGGAAAAGACACTACAATAAGACATAGAAATAGAAATGAAACATGAAAAACACACGAGCTCTAATCATCCTCAGCGAATACTAAGAATGATAACAAGCGACAAAATAATTCGCAAAACACAAAAAAATGAGAGAAAAAAAATCAATGGTCTCCTTCTAAATGAAAAAAATTCTCAGACACCATGGGACTAACAAATAAAGAAATGGTTGTCAACGATGGGACCACGAATTGTGGCATTGTCAAATAATATTTAAAAGAAGATGTGGGTGGGACCATCGGATTCGGGTGTGGGGTTAGGGCAAAATTACTTAAAGCTTTGAAGAGATGAGAAACTAACTCTTTTTGAGCTTTCCAATCAAAGACAAAATCAGGAATGTTCCCTCATAGCTGCTGGAAAAACCGAACAAACACCCTCAAATGGCAACCTTCGAATGATGACCTTCGAATAACGTTCTTCATTTGCGCCTGTGTTCTGACAAACGGTGACCTTTGAACGACAACACCAAACGCCGAACAAGCGGAGGGTAAATGGCGACCTTCAGATTTCTTAGCTCGAACAATGAAGCAAAATGGAAATGTGACCAAAGAATTAAGAAGGAAAAAATGCATACAGATTTGACCTTGATGCAAGAAGCAAGAAGATACCCTGACACAAAGGTGACTCGAATAAAGAAGATGAAAGCAAACTCAATCAGGAGGAAAAATAGCAAACGTAGTCAGGGTGACCTTCGAACAAAGTTAGGGTAGTAGTGATCGGGTGGGGGCGCAGAGTTGATAATTTATTTTTTAAAACCCTAACATGGCTTTTTACACGTAAAATATATTAGGGCATTAGTTTTTTAAAAAAATTATAAATGAGAAATCCTAACGCGACGTTTTTTCTATGGCTAAATTATACCAAACCCCCCTGAAATTTAAGACAGCTGCGTATAACCCCCTGATGTTTAAAAGTTTAAATTCAATATCCCTAATCTTTGATTCTTTTACGTTGAACCCCTTCCATTATCTTACCGTTATCTAGTTCACGGAAGTGGCCACATCATATTAATATATAAGACACCTTGCATCCTATGTGGCACCTATGCTATAGTGATTGCATACCTCTAATTTAAAGTTTAGTTATCATTGAACAACCCTAATTCTCATGGGTCTTCTCGTGGCTCCACATCCTTACTCCTTTAACGTCTTAGAAACAAGAAAGCTTCCATATGGAATAAATTTTACTCTGTTGTTTCTCTTCTGGCCCCCACCACTTTTTCTTCTTCTCTTCACCCACTGAATTTGTTATTCATGAAGTTGATTACTAAATGAAGATAAAGTATCCAATGGTGCTTATATATGTGTGTAGAGGAATAATGAATGCTTATATATAATCAAACAATAATTCTTAGTTTCGAACTGAAGCTCAACATAATAGTAAAATTACTGTTTTGCTTCCTTTGATCAACATACAAATGGAGTTTGGATCTTCATTTTATCTGCAGTGTTCCAATATTTGTGGTCCGATGAGTAGCTTTGACTATCAAATAAAGAACAAGACTACAAGAAGATTTCTTTGTCCAAAAAAGTCTGGAAGCTTTCTTCACTTTGATATTTGATTTGCGGCAGAACGGAGTTTATAAGAATTGAAGTTGCGAGGAGCCTAATGAGAATTAGGGTTCTTTAACAATAAAATGATATTTAACCCTTAGATACAAATTATATAATCACTATAATATTACTATTGGCTTACAAGTAAGATGTGAGGTGTCTTATATTGATATGATGTGGCCATTTTCGTTAACAAAGATAATGGTAAGATAACGGCAAGGGGTTCAACGCAAAAGAATCAAAGATTAGGGAGGTTGAATTTAAACTCTCAAACATTAGGTGAGTTATATGTAACTGCCCCAAAATTCGGGTGTTTTTGTATACTTTGGACTTTTTCTAGTAAACGTCGCGTTAGATTATATATTTTTGTGAAAAAGATAATTGATCTAACATGGATTTTCAAACGCTGTGTTAAATGAAATAATTTATTTTTTAAATTATAAATCAGAAATCCTAACGCGGTGTTTTGTTTATAAAATGGCGCGTTAGGTTATATGTATTTTTTAAAAAAATTATTCATCTAATGCGGCGTTTGTTTAAGAAAACACCTCCTAGCGGGTAACGTGAAAGGCTTTTTCTATAGTAATGAGCCTTTGGATATTCAAAATATATTTAAAGCTTAAGAGATCCTATGAAGCATAGAGTAAATATTTAAATTTAAATGTATTTTTCCCTTATCTTGTTTGTGGTATTGATTTTTTTTTTTTTTTGTTGACAAAATAACCTTGAACTTGCGCGGCATATTGTTTTAAAAATAGTTTACTGTTCTGAAAGAAATGAGAGAAAGAAGGGAAAATAATTTTCCCTGTTGACATATTAAAAATTGACCAAATCTTAACATCAAGTTTAAAACGCTTTTGACTTGTTCATCGTTAATTGGTCCAAACAAAACTTTAGCGGGTCTTCTGATTAAAAGATAAACTCTTTAATTTTAATTAGAGAATCAAATTGGATATGCATATCACTAGCAAGAGAAATTTTTTCGTCTTTCTTTTCTTATTCACTATGTTCAAATAACATTACAAGAATTGAAAATTGTCTTTTATATCTAATTATCCTTAAATAAAATAATCATATAAAGTAATTATATTTTCATACAATATATAGGAGGAAAAAAATATAATCGATAGCTTGGCATGCTCAAAATCATATGTATACTATGATTTGACATGCTTGAATATATGCCTTTATATGCTCAAACTAACCCCACACACATGGGGATCAAAAAGATAGAACCTAGACGTAACTGTCGAAATCATGTAATGGCTTGTAATAAGTACCTATATTTTTTCCCTTTAGTCAACACTCACGAACAAGCATGAAATACTATTCCATAGACGACCTAGCAAAATAAAAGTCAATCAATTAGGTTAATGTCAAAATAATAGTTTGACAAATTCAATTTATTTATTATATTTGAAAAAAACACAGTCATGCTTTATTTTTCAAACAAAAATTTAATTTTCTTATTCTAATGAAAAAGAAAAAATCACAACTTGCATATATATGTTTTATTAAATATTATCGTCAAATTTAGAAGCCAGTCACGTAAAACTGTTTCAAAGCATTTTTATTATTGTTGTTGTTGTTTTCCTGGTAACAAAGTGTGGGGCGGGGGGCGTATAATTGTGTGTGTGTGTGTGTGTGTATATATGCATATGTATGCCAGCAATCACAAGAAGTTGTGCTTTGAATCACATAAAAAAGTTCATTGATATTCATTTTTATTTGAGATTTTGCAGTTAAAGAATGGTTAATATGAAGAAACTGATATTGAAACTTGCTTTTCTGTTCGTTCTTCTCTTCTCTGGGATTGTTGCAGCTCGGCCACGTGCACGTAAGTGATATGGAGCTACATTTTTGCCAGATTAATTTAAATTTTAGTTCTTAATTTAAATCATTTTCCAATTACAATTTCATCAAATTTGCTTATATTCATTGTACAAGTTTATCAATCTCTCGCAATTATCTTTTTAATATTGAAATAGTATTGGTTATGGATTTTTTTTTCTGTTGAACTAATTCGTGTTCCGACAATATATACAATACGAAGATCAAATTGAAACCTCAATTTAAATTCAAGCTACTTTTAAAAGCTGTCAAATTTAAATGATCAAATTCAGTAGAAGGGCCAATACTAATAGAGAAGTGACTTTGTTCATCAATATCAATCTAACTAATCTTTCTCTCTGTTTGTTATTATACTCTCATCGCGGCTTGATAAAATAGATAGTTGACTTTTTCAATTTTTAGAGAATTGAGAGGTTAAGTAAATTACTTAATCATAACATATTTGTGTATTGTATTAAATTATATATTAGTTTAAATGTCAAACAAACTAATTTTAAAAAAACATTCCGGAGAATCAATTTATAAATAATTTATTTAACTTTCTTAATTTTTCTAAAAAAAAGTTAACTATGTCTTATGTTAAGGAACAAATGAAGTATTTTCCTTAACATAAGACATAGTTGGATAAATTTTATATTATTGGAAACTTATATGTTTCATTTAACTATGTCAATGAAAAAAGTTAGCTATGCCTTATTTAAATTATATGCCTTATATTATTGATAACGAATTTGAAAAATAATTAGTTGGATAAATATCATGTACATCAATTTAGAGCTATATACGAAGGTTTTTCATGGACAAAAGCCATATGCGAAATTACGCTATAACATGTGTACAATATAATATTCCCTTCATTAGTCAATATAATATTTAGTTGATTTATTCGAAAGATATGGAAAAAAAAACTAAATAAGCTATTTTTACATTGATTTTCATGAATTTTTTTTTAAATTAATTTATTTGAATTATAAACTAATATATAATCAAATAATATCATATATATTAAGTACCTTATTAAGCTGCCTAATCTTTGGAAAAAGTCAAATAGAGCTTATATTAAATAATGGAGAGAGTACTATCTACCTCTAATACTTTGTATAAATTAAATATTTTTTAATTGAGTTCATCTTTTTTATTAGTTATACTTTGTCCTTGTTTAAAATTCAATGCATTTTTTTTTAATTTCTATATCCTCAATTAATTACATACTTCTTTCATATCTTTCTCATACTCATTTTTCATCTTTTTTCCCTTCTCATTCACATTCTCTATAAATAAGGGTTATTTCGAAAAATAAATGGCAATTGTTTTATACAGTTATTGCCTATGTTAATTTAAATTACTTTTTTTTTTTAGTTTAAGTTAGGAGCTGAGGTTGTATATCTAATTTCGTGATTTTGATTGGAACTTTCTCAAAAAATAAATAATGCAGATAAAATGTCTCGCGGCCTTAACCAACCTGATGATGACCCTCGGGATCACCACTATCGTCTACGGTAGACACGAAGAAAATTGCAGGTGTTGTGAGGAGGCTTATGGTGGAGATATGTACGCAAAGGCCATGCTAAATTTGTGTGTTTTATGCCATTATGTATATGCTATTTAATTTTTTACTTAATTTATGCTAATAAAAAACATAAATTGACCGATATGACTTTCTTCAATCACTTGAATTCATAACGATTTAATAAAAAATTAAATGAAATTATAAAGATCAAATAAAAAGAAAAAGAACTAAAGCAACACAGTTAAAATCAGATAACATCGAGGTTCGGGCTGTATTCCCAGGTGATCGAATCAATAAGCAAGGCATGCTCATCCCCAAATGATGTCATCTGGAGCGAGCCGATTCCCCCCCCCCCCCCCCCCTTCAGGCTTTATTATTTCTTATTTATTTAGGTTAAGTTGTATCCAGTACACGTTGAGTATATTTTCATTGACGCCTAATATTCTAAATTGCTTAACTTTCAGTGCATCAAACACTCTACAATATTATTTAATATGATTCAATATTCTAAATTAATTATTTCTTAGTACATCCAACACCATGAGATATTTTCTACCACACACATATCCCAAATTAATTAATTTTGAGCACATCTCACATCTTAAAGCTTTTTTTTTTTTGGTAAGATCTTAACGTATTTTTTCAAGAGCATCTAAGCTAGCATCCTAAATCACCATAAAATATGTTTTTTTAGTATTATTAGCATTTTTAGTGCATCTAATATTTTTCCGAAAGTACTAAGTCTATAAATAGTAAATTGATGATAACATTTCGCATACATGTGAAAATTTTAATTGGGAGACTTTTAAACAGAATAAAGAAACATTTTCTTTCTACCTTATAAATAGGATCAAAGTAATTAAAAATACCTTATAATTTTGGATAGTAGGGCAGATTTATATTGATTGATATTGATATTATATTTTCCTACAAATCTATGTGTTTGTTCATTAAGTACTAATGGAAATTATTCGTTGAGTATTTTTTCAACATTTTTATTATCTGTTTTGCAACAACTTTTATTAATTTGCGTGCACACCCACTAATATATACGTCACAACATATTGCATATATATATATATGTCGTTTGGGCTTCTTTTGAGCGATTTAATTGTAAAAATTAAATTACATACTTGAAGCAGAATATGAGATCATACCAGGATGCAAGCTTAAGCCATGCCATAATTTATTTATCCCAAATTGGGAATAATCTATCTTATATTCTTTCTTATATTGGAGATACCTTTCTGAGTTTTTAAAATTTAAAGAGTGTTTATTTATCTTTTTCTTTAATTAAATTACCAATAAAATTTCGATTTCGTCACAAATTACTAACAAAATTCCATATGAACTATTTATTTCTTATAGGAAAAATCAGTTGGAAATTATAGACAAATTTCCCATACTAGAATTTTTTATTTTTCCTAAAAATGCCATGTAGCGCACCTCGAAAGGGTAAACTGGCACCAACGACATTTGTGTTGACACAAATTGGCTGCAATTGTAACAAAATGTTGATTTGAACCTTCACCACCCGTGCGCATGTTCATGCCTAATCTAGTTGAGCTTTTATGAATTTATGTACCATATATGCAAAATTCAATATATATATATATATAATATTTAGACTCCGAAAAACAACTATATATACATTCTATATTATATATGTTATGAAAATAAGAAAAATATAAAAAAATGAGATGAGAAAGATAAAGCAAGACAAGAGAGAAAATTGGAGAGTAAGAGGGAGAAAATCTTATTCACTTGGATGACAAAATATGTAGTACAATGTATCCTATTTATAGACCACCAACCTCAAACAAGAGTTACATAAAGTAAATAGCAAGTTTAATCCTCATAAGTGTAGAAGTTGTAATGCAATAACAACTCCTAAAAAAAATTCATTAGAGAGGTTTTTAATAAAATAACAAAAAAGATAATATTCAAAATTATTCAATTTTAATCATTTATTAGTCAATCTAATGGTGGTAATGGGATGATAAAGGATGAAGAAAAAAAATGATTAGGAGAGAATCCTCTTCCGTATGATGAGAAAGGTCAAGAGTTGGGAGGGGTTATAACATCCATATATCTAATATCTGTAACTATACATTCTTTATATTATATATTATATATTATATTATTTAATATTATTTATTAATATTAAGTGTATATATATTTATATTATATATTTGTTTTATTTATGATTTGATTAACTATTTGAATTATTTATTTATATATAGTATTTGTTTCTTAAATAATTTTTGTAGATATAATTTTTAACATTTTATTTTATTATATAAATTATTATACTATATTAATTTTTTAGTTTTATTTTCCTTACAAATATTTATTAATAATTAAGATATATTATTTTCTAAAGATTCATTTAAGAATCATATTTATAGTATATATTTATTTTATTTACCATTGTATTTAGTTTTCTAATTTTTATTCACATATAGTACGTTTTCATATAAAATTATTTTTATTATATATAATTTTTATTTTAATAATTATCATATTATTAAATTGTATGCATAGTATAATATAATAATTAAAATTTAGAAAATGTTACATGCTCATTTTCAATAATAAACCTCGTCGAGAATCTATTGGAAATTGGGACAATAATTTTTCTGACAGAAAAATTTTGTCAGTAAACTTTCAATGATTTTTCTGTATAAATATAAGAATATAAGGGAATTATTATAAAATTTCAAAGTTTAACTTGGCCTAAATAAATGTGTCAACTCCATATATATGTGATACCGATACACACACGAGACAATAATATATCTAAGAAAAAAATATGATAATTGCGTGACTACGATATATACTCACTACTACAGAAAATGTCTATAGCAGCACTTATTTTGGCCCTATAGCAGCGCTTATAAGCGCTGTAATAGCCAGTGATGCTATAGGCTGTTAAGCCTAACACATCGCTTGTTAAGCGCTGCGATAGGTGACCTAAAGTAGCGCTGCGATAGGTGATTTATTTTTTTAAAAAATAATACCTATAGCTGCTATAGATATTATTTTTTAAAAAAATTAATTTTTATCCCTGCATCAATTTAGAAATTACAGACATTTCCAAAACAGATATACATCAAAAACCATTTATCCAGAGATCAAATACATTAAAGCAAACATTCTAATTAATTAACTCCTATATATTATAAGGTAATATACTTAGAGAAAAATAAACAATTAAATAAATTAGAAAGAACAATGGACAATTAAGTAAATTAAAACATGTAAATTCACTAAACATTCTAGAAATCAAGGCCTCTCTCAAATATATTTACTATATACTAATAACATATATTTGAAATTACATAATCAAAATCACTTACTCATGCTTAAGGTTCCATCTACAGAGTCAGAATGCCCACTGTTAAAACGGAAAAAATTGCAAGCATACTATATGTTTCTAAAGAGAACATAAATGTTTGTGCTTGTATTTTTTCATTCAAAGACACCAGAACCAATTAAAAAACAATAATTAGAACAAATAATTAGTCATATGCAGTATATCTCTCTGCAGGCTCACTTTAGACAATCCAATAAAAGGATCAAATTGTTTGGGATTTGGAAAAAGAAGTTTGGCTAGCTCAGCCTTGTTCACTTCAACAAACTGGGTCTCTTGATCAAACTTTGCAGCTTTCACAAATTCTTCATAGTCATATCCCTGAAATTTTTAATAGAAAAGAATTACTTTCTGCCCTGCTGCAATTTGTTTTCTGGGGAGAATAACAGATTCTTGTGATCAACATACAAAGCCAACAGGAAAATAATATGTGGCACCACATGATATGCAAAATCCATGAAATGACTAAGGATTTACTATATACTGCTAGTTCTTAATTTACGTCAACAAAACAGGCAAATCATATACTTGATATCAGCAACAAATATTACACATTTGCCATGCTTCTGATTATTAAACATAAAAAGTTCTTCCCTATTTTATAATTACCTTGACATTCAAATAGCAGTAATTCAAATTAATGTCAATCAAAATTTCCAGATTTAAATTCATGCTAATGGTTCTACATTCAAAGACATAACCTAACAACATTCATATCCTAAACATGCTTCTACTTCATTTCATTTTATTTTATATTATTTAACTAAATACTTCTAAATTCCCCAAACTTCAACATCAAACAACAATAACAACTAATCATATTTTAACCTTAATAAAACTGATTTTACTTTTACATTTAAAACAAGAACTTAGAATTTCAGCTCCCCTAAAACCAATTCATATATTCCAATTCTTCAAAATTACATTAAACTTTTCTTATTTCTACATTTTTCAACTTCTAAATTATCAAGCTCATTAATTTCGTCTTCTACATCAAATCTTTAACAAAACAACCACCTCTATCACCCTTACACAGTTTAATCCCCTTTATCCTAACAATTTAACTCTTAAACAGAACTTTGAAACCAGCCAACACATAACAATTAATAAGAACTAGAACCTGTAGCCTTGAAAATCCCTCGTTGATAATCTTTAATACTATATTTTAGCTCATTCCAAACAGTTTACTTCTTAAAACATTCAACTTCAAACATTTCCAATGAATTTCCAGCTTTAAAATGTTTGTCTTTAAGTTTATCATTCTAATGAAATCTCCATCCCATATAGGAATTTAGCACAGTATAGACAACCAAATTTTATCCTTGAACCCAGAAAAATCAGCACCCAATTGAATGAGACAACGCATCATTAAACATCCTTACTTCAGTGAAATCCGAAATAGAATCTTTTAACATTCAATTTACCTTCTACTCTACTTTAGTAACCACTTATAAAACCAAGAATAATCAGATATTCACCAAGCAAAACCATAAATAAATCCTACTTCTCTTTCTATTATTCCTTTCTATTGTCACTGAAATCATTACTCAAACAGAACCAAAGCAAAATCCATATGTTCCATCAAGCTCATCATCGAACAAATAGAGAAAAGCAAAGAACAAAAATTCTAAAACATGTATAAATCCATACCCTTGTTCTAATCCACCTTCATCATCATTTTATCATTCTTAAAGCCCCCTTTTATTCTCATTTGTCTAAACCATACCTCTTTAAAATTACCAAGATTAACTCAACCATTTACACGTATACAAAATTTCAATTCCATATTCCTAATCTTTTGGTTGTCACAAAGCAGAGCTTAGGAAATATTTAAATTACTCCAACACAGAGCAGCCATTCAACTTAGACAAAACAAGAATTAGGATTCCATTACCTAAAAGCTTAAAACAAACATCAATAACAACTTATACTCCTTGGCCGAGCAACAAGAGGGAAGAACATTGAACAATTAGCAACCTACATAAATCAACCATAACAAGCAACTTCAATCCAAGATCACATAATGAACAAGAAAATCACCCAACACCATGAAATTTCGACATACAACCCCATTCCCTTGTTAAACCTTGTTCTTAATCAAGTTTAGTTAAGATTTTGGAACCATTTCCACCGGAAAACAACATTGAAGGTGTCGGTGAACAATGCTCGATTTGGGGCTTTTGGAGCAAATCGACTAACTCGAAATCATTACCCAAAAATCATCCCCAAAACATCAAAATCGAAGCTTAAACACCCTTTTAATGAAGTTAGAAGCTTCAAAACTTCCTAAGATTTCAAATCTCTCCCTCTCCATTCGAGCTTGAATCAGACGAAGAAGAGAAGAAATAGAAAGGCAAAGGCTTACCCAAGGTTAGCCTCAGTGTCTTGAACGTTTTCCCCCCCCCCCCTTCGCCGCCGATCACCGTCGCTCCCGCCATCGCTTGCCGCTGCAGAACTCGAGAGGACGAGAGAGAGTAGAGAGTGAGAGTAGAGAGTGAGTGAGACAGGAATGGAAGGGAATGGAGGCAGAAAGAAGGTGAATGGAGGGAGTATATACACGTGGTTGAAAGAAAAGAAATAAGGAAGAAGAGATATTTCAAAATAAAATTAAATCCCAGGGGGCCTATAACAGCGTTTAAGCGCTGCTATAGGCCGCCTGGGATTTAATTTTTATATGTAACCAAATTTAATAAAAACAATTTAAATGTTTTTGTTTCTTTTTATTTGTTTCAGATTTTTAAAATTGTATCAAATGTTTTTATCTAATTTTTAAATTCCTGGGGGCTAAATAAGTATTTTTTTTAATATATTTGCCATTTCTTAATTTTCCAATGATTTTATTAAATTGTTTTACTTATTTTTCAAAATAAAATTAAATCCCAGGGGGCCTATAGCATCACTTAAGCGCTGCTATAGGCCCCCTGGGATTTAATTTTTATATGTAACCGAATTTAATAAAAACAATTTAAATGCTTTTGTTTTTTTTTTAATTTTTTCAGATTTTTAAAATTTTATCAAATTGTTTTTATCTAATTTCTAAATCCCAGAGGGCTAAATAAGTATTTTTTAATATATTTGCCCTTTCTTAATTTTCCAATGATTTTATTAAATTGTTTTACTTATTTTTCAAAATAAAATTAAATCCCAGGGGGCCTATAGCAGCGCTTACATTGCTTTTATTAAAATGATATATGCTACCGATTCTGTGGTTATACACGACGTGTAAGCTTGATTTATATTCGTATATTAAAATTTAGTTAACTGGAACGATTAATTAAGAAATATGACTACTTATGTAATAAAAAAAGTTAATATAAAATTTTAATTAATAAAAGCTTAAGCAATGACATAATGTACGATCAAACTATAGAGGGCATGTGATTTGCCACTTTATTGATAGTCGAGTATATGAGTTGATTCATAGAAGATCTGGTGATACATTTTGGTCTCTGACATCATGTTTAGTATAAGTTTTGATGATGAAAACTACTTAAAGGAGTCAGCAAAAACTATGCTTTGTTGTTTTTTTATATATATGTGTGTATAAGTAAGTACTCCCTCCGTCCCACAATATAAGGTCCTTTTAACCGAATTACGGGTTCCTAAAAAATTAGTTAGAGTTAGTTAAAAACAATAAATGTATAGGAAATATACTATAATGCCCTTATTTATGAATGAGTAAGAGGGGGGTAATTATGAAAAAAAGATGAAAGAGAATGTGTGGGAAAATTAATGCATGGGTAAAATGGGAAAATAAGCATTTATTACTCAAACAAAGTCAAATAGGACCTTATATTGTGGGACAAGATCATTCAAAAAAATGGACCTTATATTATGGGACAGAGGGAGTATATACTAGTAGTGTAGGCATTTATGCTCAATTTGGAACCTAATAACGGAAACTAAAAGCATGCTCAATCGAGATAGGAATGTCACATTTCAAATGATAGAAGGGAAAATGAACAAGCTGTTACTCTTGCTAATAAACGTGCATTGTCCAGAATGAATAGCCTGGAAATCATGGTACTCGAGGCATTGTATGATATTTTCTTGACCTTAAAAGTTTAACCAATGTGAAAAGTATATTTTTTTTTCTACGGCGGCTTAGCTAGCTAACTGATGTAGAAATTCATTTTCCAATTTTTTTATCCTTAGAATTGATGTAGAACATATTAAGGAAGTCTATTACTGTTCATACAGGTAGGATTGTCCATTTTCCTAATGATAGCACTTCCCTGGATTCAAACACACATTATCATCCTTATAGAGGGTAGGCTTACTTACTAGCTTGACCAATGACTCGTTGGTAAAGTCTGTTTTATAAAATTTATGTCATAACATACACACATACGCAAACGATTTGGGCACAATTTTTAAAATTAGACAATTCAGGTCACTTTAGCATGACCTTTATATATTACCTTAGGGATACAACAGAAAAGGAATTAATTTTGTATAATTGAACACAACATTTTCTACATAATATAAAGCTCACATTATTACATTTACTCAAGTCATTATATTCACCCTTCACATTCTGGAAGTTATGGAAGGATTTTGTAAAGTATATTGCTCACTGCATCATCAGTAGTTATGTCCTCGTGGAAGGTCTCTTGAAATAACTGCTGGAGCTGCAAAATAGCACATATTTATTTTATTAAATAAAACAATTTATGAAAATATTAAATTCTGATTATTTATTATATTTTACTGCTTTTAAGGATGTAGTCTAGTACATGCAGGAATATAATCACAACTAATTAAGTTTCCAAATTTTCTTTTTTCTTTTCCTAAAACTTATAATCAAGCTAGTAATATTTGTTTTTTATCTAATAAAACTAATGCTTATCATGACAATCATACGGAACATTTTTCTGGAAATCTATAAATCAACTAAAAATGAAACCTTCAAGTTTTTTAAGACAACCCGGAAAATAGAAGCTTGAAATAGAAACAAATATTTTATGTACTCTAGTTAGTTATGGAATCGATTTTAAAGGGCAAAAACTATGTATCTTCTCCATTTTATAATAAAGATCATTTCAACTAATTCACCGGATTTAATAAATGATAGTAAACTCATTAAATCTGTATTAAAGAAATAATTGTATTCAATTACACCCATATTAAATAAGATTTTGAAGGAGTGACAAAAATACAATAAACAACATTTAAATATTGATTACAAGGGAATAATGAAAATTAAATAATAATTACTCTTTAACTTATTTATTTCATAAAACAAAGAATTCTCTTAAAAGTAACTTATATTGTAGACAAGAGGGAGTATGTTTTGGCAGAAGGAATGAACATCATTGAATCCAAACATAGCATAAATTTTATTTTAGCTTGTCATAAATTCATCTAATAAGAAGCAAAAAATTGTTAAACTTACTAGAACCTTGTCGTTGTTGTTGAGGCTTAAGAGTGCAATCCTCAACAGAAGACTTAGGCTTTGCCTTTGTTAGAACCATTAACAGCAAAACCAGCAAGCAAGCAATGAAAAGCACTAAAATCAGCATTTTGAAAGATAATATCTCTACCTTCTCCCTTCTTCTGCTTTCGCTCTACAATTACAATATTTAGTCGTTGAGGCCTTTATATATGATTGAGTACACACACATATAAATTATAATTAATCAAATAGGTACCTGGTCAAACTGTAGTTGCTGTTTCATTTTGTTTATTCAGATTTATATAAAGTGGAGATATATATGAGTAGGAGTTTATTTAATTATGATATTATCATAATTTTGTTATCTTAATTGTTGGAATTCTTTATTCGAAAAATTGGGATTTATATATGTTGATGGTTGGAGCGATGTCGAGGGAGGAAAAAATATTGTTTGGTTTTATCTATTTCTTTCTTTCTTTTCTTTGTTGAGAAAAATATCACAACAAAATCTTGAAATTTTATTAATTTATTGTCCACATATTTCATTTGAGCAAAATTTTCAAAATTCCTCTATTTTAGAGGATCTAAGGATTTAATTTCAAGCCTAGTTCTGTCGCAAATTGAAAACTTTGACCATTTCCATATTCTTTAGTATATTTATTATGAGATGACCGGTCAAAAGTTTTAACTTTTTTATACGTAATGTCATCTAAATTCACATTTCACACTTGTTTAAATGAAAAACGGAAAATTGCTTTCAGGCTCAAATAGGATAAGTTAATATATTATAAGGTCTCATAAAATCTCAAAATTATTAATAGGTCTTAAGGGATCAGACCTGTACGTAGTATAATGTAATTGTGAAATTATAAAGTTATTCTCATCAATTAACCATTACATCTTGCAACAGATGTTAGTATCGTTTTGTTTAGTTGTTAATAACAAGTATGTTGAGTATATTGATACTAATTTTTAATAACAAATACAGTTACTAATAAATCTATCTTAACTTGTTAATGAAAGCAAACATATGCCAATGTTCTTCTTTAATTTGTCTATAAAGGCAATGGGATAGTTTCATATTTGCATTTTATTACCCATAGATCCCTTGAAACCTATTAATAATTTTAATATTTTAAAGGACTTTAATTTATAACATTAAGTTATTTCACTTCGGACCTATGAAAAAATAATCTAGCGTCAATATTTCAAATCACTAACCAGTAATTCAAATAATCACCCAAGCAAAAAATTTATGGAAAAAAATTGTGGCATTCCCATCCTCCGTTGCTGTTCTGACAACATGATCAGTGTGCATTGAAATTAGTTTTTAACATCATTTTTTAAAATTTTAACTTTTAAAGGGGAAAAAAGAAATTTGAGTTTGTAATTCTTTTACCTAATGACGTCCTATTTGTAAATTTTGAAAATGAAGAGTAAAGATATTTACAATATTTAGACCATCTATACTATTATATTTAATTTAAATTATAATACTGCTGGTCTTGCAAACTACATTTTGATTTTGATTAATTCAAAATTCCGTCAGACTGCATGTTGCATTTTCACCTAACTCGTTTTCTCAATCACTTTGTAGGTTTTGACCATTTTTCATTGATTTTGATTTATTCAACAACCATAACTATATGAATGTAAGAAACTACTCCTTCCTACTGGCCTAGAAAAAAGAAAAGAAAAAGGAAACTACTCTTTCCGCTCTTTCTTTTTTCAGACAAATTTTTTTATGACTTATCCATATTTAAAAGAGACATGTATTATAAGGTGCCTCCAATTATTTACAGCAAAATACATTAACGATCTCTGTTTTACATCAATTATAGGAACATGCATTCTATAATTAAAATATAGAGTAACTAAAATACTCTCACCATATATCCTTCTAATTTGCTTTAATTACATAGTTCTCCCCTTTATTTTAAAATATAAAATTTAATCCAATATATTAACAGTGTTCCTAATATTATGAAACATTCTAAGAACATAATTTTTAATTAAATTTATTTACTATTTTACCCATCATTCTAATAAAAGGCCAAAATTACATTGCTCCTCCTCCATTAAAGTTATTCCTTCAGCCCCAATGAATGATTCATTAAAATACTCTGACATTCCTTATGTTTTTCTCCTCATTCTAAAAAGGCCATAAATTAAAATTATTCATTATTGTGCCCCTCATTCTAATAAAAGCCCTAAATTATGTTTCCTTACGAGTAGTACGGTGTTTCTTAACATCCCAAGTTTTGGACTATGGTTGAACTGTGAATTCTATGAGATCTGAGGAATTAAGTGGAATTTATGAAGGAATTGAAGATGCTGGGATATATGTTTAAATGATGGATCAAATGATTAGAGTCATGGAAATAAGTATGTTTATTTCTAATTAATGTTGCATGAGGAATGGGAAGATTTGGGAATGGAGATTGAAGAGGGCAAGGGAGAAGAGCCCTTTCTGTAATAACCTAGAAATTTATCGAGAAACATAACAATTATATAATTAATTGAATTATTGAGTTTGGAGATTAGAAAAATATATAGTAGAAATAAAAGATAAATAGATAATGAGATTGCTTGTTTCATATTTATATTCATAGATGTAAGTCTTTGGTAAAAGATAAATTAGGAATTATCATAATCTTGATCTTGTGTGGATCCTCCTCCATATTTTTTTATTTTATTTGTAAAATAATAGGGATATGAGTATATTCTGAAAAAAAAAATCTTTCTATATTAATGATTAGATTGAAGGAATATATTTAAAATAATTTAGGTAGATATGAAATATTTACAGATTTGTTTCTAATATATCCAAAAATCTTTATATATTTAATAATAAAAATATAAACGTATAATATCTTATGTGTAATGACCCTAAAAATATAATGACCTGAAAAAATAATAATAAAATTATTCTCTCATAATTATGTATAACAGCCCTTAAATTTTAAATAAAGAATTATTTCTTTCTAATTAATTATAGTTGTTGTACAACAAGGGTGGATAGTTGTCCAGAGGAGTTTTCACTTTTGTTAGCTCTCTATGGCCATTGTGTTGATTTTTTTTTTAAGTCAAGAGAAAATTTTATTTGTTCTATGAAATTACTCGAATGCCCAAATAAAATTTCAATACTCTGTTTATTTTTTATCTATTTTTGAAAATTGATTTTGACTATAAAGTTTTGAAAAATATTTTATTGAAATACCAAATTCACCCCCTCTTGTGTATTTTTCCTGCCTAACATGTGTAAAGTAACAGCATAGGTATTGAGGGAACCATTTTGGTAACTACATCGGCACTTTTGGGCCAAAAAAAATTTAGAGTGTTGTGTGCACTTCAGACCAAACTTCATGGGTATTTTTGTATCTTTTATTTTCCCTAACTCTGAAAAACTTAACGTCGTTAGTGTATATTGACGACATGGGCACTTTTGACCCATTTTGGTAACTACGTAAGCACTTTTCGCCCAAAAAAAAACTTCACGGTGTTGGGTGCAACTTGAACCAAACTACATAGGTATTTTTACACATTCACCCTATATTATTTCCCTCTGTTTCATCTACTGTAATAAATTTTCTTTTCTTCTCCTCTGTTACTGACATGTATTGTAGTGAATTGCTTGGACTTCATTGGTTTCCTTCTCTCCAATGGTGTTCCTCGATCAGTCTTTAGGAGTTGATGAATCGATAAAATATACATGTGTGTGTGTTATAAGTCTGAGAAGGAAAAAGAAAAAAAGGGGAATGGCTTGTTTTGTAAATTTCTTTTTCTTGGTGAAATGCTTTGTTAATTTATATTTTATGCATGATAGATATTTCATAGAATGTGAAGATTTAAAGTTAAAATGAATGACTAGATAAGATTAAATGTCAGATCAATTTATTTGTTGATATAATTTTGAGTGCCTATTAGGTGTTTGATGGAATCTTTAAAAGAAAACAAACTTATCTTAATATATGTTCTTGAGGAATCATTGTGGTGAAAAAACATTCTGGGAACTACTTGGTAGTGCTTTGAGAAATTGACTTGCCTTCCTAGAGTTATTAAATGCACAAATTAGATTGATTAATGATTTCGTTTATGCTTGATGGGGTAAAGTTTCAGGTTTAAGAAGATACATGTGTCTGTATATGATAGCTTTGAGCATTTGTTGTCAGAAATTGAGAAGCCCATAAGATATTTCCAATAACTCTTATGTAAAATGGCTGTGATTATATTATTGCTTCATTTCAAAGGAATCATTCCCTATTATGGACCTTTTTATTAGCATCAATCTTGAAAATTCTTTGTTATATTTAATTCCTGGTTTCTTGTAATACTAGGCTATCTCAACCTAATAGGAATCTAGTCTATATATATATATATCGTACTGTTCCTAGAAATGAGTTAGTGAATTATATTATATTAATTGAGACCATTATTCTATAAAGTAGTTGTTGAATGGCTTATCCGAAGTATAAAAAAAATGATTGTAAAAATTCAGAAATACTATTATCATGAAGAATAATGAAGAACTTGATTGACTTTCTTATTATGAAAGTCCTTACATATAAATTATACTTGGAGTATTAATGTTTTGCTTTCAGGATATTAGGGAGTCGGGGAGTGATCATAATTTGGAGATGAATTTAGATTGAAGTTATGAATTTGTAAGCGTAACAGGTAAGTGAACAACGGCCCATTCTAATTTTATAGATGGCATGTTTAATGCTAGTCATACTTTTACTAATTCTTATATTTTAATTTTATTACCGCATCTCCGGATAACAATATGATGAGATTCATATTTTAAGAATATGTTAAATTATGCTCATAGGAAACGATATTCATGATATGAAATGGTATTTAATTATGATATGGACTCTATGTATGCTTGAAAGTAGTTTTGAGATATTATTTATATATCTACATGCTGGGATCCTTGACTAACAACTAACACTCCCTGTGATATTTTTTATTTGATCTTTACATTTAGAAATAGTAAGCTGATCCCATGCATGCTTGAAATTTTAATGAAAGAACTGAATACAGAATGCTGGTTAATAATAGCAGTACTGTTAGTCCTTAGTGCACCATGGTTAACCTCTAGATCACTTGAAATTCATGGGCACACTACTCACACTTGATAATTGTAAGATTCACTCTCACACTTGTTATTCGTGGGTCTTGTACCCGCACCTATTTCATGGCCTCGTGCTCCACTTGTCTGGTTACCTACCCTGTGGACTGTGTGAACACGCTTGGTTTCGTGGCCTTGCCGCGTTTGGTTAGTTATCCTCATAGACTTTGTGTCCATGCTTGTTATCATTCTATTGAAGTCCTACGAGAAGACGAAATTTGAGACTTATTGTGTTGAGCTAATTTTGCTAAACAATGTGTTTTCTATTTTCTTGGCCTTATTATCTTTAACATTCTTTATAAAGTTTCATTTATGTTTATGATGGAATATACTAGAGATCTAAAGTTATTGTCATATTGTTATTATTCGAAGCTTAAATCCATTTTAATTATTTTTTTAGTATTTTATTTAATTATGTATATGGGACGTCATTCACCTGAAAATATTTTTAGATCCAGATGGTGTAGCTGACTTGGCACCTGTTGCTAACTTGTAATTGAAGCATTGTGGTAACTCGTCTTTACTTTGATGTAAAATTCAACTTTATATACTACATAGTTGAAAATAATGTATAAATGCTCAAAGTAAACTATAGTTAGGATCCTTGCATTCCTTATAAATGATGATTACTCGTCAGTGTGGAGGTGTGACACTTTCTATGCTGCTCGCCAAAACGAGCAAGACATAAAAAGGAGAGCCTTTATGTCTATCTTGCCGTGGCGAGCAAAATAAAACATGGCGAGTTTCTATGAGGTTCGTTGCTTTGTTCGCCGCGGTGAAAACATAAAATATTAAAATATTATTGGTCATTGTCATATTTCATTTTTAAGGAATAAGAGGATATCTAGTGAAAGGAAGTGATGAACATGCTAGATAAGAGGATATCAAGTTAAAAATTATGTTTTGGTAGGACATGTACTTCTACTACTAAAGTAAAGTAGTTAATAGCGGGGTTACCTAGAGAGAGAAACTTGCCAGATTTTGACCCAGTACTTCCTAATCAAAATTTTGAGTTTTAAACCTCATGTAAGTGCCTTCTAACCTAAATTCCTCTTCTTTAATCAATTTTTCATGTTTTGTGAAAGAAGATTTGGGAAAACCTTCCTTTGACTTTTTCTAAATTGCTAGATCTACTCAATTCTTCTACTCTAATTCCTTCTAATGACCTAGACTAAGATTTCTAATAGTTTCGTTTTGTAGAACTTTGCTTTAGATGTGAAAATAATTGGTTGGAAAATTTGGGAAAAATTTATGGTTATTGGGATATTTATGTGAATTGAAAGATTTCACATGTTTGATGGTTTATATAGCTTAATTGATGAAACATTTCACTACTAAGAAAACCCTTTCCATGTCACCAATTTATATTTGATAATTAAAAAACTGAAGTTGAAAAAAAATGCGGTGGCATTTTCGTAATTAACTCAGACACGGAGGGAGAAACCACATCACATAAATTTTTAATATGTGAATATATGTGACGTGGTTTTAGAAACGACATCACATATGTTCTAATATGTGACATCGTTTCTGACAACGTCACATATTAAAAGTATGTGACATGGTTTCTTTCAAAACGACGTCACATTTAAATAGTCACATATTAGCTTATTTGTGACGTTGTTAATTAAAAAAAAATTCGAAACCCCCCAGCTCTAATCTCAGCCATCATCTTCACCACACCCCTCCCCCAAATTTCATTTCCGCGCTCTCATCTCATCTCTCCCCAAAAAAATTTGAACCCCTCAGCTCTTCGTCTTCAGCCTCACCCCTCAGCTATGTCCCTTAGCTCATCCAGCTCGAGCTCGCTCTCAGCTCTCCCCCCAGTGCTCATATCAGGTGCGAAATCTTCACCCTAAGCTCCGTCCCTTAGCTCCCATTCTTCACCATCTTCACCACCAAATCCTGTTACCCCTCCCCCCCCAAATTTCATCAGCTAAACCTCATTTCTCCGTCCCTCAATCTTCAGCCAAAACCCCGTTTCTTCCCTTCTCCAAAGTCATCCCTCTACTGTGAGAGAAATATTTCTGGCAAGTTCAATGAATTTAATTTCTTAATAGGTTGCATTTGAGTTATGGTCGAGTATTAAATGATTTCAATTTCGTTGTATTTCACTTGTGTGTTCTTGATCATCAAGTATATTTTTTTTCATTGCTCAAATCATTGATTTCTAGGCTAGGTAGCTGACTGTTTGTGTATAGACAAATTTCTTAAAACTATTGTTTCAACTTGAAATTTGACTTATTTTTGAAATGTGCATTTTCTGATCCTTTTGCCGGCAAATCTCTAATGGCTGAGTTATCTAAATGTGATAATTCTTTATCATTATTTTGTGTTCGTAATCCTCTGTGGTAGTTCTGTGGTTCTATCTTGTTCTGTTCTTTCTGTTTTTAGAAATTGTAAATTTATTTTATGTTATGAAATTCTAGCCAGACAATCTAGTTTCATACACGAAAATTGAATAATCTGGGAGCTTATTGTGCGAGTCACTTTTCATTTAGGTTGCTAAAGTGAAGAAACATATAGAAACTGTCCAAGGTGTAGCTGTCTATCCTTCTGCACAGCAAATGCTTATTCATCAAGGGAAAATTCTCAAACACGGTACTACCTTGTGGGAAAATGAAGTAGTTAAAAACAGTTTTATTGTAATCATGCTATCAAAGGTATTTTTTCTTCTGAAAACTAACTTGGATTTTGGATAACGTCAAATTATGCTCCAGAATTGTTTGTATTTATTTGGTGGGCTTGGCTTTCACTCAGGTTGTGTATGTAGCTGTTTAATATTTAAACATGAAAAACTATATATTTGTCAAGATTGTTTGTACTTGTTTGTGGCCATACGTTCAGGGATTTTCATAGTTGGATTATCACAATGTGAGATGGTAGTTGAATAATAGAATGAAATTTCAAGTGATTAAGGATTATCAAGGAGTTATAGTTTGTTCTTCTTGTTGATTTTGTAATGTTGGCACATGGTTTCTTCCTTGCTCGTTTTTCTGCTGTGCAATTCTTTGAATTGCAAGTTGTGATTTTCTGAGTTGAAATCTAATAAGGAGGAAAACAAATAATACATGTGTATAATGGTTTTTAGAAATGCTTTTTGATTGATATGTTTCTATATACATTATTTGGGTGATTAAGCTGCAATATATTGATAAGAGGTGATGATGTTTAAATGTTGATTAGTGAAGTGTAAATTGTTGATTAAATAATTAAGGACTAGTAAGAGAATGGTATGGCTTATGTTCTTAGGCTAAAAAGGGAATTAAAAGAATGGCTAATTTGATTTTGTGAATTATACTTCGAAATTTAGTCTTGATCAATGGTTTTGTAAAGAAAGGAGGTTGTGTTTCTAATTATTAGTTGTCTGAAATATGGAATTGATTGATTTAATATTTCTAAGTGTTCACTACCTTATTCTTCTTAAACATTGAACAATGGTTTTGCATGTATTGTTTTGAATGTATTCTTTTGAAGTCTAATTCTTTGGCTTGTTGATTATTGGTTGTGTCAAGTGAAGTGTAGAGAGGAGTATCAAAACCATTTAGCTCTTCTGTTGAATCTTGTTGGAGATTTTATTTTTAACCTTTTCCAATATCTACAGGTAACTGTTCCAAATCTGAAATCAATTCTTCTAACCCCTGTTACCATAGGAGTAATCATGTCTTGCTAAGTCACCTAGAGGTATGTTATTGATTTTATCTCCTCCATTGAACAATAATGAATGTGACTATGCTCTTCTATTCTTGTGACTACTATGATAATTTCCATTGAACACTTGTGTTTCTACAATTTTACTTGGCTTGTTTGTGTTTGGTGGTGATTTTTGTACCTGTGGCTTGTTACTCTGTTTTGGGTGATAATATTTTAGTGATTCATGTCCTCTGAATCTAAGCCTGTACTATTAAAATTGTTAACTGGCTAACCATGTTGCTCAGGTTATTCATAAGCATCAACTTATGACTGAGAAAATCCTTGAACAGAATTTCATTATCAAAGGACACGTGATGTGTGTGTATTATATGTATATGTCATGAATCAATTTTAGGGATAGTTGCTTGTCAATAGAATGTTGTTATTCTTTTAAACAGCATAATTCTAGATGGAATGGAAGTTGATTTTGAAGATCTATTCAATAGTATGTGAAATGTTAGTGTACAATTAGTTACAATGTCATTGAATTTTCCTATGCCTAATCTGTTAGATGAATAGCATGTTGATTTTTAATTAATTTCTTCTAATTCGAATAACAAGGTGATGAAATAAGAGTTCATTTCATGTTTTTTAAATAATTTCATATTGGAGGTATATTAGAACTTATTAAGAGGATTACCTTGCATCAATTAACTTGAGTTCATTTCATGTTAAAGCTTTGTGTAAGCCATTGATCTGATCGTTGGTTTGCTCTATTCCCAGAAGTAATTGTGATTTCATTAGGATTTCTAGTTTCGTTTTGGAATATCTTAGATTGTAAATGTAAGTTTTGGATGTCACATTTACAAGGGGAAACTTTGCCAAATTTTTTAAAAATTTTGCATGAAGTGAAGTTAAGTGTATGGCATGCCCATTTCTTCACAAGGTAGTAAGCTAAACTTGACTAATTTGTGGGACATATGGTATAGGTTTAATAGAATGGATCATAATTGGATGTATGCATTGAGAACCACTAAAGAGTATCAGATGGGTGTGGAAGAATTTATTGAATTTGCCAAAAGAAACATGCCTAATCAGAATGACATGTATCTTTGCCCTTGTGTGAAGTGTGCAAATGCTTATCGTAAGAGTGTTGATGATATAAGGGATCACCTTCTTTGTGATAGAATCAATCTCCGTTATAAGAAGTGGCTTTGGCATGGGGAATTGGGAAGTACCGTACATGCGTGACCGTCAAAAAATATAGAAGCAGCGATGGATGATGTTTGTGATGATGGAATCAACGACATGATCAATGACATTGGGGCGGAGTCATTTTCTGTGGTACATGAGTTTGACAAGTTGCAGAGTGATGCAAAGACACCATTTTTCCCGGGGTCTACTAAGTATACTCAGTTGACCGGCGTCTAGAAATTGTTGAAAATAAAGACAAAAAATAAGTGGCCGGACGTGGGTTTCTCACAGATGCCTGAAGCTTTGAGTGATATGTTCCTGGCGGGCATTGTGCTTCTGAAGCGTATGTACGAGGCTAAAAAAGTTTTAAGCAAGATGGGCATGGAGTATAAGAAGATACACGCTTGCCCTAATGATTGCGTGTTATACAAGAAAGAGTATGAAGGCCTAAAAGAGTATCCAATATGTAATACTCCAAGGTACAAGCCGAGGAAGGATGCTGTTGGTGATGATGATGGATCAAAGAAAGGGGTACCTTTGAAGGTAATGTGGTACCTTCCAATTGTGCCACAGTTTAAACGCTTGTTTGCAAATGAGGCAGAAGCAAAGAAACCGAGATGGCATTGTGATAAGAAAATCTTTGTTGGAAGATATCTCAGGCACCCTGTTGATTCTCCTCAATGGAAGAAGATAGATTCCATGTTTCCTGAATTCGGTAGTGAGCCGAGGAACCTTCGTCTCGGACTGTGTACGAATGGTTTCAACCCTTTTGGGAGTCTCAGTAGCACACATAGTGCTTGGCAAGTTTTGCTAGTCATTTACAACCTGCCGCCTTGGTTGTGCACGAAGTGCAAGTATGTGATGATGTCAATGATGATTTTGGGGCCGAAACAACTTGGTAAAGATATCGATGTTACCTGGCACCTTTGATTGAGGACTTGAAGATGTTTTGGGAGGAAGACGTAGATGTGTTTGATGCGTACAAGCAGGAGACATTCAAGTTGCGAGCTATGTTATTTACCACAATAAATGACTTCCCTGCATATGGTAATCTTTCTGATTACAGTGTGAAGGGTTATATAGCATGTCTTATATGTGAGTCTGACACACACTGCCACCACCTCAGACACAAAAGAAAGACCATCTACCTCGGTCACAAGAGGTTTCTTGATCGGTTCCATACTTACCGTAGACTAAAGAAGTGTTTTAATGGCTCATCTGAGTACCGACCTGCTCCGACACCCTTAACTGGGGAGGAAATTTACCGCCGTGTTGAGAATTTCAATATGGTATTCAGTAAGAAACATAAGATGAAGACTGGTTCTGAGAAGATCATTTGGAACAAGAGGTCAATCTTCTTTGTTCTACCTTCTTGGCGATATCTCGATGTGAGGCACAATATTGATGTGATGCATGTGGAGAAAAATGTTGGCGATAGTCTTGTTGGGACACTGTTTCACATACAGGGGAAGACAAAGGACGGACTCAATGCTCGATTAGACTTAGTTGAAATGGGCATACGACCACGGTTGCATCTTATAGTCAGTGAAAATGGCAAGAGGGCTTATATGGAACCTGCTGCTCATACACTTTCCAAACAGGAGAAAAAAGTATGTATGAGTGTTTAAGTGGGATCAAGGTGCTGTAGGGTTATTCTTTCAATGTTAGCAGACTTGTGTCTATGAATGATTTAAAGTTGGTGGGAATAAAGTCGCATGATTACCATGTATTGATGCAACAATTCTTACCAATTGCTCTAAGAGGCATTATGCAAGATGATGTCAGGATGACTATAACAAGACTGTGTATGTTTTTCAATGCGATCTGCAGCAAAGTCATCGACACTAAAAAACTCGACGGGTTGGAAAATGAGGGTTACATTATATTGTGCCAACTAGAGATGCACTTTGCTCCAGCCTTTTCAATATTATGGTGCACTTGATTGTTCATTTGGTAAGGGAGATAAGGCTCTGTGGTCCTGTTTATCTAAGGTGGATATACCCTTTTGAGCAATTCATGAAAGTCTTGAAAGGGTATTCCAAGAACCCACATTGACCTAAGGCATCAATTGTTGAAAGATACTTAGTTGAGGAGGCAATGGATTTTTGCAAATTGTATCTAAAAGGGGTTGAGGAAAACCCCCGACATGAAGATGTGATCGGTAAGGGGGTACAGGCGTCAAAGTAAAGACTATGTGCCATGAAGAGGTGTTACAAGCACACCTATATATCTTGAATAATATGGAAGAAATGCAGCCTTATTTGGACGAGTATAAGAGGATCCTGAAAGAAAAGAACCCGAAAAAGAGTAACATGAAGATTTCTAACGAGCATAACAGGACATTTATTGGGTGGTTCAAGGAGAATGTTGAAAAGGAGACCGGTGGGTCGGATACAATAAGATGGTTAGCCGGAGGGCCTAGTTTTGAGGTTGTTACTTAGGGCTCTTTTGACATAAATGGTTATTCTTTCTACACTAAGCCTCAGGATAGCAACAACACCATGCAAAACAGTGGTGTGATGGTGGTAGCCAAAGTGATGCACTTCTCTAGTTAGAAAGATAAAAACCCACGATTGGCTTCCAAAGCATATTATGGGGTAATTGAAGAAACTTGGGAATTTAGTTACACCAAGTTCAAAATTCCAATCTTCAAATGCAAGTGGGTTAACAATAACGCAGTTGGAATTGATCCCCATACTGGTTTGATCTCAATTGATCTTCACAAGGTTGGGTACAGAGATTAGCCTTTCATTTTAGCAAGTTACGTGAAACAAGTGTTCTATGTAACAGATCCCGCAAATAAGCAATTGTCCATGGTCTTGCAAAGTAAAAAGCAAAAGGACTGTGCTCCCACTTTAGATCTAGATGAGATACCACCTTTGTGCGCAGGACCACCTGAACCAAGTGAATTTGAATTAATAGATGATGATGACCAATTTGCCCCTAGAAATGATCATTGTGAGGGGATATAGGATAACACATAAAGTGAGAACATTTTTGAATTATCATGTATTAATTCTTGTTAATGTTTTTGTTTCAGTTTTGTGAAAGTTGTGGCATTGTGACTCATCACATCTTTGATATGTTACAGGTACATGGCGAACGATTCTAACAATGAGCAACGGAACGATCCCCCTCGAAGAAAGGGAAGAGGTCCGTCGAAGCTCAATGACATTGTTATCCGTCAGGGGATAAATGTGCAACCTATCCATGTGGAATTTGATGACGACATGAATCCTATTGGGGAAATTAGCGCGGCTTTCGTGAGCTACGTCGGTTTTGTGGCAAGGAACGGAGTAAGCATATTGGTTGATGATTGGATGGAAGTCGAAAAAGACATTAAGGATCAATGTTGGTCAGATATCTTGGTATGTTTTATCATTATCTATCTGTTTGTTCCTAATATGTATGTATTTGCTTTTTTTAGTTAACTCAACTGATGTGTGTTTTATTCTTATTCTTTGCAGTAAAACTTCGATGTTGCAAACACTCAATTATTCAGGGATTCTTGGTTGAACGAAGTGCATAAGATGTGGAAGAATTTCAAGACTACCCTGACCAAAGAATACATCCGGGGGGAGAGGATGGGTCAAGATCCCTGTCAGACCTACCCCTTTGTTGACACAGAAACTTGGAAGACGTTTGTTAAGAAACGACTAGACAAAAAGTTCCAAGTTTGTATAGATCTTTTGCTTTGCTTCAAAACTGAACCTTTAACACAATATATCAGTTAACTAACTTATTTTTATTTTCACAGGAGAATAGCCAAGAACAAAAGAAGCATCAAGAAAAGAATATCTACAAGCACACAATGTCTCGGGGGGGGTTACAAGTGGGTCAAGAAAAAGTTTACCGAGAAACATATTACAGAAATGGAGGAAACAGCACGGTCCGATCCTACCATTGTTGTAGAGCATCCGCCGCCCTTCTCACATCATACGAAATGGGGTAAGGGAAGGAAGAATAAAGAAGGAACATTTGTCAATCCGGAGGTTGAAGCAATTGCAAAGAGGATTGTAAGTATTTTACTTGGTTATTTATTCATTTAACTTGTGGTTTTATAGCAAATTACAACTTATGATTTTTCCGTCATTGTAGGACGAACTTGAGCAGGCCACCCAAGGGCCCTTCATACCTTCTGGGAGGATGGACATTCTAGCCACGGCAATTGGGAAGCCTGATCGCCCCGGTCGAGTAATCGGGGAGCCCAAGACTATAGGGCTGACGAAGTATTTCGGCCGCAAATCCAAATACACCCTGTAGAGAATCCACTGAGGAGATTGTGGATAAGGCTCGGGTAGAGATAGAGGCCCAGTTGGAAGAGCAGTTTACTTTATCCCAACAGCAGATGGCAGCACAATTCGAGGGCCAGGTGGCAGCGAAGGTCCAGGAAGCTCTTTCAGGTTATATGACGGAGTAGATCCGAGTGCAGGTTGAGGCACAGGTTAGAGTGTCTACCATACAGCGTGGAATCTCATCAAATTCTTCTCAACAAAAACAGCAGGTTTGAGCATATACAATATATGTTAATTACCGAATTCGAAGTTTATCAATTAGACTCACTCTGTATATTCTCATCTCATATAGGAGTCCCCCTCTACTGGTGGTCCAAGCTGCAAAGACAGTTGCAATCAGACTATGCCGTTAGGATCAATTAGTGAAGATGAATCAAATTCCACACCAGACAATGACCCTGAAGTTCGAGAAGCGTGTCATATCCATCTCGATATCCCTCGCCTGCGCCCAGTCGCAATAGCTCGTCAGTTCTCGAATGCCTCCTTCATACATAATATGCTTATTCGGGAAGACCAAGTGAAGGTATTTGTTACAACTATTTTAAAGAATGAGAGGGGGACAACTATACCCTTTCCTGATAAGGAAGTCACCAAACTAGACAAGGCGATCGGGGCATTCATCTTGTGGCCTAGATGATTGGTACACAACACTTCACAGAAGGCCCCGATTGATGTGGTATGTACACTTAATTTTTGAGATTGCTTGTTTCATATATTATAGTTTGTAAGAATATATAACATTGATCGTACAACTTTGCACTCCACATCCCTTAAGATGCCTTCAGGAGTAGTCAGTCCTGATTGTACATATGAATTCGCAATTGATGGTGACAGAGATATCATGGAGTTTTTGATGATGGACGAAATTAACCTCGGCTGGCTCGAATTAGGAATTATGTAAATGACTGTTACTTTTTATGTCTCTGTAATATTTGTACTTCTATCCTTTTATAATTTCAATTATTCTATGATAGGTACTTCCACCAACTGTGCAACCAATTAGGCAGGGGACAATACAAATTCTTCAGTCCATTGGCCTTGGCAAAAAGAGATGATTTCAACACCCTGGAGAACGAACTGAGGTATGAGGACGAGATGCGGGCTTATGTCATACATCAAATATCAGTGAATCGGGGATCTATCTATTTTTCAGCTATTCTTGAAAAGTAAGTGTGATTATTACCATTCGCCAACTTTTCATCATTATGCACATTTACAAATGTTATGTTTTCGTGTGGACATAATATTTTTAATGTCTTTCAGTAAACACTGGTCATTAGCTGTCGTTTACCCTAGACAACATCGTTTGTGTTAAGAGAGAAGAGGGAGGTACATGCAGAAAAAATAAGAGTTTATATCCATTTATTTCGCCAATACCGGCGCTTTTTGTAAAAAGCGCCAGGATAGGCGTGTTGAACGAAAAATGGAGGGAAATTTCCCTCCATTTTTTTGGCCTATACCGGCGCATTTTGCAAAAAGCGCAGAGATAGGCATGTTCCACAAAAAAATAGAGGGAAGTGTTACAGGAAAAAATGGTATATGTAAACAAATTAAAAAATAAAAAATAGACCTATCCCGGCTCTTTTCTTATAAGTGCCGGGATTGTCAAAAAAAATTTATTCAATTAATTTATTAAATAATTATACCGACACTTAATTGCTAAGCATCGGTATAGGTTTACAAAATTTTTTTTAAAAAAGAAAAAAGATAACCTATCCCGGCGCTAACAAACAGAAGCGCCGGGATAGGTTTTAGACGTCCCAAAAAAAATTTAAAATGTAAACTCTATAGCGGCGCTTAGTTGTATAAGCACCGAGATAGTTCATACCTATAGCGACGCTTATGTAGAAAAGCGTCGCTATAGGTTCTTTTCTACCCTACAGTAACGCTTATATGTATAAGCGCCGCTCTTGCTGCGCCGCAATACAACCATTATGTAGTAGTGGAATAATAAATTAATTACATTCAAAACCATACTAATTTCTTGCAAGGGCAGGTGTAAAAAACATGGCGTTAGTTCAAAGCCATTAAGCCAATTTATAATTAAGCAAAATAAAGCAATGACCAATTTAACGAGCACACATGAGAGAGGGCTAACTGCATACCCTTCACGGTTTTCATCCTTTGGCAAAGTTGCCTCAGTACCATATGATCTAGACCATGAGGAAACCTGAGAATTTTCCTGCAAACTTTTGGAAGCAACAACATATCTTTAAGCAAGTTGTAAATGAAATATGAAAATATGAAAATATGCATCAATAGAGAAGAACTTGAATAGAAAATAAAGTATTATTGGGGCCATAGGTAACACACCAAGTTAGATAAATAACTCAGAACATAATTTTCATGCAGGGAAACCAAATCCCTATAAATATATGACCAACTGCCACCTAGAGCTTGAATCTTCAAAATTGAGATAATAATTATTGCCATGTCAGTTGTTCTTTTATCTTTGTTATATGTTAATTCTCTTGTACAAGGGTATGATGTTGGTTATGAATGAAGAATGTTGTATATGGATAGTTCCCAAGTAGAACATGGCTATAGAAAAGGCTGCTATATTTGGAATTTTTAAATAATATTACAATGCTTCAAATGAAGAATGCACTGAATCACAAAATAAATGACATGCACCCTATGGAATCCCATGTAAGTATCAAGAGAAGAATGATCTACTATCAATGTTTGGATGAAGTTAGAAATTCACATATATGATTATTTCCTGTACCTTCAAAATTGCAGAAAGAGAAATGTGAATGAGAATGGTAGCCTGGGCCACAAATTCAAGAAACAAATCCTCATACTCTGCCCTCAAGTTAAATAACTCATTATCATCCTGCCATATTTACAAGTAATTAATTTACAAAATAGCAAGAACTTTAGACAAGAAATTAAATAAAGGCATATGACAAACCTTGATAAGCTTTTTTTTTCCTCGGGGGGCCTTTTTTCTGCTGTAACATGCAATAGAGCACAAACATAAGGAAGATTACAGTTATTGCCAGTAGCAGCAGCATCAAAATCATCTCCTTGCTTATCGGATTGCTCCACAAGAATGCTTTCATTTACACCACAAGCATGTACATACAATTCTGAACTGGAAAAGCAATGAGTTAAGCCATCTTATGTCCATTTTCATGCCCATGCCCTGCTCTCCTGGGCTGATCTTCCTAAAAGTATATGACCTCTCCGAAGGTCAACTTCTACATTGATAAGAAGTAAGATGCCAAAAAGACATGCTCTCTAAAGGGAAAATCATAAACTATTCAAGCATCATGGTTCTCTAAAGGAAATGGAAACGAATGATTCAGAGAATTGAACCAAATGGGTAATGCTAATATATTCTAACATTAATGTATTCTAACATTGATGATATCTAACATTGATGATATATATGATGTTCACTTTTGAAAGCAAATGATTAAACAAATAGCATTGTACACAGAAGAAGCAATAATTAAATAACTTCAATAGATAGTAAGTGGGTTAGGAAACCTTTCATATTTTTAAGAATTATGCATTTTAGGCCAATAGGAGCATTTTTGTTTCTATATTGTATGAAATGATAATAAGTGGCCATCAACTTTGCATCAGACATATTTCTTATGTTTTTTTTTTACTTTGCATACACTCAGCAGAAAAAGGATAGGGCTTCTATTAGTACAAAAATCAAAAGGCAAGAGGTATAACCTGGTGTATGTGATTCTAATAGCCACTAGAACCAGTGACCAAGATAGCCCACTTCATTCCCTCTGCATCATCATCAACGTTCTCCTCCTCCATGCAACCAAAATTCGAAAAAATATGAGAAGCAATCAAAAAGCTCTAAGAAAATGCAAGAACAATAGAGTGGAACAGAGCAGAAACTCAAGAATAAAGAAGGAATCCCAAGCACACAATGATAAACAATCTTAAACTGTAACATACAAATCTAATCAATTCCAATAATATGAGAACACTAATTTTTCCTTCAGTTTGCATAAAAATCAAGAGGGCTCATCGGTGAACAGAGGATAAAAGCAGGAGAGCTAGGTTTTCAGCCAAAAAAATAAGCAAGATTAAGCAAAATCGAAACCCAAAGACCCCAACCAAATCAGACCAGACCAAGCAGAATCTTAAGAAAGATTCATACAACTTCTATATTCCTAACTGCTAAAACTGGAAATCAACACTAAGAAAGAAAATCTTGCTTACCCAAAGCAAAGAATCAGTACACGGCAGCGAGTGGCAGACATGGCGGCGAACAGTCTCTCTCTTTACTAGAGCCAAATCAAGCTGAGTGATGGAGAAGAGGGAAGACAATTGAGATGGTGGCCAGATCAGTTGAAGAAAGCAGATAAAAATGGCAATGGTAGCGCGTGAAGAAGGGGGTTCTAGGTTGGGGAAGTGAAGATGCGTTGGTGGTTGAGGGAGAGGGGTATGTCGGGAGAGAGGCAGAGATGAAGAAGCAAGGAGGAGATGAAAAAGAGTGATTAACTAAATGGGTGGTGATGAAGAAGAGTGGAAGTACGGAGAGAGGAAGAGATGAAGAAGCAGGGAGAGGGGTATGTCGGGAGAGAGGAAGAGATGAAGAAGCAAGAAGGAGAGAAGAAGGAGAGTTAGGGTTTTCAATGGAGGAGGGAAAGATGATAGGGAAATGTAGGGAAAGGAGAGGAAAAAGGAAAATTTTAGAAGAATGAACGCGGGAGAGGGAAATGAATAGTATTTTTTGGAGGCCCAACCTGAGGCTTACAAAATGTAAGCGCCGGGTTAGGCAATACAAATATAAAAAAATAAAAACAACCTATCCGGCACTTACACGAAATAAGCGAAGGGATAGGTCACAATTTAAAAATAAAAAAGGTAAGAAAAAGAAAGCCTATCACGTCGTTTAAGAGAAATAAGCGCCGGGATATGTAAGAAAAATTTAAAGAAATAAATAAAACCTATCCCGGCCCTTACACTAAATAAGAGCCAAGATAGGTCATAATTTAAAAAAAAATAAAAAGTTGTAAGCGCTGGGATAAGTCACAATTTTAAAAAAAAAAGTAAGAAAAAGAAAGCCTATTCCACCAATACCGGCGCTTACAATTATAAGTGTTGCTATTGTTGCTCCGCAATAGGGTACTTCTGTAGTAGTGAAATGTTATCACTCATCTTGATTGGATGTGTGAGAGAAACTTGGGAGAAAAGAAAATGAGCAAAAATTTTATGACTAAAATACCCTCACTTCTATATTTAAAAAATTATATTTATATTAGATGTTTCACTCACAAAAATGTTATTTTATAAGATAAAAATTTTAAACTTAAATTAGATATTACTTGTTACTTTTTAAATATACAAAATAACAATTTTTTTATTTAATAAAAATTAAAGATATTATAAATAAATTATAACTATCCAATATTATTACTAATTAATAAAAGTGGAAGTTTAAAGTATTATAACAAATTAATGAAACAACCCTTTTAAATATTAGTTTTTGTTTTTTTATAAATAAACATAATACGCGTTCAATTGTGCTTGCAGTAAAAAAAATCCTATGTTGAAAAAAAAAACCAATTGAAGTGTTTTATCGAAAAAGAAACAAGAAAACAGGTGCTGCAAAAAAATAAGAACATAAAGTTGTGACACAAAAGGACTAGGATAGGGGCATGTGTGACAATATGTTTTCTCCCAGAGAAAATATGGGAGGAAAATGAGGTGGGTAATGGGGTGTGGGACCCACCTCATTTTCCTCTCTACTTTTCTTATCTTCCCCATTTTATCTTAGCTTCTATCTTCCGATCCTCTCCCATTTCCTCCCTATATTTTTCCCCATTATTTCCCCATCCAAACAGACCCTTATAATTTTATGATTTTCTTTCGAAATTGATGCTTCATAAACAATACTCTTTTCATTTGAAAATTTAAATACACGGAGTTTTAGTTGAGTTATTATGATACTTCCGAGTGATGGCGATAGTTTCTTTTTTTAGTGAATTACTGTTACATCTTAGTCTTCAATTTTACACAAGACTAAAATTCTAATGGATACTTGCTCAGTGAAAAGTTCCTAATTTTGAAATCAAAAGTAATATTATTAATATGCGGATCGTGTAATGATTCAACTTGTTTCCAAATTTAGAAAAAAAGTATATTATAGTCAGAAAAATTAAATTCAGATTAATGATTTTGGCCAAAAACATTTTGATCAATAAATATTAAAAGACAAATTGCCTCCGCTAAATTTAGATAGTATGCCATTATATATATGTGGTGTTGCAAATGCAAGTGATTTGTGGCATTCAAGTGGCTCGCTAGTATAAAATATCCCATACAACTTGGCAGATATGGTTTTTCAGAAACAATTCAATGTTGTTTTGCTAACATCTTTCTTCCTACCTATCCTTCTTCCAAATTTATATTCTTCTGAAAAAAATTTTGTGAGTGCAAGTACTCCTGAATTTAATGACAATGATTATCTTGAGTTCCCTCTGAATTTGGAGTATTTGGAAGCAGAGTTCTTTCTTTATGGATCTTTAGGCTATGGTTTGGATAAAGTGGAACCAAAGCTTGCTCAAGGAGGACCATCACCCATCGGTGCCAAATGGGCTATGCTTGATCCATTAACTAGGGATATCATTTTGCAATTTGGTTTGCAAGAAGTTGGACATTTGAGGTTCTTAATTTTTCTTTATTTAATTCTTTCCTTCTGCATAGTTTTCCTAATAGTAGATTATATTCTTTCATTGAAAATTTTAAAAAGAAAAGGTAATTCATTTGTGTACGTGTGAAATCTTCAAGTTATTATTGAAAATCTTGTTGGCTCAAATCTTGGGTTGACAAGGTTATAATCCGATTCACTTAAATCTCCATTTAATCAAAATTGGGACTAATTTAACGGATAAGTATGGGTTTCCATGTTATGAAAATATTACTTTATATTTAGTATATATAACTAACTTTTTTTATCGTGTGTGGAAAATTACACAACATCAAATTTTTTATATCACTGTGTCAATTTATTTTAAATTTAGACATACAGATCTCCAAAAATGAAAGGAGGTTAATTTTTTTGTTTGACTGAGAGTATTTGGAAATGAATATATGTGATATAAATTTCAATCTCTTTTGAATCATAAAAACTTTGTTTGTTAAATGTTAACAGTTCTGCTTATTTTTTATGATATATGACTATGGTTTATGTATCTATACAAAATAAATATCGAATTAAGAGTAACAAGAATATGAATATATATTTTATTTGACAAATATAACAGCATTTTGATATTATTTCAGGGCCATAACGAAAATGGTAAAAGGATTTCCAAGGCCGTTACTTAATTTAAGCAGTGAAGCATTTGCCACAATAATGGACAATGCCTTTGGAAGACCTTTAGTGCCACCTTTTGATCCCTATGCCAACTCAATTAACTACTTGCTCGCATCTTACGTCATTCCTTATGTTGGTCTCACTGGATACGTTGGAGCCAATCCTAAACTTCAAAATGCCACTTCCAAAGAGGTAATTTTCCCCTTAATTACCCATAGATTTCCTGTATACTTCATTTAAAGAAAATTAATATGGAAGTTTCCATAATTTCACATCATTTTTAATTAGATTCTTTGTAGGTTTTTTTTTTCCTCATTTTAATTGGGTCCTTATGATTCCCCCGATAATAGATATTAATTTTTATACTCATAATCTGTTAATCTATAAAAGAAAAATTGACGTGGCTCTCGCTCACACAAGATACACTTGGATTACTTTTGCCACATGGGTTCAAACAAGACCAAAATAATCTAGATTACATATCATATGGCATAATTTTTTATTTAAAATGTTTTTATAAATAAATTTTAGTACATATTTTACGTTTTAAAGAACTATGTTTATATTTTGTATTTTGAAGAAATTTACACATCAACCCTAATTTACAAATCATGTCGATTATAAGGATTTATGCTTAACTGAGGAAACTATAAAGACATAATAAAATAAATTACAATAATAACATTGAAAATCAGGTGAAACAATAAAGATCATTAATTAATTTTTTCATCAATATATATATATATATGATGGGTTGATGTGTGTAGTTAGTGGCAGGACTTTTGGGAGTAGAGTCAGGCCAAGATGCAGTGATTCGAGCATTACTATATGAGCGTAGAGCTCAACTTGTGTTTCCATATGGAGTGAGTGTTGCAGAGTTTACAAATCGCATCTCCAAACTTAGAAATAAGTTAGGGCAAAAGGGTTCAAAGGATGAGGGTCTTGTTGTCCCTGAAGCCGATGGTGCTGAGAGTAAAATCTCTGGCAACATCCTTGCCGCCGACAAATACTCTGTATCATATTCAAGAACACCACAAGAGATTTTGAGGATTGTATATGGCAGTGGTGATGAGCATATCCCTGGTGGTTTCCACCCTAAAGGGGGTGATGGTCGCATCGCTAAATATTATCTTAAAAATTAAAAAAAAAATTTAGTTTAGATTCATATGTTCTAGGGAGTTTGAGATTATTTCCACTGTTCAACACGCACAAATAACGTGACTCCCTTTACCTAGTTTAGTCTTATGTCCCAAAGAAAAGAAAAGAAGTTGATTTTGCCTCTTTACATAATTTAATTTTCTTTCTATATTGATGTTCTGATTACAATATTCTCTTCGTTACGTTTTCTATATATCGATTTCTTCTCTTTAACTCAACTAACGTTATGTCTCTTGCTCTCCCTTACTCCCTCCCTTTTTCCCTTTATAATTAACATATAGTTTATGAGAAATACAATCTAATATAGTACAATTTAGTCAAGTTTCTTAAATTTTAAAAGATTATTATTAAGTTATCCAAGATTCAATAAGCATGAGGCCATACAAAATTTGTTTATCCTTTATATATAAAGCAAAATAATTAGGCTCCATTTTAAGATTGCCAATCCAAAGGCATGTATACAAATAATTATATATGTATATGAAGGGTTAAGGTGCAAATCAAGTATCAATTATTACACATTTGCCTAATCTGAATAATACAATATTTAAGAGTGAAGGGGAACCTATAAAATAAACATAAAAACTAAAATTTTGACAAACAAGTGATTTTTGACTTCAAAGATAAAATTAGGTATAGGTTTATTTATCCCAATTGTATTTCATAATATCCAAATGACCTCCTCTTAATTACATTACAGATGCTTTTATTATTGAATCAATGTGTTAGTCTATGATTCAAAAGATACTTGCAACAACTCTATCAAGTCAAGAACAAGTGTTTAATTTTATAAATTGATCAATCTCTTGTTACAATCAGTGAAATTCAAATTTCAAGCACCAATCTTAATGTGATAATGTCAGGTTGGCAAGTATATTATTATTTTATCAACAAAACCATCCATTTATCAAGTATCTATTTGCCATTTGCTATTTGGAATTTTAAAATTCTTCAAACATCTTCTGTCATTTTTCTTATAAAATTTGATAGTATAACTGCCTTCCTTCAACTCAGGTAAGGGTATAAAAAATTTTCCTCGGTTTATAAATATTTAACTTATTTAATATTCAATTTTTCTTATTGTATATATTTATCTTACACTAATTTAGAATCTAACTGGCCAGAATTTATTCTAATCTAAATGTAAACACAATACTACAATGGAAGATAACACTCAAATTTAGAGCCCTTTGGTAAAGTTACTTGACTAAGTTAGAACTACCTGGTAACTTTCATATGCCTAAAAATAAATTAAACTTTCTCCTTCCTAAATATCATAAAACTTTCTTTTAAATAGAATGGATTTTTCTGAAAATAAAGTATATAAAGTAATTTAAAAACTAATATGAAATCACATAGTGGCTTCTTATTTAATCAAATAGTCATATTGAATCCTCAAAAACTTACTATTCTAAACATAAATAAATAAACTTAAGTAAACTCAACAGATCCGAGTTCTAAGCTACCCTTCAAACTTTTTATAATAAACGAAATATGAAGTTTAACATATAAACATAAATCTTCATCTCATTATACTTATTTTTCTCCCCATTTAGACTCTTCACGCCTCAAGATAATTCCCATAAAACTCCCAAGCTAAAATTACCCTCAAGCTATTTTTTTTAAAAAATTATTTTAAGAAAATATGCTTTTAAATCCTAAAAAAGATCAGGATCTAACAATCCATTTATGAGACATTTTAACTTTTAAGTAACACCAAAGATCTCAATTAAGTCTTTTATATCTTTTATTTTTTTAATTTTGAGATGTTACAATTCTTCCCCCATAAAAAAAAATTTCAACCTCAAAATTCCGAGAATTACATTGTTCTATAATTTCAGGACATTCAGAACAAAAAAAAAAAAATTCAGGATATCGCTTGCTTTTTAGTTATGTCTCCTTCCAATCCTTATGTTGCTTCCCTGGTTACCATAATTTCCAACTAATACATAACATTCAAAATTTCTACAGAGTACATTAGGCATCTAGTTTTGTATCAAGCTACGCTCTCTAAACAATGGGTCTAACTTCTTACTCCTGTTCCTATCTAATGTCACAGTCTCTAAAGTGAAGAACCTCCCTCCTGATGTAGCGCATAATTAGATCTTTGTTATTACCAGTCTCTAGGAATTCCTGCCCATACTCCCTCTTTGCAGTGAGCCGCAACTCATTCACAGCCACCTTCATCTGAGCTCCAGTTGGAATGTTCCCTAGGGAAGGGTCACCAGCATGTACAGTGCGGTAAGAATTCCAGAATCGGCGGTTGAAGTCAAATTTGGTAGGATGGGCATATTCAGAAGCCCGTAGGAAGAATGTCCTGTTGGTCTGTAGTTCTTGCTCCAAAAGAACCCTTTGATGCAGCAGCTTCTTTGTCAGGTCAAGGATGATGGCCTTATGTCTTGTACGTATCTCCTTCTCACTCTGCAAGGTCCCGGCACTGAAAGTCAAAGGCAGATAACATTTCAGCTTGGGCCACTGTGAAACTTTAGTGACCCTACCTCGAAGGGGAACCATCTTTGATGTACTAAGAACAAAGTTTAGTAGAGAGAGCTAATCAGATTTAAACTTTCAAATCTCATTTGTATGGTTTAGATTTGAATTTTTAAATGTTTATAATTTTTATAAAAAGAATATTTCAATGCGTATATAATATTATTAAATAAAAATAATCTTTTAACTACTATTTTTTTCAAAAACGAATTTTTCACTCAAAATATAAACATCCTTTTAAAAATTATCAAATCTAGATTGTACAAATTACATTTGGATGGTCTAGATATGATTAGCTCTCCCTACTGACCATTTGTACGGTTCAATGTCAAATGGGAGAGTAATGATGCGAATGGCTTCAGCACCAGCAGGGGATTTCAACCATTTGAGGAAGGCAATCCACTGCACAAAGTTGACACCATCGATACTATCCCAGTGGCAGTGTCTCACAGCTGCCGACAGCACGTCACTGATCTGGCTGTCAGTTTTACCATTGAACTGATTGAGAAGTTTGACATAATCTCTACACATCTAAAACCCTCCTAGGTAAGTCTGCTCGTCGAATAGGTGGGCAGGGACATGATGAACTTCCAACAGTTATCGAATTTCAGCAATCCGCTGCTGGTGTGTGGTGAGCCTTGAGTTGGGGAGGATTATCAGGATTTTCCCCTAGCTCAGAAGATTGACCAGTTGTAATGCTACAGGTGTTTCTCTTTGGTGCCATATGGAAGGAGTCAAAGTGAATGACAACCTGCAAAATAGGGTTAGAAAGAAAGAGAACAAAGAACAAAGAATGCAAATAAGGAGCACAAGGCACGTGGGCACGGATTCAGGCAATCGTTTGAAAATACTATACCTTAATGCACTGTAACCTTCAATAAAAAAAGGTTTCAAATTTCCATGACACTTCTCTTTTGTGTTTCTTTCACTAGAAAACCTATCCTTTCAGCTTCTATATCTACTTTATTTTTATATTTCCTGCAAAGAATAAATATGAATAGCAAATATATTTAATGGAGTGTCCGCACATTATCCTTGAATAGAAGAGAATGTATATCTCACTACGGATCTATAATGGTGTACATATATCATGCGAGCAGAGTATTCTATCAAATCTGATGCCAGAACCTCTGCTCTGAAAAGAAAAATGTAACACCTAACTTTTAAAAGCCTTTAAAAAAGCTATTTGACTATGTCAGAACTTCTCTCACGTCCTATCCTTATGATTCTCTACCTCAACTCCTTATAGATCTTTGAACATCCCTCTTTTCTTGAAGTCTAAAATAAATTATGTATTCAAATGTCATTCAAAGTTTCCAGATTTATTTACAACCCTTAAATTGTCCTTTTCAAGATCCTTGATTCTTCTTAAACACTTAAGAATGCTTGAAAACAATAACCATTACTTAGGTCCAATTAAAATAGAAAGCCCAACCAAACTCTAATCTTAAATTCTTCAACCCACATCTATTTAATTTATCTCAATACTGTCTGCCTTCTTACTTATACAACAACAACAACAACAACAACCAAGCCTTATCCCACCAAGCCTTCTTTACTTATATAATTCTCAAAATAGAGGGCTTTGGTTGCTTAATTCTCTAAACAACTTCACACAGTAAAATGAGAATCAGCTTCCAGCTTTATAAATTCGAGACAATAACCTTCATGCATCATAGTTTTGTATAATCCTTACACAATTTCTCTGCTTCAACATTTAATTAAGATTTGAACCCACTAAGTGTTTGACATTCTAATATTATAGTTTGTTTTAAGTGCCAACCGAACAGCCCCCAACAAATTACAACCTTCAGATTCAAAAAAAGTCTGTTCTTAGAGTTCAACAAGCATTAACATAATGAATCGCAAGACAGAGCACAAAAGGAAGAATTTGAAATAATTATGAATATTTTAGAGGCAACAATCAGTAACTTGGATCAAGTTTAGCTCCTAAGACTCAATCTTCTAAATACTCCTATGCATACTTTAACCATTAAACTAATAGTTCCTCATTTAGGAAACCCAAAACAATAGTAACCCTTAAAAATGTTCCAAACAACAGCACATTCTAATCTGAACAATATTTCATCTTTCAAAAATCATCATAGCAACCCAAAAAAATTCCAGCTTCAAAAAAGTGCTCCATACCTAGGTCACTATGGAACCTCAAATCATGCCTTATTAACACCTTAGAACGTTTGTTTGGCCTTTAGGTATTCTAAGCAGAAATTTATAACTAATGTTGAAATTTCCACAAACTAAATGTATATCTCTTCAAAATATCCATTTTCTTTTTCAAACTCATTTCTTGAACAATTGCCTACTGTATAATTTATGAAGTCCTGAGAAACAAGTAATAAGAATGCATAATCAATTGATATAATCATTACAGCAGCAATCTGGAGAGAACATTTAGATATAGCTCATTGTGTACATGTTCTTGATGATTTGATCCGTGTGATTTTACACACACACACACACACACACACAAAGGCAGAAATGTCAATGGATTTTATTTATCACAATTAATGACTAGCATCTGTGCGGTACCATAAAATACGTAAGTAAAACCAGAAGCAAACTTATTGCATATATGAATGCATGTAAACTTTAACTATCACCTACTATCTCGTATACCTCACATGACCTTCTCCACCCAATCCGAAATTTCCAGCTTTAGAAATATCAGTTTTAACATATTCCTCCCTCTTTTACATAACTTTTCAATTTCTAAATCTGTTACTAGTTATACAGAAGCATGAACAAAAGCCAGAACATCAAGCCACAGATTAAGTTATCACAAAACAGAGCAACCAAATCACATATAGTAACATAGCTATATTATCCACAAACACTTTTAATCACTAAATTATCTTACTCAGGGTCGGATTCTAACAGCCTTCAACCATGAACAGTAACCTCACACAGAAAACCCCAAATCAGAGTAAACCAACGCACACGCAACAACGACTTCTTCTAGAAAATCATTAATTCTTACTTGTTCTTCCGTTTAATCGGCAAATTTTACCAAAACCCCACCAACCGAAATGACCCAAATCTGAGAAAACGATGGTAGGAGGGGACAGAGAGAACTTACCTGAGCCTAAATCATCGGTTACATGCAAGAAATCGGACTCCGATCACATTCTACGCCACCGTGAAGTTCTCTCTCATTCTCACTGTCGCTCTTCTTCTTCTTCTTCGTTTTTGGAGCAGGAGAAATGGAGTGAGGGAGAAAGAGATGCATAATGAAATGTGAAGGCCCTGCTTGTTGTAATAAACTTGTAATGCAGGTGGGGGGAGGGAGAGACTGGTTTACCCTTTCAGCTTTCTTTTCGTTTTAAATTCATTCCCTTTTTTGGGTATTATTTTTAGAGTAAAATACACTCACAAACGAAATTTTTAACTAAATTTGAAAACATGTTTAGTCCATCCTGTAACATCGTTAAGAATATTCTAAAAAGGGTTATAAAAACTAAATTTTTCACTTAAATTTAAAATTTATTTATTATTTTGCCTACATTCTAATAAATTCTTAAATTATAAGAATATTAAAGTTCATTTCGAGTATATAATATAAAATTAAGTAATTAAAACTTAATTACAAATTCAATTTTTTCTTTTGATGAACATGCTTCCTTACTTAAATGGTTTTGCAATTTTTAACAAAAATTGTGTTTTATATCAGAAACAATGTGCATTTAAGAATTTTTAATTATAAATTTAAATAAATTATATAACCTAAAAAATTATATAACTTTTATTATATTATGAAGAAATGTGACTAAAATATGTTTTGCCAATTTAAAATAAATATATTGAAAAATTTAAATTATAAAAGTTTATTATTGAAATAAGAATTAATAAATTTATTAAACATATTAAAAATTTTGAAAATATTTGCATTTACCATTAAAAAATGTGTGTGCTGGAATTATTTTTTATTGTACGAAAAATATTTTTGACATACATGACTGTTTAAATTATTATTATGTTAATAAGATATTTTGGTGCAACCAAAGTTAAAAAATCAAACTTAATGGTCAACTATAAGTTTGAATGTATGGAAATAAGATCTCGACTGAAGTTTGTGTAATATATAATTTCATTTTGATTGAGATTTGTATACATCTATTAAACATTAAAAACTATCATGTCCCACCAATTCTTACTCTCTATTCTCTTCCACTACAATCAGCAGCTCCAACACTCAATGGACAGCTCCAGACTCATAATACTGTTCACAAGATGACCTCGGGCTCCGTGTTGGCTGCTGAACCTGCACCTGTGAGCCAAGTCAGCCATCCTTCTCTACAGATTTCAAATTCAAATTTCAAATTTTGAATCACATGTTTTAAAAACCTTTCTACACATTCAAAGAGCCTTACATCCATCAAAACCCGTGCTCATACTTTTTCTTCATTCACGCCCAATGAAAGAGGTGGTCTCAAAGAGCAGCACTACTACAGAAATGGGCTATTGCGGCACTTACTCCTTTAAGCGCCGCAATTGCTGTGGTGGGTACCTATAGCGGCGCTTACTAACATAAGCGCCGCTATAGGGTAATATTTTTATTTTTTTATTTGTGAAACCTATAGTGGCGCTTATTGACAGAAGCGCTGTTATAGGCAAAAAAATTGGAGGGAAATCTCCCTCCATTTTTCGTTCAAACGCCTATACCGGCGCTTTTTGTGAAAAGCGCCGGTATAGGTTATTAATAGAATAATTTAATATTAAATATTAATATAATTATTAAAATATTAAACAAAATATTCCTATTCATTTTTTATAAAAATGTATTTTTTTATTTTAAAAAAGAAAATAATTAATAATTAATACAAGAATTTAATATTAAATATTAAATAATTAATTATTTAAATATTAAATAAAACATTCCTATTTATTTTTAAAAATAATTAATATTTTTGGAATTATAAAAAAGAAAATAATTATTAATATAATTATTTAAATATTAAATAAAATATTCCTATTTATTTTTAAAAATAATTAATATTTTTGGAATTATAAAAAATAAAATAATTATTAATAAATATTAATATAATTATTTAAATATTAAATAAAATATTCCTATTTATTTTTAAAAATAATTAATATTTTTGGAATTATAAAAAAGAAAATGACTATTAATAAATAATTAATATAAAAATTTAATAATAAATATTTAATTAATAATTAAATATTTAATATTAAATATTTTTAATTTGTGAAAAAAATGGAGGGAACTTTCCCTCCATTTTTTCGTGTATTTTTAATTTTTTAATTTGATTATCTATACCAGTGTTTTTTTAAAAAAGCTCCGGTATAGGTGAAAAAAACGGAGGGAAATTTCCTTCCATTTTTTGTTCAAAGGCCTATCCCGGCGCTTTTTAAGAAAAACGCCGGTATAGGCGAAATAAATGGTGATAAATTCTCCCTCAGCCCGTGAGTTATGTTTTTTTTTCTATCTTTTTTTTTTCTCTGCAAACTTCAGCCCTTTCAAGCTCATGAGCTTTTAACCATTGTCAAAGCTCAACAACACTCCATGCCCTTTCAAGCTTCAGCCACGATGCTCCCTCTCATGTCGCCATTCCAAGCTCCCTCCAAGCTTCAGCCAACCACTCGTGCTCCCTTGTTCTCTTCCCATTCTCCTCAATTTCATCGTAGGTAAGCTTTCTTCGCCTTCTTCCATCTTTAGATTTCTCAATCTAGTTTCTTAAGGGTTTGAAAGAAGAGATTGAAAGGGGTCTTTTGGAAGCAAAATCAATAAGTAAGGGCTTTAAAGATTGCTAGAGGAAGAATAAGGCTTAGAATCGATACTCATGGTGTGTTGATTAAGCTTGGTTCTGTGATTTTTAAACTCTGAAGTTACTGATTCATTGTTGAAAAATATAGGATTTTGACCCTAATCAAAAGAAATTAATGATTACAAGTGTTTATGATACAATAGATATGATTTTTGAATACTAATGCAGGTGGGTATGTATAGAATTATTTAACCCTAAACTCCTAGAATGTATAGAATTATTGGTATTTTAGTACTAATGTAGGTGGGTGTTCATAAAAATAAGTGGTTTATTTTTTTTTTTAAAAAAATACACCTATAGCGGCGCTTTTCTAAAGCGCCGCTATAGGCCTACCCAATAGTGGCGCTGGCTATAGTGACGCTTATAAAGCGCCGCTATAGGGTCAAAAAAAGCGCCGCTATAGCGGTTTTCTGTGGTAGTGCAGGTTTGTATAGATCCACATTCCCATCTCTGTTTTTTGAATGTTACACCCAGTTGACTTAATTTGTGTTTCAGTTGTGATGGCATAGGGGACGTGGATGCTAGCCAAGTCTATGAAGTCGTCAATCCTTCCGTCAAGTGTGGTGGGGAAGGTGTTTAAGATGACTATCATCTCTTTTTTTGCTTCATTTACAGAGGTTTTGCTAGGAGGTAAGCAAAGAAAGTGGTTGTTCAATTTACTAACACACATAAATGGTTCACTTCATCATTAAATGCTCTCCATTCTTTCGACCTTGCTTTATAACCATCCATTTGTTATGGTCCATCATGAGATTTTTTGGGGAGCATCGCTCCTCTGTTTGCCCCTGTTTAGTGGTCTAAATTGAGATGGATCATTTTGAGGATGTTTTTCTGTCACAGATCCACGCAGCCTACCTCGATTTCAAGGTGAACTTCAAGATTGATCGCTCATTTCCCAGGAAGGTGGTCAACTTTGTCAGCGCTCACTCCCATCCAATGAAAGAAGTGGCTTCAGTTTATATCATTGTCTTTGATGAGCAGGTAACGGCTGTTGTGCTTTTTTTTTACTTAGATTATTTTATTTAGGGGTGTTCACGGGACGGGACGGGACCGGGACGACCCCGTCCCGTCCCGTCCCGAAGAAAAGTGTTCGGGACGGGGTTTCCGTCCCGTGTCCCGTCCCGTCCCGAACTTGTCCCGGTCTCGATCGGGACGGGACGGGACCGGGACGGGACGGGACCGGGACGGGACGGGCCTTGTCCCGGAACTTTTTCCCAATTAAAAAAATTGACCCAAAAATCTTTTTTTTGCAGAGCAACACATTTGGTGGGTGATTTTATAGCATAATTAAATCTCCTCCAGTGCCATGAGCACTCCATATTAATACATAATAAACCAAAAACGTAATAATTAGAGTAAAAAAAGTAGCAACAACTACACATTTAAATAGAGTTTAAAAAAACTTCAAATGTGATGTGTTATACATAGATCATAGTGGCAGCGGACAAGAAATTTGAGATCAATGAATGGTTGGAACTTAGTTTTGAAGTTAGAGTTATATATTTTTTAAAAAAAATTCATATATACTCAAATATGAGACAGATGACACATGTATTTTTTTTAAAAAATTATGAACATACATATATATATATATATATTCGGGACGGGACTCGGGACGACCAAGTAGGGGGAGCGAGTCCCGAAGGGCGCGGAGGATCACGAGTAGGAAAAGGAAAAGGAAGTAGAGCAGAAGTAACACTTCTTTAAAACATAAATAACTATGCAGATGCAGAAGGGGGTGTTCTGTAAGAATCAAAGGGCGTATGAACTGAGGCGGTAGAACCTGCCAAGCTAGTTCATTGTAACAGCCTCCTTGATTCCCAGAAGAGGTAAGGATATGATGCAGAAAGTAATAAGATAACTGGGAAATATAAAGCTTTATTTAATAAAACATGAAACTTACAAAGAAATGAAACAAAGGAAGTAGAAGGAAAGGGAAGGGAAGAGATTCTCAGAACACTCAGAGCTTCTCTCTCTAAGTCTCTCTCTCTCTACAATGGCTATTCGGATCTCAAAATAAGTTCTGCCCTTCTTTAGGTGCTGAGCATGTCTTATATAGACCCTTGAACAGTGTTTATGACCTGGAAACTGGATACTTGTTTGAACAGTTCCGGTCAGTTTAAGTGCACAGTGTACAACAGTGATACTACAGTGTTCAGTGTTTTACATGTGCTTGTTTACAATGTGTCAGAATGTTTCAGTCCTCTCCTAAGTCCACCTCATAATCGTCTTCTTCCTGGGCTTCTGAAGTAGACTGGGAAATGATTTGACTAGGGGAGGGTTGAGCATCTTGTTCCCGGAGTGTCTGGAGCAGTACTGTTAATTGGTTTACAAGACTTGTTTTATCCGCTGTTGATGATAGAAGAGAAGCGATCCTTGATTTTTGGTGAAGGAATTTGCTTTGTTCTGTCATGCAAAGGAATTGGGGATTTTCTTGAAACCACCTTTCTACTGCATCAGAGTCGACTCTTGGAATTTGGAATTTTGTCCACCATCTGGAGTAAGGTACTCGCTGTAGGACAGGCATGAGGTTTGATGTTTCATTGATCTTCATGCATTCGTATTTCCAGGAGAAAATCCATGAAACAGAGAGTTTAGAACAATAATGAAGATCCAAAGGAAAGGGATCATCACAGTTGAATTTTTGTTTAAATAATTCAAAAGCTTTAACAACCTCAGGTGGAAATATTTCAGGTAACGGACCAAAAAATTCCCACCAGTGAAAAAACCAATGAGGAAATTGATACTGGTTACCCTTTTTAAAATAGATGAACCAAGTATGAGAAAATCCAGAGTTTTGGTACCAGAAAACATTAGACCAAGCATCAACATAATCCCAATAATTATATCCATCGGGAAAGTAATTGATTCCAAAGTTTTTTGGTCTGTATAAATCTTGCCCCCATTGAGATGGAGTAAGAATGTTTAAAATTTGGATTCTTGTGAAAGCTAATTCATTGTCATTCTTTCTATCTGAGGTATGTTTGATCTCGACAGATCCAGAATGAACTAGAATTAGTTCATAGTACTCTCTTGTTTTTGGGATAGCTGAAGGTTTAAAATGCATCCCAGAAGGAAAGATATTTGCAGCTACTTGGTTTGGGTTGGGATGGAACCATTCGGGTTCTACCTGAATGATGTTTCGTTTGTTTTTGGATTTTTTGAGAAAGGGAGTGCTATCCTGTGTGTTGGATAGCACAGGAGTATGGGGAACAATTGCCTTTGAAGAGGATGCAATTGTTACCTGGTTAGGCTGAGGGTTGGATAGATCATATTGTTGTTTAGTTATGATCTCTTGGGGTATGAGAGCTTGTTTATCTTTCGTGAGAGGTCGTACATTTTTAGTGACTATGTGGCCCCACGTGGTTTGTGGAATCTGTTTTTGGGTGTAGGCCAGAGCATATGAGTCAATTGTTTGTTTAGGAGAGGTTTGGTTTTGGGGTTTTTGGGTTGATGACCCAGAAGGAGTAGATGACTCCTGTTTAAGTTTTTGGGTTGATGACCCAGATGGAGTGGATGACTCCGGTTTAGATTGCTGCAACTGTGGAGATCCTTGAGTTTGGGATCTGTGTTGTTGCAAGATTTGTTTAATAAATTCTTCCAGCTCTTGGCTAGAACAATCTGGGTTTTGGGCATCTTGGAAGATGCTTAATTGTTTTTCTTCTGATGGCTCTTTGGCCTTGTCATCTGAGGCTTTTTTCTTTTTGGGCATGTCTGGTTGATTAGGCTTATCTACCCTGTAAAAACTCACGGGTAAGAAAATCTGGAAGAGAATTAGAAGCACCTTTAATAAATTCAATATCAAAATCAAAGATACTTAAGATTGCTTGCCAGCGAGCAAAAACTTGTTTTGATGCAAGATTTTTAACATCTTTTTGCAAAACATCTTTTGCTGATTTACAATCAATACGCACAAGAAATTTTTGGTTTAGAAGATCAGATTGAAATTTGGAAATGCACAAAACAATTGCCAGTATTTCCTTTTTTATGGTGGAATAGTTTTGTTGGGTACTATTCCAATGTTTAGAAGTGAAAGAGACAATTTTTTCGTGATTGTCTACTCGTTGTTTAAGGATGCCACCATATCCTATATCAGAGGCATCAGTCTCAACAATTTTGAAAGAAGAAGGGTCAGGAAGGCTAAGACAAGGAAGTTGCTTAACCTGGAGTTTAATTTGTTTGACAATATTGGAATGGACGTCTGTCCATGGAGGAGGGTTTTGTTTAAGACGCTGATGGAGCGGTTTAAGAAAGTTGCTTAAATGGGGGATAAAGTCAGCAACATAATTTAAACACCCTAAAAATCTTTGAAGTTGTGTTTTCTCAAGGATTTGGTTAGGAAACTTGTCAGCAAATTGAATGGCTCTGTCGATGGGGGTGATGGACCCCTGGTGGATCCAATGCCCAAGAAACCTGATCTTAGTTTGGAAAATAGAAATTTTTGGTTTAGAAACTACCAATCCGTTTGTTTCTACAACTTTCATAAAACAATTTATATGTTTAAAATGTTGATCAATTGAATGAGAATAGATCAATACATCATCAATATAAACAATGATGAACTGGCTATAGTCATTAAAGATCTCATTCATAATTCTCTGGAATTCAGAAGGTGCATTTTTCAACCCAAAAGGCATAACATTCCACTCATACTGTCCAAACGGAACAGTGAAAGCAGTTTTATACCTATCTTTTTGAGAGATTTGGACCTGCCAAAATCCAGATTTCATGTCAAATTTTGAAAAGATTTTTGCAGAATATAATCGTTTTAAGAGATCAGATTTATTAGGAATTGGGTATCTAATCCATCGTAAAGCATCATTCAAAGGTTTATAATTGATGACAAGTCTTGGGGCTCCTCGTTCTAGTTCAGCATTTTTATTAACATAGAAAGCAGCACAAGACCATGGACTCCTAGATTTACTAATTAATTTTTTATTTAAAAGTTCTTGAATTTCTTTTTTACAAGTTTCAAGAAGTTCAGAAGTCATCTGGATAGGTCTTGATTTTGTTGGGATTTGAGTTTCCAAGAAATTTGTTTCATAGGGCAAATCAACAACATGTTTTTTACGATTCCAGAAAGCATTAGGTAGATCCGAGCAAATATTTTGGTGGATTTTATCTAAGCAGTCTTGAATTCGTTGTTTAACTTGTGGCTGAGCTAGCTGTGTTTCAATTTTTTTAAAAGAAATGTCTTCTCTTAAAAAGTTTATTTGCTGTTGTTTTGAAGAAAGAAGATTTAACTCTTTTATTCTAGGTTTTTGTGTAAAAGGGAATGCAATTGTTTTCCCTAAGTGCTCAAAGGATATTCCATCCTGACTAGTTAGATATGGGAATATGGAACCAGCAAAGGGTTGTCCTAAGATGATTTGGTTCCCCATATTTTTAACTAATATGAATGGTTGTTGAACACGAAATCCATTATTTTCAATAACAACATTTGTAATTTTATATTTAACATCTAGGGGTGTTTGTGCCACGCCACTAAATCTCTCAGTTGTTTTTTCATAATATTTGGTGGGAACAATGCCTTCATTAAAACAATTAGAAGCTGCTCCTGTATCAAACAAAACAGGTTGTTCTAGGATAAATTCGTCATTAATAATGATTTTAGCAAGGATATGAAATTTTGGGATTAATACTTTAGAAATTAAGCTAATAAATGTTTCATCATGGTCATCAGTTTCATGACCTGAAAGAGCTTGTTGTTCATTTGGTTTATGGGATTCAAGCTGGATATCTTGGATTTGGGATATTGCAGCTGCATGTGTTTCTTGTTGAAGTTTAATATAAGAGACCTCAGCCTTGAGATTATGTATCTCATGCTGGAGGTCTTGTATGGTGGCAGGTTTAACAGAATGTTTGAATCGGTTTATGGTTTCTGTTAAATCATATTTATTCGAGATTAAAGATGGTTTATTTTTGAAAGAACTCGGGTTTTCATTGAGAAGTTCTTTAAATTTAAACAAGTATTCGCCCTTTTCATTATCAGGAAGTTTAGTGATAATGTCAAGGAGTAAATCTTGTTCTTTAGTAATGACATTAATCGAAGAAGAGGATGATTCTTCAATGTCATCGTCTTGGATATTGTTTAGATCCTCTGAAGAGCTTTTGGTATCATCTGTCTCAGATTCTAGTAAAAGATTATTAATTTGATCAAGGATTGGTTGGTCAATATTCCTAATCTTGTTAAGTTTGCGAGTCAAACGACAGTATTTTGAAATGTGCCCTTGTTTGCCACATTTAAAACATTTTATTTTATTTTGAGAAGGATCATTTTTGGGTTTAGATCTAGACTCTTTGTGTGGCGATCTAGACTCTTTGTGTGGCCACCTAGGGGTTGTTTTTTGTTTATACTTATGGTAGGTTGGTTTGTCAGTTCTAAACTGCCTTGGTTTAGATGGCTTAGATTTTTTACAAGCAGGAAAGCCGAACTGTTCACAGAATGTGCCCAGCTCTTTACTCCTTGTAGCCTTTTCTTTGGCAAGTTGTTTTTGAATTTTGTCATCCTGACAAATTTTAAGAGCAGTTTTTTGGACATAAGAAATCAATTGTCCATAACTTAAGCATTCATAAGGGATGTTGCCATCATGTTGGTTTCGAAGCTTTTCTCTAACTTTATCACCCAAAGATTTAGGTAATCCAGCTAGGAATTTTTCTTTCCAAAATGGTTGATTGGCATCATCTCTTGTGAGTACTCGTTGTAAAAAGTTATCTCTATACCAACGAAAATCGGATAGAGTTCTGCACTTAAGATTTGAGAGGAGTTCTGCTGATCTGTCTTTCCAAATAGATGGATCTCCAATAAAATGTTTAATAATTGTAAAAATCAAAGTGTTTACAGAATCAGGAATAGAACATCCATCAGATGTTATGGGTGTTCCATCTGCTTCAGTTTTTACAGAGGTAAATATGGCAAGTTTGTCCTCAGGGGAGAGATAATTATCCCACCAGCCTTTTAGTTGTCCGGAAAATCCAGCCACTAATAGGTTGGTAATGGATTCATCTGAGGCATTGTTTTGGGTTTGGTATGCCGTACTTACCATTGTCATTTGCTGAAGAATCTGTAATATGTTTGTTTCACTTTGACCATCTATGTTCCATTCATAAATATGATCAGCACTAAATGATTTAAAATTCTGATTTAATCTTTCTTCTAATAAAATATCAGGAGGCGAAGCTCGGGAATAATAAAGTTTAGAAGGTTTTTTCCAATTTTGATTATTGATTTGAAGTGGGGCTGATTCTGAAAGTTTAGATTCTGTGTCAGAGTCCTTTTCAATATTCATTACATTTTTTGAGGATGAGGATGTTTGAGTTTGAGGTGTATCGGGGACAACTGTGGACTGGAGTTGGCTAATCTTATACTCAACTTGTTTTAATAAATCAGCTCTGTTATTTAAGAATTCTGACTTAATCTTTGAGCTAAGTTGGAATGGTTTAAAGAGTGGGGCCTCTAATTTAGGGACTGGTGATTTACTGGGGTCAAGCAGAGGAGCTGTTTTTTGGATCACATAATCCCCTAAAGTTTGGAGGTATTGATTAGTATAATTATTTTGTTCTAAGATATTTTTTATATCGATAGGGTCAATTGGGTTTTTTAAATTTTTATATTTGAAGGGTGCAGCAAGTATAGGGTTATTTTGGTCATCTGTTAATTTGGGAATTTGTACTGTTTTGGGAGGAGGAAGTTTAGATGAAATTGTTGAGCCGTCTGGGGATTTCCATTCCCTTTTGGTCATGTTTATTTTGTTTGTAAAAGGATATTTAATGTTGTTGGTTTGGGCGTAAGCATTAAACCAGTCGAAGAATGGGATGTTTTCTTGGATGTTTTCAAGAAATCTGTAAAATTTGTTTTGGATATTTTGTCTGTTGGATCCTTTAAAGTTTTGAAAAAACCATTTTCTCTGAAGTTGGTTATCTGTAGAATAAAATTCTTCTCTAAGGGTTTGTTTATCAATAGAGAACTGTTTTTCTAAAACATTGATGGGTTGGAAGTTTTCACCGTCGTTGAGAGGCACACTTTCATAAGGTTCTCCTACATTCATGGATGAATAAGTTGGAGATTGTGGTGGTTGTGAGTCTTCAGCTCTTTCATAACTAGTTTGAGGAATGTTTGACGAATTATCGACTCCCTGGATTAGGACATTTGTTTGAGGAGGAATGTTTCTGGGAGTTGTTGAAGGGGGTGCTGGCATATAAATGACAGACGGAGGTTTAGAAAACGAACAAGAATGCCTTGCTGGTTCTATATTGGATCTACAGTCTTCGTATAAGGAAGCAGATCTAACACTGAAAGAGCAAGACCTTCTAGGTCTTTCAAATGATAATTTAACAGTCCCATCAGTTGTTTGAGTGACTTTGCTTACTTGATTTATTGGACAAGGAGCAGGTTTTGAAGCCTTTTCTAAAGTCCAATCTTCAGGTAACTCAACGTCATTCCACATAATAGTTTTGGGGATTGTTAAATTAACATGGGTTTGGTCTGTCAAGAATATAATAGTTTGGCCATTATCCGGTGGCACTTGGGCTAAAGAGTTAGATGAGTTTGAAACCTTGTAATGCACCCGATATGTTAAGGTAGCAGGTATAGATCCCTGTTTCATGTTTAAACCATGTAGTTTAAGTTTTAGTTTTAACACTTCACGGACTTGTTCGTCTTTTAATTCGACCATCCTATCTGGATAGCAGTTAAAATAGACTGGACCATTGTGGAGACCAAACTCAGCTGCGGCTAACAGTGAATCTGAAAAGTCATTATGCCTGTTATCTAATAGACATACTAGGGCTGAAACGTTTAAACCTTTTCGAATTAGGGGTTTAATGGCCACTTGTACACTTCCCACGTGTAAAAAGTTCCATTTTTTCTTATGTCTTTCAATGGGAGTTGTTGAAGGGGTTTAATGCCTTGCTCTTTCAGTGTTAGATCTGCTTCCTTATACGAAGACTGTAGATCCAATATAGAACCAGCAAGGCATTCTTGTTCGTTTTCTAAACCTCCGTCTGTCATTTATATGCCAGCACCCCCTTCAACAACTCCCAGAAACATTCCTCCTCAAACAAATGTCCTAATCCAGGGAGTCGATAATTCGTCAAACATTCCTCAAACTAGTTATGAAAGAGCTGAAGACTCACAACCACCACAATCTCCAACTTATTCATCCATGAATGTAGGAGAACCTTATGAAAGTGTGCCTCTCAACGACGGTGAAAACTTCCAACCCATCAATGTTTTAGAAAAACAGTTCTCTATTGATAAACAAACCCTTAGAGAAGAATTTTATTCTACAGATAACCAACTTCAGAGAAAATGGTTTTTTCAAAACTTTAAAGGATCCAACAGACAAAATATCCAAAACAAATTTTACAGATTTCTTGAAAACATCCAAGAAAACATCCCATTCTTCGACTGGTTTAATGCTTACGCCCAAACCAACAACATTAAATATCCTTTTACAAACAAAATAAACATGACCAAAAGGGAATGGAAATCCCCAGACGGCTCAACAATTTCATCTAAACTTCCTCCTCCCAAAACAGTACAAATTCCCAAATTAACAGATGACCAAAATAACCCTATACTTGCTGCACCCTTCAAAAATAAAAATTTAAAAAACCCAATTGACCCTATCGATATAAAAAATATCTTAGAACAAAATAATTATACTAATCAATACCTCCAAACTTTAGGGGATTATGTGATCCAAAAAACAGCTCCTCTGCTTGACCCCAGTAAATCACCAGTCCCTAAATTAGAGGCCCCACTCTTTAAACCATTCCAACTTAGCTCAAAGATTAAGTCAGAATTCTTAAATAACAGAGCTGATTTATTAAAACAAGTTGAGTATAAGATTAGCCAACTCCAGTCCACAGTTGTCCCCGATACACCTCAAACTCAAACATCCTCATCCTCAAAAAATGTAATGAATATTGAAAAGGACTCTGACACAGAATCTAAACTTTCAGAATCAGCCCCACTTCAAATCAATAATCAAAATTGGAAAAAACCTTCTAAACTTTATTATTCCCGAGCTTCGCCTCCTGATATTTTATTAGAAGAAAGATTAAATCAGAATTTTAAATCATTTAGTGCTGATCATATTTATGAATGGAACATAGATGGTCAAAGTGAAACAAACATATTACAGATTCTTCAGCAAATGACAATGGTAAGTACGGCATACCAAACCCAAAACAATGCCTCAGATGAATCCATTACCAACCTATTAGTGGCTGGATTTTCCGGACAACTAAAAGGCTGGTGGGATAATTATCTCTCCCCTGAGGACAAACTTGCCATATTTACCTCTGTAAAAACTGAAGCAGATGGAACACCCATAACATCTGATGGATGTTCTATTCCTGATTCTGTAAACACTTTGATTTTTACAATTATTAAACATTTTATTGGAGATCCATCTATTTGGAAAGACAGATCAGCAGAACTCCTCTCAAATCTTAAGTGCAGAACTCTATCCGATTTTCGTTGGTATAGAGATAACTTTTTACAACGAGTACTCACAAGAGATGATGCCAATCAACCATTTTGGAAAGAAAAATTCCTAGCTGGATTACCTAAATCTTTGGGTGATAAAGTTAGAGAAAAGCTTCGAAACCAACATGATGGCAACATCCCTTATGAATGCTTAAGTTATGGACAATTGATTTCTTATGTCCAAAAAACTGCTCTTAAAATTTGTCAGGATGACAAAATTCAAAAACAACTTGCCAAAGAAAAGGCTACAAGGAGTAAAGAGCTGGGCACATTCTGTGAACAGTTCGGCTTTCCTGCTTGTAAAAAATCTAAGCCATCTAAACCAAGGCAGTTTAGAACTGACAAACCAACCTACCATAAGTATAAACAAAAAACAACCCCTAGGTGGCCACACAAAGAGTCTAGATCGCCACACAAAGAGTCTAGATCTAAACCCAAAAATGATCCTTCTCAAAATAAAATAAAATGTTTTAAATGTGGCAAACAAGGGCACATTTCAAAATACTGTCGTTTGACTCGCAAACTTAACAAGATTAGGAATATTGACCAACCAATCCTTGATCAAATTAATAATCTTTTACTAGAATCTGAGACAGATGATACCAAAAGCTCTTCAGAGGATCTAAACAATATCCAAGACGATGACATTGAAGAATCATCCTCTTCTTCGATTAATGTCATTACTAAAGAACAAGATTTACTCCTTGACATTATCACTAAACTTCCTGATAATGAAAAGGGCGAATACTTGTTTAAATTTAAAGAACTTATCAATGAAAACCCGAGTTCTTTCAAAAATAAACCATCTTTAATCTCGAATAAATATGATTTAACAGAAACCATAAACCGATTCAAACATTCTGTTAAACCTGCCACCATACAAGACCTCCAGCATGAGATACATAATCTCAAGGCTGAGGTCTCTTATATTAAACTTCAACAAGAAACACATGCAGCTGCAATATCCCAAATCCAAGATATCCAGCTTGAATCCCATAAACCAAATGAACAACAAGCTCTTTCAGGTCATGAAACTGATGACCATGATGAAACATTTATTAGCTTAATTTCTAAAGTATTAATCCCAAAATTTCATATCCTTGCTAAAATCATTATTAATGACGAATTTATCCTAGAACAACCTGTTTTGTTTGATACAGGAGCAGCTTCTAATTGTTTTAATGAAGGCATTGTTCCCACCAAATATTATGAAAAAACAACTGAGAGATTTAGTGGCGTGGCACAAACACCCCTAGATGTTAAATATAAAATTACAAATGTTGTTATTGAAAATAATGGATTTCGTGTTCAACAACCATTCATATTAGTTAAAAATATGGGGAACCAAATCATCTTAGGACAACCCTTTGCTGGTTCCATATTCCCATATCTAACTAGTCAGGATGGAATATCCTTTGAGCACTTAGGGAAAACAATTGCATTCCCTTTTACACAAAAACCTAGAATAAAAGAGTTAAATCTTCTTTCTTCAAAACAACAGCAAATAAACTTTTTAAGAGAAGACATTTCTTTTAAACAAATTGAAACACAGCTAGCTCAGCCACAAGTTAAACAACGAATTCAAGACTGCTTAGATAAAATCCACCAAAATATTTGCTCGGATCTACCTAATGCTTTCTGGAATCGTAAAAAACATGTTGTTGATTTGCCCTATGAAACAAATTTCTTGGAAACTCAAATCCCAACAAAATCAAGACCTATCCAGATGACTTCTGAACTTCTTGAAACTTGTAAAAAAGAAATTCAAGAACTTTTAAATAAAAAATTAATTAGTAAATCTAGGAGTCCATGGTCTTGTGCTGCTTTCTATGTTAATAAAAATGCTGAACTAGAACGAGGAGCCCCAAGACTTGTCATCAATTATAAACCTTTGAATGATGCTTTACGATGGATTAGATACCCAATTCCTAATAAATCTGATCTCTTAAAACGATTATATTCTGCAAAAATCTTTTCAAAATTTGACATGAAATCTGGATTTTGGCAGGTCCAAATCTCTCAAAAAGATAGGTATAAAACTGCTTTCACTGTTCCGTTTGGACAGTATGAGTGGAATGTTATGCCTTTTGGGTTGAAAAATGCACCTTCTGAATTCCAGAGAATTATGAATGAGATCTTTAATGACTATAGCCAGTTCATCATTGTTTATATTGATGATGTATTGATCTATTCTCATTCAATTGATCAACATTTTAAACATATAAATTGTTTTATGAAAGTTGTAGAAACAAACGGATTGGTAGTTTCTAAACCAAAAATTTCTATTTTCCAAACTAAGATCAGGTTTCTTGGGCATTGGATCCACCAGGGGTCCATCACCCCCATCGACAGAGCCATTCAATTTGCTGACAAGTTTCCTAACCAAATCCTTGAGAAAACACAACTTCAAAGATTTTTAGGGTGTTTAAATTATGTTGCTGACTTTATCCCCCATTTAAGCAACTTTCTTAAACCGCTCCATCAGCGTCTTAAACAAAACCCTCCTCCATGGACAGACGTCCATTCCAATATTGTCAAACAAATTAAACTCCAGGTTAAGCAACTTCCTTGTCTTAGCCTTCCTGACCCTTCTTCTTTCAAAATTGTTGAGACTGATGCCTCTGATATAGGATATGGTGGCATCCTTAAACAACGAGTAGACAATCACGAAAAAATTGTCTCTTTCACTTCTAAACATTGGAATAGTACCCAACAAAACTATTCCACCATAAAAAAGGAAATACTGGCAATTGTTTTGTGCATTTCCAAATTTCAATCTGATCTTCTAAACCAAAAATTTCTTGTGCGTATTGATTGTAAATCAGCAAAAGATGTTTTGCAAAAAGATGTTAAAAATCTTGCATCAAAACAAGTTTTTGCTCGCTGGCAAGCAATCTTAAGTATCTTTGATTTTGATATTGAATTTATTAAAGGTGCTTCTAATTCTCTTCCAGATTTTCTTACCCGTGAGTTTTTACAGGGTAGATAAGCCTAATCAACCAGACATGCCCAAAAAGAAAAAAGCCTCAGATGACAAGGTCAAAGAGCCATCAGAAGAAAAACAATTAAGCATCTTCCAAGATGCCCAAAACCCAGATTGTTCTAGCCAAGAGCTGGAAGAATTTATTAAACAAATCTTGCAACAACACAGATCCCAAACTCAAGGATCTCCACAGTTGCAGCAATCTAAACCGGAGTCATCCACTCCATCTGGGTCATCAACCCAAAAACTTAAACAGGAGTCATCTACTCCTTCTGGGTCATCAACCCAAAAACCCCAAAACCAAACCTCTCCTAAACAAACAATTGACTCATATGCTCTGGCCTACACCCAAAAACAGATTCCACAAACCACGTGGGGCCACATAGTCACTAAAAATGTACGACCTCTCACGAAAGATAAACAAGCTCTCATACCCCAAGAGATCATAACTAAACAACAATATGATCTATCCAACCCTCAGCCTAACCAGGTAACAATTGCATCCTCTTCAAAGGCAATTGTTCCCCATACTCCTGTGCTATCCAACACACAGGATAGCACTCCCTTTCTCAAAAAATCCAAAAACAAACGAAACATCATTCAGGTAGAACCCGAATGATTCCATCCCAACCCAAACCAAGTAGCTGCAAATATCTTTCCTTCTGGGATGCATTTTAAACCTTCAGCTATCCCAAAAACAAGAGAGTACTATGAACTAATTCTAGTTCATTCTGGATCTGTCGAGATCAAACATACCTCAGATAGAAAGAATGACAATGAATTAGCTTTCACAAGAATCCAAATTTTAAACATTCTTACTCCATCTCAATGGGGGCAAGATTTATACAGACCAAAAAACTTTGGAATCAATTACTTTCCCGATGGATATAATTATTGGGATTATGTTGATGCTTGGTCTAATGTTTTCTGGTACCAAAACTCTGGATTTTCTCATACTTGGTTCATCTATTTTAAAAAGGGTAACCAGTATCAATTTCCTCATTGGTTTTTTCACTGGTGGGAATTTTTTGGTCCGTTACCTGAAATATTTCCACCTGAGGTTGTTAAAGCTTTTGAATTATTTAAACAAAAATTCAACTGTGATGATCCCTTTCCTTTGGATCTTCATTATTGTTCTAAACTCTCTGTTTCATGGATTTTCTCCTGGAAATACGAATGCATGAAGATCAATGAAACATCAAACCTCATGCCTGTCCTACAGCGAGTACCTTACTCCAGATGGTGGACAAAATTCCAAATTCCAAGAGTCGACTCTGATGCAGTAGAAAGGTGGTTTCAAGAAAATCCCCAATTCCTTTGCATGACAGAACAAAGCAAATTCCTTCACCAAAAATCAAGGATCGCTTCTCTTCTATCATCAACAGCGGATAAAACAAGTCTTGTAAACCAATTAACAGTACTGCTCCAGACACTCCGGGAACAAGATGCTCAACCCTCCCCTAGTCAAATCATTTCCCAGTCTACTTCAGAAGCCCAGGAAGAAGACGATTATGAGGTGGACTTAGGAGAGGACTGAAACATTCTGACACATTGTAAACAAGCACATGTAAAACACTGAACACTGTAGTATCACTGTTGTACACTGTGCACTTAAACTGACCGGAACTGTTCAAACAAGTATCCAGTTTCCAGGTCATAAACACTGTTCAAGGGTCTATATAAGACATGCTCAGCACCTAAAGAAGGGCAGAACTTATTTTGAGATCCGAATAGCCATTGTAGAGAGAGAGAGACTTAGAGAGAGAAGCTCTGAGTGTTCTGAGAATCTCTTCCCTTCCCTTTCCTTCTACTTCCTTTGTTTCATTTCTTTGTAAGTTTCATGTTTTATTAAATAAAGCTTTATATTTCCCAGTTATCTTATTACTTTCTGCATCATATCCTTACCTCTTCTGGGAATCAAGGAGGCTGTTACAATGAACTAGCTTGGCAGGTTCTACCGCCTCAGTTCATACGCCCTTTGATTCTTACAGAACACCCCCTTCTGCATCTGCATAGTTATTTATGTTTTAAAGAAGTGTTACTTCTGCTCTACTTCCTTTTCCTTTTCCTACTCGTGATCCTCCGCGCCCTTCGGGACTCGCTCCCCCTACTTGGTATCAGAGCCGGAAGGTGAAGTAGAGATGTGTTAATTAGATTGATTTTTCTTCTATGCTATTAGATCTCTGCTAAAAAAAAAAAAAAAAAAAAAAAAAAAAAAAAAAAAAAAAAAAAAAAAAAAAAAAAAAGAGTTTTTCTGCTCACATAGCCTTATATTATAGTTCTTTGTTATTATACATGAGCCCTTCCGTGAGATGTTTTTAGGCCATAAGTCCAAGAGTTAGGCAGGCGGTTACCTCACGCAGTAGTGTATAATAGCAGAGACACTATCTTTTGGCTAGAGCATAACTACCTTATTTACAGTCTTTAAGTATCATATTTAATCTCCTAGGCAGGTATCTAATTCATAGAAGCAAAATCAATTTAATCATCACACCACTACAGATCCGGAAGGTGAAGATACTAAGGAATGGGAGTATGTATCTCTGACTTTTTACTCCGTGCTTTCCTTCTCTTGCTTACTTTCTTCTGATCATTCTTATATCCTGCTTTCTTTACACCTTCCTCTTTTCACTATGTCCTTTTTATTTCGCTCGTTTTCTTCTCGTCATGGTTGTAGTAGTTCTTCTTCTATTCCCATAGACACCTCAAATCACGAAGAAACCTCCTCAAAAACTTCTAAACATATTTTTAAAGAAGAAATTTCTTTTGAAAACATAAACCAACATATTGATGATTGGGTGTTACCCCCAATAGCTTTAAACACACTCTATAAACAACAAGATAAAAGCTGGTTTTCTGCTTCTAACCATATAGTTAGAACTGTTGAAGAGTCAGTCTCTGTCCACCCTGATAAACACGATTTTTATCTCCTTTCTCAAAAATCCATTGAAAGACATAAGAAAAAATGGAACTTTTTACACGTGGGAAGTGTACAAGTGGCCATTAAACCCCTAATTCGAAAAGGTTTAAACGTTTCAGCCCTAGTATGTCTATTAGATAACAGGCATAATGACTTTTCAGATTCACTGTTAGCCGCAGCTGAGTTTGGTCTCCACAATGGTCCAGTCTATTTTAACTGCTATCCAGATAGGATGGTCGAATTAAAAGACGAACAAGTCCGTGAAGTGTTAAAACTAAAACTTAAACTACATGGTTTAAACATGAAACAGGGATCTATACCTGCTACCTTAACATATCGGGTGCATTACAAGGTTTCAAACTCATCTAACTCTTTAGCCCAAGTGCCACCGGATAATGACCAAACTATTATATTCTTGACAGACCAAACCCATGTTAATTTAACAATCCCCAAAACTATTATGTGGAATGACGTTGAGTTACCTGAAGATTGGACTTTAGAAAAGGCTTCAAAACCTGCTCCTTGTCCAATAAATCAAGTAAGCAAAGTCACTCAAACAACTGATGGGACTGTTAAATTATCATTTGAAAGACCTAGAAGGTCTTGCTCTTTCAGTGTTAGATCTGCTTCCTTATACGAAGACTGTAGATCCAATATAGAACCAGCAAGGCATTCTTGTTCGTTTTCTAAACCTCCGTCTGTCATTTATATGCCAGCACCCCCTTCAACAACTCCCAGAAACATTCCTCCTCAAACAAATGTCCTAATCCAGGGAGTCGATAATTCGTCAAACATTCCTCAAACTAGTTATGAAAGAGCTGAAGACTCACAACCACCACAATCTCCAACTTATTCATCCATGAATGTAGGAGAACCTTATGAAAGTGTGCCTCTCAACGACGGTGAAAACTTCCAACCCATCAATGTTTTAGAAAAACAGTTCTCTATTGATAAACAAACCCTTAGAGAAGAATTTTATTCTACAGATAACCAACTTCAGAGAAAATGGTTTTTTCAAAACTTTAAAGGATCCAACAGACAAAATATCCAAAACAAATTTTACAGATTTCTTGAAAACATCCAAGAAAACATCCCATTCTTCGACTGGTTTAATGCTTACGCCCAAACCAACAACATTAAATATCCTTTTACAAACAAAATAAACATGACCAAAAGGGAATGGAAATCCCCAGACGGCTCAACAATTTCATCTAAACTTCCTCCTCCCAAAACAGTACAAATTCCCAAATTAACAGATGACCAAAATAACCCTATACTTGCTGCACCCTTCAAATATAAAAATTTAAAAAACCCAATTGACCCTATCGATATAAAAAATATCTTAGAACAAAATAATTATACTAATCAATACCTCCAAACTTTAGGGGATTATGTGATCCAAAAAACAGCTCCTCTGCTTGACCCCAGTAAATCACCAGTCCCTAAATTAGAGGCCCCACTCTTTAAACCATTCCAACTTAGCTCAAAGATTAAGTCAGAATTCTTAAATAACAGAGCTGATTTATTAAAACAAGTTGAGTATAAGATTAGCCAACTCCAGTCCACAGTTGTCCCCGATACACCTCAAACTCAAACATCCTCATCCTCAAAAAATGTAATGAATATTGAAAAGGACTCTGACACAGAATCTAAACTTTCAGAATCAGCCCCACTTCAAATCAATAATCAAAATTGGAAAAAACCTTCTAAACTTTATTATTCCCGAGCTTCGCCTCCTGATATTTTATTAGAAGAAAGATTAAATCAGAATTTTAAATCATTTAGTGCTGATCATATTTATGAATGGAACATAGATGGTCAAAGTGAAACAAACATATTACAGATTCTTCAGCAAATGACAATGGTAAGTACGGCATACCAAACCCAAAACAATGCCTCAGATGAATCCATTACCAACCTATTAGTGGCTGGATTTTCCGGACAACTAAAAGGCTGGTGGGATAATTATCTCTCCCCTGAGGACAAACTTGCCATATTTACCTCTGTAAAAACTGAAGCAGATGGAACACCCATAACATCTGATGGATGTTCTATTCCTGATTCTGTAAACACTTTGATTTTTACAATTATTAAACATTTTATTGGAGATCCATCTATTTGGAAAGACAGATCAGCAGAACTCCTCTCAAATCTTAAGTGCAGAACTCTATCCGATTTTCGTTGGTATAGAGATAACTTTTTACAACGAGTACTCACAAGAGATGATGCCAATCAACCATTTTGGAAAGAAAAATTCCTAGCTGGATTACCTAAATCTTTGGGTGATAAAGTTAGAGAAAAGCTTCGAAACCAACATGATGGCAACATCCCTTATGAATGCTTAAGTTATGGACAATTGATTTCTTATGTCCAAAAAACTGCTCTTAAAATTTGTCAGGATGACAAAATTCAAAAACAACTTGCCAAAGAAAAGCCTACAAGGAGTAAAGAGCTGGGCACATTCTGTGAACAGTTCGGCTTTCCTGCTTGTAAAAAATCTAAGCCATCTAAACCAAGGCAGTTTAGAACTGACAAACCAACCTACCATAAGTATAAACAAAAAACAACCCCTAGGTGGCCACACAAAGAGTCTAGATCTAAACCCAAAAATGATCCTTCTCAAAATAAAATAAAATGTTTTAAATGTGGCAAACAAGGGCACATTTCAAAATACTGTCGTTTGACTCGCAAACTTAACAAGATTAGGAATATTGACCAACCAATCCTTGATCAAATTAATAATCTTTTACTAGAATCTGAGACAGATGATACCAAAAGCTCTTCAGAGGATCTAAACAATATCCAAGACGATGACATTGAAGAATCATCCTCTTCTTCGATTAATGTCATTACTAAAGAACAAGATTTACTCCTTGACATTATCACTAAACTTCCTGATAATGAAAAGGGCGAATACTTGTTTAAATTTAAAGAACTTCTCAATGAAAACCCGAGTTCTTTCAAAAATAAACCATCTTTAATCTCGAATAAATATGATTTAACAGAAACCATAAACCGATTCAAACATTCTGTTAAACCTGCCACCATACAAGACCTCCAGCATGAGATACATAATCTCAAGGCTGAGGTCTCTTATATTAAACTTCAACAAGAAACACATGCAGCTGCAATATCCCAAATCCAAGATATCCAGCTTGAATCCCATAAACCAAATGAACAACAAGCTCTTTCAGGTCATGAAACTGATGACCATGATGAAACATTTATTAGCTTAATTTCTAAAGTATTAATCCCAAAATTTCATATCCTTGCTAAAATCATTATTAATGACGAATTTATCCTAGAACAACCTGTTTTGTTTGATACAGGAGCAGCTTCTAATTGTTTTAATGAAGGCATTGTTCCCACCAAATATTATGAAAAAACAACTGAGAGATTTAGTGGCGTGGCACAAACACCCCTAGATGTTAAATATAAAATTACAAATGTTGTTATTGAAAATAATGGATTTCGTGTTCAACAACCATTCATATTAGTTAAAAATATGGGGAACCAAATCATCTTAGGACAACCCTTTGCTGGTTCCATATTCCCATATCTAACTAGTCAGGATGGAATATCCTTTGAGCACTTAGGGAAAACAATTGCATTCCCTTTTACACAAAAACCTAGAATAAAAGAGTTAAATCTTCTTTCTTCAAAACAACAGCAAATAAACTTTTTAAGAGAAGACATTTCTTTTAAACAAATTGAAACACAGCTAGCTCAGCCACAAGTTAAACAACGAATTCAAGACTGCTTAGATAAAATCCACCAAAATATTTGCTCGGATCTACCTAATGCTTTCTGGAATCGTAAAAAACATGTTGTTGATTTGCCCTATGAAACAAATTTCTTGGAAACTCAAATCCCAACAAAATCAAGACCTATCCAGATGACTTCTGAACTTCTTGAAACTTGTAAAAAAGAAATTCAAGAACTTTTAAATAAAAAATTAATTAGTAAATCTAGGAGTCCATGGTCTTGTGCTGCTTTCTATGTTAATAAAAATGCTGAACTAGAACGAGGAGCCCCAAGACTTGTCATCAATTATAAACCTTTGAATGATGCTTTACGATGGATTAGATACCCAATTCCTAATAAATCTGATCTCTTAAAACGATTATATTCTGCAAAAATCTTTTCAAAATTTGACATGAAATCTGGATTTTGGCAGGTCCAAATCTCTCAAAAAGATAGGTATAAAACTGCTTTCACTGTTCCGTTTGGACAGTATGAGTGGAATGTTATGCCTTTTGGGTTGAAAAATGCACCTTCTGAATTCCAGAGAATTATGAATGAGATCTTTAATGACTATAGCCAGTTCATCATTGTTTATATTGATGATGTATTGATCTATTCTCATTCAATTGATCAACATTTTAAACATATAAATTGTTTTATGAAAGTTGTAGAAACAAACGGATTGGTAGTTTCTAAACCAAAAATTTCTATTTTCCAAACTAAGATCAGGTTTCTTGGGCATTGGATCCACCAGGGGTCCATCACCCCCATCGACAGAGCCATTCAATTTGCTGACAAGTTTCCTAACCAAATCCTTGAGAAAACACAACTTCAAAGATTTTTAGGGTGTTTAAATTATGTTGCTGACTTTATCCCCCATTTAAGCAACTTTCTTAAACCGCTCCATCAGCGTCTTAAACAAAACCCTCCTCCATGGACAGACGTCCATTCCAATATTGTCAAACAAATTAAACTCCAGGTTAAGCAACTTCCTTGTCTTAGCCTTCCTGACCCTTCTTCTTTCAAAATTGTTGAGACTGATGCCTCTGATATAGGATATGGTGGCATCCTTAAACAACGAGTAGACAATCACGAAAAAATTGTCTCTTTCACTTCTAAACATTGGAATAGTACCCAACAAAACTATTCCACCATAAAAAAGGAAATACTGGCAATTGTTTTGTGCATTTCCAAATTTCAATCTGATCTTCTAAACCAAAAATTTCTTGTGCGTATTGATTGTAAATCAGCAAAAGATGTTTTGCAAAAAGATGTTAAAAATCTTGCATCAAAACAAGTTTTTGCTCGCTGGCAAGCAATCTTAAGTATCTTTGATTTTGATATTGAATTTATTAAAGGTGCTTCTAATTCTCTTCCAGATTTTCTTACCCGTGAGTTTTTACAGGGTAGATAAGCCTAATCAACCAGACATGCCCAAAAAGAAAAAAGCCTCAGATGACAAGGCCAAAGAGCCATCAGAAGAAAAACAATTAAGCATCTTCCAAGATGCCCAAAACCCAGATTGTTCTAGCCAAGAGCTGGAAGAATTTATTAAACAAATCTTGCAACAACACAGATCCCAAACTCAAGGATCTCCACAGTTGCAGCAATCTAAACCGGAGTCATCCACTCCATCTGGGTCATCAACCCAAAAACTTAAACAGGAGTCATCTACTCCTTCTGGGTCATCAACCCAAAAACCCCAAAACCAAACCTCTCCTAAACAAACAATTGACTCATATGCTCTGGCCTACACCCAAAAACAGATTCCACAAACCACGTGGGGCCACATAGTCACTAAAAATGTACGACCTCTCACGAAAGATAAACAAGCTCTCATACCCCAAGAGATCATAACTAAACAACAATATGATCTATCCAACCCTCAGCCTAACCAGGTAACAATTGCATCCTCTTCAAAGGCAATTGTTCCCCATACTCCTGTGCTATCCAACACACAGGATAGCACTCCCTTTCTCAAAAAATCCAAAAACAAACGAAACATCATTCAGGTAGAACCCGAATGGTTCCATCCCAACCCAAACCAAGTAGCTGCAAATATCTTTCCTTCTGGGATGCATTTTAAACCTTCAGCTATCCCAAAAACAAGAGAGTACTATGAACTAATTCTAGTTCATTCTGGATCTGTCGAGATCAAACATACCTCAGATAGAAAGAATGACAATGAATTAGCTTTCACAAGAATCCAAATTTTAAACATTCTTACTCCATCTCAATGGGGGCAAGATTTATACAGACCAAAAAACTTTGGAATCAATTACTTTCCCGATGGATATAATTATTGGGATTATGTTGATGCTTGGTCTAATGTTTTCTGGTACCAAAACTCTGGATTTTCTCATACTTGGTTCATCTATTTTAAAAAGGGTAACCAGTATCAATTTCCTCATTGGTTTTTTCACTGGTGGGAATTTTTTGGTCCGTTACCTGAAATATTTCCACCTGAGGTTGTTAAAGCTTTTGAATTATTTAAACAAAAATTCAACTGTGATGATCCCTTTCCTTTGGATCTTCATTATTGTTCTAAACTCTCTGTTTCATGGATTTTCTCCTGGAAATACGAATGCATGAAGATCAATGAAACATCAAACCTCATGCCTGTCCTACAGCGAGTACCTTACTCCAGATGGTGGACAAAATTCCAAATTCCAAGAGTCGACTCTGATGCAGTAGAAAGGTGGTTTCAAGAAAATCCCCAATTCCTTTGCATGACAGAACAAAGCAAATTCCTTCACCAAAAATCAAGGATCGCTTCTCTTCTATCATCAACAGCGGATAAAACAAGTCTTGTAAACCAATTAACAGTACTGCTCCAGACACTCCGGGAACAAGATGCTCAACCCTCCCCTAGTCAAATCATTTCCCAGTCTACTTCAGAAGCCCAAGAAGAAGACGATTATGAGGTGGACTTAGGAGAGGACTGAAACATTCTGACACATTGTAAACAAGCACATGTAAAACACTGAACACTGTAGTATCACTGTTGTACACTGTGCACTTAAACTGACCGGAACTGTTCAAACAAGTATCCAGTTTCCAGGTCATAAACACTGTTCAAGGGTCTATATAAGACATGCTCAGCACCTAAAGAAGGGCAGAACTTATTTTGAGATCCGAATAGCCATTGTAGAGAGAGAGAGACTTAGAGAGAGAAGCTCTGAGTGTTCTGAGAATCTCTTCCCTTCCCTTTCCTTCTACTTCCTTTGTTTCATTTCTTTGTAAGTTTCATGTTTTATTAAATAAAGCTTTATATTTCCCAGTTATCTTATTACTTTCTGCATCATATCCTTACCTCTTCTGGGAATCAAGGAGGCTGTTACAATGAACTAGCTTGGCAGGTTCTACCGCCTCAGTTCATACGCCCTTTGATTCTTACAGAACACCCCCTTCTGCATCTGCATAGTTATTTATGTTTTAAAGAAGTGTTACTTCTGCTCTACTTCCTTTTCCTTTTCCTACTCGTGATCCTCCGCGCCCTTCGGGACTCGCTCCCCCTACTTGGTATCAGACCCCGTCCCGAGTCCCGTCCCGTCCCGAAGCGGTATTCTGTCCCGTCCCGGTTTGTCCCGTCCCGAAATGGTCGGGACGGGACGGGACGGACCGGGACGGGACAGAGTTGAACAGCCCTAATTTTATTGTCCGAAAAATTGTTTTCCTCTTCCACGAAAACAGCTACTCAGGAATTGACATGCATGAGACAGTTCATGGAGCCAACTGAGATAAGGTCTCTTAGAGGATGATCATTGATGTTGTCACGCATGAGATAGTTCATGGCTTCAACTGAGTCAGTATATACTTGTGCTCACTGGAGATTTAGGTACTTTCCCAGCCTTAAGCCCATATTAATTGCAGATAACTCCGCCTCAAGAACAGAGCAGAGGTCGATTCCTCTGCAAAATCCCAGGATCCATTTGCCATTGCTGTCTCTAAACACTCCACCGCATGCTGCTTCGCTGTGTCTGCCCACCGATCCGTCAACATCAATTCGAGTTGAATTGGGGGGAGGTGCAGTCTAGGAGGTCTCTACGTTGCTGTCGGCTTGAAAAACTTCATGCTTCAACGTTTGATTTGTCGTATGCTCCATCAGGTTGTGCAAACATCGATGTATTATTTCCCTGGCAGTTGATTGCTTCCCTTCAACCATGTACTTTCACCTTCCTTCTGTACTGTGTTCTTGTGAATTTGCAGTGTCCTTAATTATAGATACTATTGTCGTATTTAGTTTATCACTAGCCATTTTGAAGGATTGAGGACCATCAATATGTCCATTTGTGCTAAATTTATGATAGTTAGCAGAGTGGAGATTTAATTGCTCAGTAACAATTTTTAAATTAAACACAAACATCTTTTACAAAATCATCATAAATATGTATCGTGTACTGATATGCTTTTTGTACTCATGAAGCATGCCCATCAACTTTGGTCCATACAAGGTTCTGTTTATTTGCAAATCCACACAGGCCCATCAATACAGAGGCCCAACTAGAAATGATTTTAATAATAGATGCATTATTTGGCCAAAATAAAAATAAAAGATGTATTATATTTTTAAATAGTGAGCTTTACATGGTATGGATGCTTAACCAAAAATGAATATTTAAAGAGGGTTTGCTAATTATATGCCCAGCTGTCTCCCATTAATTTTTTGTGCCGACAAGACCAATGAACATTGTATGGCCCATATATTAATTAATTACATATACCTTCAACCATTGGCTTTTCAGTCATCCACTATGTGGACAGTCTCATGCAAGCGGCTAAGTACAAGACAGAGGTGCTTTAATGGTGATTTAGGGTTTCAAGTCTACAAGCTCACGCAACCTGCTAAGTCAACTAAATCACAGCCTTTTCCTTTGCTTCTCTCAGTCATCGATTCGAGTTAGGCCTTCTCATAGTACAAAATCCATATTGTTTTTGCTCAATATTAATATTACACAGTACCAAAATCATAGGATGCCTAACTAAAATAAATTTTTTTTCAGCAAAAGGGTGTTCGAAGCAATAGTTTATAGGTTTCAGGGGATAAAGACCTATCGAAGTTTATATCAAAAGTGAAATAATTCAAATGAAAATGGTGTTAAATTCAACATTAAATTATACTACTGTACTAATTTAGAACAATGAAATGCTACACGAAATAAAATTAACATTAAATTTTACTGTAATTATTCAAAGTAATGAATCAAAATGATCCATCGTTATTTCTAAAAAGGTGACACCACAAACGGAGCATATTACTTGAACACCTAATAGACCGATACCTAAAAGGTTGACTTATGAACTCTGCATTATGCATGCTCTCATTCCATCAGTCAAGGCAACCGAATTCTCTACCAGCTGTGATAAATACAATATTGCTGTCAAAATTGAATTGGAAAGAAAAATATGTCGAGCATTATAATCGTATTATCACAGTACAAAATCCAAACGGTTTTTTCTCAAGATTAGTATGACACTGTGCACCCCATCCAATGCTCTCATTAACTTTATTTTGTCTTCATGTGTGTTTTCTCCTTTTGCATGCATTTGACTATGACGCACGTCAAAGAATATAGGTTTACTACACATCATTTATTCTGTCATGTAATCATTGAAAAAATCCTCACACCATTTGCATCTTTGTATATGTATATAGCATGTAACAGCTTGCATGCAATGGGGAAGGGTGCACGATTGAGGGGCCTTGAGAATATTGAAGCCATGTCCCATCAAGAAGGATTAGAAAGCCCAAAAGTTGTCTGTCAGAAAGAGAAGTTCACTTGGATGTTAGGAATCCCAACCGAATTCCTCGCATGAAATAATTTTAATTTATTTCTGTATTTTTCAGAAATGCTTCCAAGTATGCCTAGGATAAAAAGAACCATTACCTTAGATGTACAAAACCAATATGAGTCTAGATATATAAGAATTTATTTCTGCATTTTTCAGTAATGGGTCAAGGCCTAATGAGTAGGTCCACATACATAGAATGTATATGAATCCATCTGAGACTAGATGGCCTTTCAAGATGTAAAGGAGGCAATTCCCCATCACATTGTCTTTTGCAATGATGACAATCAACAAGAGTCAGGGTAATTCCCCATCACATTATCTTTTATAATGACAATCAACAAGAGTCAGGGTAATTCCCCATCACATTATCACATTGTCGAAATTCCTTAGTTATTATGATCCCATGTGATCAATCACTTTTGTGACACGTTACATCTATCTAATATTCCATTGTTCAGTGTTGTAGACCATTATTTTGTTACATTCATTTTGGAATGGAATTAGACCATGCTGTCGAATGAGCATGTATGCATTTTAGACACGGGTTTTTCTTTCAATTCTAATGTTGATTCGCCATTATTATATCTAAACCAGATTGTCTTTGTTGTGAATTATGAAAGTGCTGTCATTTGTAGACTTTCATTATGGAATGGTCATCTGAAAATTGTTCACCTGTGCAACGCACGAGAGGTTTAGCTCGTTTTTAAAATAGAGGAGAAGTTTCTACAATTAAGATAAAATATAGGGACGTAAGTGTATTTCACTATTATTTTTAAATTTACCATTAATGAGCTTTCACTTTCCTAGACTAACTCAAACATTTTCTGCACTTTTCATATTTAAATTTCAAATTCCAAAAATAAAAATAATTAAAGCCTTACTCACTTCCCTATGTGCTTTTGCAACTCTCATGAGTCAAATTCTTCTTGTGATCGACGTTCAAGGGAATATATAGATGGAGCAAAAGAGTTCATTGAATTTGCTGCTGAGCATGTAGAGAATGCTAACAGAATTAGGTGTCCTTGTATGTCTTGTTTATATGCAAAGCGTCTTCGCCCTCTTGACTTGTTAGGTCATTTAATTTGTCATGGAATCGATCCGTCTTATACACGTTGGACTAAGCATGGTGAGACGTATAAGTATTCTGGCGGAGACCGGGTACCTAATGTTAGTAGCGCTTCAAATGTAGTTGACATAGACATGTGTGATGAGAGCGATGACCTTGAAGAAATGTTGAATGTGGTGGGTGAGGAGGATCCTGAAATATTTCAAACTCTGAAGAGTGATGCAGCGACGCCGTTATATGTGGGATGCAACAAATACACAAGGTTGAGTGCGGTGCTTAAATTGTATAACCTGAAAGCGCGATACGGTTGGAGTGATACAAGTTTCACCGCACTGCTTTCCGTTCTGCGAGATATACTTCCAGAAGCGAATGTACTCCCTTCGAAAACATACGAGGCAAAGCAAATTATCCGCTCGACCGGGATGAAATATGAGAAAATACACGTATGTCCCAACGACTGTATTTTATTCCGAAATCAGTATGCATTGTTGGAGGTGTAACACCTAAATTTTTACTACTACATTATAGCATTTTAATTGATTTATAACCACTTTTTAATCGTCAGAAGCCCAAAAATAAGAAATAATTTAAAACTTTTCTTTTCAAACAGTGTTCCAACTTTATTGAAGTTGGAATGAGCTTTTCAGACAAATTGAATAAATTAAAATCTGTAACTAAAGTAGAGTGGTTATTAACAAATTAAAAATGACTAAGATCCTATCATAGTTTTTGAATCTATTATTTAGTGTATCAAGATAACTTGTTTTACGTATTCTACTTATACTTCTATTATCTTAAGGTTAGGTTGGTATCTAACCATATCTACCCATCCTATTATCAAAATATTGGGGTCATCTCGGTTGATAACCCCGTTACCTACTTATGTTGTTGTTATGGTTTAGGGATACATAGATGCAGAGAGTTATATGCTCTACAAGCTTCCAGTTTGTACTTCCCTATTCTATATATAATATATACAATTACTAGTAAGATAGTTATTCAAAGATGGTACAAAATATAGCAGGCATTCCTGCTTCTTCATAACTACCTTATCCCAAGAAACGGTCGCCTCTTGCTTCACTGAAAAGCAAAGGTTCAACGTAGTTTATTTCATACCTGCTTATTATCATATACACTCAAATATATATATATTCATATATAATTCAATTCTGTGCAAATAATGGAAGCATTTATTCATCTTTTTCTTTCTTCTTTTTTTAATACCTGCATGATTTCCAATTATAGCCCTCACGGCTACTCAATAACCCTCACGGTTATAGGAATTTAATTGTAGTCCTCACAGCTACTCAATAACCCTCACGGTTATAGGAATTTACTTGTAGCCCTTACAGCTACTCAATAACCCTCACGATTATAGGAATTTACTGGCAAAGGGGGAGCAACCCACCTAGGCCTTGGAGTACTCCACAAATATAATATCACCACCAGAATAATGTTCATTTATTGCAGCAGATTTTTTTTTTAAAACAATATATACATACAAATATTTATGTTATGAAATAAACCGCACCTGATTTCAGAAGTTATTCAGAAGCCGGTTCCTTTCCTGCCCGACGACCCGAGGTCCCAACACCACTATCTTGTCCTATAATTATTCATAATACATAAATAATATTAATATCTGTACTTCTTCATGAAACTTTAGCGTCTCTCACGTTCCTATTGTACTACCCTTCCTAATTTATAATTATATTCTTCAATCACCAATTACACTATCATAATCAGTATAATAATACACACCACTCATATAGTAGGATTAACTCAAAACAACAATCAACATAAGTACACAATCACCAATCACATTCCATCAATTCACAACCCCAAGCCAAAACTTTAATCACATCTAATAAACAACCATGAGCAGAGCGCGCATACACACAATAATCAAACCAAGACTTATTTTCCAAATCAAAATAATAAGAAGAAAATCAATTCCCACTATAACTAAATTCCAATATCTACTAACCACTTTTAGACATAAGTCACACAACCCATAATCCAACAGAGCAGCCAAAACCAAACATACAAAGATTCTAAAATAATTCCTCAACATAACAGTAATTTGACCTGCCAACAAAACAAAGAGAAAATAATTGTTTACATTCACACATACTTCGTCACCAACAATCAGTTCCACTTCCATCATCAATTTTCTTAACTAGACACAAAAATTGCACCAAGCAGAGACAAGAACCAGAATTCTAAAACCCTACAATCAACATGCAACAATAATTATATGTTCCATTAGATTTATTAAATCATTAGGCCAAAGGAACTATGGACGAATAAGACAGGGAACTAAGAGAATGCACCAATTTCTTTATGGTCCATTGACCACACAGTTGAACAGATACAAGACGAGGTACTCAGATCAAGAACATAACAAAGGATGAAGAACAAACAAAAGCAAAAATAAGAACTCACGGACCCGAGGAAAATAAAAGAAAGAAAACAGAAAAAAACAGAGATGCAGAGAAATCATAATTACCTCTAAAACTCAGAAAATTCAACATGCAAAACACAAATTATGAGTTCCTTCTCTTAATTCACACTTCACTAATTTCTTTCTTTCTTTGCATTGCCGTCAGTGACAAAACAGAGGAGGAAGAAGATTTTCTCCAAAAATTCACAAACTTCCAAAATCTCACATGCAAGGCACTGTATGCACTTAGCTTACTTTTAAACACGTTTAATTGAAGTTTTATTAACTCTTTGCCTAGAATTTCACCCAAAACGGCGCCGGTGAACAGTGCCAAGCAGAAAAATTTTTTTGGGAAAACTTGTCTCATGCTACTCCATTGCCCAAACTTCTTCACAAAGGTTGTTAATCGAAGCTTAAGCTTCGATTTTACCGGTTTAGATTTCCCAAATTTCCCCAAAGCCCGAAATCGATTTCCCTCAATCTCTCTCAAATCGGTCAGAACGAGTAGGAATAGAGAGAGGAGAGTTACCTATGCTTAAATCCGACCTTGCATGCATCACCCGAGCCTTCCTCCGCCGTGAAACGCCGGCTTCGCCACCGGTGGTCGCTGGAGTCGAGAGAGAGCGTGAGAGAGTGAGAGAGGAAAATGAAATAAAAGAGAGAAGAGAGAGTGATGGTGATGCGCTGATGAAGGAGGGAGGGTGTATATAATTGTTAATTGGATTAATTTACCCTTTTGCCCTAGTACTATCATAATATTACATTTATGCCATATATATATATATATATATATTTTTTCTATTACCCGTCCAATTTAAGCCACCTTACACTATTAAAATACTAATCCAAGTTGAACCCCTAAATAATTTACCCACATACATTTTTGTATCCAAATTAATTTATAAGACTTTTTAATAATAAACTAAATACCCATAATTCTAAATATTCCCTTATTTTCTCTTTTCAAATTTTTGGGGTGTTACAGGAGGAGTGTCTAAAATGCAACACGTCTCGGTATGGAAAGAAAGGTAAGAGTCCTTCTAAAGTCTTGTGGTACTTTCCAATCATTCCGAGATTCAGGCGCATGTTCAATAATGCGGATGTTGCAAAGCTTTTGACTTGGCATGCCGATGAAAGGATTAAAGACACCAAGCTTAGGCAACCCGCAGATGCCCCCCAATGGAAAAAATTGATTATGAGTACCCTGAGTTCGTTGAAGAACCAAGAAACCTACGGCTTGCATTAGCGACCGATGGAATCAGTCCGCATAGAGTTCAGAGTAGTACTCATAGCACATAGCCGGTGATTTTGATGATATACAACCTCCCCCCAAATTTAATCATGAAACTCAAATTTATGATGCTTTCCATGCTTATTTCCGGGCCTAGACAACCTGGCAACAATATAGACGTCTACTTGGATCCATTGATTGAAGACCTGAAGTATATGTGGAATTCGGGTGAGACAGTTTTTTATGGCTGTAAGGAAGAAAATTTTAAATTGAGAGCCATGTTGTTTGGCACGATAATGATTTCCCAGCATACGGTAATTTGTCCGGATACAGTATCAAAGGATATGGTGCGTGCCCTGTATGTGAAGATGATACCCATTCGATGCGACTGGATCATTGTAAGAAAAATATTTACATGGGACATCGGAGGTTCTTGCCGTTAAAACATCATTGGAGTAGGTGGAAAAAGGCGTTTAATGAGAACTCAGAAGAAGGTAGGCCACCAAGGACATTGAGCGGGGATAGCGTTTTTGAAAAGGTGAAGGCGTTGGAGAACGATTTTGGTAAGCCTTTTGCAAAAAATGTGTTGATAAGTGGTTGGAAGAAGAGATCCATATTCTTCAAACTCCCGTATTGGAAGTCCTTATATGTTAGGCATTTTCTTGATGTGATGCATATTGAAAAAAACATCTGTGATAACCTAATTGGCACGTTGTTGAATATGCATGGGAAAAGTAAGGATGGTGTCAATTCGAGGTTAGATATGGTCAAGTTGGGAATAAGACAAGAGTTAGCACCTGTCGAGAGAGGATACCACACTTATTTACCTCCGGCAGCTTACACCCTTTCGAAGAAAGAGAAAAGATCATTTTGTGAGTTTCTGAATGGAATCAAAGTTCCAGAAGGCTGCTCCTCAAATGTAAAGAACCTTGTGTCCATGAAAGAGTTGAAGTTAAAGAACCTGAAATCTCATGATTGTCACGTCCTGATGCAACATTTCTTACCGGTCAGCATACGCAACATTTTACCTAAGAAATTGCAGAGCACGATCACCAGACTTTGTATGTTCTTCAAGCTCATTTGTAGTAAAGTGGTTGATATAACAAAGTTGCAGGATTTGCAGAGACAGATCGTTTGTATCCTGTGCGAAATTGAAATGTATTTCCCCCCTTCATTCTTTGACATCATGGTTCATCTTACAGTACACTTGGTCAAAGAGGTTCAACTGTGCGGCCCAGTCTATTTGAGATGGATGTACCCAATTGAACGGTTCATGAAAGTTTTAAAGGGGTATGTTAAAAATAGATATCGATCAGAGGGGTGTATTGCTGAATGATACATCATTGAAGAAGCGAGTGATTTGTGTGCAGATTACCTATCAAATATTAACCTGTTGGTTTACCGAAGTCTCATCACGACAGGAGATTAACGGGGAAAGGAATAAGTGGGTTCAACTTAATATGCATTTTGAATATTGAAAGGGAGCTAGCTCACTTGTATATTCTTCACAATACTCCTGAGGTTGAACCATTTGTTGAAGAACACAAAAAACTTCTTCGGGAAATACACGATAATAGAAATGAGAATTTGATTACAAAGGAGCACAACAAGCATTTCATTAGATGGTTCAATGCGCGTATTTGTCAGCAGGTTGAGCTTAACGCTGGATCAGTTTGTGAAAGATTGTTCTGGCTGTCAAAAGGACCGGGTTTGCACCCATTTTTTTACACTGCCTATGCAATCAATGGTTACACATTCTATACAAAACGTCAAGATGAGAAAAGTACAATGCAGAATAGTGGAGTCACAGTTGTTGCCGAGGCATGGCATATATCCAGTGCAATAGATACAAACCCCGTCTATGCACAGATGTCGTACTTTGGTGTGATTGATTGCATTTGGGAGTTAGATTACACCATGTTCAGAGTTCCTGTGTTCCGATGTCAGTGGGTTAACAATAATAGTGGACGGCGGTTAGATGAATTTGGATTTATATCGGTTGACCTTTCTAAAGTTGGATACAAGGATGATCCTTACATTCTACCGTCTCAAGCAGCACAAGTGTTTTACATTGGAGATCCTTCTAAGAAGAATTGGTCAATTGTCATGCAGTCGAACAAAAATTATGCCGAACAAGTTGATGATGGAAGTAGTGATGAAGATATGAATATGATAGAAGATGATCCTTCTTTTGATACATTACTGCCAGAAGACTTTGATGCAGACGGATATAATGATGAAGATGAGCTTGTTTATGTAAGGCGTGATCATGAAGAAGGCATTTGGGTCAACACAACCCTAAATCCAACAAAAAAGAGGAAGCAAACAATATTGGATAATGTAACAATGAGGAAAAAGAGTCGAATACCATCAAAGTGATTTAAGTTTGTATGTATTTACTTATTTTTTACTATGAATTATTTCATTATATGCATATGCATGCACTAAAATCATATTTTGTTTAATTATTTTACAAGATAATGGATTCCAATTTACATGAGGAGGAAGATGCACAACCAAGTGCCCAGCCAGATATTGATGAGGGTAGAGCACATTTTGAGGACCTAGTTCATCGTGGCAAGACCATTATGCGTGATCTCCTCAAACGTAGAGCTAAGGGACAAAAGACAGCCCTTGTATGGAACGTCAATGGCCAACTAGTATGAAAGAGTGCAAAGTCCCTTACCGGTTTTGTTGGATGCACTGTTTGTAATAAAGTTCCTATTACAATTACAGATTGGAGAAAAGTAAGCAGAGACAAATGTGACGAGATTTGGTAAGGGTTCAGGTAAGCTACTTTTTTACAATTAAGTTTAATTTGGTCATGATGACATTGTAACTAACAAATTTAATATGATTTCTGTTGTTACAGACTGTGTTTTATATCGATGAGACTCACAGGAAGTATGTCATGATGAAAGCTTCAAAAATACACAGAAACTTCTGTTCAGCTTTGTCCACATTATATATGAGAGATGAAAATAGGGAGGTCGTTCCAACACCCCCATCTACACATTAAGATGTCATAACTCAAGCACAATGGGATGAATTTGTGCAATCACGTTTATCAGAGGAGTTTCAAGAAAGGAGCCCAAAAAATAGCCAGGCGACTAAGAGCTGTGAGTATCCCTATTTATGTGGGCGGAAAACATTTCCAGAATTGGAGTACCAAATGGTATGTTAGTAACTCACTTTTGCTTCCAAAATTGTGAATAAATGTTTATGTAATTAATTTAAAGGTTCACTTGTTTTACCTTGACAGATTCAGGAACAGGGTTTAGAAGGCAGATGACAAATCTCTAATTTGTATGGTTTTTATATGCCTAATTTGAGGCAATTAACATGATTGAGATGCAAGTTTGGTCCAATAGTGCTCAATTGAATGTCTTAAACTCTCAAGTGAAATTAGTATAAAATTAGGATTAATTAGCCATAATTGTAGATTAATTGTATTGATTAATTTATAGGGCTATTTGATCCTTGTTTAGTCTTGTTTCCACTTGCAGGGTCGCTTAGGACCAAAAAGGAAGAAGTTTGCATGAAGAAATGAGCCAAATTTAGGATCGAGTTGTGGAGAAGGAAGCCAGCAAAAGCACAAAATTCAGCTCCAAAATTCTGTCAAGTTGGCTGCAGCGAGAAAAAGTCCTGGCTGCAGCGAGAAAAAGTCCTGGCTGCAACGAGAAAAAGTCTTGGCTGCAGCGAGACAGACAAAGAGCAAGGGCCGAGACTATGTGCTCCTGGCTGTAGCGAGCAAACCTTCTCGCTGCAGCGAGAACGCGATTTTTCTGATGCGAAATTTTGCTGGTATTTCGGGTTTTTAGGGTTCCAAATGGGTAGATCTGACCTTCAATGACCTAGACCCGACTTCCTCACATATATTTCGACCTAATACCTCAATCCCATCATTCCATCCACCTCCATTTCATCTCCTACTCCATTTCTCTCAACCCTACCACCATCTCTTCCATTTCCCACACCAAATCATCCATGGCTTCCATCCTCTTCCCCTTGGTTGATGCTTCTCCTATGAAAGGCAGCAGCTAAGCCCATTTGTTCTTGGTGATGGAGCTCAAGGGAGGAGCTTGAAGCTACTAAGGGGAGTGTTGTTCTCCACTCTCTCTTCCTCTTGTGTATTACAATTTTTCTAGGGCTCTAGAGTTGTTTTATGCATTTGGATGTAATTTTACCTTATATCTTGGTATGAGAGTGGTAGAAACAACCTATCTTGTTTATTTTCTTTGTATGGATGCTTGACATTGAACTTATTGACTTGAGCATATTTTATTTGTATGGGTTCATAATCTAATATATGTTTTCCTTGTTAAAATCTATTGCTAAATGAGGGTCTTGTTTAGTGGATCATGGTGTCAAGTATTTATGTTTAGAAATTGGCAAGTAAATCTACTAATTGCTTGAGTGACATTGGACTTCAACCTATTGGGTTCAAGTTATTGGATGGGGTTCCACCAATAAATTGGAATTAATAGGTTAATTTGGTTGCAATTTAGGGTTCCAGTTGTAGGATTAATAGTCCCTTGCGATTAGTAGATTTAATTGGGTCAAGTGCTTAATCAACTTAGGTTAAGTTAATTAATGTGCGGTGTTTCGGCGTTAGTTAAATTAATCTAAGCCTAGCCTAGAGGGGTTCCTCTAGGGTTCTTTAGGAAATTGACCATTTTTCAACTCCCAAAAATTTCAAGAAGCAATGATTCTCGAAGGTTCCATTTACCAAGAATAACCATCCCTTTTAATCCAAATCTCCCGTTTAAATCCTATCTCAATTCTTCTTTGAACATACGACACTTTTCATACAAACTTCTACATCTTAAAATCAAATATAAAATGTTTTCCCGTCCAATTAGTTTCGCATCTAGCTATTAGGTAGTCATTTACACTAAGGCTCCTTGAGACCGACACCCGGGGATAGCTTCCACTACCCCTTGGGTCTTAAATTCTTGGAGAGCAGATCCGAGGCGGCACTACACCGATTTACACCCATTTCGGTGCTCTCCAGCAGACCTCCATGATTTAAGGTCTGGATCAAAGGACACTCCAAAGGCGACGGTACCATCGTTCACAATGAGATTAGAAGAGTCCGTGAACAATGTGTAAGTCATTCTCTTGGACTTTGTAATTTGTTTTATTAGTGACTTTGCTAACTAAATAACTAATAATCCTTCTTGTTATAGGATATGTTAGCACAAGAATTGCCCGATGAGGTCAACATATTTGGCCATGGCGATATCCTCAGCAGAGCACTTGATCGTCCTGAGTATTCAAGCCGTGTTCGGGGCACAGGTGTAGGGGTCACGCCTTCAGCTTACTTTGGCCGCCAAAAGCGGGTAACACAAAGTGAAGTTTCTGTGTTGAAAGATGAAGTCAATACTCTAAGGGAGACTGTGCTTGAAATGCAAAGAAGGAATGAGGAAATGCAAAGACGGCAAGATCTAATGTACAAATTTTTCCAGCGTAACAATGTTGGATCACAAATGTCGAACTTCATGCAACAAGGTAACGTTCCTTCTTGTGAGAGTCCAAGCATCAGGGATAGCTGTACAATGCCTAGGGCTCAAATTCCTCAGGTAATTCTTGTCTTTTGTACTTATAAACTTGTAGTGATACTGTTATATTATCGATTGGGAGCTAACGTTGTCAATTCTTTTGTAGGGCGAATCAAAGTACAACCTGTATAAGGATCAATCTTTCAGTGAAGTAGTTGTGATCGGTACGGTCTTCAACACTTCAAACAAGACCATGCACAATTCTCCGTTGCCTGAAAATACATTGAGGGTTATGATTGAAGTCTCCAGCAACAGGGATGCACCATTACCATTCCCTACTCCTGATGAGATGACTAGGGTCGGAGATGTTGTTGGTGCATATGTTGCTTGGCCCATCAGTTTGATTGAGCCAATACCACAGGTGGTTATTTACTAATAACATTTAGACTAGCATTCTTTGTTTTGGAATAATGCTCTTTTACTATTTATAAGTTTTTACAGGGTACAGAATCTGTAACGTCTGGAATTTTACTATTATACTATAGCAATTTTAATTGAATTATAACCACTTTCCAATGTCAGAAGCCCAAAAATACGGAAACTTTAAAACTTTTTCTTAAAAACATTAAACCAACCTTCGGTCAGTTGGAATGGGCTTTTCGTACGACTTATAATTTAAATCTTTTTATAAATCAAAGTGGTACATAACACAATTAAACTACTTAAGTTCCCTTATAATTTCTTCCCCTTGATGATAGTGTGTGGGGAGCGAAAACCCATTCATGGGTTCTCTGTATCTACTTATGGGTTTTTGCCTTTCCAATATTAAAACGCTGGGGTTACCTCAGTTGATAACCCTTCTACCAGAATGCACAGCGTCATTAGGGTAATACATACATTTACATACGGTTAAGTATTAATTCTTTATATTCATTCTCACAGGTAATTAAATTCTAAATTAACTAACTATGGTGGTACATAGCTTAGCAAGCATTCTTACTTATTCATACACCACCTTGCTAGAGTCTCTACTTGTAATTCATAATACTTAGGAAATTTAATTCCCTTAATAAATTTATGTAGTTCTATTTCCTGTGCTCTCTATTATTAATTTAATAATTTACTTTTACAACATATACAAATAACCTTATTACAATATTTACTACCTCTTGCTTTTCAAATTATAATCCTAATTTCTTCGTCTACTCTTCTTCCCCAGCTAGCTTATTTCAACCTGCTAAACTGAAAAATGTTTGGGGAAGGGGGTGAGATTGGAAATCCCAATAGCAGTTTCTTTCATTAACATATATGATCATACTAGCATTGTCATGTATATATTTCATAAAACTGCTCAAATGTGATAGTCTTACTCCTATTAATCTGTGTGCGATCCGCACCTACCAACCACTGATAAAGATACTTTCGTTAACTAGTGGAGGCTCTACCTGTAGGACTTCTCGTTATAACAATCCCGTTATAACTAAACTGGTTTGGCAAAGGGGTAGCGAACCACCTAAGCCTGGAGTACTCCAACTGAGGAATAACAACTTACCAACTAAATGCAACAGTTATTACAAAATAATACATGCAATTTAATTGTTACTGAAATAAACTGCTACCTGACTTCTGGAATTATTCGTCACTGTATTTCTTCACTTTTTCGTACTCTGGGGATTCAACCCCACTATCTTGTCCTATAAATATTTATAATGTAAAAATAATATATTAATTTCTAACTTAGGTATAATAATTAAACGTCTCTCACGTTCCTGTGATATTATATTCTTCTACCCTTCCCTTTTTAATATATTTCTTAAATCAATATTTCTAACTTTAAGCATCAGACAATACAAGTATATACAAACACAAGCATCAATGTATCTTGAATTACTTTAAATTAAATTTACATCATATAATAACATATATAACAACTTACTTTACCTAATTAAATTCAATAGATTTAAAATAAATTTCTAATTTCTAATTATCATATTTTTCTTCCACGTTAATGATAATTAATTACAACTTAACTTATTATAGTTAACCTGACCATTTAAGATCAGACGGTTACTTTTAATTATTCTATTTCAATTAATCTTTCTTATTCTCAATGTTTGACCAATAATTAATTCAAGAATAGTTCTCTTTAAGGAGCTTTACCTTTCTTTAATCCTTAGTACTTGTCTACATGTTATTTATCTCCTTTTATTTATAACCTTGATTATTAGAACTTCTTAAGTCACATAATTAATGAATTTAATCATTTTGAAGTCTACAGGTTAATCTGAACAAATGCTAATGTTTTACCACCCAATTCATCAACCAACATTAATAATGAAAGACAACCATAAACACATGTATATGGGATCATGAAATCATGACTTAATAATTAAACATATGCTAACCTTCATTTAATAAAAAGTTAACACCCAATAACAAATCAAATTCTAATAAATCACAGGCAACAAATTCTATTTCTTTTACTACTTAAATCATCATCAGGTAACATTCTTATTCTAATAGAGACTAAAATTCAAGCATTCACACCAAAGCCAATTACAGAGAATGCCTAAAATGTCTCCTTTGCATTTCAAAATTATCTTGCTTTATTACTAACTTATTTAATGATACCTAGTTAAGCTTTAAATATTATATAACAACTCAATTAAACAATAAAACACACATAATCATCTAATACACTTGGAAGCTTTATGCATAACTAAAATAAATTCAGATTTTATCCAATACACTTGTCTTACTAATCTAATTACTACAATTAGCCCCTTTTCACCGTATATCCTAACAAGTATTTACTTTTGAGCATTCTTCAACAGACCATTATCAATTAATTAAACCTTAATTCATTGTTAATGATAACAATACTAGATGTCCAACTCTTCTATCTCTTCCTCAGGTCAACAAACAAAGTCTAAACTTTCTTCTTCAATCATTTCCACAATCTTTCCCATTTCTAATCATTTATTTCTCTACAACTTCCAAATTAATGCATGCAATGAAACATATTCCAATTCCTTTAAAACTTCGAAATGTAAATCGCATTTGTTAGAAAATCTCCGTTACTGCACCTACAAAATCATAGTTTCAAACAACAAATAAAACTTCTCACTTCACAATTCATAACTTCAAATATGAGTTGAAATTACGTACACATTAACCTATACTATTTAAATTCTCTAAATGCGACCAAGGTTCAATTACCTTCCTAAACTCCACTGTCTCACAATATCTAAAAATTAAATGAAACTTTCAACTCTCCTCTGAATAGTTTAAAACTAATTTCATACTTCACAAACTCTAGCTCATGTTTACCATAGTCAAGCCAAACCTTTAACCACCAATTTTAGTTCTTTGCAGTTTTAAACTTAACAAAATCACAATTGAAACATTAGCTAATTATAAACATAAACAGAGCAAGGAAATATTCATCTATTTACATCATCCTCAAAAAGCAAAGAAATCAGACATGGCAGCAACTAAACCAATACACTCAGAATACAAGATAGTAATTCTAATTTAGTTCTAATACTATTAATTCTTCCTCCTCTCTGGAACGCTAACCCAACAGAACAAATAAAACACAAAAGCAAGCTCCATTAACCAGAGAACCACAAGCAGAGGCAGCAAATCAAACAACCAAGAAAACAGAGGAAATTAGAACCAAACCATCAGAGGATCATTTCAGGTATTTTCAAAATTCCCATGCTTCCCATATACCAACAAATAGTATCTTACATAGCCTCTAATTCAACATCAAAATTTCTTCCCTTCCCTGACAATGAACCCCTCGGCAGAACAAGTAGTAAGAAGAATGAAAAATTGAACAACTTCACATACCACCAGCCAGACACAATCATCCTCAACTTCATCTTTTTTTCCCATCAACAGAAATCAAATTAATGTAGAGGGAAGAAAAGAAATCCAAATCACAGGGAAATGGAAAATTAACAAGACATGGAACACTCCAAAATTTAACACAAAACTCAACTCTTAACTCAATCTTACTCTTAATCATGTTTTATTAAACTTTCAAGTGTCTTTTGCTCAGAAATCACCAAGAATCAGTTCGGATGAACAGTGCCAAGATTGGGGCTTTTTGAGTAATCCGACCAAACACTCTTCCTTTCTCAAAATTACTTACTAAATTTAGGAACCTAGAAGCCTCCTAAAATTCTAATCGGTCCCCCCCAACCTCGCTCAAACGGACCAGAGAAAGAACGAAAATGAAGGGAAGTGGCTTACCAAATGCTAGCCCAAGCTTACCGTGCGTCTCCGCCCCTTATCGCTGCCATCCTCGCCTTCAGTCGCCGCCGGTGGTCGCTGATCACGCCATCGTCTGCCGAGCCGTTCGAAGGAAACAGAGGAAGGAGGTGAGGGAGAGTGTGTCGGTGAGAGAGAGATCAAGAAAGTGAGGGACAGAGAGGCTGAGGGAGTATTATATAAGAGATGAGGGGGAAATTCAAGTTCTGACCCCTAAAACTTTCTTCTTTTCGCTTTAATCCCTAAAATCCACTTTCTACTATTTTCAGTTTAGTCCCTTCCTGAAAATAATTTCTAGAATTAAATTCTTGTATCCAAATAGATATTTTCTTCCACCATAATTAATTTACCTTAAGCCTCAAAATAATTTACCTAAAATTCTTATATTAAATTCATCTCCTAACTATTTTTCTTCAATTTCTGAAGAAAGCAACCCTTAAAATCCTTTAAAATACCTCAAGACTTTAAATATCTCCCTATTTCTTCTTTTGAAAATTAAATTTTATCTTCTAATTATTTCTCTTTATTTCTTAAAGAAAATAAGCCTTAAAATCATTAAAAATACCTAAACATCATAAATTTATTTTTTAATAATTTTTTTATATTTTAGTTACATTCCTAAAATATTAAGTAATTTCCTATTTTTCTGTTTTCTAAAATTTGGGGTGTTACAGAATCTCTGGGAAAGAAAGCACAGGTGGCTAATGTAAATGGTACTGGTGGCTCAGCTGCTCAATTGAAGAAAAAGAGTTCACGAGCTGGTCCAGTGTCACAGGTGGTTATTTGCTAATTAATTTAAACTAACACTCTTCTTATTAGAAGAATTTTTGAAACTTTCTATTTATATGGTTTATAGGCAACAAAAGCAAAGGGCAAGAAGAAAGTACAAGTGCCTGCTCCTGTTATCCAAGATACAAGTGCTGAAACGCCAAATCGTGCTCGATTGTGAGCATTTGCAGCTACCGTATCTCGCGATGCTACTGTCACAATCCCATTCAACAGGCATATATTTGGCGAGTCAAATTTCAATGAGCTTCTTTCTAGGGATCAGGTCATGGAGGTGCTTGACGAAAGATGGGTCAGTGCTATGGTCATCAATTTATGGATTAGCTATATATGTGTTTCCATTGTGGTTTCATTCAATGTCATAAGTTCTACACTAATTGGATGTTTGTATGGTTTCTTTGAAGGCACCTGCATGAAGAAGTCATAGTCTCCGAGTACAATGTCTCGTTCGAATTCATAAACCCGTATGCAATAGCACAAATTGCAGGCACGAAATGTGATGATCAATTTAAAGTGATTAAGAGGCGTTTCACTTTAAAGTCAATAGGCAGAACTTTATTCTTAGCTCCAATTAATACAGGGTAAGTGTATAAGCATCATAGCTTTTATCGTATTCTTAGCTACAATCATCATAGATATATATGCTGACATAACGCTATAAAATGTCCTAGGTTACATTGGGTTTTGCTTGTCATCAATCCGACAGTACAGCCGAATCCCCTTATTTACTACTTGGATCCTGAGGAATCTGCTGAACCAGATAATCGCCCGGATTTGATGCATCTCTTCAATAAGTAAGTCAATGTCAACATTATTTGAATGCGTTGTATTATTTGTCATTTTATATGACCGACCCAAGCTACTAAAATTAATTTAATATGTTTTGTTTACAGAGCATTGACTAGTTATCGGGCTGCTAATGGGTTCAATTATTCCAAAGCCCATGACCAGAAAGATGCTTATCAGTGGCTCAAAGTTCAGGTTTTACAAGTTATTCAATTTTTCAAACAATCGTTACTTAAACCATAACGTAACTGTTTCTTATATGATATTCTGTATTTTTTGTTGCAGTGCCCTTATCAACCCAATGACAACGACTGTGGATATTATGTCATGCATTATATGAGGGATATCGTACACATGATCGAGATAACATCCCATTGACAGTAAGTTTTATATTTTTCCTAATCTAAGTGTTTGTACTTGTTAGAATTCAAGTAAATTTAATTGTCATTTAAATTTCTTTGCGCAGTATTACACAGACGCACGTTGCTTCATGTTGTCAAGGGAGAAAATGAAAGCACTAATTGAAGAATGGTGTAGTTATGTACACCCTCTGTTTTCTCAAATTAGATAGTATAGTAGTATGTATGCTTTTATTTCGTAATTGAAGTTTTTGATTTAATTGTACATCTTGTTCTCTGTTTGAGTCACTGGTGTATATGGATTGTCTGGAATTGTGTACAATTGCTAGAATTTTTGCAATGATGCAGGAGGGTGTGAATTAAAAAATAAAATATTTATTTTTAAAAAAATTTAAATCTATAACGGCGCTTTTTACAATAAGCGCCGCTATTGGTCTTCTAAATTATTTGTTTTAAAAAAATTATAATACCTATAGCGGCGCTTTATGGGGAAAGCGCCGCTATAGGTATTTTAAATTTTGCAAATTTATTAAAATGAAAACCTAAAGCGGCACTTTTTAAGCGCCGGGATAGGTCATATGACCTATAGCGGCTATTCGTCACAGGCCGCAAGTGCACGGGTCGCGCCAAGTAATAAAGTAGTGAGTAAAGTATCGTTCCCACGAGGATTTGTCCAAAACCCGGTCAAACAATGATTGTCACACTCTCGCCCAATTTGAGTGACACAAATGTTGAGATTAAAAATTAACTAAGAAAATAAACCTATGCTAATTGAAAATAAAACTATAAACAAGTGATTCTCCAACTTCAAGGATAAAATGGGTCCTAAGATTATCTATCCCCCTTGTACTTCTTAAAACTCGATTAACCTCCCCTTAAAGAAGCTCTCAAAGAAACCATGTGCTAATCTAGGGTTCATAGAGTACTTGTAAACGCTCTCTCAAGTCAAGAACAAGTGTTTAGTCTTATTAAGTGCACAATCTCTTGTTACAAGTTAATAAGACCCAATTCTCATGCTCCAACCCTAATGTGACTATGCAAGGCTAGCAAGTATATCTCTATCTTACCAACAAAACCATCCATCCATGCAAACTTTAGGTTCTTGCACTATTTTACCCAAGTTCTACACTCAACCTAGCTCTCTCGAGTCATAAATCAAGTGAACCCAACATCTAAATGGTGATCAAGCACTTAGAAGCATTAGGAACAGAGTAAAATAAGCACATAGATATCATTAAACACAACATAAGAGGAGGAATCAAGAATCAATACATACAAGGGTTAAAAATAATCTTAGAATCAAAGTATTTAGCTACTCATGTTCTACAACTCCATGGGAGCATATATATACAACATTACAAAAGAGAACTAGAGAAGAGAATGAAGATGAAGGAGATAAACCAAGAGAGGAAGTCCAAATCTTTTCGAAGCTCCAAGCCCAACCTCAACCCCCTCCAAGCTCCAAGCCCTAGCAGAGCAAAACACTACCAAAATGCCCCAAAAGTCGAAGAATCCCAAATAAGCTCAAAGCCCTAGCTTTTATTTCACTTCAGTTCGCCAAAAATGCACAGCATCAGCGTCCGCTTGCCGTCACCTCGCCGCGGCGAGGCCACGGCGAGCTACCAAAAATTCCAGAACTCATTCTTGTTCGCCACGTCGAGGCCACCAAAATAGGGACAGAGATGAATGGTTCTCGCCGTGGCGAGGTCACGGTGAAGTCCCTGTTTTTCTGGTCCTTTGCTCTGTTTTCCTTTTATTTTTGTTCACTTGGGAGCTTGGTGGAGGGGCTATAATCTCTTGTTTATTGCGTCAAAATGTTCCTACAAGAATTACATAAAACAACATAAGAAACTAACTATAAAAACAATTAAAATCTACATAAATAAACAATGATGTGCAACCGAAAATCAAATGAGCATTTTCCTATCTTGAGTATCCAAAATTATCAATGATTGCATAAAAATCAAGGAAAATGTGCTTTCATTACATGAATTCTCGGAAGTTATCAGCGGCACTGGCTATAGCAGCACTTCATAAGCGCCGCTATAGGTGTTTTCTGTAGTAGTGATATTAGTAAACTGGAAATTAAATGGATTCTACTCTATTATATATAGGCTATTCCTCTAATCTTATTTAGACTATAAAAACTAGATTTTTCTTTGTGTGATGCACATAAGTTAAAATTAAAAAGAGTAAATACAACTTTTGGCCCTTGAACATTCAATCAATTTTGGTTTTGATCCCTTAACTTCAAAGTTGATGGTTTTAGTCCTTCAACTTTCATTCAATTTTGGTCTTAGCTCATGAACTTTTGATTGATGGTTTTGGTCCTCAACTTTTTGACATTTATAATCATTATTCCCTGATTTTTCAAAAAATTTCAAAGTTTAGGGACTAAGACCAAAATTGACTAAAAGTTTGAGGACCAAAACCATCGATTTTAAATTTCATTGACTAAGACCAAAATTGATCGAAAATTCAAGGATCAAAACCACCGATTTTAAAGCTCAAGAATCAAAACCAAAATTGACTCAAAGTTCAAGGACCAAAAGTTGCATTAACCCAATTAAAGAAGAAAATAAACTACAGAATTTAATTTTTTTGAGTAACTAATTTATGATTAGAAAAGTTACTAGAAAACAAAAAAAGTTGATTTCATATGGATATAAATGATCTAAATCATTGTTTACAGTTATTTGGATAAAAGAGAAAATATGAATTATTTTTATAAGGTCTGATTGCAAAATTGTGAGTTATCAAATTTCACATTTAGATGTTTGTTACTTATTCAAATACAACATTTGATATATCAACTAGAAATCAGTGCCTTTTTTGGATCGTGTTAGCAGGTATCCAAGTAGTCGATTAATCTAGTTTTGGGGTTAGTGGCTTCCCATCCTAACACAAGCGTCTTCTCTTGGACTCAAACCTCAAACCCAAGGGATGACTGCCTTCCAAACAGGAAATAAAGTGAGGAGCGATTTTTTTGTAGAGATATGATAGGTTATAAACAAAATATATATGTTGAGATTCTTGCCGAAAATAAAGACATATTTGAACACAATTATGAAGTCGTAAGTTTCAGAATCCAAATATTGTTGATGGAAAAACAAATTATAGATTTTTTTTTTAAAAATAACAATAATAAATTATATTAAGAGATATGTAGATGACAATTGATTTTCATCTACGGGCATTTTTTTAGCAACGGATATATTTTTGACAATGGAAATCAAAATTCAAAAGAGAAACTTCCTGAATAGAAAGATGATTAACGCCCTTTGTCTAATTTATTGACTTATTTAAACACATTAATTATTTTTATGTTTGAAAAGGAAAATTAACATTGCTGATTGTAGTTCAAATATATGTGCTTTGATTGTTGCCTAAAACACTGACCTATTTGAGCACAATAATTGATTTTGAAATTTCAAAAGCCAAATATTTTAGATAAAAAAATATATCAATCATAAAAAATATTACATTAACATGTTTTCTGTTGTGGTATGCCAGATTATAAATCAAATATATTTTTATGTTGTTGCCTAAAATAATGACCTATTTGGACATAATAATTAATTGATTCATTAATTAACTTTTTATTTAAAGCAAAATTAATAGTGTCGATTGTTAATCAAATATATATATTATTGTTGCTTTGTTGCTTAAAATAGTGACATATTGAACAAAATAGTTAAATTTGAGATTTCAAAAACCAAATATTTCATATTAAAAACAAATATATGGATTGTGAACAATATTATATTAAGAGGTATTTACGTGATCAAAAATTGAAATAAGTTTTGTCTCCAAAATAATTCAAATCACTATTAGTGCAGTTCATATTGTTGCCTAAGATGGTGACCTATTTGAACACAATAATCAATTCATAATATTTCAAATTCAAATAATAGTGATAAATTGGAGGAACGAGATGAGCAACAGGGCGGAGGACGACGGTGCAAGCGATAGGGGAAAGAAGAATGGGAAATAATCATTTGAGGACTGGGTTGGGAATTTTGATGGTCCGACTAATGAGGAAGCAAATAGAGGCCCTTATAAGGACACTTTACTTGATGCTCAGCCAAAGGGTTATTCTTTTGATGCTAGAAAGAGCAACGTGTTTGACAATGCATGGAAAGAATATATCAACAATTTGAATGATTTCTTTAGTGATGGGGATAATTCTATCAAAAGATCTAATTCGAATAAGGAAGGGAATGCGTGTAATTATGTCCCTACTTTAACCTTTACAAGTGAACAATATGAATGCTGGTGTGCTCCTTGGAGGAGGTCTGTGATCATTAGGATTCTCTGCAAGAATGTCAACTTATGGTTCCTCCAAGGAAGACTACAGAAGTTATGGAAGACGAAGGAAAAGTACTCTATGAGAGACATGGGGAACAATTATTTTGTGGTGTCTTTCAATTGTGATTATAATTTGAATTATGTGTACTTGGAGGGCCCATAGATGATTATCATTATTTGTTGGTCCAATGTTGGAGGCCAAATTTTGACACGTGGAATGCTAATCAAAATATGATAATCGCATCTTGGGTGCGGTTCTAGTTCTTCCTTTGGAGCTTTTTTATTGCTGAAAGTCTTAATATGATTGGTAACCTTATTGGGAAGACCCTCAAGGTAGATTCTATCATCACTTATCTAAAAAAGCAGGGAAGATCTACGCGAATTTGTGTGGAATTAGATTTTTAAAAAGGGATGATCCCATCGATACAAAATTTTGCTAGTGAAAGACATGTTGAATATTAAGGTTTACACTTGGTGTGCTTCCAGTGCAGAAAATATGGCAATCACAAAGATGCATGCTCTGAGTTGCAGGTGTTTAACAAACAGGCAAAAAAGGCTTCACCAAGTGCAATTACTAGAGTTCAAACTATTTTGGAAGTGCAGGTTGATAGGGTTCATGAGATGCAAAGTTCAGATCCTAAAGGTGAAAGAAGTCGAGATAAGTCGGAGGAGGTAGTTTTCGGTGGCTCGCCAATGTCCTTAAGACCCTCGCTGGGGATTTGGATCTAGTAAAGTGCCTGATTACACTTGATTATTAGAATATTTTATCCACTAATTGTTAGAATAATGAGTTTTGATGAGAACTAAACATAACTTAGGCATAAAGAAAAGTTGAATGAGGATCAGAAATAGCATAGAAACAATTTGATAGAAAATCCTAAGTATTTCCTAATCGATCAGAGACAGATTAGAAGTTAAGATCATAGGCGCCCCATCGATTAGGGACCCTTGTGATCGATCAGAGAAAGTGAAAAATGAACTAAGTGCTAGTGTGATCGATCAGAGGAATTAAAGGAACTTAGTGTAATCGATTGGATAACCCTGATCGATCAGACCTCCCCTATAATCGATCAGAAGGATTAAAGAATAATTCAAGTCAAACCTAAGCCTAATCGATCAGAGGAGCTTAATTGATCAAAGGACAATGTGTGATCGATCAGATAAAGGCTATAATCTAAATGTAATATGAGTGCAATCGATTGAATAAGCCTAATCGATCAGGGACCCCCTGTGATCTATCAGGCGAGGTGTTTTCTAACTTCATATTTAGTGATGCAGGTCATGATCGATGTGTGATCCATGTGTGATCGATCAGGAACCAGAAGCTGTGATCGATCAGAGCCTATGATTGATGTGGCGATAGTTTTAATTCAAACTGAATGGACAAGCCTACTTTTAGCTTTCAAGTACAAAAGTTGTTTAGGCCTATTTTGGGAAGTTTTCGTTAGACACATAAGTCTGACTTTAGAGCTGTTTGACTCAACAACTAAATTCTGCGTTTAATGAAGAGAGAAGATCTGAAGCAAACCAAGTACAATGGAGTTAATGCTACCCAGAACACATTCTTTTCAGCACTCCATCTATGATTATCTGTTCTCTAAGATAAAGTAACGGCTATAACTTCATCAACGGACAAAATTTCAAGAACCAATATAAAAGCCTTGATGAAGAAGTTGGTAGAAGGATTTGATTATGAACATTGATTATGTCACACCCTGAAACCTTAAGGGGTAACTGGCACAGAATACAAGAGAACTCATATTCTATAAGCCGTGAACCTTAGTATCAAATATCTAAACAACATGTTAATTACTTTAGTCAAAAACATATATATCTAATATTTAAATTCTTCATACATTTTTTTTCAAAATATAAAGTCTTTTGTAGAAATTTCGGCAGACTCTCCTCCATAAGATGGACTTGCTGAACATTCTACAAAGACCTGTTATATCAAAACAACATTTGGAGTTATACTCCATTGCCACATGCTTAAACTAATTACAAGAAAAGCAACAATTCTGCTCAAAAGCTACATAGAGCTTCAAAATTAGAAAAACATAATCAAAAGTATATTTACATCCGGCAGTAATTCACAAGGAGTCAGTAAGCTTTTGATCAAAAGGGAGGCTCCTTAATGCTCAGCTGGAGGTACAGGGTCAACCCTATTATCTGAAACAAAACATTTTTTGGTGAATAACGTCCCATTAATAGAATTAAATACAATTAACTTAACTAACAAAACATTATGCAAAATCTCAACTTTTAGATAAATACAAATACACATATTAGCGAAACTATATAAGAGATCAAATCCAAAAAAATTAAATGATGCAATAAAAAATTATTTAACAAACGTTTTTAAGATATCAATCTCAAATCTTGTAGGACTTCAACAGAATGTTTAACAAGCGTGGACACACAGTCCACGAGGGTAACTAACCAAGCGCAGCACGAGGCCACGAGACAAGCGCAGGTACAACCCACGAAAAACAAGTGTGAGAATTAATCCCACGATTATCAAGCGTGAGTGATGTGCCCACGAATATCAAGCGAGCTCGGAGTTAACCATGACGCGTCAAGGGCTAACAGTGTCGCTGTTAGCAACCGATGTTCTGTATATAGTCCTCTTAAAACATTTTCAAGCATGCAGAGGGTCAGTTTAACATTATTCAATAAACAAATTTTCTATAGAACATAAAGAATATTCCATACTACCAAACCCTACATGAAAGCTTTCTAATAATAATAACTCACATAACTCCAATTCCAATGTAAAACAATCTCAATAGAAGACTTTACAGAGGATGCATTAGAAATTTCATTATCAATTATGAACATAAAGATTTGCACACAATAATATAATATGGAATAGTTACAAACTAATTATAAAGTATATCACCATTTCGTACCATTATTCGAGCATAAACGATAAAATAATCCCAATTAGTCTACATTTTGAAGATAATATATAAAGATTGATGATATAATGAAAATATAATGAATAGAAAAGTACCAATGGGACGCTATTCACTCACCTGAAGGCATATCCCTATATCTTCTTTGATTTATAAACTTCCAGGCTACTCACATCCTCCCCTCCTAATGTTCAAAACAAATCTATCGTTACTCCAATTAGCGATTTGCATAAATTTTCTTTTCTTATATAACAAAATCTCAAGCTTCCAAGCTTTACTAGTTATGCTTCAAAATTTGGATTGTAAATACAATCCCAACCAATTGAGCATATATATATATATATATGTATAAATATTCACATGTCTTTTACCCTTCTTCAAGCTTGCTTAACAATATATATCAACAAGCAATCATCTTCTCATCAACCAACACTCCATCAAGACTATCAATATACACTCCATTATTTATGAAGCCTCTTAGGTTTCCGTCATTTTGAACATCCAATTTAGGATCATAATAAAACAGCACTTATGTCCTTCTCCTTAGTCTCATGATATAAACTTTAATCATCTAGCAATCTTTAATTTTCAAACACATCCTTCTCTTAGACATTTTATCAAACAGTTTAAGTGCAATGAAAATCCAATGATACTATTAACCCCTTACTCTACAAATCCCTTGGCAATATTTTTCCAACTTCAATCCAATCCATTCAAGTATGCAAAAATTTAATTTCCAACTTGGTAGATGCAATTAATCCTTCTTTACATTAAGATTTTTCACAAAGAGAATAACAAAACCATGAACCCATAAATTTCATTAAACTCAAAGTTAATAAGTAGCAATGTCAAGCATTATACAAGAAGGAAATAACATAAACATAGTTTCTAACCCTAATGACATAAATGCACTCAACTAAGTGCCATAAATGCACATCAACCAAATGCAATTAATACATTCCACCAAATGCCATAAATGCAACCCTAAAACCCTAGAAAAGCATAAATACAACAAATGGAGGGAGGATTAGAACTAGAAAAACTCCCCTATTCAAGCTTCAAGCTCATTCCTTGGCTCCCACCACCAAGAATGGTGGAGCCTAGCTGCTACTCTCCATGGAAGAGCCAATAAGAAGGAAGAAGGGCGTGGAAGCCATGGATGAAGGAAGAAAAGTGAAGAAGAAGATGAAGATGGAGATGGAGAAGAGAGAGCTAGGGCTTGGGGGTGTGAAATATGAACCAAATCTACCCTAATGGGGTGTATCTTTCATGTTTTAAGTCCCCCAAGTCGGGTCAAGTGAGTGGGTAATGAGTTAGATCCGATTTGGGTCTAAAATTCGCGACTGAAAATTCTGCAGAACCGTCCGTTCGCCGTCGTCTCGCCGCGGCGAGGTGATGTTGCTTCTGGAACTCTGGGGGCCTTCTCAGCGTGGGCTCGCCACGGCGAGCTCATGTCTTCTCTGCCAAAATTAGGCCTTCCTCGCCATCTGCTCGCCGCGGCGAGGTGCCTTCAGTTCTGCCTCTTTTGTTTGGCCTTTTTCTTCGTCTCGGGTTCGATCTTTTGGTCCTGGGCGACCCTGCAAGTGAAAATAAGATAAAACCAAGATCAAATAGCCCTATAACTTAATTAGTACAATTAATCTACAATTATGGCTAATTACTTCTAATTTTACACTCATTTTCCTTGAGAGTTTGGGATATTCAATTTGACATTATCAGACCAAAACTTGCATCTTAATCATGTTAATTGCCTCAATTTAAGCATATATAAACATTACAAATCAGAGATTTGTCACTTTTCAGTTTAAAAGCTTAAAAACATGTGTATTGCAACTCTTGTGCTTTCTCTAATCCACAATAATCAACATATATATATATATATATATATAATAATGTATTTGACTTACCACATGCTCAAGTTAAACTTTACTTGCATAATGAAGAGGAAGGAAGAAGGAAAGAAAACTTGCTGCTGTCCACCCTCACCGAACGAGCAGGAGCAGAAAAATTAAAATAGAATCAGCATCAACGATCCAAGATATAGCTGTTTCACAATCCAGAAATTAATGGCTGATTCTTATAGGCCATTCCTAAACACATAAAGAAGACAAGAAATCAAATATCACCTATATGTCTTCACTACCTACTCGTAGAACACAAGAAGAAGAGGAAAGCAAAATCTGCAGCAACCACCAAATCTGATTAGAGGAAGGAAAAACGATGGTGGTTCTTGGCACCCATGCCTTAACGCCAATGGAAGAGGCTGGAGGAATTGATGAGAGGCGATGCTATTTCTGCAGGAAGGAGAGGCTAGGGATTATAACTTCCATAAATCTGATTTCCTTAAAGAATGGCGGTGAACAAGAAAAAAAATCTGATTTCTTTTCTTGTTTTCTTTTTTTTTAAGGGAAATTTTGTAATTTGGTCAAGTTGCAGCCAAGAAAAAGAAAAAAAAATCTTTTGGAGAGGGATATGGTTCGAACCAAATACCTCAATGAAGCCAATACTCTCTCTAATGCCACCATGCTAAAAGCTCCATATTGTTAGCAATCTACAATAAGTAATAAAAATATTAGTTAACCAATTTTATTTTGATTAGGAGTATTACATTCTTCCCCCCTTGAAAAAAATTCGGTCCCCAAATTTGAATATGTACTCACCTCAATTCTCAAATAAATGTGGGTACTTATTTCGCATTTCACTTTCAACTTCCCAAGTAGCCTCTTCCAGTGCATGATTACGCCATAGCACCTTAACTGAAGCAATCTCTTTTGACCTTAATTTCTTTACTTGTCTATCAAGAATGGCTACTGGAGTTTCTTCATATGATAAGTCATCATTCACCTTAACTTCTTGATATTCAATAACATGTGAAGGGTCATATAGATATTTGCGTAGCATTGAGACATGAAACACTGGATGAATACCAGATAAGTGCGGTGGTAAGGCTAAACGGTAAGCTACATGACCCACTCTTTCTAATATCTCAAATGGACCGATGTATCTTGGACTCAATTTGCCTTTCTTTCCAAACCTCATAACACCTTTCATTGGTGACACTTTTAAAAATACTTTGTCTCCAACCATGAATTCCAGTTCCCTGCGACGATTATCCATATAAGACTTTTGCCGACTCTGAGCTATTAACAACTTTTGCTGGATCACTTTGACATTCTCTTTAGCATCTTGGACCAAATCTGGTCCCAAAATCTTGTTATCACCAACTTCAAACCATCCAATTGGAGATCTACATTGCCTACCATATAATGCTTCAAATGGTGCCATTTGAATACTAGTTTGATAGCTATTGTTATAGGAAAATTCTGCCAATGGTAAATATTGTTCCCAGCTTCCACCAAAATCTAAGACACAAGATCTTAACATATCTTCAATGATCTGAATTATCCTTTCTGACTGACCATCAGTTTGAGGATGAAATGCAGTACTGAGATTTAATCGAGTACCTAAAGACTCTTGAAATGCCTTCCAAAAATGAGAAGTGAATTGCGGTCCTCTATCAGAGATTTAATCGAGTACCTAAAGACTCTTTTTTTATACATTTTTTAGCGCTATAAAAATGTTAGTAATTTCTTTCATATTTGTTTATTTTTATATTTTTTTGGCCGAAGAGTTTTATATCGTCCGATATGCCAATTTTTGTCTAAAATAATATATGTATTTGTCATTAATAAGACTCAAAATATAAAAGGGTCAAAATGAATGAGTTTGACATTGATTATTCATATAACATTATAACTAATACATAGTTAGTCTAGTGGTGTAAGGCCTTGATAGATCCCTTAAGATCTCCATTTCAAGTCCTAAAAGAGACGTTTATATTGGAAGGGAAGTCATAATCCATGAAACTATAGCAGTCAGTCGTTCAGATATCTGGTAATATGATTTAGAAAAAAGCGTTGATTGATATTGGTAAATTAAAGAAATTTTTACAACATCATAAATGAGAGGTACTTGTTCTACGACTTTCATTCATTATTATCTGATTAGGGAATTGTGGACAGTTAATATATGTTTGTCGACAACAGAATGAACAAAATCAATGGATTTTACATTAAAATTGAAAATTTTTACTTAGTCTTAACATATATAATTAAAATGTTGATGGGAAAAGAATACAAATGTACAATTATCTAAATAGATGTATAGACGAGTTAACTACACCATATCAATAAAAGTATAATCTTGATAACCATTAATTGAGACATTGAAGATCTAAAATGGATTGGATAATGACAAATTTTGTTTACCAAAATTTTCTAAGTTAAATATATTTCGGAATGACCAGTGAGGAATGCATGCTCAATCTTCCACATATAATTTATGAAAGTTGGGAAAATATAGTTTGAACATCGCTTTAAAGTTCCATTAGTCAAAACTAAAGATATAATGCCACTTGTCGAGTAACTTAATAACTTTGCTTCAGACGTGACGTATACTAATAATACTTGTGTTCTGACTAAATTGGCTTCACAATGACAAGCAAACGAGCAATACATAAAATGACAGAGTTTTGGTATGAAATGGTAACAAGCTAAGTCTACATTTGAGTGATTACATGTTTTTATTGGGATCTCATAGTGATTTCCCCATTAATCATACTCTTTTTACTCACAAATTTTTACTGAAAGTTCTTGTATGATTTGATTTATTTTTTTTTATAAAGTAAATCATCAATTTAATAGCCAACTTGAGCTAATTCGTGAGTTAAATATATCGTAGAGTATGGATAAAGTCTAGGAGTTGAAAAAGCTAAATATAATCTTCTTAGCCTTATATTTATTGCCTTATATTTAATTTGAATATGGTTTATCATAACTCATATAAATATAGATTATAAATTTCAGTGAACAAATATACAGCGACATCACATAGGCAATGAACAACTACACAAAATTATATATTAGAAATAAAAAAAGGATTAATTAATATCGCATGATCGATTGAACAATTTTATTAGTCCTTCATAAAGCTGCCAATGATATCAATTTATTCATAATCCCAGTACCCTACAAAACATGAAAACTACAAATACATCTGAATTTCCATCTAGAAAGGGGAAAAGATTCAGAATGTAAGGGAAAATATCATTAGTAGAGAACAGATTCTCTCTATCATGTTGCGAAGGGATGAAAATCCTCAATTTAAATCAAATTTGATCGTCAGTTAAGTTAATCTTAACCATCTAAATTTATTCATAGAATAATTTTTAATGTAATGAAAATATTTGGACAGTTTTGACTAACTGTACTGTAAAAATTTGGTTTAAATGAGGCACTTTTCTGTCAAAACAATTGAGAGAATCCATTTACACGTTCCTAATACTAGTACATAGATTGAGCTGCAAATTAGTAGTTATGATTGCGCGGATCGTCCTTGGCTGGTGCAGGCTGAGGAGCTGAAAAGGATATACAAATGAAGTTATTCTATAAAGATTAGCACTTTTTTGGGTACTAAAAAAAATCCTTTTAACGTGGCTCATTAATCCCCATTCATTACAGCTCTAACGTTGAAAAAAAAAAAAGGCAGTGGCACTTTTATAAATAAGTGAGAAACCGAGGGTTTGGGGACAATGATAAAACCCGTATCAAATCCTAATGAAATACAAATATCCAAATATATGCCTACATTTTTAACAAATTCTTAGTCGGACCAATATGACTAAGCAACAATTTTTAAATTTTGTCAAATAACCACATCACCCCTCACCTATAATTTTCGAAGTCACTTTTTTCCCAAAGCCACGGAAGAGTCGGCCACTATCGTCCAAGGGACGGTCGTTGGTAGAGCCGTAGAGGCGGCTTTGGGAAAAAACTCAAAACAGAGGTGACTTAAAAAAGATAAGTGAGGGGCATTGTTATTATTTAAGAAGATTGAGAAATCCTTAATTAATCATCTTAACATGATTATGAATTTATTAAAAATGTATGTCTGAACCTGTATTTTAATATTTTAGCTATATTTAATTGGAATGCTTGTGCAAAAAAAATTATCATTCTTATAAGATAGAAAATAATGATTGTTATAATGGTATATGAAACATTGAACAACCCTTGAAATATATCTTTGATGCACTCAAATAGCACCGTCATATTTACATGAAGGATCTAAATTATAAACTTATGAACAATGCATGCACATGTTATCGAAGACCTCATAGATGCTTAACTGATCTTACATCCCCTTTATTTAAATAGAATATGGGGAGCAATATATAGCGAGAGCTGTTAAAAAGAGCATACTTTTCTATAAATTGCTAGGGTTTTGCAATATCTCAAAATATTAATATATTTTTATCTCTCACTAATTCATCTATTATTGTTATTAGCCCCAAAATGGACGTAACTGGAACCTACACCAAATAGGTTTATGCATGTGGCCCAACTTATCTAGTATTCATTGACACATTGGGAGTTGCGATGCTAACCAAATGTCAGCATGATCCAATGGTAAATAAATACATATAGATGTGAGACTTTTCTGTAAAGCTTCAAAAGTTATTTTCTCTCATCTTTACTCTCACTTGGTTGCACAATTAGACTTTTCTGACCATCAACCCCAATATTCCCCCTCTCCATTTAAATAAGTGAGACACAAAATAAACCTGAAATATTAGGACATTCTCCACATAGAAAAGGAGCCCAAAACCAACATAACATAAATAGAAAATAAATGTAATATATATTTTAACGCATAAATCGTCTTTGGGGGAGATACCTCAAATAAGTCCAACAATATAATACTCGAATATGACCCTGTAAGGTAAGGCTGTAGCAATTGTTATTAAACTTGCGAGTTAATTCTCTAATTTTACCATTTTTACGTTTCTATCTAACAAAATTGTGTCACAAGTCATTTAAACTCGTACTACTTGTAAACTTGACTAAACTTATGAGTTTACACATTGAATTTACGATATTACCATTTTTACGTTTTCATCATACAAAAAAATAATGTCATTTCATTCTAAATCTCATCTCATTTTTTTATTTGACCTAGAGTCGGTAATACGGGCTGGAGTCAGTGGGCTGACCCGAAACCTGTAAAAAAATGTGGTTATGGACTCAGGAAAATAGGGTCCATATTAAAATGGATCTTTTGAGTCTAAACCCGTGACAGGCTAACCTATCAAACCCATGGGCCAAGCTGAACCCATTTTTCCCTTTTTCTTTCTTATTTTTTATAAAAAAAGTTTATATTCCTATTTAACATTGATTGATTGTTGATCATTGATGTTGGACTTGGAAGTTGGAAATTAGAAATTTGGAATCTTGGTCTTTTGGATTTTAGATTTAGTTTAGAGATTTGTTGTATTTTAGAATATTTGAAGTTGAACATTGTAATATATGGTTTACTTTCATTTTTATTATTTGTAATGTGTTAAACACTTGAACTTGAATTTATAATCTTGTATTGTATACTTGTATTATGATTGTATTGTAAAAACGTTGATAAAAAAAAAGATTGTATTATAAAAACCAACAAGTTAAATACAACAAAGTCTTTATTCCATTAGGTGGAGTCGGTTATATTGAAAAAGTAAAAGAAAAAGGGAAAAAATTCATTAAAAAATGGGCTTAATACGGGCCAGCCCGAAACCCAAACAATATAGTCTATGCTTGAAAATAAAGCCGTAGCAAAGCGGGCATTTTTGGGACCAGCCCATTTTTCCACTGGCCCGTGACGGGCCGACCAGAACCTGATGAGTTGGCCCGTATTATCAGCTCTAATTTCACCATATTCAACGATTTCGTATATGAAATGTATAATAATTTCTTTGTTTAGTTTGACGAAGTATGATATTTAACATCACCTATTCATATTTAAAACGTAGTTAAGTCAAATTAAATTATTGTGATTTTTAGTATTTTTTATTTTATTATATACTTTAAATACGTATTTTCCAATAAAAATAAACTCTTACAAGTTACGAATTTATGATTTGATTTTACAATATGAATTTACATTATTATCACGAGTTTCACAAGCTTGATTGTAACATTCATATAAAAGAGTGTCATATAATGTGCAATTAATGTCAAATCAAAACTAATGCCTTAAAATCCAATATTACCCAAAACAAAACAAAAAATTTTGAGACTTACAGGAAACTGTTCTCGTTGATCTACGAATCGCATTAAATTCCCAAGCCGTTATTGCAGCAACGAAGCCGATGAGAAATAGATGCCATTTTGCCATTTTGAAATCTAATAAGGTTTCTCAGTCCAAAAAAAAAAATCTAATAAGGTTTCTCTCTTTGCTTGTAGTTTCAAAGAACTATGTAATTGTTTAGCTTATGATTACATATTTATAATAGGAATTTCTCATCTTCATTCAAATACTATTGAAATGGTTGTGCGGTTTTATAATTAACCCCAGTCAACTTCTGGTTTTCTACCGTTTGAGTTCCATGATTCTGACCTCGCTTTTAATTTAATTTGATTTAATGTAATTTCACATTCACAAGTGTGACTTTTGAATATTATTTTGTCTTTAGCCAAAGTATATTTTGGACCTTAACAATGTTTTGCTTGAAATGGAGGGGATGAGGACGATTTTACTGGGTTCTTTTAAAAAAATAGAATTAGGTAATAAAATTTTAATTGTGAGAAGATGTAAGAGATAATGACAAGTAAAATCAATTAAAATCTTTCAACTCCACTACTCTATTTTTTATTAAATCAAATTTTTTAAAATTTTTGTCAACTCTCTTCTTTAAACTTTATTATATGAGGATGAGAATGTGAGCCATGCATGTAGACAATAACTTGTTTCTCTTCCCTTTCTTCTTCCTTTCTTGGTTTTTCTCCACTCTTAGACTTTCTCTCTCTCTCTCACTCCCCCCTTCATATATATATATATATATCCAATTGCAGGAGCTGCACAAAATGGGGGTGAAGGAGGATGTTTGGGTATTTAAACAGGGGTTAAATAATGGGGAGAATTTCAATATAGGACTAATGTAGACAATTAATTTTAAAATAGGACCAAAAGATTATGAAATATCACTGCAAGTTCAGGGTCCTTAAGTAAAATTAAATTGATGTGGAAAAAGACAAAAAAAGCCCCCACCCCACATGCCCTCTCTGAAACTGTAACACCTCATTTCTACTACTATATTATAGTATTTTAATTGATTTATAACCACTTTTCAATGCCAGAAATCCAAAAATACAAAAATTTTTTAACCCTTTTCCTTTTAAACCTCATTCCAACTTCTTTAAAGTTGGAATGGGCCAACTTCTTTAAAGTTGGAATGGGCTTTTCTGACAAATTGAAACAACTTAAAACTTTTTAAATTTAGGTGGTTCATAAAACAATTAAAATAACTCAGACCATCTTATAATTTCTAATTCTATTGGATAGTGCTTAGGAGAAACTTGTTGTATGAAATATACTTATACTTCTGTTATCTTAATATTTAGCTAATACCTAATTATACCTATTCTGTTTTAATATCAAAATGGTGGGATCATCTCAGCTGATAACCCCTTATTTGTATATGCTATTGTATTGTTTCTTAAGGAAATATATACCTACATATAGTTATATATTTAACTGTACAAGCCTCCGGCTTGTTTACTTCCTAATCTTAAAACATACACAGGTAAGCTATACCAAGAAGAGTAATCTACTATAGGAAATAATATAGTATGCATTCTTGCTTCTTCATACTACCTTTGCCTCAAAAGTTTACTCCTTTCCTACCTTCTCTGAAACAATAATTTAACGAAGTTCATTTCATTCATTACCATACACAATAATTCATAAATATGTATTAACGTTACTAGTAAACATTAACTCTGTATGCTAGTGTGCTTAAGGCACTGCCACACAATTAATGTAAATTTATTTTTCTATAATTATATGGCATGTGAGGCTCAACCTCCTGAATATAACTTTTGAGTTATATCTAATCTGTACTAGGGATAGCTAGCTGTTCGTACCGCAAGTGCTTGGGTCGTGTCAAGTGATAAAGTGATAAGTAAAGTATCGTTCCCACGAGGATTTAGTTCCAAAACCCGGTCAAGTAGCGATTATAACACTTTTACCCAATTTGAGTGAGACAAATATCATGAGTGGAAGGAAGTTAATTTTACAATAAAATAAAATAAAAATAAATGATTCATGGACTTCAAAGATGCAATTAAGACCTAAGATTATTTATCCCCTTTGTATTTCAAAAGCACTCAATTAATTCCCAACTATATTTTCTTCCTAATGATATATTATGCTAGACAAGGATACCAAGTTACCCATAAGTTCTCTCTCAAGTCCCCAAATAGGTGTTTAGTTCAATTAATTATTTGATCTCTTAATTGAATAATTGAACCCCCAATTCTCATTGCAAATCCCATATGGCTATGAGGTTAATGAGTATATCTCTATCCCATTAACAAAACCATCCATTCAGCATCAAATTTCATGATTAAACCCAAGTTTGACACTCAATCTAGCCCTCTCAAGCATCAATCAAGTGAACCCAACAATCTCATTGGTGGCCAATCAACAAGAAGCAATAAGCATAGAGTAAAATCAACATAATCATACCATTCATCACAAATAGAAAGGGAAATCAGTACTTAATCCATAAAAGAGTTCAAAATAACCCTAAAGCAAAGTGTTTAGCTACACATGTTCAAGAAACCCAAAGGAAAATACATAAGAACAGCACAAACATTGAACAAGAATAAGGAAAGGAGAATGGAGAAGAAGAACCAAGATGTGAAGCCAAAATCTCTTCCAATCTTCAAATCCTAGCTCAATCTCCACCAAAATCCTTGCCCTAGCACACCACAAAGCTCCCAAGATAGCCCCTAAAGTCCAGAATGTCGGCTTCCATTCGTTTTCCCCTTTTAAACCCTTATTTTCGCGTGCAAATTATGCTGTGCGTTTTGCTGGTGCGAGTGAGCCACGGCCCAGAAATTTAAGCTGCAGCTCAATTTGCTTCTGTGATGAAATGAGTTGCGGCCTAGTTTGGTTTTGTCATTTTGTTGTCAATTTGCTACCAAATGAGCTGCGGCTCAAAACAGGGTGGGCTACGGCTCATTTCTCTTCCAAAAAATTGAGTTCTTCTATTGCAAATTGAGTGTTCTATCTATGATTTAGCATCACTTTGATCATCTTTGAACTCTCAAATGGCTTGATATTGATTCTCTTACCAAATCATACCTTGCAAAATAATAAATTTGATAAGCTAATAATAAACAAGGAGGAAAGCCCAAAAATATGGACAATTGAGCAATAATGTGCAACCAAAACATCATGCACATTTTCCTATCTTTGAGTATCCAAAAGATGTACAAATGCTCTAAAAATGTATAAAATCCAATGGAAAATGTGCCGAAAGACATGAATTTCAAGAGGTTAACACTAGCCCTCTAGTCTTAGAGTACGCCGATACACTGAATATTTTTTACAAGGCTAGAGCGGTCTTTCGACCCTCAAGTTTACTGTAAATTTATAAAAGATGTTATGCAATTATTAATACATGATAGATGATATTGAATGAAGCTACTACCTGTACTCCAGGAATTACTCGTAAACTGGTTCTTTTCCTTCGCGATGTTTGTAACACCTAAATTTTACTACTATATTATAGCATTTTAATTGATTTATAACCACTTTTTAATCACGGAAGCCCAAAAATACGAAAAATTTAAAACTTTTTCTTTCCAAAGTATTAAATCAAATTCCCTTTCTTTCAAATGAAATTTTCTGATAAATTAGATTATCTTTAAACTTTCAATAAAAATAGAGTGGTTATTAAAACAATTAAAATAACTCTAATTATAACGTTTGGGGAGCCAGACCCCTTACATTATATTCACATATTCTTTAGATTATGTTCTATTTATCTATTTCCACTTCTCTTACTATAATAATATGTTGGCGGTTTATCTTGATTGATAACTCTCTTATATGAGTAGGCAGCTCTATTATTCCTTAAGGATATATACACATATATAAAATATACATTAACTACTAGACAAGCTTCCAACTTGTCTTAATTATTTAAACATACAACATACACAGGTAAATAGACTCTTAAAGTATCTACCTATAAGGTACAAGACAAAGCAGGCATTCCTGCCTCTTCATACTACCTTACTTCTTTCCCAGCTAGCTACTCCCATTCTGCTATGCTGAAAACGTTTTGAAAAACAGTGAGATTGGAAATCTCAATAGCAGTTTATTTCATATCATTTGTGCACTTATATATGTACTTATACATCAACTTTATAAATCTGTGCATATAATGAAAGCATTTATCCATTTTAAACCAATACTTGCAGATTTTCCAATCATAGCCCTCACGGCTACTCAATAACCCTCACGGTTATAGGAATTTAACTGTAGCCCTCACAGCTACTCAATAACCCTCACGGTTATAGGAATTTAAATGTAGCCCTCACAGCTACTCAATAACCCTCACGGTTATAGGAATTTAACTGGCAAAGGGGGAGCGACCCACCTAGGCCTTGGAGTACTCCACAAATCTCATCAATATCATATCATCAATATCATAACAGGAATAATGCTCATTTAAATGCCACAGATATTACAAAATTATATATATAGAAATTTATATATGAATTAAACTACTACCTGGATACCAGAGCTATTTCCTGAACCAGATCCTTTACTTTCCACTGTCTTGGTGAACTCATACCAATATCAAGGCCTATCTACACATCATATTATAAGAGTAAGTTAATATATGTACTTCTATATTTATACTAAGCATCTCTCTCGAGTCCTAAATGCTTGTAACTACCCCACTATTTTTATATCTATGAATCATTCTAATTTACTATATCTTAAGATTAAAAGATCACTTGTAATTACTTTACTCCAATTAGTATTTCTTATTTTCAATGTTTGACTAATAATTTAATAAATTCTTTCTAACAATTTAAGAAATCCCAAAACAACTCTATAATTAGCTTTCGAACTTGCACTATTATGATCTTAAACTAGTCAACAAAAATACAATATATACATCAACCCTTATCCATTTCAAACATAGTAAGTACAAAAAAATGCAGCCTCCATAACAAGATTTAAATCTTAATTTCACCAAAATTATGCTTCAGTAATACTCAAGGTATAAGTCCTTTGAATCAACCCTCATTAACTCCATTAAACTATTTCAATTCATATGAAGCTCAAATAACAAGTATTCAGAGTCTAAACACAACATTAATAATGCTTTTCTTATACTTAATTACCATTTACACAATATGCCCTAAAGTAAAAATCTCACAAGCTCACTTAATGGTCAATAACTCCTTCTCCAATCACACCATTATTATTTAGCACAATTATTTGACAAGTTGAGACATAACAAATTTTAAATCAGTTCCTAGACTTCAAACCCATTCCCTCGTGCCACATTATATCATGTATATATATCTAATATCTCATAACATTATTTTCTTTTTAATGCTTTCTAAGGCCATAATTAAAATCTGAAGTTTCTAGCTCAGATAAATCATCTTTGTCACAAAATAACACTTTATATCATCATTTAATCATCCCAAAACATTCTTTCTTTTAATCATTATTTAACATTCAGAGACTCCAAGTAAAACTGCACTTAGTTTGTAAAACTGCGTACTTAATTCATTCAGCATTATCATAGCAACTCCAAAAAGCTACAGCACAGCATAGCACAAGAAGGTTGATTTAATTATTTTAATCACATCTTCATACATCGACTAAAACTACCCAAATATCCTTTATAAAGTTGAAAATCACCAACTTGTGACTACCATTACATACTTCGTCTTATAAACTTAAAAGAACATTCCAATTGATTATAATTCCCACAGTAACAGCTGAACATGTACATATCCTTAAATAACCATAATAAGAAGACACAGTGATCATTATTCAGCTCTTGAAAACATTAAGCAATAGAGTCCAAATTAGTTTCTAGCTTCAAAAATCTATCTCTGCATCCTCTAATGCTAAAACAAGTTTCTTTTATTATTTGGACCGAAAATTCATATTCCTCAATTGCCAATATTTACATCTTTAGCCCCTTTTTCTTTGAAATCCGAAAATACACAGATACTCAGGAGCCATAGATTCAATTTACTACCATCATCTAGACACTCAGAAAACATGAACCCCAAATTCTGAAATTATAGAACATCACTGCACAAAAATGTACAGAGTAGAACAAAGGTTTATGTTTCAAGCATCATCTCCCATTTTAAGGAATATCACTATGAAACAAAGCCCAATCAGACATAACTCAGCTAACAACTTCAGTCAAGGCTGAGAACGGCAACTAGAAACAGAGCATAAGGTTATAATTCAAAATCCTCACATAATCATTCCAATTACACATGTAAGGACAGAAATTAGCTAAGCAAATACTCAAGGCCCCAAAAGATATATGCTTCGTCCTAAAACAGAGCAAAAAAAATTGCTTTACTGAAAAACAAACATCATGGTTCCAGAAACCCCAAAACCCAACATACAACAACAATACCATGCTCTATCAAATTCTCATCATAGACCATTTTGCACCCCCTCTACTGACCGAAACAGAAGAAACCAAGAAAACAGAGGAAACCAAGTCCAAATTCTTCTAAATTCAACATGCAAATTTATACATTAGTCCTATCCTTGCCTTACTTCATTTAATCAAAAACAACCATCCCAAGACAAAGAATCAGCGGAACAGAGGAGGACAAAGAAAAATCAAAATTTCACAAAAATTCAACAAACCTCATAAATCACACATGCAATACTCTCTATGCACTTAATCTTAGTCCTAGTCACGATTAATTAAGCTTACAATCATTGCACACCCAGAAATCGCGAAGAACAACGGCGGATGAACAGTACCGATTTGGGATTTCTGAAGCAAATCGACCAAGCACTCCACCATTTCTCAAATTGATCCACAAGAGTGGTTAATCGGAGTCTAAGCTTTGATTCTACTGATTTAGGACTCTTACCCAAATCGGACCTCACTTGAAAATCGCTCAAATCAGAGAAAGAAAGGTAGAGAATAGGAAGAGGAAGCTCACCTAAGATCGAATTCGACCTTGCATGTGCCGCCCAAGCCTTCCTCCGCCGTGAATCGCCATCACCGTCACCGGGAACGCAGAGAGAAGGCAGAGAAAAAAATAAAAATCGGGGGGGAGAGAGAGAAGAGGAAGACGGGAAATGAGGGAGGAAGGAAATGAATTTTTGATTTTATAAGGGTGAGAGGGAAAATTACGTTTTTAGCCCTTTTAACTTCTGTTCTTTCTAATTTAGTCCCTATCCTTAAGTTTCCATTATTTTCATTTTGGTCCTTATCTTAAAAATTAATTCTCATATCAGATTAAATATTTTCTTACTCATAAATTTATTTGGCCTCAAAATAGTTTATCCTCAAATTTCCAAATTAAAATTTATCTTTTAATTATTTTTCCCTCAATTAATAAAGAAAATAACCCTTGAAATTATTAAAAATACGCCTGGCCTCATAAATTATTTATAAGGCTATTTAATTTCTAAATGATACCCCAAGATCTTAAATAAATCCTTATTTTCTATTTCCTAAAATTTGGGGTGTTACAATGTTCCGAAGATCCAACTCCACTATCTTTCCCTATATTTAGGTGTAACATATATAATACATTAATAACTATGCTTACTTATAATCAATTTGCGTCTCTCACGTTCCTATAGCGCTACCTATATCTCTACCCTTCCTTTTACTAATATATGTTTCAATACTAGCCTCTACTCAGTTGTTATTTGCACAATCATCATACAGACATTTACAATCATTAAACAATACACATATATACAAAACACAAGCCTAATTATGTACCTGTTACTTTAAATCAAACTCATACTCATTTATCTCATCTTTAACATCTCCAACAATCTCACATTTATTTCCAACCAATAAAATTCTCACTCTTAAATTTAGACCTCTTCCATCCTTTTCTCTTAGACTTTGAACCTTTATTCAATAATATATCCAAACAACTAATTTAACACAATATGAAACTATGATTTATCCTTTTTTGTTCAACCTAATTACGAAAACTAACTTTAGTTAATAAAAAGTTAACACCCAATAGCAACTCATTCTCAAGCTTCAACAATCCTTAAAATCAAACATATCACAAACATTCAAAACTTAAACATGTATGCTTGAAGTGGTTTAAACAACCATTTTTACGTCTTTCATTTAATCCTCAAGAATCTTGAGGACACAAACAGAGCAAAGTTTTTCAAACTCAAACCTTATTAATGTCAACATCAATTTGGACTTACAAGACTTAAAGAGCACATCCAGATAACCATTCAAACAATCCACATCATTCTAACATCCTTTAATTATTATCACGGCAACTTAGAAATTGCCGCTTCATTACCGAAATTCATAAAACATCTTCAATCTAATCCACAAGTTTTAGCCAATTAACTTCTATAAGAACCATCCCTTTAACAAGAGCCATTGAATTGGAAAGTTTCATATTTACCTTCTGATTTTAGATCCCCCTTTTCAAAATGTTTGATAACATTCAAGTCTCATAGAATTTTTAATTCCAAAACTGAAAATTGTTTTCCATTGTTTATCTTCCTTAGAAACTTTTTATAGCAATTGTAGTCATTAGCTTAATATTCAAAGCACTTAAGCATCTTTAAGACTTCAAAACAACAAGCCTACATAAACTTTTCAAATTCTAACTCAAACTTTGAATATCATAAAATATAATCCCATCATTTGCAAGTATTCATCTGCACTTTGGAACCTTAAAAGAGAAGTAAAAATAAGATTCCTCATCTTAATAATTTTAGAATCCAAGGCAACATTATCAATGTTACAACCAAGGTAATTAAACCCAGACCGGACACCAGACAGGTTGAAGTAGTGGGTCAAGGGTTAGTAGGTTAGACCATAATCAACTTAGGAGCCAGACTGATTTAACCTTTGTCGAATTGGTGCGCCTCGAGGTCAAATGCAAGAAAATTTGTAAAACCAAGGCTTGAGCAAAGTGGCTTAACCTCGGGTCGTCTCTCAAAGGAGTCAACTTATTTTGATACCTAGACTAACCTAAATGCATTGAAAAGCAAATAAACTGGGGGTTTAGTCATTAAAAAGTCTTTTTGGTATTTTTCAATTGTAGGAATGCAAAGAACACTTGTTTTTAGCTTTTTAGATTATAGAAAGAAAATAAATGGTTTGAAAACTCTTTTAATGAAAGTAGGGCTTCTTGGTGGAAATCATGCAACCTTCCTAGCCTCTTTAAATATGTGGGAGTGAAAAATCCAAGTCAAAGTGTAAAAACCAAAGGCAATCGCCTAAGTCCAATTAACTTAGTCACCAATTGATTCGGCGCATTGCTTGCACAATTAGTCAATTAAGCAATTGTTAGAAAACCGCTTGGTAGTGAAAATCCTTGACAACACACAATGAGTCTCCTCTTGAAGGTATAATTTGACCCTTCAAGAATGGATTTAGTGTCTAATGCTAGATGTAACAAACAAATGCATTAATCCAAACTAAGAATCCAAAGTAGATAATCAATGCTACCACATCAATTGTATTATGCCAAGCAATTAACACTAAGGTTTATGCACATAAAAGCAATCGCTAAATTACATACACAACCCAATGAAAAAACTATCATAAATAATAGAAATCCATAGTGTACCATATTTCAATCAACACACATACATACAAATCAAAGGAACTTGAACATAAATGTGTGATTAGACATGGGAAAACACTAAACACTCCCCTAGAAGACCATTGAAGCTCCGGTTGCATTATTCACCAAGAATCCCCAATTGCTCTAGCCAATCATCCTCTTGAGCCCACAATCATTAATTGAACCTTCTTGCTCCATGAAAGGTGAGTAACCAATGGAAAATGGAGATGGTTTGGTGACAGAAAAAAAAGTGAAAGGGTGTGTGATGATTATGGCTAAATGTGTGGAAGAGAAGAGGGGAATGTAAGGATCAAAATGTGTATGAAAATGGAGGATGAATGGGCTGTTTAGATTTGTGCTTGTTGGTTCAAGAAATGGTGTGAATTTGATGTGAATGGAGAAGGGAGAAAAAATGAAGATGAATAGGCGTGAATGTGTGTGTGTGCGTGATTGTGAAAAGAAATGGTGGAGATGGAGTAAGGTTGCTGTTCTGGATGAATGAGAGGAAGATGGTGGCTGCAGCTGAATGGTGAAGGAGATGGAGGAGGGATTGATGATGGGTGATCCGTGAAGAAGATCGATGGTGGTTCAATGTATATGGTGTCAAGATTGGAGCTTTTTCGTGGCTGCCATGGTGGTCCAGAAGCTCTCCCTCGAGTCTGGGCAGGTGCTTTAGGGATTAAAGAGCTAAGGGCATGTTTGGTTTAAGGAAATTAAGCCTAAAATCTAAGGGTTTTTGTTAGATACCCAAATAAGCTTCCAAACGGGACCCTTACTCATTTAATCTCCATTTAAAAAAATATAGAAATGAACCCAACAATTTTTATTCCATATTTGCCCTCCTTTAATCTCCCAAATTGCCCAACTTGTCCTTGCCCAATTGAGATATGCAGTGCAACGGGACCTAGGTGTAATTTCTGAAATTCGAGCACTAAATTGTAATTTCTGGAATTCGGGCCCATCTTTATCAAGACTTCCTACAATGACAAATTCAATCACAAATTGTAATATCTCAAGTCCAAAAATAAGAAATACATGAGTTTAAACCTTAAAATTCTCATTTAAGCACTAAAATGCAATTAACTCAATGTATTGGAATTTTAAGTGTAAAAGTGCCTGAATTGCCACGTATTAGCCTAGAAAAAAAATGCTAATTTACTATAATTAGTGGGTTAAAATATAAAATAATTAGGTGCAATCATTCCCCCACACTTATACCTTTGTACTCCTGGACAAAGTATAAATAAGCAATAACAATGACCTAAGCTAATCAACAATCTCAAATTGGAGTGAGAAATGCTCAAGACGTGCAAAGAAAAATTGACAATGTAATTAGAAGCAAATGGCAATATGTGAGAACTCTCAAGGATTGAAGTGTTTAACTCATCTCACCGCATGGGTTCTTTCGCTCAAATTGCTCAATATGTCACTTACCATAAGCTTGTAACAAATCTAAGATCTCCATTTATAAAGCAAGTATGAAATGAATCATGAGGACTTTGAGGTTCTAATGATGGGGGAAAGCCATATGGATAAAAAAAAATGAGATATGAAATGAAGATGGTTGAAATGCATGAGCAACATTCAAAAATGTATTGTAGCAACCAAATTTATACATTTGAACTCAAACTAGCCACACATTTCAATATACCATATTTTTGCAATCTTTTTGCTTTTCTGCCTTTCTTTCTATATTATTTTTTTATTTTATTTTATTTTTCTCTTTTTTCAAGCTACCATTTTCTTTTATTCACATGGCATCATATATATTTGCGCAAATGGCTCTTACAGTTCAACTCAACAAGATGCTACATTCAACAACTCAATTCAATGCAGATCAACTAATGAATGGCTCAAAGGGTGGACAATGGATGAATAATTGTGGCTTGTGTTTGGGTTAAAGAGGTGATAAAATGAATGCCTCAATCACTTTCAAAACACATATGCTAATGTAATTTTTGACCAAGAGTTTAAACAAGTTCTAGAAGTTAACATACTAAGCAAAATGCACTCATTTATGGAAATTAGGCTCAATTACCTCACGGCAAGGCTAATCTCACATATCACCATTAACAACCAATTACAAAACAATTTTCACAATGCATGCTTCAACAAGTCTCATATCCAACTATCAAAAATTGAAAAGCAAAGGCTAAGGTCATTGCAAACTCTACCCAAAGTCCAAATAACAAACAATATAAGATAGGGCTTCTTGCACAGGTTTTCAAAAAGGTAGGGCAAACTAGGTTTTTTATAAAAATAAGTTGAAAAGCACTTGAATTCACTCCTAAGAAGTCTATCATAGCAAAATAGTCAAGTCAAAAGCAAAAACAAGCCAAATTTTGAAGAAAAAAAAATTCATTCGAAAAATAATCAAAGATTGCCCAAAGTTACCACTAATCATAGCAAATCATGCAAAGACCTCAAAATTGCCAAAAAGCCATGCAACTACCCCCCCACACTTGAACAAAACATTGTCCTCAATGTTTAAAAATGGCTAAATATCAATTGACCAAACTCTATGTGTAGCGGAAAGTAGGAAGTCCAATTCTAGATCAGAGCATACACATCGTCTACACAAAGAGGGAGAGAGAGTAGTAGAGAATGGTGCAATCAACATAAAGCAAAAGTTTTAGAAAATGAAAGAGGAACAATGAATGCAAGAATATGCAACCATCACAACAATGTTTAGGGATTTTATTGAATTTAAACAACTAAGTTCCTACTAGGAAGTCCCATTCCCCCACACTTAAACTAGACACTACATTGGATCATAACATTGATCAGTCCATCTGTAATGAAAAGTGAGAGATAAAGGAAAGGGACAACCTGTCGTCAAGAAGGTGGTGGTGGTGCTCCACGGTAGATCTTAAGGAGATGACCATTGGCTTGCAAGGTGTTTCCGGTCTCCTCCTCCAAAAGATCTAACATTCCAAACGGGTTGACCTTGATGACTCTATACGGCCCGAACCAATTAGATTTGAGCTTTCCTTGACCATGGAGGTAGCGGGCTTGATACATAAGCACTAGGTCCCCAACTTTAAAGGTCTTGTTGATGATGTGTCGATCATGAAGTAGCTTGGTTTTGGCTTTGTAGATCCGTGAGCTTTCATAGGCATTCATGCGCAATTCTTCTAGCTCTTGGATGTGAAGGGCTCTTTCTTTGCCAGCTTCATTTAACTCCATGTTGCAAAGTGTGACCGCCCAATAGCTCTTGTGCTCAACCTCAACCGGAAGGTGACAACCCTTACCGTACACCAACCGGTAGGGTGACATGCCAATTGGAGTCTTGTATGCTGTGCGGTAGGCCCACAATGCTTCATCTAGCCTTTGGCTCCAGTCTTTTCTGCTGGGCTTCACAATCTTCTCTAATATGCGCTTGACCTCTCTATTTGACACTTCAGCCTGTCCATTGGTTTGTGGGTGATATGGGCTTGAAACTCTGTGGGCCACCCCATACTTAGCAAGCAAGCTATTGATGAGCTTGTTGCAAAAGTGGGTGCCTCTATCACTGATCAAGGACTTAGGCACTCCAAACCTACTAAAGATGTTTGTTTTCAAAAATTTCAAAACTGTCAGAGCATCATTAGTCCTAGTGGGGATAGCTTCGACCCACCTAGATAGATAGTCAACAGCCAAAAGTATAAAAGTAAACCTATTTGAAGAAATAAAAGGTCCCATAAAGTCTATGCCCCAAACATCAAAGGGTTCACAAAAGAGAATGGGCTTTTGTGGTAATTCATCTCGCTTACTAACTCCCCGCCCAAATCTTTGACAAGTATCACAAGCCCTTACAAAATCATTTGAATCTTTAAAAAGGGTGGGCCAATAAAAACCAGCTTCTAAAATTTTTCTAGCTGTTTTGGTTGAGCTATAATGCCCCCCACAAACCACAGTATGGCACGAAGTCAGAATGTCTTCAAATTCAGAATCCGGAACACATCTCCTGATCACTTGGTCTTGACAAATCCTCCAAAGGATTGGGTCCTCCCACAAGTAATGATGGGCTTCCTGTTTAAGCTTTTGGACCTGAAAGGGAGACATGTCACCGGGGTGAGTCCGCAAACCAAATAGTTCACAATAGAAGCAAACCATGGTGTCTCAACGGATATAGCAAAGAGAGAAGAATCAGGAAAATCATCACAAACATAATTAGAACAATCAACTCCCCTTGTATCATCTGGAAGGCGGCTCAAGTGATCGGCTACTAAGTTGTTGCTCCCGGCTCTGTCCTTGATTTGTATTTTGAATTCTTGGAGCAAGAGCGTCCAACGAAGTAGCCTAGGCTTAGAATGTGGCTTGGTAAATAAGAATTTCACCGCTGCATGATCAGTGAACACAACCACAATAAAATGCAGAAGATATGGTCTAAACTTATCAAGAGCAAAGACAATGGCAAACAATTCTTTTTCAGTGGTAGTATAATTTCTTTGTGCAGTGTCTAATGTCTTCGAGGCATAAGCAATGACATGTGGTCGCCCATTGCTCCTTTGACCTAGCATGGCGCCAACGGCAGCGTTGGATGCGTCACATGCCAATTCAAAGGGCAAAGACCAATCTGGTGCAACTAAAATGGGTGGTTCAAGTAACTTTTTCTTTAAAGTGTCAAAAGCAAGCACACAATTCTCATCAAACACAAAATCGGTATCCTTTTGAAGCAATTGAGAGAGGGGTAGGGCTATTTTAGAAAAATCCTTAATGAAGCGCCTGTAGAAGCCTACATGTCCCAAGAAGGATCGTAGATCCTTTAAGCACGTGGGATAAGGCAAGGTCGCTATCACTTCAGTTTTAGCCTTGTCTACTTCAACACCACGACTAGATACCAGGTGTCCTAATACAATACCATGGCTAACCATAAAATGGCATTTCTCATAATTAAGCACAAGGTTCTTTTGGACACATCTAGCGAGTACCCTCTCTAAGCTGTGTAGGCATGAATGGAATGAGTCACCATAGACGGTGAAGTCATCCATGAAGACTTCCATGCAATCATTGAGCATATCAGGAAATACACTCATCATGCATCGTTGGAAGGTGCCTGGTGCATTACAGAGCCCAAATGGCATGCGCCGGTAAGCATAAGTACCAAATGGGCAAGTAAAAGTAGTTTTGTCCTGATCCTCGGGTGCAATAGGAATCTGAAAATACCCGGAATAAGCATCTAGGAAGCAGTAGTGACTGCGACCCGTCAACCGTTCCAACATCTGGTCGATGAACGGAAGAGGGAAGTGGTCCTTTCGAGTGGCATCATTCAATTTCCTGTAGTCTATGCAAACCCTCCAACTATTTTGCACCCTCGTAGGTATAAGCTCATCATTTTCATTTTTGACAACGGTAATCCCGGACTTCTTCGGCACCACCTGTACCGGTGAAACCCACTCGCTATCTGATATGGGATATATGATCCCGGCACTTAGGAGTTTAGTGACCTCCGTTTTTACGACATCAAGGATAAGCGGGTTAAGCCGGCGTTGGGGTTGCCTTAAAGGCCTAGAATCATCCTGTAAAAGAATACGATGGGTGCAAACAGTTGGGTTAATACCCGGAATATCAGTCAAAGTCCAACCGATAGCCTTTTTGTATTTTCTCAAAACATCTAGCAATTGGGCCTCCTCACTTGCCATCAAATCATTAGAGATTATCACAGGCAGCTTGTCATCGGAAGCGAGAAAAGCATATTTAAGATTGCTAGGTAAAGGCTTAAGTTCAAGGGATGGGGGTTCAACAATTGAAGGCACAAGAGAAGGGAGAGTAGTAGGTAAAGAAAGACTCCCCTTTGTTGACCCGCTAGCTAGGTATGGACTAGGCTCAACAGAAGCATTAACTTAGCCCACGGTCTTCCTGGGTGTTGAATCAACCACCAGTTGATCTATAGCAGCAACCACCTCGGGGGAAACATCCTCGACCCTTAATTGTGGTGTCCGGGTAACCGAATCAACTTGTTGATTTTTGACAGCGGCTACGTCGGTTTTTACTCCACTCTGCAGACCTATCTCGTATGGTAAAATTAGTTCATTCAAGTAACGCAAGGTATGAGAGGAGATCCTAGGTCTAGAATTTAAGTTCAAAGATGAGTGAGAGGGAAGTGGCCCTTTAACCACATGTGGGTGAGGTCCAAAGTGAGTGGTGGTAGAGGTGAGCTTTGTTGGAGTGAGGGCCATCCCCTTGGAGTCTGAATCACCCATGTGTTGGTTCCCAATCTCAAACTCGACCTCTTGCACTTTCTTGGTACCTACAACATTGAGAAAGCTACCATCTTCCAAAGAAGGGTTATCACTCACCAAAGAAAGGTTAGTGGAGCTCATATCCAAACTAGCATCATACATCAAAGAAAAATCCAAAGGGACAGAAAGTAGACAATCAACTACATGTGAGTCAAGGTCATACACGTCATCACCTAAGGAAGAAAAAGAATGAATAGAGGGTAGGGAAGAAAAATAGGAGTCATAAGTTTCAAGATCGGATGTGTAATCATATGAATGCAAGCTTAACTCATGCTCCTCAATGGCATCCTCCATCGCAATGTCAATCACATTCAAATCTAGAAGAGAATAGTCCTCATGAGGATGCCGCATTGCTTCATACATGTTAAAGCTAATCTTATGTTCTCCCACCTCCATTGTAATCAAACCATTTTTCATGTCAATCACCGATCCGGCGGTCCGCATGAAAGGCCTACCAAGAATGATAGTCGATTCACATGGCTCGCTAGCAGTGTCAAGAACATAGAAATCGGCGGGGAAAACTAAGTCTTTAACCTTAACAAGAATGTCCTCAAGAATTCCTTGTGGATATCAGAGTGTGCGATCGGCCAATTGTAAAATCACACTTGTCTTTTTCAAACCAGTAATGCCTAAAGAAGTGAAAATCGCACTAGGCATCACATTAATGGCCGCTCCTAAATCCAACAATGCATTCGTCACCGTCAAGTTCCCTATGGTGCAAAGAATCATAAATGATCCAGGGTCTTTTCACTTGACCGGCAACTGAGGCTTGAACAAAGCCGACACACTAGGATTCAATTGAATCCTCTCATTTGGTCTAAACTTCCTTTTGTTTGTGCATAATTCTTTTAAAAACTTGCAATAGGAGGGCATGGATTTGACTAACTGAAAGAAAGGGATATTAACATGTAACTTTCCAAACAAATCAAGCATTTCTTGTTCAGTTTGATCATCAAATTTCTTTCTACTCTTAATGAAAGCATGTGGAAAAGGGAGTTTAGAAATCGTTACCTCCCCAGCCGGTGATGTGGCTAGGTCATTGCTTGTACTCGTCTCTCCATGCTCATGAATGCTTGGGAGTTTTGATTTCTTGGGAGTCTTTGGTGCTGTGGGAGTTAGCTCAACCACCGGCTCTTTCATTGTGACCTTCTTCCTTGTATAGAGCTCTCTCTCCTTGGCACTTTCACATGGATCAAAATGCATCGGGCTCAAAGGAGGACTTTCCACAACAATCTCCTCATCAACCGGTTCTTCTTCATCTTCAACTTCCTCAAAGTGCACCTTCTTTTTAACTTGGAGGGGCTCAAATGTTGTTTTCCCACTCCTAAGGTTGATAGCATTGAGGGACTTTGGGTTCATGACCGTGTTGGATGGAAGGGAGCCCCCAAGTTGGGCTTGAAGCTCACTAAAGGAATTTGACAGCTTGGTCACATACTCCTCAAGGTTGGAGTTTTTGGTCTCTAATTGGGCCATCCTAGCATCACTTTTCTCAAACTTTGCCTCAACCATATTGTGGATGCCTTGGAAGCCTTGTTGACATGTCTTGGTAAGCTCCTCAAGAGCATTGGAAGACTTCTCTCGCCTCATGGGAACCATCTCATGGGAGGACTCACCTTGGCCTTGTCGATTGTTGAATGGCCTTGGTGGATCCCCATCTTGCCTCCACGAGAACTTGGGATTTTGGCGCCACCCTTCATTATAGGTGTTGGAGTAAGGGTCCCACTTAGAATTTCCACCTCCTTGACGTGGTTGATACATAGCATTGCAATCTTGGTACCTAGAGGGGCAATTGCAAGAGACATGCATGGATGACCCACAAAACTCACAAGAAGGGGCCACAAGCTCTCCACCGGATGTGTAGCTTGGGGAAGTAGGTGGACTAGAAAGTCGGTCCAACCTAGAGTGAATGGCCTTTAATTCAGTCTCAAATATATCCAACTGAGGTATATGTAGGGAGGTAGACTCAACCTTTTGCAAATCTCTAATCGACCGTTTAGATGGCCCATGTTGTTGCTTGGCTAGGGCTAACTTCTTCACAAGTTCCCAACCTTCTTCGGTGGTAAGGTCTACAAAAGAACCACCAGATGCTGAATCAAGCTTGTCTTGGTCTTTTTCACGAAGCCCATCATAAAAAGTTTGAGCCAATTGCTCTTCCGGTATTTGATGGTGTGGACAACGGCTTAGCAATTCTTGGAATCTCACCCAATAGTCATACAAGGACTCATCTGCCTCTTGCAAAATAGAATTTATCTCCTTCGCCTTGTTGAAGTCCTAGTATACGGATAGAATTTGTCTAAGAAAGCTTTCTTCAAGTTGGCCCATGAGCTAATTGCCTCTGGTGTAACTCTTGGTAGGCTCATATACCATTCCTTCGCTTTGCCCTCAAGAGTAAGATGAAAAACTCTCCACATGACATCTTCTACATTGGCTCCAATTGGCTTCATGGTATTGCAGTGTATAAAGATCTCATCCAAGTGCTTGTGTGGCTCCTCTTTCTCCAAACCAAGAAATTTAGGTAAGGACTGAATCAACACGACTTTAATTTCATAATCAGTGTGAATGGTAGGGAATGCATTTGTAAATGGATTGTAATCAATGTTAGTGCAGGTAGCATCCCTAATAGTTCTTCTCATAGGTGGAGCATGAACGGGAATCTCTCCCTCATTAACAACTTGCCCATGTGCCCCATTACCATTACCCCCATTAGGATTCCTAGGTTGTTGTGGAATATTGGGTACACTGGGTATGTTGGGTATGACAGGGACATTTGGTGGGTTCATGGTTAAAGGCGGTGGGTCACTCTCTATGTCTGTGTCTGGGTCACTCGCTAAGCTAGACTCTTGAGAGGAAGGGTGCTCAACAACTAGAGAGGTGCTGGAAACGGTGGCTCTATGAGCTTTCCTCAATTGGGTAAGGTGTCTCTCAAGTTATGGTATTTTTGGAATTAGTTCACCCTCCCCTGGGTTGTTTCTAGTCATACACAAGGAGTAGACAACAAGTGTATGCAAGAAATGCAAAATGTGCACTTAGAAAGAAAGGGGACCAAAGTGACCAAAATGAAAAATTGGAATTAAAATTTGCACAATTGGTCCCAGCAAGTCCAAGACTTTGAAAATGACTTAAGTGAGTGGTTTAGGGTGAAAAATCAAGTGTTCTACAAAATTTGAGTATGCAATGCACAATCAAACAATAGCAAATTTGAGTATGCAACTAATCTGTAATTTTCAATGCAAACAAGATTGAGATAGGACAGCAACTATTCAGTGGTAGTTGTTCAAGAATTCAAGCAGAATTTAAGTTCCACTATAGCTTTTCAACTTCAATCAAACAATAGCAAATTGGTGACAACAATTCCCTATGTAATGGCTCAAATTCAGCACGCAAAGGAACAAATTTGACAGAAAAGGATGGATTTTTTTTTTTTTTTGCAACTTAAGCAACTTAAGTCACGTGTCAACGTTGCAGCAATTCAGCAGTAAAATTCAGCAAGCACAATGACTCAGCAATCAGCAAAGTTATTAGCAGCAAATTAGCGACATTTAGCAAATCTGCAACAACCAAAATCTGCAGCAATATGACAGCAAAATGTGCAGCGATATGACAGCAAATCAGCAACAAGGCAGCAGTAAATTGAAGCAAAACAGCAGCCAAAATAGCCACAAGATTGCAGCAAAAATGCAGCAACTTGACAGCCAATCGGCAGCACAAACAGCAGCAAATGATATCAAATTAAGCACCAAATAGCAGTGATTTCAGCTGCACAAATCTGCAGCTATGTGAAAGTGATTTGCAGCAAAACACGCACTAAACCAGCCCCATATATCAGATGTAAATCACCATATTATGCAGCAACTCAGATGAAATTTATGCAGCAAAAATCAGTTTATTATGCAGCGATTTTTGACAGCAAATTGTGCAGCAATGTTACAAAAAGTCCCCAATTAATTCTAAGCTATTTTAAGCCTCCCCAATGGTCAAAACAAGTTCAAAGGAGCTAGGGGGACTTGGGAAAAATGCCAAACCACTTGAAAAATGCTTAGAATTAAATATGGCCCCTTAGGTTGCATAAATGCATAAAGTAGTTCTTCAAAATGGGCCAAAATTGCAAAAGTGAGGATTTGGCTTTAGAAACTTGCAAAAATGATCCAAACAAGTTCAAAACACTAAAAATGACTTGGAGAAATAGGTTTGGGAGCAAAGTGTGTTGAATTGCAAAATTTGACCGTTTAAGGTGCAAATAACCACCAAATTTGACTCCAAACCACAAAATTGAGCAACCAAACCAATCAAACAAGTTTAGGTGCAAGAATGGCAGTAATGCACCTTTCCAAACATGTCCAAAACAGTGGTAAAACAGGGCACACGAAATTTGTTTGGTATTTCTCAAAATTTCCAATGTAATGCTTAAAGGTTCACTAAATGTTTGAACAAAGTTGCCAAAAAGTCCTCAATTAATTCTAGGCTATTTCAATCCCCCTCAATGATCAAAACATGTTTAAATATGTTAGAGGGACTTGAGAAAAATACCAAATCGCTTGGAAAAGGCCTAGAATCAAATTTGGACTTCAATATGCCAAAATGCCCAAAAGTGCACTTCTAAATGGACTTGAACACCAAGATTTGGCAAATGAGTTTAGAAATAGTAGGAAATGGTCTCAACAAGTCCAAATAGATGAAAATGACTTTGTTGAGTGGTTCATTTTGAAAAATTGGTGATATGTCAAATTCTTGGTATGCAACGCACCTAATTCACACAACAATTCATTCGCAAACACACCTAGCAGCAACAAGTCACACAAATCACAAAGAAATGGTGCAAGAAACTAGCAATACACCAATATGGCAGTGAGCAAATAGCAAGAACATACAAGAGCACAATATTTTTGGATTTTCAAAAGTTATGCAATGTTAATGCAACCTTCAACTACTTAACACCCTAAATGCTACTAAATGACCTAAAACCTATCCTAAAAACCTAAAAACCCCTTGTCAATGCTCAATTGACAATTAGTTAGCCTAGGGAGTCAAAATTGACTCCCCGGCAACGGCGCCATTGATTTAACCTTTGTCGAATTGGTGCGCCTCGAGGTCAAATGCAAGAAAATTTGTAAAACCAAGGCTTGAGCAAAGTGGCTTAACCTCGGGTCGTCTCTCAAAGGAGTCAACTTATTTTGATACCTAGACTAACCTAAATGCATTGAAAAGCAAATAAACTGGGGGTTTAGTCATTAAAAAGTCTTTTTGGTATTTTTCAATTGTAGGTATTTTTGGTATTATTCACCAAGAATCCCCAATTGCTCTAGCCAATCATCCTCTTGAGCCCACAATCATTAATTGAACCTTCTTGCTCCATGAAAGGTGAGTAACCAATGGAAAATGGAGATGGTTTGGTGACAGAAAAAAAAGTGAAAGGGTGTGTGATGATTATGGCTAAATGTGTGGAAGAGAAGAGGGGAATGTAAGGATCCAAAATGTGTATGAAAATGGAGGATGAATGGGCTGTTTAGATTTGTGCTTGTTGGTTCAAGAAATGGTGTGAATTTGATGTGAATGGAGAAGGGAGAAAAAATGAAGATGAATAGGCGTGAATGTGTGTGTGTGCGTGATTGTGAAAAGAAATGGTGGAGATGGAGTAAGGTTGCTGTTCTGGACGAATGAGAGGAAGATGGTGGCTACAGCTGAATGGTGAAGGAGATGGAGGAGGGATTGATGATGGGTGATCCGTGAAGAAGATCGATGGTGGTTCAATGTATATGGTGTCAAGATTGGAGCTTTTTCGTGGCTGCCATGGTGGTCCAGAAGCTCTCCCTCGAGTCTGGGCAGGTGCTTTAGGGATTAAAGAGCTAAGGGCATGTTTGGTTTAAGGAAATTAAGCCTAAAATCTAAGGGTTTTTGCTAGATACCCAAATAAGCTTTCAAACGGGACCCTTACTCATTTAATCTCCATTTAAAAAAATATAGAAATGAACCCAACAATTTTTATTCCATCTTTGCCCTCCTTTAATCTCCCAAATTGCCCAACTTGTCCTTGCCCAATTGAGATATGCAGTGCAACGGGACCTAGGTGTAATTTCTGAAATTCGAGCACTAAATTGTAATTTCTGGAATTCGGACCCATCTTTATCAAGACTTCCTACAATGACAAATTCAATCACAAATTGTAATATCTCAAGTCCAAAAATAAGAGATACATGAGTTTAAACCTTAAAATTCTCATTTAAGCACTAAAATGCAATTAACTCAATGTATTGGAATTTTAATTGTAAAAGTGCCTAAATTGCCACGTATTAGCCTAGAAAAAAAAATGCTAATTTACTATAATTAGTGGGTTAAAATATAAAATAATTAGGTGCAATCACAGACCAATGAGAGATAATTTTTTTTAAAAATATTTTACTTATTACCATGTCATCTAAATACTAAATATATATTTAATACCTTCAATCACAACTAAAATAATTACGCACTTGTGCATTTTTTTAATTTTTAAAAGGAATGTTTTAATTCATTTATATTTTTAAAAAATTTTGCAGCCTTGCATCACTCTTTTTTTTAACTTTTTAAGTTAATTTAAAGTGCATGGGCCCAAGCCCATTTAATCACTCAACACAAACCCTAAAGATCACTTCCTATTCCCTATTCCCTATTCCCTCATTCCAGCCGCTTCATTACTGGCAGTCTGCCACCAACTTTTCGCCTTTACCTTTTGACTTGGAGACACAACTTAACAAAGAAGAAGAGTGAGCCACACCAGTTACTGAATGCTTCCATCTCCGACTGTCACCTACAACCACCAGCATCATGGAAGATCTGGATCTCTTCATCTTCTCTTCTCTTCATCTCTTCTCCATCTTCTTTTCATCTCTCCTTGTCTGGATCTGAACATGTTGATGGGTGAAATATTTTGACTCTGTAACACCCCAAATTTTAGAAAATAAGAAATAAGGAAATATTTGAAATCTTGGGGTATTATTTGATTTTTAAATAGTCTTATAAATAAATCTGGAAATTAAAGTATACCTAGAGAAATTATTTTGGGACAAATTTCAGATTTAGTTGTAATTAAAAATGGTAAATGAAATTACCATTTAGAAGAAAATGTAAATTGGAAAATTAAAAAGACAATATCTGCCCCTAGTTGGAAAATATCCTCAATTAAAAAGGGAAAGGCAGGATAGTAAAATACCCATACAACAAAATATCACTCTTCTCTTTAATTACCAGCCATACACGTGTTCCTTCTTGCTTGTTCCACTCTTCTCTTATTTTCTCTGAAGCACTCCCTTTCTCCACGTATACACACCCACTTAAAAGGAAAAAAATTATATACTCCCTTTGCCAGAGCACACACACATATACACACTAAAAGACACACTCTCTCTCTCTCCCGAAAACACACACACTCACCCTCTCCTCCGTTCCTTCGTCTGGCAGCGGCGTCCACGGCTTCGACGGCGGCGATTGACGGCCACGTTCAGTGGAAGACGAACAAGAAGGCTAGAGCAACTTTAGGTAAGCCATTTCCCTTCATTTTCTCTCCTTTCTGGGCGATTTCGAGCAAAATGGGGGGCGGAATTGATCCGAATTTTTGGATGGCTTTTGAGACTTCTGAAATTATAGAAATGTTGCTTGAAGCCTGTTATTGGTTGTTTAAGTGTTGATTTTGGAAAGGAAGTGAAATAGGTTCAAGATTTTCGAATTTCTTCTTCCCCTGCTACTGCTCACCGACGGCCAAATTTGGGGCTTCTGAGTATTTGTTGTTTTTGAGCTTAACTAATGGCAATTAGAAGCAAGTTTAAGCTCATGAAATAGATTGTTTGTGGATTATTGAGGATTTGGGAATTTTGGATTAATTTTGGCCTCCCCTGTTTTCTGCATTTCGACGGAAAAAAGGGAGAAATTTTTAAGCATATTATACTTGTAATTAGGAAGCTAATTTTGTTGTCTGATTGAAGGTTTTAGGTGTGTGAAATTATGAAATTTGAAATGGTTGGATTTTGTTCCTCTTGTTGTTCTTGTTCTGCGCTGGCCGAGCTCCCATTTCCTATGGGATTGCTTGATTTTTATTCTGTTCTTGGTGTGTGGTTGATCTAAGCATAAGGGAAATGATGAACAAGAGGCGATTGAATCAACTAGAATTCTTGACTCTTGTTTCCTGATTTGTTCTGTTTTGGCCAAAGGAGAAATGTGGCCATTGATATTTTATTTCTGCCTGGTAGAATGGATTAAAATTGTCCATTTATGGTTGATTTAATATAGGGTTGTCAAGTATGTAATTTTTGGATTTCTAGATGCCCTTGTTCTGCTCTGGTCAAGAAGGAGAAAAGGGGATTTTGGAGTTGAAATTGTTGAGGTTTGATTGTTGACTTCTCCTTCTACTATAGGTGTGATTTAATTAAGCTTAGGGTCTCTGATTTGTTGGTTATTCTTTGTTCCCTGTTCCTGTGAATTTGTCCTCTAAGAAGGGAAACTTTTTGAAGTATGGCATGAAGGAATTGGAACCTGAAATGGATGGATTGAAATTTGTTTACTTATGATGGATTGATATATGGCTTTTAAGTTTGAAATTCTTAGCTTTCTTGATGCTTGGGGCTGATTGAATTATTTAGAGAGAGAGGAAAGAATGTTATGACATTTTGTTAAACCAGAATTAGGAATGGTTAATCATGTTGACAAGAAAGGAGATGGCAATGATTTTCTACTCTTATTAATGTTGGATTGCTGGTTTATTTGTAAAGGAAAGGGAAATAATAATATTAATTTATTAGGAATGAAGTATAAGGAAATGTGAAGGGAATTAGTAATTCTTGGGATTATTGGATTTTGGTTTGAAGGATACTTTGAGGTGAAATGTTGAAATTGTGGCTTGGAATGATCTTTATTGGACTAAAGTAGTGTTAAAGTTGGATTGGGAATTTATGTAGGATTAATTGGTCAAAAGGGAGTTGATTGGTGATTTATTGATTAACGTTTCAAGTTAATATTTTCCTTGGTATTTATAGTTGGTAGAGTTAAGCTAAGGATTTACAAGTTTAGTTGAAAGTTCAGTCATTGCCTAAGGATTTTTAAAGGTTTAGGACAAAGCTTTGAGTTAAATTATAGATATGTGACATTGCATTAATTAGGTGACTAAGGAGTGGATTGTTGCTAAGTTGAATTTAAAGACTAATAAGTTGTAATGAATGTAAGTTCATTGAATTATAAATTAATTGACAAGGAAGATTGGTTAATGTGAAATAATAAGAGGTACTCTTGTGCTTATGTTGTGTTGTGCGCATATTAATATGTATTTGGACAATGTTTATGAATAATAGTGTGATTAGCCATTAAGTTAAGAATTTGGATTTTTACTATAGTAGAAGTAAGATGGGTAGTATCCTAGGAATGTGAGAGACGTTTAAATATTATATCTAAGTTTAGATATTAATATATTACTTCTATTATGAATATTTATAGGACAAGATAGTGGGATAGAATTCCCAGAGTACGAGGCAGAGAAAGAATACAGCGAAGAGTAAATCGAGAATCAGGTAGCAGTTTATTTCAGTAACAAATTAAAGTACATGTATCATTTTGTATTATCTGTTGCATTTAGTTGATAAGTTATTATTCCTCAGTTGGAGTACTCCAGGGTTTAGGGGTTTGGCCACCTCTTTTCCCAACCAGTTAGTTATAGTTTTAAATGCTATAACGAGAAATCTTGCAGGTAGAGCCTCCACTCTTTAACGAATATATCGTTACTAGTGGTTGGTAACGCCTGGATTTTTACTACTATATTATAGCATTTTTAATTGAATTACAACCACTTTTTAGTGTCAGAAGCCCAAAAATACGGAAAATTTAAAACTTTTTCTTTTAAAACCTTCAACCAACCTTCTGTTAGTTGGAATGGGCTTTTCGGACAAATTGAATAACTTAAAGACTCTTTATAAAATAAAGTGGTTAATAAAGCAATTAAAAATACTCTAACTCTCTTAGGGTGTTTATTCTTAATTCATAAAACATGGGAAATTTAAATCTCTTAATAAATCTATAGAATTCTATTTTCTATTCTTTCTGCTATTAATTTAATAATTTAATTTTACATCATATACAAATAAACTTACTTTTAATAATCTAATCTTAATTTCTTCACCTAATCTTCTTCCAGCACTTCTGCCTTATCTCAACCATCTTATCATAAACCAGTATCTCTGAAACAGCAATTCAACGCAGTTTATCTCATTAGCTATGGTATTCATGCATGTAAAAACATGTATACATTTTATAAATCTGCACATATAATGATAACCTTTATCCTATTAATCTGTGTGCACTCTGCACCTACCAACCACTGATAACGATATCTTCGTTAACTAGTGGAGGCTCTACCTGCAGGATTTCTCGTTATAACTATCCTGTTATAACTTAACTAAACTGGCAAAGGGGTAGCGAACCACCTAAGCCTGGAGTACTCCAACTGAGGAATAAGAATATACCAATTATGTGCAACAGATATACAAAATTATACATGCAATTCTTTTTAATGATAATGAAATAAACTGCTACCTGAATTCCAAGCTTAGTCCTTATCTGCTCCTTTCCTTTCCATTGACTTTCTCAACTCACGATACTATCAAAACCTATTAACATTTAATATAAATAGTAAATTAATACCTAAACTTCTATATAATTATTCAGCATCTCTCTCTCAAATCCTAACTTAATTAATACTACCCCAAGTTTTCTTATTTAAGAAATTTACAATTTATCTCTACTGAATTAGGACCTTGACTATCCAAGAAACCAAGATCATTTTGATAATTTATCTATATTAGATTTTCTTATTATCAATGTTTGACCAATAGTTTATATAAAACTTTTTCTGTAAAAACGCTAGTTATTACCACATCTATTTGTACACTTATCTTCTATGTATTACAATATTTCACGAATAAATCAATTAATAATGAAAATAAGGTCCAAGCAATGCAATTTATCAATTAACATTACTAATTATTATTCACACTACTTCCTTATACTGAAATACTCACAAATCATATCCTTTCCTAGTTGTCTTACATCCAGAATTCAAATACACTTCTTAACAACATATTTGTAATTTTAAAATCACAATACAAATCAATCACCATAAATTTTTATATTTTAATCATTACTTCTAATTTCCTAATTCGGTTTCCATAAAGAATTCCATATCAACTATTAACTATTAACACCACCCAAAAGTCCTTAAAATAGCCACCATGAAGTAAATCTTTAAATTTCCAGTATTGAGTTGAGTAATCCACAATCATCTTAACCTACCCCTTGAAAGTCCTTAATAATCATCATTAATTAAATCATAACTTTATAAGTCACCTACTTTTCTTTGATTCTAAAATCATGGCTTCATAAGTTCTAATCCTCAAGCTAACTATACCAATTAATTCACCTCTAACCATTAAATTAATCTCCATACTTCAGGTGGAATCCATTATAATAATTAACCCAAATTTACTTGTCTTTAAGTTTGGATATTACTAAATAAAACATATAGGAATTTTAGGTAATGAACTTGACCTTCCTTTAATTTAAAATAAGTGAACCAAACCTCCTCCAATCATGTTCAAAGCCCCCTTCCTCTTTAAAATCAAATTAAATTGAGGAAGTAATCCCATACTAAACCGTTATTCGTATCGCTATTTTCAAATTGTAAAACTAACTTAATTTAGTAGAATCTAAAACTATTTTTTTGCCTTCACAGCATTCCCAACCAAATAGAGCAATTAACATATGACCAAATCAGAACAGAAAGCAACCCAAAACAAGAAAGGAACAAGTTAATTTCACACTACTCGATCACTTCAAAACTCCCCAAAACCAACTTATCCCTAAATTACATCCTAACCATCCACCTTGCCCATTTAATGTTCTCTTTTACTCCCACTGAGAACCAACAATATTTTACCCAATATATACATAGCTCAAAGTTGCCAATTACAGATTTAAAACAAAGCAAATAAACAAACAGTATTCTTTGTTTAGGCCTATAGCTATGGGTTTAACTCCAAACATCAATGCCAAATACTTGATCCCCTTCATATTCTCCTTATATACCAAATCCTACAAGCAACAAAACTGAATCAAAGTCTACATCCCATCTCTCCAATAACCTTACAAAGGACAAAACATTCCTAACACCATCACTTCACACCTCAAACATCAATTTTCAGCTTATTTATACTTCAAAATTCTAAATTGATTTTTTCTACATCTCATACAAACTCTAATCTTAAATCTGGAATTTCTTTTTCAATCCTAACTACATCTTAACTTTCATCACCATTTACTTCTCTTCCTTTTTGTCATACACCTTCCCAAAATCTCCATAACCGATTAGCATACAATAGACAAACACAAATATCAACTAAATTTCTCTTACAAAGCAGAAATCAAACATTAAAATTTTTCCTTTTCCCTTATCAATAAACCATCGGCCGGTGTAGCATACTCAGAGAACAAAATTCACAACAACCTCCTATAATCCAATATCAACAATTCCCCTCTCTTCACTATATATATATCCGAATGGAACAGGAAGCAAGAAAGGAAAACAACCACAAAGTTCCATATGCAACAGAAATCAGCCATATGCATTCAACATCAACCCCAATGTTCTTTCACCCTATTAACCCAAAATTTCAGTTCAGTTCACACCCCCAAAATCCGGCGTACAGAAATGAACAAGAAACAGAGAATAACAGGGGAAAGAAATAAGGGACTCAATGGACGGAGCAAAGAAAGGAAAGAGGAACATGCTTCATCACACACTCACATGCATACTCAGACTTCGATTCTACACCATTGAGCATGAATTCATCACCGTCAGCCATAACCTCCGACAGCACCAAGCAAGAACAGAGAAAGAAAAAGAATTTCTCCAAAATCCTCAACTCGCCAAAATCAAACATCCAAAATACTAAGCATTCTTAAAATTATTCCTAATCGCATTTAATTAAAGGTTCAATTCAGTCTTCAATTGAAATCTTGCCCAAACCGACGGCGATGAACAGAAAACAGATTTGGGACTTTTGAAGAAACTCAGCTAAACCCAAATCATCTCTCAAAATCACTCACCAAACAGTGAAAATCGAAGTCTAATATTCATCTTTCATGAGATTATAGACTCTAAACCCCAGAACTTGAATCATAGCCCCCATTCGAACTCGCTCAAAATCGCTCAAATCGAACCAAGAAGAAGAAGAAGACGGAGGAGATGAGCTTACCCAAGAGAATCCCAAGTTTCCCGGGCATTTTCTGCCGTTCTCGCCGGCAACCGTCGTCAGCCACCGCTGAAGCACGAACGAAGAGAGGGCGGAAGGGAGAGGAATAGAGAGAGGAACTCGGTGACAGATTGAGACATGTGGGTGTGTGTTGCGCAGATGAGAGGGAGTATATTCAAAGAGAGGGAACACGTATACAAAGAGAGAGATAAGAAATAGACACGTGTGTGGCTAGTATTTAAAGAGGAATGTGATATTTTGTTTTTATGGGTATTTTACTATCTTGCCCTTCCCTTTATAATTAAAGATATTTTCAACTAGGGGCAGATACTGTCTTTTTCATTTCCTAATTTATATTTTTCTCTTAAATGGTAATTTTATTTACTATTCACATTTATAATTAAGTCTGAATTTGTTCCTAACATAATTTCTCTAGATATGCTTTAATTTCTAAATTTACTTATAAGACTTTTTAAATATCAAACAATACCTCAGGGTTCTAAATATCCTCTTATTTAAATTAATCCTCTAACTATTTTTCCTTAGCTAATAAAGAAATTAAACTTTAAAAATTATTAAAAATACATGTGGCCTCATAAATTTATTTGTAAGGCTTTTTAATTTCTAAATACCTTTCTGAGTCCTCAACTAAATCCTTATTATTTATTATTATTATTTTTCCAAATTAAATTTTATCTTCTAATTACTCCTCTTTGTTTCTTAGAGAAAGTAAGCCTTAAAATTATTAAAATTGCCTAAATATCATAAATTTATTTCCAATGCTGTTTAATATTTTAATTACATTCCTTAAAACCTTAAATAATTTCCTATTTCCTATTTTCTAAAATTTGGGATGTTACAGTTGGTAGGTGCAGATCGCACACAGATTAATAGGAATAAGCTTTCATTACTTGCACTGATTTATAAAATGCATACATGTCAGTATATATATTCAAGAGAATAAAGGTTAATGAGATAAACTGCGTTGAACCATTGCTTTTTAGATAAGCTAGCAGGAGTTAGACTTTTTGGGGAGTAAGGTAAAGTAGAAGAAAGCAGGAATGCCTGCTTATAGTGTATTTCGATAAGTTATTTTGGGCCTAGTTTGTATATATTGTAAATATAAAAGATAAGCAAAAAAAAAAGACAAGCACGAGTATATAACTGATAAGCAGTAAGCTTATAGGTAAAGTTAAAGAGAATCATCGATCGAGATTGTTCCTCTAGTTTATTTTTAAGTCATGCTAATCGTTACTAAGTATTAGATCGATATTAAGACAATTCTAATTAATATTTTAATTGTCTTATAACCGCTGGACCTTATAAAAAGATCTAAGTATTTTAAATTAGTCCGAAAAGCCCATTCCAACTATATTAAGGTTGGAACATTGTTTCCAAAGAAAAAGGTTTAAAATTTTTCATATTTTAGGGCTTTCGGTATTCAAAAGTGGTTATAATTCAATTACAATACAGTAATATAGTAATAAAAGATAAAGTGTTACAGACTCGGTGACTCACATACCTAGGCGAGTCGTTCGAGTTAGGCCGGGTTTGACCCGAGTTTCCCTAGGCCATCACGAGTCTGCTCCCTCCCGAGTTGAGGGCTCAACCGGACCGGCTTCCCTCCCGGGCCGAACCATCCGGTCCGGTCTGGGTTTCATTACTATGGTTACAACTCACAAAAACCTCATCAAAAATTGAAATTGCACTTCTACAACAAATATTTCTACTATAACTAAGAAAAGTTCCAACTTCATTGCAAGACTTGAACTTTCATTATAGGCTTTCTACACTTGTTTTAACCATCCATAAACAATCCCATTGACAAAGGAATGTTCTAATGATACCGATATTTCAATTCAAGCACAATAACCAAAAGTACAGTGATAAAGCAGGGGTTTCAACTTTATTTAATTCATCTAACAATCATATCACACATTCCTAACAAATTGCATTAACTTGAATCTCATTTCAATAATACCACCTACTGAGAAGCAAACAGAGTTAGAACACATATAGCCCAACAAATTTAACCTTTATTAATTCCTCGTGACTACTTGAACAGAGCAGGCAAAGAGAGAAAATAATTTCAACTCATTCCAAAACTCAAATATCAATATTAAGTCCTTACATAGTTGGTTACACAAAATCAGAACAAAAAATAGAGGATTTGATTCCAAAGTCTTGATATAACTTTTAATCCATATCAGTTCATCCTTTTTCTCATGAATAATGCTTACTCTCCCAATTGAATCAAAATTCCTTCAACCCCCCAAATTCGGTTAACCCAAAATAGAATAACACAAGTCACCGATCGACATGCATCCACAAAACCAACTCTAATGCAGCCACTAAAATTGAAATCACCATCAGAAACAAAAGAGGAAAATACTTACTTATAAACAACACCATTAACACAATATTCCTTATTACCAATCGAAACAGAGTAGAGAACAGAGGAGAATCAAAATCAACCCAGAACAGAAATCAACATGCAACACCTTACATTTCTTCTATGCTACTATTGAATTCATTAAACAACCCATTGCAGCCATACAAGCCCAGAAATCGGCCAAGTAGAAACAGGGGAAGAAGAACAAAAAAATCCCAAAAATTCCAAACTTCAAAATTTCAACATGCAATACATCTAAGAGTTTAAACTTACTCCTAATCATGATTAATTAAGATTTCATTCATTAGACACCCAAAAATCAAAGAAAATTCCGTCGAATGAACAGTGACCAGAGGAAGAAATTTGGGGTAACCTCATGAATACCACTCCATCACTCAAAACCTTCACAAAAGTTGTTAATCGAAGTCTAAGCTTCATTTTTATGAATTTGGAAACTCCCTAAACCCCTCATAAATTCGAATCATTCCCTCCCTAACTCGCTCAAAATCAGACCAGAAAGAGGAAGAAAACGAAGGAAAAAGCTTTACCTAAGGCTGACCCATGCTTCCTTTTTATTTCCGCCGCTTCTCGCCGTCGATCTCCGCCGTTCTGGCCATCGCCTGCCGCTGCAACTCGAAGGAGACAGAGAGAAAATGGAAAGGGTGAGGAATAGATGGACTATCGGGGAATGAGAGAGGGAGAGGAAATAAAAATGAAGGAGCACGTGGGAGAATAAGAAGATAAGGATGAAAGTAGATATTTTAAATAGGTAATTTATCATTTTGCCCCTACTTTTATAACTGAAGATAATTAAACTAGGGGCAGATATTATCATTTTTATTTCCTCTTTCCCAATATACCCTTTCTTGATAATTTTAATTACCATTTCTTTTACAAATTTAATATGAATTTATTCCAAAAATAATTTCTCTAGATAAGCTTAAATTTCTAAATTTATTTATAAGGCTTTTTAAATATCAAATAATACTCCAAGATTCTAAATATTTCCTTATTAACTCTTTTTGAAATTTTGGGGTGTTACAGACACTCTCTCTCTCTCTCATGTATCTCACTCTCTCTCACAGAGACCACTCATGGTTATTTGAACAAGGAAAACGGTCATTTGAACAAGAAAAAGCTCATATGAACAAGGCTCAATAAAAAATAAAATACCACTCCGACCCTCTCTCTCCTTTGACATTATCTCTATCTCTCTGACACGCATCTTTCTCTCTCTCTCTCTATCTCACATCACTCATGATAATTTGAGCAAGGAAAATGATCATTTGAACAAGAAAAAACTCATATGAACAAGCAAAAAGCTCATTTGAACAAGGTTTAATAAAAAAATACCCATCCGACGCTCTCTCTCCTCTAACACTATCTCTCTCTGACACGCATCTTTCTCTCTCTCCCTCTCTCACACACACACTATAACACCTAAATTTTCCTACTTTACTATAGCATTTTAATTGAATTATAACCACTTTTATAAATATCAGAAGCCCAAGGAAAATTTAAAACTTTTTCTTTGTAAATGTAAATCCAACTTTATTTCTGTTGGAATGAGCTTTTCTGACAAATTGGAACAATTTGAAACTTTTTGTGAAATAGAGTGGTTATTAAGTCAATTAAATTGACTTGAATTTACTTAACTTATTTACCCCTTTTTGATAGCATTTGGGGAGTTAAAACTCCTTACACTATACCCATATATTCTCTAGATTATATATTATTTAACTATCTACATTTCTCCTATTATAATAATAACAAATAGTGGGGTCATCTCGATCGATAGCCCCCTTACCTGTATATGCAACTGTACTATTTGTTAGGGATATATATACATATACTGTTATATATTTTAACTACTGCACAAGCTTCTAGCTTGCTTGCTTACCTACCATTATAGCATTTACAAGTCCTAGGGATTACAATGGATGTGAAAATGGCATTTTAGGGTTCTTATGTACATGTGAAGAATGAATCTAGTATTAGGAATTGCAATTTCTCAGTTCTAACCTGAAAATCGATGTCCTCATGAAAAATTGAGAGGCAAAAGTGGTGGTTCATAAACTTTTATGCGAGAAAAAATAAAGTAAAAGATTATGATATTGAAAGTAGGAATTAAATAGAGGTTAATTTATCAAGAGATTATCATATTTTTAATGGCTCTAATGATTCTAATAAATACTTTACTGCATATATTTAGTGCCTAGGGATTACATGGAAGAGGAATTGGAGGCTTGTATGTCATGGTGGATCAAATCATGGAAGCAAATAATACAAGGGAAGGATAAATTTTATATTTATGTGTAAATTTAATTGTATGACAAAAATCAATCTCTTAGTCTTATAAATAGGATCATAGAAGCTTATAAATAATTCAATTTTAATAGATTTATGTTATATACATGAGTTAATTTTGTCAAATATTCTAGAGATTTCGGTTATTTAATTATGTGGGTGTGTATATGTTCTTTTGTTAGGGGTATTTTAACACTTTAATCTTAATTTTAGCTTTCATAAATATTTTTATACCTTTAAAAAAACAAGTGTATTCAAAACCGCACCGGCCCGGGCAAGCCGGAAACCGGTGATATGGACACTTGTCTAGTCCGGTTGGCTGCCCAGTTAATAGGAACCTAAACCTAGGGTAACCTGGTATAAACCAATATAATAGGGGGAAATTCGGGAAACCCGCTGGGCTAGATGGTTGCCTCGGGTCAGTTCTTTACTCACCGATAAAAGTGTAAAAAATTCGGCGAAAATAAAAGGTTGCAGGAGAAAAGGAGAAAGGAGTGGAAGAGAAAGAAAACATAGTAGAGGAAGGAGTTATGAGAGGCAAAGGAAGTGTTCAGTCATCATAGACGCCATGCGACAGGATTTGTGCTAGGAGAAATCTTTGTAGGTGACTGAAGCAGAAGAATACGGAAGCGGAGTAAAACAAACATAATAAAAGAGATGTAGAAAAAGAAAAGGAGACGAACGGGTTGCCTTGTGACTAGATGAATGAATTACAGCTGGATTCTCATTTAAGTTATGAGAACCAATACAAAAATGAATGAAAAAGCTTTTAAAACAATAATAAAGGAAAACATAAGGGAAAAAGACAAATAAATACCCTCCAATTTGCAAAATCCCATTAACAACTTCATGATAGGTATTAACAACTTCATGATAGGTTGTTGTGTTGTTAATACCTATCATGAAGTTGTTAATGGGATTTTACAAATTGGAGGGTATTTATTTGTCTTTTTCCCAAAACATAAAGCAAGTAATATATCTAAAACACTAATGGTTAATTTCACAAACCAACGGATATATAAAGATTTAAGGGAGATATTAATGTGTCTACTCCCAAGCTCTTGAGCAAAGAAAGAATACTGATGCGACTTTGCTGCCAAAAATTTATGTGACTGCATATATAATCACAATGTGCCATTATTTTGTATTTATATTTATATATTTATTTTAATTTTAATGTTCATTATAATAGTAATAAATGTGCATTGAAAAACACATCCTTTATATTGTTACCGATCTAACTTCAAGTTGACCCCTGACCTGTCTCACTACTTTAACCGGTTTAGTCACCTATCCAATTTTAAATACCTTGGGAAAAACATTTAATGTTTGGTACCCTTTTGGTATGGGAAAATTCCAAAAAAAAAGACCCTCAAAATAGCTAAAGGACAGTTTACTACACAAAGTTTGGAAAAGGACAATTCAGTACAAATGACTGAACTGTCCAACCCAAATTTAAGTGAAATGTCCAAAATGCCCTTATTTTACCAACTTCTTTTGTTCGTTCCCAAAATTCTACAAGGGATTACCAAATCCGGGTAAGAGATTACCAACATGCGTCTATCCAATTACCAACTTTTTTTGTTTGGTCCCAAAAGTCTATAAGGGATTACCAAATCTAGATAAAGGATTACCAAATCCGGGTAAGGGATTACCAACATGTTTCTATCCAATTACCAACTTCTTTTGTTCGTTCCCAGAATTGTATAAGGGATTACAAATATGTTTCTATCCAATTACCAACATCATTACCAACTTCTTGTTAGTAATCCTTAAAAGTAAAATCATCCAATAAAAGAGTCGCCTCTTTTGACATTCTTTTAATGGTTATCGATACAGACCAAAAAAAATTGGTCTCTTTAGCCCTTTCGCATGAGTTTATGGCAATTTTTACACCCTAACCCATTTTTTTTATAAAATTTTTTAAATCACAAACATATTATATATATAATAATATGGGTAAAAGTACAAAAATACCCATGAACTTTTCTCAAAAGTGCGCCCAACACCATAAACTTTTATTGGGTGCAAAAATACACACGAACGTTTTAAAACAGAGCAAAACTACGTGGGTCCCATCTCGTGCCACATGTCACTCTTAAAATGCATTGAGTTATTTTTCTTTCACCTCATTCAACTGCCTCCTCCCCTCTTCTTCTACACCAATTATCCCCCTCTCCCTATGCAAGCTAAGAAGGCTTATGCAAAAGACCCAACTGAGAAGAATTTTTATAAAGTTTTGAACTTTAGAGAAACACAAGAACGCCGTTAAAGCAAACGAAACTAAAGTATCAAACTCACCAGGGTGTAAAAACAAGCACCGAAATCCAGCGAAGGGACGAACACGTGGTCGGACCCTTTGCTCTGATTCCAAAACTGGCATTCGGAGGAGATGAATTTTAAGGCGGAAGAGATGAGTGAACGCACGTGACCGATCTTCGGGAATCCATCGACGATACTGAAGTTGCAGGAATCGTAAACGAGAAAGAAGAAGTCTGCTTCGTAAGGGTCAGATGTAAGGACATCACTCTTTAGCAGAGCTCTATGAATGGCCACCTCCGATGCAAACAAATGATTGTTACATCTCTCATTAAAGAGCCAATATTTGTTATATTTCGGAGGAAAATCGTACACAAAAACCTTCAAATTCTTCAACCGACCTGTAATAACATGAACATAGAAAAACAGAGCAGAACAGTTCATGATTAAAAGGTGCAATTGTATTAAAATATTGATCGCAAAGCCTGTTCAAATTTTGTTTCTGCAATTGAGGGAGATAACAATGACTTATATATATTTGCACATACACACACACACACACACACATATATATATATATTATATTTTCACTAGCTATGGATTGCACTAAAAGAAAATAGAATTATCAAATCGGTTTACTGATGAAGATATAAATTGTTGGAAGTGTAACACCTGGGATTTTACTACTATACTATAACATTTTAATTGAATTATAACCACTTTTTAATGTCAGAAGCCCAAAAATACGTAAAAATTTAAAACTTTTCTTTTAAAGCATTAGACCAACCCTCTGTTGGTTGGAATGGGCTTTTCAGACAAATTGAAATAACTTAAAACTCTTTATAAAAGAAAGTGGTTAATAAAACAATTAAAAGTACACTAACTCTCTTAAGGGAGTCTATTCATGATTCATAATACTTAGGAAATTTAAATCTCTAAATAAATTTATACAATTCTATTTTTATACTTTCTACTATTAATTTAATAATTTAATTTTACAACATATACAAATAACCTTATTAAAATATTTACTGCCTCTTGCTTTCCAAATTAAAATCCTAATTTCTTCGTCTACTCTTCTTCCCCAACTAGCTTCTTTCAACCTGCTAAACTGAAAAATGTTTGGGGAAGGGGGTGAGATTGGAAATCCCAATAGCAGTTTCTTTCATTAACTTATATTATCATGCTAGCATTGACATGTATTAATTTCATAAATCTGAACAAATAAAACAATTATACATACTTCCTGCGCTTAATGCTCTACCAGCCACTATTAACAATATATTCGTTAACTAGTGGAGGCCTCACCTGCAGGATTTCTCGTTATAACTATCCCATTATAACATAACTGAACTGGCAAAGGGGTAGCGAACCACCTAAGCCTGGAGTACTCCATACTACTATGCAGGAATTAACAAGGCTTATCACCTTCATGCATAATGTAAATTTGAAACAGATATTACAAAATAATACATCCAACTCTTTTAATGTAATGAGATAAACTGCTACCTGAACTCCAAGCTTAATCCTTTACTGTCTCCTTTCCTTTCCACTGACCTCCTCAGCTTATGTCACTACCTATACCTATTTACATATAATATATAAATAATGAATTAATATCTATGTTCCTGGATAACTATCCGACGTCTCTCACATTCTAAATATTTGATACTACCCCATTCTCTTCGTTTGGAAATTGCCCATATTTATTTATTCATATTAAATTTTCTTATTCTCAATGTTTAACCAATAGTTTCTATAGGAGCCATGCTTTAAATGCTTTAATTATTTGTTTAACAAATAATTCAGTTTCAAGTTCAAAACTTAATTCTTTATAATATTCTTGATATCTTTACAATCCCACAATATACCTAGAATTTATATATAAAATTATTCCTAATTTCTAAATTAACACTTTAAAACATATAAAACATATCAACACCTTAAACCCATGTCTTCCAGCCCTTCATACACATTAAATAACTTAATTCTTTAGTTCAAATAATAAATTCTATATTTATAGTAAATCCTTAATAATAACATAGAAACACACACATGAAAACATGAACACAACATAATTTCAAATAAGTGCAAAATATCAAGAGTAGATCAAGTCATCCTCAACCATCGTTATTAGCATAATTCTTCCTTATTTTTCTTCCAAAAACACCTTAATAATTAGGTTGCATTTCTCACTCCGAAAATCATTAATCAAACTTAACCCACTTTAATTCTTTATATTCTAAATTCTTATTGACGAACAATTACTTTAATCAATTGTTTCCTTTCTAAATTCTCAACTTCCTTCCTTGAATATAGAATCAATACTCCATATATTCTAATCCTTAAACGATCTACATCCATAAATTCACACTTAATTATTAGACTGATTCTCTATACTTTATGTGGATCCCACCTTAATAATCACTATAGATTCAATCACAATTTCTCCTAATTCTAAAACCAGAATCTACACTTGAACAGTCCAATTCACCATAAATAATCACACACTAACACCATCTCTTCATTATCCTCAAACTCCTCTCCATCAATTTCCATCCTTGATTCTACTTTCATCCCATTTTCATAACAATTGCTCACAATCTATATTGTTCAAATTATTCAAATACCCATTATTTGATTTCTCACAATTATATACCCCATCAGATCAAGCAAGTCACTTAAATCCATAATCCATAAACATTTTAAAACCCTTGGATTACCTACTAACATTTAAAGACTTTAAACAAGAAGCAATTCATATTCAACATCCTATCTACCAGAATTTGTTTACAATTCAAATATGTCCTTAACAACTTTAATTCATATTCTAATCAAAACTCTAAGCCATATACAATCCAACAACTTGAACCAAATCAATATTTATATAACCCTTATTTCAATCAAGGAATAATAGAGAAACCAAGTCACAAGATTTAACTTCATCTAAATTCTTAAATTTGTTTATTCAATCATTACCATAATTAAATAACTCTTGATATCCCTCATTAATCTAAAAAAAATCATCTCTAGACTTACATTCTACATACATCACATAAATAAAATAATAATAATAATAATAATCATCATCATCCTTAACCCCAAATCAGCACCAATCTCTTATTTATTTAACAAGTTGAACTAAACATCATTATCTAAATAACTCTACTTAAGCCTTGCTAAGTTTTACAGGTTCACACAATAACTCCCTTATTTTCAGACCATTAAAACCAACTAAAATAAATCAATCTTCTCCTTACTAAAACCTTTACACACATCTGGATAGCTTCAAAGTACTCTTGGGTTCCATCTACATTAATAATCAACAAACATCCAATTATTATCCATTTAAACCTAAATCCACACCTAATTCTTCTTAATGGAATCTTATATACCTAAGAACAAATACCCTTTGGATTACATAACCCTTAACTCCGTATGTTCAGGAACCCAATATGTAGTCACTGATTTGGTCACTTAGACACCCTTAATTTTAGGTGCGTCATCATAAATTACAAAAATTCCAAACATAACCTTTGAAAATCTCCAAACAACAACTATGAATCAGCTCAAACAATATCTCTAACTAATTATTGATAGTCCAATTCTAACCATACATTCCCTAAGAATAACAATAAATTCTTTGCTATTATCTATTTCAAATCATCACAAAAGATATCCAAAAGTACTAGGCCATATCGGTTCCAACTCTTAATCTCAAAATATTCCAATCCTTGTTCTCTTTATAGCACTAAAATTAACAGACAGAAAAGAAAAATCAAAGCTCACATTCCTATATTTTTTTCTTCCTGCCCAATCAGAACACCTACACAATGAAAGACCAGAAATTTTCTCAATCATCCTCATAACAATTAACATCATTTTCACCTTTCCTTAATCATACCCAGGAGCAAAAATCACAGCAAATTTAATTAACACCAACCCTCTTCACTGCCCACAGCCGAACAGATCAGGAAAAAGAAAAGGGACGAACAAAATTTCATATGCCAATAGGAATCAACCTTACATAATCAATATCAATTTCTTCAGTTCCTCATCAAGCTCAAAAACAAAATCGCAGAAGAACACAACCTCCATAAACAAGAAGATCGGTGGAACAGGGGAAAAATCAATCAACCAATAAACACATCTAAATTCAACATATCAACACCCTATAAGCTTTAACTCACGCCCAATCACATTTAATCAAGTTTATGAGTGATTGAAGACCGAAAATCGGACCTAGAAGCTCTATGAACAGTGACCCGATTTGGATCCTTGGAGCAACCCGACCAAACGTGTTTCCTTACTTAAAATCGCAACCCAAATCATCTAAATCGAAGTGTAATTATCATTTTTATGAATTTAGAAACATTAGAAACTCAGATTTCAAATTAACCTCCCCCCCCCTTAAACTCGCTGAACCCGGATCAAGAAGGATGCGAAAACGAAGGAAGAAGGCTTACCCAAGCTTCACATGAGTCTTAGCCACCTCTCGCCATCCGTCCCCGTCGATGGAGTTCGCTGGAAGCTCGAAGAATCAGAGAGATCAAGAGAGAGCGTAGAGACAGTGATGAAGAGAGGAAGACGGGAATGAATGGAGATAGGGAGAGAGAGTGCATATATTAGAGGACATGTGGGGGTTTATAAATTAAAGAGGGAGAGTTGATATTTTTAATAAGTGTTTTACCATTTTGCCCCTTATTTTCTTTGAATATATTTTCCAACTAGGGGCAGATATTGTCTTTTTCATTTCCCTCTTTTTATTTTCCTTTTAAATGGTAATTTGATTTACCATTCTCATCTACAAATAAACCTGAATTTGTCCTAAAATAATTTCTCTAGGTATACTTTAATTTCCCAAATTTATTTATAAGACTTTTTAAATAACAAACCATACCTCAAGATTCTAAATATTCCCTTATTTAAATTTATATCATAACTATTTTTCCTTAACTAATAAAGAAAATAAACCTTAAAAATTATTAAAAATACACCTGATCTCATAAATTTATTTATAAGACTTTTTAATTTCTAAATGACTTTCTAAGACCTCAACTAAATTCTTTTTATCCCTTTTCTCCAAATTAAGTGTTATCTTCTAATTATTTCTCTTTGTTTTTTTTTAAAGAAAATAAGCTTTAAAATTATAAAAAAAATGCCTAAATATCATAAATTTATTTTTCAATGCTTTTCAGTATTTTAATAATATTCCAAAACCTTAAATAATTTCTTATTTTCTATTTTCTAAAATTTGGGATGTTACAGGAAGTGTGGTGGACAATAATAGTATTTTTATACTAAACAATGAGTAAAATATTACAACTCACAAAATACAACTCACAATTTTTCTCTCTCAATCAAGTGCTTTAGCACTCTCTCAATTCACAAGAGCTTTGCTCTCTTCCTTCTTCTTTCTAATGCACTCCTCTCACTCACGCCTCACACACTGCAATACATGGATGCGCACACACATATATAGGGAGAAAATGCCGCCATATAGAGGCTCTTGGAATGATTATGTGCAGCCTTCTTTGACCAAAGTCTTCACCGCCAAAAGAAAGGAGATTGTAGAGCTATGTAGAAGTTTGTTACAAACTTTCCTTTGTTCACTGCCAAAAGAGAGTCATGTAGAAGTTGCTTGCATGTTTCTTCTATTTAATTAATTATATGTCCAGCTAAGTTTGTCCTTTTGTCCAATAAAATTTGACCCATCTTACTTAATTTGAATTTCTAATACTCCCCCTCAAATTAAGCTTGTCATTCCAAGTCTCCTTTTAAGCATATGAAATATGTCTGCTTTGAGTGGCTTTGTAAATATATTCTCTAACTGGTCTTCAGTGCTACAGTAGACTAATTCCACTTCCTTGTTCTTCACTTGTTCACGAATGAAATGATACTTTGTATCAATGTACTTACTACGGCTGTGGGACACTAGATTCTTTGCAAGTGAGATGGTAGACTTGTTGTCAACATATATTGTTATTGGTCCTTCTTGTGTAAAGGACAATTCACTCAAAATATTTTTAACCAAATTGCTTGACAAGTGCATGCTGCAGCGGCTATATATTCTGCTTCACAAGTTGATAGAGCAACGTTTGTTGTTTCTTTGATGACCATGAAAATGCTGCAGAGCCAAGATGGAATAAATATCCAGACGTGCTTTTCCGATCATCCAAGTCTCCCCCATAATCACTGTTTGAGTAACCAACTAATTTTGATTCTTTGGAATGTGTGTAAAATAGAATATGACCTATCGTACCTTTGATGTATCTCAAAATTCTCTTTGCAATAATCCAATGATCCTGTTTTGGCTTCTCCATAAATCTGCTAACCGGTTCAACTGCATACATAATATCTGGCCTTGAGATAATCAAGTATCTTAAACTTCCAACAATGCTTCTAAACAACGTTGGATCCACTGGCCCATGTGTTGAGTCAATACTTAACTTCATGCCTAGTTATGCTGGTGTGGTTACCGGCCTACAGTCTTGCATTCTAAACTTTCTCAAAATTTCCTCTACATATTTCTTTTGAGACATAAATATGCCATCTCTCATTTGTTTCACTTCAACTCCAAGAAAGTATGACATTTCACCTATGTCTGTCATTTCGAATTCTTTAGTCATAGCTTTCTTAAAGGCACACTATGATGATGTCTCCAGTTTTGTTTTTCTTCGTGTATAAGGCATGTTCATATGGACTTTTCACAAATCCATTCTTCTGAAAATATTCATCAATTCTGGTATTCCATGCCCGCGGAGCTTGCTTTAATCCATTTAATGCTTTCTTGAGGCGATAGACTTTGTCTTCTTGCCCTTTTATTACATATCCAGGCGGTTGCTCAATATAAACTTCTTCTTCGAGGTAGCCATTTAGAAATGCTGACTTCACGTCCATTTGATAAATTTTCCACTGGTTTTGTGCTGCAAGTGCTGTGAGAAGCCTCACGGTGTCAATTCTTGTTACCGGAGCAAACACTTCATCATAATCAATTCCATATTTCTGCTTGTATCCTTTGGCAACGAGTCTTGCTTTGTACTTTTCAACTTGTCCTTCTTTATTGGTTTTCATCTTGTATACCCATTTGACTCCTATTGGATTATGTCCTTTCGGCAGAGTTGTTAATTCCCATGTATCATTTCTTTTGATAGCAGTAATTTTTTCATCCATAGCTTTCTTCCATTTGTCATCTTCAGCAGCTTCTTGATATGTCTCTGGATTACATTCAGCCATCAAGCAAAATAGGGATTAATCAGGAGATGTCTCAATGCGTTCAGTGTCATTATAAACTCACGGAGACTACGAGTCTTTGTGGGAGCTTCACTTGAGCTATTGCTGTTACTTGGTGATATTGATGGAGTTGTTGCAACTGCAGTTGGTGGAGGACTTTGGCCATTACCTTCATTATTTTGAGTAAGGGAATTATCTTCATTATCATCACGAAAGAATAAACCTTCAACTTTCTTTTCTTCTTCGCTCCATCTCCAATAATCAGCTTCGTCAAACACAACATCTCTTGAGATTATCACCTTTTTTGTGAGAGGATTATACAATCTATAAGCTTTGCTTTGTTTATCATAGCCAATGAAAATACACTTCTCACCTCTATCATCTAGCTTCTTTCTGACTTGTTCTGGAACATGAGCATATGCAATACACCTAAAAATCTTCAGGTGTCCGACTCCAGGCTTTTGACCACTCCACGCTTCATTTGGTGTCATATTTCGCACACTTTTTGTTGGACAACGATTTAATAGGTAAACTACACAATGAACTGCTTCGGCCCAGAAGTTTTGTCACGCCCTGAATAATTTGGGGTGACCGGCATGGGATGTGAGAGGGCTCACATTCCCAAAAGCCTTAAAACACATAAAAGCATATCTTGGCTAATAATTACAATAATATTAAGTATAAATACATTACTTCTAGTTCATAGATAGCATATTTCGTAATACTAAAATACTATACAATTTGTAGAAATTTGAATAGGGTCTCCTTTGATAATCTAGCTTTCCAAAATTTGTACAACAATCGACTAGTTAGTGTACTACGTAAAGCACCGCTCGATAACAACAAATATAGTTAAGCACAGTCCAAACTATAACAGAAGGTGGGAATCCTGCCTATAGTCAACGTGGAGCACCTAAACAAATTCATCAACACATACAAAAGTTTACGGCTTTACATTGAAATAGAGACCATACAAATGACGCTCCAACTTCAATATAGCCATGAAGAACTTTAGTACTTAGTGAGTGGGACATGATCAGCTGCAATATCTGAGGCCAAAAATTATTTTCTGGTGAATAACGTCCCATTTATAGACTAGCGAAATATTGAAGACAATTACTTACACATTTAATTTTGAATAGCAGCAACATAATAATAAAATTCCATTTCTATAGTAAACAATCATAAGCATAATTGATACTGTAGAAAGATCATTAGATAGATAAAACCAAGCACATGATAAACAATTTGTATAACAAGATCGGTTTAAAACATTGAATCCCTTATACCCTCTTTTCATAGGACCTCAACATAATGGATAACAAGCGTGGACACAAAGTCCACGAGGGTAAACTAACCAAGCGCAGCTCAAGGCTACGAACACAAGCGTGGACACACAGTCCACGAGGGTAAGTAACCAAGCAAGCGCAGCACGAGGCCACGAAACAAGCGTAGGTACAAGACCCACGAAGGACAAGCGTGAGAACTAATCCCACGAATATCAAGCGTGAGTACTGTGCCCACGATGTCAAGCGAGCTCGAGATTAACCATGGTGCACCAAGGACTAACAGCACTGCTGTTAGTAACCAGCGTTCTGTATTAAGTCCTTTCAAAACAACTTCAAGCATGCATGGGATCTGTTTACAATTAAATAGAAATAGCTACAAATAATGAAATAATAGGTTCAATTCATAATCAAGGATCCCAGCATGAACGTCTATAAGTAATATCTCCAGAAACTACGTTCTAACATGCGCAAATTCCATATCATATATGTATCATACCTTAATAGCAAATTTTGACATATGTTTAGTATAAATCCTTATTATCTACTCTATTCAATATCGATGATATGCTATGATCATTCAAACAAAATTTCATTGAAGAAATCATTATTATCAAGAAATGCGATAGTAAAACTAAACTATAGTGAAGTAGTAAAATATCGCTTATAACAAATATATGGGACGTTATTCACTCACCTGCTAAGTTCCAAAATGTATGACTATCTCCATCCGTCCACTTTTGATATATTCACTCCTCACTTCCCTAATGGGATAACAAATAAGAAACTTTATTACTCTAATAATAGCTTTGAACAAAATTTTCATAATATCCTATTTGTTTACATTCTTTGTCCTTACATTTTATACTCCATCTACATTTCTTTTTACTCAAGAATAAACCAAATTGTTCCTTGTAAAATGGCATTCATTTAATTTATATACACAATCGTCCAGTCAGTATCTTATTTCTATAGCTTAAGCTTATGTGCTCTAAATAATCTATGACTATTTTCCAACAACTCAACAAACACAAGCAAACATTTCACCGGTATATCCAAATATTAACATGAGAATATACAAGCTTAGTGTTTAGATTATAAGCAATACCTTCCCAACAATATCCTCAAACAGTAGAACAGACATAATTTAATATAGAAGAGCAAATATTTCTTATCTTCTTCAACAATCCTATGGTTAGTCAAACTATAAGTCATAACAACACCATATTTTCAAATTCCCGATCATTGATCTCAAGAAAAGATTTCTCAAAGTTTTCTTTAATTTCAATCTTGGCTTGTGATGCTTTAATCATACTTAGCCATTCTATAGTTATAAAGTCCCTTCTCAAGCATTTTATCAAACACCCAATATGCATTCACATTCACCGTAAGCACACTTAAATTCAAAATCTCATATTTCATCTGCTACATGTACAATCTAAAACATATCTTAATTAATTAATGAAACTGAACCAAATCAAATAATTTAAGAAGTAGTCGCCCTTTCCAATCCACATACAACACAAGAAAGAATGGAAAGCCACACTGTACGCAAATAGGAATTGGAAGCATTGTGGAGATTAGAGAAAATGGAAGAAAAGCTAATATACATACCCTCAAAACTAGCACAAGCAGGGATTGGAGATGGTGCTTTATTCACACGCACATAGTGACCGCATGACACAAAGGAAGATGGAGAAAAGAAGCCAAATTTCAGCGCCTAATGACTCCCAAAAACAGAGGAGGAACGAGAAGCTTGGTTCAGGGATACAATCAACTAACAAGGAGGATGACATGGTTCGGGTCTTAATCACATTCACACCACAATAATGATATTGAACAGATTAGAAGGAGGTCTAGAATCATCCAGAGAAACCCAAGAATTCTCTTTTTCCTACCCTTCCTATTGTGAATGCCGGCAGAAAAGGAAAGGGTAATTTTTTTTTTTTTACTTCTTCTTCTTCCTCTTTTTTTATTTTTGGGAAAAGGATAAAAATCCATGAGACCTTTTTTTTTTTAAGCAAGATGAGAAATCTGGCATTCTTGTAGTTTCATGGTGTTAAAACAAAATAAAATTGGCCCTTTGACTTGGAGAAAATTGTTGTGATCTCGGTGGAATTAATGGAGAGATCGAAATATTTGAGATACAATAAGAATAAAATTTGAAATTTAAATATATTCTATTTTTACATTATTTCCTATATTCTTCTATCCCTATTTCCTCCAATTTAAGGATTTCTAGAATTACTACATTTTATTGCATCTGACTCAATAAACAATTAATAAATTAATAAATGTATTATTACTATCTTATTATTGTTATTTTAAACTACAAATTTTTTTTTGGACTGTTACAAGTTTCTTGGTAGGTGCTTGCCTTTCACCATACTCCTTGCCATGCTGAGAATAGTGCGATTCTTTCTTTCTGCAACTCCGTTTTGTTGAGGAGTGTATCTAACAGTCAGTTGATGAATAATCCCATGTTCTTTAACAAAATCTTCAAATAAGTTTGCAATATACTCACCTCCTCTATCAGATCTGAGTATCTTCAGATAATACCCACTTTGTGTTTCAACCATTGCTTTAAACTCCTTGAATTTTTCAAGAGTTTCTGATTTTTCTTTAAGAAAATATACCCAACTTTTTCTACTGAAATCATCAATAAAGGTTAGGTAATACCTGCTTCCTCCAAGTGATGGTATGTCAAACGAGCCAACTAAATCTGAGTGCACAATCTCGAGTGGTCTTCTAATTCTTCTAGATTTTCCAATTTCAAATCTTTGTCTGTGTTGTTTCCCTTTCATGCATGCTTCACATAAATGATCTGGTGGATTTATTTCTGGTAGTCCGTTCACCATCTTTGCCTTAACTAACAATTTCAGGCCAGAAAATCCAAGATGTCCATATCTTAGATGCCAAAGCCACGAGTCATCTTTAATGGAAGCCTTCATGCACTTCACTTCTTCTGATTCGAGGTCAATAGTGAAAAGGCGATTTTTCGTCATATTGACCTTGGAAACTAATTCTCCATATTTGTTTCTCAAGGTTAATGAACAGCCTTTTATCACTACCTCATCCGATTTCACTAAGCTGTCCAATGCTAATGATGTTGCTCTTTAAGGCTGGTACATAATATACATCGGTTATGTACTTCTTTTTCCCATTCTTCTGAGTGATCATAATTTTACCTCTGCCTTTGATATCTGCGTGTGAATCATCTCCAAAAGTTACCCGTCCATGAACCTTTTCATCTAGTTCTATGAATAACTCTTTCCGACCACACATATGATTACTGGCACAATTATCGAGGTACCAGGTATTTTCCTTGGATTCTTGAATCTCTTTATAAGTGAGAAATACGTAAGATTCCACATGTTCTTCATCTACTGTTGCAACATGGCTTCTTTCTTCTTGTTTAGGAGTCGTTCTGCACTCAGAGCGCTATAATGGCCATATTTATTATAGTTATATATTCACTTGCCTGTTGAGATCTTCCTCGACCTCAACTTCGACCTCTGCCACGAACTCCTCTTCCACGACTTGGCGTTTGAGATTCGTCACGTGATTGTCCTCTACCATATAATTGATAGCCACGTCCACGTTGTCCTCAACCACCTCTGTATCTTCTGTAGCGTCTCGAATTTTCATACTATACTATAACATTTTAATTGAATTATAACCACTTTTTAATGTCAGAAGCCCAAAAATACGAATAAATTTAAAACTTTTTCTTTCCAAGCAATGTTCCAACTCTAATGCAGTTGGAATGGGTTTTTCAGACAAATTGATTAGTTTTTTTTTAAAAAAAAAACTCTTTATAAAATAAAGTGGTTATTAAACAATTAAAAATAATCTAACCCTCTTAGGGTATCTAATTTAAATCCATAATACTTAGAAAATTTAAATCCTGTTATGAATTTATACAATTCTATTTTCTATACTTTCTATTATTAATTTAAAAATTTAAGATTACATCTTATACAATTAACCTTACTTTTTATAACATAATCTTAAATTCTTCATCTAATCTTCCTCCAGTACTCCTGCCTTATCTCAATCATCTTATCATCTACCAGCTAATCTGAAACAGCAATTCAACGCAGTTCATTTCATTCATTACCATGCATAATAATTAACAAATATATATAACTAAAAACATGTCTGTATGGGTAGGGATGTTGCCCCTCTGTGGGCCCCCGCACTCATCCCATATAAATAATCCTTAACCTTGTTGCTAGTGCACTTAAGGCACTACTGTGAGGTTTAACCTCCTGAATATAACCTTTCGGTTATAACTGAACTGTACTAGGGGTAGCTAGCCCTCTAGTCATCGAGTACTCGGATCCCATAAATAATTCTGATAAGGTTAAAGCTACTATAAATTTATAAAACATGCTATGCAATTATCATACATGATAAATGATATTGAATGAAACTGCTACCTGTCTCCTGAGCTTAGACCTCACTGTATTTCTTCTCTTCTACGTACTCTCGGAATTCAATCCCACTATTCTGTCCTATAAACATTTATAGTATAAAATAATATATTAATATCTAAACTTGGGTATAATAATCAGACGTCTCTCACATTCCTATAACTCTACCCCCTTTCTATCACTAATATAATTAAATCTTAATTTCCAGGTAAATGGTTAATCATACCATCATCTTTGACAGATTTAAAAGAAAATTCATTTCTTGAATAACATCATTAATTACCAATTTCATCAAGCAATTATGAACTTACAACATAATAGAGCAAAGTGACACAGCTTTAATTTAATTAATACTAAAACTTCTATATTATAAGAACTTACTTATTTCATACTTTATAATACAAGTTATTAATCTTTCCTCTCCTTCAAGATTTATTTATTACTAAACATAACTTACATAATTTCATTACCAAACAAACTCAAAGCAAGTCAAAAGCATTCACCTTACATATATCTCTTTTAGTAAGACCCTAACCTCTACATTTGTTCCATACGAATCCAATTCTTCAAAATTTCAATAAACTTTTCTTACCTCTACATTTTTCAACTTCTTGCTTATCAAGATCATTAATTTCATTTTTCACATCAAATTTTTTAACAGAACAGTCACCTATATCCCACTTAACTAGCAATTGCTAATGAATAACTTATTTTCTATAACATAACAATAAAAAGGAGAAGTCTTTGGAATTATAACTCACTTCATATTTAGGAACTTCAAATACTAGTTAATCAAAGAAAATCCTTTCAGAAATATTTGTTAAGGGTTTAGTCCCTTGCCCAATTAACATATCACAATTTCTCATCATTCTAATGGATGCTTTGGTGCTTTAAAACACATTTATATCCTTCAAACAACCCTATTTATTTTTAACAACCATCCTAACTTTGTACCCACTTACCTTCAATTCCAATTACTAATTACACATCAACCACAACCTTAATCTCTTTAATTACATACAAGCACCACTAATTTGTTAAATTCTACTTCAATGCATTTGATTCTTTTAAGAAGAAAAGGAAATCAACATGTTCAGCCATATGGTAATTCTAGGCTAATCATATCAATAAACAAGTCCATACATGCACATACTTCATACCATTACCGTCAGGTCTCAAATAAATAGAAATGAAAATTCAACTTAGAACTTTAAACATCAAACACCAAGGCTACTTTATCACATTACCATTCTTTACTTTTGGTCAATCTCAAAATTAGCTTTAACAATTATTTCTCATCTTTCATTAGTTTAGCTCCCTAAATTTAAGAACCATTAAACTTCCCAAACTTTTAGGATTTCAACATTACTAACTTATTTCACTAAAATAATTATTCTGCACAGTGAACATTAGCAGCAAGAAATAATCAGAACAACCAAGAACAAGAAAAGGTTCAAAATTAATTACAAGCAGCAAATATCCTAAATCTCTCTTTCTTACAACTAAGCATCAATTAATCCTATTATCCCAATTACAGCTTGTTCATCTGCATTAATGAGGGCAGGGGTACCAACATTCTCTTATTCGCTCCCCCAACTCCCACGGCCAGCAGGAACAGGAAAAGAAAGAAAACAGAGAAACATAGGGAATAAATTTCACAAACAACCACCAACCATATCAGTCAGCAGGAATTATATTTTCCTTATTCCAAATTCATCATAACAAGGTGTTCACAGAAATGCAACATGGACGGTATAATTTCAAAATCCCATTCCTTCTCTTTTTCCCTCTTCGGCCAGACAGAGCAAGAACATGGGAGAAGAGTCGAAATTCCAACTTCACCAAATTTCATTAATTCACACACCTAAACCTCAATTCCTGATTTCATTTCATACATATATGTTACTTCAAATATTTTCTTCTTCTTGGCCGAACAGAAACGCAGAACAGGGGAAGCAAGAAATTGATCAAAAATTCCCAAATCCTCAATAATCCACAACCAATCTATTTCATGAGCTTAAACTTGCTTCTAATTACCATTAGTCAAGCTCAAAACAATAAATACTCAAAACCCCCAAATTTAGCCGTCGGTGAACAATAACAGGGGAGGAAGAAAATCGAAAATCTTGAACTATTTCACTTTCTTTACCAAAATCAACAATCAAAACAGCAATAACAAGCTTCAAGCTTCACTTCTATAATTTCAGAAATCTCCAAAAAATCCGAAAAATTCGAATCATCCCCCCATATACGCTCAGATTCGCGAGAGAAAAGAGAAGGAAATGAGAGGAACATGCTTACCTAAGGTTCCTCTAGCCTTCTTATTCGTCTTCCACTGAACATAACCGCCGCTCGCTGCCGTCGAAGCCGCCGATGCCGCCGCTGCCAGACGAAGGAACGGAGGAGAGGATGAGAGTCGGTGAGAGAGAGAGAGTGTGTGTGATTTGAGTGTGTGTATATGTGTGTGTTTCGGCCAGAGGGAAAAGGAGTATATAATTTTTATTTATTTTATTATTTATTTATTTTTATTTTAAATGGGGTATACGTGGCGAGAGAGGAAAGCAATAAGGAAGAAGAAAATAAAATCAAATAGGACATGTGTATGGCTAAAATTTAAAGGTATCTGATATTTATTTTTATCAGGTATTTTACTATCCTGCCCTTCCCTGTTTAATTGAGGATATTTTCAACTAGGGGCAGATATTGTCTTTTTAATTTCCCAATTTATATTTTCTCTTAAATCATGATTTTATTTATCATTATCATTTTGAAATAGACCTAAATCTGTCCCCAAAATAATTTTTCTAGATATACTTTAATTTCCAAATTTATTTATAAGACTTTTTAATTAACAACCAATACCCCAAGATTCTAAATATTCCCTTATTTAAATTTATCTTCTAACTCTTTTCCCAGAGTTAATAAAGAAAATAAACTTTAAAAATTATTAAAAATATACCTGGCCTCATAAATTTATTTATAAGGCTGTTTAATTTTTATATGCCATTCCTAGATTTTAAATATATCCTTATTATCTCTTTTTCTCCAAATTAAGGTTTATCTCCTAATTATTTCTCTTTATTTCTTAGAGAAAATAAACCTTAAAATTTATTAAAAATGCCTAAATATCATAAATCCATTTTTAATGCTTTTTAATATTTTTAATAATATTCCAAAACCTTAAATAATTTTCTTATTTTCTATTTTCTAAAATTTGGGATATTACATCTTCCTCTATATCGTCCATGATATCCTCCACAATTATCATAACTTTGTCCAGAGCTGCTGCTTGCTCTATCTTCATTTAAAGACAGCTTGCTTTGCAAAACTTGTTCTAAATTTTCAGAATCATCATTTTACTTCATCTTTTGCTCATGGGCTTGAAGAGAACCCACAAGCTCATCAAAAGGATATTTGTGATAAATCATTTGATTCTTCAATGGCGGCAACAACATAATTGAATTTCCGTGCTAGTGAACACAAAATCTTCTCCATTACTCTAACATCATCAAGAGTTTCTCCATTTCTCTTCATCTCGTAAGCCACGGATTTTACTCGGGTGACATAATCATCTATACTTTCTGACGTTTTCATTTTTAACGTCTCAAATTCAGCTCTAAGGGTTTGTAAACGTACCTTTTTGGCTTTTTCTGCTCCTTGAAGAGATTTTTGCAAAATCTCCCATGCCTCCTTAGATGTCTTTGCTCCTGAAATTTTTTTCAAAGGTTGCTTCATCAATACTTTGATGAATTGCGTTCAGTGCCTTGCTATCTCTTTCTTGATTTATCCTCAGCACTCTTTTTTCTTCGTTTGATAGGGCCGCTTCTGTTGCTGCATCTACTGGGACTTCATAGCCTATTTCAACCAAATCCAAACAATCAAGTGCTCCAAGTAAAACTTTCATTTGAATGCTCCAATTGCCGTAATTTGTCTTCGTTAACTTTGGAACTTGAAACTGAAACTTATTTAACATCTTGGTGTTTGCACGAACCTAGCTCTGATACCACTTGTTGGAAGTGTGGTGGACAATAATAGTATTTTTATACTACACAATGAGTAAAATATTACAACTCACAAAATAGAACTCACTATTTTTCTATCTCAAATAAGTGCTTCAGCACTCTCTCAATTCACAAGAGCTTTGCTCTCTTCCTTCTTTCTCATGCACGCCTCTCACTCAAGCCTCACACACTACAATACATGGATGCGCACACACATATATAGGGAGAAAATGCCACCATATAGAGGCTCTTGGAATGATTATGTGCAGCCTTCTTTGACCAAAGTCTTCACCGCCAAAAGAAAGGAGATTGTAGAGCTATGTAGAAGTTTGTTACAAACTTTGATTTGTTCACCGCCAAAAGAGAGTAATGTAGAAGCTGCTTGCATGTTTCTTCTATTTAATTAATTATATGTCCAGCTAAGTTTGTCCTTTTGCGCAATAAAGTTTGACCCATCTTACTTAATTTGAATTTCTAATATATATATATATATTATATTTTCACTAGCTATAGATTGCACTCGAAGAAAATATAATTATCAAATTGGTTTACTGATGAAGAGAATGGCAGAATCTTGTTTATGCTATTTTTTTACTCACAACTGTTTACTTATCATTTGTTAATGGTAAAACTAATCTTCTCAATGGGAACTTCTGCATAAGCCTTCAATGCTGGATGGGGGAAGTTGGTTCTGAAGAAGAGAGAGGGAGGAGGGAGGGAGGAGGGACGTTGACCGAGGTGAGAGAAAAAGTAACTCAATGCATTTTAAGAGTGACATGTGGCACTTGGTGGTACCCACAAATTTAAAAGTAACAAACATCCATGTGAGTTAACGAAAATGGTATTTTTGCTCCAGTGTAAAAAGTTCATGTGTATTTTTGCACCTAACAAAAGTTTATGGTGTTGGACATACTTTCAAGAAAAGGTTATGGATATTTTTGCATATTTACCCTATATAATATATAGCACATGGAACTAAAAATTTTATATGAAACAAAATAAAAATAAATATCTTCGGCCATCATCCTTCACATGCAAAAAATTATGATAGAAGAAAGATTCTAGCAGTTCTCACCAGGAACCTAAATGAAATTCATGTAGTTCACATATCACAATACAATGATACATTACTAATTTCATCTTCCTCCATGAAGGAAAACCAAAAAAACAAAAACAAAAAAAAATTAAAGAACTAAGAATTCATGCATCTTCTTCACCTCTTCGCTTTATAAGTAAATGTTAATCAAACCATCATTCTACATAACTCCTTAACGAGGAAGATGAGTTAAAAAAGTTAAAAACATGTGGAATTAAGTTGTGAATGAATTGCACTATGAGGAAGAATGAAAGCTGCATAAAGTATAAGGAGGTAATTTTTATGAATCATCCCCAACGATTATGCAACTTCAACTTTCATTATTCCCTTGCACCTCTCAACACATCATCGATCATTGTTAACGATGATACCTTAACGAAAACAACAAATAAAAAAAGGAGGAAGGGTCTTGCAAAATGTGTTAGTGAACTAATCAGTCTTTGTGGGATCCAAACATGTGCTTTCATTTTCAGCTCTTACAAATCTAAACAAACAATTTGGTCATAAGTATCCAAAAGGATGGGTGCGATAACCACAAGGTTTCATAATATAGACTGCAAAGGATTGCCAAAGGTAGCCCCAGCTCCAAAAGCAATGTCAAGAGCATTATTAGTAGCTACGGGGAAAGCATGGATGATCAGACGATAGTGGATCCCGATGACATTGATTGTGTAGAACATGAAAATAATCAAGAACAACATAGATGAGTTCATTTGAAGTTATTTTATATTTAACTTATTTTGGTTACACACATGTATGCACACGTAAATACTCACTGATATACCTTTGGTATATCGTAACTTTGATAGACAATATTCAACATATGTCACAAAACTTTATGTAGTTCTTTTTATCTTCTTGATCTTCATAATTGCCCCCAATTTTCTCAGACTTCATGGTTATCTAAGAACGAGAAAATAAATCCAACAAAGTCAATCATTATTTTAGCGAAGTAAGCTAAACAAAGTATAAGATTACACATAAGAAAACAATCATTGACATTGAAATCACACCAAATCCTATACTCAGCCATATTGGATAAAAAAACTAGTACCAAAATACAAAAAGTATCCCAAAATGACACAAGATATATAGAGCAAACAACAATATGACACTACCACGATCTCTATGAGAAAGTTTCTATAGATATCAACAATCACCACCCTAACCGTGCCCTACCCTTTTCTAAATCAAATTTGCACAACCAGATCGCCAACCACATAAAGGTATTTCATAATTGATTTGAGGTGATGAGTATACTACCATAACTTTAGGGATTTGAGATGTAATACCCAAATTAATATCTCCCTCATTTGGTGTAAATTTTCTTAATCTCACAAATTGAAATATAACAAGGATCCCTTTTATATAGAATACTAAATTAACTAACCTTATATGATTAGTTAACTAATCTAACTCTCCAATATATAGTTCTCTTAATTGGAATTTGTATTTGAAACGAGGAGTGTAGTAAGGTTTCTATTGCACTCTGGATTGTGATATTTATTTCACATTTGTACTTCAGATTATCGATTGAATTATATAACATCTACTTGTTATTTGATTGACATTCCCCTTTTCTATTTAATTCAATCGGTTGCTGTGGTCATAGGAAATAATTGGAGGTAGAGATGATCTACTATGAAACTGAGATGAAATATACATGCGATTAGAGTCAATTGTTTTGGTGATAATAGATATATATATATATATATATTTATATCAGTAAGTATGACAATATATGTTTGTAAGATTAACTTTAACATATTTGTATTTTTTTTTTAATTAATACTTTTGGTAATGATTTTAATTAAAATTATTTTTAATAAATGGGTCATTCTAGAAACTTGTAAGGTATAACTGGTGACATGATTTTGGGTTATTATTTTTTGACAGCCCAACCCATGCTAAGCATTTATTTTCTTTTATATACATGATATTCTATTCATGCCTATAAAACTTTATAAAGTCAATATATTATAAGATAAGTCAGTTCAAAAAAAATATATTGTAAAACAACATAAGTTTTTTTTTTTTTTGGTAATAAAGACAAAATAAGTTACAAGCCTCAAAAATAAGGCTCATCATATTAAACAAAACATGCCATGATTTCCATCACACTGTAATAGGTGATGGGGCCATGAGAAGTCATTGCTTATTTATCATATTAATGCACATATATTATCTCTTCACTGAAAATGTATACTCTGAAAAATCACAAGTGTTTCATCAACATTTCCAGTGATGATTCAATTTCCAAATACTCACAATTTGGCATATTTTCTGGCAAAGGAAAAAAGACAATTTAGCATTTTCATCACAAGTAACGAAATCGATTCAAATTATATGCTTTGGCAATAGTTACAAACTTATAGAGTTGGGAAACAAGGCCAGCTCGACCCTACAAGACTGACACTTCACAAGTTTGGGCCTCAAAGGGCTGGCCTTTTCAAACATAAGTGCAAAAAATTGATTATTTTCTAAAGTCCGACCCTTAAGAGGTCAGCCATTTTAGCCAAAAATTATTTTTTCAAAAAAGAAATTAAGTTAAAATAAAAATTTTAAATTTAAGACATAAATATAACTCCACAATTAAATAATAATCATAGTATCACCTTATCAAATAAATACATAATTTAATACATATGACATAATTCAAAGGAAAAAAGATAAATAAAGGCTCTCCAATTATAAAAAAACAATTTGATACACCAAATTTCAGATTATTTTCTAAAGTCCGACCCTTAAGAGGTCAGCCATTTTAGCCAAAAATTATTTTTTCAAAAAAGAAATTAAGTTAAAATAAAAATTTTAAATTTAAGACATAAATATAACTCCACAATTAAATAATAATCATAGTATCACCTTATCAAATAAATACATAATCTACAGATTTTAATACATATGACATAATTCAAAGGAAAAAAGATAAATAAAGGCTCTCCAATTATAAAAAAACAATTTGATACACCAAATTTCAGAAAAGATTGATCAGTATAATTGACTGAAATATCCAATGTAAAATTAAAATGAAAAGTCCAAAAAACCCTCAAAAATATTCCTCTTCGTTACCAGAATTGTATAAGGATTACCAACATGCTCTAACCACATTGATATTCCCTTATACTAGTCGGTAAAGGAAAATGACAAAAAAATACCTTCCCAATTTCAAGATACCAATAACCATTTTAGTATAGGTATTAACAAGTTGAATATAAGTATTAACAACTGTAAATCACCAATTTGAGATTTTGAAATTTGGGAGGTATTTTTTTATCATTTTCCCTTCAGGTGACAGAGGAAGGATTTATTATCATCTTATACTATTATGGTAACGACAAATTTAATATTCCCTTATATCATTCTAATAACGAAGTGGAAAATCTTTGAAGGCTTTTTGGATTTTTCTTTTTAATTTTGCATTAAACACTTCAATCAATTGTATTGATTCGTCCTTCCTAAAACTCACTGTATCAAAATGTCCTTTTGATAATTGAAGAATCTTTATTTGTTTTTTTCCCTAAATCAAATCATCTAAAATTTAAATGAATAAACTATTCTTTAAAACCAAACAAATCAAATCATTATGAAATTGAATTTCCAAAAAACTAAAAGAAACTAAAGATTTGCAACATCATTAAAACCAAAAATTAGCCCTCAACCATACAGGACCAATCCTTTTAGGATCGCTTCTAATTTTAACATTAAAACTTTAAACCCAACCCTATCATTTTTCAAGTTTTAACCCCCCCGGCCCGGACCCGTGTTACTGCCTCTACATACTTATCTTTGAAAGAAAGAAAAAAGGCACCATATTTCCCGACTCTGTTCTGCTTGCAATTTGTTCAGCAGCAATTTGCATATGTATTATTGGTTAACATAAAAATGTGCGCTCTGGTAAAGGCTTCTCTGCTGGAAGTTGAAGCAACTCTCGAATGCCCTCACAAACCTGCACGCCACCAACGACATAGTGCTCTCAAATTTTTGAAATGAAAAGTGATAATATTATTTTAATTGAGTCCTCTAAAAGATATTTTAAGAAATATTCATTATTGGTCAGAACTTAGTAATAAAATCCTGTGTCAAATATGGGATGATAAAACTACAAGTCCTTGTAGTTTTAACAAATTTTTAGATCCCTATAGTTCATTTTTCCTTTCATCAACTCATTATACTTTCACTTGCTTTTCATCAGGTTCTTGTAATTTTTTTCTTTTTATTAGGTCATTGTAGATTCCAATGATTTCTAATTATGTCCTTAAAATTTTTTATTTATTTATCTAATCAATTTGAAATTCAATGAATAAATAACATCACAAATATAAATAATAATGATAAATTTAAATTAATAATTATATAATTATAAAAAATAATGGATTCAATTAATTTTTATAGAAATAATTAATAGAAATAGAATAATTAATTCTAGTCATGTGATATTTTATTGTTATGATTTAAACTTTATAATTATAAAAATAAATATCAATATTTATACAATAATTTTATAAATATTATTTGTAATAATATATTTAAGATTTATAGGAGGTATTATTAGAATTTATGTTATATAGAATTAAAAAACTAGGGGACCTAATTAAAAATTAGGAGAAACTATGAGGACCTGAAAAAGTAGGAAAGAAACTACCAAGAAGTGATTATAAACAAATGAAAGAAGGACTTGGTAACAAGAAAAAACTATAACGACTTAAAAATTGAGCGAAATTATCAGCACTTGCATACTAATTATCCATATCAAATATTACCCTTTTTCGTGATTGAAAAGTTGGAACCAATGCTTTATGTGATTTAAAGTAAGATCGAACGGATAAAGGTATGAGAAATGAAACAATCAACTACACCCACCAGCTTGATCTGGGTTTTGATTGAAGCAATTAACTGTGTATACTCCTCTAATTGCCTGCATAATGTAAGCAAAGCCTTATGTTTCAACTTGGAATCCAACCTTACAAAATCATAAAGGAAATGAAAAAGGAGGGGGCACAGAGAGGAAGGAGGGGACACCAAAGAAAAAAGGGTAGAAGAAAAGAAAGGATGATAGTTCTAGCAATGGCACCAGATAACTACACAAAAATAACATAGGACACTAAAAGCCATCATCAAAATTTTATAACAACAATAAATTGAAGTAAAACAGGTTGAAAACATTCACACACTCTGATTTAATGCTGGACAGATCTGAATTTTTAGGGGGAATAGTAGAAAAGAGAGATATTGGGGAAGAGAGAAACTGAAACAGAGATGAGGGGAAATAAGAACCAGGATGAGGGGAAACAGAACAGAATTATGGAGGGGAGAAAAAGAACCTGAAAGGTGGGGGAAAATATGAACTAGAAGGTGGTATTGCTATTTACAGAGGAAAGAAGACTCTTCTTGCAAGTTGTTAATACAACTTGACAACTATCTAAGAAGCAAAATACAACTTGACAACTATTTAAGACACAAAATATAGCTTGACAACTTGCATAAATAATATAAAACGTTGCTACTTGCTAAGACACAAGGTAAAAAATAATAAAACTACAACTCATCTTTCTAGATTATATCTTCAAAATATCTTCAATTCCATATTCCATCATAAATATTTGAAATGCGAGACCTAAGCAAGCATATTTTGCTGCTCCTATTAATGGACAGACGCTAAATTCTGACTCACTGAATCTCCTGGCAAGTGGTATTTATCAAAATAAGACCAACTCTAACCCTAAATCTTTGCAATAATTAAGAATCTATTTTACCAGGTCGCATTACAGTTCTATGTTTGTCCAACTTAATTATATTAATTGTCTCCACCCACAATTTGAGTATGGTTAACTAAATCAGGCTATTCAAACCTGTCTCCTCCTAGTACTTGAGGTGTATGGTACTCGCTTCTATCCTAATTGTAAGATCTATTTATTTAATTTAATTATATTAAGGATGTTACTTAAGCTAGATAATATAACATTTTTTTTTCTAGAGCACCCTAATTATTTCCCTTAATTCCCTCCCTTTCTCACTAAATTATTTTTAAAGGAGTATTAATATGGATAATTAAGAAAAAAATGACAAAAACTAGAAATGTATCTGTTATGATAATATAATTAGGAATATGTTAGTTAATTTGTTAGTTGAGTAGAGTCGGGCTTAGTACCGATTACTTAATTAATGGATTAATTAATTTATTATTATATGTTTTGGTAGAATTATTATTATTATGTTTTGCTATTTATTATTATGCTTGGGATTATTATTATTATTATTGTTATTATGTTTTGGGCTAATTGGGCTTAATGATTTATTAGGTCTGATTGTAATACTAGTCAGGTCAATATATAAACCTGATTAGGGCATATTATGTGGTCGTCTTGCATTATGAATTAATCAGATTTGAGTTTCCTGTTTCTCTCTGCCGTCTTTCTGATTTCTTGTTCTTCAACCCCTCTAAATTTCTCCTTTTCTCCTATTTTTCTACCCTATATTTCCTAAATTAAAAATACAGAATATTAATTCTGTAACAGTGGTATCAGAGCAAGGCTTTTCTCGGCCTGATTCATCGCTTTCCCTGCTCTTTCATGGTCAACACTCGTTTACAAGAATTAAAAATGGCTGACGACAGGTTTGGTGCAATTGAAAATCAGCTGCGTGACGTTAATAAGAGGCTTACCTCGCTGGACAGGATAGACAGGTTAGAAGAAACGCTTCTAGCTATCACCACCAGGCTCGACAATATCAATCTCCAAGGGCCTCCCAATGAAGATCACCGGTTGGGTTATGGCAATGGGCACCCTCCTCCACCTCGTCGACCACAGCTTAGTAAGATGGAATTCCCAAAATATGACGGCACCGATATCCTCTCCTGGCTTCTGCGATGCGAGAGTTTTTTCGATGTGGATCATACACCCCCAGAAAACAGAGTCAAAATCGCATCGATCCACTTGGATGAAAAAACCTACCAGTGGCATCGTGCGCTCGAACGGCGTTTGCGAGGCCGCCTTCCGATCTGGGAGGAGTACGCCGTGCTTCTCCAGGATGCTTTCGGCCCACCTTTCGAAACTCCCATGGGAGATTTCACTCACTTGCGCTAAGTCGGATCGCTACAGGAATTTCACGCAGAATGGGACCTTGTGACGGCGAAGCTCGATTTGCCAGAGGACTACATGGTAGACGCCTATATTTCGGCCCTGAGAATGGAGATCCAGGGCCCTGTTCGCATGTTCAACCCGAGGAACCTGCAAGAAGCTCGCCGACTCGCTCGAATGCAAGAGCTTGTGTGGGAGAAGCAGAAAACGCATGCCAAGTCACATGGGTCTTCTTCTTTTCCATCTTATGGGGGCCCCACAGTTTCGGTCAACCAGTCAAAAGGGCCAACAAATTACAAAAGCGCCCTTCTTACTATGGGCTCTCAAAATAAAAGCCCAACGGCCACTAATGGCGCTAATTCAGCCCATGGAGGTAGCAAGCAGCAAAACAGAGCATTCAAACCCCTGTCTCCTGAGGAAGAAACTGAACATAGGCTTAAAAATCTATGTTTTTATTGCCATCAAAAATTTTCCCGTGACCACAGGTGCCCACAACGGGAAAGATTTCAGCTCCATTATATTGATAATAATGATTTCGTTGATTTTCCTTCAGATGACAGCTTAGGAGAACCTGCACCGGACCTTGAAATTGAGGGGGAACAACCACAAATTTCTTTACATGCTATTGAGGGTGTTGATGGCTTGACTTCGATGCGCGTGCCGGGTTCAGTGGGTAAAAGACCCATTCAAATTTTGATTGATAATGGCAGCTCCCATGACTTCATAGACCTCCAACTAGCCCACAAATTGGGGTGGCAACAAACTGGCCGTCCTACCCTCGGTAGAAATTCCGGGTGGCCACAAATTGCAGGTTCTTGGTATCATGAAAGGTTTTAAATGGAGAATGCAGGGACTCGAATTTACTTTTGATTTTCGGGTAATGGACTTGAAGTCGTATGATGTGGTCCTTGGTTTAAAGTGGCTGAGGAGTATTAAAAATGCGTTCTGGGATTATGAGACACTGTCAATGTATTTTTGGTACGAGGGAAGCTTGAGGAAGCTACAAGCTTCACCGCCTAACGAATGGCATCTCTCTCAATCAGGAAAGTTCTCAATTAATTCTGATTCTCAGAATTTCCTTTTGCATTTAATTAAGGCCAATGACACATGTATTTCTCATTTGACTGCAATTTCTGATGTTGACTCTGTACCTAGGGAAATTCAACAAATTATTGATCGATTTCAAGATGTTTTTCAAACACCCAAGTCACTGCCTCCCTTAAGAGAAGGACATAATCATCCTATACTCTTGCAACAAGGGTCAAATCCGATCAGTTTGAAGCCTTACCGATACTCAGCTGCCCAAAGGGATGTCATAGAGAAGTTGGTGGATGAATTGTTGCAGGCTGAGTTTATCCAACCTAGTTCCTCCCCTTTTTCCTCTCCTATTGTTCTTGTGAAGAAAAAGGATGGATCGTGGAGGATGTGTATTGACTATCGGGCACTCAATAAGATTACAATTAAGAACCAATATCCCATACCTCTTATTGATGAGCTTTTTGAGGAATTGGGATCAGCCAAGTGGTTCACCAAGCTCGATCTCAAGGCAGGATATCATCAAATTCGTATGGTGCCGGAGGATGTTCCTAAGACAGCTTTCAAGACGCATTCTGGCCATTTTGAGTGGTTGGTCATGCCTTTTGGCTTGACAAATGCTCCTGCAACTTTCCAAGCCACAATGAATGATCTTTTTCAGGATTTTCTAAGGAAGTTTGTGTTGGTCTTCTTTGATGACATCTTGGTTTATAGTCCTACACTTATCGATCATGCCAGGCATCTAGAGATGGTATTACAGATTCTGAGGGATAATAACTTTTTTGTCAAGCTTTCTAAATGTACATTTGCTGCCTCTTGTGTTGAGTACTTGGGACACTTTATTACTAATGGGACTGTTCTTACTGATCCCAAGAAGATTCAAGCTGTGGCGGATTGGCCACTCCCAACCATTATTAAGCAACTTCGTGGATTCTTGGGCCTTGCCGGATACTACAGGCGTTTCATCAAGTCTTATGGTACCTTGGCTAAGCCTCTTACCTCTCTCTTGAAGAAGAATGCTTTTAATTGGTCTCCTGAGGCTACTAGTGCTTTTGAACAACTAAAGACAGCTTTGACTACGGCTCCGGTGCTTGCTCTACCGGACTTTTCTAAGCAATTTATAGTGGAATCAGATGCTTGTGGTGTGGGGATTGGTGCGGTGCTTATGCAAGATGGACAACCACTTGCATTTTTCAGCAAAGCCTTAGCTCCTAGACACCAACAGTTATCGGTGTATGAGAAGGAATTGATGGCTGTAGTGCTGGCTGTGCTTCATTGGCAGCAATACTTAGAGCGGCAAAAATTTATAATTCGGACAGATCAACAAAGTCTGAAATATCTACTTGGACAACAGCTCAATACATCGTTTCAGATGTTTTGGGTGGCCAAGTTAGCTGGTTTTGACTATGAGATTTACTATAAGAAGGGTAAAGATAATTCTGTGGCAGATGCTCTCTCTAGGATGCCAAAATTACAGCTTATGCATATTGTTATGGATACTTCCAATCCTGATTTGTTGCTGAAACTGAAGCAAAGTTGGGTCACTGATGGATTCTTACAGCCATTAATCACTAAAATACAAGAGAATGGTGGTACTTTGAAGCATTTCTCTTGGGATGGTGATTTGCTAAGAAGGAAAGGGAAGTTAGTGGTTGGTGCAGACACTTCTCTCAGGGATGAAATTCTGAAGTTATTTCACTCTAGTCCACAAGGGGGACATTCGGGTATTCAAGCTACCTATCACAGAGTTAAGTCCTTATTTTGGTGGAAGGGACTCATTGATGATGTAGCAACGTATGTGAAACATTGTGACACTTGTGCTCGTTGCAAGTATGAGACTACGGCATCTCCGGGTTTACTTCAACCATTGCCCATTCCTAGCCGAGTTTGGGAGTCCGTGACTATGGATTTTATTGAGGGACTTCCTAAGTCCAACGGGAAGCAAGTTATATGGGTTATAGTTGATCGGATGAGTAAATATGCCCACTTTGTACCGCTGTCCCATCCTTATTCGGCTGCCTCTTTAGCTCAAATTTTCATGGAGAATATATTCAAATTACATGGAGCGCCATCTGAGATTATTAGTGATCGCGATCCACTCTTTGTCTCCAATTTTTGGAAGGAGTTCCTCAAGGTTTTGAGGGTTAAGCAGAAACTTACATCTGCATATCATCCTCAAACGGATGGCCAATCTGAGGTACCGTTGTTTGGAAACGTATCTCCGGTGTATGTCGTGGGAGAAACCTCGTGAGTGGAGCAAATGGTTAGCTCAAGCTGAGTGGTGGTACAACACTACTTTTCATACTGCTACTAAAGCCACTCCATATGAGCTCTTATATGGCCAGAAGCCACCTATCCACAGTCCCTATTTACCACATAATTCGGTATTAGAGGCTGTAGATCGAACTTTCCAGGCAAGGGAATATATGATGGGAGTTTTGAAGCATCATTTGCATCGGGCAGCGAACATGATGAAGCAACGTGCTGACTTGCATCGCTCTGATCGTGAGTTTCAAGTGAGCCAATGGGTATTTCTTAAGTTGCAGCCCTATAGGCAACTTTCTATGGCCTCTAGGAGTTCTCAAAAACTCGCTCCGAGGTATTTTGGGCCTTACAAGGTTTTGGAGAGGATTGGCCCAGTGGCCTATAAACTTGAATTACCACCTGAATCTCGGATCCATTCGACTTTTCATGTGTCAATGCTTAAATTGTGTCCTAATCCCTTGGTGAAGCAACGTCACCCCCCAGCTGACTTTCCAGAGCCGCCACCTTGTTTGGAACCAGAGAAGATTATTAATAAGCGCTCTATTCGAAGGCGAGGTCGTTTGATTACCGAGCTCCTGATTCAATGGAAGGGTCTACCGGATGAAGAAGCATCATGGGTTCAGCAATATAAATTCCAGGAGCAGTTCCCTGCGTTTGTGATTGATCCTTGAGGGCAAGGATCTTTTGAAGAGGGGGGTATTGTTATGATAATATAATTAGGAATATGTTAGTTAATTTGTTAGTTGAGTAGAGTCGGGCTTAGTACCGATTACTTAATTAATTGATTAATTAATTTATTATTATATGTTTTGGTAGAATTATTATTATTATGTTTTGCTATTTATTATTATGCTTGGGATTATTATTATTATTATTGTTATTATGTTTTGGGCTAATTGGGCTTAATGATTTATTAGGTCTGATTGTAATACTAGTCAGGTCAATATATAAACCTGATTAGGGCATATTATGTGGTCGTCTTGCATTATGAATTAATCAGATTTGAGTTTCCTGTTTCTCTCTGCCGTCTTTCTGATTTCTTGTTCTTCAACCCCTCTAAATTTCTCCTTTTCTCCTATTTTTCTACCCTATATTTCCTAAATTAAAAATACAGAATATTAATTCTGTAACAGTATCCTATATTTAGGACCATGATCGAGTCCCTAATTGGGTTCTATAGTTAGGATCAGAGGGAGTACATGCTAGTACAATGTTCTCAAAGATATAGTCATTTTCATTTTTTTATTAATACTTTTCCACACAAAATAAGCATCTTTTTGTTTCATTTTATCATTTTAACTTTTCCACACAAACAAATGATATTTTATGTATCTTTGAACTCAACCAAGTAAAAACATGGAAAACTTTCATCGGACAGGACAAGTATGCTTTCCATTGAGCAAGCTCCAGTTATTACCTTTTTATCCTTTCTTCCCTTTGGACTATATAATTGAGAGCTTCAGGCAAGGTAAACTCCACATGGAATCCCAGTCCTATATCCACAAATATTTGTTGAGTATCAGGCCTGCCAAAAAAAAAAACACAAGTAGGCAGGATTATAGAGAAGAAAATGGTATTCCAAAGTAAATTTGCATTGTTGGAAGTTGAGTCATGTAGTAAACACATGTGGTGGTGATCTTGGGCTTTGTTTAGTTCAATGGATGGGAAAGAAAGTTATGTAAAATCATTAAATATATACATTACAGATGGCATATTACCTTATTAATCATGGCAATGACAGTTATTTAGATATAGAAAAATGATTAAGAACAGCGCTTCTTAGCTCACTGTTATTATTATTATTATCATTATCATTATTATTCTTATGATCATCATCATCATCATGTTGTTGTTGTTGTTATTTAATATATATTGCACTAGAACTAGTATGTGTTGAGTGCTGGGCATGCTGGCCACAGAGAAGATCAACCAATCAGACCCAATCCCATTAAAGAATTAAATCAATTTACAAGATAAAATCCTTAAAATAAACCAGAATATATATACTGTAACAGGGCAGCCAATAACGGAAACATCAAAGGAACACATCAATACATACAATAATTCTGTATAAAATAAAGATACAATAATGACACAGACACACATCATTATCATATCAGCAAAAAAGTAATATAGGCGATAAATAATAGAAATAGAAGTGACTACATATAGAGCTTCCTTACATGAATTACAGGCACTCATGATGAACAAAAGATGGTTCATGCACAAAGTCACCGACCAGAGTCAAAGAAAGGCAGTGAAGCAAGAAAATGTTAACATAGCAATGCCTTACACTTCTGCTTGTAGGTACACCTCAGAACCAATATTGACCAACGTTTTAAGACTGGTCACACTATTTTTCTCTAGATTCTCAATGTTCCTTCGCAGATCAGAGCTGAGTACACAAGTCAAGTGAATGCAAACATAATGATTTTTATAATTGCATTTCTTGATTATGAGAAACATGCTGAATTTCACATGTATCCACACAACATCAAATTTATTTTTCCTGAAAAAGCACAAATACATAAGGAAAAGGATACAAGGTTTTTTGTTGCTCAAAGACCCTGTCCCTGCAAATACATATGCAATGCAATAGATAAGTGAATGTCCAGAGTTAGACTTACAAATATACAACTTCCTTTTCAATGCATTGTGCAGGACGTTAAGAATTACAGACTATGTTTCTAAATTACGTAAGTCAGGAAACCATAAAAGATTCGGTCCCCAAAAAGTAAAAAAAGGGAATCATATAAGATAAAAGCCTTCATAAACCAAAACTCTCTTAAGCCATAAACAGAGGAAGTCCCATCATTAGTTCAGCAGTACAAAACATCAACTGACCTCAAGGACTGCAATTATAACTTTAAACAACTTCTTACATTACATGATCAACCAACAAACACATGGTGAGATTAAATTGATATAGGCATCGAACATTTTGGGAAAAAATTACTGAACCTGCAGCTCAACAAAGATTATGCCACAAGCCAAACATTTTTGAGCGGCAATGTAAATTATAAATTAGTAAGATCTAGTAGGTCTTTTGTACTAGATTGATGTGTTCCACTTTCAATATCATCCCAAGGGACCCCTAGTATGAGAGAATAGATAATGGTAACTCAATCACATGCTTGTCCACATATATCAAAGATAAAATTGCAGAGCAATCCCATACCGTTCAGCAATAGCACGAACAAGATCTGGTTTTAAGCGTTGATCAACAAATTCTTCAAATTTGAGTATTTTTTCCTGGTGTAATCTGTCCATTGAACTCCTATTCAAGGATTTATCAACATGATAAAAAGTATATGTCATCTTGTTTATATCTCTCGATAAAGATATTGCAAATTTACAAAATCCATCATCACACTCTGTATAAAAATTTAAATTCTCAATCTAAAAAACGAAAAAAGAAAAAGTCAAAATGCTGCAGCATTTAAAAACCAAATGGTGATATCAAAATGCAACAAGCAAAAATCAATCTGTGGTCAGTGGCAGCATCGACTATAATTGGGTGGTATACAATCTTACTTATGCTTCTTTTAGATATTAAGTCATCCATGAAAAGGGCACAGACTCATTATTCAATGCCAACTTAAAAAACGATATGCAATGACTATAATTGGGTTATACATAGACATAATCTTACTTACGCTTCAATTAGACATTTTTATGTCATCCATGTCAACTGAAAAAGGCACAGGCCCATTATTCGAAGCCAACTTAAAAATCTATATGCATATATATAGATAGAGAGAGATATATATATAGAGAGAGAGAGGGAGAGAGAGTGTGTGTGTGTGTGTGTGCATGTGTGTGCAAAAGTGAAGTCCAAAGCAAACAAGACTCATCAATCCTCATCAAATAGAATGACCAATTAAGTAAAATGGGAGGCCAAAATCATTGAAATAGAGGAGGTTCGAAGAGTTAAAATACATAAGCAAACCCCCCAACGAGACTCATCTCATCCCCTATCAGTAAAACAAAACCCAATCTAATTAATTGCATAGCTTGAAGCTCAACTTCAGAACTACAAGGCCACATATTTGTTTCCAACAGCCTAAACAGGACCAAGGGATCATTGCAAATATCATGTGAAATTCATATGGATGCCAAAAACAAATGACTTTATAATAAGGATGAGCCTCTACTGAGAGCTAAAAATCCTGATAAAGGGTACTCAGCATCAGATTTTTACCCTCACAAAACAATGGATAAGAAGAAAATCTGTTGACATAGCAACATGAATGCAGAGCTATCCACTGCAAACAAAAACCAATGGCCATAGAATAAGAAAAGTTAATAGCAGATCAGAAACCCATGTTACAATATGCATTAAGTTTATGAGCATGGCAATGAAGCTGGAAGTTATGCCCATGAGATGCTTGGCCTAGTATACACCTATCGTCACTTTCCCTTGATTTTCTACTCTAGGCTTTCCCTCTACAATGCCTCTCTCAACTTCTCTACTGATTTGATCTTCGCTCTTCCCAAATTCTCGGTCAAAATTCCCCACCCTCTTTCACCTAGCTCTCAAATGCCTCCTAGGAATATTATCCCTTCCATAAAGCAAAGAGTAAAGGGAAGAAAAGGCAAAGGCCAACCAACCTGCTAGATAATGGCTGTTGCACTTTGATGGGGAAGTGACAGTCACGAGAGCAAAAGTTGCTGCTTCTGAATGAAGGAGAATGACAAAGAAGTTAGATAAAAAAGGGGCATTTGCCATGGCATCTATAATGGGAGCTTCTCTCTCGCCTCGCCAATGGACTTCTCTCTCTGCATCAACCTAGACAGAGTTCCTGCGGAAGAGAGAATCTGAATTGGGTGCTGCCGAAAAAGTTTGAGAAGAATTTTGGTACTCATCGAACAACAATAGATGCGAACAAAGGGGCTGGGGATGATGACAGAGGTGGGAGTGACAATGAGAGCAATGCTGGAGGCCTTGTGACTCTAATGAATTTAAGGTTCTGTTTGGTTTGGTTCGAGCTCCTCCGTCATCCGAAGATGAGCCTAGAAGAGATGAGAAGCTCGACGCAGTCAGCCAAAGGTAGAGCTGGAGAGGAGAAGCGGGCTAAACTCACTGAAGTGAGAGGCTAAAGCCGAAGAGTCCTTGTGACTGTGTCTTGAATCTCGTGAGGGGAAGGGAAAGGTCTAGGGTTGAGGAGAAGCCAAAGTCAAACTAGGGGGTGAGGATAGGTTTAACGTTTCCTAATTTTTTTACCTTTTGTGTCAATATTTATTGTTTAATTTTTAAAAAAGTAAAATAAAATCTAACACGCCTAAAGGGCAAGCCCTTGGCCCTGTAGAGTCGGTCCTTTTAAGCCCCCAACCCTATAGGGCCTGCCCATAAAGTCCGACTCCTTTCTAGGGGCTCAAAAATTCAAAACCAGACCCTCAACTTATAAGGCTTAAACGGGCTGAGATCACCGGCTCTAAATCTCAATAACAGTTTATATCATTCACTACTATACATAACAATTCATAATAAAAGCAATTGTCCTTGTAAATCGTGTGCTCTTGGCACTGACCAACCACTTAATTATAAATAGGTTTGAGGTTGATAACAGTAGGGTAGCTATACCAGCAAGATTTCTTGTTATAATTATAGGGTTATAAAAAATCTGTCTAACTAGGGGGAGCAACGCATTTATTTAATAAGATAGACAGCACACATATTCATTGATTTTAACACTGTTTGGCCCTAAAATTCTTTTTCCATAGCTGCAAAACATCATACATTTAATTAACATTTACACAATCTATCCTATTACACTTCCAGCATTAGTTTCCCAGAACAAAACATTATTAACCACTTAATTCCTCTTGACCGAACAGAGCAAGGACATCAAGAAGAACAAGAAATCAATTTACACTCAATCAATTTCATCTACTCCATCATCTTTTCCTTATGCTTAAGACATTCATATATCGAAGGAAAGAACAAAAAATCAAGCATCACAGAGGAATGGGAATTCGGTCAGAACAGAACAGAAAGCAACAAGAAGAAACAAGAATTCAACCATTCCAAATTCCATTAATTCACACATTCAAACCACTTATCATAGCTTCCAATTGGTGATTGATTGCTTCAGAAATTTTCCCTTCTTTGCTCGACGGACTCGCAAGAACAGAGAAGAAGAAGGAATTGCTCAAAAATTCCTTGAGCTCCAAAAATCCACATATAATCCATTCCTTAACCTTAATCTAGCTTATAATCGCGAGTAATCGAGCTTTAAAACTACAAACACCCATAAATCCCAAATTTCCGTTTCGGGTGAACAGTAGCAGAGAAGAGGAAATCTGAAAATCTTGAACCTATTTCACTTCCTTTCCAAAATCAATACTCAAACAACCAAGAGAAAGGTCCAAACACTATTCCTATGAATTCAGAGACTCCAAAAACATCAAAGAAATTCGAACCCCTCTTCCCTATTTCGCTCGAAATCGCGCCAAAGGAGAGAAGAAACAAGAAAGAAGAACTCACCTGAGGTTACTCAAGCTTCGTGCGTCTTCTTCCTTGTCCTGTCGCCGGCCGCCGTCGCTGATTTGGGTTGAAGCCGCCGCTGAGCTTCAAAGGAACGGAGAAAAGAATGAGAGTGAGAGAGAGGAAGGATTTCGGGAACAGAGGGAATAAGAATGAGGGAGCGTGTGATGTGTGTATCAGGTTTGAGGGAGTATATTTTTTTTTGGGTTAAAGTACAAAAATGACCATGTAGTTTGATCCAGGGTACACCCAACACCACGAAGTTTTTTTTGAAACAAAAGTGCCTATGTAGTTACCAAAATGGGACAAAAATGCACATACCGTTAATTTATCCTAACGGCGTTAAGTGCCCATACCGTTAACTTTGGGCACTTTTGCCCCATTTTAGTAACTACGTGGGCACTTTTGTTCCAAAAAAAACTTCGCGGTGTTGGGTGTACCCTGGACCAAACTACATGGTCATTTTTGTACCTTAGCCCTTTTTTTTTTCAAGTGTGTGTATACGTGGAAGGAGAGAGCAGTGAAAATAAAAGGGATAGAAGTGAGTAAAGACACGTGTGTGGCTAAATTAAAAGAGAAGACTGATATTTTTTTTTAACATGTATTTTACTATCTTGCCCTTCCTTTTATAATTGAGGATATTTTCAACTAGGGGCAGATATTGTCTTTTTCATTTCCCAATTTATATTTTCCTCTTAAATGGTAATTTTATTTACCATTCCTATTTACAAATAAATCTGAAATTTGTCCCAAAATAATTTCTCTAGATATACTTTAATTTTCAGATTTATTTATAAGACTTTTTAAATACCAAATAATACCCCAAGATTCCAAATATTCATTTATTTCTTATTTTCTAAAATTTGGGGTGTTACAAAGACTTGAGTTTGCTAGGGAAAAGCTTCATTTTGGAGTTGTATAAGAGTATGTGCTGCCCAGCTCAAAAGTCATAGCTTGATGTGCTTGTCATGCCACATGTTAATCATGGCATTCTCATAGGTATGGAACCGAAACTCCTCAAGCTCATTCAATTCCAAGAGCCACTTCTCACCAATTGCTTCAGCATGAATATTGAGCTTTTCAATAGCCCAAAATACACTATGCTTAATCTCCATGGGAAGGTGGCATGCCTTATTGAAGAATTCTTGGCCAACCAATTTGTCTAAAATTTGATCAATGAATGGCAACGGGATGTGATCCTTGTGGCATTATTCAGCTTCCAATAGTCCATACTAGGGGTGTACATGGGCAGGGTTGGGCAGGGCAGGACCCCTGCCTGATGCCCTGCCCAAAACATGAGTGGGCTGCATTTTGCAGCCCATCGCCCGGCCCTGCCCATTAGATGCCCATACCATTTTGGGCTGGGCAAGGCCAGGGCGGGCAGGGCGGGCATCATGCCCAAGTGATGGCACCCTCCCTGAAATTATACCTAATAAACACACTTTATGAAATTCAAGTACATTTCAGATTACATAATTCCACACCTTAAAATTTTCCAAAATAAGTCTACCACTTGAGTACTGAAATTTAAAAACTATCAAATGTCTTAGAAAATATCCAATACTAATTTAAAAATTAAACAACATCATAAAAATATTATAAAAATATATATAAGAGTGGGCCAGTGGGGGACTCAGACAGTCAGACTGTTGCTATTTCTTTTTCTTTTGACTATTTGTTAACTCATAAAAATATTATAAAAATATATATAATATTCTTTATATATACATCAAAATATTATAATTATAATAACATATTAAAATGAAATATAAATAGATAATATTATATATTTTGCGGGCAGGGCCAAATGGGCAGGGCAGCATCCCCTGCCCGATGCCCGGCCCGCCCGCGAACATGCCTGGCCCAAACATGCCCATTTTTTGTTGGGCCTCTTTTTTTCGGGCTGGGCCAGACATTTTTTTAACTGGGCTAGGGCGGGCGCCCCGGGCGGCTGGGCCACATGAACACCCCTAGTCCATACATACTAGCAACCAATTACTGTGTGTAACGCCTGGAATTTTCATACTATACTATACATTTTAATTGAATTATAGCCACTTTTTAATGTCAAAAGCCCAAAAATACGAATCAATTTAAAACTTTTTCTTTCTAAGCAATGTTCCAACTCTAATGCAGTTGGAATGGGCTTTTCGGACAAATTGAATAATTTAAAAACTCTTTATAAGATAAAGTGGTTATTAAAACAATTAAAAGTACGCTAACCCCCTCAGGGTAACTATTCATAATTCATAATACTTGAGACATTTAAATCTCTTAATAATTTTATACAATTCTAATTTCTATACTTTCTACTGCTAATTTAATAATTTAATTTTACATCATATACAAATAATCTTACTTTTCAAATTATAAAGATTAATTTCTTCATCTAAACTTTTTCTAGCACTGCTTCCTCATCTTAATCATCTCACTATCTCCCAGCTAGATTCTTCCAAACCTGTGTTACTGAAAAATGTTTGGGGATGGGGTGAGATTGGTAATCCCAATAGCAGTTTCTTTCATATGAGTTCATGCATAATAAATCATAAATCTTCACAATATGAATAATCTTTATCCTTATAACCTCTACCAACCACTACTAACGATATATTCATTAAATAGTGGTGGTACCTCTACCTGCAACAGGATTTCATACCTTCTGGCAAAGGGGGAGTGACCCACCTAAGCCTTGGAGTACTCCCCTCATAACCTCTAAGGAATAAAATTACCATTGCTACAGATATTATGAAATTTATGCATGTAATGCGCTGTAATTAAATATTATATGAAATAAACTGCTACCTGTATCCTGAGCTTATTCTTTACTGTACTCCTTTATCTCTTCGTACTCTTGTGGATTCAATCCCACTATCTTGTCCTATAAATATTTATGATATAAAATAATATATTAATATCTAATCTTAAGTATAATAATTAAACGTCTCTCACATTCCTATCATGCTACCCCTTTCTATTTCTAATACTATTAAACCTAAATTCCTAACTTAAATTATCACATTTCCAATCATTCACACACACAAACAAACACTCATTTATATATATATATATATCCTTAACTTCTGCTTATTACAAAATCTCAAGAATAGACCACTCAATAATGTAAATTATTTACTCAACCAGAATCTAATCACTCTTATAGTCCTACTTCATATCCTTATTATTCCACATTTCATTTAAACTTCTCATACAGAACTTTGAAGCCAACCAACACATAACAATTAACAAGAAATAGAGCATGTAACCTTGCAAATCAGTCGTTAATAATCTTTAATACAATATTTTAGCTCATTTCAAACAGTTTATTTCTTAAGATAACTTTCAACTTCAAACATAAGCACATGAATATCTTTACTATTTTAAATTAACTAACCTTTACTACTGATCAATTAATAATCCAATAAACTTACCAATCAAAGATTAGAATTCCAACACTTTAAATTTTGTCCTACTCCTTGAAAATCCCTAAGCAATAAATGAATTTCCAACTAAACTTGCAACTTCTTAATTTAGTTTTCCCAATTTAATCCAATCAATACCCTCCTTAAACCAACAATCCCAAAAATACAATTCAAATCACATTTTAAATCAAATCCAAGAACAACCACCTCATTTTCTTACTTTCTTAACTTAATTCCTTTTAAACCCATATCACCATTCTCTTTTATTGTCTCTCAAATCAGTGGCCAATGATCAACAAAACAGAAACCATTACTTCATTTACTATCATGAACCATCAACAACCATCCTCAATCCTTCCTTAAACCTAATCCCTATTGAACCATTATTACTAGTTCTTCTTTCCTCACCAATAAACAGCAGCCAGTAATATTAACCAAGAATTAGAATTTCAGCCCTTCAAACCTTCAATCAACATCCATAACAACCTCCTATTTTCTTATCCAATTAATCATAATGCTATTCTTCTTTACTATCAATAAACCAACAGTCATTTGATTCACTTCAAACAACAATTAGGATTTACAATCTAAAGGCATGCAACATATCACTAACCATTGCTTAATTATGGTTTAACTAAATACCAAAACATTCTTTCTTCTTTCCCTAATCAGTCCCAATCAGCCAGAGCATCAAATAAGCAAGAATTGCACCTTTAAGAACTTCATATTAATCAACCATACTTAAACAGATTCAGTTCATCTTTCAGAAGCAAAACAAGGAATCAATGTCCATTTCTTTTTCTTTGGCCGAAACAGAACAGAAATTTGAAGGACAGAATTAAGCAACTATATCTCAAGCTAATCACACACAAAGCAGAGAGAGAATTCAACAAATATATCTCAAGAATTTTGGTTTCCCAAAATTCTTTTCTTTCATTTTTCTATTCTCGGCCAAACAGGGAAAACAGGGAAAATTGAACAAAATCCCAACTTCATCAAATCACACACCCAGACATCCATTCTAGCTTCCAATTAATGTGTATCTTAGTCCAGAAATTTTTCTCCTTCTTGGCCGAACAGACTCAACGAAACAGGGGAAGAAGAGAGTTGTTTCCAAAAATTCATTATCCTCCAATAACCCACATATAATTCGTTCCTTAAGCTTAATCTTACTCATAATCATGAGTAATCGAGCTTTGAAGCACGAAACACATAAAAATCCCAAATTTTCACTTCGATGAATAGTACCCGCCGGTCTTTCTTTTAGAAAAACGGCCAAATCAAGCTTCCTATCCTCAATCCACTTCAAGATTATACTTATTCGAGTCTTAAGCTTCAGTTTCATGTATTTTGAAGCTCCAAAACCTCTCAAATTTCGAATCCCTCTACCCCCAAAACGTTCAGAATCGCGAGAGAAAAGATAAGGAAATAAGAGGAATATGCTTACCTAAGGATGCCTGAGCTTGTTTGAACGTTTCCCGCCGCGTGGGCTGTCGATCGCCGCCGTTCCCCGCCGATGCCGTCGTTGGAGTCGAAGAACAGAGGAGAGGGTGAGTGTGTTTTCGGGAGAGAGAGGGAGAGTGATTTAGGTGTGTGTATATGTGTGTGTATTTCGGGCAGAGGGAGTATATAATTTTAATTTCTTTTTATTTTATTTTATTGTATATATACATGTCCCTCATTTGGAAGGCAGAAGGAAGAAAAAGAAAATAAAGAGAGATGAGAGATGGACACGTGTGTGGTCCAGAATAAAAGTGAGTGTGATATTTATTTTTAACAGGTATTTTACTATCCTGCCCTTCCCTGTTTAATTGAGGATATTTTCAACTAGGGGCAGATATCGTCTTTTTAATTTCTCAATTTATATTTTCTCTTAAATCATAATTTTATTTACCATTATCACTTGAAAATATACCTAAGTCTGTCCCCAAAATAATTCCTCTAGATATGTTTTAACTTCTAAATTTATTTATAAGACTTTTTAATTAATAACCAATACCCCAAGATTCTAAATATTCCCTTATTTAAATTTATCTTCTAATTATTTTCCTTGAGCTAATAAAGAAAATAAACTTTAAAAAAATATTAAAAATATACCTGGCCTCATAAATTTATTTATAAGGTTTTTTTTATAATTTCTAAATACATTTCTAAAATCTCAACTATATCCTTGTTATCCATTTTTCCTCAAAATTACGTTTTATCTTCTAATTAATTCTTCTTTGTTTCTTAAATAAAATAAGCCTTAAAATTATTAAAAATACCTAAAACATCATAAATTTATTTTTAATGCTTTTTAATATTTTAATAACATTTCCTAAATTTTAAATAATTCCTTATTTTCTCTTTTTTAAAATTTGGGGTGTTACACTGTGCGAGTAGAAATGGGTTCATTTTGAGTGTTAGTCACTACAATTTTACCTACCTTTTTAGGGAGGCATTGAATTGAACTCACCCATGAACTGTCAAAGATAGGATGAGTGATACCTACAGATAATCATTTAAGAATCTCCTTTTCGACTACTTCCATCGTTGCCAGATTCAAGTGCTCAATTGATATAACATTTTAAAAATAGTACATATAATCATTTATCTACCAATATAATACAACCTAAAATAATCTAACTTAATCTAATCAAATCTCTTATATTTTAGTTATTATTGATGTATTTTGGCATTATTACAGGTATACTCTTGTTGTATTATTTTGTATTTTGGTATTAGTGTGGATTAATGTTGATGTATTTTGTTATTGTCAATTATATTATATTATTTTAATGTGTCGGTTTAACCTTAAATTGAGCCCCAATTCAACCAATGACCATTGAATCAATGTTTCGGCCGGTTCAATGTTCGGTCTAGCTTTTTGAACCTTAGTAATTTCTATTAATTTTATTATAAATGGAGTTATAATTTCCTTAGGATTTTCAAATTAGATTACAAGACCTTTCTCAAAAATTAAGTAGTTTGTATGGTTGGTGTTTGAATATTTCGGCTTAATCAATTTTGCGACAAGGAATATATCATTTCATAATATTGACTTTTGAGTCTTTTTTCTATATCTTTAATTGGCTGGGGAAATCACACACGTGCTAAGGAAGAGAAACAATAATAACAACCAGGTCGCTTCAAATTACCAAATTAGATTGAACTTTCTAATACATGGGTGAGATTATTGAATTGCTAGATAATTGTTAATGCTGCTCATTGAAGGTGTTATCAACAATTCTTTAGAGACTTAATTGTTATTGATAACTCAATTAATGACATTAATAAGTACCTATGCAAATTGATTTAATCTCACTTAGAACTTTAGGAATTTGTACGATGAAATATGATGATTTCAATGGATCTTGTTATTTTTTTTTTCTTGGGACATATGTGTAATTCTTCCTTATTTGAATTGTCTTACTTTTCATTGATTTTTGTGATTAAAAGTCATACTTTCATATATTTGACATTTTCAGTGAAAAAAAAAAAGTATTTGACATGTGAATCTCTAGTCATTGTAATTAGCTAGTTAGTAGGAACAAACAAGTTATCCATTTGACATTTTGAGCCATACACGACTTTGTACTTTTATAAATAATAAGTTTTCCATTAATTTTATTTTCTTTTCACCATTTCACATAATTTTTTCAATCAAAGGGACATGCACTGACTACCTTATAGATTATAAGAACTTGCAATCTCCCACTAAGAGGGGGAAAAAGGCTTACATGTCACTAGTTTAGGATTTCATTGGTTATTATTTCACATAATTGAATTAGCGCTTTTATTCAACTACTGCACATGGCTTATCATCATCTCAAATATTCAAAATGACGGTTTCCAAATAGAACGATTACTGTTGATAAAAAAAAAATAGAACGATTACTTACTTACCGAAATCTTCAGCTATATTAACCAAATATCTTGGCGGCAATAGTAGATCTACTGACCCAACAATAATCACGAACAACAGGCTAACCAAATGAAACTTGAATGATGAGCACCATCCATTTAAATCATTTGATCAGCGATGCTTCTCATGGTTGGTCGAGAAGAAGGGTTGGCTTGCAAACATGAAATGGAAAGATTTGCAATCAAAACCACTTCCTTCATCAACTTTTGCTGCTCAATAGGAGGTGATAGACGTGGGTCTAAAATCTCATCCAAGTTCATGTTTGCAACATTAGCAAAAGATTGTACATGAGGAATTAGATCACCAGGATGCTTTCCCATGAGAATTTCAAAAGCCAATACACCAAAGCTAAACACATCACATTTCTCAGACACTGCCATAGTATATGCTAGCTCTGCATCGATTAGAATGAGTAAGTGATCATTTGACACATTTGTAAGCAATGAAAGCAAAGTACCAAACTTTTTTTTTTCTTTTGCCAACTTGGAAAGTAGAAAGTTTTAAGTACATACTTCATCCGCTTGTTTTTATAAGATTTTTTAACTGAGTTATGCGATTTAAGAAATCTGTTCAAATTTGTTAAAATTAAAGTAAAAAGTATGTAAGGAATGAACTTTTTTAAGAATGTCTTATTTATAAGGGGCAAGTACAAGAAAGAGTTACCTGGAGGGGCATAGCCATGTGTGCCAGCAAATGTTGTCCAAATTGATGAGTTAAGCTTCATGAACCTTGCTGTGCCAAAGTCTGAGATATGGGCTTCAAGATTTGCAGACAATAATACATTTTTGCTTGATATATCTCTGTGAATGATTGGTGGATCACAATCATGATGCATATAACATAAAGCTTGTGCTACACCTTTAACAATATTCACCCTCTCAGCCCAATCTAACTCTAATGCCTTTTTGTCATTTTTCAGAAAATCAGCTAAACTTCCTCCTTCCATGTACTCATAGACAGCAAAAGTGTGTGATCTTTGTGAGCAAAATCCATAGAGTTTTACAATGTTTCGATGGCGGATATTTGTCATTGCTTCAATCTCACTCTTGAATGCTTTTAAACTTTCAATGTCTAGGTCATCTTCTTCTTCACATCTAAACTTCTTTATAGCAAATTGTTCTCCTCCTTGCATGACCATTTTATAAACTTTTCCGGAAGCGCCTTCCCCTATACAATACTTGTCATTAAAGTTCTCAGTTGCTTCAATTATGTCATCATACAGATTTTTCCCATCAAAATGCAAAATTGAAAATGGACTTTCTTTCTTGGATCCTGAATTCTGTTCTACTCTTGAGTTACTTTTTGAACAAATGACGAAAATCCCAACTAATACCAATGAAACAAGTATCACACCTGTTAAAGAAGCAACAGTGGATATCACAACTTTCGCTTTGTTACTTCCCCCATGTGATGTTGAAGCACTGCAAGGTCTCAAATCTTGGATTTTCCCACATAAATCTTTGTTATTACTCAAATCTAACGGGTAAGAAAAATTAAATATGCCACTGTTTGGTACAGGACCCTCCAAATTGTTGTAAGAGAGGTTGATGCTGGACACGCTCAACATTGTACTAAGGGAATCAGGGATAGAACCTGATAGATTATTATGAGACAGATTCAGACTTATCAAGTTGTTGAGCTCACTAAGATCAGCAGGGATTTCTCCAGAAAATGAATTAAAACTCAAGTCCAAAAAATCTTGTAAGGAGTAAATATTCCCAATTTGATATGGGATTTGGCCACTGAAGTCATTATGACTCAAATTCAAATTGAGCAGCTTGTAGCAATTCCCTAATTGATAAGGGATAGGTCCACTAAACCTATTCATTGACAGGTCTAATAACTCTAAATTAGAAAGACTTCCAAAGCTTGCAGGCATCACACCTGAAATATTGTTTCTCTTTACATGTAGAAGGTATAACATGGAGGCATTTCTAATTTCTGCTGGAATTTCGCCAGATATACGGTTCAATGACAAGTCGAGCTTCTGTAAATGTTTTAGTTGAAAGATCTCACCTGGAATATTTCCCTTGATTGAATTTCCAGCCATGAGTAGAGCTTCCAAGCTTTGGCAGGCACCCCAATTTGCTGATAGCTCACCTTGCACTCTATTGAAGCTGATATCTATGTAAGTGAGATTAGGATAAACACCAAAATCTCGATCTGCATAACCTGTTAGTTGGTTATGTTGAATTTGAACTCTGTATAAAGATGAACAGTTTCTCAAACTTATTGGGATTGGACCAGAGAGACTATTATAGGCTGCAGTGAAATTCACAAGCTTACCACCTTTGCACACTTGAGGTGGTAAATGGCCACTGAAGTTGTTATAAGACAGATGAAGAACAACCAAAGACGAAACATTTCCAAACTCTTGTGGCAAATAACCATGTAAATGGTTTCTATGAAATTGAACAGATGTTAGATTGGTCAATCTACCAATACTAGGTGGAATTATGCCTGAGAGATTGTTTAAAGCCATTGAGAGAACACTTAGATTTGTACAGTTACCTAAAGATTGTGGTATAGACCCAGAAAAGTTGTTTGTATCTAGAGATAGAAATTGGAGATTTGAGAGCATTCCAATGCTTTCTGGTATTCTACCACTGAGATTGTTAGATTGAAGATTGAGAATAAGAAGACTTGGTAATGCTGAGAAGTTCAAGTTTTCGATGCTACCTTCAAGACCAGTATTGTTCAAGTTTAGTTCAATCACACTCCCTGAAGAATCACAAGTAATTCCACGCCAAGAACATGGTGGGCTTTGAGTTTCACTACTGGAATTAACTTGTGGTGGAGAGACCCATGAATCCAGAATTGATTGCTTTGGGAGGCTGTGTTTCCACTTGAGAAGAGCTTCAGCTTCTGTAAGTCCTGAAGTGATGGGAATAGTGACCAAAACAACTACGCAAGCAAGAGGAAGTGGAAAGAATCTAAAACTCTTATGTTGGTCCATGTTTTCAAATGTGCTTGTGCGTATTTTCATAGTGAAACTCCTTTTTATATGTTGAACAAGGGTTGAATAATTAATTTATAAAAATTAAGAAAATCAACATTTGTATAAAATGTGTTAGTTTCTTAAAATACCCCTCAATCATTCACATTGACAAGAGCCTCATGGATAAACTCATGGATAAAAACCGTCCTTTAATATGTGAAATCAAACAAGATAATTTAGGAAAAGGTTATAAATTTGAGAGATAAAATAAATTTGATATCTTATATTTAAAAGCAAAGTAAATATCTTAAATACTCTCATCATCCCTATATGTAAGAGCCAAATATTTGAATTGTTTTGTCCCCTTTTTATAAGAGTTTGGTTAAATTTGTCAAAGCATTTAATGAGTTTTTTTTCCTACTTTACCCATATTTATTCCCTCTATTCACATTCTCTTTCATACCCATCGATCTATAACACTATGATCACAATTCTCGCTTTTATATATTTAATAATAAATAAAAACAAACTTGAGAAAACAAAATTATTTTAGCCTTATTTACTTCTATCAATCTATCTAAAGATTTGGTTACCGATAGAGCACAATGGCGTCGTGCGATCCATGTAGCCGACCCCACTTAGTAGGATAATACTTGGTTGTTGTTGTTACTTCTATCAATCACTTCCTTAATATATGTGATTTTACCTCCTTGACTCTTATAATAAGGATGGAGGGAGTAGTTAGTTGACATTTAGGAGTACAAGTGGAAAATTATGCCTTTGAAGAAATGAATAAATTAATTTGTTTTAAATAAAATGTAATATTTGTTATAAAATAATATCATACATAATATTTGAGATGTTCATGATTGGCTTTGTTTTTGAATGTTATCGCATGGTTCCATATATATTCCATCAGCGAGAAGACTATGATTCCCTTAAAATAACAGAACAATTTAAAATCACATACAAAATTTTGAAGATGTTATTTACGTTATAATAATTTCGGCATTAAATATACTTCATTGTTTCTTTCAAAATGAGCAGGTGAAGTTAATTTAATTGTAAAACCCAAATACTCCTCTGGTATAAGGTAGAGAGAGAAAGTTTTTCTTGGTCCTATATATAAGTCACTTCAATAAATTTTTCATGTGATTGTACGAGTTTACCCTTTATTTATCATGTGTTGACTTATTTTTATGTAGTATAATGAATATTAAATATGGGTAAAGTTTAAATTTTTTTTGGATTTTAACGGAAAGTTAATGAGCTTTAAGGTTTTCTTTGATCTGTGTGAAATATATTGGAAGTGACTTATAAATAGGACCAGAGAAGTATCTTATAATATTTTGTCTTATGGTGGAGATTTGACATGGAATAATAGCAAGCCGAACTATGGATATTGATTCTTGACAAATCTTATGACAAATGACGCATATGTCGGCCCTATGGAAAAAGAAACTTACAGTTGATAAATGAAATTATTAGTGCAAGACAACTCTACAATGACAGATAGACAATGCGGATTTATTAATTAAATTTCGTTATGCCTCAAGCCCTCGACTACTTTCAAATGTTATGCACGTGGTTGCAATTAAGAAAAGTTTTCTCTCTCTCTCTCAGTTTTTGCAATCATGGACAAAACGTCAAGTCAGGGAAGGGAGGAGAGAAACTTTGACCATATAATTAATCAATTGTTACAAAAATGACTAATATCATTCAAACATTATTAATTATAGAAAAGTAATTAAATGTATAGCGTACTAAAAATCCCTATGGTAATTGTTTCCAAACCTGGATGAAGGAGGAGAGTTATGTTAGGCTTTCTATACCCAGCACAAAGATGTGTATTGTGAATAATATTTCTAACAATGTATTCAATCACTCAAATATTCAGTTATACAATGCATCTGAATTTGTATAATGTATCTCATTTAATATATTGATGTATGTATTTTTTTCCTTGTTGTGTGCTAGTGGATGTCAAAAATAAAGACCTATTCATGAACTACATAATTTAAGAACATTTATTTTCTTTTTTTAACTTCAAATAAACAAGTTTAATTGGTGAGTTAAAAATTAAATTAATTTAAATATTTCATCACATGATTATTAAATCAAGAGTCTGACAACAATTCCATCTAAAATATTCATTATTGTATATTAAAATAATAAACTCACATGAAAAGTCATTCTTATGAAATATTTTAAAGAGATGTATACTCACAAATTCAAACAAATATTAAGCTCATATTAGAAATATATTTTGAAGTAATGACCACTACTTGGTATATGTATACACACTTGTGTGAGAAAAGGTTTCGGGTTAATTACCATTTTGAAAGATGATTTTTTTTTTTTAATGACCTGCAGCTAGTATAAATTTCTTCTTCTTCTTCTCCTTCTTTCTTTTTTCTTTCTTTCTTTCCTTTTTTTTTTTTTATAGTTTTTCTAATTTCTAGATATTTTAAACGTATGTGACTGCATACATTGCATCTAAGTGTTATTTGAAGCCAAACATTATGACTAGTTCATGAATGATATAAATAAAGAAGATTCATTTTCCATTTTTCTTTTAATTTATATAAATAAATGAAATGATCAATGATTTATTTTTGTAATGACACAATGAATGGGTTAATGATTTTTGAGTGAAACATAGTAGAAATATGTGTATTTAAACACAGAGGTTCTGTCCAAAAAAAAGGGTTACAGATCAAATTTGCCCTGGAAGTATGCACGGTGGATCACATCTACACTGGAAGTTTTTTTGGTCCAATTTTGCTCCGGAAGTATGTAAAGAGTATCATATTGGCCCTTTACCGTTAAAAAACTCACGTTGACCGTTAATATTTTAACGGTAAAGGGCAAATATGATCCACTTTGAACACTTTCAGGGCAAAATTAGACCAAAAAATACTTCCGGGGCAGATGTGGTCCACCGTGCATACTTCCAGGGCAAATATGACCTTTAACAAAAAAAAAAAAAAAACACGGAAACATAAGGTTAGGCTTAATTAATACTTTGGAGGATCATTTTTAATTAATGAAGGGCAATCGGTCTAAATCTCATATACCTAATGTATCTAATTTTTCTATTTTCAAATCTATAGTCATTATAAATTGCGGCATAAATTAGTATATCTTATAGTTTGTATTGCAACATTAATGAACATTACGTGATAACAAATTTGAGAAAAATAATACATTTTTACAACAAAGAGGCATGAACAAGTCAAACAAAATTTTAAATGTCATTCAATTTATAGCTAACACTCATAAAAATGGTTAAGCCATCATATTGTATCGTTTGCATTTAGGATGTAGAACTAAAGTTTAGTACTTTTTACTTAGATATTTGTTATGGCTAAATGAAATGCTTGCCATAAAGAACTTCATTAAATGTTATAGTTGTTTTGCCAATTTAAGCTCACAATAGTCTTTCATGGTTGCATAAATCCGAAAAAAGGCCAGTCCTATCCAGTCCCTGAGATTGCCATAGTCCGAGAGAGGACAAGATGGGATGAGACAAAACTGTCTCCATTTTTTTCTAGTGCACATAAGTATCTTCCGATTGGGTTCTCAAATCACTTTACAGTAAAAACCATTAAAAGTAAATAGGAATTTTGGGTGTATAAAGGAGTTTTGCAAGAAGGGCAGGTCACTACTACAAAACAGAGTTTTCACGTCACAAATTTTGGACTTTTCACGTCACTTTTTGGTGTGACATAAATTCAAGTGACGTGGAAAATTGGACTTTTAACATCACACCAAAAAGTGACGTGAAAATTCATCTTTTTCACGTCACAAATTATAAAAATTGTGACGTTGTTTGTCCAAAATTAGATTATATTGATAAAGATATGACAGAGAAACCACATCACATTTTACAAATTTGTGACATGGTTTCAAGAAACCATGTCACACATTACATAAAATGTGACGTGGTTTCTGGAGAAACCACATCACACATTTATAAAATGTGACGTGGTTTCTTGAAACCACGTCACAAATTGGTAATGTGTGACATGGTTTCTTGAAACCATGTCACAAATTTGTAAAATGTGACGTGGTTAGTTTTTTTTTTTTTAAAAACGATGGTTTAATTAACTTATTTTGATTTCCCAATCTGTATTCATTGCAAATGTCACAGAAATAGATATAATGCAAATCAACGGTATACATTATTCACACAACATGTATACATAGCTATATTATAACTAAATCAAACTAAACATATATATACACACACAAAAAATTCCATGTTTACACAACAAAGACATTGTAAATTTTATAAGATAAAAACGAACAATTTCCAAATTAGTATGAACATTCCAAAAATGAAATGTTTCATAATACATCTAACAAAATTATACTTTACTAACCCATAAATATTCTCCATTCTCGTTATAATAACTCAGAGCTTTTCAATGCATAATACCTTGAAAGGAACACACAATCAGTCTTGCAGAACAACTCATTTTATCCAAGAAAGTTATGATTTGCCTCACACTTTCTTGAACTTTTTAAAATAAAAGGTTGCTTATAAATAATCTATTCTAATTGATTTTTCCTTATTCTTAATGATTAATAACTTCAGGAATCATTCTCTTCTACAGTCATAATCAATCATAATCAAACTTGACACTTTAACACTATGAAACAAAGTTTCCTTTAATTTAAAATTTCTCAGGATAAGTTTTCATGATAATTTTCTTGCCACAATTAAATCAATCTAAAATATAATTTAATAGCTAGGAATTTAATTACATAAAATGAGCTTTTAACTATTCATTCCTTCAAGGCCATATACTTGTTTCACACTCAATTTAACCCAAGGTACACTCATAACCATCCAGAATATTAAATATATTTAGCACACCTAAAATTCAAGTAAGCAATACTAGTTTATTCAATCTCGATAATGCTTATTATTTGTCTCTCATCCATTACATCAAACACCTTGTAGGCATTTAGGATTAACTTGTAACACAACAACCCCAATATATAAGCTACAAACAGCAAAAATGAATATGCCTTTATGTATCAATTAAATGTCCTAGAGTACCTAAAAATCAATTTCCTTACCATAGTTAATATTAATTCCTTTTTGCGTCTATAATAAATTTATTAGCCTAAATTCCAATAAACTAACATTATAACTCCTTTTATTTCCCTAAATCAGCGATAATCTAAGAGCAAAGGAAAAACTTGGGCTGACCACACACATAACAAATCATAAAGAAATGAATGAAGGAAGGAAAAGAATGGAACACCTAAACCCATGTAAGCAATAGACAGTTAAAGAGGAATTAAAATACACCTTCATTCCACTATGCAAGCATCAGTAAGGAAAAGTTACAGACATACCTAAGCTTTCACAAAATCTTAACCAACTCCTCAAAATCTTTCACAAAACTCCTTAACCAAAGCTTAAACTTGTTTTTGACCGGTTTAGAAGCTTCAAAATTCCCTAGCACCCAGATCGATCCTCGCACAAAATCGCTCAAACCGAAGGAGTTAAGGGTAGAAATAGGAGAGAGGGAAGTCACCTGAACTCAACCCAGTACTTGCATGGGTCGTCGGAGCTCCACACCGCCGTGAATCACCGTCGTTGAGGGGGGGAAGTTGGGGGGCTGGGGGGAGCTGTGGGGGGGAAGCTGGGGGGCTTGAGGGATTTGGAGGAAGCTGAGGGCGCGGGATCTGAAATATTGGGGGTGTGGGAGTGGAAAGTGTTTCAATTTAAAAAAAAAAATTTCTGTGACTTTCAACGTCACACTTTAAATAAAGTGTGACGTTGAAAGTCACAGAAATTTTTTTAAAAAATATTTTAAAAAAAAATTCGTGACTTTCCATGTCACACTTAAATTTAAGTGTGACATGGAAAGTCACGAATTTTTTTTTTAAATATTTTTTTTAAAAAATTTCTGTGACTTTCAACGTCACACTTAATTTAAGTGTGACATGGAAAGTCACCAATTTTTTTTTAATTTTTTTTTAAAAAAATTCGTGACTTTCAACGTCACACTTAAATTAAGTGTGACGTTGAAAGTCACGAATTTTTTTAAAAAAAAATTTTAAAAAAAAATTGGTGACTTTCCAGGTCACAATTAAATTAAGTGTGACTTGGAAAGTCACCAATGTTTTTTTAAATATTTTTTTAACAAATTTCTGTGACTTTCAACGTCACACTTAATTTAAGTGTGACGTTGAAAGTCACCAATTTTTTTTTAAAAAAAAATTGATGACTTTCCACGTCACACTTAAATTAAGTGTGACGTTGAAAGTCACAGAAATTTTTAAAAAAATATTTAAAAAAAATTGGTGACTTTTAACATGACACTTAATTTAATTGTGACATGGAAAGTCACCAATATTTTTTTTTAAATTTTGTTTTAAAAAATTCATGACTTTCAACGTCACACTTAATTTAAACGTCACACTTAATTTAAGTGTGACGTTGAAAGTCACCAATTTTTTTTAAAAAAATTTTAAAAAAAATTGGTGACTTTCCACGTCACACTTAAATTAAGTGTGACGTTGAAAGTCACAGGAATTTTTTTTTTCGTTTTGTAACATACAACGTCACACATATTTAAAGTGTGACGTTAAAACTTTCAACGTCACACTTTAAATTATGTGTGACGTTGTATCTCCCTCCATCTCCAACTTAAGTACGAAAATGCCACCGCATTTTTTTTTCATGTCACTTTTATAAATATGTGACGTTAATTGGTGACATGAAAAGCCTGTTTTGTAGTAGTGGGTATTCCAATACCTATCAATTGATTTATATAATAGCCTCTAATTTAAACCACAAGAAATATCGCACAACTGAGATTCTAAGAATTCACATAAATAAATAAATATTCTATTTAAAACATAAAAATAGCAAAGAATGCAATTGGAAGAGAGAATAATGCAATAAAATACGCTATATGTAGGTTTCAATTTCCTTTTTCTTGTTTCTTCCAAAATTTCGCTTGCACAAAACAAATTGCATATCAATCTAACTCTAAGAAATTGAAATTAAGCATGATAGTCGATATTTATGTTCACTATCTTGTACAAAAACACACATATCTATACATGCAATCTCTAGATGCAAAAAGATTTCAAGTTCATAATCTAAAGTTGAACAGAAAGAGAGAGGAAACAGTATTAACCACTTTCAACTAGATGGCGAAGGTAATAGTGAAGAAGAAGGTGAAGCTTAGGAAGCGAGTGCTGATGAAAACTCGGATTCCCAAAACTGTAAGCCAGGGACAATGAGCCAACGATGGGGGTAAAATCAACAATGAAAACACTGATGATTCAAACCTGAGAACATTCAGAAATCTCTATTGGGGACTGATGCTGATGATGAGGCTTGATGTTCGAAGGTAGAGGAGGAGGGTGATGAGGAGGATAACCAAGAGACGAGAATGAGAGGCCTTGGCCGAAAGATGAGAGATGAGAGAGGGTAAGAGGTAGAGGCTTAAGGACTTAGGGTCAAGAGGCAATATGAGAGAGGATGGTCTGGGTGGGATTTTTTTTACCCAAAGGCTGGGTGGGTTAGCTAGTTAGCATTCGTTTTTTCTTAATAATTTGTATTTGGAAGAGACCGGGATGGGACGACCCCACATACTAACTCTCATCCCCTCTTAAAGGATTATTTGGTCCCGTTCCAGTTTGTCTCGTCTCGAATTGACCTAGACCAGGACCGGACGGACGTGACGAGACAACTTTGATCATCCCTAACAAAATCTCCGACCACATATTCATAAAATTATGTTAGTCATTATAATCTAAATGGAAAAAGAAAACAATTCACAATTTCAAAAGAAGATGCATCCACCACTTCTTATTACACACCAATACTCATTCACAAGCAACATAAGCAAATACACATACCTCAAGCTCTCTCACTAAATGAATATGAAGGAGTGAGTTGGTGAGAATTACTAACTACAACAAAGTCAAGCAAAGGAGAAAATTCAATAGAACAAAAATGAAATCAACCCCTTTCAAAAGAATGAGTTGATTGAAAACTATAGAGAATCAGCCAATTTTTTATAGTGACACCCTAAAAGAAAGATGCGTTTGTATATAGGGTGTGTTTGGATTGGCTTTTTTTTAGAAGGACTTTTTTAGAAGGATTTTTGGAAAAAAATCAGATTGTAAGAAGTGATTTATGTTTGGATTAGTAATGTTAGAAGTGACTTTTTTTCAATCTGACTTTTAAAACTTGTTTGGATGATTATTTTGAAAAGTAAGTTTAGATGAAAAATTACTAAAAGGGCATTATTATTATTATTATTAAATAATACATATATAATATGCATATATTCTTATAGTTTATAAAGAAAAAGTGAAATTTAGGGCTTTTTGAGGATTTTAAAGGCTTAGTTTCTCACTTATTTTAAGGAAAATAATTTTAAAAAAAAATTATATTTTTAGCTTAAAGGAGGATATTGTTGGAGAAAATAGTTAGAGATTATTATGGTAAATTTTTAAAGATAAAAAGGAAATTTTATATTAAAAGAAAATATCTTATTTGAGAATTTTAGGGGTCTAATAGTTTAATTTTCCTACCCACTTTATTAAATAACACATAATAAAAGGCGTGGGACCCATCATTCTTCCTCTTTCTCTCTCCAAGAAGTCCTTTTTCAGCTGAAAAAGCCATTTCATCTATCTTTTGGCTTTTTCAGGTGAAAAAGTCCTTCTGGAGCAGAAGTATTTCTCCACCTGAAATCAACCCAAACATAACTTTTATCCTAAAAATGACTTATCCGGCCAAGAAGTCCTTTTGGGTCCAAAAAAGCTATCCCAAACATACACATACACGCCTGTTTGTAGTGTGAATAATGTTTGAGTTTCTTAAAAATTTGGAGGATGATTTTGAATTGATAAGAGGATCTGGTCTAGGCTTTAAATGTACAACATATTTAATCATTCCAAAGTTAAGTAATATAGTGTATCTGATTGTATACACTGTATCTATTTTTTCCTTGTTAAGTGCTAGTGGATGCCATTTATTTACTTTTTTCACCTTATAATAAATAAGTTTAAATGGTGAGTTAAAAACATGAGAGAATGAGTTTGAATTGATAAGAGGAGATGATCTACACTTTGAATGCACAATGTATTTAATCATTCCAATGTTAAGTTATACAATGTATCTGAATGTGTACAATGTATCTAATATAGTATACATTGCGTCTATTTTTTCTTCTTGTGTGCTAGTAGATGCCAAAAACTAAGAGTGGTTCATAATATACATGAATGAAGAAATTTACTCTCTTTTTTCCACTTCAAATAAATGAGATTAAATGGTGAGATAAAAAAATAAATTAATTTAAATATTTCCACATCATTGACTATAAAATGTACATTCTCTTTTACAAGTTTTATCATTTAGTCACACTACAAAGAGACAAGAACAATAAATCTAATTTGGGTGAAGGCCAAGGGCAAAACTACCAACGTTAATTTGTCAAAAGTGTGTCCGGCGGTACCATATCAAAATTTCAGTTTAAAAATACCTATAATGATTATAAAATAGTCCACAAATACCAAAACCATCAACTAACCATAACGTCTGTTATCTTTTTTAAGTGAGTTCCACCTGTGTCCAACTGTCCCACTAGTTACATTTCCATTTTAGATCAAAGTCCAAATAAAGTTTGTCATTGAATTGAGATTGTTAGAGTACTAGTAGTGTCGATGGTGAGGGGGAGAGGAATCGAGAGACAACTTTTGTTAAATGAAAGTATCTTTTTAAGGGTGTAATTATCGATGGTAAGGGGGAGAGGAATCGAGAGACAACTTTTGTTGAATGAAAGTATCTTTTTAAGGGTGTAATACAATATTTTTGAGTGTGATGTGTTATGTTTTCTTTGAGGAGTATACCGAGAAGGTGACAAATTTATGGACACATGAATATGGGTGTAGGTCACACTAAAAAAATTAACAATCATTTGGTGAGGTTAACAATCATAGTGCTTTTGCCTCATTTTCAAATTTCCATATATATTTTTGCATATAAATTTTAATATGGTGCTGGACGCATTTTTAAAAAATTAACGTGGATATTTTAGCCCCTTCATACATCTAATTTATTTTATCTCTTACAATTTAATTTCTCAGAACATTCTATCTAAATATTCATCATACAGTATAAAGAGAAACTCTCATAAAAGGACATTCTTATGAAATTTATTTCTAAGACATTCTCACAATATTAAACAAACAATAAGTTCATGTTCAAAAAATATTTTTCAATAATAACCACTGCATGGTATAAGTGTAATGTCTGGAATTTTACTGCTATATTATAACATTTTAATTGAATTATAACCACTTTCTAATGTCAGAAGCCCAAAAATACGTAAAAATTTAAAAGTTTTTCTTACTAAACAGTGTTCCAACTTTATTGCAGTTGGAATGGGCTTTTCAGACAAATTGAAATAACTTAAAACTCTTTATAAAATAAAGTGGTTAATAAAACAATTAAAAATACACTAACCCTCTTAAGGGAGTCTATTCATAATTCATAATACTTACGAAATTTGAAACTCTTAATAAATTTATACAATTATATTTTCTATACTCTCTACTATTAATTTAATAACTTTAATTTTACAACATATACAAATAACCTTATTGAAATATTTACTACCTCTTGTTTTTCAACTTATAATTCTAATTTCTTCGTCTACTCTTCTTCCCCAGCTATCTTCTTTCAACCTGTTAAACTGAAAATGTTTGGGGAAGGGGGTGAGATTGGAAATCCCAATAGCAGTTTCTTTCATTAACTTATATTATCATGCTAGCATTGACATGTATTAATTTCATAAACCTGAACAAATAAAACAATTATACATACTTCCTGCGCTCAATGCTCTGCCAGCCACTATTAACAATATATTCGTTAACTAGTGGAGGCCTCACCTGCAGGATTTCTCGTTATAACTATCCCGTTATAACATAACTGAACTGGCAAAGGGGGTGCGACCCACCTAAGCCTGGAGTACTCCATAAATCTCTATGCAGGAATTAACAAGGTATTCCACCTTCATGCATAATGTAAACTTGAAACAGATATTATAAAATAATACATGCAATTTAATTGTTACTGAAATAAACTGCTACCTGAATTCCAAGCTTAGACCTTATCTGCTCCTTTCTTTCCACTGATCTTCTCAATTTAGGTTACTATCAAGACCTATTGACATTTAATATAAATAATAAATTAATACCTAAACTTCTATATAATTATTCAGCGTCTCTCTCGAACCTTAATTTAATTAGTACTACCCAAAGCTTGTCTTCTAGGCAAATTATGTTTTGCTTATATTTATTTAGAATTATAACCATTGAGATACCTTAATAATTTATTTATATTGAATTTTCTTAATATCAATGTTTAATCAATAATTTTTGTTAAAACTATTACGATCAAGTTACGTCCCATAACAATAAACAATCTTCATTAAATACCGTTTTCTCTTAACATTCAACATAAGCTTAAACTATTAGAACACTTCAAGCAATCATAACACAAATACTTAGAAATCTTAATTTCTTTCTTTAATCAATTTGAATCTTTTAAAATCACTTATCTAGCCTTTAGATTATTCAAAACAGAATTCTAACTTCTTTATACTTGAACAGCCTTGCTTCATTATAACCTTTAATCAACTCTATTTTCTATCTTCTTTAGTTATTTTCAAAAGTCACTCTCATATCTAAATTGAACCAAATTAGGGAAGTAATCATCCCTCACAGCAGAGCATAAACATTAATAAATTCATAGTCTCAAGTCACACAATAACATCTTTCAGCCTTTAAGACAATCATTTCCTCTAACTTCAGAATATCCTAAGTCCCTTTATCATTTAAAATCCCCAACTTTCGAAATAAAAGAAAATGCCCCACCATCCTTAACTTCTACCCAATTTCTTAATAAATCATACAACTATCTCCACCTTACATTTCAATATACCTTGCCAGATAAATTTTTCCTTAAAATCTAAGATTCTCATCCACACCTCTTTGAAGACATAAAATTAACTTCTTCACGAAATATAGTATCAATCAGAAACATTTCACCCAACCAGAGCATCCCACGCGAGTCTTCCAATTCCAAATTGCATCACCCACAAAGCCACTTCACTTGATCAAATTGAATTATGGATTAAAATCCTCAGAACAACCTTCCAAAAATTCCCAATAACACCTAACATGTTGCATTTCCTGATAACTAATTATCTAATACCTCAAACATTCAAATAGCCATATCCAATAAACTTAGGAAATGATTCCAGATTTCCCAATCATACTTCCTACCTAAATCTTCCAACTACATAACCATGTTCAAACCTTTATCTTAAAGTCCCTATACAGGATTTAAACTTCTACAAGAATTATACCACACTTAGAGACATTAAAACATCACACTTAAATCATAACAACCATAACCAGTTCCTAGCTCTTAAATATACTTCAAATAGCAGCCCCTGCTCTATGAAGAGTATATGAGCTTTCTCAAAGTCCTCAAGAATTTAGAAAATTCCAGATTACTTAATAAGACTCCCAGTATACTCAACAATACCCAACAGTGCTTGAACATGAATTTCTTAACATTACTAATCCTAACTACAACTTTTCTAAATTTCTAACCACTTTCCTCTTTCCTAAGGAGAAATAATCAACCACCATCAATTCAAAGCTCAATTTCTCCTTCTAAATACTTACTCCTTCCTCTACGATCCATAAAACTTAACTACAATATCCTTTTTCCTTAAATTGCAGCCAAACCATTAAAGAAAGACTGAAACTTATGTTTATGTCAGTTTTCTTCTTTTTTTTTCTATAAAACCAAATCATAATCCTCAAACTAAATTTCCATTAATCAAAGTCATCATATACTAACTCCCTATATATCTTTCTAATATCCTAAAACAGAACATTCACACATACCACAAGTTTCCCTCTTTTCCTATCATGAAACCAGCAGCCCAAACAAGCCCAGAAATTGGCTGATTGAGAGGGAAAAATTACAACAACTTCAGGCATCCAATTAACCACTAATTTTACCAAATTAAATATCACAAACTCCTCCTCCTTGTCACTGGAATTTGTTAGATAACACAGCCAAGGGAATAATAAAAACCACACAATTTCACACTCAACCAGAAACAACCAACCATCACCCAAAGCTCACAATTTTTTCCTCCCTTACTTCATCTACAACCCGTCAGCCAGCAAGCAGAAAAACAATAGAAAATTCCACAATTCCATACACTCCACCAAACTTTAACCCTTCACCGTTATCACTAATCTAATCATTCCTAATCCAAAATCAGAAACAGAAATCCCAGAGAAATAGCACCCCTATTCGGCCAGAACAGAGCAAGATACGGGAGGGAGCAGAATTTAATCACATCAAGCAACAAATCAATTTAACCCAATAAACACCAGAATCAATGACCATAAAGAAGAGAAAATTCGAATGGACATGAAGAACAAGAATTCGGCTGAACAGGGCAGAGGCAGAGGAACAATTATTCAAAAATTTCTAAACTTCAGAAATTCAAACGTGCCTTAGCACCTGATGACCCTAAGCTACTCCTAATCATGATTTATTTAAGCTTTCATTCGAATTTCCTCCAGAGATCAACAAGAACAAGCTCGGGTGAACAGTACAAGGAAAAAGAAATTTGAAAGAAATCTGAATCAAGCTACTTCACTCCTCAAATTCATCCTTGGGGTTTGTTAATCAGATCCTAAGGTTCATATTTATGAATTCAGAAGGTTCTAAAACCCCTAATTTCGAATCGATTTACCCCCTAACCTCGCTGAAATCGGCCTAAAAAGAGAAGAAAACGAGGGGAAAAGACTCACCCACAACTTCTCCAAGCTTCCTGGGCGTCTTCGTCGCGATTCGTCATCGATCACCGCCGTCTCCGTCGACTGAAACCGCTGCGTGCTCGGAGGAACAAAGAACGACGCGAGAGAGAGAGAATGAAGGAGGGAGTATATGTGTATATTCAGATTTGAGGGAGAAAGGAAATGAATTGGAACATATATGGCAGATACACGTGTGTGGTATATATTAAAAAGAGACTGATATTTTTATTTTATAAGCATTTTCCTATCTTGCCCTTCTCTTTATAATTGAAGATATTTTCAACTAGGGGCAGATATTGTCTTTTACATTTTCTATTTTCTATTTTTCTCTTAAATCATAACTTTATTTATCATTATCATTTAGATATAGACCTAAATCTGTTCCCAAAATAATTTTTCTAGATATGTTTTTATTTCTAAATTCATTTATAAGACTTTTTAAATAACAAACGATACCCTAATATTCTAAATATTTCCTTATTTAAATTTATCTCATAACTATTTTTCCTTAACTAATATAGAAAATAAGCTTTAAAAAGTATTAAAAATGCAACTGACCTCATAAATTTATTTATAAGGCTGTTTAATTTTTATATACCATCCCAAGACTTTAAAGAAACCCTTATTATCTCTTTTCTCCAAATTAAGTTTTACCTTCCAATTATTTCTCTATATTCCTTCAAAGAAAATAATCCTTAAAATTATTAAAAATACCTAGATATCATAATTTATTTTTCATTGCTTTTCAACATTTAATTAAATTTCTAAAATCTTAAATAATTTCCTATTTCCTATTTTCTAAAATTTGGGATGTTACAATAAGCACTCACACTTGTGTGTGAACAAGTGATTTAATCATGTTCTAATACGCCTTGGGGGATTAAATCAAGATAATTACCAAGAGATGCACTATAGTGGCACAACTTTGAATCTTTTCGTTAAGGAGCCATTTTAACTACCTAGAAAAACTAAATATTTAGAAAATGCAATAATAAAATGGGGCAATATTACAGAAATAGCCTATAGCGGCGCTTTTTTTGACCCAATAGCAGCGCTTTCTAAAGCACCACTATAGCCAGCGCCGCGATAGGTCAAATGACCTATCGCGGCGCTTACTAAGCACCACTATAGATAGGCCTAGCTATAGGTGTTAACCTTTAGAAATTTCACACATCTCACACATTTTTCACATGTTTTAAGCTCATATATGCCTGCTAATATGCTTGTAAGGAAGAACATCATGTGAAAATGTGTGAACTCCTATCACCTCAAGATTGAGAAGAATTGATGATTTCCCTCTCTAATTTGTAGGAAAAAGAAGAAGAAATTAAGAGTGAAGAAAAAGGGAAGCAAGGATAACAAAGCAAAGTTAAAGGAGGCATGACTGAGCTTCTGGCTGCAGCGACAACACTTGCTAGCTGCAGCGAACCATTGGCAAAAATTGGGTCCTCTTCTCTGCCTACCTGGCTGCAGCGAGAACATCTTCTCGCTGCAGCGAGAAACCCTTTCAAGAGAGCTTTCCTCTCTGTTTGCTTGGCTGCAGCGAGAACATCTTCTCGCTACAGCGAAGACGCGTCAGTTCTGCTGCGCGTTTTGGGTCTGAAACACACAAAAAGAAGGGGATAAAAGCTAGGGTTGGCCGAATTTGAAGGAGAGAACACTTTGGGCACGAGTTGGGAGCTGAGAAACACCAAGAAGGAGCTAGAGAAAGCTTGGAGAAAGATTTGGGAGCTTGGGAGAAGTGGAATCTTTGAGCTTGAGGAAGAAATTTCTTGTGGTTGCTTCTCTTCTTCTCTTTTCTCTTCTTCATTTCTCTTGCTTATTTCTGAGCATTGTGATGTATTTGAAGATGATTGTTGATACTTCTTGTGTTATGAGTAGCTAAAATCATATTCTAGGTCTATTTTGAAGCTTGTATGGATTGACATCTATGATTTCCTTTCCTATTGCTAAATTAATGAATGTTATGTTATGGTTTTAGCTTGTGCCTATGGTTTTCTAAGTGGTGGCCAACATTTAGATTGTTGCTTAACTAATGGCTTGAGAGAGCATTAATTAGGGAAAGAACTAGGCTAAAACCAAGCTTGTCTTGCAATTTTAACTAATTGGAAGTGTGTTGGTGAGATAGAGATATTCACTAACCAAGTTTTGTGAAAATTGAGGTTGGGTGATTAAAGAGACTAATTGGTAATAGCATGTAGTAAGAGATTATGCATGTTAATATCAATTAAGGTTTGAATAGGCTTGAGAGAGCTATTTGAACACAAGAGACTTCAAACAATAACATAATAGGCATTAATTAGCATTTGGGAAGGGGAAATTAGGTATCATGAAATGCAAGTGGATAAATAGGTCTAGGCTCTTCTCATTGTGTTGAATTTCGTTGCAAGTGTTCTATTTTACAATTACATCTTCTTTAGTCATTTTAACTTTATTAAATCATTTGCCTATTGCCCATTGCTAATTTTGAATATAATGAATTTAATGAACTTGCTTTTAACGCGGTCCTAGTGGAACGACAACCCTTTCTTGAACTATACTACTTAAACGTGACCCGTGCACTTGCGGTAGCAATCAATGGCGAACAAGTTTTTGGCGCCGCCGCCGGGGATTGTGTTTTAAGTCACTTAAGAGTTCATTGAGTACATTGTGAGCTTGATTATCTTTGGGCTTTTTCTTGTCCTTTGGTAACTGAAACTGTGTTATTTCTACTTACTTGTCTAGTTAGAGATAGCATTGCTTGAGTTACTTTGTTTAAGTGTTGTGATAAGTTTGATACTTGTGGGATCCTCTTGTGTTTGTAGGTACTCGCTCCAACTGCATGCAACGAGATTTGGAGGTGGCTCTTGATCTAGATCCACACCAACCACTACTGTTGGAACCACCTATTCAACCGGAGGAACCAATTCAACCACCTGTGCAAGACCCGCCCATTCAACCTGAAATGGCTGGTCAAGTTGCAGAAGATGAAGATATCTCTATGGAGGAGTTCTTGGCGAGAGAGGAAATCACTTATTCCTCTAGTATTAGACTCCCGAACATCACTGCAAGGAACTTTGAGGTTAAGCCGGTGATGATTCAGATGCTCCAACTTATGGGTACCTTTAATGGTACTAAGATTGAAGACCCGGTTGAGCACCTCACCAAATTTGTTCAGATGTGTAGCAATTTCAAGAATCAAGGAGTTTCTACGGATGCATTGCGTCTTCGCCTATTCCCCATGTCTCTAGGGGGTGAGGCACTTGCTTGGCTAAATTCCCTTCCGGCGAATTCCATCACCAATTGGGATACTTTGGCAACTAAGTTCAAGGCCCGGTTTCTTCCTACTGATTTGAGGGCTATTCAAAGAGGTGAACTCCTTACCTTCCAGCAAGAGCCCAGTGAGACATTTTATGAAGCATGGGAGCTTTTCAAGGATATGTGGAGGAATTGTCCTAGCCATGGTCAACATATCTTTGTTCTACTTGCTGCATTTCAAAAGGGCTTGAATGAAGCCACAAAAATGATGTTGAACACGGCAGCTAGGGGAGAAATCACAAAGTTGAGAACTTCGGAACTCCAAGAATTGTTTGAGAACTTGGCTGCTAACACAATGCAATACAGAAGCAGTTCTGGTGATAACAGTGCAATTAGTGCTCAACTAGAAGATCTGACAAAGCAATTCAAAAAGTTTCAATCGAAGATAGAAACTCATTTACCTACAGGTGTGCATGCACTTCAGAGCTCCATTTAATCCTGTGAGAATTGTGGAGAGGATCATCCTTCTCAAGATTGCCATCATACTATGGAATCGCTCAATTACATGAACAATTCTAATAGGGCCCCTCAAGGAAATCCCTACTCTAACACTTACAACCAAGGGTGGAGAAACCATCCAAACATGTCATGGAAAAGTGGTCCAAGTCTTAATCCGCCTCAAGCTTCTTCTTCCTCATACCGACCACCGGTACCTCTCGGATATGTGGCACCTCAACAAAAGCCACTAGATGAGTCAAAGATTGAGAAGTTGCTCTCTCAAATACTTGCCAACCAAGAGGTGACCAATACCAAGACTTCTCTTCATGACACGGCTATCAAGAACCTTGAAGTGCATATGGGTCAATTGGCCTCTCAAGTCAATACATTGATTAGACAAGGGTTACCAAGTGATACCGTTCCCAATCCAAAAAGGGACGGGAAGGAAGATTGTCAAGCAATCACTTTGAGGAGTGGTAACATTGTGGATAACTCCTTTGTGCCAACCAAGAAACCTCATGTTGCTCAAGAACCTAAGGTAGTTGAAGTTGATGAGGATGAGCACGTTGATGAAGACATTGTGGTTGAAGGGGATGATACTAAGAAGAGGAAGATAGTTGATGAAAGTCTTGATGAATTTGTTCAGGATCCTAAGGAGACCAAAGCCAAAGGTGAAGAAAAGAAGCAAAAGACTACCTCTTTCTCCATTACACCTCCTCTACCTTATCCTCAAAGATTCAAGAAGAAAGAGGAGGATACTCAATTCAAGAAGTTTGTGGAGATGTTTAAGCAACTACATGTCAATATTCCATTTGCCGAAGCATTGGAGAATATGCCTAAATATGCCAAATTCTTGAAGGATGTGCTATCTAAGAAAAGGCGTTTTAATGAGTTTGAAACAGTTGCTCTAACTGAAGAATGTAGTGCGGTCATCCAAAGGAAGCTACCGACTAAGTTGAAAGATCCGGGGAGTTTCTACATCCCATGCAACATTGGCACAAATTTCAATGGCAAAGCTCTTTGTGATTTGGGAGCTAGCATCAATCTTATGCCACTTGCTGTTTTCAATCAGTTGGGACTAGGTAAACCACGGCCTACTACGGTCACTCTACTCTTTGCCGATCGTAGCACCGCCCGCCCGAGAGGTATTGTAGAAGATGTCTTGGTTAAAGTTGATAAATTCATATTTCCTGCGGACTTTGTTGTGTTGGATTGTGAGGTTGATTGGAAAATCCCTATCATTTTGGGGAGACCATTTTTGGCTACGGCAAGAACCCTTATAGATGTTGAAAAAGGGGAGATCACTTTAAGGGTGAATGATGAGAAGGTGATTTTCAACATGTCTAAGGCTTTAAAATTTCATGATGATGAATCTAGTGAATGCTTTATGGTGGATATGCTTGATTCGGTTGTTCAAGAGGAATCTTATGAGCCTATGATCAAGGACCCTTTGGAGGCGTTTCTTATTGGTGAAAAGAATCTTGAAGATTTCAATCAAGAGGAGCTTAAAGGGATATTTAGTATGGAAGCCTTTCCTCCATCTAGGTTCAAGCCATTTGAGCCTTTAGATGTATCTCAAGCATTACAATCTCCATTGAAGCCATCTATTGAAGTTGCACTAACTTTTGAGATGAAGCCTCTTCCCTCACACTTAAAGTACGCCTATTTGGGTGATTCTAAGTCTTTGCCAGTAATTATCTCTTCTACCCTCTCAAGTTTGCAAGAGGAGAAATTGCTAAGAGTATTGAAGGCGCATAAGAGAGCTATTGGGTGGACCATAGCTGACATTAAGGGTATTAGCCATTCTCTTTGTATGCACAAAATCTTGTTGGAGGAAAATCACAAGCCTTCTATTGAGCATCAAAGGCGACTAAATCCAGTAATGAAGGAGGTTGTGAAGAAAGAAATCCTTAAATGGCTCTCTGCAGGAATTGTTTATCCCATCTCTGATAGTTCATGGGTGAGCCCAGTCCAATGTGTTCCTAAGAAAGGGGGCATAACTGTAGTGGCTAACACCCAAAACGAACTCACTCCCACTCGCACTGTGACCGGGTGAAGGATTTGCATGGACTACCGGAAGCTCAACAATGCTACACGCAAGGATCATTTTCCCTTGCCATTTATTGATCAGATGCTCGACAAGTTGGCCGGGAAAGAATACTTTTGTTTCCTTGATGGCTACTCCGGCTACAACCAAATAGCCATCGCTCCGGAGGATCAAGAAAAGACAACTTTCACTTGTCCTTATGGCACATTCGCTTTCAAAAGGATGCCATTTGGGTTATGCAATGCACCTGCCACTTTCCAACGGTGCATGATGTCTATCTTCTCCGATATGATTGAGCATACTATTGAGGTATTCATGGACGATTTTTCAGTCTTTGGTGATTCGTTTGACTTATGCTTGGATAATTTGGATCAAGTGTTGCAAAGATGTGAGGAAACTAATCTTGTGCTAAACTGGGAGAAATGCCACTTTATGGTGAAGGAAGGAATTGTTTTGGGCCACAAGGTTTCTAAAGATGGCTTAGAGGTGGACAAAGCCAAGATTGCCGTGATTGAGCAACTACCTCCACCTACAAATGTCAAAGGTGTGAGGAGCTTTCTAGGCCATGCGGGATTCTATCGCCGCTTTATTAAAGACTTCTCTAAGATTACCAAGCCTCTTTGTGCCTTGCTCGAAAAAGATGTGCCGTTTGTTTTCAATGAAGAGTGTATTAAGGCATTTGAGGAGCTCAAGCAAAGGTTGGTGACTGCTCCTATCATTGTTGCTCCGGATTGGGGTCTCCCATTCATTGTGATGTGTGATGCCAGTGATTATGCCGTAGGAGCTGTTTTGGGGCAAAAGAAAGAGAAGATTGTACAACCAATATACTATGCTAGCAAGACCCTTGACGGTGCTCAAGTTAATTATACTACTACAGAGAAGGAGATGCTTGCAATAGTTTTCGCTTGTCAGAAGGTCCGATCTTACATTGTGGGAACTAAGGTGATTGTCTATACAGACCACTCTGCTCTGAAGTATCTGCTTACCAAGAAAGATTCCAAGGCTAGGTTGATCCGATGGGTACTCTTACTCCAAGAATTCAACTTGAACATCCTAGACCGCAAGGGAACTGAGAATCAAGTGGCTGATCATTTGTCTAGGTTGAGTACTGAGGCTCAATTTGATGAAAGTGAAGGGATTAACGCATCTTTCCCAGATGAGCACTTGTTCTATGTGGATGCATCTTCAACTCCGTGGTATGCCGATTTTGTGAATTACCTAGTCTGTGGAGTTCTACCTCCGGATCTCAATTCCCACCAAAAGCGCAAGTTCTTGCATGATGTGAAGAAGTATTTCTGGGATGAACCATATTTGTTTAAACGATGCCCTGATCAACTGATTCGCCGTTGTGTACCTGAAAATGAACAACCAGGTATTCTCCATGGTTGCCACTCCTCTGATTATGGTGGCTACTTTGGAGGCGAGAAAACTGCTGCTAAGGTGATTCAATGTGGTTTCTTTTGGCCTACTCTATTCAAGGATGCCTACACATTTGTTTTGCAATGTGATAGATGTCAAAGAGTGGGTAATATTTCGAGAAGGGATGAGATGCCTTTAACCAACATGCTTGAAGTAGAGCTTTTTGATGTTTGGGGAGTTGATTTCATGGGGCCATTCCCTAAGTCTTTCACCAACGAATATATTTTGGTTGGAGTGGACTATGTTTCAAAGTGGGTGGAAGCATCGGCGTGTGTGACCAATGATGCCAAAACAGTCATTAAGTTCCTCAAGAAGAACATTTTCACAAGGTTTGGCACTCCAAGAGCCATTGTGAGTGATGGGGGAACCCATTTTTGCAATCACCAATTTGAAACTTTGATGAAGAAATATGGTGTTAAGCACAAGATTGCATTGTCTTATCACCCGCAAGCAAATGGCCAAGCAGAAATTTCTAACCGGGAAATCAAGAACATTCTTGAGAAGGTGGTGAATGTTATAAGAAAAGATTGGTCCACCAAACTGGACGATGCTTTATGGGCCTACCGGACGGCTTACAAAACTCCTATTGGGATGTCCCCATTTCGCCTTGTATTTGGTAAGGCATGCCATTTGCCCGTTGAGTTGGAACATGGTGCATATTGGGCTATCAAGAAACTAAATTTTGATCCTCAAGCTTGTGGAGAAAAACGTCTACTCCAACTCAATGAGTTAGATGAATTCCGGCTAGAGGCTTATGAGAGCTCAAGATTATATAAGGAGAAGACCAAAAGGCAGCATGACAAGGTCATTGTGCCTAAAATCTTTGAACCGGGACAACAAGTTCTCCTATTTAATTCAAAGTTGCGTTTGTTCCCTGGTAAGCTGAAGTCAAGGTGGTCTGGCCCTTTCACAGTTGTGAGTGTCTCTAAATCCGGCAATATGGAGCTAGAGAATGAAGTGGGAGATCGATTTTGAGCTAATGGTCAAAGGGTGAAACACTATTGGGGAGGACAGGTAGATTGAGTCATCTCTACCGTCTACTTGGATGATCAAGCCTGAAGCGGCAAAGTCAGGCTGAGGACTTAAAACCAAGCGCTTCTTGGGAGGCAACCCAAGCTCTTAAACTCATCTTTTCATTTTATTTTAGTTTGTTTTAGTCTTTAGAGTTATGTTTGATCTTTTGTTTTGGTAGGAGAGAAAGTTCACACTTGCTTCGATGATGGAAGATTGCCAAGGATTAAGGGATGCCATGGATTCAAGCCAAGAGACATTGCTTGCAAAAAGGAGAGCTCCAAAGGGGAGTATATGAACCTCTCTTTTATTCTAAACATGAATTTATTTGTTGCAAATGCAGTAGTACTGAGGCTACTGATGATACACTCTCTGTTATGGATTAATGGTTAGATATTCAGCATGCTTGATGATATTGTGTGGAAAATTTTGTGTGAAAAATGATATTTGTTGCTTGGGATGAATTGGAATGCTCTTGGCTGCTTGTTGAATGCTGTTGATTTGTTTTTGGGTGTTTTAGTTATGTGTGATATGATGCCTTGCCATGGTTTGATTGTTTATAAATTGAAGGCATTTACATATAAATTTAGGGGGAGAAAATCTCTGTCTCCTTCGCTGCAGCGAGCAAACTTGCTGGCTGCAGCGAAAGGCCCCTCCAGAAAATAGGGGGCCTCTGTCTCCCTGGCTGCAGCGAGAAACTTTGCTCGCTGCAGCGAGAAACTCCCCCATAAAACATTTCGCCTCTGCCTGCCTGGCTGCAGCGAGAAACTTTTCTCGTTGCAGCCAAATGCTCCCAGGAAATAAGCAGGCTCTGCCTGCTTAGCTGTAGCGAGAAACCTTTCTCGCTGCAGCCAAGAAGGCAAACCTGTATTTAAAAAAAATTATTAAAAAAAAAATAATAAAAAAAAATAAAAATATATATATAAATAATAATTGAAAACTAAAAAAAAATGTCTCCCATTTCCCCTTATGCCCTTTCTTTTCTTTTTCTATTCCCATCATACCCCATTGTACCTAGCCTCATTCACGGCTACATTCATTATCATTTTCATAACAGTAATTTCTTCCTCTTTACCCTAAGCCCTATTTTCATCTTCACCTTTCTTATCCACAGCCACCACATTTCGTCCCTGACAGCCCCCACCACTACCATCTTCCCCCACCACCTCGAACCACCCACTCCGGCCACAACCGGAATATTGCCCCCCTTCACCTTCATTTCCTTTCTCATTTCCTTAACACCATCACCACACAAATCCCTCATCCCCCTCTCGTCTCTCCATTCAACCTCCCTTATTCTCCGATTCCTTTCCATCTCCAGCGCCACTGCTCCTTCACCGCCTCAAATCGACCACCACTCACCTTCCACCTCGACTCTGGCACCAACCCCTCCCTCGTTGTTCGACAGATCCCTCCATTCTCATCGTCGTCACCGTCGAGCCTCCCACTTTTCCTCTCTGATTCATTGTTGTGGCTTGGGTGTAGGTAATTCCTTTTCCTATCATTAATCTTCCTCCGTTTCTTTAGGTTTTAAGATTCATCCTTTAGGTCAATTTCTGTTCAATAGTAAAGGGATAAAAAAAAATATATATATATATACAAAAATATGTTTGCAACTTGAATAATGTGTGCTTAAGGTTGGAACTCTCTAGGGATGTTATGAGATCAATTAGGCACTGTGATTTATGAATCTTGAACTTTGGCATTGCAATTTTTCTGGGTAGAACTGAAAATTTCCAACTACTCCTTCAAATGATAAAGTTCACTTGATGTATATTTATTTCCAAAGAGAAAATCTGACTTTGTCTCACTGCTGTCCCTACTTTCTGTTCAATTAAACCAGTGAATACAAAAGTCTCATTGTCCTATGGAAATTTATATACATCTCAATCTTGATGCATAAGCACGGTGTTCACTTGATCTCTGGCTACTTAAGATAAAGAGCAATTAGGCTTGAACAGGGGTGCCATTGGGGATTCATATGTGTAATTAATATGATCAAATATGCACTGGACTGTTAGTTTCCAATCGAATTTTCTGCTGAAGAACAAGATTTGGTAATCACTGATGAATCTCTCAAACCAATTTAGCTAGTGTACACTTTGACAGACTGTTCCTATGCATATTTGATCTTTGCAAACTAAATTTGGCATTTAACATGCTCCTTAAGCTTAAATTGTTGTTGACACTTGGCTGAGATGATAAATGGCAGTGAGGTTTAGTTGTTAGGATTGAACTGGATTGTGAATTGTGGTTTAGATGACTTATGGCAGTGCGGATAGTTTTTAAGCTTGGAATCATTGATGGGCAGGTGTAGGATTTTTCTTAGAATAGACTTAGAAGTTTTTTTCAGCTTACATAGGATAGTTCGTTTTCTTCCCTTGCTTTTTGAGTCTGTTTTATGCTTGTGTTAAGTGTTTGTGCTTGTTTGTATGTTCTCTGTTGTCCTCTCTCAGATCATGGCACCCAAAAGACCGCGTAAAGCGAAAGCAAAGCCAAAGCCTACTCCTACTCCTACTCCACCACCACCCAATCAACCCTTATCCGATGAAGACAAACTAGCATTGGTTAAGGCTAAGTCCCTCGAGCATGAGTGGGAGTTTAAAAAAGATGCCCAATACCAAGAGTTCTACGATTCATTGAAAAAACAAGGATTATTACCACTGGTACAGAAGAGACGGGCTGGTAACTTAGCTTTTGTGCATGAGTTCTATGCTCAAACCTATGGAAGGGGTGCTTTAATCTGCGAGTTTCGCGAAAAATCTGTCTACATTAATGAGAGCCATCTACGTACTTTCTACCAACTCCCGCACCGGGAGCATTGTGCATATAAGGCAATCATCAATGCTGATAAGAAATACCCATTCAAGGACATAGCTGAGGAAATATGCCATCCAAGAAGAAGAAAATGGTATAAACCACACAACAACCAGCTTTACCTGTTCCAAAGCCAGCTTACACCCTAAGCCAACTTGTGGCTACACTTACTCACCCCAACATCTGGCCTACAACACACCTAAACAAGATACCCTCCTACTTGTGTTTGCTTGTCTATCTCTTAAAGAAAGAGCAGCCTGTGGATGTGGTGTCCATCATGATTACCGCGTTGAAAAAAGCCACCCAAGCAACCTCGCAGAGCCTTCTGTTTCCACACTTTATTTCTGATTTTTTCTTGAAGGCTGGAGTGCCTGAAGAGGAATCAGATCCCCATTTTGATGCCAAGGGGTCCTTCAAGTACTCTCAGCTGACCACACATGTTGGTCCTCCCACTTCTGGGGCCGCCAACCCCACAATACACTCTCGACTCCAGGATCTCCAGAAATCTGTTGACGGGTTACACCTATCTCAGGAGAAAATGCACCGAGCTCAGGTCAGATTAGCCAGGCGGCAAGCCATGGACCACTCCATACTGATACAGATGGTTGAGCATCTGAATATTCCCATACAAGTACCTGAGGGCACCGAGAGTGAAGAGACTGAGGAGGATGAGTATGAGCCTGAGGAGGATGATTATTCTGAGCCGGATGAGGATACTGCTTTCATGATTGAGGATCCTGGTGCAAGTACTTCAGGAGCAGCTGCTGATGATGATTTTATTGATGATGCTTGATTTCTTTTTGTTGTTATCTGCTTGTGATCTGACCTTGTTTAGTTTGACTTTACTAGATGTGACTTGCAGTACTTTTGGATGTCTAGCACCACTTTTGATAGTTTTTGCTAACTGAACTTTTGGTAACTTGGTGGCCTTGAGGCCTTTTGCTTAGATGTAGGAACTACTGATGGTTCCTTTTGATGTTTCACTTGTTTGACTGGATTCTTGGTGCATAGTGACACTTCTTAAGGCTACTGATGGCCTTCTGTTTTATTTGTTATATCTCTGCATATTTGACTTGTGTATGTTGCATCCTCTAGAGCTACTGATGGCTCTACTTCTTGTTTGCTTACTTATGTTTTGCACAGGAAATTCCATGGACTACTGATGGTCCAATGACAATGAGGACATTGTCCCATTTAAGTTTGGGGGAGAGGAGCAAACTTTTTGAAACTTTTTCTTTTGAAAGCTCCTCCGCTTTGAAATGTGCAAAATTTCACAAACTTGAAATTTTATTTGTATTGTGTGAAGCGTGACCTTAATGATTGCATAGAGTCCAATGATTAGATTTTTTTTTTGATACAATTGCAATTCCATTTCTCCTAGCATTCTCCTTCAATTAACGGTTATTTATAGTAGATCTAAAAATAAATCATCTAGATCAGTAGTAGCAGGGGAGCTTACACTGCAACAATGCCTATAACTATAGCATATTTTCGACCATACAGATCAGCAAATATTCCCCATAGAATTGATGTCAAGGCTCTGCCAAGCATGTATGAAGATCCTACAACATATTTCATATGGAGATCAATATTTTTAAGAATAGAATGAATAACCAAGAAATAACAAAATTGATAATGAAGGAACTTGGTGGCTGCATAAAATGTCCCCAGCTTCACAAAGACACATTTACAGAGATTGAGCGTGCCATGCAAAGCCTTACATAGATAGCACTAAAATTGAATGCAAACAATGCATCTTGCATATAACTTATCTGTCAAAAATTGAACAATGTTATCCAAAAGTAAGTGACAAACCCATCTGTCAAGAATTGAACAAATTAAAATTGCTTTGTACTGTGATTTCTATAACTTGAGTGGACTCTATTAACTAATTGGCCATTCCATTATTTTTTAAAAAAACACCCACCAGGAAGAACCCAATTACAAATTGACACAATTCTAACTAGCATATAATCTTTTCCTTATAATTCACTTTATCCTTTTTTTTAGATAAATCAGATCAAGAGTTCTAATGGGATAATACAACCAACAAGCCATATCTAATGCTTGATTAAAAATGCTACATAAGTTAACATTTTGTATTTGGTACTCCCTAATTTGATTAAATTATATATGTTAGCTGAGTTAGTTAAAATGATATGATATTACCAAAATACCATAACCATCTATCATTATTCCCACCATCCTTCTCTTCTTTATTCATTATTGAGGAATATCAATAAGGATATAACATAGGAAAATATTGATAAAAATTATATTATAATATTTAGGAACAACTTCACCTCTCCGAATAGGTCTCATATTTAGAATATGAGGAGTAATAAAAAAACCAGCCTTAAATTCTCTAATATAAAGTTCTATATACAAAGATTTATATTTAATTTTTCAAACCACTTAACATTGAAGCTCTTACCACCAAAAAGAAAGATGAGGCATTTTAAAACTTAGATCCAAAAAATGAGCCTTAACAAAAGTCCATAATCAAAATATTTACATCTGTGACCTCTGTCACTAAGGTACCTCCATTGAAGTAGATTTGCGACTAACACATAGTTCAAGATGCTTCCATCAAGACTCTGAATTGGCTTGGATTCTTACTTACATACATAGCTCTTTGCATTTGCATAGATTCAAAATTGCATTAACTTAGGCGTCTCACAGCAAACCTTGTTGCTGGAATTCTCGTGCCACTGAAACACCATATTAACATAAAGTGTCAAGGAAACAAATACCATGAAGATATGTACCCCACCAGAATTAAAAAAAGAAAAAGAACAAAAACATATGTAATGAACTTGATATGTGCTATTACTTGATAGCTAATAAACTGAGAGGAATACAAGAATTAAAAGGGTTTGGATCCACTGCTTTTGCGGAAAGTGTGATAGGAAATAAGAAAGAAATTCGGGCCTTCAAGGATCTGCTTAATGGATTTCACCCTCCCTGATATTTTTTCGAAGTTGTGCAATTTTAGAAGACATCATATCCTCTAACTAAAGCACATTAAAACTTCTACATGACTAAAGATATTGCTAAAGCTACTTTCAATCTTCACTTAAAATTTTAAATTTTTAGAATTGGCTCCTCATATTAAGAATGAAGATATTGGCTTGAGTTTGACTCTGTTTTACAGGCACACTGACAAATCTCGGATTTGTATGGCTTTTATATGCTTAAATTGAGGCAATTAACATGATTAAGATGCAAGTTTTGGTCTGATAATGTCAAATTGAATATATCAAACTCTAAAGGAAAATGAGTGTAAGATTAGGAGTAATTAGCCATAATTGTAGATTAATTGTACTAATTAATTTATAGGGCTATTTGATATTGGTTTTAACCCGGATGAAGAAGAAAGCCAAACAAAGGAGCAGAAACAAAGTGACCTCACCGCGGCTTCGCCGCGGCGAGTAGACGGCGAAAAGGGCCTCCAAGTTCCAGAAAGAAGTGGAGATGACGGCGAGAAAGTCCCAATTTTGGCAGAGAGACATGCTCCTCGCCGCGGTGAGACGACGGCGAACGGACGTGTTCTGCAGAATTTTCAGTGGCGTTTTTGGGCCTGAATTGGATCCAACTTGAGACCCACTCACTTGACCTGACTTGGGGACTTAAAAACACGAAAGATACACCCCATTAGGGCAGATTTGGCTCACATACACCATCCCAAACCCTAGCTCTCTCCTTTCTCCATCTTCATCTTCATCTTCTTCATCTTTCTTCCTTCTTCCATGGATTCCACATGTTCGCCACGCGCCGCAAGTGCACGGGTCGCGCCAAGTAATAAAATAGTGAGTAGAGTATCGTTCCCACGAGGATTTGTCCAAAACCCGGTCAAACAATGATTATTACACTCTCGCCCAATTTGAGTGATACAAATGCTGAGATTGAAAATAAACTAAGAAAATAAATGAAAATAAAATATACACAGGTGATTCTCCAACTTCAAGGATAATATGGACCCTAGGATTATCTATCCCCCTTGTACTTCTCAAAACTCAATTAACCTCCCCTCAAAGAAGCTCTCAACGAAATCATGTGCTAATCTAGGGTTCAAAGAGTACTTGTAATGCTCTCTCGAGTCAAGAACAAGTGTTTAGTCCTATTCTTTGCACAATCTCTTGCCACAATTTGATAGGACCCAATTATCACACTCCAACCCTAATGTGACTATGCAAGGCTAGCAAGTATATCTCTATCTTACCAACAAAACCATCCGTTCGTCACGCAAACTTCCGATTCTTGCACTACTTTACCCAAGTTCTACACTCAACCTAGCTCTCTCGAGTCATAAATCAAGCGAACACAACATCTAAATGGTGATCAAGCACTTAGAAGCATTAAGAACGGGGTAAAATAAGCACATAGATATCATTAATCACAAATCAAGAGGAGGAATCAAGAATCAATACATACAAGGGTTCAAAATAATCCTAGAATCAAAGTATTTAGCTACTCATGTTCTACAACTCCAAGGGAGCATATATATACAACATTACAAATCAGAACAAGAGAAGAGAATGAAGAAGGAAGAGATAAACTAAGAGAGGAAGCCCAAATCTCTTTGAAGCTCCGAGCCCAAGCCAAACCCCACCAATCTCCAAGCCCTAGCAGAGCCAAACACTCCCAAAATATGCCCAGAAGTCAAAGAATGCGGACTCACAACGAAGCCCTAGCTTTTATATCAGTTAAAACGCGCCCCTGATCTGTCCAAAACGCGCAGAAACGCGAAGTTCACCGTGGGTCTCGCCGCGGCGAGCCCATGGTGAAGTCCCAAAAATATTACAGAATCAAGTGTCGCTCGCCGTGACTTTCGCCGCGGCGAGCAGACGGCGAGCTCTACCAAAAATGGGCAGAGGCAGATTCACTTCGCTGCGGCTTTCGCCGCGGCGAAGTCCACGGCGAAGTCCCTGCTTCTCTGGTGCTTTGCTCTGCTTTCTTATTTCTTTGGCTGCTTTGGCTTCTTCTTATTTTTGTTCAATTGGGAGCTTGGAGGAGGGCTAAAATCTCTTGTTTATTGCATCAAATTATTCCTACAAAAATTATATACAACAACATAGGAAACTAACTACAAAAACAATCAAAATCTACATAATTAACAATAATGTGAAACCGAAAATCAAATGAGCATTTTCCCTCTTGAGTATCCAAAATGTATAAATAATAGACAAAAACTCAAGTACAATATACTCAAATATCATGAATTTCTAGGAGTTATCACCACACCTTCCTTCCTTGTTGTTGGTTCTTCCAAAGGGAGTAGCAGCTAGGCTCCACCATTCTTGGTGGTGGGAGCCAAGGGATGAGCTTGAAGCTTGAATAGGAGAGTTTTTCTAGTCCTTCCTACATTTGTTGTATTTATGCTTTTCTAGGGTTCTAGGGTTGCATTTATGGCATTTGGTGGAATGTATTAATTGTATTTTGTTGATGTGCATTTATGGCACTTGGTTGAGTACATTTATGTCATTAGGGTTAGAAACTATGTTTATGTTATTTCATTCTTGTATAATGCTTGACATTGCTACTTATTAGCTTTGAGTTTAATGAAATTTATGGGTTCATAGTTTTGTTATTCTCTTTGTGAAAATTATGTGCTAATGCAAGGTGGCTTGGTTAGTGGATTAAGAGTGTTAAGTTATTTGCTTGAGGGAGATGGCATAAGAATTAATTGGTTGTGTTGAGACATTGGGCAAACACTCTTTAGGTCCTAATTTATTGTATGGGTGGCCATCAATGGATTAGGGTTTAGAGAGAAATTTGGAGCAATTATGGGGTGGCCCAAATTGTGGATTTAAAAGTCTTGCATAATCAATTATTTCTTGATTTGGAACTTAATCAACTTGGGTTAAATTAAGTAATGTGTGGGGTTCCGGCATTAATTAAGTTAACCTAAGCCTAGCCTAGAGGGGTTCCTCTAGGGCTCTTTAGAAATCAATTAAACTCCCTAAAAATCTTTAGAAGCAATGATTCCTGAAGCTATCATTCATCAAAAATGATCTTTATCCCATTTTCATCCAAATCTCACTTTAAATTCCCATCTTTTACTTTACCTTTTGCACATACCAAACTTCACACTAAAACCAAACAAAAATGCTTCTTACCCGCCTTTTCAAGTTTACATATTAGCTCTTAGGAATCATATTACACGAGGCTCCTTGAGATCGACACCCAGGGTTAGCTTCCACTATCCCCTCGGGTTTAATTTCTTGGAGAGCGGACTCGAGGCGGCATTGCTCTGACATAACCCCAACGGTTAGGTGCTCTTCACACACTGAAGCTCAATATTAAAATCACCAAGTCTATGTGTTGGATAGTACATTGCAAATCACCCGAAAAAGAAATGTTTAGACAAATTCTATATAAACAATGACAATAATAAGCAAAATCCAATAAGAAAAAAAGAATAATGACAAATTCTTTTTAGGTATTCATTGTCCTTGCATATAACTTATCTGTCAATTTTAATTTTAATTTGTTCAATTCTTGACAGATGGGTTTGTCCACAAGCAAGGGACAGACCAATAGAAGCCTTGCAAAAAATAGACCATCCACAGTACAAAGAAATGGATAATATGTCCTAGATTTCTCTTTCGCCGAGCTAGATAAGCTCTCCAGAATAAGAAACATGAATAATCTGACATCAATATTTCCGTACAGCTTCATCAAAAGTTTATTATAGAGAAATTAGAAAAAAGAGAGAGAGAAAGACAAGACCTATTAATTCTGCTATGATCTGATTTTCTTCCTCCCATGGAAGTGGTAGACAACTAGTCCCATTGTCCATCAGACAACCTGAATCAGCGATATTCATTGTGGATTATCTCGACCCAAAACACAATGAAGACTACAACCTCTAGTCCTAATTTGTATAGATCAATGGTCAAATGGGAGCTAATTGAACTCCAAACGAAACTAAGTTGAACTCAAGGAAAAATAAAAAATTGAATGATGCAACATACCTTGGACTTGGCAGATTGATTAAAGAGATCAAAGAATAGTAAGTGGGTCTCAAGAAAAATAGGAAATTGAAATTAAAAACATAGAAGTATATTCAAAGAACCCTAGATTGCAGGGAAGAAGTCCATCTAAAAAGTGAGGCAGAAGAAGAGGAATGGAAGAGGAATGGCGGAGAAGAGAAGAAGGAGAAATGGAAGAGAGGTAGAGAAATGGAATGAGCAATGTCATGGAAGTGGGAGGCGATAGGGAGTTTGAACGGTGGAGACGAAAATGGAAGAAAGAAGAGAGAAGAGAACAAGAACAGAGAGGGCACGGGTGCTTTGCAAAAAAGTGGAGGGAAATTTTTCCGCCCGTCGGGATAGGCTAAATTTTTTTTTTAAAAATAAAAAATATGCAAACCTATCCCGGCGCTTATAAACATAAGCGCAGGTATAGATTTATAAATACAAAAAAAAAACTGAAAAGGAAAAGCTTATAGCGGTGCTTATTACAATAAGCACCGGGATAGGTCGCTATAAGTATAGCATATGCCTATACCAGTGCTTAAAACCATAAGCGCCGGTATAGGTGCGCCGCAATAGGATGCTTTTGTAGTAGTGGGGTTTGATGGAAAAAAATTGGTTTAAGCCTTGCCGTGAGGTTATTTGGGCCTAATCTCATCCATTGTGTGCATGCTTGCTTGATATGTCAATTTCTAGAACTTGTACCAATTATTCATTGAAAATGTATTAGCTATGTGTTGTTGGACACAATTAAGGCATTCTTTTATCACCCATTGTATGCAAAGACAAATCACTTTATCTTTCCCATTGTCACCCATTTGAGCCTTCACTTAGTTGATTTGCATTGCTTATGATTGTTATATGTATCATTTTGGATTGCATTGCTGTGAAAAAGCCATTTGTGAAAAAAATGTGATATGCCATTTGAATAAAGAAAAGAAGTAAGAAAAACAAAAGAAAAATAGAAAAGGAAGTAGAAAAATTAAAAAGAGTGCAAAAATAAGGCATTTTATGAATTATGGTTGATATGTGTTAAATTATGTGGTTTTGATTGCTACCAAGTGCTTTTAGATTTGTTTATGCATTTCAACTATTTCATTTCATGTTCCCACATTTTGATCCACTTTTGGCCTACCACTATGATAACTCCTAGAAATTCATGTCATTTGAGTATATTTTCCTTGAGTTTTATTAAATCATTGATAAATTTTGGATACTCAAGATAGGAAAATGTTCATTGGATTTTTGGTTGCACATCATTGTTTATTTAAGTAGATTTTGATTGTTTTTATAGTTAGTTTCTTATGTTGTTTATGTAATTCTTGTAGGAATATTTTGATGCAATAAACAAGATATTTTAGCCCTCCACCAAGCTCCCAAGTGAACAAAAATAAGAAGAAGCCAGAGTAGCCCAAGGAATAAAGAAAACAAAGACAAGAAACCAGAGAAGACAGGGGCCACGGCGAAACCCACGGCGAGAGGCATTGGTCTCTACCCTGTTTTGGTAGCTCGCCGTGGCTAAATCCACGGTGAGCTCCACTCATTTCTGCAATTTTTGGTAGTTCGCCGCGGGCTCGCCGCGGCGAAACCCACGGCGAACTTCGTGTTTTGATGCGTTTTGACAGCAAACGGCGGGTTGAATTAAAATAAAAGCTAGGGTTTCGAGTCCAGTCGACATTCTTTGACTTTTGGGGCATTTTGGGAGTGTTTTGCTCTACTAGGGCTTGGAGCTTGGTGGGGATTTAGCTTGGGCTTGGAGCTTTGAAGAGATTTGGGCTTCCTCTCTTGGTTTATCTTCTCCATCTTCATTCTCTTCTCTTGTTCTGTTTTGTAATGTTGTATATATATGCTCCCATAGAGTTGTAGAACATGAGTAGCTAAATACTTTGATTCTAGGATTATTTTGAACCCTTGTATGTATTGATTCTTGATTCCTCCTCTTATGTTGTGATTAATGATATCTATGTGCTTATTTTACTCTTCTCTTAATGCTTCTAAGTGCTTGATCACCATTTAGATGTTGGGTTCACTTGATTGATGCTTGAGAGTGCTAGATTGAGTGTAGAACTTGGGTAAAATAGTGCAAGAACCTGAAGTTTGCATGGATGAATGGTTTTGTTGGTAAGATAGAGATATACTTGCTAGCCTTGCATAGTCACATTAGGGTTGGAGCGTGATAATTGGGTTTTATTAACTTGTAGTAAGAGATTGTGCAATTAATAAGACTAAACACTTGTTCTTGACTTGAGAGAGCGTTTACAAGTACTCTATGAACCCTAGATTAGCACGTGGTTTCGTTGAGAGCTTCTTTGAGGGGAGGTTAATTGAGTTTTAAGAAGTACAAGGGGGATAGATAATCTTAGGACCCATTTTATCCTTGAAGTTGGAGAATCACTTGTTTATAATTTTATTTTCATTTGGCATACGTTATTTTCTTAGTTGATTTTCAATCTCAACATTTGTATCACTCAAATTGGGCGAGAGTGTGACAATCATTGTTTGACCGGGTTTTGGACCAAATCCTCGTGGGAACGATACTTTACTTATCACTTTATTACTTGGCGCGACCCGTGCACTTGTGGCCGGTGACGAACACACTAATATTACAAGCCTTAAAGCCCTCATGATTCATTATATATCATTTTGCACTCTTTTTGGTTTGAACTTGGATTTTGAACTCCCATACGATTTTGAGAAGTTAGGAAGGTTGCTAAATTTCACCAAGAGCCCTATTTCATCAAAAAGAGTTTTGAATAACCTTTTCTTGTTTTCCCTAAATCCAAAACCCAAAACAAGTATTTAATCTTTCATTAAACCTAAAATACCAAAAATATTTCTACAACGACAAATTCCCGATATTTACCACTTTTGTGCAAATTAGAGCATTTAGTTAGAATAAAAAACAGACAAGTAGCAAAATGGAAATTGGATAAAGTATACACACACACACAAACTGTGTTTTCCCAATATATTTATTATTATATGTATATGTATTTTATGAGGTAGCATTTGCCTTTAAAAACGAGATAAGTCCAATTTTGTTCCGAAAATAACCACCAAAGAATGTTGGGTTTCCGAAAGTTTTATAAGAAGCAAGAATATATACCAGGAGCGTTAAAGCATTGCAATGTAACCCACTATAAACAAAGATAATTTTGATTGTCAGTTTGACTCAAATGGCCCACACAGCACAGCTACCTCATTCTCAAGACGGAAAGCACAGTGGGGTGGTTGCTAATGGAAGAAACTTGGCCCTGTGTAATAAGAAACGCAGAAAAACTATGGAAGACTTTTCTCATAAACATGAATGCTAGTGTGTTCAGCGAACTTGAAGGAATGCCAGTACTAGTGAGTGGAGGAAAACGGAGTTTTAGTTTCAGAAATAATAATTATTGAAGATGAGAGTTTTAAAATTGGAAGGCTGAGTTGTGTAAGTAACTAAACCCTTTTAGTGAAAAAGAAGAAAAGCAACAGGAGAAAATTAAAGGAGCTATTTTTGAAACTAGTTCTTGGAACTGAGAGCACGCGAGTATAATTAAGTTTCGGTGATATCAATGGGGTGTGTGGAAGAGGGATTTGGATCCTTCTTACATTTTTTTTAAAATAAATAAAAGAATTTATTTCAACGGTTAAATAGCAATGTCATCGATCAATCCATGGACGAAATTAAAGTGGACCTTAGGGAGTGGAAAAGGAAGGAAGGGTGGAGGTCATGACCATGGCCACAAAAAAGGAAGACGAAGTTGACCGGGAGAATCTAGGAGGAGGGAGGGAGTAAGTGATGTAGGAGATAACTTGGCTCTTGATAATGAGTTCGCTGTGTTGAGTGGGCCATATAAATCAGATTAACAATCAAAATTAACTTGTAGACAAAAAATAAAAATTAACTATACTAATAGGTGGGGTGAAATTGCCACATTTTTAACACTCCTGAAGCAGTATTTTTCCTTAAAATACTTTCGGATACCCCCACACTCCTGACCTAAGTGGTTGCTTTAGGGATGAAATTAGACTGTATCCCTTTAAAAAAATATCACATAAAAGCAGTCATGCCACTTGCTAATCAAGAATCAGAAAAATGATTTTCAAAAAATAAAATAAAATTAGAGGTAGCGTTTTCTCTATGAAACACTACCCATTGATTTAAAAACTCGGACCGACCCAGCCAGTCTGACCGGAAACCCGACGACCCGATGGGTGGAGACGGTCAATTCATAATGCACCCGTGGGAGGAATCAACCCAGGAATATTCCGGGTTGATCCTCAAAACCACGGCCGGGGTTAATTTTTTTTTAAAACAATCTTATATCAAAAATAATATTCTCTATTTATTTTCTCCCATAATAACCTCTTTTGAATCCAAAATAATTTTCTGAAGTTATTTTACTTAAACTAAGGAAATAACTAAGCCTTTGAAAATTCTCCAAAACACCTCAAATTCCCCAACTATTCTAATAATTCATATATTCGTATTAATTAATTCCTAATTACCTCCACAAATCCTCAATAATTTCCTAAATATTACATTACTAAAAGAGTTTCTATTTAGCTTTTGAATGATTTTGATATTATTAATTGAATGATTGCAAGAAACTAGTGATGGGTATTCTTAATTTTGATGTATTGTGTTTTTAAAACAGTGAAATTTTTGTTGGATTTTCTTATATTTTGACGTGAATGTTGGTATGTTATGTAATTAATTATTAAATTATATTATTTTAATATGGCTGGTTTGACCCCGAGTCGACCCTCAGTTGAACCTTTAACCCTTGACCCAGTACATCGGCCGAGTCGATCATCGGTCCGGGTTTTTGAACATTGATTCTAAGAGCAAACGTCTTGTCTGTTTGATAGAAAAAGAAAAGAAAAGAAAAGAAAAAAAAGTACTACGACTTACGTGGCTTTTAAAAAATAATTACTTGCGGCCGTAGCTACCAAATTTGTCCCTTTGAACTCAAGTAGGTAGGAACAGATATGCCCTTTATGAATTTATATTTTCCACAACATTTTTTAAGACGGCTCATGAAGACGTCATTGATGACATGCAGGAGAAACCTGGTTCGGGCCTTCCCGCAAGGCTAATCCTTTGCTTATCTAATCCTGAAGTATGCCCTTGTTTGAACTCTTTTATATCCCTTTCTCTTTGCATCCTTATAAAATGTATGAAAGAAATAACCGATGCACGCTGAAATAGATAAAAAAGAAAAAAGAAAATTTGTTGTGTTAGTTATTCGTAACAACTATTGGTTGGTTCTCGTAAAATACTGTATTTCATCGTTAGTACCTTTAGATAGAAACATCTTCATGCATGTGTGCAATTAATAGGGACACTATAATAAAAAATTATATATAAACTTGGGAGATAAACTTGATTGAGGTATTATATTTAGGAATAAATTTGGTTTATCTACTAGCTCTTGTATATTGAGTGGTTAATAAAAAATTATCTTCCTTTTGAGTTAATGACAAATCTCTGATTTGTAATGCTTTTATATGCTTAATTTGAGGCAATTAACATGATTAACATGCAAGTTTGGTCTAATAATGTCTAAATTGAATGTCTCAAACTCTCAAGTGAAATGAGTGTAAAATTAGGATTAATTAGCCATAATTGTAGATTAATTGCATTGATTAATTTATAGGGCTATTTGATCTTGGTTTTGTCTTATTTTTACTTACAGGGTCGTGCAAGGACAAAAGATTGGACCCGGGATGAAGAAGAAGGCCAAAAGATTGGACCCGAGACGAAGAAGATGGCGAGAAACCTTCAATTTTGGCAGAAAAGACTTGAGATCGCCTCCACCTTGCCGCGGCGAACTGCATGAATTCTGCAGATATCAGCTCGCGTGTTTGGGCCTGATTCGGATCCAAATTAAATACCCACTCACTTGACCCGACTTGGGGACTTAAAACTCGAAGGATACACCCCATTAGGGCAGATTTGGAGTCCCAAAAAACCTAGCTGTTCGCCCTGCGCCGCAAGTGCACGGGTCGCGCCAAGTAATAAAGTGATGAGTGAAGTATCGTTCCCACGAGGATTTGTCCAAAAACTCGGTCAAACAATGATTGTCACACTCTCGCCCAATTTGAGTGACTGACAAATCTCTGATTTGTATGGTTTTTATATGCCTAATTTGAGGAAATTAACATGATTGAGATGCGATATTGGTCCAATAATGCTTAATGTAGAACTTAGACTCTTAGGTGAAATTAGTGTTAGATTAGGGTTAATTAGCCATAATTGTAGATTAATTTGTATGAATTGGTTTATAGGGCTATTTGATCCTTGTTTACTCTTGTCTTCACTTGTAGGGTCGTTCAGGACCAAAAGATCGGACCCGGGATGAAGAAGAAGGCAAAACAAAAGAGCAGAAACAAAGTGACTTCGTCGCGGCGAGTCAGACGGCGAAAATCATCCCAAAGAGGCAGAGGAGAAGTGAGTTCGCCGTGGCTTTCGCCGCGGCGAACCCACGGTGAAAAAGGATGAAGAACCAGAGGCTACATGACTTCGCCGCGGCGAAGTAGACGGCGAACGGATGAATCTGCAGAATTTTCAGTCGCGAATTTCGAGCCTGATTTGGATCCAACTTGAAACCCACTCACTTGACCCGACTTGGGGGACTTAAAACACGAAATACACACTCCCTTAGGGCAGATTTGGCTCACATTTTACACACCCAAGCCCTAGCTCTCTCTTCTCTCTTCTCCATCTTCATCTTCTTCATTCTTCTTCCATCCTTCCATGGGTTCCTTTCCTTCCTTCCTTCTTGTTGGTTCCTCCATGGAGAGTAGCAGCTAGGCTCCACCATTCTTGGTGGTGAGAGCCAAGGGATGAGCTTGAAGCTCCAATAGGGGAGTTCTCCTAGTTCTAATCCTTTCCTATTTGTTGTATTTATGCTTTTCTAGGTTTCTAGGGTTGCATTTATGACATTTTGGTGGGTTGTATTAATTGCTATTGCATTTGGTTGAGGTGCATTTATGGCACTTAGTTGGATGCATTTATGTCATTAAGGTTAGACACTATGTTTATGTTTATGTTGTTTCCTTCTTGTATAATGCTTGACATTGCTACTAATAGCTTTGAGTTTAATGAAATTTATGGGTTCATAGTTTTGTTATTCTCTTGGTGAAAATTATGTGCTAATGCAAGGTGGCTTGGTTAGTGTATTAAGAGTGTTAAGCTATTTGCTTGAGGGAGATGGCATAAGAATTAATTGGTTGTGTTGAGACATTGGGCAAACACTCCCTAGGTCCTAATTTATTGTATGGGTGGCCATCAATAGATTAGGGTTTAGAGAGAAATTTAGAGCAATTATGGGGTGGCCCATATTGTGGATTTAAAGTCTTGCATAATCAATTATTTCTTGATTTTGAACTTAATCAACTTGGGTTAAATTAAGTAATGTGCGGGGTTCCGGCATTAATTAAGTTAACCCAAGCCTAGCCTAGAGGGGTTCCTCTAGGGTTCTTTAGAAATCAAACAAACTCCTCGAAAACCTTTTGAAGCAATGATTCCCAAAGCTTTCATTCATCAAGAATGACCTTTATCCCATTTTCATCCAAATCTCACTTTTAACTCTAATCTCTTACTTTACTCTTTGCACATACTAAACTTACTATCAAAACCAAACAAAAATGATTTTTACCCGTCTTTTCAAATTTACATTTTAGCTATTAGGAACCATATTACACTAGGTTCCTTGAGATCGACACCCTGGGTTAGCTTCCACTAACCCCTCGGGTTTAATTTCTTGGAGAGCGGACTCGAGGCGGCACTGCTCCGAACCTAAACCCTTAATCAATTTCCGAGCTCTTCAATGACACAAATGTTGAGATTGAAAATTAACTAAGAAAATTAAATGAAAATAAACTATAAACAAGTGATTCTCCAACTTCAAGGATAAAATGGGTCCTAAGATTATCTATCCCCCTTGTACTTCTTAAAACTCAATTAACCTCCCCTCAAAGAAGCTCTTAATGAAACCATGTGCTAATCTAGGGTTCATAGAGTACTTGTAAACGCTCTCTCAACTCAAGAACAAGTGTTTAGTCTTATTAAGTGCACAATCTCTTGCTACAAGTTAATAAGACCCAATTATCAAGCTCCAACCCTAATGTGACTATGCAAGGTTAGCAAGTATATCTCTATCTTGCCAACAAAACCATCAATCCATGCAAACTTCAGTTTCTTGCACTATTTTACCAAAGTTCTACACTCAATCTAGCTCTCTCAAGTCATAAATCAAGTGAACCCAACATCTAAATGGTGATCAAGCACTTAGAAGCATTAGGAACGGAGTAAAATAAGCACATAGATATCATTAATCACAAATTAAGAGGAGGAATCAAGAATCAATACATACAAGGGTTCAAAATAATCCTAGAATCAAAGTATTTAGCTACTCATGTTCTACAACTCCAAGGGAGCATATATATACAACATTACAAACAGAACAAGAGAAGAGAATGAAGATGGAAGAGATAAACCAAGAGAGGAAGCCCAAATCTCTTTGAAGCTCCAAGCCCAATCTCAATCTCCACCAAGCTCCATGCCCTAGCAGAGCAAAACACTCCCAAAATGTCCCAAAAGTCGAAGAATGAGCGCTCAGAATGAAACCCTCGCTTTTATATCACTTAAAACGCCCCTGTTCTGTCCAAAAACGCTCAGAATCACGTAGTTCGCCGTGGGTTTCGCCACGGCGAGCCCACGGAGAAGTCCCAAAAGTTCCTGAAATAATTGTAGCTCGCCGTGGTGAGCTAACAAAAAACAGGGCAGGGGCATATGCTGTTCGCCGTGGCGAGGCCACGGCAAAGTCCCACTTATTCTGGTCCTTTGCTCTGGTTTCTTGTCTTTGTTTTCTTTATTCCTTAGGCTGCTCTGGCTTCTTCTTATTTTTGTTCAATTGGGAGCTTGGTGGAGGGCTAAAATCTCTTGTTTATTGCATCAAATTATTCCTACAAAAATTAAATAAAACAACATAAGAAATTAACTACAAAAATAATCAAAATCTACGTAAATAAACAATGATGTACAACCAAAAATCCAATGAACATTTTCTATCTTGAGTATCCAAAATTTATCAATGATTTAATAAAACTCAAGGAAAATATACTCAAATGACATGAATTTCTAGGAGTTATCACTAGCCTCTCATTTTCTCTCATTCCCTCTCATCTCCATCCCCTCCATCTTCCATTTTCCTTCCTCCAACTTCATGGCAACCACTTCCTTCTTCCTTGTTGGTGTTTTCTTCTTGGAGGACAGCAGCTAGGCTTCACCATTCTTGGTGGTGGGAGCCAAGGGATGAGCTTGAAGCTTGAATAGGGGAGTTCTAGTTCTAATCCTTCTTCCTCTTGTTGTATTTATGCTTTTTTAGGGTTCTAAGAGTATATTTATGACATTTGGTTGTGTTCTTCATTTCTACATGTTGTATAAGGGTTAGAAACTATTTTATGTTGTTTCTTTCTTGTTGAATACTTGACATTGTGCTACATTAACTTTGAGTTTGATGAAATTTATGGGTTCATGATTTTGTTATTCTCATTGTGAAAATTATGTGCTAATGCAAGGTGGCTTGGTTAGTGGATGAAAAATGTTAAGTGGTTTTGCATAAATGGAATGGCATAGGAATTAATTAATTGTATTTAGACATTGGATAATCACTCTTTTTAACCTTAATCTTTGTTTGGGTGGCCATCAATGAGTAAGGGTTAATTGAGAAATTAAGTGCAATTGTGGGGTGGCCCAAGTTATGGATTTAAAGTCTTGCATGATTGGTTAGTTCTTGAATTTGTCAAATTGCATGAGTGGCATTGGACTTCAATCCTAGAGTCTTGATTTATTATGTGGGGTTCCAATAATTGATTAAACTCTAGGATTAATTAAGTGGCAATTTGGGGTCTCGGTTGTTGGATTAGGAGCCCCTTACGATTAGTAAATTCATATTGATTTTGAACTTAATCAGTTTAGGTTAAATTAAGTAATGTGCGGGGTTCCGGCATTAATTAAGTTAACCTAAGCCTAGCCTAGCCTAGAGGGATTTCTCTAGGGGTCTTTCGAAAATCAACAAAAACTCCCTAAAAATCTTTAGAAGCAATGAATCCCAAGGTTTCTATTTATCAAGAATGATTCCATTTCCTTTCCCCTCCAAATCTCACTTTTATCTTATTTTTATTTTACTTTTGAACATATAACATCTTTTGCACCTATTTTTTTATACCAAAAAACAAAATACAATACTTTTTACCCGCTTTATCAAGTTTTGCATCTAGCTATTAAGTTATCTTTTGCGTTAGGCTTCTCAAGTGAACGACACTTGGGGGTTAGCTTCTACTATCCCCTTGGTTCTTATTTTCTTGAAGGGCGGAATCAAGGGCGCGCTACACATACACACACTCGAAAGAGGTGAGCTCTCCAGTTAATAAGGTACAAATTTGTTCAAAAGAGTTTCTATTTAGGAGCAATTCAGATAGGAAAGTTGAGTTCAACATCGTCACCCACCAATTTTCAAAATGTAACAATGTTGCCCCATCCCATTGAAAATTGACGCTGACCATTAACATTTTAGTATTTAAATGCAACATTGCTCCATTTTAAAACATTCATGTTGAACTCAAACCCGACAAAGAATTTTAGGTCAACATTTTATCCTAAATGAAATTAAGACTTTTGAGGAAAATTTTTACCATAATCCTTCCTTCTTTTTAATAGAAGAATCATTCAGTTAATAAAAACAAAAACAGCTTGAATACATCATATGACGTGCAAGAAGCCCGAAATGTAATATGGAACATCATATGAGAGAAACAGAAAACTCCGTATAAACCGTCATATATATATAAAATTTATTGTGACAACGTTATTTTGTCCAACAAGCAACGAAGAAAGTGATGTTAATTTTAAAAAAAGACCAAGAAAGTAATATTATATTATGAGTCTACTAAATCTATCAATCCATCTCAACCCCCAAAATTGTGGGTCCATTACTGCCGGCAAAGATAATAATTAAAATCACTAAATTACTCTTGAAAGCTTTTCATGACGTTTCAAACTTATATACTCTCTCTATTCTATTTTGTAACATATAACTTGACTTTTTTTTAAAGAGATTAATGAAAAAAATTTATTTAATCATAATATATATACTATATTATTAGATTATTTAGTAATTTATAAGTCAAATTAACTAAGTTAGATAAAAAAAAATCATGAAAATCAATTCTTAAATAACCTATTAAATTTTTAGAATTTTTGAAAAGTAAACTAAATCCTATATTAAGGAGCGGAGGGAGTATTAAAAAACTGAGCTCAAAACTTTATACAAGTTTAGTTTTTAAAGAATTTATCCCTTTTGGTTCATTAATTTGTTTTTTTTTTCCTTATAATAATATCGGAACACATACTTTCTACCATCATAAATAGACACTAGCTAGCTGCACTGATTATTCTAAAGTGAGAAAGATATGGAGATGATCAATAACATTTTAGGCTCCAACTACGTGCTCTTGTTTGTTATTTGGTTAGCCTCTTTCATATTGGTCCGATCCATATTCTCTAGTCAATCAAAAGCTAAGCTTCCACCAAGTCCTCGAGCCATACCGGTCATAGGACACTTTCATCTTCTTCAACCACCTCTCCATCAAGCTCTCCACAAGCTCTCGAGCCGTTATGGACCCATGGTTCTCATATATCTTGGTTCTGTTCCTTGCCTTGTTGTTTCTAGTTCTGAAATTGTGAAAGAGATATTGAAAACCCATGAACTTTCTTTCTGTAACCGACCTCCTAATACTGCTGTTAGGTACTTGACTTATAACGCAGCTGATTTCGCTTTTGCTCCTTATGGAACTTATTGGAAGTTCATGAAGAAGCTTTGCATGTCAGAACTTCTTAATGGTCGCATGCTTGACCTACTCCTTCCTGCTAGGCAAGAAGAGATTCACCATTTCTTGCAGGTATGCCTTCTTATACTAAATTATAGAAGACACCCATAACCCTTTTAAGTCAGTTGTACATATTTTGAGGTTTAAATTTAACCCCACTAACCTTTGATTCTTTAATCATCGATCCCTTGCCAATGAGTTTTTGTTATATCTTTTTACCGAAATTACCATGTCATATCATAAGAAGTCACATGGCATCCAATACAGATTAATAATTTTATATCAGCCCCTAAATTTTATAGGGTTAAATTTAAATTTTGAAATGTCGGTAACTTGTGTCTTCTATTGATTTGACATGACAATTCTTCAAAAGATAAAAACAATAACTTAATAGCAATGGTTCCACAATATTGAAAAAATTAGGGATGATTAAATTGAAATGTTAAAATGTCAAGGAGGTTGTGTGTCCCATAGTTCGAAGGGTTTTGTATAATTTTCCATGTTTTTATTTCTTAAGGTTGTCCACGAGTCACTTAAGACTTGATATAAATCCTTGAATTAGGTGACTTTGTTTACCACTTTAACAAGAAACTTGTTGGTTTCTTGCAGGTAATTATGAAAAAAGCTCAAATGGAAGAAGCTGTGGATGTGGGAGCTGAGCTCTTGAGGCTAACAAACAGTGTCGTAATGAGAATGGCATTTAACAAAAGTTTCTGTACCAACGACGAGGAGGCTTATGAGATGGTGAGGACCGTGAAAGAATCAGCCAAGATTAGTGGAAGATTCAACCTATCAGATTATTTCAGTCTTTTCAAATTACTAGATCTCCAAGGACTTGGAACAAAGCTGAAGGAGGTACATGAGAAAATTGACGTTAGGCTCGAAAGCATCCTTCAAGAGCATGAACAGGCAAGAATTAAATCCAACAGGAAAGATGCTCCAAAGGATATGCTAGATCGTCTTCTAAATATATCAGAAGATCCAAGATCTGAGGTCAAAATCACAAGAGTCAACATCAAAGCCTTCCTCAAGGTAATTGTCACTCACAAACAATTTCTTTGTCTTATGTAATACAACAAAGTCTAAAGAAGGAATATATTGGAACCAAGAAAAAGTCCCACAATAAACTATATATTATAGATCCATGTTGCTTACTTAGCTTGTTATTAGATTTTTTTTTTCATTATATTCCTACCATAGGATCTCACAATGATTCCCCTTTAAAATTCCCTTTTTTTCTCCGAATGAACGCCTCCTCATGTCCCTATTACCCTATAGTTGTAACGTGTTTTGGATTAGTCCTTACACATAAGCCACGACAGTCATAGTCAAACAACTAAATGGTGTTAATGCCACATTAACAAAGTTTACAACGATAAGCTCAAATCCAAATCCTTGCAAATCTATAGGCATTAACAATGTAACATTATAAAAAATATTTGGACAAAAAGCAACAGAAAAAAATAAAAAGAAGAAAACCAAAATTCATTAAAAGTATAAGGACTTGGATTGAGTTAAACCATTATTTTTAATTGAAGATCAAAACCATCGGTTTTAACTTGCATATAATTTGCACAAATCAGGATATGTTGACAGGTGGGACAGGTACAACAGCCGTGGGAATAGAGTGGGCAGTGGCAGAACTGATAAACCACATAGAAATAATGGAGAAAGCAAGGAAGGAGATTGAGAAGGTAACAGAGAATAAAAGAATAGTAAAGGAGTCAGATATAATTAATCTTCCATATCTGCAAGCAATAGTGAAGGAATCACTAAGGCTTCACCCTCCTGCTCCAGTAACCTTCAGAGAATCAACTGAGGAGTGCAACATAGCAGGCTATAATATTCCAAAGAACACTAGAGTGCTCATAAATAACTGGGAACTTGGGAGGGACCCAAAGTATTGGGATGACCCATTAGAGTTCAAGCCAGAAAGGTTCATGGTGGGGGAAGAAGATAAAATAATGGAAGTGAGGGGACAAAACTATAATATTTTACCCTTTGGAAGTGGAAGAAGAGGCTGTCCTGGAGCTTCACTAGCACTCAATATTTTCCATATCACTCTTGCTGCTATGATTCAGTGTTTTGAATGGAAGCCTGTGGGAGAAAGTAATACTGTTGACATGCAAGAGGGAAGCTCAATAGATCTTCAGAGGGCCTACCCTCTCATTTGCATCCCAAAACTTAGAAACTTGCCATTTCCCTCCTTGTGATCTCCATTATATGATCAGTTTCAGAATCGTCTGATTGAATGTGTTTGTCTGTGTGTGTACATATGTTGGTGGTTAATTATTATGTACAATATGTGCTATGTTATGCATTTGATGTTATGCTGAACCAACATGTTATTCTTTCGAATGATTATGTTGTTTGATTCTATCCTCTATTTTGATGTTATAAGAAAAAATTTGTAGAATAAATTTTCGGACGAAGTTTTAGAAACAAAAGGTTCAAAAAAATATGTTTGAATCATTATTTTAAAAAATATATCACAAATGATAAAATGAATGGTGAAAGAATAGCTTTTTATTAGCATAATTGTCATTAATAAATAATCCATTCAGATCTAAATATAAGATCAAGTTAACACATATTCCGTATGATTATATCATACGATAATTTATAAGTAATGTAAATTAGTTTGAGTAAAAAAAAGTAAATATAGATATTTAAATGTGATTAGTTTTACATCCTTGATTTCTAAAAAGAAAAAAAATCAACTTAATCTTATAATTAGGATTATTGAACGAAGTATCCCATCCTCCCTGGCTAATTTTGTATAACAAAAAGTAATAAAATATAAAAAAAAATTATTTTTCTAAAGAAATTTCAACTTTTTTTTACATAACACAAAACAAAAAGGAACAGTTTCAATTTTTTTAGTTTTCCAAAAAATAAAACCTGTGTTGAAATGATGTTCCCAACTAAATCCTCCCTGGCTAATTTTGTATAATAAAAAGTAATAAAATATAAAAAAAATTTATTTTTCTAAAGAAATTTCAACTTTTTTTACATGACACAAAACAAAAAGGAATAGTTTCAATTTTTTTAGTTTTCCAAAAAAAAAACAAAATCTGTTTTGGAGTGATGTTCCCAACTAAATCCTTAACCTACGAACTGGTAGACGTCCATTTTTACCACGTTGACTTAATCAAGTTACTAAAATTTTCCTCCTACCGCGTGTCTCCCGATAATTATTGAACTGGAATTGTTAAATAAAATGTTAATATACTCTTTCATTCTTTAATAAAATCACTACTACAAAACAGGGTTTTCACGTCACAAATTTTGGACTTTTTACGTCACATTTTGGTGTGACATAAATTGAAGTGACGTGGAAAACTGGACTTTTAACGTCACACCAAAAAGTGACGTGAAAAGTCATCTTTTTCACGTCACAAATTACAAAAATTGTGACGTTGTTTGTAAAAAATTAGAGTAATACTGATAAAGATATGGCAGAGAAACTACGTCACAATTTAAAAATTTGTGACGTGGTTTCAGGAAACCACGTCACAAATTGGTAATGTGTGACGTGGTTTCTCAAGAAACCACGTCACAATTTACCAATTTGTGACTTGGTTTCTTCATAAACCACATCACACATTTGTAAATTGTGACGTGGTTAATGTTTTTTTTTTAAAAAAATGATGGTTAATTTAACTTCTTTTGGTTTCCCAATCTGTATTCATTGCAAATGTCACAGAAATAGATATAATGCAGATCAACAGTATACATTATTCACACAACATGTATACATAGCTGTATTATAACTAAATCAAACTAAACACATATATATATACACACAAAAATTTCTATGTTTACACAACAAAGTATTTTTTGCAATGATAACTTTTTAACCAACAACAAATGAAAGAAAAAATTGAGCAATACGGTCACGAAGTGAATCAAGGTCTTTGTCTTCAAATGAGTTGTTTCCATCATAAAACTGCAACAATAATGGATGCTATGATTAATGCAAAGTTAGATAAATAAATCATATATTTATGTACTGATTGTATCAAGCTATAGATAAGAATTTAATTTATACCTGTGTAAAGGATCCGGTACGATCACTCTCAATAATGTCACAAATATACTTCATGACGTAATACCCACACTCCTTATTTGTCGGTTGCTGGGGGCACTTTATAAATCACAAGAAATAGTATAAATTAATAACAAAATAAATAATATCTCAATTGACTAACATTGAATGAATTTAAATTAAAGGTAGTTACTCTAGGTCTTTGTGTCACGATGGCATCATCCATTTGACCGGTTTCTGCTGCAAAATGCCATTGTTGAATGCCCCTAAAAATGGAACTAAAATTAGCACATACATATACATGAAAATAATTTATGTAGCCCAAAGTAAAAAGTCATTAAAAATACTTACTTAGATAAGAGGGTTTTATAATATGCGGTTATATTATATCTCAAGGGGTCAAACCAAATCAGACGATGTTGTATGGGGCAAACGACAGCTAATGACCAGTGTTTACTGAAAGACATTAAGAATATTATGTCCACACAGAAACATAACATTTGTAAATGTGCAAATAATGAAAAGTTGGCAAAAGGTAATAATGACACTTACTCTTGAAGAATAGGCGCAAAATAGACAGATCCCCGATTCGCTGACATTTGATGTATGACATAAGCCCACATCTCGTTCTCATACTCCAGCTTAGCCTTGTCGGTTTTAAAATCATCTCTCCTTACCAAGGCCATTGGACTAATAATCTGTATTGTCCCCTGCCTAATTGGTTGCACAGCTGGTGGAAGTACCTATCGTAAAATAATTGAAATTATAAAAGGATAGATGTAAAAATATTGCACAAACATAAAAAGTAACAGTCAAGTACAAAGTCGCTAATTCGAGCCAGGCGAGGTCAATTTCTTCCATCGTCAAAAACTCCACAATATCTCTGTCACCATCAAGTAGAAAATCATATGAACGATACGAACTGACTACTCCTGGAGGCATCTTAATGGTTGTGGAGTGCAAAGATGGCTACATCTCCCGCAGGAGTTGGAGAGAAGGATATTCATCTGAAAAGAACTGCGAGCGATGAAAAAACCAATGTTATATATTTTTACAAACTGTAATATATGAAACAAGGAGTCTCAAAAATTAAGTGTACATACCGCATCAATCGGCACCTTTTGTGGAGTGTTGTGTACAAGTCGTCTAGGCCACAGGATGAATGTCCCGATCGCCTCGTATAGTTTGGTGACTTCATTATGGGGAATGGGTACATCTGTCCCCCCTCATCATTTAGGATATTTGTAATAGACACCTTCACTTGGTCCTCCCCAATAAGCTTATTATGTATGAAGGAGGCGTTCGGGAACTGGCGAGTTTCTGCGACTGGGTGCAGGCGAGGGAAATCGAGATGGAGATAACACTCTACTCCAACTTCAGGGTAATTGTCTGGTGTGGGATTTGATTCATTCTCACAAATTGATCCTAACGGCACAGTCTGATTGCAGCTGTCTTTGCCGCTTGGACCGCTGGTAGCAGGGGACTCCTACAGGAGATGGGAATATACTGAGTGAGCCTAATTGATAAACCCACAATTCGGTAATTAACATATATAGGAGATGGTCAAACTTGCTGTCTTTGTTGAGAAGAATTTGATGACAGTCCAAGCTGCATGGTAGACGCTCTGACCTGTGCCTCAATTTGCGCTCGGATCTGCTCCCCCATATAACTGGAAAGAGCTTCCTGCACCTTCACGGCCACCTGCCCATCGAACTGTGCTACCATCTGCTGCTGGGACAAAGCAACCCGCTCCTCCAACTGGGCCTCCATCTCTGCCCGAGCCTTAGCCAATATCTCCTCAGTAGAATCTGTGTGGGTGGATCGGGATCTACGGCCGAAATACTTGGTAAACCCTACAGTCCTGGGCTCCCCTAGTACCCGGCCGGGGCGATCGAGCTTCCCAATTGCCGTGGCCAGGATGTCCATCCTCCCAGAAGGTGTGAAGGACCCTTGGGTGGTCTGCTGCTCAAGTTCTTCCTGCAATGACCGAAAAAATCTTAAGTTGTAATGTGCTATAAAACCACAAGTTAAAGGAATAAACAACCAAGCAAAATACTTACAATCCTCTTTGCAACTGCTTCAACCTCCAGAGTAACAAATTTTCCTTCTTTAGACTTCCTTCCCTCAGCCCATTTCGTATGACGTGAGATGGGCGGCGGAGGCTGTAGAACAGCGGTAGGATTGGTCCGTGCCACTTCCTCCATTTCTGCAATTTGTTTTTCAATCAACTTTTTCTCGACCCACTTGTAACCCCCCCGAGACATTGTGTGCTTGTAAATATTCTTTTCTTGTTGCTCCTTTTGTTTTTGGCTATTCTCCTATGAAAATAAAACTAAGTTAGTTAATTAATATAATGTGCTCAAAATTCAGTTTTGAAGCAAAGTTAAAGAACTATTTATAACCTATACACACCTGGAACTTTTGGTCTAGCCGTTTCTTAACAAAGGTCTTCCAAGTCTCCGGGTCAATAGAGGGATAGGTCTGACAGGGATCTTGACCCATCTTGTCCCCCCGGATGTAGTCTCTGGTTAGGTTATTCTTAAAACTCTTCCACATCTTGCGCGATTCATTCAACCAAAAATTCTTGAACGATTGGGTGTTTGGGACGTCAAAGTTTTGCTGCAAAGAACAATAAGAATAAAAGACACATCAGTTGAGTTAACTAAAAAAAACAAATACATGCATATTAGGAACAAACAGATAAATAATGATAAAACATACCAAGATATCTGACCAATATTGATCCTTAATGTCTTTATGGACTTCCCTCCAATCGTCAACCAAGATGCTTACTCGGTTCCTTGCCACAAAACCGACGTAGCTCACGAAATTCGCGCCAATCTCTCCAATAGGATTCATGTCCTCGTCAAATTCCACACGGATAGGCTGAACATTTGTCCCGTGACGGACAATAATGTCTTTGAGCTTCGTCGGACCTCTTCCCTTTTTTCGAGGGGGATTGTTTTGTTGTTGATTGTTAGAATCATCTGCCATGATGTACCTATCAACAAATCAAAGATGTGATGAGTCATTACAAGGCAACAACTTTCACAAAACCAAAACAAAAACAATAATACTTAATACATTATAATTCAAAAAGATTCTCACTTTAGGTGTTATCCCATATCCCCTCACAATGATCATTTCTAGAGGCAAATTGGTCGTCATCATCTATCAATTTCGATTCGCTTGGTTCAGGCGGAATTGCGCACAAAGGTGGTATCTCATCAAGATCTAAAGTGGGAGCACGATCCTTTTGCTTTTTACTTTGCAAGACTATGGACAATTGCTTATTTGCGGGATCCGTTACATAGAACACTTGTTTTGCGTGACTTGCTAAAATAAAGGGCTCATTTCTGTACCCAACCTTGTGAAGATCAATTGAGATCATACCAGTGTGGGGTTCAATCACAACTGCGCTATTGTTAACCTACTTGCATTTGAAGATTGGAACCTTGAACTTGGTGTAACTAACTTCCCAAATTTCTTCAATTACCCCATAATATGCCATGGAAGCCAATCTTGGGTTTTTATCTTTCGAACTGGAGAAGTGCATCGCTTCGGCTACCACCATCATGCCACTGTTTTGCATGGTGCTGTTGTTGTCCTGAGCCTTAGTGTAGAAAGAATAACCATTTATGTCAAAAGAGCCCCACGTAACAACCTCAAAACGCGGCCCTCCGGCTAACCATCTTATTGTATCCAGCCCACCGGTCTCCTTTTCAACATTCTCCTTGAACCACCCAATGAATATCCTATTATGCTCGTTAGAAATCTGCATGTCACTCTTTTTCGGGTTCTTTTCTTTCAGGATCCTCTTATGCTCGTCCAAATAAGGCTGCACTTCTTCCATATTATTCAAGATGTATAGGTGTGCTTGTAACATCTCTTCACGGCACATAGTCTTTACTTTGACGCCCCGTACCCCCTTACCGATCCCATCTTCATGTCATGGGTTTTCCTCAACCCCTTTTAGATACGATTTGCAAAAATCCATTGCCTCCTCAACTAAGTATCTTTCAACAATTGATGCCTCAGGTCGGTGTGGGTTCTTGGAATACCCTTTTAAGACTTTCATGAATTGCTCAAAAGGGTACATCTGCCTTAGATAAACAGGGCCATAGAGCCTTTTTTCCCTTACCAAATGAACAATCAAGTGCACCATAATATCGAAAAAGGCTGGAGCAAAGTGCGTCTCTAATTGGCACAATATAATGTAACCCTCATTTTCCAAATCGTCTAGCTTTTCAGTGTCGATGACTTTGCTGCATATCGCATTGAAAAACATACACAGTCTTGCTATAGTCATCCTGACATCATCTTGCATAATGCCTCTTATAGCAATTGGTAAGAATTGTTGCATCAATACATGGTAATCATGTGACTTCATTCCCACCAACTTCAAATCATTCATAGACACAAGTCTGCTAACATTAGAAGAATAACCCTGTGGAACCTTGATCCCACTCAAACAGTCACATAGACTTTTTTTCTCCTATTTCGAAAGTTTATGAGCAACAGGTTCCATATAAGCCCTCTTGCCATTTTCACTGACTATAGGATGCAACCGTTGTCTTATACCCATTTCAACCAAGTCTAACCGTGCACTGAGTCCGTCCTTAGTCTTCCCTTGTATATGCAACAAAGTTCCAACAAGACTATCACCGACGTTTTTCTCCACATGCATCACATCAATACTATGCCTCACATCGAGGTTTCGCCAATAAGGTAGATCAAAGAAGATTGACCTCTTCTTCCAAATGATCTTCTCAGAACCGGTCTTTGGCTTCTGTTTCTTACCGAATACCATACTGACATTCTCAACACGGCGGTAAACTTCCTCCCCGGTTAAGGGGGTCGGAGCAGAACGGTACTAAGATGAGCCATTAAAACACTTCTTTAGTCTACGGTAAGGATGGAACCGATCAAGAAACCTCCTGTGACCGAGGTAGACGATTTTTCTTCCGTGTTTAAGATGGTGGTAGTGTGTGTCAGACTCACATATAGGGCATGCCATATAACCCTTCACACTGTAACCAGAAAGATTGCCATATGCAGGGAAGTCATTTATTGTGGTAAACAACATAGCTCGCAACTTGAATGTCTCCTGCCTGTACGCATCAAACACATCTACACCTTCCTCCCACAACATCTTCAAGTCCTCAATCAAAGGTGCCAGGTAGACATCGATATCATTACCAGGCTGTTTCAGACCCGAAATCATCATTGACATCATCACATACTTGCGCTTCGTGCACAACCAAGGCGGCAGGTTGTAAATGACCAGCAAAACAGGCCAAGCACTATGTGTGCTACTGAGACTCCCGAAAGGGTTGAAACCATCCGTACACAGTCCGAGACGAAGGTTCCTCGGCTTACCACCAAATTCAGGAAACATGGAATCTATCTTCTTCCATTGAGGAGAATCAGCATGGTGCCGAAGATATCTTCCATCGGAGATCTTCTCGTCACAATGCCATCTTAGTTTCTTTGCTTCTCCCTCATTTGCAAACAAGCGTTTAAACCATGGCACAATTGGAAGGTACCACATTACCTTCAAAGGTACCCCTTTTTTTGATCCATCATCATCACCAACGGCATCCTTCCTTGGCTTGTACCTCGGAGTATTACATTTTGGACACTTTTTTGAGGCCTTCATACTCTTTCCTTTATAACACGCAATCATTAGGGCAAGCGTGTATCTTCTTATACTCCATGCCCATCTTGCTTAAAACTTTTTTGGCCTCGTACATACGCTTCGGAAGCACATTGCCCGCCGGGAACATATCACTCAAATCTTCAAGCATCTGCGAGAAACCCGCATCCGACCACCCATTTTCAGTCTTTATTTTCAACAATTTCAGGACGCTAGTCAACCGAGTATACTTAGTACACCCTGGGAACAACGGTGTCTCTGCATCACTCCGCAACTTGTCAAACTCATGTATTACAGAAAATGACTCCGCCCCAATGTCATTGATCATGTCGTCCATTCCATCATCACAAACATCATCCACCGCTGCTTCTAAATTTTGTGACGGGCACGCATGTACGGTACTTCCCAATTCCCCATGCCAAAGCCACTTCTTATAACGGAGATTGATTCCATCACAAAGAAGGTGATCCCTTATATCATCAACGCTCTTACGATAAGCATTTGCACAATTCACACAAGGGCAAAGATACATGCCATTCTTACTAGGCACGTTTCTCTTGGCAAATTCAATAAATTCTTCCACACCCTTCTGATAATCTTTAGTGGTTCTCAATGCATGCATCCAACTACGATCCATTCTATTAACCCTATGCCATTTCCAACAAGCTAGTCAAGTTTATCTCACTACATAGTGAAGAAATGGGCATGCTATGAACTTAACATCACTTCATGCAAATTTTTACAAAAAATTGGCAGAACTTCCTCTTATAAATGTGACATCCAAAATTACATTTACAATTCAATTTCAGTTCAGTAAATACAAAAATCATATAATTACTAATTCAACACCATTCAATACAGCAGCAATTTGAAGTGATTTATAGCAGCAAAACCCGCAAGTAGAACACGCAAAATGCAGCAGCAAATCATCATTTAGCAGAACATAAAATTGCACCAAATAAACAAGCATTAATGCAGCAAACATGTTTGAGGATAAGAATCAAGAACATCGATGTTCCTTCAATAGTAGTAAGAGGATAAAATTTGCTAAAATCCTTAACATATCAGATCTCAATTTCAGAGAGTCTGAGAATTTACCTAAGATGTCAAGGCGATCTGGAGGTTGCTTGGTAGTGTTGGCTGTAGTCTCAGCTTTGGCTGTGTGTGGCCCTGTTCTTGAGGAAGCTTTAACCAAAATTTCGAACTGAAAAAAACAAACCCATGAAGACAAATTAAGAAAAAGTGGGTAAAAGAAAATGGGATGCTTTAACCCATTCTCATGTCAGGAAAAAAGTATGGCTTGATGAAGCATTTGTGCCGAAATATTCAGAAACAAAGAGATAAGGATGGAGAAGCAGGTATTATTCTGTAATCTAATGAAATATGAAATATGATAAAATTTGACCATCTTGTCATACTTAGAGGAATGGTTATTTCTTCAATTTTTGTAGCTGAAGGCTTGGACTACAAAAGACAAATTTTAAACAAATAATAAATTGTATGCAAGTAAATTTGTTTGAAAATTAATCCACAAAAAATGTTACTAACCTCAATAAGTTGCTCCCACACTTGATCATCTGCCTCCCACAATTGTTATATTGGGTTCCAAGCAAACCCACTTAGTCCATTGTTTAAAACATCATCAATTGTGGTATAGTTTACTGCATGAAAATGGAGTGAACAAGAAAAATGATCTTAGTTATCGTGAATCTGGTCCTCATCCAACAAATGATATTGAATACAAATTTCCCAAGTCTAAACATGAAAAGAAAATTAAGCTAAAGCCAAAGGAATTTGAGAATTCTGTTTTGGAAGTTGACATTCGATGTACCACTAAAAAGGGTACTATCTTCCAGCAGACTTTTATCATAACTCCGAGAAAGAAGACAAGGCTGATTATTTATGCAGAAAATTAATAAAGAAATTAAATAGTCTCTCCTCTTCAGATGGTAATATCCATAAATGGGTGTTCATCGTCTGCCGCCAAACAAAAATTCCACTCACAAAAACAGAAAAACCAAAAGGAACCAGCACAAAATTTCACAACAAAAGCATCATGATTCCCTCGTCTTTAAGCATTAAAGAATAAGTATGTAAGTGATCATGCGTATATATACAGGGGATTTAGGTACAAAAATCTGCATCTTTCTTAGTGCTTTGGGAGCTGAATGTGAGTAATCGGGATGCTTTAACCAAAATTTCGAACTGAAAAAAATAAACCCATGAAGACAAACCTGGATGAAGGATGAGGAACAAGTCCGGCGAGGCGGTGCAACGGCAATGACGGCAACAGAATCTGAATTATCCTGATCCTTAATACATAAAAAATGAAAATCAGAATGAAACCCAGTTTATAGCTTTTTCCTGCATATTATCTCCCTATTTGCAGAAAACGATTAGCAGGAATGGGTCTACTGAAAATTCTAAAAATTATAAAGATAAAGAAAGGGAGGAATATCAACAAAATGAATAAGACTATTGGACTAGAATCATTAGGAGCAAAGGTGTTGCAGAACTCAAAATTAATTATGAATAACAAAACCAGGGATAAATATCAAAATATCTGTAAATAATCAACCTCACTTGGTTTATAGCATAAATACATATTATCCCGAACACATCAAGTCTGATTTTAATTAATGACAACATTGGATTCACAGAAAGCAAAAAAACAACGATGATTCTGATGAAAATAATTAAGCATCGCACGCGAAAGAAGGTTATTCAAAAAAAAGAAAAAACTCACATGTAAGATGTAACTGTTCCCACGGGTGGGAAGGAGCTGACAAGGAAGGAGCTGGGGGATCTGACGGAGGAGGGAGAGGCGGAGCTGAGGGTGGGGGAGGGGGATGAGGGTGGGCTGAGCTGAAGCTTTTTTTTTTAAAGGGGGCAGGGGTTTCAACGTCACACATTTAGTATGTGTGACGTTGAATCACAAAACGACGTCACACACAATAAGGTGTGTGACGTCGTTTTAAGTTTCAACGTCACACATACAATGTGTGACGTTGAAACTTAAAACGACGTCACACACCTTATTGTGTGTGACGTCGTTTTGTGATTCAACGTCACACATACTAAATGTGTGACGTTGAAACCCCTGCCCCCTTGTGTGACGTTGAAACCCTTTCCCCTAAAAAAAAAAACAAATTCCCGCGTTCCCAATTCCCTCTCCCGCCCTCAGCTCCCCAAAATTGACGAATAATTTTTTTTAAAAAATTACTTTCAACGTCACACATAAATTATGTATGATGTTGAAACTTTCAACGTCACATATTAAATAATATGTGACGTTGTTTCCCCCCAGTTTCTAACTTATTTACGAAAATGCCACCGCGTTTTTTTTCAACGTCACTCTTTTAATTATCAGACATAAATTGGTGACATGGAAAGGGTATTTTGTAGTAGTGAATGTTAACATACTCTTTCATTCTTTGTTCTTTTATATCAAACAAGTTTATGTTATTTGGGTCCCAGTGGTTCACATGAGTTAGGGTATGACTCTAAATTCAAAGCGCATTTACGTATTGTTGTGAATCACCCCTTTGGTGCCCAAAAAAAATAAATGAAAAACCTAACAATATCTTCACATCGGTAGTATGATAAATGATTTGAACTCAACTTTAATTTACACTTTATGAGTTAAATCCTTATAAACTAATGTTAGATGAATTTTTGTCGGCACTCTACTCTTTATAGTTGAATTTCTATTGATCTGTTAACGTGGGTGTGTAATCTACCAAATTAATTAGAATTTACTACAAAGCTGGTTGACGTAAGGATCAGATCAATATCTCATTCATACATACTCGTTGGACTTTCGGAACCATCAATAACTACATGCTATTCCTGACAGAAAAGGATTAAAGTACGGCTATGAATGTGAACTGTGATAAGAATAAATCTGAATCTCTGAAGGCTTTATTACTATATTATTTATTTTCAAATCCGTGACATAAGATGTTCGTTTTAAGTTAATAATTAGATTTTTCTCCATGCGACACACCGAAGTTAAAACTAAAATAGAAAATAAATTAAAAAAATTAAATTTTTTAGAGTAACTATTTTATAATTAAAAATTGAGATCAGTGATGTATCCAGAACAATTCAAATCACTATCAGTCTATCACTACAAAACATTCAAATGTTTTGTAGAGAAAAAGCAGATTAATGATCAAATATTTATGTTTGGGTTTGACTAAAATGATGACCTATTTGAACACAATAAATAACTATTTTATAAATTTCAAAAATCAAATATTGCAAATTACAAGTAAGAATATATTTTTGGATTGTTGCCTAAAATAATTACCTATTTGAACACACTAATCAATCCATAAAATTTCAAATGCAAATTAACTAATTATGACCATATTGATTATAATGAACGAGTTGACCAGTGAGATGGGATGTATGATGACATGGTTTAATTGAACAATTGGATCAATAACAGAAGCAACAAAAACTGATATTATAGGACATATGGACCAATAGGATCATTGCTTAGATATTTTAAGAAGTATATAGATATAGATATATATTTTATCCTCGTGCGATGCACATAACTTAAAATTAAAAAAGAAAATAAACTATATAATTTAATTTTTTTGAGTAACTATTTTAGGATTAAAGTTGAAATCGGTCATGTATCCTTTTATTTTGTTAAAAAAGAATGGTCATGTATCTAAAACTGTTCAAATCACTATCACTCCAATTTTTCCAAAGAGAAATAGCAAATTATAGATCAAATATGTATGTTTTGAGTTTTTGACTAAAATAGTAACATATTTGAACACAATAAATAACTATTTCATAAATTTCAAAAATCAAATAATGCTAATTACAAGTAAAAATATATTTTTGTATTGTTGCTTAAAAAAGTTACCTATTTGAACACAATAATTAATCCATTAAATTTCAAATGCAAATCAATTAAGTATATGACTATAATGATTATAATGAATGAGTTTTCCAGTGAGATGGAATGTATGATGATGTTGTTTAATTATACAATTGGACCAATAACAGAAGCGACAAAAGCTGACATTATAGGACATGTGAACTAATAGGATCATTGTTTGGAGATTTCAAGAAGTATATAGATATAAATGCCCAACATACATTTACAAGCTAAATTGTAGAGCTAAAAGTTACTAAAAACAATTTAGCTATAGTCTATAGCGCAAATTGATGCTAAGAATTGATGTCATGATGGGGGAATAGATAAATTAAAAATAGGATATAAAAAGGTTCTAAGACAATGTACCCCAGAATATCCTTTAGTATTTAAGAAAACTAAGTGGTATAATTCCATGTCAGAATAAGATTCTTTCCACACTTTCTCTTACTTTTCCTAAGGTCATTTATAGTGTCCTAGTCTCGATTGGTATGATATTGTCTTGTTGGGATCGGATTTTCATGAAACCAATGTGATCTAGTATCTGGATCAACAATACTTAAGCTAAATTAGAACCGGGATAGTATTGATTATTTGCTCACATATCTAGTATTCTCTGTCCTGGTCCCGACCGTAGTTATAAATATAATTACTTTGTTAGAAAAATTTTAACCTAAATATTTATTAATGATATTAACTTTTTTAATTAATTTTTCCTCCATCTAAATATTCATTTCTTCCTTTACCTATTTTAATTAATTTTTTTATTGTGTTGTCTTGTTCAACTCCATTATTAATATTTTGAGAACCAATTTCCACTTGTTGATAAAAAGAATTTGTTGGACCAAATGGTTATTGAACGAAATTAAACCTAAATTTTCATTGCGGGAAGTGATGAATCCTCTTTTGTAGTGATTATTGGCAAATAAAATCTCAACCATTTCTAGTCAAGAATGTTCAAGTAGGAGTGGAACCGATAATAATGTGAAGCCAGAGAATACCAAAGAAGAAGGAAACAGAACTAATAAATTAATATAGTGAATATCAGGTTTGCTTTATACAAGTGGTAAAAACAAAGAGGTTAAAGAATCACCCACAACCTTCAAAATTACGTGTCTATGAACACTGACACAATAGCGAAAAATTGATGTAAACTTTCTTATAATGCTAACAACAAAGAGGCCGTCAAACTTTCGGAAGTGACGAATGATATAGAAAAAGGCTGAGAGGGGGTGAGGACGACGGCGATGAGTTGCATCGACATGTGGCGACATCATGTCAGCGATGGCGGTGAGAGAGCGGACGAGGGAGGCTGTGGAGGTTGGAAGGGATGACAAGAGATGAAGAGAGAGCGGAGGTGGGAGGTTGGACGGTGTTGGTGGGGAGAGAGTATAAAAAGAATGAGAAAGAGTAATTTTGTCATTTTACCCTAAATTTTGATATCACAAATTAGAACAACTCTTCTTATGTTTTTTTATATATTGGAGGTACCTTTTTAAATTTATGAAATTTAAAGGGTATTTATTTGTCTTTTCCCCTTAAATATTATATTTCACTTTGTTTTTATTTATTATGATGATTGATAGCATATGTTTAACATAATCATAAAATATAATTAAAATACGTGACGGATTTGATTCAGTAATCATTAGTTATATAGTTTACATACTTTGACTTTTTTTAAATAAAATCATTAGCTAATTATAGCAAATGTCTATATTTTTTATTTTATAACAACTAGTATGCATTTCAATTTATTTATTTTTAAATTGTGGGGGGTGGGGCTGCTTTTCAAACAACCCCAAAGCACATATAGTTGAAACACAAGCCACCACGAGCAGCAATACTAAAGCAATAACCAACAAGTACAAGCATCAAATTACCCAATTACAAATATCACCAAAAAAACAATAAATTAGTTAAATAATTTAGCTAATGAATTCCGTTAGTAAATACAAAATTTTGTGAATAAAAGAGGAATTCCGTGACTAATTAGTTAGTAACAATCTATTTTAAAACGAATTATGTGAATAGTTCCACGGATAATTCACTATTTTTTAGTGATATTTAAAAAGTCTAATTCATTTATTCACTAAAATAAATAATAATTTAATCAAACCAATAGATAAATAAAATTCACAAGCTCATATTAAAGTGTCTCATTTTTTTTTTTCAGATTTATCCATCAGTATTTGGCACTACTAACAACCAACTCATCCGATTCACGGGAATGTAAGGAACCTCACTTCCTCCTTTTCTATTACAGGTATTGGCTTTTTTTCAAGATATTCTTACTTCGACTATTCCTCTCGTCAAACATTCATGTTTCAAGCGAGGCCTACGTATTAAATAGATAATACTCATAATTACACTGTTCATGTCCTCATCGTAATGTTTAAAGGTCAATAAAATAATAGACAGCCAAAATGAAAAGCCCTTATTTATACCTTGTTTAAATTCAATGGTATCAACTGCAGGTCATCAATTCTGAAGGCATTATTATTGTCAACCTACTTGTAACCAAATACCGAAACCTAAAAATCAATATAATCCAACTCTCAAATTGTTCTCAACCCCCAGAAAGATATGACATTTTCATATAGATAGGATTTTTAATCTCTGACACTCGATATGTACATAGTGTAGAAGCTGAACCATTGATCATGTAACTTGCATAAGAAATGACATGTCTGCAAGGACAGTTTACCAAGAACTTTAATTTCTATAAAACTGAATTAAGATCAACATTATACTTGAGAGGCATTTTCTCTTTAAACTATGCTACTAATTACACCCCATTTTGTTTTGGCCCCACAAAACAAAAACTATAATGAATAAAATCTCTTGATTATTTCTTGCAATTTGCACTAACATAAATTCAATTGTGGGAAAGGACAACTATAATAATTGTCTCGTAAGTCAAGAAATCAATGTTGATTGATAATCAAAGAAAAAAAATCATTTAGATACTCTTCTCATTTGTGATGATTGGCTCCATTCTTTTAGCCATCATTGTAAATGAATCAAAAAAAGGAAAATTTTGAAAGTAATCAATTGATTATAACATATTAAGGAACGTAATTATAATTTTTTTTAAAAAAGTTAAAACAAAAAACGAAATGGAAAATGTCCCATTTTGAATTTGATGATGATTGATTATTGTAGAAGCATTCAACGGAGATTGAAAGAAATAATAATAAAATAAAAATGTATAATAATAATAATAATAATAATAATAATAATAATAATAATAATAATAAAAGACATTTATGACGCAAAGTTCACGTGTTGCGCAAATAAATGACAATAGAGAATTTTTGGTGGAGGCAGAATAGAATTTTGGAGAGAAAGGAATTGAGAAAGAAAAGAGAGACAAGAAAGGAGGCAAAGTATGTTGAAACTCAGATTTTGATGATAACCAAACATGACTTAGGCTATGAAAATTATGACAACTTAACTTAGACAAATATTTTAAAATCAGTTTTTAAAACTAAGTTAAGGAGCGATCGATAGTCCTCAGCGCCAATCGATTGATGTTGTGACTCAGCAATCGATGGCATATTGATTGCCTATCGATTGCCCAGTTTCAACTGATAGACTAATGGATAAATCGATTGTTAGCTATATACATCAATTGATTATCTTAAGTTTTCAAAGTAATTAGACAATAGAACAATCGACGGAAAGAAAGGTAATCGATTGGCAGCAACAATCGATGAGCAATCGATTGATACTTGAGTTCGAAGTAAACTGAAAGCCATCGATAGGTTGCTGTGAAATCGATTGATAGAAAGTAATTGATTAGGAAATCAAGCAATCCATTAGCATACTCTGAATTTATTCGATAACTAACATTTCCATTGAGTGATTGTAGGACCAATCTGAAGGCAATCGATTGACAATCGAAGCCAGCTATCGATTGACATACAAAAGTTTCAAAATTAATTACTCTTATTATGTCTAACTAACTTTATATTTGGAAGAGTTTATATGTGCTATTTCAGGAAGTTTACATTGGACACAGAAACCAGCCTTAGCACAGAAGCAGAGACCCGTTTGTACTCACTGAACGAGATAACATAACCTGGCAAGAAAGAGGGAGTAACTCAACACTAAATCTACTCTAACACTACTCTGGAGCATTAAGTGCTACTGATCAACACTTCATCAACCTCTAGAATTCATCTCTCACAACTGCCTTACAACGGCTATCACAGACTCAACAACATGCATATTCCTCAAAGGAAGTATAAAAGCATTTGAAACCCAAACTTGGTTGGCAGAGAATTAAGTGCTATCCAACTTCCAATTCATACTGCATTCAATCTAAGTATTATCTGTTCTCTCATATGTTCTTCAAACTGCAAACTTTATCAGCTCAAGTGTGTGAGTAAGCTTGTAATCTGTAATCATTTTCTTTGAGTGATTTCCTTAGGATAGTGAGATCCTACAGGAAAGGGGTGTAATCTTATAAAGTGTAAGGGGGAGAGAATTTGGTGAGATAGTGAGATCTTAACGAGAAAATTCTCTGTGGTGTAAAGGTATTCAAGAACCTGTTTGTAATCATGATTCACTATTGGAACCTATTTGAGGTTGGAGAATTGGATGTAGGTCAGAGTTATAACCGAACCAGTATAAATTCCTTGTGTTTTTTTTAGTTCTTTTAAAATTTTGAGATACACAATTCACCCCCTCTTGTGTATTTCCTGCCATTTTCAAAGTATATGGAGACATAATTCACTCTTTGTTCTCCTAATACTCAGAAAATGATTTTCATTTGATAGGTAGTTTATCAAATACGTTACCTTATATTTGAATATTCATACCATCTTCTTGTACAAGCCGAGGAATATCTCTATATAGAGGTGGAGGCGCATTGATCTGGGTGATATTGCTTATTCAATTTCAATTTGTTGGGTCAATTTCTTCTTCTTTAAGCTCTCATACATCGATTCCCTTTAATCACTCAGTAGGCTTTATACATAGATATGATTGTTTTTTGCAACCCATTATTTTTCTTTCACTCTCTCATATTTTAACATGTGTTAAGCATACATGAACGTAACTTTTAAACACTACTACAAAAATAAGCTATCGTGGTGCCGACAAAAGAGGACAACAAAAAATGAAGTTGCTGTATTGAAAGATGAAGTTAATACTATGAAGGAGCACATGTTCAAAATGCAACGATGGAATGGTCAGATGTCCGAAATGCAACAACGGATCGATAAGATGTTCGAATTTTTCTAGCGTTATAATGTTGCATCACAAATGTCACACTTCATGCCGCAAAGAAATGTTCCCTCATGTGAAAGTCCAAGCATCAGGGATAGCTGTATGATGCCTAGGGCCCATATTCCTCTGGTAATTGATGTGTTGACTTTTTTATAAAGTTTTAATGTTACTATTATATTCTCAGTTGATAGCTAAATCTGTGAAGTCTTTTGTAGGGGGAGTCAAAGTATAGGTTGTATGTGAATCAATCTTTCAATGAAGTAGTTGTGATCGGCACTGTTTACAACACTTCAAACATGACTTTACACAATTTGCCTTTGCCTGAAAATACACATAAGGTTTTGATTGAATACTCTTGCAAAGATGACACAAAATTACCATACCCTACTCCCGATGACATGACCAAGGTTGGAGACATTATTGGTGCTTTTGTCTCTTAGCCCGTAGGTTTGATTGAACTAGTACCACTGGTGATTATTTACTAATTAGTTTACACTAGCATTCATTGTGTTGGAAGAATGCTTTTTAAATTACATGTTTTTACAGGGCACACAATCTCTGGGGAAGAAAGTTCAAGTGGTTGATGTAACACCTGGACTTTTACTACTATATTATAGTAATTTAATTGAATTATAACCACTTTTATGAATATTCGAAGCCCAAAAATACGGAAAATTTAAAACTTTTTCTTAAAAACATTAGACCAACCTTCGGTCAGTTGGAATGGGCTTTTCGTACGACTTAAAATTTAAATATTTTTATAAAACCAAGTGGTGCATAAAACAATTAAACTACTTAGGTTCCCTTATAATTTTCCTCCCCTTGATGATAGTGTGTGGGGAGCGAAAACCCACTCATGGGTTCTCTGCATCTATTGACGGGTTTCTACCTTTCCAATATTAAAACGCTGGGGTCATCTCAGTTGATAACCCTTCTACCAGAATACGCAGCGACATTAGGGTAATACATACATTTTCTTTTTAAAGTATTTATTCATAATTCATAACCCCAAATAAATTTAATTCCTTTAATAAATTTATTGTAATTCTATTCCCTGTGCTCTCTATTATTAATTTAATAATTTACTTTTACAACATATACCAATAATCTTATTAAAACATTTACTACCTCTGGCTTTTAAATTTCTAATCCTAATTTCTTCGTCTACTCTTCTCCCCAGCTAGCTTCGTTCAACCTGCCAAACTGAAAATGTTTTGGGAAGGGGGTGAGATTGGAAATCCCAATAGCAGTTTCTTTCATTAACATATATTATCATGCTAGCATTGTCATGTATATATTTCATAAAGCTGTACAAATGATGATAGTCTTACTCCTATTAATCTGTGTGCTAAAAGCACCTGCCAACCACTAATAACAATATATTTGTTATAGTGGAGGCTTTACCTGCAGGGTTTCTTGTTAAAGCACATAAGGCTAAAACGTAACTAATCTCGCAAAGGTGTAGCTAATCACCTAAGCCTGGAGTACTCCATCTGAGGAATAATAACTTACCAACTAAATGCAACAGTTATTACAAAATAATACATGCAATTTAATTGTTACTGAAATAAACTGCTACCTGACTTCTGGAATTATTCGTCACTGCATTTCTTCACTTTTTCGTACTCTGGGGATTCTACCCCATTATCTTGTCCTATAAATATTTATAATGTAAAAATAATATATTAATTTCTAATTTTAGTATCACAATTAAACGTCTCTCACGTTCCTATGATATTACATTTTTCTACCCTTCCCTTTTTAATATATTTCTTAAATCTATATTTCTAACTTTAGGCATCAGACAATACAAGTATATACAAACACAAGTATCAATGTATCTTGAATTACTTTAAATCAATTTTACATCATATAATAACATATATAACAACTTATTTTACCTAATTAAATTCAATAGATTTAAAATAAGTTTCTAATTATCATATTTTTCTTCCACGTTAATGATAATTAATTACAACTTAGCTTATTATAGTTAACCTGACCATTTAAGATCAGTCAGTTACTTTTAATTATTTTATTTCAATTAATCTTTCTTATTCTCAATGTTTGATTAATAAATTGCCTAAAATCCTTCTTTTCTACCGTCATAACATTTTCACACTATTACATCCAATTATAAATTTTATATCTAAAGAAAATCATCAACTATTTTAACTAATCTTAATACTTCATTATGCGACTTTTCAAAACAGTGAACTATAACTCTTTAAAGTTTCTATTCTTCATTCAATAACTGGAAACACTAAATTACAAATTCTTATTTTGACTTTACATTTATACTTTACCAAAACAGAACCAAACATTCTCACATGGGATTCATTGCCTCTTAGGGGTGATTTTATAATATAAAATTCTTGTTACACCTTTCAGGATTTTAAACAGTAAACCTCACTTTAAATTCAAAAGCTTAGAATTGAACATTAATAAATATGATTCAACATTTCCATATTCTTTAAAAATCATTTACATACATGTAACACCTAAATTTTTACTACTATATTATAACATTTTAATTGATTATAACCACTTTTTAATTCAAGAAGCTCAAAAGTACGAAAAATTTAAAACTTTTTCTTTTCAAAGTATTAAATCAAATTTCCTTTCCTTCCAAATGAGATTTTCTGACAACTTGGAATATCTTTAAACTTTCAATAAAATAGCGTGGTTATCAAAACAATTAAAATAACTCGAATTATAATGTTTGGGGAGTCAAACCCCTTACACTATATTTACATATTCTTTAAATTATGTCCTATTTATCTATTTACACCTCTCTTACTATAATGATATATTGGCGGGTTATTTTGATTGATAACCCTCTTATATGAGTACGCAGCTCTATTATTCCTTAAGGATATATATACATATAAAAATATACATTAACTACTAGACAAGCTTCCAACTTGTCTTAATTATTTAAACATACCACATACACAGGTAAATAGGCTCTTAAAGTATCTACCTACAAGGTACAAGACAAAGCAGGCATTCCTGCCCCTTCATACTACCTTACTTCTTTCCCCGCTAGCTACTCCCATTCTGCTATACTGAAAACGTTTTGAAAAACAGTGAGATTGAAAATCTCAATAGCAGTTTATTCCATATCATGTGTGCACTTATATATATATACATATACAACAATTTCATAAACCTGTGCATATAATGAAAGCATATATCCATTTTAAACCAATACTTGCAGATTTTCCAATCATAGCCCTCACGGCTACTCAATAACCCTCACGGTTATAGGAATTTAACTGTAGCCCTCACAGCTACTTAATAACCCTCACGGTTATAGGAATTTAATTGTAGCCCTCACAGCTACTCAATAACCCTCACGGTTATAGGAATTTAATTGGCAAAGGGGGAGCGACCCACCTAGGCCTTGGAGTACTCCATAAATCTCATCAATATCATATCATCAATATCATAACAGGAATAATGCTCATTTAAATGCCACAGATATTACAAAATTACATATATAGAAATTTATATATGAATTAAACTACTACCTGGATACCAGAGCTATTTCTTGAACCAAATCCTTTACTTTCCACTGTCTTGGTGAACTCATACCAATATCAAAGCCTATCTACATATCATATTATAATAAGAGTAAGTTAATATATGTAATTCTATATTTATACTAAGCGTCTCTCGAGCCCTAATATGCTTGTGACTACCCCACTATTTATATCTATGAATCATTATAATTTACTATAACTATCATGACTATTTAAGATTAAAAGATCACTTGTAATTACTTTACTCCAATTAGTATTTCTTATTCTCAATGTTTGACTAATATTTACCTCAAGGATAATTCTTTTAAACAAGCAATTCCCATTACTGTTTATCCATGCCTTTAAAACCTTAAAACAATAGCTATAAATTTAACCTCTAATCACAGCTTGAAACTTAAATTCACATACTAAGTACAAAAATTGCACCCTCCATAACAAGATTTATATCAGTATTGATTTTCAATACACATCCAGTGTCCATCTAACACAACATTACATTCTTCCAACTCAAACCTTTTAAAGTTCCAAACATAAGCAAATTATTCATCTCTTCCAAACTTGTTACTACTATCTCAGCTATATAAATTGAACAATTCCACTTAATCCTTTAATGCAAATAAAACTCTTTTCTACTAATCATCAAAACAAGCTTCAACACTTCAAACACCATAAATCAAAATTGAGCCTAACTCAGATTTCTACATTCTAATCCACAAGATACACTGAATTTTTCTTATCTTGATACTTCCCTTTCTTTACTTGTAACATCCAGTGATTTAGTTATGCTTTCCCATATCACCTTCTTATTTAAAACTTTTAGAAATGCTCCCACAGGCCTAATATTCAAACTCCAATTAGTCAAACAATTTTATCCTTTAATTGGTTCTAAAATAAAAGTCTACTGTTAAAAACCTTCATCTAAAATAAACTTTAAATCATCTTACTGCCAAAACTTTAAAATGATCTCTGCAAATCAACCCAATCATTATCAAACAACCGTCAACATGTCTAAGAAAATACTATAAAACTAAATTCAACTTATAATTCAATACAAACTTCTTGGATAGGTTACCTATGACCTTCCAACTTGCAAAATTTCTTAAATAAACATTACGGAGCCTCCAATAATACCCTATCACCATATAACATTTATTTAGTATTTAGGGATCGTAAAATGGCATTTCCAATCAAATTTAACCTTGCAAAACATCCTACCATTTGCACCTAATGATCTAGAATTTTCCAGTTTCTAACAATAACACCATCAAGTAAAGATTCAACATGTTACAATTGATTAAGGACTTACTCAATATTACACCATCATTTACACCTTTCCTATATGCTAGAGAACTCACTGGTATAAATCTGGAAAATTTCCTGATTTGAAACATAAATAGATCATCAATTAAAATACCTCTAGCTAAGACTTAAATATTTAGAACATTTTATTAGTATCAAGAGCCTTCAATGGTAGCCTTTCAATCGGATTTTAAAATTTAAAGCTGAATAATGATAGCCCTTGATTCAGTTGCTTCTACCTATTTCCTGACACAAAATAATTTCAGCCCGCTCACTATTTCCCCACAAATCAACCAGAAACATGAAATCCTCAAACACAATAATTCCTCTCCTCATTAACGCCTCACTCATATAGAATCCAATTCCAATTTAATCCTATCACTATTATACCCTTATATTATTTGGTTTCCCCTTTAAAGTGAAAGTCAGAAAATCACAACTCTAATTTTAAGAATTTCACGGGCAGAAAATAGAGCAAAAAGGAGTTCATGTGCCAACGCTCCAAAAATCAAAAAGAAATCACACATGCAACTGTAAAACAAACTTTAATATGCTCCTAACAACTTTTAAACACCTATTAGCTTTAGAAAAATATACACATAAGCCAGCCGAACTGAATCCTCACAACAGATCAAGGTGCCTTTAATTTCAGAAACCATTAATGATGGAAATCGAACATGCAGAAGTAAAAGACATCTATACTCTAGTTCCAACAACTTTTGATCATCATTTTGTGCTGATTAAGGTAGGAAATCGAAGAATTGGTTCGGTGAACAGTAACTCTAGACAGGGTAGTTCGAAATTAGGCCAAGAACTTTGTGACTACTGAAATTACTTTATGGAAACTAAAAATCTAAGCTCTAACATCAGTTTAATCAGTTTAAAATCCCCAAACCCCCTAACCCAGTCGGAGCCTCACTCAGAAAACAGCAACAATCAAAGAATCAGAGGGTAGAATCGAGTAGAGGGAGCTCACCGGAGTTCAAATCCGGCCTTGCATGCGTCGTCGCAGCCTTGAGCCGCTGTGAATCACCATTGAAGCCCGCTGAAGACGCTGAGAAGGCGGAGAAGACGAGAGAGAGAGATTTTCGGGTTTGAGGGAAGCAGGGGAAGTGAATTCGAAAAGAAGGAACATGTGGAGTATATATATTGAAAGTAGGAAATGATATTTTGAATGGGTGTTTTATTATTTTATCCTTCAGACTATTGCTCAAGATATTTTTCAACCAGGGACATATATGGTCATTTTCATTTTCTCTTTTTCATTATGCCCTTATTTGCAAAGTTTAATTACTATTTCCTTTCCAATTTAATCTGAATTAAGTCCCAAAATAATCCCTCTAGATATGCTTTAATTTCCAAATTTATTTGTAAGACTTTTTAAATAACAAACAATACCTCAAGGTTCTAAATATTTCTTTATTTAAATTAATCTTCTAACTATTTTTCCTCAATAAATAAAGAAATTAAGTCTTAGAAATTATTAAAAATACATATGACCTCAAAAATTTATTTATAAGGCTTTTTAATTCCTAAATGACTTCCCAATACCTTAAATAAATCCTTATTTCCTATTTTCTAAAATTTGGGGTGTTACAATACATAACACACACCTATATATATATGTCCTTATTTCTTATTTATACAAGATTTCAATAATAAATCAATCATGTAAATCATTTTCAAGTCTAAACAATTCAATTTATTAAAAGACATACCATATATTTAAACACTTACTATCCTACTTTCATTCTTAGTTTCTTACAATCAAGAAATCGTAAATTCAACCCTTAGAGTAGAATCCAAACAACATTTCATAAACCAAATTTCTAACTTTTAAGGCATTTATATTACATAACAAAATCAGTAATAAAATAACCGACTAACATTATTAGAAGGAAAATAGAAATAAGAAAATGTCAACCTAACCAGTCATATTCAAGCTTAAACACTTTAACTCTATGAAATAAAATTCCTTTAATTTTACAATTTCTCAAGATCGCATAGCAACTTGTGTCTAATATAAAATTTTCCAGATTCAATTAATAATTCAAACTATTCACCAAATCACCATAATCAAGTCCCATACTTAAATAACTTTTAACACAATTTTATCATTATCATTTTAAAATCATTAAATTGAATTTTTCTCTTACCCATACTAGATCTGGGAAGTTTTCAGCCTTGCAAACTTACAGAAATTCTGAATCTTGTTTTTCAATGGGACCGAATAGCACTAAAAAGGAAATTCACCATATGCCCAACATGCAACAACCATTTATGTGTTCCATTATAACCTTAAATTAATCATCAATTTATCAACCTATCAAGCCAAGAGATCGGCCAAGCAGAGCAGACCAAGAAGAAAAATTACAACAAGTCCAATTCACATTCAACATCAAAATTTCCCTCTTTCTCCTATCACATACCAGTGCCCGAATAGAACAGGAGCAGGGAAGAAAAATTCAGCTAATTTAAACAACAATCAACACCCACACAATTATTATTCCTTCATCATCAGACAAATCACAAAGGCCAGAGCAGAATTTCGGCCAAAACAGAACAAGATACGGGAGGGAGCAAAATTCAATCAAATTAAGCAACAAATCAGTTTAATCCAATAAACACCAGAATCAACAACCAGGAAAGAAAGGGAATTCGAACGGACATGAAGCAGAGCAAGAACTCGGCTGAACCATCAACAAGAAATAAGAGAAAATTCAAAGAAAATCCCAAGTTTTAATAATCAACATACAAAGCAACAAATATGCTTAAAATTACTCCTAAACATGATTAATTAGAACTTCAAGCAACCTACACCCAGAAATCAAAGAGAAGAGCATCGGATGAACAGTACCCGATTTAGGGTTCTTGGAGAAATTCACCCAAACTCAACTCCCCACTCGAAATCTCTTCCCAAATCACCTAAATCGAAGCCTAAGCTTCTTCTAGATAGGTTTAGAACTTCAAAAACCCCAAAAATCGCATCAACCCCCCTTTAATCTCGCTCAAATCGGCCAAGAAAGGAAGGGAGTTTTAGAATCTTAAGTTTTGATGAAGACTGATCTTTGAAAAATATCGCTAATAAGAAATGATAACTTAGCAGTCCAATAATGAATGAGTATCCTTATCGCTAAGTGTATCTGTGTAGCTAATTGAAAGAAAGGAATAGCGAGTGAAGACTTAGAAATATCAAAGTCATTATCTATCGCTAAGTCTCCCTCTATCGCTAAGCAAAGGTTCCATCGCTAGAAGTTCATTGAGTTTATAAGAAGATGAAACCAGCAGATAAATGAACTAAGTCTCTAAATCAGCTAGCGATAATAGGTTAAGCTATCGATAACCATAAGTGCTTCAGATAATGATCTTTCAAATAGCTAGTGCCTAAGAGCTAATGAATCAAGAGCTGATATGTTTGCTTGCGCTAGAATGTTTATCTATCGATAATGGGATACCTTGAAGTTCTGAATTCTTTGATAATTGTATCCTTAAAGCTAATAAGCAAATCTAGTATCTAGCGATAGTAGTTTGAGCAATCGATAGAAGGATATATGATGATATGGTGCTTTTTAATCAAAGAGAATATGCTATCGATAGAAAGCTCTGCTATTACTTATCTTCATCTCATTGAGCAAATAGATTAAGCTTGCGATAGTAACCTCTGTGCTTTATATGACTATCTGGTTAGCTAACATCTCTAAGTGCAGAAATTATACTATGCAGTTAGCAATAGCAAAGCATGCTAGCGCTACTGAAAAGCTGCTATAAAAGTACAGGTGTTCAGAGCTCACAGTCTAGCCTACTCTACGCATAAACAGTTAAAGCAAATCTCCAAAGGCTAGTTCCTCAAGTCTCCAACGGACAGAAATATATCAAACTCCATATAAAGACTTGAAGACTTCAGGAGCAAAGTAACGAACACAGCGCTTACAACGCATACACGAAAAACAACGAGAGATGAACAGGGCTCTATACAGAATAGCAAATTTCTCAGACTGAGGGCATTAGAAAAGAAGAGCTAGAGTTATTCTTTGTTCAGATTATTAAGCTCTATCTTGTATCTCATTATACATAACCTTGTTCTTAAGTGTTTATCACAATCTGTTCATTGAGTGAACTTTATTATTAAAATCCTCTTCTGTTTGAGGTAGTTCCTTAGCTTGGTACTTTGAGAACTGGGTGGTAACCTTACGGGTAGTAAGGGGGAGTGTTTAGAAGATTCTAAAACTCTGTAAAGGTTGGCAGGTGAACCTGTGCTCGTAAAACCTGTGGTTGGCTTCTCTTGTGCCGGGATTAAACAAGAGGGTAGTGAAAATCTCAGGTTGAGCCTGAGGACTGGATGTAGGTCTGGGTTGACCGAACCAGGATAAATCTTGTGTGCATTATCTCTTCCCTAAGCTCTCTTGATTTCCAGTCTATCTTTTTATATCTGTCAGTCCATTTCATATTTTGAAATATTCTCAGTAAGAGTTTAAATAATTCAAAAAGGTTTTAATTTTATCCTATCACCCAATTCACCCCCCCTCTTGGGTGACAGCCAGTACTCTAAGGGAGAATGAAGGAGGAAGTCTTACCCAGACTTCACATGAGTCTCTGCCCCTTCTCGTTGCCAGCCGTCGTCGTTTTCGCCGTCAGCCACCGCTGGATCAAGGAAGAACAGAGAGAGAGCGAAGAGAGAGCTGAGAGGGAGGGTGTTTCGGGTGAGGGAGAGAAATCGAGAGAGAATGAGAGACAGAGAGGATGAGGGAGTATTATATAAAGGATGAGGGGAAAATTAAACTTCTGACCCCTAAAACTTTCTTCTTTTCGTTTTAATCCCTAGAATCAACTTTTCACTATTTTCAGTTTAGTCCCTTTCTGAAAAATAATTTTCTAGAATAAATTCTTATATCATATTAGAGATTTTTCTTAGTCATAATTTCTTTAAGCCTTAAAATAAATTTTCCTTGAAGTTCCCAGATTAAAATTTATCTTCTAATTATTTTTCTTTATTTTCTAAAGAAAATAATCCTTAAAATTATTAAAAATACACCTAGCCTCATAAATTTATTTATAAGGCTTTCAAGTTTCTAAATGCCTTCTCAATTACATTTTCTTAGATTAAAGTTTATCTTGTAATTATTATTATATTTATTTATTTATTTTTCCTTTGTGTAAATAAAATAACCCTTAAAATTTATTAAAAATGTCTAAAACATCATAATTTCATTTTTAATGCTTTTTAATATTTTAATAATATTTCCTAAATCTTAATTAATTCCTTATTTTCTCTTTTCTAAAATTTGGGGTGTTACAGTTGATGGCACTGGTGATTCATTTGCTCGATTGAAGAAAGAGAGTTCAATTGATGCATTGTCACGGGTGATTATTTACTAATTATTTTAAAGTAGCATTCTTTGCATTGGAAGAATCTTTCAAACTTTTCATTTACATGGTTTATACTTTATAGGAGCCAAAATCGAAGGGCAAGAAGAAAATTACTATACTTGCTCCGGTTATTGAGGATACAAGTGCCTCAATGTCATATCATGCGTAATTACGTGTGATTACAACTACTGTATCTGGCGTAGCATCTGTCACGATTCCATTCAGCAGGCATATCTATGGCAAAACATATATCAATGAGCATTTTTTGTAACACCTAATTTTTCACTACCATACTATAGTATTTTAATTGATTTATAACCAGTTTTATAAATCTTGGAAGGCAAAAACTACTAAAAATTAAAAAAAAATTCTTTGTAAACATCAATCCAACTTCATTTACGTTGAAATAGGCTTTTCTGACAAATTGAACAATTTAAAACTCTTTACAGAGTGGTTATTAAAACAATTAAAATAACTCGAATCTACTTAACGTACTTATTTCTTTCTAATAGTGCTTGAGGAGTGCAAACCCTTTTCACTATATATATGTGTGTGTGTATATTCCCTAAATTATGTATGGGTTATCTACCTAAATCCCTTATATAATAATAACAAAATAGTGGGTCATCTCGGTCAATAACCCCTTACCTGAATATGCTGTTGTACTATTTCTTAAGGCTATATACATACACACAGTTATATTTAAACTATACAAGCTTCCAGCTTGTTTACTTCCTAATCTTATAACATATATTGGTGAGCTATATCAAAATAGTAATCTACTGTGGTACAAAATATAGCAGGCATTCCTTCTTCTCATACTACCTTATCCCAAAAAGCTTGCTCCTCCCTTGCTACTCTGTAGACAAAGGTTCAATTTGCAATTTATTCTATATATATTAAATATCATGCATGAACATATATATATATATATATATATATATCAATTTTATAAACCTTTTCAGATAATGGAAAAATTTATCCTTTTAAGTTGAGTGCCATATGCACAAACCAACCACTAAATTAACAACATCACTACTACAAAACAGGGTTTTCACGTCACAAATTTCAGGTGTTTCCCGTCACTTTTCAAGGGGACATAAATTCAAGTGACGTGGAAAATTGGACTTTTAACGTCACACCAAAAAGTGACGTGAAAAGTCAGACTTTTCACATCACAAATTACAAAAATTGTGACGTTGTTTCTCCAAAATTAGATGTTAATGATGTGGTCATATGAGGAAGAAACCACGTCACAAATTGGTCATGTGTGACGTGGTTTCTCAGGAAACAACATCACAAATAACAATTTGTCACATGGTTTTCTGAGAAACCACATCACACATAACCAATTTTTGACGTGGTTTCCTGCGGCCGGGACTTTTCATGTCACACATTCTCTAATATGTGACGTGAAAAGTCCAATTTTTTTGGAAAAAAATAGGGACATTTTTTGTATTGGAATCATTCACAATCTAAAAATTCCTCTTACATGAACATTTGAATTATAAATAGGGGAAATTTTTTGGATTGGAATCACCCACAATCCAAAAGGGCAAGAACAATCCTAATAATCCCCAATATTAGCAAATCTAGAAGATAATACTACATTAAAACAATAAACCTAACAATCATAATAATACCCAATATTATCAGCAAATCTAAAAGATAATACTAAACTAAAACAATAAACCTAAAAAAGAGCTTACAACACTGTCAAAGATTTCAACATTAACAAGGGGATACAAGGTCCTAGCTTTCGTAGCCAATTCCATACATGCATGTCCAACTAAATTAATTCTTCACTTGCTTTTCACTTAAATCAGGGCCCCTGCTTTCATCCTCTTCACTAGCATTCCTTAATTATCTCACAATAATAATACATTAAAATATCATTTGTCTGATTTTTTTTCTTAGTGATAACTTTATCATCTCAATATTCGTAAGAAGAATAATCCTTAATAGCTGAAGAACATATGCACACCAGTGGCAGCAGCTCTTGTCCCAGCAAAAAATCCTTCCCATTCAGTTCTTCCTGGCTCATCAAGATGTACATGCCTGCCAAAAGTAAAATTTATATTTCATTATCTTTTGAACCACATTAATGTAATAACAAGATGAGTTAATGTTAGTATTCTACGCCCTCAACAATAGGAACAACTGAGCTATAAACTTTCTGCTCATAACATTTGAATCATTATGTTATAGAGACAATAGATTTATTAAGCCAGCCACCCACTTTTTAATTCTGGGAACAAACACAAATACTCTGAAGCAACCTAATTGAACTACTTGAAACCCAAAGACTACATCTAGTTACTTCTAGCTGTGTTTCAAATGGGAAATATTATGTTCAAGAAATTAATAATAGCAAGGAATGATATATTCTGGCTGTGCTGATTAACTAGGAAATATAGGAATAAACTATCATTCTATAGAGTAAGCCACACAGCATGAATCAGAAAGAGAAAAAGTTAATAAAGCACAAAAAATAGGAATAAAATAATCCAGAAATTAAAATGCTCCGATATTGTTAGGTTTGCCCATGTTATGCCATCAAAGAGAATTAAAACTCACGGTGCCAGATGTAATCAAGCACCGGCGCCAAAACATCAACGACGTAACAAATGGCAGCATTAACTTTGTCCCCAATCTTGAAACATAAAAACCCCGGTGTTCATCAACAAAGTACAAACCAAACAAAATTTATAACATGCCTATCTTTAATTAAGGCTCATAAAGGAAAAAGCAAGAGAATCTCAATCTTTCATCTCTTCAAATATGGGGCAATAAGAAGAAAGGCGTGTTTAATTCCAAATTAAATAACTTACACAGATACTAAAATTTCTCAATCACATTGAAATTCTTAAAGCATGAAGCATGTTGGGAAGAAAAAGAACAGGTGCAATATCAAGAATCTTCGCTAACCTCATTTAATCATATCTTTCTTGCCCAGGGTAGAGAGGCTACATGTATTCCCATTTGCAAAAGAAATATGAATTAGGTTAATTCCGATCTCCCCCAGAATCACCTACTTGCTAGATTTCAACATTGAAATGTTATCTAGTTACCCGTCTAAACCTCATATCTATCTAATGCACAAATCTACGGCAAATTCAATCAGTCTGAAATATGAATATGACTCCAAAGTCAACAGGCAAGCAATGCCACTTAAGTTACTATTCATTACATTCCATCAACTTTAATGGCAACACGTGTCTGATGTATATTATGTTCTTCTTAAGAGGATAAACTTGTAAATATATCAAATTAGCACTGCCAATTGTAAAAGAACATTTTACAATAAAAATCATTAAATTTACATGTTTCATTTCCATCTCAGTCCCAATAAGAAATATATAATGAATAAAGTACCATACAAATTTTTATCAACCAAACTTTCATTTCAAAACAATCTAATACCACTATTGCAGCTGCACAATGGTCAGAAAAAACCTCAGCATTTCCTACAAAATTTTCTACCCTGAGAGAGAGCTAGATCATGTACAACCTACGTGCAAATTCTTCCTTAGCTAAAAAAAGTTAATCCTTCAGAGTTAGGCTGGTCCAATTTCCAAAATGAATTTGCAAAAGACAAGTTCACCCACCCTCTGCATGCATTCCTTACAACCTTCATAGATTTCATTCTTGAAATGTATCTAGTCACTCAGTCAAATTTCATATTTATCCAATGCACAATTTGTAACATCCCAAAAACCCAACTAGTAAATAAAATTTACCCAAGGAAGACAAGAAATGTCATTTACCAAATAGGAACAATATGTAATAATGTTGTTAAATATATATATATATATATATATATATATAAGAGTAAAAGAGTCAATTAGGTAAATTAGGGAGATGACTAGATTATTATTATTATTTTTTTTTTACTCAAATAGCAAACAATTAAAATATACTCCCTCATGCTTCAGCCGAGACACCTCCCTCATTTGCTCTTCTTTTTTTTAATTTTCTGTCTCTCTCTCTCTTGCTCTCTAAAATGCTCCAACTTCTGCCCAAACTCCAGCAGCTTCCTTGGACGAATTTGGAGGAAGATTGAGGTGGAATTCACATGCAAAACAAGATTCAAACTCAGGTGAAGATTCTCTACCCATCTATGCCAAATTTTCTTCAATCAAGAGGTGATTTAAGTGAGATGCATGTCGGGTTTGAGGGGGAATTTGGGGCTGTTCGAACCTGATTTTCTGTAGCTAAATGGGAGATTGTTAAAGGTGTTTATGTGAGTGAAAAGTTGGGGTTGCATGTGTATTTATTTAACTTTGATGCTCTGTTTTTGTTAAACCGAAGGAGCCATGAAATCTGTCTGAAATTTGGGTGATTCTGGTCAGTTTCTTTTGATCGATTGAAGGGGGATAGTTGGCTCTAACATTTCCATCTTTTATCTATGAAAGTCACGAATAAAAATTGGGGAGGTATCTTGTAAAGAATTGGCTGCAAATGGATGCAAGTTTTTGCTGAAAGTTGCTATCCATTTGTGCTATCATAGGTATAGAAATTTTGATTCTTCATGGGCCTAAAAGAATCTAGCATTGTTGAAGGAAGGGCAATTTGGTTCAGCCATTAAGTTTACTTGTGTGTGTGCAGATTTTCTTTTATAATTCACGCAAGTTTAATATAACTTAGTTACTTTATTGATGATTGAAGTTACTGTAAAGTGGTAAGGAAATATAAAGTTATGGTTTGTGCATATTGCTGCAATTTTGATTAAATTGATTAGATTGTGCTTTGAGGAAATAGTAGATGAAAATTGGTTCTGTTTTGGCCTAGAACGAATGGGACTAATGGAATTAATAAGGGGTGACTTGTTTTGACTAAAAACAATGTGAATGGCATTATAATGTGCCCAATTTTACTGCTGCACAATTGTAATGCAAATAAAGATAATGTGACATAGACTTTCCTTGTATTACATTACAAGATGTTTGATAATTTTGAGTACAAGTTGCTGCTGCCCTATTGTAAGTGGTTTTAATTAAATTAGGTTCAAAAGTTGTGGACAATTGTGCTATAACAAGTGTACTGTTTAAAGTGTGATGCTTCTTGTACATAAATGAATTTAATTGTTGTTGTTGAATTGGCAATTAAATCCAGCCATAAGTAGTGCTATATTAAACATTGATAGTGGAATTTCTTTCCTTAATAGAAATACCAACTTTTAGAGTTGGAGAATGAGACTTGTTGCTCTAATTAGAGATGTGAATGTGTTTCACCTAGTAAGAACTATCACTAAGGGGTGGGTAGTATACTAGGACCGAGAGCGAGATATCTAATATGTATAATATGAGTATTGACCTCTATTATTACATGATGTAATAATAGGAGGACCAAGTGGTGATAAATCTGATAGGCAGCGAGAAGGAAAGGCTCCAGTGAAGTAGTACGTGGTTGTCACAGGTGAGGGTTTACTTCATACACACCTAGAACAATGCATGATTTGATTGTATGATAATTAATCCTTATTACTGTCACAGATATTTGATAAATGATTATTGCTCGTATCTTCTTATTACTTTTAAATTTGGAGTACTCCTAGGCATACGGTGGGTCGCTCCTTTATGTCAGATTTTCTATCTATATGATATATCTGTATTATATTATTAAAACCCTGCAGGTATAGTCACTACTAATAGGGTATGTATCCTTATTAATAGGTGGCAGGTGCTATATGCACATTGAGATAATCAATTAGTCTCCAAGTGAATGAATATATCATTACTCGGATGACCGGCGTCAGAGATGTGAAATATGAGAATAACATTATCATTATTTGTACAGCTTAAATAAATTGTGATGGTGTGACTGTATGAATTTAGAGTGTATGAGGTAAACCTGAGAAAATTTTGGTTGCAGGGAAAGATAGGCCGGACTGCTTTTGGTAAGGCTGGTTTTAGCGAGGGCATATGTAGCCTGAGGATGTAGCATAAAATTGCTTAGGCAGTTTGTATATATTTTTTAGTATATTAATGTTAAGCAATATGAAGTACTTGCTGTGTATGTATATTTTGTAAACACTATGGTGGGAAGAAGTTGTCACATGTAAGTGAATATGGGGTAAAGTTTGTAGTAAATATCAACAGGGGTATGAGCCTCGATATATATGTATTACTCTGATGTACTTACCGTAGGAGATTGTGTGATGTTTGGGTCGACGTGTAAATGATAGCTTATATATATATATGTTAGTGAAGCTTGAAGATTAAGTACTAAATATAAAATTTAAATTTGATAAGGGATTAAATGATAAATTGTTTTGACAATAACAAGGATTCAATAAAAGTTTTAATCAGGATAGTTTTTGAACTACTTAAAGAGGCTTTCTATAAGTTTTAGTTAGTTAAACATTGACCAAACATTAAGCAAAATTACATAGTAGGTAAGAATTTGTCAAGAAGGTAAAACAAAGACTAGGTGTTACACAATTCATATGTTTAACTCAATAAAAGAATCCATCATCCACAATTACGCAGCCCCATTTAAGTCACCCTTCATAACAACCCCTCAATTTTATAGGTAAAACACACTAGATGCATCATTTGTTCAATTAAAAAAAAAACCCATCCGAACCTTCAACTCAACAAAAGAATGCAAAGAACAAAAGATCCGAAAGATTCAAAAACAGTGCACCAACTGAAAAGAGAACACATTTTTTTTCTTCATCAAACCCCTACCTCTGACCATCAATATTACTCTGTCCATTGCTGCCGCCACTTCCATACGACCCATCATCCGGCGCCGTCTGCCACACAGACTGCCAAGCCTGCGAAGGCAGCTGACCGTACAACCCAGTAGGGTCCACCGCGGGTCGCCCAATCATCATACCACCACCACCACCACCAGGAGGCCCATATACATATAATAGTACGGAACACCACTCGCAGGAGGCAGCGCCGCCAACATCCCACCAAGGGGAGGACCAACCTCGTCCTTGATCTCATCCCTAGGGACAATATCAACCAAGAAATTGAAAATATACGTACGAGCAATAGCGGCGACAATATCATTCTTCTGGAGGGTGCGCCTCTTGTTCTCCTCGGCGTGGATCCAAGATCGGATGATGAGCTCGCAGGCCTGACGTGAAGCTGGAGGCTGGGGGAATCTGAGAGCTGAAGGTGAGGTTTTGGGGGAGCTAAGGGCGGGGGAAGGGTGAGCTGAGGGCGCGCGGGTTTGGAGAAGGTTTTGGAGCTGATGAGAGCGCGAATCTGATGTTTTCAGGAGAAACCACGTCACACATAAAATATGTGTGACTTGGTTTCTAGAAACCACGTCACACATGTTTTCATGTGTGACGTTGTTTCTTTCAACGTCACATATAAACAATATATGTGACGTTGTTTCTCCCTCCGCCTCCAACTTATTTACAAAAAGGCCACCGCATTTTTTCTATGTCAGTTTTTTATTCAAATGACGTTAATTAGTGACATAGAAAGGGTTTTTTGTAGTAGTGTATATTTGTCAATAAGTGGAAGCTATACCTGTAAGATTTCCTAGTTATAGCCCTCACGGTTATAAAACCTTAATTATAACCCTCACGATTATAAAAGCTGAACTAGCAAAGGGGTAGCGAACCACCTAAGCCTTGGAGTACTCCATAATAACCATAAAAGGAATAAAACCCATTTTATTGCAACAAATATTACAAAATTTATATATGTAAATTTTATATTATGAAATAAACTGCTACCTCTACTCCAAACTCAAACCGAGTTGGCTCATTTCCTTCTCGGCGCCTCAAAGTACCATCTTGCTATTTTTCTTTCCTATAATTATACATAACATATAAATAATAAATTAATACCAATACTTATGTATAAAGATTCGGCGTCTCACACGTTCCTATTTTATTCTATATAACTACCCCATTTCTTGCCTTCTTTCTTTATGATTACTAATATTATCTTTAATATTAAATAAATAAAAGAGGTTTCCTACATATATTCTAATTAAAACAATTACTTTAATCTACAATACAGATTCATATTTAGAATCTAGCAAGAATCATGCAATTAATCCCCTTATGATTCAAAAGAGAAACTTCACTTCTTTAAAACTTTGAAACAATTTGTATCTCACATTCACTATTCAAGTCTTTCCTCTTAACCACATTCCAAAAGTAAGCCTCACAGCAATATCAAAAATTCAACATGAATCACAGGGTCTAAACTTTCATTTTAAATCCTCAATCAGTCACAGAAACACATACACACACGGACACATGCATGTCAATTATTTAACATTTAGATGGTTCTTTCAATTCCAGAGCATTAACAACACCATACTACATAAATCTGATTTTTGGACAGCAACATAGCACCAACTATTACATCTCATTGTGCTGATTTGAACTCCAGAAAACACCTAATAAAGCTTCTAACTTAGCACATTCATTTTAGAATCATAGAACCAAGAAGTCTACTATAAATTCCCAAAGCTCGAACATATCTATCAGTAAAAAATATAAACTTATCTTTCATCCAGTTCATCAGCTCCTTTCACTTTTTTCTTTATTGTTAATTACTCCTTCTAACAAAAATCACATACAAGGAACACAACAAGCTTCTACCTCATCCATCCATTAAAATTCTTTGTCTTCGTCAAACATACCATAACTGAAACAACTCAAACACTAACTAGCTACAAATAGCCCCAACCAAGGGTTTCAATCACACTATCATCATTTAGCCATCCATAAATATACCTTCATAGCTCGTGGGACCCTGATAAGGTATTAACCTAAGAATTTGAAACTAGAACTGAAAAGAGAAGAAAGAACAACAAGAACCAGAAAAATAAAGCCATGTAGCACACATAGAACCAAAATCAGAGAGTTCTTATTAGTCATAAAATGTCATTTCGCCTCTACAAATGATTAGGAATTAGGATCATATATCAGTTACCTACTCCCTCAATCAATCAGATTAAACATATGCTAACTAACACATAAGGGCTTTTAACTACCCAGGGGCATATTTGCACTCACTAACTATTTATTATTATTCCATAACAATCCCCCCTCAAAAACCCCCTTGCCCTCAAGGGTGAACAATCTAGAATTCTGGAAATTGTTGCTAAAAAGCATACAAAGACATCTAAGTAGCTTCTTCATTCAAATATCCTTGCCACTGAACCAAAATTTCAGTAATAATTCTTCTTTTCTTCCTTCCAACTATCTTATTCAAAATATTTTTAGGATACAAAGTAAATGAAACTTGGGATAGTCCATTGGATGGTGCCTTTGTCTCACACTAGGGTCAGGACATAATTTGTGCATAAAGAAATGAAATGTTGAGTGAATTCGTGTTTCCGGAGGCAATTCCAACCTGTAGGCCACTACACCCACTCTGTCCAGAATTTTATAAGGTCCAAAGAATCTAGGAGATAATTTTTGAGTACCCCTAGTGGCAGCTGACACTTGCCTATAGGGCTGCAATTTCAAAAATACCCAATGCCTTACTTCAAAAGACCTGTCAGAACATTTCAAATTAGTATTCTGCTTCATTGTGTTTGCTGATTTAGGCAGATAATGCTTCAAAGCAGCAAGCATTCTTTCTCTCACTTCAAAACTTCTATCAACAACTTCAACAATCGCTGATCTAGGGATATAGGGTGAATAAACCGGAGGTTTCTAGCTGTATAAAAGTTCATATGGTATAGCTTTAGTTGTTGTATGAAAGCTTGTGTTGTACCACAATTCCGCCAATGACAACCATGTAGACCATTCCCTAGGCGATTTCCAACACATGCACAAGATGTATGATTCCAAACAATGGTCGAGCACTTCAGTTTGTCCATCGCTTTAGGGATGGTAAGACAAAGTCAAATGTTGCTCAACTTTCAGTACCTTCAAAAACTCCCTCCAAAAATTACTGAAGAAAACAAAACCCTTTTCACTTATTATTTTTGATAGGGCACCATGTAGCTTATAAATCTGGTCCAAAAAACATTGTGCCAAGGTGGAAGCAGAAAAAGGATGTGAAAGAGGGATAAAGTGAGCATATTTGCTAATCCTATCAACAATTACCCAAATAACTTCCTTACCTCCAGATTTGGGTAGCCCTTCTTTAGGGTCCATACTAATGCTCTCCCACACCTTACTAGGAATAGGTAGTGGATGTATGAAGAGCCCACCTCTTTCGAGTGTGTGTGAGTGTAGCGCGCCCTTGGGTCCGCCCTTCAAGAAAATAAGAATCAAGGGGATAGTGGAAGCTAACCCCCGGGTGTCGTTCCCTTGAGGAGCCTAACGCAAAAGATGACCTAGTAGCTAAGATGCAAACTAACAAAAACGGGTAAAAATATTGTATTTGGTTTTTGAATAGAATAGATGCAAAAGGTGTGATATGTTCAAAAGTAAAATAAAATAAAAATAAGATAAAAGTGAGATTTGGAGGGGAAGGAAAATGCAATCATTCTTGATAAATGGAAACCTCGGGATTCATTGCTTCTAAAGATTTTCATGGAGTTTTTGTTGATTTTCAAAAGACCCCTAGAGGAACCCCTCTAGGCTAGGCTTAGGTTAACTTAATTAATGCCGGAACCCCGCACATTACTTAATTTAACCTAAGTTGATTAAGTTCAAAATCAATATGAATTTGCTAATCGTAAGGGGCTCCTAATCCAACAATCGGGACCCCGAATTGCCACTTAATTAATCCTAGAGTTTAATCAATTATTGGAACCCCACATAATAAATCAAGACTCTAGGATTGAAGCCCAATGCCACTCACATGCAATTTGACAAATTCAAGAACTAACTAATCATGCATGCAAGACTTTAAATCCACAACTTGGGCCACCCCACAATTGCACTTAATTTCTCAATTAACCTCAATTCATTGATGGCCACCCAAATAAAGATTAAGGTTGAAAAGAGTAATTACCCAATGTCTAAACACACTTAATTAATTCCTATGCCATTCCATTCATGCAAAACCACTTAACATTTTTAATCCACTAACCAAGCCACCTTGCATTAGCACATAATTTTCACAAAGAGAATAACAAAATCATGAACCCATAAATTTCATCAAACTCAAAGTTAATGTAGCACAATGTCAAGTATTCAACAAGAAAGAAACAACATAAAATAGTTTCCAACCCTTATACAACATATAGAAATGAAGAACACAACCAAATGTCATAAATATACTCCTAGAATCCTAGAAAAGCATAAATACAACAAGAGGAAGAAGGATTAGAACTAAAACTCCCCTATTCAAGCTTCAAGCTCATCCCTTGGCTCCCACCACCAAGAATGGTGGAGCCTAGCTGTTGTCCTCCAAGAAGAAAACACCAACAAGGAAGAAGGAAGTGGCTGCCATGAAGTTGGAGGAAGGAAAATGGAAGATGGAAGGGATGGAAGGGATGGAGATGATAGGAAATGAGAGGCTAGGGTTTTGGGACTCCAAATCTCACCTAATGGGGTGTGTCTTTCGTGTTTTATGCCCCCTAAGTCGGGTCAAGTGAGAGAGTTTCAAGTTGGATCCCGATTGGGCCAAAATTCGCGTGCTGATATTCTGCAGAATCGTGCGTTCGCCGTCATCTAGCCGCGGTGAGGTGACAATGCTTATGGACTTCTGGGCCTTCTCGCCGTGGGCTCGCCGCGGCGAGCTCATGTCTTCTCTGCCAAAATTAGGCCTTTCTCGCCGTCGCCGCTTCGAGGTGCCTTCAGCTCTGCCTCTTTGTTTGGCCTTTTTCTTCGTCCCGGGTCCAATCTTTTGGTCCTGAGCGACCCTACAAGTGGAAACAAGACTAAACAAGGATCAAATAGCCCTATAAACCAATTCATACAAATTAATCTACAATTATGGCTAATTAATCCTAATTTAACACTCACTTCACTTGAGAGTTTGAGACATTCAATTAAGCATTATTGGACCAAACTTGCATCTTAATCATGTTAATTGCCTCAAATTAAGCATATTAAAACCATACAAATCAGAGATTTGTCACTGTAACAACCCTGGACTTGCTACCGTCTCATACTTGCACCTAGCGTAAGTGTCATAACCTTTTACAAAATCTTCAACATCTTTGTGTAACTTCTTCCACCAAAAGAGTCCTCTAATCCGGTGATATGTAGCTTGTATCCCCGAATGCCCTCCTTGTGGACTAGTATGCATCCACTCAAGAATCTTCTGTTTTAGGGACTTATCATGCCTCACAACCAATCTTTTATTTTTTCTCAAATGCACACCATCCCAAGAATAATTTTTCAAACTTTTTTCTTCAACTCCTTAATAATGGCTGCATTGTCAAGATCATTAATCCAACTGTCTTTAATCTACTGTAACATATCTGGAGAAGCTGTATCTAGGGCCATTTAATTTGAAGCAATTCAGCCCCGGAAACATGCAAACGAGACAAAGCATTAGCAACGGTGTTATCACACCCTTTCTTATACTGAATTTCGTAGCCATACCCCATCAATTTGGCAATCCAATACATCTGGAAAGGGGTCTTCAGCTGTTGCCCCAGCAAGTATTTAAGGCTTTGCTAGTAAGTTTTTATTACAAAATTGGATCTTTCCAAGTATTGATGCCAATATTCAACCGCTTGCACCACTGCCAACTATTCCTTCTCATATATTGACAAATTCACATGCTTTGGATAGCACCGAAATGGGAGTAAATCGGTGTAGTGTCACCTCGGATCCGCTCTTCAAGAATTTTAGACCCAAGGGGTAGTGGAAGCTATCCCCGGGTGTCGGTCTCAAGGAGCCTATGTGCAATTAATTCCTAGTAACTAATGCAAACTAATTAAGATGGGTAAAAGCATTGTATTTAGGTTTTTGATATAGAAATTGGTGTAAAAAGTGTGTATGTTAAAGAAAACAATTAAAGATAGACTGGATAAAAGTGGGAGATTTGGATTAAATGAGATGGATATTCTTGGTGATAGGAGACTTAAACAATCATTGCTTCAATTAATTTTTGGGGAATTCTTTGGCTAATTAAAAGATCCCTAGAGGAATCCCTCTAGGCTAGGCTTGGGTTGAGTGGATTAGTACTGGAATCCCGCTTACTAATCCCTCCAACTCTAAGTTGATTAAGCCCAATAACCAAGTTTAATTTGCTAATTGCAAGGGGCTCCTAATCCAACAATAGGAATCGCTAATTGCCACGTAATTAATCCTAGGGTTTAAATTCATTATTGGAATCCCACATAATGAACCAAAACTTTAGGATTGAAGCCCAATGCCACTCATGCAATTAAAAAGTTCAAGAGCCATTTTCCAAATGCAATTACATGATACCATAATCCACTAAGTGAGCATCCTCAAATAGCACAAAATCTTAACTTAAACATTCATTCAAAATGATGAATCCATACATTTGAACAATATCCAAGTCAATGAAGAACAATACCTAGCATACACAAATGAAAATATAGCTAAGAATGTTTCTACCACTCTCTAACAAAGGATAATCATGAACAACACATCCAATTGCATAAACAAAATCCTAGAATCCTAGAAATATGCAAATAGAAGAGGAAGAAAGAGTAGGAGAACAAGAACTCCCCTAGTGAAGCTCCAAGCTCATGTTGCCATCTCCACCACCAAGAATAAGGATCCTTAGTTGCTGCCTGTCATGGAGAAATCACCAACAAAAGGAATGGAAGTGGAAGCCATGGGTGATTTTGGTGGAAGATGGAAGAAATGGTGGTAGGGTTGAGAGAAAATGGGGTGGGAGATGAAATTGGGATGGAAAAGATGATGGGATTGAGGTGTTAGTTTGAAATATATGTGAAGAAGTCGGGTCTAGGTCATTCAAGGTCAGGTCTACCCATTTGGAACCCTAAAAACCTGAAATATCAGCAAAAATTGCGCATCAAAAAATCGCGTGTTCGCCGCGGCAGACAAGACAGAGAGTGGGGAAATGCTTACTGACTAGTCCGCCGGGGCGGACAAGGATCAAAAAGTCCTAGAGATATATTAATACAAACTAATCTCCAATTATGGCTAATTAACCTCATTTTCATGCTAATTCCACTTAAAGGCCTATGATATTCAATAAGATTATATGGACCAAAATTGCATCTTAAATATTTTAAAAGCATCATTTTTAGCATAGCAAAACAATACAAATCTAAGGATTTGTCAACTCCCCCACACTTAAACCTTTGTACTCCCAGACAAAGACAAATTTAAAAGCTTAAGCACAAATGGTAAGCAAGGCATAAATGAGAACTTCAACATGCTAGATGAATATGAGCTAATATAAATTGATAACCCCCTAACCAACAAGCAATGAGGAATGAAATGATGCTAAAGAGCTAAGCTTGAGTGTAGTGAATGCAATGGGGATGAGTAAAGGAGAAAGTCACTCAAGGATAAGTGTTTCACTCTTCTCACCATATTCGGTTCATTTTCTACTCTCAAGATCCACCTTGGAGCACATTCTACCATATGGTTGTAGGGATTCTAGGATCTCCACTTAAACACAAGAAGTGCAATGCATCAAAAGGGCTTTTGGGGTTGTAATGATGGAGTAGGCCACATGATACGATGAAATGAATGAAATATGATGTTGTGCATGCTTGAATGCCTAATTCAACTCAAAACATTAATTGCAACTTGCCAACAACCACACATCCTTATTTTGCACTTTTGCAACTTTTCAGTTTTTCACATTTTCTTTTTCTTTTTCATTGTTTTTCTTCTTTTTGTATTTTTGTTTTTCTCTATACATGGCATGCTTATATACAACAAAGTAGTGGCATTTTTCGAACAACACAAGCAATGATGAAACTTTTCACAAATTGGCATATTAATGCAAAACATCAAGTGAATGGCTCAAATGGGGTGGCAAATGGAAAGAGTGTTTATGGTTTGTGTTTGGGATGTTATGGTATGAAATGAATGCCTTTATCATGCTTCATTACACTAAATGCAACAAGTTTTGATCAAGAATGCAAACAAGTTCTAGAGAATGGCAACCAAGTGGATATCACACAAGAATAAGCATATAGGCTCAAATAAACTCATAACATGGCTAATTCTCCAAAACTCATAAACAATGATCAACTACAACCAAGATTAACCAAAAAGCATCAATTCCAATCAACAAAGTGCCAATCAAGAAGATCAATCAATAGCATCAACAACACATCCAAAGCATGGTGTAATTCCCATAATTGCCAAAGCATGTTCAAAAACATCATGTCAAGTCCAAAGAGGAACAAAGATGAAAGTGAGGAAAAGTTCAAAAAGTTTCAAAATTTTCCAACTTTTTGAAGCTAGAAACATAACCAAGATGCAATAGACTTAACCCAACTTCACCCATTACAAAAGCACATCCCTCCCACACACTTAATTCCTACATTGTCCTCAATGTAGCAAAATATGGACATACCAATTTAACTCAACTCTTCGGTGAAGTGGAAAGTTGTGAAGTCCAATTCATGATTGAAGCACAACACGTCATCAATCACCAAAAGAAAAATAGGGAGAGGACAAGAGCAAGTCAAAATGATATACCAATGAAATTTTCAAAGCATGTTGAAATCAAGTGTGGTCTTGGTGTGTGAGAAAGAAGCATTTATTACTAATCCTATGAATTGAAAGAAAAACAACTACCCTTTTTACTACTGGCATGTGTCCCTCCCCCACACTTATCTTCCTCATACAACAATTAAGCCAAAATATGCATGAATATTAGGAAGAAAATAAGTGAGGAAAGAGACAACCTTTGTTTTGGCCTCTTCAAACGCTTGAAGGAGAAGTTCTCATCCAAGATGAGAAGCATGCATTTCCTTAATGTTGCTCCTTCTCCTTTATCTTGCTTCCTTGGTAGTGGGGATTCCTAAAAAAGAAACATCGGACCAGCAGCAGTATCTAGTCCAAAAGAGAATACATGGAGAGATCTAAAACATAACATATCCATTCTCAAAGCAAGATTTTCCAAGTAAACATCACAACCAAGTAAGTCAATGGAGTTCCCATCAGTAGGAACAAAGCATGCAGCCCCATTAGGATCAAGAGATGAACAATTTTCATATTGATTATCAAATGTAGCATGCGCATTATTGATATCAATTAAACTAGATGAAGAAGTAACATTATGTGAAGTGGAAAGCCAATCATCAATTTCTATGAAAGTGGAACATGGCCCATCACATTCACATGTGCAAATGAAAGAAGTATGTGGGGAGGAGGGGGAAATGATTTCAGGTTCAGTGGCCCCTTCTTCGTCAAATATGTTAACTCCGTCAAGTACTACTTCCAAATCGGTGGTCGACACAGTTTGCATGCTCCAAAGTGGTACCTATAAGGAGCACACCCAAGCAAGTATCAAACTAAACAAAGGTAATTATAAACAAGAAAAGAAATTAAAAGAAAAGTAAATAATTACAAGCTCAAGCAAAATCAAATAACCAAGCCTAAGGTTGACCAAGGGATTTGTTACCGAATCCCCGGCAACGGCGCCAAAAACTTGTTCGCGCCGCAAGTGCACGGGTCGCGTCAAGTAATAAAGTAGCGGGAAAGTATCGTTCACTCAGAGATTTACTTACAAATGCGATCAAACAGAAGGCTTAGTGAATTTAATTAAGTTGAGCTAAGGCAAAGTTTGGATTGAAGATTTAACATTTTCAAAGATTAACACTAAAAGTATATTTATAGTTAAGATTTTTAATCACAAGGGTTATAGAGTAAAGGTATGATTTAAAAACACTTGTTAAGGAAAATAAAACAACCTAGGGTTACTTATCCCCATTTGACTTTATGAACTAGTAAATTCCTTTCTTTAGGCATCATAATGAATCAATGTGTGAGTTCAAAATTTAATTTCATTTGAAAAATCTTTCTCAAGTCAAAATCAAATTTATAAGTGCATTAATTGCACAACCTCTTGCCACAATCAATGCAAGTCATAAATACTTCACCAACCTTATATGAACAATGTTAGGTTAGTAATTATATCTCTATATTACCAACTAACCATCCATTTAACACTATAAAATTCAAGTCTAACATGATTTCACCCAAGTTCTAAAACAAAATACTCTCTCTTGAGTCATATTCCATTTAACAAATCAAGTGGTGATCAAGCACTTGTATAAATAATAGTAAGATGAAAATCCACACATAAACATTCATTTAATGCATTAGGGAAAGGAACTACAATGTTCAATCCATCAAATGGTTCAAGGTAACCCTAGAAAAGCGATTTAGTTACACATGATAAAAGTAAAAACAAAAATACAAATTAAGGAAGAACACATGACAGAAAATTAGAGAAGAAGGAAGAAGAAAGGAACCCAAGAACAATGAACTTGAATCTCTCTAAGATCCTCCAAGCTTCTAAGATCTTCCCCACTCTTTCTTTTAGCTCCAAAATGTCCCAAAATGTGCCCTAAATGTGTTCTGCCTAAAATCCTCTGAATTAATTTCTTTTATCCCCTTTCAGACAGCTCATTTACGCAAAACGCGCAGTATTGGGCCAGTTCGCCGTGGGTTTCACCGCGGCGAAGTCCACGGCGAACTCTATTGTTCCCAGGCAGACGAGAAATTCACTCACCGTGACTTTTGTTGGTGAAAGTCACGACGAAGGCGTGTTGCTTCTGGTCCTTAAGCTTTTTCTCAGCAGGTCTTCAATCCGTTTGATGTGTGTATGTTTCCTCTAAGCTTTTTTTTTTCACTTGAGCACCTCTTCCTATACAAGAAAGAAAGAGGGTTGATGAGTTTTACAATTTACTACATTATAAAAATTCATTAAGCTCCAAATTTCATACAATTTACAACTCTTTTTTTACCCCGTTTTCTCATTAAGTTTTTGATTCCTTTTTGCCATGTTAATCACCAAATTATTCACAGGTACGGGATAAAACATGATGATTTTGTAATGAAATTTAGGAGCTTATCACTAGACCACCATGCCCCTTGATAAACTTGCAATAATATCCTGCAAGACTAAGGAAACCTCGCAGCTGCCTCACTATTCTAGGCTCTGGCCACTCGGCCACTGCTTTAATCTTTGATGAATGCATAGCCACTTGCCCATGGCTAATCATATGCCCCAAATATTTAACATGCTCCGCTGTAAAAGTGCATTTACTACCCTTCACATAAAATCGATTAGCACACAGCAGCTGCAACACTTCTTTGAGATGACTAGCATGATCTATCAAAGAAGAACTATACAAAAGAAGATCATCAAAAAACACCAAAACAATTTTCGTAAGTAAGAACGAAAAAAATCATTCATAGCTCCCTGAAAAGTTGCTGGAGCATTGGTCAATCCAAATGGTATGACCAACCATTCAAAATGGTCGGAATGAGTTTTGAAAGCCGTCTTGTACACATTAATTGGTTCATTCGAATTTGGTGAAAACCCGCCTTAAGATTCATCTTTGTAAACCACCAGGCAACATGTAATTCATCTAATAAATCCTCAACTAAAGGGATTAGATACTGATTTTTCACTATCTTCTTATTCAACTAACGGTAGTCTATCCACATCCTCCACGACCCATCCTTCTTTTTCACAAGAACAATAGGTGCCGAAAAAGAAGAGGCACTTTCTTGCAACATTCCATTCTATAGAAGCTCCCCTACTTGCTTCACAATCACATCTTTTTGTACCGCTGAATACTTGTATGGTTTGAGACTTATAGGATTAGTCCCTTCCTCCAAAATTATGGGATGATTGTGACCTACCCTAAGAGGGGGAAGACCCTGAGGCTAACCAAAAACATCACTAAAATCTGTCAAAATAGATTGTATTTCAGCTGCAGCCCCTTCCTCCACAGATTTCATCACCAAACATTGCTGATCGACACTTCCTTGGGGCTGCAACATTTGAATAAAAAACATTTGTTGATCATTAGCCCCCTTCAACTCTAAATTCTTGGAAGATACAACTTGAAGTGAATTTTGAGGGGTAGCTTGAAGTTTACAAAGTTCCCCTTTATACCAAAAATGCATGGACAGATTCTCATAGTCCTAATAAGCCTTTTTAATTGATTTCAACCAAGCAAGTCCCAACACAAGGTCATAAGTATGTAACTCAATAATTCATACATACATAACAAATAAACTCCATCCCTTGGATCTTCCACTTGAACCCATGCCAACAACCATACACTTTTAATCTCCTACCTCCAGCAACCTGAATAAAAGCTAATTTCTCCCCCACATCACGCCAACCTAGTTTCTTGGCCGTAAACAAATCAAGAAAATCATGGGTACTCCCATTGTTAATTAAAACATGCAATTGACACTTGCCCACACTCCCCTGGACACACATAGCCTTTGCATTGCCAACGCCAAAAGAGAAATAGTGGGAATAGTGTCAGGATCTATCTCCAAAATAGGCTCTTTATTTTCAGCCAGGTCTAACCCTTCATCCATCTCCAAATAGTGAAGTTACAGACATTGGCGTTGAGGGCATCTGTGATCTTGAGTAAACTTCTCATGGTAATAGAAACATAAATTCTTTGCCTGATGTTCCGTCTCTTCTTCAGCTGACAGGATTTTTGAAATTTTCCCAGATTTTTTGCCCCAATTAGCTACTAATTCTTTACGATTCAAAATCCCCGAATTTTTAGTCTGGTTCTTTCCGAAATTAGCATAAGAATTTGAGGAAAATCTGTTTGACTGGGACCCACCCTTTTATGATGTGTTTCCGTTACTCGCCGACACATATGTATTCGCATAAGAATTTCTTAGGGTTTCTTTAAACTACATCTTCCATCACAACCTCTTGTACCCTCGCAAGTCATCGTGCTTTTCTCAAAGATCTTGGGTTAAACATCAAAACTGAGTCTACTATCTCGTCTTTCAGCCCCAAAATATAGACATCAATTAGGTATTCTGCTGGAAAATCCAGCTTCACAGAAATCAAATCAAAACTCATACTGAAATCAGCCAAACTTCCCACTTGCCGAAGACACACAAGATCACCCACGGGCCTTTCATGAGGATGCTCGAAAGTGCTATGAGCATCAAAACATACTCATTCCAGCTAGGAGGCCTCCCTCACCATCGACGCTCCTTAGCCACATGCCATTGGTAACTATCTTCATCAAGATTTATCGATGCCATCCTCACTTTCGCATCATTAGGTGTTCGATCCAAGGTAAAATATTGTTCATACTTTGAAATTTAGTGGATCTTTCCCTTCATATCTTGGAAAATCCATTTTTGTAAATTGAGTGGGTCTAATATAGCCTCCTCTGCCTCTATTGTTGGTGCCATTCTTAGGGCCACCAAGATTGTTATTAAACTCAGTGGTCATCGCTCTGAAATCACTAGCCGCTGCCTACAATTCATCCCTAAAACTCCTTCTAAGCCCAGCAACTTCATCTCTAAACCCCTATACAACATTTTGTAACTCATCAAGGCCACCAAGCCTTTGTTCAATAACCTGCAAACAATCCTCTATACCAAGACCCTCAGCCTTCGTCTCAACCATCGTCTTTTTCTACAATCAGAGTCAATAAGCGTACAAGAAACAATAACCTGAGCCAAGGATAGATTGGCTCTGATACCACTGATAAGGTATAAACCTAAGAATTTGAAACTAGAACTAAAAAGAGAAGAAACAACAATAAGAACCAGAAAAATAGAGCCAGGTACGCACATAAGAACCAAAATCAGAGAGTTCTTATTAGTCAGAAAATGGCATAGCGCCTCTACAAATGATTAGGAGTTAGGATTATATATCAGTTACCTACTTCCTCAACCAATTAGATTAAACATACGCTAGCTAACACATAAAAGCTTTTAGCTAACCCACAGGCATATTTGCGCTCATTAATATATATTATTCCATAACAGACCCTTACCACAGCAACTTGTTACCAATTTCCAACTTATGAATAGTAAATTTCTAGCAAGAATTATAAGCTCCTCTACAAACCATTTATGGAACTCTTTAAAGAAAAATTGGAAAAACTAAAAAGATTAGTTCTAATCTTCAATGACTTTTCATGCGAGCTGTAACACCCCAAATTTTAGAAAATAGAAAATAAGGAATTTTTAATAACATTGAAAAATAAATTTATGATATTTAGGTATTTTTAGTAATTCTTAAGGCTTATTTTATTTAAGGAATAAAGAGAAATAATTAGAAGATAAAACTTAATTTGGAAAAAAGGGATAATAAGGATTTAGTTGAGGTCTTGGAACGGTATTTAGAAATTAAAAAGCCTTATAAATAAATTTATGAGGCCAAGTGTATTTTTAATAATTTTTAAGACTTATTTCATTTATTAATTAAGGAAAAATGGTTAGAAGATTAATTTAAATAAGGGACTATTTAGAACCGTGAGGTATTGTTTGATATTTAAACAGTCTTATAAATAAATTTGGAAATTAAAGTATATCTAGGGAAATTATTTTTGGGACAAATTCAGATTTATTTGTAAATGTGAATGGCAAATAAAATTATCATTTAAGAGAAAAATGAAAAAGAGGAAATGAAAATGACAATATCTGCCCCTAGTTGGAAAATATCTTCAGCAAAAAGAAGGGGCAAATTGGTAAAACACCTGTTAAAAATATCACACTCTCCTTTTATTACTTATGTTCCACGTGTTCCTTCCTTTTTCCTCTACTCCCTCAGACCCAATACTTCCTCTCTCATGCTCACTTCCCCTGCCTCCCACCCTCTCCATTTCTCTCTCGGCTTCTGGCGTTCATTAGCGGCAGACAGCGGCGATTTCGGCGGTGATCAGTGGCTGGAAGCAAGGAGAACGTACGGGTAGCTTAAGTTAACCATAAGTAAGCCTTCTTTCTTCGTTTTCCTCTCTTTCCCGTTTGATTTTAGCGAGCTTGAGGGGCAAAATCAATACGGATTTTTGGTAGTTTTAGAAGCTATAAATTAGTGAAATCGAAGCTTAGGTTTCGATTAATCACTTTTGGGAACAAATTCGAGTCAGGGAAGAGTATTCATAAGGTTTTCCCCAAATTTTCTCTTCGATTACTGTTCATCCGAAACGGTTCTTGAGGATTTATGGGTAAAATTCGAGTGAACGTTTAATTAGTCTTGATTAGGAGTAAGATTAATGCTATAAATGTGTTTTGTATGCTGATTGTGAAGTTTGGAATTTTCTTGAAAATTTTCCTTCTTCCCCTGTTTTTGATTGACGCCGTCAGTGGCTAAGGCTGATGGGGATGAATTTATACTTAATGGTGAAGGATGTATTTTGCTCGTTATAGTTGCTTGAGGTTGTAGGATGATAATCGTTCAATTCCCTTCTTTCTTGCTGCTCTGCTCAGTCGAAATTCTTCCCTTTGATGTGCCGCCAGATTTCTTGTTCTTTTTCCTATATTATTTGTTTACACTTTGCTCTGGTTGGTCTGAAATGAAGGGAAAGTTGATGTGTATGCTGATTCTCGTTGAAATTCTGTGGGGGCTTTGAAATTGTTATGCTTGTCTCTGTTCGGTTCGATTTCTGGACTTAGGTGCTTTTGGTTGATTTTCTTGCCTTTCTGTGGTTCTATGTTCATGGTTGCAAGGGAATAAAGAAGGGAAATTTAATTGTTGATGGTTCTGGTCCTGATTTAGTTCCTAAACACTAAATAATATTTGGGCTTATTATTTTGAGGTCTTAGATATTAAAAGTTGTATTGAAGTGAAAAAAAAGTAATGAATCAAGAGATTTCTGTGATGGTTATTGGGGAAGCTTTAAACTGAGTTAGATATAAATGTTTTGTTTGATTGGGTGTTATGTAATTGTTTAGTTAATTAAGGATGGAATGGAAGAGTGGAAACTTCTAGGTTATTATGCTGTTATCTGAAATGTCTTAAGGGGTTAGGAAAAGATGAAACTAATTTCTATTGATGTTTTCGGATTCCTAAATAATAAGTTGGCAGCCCAAATATTCAATTAAGCATAGAAATGTGAGTTGGTTAGTTTTAGAAATTGAAATGGATTATTTTAGTGTGAGTATTTGTGAAGAGAAGGAATTTGAAGTTGGAACTGATTTAATACTTTAATGGTTTATGTTTCCAAAGGTTGAATGTTTTTTTTTATGGTTAAAGTTTCTTGAAGAACCAAGAAAAAGACTGTTGACGTGATGTTGTAAGAAGGAAGGTTAAGGATCTAGGAAAGAAAGTTTGATGATTAGGTAGTTGGTCTAGAATTTCAATGATTGCTCTAAAGGAACATGGATTCTGGTTACTTAGATGCTAGATGCACTAAGAAATTTAATTTAGGAAACCTGGTGATCAAATGTGAATTTTGTTAGTTAATGGGACAACAATATGGAATAACAACTGTTATATAATTTATTTTCCTAGGATGCAAACAAGGTGTTTATTAAAAAGACTTTTGAGGATTAATGAGTATATAGAAGAATCAAATAGCTTCGAAGGTCTCTAAGATAATGTGATGAAAGTTGAATATATGAAGTGCTTCTTCTAGGACTAAGGAAAGGGGAATCAATAAAGGTATGTTAAGTAAGGGAGGCTGTATAAATTGGTTTGTGAGTGTTCTTTTGGATTCTTCAAAAGAGTGAAAGAAAGTAGATATAAATGTTTAATTAGTAAGGTTTGGAAGGTATCTAAATGATACTCAAGTGAACGTGATGATAGTGTAATTAAATCTTTGTTTTGCCTTAACTGGTTGATATCTTAGCTATGATTCTAAGTGAATTTTTGGAGGTTGGAAGTTAGTTGTGAGAAGTTGTTTGAGGATTCTGAATAATATGAGGTGAGATATGTCTGGGCAAATAGTCTTGTATGTTACAGGTTGAAGTTTAGAGATTATTGACATTTTGCAAATATTGCTGGAGTTACTAGGGAGCTTTAATATTGATAATATTGCTTTGTATTTTAAAACGATTCTGAGGTGTTAAAAAAGTATTATCAAATGATTAAACTCTGATCTAGGATATTTACAGTGGAACCGATGGTATTGTGTAACTAAAGTTATATAGTGTTGAGATATTAATAAGTAATCCTTGCTGTCATTAAAAGGAAAAGAAGTAAATAGTGATTAGGAATAGGTTTAATCTGGTGTTTTAGGTTGTGTTGGATGATCTATGAGAATATAACTTTATAGGAATTGTTTTAAAGTTTATAGGGAGTAGGAGATGGTATGAGTTCAAGGATTATTTCAGATCCTTGTGAGAATGAAATTGGTTTACTGGGTGATTATTAAAACAGGGTTCACATGAAGTATAGAGAATTAGTTTAAGGACTAAGTGTGAAATTATGGATGTAGATGGTTTAAGGACTTCTGGGAAAAGAAATCCTATATTATTTATAGAGATTAATTGTTCATATTTGATTAAGAAAATCAAGAGGGAAAGAGGATTTAGGTATTTTGATTTTCACTTAATTAAGTCCATTTCCGATTATAATTGAAGTTTAATATATCTAAATGATACTATAGTATGGATGGAAGTTATAGATTTCTAGAAGTCTAGATTTATTTCTGTACGTGGTTCCATGTCCGATTGCCTTGTATTTTGATAGTAGGAAATAATGATAAAAATAGAAATTAGATGTGGCTACGGTTTATTTGTTAGACTAAATGTAATAAGTTAAAACCTCTGTTCTATTTCTGTTCTCTTAAACAACATTTTCAGTGACAACAGTGAATCAATAGCAAGCTATAATTCTGATAAGATTAGAGTTATATTGTACAAAAATAAAGAATTAATAAATGTTGAAAGATGGTAATGGTTAATAGACTAATTATGGGTAAGTCATTGTGATTTTATATTTAATTCCGAAAAAGATAATAATGAGAATTAAAATAATTAAATTGAAATGAATCATCTTAAGTAGTCTTTTAATTTTAAAAGGGTCAAAATATTTAAAGTAAAACCTACTTGTATGAGATATAAGAATGGGGTAGTATTAAGTATATTAGGACCCCGAGAGAGACGTTGAATAATTATATAGAAGTTTAGGTATTAATTTACTATTTATATTAAATGTTAATAGGTCTTGATAGTGACATAAGTGGAGAGGCCAGTAGAAAGAAAAGGGAGCAAGTACAAGACTAAGGTCTAAAGAAGCCAGGTAGCAGTTTATTTCAATAACAATTAAATTGCATGTATTATTTTGTAATATCTGTTACAAGTTTACATTATGCATGAAGGTTAGAAACCTTGTTAATTCCTGCATAAAGTTTATGGAATATTCCAGGCTTAGGTGGGTCGCACCCCCTTTGCCAGTTCAGTTATGTTATAACGGGATAGTTATAACGAGAAATCCTGCAGGTAAGGCCTCCACTAGTTAACGAATATATTGTTAATAGTGGCTGGTAGAGCATTGAGCGCAGGAAGTATGTGTAATTGTTTTATTTGTTCAGGTTTATGAAATATATACATGACAATGCTAGCATGACAATATATGTTAATGAAAGAAATTGCTATTGGGATTTCCAATCTCACCCCCTTCCCCAAACATTTTTAGTTTAGCAGGTTGAAAGAAGCTAGCTGGGGAAGAAGATTAGTCGAAGAAATTAGGATTATAGTTTGAAAAGCAAGAGGTAGTAAATATTTTAATAAGGTTATTTGTATATGTTGTAAAATTAAATTATTAAATTAATAGTAAAAAGCATAGAAAATAGAATTGTATAAATTTATTAAGGAATTTAAATTTCCTAAGTATTATGAATTATGAATAAACACCCTAAGAGAGTTAGTGTACTTTTAATTGTTTTATTAACCACTTTATTTTATAAAAGTTTTAAATTGTTTCAATTTGTCTGAAAAGCCCATTCCAACTGACAGAAGTTGGTTTAATATTTTAAAAGAAAAAGTTTTAAATTTTCCGTATTTTTGGGCTTCTGACATTGGAAAGTGATTATAATTCAATTAAAAATTGATATAATATAGTAGAAAAATCCAGGTGTTACACGAGCCATCACATTATTAGTATCATAAGTTCCTAGCCTAAAAAACCAACCTTAGCTGAAGCATACATACACATAAATCACCCTTCATACACACACACACCCCCCTTCACAATTAACATTTATTTATCCTAAATATCCTCAAAGTAACAAGCTCACACTAATGCTTCAGATTCTAAATCATATTTTAGTTTCAAAGCACTATTCTTTCCAACTTAAATCACTTGCTTTGCACTTTTAAACCTCAAAAATTACAAATCAAATTTCTCCTTTTCATGTATCCTTAAGAGTTCAAGAAAAATCAATATGTTGAGGCCTAATCAGTTCCTAAAATCTGACTTCATTATCTATGAAGGTAATCAAATAACTTTCAATACTTTTAAGGCTTCAATATTACCGATAATCAACTCCATTACTTAAACAAATGTATTCTTTTTTAATCCCTTTAAAATTTCACAGCCACATATATATACATTTAAATCCATTCTCCTATTCTACTATTTACTTAAGATCTTTAATATTACTAAACTTAAACACAAATCATTCATGCCTCAACAAAACTTAGAACAGAATCACCATAACTTCTTCCTCATCCCTAACACAACGAAACTCAAGACAAACCAGGAGGCAAGAAAATCAAACTACCTTATGATAAATTCCTTTTTCTCATCCTTTCTCCTTTACCGAATGCGCGCACACACACACACACACACAAGAAGGAACTAGAATTTTCAATCATCATCATAGAACTTCAATAACACATAATGAAGCTCTAATCAAATCCTAATATCAACAAAACTTTCCCCCCTTCACTGTAACCCACCAAACATAACCAGTCAAGAGGGAGAAAAATTGCAACAAATTCATGCTCCAATTAAACATCAATCTTACTAAATCAAATATCGCAAACTCCCCTCCCTTGTCACTGAAATTCGTCAGATAGAATAGCCAGGAGAGAATAAAAATTACACAACCTCACTCAAATAATAAGCAACTAAACATCATCAAACATCACTCCCATTCTACCTTCATCACGCTCAGAAAACACAATTATAGACGAACAGAGATTCGAGCAACAAAGAAATCGGACAGGGAGAAGAAAATAGAGCAAGCCAAAGAACACCATGAAATTCAACATGTAATTAGTTCTATTAGCTCAATCTTACTCCTATCTAAGTTTAATTAAGCTTAATTATAAATCCAACCCGGAACCACACCCAAATCGAAGCCAATGAACGGTATTCGAAAATCAATTTTTGGGAAAAATCTGGCCAAATGCTCACTCATTCCTCCAAACCTTTCACAAAAGCTTTAAACCCAAGACCACTCCTCCCTTTACATGGTTTAGAATTTTCGAAATCCCTATACCCCCAAATCGGAATCTCACTCAAAATCACTCAAATTGGAGAAGATGGAGGTGGAAACGGGAAGAGCGAACTCACCTTAAGCCAAATCAGGTGTTGCATGCTTCACTAGGACACGCCGTCGCCGGAAAATGCTCCTGTCGCTGGCGGAGATCTCTGTGCATGTAGAGAAAAGACAGAGAGAGTAGAGAGAGAAGGAGAAATCAAGTGAGAGAGGGAGAAGGTGAGAATGACAAGAAGAGAAGGAAGAGAGAGTAATAAAAGCTATAGTTTTAAAATATCAAATCACCATTCTGCCCCTCCCTTCATAACTAAGGTAAATTTCCTAACAAGAGCAATATTGTCCTTTCGTCTTCCTCCATTTTTCCTCTTTCCCATTTTTCCTTTGATCTAAAATTTTTAATTACTCTCAACTTGAATCTATATCTCAAATTAATTCCTAAAATAAATCCTCAAGATATGCTAGATCCCCTAATTGATTTATAAGGCTCTTTAAATATTAAAAAATACCCCCAGATTCCAAATATTTCCATATTAACTCTTTTTGAAATTTTTGAGGTGTTACAATTTTTGTAGAGAAGAGGTCATGGAAGTGCTTGATCAAAGATGGATTAGTGCTACGGTTATCAATTTGTGGATCAGGAATGCGTTGCCATTGTGGTTTCTTTCAATGTCATAAGTTTTACACTAATTGCTAGTTGGTATGGTTTCTGTGAAGGCACCTATACGAAGATGTGATGATTGTCGGTGAGCATATCACGTTCGAATTTATCAAACCATATGCAATAGCACAAATATCGGGCCTGAAATATGAAGACCAAAGCAATTAAATAGCGTTTTTTTAAAAGCCACAAACAGAACATTATTCTTAGCTCCAATCAATACAGGGTAAGTCTATATGTATTATAGCTTTCATTGTATTATTGCAAACTATAGATATAAATAATTCATCATAACCCTTAAAAATATTTTAGGGTACATTGGCTTTTGCTTGTGATCAATCCCTTAGCACCATTGGTTCCCACAGTTTACTATTTGGATCCAATTATGTCTTCAAAACCAAAGAATATTGAACATTTGTTGTTCCTTTTCAATAAGTAAGTGATTTTCAACATTTGAATACGTTATATTATTTGTGATTTTATGATCCTAGTTAATAAAATTGATTTAACTTGTTTTGTTTTTAGTACATTGACTAGTTTTCGGGTCTCTATTGGGTTGCCTTATTCCAGAGCCATTGACCAGAAAGATGCCTATGTGTGGAAGAAAGTCACGGTTTTATAACTTATTAAAGTTCTTAAAACAATCTAATTAAATCATAATGTATTTTTCTACATGATGTTTGGTGTTTTTTGTTATAGTGCCTGTTCCAACTGAATAACAATGATTGTGGATATTACGTCATACAATTCATGAGGGATGTTGTGACACATGATCGACTTGACATTCCATTGAACATAAGTTTATATTTTTTTCAGTTCTAATTATGTTTGTACTTGTAGGTTTCAAGTTATTTTAATTGTCATAAAATATTTTTTGTGTAGTATTACCCAGATGCACATTGCTCCATGTTGTCTAAAGAAAAAATGGATGGGCTAATTGAAGAATGATGCACTTGTATACACCCACTTTTTTCTCAAATTGCACATAGATAGATAAAATTAGCTAGTTTAGCTTGTTTGAATTGTTGGTTTAATTGTATATTGTTATCTAGATGAGTTACTGTTCGCCCTACGCCGCAAGTGCACGGGTCGCGCCAAGTAATAAAGTAGTAAGTAAAGTATCGTTCACACGAGGATTTTTCCAAAACCCAGTCAAACAATGATTGTCACACTCTCGCCCAATTTGAATGACACAAATGTTGAGATTGAAAATTAAATAAGAAAATAAAATGAAAATAAAACTATAAACAAGTGATTCTCCAACTTCAAGGATAAAATGGGTCCTAAGATTATCTATCCCCCTTGTACTTCTTAAAACTCAGTTAACCTCCCCACAAAGAAGCTCTCAACGAAACCACGTGCTAATCTAGGGTTCACAGAGTACTTGTAAACGCTCTCTCAAGTCAAGAACAAGTGTTGTTAACCTCTTGGAATTCATGTCTTTTGGCACAATGTTAATTGGATTTTATACATTTTCTGGAGCATTTGTACATGTTTTAGATGCTCAAAGATAGAAAAGTTGGAATGATGTTTTTGGTTGCAAGTTGTGCTCAATTGTGCATATTTTGGGATGTTCTCTTTGTTTAATATGAGCTCATTAAATTTATTATTGTGCAAGAGGTGTTTTAGGAAAGAGAATTAGAGCCGAGGCATTTGGGAAATCAAAGATGAGGAAAATGATGGCAAATCATGGATAGACCACTTTATTGTAAGAGAAGAAATCAAATTTTCCATATGCAAACTGAGCCGCAGCTCAAAAAGTTGGTTGCAGCTCATCCGCAGCTCAATTCTGGACAGAGGAAAACTGAGCCGCAGCTCAGTTTCTCAACCGCAGCTCACCCGCAGCTCAGTTCTAGGCAAAAGAAAACTGAGCTGCGGCTCAAAAATCTGGGCTGCGGCTCAGTCGTGCAGCAAAACGCACAGCATCATTTGAGCTCGAAAATTAGGTTTTTAAAGCTGAAAAACGATGGGAGACGATCATTCTTGACTTTCTGGGCAGTTTGGGAGTATTTTGGGGTGCTAGGGCTTGGTTTTTGAAGAGAAGGAAGCAAGGATTAGGCTTTGGAAGAGATTTGGAGCTTAATTTCTTTGGTTTTTCTTCTTCATCTTCCTTCCCTCTCTTGTTCTATGTTATGGCTGCATTTTCTCTTTGGATTTGTAGTTTTTCATTGACTATGAGTAGCTAAACTTGTTATCTAGGATTATTTTGAACCCTTGTATGGATTAACTCTCTAATACTCCTCTCCTTTTGTGATCAATGGTATATATGTGTTTATTTTACTCTTTGCTTAATGCTTCTATATGCTTGATCACCATTTAGATGTTTTGTTCATTTGATTGAAGCTTGAGAGAGCTAGGTTAAATGTAGAACTTGGGTGAAATTGTGCAAGAACTTGAAATTTGCTTGATGAATGGATGGTTTTGTTGGTAAGATAGAGATATACTTATTAACCTTGCATAGCCACCTTAGGGTTGGAGTTTGGAAATTGGGTTTTATTAATTGAACAAGAGATTGAGCAATTAATGAAATGAAACACTTGTTCTTGACTTGAGAAAGCTTTTACAAGTATATTTTGAACCCTAGGTTAACACATGTATGTTTATTGAAAGCATTTGTGAGAGGAGGTTATTTAGAGGTTATGAAATACAAGGGGGATAAATAATCCTAGGCTCCATTTTATCCTTTAAGTCAAAGAATCATTTGTGGTTATCAACTCTTATTTTTAAAAGCATTTGTCTATTAGTTAATTCTCCAAACAAAATTTGCATTAGCTCAACTTAATTGAACTCACTAAGCCTTCTGTTTGATCACATTTGTAAACAAATCCTCGTGGGAATGATACTTTCTTATCACTTTATTACTTGGCGCGACCCGTGCACTTGCGGTGCGAACAAGTTTTTAGTCTTATTAATTTCACAATCTCTTGCTACAATTTAATAAAACCCAATTATCAAGCTCCAACCCTAATGTGACTATGCAAGGCTAGCAAGTATATCTCTATCTTACCAACAAAACCATCCATTTGTCATGCAAACTTCCGGTTCTTGCACTATTTTACCCAAGTTCTACACTCAACCTAGCTCTCTCGAGTCATAAATCAAGCGAACCCAACATCTAAATGGTGATCAAGCACTTAGAAGCATTAAGAACGGAGTAAAATAAGCACATAGATATCATTAATCACAAATTAAGAGGAGGAATCAAGAATCAATACATACAAGGGTTCAAAATAATCCTAGAATCAAAGTATTTAGCTACTCATGTTCTATAACTCCAAGGGAGCATATATATACAACATTACAAATAGAAAAAGAGAAGAGAATGAAGAAGGAAGAGAATAAACCAAGAGAGGAAGCCCAAAATCTCTTTGAAGCTCCAAGCCCAAGCTCAATCCCCAGCAATCTCCAAGCCCTTGCAGAGCAAAACACTCCCAAAATGCCCCAAAAGTCGAAGAATCTCGAATAAGCTCGAAGCCCTAGCTTTTATTTCCTTCAAAACACGTATGAATTTGTCAAAACGCAGCAGAACACGAAGTTCGCCGTGGGTTTCGCCGCGGCGAGCCCACGGCGAAGTCTCAAAAGTTCCAGAAATTATTGTAGCTTGCCGCGGCTTCACCGCGGCAAGCAGACGGCGAGCTCACCAAAATAGGGGCAGAGGCAGATGCACTTCTCCGCGGCGAGGCCACGGCAAAGTCTCGTTGATTCTGTGTTTTGCCTTTCTTTATTCCTTGAGCTGCTATAGCTTCTTCTTATTTTTGTTCACTTGGGAGCTTGGTGGAGGGCTAAAATCTCTTGTCTATTGCATCAAATTATTCCTACAAAATTTACATAAAACAACATGAGAAACTAACTATAAAAACAATCAAAATCTACATAAATAAACAATGATCTGCAACCGAAAATCAAATGAGCATTTTCCTATCTTGAGCATCCAAAATTTATCAATTATTTAATAAACTAAAGGAAAATATACTCAAATAACATGAATTTCTAGGAGTTATCAGTTACCTAATTGGAATGGTTGATTTAATTGTATATAATCTGAATGAGTTATTGGTGTATATGATATGGCTTGTTTAAAACTGATGCAGGTGGGTCTGTATAAAAAATAAACTATTTATTTTAAAAAAAATCCTATTGCACCGCTTGTGATAATAAGCACCATGATAGGGGTTCCTGGCACTTATAACAATAAGGACCGTGTTAGGATGGCCTAACATGGTGCTTATTAAGAGCCGCATAAACCTAACACGGCTCTTAATATATTAAGCGCCGCGTTAGGCAGCCATGAGGATTTTGTTCTGCACCAACATTTTGGACTTGGATTTTCAATCTCTATGAGAGGGTTTCATCTGTGAACTTTACAGTAAAGTCTAGAGCAATAGTTAGGACTATGCTTCCATTAATGAAGGTAGTAACAAGGGCACCAACCAAAGCACATTGGTATTGTTTAAAAGAGGTGTCAATGAGAGCAACCTTGGCTGAAATAAATAGGCCTTTTTTGGTATGAGGGGTAAGAACTAGGCAAACAACACCTAGTTGAAGATGGGTATATCCCTGTTGAAGATAAGAATTGGTGAGGGTTTGAGGAATCTCAAGGGTGACATACTATTCTTGAGAAGTGGTAGGAAGACCACACTAGTCTAACTTGGAACTTTGTGCTATTTCTTTAATGGGAGGGGTAGATCTGGATATTATAGTGAGGAGATGACGGAAAGTAGAGCGTTCACTGTGGTATAGAGAGTATGGAATCAATAAAGGAAGTTCAATAGGATTAATACATGCGGTATCTGGAATATGAGTAAATTCTACTAGATGGTCTATTTAGTTGGACAAAGTACATTTGATTGAAGAGGGAAGATTAGTAACAAAGTGAGTGGAAGAGAGACGAATAGGTTCATCAGTAGAGGATGAAGTTTGATCCATGGTGAAAGAGTTCTTTTTTACTCACTTCACTAACAATATCTATACTCTGCTCTCTGGAAAACGGAGTGGTTGTGATACCATAGGGGTGAGGCTTTATCCACCTGTAGAGTCTTAGTACAGAGATTCTACAGATCAAACCCAGAAGGTCTCCACATGGCATTCCTTCACCTTAATGGACCATAAAGTGGGTATCACGATCTCATAGAACTCAATACTAAAAATCATATAGATTGATAACAATTCCAACCCAAATGGATCATATCAAATTTCTTCTGATACACAGGATCCTTCACAGAAAGCAGGAGCAGAGCATAATGAAATCTCTGAGAGAGTTAGAACATAGATATTGAAAGATAAGCTTTCAGAAAGAGTGAGAGGTTTTAATTGAAACTCATGCTTATATTAGGTTTTAATTGTTAGTTTTGTATTTAACGTCTTCTATTATATGATACTAGAATTTATTTTTTATATTTGTGGTCTGCAACTTACTTTTTTTTGTTTTGAAGATGTGTTTTTGAACTATGCGCTTTATATTTTGATTTTTAATTTTTTTGTTTTTAATTTAGTGTTCGTATTAATAGATAGGCGGATAAGTTTTCATGGAATGCTATTTTTTATTTTAGTTATCTGTTGTTCTCACGTTTGTTTTGAAGTGCTTTTTGCATTGTGAGCTTGGTTCTGATTTTTATCTTTTTATGTTTTGAATTTAGTACTCAGTTTTAATAAGTGGGTAAGTTTTCTTGGAAGACTAGGCATCTTTGAGATTATCAATGGGTATATATTTTATCGATAAGGTTTTTTATTTGTCTCACTTCCCATCATATTTTGAATTTTACTTTTTAACATTTTAGAGGTTATAAAAGGGGATATATATATATATTGAGGATAGGTTTTGTTTTGTTTTTGTTTTGTTTTGTGTTGTTATACTTCCCATAATATATTTCCAAATTATGAGGCTTGGTTCATGTATTTTAAGATTGGAAGATTTCGGTTCTTGTATTTTGGCTGACCCGTTCGATTATTGAAATGATATCAAGGTTTGGTCCTTCATAATTTACGGATGGCATTATTTGTTGAGTCCTTTGAATTAAACTTGGCTTAATTTTTGTTTTTAATTTTAGTTCTTGAAATTGTTTGTGTGAGGTTCATAAAAATCAGACATTGGTTCTATAAATGTTACAACGTAACATGGAATCTCTCTTTTGTGACCTGCGGATAAATCTTAACTTCAGGCTTGAAGATAATATAACCGTTTCCGGAAATATATCTATCTCTGGTCATGGTCTAGTTAGACCAACATATTGGTAGTAACCGAATTACTAGAATAAGAAAAGGCTGAAAAGATAATCTGACAAGAAATGTCTCACTCTCAACTCACATATGGCCAAAGAATCTCCTAAATAAGAGGAATTTGTTTTTATATATAATTCCGTTTATTCTAGATGATTTTTACATGTATCGAGTCTTAATATTTATAGACAGAAAAAGATAACAATAAGTAATGAATCCCTGAAATTTAGGCCCACGAACACCTAGCCTTAATAAATAACAGACCTGAATATGTTTAATAAAATTATTTTAAATAAAAAATTTGACTAAGTAAATAATCATAACTAACTCCACCTACTCCTATACTTGTGAAGGACTACTTAACAAACTACTAAAAGCTCCACTAAAACAACTAAAATAATTATTAATAAAATAAATTTGGACTAATTCAATCCTATAAATGAACAACACGAGGCTTCAACTTCCAAAATCTATCATATAAATAAACTATTAGGGCGTAAAAATGATCCTGTTTACCTTGTTATTGTAAATAGACTTGAAAGACTCCTATACCAGGTAGATTTTTATATTCTAATTCACTTTCGTTAACTTTCTCCGGTGTAGGTTCTTTCACATTATGAATTCTCACATTTTAGATATGACTCATGTCCAGCTCTGGACTTTTGGTATCTTTTATGTTATATAACACATTCCGGTTTATTTGTTTATTGCAGGTTTCAGAAGTGGCAAGTTTAGGCAGGGTATTGTGGGGCAAGTTCTCAGCTTTCTCGTTCGGTGAGTGGGGTGAAGGGTTTGAGAAATTTGTCATAATATGATGACCATTGTTGGTTAGTTATTTGACAATCAAATTTTGATGGCTTCAGGATCTTTGGTCCTTGAATGGAACTTTAAATATTTTGGACTCATTTTGAAATCAAAGGATTTTTTGGTCTTTAAGTGTCATTCTCTCAAGATTAGATCATTGTCAAAAACTAATGGAGGAGTTATATGCTTGAAGAGGTGATATATTTCCAATTCAAAATGGTAATTTTAAAGGGAAAATTCCATTCAAATTCATTTGAAATGTCCAAGAGGTGTATTTTCTAAATTTAATGATTTTTTGGTAATATGATATATTTTCGAGTGTCCACTTTCATAAAAATATATTTATGATTTGATTATAAACAAATTTTATTATATTTTTACATATCTTCACACTTTTATGACATTCACATTTACCACATCTCATTATTTTATGTAGTTACCCAAAATAACTTCCCAAAATAATAAAAATATATATTTTCTTAGCATATAGATATTTTCTTTTTCTTTTTCGTTAAGAAAAAAGAATGAGACAAAAAGAAAAGATGAAGAAAAAATGACAAAGGGTCATAGAGATAAAATCAATAAATTAAAAAATCTCTAATATAGTCTCTTGGCCTTATTAGCTAGGGTTTTGTTGAAAGTGCATGTCCAAATATGAACTTGAGCATTTCATATGGATTTAAATGAGATTTTCCCAAATTTAAATGTAAAGATAACATAATTAGAATTAATTATTTTTTATAATTAATATTATCTCATATTCCATTAGGATTCTAATTTCAAATAATAGATAAGGGATTAATTTGTTTAAGATTTAAAAAATAGTTCATTAACATATGTTTATTTTGTAGAGCCTTTTCGCGTCTGTGGAAAATACAATATCAAATTGTAATGCCTGTATCGGAAATAATGAAGATTTGCTGTTGCTTCCCTTACACAGGTATAGAAATGCTGCCATATTAACTAAATTATTTAGTTATATTTTTCTAATAAATAAAGATGTTTCAGAAAGAAAAGAACCGCCGACTCATTGCTTGTTCACAATCAATTCCTTCTCTTTGCTGTCAAAGGGTTCATTAGAAAAATACACCTCGGAAATATTTGAAGCAGGGGGGTACCAGTGGTATTTTCTCACTCTTTGCATTCAAACTTTGATTTTTATTAATTAATTTCCATATTAGTTTGTGGAAAATGATATTGCTATATATTATTGTAGGACCTTATCTATATACGCAAATGGGAATGAGAAAAGAGATGGACGTGACCATATCTCAATATACCTGAATTTGATAGTTCGAGAGTCAAGTTTGTTTCCTGTTGGTTGGGAAGTCAAAGCCATTGTGAATCTGTTTGTATATGATTTTCTTCGCGATGAGTATTTTTCTACTCAAGGTATTTTTCATTCATTAAATAGTTTTAGACATTTCATGTGTGTACTTACCTAGTGCTCCTTCTAATCCTTAGTATAAGATCCACTATATCGAATAAATTGAACTACCAAGTGGGTCAAAGCATGATATAGTATAAATAGTTTTCCCACTCGTAAAAAAAGATTAGCAGGGAGAGCTAAACATATTTTTAGATCTTATCTTGATGGTCAAGAGATATGCTTAACTCGATGAGTAGGGAAACTGATTCCTATAGTATATAGCATATGGAATCTGAGACGAAAACTTGCAGATGCGAGCGTAAGGCGGTTCCATGAACTTCAAACAGAATGGGGTATCCCAAAATTCATCGATCTTGCCTCATTTAATGACCCTTCAAATGGATATATGAGGGATGATTCCTGTACGCTTGGAGCTGAAATTTTTATTGTCAGATCCAGCTTTAAAGGATATTGCTTATCTATGAAAGAAGAACCTCCTTCTCTTTCCTATAGGTGGAGATTTGATAACTTCTCAAAAGCTAATCTTGAGATGTACGAGTCTGAACCTTTCTTCGCTGGAGACTACAAATGGTACGCTAATGCTGCTTCCTAAAACTTCCTAGTCTTTACAACTTACTAATTCTTGGGATTCTCTCTATTTCTCCATTAAGATAATTTTAGAGTTTAGACCATCACTTTAAATTGAGACAAAGGGGGGAATATTATAGACTGCTTTTCTTTCTATAAATGTGATTGAATTAGCTTTTGGAGTATGCCTTGTGGAAAATAAGTGATAAAAGTAATTTTAAATAATTAATTTTAAGATAGGATTTTTAATAATGAGACCAATATCAGAATATTTTACCCTCAAAAGTAGAAAGATTTTGCTTTTGCAAAACCGTGCTTGTCACTGATGAAAGAAACCATGGTTTTTCATAATAATAACGTTTTCCATGCTAAATGGCGTTTTTTTCCAATCGAAATCATGGTTTACCCATTAAAAGGGCTTTATTTTTCATCGCACCCGAACACATACTATATGTGAAGAATATGTTTCAATTGAATGTGGGAAAATAAAATATTTTGGTTATGTTGCAGGAAGCTCCTTTTCTACCCTAACGGGCACCAAGAAGGGAAGGGGAATAGTATCTCTCTATTTCTGACTATAGATGTCTCGTCCATTTCATCGAACACAAAATTATATGTGCACTGCATTTTGCGAGTTAGGGACCAAATCAGTGATCAACATGTTGAATGTGAATGTAAGATTAACTCTCTGTTTTGCAGGAGCACTTCAATTAATCACTTTGTTTCCTTTAACAGATTATGCTAATTATGATCCAAGGGTACCCAATTACCTAAGTCACTTAATCACGTAGCACATGTTTTAATCCAAAAAAAGGTCACATTTAACTTGTACCCCACCCCCAAATTTGTTTTGCAGTCTATAGGCATTACTCAAAGTTGAACCCGACCTGGGGCTCAAGATTGCTTGTGCCATTGGCTAAACTGAAGGACCCAACCAAGTGCTTGTCACATGAAGATAGTTGCATATTTGATGCCGAGTTTAAAGTTCTGGGCTTGATCCAAAATTCTTCCTACTAAGCTTTAGTTAAACAATTCAATGCTTTATTTTTAAAAGACTCATCTATATGTTCCATTCACATTGAAACCATCATTAGCTTCTCCATGAAAAAACTATTGGTATTTTTATTTTGTATTTGGATCGATGGGAAAATGGATATGTATAAAATACACTATAAAAAAACACGGAATTACCGACGGAATTCCTTCGAAAAAAAATTGCCGACGTCCGTCAGTAATTTCTTCGTTGCTAATTAAATTAGCGGCAGAATTTCGTCAGTAAATTTTTAAAAACATTTTTTTATTTATGTCACGTGTCCTACCTGACACGTGTCCCCTCTCGCACTCCGCCACATGTCACTCTCGCAGGCCACCATGTTCGTGCTCTCAAATTCTCTGAAATGTGGCGAGTTGCTACTTGAACTCGTGATCTCCTGCGCTCGTACTGATACCTTAACCAGTTGAGCTGTGAAGACCTTGTGATACTATTTGCAAACAATTATATTTATTATATTTATACTCCCACTAATATAATTATATTTAATCTTATATATACTTTACTTTATATTTAAATTAATACATTATGAAACATATTTAATTATTAATATATATTTTACATATTAATAATTATTATTTTATTATATATATTATTAAAAAAATTAAATTAAATTTGTAATAAATAACATATTACTTAATAAAAAATTCAAAATTAAATTGTAATAAATATATATGTACGAATTAATATTTATAAAATATATTTATTAACTATTATATATATAAAATAGTTAATAAATTAAAATAAATAATCTTATTTTTTAAAAATTACCGACGGAATATATATGTACGAATTAATATTTATAAAATATATTATTAACTATTATATATATAAAATAGTTAATAAATTAAAATAAATAATCTTATTTTTTTAATATTTTTAAAAAATTACCGACTGAATTCCGTCGGTAATTTTTTTAAAACAAATATTAATTTTTTAATTTTTTTTAAAAAAAATACCAATGAAATTCCGTCGGTAATTATTACCGACCTAAATTCCGCTGGAAATCCGTCGGAAATTACCAACGGAATCAAAATTCCGTCGGTAATTACCTGTTTTTTTGTAATGATATATAAATCATGATTCTTGAGTAGAATAAAATTTGTTATGACATGATAATGTTTGGATTTAAGAATGATCATTGTAAGGAATACTATTAACACTCTTAATGGTTATGAATTTTATGTAGGGACCGAAGCACATCTTTAAGTTAAGTTAAGAAGATATGGAAGGGTTGATTTGAAACATAACACTTGAAACAAAGATTTTTATTGTTGGAGACCTCAATGAACATGTCAATAAGGAGGTAAGATAGCAAGTGGGGACTCAGCGATTCTGTTTTGGGGAGCTTAATATAATAAATGAAGGGCAATCTATTCTTAACTTCCATTGTATATTTTTCTCCATTTCTAAGCTTTATTGCAAACATGATCACGCAATTGGTATATCAATACCGTTCCCACATATATTTATGGCAGCAAATAGTTAATTAATGCAAATATGTTAACTACGTTGAGGAAATTAATTTCAAATGATTCAAATTGAGTAATTGAATTTAATTACATAAACTAAGTAAACTTAATTAAAATCAAAGTTGTTTCTTAACTTCAAGAGATTTAGGTGAAGAGCACCATAGTTTGGTGTAGTGTGCCTTGGGTTCGCTCTTAAAGTCCCAATTCAATAGTAGCATCCCATTCAATGAATCAAGACTAGAGGATTGAACTCCAATGCCTCTCATGCAATAACAAGTCTATTTTCTATTTATCAAATGTAATTACCTAACACCTTAGTCCACTAATCTGTGATCCTCAATTAGCATATGATTTTAACTAAACATTCAATTAAAAGATGAATCAATACATTTAAAATATGTTTAAGTCAATGAAGTGCAATGTTAAGCAAACACAATTGACAAAATAACAAAAGATGTTGCAGCTACTCTCATACAATATGTAGAAATGAACAATTACAACCAAATACATAAATATACTCCCAAAACCTGATAAAAGTAAACTTAAGCATATGGAATGGGAGAATAAAACTCCCCTATAGAAGTTCCAAGCTCATGCTCCAGTCTCCATCACCAAGAATGTTGGTCTCTAGCTAGCTAATACACACCATGGAGGAAGCACCAATGTGAGGGGAAGAGATAGAATCCATGCAAACTTGGGTGGAAGATGGAAGTAGAAAATGAAGGGTTGAGAGAAAATGGAGTAGAAGAGAGTTTAAGGTTCCAAATATAAGAAGTTTAACCTAGGTATTCATGCTAAGTAGCTTCTGAATGAGGTTAAAAGAGAGGTATTATGGTCCAAGTTGCGGATTGTCTAAAAACACTTCACCATGGGTTCGTACCACAGCAAAGGATGTTGAGTGCTCTCTGTCTGGCTCGTTCGCTTTGGCTTCACTGGTATGAGGACACGGTGAAGCCTGTGCATGGCTTTCTGTTTGGTTTGCCCATCGTGGTTTCCCACCAGCAAAGCCGCGGTGATCAAGCCTTGTCTCTAGTTCGCTCTAGCGGTGAGCTCCTTCTTAAGCCTTCTCCAATGGCTTTCCTTCACCTTGTTTCATACTCTTTTGGTCCTCTAAGTTCTACAAGTAAAAACACATTAAAACAAGTATCAAAATGTCTTAGAATTCAATTATTTTCAATTAATTACCAATGATGACAATTGTAACGACTCTAAAAATAAAATAAAATGATTATTTCATTCTTAGTTGATAATTAAATAAATGCATATTTTGGAATAATCTAGTTCAAGTTATGGATATTTTATAACTATCGAATTAAATTTTATTTAATTGTTTATGTATTTGTTTATCATTTTTCCTTTCAATTGATTCGAAGATAAGCAGAAGATCTTGCTGTAAAATCTGTTCATATTCCTTCTATTTCATAGAACATATTACAAGATTATATAAAATAAACAAAAAAAGGGAAAGATATGAAAAATGGGTGCCATACAGACTTTTTCTTAAGAAAATAACAATAAAGTAATAGATAGATATTTCCATTAGATTTTTTTTAGACTCTCATCCTTCCCTCCATATATTTTGAGTCGGTGAACATAGGATGGAAAAATCTGGAAGTGCTCTCTCAAATATCGCATATGATTCTAACAGGAAAAAAAGGGGGAGCTACATATCTCTTCAACTTCATCACTCTTCTCTGTTGATTTTTGGTCTCTTGTAGTGCCGGTTTGGGTATCAAGCACAATGAAGAGCACCATTTTTAAGTGTGATCGAGATATAACGTGCCCCTGGATATGCCCTTCAAGAAAATCAAAACCAAAGGGATAGTGGAAGCTAATCCCCGGGTGTTGTTCGCTTAAGGAGCTTAACGCAAAAATAATCTTCTAATTAATATGCAAACTCATAAAAGTAGGTAAAAAGTATTGTATTTGGTTTTCGATATAAAATAGGTGTAAAATGTATGATATGTTCAAGAGTAAAATAAAATTAGGATAAAAGTGAGATTTGGATGTGAAAATGGAATCATTCTTGATAAATGGAAACTTTAGGATTCATTTTTTCAAGATTTTTAGGGAGTTTCATGTTGATTTTTGAAAGACCCCTAGAGAAACCCCTCTAGGCTAGGCTTATGTTAACTTAATTAATACCGGAACCCCGCACATTACTTAATTTAACCTAAGTTGATTAAGCTCAAAATCAAGGTGAATTTGTTAATTGTAAGGGGCTCCTAATCCAATAACCAGAACCCCGAATTGACACTTAATTAATTCTAGGGTTTAATTAATTATTAGAACCCCACATAATAAATTAAGACTCTAGCATTGAAGCCCAATGCCACTCATGCAATTTGACAAATTCAAGAACTAATTAATCATGCAAGACTTTAAATCCACAACTTGGGCTACCCCACAAGTGCACTTAATTTTTCAATTAACCCTAATTCATTGATGGCCACCCAAACAAGAACTAAGATTGAAAAGAGTAATTACCTAATGACTAAACACAGTTAATTAATTCCTTCGCTATTTTAGTTATGCAAAATCACTTAACATTTTCAATCTACTAACTAAGCCACCTTGAATTAGCACAAGATATTCATTAAGAGAATAACAAAATTATGAACCCATAAATTTCATTAAAATAAAAATTAAAGTAGCACAATGTCAAGCATTCAACAAGAAAGAAACAACATAAAATAGATCCTAACCCTTATACATCATATAGAAATTAAGAACACAATCAAATGTCATAAATATACCCCTAGAACCCTAGAAAAGCATAAATACAACAAGAGGAAGAAGGATTAGAACTAAAACTCTCATATTCAAGCTTCAAGCTCATCCCTTGGCTTCCACCATCAAGAATGGGGAAGCCTAGCTACTGTCTTCCATGAGAAAGTCAGCAACAAGGAGTGGAGGTTGAGGAGACATGGAGTTTTGGATGGAAGGAGGTGGAAGATGGGAGATGGAATGAGAGAAGATGAGAGAAAATGGGAGCTAGGGTTTTGGGGACTCCAAATCTACCCTAACGTGGCTAAAATTTCATGTCTTAATGTACTTAAGTCGGGACATGAGTGGGTCCTCAAGTTTGGATCCGGATTGGCCCAATATATCAGCTCATTTTCACTACAGAATCGAGATCCCTCGCCCCGGCGCGGTGCAATGCTTTATGGTCCCATGTCATTCTGCCTTCTAGTGCCACGTTCGCTATGGCGAGGCCACGACGACCAATAGAGTGTTCTGCCACTTGATCAGCCATTCTTCTTCATCCGGGATCCAATTCTTTTGTTCCTGAGCGACCTTGTTAGTAAAAATAAGATGAAGAAAGGATCAAATAGCCCTATAAATTAATCCAAACAAATTAATATATAATTATGGCTATTTAATCCTAATCTCACACTACTTTTACCTAAGGGTCTGAGATCTTTATTAAGCACAATTGGACCAATATCACATTTTAATAATGTTAATTGCTTCAAATTAGACATATAAAAACACTACAAATTAGAGATTTGTCACACCAACACCATCATCTTCTTCACTTGTTCAAGGTTGTCAGTAATTTTCCTTCCTCCTCTGTTGGACATTTGAATTCTTTCTACTATTTGTTGAATATGGGTATGTTCAAATGGTTTTTTTATTCTTTCACTTTTGTAAGTGTAGTTTTTGTTTGAAGGTGTGTGGGTTGCATTTTTGCTTCACCTATTTCAACGTCTCTTCTCTACATATGTGGGTGGGTGTGGTGGATTTATTCAAGTGTTTTTTTAATGTTATGGCTGATGTGGGGTGTGTCTATAGTATGTTTTAATTATCTTTTTAAGTCTATTATTGTGGATGCTTAGAGGTTCATGATTTCTAGCCTTTGAAGTCAGATGTGTGCTTATTGAGTTAATTTGAATGCCTATAAGATGTTTGATAAATTGTGTGAAATAATATTGTTAAAGCTTGTTAAAAATGGAATGCACTCTAAGTGTTTGATGTAATCTTTAATTGGAAGAGGATTATGTTAATTAGTGCTCTTATATAATTTTCGGTAAGCAAGAATTTAGATTTTGTTTTGATTTAAATCTTGTTATAAGGTGAAGTAAGCCTTATGCTAATGCATAATGATTTAGGTTTTTTTTTTTTTTAGTTTGAGGGTTTTTGGAAGATTTTCACCGATTAAATCGAAGCTTGAAATTAGGAGTATATTAGATTTGATCTCTACTACTCCATGGTTAATCTTTGCTATGTATTGTCATTTTTGAATTTTTCCTCTAATTGCTCTGTTTTGGGGATAATCAATTATATTGGGACTTGTTTCTGCCAATGGTTTTTGATTATTTGATACCAAGGCTAAAGGAATTAAAGGGTGGTGCTGCATGTGTGAAGAGCACCGAAATGTCTTCACACCGAAATGTGATTAAATTGGTGGTGTTGCCTCAAATATGCTCTTCAAGAAAATTAGACCCAATGGCTAGTGAAAGCTATCCCTGGATGTTAATCTCAAAGAGCCTAAATGCGGTTGGAACCTAATAACTAGATGAAAACTTGATAAAAGTGGGTAAAAAAATATTGTATTTGATTTTTGTATGAAATTAGTGTGGATTGTATGGTATATTAAAAAGTAAATTGAGATTGGACAAATGGGGGATTTGGATTAAAATGGGAATGAATATTCTTGGTAAATGAAACTTTTCAGGAATCATTGCTTCAAAATATTTTTGGGAGTAAAAAGGGCCCATTTTCCAAAGAACCCTAGAGGAGCTAGAACCCCACACATTAGCTAACTTAACCTAAGTTGATTAGGTACTTGACCAAACTAAGTCTACTAATTGCAAGGAACTCTCGATCCTACAACTGGAATCCCGAATTGCAACAAGATTAATCTACTAATTCTAATTCTTTGATGGAATCCCAATCTATGAATTGGAACTAGTAAATTTAAGTCCAATTTTTCTCAAGCAATCAATAGGCATACTTTGCTAATGTCCAAACATAAACACTTGACATATTGATTCACTAAACAAGAACCCTCATTTAGCACATGATTTTAACAAGAAAACATATAATGAATGATGAACCTATACAAATAAACTATGTTCAAGTCAATAGGTGCAATATCAAGCATCCATACAAAGAAAATTAACAAAACAAATTATTTCTACCACTCTCATACGAAAATATGGAATAAGATTATATCAAAATGCATAGAACAATTACTAAAACCCTAGATAATTTGAAATACACATAATGAAGAGAGTGAAGAACAAAACTCCTCTATGAAGCCTTAAGCTCATCCCTAGAGCTCCATCACCAAGAATACAAAAGCTTAGTTGATGCTCTTCATGGGAGGAACAACAACCAAGAGGAAGGAAATGAAGGCGATGTGATTTGGATGAGAGAAAGTGGAAGATGGAGTGGAAGAGTGGAGGATAAGAGAAAATGAGTGTTAGGGTTTATGGGTGTTCCAAATCTGGCCTAACGGTATTCAAAATTCGACCTAATAGCTCTTGAGTCAGGTCAAGACAAGTGGGTAATCAAATTTGACCTAGGTTAGCCCAAATAACGAGTCTGATTTTTTGTAGAATCGCACCCTCACCGTGGGTCTCGCTGTGACGAAGCCACGGCGAGGTACAAAGGCCTCTAGTATCTTCAGTAGGCACCCATGGCAAGGTACATAGTTGATGCATTTTTGGGATACTCTCGTCGTGGCCAGAAGCTCTGCTTCTTCAAGTGGCCTTCAGCTTCCCTTTTTCTTCCGTCTTCACTCGGGATTATATTTTTGGTGCTAGCTAAGCAATTGAAGCCTCAATAGGGCAATTAGTGGAGTATTTCAGTTTTTACATAATTTGATTAATTATATTTGGTGCATTCATGTTTGTTTCTATCTTTTATGTATGTATAAGACATATTTGTGTTATTTTCATCCTGTATGGAGATTTTATAATTGGTATATAAAAGTGGCAGGAAATACACAATAGAGGGTACATTGTATATCTTAAAAGTTTGCAAGACTTTAAAGGCAAGATACTTAGAATTTATATTGGTTCGGTTCTAACTCTAACCTATATCCAATTCTCCAACCTCTGTTGGATTCCACTAGTGATAAGCTCAGGGTTAAAATCAAGTTCCTGAACACCTTTACAACTCAAAGAATTTTCTCAGTAAGATCTCTCTATCTCACCAAATTATCTCCCCTTTACACTTTTTAAGATTACACTTTTTCCTTAGGATCCTTCTATCTCAAGGAAATCACTTAGTAAGAAAGATACAAGTTTGAATGCTTGCTCACACGGTTGAGCGGATAATTTTCTATTTGAAGAATAGTGAGATAACTTAGATAGAAGACTTGAATGCTGCTTGATTTTGTCGTTGGATTGCACTTAATGCCTCTACCTTCCAAATTTGAGCTTCAAATGCTTTTATAGCGTCTTAATAGGATTTGCTCATTGAAGCTTTAGTAATAACCGCTATCGGAAAGTAATGAAATCAAGTTTGTTAAAGATGTTTTATCGTTGTAGTAATTTGCTCCAAAGACTTTTAATCTAATGTGTTTGTATCCCTCTCTTGCTAGTTTGAGGCATTATCCAGTGTATCTTAGTAACATCTCTCTGTTCCCTCTGCGTTCTGAGTTTTTGCTTGCCTTTTGTGTCCAATGAAACTTTCCTGAAATAGACTAGGCAAAAACTCCATAAATATAAAGTTAGTTAAGCATTAGAAGTGTAACACCAAATTTTTAACTATTATACTTTAACATTTTAATTGAATTATAACCACTTTTGCAATGCCAGAAGCCCAAAAGTACAAAAAATTTAAAACTTTTTCTTTAACAAAAATCAATCCAACATTATTGCTGTTGGAATGGGCTTTTCTGACAAATTAGAACTTAAAACTTTTTCTAAAACACAATGGTTATTAAAACAATTATAATAACTCGAATCTACTTAACGTACTTGCCCCTTTCTGATAATGCTTGAGGGTGAAATCCCCTTACACTATATATCTATAATTACATAAACCTATAATATTACTATGCAAACTCCGCGCTTGCAATCTAGGTATATACTTAGAATATATACAAAAAAATTCTACCATACTACTGATCTATATTGGTAAAAAATACTGCAAACACCCGTGCTCTTCCCAAAATACTACCTTAGCTCAAAAGCTTGTCTCTCCCTTGCTTCTCTGAAAACCAAAAGTTCAATGCAGTTTATTTCATGCATTCTTATTATCATAAACACTCCTATATATATATTATAAATCTGTGCAAATAATGAAAGCATTTAACCTTTTAAGCTGTGTGCCATAAGCACCTACCAACCATTAATAATACCCTTGTTGCTAAATAATAGAGGTCTGTCAAGCACTAATAACACCCTCTTAGTTAAATAGTGAAGGCTTGCAAATCACTAATAACAATATCTTTGTTAAATAGTGGAAGCCTACCAACCACTAATAACAATATCTTCGTTAACTAGTGCAGATCTACCAACTACTAATAACATCTTTGTCAAATAATAGAGGTCTACCAACTACTAATAACGTCTTTGTTAAAAAGTAGATGCCTTTCTAGTTATAACGATTAGGTTATAACAGAACTGATCTGGCAAAGGGGTAGTTAGCCACCTAAACCCTTGTGTACTTTAAACATGAAAAGAATAAAAACTTACCATATACTTGCAACAGATATTACGAAATTATACATGTAAAATTAATGTTATGAAATAAACTGCTACTTGGATACCAGAATATAGTCCTGAACCAGCTCTTTTCCTCTCTACAATCTTGAACTCAAATCTTAAATCAAAACCTATATACATGTGTAATTTTAAGTTAAAATTTGATCTATAAGTTAATCTATGCTTCTCTCACGGATCCTAAATACTTGATACTACCCAAGTCTTTTCATCTTGACCAATTATAATTTCCCATATTTATGATCTTAAGCATCAAAAGCCACTTTGATAATTTACACACATTAAACTTATTCTCAATGTTTTATCAGTAGTTGCTACAAGAATCATTCTTTGAAGACCTTAATCATTTATTTAATACATAAATTCATAATCAATTTCAAACTTGAATTTTTATTTAGAAGTTATAAACCAACCCTATAATAATCCTATTTATTACTTCTTAAATTTAATCCTCAGAAACTGTGAAAACAGGAATAGGGCAAGGCTTCTCAAACTCAAACCTTATCATGGTCAATCATCAATTTGATCTCACCAGACTTAAATATACACTCAAATATTGTAGAGCAGAGCACATCAAAATAACCATTTTATCCTTCCAACAATTATCAAACAATAAATTCTACTTCTTTTACTAGTTAAATGCATTATTCCAAAACAAATAGAGATTTTGATCCTAAATAGTGCTATATACTTTAATATATAGGTTCAAACATATTCAAATCTAAAGGGTGCTGTTCAAAATAGAAAATAGGAATAAAATCTATAAACTATACTTTGATATTCCAATGGCACGTTCATTCACCCATATAGCTAACTTCAATTATTCAATTATAATTGTTCCCTTTCAGCATACACCTCAATTTGGCCTTTAATACCTTTCTTTCTATGAATCCCAACATGTCATGAACATCAATAACATCATTTATACATTTCCTATATGTCAAAGAACTTACCATTTTAACTCTGAAAATTTTCCAGATTTTAAACATAACTAGATCATCAATTAAAATACCATTAGCTCATTTAATTAGTATCTGGAGGCTTTGATGATAAGCTTTCAACCAGATTTTAATCTTCAAAATTGAATAATGACAGCCCTTTATTTAGTTGCTTCTCCCTCTTTGATGATTCAATAATTCCAGCCAAATCACTCTTTCCATAAATCAAACAGCAGCATACTTCATTAGTGCTTTACACATCTAGGAACTAATTCCAAATCTCACGCCATAGCATTCAAAGAAGTTGAAAATAAAAGGAATTTGGAAAAAGCCTACTATAAAAATCAGTTTCATTTGTACCCAGATTACCATTCCTCTGTTTCAAAACAGTTTTAAGGACCAATCAACATCTTCAAGTATCATTGTTAAGTTACCCTTAAATCCTTGAATACATATACCACACATTAACCTGATAATTTCTTTCACAATTCTTGCTTATAACTTTAATTCTCAAAACAAAATTCCGAACTTCCCCATTAATACAAACAGCAACATCTAGAATTCTGTGATTAGGATTAATGTTAATCAATTTAAAGTCTCAAAGCATTGTTTGGAAAACCAGTTTCTATGAACACATGTAGACACATTCTTTGGACAAAATTTTTGAAAAACAAATAATTACTCATATCTCTGCCAAATAACCTCTATATTCATGTCATACTAAACCTTACAGTTTTGAAAAATTGTAAAATAAGTGGAATCCTTTGATCATAGATTGCCTCTTTGAAACTTATTCATTCTCTCAAAACAACAACAACGTTCCAGCTCAAATCATGAGATTTGAACCTTCCACTTAAAGCTTATATAGTTAGTTGAAACATCCATAATAGTGGCTTAATACGTAAAAGACATGAACTAGCAAGGTTCATGTCAGTTTTTCACTTTTCTAACTATATGGTGTCAACATAATTTATTTAAACAGTGGGAATATAATCAATTTCATATTATCATCCAAACATCTTTGTTGAAATCCTAGATTATGCTTCAATTCAAACAATTCTTCACCTTCAGTTTTCTACACCCAAACTCAACTCCATTAAGCTCCCACTGTCGTACAACTAAATATCATTAACATCATCAATTCATTTTGGCCGTTAAACTACCCTTGAACTAATAAAAATCTAGTAGCCTCATACATATATTAATATTCTTGTCTCTTATCTAAGGAGCATTTTCGGACAGCCACTTGTTCACTTAATCATAACCAGATTTGAACCTTCAACACAACTGCATAGTAGTATCCAACAAATCTGAAATATAACTTCAAGTATATCAATTCTTTTCACAATTAACTTCTCTTTCTCATCACTAAACACATCTCCAAACAGAGCAATAAAGAAGAAAACAGAATTTCACATTCAATCATGCCATAAACATGCAACAACATAAACAAACTCCATTACATCTTTCAAGCAATCAGAAATCGCACAACAGAGGAAGAAGAGAAATACAAAAACTTTCAGAACTTCCCAAAATTCAACGGGATTTCAACATGCACAACTATATATCAATGCTATTCTACTTCTAATCATATTTAATCAAATTTTAACTGAATTTTGACCAAGAACACCCAAAATCACGCCTGAACAGTAACCGTATTTGGGGTTTTTGAAGAAAATCATCCAAAAACAGAGCAAAATCAGAATCGAACCAAACATAGCCTATATTCAGAAATTTCAGAAATTCCTAACTGTACAAAATTCACATGCAAACATAAAAATTAACTCCAATACATTCCCCCCTTACTTCTAATCATTATTCTTGCCGGATTTGGGTCGGAAATCCCAAAACCCGTCGGTGAACAGTGACTGCGAGTGAGGAGTTCAAGAAATCTGAACAAGAACATCATGCATGCTCAAATTGCTTTAGAGAAACTCAAAATCTGAACTAAGCTCTGATTTAATTGGTGATTTTACCCCAAATCCCAACCTCCAATCGAACTCTCCCTCTCTTAAACTGATTCTAATCGGAGGAACAGAGGTTAGAAAAGAGTTTAGGAAACTCACTTGAAGCTAAATAGGTGGTTACATGCATGATTGGAGCTTGCCGGTCATTCATGCACACCGTCATCAGACGTTGCTGGAGAGCGATCGAGAGAGAGAGAGAGAGAGGATGGCACCGGAAAAATCGAAGCTTTCCCCACCTTCGTCAGTGTCGCCGCCGTAGGAACTCGCTGGAGAACGCAGAGAACGGAGGGAGAGAGCAGAGGGAGTGAGAGAATTTGAAGGAGACAGAGGGAAAACGGGAAATGAGGGGGAGGAAGAAGAAAATCTGATGTTATAAAGGGTTGGGTACAATTACGTTTCTGCCCTTCTAACTTTTGCACTTTTTACTTTAGTCCCTAATTTGAAGCTTTCAATTATTTTCAGCTTGGTCCATTTTTTACGTTTCTGCCCTTCTAACTTTTGCAATTTTCAGTTTAATCCCTAATTTGAAGCTTTCAATTATTTTCAGCTTGGTCCATTTTCTGAAAAATATTTTTTTAAAAAATTAATTCTTATATCATATTAGAGATTTTCTTTCCCATAAAGTTATTTGAGCCTCAAAATAAATTTTCCTAAAGTTCTCAAATTAAAATTTATCTTCTAATTATTTTTCTTTATTTTCTAAGGAAAATAAGCCTTAAAAAATTATTAAAAATATCTAAAACTTCATAAATTTATTTATAATGCTTTTTAATATTTTAATAACATTACTAAAACCTTAAATAACTCCTTATATCTATTTTTTAAAATTTTAGGGTGTTACACTCTACTTCTTGAAAATTTCATTCATACCCTATAAAAATTCTTTCTCTAAATTTGAACTGTAAAGCAAAACTTCTTCTATTTATTCCATTAAAAAAAAAACTTCTTCTAGTTATTACATGTTATAACTTGAGGCCTTTATTGTTGGTATGCATATGAAAAATTTCTTCTCCCATTTAAAATTACTTCTATACAATTCAACTTCTAATCTAACTATAGAATTGTATAAACTTGGAAATAGGGATATAAGAATATACTTGCTAAGAGCTTTAAAAATAACTTTCTACTATTACTCCTTCTAACTAGGTTTCCTTCTTTCTCTATTTTTCTTCCTCTTCCTCTTTCTCTTTTTCTTTTCCCCTTTCTCTTTCTCTCACAAACTCACCGGTCACTGTCCCTTCTACTCTCCTTTCACTTGCTTCCAATTCCATTTATATAGATTTGTCCAACTTGGAGGACAAGCAAATTAGATACTTGTAGAGGATGCTTTGGCTTCTTATTTGCCATGTGTAATGGAGTAAGGAGAGGTGGATTATTTAATTTGGAAGAGCTAGCCACGTTGAGTGGGTGCATGAAAGGGAAAAAGGCTTTCCCATTTTTTTTTTGTCAAAAAAAAAAAAGCTTTTCCATGAAGCCAATAACAATTCTTGGTGACCAAGTTGCTTTGGCAACTTATGAAAGAAGTTTGTAGAAACTTGTTAAAATGTGTAGGCATTTGAAGACAATTTGGTTGACTCATTTGGAGGGAGGAAGACACGTATAGCTTCATGTAAGGAGGCTTCTTAAATAATCCAATCAAAACTTTCAAGAGGAGAGTGATGCCAAGTGTTATATTTTCCCTAAAAATCTGATTCCTCATTTTGCTTTTCTCAAATTTATCCTTTTGTCCATTGAAAATCTGACTTGTTTAGTCCGATACACAAATAAAATATTTGCCTCATAAGCACCCTTAAACGTTTTCCTATTGATACAAACCTTAAGGCCATGTTTGGTATGGTTGAATTGGAGGCATGGATATGGAATTGTAGTTGGATTCCACATTGAATGCATGTTTGGTACCAAGAAATGGCTATGGAATTAGGCTCCATGTGGAGTCCATATCCATTAAAACACATGGATTTAGCCTCCATCCAAAAAGGAAAGATTTGTAATTCCATCTCCACAATTCCTCTTACTATCCTTTTCTCTGCTTTCATCCTCCTCACTCACCGGCAACCTTTGCTCAGTCAAGAGGCAACGACGCGATGACTTCTTCCCACTTTCCGGTGACGGCGACAACCTCTTCCCACTTTCAGGCGACGGCGGCGACCTCTTCTCACTCCACCCATCCTCACAACAACTTGCAATACCACCCACCGTGCACGCCGACGTCACCGTTCATGGAGGGAGCTTTGGTTTCAGATCTCACCTTTTCTTCTCCTTTTGTCCTTTTGACCAAGCCTTCATCCGCCCTCCTTTATTCCAACGATGCTGGTGAACAGGAACGGTGATGGCAACAGGAGACCTTGCGATGAACAACCAACTGTTACTTGTGCCATTTTCCAGATCTGATTTTGTGATAGTGCTTTGAATATAAAATCTTTGCTGAAAAATTGAAAAGTGCAAGCTTTGTTGGTGGGTGGTTTTGTGGCTCGGGGGGGGGGGTTTGTGCGGAAGATGAAGGCTGAAGGTTAGTGATGGGGGAGGATTTTTTTTTGTTTTTTTTAAAGGATAATTTGGTATTTTTACATAAAAATCAGGCTTCATTTCTATGACATACCAAACACACTTTTAATCCATATTTCCATTTCCAACTCCATATCCATCTCCATATCCATTTCCATTTCCATTTCCATCAAAATCAATTCCAGTGTACCAAACTGGCCCTAAGGTTCCTCCATTGCTTGTGAATAAAAGACGATGTATGGACAATATTTATGCTCAAGTAATTTTAATGATAATCCTCTACTAAATGTACAATTAAGGACTTAACTATATAAATTATCTTAAATCACAGGCTTGCTTATCAAGGCTTTATAATTTAATTTTTTTTTCCTTCCAAGCTTGTTATGCAAGCTTTAACTATTTTTGGGCCTTAAATTTCATTAATAATCCCACTTCTAGAATCTATTTTCTTGAGGTCCTAATTATCTTCTTTAATATTCATCAATTAGCTACTTTAAAACTTTTGAGATTTTTGGGAAATTACATATATTATATAAAATAAAACTATGAATATCAAATAAAAATAAAATGTAATATATATTGATATTATCATTTATAATTTTAATATTTCTGAATGAATAATATATTAATTATTGATCAATAGTCTTAAAAATTATGAAAAATAAAAATATTATATTATATTAACTTATATATTACAATAAATCATTAAAATAAAAATTATATATAATAACTTTATATAAAAATGTTATACATAAATAAAAATTCATATACTTAATACAGTAGTAAATAAAATAAATATATACTATAAACGTTATTCTTACAAATTTTGAATGATAAATAATATATATTAATTATACATAAATATTTGTAAGGAATAATAAATCTAAGATTTATTGTTAGATATATGTAATTTAAGGTATATATAATACGTAATATACTTATATTTTTATTTTTGAGTTGAGAAATACTATATATATTTATAAATATTAAATTTCACAAATATGAATAATTGGATCATCAAATGTCAACTGGCCAAGTACACTAGCACAAGAGATCTGTGGTTCAACAAGATTCCGTCAGTGATTTACGTAGACAAATTCCCTTGAAATATTATTTTAAAATAAATTGTTTGTTTTTAGGCATAAAACCGTTTTTATAAATTACATTAACCTCAGAATGATTTTCACTATTTTTTCATAATTATTTTTTGCTTCTTGGTACTTCTCATTATGAAATTTGGCAAAACACCCTTCTTTAAGCCAAATTTCAATAATTATTTTAAAATTATTTTTTGAGGTATTTTTTTATACCTCAATTAAGCACCAAATATGGTCTTGAGAATCACTCACTAGTCTCTACCTTTCTGTATTTTGGGGTGTTTTCTCAAAATTTTAGTACATAACTTTCAAAATTTCCCTTATTTGACTATAAGTTGGAAACGGATACTCTCAGCAGTGCAACCCCTTAGCGTCTCTTGACGGCTACAATCTTGCGCATTCAAAATTAATCCAAATGCTCACAATGTCCCACAACATTATCATGATGTAAATTTTTTTTTAAAATATATATATATATATATATGAGTCATGATGTAAAATTATTGAAGAAGGTCAAACTATTTTTCAATACTCCATCAAGTTCTTTTTTTGATGAAACATCAAGGTATCCCCCACCCGACAGATGGAGACTAATCCTCTGTTGAATTGTAGGCACCTCAAAGGGCGGGACAGCTAGCCCGGGAGATTTAATGCTTTTCCATACCCAACACCAAGAATCGAACCATCGACAGTTGGTTAAGGGTGAATGAAATACTCCATCAAGTTCTTAATATAAGACCAAATCAATTAATTTAAAGATATTAAATAAGCAAAATAAATTTTTAAGAGGTATATATTTATCATTTTTCTTCAAACTACCTAACCAAATATATATATATGATCTAAAGATACGTAACATATGTCATAATTAAAAAAATATTTATTTAGCTTTAATAATATATTTAAATAAGTCAACCTTGATTTCATTATAATAGCACAATAGAGAATTTTTAGCCCAAACAACTTTTTATTATGATTCATATTTCTTTTTAAAATTGTTTAATTAAAGCTTGATGATGTGGCTTATTGTGGGTTTTTATCAATGTTTTAAAAGCCAGACCGGATATCAAGCCGGAAATATCAGTGGGTCATGGTTCAAACGGTCCATTCGGTCGAGCCGGTGACGTAATAATTAAATAAAATCAATAATTAAAATAAGATGTATATTTTCATAAAAAAAATAATATGTATATATAAACATACAAATTAATTAGCTTAATCCGAATATGGCTAAAAGTATTTTTATACATTATTTTAATTTGAATTTAAAATACCAGTTTGAGAGGAAATAGTGGGAACGGTGGCTTTTCTTAAAATTCTTATTCATTACTTTTTTTAAAAAATATTGTTTCAAATAAAAAAATCACGTGATGACAAGAAGAGATCTGTCTGACACACTGACTCTACACTCTTTTATGCATCTATACACTCTTTTATCCAATGGATTGTTAATTGTTAGTGCATTATATCCATTAGTAATTAGCAATTACACGCTCAAACTGATCAGAATATCCTTCTTTCTTATTTCTTCTGGGCTCCTTCTTCCACTTTCATCTTCATCTTGTTTTACAGTCCGGGATGACTCTCTTGGATTTAAAAATCAAAACACCGCTCCAACTTTTTATGTGGAGGTAAGGTTCGGTAATATAATCTTATTAGTATTATAATCGGTGGGTTGTTTCTGTCTATGGTTTATTGTCTTTTATTTTTTCCCTGTCCGATCTCTACCACTCTCCTCCTCCTCCTTCTCACTGATCGTTTCTGGGTTCTCAGGGCGTGAGACTTCGCCTGAAAAATTTTCAGACCGCCCGGTTATTGAAAATCTGGAACGGGTCCCGGCCTAAAAGCAGATTCCGGCCTAATAGCGGTTAAAAGACGGCCCATTCCGGTCCAACTTACACAACGATTTTACCTGAAAACCAACCCGTTATCATGTCCGGCCGACCGTCCGACCGTCCGGCTCGGCTCGGTTCTTAAAACGTTGGTTTTTGTATTAATTTGGATGGACAATATTGATGTCGTTGAGAGACGCTGAGAGAGAGCATCCAGCCCCAAGGTCAAATATTACTATCATTATATCTTTTTAGGACATTTACGTGATTTCCACTTAATTAGGTTTAACAGCCTTCTTATTTCAACATACTTGAACTTCTAGGCTCAAAATTAAGATATGGCACCACTATAACCTAACCCGGTAAGTATATCAACCCCGTTGGCCAAAAAAAAAAAAGTATATCAACCCCACATGTATTGTTTATATAAATAAAAGAAAGAAAAATGTATAAACATTTTAGTTCTAAATAACCAAGGTTATTCTATCCGGACTGGCCTCTAAACCAGTCGAGACAATGTGTTAAGGTTTGTTGAGTCAAACTAAACTCAACCTAGGAGTGAAACTAGTAAAGAATAAGAAATTTTAAATTATCATTATACCACTCAAATGCTAAATATAAATTCAAATACTCATATTTGGTAATTATTCTCTCAATAAAAATGTAAGATCTTGATTGTGTTCAAGTGGCGGTGAGGGAGGGTAAGAATTAAAAATAATAATATTAAATAAAGTTTATACATAAATTGACAACAAAGTTAAATATAAGTTTTTTTTTAAAAATATTTAACATGGCAAGCTCATGCTTGAAACAAAAGCATGGTCAGGTCATGCCCTTAGCCCATGCATCTGTGGTATATTACCGTTATTATCTATCCTAATCTGGTCCACGTAAAATCCCGGTGGATCCCAAGAAACAATTTAGAAAAAATTAATTATTTAATATTTATAGTTTTAACAAATTTATAATATAGTTTGATTCATCCCGACTCAGTCCCTATAGTTTATAATTTTTATTAAAAAAACCGAGTCTTCCTAACTCGTTCCAATATGGTACCACATCAGCAAGAATCCCCTCCTCATTTCACTCTCCTCTTCTTTTGCTGTACGGTTGTCTTCCTCCTCCCTCTCCTCATTCTTTCTCTTCTCAGCCAATCTTCCCGCTGCAGCTGGAATCCCAAGCGAACCATCTTTCAACCCAGCAACGTACAAGAACATTGCAACCAAAATGCTTGTGGCTTGGCTCGTTATGCTTTGTTGATGAGGTGTAAGGAAAGCTCAAAAGCAACTCTAGGTACTTAAAAAGGTGATGAAAAAATTGGTGAGGCCGTGTGGGTGCCTATAAGTCACCCCATGTCAAGGATTACAAAAATATTTAAGCCGTTGATGAGGTTATGATTTGCACCTATTTTGGGAGCTATTTCATCTCTTGGATTAATACTTTTGGTGATAAAGGATAATTAAAATAAATAAATGTGAGGATGGTAGCTTTCCGCTCGGCGAATTTACTTTGATATTGTTACCCTTTTCAGTGTCCTTCTAGTTTTCTCTTTGATTAGAGAATGATGCGGGAAGTTCGGCTGAGAAGAGAAAGAACTTTTTGGTCTGAATTGAGAAGAGAAAGAATGAAGAGAGGGAGGAGGAAGACGACGGTACAGCAAGAGAAGAGGAGAGAGAAATAAGGAGGTGATTCTGGCTGATGTGGTACCATATTGGAACAAGTTTGGAAGGACTCGCTTTTTCTTATAAAAATAGGGAGAATTGCATTCAAGTTTCAAAGAAGATAATTATTATAAAATAGGTCCCAATAATTTGTTAATGACGCTTTTTTACTTGCTAACAATGGCATTTTGAGTTTGCATTGACAAATTATGTGACTTATTTGATAGTAATTATTTTCTTTGGGACTTGAAATCAATTCTCCCAAAAAAATATAAGTTTTTCTGATAGACATTTTTCCCGGTATGGTGACTTTGGAAAGTTTTGTTTTAAACAAGCCCCTTCATCTTTTATTCTTTGGTCACTCAAATGCTTTCTATCTCCTGAAGGCTTAAAATCAATCAATATAATTTTCTAAATCTTGTGCTAACATTGTTAATTAGCAGTTAAGTTCACTTCAATTATCCAAATCTGATGTTAAAGCTGTTAATCAGTCATTTAGTAACTATTCACATTCCAATGTTCGTTGTACTTATTCGTGATTTGATTGTCATTTATCGTGGTCCTTCATATTCAAATGATTGGTTACTTTATATATAACGTATGTTGTGGCCTTATTTCTTGCTCCATGAGATGATTTCTCTTCTTTGTGTCAACTCTTTTTTTGTCTTTAAATTCTCATTTCTTAGTATCTATTCACTTTCTATTTTTTGTAGAGATGAAGATCCATGCTTTGAAATAGGTATTATTGACACTACTTTCTTCCTCTGATTTTATTTCAGAATTATTACTTTATTATTTTTCCCTTTTTATTTATGATATTAGGAGAATTGATATCAACATGCATATTTTTTGTGTGTCTTTTGATTAATAATTCTCTAGCTCTTTTCTTGATTGATTTTTTTTGGTTTTCTTTCCCTTTGTCGGATATGAAGATGAATGGATGAATACACACACATGAGAATTCTCCCTTTCTTTTTTGTGATTTGTATGAAAATTGATACTCACAAAAATGTATGGTTTTTTTATCTTTTCTTTCTCCAATTTTTTTTAATAAAAGTTGTCGCTTTTGTATATCTCTTCCACTTTCCCAAATATAGGTTAGTATTTGTTTTAATTTACACACACACACACGCGCGCGCGCGCACACGCGCACACAGAGTTTGAACTCCCAATGGACTCCTCACTACTACAAAAAGCCCTTTTTATGTCACCAATTAACGTCACTTATTTAAAAATGTGACATTGAAAACATACAGGAAAAAAACAACGTCACACTTAAAATTAAGTGTAATGTTGAAACTTTTCAACGTCACACTTAAATTAAGTGTGACGTTGAAAAGCACTTTCCACGTCACACCAAATTTTGGTGTGACGTGGAAAATGTTTCAACGTCACACCAAATTTTGGTGTGACGTTGAAACCACTTTCAACGTCACACCAAAATTTGGTGTGACGTTGAAAGTTGTTTTCCACGTCACACCAAAATTTTGGTGTGACATGGAAAACCCGTCCCCTCCTATTTTTTTCATTCCCCCCCCCCACTTTACTTTCAACGTCACACCAAAATTTGGTGTGACGTTGAAAGTTGTTTTCCACGTCACACCAAAATTTTGGTGTGACGTGGAAAACCCGTCCCCTCCTTTTTTTTCATTTCCCGCCCCCCCACTTTAATTTTTTCATTTCGCGCCCCCCAAAACAAAAACCATCAACTCCAGCTCTCCCTCATCCCCACCCCCCTAAAACAAAAAGCATCAGCTCCAGCTCTCCCCCATCCCCACCCCCCGTGCCCTCAGCTCCCCCACCCCCAGCCCCCACAGCTCCCCCACCCCCCCAATGCCCCTAGCTCACCCACCCCACAGCTCCCCTACCCCCTAACCCACAGCTCCCCCTTCCCTCCCCCTCACAGCTTCCCCCAGCAGCCCACAGCTCCCCCATCCCCCTTACCCTCCAGCTGCAGGTTCGTTTCTTCTTTTTTTTTTTCTGGTAATTAAATATGCAATTTCTATCGGGTTCTTTTTTTTTACTTGTTCAAGGTTTTTTTCAGCTCTGTTTTCCTCCTATCGGGTTCAGCAATTTCAATCGTGCCTCCGTTCGTAGCTTCACTTCATCCAGGTTCCTTCTTTTCCTTTTTTTCTTGATAATTAAATCTGCTGCCTTTTTTTTCTCAATTGTAAATTGCAAAAAATTTCATAGAATATTTAATGGTTTTGTAAGTCTTGTAAAAATTGGTCTGCCATAGAATGTTTAATGTTCAATTGTAAATTGGTTTGCAAATGCTGTTACGTTGTAGTTGCTGCAAATATTGCATACTTGCCAAAATGTTTTATAAGTCTTGTAAATTGGTTTGCTATTGGTTTTTGTTCTCAAATTGCTGAATATCAACGGGGAATAGAAAAATTAAAAACGTTTTTTTTAAAAGAAAAAAAAAAGAAACCACGTCACACATAAATATTATGTGTGACGTGGTTTCTCCGAGCAACTTACAACGTCACACATAATATTATGTGTGACATTGTTTCTCTGACTTTCTACGTCACTTGTTTATGTGACATTAAAAGTCCATTTTCTATGTCACTTGATTCAATGTCCCCTGAAAAAGTGACATGGAAACCCCCAAAATTTGTGACGTTAAAAGTACTTTTTGTAGTAGTGCCTGCTTTATATAATCGATTTTAAGTTTTCTTCTTTTCATGACATTTTGATTGATATTCAAGAATGATTGTTACCCTTTCTTAACAATTTTGAATTAAAGCCCTTGTATCTCAGCAATCCTAATTTAATTTAATTTTTTTAAAAATATATAGTTCAATATTTATCTACATCTTTTAGAAATTTAAAAGCTAACATTGTGTTGTGAAGAAGCTAGATGAATTTCAGAATCATCGCTAATCCAATTTTTCGAGCTGGCATTGCCTTTTTGCAGAACAAGGAGCATTGAAGCTTGACAATTATTATGGTTCTTTAGCATCAATTTCTTCAAGTGCTCCTGGTCTTCGATTATTTAGAGCCACATCACTTTCTCATGAATTTGGTAGAGAGAAAGAGAGAGAACAAGAAAACTAGAAAGAGTGCTGAAGAGGGATTTGAGTTTTATCTTATTTTTTATTTTTTTCCAACTAAAAATCTGACATGAAGAAGGAAGGACACAATGGATGCCACCTCATTATATATTGGTCAACTAATAGTTAATTGTTTGGTCATTTAATATAGGGGCGACATTGCCCTGCTTTTGAAACTTTCAAGTATAATTTCCCCCACAAAATTTCCCGTGCCCACTGTAACATCCCAAATTTTAGAAAATAGGAAATAGGAAATTATTTAAGGTTTTAAGGAATGTAACTAAAATATTAATAAGCATTAAAAATGAATTTGAGGTTTTAGGCATTTTTAATAAATTTTAAGGTTTATTTTCTTTAAAAAACAAAGAGAAATAATTAGGAGATAAAACTTAATTTGGAGAAAGAGATAATAAGGATTTATTTAAAGTCTTGAAATGGCACATAGAAATTAAGCAGCCTTATAAATAAATTTATGAGGCCAAGTGTATTTATAATAATTTTTAAAGCTTATTTATCTATATTAGTCAAGGAAAAATAGTTGGAAGATAGATTTAAATAAGGGAATATTTAGAATCCTGAGGTATTGTTTAGTATTTAAAAAGTCTTATAAATAAATTTAGAATTTAAAATATATCTAGGGAAATTGTTCTGGGGACAAATTCAGATTAGTTTGTAAAGAAAATGGCAGTTAAAATTTTTAAATAAGGGCAAAATGAAAAAGAGGAAATGAAAATGACCATATCTGTCCTTAGTTGGAAAATATCTAGACTAATAGTCTGAAGGACAAAATGGTAAAATACCCATTAAAAATATCTATTCCTTCTTTTTAATTTATATACTCCCCACGTGTCCTCTGCATACACTCCCTCTCTCTATTTTCCCTTCAATTCCCGTCTTTTCTCTCTCACTCACGACATCTCTCTGTTCCTCACTTTCTTTGCTTTCTCTTCCGATCTCCCTCTGCTCTCTGCGTTCGCAGCGGCCACCAGCGTCGACGGAGGCCGTTGTCCGTTGACGGAGCTCCGATTGTTCATGCAAGATAGGATTTTAGCTTGGGTGAGTGTCCTCTTCTCATTTTACCCGCTATTTCTTCGATTAGTGTCGTTTGAGAGAGAAATTTCGAGTTGGGGTTGGGTGATTGAACTGATTAAGTCAAAGATTAAGTATAGATTTTTGTTTTTCCTAAAGAAATTTGTGCTTTCATTGAGTTGTTTGGTCGGATTCGAGTTTTTGGGCCGAAGTTACTGTTCATCCGAGATTCTTCTTGGTGATTTTTGGGGAAAATTCGAGTGAAAACTTAAATTATCTGTGATTAAGAGTAAATTTAAGACTATAGAGGGTTTTATACGTTTATTTCTGAAGTTTGAAGAATTCTTGAAATTTTCTTTTCTTCCCCTGTTTTGTTTATAGCCGTCAATCCATGGGTGGCTGAAGCTATGAGAGTACGAACTTAAGATTAGTAAAGAGACAATGGATTTTTTTGTGTGTTGAGATTTCTGGCTCTGGATGAATTTGATATTTTGTTGTTCTTCTCCTCTGTTCTGTCGAGCTCTTGTTCCGTTCCCCTTGTTCTTTGTTGAATACTCTGCCCTGATGAATCTGAAAGGGGGAACATATAATTGTTTTGGTTGTTTTGATTGAATATTGTTCAGCTCTCCTTCCCTCTCTATCAATCGAAATTGTTGTTCTCTTCTTTCTGCTCCCTCTGTTTCGGCCAGGGACTACTCTTGATTTAGGATGAAAATACGATTGATGTTTTGTCTTGGTTAGGACATGAATTGGAAGTCGCTTACTTATGATTATTGGATGTGTGTTGTAATTATTCAATTCCCTTTTCTTATTAGTGTTCTGGTTAGCGGGTTTTGTTAAGGGGAGAGATGGAAGAAAATTATTGTAGTGTTTAAATTTACTGTGATGCTGAGATTGAAGTAGTAGTTTAAAATCTAAAGTTATGAGATTTGATATAAGTGGCTGTAGTGCTTATTTAGAATCTGATGTTTGAAGAAAATTGTTGTAATCGCTGTTTGAAGAGATATAGAGGATTAAAAATTTGACATTATTTATTGACTTCAGATTGCTAAGTGTTGAATAATCTTGGGCTAAAATTTATTGGGAGGTCATGTATGATTAGGTGGGATATTGGGTTGCATTGTGTGAAAGTTTGGGGGCTTGAGTTGATCAAATCGAAGTTGATTTAGAAATCAGTATTAAAGGCATTTAAATAACTAGATATATTGGAGGTTCTGTGTTAAGTTAATGATTGAATTTGATCTTTGTTTTGATTAAGTTTATAGTAGTTTTCAAAAAGGAAATTCAATTAGTTGCAATTGTTCAAAACTGAAAAAAAAATTAGTATAAAGTGATTACAGAGGTTGATTGGTGAATTATGCTTGGATTTAAAAGACTACTTGTGAAGGCATTTAATCATCATTGGGAGTTACGTTAACCCTGCTTGTGAGTTCAGTAAGGAATTAGAAAAGATTTCTAAGTTCAATTCATTGGTAATATGTTCATAAATGGAATGTGGATTAGTGAGGGTAAGTAATATTACGTGTAGCTGACTAAAGTTATAAATAAAGAACAAGGTTGTAGTAAGAAAGATAGGTGCATTAATATGGAATTTCAAGGAATAAAAATAATAAAGTTCTTTAACGTGATTAAGGTTAGAAAGATAAAAGTGTTTTTTTTTTAATTAAAGGTATATAATGAATTTTGAGTTATGAACGGGTTAAAGTTGTTTATTATGTTGAACTAAATGAAGGAAAGAGATTCCTAGAATGCAGTGCTTAGGTACATTGTTGCATGTTCAATTTATGCTTTGAATGTGAAGTGTGATTTGATTCTTTTCTGCTCTATCTGGTTCTCTAGTTTTAATTTAAGTTAGAATGGTCAAATGTATTATTTCAAGTACTTATATGATTTTAGTGGTAATAAGCTTTATAGTTGAATGTAGTAGTATTTAGTTTAGTATAAGTAATGTGAAGGTTTGTTTATAATTCAGAGTCGTCAAGATTAATTGGAAATTTATTTGAAATCCAACGAATTTAATTAAGTAAAGTAAGTTATTATATAAGTTTGATTTAAAGTAATTAGGATATTTGTATGCTTGTATTTGTAGATGTGTATATTGTTTGATAATTGTAAAATGTTTGCTGATGATTATGTGATTAAAAATTAAGACAGAGACTAGAATTTAATTATATATTAGAAACAGGGAGGGTAGCATTATAAGATCGTGAGAGACGCTAAATAATTATGTATAAGCATAGATGTTAATTTACTATTTATATATTATATGTTAATAGGTCTTGATAGTGGCATAAGTTGAAAAGGTCAATGGAAAGGAAAGGAGCAAGCTTATAATTAAGTTCTGGTATTCCAGGTAGCAGTTTATTTCAGTAACAATTAAATTGTATGTATAATTTTGTAATATCTGTTTCAAGTTTACATTATGCATGAAGGTGATAAGCCTTGTTAATTCCTGCATAGTAAATTATGGAGTACTCCAGGCTTAGGTGGTTCGCTACCCCTTTGCCAGTTCAGTTATGTTATAACGGGATAGTTATAACGAGAAATCCTGCAGGTGAGGCCTCCACTAGTTAACGAATATATTGTTAATAGTGGCTGGTAGAGCATTGAGCGCATGAAGTATGTATAATTGTTTTATTTGTTCAGGTTTATGAAATAAATACATGTCAATGCTAGCATGATAATATAAGTTAATGAAAGAAACTGCTATTGGGATTTCCAATCTCACCCCCCTTCCCCAAACATTTTTCAGTTTAGCAGGTTGAAAGAAGCTAGCTGGGGAAGAAGAGTAGACGAAGAAATTAGGATTATAATTTGGGAAGCAAGAGGCAGTAAATCTTTTAATAAGGTTATTTGTATATGTTGTAAAATTAAATTATTAAATTAATAGTAGAAAGTATAGAAAATAGAATTGTATAAATTTATTAAGAGATTTAAATTTCCTAAGTATTATAAATTATGAATAGACTCCCTTAAGAGGGTTAGTGTATTTTTAATTGTTTTATTAACCACTTTATTTTATAAAGAGTTTTAAGTTATTTCAATTTGTCAGAAAAGCCCATTCCAACCAACAGAGGGTTGGTCTAATGTTTTAAAAGAAAAGTTTTAAATTTTTCCGTATTTTTGGGCTTCTGACATTGAAAAGTGGTTATTCACTTCTCATTCCATTAAAATTAATTTATTATTGAACCAAGATCACTATTTCTCCTTTCCTTGCCAATAAATCAGCAACCAGTAATATCAACCAAGAATTAGAATTTCAGCCCTTAAAACCTTTAATCAAACATACATAGCAATCTCCTATTTTCTTATCCAATTCATCATAATGTTATCCTTCTTCACTACCAATAAACCAATAGCTATTTGATTCAATTCAAACAACAATTAGGATTTACAATCTAAAGGCTTGCAACATATCACTAACCCTTGCTTATTTATTATCTAGCTAATTACCAACACATTCTTCCTTCTTTCCCTACATAAAACCTACGGCCAAAGGAGCAGGAAGACAAGAATTTCACATTTAATATCCTCACATTAATCAACCATACATAAATAAAATTCCAATCCATCTCCCAGAACAAAACAAACATCAATAGCCCCTTTTTCCTTTCCTGGCCGAATCAGAACAGCAACAGGGAAGAAGAAACAATGATAAAAAATTCTAGACTTCATCAATTTTCCTAATCATCATTTATTCCTCATGCTTACAGTGTTGAAACATCCAAGAAAATAACAGAAATCAAGCTACCACAAGAGAGGCTTGAGTTCGGCCAGAGCAGAGGGAAGACAGGGAACTTTGAACAACAAATCAAGCAACCAAGAATTCATCAATCCACACATTCAAAATACCCATTTCAAGCTCCCAATTAATCTGTATCTCATTCCAGAAATTTTTCCCTTTCTTGGCCGAACGGATTCAACGAAACAGGGGAGAAGAAGTATTGCTCCAACAATTTCCTAACTTCAAAATCAGTCATTCAAATCGTTCCATAGGCTTAAAATTGCAAGAAATCGTGAGTAATTAAGTTTTAAAACAACCAATACCCAAGAATCCCAAAATTCCTGACGGATGAACAGTAGCAGGGGAAGAGAAATTTCAAAAATTCTGAACCTATTCCACTTCAATCCTCAAATCAGTACTCAATCCACCAAGAGAAAGGTTCAAGGAACATTTCTATAATTTCAGAAGTCTCAAAACGTCCTAGGATCTCGAATCACTTCCCCCCCATCTCGCTCAAAATCGCAGTAAAAAGAGAAGGAAATAAGGGGAAATAGCTTACCTAAGAACGATACTAGCCTTCTTGAATGCTTTCCGCCGTGATTCGCCGCCGTTCGCCGTCGACTTGGGCCGTCTGCCGTCGCCACTTCACAGGACCAGAGAGAAGAGAGTGAGGGTGTGTGGTGAACTGAGGGTGTGTGTGTGTTTCTTCGGGTGAGAGGGAGTATATGCTTTTGTTGTTTTTTTTTTTAATTGTGTGTGTATATACGTGGAGAGAGGGAGGCAGAGAAAAGAAAAATAAATTAGAGAAGGATAAGAAATCAACACGTGTGTGGGTAGTATTTAAAGAGAGGAATGATATTTTGTTTTATGGATATTTTACTATCCTGCCCTTCCCTTTTTAATTGAGGATATTTTCAACTAGGGGCATATATTGTCCTTTTCATTTCCTATTTTCTATTTTCCTCTTAAATCATAATTTTATTTATCATTATCATTTAGAAATAGACCTAAATCTGTCCCCAAAATAATTCCTCTAAATATACTTTAATTTCTAAATTTATTTATAAGACTTTTTAATTAATAACCAATACCCCAAGATTCTAAATATTCCCTTATTTAAATTTATCTTCTAACTATTTTCCTTGAGCTAATAAAGAAAATAAACTTTAAAAAAAATATTAAAAATATACCCTGCCTCATAAATTTATTTATAAGGCTTTTTAATTTCTAAGTACCTTTCTAAGATCCCAACTATATCCTTGTTATCCATTTTTCCTCAAAATTACGTTTTATTTTCTAATTAATTCTTCTTTGTTTCTTAAATAAAATAAACCTTAAAATTATTAAAAATACCTAAAACATCATAAAGTTATTTTTAATGCTTTTTAATATTTAGTCCATATCTTTCTACTTATTTATCACCTTCTTTTTCATTACGTCATTATTTTTAGGAATCTTTTTCTATCTAAACAAATTCTAGCTATTCCTCAACTGATAAACATACTTCTATGGACTTTCCAGTCCCTTCCTGCTAACATAACTATAGGCCATATAGGTCTACTAGGAATCAAAGATGAGTGAACTGAATTAAAAATGAACTTCCTCTTTAATTGAACTATAAGGTCTTTATATTCTAACTCATCTAGGTCATAATCTATCTAGAAAATTGCTGTATCTATGAGATCTAATTGCGATCTCTATACTTTTCTTTAGGATCCATTTGTGATCTCTTGTTTGTTTGTCTTTTTATTGCTCAACCTCGATATTGTCCGTTTTAGGTAGGGATGCTCCCATGGCTATGGGCCCCACACTCACCCCTTACGGTCTTGTTTCTTATGGTAGGGATGATGGCACGCAGCCCTCCACACTCACCCATGTAAATATATCTTTCTCTTGGATCTACTGCGATCCTCTTTTCTCAGAAAATAGGAAAAAGGAAATTTTTAGGATTTTAGAAATTTGACTAAATATAAAAAAAAAGCATTGAAAATAAATTTATGATGTTTTAGGTATTTTTAATAATTTTAAGGTTTATTTTCTTTAAGGAATAAAGAGAAATAATTAGGAGATAAAACTTAATTTGGAAAAAAGAAATAATAAGAATTTAATTGAGATCTTAGAAAGGCATTTAGAAATTAAAAAGCCTTATAAATAAATTTATGAGGCCAGGTGTATTTTTAATAATTTTTAAATTTTATTTTCTATATTAGTTAAGGAAAAGTAGTTGGGAGATAAATTTAAATAAGAGAATATTTAGGGTCTTGAGGTATTGTTTAATATTTAAAAAGTCTTATAAATAACTTTGGAAATTAAAATGTATCTAGAAAAATTATTTTAGGGACAGATTTAGGTTTATTTCTGGATGATAATGGTAAATAAAATTTCCATTTAAGAAGAAAATAGGAAATGGAAAATGAAAAAGACAATATCTGCCCCTGATTACAAAATATCTCTAGTCATTAGAAGGGGCAAAATAGTAAACTACCTAATTAAAATATCAATAACTCATTTTCAATACATATACCCCCACGTGTCCTGTTGCATAAACACTCCCTCTGTTTCTCTCATCTCTCTCGTCTCCTTCCTCTGTGCTCTTCGACGGCGACAGCGGCTTCAAGCGGAAAAACGGCGGACAGTAGCGATTCCGGCGAGCTTCATCGATGGCGATTGATGGCGAGAATGGCTGTGAGAAGTGGCTGAGACTCGTGAAGCTTGGGTGAGCCTTTTTCCTTCGTTTTCCCTTCTTTCTCGGTCCGATTTGAGCGAATTAAGGGAAGAATTGATTCGGAATTTTGGGGAATTTAAAGTTCATAAACCTGTTAAAATGAAGCTTAGACTTCACTTTAGAGCATTTATGGAAGATTTTGATGGATGGTTTAGCATTTGGTGGATTATTTCAAAAACTTCAAATCGGGTACTGTCCATGGGGCGACGATTTGGGCGGAATTTTGAGCAAGAACTGAACTAAATCTTAATTAAACGTGGTTAGGAGTAATTTTAAGTTTTTAGAGTGCCTTGTATGTTGGGTGAATTTGGTGTGCTCGTTCTTATTTCCCTGCCCTGTTCCGTCGAGTTCTTGTTCCTTTCTCTTGATCATTCGAATTTTGGCACCCTCTGTGCCACTGATTTCTGGTTCATTAAGGAATGGGTTCTTGTGATTTTGTTGTTAAATGTTCAACCTTTCTTTGCTCTTGTTGTTCTGGCCGAATCCTTGTTCTTGATTTTGCTATTTTGTGATTTTGGGATTCTGATTGTTGCTCTGATGAAGTAAAATTAATGTTGATTAGGGGTGGTTGAATAGGAAGTTGTTCAATTTTCCTTCTCTTCTCTGACTTGTTGGCCGACTGGTTTATAGCATGGAAAGGGAAGTTGTTGGTTTTCTTTCTTCCTTCTTCTGCTCTGTTTTGGCCGGGAGATTAAATAATTGTGTGATATGTTTCTGAGTATATGGAAGGGAGATAGGATTGATGTATAATTAAGGGTTCATGGGTGATTGAATGTTGAATTGCTGTAATTTTTCTCTTCCTTAATTGTTCTGTGCTGTGACTATCAGTGGGGGGAAAAAGTGTAGAAGGTTTAGTTGATATTGAGCTTGGATTGGAACTTACAGACTGGGTGATTGAGGGCTAGGATAATAATGGAAATTCTGGTTTCTCTATGTGTGTGTGTGCTGATTCGGGAATGAAGGAAAAGTTATGGAAATTTATGGGTTATTATAAATTAGGTAATCTTTTCTTCTTAGGTTGTTTGATTTCACTATCAATGGACTAATGAGGATTAGGTATACATGAATATGGAAATCTTTATGGGTTGAGAGTAAGAAACAAGACGAATAATATGCTATGTCTTAGGATTAGGAAATTGATATTTGGGGCAATATATACTTTATTGTGCTTTGATTAAAATGAAGTAGGTTATTGATTCCATTCAAATAATTAAGCTATGTATAAGGGCTTTTACTAGAAAGGGAAGGTTGCAATTTATCTAGAACGTTGGAATTTTTAGAGCTTTATTGGAAGTATAGGTATTGTAGTTCCGAACCTGTTATAGCAGCTGAAATGTTGATGACTATTTCTAATTATGAAATCATGCTTTGAAGTGATTAGGTAAAGGAGTTTATGATTTTAAATGTTGATTTCTGTGGGAAGAGGAAGGAAATCAGTTGATATTGAGATTTAATTGGGATTTATTCTATGTGACGTTAGGTTGAAATGGAATAGTTAAGAATTGATAAGAGTGAGATAAGGTGATTAGATACTGTTTAATAGAATGATTGAAAGCCAGGATTTGAGTTGAATGGAGGTGATGAAGATAGTATATATATATATGGACCATTGGAGTATAAGCCAAAGCTAATAGGAGTTGAGAATCATAGTAGGATTAAGTTTCGGATCAAGGCTAAAAGTTGTAAGACATCTTGTTATGAAGATTTAAAGGATATGATTTATAAAAATTAAAATAGTTGTGATTGGGCAATTTATGATTGGTTAAGATTCGAGGTTATTTTAATATGGTGATTGATTAAATCTTGAAGTTTTATTTGGAGTCTCTTGTGTTGCTTTGCAATTTGATAAATATTAGAAAGATTAAATGGTTATTTTGATATATTCTTCAAAACCTAAGTCTTTGCAATTTTACATGGGTATCGATTATAATCAGGTTTAAATTTGAAAAGCCTCTCTCTGTGTTTGTTCTAAAAATCCATGAGGACTAAATCTAAGGAGTAAAATTAATAGGATTATTATAAGGTTGGGTTACGAATCTTGTAATAAAGAATTAAGTTTGAATTTGACGACGAATTATATATTAAATAATAAATAGTTAAGGCCTTTAAATAGGAATTTTTATATGAACTATTGATCAAACATTGAGAATAAGAAACATTAATTAGAATTGAATAATTAAAGAGTGATCTTTTGATCTTAAATGGTTAAGATAATTATAATAAATTAAGTTGTAGGTAATTATAAATATAGAAGAAAAATATAATCCTTGGAGATTTAATTAAATAAAGTAAATTGTTATATATGTTATTATATGGAGTAAGTTTGATTTAAAAGTAATTAGGATATTTCCTATACTTATGTATGCATGGTTTGATAATGGTATGACTACCCACTAAGTTAGAAAATAGAAATTTAAATATAGTATTAGAAATAGAAAGGGGTAGTACAATAGGACCGTGAGAGGCGTTTAACCATTATGCTTAAGTTTAGATATTGATATATTATTTCGGTATTATAAATATTTATAGGACAAGGTAATGTGATCGAATTCCCAGAGTACGTAGAAGAGAAAGGATACAGTAAAGGATTAAGCTTGGAGTTCAGGTAGCAGTTTATTTCATTACATTAAAATAATTGCATGTATTATTTTGTAATATCTGTTTCAAATTTACATTATGCATGAAGGTGATGAGCCTTGTTAATTCCTGCATAGAGTTTATTGGAATATTCCAGGCTTAGGTGGGTCGCTCCCCCTTTGCCAGATCAGTTAGTTATAACTTTAAATGTAATAACGAGAAATCCTGCAGGTGAGGCCTCCACTAGTTAACGAATATATTGTTAATAGTGGCTGGTAGAGCATTGAGCGCAGGAAGTATGTGTAATTGTGATATTTGTTCGGGTTTATGAAATAAATACATGTCAATGCTAGCATGATAATATAAGTTAATGAAAGAAACTGCTATTGGAATTTCCAATCTCACCCCCTTCCCCAAACATTTTTCAGTTTAGCAGGTTTAAAGAAGCTAGCTGGGGAAGAAGAGTAGATGAAGAAGTTAGGATTATAATTTGGGAAGCAAGAGGCAGTAAATCTTTTAATAAGGTTATTTGTATATATTGTAAAATTAAATTATTAAATTAATAGTAGAAAGTATAGAAAATAGAATTGTGTAAATTTATTAAGAGATTTAAATTTCATAAGTATTATGAATTATGAATAAACTCCCTTAAGAGAGTTAGTGTACTTTTAATTGTTTTATTAACCACTTTATTTTATCAAGAGTTTTAAGTTAACGCAGCTACATTAGGGTAATACATACATTTACATACGGTTAAGGATTAATTCTTTATATTCATTCTCACAGATAATTAAATTATAAATTAATTAACTAGGGTGGTACATAGCTTAGCAGGCATTCCTACTTCTTCTTATACTATCTTACTTCTTTCCCAGCTAGCTTCTCCCATCCTGCGTACTGAAAATGTTTGGGGAAGGGGGTGAGATTGGAAATCCCAATAGCAGTTTCTTTCATTAACATATATGATCATAATAGCATTGTCATGTATATATTTCATAAAGCTGAACAAATGATGATAGTCTTATTCCTATTAATCTGTGTGCTAAAAGCACCTGCCAACCACTAATAACAATATATTCGTTATAGTGGAGGCTTTACCTGCAGGGTTTCTCGTTAAAGCACATAAGGCTAAAACGTAACTAATCTTGCAAAGGTGTAGCTAATCACCTAAGCCTGGAGTACTCCATCTGAGGAATAACAACTTATCAACTAAATGCAACAGTTATTACAAAATATTACATGCAATTTAATTGTTACTGAAATAAACTGCTACCTGGACTCTTGAGCTTAATCTTTACTGTACTTCTTCTCTTCTACGTACTCTGGGAATTCAGTCCCACTATCTTGTCCTATAAGTATTTATAATATAGAATATTACATTAATATCTAAACTTAAGTATAATAATTTAAACGGCTCTCACAGTCCTATTGTACTACCCTTTTCTATTTATAATACTATAAATTCTTAATTTCTAAATAAATGGTTAATCACACCATTATTAACACATATTGCATAAACACAAAATAATATACACACAAATAAAATTAGTATATGCAATACAAAACATAAGCACAAAAGTACCTCTTATTATTTCATATTAACTAATCTTTCTTAGTAATCAATTAATAATTCAATGAACTCATATTCACTACCACTTGTTAGTCTTTACATTCAACTTGAGGCTTTCCTAATCCTTGGAAATTCTTAAGAAATGAATTTACTAATAAATTTCTTTCTACCTCATTAATCTTATCCTAATTGCTAGTACAATCTTAATTTACAATCTTTAAAATAATAATCCAAAAGAATTCAACTCTTACCCTCACACCAATGACAAATCAACAATCTACAAATGCAACTCACATTACATTTTAAACCAATTAAGTTCCCAACTTCTCTTAAATCAATTCCCATCAACTAACACCATTACTTCCCTTCCTTTGCCCATAAGACAGCACCCAAGACAATTAAAATTTCTAACTTTTAGTACCTAACCCTTTAATCAACAACAATAACAATTCCTCTTATATCATCCAATTAATCACCAATCAACTCCCTTCATCTACCTAATCCCATCTTAGTTTAAGATTCAATCTTAACACTAATTTAACTCAATAAATCCAATCAATATCCTTCCTTTATAAGTAAACAATTTCAATTCATTTTCCAAAAGCAAAACACATCAATGGTCATATTTCTTTTTCTCCTCTTTTCTTTTTCCCTGACTGCACAGAACTGAAGCAAGAATAACAAGAATTCTATAGTCAAGGCAATCACCTCTATTCCATCTATTCCTCTTATTACATTGTGATTGTATCCAAAGGAATAAATAACAAAACAAGCAACTTCAAAATCCCATTTCTCCTTCTCGGTCAGAACAGAACAAAAACCAAGAAATTGAGCAACAAATCAACAAATCAAGAATTCATCAATCCACACACCTAAAGCCTCAATTCTTGATTTCACTTCATACATATATATTACTTCAAATATTTTCCTCTTCTTGGCCGAAACAAAACAGAAAATTGAAGGATCAGAGTTAGCAACTATAGCTCAAACTTAACCCAACAAAGCAGAGATAAAATCCAACTAATATATCCTAAGAATTTTGGTTTCCCAAAATTCTTTTCTTTCATTCTTCTTCCTCTCGGCCAGCAGAACAAGAACAGGGAAGAGCAACAAAGCAAACAAATCAAGGATTCTTCAATTCACACACATAAACATCCATTCTAGCTTCCAATTAGTGTATGTTTCAGTCCAGACATTTTTCTTCTTCTTGGCCGAGCAGAAACGCAGGAACAGGGGAGTAAAAATTAAATCCAAAATTTCCCAAATCCTCAATAATCCACAACCAATCTATTTCATGAGCTTAAACTTGCTTCTAATTACCATTAGTTAAGCTTAGAAACAACAAATACTCAAAACTCCCAAATTTGGCCGCCGGTGAACAGTAGCAGGGGAGGAAGAAATCGAACTTCTTGGGCTATTTCACTTCCTTTCCCAAAATCAACAACCCAAACAACAATAACAAGCTTCAAGCTTCACTTCTATAATTTCAGAAATCCCTAAAAACATCTGAAAAATTTGAATCATCCCCCCAAAAACGCTCAGATTCGCGAGAGAAAGAGAAGAAAATGAAGGGAATATGCTTACCTAAGGTTCCTCTAGCTTTCTTGTTCGTTTTCCCTTGCACGTGGCCGCCGCTCGGCGCCGTCGAAGCCGCCGATGCCGCCGCTGCTGGACGAAGGAACGGAGGGAAGAAGATGAGAGTGGTGAGTGATTAAAGTATGTGTGTGTATATGTGTTTATTTCGGCAGAGAGAAGAAGTATATAATGTTAATTAATTATTTTTTTATTTTTTTTTATTGTATGTGTGTGCACGTGGAAAGAGAGGGAGTATTTGAGAAGAAATGAGAAGAAAGTAGAACTATCAGATTGACACATGTGTGGCTGAGATTTAAAAGGGAAAAATGATATTTTGTTGTATGATGAGTATTTTACTATTCTGCCCTTCCCTTTTTAATTGAGGATATTTTCTAACTAGGGGCAGATATTGTCTTTTTAATTTCCTATTTTCTATTCTTCTCTTAAATCATAATTTTATTTATCATTATCATTTAGAAATATACTTAAATCTGTTCCCAAAATAATTTTTCTAGATATACTTTAGCTTCTAAATTTATTTATAAGCCTTTTTAATTAATAACCAATACTTCAAGATTCTAAATATCCCCTTATTTAAATTTACCCCTTTAACCCCTAAACGAATATGAAAGGTTGTGAAAAATATGTTAGGGCTTCTCATACTTTTAACTATTAATTAATCCTTCAATGGAATGTGAAAGGAATCGTTGAATAAAAATGACCAGGTAGAAATATTGGGGCTTTTCATATCAATAATCATGAACTTTTAATTTTTGTATCAACTTTTGATTGTTATGGGTATGTGTAATGGGATTATTAAATGAATTAAGTGAATTTGTTTTAAGCGCTATATACAATATGAAAAGGTTTAGTTCGATTTTTTGAATAGTATGCTCTTCTATTTAAATGAATGTGAAAAGTTGTGACTAATACTTTTGGCCTCTCATACATTTAATTATTAATTAATCATTAAATAGGATGTGAAAGGAATTGTTGAAAAAATTGGTTTTATCAAGATGACACTCTCTCATACATTAAGGGGATGTGTAAGGGTAAAGTCAATACCTTTAAACTTCTCATTAATAACTATATTGCCATTATTGTCCATATAAATTTATCTTTAAAAATGGAGTCCACAAATTACATTGTAGAACATTTTAAAGGACTAATAGAAAATCTTATTTCTTACGATTGTTTAACATTATTCTCCAATTCCAATGAGTTAAATTGACTACATTATTTTTTTTATGAACTTTTTATGAAAATGGATTGTTATTTGTATATGTAATGGGTTGTTAAATAAATTTGGTTTAAATGCTATGCACTTCTATTTAAAGGAATGGCAAAGGTTGTGGCTATTGCTTTTTGGCTTCTCATACCTTTAATTATTAATTAATATTAATAATTAATCAATGGAATGTGAAATGAATTATTAGATAGAATCGGTTTTCTAAATATGACACTCAGGAAATGTGAAAGGGTAAAGTTAATATCTTAGGTTTCTCAATAATGACTATGTTGTCATTATTGCCCATAAAAGTTTATCTTGAAAAATCAAGAGGCCACGAGTACAAATCGGAAGTGGAACTTAGGAGTGTTCATGTACCGGAACGAGACCGGAACACCCCTTTCCCAAGTCTTGTGACAAAAAGAAGGCCGGGACGCAATTTGCATCCCAATCCCAATCTTGGTACTAAGGGGGTTCTGGTACCACCAGGATAGGACAGGGACCAGGACAGGACCGAGAAGTCCCAATTTCTTGGACATAATCCCATTAACCAAGAAACATTAAAAAAAGCCAATGTGTATATTTATGCATTGGTTACTAATAATATAATATAACTAATTTTTCTTTTTTTTCTCATATATGCTTTCATGTAAACAAAAGATTAATCATTCAATGACCACTTGATCCAATAAATCATTTATAGCTACTTCCAAAATCCTTAAAATATTAATAATTGAACAACACAACAACTACAATAAAAATTAATTAAAAAAGGTAGAGGAAGAAATGAATATTTTGAATGGAAAAAATTAATTAATAAAGTTAATAAAATAAATAAATATTTAGGTTGGGAAATATAATTATGGTACCAGGTCCGATATAGAGAATCTCTAGGATGTGACCATATCTTGGTACCGTCCCGGTTCCAATTTAGCCCTAAGATCGTTGATCCCGCTAGTCCCGAGAAATTCTGGTCCCATCAGGTCTAGGATAGAACCGAGATGGCCGAGAGCGGGACAATTTGAACAGCCCTATGTGGAACAATTCAAAGGATTATTATTATCTTACAAATTTTATTTCTCATAATTATTTAATATTTAGGATCAAGGGTTGATTTTACCTCGGTAGTTTTGGCTTAGGATCGATTTTGCCTCAAAAGTATTTTTTAATTCAATTTTTCCCTTTATTGTTAAATATTAACAGTCAAGGTTTTAATAGTCAATGTGAGTTTTTAAACAAAATAGGGTGATATTGCTACTTTTTGAAACTTCTAAGGCAATTTTGATACCAAAATCACTTTCGGGGAAAAATCAATCGTAAGTGAAAACTTCCCGGATAAAATAGACCATTAACCCTAATATTTATATCCAAATCCAATAATTTAAATTTTAATTTGGTTAACTTCTGATGTGGCCTTATCATCAATCACTTTATGAAGTCATTCAGTGAATAATTTCCATTAATTAATACTACAATTAATATAACAGTACACCCTTTATGATTGAAGGTCATGCTGAGAAGATGAGGGTTAAGGGATTTATATGATAAAGTAAGAGAAGTTTTATCAATCGTTAAAATCTTATATATAGTAAAATAACTTTGAAATGATTTATATATTATATATTCATAAACTACGGTCATATTTTTCTCCAAATTTTGGATATGATAAAAATTTTGAAAATATATGTGTCCAATAAATGAGGTGTGTTATGAATATGTAAAATTGTTGCAATTTATACTTAATTTTGAGATTTAAAAAACTCTAACATATAATTATTTGTTAGTTTAATTCCAACTTAATAACACAAGCAATTAAAGTTAATAAATTCTATTTTGTTGGAAATAACTACTGTGAGTGTGAGATTAAAAAAATGTTATTTGTTGTGATTCAGTTATATTCACTGAACAAAATTAAGTTAGAATTTACTTATTTAAACCATAAAACATAACAAATAAAAAAGTATAGTAGAAAAATTTAAAATAAATAATATAATCGGTACAATTCATGGGGAATCGCATTTTGTTACTAAAAAAATGCGTCATAATTCAAATTTCAAATCTCAGATTTATGAGTTGCATTCACCTTTCCCTTTGTCAACCTCCTTTAACGCCTTATTTTTTTCCTTCAAGAAACACACTCTCCACCCACGTTTTCCTTCAAAATGAGAAATCGTTCTCAAGTTTCTCTTTCTTTTAAAGTTCTTTTTTTGTTTCTACTTTCTTCTTTATCTCTGTTCGCTGTCAAGCGTTAACTGCAAGCGCATGGATCGCAAGTTGTATAAAATATCGTTCCCACAGGGATTTGGACTAAAATCTTGAACTAAGAAAATATTTTTGGGTTGTGTAAAGAAATGTTGAAAATCTATTTTTCTAAAACTAGAAAGTGATAAAAACAATGGTTCTTTTGACTTAAAGGATTAAATGGGGTCTAGGATTATTTATCCCCTGTGCATTTCATAAGACATGAAAGACTCCATCTCAAATAGTATTTTTTCATGAATATATGTGTTTCTCTAGGGTTCATATGCACTTGACTAAGCTCTCTCAAGTCAAAATCAAGTTTATCTTTCCATTAAAATGCACAATCTCTTGCTACAAATCATGAAAATCCCCTTTGAAAACAAACCCTAATGTGACAATGCAAGGTTAGTAAAGATATCTCTATTTTACCAACAAACTTTCCATTTATCATGTAAACTTCAAGTCAAGCATGATTTTAACCAAGTTCTACACATGGATAAACTCTCTCAAGTCAAACCCACATGAACAAATCAAGCTAAATGGTGGCCAAACACTTAGAAGCATGAAGAGAAGGATAAAATCAACACATATATATCATTTAATACCAAAAGAGAGGAAGAATCATGTCTTAATCCATACAAATGTTCAAAATAATCCTATAATGGAAGTTTAGCCACTCATAAAGAAGAATATACAAATATGGAAAATCAGAGCAGCCATGGAAGAATATCATAAACCTAGTAACTTTATCAATTAAAAGTAGGTTTGGAAATACTTGGATAACAATTAAAAGTATATTTTATCTCATATTAAAGCTAAAATAGAGGATGATGTAACATAAATAGAGAGAGCTTTATCAATTGAACAATTGAATTTCTTAGTTATTCGTTGTTCTTATTGATCCTAATTTATTAGGTTGATTAACTTGATTTGATTTTGATTGTTAGGTTGATCTAATTATGTTCTATATTTATATATTGTAGGAATTTCAACAAGCATTTTCTTGATCCACATTTTCATCCTCCACCTAAAGACAAGTTAGAGGATTCATTCAGGTACATTATATTTTATGTTAGGTGATAATACTGTGTGGTCTTTTAATTTACTTTTATAAAATTATTGCCTTATGGAAATGGATTTGTGAGCTGTAAATGAGTTTTTCTGCCCGTTAATATATGCTCTGTGATGAATTTTGTTTTGGTGGGCTATCCATTTTTAAATAAAAGTAAGGGCCTTGAGGCTGTGAACGTTCATTTTGTAGCTGTTATGCTGCCAATTGTTTGTTAAAAAAATAAGGTAACATCGTAAGGTGGCTACCTAATGAGTAAGTAATGATGTACATCTTACCACCACTTTCGTTTAGTAGGTTAAAATGTTGGATCAGAAATGGATGTCTTGCGATTGACGTTCAAAGGAATATATAAATGGAGCAAAAGAATTCATTGAATTTGCCGCTGAGCATGTAGAGAATTCTAACAGAATTGTATGCCCCTGTATGTCGTGTTTGTATGGAAAGCGTCTCCGTTTCTTGACTTGTTGGGCCATTTAATCTGTCATGTGATCGATCCGTCTTATACACGTTGGACAAAGCATGGTAAGACGTATGAGTGTTCTGGCGGCGACCGGGAACCTGATGTTAGTAGAGCTTCAAATATGGTTGACACAGAGATGTGTGATGAGAGCGATGATCTTGAAGAAATGTTGAATGTGGTGGTGAGGAGGATCCTAAAATGTTTGAGACACTGAAGAGCGATGCAGAGACGCCTTTGTATGTGGGATGTAGCAAATACACCAGATTGCGTGCGGTGCTTAAATTGTATAACCTGAAGGCGCGATAAGGTTGGAGTGATGCAAGTTTCACCGCGCTGCTATCCGCTCTGTGAGATATACTCCCAGAAGGGAACGTACTCCCTTCGAAAACATACGAGGCAAAGCAAATTCTCCTGTTGACCGGTATGAAATATGAGAAAATACAGGCATGTGCCAACGACTGTATTTTATTCCGGAATCAATATGCGTCGTTGGAGAAGTGTCCTAAATGCAAAACATCTCGGTATGGAAAGAAAGGTAAGAGTCCATCTAAAGTTTTGTGGTACTTTCCGATCATTCCAAGATTCAAGTGCATGTACAGTAATGCGGATGTTGCAAAACTTTTGACATGGCACGCTGATGAGAGGATTAAAGACATCAAGCTTAGGCACCCAGCAGATGCCCCCTAGTGGAAAAAAATTGATTACGAGTACCCTGAGTTCGGTGAAGAACCAAGAAACCTACGGCTTGCATTGGCAACCGATGGGACCAATCCGCATGGAGTTCAGAGTAGTACTCACAGCACATAGCCGGTGATTCTGATGATATATAACCTTCCCCCAAATTTAATCATGAAACGCAAGTTTATGATGCTTTCCATGCTTATTTCTGGGCCTAGACAGCCCGGCAACGATATAGACGTGTACTTGGATCCTTTGATTGAAGACTTAAAGCATATGTGAGATTTGGGTGAGACGTTTTTTGATGGGTGTAAAAAAGAAAGTTTCAAATTGAGGGCCATGTTGTTTGGCACGATAAATGATTTCCCAGAGTATGGTAATTTGTTCGGATACAGCATCAAAGGATATGGTGCGTGCCCTATATGTGAAGATGATACCCATTCGATGCGACTTGATCACTGCAGGAAAAATGTTTACATGGGACATCGGAGGTTCTTGTCGTTAAAGCATCGTTGGCGGAAGTGAAAGAAGGCATTGACCGGGGAAGACGTTCTTGAAAAGGTGAACGCTGTGGAGAATGATTTTGGCAAGCCTTTTGCTAAAAATGTATTGACAAGTGGCTGGAAGAAGAGGGCCATATTCTTTGACTCCCGTATTGGACATCCTTATATATCAGGCACTTTCTTGATGTGATGCATATTGAAAAAAACATCTGTGATAACCTAATTGGCACATTACTAAATATGCAAGGAAAAAGTAAGGATGGTGTCAATTCAAGGTTATATATGCTCAAGCTGGGAATAAGACAAGAGTTGGCACCTATCGAGAAGGGTTACCGCACTTATCTACCTTTAGCTGCTTACACCCTTTCGAGGAAAGAGAAAAGATCATTCTGTGAGTTTCTGAGTGGAATCAAAGTTCCAGAGGGCTACTCCTCAAATGTAAAGAACCTTGTATCAGTGAAAGAGTTGAAGTTGAAGAACCTGAAATCTCATGATTGCCACGTCCTGATGCAAAATTTCTTACCGGTTGGCATACGGAGCATTTTACCCAAGAAACTGCGGAGCAATATCACCAGACTTTGTATGTTCTTCAAGCTCATTTGTAGTAAAGTGGTTGATACAACCAAGTTGCCGGATTTGCAGTGGCAGATCGTTTGTACCCTGTGCAAACTTGAAATGTATTTCCTCCTTCATTCTTTGACATCATGGTTCACCTTACTGTACACTTGGTCAATGAGGTTCAACTATACGACCCAATCTATTTGAGATGGATATACCTGATTGAGCAGTTCATGAATGTTCTAAAGGGGTATGTCAAAAACAGATATCGACCAGAGGGTTGTATTGCTGAACGATACATCGTTGAAGAAGCGAGTGATTTGTGTGCCGATTACTTATCAAATGTTGAACCTGTTGGCTTGCTGAAGTCTCATCACGATGGGCAATTAACGGGGAAAGGAATATGTGGGTTCAAGCTATTACGCATTTCGAATAAAGAAAGGGATTTGGCACACTTGTACATTCTTCACAACACTCCTGAGGTTGAACCATTCGTTGAAGAACACAAAAATCTCATTCGTGAAATACACGGTGATATTTCATTAGATGGTTCAATGCACGCATTTGTCAGCAGGTTGAGCTTAATGCCGGATCGGTTGGTGAAAGATTGTTCTGGCTGTCGAAAGGACCAGGTTTGCACGCATTTTCTTATACTGGCTATGCAATCAACGGTTACACATTCTATACAAAAGACCAGGATGAAAAAAGCACCATGTAAAATAGTGGAGTCACACTTGTTGCCGAGGGGTGGCATATATCCAATGCAAGAGATACAAATCCCATATATGCGCAGATGGCATACTTTGGTGTGATTAATTGCATTTGGGAGTTAAATTACACCATGTTCAGAGTTCTCGTGTTTCGGTGTCAGTGGGTTAACAACCACAGTGGACGGCAGTTAGATGAATTTGGGTTTATATCGGTCGACCTTTCTAAAGTTGGATATAAGGATGATCCTTACATTCTACCATCTCAAGCAGCACAAGTGTTTTACGTTGCGGATCTTTCTAAGAAGAATTGGTCAGTTGTCATGCAGTTGAACAAAAATTATTCCGAGCAAGTTGATGATGAAAGTAGTGATGATGATATGAATGTGTTAGAAGATGTTACTTCCTTTGAGACATTACTGTCAGAAGACTTTGATGCAGACGGGTATGATGACGAAGATGAGCTTGTTTATGTAAGACGCGATCATGAAGAAGGCATTTGGGTAAACACAACCCTAAATCCAACAAAAAAGAGGAAGCAGACAATTGTAGACAATATAAAAAGGAGGAAAAAGAGGCTAAAGCCCTCAGTTTGTATGTATTTATGTTTTACACTATGAATTATTTCATTTAATTCGCATACACTTAGCATGATTATATGTATATGCACTAAAATCATGTCTTGTCTAATTTTTTACACGGGAATGGATCCCCCTAGTGACCAAGAGGAAGAAGAACAACCTAGTGACCAGGTAGATATCGCTGAAGGTAGAGCAAGACATGAGGCGAATGTTGTTCGTGGCAGGACCCTTATGCGCAAACTCCTCACACTCAGAGCTCACGGAGTTAAGACAAGACTTAAATGGAACGAAAATAACCAAGCTACCGGAAAGTCGGTGAAGCTCCTCTCGGGTTACATTGGGTGCACTGTTTGGGACAAAATTGCTATTACTATTACGAATTGGAGAAGAGCAGGGGACAAACATGCGGAGGTTTGGTTAGAGATTCAGGTAAGCTACATTTTTACAATTAATGGCATATATGTCATCATAACATTGTAACTAACAAATTTAATATGATTTTTGTTGTTACAGACTGTCTTTGATATCAACGATACTCACAGGGATTATGTGCTGAAGAAAGCTTCAAGAATACACCGGGGATATCGTTCCAACTTGACCACGTATTACCTGAGAGATGACGACGGGGAGATCGTTCCAACGCCACCATCTTTATATGCTGGGTCAATTACTCAAGAACATTGGGATGAATTTGTGCGACAACGTTTGATTGAGGAGTTCCAAGAAAGAAGTAAAAAAAATAGCCAAGCGGCTAAGAGCTGTGAGTATCCTTATATGGGCGGACGAAAGACATTTCCTGAATTGGAGGAAGATATGGTATGTTAGTAACGCTTTTGGTTCCAAAATTATGAATAAATGTTTGCGTGATTAATTTATACGTTCACCTGGTTTACCATGACAGATTGAGGAACAGGGCCTAGACAGTAGGCCACCACAGCATGACCTCTAGGTTAGAGGTCACTCGAAGCCAGACGATACCACCGTTCATGAAGAGGTCAGAAGAGTCCATGAACGATGTGTAAGCCATTCTCTTGGAATTTCTAAAATTTTTCTAAATGGTGACTTTGCTAAGTTAATAACTAATAATCCTTCCTCCTTGTTATAGGTTTAATTTTGTTAACGCAAGAATGCCCTGACGAGGTCAACAAATTTGGCAGTGATGATTTCCTCAGCAGAGCACTTGATCGCCCTGAGTAATCGAGCCCTGTTCGGGGTACGGGTGTAGGCGTCACGCCCTCATCTTACTTTGGACGCAAAAAGAGGGCATCAAAAGGCGATGTTAGAGTGTTGAAAGATGAAGTTCTTACTATGAGGGAGGAGAAGCTTGAGATGCAACGACACAACGAGGAAATGGAACGACAGAATGAGGAAATGCAAAGACGGCACGAGGAAATGGAACGACGGAATGAAGAAATGCAACAACGATATGAGAAAATGTTCAAATTCTTCCAGCAAAGCAATGTTGCATCACAAAAGTCCAACTTCGTGCATCAAAGTCACATTCCTTCTGTCGAGAGTCCAAGCATCAGGGATAGCTGTACGATGCCCAGGGCCGACATTCCTCAGGTAGTTCATACATTTTCTACTAACAAACTAACAGTGATTCTGTTATATTATCGATTGTGACCTAATGTTGACAACTCTTTCTTAGGGCGAGACAAAGTGCAAGCTATATACAGATCAATCTTTCAGTGAGGTAGTTGCGGTTGATACCCTGCACAACTCGCCTTTGCCTGAAAATGCACTGAGGGTATTGATTGAATACTCGTACAATGACTGGGCCCAGTTACCATTCCCTACTCCTGATTTGATGACTAGGGTCGGAGAGGTTGTCGGTGCATACGTTGCTTGGCCCATTGGTTTGATTATGCCAACACCACTGGTAATTATTTAGTAATAACATTTCCAATAGCATTCATTGTTTTTTAATAACACTCTTTTATTTACATGTTTTTACAGGGTACCCAATTTATGGGAAAGAAAGCACAAGTGGCTAATGTCAAAGGTACTCGTGGTTCAGCTGCTCAAATCAAGAAAAAGAGTACACGTACCGATCCGTTGCCATAGGTGATTATTTGCTAATTAATTTAAACTAGCACTTTTCTTAATTATTGGAATGAATTTTTTAACTTTCTATTTACACGATTTATAGGCACCAAAAGCTAAGGGTAAGCAAAAAGTTCAAGTGCCTGATCCTGTGATTGAAGATACAAGCGTCGAAACGCCATTGACAAATCTCTGTTTTGTATGGTTTTTATATGCCTAATTTGAGGAAATTAACATGATTGAGATGCAGGTTTGGTCCAATAATGCTTAATTGAATATCTTAAACTCTCAAGTGAAATGAGTATAAAATTAGGATTAATTAGCCATAATTGTAGATTAATTGCATTGATTAATTTATAGGGCTGTTTGATCTTGGTTCAGTCTTGTTTCCACTTGTAGGGTTACCCAGGACCAAAAGATCGGACCCGGGACGAAGAAGAAGGCCAAACAAAGGAGCAGAGGAAACTGGATCTCGCCGTGGCCTCAGCACGGCGAGCAGACGGCGAGAAACCTTCAACTTTGGCAGAAAAGACTGGAGCTCGCCTCCACCTCGCCCCCACCTCATCGCGGCGAACTGCACGAATTCTGTAGATATTAGCTTGCGTTTTTAGGCCTGATTCGGATCCAACTTGAATACCCACTCACTTGACCCGACTTGGGGACTTAAAACTCGAAGGATACACCCCATTAGGTCAGATTTGGTTCACATTTCACACCCCCAAGCCCTAGCTCTCTCTTCTCCTTCTTCATCTTTCTTCCTTCCACCCATGGCTTCCATACCTTCCTCTTTTCTTGTTGGTTCTTCTATGGAGAGTACAGCTAGGCTCCACCATTCTTGGTGGAGGGAGCCAAGGGATGAGCTTGAAGCTTGAATAGGGGAGTTTTAGTTCTAATCCTTCTTCCTCTTGTTGTATTTATGCTTTTCTAGGGTTCTAGGGGTATATTTATGACATTTGGTTGTGTTCTTCATTTCTACATATTGTATAAGGGTTGGAAACTATTTTATGTTGTTTCTTTCTTGTTGAATACTTAACATTGTGCTATATTAACTTTGAGTTTGATGAAATTTAAGGGTTCATGATTTTGTTATTCTCTTTGTGAATATCTTGTGCTAACTCAAGGTGGCTTGGTTAGTGGATTAAAAATGTTAAGTGGTTTTGCATGAATGGAATGGCATAGGAATTAATTAATTGTGTTTAGACATTGGGTAATTACTCTTTTCAACCTTAATCTTTGTTTGGGTGGCCATCAATGAGTTAGGGTTAATTGAGAAATTAAGTGCAATTGTGGGGTGGCCCAAGTTGTGGATTTAAAGTCTTGCATGATTAGTTAGTTCTTGAATTTGTCAAATTGCATGAGTAGCATTGGACTTCAATCCTAGAATCTTGATTTATTATTTGGGGTTCCAATAATCGATTAAACTCTAAGATTAATTAAGTGGCAATTCGGGGTTCTGGTTGTTGGATTAGGAGCTCCTTGTGATTAGCAAATTCACTTTGATTTTGATCTTAATCAACTTAGGTTAAATTAAGTAATGTGCGGGTTTCCGGCATTAATTAAGTTAATCTAAGCCTAGCCTAGAGGGGTTCCTCTAGGGGTCTTTTGAAAATCAACAAAAACTCCCTGAAAATCTTTAGAAGCAATGAATCCCGAGGTTTTTGGGCAAACACTCTTTAGGTCCTAATTCATTGTATGGGTGGCCATCAATGGATTAGGGTTTAGAGAGAAATTTAGAGCAATTATGGGGTGGCCCAAATTGTGGATTTAAAAGTCTTGCATAATCAATTATTTCTTGATTCTGAACTTAATCAACTTGGGTTAAATTAAGTAATGTGCGGGGTTCCGGCATTAATTAAGTTAACCTAAGCCTAGCCTAGAGGGGTTCCTCTAGGGTTCTTGTTGGGTACTGGCATTAACAGCTACCAGCCCACCATGTTGGGCACCCCAGGGGCCCATCTCTGGGTCACCCCGGTATTGGCAAGCCCAACTCAGGTATTGTAGCTCGGTTGGGAGCCGCTCTCGCAGACCAGACCCAATGTTGCAGCATTTGTGGGAGGAGGCACTTGTCATCGTGCGCACCCACGGGTTCGATCTCCCAACCAAGCACTTTATAGGCATTCTAGATGCCTCGCTTATCACCACTTGAGCTGCAGCTCAAGTGGTGATAAGCGAGGCATCTAGAATGCCTATAAAGTGCTTGGTTGGGAGATCGAACCCGTGGGTGCGCCAATGACATGGCCTCCTCCCACAAATGCTGCAGCATTGGGTCGAGTATGCGAGAGCTACCCCCAACTGGGCTACAATACCTGAGTTGGGCTTGCCAATACCTGGGTGACCTCGAGAGGGGCCCTGGGGGTACCCAACATGGTGGGTTCAGTAGCTGCCAATGCTGGACTCAACAGTTCTTTAGAAATCAATTAAACTCCCTAAAAATCTTTATAAACAATGATTCCCGAATCTCTCATTCATCAAGAATGATCTTTAACCCATTCTCATCCAAATCTCACTTTTAATTCCCACCTTTTACTTTACCTTTTGCACATACCAAACTTCATACTAAAACCAAACAAAAATGCTTTTTAATCGCTTTTTCAAGTTTACATATTAGCTATTAGGAATCATATTACACTAGGCTCCTTGAGATCGACACCCAGGGTTAGCTTCCACTATCCCCTCGGGTTTAATTTCTTGGAGAGCGGACTCGAGGCAGCACTGCTCCGATACAAACCCCAATCGGTGAGCTCTTTAAGTGGCGCCGTTGCCGGGGAGCCAAGTAATTGGTTCCCTAGTAGCCGGTTGTCAAACTTGTTTTTGCCAGGTCCATTTTCTTAGGCAGCATTTAGTTTAGTTGCATTTTAGGTTTTTCTTTTGTTTGTACATACCATGATCTTTGCATTTGTTTCTTTTACTTTAGGTTTAGGTATACTTGTATAGCATTACATCTTGCATTTTGAGATTTATTTGATTGCAATTTTCATGTCTTGGTTTAACAATAACCATGAATTTTTGTTCAACAATAATCCTCCTATGCATTCTTTTTCAAGTAATGATGAGACACCAAGCCTTCCACATATTTGGAGGAATGAGGCACCTTCGACTCTAACTTACTCACAAGTAGATTTCATTCTACATGAGTTGGATTCCATGAGAGCGGATATGCAAGGACACAACAAAGCCTTTGGATCTCAAGCACCCAACCATTTCCAAACGGATTTGGAACCATCTTGTCCACCAATCCACCCTACCCCCATCCCTAGACCACCTAGAAATCCATATAACCCACCATTTCTTCCTTACCATAAACCCCCACCTCCACCCTCCATACCCCCAACCCATGGACTTAATGCCTTCCTCACATTTCCAAATATGGACGACCAAACCCTTTCATTGAGAAGGATGTATGATGAGCTCAAAGTTCAACAATATGAGTTGTTCATGTTAAAGGAGGTTAATCAACTTCCTAAGGAGATGGAAGAGCGGCTTGAAGCAATACAAGAGTTTATCAGGGCGTTTGTGCAACATGCTCTCTGGAAGAAGACTAATGGAGAAGAAGGAGCACCATGGCCTTATGACTTCAACAATGATGAGGAGATTGAAGAACAAGAGTTAAATGCCACATCTCAAGTGGATTATTCCCAACCTCCAATGCCTATTCCCATACAAGACACAAACAAGGAGCAAGCATCGTTTCGACCACCGGAGGAGTCTCCTTCATACTTTCGTAATATTCCTCCTCTTCTTGAAGAGGTTAACCCTCCTCATACTACTGTGATTGTTGATGTGAGTGATGATGAGGTGGATGAAGAAATTGTTGTTGAATCCCCTCAAATGCCTGATATTGAAAATGCTCACTATGAAGTTTCACATAGTAGTTGTGTAGTTGATGATCTTGCTTGTATTACTCATAAGTGTGGTGACAATGATATCTCTCTAGGTGCTAGTTGTGATGATGATCTTGGTTTGAATGAGCCTTTACCTTGTTTTTGTGGTGAAGTGCATGATGCATCTACTAGTACTAGGAATGAGATTGTGGAATGTGATGCATTGAGCTTGGATGTTCAAAATGTGGAGAAGTGTGAACAATCACTATCTTTTTCAAGTGTTGATAAGCATGACTTGAGCTTCTTTGAATTTATTGAACATGATGAAGAATTCATTTCCCCTTCTTCCCCACATTCTTTTTTTATTTGCACATGTGAATGTGATGGGCCATATGCCACTTGCATAGAAATTGATAATTGGCTTTCCACTTCACATGATGTTGTTTCTTCATCTAGTTTAATTGATAACACTAATGCACATGATACACTTGATAACAACCATGAAAATTGTTCATCTCTTGATCCCAATTCTTTTCTTTCTTTAGATAGTTTAATAAGGAAAGATTCAAATGCTTTGATCGATCAAATAGTGAACAAGAATGAATCTTTTCATTTGATTTTATCTTGTGACTTGCCACCCGACATTGATGGGGCCCAAATTGATCATTTTGAAACACCCAATGTCGAGGGTGATGCCAATGTGGCTGCATGCTTGGTTCCTACTGATGGGAGCCATATTGACTTGCTTGGTTGTGATATTTACTTGGAGAATCCTGCTTTGAAACTGCATATGTCATGTTTTAGATCTCTCCATATATTCTATTTTAGACTAGATACTGCTGCTGGTCCGGTGTTTCTTTTTCAGGAACCCCCACTACCAAGGAAGTCCAATATAGGAGAAGGAGCCACATTGAAGAAATGCATGCTTCTCATCTTGGATGAGAACTTCTCCTTCAAGTGCCTGAAGAGGCCATAACGGAGGTTGTCTCTTTCCTCACTTATTTTTTTCCTAATCTTCATGCATACTTTAGCTTAATTGTTGTATGAGGAAGATAAGTGTGGGGGAGAGACACAAGTCAGTAGTAAAAGAGTAGTTGTTTTTCTTTCAATTCCTAGGATTAATAAAAGCTTCTTGCTCACCACACTTGATTTCAACATGCTTTGAAAATTCCTTTGGTATATCATTTTGACTTACTCTTGCCTAGTTGAGTTAAATTGATATTTCCATATTTTTGCTACATTGAGGACAATGTAGGAATTAAGTGTGGGGGGATGTGCTTCATAGTGGGTGAAGTGGGTTGAAAATCATTGCATCTTGGTTATGTTTTTAGCTTCAAAAAGTTGGGAAAAATTGAGAAATTTTGAACTTTTCCTCACTTCTACTCTTGTTGATCCTTGGACTGGACTTGATATTTTGGAATTGTTTTGGCAATATGGGAATTGTTTCATGCTTCTGGATGTGTGTTGATGCTTTTGATTAATCTTCTTGATTCACAACCCTGTTGATTGGATTGATGCTTTATGGTTGAATCTTGGGTGTAGTTGATCTATGTCACTACTGCAGAAAGGGGATTCTATGTCTGTTATTTCAGGGTTTTCATGTCACTTTTTTATGTGACATAAAAAGTAGTGACTTAGAAAATATGGAGATTTTACGTCACTTAAAATAGGGGACGTGGAAAGTCATATTTTCCACGTCACAACTTATGAAACAAGCGACGTAGATAAGTCCCTAAATAATTTTTTTTTATTAAATGGCTGAGATTTCACGTCACATGTTTAGAAAACATGTGACGTGGAAAGTGGCATGGAGAAACCACGTCACTTATTAGCCAAATAAGTGACGTGGTTTCTCCAAAACCACGTCACATCTCACTTATTAGCCAAATAAGTGACGCGGTTTCTTATAAACCACGTCACATTTTTGGTTATATGTGACGTGGTTTTGGAGAAACCACGTCACTTATTTAGCTAATAAGTGACGTGGTTTCTTGCTAGAATATTTCAGTCACATGTTTCTAAACATGTGACGTGGATTATTTTTTTTTAAAATTAAATTTTAATATTTTCGTTTGATCCCATTTTCTTTTTCTTGTTTTTGCTGTCTCAGAAAACAGATTCACCACAAATAGCAATCAACCAAGCTAACATAAGTAATCAATCATACTAACCATATATAACTTGTGTTTACTACTACTTCACAAATTAACCATTAGTGTTACACAATTTAGTATTTTATACAATGATCAATCATCTCTACTAACCAATACTAACCAATTCCGAAAGCAAAAATTCAGCAACATTCTCACGAATTGAATCAAGATCTTCATCTGTAAATGCGTTGGTATCATAAAACTGCAACAATAAAGATGTGATTATCAATGCAAAGAAATTATATAAAACATTATATATTTATCTATTAACTGTATCAATCATACAAGAATTTAACTTATACCTGTGAGAATGATCCGGTTCGTTCACTAATAATAATGTCAAAAATATATTTCATGACGTAATATCCGCACTCCTTATTGGTCGGTTGCCTACGGCACTTCAATCACAATAAATGGTATAAATTAATATCAATCAATTTAATAAATCTCAATTGACTAACATTGAAAGAATTTAAATCAAAAGTACTTACTCTAGGTCTTTGTAGCACGACGTCTTGATGTTCTTGACCAGTTTTTTCCATTGAATGCCACTGAGATATACCCCTAAAATGGAACCAAAATTAGTACATATAGATGGGACTAATTTATTTGGGACACTAGTATATGATAAAGATATTAACACTACTCACATCGATAGGAGAGTTCTATGATAGGGGGTTATATTATGCCTCAACGAGTCAAACCAAACCAGACAATGATCCCTAGGGCAAACGACAGCTAGTGCCCAGTGCTTATTGAAAGACATTAAAAATAATCATAACATTTACAAAAGTGTATAATGATGAAAAGTTGGCAAAAGGAAACAATCAAACTTACTCTTCAAGAATAGGTGCAAAATAGATAATTCCCCGGTTCACTGACATTTGATGGTTGACGTATGCCTGCATGTTGTCATCATAATTCCTCTTCTCCGACGGGGTATTGAAATTATCCCTCATCACCAATGCCATTGGACTGAAGAATCTGTATTGTCCCCTGCCTAATCTGTTACACAAGCTATGGAAGTACCTATATATCATAGACAAGTTGAAATCAAAAAGGGATTTAATAAGAAATACTGCTGAGACATAAAAAGTAACGGTCATTTATTACATAGTTGCTAACTCAAGCCATCCAAGGTCAATTTCCTGCAGCAGCAAAAACTCCCTGATATCTTCGGAACTGTGAAGCAAAAATTTGTATGTACGGTCAGGACTGACTACTCCTGGAGGCATCGTAAAGGGCACAGACTCCAAATTTGGCTGCATCTCCCGTAGGAGGTGGAGAGAAGGATATTCGTCTGAAAAGGTCTGCAGGGGATGGAAAAAATCATTGTTATGTTATGCCTAAACCAGAAAAATATCAAACAAGCAGTCTCAAAACTTAAGTGTACATACCACATCAACCGGTGGGTTCGGCCCTGTTTGCGGGCTCTTGTGTACAAGATATCTAGGCCACAAGATGAATGCCCCGATCGCCTCGCCTAGTTTGGTGACTTCATGATCGGGAAAGGGTACATCTACCCCCGCCTCATTGCTCTGGATAGCTTTAACGGACACCTTCACTTGGTCCTCATCAATAGGAAAATTATGTATGAGGGAGGCGTTCGGGAACTGGAGAGCTTTGGCTACCGCTCGCAGGCGAGGGAAATCAAGATGGAGATAACACTCCTCTCCATAGTCAGGGTTGTTTTCTGGTGTGGGATCTGAGTCGTCCTCATGAATTGATCCTAACTGTCCAGGCTGATTGCAGCTGTCTTTGCCGCTTGGACCGGCGGTACCGAGAGACTCCTGCAAGGGATGAAAATATACAGAGTAAGACTATAATTGATGAACCCGGAATATGGAAACCAACATATTTAGTAGATGATCAAACCTGATTATTTTGTCCAGAAGAATTCGTCGTGAGTCCAACCTGTACGGTAGATGCTCGGACCTGTGCCTCAACCTGTATCCGGATCTGCTCATTAAGCTGCTGGATATGTGCATCCAACTGTTCCTGGAACTCGGCCTTCATCTCCGCCCGAGCCCTGGCCATAATCTCCTCAGTGGATTCTCTACGGGCGTGAGATCGGGTTTACGACCGAAATACTTGGTCAGCCCTACATTCCTCGGCTCCCCGATAACTCGACCGTGGTGGTCGAGCTTCCCAATTGCCGTGGCAAGGATGCCCATCCTCCCAGAAGGTGTGAAGGACCCTTGGGTGGCTTGCTCCTCAAGTTCTTCCTGTAATGACCCAACAAAATCATAATTTGCAATGTGCTACAAAACCACAAGTTAAATGCATAAACAACCAAGTAAAACCAAACAAAAATGCTTTTTACCCGCTTTTTCAAGTTTACATATTAGCTATTAGGAATCCTATTACACTAGGCTCCTTGAGATCGACACCCAGGGTTAGCTTCCACTATCCCCTCGGGTTTAATTTCTTGGAGAGCGGACTCGAGGCGGCACTGCTCCGATACAAACCCCAATCGGTGAGCTCTTCAGCCATATCGTGCTCGGTTGCGAGCATTTGCAGCTACCGTTTCTCGCGATGCTATTACCTTGATTCCATTCAGCATGAGGTAAATTTCACTAACGCTCTTTCTAAGGATCAGGTAATGGAGGTGCTTAACCAAAGATGGGTCGGTGCGACGGTTATCAATTTATGGATAAGGTATATATGCGTTTACATTGTGGTTTTGTTCAATGTCATAAGTTTTACACTAATTGGGAGTTGGTATGGTTTCTATGAAGATATCTGCATGAACATGTCATGATCGCTGGGCACAACGTTTCGTTTGAATTCATAAGCCCTTATTCAATAGCACAAGTTGTGGGCTCGAAACATGAGGACCAGTTCAAAGCGATTCAAAGGCGTTTCTCTTTAAAGGCAACAGCCAGAACTTTATTCTTAGCTCCAATTAATACAGGGTAAGTCTATACGTATTATAGTTTTCATTGTATTTTTAGTTCCGAGCATCATAAATATATATACTGACATAACGTTATAAAACATTTTAGGCTACATTGGATTTTGCTTGTTATCAATCCGATGGCACAAGAGGAACCTATAATTTACTATTTGGATCTTGTGGAATCTGCTCTCCCAGATAATCGCCCAGATTTCATGCGTCTCTTCAATGGGTAAGTGAATGTCAACATTATTTGAATGCGTTGTATTATTTGTCACTTTATGCCAGATCCTAACTAATAAAATTAATTTAATATGTTTCTTTTTCAGAGTATTGACTGGCTTTCAGACCGATGTTCAGTTGAAGTATTCCAGAGCCCCTGACCCGAAAGATGCTTATAAGTGGCAAACAGTCCAGGTTTTATAAAGTTATTCAATTTTTGAAACAATATATCTATAGTTAAAATATAACGTAAATGTTTCTTATACGATATATTTGGTGTTTCTTGTTACAGTGCCCCTACTAACCCAATAACAACGACTGTGGTTACTATGTGATGCAATACATGCGAGATATCATCACACATGATCGACTCGGCATCCCATTGACAGTAAGTTTTATATTTTTCCAACTCTAATATGTTTGTACTTGTTAGACTTCAAGTAAATTTACTTGTCATTTAAATGTGTTCGTGCAGTATTACCCAGACGCTCGTTGCTTCATGTTGTTAAGGGAAAAAATTAATGCACTAATTGAAGAATGGTGCACTTATGTATACCCTCTTTTCTCCAACATTAGATGATCCATTCGTTAATTAGTATGCTTTTGTTTTCAACTTACAATGATTGGTTTAATTGTACATTAGTATGACTTTTCAGGTGTGTATGTATATATGGTTTGGCTGGAATGGATAGTGTTGCTGGTTTTTTGCACTGATGCAGGAGGGTGTGAAACAAAAATAATTGAATATTTTAAAAAAATAATGCCTATAGCAGTAATAACCTATAGCAGCACTTTTTTATTAATAAGCGCTGCTATAGGTATTATTTTTTTTTAAAAAAACAATTCCTATAGGTATGACCTAAAGCTGCGCTTTTGAGATTATAAGCGCGGTTATAGGTTACCTATAGCGGCGCTTATAACACAAAATAAGCGCTGCAATAGGTCATATGACCTATTGCAGCACTGGCTATAGCAGCGCTTAAAAGCACTGCTATAGGGTCAAAAAAAGCACTGCTATAGGATATTTCTGTAGTAGTGATTTCACCCCACAAGCCAAGTTCCATTCAAAAGCAGAAATTTCATCTCTCAACAGTGATTCAAGAAACAAAGTTTTTGCACGTGTTCAAATGCTAATTCTCAAGATAGTCACAGAATTAAACAAATCTCCCCTTGGTTGCAACACTAATGCAGCTTGGTTCACGCATAACCCAAGATTATTGTCAGTTCAATCTTAAGCTGTAAAATTCAAAACTTCGACTATCTAACCTCCCAACCAAGCAAAACAGACCAGAATTCATCCTTCAAGTCAAATTAAATTCAAAAGCATATAATTCATTCATGAAAATTCATTCCGGAACAAGAATTCAGCATTATTCAAAAACTACATCTCAGACTGATCGTAAAAATTAATCAACTTCAACCCTTGTTTTATCTGAAATGTTTTGTGCCAATTGCTTCAATCAAAACCCCCAATTGTTACCTAGTCACATTAATCATGATCAAACTCAATACTAACCTCATCAAATTTCAAAATGTCATATGCCCAGAGATGAATTCCTATTTTCTTATCCCATCACAAATATGAAATCAAAGCAAGCACTAGTTGCAGAGAATCTTACCAAACGAGCAGGGACTAGAAAACAAAAGAGCAGCAAGTATTTTGGCCATTTCGAGCACAGAAAAGATGGAGGGGAAGTCGGCAGAGAAGAACCAACTGCAAGCACGGCGGAAGATGATGGTTCCATCATCCAGGAAAAGCAACTCGTGCGTGAACAACAAAGGACCCAAAACGTCGTCAAGACAAGAACGGCGTCAGATGACAAGAAGATGAACTCGAAGACAAAAAAATGAGGCATTTACAGGGGAGGTCAAACCTAGTGGAGAGTGTGATGGCCGAGAACCACAAACAGAGAGCAAGGGAAAGAGCAGTGGCGTGAAAGATAGTGTGTGTGGTGATGATGGTCGGAAAACGTTAATGATAACAGCTACGTATGTAATCGGAGTGAGAGGAGGGTGGAGAAAAATTGAAATTGTTGGGAATGATAGCAAGATTAAGAGAGATGGAGGCTTGGTGATGGAGATGGGACGAGCTTCGCCGGAGGTCTTGGGCTGGGTGGTGGGGAAGACAGTGATGACGCCGGCGCCGCTGTTGGATGGAGGAATAGGTGGCGGCCAAGGGGTTCGCGTGTGTGAAGGGGAGAAGAGTATTAGGTCAGAAGGGAAGAGGCATTTTTTTGAATTTTGAATATTTTTTTAAAGGTGCACCCTCAAATTTCTTTACTAGGTGCATGAAGCACCCTGACAATTTTTTTATTAAGGTGCATTGAGCACCCTAGGATTTATTATTATTATTATTATACTTTTCTTTTCTTGGCTGCAGCCAATTCTTTCTGACCTTTGTCTTGGTTGCAGCCAATTTCTCTTTGGATAAGCCAAAACACAACAAACAGCAATCACAGCAACCAGTAACCAAAATTACAGCAATGCACACAGATTTTTGTTGCTATTTCCTAAGTGCAAAACCTCCTCCAACACACCCAAAATAACATCTAACACCACAAATCACTCCAAAATCACACCAAATCAATCTCCAAACACAATTCATCACCAAAATCAATCATCTACATACATGAATTCGTTGCAACATGAGCAAAAGTCCCCAAAATTCCTAACAACAATTTTTTTTTCAGCAAAAATTGCAGACCTCAAGAACATAATAGCACACCCAAAATTCTCAAGCACCTCACACCCACACAAACATGTCAAGAGACGTTCAAAACATCTTGAATTTGCTAGTATACTCTCAGATCAAACCAAATGCAATCTATGGCAGATTTAATTAATAAAAATCATGTAGATTAACCTACTTCCCTGAAAATCTTCCATAAATCAGCTGCAAATTTTCCATATATTCAAAACAACATGGTGCATTCAAAACATCATCCAACTTCACAAATACGTCCAAAACCACATCAAATCAATTTCCAAATGCAATTTTTCACTCAAAATGAATTATCCACAAACATGAACATATTGCCACATGGTCAGAATTTTGTCCCAACTCTTGACAGCATTTTTCATCAGCAAAAACACCAATTATGCAGAATTTGACAGCATAATAAAAACAACAGCTCACATCACAGTTCAAACCAAAATCACATCAAATCACTTCCCAACTACAATTTATCACAAGAGATCAACCATTCACAAGCATGAGCATATTAGACACTATTTTTTTGACAGCATTTTCCACCAGTGTCAGCTCCAAATATGCAGAATATGATAGCATATTCAACACCCAAACAAACACACATGTCCAAAAAAATTCCAAACACCAAGAAATTGGTTACACAAGTTCAGATCAAGACCAATGAGTCCCATGACCGATTTAAACTAGAAAAGTCTTAATGAATGAAATGCTTCCCTGAAAATGGCATACATATCAGCTGCAAATGCTCCATTTCCTTGCAAGCATTGGGGACCCTCTTTCACCTACAAAAGCAACAAACCAAACATAAAAATCTAAAATACCTAAAACACTACATAAACATAAAAACCAGGTTGAGAACTTGGGTTGCCTCCCAAGAAGCGCTTGGTTTAGAGTCCTCCAGCTTGACTCTTCAATCTTTCACATTGTTGTAGACAAGTAGAGAGTATCCACTTGACGCTCCACATGTCCGCCCCAATGATAACTCTTGGAATTCACGTATTTTCAGCACATTTTCCTTGAGGTTTTATTCAATCATTTATAATTTTTAGATACTCAAGATAGGAAAATGCTCATTTGATTTTTGGTTGCACATAATTGTTTATTAGTGTAGATTTTGATCACATTTCTAGTGAGTTTCTTATGTTGTTTTATGTAAATATTGTAGGAATATTTTGATACAATAACCAAGGGATCCCGGATTAAGAAGAACACTTGAAAATGGGAGAAATTTGGGCTAGAAGTTGAAATTTCAAGAAAAAAGGGAAAATACAAGTTTCTGGACGAATTGTGTAACACCTGGACTTTTACTACTATATTATAACAATTTAATTGAATTATAACCACTTTTACGAATATTCGAAGCCCAAAAATACGGAAAATTTAAAACTTTTTCCTTTTAAAACATTTAACCAACCTTCTGTTGGTTGGAATGGGCTTTTCGAACAAATTGAAATATCTTAAAACTCTTATGAAATAAAGTGGTTAATAAAACAATTAAAAGTACAATAACCCTCTTAGGGTTATACCTAATTCATAATAATTAGGTAATTTAATTTCCTTAATAAAATTTATACAATTCTAGTGTCTATACTTTCTATTATTAATTTAATAATTTAATTTACAACTAATACAAATAACCTCCCTTTTCAAAACATAATCTCAAAATCTTTATCTAATTTTCTTCAGTACTCTTGCCTTATCTCAGTCATCACACTATCTTCCAGCTTATTTCTTCTAACCTGCATTACTGAAAAATGTTTGGGGATGGGGGTGAGATTGGTAATCCCAATAGCAGTTTCTTTCATATTAATTCATGCATAATAAATCATAAACCTCAACAATTTGATAATATTTATCCTTAAACCTCTACCAACCACTATTAACGATATATTCATTAAATAGTGGAGGTACCTCTACCTGCAACAGGATTTCATAACTTCTGGCAAAGGGGGAGCGACCCACCTAAGCCTTGGAGTACTCCCCTCATAACCTCTAAGGAATAAAATTACCATTGCTACAGATATTATGAAATTTATGCATGTAATGCGCTGTAATTAAATATTATATGAAATAAACTGCTACCTGGCTTCTGAGTTTACTTGTCACTGAATTCCTTTTCTTCAATATACTCTGAAGTTTCCACTCCACTACCTCGTCCTATGAATATTTATAATATATAAACACTACATCAATATCTAAACTTATTCATAATAAGTAAGCGTCTCTCACATTCCTATAATATCATTTATTTCTACCCTTTCTTTTTCTGATACTATTAAATCTAAATTTCGTGTTAAATGATTAATCATATCATTACCAATCAACATTGCACAAACATAGATTAATATATACACAAATACAATTAATATACACACAAACATGAGCACAAAAGTGTCTTAACCATTCTAAATTAGCTAACCTTTCTTGTCACTCAATTAATAATTCAAGGAACTTACATCCATTATAAGCTTTAAATCTTTAAATTCACTTAGCACTAATTAACACCCAAATTACCTACTAAATGCAATAGTACCTATTTATAATTCCACTTAAAACTTTGTCCTAATCCTTAAAAATCCTTAAGCGATAGATTCAACTTCCAAACAATAAATCATTAATCAATTTCCTTTCATCTACTTAATCACATCTTAATTCCCAAGTCTAACCAATCAAAGATTAGAATTTCAACACCTTAATCCGCAATCAAACTTCAATAACCACTTCTTACACATTTTTAATTAGTCAATCATAAAGCTATCCTTCTTCCCTACTAATAAACCAACAAAATCAAAGAATACTTAAATTCAATTTCACATTCTATTAAAATTCCTTCCTATCAAACCAACATTATCATTTCCTCTTTTCCTATCTCTAAAACTAGTAACCAGTGACATTAACCATCCCACTTATATCTCCCACTATTAATTCAGTTTCACCACCAATCTTAGACCAGAACACAGCCACATGAGGCACAGAAAAATTGAACACAAAACCATTAACTTTGATTATCAAGAGTACCGATTTCAATTACTCAAACTAGGGAAATCAACATATAAAGAACACCTAAATTATTCCAACACAATCAGCTATTTAATTCAATCTCAGTAGTCAGAATTCTATAACCTAAAACCATAACATTCATCCACAATTATTTCCTATTCCTTGTTCAATTAATTACCAAAACATTCTTCCTTCTTTCCCTACATAAAGCACACGGCCAGAATAGCAAGGAAACAAGAATTGCACATTTAATAATTTCATCTCAATCAGCCCTAAGCAAATAACCTCATTTCATCTTCCAAGGTAAAACAAACATCAATGGTCTTCTTCTTTACTTTCTTGGCCGAACAGAACAGAGGCAAGAAAACAAGAATTCTATAATTAATCCAGTCACCTCTTTTCCATCATCTATTCCTCCTTTTCAAATTGTTAAAACATCCAAAGAAATAACAAAAGAATCATCCAATTCCAAAGGAGCTGGAACTCGGCCAGACAGGGCAAGAGAAGAGAAACAAGAACAATCAACCATTCAAATTCATCAAACCACACATATAAAAATGCTTATCAGAGCTTCCTAATTACAAGTGTAATACGTTCAAGAATTTTCCCCTTCTTGGTCCAGAAATCACGCAGAAACAGGGGAGAATAACAAATCAAAATCCTCAAATTCCTTCCACCAACCAAACACCCTATTCCATAATCTTAGAATCACTAGAAATCACAAGCAATTGAGCTTCAAAGCAACAAATAATCAGAAGCCCCAATTTGGCCGTCGCATGAACAGTAGCAGAGGAAAGAAGAAATCTGAAAATCTTGAACCTACTTAGCTTTAATCCCAAAATCAACACCCAAAACATCAAGAACAAGCTTCAAGCTTCATTTTTATAATTTCAGAAGCTCCAAAAACGTTCCAAAAATATGAATCACCCTTCCTATTTTAGCTCAAATCGCGGCAGAAAAGAGAGGAAACAAGAAGGAGAGACTCACCTAAACTTGCTCTAAGCCTATTGAGTGTCTTCCGCTGTGCTCCGTCGCCGATCGCCGCCGTTCGCCGCTGATGCCGTCGCTGGAAGAGGAAGAAATGAAGGAACGAAGGAGAGGTGAGAATGAGAGAGTTTCGGGAATGGAGGGAGTATATATATATATTTTTTTTAATGTATATGTGTGTGTGTGTTAGGCAGAGGGAGTGTATAATAATAATAATATTTTTTTTTTCTTTTTAAATATATGTGTGTGTATACGTGTTGGCTGCAGAGGGAGTAAAATAATTAAATGAATAAGGCATTGAAGACACGTGTATGGTCTATAATTAAGAAGGTACAGATATTTTCTTTTTATAGGTATTTTACTATCTTGTCCCTCCCTTTTTAACTGAAGATATTTTCAACTAGGGGCAGATATTGTCTCTTTTTCTTTTCTTTTTTTTTTTCCATTTCCCAATTTATATTTTCTCTTGATTGGTAATTTTATTTACCATTCCTCTTTTTAGTTTGATCTGGATTTAGTCCCAGAATAATTTTTCTAGATATATTTTAATTCCCAAATTTATTTATAAGACTTTTTAAATATCAAATAATATCCCTAGATTCTAGATATTCCCTTATTTAAATCCATTTTGAAACTTAAATTTTATCTTACTAATTATTTTTCTTTATTTTCTAATAAAAATAACCCTTAAAATTTATTAAAAATACCTAAATCATCATAAATTTATTTTTAATGTTTTTTTTTAATATTTAATAACATTTCCTAAATTTTAAATAATTCCTTATTTTCTCTTTTCTAAAATTTGGGGTGTTACAAATTGTAACAATCACAGAAAAGGACCTCAAAATTCCCAAATTACAGATAGGTCCCTGAATTTCCAAAATTACAGATAGGTCCCAGCTTGCCATGAGCTCGCTGCGAGCCAAAACCACCAAAAAGAGGCAGAAACGATCATAGTTCGCTGTGGACTTCGCCACAGCGAACTCACGGCGAACGGACTGCTCTGCTGCATGTTTTTTACAGATTTAAGTGATATAAAAGCTAGGGTTTCGAGGGAGCTCGACATTCTTCGAATTCTGGGCATTCTTGGGGGTGTTTGGCTCTGCTAGGGCATGGATTTTGGTAGGGATTGAGCTTGGGCTTGGAGCTTCTCTTGTCCGCTGAAGCCGCAAGTGTACGGGTCGCGTCAAGTAATAAAATGATGAGTAAAGTATCGTTCCCACGAGGATTTGGTCCAAAACCCGGTCAATAGTTGATTGTCACACTCTCACCGAAGGTGAGTAATGCAAATATTGAGATTGAAAATTAAGTAAGAAAATAGACATAAGCTTAATGAAAACAAAATTATAAACAAATGATTCTCCAACTTCATTGACAAATTGGGTCCTAAGATTGTCTATCCCCCTTGTACTTCCTAAAACTCAATTAACCTCATCTCAATGAAACCATGTGCTAATCTAGGATTCATAGAGTACTTGTAAAAGCCCTCTCGCGTCAAGAACAAGTGTTTGATCTTGTTAATTACACAATCTCTTGTTATAATTAATAAAATCCAATTTTCAAGCTCCAATCCTAATGTGATTATGCAAGGTTAGTAAGTATATCTCTACCTTACCAACTAAACCATCCATTCATCAAGCAAACTTCAAGTCCTTACACTATTTTACCCAAGTTCTACACTCAATATAGCCTTCTCAAGCATCAATCAAGTGAACCCAACATCTAAATGGTGATCAAGCACTTAGAAGCATTAGGAGAAGAGTAAAATAAACACATACATATCATGAATCACAAATTCAGAGGAGGAATCAAGAATTAATCCATACAAGGGTTCAAAACAATCCTAGAATAAAAGTATTTAGCCACTCATGTCCAACAATTCCATTGGAGCATATATATACAACATTACAAAACAAAACAAGAGAAGAGAATGAAGATGGAAGAGATAAACCAAGAGAGGAAGCCCAAATCTCTTCGAAGCTCCAAGCCCAAGCTCAATCCCCTCCAAACTCCATGCCCTAGCAGAGCAAAACACCCCCAAGAATGCCCAGAAGTCGAAGAATGTCGAGCTCCCTCGAAACCCTAGCTTTTATATCACTTAAATCTGTCAAAAAATGCGCAGCAAAGCAGTCCGTTCGCCGTGAGTTCGGCGTGGTGAAGTCCACGGTGAACTATGATCGTTTCTGCCTCTTTTTCGGGGTTTTGGCTCGCCGTGGGTTCACCGGGACGAGCTCACGGCGAGTTGGGACCTGTCTGTAATTTTGGAAATTCGTGGATCTGTCTGTAATTTGGGAATTCGTGGTTTCAACGTCACACCAACATTTTGGTGTGACGTGGAAACCATATTTTTTTTTCATTACCCGCCCTTCTCATTTCGCGCCCCACCACCCCAAAAAACAAAAACCCTCAGCTCCCTCACCACCCCACTAGATCAAAGCCCTCAGCTCACCCCCACCAACAAAAACCTTCAGCTTCCTCACCCCCCACCAGATCAAAGCCCTCAGCTCACCCCCCAACAAAAACCCTCAGCTCCCTCACCCACCCACAGCTCCCCCTCCCAAACACCCCAGCCCCCAGCCCCCAGCCCCCCCACCCCGTGCCCCCCCACCCACCCAGCCCCACCCCCTACACCCCCCACCCCGTGCCCCCCACACCCCACACCCCCACCCCCTAAACCCGTGCCCATCCCCCCACCCCCCACCCCGTGCCCCCCCACCCAGCCCCCCAAACCCCCCACACCCCCAAACCCGTGCCCAGCCCCCACCCCCCACCCCGTGCCCCCCACCCCCCCAAGCCCGTGCCCAGCCCCTCACCCCCACGTGCCCCCCACCCCTCAGGTTTGTTTATTTTTTTATTTTTTCTTTTTTTTGGTAATTAAATATGCAATTTCTATTGGTTTTTTTTATTTTTTACTTTTTCAAAGTTTTTTTTCAGCTCTGTTTTCCTCCTATCGGGTTAAGCAATTTCAATCGTGCCTCCGTTTGCAGCTTCACTTCATCCAGGTTCCTTCTTTTCCTTTTTTTTCCTGATAATTAAATCTGCTGCCTTTTTTTTCTCAATTGTAAATTGCAAAAAATGCCATAGAATATTTAATGGTTTTGTAAGTCTTGTAAATTGGTCTGCCATAGAATGTTTAATGTTCAATTGTAAATTTGTTTGCAAATGCTGTTACGTTGTAGTTGCTGCAAATATTGCATACTTGCCAAAATGTGTTATAAAAGTCTTGTAAATTAGTTTGCTATTGGTTTTTGTTCTCAAATTACTGAAGATTTATTTTGTCTAATTGATCTTGTTGCTATTAAATTCGTCGTGAATTTCGTTGCATTGTTGCTTGTTTCTTTGTTGCATTTTACTTGCTGGTTTTGCTTCTATAAATCACTTCAAATTACTGGAGTGAAATTGGATTGTAAATGTAATTTTTGGATGTCACATTTACAAGAGGAGGCTTTGCCAAATTGTTTAAAAAATTTGCATGAAGTGAAGATATGCATAGCATGCCCATTTCTTCCCAATAATGTAGTGAGATAAACTTGACTAGTTTGTTGGAAATGGCATAGGTTTAATAGAATGGATCGTAGTTGGATGCATGCATTGAGAACCACTAAAAAGTATCAGATGGGTGTGGAAGAATTTATTGAATTTGCCAAAAAAAACGTGTCCAGTAAGAATGGCATGTATCTTTGCCCTTGTGTGAAGTGTGCAAATGCTTATCGTAAGAGCATTGATGATATAAGGGATCACCTTCTTTGTGACGGGATTAATCTCCGTTATAAGAAGTGGCTTTGGCATGGGGAATTGGGAAGTACCGTACATGCGTGCCCGTCACAAAATGTAGAAGCAGCGGTGGATGATGTTTGTGATGATGGAATGGAAGAGATGATTAATGACATTGGGGCGGAGTCATTTTCTGTGGTCCATGAGTTCGACAAGTTGAGGAGTGATGCAGAGACACCGTTGTTCCCGGGGTGTACTAAGTATACTCGGCAAATGCTTGAAGCTTCGAGTGATATGTTCCCGGCAGGCAATGTGCTTCCGAAGCGTATGTACGAGGCTAAAAAAGTTCTAAGCAAGATGGGCATGGAGTATAAGAAGATACACGCTTGCCCTAATGATTGCGTGTTATACAGGAAAGAGTATGAGAGCCTAAAAGAGTGTCCAAAATGTCATACTTCGAGGTACAAACCGAGGAAGGATGCCGTTGGTGATGATGATGGATCAAAGAAAGGGGTACCTTTGAAGGTAATGTGGTACCTTCCAATTGTTCCACGGTTTAAATGCTTGTTTGCAAATGAGGCAGAAGCAAAGAAACTGAGATGGCATTGTGATGAGAGAATATCCGATGGAAGATATCTCCGGCATCCTGCTGATTCTTCTCAATGGAAGAAGATAGATTCCATGTTTCCTGAATTTGGTGGTGAGCCAAGAAACCTTCGTCTCGGACTGTGTACGGATGGTTTCAACCCTTTCGGGAGTCTCAGTAGCACACATAGTGCTTGGCCAGTTTTGCTGGTCATTTACAACCTGCCGCCTTGGTTGTGCACGAAGCGCAAGTATGTGATGATGTCAATGATGATTTCAGGGCCGAAACAGCCTGGTAACGATATCGATGTCTACCTGGCACCTTTGATTGAGGACTTGAAGATGTTGTGGGAGGAAGGCGTAGATGTGTTTGATGCTTACAGGCAGGAGACATTCAAGTTGCGAGCTATGTTGTTTACCACAATAAATGACTTCCCTGCATATGGCAATCTTTTTGGTTACAGTGTGAAGGGTTTTATGGCATGCCCTATATGTGAGTCTGACACACACTGCCACTATCTCAAACATGGAAGAAACACCGTCTACCTCGGTCACATGAGGTTTCTTAATCGGTTCCATCCTTACCGTAGACTAAAGAAGTGTTTTAATGGCTCATCTGAGTACCGATCTGCTCCGACCCCCTTAACCGGGGAGGAAGTTTACCGCCGTGTTGAGAATGTCAATATGTTATTCGGTAAGAAACAGAAGGCGAAGACCGGTTCTGAGAAGATTATTTGGAAGAAGAGGTCAATCTTCTTTGATCTACCTTATTGGCGATATCTCGATGTGAGGCACAGTATAGATGTGATGCATGTGGAGAAAAATGTTGGTGATAGTCTTGTTGGGACACTGTTGCACATACAGGGGAAGACAAAGGACGGACTCAATGCTCGATTAGACTTGGTTGAAATGGGCATAAGACAACGGTTGCATCCTGTAGTCAGTGAAAATGGCAAGAGGGCTTATATGGAACCTGCTGCTCATACACTTTCCAAAGAGGAGAAAAAAAGTCTGTGTGAGTGTTTGAGTAGGATCAAGGTTCCGCAGGGTTATTCCTCCAATGTTAGCAGACTTGTGTCTGTGAATGATTTGAAGTTGGTGGGAATGAAGTCGCATGATTACCATGTATTGATGCAACAATTCTTACCAATTGCTATAAGAGGCATTTTGGAAGATGATGTCAGGATGACCATAACAAGACTGTGTATGTTTTTCAATATGATCTACAGCAAAGTCATCGACACTGAAAAGCTCGACGAGTTGGAAAATGAGGGTTATGTTATATTGTGCCAACTAGAGATGCTCTTTGCTCCAGCATTTTTCGATATTATGGTGCACTTGATTGTTCATTTGGTAAGGGAGATAAGGCTGTGTGGCCCTGTTTATCTAAGGTGGATGTACCCATTCGAGCAATTCATGAAAGTCTTGAAAGGGTATTCTAAGAACCCACATCGACCTGAGGCATCCATTGTTGAAAGATACATAGTTGAGGAGGCAATGGATTTTTGCAAATCGTATCTAAAAGGGGTTGAGGAAAACCCACGACATGAAGATGGGATCGGTAAGGGGGTACGTGGCGTCAAAGTGAAGACTATGCGCCGTGAAGAGGTGTTACAAGCACACCTCTACATCTTGAATAATATGGAAGAAGTGCAGCCTTATTTGGATGAGCATAAGAGGATCCTGAAAGAAAAGAACCCGAAAAAGAGTGACATGCAGATTTCTAACGAGCATAACAGGACATTCATTGGGTGGTTCAAAGAGAAAGTTCAAAAGGAGACCGGTGGGCCGGGTACAATAAGATGGTTAGCTGGAGGGCCTTGTTTTGAGGTTGTTACTTGGGGCTCTTTTGACATAAATGGCTATTGTTTCTACACTAAGGCTCAGGACAACAACAGCACCATGCAAAACAGTGGCGTGATGGTGGTAGCCGAAGCGATGCACTTCTCCAGTTCGAAAGATAAAAACCCACGATTGGCTTTCATGGCATATTATGGGGTAATTGAAGAAATTTGGGAAGTTAGTTACACCAAGTTCAAAATTCCAATCTTTAAATGCAAGTGGGTTAACAATAGTGCAGTTGGAGTTGATCCCCACACTGATATGATCTCAATTGATATTCACAAGGTTGGGTACAGAGATGAGCCTTTTATTTTAGCAAGTCACGCAAAACAGGTGTTCTATGTAATAGATCCCACAAATAAGCAATTGTCCATAGTGTTGCAAAGTAAAAAGCAAAAGGACCGCGCTCCCACTTTAGATCTAGATGAGATACCACCTTTGTGCACAGGACCACGTGAACCAAGTGAATTTGAATTGATAGATGTTGATGATGACCAAGTTGCCTCTAGAAATGATCATTGTGAGGGGATATGGGATAACACATAAAGTGAGAACCATTTTGAATTATCATGTATTAAGTACTGTTATTGTTTTTATTTTGTTTTTGTGAAAGTTGTTGCCTTATACCGACTCATCACATCTTTGATTTGTTAACAGGTACATCATGGCGGATGATTCTAACAATCAGGGACAAAACAATCCCCCTCGAAGAAAAAAAAGAGGTCCGACGAAGCTCACTGACATTGTTGTCCGTCATGGGACAAATGTGCAGCCTATCCATGTGGAATTTGAAGAGGACATGAATCCTATCGGGGAAACTGGCGTGAATTTCGTGAGCTACGTCGGTTTTGTGGCAAGGAATCGAGTAAGCATATTGGTTGACGATTGGAGGGAAGTCGAAAAAGACAGTAAGGATCAATGTTGGTCAGATATCTTGGTATGTTTTATCATTATCTATCTGTTTGTTCCTAATATGCATGTATTTGTTTGTTTAGTTACTCAACTGATGTGTATTTTATTCTTATTCTTTGCAGCAAAATTTTGATGTCCCAAACACCCAACAGTTCAGGGATTTTTGGTTGAACGAAGCGCGCAAGATGTGGAAGAATTTCAAGACTACCCTGACCAAAGATTACATCCGGGGGAACAAGATGGATCAAGATCCCTGTCAGACCTACCCCTCTCTTGACCCAGAGACTTGGAAGACGTTTGTTAAGAAACGATTAGATAAAAAGTTTCAGGTTTGTATAGATCTTTTACTTTGCTTCAAAACTGATGAATTTTAACATATTATATTAGTTAACTAACTTAGTTTAGTTTTCACAGGAGAAAAGCCAAAAACAAAAGGAGCATCAAGAAAAGAATATCTACAAGCACACAATGTCTCGGGGGGGTTACAAGAGGGTCGAGAAAAAGTTGACCGAGAAATATTTTGCAGAAATGGAGGAAGCGGCACGGTCCGATCCTACCATTGTTATAGAGCCTCTGCCGTCCTTCTCACGTCATACGAAATGGTCTGAGGGAAGGAAGAATAAAGAAGGAACATTTATCAATCCGGAGGTTGAAGCAGTTGCAAATTGGATTGTAAGTATTTTACTTGGTTGTTCATTCATTTAACTTGTGGTTTTATAACAAATTACCACTTATGATTTTCTGTCATTGTAGGTCGAACTTGAGCAGCTGGCTACCCAAGGGTCCTTCACACCTTCTGGGAGGATGGACATCCTGGCCACGACAATTGGGAAGCCCGATCGCCCCGGCCGAGTACTCGGGGAGCCTAGGACTGTAGGGTTTGCCAAGTATTTTGGCCGCAAATCCAAATACAACCTTAGAGAATCCACTGAGGAGATTGTGGATAAGGCTCGGGTGGAGATGGAGGCCCAATTGGGGAGCTGTTTGCTTTATCCCAACATCATATGGCAGCACAATTCGAAAGTCAGGTGGCAGCGCAGGTCCAGGAAGCTCTTTTGGGTTATATGGGGGAGCAGATCCGTGCGCAGATTGAGGCACAGGTTAGAGCGTCTACTATACAGCTTGGAATCTCATCAAATTCTTCTCACCAAAGACAGCAGGTTTGAGCATCTACTATATATTTTAATTACCGAATTCCGAGTTTGTCAATTAGAAAATTACACTCACTCTGTATAATATCATCTCCTATAGGAGTCCCCCGCTACCGGAGGTCCAAGCGGCAAAGACAGCTGCAATCACACTGTGCTGTTAGGATCAATTCGTGAGGACCAATCAAATCCCACACCAGACAATGACCCTGAAGTTGGAGGGAGTGTTATCTCCATCTCGATGTCCCTCGCCTGCGCGCGGTGGCAAAAGCTCTCCAGTTCCCGAACGCCTCCTTCATACATAATAAGCGTATTTCGGAGGACCAAGTGAAGGTGTCTGTTACAAATGTTCGAAAGAATGAGAGGGGTTCAGCTATACCTGTTCATGATAACGAAGTAACCAGACTAGGCGATGCTATGGGGGCATTCATCTTGTGGCCAAGACGACTTGTACATAAGACTCAACAAAAGGCGCCGGTTGATGTGGTATGTACACTTAATTTTTGAGATTGCTTGTTTTAATATATTACAGCATGTAAGAATATATAACACTGATTTTTTCATCACCTACAGGTCTTTCCAGATAAATATCCTTCTCTCCAACTCCTGCGGGAGATGCAACAAGTTTGCAATCCACATCCATTAAGATGCCTCCAGGAGTAGTCAGTCCAGATCGTACATATGAATTTGCGATTGATAGTGACAGAGATATTGTGGAGTTTTTGACAATGGACTGTATTGACCTCGCCTGGCTCGAATTAGCGACTATGTAAATTACTATTACTATTTATGTCTCTGCAATATTTGTACTTCTATCCTTTTATAATTTCAATTATTTTACGATAGGTACTTCCACGAGCTATGCATCCAATTAAGCACAGAACAATACAGATTCCTTAGTCCATTGGCCTTGGCGAGGAGAGATGATTTCAACAACAAGGCGGACCAGCTGAGATATGAGGATGAGATGCGGGCTTATGTCATACATCAAATGTCAGCAAATCGGGGATCTATCTATTTTGCGCCTATTCTTCAAGAGTAAGTGTGATTATTACCTTTTGCCAAATTTTTATCATTTGCACATTTACAAATGTTTTGTTTCCGTGTGGCCTTAATATTTTTAATGTCTTTCAGTAAGCACTGGTCATTAGCTGTCATTTGCCCCAGACAACATCGTTTGGTTTGGTTTGACTCCTTGAGGCATAATATAACCTCCTATTATAAAACTCTTTTATCGAAGTAAGTAGTTTTAATGACATTTTACTTTGGGTTAAATAAATTATTTTCATGTATATGTGTTAATTTTGGTTCCATTTCAGGGGCATTCAGCAATGGCATTTTATGGAAGATACCGATGAAATGAATAATCCCATCATGGTGCAAAGACCTAAAGTAAGTATTTTGATTTAAATTCCTTCAATGTTAGTAAATTGAGATATTATTTACTTTGTTATTAATTTATATTATTTCCTTTGATTTATAAAGTGCCCCAAGCAACCGACGAATAAGGAGTGTGGGTATTATGTCATGAAGTATATGTGTGACATTATTGAGAGTGACCGTAGCGGATCCTTCCCACAGGTATAAATTCTTATCTATAGCTTATTATATGATTCATACAATAAATACATATATATGATGTTTTATCTAACTTTGTATTGATCATAGTATCCATTATTGTTGCAGTTTTATGACCGAATCGATGAATTTACAGTCGAAGACATCGATGCGATTCGTGAACGTATTGCTCAATTTTTCCTTTTATATTTGATTATGTAACAATCTGAATCAAAATTATTTGCTGGTGATCTTTCCTTTCATTCGATTCGACTTATTTTCTTTGGTCTGGCCTATGTTGGTGATTGTATAGTAGTGATAGCATTTTACTGTTATGCTCTGTACATTGCTTGGAACTTGAATTTTGTGTATATTGTATTATCTATTGAGAGGCATTTAGCCACCAAAATTTGCAATGAATCAACGGGGGAATAGAAAAATTAAAAATGTTTTTTTTTAAAAAAAAACAACAACATCACACAATGTAAGATGTGTGACATGGTTTCCAGGAAACCACGTCACACATAAGATATGTGTGACGTGGTTTCCTGGAAACCACGTCACACAGAATGTTCTGTGTGACGTGGTTTCTCCGAGAAACTTACAACATCACACATAATATTATGTGTGACGTTGTTTCTCTGACTTTCTACGTCACTTCTTTTTGTGACGTTAAAAGTCCATTTTCCATGTCACTTGTTTTAATGTCCCTTGAAAAAGTGACGTGAAAACCCCCAAAATTTGTGACATTAAAAATGCCTTTTATAGTAGTGAATCTTTCACCCTTTTCATTTTCTAGCTCCACAACACCAGAATTTGAGGATCGAACAATTGTGAATGGTCCAGACCAACGGAATTTTAGCTTTCTTGAAAATAATTTGAGCTTGCAATTGTACAAGAGCACCATTTGACCAGGTTCAAAAGTCCTTGAAAGACTTTTCTTGTCATGGCACCTCTTGGTCTTCTCTATATAAGGCTTTGCATTTCCATAAGCACTGAGACGGAATTCCTCCAGCTTATTGAGTTGATGAAGTGATGGTTTCAAATCCAAGATCGGGGTTCATCAATTGATGGCTTCAAAGAAGAGCTTAATGCATTAGACACATCTAATGGTTCAAAAGGCTTGAATCTTGTATGACCATAACTATCTATAGCACACACTTTCATTAATTCTTCATCATGAATATCTTCAACGCCTTTCTCTCCCACTAACAATGCTTCTAAGGGATCTTTAACCAATGAAGCATAAAACTTCTCTTGATGAACAGAATCAAGTACATCCATAAAAGAACATTGAGGAGAATCATCTAAGATTTTCAAAGTGTTGTTCATGTTGAAACTCACTTGTTTATCATTGACCCTCAAAGTGATTTCACCCTTCTCCGCATCAATAAGGCTTCTAGCTGTAGCTAGGAATGGTCTTCCAAGTATGATCGGAATGTTCTAATCAACTTCACAATCAATAACAATAAAGTTAGGTGGAAAAATGAACTTGTCTACTTTCTCTAGGACATCTTCAATGATCCCTCTAGGACGAGAGACACTCCTGTCAGTAAGGAGCAATGTTACCGTTGTGGGTCTTACATCTCCTAAGCCCAATTGATCAAAAACAGAAGAGGGCATTAAATTCACACTTGCCCCTAAGTCACAAAGGGCTTTTCCTTGAAAGTTCTTCCCAATGTTACATGGAATGTAAGAACTCCTCGGATCTTTTAACTTTAGTTGGAGCTTTCTTCGTAGGATAGCACTACAATCTTTAGTCAAAGCCACTGTTTCAAATTCATTGAAGCTCCTCTTCTTGGACAACACATCTTTCAAGAACTTTGCATATTTAGGCATTTGCTCAAGTGCCTCGGCAAAAGGAACATTGATATGCAATTGTTTGAACATTTCTAGAAATTTCTTGAATTGCCCATCTTCTTCTTTCTTCTTAAATCTTTGAGGAAATGGAAGTGGAGGCATATAAGCTGGAGGACCATTTGTCTTTGGCTTCTTCTCTTCCACTTTGTCTCTAACCACACCATCATTAGACTTCTTAGCTTTCTTCTTTTGCTTACCCTCATCATCATCAATTAGAGGCTCTTCATATCCTTCTCTTGCATCAAGAACAACATCATCTTGGACTTCTTTGCTCACTCTACTAGGATTAGGCACATTAGGCAATTTCTTACAACTCCTTAGAGTAATTTCCTTGCATTCCTCTTTACCATCCCTCTTTGAATTGGGGATTGTATCACTAGGGAGATTTCCTCTGGACATAGTATTCATTTGAGATGCTAATTGCCCTATTTGCATTTCAAGATTCTTGATTGTCGTCTCATGGAGAGAAAGAGTGTATTTAGTCTCAACCCTTGTAGCTTCTTGAGTAGCCAAGATTTGAGCAAGCATCTTTTCTGTTTTTGACTCTTCTTCCTTAATGGGAATTTGCCTTTGTTGAACATGAAAGCCCGGTGGATGAGTAGGCTTAACCCCGGAGGAAGAAGGTTGATTCAAAGATTGGCCTTGATTCCAAGAGAAATTAGGATGGTTTCTCCACCCCGGATTGTATGTTTGAGAATATGGGTTGTTTTGAGGGTTTTGAAACTTTCCCATGTAGTTGACAGATACGGAGGCCATATAAAGCGGACAATGATTCGGAAGATGAACATCATCGCATTGCTCATAAACAACTGGAGTTGTATGAATGGAGTGCACAGTTTGAGAATTACTCTTATGCATTTGAGACTCCAACACATCAAACCACTTATTCAATGCAGAGAGAATAGTTGCAATTTGTGAAGAGGATAGAGAATCTTCTTTGGGAGTTGTTAATGGTTGTGAAGTCCTCCTATCAGTTCCTTGAGAGTTGTTAGCAGATAGTTGATCTAAGAGTCGAAATACTTCATTAACAAGGACATTTCTATACCCTCCATTTGTCATAGAGTCAACCATTGCCTTAGATTGAGGATTAAGGCGATTGCAGAAAATTTGTACTATCACTCATTTATCGACCCCATGATTAGGGCATTGCTTCATCAACATTTTATACCTCTCCAATGCCGCATAGGGGTGCTTATCAGGATGTTGCCTAAAGCTCAGAAATTCATCTTTAGCTTCCACAGACTTGTCATTAGAGAAAAAGCGAGCTCTAAATTTGCTTTCAAGCTCATTCCAAGAATTGATGGATCTTTCTAGTAAATTGTTGAACCATTCCTTAGCCTTGCCTTGTAGAGAAAAAGGGAACAACCGAAGTCTGAGAATGTCATTAGGAACTCCATTTTGCTTGAATGAACCACATACTTCCAAGAAGTACATCAAGTGCTTGTTTGCATCTTCATTGTAAATCCCATGGAACATCCCATGCAATTGAAGCATTGTGATCATCACTGGCTTGATCTCAAAAGTATGAGCTTGCATTTCAGGCATCCGGATACAAGATTGAGTACCCCTCATGTTTCTACTTGCAAAGTCATTCATAGTAGCTCTATCATACTCATCCTCTGCCATGATTTCAGATTTAGTTTCACTTTCTTCAAAGAGGTTGGCTATTTCAAGAACTACCTCCAATCAGTCTGGATCCAACCTTTGCATAGACCGAAAAAGTACCTAGAAGAAAAACAACTCAAATAAAGTATCAAACTTAAACAAAAGAAATAAGAAAACAAACTAGAAAGTGCAATTATAAACAATTTTTACAAGTTCAAGCAAAATTTAATATCACTAGCCCAGGGTTGGCCAAGGGATTTTTGCAAATACCCAGCAACGGCGGTAGGAACTTGTTTGCCGTCAATCATTAACTGCAAGCGCAAGGATCGCAAGTAGTATAAAATATCGTTTCCATGGGGATTGGGACTAAAATCTTGACCAAACATACGACTAAGTGATTTCAATCAAGTTGAACTAAGAAAATATTTTTGGGTTGTGTAAAGAAATGTTGAAAATCTATTTTTCTAAAACTAGAAAGTGATAAAAACAATGGTTCTTTTGACTTAAATTAAAGGATTAAATGGGGTCTAGGATTATTTATCCCCTGTGCATTTCATAAGACATGAAAGACTCCCTCTAAAATGGTATTTTTCATGAATATATGTATTTGTCTAGGGTTCATATGCACTTGACTAAGCACTCTCAAGTCAAAATCAAGTTTATCTTTCTATTAAAATGCACAATCTCTTGCTACAAATCATGAAAATCCCCTTTGAAAACAAACCCTAATGTGACAATGCAAGGTTAGCAAATATATCTCTATTTTACCAACAAACTTTTTATCATGTAAACTTCAAGTCAAGCATGATTTTAGCCAAGTTCTATACATGGATAAGCTCTCTCAAGTCAAACCCACATGAACAAATCAAGCTAAATGGTGGCCAAACACTTAGAAGCATGAAGAGAAGGATAAAATCATCACATATATATCATTTAATACCAAAAGAGAGGAAGAATCAAGTCTTAATCCATACAAAGGTTCAAAATAATCCTAGAATGGAAATTTAGCCACTCATAAAGAAGAATATACAAATATGGAAAATCAGAGCAGCCATGGAAGAATTTCAATCAAGAAAGAGAGAAGAACAAGAAAAACCAAGGAAAATGAGGTTGAATCTCTTCAAATCTTGGATCTCCACTTGAATCTCCTTGAAAATTTCCAAACCCTAGCTCCCAAGTAGCCCCCAAAGAAAGCCCAAGTCAAAAGAACGTGTTTGAGTGTGAGTTTTGGGTGTTTTTAAACCCTATTTTTGAGCTGGAATCTTCCACTGTGCACTCTGTCAGCATTTTGGCTGCGACCAAGAATTTTGCTTGCACTGGTTAGCCGCGGCCAATAACTCTCTGCCTAGAATTTTTCAGGATTTGGCTGTGGCCAGGAATTTTGCCTGTGCTTTTGGCTATGGCCAATAACTTTCTTCCTATTACTTTTCCTGGTTACTTGGTTACTTTGAATCTTCTTTTCTACTTCTTGCTCCTTGATTTTAGCTTCAAATACAACTCAAATGTGGCTTAATTAATTGGCTTAACCCACCTAACAAGCAATTAAAGCTACAAAAGCCAAAGTTGATAAAAAGAGGGTAACATATTCATATTTAAATCAAGAATTCAATGACTTGAACCCAAATATCAACTTGGCACATTTTCCTATCATATCTACATCAAAATACGTATAATTCCACCCAAAAAGTGTATGAACTATAGGAAAATGTGTTAAAATGGCATGAATTTCAAGAGGTTAACAGTCTCTCACGTATTGTATACTTGTTCTCTTGTTCGTTTCTATATTTTTTTAAGAATGGTCTTGTAACAAAATCACAACCCTTGACTCAATACATGCAGAATCAAAGTATAATACTTGAGTGATGAGGATCAAATAGATACATCATTATTATTATTCTTGAACGATTGAAGCATACAAATTGAAATTTATGAAATTAGCTAGAGAATATATTGCAGCTACATAAACACGACACAACATTTATCATTAATCAATTACAACATGGCCAATTGTTGAATGTTAATGGGATAAGTATAAGATTGTGAAGTATAAGAGAGCTTAGCAAGTAAAATGTTGGCGACCTCAGTAGGATGAAAAGCATCCCAGAACAAGTACTTGCCCCTGTCTTCACAAGGTTGTTGCAGAGGAAGGCATGTTATTTGTCCATTGTTTCTCCCCACTCCACAGCATCCTTTATCTATCACTTCAAATCCTGCACATTATTTATTAATTAATTACTCTCTCCAACTCTCTTTTAAAGATACAGGTAATATAATTTTATAGAATGAAAAAATTGTTAAAATTGTCCATAGAAAATAAATATGTACAAACAAAGGTAACTTGTTATCCAAAATCACATATATTTATGGCGAGAAAGCATGCAAATCATTGTTGTCCCTTTTATATTAATGGGACAAAAATAGAAAATAATGCTAAATTAAGTAATTAATGCGACAAAGATATAAAATAATGTTAAAATATTAAGATGAAGCACCATTTCTCTTTTATATTAGTAGGAATATGCCATCCTTTAAAATTTATTTTTTGAAGAATACATTAAAAACTCTAATCAATCACTATTTTCACAACTTCGTAACCCGATTTCCTGCTCATATTCAATTTATATATATATATATATTAAAATTTTTAGTTAATAGTTAATTTTCACTCCAATCCACTTTTCTAAAAAGAGTGTTACAATTTAATATAATTAAAAATAGGCACATCTGGATTAGCCAAATTAAAATAAGTTGAATTAGCTAGTTCAAATGAAATGTACACCAAATCCACTTCCTGTGATAATTGATAATGTAATTTTCTATATTCACAAGAGTAAATTCCTATAATTAGAAAGTTATAGATACCTGATTGAGTTCCCATATTATTCATTTACAAATAACTTGTGAGATTAACAATTATGTCATGTAATATTAACATCTAGCAAATTAAAATGGGTATGAAAATGTCAATAATTTTCTTACAAGATACCCATATTTCAATTTTTCCAAACACATTAATTAAGAATACATAAATGTAAATAATATAATATACTGAAGATGAGATCAAGAGAGACGTACCATAGGATGATCCATTGAGATACAAGTGTTGACTGGTTTGATAGAAATCTAAGTATACAAACTTGGAACCATGAAGTCGGCCATTATTGAAAGTTTGAACCAATCTGCGAAGGCCAGTGTTGAAGAAGGAGATGGCATTGTTGATCTTGTCATTGCATCTGCTTTTGTTGTTGTTGCTGTGGAAACGAGCAAGCTCATATGGAATGCACCCTATCTGCCCTACAGCTGTTACTATCACCTTGCGAGCTCCCAGTGAATACAATTGCTGATATCAAATTCAAATAAACACCATAAATCATTAATCAACTTGTAATCTAACTGGTTCAATCATAAAAATTGAGGCGCACTTACCTTTCTTTTTTTTTTGGTTTCATGTCTGGTCTGACTTTTTTTTAATACATTGTACTATACATGATTTGGATCCAGTCTAATGCTGCTTTTACGTTTTAGTTCATTTCTAATATTTGAAAATATCCTTATTATTCATTTTGAGCTGTCATTTAAGATGTGTAAAAGAGGTTTTTTGGTACGAGGAAGATGGAGGGAGAATTTTTTAGTAGGATTTAAAACTATCATAGAACTGGATGTTAAAAATTTTTAGTAGTTTCTGACTCTTTTATATTACAGCTTCTTCTAGTTAAAAGTTTACAACCCCTCTTTTCCAATTCTTATAATCCAAGTTGCAAAATTTATCCCTCCTCTCCACTCCAAAACCCACGTACCAAATAGCCCTAAATTAAATATACATATATATAAATGATAAAGCTCTATAGTGTTAAAGTTTATATAGCTTTGAGTTGGGCGAAGGTGCACAAATGCTCATATAATTTGTTCTAAGGTGCATCCAACAACGTGAGGCTTTTTTGGCCCAAAAGTGCCCATCACTGACAGCGTTAAGTTGTTCAAAGTTTGGGAAAATAAAATGTGCAGGAATATCCATGAGGTTTAGTCTGAAGTGCACCCGACTTAGTAAACTTTTTTTGGGCCCAAAAGTGCCGACGTATTTACCAAAATGGTTTCCTTAGTACCTATACTGTTACTTTCCAAGTGTTAGGCAGGAAAAATACACTACTACAAAAAACAGTATTTACGTCCCCATTTCACGTCTCTTTTTTAAATATGAGATGTAGAAAAAAGCGGTGGCAAAACTGTAATTTTTTACAACACTTTCAACGTCTCTTTTTTATTATGAGACGTGGAATCTCTTAAAAAAACGCGGTAAATACAAAATTACAAAAATAAAGGCGGGATGTTTATAAAAAAGGGAAAAAAATGATTTTCCACGTCTCATATATTTTATGAGACGTGGAAAGTATTGAATTCACGTCTCATAAAAGATATGAGACGTAGATACTTTTTTCTATTTTTTTTATTTTTTTTAAATGAGATTTCACGTCTCATATCTAATATGAGATGTGAAAAATATGGAATCTACGTCTCATATCTTATATGAGACGTAGATACTTTTTTCTATTTTTTTTTTAAATGAGATTTCACGTCTCATATCTAATATGAGACGTGAAAAATATGGAATCTACGTCTCATATCTTATATGAGACGTAGATAATTTTTCCTTTTTTTTTAATTTTTTTTAATGAGATTTCACGTCTCATATCTGATATGAGACGTGAAAAATGTGGAATCCACATCTCATATCCGATATGAGACGTGGATTCCTTTCAAATAAAAAAAAAGCACGCACACACACACAATAAGCCTCTCTCCCTCATCTCATCTCCCACATCCCATCGCTCTCCGCCTCTCCCCCTCTACTCGCGCCTTTCTTTCCTTTTTTCTCCTTCCACCGCCGTCGCCATCTCCTTCCACCGCCGTCGCTGTCTCTATCACCGACAAGGATGATCTCATGGAGGACGGTTTCACGGAGGCGAGCAAATCGAGCGAGGGAGGTCGGAGTATAAAACCTAGGTGAGCTCTTTTCTCCATTTTCTCCCTTTTCTGGTCTGATTCGAGTGAGGGAGGGGGGAGTCAAATCGGTTTTTAGAGTTCCTAAACTCATAAAACTGAAGCTTGGGCTTCTATTTAAAGGTTTTGAGGGAAGATTTTGAGTAGTGGCTTCGATTCTTGCCCTTCTGATTCATTGGCTTCCCCTCCAATGATTTTGTTTCTGCTGGCGTCAATGGTGATTTTAAAACTGCCGATTAGCGAACTGCCGATTCGTGACCCTCTTGTGCGCAGTGAAGCCGAAATTTCGAGCTTAAATCAATTGGTTTTATTTATTCTGTCATTTTAAGCAGTTACGCGTTTCCAAATGTCATTCATTGGTGATTAAATCTGTTGCCTGGGTATTGTTACTTCAGGTTCCGATTTTAACTCCTGCCACATTCAGATGGATACAACCAAATAATTAATGGATAATTTATATTTCAGATGATTTGATTCGTAAAAATCTCTGGGCTCGTGAAATGCATGTATGCCTGATTTGATTTTTTATTTCCTGTACGAACGTATGGAATTTCGCAATATAGCAGCTTAATCTTTGTCTTCCTCATGCGCTCTTCAGTTGCAATAGTATTCATGCAAATGTTGGAAATTAAGGGATATGTTTCATTGCACTCTTAATTGGTTTGGTTTTCGGTACTTCTTTGGTATGGTTCTCCGTGGTTGTTGAGCAAAGTCAATGACAAATATATATTGATTCTTGATCTTATACTGTAATCTGCAATTTTGCGTAGTGGAGTATGATTTGGAGTGCTCTGTAGGTTATATTGTTTTGTATACATGGTAGCTTCCCGCTGTTGTTCTCTCCAATTTTTTATTGCATTGTTTTAGGTTTAGCTTGTATCTTGATGTAATGTTCAAAAACATCTGCAGAGTGGTTAAGTTGGCAGAAGTTGGTTTCGATTAGTTCAAATGGGGGGTGGACTTAGAGTGCTGCATTTGGTTAGGCCATTCCTTTCGTTTCTCCCCGAAGTTCAGACTGCTGACAGGAAGATTCCTTTTAGGGAAAAGGTTATATACAGATGGATACTTTAAGCCCAGAGATTTTTTAAAGTTTGACAACATTAATTAATGGATAATTTATATTTCATAATTCTTACCAGCATACTGAATTATTTTGCAGGTCTTAGCTGATGTGGTTGAAGGCTCTCCGGATGCCAAAAGGATGGTATGTGATTCATTTAAGCATTGATCATTTGTCCTCAATGGTTTTTGTTGGACATAATTTACAGAGAGAAGATGAACACTCTTCCCTTGCTAACCCATCTCAAGGACCTTTGCCTGAGAGTTCTAGCTCTGGTTTGAGTATGGTGCAAGGCAATGATGGTAATTCAATTCCTTGTCTTGTGAAGGTAACAACTATTCTCTATCTGCCCCTCTTTAAACTTCTTGTAAAATTTATTGATGTGCAATTTTTTGTTATTTATAAACGGCTTTTATTCATTGTTAATATTTTTTTTTAAGTTCTCATAGTTTGCCCCTTATTTTCATTCTTTTCTGGCAGATATATGATACTCCAGAATCTGACATAAAGCTGAATGATGTATTTGAGTTTGTGGGTGTCCTTGCATATAATGTTGATCCTCTTGTAGACACCAAGGATCAAAGTTGTATTATAACATTTTTGTAATATTAGTTTAGATATAAATAATAAAATTAGTTTGTTTTTTCATTTTAAGTGTTGTATTTATATTATTCTGATAAAATTATTGGGTTCTATTTTTTTGGATTGGGATTAATCATACTAATTAAAAAAATATTTTTTTTAAAAAAAAGACTTTCCACGTCTCTTATTTGAAAAAGAGACGTGAAAAGTCTCACTTTCCACATCTCATTTATGAAAAAGAGACGTGGAAAGTGGCCAGTTCAACACTTTCCAGGTCTCTTTTTCAGAAATGAGACGTGGAAAGTGCCACTTTTCACATCTCATATTTAAATATGAGACGTGGAAAGTGGCAACTTTTCACGTCTCTTTTTCAAATAAGAGACGTGGAAAGTGCCGACTTTTCACGTCTCCTCAATCCACGTCCCAGCAAAAAGAGACATGAAAAGTCCAAAAAAAGAGACGTGAAAAGTGTTTTTTCTAGTAGTGATACACAATATCGGGGTGAATTTGGTATTTCAATAAAAAAAAAATTCAAAAGTTTAAGTTTAAAATCAATTTTTAAAAAAAGATAAGAAAGAAATACAGTATTGAAATCTAAGGCAAATGCTTGCAGATCAAACAGAGTATATAATAAACACTTAAACTTACATAAATATAGAGAAATAGATAATGAGGATTTGAAGTCCAAGGCAAATACTTATAGCTCAAATTTTTCTCTGTAATTTTAAGCTTCAATCTTCCTTCATCAATGGATATATATATAGGCATTTGAGAATGCAAACAAATTTTGTGCAAAATTTGCCTAAGATTTCAATACTCTGTTTCTTTCCTATTTTGTTTTTAAAAATTGCTTATGAACTTACAGTTTTGAAAAATATTTTATTAATAACTACATGAACACTTTTAGGGGAAAAATACTTCATGGTATTGGGTACACTTTGGACCAAACTTCATAGATATTTTTGCATCTTTTATTTTCCCTAACTTTGAAAAACTTAACGCCGTTAGTGTATATTGATGGCATAGATACTTTTGACCAATTTTGGTAACTACGTAGGTGCTTTTGGGCCAAGAAAACTTCACGGTGTTGGGTACACCTTAGACCAAACTCATGGGTATTTTTGCACATTCGCTCATTTGAGTTAAGATATACTGTTCAGACTAAAAAACAAAAGTTAAGATATAATGTTAAGCTCATTTATATGATTTGATGAGAATGCAGACACCATGTGAAAATGAACAATTAGACTAAAAATGAGGTATTTTCGGGTAAAAATGACACATTACAAGACTTTCATATGGGTCTCAATATATATGGTTATGTGACATCATCTAACCCCGTCTTAAAAATGACATATTTTAGGTAAGGTACATAAAAACCTCTCAAAGTATAATTGATATGTAAAGTACCCCCCGAAAATTTTAGATATGAGCATACAATTAAGTGATGTAGAAAATTAACCGTACATGGGAATTGTGTTGCATAAATATAAAATTTTCGAGGTTTCATTGTAAAGTTTCAAAGGTTACAAAAGTACGTGGAGTTATGTTGGTGTGAAGCAGATAATGCTCCCACATCGGGTTAGAATCGACAAAAGTACGTGGCGTTATGAATAATTTAGCTAGCTCAAAATGAGTAATTAAGAATGATAACTTACAGTTAACTGGCGAGAGTAATCTTGAAGGAGAAGATTCGCAAAAGCTTTGGCAGTATAATCAGAACTGGTTGTATAAAACTCAGGCATGAAATAGTTGTTAAGATAATCGTTGCTTCCCATTCCAGAAAAGTATATGCATTTGCTTAGATAGCTATTCATTGATGCGTTGTCTCCTCTGAAAAACCTACTCAACTCTCCCACTGTATTTGCAAAATTTGCCACTTGTTCATTCATTGTTGTGCGAGCACCCTGCAAATATATATATATATATATATATATATTCGTTACTATCAGATAAGCATCCCCAGCTTGTGTATCAATTGTACTGATGCTACATGTATGAGCTATATATATAAACCATATAAAAATTGTTAAAGTTACCTGTTTTATAATAAATGTGTGTTGGCAATGGTTTCTTTAAATACCCCTTTAATCCTTTGCATAAGGAAATATCATCATGGGAAAATAATTATAAATTTGTGAGCAAAGCGGATTGAAGTTTTGCATTTAGAGCATATTTGGTAGGAATTAACTAGAGGGAAAATCTTGATGATTTTGATTTTTAAAAAAGGAACTTGAATAAATAAGGTCACACGCTTTTGTCTGATTTCACTCTTTTATCTTATATTTCTAATAAAAAATTATATCCCACTTACTCATTCCGTTTAAATTAAACTAATTAAAATTTCTATTTCCAACGATTGCATCTTTAAAATCAATATAATATTTCTATTATTAGTAATGCCTTTTTGTCTTTGATTCAAAACAAAAATTAATTAATATTTATCATCTCCTCCCCACCATTTCGATCCTACGTGCCAACTGACAAATATCAAAATAAAACCATCAACTAATTTTCACATGAATTTAGGATTTAGGACAAATGGAATATAAAATGACAATTTAAAACTATAGGATAATGATAAAATATGAGTTAAAATGAATATGTACTCAAATATGTACCAGATTGGATCCAGTTTCTTCTCTGATGCCAGATGCTCCAGAAGCATAATTAGCCCCTCTTAATAGTTGAGGTCCCCTTGTTCTCGCGTATGGTGGAATGTAATTTGGAAATCCCATGAGCTGGGCTGTATTATTCAAATCCATTATGAAAGAAGATTTTTCTTAAAAAAGTGAATTGTAAATTACTTGTTGTTCTAAGAAATTATTTACTCACAAGGATCCTAAACAGTTATTCATTTATAATAAGGACTCCTTAAACAAGGTTTGATTTTGGTCCATTAAATTTATAAAATGTACGTCTAGACCTTTAAACTAGCTCCACCAACAAAAGATTCTAATGAAAAAGTTTTGAATAATGCCAACATTTTTAAATATTGACATATTAAATTTAATTGTTAAAATATTAAGTGTTACTCCCTATGTCTCTTATTATAAAATTTTCATAATATAACTGTGTGATTCAAATTAATAAATACGTGGGGAATATACTTTTTTTTTTTCAAATATTCCTTCATTTATAGGTAGGTAGGTAAGAGTTGGAAGGGGTAGGATTTCTCTCGCAATCCTTTTAATCATTATCTTTTCATAATCTCATATTTACCGCTGGATCGATATATGTAATATTTTATTAATCTATTGTTAAAATATTTTTTATATTAATTTTTCATAAACAATTATACACAATCTATCTGGATCAAAACTTAACATGTTGAAGTTATTTATTTATACATTAAAATATTATAATAATAATTAATGAGATAATACATCTGTACTATTCATTTTTTAAATCTAATGATGAAAGAGAAATTATGAGAAGAAAATGAGAAAGAGAATTATGTTTTAATAAGGATAAAATGGATAAAATTGCATTGAACATCTAAAAAAACCAAAGGGAATATGATAAAAAGGGATAAAAAAGTAAAACATCAATTAAAATAACTTGTTAGAATTTAAAAATTAAGAATATATTTCATAAAATTAATTAGATCACATCATCACAAATGCTTTTAGTTGATCACATCATCACTCCCGGTAATGTTTTCTATTATTGGGATTGAAATTTTTTTGGACAAAAAAATCCTTGGTTATGATAATTTTCAGACCACATTGCCCCCTCTTATTTTTCTCCTAATTAAGTTAGCGTAATCTTCTTATAACCTCTTGTATGTTCAGCTTTCCCTTGAGTTGCCGTCGTCGCTCTTGTCCTAATTCTCTCCTAGGCTCCTAGCACTGATAACTTATTCCTCTGCTGTATTTTGCTTTTCTTCAATTTGTTTGATTTTTTTATTGCTATATATGCTTTTTATTTTGTTTCTGGATCATCTTCATTCTTTTGTATGTTGTGGGTATGATGCACATCCCGATGTTGAACCAATAAAATTCAACCTTTTAAATAAACTTGTGTTTTACCCTTTCATCCAAAAAAAAAAAACTTGTGTTTTACCCCAACCCATTGTAGGTAGGCAGCCATGGTTTTGCTTTTTTGGGAGTGTCAAGTTTGAGGTTAGGGGAGGGGTACAATTGTCTTTCTGAAATATTAATTATTTATAATTAAAAATTAATAAATCCAATCCCTTCAAATATTACTTCACACCAAACATAATTTAAGATCATTGTTCCCACCTCCTATACCAATCTCATTACCAATGCCAATCCCATTACCAATCCATCAAAATTCATTCCTACATACCAAACATAACAAAAAGTACACATTTGCCTAAAAATATAATGAAGGGTAGTTATATAACAATAAAAGAGACACAATGAAATGCAAAAACTATAAGCTACGTACCTAAGGCATCAACAAAAGTTCGACCATTGGTGAAGCGACCAGTGGGACCAAGAGGGAAGTCAATGCCATAAGGACGATAATTTGCCCTAGAAAGAGTTTGAATACCATTGTTATTGCCATTGTCAACCAGAGAATCTCCAAATATGTAAAAACATGGCACTTGTTGCTGTGGTGGACTGATCTGTGAAAACCCTCTCTCACTTAACCAAACCCACGTACTCAAAACCAAACCTAAAACCACAACCATCTTTCTCATCTCTCAATGTGTACTTATGATTTGACTAATAATATAGTTCAATACACTATTGTACATCCTGATAAATGTCAATGTTACGCTTCTTATATATAACGTTCTGGCTTGAGGACATTATAATGATATTAGTGGAGTTCATGTGATGTCGATTGGTTTGGGAATGAAAAGAAAAGGAAGAAGAAGCTTTTTCAGTTGCGATTCACGTTTTGGATCAGTGATTAAACTGTATATGCACTATATCACGTGATTTCATTGCCTTGAAATTAAATTACTCACCGGAACATATATATACACACACACCAGAAGCATATTTTTTTAAAAATGGTATATATATATATAGACACACACACCAGAAGCATGATATTTTTTTTTAACGGCTGGTGACGCCTATACGTGTGTGTGTGTGTATGGGTGTGTTTGGATCAGTGGAGGTGGTGGCAGCAAGAATTATTTTTTTTTTTCAAATACAACTTTGGTAAATTTAAGTTAGGGTAAAAGTTAGATAGTGTAATAAGATTATATTTGGACTGACTTTTGTTACAAAATTATATTGACAAACTAAGCTTGTTTGGATGATAAATGGAAAAACAAGTTTATATGTAAAATGAGGAACCAGTTTCCTACTCATCAAAAAGATGAGTAGAGAGAACTAGGCATATCTAAACCGGTTAGATCTCATCTGTATGGTCTATATTTGATTTTAGATTGTATATGAATGAAAAAATATTTTTCACATTTGAGATTTTCTATCTCTTAAAATATTATGTGATTTTAGATTTCATATCTAAACGGATCCCGTAAAATGATTGAAACGAGCATGGATTTTATTATATAATGTGGTAATCGAATACAAATATTAAAAATTAAAATAGATAATGTATTACTACAATTTAAAAAATACTTCAATTCTTAAATTTAGGGAAAATTTTCAAATTACAGTTTTAGTTACAAAATTTGAGTTTTGATACTTCATGTGCATACAAATTTATTAAGTTATGTTTACCAATTAAATTTTGAATGGGAATTTTTGCAATTTTCTCTAAATTCATTTTCCCCCTTCTTTTTATACTTTTATAAGGTTTAATAGAATATTTAATTTTTTCAATAAAATAATGTGGAGCCTCTTTTCTCTCTCTTCATTTAAAGACAATACATATTATAAGATAAAACGACTTACAACCAAAAACCAAGTACATTAACATTACATCTCAATTGATGATGGGCCCTTGATAACTTGAAACAAGAACATGATATAAACTTAGATAAATATTACTTAAACTTAAAAACATAATAGAATTAGATAAATAGTACTGAAACTTAAAAACATAATAGAATCTTTTCTCTTTTATTTGTTTTTGGTAAAAAGACAAAATGATATTAAAGTAACCAGAGTTTACAATTTAGCAATAGTTAAAATGATGAAATGAGACCTTGAAAAATTATAAAAGAAATACTTTGAAGAAACCCTATCGTTAACAACAAAGAAGTTAAAAAGCATAGACAAGATTTCCTGCCAAGTGATGTTAATGTTTGATGAAGAATTTGCCCATGCATGAGAAAGCATGTATCCACAGTGAGTGGTTGATACTGATGAAGATCTTAGATCGTATAAGGCATGTGTTGTGGATTATTTAGAAGAGTGCATTATGATAGCACTTGGAGACAACATTGCCCAATCGTTTTTCTCTCTCCTCATGCAACCACACCGTGCTTATACCAATTTAACCGTATGTTTTAGAAAAAATCTGGCTCCAAATACAATCTATATCAATGGAAACATTTGACGTGCTCACATTTTTTATATGGCTATTTGATAAGTCAAATTCGAGTACTTTTAGGCTAAATTGGGTTTCGGCCGAAAAAGGCTAAATAGGGTGTATATCTCTCAAAAGTACTGTGCGCCTTACCAACGACTTAAATTTAAAATCTTATATTTAAGTGGCCAACATACCAACCATTAGAACAAAAACAAACATTTGGTATGTTCTAGTATAAATTTGAATTCAATATTTTTTGAATTATTAACTTTCAAAATCTTGAATAGGATAGAGAGACTACCAAAAAGGGTCATAATATAATTTAAATATGGAAAATTAATTTTTAGATGCTTAATTATAATTTACTTCAATTTTGAATACCTTCTTATAATTCATTTGAAATTTAAAATGCCGAAAAAACCAAAATAACGACTACGTGATGATAAGGAGCAACTTATTAATTAACTACAATAACAATAATTATATCATTTAGGAAACGGAGAGAGTAGCATGCCATTCCTCGAATTCGCATCCTCATGTAAGGTCTCAAAAGAACTTGCCACAAAACCATGAGCGAGAATGGCTGCAATAACAATAATTAAGGTAGTCATAACTTATTTTTTTTATGTTTTTTTCCAATACATAACTTAATTTTAAATTAAATAATCGTTAAGAACTTTAAAGAAATCAAATCATTTCAAGGAATATTTTGAGATGTTATGCGTCTTTCTTCCAAGTTTTCTCCACTTGATGCTAAGTTTCTGTAGGAGTTTGGGCGTACCTGGAGTCCTGTAGACTCGCTTGGTACCCACACGAAATCGGAGCACCAATTTGAACTCCGAATACGTATACAACAGATGCACATAGGAGAGGAAGATAAGAGACTAGGAAGAAACAAATCTTCTGTTTTCTATGTGAGTTGTTCTCTTCCCACAAACCCCTTAATTTATAAATAACGTACAAACAGACATATCCCTTCTGGAAAGTCATATAATTTGAATTTGAAATTATTAAGGGGAAAATTACTCAATTTATCCCATATCTCTCCTTCATTACATGTTTGCCCCAATTCTCATTGGGCATTACATATTAGCCCTAATTCTCATTGGGCTTGGGCCCTTACCCACCAAGGGTGCATTAGGTATTTCCCTACATCTCCCACTCACACTTGGTGAGTTGGATGTTATGGGTCAAGTCTCTTTCTCTTCTATCCTTCTTTTATACTAAGTGCTCTGTCGTAACCGCGTAGGCACGACGTCTCCTTTTAGGTGTCTTATACTAGAAATCCCTTTTATAGAGATCATCACAAAACAACCTTGCAATGCAGCTCGATCATTTTGATATAGTGCCTCAGATATCCTAGATTTACACAAACACACTTCTCTCATGGCCAATCTAATCCCTTTAGAATCAAGATAAAACTCAGATTGCCTTTCTCATATGCAGTGTCCACACTTATGAAATTAGCACACTAATATCATAATGGACCGGTCTCAGACACTAGCATAAGTGTGTGTATTTAAGGTAATCTTCCTTTCGCCCAAATATCACTTCAATATGAATTAATCGCTTTCCTAACGTAACACCTTTAGATCGCATTTATCATGACCATAGGAATATACGCTAAGGTAGCAGACACTAAAACATATTTCCATGACATTGTCAAAGTCAAAGGACATCAAGAAAGTATGGAACCTTTCTTGGACTCACACAGCAGTGAAACAGGGATCCATTCACTGCTTCCAGTTTGCGGTAATCTTAGCACATGCGGTATGAATCGCATACTACGATGTTACTCTTTTTCTATAAGAGCGTACATCGATTTAATTGTGTCATCAACACCGTACAGACTTTAGTATAGAAACACACAGTATCTAAACCCAAAATTCTTCAACTCTTCTCGCATTGTATGACGTCAATTTTGAAGAATTTTGTTGTCTGGCTACAGGTATTACGGATGTGGGTATCCATAATTCGATCCATATGTGTATAATCACGGATCTCATCTCAACTTGCTACACTTTTGAGTCGAGACGACATATAGTTTGTGTTTCTTCTCTACCATATCAGTATTTTCACTGCTATACTGGTGAACACATTGTCTTATCTTTGCACACTACTCCTGAGTGTCAAAGGCAGTCGTTCGTGTGAGAGAGTCGACCTCATCAACCTGTATGACAGACTAAACATTGTATACTATCACATACACATGTAAAGCCTTAATGAAGTATCCATTACTTCATATCCTATGCTTGCCGAAGGATTTATCATGTTTCACATGTATATCCTTGGCCACAGGCTTAATTAGGGGCATAGGAACTTGTTGTTTATTAACAACCTTATGTGCTACAACACATCTCACATATTTATCTTTGCATTTTACTCATGCTATGATACTTAGGGTCTTTTATTTAGGCAATGGTCATAGTGTTTTCACAATGCATTAACACTAGGTTTGAATTCTCATTTCAAATCCAAGATGTTCTTCTAGACATCATCAACCATATAGAAATATGTACTACCACAGTAAGTACTTTTAAATGCGCATAACTATCTTTCCCTTTAAATTATCTATAAGCATTTTTGTGGAGCCATCAAATGCCTCTCACAATGGTTGGACTAGTACTGACTTACAAAGTCCTACCACAATGGATATATGATATTTTACACATTATTATGTACATTGAACTACCAACAACATTTACATGGAGACCCTTTTTCATTTTACTTCCAAGTTAGTTCAGTCTAGGGATATTTATCAAGACTCAAACACTCTTGAAGTCACCAAGGTATTCATGGGATCACATTCATTCTAATTGGACCGCTCAAGAATTTCCATTATATAACTCTCTTGTGACAGAGAATGGAGTCTGCTTGAGGTATTGACAAAACTCTGATTTGTATGGTTTTTATATACCTAATTTGAGGCAATTAACATGATTGAGATGCGATATTGGTCTGATAATGCCTAATGTAGAACTTAGACTCTCAGGTGAAATTAGTGTTAGATTAGGGTTAATTAGCCATAATTGTAGATTAATTTGTATGAATTGGTTTATAGGGCTATTTGATCCTTGTTTAGTCTTGTTTCCACTTGCAGGGTCGCTCAGGACCAAAAGATTGGACCCGGGACGAAGAAAAAGGCCAAACTAAGAGGCAGAACTAAAGGCACCTCGCCGCGGCGAGACAGATGGTGAGAAAGGCCTAATTTTGGTAGAGAAGACATGAGCTCGCCGTGGCTTCGCCGCGGCGAGAAGGCCTAGAAGTCCAGAAGCATTGTCACCTCGCCGCGGCGAGATGACGGCGAACGCACGATTCTGCAGAATATCAGCACGCAAATTTTGGCCTAATCCGGATCCAACTTGAAACTCTCTCACTTGACCCAACTTGGGGGAGATAAAACACGAAATACACACCCCATTAGGGCAGATTTTGGAGTCCCAAACCCTAGCCTCTCATTTTCCTCTCATCTCCATCTTCCATCTTCCATCTTCCACCTTCTTCCTTCAAATCCTCCATGGTTTCTCAACTTCCACTCCTTGCTGGTGTTTTCTTCTTGGAGGACAGCAGCTAGGCTCCACCATTCTTGGTGATGGGAGCCAAGGGATGAGCTCGAAGCTTAAATAGGGGAGTTTTTCTAGTTCTAATCCTTCTTCCCCTTGTTGTATTTATGCTTTTCTAGGGTTCTAGGAATATATTTATGACATTTGGTTGTGTTCTTCATTTCTATATGTTGTATAAGGGTTGGAAACTATTTTATGTTGTTTCTTTCTTGTTGAATACTTGACATTGTGCTATATTAACTTTGAGTTTGATGAAATTTATGGGTTCATGATTTTGTTATTCTCTTTGTGAAAATTATGTGCTAATGCAAGGTGGCTTGGTTAGTGGATCAAAAGTGTTAAGTGGTTTTGCATGAATGAAATGGCATAGGAATTAATTAATTGTGTTTAGACATTGGGTAATTACTCTTTTCAACCTTAATCTTTGTTTGGGTGGCCATCAATGAATTAGGGTTAATTGAGAAATCAAGTGCAATTGTGGGGTGGCCCAAATTGTGGATTTAAAGTCTTGCATGATTGGTTAGTTCTTGAATTTTTCAAATTGCATGAGTGGCATTGGACTTCAATCCTAGAGTCTTGATTTATTATTTGGGGTTCCAGTAATCGATTAAATTCTAGGATTAATTAAGTGGCAATTCGGGGTCCCGGTTGTTGGATTAGGAGCCCCTTACGATTAGCAAATTCATATTGATTTTGAACTTAATCAACTTAGGTTAAATTAAGTAATGTGCGGGGTTCCGGTATTAATTAAGTTAACCTAAGCCTAGCCTAGAGGGGTTCCTCTAGGGGTCTTTTGAAAATCAACAAAAACTCCCTAAAAACCTTTAGAAGCAATGAATCCCGAGGTTTCTATTCATCAAGAATGATTCCATCTTCATCCTCCTCCAAATCTCACTTTTATCTTATTTTGTTTTACTTTTGAACATATCATACCTTTTGCATCTTTTCTAAATAAAAAACAAAATACAAAACTTTTTACCCGCTTTTGTTAGTTTGTATATTAGCTACTAGGTAATCTTTTACGTTTAGACTCCTCAAGTGAACGACACCCGGGGGTTAGCTTCCACTATCCCCTTGGTTCTTATTTTCTTGAAGGGCGGACCCAAGGGCGCGCTACACGCACACACTTGAAAGAGATCGGTGCTCTTCAGGTATATCTTTGGATCTTAACTCCAAAAATATACAATGATTTACCCATGTTCTTAGTACCATTCTTTAATAGGCACTTTCAGAATCAAACTATTTTGGTCAATAGTTCATCATCCACTTAAAGGATAATATCACAAACTGCTTAGTTATGGTTTCTTCAACCAGAAAAATAAAATTATAATAGGTTACCACTTATACGGAACCTTAAATACCATTGTTTGGATGATTGCTTCAGTCCATGAATTGACTTATGCAAAAATATGTAATATGAGGTCATTACTTTGTAAACCTCAAACATATATTGTAGTGAAATCTAATAGCCAAAGCATATATATTTATTCATCCAAATCACAACTCAAAATGAAAGTTTCACATCCACTTGATGTAAATCTAAAACCAAACAGTCAGCCATTCCCAAAATGAGTATGATTTTAAGCACATAATATATGTGAAGGTATTCTCACAATGTATACCTATGTATACCCTTCTGTAACCGAAAGAGTCTTGTGTTGTTAATTGATATAACCAACTTGCTCTTAATCTTGAGAATTCATTTGCTTACAAATGAGCTCTCTTCATTGTGGTGGATCAACTAACTATCAGACTTGATTCTTTCTCAAAGAATCTAGGTCCTTTTATTGCTTTCTTCCATTACTTCTAAGAAGTAGGTAAGGCCTCTTATACAGAACACTTTTAGGTCTCTTTAATGACCTTTCACAAGCTCCCACTTACATAGGAAATTGAGGACTTTAGAGCTTGTTCCGTATTGCCTTATCACTGTGTCTCATAAAGAGATACAGAGAAACACAATGTGAAGAGTTTCACCATTGTTTGGAAAAAACTTGCTCATAATAAATATGGTTCCTTTCAATTCTTTTCAGATACAAATCCATCTTCAGTTTGACTTATAAAAATGTCACCATAATACGCTCCCACTTACAACGACTATGAGATCGTGTAATTGACCTTTATGGCCTACGGGAACTCAAAAAACTTGATTTACTCTTTGACCATAATTCATGTGGTTTGGAAAAAACCACTTAGGAGGGCACATGGTTAAGTATAAAGTTTGTATCTCCCTTAAAGAGAAAACCATACTTGATCAATCAAATATGTGTACTAATCCACCAAAGGTGGACTAAACAACACTCTCCCACTCACTTTTGGTGGGTTAGCTTGAACTATTTTATACATGACCATGTTTAGTAACATTTCATTACGCCTCCTAACAACTCCATCTGGTGACAGAGTATGAAAGATCATTGAACTGAATAAATATCCCTTTTTATTTATGATGCTCACTGAAAATGGTCAGGAACAACCTATATTAGTGCGTAGAATTCTTAAATTCTTTATGCGCTTTATTTTCAACTTTATTCACTTATCGTCTAAAACGCTTGAGCTTCAAACTTGTGTGAAATAAAGTAATGATAATTACGTGAGTAATCATCAACTAAGGCAATATAACCTCCGTGTCATGCCCTCACATTCATTGAACCATATAAAATCAGCTAAAAGAATAGCAATATTTTCTCTATCTCAGTTCTCTTACTGAAAAACTTTTCTTATCGCTTTACCTACTAGAAACTTCCCTATTGGGTGATGAACATAGCATTCTTGAAAATGCCAATTCAAATTATGTGTCATAGTCCACCATGACATGGATTCAAGTCAACACTTGAATTAGGGTGGTAAAGAAGTCATGCACGTAAAGATTACCAACAATGTCGGGAAAACAAAGAAATCTCAAGAAAGACTGGAACACAAACAACTAATTTTGTCATGAAAGTCGAGATGGTTCATTTAGAACCCATGAACCTGGTGCATGAAACAATGAACTTGTAGGCTCTAATGCCTTTCACCTCAATTCTCACATCATTACCAATTTAAAGCCTTATTCTTGAATTTGATAAATGACAACATTTAATAAAGGATCTTCGATCCTTATTCCTTTAGTCTATGGAGCTTAAGTCTTTTCCTACTCACTATTGACAGAACAAAAACCATCTCAAAATGGTTTATTCTTAAGTAGGAAAAGAATTTAACCTTAATTATGCCATTCCTCTCCTTAAAGAGTTTATTACTCCTATGATGTCAGGGTAGTCTTCACATTCTCTTTTGTAGAACCTCTTACCCTTATCTCATTCAGGTTTATGGTATTAGGAACGTGCTACCTCTACAGTATACTAGCCCAAAAGGTTTGGATACCTCTAGACATCCATGTTCAAATTCCATGTACTTTGATACATCATTAAAAGTAACAAAGTTTTCATTTTGGTTTAACCTAACTTTCATGTGCTCCCATCAGGAAATGAGCGCCCTTATGAACAACTTGCACTCATTGTTCATTCGACAATATATAATCAACTTCCTTCAATCTCTTTGTATTGTTGGTTATCTAATGTAGATGTTGTCTCATAAAAGGCGTTAAGCCTCAAGTTATATGTGTCAAACTTAATTGACAACTCTTTTCATCTTGTGTAATGGAAGTTATGCGAAAAAATTTCCTTTTACACAATTCGCATGGCTCTTTGTTGTTGGATTTCTATCATGCTTGCACTCTATAGGATAATTTATGACACACTATTCCCTTTTCGAGCCATGCAGGTCTCATGCACTACTACAGAAAGGAGTTTTCATGTCTGTTATTTAGGGGTTTTAATGTCACTTTTTTATGTGACGTTAAAAGTAGTGACTTAGAAAAAATGGGTATTTTACGTCACATAAGATATGTGACGTGGAAATTCTGATTTTCCACGTCACAAGTTATGAAACAAGAGACGTAGATAAGTCGCTGAATCTTTTTTTTTTAAATATCTGAGAATTCACGTCACATGTTTTCTAAACATGTGACGTGAATTGCTTTTTTTTTTTAATTTTTTTACTATTTTCTTTTGGTCCCATTTTCTTTTTCCCATCTGTTGTCTCAGAAAATAGATAGCAATCAGCCAAGCTAATCTCAAAAAATAGACAACAGATAGCAATACCAAGCTAATATAACTAATCAAATCATACTAAACATCTATACTTGTGTTGCTTACTACTACACAAACCATTATTTTTACACAATTTAGTATTTTGTACAATGATCAATCATCTCTACAAAAACATACCATTACTAATTAAACACCAACTAGTAATTACAAAACCTATAATTTCACCCTCATTTGATGGAAATTAAACATTGCTCTACAATTAGTAAATTGAATACTCATTATGGATAAATTGATAAGTAATTGTACAAAGTATGAAGGATACGATAATCCTAAACGCTTGCAAAAAAATGTTTAATTACAAACTAAAAGAACAAGAATGCAATAATCCCAAACGATGGCAAAAAAAAATGGATTCCAAACAAAAAAAGATCAATAACCACGCATTAATTCTGGGTAAGATCCAAGAATAAGGCCCATTATGCAAATTCTGTGCAAGAGACAAAAAAAAAGGCAGTTAGATCTCGCACCTGTGAGGGACGAGCTGAGGGAGAGAGCTGAGGGAGCCAGAGACCTGAAGGACGAGCTGAGGGGAGAGAGCTGAGGGAGCGAGAGAGCTGAGGGGTTTTTTTTCCTTCAATGCCGAGCTGAGGGAGAGAGCTGAGGGGTGAAGGAGAGAGAAGAGAGCTGAGGGGTGAAGGAGAGAGGATAGAGCTGAGGGGTGAGGGAGAGAGGAGAGAGCTGAGGGGTGTGGAGTTCAAATTTTTCTGGGGAGTTGAGTGCGCGGCAACAATGAAATTTGGGCTGATAGCGATGAAGACGATAGGATTGGGATTTAAATCAGGTTTTTATATTTTTTTTGAAGAAACCACTTCACATATAGAAAATATGTGATGTGGTTTATCCAAAACGACATCACATATGTTTAATATGTGACGTCGTTTCGAAGAAACCACGTCACATATTAAAAATATATGACGTGGTTTCTTTTTTAAAAAAATAAAAAAATTATTTTGAAGCAAACCACGTCACATATTAAATATATGTGACGTGGTTTCTTATAAAAAAAATAAAAATAAAAACCTGATTATTTTAAAGAAAACCATGTCACATATTAAAAATATGTGACATGGTTTCTTATAAAATAAAAAAAAACTGATTATACCTGAAGCAAACCACGTCACATATTAAAAATATGTGACGTGGTTTCTCACAACTTTAAACCACGTCACATTTCTCCTATTATTGTGACGTGGTTTCTTCCTTAGCCTGAAATTTAATTACAAAAATGCCACAGAGCTTTTTTCAATGTCAGCTTTATAAATTACTGACGTGAATTAGGGACAAGAAATTGTCTTTTTGTAGTAATGATGTCTTCTCATAAGCTTAGTCGAGATGACGTCTCAATTTTAACATCATCATGACTCTTAGTCAATGACAAGACAACATTTTCTTTTTAATTGTATGAGACCTTTCAATATCAGATATCACATTTGTCCCCATTAAGTTTATAGTTGTGTTGTTGTTCTTGGCAGCCTTTCTTGGCTTAATTACTCCAAATCATCCCACTTACTTGGCTATTCACAATCTGATTTGATCCAAGAACTTATTTGTAGCACATTGAAGTATACAATGTCATGCACTTGTATTATTCTTGACTAGAAAAATAATATTACTATTGGGCTATGATCAGGAGAATACGTTTAAACCTCCCATCACACAGATTCCAGTAATAATATTATCATCTATCAAAAATTTTATACAAGCACTTCTACAATATGCTCAATTATGTCTTTCAAAAAGCTTAGTTTCTGAAAGCTCCCACTTAGATAAAGCAATGTCATTAGCTCCCACTCAGATAGAGTATTTGACATTGGCTCACACTTAGATAAAGTAAATGAAAACTCCAAGAAGACTTATTTTCTAAGAGCTCCCACTTAGATAGAGCATATAACTCTCTTGGAAGACATATTTTCCAAGAGCTCCCACTCAGGCGGAGCATTTGATATTTTGCTCCCACTCACAAAGTGTATTTGACATTTACTTCTTCATGTCTCTCTTTACATTATTTTCATGATGTCTTACTACTACAGAAAATGTCTATAGCAGCACTTATTTTGGCCCTATAGTAGCGCTTATAAGCGCTGCAATAGCTAGTGATGCTATAGGCTATTAAGCCTAACGCAGCGCTTGTTAAGCGCTGCGATAGGTGACCTAAAACAGCGCTTAAGCGCTGCGTGTAACACCTGGACTTTTACTACTATATTATAGCCTTTTAATTGAATTATAACCACTTTCTAATGTCAGAAGCCCAAAAATACGTAAAAATTTAAACGTTTCTTTTAAAACATTAGACCAACCCTCTGTTGGTTGAAATGGGCCTTTCATACAAATTGAAATAACTTAAAACTCTTTATAAAATAAAGTGGTTAATAAAACAATTAAAAGTACACTAACTCTCTTAAGGGAGTCTATTTATAATTCATAATACTTAGGAAATTTAAATCTCTTAATAAATTTATACAATTCTATTTTCTATACTTTCTACTATTAATTTAATAATTTAATTTTACACCATACACAAATAACCTTATTAAAATATTTACTGCCTCCTGCTTTCCAAATTAAAATCCTAATTTCTTCGTCTACTCTTCTTCCCCAGCTAGCTTCTTTCAACCTGCTAAACTGAAAAATGTTTGGGGAAGGGGGTGAGATTGGAAATCCCAATAGCAGTTTCTTTCATTAACTTATATTATCATGCTAGCATTGACATGTATTAATTTCATAAACCTGAACAAATAAACAATTATACATACTTCCTGCGCTCAATGCTCTACCAGCCACTATTAACAATATATTCGTTAACTAGTGGAGGCCTCACCTGCAGGATTTCTCGTTATAACATTTAAAGTTATAACTAACTGATCTGGCAAAGGGGGAGCGACCCACCTAAGCCTGGAGTACTCCATAAACTCTATGCAGGAATTAACAAGGATTATCACCTTCATGCATAATGTAAATTTGAAACAGATATTACAAAATAATACATGCAACTCTTTTAATGTAATGAAATAAACTGCTACCTGATCCTTGAGCTTAACCTTCACTAAACTCCTTTATCTTTCCGTACTCTGGGGATTCAATCCCACTATCTTGTCCTATAAATATTTATGATAAAAATAATACATTAATATCTAACTTAGGAATAATAATTAAACGGCTCTCTCAGTCCTATTGCACTACCCCTTTCTATTTCTAATTCTATTAATTCTTAATTTCTAAGTAAATGGTTAATCATACCATTATTAACACATATTACACAACACAAAATAATATACACATAATAAAATTAGTATACACAATACATAACATAAGTATAATCATAAGCACAAGAATTCCTTTATTATCTTAAATTAACTAATCTTCCTTGTCAATTAATTGATAATTCACTAGACTTCCATTACAAATTACTAGTCTTTAAATTTAAATAACAATAATTAGTTCCCAAGTTACCTACTAGATGAAATTAACATCTAGTTATAATCCAACTTAGACCTTGTACTAGTATTTAAGAATCCTTGAGTAATAAAATAAATTTCCAAGCTAAATTTGTACCAATTTAATCCTATAAATACTAATCCCAATCAATAGTTAGAAATACCACCTAATTCACTCTTTAAATGAGAATCCAACCAAAATCCAATACAATTACTCCAACTTACTTCACTTCTTAAACTTAATCCCTTTTGAATCAACATCTAACCAATCAAAGAACATTCCATTTAACCTCCCTTATTTCTTCCTTTATTCTCCACTAAACTTACATCATCCCTTCCTTCCATTTTCATCATTAAAGTCAATAATCAAACATCAATCATCCTCAATCATCCTTTCCCTTTTTCTACCTATAAACCAGCAATCAGAACAAGGGGTATCATAACTCTAGCACCCAAAACTTTCAATAAAACAAAGCATTAATTTTTTATTTCCTCTTCATTCAATTAATCATCACAACCTCATTTCCTTTTCTTTGTCACTAAGTTGGTAACTCAAAACAATTAAACTTCTAACTTTCAACACCTAAACCTTTAATCAACAACAATAGCAATTTCTTCTTATATCATCCAAAATCCTTTCCTTTTCTTTGCTCAACTTAACCATCACAGCATTTTCTTCTTTCCCTAATCAATTCCAAATCAGCCAGGTATCAAATAACCAAGAATTGCACCTTACCTAATATTAATCAATCATATATAACCAAAATTTCAAGCCATCCCCCAAAACAAAACAAGCATCAATGGCCCTTTTCTTTCTCTTTGGCCGAACAGAACAGGATAATTGAGGGACAAAATTAAGCTACTATAACTCAAACCAATAACACATATTCCAGAGACAGAAATAAGCCACCACACATCAAGAATGATAGCTCCAACTCCCTTCTTTCCTTTCTCGGCCAGAGCAGAACCAAGTCAAAGAAATTGAGCAATAAATCAAGCAATCCATCCACATACTTAAACATTCATTTTAGCTTTCAATTAATGTGTATATCAGTCCAGAAATTTTTCTTTCTTCCTGGCCGAACAGAACGCAGAACAGGGAAGTAAAATTAAATCCAAAATTTCCCAAAATCCTCAATAATCCACAACCAATCTATTTCATGAGCTTAAACTTGCTTCTAATTACCATTAGTTAAGCTTAGAAACAACAAATACTCAAAACCCCCAAATTTAGCCGCCGGTGAACAGTAGCAGGGGAGGAAGAAACCGAAATTCACAATAATCCACAACCAATCTATTTCATGAGCTTAAACTTGCTTCTAATTACCATTAGTTAAGCTTAGAAACAACAAATACTCAAAACCCCCAAATTTAGCCGCCGGTGAACAGTAGCAGGGGAGGAAGAAATCGAAATTCTTGGGCTATTTCACTTCCTTTCCCAAAATCAACAACCAAAACAACAATAACAAGCTTCAAGCTTCACTTCTATAATTTCAGAAATCCCTAAAAACATCCAAAAAATTCGAATCATCCCCCATATACGCTCAGATTCGCGAGAGAAAGGAGAAGGAAATGAGAGGAATATGCTTACCTAAGGTTCCTCTAGCCTTCTTATTCGTCTTCCACTGAACGTAGCCGTCGCTCGTCGCCGCCGATGCCGCCGCTGCCAGACGAAGGAACGGAGGAGAAGAAGATGAGAGTCGGTGAGTGAAAGGGAGAGTGTGATTTTGAGTGTGTGTATATGTGTATGTTTTCGGGCAGAGGAAGTATATAATTTCAATTTCTTTTCTTTTCTTTTTTTTTTAAATGTATGTGTGTGATTCTGACGGAGAGAGAGAGTATGTAATTTTAATGTTTTTTTTTTAAATATGTGTGTATCCACGTGGAAGAGAGGAAATGCTTTGGAAGACATGAGAAGAAAGTAGAACAATCAAGTTGACACATGTGTGGCTGAGATTTAAAAGGGAAAACTGATATTTTGTTGTATGAGTATTTTACTATTCTGCCCTTCCCTTTTTAATTGAGGATATTTTCCAACTAGGGGCAGGTATTGTCTTTTTCATTTTCTATATCCTATTTTACTCTTAAATCACAATTTTATTTACCATTATCACTTGGAAATATACCTAAGTCTGTCCCCAAAATAATTTCTCTAGATATGTTTTAATTTCTAAATTTATTAATAAGACTTTCTAATTAATAACCAATACCCCAAGATTCTAAATATTCCCTTATTTAAGTTTATCTTCTAACTATTTTCCCTGAGCTAATAAAGAAAATAAACTTTAAAAAATTATTAAAAATATACCTGGCCTCATAAATTTATTTATAAGGCTTTTTAATTTCTAAGTACACGTCTAAGATCTCAACTATATCCTTGTTATACCTTTTCTCAAAATTGAGTTTTATCTTCTAATAAATTCTTCTTTGTTTCTTACATAACATAAGCCTTAAAATTATTAAAAATGCCTATTATTATAAGTTTATCTATTTTAAGGCTTTTTAATATTTTAAATAATATCCCTAAAACATAAATAATTCCTTATGTCTATTTTGTAAATTTTGGGGTGTTACACTGCGATAGGTAATTTATTTTTAAAAAAAATAATACCTATAACAGCGCTTAATAAGCACTGCTATAGGTATTATTTTTTAAAAAAAATTAATTTTTATCCCTGCATCAATTTAGAAATTACAGACATTTCCAAAACATATATACATAAAAAACCATTTATCCAGAGATCAAATACATTAAAGCAAACATTCTAATTAATTAACTCCTATATATTATAAGGTAATATACTTAGAGAAAAATAAACAATTAAATAAATTAGAAAGAACAATGGACAATTAAGTAAATTAAAACATGTAAATTCACTAAACATTCTAGAAATCAAAGTCTCTCTCAAATATATTTACTTGAGTAATAGATTATATTCCCAAGCTAACTTCCAAATCCTTATCTTGTCTCCACCAACCTCAAACACTCAAAGATATTGACTTACCACTTCAAGTAATAATCACCAATCACTTTCCTTTGCTTCTACTTAATCCTATCTAATATTTAAAAATCCAACCATCAATCAAAGATTAGAATTTCCATTCTAACCATCTAGTAATATTGACTTGGAAACCTCAATCATAGTACCAATTTAATTCAATAAATACCATTTCCAATCAACAATCAAGAGCAATTAATCCAACTTACTCCATTCCATAAACTTAATCCCTTTTTAACCAACACCTAACAAAATCAAAGAGCAACCATACCATAATCATTTCTTGTTTAACATTAACAATCATCTTAACTTTTCACTTCTCTTAAATTAATTCCTCTTAGATTAACATCATCATTTCTCCTTTTTTTGCCAATAAACCAGCAGTCAACACCATCAATAAGAGCAGGAAATCACCACTACATTCTTGCTTGTCAACATTACTACTTATTTCCTAATTCTTGCTGAACTGAATATCACAAAATTCCTTCCTTTTTCCCTGAATAAACTGTCGGCCAGAACTAGAAAACAACAACCACACATTTCATATCAATCCATAACAAGTGACCAAACTCAAATTCATCTCCTAGAGCAAGATAAAACATCAAGGGCCATTTCATGATCTTTGGCCGAACAGAACAGAAAATTGAGGAACAGAATTAAGCAATTACAACTCAAACCAATCACACATATAGCAGAGAGAGGAATCAACAATTACATCTCAAGAATTTTGGCTTCCCAAAATTCTCTTCTTTCCCTTTTCTCCCTCTCGGCCAGAACAGAACAAGAACAACAAGAGGAACAAAAATCCAACCATTCCAAATTTCATTAATTCACACACCTAAAACACTCATTCCCACTCCCAATTCCTCCATATAAGTTGCTTCAAAAAATTTTCCCTCTTGCCCGATGAATTCGTAGAAACAGGGGAGGAAGAATTTCTTCAAAAATTCCCTAAGCTTCAATAATCCATATACAATCATTCCATAACCTTAATCTTACTTATAATCACTAGAAATTAAGCTTCAAAACAATGAACTCCCAAAAATCCCCAATTTTCCCGTCTCATGAACAGTACCCGACGGAGAAATTTGAGCAAATCCGAGCCTATTTCAACTTCCTTCCCAAAATCAACACTCAAACAACCAAGAAAAAGGTCCAAGGAGCATTTTTATAATTTCATAAACTTCAAAAACCATCCAAAAATTCGGATCATCTTCCTCCCATCCACTCAGAATCGCGCCGAAATGGAGAAGAGATGGGAAGAAATGACTTACCCAAAGTTGTTCCAAGCTTCTTGAGCTTCTTCCACCGTCAACCGTCGCCGTTCGCCGTCGTCTCAGGGGAACCCGCCGCTGAGCTTCGAAGGAACGAAGAAGAGAGAATGAGAGAGTGTGAGAAGTGTTTGTGTGTCGGTGAGAGAGGGAGTATTTTCGTGTGTGTGTGTATGTGTGTAGGCAGAGAAATAAGAAGGGAGTAGAAACATTGAGAAGGAACACGTGGTGCACATATATTAAAAGAGAGAGACTGATATTTTTCAATATAAAAATTAAATTCAGGGGGCCTATAAGCGCTGCTATAGGCCCCCTGAATTTAATTTAAGCGCTGTTATAGGCCCCCTGGATTTAATTTTTATATATGTAACCCCATTTAATAAAAACAATTAAAATGCATTATTTTTTTTAATTGTTTCATATTTTTAAAATTTTATCAAAATATTTTTATCTAACTAATTTCTAAATCTCAGGGGGCTAAATAAGTATTTTTTTAATATATTTGACCTTTCTTAATTTGCCAATGTTTTTTTTAAATTGTTTTACATATTTTTCAATATAAAAATTAAATCCCAGGGGGCCTATAGCAGCGCTTAAGCGCTGTTATAGGGCCCCATATCATTTAAATTTTATTTAAAAAATATCTAAAACCAATTTTAAAAATACTAATTCATTTTAAAAAAGGAAAGAAAATTTAAAAATACCTATTTAGGCCTATGTAGGCCCCATGTGATTTAAATTTTATTTAAAAAATATCTAAAACCAATTTTAAAAATACTAATTCATTTTAAAAAAGGAAAGAAAATTTAAAAATACATATTTAGGCCTATAGCAGCGCTTCCCCTGTCATTTAAATTTTATTTAAAAAATGTCTAAAACCAATTTTAAAAATACTAATTTATTTTAAAAAAGGAAAGAAATTTTAAAAATACCTATTTATGCCTATATAGGCCCCCTGTCATTTAAATTTTATTTAAAAAATGTCTAAAACCAATTTTAAAAATACTAATTCATTTTAAAAAAGGAAAGAAAATTTAAATTTAAATATTTAGGCCTATAGCAGCACTTAAGGGCTGCTATAGGCCCCCTGTCATTTAAATTTAATTTAAAAAATGTCTAAAACAAATTTTAAAAATACTAATTCATTTTAAAAAATCTCAGAAAATTTAAAAATACCTATGTAGGCCCCATGTGATTTAAATTTTATTTAAAAAATATCTAAAACTAATTTTAAAAATACTAATTCATTTTAAAAAAGGAAAGAAAATTTAAAAATACCTATTTAGGCATATATTGGCCCCCTGTCATTTAAATTTTATTTAAAAAATGTCTGAAACTAATTTTAAAAATACTAATTCATTTTAAAAAAGGAAAAAAATTTAAAAATACATATTTAGGCCTATAGCAGTGCTTAAGCGCTGCTATAGGCCCCCTGTCATTTAAATTTTATTTAAAAAATGTCTAAAACCAATTTTAAAAATACTAATTCATTTTAAAAAAGGAAAGAAATTTTAAAAATACCTATTTATGCCTATATAGGCCCCCTGTCATTTAAATTTTATTTAAAAAATGTCTAAAACCAATTTTAAAAATACTAATTCATTTTAAAAAAGGAAAGAAAATTTAAAAATACATATTTAGGCCTATAGCATCGCTTACTACCTAATAAGCGTTGCTATAGGCCCTGTGATTTAAATTTTATTTAAAATGGGTTTTAGATCATTTTTTAAAGAAAATTTAAATCACAGGGGCCTATAGCAGCGCTTAAGCGCTGGTATATGCTTATACCTATACCAACACTTTTTTTTAAAAGCGCTGATATAGGTCATATTATACCTATCCCATCACTTGCGTTTTGCAAGCGTTGTTATTGTTGCGCTGCAATAGAGTATTTTTGTAGTAGTGTTAACTTCTTATTTGAGTGACTTAAGAGTTTTTTTTTATTTCTACTATGTTCTTATGATTTTGTGAAGTTGATTTCAGCCGAATATAATATCAAAAATGGAAGGTGAAGTCTCTCTACTTCCCAAAAACAAATTTGATAGGTTCTCAGACCGTTATTCAGCAAGGCTTTAGAAATCTCATATTCCTAAGTGAAATGATAGAAGTTGTGCTATATTGCTTTGGTGATTTCTAAGAGGTTCTCTATTTTCTCAAAGAGATATTCAAAATGTCTTATGCAATTTATATATGTGTTTCTTCATAAAAACATTTAATCTTTGTTTTTAAGTCTTTTATTGGTTCAATCGTTGGTGATTGGACTGGGTTTAGGATACTTTTTCTCCTAAGGTAGGCTTTCAAGTCATACTTGAGGTATATTTTATTCCTAAATTTCACCATGATCCGGAGTTAAGGTGTGGAAATTTCTCCATTTGAAATTTCCTCTCGCATTGATATGATACTATTTCTTTAATATCTGATCATCATTTTAACCTCCCTGAGGTTTATCCAGATCCCAATCCTAAACTTTAGGATTTTTGGCTATTCAGGTTCCTCCTCTAGTGCATTATCAATATTTTCTTCCTATTACACCTCTTGTTTCATTTCAAGTTCAAATGAACTTTACTCTGAATTATCTCTCTTTTGATCCTCTTAAGGATATTTTTCTTTGAGGTTTTATTTTAGAGTCTCATACTCTAATACAAAAATCCCTACTTAATACATCATTTAGAGGCTCACATTTCTCTAAGTAATTTAGGTTTGGATCAACACTTAGAGGCAATATCCAATTACTTATTCCTTTTCTGATTTACCACTATATAAATCATCACTACTACAGAAATACCCTATTGCAGCGTAACAATAGCAGCGCTTATAAAATGCAAGTGATGGGATGGGTATAATATGACCTATACCAGCGCTTATAAATAAAAGTGCTGGTATAGGTACAAGCATATAGCAGCGCCAACCTGGGATTTAATTTTATTTTGAAAAATAAGTAAAAAATTTAATAAAATCATTGGAAAATTAAGAAATGGAAAATATATTAAAAAAAAATACTTATTTAGCCCCCAGAAATTTAAGAATTAGATAAAAACAATTTGATACAATTTTAAAAATCTGAAACAATTAAAAAGAAACAAAAGCATTTTAAATTGTTTTTATTAAATTGGGTTTCAAAATAAAATTAAATCCCAGGGGGCCTATACCAGCGCTTAAGCGCTGCTATAAGCCCCCTGGGATTTAATTTTATTTTGAAAAATAAGTAAAACAATTTAATAAAATCATTGGAAAATTAAGAAATGGAAAATATATTAAAAAAAATACTTATTTAGCCCCCAGGAATTTAGAAATTAGATAAAAATAAGTTGATAAAATTTTAAAAATCTGAAACAATTTAAAAAAAAAGCATTTAAATTGTTTTTATTAAATTGGGTAACTTATAAAAATTAAAACCCAGGGGGGCCTATAGCAGCGCTTAAGCGCTGCTATAGGCCCCCTGGGTTTTAATTTATATATATATATATAAATATGTAAAACAAGTTAAATTGTTTTACATATTTTTCAAAATAAAAATTAAATCCCAGGGGCCTATACCAGTGCTTAAGCGCTGGTATAGGCCCCTGGGATTTAATTTTTATAGCCCATAGCTGATGATCTATCTCTCTTAGCTTGGCACCACTTTTCCCAAAATTCCCCAAAATATTATTTGTTTTACCTCCTTATTCCCTCAAGTCTCAGAACCTAGCTAATTACTCTGAACCCAAACTTCATTCTCTCTTGTTCGCAGAAAAACCCAAATCAGGCTGACGCACCACCACCTTCTCTTCTTCTTTCCTCGCCGAACCCACCCTCCATTCCTTCTGTCACCGCCGTCATGAAACTTCCTTCACTCTCTCTCTCTCTCGCACGTTTGACCTCCATCACCTTCAGTGGCCACCGGAGCTTCGAGGAGACGCCGTTGCCGGAGAAGAAGCTACCTGGGCCGTGCAGTTATTGAGTCCATATATGGTGAGACTCTTCTACTCTCTTTCCCTTTTGTCCCAAACTGTGAAATGCCTCATCTTTTCTGGGTTTCTCTCTTTCGTTTCGAAGATTTGAGCTACTTTTCTCACTTCTGTGTTGAATGTGAGACTAGTCTGTGGTGCTGAATTTTTGTAGCTTTGGCAAATTTTAGGGTGGTTTAGCTGGTTTCTTTTGACAAAATCCTCATTCTTCTTTGCAAAATTGTGAAATTTGTGTCCTGGAGGTAAATGGGTGTTGGTTGAATTAAAAATTCGAGTAATGGGTGTCCGTATAGGAGAGGGTTCATCTGCGCTAAAGTGTTTTTTTTTATTTGCAATCAGTATCGATTTTGGCACATGGCAGCCCAAGGATAATTGCTAGTTAGACAGCACCACGCGAGCTAGAAATTCCTTCCTCTGTTTCTACATAAGTTTTAAGTGTTGTGAGCTTCGATTTTCATGGTTGGAAGCTATGAAATTTCTGTTATTGGTGAAACTTGAAGGTGATAAAGTAATTTGGTTGCTCTGATTTTAGGTTTCTAAAAATTTCAGTTTAAATATTTGAAATTAATTAAAGGTATTAATGTTTCAAAGTAAATAGTCTTGAAGTTTCTGAGTGGCTAAAATCGGAAGTCTTGGAGCTGAAACTATGGAAATTTCAAGATTAAGGAAGAATCCAAATGTCTTTGAATTTTTATACAAGATACCAGTTTTGGGTTGCTTAAATGTGATTACAAATTAACTATCCTACAGATGTAAATTTAACTATTAGTTAAGGTTTTTGTTTTTAATAAGTATGGAGTTTGGTAAGTTTTAACAAAGGGTTTGCAATAACTATCAAATGTATAAAGTATCTAAATAGGAACTGGAATACAATTGGTATATTTAATAGTTAGATATATTTGATGTATTGATAAGTTTGTCAAGTGATTAGTAAATACATAAACGTGGGTGTATTTAACACTTTGATAGAGAAGCTTGGAAGGATCTAAGCTGGTTTCCTTGTTTTGTCATTGGGTATGCAATTAAAGTTGGGCATTTCACTAGTTTAGAGTTAGGGGATTAATTATATTACTTGATTTTTTTATAGGAGCCTACAGTTGCCTCATAGTTTGTTGGCAAAAAGGGGGACTAAAAGTGAGATACTTTTGAACAGTTTGAGAGCTTATATTAATCAATTTTGCCACATATAAGGTATGTTCTTAATTTTCCTTTCTCCATTGAATTATGAGTAATCTAATTGTGGTTTCATTAGAGTCTCATGTCTAATTTTGATGTGGTAGTAATTGTGTATTTGTGCCCATTAATGTTATATATGTATATATGCTCTGAGATCTGTTGTTAAAGACTGGAAAATTATTGAGTTAATGATTGGTATTTTGTGGGCTATCCATTTCTATGTTAAAAATAGAGGGCCTTGAGCCTGGGAATGTTCATTTTGTAGCTGTTATGCTGCCGATTTTTTTAAGAAAATAAGGTAACATCTTGGGGTGGCTACCTAATGAGTAATTCATTATGTACATCTTACCACCACTTTCCTTTAGTAGGTTACCATGTTGGATCGGAAATGGATGTCTTGTGATCGGCGTTCAAGGGAATATATAGATGGAACAAAAGAGTTCATTGAATTTGCTGCAGAGCATGCAGAGAATGCTAACAGAATTGTATGCCCCTGTTTGTCGATCGTGTTTGTATGGGAAGCGTCTTTATCCTCTTGACTTGTTAAGTCATTTAATTTGTCATGGAATCGATCAGTCTTATACACGATGGACAAAGCACGGTGAGACCTATGAAGATGAATGCGGAGACCGGGCACCTGATGTTAGTAGCGCTTCGAATGTGCTTGATAGAGACATGTGTGATGAGAGCGATGATCTTGAAGAAATGTTGAACGTGGTGGGTGAGGAAAATCCTGAAATGTTTGAGACACTGAAGAGCGATGCAGAGACGCCTTTGTATGTGGGATGCAGCAAATACACAAGATTGAGTGCGGTGCTTAAATTGTATAACCTGAAGGCACGATACGGTTGGAGTGATGCAAGTTTCACCGCGCTGTTGTCCGCTCTGCGAGATATACTCCCAAAAGCGAATGTACTCCCCTCGAAAACTTACGAGGCGAAGCAAATTCTCCGGTCAACCGGTATGAAATATGAGAAAATACATGCATGCCCCAACGACTGTATTTTATTCCGGAACCAGTATTCATCGTTAGAGAAGTGTCTTAAATGCAGCACATCTTGGTATGGAAAGAAAGGTAAGAGTCCTTCTAAAGTGTTATGGTACTTTCCGAACATTCCAAGATTTAGGCGCATGTACAGTAATGCGGATGTTGCAAGACTTTTGACATGGCACGCTGATGAGAGGATTAAAGACATCAAGCTTAGGCACCCCGCAGATGCCCCCCAATGGGAAAAAATTGATTACGAGTACCCTGATTTCGGTGAAGAACCGAGAAACCTACGGCTTGCTTTGGCAACCGATGGAATCAATCCGCATGGAGTTCTGTTCGCACCGCAAGTGCACGGGTCGCGCCAAGTAATAAAGTGATAAGAAAGTATCGTTCCCACGAGGATTTGTTTACAAATGTGATCAAACAGAAGGCTTAGTGATTTCAATTAAGTTGAGCTAAAGCAAATTTCGGTTGGAAGAGTTAATTAATAGAAAAATACTTTTGAAAATAAGAGTTGATAACTACAAATGATTCTTTGACTTAAAGGATAAAATGGAGCCTAGGATTATTTATCCCCCTTGTATTTCATAACCTCTAAATAACCTCCTCTCACAAATGCTTTCAATAAACATACATGTGTTAGCCTAGGGTTCAAAATGTACTTGTAAAAGCTTTCTCAAGTCAAAAACAAGTGTCTCATTTCATTAATTGCTCAATCTCTTGTTACAATTAATAAAACTCAATTTCCAAACTCCAACCCTAATGTGGCTATGTAAGGTTAATAAGTATATCTCTATCTTACCAACAAAACCATCCATTCATCAAGGAAATTTCAAGTTCTTGCACAATTTTACCCAAGTTCTACATTTAACCTAGCTCTCTCAAGCTTCAATCAAATGAACAAAACATCTAAATGTTGATCAAGCATATAGAAGCATTAAGCAAAGAGTAAAATAAACACATATATACCATTAATCACAAAAGGAGAGGAGTATTAAAGAGTTAATCCATACAAGGGTTCAAAATAATCCTAGCTAACAAGTTTAGCTACTCATAGTCAATGAAAAACTACAAATCCAAAGAGAAAATGCAGCCATAACATAGAACAAGAGAGGGAAGGAAGATGAAGAAGAAAAACCAAAGAAATTAAGCTCCAAATCTCTTCCAAAGCCCAATCCTTGCTTCCTTCTCTTCAAAAACCAAGCCCTAGCACCCCAAAATACTCCCAAGCTGCCCAGAAAGTCAAGAATGAGCGTTTTCCTTCGTTTTCCAACCTTTAAACCTTCATTTTCGCGTCAAAGTAATGCTGTGCGTTTTGCTGCGCGACTGAGCCGCGGCCCATATTTTTGAGCGCGGCTCAGTTTTCTTCTGCCAAGAACTGAGCTGAGGATGAGCTGCGGTTGAGAAACTGAGCTGCGGCCCAGTTTTCCTCTGTCCAGAATTGAGCTGCGGATGAGCTGCGGCCAACATTTTGAGCTGCGGCTCAGTTTGCATATGGAAAATTTGATTTCTTCTCTTACAATAAAGTGGTCTATCCATGATTAGCCATCATTTTCCTCATCTTTGATTTCCCAAATGCCTTAGCTCTAATTCTCTTTCCTGAAACACCTCTTGCACAATAATAAATTTAATGAGCTCATATTAAACAAAGAGGAAATCCCAAAATAAGCAAAATTTAGCACAAATTGCAATCAAAAACATCATGCCAACTTTTCTATCTTTGAGCATCCAAAATATGTACAAATGCTCCAAGAATATATAAAATCCAATTAAAATTGTGCCAAAAGACATGAATTCCAAGAGATTAACACACCCCCAAACTTAGACTTTTACTAGTCCTCGAGTAAAACAAAAGATAAAACAGCTAGATTGGTCAATTATCCACCTACCATGTATGCATAAAAGTATCCTCAACAGTTGCTCAAGAAATAAATTCAAGAGGGAAGTAGTGGAATATTGAAAAATGCTAGATTCACAAATTCAGAGCAAGTTTGCCAACAATTTCAGTCTGTGTGTGTGTGAAGCTAGAAAATAATGTAGTTGCACTTGTCAAAATCCGAAGTAACATTTCAACATGTATGAAATATCCTTAACTTCAAGACTTCATTTTCCTAATCTTTTCCTCCCTCTCCACAAAAGCATTATTTCCCACAATTAAGAAAAATCAATGGGACTTTGTAAGCTTGTAATGTGGCCAATGGTTTAAGTGTTTAGCTCTTTGAAAGAATGGGGAAGAAGGAATTCAAATATCTTTAGATAAATGACTACATTCCAATATATATTTTTTTTATGCACAACTTTTTCCTTAGAGAAGCTCAAAATTCCCCCCAAACTTATCTCAAATTGGTTGTTTATACTCCAAATCTTATTGGAATTGATTTTCTTTCTCTTTTTTTTTTGTTTTTTTATCCATACACATTTTTTTTAGGAGTACAAATTTCCAACTGTTACACACACTATTTCCCTTCCCACACATGATTTTACTTTTACACACACCTTCAACAACCATACCAATCCTCACCACAGTAAAATGTCAATTATCTCAAGATTCAAGTAGTTCATGGTTTTTCAGGTTATAAAGGGTAAGGTCCAATGTGGGTTCCAAAAAGAAATTCTCATGGTTTTTCATTATAAGGCTCAAATAGGGTTCAAGTGGAAATATTACCATAGGTAGGCTTTAAAAGGCTCAACCGCATTTAAAAGATGCCCAAATCATTTTTTAAAAAAATTGTGGGGAATCATCAAAGTGCTTCAAGAGATTCTAATATAGGTTGTGAAGTCCATCAATTGAGAATAAACATACAAATCAACTTGCCACAATTTCTCCTAACAAGAACATTTCAATTATCCCAGCTTTTGTGTGCAATAAGGACATAATTGTCAGGAACAAGCCTTACATTGCTACTCTAGCATTCAAAAATATCACCACCATTCCCTATTAAGCATATAGTCTAAGCAACCATTCTATCATTGGATTATGCACTAACTTCAGAAGATAATTAATCAATCTAACTCACATTTTTCACAAAGTTACAAGCAAGAGTCCAAGTTTCAAGTTTTTCAAGTTTCCAAAATTAGAATCCATGCCAAATTAGCAAAACAATTTATTAAAATCAAAGTCAAAATTGCCCTTACCCCCAAACTTAAAATGGACAGTGTCCTCACTGTCACAAGGGAAAAACTAAGCGCCTTCTCTCATGCAACAATACATTCCACAAAATGAAAGAAATTGCATAAGAGGAACAAAAATTTGGGAAGTAACCAATGAAAGAGGGATGTGTCTAAATTCATTAGATGAAATTAAAATATAACCATAACATTCATGAAAATAGTGAACCAGTAAGCACATTCCATCCATAAGATCATCTTACAATCAAAGAGTCAGATTACAACCCTATTCCACTGCACTAATAGTCAGAAAGAGCAAGCATTCAGACATACACATGCTTTAACAAAAGCACAAGACAAATGATTCCATTAAAACACACACAACAATCTTAGTTAACTTTCTTGCTTGAGAGAATTCAGGAAATTCATTACCACAATGGGCTTGTAAATTTCATGTTGGTGAGGGGCCATTCTCCCGCAAAGAAATTCAATTAATCCAACCACACATTGAAAGGTTCAGCAACAAACAAGGGAGGCAAATGCAACAAATAGATCCTACACTAGACTAGTGAATTGCCCAACTTCAAATGAATATCCCATGACAAAACATTCAAACCATATCAGACAAAATGAAGCAACATAAGGTCCAAGATAAATCACCTTTTCACACCAAATCATGAAAAAAATTTATCATTAATCCTAGGTGCAGTTAAGGCAGAAAAATCACAAATCATCATTTTCAATTTCAACAATTAAATCATTGATCATGTTTGCACCATCTGAAATTAATTTCAAATCATCAGTGATTCACCACCACATTAAGAGCAGCAACCTCTTTCTCTTTGCAAAATGAAGCACCAAACTTTCCATGAAAAATCACCTTACCAAGCCAAATTATTAGATTTTCAATCATGAAGATTAAGTCCAATTTCAACACGCAAATCACAGAGCACCATCACAATTCCCACAACATGCATTTAATTGACACATTCAGCATCACCATACGCATAGCAATGTACGGCTCCAATTCAAGTTAACAATTTAAGCACTTGGTATTTCAATGATCAGAACCTTCCTTTAACCTACAAGTATTATCTCCCAAAAATTATCTCCATCTTAAGTGCTGCCATGGAATTTAAGTCTACCCTTAAACCAAAACAGAGCAGATTATAAGAGCAGGAAATCTCACCAAGTTCAATAGGCTATAATGCAGCGAAGAACAGGGAAAGAAGGAGCTTAACAACAGCAAAAATCGAACCTCAAAAATGCAGCACCACCAATACCAAAAAGTTCTTCGAATCGAACAAGAAAGAAGAAAGCTGTGGTGAACGGAATTGACGGCGTGAAACGCGCTGAAGTACGGTGCTATTCTCGGCCGAGCAAGACAAGAAAGACGATGGACTAGAACTCGGACAGCGGCGGAGGAACGAGAAGCATGAGATAGTTGCTTCAAATGAAAGGATGAAGCTTCTGGATATGGCGGTGGCGCACTAGTTGAAGGAGCAGAGGAACATGGCGGAGTTAACGCCGGTCAGCGGCGGGAAAATCTGGGCGCGGCGTGGGCTTCGGCCAGCGGCGGAGCTGATGACAGCCACCGGTGACTGCATTACGCCGGCGGATCATGGTGGTGAGCTAGATTCGAGATGGAGAAGAAGGGATGTTAGGTTTCATGGTTTGGAGATTGAAGGTTGCCTTTGGGGGGTGTCGGGTTCAATGAAGCTTGGGGGGGACTGACCCTTTTTTTTTTTTTAATTGTATTATTATTATTATATAATATATATGTATATTTATAAATATATATATATATTTAGGTTGAGTGACACAGGAAGAGGAGAACTGATTTTTTTGCTTTTTTTTTTAAATATATATATTATCATTTAATTATTATATATATATATATTTATTATTATTATGGATTTTTTTTAAATTTTTTTTTTATATATATATGGGCCGCAGCTCAAATCTGTTGGGCCACAGCTCATTTCTTCTCTGGACTTTAGCTTAGCAACGTTGAGCTGCAGCTCAAAATGTTGAGCTGCGGCTCAATTACTCTCTGGAAAAAACTGAAATAAAACTGAGCTGCAGCTCAAAATGTTGAGCTGCGGCTCAATTACTCTCTGGAAAAAACTGAAATAAAACTGAGCTGCAGCTCAAAAAGTTGAGCCACAACTCATTTTCCTGCTGTCAAAACCAGATTTATATCAGAAAAATTCCCACTTTGCTGCAACATACCACACAAAAACAACAAAAACTACCCCATTGCTCCAAGATTGACATATTTCAAACAAGTACACACACAATTTGAATCAATTTGGCATTCAATTCCAATTAATGCAAGATCAAATTACACTCCAAAAACATCATAAAACCATGATTTCATCACAAAAATTCATTCCTCATTTGGTGAAAACTTGACATCAACATAGCAATTCCAATGACCAAATTTTTCTTCTCATTGAGGTAAAATTGATTACTTGAACACAAACAAATCACATTGTAACCACAATCACCACCAATTTTCCTCATGTCATAATTCTCCACAATCAGTCCAAAAATATCAGCTTTTTTTTTCATAGCACAAGACCTCCAACAAACATATCCCATTCCACACACAAACAAGTGAACACAAGTCACAAGGCCACATTTATCCCATATCTACCAAATGGATCTCAAACAACAAGCACTCATGGTCATGATATGATAACAAACAACCAAAATGTCAGCAAAATTCTTTTGTTTCAGCCATGATAAACCAGTAACATCAGCAAAATTAGCTCCCACATCATGTTAAAATCATAATCACTACTAAAATAGCTGTTACTCCCCTGAAAATGCCCAGCTCTTTTGTTAGCCTTCAAGTCAGCCACATTCCACATGCCTTTATCCTTTCAAATGCAATATTCCTAAATACTTCCCACCAAGCCTACAAAACACAAAAGAACAAGCATAATTCTACCAAAACAAGCTAAAATAACCTAAAAATTCAAAAGCAAAAGTTTAGAACTTGGGTTGCCTCCCAAGTAGTGCTTTGTTTATAGTCTTCAGCCAGACTCTTCTCTGCTTCAAGAGGGATCAGAAAGAGGTACGGTGACCGATGCACGATCCACGTCACCACTCCAGTAATGCTTCAACCTTTGACCATTGGCTTTAAATCTCTCTCCATCATTGCCTTTAAGCTCAACAACACCACGATCAAGTGCTTGGACCACAGTGAACGGTCCTGACCATCGGGATTTGAGTTTCCCCGGAAATAGTCTCAACTTGGAATTAAACAAGAGAACTTGTTGTCCAGGCACAAAATTCTTAAAGAGGATCTTCTTGTCATGCCACCTTTTTGTCTTCTCCTTGTACAACTTTGAACTCTCATAAGCATTGAACCGAAATTCTTCAAGTTCATCTAGTTGAAGGAGTCTCTTTTCACCCACAGCCTTTGCATCAAAATTGAGCTTTTTGATAGCCCAATAAGCACTATGCTCCAACTCCACCGGTAGATGACAAGCCTTCCCAAACACAAGCCGATATGGAGACATACCGATAGGAGTCTTGTATGCTGTCCGATAGGCCCATAAGGCATCATCAAGTTTAATGGACCAATCTTTTCTTGTTATGCCCACGGTCTTCTCAAGGATTTTCTTGATTTCTTGGTTAGAGATTTCAGCTTGTCCATTGGTCTGAGGATGGTATGGCAAAGCAACCTTGTGTCTCACACCATACTTCTTCAAAAGAGCTTGGAATTGATTGTTGCAAAAATGAGTACCTCCATCACTCACAATGGCCCTAGGAGCTCCAAAGCGGGTAAAAATGTGTTTCTTCAAGAACTTCACCACCACCTTTGCATCATTGGTAGGAAAAGCAGCTGCTTCAACCCATTTTGAGACATAATCAACAGCAACCAAGATGTATTGATTATTGAATGACTTAGGAAAAGGTCCCATAAAGTCAATGCCCCACACATCAAATAATTCTACTTCAAGCATGTTGTTAAGAGGCATTTCATTCCTTCTAGAGATGTTGCCCAATCTTTGGCACCGATCACACTTCAATGCAAAGTTATAAGAATCTTTAAACAAAGACGGCCAATAAAAGCCACATTGTAGAATCTTAGCAGCAGTCTTGTTACCTCCAAAATGTCCCCCATAGTCAGAAGAATGGCAACATCTTAGAATTTCTTGTTGCTCAAATTCAGGGACACATCGTCTAAACACTTGATCAGCACATTGATGAAATAAGAAAGGCTCTTCCCAATGATAGAACTTGACATCGTGCAGAAATCTTCTTCGTTGGTGTGGCTTCAAATCATGAGGTATAATTCCACAAACAAGAAAATTGACAATATCAGCATACCAAGGAGTCATAGTATGACCGACACTGAATAGTTGCTCATCAGGAAATGTCTCATCAATATCTTTGTCACTCTCTAGTTGAGCATCAGTACTCAACCTAGATAAATGGTCGGCTACTTGATTCTCTGTACCCTTTCTATCCACAATCTCCAAGTCAAACTCTTGCAGTAAAAGCACCCATCTAATCAACCGTGCTTTTGAGTCTTTCTTGCTAAAGAGGTACTTCAAGGCTGAATGATCAGTGTACACTGTGACTCTAGCTCCCACAAGATACGCCCGAAATTTTCCAGAGGCATACACCACAGCAAGCAATTCCTTTTCAGTAGTTGTGTAGTTTTCTTGTGCATCATCAAGTGTTCTACTAGCATAGTATATAGGATGAAATAGCTTATCTTTCTTTTGCCCAAGAACAGCACCCACAGCATAATCACTAGCGTCACACATCACAATAAAGGGCAAAGCCCAGTCAGGAGCCATCATAATTGGTGCAGAAACAAGCCTTCTCTTCAATTCTTCAAATGCCTTCATACATGCATCATCAAACTTGAATTCAATATCTTTCTCAAGCAATGCACATAGTGGTTTAGCTATCTTCAAAAAATCCTTGATAAAGCAGCGATAGAAACCGGCATGGCCAAGAAAACTCCTCACACCCTTGACATTGATAGGTGGAGGGAGTTGCTCAATCATAGAGATTTTTGCTTTATCTACTTCTAAGCCATTTTTTGACACTCGATGGCCAAGAACTATGCCTTCTTTCACCATGAAGTGACACTTCTCCCAATTCAAGACTAAGTTAGTCTCTTCACATCTTTTCAACACATTAGCTAAGTTCTTCAAGCACTCATCATAGGAATCCCCAAACACTGTGAAGTCATCCATAAAAACTTCCATTGAATGCTCAATCATGTCAGAAAAGATAGCCATCATGCATCTCTGAAAGGTGGCCGGTGCATTGCATAAGCCAAAGGGCATGAGCTTGAATGCAAAAGTCCCATATGGACAAGTAAACGTCGTCTTCTCTTGATCATCCGGTGCTATTGCAATTTGATTATATCCAGAATATCCATCCAGAAAACAAAAGAATTCCTTTCCAGCCAATTTATTAAGCATCTGATCAATGAAGGGGAGAGGAAAATGATCCTTCTGAGTGGCTGCATTTAACTTGCGATAATCCATACAAACTCTCCAGCCTGTGATAGTGCGAGTAGGAATCAACTCATTGTGAGTGTTAGCCACTATAGTCATGCCGCCCTTTTTGGGGACGCATTAGACTGGGCTCACCCAAGAGCTGTCAGAGATAGGATATACAATGCCCGCATCAAGCCATTTCAAGATTTCCTTCTTCACAACTTCCTTCATAATTGGATTCAATCTTCTTTGATGCTCAATGGAAGATTTATGATTTTCCTCAAGAAAAATCTTGTGCATACAAGTTGAAGGGCTAATACTTTGATATCTGCGATAGTCCATCCGATGGCTCTCTTATGAGCTTTCAAAACTTCAACTAGTTGTTCCTCTTGTTGCATTGATAATTCTGAAGCAATGATCACTGGCAAAGTGTTATTAGCCCCCAAATAGACATATTTCAAGTGTGAGGGTAAAGGCTTCAACTCAAGGGAAGGTGGCTCTTCAAGAGAAGACTTCAAAGTTGGTCTATCAAGAGAAGTCAAGTCTAGAGATTCAAATTGCACCCGACTCCTAGGATAGGGCCTTGATGCATCCATAATAGCCAAACACTCCTGCATGTCCATACCCTCATTCTTTAGCCCAAGTAACACTGCTTCAACAGGATCATGACATCTTGACTCATTAAATCCTTCTTGCACCACTTGTTCTAGAACATCAACAAAGAAGCATTGGTCTGACTGATTAGGAGACTTCATCAACTTATGCATGTTGAAAGTCACTTGCTCATCTGCAACTCTTAAGGTAAGTTCACCTTTTTCTACATCAATCAGAGTTCTAGCAGTTGCTAAAAATGGTCTTCCTAACAGAATAGGCATTTCTCTATCTGCTTCAAAGTCAAGTACAATGAAATCTGCAGGAAAAATGAATTTATCCACTTTCACCAACACATCTTCAATAATACCCCGTGGATAAGATAGGCTTCTGTCTGCAAGCTGTAAAGTGACAGTGGTTGGTCTTGCTTCACCCAACTCTAACTTGTTGAACACAGAAAGAGGCATTAAGTTCACGCTAGCCCCAAGATCACATAAAGCTTTTCCCAAGAATTTGTCTCCAATGTGGCATGGGATAGAAAAACTCCCAGGATCTTTCATCTTTGGAGGGAATTGCTTGATAACATCGATAAAACTCTTAGTCACAGCCACTGTTTCAAATTCGTTGAATCTTCTCTTCTTTGAAAGTACATCTTTCATGAACTTAGGATATTTGGGCATTTGCTCCAAAGCTTCTACAAAGGGGATGTTGATATGCAATTGCTTGAACATATCCAGAAACTTCTTGAATTGGCCATCATCTTGTTGCTTCTTAAGCCTTTGAGGAAAGGGAGGTGGAGGCACATATTTTGGCTTTGCCTCTTGTAGCTTCTTCTTGTCATTGCCCTCCGTGTTGCCTTTGACTTCATCTTTCTTCTCAACAACATTCTTTCTTGGGCTATCTTTTTCTTCAACTATGATCTCCTCATCAACTTTGTCATCCTCATCAGGAACAACATCTTCAACAACTTCATCACTCTTTGAATGAGGTAGAGGCATGTTAGCTACTTGCTTCCCACTTCTCAATGTGATAGCTTTGCACTCCTCCTTACCATCCTTTCGAGGATTAGGAATGGTATCACTCGGGAGATTACCTCTTGACATAGCATTCATTTGTGAGGCCAGTTGCCCCATTTGCACCTCAAGATTTTTAATTGCCATGTCATGGAGAGACAGGGATGCTTTAGTCTCAATCCTCTGAGCCTCTTGTCCAGCTAAGATTTGAGCCAGCATCTTTTCCATTTTAGATTCTTCCTCCTTGACAGGGATGTGCCTAGGTTGTTGTTGAAAACCCGGAGGATGAGAGGGTTTAACACCCGAAGAGGATGGTTGATTAACATTTTGCCCTTGATTCCATGAGAAATTGGGATGGTTTCTCCACCCAGGATTGTAGGTCTGTGAGTATGGATTGTTCTGCGGATTTTGAAATTTGCCCATGTAGTTGACTGACTCAGAAGCTATATAAAGTGGACACTGATCTGGAAAATGTACATCATTACACTGATCACACACAATTGGGGTGGATTGTACAGAATGTACCCCGTGAGATTTACCCCTCTACATCTGAGTTTCTATCACATCAAACCGTTTATTGATTGCAGAAATAAGGGTTGCAATTTGTGAGGAAGAGGGAGCATCTTCTTTAGGTGCTGTCATTGATGGCAAAGTCTTTCTCTCTGTCCCTTGAGAGTTATTAGCAGATAATTGGTCTAAGAGTCGGAACACCTCATTAACAGGGATATTTCTGTACCCTCCATTGGTCATGGAATCAACCATCGTCTTAGACTGAGTATTCAGAGGAGTACAAAAGATTTGTAGTATTACCCATTTACCTACCCCATGATTAGGGCATTGCCGCATCAACATCTTGTACCTGTCCCAAGCAGCGTAGAGGTGTTCATCCGGGTATTGTTTAAAGCTCAAAAATGCCTCTCTAGCTTCAACAGACTTGTCATCAGAGAAAAATCGGGCTCTGAATTTTGCTTCAAGATCGGCCCAAGAAGTAATTGATCCCTCCGGTAGATTATCAAACCATTCCCTTGGTTTGTCTTGCAACGAAAAAGGGAACAGTCTAAGTCTGAGAATATCTTCGGGAACCCCATTCTTCTTGAAAGACCCACATACTTCCAGAAAGTATATCAAATGTTTGTTGGCGTCTTCATTGTACAGCCCATGAAATAGCCCATTCAACTGCAGCATAGTAATCATCACCGATTTAATCTCAAAGGTGTGTGCTTGCATCTCCGGCATCCGAATGCAAGATTGAGCACCTCGCATATTCTGACTAGCAAAGTCATTGACCGTAGCCCGGTCATATTCATCGTCAGCCATGCTTTCAGATTCAGTTTCTTCTTCCTCGTTAGAGAGATGGGCTCCTTCAAGTACCACTTCCAAGCTACCAAATTTCAAGCTTTGCATAAACCGAAATGGTACCTACAAGAAGCACACCCAAGCGAGTATCACACTAAACAAAGGTAACTTTAAACAAGAAAAGAAATTAAAAGAAAAGTAAATAATTACAGGCTCAAGCAAAATCAATAACTAAGCCCAAGGTTGACCAAAGGATTTGTTGCCAAATCCCCGGCAACGGCGCCAAAAACTTGTTCGCACCGCAAGTGCACGGGTCGCGCCAAGTAATAAAGTGATAAGAAAGTATCGTTCCCACGAGGATTTGTTTACAAATGTGATCAAACAGAAGGCTTAGTGATTTCAATTAAGTTGAGCTAAAGCAAATTTCGGTTGGAAGAGTTAATTAATAGAAAAATACTTTTGAAAATAAGAGTTGATAACTACAAATGATTCTTTGACTTAAAGGATAAAATGGAGCCTAGGATTATTTTTCCCCCTTGTATTTCATAACCTCTAAATAACCTCCTCTCACAAATGCTTTCAATAAACATACATGTGTTAGCCTAGGGTTCAAAATGTACTTGTAAAAGCTTTCTCAAGTCAAAAACAAGTGTCTCATTTCATTAATTGCTCAATCTCTTGTTACAATTAATAAAACTCAATTTCCAAACTCCAACCCTAATGTGGCTATGTAAGGTTAATAAGTATATCTCTATCTTACCAACAAAACCATCCATTCATCAAGGAAATTTCAAGTTCTTGCACAATTTTACCCAAGTTCTACATTTAACCTAGCTCTCTCAAGCTTCAATCAAATGAACAAAACATCTAAATGTTGATCAAGCATATAGAAGCATTAAGCAAAGAGTAAAATAAACACATATATACCATTAATCACAAAAGGAGAGGAGTATTAAAGAGTTAATCCATACAAGGGTTCAAAATAATCCTAGCTAACAAGTTTAGCTACTCATAGTCAATGAAAAACTACAAATCCAAAGAGAAAATGCAGCCATAACATAGAACAAGAGAGGGAAGGAAGATGAAGAAGAAAAACCAAAGAAATTAAGCTCCAAATCTCTTCCAAAGCCCAATCCTTGCTTCCTTCTCTTCAAAAACCAAGCCCTAACACCCCAAAATACTCCCAAGCTGCCCAGAAAGTCAAGAATGAGCGTTTTCCTTCGTTTTCCAACCTTTAAACCTTCATTTTCGCGTCAAAGTAATGCTGTGCGTTTTGCTGCGCGACTGAGCCGCGGCCCATATTTTTGAGCCGCGGCTCAGTTTTCTTCTGCCAAGAACTGAGCTGCGGATGAGCTGCGATTGAGAAACTAAGCTGCGGCCCAGTTTTCCTCTGTCCAGAATTGAGCTGCGGATGAGCTGCGGCCAACATTTTGAGCTGCGGCTCAGTTTGCATATGGAAAATTTGATTTCTTCTCTTACAATAAAGTGGTCTATCCATGATTAGCCATCATTTTCCTCATCTTTGATTTCCCAAATGCCTTAGCTCTAATTCTCTTTCCTGAAACACCTCTTGCACAATAATAAATTTAATGAGCTCATATTAAACAAAGAGGAAATCCCAAAATAAGCAAAATTTAGCACAAATTGCAATCAAAAACATCATGCCAACTTTTCTATCTTTGAGCATCCAAAATATGTACAAATGCTCCAAGAATATATAAAATCCAATTAAAATTGTGCCAAAAGACATGAATTCCAAGAGATTAACAAGTTCAAAGTAGTACTCACAGTACATGGCCGGTGATTCTGATGATATACAACTTCCCCCCAAATTTGATCATGAAACGCAAGTTTATGATACTTTCCATGCTTATTTTCGGGCCTAGACAGCCCGGCAACGATATAGACGTGTACTTGGATCCTTTGATTGAAGACCTGAAGCATATGTGGGATTCGGGTGAGACGGTTTTTGATGGATGTAAGGAAGAAAGTTTCAAATTGAGGGCCATGTTGTTTGGCACGATAAATGATTTCCCAGCGTATGGTAATTTGTCCGGATACAGCATCAAAGGATATGGTGCGTGCCCTATATGTGAAGATGATACCCATTCGATGTGGCCGTAGAATTGTAGGAAAAATGTTTACATGGGACATCGGAGGTTCTTGCCGTTAAAACATCATTGGCGGAGGTGGAAGAAGGCATTTAACGGGAGCTTAGAAGAAGGTAGGCCACCGAAGATATTGACCGGGGATGACGTTTTTGAAAAGGTGAACGCATTGGAGAATGATTTTGGCAAGCCTTTTGCTAAAAATGTGTTGACAAGTGGCTGGAAGAAGAGGTCCATATTCTTCGAACTCCCGTATTGGAAGTCCTTATACGTTAGGCACTTTTTGGATGTGATGCACATTGAAAAGAACATCTGTGATAACCTAATTGGCACGTTACTAAATATGCAAGGAAAAACTAAGGATGGTGTCAGTTCAAGGTTAGATCTGCTCAAGTTGGGAATAAGACAAGAGTTGGCACCTGTCGAGAGAGGATACCACACTTATTTACTTCCAGCATCATACACCCTTTCGAAGAAAGAGAAAAGATCATTCTGTGAGTTCCTGAATGGGATCAAAGTTCCAGAAGGCTATTCCTCAAATGTAAAGAACCTTGTATCCGTGAAAGAGTTGAAGTTGAAGAACTTGAAATCTCATGATTGTCAGTCCTGATGCAAAATTTCTTACCGGTCGGCATACGCAACATTTTACCCAAGAAACTGCGTAGGACGATCACTAGACTGTGTATTTTCTTCAGGCTCATTTGTAGTAAAGTGGTTGATATAGGACGGTTGCAGGATTTGCAGAGGCAGATCATTCGTATCCTGTGCGAATTTGAAATGTATTTCCCCCATCCTTCTTTGACATCATGGTTCACCTTACTGTACACTTGGTCAAAGAGGTTCAACTGTGCGGCCCAATCTATTTGAGATGGATGTACCCGATTGAGCGGTTCATGAAAGTTTTAAAGGGGTATGTCAAAAACAGATATCGACCAGAGGGGTGTATTGCTGAACGATACATCGTTGAAGAAGCGAGTGATTTGTGTGCCGATTACTTATCAAGTGTTGCACATGTTGGTTTGCCGAAGTCTCGTCACGATGGGCGATTATTGGGGAAAGGAATAAGTGGGTTCAACTTAATACGCATTTCGAATGCTGAAAGGGAGCTTGCTCACTTGTATATTCTTCACAACACTCCTGAGGTTGAACCATTCGTTTAAGAACACAAAAAACTCCTGCGGGAAATACACGGTGATAGAAATGACAGTTTGATTACAAGGGAGCACAACAAAACATTCATTAGATGGTTCAATGCTCGCATTTGTCAGCAGTTTGATCTTAATGGTGGATCAGTTTCTGAAAGATTGTTTTGGCTGTCGAAAGGACCGGGTTTGCACGCATTTTCCTACACCGCCTATGCAATCAATGGTTACACATTCTATACAAAAGACCAGGATGAAAAAAGCACAATGCAGAATAGTGGAGTCACACTTGTTGCCGAGGCATTCCATATATCCAGTGCGAGAGACACAAATCCTATATATGCGAAGATGGCATACTTTGGTGTGATTGATTGCATTTGGGAGTTAGATTACACCATGTTCAGAGTTCCTGTGTTCCGATGTCAGTGGGTTAACAACCATAGTGGACGGCGGTTAGATGAATTTGGGTTTATATCGGTCGACCTTTCTAAAGTTGCATATAAGGATGATCCTTACATTTTACCGTCCCAAGCATCACAAGTGTTTTACATTACCGATCCTTCTAAGAAGAATTGGTCAGTTGTCATGTAGTCGAACAAAAATTATGCCGAACAAGTTGATGATGAAAGTAGTGATGATGATATGAATATGATAGAAGAGGATCCTTCATTTGATACGTTAGTGGCAGAAGAGATTGATGCAGACGGATATGACGATGAAGATGAGCCTATTTATGTAAGGAGTGATCATGAAGAAGGCATTTGGCTAAACACAACCCTAAATCCAACAAAAAAAAGGAAGCAAACAATTTTAGATAATATAACACAGAGGAAAAAGAAACAAAAGCCCTTATATTGATTTAAGTTTGTATGTATTTCTGTTTTACATTGTGAACTACTTCATTTAATTATTTTGCACTAAAATCATGTCTTGTTTAATTATTTTAATTTGCAGGAAAATGGATCCCCCCTGAACGACGAGGAAGAAGAACAACCGATTGTGGAGCCAGATATCGATGCGGGTAGAGAGGCTGTCGAGGCGGATGCTACCCATGGCATCACCCTTATGCGTAAACTACTCAGGTGCAGATCTCTGGGAAAAAAGACCAGACTTAAATGGAACGAAAATAACCAACCAATCGGGGAGACTGCGAAAGACCTCTCTGGTTTTATTGGGTGCACTGTTCGACAGAAAGTGCCTATTACTATCATAGATTGGAGAACCGCAGGGAGTTGCAAGAACGCAGTTTGGTCAGAGATTTAGGTTAGGTGCCTTTTTACAATTTAGTTTTATTATGAAAACATTGTAACTAACAAATCTAATATGATTTCTATTGTTACAGTCCATGTTTCATATTGATGATTCTCATAGGGAGTATGTCATGCTGAAAGCTTCCAGAATGCATTGCGGTTTCCGCACAAATTTGACCAAGTACTTCCTGAGAGATGCAGACGGGGAGATCGTTCCAACACCCCCAGAGGCATTCGCAGGGTTAATTACCCAGGAACATTGGAATGAATTTGTACAATCACGTTTGACACCGGAGTTTGAGGAAGCAAGTCAAAGAAATAGATAGGCGGCTAAAAGCTGCGAATATCCGTATATGGGCGGACGAAAGACCTTTCCTGAATTGGAGCAAGATATGGTATGTTAGTAACGCTTCTAAATACAAAATTATGAATAAATGTTTACGTGATTAATTATGTGTTCCCCTGGCTTGCTTGACAGATTAATGAACAGGGCCTAGAAGGGAAGCCACCACGGCATGGCCTCTGGTTTCGGGGACACTCTCAAAAGGACAGTACCATCATTCATGACGAGGTCAGAAGAGTCCGTGAACGATGTGTAAGTCATTCTCTTGGACTTTGTAATATCTTTTTAACTGGTGACTTTGCTGAGTTAATATCTAACAACCATTTCTTCTTGTTATAGGATATGTTGTCACAAGAATACCCTGACGAGGTCAACAAATTTGGCCCCGATGATTTCCTGAGCAGAGCGCTCGATCGCCCTGAGTATTCGGGCCGTGTTCAGGGCACAGGTCTAAGGGTCACCTTCTTAATTTGGCCGCCAACATAGGGCATCAAAAGGCGAAGTAAGAGCGTTACAAGAAGAAGTTCAAACTCTGAGGGAGGAGATGCAATGATGGGACGAGGAGATGCAACGACGGGACGAGGAGATGCATCAGAAGTACGAGAAGATGTTTGAATTTTACCAACGATATAATGTTGCATCACAAACGTCGAACTTCGTGGAACAAGGTAACGTTCCTCCCATCGAAAGTCCAAGCATAAGGGAGAGTAGCTGTACGATGCCGCGGGCCCAAATTCCTCAGGTAGTTCATACATTCTCTACTTACAAACTTGCAGCGACATTGTTATATTTTGCGTTGTGAGCTAATGTTGTCAACTCTTTCGTAGGGCGAGTCAGACTGCAGGTTGTATATCGATTACTCTTTCAGTGAAGCAGTTGCCAGAGGGAAGGTCTACAACACTTCCAACACGACCCTGCACAACTCGCCGTTGCCTAAAAATGCACTGAGAGTAATGATTGAATCCTCCTACAACAATGCGGCACCAATACCGTTCCCTACTGATGAGATGACTAGGGTCCAAGATGCTATCGGTGCTTTCGTTGTTTGGCCCGTTGGTTTGATTGAGCCAACACCACAGGTGGTTATTTACTAATAGCATTTACACTAGCATTCATTGTGTTGGAAGAATGCTCTTTTATTTACATGTTTTTTCAGGGTACACGTTCTACCGGAAAGAAAGCACAAAGGCCTAATGTCCAAGGTACAGATGGTCAAGTGATGAAGAAAAAGAGTTCACATACTGATCCATCGTCACAGGTGATTATTTACTAATCAATTAAACTAGCATTCTTTTTTATTGGAATTAAATTTCAGACTTTCTATTTACATGGTTTGTAGGCAACAAAAGCCAAGGGTAAGAAGAAAGTACAAGCGCCTCCTGTTATTGAACGTACAAGCGCCGAGACGCCAAATCGTGCTCAATTGCGAGCATTTGCAGCCACCCTATCTCCCGAATTTATTGCCAAGATTCCATTCGACAAGCGTATATTTGGGGTGTCAAATATGGTTGAGCTTGTTTTTAAGGATCAGATCATGGACGTGCTTGATCAAGGATGGCTTGGTGGTACGGCTATCAATTTATGGATCAGGTATATATGTGTTTCCATTGGGGTTTCGTTTAATGTCATAAGTTTTACACTAATTGGGAGTTTGTATGGTTTCTTTGAAGGCACCTGCACGAACATGTCATGATTGCCGGGGATAATGTCTCGTTCGAATTCATAAGCCCCTATGACATAGCACATATTGCGGGCGTGAGCTATGACGAGCAGTCCACGAAGCTTAAAAAGCGCTTTTCTTTAAAGGCAACAGGCATGACTTTATTCTTAGCTCCAATTAATACAGGGTAAGTCGATATGCATTATAGGTTCATTGTATTCTTAGCTCCAAGCATCATTTATATATACTGACATAATGTTCTAAAAAATTTTAGGCAGCACTGGCTTTTGCTTGTCATCTATCCGCAAGCACAAGCGAATCCCTTGATTTACTATTTGGATCCTGTGTATGGTGCTGAACCAGAAAGTCACCCAGCTTTGATGCGCCTCGTCAATAGGTACGTGAATGTCAGCATTCTTTGAATCCGTTGCATCATTTGTCATTTTATGACCCTAGCTAATAAAATTAATTTACTTTGTTTCGTTTCCAACGCATTGACCAGTTTTCGGTCCTCCGTTAACTTGAGTTATTCCAAAGCCCTTGACCAGAAAGATGCTTATAAGTGGCTCACAGTCCAGGTTCTTCAAGTTATTCAATTTTTTAAACAATCTACTCAAACATAAAGTAAATGTTTCTCATATGATATCTGATATTTTTTGTTACAGTGCCCATTCCAACCCAATAACAACGACTGTGGATACTATGTGATGCAATTTATGAGGGATGTCGTTACACATGATCGATGTAGCATTCCATTGACAGTAAGTTTTATATTTTGCCAACTCTAATTGTATTTGAACTTGTTATTGGATTTCAAGTAGATTTGATTGCCATTCAAATTTATCTCTCTGTGCAGTAGTACCCAGACGCACGTTCCCCCTAATTGTTGAAGGAAAAAATGAATGCGCTAATTGAGGAATGGTGCACTTATGTTCTACCTCTTTTTCAATAAGTACAAATGTAGATATATAATAGTATAGCTAGTAGCGTGCTGTTTCCCAATTAGAATGGTTGGTTCATTTGTACATTGCTCTTTGGATGAGTTATTGGTGTATTTTCGTTGCCTGGAACTGTATAGAATTGCTGGTATTTTAGCACTGATGCAGGTGGGGTATATAAAATAAGATCAAATATTTAAAAAAAATTCAATACCAGCGCTTACTTCATTAAGCACTGCTATAGGTTGACCTATAGCAGCGCTTAAGCATTGCAATAGGTAAATTTTAGGTCCCTATAGCAGCGCTTAAGTGCTGCTTTAGGCCACCTATTGCAACGCTTAACAAGCGCTGCTATAGGCCTAATAGCCTATAGCATCACTGGCTATTGCAGCGCTTATAAGCGCTGCTATAGGGCCAAAATAAGTGATGCTATAGACATTTTCTATAGTAGTGCATACTTAGGATTAAGTTTCTCTATATGAATATCATCGAAAAGAGTGAAATTCTTTTGGTTTGGTGCTTTTAGAACTCTCTAAGTTCATATTTGCTTCAAATAAAATTTTTATGAATTATTAAAAATATTTAAGGATTTTTAAACTAATAAAAATCACAAAAATAAGCACCAACAACCTCCATACAGATCCAAAAACACATCAATAATAAAAAAAATAATATGTCTAAATGTAGGTCTTGAATTTAGGAATTTTTAGAAACAAACCGTGTCTCAATCAGAGTTAAAATGCCCCTTCAATCACCACTAGAAGGAGAAAACATATCCTTTTTTTTTATGAACTTTAGGCCCAGAGAGAATGGCCCACACGAATTTTTTTTAATATTTTCTGAAGTATTGGGCTTAGTCTAATGAGCCCATTTTGTTTTTGTAATTTTTTTTTGGGTTGGCTATTGGGCGAACTGGATTTGGCCCAACAGTGCTTTCCCTTCCCCTTTTTTTAATATACGCTGGGCCAGCCACATGCGGCCCAACACTTGAATAATAATTTTTTTTAAATGATGACATGACGTCATCATGATGTCACTTCACTACCACAGAAAACCCCTATAGCAGCGCTTTTTTTGACCCTATAGTGGCGCTTAGCGTGAAAAGCGCCGCTATAGGTGTATTTTTAAAAAAATAAAAATAAACCACTTATTTTTATGAACATCCACCAACATTAGTACTAAAATACCAATAATTCTATACATTCCAGGCGTTTAGGGTTAAATAATTCTATACATACCCACCTACATTAGTATTCAAAAATCATATCTATTGTATCATAAACACTTGTAATCATTAATTTCTTTTGATTAGGGTCAAAATCCTATATTTCTCAACAATGAATCAGTAACTTCAGAGTTTAAAAATCACAGAACCAAGTTTAATCAACACACCATGAGTACCGATTCTAAGCCTTATTCTTCCTTTAGCCATCTTTAAAGCCCTTATACTTATTGATTTTTCTTCCAAAAAACCCCTTTCAATCTCTTCTTTCAAACCCTTAAGAAACTAGATTGAGAAATCTAAAGATGGAAGAAGGCGAAGAAAGCTTACCTACGATGAAATTGAAGAGAATGGGAAGAGAACAAGGGAGCACGGGTGGCTGGCTGAAGCTTGGAGGGAGCTTGGAATGGCGGCGTGAGAGGGAGCATCGTGGCTGAAGCTTGAAAGGGCACGGAGTGTTGTTGAGCTTTGATAATGGCTGAAGCTCATGAGCTTGAAAGGGCTGAAGTTTGAGGAGAAAAAAAAAGGTAGAAAAGAAACATAACTCACGGGCTGTAGGAAAAAATAGAGGGAGAATTTATCACCATTTATTTCGCCTATACCGGTGCTTTTCTTAAAAAGCGCCGGGATAGGCCTTTGAACGAAAAAATGGAGGGAAATTTCCCTCCATTTTTCTACCTATACCGGCGCTTTTTTAAAAAAGCGCCAGTATAGGTAATCAAATTAAAAAAATTAAAAATACACGAAAAAATGGAGGGAAAGTTCCCTCCATTTTTTTTACCTATACCGGCGCTTTCGAACAAAAACGCCGGTATAGGTAATTATTAAAAAAATTAAAAATAGAAATTAATATTTAATTATTATTTAAATATTTAATATTAAATTCTTATATTAATTATTTATTAATAATTATTTTCTTTTTTATAATTCCAAAAATATTAATTATTTTTAAAAATAAATAGGAATATTTTATTTAATATTTAAATAATTATATTAATATTTATTAATAATTATTTTCTTTTTTATAGTAACAAAAATATTAATTATTTTTAATAATAAATAGGAATATTTTATTTAATATTTAAATAATTATATTAATATTAAATAATTAATTATTTAATATTAAATATTAAATTCTTGTATTAATAATTAATTATTTAATATTTTCTTTTTGAAAATTCAAAATAAATACGTTTTTATAAAAAATTAATAGGAATATTTTATTTCATATTTCAATAATTATATTAATATTTGATATTAAATTCTTCTATTAATAATCCATACCGGCGCTTTTGACAAAAAGCGCCGGTATAGGTGTTTGAACGAAAAATGGAGGGAAATTTCCCTCCAATTTTTTTTTGCCTATAGCGGCGCTTATGCCTGTAAGCGTCGCTATAGATCTAAAATATTTTTAAAAACATAAAATTCCTGCCTCAACTATAGCGGCGCTTACCAAAATAAGCGCCGCTATAGGTTTCATAAATACAAAAAAAATAAAAATATAAAAATATTACCCTATAGCGGCGCTTATGTCAGTAAGCGACGCTATAGGTAACCACCACAGCAATTGCGGCGCTTAGAGCTGTAAGTACCGCTATTGGGGTGCCGCAATAGCCTATTTCTGTAGTAGTGCTTCTTCTTCTTCCTCCAGCCGGGTCAACCCTAACCCAGATGGTCGGACCCGACTTTTCTCCGCATCATAACTTCATCAACCAGTGTCCCTTTTTCGTGTTCTAGTAATCGATTTTTATCGTTTTTTCGTGCTCTACACAATGGGATAATTTTTATGGCCTAAATATTTCTATTTTCACTGACCCAATCCCGTTTTCAAAAATGTTCAATTTCGGTGTTGTTTTTTTTAAATATTGCTGGGTTCTAGTTCCGACATCCTCATCTTATTTCTCAAACATATGTAGATATAGGCCATAAATCTAGAACACAAAGCATCCATCACGGGAAAAAAATAATCACCGAAACTGAAACAATATATTACTAGAAAATAAATCTAAATTAATATTCAAGATTTGCTGAATTGATCTAAAAGCAAATCGTCATCATCACACTAACAAACTAAAAATAACCATAACAAAAAAATAAAGGTATAAACCATATATATTCACGCATACAGAATCGATCTTTAAGCATATCCACACACACAACATCGATATATATATATCCACACACACACAGAAGAAACATATAAATATATAATATATAAGTTTTCGCATGTGCAAAGCAAATATAGCAAATCGCACGGAAGCAGATAAAACATTTATTAGTCAAGATTATTAACCTTGCTCTGATACTACGGTAGGAGTTCGGGCGTATCTGGAATCCCGTAGACTCGCTTAGTACCCACACGAAATCGGAGCACCAATTTGGACTCCGAATACGTATACAATAGATGCACATAGGAGAGGAAGAGAAGAGATTTGGAAGAAACAGATCTTCTGTTTTCTACGTGAGTTGTTCTCTTCCCACAAACCCCTTAATTTATAAATAACGTACAAACAGACATATCCCTTCTGGAAAGTCATATCATTTGAATTTCAAATTATTAAGGGGAAAATTACTCAATTTATCCCATATATCTCCTTAATTATATGTTAACCCCAATTCTCATTGGGCAGTACATATTAGCCTTAATTCTCATTGGGTTTGAGCCCTAACCCACCAAGGATGGATTAGGTATTTCCCTACATTTTCTTTAAACAATTGTGCCCACCACAATCTCTTTCCCTTCCTTATTGGCCAAGTAGTTTATTTTTTATTTAAGAAAAAAAAACGACGTGGTTTGAGGATCTCATTGATGTTGACGACGACCAACTCTAGCTTTTTTTGTCATGATTGCAATTCACATCATCACGTGACTTCCAGCGGACAATCAATTCTTTTACAGAAGTGACATACCTTTTCGGTGTTTTTCCTCTAAAATAATTTTATACACTTAGGGCTCTTTTGAATGAAAGAATTGGATTAAAAGAAATAAAAAGAAATGGAACGTAATAAAATGGATTTTTTTTTTCGATTACAAAAATGGAAAATTGTTCACCACAAGATATTTGGTATACACACGAATGAAAAATGGGTTGATGAGAAAATTTGAGTTTGTAATGATTCAGATGGTGGGAAGATATGCAGGAAAAATTTATTAAATGATTATTTTACCCTATATAAAAAGAATATTTTTAAGAGAAGGTTATTTTTCTTCACCTTCTTGAGATGATGACTCAACGCAGAAGAAGGCAAACGGCATAAACATGATGCAAGCAGCAAATCAGGTTAACATGTATAATTGTTCAAAGAGCAAGTGTATTTAACCTGATAGAAGAGATTGGGTAACAGATGATCAAGTTATCTTTTGAAAAAACAAGTTTTAATCATGAGCGAGGTAACTATCACCAGAATATATGGTCGATTAAAAAGAATAATTACATATTTAACTAGATGAACCTCATTGTTAACAACGATTGATTATAGAAGATGGACGTTAAGATGGATGACGACTAGAAAGATGAACCAAAGGCGATCCCACCAAAAATGGGGGGAATCGATCTTCTCACGTTTAAAGGAAAATTTTTGTCAGTTAGTAAATCGCTTCCTGCCCTTTCAACGAACTAAATAGCCATAATCTATGAAAAATCTAAAATTTTCATTTCCATAGCCAGATTTTCATCCAACCAAACGGACTCTTAGTATTTTTTTTTTCTGTTTCTGTTTTCGTTGGAAAAATACTCTTTGTTTGCTCATTAAATGGCTTCTCTTTCCTTTTTCCCCCTGTTTTTCAGCCACTACTACTCTCTGGTTATCTCTGGAAAATTTGTATCACATGATTCATACCAAAAAAAATATAAGATCAGTATATTGTTTTCTTTATGTAATCGGTGATGAGATAGGAAAATATTTTGAATACAGACATGTAAATATGCATTTGTCTTGTTGTGTTAAATATCTTCACATGTATTTCTTGGCTTTCAAGTTTTCTATCAGTCATTAAATGTTTTGTTTAGTGTAGCTGTAAACTCAAAAAAGGGATAAAACTCCTTTTCCTTAACATGGAGTTAAGATCCAATTATAAGGCGGAAGTAAACACAAGATTCCCATAGAAATTATTTTTATGAGCAAGTCGGGTAAAAGGTTTTAAATCATAGCGATTTCACTCTAACCATTATCCTAATTAAGTTTGATTATTAACTGATGAAATATGTTGACTTACAGACGTCATTTTTGCTTAGATCAAATTTGTCGCAAAGTAATATAGTGTTGACATTTTTTTGTGTTTAATATTGCCTCAAAAGCTTCCAGATAATAGCAATGTCACCATAACCATTAGTTGACCAAATATATTGAATTGACAGCACTACTATAAAAATGTTATTGTGGTGTTTCTTTTATATTATTGCGGCATTTTCAAAATGCTACGATAGCCAGCGGTGCAATTGATATTGCAGCGTTTGTGCCGCGTTAAACTTTAGGCTGGATTTTTTATAAAATATATTTCATTATTTTTATACAGACCCACATCTGTATCAATTCAAAAGTTGCAGTCATATACATATATACACAAAAAAGTCATATCCAAAGAACAACATATATACATTTAAAGCAACCATTCTAATTAGTTAACTACTATATACTACAAGTTAACAAACATGTTAATTAGCTAAATTCAATCTTTCAACAAGCTAAGATAGCCAACATATCTACCTATCTATAGGCTGAGAGATATGTGGGTATATATAGCTGAACCATTCTTCAGTTAATTCATCAATTTTTTCCTTAAACAATATGGCACAATGTGCATCTACATAATACTGCAAAAAAAAAATTTACATGACAATTAAAATAACTTGAAACCTAACAAATACATTAGAATTGAAAAAAAATATAAAACTTGCGTTCAAAGGAATGTCATTTCTGTTATGTATTACAACATCCTTCATGAACTGTATGAGATAATACTCACAATCATTGTTATGCGGTTGGTAGGGGCACTATAACAAAAACATTAAACATTATATAAAAACATTATGACTTTTATATTATGATTTAATTAGTTTATTTTAAAACTTGAATAACTTTTATAACATTGACTTTCATCCCCACATAGACATCTTTTGGGTTAGATGCTTTGGAATAATTCAAACTCGAGAGCCCCGAATAGCAATCAATGCACTGAAAATGAAAAAAATTAAATTAATTTATTAGCTAAAGTCATAAAATCACAAATAATATAGTGCATTCAAATGTTAACAATCACTTACTTATTAAAGATGAACAACAAATCTTCATGCTCTTCTGGTTCACCATGTATTTAATTGTATATATTGTATATGTTTCTTTCATTATTGAGTGTAGTGGATGAGAAAATTTGATATTGGTCCATGAATAACATAAATGAAGAACATTTTTTCCACTTAAAATAAGTAAGTTTAAATGGAGAGTTAAAAATAAATTAATTTAATTTTTTCATGATTATAAAATGTACACTTAGTTACAGTCATAAGTTACAAAACAATGGGACAAAAATACTAAATCTAATTTCTATCATCTTTGAAAATTCTTTCCCACAAAAATATATCAAAGATAGAAGAAAATCTCATGAAAAATCTTTCTTATGAAGTTTATCTCAAAGAATATTCTCACAAATTTAATTAAAAATTAAGTTCATGTTGAAAAAACATTTTATAGAAGTAATTACCATACTACTATAGAAATATTCTATTGCGGCGTCACAATACTGGCACTTACAGTTATAAGCACCGCTGTTGGTGTGCATATGACCTATTAGGGCGCTTATAAAAGTAAGCGCGGGGATAGATGGTGCTTATATTATTAAGCGCCGGGATATGTGTTGGATATTAAAAAAATGAAAAAAAATTAGAAACCACCTATCCCGGCGCTTATAATTATAAGCGCTGGGTTTTGCTTATTTTATTTTTTTAAAAAAATTATTTTTTAGACTTTTGGGCCTATCCTGGCACTTATTATTATAAGCGCCGTGATAGGCTATATTTTTTTTAAAAAATATATGACCTAACCCGGCGCTTATATTTTTAAGCGCCGAGTTAGGCTTCCAAAACTCGGCAAAACCCTCTTTCATTTCCCTCTCATTTTTTCCTCTGAAAATTTTCCTCTTCCCCGTCGTTTCTCTCCTTCTCGATTCCTCTCGATTTCTTCATCTAAAACCCTTAGTTGCCCCAACCCTTTCCCATTCTCCCTCATTGTTTCTTCGAGTCCACCATTGCTTGTCGTCGTCGCCATCCCTCATTGTTTCTTCTAGTTGGGAGCAAGAGAAAAGGGGAGATCGAGGGTGAGATTATTAGAGGGTGAGTGATTGTCTAATTCACCGATCTCTTTGCTGGAATCAAAATTAAAGCCTCATTGTCCAGCATCACTTGCCCTCTGCAAGCCTCTACCAGATTCCTTTTTCCTGTTCAAGCATCGTTATCTTCCTTTTTGGTGGAAACCCAGCACATTTGTCCTAGAAAGTATTGCTTTCCTTTTTCTGCCTCTTTTTCTTCATAGTTGTTTTTAAATTTTTGAATTTGGGTTTTCATAATGCTTTATGGTTTTCGTTTTAGGTATCAATTAGAAGCGTTTGAAGTAGCAGGAGGAAAGAACACTATAGTAGTATTGGGTACTAGTTCTGGTAAGACATTAATTGTTGAGATGCTCATGAATGACATTGGCCACACTACTACAGAAAATGCCTATAGCATCACTTATTTTGGCCCTATAGCAGCGCTTATAAGCGCTGCAATAGCCAGTGATGCTATAGCCTATTAGGCCTATAGCAGCGCTTGTTAAGCGCTGCAATAGATGCCCTATAGCAGCGCTTAAGCGCTGCTATAGGACACCTACTGCAGCGCTTAAGCGCTGCTAAAGGTGACCTTTAACAGCGCTTAAGCGCTGCTATATGGTACCTATTGCATCGTTTAAGCGCTGCTATAGGTCACCTAAAATGTACCTATAGCAGCGCTTAATGAAGTAAGCGCTGGTATTGAATTTTTTTTTTTAAATATTTCATTTTAGTTTATATACCCCACCTGCATCAGTGCTAAAATACCAGCAATTCTATACAGTTCCAGGCAACGAAAATACACCAATAACTCATCCAGAGAGCAATGTACAAATGAACCAACCATTCTAATTGGGAAACAGCACGCTACTAGCTATACTATTATATATCTACATTTGTACTTGGTGTAAAAGAGGTAGAACATAAGTGCACCATTCCTCAATTAGCCCATTCATTTTTTCCCTCGACAATGAGGGGCAACGTGCGTCTGGGTAATACTGCACAGAGAGATAAATTTGAATGGCAATCAAATCTACTTGAAATCTAATAACAAGTTCAAATACAATTAGAGTTGGCAAAATATAAAACTTACTGTCAATGGAATGCTACATCGATCATGTGTAACTACATCCCTCATAAATTGCATCACATAGTATCCACAGTCGTTGTTATTGGGTTGGAAGGGGCACTGTAACAAAAAATACCAGATATCATATGAGAAACATTTACTTTATGTTTGAGTAGATTGTTTGAAAAATTGAATAACTTGTAGAACCTGGACTGTGAGCCACGGATAAGCATCTTTCTGGTCAAGGGCTTTGGAATAACTCAAGTTAACGGAGGACCGAAAACTGGTCAATGCGCTGGAAACGAAACAAAGTAAATTAATTTTATTAGCTAGGGTCATAAAATGACAAATGATGCAACGGATTCAAAGAATGCTGACATTCACGTACCTATTGACGAGGCGCATCAAAGCTGGGCGACTATCTGGTTCAGCACCATACACAGGATCCAAATAGTAAATCAAGGGATTCCCTTGTGCTTGCGGATAGATGACAAGCAAAAGCCAGTGCTGCCTAAAATTTTTTAGAACGTTATGTCAGTATATATAAATGATGCTTGGAGCTAAGAATACGATGAAACCTATAATGCATATCGACTTACCCTGTATTAATTGGAGCTAAGAATAAAGTCATGCTTGTTGCCTTTAAAGAAAAGCGCCTTTTAAGCTTCGCGGACTGCTCGTCATAGCTCACGCCCGCAATATGTGCTATCTCATAGGGGCTTATGAATTCGAACGAGACATTATCCCCGGCAATCATGACATGTTCGTGCAGGTGGCTTCAAAGAAACCATACAAACTCCCAATTAGTGTAAAACTAATGACATTAAACGAAACCCCAATGGAAACGCATATATACCTGATCCATAAATTGATAACCGTAGCACTGAGCCATCCTTGATCAAGCACCTCCATGATCTGCTCCTTAAAAACATGCTCAACCATATTTGACACCCCAAATATACGCTTGTCGAATGGAATATTGGCAGTAAATTCAGGAGATAGGGTGGTTGCAAATGCTCGCAATCGAGCACGATTTGGCGTCTCGGCGCTTGTACGTTCAATAACAGGAGGCGTTTGTACTTTCTTCTTGCCCTTGGCTTTTGTTGCCTACAAACCATATAAATAGAAAGTCTGAAATTTTATTCCAATAAAAAAGAATGCTAGTTTAATTGATTAGTAAATAATCACCTGTGACGATGGATCAGTACGTGAACTCTTTTTCTTCATCACTTGACCACCGGTACCTTGGACATTAGGCCTTTGTGCTTTCTTTCTGGTAGAGCGTGTACCCTGAAAAAACATGTAAATAAAAGAGCATTATTCCAACACAATGAATGCTAGTGTAAATGCTATTAGTAAATAACCACCTGTGGTGTTGGCTCAATCAAACCAACGGGCCACGCAACGAAAGCACCGATAGCATCTTGGACCCTAGTCATCTCATCAGTAGGGAACGGTATTGGTGCCGCGTTGTTGTAGGAGTCTTCAATCATTACTCGCAGTGCATTTTTAGGCAACGACGAGTTGTGCAGGGTCGTGTTGGAAGTGTTGTAGACCTTCCCTCTGGCAACTACTTCACTGAAAGAGTAATCGATATACAGCCTGCAGTCTGACTCGCCCTACGAAAGAGTTGACAACATTAGCTCACAACGCATAATATAACAATGTCGCTGCAAGTTTGTAAGCAGAGAATGTATGAACTACCTGAGGAATTTGGGCCCGCGGCATCGTACAGCTGCTCTCCCTTATGCTTGGACTGTTGACGGGAGGAACGTTACCTTGTTGCACAAAGTTCGACGTTTGTGATGCAACATTATATCGCTGGTAAAATTCGAACATCTGCTCGTACTTCCGATGCAGTTCCTCATTCTGTCGTTGCATCTCCTCATCCCGTCGTCGCATCTCCTCCCTCAGAGTTTGAACTTCTTCTTGTAACGCTCTTACTTCGCCTTTTGATGCCCTATGTTGGCGGCCAAAGTAAGAAGAGGGCGTGATCCCTAGACCTGTGCCCCGAACACGGCCCGAATACTCAGGGCGATCGAGCGCTCTGCTCAGAAAATCATCGGGGCCAAATTTGTTGACCTCGTCAGGGTATTCTTGTGACAACATATCCTATAACAAGAAGAAATGGTTGTTAGATATTAACTTAGCAAAGTCACCAGTTAAAAAGATATTACAAAGTCCAAGAGAATGACTTACACATCGTTCACGGACTCTTCTGACCTAGTCGTGAATGATGGTACCGTCCTTTTGAGAGTGTCCCCGAAACCAGAGGCCATGCCGTGGTGGCTTCCCTTCTAGGCCCTGTTCCTTAATCTGTCAAGCAAGCCAGGTGAACACATAATTAATCACATAAACATTTATTCATAATTTTGTATTTAGAAGCGTTACGTTACTAACATACCATATCTTGCTCCAATTCAGGAAAGCTCTTTCGTCCGCCCATATACGGATATTCGCAGCTTTTAGCCGCCTGTCTATTTCTTTGACTTACTTCCTCAAACTCTGGTGTCAAACGTGATTGCACAAATTCATTCCAGTGTTCCTGGGTAATTGACCCTGCGAATGCCTCTGGGGGTGTTGGAACGATCTCCCCGTCTGCATCTCTCAGGAAGTACTTGGTCTAATTTGTGCGGAAACCGCGATGCATTCTGGAAGCTTTCAGCATGACATACTCCCTATGAGAATCATCAATATGAAACATGGACTGTAACAATAGAAATCATATTAGATTTGCTAGTAACAATGTTGTCATAATAAAACTAAATTGTAAAAAGGCACCTAACCTGAATCTCTGTTCAAACCTCGTTCTTGCAGCTCCCCGCGGTTCTCCAATCTGTGATAGTAATAGGCACTTTCTGCCGAACAGCGCATCCAATAAAACCAGAGAGGTCTTTCGCAGTCTCCCCGATTGGTTGGTTATTTTCGTTCCATTTAAGTCTGGTCTTTTTTCCCAGAGATCTGCGCTTGAGTAGTTTACGCATAAGGGTGATGCCACGGGTAGCATCCGCCTCGACAGCCTGTCTACCCGCATCGATATCTGGCTCCACAATCGGTTGTTCTTCTTCCTCGTCGCTCAGGGGGGGATCCATTTTCCTGCAAATTAAAATAATGAAACAAGACATGATTTTAGTGCAGAATAATTAAATGAAGTAGTTCACAATGTAAAACAGAAATACATACAAACTTAAATCAATATGAGGGCTTTCGTCTCTTTTTCCTCTGTGTTATATTATCTAAAATTGTTTGCTTCCTCTTTTTTGTTGGATTTAGGGTTGTGTTGAGCCAAATGCCTTCTTCATGATCACTCCTTACATAAACATGCTCATCTTCATCGTCATATCCGTCTGCATCAATCTCTTCTGCCAGTAACGTATCAAATGAAGGATCATCTTCTATCATATTCATATCATCATCACTACTTTCATCATCAACTTGTTCGGCATAATTTTTGTTCGACTGCATGACAACTGACCAATTCTTCTTAGAAGGATCGGCAATGTAAAACACTTGTGATGCTTGGGACGGTAGAATGTAAGGATCATCCTTATATGCAACTTTAGAAAGGTCGACCGATGTAAACCCAAATTCATCTAACCGCAGTCCACTATGGTTGTTAACCCACTGACATCGGAACACAGGAACCCTGAACATGGTGTAATCTAACTCCCAAATGCAATCAATCACACCAAAGTATGCCATCTTCGCATATATAGGATTTGTATCTCAGGCACTGGATATATGTAATGCCTCGGCAACAAGTGTGACTCCACTATTCTGCATTGTGCTTTTTTCATCCTGGTCTTTTGTATAGAATGTGTAACCGTTGATTGCATAGGCAGTGTAGGAAAATGCGTGCAAACCCGGTCCTTTCGACAGCCAAAACAATCTTTCAGAAACTGATCCAGCATTAAGATCAAACTGCTGACAAATGCGAGCATTGAACCATCTAATGAATGTTTTGTTGTGCTCCCTTGTAATCAAACTCTCATTTCTATCACTGTGTATTTCCCGCAGGAGTTTTTTATGTTCTTCAACGAATGGTTCAACCTCAGGAGTGTTGTGAAGAATATACAAGTGAGCAAGCTCCTTTTCAGCATTCGGAATGCGTATTAAGTTGAACCCACTTATTCCTTTCCCCAATAATCACCCATCGTGACGAGACTTCGGCAAACCAACATGTACGACACTTGATAAGTAATCGGCACACAAATCACCCCTCTGGTCGATATTTGTTTTTGACATACCCCTTTAAAACTTTCATGAACCGCTCAATCGGGTACATCCATCTCAAATAGACTGGGCCGCACAGTTGAACCTCTTTGACCAAGTGTACAGTAAGGTGAACCATGATGTCAAAGAAGGATGGGGGGAAATACATTTCAAATTCGCACAGGATACGAATGATCTGCCTATGCAAATCCTGCAACCGTCCTATATCAACCACTTTACTACAAATGAGCCTGAAGAAAATACACAGTCTAGTGATCGTCCTACGCAGTTTCTTGGGTAAAATGTTGCGTATGCCGACCGGTAAGAAATTTTGCATCAGGACGTGACAATCATGAGATTTCAGGTTCTTCAACTTCAACTCTTTCACGGATACAAGGTTCTTTACATTTGAGGAGTAGCCTTCTGGAACTTTGATCCCATTCAAGAACTCACAGAATGATCTTTTCTCTTTCTTCGAAAGGGTATATGCTGCTGGAGGTAAATAAGTGCGGTATCCTCTCTTGACAGGTGCCAACTCTTGTCTTATTCCCAACTTAAGCAGATCTAACCTTGAATTGACACCATCCTTAGTTTTTCCTTGCATATTTAGCAACGTGCCAATTAGGTTATCACATATGTTCTTTTCAATGTGCATCACATCCAAAAAGTGCCTAACGTATAAGGACTTCCAATACGGGAGTTCGAAGAATATGGACCTCTTCTTCCAGCCACTTGTCAACACATTTTTAGCAAAAGGCTTGCCAAAATCATTCTCCAACGCGTTCACCTTTTCAAAAACGTCATCCCCGGTCAATATCCTCGGTGGCCTACCTTCTTCTAAGCTCCCGTTAAATGCCTTCTTCCACCTCCGCCAATGATGTTTTAACGGCAAGAACCTCCAATGTCCCATGTATACATTTTTCCTACAATGCTCCAGCCGCATCGAATGGGTATCATCTTCACATATAGGGCACGCACCATATCCTTTGATGCTGTATCCGGACAAATTACCATACGTTGGGAAATCATTTATCGTGCCAAACAACATGGCCCTCAATTTGAAACTTTCTTCTTTACATCCATCAAAAACCGTCTCACCCGAATCCCACATATGCTTCAGGTCTTCAATCAAAGGATCCAAGTACACGTCTATATCGTTGCCGGGCTATCTAGGCCGGCAAAATAAGCATGGAAAGCATAATAAACTTGCGTTTCATGATCAAATTTAGGGGGAGGTTGTATATCATCAGAATCACCGGCCATGTACTGTGAGTACTACTCTGAACTCCATGCGGATTGATTCCATCGGTTGCCAATGCAAGCCGTAGGTTTCTCGGTTCTTCACCGAATTCAGGGTACTCGTAATCAATTTTTTTCCATTGGGGGGCGTTTGCGAGGTGCCTAAGCTTGATGTCTTTAATCCTCTCATCAGCGTGCCATGTCAAAAGTCTTGCAACATCCGCATTACTGTACATGCGCCTGAATCTTGGAATGATCGAAAAGTACCACAACACTTTAGAAGGACTCTTACCTTTCTTTCCATACCGAGACGTGCTGCATTTAGGACACTTTTCCAACGACGAATACTGGTTCCGGAATAAAATACAGTCGTTGGGGCACGCATGTATTTTCTCATATTTCATACCGGTCGACCGGAGAATTTGCTTCGCCTCGTATGTTTTCGAGGGGAGTACATTCGCTTCTGGGAGTATATCTCGCAGAGCGGACAGCAGCGCGGTGAAACTTGCATCACTCCAACCGTATCGTGCCTTCAGGTTATACAATTTAAGCACCGCACTCAATCTTGTGTATTTGCTACATCCCACATACAAAGGCGTCTCTGCATCGCTCTTCAGTGTCTCAAACATATCAGGATTCTCCTCACCCACCACGTTCAACATTTCTTCAAGATCATCGCTCTCATCACACATGTCTGTGTCAACAACATTTGAAGCACTACTAACATCAGGTACCCGGTCTCCGCATTCATCTTCATAGGTCTCACCGTGCTTTGTCCATCGTGTATAAGACTGATCGATTCCATGACAAATTAAATGACCCAACAATTCAAGAGGACGAAGACGCTTTCCATACAAACACGACATACAGGGGCATACAATTCTGTTAGCATTCTCTGCATGCTCTGCAGCAAATTCAATGAACTCTTTTGCTCCATCTATATATTCCCTTGAACGCCGATCACAAGACATCCATTTCCGATCCAACATGGTAACCTACTAAAGGAAAATGCCGGTAAGATGTACATCATGAATTACTCATTAGGTAGCCACCCTAAGATGTTACCTTATTTTTTTAACAAAAAATCGGCAGCATAACGGCTACAAAATGAACGTTCCCAGGCTCAAGGCCCTCTCTTTTTAACATAGAAATGGATAACAAACTATATAAACAGAATCAACTCAATATATTTCCACAGCCCACGACAACAGAATTCACAGAGCATATATTAACAGGCAGAAAAACATAGTTACAGCTCACATATTCGTAACATCTAACATAAAAATGTACCTTAATAGATTCTTTGAATTGACTTTTGGTGGAGATCAAAATGTGAACCAAACAAATGCTAGGTGAAATTCCTACAACATATAAACAAAGTCTTTATAAATTTCTTAACATGTTGCAACTTAGGAATGCAAATCATTTGAAATGTGGATAATTTTTAAGCCTAAAAAATTCAATTCATTAATCAAGCAATCATAAATTCAAACCCTTGTTCTTACTTCCTAAACATAACATTTATACTTCTAATTCATAATAACATTCTTCACCATATAGCATATACCAATCCAATATTAGCCAATAGTTATTAATATCTTGTGATTAATTTATGAGTTATCTATCCATAAAGTACTTTTAATTATCATTATTATTTTTAATTATTCCATATTTGCTTTCTTTCTTTCATTCAGTGGCAATGTATATTTTTCTTGTGGGCAATGATATGTATGGAAAGCTAATGGCTGCCTATAGACTTCCAAACATTATTAACCACATCACAATTCATTCATTATCAATCAATGACAATTCTTAAGTTCCAAAAATTAAAGAAAAAATTGAACTCTACTCCATCACACCAAATACTACTATACAAGGCAAGGTGTATACATAGATAAATTTACTACCATATAATCATGATTCTTGTTTGGTCATAAATTAACTTTTCAACATATATGTTTTGTTACATTTATATCAAATTTTAGTATTATCTCTTAATTTATAGTGTATTGTAATTATTTTAAAATAAGTTAAGAAAGGTAGAAATTGCTAAAAGAACATGCGCCTAAATCTGAGCACCTAAATCAGAACATGACTGCCAAATGCCTTCTTTTTCGGTTTTGGATTAGGAACTGAAAGTCAGAGCTCAAAGCAATAAGCTAATACTAACAGAAACAGTTTAAAAGAACAAACAAACTACATCCTAACACCCAAATCCAAAGATCATTAGCTTAATCAGTTTACAAAATGTGCTCTGAAAATTAATGGCCTAATCTAATCAGTACATGCATGCGCCTAAATCAACATGAGATAAATTAATCCCAAAACAAACCATTGAACCAAAGAGTCAGAACTCAGGAACACAATCGAAGGGAGAGAAGACTGAAGAATCTTACCCCAAAATTTGAAAATGCACAGATCTGAGAGTACAAGACGCGACGAACTGGATGAAGAAGAAGAAGAACACAATCGTTGCCGGGCTCTGATCTCTGAGACGAACAAGACGAACTGGATGAAGACGAACAAGCGCGACGAACTGGATGAAGACGAACAAGACGGCGGACGACGCTCAGCTCTGGGTACGCGCTCGAAGCTAAGAGAAAATAAGGATTTGGGTTCAGATATTGGCTTATGTGGAAATAAGGAGGGAAAAACAAATATTTGGGGAACTTTGGCATATGTGGCGCCAAAAAGATCATCAGATATTGGCTTACATATAAAAAATAAATTCCAGAGGCCTATAGCAGCGCTTAAGCGCTGCTATAGGCCCCTGGGTTTTAATTTTTATATCTTACCCCATTTAATAAAAACAATTTCACAATTTTTTTTAAATTCTTTTACATATTTTTTACATTAAAAATTAAAGCCTAGGGGCCTATACCAGCGCTTAAGCGCTGGTATAGGCCCCTGGGGTGTATTTTTTATATTACAAAACATTTAAAGCAATTTAAAAATAATTGGAAAATTGTTTTACAATTTTTTTTAAATAAAAAATAGACCCCAGTGGCCTATACCAGCGCTTAAGCGCTGGTATAGGCCCCTGGGGTTTATTTTTTATATTACAAAATATTTAAAGCAATTTAAAAAAAATTGGAAATTTGTTTTACAATTTTTTTAAATAAAAAATACACCTCTTAAGAGCTGGTATAGGCCCCAGGGGTGCATTTTTTATATTACAAAATATTTAAAGCAATTTAAAAATAATTGGAAAATTGTTTTACAATTTTTTTTAAATAAAAAATAGACCCCAGGAGCCTATACCAGCGCTTAAGCGCTGGTATAGGCCCATGGGGTTTATTTTTTATATTACAAAATATTTAAAGCAATTTAAAAAAAATTGGAAAATCGGTTTACATATAAAAAATAAATTCCAGGGGCCTATAGCAGCGCTTAAGCGCTGCTATAGGCCCCTGGGTTTTAATTTTTATATCTTACCCCATTTAATAAAAACAATTTCACAATTTTTTTTAAAATTCTTTTACATATTTTTTACATTAAAAATTAAAGCCCAGGGGCCTATACCAGCGCTTAAGCGCTGGTATAGGCTCCTGGGGTTTATTTTTTATTTAAAAAAAATTGTAAAAAAATTTTCTAATTTTTTTTAAATTGTTTTAAATATCTTTTAATATAAAAAATAAACCCCATGGGCCTATACTAGCGCTTAAGCGCTAGTATAGGCCCCTGGGGTCTATTTTTTATTTAAAAAAAATTGTAAAACAATTTTCCAATTTTTTTTAAATTGCTTTAAATATTTTGTAATATAAAAAATAAACCCCATGGGCCTATACCAGCGCTTAAGCGCTGGTATAGGCCCCTGGGGTATATTTTTTATTTAAAAAAAATTGTAAAACAATTGGCCAATTTTTTTTAAATTGCTTTAAATATTTTGTAATATAAAAATACACCCCTGGGGCCTATACCAGCCCCTGAGGTGTAATTTTTATTTAAAAAAAATTGTAAAACAAATTTCCAATTTTTTTAAAATTGCTTTAAATATTTTGTAATATAAAAAATAAACCCCAGGGGCCTATACCAGCACTTAAGCGCTGGTATAGGCCCCTGGGGTCTATTTTTTATTTAAAAAAAATTGTAAAACAATTTTCCAATTTTTTTTAAATTGTTTTAAATATTTTGTAATATAAAAAATAAACCCCATGGGCCTATACCAGCGCTTAAGCGCTGGTATAGGCCCCTGGGGTCTATTTTTTATTTAAAAAAAATTGTAAAACATTTGGCCAATTTTTTTTAAATTGCTTTAAATATTTTGTAATATAAAAATACACCCCTGGGGCCTATACCAGCCCCTGAGGTGTATTTTTTATTTAAAAAAAATTGTAAAACAAATTTTCAATTTTTTTTAAATTGCTTTAAATATTTTGTAATATAAAAAATAAACCCCAGGGGCCTATACCAGTGCTTAAGCGCTGGTATAGGCCCCTGGGGTTTATTTTTTATTTAAAAAAAATTGTAAAACAATTTTCCAATTTTTTTTAAATTGTTTTAAATATTTTGTAATATAAAAAATAAACCCCATGGGCCTATACCAGCGCTTAAGCGCTGGTATAGGCCCCTGGGGTCTATTTTTTATTTAAAAAAAATTGTAAAACATTTGGCCAATTTTTTTTAAATTGCTTTAAATATTTTGTAATATAAAAATACACCCCTGGGGCCTATACCAGCCCCTGAGGTGTATTTTTTATTTAAAAAAAATTGTAAAACAAATTTCCAATTTTTTTTAAATTGCTTTAAATATTTTGTAATATAAAAAATAAACCCAAGGGGCCTATACCAGCGCTTAAACTTTCAACCCATCAATGTTTTAGAAAAACAGTTAAGCGCTGGTATAGGACCCTGGGGTTTATGTTTTATTTAAAAAAAATTGTAAAACAATTTTTCAATTTTTTTTAAATTGCTTTAAATATTTTGTAATATAAAAAATAAACCCCAGGGTCCTATACCAGCGCTTAAGCGCTGGTATAGGCCCCTGGGGTATATTTTTATTTAAAAAAATATGTAAAACAATTGGCCAATTTTTTTTAAATTGTTTAACATATTTCCAGGTGGTCTATAGCATCGCTTAAGCGCTGCTATATGCTTATACCTATACCATCACTTTTATTCATAAGCGCTGGTATAGGTCATATTATACCTATCCCATCACTTACATTTTATAAGCGCTGCTATTGTTGCGCTGCAATAGGGTATTTCTGTAGTAGTGCCAGTCTATCAAATCTAGTGGCGTGAAAAAATTAATTATTTTCTTAGCTCCCACCGTTCATCACGTTAATCAGGTAAGTTCGAAACGAGAAGTTTTCTCCATTTTAAGTCTTGCTTTCTTTTAGCCTGTTTGTTTGTTATTGGTATATTCCACTATCCACATTTAGTGTTTGTTGGTTGAATGGTAGTTTATGAGTTATCTTTATTTTGTGTGCTTTCAATTTGCAGCAATTTAAGAGTATAAAAGATCTTACAAAACTTGATCTTGAAGAATACTATGGAGCTAAAGGAATTGATACCTGGAATTTAGAGAGATGGTCAGATGGGAGAAGGAGATCAATGACCATGATGTAAGCTTTCATTCTGATATGCTAATGCTATTACAGAGTTATTCCTTGAATGTTTTTTACGCTTTCATTTTCATTGAGTATTGATTAACAGTTTCTGGGCCTTACGAGATTTTGCTTCAGAGTATTAAACATATTACATATTAAAAAGTGAAAGTGCTTTTCATTCCCTCTTGGACTCCATAAGTAATTTATACTAATTCAGTATAGGTGCTTTACAGATGAATGTATATCCTAGCTTTTCTACTAATGTATAATGACTTCGCTTTCATGGTAGTTGTTAGAGTGCCCCTGCCCAATTTTGTTTAATTCATTTTTTTATTACTCAACATGTCAACACAGCTTCATTCTTGGACGATGACTCTTTCTATCAATTTCATTTAAATCTGGATTTTGCTTACTGGTATGTATAATAATAACAATGCCTGAATTTTTAATTCATTGTAGAAAATTTGATCACACTGTTCCCATCTTTAACAAAGATACTTAGTATTCCCATCTTTGACAAAGATACTTAGTGCTTAATTTACAAAATTTAGTGGAGAGTTTTATTTTCTTTCTGCTTTATAGGTACTGGTAATGACACCCCAGATTCTTTTGGATGCCTTAAGAATGGCATTCCTCAGTATAGAAATAGCATGCTTGATCATCATTGATGAATGCCACGGAGCAACTAGAAATCATCCCTATGCCAAAATAATGAAGGTGAGCACTATTCACCTTCACTACTACAGAATTATCCTGTTGCGACGCAACAATAGCGGCGCTTATGGAAAAAAGCGCTGGTATTGGTAAAGAATGAGCCTATACCGGCGCTTACCAAGAAAAGCGCCGGAATAGAGGTAAGCCTATACCGGCGCTTGGTACAAAAACCGCCGGTATAGGGTTTCAGTTTATCATTTATTTATTTATTTATTTATTAAAATACCTATACCAGCGCTTTCTGTATAAGCGCCGGTATAGGCTAGTAATAAATAATTTTTTGTTTTCTAATAATAATTAAAATAAGAGTTTAATATTAAATATTAAAACATTGATTATTTATTTTAATTCACCTATACCGGCGCTTTTTTAAGAAAGCACCGGTATAGGCTGATATACTAATTAATATTATTTTCTAACAAAAAATTACATTTTTTGAATTTTAAATAGAAAATAATAATTAATAATTGATATAAGAATTTAAGACTAAATATTAAATATTAAAAAGAAAGAAATGAATAAAATATTCGTATTTTTTTTAAATTAAATCATTATAATAATAAAAAATAAATTAATATTAAAAAGAAGCAATAATACCTATACCGGCGCTTTTTTAAGAAAGCGCCGGTATAGGCTGATATACTAATTAATATTATTTTCTAACAAAAAATTACATTTTTTGAATTTTAAATAGAAAATAATAATTAATAATTGATATAAGAATTTAAGACTAAATATTAAATATTAAAAAGAAAGAAATGAATAAAATATTCGTATTTTTTTAAATTAAATCATTATAATAATAAAAAATAAATTAATATTAAAAAGAAGCAATAATACCTATACCGGGGCTTTTTTAAAAAAGCGCCGGTATAGGGGGCCAAAAATTGGAGGGAAATTTCCCTCCAAAAATTTCGGACCCCCTATACCGGCGCTTTTTAAAGAAAGCGCCGGTATAGGCTGATATACTAATTAATATTATTTTCTAACAAAAAATTACATTTTTTTAATTTTAAATAGAAAATAATAATTAATAATGGATATAAGAATTTAAGACTAAATATTAAATATTAAAAAGAAAGAAATGAATAAAATATTCGTATTTTTTTTAAATTAAATCATTATAATAATAAAAAATAAATTAGTATTCAAAAGAAGCAATAATACCTATACCGGCACTTTTTTCAAAAAGCGCCGGTATAGGGGGCCAAAAATTGGAGGGAAATTTCCCTCCAAAAATTTCGGACCACCTATACCGGCGCTTTTTTAAGAAAGCGCCGGTATAGGCTGATATACTAATTAATATTATTTTCTAACAAAAAATTACATTTTTTGAATTTTAAATAGAAAATAATAATTAATAATTGATATAAGAATTTAAGACTAAATATTAAATATTAAAAAGAAAGAAATGAATAAAATATTCGTATTTTTTTAAATTAAATCATTATAATAATAAAAAATAAATTAATATTAAAAAGAAGCAATAATACCTATACCGGCGCTTTTTTAAAAAAGCGCCGGTTAAGGGGGCCAAAAATTGGAGGGAAATTTCCCTCCAAAAATTTCGGACCCCCTATACCGGCGCTTTTTAAAGAAAGCCCCGGTATAGGCTGATATACTAATTAATATTATTTTCTAACAAAAAATTACATTTTTTGAATTTTAAATAGAAAATTATAATTAATAATTGATATAAGAATTTAAGACTAAATATTAAATATTAAAAAGAAAGAAATGAATAAAATATTCGTATTTTTTTCAAATTAAATCATTATAATAATAAAAAAAATAAATTAATATTAAAAAGAAGCAATAATACCTATACCGACGCTTTTTAAAAAAGCGCCGGTATAGGCTTTATTTAATTTTAAATATTCTACTTCGTTTTTTTTATAATAATTAAAATAATAATTTAAAATTAAAATGTAAATACTAATAGCTATACCGGCGCTTTTTGAAAAAAGCGCCGGTATAGGGGGCCAAAAATTGGAGGGAAATTTCCCTCCAAAAATTTCGAACACCCTATACCGGCGCTTTTTAAAGAAAGCGCCTGTATAGGGGTTATAGTCTTTAATATAACCCCCATTCTCCCTCCCGTGTCTGTCTTCTTTTTTGTTCTTTCTCCCTCCTCCTTACTCTTTTATTCTTTAATATAGCCTCCTCCGCCACCGTCGCTCCTTAAGTCGCTGCCGTTAACTCCCTCCTTGTAACCCCAAGATCCAACTCGTCGTTCTCTTATTAGCGACGCTTCGAGCCGTTGCTCAGTCGTCCGCAGCCGTTGCTCCCTCCTCCGTCGCTGGTTCTCCCTCCTCCACCGATACATGTGAGTTTCTTCACTTGCTTTGCTACTTTTAATTATTTTCTTCCGAAATTTTTTTATTTATCTTAGAATTCGTTGCTTCTTCTCTGCCTCACATAAGTTCAAATTACAATGGAGGCAAGAACAAATTACATTGAGAAGAAAATGACATTGACTTATTGATACGTGGCAGGGGGAAACTGGTAGTATATGTTACCTTGTTCATTTACTTGTTGAGATACACTTACTCCTTTACTTGTATAATTGTTGTATTTGATAGTTGGAGTATAATTAGCAAATATTTATGGCCCCTAAAAACAAATTGTATAGAATTACTAGTGTATATGGACTGCCTGAAATTGTATAGTTGCTGGAATTTTTGCAATGATGCAGGTGGGTGTGAATTAAAATACAAATTGTATATTTTTAAAAAAATATAACCTATAGCGGCGCTTTTTACGAAAAGCGCCGCTATAGAGTGGCCTATACCGGCGCTTTTTACAAAAAGCGCCGGTATAGGCCTTTTCAGTTTTAATAAAATTTAATTAAAACATGACCTATAGCGGCGCTTTTTACAAAAAGCGCCGGTATAGGCCTTTTACAAAACATGACCTATAGCGGCGCTTTTTACAAAAAGCGCCGGTATAGGCCTTTTCAGTTTTAATAAAATTTAATTAAAACATGACCTATAGCGGCGCTTTTGGGTAATTAAGCGCCGCTATATGGTCACCTATAGCGGCGCTTTATAAGCGCCGCTATAGGTCACCTGACCTATTGCGGCGCTAGCTATAGCGGCACTTCAAAAGCGCCGCTATAGGTGTTTTCTGTGGTAGTGCTTCAAGCGCTAACCGCAAGTGCAAGGATCGCAAGTAGTATAAAATATCGTTCCCACGGGGATTTGGACTAAAATCTTGACCAAACAAAAGATTAAGTGATTTCAATTAACACCACCACAGAAATAGCCTATAGCGGCGCTTAGCCAGCGCCGCAATAGGTCAAATGGCCTATCCCGGCGCTTTGTCACCTATAGCGGCGCTTTTTAATAAATAAGCGCCGCAATAGACTACCTATAGCGGCGCCTATTTATTGAAAAGCGCCGCTATAGGCCTTCAATTTAATTTTTTTTTAAAGTTTATCAGGCCTATAGCGTCTCTTTTTTAAAAAAGCGCCGCTATAGGTTTTATTTTTTTAAAAAAATAAATATGTATTTTCGCCTAAAATAATTACTTTCATCTATCAACAAAAAATCCACATGCACGACCCTTTACTAATTCTTATCATATTTTTATCATCATTTGTTGTTTTTCTTTTTCCTTTTCTTTTTCCTTTTCTTTTCATCACAAACTAATTAGCAAAGCAGAGAATCGAATAGCATAGAGGAGAGAAGCAGAAATTTATAAAAATTCCAAAACCTCAAAAACTTAACATGCAGTCAAAAATATTAGTACAATCCTACTCTTAATTGAGTTTGTTAAGTTTTTAGTTCAATTCTCACTTAAAACCACCATGAATGGCGTTGGTAAACAATGATGCAGATTGCATGAGAAGAGAGAACTCACATGAGGTTAGAAATTGAGGGTTGAAGAAATGGACCCTCAAATCGGATCCTCACTCAAAGTGGCTCAAGTTGAAGAAATGGAGGGTAGAAATGAGAAAAGAGAACTCACATGAGGTTGAATCACATATTGCATGAAGATTTTGAGCTTCCCATTGCCAAAAAATCCACCAATTGCCATCGCCACTTGGAGAGAAAATGGAAGAAACAGAGATAGCAAGAGAGAGAAAAGAAATCGAAGAGAGAGAGGGAAGTGAGGAAATGACAAGAAGAAGAGAGGGTGAGTGTTAAATGAGAGAAGACGGAGTCACGTGGAAATTTCGTTTGGCCTATAGCGGCGCTTTTTTAAAAAGTGCCGCTATAAGTTAAAAAAAATTCAAAATAAACGAAAAAATGGAGGGAAATTTCCCTCCATTTTTTTCCACCTATATCGGTGCTTTTTGTGAAAAGCGCCGCTAGAGGTTAAAATTATAAAAATGGAGGCAAAAGTTCTCGCGTTAGGTTAAAATTTTTTTAAAAAATAACACTATAGCGGCGCTTATGTCCGTAAGCGCCGCTATGGATCTAAAATTTTTTGAAAAATATATAAAATTATGTCTCAACCTATAGCGGCGCTTACCAAAATAAGCGCCGCTATAGGCTTCATAAATACAAAAAAAACAGAAAAATAATACCCTATAGCGGCGCTTATGTCCATAAGCGCCGCTTTAGATCTAAAATATTTTTAAAAATATATAAAATTATGTCTCAACCTATAGCTGTGCTTACCAAAATAAGCGCAGCTATAGGCTTCATAAATACAAAAAAAAATAAAAACAGAAAAATAATACCCTATAGCGGCGCTTATGTTTGTAAGCGCCGCTATAGGTAAAAACACTACTACAAAATAGGCTTTTCACGTCACCAATTAACGTCACATAATTATAAATGTGACATGGAAAAAAAACGCGGTGGCATTTTTGTAATTAAGTTGCAGGTGGAGGGAGTTACAACGTCACACAAACCTTAAATTGTGACGTTGAAAGTTCCACAGCTCCGGCCAACGCATGCAATCTCTGATCCGAGGTCAGGTGAGCATCCTCTTCCTTCATCCTCTCCAAGTTTTGATTTTTATGAAGTCTTTCTAACTTCAGATCTCAAAATCACCAAAATCCCATTTTGTTAATGATAAAGGTGTTAACGCCGCTCGTTGCTCCGGTGCCGATATGGAATCCGTGAAGAAATGTATGTCCCATTATTCTTCAACCACTGTGAAATTTCTGTTTATTTTCTTATTCCTTCTCTGTTTCGTTCGAATCTGGCGGGCCGGAGGGACTAAAATTTTGGGGGTGATAAGTTTAAGAGTAGAAAGCAATGATTTGTGTTTTGCATGTTGAAATTTTGGGTGGTAAGTGACTTTGAAGATTTCTGATTTTCCTGTTCTTCCTTTGCTTCCTATGTTCCGTTCAGTTTCTTTATTTCCCTCTGTTTTCTGCTCTGATTCAGTGATTGTTTTTTTTAATTACATGGGCAAGCTATAGCTTGGAATGGTTTACATTACCTGGTCTCTATGATTTCTGCTCTAAATAGGTGATTAGCTCCATTTCTTGATTGTTTGTAAATATAAAAAGGATTGAATAATATTGAGTTCAGATTTTTAGGGTGAAAGATTTCTTTAGAGTAATAAATTGATGTATTGAGAGGTGATATTCAGATTTAAATGAAGTTTCAGCGAGGATAAAGCACTAAATTGGAGTTTGTTGTACAGGAAGTTTGCAAGGGATATTGGGCAATTGAAGTGAGTTTAAAAACTGATTTGGATTGTTTAAATTTAAGAACTAGTTATAAAGTGTTGTTTGTGATATTTGATTAGTATTTAGTATTTTTAAGGCTAATGCAAGTATTTTAGGTGTTAAGTGTATATAGAGACAAAGTTTATTGATTGTTTTGGAATTTTGCTGTTAAATAGCAAAATAAATACAATTTATATCTTGATGTTATGGGACGGAGTAAATGGTAGCTAAACTTTGAGGAACAATGGTGATTGAAAGAGAAGAAACTATAAAGAGTGGTTAAAGTAGTTACATGTAGTTTGTGATAGAATTAATTGAGACTAGAAAGGAAGTTTGTGAATTAAGAAGTATAAGCATAAAGATATGTCAAATTGAGTTGTATGAACATGATACTTATTGTGGTCAAATTTATTGACTTGGTTTCTTTATTTTGAGCCTTCATTCTCATTTCTTAATCTCCCTCATATTATTACACTATTGTTTGTAGGATGGGTGACTTTAGTGCTCATGTTCTAGCTTATCATCTACTCATTTAAATTCTGAGGACCATAAACAAAACCCCTGCTTTTCCAGAAACATTATAAGTAGAAGTTGAGTAATTTCTCTACTTCATCTTGGTGCTGCGATTTCAGTGTTGGGTCTGACTTCATTTGAGTAAGCAATTCCTCCACTCCATTTTGGTTATCTTGAATTTTATTACTATTAGTACTATTATTGAATTTGTTGTTTTATCCTAAAACAGTATAACTCAATAGCTTAAACAGTTAGATAAACTTGACTAGCTTGCTGGAAATGGCATAGGTTTAATAGAATGGATCGTAGTTGGATGCATACATTGAGAACCACTAAAGAGTATCAGATGGGTGTGGAAGAATTTATTGAATTTGCCAAGAGAAACGTGCCTAGTAAGAATGACATGTATCTTTGCCCTTGTGTGAATTGTGCAAATGCTTATCGTAAGAGCGTTGATGATATAAGGGATCACCTTCTTTGTGATGGGATCAATCTCCGTTATAAGAAGTGGCTTTGGCATGGGGAATTGGGAAGTACCGTACATGCGTGCCCGTCACAAAATGTAGAAGCAACGGTGGATGATGTTTGTGATGATGGAATGGACGACATGATCAATGATATTAGGGCAGAGTCATTTTCTGTGGTACAAGAGTTTGACAAGTTGCGGAGTGATGCAGAGACACCGTTGTTCCCGGGGTGTACTAAGTATACTCGGTTGACTGGCGTCCTGAAATTGTTGAAAATAAAGACAGAAAATGGGTGGGCAGACGTGGGTTTCTCGCAGATGCTTGAAGCTTTGAGTGATATGTTCCCAGCAGGCAATGTGCTTCCGAAGCGTATGTACGAGGCTAAAAAAGTTCTAAGCAAGATGGGCATGGAGTATAAGAAGATACACGCTTGCCCTAATGATTGCGTGTTATACAGGAAAGAGTATGAAAGCCTAAAAGAGTGTCCAAAATGTAATACTCCGAGGTACAAGCCGAGGAAGGATGCCGTTGGTGATGATGATGGATCAAAGAAAGGGGTACCTTTAAAGGTAATGTGGTACCTTCCAATTGTGCCACGGTTTAAACGCTTGTTTGCAAATGAGGCAGAAGCAAAGAAACTGAGGTGGCATTGTGATGAGAAAATCTCAGATGGAAGATATCTCCGGCACCCTGCTGATTCTCCTCAATGGAAGAAGATAGATTCCATGTTTCCTGAATTTGGTGGTGAGCCAAGGAACCTTCGTCTCGGACTGTGTACGGATGGTTTCAACCCTTTCGGGAGTCTCAGTAGCACACATAGTGCTTGGCCTGTGTTGCTGGTCATTTACAACCTGCCGCCTTGGTTGTGCACGAAGCGCAAGTATGTGATGATGTCAATGATGATTTCGGGTCCGAAACAGCCTGGTAACGATATCGATGTCTACTTGGCACCTTTGATTGAGGACTTGAAGATGTTGTGGGAGGAAGGCGTAGATGTGTTTGATGCGTACAGGCAGGAGACATTCAAGTTGCGAGCTATGTTGTTTACCACAATAAATGACTTCCCTGCATATGGCAATCTTTCTGGTTACAGTGTGAAGGGTTATATGGCATGCCCTATATGTGAGTCTGACACACACTGCCACCATCTCAAACACGGAAGAAAAACCGTCTACCTCGGTCACAGGAGGTTTCTTGATCGGTTCCATCCTTATCGTAGACTAAAGAAGTGTTTTAATGGCTCATCTGAGTACCGATCTGCTCCTACCCCCTTAACCGGGGATGAAGTTTACCGCCGTGTTGAGAATGTCAGTATGGTATTCGGTAAGAAACAGAAGCCAAAGACCGGTTTTGAAAAGATCATTTGGAAGAAAAGGTCAATCTTCTTTGATCTACCTTATTGGCGATATCTCGATGTGAGGCACAGTATAGACGTGATGCATGTGGAGAAAAACGTCGGTGATAGTCTTGTTGGAACGTTGTTGCATATACAAGGGAAGACTAAGGACGGACTCAGTGCACGGTTAGACTTGGTTGAAATGGGTATAAGACAACGGTTGCATCCTATAGTCAGTGAAAATGGCAAGAGGGCTTATATGGAACCTGCTGCTCATACACTTTCGAAACAGGAGAAAAAAAGTCTGTGTGAGTGTTTGAGTGGGATCAAGGTTCCACAGGGTTATTCTTCTAATGTTAGCAGACTTGTGTCAATGAATGATTTGAAGTTGGTGGGAATGAAGTCACATGATTACCATGTATTGATGCAACAATTCTTACCAATTGCCATAAGAGGCATTATGCAAGATGATGTCAGGAAGACTATAGGAAGACTGTGTATGTTTTTCAATGCGATATGCAGCAAAGTCATCGACACTGAAAAGCTAGACGAGTTGGAAAATGAGGGTTACATTATATTGTGCCAATTAGAGATGCACTTTGCTCCAGCCTTTTTTGATATTATGGTGCACTTGATTGTTCATTTGGTAAGGGAGATAAGGCTCTGTGGCCCTGTTTATCTAAGGTGGATGTACCCTTTCGAGCAATTCATGAAAGTCTTGAAAGGGTATTCCAAGAACCCACACCGACCTGAGGCATCAATTGTTGAAAGATACTTAGTTGAGGAGGCAATGGATTTTTGCAAATCGTATCTAAAAGGGGTTGAGGAAAACCCACGACATGAAGATGGGATCGGTAAGGGGGTACGGGGCGTCAAAGTAAAGACTATGTGCCGTGAAGAGGTGTTACAAGCACACCTATATATCTTGAATAATATGGAAGAAGTGCAGCCTTATTTGGATGAGCATAAGAGGATCCTAAAAGAAAAGAACCCGAAAAAGAGTGACATGCAGATTTCTAATGAGCATAATAGGACATTCATTGGGTGGTTCAAGGAGAATGTTGAAAAGGAGACCGGTGGCCTGGATATAATAAGATGGTTAGCCAGAGGGCCGCGTTTTGAGGTTGTTACGTGGGGCTCTTTTGACATAAATGGTTATTCTTTCTACACTAAGGCTCAGGACAACAACAGCACCATGCAAAACAGTGGCGTGATGGTGGTAGCCGAAGCGATGCACTTCTCCAGTTCAAAAGATAAAAACCCAAGATTGGCTTCCATGGCATATTATGGGGTAATTGAAGAAATTTGGGAAGTTAGTTACACCAAGTTCAAGGTTCCAATCTTCAAATGCAAGTGGGTTAACAACAGCGCACTTGTGATTGAACCCCACACTGGTATGATCTCAATTGATCTTCACAAGGTTGGGTACAAAGATGAGCCATTTATCTTAGCAAGTCATGCGAAACAAGTGTTCTATGTAACGGATCCCGCAAATAAGCACTTGTCCATAGTCTTGAAAAGTAAAAAGCAAAAAGATCGTGCTCCCACTTTAGATCTTGATGAGATACCACCTTTGTGCGTAATTCCACCTGAACCAAGGGAACCGGAATTGATAGATGATGACGACCTATTTGCCTCTAGAAATGATCATTGTGAGGGGATATGGGATAACACCTAAAGTGAGAATCTTTTTGAATTATAATGTATTAAGTATTATTGTTATTGTTTTGGTTTTGTGAAAGTTGTTGCCTTGTAATGACTCAACCACATATTTGATTTGTTAACAGGTACATCATGGCGGATGATTCTAACAATCAACAACAAAACAATCCCCCTCGAAAAAAGGGAAGAGGTCCGACGAAGCTCAAAGACATTATTGTCCGTCAAGGGACAAATGTTCAGCCTATCCGTGTGGAATTTGACGAGGACATGAATCCTATTGGAGAGATTGGAGCTCAATTCGTGAGCTACGTCGGTTTTGTAGCAAGGAACCGAGTAAGCATCTTGGATGACGATTGGAGGGAAGTCGATAAAGACATTAAGGATCAATGTTGGTCAGATATCTTGGTATGTTTTATCATTATTTATCTATTTGTTCCTAATATGCATGTATTTGTTTTTTTTAGTTAACTCAACTAATGTGTCTTTTATTCTTATTTTTCCTTGTAGCAAAACTTCGACGTTCCAAACACCAAGGCGTTCAAGGATTTTTGGTTGAATGAATCGCGCAAGATGTGGAAGGGTTTTAAGAATAACCTAACCAGATACTACATCAGGGGGAACAAGATGGGTCAAGATCCCTGTCAGACCTATCCCTCTATTGACCCAGAGACTTGGAAGACCTTTGTTAAGAAACGGCTCGACCAAAAGTTCCAGGTGTGTATAGGTTATAAATAGTTCTTTAACTTTGCTTCAAAAATGAATTTTGAGCACATTATATTAATTAACTAACTTAGTTTTATTTTCATAGGAGAATAGCCAAAAACAAAAGGAGAGACAAGAAAAAAATATTTACAAGCATACAATGTCTCGGGGGGGTTACAAGTGGGTCGAGAAAAAGTTGATTAAGAAACAAATTGCAGAAATGGAGGAAGCGGCACGGACCGATCCTACCGCTGTTCTACAGCCTCCGCCGCCCATCTCACGTCATACGAAATGGGCTGAGGGAAGGAAGTCTAAAGAAGGAAAATTTGTTAATCTGGAGGCTGAAACAGTTGCAAAGAGGATTGTAAGTATTTTACTTGGTTGTTTATTCCTTTAACTTGTGGTTTTATAGCACATTACAACTTAAGATTTTTTCGGTTATTGTAGGAAGAACTTGAGCAGCAGACCACCCAAGGGTCCTTCACACCTTCTGATAGGATGGACATCCTGGCCACGGCAATTGGGAAGCCCGATCGCCCCGGCCGGGTACTAGGGGAGCCCAGGACTCTAGGGTTTATCAAGTATTTCGGCCGTAGATCCCGAGCCACTCGCACAGATTCTACTGAGGAGATATTGGCTAAGGCTCGGGCAGAGATGGAGGCCCAGTTAGAGGAGCGGGTTGCTTTATCCGAGCAGCAGATTAAAGCACAGTTCGATGGGCAGGTGGCCGCGAAGGTCCAGGAGGCTCTGTCGGGTTATATGGGGGAGCAGATCCGAGCGCAGATTGAGGCACAAGTTAGAGCGTCTACCATGCAGCTTGGACTGTCATCACATTCTTCTCAACAAAGACAGCAGGTTTGACCATCTCCTATATATGTTAATTACCGAATTATGGGTTTATCAATTAGGCTCACTCTGTGTATTCCCATCTCCTGTAGGAGTCCCCTGCTACCGGCGGTCCAAGCGGCAAAGACAGCTGCAATCAGACTGTGCCGTTAGGATCAATTCGTGAGAATGAATCAAATCCCACTCCAGACAATGACCCTGAAGTTGGAGTAGAGTGCTATCTCCATCTCGATTTCCCTCGCCTGCACCCGGTCGCAGAAGCTCGCCAGTTCCCGAACGCCTCCTTCATACATAATAAGCTTATTGGGGAGGACCAAGTGAAGGTGTCTGTTACAAATATCTTAAATGATGAGGGGGGGACAGATGTACCCATTCCCCATAATGAAGTCACCAAACTATATGAGGCGATCGGGACATTCATCCTGTGGCCTAGAAGACTTGTACACAGCACTCCACAAAAGGCGCCGATTGATGCGGTATGTACACTTAATTTTTGAGACTCCTTGTTTTACATGATTACAGTTGTAAAAATATATAACATTGGTTTTTTCATCGCCCGCAGTTCTTTTCAGATGAATATCCTTCTCTCCAACTCCTGCGGGAGATGCAGCCAACTTTGCACTCCATAACCATTAAGATGCCTCCAGGAGTAGTCAGTCCGTATCGTTCATATGATTTTCTAGTTGATGGTGACAGAGATATCGTGGAGTTTTTGACGATGGAAGAAATTGACCTCGCCTGGCTCGAATTAGCGACTTTGTAAATGACTGTTACTTTTTATGTCTGTGCAATATTTTTACATCTATCCTTTTATAATTTCAATCATTTTATGATAGGTACTTCCACCAGCTGTGCAACCAATTAGGCAGGGAACAATACAGATTCCTTAGTCCAATGGCCTTGGTGAGGCGAGATGATTTTAAAAACGACAAGGCTAAACTGGAGTATGAGGACGAGATGCGGGCTTATGTCACACATCAAATGTCAGCGAATCGGGGATCTGTCTATTTTGCGCCTATTCTTCAAGAGTAAGTGTGATTATTACCTTTTGCCAACTTTTCATTATTTGCACATTTACAAATGTTATGTTTATGTGTGGACATAATATTCTTAATGTTTTTCAGTAAACACTGGTCATTAGCTGTCGTTTGCCCCATACAACATCGTCTGGTTTGGTTTGACCCATTGCGATATAATATAACCTCATATTATAAAACCCTCTTATCTAAGTAAGTACTTTTAATGACTTTTTACTTTAGGCTACATAAATTATTTTCATGGATACGTGCTAATTTTAGTTCTATTTTAGGGGCATTCAACAATGGCATTTTGCATCAGAAACCGGTGAAATGGATGATCCCATCGTGACACAAAGACCTAGAGTAACTACCTTTAATTTAAATTCATTCAATGTTAGTCAATTGAGATATTATTTATTTTGTTATTAATTTATACTATTTCTTGTGATTTATAAAGTGCCCCCAGCAACCGACGAATAAGGAGTGTGGGTATTACGTCATGAAGTATATGTGTGACATTATTGAGAGTGATCGTACCGGATCCTTTACACAGGTATAAATTAAATTCTTATCTATAGCTTGATACAATCATTATATAATTATATGATTTATTTATCTAACTTTGCAGTAATCACAGCATCCATTATTTTTGCAGTTTTATGATGGAAACAACTCATTTGAAGACAAAGACCTTGATTCACTTCGTGACCGTATTGCTCAATTTTTTCTTTCATTTGTGGTTGGTTAAAAAGTGATCATTGCAGAAAATACTTTGTTGTCTAAACATGGAATTTTGTGTGTCTATATATATGTTTAGTTTGATTTAGTTATAATATAGCTATGTATACATGTTGTATGAATAATGTATACTGTTGTTGATCTGCATTATATCTATTTCTGTGACATTTGCAATTAATACAGATTGGGAAACCAAAAGATAAATTAACCATCATTTTTTAAAAAAAAAAAATTAACCACGTCACAAACTATTAATTTGTGACGTGGTTTCTTGATAAACCACGTCACAATTTAAAAATTTGTGACGTGGTTTCATGAAACCACGTCACAAACTATTAATTTGTGACGTGGTTTCTCCACAAACCACGTCACAAATTATTAATGTGTGACGTGGTTTCATGAAACCACGTCACAAATTTTTAAATTGTGACGTGGTTTATCAAGAAACCACGTCACACACTACTAATTTGTGACGTGGTTTCTTGAAACCACGTCACTTTTGTTTAATGTGTGACTTGGTTTCCTGAAACCACGTCACACATTAACAATTTGTGACGTGGTTTCTCTGCCACACCAACGTCAATTTAATCTAGTTTTGGACAAATAACGTCACAAGTTTTGTAATTTGTGACGTGAAAAATATGACTTTTCACGTCACTTTTTTGTGTGACGTTAAAAGTCCAGTTTTCCACGTCACTTGAATTTATGTCACACCAAAAAGTGACGTGAAAAGTCCAAAATTTGTGACGTGAAAACCCTGTTTTGTAGTAGTGAAACCATAGCAATTGCGGCGCTCAGAGCGATAAGCGTCACTATTGAGGCGCCACAACAGCCCATTTCTGTAGTAGAGCAAGTTGAGTTAAGAAAATATTTTTGGATTGTGTAAAGAAATGTTGAAAATCTATTTTTCTAAAACTAGAAAGTGACAAACAATGGTTCTTTTGACTTAAAAGATTGGATTAAATGGGGTCTAGGATTATTTATCCCCTTTGCATTTCATAAGAAATGAAAGACTCCATCTCAAATGGTATTTTTCATGAATATATGTGTTTGTCTAGGGTTCATATGCACTTAACTAAGCTCTCTCAAGTCAAAATCAAGTTTATTTTTCCATTAAAATGCCCAATCTCTTTCTACAAATCATCAAAATCCCCTTTGAAAACAAACCCTAATGTGACAATGCAAGGTTAGCAAAGATATCTCTATTTTACCAACAAACATTCCATTTATCATGTAAACTTCAAGTCAAACATGATTTTAACTAAGTTCTACACATGGATAAGCTCTCTCAAGTCAAACCCACATGAACAAATCAATCTAAATGGTGGCCAAACACTTAGAAGCATGAAGAGAAGGATAAAATCAACATATATATATCATTTAATACCAAAAGAGAGGAAGAATCAAGTCTTAATCCATACAAAGGTTCAAAATAATCTTAGAATGGATGTTTAGCCACTCATAAAGAAGAATATATAAATATGGAAAATCAGAGCAGCCATGGAAGAATTTCAGTGAAGAAAGAGAGAAGAACAAGAAAAACCAAGGGAAATGAGGTTGAATCTCTTCAAATCTTGGATCTCCACTTGAATCTCCTTGAAAATCTCTAAGCCCTAGCTCCCAAGTAGCCCCCAAAGAAAGCCCAAGTCAAAAGGATGTGTTTGAGTGTGAATGGGGCTGTTTTTGAACCTAATTTTCGAACTGAACATTTCCACTGTGCAGTCTGTCAGCACCTTTGGCCGAGGCCAAGAATTTTGCCTGCACTGATTGGCCACGGCCAATAACTCTCTGCCTGGAATTTTTCAGTATTTGGCTGTGGCCAGGAATTTTGCTTGTGCTTTTGGCTGTGGCCAATAACTTTCTGCCTGCTACTTTTTTAGCTTTCTTGGTTGCTTTGAATCATCTTTTACACTTCTTGCTCCTTGATTTTAGCTTCAAAAACAACGCAAATGTGGCTTAATTGATTGGCTTCACCCACCTAACAAGCAATCAAATCTACAAAAGCCAAAGTTGATAAAAAGAGGGTAATATATTCACATTTAAATTAAGAATTCAATGACTTTAACCCAAATATAAACTTGGCACATTTTCCTATCATATCTACGTCAAAATGCATCTAAATCCAACCAAAAAGTTGTATGAACTATAGGAAAATGTGCTAAAATGGCATGAATTTCATGAGGTTAACACACCCCCAAACTTGAACTTTTGTTCGTCCTCGAGTAAAACAAGTTGTGTAAGAGTTAGATTCACTAATTATCCATGGTTCAAGCATGATAATTTCCTCATTGGTTGCTCAAGGTCATATAATCAATAGGAAAGTAGTGGAATAGATGCAAATGCTAGATTTACAAATTAAAAACAAATTTCCTATCAATTTTCAAAAGTAGTGTGTGTGTGAAGAGTCATAGAATAATCGTCTTGCAATTGTCAAGATCAAATGCAACATTTGAACATGTATTAAACAACCTCAACATCAAGACTTCATAAGCTCAAAATCTCCACTATCTCCACCACAAAATGATTCCACACAATTCCAAATTCAATGGGACTTTATAAGCTTGTAATGTGGTTTAGGGCTAGGCTAGTGAAAGAAAGGTCAAGAGAGGAATTCAAACATCTTGAGATAAGTGACTACATGCATCTCTTCCATCTTCCTTCACTTTACAACATTTTTTAGAAGCAACCACTCCCCCAAACTTGTTTCAAATTGAACTCTTTGTACTCCAAGTCTTATTGAGATAATTGAACTACATTTCTTTTTCTTTTTCCCATCATTTTTTTTCAATTTTTTTTTCATTCTTTTCTTGACTTAGGAGTACAATCTATTGAGAACACCAGGCACCATTTATGTTTCCCACAACAATTTTGTACCATTATGAACATTTGGCAAACAATCAAATCCTTCTACCAATGATTCATCAATTAGCTCAAGATTTGGGTAATTCATGGTTTTAACAGTTGCTAAGGTTAAAGTCTAATGTGTGTTCCAAAAAGAAAATTCATATGGTTTTTCATTATAAGGCTCAAAGAGGGTGCAAAAGGATTTGTGTAATAGGTTGGCTTGAAAGGCTCAAACTCATTGAAAATAATGCCCAAATCATTTTTCAAAAATGTGTGAAAACATCCAATTGTTTTAAGAGATTCAAAGATGAGTTCTAAAGTTTTTCAATAGAGAAAGAAAATACATGCCAACTTGCTACAAGATCCCCCAACAAAAGCATTCAAATCATTCCATAATCTCATGTGCATGAATTTTGTTTCCAAAAATTGCTAGGAATTAAGCTTTAAAATGCAAATCAATCATCCACAAACATTGACCAAAATTTCCTATCAAGCATATCACCAAAGCAACTTTTCTATCATTGGATCATACATTCACCATATGAGATAATTAATCAATCTAACTCAATTTTCAAACATTTAAACCACAAAATAGTCCAAATTTCCCAAAATTGAATTTCATGCCTAATTAGCCAAAAAGTTCAAAAAAAAATACCCTCACCCCAAACTTAAAATTGACAGTGTCCTCACTGTGAAAAGGGAAAACTAGGGCCCTCTCTCATGCAAGATTGCAGGAAAGGCTAAAAAATCACCTGGAATTAATGTAGCATATATCACTTATATCCACAAGTAACAAAGTGAAAGTTAGCCGTATCATATACAAATGGGCTAACTACAATAGTAGTTCACAATGTTAAACAAGTCCATTACAACCAGATATCAACAAAATATGAAAGCAAAGTAGTGCAACAATCACAGTTTGCCAAAAGCAATGCACTACAAGAGTTGGTCAACAAGTCTTAAGGTTTCTAATACCAAAATATCAAGTTAGGACCAACTATCAAAAGCTAGCTACTCTCTATGGTAAAAAACATAGTCAGGGCACTAGAATCAATGATGGTGGTCATGTTGAAACTGTTGAGCCATAAACGCCTCAATCCTTCCCAATCTTTCATCATAGCTCTGCAGAGTTGTCAAACAGTGCCCAACTTGACCAGAAAGTTGTCCGATTTGCCCTGAAAGTGTCTTAAGCCGAGCAAACAACTCCTACATATGTTGCAGAGGCAGGGCAGAAGAAGAAGCTACATTAGGAGCTTTCTTCTTCTCATGGTGTTTGATCGTCTTATATTGAAAAGCAGCTTTTGGTTCAAAATGAGCATCATGTTCTTCCTCTAGAACCCCAATGGATTGTAAGAATTCTGAAAGTAAGTGCGGGAGAATGATATCACAAGATTGCTCTTTAAAAGATGATTTAAATGATTTCGACATGATAACACAAAGATCAACGGGCTCTTTCCTTATTAATAAGAAGATTACAAGTGCTTACTCCCGCATGACCTGACTGCGATTGGATGAGGAGTAAATGTAATACTTGAGAAAATGCATCCAAATCCTTGCTTCCCTATATAAGCTACTGGCTAGTAAGTATTTTTGACCAGAATGTGGCCCAAGCATTGGCATCCTTGTTATCATCAAGTAATTCTGCAATATCTTTCTCTGGAATTTTAGAGTCATGTGCCATGTAGTAGTGGTATTTGCAGTTTGGAACAACCCTCATGTTGAGGCAAATGCGCAGAGTACTGAGACTAAAATGTATGATAAGGCCACTAAATCTAAAATTCCAACAACGTCTATGAATTAGGTGAGTGTAGAAATGCTGAACCATTGTTGTGTTTCCTTTAACTTTAGGACCAATCAGCTTCGCACATTGATAATGGTCAGTGGCAATATTTTTTAAGTAAGATTCGAATGTGATGGGGAGCTCTTTCTCTTGCCAAAATGCTCTCTTGCGAATGTTCTCCAAAAGTTCAGCCATTTTTTCGGGAGATGGGTCACGGGAGTTTCGTTTGATGGAACAACCTGCAGCTATACACTTCCACCTTTTTGTCCCTGCAATCCCACACAGACCAAGCCAACCACCAAGATATTCAAGCAATTAATCAAAAGGGAAAACAAGCATATTCCTAAAAACAAGATAAAATCAAGATCCTAATCTAAAGTCTATCCTAGAAGGAAACAAAAGAGATCCCCCCAAATTTAAACACCATTTAAGCCTTACAATATGTTGCAACCAGTAAATCAAATTCAATCCAAACTTCCAATGATAAGCTCAGCCAAAAGTGCCAGGAAAAAAATTTTTATTTTAAAACCAAGGCACATTCTATTTCCATTCATCCTCCACCAATTCAAACTTAATTTCTGCAAAGACATTCAATTGCAGCAATGCCTAATACAGATTAACTTCAAAATTCTACTTTCATCCAAAAGTGATCACCAAAAAAATGGCACCTTCATTCATCAAAAACATAAGCTCTCATTGCTGCTCACAGTTCAGATTTTTAATATGCTATATTCATAGCGCACCATAATGTTCAACCCTCCTAAAACAAACAACTTCTAATCAGCCATAATAAACACAATTTCAGATTTATTTTCAGAATATTGGCATCCTTGATAGCACAGATTATCACCAGAATCAATCTAGAAGCAACATTCAACTCTGAAATTTATTTGCTTACACTAATCCTAACATAAACCTGAAATCAACATGAGACAGGTGCATATTTAACTCCTACGAAAATATGCTCTCAAACCAAATAGTTGCAGCTTCAATTAATCAATAATAAACACCTAATGCTGGCCGAAAAATTCAGATCTAGCATCCTATATCCATAACACAACTTGATGCCTATCCCCATGAGAAACAATAGCGATAACTATACAGAGCAGGTTCAAAATGAATCTTAATCAGATTAAAACAAATCATTGGTAGCCAAAATAATCTCTCCAAACAAACTGAAAATTCAATCTGATGCTTTGAAATTATTGCCTACTCAAATCCTTACACCAGAACTAGCAATTATAAAAGCAAAGGGGGCCGAAAATTCAATCTGATGCTCTGTAGCATATCAAATTTATAGCACACAATGATGCTAAACCCTCCTTGGAAGGAAAACATTACAAAACCAGTTTCATGGACTTAAACCAATCTTAGAGTCGATCAATGAAATTTGTAATCAGTGACAGCCCAAAGTTAGCAATCTACACAAACTAAAATCATCCCTTTACTTTGAAATTTGTTTCACATTCTAATTTAAACAAGCAAGAGTTGCAGAAATTTCTGACCCAAAATGAGATTGATATGAAGATGAAATCAAAACAACTCGAGCTCAAAATGGAAGAGAAAGGTAGTAAAGCTTCTGGTTTGTGAAGAAAGAATCATGAACTATGGCTTGAACTTACGACGAACAATTGAGAAAGACTTGTCAGCCTAAGAGTGAACGTATGATTGATAACTCCCAGGAGTTCATGTAATTTTAGCATATTTTCCTTGATGTTTTGTTTTATCATTGATAAATTTTGGATACTCAAGATAGGAAAATGCTCATTTGATTTTTGGTTGCACATCATTGTTCATTGTGCATATTTTGATCATATTTCTAGTTAGTTTCTTATGTTGTTTTATGTAACTCTTGTAGGAATATTTTGATGCATCGACCAATTGATTATAGCTCCCTCACCAAGCTTTAAACATTTTAAGTGAAGAGGTGGACCATTTCAAAGAGGAAGAAAGCTTGGAGCAACAAATAGAAGGATGCAAGAACTGTCCCTCACCTTGGAACCATCACAGCAAGGCCCACGGTGAAGCATTGATGTTGGTGTGCTTTCTGACCTCGCCTTGGAATCACCACGGCAAGGGCCACAGTAAGGCCTCGCCGTGGAAGCTCCACAGCAAGGGGTACAACAAGACCTCACTGTGGAAGCTCCACAGCAAGGGGTACAGCCAAGGCCCGCAGTGCTGTGCGTTTTGTTAAAATAGGCGGATTGAAATGATATAAAAGCTAGGTTTCAAGCTTATTCGACATTCTTTACTTCTTGGGCATTCTTGGGGGTGTTTTTCTCTGCTAGGGCATGGATTTTGATGGGGATTGAGCTTGCGCTTGGAGTTTTGAAGAGATTCGGGCTTCTCCTCTTGGTTTATCTTCTCCATCTTCATTCTCTACTCTTGTTCTCTTTGTAATGATGTATATATATGCTCTCATGGAGTTGTTGGACATGAGTGGCTAAATACTTTGATTCTAAGATTATGTTGAACCCTTGTATGGATTGACTCTTGATTCCTCCTCTTATTTTGTGATTAACGAGATGTATGTGTTTATTTTACTCTTCTCTTAATGCTTCTAAGTGATTGCTCACCATTTAGATGTTGGGTTCACTTGATTGATGCTTGAGAGGGCTAGATTGAGTGTAGAACTTGGGTAAAGTAGTGTAAGAACTTGAAGTTTGCATTATGAATGGATGGTTTTGTTGGAAAGATAGAGATATACTTGCTAACCTTACATAGTCACATTAGGATTGGAGCTTGAAAATTGGGTTTTATTAAATTGTAGCAAGAGATTGTGCGATTAATGAGATCAAACACTTGTTCTTGACTTGAGAGAGCTTTTACAAGTACTTTGTGAATCCTAGATTAGCACATGGTTTTATTGAGAGCATCTTTGAGAGGAGGATAATTGAGTTTTATGAAGTACAAGGGGGATACATAATCTTAGGACCCATTTCATACTTGAAGTTGAAGAATCACTTGTTTATAATTTTGTTTTCATTTAGTATATGTTTATTTTCATAGTTAAATTTTCAATCTCAATATTTGAATCACTCAAATTGGGCGAGAGTATGACAATCATTGTTTGACCCGGTTTTGGACCAAATCCTCGTGGGAATGATACTTTACTTATCACTTTATTACTTGGCGCGACCCGTGCACTTGCGGCGGTGATCGAACAATGATCAAATCACAGGGGGAGAGACGAAATCTGATGAGACACAAGACACTACAAAAAAAAGGGCTTTTAGTAGCGGTTACTATAGTCGCGGAACACTAAAACCGCTAGTAATGTTACATTACTAGCGGTTATAAGCACAAACCGCAAGTAAATCCAACGGTTTGACCACAGAAGTAGTTAGTAGCGGATATTACTAGCGGTTTTGGGGTTATAACCGCAACAAATTTGGCGCGTTTTGGCGGGAAAAGTAGTGGCGTACATTTAGTCGCGGTTCTGGAGGGAAAAACAGCTAGAAAATGAATGGCCACTGAATTAGTGGCGGTTTTAGTACATTAGTAGCGGTTTCGCCCAAAACTGCCACTAATTCAGCGAAATAAATGCAACTGCATTTATTACTGGTTGATTTAGTCGCGGTTTCAGCGGCGGTTTTAGCTGAAACCGCGACTAATAGTAGCGGTTCTTGCAGAACCGCTACTAAAAGTGAACAGTTTAAAAAGGCTCGTGCCTTTTCAGAGAAAAGGCACGAGCTTTTTGAGAAAGAAATTGACCTGACGTGACTTCGACTAGAAAAAAGAGATCAAAATCATGGTGAAAAAGGGCGATCGCAATAAGAGGCATATGACCGATGAACAAATGGAAGCTGAGGAGCGGCTACGTAAGGAACTGGCTGAGCAGGCCGAGAGGGATCGTATAGAACAAGAGCGCATCCGTGTACAGAACGAACCGATTCCAGAAGATGTAATCAACGCATTCTGGAGCGGGGGAGAGGCGTTCGACGAGACTGGAGGAGGAGCGGATTTTGAGGATATGGAACGTTGGTTGGACGGTGAGGAATTTGACGAGGCGGGGCACCCTAAACGATCCTCCGGAAGGTCTTGGGCCTCTCTTCAACTGCATGTGGGCAGACACCAGAACTTCTCGAGGCATTACATTGGACATCTTGGGCATCACGTCCGTAAATTTCTCGAGGCTCATTCACACAGGGGAAATGGCAGATGATGAGCCGTATATTCTTGCCTCACAGGCGCAGCAAGTTTACTATGTGGAAGATCGGACACATAAAGATTGGCACATGGTGATTCATATGAAGCCGCGTGACCTCTACGACATGGGTGACGAAGATGATCTGGAACTAGGCAGCCAACATTTCGAACCTGAAAACTTCGACAACCTCATTTCTGAAGAAGACGGTCATTTACAAGTAGTTAGGTGAGCATTTTCACTACAAATAATTTAAACAAATTTCAACACCTTTAGCAATAGAAATTTATATATTTGTTTATGTTCTTTTTAGGCAGGAGCAAGAAGAAGATGATTGAAGCAGTCAACCATAATTATTTTTTCATTTTATAAAATTTTCATAAAAATGTGTATCAAATGTTCATATATCATATTTTTTTTAATGTAGGTTGAGGTTTTTTTTTAATTAAAGACATTTAGTAGCGGTTTCAGAACCGCTACTAAATCTGCGGCCAAATATTAGTGGCGGTTCTAGAACCGCTGCCCAAACCGCTACTAAATCGCGCACAAATCACTATAAATATCCACCCCCTCCCCTCATTTTTCTTCACACATTCATTCAATTCCTTCTCCCTTTCCATTCAATTTATCCTCAGTCTGACCGTTAATGCCTTTATTTTTTGTTCTGAAAACAATTTATCTTATATTTCTTATTATTTAATGTGTTTTATTTTCTATTCTGAATTAATTTGCTAATTTGTTTGCTACTTTTTTTTTCAGGTAACAATATCGAATTATTTCCCATTTTTAGTGATAAAAATGTTTTAATTTATTATTCATATTCTTATAACAAATATAATTACTTGTTTATTTTTAACTATTTCTTTTTTATGTGTTTGATATATTGTTTTTTATATATATGGTTGTTAATATAGTTTAGAAATTTTTTTTATTTTAACAATAAGAACATTTTGTAATACACTAATTTATTATCATTGTTTTTTGATTACATTTGATCATATGACTTTGATTATTTAATATCTAATCTGGTTGTTTTTTAAAATTCTTAAACTTTAGTAGCGGTTTGGAACCGCCACTAATAAATTGGACATTTTTTTATTCTTTTTAATTAGTAGCGGTTTTGAACCGCCACTAATAAGTTGGACATTTTTTTATTCTTTTTAATTAGTAGCGGTTTGCGAACCGCTGCTCAAACCGCCACTAATAAATGGGCCAATTTTTTTTTTTAATTAGTGGCGGTTCAAACCGCCACTAAATTGAGAATTGAATTTTTCCACGATTATGCTAATTTTTGACATTAGAGGCGGTTCTCTTTTATTTAGTAGCGGTTTTACAAACCGCTACTAATTAGTAGCGTCTGTGACTTTGTTACACGCGGTTTCTTTAACCGCTAGTACATGTTTGTCACGGACGATTTAGTGGCGGAAACAAGAACCGCTGGAAACATGTTAGTAGCGGTTAGAACCGCTACTAATCGTCATTTATAACCGCTACTAATGCACGCTTTTTTTGTAGTGAGAGTTCATCATCTGGATGATGCTTATCGACAATGGAAGATGAGATGGGGTGAGAAACAAGGGAACCAAGAATGGAGGGTCTTGTTGGAGGTCTCGACGGCGACGAGGTGGTGGTTTCATGGTGACCGGCGATTGGATGTGGGTGAGGGAGGTGATGCAGCGGCTAGGTGGAGAAGAGAGGAGAAGCAACATTGCAGGAGGAAGGGAATTAGGTCAAAGAAGAAAAGGGGGATTTCTTTTCATTTTTTTTAAAATTAAGGTGCATTGAGCACCCTGAAAGTCCTTTTTAAATAAAGTGCACTGTGTTAGAATCTTAAGTTTTGATGAGGACTGGACCCCATAGATAACATAAGTAAAATGAATAGATAGCGTATAACTTAGTCTGGAATAAATTGAGATAAGAATCTAATGAACTAACACTACAAAAAAAGCGGGGTTTACTAGCGGTTACTTTAGTAGCAAAAAAAAAACTGCTACTAAATACACATTAGTAGCGGTTACTGACGAAATCCGCGACTAAAATGGTAGTTTGATCAAAGTGAATATAGTGGCGTACATTAGTAGCGGTTACATTCAAAATAACCGCTACAAAGGTCGCACCCTTTGGCGGGAACACTAGTGGCTTTAATTTAGTAGCGGTTTGGAGACCAAAACCGCAGGTAAATAGGAGGTTATGATTTAGTGGCGGTTTTTTTAAATTTGTTTCGGTTATATCAAAACCGCCACTGACTGAACGGACGCATTAATTGAAGTGTGACATTAGCGGCGGTTTGTTTATGTTAGTAGCAGTTTTAACCGCCACTAACGCAACAGTCGCATTGATTGCTGGAGCTTATTAGTGGCGGTTTTTCCTTATAACCGCTACTAATAGTAGCGGTTTATATGAACCGCTACTAAATGCAAGTACTATTTAACTTCCTCGGTTCCATTCGTAAATGTACGAGGTATTTGGTGAAAAAGACATACGCACGTACATTATTCGGCTTTTTCGAAAATTAGAAGGAAATACAGATTTTCAAACACCAGTTTAGGCACCAATCATGGCAAAGAAGAACGACCGTGGTAAAGGAAAGGCTCATATGACTGCTGAGGAGGAGGAGCAAGAGTGACAACGCCAAAATCAACTGAGAGAGGAGGGGCGTATACAAGCGGAGCGGGAACGTATACAGCGAGAGGCAATTCCTGATCATATCATCAACGAGTTCTACAATGAGAACTCTCCTCAAATTCCGAATTTCGACGACTTCGAACAATGGTTGAATAGTGAGGACACTGAGGAATCCGGCGGGGGTGCTAGCAGACGGTCCAGTCGAAGGACAACTGGATTCAGTGTACAAGTGCAGGGTAAGGGAATTAAATTTTTTGTCGTTTTTATGAGATAATTCGAATTTTTACTTGGGTTTAACAATATTTTTAAATTGTACAGACCCTTCTGGTACCACGAGGAGGACGCTGAGTGTGCAAGATACGCACAACCTCCCGACCGGCCACAGGGTAAAGGTTGACTGGAACCTGTTCACCCTTCAACCTAAAGGGAATGGGGGTCAACTGTTTGGCAGGTTCTGCGGGAATATTGGCCAGAATTACCAGCACTTCCCGATTGACACTTTAGACTGGAGGAAGGTTAATACAGAGACGAAGGATTTTGCGTGGAGGGAAATCGTGAAGGTTAATTTAATTGAGTTATAGTTTATCTATTATTTATTATTTTAGGAATATGATTTTCTTAGATATGAATTCTATTTATTATTTATTATTATTGAAATATTATTGTAATTGTAAGTACATTATTTGTTCAATGATCTTTTTCATATTTTGCAGAAGAAGTTTGATGTACGAGATATGTTCAAACGTTGCGGAGTAGGGAAGATGGGTGACGGTTGGAAGAACAAGAGGTTGGATTTGTTCAACCAAAAGGATGCCGATGGGAGCAGGCCGATTCGGGAGTTGATAGATGATGTCCCTGGTGGAGTCCCTCCTGATGCCTGGGAGAGATATGTCCGTTGGAGGATGGGAGACTTAGGAAAGGTATATTTAATAATTTAATTATTAAGGTATTCATCATTATTAAGAAATATTTTTTATTTATAATTATGATTAAATTTTATTTTATGTTAATAGAAGAGATCGCAGTAAGGCGTTTACAGCCAATCGCAGCAGAAGGTTTATCATACGGCTGGCACGAAGCCATTTTTTGTCGGCTACAGAGAGATGGTATGAAACAATAAACCTTTCTTGTTTAATTGATATTTATTTAAATGTATATAATAATAAATTATTCAAAAATTTCAGGAGGACGAAGCTTTGTAACAAGGGAAGAAGGCTACGTACGGCCTTTTCTACCGTCAGAAACACAGGCACCATGACGGGAGTGCAACATCCACAGAGGCTGAGGAGCAGATTGTAAGAATTCTATTACTTTTATTTGGATTTATCATATTTTTTATAACAATTATATTTGTAGAAAAGTCTAATATATGTTCTGTGTTCAGGCTAGAATTGAAGAAGTAGAGAGAGAGCTTTGGGAGTCACAGGGGGATAATATAGACCCCACTGCCTCACTCAGGGCCTCCCTTGGGACCCGTGAGCACCCTGGCCGTGTGCGCGGGATGGGTAATGGAGCCCTACCGTCAGTGGTGTATGGCCGAACTGGGTCGACAAGCACCTCCCAGTCTACAGCAGCCGGCAAAGTGTCTTCCAGTGGCTCTATGATGAGCGATCCGGAGTATGAGGCTCGGATGAGGGAACGGTTGACTCAGGAGATTACAGATCAGGTGTACGATCAATTAGAGTCCTGGGTCGAAAGTACCAACAGTGCACTCGACCAGATCATTCACAGGGTGGACCCAAGCAGACCTCCTATACGTGTACCAGGACTACCACCACGTCCACCAATGTCCACTCACCTTCTAACACATTATTCCCACCCGTCGGAAAGCCAATTGGAGGAAGTCAGTATTACAAGCTCACTCCTACTGAGAGGATGCAAGCACACAGACATGTCTTGACAAATTGCCCTCAAGTAAATACCTAAATTCAGTAAGAATCATAACACTATGCACACGCATCGTATTATTTTATATAAAAACCACGAAATCTTCTTATTTGTTGTTTTGAATTTAAGGGATTTCTGGCGTTATGTTAAATGCCAGCTTTGTAGCCTCACAAGGTCGTCTGCTGAAGTGGATAAAAAGGTCCATTGTGAGTTTCCAGATTGGTTTGCACGTAGAATACTCAACGACAACAATCCCCATCCGCCTGATATGATAAATCTAGCAACTAGTCCGCTTGACCATGTCAGGAGATATACGGCATACAACGTCAACGGTTTTAAGTTCTGCACCGTTTCACGGGATGAAGGTTCCCTCACCCAAAATTCCGGAGTGTTCGGCACATTTGGTACAAGGAGTTATGCCAGCTCACGTGATACTGACATGCAATTTGGAGGCGTATCATATTATGGGAAGCTCGTTGATATCATCGAGCTAAACTATCAAGACCATTTCACCGTGCCTCTCTTCAACTGCATGTGGGTGGACACCAAAACTTCTCGAGGCATTACAGTAGATAGCTTGGGCATCACATCTGTCAATTTCTCAAGACTCATTCACACAGGGGAAGTACCAGATGACGAGCCGTATATTCTTGCCTCACAAGTGCAGCAAGTTTACTATGTGCAAGATCAGAAACACAAAGATTGGCACATGGTGATTCATATGAAGCCCCAAGACCTCTACGAAATAGGTGAGGAAGATGATGTGGAACTAGACAGCCAGCATTTTGAACCTGAAAACTTCGATAACCTCATTCCGGAAGAAGATGGCCATTTACCAGTAGTTAGGTGAGTTTGCTCACTACAAAGTTATTATACAATTTTTCACATATTTTATTATCAAAAATTGATATAGGTGTTTATTTTCTTCTTAGGCGGGAGCAAGAAGATGATTAAAGAGACAATTGTTTTTTAATTTGTACCATTTTATATAACGGTGTGTATCAAACATTAATATATGTTTTTTTTTAAAGAATATTCATACATTTCTTTTATCAATTTTTTTTTTCAATTTCGAATATTTAGTAGTGGTTAGAACCGCGCTACTAAATATACGCTACATTTTGTAGCTATTTAAAGCGCTACTAAATTACGCTACCTTTAGTAGCGGTTTTTAACCGCCACTAAGACACATAAACCACTACTAATTAGCGCCTCCAGCACCTATAAATACCCACCACTCTCCCATTATTTCTTTCACCCTCTGCTCATTTCCTTCCTAACTTGTTTCTTTCTTTCCATCTGACCTCGTCTTCCTTCATCTCCTTCACCTAACAATTTTGTTATAATTTTTTATTTTATAGATATAGTTATTTTATGTAATATTTAATTGTTGTGTATACTAATATCTCTTCTAATTTTTGGTTCAGGTTTACACTATAATATTATATTTTTTTGTTTATAATTAAATTGGTTCTTTTTATTGTAGTAGATTTTTTGTGTGTTGCTAAATATTAATTCGATATATTCTTTTATAAGTTCATGAGGTAAAAAACCTTCTTAATTATAAATTGTAAATTGTTGTTTAAAAGCAGTTTGGTTGATAAAAATAGTTGACAATTTTAATTTGACGTGCTGATTTTTTTTAATTTTTTTCCCACTTAGTAGCGGTTTCACAACCGTTACTAATGATTGATGACTTTAGCTGCGGTTTAGAACCGCTACTAAACTTATGTCACATCAGTAGCGGTTCTGAACCGCCACTAAATCCATCGTATCCTTAATCGCGGTTTTTTACCGCCACTAAACGTACGTGTATTTAGTTGCGGTTATAAACCGCCGCTAATAAATCAAATTACGTTTTATGTCTTTCTTGACATTAGTAGCGGTTTGCTAAACCGTTGCTAATTAAAAACAAAAAAGCGAAATTTTCATTTGTTGTTTACTAGCGGTTTTTTATACCGCTACTGAATTAGTAGCGGTGTTGACCGATTTAGCAGCGGTTTTGTATAACCGCTACTAAATGTTTGTCACAGGAGATTTAATAGTGGAAATAGAAACTGCTAGTAAAGTGTTAGTTGCGGTTGGAACCGCTACTAATCAACCTATATAACCGCTACTAATACACGCTTTTTTTGTAGTGTAAGTTAAAGAGTGTAGGTTATCTTAACATTGAATATGTAAGAACCCTATAGATAATAGATTCACTATTGGTAAGAGAATGAGGAGCTAGCCTAAGCCAACAGAGAATAGATCACTATCACTAAGATATGTCTCTATCGCTAAGGTCTCATAAACAACATGGATATCACAAGGGAAAATGTTATAACAGCTAGCAAAGATAACTAGCGATAACAGGATCAGCTATCGATAATAGAACACTTGAGATAACTTACAGATAGCTAATACATTGAGCTAATGAATTGAACTAGCGATAAGGAGATCAGCTATCGATAGGAAATCACTTGTTGAAATAACTTAGACATTCTGATAGCTAATATATTGCCTGTATACACTGAGCTAATGAATTTCACTAACGATAACACCTACTGTGCTTCACATGAATACTTGTTTAGCTAATGGCTAAGTGCATGACTCACACTAGTAAGCTAGCGTTAGCCAAAGGAACTAGCGCTACTGATAAAGTTGCTATGCAAGTACAATGTTGCAGGTGATCGTTATTCACAGACTCTGTTTCTCTTAGCTCACTCTCTGCAAGAATTAAATGAAGCAAGAGAAGAAAGTTGACCTAGATAAAGAACAACATTTATTACCAACGGCTAAGAGCTCTCAACGAACACATTCAAACGGCCTCTTGGAGCTGAAGGAAATGGCAAAGCTGTGAAGAGATATAAATACCTAGACTTGAGCATTTATGAAAAAAAAGAACAAAAATTACGAACAGTCATTACTTTCACCTACTCTCTGCTCTCTAAAGCTTAAAGTTTTTATTACTCTTAGTGAGATTATTTTGTACTTCAGTGTTTATCAAAATCTGTTCATTAAGTGAACTCATTTATTGAAATCCTCTACTGTTTGAGGTTGTTCTAAAGTCTGGGACTTTAGAATAGGGTTGTATTCTTACAACTTGTAAGGGGGAGTGTTTAGAGGAAGTCTAAAGCTCTGTTTTGTAAAGGTTGGCAGGTGAACCCGTGTTGTAAAACCTGTGATATAGTGGAACCTAACGAGGAGTTGGAGAACTGGACGTAGGCAGTGTTTTGGCCGAACTAGTATAAAGGATTGTCTTTGAGTTTACAGTTTAATTTTGAAACGCACACGCACAATTCACCCCCCCTCTTGGGCGTTTTGCCATTCACACATTGTGTACCCTGAAAAACTTTTTATAAAGGTGCATAGAGCACCCTAGGATTTTTTTAATTGTTATTATATTTTTTTTTCTTGGCTGCAGCCAAAACTCACTGGCTTTTGGCTTGGTTGCAGCCAATTTCTCTTTGCCCAAAACCAAAAGACAGAACCAGAATCAGCAATGCAGAATGCCAGAAATTCAGCAAAGACACAGCGACTCAGACTAATTTTCCAACTTTCTATCAAGTGCAAACCTCCTCTAACACACCCAAAATAACATCTAACACCACAAATCACTCCAATTCTCATCAAATCCATCTCCAAACAAAATTCATCATCAAAATCAATCATCCACATACATGAATTCATTGCAACATGAGTAAAATCTTGCTAAATCTTGACAGCTTATTTTTCTTTATATCAACACAAATTCCACACATTAAGAACATGATAGTAGCCTCAAAATTCTCAAGCATCTCACAACCCAACAAATAAGTCAAGAGATGTTCAAAACATCAAGAAACAACTGCAATTTCTCAATATATTCAGAACATCCCAATGCATTCACTATATCATCCAACTTCGCAGATCAGTCCAAAATCATATCAAATCAATTCCCAAACAAAATTTTTCACCAAAATTCAATCATCCACATACATGAATTCATTGCAACATGAGAAAAAGTCCCCAAAATTCCTGATAGCAATTTTTATCGGCATTAATTGCAGCCATCAAGAACATGACAGCACATTAAAAATCCTCAAGCACATCACACCCAAACAAACATGTCAAGATGGGTTCAAAACATGAAGAAATTGCTTGTATAATCTCAAATCAAACCAAATCATTCCCATAACATATTCAAACCAGAAAAATCATTATGAGTGAATTTCTTCCTTGAAATGGCCTACATATCAGTTTCAAATGCTCCACTTCCTCCAAGCATCGGGGTACCTCTTTGAAGAGCACCACTTTCAAGTGTGTGTGCGTGTAGCGCGTCCTTGGGTCCGCCTTTCAAGAAAATAAGAACCAAAAGGATAGTGGAAGCTAACCCCCTGGTGTCGTTCACTTGAGGAGCCTAAACGCAAAAGATGACCTAGTAACTAGTATTCAAACTATTAAACACGGGTGTTGGGTACTGACAGTGGCAGCTATCAGCCCACCATGTTGGGCACCCCAGGGGAGCGGATCTCTCTTCACCCCGGTATTGGCAAGCCCAACTCAGGTATTGTAGGGAGGCCCAATGCTCTCTCGAGACCTTCATCCCCAGGCTGCAGCCCTGGTGGGATTCGAAGTCGAGACCTCCCACTTTATAGGCACCTTAAGTGCCTCGCTTATCACCACTTGAGCTGCAGCTCAAGTAGTGATAAGCGAGGCACTTAAGGTGCCTATAAAGTGGGAGGTCTCGACTTCGAATCCCACCAGGGCTGCAGCCTGGGGATGAAGGTCTCGAGAGAGCATTGGGCCTCCCTACAATACCTGAGTTGGGCTTGCCAATACCGGGGTGAAGAGAGATCCGCTCCCCTGGGGTGCCCAACATGGTGGGCTGATAGCTGCCACTGTCAGTACCCAACAAAAAGGCGCTTTTTGAGGGGAGCACAGCAGTATACTATACTCCGCCAAATGGGCCCCCGCTGCCACGGTACTGGGCCCCAACTTACACGAGGTCCAATGCGCTCTCGCGCTTCATCCCTAGGCTGCAGCCCTAGTGGGATTCGAAGTCGAGACCTCGTGCTATCACCCCCCTAAGGGGATGGCCTTCACCACTTGAGCTGCAGCTCAAGTGGTGATAAGCGAGGCATCTAGAATGCCTATAAAGTGCTTGGTTGGGAGATCGAACCCGTGGGTGCGCCAATGACACGGCCTCCTCCCACAAATGCTGCAGCATTGGGTCGGGTCTGCGAGAGCGGCCCCCAACCGAGCTACAATACCTGAGTTGGGCTTGCCAATACCGGGGTGACCCAGAGATGGGCCCCTGGGGTGTCCAACATGGTGGGTTCAGTAGCTGCCAATGCTGGACTCAACAACGGGTAAAAAGTATTGTATTTTGTTTTTGATTTAGAAAAGATGCAAAAGGTATGATATGTTCAAAAGTAGAATAAAGATAGGATAAAAGTGAGATTTGGAGGGGGATGAAAATGGAATCATTCTTGATGGATGGAAGCTTCGGGAATCATTGCTCAAAAGATTTTTAGGGAGTTTATTATTGATTTTCTAAAGAACCCTAGAGAAACCCCTCTAGGCTAAGCTTAAGTCAACTTAATTAATGCCAGAACCCCACACATTACTTAATTTAACCTTAGTTGATGAAGTTCAAAATCAAAGTGAATTTGCTAATTGTAAGAGGCTCCTAATCCAACAATCGGAACCCCAAATTGCCACTTAATTAATCCTAGAGTTTAATCAATTATTGGGACCCCACATAACAAATTAAGACTCTAGGAGTGAAGTCCAATGCCACTCATGAAATTTGACAAATTCAAGAACCAATTAATTATGCAAGACTTATGATCCATAATGGCCCCCCACAATTGCTCTAGATTTTCCTATAAACCCTAATCCATTGATGGCCACCCATACAATAAATTAAGGCCTAAAGAGTGTTTGCCCAATGTCTCAACACAATCAATTAATTCTTATGCTATCTCCGTTAAGCAAATAACTTAACATTCTTAATCCACTAACCAAGCCACCTTGCATTAGCACATAGTTTTCACAAAGAGAATAACAAAACTATGACCCATAAATTTCATTAAACTCAAAGTTAATATGAAGCAATGTCAAGCATTTGAACAAGAAAGAAATAACATAGTTATAGCTTCTAAGCCTATTACAACATATAGAAGTCAAGCACAGAACCAAATGCCATATATACACTCCTAGAACCCTAGAAAAGCATAAATACAACAAATGGAAGAAGGATTAGAACTAGTAAAACTCCCTTAATAAGCTCCAATGCTCATCCCTTGGCTCCCACCACCAAGATGGTGGATCCTAGCAGCTGCTCTCCATGGGAAGAACAGCAATCAAGGTGGGAAGGAAAGAGGCCATGGATTTGGGTAGAAGGATGGAAGATGGAGATGAAGATGAGAGAATGAGAGAGTTAAGGTTTAGGAGGGTGTGTGGTGGCTGCAAATCTAACCTAATAAGCTCTAAAAATTGTATATATATGGTCCAAAATCGGGTCATTGAGTGGGTGTTTGAGTGGGGTCCAAAACAGGCCCAAAAACCAGAATTCGCGTGCTGTTTTCGGGGCCTCGCCGTGGGGGTTCCACGGCCAAGGCCAGAGAGCATGAAAATTTTTGGACCCTCGCTGTGGAGGTGCCACGGCGAGGGGGACTTTTCTGTAATTTTGGAATTTCATAGTCATTTTCTGTAATTTCGAAATTTTAGGGTCCTTTTCTGTAATTTTCACAATTTGTCCAGAACTTGTATTTTGACCTTTTTTCTTGAAATTTCAGCTTCTAGCCCCATTGTTCTTGCTTCTTCTCATATTGGATCCTTCCTATTTGGTCCTCAAATAGCCCTACAAGTAAAAATGCAACAAACAAGAATCAAAGAGCCCTAAAAATCAATTAATGCTAATTGATCTTCAATTATGGCAATTTAATCCTATTTTCATGCTACTTTAACTTAAGGATCTATTTATTATTTAGACACTTATGGACCAATATTGCATCTCAATTATGTTGATTACCTCAATTTAAGCACACAAAAGCATACAAATCCAAGGATTTGTCACTCTTTCACCTACAAAAAGCAAAAGACCAAACATAAAACCTCTAAAACACCTAAAACATTACGTAAACATAAAAATAAGGTTGAGAACTTGGGTTGCCTCCCAAGAAGCGCTTGGTTTAGAGTCCTCCAGCCCGACTCTTCATTCTTTCACATTGTTGTAAAGAAGTAGAGGGTGGCCACTTGACTCTCCACATGTCCACCCCAATAATGCTTCAAATGGTGGCCATTCACTTTGAATCTTTCACCCTTTTCATTTTCTAGCTCCACAGCACCATAATTTGAGGCTTGAACAACTGTGAATGGCCTAGACCAACAGAATTTCAGCTTTCTTGAAAATAATTTGAGCTTTCAATTGTACAAGAGCACTTTTTGACCAGGATCAAAAGTCATTGGAGGACTTTTCTTGTCATGGCACCTCTTGGTCTTCTCTTTATAAGGCTTTGCATTCTCATAGGCATTGAGATGGAATTTCTTCTGTTCATTGAGTAGAAGAAGTGATGGTTTTGACTCCAAGATTAGAGGTTCTTCAATATATGGCTTCAAAGAAACTTAATGCATTAGACACATCTAGTGGTTCAGAAGGCTTGAACTTTGCATGACCATAAATGTCCATAGCACACACTTTCATTAATTCTTCATAATGAACATCTTCAACACCTTTCTCCCCTAGTAACAATGCTTCCAAGGGATTTTTAACTAATGAAGCATAAAACTTCTCTTGATGAACAGAGTCAAGTACATCCACAAAAGAACATTGAGAAGAACCATCTAAGATTTTCAAAGTGTTGTTCATGTTGAAACTCACTTGTTCATCATTGACCCTCAAAGTGACTTCACCCTTTTCCACATCAATAAGGGTTCTATCTGTAGCAAGGAATGGTCTCCCAAGTATGATAGGAATATTCCAATCCACCTCACAATCAATAACAATAAAGTCAGCTGGAAAAATGAATTTATCTACTTTCACTAGGACATCTTCAATTATCCCTCTAGGATGAGAGACACTCCTGCTAGCAAGAAGCAATGTTACCATAGTAGGCCTTGCGTTTCCCAAGCCTAGTTGATTAAAAATAGCTGAGGGCATCAAATTCACACTTGCCCCCAAATCACAAAGGGCTTTTCCTTGAAAGTTCTTGCCAATATTACATGGAATGTAGAAACTCCCCGGATCTTTCAACTTTGGTGGGGGCTTTCATTGTAGGATAGCACTACAATCTTCAGTCAAAGCAACAGTTTCAAATTCATTGAACCTCCTCTTCTTGGACAACACATCTTTCAAGAACTTTGCATATTTAGGCATTTGCTCAAGTGCCTCGGCAAAAGGAATATTAATATGCAATTGTTTGAACATCTCTAGAAATTTCTTGAATTGCCCATCTTCTTCTTTCTTTTTGAACATTTGAGGGAATGGAAGTGGAGGCATATAAGCCGAAGGACCATTTGTCTTTGGCTTCTTCTCTTCCACTTTGTCTCTAACCACACCATCAATAGACTTCTCAACTTTCTTCTTTTGCTTACCCTCATCATCATCAACTAGAGGCTCTTCATCTCCTTCTCTTGCATCAAGAACAACATCATCTAGACTTTCATTGCTCACTCCACTAGGATTTGGCACATTAGGTAATTTCTTACCACTCCTTAGAGTAATTGCCTTGCATTCTTCTTTACCATTCCTCTTTGGATTGGGAATTGTATCACTAGGGAAATTTCCTCTTGACATAGCATTCATTTGAGAAGCTAGTTGCCCCATTTGCACTTCAAGATTCTTGATTGCCGTCTCATGGAGAGAAAGAGTGGATTTAGTCTCAACCCTTGTAGCTTCTTGATTAGCCAAGATTTGAGCAAGCATCTTTTCTGTTTTTGACTCTTCTTCCTTAATGGGAATTTGCCTTTGTTGAACATGAAAGCCCGGTGGATGAGTAGGCTTAACACCTGAAGAAGAAGGTTGATTCAAAGATTGGCCTTGATTCCAAGAGAAATTAGGATGGTTTCTCCACCCTGGATTGTATGTTTGAGAATATGGGTTTTTTGAGGGTTTTGAAACTTTCCCATGTAATTGACAGATTCAGAGGCCATATAAAGAGGACAATGGTCCAGAAGATGAACATCATGGCATTGCTCAGAAACCACCGGAGTAGTATGAATGGAGTGCATACTTTGAGAATTACTCTTATGCATTTGAGACTCCAACACATCAAACCGCTTATTCAATGCAAAGAGAATAGTTGCAATTTGTGAGGAGCAAGGAGCATCTTCGTTGGGAGTTGTCAACGATTGTGAAGTCCTCCTATCAGTGCCTTGAGAATTGTTAGAAGATAGTTGATCTAGTAGCTGAAATACTTCATTAACAGGAACATTTCTATATCCTCAATTTGTCATAGAATCAACCATTGCCTTAGATTGAGGATTGAGGCGATTGCAGAAAATTTAGACTATCACCCATTTGTCTACCCCATGATTAGGGCATTGTTTCATCAACATTTTGTACCTCTCCCATGCCGCATAAAGATGCTCATCAGGATGTTGCCTAAAGCTGAGAAATTCATCTCTAGCTTCCACAGACTTGTCATCAGAGAAAAATCTAGCTATGAATTTGCTTTCAAGATCATTCCACAAATTTATAGACCCCTCTGGTAAATTGTTGAACCATTCCCTAGCCTTGCCTTGTAGAGAAAAAGGGAACAACCGAAGTCTTAGAACATCATCAGGAACTCCATTTTGCTTGAAGGAACCACATACTTCCAAGAAGTACATCAAGTACTTGTGAGCATCCTCATTGTAAAGCCCATGGAACATCCCATGTAATTGAAGCATTGTGATCATCACCAGCTCGATCTTAAAAGTATGAGCTTGCATTTCAGGCATCCGGATACAAGATTGAGTACCCCTCATATTTCTACTAGCAAAATCATTCACAGTAGCTCTATCATACTCATCCTTTGCCATGGTTTCAGATTTAGTCTCACTTTCTTCAAATAGGTTGGCTATTTCAAGAACTACCTCCAATCCATCCGGATCCAAGGTTTGCATAGACCGGAAGGGTACCTAAAAGAAAACAACTTAAAGCAAGTATCAAACTAAAACAAAAGAAATAAGAAAAAAAACTAGAAAGTGCAATTATAAACAATTTTTACAAGTTCAAGCGAAATTTAATATCATTGGCCAAGGGTTGGCCAAGGGATTTTTGCAATTCCCCGGCAAAGGCGCCAGGAACTTGTTCGCCGTCAAGCGTTAACTGCAAGCGCACGGATGCAAGTAGTATAAAATATCGTTCCCACGGGGATTTGGACTAAAATCTTGACCTAACAAAAGACTAAGTGATTTCAATCAAGTTGAACTAAGAAAATATTTTTGGGTTGTGTAAAGAAATGTTGAAAATCTATTTTTCTAAAACTAGAAAGTGATAAAAACAATGGTCTTTTGACTTAAAGGATTAAATGGGGTCTAGGATTATTTATCCCCTTTGCATTTCATAAGACATGAAAGACTCCCTCTCAAATGGTATTTTTCATGAATATATGTATTTGTCTAGGATTCATATGCACTTTGTTAGTGCTGGCTGTCACCCAAGAGGGGGGTGAATTGGGTGATAGGATAAAATTTAAAACTTCTCTTTTCTAAATCACAATGAAGGCAATCTTTAAAATTTTTAGGTTTATTACTGAGAGTATTTCAAAACATGAAATGCACTAAAGAGTATACAAGTTAGATATGCTGGAAACTAAGAGAGTTAAGGGAAGAGATAATGTAAATAGAATTTATCCTGGTTCGGTCTACCCTGACCTACATCCAGTCCTCAGGCTCCACCTGAGATTTCCACTACCCTCTTGTTTAAACCGGGCACAAGAGAAGCCTTTACAATTCCACAAGTTTAGCCGGGCACTTGTGAAGCCTCCCACAGGTTTTACGAACACAGATTCACCTGCCAACCTTTTCACAGAGTTTTAGAATTCTCTCTAAACACTCCCCCTTACAAACAGTAAGGTTACAACCCTGTTCTTAAAGCACCAAGCTTTAGAACAACCTCAAACAATAGAGGATTTCAGATAATAGGTTCACTTAATGAACGGATTGTGATAATCACTTAAGTACAGAGGAATATATGACGAAATTACAATTCTAGAGCTTAGTAGATTGAACAATGAGTGCTCTAGCTCTCTTTTTCTAGTTTACTTGACTCAACATTCTTTCCTCATTTCTGGGCTCACTATGTTTTTCTCTTTATCAGTGTAATCTACAATTCTGCATAAAGCCATGTTCCATCGTTGTTCTCATAGAGGCAAGTCTTGATCTATTTATATCTTCACAGTTTGCCTTTTCTTTCAGCTTTATGTAGCCGTTTGAATATAGACGTTGAAGGTTCATAGCCGTTGGCAATAAATGCTATTCTTCATCTAATTCGAACTTCTGTCCTAGATTCAACTGTTCATGCATAGAGTGAGCTAGGAGAGAGATAGACTGTGCGTTCTGAACGTCTCCAACAACTGTACTTGTATAGCAGCTTTTTCAGTAGCGCTAGCATGATTTGCTATCGCTAACTACATAGTATAATTCCTGCACTTGAGCTGTTAGCTAAAACAAGTATTCATGCAGTGGATGTTATCGATAATGCATTTCATTAGCTCAAAGAGATAGAGATAATATATCAGCTAAGGAATTTCAAAGCATTCTCTATCGATAGTCAATCATGCTATCACTAGCATCTATTGCTAGTCAAGTTCATTAGCTCAAAAGATAGACAATATATCAGCCAAGGAATTTCATCAAGCTTTCTCTATCGATAGTAGTGAACATTATCGCTAGCATATTCTTTTAGTTCAATGTTCAGTGTACTAGTTATGTCATCTCAATAAGTATTCTTCTATCGATAGCTAATCCCATTATTGCTAGTTACTCGTTTGCTCATTAGCTTAAGGATACTGAGCTATCTGAATATTCTAAGTTATTTCAGGTATCCTGTTATCGATAGCTAAATCTGTTATCGCTAGCTAATTACGTTTAACTGATCTAACATTCTTCACCTTTAGTATTTATTCATTTTATCTGAGGGGCCTTAGCGATAGATAAAGATTTTAGAGATAGATATTAACTTCTCATTTCTAAGTCTTCATTTGCTATGGCTCTTTGTCTATTAGCGATAAGGATATGCTTAGCGATAGATATATTTATTTTATATTTCAGCTAAGTTTCCATCTGCTATAGTTTAGTCTTTCATTAGTGATATATTCTTACTCTAGCGATAGTGATCTGTTACCTATCAGATTTTACTTGTTTAATTCAAAGGTAACTTACACTCTATTTACTTATGTTATCTTATGGGGCCAGTCCTCATCAAAACTTAAGATTCTAACACACTTGACTAAGCACTCTCAAGTCAAAATCAAGTTTATCTTCCATTAAAATGCACAATCTCTTTCTACAAATCATGAAAATCTCCTTTGAAAACAAAACCTAATGTGACAATGCAAGGTTAGCAAAGATATCTCTATTTTACCAACAAACTTTTCATTTATCATGTAAACTTCCAGTCAAGTATGATTCTAACCAAGTTCTACACATGGATAAGCTCTCTCAAGTCAAACCCACATGAACAAATCAAGCTAAATGGTGGCCAAACACTTAGAAGCATGAAGAGAAGGATAAAATCAACACATATGTATCATTTAATACCAAAAGAGAGGAAGAATCAAGTCTTAATCCATACAAAGGTTCAAAATAATCTTAGAATGGATGTTTAGCCACTCATAAAGAAGAATATACAAATATGGAAAAGCAGAGCAGCCATGGAAGAATTTCAGTGAAGAAAGAGAGAAGAACAAGAAAAACCAAGGGAAATAAAGTTGAATCTCTTTAAATCCTGGATCTCCACTTGAATCTCCTTGAAAATCTCCAAACTCTAGCTCCCAAGTTGCCCCCAAAGAAAGCCCAAGTCAAAAGGATGTGTTTGAGTGTGAAATGGGGCTGTTTTTGAACCTAATTTTCGAACTGAACATTTCCACTGTGCAGTCTGTCAGCACCTTTGGCCGAGGCCAAGAATTTTGCCTGCACTAGTTGGCCGCGCCAATAACTCTCTGCCTGGAATTTTTCAGGATTTGGCTGTGGCCAGGAATTTTGCTTGTGCTTTTGGTTGTGGCCAATAATTTTCTGTCTGCTACTTTTTCAGCTTTCTTGGTTGCTTTGAATCATCTTTTCCACTTCTTGCTCCTTGATTTGAGCTTCAAATACAACTCAAATGTGGCTTAATTGATTGGCTTCACCCACCTAACAAGTAATCAAATCTACAAAAGCCAAAGTTGATAAGAAGAGGGTAATATATTCACATTTAAATCAAGAATTCAATGACTTTAACCCAAATATCAACTTGGCACATTTTCCTATCATATATACATCAAAATGCATCTAAATCCAACCAAAAAGTTGTATGAACTATAGGAAAATGAGCTAAAATGGCATGAATTTCATGAGGTTAACAAGCACTAGGAAGCTTTTTTTATTTTCCATACACATAATTGTTCACGGTTTTTGTGATTTTCTTCTGTATATATTTTTGTAATTTGAATGAGAAAAGAGTTGGTGGTGCTCTTGCCTATACTTATGAAGCGCCGCTATTGGGTCAAAAAAAGCGCCTCTATATGCTTTTTTTATGGTAGTGCCACTGCATGTTATACACACACGCGCACACACCTGTATGCAAACAATGTTAGAGTTGATAATCACTTTGAAAGATGTTTTTTGGTTAGTGAATTGAATTCCACCTACACGAGCAAGAGTTGTTTTGCATTTCAGCTATGCTTATGAAGCACCGCTATTAGGTCAAAAAAAGCGTCACTATAGGCTTTTTCTGTGGTAGTGCCACTGCATGTTTTACACACACACCTGTATGCGAACAATGTTAGAGTTGATAATCACTTTGAAAGATGTTTTTTGATAAGCGAACTGAATTCCACCTACACGATGGATATAATTATTGTAATTTGCAGTTATTCAAGGTATTTGATTGCATACATTGTATCTATATGTTGAGTGTTAGTGGATGCAAAAAATTATGGTTTGTACTTGAACAGCAAGAATAAAGAAGATTTATTTTCTTTTTTCTAATTCGAATAAATCATTAAATCAATCAATGAATTATTATTAAAATGATACAATTAATGGAGTAATGATTTTTTAGAGAAACTATAATAGAAATATGTGTACATAAACACACTCCCTATACAGCGTATCTTATAGAGTGCCAATAATATAGGCCATTAATATTTTGAAAAATGAGTGCTATGGTGGAACAACATAAGCATCAATACATCATCAATACCAAAATCTACATGTTTAAAAGTAGAGTAAAGGGTAAAAAATGACTATGTACTTATCTTCAATGTGCATCTAAAACGTTTTACCTTTTTATAGTGTAAAAGTGTCTATGAACTTCATAAATTTGGGCAAAAAATGACATAACCGTTAACTTACTAACACTTCTATTAAGTGGGCCCCATTTGATTATTTTTAAATAATTTTTTTTTAAAAAAAAAAAAAGTCAACACCCTCTCACTTCGCCCCACCTTTCCCTCCGCCGCCACTCAAACAAAAATGAAAATCATATTATCATGTCTGAGAATACAAGTTTGCATTGGGATCAGGTAACATATCTAACAGGAAACGGGTGAATATCATGGGCTCGTGTGTTTGGGAATCATGATGATACTCCATTTGAGTGGCCATTAGAATGGATTTCTTCTCCTGGAATCCCCCCAGTTCAGTGTCCTCAACCCACCACTTCATATTACTCTCACACGGTATCTCCTCCAAGCTACTCACCCCTTTTACTCTCTCCTACGCCTCCTCAATCTTCTTCTCCCTTCCCTTCTTTTTTCACTTCTTTTTTTTCTTTTTTTTTTTTTTTTTTTCTTCTTCCCGCTGCCGAGGTACCTTGCTGTGCTCTTCGGATTATCCTAAACCAGGCGAAAGGAAAGCACTATTGACTATTCTAATGGCAGCTTCTTCGTCCTCCGACATTGTCAACAGCCGTGTTATAAGTTTAATCAACAAGCGAATCCGCGCGCTTTGCAAGAAAATGAATTATATTGTTCGGATGGAGGAATCTATTGCTCAGGGTAAAACAATCAACAAAGAGCAAAAGGAAGTCCTTCGATCTAAGCCTGTTGTTTTTGCCCTCATCGATGAACTTGAGAAGCTTCGTCAACCCTTTTCTTCTGTTGTTAATGAAGAAATTGATGTAGCCCTTCAGAACTGAAGGTTTTCGGGCGTACCTGGAATCCGGTTGACTCGCTCAGTACCCACACGAAATCGGAGCACCGATTTGGACCCCGATTACGTTATACGACAGATGCACAATGGAGGAAGAGAAGAGAAGAGACCCTAGAAGTTTTCATCGGGAGTTTCCTTTTTGTTCTCATTGCTTCTCTCTGGAAAGACAACTTCTCCCCGTATATAAGATATGAAAAGTCATATCTTTTCAATTCAAATTATTAAGGAAAAAATTACTCATTTTATCCCAAGTCTTTCCATAATTACATGTTAGCCCCAATTCTCATTGGACATTACATATTAGCCCTAATTCTCATTGGGCTTAGGCCCTAACCCACAAAGGGTGGATTAGGTGTATTCCTACATCTCCCACTCACACTTGGTGGGTTAGATGTTATGGGTCAAGTCTCTTTCTCTTCTTCCCTTCTTTCATACTAAGTGCTCTGTCGTAACCGCGTGGGCACGACGTCTCCTTTTAGGTGTCTTGTACTAGAAATCCCTTTTACAGAGACCAGCACAAAACAACCTTGCAGTGCAGCTCGATCATTTTGATATAGTGCCTCAGATATCCTAGATTTACACAAATACACTTCTCTCATGGCCAATCTAATCCCTTTAGAGCCAAGATAAAGCTCAGATTGCCTTTCTCATATGCAGTGTCCACACTTATGAAATTAGCACACTAATATCATAATGGACCGGTCTCAGACACTAGCATAAGTGTGTGTATTACAGGTAATCTTCCTTTCGCCCAAATATCACTTCAATATGAATCAACCGCTTTCCTAACGTAACACCTTTAGATCGCATTTATCATGACCATAGGATATACGCTAAGGTAGCAGACACTAAAACATATTTCCATGACATTGTCAAAGTCAAAGGACATCAAGAAAGTATGAAACCTTTCTTGGACTCACACAGCAATGAAACAGGGATCCATTCACTGCTTCCAGTTTGCGGTAACTTTAGCACACGCGGTATGAATCGCATGCTACGGTGTTACTCTTTTTCTATAAGAGCGTACGTCGATTTGATTGTATCATTAACACCGTACAGACTTCAGTAGAGAAACACATAGTATCTAAACCCAAAATTCTTCAACTCTCCTCGCATTGTATGACGTCAATTTTGAAGAATTTTGTTGTCTGGCTACAGGTATTACGGATGTGGGTATCCATAATTCGATCCATATGTGTGTAATCACGGATCTCATATCGACTTGCTGCACTTTTGAGTCGATGCGACATATAGTTTGTGTTTCTTCTCTACCATATCAGTATTTTCACTGCTTTGTTGGTGAACACATTGTCTCATCTTTGCACACTTCTCCTGAGTGTCAAAGGCAGTTGCTCGTGTGAGAGAGCCAACCTCATCAACCTGTACGACATACTAGACATTGTATACTATCACATACACATGTAAAGTCTTAATGAAGTATCTATTACTTCATATCCTATGCTTGCCGAAGGACTTATCATGTCTCTCATGTATATCCTTGGCCACAGGCTCAATCAGGGGACTTTGCATAGGAACTTGTTGTTTAGTAACAACCTTATGTGCTATAACACATCTCACATATTTATCTTTGCATTTTACTCATACTATGATACTTAGGGTCTTTTATTTAGGCAATGGTCGTAGTGTTTTCACAATGCATTAACACTAGGTTTGAATTCTTATTTCAAATCCAATATGTACCTCTAGACATCATTGACCGTATAGCCATTTGTACTACCACAGTAAGTACTTTTAAATGCGCATAATTATCATGCCCTTTAAAGTATCTATGAGAATTTTTGTGGGGCCATCAAATACCTCTCACAATGGTTGGACTTGTACTGACTTACAAAGTCCTACCACAATGGATATCTGATATTTTATACACCACTGTGTACATCATACTACCAACAACGTTTATATGGAAACTCTTTTCCATTTTTGAGTTTAAAGTTGATTCAGTTTAGGGATATCTATAATCAAGAACCAAACTCATTCTAGAAGTCACTAGGGCATCTATGGGATCACAATCATTTACCTTGGACCGCTCAAGAATTTCCATAATATAACTCTTGTGACAGAGAATGGAGTCTACTTGAACTATATCTTTGGATCTTAACTCCAAAAATACACAATAATGTACCCATGTTCTTAGTACCTTTCCTTAATAGGCACTATCAAAATCAAACTATTTTGGTCAATAGTATATCATCCGCTTAAAGGATAATATCACAAACTGCTTGATTATGGTTTCTTCAACCATAAGAAAATATATTAGGTTACCACTCATATGGAACCTTAAATACCATTGTTTGGATGATTGCTTCAGTCCATGAATTGACTAATGCCAAAATATGTAATATGAGGTCATCACATTGTAAACCTCAAACATGTATTGTAGTGAAATCTAAGAGCCAAAGCATATAGATTTCTTCATCCAAATCACAACTCAAAATGCAAGTTTCACATCCACTTGATGTAAACCTAAACCAAACAGTCAACTATTTCCAAAATGAGTATTATTTTAAGCACATAATATTTGAGAAGGTATTCTCACAATATATGCCTATGTATACCCTCTGTAACCAAAAGAGTATTGTGTTGTTAATTGATCTAACCAACTTGTTTTTAATCTTGAGAATTCATTTGCTTATAAATGATCTCTCATCCTTGTGGTGGATCAACTAACTCTCAGACTTGATTCTTTCTCAAAGAATCTACGTCCTTTAATATTGCTTTCTTCCATTCCTTCTAAGAAGTAGGTAAGGCCTATTATACAGAACACTTTTAGGTCTCTCTAATGACCTTTCACAAGCTCCCACTTACATGGACAATTGAGGACTTTAGAGCTTGTTCCGTATTGCCTTGTCACTATGTCTCATAAAGAGATACAGAGAAACACAATGTGATAATCTTCACCATTATTTGGAAAAAACTCACCCATAATATATATGGTTCCTTTCAATTCTTTTCAGACACAAATCCATCTTCATTTTCACTTATGAAAATGTCATCAATAAGCTCCCACTTACAACGACTATGAGATCGTGTAACTGACCTTTATGGCCTATGGGAACTCAAAAAACTTGATTTGCTCTTTGACCATAATTCATGTGGTTCGGAAAATACCACTTAGGAGGACACATGGTTAAGTATAAAGTGACACATGGTTAAGTATAAAGTTTGTATCTCTCTTAAAGAGAAAACTATACTTGATCAATCAAATATGTGTACTAATCCACCAAAAGTGGACTAAACAACACTCTCCCACTCACTTTTGGTGGGTTAGCTTGAACCATTTTATACATGACCATGTTTAGTAACACTTCATTACGCCTCCTAATAACTCCATCTGGTGACAGAGTGCGAAGGATTATTTAACTGAATAAATATCCCTTTTTATTCATGAAACTCACTGAAACTGGTCAGGAACAACCTCTATTAGTGCATAGAATTCTTAAATTCTGTATGCACTTTATTTTCAACTTTATTCACTTATCGTCTAAAGCACTTGAGCTTCAAACTTGTGTGAAATAAAGTAATGATAATTACGTGAGTAATCATCAACAAAGATAATTAATCTAAGCTCTGTGTCATGCCCTCACATTCATTGAACCATATATAGTCAGATGGAAGAAATGCAATATTTTCTCAATCTCAATTCCCTAAACTGAAAAAAAAACTTTTCTTATTGCTTTACCTACTAGACACTTCCCTATCGGGTGATGAACATAGCATTCTTGAAAATGCCGATTCAAAATATGTGTCCTAGTCCACCATGACATGTATTCAAGTCAACACTTGAATTAGGGTGGTAAAGCAGTCACGCACATAAAGATTACCAACAATGACGGAAAAACAAAGAAATGTCAAGGAAGATTGTATCACAAACAGCTAATTTTGTCATGAAAGTCAAGATAGTTCATTTAGAACCCATGAGCCTGGTGCATGAAATAATGAACTTGTAGGCTCTAATGCCTTTCACCTCAATCCTCACGTCATTACCAATTTAAAGCCTGATGCTTGAATTTGATAAATGACAACATTTAATAAAGGATCTTTGATCCTTATTCTTTTAGTCTATGGAGCTTGAGTCTTTTCCTGCTCACTATTGACAGAAAAGAAAATCCATCTCAAAATGGTTTACTCTTTAGTAGGAAAATAATTTAACCTCACTTAGGTCATTGCTCTCCTTAAAGAGTTTATTAATCCTGTGATATCAGGGTAGTTCTCACATTCTCTTTTGTAGAACCTCTTACCCTTGTCTCATTTGGGTTTAGAGTGTAGAGAACTTGCTACCTCTGCGGTATGCTAGCCCCAAAGGGTTTGCATACTTCCTGACATCCATATTCAAACTCCAAGTACTTTGATACATAATTGAAAAAGTAACAAAGTTTTTTTTTTTTTTTTACTTTGGTTTAACTTGACTTTCATGTGCTTCTAACAGGAAGGAGCGCCCTTATGAACAAATTACACTCATCGTTCATTGGACAATATACAATCAACTTCCTTCAATCTCTTTGTATTGTTGGTTATCTAATGTAGATGTTGTCTCATAAAAGGCGTTAAGCCTCAAGTTATATGTGTCAAATTTAATTGACAACATTTTTCATCTTGTGTAATGGAAGTTTTGCAAAAAAAAATTTCCTTTTACACAATTCACATGGCTCTTTGTTGTTGGTTTTCTATCATGCTTGCACTCTATAGGGTAATTTATGACACACTATTCCCTTTTCGAGCCATGTAGGTCTCATGTCCTCTCAAAAGCTTAGTCGAAATGACTTCTCAACTTTAACTTTATCATGACTCTTGGTCAATGACATGACAACATCTTCTATTAAATCATATGAGACCTTTCAATATCAGATATCACATTTGTCCCCATTAAGTTTATAGTTGTGTTGTTCTTGGCAGCCTTTCTTGGCTTAATTACTTCAAATCATCCCACTTATTTGGCTATTCACAATCTGATTTGATCTAAGAACTTATTTGTAGCACATTGAAGTATACAATGTCATGCACTTGTATTATTCTTGACTAGAAAAATAATAACACTATTGGGTCTATGATCAGGAGAATACGTTTAAACCTCCCATCACACAGATTCCAGTAATAATACTATTATCTATCAAAAATTTTATACAAGCACTTCTACAATATGCTCAGTTATATCTCTCAGAAAACTTAGTTTCTGAAAGCTCCCACTAAGACAGAGCAATGTCATTAGCTCCCACTCAGATAGAGTATTTGACATCGGCTCCCACTTAGATAAAGCATATGAAACTCCAAGAAGACTTATTTTCTAAGAGCTCCTACTTAGATAGAGCATATAACACTCTTAGAAGACACATTTTCCAAGAGCTCCCACTTATATAGAGCATATAACACTCTTAGAATACATATTTTCCAAGAGCTCCCACTCATATGGAGCATTTGACATTTTGCTCTCACTCACAAAAAATGTAATTGACATTTACTTCTTCATGTCTCTCCTTACATTATTTTCATAATGTCTTATTAACTTCTTATTTGAGTAAATTAAGAGTTTTCTTGATTTCTACTATGTTCCTATTATTTTGTGAAGTTAATTTTAGCTGAATATAACATCAAAAATGGAAGGGTGAAGTCTCTCTACTTTCCCAAACCAAATTTGATAGGTTCACAGTAACCGTTATTCAGCAAGGCTTTAGGAATCTCATATTCCTAAGTGACATGATAGAAGTTACGCTATGTTGCTTTGGTGATTTCTAAGAGGTTCTCTATTTTCTCAAAGAAATATTCCAAATGTTTTATGCAATTTATATATATGTTTCTTCACAGAAACATTTAGTCTTTGCTCTTAAGTCTTTTATTGATTCAATCAATGGTAGTTGGACTAGGCTTAGGATTCTATTTTCTCCTAAGGTAGGCTTTCAAGTCATACTTGAGGTGTATTTTATTCCTGAATTTCACCATGATCCGGAGTTAAGATGTGGAAATTTCTCCATTTGAAATTTCCTCTTGCATTGATCTGATATTATTTCTTTAATATCTGATCTTCATTTTTTTTAACCTCCCTGAGGTTTATCCAGATCCAAATCCTAAACTTTAGGATTTTGGTTATTCAGGTTCCTCCTCTAGTGCATCATCAATATTTTCTTCCTATTACACCTCTTATTTCATTTCAAGTTCGAATGAACTTTACTCTGAATGATCTCTTTCTTAATCCTGTTAAGGATATTCTCTTTCTAGGTTTTATTTTAGAGTCTCATACTCTAATACACAAATCCCTACTTCATTCATCACTTAGAGGCTCACATTTCTCTAAGTAATTTAGGTTTGGATCAACATTTAGAGGCAATAACCAATAACTTATTCCTTTTCTGACTTACCACTTTGTAAATCATACTTAGGATTAAGTTTCTCTATTTGAGTGTCATCCAAAGAAGTGAAATTCTTTTGGTTTGGTGCTTTTAGAACTCTCTAGGTTCATATTTGACACAACTAAAATTTTTATGAATTATTATAAATATTTTAGGATTTTTAAACTAATAAAAATCACAAAAATAGCACCAATGAGCCTCCATACAGATCCAAAAAAATACCTCAAAAATAGACAAAAATATGTCTAAAAGTATCTCTTAAATTTAGGGATTTTTAGAAACAAACCGCGCATCAATCGGAGCTAAAATGCCCCATCAGACAACCCTAGAAGGAAAAAAAAATATCGTTTTTTTTTATTTTTTTATTTTTTTTTCGCGTATTGGGCTCTGCCAAATAAGCCCATTTCGTTTTTCTTTTTTTTTGCTGGACCAGACAAAACAGGCCCCTACATGCAAAAAAAAAAAATTAATAATGTGACGTCAGCACGACGTCATGATGACGTCATCATGACATCATCAGTCATCTTCTTCCTCCAGCCGGGTCAACCAGACCCGGCTGGACTGACGGGTCGGGTCCGTTGGACCCGACTCTTCTACACCCCATAACTTCCCCGTTTGTTGTCCATTTTTTGCGTTCTAGTAGTCGATTTTCATCGTTTTTTCGTGTTCTACACAATGGGATAATTTTCATAGCCTAAAAATTTCGTTTTCTAATGACCAAATACCAAAAACGAAATCTGTACAGTTTTGGTGTATTTGTTTATATGGTTCATGGTCTCCAACATCTTCTCATCATCTGTTAAGCACATATAAATATGCAGATATGGGCACAAGACCAGAATTTAAAAACATACACCATTAATCCATAAAAACACCGAAACTTGAATGAAAAATATATATATATCTATATATGAACATATACGCACATTACACATACTGCCTTATTCAATGCAAATTCGCATACAACAAATTGAATTTTAATTTGTTGAAAGCACTGAATCACAGAAAGCATTTACCAAGATGCATATAATCTTCGGTTGCTTAAATAATGATAAAAACAAACTAATATATCAAGATTTGCTGAATTGATAAAGCAAATCATCATCAAACAGATTTCAGATTGAACCTAAATCATAAATCTAAAATTTTGCAGCGGAAATCAAATAATTATGTTTGATTAGAGAAGAAAGATAAGTAACAGAATAATCCACACAGCCATGGAAACCTAATGCTCTGATACCACTGAAGGTTTTCGGGCGTACCTGGAATCCGGTTGACTCGCTCAGTACCCACACGAAATCGGAGCACCGATTTGGACCCCGATTACGTTATACGACAGATGCACAATGGAGGAAGAGAAGAGAAGAGACCCTAGAAGTTTTCATCGGGAGTTTCCTTTTTGTTCTCATTGCTTCTCTCTGGAAAGACAACTTCTCCCCGTATATAAGATATGAAAAGTCATATCTTTTCAATTCAAATTATTAAGGAAAAAATTACTCATTTTATCCCAAGTCTTTCCATAATTACATGTTAGCCCCAATTCTCATTGGACATTACATATTAGCCCTAATTCTCATTGGGCTTAGGCCCTAACCCACAAAGGGTGGATTAGGTGTATTCCTACAAGAACCTTCGTATTTCTTTTAATAAAACCTGAATCACATAACCAAATGATAATTAACAATACAAAGAGTCTAGGCAGGGCCTTCATCAAGAACCATCATATTTTACCCAATAATGAATTTCAATAAAAGGTGTCAGATACATGTTAAAGATAAGTACATGACAATTTTTTATCCGTTACCCGTAAAAGTATAACGAAGAATAAGTGAAGGGAGATTGAGATGCATGCGTCAAATTTTCTTTTGAAGTCCATTCCCCATTCATTGTTCACTAATAAAGAAACTTACCATCTGCTGTAAACATATTTTTCTTAAATGTAGATACACATACTAATGATTGAAAAATGGTAACAATCTCTAATATTCCTTTGGTATTCCATTGATCTGATCAATAATGATCGACAAGCTGCAGAACTTCATAATTAGAAGTTTTTGTCCTCTTGATCCTCATCAATGCCAACAACTTTCTCAAAGAGAAGAGAAAACAATTATCATTATAGTCAGTATTTTTTATCAAATTACTATAATAAAGTACAAGAGAAAACGCAAGACAAAAAAAATAATGATTTATACCCAAATATCATAAAATCATACATGACCCTATAAAAATTCAACGATAGAATCCAAAAAGGAAACCAAAACCACAAGTAGCAAAGTAATATATTTATGACATCCACCACCACAATTTGAACACGGAAGTAGCTAGATCTCAACAAACGCCACACCTTAAAGAGCAAAAGTCATCAGTGTTACAGAGCTATCACTACCGTGAATTTATCTGGTATATGAGAAAACACAAGACAAACCAATAAATTATATTCATAATAACAAAAAATCCTATTCAACCCAAGCGAAGAAACCAGGTATTAAAAACAAAAAAGATCCCAAAATGGAACCACCATATTATCAACGAGGAAGCTTCTGAAACTCGAATATCATCACTCTAATCTTGTCCTACCATTCCGAAATCAAATTCTCATGACAAAATTTTCAACCACGCATACATAAAATGGCCTTATTAGTGAATATAATCTAAATTAAATGAAAAAAATCCACGATGTTGAAACAGGATGTATCCACCACTTTTATTGCGCACTAATATTCACTCAAATTTGAAATATAAGCCGATACACTCACCAAATGAACACCAATGACATAGTTGACGAAAATTACTAACTGCAAAGCGAAGCAAAGGAGAAAATTCTCTGGCAAAACAACAGAACAAAACAGGGAATCAACCGTTTTCAACAGGATCAATTGATTGAAAACTCTCCTCTCTATAGAAAATTGGTCAATAATTTTTTAGTGATACCCTAAAAGAAAGATATGTGTGTGTAAATACACGCTTGTGTGAAGTGTGAATAGGTTTCAGTGCATTAAAACTTTGGAGGTTAATTCTCAATTTATAAGAGCAGCTGGCTTAGACTGTAAATGCACAATATACATATATATATATATATATATATATATAATCATTCCAATTTCAATTGTACAGTGTATCTGAATAGGTACAATGTATCTGATTGTATACATTATATCTGTTGTTTCCATGTTGAGTGCTAGTAGATGCCCAACATTAATACTGGTTCATGTATTACATTAATGAAGGACATATATTTTCTTTTTTCCACTTAATATAAATAAGTTTACATGGAGATTTAAAAAAATAAATTAATTTAAATATGTCATTAATTATAAATAGTACTTGTTTCATTCATTGGTTACATTACAACGGGACAAGAATAGTAATTTTAAATTATTTTATCTCAGACAGTTCTTTCTCACAATTTTATCTAAGATATTCATTGTACATTAAAATAAAGAAAATCTCATGAAAAATCATTCTTATGAAATTTTTGTTAAAGGATATTCTCACAAATTCAAACAAAAATTGAGTTCATGTTGCAAAACATTTACATCAATAATGACCACTACATGGTATATGTTCAAACACTTTTGTGTGATCAAGGTTAACATTAATTAACACTTTGAAAGATTATTTTTTTATTAATGAAATGGCAGTTAGTATTAATTTGAAATACACAATGTATATAATTATTCTTATTTTTAGTTATTTAATGTATCTGATTGCATAGGTTGCATCCATATATACACACACATATATATATATATATTGAGTGTCAGTGGATGACAAAGATTATCACTTATTTCATGAATGATACATATGAAAAATATTTATTTTCTTATTTTTACTTCAAATTTGTAAGCTTAAACGTTGGGTCAAAAAATTAAAATGTAAATTCTATTTTATTTGCTACTTATATGAGACAAGAATCTTAAATTTAATTTCTTTTATCGCTTATCATTTTTCTTAGAAAAATATATATAAAATAATGTATGTAAAATTAACAAAATAATCACAAAACCTTATTAGTGTGAAAAGTTTTTAAACGAAAATAAAGTTCATCCAGACTAAATTTTGCGGCATTAATGTTCCTTATGTGATATATGTACACAGGTGCACTGTGTGTGTGAATAAGGTTAAAGTTAATTAAGATTTTGAATTAATAAATAGAATATAGTTTAAAGTTCAAATTCACAATGTATCTAACGTTTCTAATTTTCGGTTCAACAATGTAATCAGAATCCATGCATTGCATCTAATGAATGTTAGTAGATGCTTAAAATTACGATTAGTTATTGAACGACACAAAATGAAAATGATTTCTTTTCTTTTTTTTTTTCTAATTCAAATAAATAAAAAAATTGATCAATGATTTAATTTTGTAATAACAGAATAAATGAAATGATGCTTTTTGAGTGAAACTATTAAAGAAAGATTTGTATGTGAACAACATACAAACACCTATGTGTGCAAATTAGATTAGGGTTAATTAAGACTTTAGAGGATGATTTTGAATTAATTAAAGGCAGCTAGTTTAAATCTCATATATACAATATATCTATTTTTTCTAATTTTCTATTATATAGTATATATGATTTTATATTTTGCAATGTTAATGACCCCGAAGAGCACTGAAATGGGAATAAATCAATGTAGTGCCGCATCGGATCTGTTCTCCAAGAAATTTGAACCCAATGGGTATAGTGGAAGCTATATATCCCCGGGTGTCGTTATCAAGGAGCCTATATGCAATTAATTCCTAGTAACTAATGCAAACTAGTTAAAACAGGGTAAAAAGCCTTGTATTTGGTTTTTTTCCTTTTGTGTAAAATTGGTGTGAAGAGTATGATATGTTAAAAAGCAAATAAAAGATTGGATTAAAACAGAAGATTTGGATAAATGGGAGTGAGTAATCCTTAGTGATTAGAGGCTTAAACAATCATTGTTTCAAATTGTTTTAAGGAGTTCTTTGGCTAATTAAAGGTCTATAGAGGAATCTATAACACCCCAAATTTTAGAAAATAAGAAATAAGGATTTATTCACTACTACAAAAAGCCCTTTTTATGTCACCAATTATCGTCACTTATTTAAAAATGTGACATTGAAAACAAAGAGGAAAGAAACATCACACTTAAAATTAAGTGTGATGTTGAAACTTTTCAACGTCACACTTAAATTAAGTGTGACATTGAAAAGCACTTTCCATGTCACACCAAATTTTGGTGTGACATGGAAAATGTTTCAACGTCACACCAAAATGTGGTGTGACGTTGAAAGTTGTTTTCCACGTCACACCAAAATTTTGGTGTGACGTGGAAAACCCGTCCCTCCTTTTTTTTTCATTTCCCGCCCCCCCCTCCCACATTGAAACCACTTTCAACGTCACACCAAAATGTGATGTGACGTTGAAAGTTGTTTTCCACGTCACACCAAAATTTTGGTGTGACGTGGAAAACCCGTCCCCTCCTTTTTTTTTATTTCCCGCCCCCCCACTTTAATTTTTTCATTTCGCGCCCCCCCAAAATAAAAACCATCAACTCCAGCTGTCTCCCATCCCCACCCCCCAAAACAAAAACATCAGCTCCAACTCTCCCCCATCCACACCCCCCGTGTCCTCAGCTCCCCTACCCCCCCAACGCCCACAGCTCCCCCCTCCAACACCCCAAGCTCCCCCCTGGTGCCCACAGCTCCCCCACCCCCTAACCCACAGCTCCCCCCTTCCCTCCCCCCACAGCTCCCCACCAGCCGCCCCCCATCCCCCTCACCCTCCAGCTACAGGTTCATTTCTTCTTTTCTTTTTCCTTTTTTTTTCTGGTAATTAAATATGCAATTTCTATAGGGTTCTTTTTTTTACTTGTTCAAGGTTTTTTTTCAGCTCTGTTTTCCTCCTATCGGGTTCAACAATTTCAATCGTGCCTCCGTTCGCAGCTTCACTTCATCCAGGTTCCTTCTTTTCCTTTTTTTTCCTGATAATTAAATCTGCTGCCTTTTTTTCTCAATTGTAAATTGCAAAAAATGCCATAGAATATTTAATGGTTTTGTAAGTCTTGTAAATTGGTCTGCCATAGAATGTTTAATGTTCAATTGTAAATTGGTTTGCAAATGCTGTTACGTTGTAATTGCTGCAAATATTGCATACTTGCTAAAATGTTTTATAAGTCTTGTAAATTGGTTTGAATAGGTTTTTGTTCTCAAATTGCTGAATATCAACGGGGAATAGAAAAATTAAAAACTTTTTTTTTTTAAAAAGAAACCACGTCACACAAGATATTATGTGTGACGTGGTTTCCTGGAAACCACGTCACACATAAATATTATGTGTGACGTGGTTTCTCCGAGCAACTTACAACGTCACACATAATATTATGTGTGACGTTGTTTCTCTGACATTCTATGTCACTTATTTATGTGACGTTAAAAGTCCATTTTCCATGTCACTTGATTCAATGTCCCCTGAAAAAGTGACGTGAAAACCCCCAAAATTTGTGACGTTAAAAATACTTTTTGTAGTAGTGATTTAAGGTTTTCGGGAATGTTACCAAAATATTAAAAAGCATTAAAAAAAATTATGGTATTTAGGCATTTTTAATAATTTTAAGGCTTATTTTCTTTAAGAAGCAAAGAGAAATAATTAGGAGATAAAACTTAATTTGGAGAAAAGAGATAATAAGGGTTTATTTAAAGTCTTGGGATGGCAAGTAGAAATTAAAAAGCCTTATAAATAAATTTATGAGGTCAGGTGTATTTTTAATAATTTTTAAAACTTCTGTTATTTATTAATTGCAGAAAAATAGTTGGATGATGGATTTAAATAAGGGAATATTTAGAATCTTGGGGTATTGTTTAGTAGTTAAAAAGTCTTATAAATAAATTTAGAAATTAAAGTATATCTAGAAAAATTATTTTTAGAATAAATTCAGATCAATTTTTAAAGGAAATGGTAATTATATTTTTTTTAAAGAAAGGCATAAAGGGAAAGGAAAAATAAAAGAAAAGGAAAATGACAATATCTGCCCCTAATTGAAAATACTGCCTCTGGTCCTTATTATAAGGCACCAACTAACAAAATTTTTGGTCCTTATTATAAGGCACCAACCGCCACATTAATTACATTTTTCCTACTTTACCCTTGTCATTAATGAATGTTCATAGTTTAAAATGTTAAGTTGTATCATTTAATGAAGGGTGAAGTTGGAAAATATGGTCAATTAAGCCTAGATTTAAGGACCCAACTACCATTCCTTGGTTTGTGAGAATTGGTAGTTGGTGCCTTATAATAAGGACCAGAGGGAGTATCTCCAGTTATAATAGGAAGGGCAAGATGGTAAAACACCTATATAAAAATATCAACTCCTTTACTTTAATTTACATGCTCCCACGTGTCTTTCCATTCTCTACTTTTCTCTCCCTCATCCTTTCACTCTCTCATTCTCGTCTTCACTCTGCTCTCTCCATTTCTCTCCCTCATTTCACCCTCTCTGTTCTCTCCGTCATCTCTCCCTCTTCTCAGCGATTCTCGTCGACGGTGGCGGCGATTCACGGCGGTATAGGGCTCCAACAGCACATGCAAGCATGGATTTGAACTCTTGTGAGCCTTCTCTCTCTTCTCATACCCCTCGTTTTTCTTCGTTTAGCACCGTTGGTGAGTGAGGATTCGAATGGGCTGAGTTATTTTGGGGGGTTTGAACCAATTAAATTGAAGCATAGGTATAGCAGACGACTTCCCCTAAAGAAATTTTGAGCTTGCATGATGTTTTTGTTGGGATTTCAAATTTGTTCGGCGTAGAGCTACTGTTCATCGATGATTTCTTATATTTCTGTCTAAATCAAAGTGAAAATGGTGTTTGAAAGTAGTTAAATATATATTCATGTTTGTTTTATGTCTTATGTCTGGAATTTTGGAACTCAAGCTACGTTGCCCTGTTTCTGTGGGAGTTTTAAAGTGGTTTAGGCGTTGGTTTCTATTTTTAACAGCTATATAATTGTGGTTTTAAGATTAATTTAACTACGATGATTGGGTGGAAATCTGTGATGTATATTGATGTGTCATTGATTCAGATTTTAGGAATGTTTGGTTCTGGTTTGTTGAAGCTGGAATTTTTATTATTTATGGGGAGAGGAAGATAATTAAGCATGTTCTCAAAATTATTCTTGGATTAAAAACATAAACTAAAACGCAATACCAATTTTTGGAATGTGAAATACATGATTAGGGATCCCACTGCCTTGATTAGTAGGCTTTGATTCTCTTTTATGATGACTCATGTAGTCTAAGGAATATAATTATGATCCAAAGTGCATAGTCCCTAACTTTATTTGTAGTATTGTTCATTGTTTATAAAGACATTGGGGCTGTATGTTATGTTTAAGTATTCTCTGCAAATCCTAATTTTTGTGTCTATAATCCTCCAGTATCTAGTTGAGAACCCCTTGGGTTGCATGTTAATTTATTTTTGAGTATGCATCTTGGATTTCTTAACACATGTTGTTTGAAATTGTAGGGTGTTAATAATTTTATACTGTTTGTATCTCTTGACATTGAGATATAGAGAATTATATAGTATGATTTATTTAAAGTTGTTTTTGAGTTAATTTGTATGTTAGATGAAACTACTCACATCGGATCACGTTTAATGTTAAGAGCTTGAAAGGAGGTATTATATAATGTATACCTCTCCTTTGGGCAATATTACACAAACTTTGTACTATCTTACCTTGTCCGAATTACTTGAATTATCCACTAAATGAGTGCCTTGAATGTTTAAAATAAAGTTGCTGGAGATGCTGATACTGTTGGACTATAATTGAGAATTTCTTAATCAAAGTCAATGGTGTTAAAGCCTTCCAAGTGTGTAACAATCTATGATCATACAGAAGTGTCTTTGAGGCATGTATTAGTTAAACATTGAAAATAGGGAATATTAATGATTTGTTATGTTCTTTGATGAATTGAAAATGTGTTATTGAATTTACTGTTTGACTGTGGGGTATGATTTAAATTATAGAAGGGATAATTAAACTTGAGGCTTTAATGAAGATTAGGAATGATAAATGATTGGTAAAGTATAAGTATTTCTGTTTTTACTGTTTCGAGGCTTCGATATTGGAAAGCTAAAAACTGATTATGGATTTGTTAGTTTATTAAATATATATATATAGGTATAAAATGCCAGAGAACATTTAATCCTACTTAAGTCAAGGTATTCAAACTTTAAGGCCAAGAAATTGTTAAAAACTCAATGTTTAATGCTTTCAGAGGTCACATAAGTTCTTTTAAGTAATACTCATAAATAAGGTAGGAAAGAGTTAAGGGTATATAAGTCTAGTATAAAAGGTTCTAGGTAACACAGAAATCAAAGTTCATCATTTCCTTTTCACTGTTCTGTTTTGTTTAAATATATTGATATAAGGAAAGTGTAAAGTTGTAACCATTTTCAAGTTGTACATTGAATCATAAAGATGGAATCAGATAGAGTTGTTTAGATACTTTAAAATATAATTAGAATGGAGGAGAAATAACTTACTGATTTCAAACTTAAAAATAGATTCCTAATGGAAAACTAAGTGCTATGTAGACTTGTATTTGATTAATGTCCCCAATCAAGATCTAAATCTGATAATAATAATTGTGTTCAAAGCTTATCATTTAATTGTTTGGGTGAAAGTGCTGCTGTGAAACTGTGATTGGTTATCCTTGGGTTGAGTTTTGGGTTTCGAATATTGAAGCCTTTTAATTATTGGAATCTGGTTGATTTGAGTGAAATTTCAAAGCTATTGAATTTTCTAAACATTAAAGATGAATTCTTGCGCTCTGTGACTGATTGCAATGTGGGATATATGGTTTTATTAGGTTCTAAGCACACCTAAGTCTTTGTTTTACCAAAGCTTTATAGATATCATGGTTTTGTTGGAATTGTTTTCAGGATTTAAGTAATAAAGTTTCTTTAAATGTTTTGTTCTTAGTTATAGGTTCGGTTGCCCTGTTCTAGTTCAAATTAATTGTTGTGATTTTGAAATCAGAAGTTCTATGTTCTGGTTCTATCTTGTTTTGCTGTGTTTAAGCTTTGATTCTCTGGAATTGGGTCTCCGAACATGCTAGAAGTCTGTTAAATATATTGTAAGTGTATGTTATTTAATCTAGTGTGTGGATGGTTTGTGGGGTCATATGATATTGTTTGAAATTTATTATAGTTATTGCCTATGCTTTGACAAAATCAGGTTTAATAAATGATAAAGAAATTAAAAGGTTTTTAGAGACAAGGTCCATGATTTTAATATTAGGGGTAACGAAAGCTGTAATTGATAAGTCTAAAGATATATGTTATTACAATGTTGTATGATTGAATATATGTGATAGCCTGTTTATGTCATGCATTGAATATGAAATTGTTATATATGACGGTTTGTTTCCTTAGATTCTTAAAGATATATTAATGCTTGTGTTTTTTATATGTGTGTGAAATGTCTGTTGATAGTAGTGTAATGAATGGTTTAGTTAGAAAATAGGGATTAAATATATATTAGATTTGGGAAGGGTAGTAATACAGGAACGTGAGAGACGTCGAAGTATTATAAATAAGTATAGGCATTAATATATTATTTATGTATTATGAATACTTATAGGAAGAGATAGTGAAATTGAATCTTCAGAGTACGGTGAAAGGAAGGAGTTGGGTCAGGATGAAGTTACTGGTATCCAGGTAGCAGTTTATTTCAGTAACAATTAAATTGCATGTATTATTTTATAATAACTGTTGCATTTAGTTGGTAAGTTGTTATTCCTCAGTTGGAGTACTCCAGGCTTAGGTGGTTGCTACCCCTTTGCCAAACCAGTTTAGTTATAACGGGATTGTTATAACGAGAAGTCCTGCAGGTAGAGCCTCCACTAGTTAACGAAAGTATCGTTATCAGTGGTTGGTAGGTGCGGATCGCACATAGATTAATAGGAGTAAAACTATCATCATTTGGGCAGTTTTATGAAATATATACATGACAATGCTAATATGATCATATATGTTAATGAAAGAAACTGCTATTGGGATTTCCAATCTCACTCTTTCCCCAAACATTTTCAGTACGCAGGATGAAAGAAGCTAGCTGGGGAAAAAGATTAGACGAAGAAATTAGGATTATAGTTGAGAAAATAAGAGGTGGTTAAATATTTTAGTAATATTATTTGTATATGTTGTAAGAATTAAATTATTAAATTAATAATAGAAAGCATAGAAAATAGAATTACATAAATTTATTAAGGGATTTAAATTCCCTAAGTGTTATGAATTATTAATAGACACCGAAAGATGGTTAGTGTACTTTTAATTGTTTTATTAACCACTTTCTTTTACAAAAAATTTTAAGTGGTTCCAATTTGTCTGAAAAGCCCATTCCAACTGAAAGGAAGTTGGTTAAATGTTTTAAAGAAAAAGTTTTAAATTTTTTTCACATTTTTGGGCTTCTGACATTAAAAAGTGGTTATAATTCAATTAAAATGTTATAATATAGTAGTAAAAATTCAGGCGTTACAGAATCCCTCTAGGCTAGGCTTGGGTTTGGGTGGATTAGTACCCAAATCCAGCTTAACAATCCCTTCAATTTCAAGTTGATTAAGCCCAATAACTAAGGTGAATTTGCTAATTGCCAGGGGCTCCTTATCCAACAACCAGAATCTCTAATTGCCACTTAATTAATCCTAGAGTTTAATTGATTACTGGAATCCCACATAATAAATTAAGACTCTTGGATTGAAATCCAATGCCACTCATGTAATTTGACAAATTCAATAGCCAATTCACAAATGCAAATGCTTGACAAAATAATCCACTACATGAGAATCCTCAAACAACACAAAATATTAACTAAAACATTCATGTAAAATGATGAATCCATACATCTAAACAAAGTACAAGTCAATGAAGAGCAATTGTCAAGCATACACAAATGAAAAAAAGCTACAAATGTTTCTACCACTCTCTATGACAAGATAACTATGAAGAATACAACCAATTGCATAAACGAAATCCTAGAATCCTAGAAATATGTAAATACAAGAGGAAGAGAGAGATTGGGAGAATAAGAACTCCCCTAATGAAGCTCCAAGCTCGTGCTAAACACCTCCATCACCAAGGAGTAATGCCTCCTAGTTGCTGCCTTCCATATAGAAACCACCAACAAGAGAGATGAGAGTGGGTGCGATGGAGATTTGGGTAGAAAAGAGTGAAACATGAGAGATGGGAATGAGAAAGTTGGGAGAGAATGGAGTGTATGGTGAGGTTAGGGTTCCAAATATAAGCAAATGAGGTCCCAATTTCGTGCCTTAAGTGATTTGGGTCAGGTTGGATGAGTGGGTACCAGGTATGGACTTGGATTTGGCCCAAAATGTTGCTGAAAGTTTGCAGAACTGAGCTGCAGCCTAGACATTTGAGTTGCAGCCTAATTTGATTCTGTAAAGAGACTGAGCCGCTGTACAGAAATTTGAGCCGCACCCTAATTCTATTTTGGAAAGTTGAGTTTTTTCCATTGCAAATGAAATGTTCCACCCATGGTTCTTCAATGGTCCTACAAGTAAAAATACAATAGAAAAAGGATCAAATGCCTTACAAATTAATTATTTCTAATTAATTACCAATTATGGCAAATTAATCCTATTTTTATGCTAATTTCACCTAAGGGTATAAGATCTTAATTAAGCACAATTGGACCAAAATTGCATCTCCATTATGTTAAAAACCTCATTTTTAGCATATCAAAACCATGCAAATCCAAAGATTTGTCAGACTCTTACATGATAAAAAATTTGAGGAAACAAATACATTTTACCGACAAAGAGAGACATGAATTGACAAAGCAAACTTTTTAATGTCATTGAATCTATGTCTGACAAACACTCGTAAAAATGGTAAGACCTTCAAATAATATTATTGCCATAGAGGAAGCAGAGCTATTATTTAGTGAAGTTGTACTTGGATATATTGTTATGGAGATAGAAAATGCTTGCCAAAAAGACCGTTTTACCAATTCAAGCTCACAATAGCGTCTCATGAATTGCATGAAGCATGAACCTTGGATTCTTTTTCACCTCTTCATTTTGAGTAAATGTATATTCTCTTAACCATTGTACATATATAAGTCTATGCAATCCACAAGACAGAGTAAATTACACAATGAAAGATTGAACTTGCATTGAACTTAAGCAACTCAATATGGCCATGGATTTTGTGTGGCTTATTTTCAATAGATTGTATCCTTAATTGATGTATTTTGTAAAATTTCAGGGCGCAATCCTTCTCAGCAATTCAAGTTTATAAATGACCTATTAACTGAAAATTTGAAATCCTCACAAGGATTCTTGAATTCATCACTCATTTTTGTGCATCAAATTCTAATCTACACAATTTCAGGGCTTCTCAATCATCCTTGTTGTGTGAATTTTGTTCTGCCAGTCAAAAGGCTGCTAAGCTTTCTTACATTCCATTTAGACACTATCATGATTCTATTTTGGAATCATGCCTATAGGAGCTATGCTGGTACCATTCTCTTATCCAGTGAACCCTGCCAATTATTCTATCACCTTACCTAATTATAAACATTAAATACCTTGTGTAGTTTTTTGTTTCTTTGTCACGTTATGAAGCCAAAAACAGAACATGAATTCATATAGGCAGAGGTACATGAATTCATATGTGTCCACATTTTGAATTTTAAAACTAATTGGTATTGAACTTGAAATTGTGTTATTAGAGATATATTTCAGAGTTTTATATGATTATGTTGTGTGTTAGGTGGGTGATGGAGACACTGATCATTATTGTTGGCAAAGCCCAGAGGACATAACAACATCAAGGCAAGCTTACAAGGTGGATGAAAGTTAATTGGTCTTTGAAATCTGAAATTTCATTTTTACATATTGAAATTATTTATTTCTGGTTTCCATGTATTGTAGTGTAATGAAGAATTTTTCACAGGTATGCTTACCCAACACTTGATGTGTGCATAGAGGACTCGTACATATCATGTGGAGGTGATGTTGTGGCTGTGAAGAGTGGGTGGGATGAATGTGGGATTGCTTATGGTCAGTTTTTTTTTTTTGTTAACCATCCCATATTTTTAGGATCAAAGTTGTATTATAACATTTTTGTAATATTAGTTTGAATATAAATAATAAAATTAGTTCATTTTTTCCATTTTAAATGTTATATTTCTATTATTCAGATAAAATATTGGGGTTTTTTTATTGGGGTTAATCATTTTAATTAAAAAATATTTTTTTTAAAAAAAAGACTTTTCACGTCTCTTATTTGATAAGAAATGTGGAAAATCTCCACTTTCCACATCTCTTTTATGAAAAAGAGACGTGAAAAGTATTTTTTTTAAAAAAATGACTTTTCACGTCTCTTATCTGAAAAAGAGACGTGGAAAGTGGACACTTTCCACATCTCTCATATGAAAAAGAGACGTGAAAAGTCATTTTTTAAAAAACAAAATACTTTTCACATCTCTTTTTTAGATGAGAGATGTGGAAAGTATCTTATGTAAGACACTTTCCATGTCTCCCATCTGAAATAGAGACGTGAAAAGCCCTTTTTTAAAAAAGTACTTTTCACATCTCTTTTTCAGATCACACTTTCCACGTCTTTTATCTTAAAAAGGTCCACTTTCCATGTCTCTTATCTGAAAAAGAGACGTTGCAAGTGGGGACTTTCTACGTCTCCCCAATCCACATCTCACCAAAAAGAGACGTGAAAAGTCCAAAAAAAGAGACGTAAAAAGTGTTTTCTGTAGTAGTGTATAAGTTACAAACAATTTGTTGTGTGTATGAATTTATTTCATTTGAAACAATCGCTCTTTGTTAATTGAATAAGAACTCTTCATAGCCTTTCAACATTGTCAACTCAATTGCAAAGCCTATAAGAACATCCTCCAATCACACATATAGATAATTGTAAATGATAAAGTTTCACCAACATAATAGGATCATCAACCTTATAAACCATGAAACTAACATTATAACAATAATATCTTTTGTAATAATATGCAGTAGATATCAATGAGAAATTAAAAATCACTTGTTGGTTTAAGGATTATGATGAGAGTTAGTAACTTTGATATTGAGGCAATGGTTACTTTTTTTTTTTTAATAATATAGGTAGCAATAGAAGAATCAAGCATGTTTCAGAAAAGTATAATTTGATGCATACCTTTAAATCATATTTGAAGGAATAGGGCTATATATCTTGAATAGCCCAAGATTTAGGAGTGCCAATAATAGAAGTCTCCAATATCTGCTCATTTAGTCCTACTTCCATCAATTATGTTGAAATTACTTAAGTTACCTTGCACATAAGTGGAGAAAAAAATCTTTTCTATAAGTTAAATGAACTAAAGCACGCACCACTATCGACTACCCCAGACCCGGTTGTTACATTCTAAGCAAGATTGGTTTGGTCATATTCTTAAACTAACATGATACTCCCTCCTGTCCTTATTATAAGAGGTAGCCAACGTTTTTACATATGCCAATAAAATATGTTGGAATCATTTATTATTGGTAGATTAAATAAAGTTTTCCATTTTTACCCTCATTCATTTATTATACACATTTCTCTCCCATCCTGTCATCATTTAATATACAAGGTGTAACACCTAAATTTTCACTACTATACTATAGTATTTTAATTAATTTATAACCACTTTTGCAAATGTCAGAAGCCCGAAAGTACGAAAAATTTAAAACTTTTTCTTTCTAAATATCAATCCAACTTCATTTCTATTGGAATGAGCTTTTTTGACAAATTGGAACAATTTAAAACTTTTTGTAAAATAGAGTGGTAATTAAAACAATTAAAATAACTTGAATATTTGTAACTTACTTACCCTTTTTCGATAGTGCTTGGGGAGTTAAAACCCCTAACACTATATTTATATATTCTCTAGATTATGTATTATTTATCCATCTACATCTCCTACTATAATAACAAAATAGTGGTACAAAACATAACAGGCATTCCTGCTTCTTCATACTACCTTATCATCTTCCCCAGCTAGCTTCTCCCAATTTGCTATATTGAAAAATGTTTGGGGAGGGGGGGGTGAGATTTTTGGAAATCTCAATAGCAATTTATTTCATATGAATTCATGCATAATAAATCATAAACCTTAACAATATTGATAATCTTTATCCTTATACTGTGAATCATTAGTCTTTGCCAACCACTATTAACAATATATTCATTAAATAGCGGAGGCCTGCCAACTACTTATAACATCTTTGTTAAACAGTAGAGCCCTCTACCTGCAGGATTTTCAGTCTCTGGCAAAAGGGAGCAACCCACCTAAGCCTTACAGTACTCCCCTCATCATAATCATAACTTTCATCATCATTGTATGTCCAAGGATTAAAAAGCTTATCGTTGCTACAGATATTTTGAATTTTATGCATGTAATGCGCTTTAATGAAATCTTTTATAAAATAAACTGCTACCTAACTTTGAATTTACTCGTAACTTGGTTCTTCCTCTTCATAGTGTCTTGGAGATTCAACTCCGCTACCTTCTCCTTTAATTACATATAGATAATAAATTAATATATATATACTGACTTATAATAATTCTGTGTCTCTCACGTTCCTATAGTGCTACCTATATCTCTATCCTTTCCATTTCTAATATATTTTTCAATCACAATCTTAACTCCATTACCAATTACACTATTACAAAACAAGCATCACAAGCATACACACAAACACATATACACAAAAGTAATTCAGAACATATTTAAGCACCACATGGACAAAACAAATCAAAACAGCAATCAACTTTAGTGAAACAAGTACCAACCACGTTCAGTACTCTTCCTTTCTAATCTCCCAACATCAAAACAAAAAAAGCATAAAGTTGCATAAGGCGGAAGCAATACTAAAACTAAACTCAATCCAATAAATTCAGTCCAAATCACATTGTGAACCAAAACAGAGCAAACAAATCAAGCATATGATGAATACTTCAATTGTTTATCAAGGCAGATAATCACTGAAACAACACAAGCACCTGCATTCCATAAACTCCCAACCCAAAGACAAAACATCAATCACACTAGGGAAAACAACAAGAGCATAACACACATATTATTAATCAAACAAAATCATATTCACCAACACAGAGCAGCAATTTGGCTTAAGCAGAGCAAAATTACCACAACTTCACGTTCCCTATTAAACATCTCATTAAAATTTTCAATCATATTTCCAAATACAAGTACGAAGCCATACACCAACACATAAATTAATTCAAAGAAGCTTGAATTTGTTTTAACTTCAATGCTTCACGAAATAGACCAAATAAATCATATATTTTTGTCTTTATAACTTTATTTTATTTAAACAAAAATCTCTAAAATAATTACAAAACAGCCCATTGCACAATACCGAACTTTACCTTCAAAATTATTATCTTAGACATCATTCTAGACATCCTTCCAAAGTTTAGCGATGACCTTCCCTTCCTCTAGGATAATCATTGTATAGAATCGTATTTAACTCCATGACTCTACTTTTTAGAAAGAATTAGGTCATTTACTATACCTCATAAAGTTTCAGATTTGTTATCAAAAATCATACTTAAAACAAATCAAAACTATGGTTTAATTCAAGGAGATTTCAAATAACATACTTAACTTGTATCATCATTTTCTTTTTACCCCAAACTGAAATCAATAAATGTAACACCTAAATTTTTTTATTATACTATAGCATTTTAATTGAATTATAACCACTTTTTCAGTGTCAAAAGCCCAAAAATACAAAAGATTTAAAAAAAATTCTTTCCAAATATCAGTTCCCTTCATTCCTATTGAAATGAGCTTTCCTGACAAATTGGAAAAATTTAAAAACTTTGTCTAAAGCAGAGTGGTTCATAAAATAATTAAAAGTACGTTAATCCTATTAGGGTATCTATCCCTTATTTATGGTACTTGGAAAATTTAAGTTCCTTTATAAATTTATACATTTTTATTTTCTATACTTTCTGCCAATAATTTAATAATTTAATATTATATCACATACAAATAATACTACCATAGATATTCTTGCTTTTCATAATTTCATCCTATTCTCTTTATCCCATCTTCTTCCAGCAATCCTGCCTTATCTCAACCATCTCACTATCTCCCTGTTTCTCTGAAACAGCAATTTAACTCAGTTTATGTCATTTACTGTAAATTTCATGCATGCATTATCATGTATACATTTTATAAACCTTTGCAAATAATGATAGTATTTATCCTAGTAATCTGGGTGCGATCTGCACCTACCAACCACTGATAACAATATCTTCGTTAACTAGCGGAGGTTCTACCTGCAGGACTTCTCGTTATAACATTTAAAGCTATAACGTAATTGAACTGGCAAAGGGGTAGTGAACCACCTAAGCCCTGGAGTACTCCAACATGAAAGGAATAAAAGACATACCATTTACGTGCAACAGGTTTTACAAAATTATACATGAAATTGAGTGTAATGAGATAAACTGCTACTTGACTTCTTTAGACCTTAGTCATGTACCAGCTCCTTTCCTTTATGTTATTTCGATAAACTCCAATCACTATTCAAAAACTACATACACATATATGCTTATTAAAATCTAATTTATAAATTATTCTATATGTCTCTCTCAAAGCCTAACTCACTTAATACTGCCCAAAACTTGTCTTCTAGACAAATTATGTTTTGCCCATATTTATTTAGAATTATAACCATCTAAGATACCCTAATAATTTACTTATATTAAACCTTCTTATTCTTAATGTTTGACTAATAATTTCTATAAAACTTTTCTGTAAAGACCCTAGTCATTCACACATCTATGTATATATTTATTTTCTATTTATTACAAGATCTCAAGAATAAATTAATCAATATTGTAAATCAAGCCCAAATAATTTAATTTATTAAAGAACATTACAAATCATCAGTCATAATTTCTGACTTTCATTTAAAAATAACTCAAGAGGTCTAGTACTATTTACCACGAATCTTACTACTAAATTAGAGCCTCTAATTATCTTTCACACCTTCATGACTACTTTTCCAATTCCTATCACTCCTTAGCCCATTCAAGATCTCAATTAAAACACTTAACTTCCCCTTTTCAAATATTAAATCCAAAAGTTCCCAACCTTATATCTTAGAGATTAAGACCAATAAAAACATGGTAAGCTACTATTCAAAAATCACTATCCACAATCAGCTTGGTCTTTAAATAATTAAAATACTTTATGACAATACTTAAATCTTATAAGATTCAACCCATATTTCTGTTTCCAAGAAATTAATTACTTCTCTTGTAGCAATAACCATAATTCCAATGAAGAAAATGCTCAAACTCTTGAAGATTCATCAAAACTAAAATAAGTTTCCAAAATCAACTATTTCTTATTATTCCTTTTTCAACAAACATCCTCTTAGTAACTTTAATCATTGCTTGAGTCACACCACACCAAGGTAATTAGACCCGGACCGGAGTCTAGACCGGGCGAGGCAGTGGGTCAAGGGTTAGTGGGTCAGTCATGAATCGACTCGGGAGCCAGACCGGTAGTAATTTAAATAATATAATTTAATTATAATGGATCATAATATTTATATTTTAATTATAAAAAATAATTGTTGAATACACATCCCTATTTTCTAAGTATTGAACTATTCCTTCCGGTCCTAATTATAAGATCAAGTTGACCTTTTTTTAGAGAAATTAAGGTTGCAAAATAAATCACTTTAAATTGTTTTTATTTATCATTTTTCCTCAAAATAAATTTATTTTACTTATAAACTAACCTATAATCTAATTATATGTAACACATGTTATAATTTAATTTAATGGTTTAATTTGCTTCCTTAATTTCCGACTCATCTTATCCTTTTTTTAACACATACCCATATTTTTTAAATCTTAATATGAATTTTCCCCCTCATTTTTACCATTTTCTCATTGTTCTTCTCTGTCTCCCACGTGACAATCAATATCACTCTCAAATCTCAACACATTTCAAAAGCAAACACGCATCACGAAGGAGGGAGACACGAATCACGAGACTTGGGCATCATGACTTGTGCTAAGTTGCTTCTTCAATGAGACAATCAAATATCACTCTCAATTCTTAACTTATTTCCTATTTTTCTTCTTCTTTCTTCCTGCCTCATTCTCCTTTCCTCTTTCCACTTCATTTTTTGATGAACAACTGCAGCTTTGTTACCTTCATTACCTGCTTTCTTCAAGTTTTCATCATCTTCTTCCTCCCCCTTTCTTTGGCGATTTGTTTATGGCCGTCCACCATGGTTCCATTTTCGTGAGTCTCTCTGGTTGATCTAGCGAAACGACGACCACGATGTGGAGGGAAACATGAACGGAGTTAGTTCCTTCGGCGAGGAAAACGGTAGGCTGTGAGAGGAGTGGAAGAATTTGGCTGATTTCTGATTTTGCTCTAAAGAATGGGGTGGTGGTTCATCAACCCGGGCCACTTGCGTGACTCGGCGAGTCTCCTGAGTCACCCCCGGGTCAGAACGGGTTTTCCGAGTTAACCCCGGGCTATTCTGACCCTGGGTCAAGTGCCAAACTGGACCGGTCTTGTGGCCGGTCCGGCGGGTTCCGGGCAGGTGCAGGTCTGATTACTATGCACCACACAGACTCAAACAATAGTCCCTTAATTTGGACAACTCAAGAACTAGAAAAGTAAGCATTTAATATATTTTTACTAATGTTCACATTATCATCTAGTCTGAACAATATATCAATCATAGTCAAATATCACTACTAATTCTTCCTTTAGATTCTTAAAATAATACTCCTTTTATCTTCTCCTAAAAATAACCCAGCCAACTACATGGTTTGACTATTTTATACTTTTAACATTCACCCCATCAACTCCAAGATTACCATATAATTCAATAATCCTTTCCTATTCTAAAGCAATTACTTCATATTTCTTGTCTCATGTATCCTTCATCAAAACTTAACTTACACACTATATTCCTAATAAGCCATAGCTTATTGTTACACCAAGATCAACCTCACTATATAAAGCAAACACTACTACAAAAAGCCCATTTCTTGTCCCTAATTCACGTCCCTTGTTAGAATAATGAGTTTTGATGATAACTAAACATATCTTAAGCATAGGGAAGGGCTATGATAAAGATCAGAAATATCTTAGGCATAATCTGATAGAGAATCCTAAGTCTTGACCAATCGATCAGGGATAGATTATAAGTCAAATATTTTATATCCAATCGATTAGAGAAGAATCAGAGATAGCGCCCAATTGATTAGAGGCCCCTGTAATCGATGAGAGAAACTAGCCTAATCGATTAGAGTTGAACCAAGCTCAGATCACATAGCGTCCAATCGATTAGAGGTCCCTGTAATCGATGAAAAGAGTTTAGCCCAATCGATTAGACTCGCCTAATCGATTAAGAGACCTTAGACTAATCGATCAGAGTCCATCAATCGATTAGGAGAGAAATGCCTAATCGATTAGAGCCATGTAATCGATTAAGAAAAGATTAAGTAATCTAAGTATAATCTGTTTGCAATCGATTAGAGGAATATGTATAATCTATATGTAATCGATTAAACCTATCTAATCGATCAGGCTTCCCCTGTAATCGATTAGGCGCATGAATTACTAATATGATATTCAGTGATGTAGGCTATAATCTATAGGTAATCGATTAGACACCAGACCCTGTGATCGATCAGAGGCATGTAATCTGAGTGGCGATGAGAAATATTCAAAATCAATGTCAAGCCTATTTTTAGCCTTCCAAGTACAGAGTTGTTCAGACCTACTTAAGGAAGTTTACGTTAAGACACAAGTTGATCAAAAGAGCCGTTGGAACTTACCTACTCTGTCAGCGATAGAGGAAGAAAGATGAGCTAAAGCAAAAGAAAGTACAATAGAGTAAATGCATAGCAGATTTCATCTCTATTACTCTACCAGAATTCTCAACCTTCCTTGAGGACTTCAACGGCCATATTTATAACGGATACATTTCCAAGAGAAACTATAAATGCTATTGGGAAGAACTTAGTTGCAGAGATTGATTGCTACATTGATTATCTGTATCTACTGCATTAATACTCTCAATACTTTCTGCTCTCAAATTCTTAAGTGTGTAACACAATCTGTTCAATTAAGTGAACAATTATTCTGTATTCATTTTATAGTGAGGATTACTCTTAAGATAGTGGGATCTTAAGAGTAGGGTGTACTCTTACAAAGTGTAAGGGGGAGTGATCAGTAAAGAGAGGAGTTCTTGCTGTCACTTGTAAAGGCTATCAAGAGCCTGATTTAATCTTGAAGATTTAGTGGAACCCAACTGCAGGTTGGAGAACTGGACGTAGGCCAAGGTTGGGCTGAACCAGTATAAACTGTGTTGTTTATCTTCAGGTTTAAATTTCAAAAAGCACAATTCACCCCTCCCTCTTGTGCATTCCTGCCTGTTACATCACTTAATTATAAAACGGACATTGAAAAAAGCTTGGTGGCATTTTTGTAATTAAATATCATGCTGAAGAAGAAATCACGTCACAATAATGGCAGAAATGTGACGTGGATTATGGGTGTGAGTAACCACGTCACATATTATAATTATGTGACGTGGTTTTCCTCAAGTTTTTAATTTTTTTATAATAAACCACGTCACATATAGAAAATATGTGACGTGGTTTGTAGTAAATAATCAGGTTTTCGAAATTTTTTTTTTAATTTTTAAGAAACCACGTCACATATATAAAATATGTGACGTGGTTTCATAGATAATCAGGGAATTGTTTTTTTAATTTTTAAGAAACCACGTCACATATAGAAAATATGTGACATGGTTTCTCCTAAACAACGTCACATATTAGATATATGTGACGTCGTTTTGTAGAATCCACGTCACATATTTTATATATGTGACGTGGTTTCATTAAAATTAAAAAAAAATACAAAACCTGTTCTAATAAGCATCATCGTCTTCATCGCCCAAAGCCCGCGCCAGAATTTCAGCTCCCTCCAAATTAATTTGTCTCCCTCATACCTCAGCTCTCTCCTCTCTCCCTCACCCCTCACCCCTCACCCCTCAGCTCTCTCCCAAAACACAAATCGGTTGAAGAAGAAGCTCTCAGCTTTCTCCCTCAGCTCTCTGCAATCAGGTGCAAAATCTTCCCCATTTTCATCCAAATCCTGTGTTCTTGGTTTCTTTTCCCTTGCATTTTCGTTTTCTGGGTTCTGGTGGGTGTTGGTTTCCTTGCATTATGTTGAAATTTCTGTGAACTCATTTTCCCCTGCATTCTCATTTTCATTTTGTTGTGTTTATTTCTAGGTTTGATTGCTCTGTTTTGATTAATTTGTTTAGTTGATTAGTGCCCAGTTCGTCTCTGATTTCTTGTTGATTTTGGAATGCTGCCACATGGTTTCTTCCTTGCTCGTTTTTCTGCCGTGCAATTCTTTGAATTGCTAGTTGTGATTTTCTGGGTTTAATCTAACAAAGGGAAAACAAATAGTACAAGTGTATAATGGTGTTTAGAAATGCTTTTTGATTGATATGTTTCTATATACATTATTTGGGTGATTATGCTGCAATATATTGATAAGAGGTGATGATGTTTAAATGTTAATTAGTGAAGTGTAAATCATTGATTAAATAATTAAGGACTAGTAAGAGAATGGTATGGCTTATGTTCTTAATTAGGCTGAAAAGGGAATTAAAAGAATGGCTAATTTGATTTTGTCTAGAACTTTGGGTGATCAAGGTTTTATTGAGCTAAAACAAATATGGAGGTTAATGTGCTAAGAGATTAATTCAAAAGACATTGTTATTGGTAACTAAAATTGGATTAAAAAGTAATAGGCTTAAGTTTGAGAAATGATGTACATTTTGATTAGTGGAAATTTAGTGTTTGATTTGTGTTTTGTGAATTATGCTTGGAAATTTAGTCTTGATCAATGGTTTTGTAAAGAAAGGAGGTTGTGTTTCTAATTATTAATTAGTTGTCTGAAATATGGAAGTAATTGATTTAATATTTCTAAGTGTTCACTACCTTATTCTTCTTAAACATTGATTCCGTGGTTTTGCATGTATGGTTTTAAATGTATTATTTTGAAGTCTAATTCTTTGGTTTGTTGATTATTGGTTGTGTCAAGTGAAGTGTATGTAGAGAGGAGTATCAAAACCATTTAGCTCTTCTGTTGAATCTTGTTGGAGATTTTATTTTTAACCTTTTCCAATATATACAGGTTCAGTAGCACACATAGTGCTTGGCCAGTTTTGTTGGTCATTTACAACCTGCCTCCTTGGTTGTGCACGAAACGCAAATATGTGATGATGTCTATGATGATTTCTGGGCCGAAATAGCCTGGGAACGATATCGATGTCTATCTTGCACCTTTGATTGAGGACTTGAAGATGTTGTGGGAGGATGGCGTTGATGTGTTTGATGCGTACAGGCAGGAGACATTCAAGTTGCGAGCTATGCTGTTTACCACAATAAATGACTTCCCTGCATATGGCAATCTTTCTGGTTACAGTGTGAAGGGTTATATGGCATGTCCTATATGTGAGTTGGACACAAACTGCCACCAGCTTAAACATGGAAGAAAGACCGTTTACCTCGGTCACAGGAGGTTTCTCGATCGGTTTCATCTTTATCGTAGACTAAAGAAGTGTTTTAATGGCTCATCTGAATATAGATCTGCTCCGACCCCCTTAACTGGGGAGGAAGTTTTCAGCCGTGTTAAGAATGTTAATGTGGTATTCGGTAAGAAACAGAAGAAGAAGACCGGTTCTGAGAAGATCATTTGGAAGAAGAGGTCAATCTTCTTTGATCTACCTTATTGGCGATTTCTAGATGTGAGGCACAGTATAGATGTGATGCATGTGGAGAAAAACGTCAGTGATAGTCTTGTTGGAACGTTGTTGCATATACAAGGGAAGACTAAGGACGGACTCAGTGCACGGTTAGACTTGGTTGAAATGGGTATAAGACAAAGGTTGCATCCTATAGTCAGTGAAAATGGAAAGAGGGCTTATATGGAACCTGTTGCTCATACACTCTCTAAACAGGAGAAAAAAAGTCTTTGTGAGTGTTTACGTGGGATCAAGGTGCCGCACGGTTATTCTTCTAATGTTAGTAGACTTGTGTCTATGAACGATTTGAAGTTGGTTGGAATGAAGTCGCATGATTACCATGTATTGATGCAACAATTCTTACCAATTGCTATAAGAGGCATTATGCAAGATGATGTGAGGATGACTATAACAAGACTGTGTATGTTTTTCAATGCGATTTGCAGCAAAGTCATTGACACTGAAAAGCTCGACGAGTTGGAAAATGAGGGTTACATTATATTGTGCCAATTAGAGATGTACTTTGCTCCAGCCTTTTTCGATATTATGGTGCACTTGATTGTTCATTTGTTAAGGGAGATAAGGCTATGTGGCCCTGTTTATCTGAGGTGGATGTACCCTTTCGAGCAATTCATGAAAGTTTTGAAAGGGTATTCCAAGAACCCACATCGACCTGAGGCATCAATTGTTGAAAGATACTTAGTTGAGGAGGCAATGGATTTTTGCAAATCGTATCTAAAAGTGGTTGAGGAAATCCCCCGACATGAAGATGGGATCGGTAAGGGGGTACGGGGCGTTAAAGTGAAGATTATGTGCCGTGAAGAGGTGTTACAAGCACACCTGTACATATTGAATAATATGGAAGAAGTGCAACCTTATTTGGACGAGCATAAGAGGATCCTGAAAGAAAAGAATCCGAAAAAGAGTGACATGCAGATTTCTAACGAGCATAATAGGACATTTATTGGGTGGTTCAAGGAGTATGTTGAAAAGGAGACTGGTGCGCCGGATACAATAAGATGGTTAGCCGGAGGGCCTCGTTTTGAGGTTGTCACTTGGTGCTCTTTTGACATAAATGGTTATTCCTTCTACACTAAGGCCCAGGACAATAATAGCACCATGCAAAACAATGGCGTGATGGTGGTAGCCGAAGCGATGCACTTCTCCAGTTCGAAAGATAAAAACCCAAGATTGGCTTCCATGGCATATTATGGCGTAATTGAAGAAATTTGGGAAGTTAGTTACACAAAGTTCAAAATTCCAATCTTCAAATGCAAGTGGGTTAACAATAGCGCAGTTGTGATTGATCCCCATACTGGTATGATCTCAATTGATCTTCAAAAGGTTGGGTACAGAGATGAGCCTTTTCTTTTAGCAAGTCACGCGAAACAAGTGTTCTATGTAACAGATCCCGCAAATAAGCAATTGTCCATAGTCTTGCAAGGTAAAAAGCAAAAGGACCGTGCTCCCAATTTAGATCTAGATGAGATACAACCTTTAGGCATAGGACCACCTGAACCAAGTGAATTTGAATTGGTAGATGATGATTGTAACACCTGGACTTTTACTACTATATTATAGTAATTTAATTGAATTATAACCACTTTTATGAATATTCGAAGCCCAAAAATACGGAAAATTTAAAACTTTTTCTTTTTAAAATATTTATCCAACCTTCGGTTAGTTGGAATGGGCTTTTCGAACAGCTCAGAATTTAAAACTTTTATAAGACCAAGTGGTGCATAAAACAATTAAACTACTTAAGTTCCCTTATAATTTTCTTCCCTTGATGATAGTGTGTGGGGAGCGAAAACCCACTCAGGGGTTCTCTACATTTATTGATGGGTTTCTACCTTTCCAATATTAAAACGTTGGGGTCATCTCAGTTGATAACCCTTCTATTAGATTACGCAGCGACATTAGGGTAATACATACATTTTCTTTTTAAAGTATCTATTCATAATTCATAACCTCTAGGAAACTTAATTCCTTTAATAAATTTATTGTAATTCTATTCCATGTACCCTCTATTATTAATTTAATTATTTACTTCTACAACATATACCAATAATCTTATTAAAATATTTACTACCTCTGGCTTTTAAATTTCTAATCCTAATTTCTTCGTCTACTCTTCTCCGCAGCTAGCTTCCTTCGACCTGCCAAACTGAAAATGTTTGGGGAAGGGGGTGAGATTGGAAATCCCAATAGCAGTTTCTTTCATTAACATATATGATCATAATAGCATTGTCATGTATATATTTCATAAAGCTGTACAAATGATGATAGTCTTACTCCTATTAATCTGTGTGCTAAAAGCACCTGCCAACCACTAATAACAATATATTCGTTATAGTGGAGGCTTTACCTGCAGGGTTTCTCGTTAAAGCACATAAGGCTAAAACGTAACTAATCTCGCAAAGGTGTAGCTAATCACCTAAGCCTGGAGTACTCAATCTGAGGAATAATAACTTACCAACTAAATGCAACAGTTATTACAAAATAATACATGCAATTTAATGGTTACTGAAATAAACTGCTACCTGGAATCCAGACTTAATCATAAGCTCGCTCCTTTCTCTTCCACTGATCGCCTCAATTTATGTCATTATCAAAACCTATTTACATATAAATAATAAATTAATACCTATGCTTATATATGATTATTCAGCGCCTCTCACGTTTCTATAAGGTTACCTACATCTCTACCCAACATCTTTAAATCTAAACAAATTTATAATTTGCTAAAACTATTTTGAACCTTTATAGCCAAAGAGTTTCTTTAATTATTTCTTTAAAATTCTCAATCAAACACATACACCCACAGAGAATTACTTAACCACACATATGCTACTTCATATTATCTTAAATCATACCATATATCATTCAAAACCTACACAGTATTTTAATATATATAACAACTAACTTAACCTAATTAAATTCGTTAAATTTTAAATAAATCTCCAATGATCATACTTTCTCTCCATATTACTAATTATTACCTACAGCTCAACTCATTAAATTAATCTGACCATTTCAGGTCTTGAGGACACTTTTGACTAAATGTATTCCAATTAGTGTTTCTTATTCTCAATGTTTGACCAATAATTAATTCAAGAATAGTTCTCTTTAAGAAGCTTTACCTTTCTTAAATCCTTAGTACTTGTCTGCATGTTATTTATCTCCTTTTATTTACAACCTTTATTATTAGGACTTCTCAAGTCACATAATTAATGAATTTAATCACTTCAAAGTCTACAGGTTAATCTGAACAAATGTTAATGTTTTACCACCCAATTCGTCAACCAATATTAATAATGAAAAACAACCATAAACACATGTATATGGGATCATGAAATCATGACTTAATAATTAAACATATGCTAACCTTCATTTAATAAAAAGGTTAACACCCAATAACAAATCAAATTCTAATAAATCACAAGAAACCAATTCTATTTCTTTTACTACTTAAATCATCATCAGGTAACACTCTTGTTCTAATAGAGACTAAAATTCAAGCATTCACACCAAAGCCAATTACAGAGAATGCCTAAAATGTCTCCTTTGCATTTCAAAATTATCTTGCTTTATTACTAACTTATTTAATGATACCTAGTCAAGCTTTAAATATTATATAACAACTTAATTAAACAATAAAACACACATAATCCTCCAATACACTTGGAAGCTTTATGCATAACTAAAATAAATTCAGATTTTATCCAATACACTTGTCTTACTAATCTAATTACTACAATTAGCCCCTTTAATTTTCACTATATATCCTAACAAGTATTTACTTTCGAGCATTCTTCAACAGACTATTATCAATTAATTAAACCTTAATTCATTGTTAATGATAACAATACTAGATGTCCAACTCTTCTATCTCTTCCTCAGTCAACAAACAAAGTCTAAACTTTCTTCTTATTCTCTGAATAGTTTAAAACTAATTTCACACTTCACAACTCTAGCTCATGTTTACCATTTTCAAGCCAAACCTTTGACCACCAATTTTAGTTCTTTGCAGTTTTAAACTTAATAAAATCACAATTGAAACATTAGCTAATTATAAACATAAACAGAGCAAGGGAATATTCATCTATTTACATCATCCTCAAAGAGCAAAGAAATCAGGCATGGCAGCAACTAAACCAATACACTCAAAATACAAGATAGACATTCTAATTTAGTTCTAATACTATTAATTCTTCCTCCTCTCTGGAACACTAACCCAACAGAACAAATAAAACACAAAAGCAAGCTCCATTAACTAGAAAACCACAAGCAGAGGCAGCGAATCAATCAACCAAGAAAACAGAGGAAATTAGAATCGAACCATCAGAGGATCATTTCAGTTATTTTCGAAATTCCCATGCTTCCCATATACCAACAAACAGTATCTTACATAACCTCTAATTCAACATCAAAATTTCTTCCCTTCCCTGACAATGAACCTCTCGGCCGAACAAGTAGGAAGAAGAATAAAATAGTTGAATAACTTCACATACCACCAGCCAGAAACAATCATTAAACAACTATAACGAGTAGATTAAATCCTTCAATCAGAGAACAAATTCGTCACCCCCAATCTTGGCTACTGACAGCATCGATCAAGAACAGGGAAGGAAGAAGAGGAAATTCGAAGAAAAATTCCAAGCTTCAATAATTGCATACAAGGCAACAAACATGCTTAAACTTACTCCTATTAATGTTTAATCAAGCTTTAAGTCATTAAAACACCCAAAAATCCCCAAAAACCCGACGGATGAACAGTACCAGGGAGCAAATTTTTGAAGAAATCGGACAAACCAAACTTCCCCCACTAAGTCCACTTGAAGAATACCCTTATCCAAGTTCCAAGCTTCAGTTTCATAAATTTTGAAGCTCTAAAAACCCCCAAAAACCAAACCCTAAAACGGTCCTCTCTCAAGAGAAAACGTTCAAAGCAAACCAGAAAGAGAAGAGAACAAAAGGAAGAGACTCACCAAAGGTTACCCTAACTTCCCATGCGCCTCCGCTGCCGCGCGTCGCCGTTCTCGCCGTCGATGGCCGCTGGTCGCCCTTCGCAGACGCAGAGAACGAGGGAGAATGAGAGACTCGGTGGTGAGGGAGAGAGGGTGAGGAAGACGGGATGAGGAAAGAAAGAAGGTAAAATTTGGTTTTATAAGGTATGAAGGGAAAATTACATTCCGGCCCTTCGAAATGTTATTCTTTTCAGTTTAGTCCCTATTCTTAATCTTTCCATTATTTTCAGTTTGGTCCCTTTTCTGAAAAATAATTTTCTAAAATAAATTCTTATATCATATTATAAATTCTCTTAATCATAAATCCCCTTTAGCCTTAAAATAAATTATCTTAAAGTTCCCAAATGAAAATTTATCTTCTAATTATTTTTCTTTATTTTCTAAAGAAAATAATCCTTAAAATTATTAAAAATGCACCTAGCCTCAAAAATTCATTTATAAGACTTTCAAATTTCTAAATGCCTTCCCAATTAAATTTTCTTAGATTAAAATTTATCTTGTAATTATTATTATATATTTTTTCTTCTTTGTGTAAATAAAATAACCCTTAAAATTTATTAAAAGTGGCTAAAACATCATAATTTCATTTTTAATGCTTTTTAATATTTTAATAATATTTCCTAAATCTTAATTAATTCCTTATTTTCTCTTTTTCTAAAATTTGGGGTGTTACAATTCTCCCCCACTAAAATAATTTCGTCCTCGAAATTAAGAAGAGTTTTCTTACTATTAAAACTCTTAGTATTATTTTATATCACTGTTCTGAAGGGATTCACTCATAACTCTATCAGGTAATACGTTTCCATCAATCAATTTATTATTAACTAAGATAAGCTAACACATTTATAATTAGTTTTTACATTACAAGTTTAAATTGCAAAAATACATATTACAACAACATTCATTAATTATGAAGTTATATACTTATTTATCCTTTAAGGATTTTTAACAATACATTTTCAATTAGATTTGTTCTTCAAATATCTGGGATACCTATTAACTATTTAGAGATATCAAACAAACAAAGTTCAATCCAAATGTTCAAATATTTAACAAACAACCAATCATTCATATATGAAACCATAGAATCAAACAAATCTTAGGCTTCATTTCTTTAATTTATCTCATTTAAAATTTTTGTCTAGCATAGAAATCTGGATAAAGCACAAAGAAATCATGTAAACAAGAAAAATCCAAACACACAATATTTAATTGTCATTTTAACAATCCTAACACAGTCTTTTCTTAGTATTTCTTATGACTTGTGGGTTATAGGCTCACCCTTTTCTACCTTTTTCATTACCCACTTTTTCATTACTTCATTATTTTTAGGAATCTTTTCCTATCTAAACAAATTCTGGTTATTCCTCAAGTGATAAACAACCTTCTATGGACTTTTCAGTCCCTTCCTGCTAATATAACTATAGGCCATATAGGCTTACTGGGAATCAGAGATGAGTGAACTAGATTAAAAATGAACTTCCTCTTTAACTGAACTATAAGGTTTTTATGTTCTAACTTATCTAGGTCATAATCTATCTAGAAAATTACTGTATCTATGAGATCTAACTGCGATCTTTACACTTTCCTCTAGGATCTAACTGTGATCCCTTGACTGATTGTCACTTTATTGCTCAACCTCAATATTATCCACTCTAGGTAGGGATGCTCCCATAGCTATGGGCCCCACAGTCACCCTTCACTGTTTTGTTTCTCATGGTAGGGATGATGGCACGCAGCCCCCACACTCACCCATGAAAACACGTCTTTCTCTTGGATCCACTCCGATCCCATCTTCTTTCTTTTCTTAGATCTGCTTCTATTGCTCTTGGTCAATCTGTCCCGCTACATTGATATAAAGTTTCCCCTTTTTCGCCTGGCCAGGGCTTCTTTTTAAATAGAAGGAAAACCGAATATCAATATAGTTAGGGTATTCTTTGACCAATGACCATCATTCTTTTAGGCTTTGCCTAATCTCTGTTCTGTGAAACATTATTTGGCTTTATGTCTGATAAATGCCAAATCTTCCTATCATAAGGTTTTTCTATAATCCAAAATTCACATCTCACACTTCTAACTACTCATACTTTTATAGGAATACTTATTAAATTCTAATTTTAATTCTTGTCAAACATTCCTATACAACCTCAAATACTCGTTTTTCACTAAAACGTCATTCTTAAACATTCAGCATTAATTTCTCTCATATAAATTCTACATAGAAGAATCCTTAAATAGACTTTGAATCATTGACTTGTCGATCTTTTCTATTAGTTTACTGTTATCATCATAGGAATTTTCTTGTAATACTCTCGAAATATTCTAAATTTCCATAACTTAAACTCCATACTTCCATAATTCTGAACTTAAAACATATTTCTATTATAATAAAGCTCAAATCATTTAAATTCTAATCTTTAACCTCAACATTAGTACTAAAATCTAACTTAATTCTTTCAATGATTATATAATCCATCAAAAGACCATAGATTTACCCTCAAGAGATTGAATTTAACTTAGATTTCTACGTTTCAAATTCTCAAAATTCATAAATCCTTTCTTAGCTTCACATTTTTCACCTTGGTATCTTCCTTTAAATTATAAATATCTCTCAAAATTTCGTAATCGACTTCCATAAACCGCTTATATCTCCCATTTAAGGAACTTATAACTACTCTCCAACTTTTCTTTTTGTTCACCAATCTTGTAACTTTAAGGTAAATTTTTATTTTCTAAGGTAAAACTCTCTCCAATAGTCAAAATTACTCTAATTGTCATTGGAAATCTACTTCCGATCTATCTTTATATACTAAATTATCCCTTAGATGTTGGTACAACCATTGTCGAATTCAAATCTAAAGCTATCAGGGTTAAAAATCCAGTCAAAATTTTGATCTAATCCTTAACAATGTCACATAACTCACTTCTAATATCTATACCTTACTACTTATGTGTCCTAAAATGTATAAATAATAACTATCATTCGATCATTTATTTCGATCAAATGGGTTTAACTTAAACTTGAATCCCTCAAAATCGTTTATTTTCACCATCTATTATCCTCTTATCTGTGAGTTGATTGCCTAAGAATCCAATCTGCTGAACCAACTTGTCTATGGCAGACTTACTCTGAGTCGGTCAATTCACCAAGACCAGACCTCAAAAGAAAATGCATAATTGGCTTCTTTACATCTTGAATATACTTTTCCAAATATATTCTAATTGTTTCTTTTGGGCAACTTCAAGGGAAATTCCTACTTCCTCTTCTATGTTTCTAATCTGGATAGTCTAAAATCATAATATTTTGAAGGTGTTCTAATGGTCTCTTTAAATGATCAACTCATGAGCAAAGTATTCTAGCTAACCTATGCCAGAACCTTTGCTCTGATATCAAAATGTAACACCTGGACTTTTACTACTATATTATAGTAATTTAATTGAATTATAACCACTTTTATGAATATTCGAAGCCCAAAAATACGGAAAATTTAAAACTTTTTCTTTTTAAAATATTTATCCAACCTTCGGTTAGTTGGAATGGGCTTTTCGAACAGCTCAGAATTTAAAACTTTTATAAGACCAAGTGGTGCATAAAACAATTAAACTACTTAAGTTCCCTTATAATTTTCTTCCCTTGATGATAGTGTGTGGGGAGCGAAAACCCACTCAGGGGTTCTCTACATTTATTGATGGGTTTCTACCTTTCCAATATTAAAACGTTGGGGTCATCTCAGTTGATAACCCTTCTATCAGATTACGCAGCGACATTAGGGTAATACATACATTTTCTTTTTAAAGTATCTATTCATAATTCATAACCTCTAGGAAACTTAATTCCTTTAATAAATTTATTGTAATTCTATTCCATGTACCCTCTATTATTAATTTAATTATTTACTTCTACAACATATACCAATAATCTTATTAAAATATTTACAACCTCTGGCTTTTAAATTTCTAATCCTAATTTCTTCGTCTACTCTTCTCCGCAGCTAGCTTCCTTCGACCTGCCAAACTGAAAATGTTTGGGGAAGGGGGTGAGATTGGAAATCCCAATAGCAGTTTCTTTCATTAACATATATGATCATAATAGCATTGTCATGTATATATTTCATAAAGCTGTACAAATGATGATAGTCTTACTCCTATTAATCTGTGTGCTAAAAGCACCTGCCAACCACTAATAACAATATATTCGTTATAGTGGAGGCTTTACCTGCAGGGTTTCTCGTTAAAGCACATAAGGCTAAAACGTAACTAATCTCGCAAAGGTGTAGCTAATCACCTAAGCCTGGAGTACTCAATCTGAGGAATAATAACTTACCAACTAAATGCAACAGTTATTACAAAATAATACATGCAATTTAATGGTTACTGAAATAAACTGCTACCTGGAATCCAGACTTAATCATAAGCTCGCTCCTTTCTCTTCCACTGATCGCCTCAATTTATGTCATTATCAAAACCTATTTACATATAAATAATAAATTAATACCTATGCTTATATATGATTATTCAGCGCCTCTCACGTTTCTATAAGGTTACCTACATCTCTACCCAACATCTTTAAATCTAAACAAATTTATAATTTGCTAAAACTATTTTGAACCTTTATAGCCAAAGAGTTTCTTTAATTATTTCTTTAAAATTCTCAATCAAACACATACACCCACAGAGAATTACTTAACCACACATATGCTACTTCATATTATCTTAAATCATACCATATATCATTCAAAACCTACACAGTATTTTAATATATATAACAACTAACTTAACCTAATTAAATTCGTTAAATTTTAAATAAATCTCCAATGATCATACTTTCTCTCCATATTACTAATTATTACCTACAGCTCAACTCATTAAATTAATCTGACCATTTCAGGTCTTGAGGACACTTTTGACTAAATGTATTCCAATTAGTGTTTCTTATTCTCAATGTTTGACCAATAATTAATTCAAGAATAGTTCTCTTTAAGAAGCTTTACCTTTCTTAAATCCTTAGTACTTGTCTGCATGTTATTTATCTCCTTTTATTTACAACCTTTATTATTAGGACTTCTCAAGTCACATAATTAATGAATTTAATCACTTCAAAGTCTACAGGTTAATCTGAACAAATGTTAATGTTTTACCACCCAATTCGTCAACCAATATTAATAATGAAAAACAACCATAAACACATGTATATGGGATCATGAAATCATGACTTAATAATTAAACATATGCTAACCTTCATTTAATAAAAAGGTTAACACCCAATAACAAATCAAATTCTAATAAATCACAAGAAACCAATTCTATTTCTTTTACTACTTAAATCATCATCAGGTAACACTCTTGTTCTAATAGAGACTAAAATTCAAGCATTCACACCAAAGCCAATTACAGAGAATGCCTAAAATGTCTCCTTTGCATTTCAAAATTATCTTGCTTTATTACTAACTTATTTAATGATACCTAGTCAAGCTTTAAATATTATATAACAACTTAATTAAACAATAAAACACACATAATCCTCCAATACACTTGGAAGCTTTATGCATAACTAAAATAAATTCAGATTTTATCCAATACACTTGTCTTACTAATCTAATTACTACAATTAGCCCCTTTAATTTTCACTATATATCCTAACAAGTATTTACTTTCGAGCATTCTTCAACAGACTATTATCAATTAATTAAACCTTAATTCATTGTTAATGATAACAATACTAGATGTCCAACTCTTCTATCTCTTCCTCAGTCAACAAACAAAGTCTAAACTTTCTTCTTATTCTCTGAATAGTTTAAAACTAATTTCACACTTCACAACTCTAGCTCATGTTTACCATTTTCAAGCCAAACCTTTGACCACCAATTTTAGTTCTTTGCAGTTTTAAACTTAATAAAATCACAATTGAAACATTAGCTAATTATAAACATAAACAGAGCAAGGGAATATTCATCTATTTACATCATCCTCAAAGAGCAAAGAAATCAGGCATGGCATCAACTAAACCAATACACTCAAAATACAAGATAGACATTCTAATTTAGTTCTAATACTATTAATTCTTCCTCCTCTCTGGAACACTAACCCAACAGAACAAATAAAACACAAAAGCAAGCTCCATTAACTAGAAAACCACAAGCAGAGGCAGCGAATCAATCAACCAAGAAAACAGAGGAAATTAGAATCGAACCATCAGAGGATCATTTCAGTTATTTTCGAAATTCCCATGCTTCCCATATACCAACAAACAGTATCTTACATAACCTCTAATTCAACATCAAAATTTCTTCCCTTCCCTGACAATGAACCTCTCGGCCGAACAAGTAGGAAGAAGAATAAAATAGTTGAATAACTTCACATACCACCAGCCAGAAACAATCATTAAACAACTATAACGAGTAGATTAAATCCTTCAATCAGAGAACAAATTCGTCACCCCCAATCTTGGCTACTGACAGCATCGATCAAGAACAGGGAAGGAAGAAGAGGAAATTCGAAGAAAAATTCCAAGCTTCAATAATTGCATACAAGGCAACAAACATGCTTAAACTTACTCCTATTAATGTTTAATCAAGCTTTAAGTCATTAAAACACCCAAAAATCCCCAAAAACCCGACGGATGAACAGTACCAGGGAGCAAATTTTTGAAGAAATCGGACAAACCAAACTTCCCCCACTAAGTCTACTTGAAGAATACCCTTATCCAAGTTCCAAGCTTCAGTTTCATAAATTTTGAAGCTCTAAAAACCCCCAAAAACCAAACCCTAAAACGGTCCTCTCTCAAGAGAAAACGTTCAAAGCAAACCAGAAAGAGAAGAGAACAAAAGGAAGAGACTCACCAAAGGTTACCCTAACTTCCCATGCGCCTCCGCTGCCGCGCGTCGCCGTTCTCGCCGTCGATGGCCGCTGGTCGCTCTTCGCAGACGCAGAGAACGAGGGAGAATGAGAGACTCGGTGGTGAGGGAGAGAGGGTAAGGAAGATGGGATGAGGAAAGAAAGAAGGTAAAATTTGGTTTTATAAGGTATGAAGGGAAAATTACATTCCGGCCCTTCGAAATGTTATTCTTTTCAGCTTAGTCCCTATTCTTAATCTTTCCATTATTTTCAGTTTGGTCCCTTTTCTGAAAAATAATTTTCTAAAATAAATTCTTATATCATATTATAAATTCTCTTAATCATAAATCCCCTTTAGCCTTAAAATAAATTCTCTTAAAGTTCCCAAATGAAAATTTATCTTCTAATTATTTTTCTTTATTTTCTAAAGAAAATAATCCTTAAAATTATTAAAAATGCACCTAGCCTCAAAAATTCATTTATAAGACTTTCAAATTTCTAAATGCCTTCCCAATTAAATTTTCTTAGATTAAAATTTATCTTGTAATTATTATTATATATTTTTTCTTCTTTGTGTAAATAAAATAACCCTTAAAATTTATTAAAAGTGGCTAAAACATCATAATTTCATTTTTAATGCTTTTTAATATTTTAATAATATTTCCTAAATCTTAATTAATTCCTTATTTTCTCTTTTTCTAAAATTTGGGGTGTTACAATGATGACCAATTTGCCTCTAGAAATGATCATTGTGAGGGGATATGGGATAACATATAAAGTGAGAACCTTTTTGAATTATCATGTATTAATTCTTGTTAATGTTTTTGTTTTGGTTTTGTGAAGGTTATGGAATTGTGACTCATCACATCTTTGATATGTTAACAGGTACATGGCAGACGGTGATAACAATCAGTAACGGAACGATCCCCCTCGGAGAAAGGGAAGAGGTCCGACGAAGCTCAATGACGTAGTTGTCCGTCAGGGGACAAATGTGCAGCCTATCCGTGTGGATTTTGACGATGACATGAATCCTATTGGGGAAGTTGGTGCGAATTTCATCAGCTACATCGGTTTTGTGGTGAGGAACCGGATAAGCATCTTGGTTAACGATTGGCGGAGAGTCAACAAAGACGTTAAGGATCAATGTTGGTCAGATATTTTGGTATGTTTTATCATTATACTTCTGTTTGTTCCTAATATGTATGTATTCTTATTTCCACTTAATTCAACTAATGTGTTCATCATTATTTTCAGCAAAATTTTGATGTCCCAAACACACAATTTTTCAAGGATTTTTGGTTGGGAGAAGGGCGCAAGATGTGGAAGAATTTCAAGAATCTCCTGACCAGAGATTACGTCTTTGGAGACAAGCAGGGTCAAGATCCGGGTCAGAGCTATCCCAATATTGACCCAGACACTTGGAAGCAGTTTGTTGCATCACGGCTAGACGAAAAGTTCAAGGTCTGTATATTTCATAAATAGCTTTTTAACTTTGGTTAAAAATTGCACTGTTAACACATTATATTAGTTAACTAACTTAGTCTTAGTTTCACAGGAGGAGAGCGAAAAACAAAAGAAGCAACAAGCGAAGAATATCTATAAGCACACGATGTCTTGGGGTGGTTACAAGTGGCTAGAGAAAAAGTTGACCCAGAAACAAATTGCAGAAATGGAGGAAGCTGCACGGTCCGATCCTACCTTTGTTGTAGAGCCTCTGCCGCCCTTCCCACGTCATACGAAATGGGCTGAGGGAAGGAAGAATAAAGAAGGAAAATTTGTGACTCCGGAGGTTGAGAAAGTTGCACAGAGGGTTGTAAGTATTTTATTTGGTTGTTTATGCATTTAACTTGTGGTTTTGTAGCACATTGCAAATTAATTTTTTGTTGGGTCATTACAGGAAGAACTTGAGGAGCAAGCCACCCAAGGGTCCTTCACACCTTCTGGGAGGATGGACATCCTTGCCACGGCAATTGGGAAGCTCGACCACCACGGTCGAGTTATAGGGGAGCCGAGGAATATAGGGCTGACCAAGTATTTCGGTCGCAAACCCCGATCTCACGCCCGCAGAGAATCCACTGAGGAGATTATGGCCAGGGCTCGGACGGAGATGAAGGCCGAGTTCCAGGAACAGTTGGATGCACATATCCAGCAGCTTAATGAGCAGATCCGGATACAGGTTGAGGCACAGGTCCGAGCATCTACCGTACAGCTCGGACTCACAATGAATTCTTCTGGACAAAATAATCAGGTTTCATCATCTACTAAATATGTTGATTTCCATATTTCGGGTTCATCAATTATAGTCTTACTCTATATATTTTCATCCCTTGCAGGAGTCTCTCGGTACCGCCGGTCCAAGCGGCAAAGACAGCTGCAATCAGCCTGGACAGTTAGGATCAATTCATGAGGACGACTCAGATCCCACACCAGAAAACAACCCTGACTATGAAGAGGAGTGTTATCTCCATCTTGATTTCCCTCGCCTGCGCGCGGTAGCCAAAGCTCTCCAGTTCCCGAACGCCTCCCTCATACATAATTTTCCTATTGATGAGGACCAAGTGAAGGTGTCCGTTAGAGCTGTCCTGAGCAATGAGGCGGGGGTAGATGTACCCTTTCCCGATCATGAAGTCACCAAATTAGGCGAGGCGGTCGGGGCATTCATCTTGTGGCCTAGATATCTTGTACACAAGAGCCCGCAAAAGTGGCCGGACCCGCCGGTTGATGTGGTATGTACACTTAAGTTTTGAGACTGCTTGTTTGATATTTTTCTAGTTTAGGCATAACATAACAATGATTTTTTCCATCTCCCTGCAGACCTTTTCAGACGAATATCCTTCTCTCCAGCTCCTACGGGAGATGCAGCCAAATTTAGAGTCTGTGCCCTTTACGATGCCTCCAGGAGTAGTCAGTCCTGACCGTACATACAAATTTTTGCTTCAGATTTCTGAAGATATCAGGGACTTTTTGCTGCTGCAGGAAATTGACCTTGGATGGCTTGAGTTAGCGACTATGTAATAAATGATAGTTACTTTTTATGTCTCAGCAGTATTTCTTATTAAATCCCTTTTTGATTTCAACTTGTCTATGATATATAGGTACTTCCACAGCTTGTGTAACAGATTAGGCAGGGGACAATACAGATTCTTCAGTCCAATGGCATTGGTGATGAGGGATAATTTCAATACCCCCGCGGAGCAGAGGAATTATGATGACAACATGCAGGCATACGTCAACCATCAAATGTCAGTGAACCGGGGAATTATCTATTTTGCACCTATTCTTGAAGAGTAAGTTTGATTGTTTCCTTTTGCCAACTTTTCATCATTATACACATTTGTAAATGTTATCATTATTTTTAATGTCTTTCAGTAAGCACTGGGCACTAGCTGTCGTTTGCCCTAGGGATCATTGTCTGGTTTGGTTTGACTCGTTGAGGCGTAATATAACCCCCTATCATAGAACTCTCCTATCGATGTGAGTAGTGTTAATATCTTTATTATATACTAGTGTCCCAAATAAATTAGTCACATATATATGTACTCATTTTGGTTCCATTTTAGGGGTATATCTCAGTGGCATTCAATGGAAAAAACTGGTCAAGAACATCAAGACGTCGTGCTACAAAGACCTAGAGTAAGTACTTTTGATTTAAATTCTTTCAATGTTAGTCAATTGAGATTTATTAAATTGATTGCTATTAATTTATACCGTTTCTTGTGATTGAAGTGCCCTAGGCAACCGACCAATAAGGAGTACGGATATTACGTCATGAAATATTATTTTGACATTATTATTAGTGAACGAACCGGATCATTCTCACAGGTATAAGTTAAATTCTTGTATGATTGATACAGTTAATACATAAATATATAATGTTTTATATAATTTCTTTGCATTGATAATCACATCTTTATTGTTGCAGTTTTATGATACCAACGCATTTACAGATGAAGATCTTAATTCAATTCGTGAGAATGTTGCTGAATTTTTGCTTTCGGAATTGGTTAGTCTTGGTTAGTAGAGATGATTGATCATTGAATAAAATACTAAATTGTGTAACACTAATGGTTAATTTGTGAAGTAGTAGTAAACACAAGTTATATATGGTTAGTATGATTGATTACTTATGTTAGCTTGGTTGATTGCTATTTGTGGTGAATCTGTTTTCTGAGACAGCAAAAACAAGAAAAAGAAAATGGGATCAAACAAAAATATTAAAATTTAATTTAAAAAAAATAATAATCCACGTCACATGTTTCTAAACATGTGACGTGAAATGTTCTGGCAAGAAACCACGTCACTTATTAGCCAAATAAGTGACGTGGTTTCTCCAAAACCACGTCACATATAACCAAAAATGTGACATGGTTTATGAGAAACCACGTCACTTATTTGGCTAATAAGTGACGTGGTTTCTCCACGCCACATTCCACGTGAAATCTCAGCCATTTAATAAAAAAAAATTATTCAGGGACTTATCTACGTCGCTTATTTCATAAGTTGTGACGTGGAAAATATGACTTTCCACGTCCCCTATTTTAAGTGACGTAAAATCTCCATATTTTCTAAGTCACTACTTTTTATGTCACATAAAAAAGTGACATGAAAACCCCTAAATAACAGACATGGAAACTCCTTTCTGTAGTAGTGAAAATGTCTACTTTAACTTCATAGCCACATATATACACATTAACATCTATGCTTTATTTACCTTAATACTTCCACCCAATAATTCACTTCCTAAAACCTCAACTTCCAACATTTCTGGATCCATTTAATTCCCATGAAAAGACATATACAACACTCAACTCCATAAGTCATTAAAACAACCTTATTAATTAATCCAATTTCGACAATTCCCTTCCAAGTATGAAATAAACCTCAATCATTGAATTTCTCAAAATATTCTACTTTATCCTCGATATTATCAAAATAGCCAAACAAGGAGTCAATACCTTGATGAATCCAAAATTTAGCAGAGATTATAGAACTTCAGCGTACACATTATGATTCCAACTTAATCCTCACAATATTGAAACCAGAAATAGAACATAAACTTCAAATCCATAAACTTCGTTCAACTCATTACATCTAGATCCCTAATTCTTAATAAATTAAATCCTCAACATTGATTTTTCTTAAATCAATTTCAATTAAAATTCAAAATCTATAAGCTTAAAACTTAATTCATTCTAAATGATAATAATACTAAATGTCCAACTCGTCCAACTCTTTCTTAGCCCAACAAACAGAGTCTAAACTTTCTTCTTCAATCATTTTCAACCTTTGATCTCATTTCTCTACTATAATCAAACATCAATTAACCCAGACATCAATTTTATTTCTTCCAATATGAGTCAACTCTTATTTTCCCCAAATTCATTTCTCTCATTCATTAATCATCCTCAAAGTCCCATTTTTCTAAAAATCAAATCCATCAAGAAAAGAGCAATCTCCAAGCTACAAAACTATTCAATTCAATAAAATATCAACAAATAAAACATCAACTATTTGTTCCCAAAATCACCTCTGCAACCACATACTAGACAAACAAAAAGAAAGGAAATTAAACTTCTTCATCACCTCTAATTATTCTATTTCAACTTAACATCACATGGAATAAAATTTCAATTCAACCTTAATATCAACTGATTTCTTTCCTCTTCTCCCCTACCCACAGCCACACAAAATCAACCAAAAGGAAGAGAAATTCACAACAACTTCTGTTCGCCCTACGCCGCAAGTGCACGGGTCGCGCCAAGTAATAAAGTGATGAGAAAAGTATCGTTCCCACGAGGATTTGTCCAAAACCCGGTCAAACAATGATTATCACACTCTCGCCCAATTTGAGTGAGACAAATGTTGAGATTGAAAATTAAATAAGAAAATAAAATGAAAATAAAACTATAAACAAGTGATTCTCCAACTTCAAGGATAAAATGGGTCCTAAGATTATCTATCCCCCTTGTACTTCTTAAAACTCAATTAACCTCCCCTCAAAGAAGCTCTCAACGAAATCACGTGCTAATCTAGGGTTCGTAGAGTACTTGTAAACGCTCTCTCAAGTCAAGAACAAGTGTTTAGTCTTATTAAGTGCACAATCTCTTGCTACAAGTTAATAAGACCCAATTCTCATGCTCCAACCCTAATGTGACTATGCAAGGCTAGCAAGTATATCTCTCTCTTACCAACAAAACCATCCATCCATGCAAACTTCAGGTTCTTGCACTATTTTACCCAAGTTCTACACTCAACCTAGCTCTCTCGAGTCATAAATCAAGTGAACCCAACATCTAAATGGTGATCAAGCACTTAGAAGCATTAGGAACAGAGTAAAATAAGCACATAGATATCATTAATCACAACATAAGAGGAGGAATCAAGAATCAATCCATACAAGGGTTCAAAATAATCCTAGAATACAAGTATTTTAGCTACTCATGTTCTACAACTCCAAGGGAGCATATATATACAACATTACAAACAGAACAAGAGAAGAGAATGAAGAAGGAAGAGATAAACCAAGAGAGGAAGCACAAATCTCTTCGAACCTCCAAGCCCAAGCTCAATCCCCACCAAGCTCCAAGCCCTAGCAGAGCAAAACACTCCCAAAATGCCCCAAAAGTCGAAGAATGACAAATAAGCTCGAAGCCCTAGCTTTTATTTCCTTCAAAACGCGTCTGAACTTGTCAAAACGCAGCAGAACACGAAGTTCGCCGTGGGTTTCGCAACAGCGAACCCATGGCGAAGTCCAAAAAGTTCCAGAAATTATTGTAGCTCGCCGCGGCGAGCAGACGGCGAGCTCAACAAAATAGGGGCAGAGGCAGATGCACTTCACCGTGACTTCGCCGCGGTGAAGTCTCGTTGATTCTGTGTTTTGCATTTCTTTGTTCCTTGAGTTGCTACAGCTTCTTCTTATTTTTGTTCACTTGGGAGCTTGGTGGAGGGCTAAAATCTCTTGTTTATTGCATCAAATTATTCCTACAAAATTTACATAAAACAATATGAGAAACTAGCTATAAAAACAATCAAAATCTACATAAATAAACAATGATATGCAACCGAAAATCAAATGAGCATTTTCCTATCTTGAGTATCCAAAATTTATCAATGATTTAATAAACTAAAGGAAAATATACTCAAATAACATGAGTTTCTAGGAGTTATTAACTTCCTATTCCAGTTAAATCTCAATCCCACTAAATTAAACATCACAATTTTTTCCTTCCCCAGTCATGAGAACTGCCGGCCAATGCAAGCAAGAGGGAAAAACTGAACAATTAACATCCTAATATCAATAAACCATAAACAAGCAGCTTCCTCCCCATTATCCCTTCATCATAAGCAGCAATCAAAATTAAAAATATAGGATAGAAATTTGGACCATAAGGAAGAATTCGAACAGTCCAAAAATCTCCCCAAAATCAACATATAACCTCATCTCCTAACCCAATCATGCTTTTATTCACGTTTAATTAAGATTTAAATTGATTATCGCCTAGAAATCACCAAGAATAACACGGATGAACAGTAGCAGATTTGGAGTTCTTGGGACAACTCAATCAACATCGGTGTAGTACTCAAAATCACTCCCCAAATCGTCAATAACGAAGCCCAAGCATCATTTTTATGAATTTAAGAACTTCAAGGAACCCCTAAACTTGAATTAATCCCTCCCACAAACTCACTAAAATCAGACAGAAGAGGAAGGAAAAACGGAGGAGAAAGGTTTACCTAAGGCAGACCCAAGCTTCACGTGCATTTCTACCCCTTTAGACCGCCGTTCGCCTCCGATTTCGGCCAGAGCCGCCACTGGAATGACGAAGAAACAGAGGGCGAGAGGGAGAGGAACAGATGGTGGTCAGGACAGAGAGAGGAGTAATGGTGAATAGGAACACGAGGGAGTATATATGAAGAAAGGAAGGAAGGAGATATTTTAAATAGGTATTTTACCATTTTGCCCTTCCTTTTACAACTGAAGATATTTTGAACTAGGGACAGATATTGTCATTTTTATTTCCTCTTTCCTATTTTGCCCTTCAATGGTAATTTTATTACCATTACCATTTTTAGATAAATATGAATTTATTCATAAAATAATTTCTCTAGATATGCTTTAATTTCCAAATTTATTTATAAGACTTTTTAAATACTAAACAATACCACAATGTTCTAAATATGCCCTTATTTAAATTTATCTTCTAATTATTTTTCCTCAATTAATAAAGAAAATAAGCTTTAAAAATTATTAAAAATACATATGGTCTCCTAAATTTATTTACAAGGCTTTTTATTTTATAAATGTCACCCCAAGACCTTAAATAAACCCTTATTATTTCTTTTTGAAAATTTGGGGTGTTACAATAACAGATACTAAAACATCACTCAAGCTCCAATTCAATTCTTCACTCCTATACAATCTGAACATTAGATTAATCTCACAGAATTACAGAAAAATCAGCATCAATTACTTATTCTAGATTTCCTTCACACTTTCAATTTCAACGTCCACTATCAATACTCATATCTTAATCAAATTGCCACAGAAAAATCTTACAAAAAGTCTAGCGAAAACATCAAAATTGCACATTCAATTCCAATGACCAATGAATGATCAATGAAAGCAAGAACACATATATCAGCTTTAATCTTTTTAATCAAACTTACCTAAAAACTTCAACTCAACCCTTTAAATATTATCAATAATAATCTTTTACTTATTCCTAAACACTCTTGCATGTTCTAACCTTTACTTCAAATCTAAAAAAACTTCCTTGAACTTAGCTTTACAACTTGCAACTCAATTCCTTTAACTATTTAGTTTGTTTCTCTTTTAAATCTGTAACTTTTCAACAACAACAAAATTAATCTTTTCCTTTCAGTACAACATTTAACATTTAAACCCATTTGAAACACAAACATCTTCTTATTGTTAGAATCTTAAGTTTTGATGAAGACTGGCCCCATAAATAACATAAGTAAATAGAGTGTAAGTTACCTTTGAATTAAACAAGTAAAATCTGATAGGTAACATATCACTATCGCTAGAGTAAGAATATATCACAAATGAAAGGCTCAACTATAGCAGATGGAAACATAGCAGAACACTAAAACTAATATCTCTATCGCTAAGTATATCCCTATCGCTAATAGATAGAAAGGAATAGCAAATGAAGACTTGGAAATGAGAAGTTAATATCTATCGCTAAAGTCTTTATCTATCGCTAAGAAATGTCCTATTGCTAGAAGTTCATTGATAACATGGACAAATGAAAGGAGTCTTTGAACTAATGAAATCAAGCTAGCGATAACAAATGATGCTCGATATCAGGATTAGCTATCGATATCTAAATACTTGAGTAAATAACATATGATACTCAGATAGCAAATTCCTTGAGCTAATGAAAGTCACTAGCGATAATATAGATAACTATCGATAGAGAGATATCTGCTGAAACATCATAGCTAATAGTAATTGAGCTAATAAGTTGTCTAGCGATAACATGGTTAGCTATCGATAGAGGAATGATTGATGAAATAATCAGATAGCAAATACATTGTGAACTAAGCTAATATATTAGCTAATGAACTAAGCTTGCGATAACATCTACTGTGCATTACATAATTACTTGTTTAGCTAACAGCTCAAGTACAGGAATCATACTATGCAGTTAGCGATAGCAAAGCATGCTAGCGCTACTGAAAAAGCTGCTACGCAAGTACAAAGTTGCAGGTGTTCGTTACTCACTCTAGGCATGAACAGTTGAACCTAGAACAGAAGTTTGAATTAGATGAAGAATAACAATTATTGCCAACGGCTATAGACCTCCAACAACTATATTCAAACGGTCACATGAAGCTGAAAGAAAAGGCAAGCTGTGAAGATATAAATAGATCAAGACTTGCTTCCAGAAAAGTAACGATGGAACAGGGCTTTATGCAGAATTGTAGATTACACTGATTAAGAGCAAAACCTAGTAAACCCATAAATGAGGAAAGAATGTTGAGTCAAGTAAATTAGAAAAAGAGAGTTAGAGCACTCATTGTTCAATCTGTTAAGCTCTAGAATTGTAATTTCATTATATATTCCTCTGTACTTAAGTGTTTATCACAATCCGTTCATTAAGTGAACTTATTATCTGAAATCCTCTATTGTTTGAGGTTGTTCTAAAGCTTGGTGCTTTAAGAACATGGTTATAACCTTACTGGTTGTAAGGGGGAGTGTTTAGAAAGAATTCTAAAACACTGTGAAAAGGTTGGCAGGTGATCCCGTGGTGTAAAACCTGTGGTAAAGGCTTCACAAGTGCCCAGCTAAACTTGTGGGTTGTAAAGGCTTCTCTTGTGCCCGGTTTAAACAAGAGGATAGTGGAAATCTCAGGTGGAGCCTAAGGACTGGATGTAGGTCAGGGTTGACCGAACCAGGATAAATACTGTTTGCATTATCTCTTCCCTTAACTCTCTTAGTTTCCAAGCATATCTACATTATATATCTCTTAGTGCATTTAACATTTTTACAATACTCTCAGTGATAGACTAAAAAGGTTTTTGAAGATTGCCTTCATTGTGTTTTAGGAAAGAGAAGATTTGAAAAGACTTTAAGTTTTATCCCATCACCCAATTCACCCCCCTTCTTGGGTGACAGCCAGCACTTACATTTGGTATCAGAGCCAGGTCACTTGTTTAAAGGATCCAACGATCTCAAGTGAAAAGATCATGGCTGATTTTGGGAGTAATATGTTTTCTGAAGGTTTTGATTTCACTATTCCACCTCTTCTCGAAAATATTGATTTTTCATTTTGGAAAGCTAGAATGAAGAGTTTTATAAAGTCATTTGATTATCTTATGTGGAATGTTCTTACAAATGATTTTGATTTCAAACCAAGAAAGGATTTGACTGAAAAAGACAAGAAAATGTTTTCCTTGAACATTAGAGCAATGCAAATTCTGCATAAAGGCTTAACTGATAATGATTTTCAGAAAATCAGACTTTGCTCTAGTGCTAAAGAAATTCGGGATTCCCTTGACTCCATATATGTCTCTAACCATCTTGTTGACAGCTCATCTGAATTCCAAAGTTACAAACCTATGGTTAATGAGCAATTGGAAGCTGAAATTGAAGAAGGAGAGATCATAGAACCCTTCCAAGATTCAGTCAACACAGAAGGACAAGAGAAAGATGACTGCCAAGAGCTCTACCTGAACGAGTCTGATCAATCATTCTCTGGAGCTCAAGATGCAGCTATGGTATACAGTTCCAACTCCTATGTTTTTGAGAGAAACAATTCTGATTTGCATAAAACTGATTTACTGCCTATCACTGATCACATTTCAAAGAGTAAAAATGCTTTAAAATATGCTGGAAAATATTTTAGGAAGAAGGAACATGCAAATTCGTTTTCGTACTCATCTGACCATCACAATAATTGCATAAAATCTCATGTTGCACATCATTCTATTATTTGTTATTATTGTGGGAAAACTGGTCATATTTCTCACACGTGTAATATTAGAAGAAATTCAAATGTGAGAAATAAATTTGTTTGGGTTCCAAAAGGACATGTAAGGTCCAAGGCTAACAATGAAGGACCCAAGTACAAATGGGTACCAAAATGTCCATCTAGTGCTTTATGTGTGCAGACTGCTAATTCAAGGAAAAATGGACATTATGGTGCAGAAGCTAGAAAGAAGAATCCAAGAGTTTCTCATACTTCAAGAAAAAGATTATTAGAACCTAAATACAGAAGGAGAACTCATGGAAAAGCTACTGCTGCAACTTTTGGTACAAATCATAAGAAGCAGTGGACAATAGCAAAAAGAACATGTTCTACCCCAAGAATGAGTTACCACAAAGTACCATTCAATTACCTTGAGGAGAACAAGAGAAACAGAATTCCTCAGACATCAAGAAGAGGACTCTTGAATTCTGTCTCTCATGAGAGAACTTGGCTACCCAAGCACAAACTTATCAGAACCTTTTGGGTGAGCCAAAGCAATCCTCCATGTACCTAAGGTAGAGGTATACAATAGTAAAATCTCCTACTCTATTATAGTAACATCTATTGAGATTTTTGAGATTTTACATTTTGTAACCTTAGGAATGAACATTGAACTGTATGTTGAAAGTAAATTGCAAAATATTTACAATGTTCATAACTTAGCTCTGATATACATGCATATTGATTTGGAAAAGAATATATATATATATATATATCCTTGTGCATGTAATCATGATTAATTCACTATGCTCAACTATCTTGAATTGATTTCATCTTTTGAAGCATGTGAATTATGCTGTTCATACCTACGAACTAACCATGAGCAGATCCATATGAATTTGGATACTGAGAAAAGAAAAAGAATTACAGTTTTGTAGGTAAAAAGGAGAGAAAGCTCCAAGACTATGATCTACATGGAAATTTATTCAAGTCTTGATGAGCTAAACTTCATGCTTAGATTTTGGTGTTGAACCAGTAAAAGAAAATATCAACATTATTCTGCCAAAATCAAGCTACTGCATGGACAAGCGCAGACTGTTCAATCGATAGTAAAGATCACTATCGCTAGCATATGCAGGACAGCTAAGATTGAGCTGATTGCCATCAAAAGCACTATCGATAGCAACTCTCATTACCGATAGCAAGCTTCTGCCTAGACAAGTGCAGTTATGGTGATATCATTCTTATCATATTTTGAATGAATATAATTTTGTTGGGTAATGAATGCTTGTTCCTTATTCCATTAGCAATCAATCTATGTCATGAAATATCTGTCAGATTGCTATATGACTGAAGAATTGAAATTGTGCATAATTTATCCATTGTGAAGTTCTTATCCAAATTTTGTTTAGATTTCAACTCACCATGGTTCACAAAATCGCATTCACACATTTTTGAAAAATATGATCACCTCAATTGCATTTAAACTATCTTTGAGAATTGGAAGGTGATATCTATTATGAACCAAAAGTTGGAAATATTTCAAATCCATGCATTAAAGTTTTATTCCAAACTTCCATATGCTGTGTAGTGCCTAATCTGTGCTAACCTATTCTATGATGAGCTAAACTCTATGTCCAACAAATTAAACATCATTTGAGAAAGCTTTATGGCAAATGCTTAGGTTCTTGACCAGTTATTTGGACTAATGAGAGTGTGCTTCATTATTTAAAAATCTATACTTTCACTCTATTACTCAAATGCATTATCAGTCATTATCATCTCAGAGTATCTAGAGTCTCGTGCTTATCCTAGTATTGAATATTCATATCTCTCTGAACACAGCTCTAAAAGTCAAGAAAATCTCTAAGTCATATCAAAGTCATTATGTCTATCATGTCTATAGCACAAAGCCTTCCTTGTCATGCTATTATTCATAAGACTTTGGATATGTTCTCTAATCCTTAAAAGGTGAAGCATTTTGGCATATCTTCTTCATTGTTGACTTCCATCTCAATATTGCCAACCACTATTGCTAACTCCTCACCTAGCGACAGGAACCAAAGCACAGATTCCTACATGAGCTTTGGATGTTAAAACATTTGAAAAATGATTTTTAAACCTGCATCTCATTTATGCTTTATAATATCTTAAACCTATGCTGAGAAAATTATTTATGTTTTATGAAATATATTTGAATGTATACCTAAAAGCATAAGCAAATTGTTTCAAATCTTATCTTGAGTTTTCTATACTTTTACTGAATCATACTAATAATTTCAAAACAAGCGTGTATTTTTGAGTATGATTCTACAGGTTATGCAAAATGATTAAAGGCTATCATTGATTGAGCAAATAAAAGATGGCAAATTGAAGGAACTTGAAGTGGTCAAGATAACAAGCTCTGGCTGAAGATGAAACTGGCTACCTCAAGTATCCATTGTAGAATGCCCCTCCAATCTTGAATGAGCATTTCTATCCCTCACTCTTTATGTTGACAAATATCATTTTGGGTAGATTTGCCACTTGTTAATAATTGGATTTAGTTGCATAAAATTCATATCAATGACATTGCGCAAATATTAAAACTATTTTTACAAATTATCATTGATCATGAAAAATTATCAAATTATGCTTCATTTTAAGACACCTGAATCTGATGCTCACAGAAATCCCTTTTTGATCATTAACAGTTCAAGTAATAACCTTGCTCAACAATCATACTGAATAATTTCATTTGAGCCTAAAAGAACTTATGACACTTGTGAACTCTGTGCTACTCTGTGTCACATATTCTGTTCTTTAGAATTGACTTACCTTCAGAATCCATGAACTGATCTCATATGCATCAAAATTGTGATTTCGTGTTGAATAGATATTGGTGTCTAAATATATTGTTGTCACCACCTTGCATGATTAATATCAAACTTGCTCAATAGAATCTGTTCAGAATGTCAAATCTTAAGTTTTACAGAACTGACCCATCGATAGTGAGTTTCACTATCGCTAGCTGTATGCAGGACAAAAGTTGTTTGAGCAAAGATTGTCATCGCTAGCCAAAAGCGTTATCGATAGCAAAGTCAGCTATCGATAGATGGAAGGAGTAAGTGAACTGAAGTCTAAGTCACTCGCTCAGCGTGGGATCATGCCCGCTAGCGATAGCAGCTCATACTAGCGATAGCAAGTTACTTAATCGTCAGAATGCGAAACATTTAGCGAATATTCTTCATTAATGGTAAACTCTGATCTTATAAAAGTAGATCTTTTGCATTCTGCATTCATTATTTATCTGCATTTTCTCTTCTACTCCAAACCTCTCTAAGCATTCAAGCCTACCCTCTCTCTCAAAACCATAAACCCTTAAAATGGCCAGAACCAAAGTTCCAAGTGTGAGTGATGTTGAGGCAACCTCTAGCGCTAAACCCTCGTCTCAATTAGCTAGCAAGAGGTCCAGAACCCAGAAAGCTGTGTCTTTCTCCAAAGAAGTGGTTGAATCAGGCTCCAAGCAACAAAAGCGAACTTCCACTGATTTGCCTTACTCAGAAGAACCCCTCGAGGCTCCAAGCACCCTCTTCGCAAAACGAAAAACCCTAGATAGGGCCACAGTCTGGGTGGATTTGGAATATTTCAAACAGAATGGTTTCGACTTGGATGCATGGCTTTTACCCTACAAGAGATGGCTCAGTATTCAGAATGACTATAATGAGGAAGTGCTGAGGTCATTCTACTCAAGCATGAAAGCCAAACCAGAATATAAGAAATCAACGCTGATCAATATAGTGTTTGAGGCTTCTGTAAGAGGAAGGGGCATCTCCTTTAACTGGTTAGCTATCAACAAAATTCTGGGGATATTCGAAGCAGAATACAACAAATGGTATACCCCTGAACCCTACTCCAAAGAGGAACTTGAGGAAATCTATGAGATTGACTCCAACAAGCCAGCCAACATGCCTGTGGTCAACAGAATCTTACACTACGTTTATACCAGAATAATGACTCACAAGGCAGGGAATTTCAGCAGTTTTCCCAAGATAGATAATCCCTGGCTGGCTAATTTGTTTTCAAGGATCCCTCTCAATCCTGGCCAACTGGTGTCTCTGGAGCTCCACAGATTTCTATCTGATAAATCAACCAAGGGCCCTCTTCCCTATCCTCAGCTCATGTCATACATCCTGGAGTTCTCAAAGATCAAATCTCTAGGGGGAAGAGATAACAAAAAATGCAAACATCTTACTATCATCATACTCAGAAAAATGGGAATTCCTGTTAAAGCAAATGGTGCTAGTTCTGGTTCTGAAGCTTCTCATGCTCCTTCTACATCAGCTCAGTCTCAGCCTACTGAAGAAGAAACCCAATCTCAAAGGACTCCTCTCCCTACTCCTCCTGTTGTCAAGTCTTCCATTCTTTCAAATGATGCAATTGAAGAAATTATCTTCAGAAAGCAGAGTTGATGAAGCCTATTCTGGAGCTACAGACTCAGGTGAAGAATTTGGAAGATAATATATGCCTTGTCCCTGAATATGTCAAACAAAGGAGAATAGCTCCTCCATCTGAAGGTACTTCATCACATCATCATTCCCCTATCCTTTTTCATTCACCACCTTCTCATTCCTCTTCCCAACACTCACCTTCAAATTCTTCTAGTTCTTCTTTCTCTTCATCTCTCTCATTATCCATCTCCTCCCACCTTCAAACATCCTAGCCCTTCTCCTAGCGATAGCCACCATTCCCACACCAAAACACCTACACCTCCACCTTCACCTCAAACCAAAGTCCCAACACCTCCAGACACTCCTACCGCTAATCCTTCCCCTAGAGTTAGCCCACAAACACAAACCTCACCCTCCTCAAAAACCAAAGTCCCAACACCACCAACAACCCTATCGCTAGCCCCTTCCCTAGCGATAGCCCCCACACTTCACCACCAATACAGCCAACCTCTCTCGCTACCAACACCACAATCTCTTCTCAAATTCCTAACCAACCCTCGTCACCTACCCCTGCCAATGATGATGACAAAAAGGGGGAGAAACAAAGGGAGAAAAATGTGGAGACTTCCATAAGCGCTGAAGCAATCAATCTAAACATAACAGAAGAAGGCTTAGTGGAGGATGCATCTGATGAGGAAGACAACGCCACAAACATTCCTCCTAATAATGAAGTGCAAGAGGAAGACATGAGTATGGCCATGGTTCTATATGAGGAGGAGTTTCAACCAGTGTCTGTTAATCTGATTCCTCACTATATTCAACAAGCACAAGAGCTACATGAGCAAGTTGAAGAATTTCTAGAAAGAACTGATCAGTCTCAAAAGGAAAGAGAGGACAGAGATGCAGCAAAGGCAGAAACTGAATAGGAGAAAGAAGTGGATCCTATTCAGACTATCTCCCAGAACCTGGAATCTAGTGGAAAAGAAAAAGCATCAGAGGTCCAGTCTGCTCCTAAGGGAACAAGGATCAAGAAAACTGCTCCTAACCCTCCAGAAAAGAAAATTAGGGCAACCAAAGGGATTGTGATTGAAGAACCCAAGTCAGCCCCCAAGTCAACAAAAAGGAAAGCAGTGTCAAAGGGGAAAGGAAAATCAGCTAAGCCTCCTCCTAAGAAGAAACAGAAACAGCAGACATATCTTGATAAGATGCTGGAGAAGTTTAAGCCTTCCTCTCCTCTAAAGAAGAAGAAAGCTTCTGCTAAGAAGAAGAAGAAGACTGAGGTTGAGATTGTCTGAATTCTTGGAAGAGCCTTCAACTGATTCTGGGAGAATAAGCAGTGAGTCTGGAGATTATGAGTTAGACACATCAAATTGGAAGGATGATACTGAGTCTGACTAAAGAGCCTGAATCATTCCCTGAAGCCATTCTCATAAGCATCATACATAAATTGCATGTTTACCAGCTTTATAGTTTATGTTTATTATTTCTTTCTGCAATACATAAACTATAATTTCAACATATACGCACACTGACTTATCTCTATCAACTCTATTATTCTCTTTATCTTTTACTTATGTTTTGTCATCATCAAAAAGGGGGAGAATGTTAGAATCTTAAGTTTTGATGAAGACTGGCCCCATAAATAACATAAGTAAATAGAGTGTAAGTTACCTTTGAATTAAACAAGTAAAATCTGATAGGTAACATATCACTATTGCTAGAGTAAGAATATATCACAAATGAAAGGCTCAACTATAGCAGATGAAAACTTAGCAGAACACTAAAACTAATATCTCTATCGCTAAGTGTATCCCTATCGCTAATAGATAGAAAGGAATAGCAAATGAAGACTTGGAAATGAGAAGTTAATATCTATCGCTAAGAAATGTCCTATCGCTAGAAGTTCATTGATAACATGGACAAATGAAAGGAAAAATAACTAGTAGAAAAATGAACTTAGTCTTTGAACTAATGAAATCAAGCTAGCGATAACAAATGATTCTATCGATATCAGGATTAGCTATCGATATCTAAATACTTGAGTAAATAACATAAGATACTCAGATAGCAAATTCCTTGAGCTAATGAAAGCCACTAGCGATAATATAGATAACTATCGATAGAGAGATATCTGCTGAAACATCATAGCTAATAGTAATTGAGCTAATAAGTTGTCTAGCGATAACATGGTTAGCTATCGATAGAGGAATGATTGATGAAATAATCAGATAGCAAATACATTGTGAACTAAGCTAATATATTAGCTAATGAACTAAGCTTGCGATAACATCTACTGTGCATTACATAATTACTTGTTTAGCTAACAGCTCAAGTACAGGAATCATACTATGCAGTTAGCGATAGCAAAGCATGCTAGCGCTACTGAAAAAGCTGCTACGCAAGAAAAACGTTGCAGGTGTTCGTTACTCACTCTAGGCATGAACAGTTGAACCTAGAACAGAAGTTTGAATTAGATGAAGAATAGCAATTATTGCCAACGGCTATGGACCTCCAACGACTATATTCAAACGGTCACATGAAGCTGAAAGAAAAGGCAAGCTGTGAAGATATAAATAGATCAAGACTTGCTTCCAGAAAAGTAACGATGGAACAGGGCTTTATGCAGAATTGTAGACTACACTGATTGAGAGCAAAACCTAGTAAGCCCATAAATGAGGAAAGAATGTTGAGTCAAGTAAACTAGAAAAAGAGAGCTAGAGCACTTATTGTTCAATCTGTTAAGCTCTAGAATTGTAATTTCATTATATATTCCTCTGTACTTAAGTGTTTATCACAATCCGTTCATTAAGTGAACTTATTATCTGAAATCCTCTATTGTTTGAGGTTGTTCTAAAGCTTGGTGCTTTAAGAACAGGGTTATAACCTTACGGGTTGTAAGGGGGAGTGTTTAGAAAGAATTCTAAAACACTGTGAAAAGGTTGGCAGGTGATCCCGTAGTGTAAAACCTGTGGTAAAGGCTTCACAAGTGCCCAGCTAAACTTGTGGGTTGTAAAGGCTTCTCTTGTGCACGGTTTAAACAAGAGGATAGTGGAAATCTCAGGTGGAGCCTGAGGACTGGATGTAGGTCAGGGTTGATCGAACCAGGATAAATACTGTTTACATTATCTTTTCCCTTAACTCTCTTAGTTTCCAAGCATATCTACATTATATATCTCTTAGTGCATTTAACAGTTTTACAATACTCTCAGTGATAGACTAAAAAGGTTTTTGAAGATTGCCTTCATTGTGTTTAGGAAAGAGAAGATTTGAAAAGACTTTAAGTTTTATCCCATCACCCAATTCACCCCCCTCTTGGGTGACAGCCAGCACTTACACTTATTATTGGCTAAAGTATACTTTTGGTCCTTTATGTTTGCATCAAGTTTCATTTTAGTCCTTTATGTTTGAAAAGTATACTTTTGGTCCTTTATGTTTGCATCAAGTTTCATATTAGTTCTTTATTTTTGAAAAGTACACTTTTAGTCCTTTTTATCTAGCACTTTTAGTTTTATTTAATAGAAAATGTTGACTCACCAAATCTAAAAGGTAATTTTATAATTAATTGTGGATAAAAAATGCTTAAATTTAAATTTTTTTAATATAATCATTCTTATATTTTAAAAATTAGTCATTTTTTATCTACATTTAGTTATAGAATCACCTTTTAGATTTGATGAGTCAACATTTTCTGTTAAATGGAACTAACGATGTTAGCAAAAAAGGACTAAAAGTCTACCTTTCAAACATAAAGGACTAAAAGGAAACTTTGTGTAAACATAAAGGACTAAAAGTGTAATTTTCAAACATAAAGGACTAAAATGAAACTTAGTGTAAACATAAAAAAACTAAAAGTATACTTTTTTATTATATTATACGAATAGCACAAGGAAAACCGAACACAACTAGAAACTTCATGATTTTCTATAGGTTAGCAATGAAAATACTATTTTTGAAATCGTGAATCGAATCATATAGTGTATCATAAGATTCATAATCAATTATTAAGGATGACATAACTGTAATTTTCCAATAAGAAAACATAAGAAAATTGTAGATGTGAGCATTTAATGGCAAATAACACTTTATATATTTTATAAAACTAGCATTTAAAAAGTAAACATCATGGCAATGAACCAACAGGATTCAAAAGAATAAAAGTTCTCTAGCATGGGGATAAAGATACATCGAAACGAGTGATGAACCAACAGGATTCATGACCGATTCTGGCTTGTATCGCATGATTTAGGTGAGATATATGCATATAAAAGATACATCAATAGATTCATATCTTTCCCACCTATTTTCAAATAGAATCGTAAGATACGAATCGAGATTCATAAGATTCTGACTACCATTGTGAGTGAATGTGATAATTCAAAATTCCAACACCAACAAACTTAACTCTAGATCCCAACAAAACATATTCACTTTTGTTACACACAGTCAATAAAGATAGCAATGAAGACACTTCAGTGAAGAGCAGCAAAAACAATGCAAAGTTGTCCAACAACCAAACTACAGTCCAATTTCCACAAAAGTTCAAATTCCTTTGACACAACACCAAGAAGACTACAGCATGGTGCTTAAACTGAGAATAATCATGAGCACCAAATGTTCCTCTAAAAATTCCCAGTTTCAATCAAATTAATGGCACCCTGCACTACAATTTCTCCTCATTCAAAATTTATCATAAAGCAACATTAATTATTCCAATAAGCTATTCCAGAATCAAGTGAAGTTAAACAATTATTCTATCTTAATCTTACATTAATTCAGTCACCATTTTCAGCCACCAAGCAGAATAATTGAACAATAGAGGAACAAGGAAATCAAAAATCATTCCAATAGCCTTGACTCTATTGAAACAAAAACAGAGCATCAATGGGTGTCATTGTTAACCTCATGAAATTCATGCCATTTTAGCACATTTTCCTATAGTTCTTACACTTTTTGGGTGGATTTATACATATTTTGATGTACACATGATAGGAAAATGTGCCAAGTTCATATTTAGTTTAAAGTCATTGAATTCTTGATTTAAATGTGAATATTTTACCCTCTTTTTATCAACTTTGGCTTTTGTAGATTTCATTGCTTGTTAGGTGGTTGAAGCCAATCAATTAAGCCACATTTGAGTTGCATTTGAAGTTAAAATCAAGGAGCAAGAAGCGAAAAAGAAGATTTACAGCAATCAAGAAACCTGAAAAAAAGAGTCTGCAGAAAGTTATTGGCTGTAGCCAAAAGCACATGCGAAATTCCTGGCCGCAGCCAAATCCAGAAAAATTCCAGGTAGAGAGTTATTGGCCGTAGCCAACCAGTGCAGGAAAAATTCTTGACCGCAGCCAAAACTATTGACAGACTGCACAGTGAACAGCTCAGCTCAAAAATTAGGTTTTAAAACACCCTCATTTCACACAAAAACACATTCTTTCAACTTGGGCTTTCTTTGGGGGCTACTTGGGAGCATTTCTAAGCTAGGGCTTGAGGATTTTGAAGGGGATTCAAGTGGAGATTGAAGATTTGAAGAGATTCAATTTCATTTCCCTTGGTTTTTCTTGTTCTTCTCTCTTTCTTCTCTGAAATTTCTGCCATGGCTGTGTTTCTTTTCTAGATTTGTGTTTTTCACTCCATGAGTGGCTAAACTTCCATTCTAGGATTATTTTAAACCTTTGTATGGATTAAGACTTGATCCTTCCTCTCTTTTGGTAGTAAATGATATATATGTGTTGATTTTATCCTTCTCATCATGTTTCTAAGTGTTTGGCCACCATTTAGCTTGATTTGTTCATGTGGGTTTGACTTGATAGAGCTAATCCATGTGTAGAACTTGGTTAAAATCATGCTTGACTTGAAATTTACATGATAAATGGAAAGTTTGTTAGTAAAATAGAGATATCTTTACTAACCTTGCATTGTCACATTAGGGTTTGTTTTTAAAGGGGATTTTCATTATTTGTAGCAAGAGATTGCGCATTTTAATGAAAAGATAAACTTGATTTTGACTTGAGAGCTTAGTTAAGTGCATATGAACCCTAGACAAACACATATATTCATGGAAAATACCATTTGAGAGGGAGTTCTTCATGTCTTATGAAATACAAAGGGGATAAATAATCCTAGATCCCATTTAATCCTTGAAGTCAAAAGAACAATTATTTTTATCATTTTCTACTTTTTAGAAATAGATTTTCACCATTTCTTTACACAACCCAAAAATATTTTCTTAGTTCAACTTGATTGAAATCACTTAGTCTTTTTCTTGGTCAAAGATTTTAATCCAAATCTCCGTGGGAACGATACTTTATACTACTTGCGATCCGTGCACTTGTGATGAACGCTTGACAGCAAACAGTCATTTACATCCCCACATATAAAAACAACAACCAACATTCAACATCACCATTAATTCCTCTTCATCACTGAAACAGAGACCAAAACAGGGCAGGAAGAAAAGAAAATCAAACTCCACATGCAATCAAATCTATTAACTCAAATTTACTCCTAATCACATTTTATTAAGATTTAGTTCAGCTCTTGCTCAAAATTACAGTGACAGAATTAGAGAAAATCAAAATCTAACTCTAACTTTTGATGAAAGTTGAAATTTCTTTAGGGAATGACAATAACTAAACACTAGCTTTAAGTTAATCAGTCCAAAACCCCAAAAATCTCTCAAAAGCTTCGAACCACCCCCTCAGCTCGCTCGAAATCATACCAAAAGAGAGAGAAAATGGAGAGAAAAGGTTTACCTAAGACTTCCCCTAGGCTCCTGAGCTGCTCGCCATCGCCAAACCGTCCATCGCCGCTGCTGTTAGCCGCTGTCTAGGCTGAGAGAAAATGGAGATATTGTCACTTTGCTTATAACTATAGATATATTACCATTTTGCCCATTTGCTTATAACTATAGATATTCTCAACTAGGGGCAGATATTGTCATTTTCATTTACTCTTTCCCATCATGCCCTTCTTTGAAAATTTTAATTAATATTTCTCTTTCAATTTAATATGAATTTACTCCAAAAATAATTTCTCTAAATATGCTTCAATTTTTGAATTTATTTATAAGGCTTTTTAAAATTTAAGCAATACCCCAAGAATCTAAATATCCCCTTATTAACTCTATTTGAAATTTTGGGGTGTTACACAAGGGTATAAATGGGAAACAAATATTTATTACTATGAGTTTTGCATGTTACCTCTTATATTTTGAACAAAAAGGCTTGCCATATTATCTCTTATATTTTGGACCGAAGGGAGTATCTTTTGAAGTTATTAATCCCTTCTTCATCGGGACTTGGACTTGTTTTCTTCTCCTTTCCCTTATGTTCCTTTCTCTTATTCTCCTCATTCTCTTCCTCCCATTTATAATAGAACTTCTTGATGTGCGCTTTTCTTTCCAATATAATTGCACTAAAAACTTTAATAATTTTTTTATCTAATCATGCTTTTACCTCAATCATTAACGCCTTGAATTTTACTTCTCCCTTTAGATACTGAATGTGAAAAAGAAACACTTCAAAAAAACAGTTGATTTCTGACAGAATTTCAATGTTTTGACGAAATTTCTGACGGATTAGCCATGGAATCAAATTCTCGACAGTATTTTTTTGTAGCTAATTTTTCTATTGCTAATTAATTTAGTGATAGACATTTTGTTCTCTTAGAAATTACCAATGGAATTTTGTGGGTATTTAGCCATGGAAATTCCGTAAGAAGTTTAGCCACATTAATCACGGATTAGCCATGGAATTTCCATGAGTAAGTGGAGAATTATTTTTTAAATGCCATATGGCACACCGCCTCCGGCCGCCAACGGCCACATCATCATTGCCACATGTCCCTTCTTGTATCTATCACGTGTCACCTCCACAAATTGTCTGAAATTGTAACGAAGTGCAAACTTGAACCATTGACCTCTTACGTGTGTGCAAGTGCCTTAACCAATTGAGTTATGAAGACCCTATAATAATATTTGCAAACTATTATATATATAATATTTAAACTCCCACAATTATAATTATGTTTTATCTTATATATAATTTACATTATATTTAACTTAATATATTATGAAACATTTGTCAATTATTATTATATAATTTATCTATTAATAATTTTATTATTTTTAGATAAATTACTTTTTATATTCATATACTTTACATTATATTTATGTTATATAAATATTAGTACCAAAAATAAATAAAAAATTATATTATAATAATATATAATAATAATTAAAATAAAAATTTTATATAATAAAAGTAATTTAAAATAAAAACTCCTTGGTTCTTTACTATCTCTTTGAGAGTCAAAATTTGTGAGAAAACGAACGGATTGAGATGTTTTAGCCCCACTTTTAACTTAATTGAAAAAAATATCAGGCCCACCTCCTCTCACAAATATTATTTGAGTCTTTTCTTGATTTAAAAGCTCATATTTCTTCCAAACAGAAACAGTGGATTATCAAGGGGATGGAATTATGTACCTACATTAGAAGGCCATGGAGTTTTCTCCCACTCTTTATCTTCGCTTCAACCAAGACAGAGAGAAAATGAGTGTGCTTAAGTAGTCTTAAAATAATTCATCAACTCAATTTAATAAATATTCACATCCATCAAATAATATTATTTTATTAGCTTCTCTTGATCACATGACCAATATTTCATCTTCCATCCTCCCAAATAGTATAGATTTATCTTACACAAATACATTTTGAAGAATTTTGATCATCTATCTCACTTATGTTAGGTCTTCAATAATTCACATCTACTAGGGGCAGTAATTCCCCACATTTCTTCACGCCCAAAATTTGGTCTCTAAATATTTTTCATTAATTCTTAAGAAAATCCCTTGTTAATGTCATTGCAAAAGTAAAAAAATCCTATTAGCGACCGTATATTGTTTTTTTGTTAGTATTTTCTGATGGTTTACTGAGGAAATTTTCTTAGTAAAATTCTGTCACCAATTTTTGTCGCTAATTTGTAAGAAATTCTATTTATCAACAAAATAATTTTCTTTGGTGATTACCAATGAAAATTTTGACAATCACCTCCAAAATATTTTGATAGGAAAATTCATTTGAAATTACCTTCGGATTTCTAAAACAAAATTTTATCAGAAATTATTGACAGAATTCATCGATGGAATTCCATTGGTAATATTTTTTTAGGTCATTTATAATTTTATTAAAAGAATTTTCAAAAATATAACAAATTATTTAAATAATATATATATTCAAAATAATTTTATATCAAAACCAATATGTTAAAAAATTAAAAAATATATTTTTTGGCTAAAATTAAACCTAAAAATTTAATTTTTAATCATATATTACATAAAATAAAACTATGAATATCAAATAAAAATAAAAAGTAATATATATATATATATATTATCATTTATAATTTTAATCTTTCTGAATGAATAATATATTAGTTATTGATCAATAGTCTTAAAAAGTATAAGAAATAAAAATATTATGTTATATTAATTTATATAATATAATAAATAATTAAAATTAAAAGTATACATAATAAAAATAAATTTATATATAAAATTTTATATAAAAATAAAAATTCAAATAATTTATACATTCATAAATAAAATAAATATATATTAATTATTCTTATATTTGTAAGGAATAATAAATCTGAAATTTATTTAGTAATGTGTTAGATATATGTAATTTAAGGTATATATAATACGTAATATACTTATATTTTTATTTTTGAGTTGAAAAATACTATATATATATATATATATATTAAATTTCACAAATATGAATAATTGGTTCATCAAATGTCAACTAGCTAAGTACAGTAGCATAAGAGAGAGGTGATTCAACAAGATTTTTTAGGATAAATTGTTTGTTTTTAGGCATAAAAACCATTTTTATAAATTTACATTAACCTCATGATTTTCATTACTTTTTTATAATTAGTTTTTGCTTCTTGGTACTTCTCAATAGTAAATTTGGCAAAACACCCTTTTTAAGCCAAATTTCAATAATTAAAGCATGATGATGTGGCACATTATGGGCTTTTGGATTAATTTGGAAGGCCAATATTGATGCCCTTGAGGGACAATGAGAGAGAGCATCCAGCCCCTATAAGTTTCAGAAATTGAGTACTTTTTTTCAAACCATTTATTATGTGCTTAACCTTTATTTAAGAAGGTCAAATACTACTATCATTACATCTCTTTAGTGTTAGAATCTTAAGTTTTGATGAGAACTTGACCCATAGATAACATAAGTAAATTGAACAGATAACGTATAACTCAGTCTAAAATGGATTAAGATAAGAATTATGTTATATATAGGACCAAGTGTAGGATACAGATACCCTATCGCTAATGCTTCAACCTATCGCTAGCAGATGGAAAGCTTAGGGTAACATTAGCTAATGAGGACTTAGCAGTAATCTGATGAAGACAATACCCCTATCGCTAATATAAAGAATTGAGCTAGCTTAAGCAAAGAACAATATATCACTATCGCTAAAATATGCCTCTATCGCTAAGGTCCCATAAACAACATGGATATCACAAGGGAAAATATTAGAACAGCTAGCAAAGAGAACTAGCGATAACAAGATCAGCTATCGATAGTAGAACACTTGAGATAACCTACAGATAGCTAATACATTGAGCAAATAAACTGAACTAGCGATAACATGGTCACTAGTGATAAGGAGATCAGTTATCAATAGGAAATCACTTTATTGAAATAACTTAGACATTCTGATAGCTAATATATTGTTTGTACACAGAGCTAATGAATTTCTCTAGCGATAACACCATCTGTGCTTCACTCGAATACTTGTTTAGCAAATGGCTAAGTACAGGACTCACTCTATGAAGTTAGCAATAGCTTGGGATGCTAGCGCTACTGAAAAAGCTGCTACACAAGTACAATGCTGCAAGTAGTTGTTAGACACTGTCCCTATCTCTCATAGCTCATCTTCTGCAAGAATTAATTGAAGCAAGAGAAGAAAGACAACTAAAATGAAGACCAACATTAAGTGCCAACGGCTAGGAGCTTCCAACGGACATATTCAAACGGATTCATAAAGCTGAAAGAAAAAGGGCAAAACGATGAAGAGATATAAATATCAAGACTTGAGCATTTATGAAGAAGAGAACAAACTGACGAACATTTATTCATTATTCTTACCTACTCTCTGCTCAAAGTAGTATTACTCTTAGTGAGTTTATTTGTACTTCAGTGATTATCAAAATCTGTTCATTAAATGAACTCATTTATTGAAATCCTCTACTGTTTGAGGTTGTTCTAAAGTCTGGGACTGTAGAACAGGGTTGTATTCTTACAACTTGTAAGGGGGAGTGTTTAGAGGTAGTCTAAAGCTCTGTTTTGTAAAGGTTGGCAGGTGAACCCGTATTGTAAAACCTGTGGATTAGTACCCAACGAGTAGTTGGAGAACTAGACGTAGGCAGTGTTTGGCCGAATCAGTATAAAGGATTGTCATTGAGTTTACAGCTTAATTTTTAAATAGCACAATGCACCCCCCCCTCTTGTGTATTTTGCCATTCACATTTAGAATATTTACGTGATTTCCAGTTAATTAAGTTTAACAGCCTTCTTATTTCAAGATACTTGAACTTCTAGGCTCAAAATTAAGATATGGCACCACTATAACCTAACCCGGTAAGTATATCAACCCCACATATGTTGTTTATATAAATAAAAGAAAGAAAAATGCATAAACATTTTAGTTCTAATAACCAAGGTTATTATATCCGGATTGACCTCTAAACTGGTTCAGACAATGTGTTAAGGATTGTTGAGTCAAACTAAAGTCAACCTGGAAGTGAAACCAGTAAAGAATAAGAAATTTTAATTTATCATTATACCATTCAAATGCTAAATATCAATAAGTAATCATATTTGGTAATATTCATAGCTGCGCGAATCAAACGCCCTTCTCCTATTCCATAATATTGAATCAGACCCCACCCACCTGATTCAATCCATCCCATAACACGTCACCCTCACCACCTCCATCCAAACAATTCACCTCAATTCCTTTCTCCAATTTCACTCACGGTCCCACATCCAACAAACCCAACAATACCTATCAAATTTGCTTCATGGCCGTGGTTTTAAAAATAGAATTGCGAAGAACGGACTCTGCCATGGAAGCTTGAGCTAATTGGGAAGTAATTTAGGAGGAGTATGGAGGAAGCTACAGCTTAAGGTTTGCATTTGAAGACTATTGCAGAGAATTTGTCCTTTATCTTTTTAATTAGACACTTAGGATTATTTAATTTTAAATAATTTTGGGTTGTAATTTTTGAGATTATTCTAGTTCTAGATTAAAGACTCAATTATTTTGTAGATTGAATTGATAATTGGATTCTATTTGTGCTTTATTAATTGTTGGATTTTATATTTAAAAACCCTTACATTGCAATTAAGTTTATAATTGAGTTTTCACTATTAATTTAATTGTCAGTGTAGATTATATTGCAAATTTGGGTTTTTATCACTTGATTGTTTGATTGAGTGATAGATTATTTGATTGTTTAATTAGATAATCCAAAATATAATTTCCACAATTACTTTAATTAAGCTATATTGGTTTTAATAGACTTAATTAACCAACTCTTAGTCCATTATGAGTTTTCTGGTGGAATATGAGGTATTGTGTGAGGGTTTCCCATGCAATACATAATTAATTAGATATGTTAATTCCAATATCGTGTATCTCCCTTTTGTCTAATTAATTTATTTAGGCTAAGAAAGTTGATTCCATGTTATCCCTAAATTGCTCCCATTCACCGTAACTGAATCAGATTTAAAATTCATTTTCTTTGTTAATTATTAATTAGTTTCTTTAATTTTAATTTTAATTTTTCGTCATAAAAAAACCCCCAAAAATTACCTTTGCATTCATATAGGTTTGTTTCATTCTTATTTAGGATTTAGATTTGCATTCTAATTTAGGTCCATTTTTATCACCTAACTTTTAATCAAAAAGAAAAACCCATAGATTACTCATTGGGAATGACCTAGGTTGCCACTAGATTACATTATTAATTGGACCTAGTTTAATGATTGCTTTAGCGACAAAAGCAAGCTTATCAATTCCAACAGAAGTGAAGTTGGATTGATATTTAAAAAGAAAAAGTTTTAAATTTTTCATATTTTTAGGCTTTTAGCATTGAAAAGTGTTTATAATTCAATTAAAATGCTTTAAGCATAGTAGAAAAATTAGGTGTTACATATGGTCAGGTCATGCCCTTAGCCCATGCATCTGTGGTATATTACCATTATTATCTACCCTAACCTAGTCTACACAAAATTCCGATGTATCATGTAACAACCTAGAAATTTATTGAATAAAAAAGACATAATAATTGAATATTTTAATGAATCATTGAGTCAGTAATAGAAAAATATATGGTAGGAATAAAAGATAACCATATTTCTTGTTTATATTTATACCCAAAGATGTAAGTTTAGGGTAAAAGTTGAATTGGGAATTATGAGAAACTTGATCACTCATGTGTCCTCTATATCTTATCTGGGTGCTACTTGCAAAATAATAGGGATGAAAACAAGAAGAAGAAGAAGCTATTTTTATCATAATGATTAGATAAAGGGCAAATATCTAAAATAAATATAAACTAGCTATAAAATTGAAAATAATTTAAAGTCAAGCTAAAATTTATTTTCCGGTTAAAATGATAGAACAAGTTATTTCTTATTTTATTTTTAACAATATGAAGCAAATGCATCAAAATGAAAATCAATCCTAATTATCTAATTTTATGCTCTATGGTCGGACCCCTGTAATGCATAGAAGAAAAACAAAATAACATGGGACATTTTCTATTATAATGCTCTTGTATGTTTTAGGGAAAGAAATTAAAAAAAATAATAAACAGAGGAATCAGATTTTTCACCAAATCCCTTCATCTCCTCTTCCTTATTAACTGATACCGGAAAAAAAAAAAATTTCGGCTTCTTGAACCTTCATGAGCGTTCTCTTCTTCTCCATTTGGTGTTCGCATTCTTTTACTGCCATCCTACCCTTCTATCCCATTTTTTCCGTGGCTGCTCTGTATTTGGATTTGTGCAGTAAGGATGCTGAATCTTCTCATTTTTCCCTCTTCCTCTGTTTTAACGCCATTACTGTATGGGTGTGATAAGAATGTCATCTTCACTGCTTTGTTTCATCTCTTGTCTTGGCTGTAGGGTATGTATGTATACTTCTTTTGTTTATTCTCCCTCATTTGATTTTCGATTGGCCATTTTCTTTTTATTTTGGGAAGATGGTTTTCCTTCTCCGATGATATGGTGCGGTAATTATATGTATTATTGCTTTACAATTTATGATTGGTATTTGAGTTGACCTGCATCTAATTTTGGTAATTAAATAAAGTTGGATTAAAGCTATAAGTACAAAGTTCATGGCTGTGATTTTGATAAAAGCATTGTTTCACAACTTGGAAAACTTTTAAATGCACATTAGGTGTACGATAAAATGTCTGATAAGAGAATTTGAATCTAGATTTTGGTATTGAATTGAATAGTGAGATTTTTGTGAAACTACTGTGATGTTTGAAGTTGCTTAATTAGAAATATGATAAGATGATTGTTTTATGACCTTGCTTTCACATGTGGTGCTTATAAAATTGAGTAGATAAAGCATCTAGTTAAAGTAAGATTGTTCAAGTTTATGAGATGATTTTAAGTAATTGATATGTGGTGTTTGATTATATGCTTGGAAGGAAATTCTTATGGAAGTGAGAATGAAATCTTTCAGTGACATGGTTGAATAAAGTATTATAAAAAATTAGGTATTGTTCTACATTGAGATTTGGTTATGCTTGTTCATCTTCATGCGATGATTTGGGATGTCTATGAGTTGGTTGATTGTGCTTGTTAAGTTGAATATTGTTGATAAAGGATTTAACCAACATAAGTTTAAACTATAAATTTTCAGATATTGATTATGAGGTTGTGAGTGTGTTTTGGTATGGAAGCATTTGATTTTTTATAAATCCAATAAAATAGATGGTCTTGGATCTGATATGAGCATGAAATTGTGTGGGTGTATTGTTTATATTGTTGGTATTGTTATCTGAAACAACTCATAAAATTTGAGATGATATCTAGATATCATACTAGTTAAGTTCATGTAGAGTCATCACTGGAATAACAACAATTTTGTTTTGGACATTAGGGGACTAAAGAATGAATATAGGTAGGAAGCTGCTAAATAAAAGTAAATTATATATTTGGGTCTTGGGAGCGAACAGGTGAGTGAATAACGTCACATTCTAATTATATTATTGGCATGTTTATTGATAGTCATATTTTTACTAATTCTTATATTTTAATTTTATTACCGCATAACAATTTCTTTAATGAAAATTTGTTAGAATAATCTTAGCTTCGCATCACTATCAAAATGAGTAAATGATGTGATTTTTGTTTAGAAATATGGTGAATTATGCCTATGAAAAATGATATTTATGATATGGACTTGATGCATGCTTGCAAGTAGTTTTGAGATATTATTTATGTACCTGTGAATGGCAAAATGCATAAGAGGGGGGGTGAATTGTGCTATTCAAAAATTAAACTGTAAACTCAATGACAATCCTTTATACTGGTTCGGCCAAACACTGCCCACGTCCAGTTCTCCAACTCCTCGTTGGGTTCCACTAATACACAGGTTTCACAACACGGGTTCACCTGCCAACCTTTACAAAACAGAGCTTTCGACTTCCTCTAAACGCTCCCCCTTACAAGTTGTAAGAATACAAACCTATTCTTAAGTCCCAGACTTTAAAAAAACCTCAAACAGTAGAGGATTCCAATAAATGAGTTCACTTAATGAATAGATTTTGATAAATACTGAAGTACAAATAAACTCACTAAGAGTAATAAAGCTTTTAGCAAAGAGTAGATAAGAATAATGAATGTAAGTTCGTCAGTTTGTTCTCTACTACATAAATGCTCAAGTCTTGGTATTTATATCTCTTCACAATTTTTGCCTTTTTCTTTCAGCTTTATGAATCCGTTTGAAGATGTCCGTTGGAAGCTCCTAGCCGTTGGCACTTAATGCTGGTCTTTATTTTAGTCTTCTTTCTTCTCTTGCTTCATTTAATTCTTGCAGAAGATGAGCTATGTGAGATAGGGACAGTGTCTAACAACTACCTGCAACATTGTACTTGCGTAGCAGCTTTTTCAGTAGTGCTAGCATTCCAAGCTATCGCTAGCTTCATAGTGTGAGTCTTGCACTTAAGCTGTTAGCTAAACAAGTATTCATGTGAAGAACAGTAGGTGTTATTGCTAGTGAATTTCATTAGCTCAATGTATTTAGCTATCTGGTGTTCTAAGTTATTTCAACAAGTGATCTTCTATCGATAGGTGATTTCCTTATCGCTAGTGACTATGTTATCGCTAGCTCAATTCATTAACTCAATGTATTTGCTATCTGAAGATTATCTAAGTGTTATACCATCGATAGCTGTTTCTGTTATCGCTAGTTATCTTTGCTAGCTGAACTGGCTTTCTGTTGTTCAAGTTAACTATGAGGTCTTAGTGATAGAGACACATTGTTTTTCTTAGGCTAGCTCATATCTTTATATTAGCGATAGAGAATGCTTTAGCAATAGAAGTATTGCCTTTCTTCAGATTATTGCTAAGTCTTCATTAACTAATGTTATCCTTTTCTTTCATCTGTTAGCGATAGGTTATTGGCCTAGCGATAGTGTATCTGTTATCTATAGGATTTTACTTGTTCAATGTTCAGATAACCTACACCATTTTCCTTAGTCATATATCATGATTCTTATCTCAATTCATTCTAGACTAAGTTATATGTTATCTGTTCAATTTACTTATGTTATCTATGGGTCCAATCCTCATCAAAACTTAAGATTCTAATAGTACCTACATGCTGGGATCCTTGACTAACAACTACTCCTTGTGATATTTGATTCTTTGATCTTTACAATTAGAAATAGTAAACTGATCCCATGTGATAACTCCTAGAAATTCATGTTATTTGAGTATATTTGTCTTGAGGTTTTGTCTATTATTTATACATTTTGGATACTCAAGAGGGAAAAATGCTCATTTGATTTTCGGTTGCACATTATTGTATATTTATGTAGATTTTGATTGTTTTTATAGTTAGTTTCTTATGTTGTTGTATATAATTTGTGTAGGAATAATTTGAAGCAATAAACAAGAGATTTTAGCCCTCCACCAAGCTCCCAAGTGAACAAAAATAAGAAGAAGCCAAAGCAGCTCAAAGAATAAAGAAAAGAAAGGCAAAGCAGGCGAAGTGCATCTGCCTCTGCCCCTATTTTGGAGAGCTCGCCGCGGCGAAAGCCACGGCGAGCGTCTCTCATTTCTGGATTTTTTGGACTTCGCCGTGGCTCTCGCCGCGGCGAAGTGACGGCGAACTTCGTATTTCTGCGCGTTTTGGACAGAACAGGGGCGCGTTTTGACTGATATAAAAGCTAGGGCTTCGTTGTGAGCCCTCATTCTTCGACTTCTGGGCATATTTTGGGCGTGTTTGGCTCTGCTAGGGCTTGGAGATTGGTGGGATTTGGCTTGGGCTCGAAGCTTCAAAGAGATTTGGGCTTCCTCTCTTGGTTTATCTCTTCCTTCTTCATTCTCTTATCTTGTTCTGATTTGTAATGTTGTATATACATGCTCCCTTGGAGTTGTAGAACATGAGTAGCTAAATACTTTGATTCTAGGATTATTTTGAACCCTTGTATGTATTGATTCTTGATTCCTCCCCTTGATTTGTGATTAATGATATCTATGTGCTTATTTTACCCCGTTCTTAATGCTTCTAAGTGCTTGATCACCATTTAGATGTTGTGTTCGCTTGATTTATGACTCGAGAGAGCTAGGTTGAGTGTAGAACTTGGGTAAAGTAGTGCAAGAACCGGAAGTTTGCGTGACAAACGGATGGTTTTGTTGGTAAGATAGAGATATACTTGCTAGCCTTGCATAGTCACATTAGGGTTGGAGCTTGATAATTGGGATTTATTAAATTGTGGCAAGAGATTGTGCAATTAATAAGACTAAACACTTGTTCTTGACTTGAGAGAGCATTACAAGTACTCTATGAACCCTAGATTAGCACGTGGTTTCGTTGAGAGCTTCTTTGAGGGGAGGTTAATTGAGTTTTAAGAAGTACAAGGGGATAGATAATCTTAGGACTCATTTTATCCCTGAAGTTGGAGAATCACTTGTTTATAGTTTTATTTTCACTTTATTTTCTTATTTAATTTTCAATCTCAACATTTGTGTCACTCAAATTGGGCAAGAGTGTAATAATCATTGTTTGACCGGGTTTTGGACAAATCCCCGTGGGAACGATACTTTACACACTACTTTATTACTTGGCGCGACCCGTGCACTTGCGGCGCAGGGTGAACACCATGCATGCTTGAAACTTGTTTTTTATGAAATGACTGAATACAGAACGCTGGTTGCTAACAGCAGTACTGTTAGTCCTTGATCTACCATGGTTAACCTCGAGCTCGTTTGACATTCGTGGGCACAATACTTATGCTTGATAATCATGAGACTCGTTCTCACGCTTGTTATTTGTGGGTTTTGTACCTGATCTTGTTTCGTGACCTCATGCTGCGCTTGCTTGGTTACTTACCCTCGTGGACTGTGTGTCCACACTTGTGTTCGTGGCCTCAAGCTTTGTTTGGTTAGTTACCCTCGTGGACTGTGTGTCCACGCTTGTTATCATTCTGTTGAAGTTCTACAAGAAGACGAAATTTGGGAATTGCTTGTTACGTTAATTCTGTTGAACAAGCTATTTTTCCATTCTTGGCATTATTATATTAAGATCTTTTATATAGTTTCATTTATATTTATGATGGAATAATATAGGAATTTAAATTTATTGCCATATTGATATGATCCATAGTTAAATCCATTTAAATACTTTCTTCATTACTTTATTTTTTTTCTTTAAATAGGACGTTATTCACCGGAAAATATTTTGGTCTCAGACAATGTAGCCGATTCTATACTCCTGACAATCATTGAAAGACTTTTGTGCTAAATTGGAGTTGAAGCATAGTCTTGAAAGACCTCCATCTCAATGTAAAGTCCAAACTTATGTACTATTGTTACTATTTCGTAAATTTCTTTTAGGTGCTCCACGTAAACTATAGTTATGATCCTAGCCTTCCTTATACATGATATATACTTGTTAGTACAGAATAGAGTTCCTTATGTGAATTGTTACTATTTATGTGTGTACTGTTGTAGGACATTCAGGAGGTCATACTTGCATAGAAGGCTTAAGGGATGTGGGTTTATCTCATATTTCTAGTCTGTCACACCTCAATTTTAGGGGCATGACATATCTTATGAACAAAATAGGGAGCATTGCATTCAAGTTCCAAAGAAGATAACTAATATCAAACAAGTCCCAATGACTTGTTAATGACACTTTTTTACTTGCTAACAATGTCATTTTGAGTTGTCATTGACAAGTTATGGGACTTCTTTAATAATAATTCTTTTCTTTAGGACCTGAAAGCAATTTTTGAAAAAAAATATATATAAGTTTTTCCAACGGACATTTTTCTAGGTGTACTTTGGAAAGTTTTGTTTTAAACAAGCCCCTTCATCTGTTGTTCTTTAGTCACTCAAATGCTTTCTATCTCTCTGAAAGTTTAAAAGTACCAAAAAAATGCTTCATAATTCGAATTTCAGATCTCAGAGTTTTTCTTTTAAAGTTCTTGTTTTGTTTCTGCTTTCTTCTTTGTCTCTCACATAATCTATACCTATGCACTAGTTCGTTTCTTTATTTTTTTGTCAAAATGATCTTGTCGTAACAAAATCACAACCCTTGACGTTTTTCCTATCTTCTTCTACTTCACTTCATTTGTCCAGTCATTTTCTCTCCATCGGCATTTAGAAAAGGTAAATTGAGTGACCGAGTTACTGTCAAGCTACGCCAAGTCGCCACCACTCTAAGTTAGTGTCTCAACCGAACTGGCATGGTGACCGAATTGTCAAGTTCCGAGTTGACCTGGTCAAAAATGTAAATAAGCATGTAAATAACATGCTATTGAATCAAAACTGGAAAATAATACAATTTTTGAAGACCGAATGTATAATTTTTTTCACAACCGAACATTACTTGATTAAGTCTTTAGAATAATTTCCATCACATATTTCATTTTAATGGAAACCTCTATGGTGCCAATACAAGGAAAAGTACTAGTATTACACTATCTGTCACTACCACAGAAAACACCTATACCGGCGCTTTTTTGACCCCTATAGCGGCGCTTATGAAGTGCCGCTATAGCTAGCGCCGCAATAGGTCACGTGACCTATACCGTCACTTACAAAACGCCGGTATAGGCCTCTCTATAGCGGCGCTTTATTACCCAAAAAACGCCGGTATAGGTATCTTTTAATTAAGTTTTTAACTGAAACTGAATAGGCCTATACCGGCGCTTTTTAAAAAAGCGCCGGTATAGGCACATCTATACCGGCGCTTTCTGTAAAAAGCGCCGGTATAGGTACATCTATACCAGCTATACCGGCACTTTCTGTAAAAAGCGCCGGTATAGGCCCATATATACCGGCGCTTTTTTTAAAAAGCGCCGGTATAGGTTATCTATAGCGGCGCTTTTCGTAAAAAGCGCCGGTATAGGTTATATTTTTTTAAAATATACAATTTGTTTTTTAATTCACACCCACCTGCATCATTGCAAAAATTCCAGCAATTCTATACAATTCCAGGCAGTCCACACACACCAGTAACTCAAACAGAGAAGAATATGTACAATAAGACCAAAAGTTATATTGTTCAGTTAGGAAAATAAACATGCATACTACTAGTCAGGCTGTCCAATTTGAGAGAACAGAGGGTGTACATAACTACACCATTCTTCAATTAGCGCTTTCATCTTCTCCCTTGACAACATGAAGCAACGTGTGTCTGGGTAATACTGCGTATAGAAATTTAAATGACAATTAAATTTACTTGAAATCTAACAAGTACAAACACTTAGATTAGGGAAAATATAAAACTTACTGTCAATGGGATGTTATCTCGATCACGTGATATGATATCCCTCATATAATACATGACATAGTATCCACAGTCGTTGTCATTGGGTTGATATGGGCACTGTAACAAAAAATACAGAATATCATATAAGAGCAGTTACGTTATGGTTTAAGTAACGATTGTTTGAAAAATTGAATAACTTGTAAAACCTGAACTTTGAGCCACGGATAAGCATCTTTCTGGTCATGGGCTTTGGAATAATTGTACCCATTAGCTGCCCGATAACTAGTCAATGCTCTAGAAACAAAACATATTAAATTAATTTTAGTAGCTTGGGTCGGTCATATAAAATGACAGATAATACAACACATTCAAATAATGTTGACATTCACTTACCCATTGAAGACACGCATCAAATCCGGGCGATTATCTGGTTCAGCAGATTCCACAGGATCCAAATAGTAAATAAGTGGATCCGGCTGAACTGTCGGATTTATGACAAGCAAAACCCAATGTAGCCTAAGACATTTTATAACGTTATGTCAGTATATATATCAATGATGATTGGAGCTAAGAATACGATGAAAGCTATCATGCTTATACACTTACCCTGTATTAATTGGAGCTAAGAATAAAGTTCTGCCTGTTGCCTTTAAAGTGAAATGCCTCTTAATCTCTTTGAACTGATCATCACGTTTCACACCCTCAATTTGTGTTATTAAATAAGGGTTTATAAATTTGAACGAGACATTGTCCTCGGAGACTATGACTTCTTCATGCAGGTGCCTTCAAAGAAACCATACAAACATCCAATTAGTGTAGAACTTATGACATTGAATGAAACCACAGTGGAAGCACATATATACCTAATCCATAAATTGATGACTGTAGCACTGACCTATCTTTCGTCAAGCACCTCCATGACCTGATCCCTAGAAAGAAGCTCATTGAAATTTGACTCGCCAAATATAAGCCTGTTGAATGGGATTGTGACAGTAGCATCGCGAGGTACGGTAGCTGCAAATGCTTGCAATCGAGCACGATTTAGCGTTTCAGCACTTGTATCTTGGATAACAGGAGCAGGCACTTTAACTTTCTTCTTGCCCTTTGCTTTTGTTGCCTATAAACCATATAAATAGAAACTTTCAAACATTCTTCCAATAAGAAGAGTGTTAGTTTAGATTAATTAGCAAATAACCACCTGTGACACGGGACCAGCTCGTGAACTCTTTTTCTTCAATTGAGCAGCTAGGGCACCGGTACCTTTTACACTAGCCACTTGTGCTTTCTTTCCCGGAGCCTCTATACCCTGTAAAAACTTATAAATAGTAAAAGAGCGTTATTCCAAAACAAAGAATGCTATTCTAAACGTTATTAGTAAATAACCACCTGTGGTATTGGCTCAATCAAACTGATGGGCCAAGCAACATATGCACCAACAACATCTGAGACCTTAGTCATCGCATCAGGAGTAGGGAATGGTAACGGTGCATCCCCGTTCAGGGAGAATTCAATCATAACCCTCAATGTATTTTCAGGCAACGGAGAATTGTGCAGGATCCTGTTTGAAGTGTTGAAGACCGTACTGATCGCAACTACTTCACTGAAAGATTGATCCCTATACAAGTTGCACCTTGATTCGCCCTACAAAAGAGTTGACAACGTTAGCTCCCAATCGATAATATAACAGTATCACTACAAGTTCATAAGTACAAAAGACAAGAATTACCTGAGGAATTTGAGCCCTAGGCATCGTACAGCTCTCCCTGATGCTTGGACTCGCACAGGAAGGAACGTTACCTTGTTGCATGAAGTTCGACATTTGTGATCCAACATTGTTACGCTGGAAAAATTCGAACATCAGATCTTGCCGTCTTTGCATTTCCTCATTCCTTCTTTGCTTTTCAAGCACAATCTCCCTCAGAGTATTGACTTCATCTTTCAACACAGAAACTTCGGTTTGTGTTACCCGCTTTTGGCGGCCAAAGTAAGCTGAAGGCGTGACTCCTATACCAGTGCCCCGAACACGGCCTGAATACTCAGGACGGTCAAGTGCTCTGCTGAGGATATAGCCTTGGCCAAATATGTTGACATCCTCGGCCGATTCTTGTGTTAACATTTCCTATAACAAGAAGGATTATTAGTTATTAAGTTAGGAAATTCACTAATAAAAAAATTACAAAGTCCAAGAGAATGACTTACACATCGTTCACGGACTCTTCTAACCTCTTCGTGAACGATGGTTCCGTCGCTTTTTGAGTGTCCTTTGATCCAGACCCTAAACCGTGGAGGGTTACCCTCTAAACCCTCTTCCTGAATCTGTCAAGGTAAAACAGGTGAACTTATAAATTAATTACATAAACATTAATTCACAATTTTAGAAGCAAAAGGGCGTTACTAACATACCATCTCGTACTCCAATTCTGGAAATGTTTTCCGGCCGCCTAAATAGGGATAAGCACAGCTTTTAGCCGCCTGGCTATTTTTTTCGCTTCTTTCCTGAAACTCCTCTGATAAGCGTGATTGCACAAATTCATCCCACTGTGCTTGAGTTATGACCCCTTCATATGTAGATGGGGGTGTTGGAACGACCTCCCCGTTTTCATCTCTCACATATAATGTCGACAAATCTGAACGGAAGTTTCTGTGTATTTTTGAAGCTTTCTTCATGACATAGTCCCTGTGAGTCTCATCGATATGAAACACAGTCTGTAGCAATAGAAATCATATTAAATTTGTTAGTTACAATGTTATCTATCATGAGGAAATTAAACTTAATTGTAAAAAAAAATAGCTTACCTGAACCTCTGACCAAATCTCATTACGTATTTTCTTGTTTACTTTTCTCCAATCTGTAATTGTAATAGGAACTTTATTACGAACAGTGCATCCAACGAAACCGGTAAGAGCCTTCGTACTCTTTCCAACTAGTTGGCCATTGTCGTTCCATACAAGGGCTGCCTTTTTTCCTTAGCTCTAAGTTTGAGGAGATCACGCATAATGGTCTTGCCACGATGAACTTGGTCCTCAACATGTGCTCTACCCTCATCAATAACTTGCTGGGCACTCTGTGGTGCTTCCTCCTCCTCAGGTACGTTTGGATCCATTGTCTTGTAAAATAATTAAACAATATATGATTTTAGTGCATGCATATGCATATAATGAAATAATTCGTAGTAAAAAATAATAAGAAAATACATACAAACTTAAATCATTATGATGGCATTCGACTCCTTTTTCTCATTGTTATATTATCCAAAATTGTTGGCTTCCTTTTTTTTGTGGGAGTTAGGGTTGTGTTGACCCAAATGCCTTCTTCATGGTCACCCCTTACATAAACAGGCTCATCTTCGTCATCATATCCTTCTGCATCAAAGTCTTCTGCCAGTAATGTATCAAAGGAAGGATCATCTTCAATCATATTCATATCTTCATCATTGCTTCCATCATCAACTTGTTCGGCATAATTTTTGTTCGACTGAATGACAACTGACCAATTCTTCTTAGAAGGATCTGCAATGTAAAAAATTTGTGCCGCTTGAGACGGTAGAATGTAAGGATCATCCTTATATCCAACTTTAGAAAGGTCAACCGATATAAACCCAAATTCATCTAACCGTCGTCCACTATTATTGTTAACCCACTGACAGCGGAACACAGGAACTCTGAACATGGTGTAATCTAACTCCCAGATGCAATCAATCACACCAAAGTATGACATCTGTGCATGGACGGGATTTGTATCCCTTGCACTAGATATATGCCATGCCTCGCCAACAACTGTGACTCCACTATTCTGCATTGTGCTTTTCTCATCCTGCCCTTTTGTATAGAATGTGTAACCATTGATTGCATAGGCAGTGTAAGCAAATGCGTGCAAACCCGGTCCTTTCGACAGCCAGAATACTCTTTCACAAACTGATCCAGCATTAAGCTCAAGCTGCTGACAAATACGCGCATTGAACCATCTAATGAAATGTTTGTTGTGCTCCTTTGTAATCAAATTCTCATTTCTATCACCGTGAATTTCCCGAAGAAGTTTTTTGTGTTCTTCAACAAATGGTTCAACCTCAGGAGTATTATGAAGAATATACAAGTGCGCCAGCTCCCTTTCAACATTCGAAATGCGTATTAAGTTGAACCCACTCATTCCTTTCCCAGTTAATCTCCCGTCGTGACGAGACTTGGGTAAACCAATAGGTTCAATATTTGATAGGTAATCTGCACACAAATCACTCGCTTCTTCAACGATGTATCGTTCAGCAATACACCCCTCTGGTCGATATCTATTTTTAACATACCCCTTTAAAACTTTCATGAACCGTTCAATTGGGTACATCCATCTCAAATAGACTGGGCCGCACAATTGAACCTCTTTGACCAAGTGTACTGTAAGATGAACCATGATGTCAAAGAATGAAGGGGGGAAATACATTTCAAGTTCGCACAGGATACAAACGATCTGTCTCTGCAAATCCTGCAACTTTGTTGTATCAACCAATTTACTACAAATGAGCTTGAAGAACATACAAAGTCTGGTGATCGTGCTACGCAATTTCTTAGGTAAAATGTTGCGTATGCCGACCGGTAAGAAATGTTGCATCAGGACGTGACAGTCATGAGATTTCAGGTTCTTCAATTTCAACTCTTTCATGGACACAAGGTTTTTTACATTTGAGGAGTAGCCCTCTGGAACTTTGATTCCATTCAGAAACTCACAAAATGATCTTTTCTCTTTCTTCGAAAGGGTGTAAGCTGCCGGAGGTAAATAGTGCGGTATCCTCTCTAGACAGGTGCTAACTCTTGTCTTATTCCCAACTTGACCATATCTAACCTCGAATTGACACCATCCTTACTTTTCCCATGCATATTCAGCAACGTGCCAATTAGATTATCACAGATGTTTTTTTCAATATGCATCACATCAAGAAAATGCCTAACATATAAGGACTTCCAATATGGGAGTTCGAAGAATATGGATCTCTTCTTCCAACCACTTGTCAACACATTTTTTGCGAAAGGCTTACCAAAATCATTCTCCAACGCCTTCACCTTTTCAAAAACGCTATTCCCGCTCAATGTCCTTGGTGGCCTACCTTCTTCTGAGTTCCCGTTAAACACCTTTTTCCACCTACGCCAACGATGTTGTAACGGTAAGAACCTCCGATGTCCCATGTACACATTTTTCTTACAATGATCCAGTCACATCGAATGGGTATCATCTTCACATATAAGGCACGCACCATATCCTTTGATGTTGTATCCGGACAAATTACCGTAGGCTGGGAAATCATTTATCATGCCAAAAAAGATGGCTCTCAAATTAAAACTTTCTTCCTTACAGCCATCAAAAACTATCTCACCCGAATTCCACATATACTTCAGGTCTTCAATCAATGGATCCAAGTAGACGTCTATATCGTTGCCGAGTTGTCTAGGCCCGGAAATAAGCATAGAAAGCATCATAAATTTGCGTTTCATGATTAAATTTGGGGGGAGTTTATATATCATCAAAATCACCGACCATGTGCTATGAGTACTACTCTGAACTCCATGCGGATTGATTCCATCGGTTGCTAATGCAAGCCGTAGGTTTCTTGGTTTTTCACCGAACTCAGGGTACTCATAATCAATTTTTTTCCATTGGGGGCCATCTGCGGGGTGCCTAAGCTTGGTGTCTTTAATCCTTTCATCGGCATGCCAAGTTAAAAGCTTTGCAACATCCGCATTATTGAACATGCGCCTGAATCTAGGAATGATCGGAAAGTACCACAAGACTTTAGAAGGACTCTTACCTTTCTTTCCATACCGCGACGTGTTGCATTTCGGACACTCCTCCAACAATGCATACTGATTTCGGAATAAAATACAGTCGTTGGGAGATGCATGTATTTTCTCATATTTCATACCGGTCGAGCGGAGAATTTGCTTTGCCTCGTATGTTTTCGAAGGGAGTACATTCGCTTCTGGAAGTATATCTCGCAGAACGGAAAGCAGTGCGGTGAAACTTGCATCACTCCAACCGTATCGCGCTTTCAAGTTATACAATTTAAGCACCACACTCAATCTTGTGTATTTGCTGCATCCCACATATAACGGCGTCTCTACATCACTCTTCAGAGTCTGAAATATTTCAGGATCCACCTCACCCACCACTTTCAACATTTCTTCAAGGTCATCGCTATCATCACACATATCTGTGTCAACTACATTTGAAGCGCTACTAACATCAGGTACCCGGTCTCCGCTAGAATACTCATACGTCTCACCATGCTTAGTCCAACGTGTATAAGATGGATCGATTCCATGACAAATTAAATGACCCAACAAGTCAAGAGGACGGAGACGCCTTCCATACAAACACGACATACAGGGGCATACAATTCTGTTAGCATTCTCTGCATGCTCAGCAGCAAATTCAATGAACTCTTTTGCTCCATCTATATATTCCCTTGAACGTCGATCACAAGACATCCATTTCCGATCCAACATTATAACCTACTAAAGGAAAACGTCGGTAAGATGTATATGACCTACTCATTAGGTAGCCACCTTACGATGTTACCTTACTTTCTTAACAAAAAATCGGCAGCATAACGGTTAAAAATGAACGTTCCCAGGCTCAAGGCCCTCTCTTTTTTACATAGAAATGGATTGCCAACTATATAAACAACATCAACTCAATATATCTCAACAGCCCACCACAACAGAATTCACAGAGTATTTATATTTATAGAGCATTAATAGTTCCACAAAACAAAAATTTCATACGAGTAAAATAAAACACCACACAATAAGATTCATCGGAATGTACCAAAACTCAATCATCTTATATGTCTCAGCCTGCTGAATTAAAGAAAAAAAAGATAAGACTTACTTCAAGGTCCTTTAGCTCAAAGTAAGGCCGCTAGCAACAATAGGATTCTTCACCTTCAAGTGTCGAGCAATAATCTGTAAATATTATAAGGAAAACAAAAAGCAAATAGATTTGATTTAACTCAACGTTCAAAGAAAACAAAAAGCAAGAGAGCAAATTGATATTTCCGTTCCATATGACTACATATCTTGATGGAGACTAAGGGAAAAGGCAGCACAATCCTAGAAACATAATCCTAATCTAAAATCTATGCTAGAAGAAAATAAAAGAGAGATTCCCCCAAACTTAACTACTATCTAATTAAACCTCAAAATAGCTTGCCACCAATGAAACAAATTCAATGTTCATTTTTTTTTCAATGACTCGATCCTCCTAAAAATCTCCAATCTGTTCAAGCTAATGACTAAAATCAGAAAATTTTAAAATGCTTCACAGTCCAATCTGTTCAAAGGTTTTCGGTTTTAATCAATCAAGATCATCCTTTAATGCAGCCCACAAGAGAAACAACTTCAAAATTAGCGACAACAATTCAGAGCAGCTTAAGAGTGAATTTAATCAGATTAAAAATTAGTGGCAGCCAGAAGAAACAGTCCAAACAACCCAAAATCAACTGATTAATCTAAATTTTATTTCCTCATCTAATCCTAACACAAAAACTAGAAACTAAACAATAAAGGGATTCAGAAATTTCTTACCCAAACCACAAACAGGGCAATTATACGACCAGTAATAGTAGTAGATTTCAGAACTTGTGAAAAGGAGTTCATTCCTACTATATATTTTGAATCAAAAGCAATTGGCAGGGAAAAAGAAATCTTAAACACAATTGCAGAAAAGATTGAAGAGACAAAAATGGAAGCAATTAGGACAAATAGAGAGAGAGAGAGAGTCACGATTACCTAAAGAGGAGGAACAAGCGAAAGTGGAATCCAGAACCAAAATGGCGAATCTCACGAAGAGGAATGGCAACAAGATCGCGAGAACGAGCACCAAAGGAAGCACCGTCCTCGCAGAAATCCGGCGACCTCCATTACTTCGGTTTCCTTTTTTCGCTTCAGGTGTGAGCTTCGTTAAAAATGACGGAGTGCGGCAACGGCGGGAATGAGAGGAGGCCGTCGGGTTTGAGCTGCTGGAGCCGGAGGGGAGGAGGAGGAGGCCGTCGGGTTTGAGAGGAGGCCGGGTTTGGGAGGATGGTGAGGTCGTGTGGGAGAGATAAGGGAAAGTGATGAGGACATAAACAAATTAAAAAAGCAAGGGGGGAGCACGACGGACTGGGTGAAAAATTGGAGGGAGAATTTCCCTCCAATTTTTCGCCTATACCGGCGCTTATTTGAAAAAGCGCCGGTATAGGGTACCTATACCGGCGCTTTTTCAAATAAGCGCCGGTATAGGTTTTTAAAATAAAAAAAAATAAAAAAGATGAACAACCTATACCGGCGCTTTGCGTAATAAGCGCCGGTATAGGGTCTTTAAATAAAATAAAAATAAAAAAAGATGAACAACCTATACCGGCGCTTTTTGTAATAAGCGCCGGTATAGGGTCTTTAAAATAAAAAAAAACAAAAAAAGATGAACAACCTATACCGGCGCTTTTTCAAATAAGCGCCGGTATAGGGTTTTCAAATAAAAATAAATAAAAAGAATATGAAGTGAAATCATATACCAGCGCTTTTATTAAGAAGCGCCGGTATAGGGTACCCTCTATTCCGGCACTTTTTGCTATAAGCGCCGGTATAGGCTCCTGTCTTATCTATACCGACGCTTTTTACTATAAGCGCCGGTATTGTTGCGTCGCAACAGGGTAATTCTATAGTAGTGTGTCACGTAGTTGGTGATTATGTATTTCAATGGAATGCAATATATGTAGCGCAGATTAGTTGAGTTCACCCCATCGTTCATATTGGTCACTTTGGACCGGGACGACTCAAAATGGTTACAAGTTAAAAGAAGGAGCCGTCAATAGTTGACTTAAGATTTGCAGAATCCAAGTATATTACTTGGGTGATGAGAAGATAGATACATCGATCATTATTATTATTCTTGAACGATTGAAGCATACAAATTGAAACTTTTGAAATTAGCTAGGGAAAATAATTGCAACTACATAAACACGTCACAACATTTATAACTGATCAATTACAACATGGCCAATTGTTGAATGTTAATGGGATAAGTGTAAGATTGAGAAGTGTATGAAATCTTAGCAAGTAAAATGTTGGCGACCTCAGTAGGATGAAAAGCATCCCAAAACAAGTACTTGGCTCTATCTTCACAAGGTTGTTGCAGAGGAAGGCATGTTATTTGTCCATTGTTTCTCCCCACTCCACAGCATCCTTTATCTATCACTTCAAATCCTGCACGTTGTTTATTAATTAGTTACTCTCTCCAAGTCTTTTTTAAAGATACAGATAATAGAATTTTATTGAATAAAAAAATGGTTAAAATTGTTCAAGGAAAATAAATATGTAAGCAAATTGTAACTGGTTATCCAAAATCACGGATATTCATGGAGAGAAAGCAAGTAAGTCATTATTGTCTCTTTTATAAATGGGACAAAAATAGAAAAATAATGCTAAAATCACAAATTACTGGGACAAAAATAGAAAATAATGCTAAAATATTAAGATAAAGTACTATTGTCTCTTTTATATTAGTAGAAATAGGGCATCTTTTAAAAATTTATTTTTAGAGGAATACATTAAACACTCTAATCAATCAGTATTTTCACAACTTCGAAACCCTATTACCTGCTAATATTCAATTTTATATTTTTTGTTTTTAAATTTTTAGTTAAACTATTGTTTCTTTTTCAAAGTTAATTTTCTTCCCAATCCATCAAGCTAGAAAGAGTGTTACAATTTAATATAATTAAAAATAGTTACATCTGGATTAGCCAACATAAGTTGAACTAGCTAGCTCAAATGACATTACACCAAATCCACTTCCTTTGATAATTGATTGAATGTAATTCAAATTTTCTATATTCACAAGAGTAAATTCCTATAATTAGAAAGTTATAGATGCATGCTTTAGTTCCCATATTTACTCATTTACAATTAAGTTTTGAGATTCGCAATTATGTATAATATGAACAACTAGCCAATCAATATGGGTATTAAAGTGTCGGTGGTAATTTTCTTATATGTAATTTTTTTTCCAAGCACATTAATTACGAATACGTAAATATAATATGTTGGGAATGACGAGATCAAGAGAGAATTACCATATGATGATCCATTGAGATACAAATGTTGACTGGTTTGATAGAAATCCAAGTATACAAACTTGGAACCAGGAAGTTGGCCATTATTGAAAGTCTGAACCAATCTGCGAAGGCCAGAGTTGAAGAAGGAGATGGCATTGTTGATCTTGTCATTGCATCCGCTTTTGTTGTTGTTGCTGCGGAAACGAGCAAGCTGATATGGAATGCACCCTATCTGCCCTACTGCTGTTACTATCACCTTGCGAGCTCCCAGCGAATACAATTGCTGATCTCAAATTCAAACCAACACCATAAATCATTAATCTCCTTGTAATCTATCTGGCTGAATCCATTTTTAAGCTGTATTTATTTTTCAATTTATTTCTGATAATTGGAAATATATTTACCATTCATTTGGAGCTGTCATTTAAGATGTGTAAAAGAGCTTGTTTGGTACGAGGAAAAAGGAGGGAGAATTTTTTAGTAGGATTTAAAATGATTAGAGAATTGAAAGTAGTTAAATTTTTTTAATGTTTCTTACTTTTTTATATTACATGTTTAGTTAACATGCTATAACCCATCTTTTCCAATTTTTTTAGATCCAAATCGCAAAATTTTTCCTCCCTCTATATCCGTTGTACCAAATAGCCCAAAGGAAGAGGTATATAAATGATAAAGTTATATAGTCTTAAAATTTTTAAAGCTCTGAGTTAAGATATAGTGTTAAGCTCATTTATATGATGTGATGACAAAGCAGACACCATGTGAAAATGAACAATTGGACTAATAATGAGGTGTTTTCTAGTAAATATGACACATTATGAGACTCACATCCAAATGGGTCTCAATTTACATATGGTCATGTGACATCATCTAACCCCGTCTTCAGAATAACATATTTTACTTAATGCTGTAGATGATTTGGCAAGTAAAAATGCCTAGCACAAAATAAAAGGCAAGCAAAAATGAATGATTAGGCTTAAAAGGTTAAATTATAAATCTTCTAATTAAATCCGTTGAATCATGTACAAATTATCTCATTAGCCTTTATAACTTAAAAATAATTCTTCTTGAGCTTTCAAAATCTGTATAGATAACTCAAAACTATTAATACCCTTAAACTTCAATATTGTGTGCATAAAACCCTCACAAACTTTAATTGATATGTAAAATACCCCCTGAATTCTTAGATATGAGCATACAAGTGATGTAGAAAATTAACCATACATGGGAGTTATTTTGCATAGATATAAAAGTTTTGGGGGTTCATTGTAAATTTTCAAAGGTTAGAGGGGTAATCTGTACATGGTTGAAAGTATAGGGAATTATGTATAATTTAGCTAGCTAAAAATGAGTAATTAAAAATGATAGGAGTACTAACTTACAGTTAACTGACGAGAGTAATCTTGAAGGAGAAGACTGGCAAAAGCTCTGGCAGTATAATCAGAACTGCTTGTATAAAACTCAGGCATGAAATAGTTGTTAAGGTAATCGTTGCTTCCCATCCCAGAAAAGAATATGCATTTGCTTAGATAGCTATTCATTGATGCGTTGTCTCCTCTGAAAAATCTACTCAACTCTCCCACTGTGTTTGCAAAATTTGCCACTTGTTCATTCATTGATGTGTGAGCACCCTGCAAATGTGTGTGTGTGTGTGTGTGTGTGTATCATTACTATTAGATATGCTTACCCAGGTGTATCAATTGTACTCCCACTGATCCTAAATGTATAAGCTAAATTGTCTATCTTACTTATTTTATTATAAACGTGTCTTGGCAACGATTTCTTCAAAATACCCTTTAATCATTTGCGCAAGGAAATATCATGGTGGAAAAATGATTATAAATCTATGAGGCAAAGCTTATTGAAGTTTTGCGTTTAGGATATATTTAGTAGGAAGTAAAAAGAGGAAGAATATTAATGATTTGAATTTTTTTTAAAAGAAGGAACTTGAATAAATAAGGTCAAAAAATTTTGATTGATTTTTCTCACTCTTCTATATATCTTATATTTTCAATTAAAAATAATATCTCGCTTATTCAATTCTTTGAAATTGAACTCATTAAAATTTCTCATCTCCTCACCCACCATTTCTTACTTGCCAACTGACCCCTAGTGTCAAAATAAAGCCATAAACTAATTTTCACATTTAGGATTTAGGAGCAGAGGAAAATAAAATTACAAATTAAAATTATAGGTTAAATATAAAATAAGAGTAAAAATGAAATTACCAGATTGGATCCAGTTTCTTCTCTGATGCCAGATGCTCCAGAAGCATAATTGACCCCTCTTAATAGTTGAGGTCCCCTTGTTCTTGAGTATTGTGGAATGTAATTTGGAAATCCCATGAGTTGAGCTGTATTATTCAAATACATTATGAAAGAAGATTTTTCATAAGAAAGTTATTTGTAAATTACTTGTAGGTCTAAAAAACAATTTACTCATAAGAAATCCTAAAATATTATTCATTTATAAGGACTCCTTAAACGAGGTTTAATTTTGGTCCATTAATTATATAAAGTGTATGTCTAGTCCTTTAACCTAGCTCCACACTAACCGAAAATTCCAATGAAAAAGTTTAGAATAATGACAACATTTTCAAATACTAGCATATTAAATTTAATTTCTAAAATAATAACTATTACTCCCTAGTCCCTATGTCTCTTATTATAAAATCAGGAGAACATAATTGTGTGATTAAAAATAATGAATATGTGAGAGAATGTATTTTTTCCCCAAATATTCCTTTATTTATAGGTAGGTAGGTAAGAGTTTGAAGGAGTTGGATTTCTCTCATAATTCTCTTTCTCATTATCTTCTCATAATCCCATATCTACCATTAGATCAAAAATATAAATAATTGATAACTAATACTTTATTCAACTTGTTAAAATATTTTTTAAATTAATATTTTTTAAAATGCAAGTTTACACAATCCAGATCAAAATTATCAGGTTGAAATTATTTATTTATCTATTAAAATATCATTAATTTATGAGATAATAAATCTGGACTATTCTTTTTTAAATCTAAACATGAAAGAGGCATTATGATAAGAAAATGGAAAGAAAATTATGAGAGGAATGTATCAATTAAGACAAAGTTTTACTTAAGGATTAGATAGGTAAAAATGCATTCAACATATAAAAAAAGCAAAGCGAATATGATAAAAAGGAATGAAGTAAAACATCATCACAAATGCTTTTAATTGATTTTTCTTATACTTTTATCCTCTTAGATAAAAAAAATCATTTTTCAAATATAACATCTCATAAAATATTATTATAATATTTCTAAAGTATAAATAAATAATAAATTTAAACAATTTAAATATAATCTGAATTCTGTACACCTGCATTATAAAACAATCTATAAATTATAAGACAATTGTTGAAATAATTTATAAATTACTTCAACAATTTTCTTTTACGTAATTCATGTTCGTGAACCGTCTTTTCTTTCTTTCTTTTTTAATCTAAATTGATGAAGAAGGGAATCTTATAGAAGAAAAGGAGCAAGGATATAATAAGAGCATCCGATCCAAATTAATTGACCAAACCAAAACCTTCTATAAAATTAAAATATAAAAAGTGCACATTGGCCTAATTAAAAATGAAGGTTACTTAGTTGGCCAAAAAAAAAAAATGAAGGTTACTTTATAACAATAAAAGAGATACAATTAAGAGCAAAATCTAAAGCTACGTACCTAAGGCATCAACATAAGTTCGACCATTGGTGAAGCGACCAGTGGGACCAAGAGGGAAGTCAATGCCATAAGGACGATAATTTGCCCTAGCAAGAGTGAGGATACCATTGTTATTGCCATTGTCAACCAGAGAATCTCCAAATATGAAAAAACATGGCACTTGTTGCTGTGGTGGACTGATCTGTGAGAACCCTCTCTCACTTAGCCAAACCCACGTACTCAAAACCAAACCCCAAACCACAACCATCTTTCTCATCTCTTTGTATGATTTGACTAATGATATAGTTCAATACAGTATTGTACATCCTGATAAATGTATATGTTACGCTTCTTATATATAACGTTCTGGCTTGAGGACATGATAGTGATAATAATGGAGTTCATGTGATGTCGATTGGTTTGAGAATGAAAAGAAAAGAAAGAAGAAGAAAGAAGAAGCTTTTTCAGTTGGGATTCACGTTTTGGATCAGTGATTACATTGTATACGCACTGTATCACGTGATTTCATTGCCTTGAAATTAAATTACTCACCGGAACATATACCTAAACCAGAAGCATGATAATTTTGTTTTTTTTAATGGCTGGTGACGCCTTGACGTGTTTGTGTGTATATATATGTGTATGTGTTTGGAAGTTAGAAAGCATAGACAAGATTTCCTGGCAAGTGATGTTAATGTTTGATGAAAAATTTGCATGGGCTTGAGAAAGCATGTATCCACAACGAGTGGTCGATACGGACGAAGATCTTAGATTGTATAAGGCATGTGTTATCTAGAAGAGTGCATTATGATAACACTTGGAGACAACATTGCCAAGTCGTTTTTCTCTCTCCTCATGCAACCACACCGTGCTTATACCAATTTAATCGTATGTTACAGACAAAATAAGGCTCCAAACACAATCTATATCAATGCAAACATTTGATGAGCTCACATTTTTTATATGGCTATTTGATAAGTCAAATTCGAGTACTTTTAAGATAAATGGTATTTTAGAGTTTCATACCTGTGATGGAAAATCATTCCCATATAGATTGTTTGGTAGAGCTGTGCATCAGGGTCAGGGACTTAAAAGGGTCGGCCTGAAAAGTTCAGGTAGTGTAAATATCCTTTTTTTAAAGCCCGGCCTATACACTATTTTTTAATATTTTTATATAGGAAAAAAAATTAAAGCAAAAAAATCGTTATCGTCAACATAAATATTAATTTTAATTTACAATACAAACACCAACAAGTAACAAACACTAAGAAATTATGAAGCAATGATAACCATTATCCATATTTTTAAATAAGTCACACAAAATATATGTATATCTATAATTAATTATTTTAATAAATATTGTCCATATTTATAAATACGTCACTCACTAATAAATTATCAAACAATGATAAATATTAGGAATTAGGCATTATGGTTTTTTACCTTTAATTAATTGTTTTATTTTGTAGTTGTTAATTTTTTTAAAAAAATATATATATATTTGAAAGGCTTAAAGGGCCGGCCCTCGGCCCTACAAGGCTAGCCCGTTAAGCTTGATTCCCTTTTGAAGCCTCCAAAATCAAAACCCGGCCCTCCAAGGGCCAGGGCCTAAAAGGGCCGGTTCGATGGGCTTGGCCCAAATTACCAGCTCTAGTGTTTGGCGGCAAGGAACTACTCCTTTTCTTTGGGGTCATTTTTCCCTCCTTTTCCCTTATCTTAACCATCCATTAAATCTGATGGTTGAAAAGATATCAAATATGATAACAAAAATTTCTTATATTCTCTCTCTCACCTCCTAGATTCTCGGCTATATTATCTCTTCATGATTTTTTCCTTTTCTATTCTCATTTTTCAGCCATTGGATCTTATGGATGATTAAAATTAGAGAAAATGAGGGGGAAAAGACCAAAAAAAAAAAGGAGTAGTTCCTTGCCCCGTAAATCGCTTCCTATCCTTTCAACGAACTAACTATCCATAATCTTTGAAAAATCTAAATTTTCCATTTTCATAGCCAGATTTTCATGGAACCAAACAAACTCATTCTTTTTTTTCTTCTGTTTTTGTCAGAAAACGACCACTCATTGTTTGCTCATTAAATGGCTTCTCTTTCCCTTTTTCCCCCTGTTGTTCAGCCTCTACTACTCTCTGGTTATCTCTGAAAAATTTGTATCACATGATTCATACCAAAAAAATATAAGATCAATACATCCTTTTCTTTATGTAATACGTGATGAGATAGGAAAATTTTTAGAATATATACACGTAAATATGCATTTGTCTTGTTGTATTAAATATTTTCACATGTATTTCTTGGCTTTCAAATTTATTAATTATTAAATGTTTTGGTTACTGTTGCTATAAAATAAAAAAGGGTTGAGACTTCTTTTCTTTAACATGGAGTTAATATCCAATAATAAGGCCGAAGTAAACACAAGAGTAATATTGCCATAGAAATTTTTTTATGAGCAATGTCGGCTAAAAGGTTTTAAATCATAGCGATTTCACCCTAACCATTATCCTAATAAAGTTTGATTATTAACTGAAGAAATATGTTGACTTACAGGTTTATATATCATCAATGAGATCAAATTTGTCCCATCGTTTTCACTCATGAGTAATATAGTCTTGAATTTTTTTTTCTTTTTTTTTTTTTGAGTTTAATATATTGAACCGATAGTACGAATGATTGGGAAAAAGAAGTTGCAAGTGGAGGAGGATTCACTAAAAAAAAAAAAAAAACAGCTTTCTGCGACGATTTTTCGATGGCGACTTTCCGCTCAGAATAGTGAAGAAAAAGATTCAATTCCTGAATGTACAATACATAAAGAGAGATTGACGAGAATAAGGCTGTCGGAAATCCTCCATCTTTGTGCCCCAGCTACATTGAGATATACAGGTACCTCTTTGATTTTCTCCAATCCTTCAATCGAGATACAATTTTGTTTGAAATTTGTTCTTTATTAATAAATATAACTTCAAAAAACAATGTGAATGATTTGTGAACTAGCCAGATAAGCGTTTTCAATAAATTAATGGTCAAACTTAGCCAAGACAACAACCTAGGTAAAATTGCTATATGATTTGGAAACTTTTGGGTTAATAGTGATCCTAAGAGAAGACATCCAATGCAAATTTACACCATAACCTAAAACAAAAATGGCATGTGTACAAGTGAACTTGTCAACTCAGCAATTTTGGACAACTAACGGCTAAACTTATGACAACTTAAAAACAAAATTTAAAATAAAATAGAGGGGTAGTTTGATTGTCTTTTACTTTTAATTTTTTCTTTCTACAATACCCTTATACTTCATCTAGTCCTAAATATAGGACATATGTAACTAATTTATTTAAATTAAGGATGTTAATTATATTAGTTAACATGTGTTGTATTTTTTCTAAAACAACCCGATCATATTTACTTATTTACTCCCTCATCTCTTATTTGTTTATAGTTGGAGAAATATCAATATGGATAATTTCAGAAGTTGTACTGTCAAATATTAGAAGGGAAAATGTACAAAAATAACCATGTAGTTTGGTCTAGGGTACACCCAACACCGCGAAGTTTTTTTTGGAACAAAAGTGCCCACGTAGTTATCAAAATGGGACAAAAGTGCCCATACCGTTAATTTATACTAACGGCTTTAAGTTTTTCAAAGTTAGCGAAAATAAAAGGTGTAAAAATACCCATGAAGTTTGGTTCAAAGTGCACCCAACACCGTAAATTTTTTTTGGCTTAAAAGTGCCGACGTAGTTACCAAAATGGTTCCCTCAGTACCTTTAGGCAGGGAGAAATACATAAGAGGGGGTGTGAATTTTGAATTTCAATAAAATATTTTTCAAAACTGTAAGTTCAAAAGCAATTTTAAAAAACATATAGGACAGAAACAGAGTATTGAAATTTCAGGCAAATTTCCACAATGTTTGTTTGCATTTTCAAAGGCATATATATATCCATGGGTTAAAGGTCATATTTGCCCCGAAAGTATGCACGGTGGATCACATCTGCCTCGGAAGTAATTTTTTGTCCAATTTTGCCCCGGAAGTGTGCAAAGTGGATCATATTCGCCCTGTACCGGTAAAAATATTTTAACGATAAAGGGCGAATATGATCCACTTTGCACACTTCCAGGGCAAAATTGGACCCAAAAAAACTTCCGAGGAAGATGTGAGCTACAAGTATTTGTCTAGCACTTCGAATCTTCATACTCGATTTCTCTAAATTTCTGTGAGCTTAAGTGTTTATCATATACTTTGTTTGATCTGGAAGCATTTGTCTAAGATTTCAACACTTTGTTTCTTTCTTATCTGTTTTTGAAAATTGATTTTGAACTTAAAGTTTTGAAAAATAATTTATTGAAATACGAAATTCACCGCCCTCTTATGTATTTTTCCTGCCTAACATGTGTAAAGTAACGGTAAATATACTGAGGGAACCATTTTGATAACTATGTCGGCACTTTTTGAGGTAAAAAAAAATTCACGGTGTTGGATGCACTTCGGACCAAACTTTATGGGTATTTTTGCACCTTTTTTTTCCCTAACTTTGAAAAACTTAACGCCGTTAGTATAAATTAACGGCATGGGCACTTTTGTCTGATTTTGGTAACTATGTGAGCACTTTTGTTCCAAAAAAAACTTCACGGTGTTGGGTGTACCCTGGACCAAACTACATGGTCATTTTTGTACCTTAGCCCATATTAGAATTAGGTTTTATCTTTAATACAAAGGCAAACTTCCCATATTAGTGCTATATTTATAACCAGAGGGATTATTTTTAAGGCATCTTTATCTATCAGCATAAGATTTATTCATTAATAGATTATGTATTTCAGAAAACCTGTCGAAAATTCTCTAATTTTCAATTCCAGATAACTAATTTTCCTACATTATTTTTTTACCTACATGATTTTGGTTAATAATTATTTATTTAATAATCTGATCTTTCAAAGAACACAATGATGTTATATACTCTGTTGTCTACTCCACTAAATGAGATTAGACTCATTGTTGTGATGTTTTGAGAGAACAACCATCAATGCAGCCAAAGATTGTAATTTAGGAAAATTATCACAAATTCTCTAAATATCAATAAAAAATAACAACCTACCAACTTTTCTTTCTTGGATTGTACGAATTACATCAGAGGCCACTGTACCAATGAGGACATTATATTTAAGAATATATGTGTAAATGGAGCACATTGTTATATTGATTATGGGGTTAAAGATCATTTTGACCAACGAACTATAAGTCAAGTATCATCCAGCACATATATTTATTAATGGCATCTTGGATGCCAATGAAGTTTTCAAACTGGACATTTTGGCCAACACTGTAACACCTTATCTTTTACTATTATATTACCGTATTTTAATTGAATTATAACAATTTTTTAATACCGAAAGCCCTAAAATATGAAAAATTTTAAAACTTTCCTTTGGAAACAATGCTCCAACCTTGTTATAGTTGGAATGGGCTTTTCGGACTAATTTAAAATACTTAAATCTATTTATAAGATCCAGTAGTTATAAGACAATTAAAATAGTGATCGGAATTATCTTAATATCAACCTAAAACTTAATAACGACTACCGTGGCTTAAAAATAAACTAGAGGAACAATCTCGATCGACGATCCTCTTTAACTTTACCTATCAACTTACTGCTTCTCAGTTATATACTTATACTTGTCTTTTTGCTTATCTCTTAGATTTACAATATATACAAACTAGGCCCAAAATGGTTATCATAATACACTAATAAGCAGGCATTCCTACTTTCTTCTACTTTACCTTACTCCCCAAAAGTCTAACTCCTGCCAGCTTATCTGAAAAGCAATGGTTCAACGCAGTTTATCTCATTAACCTTTATTCCCTTGAATATATATACTGACATGTATGCATTTTATAAATCAGTGCAAATAATGACAGTTTATTCCTATTAATCCGTGTGCGATCCGCACCTACCAACCACTAATAACGATATATTCGTTAACGAGTGGAGGCTTTACCTGCAGGATTTCTCGTTATAGCATTTAAAACTATAACTAACTGGTTGGGAAAAGAGGTGGCCAAACCCCTAAACCCTGGAGTACTCCAACTGAAGAATAATAACTTATCAACTAAATGCAACAGATAATACAAAATGATACATGTACTTTAATTTGTTACTGAAATAAACTGCTACCTGATTCTTGATTTACTCTTCGATATATTCCTCCTCTTCTTTGTACTCTGGGAATTCAGTCCCACTATCTTGTCCTATGAATATTGATAATATAAAATGTTACATTAATATCTAAACTTAAGTGGAATAATTAAACGTCTCTCACATACCTATTACACTACCCCCTTCTTAGTCCTATTATTATTATATTCAATTTCCTAACTTGATAATTGTTTATGCTAGCATCAATACACATTGCACAAACACAAATTATTATACACATAAATACAATTAGTATACACCATACAAACATAAGCACAAAAAGGGTCTTTACTATTTAAAATTAACTAACCTTTACTATTAATCAATTAATCCTACCTAAATTCCTAATTCAACTTTAACACTACTTTAGTCCAATAAAGATCATTCCAAGCCACAATTTCACCTCAAAGTATCCTTCAAACCAAAATCCAATAATCCCAAGAATTACTAATTCCCTTCACCTTTCCCTATACTTCATTCCTAATAAATTAATATTATCATTTCCCTTTCCTTTACAAATAAACCAGCAATCCAACATCAATAAGAGCAGAAAATCATTGCCATCTCCTTTCTTGTCAACATTATTAACCATTCCTAATTCTGGTTTAACAAAATGTCATAACATTCTTTCACTACTACAGAATTATCCTGTTGCGACGCAACAATAGCGGCGCTCATAGAAAAAAGCGCTGGTATTGGTAAAGAAGGAGCCTATACCGGCGCTTACCAAGAAAAGCGCCGGAATAGAGGTAAGCCTATACCAGCGCTTGGTACTAAAAGCGCCGGAATAGGGTTTCAGTTTATCATTTATTTATTATTATTTTTATTAAAATACCTATACCGGCGCTTTCTGTATAAGCGCCGGTATAGGTTAATAATAAATAATTTTTCGTTTTTTAATAATAATTAAAATAAGAGTTTAATATTAAATATTAAAACATTAATTATTTATTTTAATGCACCTATACCGGTGCTTTTTTTAAAAAGCGCCGGTATAGGGGGGTCCAAAAATTTTTGGAGGGAAATTTCCCTCCAAAAATTTTTGGACCCCCCTATACCGGCGCTTTTTAAAAAAAGCGCCGGTATAGGCTAATAATAAATAATTTCTCGTTTTTTAATAATAATTAAAATAAGAGTTTAATATTAAATATTAAAACATTAATTATTTATTTTAATGCACCTATACCGGCGCTATTTTTAAAAAGTGCCGGTATAGGCTAATAATAAATAATTTTTCGTTTTTTAATAATAATTAAAATAAGAGTTTAATATTAAAACATTAATTATTTATTTTAATGCACCTATACCGGCGCTTTTTTTAAAAAGCGCCGGTATAGGCTAATAATAAATAATTTTTTGTATTTAAATAATAATTAAAATAAGAGTTTAATATTAAATATTAAAACATTAATTATTTATTTTAATGCACCTATACCGGCGCTTTTTTTAAAAAGCGCTGGTATAGGCCAAAAAATTGGAGGGAAATTTCCCTCCAAAAATTTTCGGACCCCCCTATACCGGCGCTTTTTAAAAAAGCGCCGGTATAGGCTTCTCTTTTTCTTTTTTATTTCCTCTTATGTTTTCACTTTTCACTTTCTGTCATCATTTCATTTCCTCTTGCCGCTGTTCACCTTAGCTTCATCTTCACCTCGCCTTCAGTCACGCCGCCGTTCTCGCCGCCGTTGCCGTCTGTTATTCAGTCACGCCGTTCAAGCATCCAAGCCTCTTCCCCAAATCTTTGCTTCCTTCGGTGAGTTTCCCCTTGTTTTTGCTTTTTTTTTAACTTGTTTTAGTCTCTGGGATTCCCAGATTTTTGTTGTTTGAGAAACAAATGTTCTAACATCTGATTTATTGTATTTAAAGGTGCGGTTTTTGCAAACAAAGCTGGTGGGGATTTTTCGCCTCATTCTTAATCGGATAAATTAGGTGAGTTTATGTGTCTTTTGCATTTTTTTTTTCATTTTTTTGTTCTGCGTCGCTGGAAGCTGTAAACCAAAGCTGATTCATTGTTTATACTTGTACATAGCATGTACTCTCTTATCAAGTTTTAGTTTGTGCAATAAAAAGTTTTAGTTTGTACATATTCTTCTCTGTTTGAGTTACTGGTGTGTATGGACTGCCTGGAATTGTATAGAATTGCTGGAATTTTTGCAATGATGTAGGTAGGTGTGAATTAAAAAACAAATTGTATATTTTAAAAAAAATATAACCTATAGCGGCGCTTTTTACAAAAAGCGCCGCTATAGAGAGGCCTATACCGGCGCTTTATTACCCAAAAGCGCCGGTATAGATGGGCCTATACCGGCGCTTTTTGTAAAAAGCGCCGGTATAGGCCTTTTCAGTTTCAATAAAATTTAATTAAAACATGACCTATAGCGGCGCTTTTGGGTAATTAAGCGCCGCTATATGGTCACCTATAGCGGCGCTTTATAAGTGCCGCTATAGGTCAGATGACCTATAGCGGCGCTAGCTATAGCGGCACTTCAAAAGCGCCGCTATAGGGGTCAAAAAAACGCCGCTATAGGTGTTTTCTGTAGTAGTGTTTCCTTTCTAAACAATTCAATCAACCAGGACAACCAAGAATTATACCTTTGGAACCTAGCATTTTCAATCAAACAACAATATTAACTTCCTACTTCCTTGTCCAATTAAACCTCAGAGTAATGTATATATATTTATTTCCTCCTTTCCCTATATAAAATCCACAACTAAAGCATCACAGAAACAAGAATGATATATTTTTAATAGTGTCCTAACAGTCAGTTCTAAGCAAACAATTCTAAATCATCCCCCAAAATATAATAAACATCAATAGCCATTCTTCCTTTTCTTTTGGCCGAGCAGGACAGAAAATTGAGGCAACTACTATCAATCAACACTAAGCCATCAATCCAGACATGCAATTCAATTAATCCAAACTCTCAAATCCTTTCCTCCACCCTTCAGCCAAAACAGAACAGAACATAACATAGCAGGGAAATTGAGCAATAATTCACCCCCTTCACATATTCATCAAATCACACATATAACATGCTTATTAGAACCTCCCAATTGCAAGTATATCGTGTTCAATAATTTTTCCCCTTCATTCTCTGCCAGCACAGAAACAAAGACAAGGGAGAGCAACAAATCAAGCAAATCAAGGATTCTTCAATCCACACACTTAAGCATCCATTCTAGCTTCCAATTAACGTGTATTTCATTCCAGAAATTTTTTTTCCTTCCTTGGCCGAACGGATTTAACGAAGCAGGGGAAGCAAGAAATCATTCAAAAATTCTCTATCCTTCAATAATCGACATATAATTCGTTCCTTAAGCTTAATCTTACTCATAATCATGAGTAATCGAGCTTTGAAGCAAGAAACACATAAAAATCCCAAATTTTTGCTTTCAGGTGAACAGTACCCGCCGGCCTTTCTTTGGAAAATCGGCCAAATCAAGCTTCCTATCCTCAATCCACTTCAAGATTATACTTATTTGAGTCTTAAGCTTCAATTTCATATATTTTGAAGCTTCAAAACCTCACAAATTTCGAATCCCTCTACCCCCAAAAAGCTCGGAATCTCGCGAGAAGGAGAGAAGAAACAAGAAAACTAAGCTTACCTGAAGTTGCTTAGGCCTTCTTGGACGTTTCCCGCCGTGTAACGCCGTTGATAGCCGTCGATTTGGCCGTCCGCCGCTGTTGGAGTCGAAGAACGGAGAAGAGAATATGAGAGAGTGGTGAAGTGTGTGTATATCGGTGAGAGAGAGTGTGTTTTAATGTGTTTGTGTGTTTTGGCAGAGGAAGAGGGAGTATTTTAAATAAATTAAAATAAGAAGGAGGTGGAAGAATTGAGAAGGACCACATGTAGCTCATATGGTAAAAGAGGATACTGATATTTTTGTTTTGCAGGTATTTTACTATCCTGCCCTTTCCTTTTTAATTGGGGATATTTTCAATTAGGGGCAGATATTGTCTTTTTAATTTTCCAATTCATATTTTCTCTTAAATGGTAATTTCATTTACCATTCTCAATTACAAATAAATCTGAAATTTGTCCCAAAATAATTTCTCTAGGTATACTTTAATTTCTAGATTTATTTATAAGACTCTTTAAAAACCAAATAATACCCCAAGATTCCAAATATTCCCTTATTTCTTATTTTCTAAAATTTGGGATGTTACAAACACCATTAGATATCAGCTAACAGTCGTTAGACCATTGACAAGTGGCAACACCGTCACTCGCCACGTCATTTAAGTGAAATACGTGGCAATCCAGAGTGGTTCCTTGGGCCGGTGAATTGGAAATGGATAAATACCATTTTAAATAATGTCTAAAAATACAAATTAAATGTATGAAACAAAAAAAACTTAGATAAAAAACACACAGAGACACATACGAAACACTAAGATTTCGACGTAGGTCCTGAAGCAGAAGGGAGAAGATGAAGGAACCCTAGATAAGGAGGACATATGAATTTGAAGGACCTCTAGCATGGCTTCATCGTCGGCCTCTTCTTCAACCGGGAACCCTAGACTACGGAGAAGCATTTTGAAGACGCGACGAGTCAATCGTGAGGATGAATATGAAGAACCCAGAAGATTTCGCCATCATCGTTTAACTGCTCCTCGATGGACTTCATGGAGTTATAGCAACCCAGGAAGGAGGTTCTACGAACGCCCATTGTCGAACGAGGTAATAAGTTTTATGTGAAATGTGTTTGACATGAAACAATGGGATTGTTTGAAGAGTGAACTTGTTTGATTTTAGGCTTAATCTTTTGCTTTACTGATTGGTGGTTGTAAATACTTCTCTTGGCATGATGATGATTTCGGTGATAGGCCGAAAACTGTGATTAAGGAGCTGCTTGACTATATTGACAAATTGTATGAAGAAAATCCCAAGCTTTGAAATTGTGATTATGGGAGGGAGGTGAAAGCTATATTTGATGAACTAGAAGTGTAAGTAAGCAAGATTTTGGATAGGAATCAGCTGACTCTTGTGGAAATGCGAAAGAGGGAAAGAAAGTATAAAATAGCAGTAGCATTGCTACTTCTAATTTGTATTTGGTTAGCCCTGATTGTCAAAGGAAGTTGTTGATCATGTTGCTATAGAGAGTATGCTATTTACTGACATCGTTTATGTGGTACCAATCCTTTTGAAGTAGTACTAGTCTAGTTGAAGTATTAAGGGTTCTATGAAGATTGTATTAAGTTAATGTTGAGAGGTTAAATGAAGAACTTCCAGTTTAATGTAACTTTGTGTAATTTATTATCTTGATGTATTAAGTTAGTTGTTGCCGACAGTTTGCTTGATGTTTTATTAAGCATTATTCTGTGTTAATATTTGTTTGATTATACATGGTGAGATTATACTTAAAGTAATTGTTAAGATTACAGGTTAATTAATAAAGAAAAGAATATGTCTGATATGGAACAAGTAGAAGCAAAGGGCAGATGCCAAAGCCAAACAAAATGCAAGTAGTAGTAGTAAAATGCAAAAATGAAAGTGCAAAACGTGGGAAGCAGTAAAGAAAATGCAAGTACTAGTACCAAAATGCATTAGCCATATATGTTTGGTGTCTGATATGGTAAGAGTACTGATAAGCTCCTAAATTTCATAACAAAATCATCATGTTTTACCCCGTGCTTGTGAATAATTTGGTGAATAAAATGGTGAAAAGAAAACAAAAGCTGAATGAAAAAAGAGGGCAAAGAAATATTTGTGATTTGAATGAAATTTGGAGCTTAAAGATTTTATGTACGTTGGTAAATTGTAAAACTCATCAACCCTCTTTCCTTCTTGTATAGGAAGAGGTGATCAAGCGAAAAAAGCCAGATGAAACACAAATAGCATTGGAACTAAAGACCAGCTGAGAAAAAGACTAAGGGACCAGAAACAAAAGGACTTCGTCGTGACTTCGCCACGGCGAGTGTATTCCAATTCGGCCTCTAGACAAGAAAGTTCGCCGTGACTTCTGTAACACCTAAACTTTTCTACTATATTATAGCAATTTTTAATTGAATTATAACCACTTTTCAATGTCGGAAGCCCAAAAATATGGAAATTTTAAAATTTTTTTCTTTTAAACGTTATACCAACCTTCTAAAAGTTGGAATGGGCTTTTCAGATAAATTGGAATAACTTAAAACTCTTATAAAGTAAAGTGGTTAATAAAACAATTAAAAGTACGCTAACCCTTTTAGGGGCTATTCATAATTCATAATACTTAGATAATTTAAATCTCTTAATAAATTTATACATTTTTATTTTCTATGATTTCTACTATTAATTTAATAATTAATTTTACATCATATACAAATAGCATTACTAAAATATTTAACTACCTCTTACTTTCAAACTATAATCCTAATTTCTTCATCTACTCTTCTTCCCCAGCTAGCTTCTCCCATCCTGCTTACTGAAAATGTTTGGGGAGGGGGTGAGTTTGGAAATCCCAACAGCAGTTTCTTTCATTAACGTATATTATCATGCTAGCATTGTCATGTATTAATTTCATAAACCTGAACAAATATCACAATTACACATACTTCCTGCGCTCATGCTCTACGAACCACTATTAACAATATATTCGTTAACTAGTGGAGGCCTTACCTGCAGGATTTCTCGTTATAACATTTAAAGCTATCTGGCAAAGGGGGAGCGACCCACCTAAGCCTGGAGTACTCCATAAACATCTATGCAGGAATTAACAAGGTTTACACCTTCATGCATAATGTAAACTTGAAACAGATATTATAAAATTATACATGCAATTTAATGGTTACTGAAATAAACTGCTACCTGAACTCCAAGCTTACTCTTCACTATACTCTTGCCTTTCACTGTACTCTAGGGATTCGACCCCACTATCTTGTCCTATAAATATTTGTAATATAAAAAAATAATATATTAATATCTAAATTAATTCATAATAATTAAACGTCTCTCACGATCCTATTTTACTACCCCTTTCTTCACATTAGTTAAATGTTACAGTTTACTATAACTATAATTATCTTAACCCCTTTTTAAAATTAAAAGATCAATTATAAATAATTTATTTCAACTAATAATTCTGATTCTTATTATCATCTTTTCCAAAATTAAATATAAAGAAAAGTCCCAATGACTTAATCATATCATAATTAATCTATTAAACATTATCATCATCTACTATATATGTTAATTCTTTATTCTCGTACCGTATAACTTTAATCGTATTAAAATCACAGCTTACAATTGATTCATTGTTGTCACTGAAAATGTTGTTTAAGAGGACAGAAATAAAACAGAGATTTCAACTTATTACATTTAGTCCAACAAACAGACCGTAGCTAGATTTAAATTCTATCCCTATCATTACTTCCTATTATGAAAATATAAGGCAATCGGATATGAAACCAAGCACATAAATAAATCTAGACTTTTAGAAGTTTATAACTTCCAATTTAACAGCCTAGGTCCAAACTTTAAGATCCTCAACCAAAGCATAATCATTAATATTAAATCCTTAGTTGTTATCTCTAATAATTTCCTAAAATTACCACTTCAAGAATCAACTCCCTTCCTTTAAGCTTAGAGTTAATACTTCGCATATCCGCATTCTCAAGCCATTTTAATCAATCAATTCACGCCGCCTAATGCATTAAACTAATCCATATACTTCATGTGGACCCCCTTTCAACAATTACCTAATAAATTAATTCTTATTCCCACAAGGATCTAAAATAATCTTTACCCTTATCCAACTCATCTTCTACTTCCTTTAATCATTTCCAAAATCATTCTCATATCTAAATTGAATCAAGACAAGGAAGTAGTCATCCCTCACAACAAAGCATAAACACTAACAAAACTCATAGTTTCAAGTTAATAATTCGCCTTCCAAGCTACTAATTCCCATCACCAATACAAATCATCAGAATCTAATTTATTTATTCCCATTCAACTAATCATAGAAGCTAGTTTCAAACTTTGATTAAAATACATCCTCCTATTTCAGTTATAGCAAGACCAATGACTCCATGTCATGAAACCACCAGACACCAAGCATACTCCCCTTGATAGTATTTATGAAACCTCTAAAAACTTAATACTTCAAAATCAATTCTATCTAAATACTTTATCATTCCAAATTCTAATAATATGAACCTTACAATAACTCTTCCTTCTTACAAATCATCAATTAAATAACTTATAACAAAACAATTAATACCACATCAGATTAATCAAGCCACTTTAATCTATAATCCATAAACATTTTAAAGTCATTAGATTACCTAAATAACTTTTTATACTATATCAAGGATAAATCAATCCATCCTCAAAAATCATTATTAACATAATTCTCTCTTATCTTTCATCCAAAAATACCTCGATAATTGCTTTGCATTTCTCACTCCAAAGATCATTAATCATTAATTAAAGCCACTTATCTCATCTCTATTCCACCATCAAACATTAATTAAAAGTCTTGACCACTTATTGACTATTTAGAAACCTCAAGACAGAAATTACAAATTAGATTTAATACCTCAATTCATCCAAACAGCAGCACACCCTGATTTGAAAAGATATTCCTAGGTTCCAAAACAACCAGCAAGACAAGTCTCCAAATCCTCTTCCATTGACAATTATCACTTCTTTATTACAAATCACTTCACACAAATCCAACTACTAAATCCTTTAACAATTCCTCCATAAGTTTGTAACTTTCCAACTCTTGAACTGTAATCAAATAATTTTCACTAAAGTGAACCTTTAAACAGTAATTCCAAGTTCAAGATCTAACAGAAAATCATATACTCCTCCACTACTAACCATTTTAATCTTTCTACTCCAATTAAATCAACATCTACATACCAATTTCCCGGAGAAAATTCAACATATAAAACTTTGTATTAATTCTACCTTATTCCTTATTTACATAGCTAGAATCAGTCACCCATAAACATTAATCAACATCACTCCCATTATTCCTCAACTACATAAATCTCTAACATACAAAATCAACACAAAACAAAAGCACACAAAATGCTGAAACTGAATTCAAGCAAAGCAGTAAAGAATTGGCTCAAATTCTGAAAAATCTCAGCATAAACAATATCACCTAATTCTTCAAATCTTGAAACTCCAAATTCCTAAAATGTTACAGTTTTAAAAAACTTAGTTTCAACCATTCCCTAGGACATATGAGGATACACACACACAGAAACATATTCTGACCTTTCCTTTTATCTTAAATCCTCCTTTAATGTTGTCATATTTAAATTTCCATCATTACCAGCACCATCCATCCCTTTTCCTTCTCTGCAACACCGAACAACAGAATAAAGAAGAAAGAAATATTAACCAGACCTATACAAACCCTCCAAGGTGATTAGTGCAATTTGAATTCCAAAACCATTAATTTCCTTTTATTGCCGTACATGACCAAAACAAGCACCATGGCTCCAGAAATCATAAAACCCCAACATGCAAGATCATAAATGAACTCTATTGTAGCTTCATTATGAATCACAGAGCAGCAATCGGATCAAACAGAAGAAGACATAAAAAATCCCAGAAATTACCAAACCCAACATACACAGCCACATACTAATTGTATACTCATCTTTTCAATAATAATGCCGAGGAGCAGAGGAATTGCACAACACGGAGTAGAAAATCGAACAAGGAATGAGGAGGAATCAGAATCGGATAGAATTCCAAAATCCCAGAAATTAGACATACAAGTTCAAATATAAATTCCAATCAACTTCTAACATCCTCTAAACACTAATAAATTTCATTTTGAGTGAAGAATTGAAAGAAGAGTGTTGGTGAATGGAGGCAGATTTGGGGGTTTAAGAGAAAATCGATTAACAACAAAATACTACTCAAATCCTTTCCCAAAAGCCTCTAAATCGAAGCTTAAACTTCATCTTTACGGATTTCAAAACTTCCTAACTCAAAAACTCAGATTGGACCCTCCCCAAAACCTCACTCGATTCGGACCAAGAGGAGAAAAGAATGGAGTAAAGGAAGCTCACCCATTGTCATACACTTGCTCTGGAGCTTCTCATAGCCGAAATCGTCACCGTCGCCACCGCTGGTCGCCGTTCTCACCGTCGGCGCCCGTTGAAAGCACGAAGGAACAGAGGACGGGAGAGGAACAGAGAGAGAGTCGAATGAGAGAGAGCAGAGAGGGGAAATGAGAGAGGGAGTGTATAAATGTCAAGGACACGTGGGGAGTATATAAATTGAAGGGAAGGAGTTGATATTTTTAATTGGTATTTTACCATTTTGCCCCTTCTTTTTACTGAAGATATTTTTCAACTAGGGACAGATATTGTCATTTTCATTTTCTCTTTTTCATTTTTCTCTTAAATGGCAATTTCATATACCATTATCACTTAGAAGTATACCTAAATTTGTCCCCAACATAATTTCTCTAGATATACTTTAATTTCCAAATTTATTTATAAGACTTTTTAAATATCACATAAAACCTCAAGGTTCTAAATATGCCTTTATTTAAATTTATCTTCTAACTATTTTTCCTCAATTAATAAAGAAATTAGGCCTTAAAAATTATTAAAAATACACCTGGCCTCATAAATTTATTTATAAGGCTGTTTAATTTCTATGTGCCATCTCAAGACTTTAAATAAATCCTTATTATCTCTTTTTTCCAAATTAAGTTTCATCTTCTAATTATTTCTCTGTTTCTTAAAGAAAATAAGCCTTAAAATTTATTAAAAATGCCTAAAATATCATAAATTCATTTTCAATGCTTTTTAATATTGTAGTCATATCCCAAAATCTTAAGTAATTCTTCATTTTCTATTTTCTAAAATTTGGAGTGTTACAACTTCACCACGGCGAACTCACAGCGAAAATGCCAAATACTGCGCGTTTACTTAAAAGAGCTGACTGAAATGGGATAAAAGGATTTATTTGAGAGGAATGTCGGGCAGCACAAACTTAGGGCATAGTTTTGGGACTTTTGGAGCTTCAAGAGAGAGTGGGGAAGTGCTAGGAAGCTTGGAGGATCTTGGAGAGATTCAATTTCATTGATCTTGGTTTCCTTTCTTCCTCCTTCTTCTCTATTTTTCTGTCATGAATTCTCTCTTAATCTTCATTTTCGTTTTTAATTTCTCCATGTGTAACTAAATCCCTTTTCTAGGGTTACTTTGAACCATTTGATGGATTGAACCTTGTATTTCCTTTCTTTAATGCATTGAATGAATTTTTATGTGTGGATTTTCATCTTGCTATTATTTATACAGGTGCTTGATCACCACTTGATTTGTTAAATGAAATATGGCTTGAGAGAGAGAGTATTTTGTTTTAGAACTTGGGTGAAATCATGTTAGACTTGAAGTTTATAGTTTTAAATGGATAGTTAGTTGGTAATATAGAGATATAATTACTAACATAACATTGTTCAAATGAGGTTGGTGGATTATTTAAGACTTGCATTAATTGTGGCAAGAGGTTCTGCAATTAATGCAAGTATAAATTTGATTTTGACTTGAGAAAGCTTCTTAAAATGAAATTGAACCTTGGACTCACACATTGATTAATTATGATGCTAAAACGAAAGGAATTTACTAGTTCATGAAGTTAAATGGGGATAAGTAACCCTAGATCTTTTTATTTGTATTAAAAAGTGTTTTCTACATCACCTCTTTGTTATATAATCTTTGTGACTAAAACCCTTTTCTAGAAGTAGAATTTTAAATGGCAATATTTTACATTTTAAATCTTCATTCCAAACTTTGCTTTAGCTCAACTTAATTTAATTCACTAAACCTTCTGTTTAATCGCATTTGTAACCAAATCCCTGTGGGAACCATACTTTCTTATCACTTTATTAGTTGGCGCGACCCGTGTACTTGCGGTGCGAACAAGTACCAAAATACAAAACCAAAGGGCAGAATATGTGAAGAGTATCAAAATAGCAAGTACTATATTGGTTACATGACAAGAAATACCATTGAAAAGTTGAAATAAATCCTTGACACTTCAATGGCACCAAAAAAACAAAAGAGAGAATCCATATATGCTCTAGAAGGATGACTTGTTCTAATTTGCCTTCCCCTTTCCCTTCACCTTGCTCCTAGTAACCATCTTGTCCCTTGCTGTAACACCTAAATTTCTACTACTATATTAGAGCATTTTAATTTATTTATAACCACATGTTTAATGTCAGAAGCCCAAAAATACGAAAAATTTAAAACTTTTTTCTTTTTAAATAATATTCGAACTTCAACTCTTTAGGAATGGGCTTTTCTAACAACTAAAACAAGATAAAACAACTTATAATTTAAGTGGTTAATTACTAAAGCAATTAAAATGACTTAAATCTACTTAATATAGCTACTCTTTTCTAATAGGGCTTAGGGAGTTTAAATTCCTTTATATTATATATTTATATATATATCCTAGATTATATATTATTTAACTATCTACATTAGCATATTATCTCAAGGGATAACCCTCTTACCTGTACATGCACTGTACAGTTCATTAGTGATAGGTACATACATATATACAATTTTATACTAACTACTAAATAGGCCTTAAGTTTGTTTTACTTATTTAAACCTATATCATAATCAAGTAACTAGAAACCAAAATATCTAAATATGTAGGTACATAACATAACAGGCATCCCTACTTCTTCATATTACCTTTCCCCAAAAACTCAACTCGCCTCCAGCTTATCTGAAACAGCAATTTTTAACGTAGTTTATCTCATTAACTATTATTTTCATGAGTGCACTGACATGTATATATTTCATATACCATTACATATAATGATAATTCTTATGCTTCTAATCTGTGTGCTATAAGCACCTACCAACTAGTTATAACAATATTTTCGTTACCAGTGAGGCTTTACCTGCAGGTTTTTCTCGTTATAACATTTAAAGTTATAACTAACTAATCTAGCAAAGGGTACCTAAACACCTAAGCCTTGGAGTACTCCAAACATGAAAGCAATAAAAACTTATCAATTAAAATGCAATAGGTATTATAAAATTATACATGTAATTTATTTGTTACTGAAATAAACTGCTACCTGAACTTCAAACTTAAACATTTGCTGGCTCCTGCTATTCCAGATGCCTTGACGTACTAATCTCACTATCTTTCCCTATAATTACACATAATATATATATATGTAATAAATTAATACTTATACTTGTATATAATAATTCACGTCTCTCACGTTCCTATGATATTATATATATATATTTCTACCCTTCCTATTTCTAACATATGTTCCAACCCTAATCGCTAATTAAATCATCATTCACAAAGTTATAAAAACAAACAAATATCACATACCATCAACAAACATTTCACACACATATACAAAACACAAGCATTAATATATCCTTAAGATTCCAAGGAAACAAACCATGATATAACAATTTCATATTCAATGCATAACATAAACAGGCTATCACATATATTTAATCATACAACATTGTAATAACATATATCTCTAGACTAATCAATTACAGCTTTTATTACCCCTAATATTAAAATCATTATCTTCGTCAATCAATCAACATTAAATCATGGACCTTGTCTCTAAAAATCTTTTAACTCCTTTATCATTTATTAAACCATCACTCTAAAGACCTAAAACATATTTGAAATACTACACCATTATTTATTCTAAATAGGATAAAAAAGTAGTGCAACACAATTCATTTAAAGTTTAAATACCCAAAACTAAAGAACATTATAAGCCATATTTTTCTTAAACGGTAGCAATTTATCAAATACACACACATATACCGCACCAAATTATTGCGCATGTTGGAAAAAGATCAATTATAAGGCTATAAAGTATTTTAAAACCCCAAAATCCAGCCCACATATTCTCAAGCATCATATTTCCCTATTTCAGCTTCTTAATTACCAACAAGAATACATTCTAGAATTCTAGCATCTTTAGTTACTTGTTTCATTATTTTAACTCCCTATATCAATATATAATCAGTTTTTACACTCACTTAAATTATTCAAGAAAACCACTTTAAACCATTCCTATCATCATTGATTCCTCATTGATTTGCATATATTTAAGAATCATTTGACTAAATGGGGACTTATATTTAATTAACATACTATAGCTGTCCATGAACACCAATTTCAGCCACCAAGCATAACAGAACATCGAACAAATAGAGGAAAGCAAAGAACAGAAATTCTAAAACATGTAAATCCATACACTTGTTCTAATCTACCTTTATTATCATTTTATCATTATTTAAGCCCCTTTTAATTCCCACAATCCATACATTAGGTTCAATTCATTAAATCTCAATTTACATCTTCCTAAGTTCAGACCTCACTAGAATCAAATAGAGAATTAATATAACATAACAATTATACCATTCAAGCTTGCACACAATAGAAAATAAAATAGCAACAGTGCAAAATTCAAAATTGAACCAAACAGAGGAAATAATTCCATATTATTACTACAATTAACCACAAGCTTCAAAAGGAATTAAAGTAGAGCATCAAGTTCCATTAGTCATTTAAACAAATTCTTAAGTTGCATTCATCTAAAATCATTGTTTAGTTTACTCAAACGATCATTTAGAGCCTTTACTTATCTTCCACACCTACATGAAACTTTTCCAATTAACATGCATCAATATCATACTATTAATAACTTCATGGTTCCCAAATCACAAAACAGAATCAAACATACTCACATGTATGAAGATCATTGTCTCTTAGGTGTGATCTTATGATATAGAATTCTCGTTACACCTTTTAGGATTTTAAACAATAAGCATTACTTCAAATTCAGAACCTTAGAATTGAATATTAATAAATATTATATGATTATTAATAAATATGATTCAACACTTCCATAATATAGCTTATAGTACATAACACTATACGAACTCACATTCAAACATTTAGCCTCCAACACCCATAAAAATTTGGACAGCTTTAATAATATCCAGTTCATGATTTTAGTATCTCTAAGCCTAGCTTTACCAACTACTATAGTTATTAGTCATTATTTGAAACCCATGCTTTCTTCTAGAATATGAATTTATTATTATTTTTAATACCTCAACGTGTCCAACTACTAAGTACATTCATTATAATTGATTTCCTTATTCCCTCTCATCTGTCAACAACATATTTACTACACAAATCATAATCAACACCAAGAATAAAGATATTTCTCACAGAGAACAATTTAAACCAAAGAAATTAAACATAAGGAAGATTGCATCTTCTTCCTAACCAATTAAGTTGCTCCTACATTCAGTTTCAGCAAGCACAAACTTAACCCTCCCTTCTATGATTTAAAGACGGACTAAAGCATATTAGAGCAGAAAAATCAACATACAGGGAACACGTAAATTATTCCAAAACAGAGCAACAATTCGGCTTAGCAGAACAAGAATCAACCAGCACAAAACAGAAAATTTTCTATTGAAAAACAAACATCATAGTTGCAAAAAATCCCCTAGCCAAAACAGAGAAAACAGAGGGACAAAGGGAAATGGAAATTGCACACTCAAGCAAGAATTAACCATACACAATTAAACACCCATTTCATCACCCTTTCCATTTCGCAGAACATTATTGCAACAGAGGAAAGAGCAAAAATCGAACGAACAGGGAAGAAGAACAATATTCCAAAAATTCCATCATTCCTCCACCATGATCAGAAATCACATTACAGAGAGGGAGGCAGAATTTCGAATCAACAGGGGAAAGGAATCGGACCAAACAGAGCACCCATCAGGAATTTTGAAAATCACTCATACACTCATAAAATCCAACTCTATTATGTTTAATCTCACATTTAATCACTACTTTCGTCGGAGTTGAGTCAAAATCTGAGAAGCTTGTCAAATACACAGTACCCGATTTGGGGTTTTTCAAGAAAATCAACCAAACAACAAAGCATTGCTCAAAATCCTTCCCAAAACCTCAAAATCGAAGCTCAAGCTTCATCTTTACTAGGCTAAGTGAAGAGCACCACTTTCGAGTGTGTGTGTGTGTAGCGCGCCCTTAGGTCCGCCCTTCAAGAAAATAAGAACCAAGGGGATAGTGGAAGCTAACCCCGGGGTGTCGTTCGCTTGAGGAGCCTAAACGCAAAAGATAACCTAGTAGCTAATATGCAAACTTGAGAAAGCGGGTAAAAAGTATTGTATTTTGTTTTTGATTTAGAAACGATGCAAAAAGTATGATATGTTCAAAAGTAGAACAAAAATAAGATAAAATTGAGATTTGGAGGGGAAAGGAAATGGAATCATTCTTGATGAATGAAAGCTTTGGGAATCATTGCTTCTAAAGGTTTTCAGGGAGTTTAGTTGATTTTCTAAAGATCCCTAGAGGAACCCCTCTAGGCTAGGCTTAGGTTAACTTAATTAATGCCGGAACCCCGCACATTACTTAATTTAACCTAAGTTGATTAAGTTCAAAATCAAAGTGAATTTGCTAATCGCAAGGGGCTCCTAATCCAACAACCGAGACCCCAAATTGCCACTTAATTAATCCTAGAGTTTAATCGATTACTGGAACCCCACATAACAAATTAAGACTCTAGGATTGAACTCCAATGCCACTCATGCAATTTGACAAATTCAAGAACCAATTAATTATACAGGACTTATAATCCACAATTTGGGCCACCCCACAATTGCACTTAATTTCTCAATTAACCCTAACTCATTGATGGCCACCCAAACAAAGATTAAGGTTGAAAAGAGTGATTACCCAATGTCTAAACACAATTAATTAATTCCTATGCCATTCCATTCATGCAAAACCACTTAACATTTTTAATCCACTAACCAAGCCACCTTGAATTAGCACAAGATATTCACAAAGAGAATAACAAAATCATGAACCCATAAATTTCATCAAACTCAAAGTTAATGTAGCACAATGTCAAGCATTCAACAAGAAAGAAACAACATAAAATAGTTTCCAACCCTTATACAACATGTAGAAATGAAGAACACAACCAAATGTCATAAATATACTCATAGAACCTTAGAAAAGCATAAATACAACAAGAGGAAGAAGGATTAGAACTAGAAAAACTCCCCTATTCAAGCTTCAAGCTCATCCCTTGGCTCCCACCATCAAGAATGGTGGAGCCTAGCTGTTACTCTCCATGGGAAGAACAACACCAAGGTGGAAGAAAATAGTAGACATGGAGTGGAGGAAAGAGAAATGAAAGAGAGATGGAGGTGGAATGAGAGAGTTGAGAGAGAGAGAGAAGGAGGATGAAGAAGAGGTGTGTTGCTTGGTGGTGGTGAAGATGATATATATAGTGAGTGATGGAAGACAAATGATGGTGGGGTTGTTGAGTGGGTGGTAGATGGAGAATAAAATAAATGATAGTGGGGTTGTTGGGTGGATGGTAGGTGGAGAATAAAATAAATGAGAGTGGGGTTGTTGAGTGGATGGTAGGTGGTGTTGGGCAGGACTTTTCTGTAATTTGGAAATTTCGAGGCCCTTTTCCTTAATTTGGAATTTCGTGGTCCTTTTCTGTAATTTGGGAATTTCGAGGTCCTTTTCGTAATTTCCACAATTCATCCAGAAACTTGTATTTTCCCTTTTTCTCTTGAAATTTCAGCTTCTAGCCTGAATTTCTCCCTTTTTCAAGTGTCCTTCTTCATCTGGAATCCATTCCTTTGATCCTTGAGCGACCCTACAAGTGAATATGACATGAAAAAGGATCAAATAGCCCTATAAATTAATTAATATAAATTAATCTACAATTATGGCCAATTAATCCTAATCACATACTAATTTTATCCAAGAGTCTAAGATATTAAATAAGCACAATTGGACCAAATTTGCATCTTATTCATGTTAGAAACCTCAATTTAAACATATAAAAACATACAAATATAAGGATTTGGCACTAAGAATCCCTAAAACTATAGACTCGATTCGATTCCCTCTCTAATCATGCTCAAATCAGAAAAAAAGGAAGAAAACGGAAGGAGAGAGGCTCACTGAGTGCTAACCCAAGCTTAAAGTGTGATTCCATTGTTCCTCGTCACCGATAGTCGCCGTTTCCACCAAAGGCTCTCGATGTAATTCTATGGAAGCAGAGGGAAACAGAGAGAGTGAGAGCTGAGAGGGGGAACGTGTTTTGGAGAGAGAGAGAGAGAAGAGTGAAGGCAGTATATAACAAGTGTGAAATATAGAAGAGGATAAGGATGGGAGGATTTTTACTGGCTTTTTACTATTTTGCCCCTGATTCACCCCAATATTACAGTTCTGCCATTCCTCTTTTCCTATTTTTACCCCTTAATTAAGAATTAAATTCCAGCACCTCAAAATATTAGTCCAATTTTAGTCCATAAATTAATTATCCAGATACATTTTGATGTCCAAATTTATTTATAAGACTTTTTAATTATTAAATAATACCCTAAGAATCTAAATATTCCCATATTAATTCTTTTTGAAGATTAAAATTTGTCTTCTAATTTTTTCTCTTTATTTTCTAAAGAAAATAAGCCTTAAAAAATTATTAAAAATATGTAAAACATCATAAATTTATTTTTAATGCTTTTTAATATTTTAATAATATCCCCAAAATCTTAAATAATTCCCTATATCTATTTTTTTAAATTTTGGGGTGTTACATCTGCGCATTGCTCCTTGTAATCATCATGTCCCCTTGATGTTGGAGGCGTGAGCTGGAGATACTTGGCTATCCTTGCCACATTAACCCAGGTGGTGTGACTGCGAGTTTAGGTGGCTGTGAAGAACCTGCCCTGTTATGAGTGACTGTAATCTTCCTACAAGTAGAACCCTCTGGTGTAGTGGCCATGAGTTTTCGAAACAGTTTTGCATCCCTCTCATTTTGGATGGGAAATATGATTTGAGGATTAGGTACAAGAGGAGCTGTAGTTCCCTCATCAAGCATTTGCTTCGAATCTAATCCAAGCTAAGAAAATATACAACAACCATCAATTAACAGTTAGTACCAGGTTCAAATTTAATCCAGGCTGAGAGAAAATATACAACAGCCATCTAATTTCAGGATTTCTACATTTATCAATGAAATCACAAAATCATAAACACCTGAAAACACCATAATTAAAGCTAGAACATATAAAATGAGTGAGCAAACAACCATGTAAATAATACCATAATTGAAGCTAGGACATATAAAATGAGTGAGCAAACAGCCATGTAAATAATACCAGGTTCAACATAATGCTTGATTCAAATGGGTACCAAAACAAACAATTTATACTTACATAATAGACGATCTTGCCAGTATTTTTCATTAATTAATTAAAATACCCATGCCCCCTTGAAATTTGCATTTCTAAACAGCCCTTTTTGACTTGTTTGAAGGTTGTGCTTTGGACTTAGCTCTAGTAACTTCATGGTCGGTGGGGGTTGGTGTCAGTTGTGTGATGGTTAGTGTTGGTACTACTTGTGATGGAGTAGGTACTTCTTGTGAAGCAGGGGTAGTTGGTGTTTCTTGTGAAGGAGCAGTGCTAGTTGGTGTTCTCTTCCTTCTCCCAGGTCGGGGTGTGCTAGATGGAGGTGCCTAAACAAATGATTAGAACCATGCCCATGTAGTTAACAAAAAAACATAAAATTCAAGAGAAATAGCAAATATGTTACATCCTTGCATGTGCTCCTATTGTGACCTTCATTTCTGCAAAATGAGAACCTCATTTTTGTCCCTTTCTTGCTGAATTTTCCAACCCTTTATCCAGGTGCACTTGAACGAGGTTCAAATTGTTTCCCATGTCTTGCAGCAAAAGTTGCAAGTCTTCTTTGAGGCTCTTCATTCCTAACCCTTTTTGTTGGTGGTCTTCTAGGGAGTGTGCAAACTGGGGGAGGAAGCATTGGTAGATACTTGTATGTGTCCCAAAACACCTTGCCCCTAACAGGTTCAACTTTTTTCCTATAGCTCGCAAGGTAAGTATCCTTATGGTAAAATCTTGAAATGTGAGTTAGGGGATCAACCTTGGCATGCCACATTGCACATATAGCATGTTGGCAAGGGATTCCTGTTAAATCACAAGCCCTGCAAGTGTACTTTCTTTGACTAAGCATAACTGAATGCCTATCTATACGTTCTTCTACCTTGTAACCATCATCTCTATTGAAACTCACACTGCACTTAGTGGCCAATGTCTGATTTATCTCAAATAAGTGAGACATTTCGGCCTATAATCACCCTTCCAAGCACACAAATTCTCCTCAGATTTGGCCCACTTTTCCATCATCTTCCTCCGTATACCATCAACCATTTTAATCACAGGCAAGTTGTAACACCCCAAATTTTAGAAAAGAGAAAATAAGGAATTATTTAAGATTTAGGAAATATTATTGAAATATTAAAAAGCATTAAAAATAAATTTATGATGTTTTAGGCATTTTTAATAATTTTAAGGCTTATTTTATTTAAGAAATAAAGAAGAATTAATTAGAAGATAAAACGTAATTTTGAGGAAAAATGGATAACAAGGATATAGTTGAGATTTTAGAAATGTATTTAGAAATTAAAAAGTCTTATAAATAAATTTATGAGGCCAGGTATATTTTTAATATTTTTTTTAAGGTTTATCTTCTTTATTAGTTAAGGAAAAGTAGTTAGGAGATAAACGTAAATAAATGAGTATTTAGAATCTTGGGGTATTGGTTATTAATTAAAAAGTCTTATAAATAAATCTGGAAATTAAAATATACCTAGAGAAATTATTTTGGGACAAATTTCAGATTTATTTGTAGATGAAAATGGTAAAAGAAATTACCATTTAAGAGAAAATATAAATTGGGAAATTAAAAAGACAATATCTGCCCCTAGTTGGAAAATATCCTTAATTAAAAGGGAAGGGCAGGATAGTAAAATACCTGATAAAAATAAATATCAGATTCCTTTAAACCTGCACCACACATGTGTCCTATTTTTATTACCTCTCACTTCTTTTATTTCCCTCTCACCACGTGGATAGACACATATTTTAAAAAAAAAAGCATTAAAATTATATATTCCCTCTCTCTCCGTCAGAAACACACACATACACACACCAACTCACACTTCCTCCCTCAGCCCGATCTCACTCTCATCTTCCTCCCTCCGTTTTTCGTCGGGCAGCAACGTCGACGGCGGCAACCGGCGGCCACGTTCAGGGAAAGGCGAACAAGAAGGCTAGAGTGAACTTAAGTAAGTTATTTCCCTTCATCTTTTCTTCTTTTCCGTCGGGATTTTGCGAAATGGGGGGAGAGTGATCCGAATTTTGAATGGTTTTTGGGGCCTCTGAAATCATAAAGATGATCCTTAAAGCTTGTTCTTGGTTGCTAGAGTGTTGATTTTGGTAAAGAAATTGAAATAGGCTTGGATTTGCCCCAATTGCTTCGTCGGGTACTGTTCACCGACGGCAAGAATTCGAGATTTCTGGAAAATCATGGAATTAAAGCTTAAATCCTCATGATTTCTTGCAATTCTATGGTTATGGAATAGGATATTGGGGTGGATTGAAGGGATTTTGAAGTTTGGATTGATATATGTTCTTCCTTGTTCTCTGCGCAGTGAACGGGCTCATGAGGGAAAATTTTTGAATTTATTATACTTGTAATTAGAAACTTTTGATAAGCATTTTGAAGGTGCAGTGTGATGAATTTTTGAGTGGTTAATTGTTGCTCTTATTTTCCTTGTTTCTGATCTTGTTCTGTTTCGGCAGAGAAGAGAAAGAAGGGAATTTTGGAGCTATCATTTTTGATGTGTGGTTGCTGATTTCTGTCTCTGCTATATGTGCTAGTAGTTTGAGTTGTAGTAGCTTAATTTTGTCCTTCAATTTTCTGTTCTGTTTCGGCCAAAGAGAAAGAAATGGCCATTGATGTTTGTTTGTGTTGGGAGATGGCTTGAAGTTTTGGTTATATATGATTGATTAATATTAGGTTCTTAGAGGTACAATTTTTGTTTATTTGATACCTGGATGATTTGGAATTGATTAGGGAAAGAAGAAAAATGCTGTGATGGTTAAGTTGAGCAAGGAAAAGGAAAGGATTATGAATGATATAAGAAGAAATTGCTATTGTTGTTGATTAAAGGTTTAGGTGCTGAAATTTAGAAGTTTAATTGTTTTGGGTTACCAATTAAGTGACAAAGAAAAGGAAATATGGTTTGTTGTGGTAATAGGTTCTAGAATTCTAATTATTAGTTTGATCAAATCAAAGTAAAGGAAATAGGGATTTTATGATCTTGTAAATGCGAGTGGCTGTTGGTTTATGAGCAAAGACAAAGGAGGTTATGGTGATTAATTGGAGGACTCAAGAGGGAGTAGTTATTGTTGTTTGCTTGAGGATTTTAGGTGTTAAAGCTATGATTTCTGGCTGTCTTAGTTGCTGGCTTATGGGTAAAGGAAGGGAAGTAATGGTGTTGGTTGATGGGAATTGATTTAAGAAAAGTTGGGAACCTAATTGGTTGTTCTTAGACTTGTTAGACTGGGTTTAAAATGTAATGTGAGTTGCATTTGTAGATTGTTGATTTGTCATTGTTGTGAGGGTAAGAGTTGAATTCCTTTGGATTATTATTTTAAAGGTTGTGAATTAAGATTGTACTAGCAATTAGGATAAGATTAATGAGGTAGAAGGAAATTTATTAGTGATTCATTAATTTAAATCCCAAGTCAACGGTGGGAGATAGATTAAGAAGTTTAATTTGGAAGTTAATTCATTGCTTAAGAATTTTCAAGGATTAAGATAAAGTTTGAAGTTGAATTTAAAAATTAATAAGTTATAGTGAATGTAAATCATTTAATTATTGATTGATAATAGATGTTAGTTAATTTAGAATAGTAAGCATATTTTTATATTTAATGTTTGTGTTGTGTGAATATTAATTGCTATTTGTGCAATGCTGATTTATAATATTGATTAAACCGTAAGTTAGGAATCAAGATGTAATTGTATTAGAAGAAAAGGGGGTAGTAAGATAGGAACGAGAGAGACGTTTACTTATTGTGTTTAAGTTAGATATTAATATATTATTTTATTACAAACAATTATAGGACAAGTTAGTGGGGTTGAATCCCCAGAGTACAAAGAAGAGGACGAATACAGCGAAGAGTAAGCTCAAGAATCAGGTACCAGTTTATTTCATATAATATTTAATTACAACGCATTACATGCATAAATTTCATAATATCTGTAGCAATGGTAATTTTATTCCTTAGAGGTTATGAGGGGAGTACTCCAAGGCTTAGGTGGGTCGCTCCCCCTTTGCCAGAAGTTATGAAATCCTGTTACAGGTAGAGGTACCACCACTATTTAATGAATATATCGTTAATAGTGGTTGGTAGAGGTTATAAGGATAAAGATTATTCATATTGTGAAGATTTATGATTTATTATGCATGAACTCATATGAAAGAAACTGCTATTGGGATTACCAATCTCACCCCCATCCCCAAACATTTTTCAGTAATGCAGGTTAGAAGAAATAAGCTGGAAGATAGTGTGATGACTGAGATAAGGCAAGAGTACTGAAGAAAATTGGATAAAGATTTTGAGATTATGTTTTGAAAAGGGAGGTTATTTGTATTAGTTGTAAATTAAATTATTAAATTAATAATAGAAAGTATAGACACTAGAATTGTATAAATTTTATTAAGGAAATTAAATTACCTAATTATTATGAATTAGGAATAACCCTAAGAGGGTTAGTGTACTTTTAATTGTTTTATTAACCACTTTATTTCATAAGAGTTTTAAGATATTTCAATTTGTCCGAAAAGCCCATTCCAACCAACAGAAGGTTGGTTAAATGTTTTAAAAGGAAAAGTTTTAAATTTTCCGTATTTTTGGGCTTCGAATATTCGTAAAAGTGGTTATAATTCAATTAAATTGCTATAATATAGTAGTAAAAGTCCAGGTGTTACACAAGTGTCAACATTCTTCAATCCAGTGGTTGAAGCTCTCACATGCATTATTGTCTACTGCCCAACACAAATACCTATTCGATAAAATGCCCTCACCCAAGCATTGTGTAGGTATGTCATAAGTGTGCGGGCTGCCTGCTTATTAATTGAGGCAATTACTTTTAGGTTGTCATTGAATTATTTCATGAAGCTGCTCCATGCATAGAAAAAGAATCTCTTCTTCAGCTCTTCACCCTTCCACTTCTTATTCGAATTAATGTAGATATGCCTAGCATATAGCCTGTGCTCAGCCTCTGGAACTACACTTCTAACAGCATGTGTCAAACCCAGTAACAGTAAGATACAATTAGTGTCAAATTATGCACATAAAGTTATACCACAACAGAAACTTAGTGGTAATCAGCATCTAACCTTCTGCATATAAGATATAAGTGTCACTCTACTACCATCATCTAGGTCTAGTGATCTTTGAAGGCACTCTACAAACCAAGTCCAGTTGACATTTGTCTCTTTGTCAGTCAAGGCAAAAGCTATTGGGAATAATGAGTCATTTATGTCTAACCTAATGGCTGTTAACGAAACACCCCTACATTTTCCCTTTAGAAACGTCCCATTGAGCCCTATAAATGGTCTGCACCCAACTTTCCACCCAACCTACACAGCGATTTGAGTTTAAATTAATAACATGTGATAAATCTACATAATTCAATTTAAATTAATAATACAAGACAACATTTTACATACCTTAAAAGCGTTGAAAGACACGTACATTCTTCTGAAAACTCTCCTCCCTTGCTTTAAAGCCTCGGGGCTTACCACAACACTAACATCAGACCCTAGATTAGATACTTTCAGCTCATTACAATATGCTTCCAAATTAGAAAATTTGTCTACATAACTCCCTTCCATCTCATTCATAATTAGCTTCCTATATCTCTTCAATTTAATTGTAGTCACATGCAATTGCAGCTCCCTCTCAAGGTCCTGGTTCATCTAATTAATACTATATGTCGGTCTCTCTTGCAATCTATCCTTGAAATATTCACCTAACCACTTCGCACTTGCCCTTCTCTTCTTAAAAACCCTAGCACACTTGTGTTCATGATGTAGAGACTTCACCACATACCCAACATCAGATGCATCTTTACAAGCATATAACCTAAATGGGCATCCAACTTCACATGTAGCTAAAAAGAACCGCCTCTCACTATTAACTATCCTCACATTCACCCCCTTCAATATAGCATATCTATCAATGGCCCTCCTTAGCTCTGGCCTATCCAAGAATGTCATGCCCAACGCGAAAGGTTCATTATCCCTTGACCCATTAAGTCCACCCATATGTCCAACAGGCCCACCATAGTCATTGCAGCCCATTATAACCTCCTCTTCATCACAGTCCTCTTCCACACCCCCTTTCTTTGTGTCAAAATCATCAACTACACTCTCTTCAGTATCGGAACTTCCTGACTCTGCCATGTACATTTCATCCTTACTGCCTGAATCATCCTCCTCTTTGTTATTTTCAAATGCAGTTTCATAGTCACTTATATCTTCAATCCCAGGCCCATTTTCTAAGTCCAATTGATGTTCAATCTGGTTAGGTCCTAAATCCATAGGCCTTACTCGCTCTTTAGATTCACGATAACTTTCTTTTGCAAAATCATAATTACCACATACCTTCTCCCACAACATTTCATGCAGCAATTCAAGCCTTCTCATTTTTCCACTTTCCGAAGGGTGGGCCACATTTGTCTCTTCTTCTTCGGTAGCATTGTGGTCCCCATTTGTCGTCCTACGGTCTGCATCACGTGAACCTCCAAATTAGTCGAGAGCTTCCAAGGAAAATCACTATTCCAACCATAAAAACAAATATATTTCATTAAAATCGAAACGTACCTTTAAATCATCCACTGCAAAAGTTATACCCTAGCTACCTTTTCTCTTCCTCGCCTTCGAACCTCCTTTTTTGTTGAACACTCTTTGCTTCCAACTCAGAATCGCTCTCCTTGCTTACATGAACTTGTTTCGCCTTCAAACTCTCTGAAGCAAAAACCCTCGATTTCGCACTCTTTGCCTCTCATCGTATGTCTCTGTGTGTTTCATCTTCGCATATGTCTCTATGTGTTTTTCATCTAAGTTTTTTGTTTTTTTTTTGTTTCATACATTTAATTTGTGTTTTCAGACATTATTTAAAATAGTATTTAGCCATTTCCAATTCACCAGCCCAAGGAACTACTCTGGATTGCCACGTATTTCACTAAATGTTGTAACATCCCAAAATTTACAAAATGGATATAAGGAATTAACTATGTTTTAGGGATATTATTCAAAAATATTAAAAAGTATTAAAATAAATAAATTTATGATATTAGGCATTTTTAATAATTTTAAGGTTTATTTTATTTAAGAAACAAAGAAGGATTAATTAGAAGATAAAACCTAATTTAGGAAAAAGAGATAATAAGGATGTAGTTGAAGTCTTAGAAAGGTATTTAGGAATTAAAAAGCCTTATAAATAAATTTATGAGACCCAGTATATTTCTAATAATTTTTAAAGTTTACTTTCTTTATTAGTTCAGAGAAAATAGTTTGGAGATAAATTCAAAGAAGGGAATATTTAGAATCTTAGGGTATTGGTTATTAATTAAAAAGTCTTATAAGTAAATTTAGAAATTAAAGCATATCTAGAGAAATTATTTTGGGGACAGATTTAGGTCTATTTCTAAATGATAATGATAAATAAAATTATAATTTAAGAGAAAAATAGAAAATAGAAAATGAAAAAGACAATATCTGGCCCTAGTTGAAAATATCTTCAATTATAAAGGGAAGAGCAAGATAGTAAAATGCTTATAAAATAAAAATATCAGTCTCTTTAAATGCATACCACACACGTGTCCTTAATTATTTCATCCCTTTTTATTTCCCTTTTCCCTCTCTGCTTCCAAACCCGAACACACACACGCATATACTCCTTCTCACGCTCTCACCCTCGGCTCTCTCCCGTGCTCCCTCGTTCTAGCACTCCCTCCGGCCTCCATCGACGGCGATCGGCGGCTCTTTACGGCGGAAGACGGTCAGGAGGGCTTGGGTTATCTCAGGTGAGTTCTTTCTTCTCATTTCCCTCTCTTCCGCCGTGAGTTTGAGTGATTTGGGGGGAAAGTATTCGAAATCTTTGGACATGTTTTAAGCTTCTGAGCCTATGCAAATAATGCTTGAAGCTTATCCTTGTTGTTTTGAGTGTTGATGTTTAGAGAGAAGGCGAATTGGGTCTGATTTCAGCGAGAAGTTCTTCCTCTGGTACTGTTCACCGAAGCTAAATTTGGGGGTTTCGGGTGTCTATTAATTTGAGCTTAATTAATGGTAATTAAAAGCAAGTTTAGGCTCATGAAATGGATTGCATGGGTAAATTTGAAGATTAGGGAATTTCTGAGTAATTCCTCCTTCTTCCTTGTTCGTTGAAGCCAGCGAGAATTTGGGGGGTTTTTGGGCAATTAATGAGTTAGTATTTGATGAATCATATCTGGGAATAAGTTTAAGTACGTTGAGCATCTGAAAATGTGAAGTGGATTATTGTTCTTCGCCTCCCCTGTTCCCTGCGAATTCGATGGATTCAAGAGGAAATAATGGTTGGACGAAATGCACTTGAAATTATGAGCTCTGATAAGCATTTTGTATGAATGTTTTGATGAATTTTGGAATTTTAATTGTTTTTCTTGTCTTCCCTGTTCTGCGAATTCTGTTTGGCTGAAGAGAGGAAATTTTTGGAAGCAATACCTGTATGAATTAGGAGCTAGTTTGGGTGCTTTGAATCTGTGCTTAAATAAAGTCTAGATTGTTGTTCTTGTTCTTCCTTGTTCCTGTTCTGTTCTGGTTGAAGTTCTACTCTGGCCTCTGTAATTTGTTTGATAATGAAGGAATAATAACTGTTTGGGGTTGATTGTTGCTGGAGGTTGTTCAAATGTTAAGTTAATGTAATTTTGTTTTGCTTAAGCTGAATGGCTGCTTTGTGTTAGTTCAAAGGATAAATCTATTTTAATTGCAATAGGAAAGATAACTTGAATAATTGATGTTAAATAAATGTTCCTTGTATGCTTGATTTCTGCTTTGATATGCTCTGGCCATGTAATTGATTGGGTGTAAATCTGTTCTGGAATTCTAAACAAATGACAAAGTATTCATGATAGTTAAAGAAAGATGTTAGCGGTTTATTTTAATGCCACTGGTTAAGATTAAATTAAATTCTGTTCGGTGCTTTAGGTAAGAAGAAGAATTGATGATAAATAATGTTGAAAGTGGTCAAGAGTCTTTTGGAATTAAGTATTGTCCTTGTATACTTCATTTCTTCCTTTTTATATGTAGTAAATCCAAGTGCTTTGCCTAGAAAAGAAAATTCTAAATAGCTGAACTAATAAATTAAAGTTAATGAATTGTTGATGTATGTTGATTGACAAATGTTGTCTTGGATCTTGATTCATGATTGTAAGGAGCTTTATTCTAATCGCTGCTTTGAGTTTTAATTGATAAATCAACTAAGTGAAGAAAGGTTGTTTAGAATTAATGTAAGAGGTTAGAATTTATAGTGATGTTTGTATGTAGCCAAGAGAGAAATAAATGTGAATGGGAATACCTCTGACTTGCTTTGGTTGGTAATTTTCAAATATGATTTTTAGTGGGGTATTAGGTACATGTGTAGTGTGTATGAAAGTATAATACAAAATCATTGCAATGATTAAGTAATTAGAATTCCTAAAGGATAAACCAGAATCCTAAGGTGATGAGAAGTTTTAAGTGTTGAATGAGATGTTTAAAAGCTTACTAAAATGAAACTTATGGTTTATGTATGTTCACTGCTTTGCTTATGCTGGTTGTTGCAAGAATTATTTAAAGCTCAAGCTGATTGAAAATTTGTTCATAAAATGGACTAAAAATATGATATTAAAAGTTAGAAATTCCAATTTTAGGTGTGAGAAAGCAAGCACAAAGACAGATTGTGAGTGTTCAAGTATATGGTACATACTATAAATAGTGACCTGTAAGGTCCTTTAATAAATTGAATTGCTTAAGCCTGAACTTGGTTTATATTGTTGATTACCCCATTCTCGGGATTTCGCAATAAATAGAAAAGAAAGATATATGTATAAGCATGAATGTATGTTTGGTGTGTAAATGATTATATGATTAGCAATTAAGTTAAAAACCAAGATTTAATCATGTCAAAAAGGGAAGGGGTAGAGTTTTAAGTAGTACAATAGGAACGTGAGAGCCGTAGAATTATTATAAGTTAGTATATATATATATATTAATTTAATCCATTATCTAAATGCAATTATAGGATAAATAGTGAGACTGGATCCTTGAGACACAGAGAAGGAAAGAAACCAGTACAGGAGTAAGGATTAAGCCAGGTAGCAGTTTATTTCATTACATTAAAAGAATTGCATGTATTATTTTGTAATATCTGTTTCAAGTTTACATTATGCATGAAGGTGATAAGCCTTGTTAATTCCTGCATAGTAATTTATGGAGTACACCAGGCTTAGGTGGGTCGCACCCCCTTTGCCAGTTCAGTTATGTTATAACGGGATAGTTATAACGAGAAATCCTGCAGGTGAGGCCTCCACTAGTTAACGAATATATTGTTAATAGTGGCTGGTAGAGCATTGAGCGCAGGAAGTATGTATAATTGTTTTATTTGTTCAGGTTTATGAAATATATACATGTCAATGCTAGCATGATAATATAAGTTAATGAAAGAAACTGCTATTGGGATTTCCAATCTCACCCCCTTCCCCAAACATTTTTCAGTAACGCAGGTTTGGAAGAATCTAGTTGGGAGATAGTGAGACGATTAAGATGAGAAAGAAGTGCTAGAAGAAGTTTAGATGAAGAAATTAAACTTTATAATTTGAAAAGTAAAATTATTTGTATATGATGTAAAATTAAATTATCAAATTATCAGTAGGAAGTATAGAAATTAGAATTGTATAAATTTATTAAAAGATTTAAATTTTCTCAAGTATTATGCATTAAGAATATTTACCCCGAGAGGGTTAACGTACTTTTAATTGTTTTATTAACCACTTTATTTTATAAAGAGTTTTAAGTTATTTCAGTTTGTCTGAAATGCCCATTCCAACCAACAGAGGGTTGGTCTAATGTTTTAAAAGAAAAGTTTAAATTTTCACGTATTTTTGGGCTTCTGACATTAAAAAGTGGTTATAATTCAATTAAAATGTTATAGAATAGTAGTAAAATTCCAGACGTTACAAATGTCGTGGCGAGTGAGGTGTCACCACTGATCAATGGTCTAACAGTTGTTCGCTGATATCTAATGATGTTGGCCAAAATGTCCTGTTTTAAAACTTCATTAGCATCAAAGATGCAATTAATAAATATATGCGCTGGGTGATACTTGGCTTATAGTTCATTGGCCAAAATGATTTTTAACCCTTGATTATATATGCTCCCAAGGCCAAGAAAGAATTCTTGAATAGTTCTGTTTTTAGAGTATTTTTCGTCAAAAAGGAATATTTATTTAAATGATTAGTTGTTAATAGACTATAATTACGACATAGTCGCTTACAATGTCATTAATCAAGATTCGAAACTGTGATAGTAGAAATATGACACATTAGAGCCCAAAGTATATACTTCAAACATGAATTTATCTAATAGAAAGATGTATTTGTTTATGGATCACGAGTTCGCCACTGTCAGCAATATCTTCAACAAGGATGATCTCTTACTATATATGTTAACGCACTTTAAAAGTGCTTTGCGATTTCTCTGCTAACTAAATCACACAGCACTTAAAATATCATATTTTTCACTACTACAAAAATACTCTATTGCAGTGCAACAATAGATGCACTTACAAAACGCAAGTGCTGGGATAGTTATAAGATAACCTATACTGGCGCTTTAAAAATAAAAGTGACGGTATAGGTATAAGCATATCCCAGCACTTAATAATTATAAGCGCCAGGATAAGCTCCTTGCTATTTTTATTAATATATATATATATTTAAAGTGTTCCATGTGTTTGTTCAAAAAAGAAAAGGATTCATGTTTTTTTAAATTTTTTTTTACGTATTTATTAAGTATTACTTTTTTCCCTTTTTTTAAATGATTCATTTTTTTAATTTGTTTCACATATTTTTTTAAATAATATTTAAATCCCAGGGGGCCTTTTAAAAAAAAGGGAAACAATTTAAAAATACATAAATAGGCCTATCTCAACGCTTATGACGTCAGAAGAGTTGGGATAGGCCTATTTAAGTATTTTTAAATAGTTTTGCCTTTTTTAAAAAAAATGCCTCGCTATTTTTAAAATTTGTTTTACATATTTTTTAAATAAAATTTAAATCCCTTGGGGCCTATCCCAACGCTTCTGACGTGATAAGGAAGGCGTAATGATTCCACCAAATTTATTATGGTATTATCAAATCAATGCCTCACATTTTTTGTAATTTTTTTTATAAGAAAGGGTTACATTCACCCTAGGAATTTTTACTGCAGATCGGTGGGTGTCTGAAAGCGTTTTTGGATTAATTTTACCCTGAAAGTTTACAAAAGGTATCAATGTCCCTCCCATGGTTAACCAATGTTAAGTTTTACAGTTTTATCAGTCAAACCACCCACATGTCACGCCACTTCAGTATCATGCACATTATGCCGCATCATCATCTCTCTGTTTCTCTCTTCTCATTCAATCTAGGAAAAAAATTCCTTCCCTCCTCCTTTCACTCGGGGAGGGGGGTCTCAGCTGCCACAAAATTTTGGGGCACTTCCCTGATATATTTTTGTATATCATTAATTCTACATTAAAAGAATGATATTTTGATATATCACATGAGCAAAAAATGGATATATTTTTAATTTGTTATGATTTTTCAAAGATTAGGTACTCTCAATAAAAAAAATACAGCCTTATTTAGGAGTACCTAATCTTTGAAAAATCATAACAAATTGAAAACAAGCCCTTTTTCTTCCCATAATATATCAAAATGTCACTCTTTTAATGTAAAATTTAATAATATAAAAAATATTTAAGAAAACTACCCCAAATCATTGGGGCAGTTGAAAGGGCAGCTGAGGGGGGTAGCCGACACCCCCTCACTCTAAGGGCTTGTTTGTTTCACAGAAAATATTCGGATAGAATGGAAAGGAAAGGAAAGCAATGGAAAAGAAGGGAGGTTGATGCGTTTGGTATACACAGGAAATGAATGGAATTGAATTGAAAATTTTATATTTGGTTGGTTGAAAATGGGAGTAAGGAAACTCATAATTCTATACAAATGACCATTTCACCCTTAAGGAATATTTATTAATTAAAATCACTAATATTGAGTTTTTAAATATTTTAAAATTATATTACCATAAAAATAAGTGAATAAATCATTTTTACTAATTATAATTTCAATAAATATTAAATTTTGGTAAATACAAGAATAACTTAAACTTTAATTTATAAAAATATAGATATCATATGATTAAAAAATAACTACATTATATTTAAAAACACCACCAAAATAACTCTAGTTTAGATATAGAAGATACCTACCACCATATCTAACAAATTAATTAATAATTAAGAAATGAATAATAAATTAAACAGTGAAAATGCCTAAAATATAATGAGATTGTGACTTCATTTTTAAACAGAACCTGTTAAGAATTCATCAGTAAACTTTGCAGCTACCAAAATCGATTTTAACTCCTCACAATCGATTTTAACCCCTCATTTTTTATTTCAACCCCTCACTTTTGATTTTAAACCCTCACTTTCGATTTTAACCCCTCACATTCGATTGTAAATCCTCATTTTCTTAAATTTTTTTGCTTAAATTTTTTTTGGACCTGAATATGCATTTTCATTGAATGATGAAATAACAGAAACAATCATAGAGTAGCAAACTGGTTGACAAAAAAACAGAGTAACAAACTGGAAACAGACGAAATAGTGTCTAAATAAAACATAGAAAAAAAAAGCAAACAACAGAAAATAAACAAAGAATGCATCCAGGTATTCAGCCAACTCCTTCATGGTCAAATGCAATGGTAAATGATCCATGCTCAGAGATTGTGGAAGCGGTGATATTAATTCTAGCTGCATCATGGGATATCAAAGGAAGAGAACAAGGCTCACTAAAGAGAAAAAAACGGAGAAGATGAACTGAAGAGAAGAGGGGGAAATAGCAGATACCAGCCAGAAATAATGGGATCTGATTTAAACATGAACCCAGCAACATATTCCTGTGATAGTTACGCATAACACTGCCACATCTAGAGCTCAGTCCCATAGAAAAAGCCCCATCGATGTTTAGCCACATCCAGAGCTTCAAGCTTCCCTTCCACATCCAGAGCCCAGTGGAGATGGAGATGAAGGAGTAGATGAAGAACATGGGTGAGGGCAAAGTGATCTTAAGAAGCTTCCACGCACAATGGAAAATAGGTTCCCACCAAAATAGGTGGGAAGCTACTTTCTAGTCTTTAATGGAAATCGAACCAGCGGCGGAAATGGAAAACAAGAGGATTCCGGCAACCAAAAGAATGAAAAAGGTAAAGAAACTGTTGATTTTCCGTTTCCTGCAACCGATTTTCTCTAAAACAAACGGGCACTAAGCCTAGAAGGAAAGGGAAAGAAAAGCCTAAACCCAAATGCTGACCCCGCCGTGGTGGTGGTGGTGGACAATTTAAAAAAGGGCAAAGGTTCAATTTCGCCCCGGAAGTAACCCAATAGGAGCATTCAGTGTCTGGAAGTAACAAAAGGAGCATATTTACCTGGAAGTAGCAAAAGCGGCGCATTTTGGCCCATAAAGGGAGCATATTTACCTTGGAAGTATGTCTATTGTAGGCCAAACCACGCCGCTTTTGCTACTTCGGGGGTAAATATTCTCCCTTTGTTACTTTCAGACAATGAATGCTCCTATTGGATTGTGAAATCGGACCTTTACCCATTTAAAAATACTTTAATAAAATATGAATACACAAAGCTCAGATCTTGCTCTAAACTGATGATGACACAAAAACCCAAAACAAAATTACGTATGATCAGGTCATCCTTCTAGGTTAACGAACCAGAAATCAACAATGATCCACATAAATGAGTACAAAATGAGCATTTAACGAAAAACTTGGTTTGATCTGGAGCGGCAGGCAGCAGAGTTCAGCTAGCTTAATTACCCTCAAGAACAATATGATTTTGGAGGCAAACAATACATTAACAAATCGTATTCGAATTCAAATCCGCTTTGTTACACTCACATGAATTGGTGTTAAAATTTCGAGAAATGTGTGTGGAATATGCATTAATACAAGAGAAGAGGAATGAGCAATATAATTAAGAGGGGTGCTTTACTTTGAATTCACACAAACACAGATTTCGTGGGTTGTTTTCTGGAGGTGGGATAAGGGGAAAAACTGAAAAATGTAACAAACTGAAGATAATGAAAATGGAAAGAGTTACCCAAATGCACAAGTCCAAAAATTTAATTCTCTCAATCAAAACCCACTTAAAATCTTCATCATTTTCCAAGAACCCAAGTCCCCAATTATGTACAGATTGCACTGTTCGCTGACCTGGACCGAACCGAGCTGTCTGACCGGTTCACCAGTAAACCGGCCACAAGACCGATCCGGGTGAGCCTTTAGCTGGGGGAGCACTGAACCGGTGGAGAACCGGTTCAACCCGCCCAAAACCGGGGCAACCCGGCCAGAATCGGGGGTTGAACCGGTTCTATCCTTTTCTTTTCTTTTTTTTAAAATTTGATTTTTTTTATTTTGTTATAATTCACCTAATTACCAACTTTCACTTCACTTAATTTTAGAAACAAGGAAATTATAATATTTTAAATGCTATTATACTTGCATATGTTTAGTATTTAATTGTTATTGCTCTTAGTATTTGTGTTTTAGTCTGTGGATTGTAGAATAATATTTATTTTCACGTGTACTCAACTAATATTTTATATTTTTTCCTCAATAGTAACATCAAAATATTCATGTTTGATGAATCATGCATGCTTATCTATGTTTACATTTTGATATTAGTGATTATTAATGTTAATATCAATAAAATTTTATTATTTTAATATAACCGGTCAGACCCGGTCCGACCCCGATCCGACCATTAACCCTTAAACCAGTGCCTCATCCGGTTCGACGCCCGGTCCGGTTTTTTGAACCTTGTCAGATTGTAAAACAAGAGACAGATAATTAAACAATGAGGATTATAAATACCGGCATCATAATTCATACAACATAAGCCTAAGATATTTTCTTGAATTTAGCTTTAGATTCTTTCTTGTTGTTAGGGTTCTTATCAAGGTGCCATTTCTTGGAAAGTTTTCAATAGACCTTGAGATCATCCTAATTACTGTCCGCCGCCACCGTGGCGGCATCAACGTTGGGGTTGGGATACAGGCTTTCTTTCCCTTCCCTTCTAGGCATAGAGTGAAAAAATGAGGGAAGGAATTTTTTTTTTCTAAATTGAATGAGAAGAGAGAAGGGAGAGATGATGAGGTGGCATAATGTGCATGATATGGATGATGAGTTGGCGTGATATGTGGGTGGTTTGACTAACTTAATTGTCAAACTTAATATTGGATAACTATGAGGCACGTTGATACTTGTTTAAACTTTCAGGGCAAAATTGATCCCCAAAAAAAATTCTGGACACTTACCGATCCTCAGTAAAAACTTCTGTAATAAATTTGCCCTTATCCCTTTTTTATTTTAGGCTTGACCAGTATTTTTATAAAGTATTTTTATGGGAAAACATTAAAATACCTTTGAATCATATAAAGGACAAATCAATTCCTCAATATTTGGAAATCTCACATCAGACCCTAAGGATGAATATAGGATTTTCAAATGCTGGTAAAAGATATTTATGCCCCTAAGGCTATGTTTCGTCGGAGGTTTTTAGAGGGGAGGAATGGGGAGGGGAGGGGTTTAAGGCTAAAATCCTTGTTTGGATATGAAAAATGGAGGGGAGGGCTAAATTTTTTGTCATTTAGTGCTTACCTCCCCTCCTTCTCTTGCCCCCCAATTTAGGGTTTTTTGGAGGATTACGAAATTTGTTGACTATATTACCCATACTGATTTTTCATTATTCTAAACTTACCCTTGTAATTAAAACTTTTTCTTCTTCATTCCCGTGCCATCATCTCTTTGCTTGTCCTCCAGCCAAGTTGTTTATATTTTTGCAGGTGATCATGCACATACCCAGGTGAAGGGAAAGGGGACAGGTCTAATCGGTTCATATTGAACCAGTAAATCAGCATGTGATTATATTTTCGGATTGTATATTACCAACTAATAGGCTTGCATTCGCTTCCGCATATTTTTGGTTGATTGATTATGAATTTGGGTAATCGTAGGGTTATATTCGTGAGTTTGAATGCTGAATGGATTGGTTAATGAAATTAAATGCTTATTTGTATATGTGGATTTTAATAACCATGTTAGATTGCTCGCTGTCTAACATGTTAATTGTTTGGTAAATTGGATGAAATTCTATTAACCATGTTAGGTAGTGTTTTTCTAACATGGTTAGTGTTTTTTTTATTATCCATGATAGTCTGTATGGTATTAGGGTCCTACTTTTCTATCATAGATAATTCCTTTAATTATTAGAAAGATATTTTTTTCTAACTATGATAGGGTTATTTGAATTGTACAAAAAATCATTTTCCTATCATAGTTAGTATTGTTAATTTTGATTGAAATGGATTATTAGGGGTTTAATGGTTATTATTAGTAAGTAGAATTTTACAACTTGGATATTTCCTAGATTAAGTCAATTCCTTTTCTAACCATGATAGATCTTATTTGCGATTTGAACCATCTTTTTCCTATCATAGTTAGACTTTTGAATCTATAATATATATAAATATTATGCAAAACCCTTTTCTAACTATGTTAGTCATTGTTATATGTTATTTTCCTTTCCTAACATAGTTAGTATTTAACAAATGATTTGTTTTGACTCTGAGGGATTTTAAAGGATATGTAGTTGATAAAAGTTATATGAAAGACGTTATTATCCATGTTAGGCTCTTGGTTTTACTGAAATTCTTTTCTAACATGAATTACCTGTTTATAAGACTAAATTCTTTTCTAACTACGATAGGCTTTATTATTATTTTGGATTGATCTTTTCTATCGTAGTTAGACCGTAGTATGGAAATTCTTTTTCTAACTATGTTAGTTATTTTACTGAGCAAGTTTCTTTTCTAACATAGTTAACGTTTATATTATGAGTTAAGTTGATTAAGTGTAACTGTTGCACCAATGTTGCCTTCGCCAACAACACCTCCTCCGCCTTTGATGCCGCTGCTTCGTTGAGGTAAGTAATTGAGTTTATTCTTCAAGCTATACTCCATCTCATCCTGATTTTGTTTCACTCCATTTTTCTTAAGCATATTCTTGCAATAGCTGAGGCTTTCATTGCTTATTCTTCAGCTTTGCATGCTTTGTTTCTTAAACTCATTTGGTGCAAATGAGTTTTGCAATACTTGCATCTAGGAAATTTGTGTGTTTGTATAAAACTTTCAGATTGCATTATATAAATTCTGTAGGTTTGTGGGTCTGTACAAAAGAAGAGAAAAAAAATAATAATGTATTTTTCCATATTGCTTAGTCATTGTGGGTGTGCTATGATTTTGAAGAGAACCTCAATTTCCATCCAATTTTGGTTGTTATGCAAGCTACTGGGATTGGGAATAGTGTTTCTGAAGAGAACCTAAGTAGTGTATGGGTTTCTCAACTTTCATTATTTATTGTTTTTGTGGACCTTTGTTTTGTTGGTCTGCAGCTAGAGGAAGAGGATGAAGATCACAAAGAAGACGTGCCTGAAGACAATCGAGGAGAACGGAGAGGAAGAGGTGGTGGAGAGCCCCGCCGCCAAGAAGCCTCCTTTGTTCATGAACGAATTATGAAGATGGTGATGATTTGTGTAGCTTCTTCCTCATTAGAAAATTAAAGATTGGAATTTTGTTAATTAGACTGATTTGTTGCTTTTCTTGAATCGTATAGATTCAAGAATTGGATTATATCTTGTTGGTTTTCTTGTTAATTGGGGGATTGAGGGAAATCAGATTATTCCAGTGCCAGATTTTGTTTTTTGTTTTGTTTTGTATTTTTTTTCTTTTTTTTTTTTTTTTTTTTTTGTATCTTCCCTGCATCTCTTTCATTTGTGGTTTGGAGGAGGCGAATCCCTTGCTCTTTCTTTCTTTCTTTCTTTCTTTCTTTCTTTTTTTTTTTTTTTTTTTGGCTGTTTTCAATTGGTTGAAATTTATTTCCAAAATATCTAAAAAAAGGTCTTCCCAGCAACTCGTGCTTCATATGCTGTACATAGATAATGCCTTTCAATAAACATATTTAAATTGATGGGGTAACATGTCTAAATTAATAATAATAATAACAATAAAAATCTTTTTAAATGTATATAATATTTTTTATCATGTACAAGTGTGATGTATCATGTTTTTTATATTCTGGAATTAAATATTATCTAGAAAAGTAGAAAATATATATAAATAAAGATATAAGGGCATATTTGTCAACTTAAAGTTAGCTCCCCTCCCCTCCCCTCCCTTTCTGAACCAAACAAGAAATCAAACCTCCCCTCCCCTACCATCCAACCAAACAAAATTCATAAACACCCATACCCTACCCCCACATCCCTTTACTCCCCTCCCCTTCACTCAGTTGAACCAAACACTACCTAAGAGTGGAGGTAAAGAAGAGGGTTGGGGTTGGGTGAAATCACCATCGTTAATGGTGTGAGAGTGGAGGTTCGGAAATGTTGATGACATTCATCATCAAGACGTATGTTTTCCTTCATGTTCCTTGCTTCTTGGGTTTGTGCTCATTCCTTTCTTAATCGCATCAACCTATATTTGTCCCAAGCTTGTGTATGTCCTGTTATAACATTAATGGTTTTTGGTTATAGTGCGTTTTGTTTCTGGATTTTACCTGCGTAAACTTGGTTCACTTAGACAACCTATCTCTTTTGAAGATTCACCTGAGTGGGAGGATACCGATATTGATGTTAATCACAGATTTTTTTTGTAGTGCTCTAAGTATTAATCACAAATAACCAACTTACATACTTTTATTGGAATTTAAGAATTATATCATTGGACATTATATTTAAGGATAAGTATGAAGGGAGCATATTGTTATATTGATTGATATATTCCCCAAGGACAAGAAAGAAATCTTGCATAGTTTCCCTTTTTAGAGTTTTTCCCTGGCGAGCAAGTATTTAATTTAAAAATTAGTTGTTTATAGAGCATAATGACATCTTACATCCATGTTATCAATTCTATAAATAAGACTAATAATTAGGTCTATTAGAAAAGGTTAGTTAACCTTTTCTCCCAAAATGACGAATGCATGTTCAAAACTCTGCTAGGAGAGATGCCCCATATTAGCGCCCAAACTGTGTCTCAAACAAGGCTGCATCCAATTGGAGAATACATGTGTTAAGAAAATTTTTTTCCATCAAATAGGATAAAGCTTATTGTTGTTGTAATACTCTGAGAGAACATCAAGCAACCAAAGATTGTATGCATCACGCTCTGTGCAATAATTGTCCAGACTACGTCATCTTAGGGAAAGTGAACTGACCGAATTGTAACTCTGATCCTGTATGTTACAATAATTTTTCTTACACAAAAACAACTAATTTGACTGTCCACAAAGTCTTAAAATAGGTGAAGACAGGTCACAAAATGCAGGGTCCATTGCCACTACTGGGTTCTTTTTATCATTCTCTATTCTTTTTCATCATCTTCTCCAACTGAGTTATTTCATCGAACACGACGTGCTCTCTCTTCCTGTCCTATGCCAAGAGATTTCTGGGCATTTGCAATGCCTTCAGGATCTGCAGAAAAGCAAACCCCACAAACCATAGTCAGTATACAGGGAAAAAATTTCAGCCTTGAATTAGATTGATTAGCTTACACATCGCCGTTTTCAAATATCACAATATGATATCTCAAAAGTGTTACTCCATCTGCTCCTAAATATAGGACCTATTTGGGGAGGTAGGCTTGTTCCTCAATATAAAACATCTTTCTATTTTTTCCCAACTTTTCCCTAAATTATCCCTATTGAAGCTCTTCAATAATGAACAAGAAATAGAGGAAGGGTAGGAATAAAGGCATGTGGTTAAGGGGTTTTTTTATTATGTAATTTTGACTAACTTAACTAATATCCTTAATCTAATCAAATTAGGTAAATATGTCCTATATTTAGGAAAGGAGGGAGTAGTTTATAATACACACGCACACATTTGTACAAGCAAATACACCCTTTGGCCTCAAATGTAGAAACTATTTGAATAATTCATATTATCTCACAAATTAAAAATTCTTTTCCCAAACAATCACATTGATCGGCACGCTAAAGGGGGTTTTCTCCAACGAATTTAGTTCCTAATGCAAATCATTAATAGGGATATTTAAGGGAAATTAACACATATTTACTAAAAATAAATTACTCTAACTCATTTTCTTAATCTCTGCAACTGTTAGTAGAGATTAGTGAGAGTGGGAAAAAGATCTTCCTATATCTACGATAACTTTAGGAGCATGTTCATGTTAGCTATAAACAGAAGCGATAAACTGAGTAGACAACAACATTGACTCTATTTAGTTAACTCACTGGATAACATCCGAGGAGAATTCCCAGTTAAATATGGAATTTACATGAGAATCCCAGCCTTATGAGAGGTCAACAATTCCAACGAATTACTCAGCTGCACATACCATTCACTAATCTGCTCAGAAACAGGATGAAATAAATCCAACTTACCAAAAAATTGTGTAAAAATGCGTGTGAAGAAGTTCAAGTTGCGAGAAGCATTGTATGCCATGGCAGGTGGTAGAGGCTTCACAAGTGTGTCGATGCTAAAAACTCGTTGAACGAACTGCAAGTCAAATTACATATATTCATTTAAATCTTAGAGAAAAAAAATGCAGGAAGATACCCCAATTAGCAGCCCATAAAAAGGTAAATAGATATGCAATCATTTAGAGTTAACCAAGTTAAGCAGCCATAAATGATGCAGTTAGAAAAGAACGAAAATTGCAATCTCAGTGTCAAACACGTGACATTTACATTAAATTTCTCACAAGAAAGTTAGATAATTTAACATAGGACAAACATCATTGTTAGTCCTTATAGTTTGATCAAATTTAGATTTCCATTCTGTAGTTTCAAATCATTGGTTTTGGTCTCTATAGTTTTACAAAAACATTGGTCTTAGTTTAACAACAAATCTTATATTTTTAATAAACTTTGCTTTCGGTCTTTATAATTAAACTCAAACCAGCTTTTTATGAAACTATAAGATCAAAATCAATGATTCGAAACTTTAGGGTTTAAAAACAAAATTCGACCAAACTAAAAGGACCAACAATAATATTAACCCTGTAATATATTGTAATTTAAAATGACCTGTTAACACTTTAAGATAATCCTACAGAATTCCTGGTCTACGCTAAATGGCAAATCCTGAGAAAAAGGTAAGGCTCTGCACCTACAAAAAAGTTTACAAGAGAACAAGAAATCACATTCTGCTATTATCTAAACATTTCAGAGTAAACATACAAACAAGCTTTCCCAGTTACAGAAGATTTTAGCCTCAGCTACTAAAGCCCTAGTCCTTTTGCTGTGAAACTACTATTTCAGTGAAGAGCAAATATAACTAACTTCCTATTAATGCCCTTAAGCTTGTAAACAATATGACAGTACGGAAGCTCTGTTATTGGGACTGGCATAAGATGGGGTTGGTCTATAAAGTAAACATTACTAATGAATCACGATAAAGACAAGTCCTAGGAAGTGAGCAGACATAAGTATAGCATGATTTTAGCAGATGATCACAAATTCAACACTCGGAAGAAACACATCAATAATAAGATGTCAACTATCTAAAACTTCAAGCATTCTATAATTGGACATATGTATCCAAGAAAAGGGATAAGGCTTTGTTGTTGTTATATCCCAAGAATGGTTACTAGTATATAGCTAGAATGAAATTGTATTTGCACAACTTAAGCAAGCCTCTAAACTTCTCAGCGGAAGAAATATCAAGTGTATAAAATATAAATTGGTAACAAAATGAAACTGATTATTTAGGCCAAAAACAAAAACAACATGCCAAACTCTGTAAAAACTGAGCTGTCACCCCTTCAAAACTAATTGTTCATTGTAAAGTCTATGATTATATTATAGGCAAAATTATAACAGGCAAAGATAAAAGAAAATACAAAGTTACTTTGAACAACAAAATACTTGTATAAACTTAGGTCTATATCAAATATAAAGTGCTAATATAAAATTCTGAAGTGAAGGTCGGTTTACTTCCCAAGCTTTGCTAGTAATATAAATCAAGGGAAGCAACATTTACCTAGATTAATGAAGAGTTGTCTACAGAGAAAAATAAAATAAATTTTCAGCATCCTTACTAAATGTACAGATAATCCAAAGTACAAATAGAAAAGATGCAGTCAACAAAATGGTTCCAAAATACCACCAAACTGTCAAGATTACAAAGTGATGTATAAATTATAGAATTTGTGTGAAAATCATTCAGGAAGCAATAACTCAGTTTATCCAAATAAACAAACACCATCATCAGAAACCAACAGGAAAACTAATTGAACAATCTCATCCGATAAATACACGAACACTAAGCAATAGCCACCTGAAAATGGACAGAGCATGATAACTATGCGCGCACTGGACAATTCATTTGAGATATTAATTGAACAATATAGATTCATGAAGAGTTGTCAAAAGATGAAAAAACAAACAAAGAAACTAACCAAGGGAAATCAATTCTGAGTAATTTAACAAAGGTTACAAATAACCCAAAGCGTGAGTACGGAATAACCAGCAAAATGGTTCCAAAATACCACTGAATCAGCAATCTTTCACAGGTCACAAATTAATGAATTCGTACAAATCATACCGGAAGCTATGATTTATAGCGCTATCAATTGAACAGCATAGATTCAACAAGAGTTGTGCACAAACAATTCTCATTAATTTAAGTATTTAACTAAGGGTACAAATAACCAAAAACACGAATACAGAGTAGCCCGCTAAGTGATTCCAAAATAACACTAAACCAGCAAGCTTTCACAAGTTATAAAAATAGAAACGGAAAGGATAATGAATTTGAACAAATAATAATGAAAGCGATGAAGCAACGGTAAAACTAATAGAACAACCTCGTCCTATAAATGGGCAGAATGATAACTATGCAAATGCTAGACAGATAATTTGAAACAACAAAATAAAAGAAGATATGTGTATTAAACCCAGAATTGTTTAAAAAAAAAAACAAAAGATATTAATTCAAAGAAATTAAGCCATGGGAAACCTTGAAATTGCGCTGGAAGCTATAGCGTAACTCAGGATCAAGCCCTAGGGATTCATCGTCATCATCGAAGTCGTTATCACGCTTAGACTTCTTGCGAGGGACGTGCATAGTTGGAGTGGTGCCAGGTTGATTGATGACTTTGAGTTTTGCGTCTGGGAATTCTGTTTCATTAGCTTCTTCGCCCCTCCATGGAGCCGAAGGCAATAATTGCTTCTTCGTCTTCACCATTTTTCGTCAGAAACAAACTGAGAATCAACAGCGATTCAATTATCAGTGTGAGATTCCGAGCGAGGTTTGATGAGAGATAAGGTTGAAGGTCGTTGCTCTCTCGCAGTATGGGGACGCTTGCCCTCAGTCAAGAGGAGTCGCCCTACGGATAGCAAATGAGAGAACATGAAATTGCGGGTTTATATTTTTTTTAGTTAAAGTACACTTTTGGTCCTTTATCTTTGCATCAAGTCATCTTTTGGTCCCTTAATTTTGAAAAGTGCACTTTTGGTCCTTTTTTGTTAACGTCGTTAGTTTCATTTAACGGAATATGCTGACTCAGCAAATCTAAAAAGTAATTTTATAATTAAATATTAATAAAAATGGTCAAATTTTAAAATATAAGAATTATTTCCTTTAAATGAAACTAACGGCGTTAGTAAAAAAAGGACCAAAAGTGCATTTTTCAAAGTTAAGAGATCAAAAGATGACTTGATGTAAAGATAAAAGACTAAAAGTATACTTTAACATTTTTTTAAAAAAAACAAAAAAGAAAAAGAAATTGTCTTCAGTTGCAAGTAAGGGGAATTAGTACGAGTATGAAGCTTTAAAATCTCAAAATTGGTAATAGATCCCATGGAATTTGAGGTAAATATAATGCATTTGTGAAGTTATAACATTTCCCCTTCTAATGGACAAAAGAAACATTGACATACCGGGTGCCTTCGTTAACAAGTTGGGTTACATTGATTAACAACTATATCTTTGTTATTAACAAAAATAGCAATATACTCAATATATCTGGTATTAACAATTAAAAAACAACTACTTCATCCGTTCTTAAATGAGTCATTTAATCATAGCATATTTTATGTATTAATAAATTATATATTAGTTTATAAGTAAAAAAACTAGTTTAGAGAAAAAAAAATTAAGGCAAAACAATGTATAAATAATTTATTTAGTTTTATTAAGATTTTCCAAGAAAATCAACTAGGTCATTTATTTAGGAATAAAAGGAGTATATTAAAAGCTATCACAATATGTATTAACAACTAACTGAGAGAGTTACTTGATAATTTATTAATTGCACTATATTACGCACAGGTCTTTGAAACATATTAATAATTTGGAGATTTCAAGAGACCTTACAGTATCAAAGCATTTGAATGCATTTTCCCTTTTTATTACTATTTGTTATGAATAATAGAGAAAGAAGAAGAGAAAATACGGAGAAAAATAGAGAGAATAGAAAGTCGTTCTCATTTACTATTAAATAGCATAAAACATATAGTACAAGCCTTCTATTTATAGGCAAGGCTCTAGGGTTACAATATAATCACCATTAATAATGATATAATAATAATAATAATAATAGGTGATGGGAGTTATAGACATCCATATTAATATGATATTAATAATACTCCCCTTTGGATGTTCACGACTAAACATATGCCTCTTTAAAAAGTTCTAACTAAGTAAAACTCAGTGAGAAAAAACTTAGTAGAAAAAAAAGAGTACAATGTTTTAGTGATCTACTTTATTTTGTTGCCTGACTAAACCTTACTAGGAAAATTCAGTGGGAAAAATAGTACAACATGTATCAACTCCACTCTCTTGACAACTTCAACTGATATCTTTGAGTCTGCAAAGTACAATGTCATAAACAAACTTCTCAAATGTTGTAGTAGGAAGTGACTTAGCTTGATAAACATATTTGTTCGATTTTTACTTAATCAAATTTGCTGGATATTAATTTCCCCATATTCTGTTGATGTAGTCCATCCCAATTTCTTCGTGTTGGTGAATTGATGTATCATGTTGATAAACAGATGATGTATTGGCCCGTGCATGGCTAGTAAGATCACATATAATTGCTCTAATTATATAAAGATATGGTACTTCCAGACCAATTATTTTCTCATCACCTTGAATTCTAATGACATGGTACTTCTGGACTAAACATTTCTCCATCAACTTCTTTAGGTATAATAAGATCTTAGTCTACATTTAAGGATCTTACAACTATTGGAGTAAATAGTGATTTATACATAGAAAAACACTTTATACTTTCAAAGTGTTTCATTTCAAATTCTTTCTTAAAGTAATTTTTAGCATCTATAGGCTCTTTAAGAATTTAAGAAATATTCAGATTTTGCAAGCTCTTCAGCAATCCCAGGAATATCTAAACACATCAAGAGTATTAATACCATTCGTATATTTTCATAGAAACATATATTGAAAGAAATAATATATATATCCTTCTTTCAACCGATATCTACCTATTCGATAATACCATATTTGTCTATGTTGCTTTGAACCACATATAGATTTGGATTAAAATGTTTGCTTCTCAAATTTTGATCACTTGGGGAGTTTAATTTATTTAAATAATATATTTCTAGAAAATTCTTTAGGAACTTTCAAATGCTTATATATAAATCCATACATGTATGTGATCATTTAGTGACTTTATAAGTATGTTCCTGGATAATACTCCTAATATTTGAAATCCTTCTAGGATTTACTTATAACTCACAATCCAATGACCAATGGCATATTATTATATTCTCCAGACCCATATCAAAATTTCATACATTATTAGATTGTAGCTATAGCTGCTAACAACCTAACACTTCAAAACCAGAGATTTCCTTGTGAGTTGGGCATGCCCAAATTATAGTAAAGTAATTCACAAGTTTTCACTTAACTACTAATAAATCATAACCATTATAAAAAAAATACAGTCTTTCAATTTCTATTTCATCTCAGTGACATGGCATCAGTAGAAGATTACAAATATTCTCTTCCACCACAACTTAACAAGAGAAAAAGTATAAATGCAAAAAGGGGAAAAATTGACCCAATATGATATCCAAATGTGAAAATTCGCCATGGAAGCAACAAGAACATGAGGAAAAGTAGGTAACCATCCCGAATCACATTTTTCATCACCAGTATCCCAAGCTGAAAGCTTTCCTTCATTTGAAACACACATAACTCAAACACAGTTTTAAAAAATTTCAACAAATCATTGCTTCCAGATTTCATACAAAGCACAATGATCCTGCAAAACAGGGTAACATTGGAATGCTTCAACAAAACAAAGTTCTCATGATTTCACTTAGATATTAAACAAAACAAAAATAGACTTTCCACTACTATTCAGCCCATAAAACACTACATAAACACAAACTTCCACAATTTTAAGCTCAAAAAAAAAACTTTGTAAATGGATTTTGCAAATAAAAAAGAGGATCCAAATCTAATGGCGTTGGAAAGAGTAAGTAGTCACGAATTTCAAAAATCAAGCTCAAAAACACAGAATCACATGAGCCACCACAGAATCAACACCGAGGGAGCGGCTGGAGTTGGTGCGATCAGGGATGATTACAAGCAAGTGCCCTGCTTCTCCATTTTCTCGCAGATCCGTACAAACCCTAGCTTCAACCACACAAGTTGAATGATCAGACAATTCTTCCAATCTTCACATAATATAACTGAAGATTTCCTGGCTTCTAAACCTTTACCTTGAACTTCAATCAAATAATATTTCCTCAGTGCAAATTGGTGAATGATATTATTGGGAAATATGTCTTGTAAACATGGAGAGTTTGACGATTACTGTTTCTTTCTAACACGTAATTATTACAGAAATTACATTGCGAAAGGGTGAGGGGGGATACAAGCAAAATGACCTTCAGGAACTAAACAAAATCGTCCTTTCAATTTTCCAGTTCAAAATGCATTAGCATCAAACCAAATGGAAGTATTAGCAGTAACTCATTGAGCAGAAAATTCAAGGTTAATGAAGCAATTTGATGATTCTAATGAATATTTTTTTTCAAGTTTGGACAATGATGTAACAAATAAAATCAGCAACGCCATGTAGTCGGTGCCTCCAAAAACAACAACAACAACAAGATCAGCGGCACCGAAGTTCAATCTTATATGCTGAAATAGCAAAACCTAAGTCCCTCCTCTCATCGATTACAAAACCAAATCCGCATTTCTCAACAACTAAACTGACAAAACATGAACAAATATACTTTCCACGTCTCATTTTTATTTGTGAAACGTGAAAAATACTTTTCACGTGTGCCTTTATTTAGAGCCTTTTATTTTACCAAATATTAATTTATTTACGTACGTTAACAATAGATCTTGGACCCATAGAATAATAATAATCTTATTATTCTGTTTGGGGACTTTTTTATTTTTCATTTACTGATGATGTTATTATATTCATAAATTTGTAGATATTATCTGATTTGTTTGTTTAGGAGGTTATGATTTAGATACCATATATGTAATTAAATTTTGAAATGTAGATTTAATGCAGGCAATTTCTAATTTTTTGTATGGCATGGCATTAAAATTAAATTATATTTTTTTTAAAAAAATACTCTATCGTGGCGTTTTGTTGAGAAAACGCCACGTAATGTAAACTTCCTGTGGCATTTTCCTAGAAAAACGACACGATATGGTAGCTTTTCGTGGCGTTTTCTCAAGAAAATGGCACGAAAGGCTACCCTATCATGACGTTTTCCTCGAAAAACACCACAGGAAGTTTACCTAGCGTGGCATTTTTAAAACGCCACAAGAGTAATTGTGACGCTGGCTATTGTAACGTTTTCAGGAATATATAAAAAAAGCGCTACAAAAGACATTTTTTGTAGTAGTGTGTCTAACTTAATTTATGAGATGTGAAAAAAACTCTCCACGTCTCATTTTTATTTGTAAGACATGATTTGTCCGCACATTTCTCTATATGTTTACACTTTTACCACTGCCTTTTTTTTCTAAGTCTATTATATGTGAAAAGTAGACATAAAATGGGGACGTTGATCATATTTTTTAGTAGTCTCTGAATGGTTAGTTCTAGTGTCTGTTTAAGGAGTTTTTATTTTTTTTTTCTTTCTAGGTTTTCAAAAGAAGCAGAAAAAGTTCCGGTCTTTGATCTTTTATACTGATTTTGTTTTCTGAGGTTTTTGCGTTTTCTAATCCTAAAAAATGTAAAGGAGTTACACTTCATGGGTATTAGAGCCGATAAATTTCTAGGCTTGCATCTTGGTGTTATTCTAAAACATGTTGTACGTTTTGAGTTTTCTGAAAGAAGATTGATTTAAGAGGGAGTAACTAATAATAGAGATGATTATGAAGAAAATTTTTGCCAACGAATTATATATTGATATATGTTTTTTCTAATGGTTCTTTTAAAAATAATGATTTTATATTCCAAAAAAAATATATGATTTTTTATTCTTTCTTTTTATCTCATTTGCAACGCTCTTTCCTCTGCTCTGCCATCAATCCTATTGTCTCAGTCCTATCATCAGCTCTGTCTCTTTCGCCCATAATCACTCCATGCCACTCCCCTTGCCACCTCTCTCTCTTTGGCTCATCTATTTTCTGTTCTTATAAATAATGCCACGTTACCTGCCAATGGCTTCTACCTCATCACTGCCATTTGTCGCCACATCACCAACCAAATATCATAAATACAAATATGACTCCACTTAGGTCAAACCTTGAGACTTGTGGTCTCTCCCCTTTTTGTCCGTTTTTCTTGTAATTGTGCGTTTTCAGTCCGTTGTCCAGAATCCAAATAATAGGCAGCGGGGTCGGTAGTTTATAGGGGGCCAATGTCCTGCCTCCGGCCTTCCCATACCAAAACTTTCAGAAATGAAAATCCCGAAATCGGGATCGGTAAATATCCTGAACCGGGGCTATATCCATGCAAGCAGCCGGGGTTCCCCGCCTGCGATTTCTGGCCCGGTCCTGATCCTATATTGTAAAAAGGAATTTGAAAGCCACTTGTCCAATTCCAATTCCAATTACAGGAAAGAAAGGCAATATACCCCAACAAAACCATAAGCCCATCCTACCACACATGTCTCTTCCACCTGTGATGTCTTCCTCCTCTCTCTCTCTCTGTGGAAAAATGGATTGTGATTCTGCCATTTCTCGGACAATAAAGGGTAGGCTGTGGAAGACAGGGAGAAGTTGACTTGCAAGCTTGTGCAAAAATGGGAGTCGTCTCTTCCAAGCAAATTACATTAATACACCACCTCTTAATTTAGGTTAGTATACTTTAACGTAGTGCGAAATTTTGATTATGAACTGCGGGAATCAATGAGGGCGTGCTTACCTGCTCTGCTAATTTTCGACTCTCTGCCTCCTAGAAACCTCTTGGAAAGAGTAGCAACTTCTTGTTAGATGCGATTTATGGTTTATTTTTTAATCTCTAGCAACTCGATTTATCCCCTTTAAATATGGTCCAAGGTTTAAATACTTCCTCTCCCCCAGAAATCACAACTTCTACCTTCCCAATCCTCTTATATATCCCCCTCCAAAAAGCCGGAAATCCCGGTCCGTTCACAGCATTTCCCGGTTCCATGGGGAAAAGTTATGCTTCTTTTAATATTTTATTCATAAATTTTAATTTCTAAAAATTTTCCAATCTCAATTCAAGGGTAAGGATGCCATCCATTTGGCTTTCCTCCTCTATTCTTAGCGTCTACTTCCCCTTTGTCTGCCCCATTGCTACCATTTAGTTGAAATTTAAGTGGTTTAAATTCAAATCGCTGTAAAAATTACATTTTAACTATTTTTTTTATTTTAAACTATCAGAAGTGCAAATTAAATTTAGTAATTTAAATTTTGTTTATTTAATCATTAAAAAATTTAGTAATAATTTTATAAAACATTAAATTTAAACAGTTAAAATTTCAACAAAAGGTGGGATGAAGAAGATGATGTGAAATGAACATCGAAGAAGCCAAGTCTAGATGTCACAGGGGCAATATTTGACAAAGCTTTTAACATATTAGTAGAGACTCACTAACAACATGGATTGAATCATTAAACGACCAAACTTTAGATACCGAGTCACAAATTCAATAGAATTATAACAATCAAATAATTTATTTCCCAGCACAATTTTACAAAACTACTTTTAAAACCTGGTAACAAAAAAAATGCCAATTAATTTAATTATCTGGAACTCATCATGACAATTTTGACAGATAATTCGGATATTGATATAAATACATCTATATATATATATCAAAGGAAAAAGTGAGAATATAAGATGTAAATCCCATAAAAATGTAAAGGTCAAAAAAAAAAAAATCCCATAAAAATGAAATCTACTTGTTTAATAGCTTAAAGATGGGCTCCATTTCTGTTCCTACAAGATCCAAACCTGAGAGGACACAAATTCTCTGAATTCAAACCGGAGTAATGATCAAGGAAGAGATAAAAGATAAGTGGACCCCATCTAATAAGTGAATCACATGCCACTCCTATCTCCCTCTCTCCCTTTCTCTCCTGACTCAACTGGAATTTCTCAATTATTCTGGGGGCAAAATGGTCTACCCAAACGAGCCCTATGGCTTGGAATATTGAAATGCCTAATTCTCCCTTCTTGTTCCCTTAAATACCCTTCACATAAAAACCCTCTTGAAAATTTGTCCTCCACAGCCCTATCCACATCATGAACAAACACATCTGTATCACCCTCTTCTCTATTCCTCGCCATTAGCCCCGCCGTGTAAATTGCACTCATCCTGCCCGGCGCACCGTCAAAATACCCCGTTGGCGCGTCCACCATTATAATATCCCAATCAATATCATATATCTCACTAGGAAACCCCTTCAATGCCAATCTACACTTTGAGAATCTCGGGTCCGTCACCGTCCGGCAATCCTCACCGTCCATCGCGATCCTCATTAGCTCATCCGCGTCACGAACTTTCGTGTCGTATGTGACATGGTAGGCCTCCAATGAGGGGAACCTCTCGCTTATTTTTTCGATCCATGACTTGTCCTCCTCTAGGAACACCGTACGGCCGCCATGGTTTAGAGATGTCCACATGAGGCTGTCGTGGCCGAGACCGAATACTAGGAAGTTGCATGGGGATTTGTTCTGAAGGACTCTTGCTGAGACTGAGATTTCATGGATGGTTTGTTGGGGAGTGATGTTGGTGGTGGCGTAATGGATGATTGCGTTGGCTAATGAAGGTGGGATTTTTGTGCATGCTGACGTAAGGCATGGTGGTGGATCGGATTTTGATGGTTCTAATTCGTTGGAAGATTCTGGGCTGAGTTTTGTGGTGTTTGTGAAATGGGTCGCTGCTGGTTGAGAATTTGGGAAGAAGAAGCTTGATCTGAGGATGAATATGAATATGAGGAGAAATGAAAAGCAGAGGAAGCCAATCTTGAGGCTTCCTGTGAATTGAGTAGTTTTGTTCCTCATCATGATTTCTGTTCTTCAAAAGTGTAGAGAGAGAGAGAGAGAGAGAGAGAGAGAGAGAGAGTTACTGTGAATTGACTATAGGAGGAAGTGGTGGGGATGAGTTATTTGAAGGAGAAAAGGGAAGAAACAGAGAAAGCATTGAAACTATGAATTTGCTTCAGAACAAAGTGAAGCTATGTAGAGGAGATGTGAGGAAAAAAAAAAAAAAAAATCGTAACGACTGTCCATGTACAGCCAAGATCTGTGGCAGGTTGTGAAATATAAAATAGGAAAAATTTATTTATAATCTTAAAAAACACTAGGTATATAATCCACGTCTAATGAGTGTCGGTATAACAATGTTCACATCAATCAACATGGTATAAATATGAAATTTGCTATATATTTAATATACATATAGCATGTGGCATTTATTTTATTATACTTGGTGGCTAAAATGTTTTAATTTACAATTTTTGAGATTAGAATGTATCAAGAAAATGGTTGTCACTTGTCACAGTTTTCGTTGTTAGTAATAATATTTAGTAAACATAACTGCTATTAGATTTTAAAAAATTAATATTATGATTAAGGAAAATTATTAATTACTGGGAAATTGAGTTGAGTGTATAAAGTTGATGAAGTGGATCCCACATATGGGCCTCACCCTATTCTTTTTTCTTTATACTTCATTTTCTTGAATCATTTGGTAGAATCATCATATTATTTTAATTAAGTGGGGTACCATTAACATAATGCACGAGTCTATAGGTAAACTCATTTTTCATTCCCCATAAATTTCATAATTTTTAGGAAATTGTAATTCCTTTTTTTTTTTTTTTTGCATTACATGAAGTACTATATATTAACAACAATAGGATTTAGATTTAACTGATACTCGGTCCTATTTATAAGGCACTTTCAGCACATTTCACACAGACCAAAGAAAGTCTTAAAACTCATTAACTTTCCACTAAAATCTAACAAATTTACAACTTTACCCATATTTAATATCCACTCTACCACATTAAAATAAAGACAACATATAATAAATGAAGGGTAAACTTGTACATGCACTCTAAATATTTAATGATGTGACTTATATATAAGACCAAATCAAATCTTCTCTCTCTGCCCTATAAATAGGACCAAATGAGTACTTCTATGAGCCAATGTTATAATTCTTGTTAAAAGATAAACTCATATTTAATTTAGTGACGGATATTATTTTGAACAGACAATTCAATCTCACTTCTAACCTTATATATTAAGCTTATCTTATATCATTCTTAAAAAATGAAAAGAGTAGTAATATTTTGTTTAAGTTTATCCATTTGAAATATATACCCACCAGAACACATCATTGTGGCTGGCATAGTCACCAACGAAGCTCGTTTGTTTTTTTTTTTTTTTTTTGCCAGCAACGAAGCTCGTTTGTTGTGTGTGTGTTTTCTTAATTATATGTATCCCAATATTATATATATATATATATATATATATATTGTACTAACAATTATATCATATCGTGACCTGTACGATATTAATATTTAAAGGGATTTGGTTGATAAGGCTTAGAAAAGAAGGAAGTAAGTTATAAGAATGATTGTACCTGTATGGTTCTTTATTGAAACAGAAGAATATGATAGAGTGGAAGGCATTAATATAAAGAGTTGGTAAAATGAATTAGTCCTTGACCAAATTGAAAGGTAGCCAAATCATGGTTGTTAAATTATTTGGTCATGGTTGGTATAACAGCAGGTGGGGCTTGATTGAGTAAAGCATGATTGACTTTTGTCCGTTATTTTCATTTTGTTATAGGTAAAAGGGTGGTTATTTTTTTGCCAATAAATTGGTTATCATATTTTGACTATTTCTATGTAGAATGGTGGTTACCTTTTGACTATTACTATTTGTAACTTAAAAATTTAGACAGCCTAATCACTGTGCGTGGGGCCTAATATTCATACTCAATCTGACTCTGAATATACACTCTCATTCTAATATAGAATCTTAATAATTAATTAATAAATATTCAGAAATTAATTAAATTAGTTAATTATAAAATTTATGTGTTCTTTTTTAAATACCATTTATTTATTTGCATTGGAAACATCCTTCATTGACTCAACAATCATTTAATATATGTGCAATTATTAGGAATAATTTATGAAATTACAAATTTAGAGAGGTAAAGTGAATTGAGGTAGTATTATGTGTAACCGGGCTATTCTGATGAAATCTAGACGGTTTAGATATACATGTTTTTTATGATGAATACTCGTTTTGTATTGTGTTTAGGAACAATTCAAAGTCTTCAAATTTACCTAAGTTTAAGAGAAAAGGGAATGAAAAAGACTCTCAAATAGTCTTCTATATATATTCATCTTGTAAATATATTCAGACAGCAATAATCATATTTATAAAATAAACAAATAAAAATTAAAACTAATAGACATTATAATTTCTACTAGTGATCAAAACTGCTGTGAAATCTAGGTTTTTTTTTTTTTTTTGTTTTAAAGAACTACAGCGTAATTTTGTCTCTACTGAAGTATTTTTTTTTTTGGAATACCAGTTTTTAAGCAACAAAAAATCTATTTAAATAATTTACGTAACACATGCTATGAAAAGGCCTACGAAGTCATAACTATCCATATATAAAATTATAAAAAGGCCCAAAACAAGTACTTCTTCAGTTCTTAATTATAAGATCTAGTTGAACTTTTTAGAGAGATTAAGAAAGTGAAATGACCCAATTAATAATAACTTATTTTGAGTATTATTAAATTATACATTAGCTTATAAGACCAAAAAACTAGTTTAGAAAAAAATTTAGTCAAATCAATTTACAAAAATAACTTATTTAATTTTTAGTATTTTCTAGAAAAGTCAATTAAATCCTATATTTGGGAATGGAGGGAGTACATCTTACAAATAAAGCAAACCTGAGAGAACTTTAACTAGATGTATAGCGGATCCTTTAGAATGTTCATTGTGACGCCAGTTTGTAAGAAAATGAGTCCATGTAGTCTACATCACAGACCAAAGTTCTCAAAGGCCCAAAACTACATGAAGAGCAACTCACTAACATACCCTAATATTGACATTTGCTGACGAAGGCCACCATGAAGTATCGAATGGACTTAGCGATTCATGACGCTTGCACCCACTTTGGTGTTAGAGGCACCCTTGGTGACTATCACGAAAAGCGTAAAGTTGGAACTAAAAGCAACAAATGCTTGGTTCCTGCCGAAAAAACAATTTACCTACAACCTACATTAAAAAAAAGAGAGAGAGAGAGAGAGAGAGCGAGAGAGAGAGAGAGAGAGAGAGTAGCCTCAATCGAATCAGATTCACCACGAAATTACTTATTTTATGATGGATGTAGTTACCACAAAAGAATGAAGTGTTACATGATGGATCTATGTGTGGTTGTTGATGAAATTATAGGCCATTGCCAGTATTATTTGTATAGGATGAAGCTCCACCTATGGTAGCTTCCTTAATTCTCCTTTTAATAATACTCTATAAATAGATGCAAAACCTTGTTGAAGTTGACAGTGCCTCGTGATCCAGAAGTCTGAAGGGTAGATGCATGCTGAAGGCCAAAATAAGATATCTTGTCCAACCAATTTAACCCTGTTCAAGTTTTTTTTTTTTTAAAAAAAAAATAACTAGTGGCATTAATAAACCAGAGACATCTCACATATCCGAAGAGGTAGTGAAAATAACTGCATAACACTTTATTTCCCCAACGGTGAACGTGACCAATTGTTACATCCCAATCTCTTCTCAACATCCTCTTAAACAAGTAAAAAGTGAGCATGATTCTCATTGTTCGTTTCCACAAATAGTTGAATAGCTTGAGCCGAATAGATCTTGAGGATAACAGCCCCATACTTTTGCCAAGGTTATCAATATAAAAAGTGCATGAAGCCTCAAGGAAGTTTCCGTTTTCATCACACAATACCCTGCCACTTGCTGTGCCCACTGTGATATTTGAAAAAGCCCCATCTACTTAGAGTTGCATCCACCCTTTCTTCCCAAAGGTCTTCATCGTGCTCCAGCAGTGTGGACTCTTTTTAATAACTCCTTAATGAATTTCTTGGACACATCTTGAAGCTACAAATCATTGCTCTTACACTAGTTATTATTATATTACTCATTCCGGTTCTAATTATAAGACATATTGATCTAATTTAATTCGATTAAGGTTATTAGCCAAGTTAGTTACAATTACATTATGTTTCTAAAGCATCCAAACTATCTTCCTTAATTTCGTCCATATCTTTTTTTATTATTGTTGAGGGAGTATCAATAGGGGCAATTAGGGAAAATTACACTTATAAAATTTAGTAATAGGATAGGATCATATATTTAGAAATAAGATCAATTCATCAAATATGTCATATATTACATATCAGAGATAGTATTTGATATATTCTCACTACAAAAAAGGCGTTACGTGGTAGCGGTAAAAAAATGTAAAATAATAATAGACTTTACCGCTAGTGGCATGCGCTAACGGTTTTGCCAACCACTACAAAATCATTTGTAGCATACATTGTGTGCCTGTTTGGATTAGTGATTGAGATTGAAATAGGCCTGATTGAAGCAAAAAAAGTACTTAATTCATTTAATTGATATGGTTTGGGTACTCATTTTGAAATCACGATAGCCCATGTTCTGTCGTGATTTGGATTTTTAAGTGCTTTTATCAGAAGTGACAAGAAGGTTGCTTTTACGATTGGAGAAATCACGATTGAATTTAAAAATAATAAAAAGTCCTAACTACCCTTACTTTCTGCCTAAAATCTCTCATGATTCAATTTATTTGGCTTTCTTTATATTTCTCAACAAAATTATTTTAGGTTTAACTACCTTATTTTTTTGTCATATATATAAATATATATATATATATATATATATTAAAATAGTAATTTTTTGAAAAAGAAGAATATATTTATGATATCGAAGGTATATTAATATAAATAAAGAAGAATATATTTATGATAAATAAGGTATATCAATATTTATAGGAAAGTACACTTAAGAGATAGAATAATAAATAAAGAATATACACCTAAATTAAATATAGAATATCTGCATAAACTAATAATTCCTTTTTTTTAAAAAAAGTAATTACTCTATAGAATTCTACAAAAGTGACTTGTATGTTTATTAAATTAACTTTTTATTTTGGAACAAAAAGGTAGGGTATAGTTGAATTAACTAATTAATCTACAAAGTTAACGTATTAAATTGAGCAATTTTATCAACCCAATTTTAAACTACTAATATTGAACGTTATAAAGTAATATCAAATTTTAAACTTTATAATATTATTATTAATTACACTTACGAAACTATTAAAAAAATTTATTAGATTCATGCCCTTTTTGGTAATTATACATCTATAAGTACTTTTAATAAATGAAATCCAAACATAATCAAAACTATCAATATCACTTACATAAAAAAGTATCCAAACAGAAATCACGATTGTCCAGTGTCACTTTTATCCAATATCACTTATACAAATCACGATTAGCTAAAATCACGATTCTCCATCACTAATCCAAACAGGCACTGTGTGGTGGTTATATGTAACTGAAAGCAATTTGGTCAAATGCGCTATTTTCTGAATAACGGTTAATTTGTGTGGAAATCTTTGTTTGTAGGGTTACTGAGTACTGACTGCTACTAAAACGCAAGAAAAAGGAACATATGTTAAGGATTCCATTTGCGGAGGTTTTCAACTGCTAAAAACTTAGAACAGGAAAGTTCGTAATACCATGATGCCTTTGTAGCGGTTAGTATAATCACTACAAAAAAGTCCGAGATTTAAAATTTTGAATATCCCTGTTTTAGTAGCAGTTGATAATCAAAGCATAAACCACTACTAAAATTATGACAATTTTGCATTTTGAGGAATATTAAAAAAAGAGCAGCGGATATGCAACCAATACTAATATGGAAAAAATGTAAACAATATATATTTAGAGGATTTTGAATTTTTTTTTTTTGGTATCATTATAAGAATAGATTGTAGATATGGTTTTTTAATAATCGGATATAAAACTTTTATTTAATTAGGGGATATATTTCACATTTACATCTACATGTTATACTTATTGTTATAAAGTTTATTAAGATTGTGAATAAAAAGATTGTTTACGAATACCTAAAAATGAAAGAAAATGCTAGAAAAATATCTCTAAATAATAAATAAAGGTTAAGGTCCATTTTTACTATAAAAATAACAACAAAAGAGCAGTGAGTATGTGGAAGTAACAAAAGGAGGATTTTTTCCTGCTGAAGTGTCCAAATAATAGCAAATTTACCCCAGTGTTGAAAATGTTGGATTTAATCGTTAAATCCTCCTTTTTGACCCACTAATGCTGATGTAGCTCTGTCACCATATACATGTCATCATTTAAAGTCCATTTTTTGCCTGGAAAGTAACCATCAACAATTGTTTTTTGTCCTAGAAGTATCAACATCATATCAAATTATCCAAACTTTACATAACCATTTTTCGTCCTAAAGTGTCATGTATTATTTAATAGTTAAACTTAACTTTGAATAATGGCATGAAAAATTTCCTATGATTTGGAAACTTCCGAGGAAAATGCTCCTTGATTGTTATTTCCGAGGAAAAATGGACCTTTAAATGATGACATGTGTTGGAACACGAGCATCCAAACACCCGAGTGCTCGAACTCGAATCGGGTTCATGATCCGTAACCTAGTACACAAACAACAAACAAATAATATTATCGGAGCCGAGAATCAAAGGATTTTCAAAGCTTCTAGGATACGAGAAACTAGAGGGGATTCGCACAGCAAATCACCCAAAGAAAGCCGGGAGAGAAGCTAGAGAGAGACTTCTCATGGCCGGGGTGAGAAACAATGTGAGGGGCACCTCCTTTATATAGAGTTTAGGACGAGCGCCAGAAAGGAAGGATACCACCGTCATAATTGCCTCTCATTAATGTCGCCAATCAGTCATTATGACATATTTTCTCATTTCCCTGAAAGAAAACGATTTGAATTTCAATCAGCAATAAATGCTGATTGAGTCAACTGTTAATTTCTCTGAGACCGCTTCTCATCCATTGGATCCTCTTTTGGACGATCCGTCCCATCGAAGGCGGATTCGGACATAAAGTCCAACATCTCCCACTCATAATTGATGGTCGTCTCATTGTACGATGTACTTTCTTTGTGATTCATCCTTAGTGTTTGCCGTGACCGCGTGAGCACAACATATGCAGTCTTGGTGCTTGCACCTAGTGTATGTAGATTTCTCGATTTTTGCCTCAGATTCCCTAGGCTAACTTACACACTTATGGCATTTCTAATCCCTCACGAGTTAATACAATTATCAATTCAGATTGCCTTCATGTATACTTGGTATCCACACTTACTATCTCTTATAGTAAGGGACATATCATAGAAGTCCAGTGTTACAATGTGTTCACAAGTTAAAGACATTCCTATCTAACTAAACAACAATCCTATTTGATTTGGTCGCTTTCCCAGCTATCACTCGTTAAATCGGATCTCTCATGACTATTAGAGTTTTGGCTAGAGTAGCTGTCACCAAAATAAACATTCTTGAAGTTGTCTGAGTCTTAAGCATATTAATTGGTAGAAAGGATATTATCCTTTTTAGGACTCACCGTAATGGATCAGGGATTTTCCATCTACATCCCTAGTTGCGGTTTATTAAGCACATGTAGTACGAATTATATGTTATGGTGATCAACCAACTGTCGTATGTCGATTCTTGTTATTCATCACGGTACAGGCATTAATCCCTAAATGGACACAAAACTTCTCACACTCTCTTTTAGGAGAATTCCTTGGCTGGCTACAAACCGATGGAACACTTGTGTCTCCCTTAGTGTGATTTACACTAATCATATCACAGATTAACTAGGTCGACTTATGTGCAAGTAGTCACCATCTTATGATGATTACTTGTAAGTCTTATCTTCTCATGCCCCAGCGTACATGGAAGAAGGTTGTTCATGTAAGTGAACCAACCTTTCTTGAGTCTGTACGACATATTAGTTCTTAAACTCTTTGGTCAACTCTCTTTATTGGTCTAAAGGTTTTCTCACATTTTATTGTCCCTATGAACACAGTTGGAATATACCAAAATTTACTTTTGAATCACCACCTGATACTTAAAACTTCCAACAGCAATCCTGACTAAACTCTCAGATTCATAAATTAAATCTTAAAACAAATTGAACAATTACTAACTATTTAGAAATCTGCATAGAAAGTTTAGAAAAACCTTTAACTTACTGATATGAATACTAGAACTTAATCCCTTATTCAACCATGAATTATAGATGACTTCTATTAAAAGAACCACTAAAACTTTTCAAACTCATTTATGTTATATGGAATCGGTCAGCCATTACACAGGAATAGAAAAACAATAATGAATTCCACTTTTATTCCATTATAACATCCTTTTAAAACCTTGTTCCAAAATCAGCTTTGATTCAATAATGGCACGAGTTATACATGGTTTGCTTTCCTAATTTCAGATCTTAAAATGGTACCAACTCTTGACCTGAAAATTCAAGCAACTAATGTAATTATGCCTTTACTTAGAAATTCTATAATCATCATTTTTACGTATAGGTGAACCATATCATACTTCTAATTCCCAATTTAATAAATTCCTCAATGATCATTTCCTTACCTTCTATTTAAAAGTTCATAAAACATTTTTATTTCTCTGATCATAATTTAAATTCATTGTCAAAACTCTCAAAACAATAATTTATAACTAAATTCAAGCCTCCACAAGCTATACACTTACTGCAAAACATACTCTAATTATTAGAGTCACTAGCTTTAGCATTTTAACAGCACTAGTACATTATTTAGAGCCTCAAGACAGTAATTAAAATCAGATATAAATCACCATCCTTCACAGTAAATTCAATTTTGACACGTATTACACGTAATCTTCAGTCATCCATCATTAGAAACTTGACTGCAGTATAGCATATCCATCAATTGAGTTCCTATAAAGTACCTTCTACCCCTCACAATAACAATAGGTTTATCAATTATTTTTCATTTTCTAATTAACTACTTAAAAAACTCAAGCTCTTCCTTTTATAATCAATCTAATGTTAAACAATTACAAACATTCCCTGTTTCTGACCTTTATAGAAATCAAAATACAAAAATCCATTAAGCTTCTCTAGCCTCATTTTCAAATAATCCTAATATAAATTTAAAGACTCATTTAAAGCTTAAGTCCAGAAGATTTAGGCCTTTACTCAGTCAATCAGCAAGAGTAATAACAGAGCATAAGGGGTTTGTCCAACACCATCACTTAACCCTTCAAAATGTCAGCTCAATCAGGGCAATCATAAGAACAAAAACAACACATGTAACAGTTATATTTGGAATGACTACCGAACACCACAAATCAATCATGCAAGCTCAAAACTCAACTGAATCTTACTCATTCATACTTCTAAACACTAATTTCGTAAGATTTGAGTCAGAAATCAAAGAATCCCGCCCATGAACAGTGATCATTAATGAGAAAACTCGAAATCAATTCCAAAGAATCACATGAAACCTAAACTTCTTTAAGAAAAACTTTGCTTTATGCTTTATCTTCATTTCAATCAGTTTAAATGTCACCAAGGACCCTAATCGGAGGAATAACGGGTAGGAATGGAAAGAGAATGCTCACCTGACCTCAAATCAGGTATTGCATGCCTTGTTCCAAGCTCCGATCGCCGAAAAACACTTCCTCTGACACTGCTGAAATGCTGAAGCCGAGAGAGAAATGGAGGGAGCAAACAGAGAGAGAAATCGAATGAGAGAGGGAGAAGGGAAAAGGTGACGGGAATACAAGGAAATTTGAAGTAATAGGAGGAGTAAATATTTTTAAAATAATATATTACCATTTTACCCTTCTGCTTATAATTGAAGATATTTTTAACTAGCATAAATATAGACCTTTTTTAATTTTCTTCTTTTCCATTATTCCCCTCATTGCAAAATTTAATCATCATTCCCATTAAATCTTGATCTGTATTTGATCTCTAAAATAAATTCTTAAAATATATTTTAATTTGCAAATTTATTTATAGGGCTTTCTAAATATTAAACAATACCCCAAGATTCTAAATATTTTCTTATTAACTATTTTTGAAATTTTGGGGTGTTACACCTCCCATCATGTATATCTTCTTTGGAACTCGGACTTGAGAACTAAAGAAATCCAATGAAGCCTTGTGTGCAGGGTTGGGTGGATTAGTACTAGAATTCTGCTTACTAATCCCCCCAACTCCAAGTTGATTAAGCTCAAAATCCAAACTGAATTCGCTAATTGTAAGGGGCTCCTAGTCCAAAAACTAGGATCCCAAATTGTCATTTAATTAATCCTAGGGTTTAATTAATTATTGAAATCCCACAAAATAAATTAAAACGCTAGGATTGAAGTCCAATGCCACTCATGCAATTTGACAAATTCCATAGCCAATTGACAAATGCAAATGTTTGACAAAATGATTCACTAAATGAAAGTCCTCAAATAGCACAAAATATTAACTAAAACATTCATTTAAAATGATGCATCCATACATTCAGACAAAGTTCAAGTCAATGAAGAGCTATTGTCAAGCATACACAAATGAAAACAAGCTACAAATGTTACTTCCACTCTCTAACAAAAGATAATAATCCATGTAAATTATAACCAAAAGAAGAAACAAGCCATAGACTTTAGAAATGTGCTCAAATATAAGGAGGAGAGAGTGGGAGAACAAGAACTCCCCTAATGAAACTCCAAGCTCTTGCTATTTGCCTCAATCACCAAGGATTATAGCATCTTAGTTAATGCCTTCCATGAGAAAATCAACAACAAGAGAGAGGAGAGTGGCTGCCATGGAGATTTGGGTTGAGCAGAGTGTAAGATGAGAGATGGGAATGAGAGTGTTGAAAGAGAATAAGGAACCATGGTTTGTAGTGGAGCCAAATATGTGTCTTAGGGCTTCAAAATCGTGTTTTATATGTCCAGAAATCGAGTCAAACGAGTGGGTCATCGAGCTGGATCCGGGTCAGATCAGAAGAAAGTCGGGTCCAGGTGCTGATATCACGCGCTCTCCATGGTGCAAGTCAAGGTCTTTTCTACCTCTTTTTTAGATGAACCCACCACGTGTTCGCCGTGGCCATGCCTTTCTGCTTCTTCGGGCAACATTCACTGTGAGCTTGCCGTGGCGAGGCCACAGCGAACAATGAAGTAATCTGTCTCTTTAATAATTCTTCTTCTCCATCCAGGATCCTATTATTGGTCCTTAGCCGACCCTACAAGTAGAAACAAGAGGGAACAAGGATCAAATAGCACTATGAATTAATTCATACAAATTAATCTACAATTATGGCCAATTGACCTCATTTTCATGCTAATCCCACTTAAAGGTCTTTGTTATTCGATAGGCACAAATGGACCAATTTTGCATTTTATTTATGTTAAAAGCCTTAATTTAAACATGCAAAAATATTACAAATCAGAGATTTGTCGATACTTTACAAAGATGAAAGACTAAATTGAAACATGATGCAAACATTAAAGGACTAAATATATACTTTAGCCAAATGCATTAAAATTAAAATTATTAAGAGATGGATTAAATCATAAAAGAAAATATTGCCATGACAATGGAAGATATTCAGTGTGGTTTAAAGTTTTGTACTGAGCCTCCTAATGACTCCCCATATTTAATAGATTCTTAGAAATGTTTTATTGTATTTGGGGAGTCATCAATTAAAAAAAATTAACATATTTTTGTTGGGAATTTATAAGATACCAAGTTGACACATTATTTGGGGATTTCTTTTGAAATAGTCTATCGTGAATTAAAATAGGAAAGTATACAAAAATAAAAGAATATGAATATTTGAAAAGGGAAAGAAATAAATTTCAATTTTTTTTATTATTATTACTATTACTATGATTTTGATTTTAACTTCTTTTTTGTGTGTCTTGGCAGCGGCATGTGCACTATTATAGGAGCAAGTAGAGATGGTAATTCGGGCCAAGCCCATCGGGCCGGCCCTTTTAGGCCCTGGTCCTTGAAGGGTCGGGCTTTGATTTTGGAGGCTTCAAAAAGGAATCGGGCTTCACGGGCTGGCCCTGTAGGGTCGAGGGCTTCAAACGGCCGGCCCTTTAAGCCTGTCATATATATATATGTACATTAAAAAAATTAACAACTATAAAATAAAACAATTAATTAAAGGTAAAAAAACCATAATACCTAATTCCCAATATTTATCATTGTTTGATAATTTCTTAGTGAGTGACTTATTTATAAATATGGACAATATTTATTAAAATAAATAATTAAAAATAAACAAATATTTTGTGACTTATATAAAAATATGGACAATATTTATCATTGCTTGATAATTTCCTAGTGTTTGTTGCTTATTGGTGTTTGTATTGTAAATTAAAATTGATATTTATGTTGACGATAAGGATTTTTTTTGCTTTACTTTTTTCTATAGAAAAAGATTAAAAAATAGTATATAAGCGTTAATTGGGCCGGGCCGGCCCGGCCCTGAGCCCTGTCATTCAAGGGTCGGGCTTTGAAATATAGGGGTATTTTCACTACCCCGGCTTTTCAGGCCGGCCCTTTTAAGGCCCTGGCCCTTGAAGGGCCAGCCCTGTAGGGTCGGGCCGACCCTGATGCACAACTCTAGGAGCAAGGGACTATACTTAATTTTAATTCAGTTTATTTAATATTGGTTTTACTAGTTATTGTTTGTGACTTAGAGCACGATGAACTTGTTTGTGACTTACAGATTTTTCTCACTTATTAGTTATGCTTAATTTTAATTATGTTTATTTAATCTTGTTTTTACTGATTACTGTTTAGTGATTGACCACCATTGTACATGTTTTGGGAATTTAAAATTGAACTCGACGGAGGGAATTTTAAATAGACCATGACATTAAATAATGTGAAATTAGATTTTAATCTAATTTGCATCTAGGACAGACATATACCTAGAAGCTTCACATAGTCAAATTAGAGTGTTACTAATATAAATTGTACCTAGTTAATTTGTGTAAGACATTACACAATTAATCTAGGTAGGGATATAAGTGGACTGACATACATTTATAGACACTAAAACTCTATATTAGCTAACGTATAGTTGATTTAATAGGAATAAAATCTAAGAAGCAAATAAGGGAATAGTGACTCTAGGTTGTTTGTTCACCTCTTGAATTTAATATGTGTGAAATTGTTTTTTAGATCTTAGTTAATTTTTCTTAAATTCATTCAAAATCAATCCTATTTTGCTCAACTTAAATAGAAATAGGAGATTTAATGCCTAATTATTAATTTTTTGAATCTATATGGGATCGATCTTGATTCTCCAAATTACTATTTCTACGGCCCATATACTTGCGGTGCTTATTTAAAATTTTGATAGCATCACCTCTGTCATCTATTTATAAGCCCAATCATATAATTAAACAATGACGAATGCAACTATGAAAAACAAAATTTCATTTTATAAACAAATATTCAAAAAAAAAAAAAAAACTACACACATGCGCAAATGAGTGTATAGTAGTAAATGAATTATTTTAATCAATTTTGTAATTTTAATTAAAGATATTGATAATATTGTTGTGATCTTCCTAATTGACTGCATTAAAATCTTTAGGTAAAATAAATACTTACATTTTGATTTTGAATATCCCTATAACGGATATATTGAAATGAAATAAATTTTTAATTTATTAATTAAGTTTTAGTTTGTAGAGAGTAGGAGAGAAGGTACGAAAGAGAGATAGGGGGAGTCAATTGATTAGAAAAAAAAACATTTGAGATGCAAAGAGAAGATATAGAAATTGTTAATTTGGTAATTTAATAAATTTATTTTATGTTTTTATTCTTGTAAATAATTTTTTTTGAAAGTTCATTAGGAGTATTTAACTTTTTCCTTGCTCCCTCTCCCTAATTTTCCCAAAATATAATTGATATAGGGGAAAAATAGGACACGGATCACTTCATTAATTAGATAAAACCTATTAAATAGGCATATTACATCTCAAATTAACCATAAACAATAATTCACCCATGGCCTGAACAGGAATGACTTGCAACAAAAATTTAAAATGGGATAACGGAAACTAATTTAATTTAAAAACTGATGCCTAAATTAGTGGAATGTGAATAAATGAATATCGAATTAGATAAATAAAAACTGGCGCCACACACATGCGTTCTTTTTCTTCTTCTTTCTTTTTTGGTTAAAGTATACTTTTGGTCATTTATCTTTGCATCAAGTCTCTTTTTAGTCCCTTAACCTTGAAAAGTGCACTTTTGGTCCTTTTTCGCTAACGCCGTTAGTTTTATTTAACGGAAAATGCCGACTCAGCAAATCTAAAAAGTAATTTTATAATTAAATATTAATAAAAATGGTCAAATTTTAAAATATAAGAATTATTTCCTTTAAATTTAACCAACGGCGTTAGCAAAAAAGGACCAAAAGTGCAATTTTCAAAGTTAAGGGACCAAAAGAGGACTTGATGCAAAGATAAAGGATCAAAAATATACTTTAACCTTCTTCTTTTTTTTCTTTCAGACACATCTTTCTCCCTCATATGCTCTACTTTTTATTTCTTTCACGTATAAGGGCTACTTTTGTTTTAAGGTAAAAAATAGACATGTGATTTTGTCAAAAGATTGTCCAGCACCAAGTGCTTTTTTCATTTTTTTTACCAAAAGTAACTCTAAACTTCCAAATTAAGATCAAATGTCACACTTACCATTAAATTAGGGTTAAAAATATACATGTAATTTTGTCAAAAAGGTCGTCTAATACCAAATGCTTTCTTTTGGAATATAATTGTAAGTGTGACTTTTGATCTTAATTTGGAAGTTCAGAGTTACTTTTGGTCTAAAAAAAGCACTTGATAGACAAACTTTTGACAAAATCATATGTGTATTTTTTACACTTAACCCTTTTATCTTTTTTCTGACAATTTTTATTTCAGGTTAGTCAAACTTGTTAAAGACGAGTAAAAGTATATAATTAGATAAGAAACACAAAAAGATAACAATAATTTGACTTGAATATATTTTAATTAAATAGTTGATATTAAATATATCAATATTCATACTTATCAAACTTAGTAAAAAAATTTCTATGACATTTATATATAAATTCAATGAATATGGTCAAATAAAAATAATTAACATGAGATTTAAAGCAAGTTAACATGATTATTCCTAAGGTAGAAATGTAAAAACGGTAAATTTGTTGTATAAACTCGTGAGTTTTTACCGAATTTACAACCAATAGAAATTTAAGTGACTCGTGACACGTTTTGGTCAGCTAGAGTTGTAAAAACAGTATTGGAGATTTAATTTGCGAGTTTGACAATAATGCTTACAAATAAACAATCTTTAACTACGTGAGATTGGACTTTAATGTGTAGTTATTTTATATATATATATATATATATATATATATAATAGATGTAGTTGTAGTTTTAGTTTTGTTTTGAAGAAAAAATTTAAAGTAGGAAAATATCAAGGAGATTTTGTTAGGATAATTCAATGTGTGAAAATTTTTATTTCATTAGTTGGTCTTTATAATTAATTGTAACATTTTTTTTTGTTATAAGTCGTGAATTCCAATTTTCTAATTAACGATACACCTTAATTTTTTTTTTTTTTTTTTTGGTCTGAACGATACATCATACACCTAAATTGGCGCCTTGCTAAAATACACTTACGCAATTGTTATTTTATCAACTAGTGTAGTTACCCGTGCAATACATGAATTGACGGTTAAAAAAAGAGGTGAATCTAAGAAGTGGGGAGGGATGAAGTTAGAAAGTCGGTGGTTAATAGATGGTGGAATAAAGGAAGAAAAGACACGTGTCATCATATGAAATGTGCCAAGTGTCAGTTAGGGAGGACCACAAAAATCCAATTATTATTATTATTATTATTATTATTATAATAATAATAATATGATAGATAGATTATATTCTTTTAAAAAAACCTTTAAATTAAGAATACAATCACTGATTGAATATGCTAATAGCATATCAGGTCAAAAAAAGATATGCAAATAGCATGATCAATCTTCTTAGATAAAATAAATAGTTCCATTATGTAATTGTCGTACTAACTAAATAGATATCCGACAATTATATGTTGAGAATTTTATTAAGAAGATATTGAGCGATTTAATTAATGACGATAATGTCTCTTTTACTGTATATTTATGAAAACGATTCCATCATATTCATCGGGTCTATTTTTTGTGTTTTCACATTTATTCATATTTCAACCCATTTAAAATAATGTCTTTATAAAGAGTTTATGCAAAGTATATTTTATATATATATATATATATATTGTCACATCCCGACAGTTAAGGTGTGACAGGCTTAGAATATGAGAAAACCTACATCCTTTGAGCCTTACCTATATATAAAATTCATAAGTTACATTATTTGATGTACTTACAACACAATATAAAGTTATTACATTTTACATACACAAAGTCATTAAGTAAATTTTGAAGTTTTATTGGAATGACCTCCTCAAATACCCACAACAACACACATATATATAGTAACAATTCTACATGAGGAGATCCATTCCATACTAACAAGTATACAACGTATACAAGGAAGACATGGATCCTAACTATAGTTGATTCATGCTTAACACCAAGTTTGAGTTTGACATCCTGATGGTGATTCATCAACTAAATACTTCATCTTCAATGCAACATGAATAACTGGTATAGCTACATCATCTAAGAAAAAAAAATCCAGTGAATAACGTCCCTTTAATAGAAGAGACACTAAATGCAATAATTTAAATACAATTCACTTTGAATAACAGCACATGATACTAAACCTCAACTTCATAATTATAAGATTTCAAAAATTAATGAAGTTGTATACAAGATTGAAGAACGTCAAAATTGGGGGTTAGATTGGTGCAGTGTCGTCTCAGGTTCGCCCTTTAAGAAAATTGGGACCAAGGGGTAGTGGAAGCTGCCCCCGGGTGTCGTTCTTTTGAGGAGCCTAAAATGAAAATGATCACATAGTAACTAAATGCAAAACTTGTTAAAGACGAGTAAAAGTATTTTTGTTTGATTTTTAAGTATGAAATTGATGTAAAAGTATGGTATGTTCAAAACAAATTAAAATTGGATGAAAAGGGAGATTTGGATCGACGGGAGTGAGTAATCCTCAGTGATCAGAAACTTAGACAATCATAGCTTCAATTTGTTTTTAGGGAGTTCTTTGGCTTGTCAAAATGACCCCTAGAGGAATCCCTCTAGGCTAGTCTTGGGTTGGGTGGATTAATACCAGAATCCTGCTTATTAATCCCTTCAACTCCAAGTTGATTAAATTCAAAAACCAAAGCAAATTTTCTAATAGTAAGGGGCTCCTAATCCAATAACTGGAATTCCGAATTGCCACTTAATTAATCCTAGGGTTTAATTAATTACTGGAATCCCACATAATAAATTAAGACTCTTGGATTGAAATCCAATGCCACTCATGCAATTTGACAAATTCAATAGCCAATTCACAAACGCAAATGCTTGACAAAATGATCCACTAAATGAGAATCCTCAAATAGCACAAGATATTAACTAAAACATTCATTTAAAATGATGCAGCCATACATATAAACAAAGTTCAAGCTAATGAAGAGCTATTGTCAAAAGTATTTAAATGAAAATGAAGCTACAAGTGTTTCTACCACCCTCTAACAAAAGATAGATGTGAAGAATACAACCAATTGCACATACAAACTCTAGAATCCTAGAAAGATGTAAATACAAAAGGAAGAAAGAGTGGGAGAACAAGAACTCCCCTAATAAAGCTCAAAGCTTATCTCATTTGCCTCCATCACCCACGATTATAGAGCCTAGTTGATGCACTTCATGGAAGGAACAACAATCAAGAGAGGGGAAGTGAGGGCCATGGAGATTTGAGAGAGAGAAGGGGTGGAACATGAAGATGGGATGAGATAGTTGAGAGAGAATGACATGATAGGGCTTTTTTGGTGGATCCAAATCTAACCTAGAATGACTGAAATTTCGTGTTTTGTTGTCCTCAGGTCGGCTCAAGTGGTGGGCAAAGGAATTGGATCTGATTCAGCCTAAAATATAAGCTTTTGGAGCGTTGCAGATTCGTACGCTCGCCATGGACTAGCCGAATGTTGCTCTCTGCCTTTTTCTGGACGTGCTCACTGTGAGCTCATCGTGACCTCACAAGTTTTTCTGCCCCTTTGATTTGTTGCTTTCTTCATCCGGGATCTTGATCTTTTGGTCCTTACACAACCCTACAAATAGAAACAAGAGAGAACAAGGATCAAATAGCTCTATAAATTAATTTATACAAATTAATCTACAATTATGGCCAATTAATCCTAATCTCATGCTTATCTCACCTAAGAATCTAAGATCTATATTAAGCATGGACCAATGTCACATCTTAATCATGTTAATTGCCTCAGTTTAAGCATGTAAAAGCATTACAAATCAGAGGTTTGTCAAATATCTTTTATCGCATAAAACCAAGTAGTAATAAAACAGTTTAACTGGTAGAATAAGTTTAAAACAACAATTATCAAAGATCAAATTTTGCTAGACTTCAACAGAATGAATAATAAGCATGGACACATAGTCCACGAGAGTAACTAACCAAGTACAACTCAAGGTTACGGATAGAAGCGTGGTTACACAGACCACGAGAGTAAGTAACCAACAAGCGCAGCACGAGGCCACGAACAAGTGCGGGTACAAGACCCATGAAGGACAAGCGTGAAAACGAAACCCTCATATATCAAGCATGAGTATTGTTCCCACAAATGTCAAGTGAGCTTGAGGTTAACCATGGTGCACCAATGACTAACAGTATTGCTGTTAATAACCAACATTGCGTATTCAATCCTAAAAAACATTTTCCAAGCATGCATGGAGCCAATTGATTAAAATCAATGAAAATATCTTTTCTTTTGTCATAATGATAGCTTGTCTCAAGTACTTCATAATGGATTACCCTTGGATGAAGTTTCACGAACAATATTTGAAACTTTCTGTATTCTGTCCAAAGATAACCATGTGTGAACCAATGGGAAAATATATGACAATAAATAAAATCACCATTTGTCACTCATTTCAATATCAAGAAGAAAATAACATACATCTAATAAACTTTACTTTACGAAATCATGCCTATAAATATGGTAATATAAAAATAGGGTAAATGTACAATTTTAGTAACGAACAATTACGCCAGGTGTACTCAGCAGAAAAATGAATTTCGTGAACACATTTTGGTTATGAAGAATAAAACTAAGCACAAATTCAGTAAAGCCGTTCACTTGACCTACTTTGATCGTTAAGTTTGACCACAGAAGCTGATGTGACAGAACTGAAAAATATATTCCTGACTAGTGGTAATTTAAGAAGTGATTTTGTGATTAATTAAGGAGTTTTGAGGGTTTTATAAATAAATTCAGCAAAATGAAAGTTTTTTTTTTGCACTTTTAAATGCTTAGTTTCTCCCTTAATTAGAGTTAGAGGAATTATTTTTGGATCCAAAAGGGATTATAGTGGGAGGAAATTCTTAGCTAGTAATGGAGAAAAGTTTTAAGAATTAAAGGGATAATTTTTGGCCTAAAGGAAAATACAATTGGGTAAATAATTTTCTATTAGGTCCTCAAATCGTCGCAATGGGATATATTCTTTGGGCCAAAAATTATCCCTTCAATTCTTAATTTTTTTTAATTACCGGCTAAAAATTTCCTTCCACTATAATCCCTTTTGGGTCCAAAAATAATTCTTTTAACTCTACTTTTCCCAAATTAAGGGAGAAACTAGGCAATTAAAAGTGAAAAAAAAAACTTTCATTTTCTTGAATTTATTTATCAACCTCTCAAAACTCATTAATTAATCACAAAATCACTTCTTAAATTACCATTAGTCCTTAATTTAAATTTTGCAATTCTGCCACATTAACTTTTGTAGTCAAACTTAATGGTCAACATAGGTCAAGTTAACGGCGTTACCGAATTTACGCCTAGTTTTATTCTTCATAACCAAAATGTGTTCGCGAAATTCATTTTTCTACTGAGTACACTTGGCATAATTATTCGTTATTAAAATTGCACTTTTACCCTATAAAAATATGATAAGGAGTAATAATATCATTTTTAAAAAAATTCATAATGGGACGCTATTCACTTTCTTATTGAGCTCACATATAAGACATACTCCTACCTACTCGCTTTCCCATAGATGATGATCACTCTTTAATCCCCTAGAATCCAAAGTAACACTATTGTCATTTTTTTTTACTTACACTTTAAGAACTTACAAAATCCATTTAATAAAATTGTTCTTACTCTTTAAATTGTACTGAACCCATAACCGTTGTTAATGTCAAAGCAACACTTTTAGACATTTTACCAAACTCGTTGTATACATTCAAAAGACCAACATAGAAGTAGACAAGCTTGGTTCTGAAATTATATTTAGCTCAAATATTTTCATCTCATTCATTAGTTTCATTACCAACTTCAATACTAACCACATTCCCTTGAGCTTCAACCGCGCCTCTGTTGAAAATATGATCATAAATTCAATTTCAAAATTAATATTATCATATTTTGCAATTGGCCACAACACTTTAAGCTTTGAAAGAGATCTCCTGTCCTTTTCTATGACATGCCTCAAAATTTAGTTAAACCAAAAACTTAACACCACAACACGGACGCACACACACATTTCTTAAATCTAATTAATCTACACTACATCTAGTGACAAGCAAATTCTTCATCAAATCAATTTGTATATCTAAAAGCATATGTAAGCATATTAGTTTCCCTAGTTTCTATACATTATGACTAAAGTCATGTATAAATCAATCACCCACATTTTCATCACATTATTTGCTAATATAAATTAGTTCATCCCATGACATAACTCATCAGGTACCTCATAGGTATGCAAACTAACTCATCTAGAAAGCATTTTTAATTTATTACCGGTAGGCACTCATAGTCTATTAAAGTTTTATCAAGCTTGCACTTTAATCAGTTTCCTCTTTTAAAACACAACAAACATATTATTAAATTTAAGCATAAAACTTGACAGCTTTAATCAAACCAAACTCCTTATTATGCATTTTTCACAAACACACTATGTGCATCCATATTCAAGCAAATTCATCAAATACTCATCTTGCACATAACTGACTTAGCACAACAAGTTTCTCTCTGTTATTTTTTCCTATTCTTTTTTGGCGTTATATTAAGTATCTTAATTAAAGACCAATTCAAGCATACAACTGCAGAGAAAGAGAAACAATGAAGTGGAATTTCATGCTTACTCACACATATTCGATGCCCTAGATAAGGAAATGAAAAGTCCAAAGCTTGCACCCACATCCAACTCAGCGCACTGACCAAAACAGAGGAGGAAGGATAAGCTTGATTTAGGCAGATTGTCAAGGAACTAACAAGGAAAGTGACATCACTACTACAAAAAGTATTTTTAACGTCACAAATTTTGGGGGTTTCCACGTCACTTTTTCAGGGGACATTGAAACAAGTGACATGGAAAATGGACTTTTAACGTCACATATTTATGTGACGTAGAAAGTCAGAGAAACCACGTCACACATAATATTAGGTGTGATGTTGTAAGTTTCTCGGAGGAAACCACGTCACACAAAATATTATGTGTGACGTGGTTTCCAGGAAACCACGTCACAAATAATATTCTGTGTGATGTTGTTTCTTTTTTTTTTTTTTTAAAAAAAACATTTTTAATTTTTCTATTCCCCGTTGATATACATTGCAAATGTCTAAATGCAGGTCAGATAATACATACATTTACAATCCAATTTCACTCCAATTATTTGAAGTGATTTATAGAAGCAAAACCAGCATGTAAAATGCAACAAAGGAACAAGCAACAATGCAACGAAATTCACGACGATTTTAGTAGCAACAAGATCAATTAGACAAAATAAATCTTCAGCAATTTGAGAACAAAAACCAATAGCAAACCAATTTACAAGACTTATAAAACATTTTGGCAAGTATGCAATATTTGCAGTGACTACAACGTAACAGCATTTGCAAACCAATTTACAATTGAACATTAAACATTCTATGGGAGACCAATTTATAAGACTTACAAAACCATTAAATATGCTATGGCATTTTTTGCAATTTACAATTGAAAAAAAAGGCAGCAGATTTAATTATCAGGAAAAAATAAGGAAAAGAAGGAACCTTGATGAAGTGAAGCTGTGAACGGAGGCGCAATTGAAATTGCTGAACCCGATAGGAGGAAATCAGAGCTGAAAAAAACTTTGAACAAGTAAAAAAAAAAAGAACCAGATAGATAGAATTGCATATTTAATTACCAACCAGCGAAGTTTTCAACAGATATATTGATGAAAACAGCAGCTATTCCAGTACCTGTTAAAATTTGATGAAATACACATAATCAACAATAATTTAACATATATGAGAAAGCTAAGGATATATAAGGTGCATGCATGAAAGGCATAACGTCACTAAGCTTTATGCCTATGTCTCATTTTTTTTCCTCCTCCAAAAAACGATTTTTTAGAATTAAAAAAATACCATCAAATCTGCATTAGAATAATAATAATTTATAAAAACAGAACTAATGAAAAATAATCACAGCAGACGCAAGATAATCAAATTAAAAAAAGAAAAGGATTTTTCTAACCACATACCAAATGAATCATTAATAGTTCAATCATGGCAATTCAGAACTAGAGCTTATAAAATTGAAACTACCAGAATATATATACACTTCAAGGTTAAGATAAGAAACTCAAGGCAGAAAGAAGAAGAACGTACCAATTCCTATGAGCAAAGCAAAGAACCATTTCACCACCAACAAATAGCCCACATTACAGCTTCCCTCTAAGCTCCTACCAATATCAAATTACAGAAAAAATAAAGATTTGATTCTGAACTATAACAGAAACCGAAATAGCAATAGCAAGAAGAACGTACCAATTCTCAATGACTTCATAGTGTTGGGGGTTTGTGTTGGGGGGGGGTGTGGCCGTGTGTGTGGGGGTGTGGGTGTGTGGCCGTGTGGGGGTGGGGGGTGGGGTCCGTGTGTGTGTGTGGGGGTGTGTCCGTGTGTGTGTGTGTGTGTGTGTGTGTGTGTGGGTGGGGGGTTTGGGGGTGGGGGGTGGGGTCCGTGTGTGTGTGTGGGGGTGTGTCCGTGTGTGTGTGTGTGTGTGTGTGGGTGGGGGGTTTGGGGGTGTGGTGGGGGGGGGGGTCTCGGGGTGGGGTGGTGGGGGTGTGTGTCCGTGTCTGTGTGTGTGTGTGGGGGGGGTGGGTGGGGCCGTGTGGGGTGGGGGGTGTGGCCGTGGGTTTTTGGGGGGGGTGGGGGCCGGGTGGTGAGCTTGTTGGGGGGGGGTTTGGCCGTGTGTGGTGGGGGGTGGTGGGGGTGTGTGTCTGTGTGTGGGGGGTGGGGTTTGGCCGTGTGTGGGGGAGGGTGGGGGTGGGGGGTGGTGGGGGTGTGTGTCTGTGTGTGGGGGGGGGGGGTGGGGGGTGGTGAAGCCGTGTGTGTGTGTGTGGGGGGGGTGGGGGGTGGTGAAGTGTGTGTGTGTGTGGGCCCCCTCACCAGCTTGTGGGGGGGAGGGGGCGGGAAGGGGGAAAATGGGGCGGGAAACTTGGTTTCCACGTCACACCACATTGTGGTGTGACGTGGAAACCAAGTTTCAACGTCACACCACTAAGTGGTGTGACGTTGAAACCATGTTTCAACGTTGTGGTGTGACGTTGAAACATGGTTTCAACGTCACACCACATTGTGGTGTGACGTTGAAACCTGGTTTCCACGTCACACCACTAAGTGGTGTGACGTGGAAAACCCCCCCTCTTCTTTTTTTTTTTTTCATTTTCCCTCCAACCATTTTTTCATTTTTTTCATTTTCTGAAAAACACTTTTAACGTCACACTAAAATTTTAGTGTGACGTGGAAAAGTTTCAACATCACACTTAGTTTTAAGTGTGATGTTGTTTATTTTTTGTTGATTTTCAATGTCACATTTTTAAATAAGTGACGTTAATTGGTGACATAAAATGGGATTTTTGTAGTAGTGCATGGTTGGAATCTTAATCATGTTTCCATAACAAGAATGATATTGAACAGAGCAGAAGGAGGTTTAGACTCTCGAATCATCGAGAGAAGCTTAAGAGATTTTTTACCCTTACCCTTGCTATTGTGAATGACGGTGGGAAAGGAAAGTAAGGGTAAGGTGTTTTTTTTTCCTATTATTTTTCTTCTTCTTCTTTTTGGAAAGGACTGAAAATCTATGATTTTTTTTTAAAAAACAAGATGATAATTCTGGGCATTCCTAGAACTACTCCAATGTATTATTCAATTATTGACTCAATAACTCAATTAATAAATTCTATTATTATTATTTTGAATCACAAAATTTCTAGAACGTTACATATGTAAAGAATATATTATTTCACTCAAATGTCTCATCTACTCCAAGATATTAATAAAAAAGTTATAACAATATGTCTAATATTATCAACTTCTTAGATGAAAATCTTGTAATATACACCCGTTAGCCCATATATAACAAAAACCTACAAATGAAAAATACTTATTATTAACTTTTTATATGAAATCTTGTAATACCCGCCCATTAATCTATATAAAAAAAGATCAGATTCCTCTCATAGTGTCACCTATAGATAAAAAATACATATTATTAATCAACAAGCATTTATTCAATAAATCCAAACTCGTAATTCAATACTTATGGGATAAATTAGGTCAAGTAGTTGATATTAGGGGTGAGCATGGTGCTTAACTGCGCTGTGTGCCCACCTGAGCCCAGACAAAAATTGCCTAGCCCAACCCAAAAAAATAGCCCTAAAAATTTTGGGCAAGGTCGAGCAGGGCCGGGCATCGGATAAGGGGTGCTGAACTGCACATTTGGCCCAACCCAAAAAATTATATAACATTTATTTAAAATATATAATAGTCATTATATATTAACGAACTGGGCCTCCCATATGTTGCACGGGTGATATATTCTGTTATTGAGGTGTTAGAATGTAGGAAATGCCATTCAACCAAATAACAATCAGAAATACATGTTGGAAATGTAGGCTAACATTTAAAATAATAAGGTAAAAAAATGAGCTCATTTAAGTATAACGCCCCGAACATCAAGGAATTAATGCCGGTCTACATTCATGAATACTTCCTTGTAAACTACATTGTTTGCCTTGTTACCACTCTCAAGTTCGTTAGGGCTCAAAACAATCTTTAACCCTTCTATGCTCCTTACTCTCGATAGTGCAACATAAAGTTGTCCATGTGTGAAAACCGGTTTTGAAAGGTATATTCGAACAATAATACCAATAATAACGATCACAGCCTATAAAATCAGCCTCACCATAATTTCAATCAAATTACAAAGTTACATTTTACAAAGCCTCCCGTGCGTTGCACAGGTGATATTTTTCATGTAATTCGACTTGAAATCATAAATATGGTTTTCCAATTCACAAAAAGAAATCATAAATTTGTTTGCATGAGGTCATGGGAAATATTAAGCTAATCATTATACAAATATAGATAAAGGGAGAATACTTATATAGATCATTTAACCAAACTATTACATCCCTTCATCAAAAACACATCCCAATCTATAATGCCTTAAAAAATTAAAAATAATCTGTTATTAAGGTGTTGGAATGTAGGAAATGCCATTGAACCAATTAACATTCAGAAATACATGATGGAAATGTAGGCTGACATTTAAACCAATAAGGTAAAGAAATGGGCTCATTTAAGTATAACGCACCGAATATCAAGAAATTAATGACGGCCAACATTCATGAACCAGGCCATCATGAATGTGCTTGAGCAATGAAGATGACATTTGTGTCTTGGTTAGAAGGAAGGTGTCGTGAGGAAAAGGGATGAGGGAATGAAAGTAACAATAGGAACAGAGAAGATATTGGAAGGAATGTCAAATCCCACTCTTATAATGGAGTTTTAACCTGCAAAATCATTGTCAATATTAACAAATGTTTAATAGCAAATCACTTATTTTCAACCTAAGATTTAATTTTTATTTTTAAATATTAATGTAATTTTAATTTAATATTTTGAATTTTTCTTTTCAAAATCATTTATTGTGTAAATAACTAAGTGGAAAATATAATTTTCATCATGTTCATTATTTAATGGAAAAACTAATTTATTTTACCAAACAAAGCCTTTTGAAAATAATAAAATAATTAAAAAATGAGAAGAACCAATTTTAACAGTTTATATTTAATATTTTAAAAGATTAGAAGATTAACCTTATTCACATATCCCATATTGTACCAAATAAATAAAATATAGCAATGCAAATTAAAATATAGTTTATCAAAACATTAGAATAAATAACAAACAACTATCTGATTTTGGATTAAATTAAAATATAGGGAAATGGAACTTTACGAAGAACAGAAATAAATAATCACATAATAAAAGAAATAAATAATCGATAAAAAAATAAAATAAATTAAGGACTAATTTGGAAAGGACCAATTTGTGGAATATGGATTTTACTACATGCACAAATTAAAATTCCTATAATTCAATTGATTTATGACCTATAATTCACGTTTAATGGCTTTCTATTATGACAATAAGAAATAATAAAATTGACTTACGTAAGAGAGGGATGGACAAGTTCTGGTTTAATGAAATCATGAAGATAGCAGTAGAAAATAAAAAATATATATGATGAATAATCACAACTATATTATTATTGTATAAGATATGAATAGGTAATTTGTTCCACAATTAAACTCCTTCATTGCTGCATAAATAAACTAATTAAAAAAAAATAAAAGATAACCATATTACAATAAGCATGACGAATTATTTAACATGTATATATGCATATGTGTTATATCCCATATTGTACCAAATAAATAAAATATAGCAAAAGAAATTAAAATATAGTTTATCAAAACATTAGAATAGCAATAAAATAAATAAAAAACAACTATATTATTTCGGATTAAATTAAAATATAGGGTAATGGAAATTTACGTAGAACAGAAATAAATAATCACATAATAAAAGAAATAAATAACCGACAAAAAATAAAATAAATTAAGGACTAATTTGGAAAGGATGGATTTGTGGAATATGGATTTTACTATAGGCACAAATTCAAATTCCTATAATTCAATTGATTTATGACCTATAAGTCACGTTTAATGGCTTTCTATTTTGACAATAAGAAATAAAAAAATTGACTTATATAGGAGAGGGAGGGACAAGTTCTGGGTTAATGAAATCATGAAGATAGCTGTAGAAAATAAAAAATATATATATGATGAATAATCACAACTATATTATTATTGTATAAGATATGAATAGGTAATTTGTTCCACAATTAAACTCCTTCATTGCTGCATAAATAAACTAATTAAAAAAATAAAAGATAACCATATTACAATAAGCATGACGAATTATTTAACATGTATACGTATATGCATATGTGTTATATCCCATATTGTACCAAATAAATAAAATATAGCAAAGGAAATTAAAGTATAGTTTATCAAAACATTAGAATAGCAATAAAATAAATAAAAACAACTATATGATTTCGGATTAAATTAAAATATAGGGTAATGGAAATTTACGTAGAACAGAAATAAATAATCACATAATAAAAGAAATAAATAACCGACAAAAAATAAAATAAATTAAGGACTAATTTGGAAAGGATGGATTTGTGGAATATGGATTTTACTATAGGCACAAATTCAAATCCCTATTAATTCAATTGATTTATGATCTATAATTCACGTTTAATGGCTTTCTATTATGACAATAAGAAATAAAAAAATTGACTTATATAGGAGAGGGAGGGACAAGTTCTAGGTTAATGAAATCATGAAGATAGCTGTAGAAAATAAAAAATATATATATGATGAATAATCACAACTATATTATTATTGTATAAGATATGAATAGGTAATTTGTTCCACAATTGAACTCCTTCATTGCTGCATAAATAAACTAATTAAAAAAAATAAAAGATAACCATATTACAATAAGCATGACGAATTATTTAACATGTATATATGCATATGTGTTATATCCCATATTGTACCAAATAAATAAAATATAGCAAAGGAAATTAAAATATAGTTTATCAAAACATTAGAATAGCAATAAAATAAATAAAAAACAACTATATGATTTCGAATTAAATTAAAATATAGGGAAATGGAAATTTACGTAGAACAGAAATAAATAATCACATAATAAAAGAAATAAATAACCGACAAAAAATAAAATAAATTAAGGACTAATTTGGAAAGGATGGATTTGTGGAATATGGATTTTACTATAGGCACAAATTCAAATTCCTATAATTCAATTGATTTATGAACTATAATTCACGTTTAATGGCTTTCATTATGACAATAAGAAATAAAAAAATTGACTTATATAAGAGAGGGAGGGACAAGTTCTGGGTTAATATACGTATATGCATATGTGTGTTCTTGTGCGTGCACAACGAAAAGGGAAAGAAGCAAGTCCAAGACAAAATGAATAAGCTAAAAAGCAAAAAATTCAGAATGCAATACAAAAAATTAATCACAATTTAACTGAAGTGAGGGGGTAAAAACACCGAAACCAAGTCAATTGATCTTTTACATATCATCAACACATCTCAATGAATTCAGATGTCTACCAAACAACATAACAAGCAAGGGAGTAAAAATACGGAAACCAACACATGAATAGGGCAATAAGTTTCACCAAATACACTTATTACTATGGTTGAGTCATCCTACTCAAGAAACTGTTACAAAAGGCTTTAAAAAGACCACATTTAAAATCAATATGTGCATTAATACAAACACTCACAGGAAAAAAAATGAGTTACAACTAAAGCTGCAAGTATTCACTTCTGCATGAAATCCTCAATATCGTATCTACAGTTTACTTTAGTTTTCAATATATATTTAAAAAAAATTATTAGTAGATATAATTATCTGAGCCATTAATTCCTTATGAATAGTATTTTGGCGGAAGAGTTTTTTATGTTATATAGATAGATAGATATAGATATAGATATAGATATGGATATAGACATAGATAGATTATATAAAACACATATTATTCAATATATATTATTTTAATTAAAGTATACCTAAAATATTTATATATTTGATCTAATATATCATAATATTATATCTATTTAAGTATGATATCTACATTTTCTAATATAATATGGGTGTAAAATGACAAATTGGGCAGGGAAGTGCCCACCCAGCCTAGTCTACTTTAACCCAGCCCAGAATAGTTAGGGCTCTTATCGGGCAGGGCCGGGCATTGGGCTATAAGTTTTAAAATTATTTAATGTCCATATTTAAAATATAATTTTATTCAAATCCAGATTTAAACTGTTAGGCTTTTAATATCTTATTTTAATATATAAGATATTATTAATTCGAGTCTGTAGGTAAACAAACCATACTTGAATTTTCAAAATTTAATTAATCATTATAAAATGTTATAACTAAAATATTAATACTTATTTCGCATGAATTGCATTAATCTTGTTAGCATAATATGTATTCTGCTCTTAATTGTAACATGATTTTGCCATGATATCTACATCCTAATTCATTTTTCTGAAACAGTTTATCATATTAATAAATTATTTAAGAAATACATTAATAAAAACCCATTGAAGAAAACAATCCTAACCTACACCTTAACGCTGACGTGGACGTGGAAACCCAAATAAAATAGCGCAAAAAAAATAACAGTTTGATTTTCCGACTTTCTCTCTATCTATCCCATCGGATACGTTGATTGTTTGTTTGAACGAGATACTCCTTCTTTACGTACGTCTCACAGTCTGAGTACTCTACTTATACGTTCAAACACCTTCGGCTTCATCATCCTCTCACATTCTCATGTCTAAAACCCTAACGTATTCTTCCTTTCTTCTTTCTCCTCGACGCTAATTCTTTCTCTGTCTCTCTTATATTCTCTAAAAAACCATGTGTCCTGCAAGGTCACGTCAAGAAGTTCATCCCCCTGCCCTTGACGCTTACCATGTCAACTCTAAAATCTGGCGAGCAATCGCTGGTGCAAACTTCCGAAGAATCCCTTCCGTTAATTCTATAGTTCATTATTTCCCTCAGGGCCATATCGAGCATGCTTCATCCCCTCTTCAATACCTCAACCCTCTCATCATCTACGAACCAATCATTCCCTGCCACGTCTCCGCTATGGAGTATCTCGCTGACCCTATCACCGACGAGGTTTACGTCAAGATTTCACTTGTTCCTATTATCAATGATAATAACGGCTCTGATCGTTTTACCAATTCCGTGGAAGCACCTAACGATGATGAAACGGCACTGTCGTTTTCTAAGGTTCTTACGCCTTCTGACGCCAACAATGGCGGTGGATTCTCTGTTCCTAGGCAATGTGCTGACACCATATTTCCGCCTTTAAACTTTGGGGTTGACCGGCCGTTCCATACATTGAAGGTGACGGATGTTTTGGGGACAGAGTGGGATTTTCGCCACATTTTTCGGGGCACACCAAAGAGGCACTTGCTCACTACTGGATGGAGTAAGTTTGTGAATAACAAGAACTTGATTGCTGATGATTCGGTGATTTTTGTTAAGGATTCCAATGGGGCCTTATTCGTTGGGGTTCGTAGAGCTTTCAAAACTCCGAAATTGATTGTTGTCGATTCCTCCATGTGGGATCCCAAGAAAAAGGATGAAAGGGAGAAGCATGTGGAATCCCATAGAGTGAAAAAAGGGACGTTTTCAAGGAACGGGAAGGGGAGATTGTCGGCGAATGAGGTTTCTGATGCTATAGAATTGGCTGTGCAAAACAAGCCATTTGAGGTTGTGTATTATCCTAGGTTGGGCTGGGCGGACTTTGTGGTAAAGGCAGAAGATGTGGAGAAAAGTTGGAATGTTGAATGGACTTCTGGAATGAGAGTTAAAATGGCAATGGAGATAGAGGCAACGTCCAAGACCACATGGCATCAGGGGACTGTAACTTCTATAGTTCCTCCTGATAATGGGCTTTGGATGGGTTCTCCATGGCGTAAGCTTCAGGTATGTCTGTACAAATGAATCCGGTGCACCACATTATTTGTATTTTGACCAATCACAAATAAATATATAAGGCCTGATGTGGAATTTTCAATTTGAGTTGGTACCCTTAAAAATTTAACTAGCCCATAAAAAAATTTGTATCTCATGTTTTCATTTTTTTTTATTTTACAAGTAAAAAAAAATTAGTTCTATTAGTTAGTTGATTTTCTTGGGGTGGCAAGTTAGATTAAAAATTCAATTTTAGAACTAATGTGTTTACTTCAGATTGGTTAGACCATAAATCTCCAATTCTTTTGCTGCTTGGTTGTTCTTGAAACTTAAGCAACGATGGGGACCTTTTAAAATTCTATAATATTTGAGGAGATGAAACTTGTGAATGATAGATTACACTATATTACAGACTTTTTTCTTTGGTGAGTTCTATCCGTAAGGATGAATTACAGGCACATGAACCTTTGGAGTTTTAAGTCAACTAATGAGACTTTAACTAAGCTCAAGCTCAAGAATTGGAACTACTTATTAAATTTTTGGCAAAGGAAGTCTATAATGTTTGGTCTGTTTTGGAAAATTAATATACATTGCGCCCCAATATAGAGTAGGCTTTTAGGATTGGGAGGACTGTGTTTCTTATTTGGTCTCACAAATGAATCACATGATTATATTTGTTGTGATATGAAATTTATTGCCACAAAAAGAAAGCTGTACAATTTACCCTCTGTCTTGTACATATTGTTGGTATTTTCTTATGCAGGTTTTGTGGGATGAACCTGACGTCATGCATACTGCAGAGCGAGTGAGCCCCTGGGAGGTTGAACCTGTTACGTTTGCAATTCCCCATAATGTAGCATTTCCTCCTGCAAAAAGGTTTAGAGCTGCTCAGAATTTTGGGGTAGCTACTGTTAGAGAGGGAGACCCCTTCTTTTCTATTTTAGATTTGGGCAATCCAACAATGGGGCACTTCAACCAATCATTGTTGAATTACAATATTGTTCCTGCTGCCATGCAGGGAGCCAGGCAAGATTTATCAAGTCTCTCCAACTTCGAAATTGGTAATCATCATCCGTATATCGGTAATACATTTGGGAACATGGTACCAAAGATGAGAACTTTGATGCCAACAGAGCCAAATGCTGACAATTGTCAATCTAATAGCTTGTCACCAAAAAGCAAGAGTAGTTTGCATGCTACAGGCACAGAATTTGCTGGGACACGAGGATGCAACTTAACAAGACGAGGTGTAAAGTCAATTCGGTTGTTCGGTAAGGTCATCGAAGTGGAACAGCCCACTGAAAGTGAGTGCACAGGAGATGAGGGTAATAATGGCTGGAAGGAGACTGAAGGCGTTGACCAATGAGTATTCAAGACAATTGTGCCATTTCAGCACATAGTAGTATAGTTGTAATAGTGTCGTTATGTTTCTGTTGCTGTGTTTTAATTTGGAAAGTGCCCTTCGATTGAGTAAGTGGCACATGTTTTCTGCTAACGCTTAGGAGATTCGTTTAATTTGTTCAACCGAGTTTTGTCCCCTTATTCTTTATTTGTTTTAGAGTCATGACTTGGCACATTTTATATCTTAATTTTAACCTTTCATTTGAATTTAAATGACTGTGTTGTCAACTGTTTTTCTCTATTGAAAATCTTGTCTTTTAGGAATTATTTTTTGTTAAGAAAATTCGGACAGCAATCACTTTTTCGGGTATGGATAATTGGAGCCACATCCAAGAGGGTCAGATTATAGTTCATATTCTGGTTAAAAAATAAGATTACTAGTTTGTGTACGAAGTTAAATATAACTTCATTAATTATTAACATCCGCTCTTACTAGTTTGTTTTAAATACTTGTATTTGGAACTATAAAAATAAAAACATAGATTTTTCGAGAAAAAAATCTACTTTTAGCCATACCTCAAATCTCATCTCTCTCCAATATTTATGACTAAATTAGAATTTTATTTTTAAAATAGTCAAACTGTATTTGAAAATAGAAAACTATAAATGTTATATATGACTAGAGAAAAATTTTTACCATGTATTTTATAATATTTAAGAGTTTAAACAAGGTTGGTATAAATATTTTTTATTTACAAGTAATTAATATAATTTTTTATTTTTCTGTCTACTAAATTAATATAATCTATATCTATATCTATATCTATATAACATAAAAAACTCTTCCACCAAAACACTATTTATAAGGAATTAACAGCTCAAATAATCAGATCAATCAGTCAATTTATCACTAATCATATAATCTACTAATTATATCACTAATTATATTTGATTGGTTATAACTGTTAATCATTTTTTCTTGAATTATCATATTTAAGATAAGCCCTAAAATTGTATCTACTAATAATTACATTTAAACTTAAAGACTGATAATCACTAATTATATCTACTAATAAGTATAAAACTTAAATAATGATTGGTTATAATTATTATATTTAAGATAAGCCCTAACCAAAAAATCAATTTTATACTTTCAGATTTTAATTTAATTAAAAAATTAATTAAAATTACATTTAGGATTAAAAAAATCAATTAAAATTTTACAACCGAAAAATCAATTTTCATTTTTTATACTACCCAACCGAACAATAATGGGCAAAAGTAAACTATAGCTCATACAATTAGAAAGCAAGCTAATGCCATTTTAATTAAAATCAACCAAGGAAAATTGATTTAGGATCTCTCTTTAATCTTAAATATAATTAGTGATATATATATTTCGGGAATAACCAACCAGAAGCTTCTTATGAATATAATTTTAAGTTTTATCTTTAATCTTAAATATAATTTTAATTAAATTTTAGGATGAAAATATGTGATTTTCTCTAAAATAAAAGCTTTATTATTTACATATTTAAATAAAAGCTTATTCTACATTTGTTTTTGAATATATTTTAGCAACAAAAAAAAAAGATAAATCCCAATATATATATATATATATTCCTAATTATATCTACTAATTATACTTAAGAAAAATGTAGTCATTATTTTTGAATTATCATATTTAAGATAAACTCTAAAATTATATTCATAAGAAGCTTCTGATTGGTCAATCCAGAATATATATCACTAATTAGATAAGAAGCTTCTGATTGGTCAATCCTAAAATATATATATATATATATGTATCACTAATTATATCTATTAATTATATTTAAGAAAAATATAATAATATATATCATTATTATACGTTTGTTTTTTAAAAATATAATCATTATTTTTGAATTATTTAAATTATGTTCATAAGAAGCTTCTGATTGTTCAATCCCAATATATATATATCACTAATTATATATACTAATTATATTTAAGAAAATTATAATCATTATTTTATAATCATTATATTTAAGATGAGCCCAAAAATATGTTCACAAGACGTCCACAATTTTTGATTGGTCAATTCGAATATATATATACCACTATTTATGATTTATATATATTATGATTATATTTATCTTAATTTTTTTAGGTCAAAATATGCTTCAGCTAATCAGTAACATAAGGGATATATGAAGCATAATGTGTGCATCACACCATTTTACGCGCCACCAATCCATGTAAATAGAAGTAATAATATAATATATTTCTCAATATAATCTATTTTCTTATGATTTTCAATATACCTATGTTTTTGACCAGTTAATCAATTATATTTTAATATTTGTGGATCCTTTTTGGTCAAAATTAAGACAAAAATACAAAATAATAATATAAATAAGAAAAGTAGCTACCGCACCAGGTTAAAACTTAATTAATGAGTTATATTTGATTTTTATAAAGTTATTTTGCAAACACTGATTACGAAGAGATTGGCATCAATATAAATGCTACAATTAAGTAATGATCAACATCCCATCTTGTAAGCAGGTGAGTGCACGATGGCGTGGATTAGAAAACATCCAAAGTAACATACAAAAAAAGAGAATAAGCAGAACAAGGAGAGAAGATTCACAAAAGGGACTCACAATGAATGACTCACAAAGTGCTGCATCACAAGTTCCAAATCCAAATATAATTAAATCCACAAATAATTCAGTCTTAAATTTTGATGAAGGGATGTAATAATTTGGTTAAATGATCTGCATAAGTATTATGCTTTCCTATGACCTCATGCAAACAAATTTATGATTACTTTTTTTGAATTGAAAAATCATATTTATGATTTCAAGTCGAATCACAAGAAAAATATCATCCGTGCAACGCCTGGGAGGCCTAGCTCGTTTTTATAATTAGATGATCAATACAATATTAAAGAGATTTTAAAAAATACATATAGAAAAAATAACATTTTAAAATAATAATTTTGTTTTTAATATGTGGGAAAAAATAACATTTAAAATAATTATTCTGACTTTAATATGTGGGAAATAAGGTTTTTTAAAATCTTAAATATAAATTATCAATAATAATTACTAACATGGCAACATAGTTATATCTTTTTTGATGCAGAAATTTACAAAAATATGCATTGATTTATGGGTTTAATATCAAATCCTTCCTGGAAGTATACCCCCAATCTCAATTCCGTCGTGAAAGTTTCTTCAGTCTTAATGTTGCCTTGGAAGTAATAAAGCGTAGCAATGTCACCTTGGTCAGTCAACAAAGTAAATTTTGACCATTAACTCAAATGGTTTGACTCTGAAATTCACGTGGAATGCCACATCATCATCCAATTCATGGCTAACAATAATTTTTCCGCCACTTCCTTCCTCTTCTTCCCCAGATTTAATTTCTCCCATCACTAATAATAATGACAGTAATCTTTTCATACACCTATCATTGAGAACCTCAAGCCAAAAAAAAAAAAATACAAGAATGAAGTAGGACTAAACGCCTATGAAATTTGTGGAGGTAAACACAAGAACATTGTTTGTTCGCGAAAATAATGAAACTTATTAATCATGTCCGTCCTTCACCTAGTTCGCACAAATTCATATTACAAGACACCAGTTTCTAAGTGGATGGGCGACACAGGCAACAGTGATGATAATAATTCCAGGTGAACCAGAAGTGCTTGAGGTGAGGGAAGTAGAAGAGCCATTAATGAAGGACCGTGGAATTCTTAAGGGTTGCTGCCTCTGCTTTGAACCACGCCGATATTTTAATGAACCAAGCAAGAGACAAAGCTAGGAAGAGAGCATCGAGGGCATCGTGGCTTCGAAACATATGTTCAAAATCTCATATCTAGCGGATTATGGAAATTGCTTCCTGCCCCTCCTAGCATCATCTTCTACTCTATTTCTCTTGATTTCTTACGATTTGAAGGCGGCGACTGCAGAAATGTTCAAAACTAGCAGTTCCCAAAGGAATTTTCTAACTCCATTCCGTGCCCAATAGAAAAAAGTCATGTACAGATAAATTTCCGCAAAGAATGATTTGAATCGAAGCTTGAAATCAATAAAAATGGAACCAATTCTTCATATACCATTAGATTGAGACAAATATGTCGAATCAATTGATAAGTTACACGCCATGAATTCATTTCTCAAAAGGCCCTAAATCAAAATTCTCCAACCGTTGTAAATCACGCAAGAACAACAGCATCGGATAATGGATACTCGACAATAAAACTTGATTTCTATTTTCAAACCGAAATTAATCGAGAAACAAATCAGTTCAAGCTACAAAAATTAGATCAAGAAAATCAGAGTATCACTACAAAAATATACACAATCAGTAACGGTTTCTTTTGTCACGGTTAACAACAACCATGACAAATGTGCATAATTTGTCACAGTTTGACACAAAAACAGTGGCAAACAAAAAAATTTGACACATTTGTCATGGTTTTGGAGCAAAACTGTGATAAATATCGTAAAAAAATAATTGTGACATTTGTCAAAACTTAAACCATTACTAATGGCTCAAAACCATGACATATGGCTCCATATTTGTCACGATTTTGCTCCCAAAACTGTGACAAATGTTGCCCCAAAATTGATTTAAAATTCTGGCTACATTTGTCACGGTTTTGAGAGCAAAACCGTGACAAAGTGGCGCACTTTGTCACTGTTTCGCTCTCAGGACAAAACCATGACAAATTGCATGAAGATCCCTATATAAACCACCTCCCCCCTTATTTTACACACTCCTCTCCTCTTCTGTCATGCCCCAAAATACTAAGGCGTAACCGGTACAAAGTAAAGAGTGACTTTACTAAGCCCCTTTTCTACTAACTTTTTCTTATTTATTTTCAACAAATTCTATTTCAATAATATCACATTAGATAGATTTACTCAATTCATTCATGAATACTTTATCCCGTATAATTCCTTTAACTGTATAACTTTCCAACATACAATTTCAATCATTTTTTGTTTACCACTTTTAAACATTTTTCTCTCAATGTATATAAAAATAAATATACTAGAGATGTGAACATCTATGGGACAACTTTTACTCACAGCAACAGAATAAATCAAATTTTAAAGTTTTGTTGAATATGAATTCAGTAAAAGATTTTTCATTGATTCTAAAAGCAATGTTTTAAAAACCTGTCTCATTAGAGGAACTAATACAAAACGGTTTGCAAGCGTAGTGTCAGCCACGATTTACAAGCGCAGCATGAAGGCCATGAACAAGCGTAGCTCAAACCTACGAATAACAAGCGCAACCTGAAGGCTATGAATAACAAGCACAACCCGAATGCTACAAATAACAAGATTTATGTGACTGGCTTTTCTGCTAAAGGCATTCACGTTCTTAACAAAAACCATTTTTCCAAACCAAAGCAAGAAACTTCAGCTGAATTTAACTTCTCAATCATCTCCATTAATCATCTAATATTCTCCTATAGCATTAACATATAATAAAATTCCATTTTTTTACAATACATAATCGTAAGCATAAATGATACTGTTAAAAGATCATTAGCTAAATACAACCAAGCACATAATAAGCAATTTGCATGACAAGCTTGATTTGAAATATTGAATCTCTTATAAGAGGGACCTCAACAGAACGGATAACAAGCATGGACACAAAGTCCACGAGGGTAAACTAACCAAGTGTAGCACAAGGCCACAAAGACAAGCGCAACACGAGGCCACGAAACAAGCATATGTACTAGACCATGAATAACAAGCGTGAGAACTTATCTCACGATTATCAAGCGTGAGTGCTGTGCCCACGAATGTCAAACGAGCTCGGGGTTACCATGGTTGTAGCACCCTAAATGTCTTTTAGACCAAATTGGGCTCGGGAGTCGATTGTGCGAGGGGAAGGTATTAGGCACCCCACAGCACCCGTTCACAAGACCGGTTACCCTGAGTTAATTACTTAAAAACAAATATGGCCTTTAATTTTTATTTTAATTACAAAAAAAAATATATTCAAAAAATGATAAAATAGGAAAAATGAAACAAATTAATTATTTACAAAGATTGGACTTGACCTAGGATAAAAACCTAGGGCCTACATACCCTTTAGAGGGATCAAAGCCCACGTAGTTTCGGGTAGCATTGCGTGTCAATTGGTTTGATATTTTTTAAGAAAATGTTTAGTTAATTTTTTTGGAAAGATTTTTGTATTGGTTGATGTTTTTTATTTTTAATTTTTGAAAACAACTATTCTTATTATTATTATTTAAGGAAAAAATATTTTTTTAAAAGAAGTTTCTTGATTAACGTTCCTGCGGAGATTCCTATAATCTCACACGAAAGATTAATCGTTTCTGCTTGTGGAGGTTCTAAAAGCCTCACACGGCATAAAATGATTTTGAACCTTTTTTTTAATCAAAAGAAATTTTATATTTTGATTTAGCTTTCATAAGAAAACATTCACAATCATTATTAAACAAACAAAGACAAACTTCAATGACAATTAAGCCAACAATAGCTTTCAATAGTAAGAGAGTTTATACCTGCGAGGCTTTGATCTTTGCTGCAAAATAATGAAGTGAAGAGGGCATATATAGGAACATCAAACCATTTATTTGTTAAATCCTCCAAGTTTTATAGAGAAGAAATGAAGTAGCATGAAAGAATGAAGAAAGAAGGAAGAAGAAAACAAAAGAACCATTTATAAATCAATCCAATCATATAATTGTAACCTTCAAGCCATTGATGTTGAAGCTTACATTTGTAGTAACGACCACAGAACATAGGCTTTCATTGGAAAATAGTTGGAGAAATAATTGTAGGATGGAAAGATTAATAGAAATAAGCGAAGCATGACTAAGAAGATGAAGTAACCAGTTTCTCTCTATTTCTCCCTTGCTACCATCTCTCGAGATAATTTTGTCTCCCCAAACTTCTTCTCTTCTCTCTCTTCTCTCTCACTGTTTCTTCCTAAAAGCCCTAGCCTCTCTGAATCCTCCTCCTTGTCTTCCAAATTCTCCTTTATATAGGCACCACTAGGGTTTTTATCATAAATCCACTAATATTTTTTTAATTTTTCTTTTAACAACATTTCCTATTCTTGCACCTAAATGACAATACTTTTATGATTTTCGTTTTTTTAATTGTTTATTAATTTTTAAACATCATTTAACCACAATCATCATTAATGGCTCATAATCACAATCAATTTAAATTTCAAAATTTACTTCTTCAATTATGACCCAACAATCAGCATTAATGACACCTAATCATAATAAATCAATGAATTTTTTAATTTTTTGTAATAATAATAAAAATGTCATTTTTCAATCAAAATTAGTGGAGATTCTACAAGGATGATTTTTCTTTTTTTATTTTTTATTATTTTGCGGGGCCCGGAAAAAATAGGATGTTTACAATGGTGCACCAGGGACTAACAGTACTGCTGTTAGTAACCAGCGTTCTGTATTTAGTCCTCTAAAGAAAATCATTTTCAAGCATAAATGGGGTCAATTTACTTTCAGCAAGCAAAATGATTATTTAGTAATTTAAGCTCCAAAGAATATTTATAACAGCAAGCCCAGCATGAAAGTTTCTAAAAACATCTCAAATGATTTATTTGATGCTAATAATCATATATACTATTCCAACAAAACGACATCTCAATTTTCATATATGATCGAAACTTGTAACCGATAAAAAAATATAAGATAAAATCCATCAAAGTTCTATCTTCAACTAATTCACTTGAAACTCTATTTCTATGCACTACTTATGTTCGTCCATTTTTCCATATACAAGAAATTTATGCGCATAAATTTCTTGTATATGGAAAAATGGACGAACATAAGAAATAACAATACATGAATCAATATTAATTTTTCATTTTGGGCTTTTTTTATATCAACAAGAAAATGAAATTATAATCTCAATAGATTTCATGACAAATATAGGAAATGTTAAAAATATCATTTCTATAAATTATAATGGGGTTCTACTCACTCATAATAACAATAGCATTCCATTCGGGAATAACAACCCAACGCTAACTAAACTCAAGCAACAACAATTCTCCCGATTTTAAGCTTTAATCTACACATACCTAAACCCACCTTGCCACGTTATTAACTTTTCCTTTGACTATACTAAGTTTCAGTTGTTCCATGCTATCAAACAGCCCCAATTAATGGTATTGCATGTGAAGAGAAGAATGAGAAGGGATTCCTAAAAATCACAATAAACTCAAATTAACCAATTTCTTATATACCGTTCAATCATAATTCCAAAACCTTAAAGTGTACTTTGCCACATGCATCTCATTTAAAAATCTTAAGGTATCAACAAATAGACAGCATCTAATCTTTATTACCCAATAGTCATTATACAGAGTTGGGAATAACCAAACAGTAAGTATAGAAATAACTTCCCGCTTCAAATATTCAACTCCACTATATATACAACATGATATAAGATAACAATCATTATGTCTATCACCACCACACCCACCCACATTTTTAAAATACACTATCTAATTATAAAATTCTAAATTTTGAATTGTTCCCTCAAGTTAACTATCAATCTAGGATAGTAATACGAGAAAAGACGAGGCACATAGTAAAAATCAAAGTCTTTCATCCCTTGATCACTTGCAATGTGATTGAAAAAAATCAGTTTGACTAATCTATCAACTCTCATATAGAAAATCATAACCTTTATTATGTTTTTTTTTATTTTAATTTTATTTTTTTTAAACAAAGTCTGTTGTAATATTTCCCATTTTACTAAAATACTTCCAGTTATTGAAGTAACCATGATGGCTTCTAAAGCTCTATCTGAACTTGCTAAGGGAAGAAACATGAAATAAAATCAACTACATCCTTTGTTCTACACCATTGCAGATTGTCATCGCCTACCATATAATGCCTCATACAATATTTTTTGAATTTGAATTACGGATTAATAACCATTATGGTACGCAAAACTAACAAGTAATTATCTCAATTTCCCAAATTTAATCACAGCTTATCATAACATGACAGAATCAACCTCATAAGGCAACAATTGTAACATTTCATTCAGATATAATGGCAGAAAAATGAAAGTTCAAGATTTTGGCCATAATTCTCAAAATACAAACTCAATCACCATCAATTTCAGCCACCTAAAACAGAGGTATTTATGGAAGAGAGAGAAGAATAAAATATTAAAATCATCCGAAACAATATATATATATACACACACACCTCTAACTACTCCATTATAATTTAACATTACCCCCTCTCCTTAAACTTGCAACCCGGTACACATATACATACAGGGAAGAAGCCAGAATTTTCCACTATCATCATAGTATATAATCATATAGAATAAAGTTCTAATTCTAATTCTAGGCTTAATATCAATTAAACTTACTCCCATTTGAGCCCTCTGTCCACCACCGAACAGAACCAAACAAGAGGGAGTAAAATTTACAACCACTTCATGCCTCTAATTAAACATCAACCTTACTAAATTAAATAACACAATTTCCTTCTCCTGCCACTGTACCGTCAGCCAGCACAAATAGAACAGAAAAGAAAACACTACAAATTCACATATTCAATCAAATCTCAATCCTTCACCATTGAACCCTAACTTCCATCCTGAAATCTAACCCAAATCAAAAGAAAAAGAAAGGAAGGAGATTGAAATTACTTACTAGGAATTTGAGGCTTCAAATCAACCTTACATATGCCAGAAATTTGATCCACAACAGTCCCCCCAACCTTCTCCTAAAATCCACTCGACCTCCTCTCTTTCTCTCTCAATTGTGTCGGTGACCAGCAAGGAAGAAAGGAAGAATAGAGGAACGGAGGGGACGAGGCTGACCTCTCACCAGCGACTGCGGCCATTGTCGCTACCACCCTCTCTCGCCTCACTATCGACCAAGGAAGAAGAAGGAAAAAGTGGCTGCTGAGCAGTGAATTTGGACTTACAGGCAATGTTTTAAAAGCCGGACCGGACAGCGAACCGGAGAGGCTACCGGGTCACGGTTCGCACGGTCGGATCGGTCAGACCGTCGGTTGGACCGGATATGCAATAATTGAACTAATATTGGTAAAATTATGAAACCTCTTATGCATTGATTTTTTTTTTCGTAAAAAGGATAATTAGCATTAAAAAGATTATAAACATTCATACATAAACAATACTAAATTAAAAAATAAGCAAAAAGGATAATGGCTAGAAAATTAAAATAAAATATATAAATCCATATATAAACATCAAGTTCTAATGCATTGAATTAACCAAAAGTCTGAAAGTAACACAACAAACTATCAAGAATACACATAAATTCATGGCTTGTTAAACATTGGAGGATCTTGATTAATCCAAGCATGAGTTTCTTGAAAGGCATCAACACTATCATCTTCTTGGCGAAAGGATTCCAAATCAAGCCCTCCAACAGTAGAGCATTCAGCTTGAGCCTCACTGCTTATTTCTTCATTAATATCTTCAACTTGATTGATGGAAATTTTTGGTATTATGGCATCATCATAAAGTATATGCTCTTCTATCTCATCATAACGGAGACAAGAAGAATCATCATCTTCCATGATCCAATATTCAGTGTCACCAATGCTTTCATAATCAATAGGATCATAAGATCTATTCTTGTTAAAAACCCTAAAAACATGACAATTCGAAAGATTAAAAACTGAAGAACTCAAAAACTCATATAATAAAACTTGTGAGACAAAACAAATTCTAGTAAAGCTTAGGAAAAATTAGAATAGTATACCTGTTTTTCAAGCGAAAATTATAATGAACAAATACTAGATCGTTTAATCTTTGATGTTCCAATCTATTCCTTTTCTTAGTGTGTATCCTTTCAAATACACTCCAGTTCCTTTCACAACCTGATGAAGATGAAGTTTGGCTTAAGAGTCTCATTGCCAATTGTTTAACATTTGGAGCACTATCCCCAAACATCTTCCACCATTCATCTAACACATCAAAGAGAGATAAATATGAGCTAGAGAAGGGGAAAAGAATTATCATAGTAAAATGTAAAATAATAAAAATTTACCTGGTCATAATGTTTTAAGACAGGGAAGAGCCATTGGACGGGGCAAAACTGTCAACTTGATTTTGGTACCGAAGGCTTTCTTCCACGCACTTGGTTTTATTAGAACACAGATTTATCCAAAACATCAAAAAAACCAGTCAACACATCTGGTTTCTTAGAGAAGTTTTTCTTGTCATAGAAGAATATAGGATTCAAGAAATAAGCTGCAGCATGAAAATTTTTACGAGCTGGATATCCCACCTTTTCTTGATAATTCTGGTATAAGGCCTGTATAGATCTTTTTTGTTCCTAAAGATATTCTTTATAGCTCTCTCTGCCCTATACATGCCATCATATACATACCCAAGGGAAGGCCTCTCATCAGCATCAACAATTCTTAATAGTCGAATTAATGGTGCAACAATTTGTACCACTATGTTACAATCATTCCAGAATTTGTTGTCCAACACAATCATTGTCACGTCCTTTGCCTTCTGATCTCTTGAATATCTAGATTCTATAAACATCTTGCTAGTAATTAAAGCTTGCAAATTAAGTTTGTGCTCAAAAATGCTTTTCAATGCAAGAAAAGTAGTTGCAAACCTTGTTGGCCCTGGGCGGATAATTTCTGTCCAACCTTCTCTTTTTCTTAACCAAGCTAGCAAATATCCATGATTGTAAACAAATTTTGTAACCATAGATGCACGTGATGCTAAGCTAGTCACAATCTCTTCTTGTCCAATCTCTCCCAAAATCAAATTTAAACAATGTGTAGCACAAGGAGACCAAAATATAGAAGGATATTTATCGCTTAATAACCCCCTTGCTGCTTTATAATTAGCCGCATTATCTGTCACTAAGTGAACAACATTATTCACACCAACAAAGTCAACCATTTCCACAAACAAGTTGCAAAGGTTTTGAGAATCCTTAACTATGTTTGATGCATCGACATACTTAATGAAAATAATTCCCCTGGGAGAGTATGCAAGAAAGTTAATTAGTTGCCTATTCGATTGATCTTGCCAACCATCAGCCATGATTGTACAACCTGTTTCTTCCCAGAATTTTCTAAAACTATCAACTAACAACTGAACTTCCCTTTTGATATCTTGCAGTATTTAGTTCTAACCGCATGGTAAGTTGGCCCTTTATAACCAGGGCCAATGGCTGTAATTGCATCTAGCATAGGTTGAAAGTAAGCTGAATTTAAAGCATTAATGGGAATACAACAATCGTATAACCATCTTGCAACAGCTAAGTTTGCTCTACGAACAGGTTCCTTACCTGCAAGTGCACTTCGTATCCCTGGTTGTGCTCCTGGGATTGTTCTTGGGGCAAAATAATTGTTTCTATCTCCAGTTGTCTTCCGTTTTCCGAGTTGACTCGTATTTGGAGCATGAACATTATTAGATTGGCTCTCCTTTAGGTTTTGTACCGGAGAAGTAGAAGCTTCTTGTGTATCTTGAACATCACCTTCAAATGGTTGGACATTAGGGCCATAGGGGTTGTCCTCTTCATAGTTATCTTGTTTCTTAGATTTCTTCTCTTCAATCTCCTTCAAATTTAGTTCCAAACGATAACGAACGTCAGAAGGCACCTTTTTACAGCTTATTGCATCCCCTTTCTTTCCAGCAAGGTGTTGCTTCATTCGATGAATTCCTCCTCCAGCAAATTCCTTAGCACAGTATAAACATCTCAGATATTTTTTTGCACCTGCTTTCTTGTTTAGCACTTCAACACAATGCTCCCAAGCTGGATCTGACTTTAATCTTACAGACTGTGATGCAGTAGTGCTAATTTCTTGAGATGACATTTTCTACAATATAAAACACAATCAGTATGAAATTCATTTGAACTTGGAAGTAAATAAATTAAGAAAAATTAACATATTCTCTTCAAATATTATGAACTTTTGTTTATCTTTCAATTTGGTAATAATATTGTAAAACATCAAACGTTGAATGATAAACTTAGAATGGATTATAAACAAATTTAGAATAATGAGGCTAAATCATAGAAAACAACATAATAAAATGCATTACACAAATTGATTATCAAGTGAGGAACCCAATAAAAATTACAAGCATATCGATAACCATTTTCCATAATTTAGACAACTGCATATCTCCTGTAAAACGCACACTACTCCACTTTCCATAATGTTTAGCATAGTTCCCAGTTATGAAGAATTATAGGAATTAAAAGAGGAAATAAGTAATAACATATTTGACCCTTCCATCAAGAAAACAATCCCAATATATTGTATAATATAGACGCCCAAAAAAAAAAACAAATCAAAGTAAACATATGGGTGGTCCACCAATTCTTTGTTATTCAATAATGTAAAATCCAGCAATCATACTACATCCTTCTGTTTCTTTCTCCATATATTCTTAGAAAAAACAAAAATTGGTGGTCCCTCACAAGCTCACATTCACACTATAAAGTTTAAAAAATAAAGCAAACATATGGGTGGTCCCTTGCGACTTGCAAGCTTGCAAATGTTATTTTAAAATCAATTTTAGAGACCTTGAGAGGATAAGGACAATGATATGTGGTCCCTTGTTCAACTTCAACCACGGTGTAACCCCCACCAAGAGAAAAAGGAAGTATATAAGAGAGAGCATTGAGATTTGAAATATTCAATCCTTACCTTCTGGAATCTGGAGAACCGAGAAGGCGAGAACAATATCGCGTGGCCAGTAGAATGGAAGCACTTGGTTTTGTTTAGATTTGAGAGCAAGAGAGGACCTGTATATGCGCCGCTAATACTAGGTTATTTGAGGAATGAGGAGAATAACAAATCTAAAGCTTTTTGTGTTTTTTTCCTGAGTTTTTTTCCCCAGCCCAGCAAATTAAATACAAGTTTTTTCTTTCTTAAATTGGGCCGTTCGGTTTTTGCTAGCCCGCTCCGGTTTCCGGTTATATTCCGGCTTCCGGCCTAATAGCCAGCCCAAAACGGCCAAACATAGCAAACGGCCAGGCCATGCAAGACGAGCCGCTGCAAGCCTCGGTCATCGGCCGGACCGGTCCGACCGTCCGGTCCGGTTATTAAAACATTGCTTACAGGGCATATTTGCCGCTAAAAAAAACTTTCAGACACCAAGTACCCTTTAGTGGATACTTTCGGGGCATTTTTGGCCTTTATATCATAAAACAAAAAGGAAAGGTAAAGAAGATTCCTCTAATATAACTTTGAAAGAAAGAAATATATTTCTAGAATCTTTTCAAATTAACAATATTGTTGTTTGGACTTGATTGTATATTCTCAAAATAAAATGGAGATATATGTAATTAGAACAAAAGGGATCCAATAGTAATTTTTTTGGGGACCTCAGAGTATTTCACTCTAATATTTAACCATTATGACACATGGCTACATGTAATTGGATAAATTAACACAATAGATATAAGAAACCTGACCTAAGTATTTTTATTAATGCATAAATATACAAATTTTAACTCGATATGAAAATTAATAACATCTCTCTCATCATCAATCAATATAATCTCTAAATCTTGTACTAACACTGTTAACAAGTCCGTTAAGTCTAAACATCTTATGTTAACACCGTTAACAAGTTGGTTACTCATAAATATCATGTAATAATGTGTAATCAAACTATTTTATGATTATTCTCATATTATGTTCATTGTATTTATTTTGAGACTCTTAGTTTGTCTTAGGTGCTGTTTTAGTTTTTTTGTGACTTACCGTATGCTTGTCAGTTTATATACCTTGATAACTTAATGATAAATGTGTGTATCCTTTCATCTTCTGTGGTCCATATATATGTTGCCTTACCCTCCCTAGTTGCTTTGCTTGCCCATGATTTGCTTTATGGTTCAATATTGTTTCATCTTCTATGTTCATTGTATTATGATTTTATTAAAGTGGATGTGATTGATGTTTTTTCCTTTTTGTGCAGGGATGGATGCAACAAGTTTTCTCTCATACTTGTCACTGCTTGGTTTACTGATGAATGCGTAACAGTTCAATTGTTCCTAGAAAGCATAATTTTTGAATGAGTATTTGTATCTTTTTGTCTTACTGTTAACCTCTTGGAATTCATGTCTTTTGGCACATTTTCCATTGGATTTTATATATTCTTGGAGCATTTGTACATATTTTGGATGCTCAAAGATAGAAAAGTTGGCATGATGTTTTTGGTTGCAATTTCTGCTAAATTGTGCTTATTTTAGGATTTCCTCTTTGTTTAACACGAGCTCATTAAATTTATTATTGTGCAAGAGGTGTTTTGGGAAAGAGAATTAGAGCCAAGGCATTTGGGAAATCAAAGATGAGGAAAATGATGCAAAAAGATGAATGGAATACTTTATTTTCAACAAAGAACCCAAATTTTCCAAGAGGCAAATTGAGCCGCAACTCAATTTCTAGGCCGCAGCTTACCTTAGAACAGTAGAAAACCAAGATGTAGCTCAAAAATCAGGCCATAGCTCAATTCTGGATAGAGGAAAACTGAGCCGCAGCTCAATTTTCTAGGCTGCGGCTTATTCACCTCAGCAAAATGCACAACATCAATATCACTCGAAAATGAGGTTTTAAAGGCTGGAAAACGATGGGAGACAAACATTCTTGACTTTCTGGACACATTTGGAGCTATTTGGGTGCTAGGGCTTGGTTCTTGAAGAGAAGGAAGCAAGGATTGAGCTTTGGAAGATATTTGGAGCTTGATTTCTTTGGTTTTTCTTCTTCATCTTCCTTCCCTCTCTTGTTTTATGTTATGGCTGCATTTTCTCTGTGGATTTGTAGTTTTTCATTAACTATGAGTAGCTAAACTTGTTATCTAGGATTATTTTGAACCTTTGTAATGGATTAACTCTTTAATACTCCTCTCCTTTTGTGATCAATGGTATATATGTGTTTATTTTACTCTTTGCTTAATGCTTCTATATGCTTGATCACCATTTAGATGTTTTGTTCATTTGATTGAAGCTTGAGAGAGCTAGGTTAAATGTAGAACTTGGGTGAAATTGTGCAAGAACTTGAAATTTGCTTGATGAATGGATGGTTTTGTTGGTAAGATAGAGATATACTTATTAACCTTGCATAGTCACATTAGGGTTGGAGTTTGGAAATTGGGTTTTATTAATTGTAACAAGAGATTGAGCAATTAATGAAATGAGACACTTGTTCTTGACTTGAGAAAGCTTTTACAAATATATTTTGAACCCTAGGCTAACACATGTATATTTATTGAAAGCATTTGTGAGAGGAGGTTATTTAGAGGTTATGAAATACAAGGGGGATAAATAATCCTAGGCTCCATTTTATCCTTTAAGTCAAAGAATCATTTGTGGTTATCAACTTTTATTTTCAAAAGTATTTTTCTATTAGTTAATTCTCCAAACAAAATTTGCTTTAGCTCAACATAATTAAACTCACTAAGCCTTCTGTTTGATCACATTTATAACCAAATCCTCGTGGGAACGATACTTTCTTATCACTTTATTACTTGGCGCGACCCATGCACTTGCGGTGCGAACACTTACATAATCTTAATTATGTGTTTTAGTGATGAATATGTGTATTCTTTCATCTTCTATAATCTTAATAGTGAATATGTGTATCAAAATTATTTCTGTTTAAAAGCGTGGTTTATTAACATTGAATTTGTATCATGCTATGAGTGACATTGACTCATTCATATTTGCTGATTTATTTATTTCTTTAATGCATTGGAAGGATATTTGCAGCATATTTTCTTTTAAGGTGGTCAGCGCTCAATACATTTGTATTTGGAAATCGTGAGTTTCTTCATGATGTTTATACACACATTGGATGCTCTTTGGAATGAAGAGAAGCTTTCTCATAAGGGTTTTAATGCCAGATATAGTGGAAGAAATTTGGAATAATGTATTGTTTGTGTTTGTGGTTTTGTTTGATAGTTCTTCTACCTTTTTTTGGGTTGATGGTTTGAATTATGTGCACATTATCTTTTGGTCATATATATTCATTGTGTTTTACAAATATTAAGGGTGTTGTGTTATTCCTTTAAAATAATCATTGAAGAATATATTATTACATTTTGGTTTCTCACAATTGAAAAGTTAAATATGATATCAATCAATCATCAATATAATACTCTAAATCTTGTAGTAACACCGTTAAGAAGCCGTTATTTGGTTCGTTTTATAAAAGATTGCACTATTTTATTTAAATGAATGTGAAAGGTTGTGACTATTACCTTTAGGCTTCTCATACCTTTAATTACTAATTAATCCATCAATGGAATATGAAATGAATTGTTGAATAAAAAGGACATGGTAGAAATATTGGGGCTTTTCAAATTAATAATAATAAAATTTTAATTTTTGTATAAACATGTTATGAAATTGGCTGTTATTGGAATGTGTAAGGGTTGTTAAATGAGTTAAATAAATTTTGTTTAAATGATATAAATAATATGAACAGGCTTAGTTTTATTTTTTGAAGACTATACTCTTTTATTTAAACGAATATGAAATGTTGTGACTAATATATTTAATTATTAATTAATCATTCAATGTAATATGAAAAGAGTTGTTGAATAAAATACGTTTTTTAAATATAACAATCTTCTATTCAAGGGAATATGAAAGGGTTGTTAAATGAACTAAATAAATTTTGTTTAAATGCTATAAAGAATATGAAAATGTTTAGTTTGATTTTTTGAAGACTATAATCTTTTATTTAAACGAATATGAAAGTTTGTGACTAACATCTTTAATTATTAATTAATCATTCAATGTAATGTGAAAGGAGTTGTTGAATGAAATATGTTTTTTTAAATATAACACTCTTCTATTCAAAGGAATGTGAAAGAGTAAATCCTATACCTTTGAACTTCTCAATATTAACTATATTGTCATTCTTGTCCATGTAAATTTATCTTAAAAATGAAGAATCCATGAATTAAATTGTGGAACAATTCAAGTGACTAGCTATATAATTTTCTGTAGCAAATTTTATTTCTCACCATTGTTTAACATTTATCTCTAATTCCAATAAGTTAAATTCCAGTGAGTTAAATTGACTATAAGAACTTTGTATGAAATGGATTGTCATTAGAATGTGTAAATGGTTGCTAAATAAATGAAGGTGTGGTTCAATTTTTTAATGATAGACACTCCTAACTAAAGTGATGTGAAATGTTGTGGCTGATGCTTTTGAGCTTCTAATATATTTAATTATCAATTAATTCTTCAATAAAATGTAAAAGGAATTGTTGGATAAAATCAGTTTTCTAAATATGACACCCTCAGAAAATGTGAAATGGTAAAACTAGTATCTTTGGATTTCTTAATAATGACCATGTTGTCAGTATTGCCATAAAAAAGCATCTTGAAAAATGAAGAGGTTTGGAACTATATTATATAACAATTCAAAGATAATAATTATCTTTAGCAAAATTTAATTCCATCGTCATATAACGTTTATCTCGAATTCCATTGACTTAAAACTTTAGTTTATTAGACTTTTGATGTGGATCCATCATCAATCACATTGTGAAGTCATTCACTAAATTACAAGAAAAATGGAAAGCTATCTACATTAACTAATGCTTCCTCCGATCCTAAATATAGGATCTATTTAACTACTTTGATAAGATTAATGTTAGTTAGTATAGTATATTTTTCCTAAAACACTCTAATCATCTTCCCGTATTCTCTTCACATCTCTTACTTGATTATTGTTGGAGAAACTTCAATAAGAATAATTTGGGAAAAAGTTTACAAAAATTAGAATTAGGTAATACATTTATGACCAAAACCAGCTATCCAAATAGGTCTTATATTTATGACTGAAGAGAGTACTATAATTAGTACAAGACCCATTTTATTCAAAAAGTCTTGGTGTGAAGGCGGGGGCTAAGGGATGTTATATGGTACACTGAAATAAGAGAATTTGTATCAACCCTCAAAATCCCATATAATAAGGTAACTTTCAATGGATTTATATACTATATATCATTTGGATTTGATATAAATTTTTAAAGTGTATCCAATAAATGAGATATGTTCTAAGTATATAATTGTTGCAATGTATACTTCTTTTTGAGAAATAAAAAACTCTGACATGTAATTTTTTTAGTTCAAATATAACTTAATAACACATGTAATTATAGTGTTAAAAAAAATTTGTTTGAAATAACTGTTGTTAAATTCAACAAATATTCTTTATGATTCAAATATCTTTACCGAACAAAAATAAGTTATTATTGATTTTTTTAAACCATAAAATATACCCAAAAAAATTAAGATAGAAAAATTTAGAATAAACAATATAATCCGTGCAACACACGGGGAATTACGTCTCATTATTTGGGTAATCTCATCGAGATTTTTTTTTTTTTTTAAAAAAAACTTATCTCACAGAAACCTTCACGTGACATGTAACCTATTTTAATTCTTCCTTCAGTTTCGACTCTTCCACTAACCATACAAAAGCTTTCTAGTTTCTCCTCTACCCTCTCTACTACCAATAAAAACTCCATTTTCGGTGATATATATTTTCTCAATACTTTCTGGTACGTACGTCTTTTCACTTACTTATTATTTTGTCTTTCGATTTTTCTTCTTCTTTTCTTTTATCCTTAATCCTTTTTTCTTCTATTTCCCAAGGGGATGCTCTCTGCAATTTTCTATGATCCACCTCGTCGTGGCCAATCCACGACAAGAAGTAAAGAAGGTATTACTACTAAGATTCAACAACAATCTGATACGTCAGAGACCAATGATGAGAAAAAAGTGTTATCCCAAGTTGTTATCTTATCGAGCCGTAGTCATTATTCACACAAGTTTACGACTAGAAGAAGGGTTTCGACTATTAGAGGCTATCGTCGTGTAACACCTAAAGAAAATGATACAGCTATGGCCAGGTATATGGTTCTTGGAGGAGTGTTTCTGAAAAGGAAAATTGATTGATTTAGATCTATATACATGTTCTGCCATTAGAGACTATCCCCTCCTTTGTGTGGATCCAATGTTCGAAGCTGAATTGTAAGGGTATTATGTTTGGGAAATTTTAGGGTTTATGAACTTTTGATTATCATGTACTCCCATGATTTTTTAATATTGTCATATGACAAATGTTACTTTCTTTGCCGTTCTATAATGCCGCCTGTTAGTTGTAACAAGATGTAAATTTTAAATAAATTAATTTCGTGATTTTGGATAACTAACGTTGCCCTCATCCACCATTTTACTTATAAATTAATTTCATTCCTCCCCATTTTTCTATAATAATGCAGTTCTATAACGTTATTTGTACAAGATTTTTTCATTCTAATTTAGGCTTTAATATATAAATTTATATTATACAGTGAATTTTAAATTGGGCATATAAAACTTGTATTTTATTTCATATATCCATAAAATGTCAATGCTATCTTCAGCTAGAAGTAGTGTTTCTTAAATCTTCATTTGGTATTTACATTTATCAATCAGAATGGAAACTGATTCATCCTGTTTTTGTTGAAAATATTTCCATGTTTCCAATCCAACATCTGATTTGTAATTTTATTTTCTCCCAACCATATTGTTGAAATGTTTCTTCAAGGAGGGGCTTCAAAACAAGTCCTAAATATGGGACATGGCATGCGAAGGTCAGCCCTTTATTCACTGAAAAAAAAAAAAGTAAATTAGCCACAGAATTAGTCATAAAATCCGTATTAAAATAGACCATTGCTAAACAATTACTCACAGAATTTTATCTTTTCTGATTGAATTCCATGGCTAAATATCATGAATAATTTCTTGTTTTTGGGTAGTACTTTGTACTTGAACTTGATAAACCTACTTAAATCAGAGTATTCTTCAAGGAGGGGCTTTGGAACAAGAACTTGAAACTAAATAATCAGCTCAAATTTCTCTCACACTCCTATTCCCTCTCTTAGTACATATAAAACGGTTGTCAAAAGATATTAGATATATCAACGGGTTAGCCTTGGTACTTATAATTTGTTCTATTTTGGTTTTAATCCCTTTAATTTTTAAATGGGTGGTTTTAACTTTTAATTATTCTCTCAAGTTTAGTCTATTCCGTTAGTCCTTGAAATAATGGAATTATAAATAAAATAAAGAATATACTTTGAAAATAAAAAAGAAAAAGAGAAGGCTAAAGTATACTTTTGGTCTTTTATCTTTGCATCAAGTCCTCTTTTGGTCCTTTAATTTTGAAAAGTGTACTTTTGGTTCTTTTCCGCTAATGCTATTAGTTTCATTTAAAGGAAATAATTTTGATATTTTAAAATTTGACCATTTTTATTAATATTTAATTATAAAATTACTTTTTAGATTTGCTGAATTGGCATTTTCCATTAAATAAAACTAACGGCGTTAGCGACAAAGGACTAAAAGTGTACTTTTCAAAATTAAGGGACCAAAAAAGGACTTGATATAAAGATAAGGGACCAAAAGTATACTTTAGTCAAAAGAGAATAAACCCAAATCACTCGTAAGAGATCGGCCGAATTGTGACTTTGCGTTTGATGTTAGCCTGAAATCGGAGAAATCTTCGCTTCCCGCTGAAGATCCATTTAATGCGGCAAAATTAAGGCCACAAGAAAATTCCAGAGATTTACTTACATCCACATCTGGAAATTCCAAGGGCCCAATAAAATGGAGATTAAGGGGTTTACTGTTGTTCCGTAGCATTTATTATGGAAAATACAATTTGTTGCATACAAAAGGCATGAAGAAAAGAATAGGAAAAGGAAAGCGACGCATTGAATGAGTCTACAAAATTGTAGTTGTATTACGCCTATTGTCGAGGTTTTATTTTTAAAATATATTCCTTATTTTATTTTTAGACCTATTATTTTTAATAAAATTCTTGTGCAAACTTAGTGTACCACGTCATTTATATTTGATCAATCATAAATAAACATATTGAACATATTTTAATCTAATGTGTCATTATTAAAAGTCATGATTTTTCTGGAAAACAAAAATAAATGGAGTTACATAACAGAAGGTCATATCATATTTTTAAATTTATTTTCCCTCTTATTTAAGTGTCATATCAGATTAAAATATTTTTGAAATGTTTGTTTATGATTGGTCAAATCCAAATGACTTGGTGCACATAAGAATATAGTTAGGGATGAGCAAAACCTAACCGAAAATGAAAATCAAACTAAACCAAATGCATTTCTATTTTTCATTTCGGTTTTCTATTTTTACAGTTTTCGGTTTATTTTCGGTTTGGTTTTTATAAAAAAAAGTTCAATTTGAAACCGAAAACCGGAACACGAACACGTTGCTATTAGAATAAGATGCCCAGAACCTAGAATATTGATTTAAAAATAGAACAAGTAAGCCCAGATCACCAATAGTCCAATAGCCCAAAATCCACCATAACTTTAAAAAAGCTTTCCTGCTTATAAATCTTAGTACAGGCCTTTTAAACGTTTTAGCACACATGTTAGTTCTCCTTATGGTTATTGACAAAACAATATTTAATTTGCAGCAGAAATGGAAATCGCTAAATAAAAAAGCCAAACATGGTGGTTGTATGAATGGAAAAACCGTAAAACCAACTGTAACAATTCGGTTTTTTTTTTTTTTTTGGTTTCGGTTTCATCTTTTGGTTTTTGGTTAAAAAGGAACCAAAAAACCAGTTGCTCAATGCTATATATTATGTCATTATCGAAATTTTTTAAATAGATTAATTTTAAAGGACCAAATCCACCTCTTTAAAACTTCAAAGACCATAACTCAAATAAGAGGAAACTATAAGTATCAATTAACCCTATATGAATATAACACATCCCACATAAAAATCCCATATAACTAACATTGTTTTCATCCACCATTTTACCAATTGAGCTGATATTATAAAACGAAGTAAAAATTTCAGAAAAAGAAACTCATTTGCTTCCCTTAATTACTTTTGTTTCATGCTCGATTGAAAATCTTCATTGTATTTTTCAGACAAGTCCCGAACAATTTATCCAAACGGCAACAACCAAATTATATACCCATCATTTGGGAAAAAAAGACTGACTAGTAAGATACTCCCTCCGGCTCTAATAAGACCACTTTGACTTTTTCTGGAAAAATTAAAAATACAAAATTAATCACTTTAAATTGTCTTTTGTTATCTTTTTTCCTCAAAACTAATTTATTCTACTTATAAACTAACTTGTAATCTAATTGCGTGTTATATATGTTATAATTTAGTGATTGTTAAGCGATTTATAGAAAAGAGGAAGAACAGAGAGGAAGACAGAGAAAGATTCAAGAAAGAAGAGGAAATTGAGAAGAGAGAGAAACAGAGAGATAAAGGAGAGAAGGTAACTCGTATTATTCACTTGGAAAATATGACAAAAGATAGCAATTACCATTGACTCAGCCCTATTTATATGCTTATAGACCTATTAGGAAACTGATGCAAATCTGCCCCTGAACTAACTACTCTAACTAACTCCTGTTTACACTTTCATAACAATTCCCCCCCTTTATAAAACCCTTTACCTCAAGGGTAACTCTCATGCTTACAACCACCTATCCATACCTATAACACAGCAGTACAGTCATTAGACCCAACAAAAAAAATACTTGCCACACAATTACCATTTAGCTAGCAATAACATCAGCACTAAGTCCAACTCGATATAGCTAACCAAATGTAATAATAATACAATGAAAAAAACCAGCAATAACCTAATATGTACAGCAACATAGAATAAAAAATCTAGAATGATGAAACCTGGATATTGCTTCTGAAACTGATATTGCAACATCCAAGTAGCCTCTTCATCAGGAAGATTTTTCCACTGCACCAAAAGTTCTGTAACTATCCTTCCCTTTTTTCTACCTATCCTCTTGTTCAAAATTCGCTCCGGTTCCAAACTTGTGGTACCTCTGGCCAATCCAAAGCTGGACGTCACTGCTTAACTGAAGGTTTCGGACACAATTTCAACAAGGAAATGTGAAATGTTGGATGGATCCTAGACTCAATAGGTAACTCCAACCTATAAGCCACTGAACCAGCCCTCTGCACCACTTTATACGGCCCAAAAAAACGAGGAGCTAATTTCTGAGAACTCCTAGCAGCTGCAGAAATTTGCCGATAAGGCTGTAATTTCAAGAAAACCCATTGTCCCACTTGAAACTCTCTATCACTACTGCAGAAAAGGGTTTTAACATCCGTTATTAAAGGGTTTTAACATCCGTTCTGTAAGGGATGTCTATCTGAGTGATGTTGAAAAGTCGACCTTTTAACATCACTTTAAATAACGGATGTTAAATGTCAAACTTTCAACATCTCATATTATACTAAAAGGGATGTCATAGTCCCAGAAAAACCCGTTTTAAGATATTGTCAGAGACTAACGACATCACATCCTAAGAAAATAAGAGATGTCGTTTCTGAGAAACAACATCCCTTATTATATATTAGGCGATGTTGTTTCTGTTCGTCAGAGAAACAACATCACCTATAATATAATAGGTGATGTTATTTCTTCTTTTTGACATCTCTTTTTTTCTTAATGAGAGATGTCAAAACTTTTCTCTTTTTTTTTAGTTTTATTTATTTGTTCTGATGTCCATCTACATTTTACTGATCACAGTGAAACAGGGGAGGAGGAAATTTTCCAAAAATTCCCAAACATCAATAATAAACATACAAAGCCCATTTATAGCATTAATCCTACTCCTAAACAAGATTAACTAAGTTTCAAAACAATGAAGCTCCAAAAATCAGGAAAAATGGCGTCGGATGAACAGTACCCGAAGCTCACATCAACGGAAATCGAACACCAAACATCATTCATTTACAAAATCACTTCAAGAATACTCTTATTCAAGTCCTAAGCTTCATTTTCATGGGATTAAAAGCTTCAAAACCCCCCAACTTTCGAATATCTATCTCCCATTCAAGCTTGAAATCGGACTAGAGAGAAGGAGAAATAGGAGGAAAGAGCTTACCTAGAGTTAGGGCCGGAGAACGCTGCTGGAACAAGGAACCTGAGGCAGAGCAAGGTGAGAGCGTGAGAGAGAGGGAAAAGCAAAGAGAGAGGGAGAGCAAGCGGTGAAGTATAGGACTTAGGGCTTTGAAATTGAAATAGATTGTGAAAAACTGGGCGGCGGGGAAGTGGGGAAGAGGGGGCGGGAATTGAAAAAGAGGGGAAAATTGGGCTCCGGACAAATAACATCACTCATTTTTAATGAGTGATGTCGTTACTTATGACATCCCTACTTTTTATAAATAGTGATGTCGTTTCTTTTTCCACATACCACTTAATTACAAAATTGCCACCGCCTTTTTTTTTAACTGGAAACGACATGACTCATTTTTAATGAGTGATGTCGTTACTTATGACATCCCTACTTTTTATAAATAGTGATGTCGTTTCTTTTTCCACATACCACTTAATTACAAAATTGCCACCGCCTTTTTTTTTTAACTGGAAACAACATCACTCATTTTTAATGAGTGATGTCGTTACTTATGACATCCCTAATTTTTATAAATAGTGATGTCGTTTCTTTCTCCACATACCACATAATTACAAAATTGCCACCGCCTCTTTTTTAACATCTGTTTCATGATTAACTGATGTTAAATAGCGATGTTAAAAAGGTTTTTTGTAGTAGTGTATCTGTCCGATGCAGATCGGATTTTTGTTTCATCATATTGATAGCCCTATGTAGATGATGCTTAGCTATCAATAAAGCCTCTTCCCTTGCCACAAATGACCTATCAACAGCCTCGACACTTGTTGTCCGTGGCAAATAAGGAACATACACAGCAGGTTTTTGGCCATACAACAACTCATGAGGAGTGATTTTAGTTTATGTGTGGTATGTTGTATTGTACCACCATTCGGCTAATGGTAACCACTTTGCCCAGTCCTTAGGCCTCTCCCAACACATACACCGGAGATAGGTTTTAAGACACCTATTTAACACTTCAGATTGCCCATCAGATTAAGGGTGATAAGACGAAGTTAAATTCTGCTGTACTCCTAACACTTTAAGAAACTCTTGCCAAAAATTGCTCACAAACAATGGATCTCAGTCACTAATTATCTCAACCGGTGCACCATGCAACTTATACACATGATCCAAGAATTGTTGAGCTAAAACTAAAGTTGAAAAAGGGTGAGACAATGCAATAAAATGGCCATACTTGGTCAACCTATCAAACACAACCCAAATAACATCCTTCCCTTGAGACTTGGGCAACCCCTCAATGAAGTACATAATCACACTCTCCTAAACCTTGCTAGGAATAGGAAGTGGTTGAAGCAACCCCGGATATGCTGCTGCATCATATTTGCAGCTAGCACACACATCACACAATTTAATAAAATCCTTCACCGCCCCATACAAATTCTTCCACCGAAACAAAGATTTCACCGTTTGGTAGGTAGCATTAATTCCTGAATGCCCACCTTGAGCACTAGAATGCATCCAATTTTGAATTTCATGCTTCAAATTCATATCACCACCAACCACAAGTCTACCCCCCTTACGCAAAAATTCTCCATCCCACGAATATTTCCCAATTACACCATTGTTCTGCTGTAACTCACTCAAAATAAGCTGCAAATCTGAATCAGCCATCCAAGATGCCTTAATTTTCAGCAACAAATCATCTGAACAAGTGGCAAGAGCCATTTGAAATAACTCTTGTTTAGGCAAACGAGATAAAGCATCAGTAGCACCATTAGTACTTCCCTTCTTATAATGGATTTCATAATCATAACCCATCAACTTTGAAACCCAAAACATCTGAAATGATGTCTTTAACTTCTGATCTAGCAAATGTTTAAGACTTTGCTGATTTATTTTGATCATAAACTTCCTCCCTTCAAGGTATTGATGTCAATGGTTGACCGCTTGTACTACCACCAACAATTCCTTCTCATAAATGGACAATCCTTGATGTCTAGGAGCTAGAGCCTTGCTGAAAAAGGCCAATGGCTGCCCTTTTTGCAATAATACATCACCTATACCACTACCACAAGCATCCATTTCAACCACAAAAGTTTGAGAAAAATCCAGAAGTGCCAAACAAGGAGCTGACACCAAGGCTTCCTTAAACTTAACAAATGCATCAGTCACTTGTTCATTCCACAAGAATCCATTCTTCTTCAAAAGATCAATTAAGGGTCTAGCAATTTGTCCATAACCCTTAATAAACCTTCTATAATATCCAGCTAAGCCAAGAAAAGATCTCACTTGTTTAATTGTTGACGGTTCCAGCACTCCTTCACAGTCAAAATCTTCTTAGGATCAGTCAACACTTGACCCTCCTTAAAGATGTGCCCCAAATACTCAACCTGATTTACTGCAAACGTACATTTACTTTCTTTGACAAAATAATGGTTAGCTCTCAAAATAGCCAAAACTTTCTCTAAGTGCTCAACATGCATCAACATAGTAGGGCTATAAATGAGAATATCATCAAAGAAAACCAGAACAAAGTTACGAAGAAACTCCCTAGAAATCTGGTTCATTGCGCCTTGAAACGTTGCAGGTGCATTAGTAAGCCTGACAAATCCTTGGATTTGCATTGGTTTTGTATGATAAAATGAGGCAATTAACATATCTAAGATGAAATTATGGTTCAAAATGTGCTCATTTAGTATCTTATATCCTTAGGTGAAATTAGCATGAAAATGGGATTAATTTGCCATAATTGGTAGTTAATTAAAAATAATTAATTTATAGGGCATTTGATCCTTTTTTCTATGGTGTTTTTACTTGTAGGATCATTGAAGAACCATGAGAGAACAAATAAAAGAATAAAAAGGTAGAAGAAAACAGAGGAAAATCGCCCAGGCACTCAGAATAGCGCCCAGGCGCTAGGAAGTCAGAGGCTGCGAGTGCCCAGGCGCTCATAATAGCGCCTAGGCGATGGGGCAAACAGAGACTACTAGCGCCCAGGTGCTTGAGTAGTGCCCAGGCGTTCCTATCAGTACAGATTCATAAATTTTGTTGTTTTTTGGGCTAACCCGGACCCAAAACCAAGACCCACTCATTTTACCCGACTTGGGGAGGATATTAGGTCGAAACTTCACTCTATTTGACAGATTTGGAGCCACCACAAACCCTAGATTTCATCTTTCTCTCATTTCCTCTCATTTCCATCTTCCACCTTCCTCCATCCAAATCTCCATGTCTCCTCAACCTCCACTCCTTGGTGCTGGCTTTCTCATGGAGGACAGTAGCTAGGCTCCCTTATTCTTGATGGTGGGAGCCAATGGATGAGCTTGAAGCTTCAAAGGGGAGTTCTTGTTCTCCCACTCTCTCTTCCTTATGTTTAAGCATGTTTCTAGGATTCTAGGGCTTGTTTCTTCATTTGGTTGTAATTTTATTCCATATCTTTGTATGAGAGTGGTGGAAACAACTTGTCTTGTTTATTTTCTTTGTATGGATGCTTGACATTGCACCTATTGACTTGAACATATCTTATTTGTATGGGTTCATCATTTAATATATGTTTTCTTGTTAAAATCTTGTGCTAAATGAGGGTTCTTATTTAGTGGATCATGGTGTCAAGTGTTTGTTTAGAAATTAGCAAGTAAATCTACTCATTGCTTGAGTAACATTGGACTTCAACCTATTGGGTTCAATTTATTGGTTGGGGTTCCACCAATGACTTGGGACTAATAGGTTAATCTTGTTGCAATGCGGGTTTCCGATTTTAGGATCAAGAGTTCCTTGCGATTAGTAGGTTTAATTGGTTCTTGAATTTGTCAAATTGCATGAGTGGCATTGGGCTTCAATCCTAGAGTATTGATTTATTATGTGGGGTTCCAATAATAAATTAAACCCTAGGATTAATTAAGTGGCAATTCGGGGTTCCAGTTGTTGGATTAGGAGCCCCTTACAATTAGCAAATTCACTTTGATTTTGAACTTAATCAACTTAGGTTAAATTAAGTAATGTGCAGGGTTCCGGCGTTAATTAAGTTAACCTAAGCCTAGCCTAGAGGGGTTCCTCTAGGGGTCTTTCAAAAATCAACATGAAACTCCCTAAAAATCTTTTGAAGCAATAAATCCCAAGGTTTCCATTTATCAAGAATGATTCCATTTCCATCCCCCTCCAAATCTCACTTTTATCCTATCTTTATTTTACTTTTGAACATATCATACCTTTTGCATCTATTCTATTCAAAAAAACCAAATACAATATTTTAACCCGCCTTTGTTAGTTTGCATTTTAGCTACTAGGTCATCTTTTGCGTTTAGGCTCCTCAAGCGAACGACACCCAGGGGTTAGCTTCCACTATCCCCTTGGTTCTTATTTTCTTGAAGGACGGACCCAAGGGCGCGCTACACGCACACACACTTGAAAGTGGTGCTCTTCAAAGCCCAAAAGGCATTACAAACCACTCATAATGACCCTCATGTGTCCTAAAGGCTGTTTTGTAAGTATCTTCAGGTTCCATGCATATTTGATGGTATCCGGCTCTCAAATCAAGCTTTGTGAACTACCTTGCATGCTTTAACTCATCTAGCAAATCTTCAACCAGCGGAATAGGATACTTATTCTTGATTGTTTTCTTGTTAAGTTCTCAATAATCAATGCACATTCTCCACGACCCAGCCTTATTCTTCACCAAAACTATAGGAGAAGCGAAAGGCAAAGAACTATTTTGAATAACTCCCGCTTCTAACAATCCCTTTACTTGTCTCTAAATCTCATCCCTTTTGATTGCTGGATAACGATAAGGCCTTAAATTCACAGGATCAGCCCCATCACACAAAATAATAGGGTGATTAGCCCTATCTCTCAACAGTGGAAGAGACTTTGGCTCATCAAACACATCAGCAAAGTCATCCAATAGCTTTTTAATGCTGCTATCCACCTCTCCTGCTACCTATTGCACACAACAAGCTTACAAGGAAATATTGTCCACTGACTGCAATAGAAAAAATTGGGATGATTCTTGGCTGCACCTTCTCATATTAGTGATTAAATGACACTGTTGTATGGGTTCTGGCTGCAACCTACACAAATCATCATCATACCAAAAAGACATAGCCAAATCATCATAATCCCAAGCAGCTTTGTGCACCATGTTTTTCAGCCAATTCATACCCAAAACAATATCATAAGTTTTAACATCCATAATTCTCAGATCCCATTGAAAATCTCGACCATTCATTTTCTATTTAAAATTTTTCCAATAACCATACACAAAGAGTTTAATACCTCCAACTACCTCTATCGTTGCCACTGGAATATCACCACCAATCCACCCCAATTTTTTGGCTAATTGACAGTCTATGTAGTCATGAGTAGCCCCATTATCTATCAAAATCTGCACTGGCCTTCTTCCCACAAAACCTTGGATCCTCATTGACATAAACCCAACACCCCCTTGTATAGCGTGAAGAGAAATCTGAAGACATTCTTCAACTTCGGCCACATCCTCTTGTTGACCCCTCTCATCTTCCTCCACCAAATCATTTTCAGGGTGAAGCTCAATTAATTGTAGATCCATATTACGTTTCTGAGGGCAGTCATGATCCCGAGAATACCTCTTATGGCAGTAGAAACATAAATTGCTAGCTCTGTGATCCTCTACTTCTTCAGGAGTCATACTATGAGTCGTTCTGCCACTCCCTTTTGTAAATCCCGAACGAAAATTTAAAGGAACAGAGGACGAAGACCCGTTTTGCTAACTGGTTCCCATTTGTGACCCATTTTGCGAACCGAACGATTGGGATTTCATCCCTGTACCCGGTCTAAAGCCAAAAGACTGGGACCCACTCAACCCAAAAGCATTCTTGGACCCATTCAACCCAAAAGACTTTGACCCACGCCATCTGTCCCAATTTAAAGACACGTCACCAATAGTTTTCCCACGCATCCCCATCTGTTCCTCATCTCGCAGATTCAGTTCATGAATCTTTGCAGTACTTTTTGCCTCATTCAACGAACGAGGACGCTGAATCTTGACTTGTGCCGAGAAATCCTCTCTCAATCCTTCAATATAAGCTTGAATGGTGTGGTCTTCTTGCAATTGTAATTTATGCCTAAGCACATCGAAATCATCATTATACTCGTCCAGAGTCCCATTATGGCGTACCCTTTTTAATTCGGCCATGGGAGATTCAAAAGGATGGCCGAATCTCATCTTTAAAGCTTGCTTATATTCCAGCCACGTCACCCCATGGCCATCGACCCCATCCATCAACGCAGCGTGCCACAAGTAGGCCTTCTCATTCAATTGAAGGCTTGCCATCGTAATTTTCCTATCATCCGGCGTCCCATTGATAACTCTTGGAATTCATGTAATTTCAGCACATTTTCCTTTAGTTTTATTTAATCATTGATATATTTTGGAAACTCAAGATAGGAAAATGTTCATTTGATTTAGGTTGCACATCATTTTTCATTTGTGTAGATTTTGCTCATATTTCTAGTTAGTTTCTTATGTTCTTTTATGTAAATCTTGTAGGAATATTTTGATACAATAACCAAGGAGAACACTTGAAAAGGGGAGAAATTGGGGCTAGAAGCTGAAATTTCAAGAAAAAAAAGGGAAAATACAAGTTTCTGGATGAATTGTAAAAATTACAGAAAAGGACCTCGAATTTCCCAAATTACAGATAGGTCCCCGAAATTCCAAAATTACAGATAGGTCCCAGTTTGCTGTGGCTGCGCCGCGGCTGTTCTGCTGCGCATTTTGACAACACAGACGCATTTTAAAGGTTATAAAAGCTAGGGTTTCATTCTTGGCTGATATTCTTCGAATTTTGGGACATTTTGGGAGTGTTTTTCTCTACTAGGGCTTGGAGCTTCGAAGAGATTTGGGCTTCCTCTCTTGGTTTATCTCTTCCATCTTCATTCTCTTCTCTTGTTCTCTTTTGTAATGTTGCATATATGCTCCCATAGAGTTGTAGAACATGAGTAGCTCAATACTTTGATTCTAGGATTATTTTGAACCCTTGTATGTATTGATTCTTGATTCCTCCTCTTATGTTGTGATTAATGATATCTATGTGCTTATTTTACTCTTTTCCTAATGCTTCTAAGTGCTTGATCACCATTTAGATGTTGGGTTCACTTGATTGATGCTTGAGAGGGTTAGATTGAGTGTAAAACTTGGATAAAATAGTACAAGAAGCTGAAGTTCCCATGGATGGATGGTTTTGTTGGTAAGATAGAGATATACTTGCTAACCTTGCATAGTCACATTAGGGTTGGATCTTGATAATTGGGTTTTATTAAACTGTAGCAAAAGATTGTGCAATTAACAAGGCTAAACACTTGTTCTTGACTTGAGAGAGCGTTTACAAGTACTCTATGAACCCTAGATTAGAATGTGGTTTCGTTGAGAGCTTCTTTGAGGGGAGGTTAATTGAGTTTTAAGAAGTACAAGGGGGATAGATAATCTTAGGACCCATTTTATCCTTGAAGTTGGAGAATCACTTGTTTATAGTTTTACTTTCATTTAGCATAGGTTTATTTTCATTGTTAATATCCAATCTCAATATTTGTGTCACTCAAATTGGGCGAGAGTGTGACAATCATTGTTTGACCGGGTTTTGGACCAAATCCTCGTGGGAACGATACTTTACTTATCACTTTATTACTTGGCGCGACCCGTGCACTTGCGGCGCAGGGCGAACACCCATCTAACTCAAAATACTGGTCACATTTCAATAACCATCCAAGAATGTATGTTCTCTTAAACTTGGGAAAATCAAGCTTTGGAAACCTCGTCGGAGGTTGGTATTTCCCACCATCCTGCCACGGCGGAGGTCTGCCACGACCAGCGCCCTGATTGTGAGATAATCGATCTTGGCTGAAAGAATCCACTTTCGCTGTCAATTCTCTCAACGCATCTGGTATCACAGAAAATTCTTTAAGGCGTTCTTCAAGAATCTGCAAATGCGCATTAGTTTCATCATTAGCCATGTGAGAAGCCGCTGAGCGAGAACGTTTAGATTTGTCTTTGGGGGGTATTCAAGGCTGAGGAGCGTACAGCTCTGATACCACTGTTAACCGAGTTGTAGAAAAGAGGAAGAACAGAGAGGAAGACAGAGAAAAATTCAAGAAAGAAGAGGAAATTGAGAAGAGAGAGAAACAGAGAGGTAAAGGAGAGAAGGTAACTCGTATTATTCACTTGGAAAATATGACAAAAGATAGCAATTACCATTGACTCAGCCCTATTTATATGCTTATAGACCTATCAGGAAACTGGTGCAAATTTGCCCCTGAACTAACTACTCTAACTAACTCCTGTTTACAATTTCATAACAGTGATCTATGTAACACCTACTTTTTACTACTATATTATAGCATTTTAATTAATTTATAACCACTTTTTAATTGCTAGAAGCCTGAAAATATGAAAAATTTTAAAAAATTTTCTTTCAAAGTACTAAATCAAATTTCCTATCTTTGAAATAGGCTTTCTTGACAGATTGGAATAACTTTAAACTTTTTACAAGATAGAGTGGTTATTAAAACAATTAAAATAATTAAGATCCTATTATAGCTTCTAAATCTATTACTTAGTACATAAAGATAACTTGTTTTACGTATTCTACTCGTACTTCTGTTATCTTAAGGTTTAATTAATATCTAATCATACCTATTTGGCCTACTATCAAAATATTTGGGTCATCTTGGTCAATAACCCCATTACCTGCTTATGTTGCACTATGGTTTATGATACATATATACAGAGAGTTATATGCTCTACAAGCTTCTAGCTTGCTCTTCCCTAGTCTATATATAATATATGCAAGTAACTAACAAAATATATATGCTAAGATGGTACAAAATACAGTAGTCATTCCTACTTCTTCATAAACTATCTTATCCCAAAAACTTGTCGCCTCTTTGCTTTACTGAAAAGCACACGTTCAACGCAGTTTATTTCATATATACTATACTTATTATCATATACACTCATATACATATATTTATATATATTTTTAAATCTGTGCAAATAATGAAAGCATTTAACCTTTGAAATCAATACCTGCAGGATTCTCCAATTATAACCCTCAGTTATAAAAATTGAATCATAACCCTCATGGTTATGACTAGCCCTCATGGCTATGTATAGCCCTCACAGCTATTCTATAACCCTCACGGTTATGGAAGCCGAATTATAACCCTCACAGTTATAAAACTAACCCTCACGGTTATATATATAACTCTTAAGCTTAACTGGAAAAGGAGGAGCGACCCACCTATGCCTTGGAGTACTCCATAAATATCATAACAGGAATAATACTCATTGATTGCAACAGATTTTACAAACTATACATATAAATATTAATGTTATGAAATAAATCGCACCTGATTCAGGAGTTATCCACAAGCCGATTCCTTTCCTACCTGACGACCCGAGCTTTCAACACCAATATCTTTTCCTGGCTTGAATTGGACCTTGCATGCACCACCGGAGCCTTCCTCCATCGTGAAATGCCGGCTTCGTCATCGGTGATTGCTGGAGGCCGAGAGAGAGCACGAGAGAGTGAGAGAGGAGATGAAAATAAAGAGAGAGAAGGGGAAAAATGATGGTGATGCGTTGATGAAGAAGGAGGGAAGTATATAAAGTTTTTAATTGACAATTTTACCATTTTGCCCCTAACTTAATTTCAAATTACCTTTCTACCATACTATTCTTCCCATTTTATCCTTATTTTACCTCAATATTACATTTCTGCCACTTCCTTTCTTCTACTTTACCCCTCCATTAAAATTCAATTACAACACTTAAAATGTCAATCCAAGTTTAATCTCTAAAATAAATTATCCAAATACATTTTAGTGTCAAAATTTATTTATAAGACTTTTTTAATAATTAAGTAATACTCCAATATTCTAGATTTTCCTTTATTATCTCTTTTCCAATTTTTGGGGTGTTACAGTTTAATTTGATTCTTTAACTTCCAAAAAAAAAAAAGTCAAAGTGGAGGGAGTATATTATAGATATAGATAAAACAAAGCAACAAACATTAGACAATTTTTAAATCTAGATAACATCTCTATAGGACAACAATGATTGTAGCTGCAGAATCATCTAACTAAAGAGTTCATTCACACCAAAAGCGTTCAAACAAAATATCTGTTGACTAATATACTGATCAAGGCTCTTCAATGTAATTATTGTTCAAAGGCACTAGGCTTTCAGTATAATTGACAATATCAGCACCACCGTACAACCTGCCAGTAGGAAACAATTTGAGTTCATTGTTAGTGAGATTGAATAGATATAGAAAAGTTGTGGGTTCATCATTCATAGCTTCACTATTAGTTCCCGGAATGAGTTCAGGCTTCACAACATTGCAGACAATTAGACTTCTCCAAATAGTACACGGATATGAGAAGCATGGACAAGTGTCACTAGTATATTTCTTGGTCCAACTCCAAATACCCTTTGATGTACTTGTATCCTCCTCCATTACCCACAACTCAACAAAAGAAGACTCGAGACTTCCATTTACAGTCAAAAATAAAAGGGCAAGCTTGTTGTCTTCATACACAGTGAGAGTAGGAAAGCCTGAATCAGGCATTGGTATAACTGTAAACACTTCCATTGCTATGTTAAATGTAACTATCATATGAGTATCATCATCTCCATCTTCGCCCTTCACAACCTGTCTTGTCGCAAACCAAAAGATGACTCCATTAACATGTATCTCTTCATTCTCAAGACTTACCCCTTCTAAGTTCCCAAAGTCTATTTCCTTCCATGATCCAGTCATCAATGAATACACTTCCACCCGGTTTACCTCACGAGAAGACTGATCCACATAATTTATCACTATCCTATAGTCATTAGTAATAGGATTGAAACCAAATCCGGTATAGAAAAATCCATCAAAATCGGTAAGAGGTCTAGGTACGTGTCTAACCTCACTAGTAGCTGGATTCCACAATAAAAAGGGAGGAGGGGAAGTATGACAAGTATCATTCCTGAAACAAAGCAAGCCATTGCAAGAACCGACGATTCTATCATGAATCCAGTCAATCAAAGGTATCTTGCGAACTTCAAGTTGTTGCATCTTGCTATCTAACAAATCAAAGAGTGTATGATGATCTTGATCAGATCGTGTGAAAAGAAGAAGGGGGTTTTGATTATGGGAGTGCTGGAGGTGGGCTGCGATGAAAGATGAGGTTTTGAGGAGATTTTTCCAATATTTGCATGCACATCGAAACCGGAGTAGGGATTTCACAGGAAGTCGTTTGAGAATGTTTGTGAAGATATCTTGAGGAAGATATGGTAGTTGCATATCCATTGTCGTCTCCGATGTGAAGAAAGAATCTCACTAAGGAGTACAAAAAACGTCTCAATGAATCAATGTGTAACCGCTCTGCTCCATTATAAGAATTGTGATGGTTGAAAATTGGAAAAAGGAAGAAACTGAATCTCACGTTCAGAAATACGGTTGGATCGTGGATTGTTGGCTTTGCACGTTATATTCGGCAGTTGTAAGTGCAGCGGGATTTTTACACACTTTAGTTTTTAAACAGAAAACTGGATTAATAATTTATTTACATCAAAATCCTTTTTTTCTTAACTCCAAGAAAATACCACATGAAATCCTAAATTTTAAATGGCATATTCATATATATTTTGACTATTTGAATAATGATATTGACTAAATAAGTAACTACATTGAAACCATTGGCCATGGGTTCAATTAGCGAAAGGGTTGGACATTCGACCATGTTAGTGATTATTCGATTCCTTGGAAGTAGCATTTGGTTGTAGTTCTAGTCATGGTGCTTGGGGAAAGAACTCCACAGCTAAATGAACTTGGGCGAAAATTACTTATGTGAATAGAAAAATGGGCATGCTTGTCATACTTTATAGCACACATTGACAGGCCGGCCCTAGTGATTTATAAGTTAGGAACCCTGCCATTAAATTGTGGTGAGCCCAATCCCTTGCCTAAAATTTTATTATATAAAAAACTAGTAAATTACATTGACAATTTTACATGACCTACATAAAATTTAGGTATTCAAATGGTACTGTTTTTTTCCCTAAAGTATACTTCATTTATGTTTGCATCAAGTTTTTTTTTAATCCCCTAAGTTTAAAATATAAATTTTTTTGTCCTTTTTGGTTAATTTTAGTTGCATTTAACAGAAAATGGTGAGTCAGCAAATTCAAATTGAAGTTTTGTGGTTAAATGCTAACAAAAATGTTTAAATTTTAATTGTTTAATATAATCATTTTTATTTCAAAATTTTAATGACAAATATTTTTGTTCGGGCATCCAAATTATAATATCTATGTTAGACCCTAGTGTTTGCTTGTAATTGGGGAAGCTATGAATGTCGTGGCTATTCAGGTTCACCTACCTATTTCTCATTAAAGTTGTGAATCTTCTACTCACAATTACCATATACAATTGTGTCTTTTGTAAGATTTTGAAATCTGACATTAACTCCCCAAGGTGTATATTAGGATTTCCTTAATTTTTGTCCTTAATCTATCTTTTATCAATTTCAAGGGTATTTTTCTGTTATTTTCCTTTTATTTTGTCTAGTACGGTATACTCAATAAAAGTTGGGAATCTGTTTAGATTTGATTGGATTTTGATATTACCATATATGATTTGATGTTGAATTTGATTATATTAATTTCTTCCATATTCTAAAATCATTTCAGATTTATTATTATGATGACAAAATTAAAAGAAAAACTTGAAATAAAGACATCAAAGAAGTCAATTTAAAAATGTGAATATATGCTTGAAAATGATGACCCATGCCACAATAACTCAATAAAAAATTCAGGTATTAATTTGATATGATAAAGTGATACATATGGCCATATGGGTCTCACAATTCACCAATTTTATTTTTGCTCTTATTTTGCATTAAGAAAAATAAAATTGAGAAAAATCAAAATACGCCATTCTTGATGTTCCATTTTTTTAGATTATTTTTTTGGCAATGGGTTTAATTTCTTGGAATAACTTCAATAAAAATTTTTGATGGAGAAACATTTTTATTTTGATCGTGGCTTAGTGTAAATAAAAAAACATAAACAAACTATCCAAGACTACAATTATTGAATAAATTGTATAAAATTTATTAATCAAATTACTGAATCATGTAGTGATTGATTGGCTTTTATAATTAGTGAATTATATATTGAATCGAATTGGATTATCAAAAGCTAAGAAAGCTATCAATAATGACGAATTCTTGTGTGAACTTGGTGCAACACATCATTTGTAGTCTTAGTTAAGGGTGTTCATGGGTTATAACGGGACGAACTTATTCCGTGTCTCGTCCTGTAAAAGGCCTCAGGACAGCAAAATTGTCCCATGTCCCGTCCCATTACCAGTCTTATCCCATTCAATCGGGATCGGGACGGAATCGGGACGTCCCACTTATTTTTAAAAAAAATATTAACTTGTTTAATGGGTTACTTAAATATTTATTTTGTATTTTGTATTTAAGATATAATATCTTTTCATACAAAAAATATTTATATTAAAATAAATTAGTTGTATCTTTAATAAAAAAATTAGATAATCTGATAAAATTTTGTTAAGATATATTAGATATTTTGGTGTCTTAAATATTTCTGTTATCAATAAAACTAAATTTAATATGAGAATATCTTATTATATTAATAACTAGAATTTTCTCCTTATAAGCAATGCAGTGAGGCACAAGAAATATATTAATATTCTAATTAATAATAGTTTATAATGATTAACTTTATTTTGAAAATTTGAAATATTGTTTATTGACCTATTAATATTTGAATTAATACTATCTTATAATAACAAATTATACTAAAATAAGATGATAAAAACCCTAATAGTTCAAATCTGGATTTAAATAAAATTTTATTTCAAATACAAACATCGAATAATTATTTTATCTTTATATGTTTTATAAATTTTATGCATCTCAACTATTTGACCTGCTTTATCGGTTAAGTATTGAATTATATATGAGTTTGGATTTATTAAATAAATGCTAATTGGAAAATAATTAATAGTCTTTATTTTTAGGTGAGAAGAATCTATACAAAAACTATAATTATATCTTTTAAAAAATAAATTTTTTGGGATGGGCAAAAAGACGCTACGGAACAATGCTCGTCCCGCGTCTCATCCTGTCCCGTTAATAATTTTGTCACATCCCGCTTTTGTCCTGTCCCATATATTTCCGGTACGGGGAAAATTCCGTCCCAAAATGACCAGGATCGAAACGGTATGGTCGGAACGGGATGAGAGTGAACACCCCTAGTCTGAGCAATCATAAGTTGACACACGAGGTTTGATGTGGAATTTTCAATTTGACTTGAAACTCTAAAAAATTATCTAGCAAATACAAACATTTATATCTCATCCTTTCAATGTTTTCTATTTTACAAAATAAAAAAATATTTTTATAAGTTAATTGAATTTTGTAAGTTGACAAGTCAGATAGAAAATTCCACATCAGATCTTACGTATACTTACATACTCTTAGATTACCACCTCATTTATACTCTACCCAATAAAAATGTAACATTTACGCTAATTTTAATTGTAACTATCATCATTTTTTTATGCATTTATTTTTCTATTTTTCAACAAAAATAAATGATGATAGTTACTATTAAAATTAGGGTAGGTGTTTCATTATTATAGGGTAGAGTACAAATAAAGTGGCACTCTAAGAGTATGTAAGTATTTCTCAGTACGTATTCATTTGTATTGGTCAAACCACAAATGACATGGCACACAGGTTCACACAAAAATTTATCAGCAAGGATTAATTAAAAGTTTATTCTTTACAAAATTTTATATAGTCTATTGCAAGGTTATATAATCTCACTGAAGCCTAAACTCAAAAATGTACTCAAGAACCGACTATAAGGTTTAACTAAATTTTTTTTCACCCCTGTGATATGCGGAATTCAATGATAAAAAAAAATTAACCAAAATTTAATGTTTCTTTGAGTAACTGTTTTATGATTAAAAAATGTTATCTAAAGACAATAAAAGTTAATTTCATATGCATATTGTTGGATTTTTGGGCTTAAGATCCGCCGGCTGGATTAACTAATTTGGAATTCTGAGTTATTATTCCTGATTGATTAATATATCAATTAATTCAGAGTCTGATTTCTCTTCATTAAATGGTCGAATAAGTATGCCAATGATTGCTGATCTAATCATGAATATTAATTAATAATGAAATATATGAGTAATTCGTAATCAATCAATCAATTAGGAGTTTAATTAATTGATTGGTCGAATGAATAGGCCAAGGATTGCTGAGTCAACTAAGTAATTAAAAGAGGATAGTTACACATTTAAATAAATAAGTTAAATAAAGATATTTAATCTAGATTATTTAAATAAATGGGAACAAGAGTAAAGTGGATATTTTGCTGATTTAAATTGGCAACCAATTTACTTTAATTGACCGTGTAAATAGCGCAGTTGAGAAAAGTTCTCACGCACGTTTTACATGGGGAGTTTTTATTTACACAATTACCGCTAACCAAATACTAAAATCACTCCCTCTCCTCTCTTATATTTTATTCTTGCGTAATGCTTAGCTGTGCCACCCAAGCTTGGACTCTTGTAGTCCAATTGACTGAGATCCTTTTGTGAGTTATGTGAAGTACGGTCTAGTTATGTTCCTTGAACCCTCACTCTCATTATTTATTTAATTCCAACACACATATATGATATGAATAATCAATTGTATTTATTTGGATAAAACAGAAAATTGGACAACTGATTGATTGAGTATAGATTAAATTGTAAAAGGAAAAAGTGATAATTGATATATTTGTTATACTTTCATATTTTGGCAAAATTTTCAATGAATTTTTGAAAAAAAAAATATTAATATAAAAAATCATATTTAGGAATATACGTGATTGGTTGCATCAGAAAATATAAATTATTTTTAAAAGGCACGACTTCAAATTTATGTGAGTGGTCAAAATGAAAATATTAATCTTCATTTAAGTTTATTTAGAAATACATGGGATTGGTCAACTGGATATAGATAAGTTTGAATTTGGAAAATAAATAATAGTATAGATGATGCATTAACCATAATATATGTGGCATTTCCATATAATTGATTTGTATTTAAATATGGGTAAATGTGCAATTTTAGGCATGAAGTATTAAGCCAGGTGCACTCAGCAGAAAAATGAATTTTTCGAACAGATTTTAGGCATGAACAATAAAATTGGGGGCAAATTAGTAATGCCGTTAGTTGACCGTTAAGTTTAACTACAGAAGTTGATGTGGCAAAACTAAAATTTTTATTAAGGATGAAGAAGTGATTTGTGATCAATTAAGGAGTTTTGAGAGTTTTATAAATAAATTCAAGAAAATGAAAGTTTTTTTTTGGACTTTTAAATCTTCGCAATAGAATATATTCTTTTGGCCAAAAATTATTCCTTCAATTCTTAAAAAAAATTTTATTACTGACTAAGAATTTCCTCCCACTATAATCCCTTTTGGGTTCAAAAATAATTCCTTTAACTCTAATTTTCCAAAAGTAAGGGAGAAACTAGGCCTTTAAGAGTAAAAAAAAAACTTTCATTTTCCTGAATTTATTTATAAAACTCTCAAAACTCCTTAATTAATCATAAAATCACTTCTTAATCCTTAATTAAAATTTTCAGTTTTGCCACATCAGCTTCTGTAGTCAAACTTAATGGTCAACTAACGACGTTACTAAATTTGCCCCCAATTTTATTATTCATGCCTAAAATCTGTTTGAAAAATTTATTTTTCTGCTGAGTGCACCTGGCGTAATATTTCATGCCTAAAATTGCACCTTTACCCATTTAAATATCAAACTAAACATGTAGAAAGCACCGCTAGTAATGTTGATTGAAGGTAGTGTTAGATATTAGGTGGATCAATGGAAGGACATATAAAGGTAGTAGATGTGAAATTCATTTAAGATTTTAAATATAAAAAGTAAAATAAACTAAATTGTTTTTTCTATATTTATATATATATATATATATAAACTAAAATGTTCATATGTATATGATTAACTCTATATTTAGAAAATCTAATTTTAAATAAAAGGGATGTGGTAATAGAAAGTGATCATTTGGGAAGTTGTGCAGGAGGATTCTAGATGTAAATGAGGTAGTTGACAAGCTAGTAAAAAAAGCTATGAAAATGTCTTAAGGAACTATTTGAAGAAGTAAACTAAAAAACAAGGTTTCTATGATAAAAAAAATTATATTAAGACAAGAATAAAGGCAAGCTTGTAAAATTTGCTTTCCATGAAAAATATAAATATTTAATTAGGGTTGAAAAATTGACAAATATTATTTTTCTATTCACAAATACACGTGATAGCTAAACGAAAACTTTTCTCACAATGAAAGAAGAGCACCGGGACAACATTTGTACTCCTCCTAAATATATAGTAACAAACTAATAATTTTTGAAAATTTCAAAAACGGATTTCATTATTATTTTGTTCAATTTTCAAAAGATAAATTATTAGTCATGATTGTAAATCAAATCTAAATATATATGTTTAGTAACCTATTTGAACACAAAATTTGATTTCAAAATTTCATAAGCAAAAAATTCCAGATAAAAAACAAATATATAAGGATTATAAATAACATTACATTAACATGTATTTACGTTTGGATTGTTGCCTAAAACCAGTGCAATTATAATGTAGAGATATGGCAGATTATAAATCATATATTTATGTTTGGGTTGTTGCTTAAAAGATAGTGGCTTATTTTTCATAACAAATAAAATAACTACTAATAAAAGAAAAAACAAAAAACTAAACAGACTCCGAAGACTTTATACGCCGGGGTTCTTTATCCGGCAGCATTCCTCGAATGTACCCAGGTGGCTCCGTCCAGCACCAACGACCCCGATTCATAGACAAGGCTTCCTTCGCCAAGCCATCTGCTACATGGTTCCTTTCCCTTGGACATATATGCTTCTACACTAAAATAGTGGCATATTTAAACACATTAATTAATTAGTTTGTTAATTATTTGTTAATTTTTAATAACAAAATTAATAATGTTGATTATAAATGAAATGTGTGTGTTAAACTATTGATAGTTGCCTAAAATAATGACTAATTTGAACATAATAATTAATTTCAAATTTTCATAAATGCGACTTCTAAGAAAATGATTTATTGTCGACATGGCAATTCAAAATTTAAATGAAAAACTTCTCAAATAGAGATGTATGATGATAATGAAATATAAATGTTTGTATTAAACTATTGATAGTTGCCTAAAATATTGATTTTTTTGAACACAATAATTGATTTGGAATTTTCATAAATGTGGCTTCTAAGAAAATGATTTATTGTTAACATTGAAATTCAAAATACAAGAGAAAATTTTCCCAAATAGTGATTATGATGACAAATGATTTATTATTAATGAAATTCAAAATTCGGAAGAAATATTCAAATAGATATATATGGGTGATCATGTGGTCTAATTGAACATGTGAACAAATAACAAAAGTAATTAAAATTGATATTTTAGGACATGTGGACTTAGGATTGTTTGAAGATTTAGAGAAGTATATTGATCGATTGATTAATATACTAATGAGCTATTTTGTGGGATGAAGATGATGGTGGACAGTAATATATTTTTTGTTCGAGTTGATGGTAATATATTGATGGGTGCAAAAGTACACTGTTAAATGCTTTAAGAGGTTGAATGATCCAAAAGTAGTTCGGGTGTTAGATGCATCTTAACCCTAAATAAATTGAATGAAATACGTTAGTTAAGTGTGATTGAGTGACAATGACTCATTTACTTTTAACCAATTGTTGAGGGTTTGATCTTTGGTGTTGGGTATAGAGAAGTATTTAATCTCCTGGGCTAGCTATCCCACCCTTGAGGTGCCTACAAATTAGCGGAGAATTAGTCTCCCACCTGTTGGGTGGGGGAATAATACCTTGATCTTTGATAAAAAAAAAAGAAAGAAAGTAAATTAGAAACCAACTTAAGTCACATTTTTAGTTTCTGTAATCATTTCCAATTGATTATTTGGTTTAATGGTAAAAACAGAATTTAAACCATTTAAGATAAATAAGCACCTGAATGAGTACACTGTTTTTCTCTAAAGGCGTTCATAGAGATTATATAGCCTTTGTAATGGATTTATTATCACAATTAATGAATCAATTATTCCCCAACATATATCCTTAAAAATATTCTCAAAACCGATATATTAAGTAGTACCAATTGCTCATGTATATATATATGTTAAGCCAAAACTGATCTAGTTAAATCTGTAATCAGTTAGTTCTTTGTGGCCAAGCGATGCCAAGCAAAATATAATTACGTATATATCTTCTTCATTGGTAAAATTGTCCGCTAAATCATGTTGCTAGCGGTATGTAATGTGGAAATAAGGATGAATAAAAAGTACATAGAGATTGAAATAACACTTGAATATATAAGAAGGGGAAGGTGAAGACTAATAACCCAAAAGGGAAAAAATGATATAGCAAAAAATAAGAATGACGTGAGTAAAAGTTTTATAACCGCTTTTATTAATTAACTAAAACCCAAATAGTCCTCAAAATACATACGAAGTCAGGATAACCTGTTCAGATATATGAGCGACGTATTTTAAACCAGTGGTAGATTAATTAATTACTCGGAGAGAATTCCCTAATAATCCACCAAATAATGTATATAAACTACAATGTACATGGGTTCATTTCCACCAAAAGCTCTTAAATACGATACGATTCAATGTTCTTCAATAAAATTAAAACATTTGGTATATTGAAGGGGAGAAAAAGTTCCAATTAATCCCCTCACCAACTAATTAATAAATTATGGAACCATATTTGAAAGAAAAGTGGCTAAACTAAAACTATGAATATACAAGAAGAAAAATTTGGTAAAACAGATCAAGGCTCCATGTGGATGTTGCTAACGGGGCGGGACAAGGCTTTCCACATAATCCAAATTCCTATAAGCAAAGCAACATCTTGTCGGGAAAGATGACATGTTGAATTCATTAGTAGTGAGATTGCACAAAACAACTTTATCTTCATCAGTCTGCAAGTCATCATTCATTTCTACTTCCCCTTCAAGCCTTGAATCGACGCCACAAATAATTTCATTTCCCCAAATCATCATTGGACTTAACCAACGTGGATAGGGTTTGCTAGTGTATATTTTAGTCCAAACCCATCTCTCCCTCATTTTACACTCCTCCATCACCCACAAATCAATTGAAGATGATTTGTGATTTCCAATCAATCTAGGAGAAAGTAGAGCAAGTTGGTTTTCATACACAGAAAGAGCATAGTGAGCTGATTCAAGAAAATATGACGTAGTATTAGGAAATAGAATCAATGTGAATACTTCCAATGATATGTCAAATGAAACTATCCAATCATGATTACTTCCTTTCTTCATCCCAAGCCAAAAGATTGATCCATTAAAAGTTAAACCGTGCTCACTCATAAGCGTTACACCCTCTAAATTCCCAATTTCAACTTTTTTCCATAACCCTGTCCTTATTGTATACACTGCAGCTTCAATAACAGAATCGTCTACTCTCACAAAAAGTCTCACAATCTTGTAATCATTAGTATCTGGACTGAACCCAAATCCAGTTGGATAAGAATCAACGCTGTAGTTTTTAGGATAATAATTGGGTACTTGTCGAACCTCTCTAATAGCTGGATTCCACAACCAAAAGGAATCAGATTCATCATAGGTCATGATGAATTGGACACAAAGCAAGCCATTACTGGAATAGACATACCTCCAGGAAACCATTAAGGACTCGGTGATAGGTGGGTTCAGAAATTCAAGGACTTGCATATCACGATTGAGAAAAGATAAGTGCCAGGGATTATCATTACATTCAGGCATACGGCAATCGGCAATAAGTAAAGGGTTTTTTTGAGTGGAATGGTGGAGGTGTTCTGCAACAAAAGATGGGGTTTTGAAGAGATTCATCCAATCGTTACATACAGATTGAAATCGAATAATGGATTTTACTGGAAGCCGTACAAGAATGTTTGTGATGATATCTTTGGGAAGATATAGTGCATCATTCTCCATTACTATCTTCTTCATGGTGCACGACTGGTAAAAAGTAATCACGGAAGACTTGCAATCAACGAGGAATGTTATTAGGGTTAGGGGTTAGAATATCGATATTTTTTTTTTCAACGATATATATACACGCTTTTGTCATTGCCCTTGAAACGTTAGAAATTAAAATTATATCCAGATTTTAGTTAATATTTTATTATTAGAATGAGCGATAAGATTTTTAACTTACTATAGATTAATTTAAAACAATATCATCGACATAAATGAATGCCTAATTGCCTATACCATTTTATGGAGAAGAAATGTAGAGAAATAATCTAACAAGCGAAAAAAGAAAAACAAAATCACTACTGATTTAGGTATTGAAAAAAGAAACTTTAAAAATCATAAATGAAACAAGATTTCATCTCAACCTAAAATTTTTCTCCCGATGCTATGCATGAGAAATATACTAATATCTTAATAACATTTGCTCATAACTAATTGTATTTTAAATTTTGAAATGTGTTTCGTTGGTATATTAATACTCCGGCTAATAAAATCTCATAATAACTTATTATATTAAAACATAATTAGTTCTTATTGAAACTGACAATATATATAATTAATTGTTGATGAAAAATTTGACTCATATTATGATTAAGTGCGTTGTTGGGCATTGATTCAAATACAAAGAATTCTATCTCAAAATTAGTTCGTACCCGCTTATTAGGATAGGATATCTAAATTTGAGTATAATAACGAAAATTTTATCATCAACTAAATTAATTTAGAATAGAACAAAATTTTATTATTTGTTTTATGAAAAAAATCTTATTTAATGTCTCTGAATTAGTAATAAACAATTTCAACGAGACTACGAGAGAGAGAGATCTCTTTAAGCCTATTTCCCAATCAAATAATTTGATTGATATATGGAAGAATATAACTATATAAGTAGAAGGTGGTGATCGTTAAAAAAAAATTAAATAAATAAATAAAAAGGTGGATGAATACGAAAGAAGTCCTTTTGATATGGAAAGAAAGAATTCATGCTTAATCATCAGAAGTATTTTAGTAAAAATGTTAAATTTTGGTCGGTAAACAACTCGTATCAGATTATATTTAATTAATACATGGAAGCTATCCTACAAAATATATATATCTACTTAAAATAAGAAAATTCCAAATTGGGTTTGTATATTCAAAAATCTCTAATTGAATCATTGACCCAGTTTTGGATTTTAAAATATGGAAAAAGTAGTATTTAATGTTCTTTCCTTCCTTCACCTTCTCTGTTTTCATCATTTTCTTCTTTTCTCTTCTTCAGATTTATCTACCATTTCTTACTCCAAACAAAAACATATTGATTCCTCATATTTAGATTTTCCAATTTAAATATCATATTGATTCTATGTAAACATAACGAGATGATAAATGACTATTACTTCAGAATGTTTAGGAATCTCGGGTACACTTATAAAGAATGTACTCTTATTATTATAGTGTGTATTTACCGATATACATATATATATATATATATATATATATATTGAAAAACATAAAGTTTTCAAGGTGAAGACATAAGGTACAAGACAATAAGGACAATACTTACGTTAAATTTGGTATGACAATTATTTCAAGTGGTCATGTGTCCTATTTTTTAATTTGAGTTTATACTTAATTTATAATATCTAAAAAAATAGGACACATGACTACTTGTAATGGGAAAAATTGACACAATAGATAAAAAGAATTTGACCTAAATACTTTCCTTTATTTAATCTTGACTCCTTCGCTAAACATACAAATTACTCAATGTTATATTTCAAAATATGAAAAGAAAAAACATCTCTCAAGATTTGGGTAATCTTTTTGATAATTTTTTAATAAAGCATCTTATTTCACAGAAACCTTCACATGACTTGTGATTCAAGGAAACACTGTGGGAGGAAGATAAAAAAATTAAAATAAGGTTAATATAATTTTTAGTCTCTTAAGTTAGGTTGCCCTTCATTTTGGTTTTGCTCCCTCAAATATTAAATCAAAGATTTGGGTCTTTCAAATTTCATTTGGTTTAAAAGCTGGGTAAAAGTGCACCCAATACCGATCTATTTTCGAAAATTCAATAAGCACCTTAAAAGTATTTGGAGCCTCAATAAGCACCCTAAACTCTACAGTTGACAAATCTCTTATTTGTAATACTTTTATATGCTTAAATTGAGGCAATTAACATGATTAGGATGCAAGTTTTGGTCTGATAATGTCAAATTGAATATCCCAAACTCTCAAGGGAAATGAGTGAAAAATTAGGAGTAATTAGCCATAATTGTAGATTAATTGTATTAATTAATTTATAGGGCTATTTGATCTTGGTTTTATCTTATTGTCACTTGTAGGGTTGCTCAGGACCAAAAGATCGGACCCAGGACGAAGAAAAAGGCCAAACAAAAGAGGCAAAACTGGAGGCCGCGGCGAGTCAGACGGCAAGAAAGCACCCCAGGAGGCAGAGAACAAAGCAGCTCGCCACGGCGAGCCCGCGGCGAACCAAGCCAGAAAGAGCCAGAAGCATTGTCACCTCGCCGCAGCGAGCGAAGCGTTCTGCAGCTTATCAGTTCGTGAATTTCAGGCCCAATCTGGATCCAACTCATTACCCACTCACTTGACCAGACTTGGGGGACATAAAACAAGAAAGCTAGACCCCATTAGGGCAGATTTGGTTCATATTTCACACCCCAAGCCCTAGCTCTCTCTTCTTTATCTTCATCTTCATCTTCTTCACCTTCTCCTTCCTTCCATCCATGGCTTCCACACCTTCCTCTCTTGTTGTTAGTTCCTCCATGGAGAGTAGCAGCTAGGCTCCACCATTCTTGGTAGTGGGAGCCAAGGGATGAGCTTGAAGCTTGAATAGGGGAGTTTTTCTAGTTCTAATCCTTCCTCCATTTGTTGTATTTATGCTTTTCTAGGGTTCTAGGGGTGCATTTATGACATTTGGGTGAATGTATTAATTGCATTTGGTTGAAGTGCATTTATGTCATTAGGGTTAGAAACTATGTTTATGTTATTTCCTTCTCGTATAATGCTTGACATTGTTACTTATTAACTTTGAGTTTAATGAAATTTATGGGTTCATAGTTTTGTTATTCTCTTTGTGAAAATTATGTTCTAATGCAAGGTGGCTTGGTTAGTGGATTAAGAGTGTTTAGCGATTTTCTTGAGGGAGATAGCATAAGAATTAATTGGTTGTGTTGAGACATTGGGCAAACACTCTTTAGGTCCTAATTTATTGTATGGGTGGCCATCAATGGATTAGGGTTTAGAGAGAAATTTAGAGCAATTATGGGGTGGCCCAAATTGTGGATTTAAAGTATTGCATAATCAATTATTTCTTGATTTGGAACTTAATCAACTTGGGTTAAATTAAGTAATGTGTGGGGTTCCGGCATTAATTAAGTTAACCTAAGCCTAGCTTAGAGGGGTTCCGCTAGAGCTCTTTAGAAATCAATTAAACTCCCTAAAAATCTTTAGAAGCAATGATTCTCAAATCTCTCATTCATCAAGAATGATCTTTATCCCATTCTCATCCAAATCTCACCTTTAATTCCCACCTTTTACTTTACCTTTTGCACATACCAAACTTCATACTAAAACCAAACAAAAAATGTTTTTACCCGCTTTTTCAAGTTTACATATTAGCTATTAGGAATCATATTACACTAGGCTCCTTGAGATCGACACCCAGGGTTAGCTTCCACAATCCCCTCGGGTTTTAATTTCTTGGAGAGCGGACTCGAGGCGGCACTGCTCTGACATAACTGATAACTCTTGGAATTCATGTATTTTCAGCACATTTTCCTTGAGGTTTTATTCAATCATTTATAATTTTTGGATACTCAAGATAGGAAAATGCTCATTTGATTTTTGGTTGCACATAATTGCTTATTAGTGTAGATTTTGATCACATTTCTAGTGAGTTTCTTATGTTGTTTTATGTAAATATTGTAGGAATATTTTGATACAATAACCAAGGGATCCCGGATTAAGAAGAACACTTGAAAAGGGGGGAAATTGAGGCTAGAAGCTGAAATTTCAAGAAAAAAAGGGAAAATACAAGTTTCTAGATGAATTGTAAAAATTACAGAAAAGGACCTCAAAATTCCCAAATTACAGACAGGTCCCCGAATTTCCAAAATTACAGAAAGGTCCGAGCTCTCTGCGAGCTCGCTGCGGCGAACTCATGGCGAGCCAAAACCCCCAAAAAGAGGCAGAAATGATCATAGTTCGCCGTGGACTTCGCCACAGCGAACTTACGGCGAACGGACGGCTCTGCTGCGCGTTTTTTGACAGATTTAAGTGATATAAAAGCTAGGTTTCGAGGAAGCTCGATATTCTTCGACTTCTGGGCATTCTTGGGGGTGTTTTGCTCTGCTAGGGCATGGAGTTTGGAGGGGATTAAGCTTGAGCTTGGAGCTTTGAAAAGATTTGGGCTTCCTCTCTAGATTTATCTCTTCCATCTTCCTTCTCTTCTCTTGTTTTGTTTTGTAATGTTGTATATATATGCTCCCATGGAGTTGTAGAACATGAGTAGCTAAAATACTTGTATTCTTGGATTATTTTGAACCCTTGTATGGATTGATTCTTGATTCCTCCTCTTATGTTGTGATTAATGATATCTATGTGCTTATTTTACTTTGTTCCTAATGCTTCTAAGTACTTGATCACCATTTAGATGTTGGGTTCACTTGATTGATGCTTGAGAGGGCTAGATTGAGTGTAGAACTTGGGTAAAATAGTGCAAGAACCTGAAGTTTGCATGGATGGATGGTTTTGTTGGTAAGATAGAGATATACTTGCTAGCCTTGCATAGTCACATTAGGGTTGGAGAGTAATAATTGGGTTTTATTAACTTGTAGCAAGAGATTGTGTAATTAATAAGACTAAACACTTGTTCTTGACTTGAGAGAGCGTTTACAAGTACTCTATGAACCCTAGATTAACACGTGGTTTCGTTGAGAGTTTCTTTGAGGGGAGGTTAATTGAGTTTTAAGAAGTACAAGGGGGATAGATAATCTTAAGACCCATTTTATCCTTGAAGTTGGAGAATCACTTGTTTATAGTTTTATTTTCATTTAGCGTAGGTTTATTTTCATTGTTAATATCCAATCTCAACATTTGTGTCACTCAAATTGGGCGAGATTGTGACAATCATTGTTTGACCGGGTTTTGGACCAAATCCTCGTGGGAACGATATTTTACTTATCACTTTATTACTTGGCGCGACTCGTGCACTTGCGGCGCAGGGCGAACATAAAGACAAACTTAAGGGAAATGGACTGAGATAACCAAAGTATATAGATTAAAGCTATAGCTAAAGTTTTGTCTTGTTGTTGTTTATATGTATAAAAGTATATATATATATGTAGTTATTATTTAAACCTTTAGAAGATTTTATTATAATGATTTTATGATAAGATCAAACTTCCGAAATTGTAATGGTGAGTAAGAAATGGATTAGTAGGATTATGAGATTTAAGATAGATAGTGAACTTGGTCTTATAAAATAATGCAGCAACACATATTTAAAATTATTTGATTAGCAAAAAGCCACTGACTTAGTTTATATAAGTTTTAGTTTATAAATATTTTTTATGGAAATCTCATTCCATCAAAAACAATATGTTTTAAGGTTAAAAAATATTAAGAAAATCACATGTTATAATTAAGCTTGGTACGCGTCCAGTGTTGTTTGAAGGGAATATTTACTTTTATTTTAGTATATAATCATTTATAAAATATAAAAAGACTACCATATATTTATTATAAAATTAAAATAAAATAACTATCCTTCATCTTCAACCTTCACTCTCCACCGCGCACCACCATCTTTATTATTACTGTCGAGGCAACATCACTTTGCGGAACTTTAATTTGAACTCAAGAATATGTCCTTCTCATATAAGGTTCATGATAAACTCTGGAATTCTATGCATTTTACCACTTTTTTCCATATTTGTAAACGACTTTTAATTAAATTAGTGCATAAACATAAAGACAAAAACAAAAAACAAAAAAACATTGATGAATTCAAGTTCCTCTTCACCTTACAATATTGAGCTTAATGTATCTCAACTTGAGTTGATTTCAATAGTTCATAAATTCTTTCTCTTCTAGGAAGACAAAGACTAGCTGAAGAAGCTTGGAAGAACCCCAGAAAGCAAAGGAAAAAGAGGCAAGGCACAAAATATCCAAACAGAAGAATGAACGAAAGTTTCTTTTTACTTTGGTTGTTACAGCAAAGTCATTAGGGCGAAAACACTCTAAAAGTAGGCTTGTCTACCCATTTTGTAGCAGCTTTGCCCAGCGAAGAGAAGTTGCCCTGAAAACCCAACTTCCTGTCTTATTTTGGTGGGCCGCCGTCATCATTCCACAATATACAGACTTGAGATTAAAGGGAAGTTTCCTTGGAGAAAGCTTGGAGAATTTTGGGAGGTTGGATGCTTGGATTGTGAAGTTAGAAGAGATTTTATTGCATCTCCATCTCTTTCTTCTTCGATTTATGATATTAACTCATTTTTTATGTATAATGTTTATGCATTTAAGACAATGAGTAGCTAAAACATTATTTCTAGGATTGCTTTGAACCTTCTTTATATGAATGATGAAATGTGAAACTTAGAAATAAAGTTAATAATGTTATAAATAACTTGTATGATTGATTTATTTTATGTTATATATAATAGTATAATTTTTTTTTAAAAAAACTAAATAGGTTAGTGAAGAGCACTGTATTCGAGTGTATGCGGTGTAGCGTGCCCTTGGGTCTGCCCTTCAAGAAAATGAGAACCAAGGGGATATGGAAACTAACCCTCGGGTGTCATTCGCTTGAGGATCCTAACGCAAAAAATAACATAGTAGCTAAGATGCAAACTAACAAAAGCGGGTAAACATATTATATTTGGTTTTTTGATAGAATAGATGCAAAATGTGTTATATGTTCAGAAGTAAAATAAAAATAAGATAAAAATGAGATTTGAAGGGGGATGAAAATGAAACCATTCTTGATAAATGGAAGCTTGGGATTCATCACTTTAAAAGATTTTTAGGGAGTTTCATGTTGATTTTCGAAAGACCCATAGAGGAACCCCTCTAGGCTAGGCTTAAGCTAACTTAATTAATGCCGGAACCGCGCACATTACTTAATTTAACCTAATTTGATTAAGCTCAAAATCAAGGTGAATTTGCTAATTGTAAGGGGCTCCTAATCCAACAACCGAAACCCTAAATTGCCACTTAATTAATCCTAGAGTTTGATCAATTATTGGAATCCCACATAATAAATCAATGCTCTAAGATTGAAGTTCAATGCCACTCATGTAATTTGACAAATTCAAGAACTAACTATTCATGCAAGACTTTAAATCCAAAACTTGGGTCACTCCACAGTTGCACTTAATTTCTCAATTAACCATAATTCATTGATGGCCACTCAAACAAAGACTAAGGTTAAAAAGAGTGATTACCCAATGTTTAAACACAATTAATTAATTCCTATGCCATTTCATTCTTGCAAAACCACTCAACATGTTTCATCCACTAACCAAGCCACATTGAGTTAGCACAAGATATTCACAAAGAGAGTAACAAAATCATGAACCCATAAATTTCATTAAACTCAAAGTTAAAGTAGCACAATGTCAGGCATTTAACAAGAAATAAACAATATAAAATAGGTTCTAACCTTTATACAACATATAGAAATTGAGAACTTAAGAGCACCTAACCGTTTGGAGATTAGATCGGAGCAGTGCCGCCTTGGGCCCTCTCTTCAAGAATTTTAGGGACCAAGGGGACAGTTGGAGCTACCCCCGAGTGTCATTCTCTTGAGGAGCCTAAAATACAAATGATAACCTAATAGCTAGAAGAAAACTTGATAAAGCGGGTAAAACATTTTTTTGGTTGATTTTGGGTATAAAAGTTGTGTGAAAAGTGTTGTATGTTCAAGAAAGAATTGAGATTGGATTTAACGGGAGATTTGGATTAAAAGGGGATAAAAATCATTCTTGATGAATGAGAGCTTTGGGAATCACTGCTTCAAAAGGTTTTTAAAGAGTTTTAGTTGATTTTCTAAAGAACCCTAGAGGAACCCCTCTAGGCTAGGCTTAGGCTAACTTAATTAATGCCGGAACCCCGCACATTAATTAATTTATCCTAAGTTAATTAAGTTCAAAATCAAGAAATAATTAATTATGCAAGACTTTAAATCCACAATCACTACAAAAAAAGCGTGTATTAGTAGCGGTTATAAATGCCGATTATTAACGGTTTTAATTGCCACTAACATGTTACTAGCGGTTCTTTTTTCCGCCACTAAATCACCCGTGACAAACATTTACTGGCGGTTATTGAAACCGCGTGTAACAAAGTCAAAACGCTACTAATTAGTAGCGGTTACTAAAACCACTACTAAATAAAACAAACCGCCCCTAATGTAAAAATTAGCATAAACGTGGAAAAATTCAATTTCTCATTTTAGTGGCGGTTTGAACAGCGGTTCGAACCGCCACTAATTAAAAAACAAAAAAGATTAAAAAAAAATTGGCCCATTTATTAGTGGCGGTTTGAGCAGCGGTTCTCAAACCGCCACTAATTAAAAAGAAAAGAAAAAAAATTAAAAAAAAGAATTGGTCCAATGTATTAGTGGAGTTTCAAAACCGCTACTAAAGTTTAAGGATGTTAAAAAAACGTCCAGATTATATATTCAAAAATCAATGTCATATGATCAAATGTAATGAAAAAACAATGATAATAAAATAGACTATTTCAAAATGTTTTTATTGTTAAAATAAAAAAAATTTCTCGACTATATTAACAACCATATGTATAAAAAACCATATATTAAACAAATAAAAAAGACATAGTTAAAAATAAACAACTAAATATGTTTTTTGTAAGAATAATATGAATAATAAATTAAACTTTTTTATCACTAAAAATGGGAAATAATTCGATATTGTTACCTGAAAAAAAAAATATTAGCAAATAAATTAATTCAGAATAGAAAATAAAACACACTATATAAAAAGAAATATAAGATAAATTGTTTTCAGAACAAAAAATAAAGGCATTAACGGTGAGACTGAGGAAAAATTGAATGAAGAGGGAGAAGGAATTGAATGAATGTGTGAAGAAAAATGAGGGGAGGGAGTGGATATTTATAGTGTTTTGTGAGGTATTTAGTAGCGGTTTGGGTGGCGGTTCTAGAACCGCTACTAATATTTTGTCCGCAGAATTAGTGGCGGTTCTGGAACCGCGACTAGCTGCTTTTAATTAAAAAAAAGCTCAACCTACATTAAAAAAATATGCTATATGAACGTTTGATACACATTTTTACGAAAATTTTATAAAATAAAAAATAATTATGGTTGGCTGCTTCAATCATCTTCTTCTTACTCCTGCCTAAAAAGAAAATAAACAAATATATAAATTTCTTTTGCTAAAGGTGTTGAAATTTGTTTAAATTATTTGTAGTGAAAATCCTCACCTAACTACTTGTAAATGACCGTCTTCTTCAGAAATGAGGTTGTCGAAGTTTTCAGGTTCAAAATGTTGGCTGCCTAGTTCCATATCATCTTCGTCACCCATGTCGTAGAGGTCACGCGGCTTCATATGAATCACCATGTGCCAATCTTTGTGTGTCCGATCTTCCACATAATATACTTGCTGCGCCTGTGAGGCAAGAATATACGGCTCATCATCTGCCATTTCCCCTGTGTGAATGAGCCTCGAGAAATTTACGGACGTGATGCCCAAGCTGTCCAATGTAATGCCTCGAGAAGTTCTGGTGTTTGCCCACATACAGTTGAAGAGAGGCACGGTGAAATGACATTGATAGTTAAGCTCGATGATGTCCACGAGCTTTCCATAGTATGATACGCCTCCAAATCTCATGTCTGTATCCCGTGAGCTGGCATAACTCCTTGTCCCAAATGTGCCAAAGACTCCGGAATTCTGGGTGAGAGAACCTTCATCCCTTGCAATGGTGCAGAACTGGAAACCGTTGACGTTGTATGCCGTATATCTCCTGACATGGTCGAGTGGACCGGTTGCTAGATTTATCATATCAGGCGCATGGGGATTGTTGTCATTGAGTATCCTCTGTGCAAACCAATCCGAAAACTCTCGATGGACCTTTTTATCCACCTCGGCAGATGACCTTGTGCGGCTTCGTAGTTGGCGTTTAACATAGCGGTGGAAATCCCTAAATTCCAATGGAACATATCAGAGGGTTATGTGGTTTGTATGTAAAAAAAATAACATGATATGTGTATAGAGTGTTAGAATTCTTACTGAATGTAGGGCTCCACTTGAGGGCAATTTGTCAAGACATGTCTGTGTGGTTGCAACCTCTCAGTTGGAGTGAGCCTGTAATACTGACTTCCTCCAACTGGCTTTCCGACTGGCGGGAATAATGTGTTGGAAGGTGACTGGACATTGGAAGGGCTGTCATCGACACGAGGAGGGCGGTTGAATGAAGTCTCGATGTCATCATCAAAATAGCGCGAACAATATGTTAACACCTCGTCACCAGAATAACCCTTTGCTATAGAACCCTCTGGAGATGCTTTGTTCCTCACATACGACTTCAATTTCCCCAAGTATCTATAATTACAAGTACAATCAAGTAACTGAATCAAAATCATGAAACCACTGGAAAAATGAATCAACGGACCAATCTATGGGATACATCCAGCGGTATTGAACCGGACCGCCCATCTTTGCGTCTTGAACGAGGGTACAGTGAGATGGACCATGACCGTGAAGAAAGACGGGGGAAATATCATATCCATATGACAGAGTGTTAGAACAATTTTTTCCTGCAATTGATCCAGCTCTGCTTTGTCCAAAACTTTTGCACACAACCGTCGGTAGAAAGAACTGAGTTGAACCAAAACATTAGACACCTCCGGGGTCAATGTGCTTTTAATTGCCAGAGGTAGGAATTGCTGGAGCAAAACGTGGCAGTCATGGCTTTTCAACCCGGCAATCTTCTTAGAGTGCATGTCCACACATCTTGAGATGTTGCTTGAATAACCATCAGGGACCCTTAATGTTCTTAAGTGTGGAGAGGAAGACTTCCTTGTTGGCTCTTGTCACTGTGAATGAGGCTGGGGCAAACTTGTCATTCTCATCCGGCCATGCGTCTTCACATATTCCCATCGCCATCAGATCTTTCCTTGCTTGAAGATGGTCCTTGGACTTTCCATACTCGTTCAGTAAAGTGTACAAAATATTGTCACACACATTTTTTTCGATGTGCATGACATCAAGGCATTGGCAAAGTAGATTAGATTTCCAGTAAGGGAGCTCGAAGAAAATGCTCTTCTTTCGCCATTGCTGCACGTTTTCCCCCTGGGACTAGCCGCGTCCCCTTCTTCCCCCAGGCTGAACGCCGTCTGTCTTCCCGAACTCTACGTGAACATCTTCAAGCTGTTGAAGAATATCTGCGCCAGACAAAAACGTAGGACGATCCCTTATTTTCTGGGATCCGTTAAATCTAATCTTCTGCAGCCGGAACCTATGACCTCCAGGAAGGAACCGCCGATGACCCATGAAGCACCACTTTCGACTGTGACGAAGGCGGACCGAGTCTTGGTCAAAGTTGCAATTGGGGCAAGCTCTGCCTGTATGCACGTTCCAACCAGACAATGTGCCAAGTCCGGGAAAATCGCTCACTGTCCACATCAACGACGCACGGAGTGTGAAGAGCGTCTTACTGTAAGCGTCATACGTCTCAACTCCGTTGGTCCAAAGTTCCTTCAACTCTTGTATCAATGGTTGAAGGTAGACATCTATATTGTTTCCAGGAGCTTTCTTCCCCAGAATAATCATCGAAAGAATGAATGAGCTCTGTTTCATACACATCCAAGGGGGTAAGTTGTACGGTATCAATACCACAGGCCATATACTGTACATAGTGCTAAGATTCCCGAACGGATTGAACCCATCTGATGCGAGAGCGAGGTGGACATTTCTCGGGTCACTGGCAAATTCCGGGAATCGAGCATCAAACGCTTTCCAAGCCTCAGCATCCCTAGGATGTCTCAACTTCCCATCGACGTTGGGCTCTGATGAATGCCACCGTATGTGCTCCGCCGTTTTGGATGACACATACAACCTCTGAAGTCGTGGAGTCAGGGGGAAATATCTTAGAATCTTTGCAGGCTTCTTGGTTGCTATTCGACCCCTCTTCGCTTGTTTGTACTGAGAAGCATTACACCGCTTACATCTGTCCAACTCGGCGTCGTCTCCCCAGTACAATATACAATCATTCGGGCAGGCATGGATTTTAGTGTAGTTTAATCCCAACTTGTTAATAGTCTTCTTTTCTTCGTAGAATGATGGTGCGATTTCTGCCTAAGAGAATGCATCTCCCAATAATTCTAACACCATCGACATCCCCTTATCGCTGAAGCCACACAATCACTTAATATGATAGAGCTTGACAAGAAATGATAGTTTTGAATATTTACTGCACCCTGAATAAACATTATTCTTATTCTAAAACGAACATTTATGTGACAAAACTAGAAAAAAAATGAGGCAGTTTTTAGTAGAACCTGGAAATAATGGCTTATCTGAATCCGTCATAAGGTCGAAAAAATTCTTTGCAGCTTCATTTCGAAAAAAACTCCGGGAGTGGTCCTTCAACCCCTTCCTGACTCCCGATGCCGTCACCTTGCACCCCGAAAGCATCACGCACAATATCGTTAAATGGATCCACATGATTGTCGTCATGATCGTCATCGTCGATCTGCATTCCAACCTGGGATGTTCGAGAAACTACTTCACCACCATTATCATCGTTCTCGCCATGAATACCGCAGAATGTGTAATTGGATGGGAATTGTTTCAGTATAAGATGCTCACGCACAACATTTCTGGGATGCCACTTCTTAAATTTACATTTCGGACAAGGACACAATATCTGATTGTTAACACCGGTGCGGTTGAAAGCAAAATCTAAAAAGTGGTCAACACCAACCAAATAGCGGGGGACGTCCGTGGCAAATTTATCCAAGATTTATCCATCATATGACTGAAGATATTATCAAAGAAGGAAAGAGCTTAATAGTTTGAATGAAATGTGAAAATGAATTGGAAAGAACCAAGGGCTCATAAATTGAAATTTAGACATTAGTGGCGGTTCTTTAACCGCTACTAAAACCGCAACTAACTCAATCAGACCGTTGGAAAAGGAACAGGTGGCAGTTGTCTGATGATTGCATTTAGTAGCGGTTCTAAAATCGCTACTAGTATTAAATTATTTTTATATTTAGTAACCTAGTGGCGGTTTAAAACCGCTACTAATTTTAAATTTTTTTAATATTTATTCACTTAGTGGCGGTTTTGAAACCGCTACTAAATGTGCTATTTTGTATTTTAACATTATTTATATCTTGTTTTTTTTTCAAATACTATATAAGAAAATTAACAAATGACAACGGTTTATTTAGTAAGTCAGGGAGAAACTTTTTTGTTTAACTGTTAAAAAAAATTATCGCTATTTGTGAAGTAAAAAATTAAATCAGATAATAACGACTAACAAAATTATGCAACATTAAAGATATGAAATGTTTAAACAACTAATATTCAAATTAACAAACATTTAAATATAAAAATGTTCAACTGAAATCCTGAAATTAAAAGCATTCTAATAAAAAAAGACCCTAGAGCTACGCCGCAGGAGGCTGATCGTCGTCTTGATGCTCCGGAGAACGGTTGCGAGGCTGCTTAGGTGGACGTGGAGGTAGTGGTACTCGCAAAGGAGATCCATCCGGGTCGAACCTTCGCTGTATCTGTTCCAACGTGCTATTGGCGTTGTGCACCCAGGAGTCCAGTCGGTCGTACACCTAATCAGTCACCCGTTCTGTAATATCATGAGTGAGTCTCTCCCTCATTTGAGCCTCAAACTCTACGTCTCCCCTAATCGGGCCACTTATTGATGGTTGGCTCGAAGCTGTAGACTGGGTGCTGCCTGGGCCGCCTGACCTGCCGTACACCACTGTAGGTCGGGCTCTGAATCCCATCCCGTGAACCCGGCCAGGGTGCTCTTGAGTCTCTAGGGCAACCCTTAGCGAGGCAGTGGGGTCTACATTGTCCCCCTGCAACTTGGCGATCTCTCTCTCCGCATCTTCAATCTTAGCCTGCACACACAAAAATATTAACAATTTTATTTTGATGTCGTTGTTATTAAAAATATAATAATAATATAAAAATAAATAAATAAAAATTTTACAATTTGCTCCTCAACCTCCCTGGATGTTGGGCTCTCGTTGGCGTGTCTGTGCTTTATTTGGTAGAAACGACCGTAGGAAGCCTTCTGCCCTTTCTTCGCAGCTTCTTCCGCCTGAAAATTAAAATAAAAATAGTTATTAATATATAAAAATAAATTATTTTTAAATTAAACAACGAAGCTTCATTCCTTCATACCATCTCTTTGTACCCAACCGAAAACGGCTTCGTCCCAGCCGTATGATGAACCTTCTGATGCGACTTCGCGGCAAGACCTTGTTGCGACCTCTTCTGTTAACGTAAAATAAAATTAATAATCATCAGTAATTCAAAAATATTTCTTCAATATGATATTTCAATATTAATTCAATAATATTATTCATTATACCTTTCCAATATCTCCCCTCCTCCAACCCACATATCTCTCCCACGCATCCGCAGGGACGCCACCAGGGACATCATCAACCAACTCCTGAAGCAGCCTACTCCCACCCCGATCTCTTTCTTTGAACATATCCAACCGCTTGTTCTTCCAACCGTCCCCCATCTTTGATTCTGTCCAATTCTTGCGGCTATCCCTCACATCAAACTTCCTCTGTAAAATATTAAATTTAAGTATGTTTAATTAGAAAATAATAAATAATAACAAATTCCAATAATAACATAAAACAAATAAGAAATAATAAATACATTTCCTATAATATTTATTAAAATCAAATTCAAATAATAACAGAAAAGAAATAAGAAATAATAAATACATTTCCTATAATATTTATTAAAATCAAATTCAAATAATAACATAAAAGAAATAAGAAATAATAAACAATAAACAATACATAATAACAAGAATATTTCTTATAGTATTAATTAAAATCATGTTCTAATAATAATAATAAATAATAAACAATAAATAAGCTCAAAGTTAATTCAACAAACGTTAACAATTTCGTCAAACGCGAACTTTTTAGAGTTCGCCTCAATCTTCCTCCAGTCCAAAGCGTCAATTGGGAATCGCTGGTACTTCTGGCCTACACCCCCGACGAACCTCGAGTACAATTGCCCCCCTTGTCCAACCGGTAATTTGGTCAAGTCGTCCCACTCAACTTTAACTCTGTGCCCGCTCGGAAGGTTCATCGCATCTTACACCGTCAACCTCTTCTCACTTATGCTACCAGAAGGGTCTGTAAAATTTAGGGAACAATTTCAATTTAATGAGCAATAAAAAATTATAATTATCTGATAAAAACAATAAAAATTGAATTTCCTTACCCTGAACTTGTACTTCGTAACCGGTGGACCTTCCGGCGAATCGTTTAGGGCGCCCCGCCTCGTCATCTTCCTCAGAGTCCAACCAACGTGCCATATCCTCAAAATCCGCTCCTCCTCCAGTCTCGTCGAAGTTTTCTTTCCCACTCCAGAATGCGTTGATTACATCTTCTGGAATCGCCTGGTTCTATATACGAATGCGCTCTTGTTCTATACGATCCCTCTCGGCCTGCTCAGCCAGTTCCTTACGTAGCCGCTCCTCAGCCTCCATTTGTTCAGCGGTCATAGGCCTCTTATTGCGATCGCCCTTTTTCACCATGATTTTGACCTCTTCTTTCTCGTCTCGTCGAAGTCAAGTCATGTCACTTTCTTTCTAAAAAGCTCGTGCATTTTCTATGAAAAGGCACGAGCCTTTTTAAACTTTTCATTTTAGTAGCGGTTCTACAATAACCGCTACTAGTAGTCGCGGTTTCAGCAAAAATCGCAGCTGAAACCGCGACTAATTCAGCCTGTAATAAATGCAGTTGCATTTATTTCGCTGAATTAGTGGCGGTTTTGGGGTAAACCACTACTAATGTATGAAAACCGCCACTAATGCAACGGCCATTCATTTTCTAGCGGTTTTTCCCTCCAGAACCGTGACTAAATTTACGCCACTACTCATCCCGCCAAAGCGCGCCAAATTTGTTGCGGTTCTTTCCCTCAAACCACTATTAATGTCCGCTACTAACTACTTCTGTGGTCAAACCGTCGTATTTACTTGCGGTTTGTGCTTATAACCGCTACTAATGTATAATTACTAGCGGTTTTGGTCTTCCGCGACTAATTTAACCGCTACTAAAACCCCCTTTTTTTGTAGTGAATTTGGGCCACCCCACAATTGCTCTAAATTTCTCTCCAAACCCCAATTCATTGATGGACACCCATACAATAAATTATGGCTTGAAGAGTGTTTTGCGCAATGTCTCAACACAATCAACTACTTCTTATGCTATCTCCCCCAAGAAAATAACTTAACATCCTTAATCCACTAACCAAGCCACCTTGCATTAGCACATAATTTTCACAAAGAGAATAATAAAACTATGAACCCATAAATTTCATTAAACTCCAAGTTAATACATAGCAATGTCAAGTATTTGAACCAGAAGAAAATGGCATAAACATAGTTTCTAATCCCATTACAATATATAGAAATCGAGCACACAACCAAATGTCACAAATATACTTCTAGAACCATAGAAAAGCATAAACATGACAAATGGAAAAAGGATTATAACTAATAAAACTCCCCTATTCAAGTTTCAAGCTCATCCCTTGGCTCCCACCACCAAGAATGGTGGAGCCTAGCTGCTACTCTCCATGGAAGAACCAGCAACAAGGAAGGAAGGTGTGGAAGCCATGGATGAAAGGAAAGAAAGTGAGAAAGATGAAGATAGGGATGAGAGAATGAGAGAGCTAGGGTTTGGGTCTGTGTTTTATGGACCAAATCTACCTTCTAGGGTTTAGACTTTCGTATTTATAGGTCCCCCAAGTTAAGCCTAAGAGTGGGTATCAAGTTGGATCCGAAATAGAGGCCCAAAACACGAACTGAAATTTCTGCAGAACGCTCTGTAGGGTGAGGCCACGGCTAGCTAACAATGCTTCTGGTCATTTGTGGCCTGTTCACCGTGGGTCTCCGTGGCCACTGCGAACTTCAGGTGACTCTACCCCTTTGAAAAGGCTTTCTTCTTCTCCTGGAATCTGATCTTTGGTCCTTGCACGACCCTGTAAGTAAAAAATAAGACAAAACCAAGATCAAATAGCCCTATAAATTAATCAATGCAATTAACCTACAACTATGGCTAATTAATCCTAATTTTACACTCACTTCACTTGAGAGTTTGAGACAATAAATTAGACATTATTAGACCAAGCTTGCATCTTAATTATGTTAATTTCCTCAAATTAAGCATATAAAAGCATTACAAATCAGAGATTTGTCAACTCCCACACACTTAAACCTTTGTACTCCTGGACAAAGACAGATTTCAAAGCTTAAGCACAATGGTAAGCAAGGCATAAATGAGAACTTCGACATGCTAATTGAATATGAGCTAATGCAAATTGACAACCCCTTAACCAACAAGCAATGAGGAATGAAATGATGCTAAAGAGTTAACCATGATTGTAGTGATTGCAATGAGGATGAGTATATAAATGGTGTTTTCTCAATGCATTAAAACTGGGTTTGAATTCTCATTTCCAATCCAAGATGTTCTTCTAGACATCCTCGACCATATAGCCATATGTATCACCATAGTAAATACTTTTAAATGCACAGAATCATTGTGCCCTTCAAGTATCTTTCAGCATTTTTGTGGAGCCACTGAGTGTCTTTTACAATGGTTGGACTAGTACCTACTTACAAGTCCTACCATTAAAATGAATATTTGATATTTTATACACCACTGTGTATATTAAACTACCAACAACGTTTACATGGAAACCCTTTTCCATTTTACTTTTAAGTTGATTCAGTTTAAGGATATCTATCAAGACTGAAACTCACTCTTGCAGTCACTAAGGTATCTGTGGGATCACAATCGTTTACCTTAAACCGCTCAAGAATTTCCATAATATAATTCTCTTGTGACAGAGAATGGAGTCTACTTGAGCTATATCTTTGGATCTCAACTCCAAAAGTATACAAAGATTTACCCATGTTTTTAGTACCTTTCCTTGATAGGCACTATTAAAATCAAACTATTTTGGTCAATAGTATGTCATCCACTTAAAGGATAATATCACAAACTGCTTATTTATGGTTTCTTCAACCATAAAACTAAAATTATAATATGTTACCACTCATATGGAACCTTAAATACCATTGTTTGGATGACTGCTTTAGTTTATGAAATAACTAATGCAAAAAAATATGATATGAGATTATCACTTTGTAAATCTCAAACACCCTTTTGTAGTGAAATCTAATAGCCAAAGCATATAGATTTCTTCATCCAAATCACAACTCAAAATGCAAGTTTCACATCCATTTGATGTAAATATAAAATCAAACAGTCAGCTATTTCCAAAATGAGTATGATTTTAAGCACATAATATATGAGAAGATATTCTCACAATGTATTCCTATGTATACCCTTTTGTAACTGAAAGAGTCTTGTATTGTTAATTAAATTAACCATTAATCTTGAGAATTCATTTGCTTACAAATGATATCCCGTCCTTGTGGTGGATCAACTAACTCTCAGACTTGATTCTTTCTCAAATAATCTTATAGGAAAAATCACTTCTCCCCTTTCTGTTTGGAAGGTTGTCATCATATTGGTTGATGGGCATTTGAAAAAATATATTTGTTGATGAGCAGATATCTCTTCATTTTGGCTTTCTGTATTATTTCAATACTCTTAGCGTGAAATTTCATATTTCTTATCACTTTCATGTTTATATATACTCTCTTGACAGTATATTTATGATGTTTTCAACACTTCCAAGAAATTTGGGGTTGAGGAGATTGAGGGGCATCTTACCCAGGAATCGTTGTTCACCACTAAGATCCACTCGAAGGGAAAAGTATATAATAGTTTTAATGATCAATACAAGATCACTAACCATCCATCGAGGTTTAACTTTTATTCCACGACACGTTTTAGAAAAATTTTCATTTAATCATGTTCATACTTTCAACTTTGTTCCTATAAATGAGATTGCAGTTGGCTTACCAACTAAAGGTAAAACATTTAATTTTTAGTTTATTTTCTTCTATTTTAATTTTTATCTTTAAAATCTTAAATTTAATCCAAATCTATATATATTTACCATTTAGTGCATCACACAGTAAAGAAAAATTTAGTTCTTAGGTGAAACGGGGCATCACGTCATATGTTATCGGACCAATTACAGGTAAACAGATTAGGTCTAAGTTGGAATTTTTTGTCTGACTTGGCACCTTATAATTAATTAGCAGATAACAAATTAAATCTCACGTTTTCAAGTGTTTATTTTATTTAGCAAGTTGAAAAAAATATTTTGTTTAGTTAGTTAATTTTTTTAGCTTGCCAAGTCTGATTAAAAAATAACTTTCTAAAATTTTTATTAATATTAAGTTAGGAAATTTTTCTCAATATAATCTATTTTGAGTCTTAACATAATTTCTCTCTATCTATAATTTTTCTCAGGATAAATTAAACCTTTAAAAATCTCAATATATAATTTGTCCCATTTGTTTGTGACACGGCAGTCATCAATCATAATCTTCCTCCACATGTTAGGAATCTTTGAATATTTATAGCTCAATTAGTGCCATTCTCCCTATTATTAATTTAGACGCTCCCTTTTTCCCTTTCCTTTACTTTGTTTTTAATCCTACTTAATTGATGATTCATTTTTAACAATTCACACTTTATTTGGTTTTTCATAGAAACATTTCATCATTAGTGTGTATATTAATTGGCTTATTTTTCTTTAAAACAAGATGAGTTGTGAATTGTTTAAAATAATTGTTCTCGAACTATGGCTAAAATTTGTTGTTGTTATATTCTCATGAGGGAAACATATTTTTAGAGTCCAAGTGTTTTATCCCTTCACACTAATTTCTGGCCGTTTTGGCTAAAAAGTAGTACATAAGCTAGACGTTAACATGATACTGAAGATAGTACTGCACTTACATTTGTTAAGTTTTTGTTTTGCCAACTAAGGTTTATTTTTTATTAGTATTATTGTTTAGCTTTATTGTTATTAAACTTTCTTGGTTTTTTAAGATTCCTTTTTTGGTTTTTACCCATAGATGCCTTTCAACTTTTATGTATTATTGATGCTTGACCATTTATACACAGGTTGGTTTCTTTTTTTATTTTTTCTTTTGCCAACATATATAGGTTGGTTTCACATCATCTATGCTTTCATCTAATTTTGTGGTATGTATTTTTCCATCATATTTTTCTCTGTTATGAAAATAATCGTTTCTTCATCTTCTTTTCTTTGTCCTTTGAGTAGCACTATCAAGCCTCTGTTTGTTTTTTTGGTTGAAAAGGGGATGGAAATGGCTTGGTTAACTACTAAAATATATGGAAATTTGTATTTGTACAAATGAGGAAAATAGATCAGCAAAGGGGAGCAACCACGGATGGTAGCAGATGAAACGGAGTAAAAAAAAAAAAAATCGTCAATAATAACGGTTGAATAATGATTAAATGAGCTTTATAGTTTATAAAAACGACAAGGCAAAAAACTATTATATGGTGGTATTAATCCTGGATAACTGTTTTGCTGTGCAGTATTATTATTTTTTTTTTAATAGAAACACATGTATGAATGGTTCGGGTTTTAGCACGTGATATAGTTTAAATGCATAGATTGTTGTGAGAATTGAGAGAGTTATTAAAACTTATAGGTATGCGAAGTCAAGGCTTCATTTGAGGCGGTGATCCAAAAATTAGGAGTTAACATTGTGGCCACATTGTTAAAAGAGTCCTATTCATAGCAACTTGGTGAAAAAGGGAGAATTAGTTTTGCGGGTCAATCTATTGGAAAACATGGTACTCTTTATTCATTCTCAAATCTCATTTGTTGCGACGAGAGAGCAAGTCAAAATAAAAAATCTTAATTACCGTATAATAGTGCTCTATCCATCCATAGTTGTTCTCAATTTAAAGTTTCTGCTTTAGGATTTTTTTTCTTTTACTTCATACTTGGTAGTTTAATGATATTATAGGGCACATGAAGGTTACAATTTAATTACCAAACAAATGATTTGTTATCTTTATTTTTTACATCCTTCACTATTTAGAGGATTTCTTTTTTAAATATGTTATAATTTAGTGATCTAATTTGCTTCATTAACTTCCACACAAAAAAGTTAAAGTGGTCTTATAATTAGGACCGGAGAGAGTGACTTGTAACACATGGATGGGGTTCATCTTCTAGGTTTCCAATAGGTTCACATTTTAAATATAAACCACTCATAAATCAACAGTATACCTTTTTTTGTTTAATAATGTGAATTGAATTTTTCTTTTTTCTATTATATAATCTGTACAACGCACGGGGTTGCATTCTAATTTTTCTTTAAAACAAGATGAATTGTGAATTGTTTAAAATAATTGTTGCCGAAACTATGGCTAAAATTTGTTATTGTTATATTCTCATTGGTTCAAAACATTGTGCGATACTTCTAAAGCATGTAATTACTTCTCTGGTTGGCAAAAAAATAAATAAATAAAGTAATTATTTCTCTGGGTAAGGTAAAATATAGGTTAAGAAATAATTATAGTTTTCTTTTTTATTTTATCCAAAATAATCATAATTTTCTTGACATTTATGGCTATTCGCTGGAAATTTAGATAAAGATGTTTCTCCATCAAAGTGAGGATTTATTGAGTTATTGATTACAATAAAACCTTGAAAAAAATTAAAAACAAAAAGATAATGACAATTAAATCCCATTAATAATCAAAAGTGGATTTTGGCATATTGGTCTAATTAAAAATATATTAAAAACGGTAGGCTAAAAAATACTTTTGGTCCTTTATCTTTGTATCAAGTCTCTTTTTAGTTCTTTAACTTTGAAAAGTGCATTTTTTGTCATTTTTTGCTAACACCGTTAGTTTTATTTAATGGAGAATACTAACTCAGCAAATTTAAAAATTAATTTTATAATTAAATATTAATAAAAATGGCCAAATTTTAAAATATAAGAATTATTATACTAGGTAATTAAAATTTAAACATGTTTTGTTAGTATATAACTATAAAATCATCATCTAAATTTGTTGAATCAGCACTTTCCATTAAATGAAGCTAAGGGCGTTGGCAAAAGAATGATCAAAAATACACTTTTCAAAGTTAAATGATCAAAAAAAGACTTAATGTAAACATAAAGGACCAAAATATACTGTAGCCAAAAGTATATCCAAACTTGAATTTTGGTATGTCATATTTAATTGTCATTTTTGTAAATTTTTATTTGCTATTATATCTGGTCAATTAAATCAACTTCTAATATAAAATGGAGAAAACTTACGCGCCTTTTTACTGACTGCCATTGGGACCTTACACCACATCAGCATTGACACCGATAATTCTCTCCATCTCTCTATCTCTCTCTTTTTTTATCTTAGTGCAAATTAAAAGCCCTAAAAATTGCGGAAAATTCCATCTCTTTTTGAATTCGTCTGATCTGTGAGCTCTACAAATAAATGGTGAGAACCAGATTCTACCATTACTTGATTTTTGATTGCCTTTGTCCCTTGTGCTTTCTTCCTGCATTTCGTACTTTTTTTTTTTTCTCAGAAAAGGCATGTATTACATGCTTTCTTTTCGCCATTATTTTATTAACTTTGTACTATAAGGAAAACATGAAGACACCCTTCGAAATTAATAACACGCAAAATTCAAATCACAACAACTACTGAGAAATCAGAATTCTTCATAAATTCTTATGGAATGGCAGAACAGAGAAGCAAGTAAGCTGGAATCAGATCTCTCATTTCACAAAATTAACTCCGATTGCAAAGACTTCTCGCCGTAAACAAGAATCGAAGAGGCATTGAAGAAGTTTCCCCGTTTACCCACAACGAAGGAGACGTCCCCACCAGGCAGGTGGCCACGTATAGGAAAGGAATACTGGTGTGATTATGAGTTGTGCAGGGGAGAAAGAGAAAGAAGCCGCGTGATTAGGTTTCTATTTTGCAGTTGGGAAAGAGAGAAGGGGAGATATGATGGTATTAATGCTAGTGTTAAAGCTGATGTGGTATAAGGTCCACATGGCAGTTACTAAAACGTGCACGGGTTGAACTGGACATAATGAACTGGAGCAAGTTTTCTCCATATAAAATTTGTAATACCCACCCAACCAAACCGTTTAACCATGAGGCGAATTTTTCAACAATAATTAATTATATGTATTGTTCTCATTGTTTCATACAGGGAGTCCGAATTTACCTGAAAAACAATGCCTAATGGTTCATAAAAATTACACACACACACACATATATATATAAATTATCGTATGACATTTACAATTTACAAATTTAAAATAATTGTACATTATTATTTTTAAAAAATAGTTAATTTTGGCTTAATTAAACAAAGCATTGGATTAAGAACATAGAATTTTGCCTTGTCTTTTAGACAATTTTAAACATCATTTTTGAAATATTGAATCAATCATGCATTTTTTAAGAAAATTGAAAATTTTAAAAATGGAAAGGACGTTCTTTAGTGATTTGATTGACAAGAATAGGAGTATGGACTTTATCAATAAAATGTTGAAAAGTTAAATTGCTCATTTTTCTTTATAAATCAGACTAATATTACTAACAATTAATAGTTGTGATATTTAAAATCAAAGGACATGATTACATGAATACCAAACTACTAAAAGTCACGAAATTATTTCTTTTTCTTCATAAATAAATAAGTCTCATTTTTAAAATTAGTAGTTATACTGACACAGCTTATTAGGAGTATCAGGTGGGAGTGAGAGCCTTTTTTTTTTTGGACAAAATGGCTAGAGCCTATTTGGGTAACCCGAAAAAACCACTTTTATAAGGAAAACCTAGGTTTTAAAATATAAGAGTCAAACATGTGAAAAGAAATTAAAAAAAAAATTATGAACACCATGGTTTTGGGGTGCCAAACCAACGTTTTGGGATAATAAAATGTTTTTTAGCTTTTGGAGAATGAAATTAGATTGTTGGGTTCGTGTTGTTAAAATTACTCAACCGAAAATACCCTCTCTCTTTTTCTTACTCTCCATTTAAAGTAGTCATGCCATGTTATGTTATCTTTCCAATCCAAGAGCACCAATCACATGAAAAATGTCTCTCCCTCCTATTTGTTCGTTCATACAAAACCTTGGTCTGAAGATGAAGATGTAACACCTAAATTTTACTACCTCATTATAGCATTTAATTGATTTATAACCACTTTTAAATCGTCATAAGCCCAAAAATATGGAATAATTTAAAACTTTTTCTTTTCCAACAGTATTCCAACTTATTGAAGTTGGAATGGGCTTTTCAGACAAATTGGATAAATCAAAATTTGTAAGTAAAATAGAGTGGTTATCAACCAATTAAAATGATTAAGATCCTATTATAGTGTTTAAATATATTATTTAGTGTATCAAGATGTCTTGTTTTACGTATTCTACTTATACTTCTATTAGCTTAAGGTTGGGTTGGTATCTAACCATATCTATCCGGCCTACTATCAGAATATTGGGGTCATCGCGGTCGATAACCCATTACTTAGTTATGTTGTTGCTATGGTTTAGGGATACATAGATACAGAGAGTTATATACTCTACAAGCTTCCAGCTTGTACTTCCCTATTCTATATATATAACATATACAATTACTAATAAGATAGTCATTCAAAAGATGGTACAAAATATAGCAGGCATTCCTGCTTCTTCATAACTACCTTATCCCAAGAAAACGGTCGCCTCTTGCTTCACTGAAAAGCAAAGGTTCAACGCAGTTTATTTCATACATACTTATTATCATATACACTCAAATACACATATTCATATACAATTCCATTCTGTGCAATTAATGAAAGCATATATCCATTTATTTGATTATAGCCCTCACGGCTACTCAATAACCCTCACGGTTATAGGAATTTAATTGTAGCCCTCACAGCTACTCAATAACCCTCACGGTTATAGGAATTTAACTGTAGCCCTCACAGCTACTCAATAACCCTCACGGTTATAGGAATTTATTGGCAAAGGGGGAGCGACCCACCTAGGCCTTGGAGTACTCCACAAATATCATAATATCACCATCAGAATAATGCTCATTTATTGCAACAGATTTGTTTCTAAAACAATATATATATACACACACAAATATTTATGTTATGAAATAAACCGCACCTGACTTCAGGAATTACTCCTCAACTGGTTCTTTTCGTTTCTACTGTCCTCATGAACTTATGCCATAATCAACACCTATTTACATATCATGTAACAATAAGGTAATTTAATACTTATGCTTCTATATTTATACTTTGCGTCTCTCTCGGGTCCTAATATGCTTGTGACTACCCCACTATTTATATCTATGAATCATTATAATTTACTATAACTATCTTGACTATTTAAGATTAAAAATATCACTTGTAATTACTTTACTCCAATTAGTATTTCTTATTCTCAATGTTTGACTAATAATTTAGTCAATTCTTTCTAACAATTTAAGAAATCCAAAACAACTCTATAATTAGCTTTCAAACTTGCACTATTATAATCTTAAATTAGTCAACAAGAATACAACATATACATCAACACTTATATCCATTACAAAAGTACTAACTACAAAAATAGCAGCTTCCATAACAAGATTTAAATCTTAATGTCACCATCAAGACAGGGTCAATTCTCTACTAATTATCATTTGTACCTCAACATGCTTCCCATAAATTCATATTTCATTTCAGATTTTAACTAACTAACTAAATAGCATACACACTTCAAATAATTTCATATTAAAATAACTCTTGATCAGAGAACAAAATTTCAGACCCCAAATTACTCAAAAATTATAGTCAAAACAGAGCAAAGAAAAATCATATTTGCAGTATCTTCACATCTTTCTCACACAACAATAAATCCAACATTTTCACAAATCACTTACTTCACATACTTCTTTTACTTTCTCTTTAGTCCAGGTGCTCTCATATTTTATTCCCTTTTGAACACTACAATAAGCCTAACCAAAACAAAGATCAAATTCAACTCATTAACTTAACATCAGCCCTATAATCCATCCTCTCCAAAATCATTTATTTTCTGCATAAAACAATAACCAAGCTTTTCATATATTCAACTTACAATTCCTCTCTACTTAACAAAAATCTCTAAGACATTCCAAGAAATACAACCTAACATAAAACCTCAAACATATCTAATTATTCAAATCCCTTTTTGGACTGTAGAAAATCAGCAATATTAAAAAAAATCCAAATCAAATTCAATCTCCAATAAACACTCAATTGTTAGGCTTAGGAATTTAGTTCAAATCCTTCTATGAGACTTTGAACGAGTTATTTAAACTTCCAAATAAAAACACAAATCTTTAACTTACCTTGAAACAAACATTGACATGTAAAGTATTCAAATGACTTGTCTACTTCAACATTACAATATTTGAATGCCTTTAATAATTATTTCTAAATCATTTCAGATTCATCAACTCATTAAAGTAGCATAGTTTCATTAGATATTAAATTCTCAAAACTAAATCAACCAATTCAACTTCTCTAAACTCAATTAAATTTCAAATCTCAACGATTCAGTTTATCAAAGAACCAATACCCATTCAACTTGACTAACTAATCACTCAATATTTCAAGCATTCTCAAACACTTTAGCATCTAAACAACAGAGCACAAAAGAAAGAAAATCAACATGCAGTGACAGAAAGCATCTCACAACCACAATAAAAACAACATTATAACAACAATTCCTTTATGGTCAATTGACCATACGGCTGAACAAATACAGGGCAAGGATTAAAGAACAAAGAACACTTATATTCAAACCCCCAAAAATCTTCAAGCAATCAAACATAAAATCATTTCAGAGGAACAGGGAAAATCCGACATTAAACCAAACAGCCCAGAACCGTGCACACAACAAAGAAGAACAGGGAGAAATGAACACTATGAATCAGCCGAGTAAAGCAAAGAAAATTAAGCATACATGAACGAATACATTACTTACAACAAAACAGCACAGAAAAAAAAACATATGAGGCATGAACAACACCAAAATTCCAAAAATCATAGTTCAACATTTTTCACCACATTATTTTCTTCTTCCTCATCCCTTTACATAGACGGCATAGCGCAGAGAACAGGGAAGACGGAATTAATGCAATCTCCCTAGCTCAGAAATTTAACATGCAAGAACATTACACTCTTCCTTTCCTAATCTTAAATATGTTACTTCAAATATTTTCACCCTTGAACCCCATCGGCTTCGAATGAAAACAGGGAAGGAAGAAAGAAAAATCTAAAACTCCCATAAACTTCACAAATCAACATGCAATGCAATCTATTAACTCACTATTACTTCTAATCAAGCTTAATTAAATTTTAGTTCAGTTCTCACCCCAAAATCACCATAAACGGCGACGCATGAACAGTAACATATTTGGGATTTCCGAAGCAAATTGACCAAATCAAACATCATTCACAAAATCACTTCAGGAAAACTTAGAATCGAAACTTAAGCTTCGTTTTCGCTGGTTTAACACACCCTAAACCCCAAACCCGAGTTGCTCCCTCTCTTAATCTCGCCCTAATCGAAGAAACAGAGGGTAAGAACAAGAAGTAGAGAGTCACCTGAGGTCGAAATCAGTCTTGCATGTGCCATCAGAACTTGCCATCGCCGGGGAATGTCATCGCCGTCGCCGGAAACGCAGAGAAAACGCAGAGAGAAATCGGGGAGGGAGGGAAGAGGAAGACGGAAATGAGGGAGGAAGGGAGGAAAATTTTATTTTATAAAGGTGTGAGGAGAAAATTACGTTTCAGCCCTTTTAACTTCTGTTCCTTTCAATTTAGTCCCTATTATCTCTAATCTAAATTTTGGGGTGTTACAGAAGACGTGTACACTTTTTTTTTAACACTAAGGATGAGTACAATTAGCAGAGAGAGATTTATATACTTCATTTTGAATTTTTCAAACAAATTAGCTATATATATAGATTATTAATTACACTACTAGAAGTTACCCTTTCCATGTCACCAAATTATGTCTGATAATTAAAAATGTGACATTGAAAAAAAAACGCAGTGGCATTTTTGTAAATAAGTTAGAAACTGGGGGGAAACAACGTCACATATTATTTAATATGTGACGTTGAAAATTTCAGCGGGAGAGGGAAGAAGAAATTGAACGCGGGAATTTTTTTTTTAAGAGGGGAGTGGTTTTCAACGTCACACATACTAATTGTGTGACGTTGAAACTTGACAAAATTTCTTTTCTTTTTCTTTTTAAAGAGTTTCAACGTCACACAATAAGTATGTGTGACGTTGAAACTTGACTAATTTTTTTTATTTTTTAAGAGTTTCAACGTCACATTAACTATGTATGACGTTGAAACTCAAAACGACGTCACACACTTTGAGTGTGTGACGTCATTTTATGTTTCAACGTCACACATAGTTAATGTGTGACGTTGAAAACCTCACCTTAAAAAAAATTCCATGCGATTCGTCATTCTCAGCCCCCCAGCTCCACCCTCTCCCCACCCAAAGCTCCGCGTCAGATCCCCCTCCCCCCACCAAAAGCTCCGCCCCTAGCTCCCCCTCCCCCCACCCATAGCTCTGCCCGGCCCCAGCTCCCTCCTCCCCCCACCCTCAGCTCGCTCGGCCCCCAACTATGTGAGTTTTTTTTTCGTTTGTATGTTTTTTTCGTTTCTAAGTTTCTTGTTCGTTTCTAATTTTTTTTTCGTGTCTTTTTTTCTGTTCATGAAATCAGCTCTGTTTTCCTATTGGGTTCAGCAACTTCAATTGTGCGATTCGTCATTATTTTTCTGCCTGTGGTAATGCTCTGAACTTCTTTGTTTTTTTATCAATTGTAAATCGTAAATGCTGCCATAGAATGTTTAATCGAAGGACTGAATTGGATTTGAATGTTTACATATGAAAAAGGGGAAAATGGGTATTGCTGCTGTTACCTTGAAGTTGCTACAACTCTTGCATACTTGCCAAACTGTTTTGTAAGTCTTCTAAATTGATTTGCTATTGGTTTTTGTGCTCAAATTGCTGCAGATTTGTTTGTCAAATTGATCTTTTTGTTGCTGAAATTGTCATGAATTTTGCTGCATTATTGCTTGTTTCTCTGGTGCAATTTTATGTGCTGCTAAATGATGATTTGCTGCTACATTTTGCGTGTTCTACTTGCTGGTTTTGCTGCTATAAATCACTTCAAATTGCTACTGTATTAATTTACTGATTGTAGAGAAATGTTTAATATCCATCAAAATAAGGTGAAATTATAGGTTTTGTAATCACTGAATGGTGTTGAATTAGTGATGGTATGATTGTGTATTTACTGGACTGAAATTGGATTGTAAATGTAATTTTTGGATGTCACATTTATAAGGGAAAACTCTGCCAAATTTTTTTAAAAAATTGTATGAAGTGAAGTTAAATGCATAGCATGCCCATTTCTTCACAATGTAGTGAGATAAAGTTGACTAATTTGTTGGAAATGGCATAAGGTTAATAGAATGGATCGTAGTTGGATAAATGCATTAAGAACCACTAAAGAGTATCAGGTGGGTGTGGAAGAATTTATTGAATTTGACAAGAGAAACATGCCTAGTAAGAATGGCATGTATCTTTGCCCTTGTGTGAATTGTGCAAATGCTTATCGTAAGAGCGATGATGATATAAGGGATCACCTTCTTTGTGATGGGATCAATCTCCGTTATAAGAAGTGGCTTTGACATGGGGAATTGGGAAGTACCGTACTTGCGTGCCCATCACAAAATGTAGAAGCAACAGTGGATGATGTTTGTGATGATGGAATGGACGACATAATCAATGATATTGGGGCGGAGTTGTTTTCTGTGGTACAAGAGTTTGACAAGTTGCGGAGTGATGCAGAGATACCATTGTTCCCGGGGTGTACTAAGTATACTCGGTTGACTGGCGTCCTGAAATTATTGAAAATAAAGACAGAAAATGGGTGGGCGGACGCGGGTTTCTCGCAGATGCTTGAAGCTTTGAGTGATATGTTCCTGGCAGCCAATGTGCTTCCGAAGCGGATATACGAGGCTAAACAATTTCTAAGGAAGATGAGCATGGACTATAAGAAGATACACGCTTGCCATAATGATTGTGTGTTATACAGGAAAGAGTATGAAGGCCTAAAAGAGTGTCCAAAATGTAATACTGCGAGGTACAAGCCGAGGAAGGACGCCGTTGGTGATGATGATGGATCAAAGAAAGGGGTACCTTTGAAGGTAATGTGGTACCTTCCAATTGTGCCACGGTTTAAACGCTTGTTTACAAATGAGATAGAAGCAAAGAAACTGAGGTGGCATTGTGATGAGAAAATCTCCGGTGGAAGATATCTCCGGCACCCTGCTGATTCTCCTCAATGGAAGAAGATAGATTCCATGTTTCCTGAATTTGGTGGTGAGCCGAGGAACCTTCGTCTTAGACTGTGTATGGATGGTTTCAACCCTTTCGGGAGTCTCAGTAGCACATATAGTGCTTGGCCTATTTTGCTGGTCATTTACAACCTACCGCCTTGGTTATGCACGAAGCGCAAGTATGCGATGATCTCAATGATGATTTCGGGTCTGAAATAGCCTGGTAACGATATCGATGTCTACTTGGCACCTTTGATTGAGGACTTGAAGATGTTGTGGGAGGAAGGCGTAGATGTGTTTGATACGTACAGGCAAGAGACATTCAAGTTGCGAGCTATGTTGTTTACCACAATAAATGACTTCCCTACATATGGCAATCTTTTTGGTTACAGTGTGAAGGGTTATATGGCATGCCCTATATGTGAGTCTGATACACACTGCCACCATCTCAAACACAGAAGAAAAACTGTCTACTTCGGTCACAGGAGGTTTCTTGATCGGTTCCATCCTTACCGTAGACTAAAGAAGTGTTGTAATGGCTCATCGGAGTACCGATCTGCTCCTAGTCCCTTAACCGGGGAGGAAGTTTACCGCCATGTTGAGAATGTCAGTATGGTATTCGGTAAGAAAAAGAAGCCAAAGACCGGTTCTGAAAAGATCAGTTGGAAGAAAATGTCAATCTTCTTTGATCTACCTTATTGGTGATATCTCGATGTGAGGCACAGTATTGATGTAATGCATGTGGAGAAAAATGTTGGTGATAGTCTTGTTGGGTCATTGTTGCACATACAAGAGAAGACAAAGGACGGACTCAATGCTCGATTAGACTTGGTTGAAATGGGCATAAGACCACGGTTGCATCCTATAGTCAGTGAAAATGGCAAGAGGGCTTATATGGAAACAACTCATTTGAAGACAAAGACCTTGATTCACTTCGTGACCGTATTGCTCAATTTTTTCTTTCATTTGTGGTTCGTTAAAAAGTGATCATTGGAAAAAATACTTTGTTGTGTAAACATGGAATTTTTTGTGTGTGTGTGTATATATATATATATATGTTTAGGTTGATTTAGTTATAATATAGCTATGTATACATGTTGTGTGAATAATGTATACTGTTGATCTGCATTATATCTAGTTCTGTGACATTTGCAATGAATACAGATTGGGAAACCAAAAGAAGTTAAATTAACCATCGTTTTTTTAAAAAAAAAACATTAACCATGTCATAATTTACAAATTTGTGAAACCACGTCACAAATTGCTAATGTGTGACGTGCACTACTACAAAATAGGCATTTCATGTCACCAATTAACGTCACATATTTATAAAAGTGACATGAAAAAAAAACGCGGTGGCATTTTCGTAATTAAGTTGGAGATGGAGGGAGATACAACGTCACACATAATTTAAAGTGTGACGTTGAAAGTTTTAACGTCACACTTTAGATATGTGTGACGTTGTATGTTACAAAACGAAAAAAAAAAAAAATTGCTGTGACTTTCAACGTCACACTTAATTTAAGTGTGACGTGGAAAGTCACCAATTTTTTTTTTATTTTTTTTTAAAAAAAATTGGTGACTTTCCAAGTCACACTTAATTTAAGTGTGACATGGAAAGTCACCAATTTTTTTTAAAATTTTTTTTTAAAAAAAATTCGTGACTTTCAAGGTCACACTTAATTTAAGTGTGACATGGAAAGTCACCAATTTTTTTTTTAATTTTTTTTTAAAAAAATTGGTGACTTTCAACGTCACACTTAAATTAAGTGTGACGTTGAAAGTTACAGAAATTTGTTAAAAAAAAATATTTAAACAAAAATTGGTGACTTTTCAAGTCACACTTAATTTAAGTGTGACATGGAAAGTCACCAATTCTTTTTTTAAATTTTTTTTTAAAAAAATTCGTGACTTTCAACGTCACACTTAAATTAAGTGTGACGTTGAAAGTCACCAATTTTTTTTAAAAAAAATTTAAAAAAAAAATTGGTGACTTTCCATGTCACACTTAAATTAAGTGTGACGTTAAAAGTCACAGAATTTTTTTTAAAAAAAATTTAAAAAAAAAATTGGTGACTTTCCATGTCACACTTAAATTAAGTGTGACGTTAAAAGTCACAGAATTTTTTTTAAAAAAATATTTAAACAAAAATTCGTGACTTTCCATGTCACACTTAATTTAAGTGTGACATGAAAAGTCACGAATTTTTTTTTAAAATTTCTGTGACTTTCAACGTCACACTTTAATAAAGTGTGACGTTGAAAGTCACGAATTTTTTTAAAAAAAATTTAAAAAAAAATTGGTGACTTTCCACGTCACACTTAAATTAAGTGTGACGATAAAAGTCACAGAATTTTTTTAAAAAAATATTTAAACAAAAATTCGTGACTTTCCATGTCACACTTAATTTAAGTGTGACATGAAAAGTCACGAATTTTTTTTTTAAATATTTTTTTAAAAAAATTTCTGTGACTTTCAACGTCACACTTTAATAAAGTGTGACGTTGAAAGTCACAGAAATTTTTTTTTTTAAATTGAAACACTTTCCACCCCCACTCCCCCAATATTTCAGATCTCGCGCCCTCAGCTCCCTCTAAATCCCTCAAGCCCCCCAGCCCCCCAACTTCCCCCCCTCAACGACGGCGATTCACGGCGGCGTGGAGCTCCGACGACCCATGCAAGTACTGGGTTGAGTTCAGGTGACTTCCCTCTCTCCTATTTCTGCCCTTAACTCCTTCGGTTTGAGCGATTTTGTGCGAGGATCGATCTGGGTGCTAGGGAATTTTGAAGCTTCTAAACCGGTCAAAAACAAGTTTAAGCTTTGGTTAAGGAGTTTTGTGAAAGATTTTGAGGAGTTGGTTAAGATTTTGTGAAAGCTTAGGTATGTCTGTAACTTTTCCTTACTGATGCTTGCACAGTGGAATGAAGGTGTATTTTAATTCCTCTTTAACTGTCCATTGCTTACATAGGTTTAGGTGTTCCATTCTTTTCCTTCCTTCGTTCATTTCTTTATGATTTGTTATGTGTGTGGTCAGCCCAAGTTTTTCCTTTGCTCTTAGATTATCGCTGATTTAGGGAAATAAAAGGAGTTATAATGTTAGTTTATTGGAATTTAGGCTAATAAATTTATTATAGACGCAAAAAGGAATTAATATTAACTATGGTAAGGAAATTGATTTTTAGGTACTCTAGGACATTTAATTTATACATAAAGGCATATTCATTTTTGTTGTTTGTAGTTTATATATTGGGGTTTTTGTGTTAATTAAATTCCTAGCTATTAAATTATATTTTAGACTGATTTAATTGTGGCAAGAAAATTATCATGAAAACCTATCTTGAGAAATTTTAAATTAAAGGAAACTTTGTTTCATAGTGTTAAAGTGTCAAGCTTGATTATGATTGATTATGACTGTAGAAGAGAATGATTCCTAAAGTTATTAATCATTAAGAATAAGGAAAAATCAATTAGAATAGATTATTTATAAGCAACCTTTTATTTTAAAAAGTTCAAGAAAGTGTGAGGCAAATCATAACTTTCTTGGATAAAATGAGTTGTTCTGCAAGACTGATTGTGTGTTCCTTTCAAGGTATTATGCATTGAAAAGCTCTGAGTTATTATAACGAGAATGGAGATTATTTATGGGTTAGTAAAGTATAATTTTGTTAGATGTAATATGAAACATGTCATTTTTGGAATGTTCATACTAATTTGGAAATTGTTCATTTTTATCTTATAAAATTTACAATGTCTTTGTTGTGTAAACATAGAATTTTGTGTGTGTATATATATATATGTTTAGTTTGATTTAGTTATAATATAGCTATGTATACATGTTGTGTGAATAATGTATACCGTTGATTTGCATTATATCTATTTCTGTGACATTTGCAATGAATACAGATTGGGAAACCAAAATAAGTTAATTAAACCATCGTTTTTTTTTTTAAAAAAAAAAACTAACCACGTCACATTTTACAAATTTGTGACATGGTTTCAAGAAACCATGTCACACATTACCAATTTGTGACGTGGTTTCAAGAAACCACGTCACAAATTGGTAATGTGTGACGTGGTTTCTCCAGAAACCACATCACACATTTATAAAATGTGACGTGGTTTCTTGAAACCACGTCACATATTATGTAATGTGTGACATGGTTTCTTGAAACCATGTCACAAATTTGTAAAATGTGACGTGGTTTCTCTGTCATATCTTTATCAATATAATCTAATTTTGGACAAACAACGTCACAATTTTTGTAATTTGTGACGTGAAAAAGATGACTTTTCACGTCACTTTTTGGTGTGACGTTAAAAGTCCAATTTTCCACGTCACTTGAATTTATGTCACACCAAAAAGTGACGTGAAAAGTCCAAAATTTGTGACGTGAAAACCCTGTTTTGTAGTAGTGGTGGTTTCTTGAAACCATGTCACAAATTTGTAAATTGTGACGTGGTTTCTCTGCCACATCTTTATCCATATAACCTAATTTTGGACAAATAACATCACAATTTTTGTAATTTGTGACGTGAAAAATATGACTTTTCACTTCACTTTTTGGTGTGACGTTAAAAGTCCAGTTTTCCACGTTACTTGAATTTATGTTACACCAAAAAGTGACGTGAAAAGTCCAAAATTTGTGACGTGAAAACCCTATTTTGTAATAGTGTTAGCTGTATAGATATTTTGATAAATTATTTATATAAACAATAAATAGTTCATGTAAATATATTATTTATTAATTTAAATATGTATATATATGATATTTATTATAAATTTTTCATTCATATAATTATTTCACTAACTTATGTCTTTTCCAATAATTTGAACATGAAAAAAGTGATTTTAATAATAAGCCTTCAAACACTTCTTTTAACAAGAGTCATTTTTTACAAAATATATTCAACTCAATATATTCTCTAAAATTACATTTCTTTTTCAAAAGCATATTCTTTAAAAGATAATCCAAACATGCTCTTAATAAGACAACATGTAAACCTAATACATACTCTCATAGATTAGGCCTCGATGTGGGTGATTTAAGTGGGGAAAAGAAAAAACAATTGGAAAAAAGAGTAATATAACAAGGCCCATTATTGTTTTCCTGCCTTAAAAAAAGAAAACAATTAAGCAGAGCCCATAATTTACTATTTGAATCCTTATTAAATAAAGAGTGCTTAGATTTTGGCATGTTTAATGGGGCCGGGTTAGCTCAAAATAATGATATACTCTGCAACAAACCACTTAAAAAAAAATTACCACACCTCCAACTCAACTCCTCCCACCATCAATCATCATCAATATCAATATATTTATAGATTCTCTTCCACCATTCTAATTCTCGATTTTCCTGCTACACTCATACATCATATCACTGTTCCTGAGAGTTTTACCTTGAGCAGTAACATTATTATTTGAAAAGATATGAAATTATGGAGATTTTGGAATTTGTGTTATTCAATTTTGGGCAAATCCTTCTCTTATTAATTCCTTTGTTTTTTTTTCTTGATTGATGCAGATTCTTTTAAGTTTTTTTTTTGTTGTCTGAAAATCCTTATTTTCTTTTTTATCACTAAAGGGATATACGAAATTAAGCATAATTTTTCTGATACAATATGCTTAATTTTTGTACGGAAAAGTATGCTCAAATAAAGAAAAACAAGAAGACATGAATATTGGTTTGAGTTTGAAAATACATAATACAGATTGAAAGAAAAACTATTGTGAAATTTCTAAGGATTGAGTTTTACAATTAAATAATCTAAATCTAAATCCATTAACTTGAAATTTGAAGGAAAAAAAATTGAAGGATTAAAACAGTTAAATGAGGAACAACTTCAACCTATCACGTGTAAATAATGAAATTATTTTGGTTTTATGTCTTAATCATTTTTTTACATCCCATTATTGAAAATAATGAAATTCTTTTGGTTTTTATGTTTTCCCTTTCTTTTATTGATTTTTCCTCCTCATCTTCACGTGACCTACTACTGCTTTCTTATCCCATTCTTTTTTTTTTCGCTCTTTGTCCTTTTGAGACAAGACAAGGACTTGGAGAGTGCAGTGATTCAGTAAGTAAAAGCAGAGTTGGGTCTTGCCACTTCACCTCTTTCTCTCCTCTTAACTCTATTTTTTTTCGAATGAAATGAAGAAGTATATTAAAAAAATATAAGTTGGTCAGGAGCCTGACATTACACAGTGTCCTTTATTTTTTTTTATCATAACATAGTGTCCTTTGGTGAGGAAATAATTACACTAAAGCCTAGCTATACTATTAAATTCATAGCTTTGACAGTATGATCGACTAAAGCTTCTATGGTTGCTCTTGTATCTGCTAGTCTGAATGCTTCCTCCATGAATATCCTTTTGTTTCGATTCTCCTTGTGTTGTCTTTGGTTGAAAATTTTATTAAAAGGAACTACGAAGCTAAATATGTCCAGATTAAGAAAATGAGAATATCATCTAGATTATTGTAAAGGAGTACAAAGAATCTACAGTATTTTCCTAAGACTAGGAAGAAGAAAGCAAAATGAAGAAAGAGGTGATATAGGTGTTATAATAAGATAAGAAAACTTTTTATAAATGTGTTTCTTATATATATATATATATATATATTACTATTGTATATGAATTTTTTTTTCATTTATCCCTTTATTTATAAAAGAAACTTAGGATAGACAAATATAATAGTAATCAAGGAAAGCATAAAAGGAAAATAGTATGAAAAGGATGCTAAATGAGATTAAATATTATGAGAGATTAATTAAATGCAGAAATCATAAATATTATAAAAAATATCAAAATTACCTAGATTTGAGGCGCTAATTAAAAAGATTTGATGGATCGATAAGGCGGAAATGATTTTTTTAATATGCCTTTATTTATTTGTTTGATTGCTATTTCATTTTAAGTGATGATATTTAACACGTAAGGTTAAATATTTATTCAATAATGAAAAGTTATTTCTTAACATATCTTTTCAATTCCTATTCCCTATTGTCCATTATCATGGCCCTATGATTCTTGAGGATGAATAGTCGTCTCCCTTCATTGTAATATATCCCTTTTCTATTTTTTTTTTCCGGCTTTATTGTAATACTCTCTCAAATCTTAAATATAACATCACTTTAACTTTTTTTGTGGAGATTAAGGATGCCAAATAAAACACTTAATTTCCAATCCTAGGGAGCTCACGTGAGGAGAAAAGGGAAAAAAGAGAGGGAAGAAAATAAGAAGAAATGAAATTTAATATGAGACTTTAATCTGGATTTTGGAGAGAAATAATTTTATATGTATGAATAATTGAATATTTTATATATGTAAAATATGGTAGGTATTTAAAGTAACTTTTTATAATTTAAATATAAAATTCTTAACCAGTTTTACTTAAATTATGTTATTTTGATTTATTTCACTTATAAAGTAATTTTTAATTTAAATATAAAATTCTTAATCGGTTTTACTTAAATTATGTTATTTTAATTTATTTCACTTATAAACTAATATATAATTTAATTATATGTAGCATATATTGAAATTTAATGACATATTTTATTTCCTTTAAGAATGATTTCTCTAATAAAAAGTGTGTGTTTGCCTATTGAAGAACGATTCTTTGTTTTTTCTCTACCCAAAGGAATAGAAGAGGACAACCAGAAGTCCAATCTGTGCCGTCATTCACCGTAAGCAAATTAATTTATTTATTTATTGGTTGAAGAGTGAAGAAAAGAATTCTAGTGGAAGTTGAGGGACACTGTACAGGTCATGTCACATGTTGCTTGTTGTGGTGAGAAAGGAGCAAAGAAGTCATTACATGTGGAAGAGAGAAAAGAAAGAGGATTAAAGGAGGGTTAGGTCCTGGCAGGTCTCATGTGGGAGAGAAAATAAGTGAGCGAAGAAAGAGTAAAAAAAAAAAAAAAAGGGAAAAATTTAGTAGGTGTACTTGAATAAAAAAAATATTAAGAAATATTGAGGGAAATAAATTCTTCTCTTCCTTTCTTTCTTTCTTTCTTTTTTTTTTACTGTCATCAATTCCTTTTCTTTTTCCACAGCCACACACGTTCGCCAAGAGGGAGGGAGGATTTTAACTACAACCACACACAGATTGCAAACACCATCCGCATTTTTGGCTTCTTTTTTGTTCTTTATTTTGTTTTTACCTTTTTATTTTCCTATCAGCTTTTTTTGGCTCAATAAGATTATGATGGTGTCAACATCAAATGTGTCTAAATTTTTTTAAAAAAAATATTTGAGACTGTGAAGATATTATTTTTTAAAGTTTGTTCATCTTGATTAATTTAACTATAATGTTAACACAACATTTGTTTTAATTGATCCACGTTGATAACTCAAACGAAAAATACACCTATGTGAATCCTATTTCATTCAACGAATGGTGGAACAGTATCCTCCATTAGTATAGTAATAATTGCTTTTCTAAAAATTATTTAATAAATACACAATCTAAAATAAAGTTAATTTCTTATCTATTATCTATGATTTTCTTAATGAAATACTTATGGCATTAAATTAAGATCAAGTGGAATTTAAGATAGCTAAATTAAATAGACCTAATATACATTGTATGTAATTATATTATATCATGATTTATTTTGTATCTAAAGGAATTTATTTTGTATATCTAATTTTTTTATTAAGAAGTAAATTAAAATGTATGTATTTAGGTCTCAACTCAAAGAACTTGATCAAAAAAAATGAACAAAGCTTAGATATGATATGGGTAGAAGAAAGTCAAAATAATCTCACAGAGATAAGTTAACAATTAGGAACCGAGACTTGAAAGGAAGGAAAAATACAAGGTATTTTTAAGAGGGAAAAAATGGTGAATTTCAATAGAGTAAAAAAAAGGTGAATTTCAATTTTCAAAATAATGTTGGTTTTCTCACCTAGAGTCCCATCTCCACCTACTCTATCGTATCTATTCAGAAACTACTCCTCCCTCCCATTCTAAATATAAGATCATTTAATATTTTTATGGAGATTAAGAAAGTTAAATAGACCACTTAATTTTAAAATATGTTACATATAATTATATTCTACGATAGTTTATAAGTAAGGTAACTTAGTTTTAAGAAAAAAGATAATTATAAATATTTTAAAGTGATTAATTTTGTATCTTTAGTTTTTCTAAAAAAAATAAAATGACCTTATAATTAGGATAGGATGGAGTGAAAGACAAAGAAATCAATCTCATCAAACCTTCAATAGCCAACACGCCGTGAGAACCACTCTTTCAGGACCTACTAATCGACAAAGGAATCCGTTTCCCATCAAACCTTCAGTAGTCACCTCACTGTGAGGTTGATAACCACTCTAACAGGAAAAATTGAAAGCAAAAAAAAATGTATCATAGTATAAAATTATAGGAAACTGATCTCAAGTCTCACCGTTTTATTCCTTTAATTTTGGAAGATGCATTGTCATTCTTTTTAATTAATATTGTTAGTTTTACTTGATAGAGAATCATGACTCACTAAATTTAAATGATGACTAAATTTTGACAAATATGTTTCATTTTAATTTTTTGTAACAATATTTTTATATTTAAAAATTATTCACTTTTTATCCTCATTTAATTATAAAATTTCTCTTTAGATTTACTTGGTCATCATTTTTCGCTATAGAAAAATAACGGCTTTTAACAAAAAATGATTAAATTTAGGGAAAATGGTCATTTTTTACCCGAAAGTTTTAGCTTTGGAGCACTTTTGGCCCGGAAGTTTTTTTGGGACCAATTTTAACCCGGAAGTTTACAAAACGTAGCAATATAGGCCTCAAAATATTGTAAAATTGGCCTATATTGTTACGTTTTGTAAACTTTCGGGTCAAAATTGGTCCAAAAAACTTCCGGGCCAAAAGTGCTCCAAAGCTAAAATTTCCGGGCAAAAACTGACCCTTTACCCTTAAATTTATGTAGATTTGAGTTTTCAAAAGTAATGAAAATTTGAAAAATACATTAATTGATAAGGAACAATAGATCATCTCTGTTATCATTGTACTAAAGATACTATTTTTTAATGAAGTCAAAAATTCCAAAGGGAATCATGCTTTCTACTCATTAAAAAGATAAATAAGGTGGATTAAACATATGTACATTATACGCATCTCATTAAGATGGTTTCGATTTGAGGTTTTAAAAATTTTCTTAATTTAATTTAATGGAAAGCAAAATCTAACACAACAATAATTTCTTAATTGTGATTATGTTTTAAGAAAATATTTAAATAACCTACACTTGATCCATTTTATAACAGTGTTGAGTATTCAAATAAAAGATTTTGGACCATAATTCATTATATGCACTGAATGAACAAGTAACTCCGAAGAAATACTCCCCGCACAACGTGTGGGAGAGTATATGCTAGTTCAATATTGAAAGGGCTCACTTACATGGCTTTGCAAAACCAGTTGATGAATAGTGTCAAAAAACCAACCGATCCTTTAATAGCCTGCTATAATATTGTTTATGAAAGTGAAATATGTGATCTCACAGATCAATGGTATGTGACCATTTGAGGAAGTTCATGAGGAGAAGCAATATGAAGAATTAATTGGAAATTCAGATAACTTGCGTCAACACTTAAGTCCAATTTTCGTTTGAATTTTCCCTTAATCTTATTAATTTTTATTATTTGTTTCTGTGCTTAAAATTGTAGAGGTGATGCCTCAAATTTTTTTTCCTAAAAGAATTAGGGACCTCATGAATGGGAAAGTGTAGATTTGCTTATCCTATTTGAGACTTGGGTTAGTGGTGTCAAATCGACTGGACAATGATAGTATACAGAGAGATGTCCAATATAGACTTCACAAGGGCCAACAATCTGTCCAAAAAGTTCAACAAAGTTATTACTTCGAAACACTTACATTGAGGACGACATGGATTAATGCTTGGGTGATGACATGGATGACTACATGTGTGGAATTAAATGTGATGCATGGTAGAGCACCCACAAAGCCACATTGGCATGGAGGAGTCCAATAGAGCTTTAAAATGTCAAATTTGGGCCCAAATGCAATGTGCAATGGATTATGGGAGTTGTAGAATGATATTACACCACATTCAAGCCCAAATGGGTGTCTTAATGGCCCATATATTTTCATGAACGAAAATATTAAGAGGAAGACCCATTTGGACAATTCATGAAGCATCTAGAAGCCCTCTTATTGCAAGAAATCTGATTGCATTTAAGTTTCTCATTTCATTTCATTAAAAATAAGGTCATTTGGCCAATGATTGTTCTAGAAGCATTTTCATATCTTCCTATTATAGTTAGCTGACTTTTTCTTCAAAAATAAGTCATTTCTTTGTATGGAATGGTGCCATTCAAAATGTCAATTATCATTAATACATCATTGATGTCTTAGGGTTTTTCTCTTTTTCTAGAGTATTCCATTGTTGCCTATATAAAGGCTTGCATTGTACTGAATTTTTCAGACTTGAATGAATTGAGACTTTTGTTTCTCTTGTGTGAGCTTTGCTTGCATCTTTGTATTCTCTTGAGAATACTTGACTGTATCAAGGACTGATCATCCTTGTGGTGTCTTTGTGGGCTAGGGTTGTAAGAGACGGGTACTCTTCCTCCCATCGATCATCCGTGTTATCTTTTCTTATCTTTATATTTGTTTTCTAGCCGATCCGTTCTCCTTAATATATCAAGACGCCTGAGGGCTAATGGCTAATGTGATTCCATGATAATAAGAAAGTTGGATTTTAATAGTTGGCTCAAGGTGCTACGGGCTATGTAGAAAGGATATTTGGTTATTTTGGAATCTTGAGTCAATTTTCCCTCGGTAAGGGTTTTCAAATACTCGCTTTTACGTGTACTGGTGACTGTTAATATATAAGGTTCAAATGATTTGCTTTCATTATTTATAAGCAACTAGTGCAATTACCCCTTGCTTTCACCCCTTGCTTTCATTATACCATCTTCTCAACGTAAGATTTTTATATGATAACTGCTTTGTTTGATTGTCTAATTCTTAGGCCTTAAAAATTAAAAATATTTTTTTAGAAAAAAAACCTACAAAATGCCTCGATAGGTAAAAATATTTTTTTTAAAAAAAAAGCCCTATCACGGATAGGCCTATTTATCTCAACACTTAAATGGCCTATTGCGGCGAGCGCCGTAATAGGCCTTTTCTATAGTAGTGTTTATCCGAGAAGTAGGGGAGCAGAAAGTGGGTGCTTAACAGATGGTCGAAGGGAGGAAGAGAAGACACGTGTCATTAGACAAGACATGCCAAGTGTAAAGATGATTTCTTGAAAATGAGGCAAATTGCTTGCAAAAATTGGTTTAGATAAGGTTATAATATTTCCTTTTCCTTTTTGATGTAGTGCAAGCAAATTGTGTTTTATTGGAGACATATATTGCCTGCAAGAGAAAAAGGAAATGACTGACTAGACATATTTTAGGGGAATTAAGGAACATTTTTTACATAAAGAAAGAGATGGTTCACAAGAAGAAATAAATAAATTGATATGTATATGTGGAATATAATATTTTTTTAATTTAATATATAATATTTTATAATATATATATATATATATGGGATAAATAATTTGCAACTCTTTATGGTTAGAACCGATTTTGATTGGGTCCGTATTGTTTTTTATCAGTTCATTATACATTCACCTGTTTTTATGAGATGGAGGCTAGTTTTATTTGTGTCTGTTCATTTGTTTTCTTTCTTTTCAGTTGGTTTGTTGATATGTGTATTTTAGTTTTATGTATTGTAATGCTGACATTGTAAATTTGCCCTCCGGTATAGCCTATTTGGTTAATGGAATCCATTCATGGTTGAAAAAAAATCAGATACACATGTAACTTTTTTTTTTATCTTTTTATTAGTTTGCTATATTTTCAAGTCATTTTTAATTAGGTCCTTGAAGTTTTTTATTTTCAAAATTTACTTTAAATTAATTAATTAAATATCATGAAAATTATAAATATTAATGATAAATTTAAGTTAATAGTTATATAAGTAAAAAGTAATTAATATATTTTTGTGAATAAATAATTTACAGAATTGAAATAATTAATTAGAATTATATTATATTCTTAGAAATATATTTAGTAAGAATTCTGAAAGAATAATGAAAATAAAATTATTTGAATAATTTAATATCTATATAATATTATTGTTTTAATAGAGTTTGTTTTTCTGCTATTAACTTCAGATTTTGCCACATTTGTTAATAAGCTTTAATATACATAAATTTGAAATCACTTCTACGTGAAGATTCCTAGCTTAGTATCAAACTCCGCACATTTTTTTAAAACTAGTAGTATCAGACTCTGCATATGTTGCTACTTTTATGTAATGTAGTTGTGTTAAATTAGTAGTATTTGTTGCCTCTCATTATAAAACATAATAATGAACGAAAACTTATCACACAATTACCGCAATGTAAGGGTCTTTCTGCTTTAGATGCTAAAAGCTTGACTACAACTCTTGTCCTATCATGCGATAAAAGTCTAAACTAACATGAAGCAATTTGAATTATTATAACTCAAGCAATATTAATAATGCAAAAATGGACTCCCGTGTCATCATGATCATCTATAACTCTAAATAAGCCTAAAACCTTGAACCTCATCTCCTTGTCAATAAGAATGTTGGTGCTTGTCAAGTCACAATGAGCATTGATGGGAGTACAACTAGTTTGAATATAATGAAGTCCCAATGAAGAAGGAAATATATACTTCAAATTTTCGAAAAGAGAAATTAGATGACTATTAAAATTTATAACAAGCAATTTGTAAGTTAAATAGAGTTTTATTAACCTTGGACAATATCTGCTGCAATCTGAAGGCACTTGTGCCAAGTCATACGTCTTCATAGTGGTGAAGTGCTTGAAAAAAGTTAATTAATATAGTTAAGCGTATGAGCATTGAAAAGTAATTGAATTGAAACTATGGTCAAGAGCAATTTACTAAATGTAAATTTAGAGAGAAAATGATCTGACTGAAACACTTCTTTATTATTGTGTACAATAAGGGTATGACACTGAAGAAGAGAATGAAGTCTTAATATAAATGACAATAAATGTCATACAAGATTTCATATAAAAAGTTGATGCTGATTGAAAAATAATAAATACTTTTTATCGGTAGGTGAGAGGAATCTTATATGTTTTTTTACAAGATTTCATATAAGAAATTGATTGATGATGGATGATTAACTTATTGTATTTTTTTATAAGGTAATGACTAATTATATTTTGAAATTTGAAATATTGTTTTTGAGCTATAAAAATACTAGTTAATAACATTTCATAATAATTAATTATAATAAAATATAATCAATACGGATTAAAACTGACAATATATGTAATTAATTTATTGATGGAAACACCTAACCAAGTTAAATGGGTTGTTCAGTGGGAATTACAAGATTTTTTTTTTATGAATAAATGCTTAGGTGAGTTGGGTCCCGAGGATCAGAACAGTCTTACATTAGTAAGATTTGAACCCATGACCTTTTGGTTGTGAACCAACTCCCTTACCAACTAAATCAACCTTTGTTGGCTTACCAAATTTTATATTAGAAGTTGATGATTGAGCGATGGATTGATTTCAAATGCGAATAATTCTATCTCAAATTTATTTCATCCCTGTTTACTAGGATAGGATATCTAAATTGGAGTATAAATGTATAATAACGAAAATTTTATCATCAATTAAATATTCTTTCTAAATATGAGTATTACAATTCAACTAGAAAGAGCTCTCTTTTGGCTAATTTCCTAATCAAATAATTGAATCGATATATGTAAGAATATAACTATATTTTTTGAACTGAGAAGAATATAACTATACAAGTAGAAGGTGGTGGTGGTAAAAATAAATAAATAAAATTAAAGTGGATGAATTAATATGAAAGACCTCTCTTGATATGAAAAGAAAGAAATCACGCTTTTAATAACATTATAATCTACGCTTAATCATCAGACGTTTTTATTAAAAATGTTAAATTGTGGTCGGCAAGCAACTCGTAACTAGTGAATTGCCTCTTGGAAATTAACAACTTCTTCCTAATAAAACAATAACAATACTATCAGCAATTCTGTCTCTGTGATTGTTTGTTTCAAGGTGGTGATGCTGTTTATTTTAATTAATATGTCATATTTTATGATGTAATTTTTAATTTTAAGTAATGTATTTGTTAAGATGTTTTCCACTCATATATGCATATATATTCAATTAAGTTATAAAAATATATTTTTTCTTTTCATAAATTTGTAGAAGTTATAAAATCATATAATTTTGATATTCTTGTAATATATTAAAATTTCCATAATTTTAAATATATTATGTTAACAAATACTCAAATTTTCCAATCGAATTGTTAATATTTTCACATAAAAATTACTTCAATTTTTTCAAATTTATTAAAGATATAGATCATTAATAAAAATTAATGTTAAAAGATAAATTAGGGAATTGGTATAATGAAGCGTAAATTTGTAAACAAAATTGACCCTAATATGATTTTTAAGTGAGAAATATACTTCAAGATTTATAAGGTTGCTTTTCAATATAGTAGAAAAATATTAGTACAAAGGACTTCAATTTAATTAGTTAATTTTGAAATTCCCAACCTTAACAATTATCTTTTATGGGATCTAATTCTAATTTCCCTTTTCTCCATGACTTTAACGTTATTATTTGAATGCCTTCGGTCAATTAATAACATAGGTTTGTTCTTTTTTTTTTTCAATCATGTGGAGATTAAGAGTAATTAAAATTCAAAATTCATGTTTATTAATAAAACATTTTTAGTATGTTTCACCCAAATCAAGAAAAACGTTAACTCTCAATAATTTTGTCTTAAAATATAATGACTTTCCAAATTTATCCATATTAAATACTACTCCCTCAGTTCCTAAATATAAAAGTTATTTATCTAATTTGATTAGATTAAGTATATTTGTTAAATTAGACAAAATCATATGATATCGTCATAACACTCTAATAGCCACTTACTTTCATTCCCACCTTTCTTCTCGTATTTATTTTTGAGAAGTATTAATAGGGATAGTTTGGAGAAATACTAAAAGTATTAGATAGATGTTTTATATTTTGGAACAAGCTCACATTCCCAAATAGGTCCTATATTTAAAAACAGATAGTAGTATACAATACAATGTAAAACAAAGTCAACATAGCAACAAATGGGGACTAAAACTAAATTTTTTCGTGAAAAATTCAATGTTAAAGTATACTTTTAACCCTTCATATTCACAACATATTTTATTTTGGTCCCTTAATTTAGAAAAAATACACTTGTAGTCCTTTTTACCTAACGTCATTAGTTTCATTTAACAAAAATTTGTAATATAACAAATCTAAAGGGTGTCTATAGTTAAACACGGATAAAATTGGCTAATTTTCAAAATTTAAAAATGATTACACTAGAAATTTAAAATTTAACCGTTTTGCAAGCTTTTAATCACATAATTACTATTTAGATATGCTGATTCATCCATTTTGGATTAAATGAAATTAAGGATGTCAATAAAAAAGGATTAAAAGTTTAATTTTTAAACTTAAGGGACCAAAACAATACCATCGTGCAAACACACTAAAAGTATCAACTAAAATTAATGATAAGATTTATGAATAAGGTAAAAATAAACACTATCTCACTACCTTATAAACAAACAAGGATAATGGAATCATTAAAAAGTTTTCCAAATTAAAGTTAAATTTAGTCTGTTTCTATCCTCACCATAAACAAAACTTGAAAGATAACAGGATAAATTAATTGTAGTTTAAAGTATATTTTTGGTCATTTATGTTTTCATCAGATTTTATTTTGATCTTTTAATTTTGAAAAGTGCACTTATAGTCTTTTTATGTTAATACCATTAGTATCACTTAACAGAAAATACTAACGCAACAAATTTATATGATGAATATATGATTAAATGTTGATAAAATATGCTTAAATTTGAATTTTTTTAAGTATAATTATTCTTATATTTTAAAATTTAGTCATGTTTTCCTGCATTTAATTATAAAATTATCCTTTAGATTTGATGAATCATCATTCTCCGTCAAATGAAACTAACTGTGTTAGCTAAAAGGGACTAAAAGTGTACTTTTTAAACTTAAATGACTAAAATGAAACTTAATACAAATATAAAAGACTAAAAGTATACGTTTAATTGTAATTTAAATCTTAAATCATACAAACATATAACAATCTGATAGTGTCTATATAGTGTTCCACAGCAGCATTTGGATTCCTTCAGAGTGCTGAAACTTCCATACCCTCTATTTGAGTATATGGTAGTGAATGTTAAGCTTTGAAGAGACAACATGAACATGAAATGGGAGTAGCTAAAATGAGGATGTTGAGATGGATATGTGGTCATACAATAAATGATAGGATTAGAATGACCATATAGGCGATCGAGTTGGGTGGCACCTATCAGTGAGAAAATGGTAGAACATCATTTAAGGTGGTTTGGACATGTACAAAGAAAGCCATTAGATGCGCCAGTGAGGAGAGTAGATCAAATAGTCTGGAGTCCGATTAAGAGAGGAAGAGGGAGACCCGGGCATACTCTAGGGGAAGTTGTAGAGCAAGATCTTTTAGTGAATAATATATCTAAGGATTTAGTTAATGATAGAGCACAATGACGTCGTGTGATCCATATAGCCGACCCCACCTAATGGGATAAGGCTTTGTTGTTGATGTTGTTGTTGACTCTTTTAACACCACATCTTTAATTTTTTAAAATCTAAATCACAATAAATTTCTCTCCTATCCAAATCTCTCATATCAAACAGCTAGCCAATCTTTCCAAGAAAAACTTTCAGATTCTTCTGCGCTACTCTAGAAGAGTTTAATCTGTGAAACTCTATTTTTGCACTCCGTCTTGTTAGTCATACAACCTCAAGCTCTTCAATCAACAATTCACTGTTCTAGAAGAATTTTTCTGCACTGTTCTAGAGCCTCTTACCTTCATCTTCTTTCCAAGAAAAACATCCAAGTTTTGGAGAACTTGGATATTGAGAGCAACACTAACCCTCAAATATTAAGTGATGAGAGTAAATACTATAATTTGTGAGGAAAATCATTGGAGAATTGTATACTTGTTAAACTCTTTACTAACGATACTATCTAACTGAAGTCAATAACATGCCCAATCAAAACAGGTATGATGAAGTGTATCCAAAAAAAAAAAAAAAAACAAATACAGGTATGGAAAAAATCTTGGAAATAATTAATAGGTTGTTAAATGCATGATACATAAATGGAATGATTGAAAATGAATGTAAAAATGTGATTTGAATTTTGAAATTAAGTTAATGCAATGAGTGAAAATTTTGAAAAAGGGTGACCCACATAATTAATGAACATAACCCCCAATAATGCGTTTAATAATGTGGTTGATACGTGTAAGTGACATCAAGTAGTAAACTCCAAATTGCTGATATCTTTGATTAGGTGGGCCAATAAAAAGAGTACTTGGATTTAAAGAAGTATATAGATAGCTGCCTCAACTATGTGTTACATTGGTCATCAACCTCCTTCATTGCAAAACCATCATTTCCCTTTTCAAATCTGTAGCTATGGGTTTTCCTTCCTCATGGCCATTGAATGAGATTTGTGTGGAGAACTCTTAAAGAGGCTTCCATTTTCATGCCTCTTATTTCTAGAATCAATTTTAACTGTTTGAATAAGCATAATAAAGACAAATGAATGAGAGGCATGAATATGCTTTCTTTTCTCCCTTAAACGTGTGGAAGTTGCTCACCAATTCAAACTCGCCTTTCTTCTTTATCATAGTCCTATGCAAATATCTTCAAGCCACAACTCAGAACTAACCCTCTCTATTTACTTGTTGTCTCTCTTCTCTGCTCGTAGCTTTTGTCCATATGAATCCATGGAAAACTTGCCTCCTCCTAGGTTTCACTATTATTCTCAAAAATAGGAAGAGCTAGAACAGAGTGATAGTATATTAGGACTTCTAGGATTGTCAAAAACAGATTATTCTCAAAAATAGGAAGAGCTAGAACAGAGTGATAGTATATTAGGACTTCTAGGATTGTCAAAAACAGAGTAAGGGCATCTTCTGTTCAGAGTTAAGAGAGAAGCCAGAGAAGGCATACCTACATTGGATCCTAGGTGGATCACAGCTGGAAGCATTTTGAAGGGTGTTTTTGCTACATACGACTGAGTGATAGGTGACAAGGATCGTAAAATAAAAAAATTGAAAAGATTAGGGACCGAGTAATAGGGGCTGGGGGGTCAAAAGTACATGGACAAAATCATACCAACTCATAGTTGATGGATTGAATTATATAAGTGAGTTAAAAGATGAAGGATTAAAATGTTAATTTTTCACTAAATTAGCATGAATTTATTTATTTATTTTTATATAATATTAATCATAATTTTATGCATTATTAAATCTCAACAGTTAATTTGTTGATCTAATGGTAGTGATGGGATGAGAAGAAAGAAAAAGAGAAAAATGATGAGTAGTGTTCAAATTCTAATAATGTACTCCTCTGGTTCTATTGATAAATCATTTCCAAAATATTTCACATGAATCAATGAATAACTTAAACATCATTAATTTTCTATTAAAATTGAACAAATTTTCAATTTTACCCATATTTAATATTTACTATACTACAAGAAAATAAAGTCAACACATAATAAATGAAGGGTAAATTTGTACATTCACATGAAATATTTAATGACGTAACTTATATATAGGACCAAATAAAACATTATCTCTCTCTGTGTTATAAATAGGACCAGAAGAGTACTCTATAACATGGCAATGTTCCTATTTATTTATAATTTTGGTCTACTTTTATATTTATTTATAAGGATTCTTGATAAAGGATAGCATTTTTCAACCCTTATTAAAAATGATTATTTTATTATTTAGGGTGACAAATGATTTGGGATCCTAGGTCCCTTACTGTATTCAAGCTTGTTACTGTCTGTACCCTTTAATTTGTAAGCGATTTCATTGTATTGTAATTTTTGATATATTGGATACAGGTAGGTCCAAATGTTTAACCTATAGCCATTTCTCAACACTCTCAAAGTTAAGTCCTACACAAAAAAAACATAATTTGTTCATTCTAAAAAGAGTAAAGGTACAATTTTGTCAACAAAGTTTTTCAGAAGGATGTTTGGCACACAAAAGAATAGTGAGGTACAAAACTACTAATAAACTTATAAAAATTAGGCAATTATAATAATGATTTTAACAGACACAAATGTCCATTAATTTTGGTTATGTGGGTCTCATGTTTTTACTATCAAATGATTACTTTTTTACAAGAAATTATTAAAAAAAAATTTCAACCCGCCCAACCCCTCTCCCTCATCCTCCAGCCCCCTTTTTTCTTCCTCTCTCTTGAAAAATTTTCAACGGATATGGAACTGGAAGAAATGTTCAGGCCAGAGAAGAAACAAAAGAAGGTAGTCAGATGAAATTATTGAACAAGAATCAGGTATGATTTTAGTACTTATGAAATAGAGGATATGGAGATCGATTTAACTCACGCTGTTTCTCCCTTGAAAAGATATCGAGCTAATGAAATAATTGAGGAAGAGGAGAGACCAAAATACAAATAATTTAAGGGTGAAGATATTGGAAAATTTAGGGGAGGATAATTTTGAAGCCACAAAATTTGCATCTAGTATGGAGTTTGACAGTTTTCCAGATTTTAAGAAAGTAAAAGTTAACATCTCTGTCTTTGTTTGGTCCTCACTCGGTATGGTTATCTATCTATTAATTGAAATCTGACAGGAAAACCCAATTTGGGTTTTTAGTTAACCTTAATCCATTGCTACAATTGTTTGATAGCTTACCACATAGGAAGTGTCCTCTGTTCATTAAGGTTAACAATTTCCTCCTGCCTTGTTCCTCTGTTTGTCTAGTTATAATGTGGTTTTTTACGGTTGCCTGTGGATTCCTCAATTCAAGCAAAGATAGTGGATTGAAGGAGACTCATGATCAAGGGCATAATATTGTCTTCTATTATAAAGGTTTTAGAGTCGAATCCATTCTCCTTGATACATCGAACTAGGCTAAAATACTGGTATGTGCCATTAAGGACCGGCGTCAAGGCACATTCATTCTCATAGAGATTATGCTAGTTTGGGTTGCATTAAACACCAATTGGAGGAAGATCTATTATGGCTTTGAGTGATATCCTTTTATCTTTGTTGTTTATTTGAAATTCTAGTTTAGTGCTATCGTATTTTTTGAGTGTCAAAAAGTGTTGTTTGATTCAATATGGTTATCTAGTTGTATGTGTATGATGGTGAGTTTAGTTAGTAAGGCTGGATTATTGAACCTCATAGAACGGAATTGGCTCAGAATCTTCCAGATTTTTAGAATATTGTGGCAGTGATCTATTACATTCTAGAGGACCTTATTCAGGTGATACCAGTTCTTGCTGTCATTGGAGTTGATGTCGACAAAATACTTCTTTGACTTGGTTACATGTCGTGATTATGCTTATGCTGCTGGGCATTGGTTGTTGTATCCTTTTATTTCTCAACCTAATGAGGTTCCAAATTGTCATTTAGTAAGGCTAGTCGTCGTAGATGCTTCTAAGATTTATAGGTATTATTGTCTATATTATATAGTAAGTTAGTATGTGGCGTGATGCTTATGTTCATGTACTAGTCTTTTCTATACAATGAGATTGACTATTTTATATAAAAAAAATGATTATTTAACCCTTATTAAAAATGTATATTTTATTCTTTATTCAAGCTCATTACTGTTTATACCCTATAATTTGCAAGCGGTTAGATTGTCGTTCCAACCATAGTATTTGCTTTTTAAATTTTTTCACATGACAAGATTCAAATTTGACCTAAACAATATTAACACAAAAAAGATTTTTTTTTTCCTTTCGCATTTTGCCATTATAATTTTTTGACATATTGGAGACAGGTTCAAACGTTTAACCTATAACCATATCTCACCACGCACTCTCAAAGTCCTAGGAAAAAAAAAAACATAAGGTGTTAATTCAAAAAAAAAATAGGAAATCTAAATGGATAGTAAAGTAAAATGATTCTCATTTTTAAAGGCGTCTTTGAACTGAGAAGAATAAGTATATTAATATGATTAAAAAAATAAGTATATTTATATCATTATGGTTTCCTTAATATCTGTTTTAGGGGAGGAACCCCACAGCTTCCTATGTGTCGCTCTATATAACTATAATGAATAAAATACAATCAAGGCAAAACTTTTCCCCCCGATTACACAGTCAAGTAAAATTTGGAGCTATCAATATGCATCAGAAAACTCTGTCATTATACTAAAGATAACATTATTCTACAAATAGATCATGCAGAACTTCCCACCAGAGAACATTTCAACCAACATGTATAAATACATTGTGAAATGCTAACTTCAGTCACAGAAGCAGTATTTCCTAAATCTTAAATATGTGACTAACACTGTTCTCATCCGCAATTTGCCAATGATACAAACGGCAGTTTCCAGGACGTCACCTCCCTAGAAAATAAAATAAAAAAGGCAAGAAACTCATATTATTTGTTTCACATACTTTTTTATTTCATCTCATATGATATAAAATCATCAATATATTGCCTGCACAACAAGTGCCAAATAATTAATCCGTGCAGCACAAATCAAGCCAGATATGAGATCATAACGTCCATTATAAAGAAAGACAGAAAGAAGAAACCCAAAAACAGAACAAGAAGATATTATAAATTGGATAAATTACGCTACAAACATCTGATAATTCTTATTTCCAGATAACAAGTCCAAAGGACAACATGGTCTAACTGTTGAAAGTTCATTACACCAAAAGTGCTTAAGACAAGAAATAAATCCAGTGTTTTAGATTACAGATCAGAACTCTTCAATCTGGGTATTGCCTAGTGGTACCAGGCTTTCAATATGACTGAAAATATCACTATCTCGGAATATTCTGCCCATAGGAAATATCTTTAATTCATTAGTAGTGAGATTGAATAGATATAGAACAGTTGTTGGCTCACCATTCTTCTTTGGACCATTAACATTGCAGACAACTTGACCACTCCAAATAGTCACTGGAGATAAAAAGCATGGAAAGAAACTGCTAGTATATTTCTTATTCCAATTCCACATCTCCCTAGTTGCATCTATATCATCCTCCATTACCCACATTTCAACAGCACAATATCCTGAATTTTCACCTACAATGGAGACGAGAAAAGCAAGTTTGTTCTCACACACAGTAAGCCTAGGGATTGAATTACAGTCTAAAGCAGGCATTGGTATTACTTTAAACACTTCCGTTGCTACGTTAAATGACACTATCAAACGAGGATCATCATCTCCATCTTGGCCTTTCACAAACTGTTTTGACCCCAGCCAAAAGATAACTCCATTAGCGGTTGTAGTTTGATGCATAGAACTTACTCCCTCTAAGATCCCAAATTCTATCTCCTTCCATAATCCTGTGCGTAAGGAATACACATGGACTCGATTAACCTCACGAAGGAATGAAGTCACATAATTTATTACGATCTTGTAATCATTAAGAACGGGACTGAACCCAAATCCTACGTAGAAATGACGATGATAATATTGAGGAATAGGTCTGAGTACTTGCCTAACCTCTCGAGTCGCAGGATTCCACAATAAAAAGGAAGGAGAAATTATAGATCTATCATTTCGAAGACAGAGCAAGCCATTGCAGGATCCGACGAATCTGTGACGAATCCAGTCAATCATAGGTGCATTTCGAAGCTCAAGTAGTTGCATATTGGAACCGAGCAAATCGAAGATCGTGAGATAACCTCCAATATATTGTTTGAAAAGAAGAAAAGGGTTTTCATTACTGGAGTGGTGAAGGTGGGATGCGATGAAAAATGGGGTTTTGAGGAGAATTTTCCAATCTTTGCAAACACATCGAAATCGGATTAGGGATTTTATAGGAAGTCGTATGAGAATGTTTGTGATGACATCTCGGGGAATAAATGGTACATGGCTATCCATTGTTATCCGCTTCATTGCACTTCACTATAACTTGGTGAAGAATGGAACTCACAGAGAAATGGAGTCCCGATCAACGTGACATTAGGTTTTTCGTTTTACCTGAAACGTGACTCATCAGGCTTCTTACATTTTCTCTCAACATCTCCAGCATACATCTCCATTTGCGAAGTTTGTCTTTTTAATTTTGAATTTCATTTTCAACAATAAATCAATTTTCATCATAAGCCTCCGTTTGGGAAGTTTTTCAAATCAAATTTAATTTCATTGTCCATAATAATTCATTTGTTAAGAAGACCCATTGATGAAAATTAACTCTCAATTCCATATATGTTACTTTTCGAAACATATAAATTTGTTTTTATATCTGTAATATTTTGATTTTGAAATTTATGACTTAATTATTGTGTTCAAATCTATCATTACTTTAGGCAACAATAGGACCATAGATATATGATTTGTAATTGATGGATGTGTTTAAATATGTCAATACATCAAGGGAATTAATTAGACAGTTTTCCTTTCCAATTTTGATAGTTTGTGTGTAATTTTTAAATTTAGCCATAATTTGTTGAATTGGCGTAATTCCTTATGTTTACATCAAGTTTGTCATGTGTGTTGTATAACGTTGTTATGCAGATTTAATCTATGGAAGCTAGGGATTGGCAAAATGATGATGACTTGAAATTATGCAATTTTAAAATTACATGAGATGTTATTTTCTGGACCTTTAGATCAATTGGACGGCCAAGATAATGCATATAAAGGATGATGAGGAAAATTGCTTATGAGAAAAACCTGACTCACTTTCACCTTCAATCAACTCAATTGATGGTGCTACTTATATGGAAATGTCAAATATATCATAGTTAATAAATTATCTATATGTTTGGTAATGATTCAAATTATTATTTTAATGTCTATTATTGGTGTATTTTTCAAAATTCAAACTTACCTATCCAGCTAAGCACATATAGTTCTGAATAAAATTAAATGATGATAAATATTTTCATTTTGATAATTCACACCAATTCAAAATCATGCCTTTTTAAAATAATTTGCATTTTCTGATTTCACCAAATTTACAAAGTTCAAAATTCAAATAATTTATATGCATACTCCATATATATATATCACATTTACATCATACCTTCAATTTTTTGAAGGGACATTTGTAAATTTGATTTTTTTTATATTAATATTTTAATAAAATATTCATAAAAGAAAACTCTAAAATGTGCAAATATAACAATATGTCAACTGTCACTTTTTCTATTTGCAATCTAAACTATATAGGCTCAATCAGTTGTTCAATCAAATTTATCACTGATTTAAATTATTATTGCATTATCAATATAATTGATTTATTTTCTATACTCAAACATGCTCAAACATTGCCCATTCTCATTTATATCGGATTATAATTATACGAACATCTAACTTTGAAGTTTGATAATCACACAATTTTTCAATCAATCCTTTTAAAAATAATTTATATTTCCTATTTATCCAAATAACTAGAATATATAATTTTTATCATATATAACCATATGAAAAACAACTTTTGTTTTCTTTAAGTAACTTTTTTTATTATAAAAGAGAACTCGAAGAAACATTAAATTTTTTAGTTAAATGTCTTTTATACTATTAATCTCCATGCATCGCATAAGGGAGAAAAATCTAGTTTTACCTATAAAATAATGGGAAAATCCACTATCATCATAAAACATCTTAATATAATCAATTAGGAGAATCACAACAATATTAATAATATCTTTAATTAAAATTAAAAGTTAAAAATTGAACAAAATTAATTACTTGAAATCTCAACATAATCATTAATTTTAATTGAAAATAAAATAAAAATTAATGAAATATTTCTCTAAGTCAAACAAGATAACAAAGGATCTAGATAACTTTCGTTTTCAATGTCAACAATCTATTTTATTAAAATAAAATTCAAAAAATAGGTAAAGTATCGTCTAGCAACTTGTGTATTTAAAAATATATTATTAATTTTTTTTAGGGCGGAAAATGAAATATAGATGAAAATTATAATTAAATATATTAATAATATTGTTGTGGTTCTGCTAACTGACTACTTCTTTTTTATTTTAACAATGATATTAGATTTTCCCATTATTTTATAGGTAAAATAAATACTCACATTTTAATTTCGAATATCCCAATAATATGTGATACTTCCCTGGATACATGGAAACCAAATAAATAAAAAATGAAATGAAGTAAAGAAATTGTTATGAATATAATATTTGTGTTCATATCCATATATTCTACTATCTATTATCATTTTATATCCCTAGAGTTATGCCTATAAATAGATGGCTTGTATTATATGTGTCAAACCTTAAATAGTTAATGAAAGGGTAAAAATGCAGATTTGATAATGAACTATTGCGTCAAGTGCACCTAATAGAAAAAAGTTGTGAGGTGCAAATGGGGTAATAACAAAATAAAAAAAATTGCAAATTTGATAATCTATTAAAAATTTGGGAAGTAGGGCCCACAAATTTCAGGGTAAAAATTTAACAGAGGTTAGGTTGAGTTAATGACATTATCAAATTAATTTTTTTAATTCATTCATACCCCATATGTACCTCGCAAAACTTTTTTCTGTTCACCATTGGCGCAATTGTTCGTTATCAAATCTGCACATTTACCCGTCAATGAAAACTACTATCATATTCTCTCTTTCTCTCCCATTAATATTTCCCTTTAATTTAGAACAAGTAATGAGCACGATTTTCTTTTTTTTTTTTTTTGATAAATTCAGCACGATTTTCTAGCCAAACGTATGCAAAAAGGTTTTTTCATGATTAGGCATGAATACGAACAATGACTCATGTTTAATTCCCTCTACTTTTTATGTTAATGACATTCCATGTGGACAAATTTGATGCTTTCATCATTCACTCTTTTAATATCAATCCGAAATTGTTATTTAGAAGTCTCCTACAATATGTGTGAGTAGAATAGAACCCATAGTCTGTTGGTTTAGCTGGCAAAATGGTTAGACATTCAACCATTTTGATGAGTATTTGATTACTGGGGAGTACCACTTAGTTGTGGTTATAGTCGCGGCGTTTGGAGAGGCATTTTCAAAACCATTGTATGTACTATACTAACATAGACATGTTAAACTTGACTAAATATATTTTGGTGGAATTATTATTTTTGCAACACGTAAAAAATTGAAAAATATATTTGCTTATGAATTATAATAATGATATTTGGGAGCTTTTATATTTTATCTTAAAATTAAATGGACTGAAGCGATAAAATTTACTTCTGTTGTAAATATGAAATTTGATTAAATTTCTTCCATGATATTTATTTACTTATATGATTACAGCTCCCTTGATTGAGTTTATAAAGCTACTCTTTTTGATAAAAAAATTTTAGGAAAGAGGTTTGGTTCACTCGCGATCCAAGGGTAAGGCTTCTAACTCATGATCCGTTGGGTCATGTCCCTGTAGGCTCTGAAGTATGACAAGCAAACCTTTATATCTGTCCACACAAATAGGTTTCGCCCAATTTCTTTTAAATTCCAGAGTTTTAAGAATTCTACATCATTGTTTTAGTTTGAACATGTCAAACCTTGGAAAATTTATTTTCATTGTGATAGGTAGATAATTTGAAATCATTCATACTCTTTGTAATTATAATGAAATTTTACATCATTTATTGTTTACTTGACCTATGTCAAGTTTACGTCAAAGTAAAGCTAAACCCACGATTTTTCCGAATTAGTTTCAGTGCTCGTCAGAAAGATGAGTAGAGGGCTCTCTTCTACTTTAGATCGTCCAAATTTGAATCTCAACAGTCCAGATTTAATAATATTAAATTTGTGATTTTAAAATGAATAATATGTTTTTTGACAAAATGATAGTTAAGAAATTATCTTCATTTTAGATTTTATAACCATAAAAATAATTGTTTCATCAAAATAACAAACTTAAAAAAAAATTAAATCTAGATCATCTATATTAGATCTGGATGGTCCATAAAGGAGGAGCGCCTTCTACTCATCTTTCCAACGAGCACCGAAACTGGTTATAAAAAAAATTGAGTATGCCGCCATAAACTTGAAACTTGAAAGGCTAAAAAAATTGAGTATTTGGTTATAAAAGACTCAATTGTTCTTTGGAACAACTTGAAAGAAAGGTATGACCATTTGTTATTCTTCCAAAAGCTAGCTGTGACTAGATGATTTACGGCTGCAAGATTTTAAATCAGTGAATGAGTATAACTTCACAATATCCAGAATCAATTCTTAATTATTGAAATCATGTGGAGAACAAGTTACTCATGAAGAATTGTTAGAGAAAATAGTATCCACAATTTATGCATCTAATGTCCTCCTGTGGCAACAATATCTTGTAAAGTTTCAAGAAATACTCCAAATTGTTTTCTTACATTGTTGTGGCTTAACTAAATAGTGAGCTTTTAATGAAAAATAAAAAATCATGTCCAACGGGCTCTACTCTATTCCCTTAAGTGAATGTAGTAACTAATGAATCCACCCATGGTTGTGGTCACAATCACCACTACAGAAAACACTTTTCACTTCTCTTTTTTTGGATTTTTCACATCTCTTTTTTGTGGGACGTAGATAGAGAAGACGTAGAAAGTCGGAACTTTTCACGTCTCATTTTAAATGAGACATGGAAAGTGGCCACTTTCCACGTCTCACATTCAAATGTGAGACGTGGAATGTGGCACTTTTCACGTCTCACATTTGAATGTGAGATGTGGAAAGTGGCCAGTGGCAACTTTCCACGTCTCTTTTTTGAAAAAGAGACGTAAAAAGTCTCACTTTCAACGTCTCTTTTTAAAAAAAAAGAGACGTGAAATGGCAACTTTCCACGTCTCTTTTTCAAAAAAGAGACGTGGAAAGTCCTTTTTTAAAAAAAAAATTAATTAGATGATGATCCCCAATCCAAAAATAACCCAATATTTTATCAGAATAATAGAAATACAACACTTAAAATGGAAAAAATGAACTAATTTTATTATTTATATCCAAACTAATATCACAAAAATGTTATGGTACAACTTTTTACACTAACTACTAAACAATCTAGAGATAAGTCTCTTGATCCCTAGTGTTACTCTTACATACACCATTTCCCACTGATTAAATCGGCTATAGGTCCTAGAGAAAATTTGTTAATTTTCTATGAATCTTCAGCTAATTGCAAAAGAATAAGAGAAACCAACCATGAGAGAAGAACATCTAACTGTAGCTAAAACAAAAAACTCATGCACGATTTCCATTTGACAAGCAGAGCAGAGAAGCAAATTAAAATGAACTCCTAGGTTGGGAATTAGTATTCAGTAGAATTGATAGCTTAAGTTAAAAGTGCCAATAAGTTCAGCTTAGCTCAATATCCCTTCAAATCTACAAAAAAATAAGACCAAACATTTATTTCATCGATAGTTAAGGTAATTAATAGTCTATAACTATTCTACCCCCTTTATAAAAGACTATATAAAAGAACTACAAAATAAATCAAGACAATTTCAGTTAGAATTCAATAAAAGGAGTAAAGGACAATTTGCATGTCGCTCTTAGGTCTCCTAAGCAGAAAAATATTACTCACTAGGTACAAGATGACCAGATCCTAAATCCATACCACAGTCAAAGAAAACAACTGCTTCGAACATCTTGTTCTACAACAATGGAGCAGTCAAGCAGTTTAGTACATGGACATTTAACGATAAATGTGATCTATTCAAAAGATGTGTGTTACTAGCTTGTAACTGTGTGTGAGTGCTTTTGTGAAGAAACAAGCAAAGACATGACTAATTTTTATACAGAGATTTCTATACTAGTAACTCATATAGGATTATGCTCCCATAATATAGAACCAGCTCACATATATATACAATCCTGGACCTAGAGAAGTTGGGATTTGTGGAAGTCATTCATTTAAATATTTTAAATTCTTGCAGTGTTGTTTAAAAACAAAAAATAAAATTGAAATGACAGTATCATAGACTCAGTTCACAATCTTGGACTCCAAAAGTCTAACAAATACTAAATGTACCATTCTTTGGGGTAATTAATTCGAGCAATTTACGAAATGAGCACAGCCAACATTTGAGCTATTTGCAATAAGAAAATGAAAGTAGAATAAATAAATACTTGTTACAGATCGCTATCCAATGATCTTACCACGGAAAATATTTTCTATCAAACACAAGTGATAGAAAATAGTACAAGTGATTGATAAAACATGTATCGATAAAACATGTGATCAATGCAATGGCTCCAAGCCTTTAATAAAAATAGTACAAGTGATTGAGGAGATTAACAAATTGCAGCCAATTGCAAATGTGCAAATGTGCAAATGTACAAGACTATATTCGATTGGGCTGATAAAAAGAATTTCAATTATAATTTTTTTCACTGTATAGGCTTCTTTGAATCTGCTTAATTTCTTCAAAAAATGTTATCATCTCAATGGCTCAAACCCTTTCGTAGAATGGTACTCAAAATCAAAGAAAAGGTTAAATGGAAAAAGTGTTCACCTATGCATTTGATATGAAATGCTTAATATGCACATGCCATCAATTTATAAGATAATAATGCAAGGGTGCCTACTTATTGTTACCTCAGGTTCATGACTCTGAAACTCAGTTTTATATCAAAACTCAGGATGCCTACTTATTGTATAATTCATCCTTTCCAAATCCCTTCTTGATGATCCATTCTGCATGTTACAACACCCATCAATTTATAAGATAATAATGCAAGGAAATAAAGTGGAAGCCATCAAAAGAAAGTTCGTTACAATAATAATCTATAGCCAAACTTACATCTTTTGCATCTTTCCTCTCAAATAGAACCACCCGACCACCACAGTCACCAGTAGCAAGATGATCACTAGACTTGTCAGATTCAATGGCAGATATCATGTTCACTGAGAAATGTTAGGAAAATTATTAACAAAGGTTTGCAGAATCCAGCAACAAAATCCAACTCACACTTATTATAAATGCCCTATGATCCACTAGTTTAATCCAATCAAAACCCACATCGGGACAACAATGCCTTCAAGTCCCTTGACACACCACTTAATTAAAACTAGAATTAGCATGAATCTAAAATAACAGAGATCATAATATTGTATCTGCATAATAACATATATGTGGTGCAGCTAATAACATGCCCAGTACTCCTTAGCCCTTGAATCATTCAACCAATAAACATTCAACTCCCACAGTCTCTCTCACATGTAAAAGCACCCAATCCATATCTTCCACTTGATGATACTTTCTAAATAACTATGACACAATCCTACATCCATCCAGTAGTTAGAATATCACTCAAAAGACTTCCACTCCAGAATCTAACACCACCATCATGACTACTAGTATTCCAAATTAGCATCACTCTACACAAAGAACTACACACAATTAAAATAATAATTTGACCCATAAAGTCATTCTTCAACGACACTCATCACTCTACACAAAGAACTACACACAATTAAAGCATAGCTATTAACACATGCCAAATGTAACCTCACACTGAATCATTCAACCAAGCAAAATCATGATGCAAAACAAACTTAAAAAAAAAATAAGCCACCCGGTCAAGGAATCTATTTCACACGTGAAACCCAACATTTCCCCAAATCAAATGAGACCCAAAATTTCACAATGGTAACTGATGAACCTCGATCCAAAATAGATCGAAACCACAAGACCAAACTAATCCCAATAAACACAAAGCCCATCGATTGGATCCAACAAGTGACAGACAAGAATCCTTAATTACCTTCCTGAACTTCCTCCCCAACCGTACGTTCACCAAAAACCTGAGAGAATTTCCACTCCAGCGGCTATGGTGGATGATAACTCCTAGAAATTCATGATATTTGAGTATATTTTACTTGAGTTTTTGTCTATTATTTATACATTTTGGATACTCAAGAGGGAAAATGCTCATTTGATTTTCGGTTTCACATTATTGTTAATTATATAGATTTTGATTGTTTTTGTAGTTAATTTCTTATGTTATTGTATATAATTTTTGTAGGAATAATTTGAAGCAATAAGCAAGAGATTTTAGTCCTCCTCCAAGCCCCCAATTGAACAAAAATAAGAAGAAGCCAAAGTTCAGCCAAGAAATAAAGAAAGCAGAGCAAAGCACCAAAGAATAAAGGACTTCGCCGCTGCGAAGTGCATCTGCCTCTGCCCCTATTTTGGAGAGCTCGCCGTCAGATCGCCGCGGCGAGCCACAATTGTTTCTGTGTTTTTTGGACTTCGCCGTGGGCTCGCCGCGGCGAGACCCACGGCGAACTTCGCGTTTCTGCGCGTTTTGGACAGAACAGGCGCGTTTTAACTGATATAAAAGCTAGGGCTTCGTTGTGAGCCCTCATTCTTCGACTTCTAGGCATATTTTGGGCGAGTTTGGCTCTGCTAGGGCTTGGAGATTGGTGGGATTATGCTTGGGCTTGGAGCTTCAGAGAGATTTGGGCTTCCTCTCTTGGTTTATCTCTTCCATCTTCATTCTCTTCTCTTGTTCTGATTTGTAATGTTGTGTATATTTGCTCCCTTGGAGTTGTAGAAAATGAGTAGCTAAATACTTTGATTCTAGGATTATTTTGAACCCTTGTATGTATTGATTCTTGATTCCTCCTCTTGATTTGTGATTAATGATATCTATGTGCTTATTTTACCCCGTTCCTAATGCTTCTAAGTGCTTGATCACCATTTAGATGTTGTGTTCGCTTGATTTATGACTCGAGAGAGCTAGGTTGAGTGTAGAACTTGGGTAAAGTAGTGCAAGAACCGGAAGTTTGCATGACGAACGGATGGTTTTGTTGGTAAGATAGAGATATACTTGCTAGCCTTGCATAGTCACATTAGGGTTGGAGTGTGATAATTGGGTTCTATCAAATTGTGGCAAGAGATTGTGCAAAGAATAGGACTAAACACTTGTTCTTGACTCGAGAGAGCATTACAAGTACTCTTTGAACCCTAGATTAGCACGTGGTTTCGTTGAGAGCTTCTTGAGGGGAGGTTAATTGAGTTTTGAGAAGTACAAAGGGGGATAGATAATCCTAGGACCCATTTTATCCTTGAAGTTGGGGAATCACTTGTTTATATTTTATTTTCTTATTTAATTTTCAATCTCTACATTTGTATCACTCAAATTAGGCGAGAGTGTGATAATCATTGTTTGACCGGGTTTTGGACAAATCCTCATGGGAACGATACTCTACTCATCATTTTATTACTTGGCGCGACCCGTGCACTTGCGGCGCGTGGCAAACAGTGGACCCACCAGACCTTGTGTGTCACTGAAATACAAAATAAGCAGTGGAACTGAAAAGGGAAACAATCAAAGAAGCTAGAAATGGAAGAAAAAGGGGAAACGATCAAGAGAAAATACATGAAGTAGGAGGATCCTTCTGCAAATCCTTAAGCTCCTTCAAGATGCATTTCGATGCCATAGTTAAACTTTAGGCTAAAATCCTCAGATACAAAACCTGAAAACCACAAATACCGACAATATCACTTAATCAACGATCAGATTGTGAGGCCAGATCGAACTAAAATAAACTGCAGGCCCAAATACGCCGAGGTCGAATTGACAATGACAAAACAGGAAACAATCTGTTTTGATAACAACACAGAAACAAAAACAAGAGAAAGAAAAAGCGAGGGTAAGATTACCTGAGGTATGGAGGGGAAGCGACGGTCTCCCTCTCGTGCTAGATCGAAGTCAAGAACAGAGATAACGATGAAGATGGTTGAAGCGCTCTGCCCCTTTCTCGCATTAACCTTCTGATCTCTCTCTCTCTCTCAGCGAACCTCTGATCGGCGAATGGAAGAAGAAGACGATGAGAGGAGGTTTCGGGTTTGAGGGCAAAAGGAAGAGTAAAAAATGAGAAGAGAGGATCGAAATGTTTAGGGTTTGAAAGGTTTTTAACGTCTCACTTCTGTATATGAGACGTGGAAAACATAATGTTTAGGGGTTTTTGACGTCTCACTTCTACATGTGATACGTGAAAAATCTCTCTTTCTTGAAGAGCTTCCACATCTCATAAATAATGTGAGACGTGGAAAGAGCTACTTTCCACATCTCACATTATTTGTGAGACGTTGAAACTAATTTCCCGCTCATTTTTTAGAGAATCCACGTCTAATAAATAGAAAAGAGACGTTGAAAGTTTTCAATATATTTACAATTTTGTCACCGCCTTTTTTTTACGTCTCATATTTAAAAAAGAGACATTGAAACTTTTTCACATATTTACAATTTTGCCACCGCCTTTTTTCTACATCTCATATTCAAAAAAGAGACGTGAAATGGGGACGTAAATACTGTTTTTTGTAGTAGTGATGGTAATTCAAATCTCCACGAGAAATGAATAAAGAATAATAAGAATTACAAAGGGAAAACTAATGGAAACAAAAGGAAAAATCAAATGGAAAATTTGTGTTGGCAAGGGGTATTGGTCTTATACCTGTCTTACACCAAAACATCTTATGAAGAGGATAATTATGATTATGGTGACATGGATGTCACTCATTTGGATGAACTTTTATGATTCAATGTATTTCTTTTCTTTTTTTCTAAAATAAAGTTTCTACTTTCAATGTTGTTATTTTTCTAGACAAATAATATAATGAATACTCCCTTTTTCATGAAAATGTAATTAAAACTCAATAGGCTTACAATATTTACTTGTACTATGATCATATATTATCATTTCATAGAGTAACAATTAAAGGCAACAATGTTTTGCCATAAAATAATAAGTACTGTTTAAGGCTCTAGAAATGTTAGAGGCTTAGAACTCAATTTATACTAAATAAATATTTATTTGTCCAGAAGGAAGTAATTTACTTTATTATGGTGTTTTTGTAGTTTTTTAAAGGGTAAAGGTGCAATTTTAGGCACGAAGTATTACGCCAGGTGCACTGGGCAGAAAAATGTTTTTTTTAACAGATTTTAGTCATGAACAATAAAATTAGGGGCAATTTTAGGCACGCCGTTAGTTGACCGTTAAGTTTGACTACAGAAGCTGATGTGGCAGAATTGAAAATTTTAATTAAAGATTAAGAAGTGATTTTGTGATCAATTAAGGAGTTTTGAGAGTTTTATAAATAAATTCAGGAAAATGAAAGTTTTTTTTGGACTTTTAAAGGCCTAGTTTCTCCCTTAATTTTGGAACATTAGAGTTAGAGGCATTATTTTTGGACCCAAAAGGGATTATAGTGGAAGGAAATTCTTAGCCAGTAATGAAGAAAATTTTTAAGAATTGAAGGAATAATTTTTTTGCCCAAAGAACATATTCTATTGCTAAGATTTAAGGGTATAATAGAAAATTCTTTACCTAATCTACTGTATTTTTTTGGGCCAAAGAATTATTCCTTCAATTCTTAAAATTTTTCTTCATTAGTGGCTAAGAATTTCCTCCCACTATAATCCCTTTTGTGTCCAAAAATAATTCCTCTAACTCTTATGTTCCAAAATTAAGGGAGAAACTAGGCCTTTAAAAGTCCAAAAAAAACTTTCATTTTCCTGAATTTATTTATAAAACTCTCAAAACTCCTTAATTGATCACAAAATCACTTCTTAATCCTTAATTAAAATTTTCAATTCTGCCACATCAGCTTCTGTAGTCAAACTTAACGGTCAACTAACGGCGTGCCTAAAATTGCCCCTAATTTTATTGTTCATGCCTAAAATCTGTTAAAAAAACATTTTTCTGCCCAGTGCACCTGGCGTAATACTTCGTGCCTAAAATTGCACCTTTACCCTAGTTTTAATTTCATTTTAGCCTTTAAATATCTTAAATCATTGCATACCTTTATGTAGTTTGATTTTAATTCTTATAAATCTGTTCTAATTCTTATTGAATTTATAAATTATATATTGAATATATATGATAGTTTCTGAAAAACTATATGTAATGAAAACAACAATATAGTCATAGTTCTTGAAGAACTAATAGTTTTATTTTGTGAGGAAAATATGTTTACATGACTCACACTTGAGGGGGGATTATTAGTGTAACACCCCAAAATTTAAAATAGATATAAGGAATTATTTAAGTTTTTAGGACTATAATTAAAATATTAAAAAGTATTAGAAAATAAATTTATGATGTTTTAAGCATTTTAATAATTTTTAAGGCTTATTTTCTTTAGGAGATAAAGAGAAATAATTAGAAGATAAAATTTAATTTTCAAAAAGAATTAATAAGGGAATATTTAGAATCTTGGGGTTTTATTTTATTATTTAAAAGTCTTATAAATAAATTTGGACACTAGAATGTATCTAAATAATTTATTTATGGACTAAATTTGGACTGATATTTTGAGGAATTGTAATTAAATTTTTAGTGGAAGGGTAAATTAGGAAAGAGGTGAATGGCAATTGTAATATTGAGGTGAAGTAAGGGCAAAGGAGTAAATATCCCATAAAAATCTTATCATCCTTATCTTAAATATGCCATGTGTTAAAATAATATACTCCCTCATCCATTCCTTTAACCATCACCGTCACTCTCTCACTCTCTACTCACTCACTCACACACACACTCTCTCTCTCTCTCTCTCGTTCTTCGTTTTTCCAGTAAGCTTCGGTAAGGAAGGTGGCTGTTTCCCGGCGGAGGATGGCTTGGTGACGCATATAAGGTCAAGATCGAGCTTAAGGTAACTTCCTGTTAGAATCTTAAGTTTTGATGAGGACTGGACCCATAAATAACATAAGTAAAATGAACAATTAGCAGATAACTTAGTCTGGAATAAATTGAGATAAGAATCATGTTAAATGACTAAGTAAAAGAGTGTAGGTTGTCTTAACATTGGACAAGTAAAATCTTATAGATAACAGATACACTATCGCTAAGCTAGAACCTATCGCTAACAAATGAAAGGGTTAGGATAACAATAGCTAATAAAGACTTAGCAATAATTTGAAGAAAACAATATCTCTATTGCTAAGACCTTCATTATCGCTAACATAATAAGTTGAGCTAGCCTAAGCAAGCAAAGAACAATAGATCACTATCGCTAAGCTCTGTACAAGTATATCACTATCGCTAAGGCCCCATAGATAACATAGATAACACAAAGGGGGAAAATGTTTGAACAGCTAGCAGTAATGAACTAAGTTAGCTAGCGAGATCATGATTAGCTATCGATAACAGAATATTTGAAATAACTTAGATATTCAGATAGCTAATACATTGTCTGAGCAAATGAGCTAATAAGATAACTAGCAGTAACATGATCAGCTATCGATAGAAAAATACTTGTTGAAATAACTTAGATAGCTAATACATTGCCTTTGAACATTGAGCTAACGAAATACACTAGTGATAACATCTATTGTGCCTCACATGAATACTTGTTTAGCTAACAGCTAAGTGCAGAACTTACACTATTAAGCTAGCGATAGCCAAGGGTGCTAGCGCTACTGAAAAAGCTGCTATGCAAGTACAATGATTGCAGGTGATCGTTACTTGCAGCTTTTATCTCTCTTAGCTTATCCTCTGCAATATTAATTGAAGTAAGAGAAGAAAGTTGACGAAGATGAAGAACAACATTAATTGCCAACAGCTAAGAGCTCCGAACGACAAATTTCAAACGGCCTCTTGAAGCTGAAAGAAAAGGCAAGCTGTGAAGAGTTATTAAGATCAAGACTTGAGCATTTATAAAGAGAACAAAAAGTGACTCACACACACACACACACACAGAGACAAAGCAGCATTCAATATTTCCATCTACTCTCTGCTCACAAAAGCTCAATGTATTTATTACTCTTAGTGAGATTCTCTGTACTTAAGTGTTTATCAAAATCTGTTCATTGAGTGAATTGATTAATTGAAATCCTCTACTGTTTGAGGTCGTTCTAAAGCTTGGGGCTTTAGGACAGGGTTGTGTCCTTACAAGTTGTAAGGGGGAGCATTTAGAGGAAAGTCTAAAGCTCAGTTGTAAAGATTGGCAGGTGAACCCGTTTTTGTAAAACCTGTGGCATAGTGGAACCCAATGAGGAGTTGGAGAACTGGACGTAGGCATTGTGTTGACCGAACCAGTATAAAAGATTGTTTTGTGTTATTAAGTTGTATTTAATTTTAAAAGCACAATTCACCCTCATCTCGTGCGTTTTTGCCATTCTCACTTCCTCTTTCTCTTGCTGCTCTTCTCTGCACTATTTAAGAGGATATGGGAGGAGATTAATTCGAATCTTTGGAAGCTTTAAGGGCTATAACTTAGTGAAATAGAAGCTTAGGCTTTGATTAATCACGCTTGAGAAGGAATTTGAGCGAGGGAGTGGTGTAGATGGAATTCTCCCAAATTTCTTCTTGGGGAGCACTGTTCACCGATGCCATTTTTGGCTTAATTCTGGGCAACCATTGCTTGAGAGTTTAATTAATCTTATGTAGGAGTGATTTTAAGTGTCTTTGGTGCCTTGTGTGTTGATTGGGAAGCTTGGGATTTTCTTTGAATTTTCCCTTCTTTTCCCTCTGTGCCGTTGATTTCCCTTGTTCATTGAGGTGGAAATCCTTTGTTATGTGTTTGTTGATTATGTTGTGGATTAAAGTGGGTTGTTCATGGTTGACTGATGCTAGATTATTAAGCGCCCACATTTTTCTTCCCTCTTGTTGCTCTGGCCGACGGCTGTGATGACAGGGGAGGAGGGGAAAATTTGAATGTTTAATGGTGATGATTTCTCTTCTTTCTCCTGCCTTGCACTGCCATTAGATTTCTTATCTTGTTTTCCCTTATTCCTTTGAATTTCTACTTTCCCTGTGTTGCTGATTCTGATGAATTGAAAAAGTATGTTGTGGTAATTGTGTTGTTGATGTTGATGAAGGAAAAAGTTGAGTGATATGGTTGAGTTTTATTCCCCATATTCCTTTGCTTTCTTGTTCTGTTCTGACTATGGGGGTAAGGGGGGAATTTTTAGAATTTGTGTACATTTGCTCTTGATTAATTTATGAATATAAGCTATGACTATATGAAAATGAAATTTCTTTACTGGAATTAGTATGTTAAGGATTTTGATATGTTTATAGGATTTAAAGTTAAGAGTTAAAGTGATGAAACAAGTAACTAAGGATGCTAGAATTTTTGAATGTGTTCTAGTTGGTAATTAAGAAGCTGAAATAGAGTTCATTATGTGTAAATGAAATTCTCTTATGTTAAAGTTCTGTAATTTATGTAAATTCTGGATTTAATGAAATTAGAATTAGGATCAGAATGGAGTTTAACTGGATGAGAGGTGTGGATTAATTATTGTTCTTTGAGTTTGTTTGGTAATTGAGTTATGTAAGTTATGTCTAGTAATAAATGGATCCTAAAGGAGAGGAAAGATTAATAATTTGTATTATAAAGTATGAAATAAGTAAGTTCTTATAATTTAGAAGTTTTAGTTTAAATTGAATTAAAGTGTTGTTACTTTGCTCTATTATGTTGCAAGTTTATAATTGCTTGATGGAATTGGTAATTAATGATGTTATTCAAGAAATGAATTTTCTGATAATTCTATTGAAGATGGTGTGATTAGTAATTAAGCTAGAAATTAGAATTTAAAAATAAATTAGAGTTGGGAAGGGTAGAGTTATAGGTAGTACAATAGGAACGTGAGAGCCGCAAAATTATTATAAGTTAGTATATATATTAATTTATTATTTATATGTAATTATAGGAGAATTAGTGGGGTTGGATCCTTGAGACACAGAGAAGGAAAGAAGCCAGTACAGGAGTAAGGATTAAGTCAGGTAGCAATTTATTTCATTACATTAAAAGAATTGCATGTATAATTTTGTAATATCTGTTGCAAGTTTACATTATGCAGAAGGTGATAAACCTTGTTAATTCCTGCATTGAAGTTTTACTTCCCAGTTTATGGAATATTCCAAGGCTTAGGTGGTTAGCTACACCTTTGCTAGATTAGTTACGAGAAATCCTACAAGTAAAAGCCTCCACTATTTAACAAACATATTGTTAATAGTGGCTGGTAGAGCATGTAGCACAGAAAGTATGTGTAATTGTGATATTTGTTCAGGTTTATGAAATATATACATGACAATGCTAGCATGATAATATATATTAATGAAAGAAATTGCTATTGGGATTTCCAATCTCACCCCCTCCCCAAACATTTTTCAGTACGCAGGATGGGAGAAGCTAGCTGGGGGAAGAAGTAAGGTAGTGTATGAAGAAGTAGGAATGCCTGCTAAGCTGTGTACCACTTTAGTTAGTTATTTTAGAACCTAATTACCTATGAGATAAATATAAGTGGTTAATATATAATTGTATGTATATGTATTTATAACCCTCATGACGCTGTGTATTATGGTAAAAAGGGTTATCAGCTGAGGTAACCCAAGCGTTTTCAATATAAGAAGGGTAGGAACCCATAAGTAGATATAATATACCCATGAAGGGGTTTTTGCTCCCCACACACTATCAATAAGGGGCAGAACTCTAAGGGAACTTAAGTAGTTTAATTGTTTTACGAATCACTTTGTTTTTTAAAAAGTTTTAAATTCTAAGTTGTTCGAAAAGCCCATTCCAACAAAAATAAAGTTGGAACACTGTTGAAAAGAAAAGGTTTAAATTTATTCGTATTTTTAGGCTTCTAATATTCATAAAAGTGGTTATAATTCAATTAAAACACTATAGTACAGTAGTAAAAATCCAGGTGTTACAATTAGCATAAAAGTATGAGTCACACGGGATGGAGTTTCACTCCTATATTTTCCATAAAGCTAGTATAATCTCCCAATAAAGGTCATATCAATAATATGACATGATAATTAGAAGTTCGAGGATGATAATAATATTACAACAAACCTAAAATTTATGAATGTTGGCTGGCATGACTAGCTAGATCATCCCGAATCCTAATGATGCAAAATATGATGATGAATGTGCATTAACACTTGTTAAAGAACCATAAGTTCTTTATAAATAGCAAGTACTTTTATTTATTACTCGTTCTCAAAAGAATGAAATATGAGAATATCACTAGCTTTGGTTGGAACCAGATACATGTGGATGTGTATGGTATCAAATATATATAAGCCAATGTAAATATCATTGGGACTAAATTAGTACTTTTTGAATAGAAGGTGCATCTAGAAAATATCATATTCGTGTCAATGATAAAATTGCACCTTGAAGTTTACAAATTTTTTCAAATAAGTACATTAGTTCTCAACTATGAAACTGTAATATTTTCTTTCTAAATACCTTTTAATTAACCACTAATCAAGTGCAAACTCAATATATTCATGACTAAATATGTTAGAAAAAAATTTACTTAAGAAAAATACTAACATAATTAGAAAAGAGTTTAAGATAACGGTTCCATTAAAATCAAATATAACGGCCAAACTATTATAGAAAAAGAATTTCCCAAATACCATAATGCCTATCATAGTTAGAAAAGAAATTGTCTTATTAAAAAGGGTAATCCACGTTAGAAAAGAATTTTAGTAAATCAAAAGAGGCTAACTTGAATAACAAAATAAATCATATAAATTTAACTAATCCATGTTAGAAAAGAGAATTTCTAAATCAAGCTACCATGGATATTTAAAACAATCTAATAATATGTATAAAAACTTAAAAATACTTTCATCATGTACTATGACATAAAATGAACCACCTATCATGGTAATTAAAAATCAACCATAATTAAATAAATAATCTCAACCAAGAATACCGTGCCATGGCCACTAAAGCATAAGAGTTCAACTCATAATATAACATAACAATTTAAAATAATATTATGAGAAAGAGGCATTCAAGAAGTAGACCAGTTTCAAAAATGAAATAATAAATAGTATAAAATGACCCAAAAGCGAAAAAACGTGAAAAACATAATACACCATAAGGCAAAGTGAATTAAACCATGCGGAAGCTAAATAAAAATGCAAATGCAAAAATCATGTGGCAATAACACTCCATCCATCGAGTCTAAAACGACTCACTGTCTCTAGTGAGTATTGGCCGGATCCTCTCCCTGAGATCCTATACGATTGCTAGAACCTGTGGGGAGTGAGATAAAGGGGGTAGTCTACGGTAACCACAAACTACAAGCCTACATTGAGTGTGTGCCAGCAATGTGCCATTGTGGGATAATACGATAATATACGTATATATGTATAGAAATCTTTTAAACCATGCTCATGTGTTCAGGTACAATGCAACAAGTCCAGCTCAAATATGTGACACCATCATAACATATAAAATGAGACATCATCTCCCAAATCAATTCAAAAAATACTTTCAAAAATCGCAACAATTAGTTCAGAGTATGTTTTCAAAATTTCAATAAACCGTTCAAAACAAATTGTCACGATTTCACAGAGAACAAGTGGAAACCAGTTAGGGTCTACTTACCATCCTGGAACCATAGATAAGGAACACGGCCAAGGGTCCACTTCCTATTCTGAGTCCAACAGCAAGGTAACCAGCAGGGGTCTACTTCTCATTCTAGAGCCAGGAGGGTACACTCCCTCCTATCAAATCTCATAGGTCCCTATGAGGCCTTCAGGGTACCATATCATGTGATGGTAATTAACAATTGCACCGGCGACCAGCATACACAATCCACACATCAATCATAATGCACCACTAACCAAAAAGCACCTGGCTTAACCAATGATTCCATCACGCAATTCATGCCACTTTTCAAACAAATATATATAGTTCTCAAAACCTATCAAATCATATAAACTATGCAGTTTCATAAAATAATACCCCACATGACGATTGTATAACAAATATCAATTCATTTGTACTGTTTTCAAATCAGTTCAAAATAATAATATAATACAGATAAAAATCTCTTACTAGCCTAAACCCACACATAAACAAGTAGAAGCGGTTACTTGGTAGGTCGTACTACTCTAACACTAGCGCAACTTCCCATGTGCCTGACTCAGCACGAGTCGACTCTACACAAACATACATACAAATACAATCAATTACCTATTCAAAGCCAAATTACAATTTAAGGAATCCCTAAACTAACGATCTTACTTCACTGTTGATATCCTTCATGAAATTCAAGCCTAACCATGAACTTTCCTAACATCACCCATGTTTTCTCAATGCTCAATGTCCATTTGTCCTCCACAAATCACATCCCAAATTCCTCTACGCATTAACTCAATCAGATTCAAGCCTATATGACATCCTAAATTTTCCAATCATGTTTAACTATAAATTTAAACAAACAAACTTCTCCGATATTTTCATTAAACTTAGACAAATCCTTAGAATCCTTAAATCAACCTCAAGGATCCAAACTTACAAATTTCTCATATTTGATCAAGCTTATTCCTACTTAAAACAAGAGAAATCCCCCTAAACATTCAAACTTATTCAAACTAAACCTTTTAATCTTCTCAATCAACCTAGATAAGCCAAACAGTAAACTAAAATTTATCACCCAATCTGTAATTTTTCATAAATCCATCATCAACCCTAAGATTTCAAGCTTATAATGAGCGTAGATCAACAACATCTAATCCATTTTTCACCGATCTAACTCCAATAAGCTAAAATAATCCGAAATTTTGAATTTAAGAGCCTCAAAATATCATAACCTAACAAACCCTAAACTTTTTAATCTAACACAAGCAGGGAGGAAAGTAGAGAAATGTGCAATCAACATCAGGTCAGTTAAGAAAAACCAATGAGACCATGAATGTAAGCATGGCAACTATCACAACAATGTCTAAGGATTTTATTGAATTCCAAAACAAAAACAAAAACCACTATTCTACTAGAATGTCCCATTCCCCCACACATAAACTACACACTACATGCAATCACATCAAAATATCCATTCCAGATGCAATGTAAAGAAAAATGATAAGGGAAAGGAATAACATGGCGTTTAAAACATTTTAAACTCTTGTAGGAGAAGTTCTCATCTCGAATGAGAAACATATATGTCTTTATACAGGTTCCTTCTCTCATATGCTCATTCCTTGGTGTGAGATGTTTCGGTTCCTGTGAGAAAAATACCACAAACAAAGCATTACCTAATTCTAAGGAAAGAAACAATTTATCAAAATAAACATTTCCACCAAGGAAGTCAATCATTCTCCTATCAGTAGGAGAAAAACAAGAATGATCTTTTTTCTACAGGTATCATTTTACATAACTATGGTTACTATGGTATGATGTTATTGAGGAAATATGCTGTGGTGAATGTGCCACGTTGTTTACTTGTAATTGAAGCTTATGAATATGTTGTGTTGCTGGAATTGTTGTGGATTACTGTGACATGAGAATTGTATACTATCTGATGAACAAATTGATGTTGTTTTCTTGTCATCTATGCATGCATGTCATAATTGTATCATCATCACGTGATGTAACTCTCGATTGTTCGATCAAACAGTTATTTGTATGATCGTCAATTATAGACAGAGATACTTCCTTGATTGTAGGTAACGAAGACCTCTAATTGTAGCCAGAGGTTAGCCATCTTGATTATAGACATGGGCTTGATGATATTGTTGCAATAAATTGATTCTGTGATATATGTTATTGTTGAGAAGACGTGAACACTTTAATATGAAATGATTATGTTTATAGTTGGATTATACTATCTATTATTTTTCACTATATACCCAATTGGACACTCTCCTAACCCACACTCACTTATGTATTGAGTTGAGTTGTGGTTATTGAGACAAATTTTTCTCACCCCGTCTTTATTTTATATTTTTGTAGGTGATCATGCAACACCGGAGCGTAGAGAAAGGGGTCGATCGAACCACACAAACCCGTGAGTAGGATGGGGTTTCTATTTTGGAACTGTATATTGCTAAATAATTTAGAGGCTGCATTTCGCTTCTTCATTATTAGATGTTTAATTTTCTATGAGTCGTTGGATGACTATATCTGATTATTTATTTTATTTGTGATAACTAATATTAGATGACTGTTGGATCTGTTGCTGATGATATTTCGGTCTTACGCTAATATCCTAACTCACAAGCATGTGACTTTTAGCTGATTAAGTGATTTAGTATCTAGTTATATGATGTGTGGAATTGTTTCGAAAATGTGTGGTATTTCTATGGAATTGGCTATATTTTGTAGATCTGGGATTGTAGACCCAAGACCTGAGATATGTGGATTTATTTGTGATATGGGCAGTTTCTATCGTATGATAGTAATCAAGTCATGTATGGAAGTGCTTTTCTATGATGGATAACATCTTCAACTACTACTAAAATGCTTTTCTAACTATGATAGTTTTTACCAAATCATAAGTGAGGTGCTTTTGCTATCATAGTTAGCAAAATTATATTTTGGAGTTCTTAATTGGGATTTATTTTGGAATAAGTAGGAAAGATTTAACAGTTTACACAACACTTAATCATCGTCTTCAATCATCCTTTCTCTTTGCTTCAGTTAGGAAACATCTCTATTCTTATTAAACGGAAGAGGCAAGTACTTTCACTCGTTTTGATGAGGTAATCTTTTATCGCTTGCTGCATTGTTTATCTCCGGATCCTCGTTGGTTTCAGCCTAATTACTTGTGGTTTGGTATATTTATTCAATCTTTCAATGCATGGACGGTATGATATGTGCAGGGAGGCTCTACATAGGGAAACTTATGACATGATCTTCCAAGCTTCAAATATTCGTTGTCAGCTCATTAGTGTTTTGCTGAACTTCGAGTATCATATCCTACTTGTTATCGATCTCTGTTGCTGCATTATAGGAACTATCTATGTGAACCATCGTTAGTCTCGCTCTGATTTTGGGGACTCCAACAATTATTATGTGAATCATCGTCGTTATGTGAATCATCAATTCTGGGGGAGAGTCCACAAAATGGTTATGTGAATCATCGTCGTTCTCGCTCTGATTTTGAGGACTCCAACAATGATTATGTTTCTACCGAGCTTACTCTAGTTTTGGCGAGCCTCCGTCAACCCGTGCTCGCCGTGACATACTCAGTTATCTTAATCAGCACAGTTGGGGAAGTATTGTGATGAATTTTCGGAGTTTACTTCCCTGCATAATTAGTTTATATATGTCCTCTTTTAGGTATGATTTTTTCTGCAGGTTTGACAAGAAACAACAAACTTTTGAACTCTCTACTTCACAACTACAAAAATGTTAAAACAAAGTATCAACACCCACAATGGTGCAGACGTGCTTCAAGTTTTCTGAAGGTTTCTATACGGCGTTCTCAAGTTCAAGCTTTCGATAGGGATTCTGAAATGGCAACTGTACCGGGGAAAATTATGGATTGCAATATATTTGGTACTCTCATTGCTGAAGATGGGGATACATTTCTATGGATTTTCATCTTATTGCTGTTTGGATCAGAGCCCAATAGAAGCAAGTGCTCTTTTAAATATTAGTTTCTATCCTATATGTAAGCCCCTTAGTCAGGCCAACTTTTGTGTGTTTTATTTGGTTATCCTATGTACTTGAATGGGCCTGATCATATGTAGCATATTACCCTTTTTTTGCCATCATATGTAGTTTATAACTGGTTGTATGTCATTTTATTATCATACAATATTTATATATATATAAATGTATGTATAGTTTTATTATAAAAAAAAAAAACTAAGTATGGCCTGGATCTGAACCTACAAAATGTCTACAAAAGCCTTACATATTTCCATCCCAAATAGTTTATCAAGGGTATGGATTAATCTGAATTGAGTTGGGGTGGTGGTGAACAGCGTCGCTTTGTTTTGTCTTGATTTCGCATATAAATGGGGAGAAAGGAATAAAAAAAGCCAAAGTACTAGTTTGTTTGAAAAAATTCAAATACTCCTTGTACTTTGAAAAAAATAATTATAACTAAAAAGTATGGTTTTTTCCAAGTTACCAAAACTCCCTTATTTATATATATATATATATATATGACAAAATTAAATAGTAACTTAAAAAAATATAATTATCCAATAAATTAATGAACCATCGTATACATGCCAAAATCAATTGTGGATAAAAATTTATGGCTATTTGATGGTTAAAAAGAATTATAGCTACCCCATCCGGCTATTAATATAAGATCAATTTTATATTGCAATTTACACTATAAAGTTGATCTAATATTTAGAACAGCAAATTATACTTTCTTTAAAATATAACCAAACACCTTATTTTAGTATTATTAAATCAGTTATCCATATAAACCAATTCTATCAGCTTTGTTTTACATAATGCTAATTTAAATTTAGCTGAGCATATGAGGATTGCTTATGACAAATATGACTTATGGTGCCATAGGGGTATGTTTCGTTGATAGTCTCATTATTATAGTAATTGATTTAGTCATAATATCAGTATTTTATTGAAAATCTCATCATTGATTTTGAAAAAAAAATTGGGTATTTCATAACTCCTCTGATGAGGAAACGGGTCACTAAGAACATGAGGAATCAAAGATTTCTTCCGAATAAAACTTCAACAATATTATCAATAACTCTATGACTGCTTGGCTCAAGCTCTTTGCAAGGATTCTTTTCTACATATTTCTTCCTCAATCCTTGTTATAAGACTGTTCATCAGTTTAAGTATTACTTAATCTTTTTAAATTAATTGGATCTTATAGGTTACCTGGGACGTGAGATGTTTTTATGTGATTTTAACATTATTATTTGAATGTTCTGATCTATTAATACATAAGTTCTATGCAAATCTTTTTCGTAAATCCAATTACTAGTCCTTTGAAACTCCGTTTCTGCACCACTGACTTGTTTTAGTCACTAATTTAGAACCCGCGCGGGTGTGTGAGCTACCACATCAACGTAAATATGAGTTATTTATCGGGCATGTATCTTACATAAAACCCTTTTGTACTAATTCCTAAAAACATAGACCATAATATATATAAACCCACTTACAGCCTAAAACAAATCTACAAGAGCAAACATAACCAACAATCCAACCCATACACTGCAATATAATAACTTAGCAGTTTCTTCAGCCAATGCCCTTATTTCTGTAAACTAGCCTTCATTCTTGTGCGTGTCGAATCAGCCATCAGTACTTCTAGCAAAGAGACAGGATGATGCTAATTCAGCCCTCCCAAAGAACTCATTGCCTTTCACCTTCAGTCTGACACACTGTTAACTCATCACTGATCAAACAAATAAAATCCGAGCATGACTACCCGATTATTTAAGAGATAAGATCTTTAGTAAGCTAAGATGGTTTTTGTAAAAATTACAAGAGGGAATCATCACAATTGAAAAGACATGGGTAAGTATATCATCCCTGAAAAATATTTCCAATCATAAAAAGTTTATACGGTAAAATCAGGTACAACATATCTTTCAACTGAAGAGTAACCAAATGAGACAAAGTCTCAGTAACACTTATTCTTCCTATACTGTCTATATGCATAAGTGTTTGTTAATACAATTAAGTGGAGTATTTAACAATAATTAAACATCACAAATACAAAAGAAAAACATCGAATAATAAAATTTTATTACATGTATCATCACGTTCCTCAATACTCAAAGATTGAAACCATATATGGACATTGATACAACCAGAATTTGCATGCATCACCAAATATTTACACGTTATGCAAATAATCCTCTGAAGAGGGTAACACACACTTTGTACCCGACGGAAGCCACCGAAACCAGACTTCACCGTCGTCACAAGATATGATGGAACCAAAATCCTCTAACCGTGAGCCACCGAAACCAGACTCCACGGCCCGACAGAAGCCAACGAAACCAGACTTCACTATCAGTAAGTCCATACAGGACATAAACCCAAAAGGTAACCCGATGGCCTTCGGGCACCTCATCACGTGAAGGGGGTGAAACCACACTTATACCAGGCGCCAATACCAACAAACAACAATATACATGTTACTTCGACTAGAATGATCATGTACAGGCTGGTTATTAAATACAATATGTCATCTACCACAATTAATCATACATATTCAAGTGCAACCACGCATATGTATAATAATGATCTTTATCAACATACAATTTTCACATCAAATAAGATCCACTATATACTATTTCCACATAACAGAGTGGTAAAATAAACGTTCACCGTTACCCATTTAGTATGGCATGCTAGCCCCAAGCTCTACAACCAACCAGTAGTGGAGTTTCCCGACTCATCATACAATAATTAGAGACAAGGAAGTGGTTACCTTATGGAGTAGTTAAGTATTACCACAAAAGCTATCCCGGTGCTCTACAAACCTGGATTAAAATCAAAATACTCCCTAAAGATGTAATTTAGACTGAAAATAACAACAACAATAGGAGAATTATCGCCACAAGCCGTCACTCTTTCTCTCTCTCTCTCTCGCTGAATGTATGTGTGTGTACTGTGCAGAAACAATGAGATTTTGGGGTATTAAATAAACCCCTTTTCCATGGGCCCCACGGCTCCTATAAGACATGATTTATCATATAGGGAGCTAAAAAATAAACCCCTATTTCGTGGGCCCCACGGCTCCACTGAAAATAACTGGTTGTATGTCATTTTATTATCATACAATATATATATATATATGTGTGTGTGTGTGTATGTATAGTTTTATTATAAAAAAAATCTAAGTATGGCCTGGATCTGAACCTACAAAATGTCTACAAAAGCCTAACCTATTTCCATCCCAAATAGTTTATCAAGGGTATGGATTAATCTGAATTGAGTTGGGGTGGTGGTGAACAGTGTCGCTTTGTTTTGTCTTGATTTCGCATATAAATGGGGGAAAAGGAATAAAAAAAGACAAAGCACTAGTTTGTTTGAAAAAATTCAAATACTCCTTGTACTTTGAAAAAAAATAATTATAACTAAAAAGTATGGTTTTTTCCAAGTTACCAAAACTCCCTTATATATATATGTGACAAAATTAATTAGTAACTTAAAAAATATAATTATCCAATAAATTACTGAACCATCGTATACATTAGGGGTGTCTAGGGGTGGAAACAGGTCAGGCCCTTAACAGGGGCCTTAGGCTTGGCCTATTTCAGGCCTATCCAAGCCCAGGCCTAATAGGCCATAGGCCCAGGCTTATGCTTTTTTTAAAGCCTATTTTCCTAAACAGGCCAGATCCAGGCCTTTTAAAAAAGCCTATTAGGACTAACAGGCCGGCCAAGGCCTGCTATACATTTTTTAAGAAAAGAATTAGTAACATTATATTTGTACCCTTGATTTGAAATAAAATTACACATATATGTATCTAGGGTATTTTTTTTCACTCACCCTCACTTTTCACTCTATCTCACCGTTTTCCTTTTCTCCTTCTTGTTGAGGATGCAAATCCATCACCTTAGAACCAATACATCCATCTTCTCCTTTTCCTTTCCCATCTCTACCATCACTTTTCACTTTATTTTTGTTGGTTGTATCAGACTACTAGTTTTGTTTATATTTATTTGCTTTGTCTTTTAGACTCTTATTGTTTTGTATCAGATTTGTGTTCTTACATTACTGAGTATCATACTATTGCTGAGTAAAAAAAATGTACTTTTAGATTTTTTGAATCATAGGCCTGTCTTAAACTTGTTAGGCTGCCTATTGATAACAGGCCTTTTAACAGGCTTCAGGCCAGGCCTGGTCTTTGAACAGGCCAGGCCTAGGCTAAAAAAAAAGGCCTACTACAGGCCACAGGCCAGGCTCAGGCCAATAAGCTACATAACAGGCCAGGCCCATTTATGGTCAAGCCAGGCCAGGCTTGGACTATTTCCACCCCTAGGGGTGTCCAAACCCGGGATCGGGACCGGGAACCCCCATTCCCGGATCCCGGTCCCGGAAGGTGGCCGGGATCGATATTGGATCCCGGTCCCGGTCCCGGGATTTCCCAGTAACACCGGGACCAGGACCGGGATTTCCCGGTTTTGGGGGGAAAAGAGGTGAAACCATAAAGAATTCATGACAGACTAGAAGGTGAAACCGCCACAAAAGAATCCGTAAATTGAGTGTGAAATGTGTGGTATACAGATGGAGAGCTTATAGTTATACTACTGCACCAAGCATGATGATAAGATCTTCCTACACATTGCTGGAAGCTTGGAATATTCTGGAAATAAGCGCACAATAAAACAAATACACACACATCCTTCCTACAAGATGGACATGCTGAATTCAAACTTGCCATTCATTGTTGAGTAATAATCTGATCAGTGACTAGAGGGTGGAGGCGCATAAGAAAATAACCATGACTTGAGCATCAGCCACATCTCGCACCACTCTGGGGAGAAAAGCTAGAGGCGCTGCATTTTTTTTTTTTGGCCATTGAGGCGCCGCATAAGATGAATGATCAGTGACTAGAGAGGGTGGAGGCGCATAAGAAAATATAAAGCTAGGGCATCACATAATTGGGCTTGGGCTTAAGTTGGGGTGGGTTTTATTTTTGTATGTTAAAAACCTTGCAAACCTCTTGGACACATAACAAGCATAAAAACAAAAAAAAAATTACATATGGGACCGGGACCGGGATTCCCGGCCCCTTTCTCGGATCCCGTCCCGGTCCTGGAAATTTCCAGGTCCAGGTCCGGTACTTTCCGGGACGGGAAATTCTCGGCCTAAACTTTCTGGGACCGGGACGGGAAAGCTGGGACCTGGATGACATGGACACCCCTAGTATACATGCCAAAATCAATTGTGGATAAAAATTTATAGCTATTTGATGGTTAAAAAGAATTATAGCTACCCCATCCGGCTATTAATATAAGATCAATTTTCTATTGCAATTTACACTATAAAGTTGATCTAATATTTAGAACAGCAAATTATACTTTCTTTAAAATATAACCAAACACCCTATTTTAGTATTATTAAATCAGTTATCCATATAAACCAATTCTATCAGCTTTGTTTTACATAATGCTAATTTAAATTTAGCTGAGCATATGAGGATTGCTTATGACAAATATGACTTATGGTGCCATAGGGGTATGTTTCGTTGATAGTCTCATTATTATAGTAATTGATTTAGTCATAATATCAGTATTTTATTGAAAATCTCATCATTGATTTTGAAAAAAAAAATTGGGTATTTCATAACTCCTCTGATGAGGAAACGGGTCACTAAGAACATGAGGAATCAAAGATTTCTTCCGAATAAAACTTCAACAATATTATCAATAACTCTATGACTGCTTGGCTCAAGCTCTTTGTAAGGATTCTTTTCTACATATTTCTTCCTCAATCCTTGTTATAAGACTGTTCATGAGTTTAAGTATTACTTAATCTTTTTAAATTAATTGGATCTTATAGGTTACCTGGGACGTGAGATGTTTTTATGTGATTTTAACATTATTATTTGAATGTTCTGATCTATTAATACATCCGTTCTATGCAAATCTTTTTCGTAAATCCAATTACTAGTCCTTTGAAACTCCGTTTCTGCACCACTGACTTGTTTTGGTCACTAGTTTAGAACCCGCGCGGGTGTGTGAGCTACCACATCAACGTAAATATGAGTTATTTATCGGGCATGTATCTTACATAAAACCCTTTTGTACTAATTCCTAAAAACATAGACCATAATATATATATAAACCCACTTACAGCCTAAAACAAATCTACATGAGCAAACATAACCAACAATCCAACCCATACACTGCAATATAATAACTTAGCAGTTTCTTCAGCCAATGCCCTTATTTCTGTAAACTTGCCTTCATTCTTGTGCTTGTCGAATCAGCCATCAGTACTTCTAGCAAAGAGACAGGATGATGCTAATTCAGCCCTCCCAAAGAACTCATTTCCTTTCACCTTCAGTCTGACACACTGTTAACTCATCACTGATCAAACAAATAAAATCCGAGCATGACTACCCGATTATTTAAGAGATAAGGTCTTTAGTAAGCTAAGATGGTTTTTGTAAAAATTACAAGAGGGAATCATCACAATTGAAAAGACATGGGTAAGTATATCATCCCTGAAAAATATTTCCAATCATAAAAAGTTTATACGGTAAAATCAGGTACAACATATCTTTCACTTTTCTTAAGAAATCCAATCTGATGTAGATGGAAAAAAATGGCTTCAACAACCCTGGATTTCTGGATTAACCAAGCCATCTCCTACTTCATTTATCAGTATAAAATTATCCCAAATGATTGCGAATCTGGTCTGCAACAATCTTCAGCCTATCTTCACCTTACCTCTGCAGAAACTTACCCCCCACACATCTATTTAAATACTCCCTCCAGTCCTAATTATAAGACCACTTTGACTTTTTTGACTTTTTTTTTCAATCCAAAAAAATAGCAGTTTCAGTCCCAAAAAAATAATTTTTTTTGCAAAACTAATTTATTCTACTTATAAACTAACCTATAATCTAATTTTATATGACATATGTTATAATTAAGTGGTCTAATTTGCTTCCTTAACTTCCACAAAAAAAAGTCAAAGTGGTCTTATATTTAGGACCGGAGGGAGTACATTATCAATCTGGCCAAGTCAACTAAAATAGTTCGCAAGTACCGTAAGACACGGGAAGTAAAGAATGGGCATGGGTGAGAGTAATAGGCAGCGGTGAAACACATCAACGATGGTTACTGAAATTACAAAAGGATTCTCATGGAACAAATAAGGAAGATGAGAAATAAGCACCCGATATATAATTAATTTGGCTAGTTTGATATCAATCAGAAACATAATATAAAATACTAAATTCAAAAATTAAAGAATGAGAAAGTTGGAGGAGTTGCAAATATATTAAAGGACAAGTGTAGAACTCAACACCTAGCGGGTATAAAAGCAGATAAAACATAAATGCAAAAGATGGTTGAGAGGATTCAAGGTCATTGAATAAGGTAGAGAGATGACACGAAAAAGCAGAGAAAGAGGAGGACCACAGTTTTATAGTGTTCCACAAAGCGCTTGCACTCACCACGATAGAAAAACGATCGTCCTTCTTCCCACGATGTTGCCATGTTAGAAAAACTGTTTAAAAACAAGCGCGCATGGGGAAGGGAAACATGGATGATAGCAAAACCATAGGATGAGGTTGCCACATGTCGTACTGGTAATTGTGGAGAGCGGCACACAATGAGTATGGACAGATGACAAACAGGAGGGATACTTGCTGTGTCCCAATTATAAAAGTAATAGATGTAATCAGTCAATCACTTGTATCAACAATGCACTATTTCTTGTGCTCTGGAAAATGCACTGTTCTAGAGCTTCTTTCTTTATCTTCCCCTTTTTTAAGAAAAACTTCCAAAATTTGGAATCAACATGATTATACCATCATGAAATATGCCACATAACCTCTCCATTTTTCTTAGAAGAAGCCCCAGTGAGGCCAATCCCATAATTTAGCTCTGCATTGTCACATTTAATTTGCTAATATTGAAGATTGAGTCTCACAGGCGGGCGCATGCACACACGCGCACACATATACAAATCAACCTGAGGTCAGTGATATGGAATAATACCTGTGTGGATTGATTTCCACCAAAGAAAAAATAAATCAATAAATAACTTCAATATTGGAGATTGAGTCTTTAACACAAAAATGACTAAGAACAGCAGAAATAATATATACACATAGGTATACCAACAACCAGTGATATGGAATAATAAGTGTGTGGGTTCATTTCCATACAAAAAATAATTGGATAGAGTAAATGCTTAATAAAAGAGTGGGTCAATGCCCTTCAATAAATAAAAGCATTAGCGTTGTTCGCTAAACAAAAATCTCAAATAATCCACACACTAGAAACTAAATAGTATGGTTAAAGAAGTACAAGCATAATAGAAAGGTCAAACATGGAAGAAACATTTGGTATTACATAACAGCATTCTTCAAACATGGATGTCGTCAATTGGTACAAGACTTTCCGCATAGTCGAAAATCTGAGCACTATTGCTAAGTTTTGGGATAGCAAACACTTTGAATTCATCCATAGCAATGTTGCAAAAAACAACTTTTCCTTTCTGATTCTCTTGCTCAAGGTTTTCAGATAATGAGTTGACACTGCACACTATTTGATCTCTCCAAACAATCTGGGGACTAATGCTGAACCTATATGGATTGGGTCTGCTAGTATATAACTTAGTCCAACTCCATCTCTCCCTAGATGGATCTGTATCTGTAGATTCCTCCAACACCCACAAATCAATAATATATGATCCAGAACTTTCAAACACAGTGCGACAAAGCATAGCAGGTTTGTCCTTATACATAGTAAAGCCTATTGAAACGTGATTCAAGGGAAAGGGTCAAATTAGGAGATGGTATCAATGTGAACACTTCCATCGCTATATCAAATGAAACTATCACACTATGACATTCATTCTCCTCCTCACCTTCCTTTAGCCCAAACCAAAAGATAGCTCCATTACCAGTGACACCGCCTCGCCCACTAACATATACACCCTCTAAGTTCCCCAACCCAACTTTTCTCCATATCCCTGTCCTTAATGTATACACTTCCACTTGAACAGCATAATCATCAGACATGAAAAGTTTCACAATTTTGTAATCATTAACAACTGGGCTGAACCCGAATCCAACAGAAAAATTCCTAGCCTTACAAGTGTAACGAGATTCAGGGACTTGCCTCAACTCTCTAATAGAAGGATTCCACAACCAAAGCAATGTTGAGATCTACCAATGAGTTCCACACAAAGCAGGCCGTTACTAGAATAAACCCTACTAGACATTAAAGAATGAATGACTTGTGAGTTCTGAAACTCAAGGACTTGCATCTCACGATTGAGCAAACACAATTTCCAAGGATTAGACTTGGAGATGATACTGTCAACAACAAGTAAAGGGTTTTTCTGAGTGGAATTGTGGAGGTGTTCTGCAATGAAAGATGGGGTTTTGAACAGATTATTCCAATGCTTACACACACATTGAAATCGAATTAGGGATTTTACCGGAAGGCGTTGAAGAATATTTGTGATGACTTCTTGGGGAAGATATGGGGCGTCGTTCTCCATTACCGTCCGCTCCATGGTGATCGACTCCATCACAGATGAAAAGCGGTTTAGAAGATGCTTGAAGATTTATAAATATTTAAGTTTACTTTCAAATTTGTTTCTAAATTTATGCATTCTTTTACGCGATCGTTTCATTACGCGATACAGTGAAGGAGTAGTTCATGGTGGTTTCATGTTTAATATTGGGAGAGGAGGGTGTTTCGCTGCTGAGCTTTGGGGTATATTATTTGGTCTGAGGTGTAGTTGGGATATGGGTGTTCGTAGAGTGTGTGTTGAAACAGATTGCCTCGAGGCGGTGGAGTTCTTTGAAGATGTGGCCATGGAATCTAATGACAACTTTCAGTTCTGGGAGGAGATCAGATTCATGTTAAGGAGGGATTGGGAGGCGCATATCAGTTGGTGTCGCAGAGAAGCTAATAGAGCTGCAGATTGTTTGGCAAAGCAGGCTTTGAGTTTAGGAGCTGGTTTATTTCATTTTACTGATGTGCCAAATGTAGTAGCTGAAATTATTGAGCAAGAGAGGTTGCTGTCATAAGCGGTATTCACTTTCGTCCCGTTCCGACCGTACCGTTCTGATCCCGATCATTGTGGGACGGGATTTTTTCGTACCGAAAATATATGGGACGGAACAACAGCGGGACGGGACAAAATTATCAATGGGATGGGACGAGACACGGGACTAGCACTGTTCCGTACCGTCTTTTTGTCCCGTCCCGAATATTTATTTTTAAAAGATATAATTATTATATTTTATGTACATATTCCTCCCACCTACTGTTAATAAATATTAATTTTTTTCTAATTAGCATTTATTCAATAAATCCAAGCTCATATGTAATTTAATACTTAACCGATAAAGCAGGTCAAATGGTTGAGATGCATAAAATTTATAATAGATTTAAAAAACAATAATTATTCAATGTTCGTATTTGAAATATAATCTTATTTAAATTCAAATTTGAACTATTAGTTTTTTATCATCTTATTTTAGTATAATTTGTTATTATAAGATATTATTAGTTGGAGTATTAATAGGTCAACAAACAATATCTCAAATTTGTCAAAATACAATTAATTATTATAAACTGTTATTAATTAGAATATTAATATATTTCTCATGCATCACTGCATTCCACATGGGGAGAATATTATAGTTATTTGTATAATAAAACATTCTCATATTAAATTTATTTTTATCATTAATACAAAATAACAGAAATATTTAATACCCTAAAATATCTCATATATCTTAACAAAATTTTATCAAAATATCTAACTTTTTTATTAATGATACAACTAATTTATTTTAATATAGATATTATTTATATGAAAATATATTATATTTTAAATACAAAATAAATATCTAAGTAACCCATCAAACAAGTCAATGTTTTTTTTAAAAAGCGGGACATCCCGATTCCGTCCCGATCCCGTTCCGATCCCGATGGGACGGGACAAGACAGGTAATAGGACGGGACACGGAACAAGCCCGTCCCGTCCCGTTCCGACCCATGAACACCTAGTTTATGCAGTAACTCTGAGCATTTGTAAAAAAAAAACTATTATTTTTTACTTTTTTACTTTTTTATTATTTCTATTTCATCATATATGATTTGATCCCTAATTTAATTCAGGTGAAAGAGTCTCTAATTTTAATGGTTATTTTACATATTAGAAATAAATTTTAAAATCTTGGTAATGAGTTAACATAATAAAAGACTTAAAATGGTAAAATTAATACATATGGTACTTTTCTGAAAAGGAACATAGAGATATGACCAAATATGTTGGGAAAAAAAATAACGGCTTTAATCTCAAATGCAAATTTAAATAATTCCCTCTCAAAAAAAAAAATCCTTAATTATCGGCATTGTCTATCATTATTTTAAGGAGGAATACATAATTTGTTTTCTAAATTTGACTGCTGTTGGTTAAAAAAAATTTGAGCTGTGCTATTGGGCCCGTTTGGTATGAGGAGGGTATGAAGGAAATTGGGGGGGGGGGGGGGTAAATTCTTTTTACTTAAATTCACAAAAATTATTGAAAAGGGGTTAAAAGTTTTTAGTTAGTATTTCTCACTCTTTTATTTTACATCTTATATTTCTTACAATATCATAACAATTAACAACACTCTTTCAAATTTTAAAAATTCAACCCACAAAAATTTCCCCTATCTCCCCTCATCAAGCACAACCTAAAGTTAAGCTAATACGAATTACGTACTTCTCAAAAGTTCTTTTGCTTTTAAATACCTTTCGATTACTTGACACTGATCTGGCAACAAAAAAAGAAAAAAAAGAAAAGATTACTTGACACTGATGAAAGGGAAAAAGACAAATAAATACCCTCCAATTTGTAAAATCTCATTAACAACTTCATGATAGGTATTAACAACTTCATGATAGGTTGTTGTGTTGTTAATACCTATCATGAAGTTGTTAATTGGATTTTATAAATTGGAGGGTATTTATTTGTCTTTTTTCCCTAATAAAAGTCTATATAGGTTATTTTCCAAACAACTTTCAATTTATAGCAAACTGTAACTATTTTTAAAACTGTATTTAAAAACATTGGTATGTTAATGGATAAAATACGGATTTGGTTCTTTCCCTCATTATCTTTTTGCTCATCTCTCTGTACACTATTACTATCATTAGATCCACAAATAAATGGCTGAGTTTCAATATATTTTAATAATATTAATTTTTTAGGTAATTTTTTGAAGTATCCAAATTAAATTTTAGGCGAAATTAATATTTTAATCTTTCAACTTTTAACCCATTTATAACTCAATACCTCAAGTATGTGTCACATGGGCCATCAACCTCTTGCATTGCAAGATCATCATGTCCCTTTTCCAATCTATAACTATGGGTCTTCTGTCATCATGGCCATTGAATGAGATCCTTCCGAAGAACTCTTCAACATGCTTCCATTTTCATCCCTCTTATTTCTAGAATCAATTTTTTTTATCTATAATCAATTTTAACTGTTTGAATAATCATACTAAAAACAAATGAGAGAGAGAGGCATGAAGACGCTTTATTTTCTACCTTAAATGTGTGGAAGTTGCTCACCAATTCAAACTCGCCATTTATTTCTTCATCATATTCCTATGGAAATATTTTCAAAGCCACAATCCAGAATCAACCTCCTCTATTTACTTTATTTACTTGTTGTCTCTCTTCTTTGCTCATCGCTAATGTCCAGACGAATCCATGGAAGATTTGCCTCCTCCTCCTGGGTTTCACTTCTAAATGATAGGAAGAGCTAGAAGTCTAGAACAGAGTAATAGTATATTAAACTTTTTAGCATTGTCAAAAACAGAGTAGCTCATCTTCTGTTTACTGGGATAAGAGAAAAGCCAGAGAAGGCATACCCACTCTGGATCCTAGGTGGAGCTGTGTTTGAAGCTTTTGAAGGGTTTTTTGTCATATAAGAATGAGTGAAAGATGACAAGGATTGTAATAAAATAAAAAGTGAAAAGATGCTAAACTGAGTTTTGCAAGTTGAAAATTCAAGGACTGAGTCATGTCCAATCACAATTGACGGATTGAGTTATACTTAAATTTATTTATTTATTTTTATATAATATTAATCATAATTTTGGCAATGTGGAGAGATCCAATTCCAACAAAGTACTATATAATGTGTCAATGTTCCTATTCATTTATAATTTTGAGGCGCTGTTATATTTTTTTCATAAGGAATCTTGATAAAGGATAGGATTCTTTAGCCCTTATTAAAAATGTTTATTTTTTATTATTAAAAAAAGAATGTTTATTTTATTCATGTTGGGTAACAAATAACCTGGTTGAACAACAAAAAGGCAACAAATAACCTGGTTGAACCAAAAAAGGAAAAAAATAACCTGGTTGAACAAACTAAAAAAAAATAATAGTAACAAATAACCTGGGATCCTAGATCTCCTTACCATGACTATATTCAAGCTAATTACTGTCTGAACCCATTAATGTGTAAGCGATTCTATCGTCGTTCCAATTTCCAACCATAGTATTGTCTCTTTTAATTTTTTTGACATAACCATATTCAAATTTGACCTAACAATATTTATTAAAAAAATTCCTTTTGCATTTTACCTCATACTTTTTTGACATATTTGAGACGGGTTCAAACGTTTAATCTATATATAAACATATCTCACCACCCTCAAAGTGAGGTCAAATGTAATGAAAGATGTCAATTCCCAAAAATACGAAATCTAGATAAATGGTAAAGTCAAGTGATCCTCACATTTAAATGCGTTATTGAACTAAGAAGAATAAGCATATTCATATGTTTAAAAAAAAAAAACAGGTTGTATAAATATATATATATATATATATATATATATCTCATTATGGTTTCCTTGATATTTGTTTTAGGAGATTAATCATAAAACTTCTTATCTGTGATAGGATACAAGGAGAGAGAACTACTCATGTGAAGCATTTAAACCCAGAATGAACATTTAAACTTAACTCCAATGTTTTTGAAGGTCTAATACAATTATATGACCAAGAAGGAGTCCAATGGTGATTGACTTGTTAAAAGAGAATTATTATTCATCTTCATATGACTGTCCATTTAAGTACAAAATGAAGCCTATATAAATAGGCGACAATAGAATCCAAAACCTAAGACATAAATGCTAATGAATGATGCCATAATGATGATTGATTAAATTGATTGGCATCATTCAATCCTGAAGGGAATAGGAAATTACTTAAACTTGAATTAAAAGTAATCTACCCAAGAAAATAGGAAATTAAAATAAACAATTTTAGAATAGGAAATTATAGTAGCCTTCTAGAATAAGCATTGACCTAAATGCCTTATCTAATGGAAATAAAACAAGAAACTTCCTAAAAATAAAAATCAATCAAATTAAATGCATAATAGAGCCTTCTTGGTACTTCTTGAATGATATTGGAACTTCCAAACGGGTCTTCATTTTACTATTGATGTGCATATTCTTGTATGAGCTTTTAAGACATTCATATGGGCTTGAATATAATTAAATCACATTTAGGAACTCCCATGGCCCATTACTTAATGCATTTGGGCTCCAATTTGATATATTACAGCTCCATTGGACTCCTCTTTGGTCATATAATTGTATTGGGCCTTCAAAAACACTGGAGTTGAGTTCGAATGCTCCTTTTGGGTTTAAATGCTTCTCATGAGTAGTTGTCTCTCCCTGTATCCTATCAATCTGTCACTCTATTAAATTTACCAAGAGCGTGTAGGGAATGCTTATGACAAATATGACTTATGGTGTCATAGGTGTATGTTTCGTTGATATTCTCATTATTATAATTGATTTAATCATAATATCAGTATTTTATTGAAATTTTCAAAATTGTTTTTAAAAAAATTGGGTATTTAACAACACTTCTCTGATGAGGAAAAGGGTCACTAAGAACATCTGGGAAGTCAACAACTTCTTCCAGATAAAATATCAACAATATTATCAACAACTCTATATATCTATGACTGTGTGGCTCAAGCTCATTGCAGGGACTCTTTTATACGTATTACTTCCTCAATCCTTATTATAAGACTGTTAACGAATTTATTTTTAAGTTACTTAATAATTTGAAATTAGTTAATTGGATCTTATTGGAGATAGTAAGATGTTTTTATGTGATTTTTTTTACCTGTTGTTTTTATGTGATTTTAACATTACTATTTGAATTTCCTTGATTTATTAATATGCGTTTTATTCAAATTGAAAAAATTAATCATTTGATCTTCATAGTTTCACCGAGTTTGTAGCTCAATCTTCATACTTAAATTCGTCGCGACTCTGTCCTTATACCTTTCTCAGTTATCTCCATCCATCCTTATTTATTTTTGAGAAAATGATTGAGTCCCTTGGAACTTGTCCCCTATAGTTCGCTGGATGCCACATCTGACTAAATAATCTCACAATGTTAAATTTTTTTTTTTTTCTTTTTTTACAAAGCCTAGATCCCTAACCCCCTTCTTCAATCTTCATCGGCTTCCCTCTCCAAAAGCTTCATCTTCATTGCCCACAAACCTCCAACGGGAATCCCCCCACATCATCAGGCATCTGCATCCAAGACGCTCTTTCCCGAATCCACGAATTCATCCCCACTTCATATTCATCTCCTATGAACCTCCACCAGGAACCTCCTCCCCAGGCGACTGTCTTACCTCATCACCACCACATCTTTGTGCTATTTGCCCACTCCACATCTTCATCAGTTTTCGAAAAAATATGGGCTTGACTGCAACCGATATATATATATATATATATATATATTTTTTTTTTGCATCAAAATTCTATGTTGGGTTGTGCATTAAACTTATTCTTAGTTTTTAACTTTCCAGTCAACAATCTCACTTGGTGGCAAATTTTTGTTCTACTCAAGATTTTAGTTTTTTAATCATTGATTTGTCCTTTCGGTGGAATCTAGGTTAAAAAAAATGGAATTTCGAACCAATTTGTTTGTCATATCCGAATGGAAAAAGAACAATGAGAGAAAATAACATGTTTGGCCCAAGAACATCAAGTGTCAATAATGGAGGAACGAGTGAGCAATCGGATCCAAAGAAGATTGCTAGAAGATAAACGAACAAATGAGAGAGGAGAGGAAGGGATATGAAACTTGGAGTAGAGCTGGGAATTCGGGCGGGCCCGTTTAAGCCCGTGAGCAAAAATGTACCCATTTATTGAAGCCCGGCCCTTAAGAGGTCGGGCTCGGGCCGGCCCGACGGGCTTTCACTTTTTTTTTTTTATATTTTAGTGAAAGGCTTTGGCTTTTTTTAATAAATGAAATTGCAATGCGAAAGTATTAAAGAAACAAATATGGGTAATTGAAAATAAATTGTGCAACAAAGTCAAGTGAGATAATTTGTCAAAAATGGTATATGTAAAACTTAAACGGGAAGAACATGATAAATTTATGTGGTTTCCCAATTAATAATAGCAAATTGGCAATGTTACACAAATAATTAATTAATTATTAGATAAAGACAACAAAAGCAAAGATACATCACAATTCAAAAAATGAGATTAAATAGAACAGAAAAAAGTAGTCAAGAAAATTGAAAAGGAAAAGAAGAGCATGTGACATGAAACAATAATTCATTACTCCAAATATTAGACAATAAAAAAATAATGGACCAAGCATAAATAAAAAACATAAATATGATCCATAAGTAGCAAGTCTAGAATTAGAAGTCATACATCACATACAATTACATAGAATATTAAAATGTTTCATAAGGACATAATGTTCTCATGACACAACACATTTAAAAAAACTAGTTCACACACCACAAAATAAACCAATACATAATAACATAGTACAATTTTTCTTTTAATTTTTATTACCTGAAAAAAAAAGAGAGAGAAGCTTAGACGGGCTTAAACGCGGGCCGGCCCGTCAAAGCCCGCGGCCCGACGGGCTAGCCCATTTAAGCCCATTACCCTTTTTTGCCCCAAAAATCAAAGCCCGAGCCCGAGGCCGATTGGCTCGGCCCGAATTCCCGGCTCTAACTTGGAGGGACAAACAACAGGAGAGGTAGATCAGTGATTGAATATGGGGACAACAAATGAGTGAGATTGATCGAGATCATGGTTCTGGTTTGAAAGATTGCTGATGACGTATTGCAGGAAAGAACATCACCTGTGGTGATGATGCGGGAAAGAGTATCGCCAGCGTGGAGGTAGGTCGCCGGTGGAGCTTCCTCGGAGATGCTGAAGACAAAGATAAAGATGGACCGGGAGAAGAAGCCGATGAAGCACACTATTCTCCTTTACTTCTTTTTTTTTTTAAGTAAAACAATTGACTTTTTATATAATCAGATGCGTCGGTGGTTTGAGCACGTTCAAAGAAGACAATTAAATGATTGGTAAGGAGAGTTAATCAAATAGTGTGGAGTTCTCTCAAAAGAGGGAGAGGGAGATTGCAGAGAACTCTAAACAAGTTATTCAACGAGGTCTTCTAATCAATAATTTATCACAAAATATGGCTATTGATAGAGCATATTGACGTCGTATGCAGTAGACCCTACATAATGGAATAAAGGTTTTGTTAATATTGTTTCGTTCAAACTACTCATGTAGCATTTAACCAAGATGTTTAACATCATTGGTGACTTGTAGGATGATTTCCAATAGATTCGGTCACTTTATAAAAAACAAGGACGGATGGAGATGACTGTGAAAACTATAAAGACCGAGTTGCAACGAGTTAAAGTACAAGGACCGAATTGCAAACTTGATGAAACTAGAAGAACCAAATGATTAATTTTCCCATCCAAATTTTTTGCAAATCCAATTACTGGTTCTGTGAAACACCCTTTTTGCACCACTGTCTTGCTTTAGTCATCTGATCCCTCAATCACTTGAATCAACAATGCACTATTTCTGGTGCTCTGGAAAATGCACCGTTCTGGAGCCTCTTCCTCCATCTTCCCCTTTTTTTAAGAAAAAACTTCCAAAATTTGGAATCAACATTATTATGCCATCGTGAGAGATGCCAAATAACCTCTCCATTTTTCTTAGAAGAAGCCCCAGTCAGGCCAATCCCAGAATTTAGCTCTGCATTGTCACATTTAATTTCCTAATATTGGAGATTGAGTCTTGAATACAAAGATGACTCAGAACAACAGAAATCACACACACACACACACACACACACACACCAACAACCAAATCAACCTGAGGTCAGTGATATGGAATAATACGTATGTGGATTTGTTCCACTATACCAAAAAAAAAAATGGAGCTTGAGTCTTAAATACAAAAATGACTCAGAACAGCAGAAAAAATATATACACATAGGTATACCAACAACCAGTGATATGGAATAATAAATGTGGATTCAATTCCACACGGAAATTAACTTGGATAGAGTAGATGCTTAACATGAGAGTGGGACAATGCCCTTCAATATAAATAAAACCATTAGCATATTGTTCGCTAAACAAAAACCTCAAATAATCCACACACTAGAAACTAAATTGTATGGTTAAAGAAGTACAAGAATAATAGAAAGGTCAAACATGGAGGAAACATTTGGTATTACATAACAGCATTCTTCAAACAGGGATGTTGTCAAGTGGTACAAGACTTTCCACATAATCGAAAATCTGAGCACTATTGCTAAGTTTTGGGATAGCAAACACTTTGAATTCATCCGTAGCAATGTTGCAAAAAACAACTTTTCCTTTCTGATTCTCTTGCTCAAGGTTTTCAGATAATGAGTTGACACTGCACACTATTTGATCTCTCCAAACAATCTGGGGACTAATGCTGAACCTATATGGATTGGGTCTGCTAGTATATAACTTAGTCCAACTCCATCTCTCCCTAGATGGATCTGTATCTGTAGATTCCTCCAACACCCACAAATCAATTATATATGATCCAGAATTTTCAACCACAGTGGGACAAAGCATAGCAGGTTTGTTCCCATACATAGTAAGCCTATTGAAACATGATTCAAGGGAAAGGATCAAATTAGGAGATGGTATCAATGTGAACACTTCCATCGCTATATCAAATGAAACTATCACACTATCACACTCATCCTCCTCCTCACCTTCTTTTAGCCCAAACCAAAAGATAGCTCCATTACCAGTGACACCGCCTCGCCCACTAACATATACACCCTCTAAGTTCCCCAATCCAACTTTTCTCCATAACCCTGTCCTAAGTGTATACGCTTCCACTTGAACAATACAATCATCAGACATGAAAATTTTCACAATCTTGTAATCATTAACAACTGGGCTGAACCCGAATCCAACAGAAAAATCCCTCGCCTTACAAGTGTAACGAGATTCAGGGACTTGCCTCAACTCTCTAATAGAGGGATTCCACAACCAAAGCAATGTTGAGATCTACCAATGAGTTCCGCACAAAGCAGGCCGTTACTAGAATAAACCCTACTCGACATTAAAGAGTGAATGACTTGTGAGTTCTGAAACTCAAGGACTTGCATCTCACGATTGAGCAAACATAATTTCCAAGGATTAGACTTGGAGATGATACTGTCAACAACAAGTAAAGGGTTTTTCTGAGTGGAATTGTGGAGGTGTTCTGCAATGAAAGATGGGGTTTTGAACAGATTATTCCAATGCTTACACACATATTGAAATCGAATTAGGGATTTTACCGGAAGGCGTTGAAGAATATTTGTGATGACTTCTTGGGGAAGATATGGGGCGTCGTTCTCCATTACCGTCCGCTCCATGGTGATCGACTCCATCACAGATGAAAGGCGGTTTAGAAGATGCTTGAAGATTTATAAATATTTAAGTTTACTTTCAAATTTGTTTCTAAATTTATGCATTCTTTTACGCGATCGTTTCATTTTAAGCTAAAGAAGGACGACAAGATTAACTACTATACTACTATTTTTATTTTCTTTTTGTTTTTTTGGCAAGGATACATAGTAACTATTATTTTTACTTTTTTACTTTTTTATTATTTCTATTTCATCATATATGATTTGATCCCTAATTTAATTCAGGTGAAAGAGTCTCTAATTTTAATGGTTATTTTACATATTAGAAATAAATTTTAAAATCTTGGTAATGAGTTAACATAATAAAAGACTTAAATTTGATCCAAAAAAAAAAATAAAAGACTTAAAATGGTAAAAATAATACATATGGTACTTTTCTGAAAAGGAACATAGAGATATGACCAAATATGTTGGGAAAAAAATAACGGCTTTAATCTCAAATGCAAATTTAAATAATTCCCTCTCAAAAAAAAATTCCTTAATTATCGGCATTGTCTATCACTATTTTAAGGAGGAATACATAATTTGTTTTCTAAATTTGACTGCTGTTGGTTAAAAAAAATTTGAGCTGTGTTATTGGGCCCGTTTGGTATGAGGAGGGTATGAAGGAAATTGGGTGGAGGGGGGTAAATTCTTTTTACTTAAATTCACAAAAATTATTGAAAAGGGGTTAAAAGTTTTAGTTAGTATTTCTCACTCTTTTTTTTTTATATCTTATATTTCTTACAATATCATAACAATTAACAACACTCTTTCAAATTTTAAAAATTCAACCCACAAAAATTTCCCCTCTCTCCCCTCATCAAGCACAACCTAAAGTTAAGCTAATACGAATTACGTACTTCTTCTCAAAAGTTCTTTTGCTTTTAAATACCTTTCGATTACTTGACACTGATCTGGCAACAAAAAAAAAAAAAAAAAAAGATTACTTGACACTGATGAAAGTCTATCTAGGTTATTTTCCAAAAAACTTTCAATTTATAGCAAACTGTAACTATTTTTAAAACTGTATTTAAAAACATTGGTATGTTACATGGATAAAATACGGATTTGGATCTTTCCCTCATTATCTTTTTGCTCATCTCTCTGTACACTATTACTATCATTAGATCCACAAATAAATGGCTGAGTTTTAATATATTTTAATAATATTAATTTTTTAGGTAATTTTTTGAAGTATCCAAATTAAATTTTAGGCGAAATTAATATTTTAATCTTTCAACTTTTAACCCATTTATAACTCAATACCTCAAGTATGTGTCACATGGGCCATCAACCTCTTGCATTGCAAGATCATCATGTCCCTTTTCCAATCTATAACTATAGGTCTTCTGTCATCATGGCCATTGAATGAGATCCTTCCGAAGAACTCTTCAACATGCTTCCATTTTCATCCCTCTTATTTCTAGAATCAATTTTTTTTATCTATAATCAATTTTAACTGTTTGAATAATCATACTAAAAACAAATGAGAGAGAGAGAGGCATGAAGACGCTTTATTTTCTACCTTAAATGTGTGGAAGTTGCTCACCAATTCAAACTCGCCATTTATTTCTTCATCATATTCCTATGGAAATATCTTCAAAGCCACAATCCAGAATCAACCTCCTCTATTTACTTTATTTACTTCTTGTCTCTCTTCTTTGCTCATCGCTAATGTCCAGACGAATCCATGGAAGATTTGCCTCCTCCTCCTGGGTTTCACTTCTAAATGATAGGAAGAGCTAGAAGTCTAGAACAGAGTAATAGTATATTAAACTTTTTAGCATTGTCAAAAACAGAGTAGCTCATCTTCTGTTTACTGGGATAAGAGAAAAGCCAGAGAAGGCATACCCACTCTGGATCCTAGGTGGAGCTGTGTTTGAAGCTTTTCAAGGGTTTTTTTCCACATAAGAATGAGTGAAAGATGACAAGAATTGTAAGAAAATAAAAAGTGAAAAGATGCTAAACTGAGTTTTGGCAGTTGAAAATTCAAGGGCTGAGTCATGTCCAATCACAATTGACGGATTGAGTTATACTTAAATTTATTTATTTATTTTTATATAATATTAATAATAATTTTGGCAATGTGGAGAGATCCAAGTCCAACAAAGTACTCTATAATGTGTCAATGTTCCTATTCATTTATAATTTTGAGGCGCTGTTATATTTTTTTCATAAGGAATCTTGATAAAGGATAGGATTCTTTAACCCTTATTAAAATTGTTTATTTTTATTATTAAAAAAAGAATGTTTATTTTATTCATGTTGGGTAACAAATAACCTGGTTGAACCAAAAAAGGGAAAAAAACCTGGTTGAACAAACTAAAAAAAAAAATAGTAACAAATAACCTGGGATCCTAGATCTCCTTACCATGACTATATTCAAGCTAATTACTGTCTGAACCCATTACCGTGTAAGCGATTCTATTGTCGTTCCAGGTTCCAACCATAGTATTGTCTTTTTTAATTTTTTTGACATAACCATATTCAAATTTGACCTAACAATATTTATTAAAAAATTCCTTTTGCATTTTACCATCATACTTTTTTGACATATTTGAGACGGGTTCAAATGTTTAATCTATATATAAACATATCTCACCACCCTCAAAGTGAGGTCCTATGGAAAGAAAGATGTCAATTCCCAAAAATAGGAAATCTAGATAAATGGTAAAGTCAAGTGATCCTCACATTTAAATGCGTTATTGAACTAAGAAGAATAAGCATATTCATATGTTTAAAAAACAGGGGGGGTATATATATATATATATATATATATCATTATGGTTTCCTTGATATTTGTTTTAGGAGGTTAATCATAAAACTTCCTATCTGTCATACGATACAAGGAGAGACAACTACTCATGTGAAACATTTAAACCCAGAAGGAGCATTTAAACTCAACTCCAATGTTTTTGAAGGCCCAATACAATTATATGACCAAGGAGGAGTCCAATGGTGATTGAGTTGTTAAAAGAGAGTTATTATTCATCTTCATATTGACTGTCCATTTAAGTACAAAATGAAGCCTATATAAATAGGCGACAAGATAACACTATAGAATCCAAAACCTAACACATAAATGCTAATGAATGATGCCATAACGATAATTGATTAAATTGATTGGCAACATTCAATCCAGAAAGGAATAGAAAATTACTTAAACTTGAAGTAAAAGTAATCTACCTAAGAAAATAGGAAACTAAAATAAACAATTTCATAATAGGAAATTATAGTAGCCTTCTAGAACAAACATTGACCTAAAGGCCTTATTCAATGGAAATAAAACAAGAAACTTCCCAAAAATAAAAATCAATCAAATTAAATGCATAATTGAGCCTTCTTGGTGCTTCTTGAATGATATTGAAACTTTCAAACGGGTCTTCATTTTACTATTGACGTGCGTATTCTTGTATGAGCTTTTAAGACATCCATATTGGCTTAAATATAATTAAATCACGTTCAGAAACTCCCATGGTTCATTACTTAATGTATTTGGGCTCCAATTTGATATATTACAGCTCCATTGGACTTCTCCTTGGTCATATAATTGTATTTGGCTTTCAAAAACATTGGAGTTGAGTTCAAACGCTCCTTTTGGTTTTAAATATTTCACATGAGTAGTTGTCTCTCCTTGTATCCTATCAATTTGTCACTCTGTTAAATTTACCAAGAGCGTGTGGGGAATGCTTATGACAGATATGACTTATGGTGTCATAGGTGTATGTTTCGTTGATAGTCTCATTATTATAATTGATTTAATCATAATATCAGTATTTTATTGAAATTTTCAAAATTGATTTTAAAAAAATTGGGTATTTAACAACACTTCTCTGATGAGGAAAAGGGTCACTAAGAACATCTGGGAAGTCAACAACTTCTTCCAGATAAAATATCAACAATATTATCAACAACTCTATATATCTATGACTGTGTGGCTCAAGCTCATTGCAGGGACTCTTTTATACGTATTACTTCCTCAATCCTTATTATAAGACTGTTAACGAATTTATTTTAAGTTACTTAATAATTTGAAATTAGTTAATTGGATCTTATTGGAGATAGTAAGATGTTTTTATGTGATTTTTTTTACCTGTTGTTTTTATGTGTTTTTAACATTACTATTTGAATTTCCTTGATTTATTAATATGCGTTTTATTCAAATTGAGAAAATTAATCATTTGATCTTCATAGTTTCACCGAGTTGGTAACTCAATCTTCATACTTAAATTCGTCGCAACTCTATCCTTATACCTTTCTCAGGTTATCTCCATCCATCCTTATTTTTGAGAAAATGATTGCACCATGTTTTTATACACTTTTCACTGATAAAATCATTGGATTATTGAATGTTCTTGGGGTAATTGCACCTAATTAGGATGAATTCTGAATTTTGCACACCTTTATTGGAGTTTGTACTAATCAAGGGCAATTTGGTCATAATTAGCATGATTTATTGATTAACCAATTTTCAAGGACATTTGATGCTACCTTGAGCCTATTTCATTTATAGATCATGGGAGAATTGAAGAAAGAGGTTGAAAATGTCAAAAATAAGCCCAAAAAGTAAATCTATCAAATTTAGAGAAAATTACGAAAATGCCACTCTTGGACTTGCGTAGCTTCTATCCTTGGCCGTGGCCTTGGTACGGCGAGGGGTAAGGCGAGGGTCCCAAAACTTGTGTAGCTTCTGTCCTTGGCCGTGGCCTTGGTACGGCGAGGGGTAAGGCGAGGGCCGGAAACCAGAAATTCTGCAGACTCATTTTTAGGGTTTCAGGGGGGTATAAATAGACCCCAAACCCCCTCCTTTCAGTTCTCCAAGCCTCCAAACACGAAAATACCTCAGTTCTCCTAGGGTTCCATCATCTATCCTCATTCTCCATTCAAATCCTCTCATCCCTACTCATCTCCACCTCAAATTCCACTGATTTTCTTGTTCTTTCCCTTTCTAACTTCCATTTCCACTCCAATTTTCCCTCTATCTTTCTCACTCATGGAGGCTGTCATCATGGGTCCTCTTGGGCTCGAGTTTGAAGACATGAGAGGCTAGAATCTTGGTGCTTTGGTGGTGTGAAGGTGGCTTGAGCTTCAATGGGCGAAATAGGGGAGTTATTTGTTTCCTCATGCTCTTTTCCTTATGTATTGAGTTTTGTGGTTGCATTTCTCTTGTATATTTGGATTGGAGACATGTTTTTCCTCTTTCATTGTCTTTGAATTGGAATATTTGTGTTGGATATTGAGTTATGTTAATTGAATGATGTCTATGTTTGAATTTCCTATTGGGTTTGTGATGCTATATGATTTTTAGTGGTTGCTAGATTGTGTAGCTTAATTTATCCAATTGAATGTTGTGGTTGCACATTCTCGAGAGGAATCGGTTTTCAAAACTCATATTCCAACACACACCAAGCGGAGCCTAACACTAACCCTAAGTAATGGCTAAGAAAGTGGTTGCTTGATTAGTCATTAATTAGGGCTAGTGGACCCCTAGTGGTTGCTTGGGGATTTTTCAATTATACTTGGCGCATCTTTTAACTCCCAATATCAATTTTAATGAAGCATGAGAGCCACCGAAACACTACCAAAGCCCATTTTATAAATTCCCTTAATCCAAACCCTTTTCTCCCTTTTAATCAAAAGAAAATTACAAAAACAAGTAATAGCAATTATCAATAGTTTTATTAAATAATTTCCAAAATCCAACCCCCATACCTTTTATTGTTTCAATTACATTTAGTTAGCTCAGGTAGTTTAGAAGGACTCCTCAAGTGAAACGATCCGGGATTGTGCCACTTTACACAATCCTTGGTAATTATTGTAATTTTAACCCCAATGTGTAAGGAAAAGGTTAAATTAGGAACCCGGAATTCAGAGAGAAGAAACACTCTCTTGATGTGGTTATCTGCCGTATCAAAAGATGATAGGTGTTGGTGTGTTTTCCCCATCAGAAAACCCCCTTTATATAGATAACCTAGATATGAAAACCCTAACCTTTGACTATTGGGCCTAATGTTGACTACGGGCCACCTAAAGATATTATTAATTATTAAATCCTAAATATATCTAATGTGATAATATAATAATACTAATAATATTAATAATATTCTAACATTCTCCCACTTGGCCCGTACTCTGTATGTCAACTGTTCCCTTTAGTCAAATCAATTAAGGTCATACTGCAAGAATCATGGCGATAAGTCTTTTATCATAAAGTATTACCTTCCATGTATTACCAACAGTATTCCTTACCTAATGGGTATTGCTCCATGAATAAACTTTCAAAACTTATATGTTTATTCGGTTCCAAAATAAAATCTTAAATGTTCATTAATCTCATCAACATCAAAAAGTGTACACAACAATCATAGAGATAATAAACAAAATCCCAAAATACTCATTGCACACCTCAATTACCCAAAAAGACTTAACAATCCCCATATGAGGTACATGTATAGCGAACTCATTTGGTCTCATCCCTTTAGTCAAAGGATCAGCTAGCATTTCCCTTGTTCCGATGAGATCAACAGTGACTTGACCATCAGCAATTCGCTCTTTCAAGCTAAGGAATTTCAGCTCAATAAACTTTTTGCTTCCACTCCTTCTTTTATTTGCTATGGCCACTGCTGCCTTATTATCACAATACATCTTGATTGGCTTGGAGATTGATTCTACAATCTTCAGTCCAGCAATGAAGTGCCTTATCCAGATAGCCTGTGAACTTGCCTCAAAACACACGATATACTCAGCATCACAAGTAGAAGGAGTTGTGAGTGTTTGTTTGGCACTCTTCCAAGAAATAGCTCCCTCAGCTAATAGGAAGATGTAACCTGTCGTAGACTAGTTGGTGTCCACACATCCTCCCATATCAGAATCTGAGTAACCCGTCACTTCAAGATTCTCTGTCCTTTTGTAAGTCAGCATAAGGTGCTTGGTGCCTTGGAGATACCTAAACACCTTTGCAGCTTCCCAATGCATTTTACCAGGATTGCATTGGTATCTCCCTAGCATGCCCACTGCAAAAGCTATGTCAGGTCTTGTGCAGACCTGTCCATACATCAAGCTTCCTACAGCAGAGGCATAGGGAACCTTTTCCATCTCTTTTTTCTTTAGTTCTGTGTCAGGACATTGACTTAGACTGAAGAAATTTCCCTTTTCAATGGGAGCAACGTTAGATGAACAGTTTCTCATCTTGAAACGCTCAAGAACTTTGTTGATATAGGTTTCTTGAGAAAGGCCTAAAAGACCCTTTGCTCTATCCCTATGGATCTTAATGCCAATGACATAAGATGCCTCACCCATAGTTCTTAAACAAAAACTGTTTCACCTCACGTAACAGTCCTAAGTCATTGGTTGCAAGCAATATGTCATCGACATACAAAATCAAAAATATGGATTTGCTCCCACTATTCTTGTGGTATATACACTGATCCACGATATTCTCAACAAAACGAAATGAAGAGATTACCTCATGGAACCTTAAATACCACTGCCTGGAAGCTTGCTTTAAGCCATATATTGATTTTCCTAATTTGCATACCAAATGTTCCTTATCCTTTGTAGAGCTGGTAATATGGGCGGGCCCGTCGGGTTAGGGCCGGGCCCAAAAAAACCCGTGAAAAAACGGGTCGGGCCCAACAAAACCCGTTTTGAATATGAGCTTGATTTTTTGGCCCGGACCATATTGTTCAGGTTTCGGGCGGGCCCAAAAAAGCCCGTTTTTTAAGCCATTTTTTATCACTTTTTTTTTCTTTTCTTCGAATGAGCCCCTCGAGGACCAGGGTTTACAATATAATTATAATACAAATATACAACATAAGATTATAAATTCAATTTTAAAGTTTTAACTTTTAACACATTACAAATAACAATAATAATAGTAAAACATAGAATATATTATTCAACTTCAAATATTCCAAAATACAACAAATCCCTACACATAAATGAACCACACAATTCATTTGCCTAATAAATTAATCATCAAATTAATTCTATTATAACAAAAATCTTAAGTAACAAATCTGCAGTTTGTTCCACATTACACAATATCAACACTTTAATATATAGTACATTACATATCTCAAATTAATTATTTATCCCAAGTTTCATTGGTTCAAAAAACATCTAGAGCATAAAACATAGAGCTTTTAATAAGAAAAATGATTTCAAATTCGTACTGTCATCAAATGAAAAATCTGAATGATGAAAATTATTTTCTAATTTAACTCTATATCCCTATAATCTTCTATTATCAAAACTCAAAACATACTCAAAATTCCAACCCAAAAATTTATCCAAATCAGTGCAAAAATGGCATAATTATAAAGACAAAATTATACATAACAACTTTCATGAAAAAAAATTTCTGAAAAAAAGTAGACTTAATTACTTATTTGAACTTATAAGATAGAATTTTAGACTGCAAAGAGAGAAAGTGCCGCTGTATTTTATTAATTTTTCTTCTTTTTAGTCTTTACATTCTTCTTTTCTGCCTCTCTCTCTATTTTTTTAATATATATACATATATACAACAGAGGAGCACGTAATATGTGTGTGTATATTCCTTTTCCTTTACTTTCTTTTTCCTACATTTGTAATTTATATATATATATATATTATTTAATTCTCCTTCCCTTAAACAAATTAGATTTTGGGTAAATAGTATTTACTCCAATAAATATTCAATTTTATAAAGTGATGTTGTTCTCTTTTAACCATGGTAGAGCTTTTTATAAAGTGTAGTTAAATTCTTTCTACCATAGTTAAACATAGTTAAACGATCAACTTGATATTTATTCCAACATGAGAGTGAGATGAAGGAAGGTGAGTGACTGAGTGAGGAAGTAAGGAAGGGAAGGGTATTACTTTAGACTATTAGGGTTTAATTTGATTTTGTTTTAAAATTAAAAAAAAAGAAAGAAAAAAGGAAAATGGGTTCGGGTTAGCCCACGGGTTTAACGGGTTAGCCCGTCACGGGCTCGGGTTTGACGGGTTCAGGCCCAAAATACCCATTTTAATATGGGCCCTATTTTTTCAAACCCATAACCATATTTTTTTTACGGGTTTCGGGTTGGCCCACGGGCTTCGACCCGTATTACCGGCTCTAATCCTTTGCAACAAAACCCTCAGGCTGCTTCATGTAGACTTCTTCCTTAAGAACACCATTGAGGAAAGCAGTCTTAACATCCATTTGGTGTAACTCCAAGCCAAAATGTGAAACCAATGCCATGATAATACGGAAAGAATCCTTAGACGAAACAGGAGAAAATTTCTCCTTGTAATCAACTCCTTCCACCTGAGTGAAGCCCTTAGCAACTAACCTTGCCTTATAGCGCTCAATGTTACCCTGTGAGTCCCTTTTGGTTTTGTAAACCCATTTACAGCCAATGGCCTTGGACCCACTCGGCAACTCTACAAGTTCCTATACATGGTTGTTTGCCATGCAGTTCATTTCTTCATTCATAGCATTATACCACAATTTGGAGTTCTCACTTTTCATAGCCTGAGTAAACGTTAATGGATCATTATCAATGCCAATATCACAGTCATTTTCAGTATTATACACTACGTAGTCATCTGGAATTGCCGGTTTTCTTGCCCTTGTTGATCTCCTTAACTCAACCTCTTAGGTTGGGTCAGGTTGCTCGTTTGGAACATTCTCTGTCACAACGGGTGGTAAGTCTGTATGTGTGACAGGTGGACCTTCAGGTATATGTTCCATATGTCCCGCATGATCAACTATGGGTATTGGGACAGTCTCAATTGGCGTGACATATCTAGAGGTAGAAATGTCACCAACAACCGATGTCCCTTCCTCAATTGTGCTAGGGGATCCCTCAATGTGATCGTCTACAATATGATCACTCCCACTAATCACATCATTCTCAAGAAACTTGGCATTCCTAGATTCTACAAAATGCACTGAAGGTGGAGGACAATAAAACTTGTAACACTTTGACCTGTTCGCATAGCCTACAAAGTAAGCTCTAATAGTCTTAGGATCCAATTTCTTTTCTTGTGGGTTATACACTCTTACTTCCGCAGGACAGCCCCACACCTTAAAGTGATTTAAACTGGGTCTCCAATCTTTCCAGATTTCAAAGGGTGTCTTAGACACTGCCTTTGTTGGAACCCTGTTCAAAATGTGTACGGCTGTCTTGAGTGCTTCCTTCCACAAGGAAATTGGCAATTTGGAGCTACTCATCAAGCTCCTAACCATGTCAAGTAAGGTCATATTTCTTCTTTCAGCTACACCGTTCATTTAAGGTGAGCCAGGCATGGTATATTGTGCAACTATACCTTGCTCTCGAAGAAAATCCGCAAAAGGACCTGGCGCTTGTCCTTCACTAGTGTATCTACCGAAATACTCACCACCTCTATCAGATCTCACGATCTTGATTGGTTTCCCAATCTGTTTTTCTACTTCAGACTTATATACCTTAAAGGTATCTAGTGCCTCACTTTTATTATAAGCAGGTAGATATACGTGTATCGCGAAAAATCGTCAATAAAGGTAATAAAGTACTTTTGACCGTGTGCGGTTAGGTCTAGGCAACATATGTCAGTGTGTATAATTTCGAGCAATTCAGAACTTCTTTTAGCTCCCTTATGTGACTTACTGGTCTGCTTTCCCCTTATGCAGTCCACACAGGTACCAAGATCCGAATGGTCTAAAGATGGAAGGATTCCTTCTTTAGTTAACCTCTTGATCCTGTCAGTAGAGATATGTCCTAATCTCTTATGCCAAAAGCTAATAGAGTTCTCATTCATCATATTTCTCTTAACACCATGCATAGCAGAAAAAACATTTGAATATCCAGAGATAATTTTAAATAAACCATTAATCATAACAACATCAGCAATTGGAGTAGAGTTCAAACTTAAATATCTCAAATCCTTTTCTAACAAAATACCATAATTAAATGGAATAAGTTTAGATAATGAAATCAAATTCCTCTTGTAAGAGGGTACATAAAAAGTCTCTGGAAAGTCCAAAACAAAATTATTTGAAAAAACAATTCGAAAAGTTCCAACTGCTTTCACCAGATCTCCTTTCCCACTTCCTGATAAGACTTTAGCCTCATTGGGACGAGGAGGCCTGGTTGTTAGAAAGCCCTGCATGGTAGTAGAAATATGTATTTGAGCACCGGTATCTGTTAGAATAATAAGTTTTGATGATAACCAAACATAACTTAGGCATAAGAAAGGGCTATGATAAGAACAGAAATATCTTAGGGATAATCTGATAGAAAATCCTAAGTCTTGCCCAATCGATCAGGGATAGATTACAAGTCAAAGAACTTAAGCCTAATCGATTAGAGATGAATCAAGTTCAGATTACATTGCGCCCAATCGATTAGAGGCCCCTGTAATCGATGAGAGAAAGTTAGACCATTCGATTAGGAGAAATTGAATCAATCAATTAGAAATCGATTAAAGATACCTTAGACTAATCGATCAGAGTCCAGTAATCGATTAAGAGAAAATTGCCTAATCGATTAGAGAGTGTTAATCGATCAGAACATATTCTAAGCCCAATCGATTAGAGAGCATTAATCGATTATAGGAAATCTAGTAATCGATTAGGGAAATCATGTAATCTGAATGTAATCTGTGTGTAATCGATTAAACCTGCCTAATCGATCAGGCTTCCCCTGTAATCGATTAGGCGCATGAATTTCTAATATATTGCTCAGTGATGCAGGACATAATCTATGCTTAATCGATACGTAATCAATCAATCACCAAGTCCTGTGATCGATTAAAGGCTGTAATCTGAGTGGCGATGAGAAATATTCAAAATCAATGACAAGCCTATTTTTAGCTTTCCAAGTACAGAGTTGTTCAGACCTACTTAAGGATGTTTACGTTAGGACTCAATTTGATCAAAAGAGCCGTTGGAACTCACCTACTCTGTCAGCGATAGAAGAAGAGAAATGATCTAAAGCAAAATCAAATACAATGGAGTAAATGCATAGCAGATTACATCTTCCATACTTCACCAGATCACTCAACTCTCTTGACATGTTTAACAGCCATATTATCAACGGATATATTTCTAAGAGAAACTATAAATGCTATAGGAAAGAAGTTAGTTGTAAAAATTGATTGCCACATTGATTAGTTGTATCTACTGCATTCAATACTCTCAATACTTACTGTTTTCATATTCTTAAGTGTGTAACACAATCTGTTCAATTGAGTGAACAATTACTCTGTATTCATTATCAAAGTGAGATTTACTCTTAAGATAGTGGTATCTTAAGAGTAGGACTTACAAAGTGTAAGGGGGAGTGATCAGTTAAGAGGGGAGTTCTTGCTGTCACTTGTAAAGGCTATCAAGAGCCTGGTTTAATCTTGAGGAATTAGTGGAACCCAACTGCAGGTTGGAGAACTGGACGTAGGCCAAGTTTGGGTTGAACCAGTATAAACTGTTTTGTTACTTCAGAGTTAGATTTTAAAAGCACAATTCACCCCCCTCTTGTGCATTCCTGCCTGTTACAGTATCAATCCACCATGTATTCTTTTGGATACTAACATTATGTGCTTCAAAAGCAACAAAATACATTGGCACACCTTTATTCTCGAACCAAGTCTTTCTTTTATGGCAATCTTTCTTCATATGCCCTTTCTTCTTGCAGAAGAAACACCTGACATCCTTCTTTGTGTCAGCCTTAGCAGGAGGAATCTTATTCTTTTTCTTTTTATCATCCATCTTTTCCTGCTTCTTGCTGCCACCCTTATTGGAGCTTTCCACCATATGAGCTTCCTTAGGTGCACCATTTCCCTTTAATAACTGTCTAGTCTCCTCTTGCACACACATGGACATGAGCTCATCAATTGTCCATATGTCCTTATGTGTGTTGTAGGAGATTTTGAAAGTTTCATACTGTTTTGGAAGGGATTTCAGAATCAATTGCACCAAGAATTGCTCAGTTGGCTCCATATCGAAGGATTTCAGACGAGAGGATAAATCTCTCATCTTCATGATATGTTCCCGCACCCCGCCAAGACCTTGGAGCTCCATAGAGCACAACTCCAACATGATGGAACTACCCATCTGCTTATCAGTTGACTTATATTGTTTCTCAATAGCTTCCAAGTATTCCTTGGCGGTCTCGCACTTCGGAATTGCTTCCTGAAGGCATTTTTGGATCCTAGTCCTTATGAGTAGCATAGCACGACGATTAATCTTTTCCCAATAGCTATGATACTCCTTAGTTTGCTCATCTGCTGAATCAGCAGGCATAGGGGGGCTTGGAGTCTCAAGGACAAAATCCATCTCCATGCACCCCAATTGCAAAAGGACAGCATCCCTCCATTCAGAAAAGTTGTTGTTATCCAAAAACACATTCCTACCAGCTTGAGCCAATATGCTAGTGGGAAACATGTTAGTGGATAACTGAGATGAAATATTAGCTGCGTTATTCAGAGAATCAAAACAGAAATTAGATATATAATTTGAGGCAATCACAATTCATTGTGCCATGCATACCTTAGAAAAACCAATAGAAAGCATACAAATATAAATACGTATCACTAAAATCTACCTGTGGGCAAAAAAATTAGCATAGCATGTATTTATCTCAAAATGGTGGAACTAAAACACATTTATATCTCCTAATACCTGTGGGCAACTTAGGAAATAATAAGGTCATTTTATTCCACCCTAATTAAATATACTCTTATAATTATCTACCTGTGGGCAAAGATTAATTATAATTGCATATTTAATTACAATTGATATTTTCTAACAATATGTGATGTATGCAACTTAAGAAAAGGATGCTGTGGCTACTCCTTTAAGGCAAAAGCATATCACAAAATATCATAATGTGCAATCATTAAATTCAATTATATGCACATACTTTATTGGGAATTATTAAATTAATTTGACCTTTATTTAGTTTAATAAAACTCCCACTAATTATAGCATCCACAAAATATTGTTTAATAATTAATCTATAGCATATTTCACTTAATAATTCCAACATGTGAAATAGCCAAGATTAATTTTTCCTAAATTTAAACAATTAAAATGATGCTAAAACAACTACACATGCTAAAAATATGACTATACAATTAAAACAATTATAAAGGTCAATATATTTAGCCATATATAATTTCTGGAATTTAAAAACATAAATAGCTTAACAATTTAAAATATTAGAAAAGCCCAAAATATAATTCCAGAAGTAAAATAGAACCCAAAAATTGAATTTTTCGCAGCCCAAATATGCAATAAAAGGTTCTGGACAAAAATAAAATAGGCCCAAAAAAAATTACAAGCCCAGAACACGTTATGAGCCCAGAAACGTAAAGCCCAACCTAAAAATGGCCGAAAAAATAAAATAAAGGAAAAATGGCCCGGCCCAGTAGACTTAAAAAATTTTTTAATCGAAAAGCCCAAAATCCAGGCCTAATACGCGTCGGCCAAGCTCCCTTATCAGTGAAACGCAGCGTTTCACTTATGGTGAAACGGCGCCGTTTCACGCGCAAATGGAGAGGTGCCCTTCATCAGTCAAAACGGTGCGTTTTGACTGTCTCCTTCCACACCCAGACCAGAAGCCCTAACCCGACCCGAAGACCCGATTCCCTGCAACTCCCAGCCGCCGCTCGTGCCTGAAATTCCAGGCGTCATTTCCGGCCACCTGGATCACGATTCAAGTGTCCTTAATACTAGGAAAAGGCGAGGGTTCTGGATACAACCTAATGGAGATTTTATCTCCTCGATTCTCCCATGATTTCAACGCTCATAAATTTGAAAAACAAACGGTATTCAAGCGAAAAATCCGATTCCTTTGCTTCATGATTTTCAAAAATTTCATATCTAAAATATTTGCTAATCATCGATAGATTTTTCTCTCCAGAAGAAAACATTAATTTCCAAAATTTGGCTAATAACAATATCATATCCAAATCAAAACCAAACGAGAAAAATATAAGTTGAATCTGTAAAGGTTCTTCCCAAATTCTTTATATATGATATTAAACAAAATTATATATAGAAGAAGATAAGAGAACACACAACAAAAATTTGTTAACAAAACTAGATGAGAAAAATTAAGGTGATAATTCTCATGCATAAGCAGATCCATAAATGAAATTACGATACTAAAATTAATTTCATATGATCAACAACAAAAAGCAAGGTAGAGAAAATTAATGGCTCTGATGCCACATGTGAGAATAATAAATACAGCGGAAGTCGATATACCTCTTGACATTGCTATTGTTTAATCAGAGAAGAATCTACGTTGAACTGCAAAACAGAAACTGTCAGAAATAACCCAAAGGCTCTTCTAACTGGAGTCCGGCACAGTGATGGTATCTGTTTGTGATAGCCTTAACCAGTTAGGGAACCCGGAATTCAGAGAGAAGAAACGCTCTCTTGATGTGGTTATCTGCCGTATCAAAAGATGATAGGTGTTGGTGTGTTTTCCCCATCAGAAAACCCCCTTTATATAGATAACCTAGATATGAAAACCCTAACCTTTGACTATTGGGCCTAATGTTGACTACGGGCCACCTAAAGATATTATTAATTATTAAATCCTAAATATATCTAATGTGATAATATAATAATATAATAATATTAATAATATTCTAACACACTCCACATCTTCATCAGTTTTTGAAAAAATATGGGCTTGACTGCAACCGATAGAGATATATATATACATATATATATATATATATATTGCATCAAAATTCTATGTTGGGTTGTGCATTAAACTTATTCTTAGTTTTTAACTTTCCAGTCAACAATCTCACTTGGTGGCAAATTTTTGTTCTACTCAAGATTTTAGTTTTTTAATCATTGATTTGTCCTTTCGGTGGAATCTAGGTTAAAAAAAGTGGAATTTCAAACCAATTTGTTTGTCATATCCGAATGGAAAAAGAACAATGAGAGAAAATAACATGTTTGGCCCAAGAACATCAAGTGTCAATAATGGAGGAACGAGTGAGCAATCGGATCCAAAGAAGATTGCTAGAAGATAAACGAACAAATGAGAGAGGAGAGGAAGGGATATGAAACTTGGAGGGACAAACAACAGGAGAGGTAGATCAGTGATTGAATATGGGGACAACGAATGAGTGAGATTGATCGAGATCATGGTTCTGGTTTGAAAGATTGCTAACGACGTATTGCAGGAAAGAACATCACCTGTGGTGATGATACGGGAAAGAGTGTCGCCAGCGTGGAGGGAGGTCGCCGGTGAAGCTTCCTCGGAGATGCCGAAGACAAAGATAAAGATGAACCGGGAGAAGAAGCCGATGAAGCACACTATTCTCCTTTCCTTCTTTTTTTTTTTTTAAGAAAAAAAATTGACTTTTTATTTAATCAGATGCGTCGGTGGTTTGAGCACGTTTAAAGAAGACAATTAGATGGTCAGTAATGAGAGTTAATCAAATGGTGTGGAGTCCTCTTAAAAGAGAGAGAGGGAGATTGCAAGTACTCTAAACAAAGTTATTCAATGAGATCTTCGAATCAATAATTTATCACAAAACATGGCTATTGATAGAGCATATTAGCGTCGTATGCAGTAGACCCTACATAATGGAATAAATGTTGTTGTTGTTATTGTTTCGTTCAAACTACTCATTTAGCATTTAACCAAGATGTTTAACGTCATTGGTGACTTGTGGGATGATTTCCAATAGATTCGGTCACTTTATAAAAAACAAGGACGGATGGAGATGACTGTGAAAACTATAAAGACCGAGTTGCAACGAGTTAAAGTACAAGGACCGAATCGAAAACTTGATGAAACTAGAAGAACCAAATGATTAATTTTCCCATCCAAATTTTTTGCAAATCCAATTACTGGTTCTTTGAAACACCCTTTTTTGCACCACTGTCTTGCTTTAGTCATGTGATCCCTCAATCACTTGAATCAACAATGCACTATTTCTGGTGCTCTGGAAAATGCACCGTTCTGGAGCCTCTTCCTCCATCTTCCCCTTTTTTAAGAAAAAACTTCCAAAATTTGGAATCAACATTATTATGCCATCGTGAGAGATGCCAAATAACCTCTCCATTTTTCTTAGAAGAAGCCCCAGTCAGGCCAATCCCAGAATTTAGCTCTGCATTGTCACATTTAATTTCCTAATATTGGAGATTGAGTCTTGCATACAAAGATGACTCAGAACAGAAATCTCACACACACACACACACACACCCCAACAACCAAATCAACCTGAGGTCAGTGATATGGAATAATACGTATGTGGATTTGTTCCACTATACCCAAAAAATAAATGGAGATTGAGTCTTTAATACAAAAATGACTCAGAACAGCAGAAAAAATATATACACATAGGTATACCAACAACCAGTGATATGGAATAATAAATGTGGATTCAGTTCCACACGGAGATTAACTTGGATAGAGTTAATGCTTAACATGAGAGTGGGACAATGCCCTTCAATATAAATAAAACCATTAGCATATTGTTCGCTAAACAAAAACCTCAAATAATCCACACACTAGAAACTAAATTGTATGGTTAAAGAAGTACAAGAATAATAGAAAGGTCAAACGTGGAGGAAACATTTGGTATTACATAACAGCATTCTTCAAACATGGATGTTGTCAAGTGGTACAAGACTTTCCACATAATCGAAAATCTGAGCACTATTGCTAAGTTTTGGGATAGCAAACACTTTGAATTCATCCGTAGCAATGTTGCAAAAAACAACTTTTCCTTTCTGATTCTCTTGCTCAAGGTTTTCAGATAATGAGTTGACACTGCACACTATTTGATCTCTCCAAACAATCTGGGGACTAATGCTGAACCTATATGGATTGGGTCTGCTAGTATATAACTTAGTCCAACTCCATCTCTCCCTAGATGGATCTGTATCTGTAGATTCCTCCAACACCCACAAATCAATTATATATGATCCAGAATTTTCAACCACAGTGGGACAAAGCATAGCAGGTTTGTTCCCATACATAGTAAGCCTATTGAAACATGATTCAAGGGAAAGGATCAAATTAGGAGATGGTATCAATGTGAACACTTCCATCGCTATATCAAATGAAACTATCACACTATCACACTCATCCTCCTCCTCACCTTCTTTTAGCCCAAACCAAAAGATAGCTCCATTACCAGTGACACCGCCTCGCCCACTAACATATACACCCTCTAAGTTCCCCAATCCAACTTTTCTCCATAACCCTGTCCTAAGTGTATACGCTTCCACTTGAACAATACAATCATCAGACATGAAAATTTTCACAATCTTGTAATCATTAACAACTGGGCTGAACCCGAATCCAACAGAAAAATCCCTCGCCTTACAAGTGTAACGAGATTCAGGGACTTGCCTCAACTCTCTAATAGAGGGATTCCACAACCAAAAGCAATGTTGAGATCTACCAATAAGTTCCACACAAAGCAGGCCATTACTAGAATAAACCCTACTCGACATTAAAGAATGAACGACATGTGAGTTCTGAAACTCAAGGACTTGCATCTCACGATTGAGCACACATAATTTCCAAGGATTAGATTTGGAGATGATACTGTCTACAACAAGTAAAGGGTTTTGCTGGGTGGAATTGTGGAGGTGTTCTGCAATGAAAGATGGGGTTTTGAACAGATTTTTCCAATGCTTACACACACACTGAAATCGAATTAGGGATTTTACCGGAAGTCGTTTAAGAATATTTGTGATGACTTCTCGGGGAAGATACGGTGCGTCGTTCTCCATTACTGTCTGCTCCATGGTGATCGACTCCATCACAGAGGGAAAGGCGGCTTTGCAAGTCGCAAGGAACGAGTACTTGTTAGGGATTGGAAGATGGAAGATAGAAGATTTATAACTTTATAAATATTTAAATTTACTTTCAAAATTTGTTTCTAAATTTATGCATACTTTTGCGCAATTATCTCATCTTAAGATAAGAAGGATATTTTCGCTTTTTTATTATTTCTGTTTCATCATATATGATTTCATCCCTAATTTTAATCAGGTAAAAGAATCTCTAATTTTAAGGTTATTTTACATATTAGAAATAACTTTTGAAATGAGTTAACATAATAAATGACTTCAAATAGTAAAATTAATAAATACGTTACTTTTCTGAAAAGAAATAGAGATATGATCAAATATGTCAAAAAAAAAAAAAAAAAAAAGAAATAGCGGCTTTAATCCCTAATGAAAATTTAAATAAATTCCCTCTCAAAACAAATTTTTCTTTAATTATTGGCATAGTCTATCATTATTTGAAGGAGGAATACATAATTTGTTTCCTAAATTTGAGTGGTATTACTCTAAGGGTCAGTTTGGTACGAGGAGGATAGGAATGAAAGTGGGTGAAGGAGGGTACTCTTTTTTTTTTTTTACTTGAATTCACAAAAATTATAGAAAAGTTAAAATTTTTTAGTTAGTATTTCTTACTATTTTATTTTACATCTTATATTTCTTAAAATATCATAACAACAATCCTTCAAATTTTAAAAATTAACTCACAAAAATTTCCTCACTCTCCCCTCACTTGTACCAAACACACCCTAAAGTTGAGCTAATACTTTCACTGGTTTTAAATATAAGAGATAACATTACAAATTTTTTTGTCCAAAATATAATAAGTAATATGTAAAAGGCAAAATAATAAATGTATATTTTTCATTTCTGCTCTTGTATATTAATAAATGCAAGGAAATGAGAGAAACTGTTTATATTAAATGAGTAAGGGTAAAATAAAAAAAAATCTACCCAAAGAGTAAGGGTAAAAAAGTAAAATCCACCTATAATGAATAATTCCAATATATTTTTATTGATATGTATAAAAAGGTTAACTATCTCTTATAATAGGAGCAAGAGGAAATGCCTTTCCGTTACTTCACAGTGATGAAAGTCTATCTAGCTTATTTTCCTCAATTTATAGCAAACTATAACTATTTTTAAAAGTGTATTTAAAAACATCGGTATGTTACACAGATAAAATACAGATTCCGATCATCTTTCTCCTCATCTCTCCTTATAATATTACTACCATTAGATCCACAAATAAATGGCTGAGTTTCAATATATTTTAATAATATTATTTTTTTAGGTAGCTTTTTTGAAGTATCCAAATTAAATTTTAGGCGAAATTAATATTTTAATCTTTCAACTTTTAACCCATTTATAACTCAATACCTCAAGTATGTGTCACATGGGCCATCAATCTCTAACTATGGGTCTTCCGTCCTCATGGCCATTGAATGAGATCTATCCGAAGGACTCTTCAACATGCTTCCATTTTCACCCCTCTTGTTTCTAGAATCGATTTTTATCTAGAATCAATTTTAGCTATTTGAATAATCACAGTAAAAACAAATGACTGAGAGGCATGAAGACGCTTTCTTTTCGACCTTAAATGTGTGGAAGTTGCTCACCAATTCAAACTCGCCATTTATTTCTTTATCATATTCCTATGGAAATATCTTCAAGCCACAACCAAGAATCAACCTCCTCTATTTACTTTATTTACTTGTTGTCTCTCTTCTCTGCTCATCGCTAATGTTCAGACGAATCCATGGAAGATTTGCCTCCTCCTGAGTTTCACTTCTAAAAAATAGGAAGAGCTAGAAGTCTAGAACAGAGTAATAGTGTATTAAGACTTTTTAGGATTGTAAAAAATAGAGCAGAGCATCTTTGTTCACTGGGATAAGAGAGCAGCCAGAGAAGGCATACCCCGATCCTACGTGGAGCTGAGTTGGAAGCTTTTGAAGGGTTTTTTGCCACATAAGTATGAGTGATGGGTGACAAGGATTGTAATAAAATAAAAAAAAGTGAAAAGATGAGTGACTGAGTCATAGTTGACAGATTGAGTTATAGGTGAGTACTCATATAAAGTTGAATGACTAAAAGATTAATTTTACTTAAATTTCCATATCTTAAATTTATTTATTTATTTTTACATAATACTAATCATAATTTTATACATTATTAAATTTCAACGGTTAATTAACCTAAAAATGGTGATGGGATGAGGAGAAAGGAAAAGAGAAAAAGGATGAGGAGAGACCCAAGTCCAACTTAGTACTCTATAATATGGCAATGTTCCTATTTATTTATAATTTTGATGCGTTCTTATATTTTGTTTTCATAAGGAATCTTGATAAAGGATAAGATTCTTTAACCCTTATTAAAAATGTATATTTTATTTATGTTGAGTAACAAATAACCTGGTTGAACCAAAAACAAAAAGGTAACAAATAACCTAGTTGAACCAAAAAAAAAAAAAAGAAAACATAATAATAACAAATAACCTGTGATCCTAGGTCTCCTTATCGTGAGTCCGTGACTATATTCAAGCTAATTACTGTCTGGACCCTTTAACTTGTAAGCGATTATATTGTCGTTCCAAGTTCCAACTATATAGTATTGCCTTTTTTTATTTTTTGACATAACCATATTCAAATTTAACCTAACAGCATTTAAAAAAAATAAAAAAGTCCTTTTGCATTTTACCATTATACTCCTTCCGGTCCTAAATATAATATCACTTTGACTTTTTTTGTAGAGGTTAAGGAAGCAAATTAGACCACTAAATTATAACATATGTCACATGAAATTAGATTATAGGTTAGTTTATAAGTAGAATAAATTAGTTTTGAGGATAAAGATTTTTTTTGTTGACTGAAACTACTTTTTTTTTTTACTGAAAAAAAAAGGTCAAAAAAGTCAAAGTGATCTTATAATTAATTAGGACCGGAGGGAGTACTTTTTTGACATGTGAGACGGGTTCAAACGTTTAACCTAATGCTCCCATAAACACATCTCACCACTCTCAAAGTGAAGTCCTATTGAAAGAAAGATGTTCATTCCCCAAAATAGGAAATCTAGATGAATGGTAAAGTGAAATGATCCTCACTTTTAAATGCGTTATTGAACTAAGAAGAATAAGTATATTCATGTGTTTAAAAAACAGGTATATTTATATCATTATGGTTGGTTTCCTTGATATTTGTTTTAGGAAATTAATCATACAACTTCCTAACTGTCACTCTATTAAGTATGGTGGGTAAGATGCATCATCAAGGTAAAATATGGAGCCCTCAATATGCATCAGAAAGCTCTTCATTTATACTGGCAGACAAAAAAAAAAAAAACAAAAAAAAAACAAAACAAAAAGAAAAAGCTCTTCATTTATACTAAAACTAACATTATTCTATAAATAGCTCATGCATACTTTCCCCATAGAACATTCCAACCAACATGTATCATTACATTGTGAAATGCTAGCTTCAGTCACAGTAGTATTTCCTAAATCTTCGTTAAATATGTGACTAACTCTATTCTCAACAATGCCAAACGCACAAATGGAGACAGTTTCAGGACACATTCCTTCGATAACACCTATCATAGCAACATAATACTCTCCTATCTTCTCTAAAAAATACCTCATTTCCTTATAATCTGTAAGCTTTCAGCTTGAAACCACATCCTACACTAAATTATCATTTTAGGACCTCAAAAACAGTAAGTACAATCAAATTTCAACCTCAATCAAGCAACTCAATTTAATTTCAAGCTGCTGTTCAAAAATAATAATAATAATAACAATTTCAAGCTTCAACAATTCAGTTTATCAGATATCAATCCCAATTCATAACAATTCATCACTCAATACCTCAAACATAATTAAACGCATTAGCATTTCAAAACATACATTAGCACCTTCACATACTTGTTTAGCCTTTAGAATATATTCTGGTAGCAGCTTGTACCTACTTTAATTGACATGTGTCTTAACAATCTTATTCCAATACTTTGCACCACATATTAACATTTACAAACCTCAAAACAGTAATTTAATTAAACTTATTCCCAACTTAATGGTAACTTCTAGCTGTAAAACATCAACCAAATCCTTATTTTAGAATACTAAAGCATAGTTCGAAGCAGTAACTACAATCAGATTCCTACCCTTCATTTTAAAATTTCCATGCACAATTTAATCATTGAGAAACATAAATCAGTGAATCATAGTCCATTCCAACGTCCAACCTCCACTCACCACGCCAAATACTCAAGCATAGATAGATCAACATCTTTGAAACCCTTAAAGGTCCTTCTTTAGTATAAATACATCAAATATCAAGTTTCTACATCAAATATCAAGTTTCTTACGCATTCTTCAGCTCCTATACTGTATCTAACATCCAAGAGAATCAATAGCACAATCCTTCTAAATCTTTTACAACTCTAATTCCAAATCTGGAAATTATTCTCCAGCTTTACATTAACTTTCTATCACCATTTTAGCATCCTCAAGCATACCTTATTGCCTTGAATATTTAGTCCAATAGTCTTTAGAACCTCTAACCATACCTTATCACCATAGAACACTTGTTTGGCATTTAGAAATCCTAAACGCAATAATAAAAAATCAAGCTCTTTGCATTATTCTTGAATTTACAAAGAAAACAAGCCTTAAAAATCCCTAAAAATACTTCTGACTTCAAAAATTTATTTATAAGGCATTTTAATTTCTAAATATCACCCCAAAACCTTAAATGACTCCTTATTATCTCTTTTCCTAGATTTAAGAAGTTACTCCTTCCTAAAAATTAAAGGGGCAAGAAACTCATTATTTGTTTCACATACTTTTTGTTTCATCTCATATGATACAAAATCATCACTATATTGCCGGGACAACAAGTTCCAAACAATTAATCTGTGTAGCACCAATCAAGTCAGATAACATCCATCAGAAAGAAAGAAAGAAAGAAACCAAAAAACAGAACATCAAGATATCATAAATTGGATAAATAACGCAACAAACACCTGAAAATTCTTAATTCTAGATAAGAAGTCTAAAGGACAACATGGTTATAGGTACAGCATGATCTAACTGTTAAAAATTCATTACACCAAAAGCGCTCTAGACAAGATATCAATCCAGTGTGATACTTTAGATTACAGATCATAACTCTTCAATATGAGCATTGCTAAGTGGTACCAGGCTTTCAATATAATTGAAAATATCATCACCTTGGAACCTTCTACCCACAGGAAACATCTTTAATCCATTAGTTGTGATATTGAATAGGTATAGAACAGTTGTTGGCTCACCATTCTCCTCTTGACCATTAGTTTTGCTAACGGGTTCAGGCATCATAGCAACAGTGCAGACAACATGACTTCTCCAAATAGTCACTGGAGATAAATAGCATGGAAAGAAACTGCTAGTATATTTCTTAGTCCAATTCCACATCTCCCTAGTTGCATATATATCATCCTCCATTACCCACAATTCAACAGCATGATATCTTAAATTTCCACCTACAATGGAGACGAGAAAAGCAAGTTTGTTCTCATATATAGTAAGCCTAGGGATAGAATTACAGTTTAAAGCAGGCATTGGTATTACTTTAAACACTTCCGTTGCTATGTCAAATGACACTATCAAAAGAGGATCATCATCCCCATCTTGGCCTTTCACAACCTGTTTTGACCCAAGCCAAAAGATAACTCCATTAGCTGTTATAGTGTGATACCAACAACTTACTCCCTCTAAGTTCCCAAATTCTATCTCCTTCCATAATCCTGTGCTTAAGGAATACACATGGACTCGATCAACCTCATGATAGAACGGAGTCCCATAATTTATTACTATCTTGCAATCATTAAGAATGGGACTGAACCCAAACCCTACGAGGAAATGATGATCAGATTCAATATGAGGTCTGGGTACTTCCCTAACCTCTCGAGTCGCAGGATTCCACAATAAAAAGGAAGGAGGAAATAAATTAGAATCATCATTAAGAAAACAGAGTAAGCCATTGTAGGAACCAACGATTCTGTACCAAAAACTTTCAATCAAAGGTGCGCTTTGAACCTCAATTAGTTGCATCTTGGAATCGAGCAAATCAAAGAGCTTACGATTATTCCGACCATTTCGTGTGAAAAGAAGAAAAGGGTTTTCATTACTGGAGTGGTGGAGGTGGGCTGTGATGAAAAATGGGATTTTGAGGAGATTTTTCCAATCTTTGCAAACACATCGAAATCGGATTAGGGATTTTACAGGAAGTCGATTGAGAATGTTAGCGATGACATCTCGGGGAAGAAATGGTACCTGGGTATCCATCGTTATCTGCTTCATTGTGATCTGCCGTGACTCGATGAAGAATGAAACTCACAGAGAAATGGCGTCCCAATCAATGTGGCATTAGGGTTTAGGGTTTATGCCATTACAGCCTGGGGGAGAAGAGACACGAGGTCGAGAATAGCTTTGTCGCAGTTCCGTTATGGAGCCAAGAAAAAACAATTTAGAGTAGTGTTATTTTACTAATTGGGAAGATGAAGTTAATGCCCCTATGAAGCAATTTAATAGTATCAAACAACCCATGATATTATGAAACATCTTTCCATCCCTGGAGGGGAAAAAACATAAAATCTTGGTGATTAAAAGATTTCTTTATATCTTTTTGAAAGGGAAAAAAACGTATCATTTATTTATAAGACAAACATTAAAATGTTCAAAATAAATGTGCAATTTTCAATACAAATGAAGGCATTTCCAAAATAAATAAATGAATTGAAAACAATGTTTAAGAGAATAAAAACATTTACAAGAAAATGTGTCATTTATAATATAAATACGATAATTTCAAAAGTAAGTATGCTTATTTTTAACACATGTATGTATTTCTAAGATACTTGTGTCTTGAAATATCTACATGTGTGTTGAAAATTCATATGTTGGAAATTCATATAGTTATCTTGTAAATGACACATATTCTTGTAACTACTATTATTTTGGATTAAATTATTGTCTTTTTTTTTTTGCCAATGATTAACTTATTCTCTTGAAAATACTTTTATTGGTGTTAAAATTTTATATATTGTCTAAAAGATTATCATATTTATCTTGCCAATGATACAAAAGCAATTAAATCATTTGACTCCCATCAAGATTTTATTTCATTTTCCCATGAATTAACGGGTGCATTGATGTTTCAAAATTTTATGAGCACTATTATATATAATTGTTTGAGAGGATACTAATTGAATTTTTCGCTCAATAATTTTGCACTTACATTCTCTCCATTTCTTTTACATTCTTTCTCCCGTTGCTTCCCATATTATTTTATTTTTACTACATGAAATTTGACCCATTTACATTTAGTTTTTAATTTTTATAACGTTATTTTTGGAAAAAAAATATTAATAAAGTTATTCATGAAATATTAAACTAGAAAAAAGTATCATTTAAATCCATGTGAAATACTCAATTCCAAATTTAGACTTACACCATTAACAAATCCTTAATAATGCCAAAGGCCTAATGACCGTGAATTTCTAAATTCATTGATTTTACCAATATAAGCCTCTCTAATTGAATTGATTACTAATATTCACATTATATCATAAATCATCTAAAAGATGAAAAAAGAAAAAGTTCGGTCAATTAGGGCTTTTGAGTGACAAAACCACATAAGAGGAAAATCTAGTACTTTCAGCCATGAAAAAAACGAAAGGGTAAGTTAGTGTTGCATGATGTATGTGAAATTATTACCAATATATGCATGATGTATTGATTTTACCAATACATGCATGATTTTACCAATAAGCCTCTCTAATTGAATTGATTACTAATCGATTATTTCTCTTTAACCCTAAATGTTTAGTTAGTGTTGCATGATGTATGTGAAATTATTGAAAGCATGAATATATTCACAGAAATCTGCTGATCTGGGGGAAAATGTCCTACTTTATTCCAATAGAAAATCATTCACGAAATTGAAAAATAGAAGTGTGAAAGTATAATATAAATATTTCGATGTTAGTAGAAAGTAAACCGTATTAATATATTGAGACGTTGCTTTGGAGTTTTTATGTATCATATTATTTTTTGTGTTAGGGATCACATCAACATATCCTATAATAGGAAGGAATGATTATTAGTTATTAACTTCTCAAAGTCACCGGTTAAAAAAATATTACAAAGTTCAAGAGAATGACTTACACACCATTCACGGACTCTTCTGACCTCTTCATGAACAATGGTACCGTTATTTTTCAAGTATTCTCTGATCCAGAGGTCATGCCATGGTGGTCTACCTTGTAGGCCCTATTCCTTAATCTGTCAAGGTTAATCAAGTGAACGTATAAATTAAGTACGTAAACATATACTCATTTTGGAACAAAAAATGTTACTAACATACCACAAGACTTTAGAAGGACTCTTACCTTTCTTTCCATATCGAAATGTGTTGCATTTAGGACATTTCTCCAACAACGCATACTGGTTCCGGAATAAAATACAGTCGTTGGGACATGCATGTATTTTCTCATATTTCATACAAGTCGACCGGAGAATTTGCTTTGCCTCGTATTTTTTCAAAGGGAGTACGTTCGCTTCTGGGAGTATATCTCGCGGAGCGGACAGCAGCGCGGTGAAACTTGCATCACTCTAACCGTATTGCGCCTTCAGGTTATACAATTTAAGTACCGCATGCAATCTTGCGTATTTACTGGATCCCACATACAAAGGTGTCTCTGCATCGCTCTTCAGTGTCTCAAATATTTCAGGATTCTCCTCACCCACCACGTTCAACATTTCTTCAAGATCATTGCTCTCATTACACATGTCTGTGTCAAGCACATTTGAAGCGCTACTAACATCAGGTACCCAGTTTCTGCATTCATCTTCATAGGTCTCACCATGCTTTGTCCATTGTGTATAAGACGGATCGATTCCATGACAAATTAAATGACCCAACAAGTCAAGAGGACGAAGACGCTTTCCATACAAACATGACATACAAGGGCATACAATTCTGTTAGCATTCTCTGCATGCTCAGCAGCAAATTCAATGAATTCTTTTCTCCATCTATATATTCCCTTGAACGCCGATCACAAGACATCCATTTCCGATACAACATTGTAACCTACTAAAGGAAAGTGGCGGTAAAATGTACATCATGACTTACTCATTAGGTAGCCACCTTAAGATGTTACCTTATTTTTTAACAAAAATTCGGCAGCATAACTTTTTAACATAGAAATAGATAATCCACAAAATTCTAACCATCAACTCAATATATTTCCACAGCCCACCACAACAGAATTCATACAATATATATAGCATTAACGGGCAGAAAAACATAGGTACAACTCACATATTTAATCCACAAGGCAATAATCTCATAAAAGTAAATTAACATACCACACATTCTTAGCATCTAACATAAAAATGTACCTTAATGAGCTCTTTGACTTGTCTTTCAGTGGAGGATCAAAATGAAGTATAAGAATAGGAATGAATCTTCAGCTACTTTCTTTTACTGCCCACACAACACCTCCAAATCACAACAAACAAACAGTATTAGCAGGTCTTAGAGTGCACCTAATAAGTGGCCTTGTGTTCCTTAGAACAATATCTTTTTTGTGGCATATCTCATTTATATAATAAAATTCCAGCAGTAATTAATATAGCTAAAAGTTGGTCTTTCCATTTGTAATTAAGCCAAAACAAGATGAAAAAAAATTCATTTGTCATTTGTTAAATCTTTACAAATGCAATTCAATAAATTTAAAGAAGTTGCTTCTTGCTTATAAAAAATAACTCAAAACAGAAAAAAAAATGTTAACAAGTGCAGTAGAGAAGATCCAAATTCCAATTGTTCAAATAACAAGACTGGTAACTGCAAGTCTGCAACCATCAAATAGAAGGCATCCCATTTTAATAACCCAGCAAAATTAACCACAATCTACATCCAAATCTCTTGAAAAAAAACCATCGCAAAGAAGCATGCAAAGTATATTCAGACTTCCCACTAGTTCCAATAACTATCTCAGTTGGTACTTCAGGGTTTTAGTTTAATGGAGGGGAACAGGGGAGAAGTTAAACATTACTTCAAAAATATCTTGCTCGTTTCATAAAGAGAAAAAAGTTTTGTCCTTGTTACGATTAAAATCATCAAACCCCACTCAAAAAACTACAACGATTACCTATTTAATGGCAGATTACCTAAAAATGTCAGCACGATTTTTTTCTGAATGCCATTTAGTTCAGACTTACCGACGTTTGGACTTGGCTTGGCAAATCTGAGCATGAAGGAATTGAAGCTAAGAGGGCGTGAGCAACATCACGCTTTCGTTGAACGAGAGGGCTTTTGAGGACAATGTGTTTTGAAAATGGCAAGTTTGATGAAAAATGAATAGTGAAATGACGAGCTTTTGGAGGGGGAATGGCGAGCTTTGGGACTAAAAATGAGATGATCTGAGCTTTGGGGAATGATGGCAGACTTAGGGAAAGTGCTTGGTGGTGAGCTTGGGGAAGGGTTAGGAGCTAGAGGAAGGAGCATTTGTTTCCTTCTCCCCTTTTTTTCATCATAAAAAAGGGTCCTGTGAATGAGGGGAGAGGGCATTAAGGTAGCTGAGGTTTGTGAGGATAAGGTATGGGAAGAGGGAATTAGTGATGGAAGATTGGGAGATGTAATGGAGGCTTTGTAATTCCTCCTGCCATATGTCTGGGAAGGGTGTTTGGTGTAAAGAGGGGTATGAATTTCGGTGGGGATGCTTGGTGTGGCTTGTGGAGTCGGTGAAGGAGATTTATGAGAGGATTTTGATGAATATTTTGGAGGAGAGAGTTTTGGAGAGGTGTGAGGGAAAGGTTCTTTGGTGGTTTCTTGAATGGGAGATAAGGGTTGTGTTAGAGGGTCTGGAGTTGGTGTAGTGGGAGAGGCTTGTGTTTAGGCTATGGGTAAGGTTTCAAGTTGGATTGGAGAATGGTGAGAGGGGGATGAGTCCCTTGAGTGTGCTTCCTCAGCTTGAGTGGATGGTCCACCCATTTTTGTCTCTCTCAGCCTTTATGCTGCAGCTTCCCTTTCAGAAGGGTGTACAAACCCCAACATGTTTTCCACATTATGGACTCTTGTCTCCAGATTCTTGACAATGTCCACCACAACATCATACCCATTCACTACAAAAAAAATGTTGATTTGTCACAGTTATAACCGTGACAAACGCGTTTGTCACGGTTCTAAGAACCGTGACAAATCCTACCGTGGCAAGCCGAGCTTGTCACGGTTTAAACCGTGACAAGCTTTGCCACGAACCTTGTCACAATTTAAACCGTGACAAGATTTGTCACGGTTTAAACCGTGACAAATTAAACTGTGGGTTTTTTTCTAAATTAAATGATTAATATTTTTTCTAAAATAATATTTAGAATAAGATCGTATTTTTATTTAAAATTACATACACTATTAAACTATAAACTATTAAACTATCTGTCACAGATCGTATTTTTATTTAGAATAATATTTCTCATTGTTCTAAAATAGACACTTTGCAACAAAAATAAAAAAATTATAACCAAATAAATAAGATAACTGGTTTGAAATGAAATCGCCTAGAAAAAATGAATCAGACTTGTATAAGCAGGATGAGAGGAAAAATAGAAGAGAATGGAGAGGAGAAGAGTGTGTGAAATGTAAGGGGAAGGGGGTTTATATAGGAAGTTTTACCAAGCGTGACAAACTACTTTGTCACAGTTTAAACAGTGACAAAGTGGTTTGTTTTGTCACGATTTAAACTGTGACAAAGTATGGTTTGTGGTTTGTCACGGTTAAAACCGTGACAACGTACAACTGTTTGTCACGGTTTAAACCGTGACAACGTGACAAAGCGGTTTGTCACGGTTTAAACGTGACAAATAGTTGTACTTTGTCACGGTTTAAACCGTGGCAACCGTGTTTAAACCGTGGCCCCTTAGTAACGGTTCAAACCGTTACAAAGGAGCTTGTAACGGTTCAAACCGTTACAAACCAGTAACGGTGCCAACCGTTACTGGTTTGTAACGGTTTAAACCGTTACTAGTCTCTAGTAACGGTTTAAACCGTTACAAAGTTTTTTTTAAAAAAAAAATTGTCACGGTTTTTTGGTACAACCGTGACAAATTCCAAACATTTGTCACGGTTGTGCTAAACCGTGACAAAATAACCGTTACTAATCATGTATTTTTTTGTAGTGATTGTAGACATACAGCCCAGTCTCCTTGATTGATGGCACGACAGAATCGTTCAATGCAGCCACCAGCTTCTTCAGTAATCTATCCTCCATTGCTTGATTCTCCAAGGATAGCTCCTCCACAAGGTCAGGGATGACATCTTTTTGTAGCTTCTCTGTGACTTTAGAATCATCTACTATCCTCTTTGAACATTGTCTTCAGGGAAGACCCAAAGATGGAGGGTGCTGAAGTGGTAGGAGCTGAGGATTGAGCTTCATCTTGTCCAGCTACCTTGGAGCTTTCTACTGCTACACTTCTGCTTTTGATTACCTTAGATGCAGGACCAGATGCTTTGGGGTTTTAGGGATCTCCATCTTCATCTTCTTTATATGAGTCCCAGTAAAAAGAGGCACCTCATGCGCATCATTATCCTCTATGTACTAGATATCATTCATCTGTAAGATAAATGATATCAGTTGAGGAAATGGCAGAGGTGTCTTGGAGCTTGTGGAATCCTTGAAATTTTTGAACTCCTCTGTGATCTGCCTTAGATTCAGGGGATCACTCCTGATGAAAGCAGGTAGGATAGGGTTGTCCACTTGTTGAAGTTGACTCAGTTTTCTTGCCTTGTTCACTATGCACCTTGAATAGGCATAATAAAGCAGCCTGTTGTTGAAAGGCCTTTCTGCAGGCTTGACACTAGTGAAGTCTGTGGCTTCCCCAGAAGGTTGGTAAATTTTTAGAACTTCTGCCTCAGAATACTTCTCCCTCTTTTGCCAGTGGTTGTAGAATGGGTTTGTGATCTTGAACAAGGCATTGAGAGTCTTCCAGTAGAAGGAGATTTTCTTGCCTCTGATAGTGGAGATAACTTATATATCCACAATCTCAGACTTAGTGGTGTGAGTGTTGTTGATCTCCATATTTGAATAGAAACAACTCAACACTTCTTGACTGTATGGCAACTTGATCATCAGGAACTACTCATATGTCCCCAACCATGGAAACAAATCGATGCCCATCTGGTGTAAGTGATTCAAGTCAAAACAGCATATTCTCTGATTGATACCCCTGAGCTTTTAGGTGTCACTGATAGTCAGGTCACCATCTGTGATGTAGTCCTCTAGAAGCACATAAGATTCATCTGTACTATAGGCCTTTGATTTTCCCTTTCCTTTGGCCTTTGTTTTGGTGGATGGAGTAGTCTTGGACTGAACCTCTCCCTTTTCTGATTGTTTCTGAGAGGCACTTACTGAAACTTCTTCTGTAAACGTAACTTTCTTCTGTTGAGATGAAGACTTGGCCTAATAGGAAGACTTCGCCTTATCTGCTATAGCAATTTGTTCAAATCTACTTGGAGCAGTCCTCAAAGTGATATCATGATCGTTTGGGGGCAAGGGAACTCTATCTTTAAGAACTTTGGGAATGAATCTGGAGGGTTCTTCTGAGGAATCACTCCGGTTCTTTCTTTTCTTACTCTAAGGAGTAGTTTTTGAACTGGGTAGAATCATTTTTAGGGCCATGGTGGTTTTATAATGATGAACGGATGTGAGTTGAACACAAAACTGAAATTTCATAGAGATTTGAATGCAAGGGCATAATCTTGGGAATAGTTTCATGATTTAGATTCAAGTAGATGCTAGAGAATGATGAATAGTGAATGCAGTAAGAAGTTGTAAAAAATGGTAGTTATATAAGATTTTGGAGAGAGAAATGTAACCGTTAGAATGTTACCGTTAGGGGTCAATCGATTGGAAAGGCTATCAATCGATAGGGAGTTGGGATTTTCTTTGATGACTGAGGTGTTCAATCGATTGATGCCCTGTCAATCGATGGATTTATGTTGCGCTCAAATGATTCCCACGCTGAATAATCGATTGGGTTTTGATTGTTCCTTCCTTTGCATCCGATGGGCTTGTGTTTAATGGATGGGCTTGGTCAGCAATCAATGGGCCATGTTGCAATCGATTGGCTGTCAATAATCAATTAGGACTTTTAACTTGAAGTATTTTTAATCTTTCTCATCAATCGATGCCCAATCGATCTCCAATCAATGGCTTGTCCTTAGTGGCGATCGATTGGTGTATTGGCTATCGATTGGCCCTTAGATTTTCCCGCAACATGACCTGCAAAGAAATTGCAAGCCACTCCAATGCCTAAGTCAGCATCTTAGCATCAAAATATAATATGATTCAAGGAAATTTAAGAGTGTTAGGAGATTGATACTATTTTACAACTCATTGAGATTCACCATTCCCAATTCTCTTCTGATGTACATAAATTGTTCAGTTGCAAGAGGTTTGGTGAATATATCTGCCAGCTGTAAGTGTGTTGGGATGAATTCCACTTTGACATCCTTCGTTTGGACATGATCTCTTATAAAATGATGTCTAACATCAATGTGCTTTGTTCTTGCATGGTGCATTGGAATTTTGGCCAAGCTGATTGTACTTGTGTTGTCACAAAGAATTGGAATTCTGGGAATTCCATTCCTAGATCATATAATTGATGCTTGAGCCATAGCACTTGAGCACATCAACTTGCAGTAGTAATGTATTCAGCTTCAGTAGATGATAGGGAGACTGTGTTTTGCTTCTTGCTGAACCAAGACACTAGGGAGCCTCCAAGGAATTCTCATTGACCACTGGTACTTTTTTTGGTCAGTTTGTACTCAGCATGGTTTAAGTTTGAGTAGGCAATAAGATATTCTTGAGTTCCTCTTGGATACCACAACCCAAGCTCTTGTGTTACAACCAGATATATCAGAATCCTTTTAACACATTTGTGATGATGAGCCTTTTTTGGCTTAACTTGATATCTGGCACACATTCCCACACCGAACTGGATATCAGGTCTGCTAGCAATCATATATAAGAATAACCCAGTCATTCCTCTGTATGTGGATTGATTGAAGTCCTTCCCACCTCTATCAGCATCTAATAGTGCAGTAGAGCCCATAGGAGTGGCTTCTTTCTTAGATAGGTCAATTCCAAACTTCTTCAAGATCTCCTTGACATATTTTGTTTGGGAAATGAATATTCCATCTTTCTTTTGCTTGATCTAAAGACCTAGGAAAAAGTTTAGTTCTCCTATCATAGACATCTCAAATTCTCCCTGCATAATCTAAGTTTACCTTCCCATTGTTATAAATGTAGCACTTGGATCCAAACACCTTCAAGTGAGCTATGTTTGGTTTTCTTCCTTTGTAAAGCTCATAGGGTGTTTTGTCCATGCCTGATCTGATATAAGCTCTATTTGAAATGTAGCATGCAATGCTCATTACATCAGCCTAGAATCCCTCTGATACTCCTTTTTCATTCAGCATGGTTATGGCTATTTCTGTCAGAACTCTATTCTTCCTTTACACAACCCCATTGTGCTTAGATGTTCTTGGAGTTGAGAAGTTGTGATGTATCCCATTTGTTTCACAAAACTCAACAAAGTCACTGTTCTCAAATTCTCCATCTGTTCTGTTATAATTGATGCAACTTCACAGCTTCTTTCCTTTTGCACTTTCTTATCAAACAATAGAAAAGCATCAAAGGCATCATGCTTAGAAGAAAGAAACAAAGTCTATGTAAACCTAGAATAGTCATCCACAATCACAAGAGTATATAGCTTTCCTCCTATACTTTTGACTCTTGTTGGACTTACTAGATCCATATGTACCAATTCCAATGGTCTTATTGTGGAAACTACCTTCTTAGGTTTGAAGGAGGATTTTGTTTGTTTCCCTTTTTGCATGCTTCACAGATAATGTCAGTCTTAACTCTAAGCTCAAGTATGCCTATCACAAGATCATTCTTAACTAGCTTATTTAATTGCGTCATGTTTACATGAGCTAGTCTCCTATGCCATAGCCAACAATTTTCGGTGTAACTAATGAAGCACTTTTCTTGTATTGATTGATTTTGATCAATAGTGTAACAATTTCTATCTATGCTAGCTCTTAATTTGCATTTTAAAGCGGCTTGTCCTATATCTAAATCATTCTTATCAATGATCATGCATTCATCAGAATAAAAAAATATATCTATATTGATTGATTTTGATCAATAGTGTAACATTTTCTATCTATGCTAGCTCTTAATTTGCATTTTAAAGCAGCTTGTCCTATATCTAAATTATTCTTATCAATGATCATGCATTCATCAGAATAAAAAAATATCCAATTACCCTTGTTAGCTGTTTGGCTTACACTCAGGAGGTTGTGACACATACCTTCTACAAAGTAGATATCTTTAACTTTTTGTCTATTTGTCTAGTTCACTTCTCCAATTCCAACTATCTTTCCTGACTGGTTTCCTCCAAAACTCACTTTGGCTCCATCCTTGAATTCAAGGTGTTTGATTTTTTCTTTGTCCCCAGTCATGTGTCTCGAGCATCTACTGTTAATGTACTATTTGTTACTTCTGGATGCCTTGAGACAAACTTGTAAGATAGCTTACTAAGATTAAGATTTAGGTACCCAAATATGTTTAGGTCCTTTGGAGTTAGATGGAGCACGTTGGCCTTCTTTGACCATATGAGATTGTGACCCTGTAGGATCTTTTTTATTGCAAAAATTATAGAAGCTAAAAGGACTAACATTTTCAGTTGATTTTCTGAAAAATTTAAGATATAGTTTTTCTTTGACTATTTTCTTGGTTTTTGAAAATTCAGGAATAGCATTTGATTTAACCTATGCCTAATGCACCTTAGGGGTTAAAATCAAGATTTAATCCAATGATTGCAATATAGGTTGCAACCCCGGGTCGTTTCACTTGAGGAGTCTTTTAACCTACCTAAACTAGCTAAATGGAATTAAAACAATAAAAGGTATGGGGAGTTTGGTTTGAAAATTCATTTACTAAAATTATTGACAAATGCAATTACTTGTTTTTGGTATTTTAGATTAATGAGTGAAAAGAGTTTGGATTAAGGGTGATTTTATAAAATGTGCTTTGGTAGTGTTTCGGTGGCTCTTATGCTTCATCAAAATTGATATTGGGAGTTAAAAGATGCAACAAGTATAATTGAAAAATCTCCAAGCAACCACTAGGGGTCCACTAACCCTAATTAATGACTAATCAAGCAACCACTTTTTTAGCCATTACTGAGGGTTAGTGTTAAGCTCTACTTGGTGTGTGTTGAAACTTGAGTTTTGAAAACCGATTCCTCTCAAGAATGTGCAACCATAAAATTCAATTGGATAAATTAAGCTACACAATCTAGCAACCACTAAAAATCATATTGCATCACAAATCCAATAGGAAATTTGAACATACATATCATTCAATTAACATAACTCAATGCCCAACACACACTACTACAAAAAATAGAATCTACGTCCCCTTTTCACGTCTCTTTTTCAAATATGAGATGTAGAAAATAGGCGGTGGCAAAATTGTAAATATGTGGAAACTTTTCAACGTCTCTTTTCTAAATATTAGATGTTGATTCTCTAAAAATGAGCGGCAAGTACAAAAAAGGTGGGAAAATATAGGCGGAAAATTAGTTTCCACGTCTCACAAAAATTATGAGACGTGGAAACATGTTTTCAACGTCTCACAAAAATTGTGAGACATTGAAAATGGTTTTCCACGTCTCACAATTTTTGTGAGACGTGGAAAAGAGGCAATTTCAAAAAAAAAATTCTGGGCCTCTTTCCACGTCTCACAATTTTTGTGAGACATGGAAAAGAGGCAATCTTTTTTTAAAAAAAAAAATTCTGGGCCTCTTTCAACGTCTCACAAAAATTGTGAGACGTTGAAAGAGGTTTTCCACGTCTCACAATTTTTATGAGACGTGGAAAAGAGGCAATCTTTTAAAAAAAATTCTGGGCATCTTTCAACGTCTCACAAAATTTGTGAGACGTTGAAAGAGGTTTTCATCGTCTTGTGAGACGTTGAAAGAGGTTTTCAACGTCTCACAATATTTGTGAGACGTTGAAAGCCAGCAATATCCTTTTTTTTAAAACACTCTTATCAGCGAGCGATTTGTAAGCATTCGAAGAAGAAGACATCTGATGAGAATTTCCCTTCCTCCTGCTTCTCTTTCATTTCTTTCCTCTCCAGTTCCCTTCAAAACCCTAACGACTCCTAATCCATCCTCACTCTCTTCGCCTTTCCCAAATCAAAACGTACAGATCGAGCTTCATTCTTCGATTTTGAGTCTCCCTTCGTCTTCTTCGATTTCGCCTCTGTCTTCTTCGTTTCAAGCCGGTGAATTTGATCAGGGAAGGAGGTTTTGGTAAGGTTTACAGAGGTTGTCTTGATTCAGGACAGGTAAGTTATGCTTCCATTTCTTGTCCTTCATGAATCACTGAGAAACCCTAAGCCAGTAATTTGAAGCACCAAGGGGATATTCGGCGAAAACATCTGATGAGAATTTCCGAACTCTACCGACGGAGGTGGCGAGGTTGATGGGATGGGAGGAGGCCCCGACGGCAGTGTCGCCGGAGAAGCCATAATTTCTTGGTTCATGGATCTTTGGTTTTGGTTAGTCCTCTGTTTCTTTGGCTTTTAACTACTGTTACTGATTTCATATTCTTACTTCCCTGTGATTCTCTGTTCGTGTGAAATTGTCGAAATGGATTTGGTTGAGTTTGGAGTTGTTTTTGCCTTTTTGTATGGTTTGTGGCTCATAAATGTCCTATTTGTTTCAGGTCCAAACGATTGGTAGCTATGCCACCAAATCCTTGTTAAAACCCCTCGTATTCATCTTCTTTCTCTCGTGTCATAGGAATTGTGTGGCCTCATGTAGATGTTCTTATCTCTTAGCCATGAATTTCGATTTTGATTCTTAATGTGTTTTGGTCTTGAACATCTATATATGATTTTTAGATGGGAAGTTGGGTTACCAAACTACAAAGAAGCTAGAGAGCAATTTGTTCCCAGTGGTATGTTTGCCTTCTGAATTATTTAATGTTTTCTGAGTACAATGACTTTGGCTTTCTTCTGTTTGATTAACATACCTACAAGTATTTTCAGTTTGTCTTGTTTTAATTCTTGTAGCTTGTTAAGCTTAGCTTAGGAATGATTGCTTCTTACACTTCTGCACTTTTTGAAATATCATTTTAGACACTGCTATCAGTTAAATGTGCATTGCTGGACCCTTTGTGTAAGTTTTAATGGGGTACATGAATTATAGAAGAAACGGATTTTTGTTCATTTTTTGCTGCTGTTGAGGTTTTTTGTGTTTCGATAAGTATAGAATCTGTAATAAGTGTCTGGATGTAAATCTAGTTTGCAATTTCATCCCCTTTTTTTTCTTATTGGACTTTCATTTACACACCAGGAATTCGAGACTGAAAATGCAAAGCTGTTGTCTCAACTCACGGATAGGAGCAATCACGAGGTCAGCTAATATCTTTTTAAAATTTGCTCTTGTCATTTGGAATTTCAAATCCTAATATTGAGGTTGCTGACTTACTGCATGTGAATCAAATTTGAACTAGAGTGCTTTTAGTTGGTTAATTAGATCAAATTCATAGGAGAATATGCAAATGAAGAAGTTAGAGCAAATCAAGTGTATTCTAAGGTAACTAAGTTTAAATATGTAGAGGTTATTGTTTCTTTTCTGAAGATGATTTTCATCTTGGTATTCTGTAGTCTAAAAGCTTTTCTCTGTTTCTTAGTCCAATAGAATATAGTCAACTCATACTCCATATGGCTGTATAAAATCAAAATTGAAGGATTTCGAAGTTTTTGGAAAATTTCTCTATTATTTTTGCACAGTTAATTATGCAAGTATTTGTAACTGGTTGAATTTCCTGATAACTTCTAACAACCACTTATTTGTTATTTTACAGATTAAGGAGAACTATCTGTGCTTGGTGGCTAATAGAAAAACATGCTGTTCAAGATACTTTGAAGCTGGATGCTCTTTCTTATTTCAGCTTCGCTCCAAAATCTATATGACATTCAATTTAGTTCATGCAATGTTGTATTTTAAAGTTGTATTATAACATTTTTGTAATATTAGTTTGGATAGAAATAATAAAATTAGTTCATTTTTTCATTTTAAGTGTTGTATATCTATCATTCTGATAAAATATTGAGGTTAATATTCTAATTAAAAAAATCATTTCTTTTTTTAAAAAAAAAGACTTACCACGTCTCTTTTTCAAAAAAGAGACGACGTGGAAAGTCCCTTTCCACGTCTCTTATTTGAATAAGAGATGTGGAAAGTTTTTTAAAAAAGACTTTCCATGCCTCTTATTTGAAAAAGAGACGTGGAAAGTCTTTTTTTGAAAAAGAGACGTGGAAAGTCTCTTATTTGAATAAGAAACATGGAAATGGGGAATAAGAGACGTGGAAGGGGACTTTCCACGACTCTTTTTCAAATAAGAGACGTGGAAAGTGGGGACTTTCCACGTCTCACATCTAAAATGAGACGTGAAAAGTTTCGACTTTCTACGTCTCCCTTATCCACATCCCACCAAAAAGAGACGTGAAAAGTCCCAAAAAAGAGACGTGAAAAGTGTTTTTTGTAGTAGTGACAAATATTCCAAATCATAGACAATGAAGAAGGAAAATCATGCATCCAATCCAAATATACAAGAGAAATGCAACCACAATACTCAATACATAAGGAAAGAAGCATGAGAAAACAAATAACTCCCCTATTCCGCCTATTGAAGCTCAAGCCACCTTCACACCACCAAAGCACCAAGATTCTAGCCTCTCATGTCTTCAAATTCATGCCCAAGAGGACCCATGATGATAGCCTCCATGAATGAAGAAGATAGTGGAGTGGAAATGGAAGATGGAAAGGGAAAGAACAAGAAAACCAGTGGAATTTAAGGTGAAGATGAGTGGGGATGAGAGGATTTGAGTAGAGAATGAGGAAGAATAAGAGAAACCCTAGGAGCACCTTGTATTTTCATGTTTTGAGGTTCGGAGAACTCAAATTCGGGCCTTGGGTCCTATTTATATCATCCCAGGAACCCTAAAACTCATGACAGCACTTAGCTGATGCGTCACGGTGAGCAAACACCAATTCTGGAGTTATGCGGCGAGCTCACAGTGAGCAGAGATCAATTCTGCCCTCCGTTTAACTCCGTCTTCTGCTCTGTTTTCCTCCAGCATTCATCTCTGGAACTTGGCCCTTCCATTGGGTGTATTCCTTCCATGATCTACACATAAAATGGACCTAAGGTAGCATCAAGATGTTCTTAAAAATGGGTTAAATAATAAATCATGCTAATCATGCCTAAATTGCCCTTGACTAGAACAAATTCCAACAAAGTGTGCAAAGTCAGAAATTATCCTAATTAGATGCACTTACCCTAAGAATATGCAATAATCCAATGATTTTATCAATGAAAAGTGTGTAAAAATATGGTGTAGTCAGCATTATAACCAAGACTAGTTTTATCTCTATAAGCTCTCTGATTAGTTAGCATTACTTGTAAAGCCTCACTTCCTTTTGTAAACTTTTGTACAGTTTTTGAAAGCTTCTCATTTTCAGCAGCGAGTTTTTCTCAGTTCTTGCATTCAAAGATTTCAGCCTTTTTCTCACATTCTATGTTTCTTTTTCTCAAGAAAACTACTACTTTAGCAATTTTCACAAACTCAATATGTAAAGCATTGTAAGAATCTTGTAGTTCATGAAAGGATGGTTCAGAAATAGTTATCTCAGTGTCTGATTCTTCTTGAGCCACCAGACATAGATTGGTTGTTTCCACTAATTCACATTCTTCTTCATCAGAGCTATCACCATATATTGATGATACATAGGCCTTCTTTTTGCCATTATATTTCTCTTTCTTCCTCTCATTCTCTTTGTATCTTTGAAGGCTAGGACATTCAGACTTGAAGTGCCCAGGTTTCTTACATTCATAGCATATTGGAGTATTATTCTTCTGATTGTCCTTCTTGGCAAAACTGGGGCCTCCTTTCTAGAACATCCTTCCTCCTCCTTTGAAGAATTGTCTGAATCTTCTCATTATTAGTCACATTTCCTCATCATCCTGATCTTCTTCATGTTCATCATCATCATCTTTTCTTGAAGCAGCAAGAGCTAGAGTCTTTTTCTTCTTATCTCCTCCAGCTAGCTCCTATCTGTATTTCATCTTGCTCTCATACTCTGCTAAACTTCCAAAAAAGGTGGTGACGGAACTTATGGATTCTCCACAAATTTCCTCAATAGCTGTGGCTTTGGCTTGCCACTCATTAGTGAGGATATTCAGGACTATGGTGACTTGTTCTTCTTGAGAGAGGATTTTCCCAAGAGCTGCAAGATGATTGATGAGGTGAGTGAATCTTATTTCTAGCTCTTTGATGGTTTCTTCTTCCTTTATTTTGAATAAATGATATTCATCAGTCAATTGATTGATTCTTCTGCTCTTTACTCCTTTTATTCCTTCATGGGCTACTTCAAGAGCATCCCACATTTCTTTTGCAGTTTCAAGATTAGAGATTCTGAAATATTCCTTCTGACTTAAGGCGCTCTGAATTATTAGGATGGTTTTGCTATTCAGCTCCAGATCCTCTATGTCAGTGTTGGTGTATTCTCCAGGTTCCTTTTTAATTAGTGCCCTATTTTTTGTCTTCAGGGTATGTAATCTCCATTCTCTATTACTTGCCACAGTCTATAGCCATTTGATTTGATGAAAATTTTCATCTTCAATTTTGAGTAGGCATAGTGTTCTCCATTAAAGCTAGGAGGCTTTGTGATAGAACTTCCTTCAGGCAGCATGCACTCATTCAGTCCTGCCATGGATCTTTTCTTCTCTGATCGTTGGCTCACTTGATTGAGAAGCTTGGCTCTGATATCAAATGAAAATGTCAGGAAATACACAAGAGGGGGTGAATTGTGTATCTCAAAAATTTCAAAGGATTAAAAGCAAACACAAGGAATTTATACTGGTTCGGTCCTAACTCTGACCTACATCCAGTTTTCTAACATTTGTTGGGTTCCACTAGTGAATCAAGATTACAAACAGGTTCTTGAATACCTTTACACCACAGAGAATTTTCTCAGTAAGATCTCACTATCTCACCAAATTCTCTCCACCTTACACTTTGTAGGATTATAACCCTTCCTTTAAGATCCCAGTATCCTAAGGAAATCACTCAATGAAAGAGATACAGATTTACAAGCTTGCTCACTAACTTGAGCAGATAGAAATTACAGTTTAAAGAATAGATGAGAGAACTCAGAAAAATTGAATTGATTGCATTAGGAATTTGTAGTTGGATATCACTTAATTCTCTGCCAACCAAGTTTAGGCTTCAAATGCTTTTATATCATGTTGGAAAAATCTACCCGTTGCTAAGTTTGTTATAGCCATTGTAGGGCTGTTGTGAGAAATGAATTTTGGAGGTTGACGGAGTGTTGATGATGTTTTTACAGTAGTAATTAATGCTCCAGAGTAGTATTAGAGTATATTTAATGATGAGTTACTTCTTCTCTCTTGCTAGGTTAAGCTATCGCTTAAAGAAGTACAGATAACGGCTCTTTCTCTGTTTCTGTGTTGAGCTTTGTATCTAACATAAACTTCCTGAAATGGGATATGAAAAATCTTCCAAATATAAAGTTAGTTAGACATGAGAAGAGTAATAAATTTTGAAATTCTTTCATGTCAATCGATGGCTCAGTGTGTCAATCGATTGCTGGCTCTGCTTGTCATTCGACTGCCTTTAGATTAGTGATGTTCCCTTCAGATTGTTTACCTATAACACTTGATGGAAATGTTAGTTATCGAGTAAAACCAACCACAGCAATCGATTGCTAAGGCTTCTCACCGATTGCCCCATATCAATCGATTGTTCAACTGCTTATTGATTGCTTTCTGATTACTTTGATTTTAAGCAACAATCGATTATCTATTGATTGTTAGTATCAATCGATTATTGTTCTTTCCATCGATTGCTCTCTTATCTGATCACTTTGAAACTTAAGATAAACAATCGATGTATCTAGCAAATAATCGATTGAACCATCTGTCTATTGATTGAAACTAGGTAATTGATAGGCAATCGATGTACCATTGATTTTTGAGATGTACTGTCAATCAATTGGTGCGAGGAGCTATCGATTGCTTCTTAACTTAGTTTAAAAACTTGTTTCAAAATATTTTTCTAAGTTAAGATGCCATAATTTTCATAGCCTAAGTCATGTTTGGTTATATCATCAAAATCTGAAGTTCAACAATGTTATGCCAAGCTTTTTTGTAATCCTCATCGTTATAGGTGAGGCCATGATAATTAACATAAATTTTTTTAGCTGTATAGGGAGATTGATCCTAATGATTAAGATTAAAGACATGGGATATCTTAAATTGGTTGAAAGGTCATTTAGTGGCTGAATCTACTTTATGGCTAATCATTGCTGAATTGGTGTCAACTAAAATAAGTTCATAGTATTTCCTATCTTACTTCATATCTTCTGGAAAGAAATTCCACGTTTCTTCTTGAGGATGAAATGGGAAAATAACTTTAATGGTCTGCTATATTTTGGGACTGTAATGACATATCTCTAGTGGACTGATTGCACTTGATTATTACATATTTTTATCCACTAATTATAGGAAATTAGCATTTGTTCTAGGCTATTAAATGGGGATTTAGGCGCTTTTATACTTAGGGTCCAAGACTAGAAAGTTAATTGCATTTTCATTATAATTTGAGCATATTATGATTTAACTCATGCATTTATTTTTTATGGACTTGAAATACTTCACATGCGCTTAAAATTTCCATTGTAGGTGCAAAGAATTAAACTCAAAGCAAGAAGAAAACAAAATAGGAAACTTCTACAATAAAGGAAGCTTCTACAAAAAAGGGAACTTTTGCAAAATAGGAAATTTCCTATTGGATTGGTTGATTGGGTTTGCCTAAAATATTTCCTTTTAGTTATTTCTACAAGAATAGGCAACCCTAGGCTTGATTGATGATAAGAAGCTTCCTAATTAATTATTCTAATCACAGCTTCCTATTTTGGCTAGATTTCTTGAGAGAGAGTACTTGGGTCTTCCCCAAATCTTTCCTATATGTTATGGGAGGCCAAATTAGGCAACCGGAGGCCATCTTGGATATTTTTTGAGTGGTTTCTTGTGCCATGGAGAGGGGAATCCGAATTTGCATATTTATCACCCATTCTCTCTTAATTCTTTCCCCAAACCTTTTCTATTTGTTAATCCTAGTATGAATAGGACACCTACGCCAATTTGGAAGGTTTTTGAATTGCCTCTTGTGTTATATATAGGCAACCAACGAAAATATTTTCTCCTCTCTCACTCTTCTCTCAAATTTTCATCCTCCTCTCCTCTCCTCTCCACCTTGCACGAAAATCATCTTCCACTATACTCTCATGGCTTCCAATTCCAAAATCCAGTCAATGTTGATCGAGAGTATGAGTGGTTAGGCACCTTTGTGGGAATCTTGATGGAGGACGGCAACTGGAGCTTCAACGTTTCTAATGGGGAGTTATTTAGTTTCTCTTGTCTAAGTCTTATTATGTATTTCAATCCCTTTTGTTATATGTAATGGGTGTTGGAACAAGTGTGCTTCATTGTTTGATCTTTTGTTTAAATGGTCATGCATGTAATTAAGAGATGTGTTTTATATGTATGAACCTAAGTGTTGTTTTCTTGATATTATGCAATGGATATGCTTCATTTATATTCCCTTTGGATTTCTAGAATATGTTGAATGCATGTGCGATTGTATGTGTGTTTAGACACTAGGTCCAACGTTAGATGGTTCGATTTACTTCTAACGAGAGTCCCCTTGCATGTTTATCATGAATCTTCACTACCAAGTTGAAACTTAATGATTGCCTATTTAATTAATTGAATGAGTGATGCGCCACGTTAGTTGATTAAGTAGGTTAATTGGACTAAAAGTGATTGCCTTAGGTTTTGCATTAGAACTTGGTTTAAAAACTCCCATATCATTTTAGAAGCTAGGAAGGTTTTCCAATTCATCAAGAGACCCATGTTCATCTCAATAGTTTTCACAAATCCATTTTAATTGCTTTATTTAATAACAAAAATCCCAAAAAGAATCTAGTTTAGTTTCCTTAGTTAAAATCTTGAAATCCCCGACTTTATAGCTTTTCATGCATTTAGTTTCCTAGGTTAGTTCATTAGGCTCCTTGAGAGACGATCCGGGAAAGCACCACTAGTGCAATCCTTGGTTAATTAAATTTTGTATTTGAACCCCAAGGCATATTAGGAAAGGCTCATCAATGGCGCCGTTGCCGGGGAGTCGTTTTTTACTCCTAGGTTAGCTAAGTGTCAATTGCTTATTGACAAGGGGTTAGTTGCATTTTAGGTTTTAGTTTAGTTATAGGTTACATTTGCATTTCATAAATAAAAAAAATAAAAAAAATGTTCTTGCTGTGTGGTTTATTATTCTAAATCTAATTTGAATTGGTTTTGTTGGAATTGAATGTTATCTTGCTTGCACATCGATTGAAAATTGTTCAAAATTCATCGATACCTGCAATAGAGCTCGCTGTCAATTTTCAAAAACATTTCGCCCAGAAATTTATGAGCTTCAGTTTCCTAAAGTTTTGGGCCATTTTAAGCAATTTCAATAGCTTTGCTATTAGGTGTGGTGTATTTTGGCCAAATTCCATCGTTTTGGGCACTTTTTCAATTTTTCTTTATTTTCTAGGATTTTTTCCAGATTTTAGGATAGTTTTGTTTTTGAGTTTTTCTTCTTTGATTTTCCTTCATTCTTAGTTTTTTTTTGAGTTGTTTTTACCCATTATATATCCTATCATTGCACGTTTGATATTGTGGTGCATTTTGCTTGCTTGCTTGATTCTTTGGAACTAAATCATTGAATTCTCATGTCTTGGAATTATAAAAACTTTGGTTACAATCATGATCCACTTGAGTATTCTAATTCTTTTGTAGGAAACAACACTGTGGTGAATGATGAATTTTCTTCAATTCATGATAACCTTAACAAAGAAAAGGCCATTTTCAAATCCTTGAGCAAATCCTATGAATCACCATGTCAAAACCAACCTTACTCTCCACCTAACCATCATCCATACTTTAAAGACTCTTATCCACCAAATTATTCTCCATACCAGGAACCTTACTATCCATCATGCCCTTCATCATATCATTCTCCATATCAAGCCCCACAACGTGAACCTTCACCCCTACCATATAGGTCATATTGTGAACCATCTTCTCAATTCCATTCATACCAACCACCTGCTCCTCCCAGACCCATCACCCCTAAACAAAACCCAATTGATGATTTCTTTGACTTCTCCAATATGGATGATTACACAAAAGAGCTCAAAAGGATGTATGAGGTAAATACATACCAGTTTAGGGAGTTGCATAGGTACCAACTTGGAATGTCAAAGGAAGAGAAAGATGAGTTGGAAGAGCTAAGGGTGTACCTCAATGCATTCTACTTGCATGTGCTTTGGAAAAGAACGAAAGGAGAGGAAGGAAGCCCGTGGCCTTATGATCCTAAAGTTGAAAGGGAGACATCAAATGAAGGGAAACATCCCACATCTCTTGTGGAAGAACTTCAACCTCTACTGGTGACATTCAATGAACCCACACAAGTTGAAGAGATGAAGCAAGCTACCCTACAACCGAAAGAGAAAATGCACTCCCCACTAGGTAATACTCCTATCCTTGAGGAGATTAATCCTTCTTTGGTTGATTCCTTGATTGAACATGCTACTCCTCTTGAGAGTGAAGATGAGTTGGATGGGGAAATTATTTGTGAATTTCCTCATAGGTTTATTGATGAACATGCTCACTCTAGTGCTTTAATTAATAGTAGTTCAATTGAGAATGTTTCTTGCACTATCATTGATTCTTCTTGTGACAAACATGCTTCTCTCCTTAGTACTAGTCATGATGATGTTGTTGAATTAAAAGTGATTAAATCTTGTTCTTGTATAGAATATCAAATTTGTGTGCATTTCTATGATGTGAAAAAACACTTGCTTGTTGAATTTAAAAAGCATGCCTTGGACACATTGACTAATTCTACTATTGAACATGATGCATCTAGTAGTCCTAGGAGTGTTGAAATTTCTAAGCATGAAATAATTGAGAATGAGAATCCTATTGTGGTTGATATTGCAAATGTTTTTGGTCCCATTGGATTACATAGTATTAAGAGTGCACCTATGAAAGATTCTCCATGCATAGATGTTGATATTCTTAATGATAGGGAATCTTTCAACCAAATACTATCTTGTGATCTTCCGCCAGATATACCCAATAAGGAAAGTGTTTGTTATGCCTCTCCCGCCACCCTTTCTTTCCCCCCTTCTTTATCCAACCCCTCTTTCACATGTGTAAGCGACATTACATGCCCCAACCTTGAGTTGGACTTCGCGATTTCTGATACACATGCACTTGAGAGTTCTAAAAATGAAAATTTTTGTTTTGCTCCTACTGATGGGAGCATGTGTAACATCCCAAAATTTACAAAATGGACATAAGGAATTAATTATGTTTTAGGGATATTATTAAAATATTAAAAAGAATTAAAATAAATAAATTTATGATATTAGGTATTTTTAATAATTTTAAGGCTTATTTTCTTTAAGAAACAAAGAAATAAGTAGGAGATAAAACTTAATTTGGAGAAAAGAGATAATAAGGGTTTATTTAAAGTTTTAGGATGACAAGTATAAATTAAAAAGCCTTATAAATAAATTTATGAGGCCAGATATATTTTTAATATTTTTTTTTCTAAGTTTATTTTCTTTATTAGCTCAAGGGAAATAGTTAGAAAATAAATTTAAATAAGGGAATATTTAGAATCTTGGGTTATTGGTTATTAATTAAAAAGTCTTATAAATAAACTTAGAAGTTAAAGTATATCTAGAAAAATTATGTTGGGAACAGATTTAGGTATATTTCTAAATGATAATGATAAATAAAATTATGATTTAAGAGAAGAATAGAAAATAGGAAATTAAAAAGACAATATCTGCCCCTAGTTGGAAAATATCCTCAATTAAAAAGGGAAGGGCAAGATAGTAAAATACCCATAAAAACAAAATATCCCATTCCTCTTTAAATATTAGCCACACACGTATATACAATTGAAAAAAAAATATATATATACTCTCTCTCACCGAACACATACACACACACACCTCCCCTGTTCCTCTCATCACTTTCTCACCTCTCACTCTCGTCTCCCTCCGTTCTTCGACTCCAGCAGCGGCGGACTGCCGAATCGACGGCGAGCAACGGCGGGAAACGTCCAAGAAGGTTAAGCAACTTGAGGTAAGCTTTGATTTCTCGTTTTCCTTTCTTTCTTGGCGCGAATTCGAGCGAAATGGGGGGGGATGATTCGAAGATTTTGGGAAATTTCTGAAGCTTTTGAGTTTACAAAATGGTGCTGGAACCTCCTCTTGGCTGTTGAGTGGTGATTTTGGGAAGGAAAGAGGAGTAGGACCGATTTTGGCATGAAATTCCTCTTCGGGTACTGTTCACCCGAGATGGTAAAATTGGGATTTCGGGTGTTTTCTTGTTTTAAGGCTTAATTTCTTGCAATTGATAGTCACTCTAAGGTTATGGAATAGAGTATTGGGATTGATTGAAGGAATTTTGGAATTTGATTGTTGTTGTTCTTCCCTGTTCCCTGCGCAGTCGGCCGGTTCATGAGGGGAAAATTTTGAGCATGGAGTACTTGTAATTGGGAAGTTCTTATACGCGTTTTATATGGGTGAATTGATGAATTCTTGACTGGTTTGATTTGTTGTTCAACCTCCCTGTTCTTGTTCTGTTCTGACCGAATTCCCATTCCTCTGAGATGTTGGATTTTTGTTCTTTCCTTTGATATATGAACGTCTTAAGCATAAGAAAAAGATGATGGAGTGGATGAGATTGATTGAGTGTAAGTTGATTTCTTGTTTTCTGGCTTTCTGTCTCTGTTCGACTAAAGAAAGGAAAAATGGCCATTGATGTTCTGGGAAACAAAAGGAATCTGTTAAAGCATGATCGATTAATAGGAAATTATTGAAGGTATAATTCTGGTTTCCCTGATCTGACCGTGAGTGTTTAGGGGAAAAGGAATGAACTTTGTTATATTTAGCTAAACAAGAATTAGAAAATGATAGTGGATGGTTGTTGTGGTTTTATGTTCTAGAAGTTCTGATTGCGTTGGGCTGAATCGAAGGGCTGTTGGGCATTGGAACAATGTAAATGCTCCTTATATAATTGATCTCCATTACTCTATTTTGACTCTAATATAATAGGAATGATAATAGGTGTAGGAATGAGTTCCTGTTCCTATTAATGTTGGAAGTGGTTGGGTTATTGGTAGGGAGTTGTTATGGATATTTGATTGGTCAAATTTTGAATTAAGATAGGATTAAGTAAACAAAAGGGAATTGATTGGATTTGGAATTGAGAGAAGTGGGAAGTTAACATAGTTGTTAATATTAAGCAAGAAATAATTATTGATGTTGTTGATGGTTGGTTATTGGTTTATTAGTAGGAAAGAAGAATGGTATTATAATTGATTAATTAAAAAGGAGCATAAAGAAATTTAAGGAAAATAAGAAGTTAAAGGGGGTGTTCCTTTGATTTGTTAAATTTGGATTGAAATGCAATTTGAATTACCTTTCTGAATAATTGACTTAACATTGAATGTTTATTAGGTCAAATTAATGATTTGGTTATTGATATATTGTTTAGAATTTCCAAGTCAAAATGTTAGGTTGGTTATAATTGATTGGAGATAAGAAATTTTAAGTTGAATTGGAAATTTGTGTTATTATATTTAGAATGTAAGTTTAATGTAATTAGTAAGATTACTTTTATGTTGGATGCTTGTTATATGTATATTAATTAGTGCTTGTGCAATGTTGATTTATAATGATGATTAACCATTTATCTAGAAGTTAAGATTTAGTATTAGAAATAGAAAGGGGGTAGAATTATAGGAACGTGAGAGACGTTTAATTATTATGCTTAAGATTAGATATTAATATATTATTTTATACTATAAATATTTATAGGACAAAATAGTGAGATTGAATTTCCAGAGAACGTAGAAGGGAAGGAATACAGTGAAGAGTAAGCTCAGGATACAGGTAGCAGTTTATTTCATTACATTAAAATAATTGCATGTATTATTTTGTAATATCTGTTTCAAATGTACATTATGCATGAAGGTGATAAGCCTTGTTAATTCCTGCATAGTTATTTATGGAGTACTCCAGGCTTAGGTGGGTCGCTCCCCCTTTGCCAGATCAGTTAGTTATAACTTTAAATGTTATAACGAGAAATCCTGCAGGTGAGGCCTCCACTAGTTAACGAATATATTGTTAATAGTGGTTGGTAGAGCATTGAGCGCAGGAAGTATGTATAATTGTTTTATTTGTTCAGGTTTATGAAATATATACATGTCAATGCTAGCATGATAATATAAGTTAATGAAAGAAACTGCTATTGGGAATTCCAATCTCACCCCCATCCCCAAACATTTTTCAGTAACGCAGGTTGGAAAGAATATAGCCGGGAGATAGTGAGATGATTAAGATGAGGCAGGAATGCTAGAAGAAGACTAGATGAAGAAATTAAGTTTTATAATTTGAAAAGTAAGATTATTGTATATGATGTAAAATTAAATTATCAGTAGAAAGTATAAACATTAGAATTGTATAAATTTAATAAGAGATTTAAATTTTCTTAAGTATTATGCATTAAGAATAGTTACCCCGAGAGGGTTAGCGTACTTTTAATTGTTTTAGTAACCACTTTATTTTATAAAGAGTTTTAAGTTATTTCAATTTGTCTGAAAAGCCCATTCCAACCAACAGAGGGTTAGTCTAATGTTTTAAAAGAAAAGTTTAAATTTTTACGTATTTTTGGGCTTCTGACATTAGAAAGTGGTTATAATTCAATTAAAAGGCTATAATATAGTAGTAAAAGTTCAGGTGTTACAGCATGATTGACTTCCTTGGTTGTAATGCTTATTTAGATAAAATGTTTCCTTTCTTAGAATTTGGTACTACTCCATTTTTGGTATTTTTCTTACAGGAATTGAAACACCTCACACCAAGGAAAGAGCATGTGGGAGAAGGAGCTTACATGAATACTTATATGTTTCTCATTCGGGATGAGAACTTCTCCTACAAGAGTTTGAAGCGTTTTAAATGCTAGGTTGTCCCTTTCCTTTACTCTTTTACTTTACACTGCATAAATTTATTGGATGATGTTTTGACTGATGTGGTGTGTAGTTTAAGTGTAGGGGAATGGGATTCACCAGTAGAATAGTAGTTTGTTTTGTTTTTGATTTTGTTTTTGTTTTTGGTTCCCCATATTTTTGTTGATGGTTGCCCACATTTACAGGGGTTATTCCTATTTGGTCTCGGATAGTATTGTATTTTAAACATTGAGGACAATGTTTTGTTTAAGTGTGGGGGGTAGATATGTATTTTGAGGTTTCCTTGCATGATTTCCCATGATTTGTGGTTTTGGGTGAACTTTGCCCATTTTTGAACTGATTTTAAAAAAAAAATTGGCTTGAAGTTGTTTTTGACTTGTCTAATATGTACAAAGGGTCACATTTGTCATAGTGGGCTTGTTAAGAATGAATTCAAGTGCTTTTCAAAGTGTTTTTTTATGAAAACCTAGTTCACCCCACTTTTTGAAAACTTGTGCAAGAAGAGACCCATCTTAGGTTGTTTGTTATCTTGGATCTTGGATAGATTTTGAAATGGTTTTTGCCTTTGTTTTTCAATTTTCAAAAGTTGGATATGAGAAATGTCTAGGATATGTATGGGGAAAATTGTTGTGTTAATTGATTATTGAATGGTAATTTGTGAGCTTATCCGTACCGTGAGGTTATTTTTGGCCAAATAATGATTTTGAGTGAATACTTGTTTCTAATATGTTGACTACTAGAACATGTCTCAATTCCTAGTCGAAACTGTTCAGTCATACAAGATGAATATGATAGAGGCATTCAATCCATTCATCCATATACCCATCATTTTCACTTCCAACTGATGTCTTGTATGAGTAGAACATATTTATAAAATTGCATCTAGGTTTTAAGTGCTATAATTGCACAACTCCGCTGGCTTTCTAAACTTGACTTAGTAATCAGGGGCACTTAATCACCAATGTTGGCACTGGCGTCAAACGGTCAAGTATAAGAGGTTATGAGTTGGACCAAAGGTCTCTTGATGTTTAGTTGGAGTAACTGAGTAACCGGCGTTGCATTACCTATGTGCAAAGTCGCGTCAAAAGGGGATCTACAACAGCTCAAGATGTAAAAAAAAAGAAAAAGAAAAAAAGAAAAAAAAGAAAAAAAAGAGGAAAAGAAAAAGAAAAAAACAATAATAAGGATGCTTGTAAGTGGTTTAGTTCTTACTCATGGATTACATCTTTCCATTACCATAATCCTCAGTCCTCTTGATTCTTTGTGTGTGTGCTAAACTAGTGGAGATTGAGAATTGTTGCAAGCATATGGTAAGTTGCATATTGAGCAAGAAGAGAGTAAATGACCCATATGGTGAGATTGTGTGAGACAATTTGATATTCGTGAGAATGCTCACTTGTTGCTATTCGGTTATCAATTGCATCGCTAGTTTTTCCTTTCCATATCTTGAGTATAATTTGTTACAATTTGAGATTATTGATTATCTTAGGCCTTTATCATTGTGATTCTATGCTTTGTCCAGGAGTACAAAGGTCTAAGTGTGGGGGAATGATTGCACTTGATTATTACATATTTTTATCCACTAATTATAGGAAATTAGCATTTTTTCTAGGCTATTAAATGGGGATTTAGGCACTTTTATACTTAGGGTCCAAGATTAGAGAGTTAATTGCATTTTCATTATAATTTGAGCATATTAGGCATTTAACTCATGCATTTATTTTTTATGGACTTGAAATACTTCACATGCGCTTAAAATTTCCATTGTAGGTGCAAAAAATTAAGGTCAAAGCAAGAAGAAAACAAAATAGGAAACTTCTACAACAAAGGAAGCTTCTACAAAAAAGGGAACTTTTGCAAAATAGGAAATTTCCTATTGGATTAGTTGATTGGGTTTGCCTAAAATATTTCCTTTTTGTTATTTCTACAAGAATAGGCAACCCTAGGCTTGATTGAGGATAAGAAGTTTCCTAATTGATTATTCTAATCACATCTTCCTATTTTGGCTAGATTTTTTGAGAGAGAGTATTTGGGTCTTCCCCAAATCTTTCCTATATGTTATGGGAGGCCAAATTAGACAACCGGAGGCCATCTTGGATAGTTTTTGAGTGGTTTCTTGTGCCATGGAGAGGGGAATCCGAATTTGCATATTTATCACCCATTCTCTCTTAATTCTTTCCCCAAACCTTTCCTATTTGTTAATCCTAGTAAGAATATGACACCTAGGCCAATTTGGAAGGTTTTTGAATTGCCTCTTGTGCTATATATAGGCAACCAACGAAAATTTTTGCTCCTCTCCCACTCTTCTCTCAAATTTTCATCCTCCTCTCCTCTCCTCTCCACCTTGCACGAAAATCATCTTCCACTACACTCTCATGGCTTCCAATTCCAAAATCCAGTCAATGTTGATCGAGAGCATGAGTGGCTAGGCACCTTCGTGGGGATCTTGATGGAGGACGGCAACTGGAGCTTCAACGTTTCTAATGGGGAGTTATTTAGTTTCTCTTGTCTAAGTCTTATTATGTATTTCAATCCCTTTTGTTATATGTAATGGGTGTTGGAACAAGTGTGCTTCATTGTTTAATCTTTTGTTTAAATGGTCATGCATGTAATTAAGAGATGTCTTTTATATGTATGAACCTAAGTGTTGTTTTCTTGATATTATGCAATGGATATGCTTCATTTATATTCCCTTTGGATTTCTAGAATATGTTGAATGCATGTGCGATTGTATGTGTGTTTAGACACTAGGTCCAACGTTAGATGGTTCGATTTACTTCTAACGAGAGTCTCCTTGCATGTTTATCATGAATCTTCACGACCAAGTTGAAACTTAACGATTGCCTATTTAATTAATTGAATGAGTGATGCGCCACGTTAGTTGATTAAGTAGGTTAATTGGACTAAAAGCGATTGCCTTAGGTTTTGCATTAGAACTTGGTTTAAAAACTCCCATATCATTTTAGGAGCTAGGAAGGTTTTCCAATTCATCAAGAGACCCATGTTCATCTCAATAGTTTTCACAAATCCATTTTAATTGCTTTATTTTATAACAAAAATCCCAAAAAGAATCTAGTTTAGTTTCCTTAGTTAAAATCTTGAAATCCTTAACTTTATAGCTTTTCATGCATTTAGTTTCCTAGGTTAGTTCATTAGGCTCCTTTCTTGTTTTATTCTATAAATATTTCCTATATATTCTTTATCAAATGATTCATAATCTTCTTGATGACTCCCCATTTATCATTGATTTAGAGCATATTTAGATTTAGAATATATTTGGGGAGTCATCATTGCTAATTAAGGGCATTTTAAGAGCATTCAGGGGAAAATTGTATAAATATGTCATATAAGCTTAATTTGATTATTTTTAAGAAAAATATGATAATTTATTAGGAAATTTATTTGACATTATTTCCTCTCATTTATGCATGTTTGGATAGGTAAATATGGATATTCTAAGTAAGGAAGGAGTAGAAAATCAAAGGAAATGCGTGGAGAAAGCTGGAACTCATTTAAGGAAAATTGCTGAAAATTGTTTATGGTGTCGTGACACTGCATTAGGATGTCGCGACATTGAGTGAAAATCCCTAAAATGCACAACTTCATTTTTTACCCATTTTAAACACCTAAGGAATGAAAATTCACAGACAATCAGCCCATTTTCAACCCTAGAACCATTAGGAATGATAAGACTCATCTGCGCACACAACTGCGGAGTTAAGGTTTGCAAAAATGGAGATTGAGAAGCAAAATTAGAAGAGTTTCTTGCCCTATGGTAGTAGATTCTTCTTGTTTTCTTTAATTCTTTGCTGCTTTTGGACATGGTATTTCTCTGTATTTGTTGGTTTAATCCATTCATGAGTAGCTAAAGCGTTTGTTCTAGGATTGATTCAAGCCTTGTATGGATTGAAACCTAATTTGCTTCCTTTTCTTTTCATAATTGATGACTATTTGTGTTGATTTATCTTATTCCTAATGCCTCTAATTGATTGATCACCCTTTAGAGCGATTTGTTCATTTAAATTATACTTGAGGATAGTTTAGGTGTAGAACTTGGGTAAATCAGACTAGACTTGAAGTTTAAATCAACTAACAGATGGTTTGTTGGTAGAATAAAGATATATCTATCGACCTAGTTTTGTCATATTAAGGTTGACTCTTAAGGCGTACTTTCATTAATTTGTAACAAGAGATTGAACAAGTTTAATGAGAAGTATAGATTTGATTTTGACTCGTGAGAGTGTTTAAAGTGCTTTGGAACGTTAGGCAAATACAAGTTGTCATTTAAAGACTAATTGAGGGGAAATTAATTAGGGTTCATGAAATACAGCGGTGAGAATTAATCCTAGGCCTAGTACATTGATAAATTAAGTCTTTCTTGTGCATTTGTTTGTTTTTATCTTAAAATATCTTTAAAAACCTGTTCTTCAAAAGAATTTGATTAGTTCCAGTTAGTTGAATTCATTAGCTTGTTGTTTGATTGGGATTTTAAAACAAATCCCTATGGGACGATAATTTTCATACTACGTTGCGATCCATACTCTTACGGGCTAACAAGTTTTTGGCACCGTTCCTGGGGATTTGTAAAAATCTCTTGGTCAACCCTAGGCTAGTATTAGTAAATTTCACTTGAACTGTTAGGTTAGTTTATAATTTCCATTCATAGTTGTTTTTGTTTTGTTTTTATTCTTTTTCTAGGTTGATTCTCGAGTTTTGGTTTTCTTCTTCCAGGTACCCTTTCGGCATATGCAGTGCATACATCCAGTTGGATTGGAAGTAGTTCTTAAAGGAGTGGAATTTATTGAAGAAGAAACCCAAGCCAAAACTGAATATGAATTTAAAATTGAGACTGAAACCATGGTCGACGATGAGTATGATAGAGCTACGGTCAACGACTTTGCAAGCTGAAATATAAGGGGCATGCAATCTTGTATTCGGATGCCAGAGATGGCAGCACACTCATTTGAGATCAAACCTATCATGATCATGATGCTACAGTTGCATGGAATGTTCCATGGGCTCTACAATGAAGATTTAAACAAGCATCTTATGTATTTCCTGGAAGTCTATGACTCTTTCAAGCAAAACGGAGTTCCTCAAGATGTTCTAAGGCTTTGTTTATTCCTTTTGTCTCTGCAAGGTACAACTAGAGACTGGTTCAACAACCTTTCGGAAGGATCCATTAATTCTTGGGATCAGCTTGAATGCAAGTTTAGAGCTCGTTTTTTTCTGATGATAAATCTGTGGAAGCTCGAGATGAATTTTTGAGCTTTAGACAACACATGGATGAGCATCTTTATGCATTTCGAGAGAGATATAAGATGCTAATGAAGCATGCCCTGATCATGGGGTAGACAAATGGGTAGTATTTCAGATATTTTGTAATCGTCTTAATCCTCAATCTAAGGAGATAGTTGATTCAATGACTAATGGAGGATATCGTAATGTACCTGTTAACGAGGTGATCAGACTCTTAGATCAACTATCTGCAAACAATACTCAAGGCACTGATAGGAGGACTACACAACTTGTTTCCACTATTAAAGACGACTCTTCATCTCAAATGACTGCTATTCTCTCTTCAATAAATAAGTGGTTTGAGTCATTGGAATCTCAATTGAAGTAGGGAAACTCTCAAAGTGTGTAATCTATCTATGCTACCCTATTGTTTGTGATTAATGCAATGACATTCATCTGCTAGATCATTTCCCTCTCTACATGGCTTTTGAATCTATTAGCTATATGGCTAAATTTCAAAACTCTTATAATAACCCTTACTCTTAGATTTATAATTTAGGATGGAGAAATCATCCTAATTTTCCATGGAGTTATGGGTGGACCGTGAATCAACCTTCATCTTCTAGTGTTAAGCTTAATCAACCACCGGGCTTTCAGGTGCAATCCAAGCATTCCCTACTAAGGAAGGAGAGTCTAGAATGGAAAAGATGTTAGCTCAACTTTTAGCTAATGAGGAAGCTACAAGGGTTAAAACTAAAAACACCCTATCTTTTCATGAAACTGCTATAAAGAATCTTGAAGTGCAAATGGGTCAGATAGCTAGTCAACTGAATGCTAAGGCAAGGCAAGGATTACCTAGCGATACCATTCCAAACCCCAGGAATGATGGTAACAAGGAGTGCAACGCTATCAATTTGAGGAGTGGCAAGCAGTTTAATGTTATTCCAGTTATAGGTAAGTCACACCAACCAATGTATGATCATGGAATAAGTGGGATGGATAGTGAGAAAGTTGTTGAAGAAGAGAATGTAGTTGATAAGGGAGAGAATGTGGGGAAAGAAAATGTAGAAGACAAGAAACAAAAGGCACCATCTTTTACTTCTTATGTGCCTCCACTTCCGTTTCCTCAACTGTTCAAGAAAAAAGAGGAAGATATTCAATTCAAGAAGTTCGTTGACATGTTCAAGCAGCTTCATATAAACATCCATTTTGCTGAAGCCTTAAAGTCTATGCCCAAATCTGCTAAGTTTCTAAATGATGTTTTATCCAAGAAACGAAAATTCAATAAGTTTGGAACTATTGCTTTGACTGAAGAATGTAGTGCAGTTGTCCAAAGGAAGCTACCACAGAAGCTCAAGGATCCTGGGAGCTTTTATATTCCTTGTAACATTGGGAAGAATTTATGCAGTAGAGCTCTTTGTGATTTGGAAGCAAGTATTAACTTGATGCCTCTTGCTATTTTCAAACAGTTGGGCTTGGGAGAACCAAGACCGACTACGGTAACTTTACTCTTTGTAGATCGAAGCACTTCTCAACCTAGAGGAATTATTGAGGATGTTCTTCTAAAAGTTGATAAGTTCATCTTTCCTGTTGATTTTGCGGTGCTAGATTGTGAGGTTGATTAGAATATCCCCATTATCTTGGGTTATCCATTTTCAGCTACAACATGAACTCTTAAAAAGGAGAGATAACTTTGCGAGTTAATAATGAGCAAGTCATTTTCAACATGGCTAAAGCTCTTAAGTTTCAAGATGATTCTACTCATTACTCTTATGTAGATGTCCTTGATTAAGTGGTTAATGAAGAAACCTATGTGTCTATGTTGAAAGATCCATTAGAAGCTTTCTTGATTGGTGAGAAGAGAATTGAAGAGTTTGATGATGAAGAGGTTGAAGAGCTCTTTCACATGGAATCGTTTCCTTCTTCAAGGATAAGACATTTGAATCACTTGATGTGTCTGATGCATTGAGTACTTCATTGAAACCTTCTATTAAAGTTCCACCTAATCTTGAGATGAAACCTATACCTTCACATCTCAAGTATGCTTACCTTGGGGATTCTAACACTCTACCAATGATTATCTCTTCTATTTTATCTGAGTTGCAAGAAGAGAAGCTGTTGCGAGTCTTGAGACATCATAAGCGTGCTATTGGTTGGAGCATAGTTGACACCAAGGGAATAAGCCCTTCTATTTGCATGCATAAAATTCTCATGGAGGATAATTACAAAACTTCCATTGAGCATCAAAGACGCTTGAATCCGGTGATGAAGCAAGTAGTCAAAAAGGAGATTCTCAAATGGTTAACACTCAAAATGAACTTCCATTGAGCCCAGTTCAATGCATCCCCAAAAAGGGCAGTATAACTGTAGTGGCTAACATTCAAAATGAACTTTTTCCTACTCGAACAGTAGCTGGTTGGCGGGTATGTATGGACTATAGAAGCTTAATAATGCCACAAGGAAGGATCACTTCCCGTTGCCATTCATTGATCAAATGTTAGACAAGTTTGCAGGCCAAGAATTCATTTGCTTTCTGGATGGATATTCAAGTTATAATCAGATTGCTATAGCTCCAGAAAATCAAGAGAAAACAACATTCACTTGTCCCTATGGTACCTTCACTTTCTAAAGGATGCCATTTGGGTTATGTAATGCTCCTGCAACTTTCCAGAGATGTATGATGTCTGTTTTTGCTGATATGATTGAAAATACCATTGAAGTTTTCATGGACGATTTTTCTGTGTTTAGACCCACTTTTGACTCTTGCTTGGAGAACTTAGAAACTATCTTACAAAGGTGTGAGGAGACCAATTTGATATTTAATTGGGAAAAATGTCACTTCATGGTATAAGAATGGATTGTCCTTGTTCACCATGTCTCTAAGAGTGATTTGGAGGTAGATAAAGAAAAAATTGCTGTCATTGAGCAATTACCACCACATACTTCTATGAAAGGTGTTAGACGTTTCCTTGGGCATGCCGGATTCTATAGAAGATTCATAAAGGATTTCTCCAAAATTGCTAAGCCATTGTGCAATTTGTTGGAGAAGGATGTGGAGTTCAAGCTTGATAAAGATTGCTTGAAGGCATTTGAAGAATTGAAAAAGAGACTTATCTCTACTCCTATATTAGTAGCACCCGATTAGAGCTTACCTTTCATCATCATGGTGGATGCCATTGACTTTGCTGTTGGTATTGCTCTTAGGCAAAATGCAGATAAGTTGTTTCACCTAATTTATTATGCAAGCAAGACATTACATGGTGCTCAACTCAATTACACAACTACCGAGAAAGAGATGTTGGCTGTTGTGTATGCATGTGAGAAGTTTCACCCATATATTATTAGTACTGAGGTAATTGTTTAATCTGATCACTCTACTTCAAATATCTACTTATGAAAAAGGATTCCAAGGTAATATTAATTCGATGGGTATTGCTACTCTAAGAATTTAATTTGAATATCATTGACCATAAGGTGACTGAGAATCAAGTGCCTGACCATCTTTCAAGATTGAGTACTGAAGCTCAACCAAACGCCTTGAAGGCAATCGATGCATCTTTTCCTGATGAGCAGTTGTTTGCAATTGATCACTCATTGGTACCTTGGTGCACGGACTTTATCAACTATCTTGTTTATGGCATTCTACCAACTGAACTTAATTTACATAAAGGCGCAAGTTTCTACATGATACCAAAAAGTACTTTTGGGATGAGCCTTATTTGTTTAAGAGGTGTGCTGATTAACTTATTAGAAGATGTGTTTTGGAGAATGAACAATAGAGCATTCTACATTACTGTCATTCCTCTGAATATGATGGTCATTTTGTAGGAGAGAAAACTACTGCTAAAGTACTTCAAAGTGGGTTTTATTTTCATTCTCCAATGTGATAGGTGCCAAAGAGTTGGGAATATCTCAAGAAGGAATGAAATGCCTTTGACCAACATGTTGGAAGTGGAGCTCTTTGATGTTTGGGGGATAGACTTCATGGGGCATTTTCCAAAGTCCCTCAATAATGAGTATATTCTTGTTGGTGTTGACTATGTCTCAAAATGGGTAGAAGCGGTAGTTTGTGTATCCAAAGATGCCAAAATAGTTTTTAAGTTTCTTAAGAAAAAAATTTTCACTCGATTTGGAACACCAAGAGCTATTGTTAGTGATGATGGCACCTACTTTTGCAATCATCAATTTGAAGCCTTGCTTAAAATATGGTGTGAAGCATAAGGTGGTGTTATCTTACCATCCACAATCCAACGGTCAAGTTGAGATTTCAAACAGAGAGATTAAAAGCATCATTGAAAAGGTGGTAGGGACTACAAGGAAAGACTGGTCCACTGAGCTAGATGACGCTTTATGGGCCTACAGAACCGCCTACAAGACTCCCATTGGTATATCTCCACTGTCTTGTTTTTGGCAAAGCTTGTCACCTACCAGTAGAACTCGAACATGGAGCTTATCAGGCTATCAAAAATCTCGATTTTGATCCTCAAGGAGCTTGTGAAAGGAGACTTTTTCAACTCAATGAATTGGAAGAGTTTTGTCATAATGCTTATGAGAGCTCTAAACTCTACAAGGAAAAGACAAAAAGACTTCATGACAATAATATCCTTATGAAGACTTTTGAGCCAAGGCAACAAGTTCTATTGCATAATTCCAAACGGAGGCTCTTTCTTGGGAAGCTGGAATCTAGGTGGTCGGGACCTTTCAAAGTTGCAGAGGTATTTGACCATGGAGTGATGGAGCTTGATTGTGATGATGGACAAAGATTCAAAGTCAATGACCAGAGGTTGAAGCACTACTGGAGTGGCCAGGTGGAGCGTCATATTACCACCTTGCCCTTAAGCAATACCACTTGAAGAGTGATAAGTCAGGCTGGAGGACTATAAACCAAGCACTTCTTTGGAGGCAACCTAAGTTCTGAACTTTTCCCTTTCATTTGCATTTTTATTGTTTATTTAGGTAGGTTTATGTTTGGTCTTTTCTATTTTCTAGGTAGAAATTGAATGATGCGGAATCAATTTGAGGCAAGTAAGAGCAACTACTAAAGATTGAGGCAACTTGTAGTTTCAGGGAAGTAACGTTGCTCTTATAATATGCAAGTTATCATGAGTCTTATTACTTTTCATACATGTGATGTGATTTAGATGTTTTTGGATTAAATATGAATGATTAAATGATATGTGAATTGTGTTTGCTAGCATGATCTTGTTTGATGTAAGTGTAGTTCAATGTGATTGAAGAATTGATAGATTGAGTATCTATGTGGCATTTAGGGGGTCAAATTCAAGGTTTTGAGAGGACAATATGGAAATTGAGGTTGTTTTGTATTGATAATTTTAGGTAATATTTTGTTTTATGGAGCCATGGCATCTTGGAATAATGTCATGACAAATGTTTTTACAAAATTAGAACCCAAAATTTATTCAAGAGAATATGCTTTCTGGTGCCGCGACATTTGGCCAAAATGTCGTGACATTTTCACTAGGGTGGAAATACTTACTCTCTGGTGTCGCGACATTTTGCCAAAATGTCGTGACATCAGTAAAGTTGCATATAAGGGTTACTAAGTTGTTTTCTCTGGAACCATGATATTTCCCTAAAATGTCATGACACTAATTAGATAACTAAAAAAATTTAAAATTTAAATTCTTATATTATTTTAATTACTTTTTCTTCAAAAAACAATTCCTAAAACAAATTGCAATTTTTTTTTTTAATTTTTAGTTGTCTTAGTTATGTTTTTAAGAAAAAAAAATATCGCAAAAAAAAAAAAAATCCAAACTTGTTTCTATTCCACATTATTTGATTTAAACCAATTTTATTTCTTTAACAAAAACCCCTAATTTTAGATTTACCCTAAACCTCACAGTGTTATCTTCCTCGTCAAACCCTATCACCATCACCACTCTACCACCGCACTGCACCACCCAAGTCGTCGCCTTCCCTTCCCTTCAGTCTCCTCTTCTCCTTCGTCAAACACCAGACCGCTGTCCTCTCCAACCAAACCAGAGCCATCGACACTGTCCCAGAGCCACCACCGTCTTTCCCATCCAACCAATCGTCGTCCCTCTTTCTCTTCTCCTTCACCAGACTTCTACCGTCGACACCATCGATGAACGCCGTCATCCCCATTTTTCGAACCTAACATCCCTTCTCCTCCCATTCTAGTGTCGCCACCGTCCTCTCCCTAGTCATCACCATCACCATCAGAAACCCCAAGCTTTCTCTTCACCGTCGCACTCACCCTCTGCTTTCGAAGTCCTCAACCACAAACCACCTAGCCCAGCAACCATCGAAATCCCCAACCTCCTACCCATTTGTTTTCAACCCTCCTTCAACCATCAAAATCACTTCTCTCATCCCTGTACCCCAAATTTGTTTCTCATTCTCATAAGCCTCCTAGAGGTACGTCTTGATTTTATTTCATTACAGTGAATGATTAATATGATTCTGCCTGTCCTGATTTTTTTTAGCTTCTTGTGATTGAATTTACTGTTGGAAGACTGATCTGATGTTAACTAGATTTTGTAATAAATTTTGTGTGGTTTGTCCTGTTTAACGTGGCTATTCTGTACATGTTTGGGCTGAAAATCCTCCAGTTCTATGTGTCTTGTGACTCTGGTAGCACTCTGTGTTGATAACTATTTTGTAATTGTTTTCCACTCACTTGATTCCAATGTTTTACTCTTGTAACTGCAATGAGTGTTTAAGTAGATCACTTGTGTTTCACTAAATTTCTGAGAATATCGGGCAACATTTTGAGTGTGAAGTTCTAAATTTTTCAATTACCCTCTTGTTTCCTTAAATTTGCATGAGCAACACTTGTGTCCATTTGCTTATTCATGTATAATCTGACTCACTTGGTTAAGATGGAAGTTGTGCATTGTCACTTTATGAGTGTCACTACTACAAGAAACCCTTTTAATGTCACAAATTCATGTCACTTAATTATAAAACGGACATTGAAAATAACTCGGTGGCATTTTTGTAATTAAATTTGGGACCCAAGGAGAAACGATATCCCTAAATTGGAGGATATGTGATGTGAAAAGAAACAATGTCACATCAAAAAACCTATGACATTGTTTCTTCACAGGTTTTTTGATATGTGATGTGGAAAGAAGAAACAATGTCACATGTTTTTTGATATATGACGTGGAAAGAAGAAACAATGTCACTTGTATGTTTCATATGTGACATGGTTTCTTTCCATGTCACATATTAAACATACAAGTGACATTGTTTCTTAAAATTTTGTTTAGAAAAAGGGCTCCTTTGTTTCCCTCAGCTCCCCATTTCCCTCTCTTAGCTAATAAGAAACAATGTCACAGGTTTTTTGATATGTGATTTGGAAAGAAGAAACAATGTCACAGGTTTTTTGATATGTGACATGGTTTCTTTCCACGTCACATATTAAGCATACAAGTGACATTGTTTCTTAATTTTTTTTTTTTAAAAAAAGGTTTCCTCAGCTCCCCATTTCCCTCTCTTAGCTAATAAGAAACAATATCACAGGTTTTTTGATATGCGACGTGAAAAGAAGAAACAATGTCACAGGTTTTTTGATATGTGACATGGTTTCTTTCCACGTCACATATTAAGCATACAAGTGACATTGTTTCTTAATAATTTTTTCAAAAAATGGGCGCCTTTTTTTGAACTCAGCTCCCCATTTCCCTCTCTTAGCTAATAACTCCTCTGACCTGATCAAAACATCAGCTCCCTCACTTCCTCTTCTTCCTCTGAAACCCTCAGCTCCCTCACTTCGTCTTCTTCCTCCCAAAACCTCAGCTCCACCGTTTCCAAACCCCGAGCTCCCCACTTCCTCACCTCTCTTAGCTCTTTGGAGCTAACGCTCCCCATTGCCGGTGCCTCTCTTCCTCCTCAGAACCATTGTTGGGCCAGCTCTCGAAACCTCTGCCTCTCTTTCTCTTCTTTTGTTCTGTTACTTCTTCAGGTTTAGCTCCCCTCTCTCTCCTTTTGGGTTTTTGCTTTCTATGTACTTCATTTTTGTATCTTTGCATTTTTCTATATCTTCTTATTTTGGAGTTCTAAGCTCTTTTGTCGAGCATTCTTAGTTATTGAAATTGTACACCTTTAATTAGCTACCTGTTCCTGCTAATTTCATTACTTCTTGCTTTGTTCTTTTCCTTGCTTTGTTTGAAATGTGTACACCTTTAATTAGCTACTGGATGTATTCAAGCATTCTTAGTTTATTGATTTCCCTTTTCTTTCTTCCCTCTTGATATGTCGCTCCTTCAATGGTAGGTACGCATCTTTATTTCTTCAATGTCATTTTCCTGAACCGATTTCATGGAAATAATCATGCAAAATCCACTTAAATATTCCAGGATGAGAGGTGTTGTGTTACATTTGTTACAGTAAGTGGATTTACTTTTTCAATTAGAAGAACATGATTTCCAGGTTGTTCTTGAAATTTGTTTTGCTTGTTTCCCAATTTGATTCTTGATTTCTCTGCATTCCCAAGTTAATTTTTCTTTCGGATTTGGTTAGTAGAAATTAGTGAGCATTGTACAAAATACTAAGTTGTGAAAAGATGGAATTTTTTGTTTGTATAGTAGTAGCAAAAGTCACATGTATATGTGTTTAGTTTGATTAAATTAGTTATATCTCTGGTTGATGGTTTACATCTGTTAACGTTGTAATAATATGTTTCCATCAGCAATGCAATGCATGAAAATATGGGGAAAAACAAAAAAGAAACTATTTTTTAAAAAAAAAATGGAATTCACGTCACATACTAGAGTAATGAGTGACATGGTTTCTGCTCAGGAGAAACCACATCACTCATTATATAACTTGTGACATGGTTTCTTGGAGATCTAACAGACAAAACTCAACATTTTGCGACTTATCCAAGTCCCTTTTTTATAACATGCGATGTGGAAATTCTAATTTTCCATGTTTGTTATTTATTGTGACGTGAAAAGTCAATTTTTCCATGTCACTTGCTTTTATGTCCCATACAAAAGTGACATGAAAACCCCAAAATAACAGACATAGAAACCCTTTTATGTAGTAGTGTGTGCAAGAACATTGGGCGTATCCTTATCATTGCATTGTGAAATTATTTAAACTCTCAAGCTTCAATTTGACTTATATCTTTGAGAAAGTTCCTATTTTGAATGAGTTGGTTAGTAATAATCTCATCTCTGGTTTCTTGGCATAGTACTTTCATGAAAAATATGAATGGCTCTTGCTTGGTTTAATTTCTCTTATCTTGACATGAGGAGCTTCTAAAATTATTGCCATGTGCATTGTTATATTCTTTCCTAATTTTTGTTATGCACACTAGTATATATTCTGCTTTGATCTCACATCGTTTATCTTAGTTTTTGCATATCTCCAATGGCACCTCCTAAAGCCTCCAAGTGACCAAAGAAGAGTGCTATTGATCAAGCTTCCTCTAAGCGTAAGAAGAAACCTGCTCCATCACCTGCTACTCCTTTAGAAGGATCTCTACCACATGCCTTTGAACCTAAAGACCCTTTGAGCAACACCTTTTGTGTACCGGCTGCACACTTTTAAGTATCTAAATAATTTCTCAAATCGATGATTAGTGCAAGAACGAGCATTCCCTCATGAGAATCCACACTCGACATTCTCTATCATTGAGCAACGCCAATGGACCTCCTTATTCACATGACCAGAGCATGGATATAGGTCTCTAATGCGAGAATTATTTGTTGATGCTATCTTTAGGCAAGAAGGTCAATACTTTGTCAGGGGACGTACAATTACCATCTCTGCCGATCTCCTTCGGCAATGCTATCATCTCCCCACAGTTTCTTTCCGCAAATTCAAAGAATTGACAGTACCTGACGCTTTTATTCCAATCTACCTTATCAACCAATGCTTGTCAAAAGATAAAGAATTACCTGATGGCCTCAATCATTTTAATTTAAGGAAAGCTGCTAAGTTCTAGCATTATTTCCTCTGCCACATATCATACCCACTTCCAGTGTCTCCAAAGTGACTGCGACAAGATCTATTTTGATGTATTGTATTATGGAAAACCATCCTGTTGATCTAGCTTCCATAATCTACAATCATTTGATAGCCTCCATAAGAAAATAGTCTCTTCATCCTCTGACTCCAAGCTTACCATGATCTATCCTCATTTGATCTCCGTCATGTGCATCCAACAGCATGTTCCTTATTTTGTGTTCGACAAATTAGAGCCTCCTTAACCATATCAATTGACCTCACTCAGAGATGCCATTGAGGAAGAAGTTAGGCTCAATGCAACTTCAGCTATATATATGGTTCCTAGTGGCTCCACTCATGACTCAACTAATCCTAGTGCCTTTATGGAGCCAATACAACCTAGAGAGACATTTCAACAACGCATACTCCGGGATCTAGCGAAGCTTTGATCTGAGTTGCGGGCACAAGCAGAGTTTCAAGCACATACTCTTGGTGACCTGATCGAAGTAAAGAAGCAATTTATAACAAGACAAGCAAATAATTAGTTTATGAATACTTTGATTCCTACTTCCTCTAGGAAATTTCATTACCTTGATTGATTTAGTTGTATGTGTTATGATATGATTCAGGTTAACAAAAAAATGAAAAAAAAATGTGTACACAACTCTGCTGGCCTTTCTAGACTTAGCTTAGTCACCGGGGGCACTTTATCACCAATGTTGGCACTCGCGTCAAACGGTTAAGTCAAAGAGGGTTAAGAGTTGGGGAAAAAGCCTCTTGAGATAATTGTTGAAGTAATTGAGTAACCAATTCTGCATCACCCATGTGCAGGGTCGCGTCAAAAGAGGATCCACAACAACTCAAGATTAAAAAAAATTGAAAAAAAAGAGAAGCCAAAAATAAAATAAAGTCAAAAGAAAAGTAGGCTAAGGATCCTTTTTGTGTAGATTGCATACTGGATTAATCAAGGGAATTTAAATTTTCTATAGGAGTTAGGAAGCTAGTATTCCTTTACAAATCATATTGTTGTACTTGTTGTGCTCTATTCCTTTGATCATTGTGAGTCGATTGATGGTTACAATTATTTAAGGCGTTTGACTTGGTTATTCATTCAGATTAATCATTAATTGAAATAATAACTGATAACAATATCAAAGTGTGGGGGTGCAACGTTCTTTGTTTAGAGATTTCATGTGCATTGCTCTCTTTATTTGGAAAATGATTTTCTTTTGCTTGAGGACAAGCAAATGTGTAAGTTTGGGGGTGTGATGACTCCCCATTTATCATTGATTTAGGGCATATTTAGAATATATTTGGAGAGTCATCATTGCTAATTAAGGGCATTTTAAGAGCTTTCAAGAGAAAATTGTATAAATTTGTCATATGAGCTTAATTTGATTATTTTTAAGAAAAATATGATAATTTATTAGGAAATTTAATTTGCATGATTCCCTCACATTTATGCATGTTTGGGTAGGTAAATATGGATATTCTAAGCAAGGAATGAGAAGAAAATCAAAGGAAAAGCGTGGAGAAAGCTGGAGCTCATTTAAGGAAATTTGCTGAAAATTGTTTCTGGTATCGCGACATTGAACAAAAATCCCTGAAAATCCCTAAAATGCACAGCTTCATTTTTTACCTTTTTTGAACACCTAGGGCACAAAAATTCACAGACAATCAGCCTCCTTTCAATTCTAGAACCCTTACGAACGATAAGACTCATATGTGCATACAACTATGGAGCTAGGGTTTACAAAATTGGAGGTTGAGAAGCAAAATTTTCATATTTTTTTGTACATAATTCTTGATACAAATCCCGTATTTTCCATTTGCTTGTTGCAGATCTCACACTATACCCATACATATAGAAACAGATATAGATAAACACATAATCATTATTTACAAGTATATTAAGACAACCGAGCTAACTAATCAATAAACTAACATATAGTTGCTATGGATAATAAACTAACAAGGGACAGTGGGTATTTATTAATTAATTTTGAAAATAAATTAAGCAATATATATGTTGTACATGCAAACTAAAAAACTAACATATATACAGTTGTTGAAAGAGAAAAATTTACAAACTAAATCAATAGCTTTAGCTTTGTACATGCATGCTCTCTTTTAACCCCATTGTACTTGAGAGGAAAAACTCTGCAATATATTTTCCAATCTAATCAATCTCTTCTTCTTGTTTAAGTGAAATATTTGTATAATAAATCTGCAACAATGAGGATGTGAAAAGCAATAAGATAAAACATTATATTTATGTATGGTTTATTAATCATTTAAGAGAAGTAATAGATAAAAAAATTTTACCTTTGAGAAGTGTCCGGTGTTTCCAGTCATGATAATGTCACACATATACTTCATGACATAGTATCCACACTCTTTATTTAGGTATTAGTATCATGACATCCTCAAAGGCTTTATTAGTTTGTTCCAACTGATGCGAATTCTTAATGCCCCTAAAACTTAAAAAAAAATAGAACTTATCTATACATGAAAATCATTTATTTAGGAGACTGCAGATAAAAAAGACTTTATTAACACTTACGTTAATAAAACATATTTATGCTTAGCGGCTATAGTATGCTTTAGAGAGTCAAACCAAATAATACGATGATATGCGTGGCAAATGACAACTAAACTCCAGTGACGCCTGAAAGACATTAAAAAATATAAAGTAAGTCCACATGAAAAAAACATTTATATATGTGCAAAATAAGCAAATTTACTCATAAAATATAGGTGCAAAATAGCAAGCTCTCTGATTCACCGACATATGATATGTGACATATGCCTGCATCGTTTCAAAATAATTCTTCTCCTTCGCATTGGTCTTGAAATTTCTCCTCACCATCAAGGCCGTTGGACTAAAGAATAATTATATTCGAACATAACTTTCTACTGTAAAAAAAAGGTATAAAACTATCATAGTTTTGAGCCTAAGAATGTTTTAATTACTTTTATCTCTATATACTACTCCCTCAAATCCTTAATATACTTAAAATCAAATTGGCTAATATGTGGAAATTAAAAAAATTACTTGATTATAACATATTCTATACCTCATTAGATTATTGTATATCAATTTTGAAGTTAAATAACTTAGTTTTGAGAAATTAATAAATATAAATATTTTAATGTAATTAATTTTGTTTCGATAATCTCCTCAAATTAGACAATTTGATATAATATTTAGCACAAGAGGAAGTAATAATTAAAGTTCCGCACCTAATTACAGATGATTGGGTAGAAGATATGAGAGAAAATTTAAGTATATATGGTGGCCAACTGTTATATCAACCATAACTCTTGAAGGCTTTAATATAATTGACCCACTCATGTCTAGACATGATGATCAACAATATCTCTACATAAACCATGCACAAAGGAAGAAAATAAATGCGTCATAATTATTAGAGATCCTATATGCCCTGACCTGGATTGCTGATGCTGATTATGCTGTAAATTTGGCCTTTGAATAAATGTGTCATGATGATCAACACGATCTCTGTATAAACCACAAAGGAAGAAAATAAACAAATAAACAAGATGAGTAATTTTTACCACACCAATTTGTCTGTTATCCTAAAAATATATGTAACCATAAGATTATTAATTCTAATTCTTGTTTTAATTAGTTGAAATTAATTAACATAAAAAAGTGCTTACTTTAGGTATTAGTATCATGACATCTTCAAAGGCTTTATTATTTTGTTCCAACTGATGCGCATGCTTAATGCCCCTGAAATTGAAAAAAAAAACTTATCTATACATGAAAATAACTTATTTAGGAGACTGTAGATAAACAATACTTTATTAATACTTGCGTTAATAAGACATATTTATGCTTAGCGGCTACAGTATGCTTTAGAGAGTCAAACCAAATTTTATATATGTGCAAAATAAGCAAATTTATTCATCAAGAATAGGTGCAAAATAGCAAACTCTCCGATTCACCGACATATGATATGTGATATATGCCTGCATCGATTCAAAATGATTCTTCTCCTCCGAGTTGGTCTTGAAATTTCTCCTCATCATCAAGGCCGTCGGACTAAAGAATAATTATATTCGACCATAACTTTCTACTCTAAAAAAAGGTATAAAACTATCATAGTTTTGAGCCTAAGAATGTTTTAATTATTTTTATCTCTATATACTACTCCCTCCAGTCCTTAATATACATAAAATCAAATTGGCTAATATGTGCAAATTTAAAAAATTACTTGATTATAACATATTATATACCTCATTAGATTATTGTATATCAATTATGAAGTTCCATAGCTTAGTTTTGAGAAATTAATAAATATAAATATTTTAATGTAATTAATTTTGTTTCGATAATCTCCTCAAATTAGACAATTTGATATAATATTTAGCACAAGAGGAAGTAATAATTAAAGTTTCGCACCTAATTAAGGATGATTGGGTAGAAGATATGAGAGAAAATTTAAGTATATATGGTGGCCAACTGTTATATCAACCATAACTCTTGAAGGCTTTAATATAATTGACCCACTCATGTCTAGACATGATGATCAACAATATCTCTACATAAACCATGCACAAAGGAAGAAAATAAATGCGTCATAATTAGAGATCCTGTATGCCCTGACCTGGATTGCTGATGCTGATTATGCTGTTAATTTAGCTTTTGAATAAATGTGTCATGATGATCAACACGATCTCTGTATAAACCACAAAGGAAGAAAATAAACAAATAAACAAGATGAGTAATTTTTACCACACCAATTTGTCTGTTATCCTAAAAATATATGTAACCATAAGATTATTAATTCTAATTCTTGTTTTAATTAGTTGAAATTAACATAAAAAAAGTGCTTCCTTAGGTAGTAGTATCATGACATCTTCAAAGGCTTTAATAGTTTGTTCCAACTGATGCGCATGCTTAATGCCCCTGAAATTGAAAAAAAAATAGAACTTATCTATACATGAAAATCATTTATTTAGGAGACTGCAGATAAAAAAGACTTTATTAACACTTGCATTAATAAGACATATTTATGCTTAGCGGCTACGGTATGCTTTAGAGAATCAAACCAAATAATACGATGATATGCATGGCAAATGATAGTTAAACTCCAGTGACACCTGAAAGACATTTAAAAATATAAAGTATGTCCACATGAAACATAACATTTCTATATATGCAAAATAAGCAAATTTACTCCTAAAGAATAGGTGTAAAATAGCAATCTCTCCGATTTGCCGACATGTGATATGTGATATATGCCTGCATCGATTCAAAATGATTATTCTCCTCCGCGTTGGTCTTGAAATTTCTCCTCATCATCAAGGCCATCGGACCAAAGAATAATTATATTCGACCATAACTTTCTACTGTAAAAAGAGGTATAAAACTATCATAGTTTGAGCCTAAGAATGTTTTGATTATTTTTATCTCTATATACTACTCCCTCCACTCCTTAATATACATAAAATCAAATTGGCTAATATGTGGAAATTAAAAAAATTACTTGATTATAACATATTCTATACCTCATTAGATTATTGTATATCAATTTTGAAGTTACATAACTTAGTTTTGAGAAATTAATAAATATTTTAATGTAATTAATTTTGTTTCGATAATCTCCTCAAATTAGACAATTTGATATAATATTTAGCACAAGAGGAAGTAATAATTAAAGTTCCGAACCTAATTACGGATGATTGGGTAGAAGATATGAGAGAAAATTTAAGTATATATGTTGGCCAACTGTTATATCAACCATAACTCTTGAAGGCTTTAATATAATTGACCCACTCATGTCTAGACATGATGATCAACAATATCTCTACATAAACCATTCACAAAGGAAGAAAATAAATGCGTCATAATTAGAGATCCTTTACGCCCTGACCTGGATTGCTGATGCTGATTATGCTGTAAATTTGGCCTTTGAATAAATGTGTCATGATGATCAACACGATCTCTGTATAAACCACAAAGGAAGAAAATATACAAATAAACAAGATGAGTAATTTTTACCACACCAATTTGTCTGTTATCCTAAAAATATATGTAACCATAAGATTATTAAATCTAATTCTTGTTTTAATTAGTTGAAATTAACATAAAAAAGTACTTGATTTATTTTTTCTTAAAACTTTGCATAATTACTACTGGAATTGCAGGCGCTATAGCCATTTATGTAGAGTTGAGGTTACTGATACATAGGAGGAAATCAGCCAATCTGGGCATGTTGTCACAGTGATATCATCAACACCTATGATGATGACGCCTCCCCTATATATTAATCTCAGCCAATATTTTTGTTTAGTAGTATATACATTGTGGAGTTAATAGTAACGGGTTTAATATATACTTTGGAAGCATGTTGTAATAATAATAATAAAAAAAAAAGAGCGTCTTTGTGAAGCATGTGATGTGTCTCCCAATGATATATTTTATTGCTTTTGTAAATCAAGTCAAGGTTATATAATTAAAAAGGGTAAAATAATATACATGTATACTTTCTTCCTAGTTGCATACAATATATATATATCCTAATTTTACTAATGGAGCATCCAACATTATAATGTAATTTTTCCTGTATTTCTGGCACCTAATTTTTTTTTTTTTGAACATTTAATACCCTAAACTATAAATAAGATTAAGATGCATGCTGGAAGGTTAAGAAGAATGATATGAAGGTGTTGGAATAAGATTAGGCTGTTGAATACTACTGATAAATAACATTAGGGTATTGAAATTGCTAGGTGCTACTTGGTCACTACAGATTTAATATGTATTATTCAAATAACTAGAACCGAATTGAAGGCGCAATGTTTGGATCTCTACCCAAATACAAGTCCATATTAATCATACTATGATAAGGAAAAAAAAAAAAAATAAAGTCCGGCTTGTAGTCAACGGCTTAAACCCTGAAACCTTGAATCATCAGAAACTTCACTCTCTCCCTTTCAGTTTCCCTACTTCCTCCTCTAGTGGTTAGCCTATAAATATTTAACAAGCAAATTAAACACACGCACACATATACACACATCAACAGCCAAAAAATGGAAATAGCAATAGCTGATAACAATGAAGAAGACAGAATGAGGGATCTATACGATGCTGCACTAAAAGGTTGTGCTTCGACTTTGAACACACTTCTGCAGCAAGACCCTTTGATCTTGCACAGAGTTAGTTCACAAACAACCTTCTTTGAAACTCCCTTGCACAAATCAGCTTTACTTGGCCACCTCGAATTTACCAAAACCCTTCTTGCTCACTACCCCAAACTTGCCCTTGAGTTGGACTCATTTCAAAGCACACCTCTTCACTTGGCTTCTGCACAAGGCCACATAGATATTGTGAAGGAACTCTTGGTAGCTTGTGGAAAGGCATGCTTGGTTTGTAACCAAGAACATAGAATCCCTCTGCATTATGCGGTTATAAGAGGTAGAAGAGATGTTGTGAAGGAGCTAATTAGAGCAAAGAAAGAGTCTTTGACGCTCCATGATGAAATGGGGAAAAATATTATGCATTTGTGTGTGATGCACAACCAGTTGGAGATCCTTAAAGATTTGGTGGCTTTGGATACCAATGACACCAATAACATGCTCATTGAGGGAGACTCAGATGGCAAGAATACCATTCTCCATTTGGCTATCATGTTGAAGCAAGTTGAGGTACTATTTTTTGCTTGATTTTATAATTTGCTTCAATATTTGAGATCCAGCTGGGCTCAAGTCGGGATCTCGTTTCCTTCTGGTGAACATGTTGGCTGAAATATGAATTAATTGTGTTCATGTGTGTGCAGTATATATATTAGGTTTAAGTTTGTCTTTTTATCACAAAAATTTAGTCTATATTTCATACCATTAATAAATATTTTAATCTTTCAATGTGAGACTTATGATTATCTTAATATTCTCCCACTACTTTTTCTATTGCTTTCATTTTTTTCTCCTTTTTCCTTGGAGTTATACGTCTTTTTGAGGCTCATAGGCCCCAGGTCACATCTTTCATTTTTTTCTTTGACTGGATTTGTACTTTTTTTTTTTTTGAGAGGCCTCATATCTAAAAATATTATTTTTATCTCATTGATCAAATGACTCTGATATTATGTTGATATTTGAATTAATTGTATGTATATGTTAGGTATATCTTTCTATCACAAAAGTTTAAACCAATTTGATAGGATTCACAACAATATTATACACTTCAATTCATCTTTCAATATGAGATTTTTCATTATCTTAATACTTCTTACTTCCACAAGTAATTTTCATTTTTAAAAAATCAAATTTTAGAATAAAATAAAAACTGTATGCTGCAAGGGATATATTTGTCATATTGTAGATTTTTAATTTAGGAAAAAAGAGAAAAAGAAAAGAAAAATAATTGGCATCAACGAGGGAAGATTCAAATTGAAATTTTCACATTATTATTACGTACGTCTATGTTTCGATCATTTTAGATACAAGTCAAAAGCATGACAAAGTTTTTTGCTTGCTGGTTGTTGTTTAGACTGTGAGTTACCTCATTTCAATTCCAAAGATAAGATCAGAAGCATCCAACCTGAAGAACGACATGGGTTATACATCCCCTGACATTGTCAATCGAATTCCCAAGGATTCCAAGAGCCTTGAAATTCAGATCATATTGATGGAGTCTGGGATCAAATGTGGACGGACTAGAGAAAGGTTTGTTGTTGCTAGCGGCGAAGAAGAAAGAAGTGAGAAGAAGACGAAGGGGAATGAGTCAACCATATGTCGAATTTATTTCGAAACTATAGACAAATGTATAATTTTTTTGGGAAATATAGACATATGGATTATGGAGAAAGGCAATTGGGCAGAAGAAATGAGGGGGAATCTAAGTATGGTGGCTACTATGCTTGCAACCATAACCTTTCCAGCCATAATTAATCCTCCAGGAAGTGTAATCCAACAAGGTATAAGACCAAGTGATCCCAATGTTAACCTCACTTCAAGTTCCAACACTAGTACTATAATCTCTCAAGGACCCCTTGGCTGCTTGAACTATAGAGGTGAGATCAATGGGAGTGATATTGGGTCAGCTTTAGAAGCGTGTCCTGGGAAAGCCATATTAGCTTATCGTGATCCAAAAAACTATGACCTCTTCATAATATACAACACCGTCTCTTTTGTTGCATCTATGATTGTTGTCTTCGTGCTTGTAAGTGGACTTCCCCTCAGACACAAAATTGTGATGTGGATGCTATCTTTGGCATTGACTATGGCTGTCATGTACCTGCTAAATGCTTATTTTGTCGGCCTCAGACTTATCGCCCCATCCACTCCGTTTATCTCCAATGTGGTGTTCATAGCCAATTTGATTTTTAACGGTTTGAATGTACCGATTTTCATGTTCATCACAATGACACTTTATGCATGGTTATACGAGAAGAATGCATTGTTATTAGGGAAATTTCGGAAGAGAAAGTTAACTAAGCATGGCCATTCGAGTGAATGAATTGTACAACTATTGCTGGGTTTCTCATTCAATTAATGCGTATGTACAATTTCTTTTCAAGGGCTGATTACTGTTCATTTTCTTTGTGTATGCATAATTTGCATTTCAATATTTAATAAAGCTGGGCAGACAGTACCTTTATTCTTTGAACTTTTACTTATTTAGTTTTGTTCTTTGAACTTTGAATTCAGTGATTTTGGTCATTTAATTTAACTTTGCATCGTTTATGATTGTTAGTCCCCAAATTTTAAAAATAAGGTATGACATCGTTAATTTAAATTGACCTAAATGGGCTCGAATAGTTTGGGCTCAAATTTTGGACCTGGAGGAGGTGAATTTTATACTTTACCTTACAAAAATTATAATATGGGTAAATATACAAATTTACCAATGGACAATTACTCGAAGAGTATCTGGCACAAAAAAGTGTTTTATGATGCTTAAACAACAAAAAAGTTTTAAAAATGGGTCGAATTTAACAAAACTGTTATCTATAACTAAACTTCTGTTACTTTTTTCCCATGGATTCCACCTGGTTTCTTCCTCAAAAAGTAACGGCAGTTGGCTTATATATAACTGTTTTGTTAAATTTGCATTATTTTAAAACATTTTTGGTATTTAAGCACCACAAAAAGCTTGTTGTGCTAGACACTCATCATGATAAATATCATTGGTAAATTTGCACATTTGCCCTTGTAACAATAATTGGTGTTTAATTAGTGTTAAAGAATGCAAACATAGCTTGAATAAGGCCATTACATTCATATAAAAACGTTTGAGTTTTTTTGTGATATATGAAAGTTAAAAACTAAATAAAATTGTAACTTTAGTTCTAAACTAGATTTTCTCTCCCGTGAAGTTAAAAATAAAAATGAAATAAACTAAAGAACATAATTTTTTTGAGTAATTATTTTATGATTAAAATGTTACTTGAAAACAACAAAAGTTGATTATATATAGATATAAATAATCTAAATCATTTATTGCAATTTTTTTGATAAAAGAGAAAATATGAATTATTTTTAAAAGGCTTATTGCAAAATTTTGAGTTATCAAAATACATATTTATATGTTCATTAGATATTTGAAGACAACAAAAGTTGATTTCATATGAATATAAATAATCTAAATCATTGATTGCACTCAAAGGGAAAATTATGAATTAATTTTATATGGCTTGATTACAAAATTGTGTGAGTTATTAAAATGTAGATTTAGATGTTCATTTAATTTTAATAAAAAATAAATGAGATGGGTAACTTGTTGAGGAAGTTCGACTATTGAAAATAGGGTAAAGGGGCAATTTTGACCACAAACTTTCAGTCCAAGAGCATCTAGTACCATGAACTTTTTTTGGGAGCTTAAATGCACACCAACGTTCAAATTTGGACCATTTTTAACCACCGGTGCCATAGGGCTAACGGTGTCAAATTTAAGGGTTAAGTGGGACCCAGAAATGCACACATGTCCCTTACCCAGTCAGCAGAATTGTACACGTCATTTTTTTTATAAAACACATCTGCTACATAAATAATAATAATAAACATTAAAGTTAAAAAATTTAACTTGATTGTTTATTATTATTTATTTAGCTTTTTTTAACTTTTAAAAAAGTTAATGCCAAACAAATAATAATAAACATTAAAGTTAAAAACAGTTAAGCTTTTTTTTTTGATAAAACATCAACTTTAATGTTTATTATTATTTATTTAACTTTTTTTCCCATATTTAGGTTTTTAACTTTAATGTTTATCATTATTTATTTAGCAGATTTGTTTTATCAACAAAAAAATGACGTGTACAATTCTGCTGACTGGGCAAAGGACACATGTGTATTTTTAGGTCCCACTTAACCCTCAAATTTGACACCGTCAGCCCCTATGACATCAGTGGTTAAAAATGGTCCAAATTTAAAAGTTGATGTGCATTTAATCTCCCCCTTTTGATGATGACAAAACATAAGTAAATGTACACAAAAGCAAGTTCAGAACATAATCATTTATATCAGCATAATCATATATCAGAACTAGAATAACAGTAATACTTGTACAGAGCATCTGATATAGATATATTCAGAACAGCGTACATTTTGCAGAAGGAAATGCTAAAACATAAACTATCTACTAATGAATGATGTAAATGAGGTTTTCAGGGAATAGGCTTTTGATTTAACATGATCTCGATCTCCCTTTTGCTTTGCTTGCTTATACCATTCTCCCCCTTTTTGTCATCATTTGTTGGAGATAGATGGTTTAATACCCCTGATTCAGACCCAAAAATCAGCAGCATAATTTTGGACAGGAGCCGCTACGTCTTCCTCAAGTTGTTTGGTCTCCTCGGTTCTCTGTAGAAGAACAAATCCACCAAAACTACAGCCCTACTTAGGGTTTTTCGATTTGCGAGGAGGGCACTTTGAGTTAGGAAGGATTTTTCTGAGAGGATTAAATCAGAGGAGACTCGCTTTTGACGCTGAATGCCGGATTTAATCATTTCTTTGGAAAATGACACTCCTTTCTGGGTTTTGGATCTCTTGCTAGCGGATTGAGATGAGAGTTTATCGCTAGAGGTTACCTCAACATCACTCATTTTTGGAATTTTGGCTCTGGCTCGTTTAGGGTTTTTGGGTTTGAGAGAAGAGAGGCTTGAGAACTCAGAGAGATTTTGAAAATAAAGTGACGATCCAGCTGAATGATGAATGCAAATGACCTACTTTTATAGAGTTCAGAAATTACCATAAATTATATAATATTCGCTGGCGTTTCGCATTCTGAGACTCTTAAGTGATTTGCTATCGCTAATATGAGCAACTATCGCTAGCAGGCATGATCCCACGCTGAGCAAGTGACTCGAGCTTCACTTACTCCTTCCAAGTTTCATCTATCGATAGCTGACTTTGCTATCGATAGTACTTTTAGCTAACGATGGCACTCTTAGTTCAATCTTAGCTTTGATCTGCATATGATAGCGATAGTGGAACTCACTATCGATTGGTCAGTCCTGCAAAAACTTAAGATTTGGCACTCCGATGCCTAAGTTAGCAATAATTCATATGAATAATCAAAAAGAATATTTCATGAATTAAAAATTCACAGTTCATTTGGATTTACCATTCCTAGCTCTCTTCTGATATAGAGAAATTGATCAGGCTCAAGAGGCTTGGTAAATATATCAACAAGTTGCAGATGAGTTGATATAAATTCCACCTTGACATCCTTCTTCTAAATGTGATCTCTCAAGAAGTGATGTCTTATATCAATATGCTTGGTTCTGGAATGTTGAACTGGATTCTTGGCCAAGCTTATTGTGCTGGTGTTGTCACAGAGAATAGGTACTTCTGAGAAATCCAAGCCCAGATGTCTTAGGTGCTGCCTAAGCCATAAGACTTGAGTACAACAACTTGCTGCTGCTATGTATTCTGCCTCTGTGGATGAAAGAGAAACACAATTTTGCTTCTTGCTCGTCCAAGTGATTAAACAGTTACCAAGAAATTGACATTGACCACTTGTGCTTTTTCTATCTGATTTATAACCTGCATGGTCAGAGTCAGAATAGGCAAGAAGGTACTCTTGAGTTCCCTTGGGATACCACAGCCCAAGCTCTTGAGTCCCTTGTAAATAACGCAAAATCCTTTTTACATTTGTTAAATGAGATTCTTTAGGATTTCCTTGATATCTAGCTCATACCCCTACACTAAATTGGATGTCAGGTCTACTAGCAGTTAAATAAAGTAGAGAACCAATGATTCCTCTATAATGTGATTGATTTACTTCTTTGCCTGGAGCATCTGCATCTAATTTGGCAGAGGTACTCATGGGAGTGTCCCCTTCTCTGGATAGATCCATCCCAAATTTGTTGAGAATTTCTTTACAATATTTGGTTTGGGATATAAAGATTCCATCCTTCTTTTGCTTTATCTGCAGACCTAGGAAGAATGTTAATTCTCCCATCATGGACATTTCAAACTCTCCCTGCATTGTCTTAGCAAAGTCCTCACACAGAGATTCATTAGTTGCACCAAAAATAATGTCATCAACATAAATTTGAACTATAAGCATATGATTATTTTTGTGCATGATGAATAATGTAGTATCTGACTTTCCTCTAGAAAATCCTTTATCAAGCAGAAAAGTACTAAGTCTTTCATACCAAGCTCTAGGTGCTTGTTTGAGACCATAAAGAGCCTTTTTAAGTTTGAAAACATGGTCAGGCTTAGACTTTTCTTAAAAACCAGGAGGTTGCTCAACATATACTTCTTCCTTAATATAGCCATTAAGAAAAGCACTCTTAACATCCATTTGATAAAGTTTAAAGTTTTTTTTTTTGATGGATGCAAAAGCTAGAAGAATCCTTATTGCTTCCAGTCGTGCAACTGGAGCAAAAGTTTCCTCATAATCAATGCCTTCTTCTTGGTTATATCCTTTGGCAACTAATCTGGCTTTATTTTTCACAATTTGTCCAACATCATCAAGTTTGTTTTTGAAAACCCATTTAGTACCGATAATAGGATGATTTCTGGGCCTTAGTACTAAATCCCAAACTTGATTTCTTTTGAATTGATTAAGTTCTTCCTGCATAGCTATTATCCAGTCATATTCAGCAAGAGTTTCATCAATACAAGTTGGTTCAATTTGAGAAAGAAAGCAAGAAAATTTCATTTCATTTTGTATTTGCCTTCTTGTTTTAACTCCTTTTGAAATTTCACCAATAATCTGTTCAGGAGGATGCTTTCTAAGATGTCTAATGGAAGATTGAGGTTCGTTAGCTTCATTTAGATCATCTTTAGATTTATCCTGATTATTTTCAACATTGTTTTCAGGATTTGCTACCGGTTGATGCGCTATCGATAGGGGCTGTTTTAAAAACTTTGAAAAATCTTCATCCTCATCAACAGATTGTTGTTTTTCTTGAGGAGTTTCATCAAATACTACATGCACAGACTCTTCAACAGTTTGACTTCTTTTATTATAAACTCTATATGCTCTACTTCTATTTGAATACCCAATGAATATGCTAATATCAGATTTAGGATCGAATTTACCTAAATTTACCTTTCCATTGTTGTGAATGCAGCATTTTGATCCAAAAATCTTTAGGTGACTGATATTGGGCTTTCTTCCCTTGTAGAGCTCATATGGAGTCTTCTCCATCCCCTTTCGGATATAGGCTCTGTTAGAAATGTAGCAAGCTGTGCTCACAGCATCTGCCCAAAATATTTGAGGCACTTGTTTCTCGTTCAGCATGCTTCTAGCCATTTCTGTGAGCACTCTGTTCTTTCTTTCTACAACACCATTTTGTTGAGGAGTACGAGGGGCAGAGAAGTTGTGATCAATTCCATTCTCATCACACAGCTCCATGAACTCTTTATTTTCAAATTCTCCTCCATGATCAGTTCTGATGGCTATAATCTTTGTGCTTTTCTCATTCTGCAATTTCTTGGCAAGCACACAAAAAGCATCAAAAGTTTCATGCTTAGAGGAAAGAAACATAGTCCAGGTAAATCTTGAGTAGTCATCCACAACTACAAGAGTGTATAGGCTTCCTCCTAGACTTTTCACTCTTGCTGGCCCAACTAGATCCATATGAATTAGTTCCAATGGCCTACTAGTGGAGACTGTCTTCTTGATTTTAAAAGAGGACTTTGTTTGTTTACCTCTTTGACAGGATTCACAAATTAAATCATGCTTTGACTTAAAACTGGGGATTCCTATGACTAACTCCTTCTTAACTAATTTATCTAGTTGAGAAAAGTTCACATGAGCTAATCTTTTATGCCATAACCAACAATTTTCATCATTTGAAATAAAGCATTTTTCTTCAAGCTGTTGGCATAAATCTAGAGTGTACAGATTTCCATTTCTATTTCCTTTTATCTTATACTTCAGACTGGACTTGTTTATATCTAAATCATTTTTATCAACAATAAGACATTCATTTGAATTAAAAATTACCCAGGTACCATGGTCTGCACTTTGGCTAACACTCAGTAGGTTGTGGCAGAGACCATCCACTAGGTAGACATCCTTGACTGGACCTACTTCACCCACTCCAGTGATTTTTCCACTTTGGTTCCCACCAAAGCTAACTTTGGCTCCATCTTTTATCACCAGATTGTTGATTTTGTCTTTGTCTCCAGTCATATGTCTTGAGCATCCACTGTCAATATACCATTTTCCTTTGCTGGATGCTTTCAGGCACACCTGCACATACTATACAGATTTAGGTACCCAAACTTTCTTGGGTCCTTTAAGGTCAGACTTTTGCTTTAGGTGCGTAGGGACCTTCGGCACATGAGTTCCTTTAGGAACCCATTTATAAGAGCTACTAACACCATACTTTCTGTGAATACAAGTTGACTGTGTATGGCCTTTCTTATTACAGTAATTGCAAAAGCTATATGGTGAAGAATTTTCAGAAGATTTTCTAAAATATTTCATGTATGACTTCACCTTTGGTTCAATCCATCTTTTTGAAAACTTTTGTTTAGGCTCATAGCCAATACCAGTTCTATCTCTGAAAACTTTTTGGTTGCTTAAAATCACATTTAGAGTTTCAGAGCATTTTGTAAATTTTTCTAAAACATGTGAAAGCTTTTCCTTTTCCTTCAATAATTCTTCACAGTTTGAGCAATTTTCAGAGATTGAAGGAGCTACTATCGACAGAGGCTCAGCTATCGAAGGTGCATTTCTGGGAGCTTGCGATAGCCCCTCTTCTATCGATAGAGAAGAAGAAATCTTTTGTGAGGAGTTTTTCTGAAATTCTTTGTTTTCTTTTCTTAGTCTGACTACTTCTTTAGCAAGTTTCATGAATTCTATGTGCATTTCATCATATAAATTTTGAAGTTCAGAATAAGAAGGTTCAGAGTCAGATACCTCAGAATCGCTTTGCTCTTCTCGAGCAACTAGGCAGAGGTTGGCATACTCCTCACTATCGCTAGCTTCTTCATCAGAGCTATCACCCCAGATGGATGACACATAAGCCTTTTTCTTTCCATAGGTCTTCTTTTTCTCCTTCTCCTTTAATCTTTGAAGGCTGGGACACTCAGATCTGAAGTGACCAGGCTTCTTGCATTCAAAACATACAGGAGTTTTGTTGTTCTGGGAGTCTTTAAAGCTAAGGCCACTCCTCTGAAATCTTTCTCTTCTTCTGAAGAACTTTTTAAATTTTCTGGCCATAAGAGCTATGTCCTCGTCATCAAGATCTTCCTCATCATCATTAATTTCATCTCTTTCTAAAGCAGCAAGAGCAAGTGACTTTTTCTTGGAATTTCCTTGTGCTTCCCTTTGAGCTATCAGGGTAGGCTATACTCAGCAAGGCTGCCAAACAGGGCAGTGATGGATTTTGTTGATTCTCCTTGCATTTCTTGAATGGCTGTGACTTTCATGAGCCAATCTCCCTTTAGGACTTTCAGAATTTTGTTGACCTGCTCTTTCTCTGTAATTTTTCTCCCTAGAGCAGCAAGATTATTGATGAGGTGAGTAAATCTGATCTCCAGATCCCTTATCTTCTCATCCTCAGCCCATTTCAAATTTGTGGAACTCTTCTACTAGCATTTCTACACGCCTATCTTTTACTCCAGAGGTCCCTTCATGAGCAATTTGCAGTGCTTCCCACATTTCTTTAGCAGAGTCAAGGTGACTCACTCTAAAGAACCCTGTTTGACTAAGAGCACTCTGGATCATGAGGACTGCTTTGCTATTTAACTCCAGATTAGCAATGTCCTCTTCTGTGTATTCATCCTCAGCCTTTGGGATGCCCATGGGATCTTTAGGAACAATATCTCCTTCTTCAATGATTTTCCAGAGCTTGTATCCATTGGCTTTGATGTAGATTTTCATCTTTAACTTCCATAAAGTATAATGCTTCCCATCAAAGCCAGGAGGCTTATTAATGGAGCTTCCTTCAGGGAGAATGTTTTCAAGCGATGCCATTTAGATCTTTGCTTCTCGGATTCGTTGGAATCTTAAAACAGAGAAGACCTGCTCTGATACCAATTGAAATTGGCAATCGCACAAGAGAGGGGTGAATTGTGCTATTTAAAATCTAGGAATAATTAAGAACAACACAGAATTTATACTGGTTCGGCCACTGCAAGAGTAAAAGATATATTCAAAAATAGCAGTTGGTAACTTGGCAGAACAATAAGAATGAATATCTCTATCGCTAAGTGAATCTCTATAGCTAATAGACAGAGCCATAGCAAGACTTAGTAATAAAAAAGTTAATATCTATCGCTAGAGAGTATCCTATCGCTAGGATTTCATGAAAGAGCATGAGTAAGTAGCCAAGCAGATAGATGAACCAAGTCTGTGGACAAAAGAAATCAACTAGCGATAAAAGGTCAAGCTATCGATAACGAAAGTGCTTCAGATAATAATCATTCAGATAGCTAGTGCCTGAGAGCAAATAAGTCAAATGAGCTAACATAGTTGCTAGCGATAACAGTTTTAGCTATCGATAATAGGATACCTTGAAATACCTCTGAATACTTAGATAATTGTATCCTTAAAGCTAAATGAGCAAGCAACTAGCGATAATGAGATTAGCTATCGATAGAAGATTGTTTATACAGATAACATAGCTAATATGCTGAACATTGAAATAGAAGAATATGATAGCGATAATGGTTATGTCTATCGATAGAGAATGCCTTATGAAAATCCTTAGCTGTTATAAATATTATCTATCACATTGAGCTAATGGACTATGCTTGCGATAACATCTTCTATGCATTACATGATTATTTGATCAGCTAACAGCTTAAAGTGCAGAACTCACACTATGAAGTTAGCGATAGCAGATCAAGCTAGCGCTACTAAAAAGCTGCTATGAAAGTACAGGTGTCAAAGATGTTCAGAACGAGCAGTCTAGCCTACTCTACGCATGAACAGTTGAAGCTAGATCTGAAATTCGAATTAGCTTAAGAGCAGTATCTATCTCCAACAGCTATGAACTTCCAACGACTATATTCTAACGGTCATATGAAGATGAATCAAAAGGCAATCTGTGAAGATATAAATAGAATAAGATATGCTTTCAAAAGGATCGGAACGAACGAATATATCGAGCGATGAACAGAGCTTTATACAGAATTGCAAATTCCTCAGATTGAGAGTGTTAGAAAAGAAGAGCTAGAGAAATACATTGTTCAGATCATTAAGCTCTAATTGTAATTCATCATACATTACTCTGTACTTAAGTGTTTATCACAATCTGTTCATTGAGTGAACCTTATTGTTAAAATCCTCTTGTGTTTGAGGTAGTTCCCTAGCTTGGTGCTTTGTGAACTGGGCGGTAACCATACGGGTAGTAAGGGGGAGTGTTTAGAAGGATTCTAAAACTCTGTAAAGGTTGGCAGGTGAACCTGTGTTCGTAAAACCTGTGGTAGGCTTCTCTTGTGCCAGAGTTAAACAAGAGGGAAGTGGAAATCTCAGGTGGAGCCTGAGGACTTGATGTAGGTCTGGGTTGACCGAACCAGGATAAACTGAGTTTGCATTATCTCTTCCCTTTACTCTTTTAATTTCCAGCATACCCATTTTACATACTCTATTTCATTCTTTAAAAAATTCTCAGTAAGAGTTTTAAAGGTTACCTTCATTGGGTTTAGAAAAGGAAAAGAACTTAAAAGTGTTCAAAAGTTATTATCCTATCACCCAATTCAGCCCCCCTCTTGGGTGACTGCCAGCACTAACAATTGGTATCAGAGCGGGTCACTTGTTTAAAGGATCAAACGATCTCAAGTGAAAAGATCATGGCTGATTTTGGGTGGAATATACTTTCTGAAGGTTTTGATCATACCATTCCACCTCTGCTTGAAAATATTGATTTTTTGTTTTGGAAAGCTAGGATGAAAAGCTTTATAAAATCATATGACTATCATATGTGGAAAGTTTTTACAAATAATTTTGATTTTAAACCAAGAAAGGATTGGAATGAAAAAGACAAGAAAATGTTTTCCCTGAACATTATAGCAATGCAAATTTTACATAAAGGCTTAACTGAGAATGATTTTCATAAAATCAAATCATGCTCTAGTGCTAAAGATATTTGGGATACACTTGAATTTATGTATATCACTAATCATCTTGTTGAAACTGAAAGTGTTGACAGCTCATCTGAATTCCAAAGTTGCATACCTATAGTTGATGAGCAATTGGAAGCTGAAATTGAAGAAGGAGAGATCATAGAACATTTCCAAGACTCAATCAACACAGGAGGACAAGATAAAGATGACTGCCAAGAGATCTACCTGAATGAGTCTGATCAATCTTCTTCAGGAGCTCAAGATGCAGCTATGGTATACAGTTCCAATTTTAATGTTCTCAAGAAAAACAATTTTGATTTGCATGAAACTGATTTACTGCCTATCAATGATTATATTTCAAAGAGTAAAAATACTTTAAAATGTGCTGTAAAATATTTTAGGAAGAAGGATCATGCAAATTCGTCCTTGTACTCATCAGGTCATCACAATAATTGCATAAAATCTCATGTTGTACATCACTCTATTATTTGCTATTATTGTGGTAAATCTGGTAATATTTCTCACACATGTAAAATTAGAAGAAATTCAAATGTGAGAAATAAAGTTATTTGGGTTCCAAAAGGACATGAAAGTATCAAAACTAACAATGAAGGACCCAAATATAAATGGGTACCAAAATGTCCATCTAGTACTTCATGTGTGCAGATTGATTCTAGAAGAAATGGACATTCTGATACAAAGGCAACAAAGAAGAATTCAAGAGTTTCTCATGCCTCAAAGAGATTCATACAATCTACATACAGAAGGAGAACTCATGGAAAAGTCACTACTGCAACATCTGTTTCAAATCATAAAAGGCAGTGGACAGCAACAACAAGAGCAAGTTCTACCTCAAGAATAAACTACCACAGAGTACCATTCAATTACCTTGAGGAGAACAAGAGAAACAGAATTCCTCATACATCAAAAAGAAGATTCTTGAATTCTGTTTCACAAAAGAGATCTCTGCAACCAGGTGCTAAGTATATCAGAACTGTTTGGGTTAGCAGAAGCAACTCTCCAAGTACCTAAGGTAGAGGTATATCAAGGGTAAAATCTCCTACTCTATTATCAATAATATTTATTGAGATTTTACACTCTGAAACCTTAGGAATGAACATTGAATCGTGTATTAAAGTCAATTGTAAAATATTTACAATGTTCATAACTTAGCTCTTATATACATATTGACTTGGAGAAGAATATACATATGTATCTTTGTGCATGTAGTCATGATTAATTCACTATGCTCAATTATCTCAAATTGATTACATCTTTTGAAGCATATGAATTATGTTGATTAATACCTACGAACTAACCATGAGCAGATCCATATGAATTTGGATACTGAAGAAAAGAAAAGAATTATAGTTCTGTAGATAACAAGGAGAGAAAGCTTCAAGACTATAATCTATATAGAAATCTTCTCAAGTCTTGATGAGCTGAACTTTATGCTTGGATTTTGGTGAAGAACTTGTAAAAGAAAATATCAACATTCCTCTGCCTAAATCAAGCTACTGCATGGACAAGACTGATCAATCGATAGTGAAGCTTACTATCGCTAGCATTCACAAAACAGAGCTAAGATTGAGTTGGTTGCCACCAAAAGCTGTATTTATAGCAACTCTCAATACTGATAGCAATCATCTGCCTAGACAATTGCAATTATGGTGATATCATTCTTACCCTATCTTTAATGAATATAATTGTGGTTAGATAATGAATGATTGTTTTTCTTCATTAGCAATCAATCTTTGAACTATATGTCAGATTGCTATATGATTAAAAGGATGGAATTGTGCAATAATGTTATCTTATGTGGAATCTATTAAATGCACAATTCAAATTTATTTAGATTTCAACTCAGCCTGCTTATAAAATTACATTCATATATTTTAAATTTTATGCAGGTCAAACCAATCAATAAGTCATTATCATTAGTGATAACAAGTTCCTCTGATTAATTCATATCAAACGTGCTCAATAGAATTTTTTTTAAAAAATGCTAAATCTTAAGTTTTGCAGTTTTGACCTATCGATAGTAAATACCATTATCGCTAGCCATATGAAGAACAAAGCTAAGTTTGAGCTAAGATTGCGATCGCTAGCCAAAAGCGTTATCGATAGCAAAGTCAGCTATCGATAGAAGGAAGGAGTAAGTGGACTGAAATCTGTCGCTCAGCGTGGGATCATGCCTACTAGCGATAGCTGCTCATATTAGCGATAGCATGTCACTTAACAGGTCAGAATGCGAAACGTTAGCTGATCCACCCCACTAAAGGTAAAACCCTAAATCCTAAAACTTATAAAGTTGGATCATTTGTATTTGCATTCATTACTCATCGGCACTCTCTCGTCTACCTCAAAAACCCTCTGAGCATTCCAACGTACATTTGCCTCTCAAGAATCTCTCTTCTCTCATAACCAAAACCCTAAAAATGGCTAGAACCAAAGTTCCTAGTGTAAGTGATGTACAGGCTACCTCTAGCGCTAAACCCTCTTCTCAATCCGCTAGCAAAAGGTCCAAAACTCAGAAAGAAGTGTCATTCCCCAGAGAAGAAGCTGAGTCAGGCTCTAAACGTCAAAAACGAACTATCTCTGACCTGCCTTACTCAGAAGAACCCATTGAAGCTCCAAGCGCTGTCTTCGCAAAACGAAAAACCCTAGATAGGACTGCTGTCTGGGTAGATTTGGAATATTTCAAGCAAAATGGCTTCAATTTGGACTCCTGGCTTCTTCCTTACAAAAGATGGCTCAGTATTCAGAATGTCTACAATGAGGAAGTTCTGAAGTCATTCTATTCGAGCATGATAGCCAAGCCAGAATACAAGAAAAAGAAGCTGGTCAATATTGTGTTTGAAGCGACAGTGAGAGGAAGGGGTATCACCTTTAACTGGTTAGCCATTAACAAAATTCTGGGGATATTTGAAGCCGAACATAACAAGTGGTACTCCCCTGAGCCCTACTCTGAGGAAGAACTAGCAGAAATCTATGAAAACTCTTCCGATAAGCCAGCCAGCATGCCTGTGGTCAACAGAATACTGCACTATGTGTATACCAGATTAATGACTCACAAGGCAGGGAATTTCAGTTGCCTTCCCAAGATAGATAACCCCTGGCTGCCCAATCTGATTGCAAAAGTACCTTTAAATCCAGGGCAATTGATATCAATGGAGCTTCACCGATTTTTATCTGACAAATCTGCTAAGACTCCTCTACCATATCCTCAGCTAATGTCTTATCTCCTTGAGTTTTCAAAGATCAAATCTATAGGGGAAAGAGACAACAAAAATTGCAAACAACTCACCATTTCTACACTGAGAAAAATGGGGATTCCTGTTAAATCAAGTGGTGCTGTCTCTGGTTCTGAGGCCTCTCATGTTCCTTCCACATCAGCTTAGTCTCAGCCTATTGAGGAAGAGACTCAATCTCAAGGAATTCTTTCTCCTCAGCAGCAGGATAATCTTGGTCAAGAACCATCTCCTTCTGCTCCTGTTATATCAAAGTCAATTTTCTCCAAGAATGCAATAGAAAAAATTGTGTTCAGGGTCTCTGCTGAATTTAATCTAGCCTTAGAAGCGCAAAAAGCAGAATTGATGAAGCCTATTCGAGAGCTAAAGAATCAGGTGAAAAATCTGGAAGAGCATCTATGCCTCGTCCCTGAGTATGTCAAACAAAGAGCAACAGCTCCTACATCAAAAGGTACTTCATCACATCATCATTCCCCTCTCCATTTCCACTCACCCTCTCATTCCTCTCCTAAACACTCACCTTTAACCCCTTCTATTTCCTCTCTTCATCTATCCTATTTCCCCTCTCCTTCCACATTCAAACATCCCAGCCCTTCTCCTCACCACCACTCTCCAGCCCAATCACCTACACCTCCACCTTCACCTCAAATCAAAATCACAACACCCCCAGAAACGCCTACCGCTAATCCTTCCCCTAGCGCTAGCCCACAAACACAAACCTCACCTTTCTCAACTACCAAAGTCCCCACACCATCACCAACCCCTATCGCTAGCCCATCACCTAGCGATAGCACCCATACTTCACCACCAATCCAACCAACCTCTATCGCCACCACCACCCCTAGCGATAACAATCCTACCTCATCACCAACTCAGCTAACTTCTATCGCTCCCTCGATCACAAACCCTTTTTCTCCTCCCATCTCTTCTCAAATTCCTGACCAACCCTCTTCTCCTACCCCTGCCAATGATGATGACAAAAAGGGGGAGAATCAAAAGAACAGAAATGTGGCAGAAGAAGGCCAAGTGGAGGATGCATCTGATGAGGAAGACAATGCATCATTCAATCCAGATGGTTCTCCTGATAATGAAGTTCAAAAGGAAGATTTGAGCTTGGCCATGATATTGCATGAGGAGGAGTATCAACCAGTGTCTGTAAATCTGCTTCCTCACTATTTTCAGCGAGCACAAGAGTTGCATGAGGAAGTTGAAGAATTTTTAGACAAATCTGCTCAATCTCTAAAGGAAAGAGAAGATAGAGATGCAGCAAGGGCAGAAGCTGTAAAAGAGAAAGAAAAAGATCCTACTCAGACTCCCTCTCAGAACCTGGAACTTAGTGGGAAAGAGAAAGCATCAGAGGACAAGCCTGCTCCTAAGAAAATAAGGATCAAGAAATCTGCTCCAAAACCTCTAGAAAAGAAATCCAGGGCATCTAAAGGGATTGTGATTGAAGAACCCAAATCTGCCCCCAAGCCATCAAAGAGAAAATATGTGCCTAAAGGGAAAGGAAAATCTGTCAAGCCTCCTCCAAAGAAGAAGCAGAAGCAATTGAGTTATGGGGAAAGGATTCTAGCCCAAATAATCTAGAAAATTCCTCCCTCTCCTCCTAAGAAGAAAGCAGTCACCAAGAAGAAGAAAGCTCCTGCTAAGATAAAAGAGGTTGAAATCGAGTCTGAGTTACTTGTAGATCCCTCATCTGACTCTGAGAAAATTAGCAGTGAATCTGGGGACTATGATCTGGACAAACCATATTAGAAGGATGATTCTGATTCTGAATAAACCAAAAAGCTTGAATCATTCCCTAAAATCATGTTCATATGCATTCTACATAAACTGAATGTTTAACAGTTTTTATATGTGTAGTATTTCCTTTTGCAATACAAGATACAAATGAGCATTTTCTTTATCTCAATAATTGCTTTGAACATACTCTATACATGCTATATAATTAATGCTGATACATGTTCTGAACGTGCTTTAATGTATATCTTTAACTTAAGTTTTGTCATCATAAAAAAGGGGGAGAATGTTAGAATCTTAAGTTTTGATGAAGACTGACCCATAGAAAACATAAGTATGAGTCATCTTTGATTTAAACGAGTAAAATCTAAATAGGTAACAGATCACTACTGCAAGAGTAAAAGATATATTCAAAAATAGCAGTTGGTAAATTGGCAGAACAATAAGAATGAATATCTCTATCGCTAAGTGAATCTCTATAGCTAATAGACAGAGCCATAGCAAGACTTAGTAATAAAAAAGTTAATATCTATCGCTAGAGAGTATCCTATCGCTAGGATTTCATGAAAGAGCATGAGTAAGTAGCCAAGCAGATAGATGAACCAAGTCTGTGGACAAAAGAAATCAACTAGCGATTAAAGGTCAAGCTATCGATAACGAAAGTGCTTCAGATAATAATCATTCAGATAGCTAGTGCCTGAGAGCAAATAAGTCAAATGAGCTAACATAGTTGCTAGCGATAACAGTTTTAGCTATCGATAATAGGATACCTTGAAATACCTCTGAATACTTAGATAATTATATCCTTAAAGCTAAATGAGCAAGCAACTAGCGATAATGAGATTAGCTATCGATAGAAGATTGTTTATACAGATAACATAGCTAATATGCTGAAATTGAAATAGAAGAATATGATAGCGATAATGGTTATGTCTATCGATAGAGAATGCCTTATGAAAATCCTTAGCTGTTACAAAAATATTATCTATCACATTGAGCTAATGGACTATGCTTGCGATAACATCTTCTATGCATTACATGATTATTTGATCAGCTAACAGCTTGAAGTGCAGAACTCACACTATGAAGTTAGCGATAGCAGATCAAGCTAGCGCTACTAAAAAGCTGCTATGAAAGTACAGGTGTTAAAGATGTTCAGAACGCTTAGTCTAGCCTACTCTACGCATGAACAGTTGAAGCTAGATCTGAAATTCGAATTAGCTGAAGAGCAGTATCTATCTCCAACGGCTATGAACTTCCAACGACTATATTCTAACGGTCATATGAAGATGAATCAAAAGGCAATCTGTGAAGATATAAATAGAACAAGATATGCTTTCAAAAGGATCGGAACGAAACAATATATCGAGCGATGAACAGAGCTTTATACAGAATTGCAAATTCCTCAGATTGAGAGTGTTAGAAAAGAAGAGCTAGAGAAATACATTGTTCAGATCATTAAGCTCTAATTGTAATTCATCATACATTACTCTGTACTTAAGTGTTTATCACAATCTGTTCATTGAGTGAACCTTATTGTTAAAATTCTCTTTTGTTTGAGGTAGTTCCCTAGGTTGGTGCTTTGTGAACTGGGTGGTAACCTTACGGGTAGTAAGGGGAGTGTTTAGAAGGATTCTAAAACTCTGTAAAGGTTGGCAGGTGAACCTGTGTTCGTAAAACCTGTGGTAGGCTTCTCTTGTGCCAGAGTTAAACAAGAGGGAAGTGGAAATCTCAGGTGGAGCCTGAGGACTGGATGTAGGTCTGGGTTGATTGAACCAGGATAAACTGAGTTTGCATTATCTCTTCCCTTTACTCTTTTAATTTCCAGCATACCCATTTTACATACTCTATTTCATTCTTTAAAAAATTCTCAGTAAGAGTTTTAAAGGTTACCTTCATTGGGTTTAGAAAAGGAAAAGAACTTAAAAGTGTTCAAAAGTTATTATCCTATCACCCAATTCAGCCCCCCTCTTGGGTGACAGCCAGCACTAACACATAGGACACGACAAGGGAGAGGAAGAAGATGACTGAACCTTGTGCCTCTATCATCTAAAGGCGTTGCTAATTCAACTCTAGTCTATTTCTTTTCATCTCACCAAGATCGTGTTAATTGTCTCAACGGTGTCTGTAGGGCTTCCCTGGTTGATCTCCTTTCCATCACTCTTTATGGTTCATCTGATTGAACTCAGCTTGATAGTACTTAAAATGTAACAATTGAAAAGCATCATGGTGCGAAGCACCTTATATAACAAAAAATAATAATAAAGAACTATAACAAAAAATGATGAAAACATAACTATTAAGGAGAAATCAAAAAATGAGAACAAGTGGTAAAGGAACAAAATAAGTTGAATGCTTATAGAAGAATTTCATTACTTCATATTGTTCCAGAAGAAAAGATGAATTAGGTCAACTAAAAATCACTGCAAGGCAAAACTAATAAACAAAATCAACATAAATGGTGACTTGCTCTTCTTAGCTCTACAAATTGAAATTGCGCTATCAAATGAAATTTCCAATATTGTGGAAACAATTCCATTTATGAACAACGTTTTTATTCATTCTCAAAATTTTCTAATTGAATAATCATGGTTGCAAGCTTTATTATTATAAAGAACATAATTAACTTGAAAATAGCATTTATCTTGAAAAAAATAATTAAAAATGCCAGAATAAGTATATAGACATCCATGTATAACCTTAAGGTGCGAAAGATTTTAGTCGTGTGAAAGAAGACTAAGGTATTCTCACGAGGTTGGACTGTGGTGCTTGCTCGAGAGTCTTTTTTTTTGTCCAAGTGCTTCCTATAGAGTATAGGAACTGGAGTTTGAGAGAAATGATACAGAAGCAAAAAGAGAGAATCGCTAATTTATAAGAGAGTCCATGAGTGATCAAATTCGAATTTTTAAGATATTGAGACTTGACAATGGTAAATTGAAAGTTTGAATTTAAAATTGGAAGTAATGAAAGTGGAATTTAAATCGGTGTAGTTAATTTCGAATTTTCAATATGGTATACTTTTCCTTAAATTGGATTCTTTCCTTAGGTAATATTACATAGTATAAATCGAATATATATGTATTGATTCTTACCTAAAATATAGTGATATATTTGAACACAATAATTAATTCCTAAACTTCAAAACCTGAATATTGGAGATTAAAAACAAATATATATGATTTGATTTTTTTTATAAACAATAATAAATTAATAAGTATGTACGTGATCAAATATTCAAATAATAAGTGCAGTTTATTTTCCTAGAGTTATGGCATATTATAAATGAAATATATATGTTTGGATTGTTGTCTAAACTAATGATTTATTTGAACACATTTATCAATTCATAAATTTCAAAAGCCATATTTTGTAGATTAAAAAGCAAAATTTATATGGTTTTTTTTAAACCATAGTAAATTAAGATATATATACATGAGAATTGATTTTCATCGGTGTAGCTTTTTAGCAACCAATTTAATTTTACAATGATAATAAAAATTCAAAAGAAAAACTTTCCAAATAGAAAAATAATTACTACCATGTTGTCTAATTTACTGATTTATTTAAACACATTAATTATTTTGTAAATTTTAGAAGCAAAATTAATGGTGTTGATTATAAATCATATATTTATGTTTTAATTGTTTCCTAAAATAGTGACTTATTTGAAGACAATAATTAATTTGTATAACTAAAAAGTCAAATATTGCAGATTAAAAACAAATACATATAGATTGATTTTTCTATAAACAATATTACACTAAGAGGTATGTACGTGATAAAAAAGAGAATTAATATAGAATACCTTCTTAAAAGTAGATATATATGTATTTAATAATTGCTTAATATTAAATAACTTCCATACATTTATGTTTTTAATCATTGCTTTGCTCAATCTTAAATAACTTTCAAAATTAAAAAAATACCTTCCCAAAAGTAGAAATATATTATGAGTAATGATTAATTATTGGCAATGAAATTTGAAATTAAGAATAAAATCTTCCATTATAACTTTGATTATATGAACATGTGGACCAATAATTGAGTTAAGTGAAGATGATTTCATTGGACATGTAGACCAATAGAATTTTTGTTAGGTGTTTTCAAGAAGTATATAGATACAAGATCTTAATTTATTTTATCTCTCAAATTTATAATTTTTTCTCAAATTATGTAAACTAAATGCACTTAGTAAGAAAATTTACATAAAGAAATAATTCAGATGCAAATGATAATTAAAAAATGAATTCTAAAAAAGACAACATACATAATCGGCTGATAAATCCATAATTTTCCATATTGTATTATTCTACCTTATTCCTTTATTTTGGGGATTATTTGAGGATAATTTGAATTTATTAGGATATAATTAGATTATTAGCCAATTTTAGGAAAGAATTTAAATTTGAATTAATTATTAGATATTTGATTAAAAAAATGATAGATAGTTTTTTTGGATATTTTGTAATTTAAATAAATATTTCTAAATCTGAAAAGATTGGACCATATCGAATTCTTGCAGGTAAATGAGAGAAGATTGGAATATCCTACAATGCAAAATGAATATTTTAAGTTAAAGGCGAATTTAATGGATAAAATTTCATGGGCTAATATAATTTTATGGGAAAAAGACAAATAAATACCCTCCAATTTGCAAAATCCCATTAACAACTTCATGATAGGTATTAACAACTTCATGATAGGTTGTTGTGTTGTTAATACCTATTATGAAGTTGTTAATGGGATTTTACAAATTGGAGGGTATTTATTTGTCTTTTTCCCTAATTTTATTAGGCCCATAATCTATACTTAGATTCCCCTTGCTTATAAAAGAAGCTAAAGGACGCTCAAAATGGGAATTACGCCGCATGAAACCTCTCACTAGTCTCAATTTTCATCTTCCAACAATTAGTCCTTTCAACTCCTTCCATTCACAAACACGTCAATTGTCATTGACAACTCATTGAGCTGTATTAATAAAAAGCTATTTAATATCACCCAGCTCCCTAGGGACTTCAATGTAATTTGATGCTTTTTTGAGACATTGCCGTGATTAATTTTCTTATTTGGGAACTAGTTATAATTTTCCCTAGCATATTTTCAATGTAATTTGATATTTTTTCGGACATTATTGTGATTAATTTTCTTATCTGGGACCAAGTTGTAATTTTCGTTAGAATATTTCGTCAGACCAGAACCAATTGTCTCCATAAATATTTTTCTATCTATATCAACGTGCTTTGTTTATCACTGGGAGCAGAATTTTCATTTTTTGTGTAATTTTTTCGCTTTAGTTTCCCAATTGTCACCGTAGAACTGTGAGTGGCAAATGCATGTTATAATAATTAAAAATCTAATCGTTGATATAGAATACCATAGTGAGATTTATGTAGCTGCTTTACTTAATGAGATAAGACTTGTTATTTTTGTACTTATTACCACCTTGTTCTCCAATATGACCATACTAGGAATTTAAGAGGAAATTATTCAATAATGATTAATACCTGTTTCATCTCAATCTCATTGCAAATTCCAATGGCCAGTTCTCCAGAACTCTGTTTCTGCACTAGTCTTGCAAATCATATGATCTCAAGCACTTGAATTATGCAAGAGTGTATATTTTCTCTGCTGGAGCATGAAGAGAATTTAAGAGAATGCCCTTAAAAGTGGCACATTAGATGTGGATGATGAATAATCTTAAAAATTTCAGTTTTCAAAGTCACTCCACTTGTAATTTGCTTAATAAGGCGGTTTCACTTTGCTTAATAACTAGTATTTAATTTTATTCTTATCGGCTTCCAAATACCATTACGCATGCTTCATGAGTATGAACTTGCATCTACAGAATCAGTGGTCACACCAAACTTTCTACTTTGGTTTACTGTCAAGATTTCATAAAGGCATAACCATCAGAAGAGTAGCAGAAGCCATATTGGTTCTGATTTTGAGAAGAGAATATGAGAAGAGCTCAAGGCTAAGAGAGCAGAGAAAAGCATTAAACTATGAATAGATACTTTAAGGTGCACTACAAAAAAACAATGATTTTCAGACGGAATTTAGCGACGGAATTTTTTCCGTCGGAAATTCCACCGTCGCAAATCGATTTACCGACGGAAAAAAAAATTCCGTCGGTAATTAGCGACGGAATTTCCGTCGGTAATTTTACCGACGGAAATTCCGTCGCTAATTTAATAATATTATTTTATAAATAAATTATTTTTTAATTTATAAATAATATATTAAAATATTATTACCAACGGAAATTTGCGACGGAATTTCCGTCGGTAATTTTTTTAAATATTTAAAAAATTTAATCCGTTCGTGTCGCTCTCTCGTGCCGCCACGTGTCCCTGCCCCACATCCCGCCACGTGTCGCTCTCTCGTACCGTCACGTGTTGCTCCCACAAATTGCCTTCAATTTTGTCGTTGGAGAGATTCAAACCCGCAACCTGTTGGGGTTTATCTGACGCCTTAACCAGTTGAGCTACGAACACCTTGTGAAATTATTTGCAAACTATTATATTTACAATATTTAAACTCCCATTATTATAATTATATTTAATCTTAATATATTATGAAATATTTTATAATTATTAATATATAATTTACATATTAATAATTCTATTATTTTTTATAAATAATTTTTATATTCATATACAATCCATTATATTTAGTATTTTCACTTTATATTATTAAATTATAATTAATTTTGATTTTATTTTATGACATTTTTAAATAATTATTTTATTACATATATTATTAAATTATAATTATTTTTCGTTTTTATTACTAATATTTAATTATTTAATAAATAATAAAATATTGTTTAATAACAAATTAAAAATTAAATTTGGTAATAAATATATATCTATATACGTGTATATATATTAAGTTTTATTAAATATATTTTATTTATTTATAAAATATTTTTAAAAATAAATTAATATAATATTTTTTATTTTTTATTTATAAATTAAAATAAAAATTTATTTATAAAATAATAAATAATTAAAGTTACCGACGGAATTTCCGTCGGTAATAATATGTTATTATATTATTTATAAATTAAAATAATAATTTATAAATAAAATAAAACAATTAATTAGTAATAATATTTTATTATTTAATTTAAATTAAAGTAATTATTTAAAAATAAAATAATATAATTAATTAAATTATCGACGGAAATTCCGTCGGTAATCCGTCGGAAATTTTCGACGGAATTTTTTCCGTTTGTAAATTCCGTCGGAAATTCATTGTTTTTTTGTAGTGGTGTTTTCAAAGTTCTGTGCACCACTAATAATATATAAATGTTAGAACAATGGTGCATTTAAAATAGAAACAGTAGGAGCTAGGTTATTAAACTTAAACCCAAAAAAGGAAAAGGAAAGTAGAAATTATGGAAAACTCACTGTTTTAGAGCTCTTCCTTCATCTTTTTAAGAAAAGACCTTGCAGAATTTGGAATTAACTTTATGCTATAATGAGAGAAGAGCCACATACCTCACAATTTTCCTCAGATCAACAACCAACTCAACTTGAGGTCAATGATATGGACTAATTAGTGTGGATTCATATCCACCAAAAAGAAACTTCAACAGAGTAAATACTTGATGTAAGAGTGGATCAACACCCTTCAACATACAAAAAAACAGTGGCAGATTGGCTAGTCTCAAATAAACCAGAAACTTGTAACTAACTTATATAAAACTAAGCAACTACAAACTATAAAAAGGTTAAATATGGTACTACATTTAGTATTAAATATCAGCATTTTTTCAAATATGGATGTTGTCAAGAAGTACAGGGCTTTCCACATAATCAGTAGCAAGACTGCACAAAACAACTTTTATTTCATAATCACCTCCGATTTGGTATTCTAAAAAATCCGCACTGCAAACAATTTCATTTCGCCAAATAATCTCAGGCCTAATGACAAACCCGTATGGATTGGGTCTAGTAGTGTATATTTTGGCCCAACTCCATCCCTCTTTGGAGGAATCTGTACACTCCTCTACCGCCCACATGTCAATCATATATGATTCAGAATTTTCAATCCTAATGGGAAAGAACAAAGCTAGTTTGTCCTCATATCTAGCAAGCATATTGTAACATCGATGGGAAGAAGTCACAGTAGGAATTGGTATCGATGTGAATACTTCCCTTGCTAAATCAAATGACACTATCAAATCAACTTAAGACCCGTTGTCCCCGACACCTTCCTTCTGTCCAATCCAAAAGAGAGATCCATTACAAGGGAAAGGGTCGCAACTGAAACCATATATACCCTCTAAATTCATGACGTCAACTTCTCTCCATAACCCTGTGCTTAGTGAATACACTTCCCCTTGAACCACAGAATAGTTAGGCGTAAAAAGTCTCACAATCCCGTAATCATTAAAAATTTATGCTGAATCCAAATCCTACACCAAAACACTGATACCCATCATTGTTCAGAGATTCAGGTACTGGTCTTACCACTCTAATAGAAGGATTCAACAACCACAAGGAATGTTGGGATACCCCGAAGAGTTCAACACAAAGCAAGCCACTACTAGAATGGACCAACCCGGACATTTCGGAATTAATGATATGTGGGTTCTGAAATTCAACAACTTGCCTCTTATGATTAAGCAAGTGCCAAGGGTTACCTTCAGAGAACACTTTCAACAGTAAGTAAAGGCTTTTGCTTAGTGGAATGGTGGAGGTGTTTAGCAATGAAAGATGGGGTTTTAAAGAGATTACTCCAATCTCTACAGACACATTGAAATCGGATTAGGGTTTTTACCGAAAGTCGTACAAGAATATTTGTGATGATTTCTTGGGGAAGATATGGAGTCTCGTTCTCTATTACTATATGCAAAGTAAACCAGAAGCTAAGGAGAATCTCCAATAAACTAAATTATAACTTTACTGAATGAATAAATAATGCTAACAAATAGGACTAGCAATAATAAATAGACAGAGAAATTACAATAAGAAATATCTCTAAAAAGACTCTTAGATAACAAGGATAATATCCTAAAATAGATAATAGGATAATATCTATATTTGAATATTCAAATTCAAATAAGAAAATATCAACAAATTGACCAAAATAATAAGGAAAATTTCTCATTTAAATATTTAAATTAAACTAACCTAGATAATAGGGAAAATATCACTATTTGAATATTTAAATTAAACAAATTCAAATTCAGATAAAAGACTAATTTAAATAATTAAACTCATTCCAAATATTAATAAAAACAAATAACTTAATATCCTTACACCTCTTATATGTTCGGAGTGTATCAGAGTCTGAGGGTTATGAAGAAATAAAGGAAGGAGAGACTACGCGCCCGTTTGGTCTACGGAAAGAAAAAAACTTACCTCCAATGCAACCAGTTCACCACTCATAAAATGCCATGTGGACGGGTACTAACTCACTATTTAACACCGTTATCTCCCTTTCTTTCCCAACTTTAAAATAAAAACCCTAAAATCTATCACAAGAACATCGATGAAGACCACGCATCACCAATTTGTTAAAATCCCATTTGAGTTTTTAATTAAACTCGAAGACCACCACATGTTGACATTAACACAATAACCAAAATACACAGAAAATAGGAAATGATATTAGTGAGGAAAAAGAAGAAGAAAAGATCAATACAACAAGTCAACAACGAAGAAATTCCTTCTAAACATCCACTCTTCACCTAAAACAAAGCCAATAGGTGATTTTCTTCCGAATCATAGGTCGAATAAATTCTTTCCAACCATTCCAAAAAATAAAAAGAATACAATTTTCAAATCAAACGGAACAAAGAAAGAAAGAAAGATGAAAACGCCATACTTGCCCAGACCGAGATTGAACAGAAAGCAAAGGATTTGGTTCATCTCCACTAATATTTCTGAGGTGATAAAGGAATACAAAGAGGGAGATAAAAATGATAAAGCAATAAATGATGAATTGTTGATAATAAATATATAAATAATGGAAAATCCCGCCACACTACCTACTTTCACTGTGCTCCCAGTTTCCTGCCTATCCAAATTTTCCTTTAAAGGCGGGAACCTAGCTTCCCCCAAAATTTGGTGTCAACCTTTTTTCCATTATGAGACAAAAAGTGCTTTAGAGACATTTGCACCCAACTCAACATCAACCCAGTTTAGAAGAGTGAAGTTGTAAAGATCTCAATGGCGATGAATGATTGAAGCTAGATACTGTTGATTAAAAATCAAAGTCTGGAGAAGGAAGATGCTTGTCGGCCAAAACAAGAGAGATGATAGTTGAAGATGAAGTGGCACTGCTGAATGCGAAAAGAGGAGAGACGATAGCTGAAGTTGAAGGAAGACCCTTTGCAGCCAGAGGAAGACGCTTAGCAGTAGCTTGGTCGTGGAGAGAGAAGAGCGACGATGGAAAAGAGTGTGACACTAGTATGTATGTGAGCACAAATTCACCCTAGTATTTTTTATTAATATTTTTTAATTTTAAAAATTAAACTAGCAAAAGTAACTCACCATCAATTTCTCAACAAATAATTTTCTTTTTCCTCTTCTAATTTGATATCTACAGCAAATTCTAATTTGATGGGTCAAATTCGAATTTTGAGAAGAAATCAAATTAAGCTTGCATAAGATTTCAATTTCTTTGCAGCAAATTCAAATTTGATATCTTCTACGTTCGAATTTGTTGCTGCAAATTCGAATTTGATGTCTTTATCTCTTTTTCAATTTTAATCCTATTTTATAAAATATAAAATAATCTAGATAAATATATCTCTAACTTAGCTAAAGTATGTTTTTTGTTATTTATCTTTGCATTAAGTATTTTTTTGGTCCCTTAACTTTGAAAAGTGCACTTTTAGTCATTTTTCGCTAACACCGTTAGTTTCATTTAATGAAAAATGTTGACTCAACAAATTTAAAGGATGATTTTACAGTTATATACTAACGAAATATGTTTAAAGTTTAACTTTTTAGTATAATAATTATTATATTTTAAAATTTAGCCATTTTTATTAATATGTAATTATAAATCATCATTTAGATTTGCTGAGTCAACATTTTTCATTAAATAAAACTAACAATATTAGTAAAAAAGGAACAAAGTATACTTTTCAAAGTTAAGGGACCAAAAATATATTTTAACCTATCTATACCTAAACAAAATACAATCTTCATCATATTATTATATATTCTATCATTTATTTGCTATTTTTATTTTTTTCCAGTTATTTAATATGTACTACCATTTTTTTGGGAATCTATAATAATTTTTAGGGTTAAAGAGCAAAAATATCCCTGAATTTATACCAAGAGAGCACCTGGCACCTTAAACAAATCTTGGGGGCAAACATGCCCTCAAACACTTGAAAAATGGGAAAAAAAAATACCTTACCCTTTAAAAACCCCAAACCACCGTTAAGTTATTTAACGGGTAAGGGCGAAAATTCCCTTCAACATTTAACGGCTGTTTGGGGGTTTTTAAAGGGTAAGGTATTTTTTCCCCATTTTTCAAGTGTTTGAGGGCATTTTTACCCCCAATATTTGTTTAAGGTGCCAGGTGCTCTCTTAGTATAAGTTCAGGGGTATTTTTGCTTTGTAACCATAATTTTTAATTTATATTGGAAATTTATATATATTATTATATTTTAAAATGATTATATTGTATTAATTATTGAATTTTTGAGTTTAGATATGAATTTTATTCATAAATAATCATTAAGGACGATATAGTTATTTATGTATATTTCTTAATTTCTTTACCATCAATTTCAACTAATCAAATATAAAGTTTTCCATTCCATTCATTTCTATTCCTGTGTATACCAAACACGCCAACTTTCCTTTCCGTTTCTTTCCATTCATTTCCTTTCACTCCATCAAAATATTTTCTGTAAAACAAACAGGCCCAATGAGAGCAATAGCGAGGCTAGGTTGAGTATATATTTGGATTAAGAAAAAAGTTAAAATGCAAATTTGTTTCTTAAAATTTTCTTGAGAGTAATTTTTATTTTTAACCATGAAAGTATTAAAGAGGAGCAATGATACTTTTTGGAGAAAATATTAACCTTCAAATCCAATTTTGAATGGCCAATGTCAATTTTTTAATTAGATAAAGCAATATTACTCCCTTTTAAAACATATATGGTAATATTGCTCCCATAAAAAAATTTGTGGGGTAGGAATCATGTTCTCCATTTGCACATTAACCCAAAAATAAATGATTTTGTTATAAATATCCTATTAATATCGATGCACATAACTCCCATCACGTACTACTACTACCATTATTATTATTAATACTAATTATATTGTAACCGTAGATGATTGCTTATAAATAGAATGTTTGTATTGTATATTCTATGCTCTTAAACCATGAATGAGAACTGCTTCTTATTATCTCTATTTCTCTCCCCATTTTCTCTTATCTTCTTCTATTATTTATAACATATTCATATATTTGTTGGGTGCAATAATACCAACATTAATACAGCGCATCCCATCAAAACTGTGTAGTTAGGACTCCTCAACAAAATCCCTCCATTAGCACTTTAAACAAAAAATAATAATAATAAATGATTCAGATTTAATATTGGCTAAATATACATTTAAACCTTTAACTTGATCCGATATTTTATTCCGGTCGCTTGACTTGAAAAAGTGTGTTTTAACTTGTTTTACTATAATGCCGCTAAAAAATGTTGATATTGAGATTTTAAATATGATAGAACGTTTAAAATTGTTGAGATACTATTGATATTGAGATTTTAAATATGATAGAACTTTAAAAATTGTTGAGATACAAAGTTTAATTTTGAAAAAAAATATAATAGTTACAAAAATCATTAATTGAGACTAACATTATTAAGTCTGAAAAAAAAGAGTCTACCATTAACCATTATTAAGGTTATGCATTAAAAAAAACATTATTATGGTTAAAGGATTAAAAATATTCTTTTTAAAGTTAAAAGATCAAAATGAAACTTTGCTTGAAGTTAGAGAACCACGTGCATTTTTGCCTTTAGTATTTTATAAAATTATTATGATATTTTATTAATTAATTTTTTTTGTTTTTCCTATATTGTATTAATCAATTGTGTCTATCAATATTACTAGTTTGAATTTATTTATTTATGTTTATAACAATAGTTTTATAAAATATAAAATTTAAATCATCAATTTTTTTAATCTAAGAGTGAATATGACAGTTTGACAAAAAATAAATAGTGATGACAATGAGAGAATCCAAATTCCTGGGTTCTATTTTTATTTAACCTAGATTATCTCTAACAATATTAGCTTATTATCCTTTTTCTGTATTCTGAAGCCCTATTAATAATAATAAAAAATGCTATAAATATCTCATTAATATGTGGATGTCCTTTTTTTTTTTAACTGAAAAAAAAAATGATAGAGTAATAATATGGATGTCCTTAATTCCCATCAATATTATTACTCTATCAATTATTAATTCTAATTATATTGTAACCCTGAAGCCTCTTCTATAAATAGGAGGCTAATATTGTGTATTCTACAACTCTTGAACGTTGAATGAGAACGTCTTTCTATTCTCTCTACTCTTCTCCCCCATTTTCTCTTCTCTTCTTCTATTATTTATAACACGTTATCAGCACGAACCTCTAACCAAGATAATCTATTTTTTATTCATAGAATCCTTTGATGTTATACTCTTATGAAGAACCTGAAGTTCACCTTTGTATTTCTCTTCATCTTCATCCTTCTTTATATTTTCTTATTTTGACATGAAGTCATATTTTATGGAACATAAAGTTCCATCTTACATTATAGTGTAACCATCATTGACCTAAGTCATTTTTTTATGAAAACTGACATTCCACTTTATATTTTAATGTATTCGCCATTGATGAAGTCATCTCTCATGGAACCTGAAGCTCTACTCTATATTTTAATACATTAGCTACTGACCATAAGTCGTCTTTAAAGGAACATGATATTCCACATAACATTTGATAATTTTTTAACCTGAAGTTCCACTTGATGTAGATTTATTTTTATAGCCAGAAGCCATATAAATTTAATTTTTCTATTTTATTATAATATGGCCAAAAGCCATATAAATTCAATTTTTATGTTTAAACATCATATGGCCAGAAGCCATATAGATTTACTTTTATGGCTAGAAGCCATATAAGTTTAATTTCTCTATTTTAATATTTTATGGCCAGAAGCCATATAGATTTAATTTTATGGCTATAAGCCATATAAATTTAACTTCTCTATTTTAATATTAAATGGCCAAAAGCCATATAGATTTAATTTTATAGCTAGAAGCATTATCAATTTAATTATTCTAGTTTAATATTTTGTGGCTAGAAGCCATATAGATTTAATTTTATGGCTAGAAGCTATATCAATTTAATTATTCTAGTTTAATATTTTGTGGCTAGAAGCTATATAGATTTAATTTTATGGCTAAAAGCCATATAAATTCAATTTTTTTTCTTTTAATATTAAAATGGCCAGAAGTCATATGCCTCTAATTTATTGGAAACTACTATATGTGAGATATTTGGTATGCCTAGATTATAGGATATTTAAATATTTAAATACAATGCATGCATTTAGGTGGGTATCTAAAAAGTATAACCGCATAACGTGCTTTTATCCAATGACAAATATGTTTTTACACTAAAGTCTCATTAATTTTTTTTATTTTGAATGACCAGAAGCCATATAGATTTAATTTTATGGCCATAAGCCATATCAATTTAATTTCTCTATTTTAATATTTTATGGCCAGAAGCCATATACCTCTAATTTTTTATTATTTTATTTTCGGTATTTGATGGTCAGATGCCATAAATATATGTTTTTTCATTTTATGGTCAAATAATTAACCCTTTGTGATGGAGTGCTTTTTGATGGACTCAAAGTTCCAATCATTTTTACCTTTGCACTCTGACGTTACTATCTTCAATGAAACCTAAAGTTCAGATCAATATTTGCAACTTCATTGAAAGATTACAGTTAGTTCCATTACTAAAAACGAATATCGATTTGATTTTCTATCTTTATATATTACTAGAAGCTATATAGATTTAATTTCTAATTTTTAGATTATATATCATATAAACTTTAACATTATTAGATGGCTGGAAGCCATTATTTATTTATTTTTCATTTTTTATTTCAATATTTAATAGCCAGAAGATATATAATTTTGATTCTGTTATTACTTGGCCAAAAGCCATACACAATGGATTTATTTTTATTGAGGTCTTGCAGATCAGACTAATATTTGTTGAAATTTGTGGTTCGAGAAGAGAGAAATAATATCTTTACATTTGATATGCTTTTGAGAAATTTAATAACCACATTTATATCAAAAATGAAATATAGTTGTGAAGCTAATGTTTCGAACCAAATTGCTTGTCATTATAGTATTAGCACAATATATTCTGAAAATATTATTGTGATGGTTATGAAGACTAATGTTTATGGAGATTTATATCATAATATATAATAGTTAATTCCAAAAGAAATAAATAAAGACAATCATGTTTTGTTATGTATTGTTGATTAATGCTCCGGAAGAGCTAGAGGCGTAAAATTTCAATTAGCACTAAATAAATATATTTATACCAATAAGACCACATATATTTTATCTTCCTAGTTTGTTGACCATTATTATGTCAATTTTGTGCTCTTGCATTAATAATATTCAATCATAAGGTTGATATGTTATGTGATATTTGCTGTAACAATCCCTATACAATGATCTTTATTTCACTTTAGCTTTTGAATATCTCATATATTGTAGTGTGATTTCTATGTAGTTTGATTTAAATTCTTATATTTAATTATTTAAATTTCTATTGAGTTTACAAAATTATATAGTGAATGTATATATAACAGTTCTTAGAGAACTATATGTATACAACAATATAGTTGTATTTCTTAAAGAATTAATAATTTTATTTTGTGAGTGGAAAGTATGTTTGCATGACTCACTTCAGGGGGGAGATTATTATAATACAAGTATGAGTCATATTGGATGGAGTTTCACTCCTATACTTTCCATAAAATTCGTATAATCTCCCAATGAAGGTCAAATTAATAATATGACATGATAACCAGAAGTTATATGATATTATAATAAACCTGAAGTTTGTGAATGTATTGTTTGGCATGACCAGTTAGATCATCCCGGATCATAGTGATGTAAAATATAATGTTGAATGCATAGAAACACTCATTGAATAACCAGAAAATCCTTTATAAATAGCAAGTGTTTTTATGTATTGCTTGTTCTCAAAAGAAGTAAATATGAGAATATCACTAGTTATGGTTGGAATTGAATACGTGTACATTTGTATGATATCAAATATATATGGGCCCATGTATAATCACATGGACTAAATTGGTACTTTATGAATAACAGAGATGCATCTATAGAATGGTCATATTGGTGTCTAAGATCAACTTGCAACTTGAGGTTTGCAAATTTGTTTGGATAAGTACATTAGTCCTTGACTATGTTATTAGTTGAAATCGCTAGTGATTGTTCATAAATTTTTCAGTGATTATATGCTATATAAAAAGCATATTTAAGAAAGTTATCTGGCAATATTATTTATAGAAGGCTCCCGGAGCAGCTAGAACAAAGCTTATGAGAAAGTTTCAATTTTAGAGTTGGAAATCAAAGAATGATTTTACATACAATCACACATAAATGCATCATACCAACAAAGTATTATGAATACTCCCATTGGCTCTTGGTCGGTAGCCAAATAGTTTTTTATCTTATAATGTGCAATATTTATTTATAGTGTTCCACCACAATAATGCACATAGATGGATATTCATTGAAAGTTGGGATAAATGTTGGATAAGAACCACCTTCCTCTTGTTTATATCTAATGAAACAAAATTATGTTTCTAGAGGAAATAAATGGATTGAGGAGACTTATCTAGCATGATTAGTTGGTTATCATTTGATAAAGTTTTCCCAACTTGAGGGGGAGAAAATGGATAGCTGGAAGATATATCACATTGTATGCATCAACACAGATCCTCAAATATAATGATATGAACCAGAAGTTCATCAAATGTTGCATACATAAAATATTACAAAATATTTGCCAGATGCAATTACTGACCAACATAAGAATTGTTGTATCTCATATTCCAGCTTAAGAATGCTCCAATCAGTACAAATGAAAAAAATGATACCTTCCTGAAGCATGAGAAAATGATCGGTTCCAAAAGAAGAGAAAATGAAGCAAATAATCAAGATGATCATATGGAGGAGGCAAGAATTGAGACATAACCATTTGTAATACCCCAGAAGAGGTGCAGGAACTTGAAAGAGAGATAGAAATCTCGATAAGTTATATCACAAGAAAAATGATCCGTAAAGAGATAAGGTTGTCGACAAGGATTTTAATGATAATATCACGTGATCAAATGAGGATCTTTTATACAAAAATGTCATGAGATATAGACATAAAGATGGCTAGCTAGCAGGAAAGAAAAATACGCGACATGAAGTATCATAACATAAATTTGTGTATTTAGCTTAAGCACCCGAAGTGCAATGCTAGTATTGTATAAATTAGAACCCTTGTGCGAAAAAGGGGGGAGAGTATAGTCACAATATCTTTCGTAGAAGTTGAATCTTGGTAGATATTCTCTTGTGGTGGACTAAATTTCATGTCGTCTTAATCTAGAAGTCTGGTGATATATGAAAACTTTGGTATGCGTCTAGAGAATATGATAATGACCCATGAGTCATTGTATTGTGAATTATAGTGAATCCTAGAAGGATTTAAAATATTAGAAGTATTATCTAGAAAAACATTTATGAAACCCTTGGATGATCAAATGCATATTAAGTCCCTGAAGGATTTTCTAGAAGCATATGATTTAAACAAATGAAACTCCCCAAAGAATTACAGTTTCCAAAAACAAACATTTTAATCTAGATATCTATATGGTTGAAAGCAACCTAGACAAATATGGTATTATTGAATCGATAGATATCGGTTGAAAGAAGGATATATTGTATTTAATCTTGCAATACATGTTCTTATGAAAATATCTAAATTTTATTAAGACTCTTGATGTGTCTAGATATCTCTAGAACTCCTGAAGAGCTTCCAAAATCTGAATATTGCTTAAACTCTTGAAGAGCCTACAGAAGCTAAAATAATAATTCAAGAAAGAATTTGAAATGAAATACTTTGAAAGAGCAAAGCGTTTTTCTATATATAAATTACCATGTGCTCCAATAATTGTAAGTTCCTTAAATGTGGATTGAGATCATTTTATACCTCAAGAAGTTGATGGAGAAATTTTGGTCTAGAAGTACCATATCTTTAGAATTCAAGAAGGTGATGAACAAATACTTGGTCTGGAAGTACCATATCTTTGTATAATTGGAGTAACTATATTTGATCTGACTAGCCATGCACTAGCTGGTATGCCATTTACTAATCAACATGATACATTGATTCACCAACACGAAGAAATTAGGGTGGACTACATCAATAGAAGATGGTGAAATCAATGTCCAAACAAATCCGATCAAACAAAAATTTAGCAGATATGTTCACCAAGTCACTTCTTGCTACAGTATTTGAGAAGCTTGTTTATGGCATCAGACTTCGTAGACTCAGAGATATCAACTGAAGTTGTCAAGAGGGGGAGTTGATACACGCTGTACTCTTTTTCCCTTGTCTATGGTTTTCCCACTGGGTTTTCTTAGCAAGGTTTTAATGAGGCAGCATTAGGAAGTATATCACTAAACATTGTACTCTTTTTCTTCTACTAAGGGCCTATTTGGTATGATGGAATTGGGCCCTTAGATATGGAAATGGAGTTGGACTCCATATATAGGGATTGTTTCGTACAAATCCAAACCCTTAGAATTGGCTTCCACATGGAATCCAACCTATCTCAATTCCGCCATTTTGCTTCCATCCCATAACCCATGTAATTATGAAAAAGTCCATGGAATTCTAATATTGGCCCTCTTTTTTTCCATTCACTCTTCATCATCTTCCTACCTCAGTCATCATTACCTGACAATGGCAACCGGTGGCAAACTCGTACGGTGACCGGTGGCGGACTTGTATGATGACCGGCGGCGGCCACCTCGAGCTACTGGCGACCGAGCTTAACAACGAAGACGACGGGTGATGGCTTCTTGCTCCTTCACTTCCAATTTTCACAACACCATCAACCTTACATCACTGATCGATCTCGAAAACAGCGGGCAACAGCCACCTCCAGCAACCAATGACCGATGGTGGCGATCTCTAACCACCACGATGGAGGCCCACCTCTTCACAGATCTCTGCACCCATAGTTAAATCTGGCCATTGTGAATGCAAAATCCGATCTAGTTTTGAACTTGCTCCCATAGTTAGATTTGACCATCTTCTCTTACTTGATTCCACCCCTTGCTGCGTGATGATGTTGTCCTTCGCCTAAATTTTGAAGTGTCATTAAATTTTGCTCCGGCCCCAATGTAGATTTTTTCCCTTCTTCATGATGTTTTTGGTTATCTAGGTGGACTATTTCTGATTTCTTGTTTTTTAAGTTAATTCTTGAATGCATATTGGTGGATGTTATTCGATTCTAGTGGCCGGCTTGATGATTTGGGACAGTGAGAATTTGTGATAGTTAGGGGAGAGTTTTTATTTTTTAGGATGTTGAAGGGCATATTAGTCTTTTCAAATAAAAATGATGTGAGATTCCATGATCATACCAAACATAATTTTAAACTCCATCTCCATATCCATCTCCATCTCCATATCCATTTCCATCAAAATCAATTCCACCGTACCAAATGAGCCTTAAGTTTTTTGTCCCACTGGGTTTTTCTTAGTTGAAGTTTTTCAAAGAGGCAAATGTTTAGTCATGGACATCCAAGGGAGAGTGTTATGAATATCTCATTAATGTGGATGTCCTTAACTCACATCCCTATTATTACTCTATCAATTATTAATTCTAATTATATTGTAACCCTAAAGCCTCACTACTACAAAATAAGCATTCAAAGTCACCAATTCACGTCTGTTATATAGAAATCTGACATTAAAAAAACACGGTGGCAATTTTGTAAATAAACTTAAAACAGAAAAGAAACAACGTCCCTAATTTGAAATAAGTGACGTTAAAAAAAATTCGGTGACAATTTTGTAAATAAACTCAAAGCAAAAAAGAAACAACATCCCTTATTTTGTATAAGAGACGTTGTTTCTTAAAAAATATGACACATATTTTAAATATGTGACGTTGTTTCTCAAGAAACAATGTCACTTCTTAAAAGACAAGTGACATTGTTTCTATTTTTTTATTTAATACTTCTCTTTTTTTTCCTTGTTCCAGACTGACTCAATTCCCTTTCTCTTCCCTTCATCCCTTTGACCCAAACCCCAGTGAGCATCTCCTCCCTACAACTCGACCTTCCTCCACTCCCTGCATCACCACCGTATCCTTCTCTTCCTTGATAAGGAGGCGAGAGCGAGAGAGAATTGAGGGTAGATCTCCGACTTCGTCACCGGGGAAGGAGAGACCCATCCCAATCACCATCGTGTTTTCTTCTTCTTCTTCTTTAGGAGCAAGCGCGCAAGAGGGAAAGCCCATCGAAGAATTGCGCACCACCGTTCGTCCGCCACCACCCTTTAGAACAGCAAGCTCCGATTCGAGCTCCCTTAGCTCAGTTCTTCACAGCCAGGCAGAGAGAGTTTGAGAGAATGAGTAAGGACGCCAGACATCGCCGGCGGTAGCAACAGCCACGGCAGAGGAAGTACTCATTCTAGCTCCGATTTGAGATTTTGGTGAGCCTACTTATCCTTCTTCTTCCATTATACTCTGATTGTGTTCTATAGAATTGAGTATCTGAATGATTTAGGATTGTTGAGGATTTTGGCTGAAATGTTGAACTCCTATTTTTCCATTTCTATACATGAACAAAATATAAAGTTTTTTGTTCTGCGTGGCTGGTTTTGTATTGGATACATCTGTGAGGATGCCCACCATTTAAAGCCTTGGCCATCAATGGTGCCAAAACCCTGGATGGTGAAGCTGTGGATGTTTTTGAAATTTATCCATTGAAATAAACTGGATTTTGGCCACGAAGATATTGCAATTATCATACGAACAATCTATAACAATAAAATCAATCAATAAGAACTCTTCTAGAGTCAACAATGTACATTTACTGCAATTTTCTAGTTGATGCCATTTTTCAGAGGACTGAAATATATTATACCAATAATAAGGAAAAAATAAAATTCTTCAGGATCCACCTTGTTTCCGCCCCTGCTTGCAATTGATCTGATTTCTGTTTTATTATTTTCATTCTTAATGCATTTTGCGCAGCAACAACTACAATCTTTGCTTGAAACACTGAATGCTACTGAGCCACATTACATTTGCTGCATAAAGCCAAATAATCTTCTCATGCCAAGGATATTTGAGAATGCCAATGTGTTCTGTCTTTTGGAGCCAAGGCTAATGGGATTTCTGATGATTCCAAGGTAAAGCAAAAAGGTAACCAATATTTACATACAAAGTGGAGAGGTTCTTTGGTATGAACAATTTGTTAACTGAGTTTTGATAATAAGTAAATCTCTAATTTTGATTGATTAATTGTAGGCACTTTTAGAAGCACGGGAAGCAGCATGCAAGTTGGTGGTACAGTGAAAATTCCAGTAGAACCAGATTCCTTATCAATCCCATTAGTTTACAAGGCCCTTGTATGCCCCACCTTACTCTTCAAGTTTGCTTTTCTATTCTGTTTACCATAGTTAATTCTTAAAGAAGCAATATTCCAAAGCAAGAAAACTAAGAGGAAAATTATATATTCTGTTGAATGATATTATAATATTACTGTTAACAGATTACATGGTTATTATATGGTATTGGTATCAACTTTTATGAAGTTCATGGATTTGTGCCATAATTACAGTCAAACCCAACAGACTTTCTATTGAAGAGAATGTCAGAGGTCATGATAAAATTATTGGTGAAGTTTATGCAACTTAAAATGTACAGCCAAAAGAATGAAAGTAAGAGTCATCATATTTCTTTGAAATGAATCAAATGTAATTTGTTTTCTATACATGTGTAGCGGTTTATAATGTAAATATTGGTTACCTTTTCGTTTTACCTTGGAATCATCAGAAATCCTATTGGCTTGGCTCCAAAAGACAGAACATCAAAAGTGGAGGTTTGAGTTTGAGTTGGAGATGAGGCAGGACTTTGAGAATGATGTTTATGAGGTTTTGTTTTCCTGTTATGACTCTTCCTTGCTTCCACAGAAATGAGACGAGAGGTAAAAAAGACAAGAATCAGTAAGAAGTGGAAAAAGAGCAGAGAATTGCTTGTGTTTCTCTTCATTTCTCTTTGACTATCTTTTGTTATGCTTTCCTTGTATTGGTTTCCCTATTCAAATTCTGGATAACAAGAATGTGAGACGACGGTTTCGGGCTTCAAATTTTTAAGTTTGTAAGTTTGCCCATGTTTTTGCTTTTTGTTGGTTTTCTTAAGAATTCTGCAGTCGTTCAGATTTTATTGTGTTTTTGTGCTGAATTATTTGTACTTATCCTGGGTGAAGGAATTTTTTTATTAGGAATACTTTGGCTGTTGACTTTTCTGGTTAGCTGTACTTGTCAGAAACTTTGAGAAGAATCATTTTGCTCTCATTGCCTTCATCCTTGATGAAATTAATTCATCAACATTACTCACTTTCCCAAATAAATTCTTTAAGGTTTATACTAATGTGAATTCAGATGTATTATGTTGTTATATTTATGCTTTTAGAATTTGGCATTCTTTATATGCTATTGGCTAGCCATTACATGTGAGAATATGTAGGGGAACACAATCATACTTCCTATAGTGTGAGAATAGAATTTGAATGCTTTTACTTCCACTTAGAGAGAATAAAAATGTTATTTTCTTCATCACGCGATTTTAGTGATTCAGTTCAAGAATAACAACTTAGTTGTTATGTTCTACTCAATCAACTTGTTCCTTTGTTTTTAAATCACCAACTCTGTCATTGCAGAAATGATCGTGTACTGAATACAAATACTTTTGTTGATTTATAAATGTATGGCTGATTTCGTGGTCACACATAGATAATTAAGGAATGCTAGTAAAGAGGATGAAAGAAGGGACCCTGATTTAAGTGAAAAGCAAGTGAAGAATTTATTTAGTTGGACATGCATGTATGGAATTGGCTACGAAAGCTAGGACCTTGTATCCCCTTGTTAATGTTGAAATCTTTGACAGTGTTGTAAGCTCTTTTTTAGGTTCATTGTTTTAGTTTAGTATTATCTTTTAGATTTGCTAATAATATTGGGTATTATTATGATTGTTAGATTTATTGTTTTAATGTAGTATTATCTTCTATATTTGCTAATATTGGGGATTATTAGGATTGTTCTTGCCCTTTTGGATTGTGGGTGATTCCAATCCGAAAAATTGGCCCTATTTTATAATTCAAATATTCATGTAAGAGGCATTTTTTGGATTGTGAATGATTCTAATACAAAAAATGTCTTTATTTTTTTTCAAAAAAATTGGACTTTTTACGTCATGTAAAATCCTCCAAATTAATTAATATGTACCTCATCCTTTGCATCTAGCTAACACTAATATGGTACTAACTACGATATAAAAGAGAATTGTGAAAACCGAAAGGTCTATCGTAGTTAGAAAAGAATTTTCGTTAATTTAAAAACCAAACTATGATAGAAAAGAGACTATCATAGTTATTAAAAGCTTGGCGGTATTAGTAGAGGTTAACTACGATAGAAAAAGAAGAATGTCAAATATAAAAGCCTATCGTAGTTAAACAAAAGAGTTTAGTTATTTATAAAACCTAACTATGATAGAAAAAGGATCTATCATAGTTATAAGAAATAAACTACTAATTGGAAGTAAATTTTATCCATGATAACAGATACAATAATCCAAAATAATAATTAAAATGCGGAAGCTACATGCATACATGCCTAGTCTATAGTATGTGGCAATATACATGATATCCCAAATAATAAAACAACAACCTCAAATCAATGAGGTTGGGTTGGCTCCTTTCCTTTCCGTCTACCCTCCGAGTTAGGACCTGAAATTGAAGAGTAATCAAATGAGACAAAGTCCCAGTAACACTTATTCTTCCTATACTGTCTACATGCATAAGTGTATGTTAATACAATTAAGTGGAGTATTTAACAATGATTATACATCACAAATACAAAAGAAGAACATCCCACAATAAAATTTTATTACATGTATCATCACTTTCCTCAATACTCAAAGAATGAAACCATATATGAACATTGATACAACTAGAATTTGCATGCATCACCAAATATTTACACGTTATGCAGATAAACCTCCGAAGAGGGTAACACACATTTTGTGCCCGACGGAAGCCACCGAAACCAGACTTCACCGTCGTCACAAGATATGATGGAACCAAAATCCTCTGACCGTGAGCCACCGAAACCAGACTCCACGGCCCGACAGAAGCCAACAAAACCAGACTTCACTGTCGGTAAGTCCATACAGGACATAAACCCGAAAGGTAACCCGATGGCCTTCGGGCACCTCATCACGTGAAGGGGGTGAAACCACACTATTACTAGGCGCCAATACCAACAAACAACAATACACATGTTACTTCAAATAGAATGATCATGTACAGGCTGGTTATTAAATACAATATATCATCTACCACAATTAATCATACATACTCAAGTGCAACCATGCATATGTATAATAATGATTTTTATCAACATACAATTTCCACATAACAGAGTGGTAGAATAAACATTCACCGTTACCCATTTAGTATGGCATGCTAGCCCCAAGCTCTACAACCAACCAGTAGTGGAGTTTACCGACTCATCATACAATAATTAGAGACAAGGAAGTGGTTACCTTATGGAGTAGTTAAGTATTACCACAAAAGCTATCCCGATGTTCTACGAACCCGGATTAAAATACGTCGTCGACTCTCTCTCCTTCTCGCTGAATACGCGCGTGTTGAATGAATAAGGCTTTGGGTTTATTAAATAAACCCCATTTCCGTTGGCCCCACGACTCTTACATAAGATATGATGTATCATATCTTTTTTTTTTTAATATGAAAGGGGAGCCACGTGTTCCCTCCTTCAATTTTTTTTTATATATATATGAGAGGGGGAGCCACGTGCTCCCTCTTTCAATATCTTTTTTTTTATATGTATATATTTAATTGATGGGGGAGCCATGTGCTCCCTGTCCAACTTTTTTTTTTATTTTTTTATTCATATATATATATATATTTAACTCCACACATATCATTAAAATTTAAATTTAAATATTAACATACAACTCTCCTAAAATTCATACAATCAGCTTAATTTTGAGCCATATCTTAATATTTTTATTTTACAATATTCAAATATTTAAAATTCCTAGATTCTAGGAAATTTCAAATTTTAAAATTTAAATCTCCTATTCTTTCTCTAATGGTTAATTATTCATATTATTTCTCTTGAATTTAATTAGTCCCTTAAGAATCACCTTAAATCATCAAATATCCATTTAAAATCAAAATTAATATTTATCTACAAATTTGGGATGTTACACGTCACACATTAGATAATGTGACGTGAAAAGTCCCCCTGAAGACTTTTCTTGTCACTTATTAACTAAATAAGGGATGTGGAAAGTCCGGCCTAGACTTTCAACGTCCCTTATTTAGCTAATAAGTGACAAGAAAAGTCCTGGCCCAGACTTTCTATGTCCCTTATTTAGCTAATAAGCGACAAGAAAAGTCCTGGAGTAGAAACCACGTCACTTGTTTTCAAACATGTGACGTGAATTCTCAGCACAACAAGCAAAAAAGTAATCAATCAGGGACTTATCTACGTCACATTTTTCATAAGTTGTGACATGAAAAATCGGACTTTCCACGTCTGTTATTTTTAGTGACGTAAAAAGTCAATTTTTTCTAAGTCACTACTTTTAACGTCACATAAAAAAGTGACATGAAAACCCCGAAATAACAGACTTAGAAACCCCTTTCTGTAGTAGTGCCTCTTCTATAAATAGGAGGCTAGTATTGTATATTCTACAACTCTTGAAAGTTGAATGAGAACGGCTTTCTATTCTCTACACTCTTCTCCCATATTCTCTCTTATCTTCTTCTATTATTTATAACAATAGTTATATAAAATATAAAATTTAAATCATCATTTTTTTTAATCTAAGAGTGAATATGACATTTTGACAAAAAATAAATAGTGATGACAATGAGAGAATCCAAATCCCTGGGTTCTATTTTTATTTAACCTAGATTATCTCTAACAATATTAGCATATTATCCTTTTTCAGTATTCTGAAGCCCTATTAATAATAATAATAATAATAAAAAAGTATTCTGAGGCCCACATTATCAAAACATATTTCGGCTCATTCATTCACTTACTCGTTTCAACTCCTATTTCATTCCTTCACTTCTCAACTGCATCATAACGTGCAGTAGCTTTTATAACAATGATAACCTCGACTATGTTGTCAACGTACGACTAATTCTTTATTTCATAGTTCTATTGATAACCTCGACTATGTTATAATAATTTGTTTAAATAAAGCGAACGACTTATTGCTTACTAGTATAAGTATGGTGTGTTTAATCCATTTTTCTTTTCAACTTCAAGCCGCAAATCGGATTAAAAATGATATCGAACCATGCCAATTTTGGTTTTACAGAATAACTGTAGTACTATATGTTTGCAATTTAAAAAAAAAAAAAGAAATTCACAAAACAGTAAACCTAGACTGCTCAAATTTTCTATCTAACTGTTGAAATAAAAAGTAGATAGAATTGGAGATGAAAGTAGGCTAGGCTTTAGCTAAATAGGCTTCGACTTGCAACAGAAATGTAAAGTTTAGGCCTAGGCTTGAGCCTGTATGTAGACCTTTTTTTGGGCCTGAGCCTGAGCCTCCAATAGGCCTGACAATACCTAAAAACCTTTTTAAAAGCCTACTTAAAATATAAACATTTAAATAAGCTTAAAATTCCATAACTCTTATTACATATATTGCCTTTTAATATATTTAAAGGTCTATATATGTCTTAAAAAAATTTTTATGATATGAAATTAAATTTTTTTCTCTTGCTTTTATCGTAGAAACTGTGAAAGACTAATGAATAAAAGAGTTGGGTTTTTTGTATGAATGATAAAGTGTTAAACTTAGAATTAAAGCTAAGTTGATCATGTTATAAATAATTTATATAATTTATTTTATATTATATATCATAAGATAATTTTTTTAAAAAAAATAAATAAGCCAGGCTTGTAGGCTAGGCCTTTTGAAAAAAAAACTTGGCCTATATACTCAAATAGGTCCAACAACAAGCCTGATAATGAGTCTGCCCTATTTACTAAATCGACCGGACCAGGCCTAAAGTAAGTTAGATTGTAGGCCCAAGATAAAAGCCTGGCCAATTCCCACCTATAAAGAGAACCAAAATGGATGAAGAAAATTCAGAGTAATTAGAGCTATAAAATGATGTCTTATTCAATATAGAATGGAAGCATTAAAACTTTTTTAAAATCAATAGAAATTTATGTTATTCAATAGCTACTTTTTTTTAATTCAACTTTGGCCAAAGGGATGAGAACCAAAAAAGGGATGACAAAAGTGGAAGCACCGCACGCACATGCTTTTTATCAGGATTGGATAAAAAGGAGTAAAACAAATGGGAATTTTATATGTGTAAGGATATTTTTGTCCTTTCAATTTTATTTGTTTTAATTGGTTCATGCTTTTTTTTTTCCAGATTAATTGGTTCATGCTGGGTGGAAGGATTTCTTGTTTTTATGTTATCAATTTGCTATGATTTTGACCTTATTATTTGTATGTCCTTGATCTATTAATAAGTTTCATGTTATATATTTTTTTTTTCATGTTATCTCTTGTCTTTCTCTTTTTCTCGTCTTAATGTCTTATATTTTTCTCTTATTTCGTAACACTTCATAAATTTTTCTGTCTATATCAACATGCTTTATTTATCATGGGGAGCAGAATTTTTATTTTTTGTGATTTTTTTTTGGCTTTACTTTCCCAATTGTCACCGTAGAAGTGTGAGTGGCAAATGCATGATATAATTAAAAATCTAATTGTTGATATAAAATACCCTAGTGAGATTTATGTCGCTCCTTTATTTAATGAGATAAGACTTGTTATTATTGTACTTATTCACCTTATTCTCCAATATCACCATACTAGAAATTTAAGAGGAAATTATTCAATCAACGACTCTAATACTCGTTTCATCTCAATCTCACTGCAAATTCCAATGGCCAGTTCTCTAGAACTCTGTTTCTGCACTAGTCTTGGAAGTCATATGGTCTCAAGCACTTGAATTATATAAGAGGGTATATTTTCTCTGCTGGAGCTTGAAGAGAATTTAAGAGAATGTCCTTAAAAGTGGCACATTAGAAGTGGATGATGGATAATCTTAAAATGTCAGTTTTTGAAGTCACTCCAATTGTAATTTGTTTAATAAGGCAGTTTCACTTTGCTTAATAACTATTGTTTCCTTTTATTTTTATTGGCTTCTAAATACCATTACGCATGCTTCACAAGTATGAATTTGCATCCACAGAATCAGTGGTCACACCAAACTTTCTACTTTTTGGTTTACTGTCAAGATTTCATAAAGGCATAACCATAAGAAGAGTAGTAGAAGCTTATTGGTTCTGATTTTGAGAAGAGAATATGATAAGGGCTTAAGGCTAAGAAAACAGAGAAATTCATTCAACTGCACCACTAATAATATATATATATATATATATAGATTTATGTTAGAACCATGGTGCATTTAAAATAGAACAGATAAGAGCTAGGTTATGAAAATTAAGCCCAAAAAAGAAAATGAAAGTAGAAATCCTGGAAAATTCGCTGTTCTGGAGCTATTTCTTCGTCTTTTCAAGAAAAGAACTTCCTGAATTTGGAATCAACAATATGCTACCATGAGAGAAGAGACAATCAGGAAAATCCTAGAATTCTGCTGCTGGCCTTCCTTCTATGCATTTTCCCATTTGATTTGCTAAAACTGAAGTTTGAGTCTTTCATACAAAAATGACGCAGAACAGAAGAAACAACATACACACAGACCAACAACCAACTCAACTTGAGGTCAATGATATGGACTAATAAGTGTGGATTCATATCCACCAAAAAGAAACTTCAACAGAGTAAATACTTGATGTAAGAGTGGATCAACACCCTTCAACATACATAAAACCAGTGGCAGATTGGCTAGTCTCAAATACACCAGAAACTTGTAACTAACTTGTATAAAACTACTAAGCAACTACAAACCATAAAAAGGTTAAATATGGAAGAACATTTAGTATTAAATATAAGTATTTTTTCAAGTATGGATGTCGTCAAGAAGTACAAGGCTTTCCACATAATCCAAAATCTCAGGTCTACAGCTACGTTTTACGATATGAAACGAGTTGAATTCATTAGTAGCGAGATTGCACAAAACAACTTTTGTTTCATAATGACCTCCGATTTGGTATTCTGAAAAATCCGTACTACAAACAATTTCATTTCCCCAAATAATCTCAGGCCTAATGACAAACCTGTATGGATTGGGTCTAGTAGTATATATTTTAGCCCAACTCCATCTCTCCTTAGAGGGATCTGTGCACTCCTCTAACACACACACATCAATTATATATGATTCAGAATTTTCAATCCTAATGGGGCTAAGCAAAGTTAGTTTGTCCTCATATCTAGCAAGCGTACTATAACATCCATCAGAAGAAGTCGCAGTAGGAATGGGTATCAATGTGAACACTTCCCTTGCTAAATCAAATGACACTATCAAATCAACATCAGATCCGTCGTCCCCGACACCTTCCTTCTGTCCAATCCAAAAGAGAGATCCATTACAAGGGAAAGGGTTGCATCTGAAACCATATATACCCTCTAATTTCATGACGTCAACTTCTCTCCATAACCCTGTGCTTAGTGAATACACTTCCCCTTGAACCACAAAATAGTCAGGCATAAAAAGTTTCACAATCCTGTAATCATTAACAATTGGGCTGAATCCAAATCCTACACCAAAATACTGATACCCATCATTGTTCAGAGATTCAGGTACAGGTCTGACCACTCTAATAGAAGGATTCCACAACCATAAGGAATGGTGAGATACACCGAAGAGTTCAACACAAAGCAAGCCGTTACTGGAATGGACCAACCAAGACATTTCGGAATTAATGATCTGTAGGTTCTGAAATTCAAGGACTTGCATTGAAATCGGATTGAGCATGTGCCAAGGGTTACCTTCAGAGATAATCCAATCGACAAGACGTAAAGGGTTTTGCTGAGTGGAATGGTGGAGGTGTTCAGCAATGAAAGATGGGGTTTTGAATAGATTACTCCAATCTCTACAAACACATTGAAATCGGATTAGGGATTTTACCGGAAGCCGTTTGAGGATGTTTGTGATGATTTCTAGGGGAAGATAAGGAGTCTCGTTCTCCATTACTGTATGCTTCATGGTGCTCAACTGGTATAAAGAAATCCGAAAGCGCTTGCAACCAAAGAGGAGTGTTAGGATTATGGAGTGTGGTTCTTCGTTAATGGCTGCTCCAATGTAGGAAAGACGAGAAAAGGAGGGGCAAAAACACAGAGAGAGAGAGAGGATGATGATGATGAGAAGAAACAGAGGGAGGAGGAGAGACTATGAGAGCAATAGCGAGGCTAGGAGGTTGAGTCGGTACGGTAAGCCTCCTTCTCTTTTGTTTTATGATATTCGCTGAACTTAGTCAGATTTGATTTGGTTGGATTGTTGAAAAATTATAAAATAAAAAACGAGTTAAGGATAAAATTATCAAAAAATATTTCGGCTCATTCGTCCACTTATTCGTTTCAAGTTAAACTATAAAATAGGGATGCAACAAATTGAGTTTGAAACAAATAGTGAGAAAAAATTCCTAGAGAGAGAAAGACCTCCCTTCTTCGACCTTAACGAAGGAGATGAACATCCCTGGATTTTCCCACAACCCGATCTTGATCCAACCTACAAGTTAGCCCTTATCTCCTGCTCTACTGTTATAATTGCTACTCCTATCAAAATCCATGCTAAACCATCGGCTTCCCTCTCAATCTGATTGGTGTTGCAAAGATTATAGCTCAAGATCGCCGTCGTTCTTCGAAACCCTAATATTGCAGACCAATGACAATTTTCTGTTTGCTTTCCCCAAATTATCTACTTCTAGGATAATTATCCCCTACTACCAATGAATTTTATCCATCTCTAGGCAATCCTCTCAATTTTCTTCTCTTTCCAAGCACAAATGACCCTTCGTTTCCTCTGCCGAGCGGCGTCAGCAATGATATCTGTTGCTTTTCTTACAATTAATTCGTTGCCCTGATCGAGAATGGCAATTCAACAAGTTTGATTGGGCAACCCTTTATTAATTACTCTCCTATCACAATCATTCCCACTAAAATGATCTTCAATTGTCACTCCCTGCTCTTGCATCCTCTATAAATAACCTTCGGCAATCAAAGCCTGCTTCACCCCTTACACCCGAATTACAATCACTCCATAACTCACTGGCTTACCTTTTCCGCTGCCTTCTACTGTTCTTCTTCCAGAGTTTTCTTTGGTTTACAACCACCCTTAATTTCCCACTCCTTTCCCTCAACATGTCAATTCCACCGGTTTTCGATCCCCTTTTACCCACATACCCCACTTTGTCCTTTGACCCGGCTACCTGATCTCTCAACGTAAAAAGCTAGAGAAATATGGCATTGCAACAATCATTGACAGCAAAGACTTTCAAATACCTCGCCTCAAATCCAGGCTAACCAGCTTATGGTTACTTGATCGGCCTTTTACTATAAAAGGAAAATTGGGGAATTTTTTCCTCATTAAGTTCCGAACTGAAGATGATCTCAGCTTTGTGGTATCTAAAGGACCATGGTCGATTGATAACTCCCTCTTGGTGGTGGACCGATTAAAGCCAAACATGACATTAAACTCCTTGAAATTGGTTGCCCTTCCTGTCTGGGTCCAATTTTGGGGTCTCCCTCTGGAATATCATATGGATCATGTTGCACAGGACCTTGGTGACGTGGTAGGAACCTCCGTGGTTGATGAAAATGGTACCATATTCTCCTCTCATCTGAATTTTATGCGGGTACGTGTTCAAATTGACCCTAGACTTCCACTGGTGCAAAATATACGTATTCGTCTTGATGACGATTCTGTTAGAACTGTTGAATGCAAGTATGAGAGGATATTTCGGTCGTGTCCTTCCTGTCATCTTATTGGTCATACCTTCCAAGGATGTACCCGCACTCCTATCAAAATTTTGTCGGGTTTTGCCTATATGGCTAAGCGCACCACTCAACATTTTGGTACCAGGTTTCTCTGCAGTTTCAATTCAAAAAATGATGAATTAATTTGGCAAGATTGGATCAGGACCCATCGCACCAAAGGGTCCACCCTCATTCGCTTCTTTCGCTATCGGAACGAATACAGAGTTTTTGAGACTTTTCCTCAAGACGTTTTGCTGAACAATGGGATTAATGCAGGCTTCCAAGGGCTCTACCATTTTACCTCTGATGAATTCTCTGACATGGATATAGATAATGCCCCTGCAGCCCCTGAAGATGCCCACACTCCAATCAACATTGAAATCTCAAGTGATTCAGAACATGAAGATTCCCCCCAAAACTCACCGATCAATGGTAATGACGATAATGAGGAACACCAGCTTAATCAAACTGTCTTCCAAGACGATTTCTCCTCCCAAGCTGCAGATGGACAAAACATTCCAGCCTCTCATCCTCACTCACTGTCAGGGGAAGTTCTTCCTCCCTACTTGCCTAATGAAGGCAACCCCTCTATGACAGAACCAACATTTGACATTCATGACAGCTCCCAATACTTAGTGGATATGGTCCCTTCAATGATCTCTTCTTCTCAGTTGGTTGACCTCAATCAAAGTGTCTCGGTTGAGGAAGTTACCTGAGTTTTTTCTCCATCCAATGCCCCACAAAATATACCACAGACAGACTCCACTATTATCATTGCTACCCCACTCACATCCTCACCCAAGAAAAGGAAGCTTTCTCACAATACCACTGTTATTGATGAAATTGAAATCTTCATCAAAGAATGCATCATCATCTTTGATACTTGTGCGATGGACTCTGGTTCTCCCTCCCTTCTGATTCCTTCTGTGGAACTGGCTACACAGAGATCCCCTACTTGGTATATAGAAAAGAATCACCCCACTGCCCCACACCAACTGATAAATTGGTGGCGAACTACCAGGAATACCTTACCTGGCCATCCTGAAAGCTTTGGTGTAGTTTATCAAGTCAACCCCTCTGGAACCATCAGTTGGAAATTACTACCAGAAGTGCACAAAGACTTCAGGCACCACTTCTTTACCAACCCTCCCTTCTACTACTCCACTATTATAAAAGGTCCCTTAGCTTACTCACCAGATACCACTGAACCGCACAAAAAAGGTTTCATTTTCTTCTCCTCAAAGGATACCCCAACACGCTTTCGAGCTGAACCACTACTGCCTTCTGACGGTCAATACCCTAAGGATCTCACATCTGACTCAGAGGAATATGCTGCCAAGAAAAGATCCTCTGAATACTCTTTGGCACTAGACTCACCCACTAAACGCCCAAAAAGTGAGAATAAAGCTCACACTTCTGTCAAGGCTAGGGAAGCAGCCTCTGCTAAGCTTCCTGGTGAACCATGAGGATCCTAAGCTGGAACTGCCGTGGCCTTAGGAAAACTACGACAGTTCAGAGATGCAAGAGACTTGTTCATAGTGCAAATCCTGATTTTATATTTCTGTCTGAAACTAAACTACCTTTTGATGCTAAATTAAATAATTTAGGTTTCTCTACTTTTGTTGGTGCTGATGCATGTAGACGGGGGGAGGGACTGTTATAGCCTGGAAATCGGATATTACTGTGGAAGTACTTGAACTCTCTACTCATATATGTTACTGCAAAGTACTAAGTAATGAAAAGTTTCCTTCTTGTTATTTGTCCTTTGTCTATGGCCCTTCTGTCACTTCATTGCACTATGTTATGTGGAATTAGATAAGGAACACTACCCCCAGATTAACTTGCCTTGGCTGTTGGTAGGCGATTTTAATCAAATCATTTCCCCAAAGGACAAGAGCAATGCCAGGGGTTGCTCATCTGCCATGTCTAAATTTTCTGATTGTATGGATTCTTGTAACTTACATAACCTCCCACAAAAAGGCCCTAGGTTTACTTGGACAAATAATAGGAAAGGCCATAGTCTAATTCTGGAAAAACTGGACATGGCCTTTGCTAATCAGTTGTGGGTGGATCATTCTCCTCTCACTCATGTTGACACCATGAGTATTGCAGCATCAGACCACTCCCCAATAATTGTATATACTGATATACTAAGGCCTCATAAAAGACATTTTAAGTTTGAATACTACTGGTATTCCTTCCCTGAATGTACATCTCTGCTTCAACAAAGCTGGACAAATGTCTTCCAAGGCTCTCCAAGTTTTCAGCTACACTGCAAACTACAATAGACACTTAGCACATTGTCCAACTGGAGTAAAACCCACATTGGTAACCTGACATACAGAATACAGACTCTGGAATCTCAGCTAAAGAATCTTTCAGAACAGATAGATTTGGACTCAAACGTCCCTCCAGACAAGCAAGCTTCCTTAACTACTTTAAAGCATGAACTGGAGTTTTTCTATGACTGTGAATTCAGCTAGTGGTGTCAACGAGCAAGAGTGAATTGGAACTTGGATGGTGAAAGGAATACAAATTTTTTTCACTCTACAGTCAATCGCAGAAGGAACAGGAACCTCATCACTAAGCTTAAAAATGATTCTGACTCCTGGACAACGGATCAACAAGAAATCTCACAATTGGCTTTCTCATACTTCTCAAAAATATTTCAAGCTCCTTCAAGGAAAAACTACTTCAAATTGCCCAAGAATTAGCTGATGCTCACATTCCATCGCTTGAAGCAGATGATTTTGATACGCTTTTACAGCCAATCACTCAAAATGAAATACAACAGGCTGTATTCTCACTACCAAAAGACAACTCACCAGGACCAGATGGTTATCATGCTGACTTCTACCAAAGAAACTGGAATCTTGTCTCAAAGGATGTATATCATATGGTCTGCTCAGTTTGGGACTCAGAACATATATTAAAGGAAATGAACAAGACTAATGTGGTACTTATACCAAAATGTGATCATCCTCAGACCTTCAAGGACTTTAGACCCATTAGTCTAAGCAATGTCTCTTACAAGATACTTTCAAAGGTTCTTAGCAACAGACTTAAAGTACAACTGGATAAATTGATCCACCCCCACCAAAGTGCTTTTTTGAAAGGAAGATTAATCTCTGACAATATCATGCTAGCTGCTGACACCCTCCACCTGATATACTCATCAAGGCGACATAGGAAAAAATTGGCAGCCTTCAAAATTGACTTCTCAAAAGCTTTTGACAAGATATCCTGGGACTTTCTAGTAGCAGTCATGCAGCAAATGAATTTCCCTCCAAAAATCATTCATTTGATTTACCAATGTGTCTCTACTGTCCAGTACAACATCCTGTTAAATGGACAAGTCATTTTCTCCATGGCCCCAAATAGAGGTATAAGACAAGGAGATCCTCTTTCTCCCTATCTTTACATTATCGTTTCAAACGTTTTATCTTGCCTCATCCACAAAGCAGAACAAGCTGGACAGTGGAAAGGGGTTAAAATATGTCGTGATGCAGCTCCTATCACCCATCTCCTGTATGCTGACGACTCTTTACTTTTCATGGAGGCGAATTCTACCCAATTCACAACAGTTAAAAGCATCATGGACTTATTTTGCTCTTGGACAAGACAGGAAATCAACAAATCTAAGTCAACCATTGTCTTCAGTCCTAACACATCTCATGGTGATAGAATTGAACTAGCTCAAATCTTGGGGGTTAGCTTCTCCCAGAAACTAGGAAAATACTTGGGAACTAACATCGATCCAGGTAGAAGGAAAAAGGAAATCTATGATCACCTTCTATCTTGTGTCACCAGAAGAACAGCTTCCTGGAAAACCAAATTACTCTCCTAAGCCTCCAGACTCACCTTAATAAAATATGTCCTGTCAGCTGCAAATATCTATTAGCTATCTTGCATTCGCCTTCCAAAAAGAATCTGTAAACAAATAGATAGCAAATGTGTGGACTTCTTCTGGGGAGATGGTGAGAATAACAAGAAAATCCATCTGATAAACAAGGACATCCTCTTGGTACTAGGCCAACTGGTGGCTTGGGATTGAGGTGCACTGATTCCATCAATCTATCATTACTGACTAAGCAGATATGGCGCATCATCAAGGCTCCTCCCAATACTTTTTTGGGATCAACTCTGAAAACAAAATACATTGATTTTTCAAGCCAATCTTTCTTCAAAAAGCCATACAACTCCTCATGGTTATGGAAAGGAATTCTGCATAGCTCCCACCTCATCAAGGATTATCTCCAATGGCAAGTTGGTAACGGTACTAGTATAACTCTTAACCACCATCTTTGGTGGCCAATGCATTCAAGGTCACTACAAGTTGAACAAGCTTCTTCTGTAGAAGATCTAATTGTGCATACTGGTCAAAGTTGTAATCCATTGGCATGGAATGCACCTTTGATCAACGAGTTGTATCATCCACAGCATGCTTTAAAGATTCTATCTATGCAAATTTCTTTCACAAATATGCAGGACACTTTAATTTGGAATGGGAATTCAACTGGGCATTATACTGCTAAGGACAGATTTAACCTCTGTTCCCAAGAGCACACCCACCAGTCATACAGCCCCTTCTGGAAATTCCTATGGTCCATCAATCTCCCCCCAAAATATATCCTTTTTTATTTGGAAATTGCTTCATAAGGCTGTGCCTGCTACTGATGTCTTGCAAGCACATCACATGATGGTTACTTCGCTATGCCCTTTTGGCTGTGATCAACCAGAATCTTTAGCTCACATTTTTTATCAATGTCCCATAGCGAAAGCTACCTGGTGGGGACTATTAAATATCAGAGCTACTTGGGGGAACTTTGATAGTTTCAAAGATTGGCTTTTTCGGATCCTGCCTACATTGTACACAGATGGTTTAACGGAAACCATGATTAAGATCATATACCTTTTAAACCATTTGTGGTTTTCCAGAAACAAATCTGTGCATGATGGAATCACCATGGCCCCATTGACACTAATGTAGCAAGTTTCGAGCTCCTTTGTTTATCATTCCACGGTCACCCAACATCCAAAAGTGGCAACCAGCAACTGTCAGGCAATTCATCCTTTGCAGGCTGCTCTGGAGGCAAGGGAAAGCATCCTATACCATCGGCACTAGATTGTTACTCTCAAAAAAGTGAAATCCAACTCTGTAAGGAGATGCCAAGTGTCCATTTTTCTGGAGAAACAACACCTAATTTGTTTCAATTTTAGGATCTTGACTTGTTGCTCAGCTCCAATGCTTCACAGATGTTTGAGAGCCTCTCTCCATTGGATCATATCTACAGACTTGCATCAAGCTGAAACCTCACTTACCGTTCTCTCAAACAAACCTAAGACTTTCCTGATGACTGATCCTAATAATGTAATCAGCCACAACTTACAAAAGCTCATATCTTTTTTTAAGGAAGTGCTCTATGGCAACATCAACATCCAACAAATGGAAAGACATCTCGCTCTCCCTTTTCCATCCAATTTGGTTGCTTTTGATGTTGACCTTTAATATTTATTGTTCTTTTTGCACTATGTATAACTGTTTATGAATGGAAAATTTGTCTTTTATAAAAAAAAAGGGATGCAACAAATTTGTGGACTAATATTATATAAGTTTTCTACCTTTAGTTAGATTTGATTGATGGTTAAGATCAGAAAAAAAAAAAGAGGAAAAAATGATTGTAAACAAAAGTAGAGGCTTGGGGACCGATGATGAGTATATATTTGGATTAAGAAAAAAAGTTAAAATGCAAATCTGTTTCTTAAAGTTTTCTTGAGAGTAACTTTTATTTTTAACCATGAAAATATTAAAGAGGAGCAATGCCGTATTTTTTTTGGAGAATATATTAACCTTCAAATCCAATTTTTAATGGTCGATGATTTTTTAATGAGATGAAGCAACTTTTTTTTTGCCAGAGAGATGAAGCAACATTACTTCCTTTTAATACGAGTATATGATAATATTGCTCCCATAAAAAATTTATGGGGTAGGAATAATGTTCCTAATCGAAAACTTTCCATTTGTACATTAACCAAAAAATTATGGGTGTTCATAGGACGGGACGGGAACGGGACGACCCCATCCCATCCCATCCCGTCAAAAGATCTACGGGACAGATTTCCTGTCTGGAATGGTACGGGACGGGAATTTCCCCTTTTTTTAAATAAAAATAAAAGGTTCTTTTCCTAGAAAAATATGAGTCCAATATTGCACAAAAAAATTTGACTATGGACTTTTACAAAATACTATTATTCTAACAATTTTTTTGTCCTGACAACATAATAAACCATAATCAAACTCAACATATAATAACAAAAACACATTTAAATTGAGTTTAAAAGAAACTTTCATATTAATACATAAATTTTAAATTAAAAAAATGTCTTCAAGACTTCAATAAGATCAACATTCCACATAAGGCTTTGTTGTGCCACATATTCTTGATTCCTCCCATTCCCTTCCTTTGCCACAAATCTGATGCAAAAAAAAATGTGTGTTATTATTATGATGCATTATAGTTAAAAATAGGGAAAATTCCAAATAAATACTCCTCGAATATCAAAAGGACAAAAAAGTACCTCCAATATACAAAAGGACATAAAATGGATCGTTCCCAATTTGGGATAAACAATTTTAAGGCAAAATGACTAAAATGCCCCTGTCTCCATTCACTGAAGTGGTTAATCGCTATACTAAAGTGGTTAATCGCTATACTGAAGTAGTTAATTGCTATACTAGAGTGGTTAACGAATTTCACAAATATAAGAGCATTTGAGCCCAACTAATGAATCAATGAAGTAGTTAATCGCTATACTAAAGTGGTTAATTGTTATACTAGAGTAGTTAACAACTTTCACAAAAACAAGCCTAACTTATGAATCAGCGAAGTGATTAATGGCTACGCTGTTGGATATGCTTAGTTTTGATGATGTCAAATATAGAGATAAATGTAGGAAGCAAAAAGTGTGGATAAAGTGCTTATCTCCTACTACATGTCTGCTATGTGTTTACTGTGATTGAAGCATTGCATATATGATCACATAACATGTCCATAGGCTCAGATTGCATTCATAAGAGCATGTAACTTAGTCTGGAATAAGTTGAGATAAGAATCATAATAAATGACTAAGTAAAAGAGTGTAGGTTACCTTTGAATGAAACAAGTAAAATCTTATAGGTAACAGATTCTCAATCGCTAAGCTTGAACCTATCGCTAATTTGGAAAGCTTAGGATATCAATGGCTAATGAGGACTTAGCAGTAATTCAATGAAAGAACAATACCTCTATCGCTAAGGCCTTCACTATAGCTAATGGAATGAGTAGAGCCAGCCTAAGCAAGCCAAGAATAGATCTCTATCTCTAGGCTCTATCACTATTGCTAAAGCCCCTCAGATAACATGAATAAATACTCGGGGAAGAATGTTAGATCAGTTAACATAGTTAACTAGCGATAATGAGATTAGCTATCGATAGAAGAAAGCTCATTGTGATAACTTAGACAATCTAATAAGCTGATGCATTGAGCTAATAGACTAAGCAAGCGATAACATCTGCTGTGCATTATATGACTATCTGTTTTAGCTAAGTACTGGAATTACACTATGAAGCTAGCGATAGTCTTGTTAGCTATCGATAGCACAACACGTGCTGAGCTAATACATTGTTTCTAAAGTGCAGATTTTACACTGTCAAGCTAGCGATAGCAAAGGCAGCTAGCGCTAGTGAAAAAGCTGACAGCAAGTACAGGAGTAGGTAGTAGCAGGTTACCGTTACTCAGAGTCTCCATCTCTCTTAGCCGAAGCAAAAGAAGAAAGAAATCCTCAACGGCTAGTTCTCCAAGTCTCCAACGGACATAAACATAAGACCATATATAAAGACTTGAAGACATCTGGAGCAAAGAGACGAGCGTCATACAAGCTACACACATACGACGCAAACCGCTATGAAAACAGAGGCTCTGATCAGAGTATTAGTTACATATCAGTGAGCCCAGAAATGATGAGATGAGCGTATAAGAAAAGAAGAGCTAGAGCACTCATTGTTCAGATTATTAAGCTCTTATTTGTATTTCATCATACATTACTTTGTACTTCAGTGATTATCACAATCTGTTCATTTAGTGAACTTATTACTTTGATAAAATCCTCTATTGTTTGAGGTTATTCTAAAGCTTGGTGCTTTAAGAACAGGGTTGTAACCTTACGGGTAGTAAGGGGGAGTGTTTAGAAAAAATTCTAAAACTCTGTAAAGGTTGGCTGGTAATCCCGTGTTCGTAAACCAGTGGAAAAGGTTGGCTGGTGATCCCGTGTTCGTAAAACCAGTGGAAAAGGTTGAAAGGTGAACCTATGCTCGTAAAACCTGTGGAAGGCTTCTCTTGTGCCCGGTTTAAACAAGATAGTGGAAAATCTCAGGTGGAGCCTGAGGACTGGATGTAGGTCAGGGTTGACCGAACCAGGATAAATTCTGTGTGCATTATCTCTTCCCTTAACTCTCTTGGTTTCCAGCATATCTACTTTACATATCTCTTGTGCATTTAACAGATTTGAAATACTCTGTGATAGACTGAAAAGATCTTAAAGATTACCTTCATCGTGTTTTAAGGAAAGAGAAGTTTAAGTTTTTATCCTATCACCCAATTCACCCCCCCTCTTGGGTGACAGCCAGCACTTTCATTTGGTATCAGAGCGGGTCACTTGTTTAAAGGATCCAACGATCTCAAGTGATAAAGATCATGGCTGATTTTGGGTATAACACGTTTTCTGAAGGTTTTGATTTCACCATTCCACCTCTTCTTGAAAATATTGATTTTCGATTTTGGAAAGCTAGGATGAAGACTTTTATAAAATCATTTGATTATCATATGTGGAATGTTTTTACAAATGATTTTGATTTCAAATCAAGAAAGGATTGGACTGAAAAAGACAAGAATTCCTTGAACATTAGAGCAATGAAAATTTTGCATAAAGGCTTAACTGAAAATGATTATCAGAAAATCAGATTTTGCTCTAATGCTAAAGAAATTTGGGATTCTCTTGAGTGGCTTGCAAGAGATATATAGAGAATCATTAGAGGACTAAGGATGAATAAAAAAAAAAAATTCTATCCTCTCTCTTAACATTATTTGTTATCGGATTATTGGTTTGGAAAGGGATTGTTTATACTCTCCAGTGATCGTTGTCACTTTCCTTGCCTGAATCTGGGGAATCCGAAAAAACAAAATTATGTTTGGTTTTGAATTTTTTCTGATTTGAATCTTTGGTGTTTTACTGTTGAATGGTTGTCCATACAGTTTTGTTTGTGTGCGTTGTGTTTTTCCTCGCCGTGCCCTGAGATGCCAGAAAATGTCGCCTGGAACTTGAGAGAGGTCCGGCGGCTATGTTTGTTCTGGTGTTTGGGTCGCGTCTTTTGCAAGTCGAATATTGGATCTGAGTGGGTGAGGAAGAAGCACATTATTTAAAAAAAAAATGAAATCAGCCAATCTCAAATGAAACTATGCGTTTCATTTATTAAGCATTGAAGGTGGATTTACGTTTCGGGTCTTATATCCAGTGGCGTGATTCTTGGGGTTTAATTAAAAAAAAAAAAAAGAAAAAAACCTTGATATTGATGGGTTTATTTTTAGGCCATTTAATTTAGATACATTATGGCATATGTATCTCCAGTGACATGATCTTTGGCAAAAATATGTTCAACATGATAAGCTATTTTATTGGGCCATTGATTTAGTTATTTCATGTATCATTTTTTTTATTATTGCTTAAAATATAGGATTAATTTTAGCAATTTTTTAACGTATCGGATAATCTGCAAATTTATTTTGTGGGTTATTTCTAATTGTCTAATTAACTTTTGACAATTGTATAACTATTTATTAATTTGCAGAATATAATTTAAGTTGAAATATGCTAAATTAATTTATTAAGCAATTTCTGGATACATGAAATAGTGGGAGATTTTCAGTTGTTTAGTCACTATATAGTTGATTAAATTAATTGTTTTAAATTCTCATTAAGTTATTTATTTTTTGTGCATATTTATGTTTTGCAAATGCACACGATATTTGTGTTTCGCATGCAATCTTGAGTGGAATAGAACTATCTTGTATTTCCTAAGTAGCCCACAGGTATTAGGAAATATGAATGCATTCTATGTTCACCAGTTTAAGATAAATATATGCTATGCTAATATCTTTGCCCACAGGTAGATATTAGTGATATATATTTATAATTGTGTGCACATTTTAATCACATATGGAACTATAAAATACCAATTGTAATTATATATGTAATTATAATTTATCTTTGCCCACAGGTAGAAAAATTATAAATTACATATTTAATTAGAGTGGAATGGAATTGCCTTGTATTTTCTAAGTAGCCCACAAGTATTAGAAAATTACAAATGTGTTCTAGTTTTACCAATATGAGATAAATACATGTATGCTAATATCTTTGCCCATAGGCAGATATTAGTGATACGTATTTATAATTGCGTGTTTTATTTGTTTTAAGCACGCATGGCACAGTATTAGTGATTGCTTCAAAATTAATATGTGAGTGTTTATGATTTGCAGTACCTATAGCTACTCCTAAGATTGTTACTGATGTCAGTAACAAAATCATCTTGGATGGCTCTAATTATCCCGAGTGGAGGGATGATGTTTTATTGCAGCTTGGTTGTATGGATCTGGATTATGCATTGAGGGTTGACGAACCCCTAATACCAGCTGATGACTCAACAGACCGAGATGCAAGAACCCTGTATGATTTTTGGGAGCGGTCAAACCGCTTATCTCTTATGCTCATTCAGGCAAGGATCGAAAGGGGCATTCGGGGTGCAATCCCTGAATGTAAAACTGCCAAGGAATACCTGAAGGCTATAGAAAAGCAATTCAAGCCATCAGACAAACAGATGGGTGGAGCCATCATGTCTGAATTATGTAATTTAAGGCTTGCTGGTGTTGGCGGCATCAGGCATCATATCATGAGAATGAGGGACCTTTCCTCTCAATTAAAGCCTTTTAATATGGAACCTACTGAGGCATTCTTAGTGCAATTAATACTGAATTCTCTTCCTACTCAGTATGATGCTTTCAAGGTCTCTTATAACACACATAAGGAGAAATGGACAATTAATGAACTGTTGCCCATGTGTGTTCAGGAAGAGACTAGATTGCTGATAAATGGGAAGTCTGCACCTAAAGAAGCTCATATGGCTGAGAGTTCCAAGGCTGCAAGCAAAAAGGGGAAGAAAGATAAGAAGAATAAGAACCAAATCCCTCCTGCTTCAGCTACAAACAAGAAAGATATCAAGTGCTTCTTTTGCAAGAAGAAGGGACACATGAAGAAAGAGTGTCTTAAAAGAAAGGCTTGGTTCGAGAAGAAAGGTATGTTTTCAACTTGTGCTGTATTTGAATCTCATTTAGCTTGCGTTAATAATGACACTTGGTGGATTGATACTGGTTCTATGATCCACATTACGACAACCATGCAGGGCTTTCTAACCAGCAGGCCTCCACATCCCAATGAGAAAAAGGTCTATTCAGGCAGTGGGAAAGGAGATGCTGTGAAAGCGGTTGGAACATTTCGGATAGTTTTTTCAAATAATATTGTTTTAGATCTTTTTGAGACATTATATGTCCCTTCTTATAAGAGAAATTTAATTTCTTTGTCTAAGTTAATTCCTTTAGGTTATGGAGTACACTTATTTAAGGATTGTATGTTGACAGCTCATCTGAATTTCAAAGTTGCATATCTATGGTTGATGAGCAATTGGAAGTTGAGATTGAAGAAGGAGAGATCACAGAACACTTCCATGATTCAGTCAACACAGAAGGTCAAGAGGAAGATGACACCCCAAAAGAACTCAACATGAACGAATCTGCAAAATCATCCTCCGGAGCTCAAGATGGAATTATGGTATACAGTTCCAATTCCTATGTTTTTGAGAAAAACAATTTTGATTTGCATAAAGCTGATTTATTGTCTATCACTGATCATATTTCAAAGAGTAAAAATACTTTAAAATATGCTGGAAAATATTTTTGGAAGAAGGAACATGCAAATTCATTTTTATACTCATCTGGCCATCACAATAATTGCATAAAATCTCATATTGCACAACATTCTATTATATGCCATTATTGTGGAAAATCTGGTCATATTTCTCACACATGTAATATTAGAAGAAATTCCAATGTGAGAAATAAATTTATTTGGGTTCCAAAAGGACATGTAAGGTCCAAAGCTAACAATGAAGGACCCAAATATAAATGGGTACCAAAATGTCCATCTAATACTTTATATGTGCAGATTAATTCTAGAAGAAATGGATATTCTGGTGCAGAAAAGAATCCAAGAGTTTCTCATGCTTCAAGAAAGAGATTCATAGAATCTACATATAGAAGGAGAACTCTAGGAGAATCCACTGATGCAACATCCTGTTCAAATCATACAAAGCAGTGGACAGCAACAAGAAGAATATGTTCTACCTCAAGAATGAGCTACCACAAAGTACAATTCAATTACCTTGAGAAGAACAAGAGAAATAGAATTCCTCATACATCAAGAAGAAGATTCTTGAATTCTATTTCACGAGAAAGATCTCTGCAACCCGGTGCTAAGTATATCAGAACCGTTTGGGTTAGCAGAAGCTACTCTCCAAGCACCTAAGGTAGAGGTATACAATGGTAAAATCTCCTACTCTATTATTAGTAATATCTATTGAGATTTTACACTTTGTAATCTTAGGAATTAGCATTGAATTATGTATTGAAGACTATTGCAAAATATTTACAATGTTCATAATCTATCTCTTTTACACATGCATATTGATTTGAAAAGAAATATATTTATATATATCCTTGTGCATATAGTCATGATTAATTCACTATGCTCAGCTATCCCAAATTGATTACATCTTTTGAAGCATGTGAATTATGTTGTTAATACCTACGAACTAACCATGAACAGATCCATATGAATTTGGATACTGAATAAAAGAAAAGAATTATAGTTCTGTAGGTAACAAGGAGAGAAAGCTTCAAGACTATGATCTACATGAAAATTTACTCAAGTCTTGATGAGCTGAACTTCATGCTTGGATTTTGGTGTTGAACCTGTAAAAGAAAATATCAATTTTTCTGCCAAAATCAAGCTACTGCATGGGCAAGCACAGACTGTCCAATCGATAGTGAAGTTCATTATCGCTAGCATATACTGGACAGAGCCAAGATTGAGCTGATTGCCATCAAAAGCACTATCTATAGCTGGAAAGAGAAGTAATGAGCCTGTCCGAGACTATGGAATCATGCCTGCTAGCGATAGCCACTCTCATTACCGATAGCAAGCTTCTGCCTAGACAAGTGCAGTTATGGTGATATCATTCTTATCCTATCCTGAATGAATATAATTTTGTTTGGATAATGAATGCTTGTCTCCCATCTCATTAGCAATCAATCTTTTACTGTCATGAAATATCTGTCAGATTGCTATATGACTGAAAAAGTTGAAATTGTGCATAGTTTATCTTTTGTGGAATTTATGAAATGCACAATTCAAATTTGTTTAGATTTCAACTCAGCATGTTTATAAAATTGCATTTTGAAAAATATGTTCACCTCAATTGCATTTGAACGATCTTTGAAAATTTGGAAGGTAATGTTTCAAACTGATGCATTAAAGTTTTTCTTCTAACTTCTATATGTTGTGTAGTGCCTAATCTGTGCTAACCTATTCCATGACAAATGCTTAAACTCTTGACTAGTTATTTGGACTGATGAGCATATACTTCATTATTCAAAAATCCATCCCTCATTCTATTACTCAAATGTATAATCAATCATTATCATTTCAGAGTATCTAGAGTCTTGTGCTTATCCTAATATTGAATATTCATATCACTCTGAACACAGCTCTAAAAGTCAAGAAAATCTCTAAGTCATATCAAAGTCAATGTGTCTATCATATCTATAGCTCAAAGCCTTCTTTGTTATAAGACTTTGGATATGTTCTCTGATCCTTAAAAGGTGAAGCATTTTGGCATATTTTCTTCATTGTTGACTTTCATCTCAATATTGCCATCCACCATCGCTAGCTCCTCTCCTAGCGATAGGAACCAAAGCACAGATTCCTACATGAGCATTGGATGTTAAAACGTTTGAAAAATGATTTTATATTTTAAATCTGCATCTCATTTATGCTTCATGATATCTTAAAACCAATGCTGAGAAAGTTATTTATCAAATCTCTTTTATGCTTTATGGAAAATATTTTTATTTGAATTTATACATAAAAGCATAAGCAAATTATTTCAAACCTTATCCTGAGTTTTCTATTCTTTTGCTGGAAAAATGAATCATACTAATGATTTCAAAACAAGCTTGTATTTTGAGTATGATTCTATAGGTTATGAAAAAGGATTAAAAGGCTATCATTGATTGAGCAAATCTTAAATGAGCATTTCTATCCCTCACCCTTTATAATTGATAAATATCATTTTGGGAAGATTTTGCCACTTGCTATTAATTGGATTTATTTGCATAAGATTCAGGAGCTTTTGCAACTAATATTATGAGGACCCAAGGATGGGTACCAAGTTGCCTGACACAGGTTGCAGCTCTTATTAGCGATAGCAAGTAGTCTTCATGGTGCTCAGCCATTGATAGCTTCATGGTTCATCAATTGAACGAGAAGCAGCTATCGATTGCAGTCATACTATCGATAGTCCAGAAGATCCAGCTTCATAGCCTATCGATAGAACATGGTTTTTGGTTTGTTTTTATCCTCTATATCTCTGAGCTGTTTTGATATTTGTTTTCTGCTCTGTGTTAGATTTGTCTTCAAAATTTATAAATTAATCTCATATGCACTGAGATTTTGAAAATTTATTTTGGTGTCTGAATTTAGTTGTCACCACTTGGCAAGCTTGATTTTAAAATTGCATATCAGCGTCTGTTCAAAATAGATGCCCATTTGGTATCAGATTTTGCCATCAGTATTTTGCTTATATGCGACTCAACTTGACATATTTGTACCTGGCAAAATGGACAAATCAATTTCAATATTTCAAATACCTCAACTCAGATTTCTTGATTTTTGTTTATACTAACATTGCAATCTTGTTTCTACAAGTTAATTCATTTAAAATTTGATTGCAACCTCTAGAAATCTGTGACTGAATTTTATTTTGATTTTGTTGACAAAATCTTGAACACAAATTTCTTTGGTTCATCAGTAGCTAATTCTGGCTTTCTGCTTCATTCACATTTTTGAAACTGGTGATTCAAAGTTTTATTCTGATAGTAGCCTTCACTTATGCAATCTTGCTTGCTATATGCTTAAAATCTGATTTGAATATGGCTATGTATGCGTAAATCTGATCATGTCATAAAAAGACTTGTGTTGATATCTTGCTGTCAGATTTGCCACTTGATCTTAATCTGCTATATCCTGTTTGACTGGAATAATTGAATGCATAGATTAAGGGGGAGCTTCAAATTTAACATGTGTATATCTTAAAGCTCATCTCCTTTGATGATAAAGATGATTCCTCGTATAGATTCCTTTCATGATCTCAATATGATACATTAAGGTTTCTTTACATTTGATATCAATTTTTGATAATCCTTGATTATATTAACCCATCTCCTTGCAAGAAAGATAAACATTGATGATAGGAGAAATCAATCTGGGAAAGAGCATCCCTCAATATTCCACACGGACACATCATCAACTCTGAGGATTGATGCAGAAGCACAATGAACCACTGATCGGCTTACACTTTCCCAATAACAATTAGTATCAATACCAGCTTATCAGATACAGCAGATCAAGAGAGGAAGGCACTAGGCTTCATGGATCAATCAAGTCGTCTTGCCAAATATAAATGAGCATTTCTAAACTCTTTTTCAATTTTCATTTAAAGTTTTCTGTGATAAATTTGCATTATCAATATGTATGCCTTGTTTGAAGCATCTTGCATATCTGTGGCAAAACTTCAGAAAACATAGAGTCCAATATTTTTACATTTGGTATCTTTCAAGAACTTTATTGTTTTCCACAAACTTTTGATATCCCTTTCTTTTGGTCAAAATTTTTATTACATTGGGGAGCGAAAAACTTTGTTACAAACTTTTTGCTGATGTCAAATAGGGGGAGAAGAAAGGCATGAAAAATATACCAATAGGGGGAAAGAAAGACATGACAAATATACTACATCTATGTTCCCATTATCATACATATTTTTCATGATAGATTTGCCATCATCAAAAAGGGGGAGATTGTTGGATATGCTTAGTTTTGATGATGTCAAATATAGAGATAAATGTAGGAAGCAAAAAGTGTGGATAAAGTGCTTATCTCCTACTACATGTCTGCTATGTGTTTACTGTGATTGAAGCATTGTATATATGATCACATAACATGTCCATAGGCTCAGATTGCATTCATAAGAGCATGTAACTTAGTCTGGAATAAGTTGAGATAAGAATCATAATAAATGACTAAGTAAAAGAGTGTAGGTTACCTTTGAATGAAACAAGTAAAATCTTATAGGTAACAGATTCTCAATCGCTAAGCTTGAACCTATCGCTAATCTGGAAAGCTTAGGATATCAATGGCTAATGAGGACTTAGCAGTAATTCAATGAAAGAACAATACCTCTATCGCTAAGGCCTTCACTATAGCTAATGGAATGAGTAGAGCCAGCCTAAGCAAGCCAAGAATAGATCTCTATCTCTAGGCTCTATCACTATTGCTAAAGCCCCTCAGATAACATGAATAAATACTCGGGGAAGAATGTTAGATCAGTTAACATAGTTAACTAGCGATAATGAGATTAGCTATCGATAGAAGAAAGCTCATTGTGATAACTTAGACAATCTAATAAGCTGATGCATTGAGCTAATAGACTAAGCAAGCGATAACATCTACTGTGCATTATATGACTATCTGTTTTAGCTAAGTACTGGAATTACACTATGAAGCTAGCGATAGCCTTGTTAGCTATCGATAGCACAACACGTGCTGAGCTAATACATTGTTTCTAAAGTGCAGATTTTACACTGTCAAGCTAGCGATAGCAAAGGCAGCTAGCGCTAGTAAAAAAGCTGACAGCAAGTACAGGAGTAGGTAGTAGCAGGTTACCGTTACTCAGAGTCTCCATCTCTCTTAGCCGAAGCAAAAGAAGAAAGAAATCCTCAACGGCTAGTTCTCCAAGTCTCCAACGGACATAAATATAAGACCATATATAAAGACTTGAAGACATCTGGAGCAAAGAGACGAGCATCATACAAGCTACACACATACGACGCAAACTGCTATGAAAACAGAGGCTCTGATCAGAGTATTAGTTACATATCAGTGAGCCCAGAAATGATGAGATGAGCGTATAAGAAAAGAAGAGCTAGAGCACTCATTGTTCAGATTATTAAGCTCTTATTTGTATTTCATCATACATTACTTTGTACTTCAGTGATTATCACAATCTGTTCATTTAGTGAACTTATTACTTTGATAAAATCCTCTATTGTTTGAGGTTGTTCTAAAGCTTGGTGCTTTAAGAACAGGGTTGTAACCTTACGGGTAATAAGGGGGAGTGTTTAGAAAAAATTCTAAAACTCTGTAAAGGTTGGCTGGTGATCCCGTGTTCGTAAAACCAGTGAAAAAGGTTGGCTGGTGATCCCGTGTTCGTAAAACCAGTGGAAAAGGTTGAAAGGTGAACCTATGCTCGTAAAACCTGTGGAAGGCTTCTCTTGTGCCCGGTTTAAACAAGATAGTGGAAAATCTCAGGTGGAGCCTGAGGACTGGATGTAGGTCAGGGTTGACCGAACCAGGATAAATTCTGTGTGCATTATCTCTTCCCTTAACTCTCTTGGTTTCCAGCATATCTACTTTACATATCTCTTGTGCATTTAACAGATTTGAAATACTCTGTGATAGACTGAAAAGATCTTAAAGATTACCTTCATCGTGTTTTAAGGAAAGAGAAGTTTAAGTTTTTATCCTATCACCCAATTCACCCCCCCTCTTGGGTGACAGCCAGCACTTTCATATACTAAAGTGGTTAATCGCTATACGGGAGTGGTTAATAGCCATACCTGAGTGGTTAATGGAGACGGGGGTATTTTGGTCTTTTTTCCTTAAAATTGTTTATCCCAAATTGGAAACGATCCCTTTTATGTCCTTTTGTATATTGGAGGTATCTTTTTGTCCTTTTGATATTCAAGGGGTATTAATTTGGAATTTTCCCTTAAAAATACCACATATTCCGTTCCTCCCACACAAACCTGAAATAATAATGGGTTTTGGCTTTTGTTCATGACGTTTCTTCTATTTATCATCAAAGTTTTTTAACACAAAGCAAGCCGTTACTGGAATGGACCAACCCGCACATTTCGGAATTAATGATATGTGGGTTCTGAAATTCAACGACTTGCATCTTATGATTGAGCAAGTGCCAATGGTTACCTTCAGAGATAACACTATCCATAATAAGTAAAGGGTTTTGCTAGGTGGAATGGTGGAGGTGTTCAGCAATGAAAGATGGGGTTTTGAATAGATTGTTCCAGTCTTTACAAACACGTTGAAATTGGATTAAGGATTTTACCAAAAGTCGTACAAGAATATTTGTGATGATTTCTTGGGGAAGATATGGAGTCTTGTTCTCCATTACTATATGCAAAGTAAACCAAAGAATCTCCAATGAACTAAATAATAACTTTACTGAATGAATGAATAATACTAGCAGATAGGACTAGCAATAATAAATAGACAAAGAGAAATTACAATCAGAAATATCCTGAAACAGATAATAGGATAATATCTATATTTGAATATTCAAATTCAAATAAGAAAATATCCTTAACAAACTTATCTAGATAATAGAGAAAATATCTCATTTTAAATATTTAAATTAAACTAACCTAGATAATAGGGGAAATATCCTTATTTGAATATTTAAATTAAACAAATTCAAATTCAAGTAAAAGACTAATTTAAATAATTAAACTCATTCCAAATATTATTAAAAACAAATAACTTAATATCCTATTTTGCACTATGTTCGGAGTGTATCAAAGTATGAGGGTTGTGAAGATGAAGAAATAGAGGAAGGTGAGACTATGCGCCCGTTTGGTTTATGGAAACTCAGGCGAGAACCGGAAAATAAACAAATTCCATTTGTCAAAACGTGTTTGGTTGGCAATTCTCCAGTCAACCCAGTTTCTTGCCTATCCAAATTTTCCTTTTCTGTTTGGTATGAGGGATTTGGAGGGGAGAGAAAATTTTTGTGAGTTGATTTTTAAAAAATTGAAGAAGTGGGGTTATAATATTCTAAGAAATATAAGATGTAAGATAAATGAGGAAGAAATAATAATTTAAAATTTTTAACACCACTTCTCTAATTTTTATAAATTCATGTCAAAAATTTTTTCCCTCCGCCCATTTTCCCTCCCCTCCCTTCATACCAAACAGACAAAGGGGGGAATCTAGCTTCCCCCAAAATTTAGGGTCAAGTATTTTCCATTATGAGACAGAAAGTGCTTTAGACACATTTGCACCCAATTTAACATCAACCCAGTTTAGAAGAGTGAAGTTGTGAAGATCTCAATGGCGATGAATGATTGAAGCTGGATATTGTTGGATTAAAAATCAAAGTCTGGAGAAGGAAGATGCTTGTCGGCCAAAAGAAGAGAGATAATAGTTGAAGATGAAGTGAAGTGGCACCGTTGAATGCGAAAAGAAGAGAGCTGATAGCTGAAGTTGGAGGAAGACCCTTTGCGGCCAGAGGAAGACGCTTCGCGGCGGCGTGGTCGTGGAGAGAGAAGAGCGACGATCGAGAAGAGAGTGACACTAGTATGGATGTGAGCACAAATTCACCCTAGTATTTTTTAGGGAGAATTGTAAATAGGTCCCAAGCAAGAGAATTAATTTCAGACAGGTCCATTAACAACTCCTTCACTTGTTAATCAAGGCTATTGCAGTTGTTAATAGCTATCATTAACAACTCCTTGGGACCTCTCTGAAATTAATTCTCTTACTTGGGATCTATATGCAATTATCCCTATTTTTTATTAATATTTTTAAATTTTAAAATAAAACTAACAAGTAACTCACCACCAATTTCTCAATAAATAATTTTCTTTTTCCTCTTTTTTTTTTTTTTTTTGCCATAGAATAAATAAGATAAAAATTTGTCTTTTTGGGTGCTGCTTTTGAATGCCCTATTTTAGCATTTAGATTACATGGGTGACCAAAGTTCCACAATAATAGCCAACAATATTTAATGTAAATTACAATTTGTAGTTATAAATTCTAATTTGATTTTTTCCACAAATTCAAATTTGATGGGTCAAATTCGAATTTTGAGAAGAAATCAAATTAAGTTTGCATAAGATTCCAATTTCTTTTCAGGAAATTCAAATTTGATATCTTCTACATTCGAATTTGTTGCTACAAATTTGAATTTAATGTCTTTATCTCTTTTCCGATTACACAAATAGCATTAATCCTATTTTATAAAATATAAAATAATCGAGATAAATATTTCTCTAACTTCTCATATTATCTATATCTTAATAAAACACAATCTTCATCATATTATTATACTACTATATTCTATCAGTTATTTGCTATTTTTATTTTTTTCAGTTATTTACTATGTACTACAATTTTTCTCGGAATCTATAATCATTTTTAATTTATATTGAAAATATATATATATATTTTAAAATGATTATATTGTATTAATTATTGAATTTTTGAGTTTAAAATTTTAAAAATGAATTTTATTAATAAATAATCATTAAGGACGATATGGCCATTTCTCTATTAATTTCTTTATCATCAATTTCAACTAATCAAATATAAAGTTTTCCATTCTATTCCTTTTTATTTCTGTGCGTACCAAACACATCAACTTTTATTTTTGTTCCTTTCCGTTCCATTTTTTTTTCTTTTCCATTCCTTTCCTTTCAATTCATTCTATCAGAATATTTTTTGTAAATTAAACGGGCCCTATGAGAGCAATAATGAGGCTAGGTTGAGTATATATTTGGATTAAGAAAAAAGTTAAAATGTAAATTTGTTTCTCAAAAGTTTCTTGAGAGTATTTTTTTATTTTTAACCATGAAAGTATTAAAGAAGAGCAATGATGTACTTTTTAGTGAAAATGTTAACCTTCAAATCCAATTTTTAATGGTTGATGTCAACTTTTTAATGAGATAAAGCAATATTACTCCATTTTAAAAAGTATATGGTAATATTGCTCCCATAAAAAATTTATGGGGTAGGAATCATGTTCCTAATTTAAAACTTTCCATTTGCACATTAACCTAAAAATGAATGATTTTGTTATAAATATCCTATTAATATGGCTTTACATAACTCCCATCACCTACTACTACTACTATTACTATTATTAATGCTTATTATATTGTAAACGTAGATGATTGCTTATAAATAGAAGGTTTGTATGGTGTATTATATGTTCTTAAACCGTGAATGAGAACCGCTTTTTATTTCCTCTATTTCTCTCCGGATCCCCATTTTTTCTTATCTTCTTCTATTATTTATAATACCAAATTAATGTAGCGCATCCCATCAAAACTCTATAGTCAGGACTCCGCAACAAAAACCCTCTACTAGCACTTTAAACAAAAAATAATAATAATAAATTATTCATATTTAATATTGGTTAAATATACATGTAAACCGTTAACTTGATCCAATATTTTATTCCGGTCGCTTGACTTTAAAAAGTGTGTTGATATTGAGACTTTAAATATGATAGAACTTTTAAAATTGCTGAGATACTATTGATATTGAGATTTTAAATATGATAGAACTTTTAAAATTGTTGAGATACTAAGTTTAATTTTGAAAAAACGATAATAGTTAAAAAAAATCATTAATTGAGACCAACATTATTAAGTCTAGTGAAAAAAAAAAAAAACAAGTCTAGCATTATTAAGGTTATGCATTAAAAAAAACACTGTTACGGTTAAAGGATTAAAAACATTCTATCAATATACTTCTCTAAATCTCATGAACTCTCTATCATTGGTTCAAATCAGCATAAAAGATGGTCCAAGTCAGCATAAAAAAAATTTAAGAAAGTTAATCTTAATGGCTATAAAAAAAGTCTTTCTATTTCAAAGTTTAAAATTCAAATTCAAATGCTTTAATGGATCCATGATTTTAGGATACAAATTAAATAGGAAATAAAAGAAAGTCACAAAAAATATTAATCTTAGGAGTTATAATATTAGTGGTCATCATCAATCATCAATCAAATAAAAAACAAAAGAAAAGATATCAAATAAAGATTAAAATATTGTAGTTACAAAAATATTAAGATATTTCCTTCATAAAGATATAAAGAATCAGAAACTTAATTTCGAAAATATTTGTAAACTATAAATTGTACCTAATTAACATCCTACATTTTCTCCTTTAATATATCCTACATTCAATTTTAAAACAATGCTCAATATTACAAACCCAACTAAACTTATCAATCATCCGTCACGAAAATTTTTTTATAAATATTTTTCACTAAATATAATATTTTTTCAACGAACAACAATTTATTATGATATTCTTTTTTTTATGAATTTTTATTATGATATTCTTAAAAGGGTGACTCACAACAATATCTATTGAAAAGAAGTAACACAAACATTGTTTCAATTTCGAAAATATTTGTAAACTATAAATTGTACCTAATTAACATCCTACATTTTCTCATTTAATATATCCTACATTCAATTTTAAAATAATGCTTAATATTACAAACCCAACTAAACTTATCAAACATCCATCATGAAAATTTTTTTATAAATATTTTTCACTAAATATAATATTTTTTCAACGAACAATAATTTCTTATGATATTCTTTTTTTTTATGAATTTTTAATATGATATTCTTAAAAGGGTGACTCACAACAATATCTATTGAAAAGAAGTAAAACAAACATTGTTTAGTTCTAGTCACCTCTAAATCTATATATATATATACATATATATATCAATCATCATCCACTTGGATGACATAATACCACCTTAGAAAGTTTAAATATACTTCTCTAAATCTCATAAACTCTCTATCATTGGTCCAAGTCAGCATAAAAGATATATTTGGAACGTTGCATGAACGAAGGAGGGAATATGACTCAATCAAAAAGCTGAACTTTAGCATTGCAGACCAACGGTTGCACCATAAATTTTTTATATGTGTTTTTTCCTTCATAAAAAGAGTCTACTAAAACTGTCTTTTTCAACTCATCACTACTTATAGCTGACAATTTCTTATGCCAACAGCGAGAACACAATCAACATATCTTTGTGGGGAATTTGTGTAGAGGAGACATATAATAAGAAGACTGAGGATATGGAACCACCCATCATTGTTCTGATTTGTTTTGCTAGAATTAATAAGAATATAAGTACTAATCGCATTGTTCAAATACGTGACTAAAGGACCCCGATCGTGTCATTGCTGGCATATACAATAACAGTGACTCATGTGAATCTCAAAGACCCTTTAATGAGATAGCACATTATCTTAATTGTAGATATATCTCCTCATGTGAGGCTGCTTGGAGGATATTCTCATTTGAAATTCATCATAGGTTTCCACCTGTGCAAAGGTTGAGCTTCCACCTACCACGACAACAACCAGTGTACTATTCCAGGCATGACACAATGTCTTCTTTATTGGATCAACCTAGAATCAAAGAGTCTATGTTCCTTTCTTGGATGCAGAAAAATAAAGATGACTTGTATGCAAGGAAACTAACATATTTGGAGTTTCCTAATCACTTTACTTTTGACAAGAAGAATCATATGTTGAAATTTAGGCAACGGGGTGGATTTGTAGGTAGATTGGCACATGCGACGCCGTCTGTAACGCCTGAAATTTTACTAATATACTATAACATTTTAATTGAATTATAACCACTTTTTAATGTCAGAAGCCCAAAAATACGTAAAAATTTAAAACTTTTCTTTTAAAACATTAGACCAACCCTCTGTTGATTGGAATGGGCTTTTCAGACAAATTGAAATAACTTAAAACTCTTTATAAAATAAAGTGGTTAATAAAACAATTAAAAGTACACTAACTCTCTTAAGGGAGTCTATTCATAATTTATAATACTTAGGAAATTTAAATCTCTTAATAAATTTATACAATTCTATTTTCTACACTTTCTACTATTAATTTAATAATTTAATTTTACAACATATACAAATAACATTACTAAAATATTTAACTACCTCTTAATTTTTAAATTATAATCCTAATTCCTTCATTTAATCTTCTTCCCCAGCTAGCTTTTCCCATCCTGCGTACTGAAAATGTTTGGGGAAAGAGTGAGATTAGAAATCCCAATAGCAGTTTCTTTCATTAACATATATGATCATATTAGCATTGTCATGTATATATTTCATAAAACTGCTCAAATGATGATAGTCTTACTCCTATTAATCTGTGTGCGATCCGCACCTACCAACCACTAATAACAATATTTTCGTTAACTAGTGGAGGCTCTACCTGCAGGACTTCTCGTTATAGCATTTAAAGCCATAACTAACTATTTTGGCAAAGGGGTAGCGAACCACCTAAGCCTGGAGTACTCCAACTGAGGAATAACAACTTACCAACTAAATGCAACAGATATTACGAAATAATACATGCAATTCTTTTAATGTAATGAAATAAACTGCTACTTGAAATACCAGACTTAATTATAAGCTTGCTCCTTTCTCTTCCACTGATCTTCTCAACTTATGCCACTATTAAAACCTATTTACATATAAATAATAAATTAACATCTATACTTATATATGATTATTCAGCGTCTCTCACGAATGCTAACTTACTTATTTCTACCCAAGTCTTTTCATTTAACAAATTATAATTTATCCAACTTAATTAGGATCTTGACTATTCTAGATTACTTTGATAATTTATCTATATTAAACTTTTATAATTTCAATGTTTGACCTATAGTTTTTATAAAAATTATTCTTTTAAGACTTTAGCTATTTATGCACACAATACATACCTATTTATATACACTTCCTATTTATCACAAAATTTCAAGAATAACTCAATCAACAATATAAATTAAACAATATAAATTAAGTCCAAACAATACAGTTTATTAAAGAATAGCGTAAATCATCAATTAGACTACAAGTCAATGACTATTCTCTTTATCTCCTCCTGAGTCCTTATTTGCTTTAATACTTTCATAATCATTAGTTCCCTTTATCACCTACAAGCACACACCTATACATATATATATACTTACTTCCTATTTATTACAAAATTTCAATAATAAATCAATCAATAGTGTAAATCAAGTCCGATTAATTTAATTTATTAAAGAATATCACAAATCAAATCATCAATCACAATTAAAACCAAATCATATTTCTTTATCTTCTAAATCTTTACTTACCTTAATGATTCCCCCCATAATTCACCTCCTAACACTTTAAACTGGGCATAACTGATCTCCAATATATATATATATATTATCCACCTTAACTATCAAAATCATTATACACTAACCTTATCCATATTCTAAGAATTCTGCCACAATTACAAGTCTCAAGCATTTTGAACTCTCACAAGAGCAAAGGAACATTCACTTCAACAATCATCTCTGTTCGGTCTATTAATTGGGACTAACTTCATCTTTAATCCAAATATCTATTCACCTCCATGATTTCATAAATAAAATACTATTCCCTTCAATCAAGGACCATTCAATTCATCATCAAAGAAATCCCTCTTCCCTAAATTCCTCCACCAATAGCAGTAACAGAGTAATGTTATAAATTGGATCCAACATCTTTTATTGGTAAAAATTATAAATTCCAACGTCTTCAAATCATAGAACTAAACTTAATCCAACAAACACCAACTAATCCTCCAGCTTCAGATTGACACTTCTAACATATATAATAACTTACTCAGCTTAACTAATTTCTCCTTAAAACTATAAACTTCCATTAATTCAGATAAATTTCCAACAACATTTAGCCAACCTAAATGGTAACCTTTTACCTTAACAACCATTTTAACTCCCCACTTCTCTTAAATTAATTCCTATTAAGCTAACATCTTCATTTCCCCTTTCTTTGCCAATAAACCGGTAAAACCTATAATTGCTACATTTGCTACCAACATCCCCAACCAACACCACTCATCCATCAACAAAAGTTGGAACCGTCAACCAACAATTCCAATTTACTTTACATCTCAAATCAAATTTAACAAATCAAAGGACAACAATTTCAACCCCTTACTTTTCTTAATTCCTATTAACTAACATCAAAACATTCTCCTTCTTCTTACCAATAACCCAAGACCAGAGCAAGAACAGGGAAGCAAAGGAAGCGATATTCTACCAACAGAACAGAGAGGCAAAAATAACAAAAATTCCTAAACCTCCATTCGTTAGATTTCATAGGGATGAGATGCTAAGTATTATAGTTTCCAAAATTCCATTCTTTTTCTCTCTTCAACCTCGGCCCAACAGAACAAAAACAAGAATAGTAGGAGCAAAAATCCAACTGAAGCTAAGCGACAAATCACAAGAGCATCCCCTTTAATGCACCAAAAATCAGCGGCACATGGAACAAGAATAGAACAAGAGCAGGGAAAAATGAACAAGAATCAAGCATCATTAATGGGGGTGAAGCTCGGCCAGCACAGGAAAGAACAAGAACAAGAAAGAACAAGAACAACAATCTAAGCTTCGTTTAAAACACTTCTTCTAACTTACAATTCATACATGCATATTCTACAAAATTTCCTTCTCTTGATCCCAACAGATTCGCAGGAACAGGGGAGCATGAAAGGAAAGGAAATTGAACAATTATAAAGCTGACATCCTCAAGCAGCCAGAACAAGTTAAACCCTTAACCATAAAGCATAAGATTCATCACCATCAGCCACCGTCATCGACGGTGTGAATCACGAACAGGGGAAGAACGGGAAACTTAAATCTCAACAAAACAACCATACCAATCACATTTATAGCATTAATCTTACTCCTATTGATGTTTAATCAAGCTTCAAAGCATTAAAACTCCAGAAATCAAGAACAATAGCGTCGGTGAACAATAACCGAAGCCCAGATCATGAGAATCAAACACCAAATCAGCTTTCTTTTGCATAATCACTTCAAAACTACTCTTATTCAAGTTCTAAACTTCATTTTCAAGGATCCAAAAGCTTCAAACTTTTGAATTTTCGAATCTTTCTCCCCCCCATTCAGCTCGCAATTGGATGAGAAAAAGGGTAGGAGAAGAAAAATAAACTCACCTAAGGTTAGCTCAAGTCTCTAGAACGTTTTCCCCCACCTCCCGCCGTCGCTTGTTGCCGTTCCCGTCGGAGCTCGCCGCCGGAATGTGGGAGGCGAGAGAGAGCAGAGTGAAGACGCGAGAAAGGGAGAGTGTATGTGTGTGCATTCAGGCGAGAGAGGAAATGAAAGCAGAGGAAGATAATAGATTAGAATAAATGGGAAGAATTAGTGGGACACGTGGAGGTTATGTATTTAGAGGTAGGTGGTGATATTTTTACTAGATATTTTACTATCTTGCCCTTCTTTTTATAACTGAAGATATTTTTAGCTAAGGGCAAATATTGTCTTTTTAATTTCCCAATTTATATTTTCTCTTAAATCATAATTTTATTTATCATTATCATTTAGAAATAGACCTAAATCTGTCCCCAACATAATTTTTCTAGATATACTTTAATTTCTAAATTTATTTATAAGAATTTTTAATTAATAACCAATACCCCAAGATTCTAAATATTCCTTTATTTAAATTTATCTCCTAACTACTTTCCTTAACTAATATAGAAAATAAACTTTAAAAATTATTAAAAATACACCTGACCTCATAAATTTATTTATAAGACTTTTTAATTTTTAAATGCCTTCCTAAGACCTCAATTAAATTCTTATTATTTCTTTTCTCCAAATTAAATTTTATTTTCTAATTATTTCTCTTTATTTCTTAGAGAAAATAAGCCTTAAAATTATTAAAAATACCTAAATATTATAAATTTATTGAGTTACCTTCCTTAAAACATCAAATAATTCCCTATTTCCTATTTTCTAAAATTTGGGATGTTACACCGTCTCAAGGAGAGTTATTCTACTTGCGGCTTATGATCACAAAAGTTCACGGACCAAAATGCTATGAAGACATAAAGATTGTTAATGGTGTTGTGCACTCTACATTTAGAGAGGCATGTTATTCTCTTGGGTTGCTTAATGATGATCAAGAGTTTGTAGACGCGATTAAAGAGGCTTCATTATGGGCATCTGGAAATTATCTTCAGAGATTCTTTGTAAGCATGCTACTAATTCACTCCCTATCTCAACCTTCTATTGTGTGGGAGCAGACGAAGAAGATAATATGTGAAGATTTATTGTATGTCAGCCACAATGACCCACGTCACTCTGGTACCAATTCCTCATTCCTCAATCATATTTATTTAACGCATAATTAATATTTTTTTGAACTGAAATTTAACACATAAGTACGAGCTTTATGTCCCTACATGCATCCACAGTCATTACTTTATAGTACTACTATTAAATATTAAATATATTGATAACTGCAAATGAAGGACAACAATATTTGCATTTGCAATTTGTTGATTGATTGACACACTTTATATTGTTTTAACAGATATTGAATTTAATGAACTGAGCAAGGAGGAAGCTGGACTGTGTCAAATTGAGCAACTTCTACAAAGAAATGGCAAGGGTCTAGCAGATTATCCATCTATGCTAAGAGCAAATTCAGTAGACTACTTTGATACAATGAACCAACTTATCCTTCATGAGCTAAACTTCAATAAAAATCATGAAAGAGAAAAGTGTGAGATGTTGAAGTCATCAATGAATGAGGATCAGAGAATCATTTTTGATTGTGTGATGGCAGCTGTTCAATAAAAAACCGGGGGTTTCTTCTTTGTTCAAGGATGCGGTGGAACTGGTAAGACCTACCTTTGGAATACACTCACTACAGCAATACGAGCATGTGGGGGGATTATATTAAATGTGGCGTCAAGTGGAATAGCTGCAACTTTGTTGCCATCTGGTAGAACATCGCATTCCAGGTTCCACATTCCTATTGCAATTAATGAGTATTCAATCAGTGGCTTGACCCAAAATTCGCAAGAAGCAAACCTCATCAAATCATCTAGCCTAATCATTTGGGATGAAGCACCCATGATATAGAGACATAGTGTCGAGGCTGTTGATCGTACATTGAGGGATATAATGAAATGTGATTCAATCTTCGGTGGTAAGTGCGTTGTAATGGGAGGTGACTTTAGGCAGATACTACCTGTAGCGCCAAGAGGTGGGAGGGCAGAAATTGTTGATGTAACATTAAACACTTCCAACTTATGGCGTGAGTGTGCATTAATGGAGCTCAAGAAGAACATGAGACTACAATCCTCAGACGATCCAGAGGAACAGGCAATAATCAGGTCATTCTCTGAATGGTTATTGAAGGTTGGAGATAGGGAGATTGGACTACCACATGATAGAACTACAGAAATTCAAATGCCAGATAAATTATTGTTGTCAGATGTGGGTGATCCTATTAAATCAATAGTTGAAGCTACATTTCCAGATTTATCAGATCACTTATTTGAGGAAAACTATTTAACAAACCGTGCAATTCTTGCTCCTACAAATGAGGTGGTCGATAGTTTGAACGACTACATTTGTTCTTCACTCCCAGGTGATGTGGTTGAATATCTCAGCTCAGATGCAATCAGCCATACGGACAATGTGAACGATAGGTTTGAAGATTTGTACAATATTGAGTTTCTGAGTCAATCAATTGTTTTGGAATGTCCCATCACATATTGAAGCTGAAGGTCGGAGTTCCGATTATGCTAATAAGAAACATTGACCAAGCCGCAGGTCTTTGTAATGGCACCAGGTTGAGGGTTACGCATCTTGGCAACAATTTCATTAAAGCAGTTGCTCTCAACGGGAGCAGCATTGGACAAGAAGTTCTTATATATCGCATGGACATGAATCCATCAGAGTCTAAGTTACCATTCAACATGACAAGAAGGCAATTCCCTGTTATCATTTCTTTTGCAATGACAATAAACAAAAGTCAAGGACAATCAATGTCGACTGTTGGTTTATACCTACCGATCCCTGTATTCTCATATGGTCATCTGTATGTTGCTTTGTCACGTGTGAAGAGTGTCAACGGCTTGAAATACTAATCTTGGACGATAAAAGAAGAAGTATAAGTAAGACCAGTAACGTGGTATACAGAGAGGTTTTCCAAAATTTGTACACCAATTGACCTCATTTATTTTACAATGGAAAGAAATTTCTTTTACCTTCACGGTTCAAATTTTTTAGCAATCCGGATTGCATTCACATAATTTTTATTTAGGTGTTCGGATTGTGCATATGCATACTTTTCATTTTATTACAATTCCTACTGATTGCGCATCCTTTATGAAGATATAGTTCAACTTAAATCATCGTTAGTGTGGAACGCTTAACTATAACTCATCACGCAACGCGCGGGTCCAGAATCTCGTTTAAAGTTAAAATATCATAATAAAACCTTGCTTGAAGTTAGAGACGAACCACGTGCATTTTTGCCTTTAGTATTTTATAAAATTATTATGATATTTTATTAATTAATTTTTTTGTTTTTCCTATATTGTATTAATCAATCGTGTCTATCAATATTACTAGTTTGAATTTATTTATTTATTTTTATAACAATAGTTTTATAAAATATAAAATTTAAATCGTCCAATTTTTTAATCTAAGAGTGAATATGACATTTTTGATAAAAAATAAATAGTGTTGACAATGAGAGAATCCAAATCCCTGGGTTCTATTTTTATTTAACCTAGATTATCTCTAACAATATTAGCATATTATCTTTTTTCAGTAATCTGAGGTCAACATAATCAAAACATATTTCGGTTCATTCATTCACTTATTTGGTTCAACTCCTATTTCATTCCTTCACTTCTCAACTGCATCATAATTAGGGGTGTCCAAACCGAGAACGGGGGACCTGGGTTAGCCGATTTTTGGCAGGTTGACCTGATTCTTCACCGAGTCAGCTACCCCTCCGGTTTAAATGGCCAACCAATCCGGGCCATTGAGCGGTTTGCGGTTGGACCGGTTGAACTGCCTGGTCCGTTTTTATCAGTGGTGACAAGTGAATTACTTGAGTGATGAGAGATTGTCAGATTGAGAGTGAATGAAGGGTTTAGGGAAATTGAGGGGAGGTGTAGTGTAATGAAGTTGGGCCTTCAATTGAATTGGGCCGTTCAATATGAGATTTTTTTTAAACACTGATTTGGGCAATTGGGCTAAGAGACTATACCATTATTTTTTTTAATATATATGTGTGTGTGTGTGTCCAGGACTAGGACCGGGATTCCCAGGGCCTCTAATTTCCCGCTTCTTGGTCCTGATCCCTATTCTGGTCATTTCTCGGTCCCAGGATTTTTTTCCCGAAATTTTCAGGACAGGAAATTCACAGTCCCGGAAGGCCGGGATCGGGACTGGGACCTGATGGAGACCCTTAGTCATAATGTACAGTAGCTTTTTATAACAATGATAACCTCAATTATGTGCTTGTTTGGATTGGCTTCTATAGGCAGAAGCCTGGCCAAAAACCAAAAGCGGTTGGTCCAAAAAATTGTATGTTTGGGTTCATTAATTTTCAAAAGTCCTTCTAGCCCAAAAGGGCTTTTACACTGGCAAAAGTAAGAAGCTAATCCTTGTGGCTTTTGGCTTCTCAAAAGCTGGGAATTTGTGCGGGCCGGGCCTAAACGAGTCAGGCCTAAATTGGCCAAGCCTGTTTAGGCCCGAGAGAGAAAAACACCCCATTTTTCAAAGCTCAACCCTTGAGGTGTCGGGCCTTGGACTGGCCTGCGGGCTTCGCTTTTTTCAAAATTTTCCCCACTTTTGAGCCTGTATTGCTAACTAAAACCATTGACCTATAATAAAAACATAAATATAATCTAAATTATGTTTAAATACCAAGTATTAGTACATTACTAACTCAACAACTCATAAATTAAATGTTAAGTCTACAACTAGAAGTCACACCACAATTAAATAGAATGTTCCATAAGGTCAACATAAAGTCTACACACTACAATTAAATAAATTACTACGTAAAGTTCATATACGATAATTAAATAAACTACTACATATAGTTGTAAACAAGAAAAGTGAAAGCCATAAACTATATTAAACATTAAGGCATAGCGTCATTTTCATTTTTTTCGCCATTATTACTAATCATCAACATCAAGAACATTTGATTGTGTTTCATTATGAGTATGCTCTCCTTATTATATAGCAAAAATATCAAAATTTTTCCTATTATTTGCTTTTTAAATATTATTAATTAACAATATAGGTAAATAAAAAAGGGGGAAACTTGCGGGCTTAAACGGGCAACTAGTCAGCCCGTTTAAGCCCGCCTCCCTTTTTTGCCTCCAAAATCAAAGCCCGACCCTCCTCGGGCTAGGGCTTAAACGGGCTGGCCCGACGGGCTCAACTCGAATTCCCGGCTAAGCCTTCTTTCATTTATTGATGGAGAGAGAAACGGGGAGAATGATGGGTCCCACGTGTTTGTTGTGTATTATTTAATAAAGTTGGTAGTAAAATTAGACTATTAGACCCTAAAATTTTTAAATAAGATATTTTCTTTTAATCTATAATTCCCTTTTTATCTCCAAAAATTTACCATAATAATGTCTAACTATTTTCTCCCACATTATCTTCCTTTGAGCTAAAAATATAATTTTCCCAAAATTTTTTTCCTTTAAAATAAGGGAGAAACTAAGCCTTTAAAATCTTCAAAAAAAAACCCTAAATTTAACTTTTTCTTTCTAAACTTTAAGAACATATGCATATTATATATGTATTATTTAATAACAATAATGTCTTTTTTAGTAATTTTTCATCTAAACTTGCTTTTCAAAATAATCATCCAAACATGTTTCTAAAAGTTAGATTGAAAAAATGTCATTTCTATCATCACAAATCCAAACATAAATCACTTCACACAATCTGATTTTTATCCAATATTACTTCTAAAAAGGTCATTCTAAAAAAAAGTCAATCCAAACACACCCTATGTTATCAACGACTATTACATGGTTCTTTATTTCATAGTTCTATTTTTTTTTCCTAAAACTATTTTATCAAATAAGTTAATAATTTGTTTAACTAAAGCGAACGACTTAATTCTATTGCTTAGTAGTATAAATATGGTGTGTTTAATCCATTTTTCTTTTCAACTTCAAGCCGCAAATCGGATTAGAAATGATATCGAACCATGCCAATTTTGGTTTTACAGAGTAATTGTAGTACTATATTTTTGCAAGATTAAGTTTCACTCCCTTATTGAAGCCACTGCATTTTTGTAGTTGAAGGCATTAAATAATCTTATATTTAAGGTGAGCAAGATGCCCATAACCAGTAAGCCCCCTAGTCCAGTAAAAAATTGCCCATTTTGCTTGTCCAATAAAGGCCCATGGTGGATGGACTTAAATGGACAAGCATATGAAAACTGGGTGAGCTCAGGGAGCTTGTGCCCTCTCAGATATGAGTGTGTACACACACACACACACACACACACACAATATTATACATAATTTTAATATGAGATACTATATATATAGTATATGTATTAATCATGTCAAGTAATTCTTATAAAAATGATGAAAATCTAACTACAACATGAAATTCTTCTTATCCTACATTTTATTATTTGTCACATTTATATTAGTTATCATATTCATTGATAACTTCGCATGCTTGTCATTTCATGTGTAGTCGTGATTTAGAATAATGTTGAATTGAATATTATCATGCTTTATTTTTGTATTGAGAAATTAGTGGTAAGAATATATAGAAGTGCATCTAGATATTAAATTTTTTATCTGGCTGCCCATGCTTATTCAAACCCACACAGGTTTAACCCAGTTAATTTGTGATAGACTTTAATGGGCATTTGTCAGGAATGGGCTACAACATACCTATTAAGATATAAATAGCTGGGTTGCTGGCTAACCATTGGGCGGCCACTTTAACCCATTGTACAGTCTTTTAAAGAAATAACATAAAAAGTAAACAAGCAAATAAGAAAACTAATTATGATGGGAAAATCTCAATTAAATGTAACTAAAATAATCAACATCCTACACTTACCTAAAATTTTCTTTTTTACTACAGGGTATTTTTCATCTTTTAACAACATTTAAATATCTCTAAGAAGCCTATTAGCTTGTTTAGTAAATATGTTTGATTTATCGTCCAGTTTAGAACTTTGTTAAAAATGTATGTCTGAGTTCGAATTTTGGTACAGCATCTGGTTTTAATTGGGATGTTCTCTAGAGTTTAGTAAAGATAGTTTGAAACTGCAATAAAGAAATATTAAAAAAATATTTCACAAAACAGTAAACCTAGACTGATCAAATTTTCTATCTAACTGTTGAAATAAAAAGTAGAGAGAATCAAAACGGATTAAAAAAAATTCAGATTAATTAGAGCTATAAAATGATGTGTTATTCAATATAGAATGGAAGCATTAAAACTTTTTTAAAATCAATATAAATTTATGTTATTCAATAGCTACCTTTTTTTTTTTTTTCAAATCAACTTTGGCCAAAGGGATGAGAAAAGTGGAAGCACCACACGCACTCCTTGTTCTCAGGATCCATATACAGGGATAAAAAGGAGTAAAACAAATGGGAATTTTATGTCTAAGGATATTTTTGTCCTTTCAATTCTATTTGCTTTGATTGGTTCATGCTGGGTGGAAGGATTTCCTCTTTATTTTTTTCATGTTATCAATTTTGCTATGATTTTAACCTTATTACATGTCCTCGATATATTAATAAGTTTCATTTTATCAATATTTTTCATGTTACCTCTTGTCTTTCTTCATCTTTCTCCTCTCAATATCTTATATTTTTCTCTTATTTCATAACACTTCATAAATTTTTCTGTCTATATCAACGTGCTTTATTTATCATTGGGAGCAAAATTTTTATTTTTTTGTGAACTTTTTCTTTTCTTTTTTGCTTTACTTTCCCAGTTGTCACCGTAGAATTCTTGAGTGGCAAATGCATGATATAATTAAAAATCTAATTGTTGATATAGAATACTCTAGTGAGATTCATGTAGCTCCTTTACTTAATGAGATAAGAGTTGTTATTAGTGTACTTGTTACCACCTTGTTCTCCAATATAACCGTACTAGAAATTGAAGAGGAAATTATTCATTCAATCAATGACTAATACTCGTTTCATCTCAATCTCATTGCAAATTACAATGGTCAGTTCTCTAGAACTCTGTTTCTGCACTAGTCTTGCAAGTCATATGAACTCAAGCACTTGAATCATGCAAGAGGGTATATTTTCTCTGCTGGAAGATGAAGAGAATTTAAGAGAATGCCCTTAAAAGTGGCACATTAGATGTGGATGATGAATAATCTTAAAAAATTTCAGTTTTTAAAGTCACTCCATTTGAAATTTGCTTAATAAGGCGGTTTCTCTTTGCTTAATAACTAGTGTTTACTTTTATTTTTATTGGCCTCCAAATACAATTACGCATGCTTCATGAGTATGAATTTGCATCCACAGTATCAGTGGTCACACCAAACTTCCTACTTTTTGGTTTACTGTCAAGATTTCATAAAGGCATAACCATCAGAAGAGTAGCAGAAACTGTATTGGTTCTGATTTTGAGAAGAGAATATGATAAGAGCTTAAGGCTAAGACAACAGAGAAAATCATTCAACTATAATAGATACTTCAATGTGTTTTCAAAGTTTTGTGCACCACTAATAATATATACATGCTAGAACAATGATGCATTTAAAATAGAAATCATAGGAGCTAGGTTATGAAAATTAAGCCCAAAAAAGAAAGTAACAATAGGAATTCTGGAAAATTCACTGTTCTGGAGCTAGTCCTTCGTCTTTTCAGGAAAAGAACTTCCTGAATTTGGAATCAACAATATGCTACCATGAGAGAAGAGCCAATCAGGAAAATCCTAGAATTCTGCTGCTGGCCTTCCTTCTATGCGTTTTCCCATTTGATTTGCTAAAACTGGAGTTTGAGTCTTTCATACAAAAAAGACGCAGAACAGAAGAAACAACATATACACAGGCCAACAACCAACTCAACTTGAAATCAATGATATGGACTAATTTGTGTGGATTCATATACACCAAAAAGAAACCTCAACAGAGTAAATACATGATGTAAGAGTGGATCAACACCCTGACATACATAAAACCAGTGGCAGATTGGCTAGTCTCAAATAAACCAGAAACTTATAACTAATATAAAACTGCGCAACTACAAACTATAAAAAGGTTAAATATGGAAATACATTTGGTATTAAATGGCAGCATTTTTTCAAATATGGATGTTGTCAAGAATCACAAGCCTTTCAACATAATTCAAAATCTGAGGACTAAAGCTACGTTTTGCGATATAAAACGAGTTGAATTCATCAGTAGCGAGATTGCACAAAACAACTTTTGCTTCATGATCACTTTCAATTAGGTGTTCTGATAAATCCGCACTGCAAACAATTTCATTTCTCCAAATAATCTCTGGACTAATGACAAACCCGTATGGATTGGGCCTGGTAGTATAGATTTTAGCCCAGCTCCATCTCTCCCTAGAGGAATCTGTACACTCCTCCAACACCCACACATCAATCATATATGATTCAGAATTTTCAATCCTAATGGGAAAAAACAAAGTTAGTTTGTTCTCATAGCTTGCAAGCGTGTATTATAATATCCATGGGAAGAAGTCATAGTAGGAAACCGTATCAATGTGAACACTTCCCTGGCTATATCAAATGACACTATCAAGTCAACATCACTTTTCTTGTCCCCCACACCTTGCTTTTTTCCAATCCAAAAGAGAGCTCAATTACAAGGGAAAGGGCTGACACTGAGACCATATACACCCTCTAAGTTCCCGAGTTCAACTTTTCTCCATAACCCTGTGCTTAATGAATAAACTTCCCCATGAACCACAAAATAGCCTGACATAAAAAGTTTCACAATCCTGTAATCATTAACAATTGGGCTGAATCCAAATCCTACACTAAAACACTAATACCCATGATTGTTTAGAGACTGAGGCACTGGTCTGACCACTCTAATAGAAGGATTGCACAACCATAATGAATGTTGAGATTCACCGAAGATTTCAACACAAAGCAAGCCATTACTGAAATGGACCAACCCGGACATTTCAAAATCAATGATATGTGGGTTCTGAAATTCAAGTACTTGCATCTCACGATTGAGCAAATGTAAGTGCCAAGGATTACCTTAAGAGACAATACTATCCATAATAAGTAAAGGGTTTCGCTGGGCGGAATGGTGGAGGTGTTCAGCAATGAAAGATGGGGTTTTGAACAGATTTTCCAATATTTACAAACACATTGAAATCGGATTAGGGGTTTTACCAGAAGCCGTACAAGAATGTTCGTGATGATTTCTTGGGGAAGACATGGAGTCTCGTTCTCCATTACTATATGCTTCATGGCGCTCAACTGGTGTGGATAAATGCGAAAGCTCTAGCAACCAAAGAGGAGTGTTACGGTTATAAGGTGTGGTCTCCATTAACGGCTGCTCCAAAGTAGGAAAGACAAGAAAAGGAGGGCTGAAGGAGAGACGGAAACAGAAAGAGAGAGGAGATGACTAATGTGTTTGTATTGATTTTTTTTTTTTTTTGATCTTTTTAAAAGTAAGATTGGATAAAAATCAGATTGTTTGAAGTGATTTATGTTTGGATTAGTGACGATAGAAGTGACTTTTTTTTTTTTTCAATCTAACTTTTAGAAACATGTTTGGATGATTATTTTGAAAAGCAAGTCTAGATAAAAAATTACTAAACATGACACTATTGTTATTAAATAATGCATATATAATATGCATATATTCTTATAGTTTAGAAAGAAAAAGTGAAATTTGGGGTTTTTTTTTAGGATTTTAAAAACTTAGTTTCTCCCTTATTTTAAGGAAAATAATTTAAAAAAATTACATTTTTAGCTCAATGGAGAATATTGTGGGAGAAAATAGTTAGAGATTATTATGGTAAATTTTTGGAGATAAAAAAGAAATTTTAGATTAAAAGAAAATATCTTATTTAAAAATTTTATGAGTCTAATAGTTTAATTTTCCAATCCAATTTATTAAATAACACAAAAAAAGGCTTTTTAAAATGTCAAATCAAATCACATGTCTATCTTCTTTCTCTTCCCACCGAACTTTTGCACTGTGGAAGCTAAAAAATTCATCTTCTTCCTTAAACTTTAACAACATTTTTGGGTAAGAAGCACTTTTTTTTATTATTGACCCAAACATTAAAAAAAAGTAATAAATGGCTTCTACGGTTTACCAATTCAGAAGCTATTCCAAACATACTGTAAGAAGATGAAGTAGAGGAAGGCAAGCTCTAGGAGAGACTATGAGAGCGATAGCGAGGTTAGGATGACTATATATTTTGATTACAACGTGTGATCTCTTCAAATTAATTATATTTAAACCTCTAATTTTCCTACTAACATATTATGCTTTTTCAGTTTTCTGAGGCCCACATTATCAAAAATATTTTGGCTCAATGTATTCATTCAGTTGTTCTTTTTCTTTTTTTTTATCTAATAAATCAACTGATAATCAGTGCCTTATCTGGATCCTATTATCAGGTATTCGAGCAACCAATTATTCAAGTTTCGGAGTTTGTGGCTTCTCCTCCCGACACAAGTGTCTCCTTTAGGATTCAAACTTGAGACTTCAAGGGATCTAACTGGGTCTTACATTGCTAGACTAACTATGTGTTGGTTTCAGTTATCCTTTTCAACTCCTATTTCATTCCTTCACTTCTCCATAATGTAGCTTTTTATAAAAACGATGATCTCAATTACTCCCTCTTGTTCTTACTATACAGTACCAACTAACAAAAACTTTTTTGTCAGTTTTATAAGGTACTTCATAGTTTCCAACGAGTATTGATTACATTTTTTTATGTATGCCCATATTTAATAAGGATAGTGAGAGAGGTGATAGTGAATGTGATATTGGGGTTTATAACAATTGATAAGGACAATATTGGAAATCACATGTTTGTAAGACATATTTAATTGTTTTAACTAATTTTATTATTTTATGAGATTTTATAGTTGGTACCTTATGATAAGACTAGAGAGTATGTTGTCAACTACTATTACATGGTTCTTTATTTCATAATTCTATTTTTTTTCTAAAACTATTTTATCAAAGGGAGACTTACATGGTTCGACTATTACATGAGTTAATAATTTGTTTAACTAAAGCCAACGACTTTATCATGTTTAGTAGTATAAATATGGCGTATTTAATCAATTTTTCTTTTCAACTTCAATTAGCAAATCGGGTTAAACATGATATCAAACCATGCCAATTTTTATTTTACAGAATAATTGTGGTATGATATTTTTGCAAGATCAAGTTTTTCAGTATCATTCCCTAATTAAAGCCACTAAATATTGTTATCTTTAGGGTGAGTAAGACGCCGATAGCTGAGTACGTACGTTGGTCTAGTCCCAGATAAAAATTGCCCATTTTGACATATATAATAAATGCCCATCATGGGCAAGCTTAAATGGATCAGCGTACTGGGCGAACGATGGGCACATCCTCGGACGGCTCGTGTAACACCCTAAATTTCAATTAACGTTTAATATTGAAATTATGCATGATTGGTGTAGATTAAGAAATTTATCTAATTATATACTTGGGTTTTTCCATGAGAATTAGTGAGTGTAGAACTTAGTAATTGAAGTGTAATCTTGGATGAATGTTAATTGAGGTGAAATTGAGGTATAAGTGTGTTGGAATATGAGCATTCAAACACTCAAACACTCGAACTCAAACTGGATTCACGATCCGTAACTTGGTATACAAACAACAACCAAAATAATGTTATCGGAGCTGAGAGTCAAAGGATTCTCAAGGCTCATACACTATCTAGACTACAAGAGTCTAGAAAAGATTTGCACAATAAATCACCTAAAGAAAGAAGGGAGAGAATCCAGAGAGAGACTTCTCTTGGCTGGGGTAAGAAACACACCGAGGCTCACCTCCTTTATATAGAGTTCAGGACGAACACTAGAAAGAAAGAATACCATTGTCATAATTGCCTCTCATTAATGTCACCAATCAGTCATTATGACATATTCTCTCATTTCTCTGAAAAGAAACAATTTGAATTTCATTAAGCAATAAATGATGATTGTCAATTGTCAATTTCTCTCAAATCGCTTCTCATCTGTCGGATCTTCTTTCGAACGATCTGGCCCATCAAGGGCGAACCCGATACATAGTCCAACATATCTCACTCATACTTGATGGCCGTACCATCGTACTATTTACCTTCTTTGTGATTCATACTTGTTGTTTTCTATGACCGTGTGAGCACAACATATGCAGTCTTGTGCTTATAAACTAGAAATCCTTTGAATAGGATCAGAATGCAAGGACATATAGCGCATGTGGATTTCTCGATCGTTGCCTAAGATTCCCTAGGCTTACTCACACACTTGTGGCATTTCTAATCTCTCATGAGTTAATACTAATATTAACTCAGATTGCCTTTACTTACACTTGGTATCCACACTTACTAGCTCTTCTAGTAAGGGACATGTTATTGAAGTCCAGTGTTACAGTGTGTTCACATGTTAAAGACATTCCTTTATGATCACCAGTCTTGCTTGATTTGGTCGCTTTCCTAGCTATCACTCTTTAGATCAGATCTCTCATGACCATAGAGTTTCGGATATAGCAGTTGTCACCAAAACAAACATTTTTGAAGTCATCTATGTCTTAAGGGTATCAGTAGAAAGGATATTATCCTTCTCATGGCTCACAACGTAATGGATAAGGGATTTTCCATCTACGTCCCTAGTTGCAGTTTATTAAGCCCATGCAGTACGAATTACATGTTATGGTTAGTGACCAACTGTCGCATGTCGATTTCACATTATACATCACCGTACACGCATTCACTACTACAGAAATGGCCTATTGCAGCACAACAATAGCATCGCTTACCAAACGTAAGCGCTGGTATAGGTATAATAAGACCTATCCCAGCACTTGAGAAATAATTATAAGCGCTGGGATAAGCTTCACTTGCAATTTTTATTAATATATAGGTTATTTCCTTTAAACTTAATTCTCTGAACCTTATTATTTAATCTTGTCCTTATTATTTAATAATTTCTAAGTTCACACCAGTTTTTTTTTAATTTTTAATAACCTATCCCAGCGCTTTTTACATATAAAGCGCTGGGATAGGTCATTGTTTTATAATTAAATTCCTGAATATTTAAAATAAAATCTTTTATTTAATAATGTCTAAATTACCTCCCAGGTTTGTCTTTATATCGGTGATTTCCTTTGAACTTAATTCTTTGAACCTTATCAGAAATATATTTAATTCCTTGAATATATTTAACATTGTCCTTAATATTTAATAATATTTAAGTTCCCTCCAAATTTTTTTTAATTTTTAATAACCTATCCCAGCGCTTTTTACGTATAAAGCGCTGGGATAGGTCATGTCTGAACTATATTTAATTCTCTGAATTTATTTAACCTTGTCCTTATTATTTAATATTTTCTAAGTTCACACCAGTTTTTTTTTTAATTTTTAATGACCTATCCTAGCGCTTTATACGTATACATTTTTTAACTTTATTATTTTAGAATATATATTTGTAATTTTTTTTCATTTTTCAGGGCCTATCCCGGCGCTTTTTATTTAGAAAGAACCGGGATAGGTATTTTACAATTATTATTTTATTTTTCCTCTTTTTTTAATTTTTTTTATTCCAGTAATTTTTTTTAATTTCTTTGACCTATCCCGGTGCTTTATATGGATAGAGCGCCGAGAGAGGCCCGCGCGCGTTTTTCAATACACATTTATGTTTCCCTCCTCTTCTTCGTCTTGTTCAGCGCGAATCCCTCCCCCCAAAGCTTAAACCCGAAGCTCAGCGCCCAAAGCTTAAACCCGAAGCTCAGAGCGCCGCCATTTAACCTAAGCTCACAGCTCGCCGCCGTTCAACCTCCCTCTCACCTCCGTCTTCGAAAGCTCAGCGCCGCCGGTGGAACTCCCTCTCACCTCCGTCGTTCTTCTCCTTTCCTAAGTCTGCCATTGTTCTTCTCATTCTCCGTCGTTCCTCTCTCACAACAATCTCTCCGGTCAGATCCCCAACTCTTTCAACAATCTCGGAACAAGTCTGCCTTCCCTTCTTGCTCCATCGTTGGTCTAAATCTTTCTTGCCGTGTGTTAGAATCTTAAGTTTTGATGAAGACTGACCCCATAGATAACATAAGTAAATAGAGTGTAAGTTACCTCTGAAGAAAACAAGTAAAAACTAATAGGTAACAGATCCCTATCGCTAGAGCTAAAGACTATCGCAAATGAAAAAGCCCAACAATAGCTAATAGAAACTTAGCTGAAAATTAAGATAAATATCTCTATCGCTAAGTGTATCCCTATCGCTAATTGGCAAAGAGCCATAGCAAATGAAGACTTAGAAATAACAAAGTTAATATCTATCACTAAGTCCTTCACTATCGCTGAAGAAACATCCTATCGCTAGAAGTTCTTTGGTAACATGGATAAAAGAAAGGAAGAACAACTAGCAGAAAAATGAACCAAGTCCTTGAGCTAATGTAATCAGCTAGCGATATCATAAGCTGCTATCGATAACAGGACTAGCTATCAATATCTGAATACTTATTGAAATATCTTAAATACTCAGATAGCTAAACAAGCTAGTGATAACAGGTTTAGTTATCGATAATAGGATACCTGAAATAACTTTGAATATTCATATAACTCAGTATCCTTAAGCAAATGGGCAATCAAGTAACTAGCGATAATGGTATTAACTATCGATAGAAGAATGCTTATTTGAATGAAATAGCTAGTATACTGAACTTTTAACTAAAAGAATATGCTAGCGATAATGCTCATGTCTATCGATATAGAATGTTTTAAAATTCCTTAGCTGATAGATTGTCTTTATCTCATTAAGCTAATGGATTAAGCTTGCAATGACATCTGCTATGCATTACATGATTTCTTGTTTAGCTAACAACTCAAGTGCAGGAATTATACTATGCAGTTAGCGATAGTAAAGCATGCTAGCGCTATTGAAAAAGCTGCCATGAAAGTACAGTTGTTGAAAACGTTCAGAATGCGCAGTCTAGTTCACTCTATGCATGAACAGTTGAATATAGGACAGAAGTTTGAATTAGTTGCCAACGGCTATGGTCCTCCAACGTCCATTTTCAAATGGCCACATGAAGCTGAAAGAAGAAGCAAGCTGAGAAGATATAAATAGATCAAGACTTGCTTCTATAAAATAACGATGATGAACAGGGCCTTTACGCAAAATTTGTAGATTACACTGATTAAGAGCTAAACCTAGTGAGCCCAGAAATGAGGAAAGAATGTTGAGTCAAGTAAATCATAAAAAGAGAGCTTGAGTACTTATTGTTCAAATCTGTTAAGCTCTAGGATCGTAATCTCTTCATATATTCCTTTGTACTTAAGTGATTATCACAATCCGTTCATTAAGTGAACTTATTATTTGAAATCCTCTATTGTTTGAGGATGTTCTAAAGCTTGGTGCTTTCAGAACATGGTTGTAATCTTACAGGTTGTAAGTGGGAGTGTTTAGAGAGAAGCTGAACCTATGTTAAGGTTGGCAGGTGATCCCGTGTTGTAAAACCTGTGGTAAAGGCTTCACAAGTGCTCGGCTAAACTTGTGGGTTGTAAAGGCTTCTCTTGTGCCCCGTTTAAACAAGAAGGTAGTTGAAATCTCAGGTGGAGCCTGAGAACTGGATGTAGGTCAGGGTTGACCGAACCATGATAAATTCTGTGTGCATTATCTCTTCCCTTAACTTTCTTAGCTTCCAACATATTTAATTTTGTATACTCTTTAGTGCATCTCATGATTTGAAATACTCTCAGTGATAAACCGAAAAATATTTTAAAGATTGCCTTTACCTGTGATTTGAAAAGAGTTTTTAGGATTTTATTCTATCACCTAATTCACCCCTCTCTTGGGTGACAGCCAGCACTATCACCGTGCACCAAGATTTGGCTCGCCCAACGCTCTGGTAAGTCTGCCTTCCCTATTGCTCCATCGTTGGTCTGTATTGTAAATGGCAAAATGCACAAGAGGGGGGTGAATTGTGCTTTTCAAAATTTAAACTTGAAATACAAAGACAATCCTTTATACTGGTTCGGCCAAACACTGCCTACGTCGAGTTCTCCAACTCCTCGTTGGGTTCCATTAATCACAGGTTTTACAAACCGGGTTCACCTGCCAACCTTTACAAGACAGAGTTTTAGATATCTCTAAACACTCCCCCTTACAAGTTGTAAAACTACAACCCTGTTTTAAAGTCCCAGACTTAAGAACAACCTCAAATAGTAGAGGATTTCAATAGATGAGTTCACTAAATGAACAGATTTTGTTAATCACTGAAGTACAAATGAACTCTCTAAGAGTAATAAAACCTTGAGCTAAAGGTAGGTAAAGATAATGAATGAATGTTCACAGTTTTTGTTCGCTTCTTCATAAATGCTCAAGTCTTGGATTTTATATCTCCTCAGATTTTCCTTTCTCTTTCAGCTTCATGAGACCGTTTGAATGTGTTCGTTGGAAGCTCCTAGCAGTTGGCATTTAATGCTGGTCTTCATCTTAGACATCTTTCTCCTCTTACTTTTCTTGCAGAAGATGAGTTATGAGAGATTGGCTGTGTTTACCAACTACCTGCAACATTGTACTTGTATAGCAGCTTTTTCAGTAGCGCTAACATCTCATGTTATCGCTAGCTTCATAGAGTGAGTCCTGCACTTAGCTTGTTAGCTAAACAAGTATTCATGTGAAGCACAGTAGGTGTTATCGCTAGTAGGATTCATTAGCTCAATGTACACAGATAATATATCACTTATCAGAATGACTAAGTTATCTCAGCAAGTGATTTCATTATCGATAGCTAACCTCATTGTCGCTAGCACCTATGTTATTGATGAGAATGGCAAACGCACAAAGGGGGGTGAATTGTACTTTTGAAATTTGACAAACTAATTAAAGCAACACAGTCTTTATACTGGTTCGGCCAACACTGCCTACGTCCAGTTCTCCAACACCTCGTTGGGTTCCACTAACCACAGGTTTTACAACACAGGTTCACCTGCCAACCTTTACAGAGTTTTAGAATCCCTCTAAACACTCCCCCTTACTACCTGTAAGGTTAGTACCATGTTCTCAAAGCACCAAGCTTTAGAACAACCTCAAACAGTAGAGGATTTCAATAATGAAGTTCATTTAATGAACAGATTATGATAATCACTTAAGTACAAATAAAATCACTGAGAACAATAAATACTAGAAACAGAGAGCAATGAATGTGTTCGTGAATATTCTTTGTTTTTCCGTCGTTTTTCATAAATGCTCAAGTTTTGTATTTATATCTCTTCTCAGATTTGCCATTGTGTTCATCTTCAAAAGGCCGTTTGAATATGGTCGTTGAGAGCTCATAGCCGTTGGCAATTAATGCAGTTTCTTTATCGAAGTTAACTTTCTGCTCTAGCTCCAACTGCTCTTGCGTAGGATGAGCTAAGAGAGATGTAGACTGAGCGCTCTGAGCATCTGTACCAACTGTACTTGCATAGCAGCTTTTTCAGTAGCGCTAGCATGCTTTGCTATCGCTAACTGCATAGTATAATTACTGCACTTGAGCTGTTAGCAAAACAAGTAATCATGTAATGCATAGCAGATGTCATCACAAGCTTAGTCCATTAGCTCAATGTATCAGCTTATCAGTTTGTCTAAGTTATCACAATGAGCATTCTCCTATCGATAGCTAATCTCATTATCGCTAGTTACTTGATCGCTCATTAGCTTAAGGATACTGTGTTATATGAATATTCAAAGTTATTTCAGGTATCCTATTATCGATAACTAGACCTGTTATCGTTAGCTTGTTTAGCTATCTGAGTATTTAAGATATTTCAATAAGTATTCAGATATCAATAGCTAGACTTATTATCGATAGCATCATTTGTTATCTCTAGCTGATTTCATTAGTTCAAAGACTTAGTTCACTTTTTTGCTAGTTGTTTTTCCTTTCATTTATCCATGTTATCAATGAACTTCTAGCGATAGGATATTTCTTAGCGATATTGAAGGACTTAGAGATAGATATTAACTTTGTTATTTCTAAGTCTCAATTTGCTATGGCTCTTTGTCTATTAGCGATAGGGATACATTTAGCTATAGAAATAGTTACTTTAGTTTTCAGCTAAGTTTCCATCAGCTATTGTTGGGCTTTTCATTTGCGATAGTCTTTAGCTCTAGCGATAGTAATCTGTTACCTATTGTTCGTCACCGGCCGCAAGTGCACGGGTTGCGCCAAGTAATAAAGTGATAAGTAAAGTATCGTTCCCACGAGGATTTGGTCCAAAACCCGGTCAAATAATGATTGTCACACTCTCGCCCAATTTGAGTGACACAAATGTTGAGATTGGATATTAACAATGAAAATAAACCTATGCTAAATGAAAATAAAACTATAAACAAGCGATTCTCCAACTTCAAGGATAAAATGGGTCCTAAGATTATCTATCCCCCTTGTACTTCTTAAAACTCAATTAACCTCCCCTCAAAGAAGCTCTCAACGAAACCACGTGCTAATCTAGGGTTCATAGAGTACTTGTAAAAGCTCTCTCAAGTCAAGAACAAGTGTTTAGTCTTATTAATTGCACAATCTCTTGCTACAAGTTAATAAAACCCAATTATCACGCTCCAACCCTAATGTGACTATGCAAGGCTAGCAAGTATATCTTTATCGTACCAATAAAACCATCCATCCATGCAAACTTCAGGTTCTTGCACTATTTTACCCAAGTTCTACACTCAATCTAGCCTTCTCAAGCATCAATCAAGTGAACCCAACATCTAAATGGTGATCAAGCACTTAGAAGCATTAAGAACAGAGTAAAATAAACACATAGATATCATTAATCACAACATAAGAGGAGGAATCAAGAATCAATTCATACAAGGGTTCAAAATAATCCTAGAATATAAGTATTTTAGCTACTCATGTTCTACAACTCCATGGGAGCATATATATACAACATTACAAAACAAAACAAGAGAATAGAATGAAGATGGAAGAGATAAACCAAGAGAGGAAGCCCAAATCTCTTCAAAGCTCCAAGCCCAAGCTCAATCCCCTCCAAACTCCATGCCCTAGTAGAGCAAAACACCCTCAAGAATGCCCAGAAGTCGAAGAATGTCGAGCTCCCTCGAAACCCTAGCTTTTATATCACTTAAATCTGTCAAAAAACGCGCAGCAGAGCATGCAAAATCACGGCGAACTAGCAAAAATAGCGGCAGAGGCAAATGGAGTTCGCCGTGGGTTCGTCGTAGCGAAGTCACGGCGAACTTGGACCTATCTGTAATTTTGGAATTTCGGGGACCTATCTGTAATTTGGGCAATTCGAGGTCCTTTTCTGTAATTTTTATAATTCTTCCAGAAACTTGTATTTTCCCTTTTTTTCTTGAAATTTCAGCTTCTAGCCCCAAATTCTCCCCTTTTTAAGTGTTCTTCTTAATTCGGGATCCCTTGGTTATTGTATCAAAATATTCCTACAATATTTACATAAAACAACATAAGAAACTAACTACTAACTATAAAAAAAATCAAAATCTACCATAAATAAATAATGATGTGCAACCAAAATCAAATGAGTATTTTTCTATCTTGAGTATTCAAAAATTATAAATGATTGAATAAAACCTCAAGGAAAATGTGTTGAAAATACATGAATTCCAAGAGTTATCACCTATCAGATTTTACTTGTTTAATTCAGAGGTAACTTGCACTCTATTTACTTATGTTATCTATTGGGGCCAGTCTTCATCAAAACTTAAGATTCTAACAATTGATAGGCTATTATAGCAACTTATGTGAATGTCTAAGTGTTCCACTTTCGCTAGCCATTTGTGATATCGCTAGAGTCTATATTAGTGCTAGTGTATTTTATTTGCTCATTACTTTGCTTCTTATCAACCATTTGCTATCGATAACTTTCCATATTATCGCTAGTTATCATGTTGTATTTTCTTCTAGCTGTTCCTTTTGAGGTATTAGCGATAGAATCATTTTCTTTCAGTTTATTGCCAAGATTTCATTAGCTAGTATTATCCTTATTTCTTCATTTACTAGCGATAGTATACCTGTTATCCATAGAACCTGATCAACATTTAGATGACTTATGTTTTTCCTTAGTTACTTCCCTAAATTCTTTTCTGACTAAGTTATATTCTTATCTGTTCATTTTACTTATGTTATCTATAGGGTCCAGTCTTCATCAAAACTTAAGATTTCTAACATTCTCCCCCTTTTTAATGATGACAAAACATAAGTAATAAATAAACATGTCAGATAAACTATGTTCAAAAATATGTAAACAATTTAGCACAAATCAGAATCTGTCACTGTAACTCCACAAAAAGGAAATCAGTTTTGGCCATATAAGATGCATATGCAGCATGATTTTCAAAAACTAATGCACCCTCATTGTTAAAGTTATCTCCGGAGGGATTGGACATGAATTCTTCATCTGGGTAGTCAAAGATGGAAGAGTCTGAGTAGAAGAATATGTCTTGATGAAGTTTTTCTAGCTTGGCTTGCTTAGCCTTTTCTTTCTTAGTTCTTGCTATCTCAGCCTTGGCTTGCCCAGGATTTTCAGAAGGATCAGTGATTGTCAGAGCTGAAGGTTCTTTAGCCTTGTGAGTATGAAATCTTCTCTTGTATTTCCATACCCTTTTCCCTCGAGCAATTTCCTTTCTTCTCTTCTCTTCTGCCTTTTCTGCAACTACTTGAGCTTCCCTTTCTATTCTCTCCCTCCTTCTTCCTTCAAAGGCAGCTTTCTTCTCAAGAGCCTCCTTATGCCTTCTCATAGCCTCTTCAAGGGCTTTCTTGTTAGCAGCCTCTTTTTCAACCCTTTTCTTTTCTTCTTTTGACATTCTGCAAGGGCGAGATGGGACTACTTTCTTGTCTTCCTTGGACAGGCTGAGGGCTGGCTTTTTAGGAGTCACCTTTTTAGCTCCCTCCTTCTTTTCCTTAGTAGCTCATTTGGCTCTGGTAGCAGCCTCCTTTGCTTCCTTTATAGCCTTAGCAAATTCTTCTATAATCTCTGCACGAGCTTGCTCAATTTCTTGTGTCATCTTACGAGGAGCTGGCTGTTCAGGAGCTACCTTCTTGATTCTCACAGCCTTTTCCTTGGGAGCCTCAGAAGTATGTTTAGGAATGACTTTGAAAGATACTTCTTCCTTGGCTTTCCTCTTGCTCTTTTCCCTTTTCTTAGCCTCAAACACCGCAGTTTCTGAATAGAGTCTTGAAGCTCATTTCCAGTGTTAGGCTTGGCTGCTGTAATTATCTCCATATTTGCTTCAGGAGGGACGACTGTGACAGGGATAGGCTCAGCATGCAGGACACTAGGAGGGATCCCATGCTTTTGAGCAATCTGAACTACCTTTGCAAAAACATTTTCTTCTGAAGTCTGTGAAGGAGGAGTCTTATGAGCCTCAGACTCCATATAGCTTCTAGCTATGCCCCTGACCATGTCCTCAATTTCTTCAGTATCTTCAATGATTGGACTGGTCTGTTTGGTCTGTTTCTCCCCCTTTTTGTCATCATCACCAGAAGGTGGAGGAGGATTGAGAGATTGGTCAAGGTTAGGAGAGAGTAGAGGAGTGGAGGCAGTGATGTGTGTGGGAATGCTAGCGCTAATAGAAATGTTAGCGATAGTGGCTGGGTTGGTTGAGAGGATTGGTGGATGGCTAGCGCTGGAAGAGGTATGAGGTATAGGAGAGGTGGGAATTTGTGTGTAGGGGCTAGCACTATGAGATGGGTTATCGATAGGAGATTTATGTGGTTCAGGAGGAGTTAGAACTTGGGTGGATTTTGGAGATGGTTTAGGAGAGTGAGGGCTATCGATAGGAGAGGGGCTAGCAATAGGGGTGACTGGAGGGGTTGGGACTTTGTGCTGGGAGTTTGGAGAGAGGTGAGTGTTTTGAGGGAAATTTGGTGGACTAGGAGAAGAAGAAGGAGTAGAAGAGTGATTTGGGGAATGAAGAGGTGGGTGAGAATGATGAAGAGGGGAGTGATGAGGGGATGATGATTTACCTTGAGGGATTATTGGGCTGGAGAGACTCAAGTATTCTTCCAAATTCTTTACTTGAGCCTGAAGCTCCTGGATAGGCTTCAATAACTCCTCTTTCTGTGCCTCCAGAGCAAAATTAAACTCGACAGAGAGCCTGAAGATTATTTCCTCAACTGCTTCCTTGGAGAAAATTGAAGCTTTTATTGCAGCAGGAGGAGGAGGAGGATCTCTCTTGGACTGAGCTTCTTCCTCTGTGGATTCAGGTTGAGCACCAGAAGAAGCAGAGGCATGAGAAGCCTGAGACTGTGAGCTAGAAGTCCCTCTGACTGAGATCCCCCTATCTTTTTCAGGGTGGGGGTGGTTACTTGTTTGCATTTCTTATTCTCTCCATCCCCTAAAGACTTGATCTTGACATATTCCAGTATGAAGGATATCAACTGAGGGTGTGGAAGAGGAGCCTTAGCAGATTTGTCAGACATAAACCTCATCATTTCCATACACACTATTTGTCCTGTATTTAAGGGAATCTTCTGAATGAGATTGGCTAACCAAGGGTTGTCAATCTTGGCAAAACTGTTGAAGTTTCTAGACTTGTGAGTCATGATCCTGGTATACACGTAGTGGAGGATACGGTTGATCACAGGCATATCTGCAGGCTTGTGAGAGTGAGTTTCATAGATTTCAGCTAACTCTTCCTCAGGATACTTCTCAGTCATGTGCCATTTACTGTATTCTTCCCCTGAGATCCTAAGAATTTTGTTGAGTGATTTCCACCCAAAAGCAATACCCCTCTCTCGCACAACAGCTTCTAAGGAGACATCTACGAGTTTCCCCTTTTTATATGCTGGAATTGCTTTCAAACTCGAGTAGAAGGATCTTAGAACATCTTCATTATAGTCATTGTTTATACTGATCTAGTTCTGATAAGGGAGCAACCAGGCATCTAAGTCAAAACCTTGTTGCTTGAAGTACTCCAAATCTACCCATACATCAGCCCTATCTAGGGTTCCTTTTTTTGCGAAGAAGGCGCTTGGTTGTGAAAGAGAGTCTGTTAGATAAGGAATGTCAGAATAGGTCACTTTTTGACGCTTGGGGAGATTCTCAGCAACTTCTTTTGAAAAAGAGACACTCTTCTGGGTACGAGACCTTTTGCTAGCTAATTTGGAAGGAGGATTATCGCTAGAAGTTGCTCCAACATTAGGTACTTTGGTTCTTGCCATTTTAGGGTTTTGAAAATGAATGCTTGAATGCTCAGAGAGTTTTAGAGTAGAAGAGAAAGAGATGTTTCGAAAATGAATGCAAATGCAAGTGATCCAGCTTTCTAAGTTTTAGGGTTTAGGGTTTTACCATTAGTGAAGTACATCAGCTAACGTTTCGCATTCTGACCTGTTAAGTGACTTGCTATCGATAATATGAGCTGCTATCACTAGTAGGCATGATCCCACGCTGAGAAAGTGACTTGCTTATCACTTACTCCTTCCTGTTATCGATAGCTGACTTTGCTATCGATAATGCTCGTGACTAGCGATGGCAATCTTTGCTCTATTCTTAGCTTTGCCTTGCATATGATAGCGATAGTGAACCTCACTATCGATAGGTCAGTCCTGCAAAAACTTAAGATTTGGCACTCTGATGCCTAAGTTAGTGATTAATTTGTATGAATAACATGAAATTGAATTGAGAATATTTCAGAAGTATTTATAACTCGTTTGGGTTTACCATTCCTAATTCTCTTCTGATAAAGATAAATTGGGCTGGCTCAAGAGGTTTGGTAAAGATATCAGCTAGTTGTAAGTTTGTTGAGATGAACTCCACCTTGACATCTTTCTTTTGAACATGATCTCTCAGAAAGTGATGTCTCAAATCAATATGCTTGGTTCTAGAATGATGAACTGGATTTTTGGCCAAGCTTATTGTGCTGGTGTTGTCACAGAGAATAGGCACTTCTGGGAATTCCAAGCCCAGATCTCTAAGTTGATGCTTAAGCCACAACACTTGAGCACAACAACTTGCTGTTGCAATATATTCAGCCTCTAGAGATGAAAGGGAGACACAATTTTGCTTCTTGCTGGCCCATGAGACTAAGCACCCACCTACGAATTGGCATTGACCACTTGTGCTTTTTCTATCTGTCTTATAACCTACATGGTCAGAGTCAGAATAGGCAAGAAGGTACTCTTGAGTTCCCTTAGGATACCACAGCCCAAGCTCTTGAGTCCCTTGCAAATAACGCAAAATTATTTTTACATTAGTTAAGTGGGATTCTTTAGGATTTGCTTGATATCTAGCACACATTCCCACGCTAAATTGAATGTCAGGCCTACTAGCAGTTAGATAGAGTAAGGAACCTATAATTCCTCTATAATGAGATTGACTAACCACTTTGCCTTTAGCATCTGCATCTAGGCTAGCAGAGGTACTCATGGGAGTATCCTCATCCTTAGATTGATCCATCCCAAACTTATTTAGAATCTCCTTACAATACTTAGTTTGGGAGATGAAGATGCCATCTTTCCTTTGCTTTATTTGCAGGCCTAGGAAGAATGTTAATTCTCCCATCATTGACATTTCAAATTCTCCCTGCATCATCTTAGCAAACTCTTCACATAGCTTTTCATTAGTAGCACAAAAAATAATATCATCAACATAAATTTGAACAATAAGCATGTGTTTATCTCTATGCATGATAAATAAGGTAGTGTCTAATTTTCCTCTAGAAAAGCCTTTTTCAATGAGAAATGTGCTAAGTCTCTCATACCAAGCTCTAGGTGCTTGTTTGAGACCATAAAGAGCCTTTTTAAGTTTATAAACATGATCAGACTTAGAGTTTTCTTCAAAACTAGGAGGTTGCTCAACATAAACCTCTTCTTTTATATACCCATTAAGAAAGACACTTTTAACATCCATTTGATAAAGTTTAATATTTTTGATGGATGCAAAAGCTAGCAGAATCCTTATTGCTTCAATTCTTGCAACTAGAGTAAAAGTTTCTTCATAATTAATGCCTTCTTCTTGGTTATATCCTTTGGCAACTAATCTGGCTTTATTTTTGATAATTTGACCAGATTCATCAAGTTTGTTTTTGAAAACCCATTTTGTACCTACAATAGGATGATTTCTTGGTCTAGGTACTAAATCCCAAACTTGATTTCGTGTAAATTGATTAAGTTCTTCTTGCATTGCAACTATCCAGTCACAATCAACAAGAGCTTCATCAACACAGGTTGGTTCAATTTCAGAAATAAAAGCAGAAAACTCTATTTCATTTTGTAGTTGCCTTCTTGTTCTAACTCCTTTTGAAATCTCTCCAATTACTTGTTCAGGAGGATGATGCTTAAGATGTCTTAAGGAAGATTGAAGCTCATTAGCTTTATCTTGATCATCTTCAGCCTCATCTTCAGAACTCACTATCGATGGCTTTGGTGTTATCGATAAAGGAGTTTTTGAAGTGTTTGAAACTTTTCTATCATTTGCTATCGATGGCTCCGGGGCTATTGATAGAGATTGTTTTAAAACTTGAGATTGTCATAGTGTTGTCTTTCTTGAGGAGTTTCATCAAACACTACATGCATTGATTCCTCAACAGTTTGGGTTTTCTTATTGTATACTCTATATGCTTTACTCCTATTTGAATATCCTATGAATATACCAATATCAGACTTAGGATCAAACTTACCCATATTTACCTTTCCATTATTGTGGATGTAACACTTGGATCCAAAGATTCTTAGGTGATTGAGATTCGACTTTCTTCCTTTGTAGAGCTCATATGGAGTCTTCTCTATCCCCTTTCTGATGTAGGCTTTGTTTGAAATGTAACATGCTGTGCTTATTGCATCTGCTCAAAATATTTGAGGCACCTGTTTTTCATTTAGCATGCTTCTTGCCATTTCTGTGAGCACTCTATTCTTCCTCTCCACAACACCATTTTGTTGAGGAGTACGTGGGGCAGAGAAATTGTGTTCAATACCACTATCATCGCACAATTCCATGAACTCTTTGTTTTCAAATTCTCCTCCATGATCAGTTCTGATTGCAACAATCTTGAGGCCTTTTTCATTCTGCAATTTCTTAGCAAGCACACAAAAAGCATCAAAAGTTTCATGTTTCGAGGAAAGAAACATAGTCCAGGTAAATCTTGAGTAGTCATCCACAACTACAAGAGTGTATAAACTTCCACCTAGACTTTTCACTCTTGCTGGCCCAATTAGATCCATATGAATTAGTTCCAATGGCCTTCTTGTGGAGACCGTCTTCTTGATTTTAAAAGAGGACTTTGATTGTTTGCCTCTTTGACAATATTCACAAATTAAATCATGTTTAGTTCTGAAACTAGGAATTCCTATGATCAACTCCTTCTTAACTAGTTTATCAAGTTGTGTGAAGTTCACATGCGCTAGTCTCTTATGCCATAACCAACAAGTTTCATCATTAGAAATAAGACATTTTTCTTCTAATTGTTGGCACAAATCTAAGGTGTATAGATTACCATTTCTATTTGCTTTTAATTTACACTTAGGATTTGTTTTATTTAATTCTAAATCTTTCTTGTCAAGAATAAGACATTCATTAGAGTAAAAAATGACCCAGTTACCATGGTCAGTGCTTTGGCTTACACTTAGTAGGTTGTGGCAGAGACCATCCACTAGGTACACATCCTTGACAGGATCAACTTCACCAATTCTAGTGATTTTCCCACTTTGGTTTCCAACAAAGTTGACTTTGGCTTCTTCTTTTGTCACTAGATTGTTGAATTTGCTGTTGTCACCTATCATATGCCTTGAGCATCCACTACCAATGTACTATTTTTCTTTGTTGGATGCTTTAAGGCACACTTGCATAAATCAACCAGATTTAGGTACCCAAACTTTCTTGGGTCCTTTAGGATTAGTCTTTGCCTCTGAGTTTGTAAAACCCCTAGGCATATAAGTTTCTTTAGGAACCTACTTATATGACCCACTAATTCCATACTTCCTAGGATTACAGGTTGATTGAGTGTGTCCCTTCTTATTACAATAATTACAAAAGCTGTAGGGTGAAGAATATTCAGAAGACTTTCTAAAATATTTTAGATAAGGTTTGACTTTGGGTTCTTCTCATTTCTTTGAACTTCTTTGTTCATATCCTATACCAGTTTTGTTTCTGAAGGCCTTTTGATCCTTTAAAATTATATTTAGCATTTCAGAACCTTTTGTAAACTTTTCAAGGGTATTTGAAAGCTTTTCTTTTTCCTTCAACAGAGTTTTACAACAGGAACAATCTTTAGTATTTATTGTTGAAGGATTAGCTATCGATGGAGGACTCGCTATCGATAGCTCAGCTATGTTGGCTTGTGATAGTGGCTCTTCTATCGATAGTGAAGGAAGAACTCTTGATACAGAAAAGGAAATATTTTTCTTGAGTTCTTTGTTTTCTTTTCTCAAACCTACAACTTCCTTAGCAAGCTTAGTTAGTTCAGTATGCATTTCATTATACATGCTTTGAAGTTCAGAGTAAGTAGGTTCAGAGTCATATACCTCAGTATCACTTAGTTCTTCTTGAGCAACAAGACAAAGATTTGCACTCTCTTCATGATCACTAGCTTCCTCATATGAGCTATCACCCCAGATGGATGATACATATGCTTTCTTTCTTCCAAAGGACTTCTCTTTCTTTTTCTCCTTTTCTTTGAATCTTTGGAGACTTGGACACTCTGCTTTGAAGTGGCCGGGCTTCTTGCATTCAAAGCATACATGAGCTTTTTCTTTCTAGAATCCTTTCTGAAGCTAGGACCTCCCCTTTGGAAACCTCCTCTTCTTTTGAATAATTTCTTAAATTTTCTTACCATGAGAGCCATATCTTCATCATCACTATCCTCTTCATCTTTTTCAGAAGCAGCAAGAGCAAGGGACTTCTTCTTAGGGTTGCTTTGAGCTTCCCTTTGGGCTATCAGAGTTGGCTCATATTCAGCAAGGCTGCCAAACAAGGCAGTGATGGATTTGGTTGATTTACCATGCATCTCTTGGATGGCAGTGACCTTCATAAGCCAATCACCCTTTAATACTTTCAGGATTTTGCTGACTTGTTCTTTTTCTGGAATTTTTCTTCCTAGTGCAGCAAGATTATTGATGAGATGAGTGAATCTGATCTCTAGATCTCTTATCTTTTCTCCATCAATCATTTCAAACTTGTGGAATTCTTCAATGAGCATTTCCACTCTTCTGTCTTTTACTCCTGAAGTTCCTTCATGAGCAATTTGCAGATCCTCCCACATCTCCTTAGCAGTGTCGAGGTGGCTGATTCTAAAGAATTCTGTTTGACTAAGTGCACTCTGGATCATAAGAATGGCCTTGCTGTTTAATTCAAGATTTGTAATATCATCAGGAGTGAATTCATCTTCACTTTTGGGAATGCCCAGACTGTCTTTAAGCACAATGTCACATTCTTCTATGATTTTCCACAACTTATATCCATTTGCCTTAATGTAAATCTTTATCTTGAGTTTCCAGAAGGTATAATGCTTTCCATCAAAGCCAGGGGGTTTGTTGATAGAACTTCCTTCAGGTAATATATTCTCATACGATGCCATTTTAGATCTTTACTTCTCAGATTCGTTGGAATCAAAAGGAGAAGACCCACTCTGATACCAAATGTAAATGGCAAAATGCACAAGAGGGGGGTGAATTATGCTTTTCAAAATTTAAACTTGAAATACAAAGACAATCCTTTATACTGGTTCGGCCAAACACTGCCTACGTCCAGTTCTCCAACTCCTCGTTGGGTTCCACTAATCACAGGTTTTACAAACCGGGTTCACCTGTCAACCTTTACAAGATAGAGTTTTAGATATCTCTAAACACTTCCCCTTACAAGTTGTAAAACTACAACGCTGTTCTAAAGTCCCAGACTTAAGAACAACCTCAAACAGTAGAGGATTTCAATAGATGAGTTCACTAAATGAACAGATTTTGTTAATCACTGAAGTACAAATGAACTCTCTAAGAGTAATAAAACCTTGAGCTGAAGGTAGGTAAAGTTAATGAATGAATGTTTACAGTTTTTGTTCGCTTCTTCATAAATGCTCAAGTCTTGGATTTTATATCTCCTCAGATTTTCCTTTCTCTTTCAGCTTCATGAGACCGTTTGAATGTGTTCGTTGGAAGCTCCTAGCAGTTGGCATTTAATGCTGGTCTTCATCTTAGACATCTTTCTCCTCTTACTTCATTTAATTCTTGCAGAAGATGAGTTATGAGAGATAGGCTGTGTTTACCAACTACCTGCAACATTGTACTTGTATAGCAGCTTTTTCAGTAGCGTTAACATCTCATGTTATCGCTAGCTTCATAGAGTGATTCTTACACTTAGATTGCGTGAGGTGCTTAAATTGTATAACCTGAAAGCGTGATACGGTTGGAGTGATGCAAGTTTCACCGCTTTGCTATCCGCTCTACGAGATGTACTCCCAGAAAGGAAAGTACTCCCCTCGAAAACATACGAGGCAAAGCAAATTCTCCGGTTGACCGGTATGAAATATGAGAAAATACATGCATGTCCCAACGACTGTATTTTATTCTGGAACCAGTATGCGTCGTTGGAGAAGTGTCCTAAATGCAGCACATCTTGGTGTAGAATGAAAGGTAAGAGTCCATCTAAAGTCTTGTGGTACTTTCCGATCATTCCAAGATTTAAGCGCATGTACAGTAATGCGGATGTTGCAAGACTTTTGACATGGCACGCTGATGAGAGGATTCAAGACATCAAGCTTAGGCACCCCGCAGATGCCTCTCAATGGAAAAAAATTGATTACGAGTACCCTGAGTTCGGTGAAGAACCAAGAAACCTACGGCTTGCATTGGCAACCGATGGAATCAATCCGCATGGAGTTCAGAGTAGTACTCACAGCACATGGCCGGTGATTCTGATGATATATAACCTCCCCCCAAATTTAATCGTGAAATGCAAGTTTATGATGCTTTCCTTGCTTATTTCCGGGCCTAAACAGCCCATCAATGATATAGACGTGTACTTGGATCCTTTGATTGAAGACTTGAAGCATATGTGCGATTTGGGTAAGATGGTTTTTGATGGCTGTAAGGAAAAAAGTTTCAAATTGAGGGCCATGTTGTTTGGCACGATAAATGATTTCCCAGCGTATGGTAATTTGTCTGGATACAGCATCAAAGGATATGGTGCGTGCCCTATATGTGAAGATGATACCCATTCGATGCGACTGGATCACTGTAGGAAAAATGTTTACATGAGACATCGAAGGTTCTTGCAGTTAAGGCATCGTTGGCGGAGGTGGAAGAAGGCATTTAACAGGAGCTCAGAAGAAGGTAAGCTACGAGAATATTGACTGGGGAAGACATTCTTGAAAAGGTGAATGCGGTGGAGAATGATTTTGGAAAGCCTTTTACTAAAAATGTATTGACAAGTGGCTGGAAGAAGAGGTCCATATTCTTTGAACTCCCGTATTGGAAGTCCTTATATGTCAGGCACTTTCTTGATGTGATGCATATTGAAAAAAACATCTGTGATAACCTAATTGGCACGTTACTAAATATGTAAGGAAAAAGTAAGGATGGCGTCAATTCAAGGTTAGATATGCTCAAGTTGGGAATAAGACAAGAGTTGGCACCTGTTGAGAAGGGATACCGCACTTATTTACCTCTAGCTGCTTACACCCTTTCGAGGAAAGAGAAAAGATCATTTTGTGAGTTTCTGAGTGGAATCAAAGTTCCAGAGGGCTACTCCTCAAATGTAAAGAACCTTGTATCCGTGAAAGAGTTGAAGTTGAAGAACCTGAAATCTCATGATTGCCACGTCCTGATGCAAAATTTCTTACCGGTTGGCATATGAAGCATTTTACCCAAGAAACTGCGGAGCACGATCACCAGACTTTGTATGTTCTTCAAGCTCATTTGTAGTAAAGTGGTTGATACAATGAAGTTGCAGGATTTGTAGAGGCAGATCGTTTATACCCTGTGTGAACTTGAAATGTATTCCCTCTTCATTCTTTGACATCATGGTTCACCTTACTGTACACTTGGTCAAAGAGGTTCAACTGTACGGCCCAGTCTATTTGAGATGGATGTACCCCGATTGAGCGGTTCATGAAATTGTTAAAGGGGTATGTCAAAAACAGATATCGACCAGAGGGTTATATTGCTGAATGATACATCGTTGAAGAAGCGAGTGATTTGTGTGCCGATTACTTATCAAATGTTGAACTTGTTGGCTTGCCGAAGTCTCGTCACGATGGGCGATTAACGGGGAAAGGAATAAGTGGGTTCAAGCTATTACACATTTCGAATAAAGAAAACGATTTGGCGCACTTGTACATTCTTCACAACACTCCTGAGGTTGAACCATTCGTTGAAGAACACAAAAATCTCCTTCGTGAAATACACGATGATAGAAATGATAGTTTGATCACAAAGGAGCACAACAAACATTTCATTAGATGGTTCAATGCACATATTTGTCAGCAGGTTGATCTTAATGCCGGATCGGTTGGTGAAAGATTGTTCTAGCTGTCGAAAGGACCGGGTTTTCACGCATTTTCTTATACCGGCTATGCAATCAATGGTTACACATTCTATACAAAAGGCCAGGTTGAAAAAAGCACCATGCAAAATAGTGGAGTCACGCTTGTTGCCGAGGGATGGCATATATCCAGTGCAAGAGATACAAATCCCATATATGCGCAGATGGCATACTTTGGTGTGATTGATTGCATTTGGGAGTTAGATTACACCATGTTCAGAGTTCCCGTGTACCGGTGTCAGTGGATTAACAACCACAGTGGACGGCGGTTAGATGAATTTGGGTTTATATCGATCGACCTTTCTAAAATTGGATATAAGGATGATCCTTACATTCTACCTTCTCAAGCAGCACAAGTGTTTTACGTTGCGGATCTTTCTAAGAAGAATTGCTCAGTTGTCATGCAGTCGAACAATAATTATTCTGAACAAGTTGATGATGAAAGTAGTGATGATGATATGAATGTGATAGAAGATGTTCCTTCCTTTGAGACATTACTGTCAGAAGACTTTGATGCAGACGGGTATGATGACGAAGATGAGCCCATTTATGTAAGACATGATCATGAAGAAGGCATTTGGGTAAACACAACCCTAAATCCAACAAAAAAGAGGAAGTAGACAATTGTAGACAATATAACAAGGAGGAAAAAGAGGCGAAAGCCCTCTGTTTGTATGTATTTATGTTTTACACTATGAATTATTTCATTTAATTCGCATACACTTAGCATGATTTTATGTATATGCACTAAAATCATGTCTTGTCTACTTTTTTTTCAGGAGAATGGATCCCCATAGTGACCAGGAGGAAGAAGAACAACCTAGTAACCAGGTAGATATCGCTGAAGGTAGAGCAAGACATGAGGCTAATGTTGTTCATTGTAGGACCCTTATGCGCAAACTCCTCACACGCAGAGCTCAGGGAGTAAAGACAAGCCTTAAATGGAACGACAATAACTAAGCTACGGGAAAGTCGGTGAAGCTCCTCTCAGGGTACATTGGGCGCACTGTTCGGGACAAAATCCCTATTACTATTACAGGTTAGAGAAAAGCAGGCGACAAACATGCGGAGGTTTGGTTAGAGATTCAGGTAAGCTACATTTTTACAATTAATGGCATATATGTCATCATAAGCATGTTTGGTTTGCAAAATTTACCCCAAATGGTTTCATTTTCGGAGAATTAATTCGTTGGCTATTATGGAAGGTTTAAAAGACTATGTTCATTTTTATAAATGATAAATGAGCTAATATATTGGATTTTTAAAGTGAATCATATTATGATTATGTGTAATTGTAAAATGGATTCATATAGAGAGTGATTTCTTCTAATGCTTGTTATATGATGATCTAAAGAGATATGAAATGAAGGTTTTAAGTGATAGAAGTTAATATGGAATGTTATCTGAGTTCTTGTTTAAATATATGCTGCCTCATATTTCCTTGAGGTAGAGTTTTAAATGTATTGAATTGACTCTCGCATGGATAGTATCGTTTGAAGTGAACTTTGGTTTATATTTTTAAGGAATATTGATTTAGAGTTAATAACTGACTAATATTTGAGAATGGCAAACGCACAAGAGGAGGGGTGAATTGTGCTTTTGAAATTTGACAAACTAATTAAAGCAACACAGTCTTTATACTAGTTCGGCCAACACTGCCTAAATCCAGTTCTCCAACACCTCGTTGGGTTCCACTAACCACAGGTTTTACAACATAGGTTCACCTGCCAACCTTTACAGAGTTTTAGTATCCCTCTAAACACTCCCCCTTACTACCTGTAAGGTTAGTACCCTGTTCTCAAAGCACCAAGCTTTAGAACAACCTCAAACAGGAGAGGATTTCAACAATAAAGTTCACTTAATGAACAGATTATGATAATCACCTAGGTACAAATAAAATCACTAAGAACAATAAATACTAAAAACAGAGAGCAATGAATGTGTTCGTGAATATTCTTTGTTTTTCGTCAGTCCTTCATAAATGCTCAAGTTCTGTATTTAAAGCTCTTCTTAGACTTTCCATTGCGTTCATGAGGCCGTTTGAATATGGTTGTTGAGAGCTCATAGCCGTTGGCATTTAATGCAATTTCTTCATCGAGGTTAACTTTCTACTCTAGCTTATGAATGTGTTCGTGAATATTCTTTGTTTTTCGTCAGTCCTTCATAAATGCTCAAGTTCTGTATTTAAATCTCTTCTCAGATTTTCCATTGCGTTCATGAGGCCGTTTGAATATGGTCGTTGAGAGCTCATAGCCGTTGGCATTTAATGCAGTTTCTTCATCGAGGTTAACTTTTTGCTCTAGCTTCAACTGCTCTTACGAAGGGTGAGCTAAGAGAGATGTAGACTGAGCGTTCTTAGCATCTGTACCAACTGTATTTTCATAGCAGCTTTTTCAGTAGCGCTAGCATGCTTTGCTATTGCTAACTGCATAGTATAATTCCTGCACTTGAGCTGTTAGCTAAACAAGTAATCATGTAATGCACAGCAGATGCTATCACAAGCTTAGTCTATTAGCTCAATGAATCAGCCTATCAGTTTGTTATCACAATGAGCATCCTTCTATCGATAGCTAGGTGAGTTATTGCTAATGACCTTTGTTATCGCAAGTTTGTTTAGCTATCTGAGTTATGTTATTTCCTCAAGTATTTAGATATCGATAATTAATCCTGTTATTGATAGCAACTTATGATATCGCTAGCTGATTCCATTAGCTCAAGGTCTTGGTTTATATTTCTGCTAGTTGTTCTTTCTTTCATTTATCCATGTTCTCAATGAACTTCTAGCGATAGGATGTTTCTGAAGAGCACCGAACTTCTCTCTCGAGTGTGTGTGCGTGTAGCGCGCCCTTGGGTCCGCTCTTCAAGAAAATAAGAACCAAGGGGATAGTGGAAGCTAACCCCCGGGTGTCGTTCGCTTGAGGAGCCTAACGCAAAAGGTGTCCTAGTAGCTAAGATGCAAACTAACAAAAGCGAGTAAGAAGTATTGTATTTGGTTTTTGATTTAGAAAAGATGCAAAAGGTTTGATATGTTCAAAAGTAAAATAAAATAAGATAAAAATGAGATTTGGAGGGGGATGATGATGGAATCATTCTTGATAAATGGAAACCTTGGGATTCATTGCTTCTAAAGGTTTTTAGGGAGTTTTGTTGATTTTCGAAAGACCCCTAGAGGAACCCCTCTAGGCTAGGCTTAGGTTAACTTAATTAATGCCGGAACCCCGCACATTACTTAATTTAACCTAAGTTGATTTAGTTCAAAATCAATATGAATTTGCTAATCGTAAAGCTCCTAATCCAACAACAGGGACCCCGAGTTGCCACTTAATTAATCCTAGAGTTTAATCGATTACTGGAACCCCACATAATAAATCAAGACTCTAGAATTGAAGTCCAATGCCACTCATGCAATTTGACAAATTCAAGAACTAACCAATCATGTAAGACTTTAAATCCACAATTTGGGTCACCCCACAATTGCACTTGATTTCTCAATTAACCCTAACTCATTGATGGCCACCCAAACAAAGATTAAGGTTGAAAAGAGTAATTACCCAATGTCTAAACACAATTAATCAATTCATATGCCATTCCATTCATGCAAAACCACTTAACACTTTTGATCCACTAACCAAGCCACCTTGCATTAGCACATAATTTTCACTAAGAGAATAACAAAATCATGAACCCATAAATTTCATCAAACTCAAAGTTAATATAGCACAATGTCAAGTATTCAACAAGAAAGAAACAACATAAAATAGTTTCCAACCCTTATACAACATATAGAAATGAAGAACACAACCAAATGTTATAAATATACTCCTAGAACCCTAGAAAAGCATAAATACAACAAGAGGAAGAAGGATTAGAACTAAAACTCCCATATTCAAGCTTCAAGCTCATCCCTTGGCTCCCATCACCAAGAATGGTGGAGCCTAGCTGCTGTCCTCCAAGAAGAAAACACCAACAAGGAGTGGAGGTTGAGGAACCATGGAGGATTTGAAGGAAGAAGGTGGAAGATAGAAGATGGAGATGAGAGGAAAATGAGAGGCTAGGGTTTGGGACTCCGAAATCTGCCCTAAGGGGGTGTGTATTTCGTGTTTTATGCCCCCCAAGTCGGGTCAAGTGAGTGGGGTTCAAGTTGGATCCGAATCAGGCCCAAAAACGCGACTGATATCTGCAGAATTCGCGCAGTTCGCCGTGGACTTTGCCGCGGCGAACTCATGTGGCCTCTGTTTCTTCTGGCTTTTTCGCCGTCAATTCTCTGCGGCGAAGCCGCGGCGAGGTCACTTTGTTTCTGCTCTTTTGTTTTGCCTTCTTCTTCATCCCGGGTCCAATCTTTTGGTCCTGAACGACCCTACAAGTGAAAACAAGAGTAAACAAGGATCAAATAGCCCTATAAACCAATTCATACAAATTAATCTACAATTATGGCTAATTAACCCTAATCGAACACTAATTTCAACTAAGAGTCTAAGTTCTACATTAAGCATTATTGGACCAATATCGCATCTCAATCATGTTAATTTTCTCAATTTAGGCATATAAAAACCATACAAATCAGAGATTTGTCAGTTTCCTAGCGATAGTGAATGACTTAGCGATAGATATTAACTTTGTTATTTCTATGTCTTCATTTGCTATTCCTTTCTATCTATTAGCGATAGGAATACACTTAGCGATAAAGGATTTTATTTTAGTGTTCTGCTAAGTTTCCATCAGCTATTGTTGGGCGTTTCATTTGCGATAGTCTTCAGCTCTAGCGATAGTGATCTGTTACCTATCATATTTTACTTGTTAAATTCAAATTAAAGGTAACTTACGCTCTATTTACTTATGTTATCTATAGGGCCAGTCCTCATCAAAACTTAAGATTCTAACAATATTAATACTTTGTCAATGTGTAGTTATTAACCTCATGAAATTCATGCCATTTTAGCATATTTTTCTATAGTTCTTACACTTTTTAGGTGGATTTATACGTATTTTGATGTACACATGATAGAAAAATGTGCCAAGTTGATATTTGGGTTAAAGTCATTGAATTCTTGATTTAAATGTGAATATTTTACCATCTTTTTTTATCAACTTTGGCTTGTGAAGATTTCATTGCTTGTTAGGTTGTGGGAGCCAATCAATTAACCCACATTTGAGTTGTATTTGAAGCTGAAATCAAGGAGCAAGAAGTGGAAAAGAAGATTTAAAGCAACCAAGAAAGCTGAAAAGAGAAGTTGCAGAAAGTTATTGGCCACAGCCAAAAGCATAAGCAAAATTCCTAGCCACAGCCAAATCCTAAAAAATTCCAGGTAGAGAGTTGTTGGCTGCAGCTAACCAGTGCAGGCAAAAATCTTGGCCGTGGCCAAAAATAGTGACAGACTGCACAGTGAAAAATTTTGCTCGAAAATAGGGTTATAAAACACCCCAAAAACACACTAAAACACATTCTTTTGACTTGGGCTTTCTTTGGAGGCTATTTGGGAGCATTTCTAAGCTAGGGTTTGAATATTTTCAAGGAGATTCAAGTGGAGATTGAAGATTTGAAGAGATTCAAACTCATTTCCCTTGGTTTTTCTTGTTCTTCTCTCTTTCTTCTCTGAAATTTCTCCATGGCTGTTCATATTTTTTAGATTTGTACATTCTTATCCATGAGTGGCTAAACTTCCATTCTAGGATTATTTTGAACCTTTGTATGGATTAAAGACTTGATTCTTCCTCTCTTTTGGTAGTATATATGTGTTGATTTTATTATTCTCTTCATGGTTCTAAGTGTTTGGCCACCATTTAGTTTGATTTGTTCATGTGGGTTTGACTTGAGAGAGCTAATCCATGTGTAGAACTTGGTTAAAATCATGCTTGACTTGAAATTTACATGATAAATGGAAAGTTTGTTGGTAAAATAGAGATATCTTTACTAACCTTGCATTGTCACATTAGGGTTGGTTTTCAAAGGGGATTTTCATTATTTGTAGCAAGAGATTGTGCATTTTAATGAAAAGATAAACTTGATTTTGACTTGAGAGAGCTTAGTTAAGTGCATATGAACCCTAGACAAATACATATACTCTTGAAAAATTCCATTTGAGAGGGAGTTCTTCATGTCTTATGAGATGGAAAGGGGATAAATAATCCTAGACCCCATTTAATCCTTTAAGTCAAAAGAACCATTGTTTTTATCACTTTCTAGTTTTATAAAAATAGATTTCAAACTTTTATTGCACAACCCAAAAATATTTTCTTAGTTCAACTTGATCGAAATCACTTAATCTTTTGCTTGGTCAAGATTTTAGTCCAAATCTCCGTGGGAACGACATTTTATACTACTTGCGATCGGTACACTTGTGGTTAACGCTTGACAGCGAACAGTAGCTTCTGTTCAAGGAGTAAGGATGATTGATGGTTATTATACATGATTGATATAAGTAATGTAAATAAGGAATACAGTACTACAAGTTTAAACCGAATCTTTGGACATAAGTGATTTATCTAGTGAGGAGATTATGGAAATCTTGATACACTTGCCTGAGATGCTAATGTTTAAAAATGTAAGTGTGTGGTATTTTTGCAATGTTAAGCTGTTTGGAGATTCAAAGTCTTGATGTTTGACCCTTGAAGTGTTGTTATAAGTATGCATGTATGAGTGTATCCGTTGTACAACTTGTGAAGTTATGATATAAATTTGAAGTGGCATTGAAGGTGGAATTGATGTGATATTATGAATTGAGGAACTTAATTATCAAACATTGAGAATAAGAAAGATTAATTGGAATAGAATAATTAAAAGTGACCTTTTGATCTTAAATGGCCAAGGTTATAATGCTTCACATATATAAAGAATTGGGGTGGCATCAAGTATCTAGGATTCGTGAGAAACGCTGGATAATTATATAGGAGTATAGGTATTAATTTCTTATTTATATATTACATGTAAATAGGTCTTGATAGTGGCTTAAGTTGATGAGGTCAGTGGAAAGGAAAGGAGCATACTCAGGATTGAGTTCTAGTATTACAGGTAGCAGTTTAATTCATGATATAAATTTTTATATATAATTTTGTAATATCTGTTGCAATTAAATGGGCATTATTATTCCTGTCATGTTATTTATGGAGTACTCCAAGGCTTAGGTGGGTCGTACCCCTTTGCCAGTTAAACTTATATAACTGTGAGAATTGCCCCGAAATTTTATAGCGTGACCGGCACGAAGTTTAAGGTCACTTCACTTCGTAAGCCTTTTAAAGCTAAAATTTTATTTTACAACCAGCAAAACATACTTCATAAAAATACTTCTCAATTGATATTATAATGGTGATACATTGAAGTTTGCACAAATATTATATAAAAAAAAAAATCTTGCACTTTGGATTTCTCATAGATTGTTTTTTTACAACACTCAATCAATGAAATTCTGTAAAATATTATACCTTGTCTTTTAACATAAACATAAATATGAGAATGAGGAAATGACATCATATCTACATTTTTTTCCAGCTTTTATTTATAACAAAGGATAATTCAAAGTATTATTAAATCAACTTTAAAATCTTTTAATAATATCAAATAATAATGACAACATTTCTTTTTCTAAAACCTTGCTGAATCAAAGGAGCAGACACAAAACAATTTACAAGCGCAGCGCTAGGCCACGAATGACAAGTGCAACCCGAAGGTCATGAATCACAAGCGCAACCCGAAGGTCACGAATCACAAGAACAGCTTAATGCCACGAATCACAAGCGCAACCCGAAGGTCACGAATCACAAGCGTAGCTCAAGGCCACGAATAACAAGCGCTTTGTGTCTAGCTCCTTTACCAATAGTGCACAAATCCTCATGATAAATTGTTTCTCTCTAATTGTGAAAATCGCTAATCCCTTATGGAAACCGGATATTGTAAATGAAATTTTGAAAATCATGTATAATCCTTATCTAGAAAATTCATTCAATAAACACTGTAACTATATAAAAAAAATAAAAAAAGAAATAAAACCCCATTTCAGGCTTACATGAACATGAGCGAAATACATGAAATGCTCAAATAATTGCAAAAATCAAGACATCAAATCATCACAGACGTACGCCCGAAAATTGGACCTTATCATTGAATAGTCTAAATCAATCCCATTTACTATTTATATTGAATATATATCATTCATGTGGTCAAAGACAATATAAACATAATGTACTCATAGCTTTCCCCATATCTAAATGTTACAAAGGAAACATAACGATTGCTTATGTACCAATAAACTTGACAATTGAAAACATACTCATTCCAACCACTTATTACATAAAAGACTCACATAGTTCGATGTATACCCAATCCCATCCTCATCATAACCATCTTTCATCTCACTTATAATTGTACTTTCTCTCATCTACTTTATCAAACACTTAATGTGCACTCAATCTATCCTTCTTAAAGAGTATTCATCCATCTATTACAGTTACTTAATCTTCACACATTTCAATTATAAGCCAGTTTCTATTTAACTACAAAACCCAAAGAACAGCATAATTTCCAAATTTGTCAAAATGATAATCAATAAGAACAACCAAGCATCACCAACCCAAAAAAAAAAAAAAAAAAAAAAGGACCGGAAGATGTAACTTTATCTGTCCTTCTTTTCTTGCTGTTTTTTTTTTTCTTTTTGGGCCAAGACCTTGCTCTGTTTTTCTCCCGATTCAAAGCATCAAAGAACCGAAAATAATAAGCTCTATTAAGGAGCCATTCACCAAACTGGTAGACATCCCAGAAGAGGATAGCAAGACTATAGTCACACACAAAAATACAAATGATACACAATTGGGAAGAGAGGACATACATCTTTGAAGAGAAAAAATTTAATAGCTACCTCATTCTGTTCATAAAAAAAAAATCCAATGATGTAAGAGAACTAAGTTTGATGGTACCCAAACCCACCACCCACGCAATGAGAAAACAAGAATAAAGAATAAAACATTTTTTAAAACAAAACAATGGACAAGAATAAGAAAGAAGAGACGACATAGTTATTGGCTCACTCCACCCATCGCTAAGGGAACAGAGGCTGGAGAGCCTTCTTTGATTTTTATTTTTTTTTATTCCTAGACTGCAGGAATAGGAAGAAGCATAGAAGGAATAGAACCACCGACCTTCCACCTTCATATGGCTCCTCAATGAGATAGGATTTCCGGATTTTTTTTTTCAGGTGTTCGCCGACGTAGAATATATGGAGGGAAGGATGAGAAGGAGCGTCTCCAAAAAAAAAAAAAAAAAAAATTCTAATGGAGCATCTATTAATTATTTCTTTTATTTCTTTATCTATAAAAAAAAACCAACCATTTGCATGCATTTCCCCTTTCTAGTTTTATTTTATAATCTTGTAATACATTTGGTAAAATAGAAGGAATATGAACAGGTTTTATACAAAGATCTTTTGCTTATCTTACAATCAATTGAAAGGAAAAACAAATTAAAAAACATAAATAAATGAATAAATTTAATCCAATAATCATAAAACATCCTTAAGTTGGAACTAGTTTATTCCAAAATATTCACTTATTTAGTTGCTCACTTTATACTTGCGGGCCAAAAGCCCAAAATGTTGGAAATCCTAATCCAATATGACAACAACAAACAATCAGGACATCAATCATCTTGTGTTACAATTTAACAAGACTTAATTAAAGTTCTAATTAAGGATGTAATGATTATTTCATATTATTTTCAAGCCATAAGAAAAAGATAAAATGTTAACTAAGAATTAGATAATAATCCTATTTTATTCTTAGGGTCGTTACATAATAACCTTGAGGGTTAGTTTCATAACTTTGAGGGTTATAATTTGACTTCTATAACTGTGAGGGATATACATAACCGTGAGGTTTATAATTTAGTTTCTATAGCTGTGAGGGCTATACATAGCCGTGAGGGCTGTAATATCCCAAAAATCTCAATAGCTCTAAAGTAGCTATTTGAGTATATCATTAAGGAAGTCAGTAGAAGTTAATTTGGGCCTCATGAAAATAGAGTTATTTTGATATTCTAAAAGTGGGATTATTAATTAAATTAAGGACCCAAAATAGTTAGAGTTTGTAAAACTAGCTAGTAAAAAAAAGATTAGCGTATAGGACATGTAGAACAAGCTTGGAAGGAAAGATTAAAGTATAAAGCCTTGATAAGAAAGCTTGTGATTTATATTTCTAAGTCCTTAATTGCACATTTAGTTAGAAGATTAGCACTAAAATAAATTGGGCATAAATATTATTACCACATCTTCTTTTATTCAAGAAATACCACATTAAAGTTTGCAAGAAAATTTTAGTGGTACTTATGTGGCAATGATTTTATTTGTACAATGGACTTAACAAGTCAAATATATAATAAGGAATCAGGTTTTAAGAAAAATCATGTACATGTGTCAATTCTTTTCCAAGGAGCACACCTACTTTCTCTATAAGTAAAATTGCCTAAATAAAAATATTAAGAGAAAGAAAGATAACATGCATGCAGGAAGCTTCTCTTGAAAGTTTTAAATGAATTATTGAAGAAGCCCTCTTACATGAAGCTATACGTATTCCCCACACTCCAAATGAGTGATCCTAGTGGTCTTCAAATGCCTACACATTTCAACAAGTTTCTACAAACTTCTTTCACAAGTGCCAAAGCAACTTGGTCACCAAGTTGTTATTGTTGGCTTATTGGAGAAGCCATTTTCATTTGATACAACCACACAACGTGGCAATCCCATCCAAAGTACAACCATCCTTCCTCCATTACCCATGTCAAGGAAGAAGCCAAAACTTGCTCTCCAAGTTGAGTAATGTTATAAAAAGAGATTAAGAGAGCATAAGGAAAGAGAAGAGTGGATGGTTGGGCTGAGTGAAAAGAGAAAGAGATACAAAAAAAGAAAGAGGAAAAGAGAAAGAGGAAGAAAAATAGAGAAAGAATGAGGCCTAGCTAAAAAGAGTTATAATAGAAAGTTATCTTTAAGTTCTTGGTAAGTATATTCTTATCTCCCTACTTTCAATTTTATACAATTCTATATTAAGACTTGAATAGTGTAGAAGTAATTTTAAATGTGAGAAGAAAGCATTTATATGCTTACCAGGAATAAAGGCATTAAGTTATAGCATGTACTAAATAATAGAAGAAGATTTGATTTGTGGTTAAAAAATTAGGAATGGAATTTTAATGGGTATGGCCAAAATTTTTAAGTGATAATGTAGGAAAATGAGTCATCCTAGTGGTCTTCAAAAGCCTACACATTTCAATAAGTTTCCACAAACTTCTTTCACAAGTACCAAAGCAACTTTGTCACCAAGTTGTTATTTTTGGCTTATTGGAACAGCCACACAACGTGCAATTCCATCCAAAGTACACCCATCCTTCCTCTATTACCCATGTCAAGGAAGAAGCCAAAACTTGCTCTCCAAGTTTAGCAATGTTATAAAAAGAGATTAAGGGAGCATAAGAAAAGAGTAGAGTGGACGGTTGGGCTGAGATTAAAGAGAAAGAGAAACAGAAAAAGAAAGAGGGAAAGAGAAAGAGAAAGAGGAAGAAAAATAGAGAAAGAAGGAGGCCTAACTAAAAGGAGTTATAATAGAAAGTTATCTTTAAACTCTTGGTAAGTATATTCTTATCTCCCTACTTTTCAATTTTATGCAATTCTATATTAAGACTTGAATCTGTAGAAGTAATTTTAAATGGGAGAAGAAAGCGTTCATATGCTTACTAGGAATAAAGGCCTTAAGTTATAGCATGTACTAAATAGAAGAAGATTTGATTTGTGGTTAAAAAATTAGGAATGGAATTTTAATGGGTACGGCCAAAATTTTTAAGTGATAATGTAGGAAAATGAGTCATCCTAATGGTCTTCAAATGCCTACACATTTCAATAAGTTTCCACAAACTTCTTTCACAAGTGCCAAAGCAACTTTGTCACAAAGTTGTTATTTTTGGCTTATTGGAGAAGCCATTTTCATTTGATACAGCCACACAACGTGGCAATCCCATCCAAAGTACACCCATCCTTCCTCCATTACCCATGTCAAGGAAGAAGCCAAAACTTGCTCTCCAAGTTGAGTAATGTTATAAAAAGAGATTAAGAGAGCATAAGGAAAGAGAAGAGTGGACGGGTTGGGCTGAGTTAAAAGAGAAAGAGATACAAAAAAAGAAAGAGGAAAAGAGAAAGAGAAAGAGGAAGAAAAATAGAGAAAGAAGGAGGCCTAACTAAAAGGAGTTATAATAGAAAGTTATCTTTAAGCTCTTGGTAAGTATATTCTTATCTCCCTACTTTCAATTTTATACAATTCTATATTAAGACTTGAATCTGTAGAAGTAATTTTAAATGGGAGAAGAAAGCGTTCATATGCTTACCAGGAATAAAGGCCTTAAGTTATAACATGTACTAAATAGAAGAAGATTTGATTTGTGGTTAAAAAATTAGGAATGGAATTTTAATGGGTATGGCCGAAATTTTTAAGTGATAATGTAGGAAAATGAGTCATCCTAATGGTCTTCACATGCCTACATATTTCAATAAGTTTCCACAAACTTCTTTCACAAGTGCCAAAGCAACTTTGTCACCACGTTGTTATTTTTGGCTTATTGGAGAAGCCATTTTCATTTTATACAGCCACACAACGTGCAATCCCATCCAAAGTACACCCATCCTTCCTCCATTACCCATGTCAAGGAAGAAGCCAAAACTTGCTCTCCAAGTTGAGCAATGTTATAAAAAGAAATTAAGGGAGCATAAGGAAAGAGTAGAGTGGACGGTTGGGCTAAGATTAAAGAGAAAGAAAAACAGAAAAAGAAAGAGGAAAAGAGAAAGAGAAAGAGAAAGAGGAAGAAAAATAGAGAAAGAAGGAGGCCTAGCTAAAAGAAGTTATAATAGAAAGTTATCTTTAAGCTCTTGGTAAGTATATTCTCATCTCCCTATTTTCAATTTTATGCAATTCTATATTAAGACTTGAATCTGTAGAAGTAATTTTAAATATGAGAAGAAAGCGTTCATATGCTTACCAGGAATAAAGGCCTCAAGTTATAGCATGTACTAAATAGAAGAAGATTTGATTTGTGGTTAAAAAGTTAGGAATGGAATTTTAATGGGTATGGCCGAAATTTTTAAGTGATAATGTAGGAAAAAATTGGTCATATGCACAAAATATTAATCTCCTTACTTGTACCTATTAATGTTAGGGATTGATCTGCAATCAATTTTGCAGGGAGGAAATAAGAGAGGAAGTGCTGTAGAAAAAGACTCTGCTAGAGGTAGCTTTAATCTGCAATTTTATATATTTTGTTTTGGTTGCATGTTTGTTTTTACCATTTATTCTGCAGTAGATATGAGAATATGTAATATGCTTACTTAGTTTTTGCCATAATCATGTGTGAAATAGCTCCAGTTACAGTTTACAATTTACAGTTTTGTAAGATATTATTCTCATTGGTATGTTTTGCATTATATACTAATTTGAGGAGTTGCTAAAAAATAGGATTCATAAGACCTAGTATTTCTCCATGGTAAGGAGTTTAATATGGGATTTTTATCATGCTAAACATGGACGTTAAAATTTTTATTACTCACCGGCCACTACCAAACATGATTGGTGTCTAAAATTGCAGCTCGCTTTTTATTTGTGCTCACTGGCCATCTAAGTACATTTGGAGCATTAATCATCAATGTTTCAATTCAAAAATTATGAGATATTGTTTCAGGGGGCATTTTTTTTATAAAAAAGTATCATCAATGTTCATAAATATTTTTCACTGTGCCTTGATATATTTAATAAAGAATGGAGTGGTGAGAGATTCATCGAGGTGTGCAAGTAATTAATTTGTGGTTTTATACTATAACATCTTTTCCTGGATATTAATATAATAAAATAAATTGACTTTTTATTAACAAAACGGGTGTGTGGTTGCTCTAAGATAATAGTAGAAGATACCATTTGAAATTGAAAATTATATATCGATCATGTCGTTATTGCTTGTTTTTTTTTTTAAATGAAAGTATGATACTTTAATGAGTTAATTCCTGGGCATAGCTTCTCTAACCTAGGTTTCTATCCAAAGGTAGGTTTGAATAAATAGCACATAAATATGAGACAAAATTGGAAAAAACACTTTTTTCCCCTTAAATCCATAATTTTAGGTTTAAAATCTAGGTTTGAGAAAAAGTTAATTTTTATCACTTTTTTAGCATTTTACGTGTGGGGTTGAATCATCACACGACTCTCATATATTAATAATAGAAAATAACCTTCTTTTTATGATATGTGTGTGTTGCTTATTTATAAATTTTGATTATATTTAATTTAAAAGTGCATCACATATATTACTTATTTAAAAAAAGCCTCCTAATTATTTTTTTGGTAAACATATTTTAAATGTAAGAATGTTGATGTTTAATTAATTATATGAATAATACTCCCTCCGGTCCTATTTATAAGAGTCAGAAATTTGAATTATTTTGGTCCAAAATATAAGAGCTCGTCTTGGAATCTGTCATCATTTAATGTCATTTTTCCTATTTTGCTCCTACTTATTAACACTCTCTTTCATAGTAGTCATTAATACTCCTACTTACATTTCTCTCTCTAGTCTCATCATAAATAACGGTAATATTGGAAAAACATTTATTTTTCAGACATATTTATAGCTCTCAACTATTTTACATGTTTTACATATTGGTCCTTTAACAGAATTATACAATTGGTTTTAACTGAATCAATATAGAATTTCAGCATATCAGTACGCTCAAACTGAATCATGTATTTAATGCATTATAAAGAATTGTTTCTATTTAACAGTTTCGATAAAAAAAAATATCTATTTATAAAAAAAGCATAATGGAAGATCAGAACCTAGTGCATAACTGTGATTGGTAACAAAGGAAGAATTCATCCAAATGCAGAATTATACAAGTAGTTTGAAGTGGATCAATAGATAATTTCAGCAGTTAAAAATGCATTAGATATAAACAAAAATATTAAATACGCAATATAAAGATTCTATTTCTGAATAAAAGATGAAAGGCAATTATTTACATTTTTTTATATAAAAGCAAAATGATATTAATAGGAATAAGACAAAAGTGATATTAATAGGAATAAGACATTACAACAGTCTGAAAAAAAGTGATATTAATAGGATTAAGACATTACAACCGTCTGAAAAAAAGTGATATTAATAGGATTAAGACATTACAACAATCTGAAAAAAAGTGATATTAATAGGAATAAGACATTACAACAGTCTGAAAAAGCATAGCATATACATTTTACAATTTTCGGGGTGCAAATATATATTTTATAATAATAAAAAAAAAAGTAGCATGAGTTCATATATATATAGGTGTGATTCCATTTGCGAATCACATTCAAGAAAACAGTCTCCAACTTCCCTCTTCGGCTCTAGCTTCTTTATTCAAGCTTCTCTCTTCCAATCTCACGCGTTAACTTCTCTCTTCCGATCCATTGCAAGCCCACATCTGACTCTCCTACGCTAGCTTCTCTCTTCCATTGCCCAGTTATAAGTCTCCAGCGCGTCTCACATTTCAAACCCACATGGTGAATAATGGTGGATGGAAGGCTGCAATATATGTTTTAGGTTATCAAACTTTAATCATTTAACGATTTCTTTCTCTTTCTATATATATATATGCTTGTCTAGGCCATTAACCAAGGTTTAATTATTGCAGTTAGCATGACGCTGGCGAAGGTCGCCTTGATTGCGTTTTTAACCAACATTCAGGTTTTCATCCTAGATCAGCTTCATGTAATGGGCAACACCAATTTAATCTTGGCAAAATTTCAGGAAGTGATAATAGAAGTTGGACCTCTACCAGGTTCAATAATCTCCGACGACACATTCTTTGGATGTGTCAAAACTACCACCTTCTCTTCTATATTCTCTCTTTTGGTATGACTTCCTAATCTCTCTTATATAATAACGATCCTTTATTTTTATAACAACCTTCAAATCACCATTTCTTTTTCACCTTTCACATCCTCCCCAGGGAATGATAGCACTTACATTGACAGCAAGCCTGCCCCAGTTGCACCCTCCACCTTGCACATACGATCAAGTGGAGCAATGTGCGAAACCCACCCAAAGCCACATGGGTGTTCTTGTAACAGGCCTTGTCTTACTAAGCATAGGCTATACTGGTTTGGCGCCTTGCACCATCCCATTCGGCTTCGACCAGTTTGATGCCGCCACTGAACAAGGCAGGAAAGGGATACGCAAGTTCCATATTTTGTACTACTTTTCCTTTTCCATAGTCTTTATGTTAAATGAAATATTTATCATTCGCATTCGAAATAATGTAAGTTGGACAATGGGGTTCGCCATTCCAACTGTCTGCATGTTGTTCTCCGTTTTAACACTCTTGAAGGGAAGTCGAGCGTATGTTCGAGTAAAGCCGGAAGGAGGCTTTTTGTTGGATGTTCTGCGAGTGCTTGTAGCCGTTTACAGAAAAAGGAAAATTGTGCTTCCTTCTTCTGATGTTGAGACGGATGGGTCCTTTTATGACCCACCTTTGACCAATGTTTTCGACATGCTTCCTATCACTAACCGGTTCAGGTGACAAACACAAAGCCCTTGTCAAATTCTATTTATTTTTTATTTTAGATTTTTTATTAGTTTTGATTATGTATTAGTATATTAGTAAGATTACTTATTAATATGAGAATTATTTATTCCATTAAGCTATTCTAAACTGTTATGTTATTTTATTATATATAAGAAAAAGTAAAATTAATAAATAGTACGATGAATATAATAAATTAAAATAATATAATATTTAATATACAATATATTAGAATTTTTAAATAATATTATAGTTACATAATCCTATAAAATATTATATTATATATGATATTATATCTATAGAATATTATAGAAATTATAGAATCTTCTAATTATATTCTCATCAAATCATGCATTTTAGAATATATTTTGTCTTGTCCTTAAATTTTTTATAAAAAGTTAAAATACACCTTGGATATACGTCTAAGATTTTACTTTAATTTTTCTATTTTTACTCCCAGCCTCTCTATATTAATTATTTACCGCACATTCTCTCACCTACTTTCTCACTAATTTTCTCTTACATTTTTTTTTTATGTAAATAAGGTCATATAATTTTTTTTGCTAAAAAAGGGAACATAATTTGATAAAGAGATACATGTCTTACACATGTATGCATTTAATTAATCAATTCTAACCCACTTCTTAATCTAATTAATATCATTATTTGTAATTTATAAAATTGATGGGAAAGAGTAAATGGAAATCTTACAAAGTTATTGTCTTTTATATATTTTAATCAAAATTTTTATGTACACATGTGTACCGTTATTTGTTTCTTGTAAAAATGACATAATGTAGTATTTCATTATCTGATTTGATTTGATCTTATAAATCTTAGGAGGCTCAACAAGGCTGCTTTTGTCACGGTTGATGATATTCAACCAGACGAAAGCTTTACAGTCAGTTGGAGACTTGTGAGTGTCCAACAAGTGGAAGAGATGAAAATTCTCGCTAGTACATTTCCGCCTTTGGTAATTGTACTAGCTAGTATGATCCCCTTATCACACAAGACATCATTTGGAATCTTCCAAGCCAAAGATATGGACAGGCACTTGGGAACAACGTTTCAAAATTCCCGAAGAGTCTATCCAAGTTTTAGCCTACCTCAGCATCGCAACACTCATGCCCCTATATGATCGATTCTTCCAAAATGGCATTACATCAGTCCAACGGATAGGAATCGGCATGGTATTGTCTATGCTTTCTTCTTTCGTTTCTGGATTTGTTGAAATGTCTCGAAGAAATAACACCTCCGTTTTTTGGCTGGCCCCTCAATTCACTTTGGTCGGTCTATCCGAAGCCATGATTGTTATTGGGGAGGTTTTGTATCTCAATGAGAAGTTTCCAAAACACATGAAGAGCCTAGCGACTTCTCTGGTGTTTTGTTCTCTTGAGATTGCAAGTCAATTGAACAACATGCTAACGATCATAGTCAAACCTGAAACCCGAACCCATGGACATTGGTTGGCATCTAATTCGAATGCCAGGAGGTTGGATTGCCTTTACCTCCTCATTTCTGGTATTCTATGTTTCAATCTGGCTTTGTTTATTTGGGTTGCCAGGAGATCTGGGAATAGGGAAACTCCGACGGTTAGTAATGACAACAATGCTGGCTTGTAATAAAATTATTTTATGTTATTTTGAATGTCTCATGTAATTATTGAAGTATTGAGAATTTACTTGTGGAACCAAATATTTTGGGCTTATTCTGAGTAAAATGAGCTACATACTTTTAACATCATAATATGAATTTCGAGGAACAAATATACACACACACACAAAGGTGTAATAAAAGAAAAAGGGAAGGCAAATTTAAAGAAGAGGCACTGATTGAAAAAAATTACAAACAGCCTCAATCTCTTGTCATTCTATGATGCATCAAGTCTCATCATCAAGTTTATTTTCTACGATAAGATAGAGTCCAAGGCATCTAACACAGCCTCCCCCTTGTCAGCCTTAGGAGCGTCCTTGGTAAAATTGAGACGAGTCTGCTTGCATTGCCTGAGAGGAACCAGTGAAAGGAACAAACTACTGGAGTATATCATTTAAAAATTAATACTATGACTTAGAACAAGAGACAGTTGAAGTTGCTTGAAAAGGCTTAAGATAAGAAACATTGTTGAATCCAACATAGATTAAGTGAAAGAAGGGGAAAAAAAATCCTTTTTTTTAATGTAACTTCACAAACTAGTAAAGATAAAGAAAAACTTTAGTAGAAAATAAGTAAGAATTCTAAACTATCAAACTAATAGAACCCCGGGAGAATCTCCCCTAATTACAATGAATCTCAAAATCGAATCTGCCTATTTCTACTACGTACCGTCTTCCTTATTTACAATATAAAAACAAATATTAAAAACACTACAAAAAACAACGATTTTCCGACGGAATTTAGCTACGGAATTTCGTCGGAAAAATTTTTCCGGCGGAATTTCCAACAGAATTTTTTCCGTCGGAAATTCCACCATCGCAAATCTATTTACCGACGGAATTTTTTTTCCGTCGGTAATTACCGGCGGAATTACCGACGGAAATTCCGTCGGTAATTTTAATAATATTATTTTATTTATAAATTATTATTTTAATTTAAATTAAATATTAAAATATTATTACCGACGGAAATTTGCGACGGAATTTCCGTCGGTAATTTTTTTAATTTTTTTAAAAATTTAAGTTGCCACGTGTCGCACTCTCGTGCTGCCACGTGTCCCTTCTCACACACAACCACGTGTCGCTCTCTCGTACCGCCACGTGTCGCTTCCACAAATTACCTTCAATTTTGTCTTCAGAGAGATTCGAACCCCCAACCTGTTGGGGCATATCTGATGCCTTAACCAGTTGAGCTACGAAGACCTTGTGAAATTATTTGCAAACTATTATATTTATAATATTTAAACTCCCATTATTATAATTATATTTAATCTTAATATATTATGAAATATTTTATAATTATTAATATATAATTTACATATTAATAATTCTATTATTTTTTATAAATACTTTTTATATTCATATACAATCCATTACATTTAGTATTTTCATTTTATATTATTATATTATAATTATTTTTCATTTTATTTTATGACATTATTAAATAATTATTTTATTATATATATTATTAAATTATAATTATTTTCGTTTTTATTACTAATATTTAATTATTTATTAAAAATAAAATATTATTTAATAAAAAATTAAAATTAAAATTAAATTTGTAATAAATTTACATCACGTGTTTATATTAATTTTTATTAAATAACTTTTATTTATTTATAAAATATTTTTTAAAATAAATTAATATAATATTTTATTTTTATATATTATTTATAAATTAAAATAATAATTTATTTATAAAATAATAAATAATTAATATTACCGACGGAAATTCCGTCGGTAATAATATTTTAATATTTAATTATTATTAAAATAATAATTTATAAATAAAATAAAATAATTAATTAAATTATCGACGGAAATTCCGTCGCAAATTTCCGTCGGTAATAATATTTTAATATTTAATTATTATTAAAATAATAATTTATAAATAAAATAATATAATTAATTAAATTACCGACGGAAATTCTGTCGGTAAATTTTCCGACGGAATTTCCGTCGCAAATCCGTCGGTAATTACCGACGGAATTTTTTTCGTCGGAAATTTGTTGTTTTTTTGTAGTGAAAATACTAAATAAATAAATAAGAAATAAGTACAAAAATTTAAAAAACATTGATTGAGGTATTTATATATAATATCTCTGTGTTATTTGTAATAGAAAATAAATTCACTCCTAAAAATATGCTAGCAAACTGATCCACTAATTACATCCACTTTCAATCTAGATCCCATGATACATAGTATTATATCAAGAGTTCTACAAAGCTTATGTTTTTAACATTTGAAAAAGGGTAAAGGTGCAAAAATACCAATGGTAATATATCAAATATGTAGCTGGCACCATATTAAAACCTCAGGTGCAAAACTACCTATCATAAATTTAAAAATGTGCAATTTTATTTTTACGGTTAAAAAGAGTTAACTGTACGTTGTTAATTTGAGATGTGGGTGCCACACCATTTGTAGGCTGGGTGAGATATTAGGATCTGGAGGAGAATTTGGGTCAACAGTACTGTCATCATCAGGATCTTGGGAATCTTGGTAGAGACTATTCCAGAATGGATCTTGTGAGGGGGCCAGACGATTATCATCAGAAGTATGGGCTGAAGATTCTGGTTCTGGATTAATTCTTGGGCCGTAATTAGGATCCAGTAATTTCAAAGTCTGTGGAGAAAATTCTTGTTCTCGGGTCCTTCTATACCAAACACGGGGATTTCTTGGGACAAAGGGTCGATGAGGTATTGGGCCAATAGAGGTACATGTTAATTCTTGATCAGTGGATGAGCAATTGTTGAGGTTATGGAAGAAGATATACAAATTTTTGAGAGCCTGTTCTTCATATTGTGGCCAGTTATTGTAGGAGCTCCAATAGTGCGCTTGACCTGTGGCATACAATCTTCCTTCATAATCTGTGTTGTAAGGACGATGAACCACAAAGAAACACTTAAACCTTGTTTGTTGATCTTCAGGAACATCATAGATCCTATGTTGTATGATGGCATCTCTTAGGGTAGACCTCCAAGTACTGAGGGGAGCAAACAGCTGAACATCTTCCAAAGTTCACTGCCAGCATTGGCTGAGTCACAGAGATTGTGGTAGACATGAAGTGGTTCCAGTGAAAATGCTATGGTGTTCCAGTGAAAATGCTATGGTATAAAGTGCTGAGGCACACCAGATGTAGTGAGACAATTCTTCTAGAACAGATCCCTAAAAGTTAGGGACACACATAAAAGGTTTCTTAATGTCAAAGATACCAGTAAAGGAGGAGTTAATTTCATTGGGTCCGTGTGTCTTGATCAAGGCATGAAGCCAATAGAATAGAAATCTTTTGGCAAACCTTTAGATTTGAAAGGGATTGGTAAGTATCTGGTCACATAGAGGAAATTGATGATGATCATTGGATGATATGTATTGGATATGTGGAGGAAATGAAGTCATTTTGGTAAGGGTACAGATGGCAATGGGTTTTTTAGGAGTAAGAAGAAGGATTTTTTAGGGTCTGTTGAGGAAATCTGCAAGGGTGTTCTGTTTTCCATTGATGTGCTTCACCTTGAATTTATAGCGGGAAAACCGGTCTTTCCATCTGAGGAGTTGTGAGTCTGGAAGAGTCTTCTTTTTGGTTTCCAGCATGGATGGGAAAGAGGTGTTATCCATTTTTATAGTAAACTCATGTGCAGCAAGGTGAAAATTGAATTTTTCAATGCCTCTTTTAACTGCCAGAATTTCTTTATACGTGGCATGATAGTGTTTCTCAGCTTCTTTAAATTGTCCACTAGCATGTCCACAGTAGTGTCTTTTCCAATCAACCTCTTCAAGAAGTACAGCACCTTAATAATGGTCACTAGCATCAGTTTGCAGGATACGTTGTCCGTTTCCTGGAACCTTTAAAGGTGGTGGGTTTTGAGCAATTTGTTTTAGGTGAGCAAAAGCTTTTTTCTGAACCAGAGTCCATGATGGTGGATTCTTTTTAAGAAATTTGGAGAGTTGGCTTGTATGTCTTGTTACATCAGGGATAAAATCACGCAAGTAATTAATGATCCCTAGAAACTGTTGTATTTGTTTTACTGACAGATTGTCATTAGGAAAATCAAGCAGATCTTTAGCAATGTGAGGGCCTGGTTGATAAAAGCCATCATGAAATATCATACCCAGAAATTCAATCTTTTCTTGGGCTGTGAAGCTTTTCTTTGAAGAAAGCATGATTCCATACTGGGCTATTATCCTGGTGAATTGGGGTAAGAGTTGTTTGTGGGTTTCATGATCTGGGAAGAATAATAGGATGTCATCAATATAGATGAGTGTATTATTGAGAATGGGTTCAAAGATTTTAATCATGGCCTTTTGGAATAGAGATGGGGTGACCTTAAGTCCAAAAGGGAGAACTCTCCATTGGTATTGAGCATCTGGAATGCAGAAAGCAGTTTTATACCTTTCATCCGAATGAATACCAATTTGCCAGAATCCTGCTTTGAGATCAAACTTTGAAAATACCTTAGCATAAGCAATTCTGGATGCAAGAATAGACATTTTTGGCAAAGGAAATTTATCATCTTGTAGGAATAAATTAAGAGGCTTATAATCAATCACCAACCTCTTTTTTCCTTTAATTTTTTCAGATCTCTTCTCAACATAAAAGGCTTGACATGCCCAATTAGAGGTGGTAGGTTCAATCAATCCTTGATCCAGCAAAGCCCTACATTCTTGTTTGGCTAGAAGGAGATCATTAGGATTCATTCCTGAATGAGAGGCTTTTGTTGGATTGACATCCTCATTTTTCTTGAAAGGAAGACGAATAAATAATTCTATATTTTTCCACAGAGGAGAAGGATGATGGAATTGGGAATGTCCATCTGTACAGAATTGTAGTAAGTCGTCTTTAAGCCTTTCATATCCAGAGGGAACTTGTGAGGTTTCGAGGATACTTGGGATAGTAGTGAATGGAGCAAAAAAGTTTTTAAATTTGAGACCCTGGGGGAAAATAGATAAGTGTTTGGTTCGATAGAAGGTATCAAAACCATAGAAGGTATCAAAACCAAGGAGAAGATCTTTGTCAAGGATGTAAGTACCTAGAACAGTAACCCATGTGAGACATCTTGGAAAGAATTTTATGCCAATCTTTTTTCTGGAAATAAGCTCTATGTTGAAAGGATCCTAATTGATTGTGGTAAATGAATGATTAAGAGGAGCCCAAAATTATTAAGGTAGAAGATGGGTTTTGATAATGGTGGCACAAGAACCTGTATCAACAAGGGTTGTGGCATTGAAAGGTTTATCATATTTGGAAAGTAGGACTTTGATTTGGATAGTAGGCCTGGGGGTAGTGTCTATTTGGGACATCCCTTTGGATTGAACTGAAGTGGATAAAACTGTAAAATCATTGGACCCAAGGTATCCAATGTGTTTATCAGACAAATTTGAATCTGAATCTGAATCAGAGAGAGGAAGGACATATTGGGTGTCCGAGTCTTCTTTAGATTGTTCTTCAAGAATGCTTTCGATGTCATCATTGTCAGAGACAATGTGGCTGAAGGATTGGAGCATTTTGACACCCCTTTGGTTCTTCTTGTTAGGACAGGATTTTGCAAAATGGCCTTGTTTTCCACAAAGGAAACATTTCCCGGATTTAGAAGATCTCTTTTGTCTTCTCTTGAAATATCTATATCTTGGGTTCCTGGTTCTCCTTTTTCTTTCAAGAGGATTGGAAGATTGTGTTTCTTGAAATGGGATTTCTTCTTTGTGGCACAATGGCATGATTCTTTGTCTATACACTTGATCTTCAGATAAGACTTGTTACATCCTGGTTTTAGTTTGGTTCCTCCTTTGGCAATTGCTTTAAACATCTTCTACTGCTCACAAAGTTTATCCAATGTAGCCAAGGCTAGCTGAGAGGTAGTGTGAGATGGCCAAGGTAGTCTTTCTCGAGGTCGGATAAATTGTGGGGCCTGTGAAGGGAGTATCAGTAACTATTTGATATCCTGTGGACTGAATAGGATTTCTTTTGGTAGATTTTTTAGGTGGGTTTAGTTTTCTGGATAGTTGGTATGAGGAAGGATATAGGTTATCATAGGTGACTGAAGTAAGAGGAGGTGAATAAACTGGATAAGAGGATGCGAACATGCTTAAGGGATTTGTTGGTGGTTTGAACATATCTGTCTCAATCATTCTTAGATCTTTTTGGATTTTTGCAAGTTCTTGATCCTTCCTTTGGAATTCTAGACCAAAATATTTGTGATCAACATAGCTACGAAGTTCTGCATCAAGCCTTATGGCTTCAGAGGTTAATCTATCATGAAGCTTTTTGACTTCTTCTGTTAGTGTATCCATCTGTCCAGTAAGTGTCTCCGTTAAATGGTCAAGTTTTGAATCAATGCGATGAAGGAACCTATTTTGGCTAACTGCATTATCAGTATGCCAATTAAGGACTTCTTTTGCTGGAGAAGCTTCTTTGACACCATGTGGAGAGACTTGAGTAGGAACAACATAAGGTCGTCGTGTGACCTTTGTTGCTTCTTTAGTATGGACTTCAAGAAAGGGAAATTGTTCATCATAAGTTTCAGATCTCATCATGGCGATACTTGGAACAGTAGGAGCAGTGTCAAGTGATAGTTGTGTTATGATAGGAGGAGTTGTAATAGGAAAAACACTAGCAGTAAGGTCATCATGACCTAGTTCTTAGAGTAAATCCCAAAGAGTGAGATCTGAGGAAGATTCTTTTGGAGCAGAAGGGGCGATCCACCGAGAACCTGATCCATCTTGATCCGGTTTTCTGTGATGGGACAATTTTAACATGGTGTTAACTGCACATTTGACATATTACCATTGGTAGTTTTGCATCTTTACCCATTGAAAAAACTACAACTAAATTTGGTACTGTTAACCTCTTGGAATTCATGTCTTTTGGCACATTTTCAATTGGATTTCATTCATTTTTGGAGCATTTGTATATGCTTTAGATACTCAAAGTTAGAAAAATGTGCACGATGTTTTTTGTTGCAATTTGTGCTCAAATGTGCATATTTTGGGATGTTCTCTTTATTAATGTGAGCTTATTAAATTTATTATTGTGCAAGATGTGTTTTGGAAAGAGAATTAGAGCCAAGGCATTTGAGAAATCAAAGATGAGGAAAATGATGGCAAATCATGGATAGACCAATTTATTGTAAGAGAAGAAATCAAATTTTCCATATACAAACTGAGCCGCAACTCAAAAAGTTGGCCGCAGCTCAAATTTGGACAGAACAAAACTGGGCCGCAGCTCAGTTTCTCATCCGCGGCTCATTTCTAGGCAGAAGAAAACTGAGCCGCAGCTCAGATTTCTGGGCCGCAGCTCAGTCGCGCAGCAAAACGTAAAGCTCCATTTTCACTTGAAAATTAGGGTTTAAATTGGAGAAAACGATTGGGAGCTGACATTCTGGACTTTCTGGGCAACTTGGGACCTTTGAGGTGTGCTAGGGCAAGGCTTTTGGTGGAGATTGAGCTAGGATTGGAAGATTGGAAGAGATTTTGGCTTCACATCTTGGTTCTTCTTCTCCATTCTCCTTTCCTTATTCTTTTCACTGTTTGTGTTGATTCTTATGTATTTTCCTTTGGGTTTCTTGAACATGTGTAGCTAAATACTTTGTTCTACGGTTATTTTGAACTCTTGTATGGATTAAGTACTCATTTCCCTTTTGTATTTGTGATTAATGGTATGATTATGTTGATTTTACTCTATGCTTAATGCTTCTTGTTGATTGGCCACCAATGAGATTGTTGGGTTCATTTGATTGATGCTTGAGAGGGCTAGATTGAGTGTAGAACTTGGGTTTAATCATGTGGAAACTTGAAATTTGATGTTGAATGGATGGTTTTGTTAATGGGATAGAGATATACTCATTAACCTTACATAGCCACATGGGATTTGTAATGAGATTTGGGGGTTTAATTATTCAATTGAGAGATCAAAGAATTAATTGAACTAAACACCTATTGGGAGACTTGAGAGAGCACTTATAGGTAACTTAGTATCCTTGGCTAGCATAATATATCATTAAGAAGCAAATATAGTTGGGAATTAATTGAGTGCTTTTGAAATATAAGGGGGATAAATAATCCTAGGTCCTAATTGCATCCTTGAAGTCCATGAATCATTTGTTTTTATTTTATTTTATTTTAAAATTAGCTTCCTTCCACTCATGATAATTGTCTCACTCAAATTGGGCAAAAGTGTTATAATCGCTATTTGACCGGGTTTTGGAACCAAATCCTCGTGGGAGCGATACTTTACTTATCACTTTATTACTTGGCACGACCCGTGCACTTGCGGTGCGAACAGGTACCAAAGAAAGCATAGCGTAAAATGCGTCAGTACCTTCTGCTTTGTTTTTGATCCTTGGATGCAAGCAATGAAGACTTCCACTTCTCATAGTCGTGTTTTTCCATTTGTTTGCATTTCTTGTAACTTGAAAGCTAGAGAATACAACTAATAGCCGAATTCAATAAAAGCTTTCACAGCATACTGGAAGCGAATTCATTTTCCATGTAATTGGATCAATTACTTCTTAAAGTAATGTCTAAGTATAAATGACAGTATTACATGGTAAATAACTATAATGCTACCTATTGACGAAATGGCTGAGAATATAATGAAGCTGTTCACATTTGACTGTACACACTGTCCTCACGTTTTAAAAACAAAACAAGACAAATTGGAGTCTTATTTCATAATTCCTCATTCAACTGCATTGTCAGGTGTCCATGCTCCACACACTTATCACATAATACTTAATATAACAAATCGACTAAACTCTAAGCATTTGCCTAAAATAATGAAGACCTTGCCCTGAGAAACTGCAACTACAAACATGAAGTATGAACTTACAGACTAGCCAAGTTGGTTTATCATGTAGAAACTATAGAGTAATTCGTCATAGTTCTATGTATCAAAATTAACAAAAACTTACAAGAATTTGAATGGTTAATATTAACCATACTGAACATATAACTACATGGCAATACTTCGTTCATAATAATCATAACTGAGTTAGTCATCCCAAGTAGTGTTTCAATATATGCTACTATTGTTATATATCAACTTAGAGATGAAAAATTAACTCTATCTTGGATTGAAGATTAATGGTAACCATTCATTCCGCTGAAAAAACATGGCAAGATAGAAACAAAGAAAGGAAAAAATTTGATCTATGATACTTTTGTCATTGTAAGGTTATCATGGTGAGAAAGACAGTATTAAAACCATGTGGACACTTGAGTTAGCATGGCAGTGTCTCAGAGTGTAGAACAGACCAAATTCAGTGTGTTTGGATCAACTTCAACAACAACAACAACCAAGCCTTATCCCACTAGGTGAGGTCGGTACATAGGTCGCACGACTTCATTGTGCTCTATCATTAGCCAAATTCTTAGATATATTATTCACTAAAAGATCTCGCTCTACAACTTCATCGAGTGTACGTTTGGGTCTCCCTCTTCCTCTCTTAATCAGGCTCCAGACTGTTTGATCTACTATCCTCACTGGCGCATTTAATGGCCTTCTTTGGACATGTCCAAACCACCTTGAACGATTTTCTACCATTTCCTCACTAAGAGGTGCCACTCTAACTCGATCGCGTATATGTTCATTCCTAATCCTATCCTTTTTGTATGACCACACATCCATCTTAACATCCTCATTTCAGCTACTCCCATTTTATCTTCATGTTGTCCCTTCAAAGCCCAACATTCACTACCATATAAAATTGCTGGTCTTATAGCAGAGTGATAAAATTTCCCTTTTACCTTTTGGAGTACTTTCCGGTCACAGAGAACTCCAGTAGTTTTCCTCCACTTATACCACCCATCTTGAATTCTATGGTTGACATCATTATCAATATCACCATCTTATCGTATAATTGCTCCCAAGTACTTAAACTTTGTCACTTGAGGGATTGTTTGATCTCTCAGTTTAACCTCCAAATCACCTCTAAGTTGTCTATTTGCAAAATTGCAATGCATATATTCTATCTTACTCCTACTTAGACGGAAACCCTTCGATTCCAGAGTGTCTCTTCATATCTCTAATTTATCGTTAATCTACTCTCTTGATTCTGCCAAAAGAACTATATCATCAGCAAAAAGCATGCACTTAAGAACCTCCTCTTCAATAGGATCAGTTAGAACATCAACTACTAAATAAAACTGTAACACCTTAATTTTACTACTATATTATACCATTTTAATTGAATTATAACCACTTTCCCATTGTCAAAAGTCCCAAAAATACGAAAAATTTAAAACTTTTCCTTTTCAAATATTATTCCAACTTCGTTTATGCTTGAATGGCCTTTTCTAACAAATTGTAATAAATTAAAACTTTTACTAAAACAAAGTGGTTCATAAAACAATTAAAAGTACATTAATCCTCTTAGGGCACCTATGCCTTATGTATAGCACTTGGGAAATTTAAATCCTTTTATACAAGTATATATTTATATTTTCTATACTTTCTGCTAATAACTTAATAATCTAATTTCATATCATATACAAGTAATACTACTTAAATATTGAACTATCATAGAACTGTATTCTTGCGGATACTCTTACCTTTCAAAGTATAATCCTATTCTCTTCATCTTATCTTCTAAAAGCAATCCTGCCTTAACTCAACCCTCGCACTATCTTCCAGCTTCATTGAAACATCAATTGCAGTTTATGTCATTCACCGTAAATTTCATGCATGCTTTGTCATATATGCATTTTATAAACCTTCACAATTTACTGCACGTGTGCGATTACCATCTACCAACCACTGATAACGATATCTTCATTAACTAGTGGAGGTTCTACCTGTAGGACTTCTCGTTATAACATTTAAAGCTATAACTAACTGGCAAAGAGGTAGCGAACCACCTAAGCCTGGAGTACTCTAACATAAAAATAATAAAAAGATACCATTTAAATGCAACATATATTACAAAATTATACATGCAATTGAGTGAATGAAGATAAATTGCTACCTGGATACTAGAACTCCATCCTGACCCAATTCCTTCCTTTGCCACTGTCCGGCTGAACTTATGCCACTATGCAAATCCTATCAAGGCCGACCCACACTTCACGTGCGTCCTCACCACCGCTCGCCGCCGTCCGCCGTTGATGAACGCCAAAAGCCGAGAAAGAAATAGAGAGAGTAGGAGACAGGGGGAGTGAGAACATGAGAGAGGGAGCTCAGGCTTGAAGGAGACAAAGGAAATGGAAGGGAGTGGAAGGAAATAGAAGGGAACACGTGGAGTATATAAATTGAGGAGGAAAGATTGATATTTTTAATGAGTATTTTACCATCTTGCCCTTCCTTTTATAACTGGAGATATTTTAAACTAGGGGTAGATATTGTCATTTTCATTTTCCCTTTCCTATTTTGCCCCTCAATGGTAATTTTATTTACCACTACCATTTTCAGATAAATTTGAATTTACTCTCAAAATAAATTTTCTAGATATGCTTTAGTTTCCAAATTTATTTATGAGGCTTTTTAAATACTAAACAATACCTCAAGGTTCTAAATATTCCCTTATTTAAATCCATCTTCCAACTATTTTTCCTCAATTAATAAATAAAATAAGTCTTAAAAATTATTAAAAAATATATCTGGCCTCATAAATTTATTTATAAGGCTTTTTAATTTTTAAATGCCACCTCAAGACTTCAAATAAATCCTTATTATCTCTTTTCTCCAAATTAAGTTTTATTTTCTAATTATCTCTCTTTGTTTCTTTAAAGAAAATCAACCTTAAAATTTATTAAAAATGCCTAAACATCATAAATATATTTTTTAATGCTTTTTTAATATTCTAGTGACATTCCCAAAATCTTAATTGATTCCTTATTTTCAATTTCCTAAAATTTGGGGTGTTACAAAAACAGATATGGACTCAAAGCTGATCCCTGTTATAGGCCAATTCCTATAGGGAAGCCTTTTGTCTCACCTCTCAGAGTTCTAACTTTAGTCAACATCCCATCATACATATCCTGTATAACTCCAATGTATGTAACACACACTCCTTTATTTTCCAAGGCTTTCCAAAGTAAATCTCTTGGTACACGATCATACGCCTTCTCTAAGTCAATAAAAACCATATATAAGTCTCTTCTTCTACTTCGATACTTTTCCATCATCCCTCTTAGTAGATATATCGCCTCTATTGTATTGTAGATCTTCCTAGCATGAACCCGAACAGTCTCTCAAAATTACTAGTCTCTAATCTTAACCTATGCTCAATCACCTTTTCCCATAATTTCTTTGTATGACTCATAAGTTTAATTCCCCTATAATTAGCACAATTCTGTATATCACCTTTATTTTATAAATAGAACTAAAATACTTTTTCTCCAATCATCAGGCATCTTTTTGGACCGTAAAATCTCGTTAAACAATTTAGATAACCACAACACACCCTTTTCACCTAAACATTTCCAGACTTCAATTGGTATACAACCTGGTCCAACAGCTTTACCATTCTCCATGTTCTTAAGAGCTTCCCTAACCTCCCCGACTGTAATTCTACGATAAAACGACATATTAAGTCCATCTTCACTAGTTGACAACTCCCCCAACTCACAAGGTGAACTTTCACCTCCATCATTGAATAACATAGAAAAGTAAGCCTCCCATCTATTCTTAATATCTTCATCAGTGACCAAAACTTTACTGTCACACCCTAGAAATTTAAGGGGTGATTGGCACGGAATACGAGATAACTCACATTCTGTAAACCTTAAAACATTAAACTAACTACGTTACATAATAACCATAATCTTATATATATATACTTTTTCCTTACTTCAATATGCATATTCCATATAAGTCCTATATAAGTGTGTTGAAACCTATACATTCGCTCATAGAAATTTTAGCATAGTCTTCTCTATAAGAGAGACATCCTGAAATTTTCTACAATAACTTACAATTCAAAACAACATTTTATTTAGAGCTCAGTTCCACCACCACAACATACACATATATTCGAAAATGCAAGAAAAGATATAGATCCTACCTATAAGCTACGGGGAGCATCTAACTCTCAAGCATAATATATGTATTTAAAATTATATTTACATCGGGTAGCAGCTTCGAAGTAGGTCTATAACCTGTTAGACGACTTGGCGGCTTTTCGTCATCTTGCTAATGGTACACGATCATTAATACTGTCTAAGATCCAAAACAATTTTTTCAGTGAATAACGTCCCATTAATGAATTTCAATGAAAAACTAAGGAAATATTGAAATAGAATTAACTTTGAATAGCAAGACATAATACTATCTATGAGCTTCCAAACATTAGCCATAAGTGTGATAACAATATATAGATCATTAATTGAATAAACAGTGGTGAAAAGTTTATCAAGTAGGATCAGTTTAAAACATCAAATCAAAATATAATCTTTTTAAAGGACTTCAACAGAACGATAACAAGCGCAACCAAGCCTAGCGTGAGGCCACAAGCACAAGCGTGGACACAAAGTCTACAAAGGTAAGTAACCAAGTATAGCTTGAAGCCACGAAACAAGCGCATGTACAAGACCCATGAATAAGAAGCGTGAGAATGAATCTCACAATTATCAAGCGTGAGTACAATGCCCACTAATGTCAAGCAAGCTCAAGGTTAACCATGATGCACCAAGGACTAACAGCTCTGCTGTTAGTAACCAGCGTTCTGTATTTAGTCATTTCAAAAATATTTTCAAGAATACATGGAATTGAATTGCCATCAATCAATAAAATCCTTTATCAATTAACATAGGGTCACAAATCATTTTAGAATATAAAATAATCTCAATGTGAGTATTCACAAATGATTTCTTTCAAAACGTCTAGAAATTCCATGCATGAATATTCACTATAACCGAACGGCAAAAAGGCAACGGACTTTGAATAAAATCCTATAGATTAAAAAATCACAAGCAAACTATGTAACTCAATCAACTACATCTACATATGTACATAGACATGCAATAAACTTTCACCCTTCTCTTTGGACTTTTACATGGCTTGGGAAACTTTACTTCATCAAAGAATTCTCTTTTCTTTATCAAAGACCCCACAACAACTACTAATAATAATACATACTCACGTATCTATAAAGTCTTTTAAATTAAACTTCTTGCCAAAATCAATCTTAGAATCAAAGTAAAACAACACTCGAATCTTGTTATATCTTAAGCCTTAGCTAGCTAATAGTTCTAGCAATATCTCAATCAAGTTCTTCTCCCACACATTGTAACAAACACCTTGTGCACAATACATATTTACACAATATTATCAACTTCCACCATCCTCCAATAATCTCACCCCCAACAATTCCAAACATCAATCTCTCTATATACATGTATATATATAAATATTACTAAACTTCACTCCAATTTGTATTGGTAATCGGCTCAACCCAAGAAAATCATATATAATTGAAACCAATATTCCTCTTAGAACAATGACATAATTTTTTGAAGATTACCTACCTCAAAAGAATTTCCTTATCTTTAACTCAATTCATTTTAATTCCACCTCTTCCTCCTAGTATCACAGACAGTAGCTGAACAATGGGAGAGTTAAATATAATCCCGCCCTCACAGACCCGCACGTATGAACGAAGAAGAAACAAAAGGCAGCAACAATCTTTCTCACACAGAGCAGCAAGGAAGAAATTATATACGTACCCAAGCCACCAAAGACGTGCTAGCAGAAGAGAAAAAATGGATACATGAAACTCAGTCCTCCCTCAAGCCATTTGCCAAGCTCATCGGAGAAAGAACAAGGAGAATTTGACAAATTCTTGAACCTATTGCTGACTGTTCGATTGAGAAGAAAAAAAGAAACAACATCAATTTCAAATCTTAAGTAGAGGGGAAAGATGATGATGGTTGTCTTCAACACCCTCACCGGCGACCACCCCCGAATGAAGGAGGAGGCAATGGCATATAAGCATGGCTAGGGATTTGGAGTTTAGAGGCGGTGTAGATTTTTTTTCCCTCCACTCTAGAGAAGTCTAGATCTATGGGTGACAATTAATAAAAATCTTATCTTATATTTATTTTTTAAAAAAAATCATTAAGAGGGCATAGAAGTAAATTGCAACAAAGCAAAATAGACCATTCATTTTGCAAGGATGGGCCCCAAAAAAGTAATTGACTTCAGCGCATTCCGCCAACTCCAATACCACTAGATTACAAGCCTCATTTTGTTATTGAGTTACAATGAATGGTAAAAATATTAATTAGGATATCAATATTTCAATGCTACTTATGCATCACATAAAAAAAATAAACATTTCCCCTTGTCCTCAACAAAAACTAACATGATATCCACTTGTCCTTAGTTTCTCTTTATTGCACCTTAAGAAAAATTTAACATCGATGATGATGATGATGATGATGATGATGATGATGATGATGATAAAAATAAAAATTATTACTTCCCATTTAACTCAAATTTTCCTACTATTAACATGATTATTTTCAATTAAACTTTAGGTCATTACATTTACCTTCCTAATCCTTTATACATCTTACTTGATCCAAGTCTCTCGACTTTCTATCCTTAATCCTTGCAATTTTGTAAATCTTTTGTTCCCTAACCTTTGTCCCTAACTCCTTATAAAATACCTCATATGCTTTAGCACGAGCTTCACTTACTGCCTTCTTAGTCTCCTTTTTAGCCAAGCGACACTTTTCCCAATTTTCCGTATTATTACACAAGTGTATGGCTTTAAAACTATTCTTCTTATTCCGGACCTTTTCTTGGATATTCTCGTCTCACCACCAAGTTTCCTTTTCTCGTGGTCCAAAACCTTTTGATTCTCCTAAAATTGCTTTACCGACCATTTCAACTTTCTTAGCCATATTCGTCCACATGGTGTTAGCATTTTCTTGCGGCTCTCACACACTTTCCTCCAATAGATTTCTCTTAAAAGTCCCTCGCTTCTCCCCCTTTAACTGCCACCACTTGATCTTGTGGTTTAAAACTACTCCGTGCTTTTGTTTTATACCTTTAATTCACACATCAAGAACTAATAGTCTATGTTGTGTGGTCTCCCTATGCCCAGGAATCGCTTTACAATTAGTACATAATCTTCTATCAGGGTTCCTTACAAAAAGAAGTTAATTTGAGACCTATGAGTTCCACTCTTATATGTGATTAAATGTTCTTCCCGCTTCCTAAAACATGTATTAACAATCTTAAGGTCATATGCTAAGGAAAAATCTATAATAGCCTACCCTTCATTATTCAACTCCCCAAAACCAAAACCACCATGAGCCTTTGCATGTGGTCCTGTCTCTTTCCTAACATGTCCATTTAGGTCTCCCCCAATAAAAATTTTCTCTGTTGTCGGTATACCTTGAATCAACCTCTCAATATTAGTCCAAAACTTCTCCTTAAGATGTGATTTTGCCCTTATTTGAGGTGCATATGCACTAATAATGTTTATTGCATCCTTTACCACAATTACTTCCATTTATATGATTCGGTCTTCAAGCCACTTAACTTCCACTGCATTCTTCCTCCATTCTTTATCAGCAATGATACCAACACCATTCCTCCCATTTACCTTTCTTGTGTACCAAAGTTTGGCACCATTAACTTCGATTTCTCTAGATCCCTCTCCAGCCCATCTAGTTTCCTGTAAGCACAATATATTAATCATACGATCACTCATTACTTGGGCCACCTCAAAATGCTTCCCATTTAACGTCCCAATGTTCGAAGACCCAAATCTGATCCTACTCTCATGAACTAGCTTCTTTAGCTGCCTCCATCCATTAGAATACGGTAGCCCTTGCTCATTTAACACTGCATTCGGACGAGGATGCAGCGGCTCTTGCTCTCTTATCACTGTACTCGAGCCATACATTGTGTTACAACCAGGTAACGACTTAACGGGTAGCCTTTTCTCTCTTAACACTACATTCAGGCGAGGATGCATCAGCTCTCACTCTCTTCTCACTGTACTCGAGCCATACAATGTGTTACTTACAGGCAACAACCTAACATTCACACAATTTCTTCATTGTTCCATGTTCTTGAGATTAGACCAGGTTTTTACACTGGCTGTCAAGGCCTAACACAACCCTCCTCCTTTACTCGGGTTTGGGACCGGCTATAAACATAGGTGGGTTTGGATCAATTTATTTTTCCTAAATAAGGGCTTATTTTCCCTAAAAGGACTTAAAATGGGAAATTCATAGAGGACATGTTTGGTTTAACTTAATTTTAAGAGAGCTTATAGCTTATAAGTCAAAATAAGCTAAAGAAGAAAAAAAAGAGCTTATGGAGGTAGTATAAGTGCTTATGGAGGTAGAGCCCATAAATTCTGACTTATTTGTCACAGCTACTCACAACTAACCCAAACATAAATCTCATTACACAATTTGACTTATGGAAAATAAGTCACTTATAAGTCATTTCTTTTATAGCTAATCCAAACATAAATCCCATTACACAATTTGACTTGCTTTCAATCTAACGTATATATAAGTCACTTTTCCAATCGTTAATCCAAACACACCCTAAACTTTGCAGGAAAAAAAAGAGGGTATATGTAAAGATGGATGCGATTAATACATTTGGTGCTTCGTCAGACAAATATTCACCAATAAATACACACCATCTTACCCCACAAATGGAGGGATTGTTTTCAAGATTCGACCCATAACATTCAGGTCACACAATAGCAACCTTATGGTTGCTTTGATCCTTATCCTCTTCCAACGTACATAACTTTATAAAATATATGTATATGTTCTTTCTAGAGGATCAAAGAGCATCAAATCAGGTATGGATAACTTTCTGTTGTAAAAGACTATGATCAACATTGTTGTCCTTGTAATATAACTATTGTCCAACTGTTGTCCTTGTTGGTTGTTTGCTTAAATTGAATGGCTGTCACGCCCCAAAAATGAGGGCGTGATTGGCATTGAATATGAGAATACTCACATTCCTTAAGCCTTAAATATGTAGAAATATTTACCATTCATAATATAAATTTTATACATATATTTAATATAGCAGTACTTATTAAGTTTCTGTAGAATTTTGGCAAAGTGTCTCATGAAAATGGGACCTCTAGAGAATTCTACAATAACCTGATATAGTCAAGAGGAGTTATACTACCTAGAAACAAATATACAACATATGGATAAGGTGAGGGTTCTATCTAAGCATATATGGAACACATAATTACAAATATAAATGCATAAGTTTAATTTTTTTCATTTACTAGAAATTTTCCAGGACAACGCTTCAACTCCAAGTAGTAGAATAGATCTATAACGATCATCAAAAGGAATATAGCCAGCTGCTCCATCTGGGACCAAAATATCTTCTGGTGAATAACATCTCATGTATGTATAGAAATAAAAAAATTACTGAAAGAAACGATTTAAACATATTAACTTTGAATGGTAAAACATAACAATATATCTCACTAACTTATAACAATATGAACATAAATAAAAGTTTTAATCAAATGAAACCAAGTGGTGACAATAGAATATGTTTTAAAGAATTAGTTTACAACATCAAGTCTCAAATCTCGTATTTTTCTATGACTTCTACAGAATGGATTCCAAGCGTGGACACATAGTCCACGAGGGTAAATAACCAAGCGCAGCTTAAAGCTACGAATACAAGTGCGAACACACAGTCCACATGGGTAAGTAACCAAGCAAGTGCGGCACGAAGCCACAAAACAAGCGTAGGTGTAACGCCTAAATTTTTCTACTATAATAGAGCAATTTTAATTGATTTATAACCACTTTTGCAAATTTCAGAAGCCTAAAAATACGAAAAAATTAAAACTTTTTCTTTTCAAATATTATTCCAACTCCATTTATGTTGAAATAGGCTTTTTCAGACAAATTGGAACAATTTAAATCCTTTTATAAATCAGAGTAGTTCATAAAACAATTAAATTACTTGGAGCGACCCACGTAATGCCTTGGAGTACTCCCCTCATAAACATAACCTCTAAGGATTTAAAAAGCTTATCATTGGTACAGATATTATGAAAGTTATGCATGTAAAGTGCTTTAATAATATCTTTTATGAAATAAATTGCTACCTGGATATCAAAGCTTAGTCCTTTACTGTCTCCTTTCCTCTCTACCATCTTGATGAACTCAAATCACAAGTCAAAGCCTATGTACATATATAGGTTTGGGTTAGAGTCTGAATTACAAACTAATCGATGCGTCTCTCTCAAACCCTAACTTAAATAATACTACCCCAAGTCTTTTCATTTAAGCAAATTATAATTTATCTATACCTAATTAGGATCTTGACTATCCAATATCACTTTGATAATTTACCTATATTAAACTTTCTTATTCTCAATGTTTGACCGATAGTTTTTATAAAAATCATTCCTTAAAGACTTTAGTCATTCACACACGCCACATACCTGTATATATATATACCTAATAACTATTTATTACAAAATCTCAAGAATAAATCAATCAACAATGTAAATCAAGCCCAAGTCATTCAATTTATTAAAGAACGTTACAAATCATTATTCACAATATTTCCATATACTTAAGCACTCAGAATTTTATACTTATTCTTGCTTCCTTACACCTAGAATTTAAATCCAATTCTTAACAACATATTTATAACCCAAAACCACAATACAAATCAATCACCTTTTATTTTTATCTTTTGACAATTACTTCTCATTTCTTGATTTGCTTTCCATAAAGAATTTCATATTAACTATTAATACTACCACAAAAATAGCCTATAGCGGCGCTTATGAAATGCCGCTATAGCCAGCGCCGCGATAGGTCAAATGGCCTATCCCGGCGCTTTAAAAGCACCGCTATAGGAGACCTATAGCGGCGTTTATTTACTAAAAAGCATTGCTGCAATTTAATTTCTATTTTAAATTTAGAGGGTCTATAGCGGCACTTTTTTAAAAAAAAAGCGCCGCTATATGTTTTAGTTTTTTAAAAAATAAATCTATATTTTTTTTTCACACCCACCTACATCAATGTGAAAATTCTAGCACTGGAACTCAGCAAAAAGCAAAATACTTCTAATTCAGAATTGTTTCTCATGTGCTCAGTGTTGTAACGTAATACAACTAGTAGAAACAAGAAATCCAAATTATTTTTCCCTTTTTCCATTTCATGTGCTTAGTGTTGTAACTTAATACAATGAGAAGATATTTCGAGTCATGGAATGCTCCTCAGAGAGAAAAGCTCAGATGGCAATATATAAGCTGGAGAAGGATGCTGACAAGTGGTGGAAGAATACCGAGTTGCTATTGCAAGCTCAGAACACTCCGCTGACTTGGGAGTTGTTTTTGGAAAAGTTCACTGAAAAGTATTTTCCACAATCTGTCAGAGATGAGAAAGAAGCTGAGTTTCTAGTTCTTAAGCAGGCTGAAAATGAGACATTTGATGACTATCTAGCTAATTTCCACAGGTTGTCTCGTTATTCAACCTACCTAAAGTACAGAAATGATGAGGAGTAGACTACTAGGAAGATGATAAGAGGATTAAAGCCAATTCTAAGAGAGAAACTGGCTCCTAGACAGTTCACAGAGTTTAATTCTGCAGTAGAGGCATGCAGAATTACTGAGAGCAGTTCGTACCATCAGAATCTGCTCACAACTCCGACGAAGCCAGAGACAACCATAATTGAGGAAACCTCTAGCGGAAAGAAGATTGGAGGATTTGGAAAGAAAAAGTTTAAAAAGTCTGGTAGTATGATAACCTTTGGGAATTCATGTAATGTTAGCACATTTTCCTTGAGTTTTATTCAATCATTGATAAATTTTGGATACTCAAGATAGGAAATGTTCATTTGATTTTCGGTTTCATATCATTGTATATTTATGTAGATTTTGATTATTTTTATAGTTAGTTTCTTATGTTGTTTTATGTAATTTTTGTAGGAACATTTTGATGCAATAAACAAGAGATTTTAGCCCTCCACCAAGCTCCCAAGTGAACAAAAATAAGAAGAAACTAGAGCAAAGTACCAGAATAAAGGAGACTTCGCCGTGGCTTCGCCACATTCATCTCTGCACCTGTTTTGGTGTTCTCACTGTGAGCTTGCCGCGGCGAAGCCACGGTGAGCAGAATGCATTTCTGGAATTTATGGGACTTCGCCGCGGTGAGCCCGTGGCGAAGTCACGGCGAACTTCGTGCGATACTACGCGTTTTGACAGAAAGACGGACTGAAGTGAAATAAAAGCTAGGGCTTCGAGCTTATCCGTCATTCTTCGACTCTTGGGACATTTTGGGAGTGTTTTGCTCTGCTAGGGCTTAGAGCTTGGTGGGGATTTAGCTTGGGCTTGGAGCTTCGAAGAGATTTGGGCTTCCTCTCTTGGTTTATTTCTTCCATCTTCATTCTCTTCTCTTGTTCTGTTGTGTAATGTTGTATATATATGCTCCCATGGAGTTGTAGAACATGAGTAGCTAAATACTTTGTTTCTAGGATTATTTTGAACCCTTGTATGTATTGATTCTTGATTCCTCCTCTTATGTTGTGATTAATGATATCTATGTGTTTATTTTACTCTGTTCCTAATGCTTCTAAGTGCTTGATCACCATTTAGATGTTGGGTTCACTTGACTTATGACTTGAGAGAGCTAGGTTGAGTGTAGAACTTGGGTAAAATAGTGCAAGAACCTGAAGTTTGCATGGATGGATGGTTTTGTTGGTAAGATAGAGATATACTTGCTAACCTTGCATAGTCACATTAGGGTTGGAGCATGATAATTGGGTTTTATTAACTTGTAGCAAGATATTGTGCAATTAATAAGACTAAACACTTGTTCTTGACTTGAGAGAGAGTTTACAAGTACTCTATGAACCCTATATTAGCACTTGGTTTCGTTGAGAGCTTCTTTGAGGGGAGGTTAATTGAGTTTTAAGAAGTACAAGGGGGATAGATAATCTTAGGACCCATTTTATCCTTGAAGTTGGAGAATCACTTGTTTATAGTTTTATTTTCATTTAATTTTCCTAGTTAATTTTCAAACTCAACATTTGTGTCACTCAAATTGGGCGAGAGTGTGACAATAATTGTTTGACCGGGTTTTGGACCAAATCCTCGTGGGAACGATACTTCACTAATCACTTTATTACTTGGCGCGACCCGTGCACTTGCGGCGCAGGGCGAACATACTAAAGGAGGCCAAAAATCATCAGGGAATGCTAGAGAATGTCCTCAATGTGGACAAAATCATGGTGACAAGCCATGCCTTGCAGGACAGAATGTCTGCTTCAAATGTGGGAAGCCAAGGCATTATGCCAAGGATTGCGACCAGAGAGTTGATGGAGCTCGACCTAAAAGTCAAGGAAGGGTCTTTGCCTTGTCCCATGAGGAAGCATGCAAATCTCCTGAGATGATTCAAGGTAGCATTATTATAAACAATTGTCTTGTTCAAGCTATGTTTGATTCTGGTGCCAGTCATTCATTTATATCTTATCAATGTGCTAGACGCTTGAACTTACATGAGGATAGGTTACCATATGATATAGTTGTATCAACTGGAGTACAAGTAGTTACTGCCAATGCTTGTTTAAATTGCATAATTCAGTATGAGCATCATAGCACAGTAATAGATCTTATATGCATGCCATTCTTAGATATAGATGTAATTATGGGCCTTAATTGGCTGTCTGCAAACAATGTTTTCCTTGATTGTAAAAACAAGAAAGCAGTATTGCCAATTTCTAAGGGAAGCATAAGAACAAAAATGACCATGAATTTCATATCAGTAGCTCAAGCTGAGAAGTATCTAAGAAAGGGATGCCAAGGCTATATGATATTTTTCTCTATGCAAGCAGAGGTGGAACTAAAAGTTAAGGATATTCATGTAGTTAATGAGTTTTCAGAGGTATTTCCCGAAGAAATCAGCGGGTTGCCTCCAGAAAGGGAAGTTGAATTTGCAATTAATGTGAAACCTGGAGCAAGACCAGTTTCTAAGACCCCATATAAAATGGCTCCAAATGAGATGACAAAGTTAAAGAAGCAAATTGAGGAGCTGTTAGAAAAAGGATTCATAAGACCTAGTGTTTCTCTATGGGGTGCTTCAGTGTTGTTTGTAAAGAAGAAAGATGGGAGTCTTAGACTATGTATCGATTATAGAGAATTGAACAAGGTTACAATAAAGAACAAGTACCCACTCCCAAGAATAGATGATTTACTAGATCAGCTAGCAGGCTCCTGTATCTTTTCTAAGATAGATTTGCGTTCAGGTTATCATCAGTTGCGAGTAAAGGTAGAAGATGTCCCGAAGACTGCATTCAAAACTCGATACGGGCATTATGAGTTTTTGGTAATGCCATTCGGGTTAACCAATGCACCAGCAGTTTTCATGGACTACATGAACAGAATTTTCAGGCAGTACGTCGATAAGTTCGTGGTAGTGTTCATTGATGATATCTTGATATACTCCAAAAGTAGAGTTGAGCATGAGAAGCATTTGAGAATAGTTCTGGAAATCCTTAAAGAGAAGCAGCTATATGCTAAACTCAGTAAATGTGAGTTCTGGCTATCAGAAGTCAGATTCTTAGGCCATGTTATCCCAATAGATGGGGTCACAGTTGTTAGAAATCTTAAGTTTTGATGAAGACTGAGCCATAGAAAACATAAGTGAAAATTACCTCTTGATTAAACGAGTAAAATCTGATAAGTAACAGATCACTATTGCAAGGATAAAGAATTCCATCAAATGTTAACTTAGCAGAATAATAAAGAATGAATATCTCTATCGCTAAGTAACTCTCAATAACTAATAGACAGAAAGGAATAGCATGTGAAGACTTAGAAATAACAAGGTTAATATCTATTGCTAAGTCATTCTCTATCGCTAAAAGAGTATCCCATCGCTAGAAGTTCATAAAAGAAAAATGAGGAAATAGCTAAACAGAGATGAACCAAGTCTGTGGATAAAAGAAATCAGCTAGCGATAACAGGTTAAGCTATCGATAACAAAAGTGCTTCAGATAATATTCATTCAGATAGCTAATGCCCAAGAGCAAATGAGCTAACGTGATTTCTAGCGCTAACATGTTTGTCCATCGATAATTGGATACCTTGAGATACCTCCGAATACTTAGATAATTGTATCCTTAAAGCTAATAAGCAATCAAGTATCTAGCGATAATGGATTAAGCAATCGATAGAAGAATACATGCTGATATGATGCCTTCTGATCTAAAAAGAATATACTATCAATAATACACCTTCTTATCGGTACAAAAAGCTCTGAAATGCCTTATATTGTTCTTTATCTCATTTTACCAAAAAGACTAAGTTTGCGATAGCATTCCTATATCTTAGAAAGATTATTTGTTCAGCTAACAGCTTAAGTGCAGAACTCTTACTATGAGATTAGCGATAGCAGATCAAGCTAGCGCTAATGAAAAAGCTGCCATAAAGTACATTTTGTATGGATGCTCAGAATGCCGAGTCTGTCTCTCTCCTAACTCACCCTACGCAAGAAGTAGTTGAAGCCAGAGCAGAGAGTTAAGCCCTATGAAGAAGCTGCATTAAATGCCAACGGCTATAAGCACCCAACGACTAAATTCAAACGGCTTCTTGAAGATTGAATGTTAGGGCAAAATCTGAGAAGAGATATAAATACAGAACTTAAGCATTTATTGAGTAGAGACGAAAAACGAGAATATTCATAAGCTCATTCATTGCTCTGTATTTATTGTTTTAGAAATTTTATCTGTACTTAAGTGTGTATCAAAATCAGTTCATTAAGTGAATGTAATTTTTGAAATCCTCTACTGTTTGAGGTTGTTCTGAAAGCTTGGTGCTTTAGAACAGGGATATTGCCTTACAGGTGGTAAGGGGGAGTGTTTAGAGCGATTCTAAAACTCTGTAAAGGTTGACCGGTGAACCTGTACTCGTAAAACCTGTGGTTAGTGGAACCCAACAGAGTGTTGGAGAACTGGACGTAGGCAGTGTTGGCCGAACCAGTATAAAGTTTGTGTTGTATTTAAATTATTCTTAGATTTTTAAATAGCACAATTCACCCCCCCCTCTTGTGCGATTGCCACTTTCAGCAGTAAATCCTAGCAAATTTGAAGCAGTACTGAGATGGAAGAGGCCTGAGACAGTTTCAGAAATTCGAAGTTTTCTGGGTTTAGTTGGCTACTACAGAAGGTTTATTCCAAACTTTTCTCGAATTGCGTTGCCGCTGACTCAGCTCACAAGAAAGAGCCAACCGTTCGTGTGGGATGGCAAGTGTGAGGCTAGTTTTCAAGAGTTAAAAGGGAGGCTTACATCCACACCAGTTCTCATCATCCCCGATCCTAAGCAGACCTATGTGGTCTACAGTGATGCTAGAAAGAATGGATTGGGATGTGTCCTAATGCAGCAGGGTAGAGTGGTAGCATATGCCTCTAGACAATTGAAGTCTCACGAAGAGAATTATCCTACACACGATCTTGAGCTAGCATCGATAGTATATGCTCTAAAGATATGGCGACACTATCTCTATGGAGCAACAGTAGAGTTATATTGCGATCATAAAAGCCTCAAGTATTTGCAAGATCAAAAGGAGTTGAATATGAGGCAGAGGCGATGGATGGAAATGTTAAAAGATTATGATTGTGAGATTAAGTACCATCCAGGCAAAGCTAATGTGGTCGTTAATGCTATAGGTCGAAAGGTAACTCAAGTAGCATCTTTGATGATCAAAGAGCAAGGATTAATTGAGAGTGTTAGGGATTTTACCTTGACATCTACAATTACACTAGGGAATCTAACTACAATTCGGATTCAGAGGGACTTATGTAAAGAGATTCATGAGGCTTAGAAACAAGATCAATTAGCTGGTCTTCTAAGAGACAAAATTCAAAGAAGAGAAACTCAAGAGTGCCAATTACCCCCTGATGGATTAGTCATGTATGAGAAGAGAGTTTATGTCCCAGTGAATGTAGAACTTAGAAAAGGGATCCTAGATGAGGCACATAAGAGTAAGTACACTATTCATCCTGGTATGACCAAGATGTATAATGACATTAAGTCATATTTCTGGTGGCCAGGAATGAAGAGTGATGTAACAAAGTATGTAGCCCGATGTTTAACATGCCAGAAAATAAAAGTTGAACATCAGAAACCTTCAGGGTTGTTGCAGAATCACGAAATTCTAGAATGGAAATGGGAAAGTATTACGATGGATTTTGTTACTGGTTTACCATCATTAGTGGCTAAGCATAATGCCATATGGGTGATGGTGGATAGGTTGACCAAATCGGCCCATTTCATAGCAGTAAGAGCTAATTATACTTTGGAAGAGTTAGCCAAAGTATATATAAAAGAAATAGTCAGACTTCATGGTGTGCCAAGTAGTATTATATCCGATAGAGATCCGAGTTTTACTTCAAAATTTTGGAGATCTTTGCAAAATGCAATGGGCACTCAGTTAAAATTTAGCGCTTACCATCCCCAGACTGATGGTCAGACAGAAAGAACAATCCAGACACTTGAAGACATGTTAAGATCTTGTGTTTTGGATTTCAAGAAAAGTTGGGATAATTTTCTTCCACTCGCAGAATTTGCATATAATAATAGTTATCATTCGAGCATTCAAATGGCTCCGTATGAAGCATTATACAGAAGAAGATGTACGTCTCCACTCTGTTGGACTGAACTGCGGGAGAGAAGCTTGTATGGTCTAGAGTTAGTGGATCATACTGCAGAACAGATTAAGATTATAAGAAAGAGGCTATTAGCAGCTCAAAGCAGACAGAAAAGTTATGCAAATAAAATAAGAAGACCACTAGAATTTGAGATTGGAGATCATGTATTTCTTAAGATATCACCGACCACCGGTATAGGTCGTTCAATAAAATCTAAGAAATTGAGCCCTAAGTATATTGGCCCATTTGAGATTCTTTCAAGAATTGGACCAGTGGCATATCAGATAGCTTTACCCCCGGATTTGAGCAAATTGCACAATGTCGTCCATGTCTCTCAACTAAAGAAGTATCAACCAAACCTAGAGCATGTTATTGAACATGATAAAGTTGATCTAGAAGATGATCTAACATATGAAACACAGCCTGAAAGAATCATCGATAGACAGGAAAAGGGATTAAGAAATAAAAGCATCCTATTTGTGAAGGTGGTCTGGAAAGGATTTTCCCCCTAGAGAAGCAACTTGGGAGCTGGAGGAAGATATGATGCAGAAATATCCAAATTTTATGTCATGGTACATTTTAAAATTCGAGGATGAAATTTATTTTACGGGGGGAGAATTGTAATATCCCAAAAATCTAAGAAGCTTTAAAGTAGCTAGTTAATGAATATTAAGGAAGATAATTATGGCCTAAGAAAATAGAGTTATTTAAGATTTTAGAAGGGAAATTATTTTGATATTAAGGGCCCAAAATAGTTATATAAGCTTGTGAATTAAGTAAATCATATGTTCCAAAAATTTATATGTAGCAAGTTTCATTTGGAAGTTTATTATTGGGATCATAAAAGAGCTTAATTTACATGTCTAGGACTATTCGTCACCGGTCACAAGTGCACGGGTCGCACCAAGTTATAAAGTGATAAGTAAAGTATCGTTCCCACGAGGTTTTGGTTCAAAACCCAGTCAAACAATGATTGTTACACTTTCGCCCAATTTGAGTGACACAAATGTTGAGATTGAAAATTAACTAAGAAAATAAAATATGCTAAATGAAAATAAAATTATAAACAATTGATTCTCCAACTTCAAGGATAAAATGGGTCCTAAGATTATCTATCCCCCTTGTACTTCTTAAAACTCAATTTAACCCCCTCTCAAAGAAGCTCTCAATGAAACCACGTGCTAATCTAGGGTTCATAGAGTACTCGTAAAAGCTCTCTCAAGTCAAGAACAAGTATTTAGTCTTATTAATTGCAAAATCTCTTGCTACAATTTAATAAAACCCAATTATCAAGCTCCAACCCTAATGTGACTATGCAAGGCTAGCAAGTATATCTCTATCTTACCAACAAAACCATCAATCCATGCTAACATCAGGTTGTTGCACTATTTTACCCAAGTTCTACACTCAATCTAGCCCTCTCAAGCATCAATCAAGTGAACCCAACATCTAAATGGTGATCAAGCACTTAAAAGCAATAGGAGAAGAGTAAAATAAGCACATTGATATCATTAATCACAACATAAGAGGAGGAATCAAGAATCAATACATACAAGGGTTCACAATAATCCTAGAATCAAAGTATTTAGCTATACATGTTCAACAACTCCATGGGAGCATACATATATACAATCAGAAATAGAGAACAAGAGAAGAGAATGAAGATGGAGAAGATAAACTAAGAGAGAAGCCCAAATCTCTTCAAAGCTCCAAGCCCTAACTCAATCCCCATCAAGCTCCAAGCCCTAGAGAGCAAAACACTCCCAAAATGTCCCCAAAGTTGAAGAATCAGGGCTCAACTCGAAACCCTTCCTTTTATTTAGCTCAGTCAGTTTGTTCTGTCCAAAAACACGTAGAATCACGCAGTTCGCCGTGGGTTTTGCCGTGGCGAAACCCACAGTGAGCTCACAAAAGCTCCAGAATCGAGAGATGCTCGCCGTGGCTTTCACCGCGGCGAGCTGACAGTGAGCTGCCCAAAATGGGCAGAGACAAATGTGCTTCGCCGTGGGTTTCACCGCGGCGAGGCCCACGGCGAAGTCCTTTTTCTTCTGTTTTCTGCCTTTTTTCCTTTATTCCTTGTGCTGCTCTGGTTTCTTCTTATTTTTCTTCACTTAGGAGCTTGGTGGACGGCTAAAATCTCTTGTTTATTGCATCAAAATGTTCCTACAAGAATTATATAAAACAACATAAGAAACTAACCATAAAAATAATCAAAATCTACATAAATAAACAATGATGTGTAACCAAAAATCCAATGAACATTTTCCTATCTTAAGTATCCAAAATTTATCAATGATTTAATAAAACTCAAGGAAAATATACTCAAATGACATGAATTTCTAGGACTTATCAAGGACATGTCAAATAGTCCCAAAATAATTAGCCATCTTGTTCCAAATAAAGACAATTTTATTTAGCAAGCTTTCAACCATTATTCATTAATAAAGGTATTTTGGATTCATGGCTTATTTTTGCTACAAGAAATAATTTTAGGCTTCAAGAAAAAGCCATTTATGCTTTATAGATCACTTTCATGCGTGACCTCATGCATGTCTTATGAAGACCACCTTTCACCTCTAAAGGACACATGGCATTTGCATGAAAGAAGCTTTGCCTTCAAGTGTCATAAACCTGGTCTTCAAGTTGATTGAATCTGTGGCCTCTATATGATTCTTGACACATGTTCAATTCTTCCTTCACAAGCTCATGTGTGCCGTCCAAGTATCATGTGCTTGCCCTTCAAGACTAGTGTGTGGGTACGTGGCCTTTTTCTTGCAGCCATTAGCCTTGCTCACCAAATACGTGTGGCTTCTATGCTAAGATTGGCACATGCTTGGCTTCCAAGTGATTTAGGCGTGGTCAACAAGAATTAATTGGCTATAAATAGAAGTGAAAGCAAGGCATGAAGGGAAGGAAGGGAGCTGAGTGGCGTGAGGTAGAGAGGAAAGAAAGAGAGGAAGAGAAAAATAAAAAGAAGAAGAGAATGAAAAATATAGAGAAGCAGGGAGGCTTAGTTAGAGGAAGTGCTTTAGAAAGAGACTCTTCAAGAGGTAGCTTTAATTTGTAATTTTGTATATTTTGTTTTGGTTGCATGTATATTATTGCCATTTATGCTGCAGTTAGGCATGAGAATATTTAATATCCTTACTCAGTTTGTTTTGCCATGATCATATGTGAAATAGTTCCAGTTACAGTTTACAGTTTTGTAAGGTATTATTCTCATTGGCTTATTTTGCATGCACCATTTTTACCATACATTATATACTAATTGTGATTATTGCTACTGAGATTTCCCCAAATCCACCCCCCATTTTCCATGTCCCACCCATAGCACCTAACACTTCTAGAGGAAAGGAAAAGCAAGCAGATCTCTAGTTAAGGCAAGGAGGACTTGGAATATTTTGGAATTTATAGTTAATGTATTTTGGTCTGTATGTATAAACTCTATAAGGAGTTTAGTTAGCTTAAAGACTTGCAAAGAAAACAAGAACATGAACTCTACTGCAAGAAGGAATCAGTATCTACTCTTAGAAAAATATGAATGCATGTGAACATGTTTTATTGTGGTAAACATTTCGTCAGGTTATAACTTGAGTTAGACCATGATATTTTCCAATTTTTAGTACACGTTCTAAGCGTTAAATCAAGTACTCATGCATAATTTTTGGATGTGTAGATTAGGGGATATGAATTTTATAAGTTAGGCGTAAATACTGAAATTTCCTGCGAAAATTCTACTAAGTTTGGAAAATATAAGAAGGATTTTCAAGGATAATGGGACCAAATTAAGCCAAGATTATATCATCATTATAAAGAATATTTCAAGAGCTAAAGTTTGAGCTTTGAACCACTATTTTTGAGTTTAGAAATAAATAAATATAAATTCTCAAAGTTAGAAGCCCAAGTAAGATATTTAAGAAAAGTTTTTAGTTTTGTCATTCTTGGGTCTTCTAAATAGCTTTAGTGGTTCAAACGCAATCAAAGAGCTCTAAAGAATGTCCCTAGAGTAAGGTGTTACATATTGCGCTCCCAACCATATAAATAACTTACTCCTCAGTCCCCTAATATCCCATAATCAACAAATTAATACTCTAATTATGACATGTGTATACATATATATTTATACATATAATTTTTATGATATCTTATTTTATAAAGTTCCTCATTATCACATCAATAGTTCAGCTTATTCACTGCAAAACCAGTCTCATTTCACTCACTGAATCACAAAACAAGATTCTTTTATATATGCCATGTATAACCACTTAATCCATGCTTACAACCTCATAACCCATATTAAATAGTCTATCAATAAATTTGAACAACTTCAACAAGCACAACCAACCATCTCATATGCATCCAAGGGTTGAGTGAGCACTGGCAATTATAAATCAATCAAATGCAACAACAACATAGAACCCCACATCATCCAAAAATCCAATATTCTATAACAATTAACTCTTATTTCCTTTATGTGTATATGAGTGGAAACCAAAGTATAAATCATAATAAACCCGTAATAGTATCTAAATTATTCTCCATCATGAAAACATCAAGTAAACACACATCTAAATCAGCATTTTTCTTTTTACAACATTTCATCAAATACCTTGAGGGCACTCAAGATTAGTACATAAGGCAAGCAACTTGATTCATAAGTTATTAATCATAATTTTCAAGCACCCACCTAGTCTAAAGTAATTTCCTCAATCGTATTGCCTTACCAAGTTCAATGTACAATCAGAATTATCAGTATAAAATCTATCTTATTCCTTGTGTTAAATTTCAACCAATGTCATAAAATACTTACGGATATAACGTTCTCTTCAATAACAGTCCCCATTCCTCCTTTTCTTTGTACACAACTGATTGCACCATATTTTTATATACTTTTCATGGTTAAAATCATTGGATTATTGCATGTTCTAGGAGTAATTGCACTTATTTAGCATTAATTCTAACTTTAGCACACTTTATTATAGTTTATACTAATCAAGGGAAATTTGGTCATAATTAGTATGATTTATTGATTAACATACTCCCAATAACATTTTGATGCTACCTTAAGTTAAAATCTAATGTAGGCCATGGAAGAAATTGGTCGAGTGAAGAGTGAGTTGCAGAGAAGGAAGCCAGCAAAAGTGTAAAAGAATGGCCCAAACTTTCTGTCCAACTCGTTGCAGCCAACAAATTTGGTCGCTGTAACGAGCCAAGCCTTAAATTAGGCCTGAAGTCTGTCAATCTTGCTACAACCACCAAATTTGGTTGCTGTAGCGAGCGAAGGCTTAAATCAGGTCTGAAGTCTCTGTCAATCTCCCTGTAGCCACCAAATTTGGTCGCTATAGCGAGCTCTTCATGGAAACAACTTTGCTGTCACGATTTTTAGGGCTTTTGGTGGGTTATAAATGATACTGAATGCCAAAAATCACTTTCCAAAAAGCCTCCAAAGTCGAAAACTCTCAGCTCCCCTAGGGTTTCTTGGTCTCTTCTTGGTTGCTAGATTAGTCATTAATTAGGGCTAGTGGACTCCTAGTGGTTGCTTGGGGATTTTTCAATTGTACTTGGTAAATCATTTAACTCCTAATATCAATTTTAATGAAGCATGAGAGCCATCGTAACAGTACCAAAGTGCATTTTATAAAATCATCCTTAATCCAAACTCTTTTCATTCATTAATCTAAAAATACCAAAACAAGTAATAACATCTGTCAATAGTTTTATTATATGAATTTTCACACCAAAATCCCTTACCTTTTTAATGTTTTAATTGCATTGAGTTAGTTTAGGTAGATTAGAAAGACTCCTCAAGTGAAACGACCCGGGGTTGCAACCTATATTGCAATCCTTGGATTGAATTTTGATTTTAACCCCCAAGGAGCGTTTAGGCAAAGGTTAAATCAATGGCGCCGTTGCCGGGGAGTCAATTTTGACTCCCTAGGTTAGCTAAGTGGCAATTGAAACTATTGACTATGGGTAGGAGTTGTAGGATTAGATCTAGGTCATTTGCATTTTTAGGATAGTTTACATTTGCTTGATTTGCGTTGCATCAAGTTTCTCAAGAAAATACCAAAAATATTGCTTGCTCTTTGTTCTTGATCGAGTTGTGAAACTTGCTTAGGTGTATTGCTGGACTTTCTTGCACCTACTTGTGAATACTTGACTTACTATACTTTGGTTGCATTTCTCTTTATATAATTGGAATGAGACATGATTTTCCTTTCTAGTAGTTTATGAATTGGAAGACTTGTGTTGGATGTTGAGTTATGTCAATTGAATGATGTGTTGACTCCCCATTTTTAATTAGATTTAATATATATTTGGGTAAATTTAGGGAGTCATTGATAGAAAATTAATAAGATTTTTGAGATTTTGATAAGTTATCAAGTAGGGCATTATTTTGGGGTTTTTTTTATAATTATCATATGTTTGGGTTTAGTTTAGAGTAATAATAACAAGTTTATGAATTACTAAAAAAGAAAGAAAAGATTATTAGGTATTATTATTATTATATAATTCCTCTCCTTTTAACTTTGCCATCAGGTAAGGCGTGGAGCCATTTGACACGTGGTGTGCAATTTGAATTTGCAAAGATGAGTGACATGCACCGTTTTGGGCAATGAATTAAAAAAAGAAAAAAAAAGATGAGACCTAAAAGCAAAAAATGCATTCACAGGTTCAGGAGGAGACACAAGCTGCAAGTTCACTGTTCATCTTCATCTCTCCAGTGTCGTCTTCTTCAGCGAGTGGAGCAGGGGAAAATCAAGGACGGAGAGAGGAGAGGGAGAACGACGGCAGTCAGAGTGAGGACGAAAGGAACTCCAGCGTGCCGTCATCGTCATCGTCATCGTCTTCTCTTCTCTGGGCACCGAGGATTTGGAAAGGAAGGAGGGGAACAAGATATTTTTGGGGAGTTATTTAAATAATTTTTTGTTCTTTTTCCCTTCTTTCTAATTATAATATCTAACTCTGAATTTGTGGCTGCTGATTGGATGATTTTGTGATGTTATCTGTAGTTATGAGTACCTAATTAATTTGTTCTAGGTTTATTTTGAGGCTTTGTATGGATTGATGTTTGAACCACTTTTTCTTTTGATGATTAGTGATTATTGTTAGAATCTTAAGTTTTGATGAGGACTGACCCTGAGAAAACATAAGTGAAAATTACCTCTGAATTAATCTTATAAAATCTGCCAGGTAACAAATCACCATTGCGAGAACAAAGATCTATCTCTAATGAATAATGATAACTTAGCAGACCAATAATGAATGAGTATCCTTATCGCTAAGTGTATCTGAATAGCTAATAGCGAGTGAAGACTTAGCAATATCAAGGTTAATATCTATCGCTAAAGTCTCCCTCTATCGCTAAGCAAAGGTTCCATCGCTAGAAGTTCATTGAGCTTATAAGTAGATGAAACCAGCAGATAAATGAACTAAGTCCCTAAATCAGCTAGCGATAATAGGTTAAGCTATCGATAACTATAAGTGCTTCAGATAATGATCTTTCAGATAGCTAGTGCCTAAGAGCTAATGAATCAAGTGCTGATATGTTTGCTTGCGCTAAAATGTTTATCTATCGATAATGGGATACCTTGAAGTTCTGAATTCTTTGATAATTGTATCCTTAAAGCTAATAAGCAAATTGAGTATCTAGCGATAGTAGTTTGAGCAATCGATAGAAGAATATATGCTGATATGATGCTTTTTAATCCAAGAGAATATGCTATCGATAAAAAGCTCTGATATTCTTTATATTGTCTTCATCTCATTGAGCTAAAGGATTAAGCTTGCGATAGAAACCTCTGTGCTATATATGACTATTTGGTTAGCTAACAGTTTAAGTGCAGATCACTATAAGATTAGCGATAACAGATCAAGCTAGCGCTAATAGAAAGCTGCCAAAAAGTACTATCTGTACGGATGCTCAGAGCGCTGAGTCTGTCTCTCTCTTAGCTCACCCTATGCAAGAAGTAGTTGAAGCTAAAGCAGAGAGTTAACCCCGATAAAGAAGCTGCATTTAATGCCAACGGCTATGAGCTCCCAACGACTAAATTCAAACGGCTTCTTGAATGCTGAATCAAAAGGGCAAAATCTGAAGAAGATATAAATACAGAACTCAAGCATTTATTGAGCAGAGATGAACAACGAGAATATTTACAAGCTCATTCATTACTCTGTATTTATTGTCTTAGAGATTTCATCTGTACTTAAGTGTTTATCAAAATCAGTTCATTAAGTGAACGTATTTATTGAAATCCTCTACTGTTTGAGGTTGTTCTGAAAGCTTGGTGCTTTAGAATAGGGATATTTCCTTACAGGTAGTAAGGGGGAGTGTTTAGAGATTCTAAAACTCTGTAAAGGTTGACAGGTGAACCTGGGCTCGTAAAACCTGTGGTTAGTGGAACCCAACAGAGTGTTGGAGAACTGGACGTAGGCAGTGTTGGCTGAACCAATATAAATTTCGTGTTGAGTTAATCTCTTCTAAATTTTTAAATAGCAAAATTCACCCCCTCTTGTGCGATTGCCACTTTCAATTATTATGTTGTGGATTTAATTTGTACTTAATGTTCTCTAAATGGGTGGCCAACATTTAGATTGTTTGCTTAATTAGTGGCTTGAGAGAGCATTAATTAGGTAAAGAACTACGTTAAATTCAAACTTGTCTTGAGATTCCAAATTGGGATTGAGAGTTTATTAGTGAGATAGAGATATTCATTAACCAAGTTGTGTAAAATTGAAGTGGGTTGTTTATAAAGACTAGTTAACATAATATGTAGTAAGAGATTATGCATATTAGTGTTAATTAAGGTTTGGGTAAGCTTGAGAGAGTTATTCAAATGGATATGACTTCAAACACCAACTAGTATTCATCAATTGTCACTAGAGCATGGTTAATCAAGTATCATGAAATACAAAGTGGATAAATAATCCTAGACATCTTTTGTTTTGACTTAAAGTTTTAATTAGTATTTGTCAAGTTATTTTTATTTTTGGTACTTTTGAAATTAAAAATACAAAAATTCTCACTCAACCTAATTGATAATATAATTGTGATAATTAATCCACTTTTGCCTTAGTCTCTGTTGGAACGACAACCTTTTCTATACTATTTTTTACGACCCGTGCGCTTGCAGATATGCCAAACCTCGGACAAGTCATGATGTTTATGTTCAAATTTTCTATTAGGTTTATGATGCTATATAATTTTTATTGGTTGCTAGATTGTGTAGTTTAATTTATCCAATTGAATGTTGTGATTGCACATTCTTGAGAGGAATCGATTTTCAAAACTCAAGTCTCAACACACACCAAGTGGAGCTTAACACTAACCCTAAGTAATGGCTATGAAAGTGGTTGCTAGATTAGTCATTAATTAGGGCTAGTGGGCTCCTAGTGGTTGCTTGGGGATTTTTCAATTGTACTTTGTGAATCTTTTAAATCCCAATATCAATTTTAATGAAGCATGAGAGCTACCATAACAGTACCAAAGTGCATTTTATAAAATCACCCTTAATCCAAATTCTGTTCATTCATTAATCTAAAAATACCAAAAAAAACAAGTAATAGCATTTGTCAATAGTTTTATTATATGAATTTTCACACCAAAACCCCTTAACCTTTTTACTTTTTTAATTGAATTTAGTTAGTTTAGGTAGATTAGAAAGACTCCTCAAGTGAAACGGCCCGGCCGGGGTTGTAACCTATATTACAATCCTTAAACTGAATTTTGATTTTAACCCCCAAGATGTAATTAGGAAAAGGTTAAATTAGCAACTAACTGCACATGTTAAAGATAATTTCAATTCTTCTTTCTTCACAAGTCATGACAACAATTAGAAGAAACAAATCAAATTTCTTAGCCTTGACTAACCCAAGCCAAAAGAGAAGGAAGAGATCTCAAGCTTGCCCCACAACACGGAGAATCTTGGGAAAACAAGGAAAAGGAAAGGTAGAGGTTGCAACCCCCCAAAAGAAACTTCAATGGTTTGGGCATGACATCAATGGAGGAGGGAGAAGAGACCAAAACGAGCCGCTCCCCTTCACTCTCAAAGAGCACCAACAAAGGGGAAGAGAAGGCCAAGACAGAATATGGAACTGAAAAGGAAAAACAATAACCCAAATCCTAGGGCAGAGAGGTAGACAGCGGCGTTGGTCCTTAGAGCGAGGTCACTGACATCGGTTTAAAAAAGAAGGGAAAATTTCAGTTTACCCCCACAATAAGGTTATTTGAACCTTCCAGATTTAACCCCACAATAACCCAAGAACATATGCTCCATTTGCACGCACATATGACAACTTACTAGACAAATAACCTTATTTACAACATCAAAGATTATGAATACATGATCTCACATACATTCTAATAATTTCTAGTACAATAATTGAAATTACATGTACATTAGTGCAATTTGAACAACAATACATGTTATTTATAGTAGCCATGGGCATTCCTACACACATATGACAAATTTCTAAGACACATATGGCAAATTTTCTACACACATTTGACCAATTTATAAAACAGAGTACAAGTCTTCAAAGGCTATACTTTTTCACATTTTCAGCGAATTCCAAGACATATATGACAAATTTTCAAGACATATATGACAAATTTTCAAGACACATTTGACGAATTTCTAAGTCATAGCAAAGGCTATACTTTGTACCTACTTCGTACTTTCAGTGAATCCCAATACATATATGACAAATTTCCAAGATATATATGACAAATTTCCCAGACATATTTAACAAATTTCTAAGATATAGTTAAAGTCTTCAAAGGCTATATTTGGTACCTATTTCATATTTTCAACGAATTCCAAGACACGTATGATAGATTTCCAAGACATGCATGACAAATTTCCTAGAGACATTTGACGAATTTCTAAGACATAGTATAAGTCTTCAATGGTTTAGATGAAAGAGATGACAAATTTCTACTTTGGGATAAGCATTTACCTCTACTGGGAACTGATTCCAGCAGCTTGTCACCAACACTGACCTTCTTGCCTTCTAAAAGTCTTCAAAACACACATTCAAATGAAAGCATTGATAACTCATGTGATTTCTGGAATCATGGAATCTAGGAAGGAGTTGGTCGGGGTGAACTTAGGTGATTTCAGAAATCATGGAATTAGGAGGGAGTGGGTTGGAGTGTCTTGCGCAGAAGGAGGAAGAGAGGAAGAGAATAAGTTTGGTTCACTTTTATTTATGTCATTAGCTCTTTCTTGTTGAGGGGTAAAATGGCCTTTGAACCTTCCAGATTTAACTTCACTTTGCCCCCTTGGGGGCTTAGTGAGATTTCAGAAAGTTAAGGAGGGAATCTGATATTAATTCCTTATTGTGGGGGTTAAACTGAATTTTTCACAAAAAAAGATGAATAAATTTGAGAAGGGCCACTCAACATCCAAATAGCAAATGGTTTATATATTTCTCTTCAATCTCATTGAAGTCGGTGACACAGAGAAAAATCTAATGGTTCTTTATTATTTTTTTGAAAAAATAGAAATAGCATTTTGGTAATTTAAGGTGCCTAAAAAAAGCTCTTTGTTGGTAAAGCAAACATTTAAACTTTGTGCCTTTAGCATAGCTCTATTCTCTAATATCACCACATTGCAAGTCCCTTTTTATCACCAAACTACAATAAATGATAAATAATAACTAATCCAAAATGTTATTGAACTTATTATATTTCAAGGGTTATTACATTCTTCCCCGCTTAAAAAAAACTCGGTCCTCCGAATTTAAATATATATTGTCCTCAATTATCAAATAAGTCAGGTTGCTTTGTACGCATATCTTTCTTCTCAGGTAACCTCTATGCCAATATGATTATGCCTTAGAACCTCATTGAAGGAATCTCCTTTGATCTTAGCTTCTTTACTTTTCCATAAGGATGGCCACTAAAATATATTCACAAGATAAATCTTCATTTAAATAAAGTTCTTGATACTCAATAGCATGAGAGGGTTCATATGGATACTTCAGTAACACCAATTCATGAATCACTTAATAAATACTAGTTTGGACCATAATTCACATAACATTTATGCTAGCCTTAAGTTGTCAACAACCGTTGTTTCACTACCACAGAACACACCTATAGCGGCGCTTTTTTGACCCCTATAGAGGACCTTTTGAAGTGCCGCTATAGCTAGCGCCGCAATAGGTCAGGTGACCTATAGCGGCGCTTACAAAGCGCCGCTATAGGTAAGTTTTAATTAATTTTTTATTGAAACTGAAAAGGCCTATACCGGCGCTTTTGTCTTAAAGCGCCGGTATAGGCCTCTCTATAGCGGCGCTTTTCGTAAAAAGCGCCGCTATAGGTTTTATTTTTTAAAAAAAATAAATCAATATTGTTTTTTCACACGCACCTACATCAGTGCGAAAATTTCAGCACTGGAACTCAACAAAAAGCAAAATACTCCTAATTCAAAATGGTTTTTCATGTGCTCAGTGTTGTAACTTAATACAACGAGTATAAACAAGACATCAAAATTATTTTCCCCTTTTTCCATTTTATGTGCTTAGTGTTGTAACTTAATACAATAAGTAGAAACAAGAAATCCAAATTATTTTTCCCTTTTTCCATTCCTATACAATGAGTAGAAACAAAAAAATCTAGGTACCGAAGAAAAAAAAGCTTCTACCATTTGAGATTCGTGAAATCACCTGGAAACTTGGAGCTCCATAATCTGCAACTGTAAATGATTTCTCCAGAAATGGCAGTGAGAGAAAGAGAGCGCGTATATGCCAAAAAAAAGAGAGGTAAATGGTGAGAAGCTAAGAGAGAAGAGAGAATATTTGGGAAATGAGGAGAAACTTACAAGTTGTTGATCAAATCCCTTGTGAAGAGAGAAGAGATAGTGGGTAGGGAAGAGAAAGAAAGAAGAGAGAAGAAAAAAATGGGAGTGGAATGTGTTAAGAGAGAATAAATAAGAAAGAGTCACGTGCACCTAAAGCGGCGCTTTTTAAAGAAAGCGCCGTTATAGGCATAAAAAACTGGAGGGAAAGTTTCCCTCCTTTTTTTATTTTGAATTTATAACCTATAGCAGCACTTTTTTTAAAAAGCGAAAAAAAGCGCCGCTATAGGTGAAAATTCGAAAAAAATTGGGGGAAACCTTCCCTCCATTTTTTATGCCTATAGCGGCGCTTTCTTTAAAAATCACCGCTATAGGTGCACGTAATATTTTTAAAAAATACAAATTGAAATTTATTTGTTAATTAATTATTTAATATTTAATATTAAATTTTCACTTATAGCGGCGCTTTTTAAAAAAGCGCCGCTATAGGTTATAAATTCAAAATAAAAAAATGGAAGGAAACTTTCCCTCCATTTTCTTTTGCCTATAGCGGCGCTTTATTTAAAAAGTGCCGCTATAGGTGAAAATTCGAAAAAAATGAGGGGAAACTTTCCCTCCATTTTTTTATGCCTATAGCGGCGCTTTCTTTAAAAAGCGCCGCTTTCTTTAAAAAGCGCCGCTATAGATGCACGTAATATTTTTAAAAAATTCAAATTGATATTTATTTGTTAATTAATTATTTAATATTTAATATTAAATTTTTATATTCATTATTATTTTTTTTAAAATTCTAAAAAATTAATTTTTATTAAAAATGAATAGGAATATTTTATTTAATATTTAAATAATTATATTAATATTTAATATTATTTTTTTATATTAATAACCTATCCCGGCGCTTACAGACACAAGCGCCGGGATAGGTTTTCTAATAAAAAAAATAAAAAAATTGAATATGTAAAGTCTATAGCGGCGCTTAGTTTTATAAGCGCCGGGATAGGTTAGACCTATAGCGGCGCTTATTTAAGTAAGCGCCGGTATAGGTCTTTTAAACCCTATAGCGGCGCTTATTTAAGTAAGCGCCGGTATTGCTGCGCCGCAATAGCCCTATTCTGTAGTAGTGTTTGATTACAAAGATACCAATAATTGTTGCACCTAAGGAATTCACAATTGCATAGACTCCACCACAATGATACAAGCATGCAATTCTAACCCTTGAGCAACTCCAATCACCCTCTCTTCTAAATCTCTCCGTTTCAATTGGCAACTTCAAGCCAACACAATTATTATGCATTCTTACCACCTTTTAAAATTCTTCCTAAGATATATCTCATACAACTTTATTCTCCGTTAGGCAAACTAATAGTGTTGCTTCTTCAACATTAATGTTATAAAAATAATGATAATATCTTTTAAATCCAAGAGACATCGAATCAGAACCACCATAGCAGGTAATCAATAGTTTTTAATTGCTTCTACCCTTCTTTGATACGTTTAAATTATGTCTTAATGCATAGCATGACTTTAGAGGACGACTTGATATACTAGAATCCATATTTTGATGACTTGCATACAAGCATTGCTGTTTAAACTTAGATGGTGCCAACAAAACATTTCTTTTTCTTCTTCAAAGGCATCGTGTAAACATTCATATAATCAATAAGACTATCGTATGTTTTTTTATCAATAATGGTTTGAACATCCTATACTGCACTCTATAAACATAAGTACTCTTCTTTTCCTTACATTGCTTCTCTTGGCCTCTCACCCCAAAAGTTCATTCCAACTCACTCAAGGTGCCTATAACATTAGGAGCAAACATAGCAATTTACATGATAATTAAGCTTAACGTCTTATATGTATGTGACACCCCAAATTTTCAAAAAGAGATAATAAGGATTTATTTGAGGTCTTGGAGCGCCATTAAGAAATTAAATAGCCTTATAAATAAATTCATGAGGTCAGATGTATTTTTAATAATTTCTAAGGCTTATGTTCCTCATTAATTGAGGAGAAATAGTTAGAAGATGAATTTAAATAAGGGAATATTTAGAACCTTGGGGTATTGTTTGATATTTAAAAAGACTTATAAATAAATTTAGGAATTAATGCATATTTAGAGAAATTATTTTTAGGGTAAATTTAGATTAAATTGAAAGGGAAATAGTAATTAAAATTTTCAAAGAAGGGCAAAATGGGAAAGAGTAAATGAGAATGACAATATTTGCCCCTAATTAAAAATATCTTAAGTTATAATCAGATGGGCAAAATGGTAATTTGCCATTTAAAAATATCTTCCCTATTTCTTTCCTTTTTCCCTCCCTTCCCGTCATTCCTCTCTATTCCCCCCTCTCTTCGACTTCGCCCTCACATCCTTACCTCTCTATGTTCTCTCTTGCCTTGGACAGTGGCCGGCGAACGAGGCAACGATTCTGGCAACGACGAGCTTAGACAGAGTATGCAACACCTGATTTGAGATCAGGTAAGCTTCCTCCTTCCGTTCCTAATCTTCGTTTGTCTGATTTGAGTGACTTCGAGGTGAGGGTTGATTTGGGGGAAAGGGTTTCTAGGATTCTTAAACTAGCAAAAATAAAGCTAAATCTTTGATTTTGAAGTTTTGGGAAGTGATTTTGATTGGATAATCGAGTTTGGCCGTGTAGCTTCAAGAATCCCAAATTAGTCACTATTCATCGACTCTGTTCCGACCCTATTCTTTAATTTATCATCTAAACTAAAGCTAATTAATGTTTAAATGATGTTAAGTGTTGATTAAAGGTGTTCTTTGAGGTTGCACGTTTGATTTCAAATTTTCCTCTTGTTCCTCTGCTTATTCGATGCTCTGTTCTTTCTTCTGCGATTTTGATTTCTGTTGATGAAGAAAGGAAGATGGAGTTGCGGTTGATTGTATCTCGTTGATGGTATGTGAATTTGGAATTGTTCAATTCTTCTCTTTTCTGGTGGTGCTGGCCGATTGGTTCAATGACAAGAAAAGGGGAAATTTGTAATGTTTATCGTATTTAGATTGATGTTTAACTTGAATTGAAGTTGTTGTAATTTTGTTCTATTTTGTTTGTGTTGTGCGGCTGTTCAGTAATAAGGGAAGGGAGATTTTGTTGATGTTAAATTTGAAATAGAGATTATAGGAATAGAAATGGAATTTAGTTATAATGATGAATGTTGGGTGGTTCACATGACAAAAGAAATTCTAAAATTCAGTATGATGATTTTCTTTGGGATATAATGGCTTTAAGGTTCTTTTTATTAGGTTGGCTGAATGGTCAAATTAGGGGAATTATAAATGGTTTTGGATATAAAAGAATGTTACATATTAGGTTAATTTTATAAGGTTCAGAGTTTGTACAGAAACATTAAGAAGATTATTTATGTATTAATCTTGAATCTGAAGCATGTTTTATGTTATGTGAGAGTTGTTGGTTAGCTTGATGGGATTAGAGAAGTTGAGGGGCATTGGTCATATTGGAGAATCTATTTTGGTAGAATGAGGGCATTAGGCTTTGTTTTGAATTTAATGGTGAAGTGTTGGTATGAAAACAATAATGGATATAAGCATGTAATTGCTTGATTGAGATCGTTAATTGATACTTTACAATTGAAATAGATGTGTTAAAAATGTGACTAAAGACCTATCAATTATGGAGATGAACATTGTGAGTGATAAAGTTTCGTTAGAAAATAGGAATTTGGGAAATAGAAGATGTAATGATATGTTAAGTATGAAGTCAGAGTTAATCAAGAGCATATTGTCTTATAAGAATTGTTGGAGGTTAATTGATTTATAATATGAGGCTTGTATTAAATCATGGCTATAGGAATTGTAACACCCCAATATTTAAAAAATAGATATGAGAAATTATTTAAGATTTTGGAAATGTTATTAAAATATTGAGGGTTATAATATGGCTATGAATCTAATTCCCGTAAATGCTAGCCCGAATAGAGGAATAAATTTGAAAACTCTAATCTTGATGTATCCTTTGAAAAGAGAAAGCAAGTGTTTCTAATTGAGGGTTATAATATGGCTATGAATCTAATTCCCATTTTCTGTTTTAAGAACTTGATTAAAGATGAGAATTTTGTGTCAAATAGCTACTGTTGTGGATTAAAAGTGTCTCCTTCAATTTTCTTTAGGAATTGAATTAATTATTTCAGAATGTAAAGGTACGAAGTGTAACACCCCAAATTTCAGAAAATAGAAAAAAGGAAATTTTTTTAGGATTTTAGAAATTTAACTAAATATTAAAAAGTATTGAAAATAAATTTATGATATTTTAGGAATTTTTAATAAACTTTAAGGCTTATTTTCTTTAAGCAATAAAGAGAAATAATTAGAAGATAAAAACTTAAATTGGAGAAAAGAGATAATAAGGGCTTATTTAAAGTCTTGACAAGGCATATAACAATTAAACAGCCTTATAAATAAATTTATGAGGTCAGCTGTATTTTTAATAATTTTTAAGGTTTATTTTCTTTATTAGTCAAGGAAACATAGTTGTGAGATAAATTTAAATAAGGGAATATTTAGAACCTTGGGGTATTTTGTGACATTTAAAAAGTCTTATAAATAAATTTGGAAATTAAAGTATATCTAGAGAAATTGTTTTGAGACAAATTCAGATATATTTGTAAATGATAATGATACATAAAATTACCATTTAAGAGGAAAATAGAAAATAGGAAATGGAAAATGACAATATCTGCCCTTAGTTGGAAATATCTTCAAGTGTAAAGGAGAGGGCAAGATAGTAAAATACCCATAAAAACAAAATATCACATTCCTCTTTAAACATGCACCATACACGTGTCCCTAACCATTTACTCTCCTTCAATTTTTTTTATTTCTTTCTTCCCTCTCTCACCGAACACACATATACACACACATACACCCTCGTTTTCTCTCTTCACTCTCGGGCTCCCTCTGTTCTTCTTCGTTCTTCCGGCCTGGGGCGATTTCGATGGCAATCGGCGGCATCAAGGGGAGCCAAGTGTTCCAGAAGCTTGAAGGAACATTGGGTGAGCTTTTTCCTTCCATTTCTCCCTCTTTCTTGTCCGATTTCAGGCTTCAATGGGAGGGAGTGATTCGAAATTTTAGGGGTTTTCGGAGCTTCAAATTACTTGAAATGGATGCTTAGGTTTCGATTAATCATTCTTGGGAACGGATTTGAACAATAGAGTGGCTTTGGTGAGATTTTCCCAAATTTCTTCCTCCTGTCACTGTTCATCCGTCGCTGTTCTTGTTTATTCCGGGCAAGAATTGAATTAAAGCTCAATTAAAAGATGATTGGGAGTAGGTTTAAACGTATATGGTGTCTTGTATGTTTGATTTGCTGAGGCTTGATTTTTTGTTCTTCCCCTGTCCTTCTCTCTTCCTTGTTCGTTCTGGTCCGCCTGAATTCTTGGGTGGAAATGAATAAGAATTTTGGATTGTTGCTCCGATAAAATAGAATTAGTGTTTAATGGGATGGTGATTGAGTAAGAAATTGTTCAATTTCCTTTCTTTTTCTGACTTGTTGGCCGACGGGTTCATAGCAAGAAAAGGGAAATATATACTGATTTGGACGTATGTTTTGCTATGGAAGTGTGATAGTTTTATGTGATTTTGATTTTTAGCTTGTTAAAGGGAAGATGCTGTTGAGGTTTATTGATTATTTTTCCTTCTCCTGCTTGCTGGCCGACAGGTTCCTTGGTATAGAAAGGGAAATTTGTAATGTTTGGTTATGGTTGGTCTGATTTTCCCCTGCTCCTTTGTTTTAGCTGGGCGGTCAATGGGGTTTTTGGAATTAGGAAATTAATGTTGATCTTGTATGGGTTTATGAGATTGATGCTAAATGGTTATGGAGGATTTCTTGTCTTTGTTCTTGAGTAGCTGATAGATAAAAGGTATTTTACAATATAAAGAGGAATCCATTAGGAATTGGGTTCTGTTGCATTGGATTCTAAATCTAAAGAATCAATCAAAACTGGATGTTGGTGGTTGATTAATGAGGTTTGAATATGATTTTCTGTTAGATCTTGAAACTGGGATTTCTGCTCTAAAAGGTTTACTTTAGTGGAAGTTGTTTGATTATGGTTCAAAAGTTGGGGAAACTAAATTTATATAAACTTGAATTGAATTTTATTTAAAGCATTTAAGGAGAGATAAATGTCATGGCTAGGGGTGGATTAATGGGCATAATTGACTTGGGGATTGGAAAGGTAAGTTTGTAACAGGCAGGAAATGCACAAGAGGGGGGGTGAATTGTGCTTTTAAAAAAAAACTTTAATGAACAATACAGTTTATACTGGTTCAGCCCAACTTTTGGCCTACGTCCAGTTCTCCAACTTGGTAGTTGGGTTCCACTAGCTTTTCAAGATTTAAACGGGCTCTTGACAGCCTTTACAAGTGACAGCAAGAGCTCACCTCCTTACTAATCACTCCCCCTTACACTTTGTAAGATTACACCCTACTCTTAAGATCCCACTATCTTAAGAGTAATCCTTACTCAGATAATAAATACAAGTGTAGAGAAATTGTTCACTCAATTGAACGGATTGTGTTACACACTTAAGAATTTGAGAACAGTGATTGTTGAGAGAATTGAATGCAGTAGATACAAGATCTTTTAATGAAGTAATCAATTAATTCAACCAACTGCTTCTCAATGCTTTTATACTCTTCACTCTGAAGCTTGTGTAATAAATATGACCGTTGAGAGTTGTTCAGAGAGAGAGAGATCTTAATCGGATGAGGAGTGTTGAGAATGTAGCCTGTGTTGCATTTACTCCATTGTACTTCCTTTGCTTTTTGTTCATCTTTCTTTATCTATCGCTGGAGGAAGTAGGTGAGTTCCAACGGCTATATTGCTCAGATTTTGTCTCTAACGTAAACTTCCTTAAGTAGGTCTGAGCACTCTGTACTTGGAAAGCCTAAAATAGCTTTAGCCATTGATTTTGAATTATTCCCATCGCCACTCAGATTACAGCCTCTGATCGATTACAGGACTTGGTGGCTGATCGATTACATATCGATTATGTATAGATTAGGACCTGCATCACTCAACAATAGATTAGAAATTCATGAGCCTAATCGATTACAGGGACGCCTGATCGATTAAGCAAGACTAATCGATTACACTTAAACTTCCTCTAATCGATTACTTACCTCTGATCGATTATATTCAGATCACTCACAACTTCTTCTAATCGATTACATGGTTCTGATCGATTACACATACCAACTTCTCTGATCGATTATAAGACTCTGATCGATTAGGCAATTTATCTATAATCGATTATAGGACTCTGATCGATTAAGCAATGGTCCTCTAATCGATCAGGCGAGCCTAATCGATTACATCAATTTCTCCTAATCGAAAGGCTAAGATCTCTCATCGATTACAGGGGTCTCTAATCGATTAGGCGACAACTTAGACTGAACTCTAATCGATTAGACAAAATGACTTGACTTGGAATCTATCTCTGATCAAAAGGGCTATCTATGCATACCTAAGACATATCATTCCAAACATTTATCACTCACTTACCTTATGCCTAAGATATGTTTGGTTATCATCAAAACCTATTATTCTAACATTCTCCCCCTTTTTGATGATGACAAAACATTAGAAATAATTGCAATAACAGAATACATATAGAGATCAACAAGCAGACAACTGATATATATATATATGAAACAATAATTCAGATATGACAAGGATACTGGCATTGTCTTTACGCATGGAACTAAATATATAAAAAAATATAAAATGAGCAAAATATGAATGGTGCATGTGAAAGGGGTTTTTGGTGTTGCAGGGAGTATGGATTAGTCAGAGTCAGTGTCATCCTTCCAGTTTGATGTGTCAAGATCATAGTCCCCTGATTCACTGCTAATTCGACCAGAGTCATAGGAAGACTCAGATTCCAAAACGACTTCTTCCTTCTTCTTCTTAGCAGGAGCCTTCTTCTTCTTGGGAGGAGGAGGAGGCACTAAGGACAGAAGCACATCCAATCTGGATGGTCTCTTTTGTTTCTTCTGAGGAGGCTTTGCTGCCTTTCCCTTCCCTTTTGGTGCTGCCTTTCTCTTAGCTGCAGGCTTGGAGACAACCTTAGGTTCTTCAATAACAATTCCTTTGGTTGCTCTGGTGCTCTTTCTTGTTGCAGGAGCAACCCTAGGTGCAGGCTTAGAGGCAGTCATTTTGATCCTTTGCTTTTTAGGTTTTGACTGAGCCTCTGGGCCTTCTTCCTCCTTGTCAGACTTCAAAAATTCTGAAGTAGTCTGAATGGGGTCCTTCTGAGCAGGCTTGACTGGATCCCCATATGTATAGGTCCTTCTGACTCCCCATTTTGGAAATAGAGGCTGAGGGGATTCTTTCTCTTGATTTTTCTGACTCAAATCCCTAGCTGTATCTCTGACTTCTCTTTCTTTCTGACTTGCAGCCAAGGTTTGTTCTAATTCCTCCACTTGCTGGTGCAGTACATCTGCCTTATGAAGATAATGAGGCACCAAATCAATGTCAATGGGTTTAGGTTCCCCTTCATACAAAACCATGGCCATTCCCAGATTTTCTTCTATCACATTTTCAGCATTTTCTGGAGGGATATTGACAGTGGCCTCATTTTCAGACTCTGTGGCTTCTTCTACCACAACCTCTTCTTCTGCCATGCTTAGCTTAATGGCTTCTGCAAGCTCATGAATTTCCTCGAGTGTCTGACTCATGGGTACATCCTCAGGAACTTGAGACATCTGAGGGATCTCAGAAGCTATAGCTGAGAGGATGGAGGCAGCTTCCACAGCCGTTTCTTGAACCTGGCTGCTTTCCCCAGGGGTTGGCACACTGAATATCTTCTCCCCCTTTTTGGCATCATCAAAAGGAGGGGGGGTTTCTAGTGAAGGAGCTTTGCCTTTTCTGGTATAAGTTTTGGCTATTTCTGGTTTAGGGGAAGGAGAGTGTGGTTGAGAGGGTGTGGGATGAGAGGCAGGGGTCAATATGTGGATAGGAGAAGGTGGGAAGTCTGGATGATCTGAGGAACTGGAGGAGGGTTTCTGTGAGGGTGAGGAAGGTTTGGAAGGAGGAGGAGTGGTTTTTGGAGAGGGTTGAGTGTGGAGATGTGGAGAAGAGGGATGAGATTGTGAAGGTGAGTAATGAATGGGTGATACCTGATGTGGTGCATAACCATCAAAGGGTGACAGAGGAGGGCCAGGAATATTGGCTTGATACTTTTCCCTGAGAATCTCTTCCAGTCCAGCAAGTCTGTTGTGTAAAAACTTGTGCATGTTTACCACAGCATCATACCCATTGAAGATGGTCATGGTGCTTTCCTTCACAGACTTGACAACTGAATCATTGAGAGCTGCCACCAATCTGTGCAATAATCTGTCCTCCATGGCTTGATGCTCGAGGGCCATTTCTTCTACTATTCTGGCAGAGACCTTTTCCACCACTTGATCAATAAAGTTGGCAGGAGAAGCGGGTGCTGCTTCTTCCTGAATCAGAGGCTCTTGATTAGGATGATGGCCAGGGATTTCTCCTGGTTCAAGTCCTTCTTCTGTAGGGGGTTCCTCTTCAATTTCAATATCTGGTAGAGGCTTAGAGGGGATGGAACTCTGCCCAAAAGGTTGCAACCCCATCTTCTTGAGAGTGGTCAGATCACACTTGGGAGGCTGCTTGTTGTGCTCGTCTTCCAACCAAAAAATTTGATTGTTGCACAGAATAAATGAAATAAGAGATGCAAAAGGCAGAGGAGTCTTAACAGACTTTGTCTTCTGGAACCTCAAGAATTCCTCACAGATGACTTGTCCAGGGTTGATGGGAATTTTGTGGATCAGCATGGGCAAGAGAGGATTGTCTATATCCAGGATAAGTGTGAAGTTGCCAGCCTTGTTGACCATACACCTGGAGTAAGCATAATGCAGAACTCTGTAGGCAGGAGGTAATTGGACAGGCTTGAGATTTCCCTCAATAGGACTTGTAGGTTGATAAATCTGCCTGAGTTGCTCATCAGAAAACTTTTCCCTTGTTTGCCATGTGTTGTACTCTGCCATATTAATCCCATCCATGTGAAGCCACTTGTTCAAATCCTTCCAAGTGAAAGAAAACTTCTTACCCCTGACTTGAGAAGAAATCTTGATATCTGAGGTTTTGCCTTCTGCTTCCGTAACAGAAATCTTCAAGTTTGAGTAGAAGGCCTTTATGACTCGCTCATTATAATGATTTTTAATACCCAGCCATGTCGCATAAGGTTGCAGCCATTCTTTGACAGGATAGCCATTTTTGTCAAGATACTCAATATCCACAAACCCACATCTTTGCTGTATGGACCTTTTCTGAATATCCTCTGAGGCATCTTCAATAGGACCTTGGGCATAGGAGGAGTCGATGGGAACCATTGTGTCACCAGAAATGAGTTCTCTGACTCTGACTGTGGAAGGGCTTTTGGCTGGAGACTTGGATGAAGTACCACGAGTTTTGGCCATTTGAGAGGTTGGTTGAGAGGTGGAGGGTGGTGGATTTGAAGGGGGTGATGAAGGTCTATAGGTCAAGGCAGGATCTCCTTCAGGTAATGGTACTGTATCAGAAACGACTTGGGCTCTGATGTTCTTTGGAATACGCATTTTGGGTGCCATGGGAAGAGTTTATGTAGAGGGCTCAAGGATTATGATTGGTGATTCGAAGGGTTGTAACTGGTGAGGGAGAGTTATGGCTGATGATGATTCGAGTAGTGGGTACAGTTACGATGGTTACAGAGAGATTTGATGATTCGAACGTTAAGATTTGATGAAGGATGAGGAGATGAAGAAGAAACAAAATGCAATAAAGTGCGAAATGATGCTACAGTGACATATGTCAAGTATATAAGAGTGGGTGAGCTTAGAAAAGTAAGTAACTGTCAGATAAAGTGTACGTTACAAATGTTACCGTTGACGCCTAATCGATTACAGATGTCGCGTAATCGATTACAGAGTGTTGTCTCTGATTGATGAGATGCGCCCAATCGATTAGGGGTTGTTGTGATCGATAGGTCCACGCTGAGTAATCGATGCCCAATCGATTAATCCTTCCTTGTGATCGATCAGACAGTTCTGATCGATTATGCGCCTTTCCCTAATCGATGCTTCATTTTAGCCTAATCGATGCTTAATCGATTACAGGGAGTGTCCTGTGATCGATCAGGCTTACCTGATCGATTAGGCGATGGATTTTCTATTCTGAGCCTCTAAGTCCTGCATAAATTTTGATCTGACACTCCGATGCCTAAGTTAGTGTAATATCATCAAAACATCCTTAGATTGAAATAATTTTGATAACTAAAATAACTTACAATTCATTGGGATTTACCATTCCCAATTCTCTTCTGATAAACATAAATGGCTCAGTTGCTAGAGGTTTGGTGAAAATGTCAGCCAGCTGCAAGTGTGTTGAGATAAATTCCACTCTGACATCCTTCTTTTGCACATGATCTCTGATGAAATGATGCCTTACATCAATGTGCTTTGTTCTTGTGTGATGTACAGGATTTTTGGCTAGACTAATAGTGCTTGTATTGTCACAGAGGATTGGAGCTTCTGGGAACTCCATACCTAGATCCCTCAATTGATGCTTGAGCCATAGAACTTGAGTACAACAGGTTGCAACAGCAATATACTCAGCTTCAGTAGAGGATAGAGAAACACATGTTTGTTTCTTGCTTGCCCAAGAGACTAAGGATCCCCCAAGATATGCACATTGACCACTGGTACTCTTTCTATCAGTTTTGTACCCAGCATGATCTGAGTCTGAGTAAGCCATTAAATATTCCTGAGTTCCTTTTGGATACCACAGCCCCAGCTCCTGAGTTCCCACCAGATACCTCAAGACTCTCTTAACACATGTGTGATGCATTTCTTTAGGATTAGCTTGATATCTGGCACATACTCCTACACTGAATTGAATATCTGGTCTGCTGGCAGTTAGATATAAGAGGGAGCCAATTAGACCTCTATATGTTGATTTATTGAAGTCCTTCCCTTCTACATCAGCATCCATCACCACTGAGGAGCTCATAGGAGTATCTTCTTCCTTTGATAAATCCATTCCAAATTTCTTCAAGATTTCCTTCACATACTTTGATTGAGAAATGAAAATTCCATCCTTTCTTTGTTTAATCTGAAGACCTAGAAAGAAGTTGAGTTCCCCCATCATTGACATCTCGAATTCTCCCTGCATAATCTTTGAAAATTCCTCACAGAGAGATCCATCAGTAGCACCAAAAATAATGTCATCTACATAAATTTGTACAACAAGCATGCTTTTCTTTTTGTGTAAAATAAATAGAGTGGTATCAACTTTTCCTCTTGAAAAACCTTTTTCTAACAGAAAATTGCTCAACCTTTCATACCAGGCTCTTGGTGCCTGTTTAAGTCCATATAAGGCCTTTTTAAGTTTATAAACATGATCTGGTTTAGTGGCAATTTCAAAACCAGGAGGTTGTTCAACATATACTTCTTCCATGATATAACCATTAAGAAAGGCACTTTTTACATCCATTTGATAAAGTTTAAAATTTTTGAGGGATGCAAAGGCTAATAACAGTCTTATTGCTTCCAATCTTGCAACTGGAGCAAAAGTCTCCTCATAATCAATACCTTCTTCTTGGTTATATCCTTTAGCCACAAGTCTTGCTTTATTTCTGACAACAGTCCCATATTCATCAAGTTTGTTTTTGAAAACCCATTTAGTTCCAATAATAGGATAATTTGAGGGCCTTGGAACTAAATCCCAAACTTGACTTCTTTCAAATTGATTGAGTTCTTCTTGCATTGCAGTTATCCAATCACAATCTTCTAAAGCTTCTTCAATGCAAGTAGGTTCAATTTCAGAAATAAATGCAGAGAAATGTATTGCATTTTGAGTTTGATGCCTGGTTCTAACTCCTTCATTAACCTCACCAATGATTTGCTCAGGTGGATGATCCCTGTGATGTTTCCATGCTGATGGTCCAGCTGGTGCATCATGTGGATCATCTTCTTGTCTCTCTTCATGAGACTCATCTGGTGGAGTTAATGACTGAGTAGAATTTTTAACTTTCTTTTGAAAGGCTGATTCATCTTCTAAAGAAATATTCTGTTCAGAATCAGTTTCATCAAAGACTACATGAACTGACTCTTCAACAGTAGAAGTTCTTTTGTTGAAAACTCTATAAGCCTTACTTCTACTAGAATAACCAATGAAAATTCCAGAGTCAGACTTGGGATCGAATTTACCTAAATTTACCTTCCCATTATTGTGGATGAAACATTTTGAACCAAATACCTTAAGATGGCTTACATTTGGCTTTCTTCCTTTGTAAAGCTCGTATGGAGTTTTATCCATTCCCTTCCGAATGTAGGCTCTGTTTGATATATAACATGCAGTATTCATTGCATCTGCCCAGAATACCTGAGATACTTCTTTTCCATTCAGCATTGTTCTGGCCATCTCAGTGAGTACCCTATTCTTTCTTTCAACTACTCCATTCTGTTGAGGAGTTCTAGGAGCTGAGAAATTATGATTGATTCCATTTTCTTTGCAAAGCTCTAGAAAATCTTGGTTCTCGAACTCTCCTCCATGATCAGTCCTGATTGAGCTGATTTTCTTGTCTTTTTCATTCTGCACTTTCTTAGCAAACACATAAAAGGCATCAAAGGTTTCATTTTTGGAGGAAAGAAACATAGTCCAAGTGAACCTAGAATAGTCATCCACAATCACAAGGGTGTACAGGCTTCCTCCTAGACTCTTCACTCTTGCTGGTCCAACTAGGTCCATATGGATTAGTTCCAAAGGTCTAGTTGTGGTGACTTCCTTCTTAGGTTTAAAAGAAGACTTTGTTTGTTTCCCCTTTTGGCATGCTTCACACACTAAATCAGATTTAACTTTCATATTTGGAATCCCAATAACCAAATCCCTTTTAATTAGCTTTTCTAGATGAGACATGTTAACATGAGCCAATCTTTTATGCCATAGCCAGCAGTTATCAGAATTGCTAATAAAACACTTTTCAGAGAGTTGATGATTCAAATCTACTTCATACAAGTTTCCATTCCTGTTGGCTTTCAATCTATATTTCATATTTGATTTGTCTATAGCCAATTCTTTCTTATCCACAATGAAGCATTCATTTGAATCAAAAATCACCCAATTACCTTTGTCAGTACTTTGACTGACACTCAGCAAGTTGTGGCAGAGACCTTCCACAAGATAGATATCTTTAACTGGACCAATATCTCCTTTTCCAGTAATTTTGCCAGACTGATTTCCACCAAAGCTAACCTTGGCCCCATCCTTCAGGATTAGATTGTCTAGTTTCTCTTTATCTCCTGTCATGTGCCTTGAGCATCCACTATCTATATACCACTTGCTATTTTTGTTGGATGCTTTGAGACAAACCTGCACAGACTAAGCAGATTTAGGTACCCACATTTTCTTGGGTCCTTTGGGATTAGCTTGCTGCCTTTGGTCTGTATAGACTTTAGGCTGATGTGTCCCTTTGGGGACCCATTTATAGTGTCCAGACATACAATGTTTCTTGGGGTAACAGGTTGATTCAGAATGACCCTTTCTATTACAGTAATTGCAAAACGAGAAAGGTGATGAATAATCTGAAGCTTTTCTGAAAAATTTCCAGTACGATTTTTCTTTAGACACAGACTTATTTCCTTTCATGTTCTTAGAGAATGAATCATAACCAATACCAGTTTTGTCTCTATATGCTTTTTGATTCATTAACATGACATCAAGAATTTCTGTGCTCTTAGTAAATTTCTTTAAAATTCCAGAAATCTTCTCATTTTCTTTCACAAGGTTTTCACAGTTTTTGCAATCAGAAGTTTCTTGAGAAAACTTTTCAGAATTCAGTTTACATTTTTCACAATCAAAATTATCAGCTTTCTTTTCAAGAACTTTGTTTTTCTTTCTTAAAGCAGAAACTTCCTTTGCCAATTTTTCAAATTCAATATGTAAGTCATCATATGCATCTTGAAGTTCTTGGAAAGATAGATCATCAGGATATACCTCATTATTGGAAGAATCTTCTCGTGCTACTAGACACAGGTTGGCAGCTTCCTCTGCTTCACTGGCTTCCTCATCAGAGCTGTCCCCCCATATAGACGAAACATAGGCTTTCTTTTTGCCTTGAAATTTTTCTTTCTTTTTCTCCTTCTCCTTGAATCTTTGGAGGCTTGGACATTCTGATTTGAAGTGTCCAGGCTTCTTACATTCATAGCATACAGGAACATTTTTCAGTGAATCTTTTCTGAAGTTGCTTGAGCCACCTCTCTGGAATCTTCCTTTATTTCTGAAGAATTTCCTAAACTTTCTGACCATAAAGGCCATTTCATCATCGTCCAGTTCTTCATCTTCTTCCTCATCCTCATCATCCTTTGCAGAGACAGTTAGTGCCAGATTCTTTTTCTTTTTATCTCCATAGAGTTCTCTTTGAACCTTGATGGTTGTTTCATATTCAGCCAGGCTTCCAAACAGAGAAGTGATAGAGCTCATAGATTCTCCTCTCATTTCTTGGATTGCAGTAGCCTTCATCTGCCATTCAGGAGTTAGAATCTTTAAGATTTTGGAGACTTGTTCTGCCTCAGAGATCCTCCTTCCAAGAGCTGTGAGATTGTTGATCAGATGAGTGAATCTAATTTCCAGGTCCCTTATTGGTTCCCCTTCTTCCATTTTGAACAAATGAAAGTCAGTGATAAGTTGTTCCACTCTTCTAGTTTTTACTCCACTGGTCCCTTCATGAGCAACTGCTAGGGCATCCCACATTTCTTTTGCTGTCTCTAGATGACAGACCCTGAAATATTCTTTTTGACTTAGGGCATTTTGAAGAATCAAGACTGCCTTGCTATTGAGTTCCAGATCATCCTTGTCATCACTCGTTAATTCCTGATGGAGTTTAGGCACTTGAACTCCATTTTCTGTTTTCATAGGAACGATGTCTCCTTCTTCAACTATCCTCCAGAGATCATAACCTGATGATTTGATGAAAACCTTCATCTTCATCTTCCAGAAGGTATAATGCTCACCATTGAATCCAGGAGGTTTGTTGATTGAACTGCCTTCAGGGAGAACATTCTCATATCCTGCCATGATAGATCTTTGCTTCTCCTGATCGTGGGATCAGATGAATCTGAGAAGACCTGGCTCTGATACCAAATGTAACAGGCAGGAAATGCACAAGAGGGGGGGTGAATTGTGCTTTTAAAAAAAAACTTTAATGAACAATACAGTTTATACTGGTTCAGCCCAACTTTTGGCCTACGTCCAGTTCTCCAACTTGGTAGTTGGGTTCCACTAGCTTTTCAAGATTTAAACGGGCTCTTGACAGCCTTTACAAGTGACAGCAAGAGCTCACCTCCTTACTAATCACTCCCCCTTACACTTTGTAAGATTACACCCTACTCTTAAGATCCCACTATCTTAAGAGTAATCCTTACTCAGATAATAAATACAAGTGTAGAGAAATTGTTCACTCAATTGAACGGATTGTGTTACACACTTAAGAATTTGAGAACAGTGATTGTTGAGAGAATTGAATGCAGTAGATACAAGATCTTTTAATGAAGTAATCAATTAATTCAACCAACTGCTTCTCAATGCTTTTATACTCTTCACTCTGAAGCTTGTGTAATAAATATGACCGTTGAGAGTTGTTCAGAGAGAGAGAGATCTTAATCGGATGAGGAGTGTTGAGAATGTAGCCTGTGTTGCATTTACTCCATTGTACTTCCTTTGCTTTTTGTTCATCTTTCTTTATCTATCGCTGGAGGAAGTAGGTGAGTTCCAACGGCTATATTGCTCAGATTTTGTCTCTAACGTAAACTTCCTTAAGTAGGTCTGAGCACTCTGTACTTGGAAAGCCTAAAATAGCTTTAGCCATTGATTTTGAATTATTCCCATCGCCACTCAGATTACAGCCTCTGATCGATTACAGGACTTGGTGGCTGATCGATTACATATCGATTATGTATAGATTAGGACCTGCATCACTCAACAATAGATTAGAAATTCATGAGCCTAATCGATTACAGGGACGCCTGATCGATTAAGCAAGACTAATCGATTACACTTAAACTTCCTCTAATCGATTACTTACCTCTGATCGATTATATTCAGATCACTCACAACTTCTTCTAATCGATTACATGGTTCTGATCGATTACACATACCAACTTCTCTGATCGATTATAAGACTCTGATCGATTAGGCAATTTATCTATAATCGATTATAGGACTCTGATCGATTAAGCAATGGTCCTCTAATCGATCAGGCGAGCCTAATCGATTACATCAATTTCTCCTAATCGAAAGGCTAAGATCTCTCATCGATTACAGGGGTCTCTAATCGATTAGGCGACAACTTAGACTGAACTCTAATCGATTAGACAAAATGACTTGACTTGGAATCTATCTCTGATCAAAAGGGCTATCTATGCATACCTAAGACATATCATTCCAAACATTTATCACTCACTTACCTTATGCCTAAGATATGTTTGGTTATCATCAAAACCTATTATTCTAACAAAGTTGACTTATAGAGTATGATTTAACCTATGGTAATTGTTAATGATTTTTGAATAATATAGTATGCTTGATGTTTAAAGGGGGGGAAAGTAGAAAAGAAGGAAAACTAGTCAATATTGAGGTTGAAATTGGAATCTTACTCTATGTGATGTTAAGTTAGAATGAATGTTATTTAAGGTAAGGGAAATTTTGGATTTTTAATGGAAGCTAGTGATTTGAAATGGAGGATGGTTATAATTCTAAGTGGTGGAAGTTGGTTAATAATTTGGGGGTGTAGAGCATTAGTTTTAGGCTTAAAGAAAGGAAGTTAATTCCTAAGATGGTGATTAAATCTTTGGTGGCTGTTTTAAGGATTGATAAGAGTGGGGTAAGGTGATTAAGTATAAATTGGTGAGTTTATTAAGGTTTAGTTTATAATTTTAGGCTCTAATTGGTTTGAATTAATCAAATTTCAATTGTTAGAGGTCAAACTTATAAAGTTTAAGACCTGATTTTCTACCAATTATTGGAGGTGTATAGCTTCGAAATTGATGCTCTCTTTATGGTCTACGTTATGAGAATTCAAGTGGGAAAGATGATGAGATAGGAGAATGATTCTTTTGAATGAGGATTGTTTCTACAAGAGCCATAGAAGTTCATTGAGTTTGAAATGGAAAATGAGGTAATAGATTTTGGATTGAAAAGTAGAAGGGTAAGTAATGAATGAAGAAGGTATTGTTAAGCTGATTTGAATTTAACTTATGAAGCTTGGACAAGATAAGGTGTATAGGATCGACAAGAATTTAAAATCTAAAGTATATTGGTTATTTTAGAAATTCTTAGTGATAGAATAAATTGATGATAGATGTGTAGGAATATTGAAGGATGAATAAATGATGATAACATGATTAAAACCCTTGCTAGGGTCAAATTGTTGTTAGTTAAGGTTGGAGCTGTTTTTGATTATGGTATGGTTAGCGGAGACAATGAATTTTAATGGATAAATTAAGATTGAATCTGATTGGGATTATGATATGATGCATGTATTTTCCAAATTAGGAAACCAAGTTCTGGATTATTTAATGAGTCTGGTTTGAGGAACATATAAATTATAATTGATAACTTGAAGGTTAAAGGTGTGTTCAAGGACTTGTTGGTGAAGATCTTTGAAGGTGGGTAGCTTAACCTGTAGGTGTATAGGATTTGATATTGGTTAACCTAGACACATTGTTTTATGATTTATTAATTGATCATTGAGTTGAGCTCATGAATACTATTTGAAGGTAGTGGCTCATATTTTCTTTCGAAGGACAAGTGGAATAAAACTGATTGGAGTTTTAGAATTAAATAAAGGGACTTTACAAATTATGTTTGATGTGCAAAGTTATGGAATCTAAGAACTTAGGATTTAAGACTGATTGTGATTCTATTATGAATACTACATTTAAGATGTTAGCTAGTGAAAATATTTAAAAGATAATTTGTACAGGTATTTGTTTAATTTTATTTAAAGGGTTAGCAAATAGTAAGATTTTTATTGATAGTTAGTGTTTAGCAATTAAAATATGCTTTGATAATGAAACAGGATTCCTCTAAGTTAGGGTAGTGGGTTCAAGACTTTTAAATGATGAGTTTGATTGAAATTCCTAAGTGTGATTAATTAAATGCTTAAGATTTTATTAAAGAAAGAATTTAGTTATTTTAAATGCTACTAAGCTATACGCATGAGTTTGGTCTAAAGAACCAAAGCTATTGAGTAATTGGGAATTAAGGCTTTTCGTTATACTTTAATATATATATCACGAAAATTTAACATGGGCTGGAATTGTTGTTGAATTCAAAGAAAACGTAGATGATGAATAAGTATTTAAGGTATTATGGGACAAATTATAATTTAAAATGAAAAGACTTGGGTAGCAATAAGTATATTAGGACCGAGAGAGACGCTAGATAATTATATAGAAGTTTAGGTATTAACTTACTGTTTATATTAAATGTTAATAGGTCTTAATAGTAACATAAGCTGAGGAGCTCAATGGAAAGGAAGAAGACAGTAAAGGATTAAGTTCTGGTATTCCAGGTAGCAGTTTATTTCAGTAACAATTAAATTTCATGTATCATTTTGTAATATCTGTTGCATTTTGTCGGTAAGTTTTTATTCCTCAGAGGGAGTACTCCAGGCTTAGGTGGGTCACTCCCCCTTTGCCAAAACAGTTAGTTATGGCTTTAAATGCTATAACAAGAAATCCTGCAAGTAAAGCCTCCACTAGTTAACGAAAATATTGTTATCAGTGATTGGTAGGTGCGGATCGCACATAGATTAATAGGGATATAACTATCATCATTTGGGCAGTTTTATGAAATGCATACATGCACTACTACAGAAATGTCCTATTGCAGCACAACAATAGCAGCGCTTACCAAACGTAAGCGCTGGGATAGGTACATAAGACCTATCCCAGCGCTTTATAAATAATTATAAGCGCTGGGATAGGTCCAGAAGATTAATTTAAAATAATCTCTTTTATTTAATAATGTCTAAATTACATCCCAGGGTTGTCTTTATATAGGTGATTTCCTTTGAAATTAATTCTCTGAATCTTATCTGAAATATATTTAATCCCCTGAATATATTTAACCTTTTCCTTATTATTTAATAATTTCTGAGTCCCCCAGTTTTTTTTTTTAATTTTTAATACCTATTCCAGCGCTTTTTAGGTAAAAAGCGCTGGAATAGGCCATTACTCAAATATATTTAGTCCCCTGAATATATTTAAAATTGTCCTTATTATTTAATAATTTCTGAGTCCCCCAGTTTATTTTTTTTAATTTTTAATACCTATTCCAGCGCTTTTTAGGTAAAAAGCGCTGGAATAGGCCATTACTCAAATATATTTAGTCCCCTGAATATATTTAAAATTGTCCTTATTATTTAATAATTTCTGAGTCCCCCAGTTTATTTTTTTTAATTTTTAATACCTATTCCAGCGCTTTGTACGTAAAAAGCGCTGGAATAGGCCATTACTCAAATATATTTAGCCCCCTGAATATATTTAAAATTGTCCTTATTATTTAATAATTTCTGAGTCCCCCAGTTTATTTTTTTTAATTTTTAATACCTATTCCAGCGCTTTTTAGGTAAAAAGCGCTGGAATAGGCCATTACTCAAATATATTTAGTCCCCTGAATATATTTAAAATTGTCCTTATTATTTAATAATTTTTGAGTCCCCCAGTTTATTTTTTTTAATTTTTAATACCTATTCCAGCGCTTTTTAGGTAAAAAGCGCTGGAATAGGCCATTCCCAAATATATTTAATCCCCTGAATATATATAACATTGTCCTTATTATTTAATAATTTCTGAGTCCCCTAGTTTTTTTTTTAATTTTTAATACCTATTCCAGCGCTTTTTAGCTAAAAAGCGCTGGGATAGGCTTTTTAGTTATTATTTTATTTGCCTGACATGTTAATTACCCGCGTGAGTTTCCATTTCCCTCTCCCCCATTTTTTCATTTCCCTCCCAAACACTTCGGCCCTCTGATTCTTCGCTTCTTCTCCCAACGTTCAGTTTTCCCAGATTTCGTCCTTGTGCTTTGGTGGTGATTTCGGCGGCGAACGGCGAAGAATCCTTCATCAGGTGAGTTTCGTTCTCGTGCTTCCATTTCTCTGATTTGAGAGTTTCTGTTTCAGCTTCGATTTGGGGTATGGGGATTTCAAAATTTGTGAACCATGTAAATGGAAGGTTACTCTTTGGTTAGATTTGGGGTATGAGGATTTCGATTTGGGTAATGCATGTATATTTGGTCAGATTTCTCGCAAAAATTACAGTACATCGAGAATGAACAACTTCAGATTTTTTAAATTATGATGTGAGATAATAGTACACTGATAAAAAAACGACGGCAACAATTTTTTTTGTTCAACCACGCACGCCAACAATGAATTGATGATATTATTTCCAGTTTCCTCTTAGAATAAAGTAACATTTAATGGATTATATTTGCTAAATGATCCAACTTTCCATTTATTTTTAATTTATTTAACTGTGGGTAACAGAAATATACAATTTTCAACCATTAAATTTTTTTTTGTAATTAAATTAGTTCGCATTTCATAGGATAATAGGGCTAAATCTTGAAGATATCCAAAACTGAAAACCTATATAGCTAGATCAATTAGTCATTTGCCACCGACAGATTTAAACTTGTTGAAAAAAATTCAAAACCTTCTGGATATACTATAATATGAATTGTGGGTATTGTTCATCATCCACGCCAAGGAAGGTGATTTCGGTTTGGAACTTACTAAAATCTTGATTAGACTTAATTTGGAGCAAGATTGAACTAATAATGGGGTTGCAAATGTGTTTTTCAATTTCCCATGATAAGTGTACATATATTCAAAACAATGGCTGTCAATTTACCATGACAAAGAGTGTGTTTTAGTACTAATTAAGCTCATGTATAATGAATTTTGGCCACAGAAACCGAATTATTTATGAATTGATAAGTTTTAATAGTCATAGTAGGAGTATGTAATGGTAGTTTAATTCAAGCTTTTGCTTGCCTTTATGTATTCAAAAAATAGTCATAGTATGATTGATTTCTTTATTTCTTAAAATGAAATTCTGTAACTGTAATTATGTTTACATAATATTTTTTATAGGAGCCTACAATTGCCTAATAGTTTGTTGGCGGAAACGGGGGACCAAAAGTGAGAAACTTTCGGTGTGATTGAGAGCTTTTATTAATTGACTTCGCCACATAGAAGGTATACTTTTAAATTTCCTTCCTCCATTGAATTATGAATAATATTATTGTTGTTTCATTAAACTCTTATAACTAAGTTTGATGTGGTAGTAATTGTGCAATATTCGAAAATATCCATGAATGGTAGATATTGTGTTATTGTGCCCATTAATGCTATATGTATAAATTCTCTGTGAATTCTGTTGTTGATGACTACTGGAAAATTACTGAGTTAATGATTGGTGTTTTGTGGGCTATCCATTTCTAATTAAAAAGATAGGGCCTTGAGCCTGGGAATGTTCATTTTGTAGCCGTTATGCTGCCGAATTTTTCTTAAAAAAATAAGGTAACATCGTAAGGTGGCTACCTAATGATTAAGTCATGCACATCGATCTTACTTCCACTTTCCTTTAGTAGGTTATAATGTTGGATCGGAAATGGATGTCTTGTGATCGACGTTCAAAGGAATATATAGATGGAGCAAAAGAATTCATTGAATTTGCCGCTGAGCATGCAGAGAATTCTAACAGAATTGTATGCCCCTGTATGTCGTGTTTGTATGGAAAGCTTCTCCGTCCTCTTGACTTGTTGGGCCATTTATTCTGTCATGGGATCGATCCGTCCTATACACGTTGGACAAAGCATGGTGAGACGTATGAGTGTTCTGGTGGAGACCGGGTACCTGATGTTAGTAGCGCTTCAAACGTGGTTGACACAGACATATGTGATGAGAGCGATGATCTTGAAGAAATGTTGAATGTGGTGGGTGAGGAGGATCCTGAAATGTTTGAGACACTGAAGAGCGATGCAGAGACGCCTCTGTATGTGGGATGCAGTAAATACACCAGATTGCGTGTGGTGCTTAAATTGTATAACCTGAAGGCGCGATACGGTTGGAGTGATGCAAGTTTCACTGCTCTGCTATCCGCTCTGCGAGATATACTCCCAGAAGGGAACGTACTCCCTTCGAAAACATACGAGGCAAAGCAAATTCTCCGGTCGACCGGTATGAAATATGAGAAAATACATGCATGTCCCAACGACTGTATTTTATTCCGGAACCAGTATGCGTCGTTGGAGAAGTGTCCTAAATGCAGCACATCTCGGTATGGAAAGAAAGGTAAGAGTCCTTCTAAAGTCTTGTGGTACTTTCCGATCATTCCAAGATTCAAGCGCATGTACAGTAATGCGGATGTTGCAAGACTTTTGACATGGCACGCTGGTGAGAGGATTCAAGACATCAAGCTTAGGCACCCCGCCGACGCCCCCCAATGGAAAAAAATTGATTACGAGTTCCCTGAGTTCGGTGAAGAACCAAGAAACCTACAGCTTGCATTGGCAACCGATGGAATCAACCCCCATGGGGTTCAGAGTAGTACTCACAGCACATGGCCGGTGATTCTGATGATATATAACCTCCCCCCAAATTTAATCATGAAACGCAAGTTTATGATGCTTTCCATGCTTATTTCCGGGCCTAGACAGCCCGGCAACGATATAGACGTGTACTTGGATCCTTTGATTGAAGACTTGAAGCATATGTGGGATTCGGGTGAGACGGTTTTTGATGGCTGTAAGGAAGAAAGTTTCAAATTGAGGGCCATGTTGTTTGGCACAATAAATGACTTCCCAGCGTATGGTAATTTGTCCGGATACAGCGTCAAAGGATATGGTGCGTGCCCTATATGCGAAGATGATACCCATTCGATGTTACTGGATCACTGCAGGAAAAATGTTTACATGGGACATCGGAGGTTCTTGCCGTTAAGGCATCGTTGGCGGAGGTGGAAGAAGGCATTTAACGGGAGCTCAGAAGAAGGTAGGCCACCAAGATTATTGACCGGGGAAGACGTTCTTGAAAAGGTGAATGCGGTGGAGAATCATTTTGGCAAGCCTTTTGCTAAAAATGTATTGACAAGTGGCTGGAAGAAGAGGTCCATATTCTTCAAACTCCCGTATTGGAATTCCTTATATGTCAGGCACTTTCTTGATGTGATGCATATTGAAAAAAACATATGTGATAACCTAATTGGCACGTTACTAAATATGCAAGGAAAAAGTAAGGATGGTGTCAATTCAAGGTTAGATATGCTCAAGCTAGGAATAAGACAAGAGTTGGCACCTGTCGAGAAGGGATACCGCACTTATTTACCTCCAGCTGCTTACACCCTTGCGAGGAAAGAGAAAAGATTATTCTGTGAGTTTCTTAGTGGAATCAAAGTTCCAGAGGGCTACTCCTCAAATGTAAAGAACCTTGTATCTGTGAAAGAGTTGAAGTTGAAGAACCTGAAATCTCATGATTGCCACGTCCTGATGCAAAATTTCTTACCGGTTGGCATACGCAGCATTTTACCCAAGAAACTGCGGACCACGATCACCAGACTTTGTATGTTCTTCAAGCTTATTTGTAGTAAAGTGGTTGATACAACGAAGTTACAGGATTTGCAGAGGTAGATCGTTTGTACCCTGTGCGAACTTGAAATGTATTTCCCCCTTCATTCTTTGACATCATGGTTCACCTTACTGTACACTTGGTCAAGGAGGTTAAACTGTGCGGCCCAGTCTATTTGAGATGGATGTACCCGATTGAGCGGTTCATGAAAGTTTTAAAGGGGTATGTCAAAAACAGATATCGACCAGAGGGTTGTATTGCTGAACGATACATCGTTGAAGAAGCGAGTGATTTGTGTGCCGATTACTTATCAAATGTTGAACCTGTTGGCTTGCCGAAGTCTCGTCACGATGGGCGATTAACGGGGAAAGGAATAAGTGGGTTCAAGCTATTACGCATTTCGAATGCTGAAAGAGAGTTGGCGCACTTGTACATTCTTCACAACACTCCTGAGGTTGAACCATTCGTTGAAGAACACAAAAATCTCCTTCGTGAAATACACGGTGATAGGAATGAGAGTTTGATCACAAAGGAGCACAACAAACACTTCATTAGATGGTTCAATGCACGCATTTGTCAGCAGGTTGAGCTTAATGCCGGATCGGTTGGTGAAAGATTGTTCTGGCTGTCGAAAGGACCGGGTTTGCACGCATTTTCTTATTCCGGCTATGTAATCAACGGTTACACATTCTATACAAAAGGCCAGGATGAAAAAAGCACCATGCAAAATAGTGGAGTCACGCTTGTTGCCGAGGGGTGGCATATATCCAGTGCAAGAGATACAAATCCCATATATGCGCAGATGGCATACTTTGGTGTGATTGATTGCATTTGGGAGTTAGATTACACCATGTTCAGAGTTCCCGTGTTCCGGTGTCAGTGGGTTAACAACCACAGTGGACGGCGGTTAGATGAATTTGGGTTTATATCGGTCGACCTTTCTAAAGTTGGATATAAGGATGATCCTTACATTCTACCGTCTCAAGCAGCACAAATGTTTTACGTTGAGGATCTTTCTAAGAAGAATTGGTCAGTTGTCATGCAGTCGAACAAAAATTATTCCGAGCAAGTTGATGATGAAAGTAGTGATGATGATATGAATGTGATAGAAGATGTTCCTTCCTTTGAGACAATACTGTCAGAAGACTTTGATGCAGACGGGTATGATGACGAAGATGAGCCCGTTTATGTAAGACGTGATCATGAAGAAGGCATTTGGGTAAACACAACCCTAAATCCAACAAAAAAGAGGAAGCAGACAATTGTAGACAATATAACAAAGAGGAAAAAGAGGCGAAAGCCCTCAGTTTGTATGTATTTATGTTGTACATTATGAATTTTTTAGCCCTCAGTTCGCATACAATTAGCATGATTATATGTATATGCACTAAAATCATTTCTTGTCTAATTTTTTTTTCAGGAGAATGGATCCCCATAGTGACCAGGAGGAAGAAGAACAACATAGTGGCCAGGAGGAAGAAGAACAACCTAGTGAACAGGTAGCTATTGCTGAAGGTGGAGCAAGGCATGAGGCGAATGTTGCTCGTGGCAGGACCCTTATGCGCAAACTCCTCACACGCAGAGCTCAGGGAGTAAAGACAAGACTTAAATGGAATCCAAATAACCAAGCTATAGGAAAGTCGGCGAAGCTCCTCTCGGGGTTACATTGGGTGCACTGTTCGGGACAAAATCCCTATTACTATTACGGATTGGAGAAGAGCAGGCGACAAACATGAGGAGGTTTGGTTAGAGATTAAGGTAAACTACATTTTTACAATTAATGGCATATATGTCATCATAACATTGTAACTAACAAATTGAATATGATTTTTGTTGTTACAGACTGTCTTTGACATCGACGATACTCACAGGGATTATGTGCTGCAGAAAGCTTCGAGAATGCACCGGGGATATAGTTCCAACTTGACCACATATTACCTGAGAGATGACGAAGGGGAGATCGTTCCAACGCCACCATCTATATATGCTGGGTTAATTACTCAAGAACATTGGGATGAATTTGTGCGACAACGTTTGACTGAGGAGTTCCAAGAAAGAAGTAAAAAAAATAGCCAAGCGGCTAAGAGCAGTCAGTATCCGTATATGGGCGGACGAAAGACATTTCCTGAATTGGAGGAAGATATGGTATGTTAGTAACACTTTTGGTTCCAAAATTATGAATAAATGTTTACGTGATTAATTTATACGTTCAACTGGTTTACCATGACAGATTGAGGAACAGGGCCTAGACTGTAGGCCACCACGACATGGCCTCTGGGTCAGAGGTCACTCGCAGGCGGACGGTACCATCATTCATGAAGAGGTCAGAAGAGTCCATGAACGATGTGTAAGTCATTCTCTTGGAATTTCTAAATCTTTTCTAAACGGTGACTTTGCTAAGTGAATAACTAATAATCCTTTCTCCTTGTTATAGGTTTTGTTAACGCAAGAATGCCCTGACGAGGTCAACACTTTTGGCAGTGGCGATTTCCTCAGCAGAGCACTCGATCGCCCTAAGTATTCAGGCCGTGTTCGGGGTGCGGGTGTAGGCGTCACGCCCTCATCTTACTTTGGGCGCAAAAAGAGGGCATCAAAAGGCGATGTTAGAGCGTTGCAAGATGAAGTTCTTACTATGAGGGAGGAGATGCTTGAGATGCAACGACGCAACGAGGAAATGGAACGACGGAATGAGGAAATGCAAAGACGGCACGAGGAAATGGAACGACGGAATGAAGAAATGCAACAACGATACGAGAAGATGTACGAATTCTTCCAGCAAAGCAATGTTGCATCACAAAAGTCCAACTTCGTGCATCAAAGTCACATTCCTTCCGTCGAGAGTCCAAGCATCAAGGATAGCTGTACGATGCCCAGGGCTGACATTCCTCAGGTAGTTCATACATTTTCTACTAACAAACTAACAGTGATTCTGTTATATTATCGATTGTGACCTAATGTTGACAACTCTTTCGTAGGGTGAGACAAAGTGCAAGCTGTATACGGATCAATCTTTCAGTGAGGTAGTTGCGGTTGGCAAGGTCTACAACACTTCGAACATGACCCTGCACAATTCACCGTTGCCTGAAAATGCACTAAGGGTATTGATTGAATACTCGTACAACGACTGGGCCTCGTTACCATTCCCTACTCCTGATTTGATGACTAGGGTCGGAGACGTTGTCGGTGCATACGTTGCTTGGCCCATTGCTTTGATTGTGCCAATACCACAGGTAATTATTTAGTAATAACATTTCCAATAGCATTCATTGTTTTTGAATAACGCTTTTTTATTTAAATGTTTTTACAGGGTACCCAATTTATGAGAAAGAAAGCACAAGTGGCTAATGTCAAAGGTACCCGTGGTTCAGCTGCTCAAATCAAGAAAAAGAGTACCCGTACCGATCCGTTACCACAGGTGATTATTTGCTAATTAATTTAAACTAGCACTCTTCTTAATTATTGGAATTAATTTTTAAACTTTCTATTTACATGGTTTATAGGCACCAAAAGCTAAGGGTAAGAAAAAAGTTCAAGTGCATGATCCTGTGATTGAAGATACAAGCGTCGAAACGCCATATCGTGCTCGGTTGCGAGCATTTGCAGCTACCGTTTCTCGCGATGCTATTGTCTTCATTCCATTCAGCAGGCCTATATTTGACGAGGTAAATTTCACTGACGCTCTGTCTAAAGATCAGGTAATGGAGGTGCTTAACCAAAGATGGGTCGGTGCGACGGTTATCAATATATGGATCAGGTATATATGCGTTTCCATTGTGGTTTCATTCAATGTCATAAGTTTTACACTAATTGGGAGTTGGTATGGTTTCTATGAAGGTATCTGCATGAACATGTCATGAACGCCGGGCGCAACATTTCGTTTGAATTCATAAGCCCTTATTCGATAGCACAAGTTCCAGGCTCGAAACGTGAGGACCAGTTCAGAGCGATTCAAAGACGTTTCTCTTTAAAGGCAACAATTAGAACTTTATTCTTAGCTCCAATTAATACAGGGTAAGTCTATACATATTTTTAGTTCCGAGCATCATAGATATATATACTGACATAACGTTATAAAACATTTTAGGCTACATTGGATTTTGCTTGTCATCAATCTGATGGCACATGAAGAACCCATAATTTACTATTTGGATCCTATGGAATCTGCTCTACCAGATAATCGCCCAGATTTGATGCGTCTCTTCAATGGGTAAGTGAATGTCAACATTATTTGAATGCGTTGTATTATTTGTCACTTTATGCCCGATCCTAGCCAATAAAATTAATTTAATATGTTTCTTTTTCAGAGTATTGACTAGTTTTCGGGCCGATGTTCAGTTGAAGTATTCCAGAGCCCCTAACCCGAAAGATGCTTATAAGTGGCAACAAGTCCAGGTTTTATAAAGTTATTCAATTTTTGAAACAATATATCCATAGTTAAAATATAACGTAAATGTTTCTTATATGATATATTTGGTGTTTCTTGTTACAGTGCCCCTACCAACCCAATAACAACGATTGTGGTTACTATGTGATGCAATACATGCGAGATATCGTTACACATGATCGACTCGGCATCCCACTGACAGTAAGTTTTATATTTTTCCAAATCTAATGTGTCTGTACTTGTTAGACTTCAAGTAAATTTACTTGTCATTTAAATGTGTTCGTGCAGTATTACCCAGACGCTCGCTCCTTCATGTTGTCAAGGGAAAAAATGGATGCAATAATTGAAGAATGGTGCACTTATGTATACCCTCTTTTCTCCAACATTAGATGATCCATTCATTAATTAGTATGCTTTTGTTTTCAACTTACAATGGTTGGTTTTATTGTACAATATTAGTATGACTTTTCTGGTGTGTATGTATATATGGTTTGGCTGGAATGGATAGTGTTGCTGGTTTTTTGCACTGATGCAAGAGGTTGTGAAACAAAAATAAGTGAATATTTAAAAAAAAATAATGCCTATAGCAGCGCTTTTTACGTAAAAAGCGCTGCTTTAGGGTAACCTATACCAGCGCTTATTACATAATGAGCGCTGGTATAGGTTCATATAGCAGCGCTCATTAAGTAATAAGCGCTGGTATAGGTTACCCTAAAGCAGCGCTTTTTACGTAAAAAGCGCTGCTATAGGTATTCTATTTTATTTCTTTTTAAAAAAAATTCATATATGTATGACCTAAAGCTGCGCTTTTCATATTATGAGCGCTGCTATAGGTACCTATAGCAGCGCTCATAACACAAAATAAGCGCTGCAATAGGTCATATGACCTATTGCAGCACTGGCTATAGCAGCGCTTAAAAGCGCTGCTATAGGGTCAAAAAAAGCGCTGCTATAGGCTTTTGCTGTAGTAGTGATGTCAATACATGCATGAGAATAAAGGTTAATGAGATAAACTGCGTTGAACTGCTGTTTTCAGAAAAGCTGGAGGATAGTAAGATGGCTGAGATAAGGCAGGAGTGCTGGAAGAAGATTAGATGAAAAATTAAGATTATGTTATAAAAAGTAAGATTATCTGTATGTAATGTAAATTTAAATTATTAAATTAATAGTAGATAGCATAGAAAAGAGAATTGTATAAATTTATTAAGGGATTTAAATTTCCTAAGTATTATGAATAGTCACCCCAAGAGGGTTTGTGTACTTTAATTGTTTTATTAACCACTTTATTTTATAAATAGTTTTAAGTTATTCCAATTTGTCCGAAAAGCCCATTCCAACTTAAATAAAGTTGGTTTAATGTTTTGAAAGAAAAAGTTTTAAATTTTTCTGTATTTTTGGGCTCGTGACATTGGAAAGTGGTTATAATTCAATTAAAATTGCTATAATATAGTAGAAAATTTTAGGTGTTACACGAAGGAAAATGGATTTCCGAATGATAACAATATGTGTACATATATCTACTGTTTTAAGGCTATTTGAGGAATTATATCAGATTTTACACAATTTAATATAGACAAAAAGCTGTCAAATGCTACGGTGTAAAAGGAATTGCATTCATACGTTGCACTTTTCAATTTGAAACTGTCATTGAGTTCTTTGTGTGACAGAAAAACTTCAATTCTGATGAACTGCCATTAAGTAATGTAATTTTCCTTTGTAAACTTTTTTAATACATTTGTTTTGTTCATAAGATTATCTTATTGGGATTAAGATTTGGAACACGTTGGATGAGACGTCTTTGTTTGGTTGGATGTCTGGTGTAGAAAAGATAATTCAAACAAACATTGATTCGTCTATTTATGTTGCATTCCTTCGTTTTTAGTAATATATTTATTGTCAAATGATATTGAATAACATAGTTTTACAAGCAATACAGCACCATAAAGTGGTCTTTTAATTATATGGACACACACATACATCTGTACTTCGTTATAGGCATATTAAATTCTTGCACTGGTGTGAAAAATTTATGGGGACAGTTAGAAGAATGGGCATTTTGGCACAAACTTAATCTGAAATGTCCAGATTGATTTGATAGATGTCGTGTATCATACAATTTAACCTGTCCTTTCAGATATGAAATGAGTCTTTCATTATATTGTAAGGAGTTTAAGGAATGAGTCATGTTATTTGGAAGATGTAAACAGTATTGCTTGCTATAGCTTTTATGTTACATGTTCATATTGATATTGATTGATATATAAATATAGGAATTCAGTCCAAAAAAATATATATAAATATAGGAATTAATTTGAGCACTTAGAAAATAATTGAACCACCTGTGATGTTGTGGAGTATAGATTGGGTTGAATATTAGTAAAGATTAGGATTTTGAGTATTGTTGGAAATATGAAGTTTAGACAAATTAAAGGTTATGTTCAAAGGACTTTTAATATGAATTTAAGTATTTTGAAATAATTAAACTGTATCCAAGAGCAATTAAGGTCTTTAAAATGATGAATTGAATTGTGAAGACAAAATCTTGAAATTACGAATCGAAAATGATTATACTTTGTTGTTTTTGTGTTGTAATGTTTGTAAGAAATTATATTAGGTAAAGTTAACCAACCATAAGTTCAAGCTTCAGAATAGCGATGAATATAATTTAACAGTATATATTAATCTGAAACAATTCTGCACTAGGACAGATATATGCATGAGTCTTAAGTTTTGAGAACAAGAATAATAAAGTACTTTGACGTGTTTAAGGATAGAAATAAATAATATCATAGGAACGTGAGAGACGCTGATTATAAATAGACAAGTATAAATATTAATTGACTTCTATTATATATATTATGTGTCAATAGACTTTGGGTAGTGGCATAAGTTCGTCAATGGAAAGGAAAGGAGCTGGTTCAGGACTATGATGTGGTATCCAGGTAGCAGTTTATTTTAACAACAATTAAAGCACATGTATAATTTTATAATATCTGTTGCATTTTAATTGATAAGTTCTGATTCCTTTCATGTTTGAAGTACTCCAGGGCTTAGGTGGGTCGCTCCCCCTTTGCTAGCTAAGTTAGTTGTAACTTTAAATGTTATAACGAGAAATCCTGCAGGTAAAGCCTCCACTGGTAACGAATATATTGTTACGGTGGTTGGTAGGTGTTTTTAGCACACAGATTAATAGGATAAGAATTATCATTATTTATAAGGGTTTATAAAATATATACATGTCAGTGCACTCATGAAAATAACGGTTAATGAGATAAACTGCGTTAAAAATTGCTGTTTCAGATAAGGTGAAGGCAAGTTGAGTTTTTGGAGAAGGTAAATATGAAGAATCAGGGATGCCTGCTAGGTTATTGTACCACCGTAGTTAGATATTTTGGTAACCAGTTATTTAGATATGTTATAAGTTTAAGTAGATAAAACAAACTTAAAGCCTATTTAGTAGTTAGTATAAAATTGTATGTATATATATCACTAATGAACCGTACAATGCATGTATAGGTAAGAGAGTTATTCCCCTAGATAACTTGCTAATGTAGATGGTTAAATAATATATAATCTATGAAATATATATAAATATATAATATAATGAAATTTGAACTCCCTAAGCTTATTAGAAAATAGTAGCTACATTAAGTAGATTTAAGTTATTATAATTGTTTTAGTAACCATTCTATTTTATAAAAGTTTTAAATTGTTCCAATTGTCAGAAAGCTCATTCCAACAGAATTGAAGTTGGAATATTAATTGGAAAGAAAAAGTTTTAAATTTTTCATATTTTCAGGCTTCTGACATTTGTAAAAGTGGTTATAAATTAATTAAAATGCTATAGTATAGTAGTAAAAATTTAGGTGTTACACTTGTTTCATTGTTTACATATATAAGCTTGAGATCTATCATACTTTTTACAACCAAGAGTATTTCCCACCCAACAGTGAGAGACTAATCTCTTGGTTAATGTCAAGCACTAAAGGCGGAGATCCCATTCAACCATATTTCCATACACACTACTTCAAATATCAAATTCATTCATCAGTGTGATCTCTTCAACCCTTTCTTCTACATCCACTTGAACAGAGAAAAACACTGTATAGGCTGAACAACCCTTATGAGCACACTGATCAACTTTTACTTCAGGTTGGTGCAATTTTAGGTCATATCTCAAGCCCAAGTATGTAGGAACTGTGTATATGTTCGGACTAGAGTGTCATTATTTGTACAAACTCTTATTTTCCTCATTTAATAATATGATGATTAATTTCACTGATTAGTCAACAATTTCAAACAAATTTATACAAAATCATGATGAAAAAGTATTGTTAAGGACAATTGATGACTCAAAGTTAGATGAGAGGTTCTTCAATTTTTTTGGGGTTACATGTGAACGGATTAAAAATGTCATATTGATAATAAGTCTTTGCACACATATTGAAATTTGATTAGGGTATACGACAAGAGAAAATGAAAATGCCGTGAAATATGAGATCTGAGCAGATTGGATAAAAAACATTTGGAGACTTTGTATTGTGAGCTTCCTCAAAGTGAACTCCTAGCAAATATTTTTCCAACCATTCAAGATCAAAAGAACCTCTAGCAAGATTGCAAACCACTCACATACAACCAAATATTGAAAAATCATAGCATATTTGCTTTCATCATGTATTTTATTAACATCCCCACAAGACATCAACTGCACATATACAAAATTATCTCAACAACTATATGAATTCATTGCCACCAAACATGCAATACAACGACTTGGATTTAGGATGAAGAAGCTTCCCTGTGAATGTTGCCAAGTGATACAAGGCTTTCTGCATAATTCCAAATCTTAGATACAGTGGAATATTTTTCCAGTGGCCAACATCTTGAATTCATAAAAATGGAGATTAGACAAAACAAGTTTTTCTTCATCTTCATTCTCAGCGCCGTTAGCTTCTCCAAAGAATAAAGGAAGTACATTGGGATGCCAAAAAAAATTGATCTCTCCAAAGAGTCAATAGTTTCGGAAACCTTACATTACAAGGATAGGGGATGCTTGTATATATTTTAGTCCAAATCCATCTCTCCCCTGATGCATCCATACAGTTATCGTCACCCACAAATTAATTGATAATGATTTGATACTTTCAATCCTACCGTAACAAAGCATGGCCAATTTGTTCTCATACACAGTAAGCCTACTCAAACGTGATACACGGGCAGATCTAGGAATCGGTACCAATGTGAACGATTCTGTTGCTATGTTGAATGAAATTAGACAATATTCATGCTTCTTCTCATGAGGCTTGAAGCTGTAGCCAAACCAAAAGATTGCTCCATCAAAAGTGAAACCATCTCACTATCTTGTAATCATTAACAATTGGACTGAAACCAAATCCCACATAGCTAATATCCATAATTCGAATCTTAGGAACTTTGGCCACATGGAGGAGCTCTCTAGTTGCCGGATTCCACAAAATGAAAGTACGACTTTTAGACACAAGACACAGTAAGCCATTACTGGAACCAACAATACAGCGACCATATACTGTGGAAGGGACATTCTGATATTCAATAACTTGCATATCACGATTGATCAAACATAAGTGCCCAATAGGATTCTTGAAAAACAGAAAGTCATTTTGTAGAGTGGGATAGTGTTTCATGAAAACAAGAAAATCGTTTTGGAGAGTGGAATAGCGGAGGTGTTCTGCTATGAAAGATGGGGCTTTTATGAGATTTTTCCAATCCTTGCACACAGATTGAAATTGGATTAGGGATTTCACGGGAAGTCCATTGAGAATAGTTGTATAATTTCTTGAGGAAAACATGGTGCCTCGCCACACATTACAATCTTCTTCTTCTTCATGTCGATTGACTGATAAATGAAGAATCTCAAATATGAAAGGCTCGAAAAACAAACGGGCAATGAGAAGATTATATAAATTAGGGATCTAAGGACACAGACCTGTTCACAAGAAGCCACCGTGCTGGTCCTTCTTCGTCGTCGTCCTCCACGTTGAGCGAACAACACCAGTCTAGTCCGCCGTGATCGCCGCCGAGGAATGGACGGAGCCATTGGGATTTAAGGAAGATGGTAGAAGGAGTTTACGACTTTCGAGTGAGGGCTAAGGCATGTCCTCTGAATTGATGTTCAAGTATAAAAAACTAAAATCTGCAATAAAAGGAATTCATAACTGAAAATACGATAGTTTCTAATTTTAATCTAATGGTGAATAAGACATCACGACTGCACGAGAGAGAAAGGAAAGAGAGAAAAAAAAGACCAACAAACTACTAATTCCTCATCATTTTCATTTGGTTAAAAAAAAAAAAAAATTCTCATCAAGATTCAAGAGAATGAAACCGGTTTTGCATCAATTTGATTTGAGATTTTATAAAATTTATATTTTGTTTTCAGCCATTCTCCCATTAAAATACATGAATTTCCTAGAAATTTTGTTCAACTCAAAATAACATAACGTCTTTTTTTTTTTTTTTTTGGGTAAACAATGTCTCATACTTTTAATCAGAAACAAGTGGTAAAGGTTAGTGAGTTAGACTGCATTGATTGAAAGTCAATTCGAAGATAATTTTAAAAAAAGATAATTCATATAAATTGTGCACAACTTTATTTCTATACATAGATTTTAGGAAATTGTTGAGCTCATCCACGATCCAAGGTCAGGGATCTGAACTCATAATCCACTGCCGCATATCCTGGTAGGCTTAAAAGCATAACAAGTAAGCCATTTTTTTTTTGTTCACACATATAAGTTTTACTCAGTTTCATTTACCTATGAAGATGTCTCTCCAAACGCGTTAAAAACACAACTAAGTGGTACTCCTTGAGAATCTAGCACTTGCCACGATATTCGAATGTCCGACATTTTCACCCGTTGAACCCACAGACGATGAGTAAAATGCGCACAACTGTACAATTTTTCCTAGATCAAGTATTTTGTTTCAAATATTATTTTAAAAAATAGTAAAAAATACTTTGCAAGACATGTCAGATTTCGAGTTTGGTTATTTCTTATCTCTTTGTAGTTGCCTTTATCATTTTTCGTTTCCAAGATACTCCAATAGATAAAATGCGCATAAAATCACTTACATTATAAGTAAAATGATAAGAATATTATTTATTTTTGAAAAGGGTTCTATCTCACAAATTGGATTAAAGAGGAGGAGATCATCTCAAATTTTATACATGATCTTAATCCTTAAAATTTGATTTAATAAATGACATTACTTTTCTTCAAGTTTAAAATTGAGATGAAAAAACTCGTTTTAGAAATTCGATACGAAAAGTTTATAAAAAAGAAAGAAAGAAAGAAAGAAATTTCCTGTACGATATGTTGGAATATGACACTACTACAAAAAACAGTATTTACGTCCCCATTTCACGTCTCTTTTTTGAATATGAGATGTAGAAAAAAGACGGTGGCAAAATTGTAAATATGTGAAAAAGTTGTAACGTCTCTTTTTTAAAGTGAGACGTGGATTCTCCCAAAAAATGACGCGGTAAACACGAAAAAATTGAAAAAGAAAGCGGGAATTAGTTTCCACGTCTCATAAATTTTATGAGACGTGAAAAGTGCTTTTCCACGTCTCACTTTAAAAGTGAGACGTGAAAAATAACTTACTTTGAAGTTTTTCACGTCTCACTTTAAAAAATGAGATGTGAAAAATATACTTTCCACGTCTCACTTTTAAAGTGAGACGTGAAAAATAGTTAACTTTAAAATTTTTCACGTCTCACTTTTAAAGTGAGACGTGAAAAATAGTTAACTTTAAGGTTTTCCATTTATGAGACGTGGATTCTCCTTTAATAAAAAAAAAAAGCACCCCCCTGTCTTTGCCTAGCTTCCTCTTCGTCTTCACCTCCTCATTTGCAACATCTTCTCTTCGTCTTTTCCCCCTTCCTCTGCTGCATTTCGCCGCCGCAGTTGTCGCCCTTTTCTCCATCTCATTCTCGTCAGAACCCTAGACGGTGATTTCTTCTCCAGTGATGACGACGATGGTCACTCCTTGTTTGGGCCTAACAAGAAATCATCTGTTAATGAGATTAGGGTTTCGGAAGTGCTTCATCTTCCCCTTCTCTTCTATCGGCAGCTTCCTTTGAAACAATGACTGAGGACGGCATCATCGATGTCTGCGAGAAGGTAACAATGACTCATCTCTCCACAGATCTTTTGTTTGTCTTCTTCACTGCTTCATTTTCACCTTCTCCAGTTTTTTCCCCAAATCGAAGTTCATGAATCAGGTTTGGCAAAATCTAGAGCTGTTTGAGTTCTCAATCTTCTATGGCCTGGGACTTATGTTCCCCAATCAACAAAAAATTTGATTTTGAATTCGATTTCCTTTTCCATAATCTTGAATGATTTTATTGTTAGCATTGATTATGATTTTCCACTGATTTGGTGAAGAGTCAGATTCTTCCTATGTCAGACCACTGATTTGGTTCATCTCTGAAGCAGAGTTGGGTGGCAAAATGATAGAGTTGGGTCCGTGCATTTAAGTATGTTTTGGATTTTTTTTTCTTGTTGCTCTGTCTCGATTCCTGTTTGGGGCTGTGAGAACTCTTCATCTCCACATTCAGATTTTTTTATGGGTATATTTTGAATCTGTAATGTCCGATTGAGTTGGGCTTAAGAGAAATAGCTGATTAAATGGAAGAATAAGTGAATCTTTCGACTGCATGTGTATTTACTGCCATCTTATATGTTTTGTTGTCTTAGGGGTCTTCGTTTTCATTTGAGTTCTTTGGTCTTAAATTATAGAGATATGCTAGTATTGATTATAGGTGTGAAACTAATACCTTGGTGTAGGAGTCCGATACTTAATTGTTTAATTCAAATGAAATTTCATTTGCTTTCATGTGAGTTTTCTTCTCTGTTTCAGCCGCTAAAGTTTTCAGAAGAAGTGAATTGTTGAAATCATTAAGGCATTGAAAGAGTTTTTGTATAGAACAATTGTTTGGATAATTACTTTGAAAAATGAAAACTGGTTTAAAGTTTACTGGTTTGTGCTTCTCAATGATTAGTAATGAAAGTAGGTGATCAAATTTGGTCTAGAAAGTTTGAACTTTGGAACTGAATAATTCCAGATTTCTTTTGAGAAAATGGTTTATTTTAAGTCTCCAAGATGAAGTATGTAATGATAGTTAGAAACTGGGAATTCTTAGTTCCATTAAGTATTCTTGGATAGCTATGGATAAGATACTATAATATGATAAAGAGTGAATTTAAGAGCTTATGAATTGAATTAAAGTTTATGTTATGTTCTAAAATTTTTAAGTGAATTCAATAACAAGTTTCTGTTTTGAATTGCTGTTGAGAGAAGGATATGACTTTTGTTGGACCTTAATATTGTTAAGTGTTAAAATGTTAAAGTGCATTGTAAGAAATTGTTTAATACACTCCAACATGACTAATATTTTTCTTAGGTATTTTGTTGTATTGATAATTAATAATGGTGTAATTGTTTCAGAGCTGCAGGCGATGCATTATAAATTCATATCATCTTTGTTAGTTTCAGTTAAGAATTATGATGATGACCTAAGATTATGTATGGAATATCTGTTTGGCTGCTTCTGACATTTAGTGATGGATGTTGTAATTGCTGCTTTGCTTTGTGAGCCCCCAAAATAGCTTTTATTGTTTAACTCTTCTGTTCCAAATTAGTAATATTTAATTTATCAATGTCTGTTGTGGTAAGTGGTTTTTCCCACATGAAGAAAACTAAAGGAAGGGGATGATTGAAATTGAATATTTAACACACTGGTATGTTCAATGTTTGGATTCATTTCCTTTACACCAGCCAATAGTAACTGGTCCTTCAACATTTTGAAACTTGAAATCTGTTATGCCCTTACTTTTTGTTAGTCCTTAATGGATCTTATTGCATTTGTTACTTTCAGCGAAGGTGTTTGTTAGAGGACTGGATGGAAAAACTTTTATCAGACATTGATATATCACGAAGTGCCCCGGCATCAATATTCCTTGAACTAGAAGCTGCTGCTCGATTGGGTATGAATCACCTAGAACTAGAATTCTATTCTTTTTTCAGTCAATATTTTAGATTATGGAAATTAAGTAGGTTACTTTGTCTGATTGATAACTGTAAGTTGGTATGAGCTAATATTAACTTTTGGATGTTGTTCTGTATCACTAATATGATTTTCATCCCTATATGGTTTATTCTTGCTGGCTTGAGGTATCTTTGACAATTTTTTCCAGATTCTGATTTATGCATAGAGGATTGAAGGAGGAGGATCTTTTCAAGCTGTGGATACTCTTAATGGAGAGCTTTTGTGTTAGGATTTATAATTCTTATGATCCGTTTTGTTAATTATTTTTTTGCTAACCATCCCATATTTTAGGATCAAAGTTGTATTCTAACATTTTTGTAATATTAGTTTGGATATAAATAATAAAATTAGTTATTTTTTTTTATTTTGAGTGTTGTATTTTTATTATTCTGATAAAATATTGGGATTTTTTTGGATTGAGGTAAATCATTCTAATTATTTTTTTTTTATAAAAAAAAAAAGACTTTCCACATCTCTTATTCAAATAAGAGATGTGGAAAGTCCAACTTTCCACGTCTCTTTTTTAAAGTGAGACGTGGAAAGTGTTGAACTGACCACTTTCCACGTCTCACATTTAATGTGAGACGTGGAAAATGGAACTTTCCACGTCTCATATTTGAATATGAGACGTGAAAAGTGCCAACTTTTTAACGTCTCATATTAAAAAAGAGACGTGGAAAGTTCCGACTTTTCACGTCTCCCCAATCCACGTCCCAGTAAAAAGAGACGTGAAAAGTCCAAAAAAAGAGACATGAAAAGTGATTTTTTAGTAGTGTGAGTTGGTTAAATAATCATCTGAAAAAACATTAGTTAATAATAATGCTGGTCAACAATTTTTGAAAATACAGAATTTTTTTAAGGAAAAGACTTGTATATATTTAAATCAGTTTTTAGGAAATTCTATCTATATAATGATTTCTTCGAATCCTAACATTTTGCTTTATGCCCGCGATTCCTAACATAAATAGACATACTACCTTCCTCAATCCTTAAGCTAACATTTATTTACATCATTTAATTAGATTACAGGAGTTAGTTACATACTTACATGTATTTTCTGAATCATCTTCTTTAGTCCCCTCAATCTATGTTTCCAAATGAATTGATTGATTACTTGATTTCTGGAGAGAATAGTTGGGCTTTTACTATTGTTAGTGGGCCTTATCTAAAACCCAAGTTTGTAGAAACTTTTTGTATATATTCCGATCAGAGAGTCATTACTTGTGCATAGCCTTATTTTTCTCATTCAATAATATGATGCTTAGTTCTCTTCTTGATTAGTCAACAATTTCCAAAAAAAAAAAAAAACTGATAAAAAAATCACGCTGAAAAAGTCTTGATAAGGACCATTGATGACTCAAAGTAACTCTGGGGTTCTTCTATTTTTGGGGATTACACGAAAAAGCTTTGGTGAGCAAAATGGGATGCGAACTGATTGAAAAACGACAATATTGATAATAAATCTACGCACACATTTGAAATTTGATTAGGGATATGACAAGAAGAATTGAAAATTCCATGAAAAATGATAGCTAAACAGGTTGGAGGAAAAAAAAATTTGGTAGAGACTTTGTATCTTGAATTCCCTAAGGCTATGTTTGGTACGCTGGAATGGGGGTAAGGGATTGGGAATGGGTGTTTTTTATTGTTTGGTAGGTGGCATTGGAAATACATTGGGATTGAACATTCCCACATATGTGGGAATGAGCAAACCCACCTACCCCCTGGTATTGCAATTTCAATGCTAGGATTGAAATATTTTAGGATAAAAATATCCTTGGTTATAATAATTTCAAACAACATTACTCTTTTTAATTTTGACCTAATTAGGTTAGATTAATCTTCTCATTACCTCTCATCACTCTTGTTCACAATTCCCATCAGGAGCTAGCGCATCGTTCTTCTCCACAGGTAAACTATTCCTCCCTCATGTGTCGTCCTTCTCCACTGCCATAAACCATTCTTCTCCACTGACTATTTGATTGAATGAGCAAATAAATTTAATTTGACCTCCCATCAAGTAAACTCATGCCCTGTCCCTTTCCCATTCCCACACTCCATTGCTATGTACCAAACGTTACCTAAAAGTAAACTCCAAGGAAATGTTTTTCTATCTATTCAAGATAAAAAGAAGATGCCACAGCCAAACTACTCACATAAAACAATATAAATAAAATCATGGTATATTGAAGATTTTCCACTGTATCACAGAAAACACAGCAACTAAAGATTATCAACTGGTAAAACATTGAATGAATGTCAGGTATTATACAAATATGCTTTTATCATGTATTTGAGTTAACATCCCTACAAAACATCAAGTGTACCTATACAAAATTTTCTCAACAAATGTATGAATTAGTTTCCACTAGATATGCAATATAAAAATGTGCATGTTCGCCTTTAGTAATTTATAAAATTATACGATATCAATATGTTAGTAATTAATTTTTTTTTCATATACGGTATTTATGAATTGCTTCTATCTATATTACTAGTTCGAATTTATTTATTTATGTTTATAATAATGTTATGAAATATAAAATTTAAATCATTGAATTATTCAATCAAAGAGTGAGAATGTGCCATTTTGACAAATAAAATAAATACCGATGGATGAGTGATGACAATGAGCGAATCCATCCTTTTTTTTATTATTTAACCTAGATTATCTCTAACAATATTATAGTAACATATTATCCTTTTTCAGTATTCTGAGGCCCACATTATCAAAAACATTTCGGCTCATCAGTCACTTGTTCTTTTCAACTCCTATTTCATTCCTTCACTTCTCAACTGCATCAGAATGTAGCTTTTTATAACAACGATGATCTTAATTATGTTGTCAATGACTATTACATTATTCTTGATTTTATCGCAAATCGGGTTAAAAATGATAAGGGACCATGCCAATTTTGGTTTTACAGAATAGCTGTGGTACTATACTCCTGCAAGATCAAATTTTTCGGTATCACCGCCTAATTGATGCCACAAAATAATTGTATCATTAAGGTAAGACCCCATAGCCCACAACCCCCACCTAGTCCCAGTAAAAATTGCTTATTGTAGCCCGTCCAGTCCAATAAAAGCTTATGATGGGTGGGCTTAAATGGACTGATATATGAACTAAATTGGGCAAGTAATGGGTTATGACTTCGAGCAACCTGTGCCCACTCGTGTGTATATATATGAGCTCGTGTATATATATATATGATCATATATATTAAGGGTGTCTAAACCTGGGACTGAGACTGGGAATCGAAATGATGCCGGGAATGAGTTTCATTCCCTGTCCCGGGAATTCTCAGTTCCGCTGAGACCGGGAATGCTCTCGGGAATTCCCGAAAAAATTTTGCAGTGGCTGGATTTAAAAAAAAAATGTTTGGGCCTAATTTCATCAGCCCAATTAACACTATGTTAGGCTGCCCAAAACACCTTTTAGGTGTCAAAATATATATATATATATAAAGTCTGATCCGCCAAAATGTGATTGACAGACTTGACACACATATTGATTAGAGGAGAAGCATAGGTGGTGGGTTGTGAGTACTTCCTGACTTCTTGTGTGAGTTGGAACCACATCACGTGCTCACTCAAGTAATAAAAAAAGAATAATATAACACTACTTTCTTGGCTTGTGTGAGGACATAATGGGTGTGTTTGGATGGACTTCTGAAAAAGTGACTTATAGATAAGTCAAACTGAAAATAAGTCAGATTGTGTAATGAGATTTATGTTTGGATGAGCTGTTAAAAAATGACTTATAAGTCATAAGTCATATTGTGTAATGAGATGTATGTTTGGATGGACTTTTGAAAAAGTGATTTATGTTTGGGTTCGTTGTGATTTGATGTGTAAAATAAGTTAGAATTGTGGGGTCCACCAAAAAAGTGACTTATAAGTCATAAGTCATAAGTCATAAGTTGAAAAAAAGAACTTATACTTATTTTGACTTATAAGTTATAAGTTACTTATTTTTATAAGTTGAGACAAACATACTCAAAACAACTTTTTTTGAAAATAAGTACTTATTTTTTAAAATAAGGACTTATTTGGCTGGAATAAGTCCAGCCAAACAAGCCCAATGAATTGATGAGATTGAGTGACGATGGCCAGAACGTGAGCGTGTGAGTGATTGTGAGGCTGTGAATGAAGGGTTTGGGGAAATTGGGTTGAGGTGTAATGAAATTGGGCTTTGAATTGGACTGGGCTGCTCAATATTAGAGTGTTTTTTTTAAACACTAATTTGTGGGCTAAGAGACAAGACATCTATTTTTTTTTAATATATGTGGTTGGTACCGGGACCGGGATTCCCAGGGCCTTTCCTGCTTCCTGATCCCGAGATTTTTCTTTCGGAATTTTTGGGACGGGAAATTCCAAGTCCCGGAAGGCCGGGACTGAGACCGGATGGACACCCCTAATATATATATCGAATAGCATACATTTTTTTATTTTTAAACATAATTTATACATATATATATATATATATTTGGATTTCTCCTTCGATATCTTAAGGCAGGCCATCTTTCTAATAAAGATGATGCATAAATTCTTATTAATTAATTGTTTCCGTTAGATTAGTTATCATATTGATTGATAACTTCGCAAATCGATTTTTAATTTGTGTTTGTCATTTCATGTGTAGTTGTAGTTTAGAATAGTAATGAATTGAATGTTATCATCCTTTATAAAGTGTTGTTTCTAATTTATGCTGAGAATTAGTGGTAACGATATAGTAGAATTGCATGTGGATATTAATTTTTTTATATGCATTAACGGGTTGCCCATGCTTATTTAGACCCACACGGGTTTAACCCAACCAATTTGTCATGAGCTATAATCGACATTTGTCAAGCATGGGCTATTAAGATATAAATGGGCGAGCTACGGGCTAACCATCAGAAGACCCATTTTATCCATTGTACAGAGTATTAAAGTAACAACAAAAAACGTTTTACAAGCAAATAAGAAAACTAAGTATAATGGGAAAATCTCAATCAAATGTAACTAAAATAATCAACACCCTACACTTACCTATAATTTTCTTTTTAAACTACATAGGGGGTATTTTTCATCTTCACATAACTTTTAAAAATATCTAACAAGCCTATTAGACTGTTTAGTAAATATGTTTGATATATTGACCTGTTTAGAAACTTGTTAAAAATGTATGTCTAAGTTCGAGTTTTGTTACATCATCTGGTTTTAATTGGGATGTTCTCTAAAGTTTAGTCAAGATAGTTTGAAACTGAAATAAACAAATATTTCAAAAGTACTTCACAAAATAGTACACCTAGATTGCTCAAATTTTTATCTAACTGTTGAAATAAGAAGTAGAGAGAATCCAAAACGGATGTGAAGATATTTCAGAGTAATTAGAGCTATAAAATGATAAGTTATTCAGTATAGAAAGGAAGCATTAAATTTTTTTAAAATAAAAATAAATTTATGTCATTCCATAGCTACTTTTTCAATTCTATTTTGGCCTACGGATGAGAGCAGATAAGAAAAAAGTGGAACACTGCTCGCACTCCTAGTCCAGGATCCATATTCAGGGATAAAAAGGAGTAAACCAGGTGGAGAATTTATTTGTATAAGGATATTTTTGTCCTTTCAGTTTTATATGGTTCATGCTGGTTGAAAGGATTTCTTTTTTTCATGTTATCAATTTTTCCTATGATTTCAACCTTGTTACTTGTATGTCCTTGATCTATTAATAAGTTTTGGTTTGTTCTTTTTGCAAACATTTGGTAAACCAACGAGTATGTTATTTCCTCTTGGTTCTTCAGATGAAGAAGAAAGTTCAGAGTAATTATAGCTATGAAATCATGTTATTCAATATATAGAATGGAAGCATTAACATTTTAAAAAAAAATGAACAAATTTAGTTTAATTCATTCTCACAAATGCTTGTTTGGCTACCATTCATAACAAATGATTCCAAGTGCTTGTTTGGCTACCATTCGTAAGACATCACAAATTGCGACATTAATCAACGAATTCTCCACCATCCTCAATTTCCCTCAAAGCTTACATAAGCTAGTAAACCCAAAGCGCCAGCAAGAGCAAATGAGTTTGAGTATAGGGCATGCAATTTCAGACTGGAATGAAATCGATCAATTAGTAGAAGATAGAGAGCAGGGATTACCTCAGAAACAAGGGTGTTGTAGGAAGCTAAAGCATTGGTTATGGAGGATAAGAGAAAAGGTCTGCTTCGAATGGGAGATTTGGAGAAAGAAATGGGGGTGAAGAGGTCCCTAGAGGGTTAAAAAGAAAAGGCACTGTAAGCACAATGGGCAGCCATGGAAGATGCATAACACAATCGTTTTCTTCATTTTCCACAGGCCACCATTGTCTTCTTTCACGCCTTTTGCTCAACAGATGAACACTGACTGTGAGAGGCGAAGGAGAAGCTGATTTGCAATGTTGTGCGTAGGAGGGCCCCAAACCCTAAAATCTCTGTTAATCAATTCTTTTTTTTTTTTTTTTTGAATAAAGACTGATACATGATTCAATAAAACTTACAAGGAAAGAAAGGAAAAACAACAAAAGCTATCTAACAACCTAACATCCTTCATCAGGCCCCATCTCTTGGGCAAAAGATGGTTCTTGATCAAAGACACAGAAATTTTCTTCAAGACGGTGGGACTGTTAGAAATAGAATCTTAAGTTTTGATGAAGACTGGACCCTATAAGATAACATAAGTAAAATAAACAGATAGCATATAACTTAGTCTGAAAAGAATTGAGATAAGAATCAAGGTATATGACTAAGGAAAAGTATAAGTTATCTAAACGTTGAACAAGTCCTATAGATAACAGATACACTATCGCTAGACTGAGAGCCTATCGCTAATACACGAAGAGATAAGGATAATATTAGCTAATGAAGTCTTGGCAATAAACTAAGACAAATATTCCTATCGCTAAGAACTTCACTATCGCAAATGGAATAGTTTGAGCTAGTCTAAAGCAAAGAACAAAAGATCACTATCTCTAAGACATGTCTCTATCGCTAAGGTCTCATAACAGACAAAAGACATAGCCACTAGCGATAGCATGAATAGCTAGCGATAGCAAAACACTAAGACATTCAGATAAGTTACTATGTAGAGCTAATGATAACCTATCAATAACATAGTTACTAGCGATAATGAGTATAGCTATCGATAGTGAAATCTCTTGCTGAAATATCTTTTCTGATAGCTAATATATTATATGTATACACTGAGCAAATGAATCCTATTAGCGATAACACCAACTGTGCTTCACATGAATACTTGTTTAGCTAACAGGCTAAGTGTAGGACTCATTCTATGAAGCTAGTGATAGCTTGAGATGCTAGCGCTACTGAAAAAGCTGCTACACAAGTACAATGTTACAGGTAGTTAGTAGTCAAAGTCTCTATCTCTCATAGCTCATCTTCTGCAAGAAGTAAATGAAGTAAGAGAAGAAAGATGACTGAAATAAATACCAGCATTAAATGCCAACGGCTAGGAGCTCCCAACGGACATATTCAAACGAATTCATAAAGCTGAAAGATCAAGGCAAACTGAGAAGAGATATAAAAGCCAAGTCTTGAGCATTTATGAAGTAGAGAACAAACTGACGAACAAGCATTCATTATTTCTCATCTACTCACTGGTCAAAGCTTTATTATTCTTAGTGAGATTATTCTGTACTTCAGTGATTAACAAAATCTGTTCATTAAGTGAACTCATTTATTGAAATCCTCTACTGTTTGAGGTTGTTCTTAAGTCTGGGACTTTAGAACAGGATTGTAGTCTTACAACTTGTAAGGGGGAGTGTTTAGAGGAAGTCTAAAACTCTGTCTTGTAAAGGTTGGCAGGTGAACCTGGTTTGTAAAACCTGTGGTTTAGTGGAACCCAACGAGGAGTTGGAGAACTGGATGTAGGCAGTGTTTTGGCCGAACCAGTATAAAGGGTTGTCTTTAAGTTTTAAAGTTTAAATTTTTGAAAAGCACAATTCACCCCCCCTCTTGTGCGTTTTGCCACCATCAGGCACATCTTAGCTAACGTGTCTGCTAATAAGTTGTCCTCCCTAGGTATGTGTTCGCCACGCGCCGCAAGTGCACGGGTCGCGCCAAGTAATAAAGTAGTGAGTAGAGTATCGTTCCCACGAGGATTTGTTCAAAACCCGGTCAAACAATGATTATCACACTCTCGCCCAATTTGAGTGATACAAATGTAGAGTTTGAAAATGAAATAAGAAAATAAAATGAAGATAAAATTATAAACAGGTGATTCTCCAACCTCAAGGCTAAAATGGGTCCTAAGATTATCTCTCCCCCTTATACTTCTCAAAACTCAATTAACCTCCTCTCAAGAAGCTCTCAACGACACCACGTGCTAATCTAAGGTTCAAAGAGTACTTGTAATGCTCTCTCGAGTCAAGAACAAGTGTTTAGTCCTATTCTTTGCACAATCTCTTGCCACAATTTGATAGAACCCAATTATCACACTCCAACCCTAATGTGACTATGTAAGGCTAGCAAGTATATCTCTATCTTACCAACAAAACCATCCGTTCGTCATGCAAACTTTCGGTTCTTGCACTACTTTACCCAAGTTCTACACTCAACCTAGCTCTCTCGAGTCATAAATCAAGCGAACACAACATCTAAATGGTGATCAAGCACTTAGAAGCATTAAGAACGGGGTAAAATAAGCACATAGATATCATTAATCACAAATTAAGAGGAGGAATCAAGAATCAATACATACAAGGGTTCAAAATAATCTTAGAATACAAGTATTTAGCTACACATGTTCAACAACTCCAAGGGAGCATAAATATATACATTCAGAAACAAAGAACAAGAGAAGAGAATGGAGAAGGAAGAGATAAACCAAGAGAGGAAGCCCAAATCTCTTCGAAGCTCCAAGCCCAAGCCAAATCCCCTCCAAACTCCAAGCCCTAGCAGAGCAAAACACCCCCAAGAATGCCCAAAAGTCGAAGAATGAGGGCTCACAACGAAGCCCTAGCTTTTATATCAGTTAAAACGCGCCCCTGATCTGTCCAAAACGCGCAGAAACGCGACGTTCGCCGTGGGTCTCGCCGCGGCGAGCCCACGGCGAAGTTCCAAAAAGTTACAGAATCAAGTGTCGCTCGCCGTGGCTTTCGCCGCGGCGAGCAGACGGCGAGCTCTCACAAAAAGGGGCAGAGGCAGATTCACTTCGCCGCGGCGAAGTCTTTTATTCTCTGGTGCTTTGCTCTGCTTTCTTTATTTCTTTGGCTGATCTTTGGCTTCTTCTTATTTTTGTTCAATTGAGGGCTTGGAGGAGGGCTAACATCTCTTGCTTATTGCTTCAATTTATTCCTACAAAAATTATATACAACAACATAAGAAACTAACTACAAAAACAATCAAAATCTATATAAATATACAATAAGGTGCAATCGAAAATCAAATGAGCATTTTCCCTCTTGAGTATCCAAAATGTATAAATAATAGACAAAAACTCAAGTAAAATATACTCAAATATCATGAATTTCTAGGAGTTATCAGTATGTGATGAAAGAACACGCTCCAATGTTTTGTTAGCATGTTCCTAATGTCTTCAAAACATTCTGCCACCATCAGGGGAACTCGGGTGGGATGCTTCACAACCACGTACTATCAGACTTATGCCCTCACCACAATCAGAGAACACCTGAATCTTCCTATATCCTCTCTCCTAGAAAATTTGAAGGCCTTGATTGATAGCAATACATTCTGCCATTGTTAGGGGAACTCGGGTGAGTTTGGAGATATACCCACATATCCAACTTGTATCAGCTCCTCGAATAATGCCCCCACATCTACTACTTCTCGAGGTAAGGACTGAGCCATCCACTTGAAGTGACACATATCCTTCCATTCTCTGCTAATCTTCACGTCTACCTGTAAGGGGTTGGGGGTAGAACTGACATTGTTGCAACAAGTCATGATCCCAACTCGCCCAGAACAGACTAGATTCTGCGTTGGTTCTATCCCCTACTACCCCATCCCTAAAAGTAATCTTGCATCTATCCACCCATATGTCCCAGCAAATATATCCAAATAATGTAGGCCAAGAAATCTTTTTTGTAAAGCTTATGCCCGCTTCATAAGAGAGGTTCCATCGTAGCCATTCCACCATTTGGAGGAAAGAGAACGTATCCCAAAAGAAGAGGTCAACCACTGAGGTCCATCGCTCCTTAGCGTTGGTGCAATCTCAGATCATGTGCATTTGATCTTCGTCTGCTCCGCATCCCAATGGGCAGCTAGCTAGCTGTCTCTGCAATGCCTCTCCGGTATCTTAGTTAGCTTGTGTGCATCCTGCCATAAGTAAAGGTCCACATAAAAGACTTGATCTTCTCTGGGACTTGCCACCTCCACATCTTCCTCCACAAAGGTTCCCTATTATGATGGGTACTTGTAAAAAGAAAATGATATGTAGACTTAACAGAAAAATGCCCATCAGAAGATGGTTTCCAAAAAAGCCTATCCTCTCCTCTCTCCTCACAGGGTGGGTGAGAACATTGAATCCGATCAATGATGTTTGGGTGAAACCATCGACCTAGTTTGTCTCGGTCCCATTCTCCAGCCCAACCCACATAATCAATAACTCTTTCCTGTCTGTCGTCAATCAATTCCCTCCATGCGATTTGCTTTTGAAACACCCTCTAGGATTTGTGTTCCTCCATCTGAATAGCAAGGGCATAATTAAAAAAAATACTTTGATGATGGGAAAATGGGGATCGGTCATGAAGATGAAGGTTGTGTCACGTCATTCAATAGCTTGAATTTGGGTGTGTTTAGATTGGCAGTGGCCAGTGGAGAAGTGATTTTTTTTCAATCTGCCTTTTCCAGAAGTAAAATTGGAAAAAAGTCAGATTGTGTGAAGTGATTTATATTTGGATTTGTGATGGTAGAAGTGACTTTTTTTTCAATCTGACTTTTAGAAACATATTTGGATGATTATTTTGAAAAGTAAGTTTAGATGAAAAATTACTAAAAATGACATTATTGTTATTAAACAATACATATATAATATGCATATATTCTTATTAAAGGCTTAGTTTCTCCCTTATTTTCAGGAAAATAATTTTAAAAAATAATATCTTTAGCTCAAAGGAGTATATTGTGGGAGAAAGTAGTTAGAAATTATTATGGTAAATTTTTGGAGATAAAAAGAAAATTTTAGATTCAAAGAAAAGATCTTATTTGAAAATTTTAGAGGTCTAATATTCTAATTTTCCTACCTGCTTTATTAAAAAATACATAACAAAAGGCGTGGGACCCACCAGAAGCCAGAAGTCAAAAGCCAAAAGCCACTTTTTTTTTGCTTCTGACTTTTGGCTGCGTAGAAGTCATTTTAGACCAAAAGTCATTCTCAAATGACTCCCATCCAAACATAACTTTTTTTAAAAAAAAATTGACTTCTACTTCTGCGATCCACTTCTAGCCCCAACGTGACTATCCAAACATGCTTTTTGTGATTGCTTGTGGATAATGTGATGACGTGGCTTTAGTTGGGTCCATAATTTGTGAGAAACGGATCCAGACCTCCATTTACTCAACTCAATTCTACAGCTATCTCTTTAAATTAAATTTTTTTTAAGCTATCAGTCTCTCCTGTTATTAAAATTTAAATAATAAAAGATTTCAAAATATTTATGCCCATGAAATGTGAGGATTTCTTTTTAGTTTTTTATTATTATTTGGTTTCACAAGACAGAGCAACGATGCTTCAGGGCCAATATATGATGAATATAGTGACTATTGAAGAACAAAATATTTCGTTGAAAAAAAACATAATATTTCAAAAGTTCAACTCACATGTTGACATGGTGAAGAATAAATGAGTAAATTCATGGTTAACATTTAAATGTTGCCACTCTTTTTCTATAAGACCTTTTAACCAGTTGGTACTAGAGGATAAGTAAGAGAGATAAATTGTTATAAAAAAATAATGAAAGCAAATGTATTAGAATAAAATGATGACATGGAATAGGATTAATTATAGAAAAAATTGATAAAAGTACATCTGTCATTCAAGAAAATCTCAATCTGAATTTTACAGAAAGGACCTAACCAATTTAAAAACTAGCATATGAAAAGAAAGATCTCATTGACTAGAGGGTCCTCCCACCCCCCAACCCACAAAGAAAGGAAAAAGACAAGAAAATACCTTTCAATAAGAGAAGGACAAATCAGTCCCTGAATAAACGAAAATCCCAAATTAGACCTTGGGTATGAATTTGGGATTTCCAAAATGTTTTCCAAGACCATTTTGCCCCTGAGAGAGGCAAGGCAATGGGAATTGAAAATCCCAAATCGTACATCACTGAACACAGGCTACCTACGTCTCTCTTTCATCCCTACTTCTGCTACCTCACTCTCCTTCCTCCTTGTTTGTTCGAGTTTCATCGAAGTAGGGGGAGGAAGAGTTCAGTGGTTACGTTGCTGACCTAATGTGAGTGCGTTATATGGTGGTGTTGAGAGTATTGAAATATGGATTAATTGTACATATATGTTGGGTTTGTCTTTCCATCACAAAAGCTTAAGCCAATGTGATGGGACTCAACCCAACATTATATACCTTTAATCCACATCTCAATCATTCGATGTGGGACTAATTATCTAATAGAGAGTACTAATATAGTGGATTTTGATTACCTTCGTGAAGCAGGCAGTATTGAAGAAGATGGTGGCAACAGTTCTGAATGAATATGTTATTATCAGTGACTTGGCCATCATGAGGAGATTCAGAAAGTTTGTTTGGTTTCTTTTCTTTTTTTATGGTCTGTTTCTATTCATTTACTTTTTGTTTTATCTATATATACCAAGACATGTCAGTTCCTTGGGATCATCTTCTTCTTTTTATTCTTCCTTTTTTGGTTTTTTTGGAGTAGTCTTGATGATGATTGGGAATTGAATTTGGGTGATATGGGACAGGTGTCTAGTGTTTGCTTTCCCTTAAGATCAGTTAGAATTCTTCCTTTTTTTCCATATATTTTGACCATTCTGATGATTAGTACTGCAAAAGTTATTATTTCTCCTTTACCCAGTTTTGTTTTTTCTTGAAATTCTGTGAGGGACGGTGGATTTTTTCATTAAGATTATTTATCTGATCAAACCCCAGAACTTTTACTTGGTTGTCTCATGTTTTGTTCTGCAATTCTTGGTTTGTTTGTTTGTAAAGTTAACGAGATGCAACAAGGGGAATTAGAAGATGTTATGATCAAGTTTTGTGCTGTAATTGTTCCAAATTACTTGTTTCATTAATTTAAGTTGGTCTAGTTAGATTAACTTGCCATAACGATTTGTTTAGGGACTAAATGTCAAGAATGATCCTTTAATTTGTTCTTTTTTTTGGCCTGTTTTAAAGTAAGAATTCTTGTGTTCATCCAACATCATTATGCTAAGTTCATAATGCAGTAAAAGCTAGATGTTTATGTGCTAATATATTTTGCCTCAAATGTGCAGCATCTCTGTATAGTTTGGATGGAATTAAAGTTCCTCCATGGCGATATGATTTTGATTATAACTATCTTCTAGGATTATTTTAAACCATTCCATGGACTGAGACTTAGTGTGTGTCAATGTTCTCCGTTTCGATGTGTGTTTGATTTTTTGAGGTTAAAGCCTTAGATGAGCTAAAAAAAATTTTATAAGGGTGAGATTTGCTTGTTTATTCTTGTTTTATGGCTTCCTATTGCCTTCATTTGTTATGATCTGATACTTTCATTTCAGGATCTACCATTGTTCATTGGTTGAAGTATGTGTCATGAACAAGCAGAGTATTCAAAGAAAGTGGTGGGTGAGGAAGAAATACTGTAAAAAAGCAAAGAAAGCAAGGCCAGAGAAAAAAAAATGAGAAATTAACATGGTTTGAGACATTTTTTTGACGAGCCTTATTGTAGATGGACTGCACTCGATGTTTCTCTAGGACTTGTATCTGTAGTTATTGTAAAATTAACATTTTTTGGACAATTTGACAAGTTGTACGAGTTCTATTTTTTGTATGTTTCAATGTAGTTCCCTTTTGGTATGTTTTATGAAAGGTTGAACAAAGTTCTCTTTTATTTAATTGGACAATTTGTATTGAATGAAGTATGTGACAAAGTTATCTTTTTTTTATGCTTCATTTGGCAAATTTTGGTGGTCTATTCACATGTTTCTTTGAATATATTTATTCAAAAACAAACAACTTTTACCGATTTTTCCGTAAGCATTAACAAATTTATCCTAGAAATTAACAAGGTTTGAATTGCGATTAACAACTTACGACTTTGTTACTAGTAATGTGAATGGGATGTTTGGTCCAAAAGTTAACAACTTCTTCGTAAGCATTAACAACTTCATCATAGGAATTAACAATGTTTGAATTGCGATTAACAACTTACATAACAATTTGTTACTTATAATTTGCAAGGTCTGAATAACAATTAATAACTTACATGCGTTAACAACTTCTTTGTAGACATTAACAAAGTTGGCATAGTAATTAACAACTTTTATATTTTCTTTTTGTAATGTGAATATAAGATGGAAACACATTGCTGTCAACACTAACAATTTCTTCGTAGACATTAACAACTTCATCATAGATATTAACAAGATTGGCATAGCGATTAACAACTTTGATGTTAACTATTGTGAATGTCCAAGTGAAATTAAATTTCATTCTTAATAACACACTAAATTTATGGCAAATCACAATCACACACTAAAGTAGAAACATTAAATCATATACTTCATTGACATAGAGTTTTTTTACATAGTCCATGGCAAGTAAACATTAAGATCATCATGCCACTTAATGTTTCGTTGTCACTAAACCAAATAAGGTTATTTAAAATTCGTTGTTATAGTATTTACAAAATAGTCAGACAGTGCTACAACTGAACTCCCAAAAAATATGAGTCGGTGCTATTCAAAAACAAAATACTTCACATTCATGACAGAATTCGCTGTCATAGTATTTCACTACTACAGAAATGCCCTATTGCAGCATACCAATAGCAGCGCACAACAAAAGTAAGCGCTGGGATAGGTATATAAGACCTATCCCAGCGCTTTATAAATATTTACAAGCGCTGGGATAGGTCATTGTGAATTATAGCTAATTCCCTGAATATTAATTTAAAATAATGTCTTTTATTTAATAATGTCTAAATTACCTCCTAGGTTTGTCTTTATATAGGTGATTTCCTTTGAACTTAATTCTCTGAACCTTATTTGAACCATATTTAACCCCCAGAATATATTATATGTGTCCTTATTATTTAATAATATCTAAATTTACCAACAGTTTTTTTTAATTTTTAATGACCAATACCAGCGCTTTTTACGTAAAAAGAGCTGGGATAGGTCATTTATGGTTCATATTTTATGCCCTAAGTATTTAAACTTATCTCTTTTATTTAATAATTTCCAAAATTCCCCCAGTTTTTTTTTAATTTTTAATGGTATGGTTTATATTTTATTCCCTGAATATTTAAACTTATCTCTGTTATTTAATAATTAATAACATTCCCCCAGTTTTTTTTATTTTTAATGACCTATCTCAGCGCTTTTTACGTAAAAAGCGCTGGGATAGGTCATTTATGGTTTATATTTTATTCCCTGAATATGTAAACTTATCTCTTTTATTTAATAATTACTAAATTCCCCCATTCCTTGTTCTAGTTTAATTAATTTTAGTAATTTTTTTTCATTTTTAGGGCCTATACCAAAAATTTTCATGTAAAAAGCGCAGGTATAGTTTTTATAATTATTATTTTACTTTTAATCCTTTTTCAATCTTTTTCCTCATTTATTTATTTTTTTTAATTTCTTTGACCTATCCCAGCGCTTTGTACGTGTCAAGCGCTGGGATAGGCCCCATAAAACAATTTTTTAATTAATATTTTAATCTGTTCTCTGTGTACTTATCTGAATATTGTAGAATATGCTTCCCAATTTTTTTTATTTTCCATGCCCTATCCCAGCGCTTTCTTCTTGTTAAGCGCTGGGATAGGTTTTTTAATTAATATTTTATGTTTCAGTTTTTTAATATTTTTTCTAAATTATTTAAGAATTTTTTAAAAAAATTTATGGGCCTATCCCGGCGCTTATTGTGTAATAAGCGCTGGGATATGTTTTTCCCATTTAAAAAATTCTTTACCCGCTTTAAGTCTTCCCCATTTCCTTCCCACACTTTCACAAAACCCTTTGCTTCTTTTTCACAGTTGCCGCGCGCCGTACTGTGTGTCTGAAATGGACTTGGGTTCAGTCATCGGCATCTTGACTACCATTCCTTTCTTCTGCGCTGAACGAGAGATGGAGGAGTTGTCGGAATGAAGCCCAGTTCGCCGGCGACGGACTGTTGGAGGGATGTGCGCAATCACATTATATTTCTGAGCTTGGTAAGTCTCCTCTCCCTATTCCTACATTTTGTTCATCCGAAGAGATTAGGGGATTTTGGGGTTTTCTTGATCTGATTTGATTGGAGCTTGGATTTTGATTTCAAATGGTTTCTTCAAGAAATTTTGTTTGCTTGAGATTTCGGCCAGGATCCTATTTCCCCCGTTTCTTCCATTGATCGCCGATGTTTCCCTTTGATTCTCTTCCCAAATCGAAGCTGATTAGTGCCTACACAAAGTCAAGAGTCCATTGGAGTTGCTCTTGAGAGTCTCATGTTTGTTTCTGCTCGGTTTTGTAAGGTTGGGATACTAGAACTTCTATGTTCAGTGTTGGTCTGATTCCAGCAAATCCTTCTTCAATCTTCATCTTCTTCTCAAATCTCATTTCTACTTCAACCACTTGATGAGATCAGAAGCTGGACTAGGAGATCAGAAGCTACTTTCACAGCTCGCTGAAATGCTATCACCTAAGAATGCTTCTTTAATCTCGTCTCTGGAGCGCTAACAAACAACCTTCCTTGACAAGGTTTGCTACTCCTCGTTGTGCACTTCTTCGGATCCCAGATCCTTCAAGTTCCTGCCACCATTACTGCCATTTCTCGTATCTATATACTTGTTTTGTTTTTATTTGTTCTCTGATTTTTTTTCTAGTTTCAACGAGGAGGTGGTTGCTATTTTATTTGTTTGTTCTCTGATTTGTTTTCCCTGTCGAGTTTCTCAATTTGTAGCAACTGTCATTGTTTTTTCTGGTTTCATGAAGTTGCTTGATATGGCCCCATTTTGGTTGGGCAATATTTCCTGAACAATATAATCAATTCATATTATATTGAATTCAATTAAAATTATGTTGAGCAAATACATATCTATATAAATAATCAATCAAATTAATGTAATTTTGACATACCAAATTCATCAAGCATTTGTGTTCAATCAACCAAATACATATTTATATAATACCATTATGGTTAAAATTATTTTCTCTCAATTCATATCCATTGCTAATTTGTGTTCAATTCAAATCGATTATTTCTCTCAATGATCTCTTTATTCCCTATCTTCTTGCTATACGATTTGTGAAATTCAAGGTTGATGCTAGAAATTATATTAAAATTATTTGTGAAATTATGCTTCCCTTAAGTTTGGAAGGTCGCATTAATTAAAGGTTGATCTAATTATGTTATTTATATGTTGTAAGAATTTGAACAAGCATTTTCGTGGTCCATATTTTCATTGTCCACCTAAAGACAAATTAGAGAATTGAATCAGGTACATTATATGTTATGTTAGGTGCTAAAACTACTGTGTGGTCATTTAATGTACTTTTATGAAATGATTGCCGTGTGGAACTGGATTTGTGAGCTGTAATTGAGTTTTTCTGCCTGTGAATATATGCTCTGTGATGAGTTCTGTTGTGGTGGGCTATCCATTTTTACATTAAAAGAAGGGCCTTGAGCATGGGAACGTTCATTTTGTAGCCGTTATGCTGCCGAATTTATGTTAAAAAAATAAGGTAACATCGTAAGGTGGCTACCTAATGATTGAGTCATGCACATCGATCTTACTTCCACTTTCCTTTAGTAGGTTATAATGTTGGATCGGAAATGGATGTCTTGTGATCGACGTTCAAAGGAATATATAGATGGAGCAAAAGAATTCATTGAATTTGCCGCTGAGCATGCAGAGAATTCTAACAGAATTGTATGCCCCTGTATGTCGTGTTTATATGGAAAGCTTCTCCGTCCTCTTGACTTGTTGGGCCATTTATTCTGTCATGGGATCGATCCGTCCTATACACGTTGGACAAAGCATGGTGAGACGTATGAGTGTTCTGGCGGAGACTGGGTACCTGATGTTATAGCGCCTCAAACGTGGTTGACACAGACATGTGTGATGAGAGCAATGATCTTGAAGAAATGTTGAATGTGGTGGGTGAGGAGGATCCTGAAATGTTTGAGACACTGAAGAGCGATGCAGAGACGCCTCTGTATGTGGGATGCAGTAAATACACCAAATTGCGTGTGGTGCTTAAATTGTATAACCTGAAGGCGCGATACGGTTGGAGTGATGCAAGTTTCACTGCTCTGCTATCCGCTCTGTGAGATATACTCCCAGAAGGGTGAAAGTGGCAATCGCACAAGAGGGGGGTGAATTGTGCTATTTAAAAAATTTAAAAAGAAATCAATACAACACAAAATTTATACTGGTTCGGCCAACACTGCCTACGTCCAGTTCTCCAACACTCTGTTGGGTTCCACTAACCACAGGTTTTACGAGCACAGGTTCACCTGTCAACCTTTACAGAGTTTTAGAATCTCTAAACACTCCCCCTTACTACCTGTAAGGAAATATCCCTGTTCTAAAGCACCAAGCTTTCAGAACAACCTCAAACAGTAGAGGATTTCAATAAATACGTTCACTTAATGAACTGATTTTGATAAACACTTAAGTACAGATGAAATCTCTAAGACAATAAATACAGAGTAATGAATGAGCTTGTGAATATTCTTGTTTTTTTTTCGTCTATATTCAATAAATGCTTGAGTTCTGTATTTATATCTTCTTCTTCAGATTTTGCCCTTAGATTCAACATTCAAGAAGCCGTTTGAATTTAGTCGTTGGGAGCTCATAGCCGTTGGCATTTATTGCAGCTTCTTTATCGGGCTTAACTCTCTGCTCTAGCTTCAACTACTTCTTGCATAGGGTGAGCTAAGAGAGAGACAGACTCAACGCTCTGAGCATCCGTACAAATAGTACTTTCTGGCAGCTTTGAATTAGCGCTAGCTTGATCTGTTATTGCTAATCTCATAGAGTGTGATCTGCACTTAAACTGTTACCTAACCAAATAGTCATATATTGCACAGAGGTTACTATCGCAAGCTTAATCCATTAGCTCAATGAGATCAAGACAATATAAGGAATTTCAGAGCTTTTTATCGATAGCATATTCTCTTGGATTAGAAAGCATTTCATCAGCATAGATTATCTCTATCGATTGCAAATTCATTATCGCTATTATCCTTCAGGATACTATCGTCCAAGTATTCAGATATTTCCAGGTATCCTATTATCGATAGCTCAATCCATTATCGCTAGCAACTACTTTAGCTCATTTGACTCTTGCTCTCAGGCACTGGCTATCTGAATGATTTATTATCTGAAGCACTTATGTTATCGATAGCTTAACCTGTTATCGCTAGCTGATTTCATTAGATCAAGGACTTGGGTTATTTTTCTGCTAGCTGAGTTATCAATGAACTTCTAGCGATGGATTCTTTCTTAGCAATAGAGAATTTCATTCTTATTGATCTGCTAAGTTATCATTTCTCATTAGCGATATTTTTCATAGATCAGTCTTCATCAAAACTTAAGATTCTAACAAAGGGAACGTACTCCCCTCGAAAACATACGAGGCAAAGCAAATTCTCCGGTAGACCGGTATGAAATATGAGAAAATACATGCATGTCCCAACGACTGTATTTTATTCCGAACCAGTATGCGTCGTTGGAGAAGTGTCCTAAATGCAGCACATCTCGGTATGGAAAGAAAGGTAAGAGTCCTTCTAAAGTCTTGTGGTACTTTCCGATAATTCCAAGATTCAAGCGCATGTACAGTAATGCGGATGTTGCAAGACTTTTGACATGGCACGCTGATGAGAGGATTCAAGACATCAAGCTTAGGCACCCCGCAGACGCCCCCCAATGGAAAAAATTGATTACGAGTACCCTGAGTTCGGTGAAGAACCAAGAAACCTACGGCTTGCATTAGCAACCGATGGAATCAACCCGCATGGAGTTTAGAGTAGTACTCACAGCACATGGCCGGTGATTCTGAAGATATATAACCTCCCCTCAAATTTAATCATGAAACGCAAGTTTATGATGCTTTCCATGCTTATTTCCGGGCCTAGACAGCCCGGCAACGATATAGACGTGTACTTAGATCCTTTGATTGAAGATTTGAAGCATATGTGGGATTCGGGTGAGACTGTTTTTGATGGCTGTAAGGAAGAAAGTTTCAAATTGAGGGCCATGTTGTTTGGCACAATAAATGACTTTCCAGCGTATGGTAATTTGTCCGGATATAGCATCAAAGGATATGGTGCGTGTCCTATATGTGAAGATGATACCCATTCGATGCGACTGGATCACTGTAGGAAAAATGTTTACATGGGACATCAGAGGTTCTTGCCGTTAAGGCATCGTTGGCGGAGGTGGAATAAGGCATTTAACGGGAGCTCAGAAGAAGGTACGCCACCAAGATTATTGGCGGGGGAAGACGTTCTTGAAAAGGTAAATGCGGTGGAGAATCATTTTGGCAAGCCTTTTGCTAAAAATGTATTGATAAGTGGTTGGAAGAAGAGGTCCATATTCTTCGAACTCCCGTATTGGAAGTCCTTATATGTCAGGCACTTTCTTGATGTGATGCATATTGAAAAAAACATATGTGATAACCTAATTGGCACGTTACTAAATATGCAAGGAAAAAGTAAGGATGGTATTAATTCAAGGTTAGATATGCTCAAGCTGGGAATAAGACAAGAGTTGGCACCTGTCGAGAAGGGATACCGCACTTATTTACCTCCAGCTGCTTACACCCTTGCGAGGAAAGAGAAAAGATTATTCTGTGAGTTTCTTAGTGGAATCAAAGTTCCAGAGGGCTACTCCTCAAATGTAAAGAACCTTGTATCTGTGAAAGAGTTGAAGTTGAAGAACCTGAAATCTCATGATTGCCACGTCCTGATGCAAAATTTCTTACCGGTTGGCATACGCAGCATTTTACCCAAGAAACTGCGGACCACGATCACCAGACTTTGTATGTTCTTCAAGCTTATTTGTAGTAAAGTGGTTGATACAACGAAGTTACAGGATTTGCAGAGGTAGATCGTTTGTACCCTGTGCGAACTTGAAATGTATTTCCCCCTTCATTCTTTGACATCATGGTTCACCTTACTGTACACTTGGTCAAGGAGGTTAAACTGTGCGGCCCAGTCTATTTGAGATGGATGTACCCGATTGAGCGGTTCATGAAAGTTTTAAAGGGGTATGTCAAAAACAGATATCGACCAGAGGGTTGTATTGCTGAACGATACATCGTTGAAGAAGTGAGTGATTTGTGTGCCGATTACTTATCAAATGTTGAACCTGTTGGCTTACCCAAGTCTCGTCACGATGGGCTATTAACAGGGAAAGGAATAAGTGGGTTCAAGCTATTACGCATTTCGAATGCTGAAAGAGAGTTGGCGCACTTATACATTCTTCACAACACTCCTGAGGTTGAACCATTCGTTGAAGAACACAAAAATCTCCTTCGTGAAATACATGGTGATAGGAATGAGAGTTTGATCACAAAGGAGCACAACAAACATTTCATTAGATGGTTCAATGCATGCATTTGTCAGCAGGTTGAGCTTAATACCGAATCGGTTGGTGAAAGATTGTTCTGGCTGTCGAAAGGACCGGGTTTGCACGCATTTTCTTATACCGGCTATGCAATCAATGGTTACACATTCTATACAAAAGGCCAGGATGAAAAAAGCACCATGCAAAATAGTGGAGTCACGCTTGTTGCCGAGGGGTGGCATATATCCAGTGCAAGAGATACAAATCCCATATATGCGCAGATGGCATACTTTGGTGTGATTGATTGCATTTGGGAGTTAGATTACACCATGTTCAGAGTTCCCGTATTCTGGTGTCAGTGGGTTAACAACCACAGTGGACGGCGGTTAGATGATTTTGGGTTTATATCGGTCGACCTTTCTAAAGTTGGATATAAGGATGATCCTTACATTCTACCGTCTCAAGCAGCACAAGTGTTTTACGTTCCAGATCTTTCTAAGAAGAATTGGTCAGTTGTCATGCAGTCGAACAAAAATTATTCCGAGCAAGTTGATGATGAAAGTAGTGATGATGATATGAATGTGATAGAAGATGTTCCTTCCTTTGAGACATTACTGTCAAAAGACTTTGATGCAGACGGGTATGATGATGAAGATGAGCCCGTTTATGTAAGACTTGATCATGAAGAAGGCATTTGGGTAAACACAACCCTAAATCCAACAAAAAAGAGGAAGCAGACAATTGTAGACAATATAACAAAGAGGAAAAAGAGGCGAAAGCCCTCAGTTTGTATGTATTTATGTTGTACACTATCAATTTTTAGCCCTCAGTTCGCATACAATTAGCATGATTATATGTATATGCACTAAAATCATTTCTTGTCTAATTTTTTTTTACAGGAGAATGGATCCCCATAGTGACCAGGAGGAAGAAGAACAACATAGTGGCCAGGAGGAAGAAGAACAACCTAGTGAGCAGGTAGCTATTGCTGAAGGTAGAGTAAGGCATGAGGCGAATGTTGTTCGTGGCAGGACCCTTATGCGCAAACTCCTCACACGCAGAGCTCAGGGAGTAAAGACAAGACTTAAATGGAAACCAAATAACCAAGCTACTGGAAAGTCGGCGAAGCTCCTCTCGGTTACATTGGGTGCACTGTTCGGGACAAAATCCCTATTACTATTACAGATTGGAGAAGAGCAGGCGACAAACATAAGGAGGTTTGGTTAGAGATTAAGGTAAACTAAACTTTTACAATTATTGGCATATATGTCATCATAACATTGTAACTAACAAATTGGATATGATTTTTGTTGTTACAGACTGTCTTTGATATCGACGATACTCACAGGGATTATGTGCTGAAGAAAGCTTCGAGAATACACCGGGGGTATCGTTCCAACTTGACTACGTATTACCTGAGAGATGACGAAGGGGAGATCGTTCCAACGCCACCATCTATATATGCTGGGTTAATTACTCAAGAACATTGGGATGAATTTGTGCTACAACGTTTGACTGAGGAGTTCCAAGAAAGAAGTAAAAAAAATAGCCAAGCTACTAAGTGCAGTCAGTATCCGTATATGGGCGGACGAAAGACATTTCCTGAATTGGAGGAAGATATGGTATGTCAGTAACACTTTTGGTTACAAAATTATGAATAAATGTTTACGTGATTAATTTATACGTTCAACTGGTTTACCATGATAGATTGAGGAACAGGGCCTAGACTGTAGGCCACCACGGCATGGCCTCTGGGTCAGAGGTCACTCGCAGGCGGACGGTACCATCGTTCATGAAGAGGTCAGAAGAGTCCATGAACGATGTGTAAGTCATTCTCTTGGAAATTCTAAATCTTTTCTAAATGGTGACTTTGCTAAGTTAATAACTAATAAACCTTCCTCTTTGTTATAGGTTTTGTTAACGCAAGAATGCCCTGACGAGGTCAACACTTTTGCCAGTGGCGATTTCCTCAGCAGAGCACTCGATCGCCCTGAGTATTCGGGCCATGTTCGGGGTGCGGGTGTAAGCGTCACGCCCTCATCTTACTTTGGGCGCAAAAAGAGGGCATCAAAAGGCAATGTTAGAGCGTTGCAAGATGAAGTTCTTACTATGAGGGAGGAGATGCTTAAGATGCAACGACGCAACGAGGAAATGGAACGACGGAATGAGGAAATGCAAAGACGGCATGAGGAAATGGAACGACGGAATGAAGAAATGCAACAACGATACGAGAAGATGTACGAATTCTTCCAGCAAAGCAATGTTGCATCACAAAAGTCCAACTTCGTGCATCAAAGTCACATTCCTTCCGTCGAGAGTCCAAGCATCAGGGATAGCTGTACGATGCCCAGGGCCGACATTCCTCAGGTAGTTCATACATTTTCTACTAACAAACTAACAGTGATTCTGTTATATTATCGATTGTGACCTAATGTTGACAACTCTTTCGTAGGGCGAGACAAAGTGCAAGCTGTATACGGATCAATCTTTCATTGAGGTAGTTGCGGTTGGCAAGGTCTACAACACTTCGAACATGACCCTGCACAACTCGCCGTTGCCTGAAAATGCACTCAGGGTATTGATTGAATACTCGTACAACGACTGGGCCTCGTTACCATTCCCTACTCCTGATTTGATGACTAGGGTCGGAGACGTTGTCGGTGCAGACGTTGCTTGGCCCATTGCTTTGATTGTGCCAACACCACAGGTAATTATTTAGTAATAACATTTCCAATAGCATTCGTTGTTTTTGAATAACGCTCTTTTATTTAAATGTTTTTACAAGGTACCCAATTTATGGGAAAGAAAGCACAAGTGGCTAATGTCAAAGGTACCCGTGGTTCAGCTGCTCAAATCAAGAAAAAGAGTACCCGTACCGATCCGTTACCACAGGTGATTATTTGCTAATTAATTTAAACTAGCACTCTTCTTAATTATTGGAATGAATTTTTAAACTTTCTATTTACATGGTTTATAGGCACCAAAAGCTAAGGGTAAGAAAAAAGTTCAAGTGCCTGATCCTGTGATTGAAGATACAAGCGTCGAAACGCTATATCATGCTCGGTTGCGAGCATTTGCAGCTACCGTTTCTCGCGATGCTATTGTCTTCATTCCATTCAGCAGGCCTATATTTGACGAGGTAAATTTCACTGACGCTCTGTCTAAGGATCAGGTAATGGAGGTGCTTAACCAAAGATGGGACGGTGCGACGGTTATCAATATATGAATCAGGTATATATGCGTTTCCATTGTGGTTTCATTCAATGTCATAAGTTTTACACTAATTGGGAGTTGGTATGGTTTCTATGAAGATATCTGCATGAACATGTCATGATCGCCGGGCGCAACGTTTCGTTCAAATTCATAAGCCCTTATTCGATAGCACAAGTTCCGGGCACAAAATGTGAGGACCGATTTAGAGCAATTCAAAGGCGTTTCTCTTTAAAGGCAATAGCCAGAACTTTATTCTTAGCTCCAATTAATACAGGGTAAGTCTATACATATTTTTAGTTCCGAGCATCATAGATATATATACTGACATAACATTATAAAACATTTTAGGCTACATTGAATTTTGCTTGTCATCAATCCGATGGCACAAGAGGAACCCATAATTTACTATTTGGATCCTGTGGAATCTGCTCTCCCTTCTAATTGCCCAGATTTGATGCGTCTCTTCAATGGGTAAGTGAATGTCAACATTATTTGAATGCGTTGTATTATTTGTCACTTTATGCCCGATCCTAGCCAATAAAATTAATTTAATATGTTTCTTTTTCAGAGTATTGACTGGTTTTCGGGCCGATGTTTAGTTGAAGTTTTCCAGAGCCCCTGACCCGAAAGATGCTTATAAGTGGCAACAAGTCCAGGTTTTATAAAGTTATTCAATTTTTGAAACAATATATCTATAGTTAAAATATAACGTAAATGTTTCTTATATGATATATTTGGTGTTTCTTGTTACAGTGCCCCTACTAACCCAATAACAACGATTGTGGTTACTATGTGATGCAATACATGCGAGATATCGTTACACATGATCGACTCGGCATCCCACTGACAGTAAGTTTTATATTTTTCCAACTCTAATGTGTTTGTACTTGTTAGACTTCAAGTAAATTTACTTGTCATTTAAATGTGTTCGTGCAGTATTACCCAGATGCTCGTTCGTTCATGTTGTCAAGGGAAAAAATGGATGCACTAATTGAAGAATGGTGCACTTATGTATACCCTCTTTTCTCCAACATTAGATGATCTCTTCATTAATTAGTATGCTTTTGTTTTCAACTTACAATGGTTGGTTTTATTGTACAATATTAGTATGACTTTTCTGGTGTGTATGTATATATGGTTTGGCTAGAATGGATAGTGTTGCTAGTTTTTTGCACTGATGTAGGAGGTTGTGAAACAAAAATAACTGAATATTTAAAAAAAATAATGCCTATAGCAGCGCTTATTACGTAAAAAGCGCTGCTATAGGGTTTCTTTTTTATTTTTTTTAAAAAAAATTCATATAGGTATGACCTAAAGCTGCGCTTTTCAGATAATGAGCGCTGCTATAGATTACCTATAGCAGCGCTCATTACACAAAATAAGCGTTGCAATAGGTCATATGACCTATTGCAACACTGGCTATAGCAACGCTTAAAAGCGCTGCTATAGGGTTAAAAAAAGCATTGCTATAGGCTTTTGCTGTAGTAGTGTTTACAATGCATTCTTGAAAGCCTTTGCATGTGGAAACTTCTGTGATGAACCTGAAAATAACTCCCTCCATTTCATTGAGTTCAATTCCCAAGCCATGATGATATCCGTTCGCACCGCAAGTGCACGGGTCGCATCAAGTAATAAAGGGATAAGTAGAGTATCGTTCCCACGAGGATTAATTCCAAAACCCAGTCAAATAATGATTGTCACACTCTCACCCAATTTGAGTGATTCAAATATTGAGATTGAAGATTAAGTATGAAAATAAACATATGCTAAATGAAAACAAAATTATAAACAAGTGATTCTTCAACTTCAAGTATAAAATGGGTCCTAAGATTATGTATCCCCCTTGTACTTCTTAATACTCAATTAACCTCCTCTCAACGATGTTCTCAATGAAACCATGTGCTAATCTAGGATTCACATAGTACTTGTAAAAGCTCTCTCAAGTCAAGAACAAGTGTTTGATCTTATTAATTGCACAATCTCTTGTTATAATTAATAAAACCTAATTTTCAAGCTTCAATCCTAATGTGACTATGCAAGGTTAGTAATTATGTCTCTATCTTACCAACAAAATCATCCATTCATCATGCAAACTTCAAGTTCTTACACTATTTTACCTAAGTTCTACACTCAATCTAGCCCTCTCAAGCATAAATCAAGTGAACCCAACATCTAAATGGTGATCAATCACTTAGAAGCATTAGGAGAAGAGTAAAATAGACACATACATCTCATTAATAACAAAATAAGAGGAGGAGTCAAGAGTTAATCCATACAAGGGTTTAACATAATTTTAGAATCAAAGTATTTAGCCACTCATGTTCAACAACTCCATGAGAGCTACATATACATCATCACAAAATTAGAACAAGAGTAGAGAATGAAGATGAAGAAGATAAACCAAGAAGAGAAGCCAAAATCTCTTCAAAGCTTCAAGCCCTAACTCAATCCCCACCAAGCTTCAAGCCCTAGCAAAGCAAAACATTCCCAAAATGCCCTAGAAGTCGAAGAATGTCGGGCTCCATTGATTTCTCCACTTTAAGACCTAAATTTCCCATCCAAATGAAGCTGTGCATTTTGCTATCACGACTGAGTTGCGGCTCAGTTTTCTTTTGACCTGAAATGAGCTGTGGCCTGGCTTTTGAGCTGCGGCTCAGTTTTCTTCTGTGTAAAGGTGAGCTGTGGCCCAGATTTTGAGCTACGGCTCAATTTGCTTATGGAATTTGAGTTCTATTGTTGCAAATGAAGTATCTTATCCATAATTTTCCATCACCGTCATCATCTTTGATTTCCCAAATGTCTTATCTCTAATTCTCTTGCCAAAACACACCTTACAAAATAATAAATTTGATAAGTTCATAATAAACAAGGAGGGGAGAGCTCAAGTTATGCACAACTTAACAAAAATTGCAACCAAAAACATCTTGCACATTTTCCTATCTTTGAGTATAAAAGATATACAAATGGTCCAAAAAGATATAAAAACCAAGGAAAATGTACCCAAAAGACATGAATTCCAAGAGGTTAACAATATCCTCAACCTCAAAGCTTCAAATGTTATCCCCTCTTTTATGGCTTTCATCTTCACACCACCTCCATTATATTGAATTTTACCTTTCCAGTTACATACAAATTTGCCTCCAACATAGAAATAACAACATAATTCTTTTAATTATTTTGAGCCACCATCAAGTGCCATTTTTTCATTCCTCCCTCCAAAAAACGATTAACAACTGCATATTAGGTTTTAACATTTACAACATAGGTATTAACAATACAATATCTTCTTTTATAGCATATTGACAACTCAGTAGCTTAATCCACTAAAGGTTTACAGGATAACGTAACATCGTGTCTTCAACCTAAATACAAAAGGAAAAAATCATAAACATATCACTTCAATTCCCAAATTTTCAGAAAAAATGTTTTCTAAATGTAGGCTAGAAGCATATCAACATTAACATGCTTGAGGCCTTATTTAAAAGTTTTTGACTCCCAAAACTAATAATCCACAAAAAACCATTAATGGTGGATACACACTTTTGCAATAAAAATACTCTCCAAGAATTATCAACCCATATGCAATAACACAAGAAGGAAGAAAACATCATTAAGATCAGAGAAAATCGCTCACTTGATTTACTCCATTTTACCGTCACCTCCGTTTGCCGTCAACTCTATTCACAGTTCCCTCAACTCCATTCACAGCTCCATCAACTCCATTCACAGCTCCGTCAGCTCCATTTTCATCAAAATCCCATGAGCTACGTTTTGTACTTCAAAGGGAGAGAGTATGTGCGTTTTGAATAGGTTTAGGGGAGGGAGTAGTTGATCAATTCTCTGAGCCTTCTTTTACTCAAGTTTAGGGGCATACAAGTCATTTTATAACAAATCAAAATCCCAAATTGATCCCTAGTGTTTGATTTGGGATTTTCAATTGTTCAGAGACTGATTTGTCCTTTCTCTTATTGAAGGATATTTTTTTGTCTTTTTCCTCACATAGAAGGTCCTTCTCCTAGAGTTTATTTAAATTAGTTTTTCAAAGATAGATCTGAGAAAAAAAATGAAACTTTTTTATATATATATATAATAGCATCTGAGGAATAGCTTCCAAAATTATATTAAAAAATAGCTTTTGACAAAACCTATATTTTCTTCCCCAAACCAAGGTTTCCAGACTAAAAATCTATTCTGAAAAAGTTAGAAGTATTTGTCTAACTTAATAAAAACCTAAGTTTTGATAGTTAAAAATTATTTTGAAAAAGTTGAGGGTGTTTGTCTACTTTGATTTTGAAAATTAGGGTTGAGGCCAAACCTAAATTTCAAAAGCTATAACCAAACAGGCACCTAACCACCTTGAATCACCTAACCACCTTGAATCGTGATGTATGTTTTAGCTCGGCTCCGATTGGCCTTTTATAGTCTTTTTCTGCACTTACATATATAAAATTGGGCCTTGTCAAAGAGGATTTCAGAGCTATATTTGATGTGCCTTTCTTCACTTTTATTTTTGGGAAAATGATAAAAAAATTACCTTCCAAATTTCAAAATCCTAATAACTGTTTCATTATAGATATTAACAAGTTTGAGTATAGGTATTAACAAGTTTGAATATAGGTATTAATAACTGCAAATTACCTATTTGGGATTCTGAAATTTGGAAGGTATTTTTTTTTATTATTTTCCCTTTCTTTTTTCTTTTTTTTTTATAAATCTGTGGGAAGGCTATAGTTGTCAAGTTGGATTTCAGAGCTAAACTTTATTGTCAAGTTCCAAATGCCATTCTCAGCTGTTGCATTTTAAAAATAACAAATACTATCACTTGTATGTATTGTCACTGCCAGCCAGTCCACCACTCTGACTAACATTAGTTGCCTATTTTTCTCGTAATTAAATAGGCATTTTGTCAGTTGGGTAATATTTGATATATATGATAAATAAACTGTTATTAAAAATTAATGAATACTATAAGATTAGAGGGAATAATTGGTATGGATTCAGCACCAACCTATATATATATATATATATATTGATACAATCTATATTGCTCCCTCCAGTCTCTTTATTGGAAGAGTTCAAAATTTGAATTGATTTAATCTAAAACATAAGAGCTTATCTTGAATTTTCTTATTATTTGATATATTTTTTCCTATTTTATCCCTAATTCTCTTTCATATTTATTAATGATAATATATTTCTCTCTTTTAATAGACTCATCATAAATAAAGATAATATTAAAAAAAAAATATATTCTAAACACATTTAATTATTTTATGTGTCTTTTTAAATACGAGAGGGAGTATTATATTATAGATCCGATGCACATATTTCACTACGATTTCAAATGAAATGCCTATGCCTAATGCCGGGTTCAGATTGTCGCTGCGGCTCCCCTCTCCTTGTCCCTCTGCGTCCTCATTTTATTCATTAAGATTCATCTAAGAGCTCATAATATGCCACATCACCATGCTTTTAAAAAATAAAAATAAATCTAACTAATATTATTAAGATTTGAATAATTTTAAACTATTATTTTTTTAATTTTTCTTAAGTTGAGCACCCAAATTTTTGCACTGCTCACTTTAACTGCACAGTTTATTAGAGGATTATTCTAATATAAACTAAGCAAAATAGGACCATAAAAGACAACAAAAATCTACCACCAAATATTTTAATTAAAATTAAAAAACTTGGTGGATTTTTTACTCCCTGTGTGGTTTTATCTAGCTTAATTATATCAGAATAGACTGGGATGAATCTTCCTCTTGAAGTGAGATAAGTTCAAAGATTATATATAAATATTTGATAGCAGAGTTTTTTATGTTTTAAAGTTAACTTTATCAGATTGTATCCCATAGATCCTTTTGTTGAAATGAGATACGTCTAGATAGTTGGAATTTTTTGTACTAAAAAATCTTTAAAAAATATTCAAAGTTCCTCATTAATTTAATACTGTAATTCAGTTTTTTTTTTAATAACATGATGATGTGGCATATTGTGAACTCTTAGATTAATCTTAATGGCTGAAAATAAGGCTTATGAGGGACTCTGAGGGAGGGCGCCGCTGAGAGTATCCTCTCCCGCCTAATGCCAGCGCATCCTGCCTTCGCCTTTCTCGCTAATCTTGTCCCTCCTGTTTCTCCTTCCATTAAAATATCTACTTCTCTACTAACTCCATTCTCCGTTACCTCTGCCACCTGCGTCGTTGTTTTATATAAACCCCACAAAAAAAAAAAAGGATTATAGCCTGAAGTTTGAAACTTTTGACGAATTCTTACTTAATAAATAATTTGAAGTATGCTTTTCTATCTACTCACCTGCTGAACATGATGATACACGGAAGTCAGTAAAGCCTGGGCAATATGTCATAGCATCACGTTGTTTTACTTCCATTCCTCTCAAGGTAGGATTTTACATTGAGCTTATCTTTATTTATGATCATCATCTTCCCTTTCTGTTGTAAGGATGTATTGGAAATGCTTTAAAAGCATGTGTTGTTTGGTTAATGTAACCTATGCCTGATGCTTGTCTTCCTTTTCTCTGCTGCATAATCGAACCAAGTCTCAGTTTTACACTTTTCTAGTTTTCTTTGCTAGTAGTCGACCTTGTCCAAAATTTTAATCAGTTTTTGCCAAGCTCTTCGCACCATAGAGTGGAAGTGTCCCTTGTATATCCTCGAAATATTGCAAGAAAGTTGTGATTTTGTGTTTCAAAGATGTAGCATTCAAATTAAGTAGGCAACAAATCTGCTCTGCACAAAGCTTTTGATTTTTTATTTGGGGGGGCGGGTGTTAGTCTTTTGGCTGCAACAGTTCCCCCCACCCCCTTCCCTTATATTGGAAATGAGACATTCTGATAGATTTTTCTAAACTAGTAGAAAGAAGAAAGCATAAATTAGCTAAGTTTAATACAGTTTTATAATGGATTTTCTAATATTTTGCTTTCCTTACTAGGTTTATGTAAGTTGAAGTATCAGGAGTTAAAAAGCATGGCTATTGCTAAGAATTCCCGAGTTGAAGGGAGGAGGTCATTGAACTACCACTCGACGGCCTCTGTAGCTGTGCTTGTTGCATTTTGTTTAATTTGTATATGGATGGTAATGTCATTCATAGTTCCACTTCAGAATTCAAAGTTGTAGGTATCACAGACTATTAATGAGCTGAAAAATGTGGTAGGTGAAAATGCCTCCAAGCAATTTGAAAATAGTTCGGCTGATATAATAGATGAATCAACAAAGGCAGATCTCCAGGACAATAAATCTGAGAGTGAAAACCATTTAAGAAACCAGGAGGAACAAAAAGCTATCGGAGAATTGTATGATAATACTTCTGTAGAAAACCGCCTAGAGGATACTATGAGGAAGAGCTTTGATAAGAAAAATGATTCAGATAAGGGTTCAAGCACTAACGAGAAAGACTTAAATAGAAACTTAAATTCATAATCTGTAGAAACAGAAACACTAGGTGTCCAAGCTATTGGTGAAAAGAATTTGGACAAAAATGACAGTAACAATAAATTAGGAACAGAAAAAAGTGCAGGCAATAATAAACATCAAAATGAGATGGACAGTGAGATTGTGGAGGAGGAGATCAAGAAAAATTTGCATTCAAAGGTAGAACAAGGTACTGGAGAGAGCAACATGGGAAGTCGCAATAGTAGTCAAACTTCAAAGGAAGCTTTTGATGTTGATACAGAGTCTAGAATTTTAAATAATGCTACCACTGAAAGTGGAACTTGGTCAACTCAAACTTTTGAGTCACTACATGAGAAGGAAACACAGAAGTCTTTAATTTCCAATGACAGCAACAAATATGAGTGGAAACTTTGTAAAACAACTGCATGACCAGAATATATTCCCTGTCTTGATAATTGGCAGGCTATTAGAAGGCTTCCAAGTGTCAAGCACTATGAACATTGGGAGAGGCACTGCCCTGATGAAGCTCCCACCTGTCTTGTTGCTCTGCCTGAGGGCTACAGAATCCCAATTAAGTGGCCCAGAAGCAGGGAAATGGTTAGTGGCATATAGTGGATGAAAATAGCATTTGGTTATGTTGAAGTTATATTTTGGTTCCAATTGCAGATATGGTACATGAATGCGCCACACATAAAGCTTGCTGAAGTTAAGGGTCATTACAATTGGGTCAAAGTCACTGGGGAATATCTTAGTTTTCATGGAGGTGGAACTCAGTTTAAACAAGTTGCTCTTCATTACACAGAATTCATACAAAAAGTAAGCCATTCTCACATGTCTTTATTTTGTCAATGTCATTCTCTTTCTAATATGTTATTTTCCATGATTGATTGTTCTTGCCGGATATTGTTTATGAAAACTTATAACTTGATTATTTAGTAATGGGAAAACAGAAACTTATTAACGCTGTTTGCTGCATATATAGCAACATCCTTTTTTGATAACACACTACCAGTGCCTTTCTTGAATTATTAAGGCGTAGGAAGCAGATTTGTTGATTTTATTTGAATTACTGGTTGTGTGTGTAATTTATTTTCCATTAAAAAAAATGACTTTTACCAAGTCAAGTAAGTAGGAGTAATTGTAGGGTATCACGTTCAGTCATGTTGAGTCAGTTATTTTATTTTCCCATAAAGAAAAAAAAAAGGCTCTGTAATTTTCATTATTTATAGGCCATTGGTCCCATGGAATGAAGCATCGAAGTTTACAGAGTGAAAACACTTGTGAAGATTCTCCTGGTTATTTGTAGAGTGAAAGTGAGATGCTTAATCTCCCCAAGTAGAGAATTCTTGTTGTTACTATTTTATTTTTCACTGCCAACCAATGTTTCAACTCCGGACACCTAACTCCGGTTACTACTAACTAGATTGTAGCTCTAGTCATAAACTCCAACGACTTTGCAACTCCAGACAGCAAACTCCAGCCACACACAGGTTGAGTTCCCAAACTCAAGCTACACACAACTTGAGTTTGCAAACTCCAACTAACTCTACCCGTCTATTGCAACTCTAGTTACACACTTCATTTTAATTTTCATTCTTCACTGGTACTTAACATTTTCTGTCAGAACATATATTTGTAATTGAACATGCATACAGCCGTGCATGTCTGTCATATTAGGTGCTGAGAAGGTTAATGCATCTGTTGAACAATGAAGAGGGTTTGTTTTCGTTTTTGTTTTGTTATCAATAAAGGCCTTAAAGTTAACATTTAAAAGTTATATTTCCTTTATTCCTGATTTTCCTAGATACTGTATTTTGGGATTGCATAATAATATCTAATAACAGTTTCCCTAGATATGACTTAACCTTAGGGAAGAAAATGGTAATAAGAAAGTTATAAGTATATTTAATTTTTGACTGTTTTGTAGTTGCAAATCTTATGATCAATTTTTTTTAAGAAATGGTTGTTGTCCGTTTGTGTTTCAAATGTCAAGTTGCAAGGGCATTTATGATTATATTTTCTTATTTTAAGGCATCATAAAAGTTTTAAAAATTTTGAAGTGAATTCTTACCATCCTTTGGCCTACTGACTTTTCAACTTTAGCACCTACTTATTCACTACGCTGTCTCCATAATTCACCAATAATTTCCTAATCTTGTTTCATAGTGTGTAGTTTACACTGTAATACAAATTCTTCTCTTGTATATGCTTTCAGGAATTCAACCTCAGTGATTTTTTATTATTTTTTATTTTTCATGTTTGTTATCATGCACTTCAACTTCTTTAAGTTCAATAACTTGTTTATATGCCGTCTTCAAAATGTCAGTTCTCATTTGATTACTATTTTCTCCTTCTTGGGTGTTTGCTTGGTGATCTAGTCTCTTTGTAAAATAGCATGGGGGAAAAGAAGTCGTGTTATATTGGATGTTGGATGTGGAGTAGCCAGCTTTGGAGGCTTCTTGTTTGAAAAAGATGTTCTTACCATGTCATTAGCTCCTAAAGATGTGCATGAGGCCCAAGTGCAGTTTGCACTTGAAAGAGGAATTCCTGCCATTTTAGGTGCCATGGGCAAGAAAAGATTGCCCTTCCCTGGCTCTGTCTTTGATCCTGTCCACTGTGCACGTTGTAGAGTCCCTTGGCACCTAGAAGGTGGATAAACCTTAACTGATCCTCTCGTTTTCTTAGCTTATGTTATTTCCATTTATGCTTGAATGATATAGTAATTAGCCTTAGTAAATGTACAATGCAGGTGGAAGGCTTCTGCTGGAGCTTAATCATGTTTTGCGACCAGGAGGATACTTTGCATGGTCTGCTACACCAGTTTATCGAAAGAATCCTGAAGGCTCTGGGATATGGAAAGGTAAAGTCTATTTTATTCAAGCTCATGTTACTGGTAAGAACCGCCACATAGGCTGATTTTATGAAAACCTTTTTGCTGCAGATATGACCGAAATTACAAAGTCAATGTGCTGGGGATCTGGTGGTGATTGGAAGGGACAAATTAAATGGAGTGGTAGCAGCAATATATAGAAAACCAACTTATAATGAATGTTATAACTCCAGAGAAAAAAATGAGCCTCCATTGTGCAGTGAGCTTGATGATGCAAATGCAGCTTGGCACTTTTTTTTCACCTAAAGATATAACTTTTTTATGGCTACGGTGCTCTTTGAACCAAATACTAGTTGGTATGGATGAAAATATATAATTTGAAAATTTTTAATAAAAATACATTACAAATTGAAATTTTATATTTAATAAACAACAAATGATGTTGAGCCTGTATTATTTAGAAAAAAAATGATATTTTTATTTTCATTTGTTAATACATACCTGTAATCAGTTTCATCTTTGTCAAACCAGATTAACTTTATCAAGTTGACTAGAGTAATACTTTTCTTGAATATTCTTTTCAAATTTGAGAAATCAAGAAAACCATAGTCTTCAACTTTACGTAGGGAGAACTCGTTTAATTTTTGGGGTCAACCTAGAGAATATTTCTTTTTGATGGAGCTTCTCCTTTAATCATTCCATATCTTCAGGAATGTACCACTAGAGCCTTGTTTGCACAAAGCTCCTGTTGGTGCATCAGAGCGTGGATCACACTGGCCTGTAAATTGGCCAATGCGGTTGGAGACACCACCTTATTAGTTGAACTCTCAGGTAGGTGTTTATGGGAGAGCTGCTCCTGTGGAATTAATTGCTGACTCTAGGCACTGGAGAAGCTTTATTTCCGACTCATATATGGATGGGATTGGTATCAACTGGTCTTCAGTAAGAAATGTTTGGACATGAGAGCTGTTTATGGAGGGTAAGACATTCTTCATTCTTTTGCATATTCTGATTCCCACGAACCCTATAATCTGCCAGTGATCCCTCTCCCTTCAATAACTCTTGTTGCATTTCTTCCTTGTATGCATTATGGCTTTTGGCTGCTGTGTCCAAAATGTCCAAAATTTTAAATTTGTTGAGGCTAGCTGCTCTGTATTAAAGTTCTTACTTTCTTTCTACATAAAAATGTTTCTTCGAGTAGATCATTACGCCTACAAAACACCAATGCTCTTCATATCTATTCCTAGAGATCACAATGCTACTGTGGGTGCTTTAGCTCATTACTCTATCCCTACAAAGTCTGATCATGACTTTCACGAGGCTTCCTCATTTTTAAGGATATTTTGCATATTGATGTACCTGGGAGTTATGTACCTGGGTTATTTTAGTTGACTCTCTGGTGTTTGCACCCTCTTCTATTATTTAAAGAAAAAAGGAGCCTTAACTTGTTCAATGCTGGCATCAAATGTGAACCAACACTTCAAATTGCACGTGTACACTAGATATTTTGTCTTATAGCAGTGACTGTGTTGTATTATGTTTTGTATATGTATCAATCCATGCTTCTAAAAGTCTGACCTTACGTGATTTCATGTCATGGGTCTACTAGAGTGATATATTTTCTTTTGCTTCTTATCGTTTTTCTGTTCCAATTAAACTTAATTTTATTCTTTTAAGAAAAAACATATAACAGTTTTAGACAGTTCCTCTCAGTGATTTCTTTTAGTCATGTAGCTGCTAAGTTTAGTAAAAATTCTCGTTATTCAGTTTTGCTGCTGCTCTGAAAAATTTGACAGTGTGGGTAATGAACGTAGTTCCGATTGACTCTTCGGATACACTGGCTATAATCTGAGCGTGGCTTATTTGGAATTTATCATGATTGGTGCGAGCCATTCAATCCCTACCCAAGATCTCACGATCTTTTCCATGCTGATTACCTATTCTCTAAGACTAAAGAAAGGTAAGTTCGTTTGGTGATCATGTAAGTTGTCCAACATGAAATTTCCTGATTCCTATTGCTAACTCACGCTGTACTCGATTCAGATGCAATATAGTAGCAGTGATTGCAGAAGTTGATCGAATCATGAGACCTAAAGGTTATCTGATCGTAAGGGGCAAAGTTGAAAGTACATATGAGATAGAGAGTATCATTAAATCTCTACATTGGGATATTCAATTTAAGTATTCAAATGGCAATGAGGGATTACTATGTATTCAGAAGACATTCTAGCGTCCGACCAAGACAAAAACCATTATATCAGCCATTGCTTGAGTGGAATGCTTTAGGGCCCGTTTGGTACAGCTTATAAAACCATGGTTTGGGCTCCAAACCATGGTTTTGAAAGGCCATTTTTACTCCAAACCATGGTTTAATAAGCTATACCAAACAGGCACTTAATAGCCCAATTTCAAAGGCTGCACTCCTTATTTATGTATTTTTGTGTCACCACATTGAAGAACGCCACATCTCCTTGATTTATATAGTTTCTTTTATAAATTTTAGGTTGTGTTCTAGCATCCCTTATGAGGTTTGCCCTTTTCATATATTCACACTACTCGATTTTGTTGATGAGGAAGGTTTAATAGAAGTATGCTTTTGTAGAAACCAAACTAATGTGACTCAAACAGGGGACTCAAACTACTCTGGGAAGTTCAAGTCTTTTTTATGAAATTGCAGGAATTTTCTTGTGTATCAAAGCCAACTTTTTAGTTTCGTTTGCATGCAAAGATTTTTATCAAAGCCAATATCTTCAATATATCAACTTCTGCACTACAATTTGTATCAAATTAATGGTAATAGTGTCAAATTATTGGTAATATTGTGAAAAATGTCTAGGAAAAAAATTTAAAAAACTGAATCGAGAGAGCAAATCCTTCGAAAATGGCTAGATGAATGGCATAAACTTGTGCCTTGTTATTTATTTGTTTGCCAATAGCAGTGGTAAGTATCATATTTTCTATTTTTATCTGTTTCCTAACAACATATTGAGCTTACAAGAGTGAGAGGAGAAGCTTAGACAACTCTAATTAAGATGCTTAGGAATCTATGAATCACGATTGGATGAACTATAAATGGACAAGCATCATTGACACAACTACACATGCACTTCAAGTCTACAAAAGTGCAGTCAAACAAATCCTATAATTTTTTATTAAAAAAAAGATGGTACAGACACATAAATATCAAATGATCAACGCCCATCTGCAATCTCAAATGCTATCTGCTTTTGTATGGTATCATATCCAGATGAATTGCTAGTACTGGCACCCCCATGTTCATCAGGCACATGAACAAGTAAGTATTCAGTTTCTTCTGCCATAGCATTCCCACCCTTCAGCCAAGGATGCGTTTCCATTGCAATCAAACCCTCCAATTCCATTGCTACTTCCTTCATAGTCGGTCTTTCCTCTCCGCTAACTCTAACACACCTCCTTGCAATAAAAGCAACTTCCTTCAACTGCTCAGCATTCTTCTTTTGATCTAACAATCGCTTATCAATAATGTCCCATAAGCGGTCTTCTTTTATTGAAGACACAAAGTACATAGCCAGATTTCGTTGTTCTGGTCTATTGCATTCAACTGCTTTATTTCCAGTTAGAAGCTCTATAAGCACAACACCAAAGCTATAAACATCACTCTTCTCATTTAACTGACCTGTGTGGAGATACTCTGGATCCAAGTATCCAAGTGTTCCTTGCACTACTGTGGTAACTTGAGTTTCATCAAGAGGAACAAGCCTCGAAGCTCCAAAGTCAGACACCTTCGCTCTATGATTGTGGTCTAATAATATGTTGGTGGATTTTATATCTCGATGAATAATTGGAATAGAGGCTGCAGAGTGCAAATATGAAATGGCCTCAGCAGTTTCTGTAGCTATCCTTAATCGAGTCTCCCATGAAATAGAGCATTCATTCTTTGATGATGGATCAATGTGATAAAGAAGGGTGCCATTGTCCACAAACTCATAAATTAACAAAGGAACTTCGGTTTCAAGACAACACCCCAAAAGTTTTACCACATTACGGTGATTGATTTGAGAAAGCACAACCACTTCATTGATAAAATCCTTAATTTGTCTGGGATCCCCTGCTACCCTAGACTTTTTAATTGCAACCACTGTATTATCTGGTAAGATGCCCTTGTAAACTGTGCCTTGTCCCCCGCGGCCAAGAATTTTATCTTCATCAAAATTGTTTGTGGCATTTTGAAGTTCAACTTGTGCAAATATTTTGGTTCGGTCAGCGTATCCTTGTTGTGAAAGTGTTTGTAGCAGCATGTTTCCTCCATTTTGCTCAAAATTTCTTTCCCTAATTTGTTTAAGAGTTCGTTGCTTGTGGGCCCAGCATAATGTGGAGACTAGGGTGAAGCCGAATAACAAGGCCCCACAAACGCCTGCATCCAACGTTTGAGTTTTGATTTATGCAAGAACGATATATATATTTTCTTCTGTTTATTTCTTTTTTTTTTATACAAATAGCTAAAGGACAGTTTGCTACAACAAAATTAGGAAATGACAATTCAATACAAATGAATGAACAGTCCAACCCAAATTTAAGTGAAATGTACAAAATGCTCTTAGTTCAAATGTTTTTTTTTTTGCTGAAATGTGTTGGTAATCCCCTATCCGGTTTTGGTAATCTCCTATACTATTTTGGGAAGAACAAATGAAGTTGGTAATGATGGGATATATAGAAACGTGTCGGTAATCCCATATCCCAAGTTGGTAATCCCCTATCCGGTTTTGGTAATCCCCTATACAATTTTCGGATTGAACAATGGAAGTTGGTAATGATGTTGTAATTGGATAGAAATGTGTTGGTAATCCCCTATCCGGTTTTGGTAATCACCTATACAATTCTGGAAAAAAACAAAGGAAGTTGGTAGTGATAATTTGAACCAAGGGCATTTTAGACATGTCATTTAAATTTAGTTTGGACAGTTCAGTCAATTGTACTCAATTGTCTTTTCCGAATTTCACTGTAGCAAACTATTCTTTAGCTATTTTAATGGTCTTTTTTTGGAATTTTCCCTTGTTTATTTCTAATTGTTCCCTCCAAGACACAATGCTGATGATATGTATCCCATAAACAAAACGCATAGTGGAAATAGGAGGAAAAACTCTAATATTGACTAATTGGATATAGCTCTAACAAACTAAAATCAGAGTACTAGATTTTAAAAGAAGGGTATGATAATCATTTTGAACGGATACATATGATAGCCCCAGCACGAGACGGCATTAAGATTGCAGAGTGCTTTGGTAGGGCAAGCTTCCTAGGAAATAAAAAGAAATCACTCATATCATTGAAGAAACTAGAAAGTAAAGAATGTTCCTTTGGATGAATAAAACTCACTTCCAATTCTAAGTATAAGAATTAATTTGGATTGATACGGAGAGCTAAATATAATTTTTTTTTCATTTGATCTCTGGTATTTATCATTTTCTTTAAACTACGGGCTAATAAACTGACATACGATATAATAATAGGCATAAGTTTTGAAATATCATATAACATACCATTCCGTTCCTTATTATAAGTCTAACTACCACAAATCGTTTGCTCCAAAATATAAGTCCACTTTGGGATCAATTAATACTATTATGACTAATTTACCTCTATGTTGGAAATAGGGAAGATGAGAGAGAAGGGTTATAATATATAAAATATTATTTTAACACATATTCTTAAATAAGGGTAAAGTTAAAAAAATAGGATATATTTAATGCTATAACTTCCACTCCTTGGTATGTGAGAAGTAGTTAAGGTGGATTTATAATAAGGAACGGAGTGGTATTGTTTAGTCAAGTAGTTTTACTTTCCAAATTAATCAATTGAATATTGTATTAATAACAGGAAAAGTTATTGTTTTATGATGATAATTTTTATTTTGAAAACTGAACGCAAAGAGATTATATAAAATAAAAGGAGTAAGGGGAATTCTCACTTATTGCAATTATAAGAGAGCGGTATGGAGAATCCCTGGTGCAGCGAGTACCATTAACGTAGCCATTGCCTTTATAACCACGTGGACAAGAACAGTGGTAGCCACCCTCGAAGTTGTTGCACAGCGCATGCTCTTTGGTATCACAATCATTATCAGCTGCCAGGCACTCATTAACATCTGAGAGGAGGGCATGATGAGTAAATGGTGTATTATAAAAAAAAAAAACTGTTAAAATTGGTTTAGACTTTAATTAACTTATAAATGTAACTTGCTTTCTAATTATACCCATATTAATAAATATGAAAGAGAAGGGAGTGGTCTCGGCTGCCCCTCATCTGCCCAAAAAATCTAGGGCACTTTCCTTATATATATTTTTTGTTTTTCTATACATTAAATTCGATACTAAAAAAGTGACATTTTAATATATTATGGGTAAAAAAATGATATGTTTTTAATTTGTTATGATTTTTCAAAGATTAGTTACTCCAAAATTGTGTTGTATTTTTTTCATGTATAGTACCTAATCTTTGAAAAATCCTTATAAATTGATAACACATCCGTTTTTTGCCCAAAATATATCAAAATGTCATTCTCTTAGTATAGAATCTAATTATATAAAAAACAAAAAAATCTATATAAGGAAAGTGAACCAGTTTTTTGGGGCAGTTGAAGGCATAGCCAAGAGGTGGGTTGGCCCCTCAAAAAATAATGTATTGGGAAAAGAAAATGATATAGAATGTGACAAATAAGATAAGATTAAAATGATATAGAATGTATCGGAAAAAATATAAATAGTGGCTGAAATTGAGTTGCAATTAATATTTAAACAAATCTAAATGAAGTTTATATTTTAATACATAGATCCCCCAATTTGAAGCTTATAATAAGGTTACATACAGTATATCATATATATATATATATATATATTATGCAACAAAGGAAAGGAGTGAATAAAGAAAAATGGAATAATGAGAATAATATCATTACCCTGACATCCACCGGGAATGTATGGATTTCCCTGAAATCCGTCATTGCAAAAGCATCTGTATCCGAATCCACTGGGAATTGGTTTCAGTGCTCGTCGTAAAGATAGGTAGAGGGCGCTCATCCACTCTGGACCGTCTAGATTGGATTTGGACGGTCCAGATTTAATTTTTTTAAGTTTGTAATTTTAAAAAAACAATTATTTTTTTAGTTACAAAATCTAAAATGAAGATAATATCTTAACTATCATTTTGTCAAAAAACATATTATTCATTTAAAAATTACATACTTAAAAATATTAAATCTGGACCGTCAAGATTTAAATATGAACGGTCCAGAGTAGATGAGCGCCCTCTACCTATCTTTGCGACGAGCACCGAAACCGGACCCAATCCACTGGGGGAGTCCTGAGAGGAGGAGTTGGAACTGCATAGAGATTTAGGTTGGCTCAGAGAGGGAGGATCTTGAAAAGTGGCGTCATCCACAATAGACCAATCTAACACGAGGGTGGACATGTTAATGGGGAGACCCCCAAGGTAAGAAGGAGAGAAATTAAAGAAGCCTTCTTTGGCAACAAAAGAATAGCTGCAGTTGTTGAAGCTCCACACATCCCGATGATTGTTGAAGCTATACGATTCGAAAGTGATGTTCCTCATTCGAGGAGGAATATCCACTTGGCAACACCCAATTCCGGAACAAGTTTCATCACCATCACCCGTATTACTACCATTCTTTTCTACTGTGGTAGGTAACTGGTTGCATCGTGATAAGCATCCGGTGGAATAATTGCGTTCCTGCTGAAAACTATTTAAGTAGGCGTAACTGTCACAACCCACACTATAGAACTTGTTTTGGGAGCTAGAAATGGGGAAAGCAGTAATGGTGAGAGAGGGACGAGAGTAGTCGATCACCACTCCTGATTTACTGTAACAAATGTTGGAGACATACATAGAGATGTCCATTTGATGAGAACGGAGGGATATGTTCAAGACTTGGATGTTTGAGTAGTATAAAGTGGAGTTGGAGTGGTAACAGGTGAGATTGAAGTATGGATTCAGAGAGCAGTGTTCCCCAACACCAAATGGATATGGGATTTCCACTTCTCCACATTTATCGGGGCAGTTATCCCGCAGGGATAATTGAGCTTCACCTATTGCTGTTGCTGCTATGGCTACTAATAACATAATCACCTTCCTCATCATCGTAGAGATAATATTGCCCACCGGGTTATTATGGCTTAGTTTCCTAGTTACTTTATCATCTTCTTTTCACTGTATATATATACACATATTCCACGGGAAAGAACAAAAGCCCTACTGAAAACTTTGACCTATTCAGTCAAATCCACTGCAGCTTCGTTAGGAGTATATGAACTCTATATCCCTTTTTAAAATTAAGTTTTAGGTAGGGGTTCAAGCTTAACCTAACCAAGGGCTTAACGTTTGAACGTCTCATTCTATGTAATATCGATGCCAAGTTGGGTACACTTTATACTCTTTGGCGAGAATTTAGACCCCTCCCTTTAGAATGTGTCCCCAAATGCCGCAGCAGGGAATCGATTTTTTTAATCCCTCATAATGAAAATATATAATTCATTGCCACTGAACACACGAAAGTGGACGGGTTATTATTCCGATTAATAAGGAGTGCTTAAATTTTGTTAAAATATGAGTTATTTAATATCATATGATTTTAAGTAACTTATCTAACATCTTTAATATAATTAAATTAGATAAATAGGTCCGAAGAGAGTAATAACGAGTAGGATATTAAATATATGAGCACATAATTTTAAATGATAATTAGTTAACCCAAGTGGCCGTGGCAGTGATGGTCAGACGTGGAGAAGACTCGGTCTCACAAAAAAAAAAAAAAAAATAGCTCTGGCTTCGTCCTTGAGTCCCAAGTTGACTAAGACCATGTCTGTTGCCTTCATTTCGTTTTCCACATAGTGAATTTAAGGTGAAGCTTCCCAAATACATTCTCATAGCCGAGCCGGCCGGACGGCTGGACCGTCAGACTGAGATGACGATGGCTCGGATATAGTTAAAATCCGTTTTAATAGTCTAGCAGGATTGGGCCGGCAAAAAGCCGTTATATAGCCGGACGGCTCTCATCCAACATTTACGGTTAGAAAAAATGAGTTAACGGAGGAGATGAAGAAGAATCGAAGATGCAATGATAATTAGTTTTAGAAAAAATCTTACTTGATTTGCCGTATTTCTTGTAAGTTATTGGAAATATCTACCCGTCAAGAATGAAAATGCAGATCTTGTGTCCCCTGTTGAACACGAGCTTGGCGGAAGGAGGAAAACGAAAACGCTGATTCAGTCTCAAGTCTGGACTGAGTGAACCTTGAAGAGAAACAATGATGTTGCGTGTTAAAGTCCTAAAGATACTTTTCACCTTACGTCTTCTAGCATAGACTTTTGGTTTAACATGTTTTCTACTGTGTACCATTGTTTACTCATTGGTTATTCACTTCAACTCTATGCTTTTTTATATTGTGCCCAATTCTGCTTTTAACCATATTTAAAGTTGATTCAACACTTTTAAGTTTTAACTCAATCCTTGTCTTTTTGTTCTTTCCAGAAGAGTTTGAAATAATTTAAAATATTAATTTAAAATAAATTAAAATTATAATCTATCTCAACAGATATCAACGCTTAATTTAAAATATTCTTTTTGTTACATGTGAGAGGGACGTTGATTTTATCACTTGAAGGTTTTGGTGGAATTGGTAAGCCAAAGCCTTTTTTTTAATGTACTTAGTTTTACTTTTATAATAATATTGTCCTTTAATCAACAAAAATTTTGAGCAAAAATGTATAGAAAAAGATAATAAAATTTGTGTATTTTAAGTTATGTAATGGTTTTATGTTATTTTCTTACCTTTATACCATTATATAAACAATAATATTATTTTTAATTCAATTATTACGTCACTGACCTGACAAACGGATAAACTGTTTCAACCGTTTGGACCATGACCCGCTCGCTTTTTTAGCTCAACTTCCGGCCTTGCTTTTAAAACATTGACTTTGACCACACGTCCCCTATTCCATCTTATTTCAAAGCAGTTCCGTGTTATAACATATCTCACAATATCATCACTATTATGTTTAATTTCATCACATAATTTCTTGCTTACTCTTCAACTTATATATAACCACATAATGACTTTTCGATGTATTTCAGCTTATAGCTTATTTCGACCAGTCTCCCTTGTGCTCCTGCATGGCACTTAGGTTCATAAGAGTGAATTGTGAATAAGCTTCCCAAACAAAAGTTCACAACTCTGATGGTTGGAACCAGTTTCAGTGCTTCTCATAAAAATGAACAAGGGGCGCACATCCATTCTGAGCCTCTTAGATCTAATCTGGATGGTTCAGATTCATTAATTTAAAGATTATAATTTTTAAATGAAAACTATATTTTCTGACAAAATGATAGTTAATATATTATTTTTATTTTAGATTTTATACCTATTAAAATAATTGGCAATTAAAAATTATAAACTTTAAATTAATAAATCTGACCATCCAGATTAGAGATGAATGATTCAGAATGAAGGAACGTCCTTTCTACCCATCTTTTTTATTAGCATTGAGACTGATTCCACATTTATGTCTCCTCCTCTCTTCCGGTTTAATTTATGGAGTCTTCTATATATATATATATATATATATTTGTTTAGCCTGAAAAACAAACCCTGCATCTCTTACGAGAGATAATAGTAAAGTGAGATATGAAAAAAAAATTTTAGTTGGAAAAAGATATGTGACACGTTCATGTAATTCTCTGCTTCAATTTAGTAATTTTCATATGACTTTTCAGTATATATGTCTCGTATTCAGATTATTTATTAAAAAAAGTGTCGCTATTTATGAATTGAGGCTTTGTTTTCCAGGGATCCGTTAAGAAATTAAACCATTACTATTTTTTATTTGTTCACAATTTCATATTTTATTAAATTATTGTTATGAACATAAATAAATATATTCAAATGAGCAATATTGCTCAGCGCCATTCATAAAATACAACAGAAGAAAAGATAATTAATTATTAAAACATCATAATAATTTTATAAAATATTAAATCTTAATCATTTATTTTTGGGTTAAGCAAATTTCTCTAAATTTTTTCGTTCAAGAACAATGTTGCTCGATAAGTCTTTTTGGAACAATATTTTCGCATAAGTATCAAAAGGGAAGGGAGTAGGGATGAAAATAATTTAGGCTAAAGATAATCTCTTTCTTATTTCTTCCTTTTTTCCCATGACGACTAGGAACGGGCAAACCACAGATTTTTTTCGCCTGAGTCTGAGCCTTCAAAATAAGACATGGGGCATTTTTAAGAGCCTACATAAAATTTAGGCCTTTATGTTGGCATTTTGTAACATTCGCTTTGTAAAAATTATTTTATGAATTGTAAATAAAAATGTAAACAAGATTTAATCAATACTAACTATGTTAGGAAAAAGGGTTTACTAAATAAAATACTAACATAGTTAGAAAAAGGTTCAATGTCACAATTTCCATAAAATCAAACTTAAATGTCTAACTATGATATAAAATAATAGTGCTACAATAACAAAAGGTCTATCATAGTTAGATAAAAATTTACCTTACTGAGTTAAGAAAAAATCCCCGATTGGGCAAGAGTAAAAAACAAGTTCACCAAATCAATACTAACATGGATATTAAAATACACCCGTTAGCTAAACCAATCTATGCTAGTAAAAAGAACATTCCACGTTTCTAAACCATCAAATAAAAGATCAGTCTTTTTAACCATTTACTTAACATAATCACACCATGTTCAAAAATCATAAACATATTAGGAGAAATTCCAAAGCATCCATGATGGATATGAGGTGGTTTCTAACCAACGCTTCACAATCAATCCGCAAATAGTAAATCAATACCAGTAGGCTTCAGGCCTATATGCCAGAAATAGACCGATCACAACCAATTACAAAATTAACACCTCAATCAAAGTGTGACAAATATAATATTTATGACCGTTAACAAATCATTAAATATGCGATTTAAAATAGCGTAGGCAATGCAATTCTAAACTTATATGTGTGGCAATATACAACTTCCGCATAGGCTAAAAGAGAATCTCACTACAAATCAGTGAGGTCCCAACGCCTCTTTTCCCGCGACTCTGCTATCTAACTAGTACATGCAAGGATTAAGCAACGGGGAGGTATACAGTGTCTACAATAACCACTAACTACTAGCCTATATGTGAGTATGTTGCTAGAAAAGTGTTAGTGTGGGAAACTATATATATACATATGAACAATTTGAAATATAGGCACATAACCAGATAATCATGTAGCAATCGTACTAAGAAAATCATTTCACAACTGTATGTATATCATCATTTTATAAAATAGTTTAAAATACATTTGCACAATTATCTATAACGTTTACTCTGCGAAACATTAGGTCCTACCACTAGGTCGACTAGAGTGCAACTCGATGGGGTTTGAAGGAAGCAGAGGAAGCAGAGGAAGCAAAGAAAAGGGCTGTTGAGAAGAAGGCTGTAACACCCCAAAAATTGGAAAAGAGAAAATAAGGGAATATTTAGAATTCTGGGTATTTAGTTTATTATTAAAAAGTCTTATAAATTAATTTGGATACAAAAATGTATCTGGGTAAATTATTTAGGGGTTCAACTTGAATTAGTATTTGTAATAGTGTAAGGTAGCTTAAATTGGACGGGTAAATAGAAAAATAAAATAAAATAAATGGCATAAATGTAATATTGTGATAGTACAAGGGCAAAAGGGTAAATTAATCAAATTAAAAATTATATACACCCTCCCTCCTTCATCAGCGCATCACCATCACTTTTCCCTTCTCTCTTTCTATTTCATTTCCCCTCTCACTCTCCCACGCTCTCTCTCGTCTTCAGCGGCCACCGGTGGCAAAGCCGGCGTTTCACGGCGGAGGAAGGCTCGGGTGATGCATGCAATGTCGGATTTAAGCGTAGGTAACTCTCCTCTCTTTATTCCTACTCGTTTCTGACTGATTTGAGAGAGATTGAGGGAAATCGATTTCGGGTTTTGGGGAAATTTGGGAGATCTAAATCGGTAAAATCGAAGCTTAAGCTTCGATTAACAACCTTTGTGAAGCAGTTTGGGCAATGGAGTAGCATGAGTCAAGTTTTTCCAAAAAACAATTTCGGTTTGGCACTGTTCACCAAAGCCGTTTTGGTGAATTTCTGGGCAAATAGTTAATGAAACTTCAATTAAAATGTCTTCAGGTGTAAGCTAAGTGCATTTGGTGCCTTGCATGAGAGATTTTGGAAGTTTGTGAAATTTTGGGAGAAAATCTTTTTCCTCCCCTGTTTCGTGGCTGACGGCAAAGTAAGGGAAGAAAATTTGTGAAGTGTAAATTAAGTGAGGAAACCATGATGTGTGTCCTATGTAACAAAATTTCTGAGTGGGTATTATGATTGATTGTTCTGTATGTTGGCTCTTCTCTTATTTTCCTCTGGTCCTTGAATTTTTGTTCATGCTCTTGCTTTTGTTCTTGTTCTTTGTTCTTCGTTCTATGTTCTTTGTTCTTTGTTCCTTGCCTTGTATCTGTTCAGCCGAGTGGTTATTGGACCATAAAGGAATTGTTTCATTTTCTTAATTTCCCCTGTCTTGTTCTGCTATGTTTTTCTTTCGGCCTGATGATTAAATGGGTCTAATGAAACACACAATTGTTGTTGCATGTTAAATTTTGAGTTTTTAATGTTAATGCTCGATGTCTCTTTTGTTTGCTCTGCTTGGGTGGTGTACAGGGACAAGGAATAGTTGTTACGATGTTGTTCTTCTTGTGGTTGTGAGATTGAATACCAAGTTAATGGTTGAAAATTTTGGTTTCTTTATCTGCGTGTGTGCATATTTGTGTGGCTGTAGTTGTGTGTTCTGTTTCTGCTCTGGAATTTGAATTTAGTTCTCTTTGCTCTGTTTACTCCCAAATGGTTAATGTTGATCATTGTACGTAGATGGATTGAACAAAAGGTATATTTGAATTATAGTATTATTTTGGGTAGTTAGTGAATTAAAGTTTCAAGTTTGGGTTAAAGATGATATTAAATACTGTGATGCTAGGCAAATAATTCAAGTTGCAAAAGAATAGCATTTTGAAAACTAAAATATGATTTAAAATTTGAAGCATTAGTCTGAGCTTGCTACTTTAAAAATATTTGGGATAAATAAATGTTAATTGTGAATGTGTATGTATGTGTATGTGTGTTTTGCTCATGTTTGTTTGTTTGATGTGATTAAAGCTTTGGCTTGGGATTGTGAATTGATAGAATGTGATTGGTAATTTTGTATTCATGATTGATTGTTGTTTGGAGTTACTCTACTGTATGTGAGTGGCGTGTATTATTATATTGATTGGGATAGTGTAATTGGTAATTGAAGAATACAATTATAAATTAAGAAGGGTAGTACAATAGGAACGTGAGAGACGCTGAAGTTTCATGAATAAGCACGGATATTAATATTATTTATGTATTATGAATAATTTTAGGACAAAATAGTGGTGTTGGGACCTCGGGTCGTCGGGCAGGAAAGGAACCGGCTTGTGAATAACTTCTGAAGTCAGGTGCGGTTTATTTCATAACATTAATATTTGTATGTACAAAAAAAATCTGTTGCAATAAATGAGCATTCACTACTACAGAAAATGAAATTTAAACCGCATAAAAAAGGCTTTCTAAACCGCTTATACAAGCAGTCTAGAAAGAGGTGGTTTAGAAAGTATGATTATTTTAAACCACATAAAAAAGCGGTTTAAAAAGTATTCTTTTAAACCACTTTTTTAAAAATGTGGTCTAAAAGCATTTACTTTTTACACCGCATTTTTTAAAAAAATGGTCTAAAATCATATATCTTTTAGACCGTTTTTTTAAAAATGCGGTCTAAAACCATATAATTTTTAGACTGCATTTTCACTTATGCGGTCTAAATAAATGAAATTTTTAGCCATATAATCAATTATGCGGTCTAATTATACATGCACTTTTTAGATACATGCCTTTTTTACTATTTTTTTTTAAATATATAGATACGCATACATAAATTAATCTATCCTTTGACACTTTACAAGTTGGAAAGAAAACTAACCACACAAAAAAACATAACATTCATAAAATTTAATATTTCTAACTACAATTCGAAAACTATGCTTCCAACAATGTGAATAAATCCTACATAAATCCAACAATAAGGTGAACTCAAAGACTTAAATGAGTCCATTAGTGTAAACTCACTAAAAGGCCAATAAAAAATTCACTCCAACACTCGCGAATATAGTCAATATCTCCTTCAGCAAAGGGATCAACTCGATCAAACATCTGATTTGATAAAGAAACAAAAATCAGCAAATATCAAAATCCCAAATAGCAAAAATTGAATAAAATTTTATGAAATTTACATTTACCTCTTGAGTAAACTCAGTCGTGCCTTTGGAGATAACATTAAATATGTGCCTTAGTACATAAAAGCCACATAAATTGGTACCCATTGGTTGCCTACGGCTCTATAAGAAAAAAAAATTAGAAAATCATATATCCGTGAACAAAACAAGTGAAATTTGCACCAAAACAAATATTCAGTAAAATCCAAATTCTGATGCTACAATGAACAAAGAATATCAATCAGCAAAGTTGGAATCAAGTCAGAATGAAAACATGCACAAATCACAATGAAATCAACAAGCTTAAATCAATTTCAACTATAGACCGAAGGTGATTGTGAAAAATGCTCCAATATTTTATTCATTCATAGCAGCTGCACATATATACACAAATCCTCCAATACTGATGGAGTAAGTTACGGAACCTAATAGGAATAATAGGAAACTAATAAAAAACTAATTAGGAAACAAATACAAAATAACAAATCTAATCATATCAGCCTATCAATCTGAAATTAATATATTCCAATATATTTCCTAATATTTACATATTTCCAACATCAACCAAGGATCATATATCTTCAAATAGCCACGTTTGCAAAAAGAGTCCAAAACAGTTTAAAAAATTCTGGAGCAGATTGCAAATCAAATTTCAGATGTGATTGCAAACCAAAACAGAATTAAACCCACCACAATGCAGACTTTTGCAGAATCTGATGAAGCCAACAAATGAAGAATCATATTAAAATGTAAAATCACAATGCAAAGCAAAATCAGAGAAACAAATCTGATTTAAATGTAGCGCCACAATTTCATATGCAAATGCGCAATAAGACCAGAAAATGCCACCAGAAAAGGACATGACATTGCTGTTATAATTAACATTTAGTGACCTAACTGCTTCTGGCCTTGTATTCCAGAATCAAAATCAGAGAAACAAATCTGATCTGATTTTAATGTAGAGCCACATTTTCAAATGCAAATGCTCAATATATAATGCCACCAAGAAAGAAGTTAGAACATCAACTTACTTTTGGTGTGATCCATTGAGTGCCCTTCACCTCATGTGAGTGCTTTCGTAATACAGTAACTTGGTATGTCCTCATGGCCCTATCAACATCATCACATGGTTAATAACTTACCACAAAGGTTATTTGTTTTACATAAGTAAACTTACGAATCAATTGTCTTCTTCAATTCCTTCCCCGGTTGTTTGTGAAGGGAACATAGGAGGATGACGCGATTACTCTTCACAGATAAAAGGACCAACTGCCAGTGATAACTGAAAAAAAGGAATGAACATCAAACAAGTTCAAAAGAATTATGATTGAAAGAACTTTTATTCTTACTCATGATAATATGGTGCTAAGAAACACTCAATTTTGTCTTCACATATCCTCCGTGATAAGTATTCATGTCTTAAAGAAGCATTATTTCCTTTCTCGTGCATGTGAACTGGGCAAATAAATCCAAATTTATCCAAGTTGTTTGAGGAAACTAACTCCCGATGCATGTACCTATTATAAAGCAAGTTAGTAAGGGCTAAATTCTTTAATCAATATATAATTGTACAATAAAACACTTACATCATAAACACTTGGATATTTGCAATGGTAACTTGTTGGTTAGGAGCTACAAGGGCTACTAAGTCCTTCTTATCAATATAGACCGTTATCCCTGGCTTCCCTACAACTCCTGGATCCATTAACAATGATTTTAACCCAAATGATTCATCATATGACATCAAAACCACTTGTTGTAGGGCATTTAATCGAGGATGTGGCTGGGATAGCATATGGGGCTGTCGAACTGGTTGATTTGATGAAGTTACCTTGGCTCTAACCATATTAACAAGTCTCTTTGGCCACAACACAAAAGTTTTTACAGCCTCACCCACAGTACGTATTTCTTCGTTGATAGGGATGGGGACAGGAGCATCAGCAACTATCACCTCTTCAACCACAACTCTTACTTGATCATCTGGTATTTCTCTGTGATGGATGGTTGTGCCAAAGTTATAGACACTACCACGTGCTACTAATCGCCTACTAGGATCCTCCAAATATAGATCACAAGGTTCACCATTTTGAATATCATCAACCTTAGATGTATGCTCAACAATAAAAAAACTCTCTTTAGTGCTTGGAAAATCTGTAGGCTCATGTAACTTAGGGGCAATTGGCACCTCTCTTGAACTCATCATGCACATCATTTCCTCCCTCATCTTTCTTAACTGATCATCTAACCTCGCTTCTAATTGGGCTTCTAGTCGTGCATCAAATGAAGCTTCTGCCTCTGCCCTTGCCTCTGCCTTCACAGTAGCCAACAATGCTTCCACCTCATCCCGAGACACCACACTTGAGGAATGACGTGAACGTGGTCCAAAGTAGTCTTTTAAGCCAATATTTCTTCCAACTCCCCTTACACGCCCTGGATAATCTGGCTTTCCTGTAGCAGCAGTCAAAATATCATTTCTCCCCTCTGCGTTGAAAGAACCCTTAACTTGTTGCTGTTGAAGTACTTCCTATTAAAAAGATAACGAGCATGAGAATTACTATGTTACCAGATATAACAAAATTAATAGGCTTACTTACAATATTTTCAGCAATTATGCGAGCACGTTCACTTGTATAAGACCCACTCCTCTTTTTGTGAGCATACATCCAACTATCTTCGCGACGTACTGGAGATGGTGGAGAAAGAGTAATAGTTGGATCAGATTGGGATTGTTCTTCTAATCTTTTTTGCTTGGCCGCCATTAGGTCTTTCTCAGCCTTTGCATAACCTCCGCGAGACATTGTATGGGGGCAATCATTCTTGCTTCCATTTTCTATTGCTTTGACCCTTTTTTCCTATGAATATGAATATATGTGATTACAATTAACAATTAACAAATATTGCAATTCATAACAAAATTAAATTCATAGATGTTAAAATATTAAAACAAATCAACTAACCATAGCTTGTGGAGTAGTTCGAATCTTGCAGCATTCTTGCCAAGTATTTTCATCAACAAATGAGTATTTACTACAAGGAGTAGCATCTTTTACTTTCTTGTTATGCAGATAATAGCGAGCTAATTGTGTCTTGAATGACCTCCAACGAGTTGAACAATATGATAGTGTCTTTTTCTTCAAAGCTTCACTTTTAGGAACGTCATAAGTAAGCTGCAATTTTTCCCATTGAAATAGTTATTGACAATAATAACAATCTATTGCTTATAAAAGTGATGATAATACTAGTATACCTGGATAGTGTCCCAAATATTATTCTTGATAGGATCTTCTATGTTTTTCCACTCTTCAACCAAGATGCTTGCCTTACTACGTGCTAGAAGACTAACAAAACTAATATACTTTGTCGCATTAGGCCCAATCGGTTTCCAATACCTATCAAACTGTATTGATATCTTTTGCCCGTTCCTCCGACCTAAGGGAACATCTTTCAATCGAGTTCCACGTCTACCTTTCCTCTGTGTAGGCTTATTGCTTTGATTCTCACTCAAGGTTTTGTTAGACCCACTCTGATCAACATTATAGGGTTCAACGGAAGTATTACTACCCTCACTTTGATTAACATTAGGGGGCTCTCTCAAAGTATTGCTTGGCCCACTCTTATTAACCCTTGGGGTCTCACTCAGAGTATTTTTAGGCCTACTATTATCCTCCATGTTCCTGTTTAGGCAATAAAATAAGGTTAGTCAAATAGTAAATTATCACATGAAATAAGAATATAGATAATTCAATCATAATTCAAACACAATCACTATATAAGTTGAAAATTATTACAATAAGAAAAAAAATAACTAACTTTCATATAGGGATATCCTCCCATATCCCTTCATGGTGATAATTTCTTTTGCCATGTTCATCATCCGCTTCTTCTTCATTCAATTTAGGTAAACCTCTTGAGAAAGAAGGAGTCTCAGCAACATCAAAATTTGAACAATTCTTCTCATCCATATCAATGACCCTTTTACCTTGGAGAGCCACAAACCACCTTTTATCTGCAGGATCTGTTATATAGAAGACTTGTTTTGCCTGGTCAGCCATTATGAACGGTTCATCCCCAAAAATTCTATTATTTAAATCAACTAATGTAAATCCTAGTGGATCAACTAGAACACCATTATTGACATTTACCCACTTGCACTTGAAGACAGGTACTCTAAATTTAATGTAGTCCACCTCCCAAATATCTTTTATGATCCCATAATAAGGAATAGCTGCCACTTTAGGTTTCTTGTCTTTCGAACTAGAAAAGTGCGTAGATTCAGCCATTAACATAACACCACTGTTCTGCACAGTACTTTTATCATCCAAAGACTTTGTATAGAAGGAATACCCATTAATATCAAATGCAGTCCAACTTATCACATCAAACTCAGGACCATGCGCTAACCATTTAACTATATCAGAAACACATCCATCTTTCTCAACCTTCTGTTTAAACCATTGTGCAAAAGTTTTGTTATGCTCCTTAATCAACCTTTGCTCAGTCATTCTCATTCGACTATTTTCTTTCCTTACAAGTTCTTTATGAGCATATATATAGTCTTGAACTTCATCAATATTATTCAATATGTACAAGTGTACCTTCTGTATTTCATCAAGATCCACACTCTTCATTGTAACCCCACGTTTACCCCCTTCTTCATCACGATGTTTACGAAGTCCAATAGGTTTAACTTTTGACAAGTAATGCTGACAAAATTCCATAGCTTCCTCGGAAACATATTTTTGAACAATAGATGCCTCAGGTCGATTTGGATTCTTCACATATCCTTTTAAGATCTTCATAAATCTTTCAATTGGGTACATCCATCGTAAATAGACAGGGCCACACAACTTAATCTCTCTTACTAAATGAACAATGAGATGCACCATGATATCGAAGAATGCAGGAAGAAAGAGCTTTTCAAGTTGGCACAAAATAAGATATGCTTCATGTTCCAATTCATCCAATTTATCAACATCAAGGACTTTATTGCATATAGCATTAAAAAAGAAGCAAAGTCTTGTTAAAATGTGTCTTAAATCATTTTCAAAAATGCCTCGTATTGCCACTGGAAGTAGTTGTTGCATTAATACATGACAATCATGAGACTTTTGGCCTACTAATTTCAAATCTTTCATTGATACAAGCTTCCTAAGATTTGAAGAATACCCTGATGGCACTTTAATGTTGTATAAACACTCACAAAAACTTCTTTTCTCCTCCTTGGATAAAGTATGAGCGGCTGGAGGACAATAAGTCCTCTTACCATCTGATCTTGGATGTAAGTCCTCCCGTATGCCCATTTCTTGTAAATCCAGTCTTGCCTTCACACCATCCTTAGAACTACCTTGTATGTTGAGAAGAGTTCCAACAATACTATCACAAACATTCTTCTCTACATGCATGACATCGATGCAATGTCTTACATCTAGTTTTTGCCAATATGGAAGATCAAAGAAGATAGACCTTTTTTTCCATATTTTTGCTTCATTTTTACTTTGCTCAGGCTTCCCTAAAACAACATTGATGTTTTTAACCCTTTCATAAACTTGCTCTCCAGTCAATGCCTCCGGAGCATCTTCATGCTCTTGCCCGCCATAGTATGCTTTCTTCAATCTACGATATGGGTGTCCTTGTCGAAGAAATCTCCTATAACCAAGGTACACTGTCTTCCTTCCATGTTGAAGATGATGGGAGCATGTTCCTTCTTCACAAATCGGGCATGCTTTATACCCCTTAACACTATACCCTGCCAAGTTACCATATGCAGGGAAGTCGTTTATTGTACAAAAGATCATAGCCCGCATTTTAAAAACCTCTTTTAGATTTGCATCAAAGACATCCACACCATCTTCCCATAATTCTTTCAAGTCTTCTATCAATGGTCTTAGGTAAACATCTATGTCATTCCCTGGTTGTTTTGGTCCAGATATCAACATAGATAGCATTATGTACTTGCGTTTCATGCATAGAAGAGGGGAAAGGTTATAAATCACCAAAAGAACGGGCCATGAACTATGTATGCTACTAAGGCTACCATAAGGATTCATGCCATCTGTACTGAGTCCAAGTCTGAGATTTCTTGCATCTTTGCCAAAATTTGGAAACAGTCGATCAATTTTCTTCCATTGAGGTGAATCGGCTGGATGCCGAAGCTTTCCATCAACAATCCTATCCTCCGCATGCCATGTCAGATTTTTTGCATCATTTTCATTAGCAAATAGGCGCTTTAACCTTGGTACAATTGGAAGATACCATAAAACTTTTGCAGGAGCCTTCTTCGATTTGTACCTTGGTGTCTCACATATCGGACACTTCTCCATCTCTTTAAACTCTTTTCTGTATAGTATGCAATCATTCCGGCATGCATGTATTCTTTTATATTCCATTCCTAGTGGACATAGTATTTTCTTCGCATCATAAAAGCAATTTGGCATCACATTTTCTTTTGGAAGCATGCGCTTCAACAACTCAAGCAACTCTGTAAAACTTGCGTCACTCCACCCATTTCGTGCTTTTAAACTTACCAATTCCAACAAAGCATTCAATAATTGGAAATCTTCGCACCCGGGGTATAAAGGCTTCTCTGCATCATTGCGCATGTTACCATGTACCTGCTTGAAAGACTCTTGTCCAACATCACGAATCATGTCTTCAATATGATCACGCATATCTATATCATCAAAGGCCTCATCCTCTTGTTGGGATGAGTTTTGCCTTTCCATTTGTTCACCATGCCATATCCACACCGTATAACTCTTGCAAAACCCCTCACAAATTAAGTGTGTGTATATATTTGCAGCACCTAGTCGCCTCTGATTAAGACATTCCATACAAGGACAATAAAACATCCCACTACCATCGTCAGCATTTCTTTTTGCAAAGTCATAAAACTCCTTCACCCCATTATTGTACTCATCACTCGTTCGTTTAGCATTTATCCAACTACGATCCATATATATTCAAATTTGTAAAGACTAGAAGAGATTTGATTTCAAGTCACCTAAACACATTTTAAAGAATATATCATGTTATCAAGTGACCAATGTCACTAAAGAATGACTTTAAAACTAATTCCTACATGGATTTAACAATGTAATCACATATAAAAGCCACTAGACCTCATTGCTGATTTAGCTATTGTTCCATTCAAATTAGTTTATTCAAGCCAATTTTTGGTTAAAAAAAAATCAAAAGTCATGGTAAAAACCTATCAATTGGCAATCATGAACTAGCACATCATGGCCTTTTCAAAACATCATAAATCATACTCAACACAAGACACAAGCAACAATTAACAACTTGAAAAAAAAGGAGGCAGTATTTATCAAACTTACGTGAATGAATTTCCGTGACAGACAATTGGAGGTCCAATCCAGCAATGACACAAAAAGCAATTTGCAGCTGCATCATCCCAAAATAATTAAGAAAAGGAATAGCAAATCATTTATACATGATAATACCAGCATTATGTGAAAGATTGACCTACCAAGTGAAAACAATAATACTAATTTCATAATAATAACAATGATCATAAGTAGTAGAGGTATGGGGTAAAGTGATGCATACAATTTGACAGCCTAAAAGTATAAAATCTCTAATGCTTAAGAGTAACCCTAGCAAAGAGCCAATTACAATATTACCACCAAAATCTAGAACTTAATAAAATAATTAGATTTCTATTGGTTCTTCTGGATTGGTTTCTTAACATTCAACCAATTAATGTCCTTCTTCAACTTTTCCATAGGCTTTAAACTTCATCCACTTGAGCTCATCTCTCTAAGGATGGATCAGATTAATGCTTGTAATGATAAAGTTATTTACCATTTTGGCAAGCATATAATTCTTATGCAAGTGTTACTACTTACTATTTTTATCATTATCACTTAATTTAAACTCATAATATTACATTACACGTCAGTATCTGATAGCAAGTTTATTCAATAATGACACATACATGGGAATGGCATTATTACTATTATATATATATTGATTATATATATATAGTCGCAAGTTTTTTGACACAGTTCTAAATATAAGCTCTGTAAAATTCTTATGAAATTCCAGATGAGTAAGACATATATCACACAAAGTTCTTCAACTGCTGATGCGATGCATGAAAAGGCAGACACAATGTAAAAAAGGAAAAAAATTGTGGGCTTAAGGATCTGCAGAATAGATTCTCAGTTGTTTTCTCTTTTAAATAAAGCAAAGGCATGTCAGTCAATGCAGTCCACGAAATCATTGGATTTGATCATTTGATGATTTTGATCCAATCCAGAATGCCAAAACATACCAGTAGCATGGCGCCATGTGTGCAGAGGGAAATGGACATGTGTGAATGACAGGTTGGGAAGCAGATATCTTAGTGGAGATACATGAGCTGGTTTTCTTAATTTCTTGCTAGTTAAGCATTGGAAAAAAAAGCCTTTAATTTCCATTACATATCCTTCCTTTTTTTTGTTTTTGAATGGAAACATCGCTTTCTTCTTTGCTTCCACAAAACTTTTGGAAAAACCGGTTGTGAAATAACACCTACTTGTGCACCCAGAAAAGGATCATCAAAAAGATTAAAACTTTGAACTACCCACTTATACAACAAGTCATATATAAATGGCAAACAAGGACGAGAACAGGGCAGATTATCAACGCAACAAGTCTCAGCAATCCCTAATTGCAATATTCTCCGATTGAAATTGTCAAAATTAAACTAAACATTTCTCTTATACAAGTGCTCAAACTTCAAAACCAAGTTATGAAATTCATAGAGCTTCCTTTGTTTGCTAATCAGAAGTTATAATTACTGCGAAATTACTAGAAATTGAACAGCAAGATGGAGACGAAAGAAGGAAGGAAACCTGCTGCTCAGTACGGGCAAGACGTTTGAGAATGATTTCGCCTTCAAGTGCACGTCTTTCTTCGATGGCCTCGCAGCGATTCCGATCTAGGCGGCAGCGACGAGCACGGAGAAGGTAGGGTTGAAGGCGAAATTGACTAGCACAGAGAAGGTAAGATAGAAGGCGAGATCGACACATGAGGTTTGAAGAAAATGGGATTCGATGAAGAAGATACGGAAGGGCGAAGCGGTTGCAGGAAAATCGGAGGAGATGCATCATTGAGGCTGTAGTGGTTGATCGATATCCCGTGTCCGCGGCTTTCATCGATCTGGTTTCAAAAAAAAAACATTATATTTTATTTACACAATTACACCACATATATAAAAATGTAGTCTAATAAAAGTTCATAATATTTACAAAAATGCCACCGCTCATATTTTTTAAACCACATATATAAAGAAGCAGTTTAAACAAAGTTAACAATATTTACAAAAATGGCACCGCTCATATTTTTTAAACCACATATATAAAGAAGTGGTTTAAACAAAATTTACAATATTTACAAAAATGACACCGTTCATGTATTTTAGATCACTTTTATCTAAAATGCGGTCTTAAAAATTCATATTATTTATAAAAATGGCACTGTTCATATTTTTTAAACCATACCTCATATATGTGGTCTAAATAGGGTGGTTTAAATAACTCTTTTTGTAGTAGTGATTATTCTGGTGGTGATATTATAATATTGTGGAGTACTCCAAGGCCTAGGTGGGTCGCTCCACCTTTGACGGTAGATTCCTATAACCGTGAGGGTTATTTAGTAGCTATGAGGGCTACAATTAAATTCCTATAACCGTGAAGGTTATTGAGTAGCTGTGAGGGCTACAATTAAATTCCTATAACCGTAAAGGTTATTGAGTAGCCGTGAGGCTATAATTGGAAAATCCTTTAGGTACTGAGAAAAAAAGATAAATGCTTTCATTATTTGCACAGAATTAAATTATATATGAATATGTGTATTTGAGTGTATATGATAATAAGTATGTATGAAATAAACTGCATTGAACCTTTGCTTTTCAGTGAAGCAAGAGACAACCATTTCTTGGGATAAGGTAGTTATGAAGGAGCAGGAATGCCTGCTATATTTTGTACCATCTTTGAATAACTATCTTACTAGTATTTGTATATATTATATATAGAATAGGGAAGCACAACCTGAAAGCTCGTAGAGCACATAACTCTTTGCATCTATGTATCCCCAAACCATAACAACAACATAAGTAGGTAACGGGGTTATCAACCGAGATGACCCAATATTTTGATAATAGGACGAGTAGATATGGTTAGATACCAACCTAACCTTAAGATAATAGAAGTATAAGTAGAATACGTAAAAAAAGTTATCTTGATACACTATGTAATAGATTTAGAAACTATAATAGGATCTTAGTCATTTTTAATTGGTTAATAACCACTCTACTTTAGTTACAGATTTTAAATTATTCAATTTTGTCTGAAAAGCCCATTCCAACTTTAATAAAGTTGGAACACTATTTGAAAAGAAAAAGTTTTAAATTTTTCATATTTTTGGGCTTCTAACGATTAAAAAGTGGTTAGAAATCAATTAAAAATGCTATAATATAGTAGTAAAAATTTAGGTGTTACATTTTTGGTATCAGAGCTGAGATTCTGGTATAGGTTAGCTAGAATACTTTGCTCAATTATCATAGTTAATATTTAGTTACCTAGTTATTAATATTTAGAACTCTTAAAAATGATATAATATAGTAGTAAAAATTTAGGTGTTACAAAGGCTGCTTTTGAGGCAAGGAAGAAGGCAAGAATAGAGAAGGAAGCAGAAATAGCTGCAGAGAAGGCAGCAGAGAAGAAAAAAAAGGAAATTGCTCGAGGAAAAAGGGTATGGAGATACAAAAGAAGGTTTCATACACACAAGGCTAAAGAAGCTACAGCTATCTCAATTATTGAACCTTCTATCTCTGACTATCCTGATGAGGAATACATGGCCACTCCCTCCAGTGACAAATTTAACAATGAGGGTGCTTTAGTCTTTCAAAATCATTCTGCATATGCTCATACATGGCCAAAACTGATGTACTTCCTTTTGCAAAGAAAATATGACAAATACTCTTTTGTGTTATACTGTTTTATATTCTCTGCATATATTTTATCTGATATATGTTTTTATTTATGTTTTGTCATCATCAAAAGGGGGAGAATGTTAAAATCTTAAGTTTTGATGATGACTGGACCCTATAGATAACATAAGTAAAATAAACATATAGCATATAACTTAGTCTGAAAAGAATTGAGATAAGAATCAAGATATATGACTAAGGAAAAGTATAAGGTATCTAAATGTTGAACAAGTCCTATAGATAACAGATACACTATCGCTAGACTGAGAGCCTATCGCTAATACATGAAGAGATAAGGATAATATTAGCTAATGAAGTCTTGGCAATAAACTGAGACAAATATTCCTATCGCTAAGAACTTCACTATCGCAAATGGAATAGTCTGAGCTAGTCTAAAGCAAAGAACAATAGATCACTATCTCTAAGACATGTCTCTATCGCTAAGGTCTCATAACAGACAAAAGACATAGCCACTACCGATAGCATGATTAGCTAGCGATAACAGAACACTTAGACATTTAGATAAGTTACTATAATAACATACCTACTAGCGATAATGAGTTTAGCTATCGATAGTGAAATCTCTTGCTGAAATATCTTGATATTCTGATAGCTAATATATTATCTGTATACACTGAGCTAATGAATCCTACTAGCGATAACACCAACTGTGCTTCACATGAATACTTGTTTAGCTAACAGGCTAAGTGCAGGACTCACTCTATGAAGCTAGCGATAGCTTAGGATGCTAGCGCTACTGAAAAAGCTGCTACACAAGTACAATGTTGCAGATAGTTGTTAGCCACAGTCTCTATCTCTCATAGCTCATCTTCTGCAAGAATTAAATGAAGTAAGAGAAGAAAAATGACTAAAATGAAGACCATCATTAAATGCCAACGGCTAGTAGCTTCCAACGAACATATTCAAACGGACTTATGAAGCTGAAAGGAAAAGGCAACTGAGAAGAGATATAAAAACCAAGACTTGAGCATTTATGAAGTAGAGAACAAACTGACGAACAAGCATTCATTACTTCTTATCTACTCACTGGTCAAAGCTTTATTACTCTTAGTGAGATTATTCTATACTTCAGTGATTAACAAAATCTGTTCATTAAGTGAACTCATTTATTGAAATCCTCTACTGTTTGAGGTTGTTCTTAAGTCTGGGACTTTAGAACAGGGTTGTAGTCTTACAACTTGTAAGGGGGAGTGTTTAGAGGAAGTCTAAAACTCTGTCTTGTAAAGGTTGGCAGGTGAACTTGGTTTGTAAAACCTGTGGTTTAGTGGAACCCAACGAGGAGTTGGAGAACTGGATGTAGGCAGTGTTTGGCTGAACAATATAAAGGATTGTCTTTAAGTTTTTATAGTTTAATTGTTTTTGAAACAATTCACCCCCCTCTTGTGTGTTTTGCCACCTTCAAGTATGAAATTAAATTAGCATGAGGTGATTTTGGGAGAATTGATTCCATATTATTTGTAGGGGTTAATTGATGTTTGATTATAGGATAAAAATGAGAACAAAGGTTGTAATTGATGAAGAGGTTTTGAATCTATGAAATGTGGATCCTAGAACCAAGGGAAGGGGAATGGCTTATAATGTTACAACCTAATCTATGAAAGTTGTTTAAAGACCTTCAGATGATAGGGTAAGATGGCTGACGAAGCTTAATTTAATATGAAAAGTTAGAAAGATTTAGTGTTGGTGATTTTATTATGGTTGGTGATTTTAAAGCTTAGCTATTTATTATATCAATTGGAAATTTGGGGTAAAATAAATTATAAGCGATCGTTAGGAAATTAGAGGAAAGAGATTGTTATTGAGGATTTAGTAGAGACATTTAAAGTGAGGTTTTAGGATGGAAACCATTGATTTAAAATAATTGTTAGTAAATGAGGTTTTCGTTTGTGGGTCGATGATGGTTTAGATGTTTGTTATTCTTTGTGGATTCGAGAATGTTAAGGTATAGATTAATATGTTGGAGGTAGGCTGTTAGTGCCTTGAGAAGAATTAAGTTAAGGCATAAAACTTGAACTTTTATGAATAATGGGCTGGTATAAATTGTTATATTGAGTATGATGTTCTTATGACTTTGGTTGGTCCTAAAGGAATTAGATTAAAATTGGGAAATAGTCTGATAAGACATTCTAGTTTGTGTCGAAGTTTATTTTAGAATTTGAAAGCTCTTTATGGGTGATTATTGAACTGGGTTCCACATGGATTATAGAGATTAGTTTAATGATTAGGTGTGAATTGATTGATAGAGATGGTTTGGTGATTTAAGCTAGGGTAATTGTTTTAAAACCAATAAAAGAATATATGAAGAGCTCGGAAATTGATTAAGGGTTTAGGTTCGGAGAAGTGCCGCCTCGAGTCCGCTCTCCAAGAAATTAAACCCGAGGGGTTAGTGGAAGCTAACCCGGGGTGTCGATCTCAAGGAGCCTAGTGTAATATAGTTCCTAATAGCTAAAATGTAAACTTGAAAAGACGGGTAAAAAGCATTTTTGTTTGGTTTTGATAGGAAGTTTAGTATATGCAAGGGTAAAGTAAAAGATTAGAGTTAAAAGTGAGATTTGGATGAAAATGGGATAAAGGTCATTCTTGATGAATGAAAGCTTTGGGAATCATTGCTTCAAAAGGTTTTCGAGGAGTTTGTTTGATTTCTAAAGAACCCTAGAGGAACCCCTCTAGGCTAGGCTTGTGTTAACTTAATTAATGCCGGAACCCCACACATTACTTAATTTAACCCAAGTTGATTAAGTTCCAAATCAAGAAATAATTGATTATGCAAGACTTTAAATCCACAATTTGGGCCACCCCATAATTGCTCTAAATTTCTCTCTAAACCCTAATCCATTGATGGCCACCCATACAATAAATTAGGACCTAGAGAGTGTTTGCCCAATATCTCAACACAACCAATTAATTCTTATGCCATCTCCCTCAAGCAAACAACTTAACATTCTTAATCCACTAACCAAGCCACCTTGCATTAGCACATAATTTTCACCAAGAGAATAACAAAACTATGAACCCATAAATTTCATTAAACTCAAAGCTAATAAGTAGCAATGTCAAGCATTATACAAGAAGGAAACAACATAAACATAAACATAGTTTCTAACCCTAATGACATAAATGCATCCAACTAAGTGCCATAAATGCACCTCAACCAAATACAATAGCAATTAATACAACCCACCAAAATGTCATAAATGCAACCCTAGAAACCTAGAAAAGCATAAATACAACAAATGGGGAAAGGATTAGAACTAGGAAAACTCCCCTATTGAAGCTTCAAGCTCATCCCTTGGCTCTCACCACCAAGAATGGTGGAGCCTAGCTACTACTCTCCATGGAGGAACCAACAAGAAGGAAGGAAGGAAAGGAAGCCATGGAAGGATGGAAGAAGAATGAAGAAGATGAAGATGGAGAAGAGAGAAGAGAGAGCTAGGGCTTGGGGTGTGTAAAATGGGAACCAAATCTACCTAAAATGAGTGTATTTTCGGCCTAATATCTCCTCCAATCGGGTCAAGTGAGTTGGGTTTAAGTTACATCCGATTCAGGTATGAGAATATGCACTAGAATTCAAAAGAACGCGATTTTCGCCGTCAGCTCGCCGCGGCGAAAGCCACGGCGAACTCACTTCTCCTCTGCCTCTTTGGGATGATTTTCGCCGTCTGACTCGCCGCGGCGAAGTCACTTTGTTTCTGCTCTTTTGTTTTGCCTTCTTCTTCATCCCGGGTCCGATCTTTTGGCCCTGAACGACTCTACAAGTGAAAACAAGAGTAAACAAGGATCAAATAGCCCTATAAACCAATTCATACAAATTAATCTACAATTATGGCTAATTAACCCTAATCTAACACTAATTTCACCTAAGAGTTTAAGTTCTACATTAAGCATTATTAGACCAATATTGCATCTCAATCATGTTAATTTCCTCAAATTAGGCATATAAAAACCATGCAAATCAGAGATTTGTCAATATACTTGTGTGAGCATCTGGAGTATGGATTTGGGGATTGTCTTAAGCCTTGAAATATTAGAATAGTGAGGAATGATTCAGGTTGTAGTAATTGAATTTACCTAGATAAGTATTGAATGATATTGCTGGAAGATTTAGTGCTTTGTTTTGCTTGGTTTATATGATGTTTGGTCGGGATAATGTTTAAAAACTTATTGGATTAGGATAATTGAAGTTGGGTGTATGTGATAAGGATTGTTGAATGTGAGTTTGTATTAATGTACATCCATATTGATTTTAACAAGGAGAATGGTGTTAGGAAGGAAGAGGTAGAACATTTCCTTCATTAAGCTTACAATTGGTTATAGTCTTGAAATTATCCTAACAATAGTTTCATATTTCTGTTGAAATTTCTGTTAATTTAACTATTGGGTTTCTTGAGAGTTTTGATTTTTGAAAACTGAAGATATAATCTTTGAGCATGGATTTGGAGGTTTGATTGAATTCTCATTCGCTCTGTTTCTGTCTGTCAGTTGAGTTTCTTTGGAATTTCAATATGCTAGGCTGCGGGTTTTGTTATTATTAGTAAATCTGGAATTTCCTTATGGGAAGTAAATTTAAAATGAGGAGCAATTATTTGAGGATAAGAAAGGGTTATTAAGTTGTATTGGACTATTGAAGTCAAAAGTATGTGGTAAGAAGTAGAAAGGTTTCAATGTTATGTTTAATGGAGTAAGATCAAAGGTTTTAGGTGAGCAATAGGGGAAATCTTAAGCATTAAGTAGAAATAAATTGAAGCTGGATTTTTGGGTTAAGAATTTAAGTATGGATTGATATTTACGTTTTATTTAAGGATTTCAAGGATAAGATTATTGGATATTGAATTGCAAAATGTGGATAAGATAGATTGTAAGCAATTGTTAGGAAATAGGGAAGAAGGGAGTGGTCCGTTTTCTTTGCTATTATTAAGATTTTGTAAGTTTGATCTTACTTCGTACATGGACCTTTTGCATTTTCACTATAATAAGGTGTTGATCTATCCATAGTAGATGTTATCATTCTCTATTGTTATTTTTGTCTTTCTGTGGGGGCTGGTTTAATGATAATTTGGAAGCTAAAAGAATGATTACACCTTCTTTTGTGACACTTCAATTTCATAGATTAGAAGGTGTGACTAGGTTTAATGTCAATCTAGAATGTTTGAAGTTTAAGGTTTAGAAAGAAAATAATTGGGTGTAAGATAAGGGTATAATTATGTATGTGTGTGTTATGTCTTTGTGATGTGACGCTTATTTTCTATAATTATGGGAATGGTGATTTAGTTAGGAACTATTGGTCAAACATTGAGAATAAGAAAGTTTAATATAAGTAAATTATTAAAGTAGTCTTGGATGGTCACAGTTCTAAATAAATATAGGCAAACCACAATTCGCCTAGAAGACAAGCTTTGGGTAGTATTAAGTAAGTTAGGTTTAGAGAGAGGCGTTAAATGATTGTAAGTAAGTATAGTTGTTTATGTATTATATATTATGTGTAATTATAGGAAATGGTAGTGGAGTTGGTGTTCAAGGCATTGCGAAGGAAAGGAGACAGTAAAGGACTAAGTTTGGTAATCAGGTAGTAGTTTATCTCATTACACTAAATTGCATGTATAATTTTATAATGCCTGTTGCATTTAAATGGTTAGTCTTTTATTCCTTTCATGTTGGAGTACTCTAGGGCTTAGAGCGGTCGCTCCCCCTTTGCTGGATCAGTTAAGTTATAGCTTTAAATGTTATAACGAGAAATCCTGTAGGTAGAACCTCCCCTAGTTAACGAAGATATCGTTATCAGTGGTTGGTAGGTGTAGATCGCACATAGATTACTAGGATAAATGCTATCATTATTTGTAAAGGTTTATAAAATGTATACATGACAATGCATGCATGAAATTTACAGTTGATGAAATAAACTGCGTTGAACTGCTGTTTTCAGATAAGTTGGTAGATGGTGTTAATGACATAAACTACGTTGAACTACTGTTTTCAGAGAAGTTGGTAGATGGTAAGATGGTTAAGAAAAGGTAGGAGTGCTGGAAGAAGATGAGACGAAGAAAATAAGATGATATGTTGAAAGCAGGAATATATGTTGTACTATGGTAGTTGAATGTTTTTAGTGTCGTTTATATATGATATAAGATTAAATTACCAAGTTAATAGTGGAAAGCATGGAAAATGGAAATGTATATATGTACAAAGAAATATAAACTTCCCAAATACTATAAATAAGAGATAGATACCCTAAGAGGATTATTGTACATTTAATTGTTTTATGAGCCACTCTATTTTAGAAAAGTTTTAAATTATTTAATTTGTCAGAAAAGCTCATTCCAACAGGAATGAAGTAAATTGATATTCAGAAAGAAAAAGTTAAATTTTTTGTATTTTTGGGCTTCTGACACTGGAAAAGTGGTTATAATTCAATTAAAAAGCTATAGTATAGTAGGAAAATTTTAGGTGTTACAATGCTCGATGGGGGCTACCCATACCTAATAGACCAATAATATAATTAGTCCCTATGGGCGAACATGATACCTCATCACATGATGGTAAGAGTATCCGAGGCATCGATGCTAATTACCACAACATATACATCACAAGCAACAATTGTAATACAACCAAAATTAGGCACATAGCCTTTCAAGTTTTCACCCAAAACTCATGTAATAAGCTTTTTAAAGTCATATATATATATCTTTCAAAATTTGTGATGCAATACACAGATAAATATACTAGTTTCACCATAAGAATCTCACATAACCCTTTTATATCAAATTAAAAAAATTTAATTTGTGTTATAAATATATTCCACCAATGTCCTGAAGTCCATAACCAAAATGATTTCCAATGCACTCACTAACAATGAGCACGCGCGCACACACACACATAGAGCACTAGTAGAAGCAGTTACCTTTAACCAAATACCTAAATGCTGCAACCAAACAACTCCCCGTGCTCGACTCAAGACAATTCATCGTGACAGTCCGGATATGGGCATAGTTGGCGGGAAGCCCCTTGCTCCAGTGCTGGCGAGCTTTGAAAGATCTAGTGATCTACTTTTTTTTTCTTCCACACACAGAGATCAGACCAGAGATGAGTACAGGAAGGGTGTAGGAGGTGATAAAAGGTAAGGGAAGGTAAGATATGGAGGTTTTCCGGTGAAACTCACTAGAAAAATCACCCCGAAAACACGACGTTGGTTGCAGAATGAGGAAGGAAGAAGAGAGATAGAGATAGAGAAAAAGAGGAAGGGAGGAGGAAGAGGGAGGGCAACACTTTGTGGTGGCCGACCAAAGAGAGGAAAATAGCGAGGGAGAAAGAGAGATGAGAGAATGAAAAGAGAAAGAAGAAAGAGTGAGATCACGAGAGTGAGGGAGGAGAAGAAGAAAGAAAAGCAAGAGGAGAGAGAAAAGAAAAAGAAAAAGAAAATAAAGTAGGCTAGGAAACATTAGACTACATGGCCTTAAATTCCTCAAGTAAGATATTTATTTTGAGCTACGAAATTCTTTTCACTTTCAAAAATTTACCCACAATACTCTCTAATTATTTTCTTCCATAATAATCTCTTTTGATTCTAAAAATAATTTTACCAAATTATTGTCCTTAAAAATAAGGAAGAAACTAATTCTTTAAAATCCTCAAAATATCTCAAAATCCCCCAAATATTTCTATAATCCACCATTTCCCATAAATTAATTCCTAATTACACTTGCTAATTCTGAAGTAATTTCTAGGATGTTACACATTTAAATAAGGTTAAAAGCATATACCTCCAATTTTATTTTTTTACCTTTAAGATCTAATTAAAAGCCTTTGAATATGTCAAAAAGTCTTATGGATATAAAAATATATTTAATCTTTTAATTTTACTATAAAACCAATGATAAATTATTCCTATTGAGCTTATACTCCCTTCGTCCTAAAATATAAACTTCAAATAACTAACTTAAGTTTATTAAGAAAACTACTAAAATTGGTTAAAAGCAATGATTATATTAGAAATATGATTTGTTTTCCAATTATGCTGTTATTAATAAATATGAAAGAGAATTGATTGCACTTGATTATTACATATTTTTATCCACTAATTATAGAAAATTAGCATTTGTTCTAGCCTATTAAATGGGGATTTAGGCACTTTTATACTTAGGGTCCAAGATTTGAAAGCTAATAGCATTTTCATTATAATTTGAGCATACTAGGCATTTAACTCATGCATTTATTGTTTCTGAACTTGAAATACTTCACATGTGCTTAAAATTTCCATTGTAGGTGAAAAAAAAATAAAGGTCAAAGAAAGAACAAAGCAAAATAGGAAACTTCTACAAAAAAAGGAATGTTTTGCAAAATAGGAAATTTCATATTGGATTGGTTGATTGGGTTTGCCTAAAATATTTCCTTTTTGTTATTCCTACAAGAATAGGCAACCCTAGGCTTGATTGAGGTTAAGAAGTTTCCTAATTGATTATTCTAATCACAACTTCCTATTTTGGCTAGCTTTCTTGAATATTAAGTGATTGGATCTTCACCAAACCTTTCCTATTTGTTAATCCCAGTAAGAATATGACACCCTAGGCCAATTTAGAAGGTTTCAAGTTGCCTCTTGTTCTATATAAGGAAGACCAATGAACATTTATGACACACCTGTCAATTTTTGTCCTCTCACTCTCTCCTATTCTCTCTTGGCCCAAATTCCACCCGTTCTTTCATCCATCCCATAATTCTTCATCGGTTCTTCATAGAGTTTGAGTTGTAGTAGGGTGACTTCTTCTCATCTTTGATGAACTAATTTGGCCAGATGATCTCTTGGACGATGGGATGACTTGAAGCAAGCATTGAATCCACTTTAGGGGAGTTTTGTTAGTTCCAATTATGTAGTCATGAATTTTCATTTATTTCCTTGAATATTTGACCTTCTTATGTTCGGACTTCATTTGTTTTATAGATTTGAGACCATGTAATTGTTGAATTCTATTTGCGTGCATTAATTTGGTTTTGTTTTAGTATCATTTATCTTCCCAAATTATCATGTTATGTTTAGTCTTTATTGATTTTATTATCTAGCATGTTTGTTGGGTAGTTTAGTCCATTGTGCTTCATATAATTGTGTTACTTGGGAATGATTTGTGGGTTTGAGTTTGTTAATGTCGAGTTTCCACAGTGCTAGGTAATTCCATTAATCAAACTTGCCTAAAGGAACTAGAATATTAATCGAGTCTATGTGCATAAGTATAATTAGGTAGGGTTTCATAAGTTGGATGGTTTGATTATAATCTAGCATTAATTGGTTGTTGGATCCAAAGGATATTGAGTGACTTGGAATGGACCCAAGTTATTCTATCTATTGGAACCTACTTCCAGTTGATGTAGGATTATAGTTAATCTAATTGGTCTATAAAGGTTGAGTGGTTCTTAATTGACATATTCCTTCAACTAAGGCTAATTGTATCTGACAAATCCTTGGATTTGTATGTTTTTATATGCCTAATTTGAGGCATTTAACATAATTGAGATGCAATATTGGTCCAAAAAGTGTTTAAATGATCATATAGATCCTTAGGTTAAAGTAGCATGAAAATAGGATTAATATGCCATAATTGAAGATCAATTAGCATTAGTTGATTTTTAGGGCATTTTGATTCTTGTATTTTGCATATTTTATTTGTAGGGTCATCCGAGGACCAAATATGAAGGATTCAATATGAAGAAGAACACTTGAAAAGGGGAGAAATTTGGGTTAGAAGCTGAAATCTCAAGAAAAAAAGGGCAAAATACAAGTTCTGAACGAATTGTAAAAATTACAGAAAAGGACCCCAAAATTCCCAAATTACAGAAAATGACCCTAAAATTTGAAAATTACAGAGAATTCCTAGTTCGCCGTGGGTTTCACCACAGCGAAAATGCCAAAAATTCTAGAAGCAAACCTAGCTCGTCGTGGCTTTCACTGCGGCGAAACCCACAGCGAACTCTGTGAATTCTGCAGATATCAGCTCGCGTTTTCGGACTCTAAATGAATCCAACCCAATACCCACTCACTTGACCTGACTTGGAGACACAAAACTCGAAAGTTACAACCCTGTAGGGCAGATTTGGAGTCCCATAAACCCTACTCTCCCATTTTCTCTCATTCCCTCTCATCTCCATCCTCTCCATCTTCCATTTTCCTTCCTCCAACTTCATGGCAGCCACTTCCTTCTTCATTGTTGGTGTTTTCTTCGTGGAGGACAGCAGCTAGGCTCCACCATTCTTGGTGGTGGGAGCCAAGGGATGAGCTTGAAGCTTGAATAGGGGAGTTCTAGTTCTAATCCTTCTTCCTCTTGTTGTATTTATGCTTTTCTAGGGTTTTAGGAGTATATTTATGACATTTGGTTGTGTTCTTCATTTATATATGTTGTATAAGGGTTGGAAACTATTTTATGTTGTTTCTTTCTTATTGAATTCTTGACATTGTGCTACATTAACTTTGAGTTTGATGAAATTTATGGGTTCATGATTTTGTTATTCTCTTTGTGAAAATTATGTGCTAATGCAAGGTGGCTTGGTTAGTGGATTAAAAATGTTAAGTGGTTTTACATGAATGAAATGGCATAGGAATTAATTAATTGTGTTTAGACATTAGGTAATTACTCTTTTCAACCGTAATCTTTGTTTGGGTGGCCATCAATGAGTTAGGGTTAATTGAGAAATTAAGTGCAATTGTGGGGTGGCCCAAGTTGTGGATTTAAAGTCTTCCATGATTAGTTAGTTCTTGAATTTGTCAAATTGCATGAGTGGCATTAGACTTCAATCCTATAGACTTGATTTATTATGTGGGGTTCCAATAATCGATTAAACTCTAGGATTAATTAAGTGGCAATTCGGGGTCTCGGTTGTTGGATCAGGAGCCCCTTACGATTAGCAAATTCATATTGATTTTGAACTTAATCAACGATTTTCTTCCTACATTTAATGATGATAGAGGAAATGAAGCTAAGCAAGTACAATGAGTAAATGCATCAACATAACATCTACATCTCAACACTCCATTAGATTAATCATCTCTTACCAAAGATCAAGTAACGGCTATAAATGACCTCCAATAGGCAGAAATTCAAGAGAAGACTATAAAACCATTTGGGGCCCAAGTTTAAAGGTAGAGACAGAGATGGCTACACTTGAACACATTCATTTGTAGCATTCTAAGATCTCAGATCAATCTGATCTTCTATACTTCGGTGTGTAACCTTATCAGTTCATTGAGTGAATAAGAAATACTTTGTATTCTTTATAAAGTAAGATTTCTCTTAAGATAGTGGGATCTTAAGAAAGGGTGTAATCATACAAGCTGTAAGGGAGGGTGGTTCTCAAGTGCTTAGATTAAACTTGAGGGAGTAAAGGCTTCACAAGTGCCCGGCTAAACTAGTGGGATAGTAAAGGCTTCGCTTGTGCCTGATTTAAACAAGAAGGTAGTGGATTGGAAATCTCAGGTAGAGCCTGGGGACTGGATATAGGTCAAAGGAATAGATCGAACTAGGATAAATCTCTGTTTGTATCTCCTCTTCCCTTAACTCTCATATTTCCAGCATAACTAATTTACATAATTGATTAAGCATTTCATGTTTCATGATGTTTTCATTGAATAGTTAAAAAGATCTTAAAGAGCTTTACTTATAACTCTTGCTGTGATTTTGAAAAGTAAAGATTTCTCAGGTTTTATTCTATTACCCAATTCACCCCCTCTTGGGTGACAGCTGGTACTTATAGTAAGCAGTCGCTCATTGGATCTACTCTTCAAGTTAAATATGTGGATTTATCAAAGAAGGAATTGGTGAAAAATCCATATAACTCTTCCTGGATCTGGAAAGGATTGTTAGCAAGTGCAAATATTATTCTTAATAACATTGAAGGAAAGTAGGGAATGGAAGCGAAATTCCTCTCAACTACCCGTTGTGGTGGCCCATGCAATCTAGATCACTAACTTTATCAGATATTGATAAAGTTAAAGATCTTATGCTACATACATCGTGTCCTTAGAGTCCTTATCTATGGAATTCTCAGTTGATTCAAACTCTCTACTCTCCTATCATTGCTAAGAAGATTATGTCTACACCTTTATCGTATATGAATTTGTCAGACTGCTTGATTTGGAAAAGTAGTCCTTCAGGATCCTACTCAGTAAATGAAGGCTTTCTCAAACTTCTTTCTTCGAATCCACACTCACCATATGAACTGTTTTGGAAATACCTACGGTCTATCTCACTACCCCTCAAAAATACTTGGGACAATTGCGTATAGGTCCCAAGCAAGAGAATTAATTTCAGAGAGGTCCCAATGAGTTGTTAATGACAGCTATTAACAACTACAATAGCCTTGGTTAACAAGTGAAAGAGTTGTTAATGGACCTGTCTGAAATTAATTCTCTTGCTTGGGACCTATTTGCAATTCTCCCAAAATAACTTTGTTCATTTGGAAACTAATTTCTAAATGTATTCTCTCGGGGGACATTCTACAGAATCATCATCTCTAGGTTGATATTTATTGTGTTTTTGTTTGTCATTGCTTACAAACTGTGGAGCACTTATTCTTTCAATGCTCTTTTGTTCGGGCCATCTGGTCTGGATTACTTGGAATCCATCCAAAATGGGAGAATTTCAATTCCTTTCGCTCATGGATTATCTCATTTTAGAGCAAATTATTCTCTTTCTTAACAATATTTGGATGCTTAGGAATTATTGTATTCATCAAGGTGGTGAAATCTCCCTTACCAATTTGATCAGGCAAATTTTGCGGCAGTTTCCTTCAATACAATAGTTGATTATGGTCATTCACAATCAAAATCAAATAATCATGCACATCCATCTTCATTAATAAGCATTTCTTCTTCTAGATGGATGCTTAGACTGGTCAAATTCAAAAAGAACATGAGCTTTTATTGCTTTTCTCAAGTTTTCCTCAGATCCTAGTTGGTTCATACTTTCCTATGGAAAAAGGATAAATCAATTTCCTCAAGCTTTACTCCTCGCTATCTACATGCCTTACTAGTATGGATTTTAGCCTGTAATATTGACATGGAGAATGCTTCCTTATCCATTATTATAAATTTTGGATTCATTTTCTCTCTTGCAAGGGATACAGCTCCAAGAAGTGATATCACACACCATGATATCAAGAAATTATCATCAAGATTCTCTGCGGTTACCTTTTTTAAGGATGATGAGCTATTTAATCTTGCTTCTGATGCCTTTTCTTTTCAGTTTTCTAGTTGTAATTGTTTAACTATTTAATACCTTGATGTTGTTAACCTTTTTATCTTAATTAATGATAATTGTCTTTATTTAAAACAAAACAAACAAATGCTTTCTATAGAAGAGCTGGCTTTTGATGTCTTATTTTTTGTAACCTTAAATTATTTGTATAATGTATTATATTATATGTTGGTTTTAATATATTTAAAAAAAACATGATATCAAGAAAATATATTTCTATCCTTATTTATTCTGGATATATTGTAACCCTAAGTTATGCCTATGAATATGAGGCATACATTATGTCTATTCTCTATCGAATGATTGAGTTTATAGCACATTCATATAAGCACATTCAATACCCTCTACGATAAGTAATTTGGCAGAAGGTACGCTATTTCAAGAATTTATATGGCCATAGGGCCAAGTTTTCTATTTTAGATTACTTTCAATTTTATGAGATAGCGTGGAACAATTTTGTTTCATATATATACATGCGAATTTTTATATTGTCCCCTTGAAATTTTGGGTCTTCTAGCTACTTTGTTTCTTAATTTCATTTGGGAGGCTATGATTATTCGGTTCTAACCACATAAGTGTCGTCGGTTTTTACTTTAAGTTATGTTTCGAGGAAAAATGTAGGGAAACTAGGTTTTTGATTGATGGTTAAATTTAATGTGTGCAAGAAAGGATATTCATAGGTAATGAGTTTCAAATATATAATTGGGTTTGAGATAATGATTTTTTTTGGTAGAACAAGATGGTGAATTTGAAGCTGTTTTGTAGGCAAGTTCAATTTGAAATATGTCAAATTTACGTGATGTGTTACAATTTTTTTTTGTGTGTAATTCAAATTTACATGATGTGATTTACATGTTTTGATTTTTCTACTAATTGATATTTTACTTTTGATGATCTTTGATAGAAAATGGTAGAAAATCGTTTGAGGTGGTTTGGACATGTATAAAGGAGGCCATTAGATGCGCCAGTGAGGAGGGTAGACCAAACAGTCTGGAGTCCGATTAAGAGAGGAAGAGGGAGACCGAGGCTTACACTCAATGAAGTTGTAGAGCGAGATCTTTTAATAAATAATATATCTAAAGATTTGGTTAACGATAGAGCACAATGGCGTCGTGCGATCCTTGTAGCCGACCCCACTTAGTGGGATAAGGCTTTGTTGTTGTTGTTGATCTTTGATAGAGCTTGAATAAAAACAAGGAGTCCTATTTAATTCTCTAAACATTGGTCTTTCCATCTATCTATTTGACATCCATAATTTTAAGGCTTATCATACGGATCATTTATATATTTAATTATATATGACAAATGAAAATAATTATACTTAAATATAATAATTCAAAAATAATGATTATATTTTTCTAAAATATAATTAGTAGATATGATTAGTGATATAATATAAGTTTGTTTAATTCTTCATAGCCATGTTTATTTTATTTTGTTTGATGATATATGACATAGGTTCTCTCATCCCTTTTCCTCACGACATCTTCCTTCCAACCAAGACAAAAAAATGTCATCTTCTTCGTTGCTCAAGCACATTCATGATGGTTCTGACATGTGGAGTATCACGGTCAGAGATATGTGAAAATTGAATGTTTATCAAAAAGCTTCACCTACAGAACACTTTTGCATCTCAATGCTACTAATAGATGCTGAGGTATCATCTAAACCATAGTTTATCATCTCTTTAACATATGTTTCAAAATTTGAATCCATATTCTAATATTGAGTGAGGCAGGGTGACAAGATACAAGCAAGTATAATCAACAAATCTGAGCATGCAAAGTATAATGGAGGCGTCCTAGAGGGGAAGACATATGAATTTGAGAATTTTATCATCTCTCCAAATTCATATAAATATAGGCCAACAAACCACCCTTTTAAGATTACTTTCACACCACATACCTATTCCTAATGCTTTCATTTGTCTTACATTGGCTTTTATATATGCTAGTTCAGTTGTATTGTTCACCACTTTTTTTCTTAAATCATATAATTTTTATTCTAAAGGTTTTGTTAATTCTAATAATCTATCTATCTTATATTTTGTTGTTCCTGATAAATAATTTGTTTTGTTTCTTCTTGTAATTTTTCTACTAACTCTTCTAGAGTATAAGCCTGTAATAAATCTTTTATATTTTTATTAATATAACATCCTAATTGTTTCATTAAAAACATATTAGTCCACTTCATTTGATTTAAAGTATAATATCCATCTCCTCCTATAATAAAAGTAGGGGTGTTCATGGGTTGGGACGGGCTTGTTCCGTGTCCCGTCCCGTGAAAGGGCTCGGAACAGCAAAGTTGTCCCATGTCCCCGTCCCATTATCAGTTTTGTCCCGTCCCATCGGGATCGGGACATCCCGCTTATTTTTTTTAAACAATTAACTTGTTTAATGGGTTATTTAGATATTTACTTTGTATTTAAGATATATTATCTTTTCATATAAATTATATCTATATTAAAATACATTAGCAGTATCTTTAATAAAAAAGTTAGATATTTTGATAAAATTTTGTTAAGATATATGAGATATTCTAGGGTCTTAAATATTTCTATTATTTTTTATTAAAGATAAAACATATTTAATATGGGAATATTTTATTATACAAATAACTATAATTTTCTCCTCATGTGCAATGCAGTGATGCATAAAAAATATATTAATATTCTAATTAATAACATTTTATAATGATTAATTGTATTTTGAAAATTTGAAATATTGTCTGTTGACCTATTAATACTTGAACTAATAATATCTCATAATAACAAATTACACAATAAGATGATAAAAACATAATAGTTCAAATCTGGATTTAAATAAGATTACATTTCAAATAAGAACATTGAATAATTATTGTTTTTTAAATATATTATAAATTTTATGCATTTAAACTATTTAACCTGTTTTATTGGTTAAATATTATATTTCATAATAGTGTGAATTTATTAAATAAATGCTAATTAGAAAATAATTAATATTTTTCATCGGTAGGTGGGAGGAATCTATACAAAAAATATAATAATTATATCTTTAAAAAATAAATATTCGAGATGGGACAAAAAGATGGTACGGAATAGTACTCATCCCGCGTCTCGTCCCGTCCCATTAATAATTTTTTCCCGTCCCGCTTTTGTCCCGTCTCATATATTTTTGATACGACACCCCAAAATGATCAGAATCGGAACAGTATGATCGGAATGGGACGAAGTGAACACCCCTATGTAAAATGTAAAAGGGGTAAGTATACAATCAGTTTCTATTTCTTTATTAATAAACCTCATAAAAGATTCCTCAAGTAATTTATGAGATTCAATTTCATATATTCTTGATATCAGAGCTGGATGATTTAAATAATATGAATCCTTAATCCCGAACCCTTTATTGTTATTACAAACTCTTTGGTTGCTCAGTGTTATTTGTTATTTGTTCTGTTTTAGTTTTCATTAGGAATGTATTAAAGGTATATCACTGGTATGTATTGTCACCAACTCACCGCCACTCTGACTAACATTATTTATCTATTTTCCTCATAATTAAATAGGCATTTTGTCAGTTGGGTAATATTTGATATATGTGATAAATAAGCTGTGTTATTAAAAATTAATGAATACTTGGTATGGATTCAGTACAAACCTATATATATATATATATATAAATATTGATACGATCTATATTATTATATATTATAGATCCCGATGCACATATTTCACTGCGATTTCAAATGCCTATGCTTAATGACGGCGCGTCCTGCCTTCGCCTTTCTCGTTAATCTTGTCTCTCCTGTTTCTCCTTCCATTAAAATATCTACCTGGTCCTATTTATAAGTCATTAGCATATTTCACACAGACTAAGGAAATCCTTAAAACTCATTAACTTTCCACTAAAATCCAATAAATTTACAACTTTACCCATATTAAATATCCACTATACCACATAAAAATAAAGTCAACACATAATAAATGAAGGGTAAATTTGTACATTCATACTCAATATTTAATTAGGTGACTTATATATAGAATAAAATAAAACATTCTCTCTCTACCTTATAAATAGGACCGTCGTTGTTTTATATAAACCCCACAAAAAAAAATTAAAGCCCGAAGTTTGAAACTTTTGATTACAATTCGCCATTCCCAGCTATGTACTCACCTGCTGAACATGATGATACACGGAAGTCAGTAAAGCCTCGGCAATATGTCATAGCATCTCGTTGTTTTACTTCCATTCCACTCAAGGTAGGATTTTACATTGAGCTTATCTTTATTTATGATCATTATCTTCCCTTTTTGTTGCAAGGATGTATTGGAAATGCTTTAAAAGCATGTGTTGTTTGGTTAATGTAACCTACGCCTGATGTTTGTCTTCCTTTTCTCTGCTGCATAATCGAACCAAGTCTCAAATTACACTTTTCTAGTTTTCTTTGCTTGTAGTCGACCTTGTCCAAAATTTTAATCAGTTTTTGCCAAGTGCTTCGCACCATAGAGTGGAAAAGTCCCTTGTATATCCTCGAAATATTGCAAGAAAGTTGTGATTTTGTGTTTCAAAGATGTAGCATTCAAATTACGTAGGCAACGAATCTGCTCTACACAAAGCTTTCTATTGTTTTTTGCTTTTGGGTGGGGGGGTGTTAGTCTCTTGGGTGCTTGTTTGATAGTATGTTCAACTGCAACAATTCCCTGCCCCCCCCCCCCCCCCCTTAGTATTGGAAATGAGACATTTTGATAGATTTTTCTAAACTAGTAGAAAGAAGAAAGCATAAATTAGCTAAGTTTCAGTACAGTTTTATAATGGATTTTCTGATATTTTACTTTCCTTACTAGGTATATGTAAGTTGAAGTATCAGGAGTTAAAAAGCATGGCTATTGCTAAGAATTCCCGAGTTGAAGGAAGGAGGTCATTGAACTACCACTCGACGGCCTCTGTAGCTGTGCTTGTTGCATTTTGTTTAATTTGTATATGGATGGTAATGTCATTCATAGTTCCACTTCAGAATTCAGAGTTGCAGGTATCACAGACTATTAATGAGGTGAAAAATTTGGTAGGTGAAAATGCCTCCAAGCAATTTGAATCAACAAAGGCAGATCTCCTGGACAATAAATCTGAGAGTGAAAACCATTTAAGAAACCAGGAGGAACAACAAGCTATCGAGAATTGTATGATAAGATGTCTGTAGAAAACAGCCTAGAGGATACTATGAGGAAGAGCTTTGATGAGAAGAATGATTCAGATAAGGGTTCAACCATTAACGAGAAAGACATAAATAGAAACTTAAATTCAGAATCTGTAGAAACAGAAACACTAGGTGTCCAAGCTATTGGTGAAAAGAATTTGGACAAAAATGACAGTAACAATAAATTAGGAACAGAAACAAGTGCAGGGAATAATAAACATCAAAATGAGATGGACAGTGAGACTGTGGAGGAGAAGATCAAGAAAAATATGCATTCAAAGGTAGAACAAGATGCTGGAGAGAGCAAACATGGGAAGTCGTGATAGTAGTCAAACTTCAAAGGAAGCTTTTGATGTTGATGCAGAGTCTGGAATTTTAAATAATGCTACCACTGAAAGTGGAACTTGGTCAACTCAAACTGTTGAGTCACTACAAGAGAAGGAAACACAGAAGTCTTTAATTTCCAATGACAGCAACAAATATGAGTGGAAACTTTGTCAAACTTCAAAGGAAGGTTTTGATGCTGATGCAGAGTCTGGAATTTTAAATAATGCTACCACTGAAAGTGGAACTTGGTCAACTCAAACTGTTGAGTCACTACATGAGAAGGAAACACAGAAGTCTTTAATTTCCAATGACAGCAACAAATATGAGTGGAAACTTTGTAAAACAACTGCAGGACCAGAATATATTCCCTGTCTTGATAATTGGCAGGCTATTAGAAGGCTTCCAAGTGTCAGGCACTATGAACATTGGGAGAGGCACTGTCCTGATGAAGCTCCCACCTGTCTTGTTGCTCTGCCTGAGGGCTACAGAATCCCAATTAAGTGGCCCAGAAGCAGGGAAATAGTTAGTGGCATATAGTGGATGAAAATCGCATGTTGTTACTCAATGTTGAAGTTATATTTTGGTTCCAATTGCAGATATGGTACATGATTGCGCCACACACAAAGCTTGCGGAACTTAAGGGTCATCAGAATTGGGTCGACGTCACTGGGGAATATCCTAGTTTTCATGGAGGTTGAACTCAGTTTAGACAAGGTGCTCTTCATTACATAGAATTCATTCAAAAAGTAAGCCATTCTCACATGTCTTTATGTTGCCAATGTCATTCTCTTTCTAATATGTTATTTTCCATGATTGATTGTTCCTGCCGGATATTGTTTATGAAAACTTATAACTTGATTATTTAGTAATGGGAAAACAGAAACATATTTACTCTGTTTGCTGCATATATAGCAACATCCCTTTTTGATAACACACCACCAGCGCCTTTCTTGACTTATTAAGGCGTAGGAAGCAGATTTGTTGATTTTATTTGAATTACTGGTTGTTTGTTTAATTTATTTTCAGTTAAAAAAGATAAATGATTTTTATCAAGTCAAGTAGGAGTAACTGTAGGGTGTCACGTTCATGTTGAATCAGTTATTTTATTTTCCCATAAACGAAAAAAAATAAAAAAAAAGGCTCTGTAAATTTCTTTATTTATAGGCCATTGGTCCCCTGGAATGAAACATCAAAATTTATAGAGTTAAAACACTTGTGAAGATTCTCCTTTTTATTTGTATAGTGAAAGTGAGATACTTGCTTAATCTTGCCAAGTAGAGAATTATCAATAATTCTTGTTGTTACTATTTTATTTTTCACTGCCAACCGATGTTTCAACTCTGGATGCCTAACTCTGGTTACTACTGACTAGATTGCAACTCTAGTCACAAACTCTAGCGACTTTGCAACTTCAAACAGCAAACTCCGACCACACATAGCTTAAGTTCCCAAACTCAAGCTACACACAACTTGAGTTCCCAAACTCCAACTAACTCTACCCATCTATTGCAACTCTAGTTACACACTTCATTTTAATTTTCATTCTTCACTGGTACTCAACATTTTCTGTCAGAAGATATATTTGTAATTGAACATGCATACAGCCGTGCATGTCTATCATATCAGGTGCTGAGAAGGTTAATGCATCTGTTGAATAATGAAGAGGGTTTGTTTTCGTTTTTGTTTTGTTATTAATAAAGGCCTTAAAGTTAACTTTTAAAAGTTATATTTCCTTTATTCCTGATTTTGCTAGATACTGTATTTTGGGATTGCATAATAATATCTAATAACAGTTTCCCTAGATATGACTTAATCTTAGGGGAGAAAATGGTAACAAGAAAGTTATAAGTATATTTAATTTTTGACTGTTTTGTAGTTGCAAAAGTTATGATCAATTTTTTTTTAGAAATGGTTGTTGTCCGTTTGTGTTTCAAATGTCAAGATGCAAGGGCGATTATGATTATGTTTTCTTATTTTAAGGCATCATAAAATTCTAAAAATTTTGAACCGAATTCTTACCATCCTTCGGCCTACTGACTTTTCAACTTTAGCACCTACTTATTCACTACGCTGTCTCCATAATTCACCAATAATTTCCTAATCTTGTTTCATAGTGTGTAGTTTACACTATAATACAAATTTCTTCTCTTCTATATGCTTTCAGGAATTCAACCTCAGTGATTTTTTATTATTTTTTATTTTTCATATATTTGTTATCATGCACTTCAACTTCTTTAAGTTCAATAACTTGTTTATATGCCGTCTTCAAAATGTCAGTTCTCATTTGATTACTATTTTCTCCTTCTTGGGTGTTAGCTTGGTGATCTAGTCTCTTAGTAAAACAGCATGGGGGAAAAGAAGTCGTGTTATATTGGATGTTGGATGTGGAGTACCTAGCTTTGGAGGCTACTTGTTTGAAAAAAATGTTCTTACCATGTCATTAGCTCCTACAGATGTGCATGAGTTCCAAATACAGTTTGCACTTGAAAGAGGAATTCCTGCCATATTAGGTGCCATTGGCTCGAAAAGATTGCCCTTCCCTGGCTCTGTCTTTGATCATGTTCACTGTGCACGCTGTAGAGTCCCTTGGCACATAACATATGGATAAACTTTTGCTGATCCTCTCGTTTTCTTAGCTTATGTTATTTCCATTTATGCTTGAATGATCTAGTAATTAGCCTTAGTAAATGTACAATGCAGGTGGAAAGCGTCTGCTGGAGCTTAATTGTGTTTTGCGACCAGGAGGTTACTTTATGTGGTCTGCTACCCCAGTTTATCAAAAGAATCCTGAAGACTATCTGGGATTTGGAAGGTAAAGTTTATTTTACTCAAGCTCATGTTATTGGTAAGAACCACCACATAGGCTGATTTTATGAAAATCGTTTCGCTGAGATATGAGCGAACTTACAAAGTCAATGTGCTGGGATCTGGTGGTGATTGGAAGGGACAAATTAAATGGTGTGGCAGCAGCAATATATAGAAAACTAACTTCCAATGAATGTTATAACTCCAGAGCGAAAAATGAGCCTCCATTGTGCAGTGAGCTTGTTAATGCAAATGCTGCTTGGTACTGTTTTTTTTTTTTTTTTTGTTATCCTAAAGATATAATTTTTTATGGCTATGGTGCTCTTTGAACCAAATACTAGTTTGTATGGATGAAAATATATAATTTGAAAATTCCTAATAAAAAATACATTACAGATTGAAATTTTATATTTACTAAATGACAAATGATGTTGAGCCTATATTATTTAGAAAATAAATGATATTATTTTCATTTGTTAATACATACCTATAATCAGTTTTATCTTTGTCAAACCAGAGTAACTTTATCAAGTTTACTAGAGTAATACTTTTCTTGAATATTCTTTTCAAATTTGAGAAATTAAGAAAACCATAGTCTTCAACTTTATATAGGGAGAACTCGTTTATTTTTGGGGTCTAAAGATGCCTAGACAATATTTCCTTTTGATGAAGTTCCTCCTTTAATCATTATATGTAACAAATTCCATATCTTCAAGAATTTATCACTAGAGCCTTGTATGCACAAAGCTCCTGTTGGTGCATCAGAGTGTGGATCACACTGGCCTGTAAATTGGCCAATGAGGTTGGAGACACCACCTTATTGGTTGAACTACTCTCAGGCAGGTGTTTATGGAAGAACTGCTCCTGTGGAATTCGCTGCTGACTCTAGGCACTGGAAAAGCGTTCTTTCCCACTCATATATGGATGGAATTGATATCACTTGGTCTTTAGTAAGAAATGCCATGGACATGAGAGCTGTTTATGGAGGGTAAGACATTCTTCATTCTTCTGTATATTCTGATTCCCACGAACCCTATAATCCCCCGGTGATCCCTCTTCCTTCAAAAACTCTTGTTGCATTTCTTCCTTGTATGCATTATGGCTTTTCGCTGTGTCCAAAATATCTAAAATTCTAAATTTGTTGAGATCAACTGCTCTGTAGTAAAGTTCTTTCTTTCTACATAAAAATGTTTCTTCAAGTAGATCATTACGCCTACAAAACACCAATGCTCTTCATATCTATTCCAAGAGATCACAATACTACTGCGGATGCTTTAGCTTATTACTCTGTCCCTACAAAGTCTGATCATGACTTTCACGAGGCTTCCCGTTTTTAAGGATATTTTGCATTTTGATGTACCTGGGATTAACTCCCAAAGGTTATTTTAGTTGACTTTCTGGTGTTCGCACCCTCTTCTGTTATTTAAAGAAAATAGGAGCCTTAACCTGTTCAATGCTTGCATCAAATGTGAACCAAAGCTTGAAATTGCACATGTACACTAGATATTTTGTCTTGTAGCAGTGAGTGTCTTATATTGTGTTTTGTATATGTGTCAATCAATCACTGCTGCAGAACAGGGTTTCCATGTCACTTATTTTAGGGTTTCCACGTAACTTTTTCAGGGGACGTTGAATCAAGTGACGTGGAAAACTGTACTTTTGACGTCACAAAAATAAGTGACTTGGAAAGTTAGAGTTTCCACGTCACATATTATAAATAAAGGGACGTTATTTTATACTTTTAACGTCACAATTTAACCATTCTGTGATGTGGATAAATATGAAGAAGAAGAATTTTGGTCAAATTTTTCAGGGAAACCACGTCACACATTATATAATGTGTGACGTTGTTTCTGACGTTTGAGAAACCACGTCACACATGAGAAACAACGTCACACATTATATAATGTGTGATGTTGTTTCTCAATCACATGGTTTTTTTTTAAAAAAACATCCTTTATTTTCTTTTGCTTTTCCCCATCATTATATACTTACATTGCAAATGTCACAGAAACTCTACAAATGCAGATCAATAGATATATATACATTATATACAAAATTCCTGTAATGTACAGAGCATAGTCACAAATGAAATCACCAACATAGGCTGGACCAAAGAAAATAAATCGAATCGAATGGAAGGAAATAGATCACCAGTACATAATTGTCAATTCAGATTTTTAATTAACCAACAATGAAAGGAAAAATTGAGCAATACGTTTACGAAGTGAATCAACATCTTCAACTGTAAATGAGTCGGATGTGTCATAAAACTGCACCAATAATGGATGCTATGATCAATGCAAAGTTAGATAAAACATCATATTTGAGAATGGCAAAAACGGACAAGAGGGGGGTGAATTGTGCTTAAAAGAGATTATATACAGCTTAAAAAAACACACAACAATCCTTTATATTGGTTCGGCCAACAATGCCTACGTTCAGTTCTCCAACTCCTCGTTGGGATTCACTGTACCACATGTTTTACAAAAATGGGTTCACCTGCCAACCTTTACAACAGAGCTTTAGACTTCCCTCTAAACGCTCCCCCTTACAACTTGTAAGGACACAACCCTGTTCTAAAGCCCCAAGCTTTAGAACAACCTCAAACAGTAGAGGATTTCAATTAATGAGTTCACTCAATGAACAGATTTTGATAAACACTTAGAACAAATAATCTCACTAAGAGTAATAAATACTTTGAGCTTTTGTGAGCAGAGAGTATATGGGAATATTGAATGCTAGTTCGTCTCTGTGTGTATGTGAGTAAGTGAGTGACTAACTTTTCATAAATGTTCAAGTCTTGATAATCATAACTCTTCACAGCTTGCCTTTTCTTTTAGCTTCAAGAGGCCGTTTGAAATTAGTCGTTTGGAATTCTTAGCCGTTGGCAATTAATGCTGTTCTTCATCTTAGTCAACTTTGTTCTCTTGCTTCAACTAATCTTGCAGAGGATGAACTAAGAGAGATAGGGACTGTGAGTAACGATCACCTGCAATATTGTACTTGCATAGCATCTTTTTCAGTAGCGCTAGCACCCTTTGCTATCGCTAGCTTAATAGTGTAATTCCTGCACTTAGCTGTTAGCTAAACAATTATTCATGTGAAGCACAGTAGGTGTTATTGCTAGTGTATTTCATTAGTTCAATGTTCAAAGACAATGTATTAGCTATCTGATTATCTATGTTATTTCAGCAAGTATTTGTCTATCGATAGCTAATCATGTTATCGCTAGCAACTATGTTATCGCTAGTTATCTTATTAACTCATATGCCATCTGAATGTCCAAGTTATTTCAAAAAGTATTTGTCTATCGATAGCTAATCATGTTATCGCTAGTAACTATGTTATATTACTGCTAGCTGTTCTAACATTCTCCCCATTTGTGTTATCCATGTTATCTATGGGGCCTTAGCGATAGTGATATATTTGTACAGAGCTTAGCGATAGTGATCTATTGTTCTTTGCTTGCTTAGGCTAGCTCAACCCATTATATTAGCGATAGTGAAGGTCTTAGCGATAGAGATATTGACTTTTCTTCAGATTATTGCTTAGTCTTCATTAGCTATTGTTATCCTAAGCTTTCCATTTGTTAGCGATAGGTTCTAGCTTAGCGATAGTGTATCTGTTATCTATAAGATTTTACTTGTTCAATGTTAAGGTAACCTATACTCTTTTACTTAGTCATTTAGCATGATTCTTATCTCAATTCATTCTAGACTAAGTTATATGCTGATTGTTCATTTTAATTATGTTAACTATGGGTCTAGTCCTCTTCAAAACTTAAGATTCTAACAATATTTTTATGCATTAATTGTATGAATCATATAATAAGCTATAGATAAGAATTTTATACCTGTGTGAAGGATCCGGTATGGTCACTCTCAATAATGTCACACATATACTTCATAATGTAATACCCACACTCCTTATTCGTCGGTTGCTTGGGGCACTTTATAAATCACAAGATATATAGATCCCCAATTCGCTGACATTTGAAAATAGGAACTTATATTATGCTTCAAAGAGTCAAACCAAACCAGATGAAAACATAACATTTGTAAATGTTCTTAATGATGAAAAGTTGGTAAAAGGTAATAATCATACTTACTCTTCAAGAATAAGCACAAAATATATAGATCCCTGATTCGCTGATATTTGATGTATGACATAAGCCCGCATCTCATCCTCATACCTCAGCTTGTCTGCCTCGGTCTTGAAATCATCTCTCCTCACCAAGGCCAATGGACTGAAGAATCTGTATTGTCCCGTACCTAATTGGTTGCATAGTTGGTGGAAGTACTTATCGTAGAATAATTGAAATTATAAAAGAATAGAAACAAACATACATATTGTATTGACAGTGCAAAATAATTATATCTTTTCAGAATCAAAATTATCAGTATCAGCTAAGTATGAAGTGTATGCAGAATGATTCCTAAAGACTAGAGGTTTTTCGTTGTTGAATTTTGCTCCAGAGGCTGAGGTTATGTATTCTTCACCAGGTCCATCAAAAATAGAGGATTCAGAGTAGAAGAATTTGTCTTGCTCAATGGACTGAATGGGTTCAGCATGAGAGACATCTTTGGAGGCAGCCTTAGACTTGTGAAACCTCCTTTGGTATACCCATACTTTCTTCCATTGAGCAATTTCTTTTGCCAATTTCTTTCTTCTTTCTGCAGCCTCTTTCTCTGCCTTTTTCTTTGCCTCAGCAGCAGCCTTCTTTGCCTTAGCAGCAACCTCCTTCTCTTTTCTCAAGTCCTCTGCAATAGCCTTCTTTTCTTCTTTTGTCAACTTGAGAGGAGGAGCTGGCTTCTTAGGAGCCACTCGCTTGATCCTTTGCGGCTTAAGAGCCTCAGGAGAAGCCATAGGAATAACTCTGAAGGAGACCTCTTCTCTGCCTTTCCTCTTGGTCCTTTCCATTTTTGCACCATAGGGGTAGGCTTGAACAACTTGATATGGACCCTCCCACCTAGACTTGAATTTGAAGCTGACAGAACGCACAAGAGGGGGTGAATTGTGCTATTGAAAATTTAAAGCTTGGAAACACAAGACAATCTTTATACTGGTTCGGCCAACACAGTGCCTACATCCATTTCTCCAACTCCTCGTTGGGTTCTACTATACCACAGGTTTTACAACACAGGTTCACCTGCCAACCTTTACAACAGAGCTTTAGACTTTTCTTATAAACGCTCCCCCTTACAACTTGTAAGGACACAACCCTGTTCTAAAGCCCCAAGCTTTTAGAACAACCTTAAACAGTAGAGGATTTCAATTAATAAGTTCACTCAAATGAACAGATTTTGATAAACACTTAAGTACAAATAAACTCACTAAGAATAATAAAGACTTTGAGCTTTTGTGAGCAGAGAATAGATGAAAATATTAAATGCTAGTTTTCTTTGTGTGCGTGTGATTGAGTATCTCAGCAGCTACTTCATAAATGCTCAAGACTTGTTATTTATATTTCGTCACAGCCTGCCTTTTCTTTCAGCTCTAAAGAGGCCGTTTGAAATTGATCGTTGGATGCTCCTAGCCGTTGGCATTTAATGCTGTTCTTCATCTTTGTCAACTTTCTTCTCTTGCTTCATTTAATTCTTACAGAGAGTGAGCTAAGAGAAACAGAGTCTGTGAGTAACGATCACCTGCAATATTGTACTTGCATAGCAGCTTTGTCAGTAGCGCTAGCATCCTCAGCTATTGCTAGCTTCATAGTGTTAGTTTTGCACTTAGCTAAACAAGTATTTAAGTGAAGCACAGTAGGTGTTATCGCTATTGAAATTCATTAGCTCAATGTTTACAGACAAAGTATTAGCTATCAGAATGTCTAAGTTATTTCAACAAGTATTTTCCTATCGATAGCCAATCATGTTATCGCTAGCGACTATGTTATCGCTAGTTTATTTCATTAGCTCAATGGTTCAAAGGTACTCGCTATCTGAATATCTGTTATCTGAAGTATTCTGTTATCGATAGCTGATCCTGTTATCGCTAGTTATCTTTGCTAGCTGTTCTATTTTCCCTTGTGATATCCATGTCGTTTATGGGCCTTGGCGATAGAGATATAGCTTAGCGATAGTGATCTATTCTTTGCTAGCTCAACTTATTCTCTTATTGATAGTGAAGGTTTTAGCGATAGAGACATATGTCTTTTCACATTGTTGCTAAGTCTTCATTAGCTATTATCCTAAGCTTTCCATTTGTTAGTGATAGTTTCTTGGCCTAGCGATAGTGTATCTGTTATCTATAGGATTTTACTTGATCAACATTCAGATAACCTACACTCTTTTACTTAGTCATATAACATAATTCTTATCTCAATTCATTCCAGACTAAGTTGTATGCTACCAGTTCATTTTACTTATGTTATCTATGGGTTCAGTCCTCATCAAAACTTAAGATTCTAACATTCTCCCCCTTTTTGATGATGACAAAACATAAGTAAAAGCATGTACAAAGCATAGAATTGTACAGACAGATAATTATCAAAATCAACAGAAGCATGTATTGACTTTGCAAAAATAATTATATCCTTTTAGAATCAAAGCTTTACAGAATTAACTAAATATGCAGCATATACAGAATGGTTCTTAAAGACTAAGGCTCTCTCATTGTTGAATTTGGCTCCAGAGGGTGTGGTCATGTATTCTTCATCAGGATAGTCAGAATTAGAGGAATCTGAGTAGAAGCCTCTTTTTCTGCTTTCCTCTTTGCCTTAGCAGCCTCTTTTTCTGCCCTTTTCTTAGCCTCAGCAGCCTCCTTAGCCTTCTTAGCATCCTCCTTGTCTTTTCTTAAGACCTCTGCAATAGCCTTCTTATCTTCTTTTGATAGCTTGGGAGGAGGAGCTGGAGCTACTTTCTTCATCCTTTGAGCTTTAGGATCCTCAGAAGAAGTCATAGGGATAACCTTGAAGGAGACCTCTTCTCTAGCTTTCCTCTTGCTCCTTTCCCTTTTCAACCCTTCAGCTTTGCTCTTGGTTTTCTTAGCCTCAGACACTAGCATTTTCTGAATATCATCTTGAATCTGATTTCCAGTGCTAGGCTTGACTCCAATTGTGAATTCAATATTTGCTTCTGAAGGGATGACAGAGACTGGAACTGGCTCTGTCGGATTGATGCTGAGAGGAATGCCATGCTTCTGCGCAATCAGGGCTTCTTTAGCCAGAAGGTCTTCTTCTGAAGCCTGAGGATCTTGAGCTTAAACTTGAGGAGGAGGAGACCTATGGGCCTCAGATTCCATATAGCTGCGAGCTATGTCTCTGATTGCTTCCTCAATTTCCTCAGTATCTTCAAGAACAGCATCCTTAAATGTCGGATTATTCTCCCCCTTTTTGTCATCATCACCAGGGGTAAGTGTTTGCGCAAGGATGGGAGAAGAGATAGTAGGGATAGTGGGGATAGGAATACTATCGCTAAGAGAGGGAGTAGCGATAGGGGTTGGTGTTTGGGCAAGGATTGGTGAATGGTGGCTGGCGCTGGGGGAGGAGTGAGTGATAGGAGTTTCATGAGTGGTTGGGATTTGGGTGTGGTGGCTATCGCTAGGGGATGGGTTAGCAATAGGGGTTTCTAGAGGTGTTGGGACTTGGGTGGTATTTTAATTTGGAGAAGGGGGTTGGCTGTGTTGAGAGGGAGGAGAGAAGTGATTTTGAGAGTGGAGGGGTGAGGAAGAATGGTTGAAGAGCACCAACTATCTTTCGAGTGTGTGTGCGGTGTAGCGCGCCCTTGGGTCCGCCCTTCAAGAAAATAAGAACCAAGGGGATAGTGGAAGTTAACCCTCGGGTCTCGTTCGCTTGAGGAGCCTAACGCAAAAGGTGTCCTAGTAGCTAAGATGCAAACTAACAAAAGTGGATAAAAATATTGTATTTGGTTTTTGATTTAGAAAAGATGCAAAAGGTATGATATGTTCAAAAGTAAAATAAAGATAAGATAAAAGTGAGATTTGGAGGGGGGTGAAATGGAATCATTCTTGATAAATGGAAACCTTGGGATTCATTGCTTCTAAAGATTTTCAAGGAGTTTTTGTTGATTTTCGAAAGACCCCTAGAAGAACCCCTCTAAGCTAGGCTTAGGTTAACTTAACTAATGCCGGAACCTCGCACATTACTTAATTTAACCTAAGTTGATTAAGTTCAAAATTAATATGAATTTGCTAATCGTAAGCGGCTCCTAATCCAACAACCGGGACCCCGAATTGCCACTTAATTAATCCTAGAGTTTAATCGATTATTGGAACCCCACATAATAAATCAAGACTCTAGGATTGAAGTCCAATGCCACTCATGCAATTTAACAAATTCAAGAACTAACTAATCATGCAAGACTTTAAATCCACAACTTGGGCCACCCCACAATTGCACTTAATTTCTCAAATAACCCTAACTCATTGATGGTCACCCAAACAAAGATTAAGGTTGAAAAGAGTAATTACCCAATGTCTAAACACAATTAATTAATTCCTATGCCATTCCATTCATGCAAAACCACTTAACATTTCTAATCCACTAACCAAGCCACCTTGAGTTAGCACAAGATATTCACAAAGAGAATAACAAAATCATGAACCCATAAATTTCATCAAACTCAAAGTTAATATAGCACATTGTCAAGTATTCAACAAGAAAGAAACAACATAAAATAGTTTCCAACCCTTATACAACATAAAGAAATGAAGAACATAACCAAATGTCATAAATATACTCCTAGAATCCTAGAAAAGCATAAATAATACAAGAGGAAGAAGGATTAGAACTAAAACTCCCCTATTCAAGCTTCAAGCTCATCCCTTGGCTCCCACACTACTACAAAAAACATTATTTACGTCCCCATTTCACGTCTCTTTTTTAATTATGAGATGTAGAAAAAAGGCGGTGGCAAAATTGTAAATATGTGAAAAAGTTTCAACGTCTCTTTTTTAAATATGAGACGTAGATTCTATCAAAAAATGGGCGGGAAGACGAAAAAGTGAAAAAAAGGAAGGCGGGAAGTAGTTTCCACGTCTCATAAATTATATGAGACGTGGAAATTGGCTTTCCACGTCTCACAAATTTTGTGAGATGTGGAAAGTAGGCCAATTAAGAGCTTTCCACGTCTCACAAATTTTGTGAGACATAGAAACTCTTTAATATTAAAAAAAAAGGTTTTTCACGTCTCACAAAATATGTGAGACGTGAAAAAGAGCTTTCTATGTCTCAAAAATTTAGTGAGTTTCACGTCTCACATATTTTGTGAGACGTAGAAACTCTCTAATATTAAAAAAAAGGTTTTTCACGTCTCACATATAAATGTGAGACGTGAAAAAGAGGTTTCTACGTCTCACAAATTTTGTGAGACATAGAAACTCTTTAATATTAAAAAAATAAACGTTTTCCACGTCTCACATCATATGTGAGACGTGAAAAAGAGGTTTCTACGTCTCACAAATTTAGTGAGACGCAGAAACTCTCCAATGTTGAAAAAAAAAATTCATATTAGCTGCTTTTTGTAAGGGAACCACCGTCGCCCCTCCTAACCCTCCAACTGCAAACCCTAATCCCTCTTAGCCGCTTCTCAAGCTCAAGGTCATCTCAAGCTCAAGCTAGCTTTCTCTCTCGATTCCTCTCTCTCGTGTGCTCCTCACAATCGGTGACTGGCAGCAACACTCTCTCAAGCTCGCTCACGGCATCGTTTCCCTCTCTTTTGCTCTCTCTCAAGCTCGCTCACGGCAAGAAGAAAATGGTGAGCCTCCTCTGGATGCTGCTGTAGCCGGATTCACTGGTTTCGTTGCTAACCACTTTCTCACTCACACCAAGTAATGCGACCATAATCACGACGACCCTGGGCAAACATTTGAGAATGATAACCCTATCTCTCAGCCTTCCGGATTTGGATCCGAACCCTGGGCCAACATTTGAGAATGATAACCCTATCTCTGAGGTAACATGGGCTTCGAAAGAAACCCTTGCTCATGCGCCGACAGTCTAAGGGCAGAGTCAAAATTGCATAGAAGGAGCAGGGATATGAGCAGAGTAAGGATGGGAAGCGATTCTCTTTTTGCTTGAAGAAGAGGAAGACCGTTAAGAATCTAGCGGGCAAAACTGGGTTTTGTTCTTCTAAAGGTATGGTTATTCTTTCCCCCATCGATGATTATGAATGATGTATGTTTATGCTAGCATACCACAGTGATTTGCTAGAATTTTTCGCTTTCAACATTTTTGCTCTTCCTTTTAAAATTTGAATTCCTTGTCTGTTGTGAATCTTTGGTTTTTGGTTCAATCCTTTTCTTCATTGAAACCAGATGTTTTGTACGTGATTGATTGTTGGAAGCAGAAAACCATCTCGTAAATTATATATAATTGTAGAATTTTCAAATGGCCCAGTTTGTAGGCAGCTGTATTGTAACTCATGCTTGCAGCTTATTGCTGTTTTTTCTCTCTCTTTAATTTGGTACTTTTAGGTTATTTGGAATCACCGAGACATGTGGCTTTGTTCTTTTAAACATGTGGCTTTGTTTACTATTTGATTACTTGCTTACTGTTCTCAAACTTGAAATTAAAAAGAATATAATGATTACTTACAAGTTATAACGCAATGGTTAAATCATAGAATCATATGCTTGAATGGTGCTATGATTTGTGCTGTTTATAGTTTGATTAACAATATCACAATTGTGCTAAAGATACTTCATTTTGAGTATCACTTGTAGTAGAGAACTAGAGATGACTTTCTGTATTTGTTACTATTTGCATTATTTAGTGCTAACTACTTTCCTGTATCTCATATTGTTGTATTACAGTGTGAATTGGATTGCTATTTGTGATCGCTGGATTTGGAGGAAGTTTGCTTTCTGCTCTATTCATTCAGTCCAACATCTCTGTGGGTGCCCCTGGGGCTCTTTTTGGATTGCTGGGAGCCATGCTTTCTGAACTCATTACTAATTGGTCTATGTATGATAATAAGGTGGTCATAAAATTTCTCCTATTTGAAATCTGATAGCCTGAAAAGGAAAATTTCTGTGTTTATATCCTACACATTATATTCTAATATTCTAAAATTTGCAGTTTGCAGCACTTTTCACTCTTGTGATCATTGTTGCAGTCAATCTAGCTATAGGGATCCTCCCACATGTGGACAACTTTGCTCATATTGGAGGATTTATTATAGGATTTCTTCTTGGATTTGTGTTTCTGATCCGTCCTCAGTTTGGCTGGGTTAAGCAAATATATTCTTCTCCTGATTACTCTTCTGGCCAGTTAGATCTAAGTTCAAAAAATACCAGTGCATCTTATGGATCCTCTCTCTGATCCTTGTTATTGCTGGGTTAGTCTCTGAAGTATAGTTTTGCTCTTTCTGAGATATATTGCACTAACTAGCCTATGTGTAAAAGGAGATATTTCTCGAGGCTTAACCCAATTGGGAGGGTAACATTTTGAATGGCCAACTTGACAGAATTATATTGTCATTTTAGTATTTTACATTTGTGTTCTGTTTTAGAGATTGAGCTATTATTATATTGTATATTTGACAGAATTACTGTTGGCGTTATTGCACTTCTCCATGGTGTTGATGCCAATTATCATTGTTCATTGTTCTTTCTATGTATCCTCTCATTCTCTTATTCAGTTTAATATGCAACGTTAGCTCCTTTCCTCATGCGCCTTTCATTTGTCAATTCTTCCCCTTTCTTTATATTCCATTTCCTGCTTACTTTACTTCCACTGATCACATTCTTCACTAGTCGAAATTACATTTTTCTTTTGTCTTCCTAAGGCCTATTGGTGGTGCTTAACAAAAGCAATGGCTATGAGACTTAGCATGCAACGCTGGGGGGAGAATGGCTAACATGAAGAGGACATTGAGTGGGATGATGAAAACCCTGATATGCATAGAGGACAGTGAGTGGGATCTTTTCAAGCTATGGACACTCTTAATGGGAAGCTTTTATGTTAAGATTTATAACTGTTATGGTTTATTCTATTTATTATTTTTTGCCAACCTTCTCATATTTTAAGATCAAAGTTGTATTCTAACATTTTTGTAATATTAGTTTGGCTATAAATAATAAAATTAGTTCTTTTTTTTTTTAATTTCAAGTGTTGTATTTCTATTATTCCGATAAAATATTGGGATTTTTTTGAATTGGGGTTAATCATTCTAATTAAATAAATCTTTTTAAAAAAAAAAAGACTTTCCACGTTTCTTATTGAAATAAGAGATGTGGAAAGTCCTACTTTCCAAGTCTCACATTTGAATGTGAGACGTGGAAAGTGAATTTTTTTTTTAAAAAAGTCACTTTTCACATCTCTTATTGAAATGTGAGACGTGGAAAGTCGGGACTTTCCACGTCTCACATTTGAGAAGTCCAGACTTTCCACGTCTCACTTTAAAAGTGAGACGTGGAAAGTCCCGACTTTCCACGTCTCACTTTAAAAGTGAGACGTGGAAAGTCCCGACTTTCTACGTCTCCCCCATCTACATTCCACAAAAAAAGAGACGTGAAAAGTCTAAAAAAAGAGACGTGAAAAGTGTTTTCTGTAGTAGTGCCACCACCAAGAATGGTGGAGCCTAACTGCTGTCCTCCAAGAAGAAAACACCAACAAGGAAGAAGGAAGTGGCTGCCATGAAGTTGGAGGAAGGAAAATGGAAGATGGAAGGGATGGAGATGAGAGGAAAAATGAGAGGCTAGGGTTTTGGGACTCCAAAATCTCCATAATGGGGTCCAACTTTTGTGTTTTATGTCCCCCAAGTCGGGTCAAGTGAGTGGGTAATGAGTTAGATCCGAATTGGGCCTGAAATTCGCGAACTGATATTTCTGCAGAACGCAGGCTCGCCGCGGCGAAGCTGCTTTGTTCTCTGCCTCTTGGGGTACTTTCTCCGTCTATCTCGCTGCGGCGAGGTGACCTTCAGTTCTGCCTCTTTGTTTGGCCTTTTTCTTCATTCCGGGTCCGATCTTTTGGTTCTGAGTGACCCTGCAAGTGAAAATAAGATAAAACCAAGATCAAATAGCCCTATAAATTAATTAGTACAATTAATCTACAATTATGGCTAATTACTCCTAATTTTACACTCATTTTCCTTGAGAGTTTGGGATATTCAATTTGACATTATCAGACCAAAACTTGCATCTTAATCATGTTAATTTCCTCAATTTAAGCATATAAAAGCATTACAAATCAGAGATTTGTCAATGGTGAATAGGGGAGTGAGAGTGGTGAGAATGGGAGAGGTTTGGTGATGATGTACCTGGTGAGTGAGGAGGAGCTGCCCTTTGCTTAATATTCTCTGGGACAAGGCAGAGGCATTCTTCCAAGTTCCTAACTTGTGCCTGAAGCTCTTGGATAGGTTTCATCAACTCTGCTTTCTAAGCTTCCAAGGCAAAGTTGAATTTAGTTGAGAGTCTGAAAATGATCTCTTCAACTGCTTCTCTTGAGAGAACAGAAGGCTTTGATGGAGGAGGAGGAGAAGGATAAGCCCTTTCTGATTGAGCTTCTTCTTCAACAAACTTTGGTTGAGCTGAGGAAGAAGGAGCATGAGACGCTTCGAACTGTGAGGCAGAAACACCCTCATTTGTGCCCACTGGAATGCCCATTTTCTTTAGGGTAATAGATGTGAGCTGCTTGCATTTCTTGTTCTCTCCATCCCCTAAAGATTTTATTTTTGAAAATTCCAGGATGTGAGATATAAGTTGAGGATAGGGAAGAGGAGCTTTGGTAGATTTGTCTGATAGAAACCTATGTAACTCCATGCTCACCAACTGGCCTGGATTGAGGGGAACCTTCTGAATAAGGTGAGGCAACCATGGGATGTCAATCTTGGCAAAGCTGCTGAAGTTCCCTAACTTGTGAGTCATGATCCTAGTGTAGATATAGTGGAGTATCCTGTTGATCACAGGCATATCAACTAGCTTGTTGGAGTTGGTCTCATATATCTCCTCGAGCTCTTCTTCAATATACTTCTCAGCCATATACCATTTATTGTGTTCTTCCCCAAAAATTCCCAATATCTTGTTGAAAGCCCTCCAGCCAAAAACAATGCATCTTCCTCTCACCATGGCTTCAAAAGAGATATTTAGAAGCTTTCCTTTTTTGTATTCTGGAATGGCTTTCAGACTGGAGTAGAATGTATGCAATACATCTTCGTTGTAGTCATTCTTCACACTCAACCAGTTCTTGTATGGGAGCAGCTAGGCATCCAGATCAAATCCTTGCTGCTTGAAGTATTCCAGATCTACCCAAATAGCAGCCCTGTCTAGGGTTCCCTTGTCTGCGAAGAATGCTCGTGGGGCTTCAAGGGGATCTTCCACATAGGGTACACCGGTGGAGGTTTCTGTCTGTCTTTTCGGGTTGCTTTCAGTGACGTCCTTAGAAAAGGAAACATTTCTCTGGGCATGTGACCTTTTGTTAGCGGATTGGGAAGAGGGATTAGCACTAGAGTTGATTTGTCACTAGGGTTTTTGGTTCCGGCCATTTTAGGGTTTAAGAAAAGAGGGTTTTGAAAGTGAGTAGCTTGAGTGCTTAGAGAGTAATTGGAGTATAATGGAAGATTCTGAAAGTTCATGAATGAATGAAAATGCAAATGACCTAATTTTATAAGGTCAGAGTTTACCATTAATGAAGAACATCCGCTAACATATTTTAAGTGACTTGTTATCGCTAATAAGAGCTGCTATTGCTAGTAGGCATGATCCCACGCTGAGCAAGTGACTTAGATTTATCACTCACTCCTTCCGGCTATCGGTAGCTAACTTTGCTATCGATAATACTTTTGACTTGTGATGGCAATCTTTGCTCAAACTTAGCTTTGCCCTGCATATGCTAGCAATAGTGAACCTCACTATCGATAGATCAGTCCTGCAAAACTTAAGATTTGCCACTCCGATGCCTAAGTCAGTGATTGATATATATGAATAAAATGAAATCAAATCAGGAATGAAGTCAGAAAAACTCACAATTCATTTGGATTTACCATTCCTAACTCACTTCTAATGAAGCTAAATTGGTCTGTCCCAAGAGGTTTGGTGAAGATGTCAGCAAGTTGCAGATCTATTGATATGAATTCCACCTTGGCATCCTTCTTCTGAACATGATCTCTTAGGAAGTGATGTCTCACATCAATATGCTTGGTTCTGGAATGATGAACTGGATTCTTGGCCAAGCTTATTGTGCTGGTGTTGTCACAAAGAATAGGTACTTCTGGGAATTCCAAACCCAGATCCCTTAGTTGATGCTTAAGCCATAAGACTTGAGCACAACAACTTGCTGCTGCAATATATTCAGCCTCTGTAGATGAAAGAGAGACATAATTTTGCTTCTTGCTAGCCCATGAGACCAAGCAGCCACCAAGGAATTGACATTGTCCACTTGTACTCTTTCTGTCTATCTTATAACCTGCATGGTCAGAGTCAGTATAGGCAAGAAGGTACTCTTGAGTTCCCTTGGGATACCACAGCCCAAGCTCTTGAGTTCCTTGTAAATATCGTAAAATCCTTTTTACATTTGTCAAGTGAGATTCTTTTGGATTTGCTTGATATCTAGCACACATTCCTACACTAAATTGAATATCAGGCCTACTAGCAGTTAGATAAAGTAAGGATCCTTTAATCCCTCTATAATGAGTTTGACTAACTACTTTGCCCTTGACATCTGCATCTAAGCTGGCAGAGGTACTCATGGGAGTGTCCTCATCTTTAGATAGCTCCATCCCAAACTTATTTAGAATTTCCTTACAATACTTGGTTTGGGAGATGAAGATGTCATCTTTCTTTTGCTTTATCTGCAGGCCTAGGAAGAATGTTAATTCTCCCATCTTTGACATTTCAAATTCACCCTGCATCATCTTAGCAAATTCTTCATAGAGCTTTTCATTAGTAGCGCCAAAGATAATATCATCAACATAAATTTGAACTATTAGCATGTGTTTATCTTTATGCATGATGAATAAGGTAGTATCCAATTTTCCTCTAGAAAAGCCTTTATCAAGTAGAAATGTACAAAGCCTCTCATACCAAGCTCTAGGCACTTGTTTAAGACCATAAAGAGCCCTTTTAAGTTTGTAAACATGATCAGGCTTAGAGTTGTCTTCAAAACCAGGATGTTGTTCAACATATACCTCTTCTCTGATATAGCCATTAAGAAAGGCACTCTTAACATCCAGTTGATAAAGTTTAAATTTTTTTATGGATGCAAAAGCTAGAAGAATCCTTATTGCTTCAATTCTTGCAACTGGAGCAAAGGTTTCTTCATAATTAATGCCTTCTTCTTGGTTATACCCTTTGGCAACTAATCTGGCTTTATTTTTGACAATTTGACCAGAGTCATTGATTCAACCTTTCCTAATCGCCTTGGGGGTTAAATGCAAAATATTTGTAAAACCAAGGATTGCACTACAGTGGTGTGATCCCGGATCGTCTCTCAAGGAGCCTAATGACTAACCTAGGAAACTAAATGTCATGCAAATGAAGTATAAAAGGGGTTTTGTTGGGTTTTTAATATGAAGAATGCAAAATGAGCCTAACTACAATATTTTTTTGGTCTTTTCTTTAATGATGTGGAATGGTTGGATGGATGAAGTGAAATTGATGGAATGGATCTCTTGAGTCTAGGTGAGGTGACAAACATAGGTTCAAATCATTTAGGGGTTTGATTCATCAAGTCTAGTAAGAGAAATCCCCAAGCAACCACTAGGGGTCCACTAGCCCTAATCAATGACTAATTTAGCAACCACTTTCATAGCCATTACTTAGGGTTAGTGTTAAAGTCCACTTGATGTGTGAAATACTTTGGGTCAAACACTTGTGGCTCTCATAAAAATGCAATCACAATGATTATGAATGGAAGCAATCAATTAAGTCCACTAGCAACCACTAAAATGAAATTAACTTCATACAACCACAATGTAGATAAGAATTCATAACTCAAGTGTTCAAAGCCCAAAATAAACACATATAGTTCATACACATACATATCCAAAATCTCAATCCAATACATAAATCCAAACATCTTCCAAGAGAGGTTCAAATAAACATAGAAGAAATCCTAAATACATATGTTAGAACAAAGAAAAACTTCCCCAAATGAAGAACCCATGCTTGAGACACCATCAACCCATCCTCAAGAGATGAAGAGCTCCTCAATCCAACATAGAAACTCCAAGAGGAACCCCAAGAAGAAGCCCCATCCGAAAATCCATGGAAGAAGAGGGTGGAAGAAGGTGGAAGATGAAGAAGATGGAGGTGGAAGTGGATGAGAATGAAGGAATGAAGGAAACCCTAGGAGAGGGGCTGATTTTCGAGCAGAGGGACCTTGGACAATGAAGGAGGGTCTGAAATTTATCTTATATACTCCCCCAAAAATTCCTGAAACGCACAGCAGAACACCAGATTTCGGGGCCTCGCCGTGGGCCTCGCCGTGGAGGGCCCACGGCGAGGGGCAGAGGAGAAGCATGAGAAGTGGCCTCGCCGTGGGCCTCGCCGTGGAAGGCTCACGGCGAGGGGCAGAAAAGGCTGCATAACAGGGGTCCTCGCCGTGGGCCTCGCCGTGGAAGGTCCACGGCGAGGGACAGAAAATGGCCCAGGATGAGGGGCCTCGCCGTGGGCCTCGCTGTGGGGGAGCCACGGCGAGGGGCAGAAACCCAGAATCCTTCTTTGCGCTCCGTCGGCGTTCTTGTCCGCAACTTGGCTCTTCCATTGGGTATATCCCTTCATGATCTGCACATAAAATGGACCTAAGGTAGCATCAAATGTTCTTGAAAATAGGTTAACAATAATTTATGCTAATTATGCCCAAATTGTCCTTGACTAGAATAACTTCCAACAAAGATTGCAAAAGCCAGAAATCACCCTAATTAGGTGCAATTACCCTAAGAACATGAAATAATCTACTGATTTTATCAATGAAAAGTATATAAAAATATGGTGCAATCAGTCATCAAGTTTGTTTTTGAAAACCCATTTAGTACCAACAATAGGGTAATTTCTTGGTCTAGGTACTAAATCCCAAACTTGATTCCTTTTAAATGGATTAAGTTCTTCCAGCATTGCAACTATCCAGTCCTAGTTGACAAATCCTTGGATTTGCATTGGTTTTGTATGATAAAATGAGGCAATTAACATATCTAAGATGCAATTATGGTTCAAAATGTGCTCATTTAGTATCTTATATCCTTAGGTGAAATTAGCATGAAAATGGGATTAATTTGCCATAATTGGTAGTTAATTAGAAATAATTAATTTATAGGGCATTTGATCCCTTTTCTATGGTGTGTTTACTTGTAGGATCATTGAAGAACCATGGGAGAACAAATAAAAGAAGAAAAATGTAGAAAAAAAACAGAGGAAAAGCGCCCAGGCGATCAGAATAGCGCCCAGGCGCTAAGAAGGCAGAGGCTGCGAGCGCCCAGGCGCTCAGAATAGCGCCTAGGCGATGGGGCAGACAGAGGCTACTAGCACCCAGGCACTCCGAGTAGCGCCTAGGCGCTCCTATCAGATCAGATTCGCGAATTTTGCTGTTTTTTGGGCCAACCCGGACCCATAACCAAGACCCACTCATTTTACCCGAGTTGGGGAGGATATTAGGTCAAAACTTCACTCTATTTGATAGATTTGGAGCCACCACAAACCCTAGCACTCATCTTTCTCTCATTTCTTTTCATCTCTATCTTCCATCTTCTACCTTCTTCCACCCAAATCTCCATGTCTCCTCAACCTCCACTCCTTGGTGCTGACTTTCTCATGGAGGACAGTAGCTAGGCACCCTTATTCTTGATGGTGGGAGCCATTGGATGAGCTTGAAGCTTCAAAGGGGAGTTCTTGTTCTCCCACTCTCTCTTCCTTATGTTTAAGCATGTTTCTGGGATTCTAGGGCTTGTTTCTTCATTTGGTTGTAATTTTATTCCATATCTTTGTATGAGAGTGGTGGAAACAACTTGTCTTGTTTATTTTCTTTGTATGGATGCTTGACATTGCACCTATTGACTTGAGCATATCTTATTTTTATGGGTTCATCATTTAATATATGTTTTCTTGTTAAAATCTTGTGCTAAATGAGGGTTCTTGTTTAGTGAATCATGGTGTCAAGCGTTTGTGTTTAGAAATTAGTAAGTAAATCTACTAATTACTTGAGTAACATTGGACTTCAAACTATTGGGTTCAATTTATTGGTTGGGGTTCCACCAATGACTTGGGACTAATAGGTTAATCTTGTTGCAATGCGGGGTTCCGGTTGTAGGATCAAGAGTTCCTTGCGATTAGTAGGTTTAATTGGTTTTGGATTTGTCAAATTGCATGAGTGGTATTGGACTTCAATCCTAGAGTCTTTGTTTATTATGTGGGATTCCAATAATGAATTGAAACCCTAGGATTATTTAAGTGACAATTCGGGGTTCCGGTTGTTGGATTAGGAGCCCCTTACAATTAGCAAATTCACTTTGATTTTGAACTTAATCAACTTAGGTTAAATTAAGTAATGTGCGGGGTTCCAGCGTTAATTAAGTTAACCTAAGCCTAGCCTAGAGGGGTTCCTCTAGGGGTCTTTCAAAAATCAACATGAAACTCCCTAAAAATCTTTTGAAGCAATGAATCCTAAGGTTTCCATTTATCAAGAATGATTCCATTTCCATCCCCCTCCAAATCTCACTTTTATCCTATCTTTATTTTACTTTTGAACATATCATACCTTTCGCATCTATTCTATTCACAAAAACCAAATACAATATTTTAAACCGCTTTTGTTAGTTTGCATCTTAGCTACTAGGTCATGTTTTGTGTTTAGGCTCCTCAAGCGAACGACACCCGGGGTTTATCTTCCACTATCCCCTTGGTTCTTATTTTCTTGAAGGGCAGACCCAAGGGCGCGCTACACGCACACACACTCAAAAGTGGTGCTCTTCACCAGTCAACAAGAGCTTCATCAACACAGGTTGGTTCAATTTCAGAAACAAAAGCAGAAAATTCTATTTTATTTTGTAGTTGCCTTCAGATTCTAACACCCTTTGATATTTCTCCAATTATTTGTTCAGGAGGATGGTGCTTAAGATGTCTTATGGAAGATTGAGGCTCATTGGCTTCATCTTGATCATCTTCAGCATTTTCCTCAGTATTCACTATCGATGGCTTAGGTGCTATCGATAGAGGAGGTTTTAATTTTGAAAAATCTTGATTGTCTTCAACATTTACTATCGATGGCTTTGGTGCTATCGATAGAGAAGGTCTTAAAAATTTTGAAAAATCCTCATCCTCATTAACACAATGTTGCTTTTCATGAGGGTTTTCATCAAATACTACATGCCTTGACTCTTCAATAGTTTGAGTTCTTTTATTGTAAACTCTATATGCTTTACTCCTATTTGAATAACCTATGAATATGCCAATGTCAGATTTTGGATCTAATTTACCTAAATTTACCTTCCGATTGTTGTGAATGTAGCATTTAGATCCAAAGATCCTCAGGTGACTGATGTTGGGCTTTCTTCCCTTGTAGAGCTCATATGGAGTCTTCTCCATCCCCTTTCTGATATATGCTTTATTTGAGATGTAGCATGCTGTGCTCATTGCATCAGCCCAAAACATTTGAGGCACTTGTTTCTCATTCAGCATGCTTCTTGCCATTTCTGTGAGCTCTCTATTCTTCCTCTCAACAACACCATTTTGCTGAGGAGTACGTGAGGCAGAGAAGTTGTGTTCAATACCATTTTCATCACACAGCTCCATGAACTCCTTGTTCTCAAAGTCTCCTCCATGATCAGTCCTTATTGCTACAATCTTGGTGCCTTTTTCATTCTGCAATTTCTTAGCAAGCACACAAAAGGCATCAAAAGTTTCATGCTTTGAGGAAAGAAACATTGTCCAAGTAAACCTTGAATAGTCATCCACAACTACAAGAGTGTATAGACTTCCACCTAGACTTTTCACTCTTGCAGGCCCAACTAAATCCATGTGGATTAGTTCCAACGACCTATTCGTGGAAACTGTCTTCTTGGTTTTAAACGAACACTTTGTTTGTTTACCCCTTTGGCAAGATTCACAAATTAAATCATGCTTAGTTCTAAAACTAGGAATCCCTATGACTAGCTCCTTTTTAACTAGCTTATCAAGTTGAGTAAAATTCACATGAGCTAGCCTCTTATGCCATAGCCAACAAGTTTCATCATTTGAAATAAAACATTTTTCTTCAAGTTGTTGGCATAAATCTAAAGTGTATAAATCACCATTTCTATTTGCTTTTAGCTTACACTTAAGATTAGTTTTATTTAGATCTAAATCCTTTTTTTCAACATGATTTGACCTTTGTCGAAATGGTGCGCCTCGGGGTCAAATGCAAGAAAATATGTGAAACCAAGGCTTGAGCAAAGTGGCTCAACCTCAGGTCGTCTCTCAAAGGAGTCAAATTATTTTGATACCTAGACTAACCTAAATGCATGAAGAAAGCGATTAAAACCGGGGTTTTGTCATTGAAATGATGTTTTTGATAGTTTTGAGTTAAGAAATGTAAATTGACTTGTTTTTTGCTTTTTAGATTTAGGAAAGCAAAGAAAAGTAGTTTGAAAACTCTTTAATGGTATGGGTTCTTGGTGAAAACTTTGCAATCTTCGTAGCTTCTCAAATGAATTGGAAGTTCAAAATCCAAGACCGAATGTTAAAAACCAAAGGCAATCGCCTAAGTCCAATTGACCTAGTTACTAATGCACAATTAGTCAACTAGGCAATTGTTAGAAAATCGCTTGGTAGTGAAAACCCTTGACAACACACAATGAGTCTCCTCTTGAAGGTATAATTTGACCCTTCAAGAATGGACCTAGTGTCTAATGCTAAATGCAAGAAGAAAATGCATTAATCCAATCTAGCGATCCAAAGTAGATAATCAATGCTACCACATCAAATTGCATTATGCCAAGTGATTAACACTAAAGTTTATGCATATAAAAGCAATCGCTAAATTACATACATAACCCAAAGGAAATCTACCTCTAAAAATAGAAATCATAGTATCTCATGTTCCAAGATTACATATCAAGAAGAAACAATTAGGAATCTACATCAATTACATAATCTAGAAACAAAAGAAGCAAGAGAACTCCCCTAATAAAGCATTGAAGCTCTAATTGCATTGTTGCCACTAAGGAACCCCAATTACTCTAGCCAATCATCCTCTTGAGCCCACAATTAATGAATTGACCTTCTTGCTCCATGAGAGGTGAATGAGCAGATGGAAAATGGAGATGGTGAAGGAGATTAATGAGCTATGCGTGGAAGAGAAAGAGAGGAATGGGTGATGCGTCAAATGGGATGAAGGGGGCGATGAATGGATGTGTGTATGCGTGAGTGAAGAAGGTGGGATTAAGGCATGTGTGAGAATGTAGAAGGAACTGAATGGGAGATGTTGAAGGCGTTGGGTGAAAGAGATGGAGGAATCAATAAGATGGTGTGGCCGAATGTGATGTGGAGGAACAATGGTGGAGGCGTTAATGGTGGCTGTGTAATGATGGTGGATATGGCGTGAAAAATGGCTGAGGAAGGTGGAAACCGCCGGCCTTGTGGAAGAGATGGAGATGGTTGATGGTGATAGTGCCGACGGTGATGATGGGAGAAGTTGAGTGATGATGGTGGTGATGGTGAAGCTCTTGCGATGAAGATCGTGGCTGTTCGTGCTGTTTTCTCGGGTCTGGGCAGAATTTAGGTATAGAAGGAGCTTAGGGGCTGTTTGGTTTAAGGAAATTAAGCCCAAAATCTAAGGGTTTTTGCTAGATACCCAAATAAGCTTCCAAACGGGACCCTTACTCATTTAATCTCTATTTAAAAAAATATAGAAATGAACCCAACAATTTTTATTCCATCTTTGCCCTCCTTTAATCTCCCGAATTGCCCAACTTGTCCTTGCCCGATTGAGATATGCAGTGCAACGGGACCTAGGTGTAATTTCTGAAATTCGAGCACTAAATTGTAATTTCTGAAATTCGGGCCCATCTTTATCAAGACTTCCTACAATGACAAATTCAACCACAAATTGTAATATCCCAAGTCCAAAAATAAGAAATACATGAGTTTAAACCTTAAAATTCTCATTTAAGTACTAAAATGCAATTAACTCAATGTATTAGAATTCTAAGTGTAAAAGTGCCTGAATTGCCATGTATTAGCCTAGGACAAGTGCTAATTTACTATAATTAGTGGGTCAAAATATAAAATAATTAGGTGCAATCACAACAATAAGACATTCATTGGAATAAAAAATTACCTAGTTACCATGGTTAGTGCTTTGGCTGACACTTAGCAAGTTATGGTAGAGACCATCCACTAGGTATACATCTTTGACAGGACCAACTTCTCCAACCCCAGTGATCTTTCCACTTTGATTTCCTCTAAAGCTGACTTTGGCTCCATCCTTTATCACTAGATTGTTGAACTTGTTGTTGTCACCAGTCATATGCCTTGAGCATCCACTATCAATGTACCACTTTCCTTTATTGGATGCTTTAAGGCACACTTGTACAAACTAGACAGATTTAGGTACCCAAACTTTCTTGGGTCCTTTAGGATTAGTCTTGACCTCTGGGTTTGTAAAAACTTTAGGCACATAGGTTCCTTTAGGAACCCACTTATATGACCCACTAATTTCATATTTCCTTGGATTACAGCTAGATTGAGTATGGCCCTTTTTGTTACAATAATTACAAAAACTATAAGGTGAAGAGTATTCAGAAGATTTTCTAAAATATTTTAAATAAGGCTTCACCTTGGGTTCTACCCATTTCTTTGAAACTTTTTGTTTTTGCTCATAACCAATGCCAGTTTTGTTTCTAAAATTAGCATCTCTAAGCCTTTTTTAAACTTTTCTAGAGCATTTGAAAGCTTTTCTTTCTCCTTCAACAAGTTTTCATAGCTAGAACAACTGTCAAAATTTGTTGTAGGAGGATTAGCTATCGATGGAGGACTAGCTATCGATAGCTCAACTCTTGGAGTTTGCGATAGCTTCCCTTCTATCGATAGAGAAGAGGGAACTTTTAATGTAGAAGAAGAAATATTTTTCTTAAGTTCCTTGTTTTCTTTTCTCAAACCTACAACTTCTTTAGTAAGCTTAGTTAGCTCTGTATGCATTTCATTATACATGCTTTGAAGTTCAGAATAGGTAGGTTCAGAATCATATACCTCAGTGTCACTTAGCTCCTCTTGAGCAACCAGGCAGAGGTTTGCACATTCTTCATTATCGCTAGCTTCTTCATCTGAGCTCTCGCCCCAGATGGATGATATATAGGCTTTCTTCCTTCCAAAGGACTTCTCCTTCTTTTTCTCCTTTTCCTTGAATCTTTGAAGTCTTGGGCACTCTGCTTTGAAATGACCAGGCTTCTTACATTCAAAGCATACATGGAATTTATCCTTCTGAGAGTCCTTTCTGAAGCCAGGACCATCTTTCTGCAACCTTCCTCTTCTCCTGAAGGATTTCTTAAATTTTCTGACCATGAGGGCCATATCTTCATCATCATCTTCTTCATTTCTTTCAGATACAGCAAGAGCAAGGGACTTTTTTTTAGGATTTCCCTGAGCTATCAAGGTTGGTTCATACTTAGCAAGACTATCAAACAAGGCAGTGATGGACTTGGTTGATTCTCCTTGCATTTCTTGAATGGCAGTGACCTTCATGAGCCAATCACCCTTTAACACTTTTAGTATCTTGCTGACTTGCTCTTTCTCTGGAATTTTTCTTCCTAGAGCAGCAAGATTGTTGATGAGATGAGTGAATATGATCTCTAGATCTCTTATCTTCTCACCATCTATCATTTCAAATTTGTGAAACTCCTCAACAAGCATTTCCACTCTTCTATCTTTTACTCCTGAGGTTCCTTCATGAGCTACTTGCAGAGCTTCCCATATTTCTTTAGCAGTGTTCAAGTGGCTGACTCTGAAAAACTCTGTTTGACTAAGAATACTTTGAATCATGAGAATTGCCTTGCTGTTCAACTCTATATCAGCAATGTCATCATGAGTAAATTCACTTTCACTCTTAGGATTGCCTAAAATATTTTTAGGCACAATACCAGGGGGTTTGTTAATGGAACTTCCTTGTTCTATAATCTTCCATAACCTATACCCATTGGCCTTGATGTAGATCTTCATTTTGAGTTTCCAAAAGGTATAATATTTTCCATCAAAACCAGGGGGTTTGTTAATGGAACTTCCTTCAGGTAGAATATTCTCGAACGATGCCATCTAGATCTTTTCTTCTCAGACTCGTTGGAATCAAAAAGAGAAGACCCGCTCTGATACCAAATGAAGATGGCAGAACGCATAAGAGGGGGGTGAATTGTGCTATTGAAAACTTAAAGCTTGGAAACACAAGACAATCTTTATACTGGTTCGGCCAACACAATGCCTACGTCTAGTTCTCTAACTCCTCGTTGGGTTCCACTATACCACAGGTTTTACAACACAGGTTCACCTACCAACCTTTACAACAGAGATTTAGACTTTTCTTCTAAATGCTCCCCCTTACAACTTGTAAGGACACAACCCTATTCTAAAGCCCCAAGCTTTTAGAACAACCTCAAACAGTAGAGGATTTCAATTAATAAGTTCACTCAAACGAACAGATTTTGATAAACACTTAAGTACAAATAAACTCACTAAGAATAATAAAGACTTTGAGCTTTTGTGAGCAGAGAATAGATGAAAATATTAAATGCTAGTTTTCTCTGTGTGCGTATGATTGAGTATCTCAGCAGCTACTTCATAAATGCTCAAGATTTGTTATTTATATCTCGTCACAGCATGCCTTTTCTTTCAGCTCTTAAGAGGCCGTTTGAAATTGATCGTTGGATGCTCCTAGCCGTTGGCATTTAATGCTGTTCTTCATCTTTGTCAACTTTCTTCTCTTGCTTCATTTAATTCTTACAGAGAGTGAGCTAAGAGAAACAGATTCTGTGAGTAACGATCACCTGCAACATTGTACTTGCATAGCAGCTTTATCAGTAGCGCTAGCATCCTCAATTATAGCTAGCTTCATAGTGTTAGTTCTGCACTCAGCTAAACAAGTATTTAAGTGAAGCACAGTAGGTGTTATCGCTATTGAAATTCATTAGCTCAATGTTTACAGACAATGTATTAGCTATTAGAATGTCTAAGTTATTTCAACAAGTATTTTCCTATCGATAGCCAATCATGTTATTGCTAGTGACTATGTTATCGCTAGTTCATTTCATTAGCTCAATGGTTCAAAGGCACTCGCTATCTGAATGTCTGTTATCTGAAGTATTCTGTTATCGATAACTGATCCTGTTATCGCTAGTTATCTTTGTTAGCTGTTCTATTTTCCCTTGTGATATCCATGTCGTTTATGGGCCTTAGCGATAGAGATATAGCTTAGCGATAGTGATATATTCTTTGCTAGCTCAAGTTATTCTCTTATCAATAGTGAAGGTTTTAGCGATAGAGACATATGCCTTTTCACATTGTTGCTAAGTCTTCATTAGCTATTATCCTAAGCTTTCCATTTGTTAGCGATAGGTTTTTGGCCTAGCGATAGTGTATCTGTTATCTATAGCATTTTAATTGTTCAATGTTAAGATAACCTACACTCTTTTACTTAGTCATATAATATGATTCTTATCTCAATTCATTCCAGACTAAGTTGTATGCTACCATTTCATTTTACTTATGTTATCTATGGGTTCAGTCCTCATTAAAACTTAAGATTCTAACAGAATTTTCCTAGTAGGAGCTTACGTCTCGCCTTAAACAACATCACCTTGTCCCCTTCCTTAAAGTTCTTCTTCATGATGTGTTTATCATGTATCATCATCAACCGATCCTTGTAGATGAGTTCATTTTCATAGGCGTGCAACCGCAATTCCTCGAGCTCTTAGAGTTGCATCATCCGATTGGTCAAGGAAGACTTCAAATCGGCATTGCAAGCTTTGATAGCCCAGTAAGACTTGTGCTCTGTAACGTCCCAATTTTTATTAGCTTGGAAATTACATTTTATAGGCATTAATTTAAAGCATGAGGAAGTTTAAGTATTTGTTGATAATCTTCCCTAAGAATTCTCATAAAACATTAAGAAGAATTTATAATAATTAAGTAGAATTTTGCATGGTATTATTTGCTAAGAAACCCATCTAGTTTGAGATTGGGCTTAGAAAATGGACTAGAGAAAGACCTTAGCCCATTATTTGCTTAGAAACCCATCTAGTTTAAGATTGGGCTTAGAAAATGGACTAAGACCTTAGCCCATTATTTGCTTAGAAACCCATCTAGTTTAAGATTGGGCTTAGAAAATGGACTAAGACCTTAGCCCATGAGAAATAGTAATTTCTCCTTGTGGAGCCTAGGTTGGCACCACATGTCATGAAGAAGGAATTATGTTGCAAATAATAAATAAATAAATAAGGAATTGTAAGCATAAAATTATATTAAAGAAAAGAAAGCATGAGTGGAGCATTAGGTAAGGGAAAGAAAAGCAAGAAAAGAAAAGAAAGCATGAGTGGAGCATTAGGTAAAGAAAAGAAAGAAAAGAAAGCATGAGTGGAGCATTAGGTAAGGGAAAGAAAAGCAAGAAAAGAAAAGAAAGCATGAGTGGAGCATTAGGTAAAGAAAAGAAAGGAAAAGAAAGCATGAGTGGAGCATTAGGTAGGATAAAGTGCAAGAGAAGTCTCAATTCTATTGGATGATGTGTGAAGTGGCTTGGGGTGATCTTTGCCCTCATTTCCCCTATAAATAGGACCTCTTCCATCCCCTTTCTACACACCAAAATTCGTAGCCCCAAAGAAAGTGAGAGAAAGAGGAGTGTTCTTGAGTGTTTTTGAGTGTTCTTGGGTGTTCTTGATGAGCCTTGAAGGTTAGGACTCCAAGAGAAATTGTAAAGCTTTAAAGTAGTACTTACTCTCTTACATTTCCAGCATTGTTTCAATATTGTGATGTGGTATTTGGCTGCCTTGATGAATCATGTTTGAAGTGATTATGTGTTTCTTATAATGCTATGGCCATATGTTATTATTTAAGAACATAAATGCTCACATGTATAAGTTATTGGTATTGCCATATCTTGTCCAATGTTAAACTTGCATGGTTGTTTGTTGAGTATTGTGCTGCTGAGATTTTCCCCAAAATCTCACCCCCCCAAATCTAAACCATTTTAGGAGCAAGTTCATCAAAGGAGAAAGAGAAGAAGCTAGCCTAGTCAAGATGAAGAATTCAATGTTCTTGTTTTTGTTATGCATCTTTGAACTCATGATAAATCTGTAATATTGTTGGGATGCTTTTGATTATGCTATTATTATGTTATCCTTTTGGATTTATGTATGTATATGGTCATTCTTGGCCATTGAGAACAAGTTTTAATTCATGCAAATGAAATGCTGTTTTTTCTGGGTTCCATTCTGTGCAATGTCTATTGTTGAAATTATTCGAGATAGAAGATGAATTCCTTTAGCTTTGGAATTTTTATGTAAAATAATAGACATGTAGGGCTTTTTGGAAACCCAAAAACGAAGTAAATTGGAGTTATGTAGCTTAATCTAAAAATCACGCAAGAAGGCCAATATTTCTGGGCGTGAAAACGAAGGCAGGTTTGGAAAATCAAATATCTGTATCACCTGGGTTGATGCATATTATGTTTGATATTTTTCCCAGAAAGAGGACCCTTCAGGATTTAATTTGAGACTTGAACCAAGTCAAAACCAGTTTTCTACAATTAGTTATGATTTTTCAAAGTTGCTGGAAAAGTTCCGCATTTTCAGCATTTTTCCAGAAATAAAGAAAAGTTTTAAAAATTGTGGTTTTGATGTTCTAAGTCCCATATGAGCTTGAATATGATTCCCAAAGATTATTAAGCTTGGGAATGAGTCCTAGAAGTAGGTGTTACACTTTTTGGTATCAGAGCAATGGTTCTGGAAAACTTAGAAATCGAACATATCTCTTAGAACCCTTAATAAGTGACTTAGTCATATTATCCTCTAGAGTTCATAGCAAGCTTTGGGGTTATACTTTCAGGATTATCAAATATGACATCCGAAAGTAATATTGGCTCAACCCAAGGATATGAATCGGAAAATGACTCGATAGAAAGTATTGGCTACCTAGAGCAATTCCGACCATCCATAAAAAGGGTTAGAAGAGTATCGGCGCATAGGACATGGCCGGAAGGAATTGGAAGTCATAACCAAGCTAGAGCTAGGCAAGGTTTAGGTGGTTGGATAATTGAGGATGAGGAGATGATGTAGCCTCAAGAGCTTCACTCAAGGGAGAGCATTAGAAGAAATGATGAAGTAGATGACGAATGGGCGTATGCAAGGTCTTTAATTGAACAAGGACGCATGATTCCTAGAGCAACTCAAGAAGCCATGATAAGGGCAGGTTATGGGCAGAGGCTTGACCCATTAAGCGGAAAAGCAAGCTCTCAAGAAGAAAGAGGCCCGAACCTATCTCTAGGAGGATGATCGCCCATAGTAGCTCTCAATGAAAGGAGGGAAGCACTCCCAACTGCCGAAGAATGGACAAGGATGAATGCCGGACTTGGTTATATGCTTCCAGAAGAAGAAGAAGAGGACCCCATAGAGTATGAGCTTGAAGAGGAGGAAGAAAGAGCCAATGGGAGTTGAGATGCTAGCTTGTAAGTTAAAGAATTTTTGGAAGGTCCCCTCATTGGAGAATGATAAGGAGGCATCATCTTCAAAGCTGATCAAAGAATGTGATCCAGGAGAGGATAGTGTCCAATTTGATATGGTAGTATCAAGCTAGTTAGTCTTAGTCTTAGGTAGTATGATGAAATGAAAAGTTCCTTTCTTATTTGCCAAAAGTTATGTTTAAAGAATATGTTTAAGAGAAGTTATGTTTAAAATTTGCGCTAAGAAAAATAATTCCTCTACGCAGATAATCAACCCCTTAAGAGTTAAGAGATGGTGAATACTAGGAGAACACCGAATCATAGGGATCGTGGAAACGATGAGAGGCCTCCAAATGACCCTATGGGAATAATGTTGAAACGCTTAGATCAACAGCAGAGATTGATTGAGCAACTGCAAGAGGATCTGGCAAGAGAAAGGCAAGAGCGAGAGCAAGGCGCCAATGGAATTCAACAGCCTGAGATCGTAGTTAATCAAGAGGGCTAGCTTATTGCAAAGTTTTGCAAGCATCATCCGCCATCATTTGACGGAACATTCAATGTTCAAAATGCTGAAGACTGGGTCATGAGACTTGAGAAGATTTTCAAAGTCTTAAACTGTAGTTCAGAGATAAGAGCTCAAATGGCAATTTTCAAGTTGGAAAAAGAAGCTGATCGTTGGTGGAGGAATACGGAGATGATCTTGAGAGCAAGAGGAATTGCCATCACTTGGGAAGTGTTCATGGAGCAGTTCAATGAGAAGTATTTTCCAAGGTCTGTTCGGGATCAAAAGGAAGCAGAATTCCTCACGCTTTGTCAAGGAAATAGCGAGCCATTTGATGAGTACTTGGCCAAGCATATTAGTCTGTCAAGGTATTCAACTTATCTGCAGCAAGTTGATGATGAAAGGTGGAATACAGAGAAGCTGGAAAGAGGATTAACTTCGATTATGAAAGAGAGAGTTGCCCCAATGCAGATACGAACCTTTAACAAGCTAGTTGAGGTTTGTAGGATTACTGAGTATAGCTTGAATCATCGAGGAGCAAGTCAGGAGCACTCGAAGATGGGTAAGCAAGCTGAGGAGGGAACTTCCAATTGGAAGAAAGGAAAGAAGCCTTGGAGTAAGAAGTTTAAGAAGTCAGGCCGTCAAGGAGAAACTAATGGACACAAGGGTCCAATAGTTTCGGGATGCAGTCAGTGTGGCAAGAACCATGGTGACAGACCATGTTTAGCTGGGAAGAATGTCTGCTACAAGTGTGGTAAGCCTGGACATTATGCAAGAGAGTGCAATCAGGAGGAAGGCAGCTCTAGACCTCAAGTTCAAGGAAGGGTTTATGCATTAACCCATAATGAAGCTCTCCAGTCACCAGAGATGATACAAGGTATGATCAAGATCAATCAATTCCTTGTAAATGCATTGTTTGATTCGGGTGCTAGTCATTCGTTCATATCATATGATTGTGCTTGGAGACTAGGTCTAGAAATTTGTAGACTGCCTTATGACTTAAATGTTACCACGCCAACAGAAGCAAAGGTTAGGACCTCCTGTGTTTGCTTAGGATGCATAGTCCAGTACAAACACTGCAGTAGCACACTAGACTTAATATGCTTGCCATTCCCTGACATAGATGTAGTCATTGGATTGAACTGGATGGCTACGAATAGTATACTCCTTGATTGTAAGAAAAAGACAATCATCACTCCCCCTCGTAAGATAGAGAATCCTAGCAAGATTAAGTTAAATTTCATAACTACCTCAAGGACAGAGGGATGTTTAGAAGGACGATGCCAAGGATTCATAGTATTTTTCTCAGTACAAGTAGATGAAGAAGAGAAGATTAAAGATGTCCCTGTGATAAGGGAATTTCCTGACATTTTCCCTAAGGAGATAAGCGGAATTCCGCCTCAACGGGAATTAGAGTTCACAATCGATATTGTGCCAGGAGCAAGGCCAATATCAAAGGCACCTTATCGGATGGCTCCAAGCGAGATGGCTGAGCTGAAAGCACAAATCGAAGAGCTGTTGGACAGGGGTTTGATCAGGCCAAGCGTATCCCCTTGGGGTGCTCCAGTGCTATTTGTTAAGAAGAAGGATGGGAGCCTTAGATTGTGTATAGATTACAGGGAGCTTAACAAAGTGACAATTAAGAATAAGTATCCCTTGCCAAGAATAGATGATTTATTGGATCAATTAGCCGGTGCTAAGATTTTCTCCAAGATAGATCTTAGATCAGGATATCATCAGTTAAGAGTGAAAGCTGAAGATATTCCTAAGACGGCATTCAGGACAAGATATGGGCATTATGAGTTCCTAGTGATGCCATTTGGATTGACCAACGCACCTGCTATATTCATGGATTACATGAATAGGATCTTCAGGCAGCATTTGGATCAGTTTGTTGTAGTCTTCATTGACGATATCCTAGTCTACTCCAAATCAGCCGAGGAGCATTAAAGGCACTTGAGAATTGTCTTAAGCATTCTGAGAGAGAAGAAGTTGTTCGCTAAACTTAGTAAATGTGAGTTTTGGCTCACAGAGGTCAGATTCTTAGGACATGTGATCTCTCAAGATGGAGTCGCAGTAGATCCTAGTAAGGTAGAAGCAGTCCTAGAATGGGATAGACCGAAGACAGTGACAGAGATCAGAACTTTCCTTGGTTTAGCGGGTTACTACAGAAGGTTTATTCAAGACTTTTCTCGAATTACCTTGCCAATAACGAAGCTTACAAGAAAGAACCAGCCATTCTTGTGGGACGAGAAGTGTGAGCAGGGCTTCCAGGAGCTGAAGAGAAGGCTAACCTCAACACCAGTACTCACTATCCCAGATCCATCTCAGTCCTATGTGATCTATAGTGATGCTAGCAAGCACGGATTGGGCTGTGTATTGATGCAGCAAGGAAAGGTTGTAGGGTATGCCTCTCGACAGCTGAAGACCCATGAGGAGAACTACCCTACGCATGACTTAGAGTTAGCAGCAGTAGTGTACGCTCTCAAAATATGGAGGCATTATCTATACGGAGTTCCCGTAGAGATATTCTGTGACCACAAGAGTCTCAAGTATCTATCCGATCAAAAGGAGTTGAACATGAGGCAAAGAAGATGGATGGAGCTTCTCAAGGATTATGAGTATACGTTGAAGTATCATCCAGGGAAAGCAAACGTAGTAGCTGATGCCCTTAGTAGGAAGGTTATTCAAGCTTCCAGCTTGATGATCAAAGAACAAGAGTTGCTAGAGAAGTTTAGAGATTTAAACCTAACCTATAGCGTGCAAGTTAAGAGTATGAGAATAGTGGAAACGCGCATAGGATGGGAGTTAGGAGATCAAATCAAGGAAGCGCAACTTCAAGACCCTTATGTAGAGATAATGAAAAGTAAATTAAAGAATGAAGACGCACCAGGATTCGAAATCTCAGATGATGGTATAGTAAGGTTTCAGAAGAGGATTTATATTCCTCCAAAGCCGGAACTTCGGAAGAAGATTCTTGATGAAGCGCACAAGAGCAAGTATACCATTCATCCAGGCATCACGAAGATGTACCAGGAGCTCAAAGGAATGTTTTGGTGGCCTGGCATGAAGAGGGAAGTAACTCAGTACGTTGCTCAGTGTTTGACGTGCCAGAAGGTAAAGATAGAGCATCAGAAGCAGGCAGGAACTTTGCAATCTTTGGATATCCCAGAATGGAAATGGGAAAGCATATCTATGGACTTTGTTATGGGATTACCTGTAGTTCCTTCAGGAAGTAATGCTATATGGGTAATAGTGGACCGACTAACCAAGTCAGCTCACTTTTTGCCGATCAAAGCAACCCATACCTTAGATAAGCTAGCAGAGTTGTATGTAAAGGAGGTCGTTAGATTGCATGGGGTGCCGACTAGTATCGTATCAGACAGAGATCCAAGATTTACATCTGGATTTTGGACATCATTGCAGAAGGCGATGGGTACGAGGTTAAGGTTTAGCACGGCATATCACCCGCAGACCGACGGTCAAACGGAGCGAACCATTTAGACGCTAGAAGATATGCTGCGATCGTGCGTGTTGGAGCTTAAGGGCAGCTGGGATTCACACTTACCTCTGATAGAGTTTGCTTACAATAATAGCTACCATGCGAGCATTCAAATGGCTCCATATGAGGCACTCTACGGTAGAAAGTGTAGATCTCCACTTTGTTGGACAGAGTTGAAAGAAAGAAGTATGTTAGGTCCTGAATTGGTAGATAGAACCTCTCAACAGATCGAGATGATCAAGCAAAAGCTTCAAGTAGCTCAAAGCAGGCAGAAGAGTTATGCAGACAAAAGAAGAAGGCCATTAGAGTTTGAACTCGGGGATCATGTTTTTCTAAAGGTATCTCCCACTACCGGTATAGGTAGAGTTCTTAAGTCAAGAAAGCTAAGTCCTAAGTATATAGGACCCTTCCAAATTCTTTCGAAGGTTGGTCCTGTAGCTTATAAAATAGCCTTACCTCCTAATTTAAGCAAGATTCATGATGTCTTTCATGTCTCCCAAATAAAGAAGTATCAGCCGGATCCAGCACATGTCATAGAATATGAGGACATTGCTCTCCGAGACAACTTGTCTTTTGAAGTAAGACCTGAGCGAATCATAGATTCCAAGGTCAAGCAGCTGAGGAATAAGAGCATTCCGCTAGTCAAGGTTGTCTGGAAAGGGTCATCCGCTGAAGAAGCTACGTGGGAAATGGAAGATGCTATGAAAGAAAAATATCCTGAGATATTTAGTTAAGGTATGTGTTAAATTTCGAGAACGAAATTTTTTTTTAGGAGGGTAGAAATGTAACGTCCCAATTTTTATTAGCTTGGAAATTACATTTTATAGGCATTAATTTAAAGCATGAGGAAGTTTAAGTATTTGTTGATAATCTTCCCTAAGAATTCTCATAAAACATTAAGAAGAATTTATAATAATTAAGTAGAATTTTGCATGGTATTATTTGCTAAGAAACCCATCTAGTTTGAGATTGGGCTTAGAAAATGGACTAGAGAAAGACCTTAGCCCATTATTTGCTTAGAAACCCATCTAGTTTAAGATTGGGCTTAGAAAATGGACTAAGACCTTAGCCCATTATTTGCTTAGAAACCCATCTAGTTTAAGATTGGGCTTAGAAAATGGACTAAGACCTTAGCCCATGAGAAATAGTAATTTCTCCTTGTGGAGCCTAGGTTGGCACCACATGTCATGAAGAAGGAATTATGTTGCAAATAATAAATAAATAAATAAGGAATTGTAAGCATAAAATTATATTAAAGAAAAGAAAGCATGAGTGGAGCATTAGGTAAGGGAAAGAAAAGCAAGAAAAGAAAAGAAAGCATGAGTGGAGCATTAGGTAAAGAAAAGAAAGAAAAGAAAGCATGAGTGGAGCATTAGGTAAGGGAAAGAAAAGCAAGAAAAGAAAAGAAAGCATGAGTGGAGCATTAGGTAAAGAAAAGAAAGGAAAAGAAAGCATGAGTGGAGCATTAGGTAGGATAAAGTGCAAGAGAAGTCTCAATTCTATTGGATAATGTGTGAAGTGGCTTGGGGTGATCTTTGCCCTCATTTCCCCTATAAATAGGACCTCTTCCATCCCCTTTCTACACACCAAAATTCGTAGCCCCAAAGAAAGTGAGAGAAAGAGGAGTGTTCTTGAGTGTTTTTGAGTGTTCTTGGGTGTTCTTGATGAGCCTTGAAGGTTAGGACTCCAAGAGAAATTGTAAAGCTTTAAAGTAGTACTTACTCTCTTACATTTCCAGCATTGTTTCAATATTGTGATGTGGTATTTGGCTGCCTTGATGAATCATGTTTGAAGTGATTATGTGTTTCTTATAATGCTATGGCCATATGTTATTATTTAAGAACATAAATGCTCACATGTATAAGTTATTGGTATTGCCATATCTTGTCCAATGTTAAACTTGCATGGTTGTTTGTTGAGTATTGTGCTGCTGAGATTTTCCCCAAAATCTCACCCCCCCCAAATCTAAACCATTTTAGGAGCAAGTTCATCAAAGGAGAAAGAGAAGAAGCTAGCCTAGTCAAGATGAAGAATTCAATGTTCTTGTTTTTGTTATGCATCTTTGAACTCATGATAAATCTGTAATATTGTTGGGATGCTTTTGATTATGCTATTATTATGTTATCCTTTTGGATTTATGTATGTATATGGTCATTCTTGGCCATTGAGAACAAGTTTTAATTCATGCAAATGAAATGCTGTTTTTTCTGGGTTCCATTCTGTGCAATGTCTATTGTTGAAATTATTCGAGATAGAAGATGAATTCCTTTAGCTTTGGAATTTTTATGTAAAATAATAGACATATAGGGCTTTTTGGAAACCCAAAAACGAAGTAAATTGGAGTTATGTAGCTTAATCTAAAAATCACGCAAGAAGGCCAATATTTCTGGGCGTGAAAACGAAGGCAGGTTTGGAAAATCAAATATCTGTATCACCTGGGTTGATGCATATTATGTTTGATATTTTTCCCAGAAAGAGGACCCTTCAAGATTTAATTTGAGACTTGAACCAAGTCAAAACCATTTTTCTACAATTAGTTATGATTTTTCAAAGTTGCTGGAAAAGTTCCCCATTTTCAGCATTTTTCCAGAAATAAAGAAAAGTTTTAAAAATTGTGGTTTTGATGTTCTAAGTCCCATATGAGCTTGAATATGATTCCCAAAGATTATTAAGCTTGGGAATGAGTCCTAGAAGTAGGTGTTACATGCTCCAACTCCATAGGTAGGTGGCAGGACTTCCCAAAGACAACTCTAAAGGGTGATGTCCCAATAGGCGTCTTGTAGGCCGTCCTATATGCCCAAAGAGCTTCTTCCAAGCAATCACTCCAATCTTTGCGCGATGGCTTCACTATTTTCTCAAGAATATGCTTCACCTCCCGGTTCAAAACTTCAACTTGCCCATTGGTCTGGGTATGGTATGCAACTTTGTGAGTAACGCTATACTTGGCAAGGAGGGACTGGATGATCCGGTTGCAGAAATGTGTACCCTGATCGCTGATGATAGCTCTAGAAATGCCGTACCTGCAAAAGATATGAGAACGTAAGAATTTAGAAACAGTAGCGGCATCATCTTTCCTATATGGGATTGCCTCAACCCATCTAGACACATAATCTACTGCAAGAAAAATGTAAGTAAATCCACAGGAAGGGGGAAAGGGTCCCATAAAATCAATGCCCCACACATCAAAAATCTCACAAAAGTGCATGGGCCTCATAGGCATCTCGTGCCTCGTACCCTAACTCCTAAACTGTTGACATTTTTCACAAGATTTACAATAAACAAATGCATCTCTAAACAAAGTAAGCCAGAAAAATCCACACTCCAACACTCTCCTAGCAGTCTTTCTAGCACTAAAATGACCACCACAAGATAAGAAATGAGCATGAGTAAGGATAGAGTGAATCTCATCGTTTAGAACACAATGGCGGATGATCTGGTCACCACAAATGCAGCACAGGGTGGGTGGATCCCAAATATAGTACTTGGCCTCCCTCTTCAATTTGTTGACCTGAAAATGAGACAAAGAGAAGGGCACCACATCAATAGTAAGATAGTTCATAATATGAGAATACCAAGGCTCAACAGTGGCCAAGGCAAACAAAGCAGAGTCAGGAAAAGAATCAATGCAAGTATCAGAAGAATCAACTCCCCTTGTGTCGGGAGGCAAGCGGCTCAAATAATCGGCCACATGATTTTCAGCTCCGGCCCTATCCTTGATCTTCACATCAAATTTTTGCATCAGAAGAGCCCATCTCAATAGTCTAGCCTTAGACTGCGGCTTTTGAAACAAATACTGCACAGCTGCATGGTCAGTGTATACTACCACAGAAGAGTTTATCAAATATTGCCTAAACTTGTTGAGTGCAAAAATCATAGAAAACAACTCTTTTTCAGAAGTGGTGTAATTAATTTGTGCGGAATCAAGTGTCCTAGATGCATATGCAATAACCCTAGGGACTTTGTCAACTCTCTGACCAAGCATGGCTCCTACCGCAAAATTAGATGCATCACATGAAAGCTCAAAAGGCAAATGCCAATTAGGTGCACTAATGATGGAAGGGGAAATCAAGGAAGACTTCAAAGTGTCAAAGGCATGCTTGCATTTGTCATCAAACACAAATTCAGAGTCCTTTTTAAGCAAAGATGAAAGGGGCAAGGCAATCTTTGAAAAATTAGCAATGAAACGCCTATAGAACCCCGCATGCCCTAGAAATAATCTAACTTCTTTCAAATTGGTAGGATAAGGCAATGATGCAATCACTTCAATTTTAGCTTTTTCAACCTCAATCCCCTTTTGGGAGATCAAGTGACCCAAAACAATGCCACTATCTACCATGAAATGACATTTCTCATAGTTCAAAACCAAGTTCTTTTCCAAATATCTTTTCAAAACAAGTTCTAAACTAGAGAGGCATTCATCAAAGCTAGAACCATAAACAATGAAATCATCCATAAACACCTCCATGTTATGCTCCAACAAATCACTAAAAATAGACATCATGCATGTTTGGAAAGTACCGGGAGTATTACATAATCCAAATGGCATCCTACGATAAGCAAATGTACCAAAAGGACATGTGAAGGTGGTTTTTTCTTGGTCATCCGGTGCAATTGGTACTTGGAAGTACCCGGAGAAACGATCAAGGAAACAATAGTGAGACTTGCCAGAAATTTTCTCAAGCATTTGATCAATGAAAGGCAAGGGAAAGTGGTCCTTCCTAGTCAAGAAATTAAGCTTCCTATAATCTATACACACTCTCCAAGAATTCAGGACCCTAGTGGGAATAAGCTCATCATTGTCACTCCGAACAACGGTAATTCCACTCTTCTTCGGAACTACTTGTATCGGTGACACCTACTCGCTATCAAAAATGGGATAAATGATCACAACATCAAGAATGAGAGGATTCAGTCTCCTCTGTGGTTGCCGAATAGGCTTAGAACCCTCATCCAAGAGGATTCTATGAGTACATACCGAGAGATTGATCCTTGGAATGTTAGCAAGAGACCACCCAATAGCACCCCTATAAGACCTAAGAAGAGAAACTAGTCTACCCTCCTCAACATCAGACAAAGCACTTGAAATAATAACAGGCAATATCACAATCAGTAAGAAACACATATTTCAAGTTAGGAGGTAAGGATTTAAGATTCACAATTGGGGGTTTTACCACAGACGGTACCAACTCTTGAAGCTCAAGTGTAGCAAGTGGCAAAATGGTGTCATCACAAAACGGGGAAGGAGATATGGGTGCATCTATATATGTGGTAACTTCTCCACTTCCTATAGATGAGCAGGTATCCACCATAGACAAAGCTACCGGTGTAGCTTGCATATCAGTGTCTAGGTTGTTAGAATCTTAAGTTTTGATGAGGACTGAACCCATAGATAACATAAGTAAAATGAACTGATAGCATACAACTTAGTCTGAAATGAATTGAGATAAGAATCATGTTATATGACTAAGAAAACGAGTGTAGGTTATCTAAACGTTGAACAAGTAAAATCCTATAGATAACAGATACACTATTGCTAGGCCAAGAACCTATCGCTAACAAATGAAAGGCTTATGATAACAATAGTTAATCTGAAGTAAATATTCCTATCACTAAGAACTTCACTATCGCTAATATAATGAGTTAAGCTAGTATAAGCAGACAAAGAACAATAGATCACTATCGCTAAGCTCTGTCTCTATCGCTACTTAGGGCTGTTCAACATTGTCTCGTCCCGGTCAATCCCGTCCCATCCCGGCCATTTCGGGACGGGACAGTCCCATCCCGAAAATTCTCGGGATGGGACAAACTGGGACGGGACAGAATGCAGCTTCGGGACGGGACGGGACTCGGGACGGGGTCGTCCCGATCCAGTCCCGTCCCGAATATATATATATGTATGTTCATATTTTTTAAAAAAAAATACATGTGTCATATGTCTCATGTGTGAATATATATGACTTTTTTAAAAAAATATATATATATAACTCTAACTTCTAAACTAAATTCCAACCATTCATTTATCTCAAATTTCTTGTCTGCTGCCACTATGCTCTATGTGTAACACATCACATTTGAAGTTTTTTTCAAACTCTATTTAAATGTGTAGTTGTTGCTACTTTTTTTGCTCTAATTATTATGTTTTTGGTTTATTATGTATTAATATGGAGTGCTCATGGCACTGGAGGAGATTTAATTATGCTATAAAATCACCCACCAAGTGTGTTGCTCTGCAAAAAAAAAAGATTTTTGGGTCAATTTTTTTAATTGGGAAAAAATTTCGGGATAAGGCCTGTCCCGTCCCGATCCCGTCTAGTGAACACCCCTATCGCTACTCATAGTTAACATAGATAACTCACAGGGAGACTGGTTAGCAGTAATGAATCATAATCACTAGCGATAACGAGATTAGCTATCGATAACAGAACACTTGAGATAACTTAGACATTCAGATAGCAAATACCTTGAGCTAATGAGATGAACTAGTGATAACATGATCACTAGCGATAACATAGTCACTAGCGATAACGAGATTAGTTATCGATAACGAAACACTTGTTGAAATAACTTAAACATTCTGATAGCTAATACATTGTCTGTAAACATTGAGCTAATGTATTTTACTAGCGATAACACCTACTGTGCTTCACATGAATACTTGTTTAGCTAACGGCTAAGTGCAGGACTCACACTATTGTGCTAGCGATAGCTAAAGGAGCTAGCGCTACTGATAAAATTGTGACTCAATAAATTGGTGAAACAATAAAATTGAATGAAGTTGTAATTTTCAATTGTAACTCAATAAATTGAAAATGTGTATAATTGTTGAATGAACAAAAATGTTGTAAATACTGTGGTAGTATTGATTGTAAAATTTGTTTAGTTAAAAACTGACTTTTATAAAATATGCAGGTATTTATATGAACAATGTATGCTATATTGATATATGAATTTGTGTATTTTAAATTTATCTGTATGAAGTTAATTACAAATAAGTTAATTGTGAAACAAATTCGCTTATCTCAATTAGTGTTAATGATAGGAAGTAGTTAATCATGGTAAACATACGAGGCGGACGATCTGGGAATAATCCTCCAGATAACCTGCCCCCAGACGATCCTCTTCAAACTATTCTGGAACGTTTGAATGAACATCAAATCACTATGAACCTGATAAGAGAGACTCAGGAACAGCAAGCAAAACAACTAGCAGACCTTCAAGCTAATAGGCAACAGGAAGTACCATTAGGAAATCCCCCAATACCGCCTGAACTTCCTAGAGATACTCTACCACAGGCTATAGCTCGTTTCTGTAAACACCATCCCCCAGCTTTCACAGGAAAAGTCGATGTGAGACAAGCGGAGCATTGGATAAGAGCTCTGGAGAGAATTTTTAGAGTTATGGATTTTTCTTCTGAAATTAAAGCCCAAAAGGCAATCTATAAGCTAGAAGATGAGGCTAGTTATTGGTGGCAAAACACTGAGCTAATACTGCAAGCTCAGGATATTCCTATCACGTGGGAAGTATTTAAAGCAAGATTCGATGAAAAGTATTTTCCTCGCTCCCTTAGAGATGACAAGGAGGCTGAATTTCTTACAATTAGTCAGGGAAGTAATGAATCCTTCGAGGATTATTTGCCTCGATTTGTTCAGCTGTCTTGCTATTACACGCACCTTGATGAAAGGAATGATGGTCGATGGCTGACAGGTCGATTGGTAAGGGGATTGATTCCTTATATGAAAGAGAAATTAACCCCTATGAGGATAGAGAATTTTGATGAAGCTATTGAAGTTTGTCGATTAACAGAAAGTAGTAGACAAAAGCCAGTAGGAGCACTTAGTTACGAAAGGCCTGAAAATTTCCTGAATTCTTTAGAAGGAATATCGCAGAAAAGGAAAACTCATTTTTCACAACAAGGAAATTTTTCAAAGAAGCCATCACATCAGTTCTCCCGTCAACAGCAATTTCGACATTCGTAGTTCCCGCAAAAGCCAAAAGCCCTACAAACTTCTGAAGAGGAGAATTGTAAATTATGTGGCAAGAATCATGGTAAAAGACCATGCTTGGCGGGGCAAAATGTTTGCTTTTTCTGTCATAAACCAGGGCATTACGCTAATGATTGTCCTCAGAGGCAGCAATCACTAGGATCTACTTAGCGTGGCAAAGTATTTGCTTTGACTCATGAAGAGGTGCAGGAATCTCCAAAGATAGATAAAGGTACGATTCTTATTAATGGAAAATTCCATTTGTGCTGATACTGGAGCAATTTCTAAAGCGCTTTATCGTATGGCTCCAAATGAAATGGCAGAGTTAAAGAAGGACATAGAAAAGTTGTTTAAGAAAGATTTCATTCACCCTAGTATCTTCCTTTAGGGGCCATCGGTACTATGTGGAAATAATAATAATAATAATAAATAGAAGAGTTGCTGGAAAAAGGTTTTATACGCCCTAACGTTTTTCCTTTAAAGGGCATTGGTACTATTTGGGGAAAAAGAAATTTCCAGAGTACATGATGCAAGGTAATCTCCCTCTCAATTTCGAGGACGAAATTATTTTTAGGGGGAGGGAATTGTAACACCCCAAATTTTAGAAAAGAGAAAATAATGAATTATTTAAGATTTAGGAAATATTATTAAAATATTAAAAAGCATTACAAATAAATCTATGATGTTTTAGGTATTTTTAATAATTTTAAGGCTTATTTTATTTAAGAAACAAAGAAGAATTAATTAGAAGATAAAACGTAATTTTGAGGGAAAATGGATAACAAGGATATAGTTGAGATTTTAGAAATGTATTTAGAAATTAAAAAGCCTTATAAATAAATTTATGAGGCCAGGTATATTTTTAATATTTTTTTAAAGTTTATTTTCTTTATTAGCTCAAGGGAAATAATTAGAAGATAAATTTAAATAAGGGAATATTTAGAATCTTGGGGTATTGGTTATTAATTAAAAAGTCTTATAAATAAATCTGGAAATTAAAATATATCTAGAGAAATTATTTTGGAACAAATTTCAGATTTATTTGTAAATGAAAATGGTAAAAGAAATTACCATTTAAGAGAAAATATAAATTGGGAAATTAAAAAGACAATATCTGCCCCTAGTTGAAAATATCCCCAATTAAAAAGGGAAGGGCAGGATAGTAAAATACCTGCAAAACAAAAATATCAGTATCCTCTTTTATCATATGAGCCACACGTGTCCCTCTCTTTTTCTTTCTTATTCAATTACTCCCTCTGCCTCACACGATATACTCCCTCAGTTCCCGAAATTTCCTTTCTCATTCTCTTCTCCGTTCTTCAACTCCAGCAGCGGCGGACGGCCAAATCGACGGCGATCAACGGCGTTACATGGCGGAAAACGTTCAAGGAAGCTTAGAGCAAGTCTAGGTAAGCTTGTTCTTCTTGTTTCCTTCTCTTTCTGAGCCGTTTCTGAGCGAGGGGGGGAATGATTCGAATTCTTAGGACGTTTTTTAGGCTTCTGAAATTATAGAAATCTTGCTTGAGCCTTGTTCTTGATGTTTTGACTGTCGATTTTGGGAAGGGAAGTTGAATAGGATCGATTTTTGCACGAAATTCCTCCTCTGGCACTGTTCATCCGAAGCCAAATTTGGGATTTTTGAGAATTTGGTGTTTTGAAGCTTAATTGCTTGTAATTTCTAGCAATTCTAAGGCTATAGGATAGGTTGCATGGTTCATTTCAAGAATTTAGGAATTTCTGAATTGTTCCTTGTCTCCCCTGATTTCTGCAAATTTGTTCGGCCAAGAAGGGAAAAATTTCTGAAGTCATACATATATGAATTGGAAGCTAGAATGGGTGCTTTGGATGCGTGTTTGATAAATTTTGAAGGGTTGAATTATTGTTGTGCAATTCTCTGTTTTGTTCTGCTCTGGCCGAATTCAAGTTTCCCTATGGTTGCTTGATTTCTGTTCTTTTCCTTCATAACTTAACATCTTAGATATATGGAAAAGATGATGGAATAAGCAAATCTGATTGTGTGTGAATTATTGTTCTTCTTGTTTCTGTTCTGTTCGGCCAAAGGGAAAATTATGGCTATTAATTTCTTGTTTTGCTCTGGAAGATGGATTGAAATCTGTCTATGTGTAGTTGATTAATATATGGTTGTCAAGTATACAATTCTTGAATTTCTGGATGCTTTGGCTGACTGGAAAGGTTAAAGGAAGAAGAGGAATACAATAATGATTAATTAAACCAGGAATAGGAAAGGATTGTGGATGGTTGTGGTAGTTGTAGGCTCTGAAATTCTAATTCTTGGTTGGTTATTAACTGCTGGATTGAGGGACAGTACAAGAGAAATGGTGATATTGGTTCAATAGGAAATTAAGTTTAATGGAATGAGAAATGAATTAGCTATTCTTGGATTTATTGGATTCTGGTTTGAAATATATTTTAAATTAAAGTGCTGAAATTGTTGGTTTGAAAAGATATTTATTGGATTAAACTAGTGTTGAGATTGGATTTGGAAATAAGATGGGATCGATTAGATAGAAGGAAGTTGATTGGTGATTTGTTGATTGAAGTTCCAAGTCAACCTTGTTAAGTGTTTATGGTTGGTAGAGTTAAGCTACCAATTTGCAAGTTAGGTGGAAAGGCAATTCATTGATTAAGGATTCTCAAAGATTGGGACAAAGTTTTAGTTGAATTGTAACTATTATGCTTCATGAAGAAATTTATAAAGAAATTATAATTTGTTTATGGCTCATATATGACATGAGGACTAATGACTTAATTAGAGAAATATGGAAATTAAGTTGACAAATCTGAAATGTCTTATAGGTTTAGGTATCTCATGGTGCTTTGTAATATTTTTGGGAACTTTGATCCTCTTTTTGCTTCGCTATGACATAATGGTTTCTTGCTATAATGGTATTAATTTAGTAGGTATTAAGTTAATTGAATTGAATGGGAAGTATGAATTAATTCTTGTTTGTGGGTTTGTTGGTAATTGAGTTATGTAAGCTACCTTCTATTAGTAAATGAATCTTAAATGGGAGAAAAGATTCGTGATTTAGATTATAAAGTGTATTACATATAGTTTAAAATTTTATAATTTTTAGTTGAATTAAAGTTGTGTTACTTGACTTTATGATGTTGCAGGTTCATAATTGCTCAATAATGTTGGTAATTGATGGTGATATTTAAGAAGTGAATTTCTAATTCATTCTATTGAGGATGGTGCAATTAATAAGTTAGGAACTAGAATTTAATTATATATCAGAAAGGGGAAGGGTAGAGATATAAGTAGGGACATAAGCACGTGAGAGACGTTTAATTATTATGCTTAAGTTTAGATATTGACGTATTATTTTATAAATATTGATAGGACGTGATAGTGGGGTCAAATCCCCAGAATACGGTAAAAGGCAAGAGTACAGTAAAGAGTAAGCTCGGGACACAGGTAGCAGTTTATTTCATATAATATTTATTAAAGCGCACAGCATGCATAAATTTCATAATATCTGTAGCAATGGTAATTTTATTCCTTAGAGGTTATGAGGGGAGTACTCTAAGGCTTAGGTGGGTCGCTCCCCCTTTGCCAGAGGTTATGAAATCCTGTTGCAGGTAGAGGTACCTCCACTATTTAATGAATATATCGTTAGTAGTGGTTGGTAGAGGTTATAAGGATAAAGATTATTCATATTGTGAAGATTTATGATTTAATATGCATGAACTCATATGAAAGAAACTGCTATTGGGATTACCAATCTCACCCACATCCCCAAACATTTTTCAGTAACGCAGGTTTGAAAGAATTTAGCTGGGAGATAGTGAGATGATTAAGATGAGGCAGGAATGCTAGAAGAAGACTAGATGAAGAAATTAAGTTTTATAATTTGAAAAGTAAGATTATTGTATATGATGTAAAATTAAATTATCAGTAGAAAGTATGGAAAGTAGAATTGTATAAATTTATTAAGAGATTTAAATTTATCAAGTATTATGAATTAAGAATAATTACCCTGAGAGGGTTAGCATACTTTTAATTGTTTTAATAACCACTTTATTTTATAAAGAGTTTTTAAATTATTCAATTTGTCCGAAAAGCCCATTCCAACTGCATTAGAGTTGGAACATTGCTTGGAAAGAAAAAAAAGTTTTAAATTTATTCGTATTTTTGGTGCTTCTGACATTAAAAAGTGGTTATAATTCAATTAAAATGTTATAGTATAATAGGAAAATTCCAGACGTTACATAGTCTCTCCACCGGAAGTTAGGGTGTGACATCCACCCTTCATTGTACGTGTTGCTATGGGGATCCCATTTTTTGTTGGGATTAGAGCTGGACCTCCCCTGGTACATAGCACTAACATCCGCCGGCTCATTAGGACAAAGGCTACTAATATGCATCACCGACCCAAAATGTTCACAACTAGGTGCAACTAATGCCTTGGAGGTAGAGAAAGTGGGAGCACACTATTGCATACTAAGGTTCCTCAACTCTGAAGTAATGAAGGCAAGCTGAGAAGTAAGTTGGGAACTCAAAGTATCGACCTTGGCCTTTAAGGAGTGCATCCTCCTTGATTGTTGTGGGTTGGAGCTTAACTCAAACACCCCTTTGGAACCTCTTCTATTATATTGTTGGGTGTTTTTGGCTCTAAGCTTAATCATAGCCCAAGCCTCCTCTGCGGGTAAGTCTTCCAAAGAACCATCGGCACTAGCATCCATAATGCCTCTCTCATTAGGCAAGAGCCCCTTGTGGAAGTATTGAATCAACTGTTCATCTATAATCTGGTGGTGGGGACACTTGGCCAATAGCTCTTGAAATCGACACCAGTATTCATAAAAACTTTCGGATGAGTCTTGTCGGATGGAGTAGATATCCTTCTTCAAATCCTCGGTCTTAACATCAGGGAAGTAATGCTCCAAGAATGCCCTCCTCAAATTGGCCCAAGAAGTAAGGGCATTTTCATCATGTCTCGGTAGGAGTCTAAACCACTCTTTGGCTTTTCCATCCAGCGACAAGTGAAAGACTTTCAATTGCACATCATCCAAGTTCGCTCCCGGTGGCTCATGCTGGTGCACACGAGGTAGACCCCATATAGATGGCCATGTAGACCCCATATAGATGGCCATATGTGTCCTCCCCTTCCAAACCTGCAAAATAAGGTAACACTGCAATTAGTGGTCCTTTTATCTCAAAATCAGCATTTGGGGCATGATATGCAATTTGGAATGGGTCATATGTGACACCACTCGAAGTAACTTCCCTAATACTACGCCTCCTAGGGATTTCATTGTTTCCTACTCCCTCACCCTCACCATTGTTTCCAATATTGCCATTGAGTGGTGGTCTGTGAGCCATAGGGATATCTAGAGGTATTTCTATGCGTATAGAGTTTTCGGTGTCTGAATGGGATAAGATGCTAGACTCCCCAAACGAACACTCTTCTAAGATAGTGCTAGAGGGATCTCCTTGATTGGCTCTCCTAAGTTGGCTAAGGTTTCGCTCAATCCCAATGTTTAAGGATGGAAGGTTTGTTCCTCTTCTCCTTCTACCTCTCCCTCTAGTCATGCATAATGAGATACAAACAAGTATAAGAAATCCAGAGCAAGTCAAGGTTGAGTCACACAAGGCACAGACAACAAGTAGACTTTCAGCAGCAACCAAGACTTAGAATCTACAAAAGTCAAGTGAGAGTGAATGGTATATGATGTATGGAAGTGTATGTACGTGTTTGAAGTGAGTATGTATGAATATGGTGTGAGTATGGGGTGTATATGCAGCAAGAATGGTCTGAAAATAGCGAAAATCAGCAAAAACAGAGGCTGATACAATTAACTCGTCGTCTGCTCGCCGCGGCGAGGTGACGGCGAGGAATCAAAAGTGAGCTGCCGTAGGGGCGAGTGCACGCTGCGGAGTGGCTGATTCTGCCACTAAACAGAAGGCAACCTGCAGAATTTTCAGAAGTTTCAAAAACTAACATTAGTTTAGTGAAAATTTGATATACTACTTCAAACAAGTGCAAATCAGTCAGAGCAAGTATGTTATGCACAAGTAAGCTTAAAGCAACAAGAATGTGACTTGGGGGATAGGTTCATGCACTCAAAATCCAGCAAGGGAAAGCATTCACAATTAGTGCAATAAAACTACCGCTAAAGCAACCAAGCACACAAGTAAGTCAACGAGCCAAGAAACTGTAAAGAGTAAGCATCTATACCAATTTTCAGGGGTGTTTCAAAATATGATATGCAAAGATGAAAAGTAAACTAAGATGCAACGAAGGTAAAATGCAACTAGAAGCTAGACCCGGCCAAAGCAAGTTTGACAACCGGCTACTAGGGAACCAATTACTTAGCTCCCCGGCAACGGCACCACTTGAAGAGCTCCGAAATGGGAAGAAATCGGTGTAGTGCCGCCTCGAGTCCGCTCTCCAAGAAATTAAACCCAAAGGGATAGTGGAAGTTAACCCGGTTGTCGATCTCAAGGAGCCTGGTGTAATTTGATTCCTAATAGCTAATATGCAAACTTGAAAAAGCAGGTAAAAAGCATTTTGGTTTGGTTTTAGTATGAAGTTTGGTATGAAAGTGTGGTGTGTTCAAAAGTCAAAGTAAAAGATTGGGTTTAAAAAGTGAGATTTGCATGAAGATAGGATAAAGATCATTCTTGATAAATGAGAACTTCGGGAATCATTGCTTCTAAAGGTTTTTAGGGAGTTTAATTGATTTTCTAAAGAACCCTAGAGGAACCCCTCTAGACTATGCTTAGGTTAACCCAAGTTGATTAAGTTCAAAATCAAAAAAGAATTAATCATGCAAGACTTTTAATCCACAATTTGGGCCACCCCACAATTGTTCTAAATTTCACTCTATACCCCCAATCCATTGATGGCCACCCATACAATAAATTAAGGCCTAAAGAGTGTGCTCAATGTCTCAACACAATCAATTAATTCTTATGCCATCTCCCTCAAGCAAATATCTTAACACTCTTAATCCACTAACTAAGCCACTTTGCATTAGCACATAATTTTCACAAAGGGAATAATAAAACTATGAACCCATAGATTTCATTAAACTCAAAGTTAATAAATAGCAATGTCAATCATTTGAACAAGAAGGAAATAACATAAACATAGTTTCTAACCCCATTACAATATACAAAATTCAAGCACACAACCAAATGCCATAAATACACTTCTAGAACCCTAGAAAAGCATAAATACAACAAATGGAAGAAGGATTAGAACTAGAAAAACTCCCCTATTCAAGCTTCAAGCTCATCCCTTGGCTCCCACCACCAAAAATGGTGGAGCCTAGCTGCTACTCCCCATGGAAGAACCAACAAGAAAGGAGGAAGGTGTGGAAGCCATGGATGGAAGGGAAGAAATGAGAAAGATGGAGATGGAGATGGGGAAAGGAGAGAGAGCTAGGGTTTGGGGTTGTGTATGTGAGCCAAATCTGTGTTCTAGGGCTTTAATTTTCGTATTTATATGTCTAGGACCGGCCCAAGTGAGTGGGTATGAGTTATGGACCCAAATGACCCGAAACTGATATGCTGATACAAGTTGCAGAACAACGTCTCGCCGTGAGCTCACCGTGGCGAGGTCACGGTGAGCTGCTGTTGCTTTTGGTTCCCTTTGACTTGATCACCGTCTACTTGCTGTGGCGAAGCCATGGCGAGGTACATTCATCTCTGCCAAATTTGGGGATCCATTCACTGTGGCCTTTGCTCCTTCGTTTGGCCTTCTTCTTCATCCCGGGTCCGATCTTTTGATCCTGAACGACCCTGCAAGTGGAAACAAGACTAAACAAGGATCAAATAGCCCTATAAACCAATTCATACAAATTAATCTACAATTATGGCCAATTAACCCTAATCTAACACTAATTTCACTTAAGAGTCTAAGTTCTACATTAAGCATTATTGGACCAGTATCGCATCTCAATCATGTTAATTGCCTCAAATTAGGCATATAAAAGCATTACAAATCAGAGATTTGTCACCTATATGTGCAACAGTGTCCCAACAAGACTATCACCAACATTTTTCTCCACATGAATCACATCAATACTGTGCCTCACATCGAGATATCGCCAATAAGGTAGATCAAAGAAGATTGACCTCTTCTTCTAAATGATCTTCTTAGAACCGGTCTTCATCTTCTTTTTCTTACCGTAAATCACGTTAACTTTCTGAACACGGCTGAAAACTTCCTCCCCGGTTGAGTGGGTCGGAGCAGATCGATACTCAGATGAGCAGTTAAAACACTTCTTTAGTCTACGATAAGGATGGACGGATCAAGAAACCTCCTATGACCGAGGTAGACAGTCTTTCTTCTATATTTGAGATGGCGGCGGTGTGTGTTAGACTCACATATAGGACATGCCATATAACCCTTCAAACTGTAACCAGAAAGATTGCCATATGCAGGGAAGTCATTTATTGTGGTAAACAACAGAGCTTGCAACTTGAATGTCTCCTGCCTGTATGCATCAAACACTTCTACGCCTTCCTCCCTCAACATCTTCAAGTCCTCAATCAAAGGTGCCAAGTAGAAATCGATATCATTACCAAGCTATTTCAGCCCCGAAATCATTATTGACATCATCACACACTTGCACTTTGTGCACAACTAAGATGGTAGGTTGTAAATGACCAGCAAAATTGGCCAAGCACTATGTGTGCTACTGAGACTCCCAAAAGGGTTGAAACCATTCGTACACAGTCCGAGACGAAGGTTTCTCGGCTCACCACCAAATTCAGGATACATTGAATCTATCTTCTTCCATTGAGGAGAATCAGTAGGGTGCCGGAGATATCTTCCATCGGAGATTTTCTCATCACAATGCCATCTCAGTTTCTTTGCTTCTGTTGCATTTGTAAACAAGCGTTTAAACCATGGCACAATTGGAAGGTACCACATTACCATCAAAGGTGCCCCTTTCTTTGATCCATTATCATCACCAATGGCATCCTTCATGTATAACACACAATCATTAGGGTAAGCGTGTATCTTCTTATACTCCATGCCCATCTTACTTAGAACTTTTTTAGCTTCGTACATACGCTTCGGAAGCACATTGCCCACCGGCAACATATCACTCAAAGCTTCAAGCATCTGTGAGAAACCAGTATCCGCCCACCCATTTTTTGTCTTTATTTTCAACAATTTCAGGACGCCGGTCAACCAAGTATACTTAGTACACCCTGGGAACAACGGTGTCTCTGCATTACTCCGCAACTTGTCAAACTCATGTACCACAAAAAATGACTCTGCCCCAATGTCATTGGTCATGTCGTCTATTCCATCATCACAAACATCATTCATCACTGCTTCTACATTTTGTGACGGGCACGCATGTACGGTACTTCCCAATTCCCCATGCCAAAGCCACTTCTTATAACGGAGATTGATTCGATCACAAAGAAGGTGATCCCTTATATCATCAACGCTCTTACGATAAGCATTTGCACACTTAACACAAGGGCAAAGATACATGCCATTCTTACTAGGCACGTTTCTTTTGGCAAATTCAATAAATTCTTCCACACCCATTTGATACTCTTTAGTGGTTCTCAATGCATGCATCCAAGTACGATCCATTCTATAAAACCTATGCCATTTCCAACAAATCAGTCAAGTTTATCTCACTACATTGTGAAGAAATGGGCATGCTATGCACTTAACTTCACTTCAAATGTTTTTAAAAATTTGGCAGAGTTTCCCCTTGTAAATGTGACATCTAAAAATGACATTTACAATCCAATTTCAGTCCAATAAATACAAAATCATACCACTACTAATTCAATGACAGTAAACACACAAAATCCATTGTAAATAACAGAGCAGCATCAACGTTATGATCATTAAAGACAACTATCCCAACAGACCTATCAGCAAACACAAAATCCATTTAACAAAGACTAAACCTTACAAAACAAGAGGTGAAATTGTACCAAATTTAATCGAAGTATGTAAGAGGAGGAATATGAATCAGAGGAGTGGCATTACCTGTGACATTAAAAGATTTTGCACAAAGAGCCCCAATTGTGGAGGTAGAACTAGCAATCTTTAAGAAGTTATCTCCTACATAATATCAACTTCAATTAGTGGAAAATACCCATATGGTTTTACATGAATAGAAGCCCAAGCAAGTAAAATGGAAATGATACAGATTATTGAATCCTTGCACCATTTACATACTCTATTCATTTAAACCTTGAACACTCAATGTTCTAAATAAAACCAAATCAACATTCATTTGGATTCCAACTATGACAAGTTCAAAGGAAATGCAGAGAAATCAATATGTTTAAGAATAGTTAATTTGGTGTATCCAACTAAAAGGAGCATGGGAGGTATGCAACACAAAGTTCTAATTTCACTTTAGAAAGAGAAGAGATAAACAGAAACTCCAAACATAAATAATCATGCCTACTCAAAGCCAAAGGAATCCATGTTTGGAAAATATATAGCATGAGAAATTAAAGATAAATTAACAAGTTGAATTACAAAGTAAATATACTTTATGTAGATAAATTAAACAACCCTCACAAATACTTAAAGATAGCAGTATATACAACAACATGAATAACAAGCTTCCATATCATAACACACTTCCATAGTTTAAAACGGCAAGGCAAATAAATCAAGTAAAGATGAACAGCCAGTGCCTGTTCTTTATGAATCTAATACACAAATTAATTATGTATGCAACCATTAATTAGACCACACTACATAGGTTCAATTAATCCGTAGGTTTGCTAGAGTAACTTACAGCAGACCATGTTAATTAATCTTTGACAACCACAAGATTTTGTAAAACAAGCTCAAATTCTACTACAACAAACAACACACGACATCAATGAATTACAGCAAAATGGACTGAGATTCTGCAACAATTTTGGGCACAATGCAGCAGCAAACTAATAGCAAAGATAGCAGCAAAAACTAGCACAAAACAATGCCAAATGAATCAACAATATCACTAGTGTTACCTTATCAGAGAACAAGAGTAAAAGAATTATATATATATATAAAAGACATCAATTCCCTATTAGATTAACAAAATACTTCAATTTTATATCCTTTCCCTTAGCTCAAGCAGTTGGACAATATTCTCAGCTAAGTTTAAGTAAATTTGGGAATTGAGCTTGAAAATCATTCAAAGAAGTCGCTCAAAAGTGCTACCTTATCCAGTGAAAATGAAGATGACACAGTGAAATCCACAAGAATCAACAAGAAGAAGCCCAAACCGAGTTCACCTTACTTAAACCGAAAGATATGAATGTGCAGGTCTTCCAGAGGGGATTGAGAGTAGACTAAATCAGAGACCTTTGTGTGATTACACGCAACAAAAATATGGGGATCAATGGTCTCCCAAGGCACTAAGCACACTTATTGAGTTAGGAGATAAGCTAAATTAACCTAAATAATATTTTGAAGACAAATTTGTGAGAAGTGAAAAGGAGCAAGATCAAAAATCAATGCATAGCCCTACTCTCATTCATATATTTACAGTCAACATAAATAACAAGATGAAAATGATATTAACAGAAGCATCACATTAATAACCAGTGATTCTTGATAACAATAACATCACATAAGATTCGATTAACAAGATGAAAATGCCAAGGTGCTATCACTTTGTGGTTAGATTATTTATTCAAAATTTAAATGTAAACATAAAAAAAATAAAACAATTCTCTCTGTAAAATAGACGCTCATATGTTATCACTCGCCCTTCGTTATACACTTTTTATACAAACAAATTATGAAATTTCCAACATATGTTCAGCGCATTGACCACTGTAATTATTCAGCTATAAACCCCAAATTGTATTGACTATAAGCATGCTATATCCTATAAATCATGTAGAGGGCTTCACAATATAAAAAGAATACGAGTTCATAGTTCCATAAACAACAAGCGAACGATTAGAAAAAAGAACAAAGAAGAAAGAGGGAAAAAAGAGTAACCTCGACGAATTCTTCGGCATAAGCCTGAGTGAGCTGAGTTTGGGGGAGCTGGCCTTTGAAATGCAAGGCACAAGGTCTCGTTAGATAAGGAGGAACTGAGTAATAAAAACAAATGCAGAGAAAGACAATTCCAAAATAAAAAACACTACTACAGTTTGGGCCTATTACGGCGCCTAAATAGCGGCGCTTTTAGATCTAAGCGCCGGTATTGAGCTGTAGATGACCTATAGCGGCGCTTTTGTCTTTAAGCGCCGCGATAGATCTGACCTATCCCGGCGCTTATATTCCTAAGCGCCGCTATAGGTATTACGTTTGTAGTCTAAAACCTATACCGGCGCTTTTTTGTATAAGCGCCGGGATAGGTTATAATATTTTTTATTCTTTTTTAAAAAAAATTCATCTATCCCGGCGCTTATAGTTTTAAGCGCCGGGATAGGTTTTGTCACTTTTTATTTTTTTTAAATATTCTGACCTTTCCTGGCGCTTATTATCGTAACCGCCGGGATAGGCTCTTTTGCATTATTATTATTTTTTGGGTTAAAGATCAAATTTACCCTGGAAATATGCACGATGGATCACATATGCCCCGGAAGTTTTTTTTGGTCCAATTTTGCCCCGGAAGTGTGCAAAGTGGATCATATTCGCCCTTTATTGCTTTTTTTAGTCCAATATTGCCCCGGAAATGTGCAAAAGTGGATCATATTCGCCCTTTACCGGTAAAAAATTTTTAAAGGTAAAGGGCGAATATGATCCACTTTGCACACTTACGGGGCAAAATTGGACCCAAAAAAACTTCCGGGGTAGATGTGATCCACTGTGCATACTTTCGGGGTAAATATGACATTTAACCCTTATTTTTTTAATATATTCTTTTCCTTTTTTTTTTTGCCAAAATCTGTTCCCTCTTCTGTCTGCCTTACTCTTCGTGCTCCCTCTCAAGCTCCTTCTCTCTTTATTCTTCCTTACTCCCCAAACCCTCTTAAGCTCCAGGTGAGGCTTATTTTATTTTTTTTAAAAGAAATCTATTCGTATTATTTTTTGTCCTCATATTTTGTATTATTGTATGTATATGTTAAGTGTTGGATTATAATACTAGTTAGATTGGCTGGTTCATAATAAAGGTTAAATCTATATTAATATATCTTCCTTTTCTTAATTGATGATGATTTTCAAAATTTAAATTTTATAAAAAAATATACATAAATTTGATTCATACGAAATTTTCAATTATTACCTTAAAAAGAAATTTGATTTAAATAATACAACGTTAAGTGGTTGTTAATTTTTTTTTTGGTAAAATTTTATTTTTAGATTCACATCAACTTCAATAATTTAAATCTATTTGTATTTTTATATTATAATAATAATAATAATAATAATAATAATAATAATAATAATATTGGCAAAAAAATCTTGATAAAAGTAATTTTTTTAATGTAATGAAAAATATATACTTTAAACGTACAAAAAGGAGTATAAGGAAATCCAGAGAAGCCAAACACTGGATCTAAATGTAAAACGTCAATTTGTCTTCCATCTTCCTAAGCTTAACCCTAGCCCCCAAACCTCACCTCCCTCCCTCTTCTTCAGTAGATTCATCCATGGCGGCCCAAAACCCTTCTCAGCCGGCGAAACTACGGTGGGGAGAACTTGATGAAGACGATGTTGAGGATCTCGATTTCTTGCTTCCGCCGCGTCAAGTAATAGGCCCTGATGAGAACAGCATCAAAAAGTTTTGTGATGTGAGGGATCGGTGGAGATGGGAGGGTTTGTGATGTGTTGTTCCCTCTGTAATTTTTCCTCTTCTCACAAATCCTCTGAAACGCGCACCCTAACCCTTACGTTCACGAGGGGATTTGCTTACTGAAATTCAAGCTGTTGGTTCGCTTCTTTACTCAAATGGTTTGGTTGGAGTTTTGATGTTTCTATGCTTTTTTTTTAATTTAGTGTGATCTTTCAGAGGAATTTGCTGTTGTTCGTGAAGCTGCAAGAAGAAAACTTGGAATGCACCATTTTGATGTTCAGGTTTTTCATCTCGCTTGCTTAAATGTTTTGCATATATATGAGTACTTGTTTCCAAGTTGTTTCAGCTGCATATTTTTTTGGCTAGATTATTGGCGAAGCGGTGCTTTATTATATATTCTTTATCAAATGTTGTTCTTGTAACTGTATAGTTTGAGATTTATCATATCCTGCTCTTTTTTCTTGCAAGTTTAACTTTTGTTGTGTAATGTGAATTATATTATGCTATTTAAATTGTCATTCTTGTGCTTTGAGTTGTTTTCAACGGATTAGATTGCACCTGCTTAGTCTTTGGGTTTATTTTCAGACTTTTGGCAACTTGGTCTCTCCAATGACAGCTTATCATATTTGAAGTGGTTTATTGCTTCCATACCAATTGGGACAATCATTCGATGGATGAAAATAATTGTCAGATGTGATAAGGATTGTGTTGGTCATAGATGAATTTAGTAAGTTGGAACAATGCTGTCTGGTAGTTAGGAATAATTCATGCTTAATGCTTGTCTGCCCATCATGTCTGCAAATTGACTACAAGTATTTATTATTGTCATTTCTTATCATTATAACTATTCATGAATGAGGTTAGAGTCCTAAAATCAATATTCTAATAACATTGCAGGAGCTGTTTGTTTCCAGATCATATATTGTGACAAAGATATTTCTCTTTTTGATAATTACTGTTGGTTTATGTCACATGGTAGTTGAGTTTGTTTTATTTCAAGTGTTTCATAAGGAAGATTGAGGATTTCTTCTTGTCATTGCAGTTTTGGTTCCTGATAAATGGATTGAATTTAAGTTGCAAGACACTGCCAGGATTAGTCACAATTCCAAGTTATTCAGGTATACTATATAAGACAAACACTAATTGTGAATTTGTTGTGCATACTTTCCTTGAACGACATAATCTATTATGGTAAATGTATCAATCATTATTTGATTTATCTGTGTGATGCGTCTGTTTTTTTATTCCAATTTCCCTCTGACTTTGTTGGCTCATGTCATTCAGTTTTCAACTAAATGTATGGGTTACATGAAATGTGCCTCATTGTATCCAATTGGTACTCTCCTTAGTATAGCCACCTTGATATATCCTTTTTGATATACTACTTAAGTTAACGATCAGTCTTTCTGGGGAAAGTTGGGTATATTGCAGTATTTCCACGAGAGAAACAATTAGACAAAATATTTCACAGTCTAAATTGCAAACACAGTGCCCGAAAATATATAACTTGAGCACCATCTTTTTGGCATTATAAGTGTTGTTAATGTGAAGCATTGGTCCATATAGGTTTTTGTCATTTTAGTCGTTCCTCAGTAATTCTGTAGAACTATATGAGGATAACTAATATGTTTACCATATCATGTGTGGTAAGATCCACAGCTTCAGTATAAATGCTATCATTTAGTCTATGGTGAATGTTATTATGAATCATGAATTGTATACTATAAATGGATAATGGAAATCAAGCTTTTCATAAATATATTCCTTTCATGCATGTAAATGCCTCTCTTGGTGTGATACTGTTGCCTACGTTTTCTTTTAGCATAACTCACCCCCTCTGAATTTCAGGTTTTTCATTTGACCCGGATAAGAAGCTGGGTTTGGGTGTATTTGCATGTTATAATTAATTGCTTCAATATAATCTAAAATTGATTTTAGTCTTTGTTATTCTTGGGATTAGTTTTTATGAACAATAATTTTCATTTAATTTCCATGTTTGCAATGCCAAAGTTTAGTTTTTCCATATGCATCAAGGGAAATATTGCAACAGTGATAATGGAACTTCATCCTAATATTCATACTGAACCTTGCTGCCCTTTAGCTCATGGTTAATATTACATGCAAGTGTAGGCTGCTTTTATGGGGCATGCTATTATAGAAAGGCTAAATTCACCCTTTCTTCAGGGATTGTCTCCCCAGAAAAGGCAAGGTAGCCATAAAAAGGTAACTGTTCTTGCTTCAATTTAAGAAACCAGATTTATTCTCATTCTAAGTACATCTTGGGCGTTTTGAAAGGTCTGCTCTTGCTTTTAATAGTGTCATGTGGCCTGCTTAGTAAGAGGATATGTGCTGTAAATCTAAAGCCATCAGCTCTGTACTTGGTTTATGACTTTTATTTTCTACATTTTGTCCTTATGGTTTACACGAAGCTCATGTAGTTGGGGAAGTTGAAGGCTATTCATGTTGTTTTTCTTTAACTCTCTGACACCACCGATTTTGAATCATGCATGCTGAGCTTCTCTGCCTTGCTTTTATTCCTAGAGATAAATTGCCTGACTTGTGAACATTCTCATCCTATAAAAACAGTAGTAATATGCTTGAATCACAGTTGTTAACTTGTTATTATCAAATTGCATGATGTGGTTGAAAATATCCATATACTTACTTTTCATAGAACATTGTAGTTTGCAAACCATGACATGTGTGGGATGTAAGAAAATCTCACCTAGAAAAGGAAAGGAAAAGAATGAAAGGTTTATGGATATTGCTGGGCCTTTTGCAAATTTGTTGAGCATATAAATCATATTTTCGGGATGACATGATATCATTTATTTGTAGATGGGTTGAGATGTTTTTGGAAGCTTCAAAAAGTTTAAATAGTTTTATAGATAATCAGTATAGTACATTTTACACTTACCATGCCATGGTGATTTTGTTCTGTGGTCTTAAATGTTCATTATATTGATTAAATGCAAATTAATGCTTTTCCTTGTTTTAGTTTTTGCTCAGCTTTTTGTTTTAAATGTAATGTTTGGACGAGCAGCTTCATTTTAGTGACAACTTTTGTGACTGATATGATATGGGGTCCCTTGCTTACAGATTTTTGTCAGGCAGAAAAGACGTTGTTCTTCTAAAGCTCCAGAAAATTCAATAAAGGTGAACTCAAGTGCTTAAATTATATGATTAATTTACAATGATGCACACATGTAATCACACTAACTCACTAAGTCATTTTGATTCCTCGTCAGTGGCGTATTGCACTTGGGACTTAAAAAGTTTTTTTGCTAGGTGCAGCCAAGGAGAAGTGAAGATTATGAGTTAAAAAGAAGAAAGTTGAAAGCTGCTGCTTTGGAGAGTTGGCAACATGTATCTGATAAAGAGGTTTGTTTTTAGGCCTTGCCCATGTTTACCATGTTTTGTCATGATGCCTTTATTTTAGCATCAAGGGGATTGCCTGAACAGTCTTGGACTTTAGCTTAAGTTCTTGTGTTTATTTTATTTATGATGACAGTGAGATTTGAAATTTTTAATTTTTATTTTGTTTTCCTTGACAACAAATTCATTTACATGTAAAATTATTTTCTTGTTTTGACAAGCATTTGTATATTGTAAGTTAATTTGTAGTATATGCTATATAGTAGTTAACTAATTAAAATGCTTGTTTTAAATGTATTTAATCTTCGGATATATGACTTTTTAGTCTATATGTATTGAAAATGTATGTAATTTTTGAAATAATGCAGGGATAATAATTAAAAATATTTTTTTAAGAAAAAAGCTATAGAGGCGCTTTTAAAAATAAGCGCCGCTATAGGCATTTAAATTTTTTTATTGAATAACCTATAGCGGCGTTTATACATGAAAAGCGTCGCTGTAGGCCTTTGCTTTAATATTTTTTTAAATTAAATGGCCTATAGTGGCGCTTACCTAAAAAACGCCGCTATAGGCCTACCTATAGCGGCGCTTAACAAGCGCCGCGATAGGTCATTTGGCCTATCGCGGCGCTGGCTATAGCGACGCTTCATAAGCGCCACTATAGGGTCAAAAAAAGCGTCGCTATAGGCATTTTCTGTGGTAGTGAAAGCAAAAACAAGAAACAATAGATTCAAAAAGTGAGAGACTAAGCACAGCCTAAACAAACAAACCCAAAAGAGAAAAAACACAAAAGTATAAAGCTTTTTCTCAGAAGCACATATGGGTATAAAAAAAACATCCATCAAATTCAGGAGAAATTTATAAAAGAGACGAAAGCGAACCCTACCAAAAGAGGATGAAGAGGAGAATTTGGGGGGGTCGAATCGGAAAACCGTAAGTGGGTATTTAAATTAAGGGAAAACCCAGAAGAATCCCTATGGAAAACACAGGAAGAAAGTGAATCTGGGGAAACAGAAGATTGTTGTTCATGATGAAGATGAAGATGATGGTGGGAGGGAGTGAAAAGTTTGGGTTTGGGGGAGTTGAGGGTCGGTTTTGTGGGGGAGCTGAGGGCAGGTTTTGTGGGGAAGCTGAGGGTGGGGTTTGGTGAGCTTAGGGCTCTGTTTTGGGGGAGCTAAGGGCAGTGGAGGTGAGCTGAGGGCGGGGGGTTGGGGGAGCTGAGGGCGCGAACTGAAATTTTTTCAGGGGAGGGGGTGTATGTGAGGATAAACGTCGTCACACATTTTTTATGTGTGACTTCGTTAATGACGTCACACATTTCTTATGTGTGACTTCGTTACCAAGAAACGACGTCACACATTTCTTATGTGTGATGTGGTTTCCTAAGTCGTTTCTTTCGATGTCACATATTACCAATTTATGTGACGTCGTTTCTCCCTCCATTTTCAATGTAATTACAAAAATGCTACAGCTTTTTTTTTCTGTGTTAGTTTTTTATTTAACTGACGTTAATTAGTGACATGGAAAGGGTTTTTTGTAGTAGTGCATACTTCTTAAAAGTCTGACCTTAAGTGATTTCATATCATGGGTCTACTAGAGTGACTATATTTTCTTTTGCTTATCATTTTTCTGCTCCAATTAAACTTAATCTTATTCTTTTAAGAAAAAAAACATATAACAATTTTAGACAGTTCCTCTCAATGATTTTTTTCAGACATGTAGCTGCTAAGTTTAGTAAAAATTCTCATTATTTAGGTTTGCTGCTGCTCTGAAAAACTTGAAAGTGTGGGTAATAAGCGTAGTTCCGATTGACTCTCCGGATACACTGGCTATAATCTATGAGCGTGGCTTATTTGGAATTTATCATGATTGGTGTGAGCCATTCAATACCTAATTATCTACCCAAGATCTTAAGATCTTCTCCATGCTGATTACCTATTCTCTAAGACTAAAGAAAGGTAAGTTCGATTGGTGATCATGAAAGTTGTCCACCATGAAATTTCCTGATTTCTATTGCTAACTCACGTTGTACTCGATTCAGATGCAATATAGTAGCGGTGATTGCAGAAGTTGATCGAATCATGAGACCTGAAGGTTATTTGATCGTAAGGGACAAAGTTGAAAGTTCAGATGAGATAGAGAGTATCGTTAAATCTCTACATTGGGATATTCAATTTAAGTATTCAAATGGCAATGAGGGATTACTATGTATTCGGAAGACATTTTGGCGTCACCAAGACAGAAACCATTGTATCAGCCATTGCTTGAGTGGAATGCTTTAATAGCTCAATTTCAAAGGCTGCACTCCTTATTTATGTATTTTTGTGTCACCACATTGAAGAATGCCACATCTCCTTTATTTATATATTTTCTTTTATAAATTTTAGGTTGCGTTCTAGCATCCCTTCTATGGTTTGCCCTTTTCATATATTCACACCACTCAATTTTGTTGATGAGGAAGGTTTAATAGAAGTATGCTTTTGTAGAAACCAAACTAATGTGACTCAAACAAGGGACTCAAACTGCTCTGGGAAGTTCAAGTCTTTTTATGAAATTGCAGGAATTTTCTTGTGTATCAAAGCCAACTTGTTAGTTTTATTTACATGTAAATATTTTTATCAAAGCCAATATCTTCAATATATCAACTTCTAACTACAATTTGTATCAAATTAATGGTAATAGTGTCAAATTATTAGTAATATTGTGAAAAATGTCTAGGAAAAAAAATTTAAAAACTGAATTGAGAGTGCAAATCCATAGAAAAGGGCTAGATGGATGGCGCAAACAGTTGCCTTGTTATTTATTTGTTTGCCAATAGCAGCAGTAAGTATCATATTTTTAATTTTTATCTGTTTCCTAACAACATATTGAGCTTACAAGAGTGAGAGGAGAAGCTTAGACAACTCTAATTAAGATACTTAGGAATCTATGAATCATGACTTGGATGAACTATTAATGGACAAGCATCAGTGACACAACTACACATGCACTTCAGGTCTGCAAAAGTGCAGTCAAGCAAATCCTATATTTTTTATTAAAAAAAGATGGTACAGACACATGAACGTCAAATGATCAACGCCCATCTGCAATCTCAAATGCTATCTGCTTTTGTATGGTATCATATCCAGATGAATTGCTAGTACTGGCACCCCCATGTTCTTCATCAGGCACATGAACAAGTAAGTATTCAGTTTCTTCTGCCATGGCATCCCCACCCTTCAGCCAAGGATGCCTTTCCATTGCAATCAAACCCTCCAATTCCATTGCTACCTCCTTCATAGTCGGCCTTTCCTCTCCGCTAACTCTAACACACCTCCTTGCAATAAAAGCAACTTCCCTCAACTGCTCAGAATTCTTCTTCTGATCTAACAATTGCTTATCAATAATTTCCCATAAGCGGTCTTCTTTTATTGAAGACACAAAGTACATAGCCAGATTTCGTTGTTCTGGTCTATTGAATTCAACTGCTTTATTTCCAGTTAGAAGCTCTATAAGCACAACGCCAAAGCTATAAACATCACTCTTCTCATTTAACTGACCTGTGTAGAGATACTCTGGATCCAAGTATCCAAGTGTTCCTTGCACTACTGTGGTAACTTGAGTTTCATCAAGAGGAACAAGCCTCGAAGCTCCAAAGTCAGAAACCTTTGCTCTATGATTGTGGTCTAATAATATGTTGGTGGATTTTATATCTCGATGAATAATTGGAATAGAGGCTGCAGAGTGTAAATATGAAATAGCCTCGGCAGTTTCTGCAGCTATCCTTAATCGAGTCTCCCATGAAATAGAGCATTCATTCTTTGATGGGTCAATGTGATAAAGAAGGGTGCCATTGTCCACAAACTCATAGACTAACAAAGGAACTTCGGTTTCAAGACAACACCCCAAAAGTTTTACCACATTACGGTGATTGATTTGAGAAAGCACAACCACTTCATTGATAAAATCCTTAATTTGTCTAGGATCCCCTCCTACCCTGGACTTTTTAATTGCAACCACTGTATTATCTGATAAGATGCCCTTGTAAACTGTGCCTTGTCCCCCGCGGCCAAGAATTCTATCTTCATCAAAATTGTTTGTGGCATTTTGAAGTTCAGCTTGTGCAAATATTTTGGTTCTGTCGGTGTATCCTTGTTGTTGTTGTTGTGAAAGTGTTTGTAGCAGCATGTTTCCTCCATTTTGCTGGAAATTTCTTTGTCTAATTTGTTCAAGAGTTCGCTGCTTGTGGGCCCAGCATAATGTGGAGACTAAGGTGAAGCCGAATAACAAGGTCCCACAAACGCCTGCACCCAACGTTTGAGTTTTGATTTAAGTATATGTAAGAACTGTATATTTATATTTATATATATATATATATATATTCTCTTCTGTTTATTTTTTTTTTATACATTGTTTATTTCTAATTGTTCCCTCTGAGCCACAATTCCCATGATGTACATCCCTTAAACAAACAGCACAATGGAAATAGGCGGGAAAACTCTAATATTGACTAATTGGATATAGCTCAAACAAACTAAAATCAGAGTACTATATTTTAAAAGAAGGGTATGATAATTATTTTGGACGGATACATATGATAGCCCCAGCACGAGACGGCATTAAGAATTAAGATTGTAGAGTGCTTTCGTAAGGCAAGCTTCCTAGCAAATAAAAGAAATCACTCCTATTATTGAAGAAAATAAAAAAATGTTCCTTTGGGTGATATTAATAAAACTCACTTCCAGTTCTAAGTATAAGAATTACCTTGGGTTGATACGGAGAGCTAAATATAACTTTTTTTTTCATTTGATCTCTGGTATTTAACATTTTCTTCAAACTACGGGCTAATAAACTGATATGCGATCTAATAATAGGCATAAGTTTTGAAATATCATATAACATATTGTTTAGTCAAGTAGTTAATTTACGCTCCAAATTAATCAATTGAATATTGTATTAATAACAGGAGAAGTTATTATTTTATGATAATAATTTTAATTTTGAAAACTGAATGCGAAGAAAATATATAAAATAGAAGCAGTAAGGGGAATTCTCACATATTGCAATTATAAGAGAGCGGGTATGATCTGGAGAATCCCTGGTGCAGCGGGTACCATTAACGTAGCCATCGCCTTTATAACCAGGTGGACAAGAACAGTGGTAGCCACCCTCGAAGTTGTTGCACAGCGCATGCTCTTTGGTATCACAACCATTATCAGCGGGTGCCTGGCACTCATCAACATCTGACAGGAGGGCATGATGAGTATATGGTGTATTGTTAAAAAACTGTTAAAATCGGTTTAGAACTTTAATTAACTTATAAATGTAATTTGTTTTCTAATTATACCCATATTAATAAATATGAAAGAGAGGGAGGGATCTCGCCTGCCCCTTGTCTGTCTCAAAAATTTAGGGCACTTTCCTCATATATATTTTTTTGTTTTTTATACCATAAAATTCTACACTAAAAAATAACATTTTAACGTATTATGGGTAAAAAACGGATATATTTTCAATATATTATGATTTTTTAAAAATTAGCTACTCCAAAATTATGCCGTATTTTTTTTCATGTATAGTACGTAATCTTTGAAAAATTATAATAAATTGATAACATAATCGTTTTTTGCCCATAATATATCAAAATGTCATTATCTTAGTATAGAATCTAATGATATATATATATATATAAGGAAAGTGACCCAGTTTTTTGGGGCAGTTGAGGGCATAGCCAAGATGGGGGCCGCCCCCTCAAAAAATAATGCATGGGGAAAAGAAAATGACAACGAATGTGACAAATAATATAAGATTAAAATGATAGAGAATGTATAGGAAAAATATAAATAGTGGCTGAAATTGAAAAAATTGCAATTAATATTTAAACAAATCTAAATGAAGTTTATATTTTAATACATGCATCCACCAATTTGAAGCTTATAATAAGGTTACATACAGTATATCATATTTATATATATAGTTATATATATTATGCAACAAAGGAAAGGAGTGAATAAAGGAAAATGGAATCATGAGAATAATATAATTACCCAGACATCCTTGGGGAAGGTATGGATTTCCCTGAAATCCGTCATTGCAAGAGCATCTGTATCCGAATCCACTGGGGGAGTCCTGAGAGGAGGAGTTGGGACTGCATACAGGTTTAGGTTGGCTCAGAGAGGTAGGATCTTGAAAAGTGGCTTCATCCACAATAGACCAATCTAACACGAGGGTGGACATGTTAAAGGGGAGACTCCGAAGGTCAGAAGGGGAGAAATTAAAGGAGCCTTCTTTGGCAACAAAAGAATAGCTGCAGTTGTTGAAGTCCCACACTTCTGTATGATTCTTGAAGCTATACGATTGGAAAGTGATGTCCATCATTCGAGGAGGAATATCCACTTGGCAACACCCAATTCCGGAACAAGTTTCATCACCATCACCCGTATTATTACCATTCTTTTCTACTGTGGTAGGTAACTTGTCGCATCGAGATAAGCAGCCGGTGGAATCATTGCTTCCCTGCCGAAAACTATTCAAGTAGCCGTAACTGTCACAACCCACACTATAGAACTTGTTTTTGGAGCTAGAAATAGGGAAAGCAGGAATTGTGAGAGAGCTAATAGAGGCGTCAGTATCCACTTCTCCTGATTGAGTATAACAAATACTGGAGACATATGTACGGATGTCCATATGACCATCGAGGGATATGTTCAAGACTTGGATGTTTGATTGGCGGTAGTATAGAGTGGAGTTGGAGGTGGAGTGGTCACAGGTGAGATTGAAGTATTTATTCAGAGAGCAGAGTTCTCCAACACCAAATGGATATGGGATTTCCACATTTCCACATTTACGGGGGCAGTCATCATTCCGCCGGGATAATTGAGCTTCACCTATTGCAGTTGCTGCTATGGCTACTAATAACATAATCACCTTCCTCATCATCGTAGTGATAATATTGCTCGCCGGTTTATGGCTTAGTTTCCTAGTTACTTTATCACCTTCTTTTCACTGTATATGTGTATATATATACATAATCAACGCAAAAGAACAAAAGCCCTACTGAGAGACTTTGACCTTGTCAGTCAATTCCACTGCAGCTTCGTTAGCAATATATGAACTCCATATCCCTCTTGCGCTGTTTATCTTTTAAAAATTAAATTTTAGGTAGGGCTCAAGCTTAACCCAACCTGGGGCGTAATGCTATGTAATACCAATGTCAGGTTGGGTAACAATTTATACCCTTTGGCGTGAATTTAGACACCCTCACTTTAGAATGTGTCCCAAACGCTGCAGCAGGGAATTGATTTTTTCTCCCTCATAGTGAAAATATATAATTCATTGCACTGTACACACGAAAGTGGATTGGTTATTATTCCTTACACGATTAATAAGGAGTGCTAAAATTTTGTTAAAATATGAGTTATTTAATATCATATGATTTTAAATAACTTACCTAACATTCTTAATAAAAAAAATTGTGCCATCACTTAATATAATTAAATTAGGTAAATAGGTAGGGGAGAGAGTAATAACGAGAAGGTTTTTAAATATATGATCATATAATTTTAAATGATAAATATGCGGTACTAGTTAACCGAAGTGCCCGTGGCAGTGACAATCACAAGTGGAGAAGACTCGGCCTCACAGGAAAAGTAGCTCTGGCTTTGTCCTTGAGTTCCAAGTTGACCAAGACCTTGCCTGTTGCCTTCATTCCATTTTCCACATAGTGAATTTAAGGTGAAGCTTCCCAAATACAACCAAAGTTATTAGTAACTTTGACCACGTCCCCTACTCCATCTCATTTGTACCCGGTTCCCTGATATAACATATCTCACTCCATAATCACTATTACGTTTAGTTTCATCATATAATTCCTTGCTTACTCTTCAACTTATACATCAACCGCATGATGACTTTTCAATGCGTTTCAGTTTATTCCGACCAGTCTCCCCGCGCTTCTACATGGCACTTAGGTTCTTGAGGGTGAATTGTAAATAAGCTTCCCATGACACAGACAAAAGTTCGCGACTTTGATTGTTAGAACCAGTTTTGGTGCTTATCATAAAGATGAGCAGGGGCGCTCATCCATTCTGAACCGTTTAAATGTAATTTGGATGGTCTAGATTTATTAATTTAAAGTTTATGAATTTTAAATGAAAACTTTATTTTCTGGCAAAATGATAATCAAAATATTATCTTTATTTTAGATTTTATACCTATTAAAATAATTAGCAATTAAAAATTATAAACTTTAAATTAACAAATCTAACCATCCAGATTGGATCTGAATGATTTGGAATAGAGGAACGACCTCTACTCATCTTTTTGATGAGCATTGAAATTGGTTCCGCATTTATGTCTCCTCCTCTTCCTGCTTTAATTTATGGAGTCTTCTATATATATATATATATATTTGTTGTTTAGCCTGAAAAACAAACCCTGCATCTCTTACCAGAGATAATAGTAAAGCTAGATATGAAAATGATTTTTTAGTTAGAAAAAGGTTTGTGACACGTTCATGTAATTCTCTGCTTCAATTTATTAATTTTCATATGACTTTTCAGTATATATGTTTCGTATTCAGTATTAAAAAAAGTGCCACTATACATGAATCGAGGCTTTGTTTTCCAGGGATCCGTTAAAAAATTAAACCAATACTATTTTTTATTTGTTCATAATTTCATATTTTATTAAATTATTATTATGAACATAAATAAATATATTCAAATGCGCAATATTGCTCAGCACCATTCATAAAATACAACAGAAGAAAAGATGATTAATTATTAAAACATAATAATAATTTTATAAAATATTAAATCTTAATCATTTATATTTGGGTTGGGCAAATTTCTCTAAATTTTTTTGGCTCAAGGACAATGTTGCTCCGTAAGTCTTTTTGGAATAACAAAAGGGAAGGGAGTAGGGATGCAAATAATTTAGGCCAAATTAGGCTTTAATTCTATAGGATGTGGCCTCCAACAAAAATACAAAGTTTGAACCCGAGACTAAGCATGCATATAGACTTTTTTTTAGCCTGAGTTTGAGCCTTCAAAATAAGATATGAGGCATTTTTAAAAGCCTATATAAAATTTAGGCCTTTATGCTGGCATTTTGTAACATTTTGTAACATACGCTTTGAAAAAACTATTTTATGAACTATAAATACAAATGTAAACAAGATTTAATCAATACTAACTATATTATGAAAAATGGTTTACTAAATAAAATAATAACATAGTTAGAAAAAGGTTCAAGGTTACCATTTCCTTAAAATCAAACTTAAATGTCTAAATATGATATAAAAGAATAGTTCTACAATAGAAAAAGGTCTATCATAGTTAGATAAAAATTTATCTTACTAAGTTAAGAGAAAATCCTCGATTGGGCAAGAGTAGAAAACAAGTTCACCAAATCATGACTAAATGGATATTAAAATAAACTCGTTAGCTAAACCCATCTATGTTGGCAAAAGAACAATTCACATTTCTAAACCATCAAATAAAACATCAGTCTTTTTAACCATTTACTTAAAATAATCCTGCCATATTCAAAAATCATAAACATATTAGGGAAATTCCAAAACATCCATGATAGATATGAGGTGGTTTCTAAACAGCGCTTCACAATCAATCCGTAAATAGTAAAGCAATACTAGTAGACTTCAGGCCTATATGCCGACAATGGACTGATCACAACCAATTATAAAATTAACACTTCAATCAAAGTATGACAAATATAATATTTATGACCATTAACAAATCATTTAATATGCGATTTAAAACAGCGGAAGCAATACAATTCTAAGCTTATATGTGTGGCAATATACAACTTCTGTATAGGCTAAAAGAGAATCTCACAATAAATTAGTGAGGTCCCGACGCCTCTTTTCCTGCGATTCCACTATCTGACTAGTACCTGTAAGGATTAAGCAACGGGGGAGGTAGACAATGTCTACAGTAACCACTAACTACTAGCCTACATGTGAGTGCATGTGCTAGGAAGATGTCAGTGTGGGAAACTATATATATATATGAACAATTTGAAATATGGGTACATAACTAGATAATCATGTAGAAATCGTACTAAGAAAATCATTTCAAAACTCCATGTATATTATCATTTTATAAAATAGTTCAAAATACATTTGCACAATTATCCATAACGTTCGCTTTGCGAAATATTAGGTTGTCCCCTACCACTAGGTGGACCAGAGTGGAACTCGACGAGGATCCCAACTTGTACCCAGAACCAAGGAGAAGTGTGAAAATGGCAAAAATGCATAAGAGAGGGTGAATTGTGCTAATTAAAAATATAGGCAATGATGCACAAAGTTTACACTGGTTCAGCCCAACTCTTGGCCTACATCCAGTTCTTCAACCTTTAGTTGGGTTCCACTAAAATCTTTAAAATTTAATTAGGCTCTTGATTGCCTTTACAAGTGATCCCTTAGTAAGAACTCTCTCTTACAGATCACTCCGCCTTACAACTTGTAAGTTTACAACCCAGTCTTAAGATCCCACTATCTTAAGAGTAATCCTCACGAAGAATGAGATTACAAAGACTTGTTCACTCAATGAACAGATTTTGATACACACTGAAGCACAAAGATAATGAATGAATATTACAGAGAGTGGGTGAGTATTGAATGCAGGAAGATTGATAGCTTGAGAGTGTATTCAATGTATTCAATCAATGACTTCACCAATGACTTTTATAGATGTCTCTGAAATTCTGCCCATTGGTGAGTTTATAGCCGATGCGTATCTGATGTGGATGAGAGATGATAAATCTTGATGGAGTTTGAGTTAATGATGTTCTTGTGTTGCATTAACTCCCTTGTACTAGGTTAGCTTCAGTTCTTCTCTCTTCATTAATTGTAGAAAGCAAATCTAGTTTCAAACGGCTCAATTCTTGAATCTGTGTGAGTAATGTTAACTTCCTAAAATAAATCTGACATACTCTTGCATAAAAGGCTAAACATTGTACTTTGAAGCCAATCCATCGCCAGATTGATTATAAGGCTCTATTCGATCACTGCTTTTGTTCTCTAATCGATCACACAGATTAGGCTTAGATTAGGACCTGCATCACTTTGAACACGAGATTAGAGTACAGTTATAAAATGCCATGCCTGATCGATTGTAGGGTACCCTGATTGATCATGCTTCATTAATCGAATATGCTTAAGTTATATTAGTCTTGTTTCAGTTAATCCTAGACTTTCATAATCGATCACAGGACATCACTCACATACTCTCTGATCGATTAGGCGACTATGATCGAAGATCATTCTAGAGGACTTTGAATTGCAACTAAGACTTCTTGATCGATCACAGGGAGTCCTGATCAATTATGTCCTTTCACTCGATCATGCTAAGATTGCTAAGTTTGATTTCCAATTAAGTTCAAACTTCTCTAATCAATCACAGGGCATTGACAAATCTCTGATTTGTAACGCTTTTATATTCTTAATTTGAGGAAATTAACATGATTGAGATGCGATATTGGTCCAAAATGCTTAATGTAAAACTTAGACTCTTAGGTGAAATTAGTGTTAGCTTAGGGTTAATTGGCCATAATTGTAGATTAATTTGTACGAATTGGTTTATAGGGCTATTTGATCCTTGTTTAGTCTTATTTCCACTTGCAGGGTTGTTTAGGACCAAAAGATCGGACCTGGAAGGAAGAAGAAGGCCAAACTTAGGAGCAGAAGAAATTGGAGCTCGCCACGGCGAGCCCACGACAAATGAGCTCCCAAAGAGGCAGAAAAGTGGTCGGCTCGCCACAGCAAAAAAGCCACACAAAAAAACAGAAGCAAGAGCGGCCACGGCGAACAAAGCATTCTGCAGCTTATCAGTTCGCGAATTTTGGACCTCAGACCGAGTTATCCAAATACCCACTCACTTGACCCGACTTGGGAGACATAAACTAGAAAATTAGACCCCATTAGGGCAGATTTGGCTCACATACACAATCCCAAACCCTAGCTCTCTCTCCTTTCTCCATCTCTATCTTCATCTTTCTCATTTCTTCCCTTCCATCAATGGCTTCCACACCGTCCTTCTTTGTTGTTGGTTCTTCTATGGGGAGTAGCAGCTAGGCTCCACCATTCTTGGTGGTTGGAGCCAAGGGATGAGCTTGAAGCTTGAATAGGGGAGTTTTTCTAGTTCTAATCCTTCTTCCATTTGTTGTATTTATGCTTTTCTAGGGTTCTAGGAGTGTATTTATGGCATTTGGTTGTGTGCTTGAATTTTGTATATTGAAATAGGGTTAGAAACTATGTTGATGTTGTTTCCTTCTTGTTAAAATGCTTGACATTGCTATTTATTAACTTTGAGTTTAATGAAATTTTTGGGTTCATAGTTTTATTATCCTCTTTGTGAAAATTATGTGCTAATGCAAGGTGGCTTGGTTAGTGGATTAAGAGTGTTAAGTTGTTTGCTTGAGGGAGATGGCATAAGAAATAATTGATTGGGTTGAGACATTGGGCAAGCACTCTTTAGGCCTTAATTTATTGTATGGGTGGCCATCAATGGATTAGGGTTTAGAGAGAAATTTAGAGCAATTGTGGGGTGGCCTAAATTGTACATTAAAAGTCTTGCATAATTAATTATTTCTTGATTTTTAACTTAATCAACTTGGATTAAATTAAGTAATGTTTGGGGTTCCAGCATTAATTAAGTTAATCTAAGTCTAGCCTAGAGGGGTTCCTCTAGGGTTCTTTGGAAAATCAACAATTAACTCCCTGAAAATCTTTTGAAGCAATGAATCCCAAGGTTTTCATTCATCAAGAATGATTCCATTTTCATTCCCCTCAAAATCTCACGTTTATCTTATTTTTGTTTTACTTTTGAACATATCACACCTTTTGCATATATTCTATACCAAAAACCAAAATACAAAACTTTTTACCCGCTTTTATTAGTTTGCATATTAGCTACTAGATTATCTTTTGCGTTAGGCTCCTCAAGTGAACAACACCCGGGGATTAGCTTCCATTATCCCCTTGGTTCTTATTTTCTTGAAGGGTGGACCCAAGGGCACGCTACATTCACACGCACTCGAAAGTGGTGCTCTTCAAGTGGTGCCGTTGCCAGGGAGCCAAGTAATTGGTCCCCTAGTATCCGGTTGTCAAACTTATTTGGCCGGGTCCATTTTCTTAGGTTGCATTTAGTTTAGTGCATTTTAGGTTTTCTATTTGTTTGTATATACCATGATCTTTGCATTTTTTCTTCTATTTTAGGTTTAGGCATACTTATATAGAATTGCATCTTGCATTTTGGGATTTATTTTATTGCAATTTTCATGTCTTGGTTTAACAACAACCATGATTTTTTGTTCAACACTAATCCTCTTATGCATTCTTTTTCAAGGAATGGTGAAACACCAAGCCTTCCACATACTTGGAGAAGTGAGGCACCTTCGACTCTAACTCACTCCCAAGTTGATTTCATTCTACAAGAGTTGGATTCCATGAGAGCGGATATGCAAAGACACAACAAAGCCTTTGCATCTCAAGCACCCAATCATTTCCAAGGTTTAGAACCATCTTGTCCACAAATTCACCCTACCCCCTCCCTACATCACATAGAAATCCATATAGCCCACCATCTCTTCCTTACCATAAACCCCCACCTCCACCATCCATACCCCCAACCCATGGACTTGATGCCTTCCTCAACTTTCCAAATATGGACGACCAAACCCTTTCGTTGAGAAGGATGTATGATGAGCTTAATGTTCAACAATATGAGTTGTTCATGTTAAAGGGGGTTAATCAACTTCCTAAGGAGATGGAAGAATGGCTTGAGGCAATAGAAGAATTCATTAGGGTTTTTGTGCAACTTGTTCTATGGAAGAAAACTAATGGTGAAGAAGGAGCACCATGGCCTTATGACTCCAACAATGATGAGGTGATTGAAGAACAAGAGTCAAACGCCACATCTCAAGTGGATGATTCCCAACCTCCAATGCCTATTCCCACACAAGACACAAACAAGGAGCAAGCATCGTTTCGACCACCAGAGGAGTCGCCTTCATACTTTGGTAATATTCCTCCTCTTCTTGAAGAGGTTAATCCTCCTCATACTACTATGATTGTTGATGTGAGTGATGATGAGGTGGATGAAGAAATTGTTGTTGAATCCCCTCAAATACCTGATATTGAAAATGCTCACTATGAAGTTTCACATGGTAGTTGTGTAGTTAATGATCTTGCTTGTATTACTCATGAGTGTGGTGATAATGATATCTCTCTAGGTGCTTGTTGTGATGATGATATTGGTTTGAATGAGCCTTTACCTTGTTCTTGTGGTGAGGTGCATGATGCATCTACTAGTACTAGAGATGATATTGTGGAAAATAATTCATTAAGCTTGGATGTTAGAAATGTGGAGAAGTGTGAACAATCATTCCCTTTTTCAAGTGTTGATAAGCATGATTTGAGTTTCTTTGAATTTATTGAACATGATGAAGAATTCATTTCCCCCTCCTCCCACATCCCTCTTTTATTTGCACATGTGAAGGTGATGGGCCTTGTTCCACTTGCATAGATATTGATTATTGGCTTTCCACTTCACATGATGTTGCCTCTTCATCTAGTTTAATTGATAACACTAATGTACATGATACACTTGATAACAACCATAAAAATTGTTCATCTCTTGATCCCAATTCTTTTCTTTCTTTAGCTAGTTTAATAAGGAAAGATTCAAATGCATTAATAAAATATTGAACAAGAATGAATCTTTTCATTTAATTTTATCTTGTGATTTGCCACCCGACATTGGTGGAAATGAAATTGAATATTTTGAAACACCCAATGTCAAGGGTGATCACAATGTGGCTGCATGCTTGGTTCCTACTGATGGGAGCCATATTGACTTGCTGGGTTGTGATGTTGACTTGGAGAATCTTGCTTTGAAAATGCATATGTTATGTTTTAGATCTCTCCTTGTATTCTCTTTTGGACTAGATACTGCTGTTGGTCTGGTGTTTCTTTTTCAGGAACCCCCACTCCCAAGGAAGTCTAATATAGGAGAAGGAGCCACATGGAGGAAATGCATGCTTCTCATCTTGGATGAGAACTTCTCCTTCAAGTTTCTGAGGAGGCCATAATAAAGGTTGTCTCTTTCCCCACTTATTTTCTTCATAATCTTCATGCATATTTTGGCTTAATTGTTGTATAAGGAAGATAAGTGTAGGGGAGGGACACATGCCAGTAGTAAAAAGAGTAGTTATTTTTTTTTCTTTCAATTCCTAGGATTACAAATAAAGGCTTCTTGTTCACACTAAGACCACACTTGATTTTAACATGCTTTGAATTGATACTTCCATATTTAGCTACATTGAGGACAATATAGGAATTAAGTGTGGGGGAGAGATGTGCTTCATAATGGGTGAAGTGGGTTGAAAATCATTGTATCTTGCTTATGTTTTTAGCTTCAAAAAGTTGGAAAAATTTGAAATTTTTTAACTTTTCCTCACTTCAACTTTTGTTACTCTTTGGATTTAACATGATGTTATTGGAAATGTTTTTGGCAATTATGGGAATTGTTTCATGCTTTTGAATATGTTGTTTATGCTTTTGATTAATCATCTTGATTGGCAACTTTGTTGACTGGAATTGATGCTTTATGGTTGAATCTTGGTTGTAGTTGTTCATTGTTTATGAGTTTTGGAGAATTAGCCATGTCATGGTGTTTATTTCAGCCTAATTGCTTATTCTTGTGTGAAATCCACTTTGTTGCTATTCTCTAGAACTTGTTTGCATTCTTGGTCGAAACTTGTTGCATTTAGTGTAATGAAGCATGATAAAGGCATTCATTTCATACCATTATATCCCAAACACAAACCACAAACACTTCTTTCATTTGTCACTCCATTCGAGCCTTTCACTTGATGTTTTTGCATTTGACATGCCAATATACGAAAAGTTGCATCATTGCATGTGTTGTTTGAAAAATGACACTGCTTGGTTGTACATAAGCATGCCATGTATAGAGAAAAACAAAAATACAAAAGGAAGAAAAAGAGTGAAAAAGAAAAAGAAAATGTGAAAAATTACAAAAAGTGCAAAATAAGGCGTCTATGGTTACTAGCAAGTTGCAATCAGTGCTTTGAGTTGAATTAGGCATTCAAGCATGCACAACATCATATTTCATTCATTTCATCTCACCATGTGACATATTCCATCATTACAACCCCAAAAGCCCTTTTGATGCATTACACTTCTTGTTTTTAAGTGGAGATCTTAGAATTCTTACAAGCTTATGGTAGAATGTACTTCTAAGTGGATCTTGAGAGTAGAAAATGAACCCAATATGGTGAGAAGAGCGAAACACTTATCGTTGAGTGACTTTCTCCTCTACTCATCCTCATTACATTCACTACATTCATGATTAGCCCTTTAGCATCATTTCATTCCTCATTGCTTGTTGGTTAGGGGGGTTGTCAATTTGCATTAGATCATATTCAATTAGCATGTTGAAGTTCTCATTTATGCCTTGCTTACCATTGTGCTTAAGTTTTTAAAATTGTCTTTGTCCGGGAGTACAAAGGTTTAAGTGTGGGGGAGTTGACAAATCTCTAATTTGTAATGCTTTTATATGCTTAATTTGAGGAAATTAACATGATTGGGATGCGATATTGGTCCAATAATGCTTAATGTAGAACTTAGACTCTTTGGTGAAACTTGTGTTAAATTAGGGTTAATTGGCCATAATTATAGATTAATTTGTATGAATTGGTTTATAGGGCTATTTGATCCTTGTTTAGTCTTATTTCCACTTGCAGGTCGTTTAGGACCAAAAGATCGGACCCGGGACGAAGAAGAAGGCCAAACTTAGGAGCAGAAGAAATTGGAGCTCGCCGTTGCCTCACCACGGGGAGCCCACGACAAATGAACTCCCAAATAGGCAGAAAAGAGGTCGGCTCGCCGTAGCCTCGCTGCGACGAAAAAGACAAAGAAAACCAGAAGTAAGGCCACGGTGAGCAGATGGCGAACGAAGCGTTTTGCAGCTTATCAGTTCACGAATTTTGGACCTCAGACTGGGTTATTCAAATACCCACTCACTTGACCCGACTTGGGGGACATAAAACTCGAAAATTAGATTAGGACAGATTTGGCTCACATACACAATCCCAAACCCTAGCTCTCTCTGCTTTCTCCATTTCCATCTTCATCTTTCTCATTTCTTCACTTCCATCCATGGCTTCCACATTTTCCTTCTTTGTTGTTGGTTCTTCCATGGGGAGTAGCAGCTAGACTCCACCATTCTTGGTGGTGGGAGCCAAGGGATGAGCTTGAAGGTTGAATTAGTTTGCATATTAGCTATTAGGTTATCTTTTGCGTTAGGCTCCTCAAGTGAACGACACTCGGGGATTAGCTTCCAATATCCCCTTGGTTCTTATTTTCTTGAAGGGCGGACCCAAGGGCGCGCTACACGCACACACACTCGAAAGTGGTGCTCTTTAGGCATGCTAATCGATTAGGTAGCCATACTTATATTCATTCTAACCTTATCTTGATCGATCATAACCTTATATTCTTAATTGATTATCTCTCCCTGATCGGTTAGACAATTACTTAGGATTTTTATCATATTATTCTGAGTTCATTCCAGTTCTAAGTCTAATATTTCTTTATGCCTAAGTTATGTTTAGTTATCATCAAAACCTATTATTCCAACAAAGTGGAACTCGATGGGATTTCAACCCATACCGAGCACCACAACAGGGGTAATGCTCGATGGGGGCTACCCATACCCAGCACACAAAAAAGTAGTACTCGATGGGAACTACCCATACCCAATGCTACAACGGTGGTAATGCTTGATAGGGGTTACCTATACCCAGCACACCAAAAGGTAGTATTCGATGGGGCTACACAAATCTACTTAATGTACTTACCCCTTTTGGTAACGCTTAGGAGTTAAAGCCCCTTACACTATATTTATATATTCTCTAGATTATATAAATATACATCTCTCTTACTATAATAACATAATAGCAGGTTATCTTGAATGATAACCCACTTACTTGTGTATGCAGCTGTACTGTTCCTTAGGGATATATACATATTTGTATGTATATACAGTTATATATTAACTACTAGACAAGCTTCCAACTTGTTTTACTTACTTAAACTTATAATATACACAAGTAACTAGGTCCCAAAATAGCTATCTACAGTGATATAATAAAACATAGTAGGCATTCCTACTTCTTCATACTACCTTATCCTTAAGAAGCTCAACTCTTTTCCAACTTCTCTGAAAAACAGCAGTTCAACGCAGTTCATTTCATTCATTACCATGCATCATAATTCATAAACATGTATAAATATTACTAATAAACATTAACCCTGCATGTATTATGCTCAAGGCACTGACTGTGCTCAAGGCACTACCACACAATTAATATAAATATATTTTCCTGTAACTGTGTGGCCTGTGAAGCTCAACCTTCTGAATATAACTTTTCAGTTATATATAAACTGTACTAGGGGTAAGTAGCCACCTAGTCTTAGGGTACTCCGATACACTGAATATTTCTGGCAAAGTTAGAGCGGTCTTTCGACCCTAAAGTTTACTGTAAATTTAGAAAAGATTTTATGCTATTATTAATATATGATAGATGATATTGAATGAAACTGCTACCTGGATATCAGAACATAATCCTGAACTAACTCCTTTCCCTTTTACTTTGGAGAGCTCAATCACTTTCAAAACCTATATACATTTAGGTTTAGGTTAAGATATAAAGTATATATAATATACACCTCTCTCTTAAATCCTAACTATTTATTACTACCCAGCTCTTTATATCTAAACAAATTTATAATGTGCCATAGCTAACTTGAACCTGTAAAATTAAAGGGTTACTTTAATTACTCTTCATAATTCACAATTATTGTGTATATACCATGATAATGAAACCCGGATCGAACCGGAGGTCAGGCCCAGAAGTTGCCAGACCGGAAGGAGAACCGGTCCGGGTTGGCTTGTGACCTGGGGTGGTGACCACTTGGCTCTGACTCGGCCAACTCGTCCGAAGCCGGTTGTAACTCAAGTAACCCGCCGAGTTGGGCGAGTTGTCCGAATTGCCTTTTTCCTCTCACAGCAACCCACAAACGGTTGAGTCACGAGTCAAGAAAACGTAACCTCAGTGGTCGACGGCCAGAAACAAGTCGCAAATGGTCGCTGGAGGTGTTTTTCGCTAGTGTTGCTGGAGGCTAAGGAGAAAGAAAGGATAGGAAGATCAAAGACGATGAAGAGAACAAGCCATGAAGTTATGTCAAGTCGACTGCCAAACTTAAGGCTGTTCAACAAAGGAGGTGGAAGAAGGAATGAAGAAAGAAGAATGAAGAATGAAGAATGAAGAAAGAAGATATTGATGATAAACTAAACCTAATGTCTTTGCCTCTTTTTTGTGATTCGTGTCCCTTCCTCCGTGATGTGTTTCATTGGGAGATGTATTGACTTTTGAGACAAAATGTTGATAGTCACGAGGGATGGGAGAGAAGATTTAATGGGAAAATGGAAAAAATGGGGAGAAAATTCATATTATATGGATAGGAGTTAAAAAAAAAGATAAGAGAGAAAACTCTATCTGAAATTAAAAAAATAGTTTGATATTTTATTATAATAAATATATAGTACTAAGTACTAATTACTAACTGATTTTGTCATTTTGGTATTATTGGGTGGTAGTATTATATGATATCAATCTGTCCAACTAATTGTAAAGAGTATTGGATACTTGAAAATAATTTTTTGATATTGATTTAAAGTGGTGAAATGAAATGTATTGTTTGAAATTTTGGAAAGTGCAATGAGAATTTAACTATATTTTTTATTTTTTTATTTCTCACCAGCCTCACTCATAGGTTGACTACGGTCTGACCCACCAACCCTTGACCCACTACCTCACCTGGTTCAGTCCTTGGTCCGGGTTTAATTACCTTGATATACAAACACTTCAAAACAAATTCTTAAATTTTTGTTATTATTTCTTCAGAACCTTGACTAGTAAGATCATTTAAGGACATTCCTTCTTACTTATTCCAATCATAATCATTTCATCTCTACACACTCAGCATATAACCACTTGAATAAAATTGAGCCACTTCATATTTCATATCATTTAAATCTCTACATCGATAAATAAGAAATTCTATATATTGAAACACCAAACCCCTATTTTCTATATCAACATTCTTTACGGCAACAATCATAGTCTTAAAATTACCATAATCTAACTTGATTTTCAGCTTCTAATAACAAATCCCCAACTTAAATTTAATTAAAACTATATTTTCAACTTTTAAATCATTAGTTCCATGACATATCAATACTTCCCATGTGTGAACCGATTATAACATCCTTAGAAATCAATTCTATATTTGAAATCTTATTCAAACATTTTAGACTTTCTCATGTCGTAATATATTGGTCTTCCTCTTTAAAATCTGGAGATTTCCCAACTTTATTCATTATCTTAACTCTTTTGAGACAAGAATTATTTTAATCTATAACTTTTCCAGATTCACTAAACAGTACCTTAATCCCTAACACTAAAAACAAGTTCTTTCCCACCAATTTCAGTTCTTTGCAGTTTTAAACTTAACAAATCACAATTGACACACTAGCTAATTATGAACATAAACATAGCAAGGAGATATTCTGTTACAAGTTCATAAACCTGTATTTTTATTTTAGGAAATATAGCGAAGAAGATAGGAGAAAGGAAGAAATTTAGAGGGTTGACAAATAAGAAATTAGAGACGGCAGAGGAAACGGGAAAACTCCAATCTGATTAATTCATAATGCATGACGACAAACATAATATGCTCTAATCAAGTTTATATACAGACCTGGCTAGTATTACATTTAGACCCAATTAAAATAAACTCATTAAACCCAATCAGCCCAAAACATAATAATAACAATAATAATAATCCCAAGCATAATAATAAATAACAAAACATAATAAGAATAATTCTACCAAAACATATAATCCCAAAATATAATAAATTAATTAATCCATTAATTAAGTAATCGGTACTAAACCCAACTCTACTCAACTAACAAATTAACTAACATATTCCTAATTATATTATCATAACAATACCCCCTCTTAAAAAGATCCTTGCCCTCAAGGATCAATCACAAACACAGGGAACTGCTCCTGGAATTTATATTGCCGAACCCATGAAGCTTCTTCATCCGGTAGACCCTTCCATTGAATAAGGAGCTTGGTAATCGAACAACCTCGCCTTTGAATAGAGTGCTTATTAATAATCTTCTCTAGTTCCAAACAAGGTGGCGGCTCTGGAAAGTCCGCTCGGGGGTGTCGTTGCTTCACCAAGGGATTAGGACACAATTTAAGCATGGACACGTGAAAAGTTGAGTGGATCTGAGATTCAGGTGGTAATTCAAGTTTATAGGCCACTGGGCTAATCCTCTCGAAAATCTTGTAAGGCCTAAAATACCTCGGAGCGGGTTTTTGAGAACTCCTAGAGACCATAGAAAGTTGCCTATAGGGCTGCAACTTAAGAAATACACATTGGCCCACTTCAAACTCGCGATCAGAGCGATGCAAGTCAGCACATTGCTTCATCATGTTCGCTGCCCGATGCAAATGATGCTTCAAAACTCCCATCATATACTCCCTTGCCTGGAAAGTTCGATCTACAGCCTCTAATACTGAATTATGTGGTAAATAGGGACTGTGGATAGGTGCTTCTGGCCATATAAGAGCTCATATGGAGTGGCTTTAGTAGCAATATGGAATGTGGTGTTGTACTACCACTCAGCTTGAACAATCCACTTGCTCCACTAACGAGGTTTCTCATGCGACATACACCAGAGATACGTTTCCAAACAACGGTTAAGGACCTCAGATTGGCCATATGTTTGAGGATGATATGCAGATGTAAGAGTCTGCTTAATCCCCAAAACCTTGAGGAACTCCTTCCTAATGGGAAACAAAGCGCCCAAGAGTTCTAGCTTCTTGAAGGATCGGTTGCTAGCCCCATCATCATCCCGAGCTTTTCACCATCAGTCCCATGACTGTACGAGCCCTATGAACTAGCTCTTCCGTGTCCGCCGAACTGTACGATGGAGGGTGTTCAATTCAAGTATTGAATTTTCCCAACCGAGTGAGCACCGTTAATGTCTCTAGTAGATAGAATCTACAAGAAACCTGGCTCAAGGGAAGAATGACATTAGTTTGAAGTCTCAAGTCTCTATCCCCTCTTTAGTGCTGCTTACAAGGACCGATTTCCCTACTACCATGTCATGGCTGCTCGGCTTGCTTTTTTGGTATCGAAAGTGGAGGTAGATTCCGCTAACCCAAAAGAGATATTTGTTAGACTGGGCATTTCACTTGAACCCCCTCGATCAGCCAATCAGTTAAGAAAAGGCTAATCACATTATCATTATCAATCGTCCATTGATAAGAAATTGATTCCAAAGCACAATGCTAACAGATGGCAGCCCTTTCTTCCTTTGAATTTAGATATTAGAGACAACGAATGGATCGCGATCACTAATAATCTCATATGGCGCTCCATGCAATTTGAATATGTTATCCATGAAAATTTGAGCTAAAGAGGCAGCTGAATAAGGATGTGACAGTGGTACAAAGTGAGTATATTTACTCATCCGATCAATTATAACCCATATAACTTGCTTCCCGTTGGACTTAGGAAGTCCCTCAATAAAATCCATAGTCACAGACTCCCAAACTCGGCTAGGAATGGGCAATGGTTGAAGTAAACCTAGAGATGCCATAGTCTCATACTTGCAACGTGCACAAGTGTCACAATGCTTCTTATACGTTGCTACATCTTCAATGAGTCTCTTCCACCAGGATTAGAAGTGTCCATAACAATGTCCATAATCTGTAATTTTGGCATCCTAAAGAGAGCATCTGCCACAGAATTATCTTTACCTTTCTTATAATGAATTTCATAGTCAAAGCCAACTAACTTGGCCACCCAAAACATTTGAAATGAGGTATTTAGCTACTGTCCAAGTAGATATTTCAGACTTTGTTGATCTGTCCAGATTATAAATTTTTGTCGCTCCAAATATTGTCGCCAATAAAGCACACTTAGCACTACAGCCATCAACTCCTTCTCATACACAGATAATTATTGGTGTCTAGAAGCTCAAGCTTTGCTGAAAAATGCAAGCGGCTGTCCATCTTGCATGAGTACCGCACCAATGCCCACTCCACATGCATCTGATTCCACTATGAATTGTTTAGAAAAGTCCGGTAGAGCAAGCATCGGAGCCGTAGTCAAAGCTGTCTTTAGTTGCTCAAAGGCACTAGTAGACTCAGGCGACCACTTAAAAGCATTCTTCTTCTAGAGAGAGGTGAGAGGCCTAGCCAAGGGACCATAGGACTTGATGAAACGCCTATAGTATCCTGCAAGCCCCAGAAATCCACGAAGTTGCTTAACAGTGGTTGGAAGTGGCCAATCCGCCACCGCTTGAATCTTCTTGGGATCAGTAAGAACAGTCCCATTAGTAATGAAGTGTCCCAAGTATTCAACACAAGAGGCCACAAATGTACATTTGGAAAGCTTGAGAAAAAAGTGATTGTTCATCAGAATTTGTAATACCGTCTCTAGATGCCTGGCATGATCAAGAAGAGTAGGACTATATATCAAAATATCATCAAAGAAAACCAACACGAACTTCCTTAGAAAATCCCTGAAAAGATCATTCATTGTAGCTTGGAAAGTTGCAGGAGCATTTGTCAAGCCAAAAGGCATGACCAACCATTCAAAATGACCGGAGTGTGTCTTGAAAGCTGTCTTAGGTACGTCCTCCGACACCATGCGAATTTGATATCCCGTCTTAAGGTCTAGCTTGGTGAACCACTTGGCTGATCCCAATTCTTCAAAAAGCTCATCAATAAGAGGTATAGGATATTGGTTCTTAATTATGACCTTGTTGATTGCCCGATATTCAATACACATCCTCCAGGACCCGTCCTTTTCCTTCACAAGAACAATGGGAGATGAAAAAGGGGATGAACTAGGTTGGATAAACTCAGCCTGCAACAATTTATCCACCAGCTTCTCTATGACATCCCATTGGGCAGCTGAGTACCGGTAAGGCTTCAACTGATCGGATTTGTCCCTTGTTGCAAGAGTATAGGATGATTATGTCCTTCTCTTAAGGGAGGCAGGGACTTTGGTGTTTGAAAAACATCCTGAAACCGATCAAGAATTTGCTGAATTTCCCGAGGAATAGAATCAACGTCAAAAATTGCAGTCAAAGAAGAAATACATGTGTCATGTGCTTTAACTAAATGTAAGAGGAAATTCTGAGAGTTAGAGTGAACCAAGAACTTCCCTGACTAAGAGAGATGTCATTCATTGAGAGGTAGGGCTTGTAGCTTCCTCAAGCTCCCCTCATACCAAAAGTACATTGACTATGTTTCATAATCCCATAACGCATTCTTAATGCTCTTAAGCCACTTAAGGTCGAGGACCAGATCATAAGTCTTCAGGTCCATCACCCTTAAATCAAACATAAATTCCATGCCCTGCATTCTCCATTTAAAGCCCTTCATGAAGCCAAACACTTGTAGTTTCCGACCCCCAGCAACCTCAACTGAAGGTAAGAGTGGACCTTAATTACACCAGCCCAATTTTTGAGCTAATTCTAGATCCACAAAGTCGTGAGTACTGCCATTATCTATTAAAATTTGGATGACCCGTTTACCTACTGACCCTTGAATTCTCATAGCGGTGTCCCCATCAACACCTTCAATAGCATGAAGAGAAATAAGGGGCTGCTCATTGTCAACACCCACAGCCTCAAGAGTCTCGTTCAGGCCCTGCATTTAATCAAAATCACCCAAATTCTCCTCACCGATTCCTGGATCAGCTTCCATATAATGGAGTTGAAATTTCTATCTTTGGGGGCATTTATGATCTCTAGAAAATTTTGGGTGGCAATAAAAGCATAAATTCTTTGCTCGGTGTTCTGCTTCGTCTTCTGGGGATAAAACCTTAGTGTTTCACTGAACCAAAGCTGAAGAGGAAGCTTCAAAATTCTGTTTCGTTGCTGGCCCATTAGAAATAAGGGCATTTTTGTAATTACCCAGGGTCTTAGACTTGTTGACTGAAGATATGAGACCCCCATATGTTGAAAAAGACGAAGACCTAAGCAATTTAGTGTTCGATTTCTACTTCTCCCACACAATCTCTTGCATACGTGCTAAACGACGGACGGGCTTCTTGCAAATTTCTAGGTTTAAACATGCGAACAGGCCCCTGAATTTCGATCTTTAGCGCAGAGATATAGGCATTGATCAAGTAGTCCTCAGGCAAATCAAGCCTCGCTGTAACAAGATCCCACTCGACATGAAATTCTTAAAGGGATCCAACCTATCGCAAGTGAGTGAAATCTCCCATGTTCGCCATAAATTGCTACCGCAAGTGCACGGGTCAAGTTTAGTAGTATAGTTCAAGAAAGGGTTGTCGTTCCACTAGGACCACGTTAAAAGCGAGTTCATTAGGTTCATTATATTCCAAATTAGCAATGGGCAATATGCAAATGATTTAATAAAATTAAAATGACTAAAGAAAAGCTAATTGTGAAATAGAACACTTGAAACGAAATTTAACACAATGAGAAAAGCCTAGGCCTATTTATCCACTTGCATTTCATGACACCTAATTTCCCCTTTCCAAATGCCAATTTATGCCTATTATGTTATTGCTTGAAGTCTCTTGTGTTCAAATAGCTCTCTCAAGCCTATTCAAACCTTAATTGGTATTAACTTGCATAATCTCTTACTACATGCTATTACCAATTAGTCTCTTTAATCACCCAACCTCAATTTTCACAAAACTTGGTTAGTGAATATCTCTATCTCACTAGCACACTTCCAATTAGTTAAAATTGCAAGACAAGCTTGGTTTTAGCCTAGTTCTTTCCCCAATTAATGCTCTCTCAAGCCACTAATTAAGCAACAATCTAAATGTTGGCCACCATTTAGAAAACCATAGGCTCAAGCTAAAACCATAACATAACATTCATTAATTTAGCAATAGGAAAGAAAATCATAGATATCAATCCATACAAGTTTCAAAATAGACCTAGAATATGAGTTTAGCTACTCATAACACAAGAAGTATCAAGAATCATCTTCAAATACATCACAATGCTCAGAAATAAGCAAGAGAAATGAAGAAGAGGAAAGAAATGAAGAGAAGCAAACACAAGAAATTTCTGCTTGAAGCTCAAAGAATCTACTTCTCCCAAGCTCCCAAATCCTTCTCCAAGCTTTCTCTAGCTCCTTCTTGGTGTTTCTCAGCCTCCAATCTCGTGCCCAGGTGTTCTCTCTTCAAATTCGGCCAACCCTAGCTTTTATCCCCTTCTTTTTTTGTGTTTCAGACCCAAAACGCGCAGCAGAACTGACGCGTCTTCGCTGCAGCGAGAAAATGTTCTCGCTGCAGCCAAGAAAACAGAGAGGATGGCTCAATTGAAGGAGTTTCTCGCTGCAGCGAGAAGATGTTCTCGCTGCAGCCAGGTAGGCAGAGAGGATGACCCAATTTTTGCCAATGGTTCGCTGCAGCTAGCAAGTGTTGTCGCTGCAGCCAGAAGCTCAGTCATGCCTCCTTTAACTTTGCTTTGTTATCCTTGCTTCCCTTTTTCTTCACTCTTAATTTCTTCTTCTTTTTCCTACAAATTAGAGAGGGAAATTATCAATTCTTCACAATTTTATGGTGATAGAAGTTCACATATTTTCACATAATATTCTTCCTTACAATCATATTAGCAGGCATCTATGAGCTTAAAACATGTGAAAAATGTGTGAGATGTGTGAAATTTCTAAAGGTTAACACCCCCAAACTTGAACTTTTGCTTGTCCTCAAGCAAAGCTGAACAACATAATTTATGCAATTGCATTTGAGTCCTCAGAATGTTCTTGTCAGTGCAAGTAGCAGAAATAAACAATTCACATGCAACTTATCATGCTTCACAATATTGAAATGCACTCTATTAAATTCCTTGAAATTGTGTCATTTAGAGTCCAAAATTGAGAATGATTTGAAAACTCTGATTTTCAGAAATTAGCAAGAATTTGAATCACATACACATATTCAATTAAACCCACTCATCTACATCTTCTCAGTTTCTCCCCTTAGCTTTCTCATCACAAAGACTCAGAAGTTACTTCTCCTTATTGCTCATTTGAGTTCTTTTCAATCTCCCCCAAACTTAGAGTTTGTACCATTCATAACTTCTTGGGGCATGAATACTTTTTTTTTTTAGTTTATCATCATTCATTCATATATATATATTTTTATCTTGAGCCGTTGTAATTAACCTTTTTACGCGACCTTACACATGGGTGGTGCAACACCGGTTACTCAGTTATTCCAACAATTGCATCAATAGGCTTTTGCCCAACTCATAACCCTTCTTAACTTAACCGTTTGACGCGAGTGCCAACATAGGTAAATGAAGTGCCCCCGGTTACTAAGTTAAGTCTTTAGGCCAGCGGAGTTGTTACAATTTCTTCATTAGTACTTTGAAATCCCATGACAATCTACTAAGGTTTGAAACTTTACAAAGATGCCTTTGAATAGATGTAATTACAAACGTGTATGTAAAACAAATTGCCACTTATTCCTTACTAAAAAGAACTCTCAAATCTTTCTTGATTTTACCCATGCTTCCTTTTTTGTTCAAAAAGTTCCCGAAATTCACGAAGTGCCAAACCAATATCAAGATTCATTCTAAATTACTTGTGAACTAAATTTTTTGCCATTTTGAATGTTGAACAATTTAATTCTAATCATTGGACTCTATGCAATCATTAAGTTCAAGCTTCACACAATACAAATAAAATTTCAAGTTTGTGAAATTTTGCACATATCAAAGAGAAGTTTTCAAAAGTAAAATTTTTGCTCCTCTCCCCCAAACTTAAATGTGACAATGTCCTCATTGTCAATGGACCATCAGTAGCCCAACAATTCCCTATGCAAATCATGTGGCCCTAACACCCTTTTGAACCACTCAAGCAGCACACTTTTGAACCACTCAAACAACATACATGACTCTACATTCACCATAAAAACACATCAATTTCAGCCCAAAATCATTCAATAACATTCCAATAAATTCTAATAAAAAATTCTCATGGTTCACACAAAATTTTCAACACAAAGAACAGAAAGCATGCTAAACATCAATTCATCAATCCACATCAGAGAGCATATCATCAGTAGCTTCAGTACTACTGCATTTGCAACAAATCATTCCATATATATGTCTGTGTAAGAAAAGTTCAAGTATACTCCCCTTTAGAGCTTCCATTTTTTCAAGAAATTTTTCTTGGCTTGGGTTCATGGCATCTCTCAATCCTTAGCAATCTTCCATTATTAGAGCAAGTGTGGACTTTCTCTCCTACCAAAACAAAAGATCAAACATAACTCTAAAGACAAAAACAAATCAAAATAAAATGAAAAAGATGAGTTGAAGAGCTTGGGTTGCCTCCCAAGTAGCGCTTAGTTTTGAGTCATCAGCCTGACTTTGCCGCTTTAAGGTTGATCATCAAGGTAAACAATCTCAGCCGAAAGCCATTTAAGGATTTCTTTCTTCACGACCCCCTTCATCACCTTAATATCGTCTATGGTCCACCCAATAGCTCCCTTATGCTCCTTCAACACCCTTAGCAATCTCTCCTCTTGCAAACTTGAGAGAGTAGAAGAGATGACTACCGGTAAAGTATTAGAATCATCCAAATAAGCATATTTAAGGTGTGAGGGGGGAGGCTTCATCTCAAGAGGAGGTGCAACTTTAATGGGTGGTTTCAAAGGAGATGGTAAAGCTTGAGACACATCCAAAGGCTCTAATGGCTTGAACCTAGTTGAAGGGAAGGCTTCCATACTAACAATCCCATTAAGCTTTTCTTGATTGGAGTCTTCATGATTCTCCTCACTAATTAGAAATGCCTCCAAAGGGTCTTTGCTCATAGGCCCATAAGATTTCTCTTGAACCATCGAATCTAACATATCCACCCTAAAGCACTTACTAGCTTCATCATCATGAAATTTCAAGGCATTGGACATGTTGAAAATCACCTTCTCATCATTAACTCTCAAAGTGATCTCCCCTTTTTCAACATCTATAAGGGTTCTAGCTGTAGCCATAAACGGTCTCCCCAAGATGATAGGGATATTCCAATCCACCTCACAGTCCAACACAACAAAATCAACAGGAAATATGAATTTATCAACTTTAACCAAGACATTTTCAACAACACCTCTTGGGTGAGCAGTGCTACGATCGGCGAAAAGTAGAGTGACAGTAGTAGGCTGTGGTTCACCTAATCCCAATTGGTTGAAAACCGCAAGTGGCATAAGGTTAATGCTAGCTCCTAAATCACAAAGAGCTTTGCTATTGAAATTTGTGCCAATGTTGCACGGGATGTAGAAACTCCCCGGATCTTTCAACTTGGTAGGTAGCTTTCTTTGGATGACTGCACTACATTCCTCGGTTAGAGCAACTGTTTCAAACTCATTGAAGCGCCTCTTTTTGGAAAGCACATCTTTCAAGAATTTGGCATACTTAGGCATGTTCTCCAATGCTTCGGCAAATGGAATGTTGACATGTAGTTGCTTGAACATCTCCACAAACTTCTTGAATTGGGTGTCTTCCTCCTTTTTCTTGAACCTTTGAGGAAAAGGTAGAGGAGGTGTGATAGAAAAAGAACTAGTCTTTGGCTTCTTTTCTTCACCCTTAGCTTTGGTCTCCTTACGGTTTCGTACAACTTCGTCTAAGCTTTCATCAATTATCTTCCTCTTCTTAGTATCATCCGCTTCAACCACAATGTCCTCATCAACTTGATCATCCTCATTAACTTCAACTATCTTGGGCTCTTGAACCAATTGCCGTTTTTTGGTTGGCAAAGAGGAGTTATCTACAACCATACCACTCCTCAAAGTGATCGCATGACATTCTTCCTTACCTTCCCTTTTTGGATTGGGAATGGTATCACTTGGTAGCCCTTGTCTAATCAATGTATTGACTTGAGAAGCCAATTGACCCATATGCACTTCAAGGTTCTTGATAGCCGTGTCATGAAGAGAAGTCTTGGTATTGGTTGCCTCCTGGTTGGCAATTATTTGAGAGAGCAACTTCTCAATTTTTGACTCATCAAGCGGCTTTTGTTGAGGTGCCACATATCCGGGGGGTACCAGTGGTTGGTATGAAGAAGAAGAAGAAGCTTGAGGTGGATTAAGACTTGGACCACTTTTCCATGCCATGTTTGGATGGTTTCTCCACCCTTGGTTGTAAGTGTTGGAGTAGGGATTTCCTTGAGGGGCCCTATTAGAATTGTTCATGTAGTTGAGAGATTCCATAGTATAATGGCAATCTTGGGAAGGATGATCCTCTCCACAATTTTCACAGGATTGAATGGAGCTCTGAAGTGCATGCACACCTGTAGGTAAATGAGTTTCTATCTTCGATTGAAACTTTTTGAATTGCTTTGTGAGATCTTCTAGTTGAGCACTAATTGCACTGTTATCACCAGAACTGCTTCTGTATTGCATTGTGTTAGCAGCCAAGTTCTCAAACAATTCTTGGAGTTCTGAAGTTCTCAACTTTGCGATTTCTCCCCTAGCTGCCGTGTTCAACATCATTTTTGTGGCTTCATTCAAGCCCTTTTGAAATGCAGCAAGTAGAACAAAGATATGTTGACCATGGCTAGGACAATTCCTCCACATATCCTTGAAACGCTCCCATGCTTCATAAAATGTCTCACCGGGCTCTTGCTGGAAGGTGAGGAGTTCACCTCTTTGAATAGCCCTCAAATCAGTAGGAAGAAACCGGGCCTTGAACTTAGTTGCCAAAGTATCCCAATTGGTGATGGAATTCGCCGGAAGGGAATTTAGCCAAGCAAGTGCCTTACCCCCTAGAGACATGGGGAATAGGCGAAGACGCAATGCATCCGCAGAAACTCCTTGATTCTTGAAATTGCTACACATCTGAACAAATTTGGTGAGGTGCTCAACCGGGTCTTCAATCTTAGTACCATTAAAGGTACCCATAAGTTGGAGCATCTGAATCATCACCGGCTTAACCTCAAAGTTCCTTGCAGTGATGTTCGGGAGTCTAATGCTAGAGGAATAAGTGATTTCCTCTCTCGCCAAGAACTCCTCCATAGAGATATCTTCATCTTCTGCAACTTGACCAGCCATTTCAGGTTGAATGGGCGGGTCTTGCACAGGTGGTTGAATTGGTTCCTCCGGTTGAATAGGTGGTTCCAACAGTAGTGGTTGGTGTGGATCTAGATCAAGAGCCACCTCCAAATCTCGTTGCATGCAGTTGGAGCGAGTACCTACAAACACAAGAGGATCCCACAAGTATCAAACTTATCACAACACTTAAACAAAGTAACTCAAGCAATGCTATCTCTAACTAGACAAGTGAGTAGAAATAACACAGTTCCAGTTACCAAAAGACAAGAAAGAGAAAGCCCAAAGATAATCAAGCTCACAATGTACTCAATGAACTCTTAAGTGACTTAAAACACAATCCCCGGCAACGGCGCCAAAAACTTGTTCGCCATTTTTTGCTACCGCAAGTGCACGGGTCAAGTTTTAGTAGTATAGTTCAAGAAAGGGTTGTCGTTCCACTAGGACCACGTTAAAAGCGAGTTCATTAGGTTCATTATATTCCAAATTAGCAATGGGCAATATACAAATGATTAAATAAAGTTAAAATGACTAAATAAAAGGTAATTGTAAAATAGAACACTTGAAGTGAAATTTAACACAATGAGAAAAGCCTAGGCCTATTTATCCACTTGCATTTCATGACACCTAATTTCCCCTTCCCTAATGCCAATTTATGCCTATTATGTTATTGCTTGAAGTCTCTTGTGTTCAAATAGCTCTCTCAAGCCTATTCAAACCTTAATTGGTATTAACTTGCATAATCTCTTACTACATACTATTACCAATTAGTCTCTTTAATCACCCAACCTCAATTTTCACAAAACTTGGTTAGTGAATATCTCTATCTCACTAACAACTTCCAATTAGTTAAAATTGCAAGACAAGCTTGGTTTTAGCCTAGTTCTTTCCCCAATTAATGCTCTCTCAAGCCACTAATTAAGCAACAATCCAAATGTTGGCCACCATTTAGAAAACCATAAGCTCAAGCTAAAACCATAACATAACATTCATTAATTTAGCAATAGGAAAGAAAATCATAGATGTCAATCCATACAAGCTTCAAAATAGACCTAGAATATGAGTTTAGCTACTCATAACACAAGAAGTATCAAGAATCATCTTCAAATACATCACAATGCTCAGAAATAAGCAAGAGAAATGAAGAAGAGGAAAGAAATGAAGAGAAGCAAACACAAGAAATTTCTGCTTGAAGCTCAAAGAATCTACTTCTCCCAAGCTCCCAAATCCTTCTCCAAGCTTTCTCTAGCTCCTTCTTGGTGTTTCTCAGCCTCCAATCTCGTGCCCAGGTGTTCTCTCTTCAAATTCGGCCAACCCTAGCTTTTATCCCCTTCTTTTTTTGTGTTTCAGACCCAAAACGCGCAGCAGAACTGACGCGTCTTCGCTGCAGCGAGAAAATGTTCTCGCTGCAGCCAAGAAAACAGAGAGGATGGCTCAATTGAAGGAGTTTCTCGCTGCAGCGAGAAGATGTTCTCGCTGCAGCCAGGTAGGCAGAGAGGATGACCCAATTTTTGCCAATGGTTCGCTGCAGCTAGCAAGTGTTGTCGCTGCAGCCAGAAGCTCAGTCATGCCTCCTTTAACTTTGCTTTGTTATCCTTGCTTCCCTTTTTCTTCACTCTTAATTTCTTCTTCTTTTTCCTACAAATTAGAGAGGGAAATTATCAATTCTTCACAATTTTATGGTGATAGAAGTTCACATATTTTCACATAATATTCTTCCTTACAATCATATTAGCAGGCATCTATGAGCTTAAAACATGTGAAAAATGTGTGAGATGTGTGAAATTTCTAAAGGTTAACAGGTGGGTTGAAAGCATCCTGGAGAAGCACGGCGTACTCCTCCCAAATCAGAAGTCGTCCACGCAAACATCACTCAAGGGCTCGATGCCACTGGCAAGTTCTTTCATCTAAATGGATCGATGCAATTTTGACCCAATTTTTTGGGGGTGTGTGGTCGATGTCGAAGAAGCTCTCACACTTGAGAAGCCAAGAGAGAATATCAGTGCCGTCATATTTTGGGAATTCCATCTTGCTAAACTGTGGTCGACGAGGCGGAGGAGGGTGCCCATTGCCATAGCCCAATCGACGATCTTCATTGGGAGGTCCTTGGAAATTGATATTGTCGAGCCTGGTGGTGAGAGCAAGAATTGTTTCTTCCAACCTGTCGATCCTATCAAGTAAGGTAAGTCTCCTATTAACGTCACGTAGCTTATTTTAAATTGCACCAAACTTGTCTTCAGCCATCTTTAATTCTTGTAAACGAGTGTTAACCATAAACAAAACAATCGGAAGCGCCAAGGAAAGCCTTGCTCTGATGCCACTGTTACAAGTTCATAAACCTGTATTTTTATTTTAGGAAATATAGGGAAGAAGATAGGAGAAAGGAAGAAATTTAGAGGGTTGAAGAATAAGAAATTAGAAAAGGCAGAGGAAAAAGGAAAACTCCAATCTGATTAATTTATAATGCAAGATGACAAACATAATATGCCCTAATCAGGTTTATATACTGACTTGGCTAGTATTACATTCAGACCCAATTAAAATAAACTCATTAAGCCCAATTAGCCCAAAACATAATAATAACAATAATAATAATCCCAAGCATAATAATAAATAGCAAAACATAATAATAATAATTCTACCAAAATATATAATCCCAAAATTTAATAAATTAATTAATCCATTAATTAAGTAATTGGTACTAAGCCCAACTCTACTCAACTAACAAATTAACTAACCTATTCCTAATTACAGTATCATAACATATTCAAATCAAAACTCCACTTCAAGCTTGAACAATTTAATCATGAACATGTTAACATCAATACTCAAAATTCTCAGCTCACATCTTTATCAAATTCAGAATTCCAAAACCAGAAACAGAGCAATAGAAGTTGATGCCCGAGATCTGAAAAATCAAATGGAATTCACACATGCAGCTATAAAACCAATCTCTAAACTATTCCTAACAACATTTAAACACCTATTAGATTCAGCTTGGGTCGGTAATTGAAAATGTTCAGCAATGAATAATGAACCCAAGCAGACAAACCCAAAACCAAAATCAATCCATTACATGAAGCTCCAATTTTAGCTTTAATCTGTCCTTATTAATTTTGAAACAGCTTCTATAAACAATTATAAACACAAATAGCTTCGATTTAGAACAAAATTCAACCCCTCTCTTCCTCGGTGAACAGTAGCATCTGACAGAGTCGACCACAAATCCGGTGAAACTCGGACCAAATCCTCACAACCTTTTAGAAAAGCTTTAAATAGAAACCCAATCTTGCTTGTAATCAGTTTAAAAACTCCTAAACACCCCATACCCAAATCGGAGCATGCTCAAAATCTCTCTCAGATCGGAAGAGCAAAGGGTAGAAATGGGAAGAAGGAACTCACCCGATGCCTAATCAGGTATTGCATGCAATATCCTAGCATTATTTCGCCGGAAAACGAGCTCGCATCGCCGACCATGGCTGGTTCACCGAAAGGGAAAACGGAAAGAACGAGAGAGAAGGGAGAGACGAGCGAAGATGAGGATGGAAACAGAATTGAGAGGGAGAGGAATATATATATATATATATATGGTAGATTACCATTTTATCCTTTTGCTGAAAATAATTTTCTAAATATTATCTCTAAGGGAAAATTAAATATAGGTCCAGGCACTTAATTAAGATAAGGTCCCACAAAATCACGTGATTAATCTGAGGTCCCACGAAGTTGTTATTGCAAGTCAAAAAATTATTATTATCAAATCACATGTTGTTATGAACCAAGAGTGATTTTTAGACCATAAATTGTTATGGCTGGCCAAAAAATTATTATGGCCGGTCAAAAAGTTGTTAGTGAAGTCTTAGTCACTAACAACTTTTGAGCGGACGATAACAACTTTTTGGCTTGTAACAACAATTTTTTGGCCTGCTATAACAACTTTCTGGTAGAAACCTCAGAATAATTATGTGATTTCATAGGACATTATTTTAATTAAATCCTTTACAAGGGACCTAAATTTAATTTTCCCTATCTCTCATATCAAAATAGATATTTTCTTCCACATAAATTTCTTTAAACCTCAAAATAATTTCCCTAAATATTGTCAAATTAAAATTCATCCTCTATATTTTTCTTCCAATTTTTTGTGTGAAGAAAATAGGCCTTAAAATCTTTAAAAAACAATAAAAAATACCTCAAACTTCATAAAAAATGCTTATAAGGCTTTTTAGTTCCTAAATAATACCCCAAACTTTAAAATATCTCCCTATTTCTTCTTTCCAAATTTTGGGATGTTATATATTATCTGGTAAGATTAGAGATGGAAATAGGCTAGGCTTTTATAGGTTTAAAATAAATAGGCCTGGGCTTGATTAAAAATGTAGAATTTAAGCCTGGGTCTGAGCCTGTATGTAAGCTTTTTTTAGGCCCGAGCTTGGGCCTTCAAAAGGCCTGATGAGGTCTGAAAGCCTATTTAAAAACTTACTTAAAATGTAGACTCTTAAATAGGCTTAAAAGTCTATAATTATAATTTCATATATTATCTTTTAAACTAATTAAACATATATGTATGTCACAAAAAGATTTTATGGCTGTAAACTAGATTTTTTTTCCTATTGCTTTTATCATAAAAACTATGATAAATTATTCTTTTCGAAATTATAATATTTCATATAGGCACAATTGGAATAAATTTGTTAGTTATAATAATTATTATGATTGAGGAAATCATATAAATTAGAGAAGAGTAGTGAATTAGCAATGTATCTTAAGTATTTAAAAGGGACCAAAAAAAGGTGAACAACAAATGAGTAAAAGAGTTGAAATTTGTGTACGAACGATGAGATGTAAAACATTGAAGTAAAAATAAGTTGATAATTTATAATTAATTTTTATATAATTTATTTATTTTCCATTATATATCATGATAAAAATTACAAAATAATTAACTAAACTAGGCCTGTAGGCTTGTAGGTTAGGTCGTCTTACAAAAATATGCTTGGCCTGTTTAACTAAATAGGCCTGAATATGAGTCTGTCTTACTTATTAAATAGGTTAGATTAGGCTTATTGTTGGCTAGATTATAGGCCCCTAATTAAAGCCAAACCTATTCCCATCTCTGGGTAAGATGCTCTTATAAACTGTGGCTTCTCCTCTGCCGCCAAGAATTCTATCTTCATCAAAATTGTTTCTGGCATTTTGGAGTTCAACTTGTGCAAATATTTTGGTTCTGTCAGTGTATCCTTGTTGTTGTGAAGGTGTTTGTGGCACTGGCAGCGTGTTTCCTCCATTTTGTTCGAAATTTCTTTGCCTAATTTGTTTAAGAGTTCGCTGCTTGTGGGCCCAGCATATTGTGGAGACTAGGGTGAAACCGAATAATAAGGTCCCACAAACGCCTGCATCCAACGTTTAAGTTTTGATTTAAGTATACGTAAGAACTATATATATTTTTATATATAGAGGTATATATACATATATTCTTCTGTTTATTTTTTTTATACATTGTTTATTTCTAATTGTTCCCTCCGAGCCACAATGCCCATGATGTACATCCCCTTAAACAAACCGCACAGTGAAAATAGGAGGAAAAACTCTAATATTGACTAATTGGATATAGCTCAAACGAACTAAAATCAGAGTACTATATTTTAAAAGAAGGGTATGATAATCATTTTGGACAAATACATATGATAGCCCCAGCACGAGACGGCATTAAGATTGTAGAGTGCTTTCGTAAGGCAAACTTCCTAGCAAACAAAAAGAAATCACTCCTATTATTGAAGAAAGTAAAAAATGTTCCTTGGGGTGATTTTAATAAAACTCACTTCTAGTTCTAAGTATACGAATTACCTTGGCTTGATACGGAGAGCTAAATATAATTTGTTTTTCATTTGATCTCTGGTGTTTATCTTTTTCTTCAAACTACGGGCTAATAAATTGATATCCAATCTAATAATAGGCACAAGTTTTGAAATATCATATAACATATTGTTTAGTCAAGTAGTTTACTCTACAAATTAATCAATTGAATATTGTATTAATAACACGAGAAGTTGTCGTTTTATGATAATAATTTTAATTTTGAAAACTGAATGCAAAGAAAATATATAAAATAGAAGCAGTAAGGGGAATTCTCACATATTGCAATTATAAGAGAGCGGGTATGATCTGGAGAATCCTTGGTGCAGCGGGTACCATTAACGTAGCCATCGCCTTTATAACCAGGTGGACAAGAACAGTTGTAGCCACCCTCGAAGTTGTTGCACAGCGCATGCTCTTTTGTATCACAACCATTATCAGCGGGTGCTTGGCACTCATCAACATCTGACAGGAGGGCATGATGAGTATATGGTGTATTGTTAAAAAAATTGTTAAAATCGGTTTAGAACTTTAATTAACTTATAAATATAATTTGTTTTCTAATTATACCCATATTAATAAATATGAAAGGGAAGGGAGGGGTCTCGGTTGCCCCAAAAAGTGAGGACACTTTTCTTATATATATATTTTTTGTTTTTCTATACCATTAAATTCTACACTAAAAAATTGACATTTTAACATGTTATGGATAAAAAACAGATATGTTTTCAATTTTATTATGATTTTTCAAAGATTAGCTACTCTAAAATTGTGCTGTATTTTTTCCATGTATAGTAGCTAATCTTTGAAAAATCATAATAAATTGATAACATATCAGTTTTTGGCCCATAATATATTAAAATGCCATTCTCTTATTATAGAATCTAGGGAAAAAGACAAATAAATACCATCCAATTTGTAAAATCCCATTAACAACTTCATGATAGGTATTAACAACACAACAACCTATCATGAAGTTGTTAATACCTATCATGAAGTTGTTAACGGGATTTTGCAAATTGGAGGGTATTTATTTGTCTTTTTCCCTAGAATCTAATGATATATATAAAAAAAAAAAGGAAAGTGGCCTAGTTTTTTGGGGGGGCAATTGAGGGCATAGCCAAGCGGGGGGCCGCCCCCTTGAAAAATAATGCATAGGGAAAAGAAAACGACAAAAAATGTGACAAATAAGATAAGATTAAAATGATAGAGAATGTACAGGAAAAATATAAATAGTGGCTGAAATTGAAAAAATTGCAATTAATATTTAAACAAATCAAAATGAAGTTTATATTTTAATACATACATCCACCAATTTGAAGCTTATAATAAAGTTACAAACAGTATATCATATTTATATATATATTTATATATTATGCAACAAAGGAAAGGAGTGAATAAAGGAAAATGGAATCATGAGAATAATATAATTACCCTGACATCCATGGGGAAGGTATGGATTTCCCTGAAATCCATCATTGCAAGAGCATATGTATCCGAATCCACTGGGGGAGTCCTGAGAGGAGGAGTTGGAACTGCATACAGGTTTAGGTTGGCTCAGAGAGGGAGGATCTTGAAAAGTGGCGTCATCCACAATAGACCAATCTAACACGAGGGTGGACATGTTAAAGGGGAGATTCCCAAGGTCAGCAGGAGAGAATTGAAAAGAGCCTTCTTTGGCAACAAAAGCATAGCTGCACTTGTTGAAGTCCCACACTTTTGTATGATTGTTGAAGCTATAGGATTGGAAAGTGATGTCCGTCATTCGAGGAGGAATATCCACTTGGCAACACCCAATTCCGGAACAAGTCTCACCACCGGTATTATTATTATTCGGTGATGGTGCCTCATCACATTGTGATAAGCATCCGGTGGAATAATTGCTTCCCTGCTGAAAATTAATTAAGTAGCCGTAACTGTCACAACCCACACTATAGAACTTGTTTTGGGAGCTAGAAATGGGGAAAGCAGTAATGGCGAGAAAGGTACTAGAGTCGTCGATCACCACTCCTGATTCACTGTAACAAATGTAGGAGACATACATAGAGATGTCCATTTGATGAGAAAGGAGGGATATGTTCAAGACTTGGATGTTTGAGTGGCGGTAGTATAGAGTGGAAGTGGAGTGGTCACAGGTGAGATTGAAGTATTTATTCAGAGAGCAGTGTTCTCCAACACCAAATGGATATGGGATTTCCACTTCTCCACATTTATCGGGGCAGTTATCATACCGCTGGGATAATTGAGCTTCACCTATTATTGCTGTTGTTGCTATGGCTACTAATAACATAATCACCTTCCTCATCATCGTAGAGATAATATTGCCCGCCGCCCGGATATTATGGTTTAGTTTCCTAGTTACTTTATCACTTTCTTTTCAATGTATATATATTATATTCTACGAGAAAGGACAAAAGCCCTATTGAGAGACTTTGACCTGGTCAGTCTTCCACTGCAGCTTCGTTAGGAATATATGAACCCTATATCTCTCTTGCGCCGTGGCAGTGACGATCACAAGTGGAGAAAACTCGGCCTCACAGAAAAAGTAGCTCTTGCTTCATCCTTGAGTTCCAAGTTGACCAAGACGTTGCCTGTTGCCTTCATTCCGTTTTCCACATAGTGAATTTAAGGTGAAGCTTCCCAAATACAACCAAAGTTATTAGCCACTTTGACCACGTCCCCTACTCCATCTCATTTCTACGCAGTTCCCTGTGGTAACATATCTCATTCTTTACCAAAAAAAAAAAAAAAATCTCATTCCATCATCACTATTACGTTTAATTTCATCATATAATTCCTTGCTTACTCTTCAACTTACGCAGGAAACTTCACTTTTCCCCTATAATAGGGAATTAATCTAAGATTGCCCCAAAACATTCTGAAATTTCACTGCGCCCTAAGAAGCGAAAGTGAAATTAAATGTTTAAGTGAAAAGAGTAAAATGTCATTATTGAAAGAAGTATAAACGTGCTAAAAATTTCTCATATGTGTCTTGAAAATTATCCATGTGTCTTGGAAATATAGTTGTAAAATTTTGGACACTTTAGTGTTGGATTCCATAATTTTTTAGACTTAAAAATACTCACATTGATGTTGAAAATAAGTACAAATATCTTGAAAATTCCCCCATATGTGTTTTGAAAATTTTCCTTAAATTCTTGAAAGTTCTCCATATGTCTCTTAAAAATTTTATTGTGAAATTTTGGATGCTTTAATATTGGGTTCCATGATTTTTTTAGACTTAATTAGAAATACTCACATTGATGTTTAAAATAAGTACAAACATCTTGGAATTCTCCATATGTATCTTGAAAATCCAGTACAAATTATAATAAGGACATTTTGGTCTTTTAACTGAAAAATTTAATTTCACTTTCGCCTCTTGAGGGTTCAGTGAAATTTTAGAATGTTTTTGTGGGGAATATGAGATTAATTCCCTACTATAAACAAAAGTTTGCAAGTTTGATGATTATAACTATATTTTCAGTGCTTGTTTCGGTGCTTGTTAAAAGGATGAGCAGAGGGCGCTCATCTATTCAAAATTATTTAGATCTAATTTAGATTATCTAGATTTATTAATCTAAAGTTTATGATTTTTAAATGAAAAATATATTTTCAGACAAAATAATAGTTAAGATATTATCTTTATTTTAGATTTTATACCTATTAAAATAATTGACATTTAAAAATCATAAACATTAAATTAATAAATCTGACCATCCAGATTAGATATGAATGATTCAGAATGGAGGAATGACTTCTACTAGATGAGCATTAAAATTGATTCTGCATTTATGTCTCCTGCTCTCTTTCACTTTAATTTATGGAGTCTTCTATTTATATATATATATATATATATATATTTTGTTGTTGTTGTTGTTTAGCCTGAAAAACAAACCCTGCATCTCTTACGAGAGATAATAGTAAAGAGGTTTGTGACACGTTCATGTAATTCTCTGCTTCAATTTATTAATTTTCATATGACTTTTCAGTATATATGTTTCATATTCAGATTATTTATTAAAAAAAGTGCCGCTGTATATGAATCGAGGCTTTGTTTTCCAGTTCTGATCAAAAAACAAAAAAAGGCTTTGTTTTCCAGGGATCCGTTAAAAACTTAAACCATTACTATTTTTTATTTGTTCACAATTTCATATTTTATTAAATTATTATTATGAACATAAATAAATATATTCAAATGCATAGTATTGCTCAGCACCATTCAATAAAATACAACAGAAGAAAATATAATTAATTATTAAAACATCATAATAATTTTATAAAATATTAAATCTTAATCATTTATTTTTGGGTTGGGCAAATTTCTCTAAATTTTTTCGCTCAAGAGCAATGTTACTCCATAAGTCTTTTTGGAACAATATTTTCTCATAAGTATTAAAAAGGAAGAGAGTAGGGATGAAAATAATTTAAGCCGAACTAGGCTTTAATTCCATAGGATGCGGCCTCCAACAAAAATACAAAGTTTGAACGTGAGTCTGAGCATGCATGTAGGCTTTTTTTTAGCCTGAGTTTGAGCCTTCAAAATAAGGCATGGGGTATTTTTGAAAGCCTACGTAAAATTTAGGCCCTTATGTTGGCATTTAAATAAGGTTAAAAGCATATACCTTCAATTTTATTTTTTACCTTTAAGAACTAATTATAAGCCTATGAATATGTCAAAAAGTCTTATAAAAATATGAGGCTAGATTTAATCTTTTACTTTTACTATAAAACTAGCGATAAATTATTCCTATTGAGCTTATACCCCCTCCGTCCTAAAATATAGGCTTCAAATAACAAACTTATGTTTATTAAAAAAACTACTAAAATTGGTTAAAAGCAATGATTATATTAGAATTATGATTTCTTTTCCAATTAAATAAATATGAAAGAGAATGCATGACGAAAGAAAATGAAAGAGAATGTGATAAGTAAGTTATAATAAAGATGAAAGAGAATGCATGTGGAAAAGATAAACAATGGGTAAAATTAGAAAAAAATGTAATTAATGTTTAGACAAACCTAAAATAAAATTTATATTTTAGGACACACACTTTCACAAAAGTGAAGTTTATATTTTGGGAAGGAGGAAGTAATATTTTATTCAAGAACAACTGAAATAAACTAGTAATAGTTGCATCAATTATTATGCTTTAACAAATCATACAAATTAGAGAAGGGTATGTGAGCTAGCCTTATATTTTAAGTGGTTAAAAAGAAGAGATTAGGAAGAAATGAACGACTGATAAATGAAAACATTGAGTTTGTGTGTAAATGATAAAATTTAAAACTTAGAGAGTTGAAGTTAAGTTTGTAATGTTATAAGTAGTTTACATAATTAATCTATTTTATATTATGTATAATAGTATAAACTAATAAAAAACTAACTAAGTCAGGCTTAAGGAAAAAGGGTCTAACCTATTTAGATAAATAAGTCTAACAATAGGCTTAAATATGAGCCTGATCTATTTACCAAATATGCTAGGGTAAACTTAAAGTAGGATAGACTGTAGATATTTGATTCGGACTTGATATATTCTCACCCCTAAAAAGGAGTAATATTGCCCCACCACATTACAAAATTAACATAGAACCTAAAGTTGACCATCTTTTACCCCTAAAACTATGTTATATTGGAGTAAAATTTTTTGTATATATTTTTAACATTAGATTCTACATAAAATTAGTAATATTTTAATATATTATGGGCAAAAAATGGTTAAGATTTCAATTTTATATTATTTTTCAGAGATTTAATGCTTTTACTTGAAAAATTATATAATCTAGATTATTAAACCCTTGAAAAATAGTATAAAATTTAAAAATTGACCATTTTTTAACTCATAACTTAAAATGTCACTTATTTTATTTAGAAAGTAATGTTAAAAACATAAACAATGTTACCCCAAAGTGACATAATTCTGGGGCAAAGGATGATAGGGGATGCAAAGGAAAAAAGAGAAGCCAAGTCCTAATATTTTAGGCAATGGAAAATGACAATATTGCCACTTTTTTAATACTCCCGTACTAAAGTTAAGTGCCCAATCAGGGCATATCTCAAATTGCCTAACAAAGCCAAATCAGCATACTAAAGTTACTCTCAACAAAACTTTGATAATATTGTTACTTTAGCCCTTTATTTAAAATTAAAAACGTAACTATTTTTCATCCATAATATATATCAAAATGTCATTTATTTTATGTAGAATCTAATTATAAAAAAAGTTCAAAACATTTTACCTCTAAATGACATAATTTAGAGATTAAAAACAAGAATGAATGAGAAGAGAAATGAGAGAAGCCAACTCTTAGGGTGTGTTTGGTATGGGAGATTTGGAGGCGGGAGGAGAGGGGATGAAAATTTTTTTGAGTTGAATTATTAAAAATTGAAGAAGTTGAGTTATGAATTGTTAAAAGTTGAAGAAGAGGAGGGCCGGGTTGTACAAAAATATCAGAGATTAACCCTTTGCTTGGATGAAGAGAAAATGAGGGAGGAAAAACAACTGAAAAGAAAAATAGGGAGAGATTTAGGTTTTCTCTTGCTTGGATGTTGGAAGAAAAGTGAGAAAAAAGAAAAGTGGAGGAAAAAAAATGAGGTGGGCTCCATGCTCTAAACACCGCCCCCCCCCCCCCCCCGCGGCGGCAAAAAAAGCTCTTCCCCCCACATATGCGAGAGATTTAAATTGGAGGGTGAAACTCTTTTTCCATCATTGCCCCCTGCACACATAACGCCCCCTCCCACGCATACATAACATATATTTTCAGTGGATGAACAAGCGAATTTTATTTTAAAATGATGAAAGCACAAGTTAAATATACTTCTGAGACACTGGGATATAAGGTTTTTAATAATTTATAAATTTTAAGTTCATTTTTTATAGCTTTCTTCTAATTTTATAAAACTATGTTGTTAAATTCTCGCTTGCTCATAAATTCATATATTAGTTTACAAAATATTTATAATAATCTCCTATAATATATAAATTATTTTTTTTTTGAGAAATTAATTTAAATATATTTATGTACTCTTAGTATACCAAATTATCTTTTTCTTATATCAAGAGTTGAGGATAAATTCTTAAGATTTAGTTTCATTTTGAGTGAATTATTTTTACTGAATAATTTGATTTAAAATTATTTACTTTGTTAATGTTAATATAATGTTTTCAATATGATATTTAATTTGATTTTAAACATGATATTTTTTATATTATGATAAGGGCATTTTAGTCATTAAGATAGTTATTCATTTTCTTTCCTCCCCATTTTCTCTCGTTCATCCAAGTAGGAGGGGAGATGACATTTTCTCTCCTTCCTCATTTTCCTTTCATTCAAGCAGAACCTAAAGCTACGATTGCCTGAGATTGGGAGGTGCAATCATATCCCTCGTGAAGCTAATATTGTAGCCGATTTCCTTGCAAGAAAAGAATTGAATGCCAAGCATGTGGTGTAGTTGTTCTCTAGTCCTACATAGGACTGTGCGAGGTACTTCGGAGAGATCTTTGTTTTGCAAGGGATACTAGTCAGCTTTAATTGAGGGTATCCCATTCCTTCATTTATAATATATATATTTACTTCATTTATAATATCAGAGATTAAAGCTATGATTGCCTGAGAATGGGAGATGGAGATCCATCATATCCCTCGTGAAGCTAATATTGTAGCCGATTTCCTTGCAAGAAAAGAATTGAATGCCAAGCATGTGGTGTAGCTGTTCTCTAGCCCTACATAGGACTGTGCGAGGTACTTCGGAGAGATCTTTGTATTGCTAGAAATACTAGTCAGTTTTTATTTATTTTTTTCTTTGGCCAGCTCTAGTCAGTTTTAATTGAGGGTATCCCATTCCTTCATTTATAAAATATATTTATATTTACTTCATTTATAATATATATATATATATATATATTCATAAGATGTAAAATAAAAGGGTAAGTCTGGTAAAAAAGGGTAAGAAATAATAATTAAATTTTTTTAATTCCAGTTCTTTAAATTTTGTAAATTCAAGTCAAATCTCCGCCCAATTTCCGTCACCTCCCCTCTTGTACCAAGCATGCGTTTATTTTGACTTTGCCCATACTATAGTTCTCCCCATCAGTCTCATACAAACACCGTCTTTTATCTGTCGCTCTCATAACTCTCACTCGTGTTCGCCTTCCTCCAAGTTTTTCTCATCATCATCCCTCTTTTTCTCGTTTTTCCTACATTTGAGCTTCCAATAATGGAGAACCACACACCATAATGGAGAACGATACACCATGTCTTCCCCAATAAGTCATCACAAATATTCTCGTACGACTTCAAACATTCTCGTACGACTTCCGGTAAAATCCATAATCCGATTTCAACGTGTTTGTAAATATTGGAGCAATCTCTTCAAAACCCCTTCTTTCATTGCTGAACACCTCCACCACTCCACTCAGCAAAACCCTTTACTTCTTTTCGATTGGATTATCTCTGAAGGTAATCCATGGCGCTCATATTTTCTCAATCGTGAGATGGATGTCTTTGAATATGAGAAACCACATGTCGATGATTCCATAATCTCAGGTCAGGTCTATTCCAGTAATGGCTTGCTTTGTGTGGAACTCACTGGCTAATCTCAATGTTCCTTTTGGTTGTGTAATACCAGCTATTAGAGTCAACAGACAAGTACCCAAATCTCTTAACAATTATGAGTATGATTGGTTTTCTATAGGATTCAGTTTTAGGCCAATTATTAATGATTACAAGATTGTGAAATTTTTTTTGTCTAATCATTTTGTGGTTCAAGGGGAAGTTTATTCATTAAAGACAGGTTCATGGAGAAAAGTTGAATTCAAGAATTTAAACGGCATATATGGTCTCAGTGTCAGCCCTTTCCCTTGTAATGGAGCTCTCTTTTGGATTGGACAGAAGCAGGTGTGGGGGACAAGAAGAGTGATGTTAATTTGATAGTGTCGTTTGATATAGCAAGGGAAGTGTTCTCATTGATACCAATTCCTAGTGTGACTTCTTTTGATGGATGTTTCGATACGCTTGCTAGATATGACAACAAACTAGCTTTGTTTTTTCCCATTGGGATTGAAAATTCTGAATCATATATGATTGATATGTGGGTGTTGGAGGAGTCTACAGATCTATCCAGGGAGAGATGGAATCGGGCCAAAATATATACTAGCAAACCCAATCCGTACAGGCTTATCATTTATCCCCTTTTTATTTGGAGAAATGAAATTGTTTGCAGTGTGGAAGCATTACCTGAGGACTTGATTGAAGGTAAAGAGGAGAATTATGAAGCAAAAGTTGTTTTGTGGAATCTCACTACTGAAATATCCCAAAAGCCATAGCTATAGTCCTGGTATTATTGATTATGTGGAAAGCCTAATACTAGTTGACAAGGAAGCAGTACCAGAAGACTTGACTGAAGATGAAGAGAAGGATTATGAAGCAGAACTTGTTTGATATCCCGAAATGCTAATATTTAATGCCTAATGTATTCCCTTATTTGACATTTCTATAATTTGTAGTTGCTTAAGTTTATTTAATTTGGTTTCTAGTTTGTGGATTTTTTAGGGCTCGTCAATCTGCCACTGGCTATATATATATATTGGATAGTGTTGATCCACTCTTACATCTAGTATTTACTCCATTGAAGTACTTTTTTTATGTGCGGAAATTAATTCAAACATATTACTATCAGTCCATAACACTAACGACAAGTTAAGTTGGTTGTTGGTGTGTGTGTATTTTTTCTGCTGTTCTGAGTTACCTTTGTATGAAATACTCAGTCTCCAATATTAGTAAATAGGATAAGACAATGCATAGAAGGAAGGCCAACAGCTGAATTATGGGATTTTCTTGACTGGGGTTTTCTAAGGAAAATTGTGAGGCATGCGGCTCTTCTCTCATGAATGCCTAATGTATTCCCTTATTTGACCTTTTATAATTTGTAATTGCATAGTTTTATTTAATTTGGTTTCTAGTTTGTGGATTATTTGGGACTCGCCAATCTGCCACTGGTTAAGTGAGCTAGCATTACATTTTAGGTGCAACACTATAGCCACACAGACATGCGTACACGCACAGAGACTCTATTATTAGTGGTGCACATAACTTTGAAATCACATTGAAGTATCTATTCATGGTTGAATGCCTTACTCTGCTCTCTTAGCTTTAGGCTCTTCTCATATTCTCTTCTCAAGATCAGAACCAATACGGCTATTGCTACTATTTTGATGGTTATGCCTTTATGACTCAAAGTGTTGGCCAAAATCTTGAAAATAAACCAAAAAAGGTAAGTTTGGTGTCTCCACTGACACTGAAGATGCAAATCCATTACTCATGAAGCATGCATAATGATTTTTGGAAGTCAAAAAAGAAGGAAACAACACACAGAGCATACTATAACTTTTGAAGAAAGATGGGGAAACCAGGTGAAACTGCCTAATTCAGCAAAGTACAACTGGAGTGAATTCAAAAACTGGCATGTCAAGATTATTCGTCGTCTTCTAACTTTTTAACCAAGGCAGCATGGAAAACAAAACAAATATCTATCCTGTTATGAAGGGTATCCAAACAAGCACTAGCAAGGATTCTGAGTGCTGTCCAACATTGATATGGAGTATGCACCCTACTCGATTGTTACATGTGTGTTAGCATTTCGATTCAAATTTAAAATATACCTGTCAAGTTATTTTCAATTTTGTTTATGATGGGGATAGTGACAAACTAAGTTTATTTTAATTTTTTTCAAAAATGTTAATACTTCCATTCTCTGTTAAATAAAATATGATTACATAGCTATTATTACCCTAAGTCCTTCAAGTGTTTAATCTAATAGCTATAAAGATGGAAGATGGTGAGAAAGAAAGAGTTGATCTTACAAAATTATTGTTACTAGAATTATTCAGAAAAACCAAAATTGGCATGGTTGGATATCATTTTCACCTTGAATTGCGACGTGAAGTTGAAAAGAAAATTTGATTAAATATACCGGTTTATATACTAGACTATGGAATGAATTCCATTAGTAAAATAAATAATTAGCTCATTTGATTAAATAGTACTTAGAAAAGGAAATAAAACCATGATATAAGAGCATTAAATAACATCTTAAAAACGGGAGATTTTGTAATAGACGTTGACAAATGATAACATAATTGAGATAATGGTTGTCAAAAGAAGCTAAGGAGCTTATGAGGGAAAAGGAGAATAAAAGACAATGAGAGTATCCTCTCCCAGAATGTAAATAGTTTTAAGAAGCCTGAAAATAATAGTGATAAGAAACTAAATAGTGATGCAGCTGAGAAGTGAAGGAATGAAAGAGGATGGAGTTGAAAAGAATGAGCGAATGAGTCGAAATGCTTTTGATAATGTGGGTCTCAAAGTACCGGAAAAAGTTGATACTTAATGTCATAATATGATTAGCGATAATCTAGGTTGAATAAGAATCAACCAAGGGGTTTGTATTTTCCCATTGTGATGCCACTCTTTTTCTTTTCAAAATCTTGTATACACTCATATTTTTTTTTTTAAAAAAATAGCTGATTCAAATTCATTAGGAAAATCCCACAAAAATCACTTTAAAATAGAAAAGGACAAATCATTTCATTAAATTTGAAAATAAACAAATTAGATCTCAAGGAAGAATATGAGATTTTCATGTATTACCAAAAAGTAAGACATAAATACCATCAATAGTCGGAGTTGTAAATTATTAACATGAACTTGAAAATCATTATGATCATGTTGAAAATTCCTAAATTGAACTTGTTAAGGATTGAAAAATGTTGGAGTTGTGAATTGTTAACATGAATTTGGAAATTGTTATAAATAGGATGGAAATTCCCATGTTAAAATTGTGAATCCCTTATATAATGTATTGGCAATTTTTAGAAGAAAAAGTTGGAATTGTGAATTGTTAACACGAATTTGAAAATCGTTATGATTAAAATGAAAATTTCTATGTTAAATCTATGAATATAATTCAATGTTCCGGAACTCTTCATCCATCCTTTCAAGAAAAAAATATCCAAAATTCAGAATCAACATCATGCCATCATGCCTCACAATTTTCCTTAGAAGACCCTAATTAGGAATATCTCAGAATCTAGCTACTGGCCTTCTTTGTATGCATTACCCCGTCCCCTTTACTAATACTGGAGATTGATTATTTCACACAAAGATGACTCAGAGGTCAGAACAGCAGACAAACCCCCCCCCCCCCCCCAAAAAAAAAAATAAACGCGCGTACGAGCGCGCGCAAACCAACAACTAACTTAACTTGAGGTCAGTGATATGGACTAATGGTAAATATGTGGATTAATTTCCACCAAAAAAAAAATAGTTCAGTGGAATAAAGGCTAGATGTAAGAGTGGGCTTAAATAATCGACAAACTACCAACTTAATTAAATAAAACTAAGCAACTATATATTACAAAAAGGTCAAATATGATAATAGTGCAATACAGTTGGTATTAATTATCACTAGCATTTTTCAAACATGGATGTTGTCAAGTAGTACCAGGCTTTCCACATGATCAACAATGTCAGGACTATAGCTACGTTTTGGGATATCAACCATGTTAAATTCATCAGTATTGAGATTGCAGAAAACAACTTTTGCTCCATAATTCTCCTCTTCACCTTTAATCAGGTCCTCAAGTAATGCTCCCGCACCGCAAACAATTTCATTTCTCCAAATAATAACAAGATAAATGATAAGCCTGTAAGGATTGGGTTTGCTAGCGTATATTTTGACCCAATTCCATCTCTCCCTGCATGGATTTGTACACTTCTCCAACACCCACATATCAAACATATATGATTCAGGATTTTTAAACCCAATGGGAAAAAACAAAGCTAGTTTGTTCTCATATCTAGCAAGAGAATCGAAACATCCATCAGAAGAAGTCACACTAAGAATTGGTATCAATGTGAACACTTCCCTTGCTATATCAAATGACACTATCAAACTAACACAACTCTTCTTGTCTCCCACACCATGCTTGTGTTCAATCCAAAAGAGAGCTTCGTTACAAGGGAAAGGGATGGAACTGAGACCGTATACACCCTCTAAGTTCTTGACGTCAACGTTTCTCCATGACCCTGTGCTTAATGAATAAACTTCCCCTTGATAGCCCATGCTTGACAATGACAAATGTCTATCAAAGTAACAACAAAAAACGTTTTACAAGCAAATAAGAAAACTAAGTATAATGGGAAAAATCACAATTAAATGTAACTAAAATAATCAACACCCTACACTTACCAATAATTTTCTTTTTAAACTACATAGGGGGTATTTTTCATCTTTTAAAAATCTCAAAGAAGCCTATTAGTCTGTTTAGTAAATATGTTTGATATATTGACCTGTGTTTAGAAACTTGTTAAAAATGTATGTCTAAGTTCGAGTTTTGGTACATCATCTGGTTTTAATTGGGATGTTCTCTAAAGTTTAGTCAAGATAGTTTGAAATCAAAATAAACAAATATTTCAAAAGTACTTCACAAAATAGTAAACCTAGACTGCTCAAATTTTTATCTAACTGTTGAAATAAGAAGTAGAGAGAATCCCAAATGGATGAAGATATTACAGAGTAATTAGAGCTATAAAATGATATGTTATTCGGTATAGAATGGAAGCATTAAATTTTTTAAAAATCAAAATAAATTTATATTATTATATAGAGTAGCTACTTTTTCAGTTCTACTTTGACCTAAGGGATGAGAGCAAATAAGAACAAACTGGAAGCACCGCTCGCACTCCTTATTCTCAGGATCCATCTTCGGCTATAAAAAGGATTAAACCAGGTGGGGAATTTATTTGTGCAAGGATGCTTTTGCCCTTTCAGTTTTATATGGTTCATCTGGTTGAAAGGATTTCTCTTTTTCATGTTATCAATTTTTGCTATGACTTGTATGTCCTTCATCTATTAATAAGTTTTGGTTTGTTCTTTTTGCAAACATTTGGTAAACCAAAGAGTATGTTATTTTCTCTTGGTTCTGCTGATGAAGAAGAAAGTTCAGAGTAATTATGGCTATGAAATCATGTTATTCAATATATAGAATGGAAGCATTAACATTTAAAAAAAAAAATTGAACAAATTTAGTTTAATTCGTTCTTGCATATGCTTGTTTGGCTACCATTCATAACAGATGATTCCAAGAGCTTGTTTGGCTACCCTTCATAACAGGATTGATATATTTTGATATCCATGCTGCCTTTGCTCAAAAGCTACTAAGAGTTTATAGGTACATAGTATATTTCAGTTAGACAAGTGTCAAGTGTCTCCTTTATAAATACTTTTATCTAAATAAATGTGTTATATATATCATGGCGGGCAGAATTTCTATTTTATTTTAACATTTATTGCTTTACTTCACATATAGTCACTGTAGAATTCTGAATGGCAAATGAATGATATTATGGAGTATTCAAAAATCTAGTTGTCCATGTAGAATACCATGATGTTGTAGCTAACTTCACTGAGATAAGACTTGTTAATGTAGTTCTTATCACCACCTTGTTCTTCAACATAACCATAGTAGTAATTTGGGGAGGAAGTGTTCAATCAATTACTCTAATACTCGCTTTATCCCAATCTCATTGCAAATTCAAATGACCAGTTCTTTAGAACTATGTTTCTGCAGTCTTGTTAGTCATATGATCTCAAGTACTTGAATCATCAATGCATGAGGTATTTTCTCTACTGGACCATAAAGAGCTTTTAAGAGATTGCCCTTTCAGTGGAAACATTAGAAGTGGATCAATAATAATCTTGACATGCCAGTTTCTGAAGTCAATCCATTTGAACTTTGCTTACTAAGGCTGTTTCACTTGTTTTTTCCCTCCATTTCTTCTCAAGTGATAGTGTACTCTGGGTTGCTTGCTTTTTATTTTTTACTTCAGTATCTGTGGTCATACCAAACATTCTAAGTTTTGATCTAGTGTCAAGATTTTGGTTCACACTTCAGGTTATGAAGGCATAACCATCATAAGAGAGCAGTAGCCATATTGGTTGATGGTTTTCAGAAGAGAATATGAGAAGACCTTGAGGCTGAGGGCAGAGAAAGGCATTCAACTATGAATAGAGACTTCGATGTGTTTTCAAAGTTATGTGCACCATTAATCATGTGTGAGTGTGTTAGAACTATGGTGCATTTAAAATAGCTAGGCTGCGAAAATTAAAACCAAAGGAAAATAAAAGTAGAATTTCTGGAAAAATCACTGTTTTGGAGATCATCCTTCATATTTTCAAGAAAAAAACTTCCAAAAATTGGAATCAACATTAAGCATTCATGAGAGAAGAGCCACACGCCTCACAATTTTCGTTAGAACCCCAATCAGCAAAATCCCATAATTCAGCTGCTGGCCTTCCTTCTATGCATGGTCTCATCCTATTTACTAATATTGTAAATTGAGTATTTCATACAAAGGTAACTCAAAACAGCAGAAAAAATACACACACACACCAACAACCAACTTAACTTGAGGTCAGCATTATGGACTGATAGTAATATGTCTGGATTAATTTCCACACATAAAAAAGTACTTCAAGGGAGTAAATACTAGATGCAAGAGTGGATCAACACTATCCAATATATTTATATATAGCCAGTGGCAGATTGACGAGCCCTAAATAATCGACAAACTAGAAACCAAATTAAATAAAACTAAGCAACTACTAATTATAAAAAGGTCAAATAAGCGAATACATTAGGCATTAAATATTAGCATTTCGGGATATCAAACAAGTTCTGCTTCATAATCCTCCTCTTCATCTTCAGTCAAGTCTTCAGGTACTGCTTCCAACTAGGCTTTCCACATAATCAATAATACCAGGACTATAGCTACGTTTTGGGATATCAAAAAAGTTAAATTCATCAGAATTGAGATTGCACAAAACAACTTTTGCTTCATAATTCTCCTCTTCACCTTCAATCAAGTCTTCAGGTAATGCTTCCACACTGCAAACAATTTCATATCTCCAAATAATCTCAGGATAAATGATAAGCCTGTATGGACTGGGTTTGCTTGTATATATTTTGGCCCAACTCCATCTCTCCCTTATGATTCAGAATTTTCAATCCCAATGGGAAAAAACAAAGCTAGTTTGTTCTCATATCTAGCAAGCATATCAAAACATCCATCAGAAGAAGTCACACTAGGAATTGATATCAATGTGAACACTTCCCTTGCTATATCAAATGAAACTATCAAATCAAGATGACTATTGCTGTCCTCACCCACACCTTGCTTTTGTCCAATCCAAAAGAGAGATCCATTACAAGGGAAAGGGTTGACACTGAGACCATATATGCCGTCCAAATTCTTGAATTCAACTTTTCTCCATGACCCTGTCTTTAATGAATAAGCATCCCCTTGAACCACAAAATGATTAGACAAAAAAAATTTCACAATCTTGTAATCATTAATAATTGGGCTGAATCCAAATCCTACAGAAAAATAATCATACTTCAGCTTCACTTGACATTTCAAAGAGGGAAAGAGTGTTCCTGGAAATGCTGAACACCTATTTGCACCAAAAAGAAGATATTTAGTTCTGAAACTAAAGTGGCATAAATCGTGCAAGCAAGGTTAGTAGTTTATATATATATATATATATATATATTTATGGAGGGAAACATGTTTTATCTTAGCTTTCGCTTAACTACATGGTGACTATTTGTTTTAAGATTTGAAAGTTAAACTGAATATTTTTAATTTACCGTCTATGATGTTTTAGGCCAAACTAAAATTTGTCAAAGGATGATTTGTGGAGGTTGGGATATTGGCTGTTCAAACATGAAATCATGAAAATTAGTAAAAAGCTTGATAATTTGAATGTTTGATTTGTTTGAATGTTGCAGCAAATACCAATTGCTTTCATGAATCTATAGGAGATGCATGTTTTGCTTCATTTATAGATACCCATGCCTGCTTTTTAAAAAAATTATTTAAGGTTTTGGAAGATATGATTTGACAATCTCTATGGATACATAAAAGCAATGTTATAAACTCTCCTTTTTGTTCATCAACACATGATCAGTCACCTATTCTAAATGTTGTAACACGAGCACCCGATCACGAATGCTCGAACTGGAACCGGGTCCACGATCCGTATCTTGTAAAGAATGAAATTATCGGAGCCGAGAATCAAAGGATTCTCTAGGCCCATGCACTAACTAGGTTACTATAACCTAGATGGGATTCGCACAGCAAATTGCCTTAGAAAAACAGGGAGAATGAAGAAGCCAGAGAATACTGTGGCTGGGGTAAAGAATACTCTGAGGGGCATCTCCTTTATATAGTGTTCGAAATGAACTCCAGAAAGGAAGATTGCCACCGTCATTAATGCCTCTCATAAATGCCGCCAATCAGTAATTATGACAGATTCTCTCATTTCTCTAAAAGGAAATGATTTGACTTCAATCAGCAATAAATGCTGATTGAGTCAACTATCAAGTCTCCAGATTGCTTCCTATCCGTCGAATCTTCTTTCGGACGATCCGGCCCATCAATGGTGGACCCGGACACATAGTCTAACACTAAAGCAACTGCTTTTGCCACATATGTTGTTTATACTGGACATGCTTTATCATCTTCGGGTAAGAATAATTCAATGTTTTAATGGCTGCTTCATCAGCAGGACGCTTCACCTAACTTATTCTCATAAGCTCAACCATGTTGGCATTTTTTTAAGTTTTGAAACTGTCCTGTCCAAACCTGTTGGGGGATTTATGGTTTCCTGCTTACTAATGTATGCAAGCCAGCATATTGTTAGAATGTATGTCATTAGTTAAATGTCATGAATGATGCCTTCTATTGTATCATATAATTCTATTTTCATACTCAATATCATTGGAATTCTATTTGATAAGTTCAATGTTTTGACACTCTGTTTATGATTCATTTGACAATCCAAAAGCAATGACACTACTACAAAAAGCCCTTTTTATGTCACCAATTAACGTCACTTATTTAAAAATGTGACATTGAAAACAAATGAGTGCATACAGGAAAGAAACAACGTCACACTTAATTCACACTTAAATTAAGTGTGACGTTGAAAAGCACTTTCCATGTCACACCAAATTTTGGTGTGACGTTGAAACCACTTTCAACGTCACACCAAAATTTGGTGTGACGTTGAAAGTTGTTTTCCATGTCACACCAAAATTTTGGTGTGACGTGGAAAACCCGTCCCCTCCTTTTTTTGTTCATTTCCCGCTCCCCCACTTTAATTTTTTCATTTCGCGCCCCCCCAAAACAAAAACCATCAACTCCAGCTCTCCCCCATCCCCACCCCCCCAAAACAAAAACCATCAGCTCCAGCTCTCCCCCATCCCCACTCCCCGTGCCCTCAGCTCACCGCCCAGCCCCCACAGCTCCCCCACCCCCCCCCAACGCCCCTAGCTCCCCCACCCCCTAACCCACAGCTCCCCCTTCCCCCCCCCTCACAGCTCCCCCCCAGCAGCCCACAGCTCCTCCATCCCCCTCATCCTCCAGCTGCAAGTTCGTTTCTTCTTTTCTTTTTTCTTTTTTTTTCTGGTAATTAAATATGCAATTTCTATCGGGTTCTTTTTTTTTTTACTTGTTCAAGGGTTTTTTCAGCTCTGTTTTCCTCCTATCGGGTTCAGCAATTTCAATCGTGCCTCCGTTCGCAGCTTCACTTCATCCAGGTTCCTTCTTTTCCTTTTTTTTCCTGATAATTAAATCTGTTGCCTTTTTTTCTCAATTGTAAATTGCAAAAAATTCCATAGAATATTTAATGGTTTTGTAAGTCTTGTAAATTGGTCTGCCATAGAATGTTTAATGTTCAATTGTAAATTGGTTTGCAAATGCTGTTACGTTGTAGTTGCTGCAAATATTGCATACTTGCCAAAATGTTTTATAAGTCTTGTAAATTTGTTTGCTATTGGTTTTTGTTCTCAAATTGCTGAATATCAACGGGGAATAGAAAAATTAAAAACTTTTTTTTTTTTAAAAAAAAAGAAACCACGTCACACATAAATATTATGTGTGACGTGGTTTCTCCGAGCAACTTACAACGTCACACATAATATTATGTGTGACGTTGTTTCTCTGACTTTCTACGTCACTTGTTTATGTGACGTTAAAAGTCCATTTTCCATGTCAATTGATTCAATATCCCCTGAAAAAGTGACGTGGAAACCCCCAAAATTTGTGACGTTAAAAGTACTTTTTGTAGTAGTGTGACTTAGAATTTTCCGGTACTATGTTGTTAAGTTTACAACTATAATCAATTTTAGTACAATTTTCCACTACTATATTGTTAAGTTTACTTCTATAATCAGTTTCACTATCAACTCAACACTTTTTGAATTAGCATTTCTTCAATAAAGCAGTGCGTAAGGTCGCCTGTAATGAAATTAGCTTGTCTTTATAAGGCCTATGTTATGAGTTAGAATAAGTCCTATGTTTCCGTGTGAGAACCTATGACTCTGGTTGCTATATTTTTTATTAACTTCTTTTAAAGATCTATTTTTTATATGGTGTTATAAGTTGCACCATGCCAAAGAAGCATTAATTTGTATTGACACTATTTTGATTGGAAAACAGAAGACATGTATTCGTTACAAATAAAGTTGTGACATCATCAATTCTAACCATGTGGCATAACACTCTACATTTTAGTCAAAGGTTGTCTAACCCTGTTATGACATGTCAAAAGTTAGGCTTTCTTTTTTGTGTGGATTAGGCTATTTCTCTTTTCCCAACAAGCAAGTTGTAGCAAATTCATTTTAAATTGCTAATTGTTATGGTGCCAAACTGAATTTTTCAAACAAAAGAATTCCCTGCTTTAATTTAGAACAAATTGCTCTTTTCCCAAGCAGACTTGAGGTTGTATCAGTTGAAGTCAAATTGTTCATCCTCTTTTACTTCTGTATTATGTTATGTTCCTTCCATGTGGCCTTGATTATTTCCCTCATGCTTGATGTTGATGTAAATGTGGATAAAAAAAAATTAGTCAAAGAACCAAACGGTTCATGATGATCTCCATTATGCTCACTCCTGTCAATGGTTAAAGCAACAAGCCTGACTTTGTGTGAATATTGTCAGCTTATTGAATGACAAAAAAAATTCTGTTGACGACAAAAGGTTTTTATGTAGGTTTTCGTTAATATTCTAAATAAGAACAACATATTTTAAAGGGTTTCACTGCCTATTAATAGATACATGCTCTTAGGGTATGTAAATATTAATTATAACTACCCTCTTTTGTCAAAGATACACTATCAACATACCCACACATTCTCCCATCTAACCAATTTTATCTAAAAAGGTTTCACTGTCAGCAGCTAGGAATTTTGAATGGCATGATTCAATCATATGATTTTAATTCCCTCCTTTTTTGTCTGTTGCCTTTCATGATTTAGCAAGTTACAGATACTTTCAGCTCTTATGCAGGGGAATTATTGGTTTGTATATAATTTATTGCCAAAGTGTAAAAAATAGCATATTCACAATTAATCAGTGTGTCTTCCTCCATGTGAAACATTTACTTTAGTATTGATTGCATTTAGCTGGCAGTGACGATAAATCAATATTTCCCATTTTTAGTTATTTTATAGTTAGGTTTTTAATCAAAATACTTTAATATGATTGCTTTATGATTTTTCAGTTGTTTTTCTTTTTTAAAATTATTTGGACAACCATATTAATGTACGTTGGTTCCTAATTATTTGATATGATAAATAGTGACAATATTATCTTAGGGTAGATGCATGAATGTCAAAAATCTTGACCATAAACATGATTATAGCTTTTGATGTTAAATTTCTTTTCTTTCTTTTTTTTTATACAAAATTTCTTTTCTTTTAGTAGGTTGTTTGTGTTGCATGTTGGGAAGCTGAATCTTGAATTGAGCCTAGCCTGCTCTTAAAGCTTAATTGTTGGTAGCACACATTGGAGGTTGTAACGTTAGTGGTGAGGGTAGCAATGAGCATTGACAGAGAGAGACAAGATCAGAAGCTAAGTTGGTCATAAAAAAAAAAAAAAAAAATCAAAAGCACTGCATCATTTCCATAGTTAGGTTTGTACAGAAAGTATGTATTTGTGGTTGTATCAACATGTATGCCACTATAATCAGTGATTCTTTATAAATGTAAATGGCTTATAAGTGAGTAAGGCAAGCTAGATATATTTAAATTATTTATTTCTCATTTAGATGGTTTATATTTATTTTCCAACAAATTCATTGAAACCTTTTAATTTAAATTAAGCTTTTTTAATAATAACATTGAGTAGTAAATGCTATATTTATTGTTTAAAAAAAGTAATTTTTTTTAAAAAGAATTACTTAATGAGTACAAAAACCAAACTAAAAAAAATCTTTTGGATTTCATTGTTTGCAAAAATTGTATGGAAAGCTTTATATATAATATGGAAGACGTAATTAATTTCTTCTACCGTTAATCATGGATTGTTGGAATATTACTTGAAAGAATATCACCCGTGCAATGCACCGGAGGTCCAATTCGTTTTTTAAACAACAAAAATGTCAATTGTACATAATTCCATAATTTGATTCTCTTCAATCGCAATTCCTTTTGTTGTATATGGTGAGATGGGTTATTGGTGCAATGTAGAGTATCATGTGTTATTTAACAGTTATACTTAACTATGAATAACGGTTTGGACATATTTGCTATGATTTAGATATTTTCAGGGTAAAAACGCTCATTGATGGTTATTTTTGGGGTGAAAATGGACCTTTAAAAGATGACATGAGCATCGATGAGTTAAAAAAATGACGACTTAACACCAATCTGAACTTTTTGATATTCAGGATAAATTTGTTATGATTTTGACACTTCCAAGGCATAAATGCTCCTTTTGTTACTTTCTAATACTTAGTATTCTTTTACGGTTACTTCTAAGGTAAAATGGCCCTTAACACTACTCTTATTTCATGATTTTGTTTGTTTTTTAAGAACTATTTTGTCAGACGAGTTAATCATTTGTTTTACTATAAACTTGACGTATTTGTTCAGTTTTTGTTTTCAACTTCAAGTCGCAAATCGGGGTAAAAATATATCGAACCATGCCGACTTTGGTTACATGCATAATAATTCTGGTACCATATCTTCGAAAGATCAAGTCTTCAGTATCACTTCATAGTTGAAATCACTAAAAAGAATATCTACGCCCTCCAGTCCTAAATATATGACTTATTTGAGGAGTTGGTTTTAATCCTAAATAATGGATCTAATCTTAATTTTTGTTTATTTCTTCCCAAATTATCCATATTGTTGCTCCTTCAACAATAATTTAGTAAGAGATTGGAAGGAAATAAGGGATAATGATTGTGGTATTTTAGAAAAATTATAACATACTAACTAATATAACTAACATCATTAATTTAATCAAAATATATGTATAAATTATTAACATGTTTAGGAATTCGTTAAAAATTATGTTTGAATTTGGATTTTGGTATTTCGTCTAGATTAAATAGGGATACTCCCTAAAGTTTACAAAAATTACCCTAGACAACTCAATTTCTATCTAACTGTTGAGATAAGTGGAAATAATCCAAATAAAATGAAGAAAATTTAGAGTAATCATAACTATGAAATCATGTTATATGGAATGAAAGCATTAAACATTTTTAAAATTAAAATAAATTTATTATTTTTTATTATCTTCATCATAAACAAAGTTGGGGATAACAAGATAGATTAATTTTAAATTTAAATCGACATGGTTACTGTCAATCAAGTAGTTTGTGTAATTAGGGTCTGATTGGGTCAAAAACTTCAGTAGAATGGAAATGAATGGAAGATATTTTTCATTAGAATGCTTCATATGCATAGGGAATGGAAAATGGGTTCATGAGAATGTTTGTGTATAGTAGGAGTAAAATGATGAGAAGATAAGCAGGAAAAATATGTAAATGACTATTTTGCCCTTTTTTTAAAAAAAAACTAAGGGTCCTTTTTCTTAAGCAAAGTGTAAAAAAATTAATCCCAAAAAACAGGAGTGAAAAGTGACCAAATGTAGGTGATATGCAGATCATAGTTGAGAGGAAAATTTTTGGAAGGATTACCACTAGATCCAATAGAAGGTAATTAATCACAATCATATCCCAAAAAGTCATTAAATTACATTGAAGTCCTTATGGATTTGTGTGATATTAAATCGATTATGTCAGAAGTTGCCAATGTAGCTTATTGAGTTGTCAATAACAAGTAGGCTTTTAAAAATTTGTCAATAACAACCTATTGAGCTGCATCGACAACTTTCAATACATGTGATTTAAAGTCATTCATGTCCCTAGAGACTTCAATGTAATTTTAAATGACGTTTTAGGGCCTGACTGTGATTAATTACCTTGGGACTAGTTGTAATTCTCCCAAAAAACTTCCATGAGGTGATCATCAATTGCATCTAATTAACATCTATAATCGTTCAAAGAGCAAGTGTATTTAACACACGAGCAAGCTATCTTTGGAGAACAATTTATAACCATGAGGTAACCATCACTTGAATATGGTCAACTATAAAAATAATTACATCTTTTACCATATGAATCTTATAGTTAACCAAAATCAGTTACAGAAGATGGAAGATCAATCAGAGGCTCTATCGAGACATGAGTAAAACTGTCTTTTGGATTTTCCTTCTTGGAGCTAAATTATTTAATTATGTTCTTCTTCATGCTGCCCTGGTTAATAAATCAGCAACTAAGAACTTAAAGATGCATAATTGCCCGTTTGGTTATATGCATTGCATTGTGATGGACTACCTATAATCCTAATGCAATTTGCCCTTCCAAGCGTTTGGTTGGCACATTTAGTTCGTAAAGTGGACCGCTATGAGATGCATCAAGATTACTTCATATGAGGTGATAACGGTTAGCTTCTGAGGTGATGAACGCGGATTACAACATGCGGTAATATGCAAAAGGACATTATTTGCCCTTGTTTTCTTTGTGGTGCTTATAAAGCTCCATAGAAAGTGGGATCGGAGACAAGTCTCTCACATAGATAGTGCGTGTTGAAAAAGGATTGAGGTACAGACAATTAGACAAAGGATGATCCATAATGGAATTTGGGATTTGAATAGATGGCAAATGGGAAAGGGTCTTTCGGGAATTCTAGAAACGATATGGCTACTTTTTTTCCCCCTTAATTCAAGTTTGACGAAAGGGATGAGGACGACAGAAGATGAGGGCGGGGAAAAAAAAAACAGGGAAGCACTACACGCACTCCTTTTTCTCAGGATTCATGTTCAGGCATGAAAAAGAGTAAACCAAATGGAAATTTTATTTGTGTAAGGATATTTTTGTCCTTGCAGTTTTATTTGTTTATTTGGTTCAAGCTGCTTCGAAGGATTTATTTTTCCATTTTATCAGTTTTTGCTGTGATTTTAACATTATTACTTGAATGTCCTTGATCTATTAATAGTTTTGGTTTGTTCTTTTTTTAATCATTTGGTAAGTCAATGAGTTTGTTATTTTTTCTTGGTTTTGCGGATGAAGATCAGAGTAATATAGCTCTGAAACCATGCTATTCAATATATACAATGGAGGTACTCACATTACTTTAAAAATATTAAACCAAATTTAGCTTAGTCTGTTCTCATCTTCATCATAAACAAAATTCAAGACAACGAGATACATACAATTTAAATTTAACAATCAAGTAGGGTGCATGCTCCATATTGGTGATAGAATCCTTGCAACTTGCAAGTAGGGATGGAAATAGGCCAGGCCTGGCCTGACCTGACCATAAATAGGCCTGGCCTGTTGACAAATCTCTTATTTGTATGGTTTTTATATGCCTAATTTGAGGCAATTAACATGATTGAGATGCGATATTGGTCCAATAATGCCTAATGTAGAACTTAGACTCTTAGGTGAAATTAGTGTTAGATTAGGGTTAATTAGCCATAATTGTAGATTAATTTGTATGAATTGGTTTATAGGGCTATTTGATCCTTGTTTAGTCTTGTTTCCACTTGCAGGGTCGCTCAGGACCAAAAGATTGGACCTAGGACAAAGAAAAAGGTCAAACAAAGAGGCAGAACTAAAGGCACCTCGCCGCGGCCGCGGCGAGACAGACGGCGAGAACGTCCCAATTTTGGCAGAGAAGACATGAGCTCGCCGCGGCTGAAGGCCTCCATAGTCCAAAAGCAACAGCAATACCCACTCCAGTAGCTGCGCGAATCTGCAGAATTTCAGTCGCGTTTTGGGCTTCTGTTTCGGATCCAACCCAATACCCACTCTCTTGACCCGACTTGGGGGACTTAAAACACGAAATACACACCCCATTAGGGCAGATTTTGGAGTCCTAAACCCTAGCCTCTCATTTTCCTCTCATCTCCATCTTCCATCTTCCACCTTCTTCCTTCAAATCCTCCATGGTTTCTCAACTTCCACTCTTTGTTGGTGTTTTCTTCTTGGAGGACAGCAGCTAGGCTCCACCATTCTTGGTGATGGGAGCCAAGGGACGAGCTTGAAGCTTGAATAGGGGAGTTTTAGTTCTAATCCTTCTTCCTCTTGTTGTATTTATGCTTTTTTAGGGTTCTACGAGTATATTTATGACATTTGGTTGTGTGCTTGAACTTTGTATATTGTAATGGGGTTAGAAACTATGTTTATGTTATTTCCTTCTTGTTCAAATGCTTGACATTGCTATTTATTAACTTTGAGTTTAATGAAATTTATGGGTTCATAGTTTTATTATTCTCTTTGTGAAAATCATGTGCTAATGTAAGGTGACTTGGTTAGTGGATTGAGAGTATTAAGTTGTTTGCTTGAGGGAGATGGCATAGGAATTGATTAATTGTGTTTAGACATTGGGTAATCACTCTTTTCAACCTTAATCTTTGTTTGGGTGGCCATCAATGAGTTAGGGTTAATTGAGAAACTAAGTGCAATTGTGGGGTGGCCCAAATTGTAGATTTAAAGTCTTACATGATTGGTTAGTTCTTGAATTTGTCAAATTGCATGAGTGGCATTGGACTTCAATTCTAGAGTCTTGATTTATTATGTGGGGTTTCAGTAATCGATTAAACTCTAGGATTAATTAAGTGGCAATTCGAGGTCCCGGTTGTTGGATTAGGAGTCCCTTACGATTAGCAAATTCATATTGATTTTGAACTTAATCAACTTAGGTTAAATTAAGTAATGTGCGGGGTTCCGGCATTAATTAAGTTAACCTAAGCCTAGCCTAGAGGGGTTCCTCTAGGGGTCTTTCGAAAATCAACAAAACTCCCTAAAAACCTTTAGAAGCAATGAATCCCGAGGTTTCCATTCATCAAGAATGATTCCATCTTCATCCCTCTCCAAATCTCATTTTTATCTTATCTTTATTTTACTTTTGAACATATCATACCTTTTGCATCTTTTCTAAATCAAAAACAAAATACAAAATTTTTTACCCGCTTTTGTTAGTTTGTATATTAGCTACTAGGTAATCTTTTGCGTTTAGGCTCCTCAAGTGAACGACACCCAGGGGTTAGCTTCCACTATCCCCTTGGTTCTTATTTTCTTGAAGGGCGGACCCAAGGGCCCCCTTCATGCACACACACACTCGAGAGAAAAGTTCGGTGCTCTTCACCTGTTGTGTAGATGATTGGCCTGAGCCTAGCCTGTGGCCTGTAATAGGCCGTTTTTTCATGCCTGAGCCTGGCCTGTTCAAAGACCAGGCCTGGCCTGAAGCCTGTTAAAAGGCATGTTATCAACAGGCCGCCTAACAAGCCTATGACTCAAAAAGTCTAAAAGTACATTTTTTACTTAGCAATAGTATGATAATACTCAGCAACGTAAGAACACAAATCTGATATAAAACAACAAGAGTCTAAAAGACAAAGCAAGTAAACATCAACAAAACTAATAGTCTGATACAATCAACAAAAATAAAGTGAAAAGTGATGGTAGAGCCGGAAAAGGAAGAGGAGAAGATGGATGTATTGGGTTTCAAGGTGATTTGAGTCCTCAGTAGGAAGGAGAAAAGGGAAATGGTGAGATAGGGTGAAAAGTAAGGGTGAGTGAAAAAAAAAACTTAGATACATACATGTGTAATTTTATTTCAAATTAAAGGTATAAATGTAATGTTACTATTTTTTTTAAAAAAAATAAATAACAGGCCTAGGCCGGCCTGTTAGTCTTAGTAGGCTTTTGTAAGAGGCCTGGGCCTGGCCTGTTTAAGAAAATAGGCTTTATAAAAAGCCTAAGCCTGGGCCTGTGACCTATTAGGCATAGGCCTGGATAGGCCTGAAATAGGCCAAGCCTAAGGCCCCTGTTAAGGGCCTGGCCTGTTTCCACCCCTACTTGCAAGTGCTTGTTTGGCTACCCTTCATAACAGAGAATTCCATGAGCTTGTTTGGATGCCCTTCATAACAGAATTGATATATTTTGTTATCCATACCACCTTTGTTCAAAAGTTTGTATACTAAGAGTTCATAGAAACATAGAAAATTTCAGTTTCCATTTGTTTGCTTGGATGGAGAGAAAATGAGGGAGGAGAGAAAATGAGATGGGAGAGAACTTTTCCAAGTTGGTTAGAGGAGAAAATGGGCCCCCATTTTGTACCCAAGTTTTGTGGAGTGATTTTGAGTGAAAAGTGTTATTTCCATCTCTCTGACCTTATTCAATCTCTTAAATCTGGAACAACTCCTTCACCCCGATGGGTCCGTGTCAACTCCCACCTCCATTTTTCCCGTTATGATTTTCATGGGTGCAAAGATCCATTTTAGTTATTATCCCTCTCTACCCCTACTCTCAGACTGTACCAGACACTAGAAAAGAGAAGAATTTTTTTTCCTTATGAAGAAAATGAGAGATGGGTCTATCTGTGTGTTTCTTTTTTTTTTAAAAAAAGTTATTAATGCTACGGAAATGAGTTGGATCCCTGTGTGTGTGTTTTTCTTAAATTTGTTAATGTACTGTTGTTAATTTTTTTTTTATATTTCCTTTTCTGGTGAAAAGGAAAATGTGCGGAATAAAAGGAATTATTTCAAGGCTATACACTTGTGTAATAATGTTGAAAATTGGGAAAAGTATCGCTTAGCTAAAAAAGAGACTAAGAAGGTAGTGAGTGAAGCTCGTGCTAAAGCATATGAGGGGTTTTATAAGGAGTTAGGGACAAAGGCTAGGGAACAAAATATTTACAAGATCGCAAAGATTAGGGAGAGAAATTCGAGAGATTTGGATCAAGTAAGATGTATAAATGATGAAGAAGGTAAAGTTTTGATTATGGACGAAGATATTAAGAATAGATGGGAGACCTACTTTTCTATGTTATTCAATGATGGAGGTAAAGGTCTATCTTATAAGTTGGGGGATTTGACAATTAGTGAAGATGGACTTAATAGGTCGTTTTATCATAAAATTAGAGTTTGAGAGGTTAGAGAAGCTCTTAAGAAAATGGAAAATGGTAAAGCGGTTGGACCTGATGGTATACCGATTGAAGTTTGGAAATGTTTAGGGGAAGAGGGTGTGTTATGGTTATCTGAATTGTTTAACGAGATTTTACGGTCCAAGAAGATGCCTGATGATTGGAGAAAAAGTACTTTAGTCCCGATTTATAAAAACAAAGGCGATATACAAAATTGTGCAAATTATAGGGGAATAAAGCTTATGAGTCATATAATAAAACTATGGGAAAAGGTGATTGAGCATAGGTTAAGACTAGAAACTAGTATTTCTGATAGACAGTTTGGGTTCATGCCAGGGAGATCCACAACATAGGCGATATATCTACTAAGGGGGATGATGGAAAAGTATCGAAGTAGAAAAAGAGACTTACATATAGTTTTTATTGACATAGAAAAGGCGTATGATCGCGTGCCGAGAGATTTACTTTAGAAAGCCTTGGAAAAGAAAAGAGTATATGTTGCTTATATTAAAGTTATACAGGATATGTATGATGGGGTGTTGATTAAGGTTAGAACGCCGGGAGGTGAGACAAAAGACTTCCCTATAAGAATTGGCCTACATCAAGGATCAGCTTTGAGCCCATATTTGTTTAATTTAGTAGTAGATGCTCTAACTGAGCCTATAGAAGAAGAGGTCCCTAAGTGCATGCTTTTTGTTGATGATATAGTCCTTCTGACCGAATCAAGAGAGGAGATTAATGATAAATTAAAGATATGGAGAAACACGCTAGAGTCGAAGGGTTTTCGTTTAAGTAGGAGTAAGACAGAATATATGCATTACAATTTTGCAAATAGACAACTTAGAGGTGATTTGAAGGTTAAACTGGGAGAGCAAACAATCTCTTAAGTGACAAAGTTTAGGTATTTTGGATCAATTATAAGACAAGATGGTAAGATTGATGACGATGTCAATCATAGAATTCAAGGTGGGTGGTATAAGTGGAGAAAAGCTACTGGAGTTCTCTGCGATAGAAAAGTACCCCATAAGGTAAAAGGGAAGTTTTATCGCACTGCTATAAGACCAGCAGTATTATATGGTAGTGAATGTTGAGCTTTGAAGGGTCAACATGAACATAAAATGGGGGTAACTGAAATGAGGATGTTGAGATGGATGTGTGGTCACACAAGAAAGGATAAGATTCAGAATGATCATATACGCGAACGAGTTAAAGTAGCACCTATCAGTGAGAAAATGATAGAAAATCGTTTGAGGTGGTTTGGACATGTACAAAGAAGGTCATTAGATGCGCCAGTGAAGAGGGTAGATCAAACAGTCTGGAGTCCGATTAAGAAAAGAAGAGGGAGACCGAGGCGTACACTCAATGAAGTTGTAGAGTGAGATCTTTTAATAAATAATATATCTAAAGATTTGGTTACCGATAGAGCACAATGGCGTCGTGTGATCCATGTAGCCGACCCCACTTAGTGGGATAAGGCTTGGTTGTTATTGTTGTATTTCCTTTTCTAGTGAGAGTCTGGGTGTGAGAAGTTTGCATATCTTTATTTATTCATAAAACCAAATCATTTTTCCTTAAAATTATGGTTTGAGTTTGAGAAAATCTTTACAAACAAAATAATTTGATTTTAATTTATTTGCTTATGTTAATCTTATTATGGTACTCCACCCGGTCCTAAATATAAGAACATTTTGACTTTTTTTGTGGATATTAAGGAAGCCAAATATATCACTTAATTTTTCTAAAAAAATCAAAGTGATATTATAATTAGGAGCGGAGGGAGTACTTATTTTTAATTTTAACCATAATATATTTTGATGCAAAAATAAGGTTATATCACTCATCTAGAAATTTACTCTTTTTTCCTCCCTATTTTCCCTTGTTTATCCAAGCAGGACAAAAGATAACATTTTCTCTCCAGTTTTTTGTCCCTTCTTCTCTCCTCCCATTTTCTTTTCTTCCATCTTTTCCTCCCATCCATGCATAACCGTCGATAACAATCCAGTGTATCCTTTATAATTCCTTTTATGAGTGTCAACATGCTTTATTTATCATGATGAGCATAATTTTTATATTATTTTCACTTTTCTTGCTTTACAGGTAACTTTATTTAATGAGACAAGGCTTATTGTTATTATTGTGCCCATCATCACCTTGTTGTCCAACATGACCATAATAGCATTTTGAGGAAATATTCAATCAATTACTTTGATGCCCGTTTTATCCCAATCTCGTTGCAAATTCCAATGGCCAGTTGTTTTGAACTCTGTTTCTGCACTAGTCTTGTTAGTCATTTGATCTAAAGCACTTGAATCAACAATGCTGGAGGTATTTTCTCTGCTCAAGCAAGAAGACATTTAAGAGATAGCTCTTTCAGTGAAAACATTAGAAGTGTATCATGAATAATCTTGACATGCCAGTTTTTGAAGTCACTCCATTAGAAATTTGCTTACTAAGGCTGTTTCACTTGTTTTTCCCCTCTATTTCTCTTAAGTCGTATCTTTTTTAGCTTCCAAATACCATTATGCATGCTTCATAAGTATGAATTTGCACATACAGAGTATGTGGTCATACCAAACATTGTAATTTTTGGTCTACAGTGAATATTTTGGTTCACACTTAAAGTCATAAAGGCATAATTATCAGAAGAGTAGCAGTAGCCGTATCAATAGATGATTTTGAGAAGAGAATATGAGAAGAGCAAGCTGAGAGAGCAGAGAAAGGCGTTTAACAATGAATAGACACTTCAATGTGTTTTCAAAGTTATGAGCACCACTAAATATATATATATATATAGACATGTTAGGAATATGGTGCATTTAAATGGCACCCCTAGGTACTAGGTTAAGACCATTAAACCCACGAAAGGAAAAAAAGGGGGTTCCAGAAAATTCACTGTTCTAGAGCTCATCCTTCATCTTTTCTAGAAAGAATTAGGAACCAACATAATGCCATCATGAGAGAATAGGCACATACCTCAAGATTTTCCTCAGAAGACCCCATTTAGGAAAATTTCAGAATTCAGCTGATGGCCTTGCTTCTGTGCATTGTCTCCTTTGATTTTGTTAGTATTGGAGATTGAGTCTTTCATACAAAGATGACTGAGGACAGCAGAAAATATGCACACGCAAACATACACACCAGCAACCAACTAAACTTGAGGTCAGTGATATGGACTAGTATTGTTTGATTCATTTCCACACAAAAAGAATTACTTAAATAGAGTAGATACTTGATGTAAGAGTGGATCAATGCCCTTCAATATATATAAAATCAGACGCAGATTGGGTAGTCCCAAATAATCCCCAAACTCGCAACAAAATTATATAAAACTGGGAAACTACAAATTATAAAAAGGAAAAGTATGGCAATACATCAAGTATTAAATATCAGCATTTTTCAAATATGAATGTCGTCAAGTAGTACCAGGCTTTCCACATAATCAATAATATCAGGACTATAGCTACGTTTTGGGATATGAAACATGTTAAGTTGATCAGTAGTGAGATTGCAGAAAACAACTTTTGTTCCATAATTCTCCTCTTCACCTTCAATTAAGTATTCAGGTAATGCTTCCACACTGCAAACAATTTCATTTCTCCAAATAATAACAGGATAAATGATAAGCTCATATGGATTGGCTCTGGTAGTATACATTTTAGCCCAACTCCATTTTTCCCTGGATGGATCCGTACACTCCTCCAACACCCATAAATCAATCATAAATGATCCAGAATTTTCAATCCCAATGGGAAAAAACAAAGCCAGTTTGTTGTCATATCTAGCAAGCGTATTGTAACATTCATCAGAAGTCACAGTAGGAAATGGTATTAAAGTCACCACTTCCCTTGCTAAATCAAATGACACTATGAAAGCAATACCACTATTGATGTCCTCATGCACACCATGCTTATGTCCAATCCAAAAGAGAGCTCCATTACAAGGGAAAGGGCTGACACACAGACCATATACACCCTCTAAGTTCCCTAATTCAACTTTTCTCCATAACCCTGTCCTTAATGAATACACTTCTCCTTGAACCACAAAATGATCAGACAAAAAAAATTTCACAATCTTGTAATCATTAACAATTGGGCAGAATCCAAATCCTACAGAAAAACAATCATACTCATGATTAAGAGATTTGGGTACTGGTCTGACCACTCTAATAGCTGGATTCCACAACCAAAAGGAATGTTCAGATTCACGAGAGAGTTCCACACAAAGCAAGCCATTACTGGAATAAACCCACCCCGACACTAAGGAATCATCGATATGTGGTCTCTGATATTCAAGTACTTGCATCTCACGATTGAGCAAACATAAGTTCCACGAATTACTTTCGTGGACATTCCAATCGACAATAAGTAAAGGGTTTTGCTGGGTGGAATGGTTGAGGTGTTCAGCAATGAAAGATGGGGTTTTGAACAGATTATTCCAATATTTACAAACACATCGAAATCGGATTAGGGATTTTACCGGAAGTCGAACAAGAATATTTGTGATGATTTCTTGGGGAAGACATGGTGTATTGTTATCCATTACTATATGCCTCATGGTGCTCGACTGGTATGAAGGAATCCGAAAGCGCTCCATTATTGGCTGCTCCAATGAAGGAAAGAAGAGAAAAGGAGGAATGAAGAGACAAAGGCGGTGATTGATGATGAAGAAGAAGAAATATTGGAAGGCGAGATATAAAGACGGCGTCAGTATGAGCGAAAACGGGGCCAAAGCAAGGCTGGAATAGGGTGAAGATATGGTGGGAAGCAAAAAATTAAAAAAAAAAATGTTTAAAATTTTATCACACATTCCAAAATTCTAAACAATAAATTTTATTTATCACATTTCATCATTAACACAAAATCATTATAGTTTCCAATATTCTTTACAATTAGTTTGATGAATTAACATAATATCATATTGATATTAAATAATTTCTACTTTAAATATTAATTCAATACCTTGAATCATTAACAAAATAATCATATATTTATTTAAAATTATTTACAATTCATTTGACATATTTACATTACAATAACAATCAACTATCCAATGACACCATAATAAGTAATTATTAAATATTCATTATAGTAAAATATCAAAATAGATAAATGATAATAAAATATTCATGTTTACGGTCATTTAGCCACTAAACTAATAGTTATTAACACCAAAATCATCATTAACTTTAACTAATATTGTTTCCTACAATTCATACCCATATAAAATTTAAATGGTTTTAAAAAATAAAATAAATCGGGTCAACCCAACAACCTGTTGGGCCACCCAAGGTGAGACCGTGTTACGTTAAGTTACCCCGAGTTGTCCCGTTTGTTAGGTCCCAAGGCCAGATTGGCGGCCGGGTTAGATTATTATGGTGAAAATAGAACATGTTTGACACTTAACAAGCCTAACCTGTTTTATGCCATGGAGGTTTGAATCTGGCCTATGGCATGTCACATGCCATTTTTTAGGCTTGAGTCTAAGCCTGTATAAAGGTCTAACAAGTTAAAAAGCCTGTTAATAAGCCTCTTAAAAAGTACTCCTCTGGTCCTATTAATAGGACAAAGAAATAATATTTTATTTGGTCTTATATATAAGTCAAGTTATTAATTTTATATGAATGTACAAGTTTACCCTTCATTTATTATGTGTTGATTTTAATTTCATAATAGTGAATAATAAATATGGGTAAAATTAAAAATTTATTGGGTTTTAATGGAAAGTTAATAAGATTTAAAGTTTTCACTCGTTTGTGTAAAATATGATGTAAGGGACTTACAAATAGAACCAGAGGAGTATAGTACAATTTGTTTAGATATTTAGTTTTTTGAAAATATCCAAAAAAATCTTGATATAAAAATAATTATATATAAAAATATCTACAAATATAATATAATTATGATGGCAAAAAAAATACAATATATTAATGAAAATCCATTTTTTATAAGTATGAAGAGAGAATGAACGGATATATAAAATGCTGTCTAAGGCAAAATCAAAAGACATGGATAAAATGTTGTGTGAGTATGAAGCTTAAATATAATATTATATATTGAAAAATTAGTATTATATGACTTAAAAATGAAAAAATATATTTCGACAAGAAAATAAAAAAATATCACTATTTAATTGCTTAATTGGCTGGCCTGACATGCCAAATAGGCTTTTTAGTGAGTTTAAGTTTGGCCTGTTATACTTAACAAGGCGCTTAACCTGTGCTTGGCCTAAAATCAAACAAACCAGGCTAGGCTTTGACATGCATGGCCGCTGGATCTAACAGGATGTATGACATGTTTCCACCCTTTGTTAGGAGCATATTTGGGGTTTTTTTCCCCTGAATGAGCATATTTGGTTTACTTTGGCTTTATTGTAAATTACTACCTCTTGTTGTTACTAATAAGAAACAAAATTATAGGGTTTAAAAAACAGTTAAAATATATATAAAAAAAACAGTTAAAATAAGAATTAAAGTTTTTTTTTAACAACCATGCCCTTATTACTAAGGGCAAGAAAGGGAGAATAGAGTAAAATGAAAGGAAAAATAAAGTAGAATGTAGTATTACAGAAAGATAAATAGAGATAATAGAAATAATTAGGGGCAAAATGGTAAAATACTTTAAATGTTTAAACACCTTTAATGAGCTCTTATAAAAAAGATTAAGACAATTCAAATTTTGGACCTTATAATAAGGATTTGAGGGATTATTTATTAATAACCATTCAACCTAGCCAATGTCCCGCGCGATGAGGTGCTAAGTCCCATAAGCTACGTCGAGGGTTTGAAATTCCGTTGTCTATGGAGCTTCTAATTGGAAGGGTTGCCCTCTATATAGACCTCTACACTATCCAAATCTGCATTAGTCTGAATTTGTTGAGTTTCATGTGACATAGGGTTGGTCTAGAATAACGAATGATTGCTATAAAATATGTAATATTTTTTATTAACTACAACACAACACAAGTGTGTACATACACATATATATTTATTATATATGATAAGATAAACTCATCTTCTGTTCTCAGTTGTGGAATTGGAGGTCATAAACAATATGTACAATTTGCATAAAAATAATTCATTGTAATGTAATGGAAAGGAATAGATAGGAAGAGAATGAAACTTTTTTTTCCCGCAGAGACATTTGGTATGCACCGGAATAAAAGTTATTTTGATAGGAAAATTCAAGATTCACACTTTCATCCCAGGAATTTTAACATTAAATATTAATTAATTTGAATTATCTATAAGTTTATAAGTCAACTAAATCAATTGCAATATAATGATCAATATAAGTACTTTAAAATATGTTATTTAATTTTTTAAATCTCCATAAATAAGTCATCTAACTCCTTTTTTTTTATACAATAAGTCATCTAACTCTTATATTAAATTAAAGGTTATATGTATTAGATTATATTTTAAACACACATTAAATAAAATTATATTTTGAGGTTCTAACTCTAATCAAGCATATTTTTTATGGTCCAATTCCTACTTACATTCTTATTTATTACCTTACTCCTACAAAGTCGTCAGCGAAGCAAAGAGAGTGAGAAAGGGAGAAATGAAGTTCAACTTGTGCCTAATCATTCACAGCTTGATGAAACTAGAAAACACGTCCATATGTAGTTTCCGGCATTGTCTCGAACATGATTGTCTCTTACATGATGATACCTATACTTAAAGTAAAAAAAAAATTAAAAGGTTTAACTTGATGGTTTGGAATGGCCGCACACATGACGGAGTACTAGAGATTGGAAGCTGTTGGAATTCAATTGAGACATCAGCTCTTGCATTAACTACTTGTAAAGGCCTCTTTCACTTCATCTCTTCCTCCCTTCTCCACTTGTATACCTCCTGCGTTATCTAAATAAATATTACTTCGGTATAATGGAAGATGAATATGATGTCATGAAAGGAATTACATGGCTACAAACGGGCCATGGGTCATGACAATAGTGGTGTTGGTGATTATAGTGATAGTGTACCTGGAGCTGATCAAGTGATCATGGCCTTCGTGGGTTGGGGTGTGTGAAGTTTCATGCTATATAGTTTTATAAACAAGCTATGGGATTCATAAAATCCTCATCCGGGTTGAATAATCTTTATGAGAAATGTTAAGTTTTGAAGCCACATAATTTGCTTGGAACAAGATGAAATCAAAGTTTTCAATTAAAAAAAATCCCAATCCATTGATCCTCCTTTCATTATCTGGTGTTTAAGTGATGTAGACTGAGAAGTGGAAAGATAGAGGTAAAGAGAATTCATAAGAGGTGGAGAAAGGGCAAATGAAATCGGTATTGTTCAATTTTAGAAGCATTCAAAACGAATGAGATTGATGTCAATTCACACTAAGAATTAATGACTGAACATTATACAAATATTCCATCCAGTCCTTATTATAAAGTACCAACTAATAAGTTTCTTTAATCCTTTTTATAACGTACTTGGTAGTTTCCAATGAGCATTAATTACATTTTTTTTCATGTATGTCTATATTTAATAAGGGTAGTGGGAGAGATGATGATTAATATGATATTGAAGTTTTGTACAATTGATAAGGACAATATTGTAAATCACTTGATTTTTAAGACATATTTAATTGTTCAACTAACTTTATTGGTTTGTCAGATTTTATAGTTTGTGCCTTATAATAAGGATCAGGAGGAGTATAAAATTAAATGCAAATCACAATTAAAGCAAATTGATAGCAATCAAATCAAAATTAAAACAAAATATTTCTCTAATAATGATAGTTATAGATAATCTCTCAAAAATCCTAACAAATTATAATTTCTAGATTTCCATATCCCATCATTAAGATTAATACTTCATTGGATTATCTAAGCTGCCTCAATATTTGCTAGCCTTGAACCACATTATTGTTGTCCCATACAAGATGAAACCTTCATTCTATAAAAAAAAATGCATGCTAATTTGGTTGTTTTTTTCTCTTTTTAGTCATTCTCTAAATAAATACGATGCACTTTTCTTAGACCCTATGGTAAAAATCACACACATATGGGGGAGTGTCAGAGGCCATGTGAATCAGAGCACGAACAAGTGAAAAGCTCATATGAACAAGGGAAAAGCTCATATGAATAAGTGAAATTGAGAGTGTGTGTATGTGTGTGTGTGTGTGTGTGTGAGAAAGAGAGAGAGAGAGAGATGAGTGAGAGAGCGTGTGTCAGAGGCATGTGAAGGAGAGAGAGTGTCCATGTGAAACAGACCACGAACAAATGAAATTGCTACATGAACAAGAGGAAAGCTCATATGAACAAGTGGAATGAAGTGTGTGAGAGAAAGAGAGAGTGTGTGTCAGAGGCATGTGAAGGAGAGAGTGTCAAAGGCCATGTGAAGCAGAGTACGAACAAGTGAAATGGTCATCTGAACAAGGGGAAATCTCATATAAACAAGTGTAATGTAGTGTGTATGAAAGAGAGGGTCAATGTGGTCTTTTGTTCGCCCAATTTAATTTCAGTTTACCTCCACAAGACTCAAGTGATATTTCAGAATCTTTTAGTCCTACTTTTAAATTAATTAGCTATATGTGTTCTATATTGAAATTCTCCCTTAATAAAATTGTCTCATAATAAAAAAAATGAAACAAGACGTGCAGTACTGGAAATCATATGTTATTCAATATAGAAGAAAAAATTCAAATTTTTTAAAAATTATAATGAATTTATTTTATTCCTATCCTCATCATAAGCGAAATTGAAGGAAACAAGATAAAATAATATTTAATTCAAATATAATGCTAATTTTTTTTTCATAATAGTCAAAATGCATTATGAAAAGATTAGTTTATACATCAAACATGTGCTAACACATAAGGTCATAAACATAACTCTAAGATTCTAGATCCTAATATATTGACAATCAATACTTTTCTTGAAGGCTTTCGGACGTACCTGGAATCCAGTTGACCCGCTCGGTACCCACACAAAATCGGAGTACCAATTTGGACTCCGAATACGTATACAACAAATACATATAGGAGAGGAAGATAAGAGACTTGGAATCACAGAACTTCTGTTTTCTGCGTTAAGTTTTTCCTTTTCACAGAGCCCCTTTATTTATAAACAACATATGGAGAGACGTATCTTTTCAATCTCAAATTATTAAAAGAAAAATTACTCATTTTATCCCATATCTCTCCATAATTATATATTAGCCCCAATTCTCATTTGACATTACATTTTAGCCCTAATTCTCATTGGGTTTGGGCCCTAACCCACCAAGGGTGGATTAGGTGTATTCCTACATCTCCCACTCACACTTGGTGGGTTAAATGTTAAGGGTCAAGTTTCTTTCTCTTCTATCCTTCTTTCACACTAAGTGCTCTGTCATAACCACGTGGGTACGATGTCTGCTTTTAGGTGTCTTGTACTAGAAATAACCTCTTACAGAGACCAGAACAAAACAACCCTATAGTGCAGCTTGATCGTTTGGATATAATACCTCAGATATCCTAGATTTACACAAATACACTTTTCTTAAGGCCAATCTAATCCCTTTAACGCCAAGATAAAGCTCAGATTGTCTTTCTCATATGCAGTGTCCACACTTATGAAATTAGCACACTAATATCATAATGGATCGATCTTAGACACTAGCATAAGTGTGTGTATTTCAAGTAATCTTCCTTTCGCCCAAGTATCACTTCAATATGAGTCAGCCGCTTTCCTAACATAAAACCTTTAGATCGCATTTATCATGACCATAGGATATATGCTAAGATAGACGCTAAAACATATTTCCATAAAATTGTCAAAGTCAAAGAACATCCAGAAAGTATGGAACCTTTCTTGGACTCATACAGTAATGAAACAGGGAACCATTCACTTGCTTCCAGTTTACGGTAATCTTAGTACATGCGGTATGAATCGCATGCTATGGTGTTGCTCTTTTTCTATAAGAGCATACGTCTATTTGATTGTATCATTAATACCGTACAGGCTTCGATATAGAAACACACATTATCTAAACCCAAAATTCTTCAACTCTTCTCGCATTGTATGACTTCAATTTTGAAGAATTTTGTTGTCTAGCTACAGGCATTACAGATGTGGGTATCCATAATTTGATCCATATGTGTGTAACCACGGATCTCATCTCAACTTGCTGCACTTTTGAGTCAAGGCGACAAATAGTTTGTGTTTCTTTTCTACCATATCTATATTTTCACTGCTTTGCTAGTGAACACATTGTCTAATCTTTGCACACTACTCCTGAGTGTTAAAGGCGGTCGCTCGTGTGAGAGAGCGGATCTCATCTACTTGTACGACATACTAGACATTGTATACTATCACAAACACATGTAAAGTCTTAATGAAGTATCTATTACTTCATATCCTATGCTTGCCAAAGGACTTATCATGTTTTACATGTATATCCTTAACCACAAGCTCAATTAGGGGACTTTGCATAGGAATTTGTTTACTAACAACCTTATGTGCTACAACATATCTCACATATTTATCTTTGTATTTTTCTCATGCTATGATACTTAGGGTCTTTTATTTGGGCAACGGTCGTAGTGTTTTCACAATGCATTAACACTAGGTTTGAATTCTCATTTCAAATCCAAAATGTTCTTCTAGATATCATTGACCATATAGCCATATGTACTATCACAGTAAGTATTTTTAAATGCGCATAATTATCATGCCCTTTAAAGTATCTATAAGCATTTTTTTGTGACGTCATCAAATGCCTCTCACAATGGTTGGACTAATACTGACTTACAAAGTCCTACCACAATAGATATCTGATATTTTACACACCACTGTGTACATTAAACTACCAAAAATGTTTACATGGAAACCCTTTTCCATTTTGAATTTAAAGTTGATTCAATTTAGGGATATCTATAATCAAGACCCAAACTCACTCTAGAAGTCATTAGGGTATCTATGGGATCACAATCGTTTACCTTGGACCACTCAAGAATTTCCATAATATAACTCTCTTGTGACAGAGAATATAGTCTGCTTGAGCTATATCTTTGGATCTTGTTCGCCCTGCGCCGCAAGTACACGGGTCGCGCCAAGTAATAAAGTGATAAGTAAAGTATCGTTCCCACGAGGATTTGTCCAAAACCCGGTCAAACAATGATTGTCACACTCTCGCCCAATTTGAGTGACACAAATGTTGAGATTGAAAATTAACTAAGAAAATAAAATGAAAATAAAACTATAAACAAGTGATTCTCCAACTTCAAGGATAAAATGGGTCCTAAGATTATCTCTCCCCTTGTACTTCTTGAAACTCAATTAACCTCCCCTCAAAGAAGCTCTCAACGAAACCATGTGCTAATCTAGGGTTCATAGAGTACTTGTAATGCTCTCTCGAGTCAAGAACAAGTGTTTAGTCTTATTAATTGCACAATCTCTTGCTACAATTTAATAAAACCCAATTTTAACACTCCAACCCTAATGTGACTAGGCAAAGCTAGCAAGTATATCTCTATCTTACCAACAAAACCATCCATTCGTCATGCAAACTTCCGGTTCTTGCACTATTTTACCCAATTTCTACACTCAACCTAGCTCTCTTGAGTCATAAATCAAGCAAACCCAACATCTAAATGGTGATCAAGCACTTAGAAGCATTAGGAACGAAGTAAAATAAGCACATAGATATCATTAATCACAAATTAACAGGAGGAATCAAGAATCAATACATACAAGGGTTCAAAATAATCCTAGAATCAAAGTATTTAGCTACTCATGTTCTACAACTCCAAGGGAGCATATATATACAACATTATAAAACAGAACAAGAGAAGAGAATGAAGATAGAAGAGATAAACCAAGAGAGGAAACCCAAATCTCTTTGAAGCTCCAAACCCAAGCTCAATCCCCACCAAGTTCCAAGCCTTAACAGAGCAAAAAACTCCCAAAATGCCCCAAAAGTCGAAGAATGTCGAGCTAGATCGAAACCCTAGCTTTTATATCACTTAAATTTGTCAAAAAACGCGCAGCAGAGTCGTCCGTTCGCCGTGAGTTCGCCGCGGCGAAGTCCACGGTGAACTATGATTGTTTCTAGCTCTTTTTGGGGGGTTTTGGCTCGCCGTGAGTTCGCTGCAGCGAGGTCACAGCGAACTGGGACCTGTCGGTAATTTTGGAAATTCGGGGACCTATCTGTAATTTGGGAATTTCGAGGTCATTTTCTGTAATTTTTACAATTCGTCCAAAAACTCATATTTTCCCTTTTTTCTCTTGAAATTTCAAATTCTAGCCCCAATTTATCCTCTTTTTAAGTGTTCTTCTTAATCCGAATCCTTTGGTTATTGCATCAAATTATTCCTACAAAAATTACATAAAACAACATAAGAAATTAACTACAAAAATAATCAAAATCTACATAAATATAGAATGATGTGTAACCAAAAATCCAATGAACATTTTCTATCTTGAGTATCCAAAATTTATCAATGAGTTAATAAAACTCAAGGAAAATATACTCAAATGACATGAATTTCTAGGAGTTATCACACCCCCAAACTTAAACTTTTACTCGTCCTCGAGTAAAATAAAAGATGAGATTGAAAGATTGATGAACTATCCACTTACTATGCATGCAGGGAGTTTTTCCTCATTAGTTGCTCAAGAGGATATATTCAATAGGAAATCAATGGAATATAGAAGGATGCAAAACTCACACATTAAGAACAAACCTCCCAACAATTATTAGGTGTGTGTGTGCAAAGCCAGAGAACAATTCTTCAGCAAATGTCAAAAAGAAAATTGCGACATTTCAATATATATTAAGTATGGGACTTGATAGGCTTGTAATTTGGCCAAGGGTTAAGGTTATAGAAAGAAAGGTATAAAGAGAATTCAAATATCTTGAGATAAATGACAATATGGAGCTCATCTTTCTTCTCTATACAAAATTCCCTTCCAAAATTCAAACCACTCCCCTAAACTTTTCTCAAAATGATGTATGTGCACTCCAAGTCTTATTGGAATTAAACTATTTTCTTCTTTTTCTTTTTTTTTATAACAACTTGCAATGACTTTGGAGTACTGAACATCATGCACCACTTATATTCCCACACCAATTTTTGTAGCAACCATCCAATACCTTCTACCAATGATTAATCAATTATCTCAAGATCTGGGTAGTTCATGGTTTTTCAAGTTGCTAAGGTTAAGGTTTATGGTGGGTGCCAAAAAGAAAATTCATATGGTTTTTCATTATAAGGCTCAAAGAGGGTGCAAATGGAATTATGTCAAGGGTTGGCTTGAAAGGCTCAAACTCATTGAAAAGAATGCCCATATCATTTTCCAAACTCATGTAAAAACCATTACAAAGCCTCAAGAGATTCCAAGATAGGTTCTAGAGTCTATCAGCTAAGAAAGAAAATATAAACTGAAATGCTACAACATCTCCAAACAAAGGCTGTCAAATCATTTCCAACTCCAGTGTACCAAAAATTCTATTTCATTTTATTTTTCAAAATGGTCAGAAAGCCAGTCTCAATGATGCAAATCCAGCATCCAAAAATATTAACCACAACTTCCTCTTAAACATACAATCTAAGCAACCATTCTATCATTGGATCCCACATTTAGTTTAGTGGATACTAAATCAATCTAAATCTTGCTTTAAGTAAAATAACAAGTAATCATCTAAGTTTCCAAAACTGAAATTCATGTCAATGTTAACAGCAGTCTATCATCAATTCAGTCAGTTCAAAGCAAAATTGGAAATGCAAGAAACTTCCCTGTAGATGCTCTTTGTGCTCCAAGCTTGCTTTCCTTTGCCTCATGTAAACTTTGATGATAAACCTTGAAAATGCATCAAAAGAGGTCACACCTACTAAAGGAAACAACAATAAAAACTATTAAATTTTTAAAACTTGGGTTGCCTCCCAAGAAGCGCTAAGTTTATAGTCTTCAGCCAGACTTTCCAACTACTAATCATATGTATCAAAAACAAAAATCACCTTGTCTTCATTTCTCTTCAAAAGACAAGGCTCCAAAAATATTGGGAATTCAATTATACAAGAATTACATGTTCCTTCAATCAAGAGTGATTTTAGGGAACATGATGCATTATGGCTCATGGGAGGTATCAATTCAATTGTGTCAACTTTATCCTCATTAACCCCCAAATATTTTGAAAACCCAATAAAATCTACTTGACTTCCATCATAGAAGTCAAGCTTTCAGTAGGAGGACTTTGAACATAAATTGCAGGGATTTCAATGTTGTTCTCTCCCTCTTCAATTTCTAGCACACAATCACCCACAAAAGTAGTACAAGACATTGACATAACATTATCACTTCCCACAGACAATTCCTCACTTGAAATGGCCTCTTCCACATCATAGTCATTTGAACTATCAATGAAAACACCATTTTGCTTTAAAGACTCAATGGCTGATGCCATTTCATTTGCCCTAGATGCTAAACTTTTAAGAGCTAATTCATGTTCATTCAATTTCTCTTTTGTCCAAGCTCTTATTTCATTTTGATTAACCAAAATACGCTGAAGCATCTCTACTGTGGGCTTTTTCTCATGAATGGGAGTGATTTCTTCTACATGACTAGGTGATGTTTGAAAATATGATGCATATGAAGGGAAAGAAGCATTTGGATCCCAAGGCAATACATGTTCATGATTCCAACTAGGATTAAAAGAATTATCATTCCAATCAGTTTGAACCCTAGCAAAATCATCCCCTACATAATCCAAGGTTGAAACATGGGGGCATTGATCAATATAATGATTATCTCCACAAAAATTGCAACAAATGTACTCATATTGAGTTTCGAAAGCATTAGGCTCATAGCAAGAAGGTAGATAATCATTATCCTGTTCAAATTCATCACTTGCCCCAGTAGTCCACCAAGGATAATCCATAACAAAAATTAAAAGAAAATAACTAACAAACAAAAAGACAAACAAAGAAAACAAATATACACATGCGAACACAAGAAAAGAAACTACAATAGAAAAACAAACACACGAACAAATATATACAAACTCAAGCTTAAGCTACTAGTGCTCTAACCAAGGTTGACCAAGGACGGTTTTGGGAAACAAATCCCCGGCAACGGCGCCAAAAACTTGTTCGCCGTGCGCCGCAAGTACACGGGTCGCGCCAAGTAATAAAGTGATAAGTAAAGTATCGTTCCCACGAGGATTTGTCCAAAACCCGGTCAAACAATGATTGTCACACTCTCGCCCAATTTGAGTGACACAAATGTTGAGATTGAAAATTAACTAAGAAAATAAAATGAAAATAAAACTATAAACAAGTGATTCTCCAACTTCAAGGATAAAATGGGTCCTAAGATTATCTCTCCCCCTTGTACTTCTTGAAACTCAATTAACCTCCCCTCAAAGAAGCTCTCAACGAAATCATGTGCTAATCTAGGGTTCATAGAGTACTTGTAATGCTCTCTCGAGTCAAGAACAAGTGTTTAGTCTTATTAATTGCACAATCTCTTGCTACAATTTAATAAAACCCAATTTTAACACTCCAACCCTAATGTGATTATGCAAGGCTAGCAAGTATGTCTCTATCTTACCAACAAAACCATCCATTCGTCATGCAAACTTCCGGTTCTTGCACTATTTTACCCAAGTTCTACACTCAACCTAGCTCTCTCGAGTCATAAATCAAGCAAACCCAACATCTAAATGGTGATCAAGCACTTAAAAGCATTAGGAACGGAGTAAAATAAGCACATAGATATCATTAATCACAAATTAACAGGAGGAATCAAGAATCAATACATACAAGGGTTCAAAATAATCCTAGAATCAAAGTATTTAGCTACTCATGTTCTACAACTCCAAGGGAGCATATATATACAACATTACAAAACAGAACAAGAAAAGAGAATGAAGATGGAAGAGATAAACCAAGAGAGGAAGCCCAAATCTCTTTGAAGCTCCAAGCCCAAGCTGAATCCCCACCAAGCTTCAAGCCCTAACAGAGCAAAACACTCCCAAAATGCCCCAAAAGTCGAAGAACGTCGAGCTAGATCGAAACCCTAGCTTTTATATCACTTAAATCTGTCAAAAAACGCGCAGCAGAGTTGTCTGTTCGCCGTGAGTTCGCCGCGGTGAAGTCCACGGCGAACTATGATCGTTTCTGGCTCTTTTTGGGGGTTTTGGCTCGCCGTGAGTTCGCCGCGGCGAGCTCACGGCGAACTGGGACCTGTCGGTAATTTTGGAAATTCGGGGACCTATCTGTAATTTGGGAATTTTGAGGCCTTTTCTGTAATTTTTACAATTCATCCAGAAACTCATATTTTCCCTTTTTTTCTTGAAATTTCAACTTCTAGCCCCAATTTCTCCTCTTTTTAAGTGTTCTTCTTAATCCGGATCCCTTGGTTATTGCATCAAATTATTCCTACAAAAATTACATAAAACAACATAAGAAAATTAACTACAAAAATAATCAAAATCTACATAAATTAATATACAATGATGTGTAACCAAAAATCCAATGAACATTTTCTATCTTGAGTATCCAAAATTTATCAATGAGTTAATAAAACTCAAGGAAAATATACTTAAATGACATGAATTTCTAGGAGTTATTAGATCTCAACTCCAAAAATACACAATGATTTACCCATGTTCTTAGTACCTTTCCTTATTAGGCACTATCAAAATCAAACTATTTTACTCATTAATATATCATCAACTTAAAGGATAATATCACAAACTGCTGAGTTATGGTTTCTTCAACCATAAAAAATAAAATTATAATAGGTTACCACTCATACGGAACCTTAAATACCATTGTTTCGATGATTGTTTCAGTATACGAAATGACTAATGCAAAAGAAAGTGATATGAGTTTATCACTTTGTATACCTCAAACACTCCTTTGTAGTGAAATCTAATAGCTAAAGCATATAGATTTCTTCATCCAAATCACAATTCAAAAATGCAAAGTTTCACATCTACTTGCTGTAAACCTAAAACCAAACAGTCAGCTATTTCCAAAATGAGCATGATTTGAAGCACATAATAAATGAGAAGGTATTCTCACAATGTATACCTATGTATACCTTTTGTAACCGAAGAGTCTTGTGTTGTTAATTGATCTAACCAACTTGTTCATAATATTGAGAATTCATTTGCTTACAAATAATCTCTCATTCTTGTGGTAGATCAATTAACTCTCAGACTTGATCCTTTCTCAAAGAATCTACGTCCTTTAATATTGCTTTCTTCCATTCCTTCTATGAAGCAGGTAAGGTCTCTTATACAGAACACTTTTAGGTCTCTTTAATGACCTTTTATAAGCTCCCACTCACATGGGCAATTAAGGAGTTTTGTCACTGTCTCATAAAGAGATATAGGGAAACACAATGTGATGAGCTTCACCGTTATTTGGAAAAACTCACTCATAATAAATATGGTTTCTTTCAATTCTTTTCAGACACAAATCCATCTTCATTTTCACTTATGAAAATGTCATCATAATAAGATCCCACTTACAACAACTATAAGATCGTGTAATTGACCTTTATGGCCTATGGGAACTCAAAAAAATTGATTTGCTCTTTGACCATAATTCATGTGGTTTGGAAAAGACCACTTAGGAGGGCACATGGTTAAGTATAAAGTTTGTATTTCGCTTAAAGAGAAAACCATACTTGATCAATCAAATATGTGTACTAATCTACCAAAGGTGGACTAAGGCAACACTCTCCCACTCATTTTTGGTGGGTTAGCTTGAAACATTTTATACATAACCATGTTTAGTAACATTTCATTACGCCTCCTAACAACTCCATCTAACTACAGAGCGTAAGAGATCATTTAAACGAATAAATATCCCTTTCTCTTCATAGAGCTCACTGAAATTGGTTAGGAACAACCTCTATTAGTGCGCAGAATTCTTAAATTCTGTGTGCACTTTATTTTTAACTTTATTCACTTATCGTCTAAAGCGCTTAAACTTCAAACTTGTGTGAAATAAAGTAATGATAATTACGTAAGAAATCATCAATAAAGTGAATCTAAGCTCCGTGTCATGCCCTCATATTCATTGAACTAGAGCCGATAAAATGGGATCAGCCCACGGGCTCAACCCACCAGCCTACGGGTTGAGTAGGGTTAGGGTTGGGAAGATCCCAACCCATGGCCCGCACCATATAGGCCTCGGGCTAAGGTGGGCTAGCCCGTGGGTTGGCGGGTTAGCCAGCCATATATATTTTTTTATTTAAAAAAGAAAAAAACTCTATTTAATTATTTTAGGTATTTTTTAGACATTTCGCTAATATAAATTGTGGTTGACTTAATAAATTATGGTGTTTATACAGTATAATCTAAATTTTGTTAATAATATTGTTAGTACAATAAAATTAGGAAGATGTTTATACAAAGAAATATGTAATTATGGAGTCATATTTTTATGCTACTTGGGTATTCTATTTTATTTCAGGCAATTCTAATATATTTTTGTTGAATTAAAAATTTATTTTTTTATTATAGCATTTTCCAAACAAAAAAAATTTAAAAATTAAAAAAAAAAAGTGGCAGGCCAACCCACCTTAGAGGGTTAGGGTTGGGGATTTCCCAACCAACCCATTAAGGTGCGGGCTGCACAGGCCCGTACCATCTAACACGCAACCTGCGAGCTGGCCTGTTTTCCCAACTCTACATTGAACCATATATAATCAAGTGGAAGAAATGCAATATTTTCTTTATTTTAGTTCCCTTACTGAAAAAACTTTTCTTATTGCTTTACCTACTAGACACTTCCCTATTGAGTAATGAATATAGCATTCTTGAAAATGGCGATTCAAATTATGTGTCTTAATCCACCATGACATGTATTCAAGTCAACGCTTGAATTAGGGTGGTAAAGCAATCACGCACACAGAGATTACCAACAATGTTGAAAAAACAAAGAAATGTCAAGGAAGATAATATCACAAACATCTAATTTTGTCATGAAAGTTAAGATAGTTCATTTAGAACCCATGAGCCTCGTGCATGAAATAATGAACTTGTAGGCTCTAATGCCTTTCACCTCAATCCTCACGTCATTACCAATTTAAAGCTTTATGCTTGAATTTGACAATGATAACATTTAATAAAGGAACTTTGATCCTTATTCTTTAGTCTATGGAGCTTAAGTCTTTTCCTACTCACTATTGATAGAAAAGAAAATCCATCTCAAAATAGTTTATCCTTTAGTAGGAAAAGAATTTAACCTTACTTAAGTCATTCCTCTCCTTAAAGAGTTTATTACTCATGTGAGTTAGGGTATCCTCACATTCCCTTTTGTAGGACCTCTTACCCTTGTCTCATTTGAATTTAGGGTGTAGAGAACGTGTTTTCTCTGCGGGTAAGTTAGCCCAAAGAGGTGGTAAACCTCTACATATCCATGTTCAAACTCCAAATACTTTGATACATCAATGAAAAAAGAACAAAGTTTTCACTTTGGTTTAACCTGACTTTCATATGCTCCCTTTAAGAAAGGAGCACCCTTATGAACAACTTGCACTCATTGTTCATTCGACAATATACAATTAACTTCCTTCAATCTCCTTGTCTTGTTGGTTATTTAATGTAGATGTTGTCTCATAAAAGGCGTTAAGCCTCAAGTTATATGTGTCAAACTTAATTGACAACCTTTTTCATCTTGTGTAATGGAAATTTTGCCTAAATTTTCCTTTTAAACAATTTACATGGCTCTTTGTTATTGGATTTCTATCCTATTGACACTCTATAGGATAGTTTATGCTACATTGTTTCCCTTTTTTAAGCCATGTAGGTCTCATGTTCTCTTTTAAGGTTAGTCGAGATGACTCTCAACTTTAACTTCATCATGACTCTTAGTCAATGACATGACAACATCTTCTATTTAATCGTATGAGACCTTTCAATATCAGATATCATATTTGTTCCCATTAAGTTTATAGTTGTGTTATTGTTCTTAGCAGCCTTTCTTGGCTTAATTAAGTCAAATCATCCAACTTATTTGGCTATTCACAATCTGATTTGATCCAAGAACTTATTTGTAGCACATTGAAGTATACAATGTCATGCACTTGTATTATTCTTGATTAGAAAAATAATAATACTATTGGGTCTAAGATCAGGAGAATACATTTAAACCTCCATCACATAGATTCCAGTAATAATATTATCATCTATCAAAAATTTTATACAAGTACTTTCCAGAATATACTTGATTATGCCTATCAGAAAACAAAGTTTCTGAAAGCTCCCACTTAGATAGAGCATATAACACTCTTAGAAGACACATTTTCCAAGAGTTCCCACTCAGATGGAGCATTTGACATTTTGCTCCCACTCACAAAGTGCATTTGACATTTACTTCTTCATGTCTCTCTCTTTACATTATTTCCATAATGTCTTATTAACTTCTTATTTGAGGGACTTAAGAGTTTTCTTGATTTCTACCACGTTCTTATGATTTTTGTGAAGTTAATTTCAGCCGAATATAACATCAAAAATGGAAGGGTGAAGTCTCTCTACTTCCCAAAACCAAATTTGATAGGTTGTCCGTAACCGTTATTCAACAAGGCTTTAGGAATCTCATATTCCTAAGTGACATGATAGAAGTTGTACTATGTTGCTTTGGTGATTTCTAAGAGTTTCTCTATTTTCTCAAAGAAATATTTCAAATGTCTTATGCAATTAATATATGTTTCTTCATAGAAACCTTTAATCTTTACTCTTAAGTCTTTTATTGATTCAATCATTGTAGGTGGATTGGGCTTGAGATTCTATTTTCTTTAAGGTGGGCTATCAAGTTATACTTGAGGTGTATTTTATTCCTGAATTTCACCATGATCTGGAGTTAAGATGTGGAAATTTCTCCATTTGAAATTTCCTCTCACGTTGATCAAATACTATTTCTTTAATATCTGATCATCACTTTGACCTCTCCGAGGTTTATCCAGATCCCAATCCTAAACTTTAGGATTTTGATTATTCAGTTTCCTCCTCTAGTGTGCATCATCAATATTTTCTTCATGTTACATCTCTTGTTTCATTTCAAGTTCAACTGAACTTTGCTTTGAATTATCTCTCTCTTGATCATCTTAAGGATCTTCTTCTTCTAGGCTTTATTATTTTTTAGAGTCTCATACTCTTTTACAAAAATCCCTACTTCATACATCACTTAGAGGCTTACATTTCTCTAAGTAATTTAGGTTTGGATCAGCATTTAGAGGCAATAACCAGTAACTTATTCCTTTCCTGATTTACCACTATGTAAATCATACTTAGGATTAAGTTTCTCTACTTAAGTGTCATTCAAAAGAGTGAAATTATTTTGGTTCGGTGCTTTTAGAACTCTCTAGGTTCATATTTGACTCAAAAAATTTTTTTATGAATTACTATAAATATTTTAGGATTTTTAAACTCATAAAAATCACAAAAAATAGCACAAAAACCTCTATGTAGATCCAAAAAAATGCCTCAAAAATATACAAATAATATTTCTAAATGTAGCTCTTAAATTTAGGGATTTTTAGGAACAAACCATATCTCAATTGAAGTTAAAATGCCCCTTCAAGTGCCCCTAGAAGGAAGAGGAAAAAAAATTTGGATTTTTTTTAATGCAATAGGCGCAAAATGTTGAGCCTTTTTTTTAACTACCTGGGCCTTGACAGCAAAGCCCATCGTTGTCTACCTTTCGTTAATAAAAATATAGGCCGAAACTATGAGGCCTAGTTATGTCTTGGTTCCACCAATATGACTACCTCGTTTTGGGCCCGACACCTTCTCTCCTCCATATCTCCTCCGTCTGACGTCTGTTTTTCGTGTTCTTGGTGTCTTTTTTCATCGTTTTTTCGATATCTACACAATGGAACTATTTTTATGCCTAAAACTTTCGTTTTCTAAGGACCCAATCTCAAAAACTAATCCGTTCGGTTTCGGCATTTGTTTTGATGATTCAATATGTTGCTTGATTCTAGAGTCCCTATATCCTTTTACAATCTCTTATACACACTTAGATATAGGCTACAAATCCAGAACACAAAGCATCCATGATGAAAGAAAATAACCGAAACTGAAAAGATATAATCTGGAAAAATAAATTAAAACTAATATCTATAGGATTTGCTTGATTAATGTGGGAAGCAAATCGCATCAATGTTACCATATATGAAAGCATGAATATAGGCAGACATATTTGACCAAAAAAATGAACCTATATTTTTCTGTAGACATATACACAGATAAAAGATGAAATATGCAACAACAATTTGAAAAATATAATGGCATAACTAACAGATGCCAAAAAAAAACTCACATCTTTTAACAAATCTGAAGAAAAAAAAATTGATGTAAAAGCCATAACCATTCATATACGCATGCACAACATAATCACATATATATTCACATATATATATATATGTGTGTGTGTGTGTGTGGTGTCAGATTGGGTTAATCAAGGCAGAAGGGAAATTAATGATATTTTCAAGAACATCAGGCGTATATGTACAAGGCAAAAGCATATAAAAAATATATGGCCTTAAAGATCAATAACTTTGCTCTTATACCACTGAAGGATTTCGGGTGTACCTAGAATTCGGTTGACCTGCTCGGTACCCACACGAAATCGGAGCACCAATTTGGACTCCGGATATGTATATAACAGATGCACATATGAGAGGAAGAGAAGAGACTTGGAATCACATAACTTCTGTTTTCTACGTTAAGTTTTTCCTTTTCACAGAGCACCTTTATTATTTATAAACAACGTATGGAGATATGTATCTTTTCAATTTCAAATTATTAAGGGAAAAATTACTCATTTTATCCCATATCTCTCCATAATTATATATTAGCCTCAATTCTCATTTGGCATTACATATTAGCCCTAATTCTCATTGGGCTTGGGCCCTAACCCACCAAGGGTGGATTAGGTGTATTCCTACATTTCTAAAATCAAACATCTTGAGCAAAGGAGAGATGTTATGAATTATGATAGATGATGTTGGAAGAATTTTGCTAGTATCTATCTGGTAGTAGAATTACACATAACACATGTAGAAGATCATTGTTGGAGTTAATGAAGAAAGAAGAATCGTCAACTTAATTTAAACAATCTAAAACACATCAAATTGAAGAATGGATGAGCAGAGTCATTCGTCCAAAAAATATATTGTACAGAATCTCCTTGATAGTATATCCATGAATGGCAACAAGACTTCCTCCCATATTTGTGTTTTTGCAAGATGAGGGACCAACTGTGCTAAGGAATAATTGATAAAGTAGAAATACCCATAGGAGATATCCTTTGCTATAAGTCTGGAGAAGAACCATTCCTAAACGCTAATTCAGAAAAGGATATCACATGGTAATTTCTTTGATTACTGAAAGAGGATACAATAAATGTCCCAAATGGATGGTTTGGTTTCTCTTCATCCAGATGATTGAAATTAGTTGACAATTCCAATTAAGATATTTGAATGACCCTCCTGATGCAAACTTGTAATAGATTGCTTGAGCGAGTTTTGAAGTTATCAAAGGTTGTGATGTGGAATTTGATAGATAAACATCCAAACTAAATTGATCTTGTAAATGGGCAAGTGCAAAAATATGATCAAGAGTTTCTAATTCAAAGCAATCAAAAGCACTATCTAGAAATATTTAAATGGTGTTTCGCTAAGATGTCAAGAGAAGAAAATTGCATTATTATATTCAATGGTTTCCATATCAATAACAAGTCTTTCAAAGGCAAAGAAAACAATCCTGCTGTGATGAATCAGTCAGAGAAGAGATCATTTGATAGGCATATTTTACTATATATGAGTCTAATGAATTTTTATTCCAAATCAATCTATCAGGGGTATTGTTGAAGGATAGAAGGGTATTGAGAATCAAATCAGCTGAGGCATGAGAGTAAAGAGACCGAATTAGAGAAGAATCCCATTTAACTGGACACTAGCTCGATGGAAGATGCACTAATAGATCAACAACAATTTGAATTAAATCAAAAGATTGTGATCTAAATTGCATGGGGTCACCACAAGGGGTGGTTGAGAGAGATAGAGGCCCCAAAGCCTACTTTCCATTTCAAATGATTTGTAATAATCTCAGGAAATTTGACAATATCCTTCCATGTCCAAGAAGAATTGTATGGCTTTCTTAATAGAGAGGAGCTATTTAGGTCAAAATATTCAACCTTCAACGTGTTGATAACAAAGATCCAGGCAGAGACGATAGAATTCTCCATATTTGCTTTGCCAAGAAAGCTTGATTTACATGACCATTTGAACGAAGCTCAAGACTACCTTGAGAAATTGGTTTGAATAAATTTTCACTTTCTATCAAATGGATCCTATTATTATCACCATTTGAAACCCCAAAAGAAATTTATACACCTAGAATCAATTCGATTGCAGATGTATTGAGGCAGCCTTATACATGATATTACATGAAGATTTAATCCAGAGAGAATCGACTTAATGAGTGTATGTCCATATGCTTTAGAGAGAACACGAGCTTTCCAAGTAGATATCCTTTTATCAATTGATTCTACCACTTGCATATAGACATTTGATTTATTTCTTCCAGGATCAACCTATACATGCCCAAATGTTTTTACAATCTATCAGAGAAGCTCACATCGAAAATCGAGAGTAGCACAACTTTAAAGCATGTGGCGCATTAAGGCTAAATATAATGGTGGATTTTAAAAGATTAATTGACCGACTAGACCAAGAACTGTATAGATGTAGGTTGCTTTCACTGAATTGACACTTTGATCAGTAGCTTCAAAGAAGAAAACTGTCATCTACAAATAGAAGGTGAAAACAGGTTGAGCAGAGGTACAAATTTTAATTTTTTTACAAAAGACCAGATTCTTCAGAAGTATTAAGAATACAAGAGAGGACATTTACAGCAAGAATGTAAATGTGAAAGAGGGGGGGGGGGGATTCTCCTTGTAGAACTCCCCTATATTGGAGTTATTGAATGAGTCACGTGGCCATTGAGAACAATTTGATATCGAACAGACGTGATACACAGCATTATAAGCACAATCCATCTAGTCACACAGCATTATAAGCACAATCCATCTAGTCGGAAAATTCACTCTCTTTAAGACGGCATGAATGAAATTCCATGAGAGACTATCATAGTAAAAATGCCCTACCTCACCAAATTCCAATAATGTTGAAATAAATGAGCATTAAAACCATATGGACCTAGGGCACTATGTTTTGTCAGTGAGAAAATTGAATCTTTAACTTCCTCAAAAGAAACAGGCTCAAGAAGACCATAAAAGTCATCGTTACAGAGTAGCACAACATACACTTGGACTCCTTTTCAGCCCTGAAACTCCCATGCCTCTTTATTATATAAAGGCCCACATGCTTCTTAATAAATCAGTCAACTGAGCATTTATTGATTATTGATGAGTAGGATATTTCTGAGACAAAAATCAATTGTCTTTATAAATTTTAATCTAACCCAGCATGCTTTGTTTTATCACGGTGAGAAGAACTTTCATTTCATTTCATTTATTTCTTTTTTACTTATGGTCACCATAGAATATGAATTATATTCTCACCATATGACCATCAAAAATAGAATAAGGCCCTTAGCCTCATATTGCTGTACATAATATCACTTTGTTGTCCAATATGACCTTAATAGGAATTCGAGAAAATACTCATTAAGTAACTCTAATACCCGTTTTACCAAAATCTAAGTGCAAAGTCCAATGGGTAATTTCTGAGAGAAAAAAAAAGTCCAATGGCTAATTCTTTGGAACTCTGTTTCAGCATTACACCTAATTAGTCATATAATCTAAAGCACTTGAATCAACTTGCAATTTTCTGAATAAGGCCGTTTTACCTGTTTTTTCTCTTCCTTTTTCTAAAGTGACAGCATACTCCGGATGTTGTATCTATTTTTTTGGGCTTCCAAATACCATTATGCATGATTCATGAGTATGTATTTGCATCTACAGCATCAGTGGTCAAACCAAACTTCTATGTTTTGGTCTACTGTCAAGATTTTGGTTCTCACTTCAAATCATAAAGGCATCACCATCAGACGCAGTGGTGAGAACCATATTGGTTCTAATTTTGAGAACAGAATATAAGAACCTAAGGCTGAGAGACTTGAGAAAGACATTCAACTATGAATGGATACTTCAATATGTCTTAAAAGATAACTGAAAACAACTGAAAAAATATACACACACAAATATATCAACAACTAACTCGATGTAAGTTGTAGGGGCTAATGAGTGTGTGGATTCAATTCCACAAGAAAGTCACTTAAATAGAGTAAATAGTTAATGTAAGAGAGGATCAACGCCCTTCAATATATATGAAATCATTGGCATATTGGCTAAATGAAAATCCCAACTCCCAAACAATGCACAAACTAGCAACAAAATTATATAAAAACAAGCAACTAGAAATTATGAAAAGGTCAGAGATGGCAAGAAACCTTTGGTATTTGATATTAGCATGCATTTTTAAACATAAATGTCAGTCCAGTAGTACAAGGCTTTCCACATAATCGAAAATCTCAAAACAAAGCTTTGGAATATCAAACAAGTTGAATTCATCACTAGTTAGATTGCACAAAACAACTTTTGCTTCAAGATTCTCCTCTTGACTTGCAAATTTTGCTTTTACGGTGCAAACAATTTGATTCCTCCAAATAGTCTCAGGACTAATGATATAGTTGTACGGATTGGGTCTGCTAGTATTATACATTGGCCCAACTCCATCTCTCCCTAGATGGATCTGTAGATTCCTCCAACACCCACACATCAATCATATATGATCCAGAACTTTCAACCCTAAGGGGAAAAAACATAGCCAGTTTGTTCTCATAGTTAGTAAGCGCTTCGTAACATGATCTATGAGCGGGAGTCACAGTTGGAAATGGTATCAATGTGATCACTTCGCTTGCTATATCAAATGACACTACCAACTCAAGACCTTTTATGCCAACTCGTCCAAACCAAAAGATAGCTCCATTAACAGTGACATGCTTCCAACCGATAACACATGGACCCTCAAAGTTTCCGAGTTCAATTTTTCTCCATAACCCTGTACTTAATGCATAAACTTCCCCTTCAATACCCGGATATATAAATTGAGGAAGTCTCGCAATCTTGTAATCATTAATGATTGGGCTGAAGCCAAATCCTACAGTACAATATTCCCACGCACGACTGATAAGAGGTTGAGGCACTTGTCTGAGCTTTCTAATAGCTGGATTCCACAAACAATAGGATTGTTGAGATTTATATTTGAGAACCACACTAAGCAAGCCATTGCAGGAACCGGAATAGACAAAACCCGAAAGTAAGGAATCAGTGATACGTGAGTTGTGAAGAAATTCAAGGAATTGCATCTCACGATTAAGCAAATATAAGCCCTAAAAAATAGTCCAATCGACAACAATTAAAGGGTTTTCCTTAGTGGAATGGCAGAGGTGTTCGGAAATGAAGGAAGGGGTTTTGAAGAGATTCTTCCAAAATTTACAAACACATTGAAATCGGATTAGGGATTTTACCGGAAGTCGCACAAGAATATTTCTGATGATTTCTTGAGGAAGATATGGTGCCTCCTTCTCCATTAGTGTCTGCTTCAAAGTGCTCGACTGGTATGAAGGAATCCGGAAGGGCTTGCAAAGAAAAGAAAGACGAATGTTAGGGTTATGGTGTGTGGTTCTCCATTAATGGTTGCTACAATGGTGGAAAGCCGAGAAAAGGAGAGAAGAAGGAAAAATTGAGACAGTGAAGACTTTGATCGGTGATGAAGCAGAAGAAGAAATAGAGGAAGAGGGAGAGACTTGGGGAGGGATCAGGTTCCCTGCTAAGCAATTTGGCAATATCTCTCAAATCCTAGCCCTTAGGAGTTTTTAATCTCAACCCTTCACTTTTGGTTTTTATTTTATTTTTTTACTAATTTATTGATATCCTATAATCAAATCACTGCCGACATCTTCCCTGATTTTTCTCCATTTTCCTGGCAATTTCCTTTGCTGCTTTCATTTAATCAGACCAAAGTAATGTCATTAAGGGTGACCAACCCCTCATTTTCTCTCTTTGTAACAATCAACATTTGAATGGTTTAAATTTGTCATTTTATTAATTTTGATAAAAATATAAATTATAAAAAGAAATATAATTAATTATATATGAGTTGATAATTTCGATATGAATATAATTAATTATATATGAGTTGGTAATTTTGATATGAATAATTTAATATTATAGTAAAGAATATACAATCAAATGTTTAATATGGAGTAAAATTTAGACCATTAAATTGTTGATCTAATGCTTATAAGGACGGAAAAGGAGAGCAGAGGAGGGAAAAGAAAAGGAGGGCACTGGAAGATGTATCATAAATTATAGAGTAAAATACACTTACTGTAACACCCCAAATTTTGGAAAAATAGAAAATAATGATTTACTTAAGGTTTTGGGAATATTACCAAAATATTAAAAAGCATTGAAAGTAAATTTATAATGTTTAGGCATTTTTAATAATTTTAAGCCTTATTTTCTTTAAAAAATAAAGAGAAATAATTAGAAAATAAAATTTAAATTGGAGAAAAGAGATAATAAGGATTTATTTGAGGTCTTAGAGCATCATTTAAAAATTAAAAAGTCTTATGAATAAATTCTTGAGGTCAAATGTATTTTTATTAATTTCTAAGGTTTACTTTCTCCATTAATTGAGAAAAAAAAATAGTTAGAAGATAAATTTAAATAAGGGATTATTTAGAACCTTGAGGTATTGTTTAGTATTTAAAAAGTTTTATAAATAAATTTGAAAATTAAAACATATCTACAGAAACTATTTTTGGAGTAAATTCATATTAAATTAAAAGGGAAATAGTAATTAAAATTTGCAAAGAAAGTTATAATGGGAAATAGAAAATAAAAATGACAATATCTGCCCCTAGTTCAAAATATCTTCAGTTTAAAAAGAAGGGGCAAATTAGTAAACCACCTAATTAAAATATCAACTCCTCATTTTCAATACATATACCCCCACGTGTCCTTTACTATACACACTCCCTCTCTCTATATTTCCCTTCCATTCCCGTCTTCTCTCTCTCATTCACGACATCCCTATGTTCCTCTCACCCTCTCCATTTTCTCTCGGCCTGTCAGCGACAAACGGTGGTGATGAATGACGGCGAGTAGCTTCAACCACGCATACAACCTTTGATTCGACCCTAGGTGAACATCCTCTTCTCTATTCTACCCCTTTTCTCTCTGACTTGAGTGGTTCTCAAGTGCGGTTCGATTTGGGGTAAGGGCTTTAGGGATTCTTAGCCTTGTAAAGATGAAGCTTGAACTATGATTTTGAAGTTTTGGGAAGGATTTTGAGTAGTGTTTTGTTGTTGGTTGATTTTCTCCAAAAGCCACAAAATCGAGTACTGTTCACTGAGCTTCTAATCCGATTTCTCTGTCTTAAACCACTCTTAAGCTTAATTAAATTAGTTAGAATTAAAATAAAGCTAATGAATTGAGTGGTATGTTGAATATTTCTGAAGATTTGGGGGTTTTTTATTTTTTGTTCCTTCTCTGTTCTGCGCCAATTTCTGCTCTCTTTATTCCGAAAATTGTGCTCCTCTGTTATTTTGTTTGTTGATGATAATGAAGAGAATAAGGAATGGATGTTGATTTTGTTGGTTGAGTATTATTAGAGTGTTAATTGTCAAATGTCTTCTTTTCTCTTGCTTGTTCTGCTTCGGTTAGTGGAAGAGGAAAGAGAATTTGTGATATTTAATTTAGGAGGAATGGGGTTAATGGAGTATATGAAGATTTGGAAATTTCTGCTCTTCCTCCTTGCTCTGTTCTGGTCCGGATTTGGTGATGAGAAAGAGGAGTTAATGATAATTTCAAACTAGTTTATACTTGAAATTAATCTCTAATGAAATAGGACTTGAATGGGTGACTAATCTAAGATTAGAATGAGGCAAGAGGTGATGAAATATTGTATTAAGGACTTGTACAATTGATGAGTTTTGGATCGAATTTTTAATTAAGTCGTTAGATGTAACAAAATTTGTTCTTGTATTGATTTCATTTAATTACTGTAACTAAAGGAAACCTAAAATAGATAATTGATGCTGATTTTTCTATAATTCTATGAGAAAATTATTTTGATGTGGTTTACTTTTCCTAAGTTGTTGTATGGTTTTGAGACTTGTGGTGTAACACCTAGAATTTTTTATTATATTATAACAATATTTAATTGAATTATAACTATTTTTCAATGTCAGAAGCCCAAAAATATGAAAAATTTAAAACTTTTTCTTTAAAACATTAAACCAACCTTCTGTCAGTTGGAATGGGCTTTTCAGACAAATTGGATCAATTTAAAATTCTTTATAAAATGAAGTGGTTAATAAAACAATTAAAAGTAACCTAATCCCCTTAGGGTATCTATTCTTAATTCATAGTACTTGAGAAATTTAAATCTCTTTATAAATTTATACAATTATATTTTCTATGCTTTCTACTATTAATTTAATAATTTTATTTTATTTTACATACATATAACACTACTAAATTATTCAATTACCATAGAGCAATAGACCATTCTACTCTTCAAAATAGTATCTTATTTCTTCTGTCTAATCTTCTTCCAGCATTCCTGCCTTATCTCAACCATCTTATCATCTACCAGCTTCTCTGTAAAACAGTAGTTCAACGCAGTTTATGTCATTAACTGTAAATTTCATGCATGCATTGCCATGTATACATTTTATAAATCTGCACATATAATGATAATCTTTATCCTATTATTCTGGGTAACTTAAGCACCTACCAACCACTGATAACGATATGCTCGTTAACTAGTGGAGGTTCTACCCGCAGGACTTCTCGTTATAACTATCCCGTTATAACTAACTGATTTGGCAAAGGGGTAGCGAACCACCTAAGCCTGGAGTACTCCAATTGAGGAATAAATGACATACCATTTTAAATGCAACAGATATACAAAATGATACATGCAATTTAGTGTAATGAGATAAATTGTTATCTGGCTTCTTTAGACCTTAGTCCTGTAGTAGCTCCTTTCCTTTATATTATTTCGATGAACTCCAATAACTATTCAGAACCTATATACATATATAAGCTTATTAAAATCCCATTTATAAATTATTCTACGCGTCTCTCTCGAAGCCTAACTTAATTAATACTACCCAAGTCTTTTTATTTAAGCAAATTATAATTTATCCATACTTAATTAGGATCTTGACCATCCAAGATTATTTTAATAATTTACCTACATTAAACTTTCTTATTCTCAATGTTTGACTAATAGTTTTTATAAAATTATTCTTTAAAGACTTTTAGTCATTCACACACACAACACATACCTATATATATATATCCTTATTTTCTATTTGTTACAAAATCTCAGGAATAAATAAATCAACAATGTAAATCCTTTTCAAATCTCAGCAGTAAAATTTATTAAAAGACATTACAAATCATCAACCCCTTTTCTTATCTTCTAACAATTGCATTCACATTTCTTGGTTTGCTTTCCATAAATAAAATTCCAGATTAGCTAATATTACATAATCTCCAATATTATCAATAATTTTAAACAACACTCAATCATTTTATCTTACCACTAAAAGTCCTTACAACAACCACCATAAATTAGATCTCAAATTTCAAACAAACAACACAGTCATCTATAATCATATATGATAACTTCACCTAATTAAATACACCTTAAAGACTATAAAACTTCTCTTGCTTCAATTAAATTTCTAGTAGTCCCATCGTTCTTCTAAATTCATAATAACTACTTATGATCTATCTCATTCAAGTTCCAAAGTTAAACACATAATAACTAAATCTTAAAACCTCAAATTGCAACGTAAATATCAATACTTCAAAACCCTTTCATCTCTTATTGTTAACTTCTACCATAATCTAAACCTCCATTTAGGTGCATCCAATCTCCCACCTATTTCCAACTATCATATGCACCTTAGTATATGTTCCAAAATTCCGATTCAATTTCAATACCTTTATAATCCTCAATCTAATCATTAATAGCTTCAATTACAACCTAACTAATACCTTAAGACCTAAAACATATGCCAATCAATTCAGATCCTCCTCAGAATAAAACTTTAACTTCTATAATTTATTGATATCTTATTCCCACCTAAAAACCAACACATTAGACATTAAGTTGAAGCCCTTAACTCAAAATTATCATTAACCAATTCTAAAATTCTCAGTTTATATAATTCTTATTAATTGGTCATTCCAACACTGCTAACTTATTTAAGTTAGCTAAATAATTACTCCGCAACAAGAGACATTCAAAGTAGTCTTTTCAATTCAAGCTTTCATTATAACCTCAAATCAGACTTCTTTGAACACTACCCACAATACAAGCAATGCTTCATATTCGAAATAAGTAAAGAAATCATCTCTTTAATGTTTATAAGCAACCTCTAAATTATATGAAGCTAAATTAAGATGTTACATGCTTTCAAACCCACGACCATTTATAATCCCTTACCTAATCATTCAGCCAACCTACCAAAAGAACCTTTAAACCATCAAATCCCAAACAGCTCAAACACTACCTAACAACCATTGACCCTAACAAGGGTTTTAATCACCTAAATTAATTGCTTAACATTTGCACTTCATCTACCAGAGATTGCCGAATCCCAATTTTATTTCATGTCCAAAACACCACCATTTACTTCAAACAATTCTTAATTGCATCTCACCTTTAAATCTTAACACTATTAAACTAGCAATTTACATCTTCAACTCTCAGTTCTCTTCTTAAAGAGGTTTCAAAACAGAAGTTCAACAATTCCCTTCAAGATTGAACGATTCACCCACTGACATACTAACACTAATGCTCAAACCACTTATAACATGCATCTTTTAAGCATTTAAACTTACTTTGGCCTTTTCATATATTAAAAATCCGACACCATTCTCCCTGAACTACTTATCTTTGCATCATTAATCTAAATATCATATAATTCCAAGTAATCTTCCTACATCGTCATGTAAATCATTCAGAGATCCCAAAACTTAATGAATTCCTAATATCACTTAATTAAAAACTGGAACACCCTTGAACAATCAATCTCCAACTCGAACAGATTTACAAAAACCGAATATAATCCTCAAGTATTTCAAAACAACACACTGAACTTCCACTACTCAAAACCATCCCATACCCTTAAAGTACTCCCAAATAAATAGAATAATGATTCCAAAACAAACCGAAACTCTATTCCTCTATACTCTTACCATATAAAACATGGGCACTAGATTTCAAAGACTTTAAACACTAAAGAAATCCATTTAAACTCCATTATAATTCAATCTTGTAAAACAAGCTTAACTTCATTAGGTTTACCAAATTCTCTCAAATTAATCAAAATCAGAAGAGTAATTAAATTTTTCACCAAAAGATCTTCCTAAAATCAAACAACTTAAATCATGCTCCATATGACTTCAAATAATCATTCTCAAATTCCTTGTTTACAACTCTCCTTTATGCTTTCGGTGAACAAATCTAAACTTTCAACCAACTCCAATTTCTAAAAATAAAAATTCTAAATCCTTATCATCTTATCATTGAAGCACTAACCATTCCAAAACCTTTTATTCATGTAACACCCATGCTTAGGCCACAATAAAGTTCATAATATAAAGTCTCAACCATTCAATTCATCCACCTAAATCCCATAATCTCAAACAGAGGGGCTTCTTTCATTTGTTTAATCATTAAAAGACATTATTCAACTATTGGAAACATCACATCAGTTGGTTATATTCAGCTTCACCCCCAAATAAAAGCCACAACAAATTCCAACATCATGTAAGCATTCAACTCCTTTATACCCCAATAGAACTTGATGGCATCATCCCAAAAATTGAAAGATCATACCCAATCCTCTTTGATTTTCCTAAATTCCATATGCTTCCTTCAACAACTTTTCACTAATTATCTCAAGATTATCCATTCCTTATATCACTAAATCATAGACTAACAAAACACCATAAAGAACAGAAACTTTCAAGTTCATAACCATAATAAAAACAACAATAGATTCCCAACACAAATTCTGAACCCCATTTCAGAAAATCCAACTTCTAACCTTAAACATTCATACTACAGCCTAATTATCATTAAAATCACAAATTTCCCCTTCTTCCTACCCACTAAAGCCAGTGGCCAGAGCAACCAATAGGGAAGAAAATTAAATAACTAACACCTATTCCAATCATACATAGAGCAGGGGAAAATCAACAATTAAACATCATAAATTTCTTCCTTCTCTTGCTAGTGAACCCGTTGGCCAGCAACCAGAAAAGAGAAAGAATTTGAACAACTTCCTATTTAACCACTACCCAAACAACCATCAATTTCATTTCATCAGAGCAACAATCAAAATCCTTGTTCATTTTCCACCCCAAGAATTGTGGCGGACAGAACAAACAAGGAACAGAGTAGAACAGGGGCAACAAATCAAACATGTAATACCTTTTCTTCGAACTCATACTACTCCTAATCATGTTTAATTCAAGCTTTTGTTCATTAAACCCCCAAATCATAGAAAATGTCGTCGAGTGAATAGTGAATCGAAGGGAAATTTGAAAGAAACTTGACCCAAGCTACTTCACTTCTCAAAATCATTCTTGGGGTTTGATAATCAATCCATAAGCTTCAATTTTATGAATTTAGAAGCTTCAAAATCTCGGATTTCAAATTGATTTCCCCCCAAAACTCACTGAATCGGACTAGAAGAGGAGAAGAAAATAGAGGAATAAAACTCACCCAAGCTAGAATCCCATCTTACTTGAACAATCGGAGCTCCGTCGCCGGAAAACGAGCTCGTCGCCGCCGTCGATCGCTGAAGACGCAGAGAGAAATGGAGAAGGCAGAGAGAGATAAGGGAACGGGAATGAGAGGGAGATTTCGGGTGGAGAGGGAGTGAAGAAAGAAAGAACACGTGGGAGTATATAAATAAAAGAAAGGAGTGGATATTTTAAATGGGTGTTTTACCATTTTGACCATTCTTTTCACTGAAGATATTTTCCAACTAGGGGCAGATATTGTCATTTTTATTTTATTTTTTCTATTTTTCTCTTAAATGGTAATTTTATTTACCATTCTCACTCACAAATAAACCTGAAATTTGTCCCAAAATAATTTCTCTAGATATGCTTTAATTTCCAAATTTATTTATAAGACTTTTTAAATGTCAAACAATACCTCAAGATTCTAAGTATTCCCTTATTTAAATTCATCTTTCAAATATTTTCATCGATTAATAAATAAAATAAGTCTTAAAAATTATTAAAAATACATCTGGCTTCATAAATTTATTTATAAGGCTTTTTAATTTTTAAATGCCACATCAAGATTTTGAATAAATCCTTATTATCTCTTTTCTCCAAATTAAGTTTTATTTTCTAATTATTTCCCTTTGTTTCTTAAGGAAAATAAACCTCAAAAGTTATTAAAAATGCCTAAACGTCATAAATTTATTTTTTAATGCTTTTTACCTTAAATAATTTCTTATTTTCTATATTCTAAAATTTGGGGTGTTACATGTGGAGAATAGCTCAATAAGCAAAGAAATTAATGTGTACTAAACCTTGTAATCAAAGTTGTAACTAGAAGAATATAAGTTTTGAGATTTGTTGTTTGAAGGTTTTAGGAAGAAGAGTAGGTGCTTGAAAGTTGTTCAAGTTTGAGTTGATTACTCTTTTGCCACGATATATTTATTAACTTGTATGCAGGAATTATTTAGAAGCATGTGTGGTAATAATTGTGAGATAAATGGTTGTTGTTTCAATGTTCAATTCATAATTTTAGGTTTTCAACGGGATTGAATGTTTAAGAATGATGTTTGTTGAACTAGTAAAAAGAAACTGAGGCATTTATGGGACGCCTATGAGTAGGGGTGCTAGGGGTGGTTTGTAATCTGAACTAAATTGCTATGGCTTTTGTTAAGTTAGTATACAAATGATTTTGAAGGTATTTATATGCTGAATAGTTTAACATGATTAAGGATGATAAACTGGAAGAATTTTCAGAAATTATAACAAAGAGAGCTTAAGGAATAGGAACCATGAAGATATTAAAAGTATGATGTTGATGCATGTTAATTGGAAAAGTTTCATGTAGGTGTGGAAGATAATTAAAGGTTCTAAATGATCGTTTGAGTAAACTAAACAATGATTTTAGATGAATGGAACTTACGAATTTGTTTAAATGGTTAATGGAACTTGATGCTCTACTTTAATTCCTTTTGAAAGCTTGTGGTTAATTGTAGTAATAATATGGAATTATTTCCTCTGTTTGGTTCAATTCTGAACTTTGCACTGTTGGCCTAAGGAATGATAAAATGATAATAAAGGTAGATTGGAACAAGTGTATGGATTTACATGTTCTAGAATTTCTGTTCTTTGCTTTCTTCTATTTGTTCGATGTTCTGTTATGCTTGGTGGCTGAAATTGGTGTTCATGGACAGCTATAGTATGTCAATTAAATATAAGTCCCCATTTAGTCAAATGATTCTTAAATCAATGCAAATCGATGAGGAACCAATGATGATAGGAATTGTTTAAAGTGGTTTTCTTGAATAATATACAAGTTCTTTTAAATGTTAAGTTATTGAATTCTTATAATTAGAGTATTTATTGTAATAGCTATATAATTAATAGACATGTTTAGAATAATATAAGGAATTTTAATGAAGCATATGATAATTGTTGGAACTCAACTTGTGGAGGCTTGAATTTAGCCTCAAGTTACTGTTTGATCTTTTAATACTAAATCTGTATTTCTTGTTTAAGTATGATTGAAGATTTTTATAAGAGAATTTAGATACTATTAATGAATTTGAAACAACTATTAAGGAGTTTTATGACTAACAGGATTTTTAGGCTTACTAGAAGGTTGAGAATTTCTTAATAAAAGTACATAGATTATTTATAAATAACCATTCAAGCTTAAAGAGACAAGATAGTCATAGTCAATTATAATCTGTCATCAATATAAAAAAATTGGGTAAGTTAAAAGTTAAGGTGGGGTTGTTGAAAATTTTATTTGAAATAATTGATGCAAGTTTAAATTGAAGTAGTAGGCATATTCTTATGCTTGAATTGGGTGTGTATTAATTAATGATTTTGCAATATCTATTGATGTTAGTTTTTCAATTAACTCTTTGCTTGGTTTAAGTGAATGAGATGTTCCTTTTATGCTTGATTTCCTCTATTTTGCTCGGTTAATATGAAAATATATATAAGGGTTTTAATAAGAATTCTGCATATTTACATTATACTATAAACATGAAGTTAATGGTGGTGTTTTAGTAGGTGTTCTGAATTGCTTCTGAGTATGTGTGTCATTCTTGTTGTTTTTTTTATAATGGTGAAATAGTGATTGAGTTAGGATTAATATGGAACAACATATTAGATTTGGGAATGGTAAAAACATAGGTAGCACTATAGGAACTTGAGAGACGCTAAGTAGTATATAAAGAGCATAGGTATTAATTTATATATTATTTGGAAATATAGGTAAAGATAGTGAGATTAATACGCCAAGGCATCTGGAATAGCAGGAGCCAGCAAAGGTTTAAGTTTGAGATTCAGGTAGCAGTTTCATTCAATATCATCTATCATGTATTAATAATTGCATAACATCATTTATAAAGTTACAGTAAACTTCAAGGTTGAAAGACAGCTCTAACCTTGTCAGAAATGTTCAGTATATTCGAGTACTCGAAGACTAGAGGGTTAGCTACCCCTAATACAGATTAAATATAACCGAAAGGTTATATTCAGGAGGTTGAGCCTCACAGCAGTGCCTTAAGAGCACTAGTATACAAGGTTAATGTTTACTAGTAATAGAAATATCGAGTATGGGTTGAGTGTGGGGGCCCATAGAGAGGCAACATCCCTACCCAGAAAGATGTACATATTTATGAGTTTCATACATATTTATGAATTATTATGCATGGTAATGAATGAAATGAACTGCGTTAAATTATTGTTTCAGAGAAGCTGGTAGATGGTAAGATGGTTGAGATAAAGCAGGAGTGCTGGAGGAAGATAAGACGAAGAAATAAGATTATATGTGAGAAAGTAAGAATAAAACTATGGTAGTCAATTATTTTAGTAGTGGATCTGTATATGATATAGAAATTAAATTAAGTTTATTAGCATAATGCATAGAAAATATAACTGTATAAATTTATAAAGGAATTTTAAATTCCTAAGTATTATGAATAGAGAATAGATATCCTAAGAGAATTAATGTGCTTTTAATTGTTTTATGAACCACTCTGCTTTAGACAAAGTTTTTATAATTATTCAATTTGTCCAAAAAGCCCATTTCAATAGAAAGAAGATTACTTTAGTGATTGAAAAGAAAAAGTTTTAAATTTTTTCGTATTTTTAGGCTTTTGACACTGAAGAGTGGTTATAATTCGATTAAAAATGCTATATTATGGTAGTAAAAATTAAGGTGTTACACTTACTCCCTTCTGTTTTTATCTTAATTACAAAGACCTCTCCTCTATTTTAAAGATGTACAATTTAATTCCATGACTAACACTGTTAAAGAATATTCTAAATAGATTCTAGAAATATATTTATTTAATTCAAATTGTATAAATTTTCTTTACTAATTTACCCTTATAACACTAGATCTCTTGTTTGTCTTTGGATAATTTATTTAATAATTATTAATCATCTATTTAATATTTCTTTATTTAATTTAAACATAATCTCAATATATATATATCAAGATAAAAATTCAACAAATTATCAAAAAAAATAATTTTTTTTATAAACATTGGTTTAATAAAATTTACTTAACATTTATGAATTATAAAACATACATTTTAATATAATATTTAAAAATAAATATCATTTTAAAAATTTAATTATTTAAATATAAACATATATAATTTCAAAACACTTCCAACCAATTTATCTATTTAAAAAGTTACAAATTATATTCAACAAAAAAAGTACAAATTATATCATAAATTAGTCTTAACAAAATAAATGATTTCAAACATTTAAAATTATTGAAAAACATAAAATTTATAATTATAAAATTAATTAATATATTCATTATATGATCATAATTCATAAATTTCATAATGTAAAATTATGAAAGTATAAATTAAATATTGGTAAAGATGTGCTTAAATTATTATTAAGTATAATTTAAGTTAATCAAGGGTATTTTGGCCAAAACAATGGGTCAATGTTGTGATTTAACGGTCAAATAATGGTTGGTGGGTGGAAATTGAATTTTAAAATTAGAAGGAGGTTTATGTAACATATATTTAGATTTAAAAAGAGGTTCGTATAGGTTTTCAAAATAGAGGGGAGGTCTCTGTAATTTTGATTACATAAAAGGAAGGCTAATGCATTTTACTCTAAATTATTTACCAAACTATATGTTACAACAGCACAAGAACTGACAGCCATTAAAGAAAAATCGTATGTGAACTTCTTTCTCTTCACGCATAAAGCAGAGGCCACCGATGTACATTGGGCCCTGTACTTGCTTAAGTAGAAGCCGTCGACGCCCGTAAGAATGACGTTGAAGGCGTTTTTCCAACCACCGGTGAGAAATTTTCCGATTGAGTAAATGTTGTGGATGGACAAAATAGAATCACCAGAGTTGCCCAGAATGACGAGGGAGTGATAAGTGAAGGACGTGATGTTTGTAGGAAATTGCGGATGACTACGACATGGAAAATTAATGAATTGATGGAAACCAAAAGTAAAGGGTTAAGATTAAAAGCTCTTAACAGTCAGGATTTCAGATGTTGCCTAGTGCTCCCTGCTAAGCAAATTGCTTATCAGGGAAACCTGATCTGTATGGGAGGAGCATGAGTTAACGGGGAAAGAGGAATGGGCTACTTACCTACAGGATAGTAGTAGCTTCTTTTTTTTTTTAAAACGAATTAGGATAGTAGTAGAAGCTTACTAGCTTTATTAAAGGGATAACATCATTATGCTTAAACTTCCACTCCATTATAATTCAGATCTTGAGTTTTAATGAAGGTTCAAAAAACTGGACCGGGCATTAAACCGATCGAGACAGTTGTTCAAGGGTTAGTGGTTGAACCAAGGGTAAACTCGGGTCAAACCGATTGTAATTAGAATAATATAATTTAAATAAAATATTTATATTTAGTTATATATAAATATTTTTAATTAACTTTTGAAAAAAGAGGAGCGTACTTGAGTATATACATTGCTTATATACCTGATATTGGCCATAATTTACAAGAACATTATGTAGTTTTAGTAAAAGGGGAAGGGTTAAAGATTTACCCCTTCCCTTATTTTCGGATATCTTTAACTTTGGCTATGAACATCCTTTGTGTTTTTTATTCACTTAACTCTTATATTTTATATTTTACTATTATCTCTTATGCTTGTACCTATCAAGATATACCCCATGAAAGCACTTCTATACAAAGTGCAAATTCCAATTAGAACAAACATTTGTTACGACTTACGGTCCATAATGACACGCCTCTACGAAACTTCAACGTTGTCAAGCGCCTTTACTACGCTAGCACCTGGAAGCGTTATTAGAGTTGTCACGTTTCCAAGAAACAAGGCTTCGTTGGCTACAGCCTACAACCAAAACCAAAAAGAGCATATTTGTACATGCATTCAAACCACATTATACAAGAATATGTAAAACATATATTAGAAGTCAATTGTTACTTTAATACATTGTATATGTGTTTCACATATTGGGTTTTAAATCTAGGTAGTCCCCGAACATAAGAAATTATCTTATCCTAAAATTTATTATTTTCCCCTTTTTATAATATCTCATTTTTTAATTTTGAATGGTTATAGTACTAATTATGAAAGTGTTCAAAGGTTAGACTAAAATTTCAATTAAGCCATTATGTTTTTTTTTTAAGAATCTAATGGTTATAGCTGCTTATGAATTATAGGTACTGAAGGAAAATTAAAGAAGACGGAGAAGAACATACCAAATGGATCCATGTTCGGATATGAGTCAAATCTTCGGAGCTCCATGAGTTGGTTCTTGAAGAACCTACACCAAATTTTAGACTAGTTTAGACTACTAAAAAACTAGAGTCCAAACGCTGAAATACAATAGAGGTACAACAAAGTACAACACAATAAAGAATAGAGAGAGATATATATATATAGTTGGAAAACTCAACGACTGAGGTATTTAGAACTGAAGGGGAGGCCCTCTATTTATAGTAGAGGGCTGAGGATATTTTGGGAATACAAAATATCCACAATCATAATCAGTAGAGAGAATATCTCAACTTCTCATTTGACTGGTTATTAAGAATATAGATAATTGTAGTTATATTCATTTTATAACTGATGATCAATTATTTAAATAATATAAATCAACTATTTAGTTAATTTATTTATTTAAATATGTAAATGACTCATGGTTGAGTTAACAAACCACACATTTCTCATATGATCAATCATATTAATTAAACACTTAATTAATCAATTAAATGGGAATTACACATATTTCCCAATTAATTAATCTAGCCCTCTAAGGGCGGATCTGGACCCAAAATTCCAACATCTCCCACTCATATTTCTCAAGTATCACATCTTTCTTGCTTCATACTTGGTACCTGCCGAGTCTGTGTGGGCATGAAGTCGTTGATTCAGGTACTTGTGAACTAGAAGTCCTTTATGCAAGGTCATCACACATGGATATCTTAATTGTACCTGCAAGTAATATGCAAATTGCCTTGAATGCCCCACATTTACCCATACACATCATACATGGCATATCTAATCCCTCATGAGTTAATTCTAGATTATATTAACTCAGATTGCCTCCTTTTGTGAGTAGTATCCGCACTTACAAGTCACTCAGCTAACAAGTAAGGGATTGATCACATACACTACAAATGTGTACTTTAGAGTAAGTCTTCCTTCCCATTAAACATCAATGAGCTCTGGCTTGGTCGCTTTCCCACAGTATTTGACCTATTAGGTTAAAATCATTCATGACCATAAGGTGAAAACTAAAGTAGTTGTTACCGAGTCAATCCTTAATGATGTTGTCAAAGCATAAGTGTGTCATGAAAGGTTCGTTTTCTTTTTGGGACTCACACCGTGATGGAACAAGGATCTTCCGTCTACATCCCCTATTACGTATTTAAGTATTTAGAAGCACATGCAGTATGAATTGTATGTAACGGTACGGTGTTAGTCTTAGCTTATAAGAGTGTGTGTCGATTTTAATCTATTAACACTGTATATGTAAAATCCTACCAACTAATCGATAATTAATCCCTAATAATCAATCACCATCAACCATAATCTCAATTAACCATACTAACTATGATAGAAAAATGATTTTTCATATAAATCAAATAACCCTATCATAGTTAAAAAAATGTTTACTCTAATATTTCAAAGTGTTATCCATGATAGAAAAAGCAAACCTTAACATAAAATAATCGCTATCATGGATAATAAAACACTTAACCATGTTAGAAAAGGATTCCCCTAACATGGTTAATAAAACAACCTGTGATAACCATCTTTCAACAAACAAGCATTAGATATAACCATGCTAGATAAGAACTAATCTAACATGGTTATTCAATAAAACCTGCCTAATTCCAAGAATACCCACATACATTGGGCTCGGGCCTAAATACCCAAAATAACAGCGCAATTTAACCATGTTAGTTAAAGGACCACCTAACATGGTTAAATAAAACACTTGTAATAATCGCATTCCATCAAAGCAAACATTCAATATAACCATGTTAGAAAGAACCGATCTAACATGGTTATTTAAACAAAACATGTGCAATAACTTATCAATATTAACAACTGGCCGTATAAGATCAGCAACAGACATAATCAAAATTAAATAATCAAATTCTTCCATGATTTTTCTACAACAAAATTCTTCATCAACCCTACTCAACATAGACAAATATCCTCATTTAATTCATCTAACTCATCTTTCATGTTCAATATTCCCAATAGCAACACTCTACTTCTCTAAAACACCTAAAAATCCCACTTCTCAACCAAATTTTAAATCCAACCAATATTATCGTTGAACTCCAATAACCCTATAGAATTCATAAATCAAGTTCAGAAGCTCATATCCAAAGGATTTCTTGTCGTAAACTTAGCTTAATTCAACTTTAAGCAAGCAAAATCTCACATAGGGCCAAATTAAACCAAATTAACCACATTACAATAATCAAGTAGTCTAAATAAACATGTAGAACCAGGCAATTGCCCCAATCAAGCCAGAAATTCGAAAATCAACAAACCTTAACTTTACTCTTTGGAAAAATCAAGAAATAAAGCACATAAAATAGAGGGAAAATGTAGAGGAGCTTACACACTCTCTAAGGCCACCGGATTTGCCGTGAAAAGCCACTGGAAAACACCCAAAATACGCCGGCCAGGGGAGACCCTGTCACCCCTCTTCTTCCTCACTCGTGACGCGCACACACAAAAGGAACGGAGCAAGGAATGGAAAAGATGGAGGGAGCCATGGGCGGCTTCCCTTGCCGCTGCCGCCGTCACCGTCAACGGCGGAGAAAGAGGGAGAGAGACGTGAGGGACGAGGGAGGAAGGTGAGAATACGAGAGAGAGAGAGAGAGAGAGCCACGGGAAGGAGAGGAAGAAAAGAAAGAAAAAGAAAAAGGAAAAAGGAAAAGAAAATAGAATGATGTAGGAAAATTAAACTGCTAGGCCCCAAATCCCTCAAATAAGATATTTTCTTCCACTCTAAAATTTTCTTTTCCTCACCAAAAATTTTCCATAATAATCTTGAACTATTCCTCTTTCACAATATTTTCATTTAAGTCAAAAATATAACTTCCCCAATTTATTTTCCTTAAATAAGGGATAAACCAGACTTCAAAAATCCTCAGAAATACCTTAGAATTCCTCAAACATTCCCTTTATCCAAAATTTTTCCCTAATTAATTTCCTAACCACCCTACTAATCCTCAATAATTTTCTAGGATGTTACAGTATAGACTTAAGTTTCAATTAAGCACAGTACCTGAATCAAAGCTCTTCAACTCAAAGTTCATCATAACGTTTTTGAAGTAGAGTTTTATGTATGGCTACAGGTTTCATGAGTCACACATGTCCATGATTCAATCTGTTGCATGTAAAAACCTAGGAAGATGGTGGTAAGAATGCCACCATCAACCATAAGCAAAAGAAACTCATCACAGCCAGCAAAACTGAGATTGATGACACACATCATGGGAAAAAACTACAAAGCATTAATCAATCGGCAAAGTGCCAAACTAAGAAACCTATATTTAGAACAAAACAAATAATATAAAGAGACCAAAACGTATAAAATAAACAAAAGAAGGCCAGCTCATCTTGTCACGGATAAAAGAGAAAATTAAAGCCGTTATACACAATAAGACCAAAACAATAACGGAAATACCACGGAAATCATCAAACTAACACCATTAATACGTATAAATAGGTTTTATAGATAATTAGAGTTGTGGGAAAATTACTATAAGGTCATGAGGTTGAGATTTAATTACTCAATTGATATATAACAACTCATGAGCATACAACAACAAATCTCAACGTAAAAAATGAAAACGAGTTTATGTTGTTCGATCACTTGTCATTGTCATGGGATATTTTGGTAATTAAGTTCATTTCATGAGATCACATAATAATTTTTTCTTGATTTTATGCATGGGACTTCTATGTAAATATTTTTTTAGACAAAACTCACCTCCAATTATTTATATTCTGAGTATCTAATTATTAAATAAGTAAATGTCACCTTCACGATATAATATGTTACTCCTTCCAATCCTAAATATAGGACCTATTTGGGAGTTGGTCTTGATCATAAATATAGGATCTAATTTTAATTTTTGTCAATTTCTTCCCAAATTACCCATATTAGTGTTACTCTAACAATAACCAAGTAAGAGATGGGGGGATGATGAAAGATAATTGGAGTGTTTTAGAAAAAGTACATTATACGAACTAACATAATTAACATCCTTATTAGTTAAATAGATCGTATATTTAGGAGTTGACAAAGTATTCAATAAAGAAGGGAAAGATTAACATTTTTTTATAAATTTAAAATATTTAGTTTGTTACTATCCTCATCATAAACGAGATTGAAGGTGACAAGATAAATTAGTTTTAAACTTAAATCTAAATGCTAAATACTCCTAAGGTCCTAAATGTTTGACCTGATTTGGGGGTGAAATTTGGTCTGTTATATATTTTTTTTACATTTATCTCTTTTATTTATCATTTTTAAAAATTAATTTCTATAACTTATCATCTGATATATAATCTAATAATACACATAAATATTTTCAATAGATAATGACATATATATTAAAATAAAGCAATTTATTTAACTACCTTAATATGTCCTACATTAAAAACTAAAGTCCAAGGTGGTAATGTATAATAATTAGTGGTGTCCGCACGTTGTATTTGTGTTGCACAACACTTGTACTCCTTTTATAAGCACAAAAACTCCCACGCCTCTTTTTCAATAAAGGCCCCCGTGCTTCGTTGGATAAATCTCTCCACTTGTAATCTGCTGCTAATAAGACAGATTCACTTGTTTTCCCCTTCTTCTAAAGTGACATCACAATGTGTTGTTTCCGTTTTTTTTTTTTTTTTTTTCCGAATACCATTCTGCATGCTTCATGAGGATAAATTTGCATCTACATTATCAGTGGTCACACAAGACTTTCTATTTTTTGGCTACCGTCAAGATTTTGGTTCACACTTCAAGTCATAAAGGCATAACCATCATCAGAGCTAGTAGTAATAATATTGGTTCTGATTTTGAGAAGAGAATATGAGAAGAGCCAAAGGCTTAGAGAGACGAGAAAGAGGTTCAACTATGAATGGGATATACTTCAATGAGTCCTCAACATGATTGCCTGCCATCCATGCATTGTCCCATTAGATTCATTAATATTGGAGATTGAGTCTTTGACACAACGATAGCTCAAATCAACAGAAAAAAACATGCACACGCATTACAAAAATCATATCAAGAACTAACTCAACTTGATGTTAGTAGTAGTGGCTAATATGTGTGTGAATTTATTTCCACAAGAAATTCACTTAAATAGAGTAATTACTTAATGTATGTGTGGATCAACGCCCTTCCATGTGTGTGTGCGTGTGTGTGTGTAAAAAGGTATTGACATATTAGCTAATGTCCCAACTCCCAAATGATCCACAAACTAGCAACTAAATTATGTAAAGCTAAGCAACTAGAAATTATAAAAGAGAATATTATCAAGAAATTATAAAAAGGTCAAATATGGCAAGATACCTTTGGCATTGAACATTAGCATGCATTTTTTAAACATGGATGTTGTCAAGTAGAGCAAGGCTTTCCGCATAACTGAAAATCTCAGAACTAGGCTTTGGGATATCAAATAAGTTGAATTTATCAGTAGTTGGATTGCACAAAACAACTTTTGCTTCAAGATTCTCCTCTTCATCTTCATCTAGATCTTGCTTTTACGGTGCAAACAATTTCATTACTCCAAATAATCCTAGGACTAATTTTAAAGTCGTATCGATTTGGCCTGCTAGTATATACATTGGCCAACTCCATCTCTCCCTGGATGGATCTGTAGACTCCTCCAACACCCACACATCAATCATATATGATTCAGAATTTTCAACCCTAAACTATGAAATGATTAAAACTACAAGAACTAAGTTGCTATGACTGAAAAGAGTGAGTTATAACCAAATCAAAACTGTAAGAATTAGATTCTATGGAGATAGAGTATAATGACTGAGTTAAAAGTGTAGACTTGTAATGTTTTTACTATAAATTGTTACTTTTTCCTATATATATAATATTTTTGCTTAAATGTTTTTGTAATATTAAGTCAACATAGATAGATAAATAGATTTGTAATGAAAGCCTACACATCTTGGGTCCATTTTGAGGATTACACTTGGTGAAATGCAATGAAGTGGAGGAAGAGATGGGCCCAGTTATACATGATGCCAATACATACTAGAAACTTAAAAACATATGAGTTCTAAATGAACACAAATAAAAGCAAAACCTTAATTCTAACCAAAGGAAAAAAAGATAGAAAATGCCAAAAAGTGAGACCTTCTCTAAATAGCATCAACATGAAAGCCTAGAGGCCTTCTTCAAAAACATTCCTTATGCTTGAACATGTCGAGATATGCACCATGAAAACACTTCTACAAAGACAATGTGTAAATGCCAATAAGAACAACCATTTGCCATGGTCCACAATGTCACGCCCCCACGAAACTCCAATACTGTCGAGAGCTTCACGACGTCACCATGTAGAAGAGTGACTAGAGTCTCATGTTTTCAACAAACAAGGCTTGATTTTAAAGAACTTGTAGGTTTGGGGGGACTTGCGTGCTCTGAACTTCCAGAGGTAGAGAGTTTACTCTCTTTTGTTGCAGTCTCAGTATTCCATGTTTAGGATACCTGCTCATCATCCGCTTATCTATTTATCTTAAATTCTGACTACTCGTGCTTTTGCTTTATACATAATCGGACTTTGTTTTGGTGCTACTCTGCTTTATATTATTATCCTTCTCTTAAAACTTTGACCTTCTTTCAATATGGCGTATGATTATTATAGGAATCATTATCTTTTCTTGAGGGTTATTTCCAACAGTGTCGTTCATGCTTCTAAACTTCAGTCTCTGTTAAATGTTCACTAGGTTCTAAGCAGACGCATCTCTATCTCTCAGGCTTATGGTAATTATTTCATTATCTATTTTCAGAATAAGTCGGATAGGGATTATATTATGAATCAAGGTTCATGGAGGTTGCAGAATTTCTATGTGTTTTATCTCCCTGGATTCCTGAAAATTCGGTTCAAAGCTTATCCATTGACCGGGCTCATATTTGGACATCAGTTTTTGGCTTGACACTTGAGTATTACACAGAACAAGTTGGTAAACTCATTGGTAATTGGTTTGGTTCGTTTATTAGTTTAGATCATTCAAGCAAGAAACTTAATTCTATCTTTCGAATTAAAGTTTGTATGCTTTTGAGCCGGCCAGATTTCTTCATACCTCGTGAAGTTCAGTTATCTTCAGGGAAGCATGTGAAACTGGTTTTTTTCTTGACTCTTGTGTCAGTTATGCGGTTCCTTGTTGCATACTTCAGAGCACTGTGCACATGCACGTTTTTCTCACCTATCTACTGTGATGACTACTTTTGTTGGCCCCTCCTCCACGCATATTAACTATCATTAGCAAAAGTATTACATCAAGAGGTTCACTGATATTTCAATTTGGGCTAAATCTTCTCTGTATGATAGAAATTGCACTATAGCTCCTAATATTGGTATTAAACGTGCTCGAAATTGGGCTTCCAAGTCTAATGGGCCGAGAGGAAAAGACATGAATTTAGCTTTGCAATATACTTTGACATGTATCAGGAAAATGATGAGAAGTAGACACCTTTTCAATTTGCTGCTAATACCAATAAATCATCTAGGAAAAGAGGCTTAGTTGTCCTTAATTGGTACTTACCATCACACTCAAAAAGGATTAAATTGGCTTCTCTGTCACGTTTACAGATTAACACGTCGACGAATGCTACAAGCTCTAGTAGATATAGCACTCATTTCTCTATTGCCCAGCAAGGCTCGTTTGTTGAAATCATCAAGAGATCATGTCAAGATCCTTTGGAGTATCATGGATCAGTGAGGATGTAGAAGAGGTGGCATATTTTTATTGTATTTTCCTCATTGTTCGAATGCTCTGTTCTGTAGTTCAACCGACACGCATTCAACTCTTTTGGGTTGCATTCACTCTTTCTTTCTTCTTTTCAACATGAAGTAAAAGATATAAATAAGAGTGTTTCTTACCCAATCCTTTCTCAATCTATTCCATCTGTTCATCAACATACACGCAATCTCTGTTTTGTTGCCATGGAAGAAACCCAAGCTTTTTCTGGTTTTAATGAAATATCCTTCTATCGTCAACTCCATCGATGGTTTTCTGAGGGGAAAAGTTATCTTAGGATTATTACTGGTGATATCTCCTTCATCATGGAGTACAATATTCGAAGACATGCATCAGTACCTCCTACTCTTGAACACTCAACATTCAGACTTCCTTGTACTTGTTGGTTTGAGCCACACTATATTTGGTTCCGTTATATCTATGCCATTTGTAGGATGCATGGGTTACATGAAGCACGTTGGGAGGCTTTACATCAAGTTGGATATGATATCGTTATTCCACTATCTACTATTCACTCTCATCTTGTTGCCTGTTTTTCTGGTCTGCGAGTATCATATCCAACTATGCGCCGCCCTTCGATGCTTATTCACAATCGTAGTACTTTATCATATATGAGGATCATTGCCTTCACTCTTGAGGATTCTCATGCTCCACGGCTTTATGATGAAGATGAGGACCCTGTTCATCGCATCATGGGAGAGCTACCTCAGAATGGAAAATATTAATCATAGGCGATCTCAAGCAAACTTTGAAGGATTTAATATGGATCCTTGCAGTGTCAATGGCTTCGTTTCTACTCAACTATCTCTGACTCTAGGCGAGCCCCCTGCTACCCAAGCTCGCCTTGATATTTTCATGAAGCATCTGGATCTCAATCATCACAGTTATGGGAATGCTGTGATGATTTTTTGTCTTAAAATTCCCTTAGCATATATGTTATCTCAGCTTCTAGTTTGTTTATGGTTTCTTTGTAGGTATAAAGGGCTTTCTTTCTTTTGGCTTTCCTTGTTCCTAAGCTTATATCAACGGATGGAAGCTGCTCATCTTTCAATTACTACTGGTGTAGACGCCTTCAGACTTCAAATTTATTTGAAGATTTCTTGCGGCGTACCTTCTCCAACTCTTCAAGATGGAGTTCTATGGTTGAAGCAGTGTTGTTCTTCACTCGACGTGAAGAAGATGATATCCTATGGGATATCTTTTTACTGCTTCTCTCTTTTAGGCCCACTTTTGAAGAGTGTTTTACTAAAGACCTGTACTGAAAGCCCGTATCTGAAGCCCATTCTAGTTTGTATAGTATATCACTTTATTGTGCTTTATTTTATGTTTTATATTAGCATTGTATCTGGATATACCTGATATATAATATATTATTGTCTTTTTATAAAAAAGAAAACAAGGCTTGATATGCTACAACAAAAACCAAAAAGAGCATAGCTATACATGCATTCTTATTCAATGAATGCTTAGCAATCTTATTCAATGAACTAGTCAAATTTTTACAACTATCTCAAATATATAGGAACACTATACAGGTGGTGTAACACCCCAAAATTTAGAAAATAGGAAATAGGGAATTATTTAAGGTTTTAAGGAATGTAACTACAATATTAAAAAGTATTGAAAATGAATTTATGATATTTTAGGCATTTTTAATAAATTTTAAAGCTTATTTTCTTAAAGAAATAAAGAGAAATAATTAGAAGATAAAACTTAATTTGGAAAAAAAGATAATAAGGATTTATTTAAAGTCTTGGGATGACATATAGAAATTAAAAACCCTTATAAATAAATTTATGAGGCCAAATGTATTTTTTAATAATTTTAAAACTTATTTTATTTATTAATGGAGGAAAAATAGTTGGAAGATTGATTTAAATAAGAAAATATTTAGAACCTTGAGATATTGTTTGATATTTAAAAAGTCTTATAAATAAATTTGGAAATTAAGGCATATCTAGAGAAATTATTTTAGGGACAAATTCATATCTCTTTTTAGATGATAATGGCACATAAAATTACCATTTAAGAGAAAAATGAAAAAGAGGAAATGAAGATGACAATATCTGCCCCTAGTTGGAAAATATCTTCAGTGAAAAGAAGGGGCAAAATGGTAAAACACTTATTAAAAATATCAACTCTCCCTCTTTAATTTATATACTCCCACGTGTTCCTATACACTGTCACTCTTCTCTCTCTCAAACCCAAACTCCCTCTCATTCCCGTGGCTCCCTCTCTGCTCTCGTTCTCCACTCTCTTGCGTGCTTCATCGTTCCAGCGGCAACTTCCGACGGTAAACGGCGGCAATCAGCGGCGGAACTGCATGGGAAGATTGGGGAAATCATAGCTGAACCTTCTTCCTTTGTTTTCTTCTTCTTTTGTTCCGATTTGAGCGAGGTGGAAGGGGTAAATTGATTCAGGTTTTAGGGATTTCGAAGCTCTTAAACCTGTAGAAACGAAGCTTAGGCCTTACTATTGATGATTTGAGTGTTGATTTTGGGATAGAAGTTGAGCTTGGTCCTATTTCTCCAAATTTCTTCCTTCGGGTACTGTTCATGGGCGATGATTTAAGCAGAATTTCAAGCAAGAACTGAACTAAATCTTAATTAATTGTGACTAAGAGTTAGTTAAGTCCATAGGTTGTCATGTATGCTGAGGTTTTTGAGGTTGGGTGAATTTGGTATTCCTGTTCTTATTTCCCTGGTTTGCCGATTTCTATCCTGCGAAATTATGTTCCTTTGTGATTGTGTTCTGAGCAAGATGAAGGAAGAATGAATTGGTATTTAATTGTGTAAGGTTGAAATTTTGGATGGTGAGTGGTGTTGAGGATTTCCGTTCTTTCTATTCTTTCCCTGTTTGGCCGAAATCTCTGTTCCTCCCTGTCTGTTCTTCGTTGTTCTCTGTTCCTTTGATTTTCTTGTCTATTTAGGCTGTGTCCCTCTCCTATTTTGATTACTTTGGCTGAATTTTGTTCTCTGTGTCCCTGTTCTGTTTTTGGCTGTGTGATCTTGGATGATAATGGAAGAATATAGGTATGTACAATGGTTGTTGCATATTGGGGTTTTGGGAATTATGGAGTTCTGGTGCTTATCTTTACTTTATGCAATTTTCTGCCCTGTTTTGGTTAATATTCGGACGAGGAAGGAAGATGTAACAGAACTTATATAGGGGATTGCATGTTTAATTATGCTCTCGTGGTGAAGTTTGATTTATGCTCTACTTCCTCTGTTTGTTCGATTCTCTGCTTTCCCGGGGCTGTGATGTAACTAGACTATGATAGACATATGATAAGAATTAATTAAGGGTTAATAAAGGGTTATGTATGTGGAATTTTCGGTGATTGAGGAAGGTGGCTTGAGAATCTAAATATAAGGAGTATGAATTCTAGATTCGAAGAGAGGAAATTGATTCTTTAAATGGTAATTTAATCTATGACGACTGTTTTGAGGATTTTAAAGGTAAGATAAGGTAACTATATGTTGACTACTATGGTGAGGTAAGTTAGGAGTTTTAATTTGATCAATTAGACTTAATAACATTATTAGAATGGGTTGGTACTAGGATTAAATTGGAATTATACCATGTGCAATTGAGATTCTAGGATGTTTGGGGATTTTGAATTATTGGGAAATTATAGAGTTAAGAGAGCAAGTATGGAGTAAACGGATATGCATATGCCTAGTTAAGCTGTAAATTGGGATTTCTAAATATTATGGTTATTGTGTAGGTCTAAATGGAATAAGATACTGGCTTTGGAAAAAAAAAGAAAAACAATGATGAAAAGTTACAAATGCTTGAAGAGGTTGATAGAAATTTTATATGCAATTGTTAGTTGATTGGTATGTTATAAGAATTTAAGGGAAAACAATTTAGGATATTGATGATGATGGATGTGACGATGTTTAAATATGAAAGTGATAAGATGTTAACTAAGAAGTTGGAAGTTAATATTTTATTTTGAGATGCTCTATTGAAGTAATCTCTTGTTAATTCTGTTTCGCTATGTGTCGATTGTGAATGAGCTTTAGTTTAAAGGCATAGATATATTTTAATAAAGATTGGACAATAAGGATCTTTAGACTTGAATAGTTTGTAACAAGAATATGTTAATCGATGGTTGAAAGATATGGTGAGATTACCTAAATTTGGTAATGAAGTGAATTGGATAGTAGCTTTGGTCTACAGGATGTAAGTTTTGATCCTTGGCTGAGGTACAAAGGTGGACGTTTGTAGAATATGGTTCAGATTATTAATTTATGATCTATGATAAGGTTGAACTTAGTTGGCGGTTTAACAGAGGCACCCTAGATTGTCAAAGTATGTTGGAAATGTTGAAGTTTCAACATTAGATTAAGATTTGATGATTAAGGCGTTAGCAGATTGAATTAGAAATTTGATTATGAGGATTTTAATGTTGAGGGTTTATGAGATTGGGTTAGTCTAGTAATTTAAAGATAATGATATTGATAATTAGGTGTTTGGTATGTAAATACTTCCTCAATTTAGCTTAACTTAGAGATGGAAGGGATTTTGGAAATGATTGAGAAATGAAAAGAAGGGGGTTTATTTAAGGATTAAGTGTCAATTGATTGGTTAAGATAGTTTGAGGATTGAATACTATATAATTTAATAGTGAAAGTTTGTAATTTCTACAAGTTTTAGATTTATAATGGTAATGATTCTTTGTGAATCTCTCTGTTCCTAGTAGTTGTATTGAGAAAGACTAGGAAGTTAGTCATAACCAATTGAATAATGATGTGAAGAGTGCTTCGGAAAGCTATACTATTAGTTAGTGATTAAAGATTTAATTTATGGTAGTTGTTTTGAGAGTTTTGATCAAAGATACGTTATTTGATGTGTCCCTTGTTCTTGCTTGGTCATTTAGTTGAGTTTTGGATTTACTTGAGGTTAAATGAGAATCAGAAAATAGATTCCTGATGATATACAGTGCTAATTAAGGAAGAATCCGATATACAATTTCAATGACATCGTATAGAGTTATCTAAGTTATTCCTGATTCGGGGGAGCTTGTCTGAGGTGTAAATGAAATTGAGTCTATAGGTTAATCAAAAGTGTTAAGAATTTAGGATTGAAGTTCTGCTTTATATCTTGAAATACTAAGTAATTGTATTAGAAACAAATTAATAAGTGTTTTGACAATTAATGAAAAGTTTAAAATGTACTTGAGTGTTTAGTGTATATAAGAAATATAGTCAGTATAAGACTTAAACTGAATCCTTGTACAATGGTGATGCGACAAATGAATGATAGGAATAATTTGATTGGAATCCGATTGTGCGTGGTAAATAATTCTTAAGAATTTGAAATGTAACTTTATATTTTATATATTGTTAAAAAAAAGCTGTTGAATGAGTATTCTAAAATTACCAAACAAATTATCCTACAATCTTAAAAGACTAAGACAGATTGATGAGATCATAAATTGTCTAAATGCAAAGAATGGGGTAGTGTTAACACTTTAGGATCCGAGAGAGACGCCGAATAGCTATATTAAAGTTTAGGTATTAATTTACTGTTTATATTAAATGTTAATAGGTCTTGATAGTAACATAAGTTGAGAAGGTCAATGGAAGGAAAAGGAACAGAAAAGGACTAAGCTTGGAGTTCAGGTAGCAGTTTATCTCATTACACTCAAATTGCATGTATAATTTTGTAATATCTGTTTCAAATTTACATTATGCATGAAGGTGATAAACCTTGTTAATTCCTGCATGGAAGTTTTACTTCCGAGTTTATGGAGTACTCCAGGCTTAGGTGGGTCGCTCCCCCTTTGCCAGATCAGTTATGTTATAGCTTTAAATGTTATAACGAGAAATCATGCAGGTAAGACCCCCACTAGTTAACAAACATATTGTTAATAGTGGCTGGTAGATGATAGAGCGCAGGAAGTATGTGTAAGTGTACTATTTGTACAGATTTATAAAATATATACATGACAATGCATGCATAAAAGTTTACAGTTAATGACATAAACTGCGTTGAACTGCTGTTTTTCAGAGAAGCTAAGACATAGTGAGATGGCTGAGATAAGGCAGGAGTGCTGGAAGATGACTAGAAGAAATTTAGTCTATATTTAGAGAAAGTAAGGTTATTTGTATATGATGTAAATTTAAATTATTGAATAAATAGTAGAAAGCATAGAAAATAGAATGGTATAAGTTTAGAAAAGGAATTTAAATTTCCTAAATACTATAAATTAAGAAAAGATACCCTAAAAGGGTTAGAGTACCTTTAATTGTTTTATTAACCACTTTATTTAATAAAGAGTTTTATATTGTTCCAATTTGTTTGAAAAACCCATTCTAACTGATAGAAGTTGGTTTAATATTTTTAAAGAAAAAGTTTTAAATTTTTACGTATTTTTGGGCTTCTGACATTAAAAAGTGGTTATAATTCAATTAAAATGTTATAATATAGTAATAAAAATCCAGGTGTTACAGGTGGCAATCTAAGTGAATGAGATAATTAGTTAGAGCATAACTAGACTTAGTTACTTAACTACACTATCATTCCCCCTTAATTTAACATACTCTCCAACACAAAGATATCTTCTAAAATCTGCAAACCGAGAACTTGTAATAGGTTTGATTAAGCCATTAGCAACTTCATTACAAGCTGGGATATGAGAAACTTGAATTTCTTTACGTATGACCCTTTCTCAAACAAAGTGAAGATCAAGCTCAAGATTCTTAGTTCAAACATGTAACATTGGATTCTCAGTAACACAGCCCCTTGAATATGGCAAAAGAATTTTGGGAACTACTGGCATTCAAATTTTATGTTCTGAAAATAGAGACTTAACCCATAAAATTTTAGATACAATAGATGCCATGTTGCAATATTTAGATTCAGTGCTGGATTTGGACACAAGTGATTGCTTTTTAGATGACCAAGAAATTAAATTTCTGCCAAAGTAGATACAAAAACCACTAGTGCTATATTTGTCATTACAATCACTAGCCCAATCATAATAAGCTACTAGAGACTGATCAGAAGAAGGAGATAAGCATAACCCATGAGTGATAGTACCAGCAAGGTAACGTAAGATACTTTTAACTGTTGTCCAATGCTCCTAAAGTGGAGACTCCATAAACTAACAAACTTTATTAACAGAGAAGCTAATCTCAAGTCTTGTAATGGTTGCATATTGAAGAGCTCCCACGATGGATCTATACAATTCCGCATGCAAAAATTGATGAGATCTATCCTTAAGCAGTTTCAAATTGGACAGCATGGGAGTTGGAACACCCTTAGCATTGCTCATACCAGCCTTCTTCAAAATATCTTTAATCTACTTAGCCTGTGATAACACAACTGCTCCAGAATATAGTCGATATACTTTAATACCAAGAAAATAAATAAGATCACAAAGATTCTTTAGAGCAAACTCTTTGTTAAGAGCAGTTATGATAGCAGAAATTTTTGAAGAAGTATCAGTAATGATTATATCACCCATATATGCAAGTGCATAAATGACTTCAAATCCATTAACTCTTACAAATAAAGATTGATCACATCTACTGCTAGAGAAACCAAGTTTACGAAAAACGCTTGATAATTTTTCAAGCCAAGCACATGGTGCTTGCTTTAAACCATAAAGTGCCTTATCAAGTTTACATACCAATGTTTTATTACCACGCTCATAACCTGGAGGTTGCTGCATGTACACCTCCTCTTGAAGAGAGCCTTTTAAGAAGGCATTATTGACATAAACTTGTCGGGATACTCCAGTTGCGAGAGGTTACAACACGTAAAACAACTCTAATGGTGACAAGTTTGACAACTGGACTAAAAGTCTCATTAAAGTCAAAACCTTCTCTTTGATGAAAACCTTTAGCTACTAAATGAGCTTTAAATTTAGCAGTAGAACCATCAGGGTTAGTCTTACATTTCTAAACCCACTTACAACCAATAGGACAATGATTAGGTGGCAAAGGAACACGACGCCAGGTGCCATTTTGCGTAAGAGCATCATACTCCTCATTTATTGCCTTTTTCTATACTATGAAAGAAAGAATTTCACGAACACAAGTTGGTTCAGTAGTGATAATAAATGCTTTTGGTTTAAAAATACCATTCATGGATCGTGTGACAACATGTCGCATAGAGGATACATGATTGACAGAATCATCATCTCGTAGTTGAGTTGTAGGAGTAGAAGTTGGAGAAGAATTAGATGAAGTATGAATATCGTCAACATCAGCCCTGTGCTCACTAACTACCAAGATATTAAACTGTGTGACATCAGGAACATAAGATGAAATAGAATTAACAACAGGTGGAGACATAATAATGCAAGGTTCAGATGAAGATGAATTAGAAGAAAGAGTTATGGATGACTTGAAAGTAGAGTATGTAATCTCATGTTCATGAAAAACAACATCTCGAGTATATACAATCGACCACAAGGATCCCAACATCTGTACCCTTTATGAAATTACTATAACCCAATAAAATGAATTGAACAGACCGATAATCCATCTTGTGACGATTACAAGGTCTAGTGAGAGGAAAGCAGGAGCAGCCAAATGTTTTTTGGTTGCCTAAGGTATCCCCCAGCCTGACAGGCCAATGACTAATCCTCAGTGAATCTGAGCTCCATTTAAAGGTCTGCCGCTGACAAATGGGTTGCTGCATACACAAGGTGGGATTCGAACCCCCGATACTTGTTTCAGTGGACAAGTGAGCTGACTACTTGACCAACCACACTTGGTTAGCAACCAAATGTTTTGAGATGAGCATAGCTAGGGAATGTGCCAACAAGTTTCTCAAACAGAGAAATTTTTCCAAGAAGCTTGTTAGGAAGTCAATTAACCAAACAAACTACTGTTGAAAATACATCTAGCCATAATTTAAATGGAAGAAAGGCATTAGCCAGCAATGTAAGACCAGTTTTAGAAAATGTTCAAAGCTTCCTTTCAGCCAAACCATTATGTTCATGAGTGTACGGACGACAAAGACGATGAATAACACCATTATCACGAAGAAATTTACCAATATTGAAATATTCAGCACCAAAATCAGTATGAAAGGCAAAAATCTTGGAACTTTATTGTAATTCAACCATCTTTTTAAATGCTAGAAATACATCATAAAATTCAGACTTAGTATGTAAAGGAATAAAACCCAGTATAACGAGAATAAGCATCAATAAAGTGAACATAGTATTTATAATCATCAAGAGATATATGAGGTGAGGGACCCCATATGTTAGAATGATTGAGCTCAAGAGGCCTAGTATTTTGAGTCTAAGACAAGGAAATGGAAGTTTATGAGCTTTGCCAAGACAACAGGCTTTACAATCATCAAACACATAGTTTTTACTATTGAAAGAAAGATTACATACTTTCAAGACTCTAGCAACAAAGGTAGCAGCAGGATGTCCTAAACTATTGTGCTAAAGACTAAACATCGATGTGAAGTACCACAAGTATTATTGGAAATTAGTAAAGACACTGAGTTACAATCAATATTTGAAGTAGAAACATAAGAAAACTCCAGAGACTGCTTGACTTGACACATTGTTTCAGAAGGTTGACTTGAAAAAGAGATGCCATGAAGGCTAGATCGATTCTGTTCGAGACGACCATGATAGAGTATTTGACTAGTTTGCAGATCCTTAATCACATAGGTGTTTGAAAAGAAAGCAATTAATATATAATTATCAAGACAAAGCTTAGATATACTAATCAAATTCTTAGAGATTTCAAGAACATGAAGAATATCCTTCAATTTGAGTTATAACGAGATCGAGGTAAAGTACAAGTAGAAGAATCAGTACCATGAACTAGCAATCCTCTCCCATCTCCAATAAGGAGTTTATCAATAGACTTACCACCAAACTTATCTTGATAGACTGGATTGAGAAAAAATTTCTTAGGAACTTTATCATTAGGAAGATATTTTAGTGGAGGTTTTACAGAATGATCAATGAAATCTTGTATTTCACAATCATGAATTGCAGCGGAGATATGATGTTTCTAGATCAAAAAATTCTTATCATCAAGCTTAATAGATACAAGATGCGAGAAAGTGATAACATCTCGTTGAAGTGAAGTACGCCATTGCCTCAGAGATCTTAATGCTCTGATACCATAAAGGAATTTAGGAATAGAGTAAATAGAGAGAACCGTGGGGCCTTGGCCCCAATGGCATCAATCCCACCCCGTTATAGAGCTGGTTATGGGATCAATTCTTAGATTTGGGAAAATGTATGTGTGTGTGTGGTGGGTGTGTGTAGTCCCTCCTATGCAGAAGGATAGGATAAGGGTAAAAAAAAGTAAACAGCATGGTTATCAAACCCGGCCCAGGGCCTGAACCAGTCTGGGTTAGCTATTAGCCTGGGTACGGATTGACTCAGCCACAACTCGGCCGACTCGGCCGAACCCGGACGTAACCCGTGCGACTCACCGAGTTGGTCGAGCCAGTCGGGTTACTTTTTGTCCATGAGGGAGGAAGAGAGGGATGAAGAAAATGATGAAGAGAGTCCTTTCATTGCTGCCTCTTTGTTCGCGGAAGAAGAACAAAGGAAGAAGGAAGAAGGAAGAGGGAAGATGAAAGAACAAAGAAGCAATAAACCTCCGCTGATGAAATAAAGAAGCAAGTGGAAGATGAAATGAAAGAAGAAAGAGGAAGACCCATAATGTTCTCTCTGCAGCGGAGGTGTGGAAGACATCATCCACATCTTAGATCCATAGCCTCTCAGTTTTTCTCAGCCACATGTAAAGAATAGGCCATAGGGTCACTGCTTTAGATCAACTCAATGCAGTGTACTCTCAAACATTTTTATAATATATTCCTTTCATTGAAAAAAGAAGAGAGAAAAAATCACCGTGAGTCAAGTCTTTCCCCTTGTGATTTTTTTTATTCTTGTTGAACAAAACAACAATTATTGATGGTCACCTAGTGGGACCATGGGAGAAAGTAGAAAGTAAGCAACAAAACGAGGGAAGTGGGAAATGAGGTAAAATTTAAATGGAAGAATAAAAAATTGGGTATGTATTCTTATTTTTTAAAAAATATATGATCAAATTAACCATTTTATTTAGAGATTAAAGAAGTAAAATAAACCATTAAATTTTAACATATATTCTATATTACAAGGAAGGTAATATTTTTTAATTTTTTATTCATTACCGGTCTGGCTCCCGAGTGAGTTATGATCTGACCCACTAACACTTAACCCACTACCTCGATCGGTTCAATAGCCGATCCAAGTTTAATAACCTTGGTAAATAGAGAGAGAAATGGAAAGATGAGAAGGCGTGTTTAGCAATCTTATTCAATGAATGAATCAAACTACTACAGTTGTCTCAAATATATAGAAACACTTTACAGGTGGCAATCTAGCTGAATAAGATAATTACTTAGAGCTTAACTAGGCTTATATATAAGCCTATATAAGATAGTTACCTAACTACACTATCACAAACCACACTATATAAGCATATATAAATCAAATAGGGTTAATGGTCTTTTTTGCCCCAAAAGTTTCGCTTAGAATCAATTTTGCCTTGAAAGATTTTTAGGTTAAAAAATGTCTTAAAAGTTTCCAAATGTAGCAATAATGCTTTATTCCATTAAAAAACTCACGTTGAATGTTAAAAAGTTGACCGTTAATATTTTAATGGTAAAATGACAAAGTTACTCCATTCTAATACTTTCAGGGCAAATTTGGACCAAAAATAAATTTAGAGGGAAAATTACTCATGAGTTTAATTTCCAAGGTAAAAACGACTTAACTCAAACAAATATTAGGAGAAATTAATTGTTACTTACACATAAATATCCCCTCAATTCCTTGATATAAGTTCTATAAAACAAATATAAGTTTATTGTTGCTTACACCATTGAATGGCAATGGCCGAGAAGAAGAGCGGAATTGGCATCGATCATAATAGGTTGGGTTGTTTGGAATAGAGGTTGAAGTATTAAAAAAAAAAATTTTTAATCGTGATCTATGGTGTATGATAAATAAATGAGAAAAGTTTCACATGGAGTTGTGTGAACACACGTATGAATCGTACTTCCAAATAAACACATAAGCTAGAGCCGGGACTTCGGGCCAGCCCACTGGTTTCGGGCCAACCCGGACAGACCCGTTTGGTAAACGGGCTGGCCCGAACCCGACCCGGAACTATACGGTCCAGGGTCCCCTTGGCCCTGGACCGATTGCATCGGGCTGTCGAGCTAGCCCGACAGCCCGAAATACTTTAAAAAAAAAAAAGGCCAAAGGCCTAATTTGGGCAGCCCAAAGTGGTTTTTTTTTTTTTTTTTGAGCTCATGTTTTCAAAATCAAAAGTCCAAAAGTGTAATATTAATTATTAAGGAAAGAAATGCATCTAAATTATTGTTATTTGTTACCTAACCTATTAGAGATTTTGCACTTTGCAATACTTTATAATTTATATATATATATTCACAAATCACAATATTCTAATATTTTCAAATAATGGAAATAAATATGAAAACCATTTAGATCAATTTGTAAACTTAATGGAAAAGAATAATTGAACATATCAACTAATAAAGTAGAATTAAGGAAAAACTCTAAATCTCTAACAAAACAATTTACATCCCATAAAAACTCTAAATCTCTAACAAACATCCCTTGAATTGAAATAATAATAATTAATCCCACGTAACACAAGCACTGAAGCACACATAAAAAAAAGCATATAACAAGTAACAAACATGGGACTATGGGAGAGTTTTTATGGGATGTAAATCATGTAATCATGTAAATCACACACAAGCAGAAGAACTACAGTTGTGACAGGGAGAAAACGCCACTGTTATTGTGACAGAGGACTACAGTTGTCGTCACCAACAGAAGAACGCCATCGCCATTGGTGCGGGTGATCATTGCTGGTGTGGCGCAATACAAAAACATGAAATTGCCCACACAAAAATAAAAATTCCGTAAAAAATCCACCAATAATTTCTGTTAGAATATTTCTCGTTTGTTAATTTAATTTGCAATGGAATTTTCAAAAATCTTCGTTCGATAAAATTTTTGACAGAATACACCGTAATTTTCTGTGTAATTGAAATTTTGTTGTAAAAATTAGCAACATAAGATACTATGTCATTAATCCAATTATATTGCTAATCTGCCACTAATTATGTTGATAAAATGAAATTTCACGCGAATTTCGTCAGTAATAATACTAGTAACAGCCTATTTGTTATGTAGGAGTAGTTATCGTGAAGGGAAGGATAAAGAATAGAAGGGCCATGGGAGGGGGACATGGAAACCATGATATATGGAGTGAGAGGTAAGGAACCCATTGGATCACTTCCATCGTTTTAATTGGATAAAAGTGAGTACCATCGGGAGTTGGCTTGTATTGTATCAAGACCTTGATTTCACTTCCAGTTCTAGATTTCTCCTTCTAATTTATGCTACCGAACATGACATTAATTTGTCGTCAATATTATAATAGAAAGGATGAGTGTAAATTTAATTAAAGTTAGCGATAAATTAATTTTAAACTTAAATCTAAATGCTAAAAACTTAGGGGAGAATAAAATTGGGGGAAGAGAAAAAGGAGTGGTAAGAATTTATTTTACTAAGACTGATTCTTTCCAGTAACTATGGCTGGAGGCCTCTGAAAATATTTATGTTGTGTGTGCATGCATGCTAGTAGTCTCGTTGGGCGGGAATTTATTATGGTTGGGTGTTGTGAAAGGATTTTGTCGGCATGCTTTGACCTTGGTTTCATTGGTATGGATATTTTGGAAGTTGATACAAGATTCTATTGAGCTTATATAGGTTTGGTTTTAATGTTCTTGAAAGTCAACTTTCGGAATAAGTTGGTTCTTATTATGGTTTCAAGAAGTCTTTTAGATTATGAATGTTTAGAGAAATTGTGATTTTGAATTTACAAATGTTGAGATGGTTGAGTTTATGGCCTACAAAATTTTCAAAGAAAGGCAAATTTGGGTTTAATAACTTGATTTTCAATTACCATGTTATATGAGCCTTTTATAACATGGTAAACTCGAATTTTAAGCGAAATCTTTTATAACTATGTTAGTAGGTTATTCCTATCTAACATAGTTATCTTATTTGGTTTTCTAAAGATCTAATGAAATATTTTGTAACTATATTAATAGGCAATTCCTTCCTAACATAGTTATTTTGTCTTGGTCTTAAAGGGAAATTGGATAAATCTATTATAATTATTTTAGTAGGTGAATCCTTCCTAACATAGTTATCTAATTGGTTTCAAAGGATTTAGTAACTATGTTGGTTAAGGAGATTTTTTTCTAACATAGTTACTAAAAGCTCGGACCGGGGATCGACTCAGCTAATACTACTACAAAAAGTACTTTTAACGTCACAAATTTTGGGGGTTTCCACGTCACTTTTTCAGGGGACATTGAATCAAGTGACATGGAAAATGGACTTTTAACGTCACATAAACAAGTGACGTAGAAAGTCAGAGAAACAACGTCACACATAATATTATGTGTGACGTTGTAAGTTGCTCGGAGAAACCACGTCACACAAAATATTATGTGTGACATGGTTTCTTTTTTTTTTTTTAAAAAAAAAACGTTTTTAATTTTTCTATTCCCTGTTGATATTCAGCAATTTGAGAACAAAAACCAATAGCAAACCAATTTACAAGACTTATAAAACATTTTGGCAAGTATGCAATATTTGCAGCAACTACAACGTAACAGCATTTGCAAACCAATTTACAATTGAACATTAAACATTCTATGGCAGACCAATTTACAAGACTTACAAAACCATTAAATATTCTACGGAATTTTTTGCAATTTACAATTGAGAAAAAAAAAGGAAACAAATTTAATTATCAGGAAAAAAAAGGAAAAGAAGGAACCTAGATGAAGTGAAACTGCGAACGGAGGCACGATTGAAATTGCTGAACCCGATAAGAGGAAAAAAGAGCTGAAAAAAAACTTTGAACAAGTAAAAAAAAACAACCCGATATTACCAGAAAAAAAAAGAAAAAAGAAAAAAAAAACGCACCTTGCAGCTGTGGGCGCTGGGGAGGGTGGGGGGAGCTGTGGGAGTTGGGGGTGGGGGGTGTGGGCGCTTGGGGGGGTGGGGAGGAGCTGAGGGCGCTGGGGGTGGGGGGAGCTAAGGGCACTGGGGTGGGGGAGCTGAGGGTTTTTGTTTTGGGGGGAGCACGAAATGAATAAATGGGGGGTTGGGAAATGAATAAAAAAGGCAGGGAAGTTTTCCACGTCACACCAAAATTTTGGTGTGACGTGGAAAACTACTTTCAACGTCACACCAAATTTTGGTGTGACGTTGAAAGTATTGGAAATGAAATAAATTTTTGGGGGGTGGGCGGGAAATGAAAAAAAAAAGGCAGGGGAGTTTTCCACGCAATTTGGTGTGACGTTGAAAGTATTGGGGGAAGTTTTCCACGTCACACCAAAATTTTGGTGTGACATGAAAAACCACTTTCAACGTCACACCAAATTTTGGTGTGACGTTGAAAGTATTGGGAGGGGCGGGAAATGAAAAAAAAAAAGGAGGGGAAGTTTTCCACGTCACACCAAAATTTTGGTGTGACGTGGAAAACCACTTCCAACGTCACACCAAATTTTGGTGTGACGTTGGAAGTGGTTTTCCACGTCACACCAAAATTTTGGTGTGACATGAAAAACCACTTTCAATGTCACACCAAATTTTGGTGTGACGTTGAAAGTATTGGGGGGGCGGGAAATGAAAAAAAAAAGGAGGGGAAGTTTTCCACGTCACACCAAAATTTTAGTGTGACGTGGAAAACCACTTTCAACGTCACACCAAAATTTTGGTGTGACGTGAAAAGTTTCAACATCACACTTAATTTTAAGTGTGACGTTGTTTCTTTCCTGTGTGTTTTCAATGTCACATTTTTAAATAAGTGACGTTAATTGGTGACATAAAAAGGGCTTTTTGTAGTAGTAATGCTGGGTCAAGGGTCAGGGGTTCAACCAAAAGTCGACTCGAGGTCAAACCAGTCACATTAAAATAATATAATTTAATAATTAATAACATAACATACCAACATTAATGTCAAAATATAAGAAAATCCAACAAAATTCTAATTGTTTTAAAAACATAATACATCAACTTAAGAATGTCCATCACTATTTCCTTACAATCTTCCAATCAATACTATCAAAATCATTCAAAAACTAAATAGAAACTCTTTCAGTAACCCAAGTAGGATCCAATTTCATATGAGCTTCCAAGGAAAAATAAAGTCAATAGAAAAACAAACTTTGCAATTCTCAAATCACTATCCAAACCACTTCGAAAGATTGATCCAGTATCAATTTCATTAATCAAATGAAAACCCATAATTTGTTAAAATAATTCAGCTATGTGTGTATCAACTGTCAATTAAAAAAAACATTTTAATTGTATAAGATTCTGAAGAGAGATTTAGCAAATATATATCTTGATTGTTCCACAGGATTTGCTCTTGAAACCGATAGATAAGAAGCAATAAAAGAAGATGACGTGGCACTGCAGTTGATGAGTGCGATCTAGATCTGAGGCTTTTAGACTGAACTAATTCTAATTGAAGAATTTTTTTTTAACAAAAAAAAAAGTTTTAACCTGTCCAACTCCAGGTTTTGAGGGTCAACCCAGAATATTTTCAGGTTGATTCCTCCCCTAGGTGGTGCAAAAATTGACCCTCTCAAGTGCCCGGGTCACCAGGTTTCCGGTCCAACTGGCCGGGCCGATCTCAATTTTTGAACTATGATACTATGATGAGAAGTCAATGCGGGAAGATGAACTATGTGTTATCTTGGATGATTGATAGCTTGTACGCAGAATGTTGTTATTGAAAAGATGATTTTCAAGTTTGGAAGTTATACTCCCTCTGTCCCTATATATAAGATCATTTTTTATGAAATGGTTTGTCTCATTTTATAAGTTCATATTTGACATTGTTAGAGTAATAAATGTGTTTTTTTTTCATTTTATCCATGCATTAATTTCTCCCACACATTCTCTTTCATCTTCTTTTTTTATAATTATAGTCTCTCTTCTCATTCGTAAATATAGGCACTTTTGGATAAATGAGTATATTTCCTATATTGTTTTTAACTAATTTAAACTCACTTTTTAAGAAACCGCAATTCGGTTAAAATGATCTTATATATAGGGACAGAGGGAGTACATGATTAGAGTTTGTGTTGAAATTGCTGCAACTTATGAAGTTTATGTGCCTTTTTACTACTAAAAAAACTTTATAGTGTTATATGCTCATAATACAAAACTTTGTTGTTAGATTTCCACTTTCACCTTTTTTTAATAATCATTTAATAATAATAAATGTGGGTCCCACAAAACAAAAAAGCAACAGAAGTTTAACAGTGTTAGAGCTATGTTTAAAATTGCTCAATTTTATACACTTTATGTGCATTTTTGCTCCTAAAAAAACTTTATTGTGTTAGGCGCTCCTCAAACAAAACCTTATTGTTGAAATTACACATTTACTCTTATATATTTTTATACATTTTCCTTGTATTTTTATCATATGATCAAATAAACTCATCTCCTATTCTCAATTGTAGAACCGGAGTGATAAATGTAACAGTCCAAGTTTTGAGATAATTATTAATTATTGCTTTAAATGGATTTTGGAGGATTTAATTTGATTTTTAGGGGATTAATAGATAGAAAGAATAGGGAATAATTAAGAACAAGAGAAATCAAAAGAGATTCAAATTTTCAAACTTCTGTATTTTAAATGGATTATTGAGGAGTTAAGGTGATTTTTAGGTGTCTAAGATTAATACTTCTGGACTATCTGAGCTTCCTCAATATTTTCAGTTCCTTGAACCACATCATTGTTGTCACACACAAGAAGAATATGCTCAACGGTGTCCTTCATTCCAAGTTCAAAGGCATTAGAAAAAGGATGCATACTAATTTGTTGCTTTCATCTCCTTCTAGTCATACTCTAAATAAATATGATGCACTTTCCTCAGACCCTTTGGTAAAAATCACACACACACACACACAGAGGTGGGAGAGGGGGAGGAATGATTGTAAATGAATCATGATTGAGCTCTCAACTTCTCATGGGCGTTTCATGCCATTGGGTTAGATAAGACATTTGGTAAGACCTATCTATTTTAAAGAAAAGTATTGCCTCTTGACTGGTTATGGGATAGATTTTGAAATTTTCAAATTTGTGGGTTTTATTTTGTGAATGTGTGGTGTTTTGTTTGATGCATTCATAGAATCGTTTTGGTTAAAAAATTTTCCATGTAAAAACTTTAATTTTTTTTTAACAAAAACAAATTAAGAATTAAATAATTATAGAGTTGTCTAAGTAAGAGAGGGAAAATGTAGTTCAACGTAAAAGCTCGGAGTGTCAGTGTGCCAGTTATCTTATATGTTCTGAACTTCTGATCTTTAGTTTAATAAAATTGTCTCATTGTAAAATAGATTGAAACAAGACGTGGAGTACTGGAAATCATATGTTATTCAATATAGAAGATAACATCCAAAATTTTAAAAATTACAATAAATTTAGTTTATTCCTATCCTCATCATAAACGAAATTGAAGGAAACAGGATAAAATAATATTTAATTCAAATATAATGCTAATTAACGCAGAACAATTAGGTATTATCTGTATCTTGAATTAGTGTAGCACAACACTTGGACTCCTTTTAAGCCCTGAAACTCCTATGCCTCTTTATTATATAAAGGCCCACATGCTTCTTAATAAATCAGTCAATTGAGAATTTTTTTTTTTTTTGCCAGCAGTCAATTGAGAATTTAATACTGATGCTTAGTAGCATTTTTCTGAGACAAGGACAATTGTCTTTACAAAATTTTAATGAAACTCAGCTATCATGGTGAGCAGAACCTTTATTTCGTTTCATTTATTTCTTTTTTACTTTACTAATAGTCACCATCGAATCTGAATTATATTCTCACATATGACCATATAATAGAACAAGGCTCTTGGCCTCTTATTGCTGCATATATTATCATCATATTGTCCAACATGACCTTAATAGGAATATGAGAGGAAATATTCAATTAGTAACTCTGATACCCTTTTACCCAAATCAAAGTGCAAATTCCAATGGCTAGTTCTGTGGAACTCTGTTTCAACATTACATTTTGTTAGTCATACAATCTAAAGCACTTGAATCAACTATGCAGGAGGTATTTTCTCTGCTGGAACATGAAGATCATTAAAAATATTGCTCTTTCAGTAATACATTGTCAGTGGATGATGAATAATCTTGACATGTCAGCTTTTTAAGTCACTCCACTTGTAGTTTTCTGAAAAAGGCTGTTTTACTTGTTTTTTATTCTTGTAAAGTGACAGTAAAAATTTGCATCTTTAGTGTCAATGATCATACCAAACTTCTATCCATCTTTTTTTTTTTTTTTTTGGTCTACTGTCAAGATTCTGGTTCTATATTCAAGTCGTAAGGATAAAACAGAATATGAGAAGAACCTAATGCTGAGATAGCTGAGAAAGATATTCAACTATGAATGGATACCTCAATGTGGTTTCAAAGATAACTCAAAACAACTGGAAAATAAACATACATATCAACAACTCAACTTGATGTCAGTTCTAAGGGCTAATATGTGTGTTGATTCATTTCCCCAAGAAATTCACTTACATAAAGTAAATACTTAGTGTAAGATTTTGGATCAACGCCCTTCAAAATATATAAAACCATTGGCATATCAACTAAATGAAAGTCGCAACTCCTAAATAGTCCAAAAACTGGCAACTAAATTATATAAAACTAAGCAACTAGACATTACGAAAAGGCCAAATACGGCAACAAACCTTTGGTAGTTAATATAAGCATGCATTTTTTAACCATGGATGTCGTCCAGTAGTACAAGGCTTTCCACATAATTGATAATCTCAACACTATGCCTTGGAATATCAAACAAGTTAAATTCACCAGCAGTTAGATTGCACAAAACAACTTTTGCTTCAAGATTCTCCTCTTCACCTTCATCTGGATCTTCAGGTTTTGCTTCTACGTTGCAAACAATATTGTTTCTCCAAATAGTCTCAGGACTAATGATAAAGTTGTATGGATTGGGTCTGCTAGTATATACATTGGTCCACCTCCATCTCTCCCTAGATGGATCCGTACACTCCTCCAACACCCACACATCAATCATATACGATTTAGAATTTTCAACCTTTAAGGGGAAAAATATAGCTAATTTGTTCTCATAGCAAGTAAGCGCATCATAACACGATCCATGAGCAGGAGTCGTAGTTGGAAATGGTATGAATGTGATCACTTCGCTTGCTATATCAAATGACACTATCAACTCAAGACGTTTTTTGCTGCCTCTCTCCAACTTACTTCCAAACCAAAAGATAGCTCCATTAACAGTGAAATGCTTCCAACTAAGAACACATGAACTCTCAAAGTTCCTGAGTTCAATTTTCCTCCATAACCCTGTACTTAATGCATAAACTTCCCCTTCAATTCCCGGATGTATACAATGAAAAAGTCTCACAATCTTGTAATCGTTAATGATTGGGCTGAAGCCAAATCCTACAGTAAAAAAATTCCACGCACCACTGATAAGAGGTTCAGGCACTTGTCTAAACTTTTTAATAGATGGATTCCATAACCAAGAGGACTGTTGAGGTATATAATCGAGAACCACACAAAGTAAGCCATTACAGGAGCCAGAATAGACATACCCCGAAAGTAAGGAATCAGTGAGATGTGTGTTATGAAGAAAGTCAAGGAATTGCATCTCACAATTAAGCAAATATAAGTGCAAAGGATTACCCTCATAGATAGTCCAATCAACAACAAGAAAAGGGTTTTGCTTAGTGGAATGGCGGAGGTGTTCGGAAACGAAGGAAGGGGTTTTGAAGAGATTGTTCCAATACTTACAAACACATTGAAATCGGATTAGGGATTTTACCGGAAGTCGTACCAGAATGTTTCCGATGATTTCTTGGGGAAGAAATGGTGTATCGTTCTCCATTACTGTCTGCTTCATGGTGGTTGGCTGAAATGAAGGAATCCGGAAGTGCGGCTTGCAACCAAAGAGGAATATATTAGGGTTATGAAGCGTGGTTCTCTTTTATTTAATGGCTTCTAAAATGTACGAACTATGGGAAAATGAGGAATGAAGGAGAGATTGAGAAAGAGAAGACGGTGATTGGTGATGACGGAGAAACAGAGGAAAGTGAGCAGGAGGGAGAGACTATATGAGAGCAATCGGAGGAGCATTGTCGTTTTTTTTTTCTTTTTCCTTTTGATAACAGAGAAAATGATATTAATAATAATGAAAGTTTTACAAAAACCAAAATGAAAGCGAACTAAAACGTAATAAATCAAACTTATTTAGATAGGTTAAAAGAAGCATTGTCGTTGGGGACTAACTTGTCTCGTATGCCCTCACTCTCCTCAACCAACTTTATCACCCTCTTGAATCAAATTCTAAAGGTCCATAATTCATATATTTGATAAAAATATTACTATAATTTTCTTTAAAAGTTACATCAATAAATTTAAACTGCTAAAATTTTATCTGGAGTTCATAATTATAATAAAAAAATAAGAAAAATGATATTCCTAATAATCATAATAGTCTATAGTTATGAACAGATCAAATTTTAACAGTTTAAATTTATTTAGTTATTTTTCATATAAAATTATAACAACATTTTTATCAAATGTGAAATTGGGATCATTAAAATTTGATCCAAAGGTAATGAACGGAATAGAGGAGGGGAAGGGTCTGTGGGTTAGTGGGTTTTTGTATTGTATCTTCATTAAATTACTCACTCCGTTCATAAATATTAGACTTATTTATCTAATTTGAATATATTAAGAAGGTTAAGTTAGTTAAAATCGAATGATGTTATCAAAACACTCTAATTGCCTAATTTTATTCCTACCTTCCCTTCTCTTATTTACTATTGAAGAGCATCAATAAGGATAATTTAAGAAAAATATGAGAAACAATAGAAAGAAATCTTATATTTAGAATAAATTCACTTCCCAAATAAATCTTATATTTAGGAATTGAGGGAGCAATTTTTTTTTTTTGGGACTGAAGCTTTATTAAATTAGGATATCATTTTGCTTCGGGGCTTATAGAGTATCATACAGTGAACATACATTTACATACATATTTTGTCACTTCAACTGATACTGAACATATACATACATACATACATACATACATACATACATATTTTGTTACTTTAACTTTTTTGTTTTTTGTTTACATTAAGTCAATATATGTGTGTGTTTGACTTGAAGGCTTCCACATTTAGTTAACACATTGTCCTGAATAATATTGTGTTCTATAGGAGGATACTTATAGATAGAGGAGAAAATAAAAAGTTTAACTTTGAAGGCTTGGTGAGAATATATGGAAGAGACTATAGTATTGGAAAAAGATGAAGAGATGGAATAGAATTAATTAGGGGGAACTGGTAAAAACACATTAAATGGGTAGACTACTCCTAATGAGCTCTTATGAAAAGTATCAAGGCAATTCAGATTTTGGCTCTTTTTTTAATAAGGATAAGAAGAAGGATTTATGAATAACAAATATCTGGCGCAATGAGGTGCTAGGCCATATAAGCAGCATCCAGGGTTCGAAAATCCCGTTATAAATGGAGCTATTGGCTTGGAAGTGTCGCCCCATATGGGCCTCTATAGTATCCAAATCTACATTAGTATGTATTTTTTGAGGTTCCCATGATGTAAGGACTGGACTAGGATATCGAATGTTTATTATAAAGTATATAATATTTTTAATTAATTACAGCACAACACTGTGCACGTAGATATATACCAACGCACACTTATATATAATGTTATATGTTTATTATTTATATGAAATGATAAACTCATCCTCTATTATCAATTGTAGAATTGGAGATCATAAAGAATAAATGTGTACAGTTTGCATTAAAAAATTCATTGTAATGGAAAGGAATGTAAAGAAATAGGAAGGAAGAGAATGGAAAAATTTCTTCATAGAGACGTTTAATATGCACTAGAATAAATATTAACTTTATAGGAAAATATATAATTCTCACTTTCATCTAAAGACTTTTAACGTTAAATACTAATTAATTTGGATTATCTATAAGTTTGTAAGCCAACAAAGTCAATTACGATAAAATAGTCAGTATAAATACTTTAAAGTATCATATTTAAGTTATTCAATCTCCCCAAACAGGTAGTGGTAGTAGTTTATATTTTAAAGACACATTAAATAAAATTGTATCTTGAGGTCCTAGCTCCAACCAAGCATATTTTTAACGGTTCAATTTCTATTTATTCTTATTTATCACCTTACTCTTTCAAAGTCTATAAAATTGTTCCAGATAGGGCCTGAGTTAATCAGCAGAGCAAAGAAAGTGACAGAGGGGAAATGAAGTTTAACTTGAAGCCTAATCATGCACATCTTGACTAAATAAGTTTCAAATCCTCATAGAAAAGGTGTTCACATTTAGTTCTGATACAAGATATAAAACCACGCACTATGCGCAGGTGACGTGGATTTAAAATGATATAATCTCCATAAGTAATATTACATTCATATACTCACATAGATATTTATCTAGTTGCATTTAATATTTTTGGATACTTCAATACCAAAATTGGAAAACTCAAATAACTTCAAAATTATTTACCCTATTTATATTTATACATCTATCTTCCTCATCCAAAATCACTCAAATCACTTTAGGTTAGAACTCATGTCATAAAGTTTTTATACCATGCAATGGAAATGGTAATGTTATACTCCCCCATTCTTTTTTTTTTATATATATACAATATGAAGATCCTTCACTTAGCTACCCTTCTCCCTTTGATTGATAGCGTCTAGGAGCTGAGGTGGTTGAGTGACAAACTGAACCCCTAGAGGGGCTTTAAGACCTTGCTTAGCCATGAAATCAGCGGCTTGGTTAGCGTTAGGGCTAACCCATTTAACAAAAACAACCCAATCTTGGCTACAAATGTTCTTCAGCTCCATTATCAAGTCTAAATCTTCATGTCCTCGCTGAATCTCTATCTTTAAGAGATGAATAGCTTCTGAAGAATTTGTCTCTAGCTCCACTTTTCTATAACCCATGTCCCAAGCTTGACGAAGACCATGAATACAAGCCGAGATTTCCATTGAAAGAGCATCTCCACTGTTCATACTGCAGAAAAAGCCACAGATAGAATTGCCTTCTTCATCTCGAATTAAACCTCCGCAAGCCTTTCACCAAGACTAGAAGAAAAAGCACCATCTACATTGACTTTTACAAATTCATGACGTGGCAGAGCCCACTTCTCTTCAGAGGCTCTCTTGTTCTTTGTCATTCCATTCCTAACTAGCAGCTTCTCATAAGCTTCGCTTGCACTAGTTAACATTACTTTTGATTTTTGTATGATGTCTTCATTCCCTGTTTTAATATTCTCGAAAATGTAGCCATTTCTTCTTCTCTAAAGCCATCAACAAATAATTGTGAATAGAGAGTTCCATCCTCCTAAAGAATCCCTTTCTCTTGATTTCAGATTCCACTAAAGCCAATCCAGAACTGGTAGCGAGATGAATTTGTTCCACCATTTCGGATTAATTATAGAGCTCCATAAACGCTTCGTTTCAGGGCAATCACGAAGGACATGAATAATAACTTCTACACTCACTTTACATACTGGACAAGATTCATCCTCACTCAATCCTCTTCGGCAACGGGAGGTATTTGTCAATAATTTCTTGTGAGCCACCAACCATAAAAAGTTGCAACACCTCTGAGGGGCTTTAATCTTCCAAATGTTGCTCTATAAATCATTAGGGTTCTCATCCCCTATTATGCACCTGTTATACGCTGACTTGGTAGAAAAGTTACCTTCTTTCTCCCATCTCCACCGAACTTCCCCATTAGCAGGCATTTGCTGAAGACCCTCATTAACTTTATTCCATGTAGCTTTAATACCAGACCAAACATTAGAGCCCGGGCATTTAGAATCAATTTTTGGTATGAGATCATTACCACATTTGTACTTATCCCTTACTACTTTTACCCAGAATTCCTCTCGTCTGTTTACTAGCTTCCACCCTAACTTCATTAGCAAAGCGTCATTTTGATGCTTTTCCTTACGAATACCAAGACCACCACTATTCTTTGGTTTGCATACCTCCTCGCATGCAACCAGAGAAATCTTTCTTCTTTCCTCCGTTCCACCGCAGAGAAACTTCCGGCTACTTTTATCAAGCTCCTCCCAATCAGAAGCTTGCATTATAGCATTTTGCATCACATGTCCAGGTATAGCGAGGATACCACTGCTATAAGAGTATTTCTGCCAGCGAAAGAAATAGACGAAGGTTTCCATCCAGAAAAGTGAGCTTTTACTTTATCAATGACCAATTTAAAAGTATCTTTGGTGAACGGCTTTTGAGTGAGGGGCACACCAAGATACTTACCAAGATCTGCCGTTTGAGAAAATCCTAGAATATTACTAATCTTGTTGCACCAATTATGATTAACATTCCTAGAGAAGAAAATCCTTGTCTTTGATGAATTAACCTTTAACCCAGAGCTGCTACAAAAACTGTCAAGACATCTTTTTAAAACTTCCGCTTGCATTGTATATGCCTCAGCAAATAAAATGATATCGTCAGAAAAGAATAGATGAGAAATGGGCGGTCTTTTTTTGTCAATCTTTTCGGTTTCCATTCACCTTCCTCCATTTCCTTCTGAATAAGATGAGCTAATTTCTCCATATAGATGACAAATAAATAAGGAGAGAGAGGGTCTCCTTGTCTAAGCCCCCAAGATGACCTGAATACTTCATCTTTATCTCCATTCCACAGAACCTGCATACTAGAAGAGGATATACAGGAGGAAATAATACGAATAATATGGTTAGGAATTTTCAATTCCTCCAAACAATAATTAAGAAAATTCCAATTCACTTTGTCATATGCCTTCTCCAAGTCAATTTTAATTGCCATAAACCCCATCTTCCCCGTCATATTTCTCATAGAATGCACCACCTCCTGAGCCACAATTATATTATCACACTATGCCTTCCGGGGATAAAGCTACATTGATTAGGGGATATCACCAAAGGTAAACATACCTTAAGCCTATTAGCAATTATTTTTGTAATTATTTTATAAATGACATTGCAAAGGCTAATAGGTCTCAAATCCTTCACAGATTCAGGGGGTTCTTTTTTGGAATTAGCAATATTAAAGTACCATTGATCTCTTTAATATTTTGAGGACATTCAAATAAATACTGAACGTACTGAACAATTGTGTGACACACCGTATTCCATTGAGACTGATAGAACAAAGCATTAAATCCGTCTAGATTAGGGGACTTCATTCCACCCATGCTAAAGAGAGCCTCTTTGATTTCAACATCGGTCACGTTTCTCCCGCACCTACTGAGAAGATTCTCATCAATAGAAGGAACTGATATTTCACAATCAAGCCTTACTCTGTATTGCTCTTCTTTTGTGAAAAGGAGACGGAAGAATTAGTAACCAGAGGCCCAATTTCATCTGGATCATACCTCCATTGACCTTCTTCATCACAAATTGCTTCAATTCTATTTAATTTCTTTCTTCCATTAGCTCGAGTATGAAAGTAGCGAGTGCTCCTGTCTCTAAATGCATTCCATTCCATTCTTGCTTTTTGAGCCCACATAAGAGACTCTTGGATAAGCACACCTTCAAGCTCTTTCCATAACTCAAATTGAAGTTCCTCTAAACGGCAATCTCTTCCTTACGATCCAAAACTCTACTAATCCCATCAAGTCTACGGAGAATAGTCTTCTTTTTCACCATTCTAAGTACAAGATCAAGTTAAATTTTTATAGAGATCAAGTAAACTTAATAGACAACTTAATTTTAACATGTTACATGTATTTAAATTATACATTAGTTTATATAGCAAATTAATCTTAAAAATATAGATATAAATACTTTAAAGTGACCTATTTTATATCATTAATCTCTCCAAAAGACGTCATTCGTTCCATTATCTAATGTCCATAAAGATTGTATCATTTAATCATGCAACTTAAACATTTTGAAATTTGAATTTAACATTGCTAAAATTTTAACTTTTATTATTAAATCCACTGATTATATTCATTCCATTATCTAATGCCCATCAAAATTTTAGCTCAGTTTCTTTATTTAAATGTAATGCCATTAAAATTTTAACTTTATATATTTCTTTGTTTATTTTTTGAGTGGTGTGAAAATCATGAAATTCATATTGAGATTTGAAATGCAAAAACCAGAGGCAAGACATGATAATTCATATTGCCTTGGGAAAGAAAAATATTTATTAACTTTGATATTTAAAAATTAAAATTTGAAATTAAAATTTGAAAAGTGTGAAGAGAGAAAGAGAGAGAGAGAGAGAGAGTTAAGATTGCGGAAAAGGAAAAAGAATTAATGACAAATTTGAAAATATTACTAATTATATTTTGTAAAAAAATGAGATGGACCAATCATGTAAATTAATGATGCCATGTAAGATGATACGAGGATCAATCATGATTGAGCTACTACTTTTAAAGATATATATATTGATGATTGATGATTGGTTTGAATAATATTGTCTCATATTGGAGGATACTTGTACCTAGAGGGAAAAAAAATTTAACTTGAAAGCTGGGTGAGGAAATATGAGAGAATGTAATATAGAAAAAAAAATGAAAAGAGATAATATAATTAACTAGGGGGTATTGGTAAAAATGCATTAAATGTTTAGACTCTTGGGGAGGAGCTTTTATAAAAAGGACTAGGACAATTCAAATTTGGGCTCTTTAAATAAGGATAGGAGGGAGTATTTACTAATAACCAATGTCCCGCACAATGAGGTGCTAGGTACCATAAGCAATGTACAAGGTTTGAATCTCCTATTGAAAATGGAGCTGCTGGTGGGGTCTCCCCCAATATGGGCCTTTACAATATCCAAATCTACTTTAGTATGGATTTGTTGCGTTTCCTGAATTCTTGTGATGGAAAGACTAACCTAGGATATTGAATGCTTATTATAAAATATATAATATTACAACACAACACACGTATGTACAGATAGAAATATATATGTTTGTGTGTGTTATAATTTTATTATATATGATAAGATTCCTCTATTCCCAATTGTAGAATTGGAGGCCATAAAAACAAATATGTACAATTTTCATCAAATAATTCATATGGAAAGGAACGGAAAGTAGGAAGGAAGATAATGGAAGTGTTTTTTCTATAGAGACAACATTTGGTAGCAATAGAATAACATTAAATTGATAGGAAAATTCATAATTCTCACTTTCAGCTCAGGACTTTCAACGTTAAATATTCATTAATTTAGATTATCTATAAGTTTGTAAGTCAACCAAATCAATTACAAAAAAATAGTCAATAAAAATACTTTAAGGTATTATATTTAACTTATTTAATAAATAAGTCAGCTGACTCTTACATCAAAAATTAGAGGTAGTAGTTTATACTTTAAACGCACATTAAATAAAATTATATCTTGAGGTCCTAGCTCCAACAAAGCATATTTTTCATGGTTCAATTTCTATTTACATTCTTATTTATCATCTTACTCCTTCAAAGTCCATAAAAATGTTCCAAACTGGGCCTGAGTTACTCAGCAGAGCAAAAAGAGTGACAGAGGGGAAACGAAGTTTAACTTGAAGCTTAATAATTCACATCTTGACTAAATAAGTTTCAAATCCTCACAAGAAAAGGCGTCCGCATTTAGTTTTGACATTGTCTTGAATAACATTGCCTCCTATAGGAGGATACTTGTACTTATAAAAAAAATTAAAAGTTTAATTTGAAGGCTTGGTGAGGAAATAAGAAAGAGAATGTAGTATTGGAAAGGATGAAAATAGATAATATAATTAATTAAGGGGGAAAGGTAAAAATGTATTAAATGCTTAGACTACTTTGGAGAGCTTTTATAAAAGGGACCAGGGCAATTCAAATTTGAGCTCTTTCAATATGGGTCAAGAGGGAGTAATATTAATAACTAACGTCTCACGCGATGAGGTGCTAGGTCCCATAAGCAACGTCTTGGGTTCTAATCTCCCATTGAAAAATGGAGCTATATGGGCCTTCATATTATCTAAATATACACTAGTCTGCATTTGTTGAGTTTTTCATGATGTAAGGATTGACCTAAATTACTGAACGTTTATTATAAAATATATAATATTTTTTATAAATTACAACACAACACACGTATGAACATATAGAAATGCATATACATGTATATGTTATATTTTTTATTATATATGATAAGATTCCTCTATTCTCAATTGTAGAATTGAAGGTGATAAATAATGAATGTGTACAGTTTGCACCATATAATTCATTCTAATGGAAAGGAATGGAAATAAATATAAACGAAACGATCATAGAATTTTTTTTCCATAGAGACGTTTGATATGCACGAAAACAAAAATTAATTTGATAGGAAAATTCAAAATTCTCACTTTCATATTGGATCAACGTTTAAATATTAATTAATTTGGATTATTTATAAATTTATAAGTTAACCAAATCAAAATAAAATAATCAATATAAATACTTTAAAGTAATATATTCAACTTCTTTAATCTCCCCATAAAATTCAGATAGCTCTTATATTAAATATTAGAGATATTATTTCATATTCTTTACACAACAATAACAACAACAAAGCCTTATCCCACTAGGTGGAGTCGGCTACATAGATCATAAGACGCCATTGTGCTATATCAGTAACCAAATCTTTAGATATATTATTTACTAAAAGATCTCATCTACAATTTTACCGAGTGTAAGTCTGGGTCTCTCTTTTCCTCTCATATATCGATCTATAACCAAGCCATATTTTTAACACAGATTAAATAAAATTGTATCATGAGGCTCTAACTCCAACAAACCATATTTTTAATGGTCTAATTTCTATTTAAATTCTTATTTATCACCTTACTCCTTCAAAGTGCATATAATAATTCCAAACAAGCCTGAGTTTGTAAGCAGATCAGAGAGAGTGGGAGGGGAAATGAAGTCTCACTTGAAGCCTAATTATTAACAACTTAACGAAATAAGTTTTGAATCCTCAATAGGAAAGGCTCACACATGTAATTTCTAAAGAGGTCTTGAACAGTATTGCCTATTATAAAAGGATACCTATACCTAGAGAAAAAAAATAATTAGTTTAACTTGAGGACTTGAAGTGGCGGTGTACATATGGCAGAGTACTAGATTGAAAGGTGTTGGAATCCAATTGAGACGCTTGCTCTTCTCTTAACTACTTGTAAAGGCCTCCCTCACTTCATCTCCCCCTCCCTTCTCCACTTATAAGCACTTCACCACCCAACCTCAATCCTTCTTCTCATTTAAATTTGTGACCAAAAGTATACCTGCTGCATTATCTCAATAAATATATACTTCGGTATAATGGAAGGTGAACATGATGTTATGTAAGGAAATGGGTACTTGTGTTGAATTACATGGCAACAAACGAGCCATGGGTCATGACAATAGTAGTGTCGGTGATTTGTAGTGATTGTGCGTCCAGAGCTGATCATGGGTTGGTGTGTGTGACGTTTCACGCAATATTAATCCAACTTATATAGTTTCATAAGCAAGCTATGGTATTCATAAGTTCCTCATATCTCATGTGGGTTGAACAATCTTTATGAGAAATATTAAGTTTTGAAGGCATAGCATTTGCTTGCCCATAATTTTCTTGCAACGAGATGAAATCAGAGTTTTCTATTGAAAATAAATAATCTCTGTAGGGAAATACTTAATCCACCTTTGGTGGGTTAGGGCTCAAGCCCAATGAGAAATAGGGCTAATATGTAATGCCCATTGAGAATTGAGATTAATATGTAGTTATGGAGAGACTTGGGATAAATAAGTATTTTTCTCTTAATATTTGAAAATGAAAAGTTGTGACTTTTCATACGTTATTTATGGGAGTTGTTTTGCACAGAATAAATTCATAAGATGAAAACAACAAAATAACCCCGTATCATTTTTCCTCTCTTTAAACTCTCTTCCCATCCTTTCTGGTGCATCTGTCGTATAGCAAATCAAGTCCAAATCAGTGCTTCGATTTCGAGTGGGTACCGAACAAGTCAACCGGATTCCAAGTACGCCTGAAATCCTTCAATCACAATACATTAATCCTCCTTTAATTATATGTTATCTAAGATCAATACTTCATTGGATTATCTAAGCTGCCTCAATATTTGCTACCTCCTTGAACCACATCATTTTGGTCACATACAAGAACAATCTGCTCATGGATTTCCTTCATTCGAACTTTAAAGGCATATCGAAAAAGGGTGGATACTAATTTGTTTCTTTTATCTCTTTCTAGTCATTCTCTAAATAAATATGATGCACTTTCTCATACCCTTTGGTATATATCACACATAGAGGGAGGGAGAAAGATGATTGTAACTGTCGCCTATGATGATTGAGCTCCCAACTTTTCGCTTATATTGGAATTTCATACATTTAGGCTACAAGACATTTGGTAAGATCTATCTATTTCAAAGAAAGGCCTTGACTCTTGACTAGTTTAAATCATATAATGGGATAGATTTTGAAATTTTCAAATTTGAGGGTTTTATTTTGTAAATGTGGGGGTTTTTTGTTCGATGCAATCATAGAAGTTCTGGTTAACGACTTTTCCATATAAAAACTTTAATTTTATTAGAAAATGACGAAAGAAATTAATAAATTAAATAATCATAGAGTTGTCTGAGTACAAGTGAGAGAGGGAAAATGTAATTCAGCGTGGAAGATTGGGCTGATAGTGTGCCACTTATCTTGTATGTTCTGATCCTCGGCACATTGCCTGGACTCCTTTTCAGCCCTGAAATTCCTATGCCTCTTTAATATATGAAGGCTCACATGCTTCTTATTAAATCAGTCAATTGAGAATTTATTGATGCATAGGATATTTCTGAGACAAGAATCAATTGTCTTTATTAAATTTTTAATCTAACTCAGCATGCTTTGTTTTATCGTTGTGAGTAGAACCTTTTATTTCATTTCAATTGTTTCTTTTTTACTTTACTTATCGTCACTATAGAATCTGAATTATATTCTCACCATAGGCATATGTAGGGCTGAGCAACGGGAGGGTACGAGCGGCCCGTGGGTCTGCCCGTACCCGTACCCGTTTAACATAAACGGGTATGGGCATGCCCATACCCGTGACGGGCCCTAAATGGGCGGGCCCTAAACGGGCTCGTTATAAGTGGGCGGGTTAAACGGGTATCTGGGCGGCCCGTTTAAGCTTTTCCTTTAAAAAAAAGACCTGCATCATAAACAATAAACAACATACATAATTTACCATCTTCAACTTAATTCCTACATCACACATTCAACATTCATAAACATTCATAATCCAACACAACATTAATCAAACTTCAAAGCTCCAAGTCAAAGTATTTGTAAGTTTCAACTTCTAACATTCAAAATTCAAAAACATTGTAAAGCATTCAATCATCCATCTATTTCAATGTCATCATCGTTGCCTTCGTCGTCGTCGTCGTCATCATCATCATCATCATCCCCCTCCTCATCACCTCCTTCAGTTGCACTTGGAATGTTTGAATTTGGAGTTGCCAACTCTTGCTCTACAAAGATAAGTTATGCTTATCAACATGTAATAATATAAAATAGAACAATATAAATTAAAAGTGATATAGAAATTACCGACAACACTTGTACTCTCATCAACATTATCAACATCAAGATCATTCAATACAGGTTCACCCGTACGTAGCCAATTTTGAGAACATATGATTGCCTCAGCCATCTTAGAAGATAACGAACTTCTAAATGCATCTAATACTCTTCCACCAGTACTAAAAGCAGACTCTGAAGACACTGTAGAAACCGGTGCAACCAACAAGTCACGAGCAATGAGATGTAGAACTTTGTATTTTGAAGCATTCCCCTTCCACCATGCCAGAAGGTCAAATTTTGGGTCATTAAAACCAACTAAACCTTCTTGAAGGTATTCATCAACCTCAGAAAGTTGCTCTACATTCTTACACACCGTGCTTGCAGTGGCTAAAAACTTCATGAATGTAGGATCCATGGCAGACAAAGAGACCATGTCATGTGTATCATCAGGAGCAACTACACTATTTCCACCGATGTCTACTTTATCTATTGGTGATTGAGATTCAGATGCACCATTAGATCTATTTTTTATTGCATACTCATCATATAAGCGGCGCAAAACATTGATAACCATCTTCAATGTGGCATCACGCTTTGTAAAATCAGAAAAAAGCTTTTCAAAGGCAATTTCAACATAAGTAACTTTGCACCTCGGGTCTAATATCACAGCTATGACCAAAAGTGGATTCATCTTCTCCATATCCCCTCAATACTTATCATATTTTGATTGCATCCTTATGGCCATGTCATGCAATAGAGTGTATGAGCTACTTACACTACTTTGAAGACTTGTTTGGATTGCAACTATGTGTTGAAAGCATGTATTTGTTGTCACATAGTTAGAGCCAGAAAACTTTAAAGTCATTGAGTAGAACAACTTCAAAAATACAAGAAACTCTTTTGCAACACTCCAATCATATGCACTAGGGGGTTGAACTTCATTATTAATGGTCTCACCATCAACATCGTCATCAATGTCATAAAGTGAGCTTTGGGTTGAATCAAGTCGAACTTTCTTTTTAAAGTAGTTCTTGTAATCAATATCTTCTTCCTCCATTCTGTTAAAGACTTTGATAAACTTTACAGCACTCTCCAACATAAGATATGTTGAATTCCATCTAATGACAAATACGAAATAATATTAGTAGGAACTATAAGGAAAGTAAATATCAAGACTCCTAATATTATATCATACTCAAGTGACAAATAAAACAAATATATTGGAACATCCATTTACATTACCTAGTAGGACAATCAAAGCACAAAAGACTCTTTGATTCAACTCTCTCTTTTACCGCAAGCTCCTTGAACTTCTTTAGCCTCGCTGGAGAAGATTTAACAAACTTAACGGCATGACGAATGAGCTCAATTGACCTATTCATTTCTTTCAATCCTTCAGAAACAATTAGATTTAGGATGTGAGCAGCACAACGCATATGCATGAACTCGCCGTCAAGCACTAAACCATCCCAACTCCTCAAACGTTTTTTCAAGTATACAACTGCGGAATTATTGGCAGAAGCATTGTCAACGGTGATTGTAAAGACTTTATCAATGCCCCAATTCATTAAGCATGTTTGAATTTGATCTCCAATTGTATCCCCTTGATGGTTTTCAATGATACAGAAGTTCAAAATTCGCTTTTGTAGAGTCCAATCATCATCAATCCAATGTGCAGTCAAACACATATAATTGGCATTCTGTATTGAAGTCCAACAATCTGTAGTAAGGGACACACGGACTTTAGATTTCTTGAAATAATCTTTCAAGCGGCTTGCTTCTTCTATATATAATTTCCAGCAATCTCTACCAATTGTCCACCTTGAGGGAACTTTAAACCTTGGTTCAAACTCATGAATCATCTCTCTAAAGCCTTCCTCCTCAACAACTCGAAAAGGCATTTCATCCTTTATAATGAACTTTGCAATAGACTTTCTGCATCGCTCTTCATTGTACACACCATGAGCCAATGTTTTCCCGGAATCACCAAACAATAATGGTTGTTGCTTGTCTGCATTATTTGGATTTCTTGGACAAGTTGCAAGATGTCGCAACAAAGACTTGGTCCCAGTACTACTTGGGTGACTTTTGTAACTCCGCTTGCAATAGTTGCATTGGGCACGGTGTTCCCCTTTCGTTTCAGAGAGAGGCATCCTAGTAAAATGGTTCCAGGCTTCAGATGTTTGCCTCCTCTTTCTTTTTGTGGGCACTATTTCCTGATTTTTGGTACCCTCTTCTTGTTCTTGATTTGTTATGTTCGTTGGTGTTGGTGTTGGTGTTGGTAATGTTACAAGGGGTTTAACTTCATCGACATTGACATCCTCAGCAAATTTAACTTTCTTTTTCTACCAAATTAAAGACAAGAAGTTAATAAGACAATAACTAAATTAGTAAATTGCAGATTACACAGCACAATGCAGGATCATATTCATAATTGCCGAATGAGCAGTCATTCATAATCACTGATGCAGAGATAAATGCATGATCATAAATTTCATAAATGCAGGAGCAGGATCATAAATTTCAGATTGATTAGCATACCTTTGAGGGATCAGTAACTAGAGTAGATTTCTTCTTCATATTATTGGAGACTTGGAGAGTTGGAGTTGAAGTGAAAGGCCAAAGCTGATAGGGACAGAAGATCACTCAAATGCCAGCAATCTCACACGAATAGATAATCACAAGGAAGAGTAAGCTTCGCATACAATAATTTAGAAAAAACACAAACAAAATCTGATTCAGATTGTTATGGGACTACATTATTGTCTTCAAGCATTATCTTCAAGAGGGATTTGACTGGCTTCATTTAGGAAAATAGAATGAGCTTCGTATACAAAAATCACAGGGAAGTGAAGAACAAAAACGAAACGAAGAAGAAATCTCACAGCCTCGCCGAAATCACAGACCGAATCTCTCAGAACAAAAACACAGAAATTAAAAAAACCAGAGGCACCGACGAACCTGAAGCTAAAGGGCGAAATGTAGGTGAAGATGAAGAATCTTTCAGCTAGGAAAGAGGCAAGCAAACTCGGATCAGAAAGAAGTCAAGGCAAACTCGGATCCAAGCCAAGGCAAACCCGCAATCAGAAATCATTCAATCAGAAAAAATGATTCAAACATCTCGATTACTAATCAGAAGAACAAAGGGTAGAAACAGAAAGAAGAGACTCACCGGAGTCCGAAAACGTGCTCACATGCTCGAAGGAAGGTCGTCTTCGCCGCCGTCAAGGGCGTGAGGAAATGTCGCCATTGTCTCCGGCGAGAGGACGCGAGAGAGGAAGAGGGAAATGGTTGAATGAGAAAGCTCACCTCAGTGTCCGCCGCATCAGTGCCGCTTGCCGCCTACCGCCTGGGAGGAATCTGCTGCCACCGCGAATGTTAGGGTTCCTTTGAAGTTTGAGTGTGTGAGTGTGTGACAGTGAGGCCGAGTGTGTGATAGTGAGAGTGAGGCGAGTGTGAGTGATAGAGTGACTAGTGAGTCTGTGAGTGTATATGTTCTGTGGGCTATGGGCTTTGGCAAAATATATATATATATATGTTTAAACGGGCGGGCACGGGCGGCCCGTGGGTCTGCCTGTGCCCGTACCCGTTTAAAATAAACGGGTATGGGCATGCCCATACCCGTGACGGGCCCCTAACGGGCGGGCCCTAAACGGGGAAATTGCGGGCGGGCTCGGGCGGGTTACGCGGGTTTGGGCCGGTTTGCTCAGCCCTAGGCATATGACCATATATTAGAATAAGGCTCCTAGCCTCTTGTTGCTGTACATATTATCACCTAGTTGCCCAAGATGACATTATTAAGGATTTGAGAGGAAATATTCAATTAGTAACTCTAATACCCGTTTTGCCCAAATCTAAGCGTAAATTTCAATGGCTAGTTCTGTCGAACTCTGTTTCAACATTACACCTTGTTAGTCATACAATCTAAAGCACTTGAATCAACAATGCAGGAGGTATTTTCTCTGCTGGAACATGAAGATAATTAAAAATATTGCCCTTTCAGTAGCTCAGTAGAAGGGGATGATGAAAAATCTTGACATGTCAGCTTTCGAAGTCACCCCACTTGTAGTTTTCTGAAAAAGGCTATTTACTTGTTTTTTCTTCTTCTCAAGTGACAGAACAAATTTGCATCTACAGTGTCAGTGGTCATACCAAACTTCTTTTCTTTTTCTTTCTTTTTACTTCTTCTTCTTCTTCTTCCTTTTTTTTGGGGGTCTACTGTCCAGATTTCGGTTCTAACTTCCAAGTCATAAAGATATAACAGAATATGAGAAGAACCTAATGCAGAGATAGCTGAGATCGATATTCAACTATGAATGGATACTTCAATGTGTTTTCAAAAATTACTCAAAACAACTGAAAAATAAACACACATATGAACTCAACTTGATGTCAATTGTAGGGGCTAATATATGTTTGGATTCTTTTTCCACAAGAAATTCACTTACATAGAGTAAATACTTAATGTAAGAGTGGATAAACGCCCTTCAACATATATAAAACCAGTGGCATAGGCATATCAACTAAATGAAAGTTCCAACTCCTACATAATCCACAAACTGACAACTAAATTATATAAAACTAAGCAACTAGAAATTATGAAAGGCCTAATACGGCAACAAACCTTTGCTATTTAACATAAGCATGAGTTAAACATGGATGTCGTCTAGTAGTACAAGGCTTTCCAGATAATTGAAAATCTCAACACTACGCCTTGGAATATCAAACAAGTTGAATTCACCAATAGTTAGATTGCACAAAACGACTTTTTCTTCAAAATTCTCATAGTCACCTTCATCAAGATATTCAGATTTTTCTTCCACGGTGCAAACAATGTCATTTCTCCAAATAGTCTCAGGCCTAATGATATAGTTGTATGGATTGGGTCTGCTAGTATATACATTGGCCCAACTCCATCTCTCCCTGGATGGATCTGCAGACTCCAACACCCACACATCAATCATATATGATTCAGAATTTTCAACCTTAAGAAAAAACATAGCCAGTTTGTTCTCATAGCTAGTAAGCGCTTTGTAACATGATCTATGAGCAGGAGTCACAGTTGGAAATGGTATCAATGTGATCACTTCGCTTGCTATATCAAATGACACTACCAACTCAAGACATTTTTCGCCGTCTCTATCCAACTTACATCCAAACCAAAAGATAGCTCCATTAAAAGCGAAATGCCTCCGACTGAGTTCATGTAAACCCTCTAAGTCCTTGAGTTCAATTTTTCTCCACCACCCTGTACTTAATGCATAAACTTCCCCTTCAATACCCGGACGTAGAAAACGAGGAAGTCTCACAATCTTGTAATCATTAATGATTGGGCAGAAGCCAAATCCTACAGTACAATAATTCCATGCACGACTGATAAGAGGTTGAGGAATTTGTCTGAACTTTCTAATAGCTGGATTCCACAAACAATAGGAATGTTGAGATTTATATTCGAGAACCACACAAAGTAAGCCATTACAGGGACCGAAATAGACATACCCCGAAAGCAAAGAATCGGTGATATGTGGGTTCTGAAGAAATTCAAGGAATTGCATCTCACGATTGAGCAGACATAGGTGCAAGGGATTACCCTCAGAGATAGTCCAATCGACAGCAAGTAAAGGGTTTTGCTGAGTAGAATGGTGGAAGTGTTTGGAAATGAAGGGAGGGGTTTTGAACAGGTTGTTCCAATATTTACAAACACATTGAAATCGGATTAGGGATTTTACCGGTAGTCGTACAAGAATGTTTGTGATGATTTCTTGGGGAAGACATGTGTTAGAATCTTAAGTTTTGATGAGGACTGACCCTGAGAAAACATAAGTGAAAATTACCTCTGAATTAATCTTATAAAATCTGCCAGGTAACAAATCACCATTGCGAGAAAAAAGATCTATCTCTAATGAATAATGATAACTTAGCAGACCAATAATGTATGAGTATCCTTATCGCTAAGTGTATCTGTATAGCTAATTGAAAGACAGGAATAGCGAGTGAAGACTTAGCAATATCAAGGTTAATATCTATTGCTAAGTCTCCCTCTATCGCTAAGCAAAGGTTCCATCGCTAGAAGTTCATTGAGCTTATAAGTAAATGAAACCAGCAGATAAATGAACTAAGTCCCTAAATCAGTTAGCGATAATAGGTTAAGCTATCGATAACCATAAGTGCTTCAGATAATGATCTTTCAGATAGCTAGTGCCTAAGAGCTAATGAATCAAGAGCTGATATGTTTGCTTGCGCTAAAATGTTTATCTATCGATAATGGGATACCTTGAAGTTCTGAATTCTTTGATAATTGTATCCTTAAAGCTAATAAGCAAATCAAGTATCTAGCGATAGTAGTTTAAGCAATCGATAGAAGAATATATGCTGATATGATGCTCTCTGATCTAAAAGAATATGCTATCGCTAGTTTACATTCCTATATCTTTGGAAGATTATCTGTTCAGCTAACAGTTTAAGTGTAGAGCTCACTCTATAAGGTTAGCGATAACATATCAACTAGCACTAACAAAAAGCTGCCAGAAAGTACTATTTGTACGGATACTCAGAGCGCTGAGTCTGTCTCTCTCTTAGCTCACCCTATGCAAGAAGTAGTTGAAGCTAGAGCAGAAAGTTAAGCCCGATAAAGAAGCTACATTAAATGCCAACGGCTATGAGCTCCCAACGACTAAATTCAAACGGCTTCTTGATTGTTGAATCTAAGGGCAAAATCCGAAGAAGAAGATATAAATACAGAACTCAAGCATTTATTGAGTAGTGACGAAAAACGAGAACATTCACAAGCTCATTCATTACTCTGTATTTATTGTCTTAAAGATTTTATCTGTACTTAAGTGTTTATCAAAATCAGTTCATTTAGTGAACGTATTTATTGAAATCCTCTACTGTTTGAGGTTATTCTGAAAGCTTGGTGCTTTAGAACAGGGATATTACCTTACAGGTAGTAAGGGGGAGTGTTTAGAGATTCTAAAACTCTGTAAAGGTTGACAGGTGAACCTGTGCTCGTAAAACCTGTGGTTAGTGGAACCCAATAGAGTATTGGAGAACTGGACGTAGGCAGTGTTGGCCGAACCAGTATAAATCTTGTGTTGGATTGATTTTTTTTTAAATAGCACAATTCACCCCCCCCTCTTGTGCGATTGCCACTTTCAACATGGTGTCTCCTTCTCCATTAGTTCCTGCTTCATGGTGCTCCACTAATATGAAGGAATCCGGAAGGGCTCGCAAAGAAAGAGGAATGTTAGGGTTATGGTGTGTGGTTCTCCATTAATGGAATAAAGGAAAAGGGAGAGACTATGAGAGAGATAGCGAGGCTGGGTTTGGTAGGAGCATGTGGGTTAATGGGGGAAGAGGGATGGTTGAAATCACTGTTTTGTTGTTTTAGTCATATTATAATTTAGTCTTTATATTTAAGAACATATATCAGAGATTAATCATGTAATGGTTGAAACTATAGAAATTGAGTTGTACTAAATCAAAGTTAAAATAACTGAGTCAAAATTATAATAATTGAATTATAGGTGCATTTTCGTCATCAAAATCCTCAATTAGACTGAAAAAGCAAAACCAATGGGAGGTGGTAATATCCAATCCTAAGGGTGTTCATATATGTCCCATCCTGGCTATCCCACCCCGAAGCACTCCCAAAAATTTTTAGGATGGGACACGAAACAGGGGTGTCCCGTTCAAGTCTAGTCTCAATATATTATATAGAAATATATATTATTTATTAATTTATTTTTTAAATTTATTAATCATATTAGCTTAATTTTTTTATTTCGTTATATTTCTTCTACTTTTTTATTCTTTGTTTTGCTTGAAATATATGATCCATCACTTATCTTTCTTTTTGCACCGTATTTTCATTTGAAATTGCCCTCTTATTCATATTTTTCTAGAGAACTCTTCATATATTTTATTCAATACAATCTACAAATATAATACTTGTTTAAATTCTCGTAAACAAAACATTCTCCTAAATATGAAATATCATAGATTCTCATCCCATCAATATTTTGCTGTGAGCTTGATACAGTTACTTGCTATTAATTTATTATTTTTTTTTGTCAACAACAGCTAAAAAGAATTCACAAAAAAGGTGAAAAAAATTCGAGAATGTCCAATCCTGTCTTGATTCTGTCCCGTTTGTCTCGTTTGGGACCAAGACAAGTTTAGGATGGGACGGGACATGGGAGAGAAATCCTGTTTCGACACCCTTTCTTCTAGACGAGATGGGACAAAGTCGTCCTGTTTCCGTCCCATGAACACCCCTATACAATCCAACGTATGTGGTATTGTCCAATCCCTATCATATACCAAACATTTTAAATGACTCATTCACTATCACTATACCATTCCTACTCTTTCAATCACTACTACAAAAAGAGTTATTTAAACGACCCTATTTAGACCGCATATATGAGATATGGTTTAAAAAATATGTGCGGTGGCATTTTTGTAAATATTATTAACTTTTTACACCGCTTTTTCAATAAATGTGGTCTAAAATATATGAATGATGTCATTTTTGTAAATATTGTTAACTTTGTTTAAACCAATTTTTTATATATGTGGTTTAAAAAATGTAAGCGGTGCCATTTTTGTAAATATTGTGAACTTTGTTTAAACCGTTTCTTATATATATGGTTTAAAAAATATGACCAATGGCAGTTCTATAAGTAAATATTGTAAACTTTTTTTTTGAACTAAAATATTGTAAATTTTTATTAGACTGCATTTTTAATATATATGAGGTGTGAATAAAATATAATCTTTATTTTACCAATTTAAAAAATTAAATATCCATCCCATTTTTCAGAAGTTGGATCGGATGCTACTGATCGTGATCTATCTCTTCTGATTTTCCAGTAACCGTCACCCTGTATCTTCTTCATCAAATCCCCTTTTCATCTAGTCTAATGTATCGATCTCGCCTTCTCCCTTATGTTCTCTTTACTCGTCGAACTTGCCTTCAACTCTATCTTCTCCGTGCTCGTCGCCGCTGGCCACATAAGAATAGCAGTGAGGCGTTCGAAGAAAGACAAGCCCAGATCGCTGCCACCTGTACTTGCTGTTCTCCGTGCTCGTCAGGTGATCTGGGAATGTCTAACTACGATTTTTTGCTTTTTTAATACTCAAGTATACTTGTCATTCTTACGGTTCAATTTCTTCTCAAACGAAGGTGATTAATCCTTACATTGTGCTGTATGTTGTTTTAGTCTCTTTTTTTGTGTCTGTACTTTTAATGTTTTGTCTTAGCCAGTTAGCCTCCATTACCTTTCTGATATATACTAGTTGTAAGCTTCTACTTTGACATGGATGGCATATTTCATGTGGTCATTCACTGCGACTTGTGACTCACCAGTATTGTCACTTTTTCATTTTCATTTGGTAGTTGATTCTCTCTATGCTGTCCCCATCTCTTGCTGCATTAAAAAACTGTGGCAGGTTTCTATGTAAATTAAACCACAACATTGCAATGTTCTGTTAGTTACAAATTTTTTTAAATAACAGTGATATTATGTTTCTAAATAGGGTGATGACGACTTAAGCTTGCCATTTTCACTATGTACCTGAAATTGATAACGCTATACTGTTGGTATCACCCGAATTTCTTTGTGCTTTTTTCCTTCTAATGCAGTTCCCTCAAAGCATTTTCATAAAGTATGCAATTTTTGAGATACATGGATAGACAAATGAAACAATGTCAATTCTATGTACCTAAAATTATGATTTGGATCTCTTTGATATTAATCTAGTCCTCTCAAAGTCAATTCTAATGGATGCTGCAATTCATGAGGTATCTGACATTGTTGGTACTTGGTTGTCAATCTTTCATTCATATAACTAGTTGAAAGAGTTTTGGCATAAAAAAACCTGGTTGAAAGAGTTGCAGGAAAGAAAATGGCATAAAAAATCATAGTTTGTTTAATCCTTAAAAGTCCTCTATAATGTCTAGATCTACCATTCACACCTTTTTTCTATTTTAGTCGTAGTTGCTTGTGAACTTCATTTTTTTACTCACTCTTAAAAAGTCGACCTTAGAGCACTTGGTTTTGAAGTATGAGCACTGTGTTTCATATTATTTATGTTTATAAATCTTGCTTTATTTGAAAGTGAAGTCAAAAAGCATTAAACTTCATTGTTATGTTCTCCTTTTGCAATTCTTGTTGCTTGATTGAAGCCACAGTATTTTGCTTCAACTTCTAACTGTTTGATGTAACACCCCAAATTTTAGAAAAATAAGAAATAAGGAAATATTTGGAATCTTGGGGTATTACTTGATATTTAAATAGTCTTATAAATAAATCTGGAAATTAAAAGCATACCTAGAGAAATTATTTTGGGACAAATTTCGGATTTATTTGTAAGTGAAAATGGTAAATGAAATTACCATTTAAGAGAAAATATAAATTGGGAAATTAAAAAGACAATATCTGCCCCTAGTTGAAAATATCTTCAGTTAAAAAGGGAAGGGCAAGATAGTAAATTATCTGCTAAAAATAAATATCTGATCACTCTTTTACCATACACTACACGTGTCCCATTCTACAAGATTCCATACTCTTCTAGTCATTCTAATTCATTTACTCCCTCTGCTTTTACACACACATATGTATATAAAAAAAAAAAAATACATATATATAATTAATTATACTCTCCCTCTCTCACCGTCTCTCACACACAAAAACACACACACACAAAATCACTCACCATTCTCATTTTCCTCCCTCCGTTCCTTCGACTCTGGCAGCGGCGACGGCGGCTTCGACGGCGGCGAGCGGCGGCCACGTGCAAGGGAAACCGAGCAAGAAAGCTAGAGGAACCTTAGGTAAGCATATTCCCCTCATTTTCTTCTCTTTCTCTCGCGAAATCTGAGCGATTTGGGGGTAGGGGCATTCGAAATTTATGAGGTTTTAGAGCTTCAAAATATATCAAATTGAAGCTGAGGACTTGAACAAGCATAATCTTGGAGCAGATTGAGAGTAGGAAGCTTGATTTGGCCAATTTTTTTAAAGGAAGGCCGGCGGGTACTGTTCACCACGGCAAGAATTTGGGATTTTGGAAGTATTTGTTGCTTTGAAGCTCGATTAGTCTGATGCATGAGTTATTTTAGACATGCTTGTGCCTTGAATGTGGATTATTGAAGCTTAGAGAATTTTTGAAGTTTTTTTTTTCTTCTCCCCTGTTCCTGCGTTTGGTTCGGCCAAGAAGAGAAGAAAATTTATGAAATGATATACACATGAATTGGGAGCTAGAATGGATGTTTAGGCGTATGAATTGATGAATTCTTGACTGATTTGAATTGTTGCTCAATTTCCCTGTGGTTCCTCTGTGCTGGCCGAAGAAGAAAAAAAAGAAGAATGGCTATTGATATATCCTATATTTTGGGGAATGAATTGGAATGGTTTGCTTAGAGCTGACTGTTAGGATGCTATTAAAATATATCATTCTTGTTTCTGTGATGCTTTATTTTGTTCTTCTCTTTGATATATGAATGTGTTAAGCATAAGGAATAGGTGAAACTAGGGAAGTATGGAATTAGAGAATTCTTTGTATTCTTTCCTTGTTTGTTCTGCTGGCCAAAGGAAAAAGAAAAAGAGATAGGATCTTGAGGTTTCAATCCTGGATGTCTCCTACCTGTGAAGTTTTAATTGATTGATTTTGGATTTTGTTTTCCTTATGGCTTCCTTGTTCTGTTCGACCAAAAGAGGAAAAAGGGCCATTGATTTCTTGTTTTGCTTCTGGAAGATGAATTGAATTTGTTTAAATATAGTTGATTAATATTGGGTTTTTAAAGGTGCAATTCTTGCTTATTTGATGCTCTGGCTGATTGGACTTATTGGGACAAATTGGTGTTAAAATGGGAGGTATAAGTGGAATGATTATATTAATCAAATAGGAATTTATTTGAAAGAAGTGGGAAGTTAAAATGTTGTTAGTGTTAGAAAGAAATGCTTATTGATATTATTGATTGAAGTTTCAAGTTAAGGATTGGCAAGTTGGTTGGAAATTAATTTATTGCCTAAGGATTTTCAAAGATTAGGACAAGGTTGTAAAATGAATTTGAAGATTTATAAGTTATAGTAAATGTAAGTCATTTAATTATTAGTTGATGGATAAGAGATGTTAGTTAATTTGGAATAGTAAGCATATTGTTAGGTTTAATGTTTGTGTTGTGTAGATATTAATGGCTACTTGTGAGAATTAATTGTAATTGTATGTGTATTAATTGTATTGTGCTATGTTTGTTAGTAATGGTCTAATTAACCACTAAGCTAGGAATTTAGATTTAATAATATTAGAAATAGCGAGGGGTAGTATGATAGGAATATGAGAGACGCTTAGTTATTATTTCTAAGTTTAGATATTAATATATTATTCTATATTACAAATATTTATAGGACAAGATAGTGGGGTTGAATCTCCAGAGTACGAAGAAGAGAAGGATTACAGGGAAGAGTAATCACCTACCAGGTAGCAGTTTATTTCAGTAACAAATTAAAGTTACATGTATCATTTTATATTTTCTGCTGCATTTAGTTGATAAGTATTTATTCCTCAGTTGGAGTACTCCAGGGTTTAGGGGTTTGGCCACCTCTTTTCCCAACCAGTTAGTTATAGTTTTAAATGCTATAACGAGAAATCCTGCAGGTATAGCCTCCACTCTTAACGAATATATTGTTACTAGTGGTTGGTAGGTGCGGATCGCACACAGATTAATAGGAATAAACTGTCATTATTTGCACTGATTTATAAAATGCATACATGTCAGAATATATATATTCAAGAGAATAAATGTTAATGAGATAAACTGCGTTGAACCATTGCTTTTCAGATAAGCTAGCAGGAGATAGACTTTTTGGGAGAGTAAGGTAAAGTAGAAGAAAGCAGGAATGCCTGCTTGTTAGTGTATTATGATAAATATTTTGGGCCTAGTTGTATATATTGTAAATATGAAAGATAAGCAAAAAGACAAGCATAAGTACATAACTAATGAGCAGTAAGCTGATAGCTGCAGTTAAAGAGGATCGTCGATCGAGATTGTTCCTCTAGTTTATTTTTAAGCCACGCTAATCGTTATTAAGTCTTAGACCGATATTAAGGCAAATCTAGTTAATATTTTAATTGTCTTATAACCACTGGACCTTATAAATAGATTTAAGTATTTTAAATTAGTCCGAAAAGCCCATTCCAACAATAATAAGGTTGGAACATTTTTCCAAAGAAAAAGGTTTAAAATTTTTCATATTTTAGGGCTTTCGGTATTAAAAAGTGGTTATAATTCAATTAAAATACAGTAATATAGTAATAAAAGATAAGGTGTTACATTTGACATGCATGTAAACCTCTCAGTTGAAGGGTATTCCGTTTACATCAGAAATTGGCCCTTTAATGTGACAGCTTCTCAAATGGAGGCATAATTTAAGAAATTTGGACCCATCAAACAAGGAGACATCCAAGTCAGAAATAACAAGGTAGTATATTTAGTGTGACTCGTGTTTTCAAAACTTTCAATTATCGTGTTACACTTCTTTTTCAGACCTAACGATCCTTTATTGGAAACACCTTTTCTTTTTGGGGCATTTGCAGCAACAGGAATACTGTTTTGGGTTTGTTGAACTCCAGTCTTTGAGTTTATTGAGTAGTGCAATTCAGGTAGACTCCTTGTTCATGAGTAGTTTAGATTTCTTTGGTTCTAGAATTTAATTTTGTTGGTTTAGTGGCCATATGTATGCCGGCTACCGTATGGATAGAAACCTTTTGGATCTTTTAAAACCAATATGTACTTTGCAAGCTTTAGGACATGTCTTATTTGTAACTTCACATGTATTGTTTATGGTCACCTTAAGCCTCTGAAAATCCTGGTGGCATTGAATCATAGAAAGTTTATAAGGTCTTGAAGTTTTAATATTATAGGAAGATATGTAAAGTGCAGGATTGCTTTTTCTTTTCCTTGTTATTTTTTGCTTTTATGAACTTAATGAGTGGTTGCATTGTTAGTGGTTTTTATTTTTCTCATTAATTAGTTGGTTGAATGTTAAGAGACCAATCCAGAAGAACCAATAGAAATCTAATTATTTTATTAAGTTCTAGATTTTGGAGATAATATTGTAATTGGTTCTTTGCTAGGATTACTCTTGAGCATTAGAATTTTCTACTTTTAAGCTGTCAAATTGCTTATGTCTTGTGTTGAGTATGATTTATCATGTTTTGGAAAGGCCATGATGTGCTGGTTTATGACTGCCAATTGATAGGTTTTTACCATGACTATTGATATTTTTTTAACTAAAAATTGGCTTGAATAAACTTATCTGAATGGAACAATAGCTAATTCAGCACTGAGGGATCTAGTGGCTTTTATATACGTGATTAATTTGTTAAATCCATGTAGGAATTAGTTTTAGAGTAAAGTCATTCTTGAGTGACATTGATCACTTGATAACTTGTTATATTCTTTAAAATGTGTTTAGGTGACTTGAAATCAAATCTCTGCTAAGTGACTTGATATTTGCTGATTTTTGTTTCCTTATCAAATCAGGTGTTTGATCGAGTTGATCCATTTGCTGAAGGAGATAATGACTACATTCACGATTATTGGAGTAAATTTTAAATTGATCTTCTACAAGAACAGTAAATAGTGAGTTTACATTGTTGGACTCATGTAGGTCTCTGAGTTCATCTTATTGTTGGATTTGTAGGATATTGAATTCACATTGTTGGAAGCATAGTTTTCAAATTGTAGCTAGAAATATTAAATTTTAAGAATGTTATATTTTTATTGAATGTTAGTTTTCTTTCCAACTTGTAAAATGCCAAGGGATAGATTAATTTTTGTGTGTGTGTATATATAAATATAAAAGTAATAATAAAAAATGCATGTAAATTTAGACCGCATAATTGATTATGTGGTTTAAAAATCTCATTTATTTAGACCACATAAGTGATAATACAATTTAAAAAGTATATGGTTTTAGACCGCGTTTTCAAAAAAGCGGTTTAAAAAGTATATGCTTTTAGACCGCTTTTTTATACAGTTTAAAAGAATCATACTTTCTAAACCACCTGTTTCTAGACCGCTCATATAAGTGGTTTAAAAAACCTTTTTTATGCGGTTTAAATTTCATTTTCTGTACTAGTGAATGTTGCGTACTAAATGTGACCTAGGATCACTATTGTATTATAATATTGTTAATCGCTTTTTTACGCTAATTCATTATATATATATTTATGGATAATCAGTCTGCAATACCTTATAGTTTTAACCAATTTTTAATTGGACGAGTAGTTTTTTCTTCTTTTAATCAAGTCCTTATACTATCATTTGTTTTTTAATCAAGTCCTTGTAGTTCTTTTCTTTTTATGTCCTTATATTTTCACAAGATCTCTTATTGGGTCCTTATATTTTTTATCAATCAAATTAATTTTAAATTAATTAAATAAATTACTTTAAAATTATAAATGGTAATGATAAATTTAAACAATCATTACATGATGAAAAAGAGTAAATAATAATTGATTGAACTCCTAAAATGCACTTTATTTCTAAGACAAAAATTCAAATCCAATCAATTAAGCAAATATATCATGATTATGGAAGCCTATCCATCGCATATTGGTTTAAGAACATCATGGCATAACCATAGAGGCGAAGTATGGACATAAAAGATCGAATTGAATGATACATAAACAAAAAAATCTCTTATAAATTACAAGGTACTCCTTTATTTTTATTCAATTAAGAATCTTTTCTTCTTTTGAATTAATAATTAAAGGGATTCATCATTCGAAGGGAGGTAGACTGCTTAAGAATTTCACGTCTCATTTCTTTTATTTTATGTCATAATTGATAATTAGAAATTAGAATTGAATAAATAATTCAGAAAATCAAAATAGAAATACAAAGAAAAATGAATTAATGAAATGTTTCTTGGTCTTTATTGAGAACTTGAATTATCATCAATTATCATCATCATAAAAGCATTACTCCCTCCATTACTTCTCCAACTCATAACTGACACACATGAGAGACCTCTCTAGACAATTTTGCAACCTATAAAAGAGGATGATCAAGATGCTTGGAGGGGGAGGAATTCATTCAGAAAGATACACACGACAACTTCAAAATTCACTCATTTCCTCATCTGGCTCCCAAAAAAAGTTATTCTATAGGACATATGTCTCTTGTAAAAAAGCCTCTCAGCTCTTGTCTCATCTCTGGCTCCTCTCGTTCCAACATCCAGACTACTGTAATATCACCACAAGATGCTCTTCTCACTGCAACATCTCGCTTCTGGTCCTAGCTTCCGGTTTACAGCTTCCGTATTTTCTCTATTCCTGTCACACATTTAAATTTCCCTTCTCATTCTCTCCATATTTCTCAATTTTACATTTTTCTCTATACTTCCTCTTATTTCCTTGTATTTCCACTTAATTCCCATTAATTTTCATCATCCTGGGTCTGTCTCTTAGTTCTTGTATTAAATTAGTGGTTGTTAGTGACCCCTTATTTAACTCTTGTAAGATCAAAGAATCAAAACTATATAAAAATATTTTAAATTTTATCTTTACCATTTTTTGACCACCACATTTTGGCGCTGACCGTAGGGATCCAACAACCTAATTTTTTTCAAAAGTCATTTTCTCCCAATGAGGAGTCTTTGTGATGCACAACAGTCCTTGTGCACAGGAGTGCCCTCACCATATAGGAATGCTCTCGTCGTAGAGGAGTGATATTGTCAAACAGAAGTGATCTCGTCATACAGGAGTGATCTCATCGTAGGAATGTTTCATCATACATGAAAGCTCTTGTCACAGAGTACCCTCGCCATACAAGAATGCTCTTGTCACAGAGGAGTGATCTCGTCAAACAAGAGTGATCTCGTCACAGGAGTGATCTTGTCACAGGAGCGCTCTCGTCACACAGTAGCGCTCTCGTCATACAGGTGTGCTCCCGTCAAACAGGAGTCCAATACCCACAATGTTCCTGTTATAATCCAAGACGCTCCCAGAAAAGACCTAGAAGGCTCCTGGCAGAATCCAAGATACTCCTAGAAAAGAACCAGAAGACTCTTAGCAATAATCAATGACAGACAGGAGTCATACATAAGACGACATATGGCACACACTAGAGATGACTTACTAACTACCAGCAACGAGGTATGTGACGCCTAAATCTTTATTTTCAAATTCATTTTTCCAATTTCTTCATACTTATAAGACTGTAAAGAAAGACATAATGATAAAAGATATAATCATATAAGTGACTAACGCTCTAGGCTATATGGTCCAACTGTGTCTGGATCTTCAAACAAAACAAAATATATACTTTATTCCTTTATGCAAATTCCTTACATAGAGCTTGCTAATTCAAATTTCACAGTATGGGTTCTTATTATTTAAATGTTAAACTTCTTATATATACTTAGGCATTTTTCACAATTGTATCATGTGACATATTTATGAAAATATTATATTCAAACTGAGTTTTCTTTGACATGGCACTTAAAAAAATTTAACGTACAAGACTATAATTAGGTCCTGGATAATAGGAACATCTCACTCTCAGATCCTTTATCCCAAGAACATCTCATTCACAGATCATGTATCACAGAAACATCTCATTCACAGATCCTGTATCACAGAAATTTCTCATTCACAGATCCTGTATCATAGAAATATCTCATTCACAGATCCTGCATTCACAGATCCTGTATCACAGAAACATCTCATTCACAGATCTTGTATCACAAAAACATCTCATTCACAGATGCTGTATCACAGAAACATCTCATTCACAGATCCTACGCCACAGAAACATCTCATTTACACATCCTGTATCACGGAAATTTCTCGTTCACAGATCCTGTATCACAGAAACATTTCATTCATAGATCCTGTATCACAAAAATTTCTCATTCACAGATCTTGTATCACAGAAACATCTCATTCACAGATCCTATATCATGAAATTTTCTCGTTCACGGATCCTGTATCATAAAAACATCTCATTCACAGATCCTGTATTGCAAAAACCTTCCGTTCACAGATCCTGTATAATAGGGACTTCTCGCTTGCAGATCTTGTATCTTAGGAGCCTCTCGTTGATACTCACAGATCATGTATCCCAGGAACCTTTCATTGAGTCTCATAGATCGTGTGTCAGAGTAACATTTAACAAGGCTCATAGTTCTCATATCACATGAACTTTTCCCGAAACCTCACAAGTCACGCATCGCCATAACATTCTGCAGAAGTTCTAGATCTCATATCACGTAAACATATCACAGGAACTTGAAGGTTATGTCTCAAAGGAACTTTTCACAAGAACCTCCAGATCCTATTTCACAAGAACTTCTTGATCCTGTATCACAGAACATTTCTCAGAACTAACGAGTCCTATAAAACAGGAACCTTTCGCAGAAACTTTCTCAACACTAGCAAGTCCTACACAACAGGAACCTTTAGCAAAAGCTTTCTAATCATTAATGGTCCTATATAATAGGAACCGTTCACAGAACCTTTCTCATCGCTAACATGTCCTGGAAAATAGGAACCTTTAATAAAACATTTATCAAACCTAACAGGTTCAACAACATAAACCTCTCACAGCCCTAACAAATCCTGAACAAATAGGATCATTTCGTAGAACTAGGAGGTCTTGTGATAGAGACTTCCCAGGTCTGTCACAACAGGAACCTTTCATAGCGTTTATAGGTCATGCATAACAAGAACCTATCATAGCCCTGATAAGTCCTATGACAAGAACTTTACAAGTCCGATACGACAAGACCCATCACAACACCAAAAAGTCTAATGATAGGAACCTCATAGGTCCTGTACAATAAAAACTTTTCACAGTATTACAACCGACACTCAAGGCCATAAACAAGTCCCATGAAAGGAATCGTTGGCAGCAATGCAGCCACCACTCAAAGCTATAAGCAAGTCCTTTGATGGGAACCTTACAGTTCTTGTAGCAGGAACCTTATGCAACGCAATTTTCCATTATCTAAATTCTTAGACGATATACTTATTCAAACTATGCTGTTATACACTATCACAAATATGAATTAATGCCCCCACCAAGACAATATTTTTGTGAATTTTTTGTTTGCACTAATATCACAGAAGTGACTATGATCACCTCAAAATGGAAGGTCACCTTACAAGGCTGCACATCAAACTCCCGGATTAACAAGAATGTCATGTAAATGGGACGCCGCACAATTCACAAACTAATACTCATGGTAATACAAGAATTGATCGCATGGTCTCATATTTCAATAAAACAAAACACCAGGAAAGTCTCTGTAAACAAATACTCTCAGGACACCCAAAACAAATATAACTCATATAAGTCTTAAATTCTAGAGTTCTAATCACATAATGCAAATTCAAAGGTGCCCAAAAAAGGTCTTCACAGGAGACCCTCGCGGCACATATGAATTTAGAATTCTCAAATGCCAAGAGTGATGACCTTGAGTCAAGTACAGTCATAGTTTCAATGACAACACAGTAATCATATAGTCAATATTGCAACCAAAGAGTTACAAAAAGGCTTATGGGCCAACTATTCATATTTCACAAGAACAGAAAAAACGACGCACATAACTCCTCAAATCCCGACAAAATCCAAGGGGAATGGAGCCCCATTGATACAACATTCACAGGAACAAAACTAAGGAGTCAGAGAGTCATTCTCGACGTCCTACACATTTACATCACCAATCTACACCATGAGCTATTTAGTAGCGGTTTAGAAAACTGCTACTAATTAGTGGCGTCTTTGACTTTGTTACACGCAGTTTCAATAACCGTCAGTAAATGTTTGTCACGGGTGATTTAGTGGCAGAAATACAACCCGCTAGTAACTTATTAGTGGCAGTCTGAACCGCTACTAATCGGCCTTTATAACCGCTACTAATACACGCTTTTTTTATAGTGTGATCGCTTCCTATAAATCAACCTTCTAAAATGTATGCCAACCATTGTTGAACACGCAGAGTGGGGGATTAAATGTATGCCCAAAAAAATTTTCCTTAAATCTAAAAGGTGAGACCAATCCAAATGATCACCTCCATTCAAATTCCTGCCACGTGGCACCAAAGAGAAGCGGTCAGGCTATATTCTAGGAATCACGGACGTGGAGCACCCCTTCTTATTGAGGCCAACGAACACACTCCAATGGGCAAAAGAAGATTGAAATCGCAGCCACAAATTCCCATGACCTTTTCTATATGCATTAATGATCCAGATTCTTTAATAGTTACTCCATCAGTTATCATGAATTATCATCAATTATCATAAAAGCATTACTCCCTCCATTACTTCTCCAACTCATAACTAACACACACGAGAGACCTCTCTGGACAATTTTGCAACCTATAAAAAAGATGATCAAGACGCTTTGAGGGGGAGGAATTCATTCAAAAAGATACGCACGGCAACTTCAAAATTCGCTTTATTTCCTCATCTGGCTCCCAAAAAATTAGTCTTTTGTAGAAAAGCCTCTTAGCTCTTGTCTCATCTCTGGCTCCTCTCGTTCCAACATCCAGACTCCTGTAATATCACCACAAGATGCTCTTCTCACTGCTATATCCCGCTCCTGGTCAAGGCTCCTGGTCTACAACTCTCGTATTTTCTCTATTCATGTCTACACATTTAAATCTCGCTTCTCATTCTCTCCATATTTCTCAGTTTTACATTTTTCTTTGTATCTCCACTTAATTCCCTGTAATTTTCATCATCTCGGATCCGTCTCTTAGTCCTTGTATTAAATTAGTTGTTGTTGGTGACCCCTTATTTAACTCTTGTAAGATCAAAGAATCGAAACTATATAAAAATATTTTAAATTTTATCTTTACCATTTTTTGACCAGCACAACCCTCATGAAAGCACTTCTATACAAAGTGCAAATTCCAATTAGAACAAACATTTGTTACGAGTTACGGTCCACAATGACACATTACTACAAAACTTCAACGTTGTCAAGTACTTTATTAGCCTAGCACCTAGAAGCGTTATTATAGTTGTAATGTTTAAGAAATAAGGCTTGGTTGGCTACAACCAACACCAAAAGGAGCATACTTGTACATGCATTCAAACCACATTATCCAAGAATATGTAAAACATATATTAGGAGAAGTTAATTGTTACTTAAATACATTGTACATTTAAATCTAGGTAGTCCCCAAACATAAAAAATTATCTTATCCTAAAATTTATTATTTTCCGCTTTTTTTAGTATTCCAATTTTTGAATTTTGAATGGTTGATCTAAATTTTATAAATAGGTACTCCGTCTATCCCTAAATATAAGCTTCACTTTTTGTAAATAGGTGTATCCCAAAATATAAGCTTCACTTTTTATTTATCTCAGCATTTATTGTGTTTTTTTTTCTTTCAGTTTTGTCCTTTGTCTATCTTTTCCCCATACATTCTCATTTATATTTATTACATCTTATTTTTCCATATTCTCTCTCATTTTCTCCTCTCCACACATTCTCTTTCATCTTTCATAATAAGCGTGCAATAAGAAAACAAGTTATATTTCTGTCATAATTATTGCTTCTAACTATTTTTTTAGTTTTCTTGATAAACGCAAAGTAGTTATTTAAAGCTTATAATAAAGGGTAGAGGGAGTACTTATTATGAAAGTGTTCAAAGGATAGACTACAATTTCAATTAAGCCATTATGTTTGTTTTTATTTGTAGAATCTAATGGTTATAGCTGCATATGAATTATATGTACTGAAGGAATATTAAAGGAGATGGAGAAGAACATACCCAACAAATCCATATTCGGATATGGGTTAAACCTCTGGAGCTACATGAGATGGTTCTCAAAAAAGTCATGCAAAATTTTATACTAGTTCGGACTACAGGAAAACCAGAGTCCAAATGATGTGGTACAGCAGAGCACCATACAAGAAAGAATAGAGAGAGTAAAAGAGTTGGAAAACTCAATAGGTGCTCAAAACTAAAGGGAAGGCCTACTATTTATAGTAGAGGGCCGGGGATATTTTGGGAATACAAAATATCTACAATCACATTAGTATAGAGAATATCTCAACCTCTCATTTGACTTCGTTATAAAAAATATAAACAAAAGTATTTATATTCATTTTATAACTGGTGATCGATTATTTAAATAATATAAATCAAATGTATTAATTTAATTAATTTATTTAAATATGTAACTAACTCATGGTTGAGTTAGCAATCCACACCTTTCTCATTTGACCAAAATTCCAACATCTCCCACTCATATTTCCCAAGTATCATACCTTTCTTGCTTCATACTTTTTGCCTATCGTGTCTGTGTGGGCATGACGTCCTTGATTCGAGTGATTGTGTACTAGAAGTCCTTTATACAGAATCAACACACATGGATACCCTAATTGTACCTACAAGTAATATGCAAATTGAATCGAAAGCCCAAATTTACCGAAACACATCATACATGGCATATCTAATGCCTCACGAGTTGATTCTAGATTAACTCAGATTGCCTCCTTTTGTGTGTCGTATCCACACTTACAAGTTACTTAGCTAACAAGTAAGGGATCGATCACAGACACTATCACAAGTGTGTACTTCAGGATAAGTCTTCCTTTCCACTATACATCAGTGAGGGTTGGCTTGGTCGCTTTCCTAGTATTTGACCTATTAGGTCGAATCATTCATGACCATATGGTGCAAACTGAAGTAGCTATTGCCAAGTCAATCCATAATGATGTTGTCAAAGCATAAGGGCATCACGAAAGGTTCGTTTCCTTTATGGGACTCACACCTTGATGAAACAGGGATCTTCCATCTACATCCCCTTTTTGCGGATATAAGTATTCATAAGCACATGTAGTATAAATTGTATATAACGGTGTTAATCTTAGCTTGTAAGAGTATGTGTCGATTTTAATCTATTAACACCCTGTAGATTTAAGTTCCAAGTAAGCACAGTACCTAAACCAAAACTCTTCAAATCAAAGTTCATCATGATGTCTTTGGAGAAGAGTTTTCTGTCTGGCTACAGGTTTCATGGGTCACATATGTCCATGCTTCAATCTTTCTCATGTAAAAATCTAGACGAATGGTAAGAATGCCACCATCAACCCTAAACCAAAAAAAAAACTCACCACAACTAGCAAAACTAAGATCGAGGACACACACCATAGAAAAAAAACTACAAAACATCAATCAATCGGCAAAATGCCAAATCAAGAAACCTACATATAGAACAAAACAGAGAATACAAAGGGACCAAATTAAAAGGTAAAAAATAAACAAAAAAAGGCCAGCTCATCTTATCACAGATAAAAGAGAAAATTAATGTCGTTATACACAATAAGACCGAAACTGTTAGAATCTTAAGTAAAACTCTGTAAAGGTTGGCAGGTGAACCTGTGTTGTAAAACCTGTGGTTAGTGGAACCCAACGACGAGTTGGAGAACTGGACATAGGCGGTGTTGGCCGAACCAGTATAAAGATTGTGTTGCATTATTTAGTTTTTAATTTTCGGAAGCACAATTCACCCCCCTCTTATGCGATTGCCATTCTCATTTGGTATCACAGCGGGTCTTCTCTGTTTGATTCCAACGAATCTGAGAAGTAAAGATCATAATGGCATTACTTGAAAATATTCTACCTGAGGGAAGCTCCATTAACAAACCTCCTGGCTTTGATGGGAAGCATTACACCTTCTGGAAACTTAAGATGAAGATCTACATCAAAGCAAATGGGTACAAACTATAGAAGATCATCGAAGAAGGAGATATCGTGCCTAAAGACACCTTGGGCATTCCAAAGGCTGAGAATGAATTTACAGATGAGGATATTGCTAATCTAGAGTTGAACAGCAAAGCAGTTCTCATGATCCAAAGTGCTCTCAGTCAAACTGAGTTCTTCAAAGTGAGCCATTTGGACACTGCTAAAGAAATGTGGGAAGCTCTACAGATTGCTCACGAGGGAACCACTGGAGTAAAGGATAGACACATTGAAATGCTAGTTGAAGAGTTCCACAAGTTCAAAATGACTGAAGGAGAAAAGATAAGAGACCTGGAGATCATATTCACTCATCTCATCAATAATCTTGCTGCTCTTGGAAGGAAAATTATAGAGAAAGAGCAAGTCAATAAGATTCTGAAAGTTCGAAAAGGAGATTGGCTCATGAAGGTCACTGCCATACAAGAAATGCAAGGAGAATTAACTAAGTCTATCACAGCCCTATTTGGCAGCCTTGCAGAATATGAGCCAACCTTGATAGCCCAAAGGGAAACTCAAGGAAATTCCAAAAAGAAGTCTCTTGCTCTTGCTGTATCTGAGAAAGACGAAATTGATGATGATAATGAAGATGAAGATCTTGATGATGAGGACATGGCTTTCATGGCCAGAAAGTTTAAAAAGTTCTTCAGAAGAAGAGGAAGATTCCAGAGAAGTGGTTCTAGCTTCAAGGACTCTCAGAAGGACAAAGCTCCTGTGTGCTTTGAATGCAAGAAGCCAAGTCACTTCAAAGATGAGTGTCCAAGTCTTCAAAGATTAAAGGAAAAGGAGAAAAAGAAGAAGACTTTGGAAAGAAGAAAGCTTATGTGTCATCCATCTGGGGTGATAGTTCTGATGAAGAAGGTAGCGATAGCGAAGAGTGTGCCAACCTCTGCCTAGTTGCTCGAGAAGAGCAAAATGACTCTGAGGTATCTGATTCTGAACCTTCTCATTCTGAACTTCAAAGCTTGTATGATGAAATGCACATTGAATTAATGAAACTTGCTAAAGAAGTTGTCAGGTTAAGAAAAGAAAACAAGAAACTTCAGAAAAATTCTTCTCCTCAAAAAGTTTCTTCTTCACTATCAAAAGAAGATGAGCTATCGCAAGCTCCCAGAGATGAGCCTTCGATAGCTGAGCCTCTATCGATAGCAACTCCTTCAAATTCTGAAAATTGTCCTAACTGTGAAAAATTGTTGAAGGAAAAAGAAAAGCTTTCAAATGTTTTAGAAAAATTTACGAAAGGCTCAGAGACGTTAAATGTAATTTTAAATAACCAAAAGGTTTTTAGAGACAGAACTGGTATTGGTTATGAGCCTAAGCAAAAATTTTCAAAGAAATGGGTTGAACCCAAGGTGAAGACATATATGAAATATTTTAGAAAATCCTCTGAATATTCTTCACCATATAGTTTTTGCAATTATTGTAACAAGAAGGGCCATACACAGTCTACTTGCAATCACAGAAAATATGGAGTTAGTAGCTCTTATAAGTGGGTTCCTAAAGGAACTCATGTGCCTAAGGTTTTTACAAACTTAGAGCACAAGACTAACCCTAAAGGACCCAAGAAAGTTTGGGTACCTAAATCTGTTTAGTTTGTACAGGTGTGTCTTAAAGCATCCAACAAAGGAAAATGGTATATTGATAGTAAATGCTCGAGGCATATGACTGGTGACAAGGACAAAATCAACAATCTAGTGATAAAGGATGGAGCCAAAGTTAGTTTTGGTGGAAACCAAAGTGGAAAGATCACTGGAGTTGGTGAAGTTGGTCCAGTCAAGGATGTTTACCTAGTAGATGGTCTTTGCCACAACTTGTTGAGTGTTAGCCAAAGTACAGATCATGGTAACTGGGTAATTTTTGATTCTAATGAATGTCTTATTGTTGATAAAAATGATTTAGATATAAATAAATCTAATCTCAAGTGTAAGATAAAAGCAAACATAAATGGAAATTTATACACTTTGGATTTATGCCAACAACTTGAAGAAAAATGTTTTATTTCAAATGATGAAACTTGTTGGTTATTGCATAAGAGACTAGCTCATGTGAACTTCACTCAACTTGATAAGCTAGTCAAAAGAGAGCTAGTTATAAGCATTCCTAGCTTTAGGACTAAACATGATTTAATCTGTGAATCTTGTCAAAGAGGTAAACAAACAAAGTCCTCTTTTAAAATTAAGAAGGCAGTCTCCACAAACAGACCATTGGAACTAATCCACATGGATTTAGTTGGGCCAGCAAGAGTGAAAAGTCTAGGTGGAAGTCTATACACCCTTGTAGTCGTGGATGACTATTCAAGATTTACTTGGACTATGTTTCTTTCCTCTAAACATGAAACTTTTGATGCCTTTTGTGTGCTTGCTAAGAAATTACAGAATGAAAAAGGCACAAAGATTGTAGCAATCAGGACTGATCATGGTGGAAAATTTGAGAACAAAGAGTTCATGGAGCTATGTGATAAAAATGGGATTGAACACAACTTCTCTGCCCCTCGTACTCCTCAACAAAATGGTGTTGTAGAGAGAAAGAACAGAGTGCTCACAGAAATGGCAAGAAGCATGCTGAACGAGAAACAAGTGCCTCAAATATTTTGGGCAGATGCAATGAGCACAGCTTGCTACATCTCAAATAGAGCCAATATCAGAAAGGGGATGGAGAAGACTCCATATGAGCTCTACAAGGGAAGGAAGCCCAATATCAGTCACCTGAGAATTTTTGGATCAAAATGCTACATTCACAACAACAGAAAGGTAAACTTAGGTAAATTCGATCCTAAATTTGACATTGGCATATTCATAGGCTATTCAAATAGAAGTAAAGCATATAGAGTCTATAATAAAAGAAATCAAACTGTTGAAGAGTCTATGCATGTAGTATTTGATGAAACACCTCGAGAAAAACAACAATCTGTTGATGAGGATGAAGATTTTTCAAGGTTTTTAAAACAGTCTCTATCGATAGCACCTTAGCCATCGATAGCAAATCCTGGAAATGATACTGAAAATGATCAGGATGAAACTAAAGATGATCTTGATGAAGCTAATGAGCCTCAATCTTCCATAAGACATCTTAAGAATCATCCTCCTGAACAGATTATTGGAGAAATTTCAAAAGGAGTTAGAACCAGAAGGCAACTACAAAATGAAATAGAATTTTATTGCTTTCTTTCTCAAATTGAACCAACTTGCGTTGATGAAGCTCTTGCTGAATGTGACTGGATAGTTGCAATGCAGGAAGAACTTAATCAATTCAAAAGAAATCAAGTTTGGGATTTAGTACCTAGACCAAGAAATCATCCTATTATTGGTACTAAATGGGTTTTCAAAAACAAACTTGATGAAGTTGGACAAATTGTCAAAAATAAAGCCAGATTAGTTGCCAAAGGATATAACTAAGAAGAAGGCATTGATTATAAAGAAACTTTTGCTCCAGTTGCAAGACTTGAAGCAATAAGAATTCTTCTAGCTTTTGCATCCATAAAAAATATTAAACTTTATCAAATGGATGTTAAGAGTGCTTTTCTTAATGGATATATTAAAGAAGAGGTATATGTAGAGCAACCTCCTAGTTTTGAAGAAAAGTCTAAGCCTGACTATGTTTTCAAACTTAAAAAGGCTCTTTATGGTCTCAAACAAGCACCTAGAGCTTGGTATGAGAGACTTAGTACTTTTCTGCTTGATAAAGGATTTTCTAGAGGAAAATCAGATACTATTTTGTTTATCATGCGTAAAAATAATCACATGCTCATCGTTCAAATTTATGTTGATGATATTATTTTTGGTGCAACTAATGAAAAGCTCTGTGAAGATTTTGCTAAGACAATGCAGGGAGAGTTTGAAATGTCTATAATGGGAGAATTAACATTCTTCTTAGGCCTGTAGATAAAGCAAAAGAAGGATGGCATCTTCATCTCCCAAACCAAATATTGTACAGAAATTCTCAACAAATTTGGGATGGATCTATCTAAAGAAGACGACACTCCCATGAGTGCCTCTGCCAAGTTAGATGCTGATGCACAGGGCAAAGTAGTGAATCAATCACATTATAGAGGAATTATTGGTTCTTTACTTTACTTAACTTCTAGTAGGCTTGACATTCAATTTAGTGTAGGCATGTGTGCTAGATATCAAGCAAATCCTAAAGAATCTCATTTATCAAATGTAAAAAGGATTTTGTGTTATTTACAAGGGACTCCAGAGCTTGGGCTGTGGTATCCCAAGGGAACTCAAGAGTACCTTCTTGCTTATACTGACTCTGACCATGCAGGTTATAAAACATACATATAGAAAAAGTACAAGTGGTCAATGTCAATTCCTTGGTCGCTGTTTAGTCTCTTGGGCAAGCAAGAAGCAAAATTGTGTCTCTCTATCATCCACAGAGGCTGAATACATCGCAGCAGCAAGTTGTTGTACTCAAGTCTTATGGCTTAAGCATCAACTAAGAGATCTGGGCTTGGAATTCCCAGAAGTACCCATTCTCTGTGACAACACCAGCACAATAAGCTTGGCCAAAAATCCAGTTCAACATTCCAGAACCAAGCATATTGATGTGAGACATCACTTCTTGAGGGATCATATTCAGAAGAAGGATGTCAAGGTGGAGTTTATATCAACTCATTTACAACTTGCTGATATATTCACCAAGCCTCTTGAGTCAGATCAATTCATCTATATCAGAAGAGAGCTAGGAATGGTAAATCCAAATGAGTTGTAAATATTTTTGACTTAATTCTTGATTTATTTTCATGTTATTCATATGAATTATCGCTAACTTAGGCATCAGAGTGCCAAATCTTAAGTTTTTACAGGACTGACCCATCAATAGTGAGTCCCACTATCGCTAGTTGTATGCAGAACAAAAGCCTAAAGTCTGAGTCAAGATTGCCATCGCTAGCTAAATGCATTATCGATAGCAAAGTCAGCTATCGATAGATGAAACTTGGAAGGAGTGAGTGAAAAGCCTAATTCACTTATTCAGCGTGGGATCATGCCTGCTAACGATAGCAGATCTTACTAGCGATATCAAGTCACTTAAAAAGTTCAGAATGCGACACGTTTAGCGAAGTATTCGTCATTGATGGTAATCTCTGAAACTTATAAAATTAGGTCATTTGCATTCTGCATTCAATATTCATCTCCATTTTCTCTTATACTCCAAACCTCTCTGAGCATTCAAGCCTTCTCTCTCACTCAAAACCTTAAACCCTAAAAATGGCCAGAACCAAAGTTCCAAATGTGAGTGATGTTGAGGCAACCTCTAGCGCTAAACCCTCGTCTCAATCCGCTAGCAAGAGGTCCAGAACCCAGAAAGGTGTATCATTCTCAAAAGAGGTAGTTGAATCAGGTCAGAAGCGTCAAAAGCGAACTGCCACAGATCTGCCTTACGCATCAGAACCTCTTGCAGCTCCCAGCGCCTTCTTTGCGGAGAAAGGAACCCTAGATAGGGTTGCAGTTTGGGTGGACCTTGAATATTTCAAGCAAAATGGTTTCTATTTGGATGCTTGGCTTCTACCTTACAAGAGCTGGCTCAGCATTCAGAATGACTACAATGAGGAAGTGCTGAGGTCATTTTACTCAACCATGAAAGCCAAGCCAGAGTATAAGAAATCGAAGCTGGTAAATATAGTGTTTGAGGCTTCTGTGAGAGGAAGGGGGATTTCTTTTGACTGGTTGTTTATCAAGAAGACTTTAGGGATATTTGAAGCAGAATACAACAAGTGGTATTCCCCTGAGCCCTACTCCAAGTAGGATCTTGAAGAGATTTATGAAACCTCCTCCAACAAGCCTGCCAGCATGCCTGTGGTCAACAGAATACTACATTATGTGTATACCAGAATCATGACTCACAAGGCAGGGAACTTCAGCAGCTTTCCCCAGATAGACAACCCCTGGCTGCCCAACCTGATATCAAAAGTTCCTTTAAATCCAGGGCAATTGGTATCAATGGAGCTTCACAGATTCTTATCTGACAAGTCTGCCAAAGCTCCTCTCCCATATCCTCAGCTAATATCATTCATCCTGGAGTTCTCAAAGATTAAATCCACAGGGGATGCAGACAATAAGAAATGCAAGCAGCTGACCACCACCACCCTTAAGAAAATGAGGATTCTGTTGGATGATGCTGGTGCTGCCTCTACCTCAAAATCTCAAGCTTCTCGTACTGTCTCTTCAAAAGCCCACACTGCCTCTGCACCTCCAGAAGAAGAAGTTCAGTCACAGAGAGCTCCTCCACCTCCTCGTGCAACTCCAAAGCCCGCCTCATTCTCTCGAGAAGCAGTGGAAGAACTCATCTTCAGAATCTCAGCTGAATTCACCTTGGCTCTGGAAGCTCAGAAAGCAGAGCTAATGAAGCCAATTTTGGAGCTCAAGGAACAAGTGAAGAACTTGGAATAAAGCCTCTACGTTGTTCCTGAAAATGTCAGACAAAGAGCAGCTGACCCCCCTCTGAAGGTACTTCATCACATCATCATTCCCCAAATCACTCTTCTACTCCTTCTTCTTCTCCCAGTCCACCAAATTACCCTCTCTGTTTTCAATCACCCTCTCATTCCTCTCCCCAACACTCACCTTCAACCCCTACTAGTCCTTCCCTTCATCTCTCTCATTATCCATCTCCTCCCACCTTCAAACATCCTAGACCTTCCCCTAGCGATAGCCCCCGTTCCCACACCAAAACAACTACACCTCCACCTTTACCACAAACCAAACAGCCAACACCTCCAGACACTTCTACTGCTAACCCTTTCCCTAGCGCTAGCCCACAAACACACGCCTCACCCTCCTCACAAACCAAAGTCCCAACACCACAAGCAACCCCTATCGCTAGCCTCTTCCCTAGCGATAGCACCCATACTTTACCACCAATACAGCCAACCTCTATCGCTACCACCACTACAAGCCCTCCTACTCCTCCCATCTCTTCCCAAACTCCTGACCAACCCTCTTCACCTACCCCTGCCCATGATGATGACAAAAAGGGGGAGAAACACATGTAGAAAAATGTGGAGCAAATTCTGAAAGATCCCATGATAGCAGAAGAAGCTGAGAAAGTAATCATAGAAATTGCACGCTGCTACATGAAATCAGAGGAGCACAGAACCCCTCATCTTCCTCCAGAAAAGGCTCAATCTCCTCCAGAAAAGAGAAAGAGGAAAGCTACAGCTGAAAGCTTAAAAGGGAAAAGGACCAAGAGAAAAGCAAGGAAAGATATATCCTTCAAGGTCACTCCTAAGGCTCCCTCGAAAGCTACAGCTAGAGCTCCAAGGATAAAAATGACAGCTCCGAAGCCAAAGGCCAAAGCATCTGAAAAGCTATCTCTTCCTCCAGAACTGTCAAAAGAAGACAAGAAAGTCATAGCTGAGATCTTAAGGTAAGATAAGAAAGAAGCAGCTAAAGCCAAGAGGGCAGCTGCTAGGGCAGATAAGAAAGCAATTACAGCACTCTTAAGGCAAGACAAGGAGGAAGCCAAAAGGAAAGAATTAGAGGATACTTTAGCAAAAGAAAAATCTGCTAAGGATAAGATGGCTGCATGAAAGGCTGCTTATGAAGCTAGAAAGGCTAATTTGGCTGCATGGAAGGCGAAATATGAGGAACAGAAAAAGGCTGAAGCAAAAAAGAAGGAGATTGGTAAAGGCAAGAAACCCTGGGTCTACAAGAGAAGATTTCGGAAATCCAAGGGTGGCTCTTCAGGTATTTCCATCAGAGAACTTGTTCAGAAAACTGAAGAAGAAAGAGCTAAGGGTGGCCCCAAGAGCATTGACGAAGAGAAATTCTTCTACTCAGACTCTGAGCTATCTGACTATCCTGACAAAGGGTACTTTGCCACAGCCTCTGGAGAGAATTTTAACAATGATTACACCCTAACTTTTAGAAATTTCTCTAAATACCAATCATACTTAACTAGTCATGACATTTCTGATTTTAACTTTGATTTTGAAATTTCTTTTGAAAGGCCAACTTATGAATATGAACTTGAAAGCTCTGACTCTGATAAGTCAGAATAAAAATGTACACTTTTCATCTCAATTTTTTGCTCTGAACATACTTATATTATATGCTCTGTACATGCATTTTATGTTCTGATATATGCTTATGCTGATATATGTTTATGCTCTGAACGTGCTTTAATGAATATGGTTTACTTATGTTTTGTCATCATCAAAAAGGGGGAGAATGTTAGAATCTTAAGTTTTGAGGAGGACTGGCCCCCATAGAAAACATAAGTAAATAGAGTGTAAGTTACCTTTGAATTAAATAAGTAAAATCTGATAGGTAACAGATGACTATCGCTAGAGCTAAAGTCTATCGCAAATGAAAAGCCCAACAATAGCTGATGGAAACTTAGCTGAAAATCTAAAGTAAATATTTCTATAGCTAAGTGTATCCCTATCGCTAATAGACAACGAACCATAGCAAATGAAGACTTAAAAATAACAAAGTTAATATCTATCGCTAAGTCCTTCACTATCGCTAAGAAATTTCCCATCGCTAGACTCTGTCTCTATCGCTAAAGCCCTCAGATAACATGAATAAATACTTAAGAGGAAGAATGTTAGATCAGTTAACATAGTTAGCTAGCGATAACAGATTTAGCTATCGATAACAGAATACCTGAAATAACTTAAAATATTCAGATAGCTCAATATCCTTAAGCTAATGAGCAAACAAGTAATTAGCAATAATGGGATTAGCTTTCGATAGAAGAATGCTTATTAAGATGACATAGCTAGTACGCTGAACATTGAACTAAAAGAATATGCTAGCGATAATGCTCATGTCTATCGATAGAGAATACTCTGAAATTCCTTAGAAAGTGTCTCTATCTCTTTGAGCTAATGAAATGCAATATCGATAACATCCACTGCATGAATACTTGTTTAGCTAACAGCTCAAGTGCAGGAATTATGCTATGCAGTTAGCGATAGCAAAGCATGCTAGCGCTAATGAAAAATCTGCTATGCAAGTACAGTTGGTACAGATGCTCAGAACGCTCAGTCTACATCTCTCTTAGCTCACCCTACGCAAGAGCAGTTGAAGCCAGAGCAGAAAGTTAACCTCGATGAAGAAACTGCATTAATTGCCAACGGCTATGTGCTCTCAACGACCATATTCAAATGGCATCATGAAGATGAACGAAATGGCAAATCTTAGAAGAGATATAAATACAGAACTTGAGCATTTATGAAGAACTGACGAAAAATAAAGAATATTCACGAACACATTCATTGCTCTCTGATTTTTGTATTTATTGTTCTTAGTGATTTTACTTGTACTTAAGTGATTATCATAATCTGTTCATTAAGTGAACTTTATTTTTGAAATCCTCTACTGTTTGAGGTTGTTCTAAAGCTTGGTGCTTTAAGAACAGGGTAGTAACCTTACAGGTAGTAAGGGGGAGTGTTTAGAGGGATTCTAAAACTCTGTAAAGGTTGGCAGGTGAACCTGTGTTGTAAAACCTGTGGTTAGTGGAACCCAACGAGGAGTTGGAGAACTGGACATAGGCAGTGTTGGCCGAACCAGTATAAAGATTGTGTTGCATTATTTAGTTTTTAATTTTCGGAAGCACAATTCACCCCCTCTTGTGCAATTGCCATTCTCAGAAACCATAATGGAAATACCACGGAAATCATCAAACTAACGCCATCACTATGCGTAATATAGGTTTTATAGATAATTAAAGTTGTGGGAAAATTACTATAAGGTCATGAGGTTGAGATTTAATTACTCAAAAGTCCTATAACAACTCAAGAGCATACAACAGCAAATCTCAATTAAAAAATGAAAATGAGTTTATGTCATGCACTTGTCATTGTCATGGGATATTTTGGTAATTAAATTCATTTCATGAGATCACATAATAATTTTTTCTTGATTTTATGCATGGGATTTCTAAGTAAATTTTTTTGGGACAAAACTTACATCCAATTAGTTATATTCTGAGTACCTAGTTATTTAATAAGTAAATGTCACCTTCACAATATAATAAGTTACTCCTTTCAGTCCTAAATATAGGACCTATTTAGGAGTTGATCTTGATCATAAATATAGGACATAATTCTAATTTTTGTCAACTTCTTCCCAAATTATCCCTATTGGTGTTACTCTAACAATAATAAACGCTAAATACTCCTAAGGTCCTAAATGTTTGACCTGATTTGGGAGTGAAATTTGGTCTGTAAAATATTGTTACATTTATCTCTTTTATTTATCATTTTTAAAAACTAATTTCTATAACTTATCATCTGATATATAATCTAATAATACACATAAATATTTTCAACAGATAATGACATATACATTATAATTAAGCAATTTATTTAATTACCTTAATATGTCCCACGTTAAAAATTAGGGTAAAGGGTTAAAAATGACCCTGTACTTATGCCCCATATGCACCCAACACCTCATACTATTTTTTGACTCAAAATTATCCTCCTACTTTCAAACTTGGCCCAATAATACCTCTCCGTCCAAATTGTCTAAACGTCCGTCACTTTTTAAAAGGGTGGGTCCCACGTTTGATCACCACTGGATGCTTGTACATTCGCCTCTCATGCACCTTTTTTTTATCATAATTCATAACCTCTCATGCACGTTCTGGGCAATACTTTTGTGCACTTCATATTATTCACTATCAGGTAGGACCCAAAATATTCACACCACTGGTAATTATGTATTTATAGTATGTACATAATTTCTTATAAATCAGGGAATAGATATAAATTAATTTAGGTAATTATGTATTTATTATAAATAAATACTCCCTCGGTCCCTATATATAAGAGCCAAAAATTTGAATGGTTTTGTCCCTTTTATAAGAGCCTGTCCAAATTTGTCAAAGCATTTAATGAATTTTTTCCCACTTTATCAATCATTATTCTCTCTATTTACATTCTCTTTCATATTCATTTATAACACTATTATCACATTTCTCTCTTTTATACACTCAATCATAAATAAGGGCAAACTTGAGAAAACAAAATTATTTCAAACACATTTATCTCTCTCAACTACTTCCTTAATATGTGTGATTTCACATCTTTGACTCTTATAATAAGGGACGGAGGGAGTATTAGAATTAGGGTCAGATTGTGGGTGAGATATTAATTGTATTTATTGTAAATAAATATTAGGATTAGGGTCAATTGTGGGTGAGATATTAATTGTATTTATGGTAAATAAATATTAGGATTAGGGTCAGATTGTTAGAGACAATCGTGGGTGAGATATTAATTGTATTTATGGTAAATAAATATTAGGATTAGGGTCAGATTGTTAGAGATAATTGTGGGTGAGATATTAATTGTATTTATGGTAAATAAATATTAGGATTAGGGTTAGATTGTTAGAGATAATTGTGGGTGAGATATTAATTGTATTTATCCTAAATAAATATTAGGATTAGGGTCTTATTTTTTTACTCCCTCTCACCCACAATCTAACCCTAATCCTAATACTCCCTCCATCCCTTATTATAAGAGTCAAAGTGGAAAAAAATTCATTAAATGCTTTGACAAATTTGGACAGGCTCTTATAAAAGAGACAAAACCATTCAAATTTTTTGTTCTTATATATAGGGACTGAGGGAGTATTTATTTACAATAAATACATAATTACCTAAATTAATTTATATCTATTCCCTGATTTATAAGAAATTATGTACATACCATAAATACGTAATTACCAGTGGCGTGAATATTTTGGGACCTACCCGATAGTGATTAATATGAAGTGTACAAAAGTATTGCCCAAAACGTGCATGAGAGGTTATGAATTATGATAAAAAAAAGGTACATGAGAGGCGAATGTACAAGCATCCAGTGGTGATCAAACGTGGGACCCACCCTTTTAAAAAGTGACGGACGTTTGGACAATTTGGACGGAGAGATATTATTGGGCGAAGTTTGAAAGTAGGAGGATAATTTTGAGTCAAAAAATAGTAGGAGGTGTTGGGTGCACATGGGGCATAAGTACAGGGTCATTTTCGACCCTTTACCCTAAAAATTAAAGCCTAAGGTGGTAAGTATAATAATTAGTGATGTCCGTACGTTGTATTTGTGTTGCACAACACTTGTACTCCTTTTAAGCAGAAAAACTCCCACGGCTCTTTTTCAATAAAGGGCCCCATGCTTCTTTGGATAAATCTCTCCACTTGTAATCTGCTGCTAATAAGACAGTTTCACTTGTTTTTAACCTCCTTCTAAAGTGATATCACACCGTGTTGTTTCCGTTTCTTTTTTCCCCCCTTTCCAAATACCATTCTGCATGCTTCATGAGGATAAATTTGCATCCACATCATAAGTGGTCACACAAGACTTTCTAATTTTGGGGCTACTGTCAAGATTTTTGTTTACAAATTCAACTATGAATGGGCTATTTCAACGAGTCCTCAACACGCGACTGCCTTCCATCCATGCATTGTCCCATTAGATTCATTAATATTGGAGATTGGATCTTTGACACAACGATCATCAACAACTAACCCAACTTGATGTAAGCGGTAGAGGCTAATATGTGTGTGAATCATTTTCACAAGAAATTCACTTAAATAGAGTAATTACTTAATGTAAGAGTGGATCAACGCCCTTCAATGTGTGTATATAAATAGAGTAATTACTTAATGTAAGAGTGGCTAAAGTCTCAACTCCCAAATAATCCACCAACTAGCAACTGAGTGTGTGTTTGGATCTCACGTTGGGGCCTCCCAATGTGGATCCAAGAATCATAATCATTTTGGGGAAAAAAATTATGTTTGTGTGCATTTATTTTTAGAATGACTTTTGGTCCAAAATGACTTCTGCAATGTGAAAAGTCAGAAGCAAAAAAAAGTTACTTTTGGCTTCTGACTTCTAACTTTTTGTGGGTCTCACGTCTTTTGTTATGTATTATTTAATAAAGTGGATAGGAAAATTAGACTGTTAGACCCCTAAAATTCTCAAATAAGATAATTTCTTTTAATCTAAAATTTTCTTTTTATCTCCAAAAATTTACCATAACAATTTCTAACCACTTTCTCCCACAATATACTCCTTTGAGTGAAAAATATTATTTTTTAAAATTATTTTCCTGAAAATAAGGGAGAAACTAAGCCTTTAATAAGAATATATGTATATTATATATGTATTATTTAATGAAAATAATGCCCTTTTTAGTAATTCTTCATCTAAACGTGCTTTTCAATATAATCATCTAAACATGTTTCTAAAAGTCAGATTGAAAAAAAGTCACTTCTATCATCACAAATCCAAACATAAATCACTTCATACAAATGACTTTTATCCAAAAGTCACTTCTGAAAAAGTCATTCTGAAAAAAAGTCACTTCTCCAACGACAATCCAATCATACCCTGAATTATATAAAATTAAGCAACTAGAAATGATAAAAGAAAATATTATCGAGAAATTATAAAAAGGTCAAATATGGCAAGATACCTTTGGCATTGAACATTAGCAAGCCTTTTTTAAACATGGATGTTGTCGAGTAGTACAAAGCTTTCGACATAACTGAAAATCTCAAAACTAGGCTTTGGTATATCAAACAACTTGAATTCATCAGTAGTTGGATTGCACAAAACAATTTGCTTCAAGATTCTCCTCTTCACCTTCAACTAGATCTTCAGACTTTGCTTTTACGGTGCCAACAATTTCATTTCTCCAAATAATCCCAGGACTAATTTTAAAGTCGTATGGATTTGGTCTACTAGTATATATATTAGCCCAACTCCATCTCTCGCTAGATGGATCTGTAGACTCCTCCAACACCCACACATCAATCATATATTATTCAGAATTTTCAACCCTGAGGGAGAAAAACATAGATAATTTGTTCTCATCATAGCTAGAAAGCGTGTTGTAATAGAGTTGATGAGCAGGAGTCGTAGTAGGATATGTAGGATATTTTATTAATATTATTATATATATCATTATTATTAGCTTTATTAGGTTAATTAATAAAATATACATAAGTGACCCTTAGTCAAGTAATAAGCCCAATATGAGGTCAGGGCCTAAAATGGTTATCTATAAGTTTGACCCTCTGATGGTGAGGGACAGATAGTGAGACTGAGATATAGAGAACATAACATTCAGTTCACAGATAACGGTAACATTAGAGAGACATTTTCTTTAGTGAAGTTCCCTGATTGGCCAAGGCAATACCTATCAGTAGCCATCACTGTGCCATATTCCAGTTAGAAGTGAGAAATAGGGCCGGCTCGCCGCGAACAAAAAAACCCCATTTTGTGAAGCACGGCCCTTGAGTTGTCGGGCCTTAGATCGGCTTGTGGGCTTCGACTTTTTTAAATATTTTTCCCCTAATTTTAAGCGAGTATTGCTAACGAAAATAATGGACCTATAATAAAAAATATAAATATGATCCAAATTATATTTAAATACCAACTTACCAAGCATTAGTGCATTGCCATATACCAACTTAACAACTCATAAATTAAGTACTAAGTTTAGAACTAGAAGTCACACCACAATTACATAGAATATTCCATAAGGTCCACATGACACAACATATTTAAATAAACTGGTTCAAACCACAAAATAAACCACTACATAATAACACAAACATAATGTCATAAACTAGAAAACCACAAACATCATAGACACAGTAATTGCACTAGGTGATTTCAAAATTAGCAAGTCACACTGGATAATTTTGTCATTTTCCTCCAAAAATACATGTGACAGAATTCTAATGGACCTTCTTAATAATAAGAAATTAAACTATAAAAGTGGGACGTACGGGACTTGAATCTAACTTGATGAGCATTTAGATTATTTTTGTCCATATGCATATCTACAAAAATAGCACACCAATCTAACTCTTTGAGTAAATGAAACTAAAAAAAAAGATAGCAATAAACGGGCTTAAATGGGCCGGTTCGTCTCCAAAATCAAAGACGGGCCCTCCTCAGGCTAGGGCGTAAACAGGCCGGCCCAACGGGTTCATCCTGAATTCTCAACTCTAAATCCAGTCAGAAGAGACCTGAGAGTTTCACGGACTCAATTCTGTTTTGCAGATTCCCTATTGTAGATCATAAGGACCAAAGTCCAGGTTCAATTCCAAGCAATGGCAAGAGATATTTAAAAGACTTCCACTGTATTACTCTTTATATAAGAAAGATTGCACATGTATATGTTATATGATTAAGTGCATCTTGTCTTACAGGAAATTATATCAATGTGATCACTTTCATTTCTATATCAAATGAAACTATCAAATTAGTTTTCTGCCCTGCTCTAACTTACTTCCAAAACAAATCATAACTCCATTAAAAGTGAATTGCCTCCCACTGAGAACACATACACCCTCTAAGTTTCTATGTTCAATTTTTCTCCATAACCTTGTACTCAATGCATAAATTTCCCCTTGAACACCCAAATGTTTAGAAATAAAAAGTTTCACAATCTTGTAATCATTAACGATTGGGTTGTAACCAAAACCTACATCAAACAACCTCCACCCTTAGTTGTAATTAAGAGACTTGGGCACTTGTCTGACCTTTCTAATAGAGGGATTCCACAAATATATGGAACAGTGGGATCGACCAATGAGCTCCACACAAAGCAAGTCAGTGCTGGAATAGACCCACCCTTTAATTAAGGAGCAATGATAAGTGGGTCCTGAAATTCAAGGAACTGCATCTCACGATTGATCAAACATAAATGCCATGGATTACGTCTAGATATAGCACAATCGACAACAATTAAAGGGTTTTGCTGGGTGGAATGGCGGAGGTGTTCGAAAATGAAGGAAGGAGTTTTAAAGAGATTCTTCCAATATTTACAAATATATTGAAATCAGATTAGGGATTTTACCGGAAGTCGATCGTACAAGAATGTTCGTGATGGTTTCTTGGGGAAGATTCGGTGCATCGTTCTCCATTACCGGAATCCGGAAGGACTTGCAATCAAAGAAGACTGTTAGGTTTATAGTGTATTGTTCTCCATTAATGGCTACTCAAATTTAGGAAAGACAAAAAAAAGAGGGCTGAAGGAGAGAGATTGAGAAAGACAAGATGGTGACTGGCGATGAAGGAGAAATAGAGAATTGTGGGCAGGAGGGAGAGATTATTGAAGCTTTCTTCATTTTTTTTCCTTGGACTAAAGCTTTATTTAAGGTCTGTTTGGTTGGGGAGTTTAAGAGGGGAGGTGAAGGAAGGGGAAAGTTATAAGATAAAAAAACCTTGTTTTGATAGATAAAATGGAGGGAAGGGGAGGTGAGGATTTTTGTCCTCTAGTGGCCCCTTACTCTCCATTAGCTCCCCTCCAAAATTGGGGTTTTCTTTGAGGGGAGAGAAAATTTCTATCCATTCTGGACTAAAATACCCATATCCTATTTTCAATATTCCAATCCTATCCTTACAAGTCAAAACCCTTCTTCTTGTCCCATCATACATGCCTCCTCATTCCTCTGCGCTCTTTTTCGCTCTGGTCCTTTATCGTCACACCATCCACCATTCGTCTCGCCATCCGCTGTTCGCCCGCAGTCCACCGTCCACCATTTATCCACTGCCCTCCCTTCCACTGTTCGTCTGCCGCGTCATCATCTTTCAGGTGAGCTTCTTTTTTTCGCTTTATACTTTGAAACTGGAATTTATCTTGCTTTGTTGGCAAATTCTGGACTGTGTTTTGCTCTTGCCCATCCACCGCTGTTCTCCCTTGTTGTCTTTATTGACTATGTTTTGTTGGGATCTGTACTTGAGTTTGTTGGGCATATTTTGTATTGTTTTCAGCGCTCTAGTTCCTACATTTTGTGATTATAGTTAGACGATCTTAACTTCAAAATCAAAGAGCTTAACCTTACCTATCTTCTAGTGTCAGACCGGCTAGGTCTAATTTCTAGAACTTGAGATTGTTGGGCATATTCTGAACTGATTTTTGCTGGTCATGCTTTTCCAACTGATTTCTGGAGGATAACTTGTTGATGATGCTCGTTTCAGATTTACACTTCATGAAGATAACTTGCTGTCATTCAGTTCTTTGATTGTTGTAAAAGTAATAGAGAATGGGATTACCTCCTTGATATCTCGTTCTGTGGTGTCTTGTAATTGATTTGGAAGATGAGTCAGGAGGAAGTGTCAATAGATATCAAATGGTGAACTGTGACCAATTTTTTCCAGTTTTTTTCATGTCCGTGACCGTCTTTATTATTTCATTTGGTTGGATTGAGCTATGGTATTAATGTTTCAAGATGTTCATGGCTTGGACTCAAGAAATGTCAGTAACGTTTAAGAATGAAGATGAAGAATTGATTCCCCCATCAGCCAAAACAATGCAAGGAGCCAATCAAGGGAATGATAATGAAGTCATAAAGTACATTCTTTTTATGTTATATAGAATATGAGTGTTTTTACTATAGATTTAAACCAAATAAATAACCAGCAAGAATGACACTGAGAGGAGCATTTAAAGATATCACTTTCAAAAGTATTTGACAGTGGAATAATCCCATTAGCAACTTCTACTCAAACCTTGGGGCACAAGTGATGGTTTCGTTAGCCATTAAAATATTTTAAACTTAAGAGCGTGGGGGTTGTGGGTTAATTTGACTAACAGAAGAAAGTCATCCAATGATGGTTCAATGAAGCAATACCCCCAAAAACAGTGTCACAAGTAATTGTCCTGTCCTTCTATACCATAATGACAATTACAGCACTAAATCTTCTCGAACATGTTGTGAATAAATGGATATCCTTCATCAGCAAGCAACCTATTTAGGGTGTCCCAAAATGAACAAAGTTGTGCATATTTTAGTTTCAGTCTTTAGTTTGCTTAGAACATTACAGCCTCTTTACACACCAGCTTCTTGCAGTCATATTCCCAAAAAAAAAAAGCAACTTTTCATATTACCTGTTGCTTTAGTAACATCAATCGGTTACAGTGTTTCCTTAACATCAAGTAGTAACAAACCTTTTTTTTCAAACTTCTGTCCAATTGCACTTCAATAGGAGAACTCACGTAAAGCATATGGTCTAGTGAATTTAGATTGTTTTAACTTCATAATTTCATACGCGAGTCTTGTATTATGAGATGAAACAAGAAATTATTGTTCAAGCACAACTCAAATTTTTCCTGAAATTGAACAAGATCATACTGATTTAAATACCAATATATGATACATGATTTCTATTTGGGTTAAAGTAATGTTTGGTTCCTATAGTTTGACCTCATTTAGATTTTGGTCCATGAAGTTTAGAACAAAAGGTTTTGGTACATCAAGTTTTACTCTGTTTGCACAGTTAGTCCTTATAGTTTTAAAAGGATCTTGACAGTGTTAATTTATGCTAAGGTGTCGCTAACACCGTTTATTTTGGTGATTTAGCAGTTGACTGGACTTGGGATTTTAATATTTTAAAATATAATCATCTTCTCCCACAAGTCCACCACCCCACTCCCATGCTTTCTTCTTCACCCTTTTGCCACACAGTTCAAACCATCTCTCCCTCTTCCTTTCACCACCACCGGCCACCACCCACCACCTTCTCATGCGACGGTGCCGGCGACCTCTTCGCCACCTCCATTGTCGTCTTCTTCCCTTTCTCCTCTATCGGCATCTCCTTCTAGAATTTGGAAAGCATGAACCTCCGAAAAAGAGAGATCTGGAGATGGGAAGCGATGAGGATGATAGTGACGGCTTTGGCAAGAATGTGATGGCAACTCATCTCTCCATGGATCTTCGTCTGTGTTTTCCCTGCTTCATCTTCACCTTCTTCTTCAGTTTCTCTTTCTCCCAATACAAAGTTCATGAATCAAATTCCAGCAAAAACCCATACCTATTTGAGTTTCAAGCTTCCAATGTTTCGATTTATATGTTCACCCATCAACAACGATTTTTATTTTAATTTCCACTTCCATGATTTCAAATCGTTCTAATGTTGCATTCATTATGGTGTTGTGATTTGATTTGGGCAAATGCTGGATCCTGGTGGTGTTGTAATTAGCTCAAGATCTGAACAGTTGATGAGTTTCGTGAGAAAGAGAGGAAGGATCTGGGGTCAAGGTACAATTTGAACTATGTGGTTGAAGGGTGAAGAAGAAAGTGTAGGAGTGGGGTCGTGCACTTGTGGAAGAAGATGATTATTTTTTAAAATATTAAAATCCCAAGTCTAGTCAGCTGCCAAATCAGCAAAATAAACGATGTTAGTGACACCTCAGTAAACATTAACACCATTAAAGTCCTTTTAAAACTATAGGGACTAATTGTGTAAATAGAGTAAAACTTGAGGGACCAAAATCTACGGTTCTAAACTACAGGGACCAAAACCCAAATGAGGTTAAACTATAGGAACAAACATTACTTTAACCCTTTATATTTCCTTTAATGAATGAATGCTTTAATGACTAATCAAATAGAGAAGATAGAGTAAGCCATTTTGTGCTAGAAGCCTAGAACCAACATCTCATATTCTCTCTTGTATTATCCGAATCGGAAACTAAAACAGAAAAAATGACGTAATAAAATGCTTTCGTGGCAAATAGCAATCAGTCATAGTGATCTATATTAATCACAGGATGAAGCTCTCAACCTCTCACTGCCGCACTCCACGAAGTTTGAAAAAACAGAGGAACCAGAAACCCCCCCTCCTCTCTGTGATATGTCGCCCGACGGTGACACCGATCACCATCGCCATGTGCTGCAGATGCCAACTTTAAGATAGAGCAACCTATCAATTCTCAAGGCCCAACTACCATGTCAGTTTCAAGAAATAATTATCAAAGGTACACCATTAAATGAATATAAGAGCAATAGGTATAATTGTTAACTTATAATTTGTCCCCCTCCCCTCCCTTTCTGAACCAAATAAGAACTCAAACATCCACTCCCTTCCCCTCCAACCGAACAAAGTTCATAACCACCTACCCCTCTCCTCCCCACAATTGAACCAAACATAGCCTAAATCTCAGGTTAAAAAAAAAAAGCTTTATTAAATCATGATATCATTGTTTTTGGGCGAATATAGTATCATCCAGCGAACATACATTCATGCATACAACATACATATTTTGTTACTTACATTAGGTCAATCTATATGTGTGTTTGAAGACTCTTATTCAGTTCAAAAAACTTGAAGACTCTTAAATAACTAGAGTTTTATCCCTAGTGCCGATGCACGAAACGACACGTATAAATAGATATGAAATTCACTTAAAATTTTGAAGATAAAAATTAGAATAGAAGAAAATAAATTAAAAAATTTAAATTTATATGAGTAAAATTATTTAAAAAAGCTACCTGAAAACTAGAAAAATGTGTTACTATAAACTAATTGTTGGAAAATAGTGGGTACAATTTAGGAGGATGAGATATGGAGCATCCAAAGACATGCTATTTGAAAAGATCCAATATACTATTAGAAAGAAAGTGAGATGTTAGCTTAAATTAATGCAACTTGGATGCGAATAAAATAGTTGACAAACTAGTCAAAAAAATCCATGACAGCGCCTAAAGGAATTGTTTGCAGAAGTGAACTAAAAAAAATAAAGGTTTCTACGACGAAAAATAGGTATATAGACAAGAAGAAAGGCAAACATGTATAGTGGTTTTAATTAAACGTATCAATATGTAATAATAAGGGTTGAGGAATTGACAATTATTATTTTTCTAGTCACATATTCACATGGTAGCTTAAGCATCCCTCTCCGTAAAAGTAGAATTGACACTCCTCCCAAATATATATTAACCAAAACTTTTGATAATGTGATGTATATGTAAAATCACTCCCACCACCCAAATTAAAAAGAAAAAAGTTGATAAGTTTTACATGGTTGATAGAAAATTCCCAAATATTTGAGAATAATAAATATATGCATCATAAAATATATGTCTAAATTCAACATTCTGAATTTTGAAAAGTAATTTGATTGATGATGATTTGATTGGATGTAATCAAAGCGGAAATTGGTGGATGCCATTAATTTAAAATTTGAAAACTAACATATTAATTTGAAATATAAATTGGTATAGACTATTTTTATTGAATGTAAATGGTGATTAGATATTGAGAAGGGAAAGTTTGAATTTGCATAATGGAATATTAATACTATTTGAAATATAAATTGGTATAGACTATTTTTATTGAATGTAAATGGTGATTAGATATTGAGAAGGGAAAGTTTGAATTTGCATAATGGAATATTAATACTAGTACTACTCTTGGTTCTTATTATAAGTCATCAACCAACAAATCTCACATACTAATAAAATTGGTTCAAAGCATTAAATTTGTCTTAAAATTAAAGTGATTTCCAATATTGCCCATACTAACTACACTAAATTCAAATATTATATTAATTATTACTCTTTCTCACTACCCTTATTAAATATGAGCATGAATGGAAAAACATAATTAATGCTTCTTGGAGACCAACTAGTGCCTTTTACAAAGGACCAAGGGAACTTGTTAGTTTGGGCCTTATAATAAGAACTAAAGGGAGTATAACAATTACAAGATAATACAATTAATGACAGATTAAAAAATAATGTCACATACTAAAGAAACCTAAAATAAAATATAATGACATAACTGTATATGTGAATAATAAATGTATTTAGCACCAATATTTGTAATAAAAAGAACAAAGACATCAATGATTGCATGGGCCAATAAAGCATGCTTAGACTTTTAGAGAAGTGTATATATATATAGAATAGATACTGTTTCCTATAGGAGGATACTTGTAATTAGAAAAAACAATAAAAGTTTAACTTTAAAGGTTTGGTCAGAAAATATGGAAGAGAATGTAGTATTAGAAAAAGGTTAGAGAAAGAATAGAAATAATTAGAGGGGAATGTAAAAAATGCAGTAAATGCTTAGACCTCAACTCTTATACAAAGGACCAAGGTAATTTAAATTTTGAGCTCCTTTAATCAGTATAGTAGGAACGATTTATTAGTAACCAATGTCTAGGGCGATGAGGTATTAGGGCCCATAAACAACATCCAGAGACTGAAAAACCCGTTATAAATGGAGGCATGGAGCTATTAGCTTGGAAGGGTCGCCTCCTATGTGGGCCTCTACAGTATTCGAATATACATTAGTCGGTTTCAGCATTACACCTTGTTAGTCATATAATCTAAAGCACTTCAATCAGCAATGCAGGAGGTATTTTCTCTCCTGGAACATGAAGAGCATTTAAAAGATTGCCCTTTCAGCAGCATAGTAGAAGTGGATGATGAATAATCTTGATAAGTCAGCATTTGAATAAGGCCGTTTTACTTGTTTTTTCTTCTTCCTTTCTAAAGTGACAGCACTCCAAATACCATTATGCATGCTTCATGAGTATAATTATGCATCTACAGTAACAGTGGTCACACCAAACTTTTTTTTGTGGTCTTATGTCAAGATTTTACTCCTCACTTCAAGCCATAAAGGCATAACCATCAGACGTAGTAGTAACCATATTGGTTTTAATTTTGAGAACAGAATATGAGAAGAACCTAAGGCTGAGAGTGCAGAGAAAGACATTCAACTATGAATGGATACTTCAATGTGTCTTCAAATATAACTCAACAACTGAAAAAAAAATCTATACACACATGTATTAACAACTAACTCAACTTGATGTCAGTTCTAGGGGCTAATATGTGTGCGGATTCATTTACACAAGAAATTCACTTGCACAGAGTAAATACTTAATGTAAGAGTGGATCAACGCCCTTCAACATATTTAAAACCACTGGCATATCAACTAAATGAAAGTCCCAACTCCCAAATAATCCACAAACTGGCAACGAACTTATATAAAACTCAGCAACTAGAAATTATGAAAAGGTCAAATACGGCAACAAACCTTTGGTATTTGATACAAACATGCGCTTTTTAACCATGGATGTCGTCAAGTAGTACAAGGCTTTCCACATAATCGAAAATCCTAAAACTAGGCCTTGGAATATCAAACAAGTTGAATTCATCAGTACTTAGATTGCACAAAACAACTTTTGCTTCAAAATTCCCCTCCTCATCTTCATCTTGATCTTCAGGTTTTGCTCTTACAGTGCAAACAATTTCGTTTCTCCAAATAGTCTCAGGCCTAATGATATAGTCGTATGGATTGGGTCTGCTAGTATATACATTGGCCCAACTCCATCTCTCCCTTGATGGATCTGTAGATTCCTCCAACACCCACACATCAATCATATATGATTCAGAATTTTCAACCTTAAGCGGAAAAAACATAGCCAGTTTGTTCTCAAAGCTAGTAAGCGCTTTGTAACATGATCTATGAGCGGGAGTCACAGTTGGAAATGGTATCAATGTGATCACTTCGCTTGCTATATCAAATGAAACTATCCAATGAAGACGTCTTTTGCTACCGCTCCATAACTTACGTCCAATCCAAAAGACAGCTCCTTTAAAAGCGAAAGGCCTCCAACTGAGAGAAAATGAACCCTCAAAGTTCCTGAGTTCAATTTTTCTCCATAACCCTGTACTTAATGCATAAACTTCCCCTTCAATACCCGGATGTATACAATGACAAAGTTTCACAATCTTGTAATCGTTAATGACTGGGCTGAAGCCAAATCCTACAGTAAAACAATCCGACGCACGACCGATAAGAGGTTGAGGCAATTGTCTGAACTTTCTAATAGCTGGATTCCACAAATAATAGGATTGTTGAGATTTATATTTGAGAACCAAACAAAGCAAGCCATTACAGGGACCGGAATGGAGATACCCCGAAAGTAAGGAATGAGTGATATGTGGGTTAGGAAGAAATTCAAGGAATTGCATCTCACGATAGAGCAAACATTGTTTACCCTCAGAGATAGTCCAAGTGACAGCAAGCACAGCGCTTTCCCGAGTGGAATGGCGGAGGTGTTCGGAAATGAAGGAAGGGGTTTTGAAGAGATTGTTCCAAAATTTACAAACACATTGAAATCGGATTAGGGATTTTACCGGAAGCCGTACAAGAATGTGTGTGATGATTTCTTGGGGAAGAAATGGTGTCTCCTTCTCCATTAGTGTCTGCTTCATGGTGGTCGGTTGAAATGAAGGAATCCGGAAATGCAACTTGCAACCAAAGAGGACTATATTATTTGGGCTATAAAGCGTGGTTCTCCTTTAATGGCTTCTCAAATGTCCGAACAATGAGAAAAGGAGGAATGAAGGAGAGATTGTGAAAGAGAAGACGGTGAAACAGAGGAAAGTGAGTACGAGGGAGGACGGACTTGCTTCTCGGACAAGGATTGGAAAAATGATTTATTTTTAATGATATTTATATTTAGATTGATGAGATTGAAATGACTTTTTATAAATTAAAACTTGTTTAGATTAGCATTTGTAAAAGTAATTTTTATATATATTGTAATAATTTTAAGTAAAATATTAAATATAAAATTATTGAAAAAAATATTTTATTATTAAAAAGTTCAAAATATTTTTCTGGTCTTATTTATAAGTTACTTTATTATGTTAATACAATACAAAAAAATGATTCTTCTAACATAATTATTGTAGAGAAATATTTTGGGAAAATCCCAAATAAATACCCCTCGAATATCAAAAGGACACAAAGGGGCCTCCAATTCTCAAAAGGACAATATGGGTATTGTTCCCAATTTGGGATAACCAAATTTGGGGTAAAAAGACTTAAAAGCCCCTCAGTCATCTCCTTACATTAAATAGGTTTTAAAACAAAAAGAATACGCAGAAACAGAGTGAGTGCTGGGCGAAACAAGAAGAAAAACGCGCGAAGATAGAGACGAAGCCATTAGAGCCAAGGAGAAAGCTTGAAAAGGAGGAAAAGGTAGGAACTTTGAGTAATATTTGGATGAAAATAGTGTTTTCCTTCTAGTATGAGGTAAAAGATGATATTGTGTTTGATTATTTTGCTGGGTGTTCAATCTGAGTAAATGGGTTTAAAGATTGATGATCTTGATTTAGTTTAATGATAGAGAAGAAAAAGCTTAAATGTTGTAGGAGTTTAAGTTTGTGTTCTGAGAAGTGTAAAATAATGATGTATATATATGAGATTGCTGTGCGTATTAGATGAAGAATGATACTGGGTGAATATATATGGGAATGATGAAGAATGAAGTTGCTGTGCGTCAGTTAACGAGTCTAGTTCACGCTGAAAAAGTGTTCATGTAGGTCAGGGTGAAATATGTGGTTAATGCCTATACTGAAGTAGTTAATGGCTATACTTGAGTAGTTAACATGACATGCTATACTGAAACGGTTAACAACTATACTTGAGTAGTTAATACATATGCTGGAGTAGTTAACAGCTATAATTGAGTAGTTAACTGGTCATGTTATACTGAAACGGTTAACAACTATACTTGAGTAGTTAACCGAGTATGCTATACTGAAAGCGGCTATAGTTGAGTAGTTAATGCAACATGCTATACTAAAACGGTTAACGGCTATATTGAAATGGTTATCTATACTTTAGTGGTTAATTGGACATGTGTGTTTGATGTAAAGTGATGAAAGATCATTGTTTAGCAACTATAATTTTAATTAAATTTTGATTGATTTGGTGCAGGTTAGCATGCAGGATGACATCAAATATGCAGTCAACGAAATCACTTATGTGTTATTTTCATGTGGGGGGAACTTTGGAAAGGATGTTGAAGGTGAAGAGAAATATTATGGTGGGAATACCAGCCTGAAAACATTACAGGAAGGGATGACAATTGAAGAATTAAGGGCTTTAGTAGGACAATGGTTCAGTATAGATGGTATGAGATGTGAGATGAAATATACAGTGAAGTTTGATCAAACAGTATTAGTAGATATGATCGATGATGACGAAGTGAATAATCTGTTTGAATATAATGAGAGATGTGCACATGTTTATGTAGCATCCAAATGCATTGATAATGTTGTAGGAGAAATGAATGATACAGTAATGTAAGTGAGAATTTCGTTTTTTGTCCAAGTGGTTAATTGGTATACTGTTGTAGTTAATTGCTATACTGTTTTAGTTAATTGCTTTACTAAAGTAGTTAATATGCGTACAAGGTGGATGGGCTATTGGGAATCAGTGACATTAATGAGGCTGCATGTGACCAAGAAGATGGCGAAGGCGGAACCTATGGTGGCAACACAAGACATATTCTAAGCCTACCATGTGGAGTACAAAGTGCGCCAATTCTGTTGCCAGAAATGAATAGTGCAAAGTGGAAGGACGTGTTGTTAGGAGTAAATCAAGCATTTCCTCATGTTGATGCCTTCAAGAAGGCACTGCACAAGTTCAGTATTTCACATAAATTTGAGTATAAGTACGTGAAAAATTCAAACAAGAAGATGTATGTGAAATGTAAGGTTGAAGGTTGTCCATGGAGGATCACTGCAAAAATAGTTGGGAAGAGTGGACCTTTCCTTCGTGTCACAAGGTTCAGAAATGAACATTTTCACAATGCTCAAGACATGCTTCAGGTGAGACACAGTGGAACAGCTAGCTTAACGTCAACAATTATCATTGATGAGGTGAGGGATCACATAGACAAGAGACCAAATGAAATAAGGAACACCTTGTCAAGAGAATATGGAGTGAAGTTGACATACAAGCAAGCATATAGGGCAAAGGAAAAAGCATTAGAGGATATTCATGGTAAGCCTAAACAGTCTTATATGTTAATACTATGGATATGTCAACGGTTGAGGGAGACGGACAGTAAAACTGTAGTTGAGTGGACTGCAGATGAAACCAATACTTTTCAGCGTGTCTTCATCGCGTATGGGTGTTGCATTGAGGGGTTCATTGAAGGTGCTAGACCGGTATTATACATTGATGGAACTCATTTAAGTGGGCCGTATCAGGGAACTCTACTGTCAACTTCTGCATATGATGCAAACAATGAGTTGTTGCCATTTGCAATTGCCATTGTCCATGGAGAGACAAATGCTGATTGGACATGGTTCTTACGGATGATCAAACAGATAGTTGGTTCGAAGGAAATAGTGATTGTGTCTGACCGTCACAAGGCAATAATTCATTCTGTGCGAGTAGTATTTGGTGATCAGAGGCATGCTTATTGTTATAGGCACGTGAAGGAGAACTTTAGTTTTGAAATGCTGAGATTGAACAGAGGAAAGAGGAAGACCAGTGGTGAGCTAAGGCAGGAGGGACTCGGGTACCTTGATGCTATTGCGTATGCAAGGCTTGAGTCTGACTTCACATCTGCAATGGGAAACATGTGGACTTTCAACCCTGAATTGTTTGAATGGGTGGTGAACCAAGGTGATGTACATAAGTGGGCGTTAAGTAAGTTCCCATTTAAACGGTGGGATAAAATTACAACAAACATCGCCGAGTCATTCAATTCTTGGATGGTCAAGGAAAGACGATACCATGTTACTATGCTTATTCATGAGCATCGTGAGAAAGTAGCAAAGAAGATGTACGCAGCAAGCATGGCAATGAAAGAGTGGAAAAATGGCGTGGGCCCAAACATAGAACGTGTAGTCGTGGAAAATGTTGGTAGAAGCGGACAATGTAATGCTGAACCTTATGGAGGAGGTATAGTGGCTGTCCATACAAAGGATGGAAGCCTAATGGTTGATGTCGGCAGACGTGAATGCAGCTGTGAAGCATGGCAAATGTCAGGCATTCCATGTCCACACGCTTGTGCAGCCATCAAGGCTTGTCATCTCAATGTGTATGATTATGTGGATGAATGCTTCAAGATTACATCCCAAGAAAAAATATATAGAAGATGCATGATTCCAGTTGTGACAATTGACATGCCAAATCCTAATGACTATAGGCTTGAAAACATACTAAGTCTACCTTTGTTGGCACCACCTAAGACTAGTCGACCATCTGGAAGGCCAAGAGTCAAAAGGATTGAGTCGCAGTTCCAGAACAAGAAGATCTATAACTGTAGCCTTTGCCATGGAGCTGGACACAGTAGGAGGACATGCGAAAATCCAAACCCAAGGTGAAGGTTGGGCGTGATGACCTAAGTGGCTACTTTTTGGAGGGCACTATTTTGTAGATATTGGATAAGAACTCACCCCTATATGTTTTTTGGGACAAGGGATGTAGTATATATAGTTCTTATCCTTTCTGTAAGTAATGTAAAGTGAAAGGATTGTGTTTTGTGGCAGTGATGACAAGAAAACATTAGGTGGTTGAAGAAGCCTAATGTTCACTTGTCATATTAATATGTAATTATGCTGCTGTCATGTGGGATTCAGGTTTTATGTTAACCATTATAGTGAAATGGTGCATGAAGATAATTACTATTTAATGTGTTTTTGTTGTTTACATTGTTTTGCATACAGAACTCTGTGTTTAATTTTAGGAGCAAATCTGAATGGGAACTGGTGCAAAAATTGTTGGTAAGGTCTGATTAATGGAGCAACGAAGTGGTTAATGGCCATACTGAAGTAGTTAATCACCATACTGAAGTAGTTAATTGCCATACTAGAGTTGTTAATTCCTCCAGTGGCGTGGTTTAGGATTTTCAGGAGAAGAAGCATTTTTTAGCCCAGTGAATCAGGGAAGTGGTTAACCACTCGAGTATGGGGATTAACTAGTCGAGAATGGGCATTAACCAGAACGGATTTCCTACTTAGGCTTAAAACACGGTTGTTGTGAAAGTGGGTAACTAGTGAAGTATGGCGATTAACTAGTCAAGTATGGGCATTAATTAGTGAATTATAGGGATTAACCAGCCAAGTATGGGCATTACCCACTCGAGTAGGGGATTCACTAGTGAAGTATGTGCATTAACTAGTCGAGTATGGGCATGAACTAGTCAAGTATGGGGACTAAAGGTAACCAAGTATGGGGATTCACTAGTGAAGTATGGTGATTAACTAGTCAAGTATGTGTATTAACTAGTCAAGTATGGGAATTAACTGTCAAGTATGGGCATTAACTAGTCAAGTATAGGGACTAAAGGTAACCAAGTATGGGGATTCATTAGTGAAGTATGGCGATTAACTAGTCAAGTATGCGCATTAACCACTCGAGTATGGGGATTAACCAGCCAAGTATGGGCATTAACTAGTCAAGTATAGGGACTAAAGGTAACCAAGTATGGGCATTAACCAGTCGAGTATGGGCATTAACCAGCCAAGTATGAGCATTAACCACTCGAGTATGGGGATTAACCAGCCAAGTATGGGCATTAACTAGTCAAGTATAGGGACTAAAGGTAACCAAGTATGGGGGATTCACTAGTCGAAGTATGGGCATTAACGAGCCAAGTATGGGCATTAACCACTCGAGTATGGGGATTAACCAGCCAAGTATGGGCATTAACCACTCTTGTATGGGGATTAACCAGCCAAGTATTGTAACATCCTAAAAATTAATTGAGGATTTGTGGGGGTAAATAGGAATTGATTAATGAGAAATGATGGATTATGAGAATATTTGAAGGATTTTTGAGGTATTTTTGAGGATTTTAAAGGCCTAGTTTCTCCCTTATTTGGACAATAATAATTTTGGGAGAGATTATTTTTAGGCTCAAAAGAGGTTAATATGGGAGGAAATAAATAAAGGATATTATGGGAAAATTTTGAAAGTGAAAAGAAAATTTTTTGTTCAAAAGAAATATCTTATTTGAGAATTTTAGGGTCTAGTAGTGTAGTTTTCTCTTTCCACTCTGCCGACACTCCATTCCTCGCCAGAAACTTTTACTGTGCATCAATTATTATTTCCTCAACCAATCACATTCAACTACTATTTATATATATTATATTATATTATTAATATAATATATTATTATTATATTATATTATATTATATTATTATTTTACTATTCATCAATTATTATATATACACACACCTTCACCGTTCCTTCTTCATTCCTCACTCTCTCACTCTCACGTTCTCTCTCTCTCTCGTCTATCTCTCTCTCTTTCTTGCTCTCTCTTTTCACCATATATATTCCTATCACTGGACTTATCAGAGTCCGTCAGCATAGGAATAGTAAGTTTTTCGGCCAACTAAGCACATTTTTGGAACCCCGTAAGTCTCCTCTACATTTCTATGTCATTAATTTTTCGATTTGTTATACTTGAAAAATTAGACCTTGTCTAAGTTGGTATTTTTGGGAGTCCTAAAATTAATAAATTGAAGCTTAGGCCTTGATTATGAGTTTTTCTGAGTAGATTTTTCATTGTTGGAAGTTTTCCTAATTATTAGGAATTTTTGGATTTATGGAAGTTTTAGAAATTGGGGCTTTTAAATTACTCGAGGTGCTTATGGTTAAATTAATAATTTTTAGATATTTATTAAGGTTTGGAAAATAAATTGTGGATTAAATAATGGATTTTTGAGGTTGAGAAATAATTTAGGGATGTAAGGTTTAATTTTATTTAGGCTTGAATTTTTATAAATAGTTATTGGAAGGATAAATAATTTTGGATATATGTATAAATGGAGTAGAGATAAATTTTAGAAATAGAAAGGGAGAATAAATGTTAAATTGGAAATTTAAAATAAATAAGGGCAAAGAAAGGGTAGTAAATAATTTATTTTCCAACATATAAAATTGTTGGATAAATAATTAATTGTGGTAGTATGCATGATTGTGTAGTGCTTGAATTGCACTGAGTTAGCACGGGGGAGCTGCACTATTGTGAGATTGGTGCCAGCTATCAGGTAACCGCTTTCTGCTTGTTTATGTGTGTGTGTAGTGTTAGTAAGAAATTTGAAATATTATTATTTGAAAATTATGATGTTATATGGAGATGAGATTTTGAATCACAAATTGAGATTTGATTATCAATTGATGATTGATGAGATATGGAAATGAGATATTGGAATATTAATATTTTTATAATAAATGTCCTGTGGAGTATTATTTTGAAATGGCATAAATTTGTGATGTGAAATATTTGAAACGGAAATATATGTGGTTTTGGAAATTATTTAATATATGTATATTATGAAAATACTGGAAGGCCTGGTGCCTGATTGTGGTGTTGCATATCTATGTGTTGTATGTGAGAAATTATTTGGGTATGTGACACCGGTGAATTGGAAATTGTGCCATCACGTGATGAGGTACCCTGTTGCGCCACAGGGACTAATTGATATATTATGAGAAATAAAGGAGAGAAAGACGAAAGAGGGGATATCGCCCCTTACGGATTCAGAAAGGACAGAGATCCTTCTAATCTGTGGTACTATTCAGGGAGGGTAGAGAGTCCCTCGTGAATTGTACCGTGATGATCAGGGGCGGGTAGAAGGTCCCGACTGGTCCCACATGTTTTCCCAACTCTTCTAGTAAGATTTGTTTGGGTTGTCTGTAATTATCAATGATATATATACTATTATTGAGGATGAATTGTGATGGATTATTTTATAATTATAAACGATGAGAAAAGATATTTGGGACCAAGTTATGCATTATATGTGAATACCTGATCATGCTTCTGAATTGATATGTATTTATATGTATTCCACTGGACACCTTGCTAGCACACACCACACGTAGATGAGTAGTCAGTGGTTGCGTTTTGGGGCTACCCCCCGTTGATCTCACTTTTGCAGGTCCTAGGAGCGAAGTAGGAGGTCAAGGGAAGGATCCGGGAACTTCTCACTGATATCGTGAGATACTCTGGACCAGAAGGACAGGAGGTATTGCCACATTTAGGATCATATGTTGTATGATGCTTCCGCTGAAACTTGTTACTATTTTGGGGTAAATTATTGTATAAGTACTAGTTGGATACTTTCTAGTTGTTATTTTGGGACCGGTCTATCTCCGGCAACTTTGCTCGGTATTTGTGAGAACCGTTAATGATTTTAGGTACCTTTGAGATGTATGGTATTTTAAGGATGATGTGTGGAGTTTAATCATGGATAATGTAAATTTCTATTATGGTACTGAGAAGAAAATTATGTTGTGACGACGGAGATTGGAGTTGAGGTTTGAATTAAAAAGGTAATATCTGAATATTATGGAAAGATCTTTTTCTAACTATGTTAGTGAATTTTTGGTAATTTAATTCTTTTTCCTAACATAGTTAGTACTATAAACGTTTTTAATATATTGTTGTGAGTGTTTAATAGTGGGATTTGGAGGTAATGTTACAAGTATGGGCATTAACCATTCGATTAAGGGGATTAACTAGGCAAGTGTGTGACTAGTTAATCTACATACTTGACTAGTTAACCCCCATACTCGAGTGGTTAATGCCCATACTTGGCTGGTTAATCCCCATACTCGAGTGGTTAATGCCCATACTTGGCTGGTTAATCCCCATACTCGAGTGGTTAATGCCCATACTTGGCTAGTTAATGCCCATACAAGACTAGTGAATCCCCCATACTTGGTTACCTTTAGTCCCTATACTTGACTAGTTAATGCCTATACTTGACAGTTAATTCCCATACTTGACTAGTTAATGCGCATACTTGACTAGTTAATCGCCATACTTCACTAGTGAATCCCCATACTTGGTTACCTTTAGTCCCTATACTTGACTAGTTAATCCCCATACTTGACTAGTTAATGCCCATACTTGACTATTTAATGCTCATACTCGACTAGTTAATCCCCATACTCGAGTGGTTAACCACTTCCCTGATTCACTGGACTAAAAAATGCTTCTTCTCCTGAAAATCCTAAACCACGCCACTTAGGGAATTAACAACTCTAGTATGGCAATTAACTACTTGTTAATATGGGTGTGCGAAGTTCAGCCACATATAAACTAAAGGTAACCTTGTTGCTCTGGACAATTGGATAGTAATGGCACATTCCATAATATTTTGCCAACAATAATTTACATAAGTATTAATTTACATAAGTAATACAATTTAAAAGGGTTATCAACAAAAGTGAAACAACAAAAATCTTGTCACATGTTTAATCGTTTTGTTGTTTTTTGCCTCTTATATTTCTTTTCTTTTGAGGCACCTTCTAGAGGAAGCAAGGCCAGTGCAACATCTCTTTGTAAATTTAGCTCATGGTTCACCAGCCACCACATGAGCTGCATACGAGTTTCACATAATTCAGCATCATCATATGTAAGGGACTCCCCTGGCTCCCACATGTTCAGCCACATCAAGACAATGTAAGTGTAAATGATAACAACTTTCATCATCATGCATAAAAAACCACTTTCACAAGGGGTATGCACTCACACATTGGGCTGTTGAGGGACGTGTGGAAAAATAACCTCCTCCAACTTCTTCTTGACAATAGAATTTGGCTTTAGAAGGTCTATTATGCCATAAAATGCTGTTCGCTGCAAAAAAAAATACAATCTTATATAAGAAAACATTACATACAACCAATTTCATATAAGAAAACATTGAAGCCTATACTTACAAAAGCATTAACAACAGTGATATAACCGGCTTCTCTTACACCCATTTTTCTCATTTGAAACGTGATTGTAAAGCTGGGCTTCATCGAGTCAAGAACATAAAAGTTTCCAGTTCTCGTCTCAAGTGCAAAGCACCACCAATGGTTATCATCCAACGTTGGCCCTATCAACAAGTCACAATCTGCTATGTTATATCCTACGTACTCAGGAAGAAGTTCCTTCTTTCTATCCTCAGCGGTCTAGGCTAGGGTGTTCCTAATGATTCCCTACAAATAATCATGTAGTTAGTAATTGACTATAAGTCCTATTTGTAACGAACATTGTACATCCTTACCATAAAGTCACAAGTAAATATGTGCCTCCGAATGTCAACCGCCTTTTCAGCACCTACGTGGCATAATTGCATAATTGTTAGACACATAAGTGTGTACTAGTTATCAATCCACTAGACAAGTGAAAAACACATACCGGATCAAAATAAGACGTAGCATTCTTTTTATTTCCATCACTCTTTTCCTCCTTGTCATCATTATCCTTCACCACCTCTTCATCCATGCCTACCTCTCCAAACGTAATGCCAATATTGCTATCTTTCTCCTTCGTAATCATTTTTTGCAGCCTCTCTTCACTCCAATAAATAACAGCATTGCTAGTGACATCAATATCCTCCTCGGACAGTGAGAATCGCTCCTTGGACAATGACAATCGCTCCGCAAAAAACAACTGCAATATCAGTGGCAATCTTTTAGTTATTTTGATGTCACAAAGTTCTATAACAAACAAAATAAAGATATACGAACCAACAAAAAGTATAAGCACCCTCCAACAAATCCTTTACTTTGTTTATTCTTCCTATATGCTGTCACATAATCTGCCAACCTACTCCACAGCTCTTTGACAATATATGTTTGACGTCGTTGTTTGTGTAACAAACCACCTTTAATAGCTTGTCAGAGACTTTCGAGCTTGACGTGGGAGCAAGAAAAGTCCCAAGCATATACAACATAAATAACCGATTAAACTCTTCACCTATCACACCACCTTCTATTTTCTCAAAAATATCCGAAAAAGGCAATGTACGATACTCCTCCAAGTCCTGCAATTGCACATTGCTGTCACTCACTTTAGCTTTCACCTCCTTTCCTTTATCAGGAACTCCTAACAATTCGGCGACATCATTGGCTCCAATCTCCAAAGAATTCCCCCTTATTCTAACCGATTTTGTAGGGGGATCATATGATCTCAGTACAGCTGCAGCGAAGTCACGCGGGAGTTTCGTCCATCCCATGTTTAACAAATTCCCAAATCCTAACCTTTCAACTCTTGCCTTCAAATTGGCATTCTTATTTACATAGCACACCAAATCGTAGAACTGGCTTATTGAGCTACGGGTTTGGAAAGCAACTGTCTTGTTCTGTTTTCCCTTGGTTCCCCTCGCTCTCTTCACCCTATTGCTATATGCCTTCCTGTCGTCACTACTTAAAGCCTTCCATGCATTCAGAATCTCTACATGGTGGTCGTCCATACTTTTAAATTTCCTTCCTTCCTTCTTTGCATTATTTGTATATTCTTTGCAAAACAGAATATAGCCATTTTGGACGTCTTCATTTTGCACCTCTTTTGTAGTTCCTGCTTGTAACTCCATTTTTCAGACCTACAGAACAACTTCTTCCATTCAGTTACTCAAACCATTTTCACAAATATTATAGCAAATATAATCATTCTCATAAAGCAAATTGTCTTAACATTTCACACCTAAGCAAAGTGGGGGGAAAAAGAGTTTACACGATACAATCAATGTTCCTGAATTAAAAAGAAATCTGCGAAATGGCTTCAAACTATATTTCACAAAGTCGATTTAAAATAATACAATTTATGAACACAATTTAAAATAAGAGAATAGAAGTCTACCTGGAGTAAGGGATGTAAACCTATTGTCAAAATCTAAATCAACATATCATCAAAATGGCATTAGATTAGAGAAGAGAAATATAACTAATAGAGATTCCCAAGTGGGCATGTATCATGCAGAGAAATTGTATTATATAGAGGGGTTACAACATTCATTCTAACATAACAAAACATACTTTCCATTTCAGACTTGTTCTAAAAGATGAATTCATAATATGAATACCTATTTTGAAGTACTAAAAATAGGAATAAAACAACACATAGCCCAAAAACAGCCATTAAAACAGTGCGATTGAAGAAAAATGTAGATATAACCAAACACACGGATAAAAATAAAAACAAATGAAGCAGAATGATACAAAGATCAAGCCAGGTACCTATATGCCAGAACACCATTTGTCAACCCATATTACATGGTTTTGACATTCACTTGCAGAATTTTGTAGACTTAACACTTTTACAAGTGGGCTGAAGAAAGCAACAAGGAAGAAAGAAAAGAGAAAGTAGATAATCTCTGGCTGGGCCTCTGAGGGTGAAATATGTAGTTAATACCTATACTGAAGTAGTTAACGGCTATACTTGAGTAATTAACAGGACATGCTATACTGAAATGGTTAACAACTATACTTGAGTAGTTAATACATATGTTGAAGTAGTTAACAGCTATACTTGAGTAGTTAACAGGACATGTTATACTGAAACGGTTAATAACATTACATGGTTTTGACATTCACTTGCATAATTTCGTAGACTTAACACTTTTACAAGTGGGCTGAAGAAAGCAACAAGGAAAGAAAGAAAAAGGGAAAGAAGATCATCTCTGGCTGGGCCTCTGAACTTCTATGGGTCAATGGTAAAAAATTTGCTTCATCATTAAGAAGTTTTCATTAGCTGAAAGGTAGAAGGCATGGTTCAAAACCATCGTCTGTATATGATTCAAGAAATAACATCGTCTGTATGTGTGTAAGCTTCAGATATATAAAGCTATTTTATGTTTCTCAAACTATCGATTATCGACTAACATGGAAAATGATCGACCCGAATGACTGCACTTTGCCACAGTATTTCATACCAACAAATTACCTCATACAATCAAGGCTGTCTATATCTCCCAAAACCTCGTGAGCTCAAAAAATGGAGAATAAACTAAAACCTCAAATCAAGAACAGCCCCTATCTAGCGAATAAAGAGAAAAATCAAACCAAATTCTGAAAATGTAAATGCCACAATAGATCCACAGCATCAAGTCAAATAGCAATAGAAACCACCTGAAAAAGGGAATCACTCGAATCTTCAAATAAAATCAATCTTTATCGGAAGAGAAGCTCCAACACCCACCCCCGATGCTTGCGCTGAGCCGCTCCAGAAGAGAAAGGGACAGAGGATGGGAAACGAAATGGGTTAATGGATGGAGAAGAAGGTGGGAGAGAGTGAGTAAGAAGACGAAGAAGAGAGGGTAAAGCAGCAAGCTCACAGTTTGGCTTAGTAATGGCGACGTTTTCTGGTCTGATTGGAGATTCCGGCGACTCTTGTGATGAACGAGACGGAGGGGCTAGGTTTTGGGCAATGGTTTTGCGATGAAGAAGCAATGGCCGACAGTTTTGCTTTGGGGATTTCCATTCAAATGTGTTGTTAAAATTTGAAGGTGAATGAAGGCTCTCAGGGGCTTTTAAGTCTTTTTACCCCAAATTTGGTTATCCCAAATTGGAAACAATACCCATATTGTCCTTTTGAGAATTGGAGGCCCCTTTGTGTCCTTTTGATATTCGAGGGGTATTTATTTGGGATTTTCCCTAACATATATATACACTATAATTAAATAATTTATTTAACTTTTTAATCTCTACAAATTAGTCAACTAAATCTTATATTTAGGACTAAATGTAATACTTTTTTCTCTCCTTCATAGCTAAAAAGCATAAGTTATAAGCCATAAACTGTTTTTTTTCTTGTACTTATGATTGACTTATATGCCATAAGCACAATTAAGAATAAGTCAAAAACCCATTTTAAATGCTTTTTCATAAAATAAGTACTTATTTCCTATTTTAAGTCAATCCAAACCATTGTTCAAAAAAGCGGACCGGACTGGGCGATTCAACCGGTCCAACTGTGAAACGCCCAATGGTCCGGTCGGCCATTTAAATCGGATGGGCAGTTGACCCGGTGGAGGACCGGGTCAACCAGCCCAAAACCGGGAGGTTGAACCAGGTTGGCACTTTTTTTCTTCAAAATATGGTTTTTTAAAAAAAAATTATTATAATTCACTTAATTACAAACTTTTACTTCACTCAAATTTAGAAATTAAAAAATATAATAATTTAAATTCTATTTTACTTACATATGTTTAATATTTAATTGTTGTTGCTCTTAATATTTGTATTTTAGTCTGTGAATTGTAGAATAATATTTATTTTCACATGTAATCAACTAATATTTTCTCTTTTTCCTTCTATAGAAACATTAAAATATTCATGTTTGATGAATCATGCATACCTATCTATATTTATATTTTGATATTAGTGATTATTAATGTTAATATTAATAAAAATATTATTATTTTAATATAACCGGTTGGACCCCGGTCCGACCATTAACTTTTGAACCAGTGCCTCATCCGGTTATATGCCTGATCTGATTTTTTGAACCTTGATCCAAACACAGCTTATTATTATTTTTTTTTTATGAATAACACAGCTTATATATTGAGAGCAATAGAGAGATTGGGTTTGGGAGGAGCATTCACTTTAGGGGACTAACTACTTTCGTATGTCCTTTCTCCCCTCAACCTCCTTTATCACCCTCTTGAATCAAATTTTAATGTTATCACCCTCTTCAATCAAATTTTAATACCCCAGATTTCACATTTGGTAAAAATATTATTATTATTTTCCTTTAAAAAAATACACCAATAAATTTAAACTGTAAAAATTTGATCAATGATAGTTTACAGTTATAAATTGTTGAGTTCAAATGTTAAAAGTTTAAATTTATTTATTTATTTTTCATATAAAATTATAATAACATTTTCATCAAATGCAAAATCAGGACCATTAAAATGTGATCCAAAGGCAATGAACGGAATAGAGGACGGGTAGAGGAGGGAAATAGTTCATGGGTTAGTGGGTTTTTGTATTGTATCTTCATTAAATTACTCACTCTATTCCTATATATAAGATGTATTTATTTAATTTGATTAGATTAAGAATGTTAGTTAAGTTAGTTAAAATCGAATGATATTATCAAAACACTCTAATTACCTAATTTTATTCCTACCCTCCCTTCTCTTACTTGTATATTATTGAGGAGCATTGAGGGATAATTTAAGAAAAATGTGAGAAAAAATATAAAGAAATATTATATTTATAACAAGTTCACTTCCTAAATAGATCTTATATTTAAGAATAGAGGGAGTAAATTTTTTTTGGCTGAAGCTTTATTAAATTATGTTATCATTGTGTTTTGGACGTATACAGTATCATACAGTGAAAATACATACATACATATTTTGTTACTTTAACCTTTTTTTTTTACATTAGGTCAATATATGTGTGTGTGTTTAACTTGAAGGCTTCCACATTTAGTTTAATATATATATATATATATATATACATATCTATATATTTTTTTTAACAAAAAAAAGAATATAAGAAAAGATATATAAAAATATTATAAACAAAAGATAAAAAGAAGAAAAGAAAATAATATATAATAATATATATTAATGATAATAATAAAATAATGCGTGGGACCCGTTATCTATATATATCCCTAAAGTCCCTAATCCTCTTGTCATTGTACGCCGAACTGGAGTGGAGAAGCAATTCGTCCTTCTTCGTTCGCCCAGCGTGGTCGCAGTAACAGATTTAGGTAACCTTTACGAATAATCTAGATAACCAAAATCACTTCTTCTAACTTAACTTCCTTCATAAAAGTTTTTACTTATAATTTTAGCTTTCCAATGGCAGTGATATTAGGATGATTAGAGCAAAATATTAGGGCTTAAATTTGAAGTAGAAATTGAGTTTTGATAACAAGTGACCATAGATTTGCTGAGGTAAATTAGTTGGTTGATTTTATGGGTTTAAATTTGTTTATTGGGTCGTTTGAGAATTTAAAATAATTTTCTTGATTGAAAAACTTAGAGTTTATGAAGGAATTCAAAAATTTCTGCTTGGTTATAGTTTATTGTTTGGGTTATCAAGGTTGATTAAAGACATTAAAATGTTTAGTTGTGATAGAGTTGATCCTTATGGTGATTTTTCTTGATCTGAATAGCTTTAAGCTTGATTTTAATCGAAAAAAATCTATGAATTTAGGTATTTAAGGTGAAATTATGGAATTTAAGATATCATTTGGATTCAACGATAATGTTGGTAATGTTGAATGGGTTAGGTTTGATGTATAAATTGATTTGGAAAAATTGGGTTATCTTATAGGTTTGAGTCTAGTGGAATTAAATTGTAAAGGCTATAGGTAGGAGGAGTTGGGAATAGGTAATAGAGAGTTTAAATTGTGAATTGTGTTTTGTATTAGTAGATGGTAATTGCTTATGTGTTGATATGTAGAGTTTGAGTCGTGCTAAAATAGCATGGGGGGCTGCGCTGTTATGAGATCGGTGCAGGCTACCAGGTAATTGCTTCTGCTTGTTTGTGTGTGTGTGGGTTAGTAAGTTTTTGGAACTTGAGTTTTGTGAATTTTCTATGGATTGGACGAATATGAATTTGAAGATTTATTTTACAATATAAACGTTTGGTGGAGTATGTATTTTTAAATGGCATGAAGGTGTGAACCTGTATGTTTTGAAAATTTATAGTATTTATTAAAGATATCTGCATGATTGAATTTGAGAATTTCTGGAATGGACTTTGTGCCATATGTTGGATGTGTACATTTATGACGTATTGTGCTGATTGTGTGAACACCGAATAAATAAATAAAATGCCATCACGCGATGAGGTTCCTTGTCGGCCCACAAGGACTAAATAATATGAAACAGAAAGACGAATTGGGGAGAACACCCCCGGTCTCAAGCGAGGGTTGTGAGTCCCTACTGGACCATATGATATCGGTGTTATGGTTGATTGTTTATGTAACATTACCTCACTATCCCACTATTAACCACTTACAATTAAACATTAGATCGTTTATAGTGCTAACTATGTTAGGAAAAAGAATTAACTTACTAAAATAACTAACATAGTTAGAAAAATATATTTCCATAATATTTATATATATTTCAACCTCAATTCCAATCTCTGTCATCACCATATAACTTCCTTCCCAGTACAATAACATAGAATTTCATTATGCATGATTAAACTCCACACATCATTCTTAAAATACCATACCATAATAGGTATTATACAATAATTTTCCCCCAGAATAGGAACAAAGTTTAGCGGAAGCATCATACAAAATATGATCCTAAATGTGGCAATACCTCCTGTCCTTCTGGTCCAGAATATCTCACGATATCAGTGAGAAGTTCCCGGATCCTTCCCTTGACCTCCTACTTCGCTCCTGGGACCTGCAAAAGTGAGATCAACGGGGGTAGCCCCAAACGCAACCACTGACTACTCATCTAAGTGCGGTGTGTGCTAGCAAGGTGTCCCGTGGAATACATATATGTATATATATTATTTCAAACAGCATGCTCAGGTATTCACATATAATGCATATCTTGGTCCCAAATATCTTTTCTCATCATTTATAATTGTGGAATAACCCATCACAATTCATCCTCTTACTAGAAATGTTAGGAAAACATGTGGGACCAGTCGGGACCTTCCACCCACCCCTGATCACCACGGTACAGTTCACGAGGGACTTTCTACCCTCCCTGAATAGTACCACGGATTAGAAGGATCTTTGTCCTTTCTGAATCCGTGAGGGGCGATCTCCCCTCTTATGTCTTTCTCTCCTTTATTTCTCATAATATATCATTTAGTCCCTGTGGCACAACAGGGTACCTCATCACGTGATGTCACAATTTCCAATTCACCGGTGTCACATACCCAAATAATTTCTCACATACAACACATAGATATGCAACACCACAATCAGGCACCCGACCTTCCAGTATTTTCATGATATACATATATTAAATAATTTCCAAAACCACATATATTTCAGTTTCAAATATTTCACATCACAAATTTATGCCATTTCAAAATAATACTACACAGGACATTTATTATAAAAATATTAATATTCCAAGATCTCATCAATCATCAATTGACAATTATATCCCAACTGTGATTCAAAATCTTATCTCCATATAACATCATAATTGTCAAATAATAATATTTCAAATTTCTTACTAACATTACACACACACACACATAAACAAGCAGAAAGTGGTTACCTGATAGCTGGCACCAATCTCACAATAGTGCAGCTCCCCCGTGCTAACTTAGTGCAATTCAAGCACTACACAACCATACATACAACCACAATTAATTATTTATCCAACAATTTCATATGTTGGAAATTAAATTACTAACTACCCTTTCTTTGCCCTTACTTAGTTTAAATTTCTATTTAACATTTATTCTCCCTTTTTATTTCTAAAATTTATCTCTACTCCATTTATACATATATCTAAAATTATTAATCTTTCCAATAACTATTTATAAAATTTCTTAATATCCCATAATCCCTCAATAATTCTTTAGGTGCAAATCCCAATCAAATCAATTAATTAAATCCCCTCATATAACCTTAATAAACATCTAAAAATCATCAATTTACCCATAAGCACCTCGAATAATTTAAAAGCCCCAATTTCTAAAACTTCCATAAATCCAAAAATTCCTAATAATTAGGAAAATTTCCAACAATGAAAAATCTACTCAGAAAAACTCATAATCGAAGCCTAAGTTTCAATTTATTAATTTTAGGACTCCCAAAATTACCAATTTAGACAAGGTCTAATTTTTCAAGTATAACAAATCGAAAAACTAATGACATAGAAAGGTAGAGGAGACTTACGGGATTCCAAAAATGTGCTTAGTTGGCCGAAAAACTTACTATTCCTATACTAACAGACTCTAATAAGTCTAGTGATAGGAATATATATAGTGGAAAGAGAGAGCAAGAGAGAGAAAAAGAGAGAGAGTCGTGAGAGAGAGAGAGACGAAGACGGTGAAGTGTGCGTGTGTGTTTATATAATTGATGCACAGTAACTCAATAGTAATGAATAGTAACTCAATAGTAATAATAATAATAATAAAATAATAATATATGTAAATAGTGATTGGAGGGAGACAAGGCAGAAAGAAAGTCACGGAAATTGAGGAGGGAGACACGGAATGTTTTACGGAAAAATGTAGTGGATAGGAAAAAGATTAGGAAATAATGCACTACTCGGTCCTAAAATCCTCAAATAAGATATTTCTTTTGAACCAAAAATTTTCTTTTTACTTTCAAAATTTTTCCTATAATATCTTTTATTTATTTACTCCCACAATAACCTTTTTTTTGAGCCTAAAAATAATTTCCCCAAAAATTATTATCTTCCAAATAAGGGAAAAACTAGGCATTTAAAATCCTAAAAACACCTCAAAATTCTTCAAATATTCTCATAATCCATCATTTCTCATTAATCAATTCCTATTTACCCCCATAAATCCTTAATTAATTTTTAGGATGTTACAGTTTATGTTTTACCTTGTATCAGATTAAAACAAGTAATGTTGAGATATATGATTTATGTATGAGCTTTGAGGAAATTATTACGCGATCATGATAATGTGTGTAGAGTTATGTGATGATATGTGATGATGTAATTGTTGATCCTGAGATGATCATATGTTTTGGGATGTATGAGTTGTCAATTAATGATGTGACTATGCATTTATTTGGTACTTGTCATATGATTTAATCCTATATATATAGTAATACTCCACTGAACACCTTGCTAGCACACATCGCACGTAGGCGAGTAGTTAGTGGTTACCTGGGTCTACCCCCTTTTATCTTATTTTTACAGGCCCTAGCAACGTAAAAGGAAACCAAGGGAAAGATATAGAATTATCTCACTAAGCTTGTGAGTTACTGGACCAGCGAGACAGAGATTATTGCCACATTTAGGGACCTGATGCATATTGTTTTTGCTTCCGCTAAATTCTAACTTTTGTTGTTCTTTAATTATCCATGTTAGCCTTTTGCCTTATTTAGAAGAATTCTTTTCTAACATGGATATATAGCTTCTGTCGTATTATGTTGAATTCTTTTTTAACCATGATAGTCTTTTAATAATGGAAATTCTTTTTCTATCATGGTTAGGGCATTTAATTGGTATTTTATTGAAATAATGGAAATTCTTTTTCTAACTATGTTAGTTATTTTTCTTTGATAAATTCTTTTTCTAACATAGTTAGTCAATAAATAATTTTTAAATTGATTAATGGTGATTTAAAATGCATTGAACAGTATAATTAGGTAGTAATTGTTACACTATACATAAACTCTTCTCATTCACAGATTTACTTCTTTTACATGAATCTAATGTTTGAGAACTCTGGCGTATATAAAAACTGTAGTTTGTATCACTTGATGCAAATAAAAAAAATTAGTGTTTTTAAATAACACCATGATAAAATATCGCATGCGATGACTATTTGCAATGTTAAGTATTTGTTAAATAGATTAGTGGTCGTATTACTCTGAGCAAATTCGTTTTAAATTGTACTTTATCTGAACCTGGTAAATATTTATTCTCATTATATGTTATTTTAAGTTTAAAACAAATCATACTTCAGATTCTTTTTTCTAGCTACAATCTTATACTATGTTCAAAAAGAACAGAGAAAAGTGTTAGGATTAGTGCACATTAGCACATGCTTATTTTGGTAAAAAATGAGCAAGTTCCTCAAACCAAGTCAGTTGTGAAGACGGATTTATTTTAGGTATTTTGGAAAATCACATTTTCTATCATGAAAATTAAGAACCCAAATATGGCCGTTTCTCAAACATGTTTATTGACTACTTCAATATTTGAAAATGTCTTGCTCCCAGGAAGTATGTTCTTCCATTAAATTTTGATGGACCTCCATGGTTGCAGACATTCTTAAACACCTAAGTTGGAGAATTTGAAATTTGAAATGGGGAAAAGTAAAGCCAATAGAGATTGGTGTTTTGCTGTGGAAACTTTAAAGCTAATGACGATCCCCCTATCTTTTACTCTTGATTGTCTCATTTTGTGCATTGGATTAAAGGAAGCCTTCTGTATTCAGTGAAAAAGTGACTATTTCTCCTAAGAAATTCTTCATAAACACAGAAAAAGCATGCAGGAGGAGGAGTGGACGACATTATAGTTCAATGGGTTGACATAAATTAATACCTTCATTATCTTATTGTGGCATGACCGTGCATTTGATTTTTTTTTTTAATATCTCTAGTAATAAACTATACTCCTATTTAATTATTTTAATCGTTGAAGTGCGTTTTAGACCGACTGGTAAAAAGGATTGTATAGCACGCACATCGGTGCCCTTCATCTATATTGTCTAGAGGTAATTTAACAGACAAATATATTTTATCTTATACGGCATGTAAAGTGGTATGATGTGCTGTTGTTATTACACGGTTTTTTATTGGGATTTGACAGAAATTTATTAAACTTAATTCACCAGATTGCAGATATACTCGTCATTAACTTGGGCTACTTCAGTGTTTTTTCTCATTTTCTGTAACATTATTCATCGAATAAAGTGGCACAATTGTTTTGTATTTTGTGTTCTAAATGTTAAGTTCTCCTTGCTTAATAATCTTATGATTTATGTTATCATTGATTGCATTTTTTATAATGATGTCGAGGAATTTCCTTTTGGATGAAGTTGAAGTTGAGTCCCATTCGCAAAGAAGTGGTTTTGAAGTAAGAGAGTGCCAATGTCAAGAGGGTATGCAACGTTTTGCAGATGATTAAACATTACATTTTAGGAAATGAACAATACATTCGTATAATTAAGTTGTGTTAATTTGCATTATGAAAAATGTTGACATTAAATGGACACAGTGATAACATGAATGTAAAAATCAAGGACACCTTGCTTGTTTGCTGAAATTAGCAGTTTCACTTATTTCCCCCCTTTCTTCTAAAGTGACAGCATATTCGGTGTTGTTTCTGTTCCAAATACCATTACGCAACCATAAAAAGTTGCGACACCTTTGAGGGGTTTTAATCTTCCAAATGTTGCTCCATAAATCATCAGGGTTCTCATCCCCTATTATGCACATGTTATAAGCTGATTTTGTAGAAAAGTACCTTATTTCTCCCATCTCCACCGAAATTCCCCATTAGCAGGCATTTGATGAAGACCCTCATTAACCTTATTCCATGAAGCTTTAATACCAGACCAAACATTAGAGCCCGGGCGTTTAGAATCAATTTTTGGTATGAGATCATTATCACATTTGTACTTATCCCTGACTACTTTTACCCAGAAATCCTCTCGTCTGTTTACTAGCTTCCACCCTAACTTCATTAGCAAAGCGTGATTTTGATGCTTTGCCTTACGAATACCAAGACCACCAATATTCTTTGGTTTGCATACATCCTCACATGCAACCAAAGAAATCTTTCTTCTCTCCTCCGTTCCACCTCAGAGAAACTTCCAGTTACTTTTATCAAGCTCCTCCCAATCAAAAGCTTGCATTATAGCATTTTGCATCACATGTCTAGGTATAGCCGAGGATACTGCTGCTATAAGAGTATTTTTGCCAGCGAAAGAAATAGAAGAAGGTTTCCATCTAGCAAGGCAAGCTTTTACTTTATCAATGACCAATTTAAAAGTATCTTTGGTGACCGGCTTATGAATGAGGGGCACACCAAGATACTTACCAAGATCTGTCGTTTGAGAAAATCCCAGAATATTACTAATCTCGTTGCACCGATTATGATTAACATTTCTGGAGAAGAAAATCCTCATCTTTGATTAATTAACCTTTAACCCAGAGCTGCTACAAAAACTGTCAAGACATCTTTTTAAAACTTCCGCTTGCGTTGTATATGCCTCAGCAAATAAAATGATATCGTTAGCAAAGGATAGATGAGAAATGGGCGGTCCATTTTTTGTCAATATTATCGGTCTCCATTCACCTTCCTCCAATTCCTTCTGAATAAGATGAGCTAATTTCTCCATACATATGACAAATAAATAAGAAGAGAGAGAGAGGGTCTCCTTGTCTAAGCCCCCTAGATGACTTGAATACTTCATCTTTATCTCCATTCCACAAAACTTGCATACTAGAAGAGGATATACACGAGGAAATAATACGAATAATATGGTTAGGAATTTTCAATTTCTCCAAGCAATAATTAAGAAAATTTCAATTCACCATGTCATATGTCTTCTCCAAGTCAATTTTAATTGCCATTAACCCCTTCTTCCCCGTCATATTTCTCATAGAATGCACCACCTCTTGAGCCACAATTATATTATCACTACTATGCCTTCCGGGGATAAAGCTACATTGATTAGGGGATATCACCAAAGGTAAAAATACCTTGAGCCTATTAGCAATTATTTTTGTAATTATTTTATAAATGACATTGCAAAGGCTAATAGGTCTCAAATCCTTCACAGATTCAGGGGGTTCTTTTTTGGAATTAGCACAATTAAAGTACCATTGACCTCTTTAATATTTTGAGGACATTCAAATAAATACTGAACGTACCGAACAATTGTGTGACTCACCGTATCCCATTGAGACTAATAGAACAAAGCATTTAATCCGTCTGGACCAGGGGACTTCATTCCACCCATGCTAAAGAGAGCCTCTTTGATTTCAACATTGGTCACGTTTCTCCCACACCTACTGAGAAGATTCTCATCAACCAAAGGAAATGATATTTCACAATCAAGCCTTACTCTGTATTGCTCTTCTTCTGTAAAAAGCTTTCATCTGGATCATACCTCCATTGACCTATTCATCACAAATTGCTTCAATTCTATTTAATTCCCTTCTTCCATTAGCTCGAGCATGAAAGTAGCAAGTGTTCCTCTCTCCAAATGCATTCCATTCCATTCTTGCTTTTTGAGCCTACATAAGTGATAACTCCCCATTTTTAATTAGATTTGATCTATATTTTGGTTTATTTGGGGAGTCATTGTTGCAAAATTAAAGGGATTTGTTTAAGATTCTAATGAGATATCAATGTGTTCCATTATTTAGAGGATTCCATTGTAAATATCATATTTTTAATTAAAATAGAAATGTTATTAGATAATAATATATAAGCAAAAATCATTTAAAAAGAAAAAGAAAAAAGGTTCAGTTATTATTATTATAATAATAATAATAATAATAATAATAATAATAATAATAACTCCTTCCATTTAACATATTGTATTTCCCTTTTGTGAATCAGGTGAAGCCGTGCCAATGTAGAGCTCAATTTGAATTCTAAAAAGAAACAAAAAAAAAAAAAAAACTGCACGACACCGTTTGGATTAAAAAGAAAAGCTTAGACCTAAAAGAGCATTCACGGCATTGAAAGAAGTAGGCAGCGGCACACTTTACTGTTCACCTTCATTCTCATCCATCGCCTTCAACATCTTCAGAGGCAAAGAGCGAGAAACAGGGCAAGATCGAGAGGGGGAGAAGCCGCAACTTCACTTTGCAATCATCATCTTCATCGGCTTCTCCCCGGAGCGTGAGATTGAGGTCCGTAGGTGTCGTCCACCGAAGCCGCCGCTGCTAGAAAGAGCAAAACCACCTCCGCCTCCTCCTTGTTGCTTGGTTGGAGAGCTCGTGTAAGGAGACAAGTGGACTGGTTCAGATTCTCATCATCTCCATCGAAAGGAACCAGAGGGGAGGAGACTTTATTGTTCTTCTTTTGGATGTTATATCTTTATTTTGTTTCCCTTCAATTTCCATTTTGTCACTCAATCTGGACTTTGGTGGTTGCTAATGGATGATTTGAGATGATTTTAATGTTAGTCATGAGTAGGTAGTAAATTTGTTTTAGGATTATTTTGAAGCTTGTATGGATTGATGCTTGAATCTAATTTTTCTTTTACTAATTAATGACTGTTATATTGTGGGTTTAATTTGTGCTTAATGTTTTCTAAATGGGTGGCCAATATTTAGATTGTTTGCTTAGTTAGTGGCTTGAGAGAGCATTAATTAGGCAAAGAACTAGATTAAATCCAAGCTTGTCTTGCAATTCTAATTTAGGATTGGAAGTGTGTTAATGAGATAGAGATATTCATTAACCAAGCTTTGTAAATTTGAAGTGGGTTGTTTATAAAGACTAGTTAACATAATATGTAGTAAGAGATTATGCATATTAGTGTTAATTAAGGTTTGGGTAAGCTTGAAAGAGTTACTCAAATGGATATGACTTCAAACATCAACTTAGTATTCATTAATTTGTCATTAAAGGAGAGTTTAATCAAGCATCATGAAATACAAAGTGGATAAATAATCCTAAATTTTCCTTTGTCTTGAATTAAAATTTTAATTTAGTATTTGTCAAGTTATTTTCATTTCAGCTACTTTTGAAATTCAAAATACAAAAATTCTCACTCGACCTAATTGATAATATAATTGCGATAATTAATCCACTTTTGCCTTAGTCCCTATTGGAACGACAACCTTTTCTATACTATTTTTGACGACCTGTACGCTTGCGGATATGCTAAACATCGGACAAGTCAATAAGTGACTCTTGGAAAGCACACCTTCAAGCTCTTTCCATAACTCAAATTGAAGTTCCTTTAAACGGCAATCTCTTCCCCTACAATCCAAAACTCTACTAATCCCATAGAATAGTCTTCTTTTTCACCATTCTAAATACAAGATCAAGTTAAACTTTTATAGAGATCAAGTAAACTTAATAGACAACTTAATTTTAACATATGTTACGTGTACTTAAATTATACATTAGTTTATATATAGCAAATGAATCTTAAAAATATAGATATAAATACTTTAAAGTGACCTATTTTATATCATTAATCTCTACAAAAGATGTCATTCGTTCCATTATCTAATGTCCATAAAGATTATATCATTTAATCATGCAACTTAAACATTTTGAAATTTGAATTTAACATTGCTAAAATTTTAACTTTTATTATTAAATCCGCTGATTATATTCATTCCATTATCTAATGCCCCATCAAAATTTTAGCTCAGTTTCTTTATTTAAATGTAATGCTATTAAAATTTTAACTTCATATATTTCTTTGTTTATTTTTTGAGTGGTGTGAAAATCATGAAATTCATATTGAGATTTGAAATGCAAAAAGCAGAGGCAAGACATGATAATTGAGATTGCCTTGGGAAAGAAAAAGATTTATTAACTTTGATATTTAAAAATTAAAATTTGAAATTAAAATATGAAAAGGTGGAGAGAGAGAGAGAGAGAGTTAAGATTGCGGAAAAGGAAAAAGCATTAATGACAAATTTGAAAATATTACTAATTATATTTTGTAAAAAAATGAGATGGACCAATCATGTAAATTAATGATTAATGATGCCATGTAAGATGATATTAGGATCAACCATGATTGAGCTACTACTTTTATAGATATATATTGATGATTGATGATTGTTTTGAATAATATTGTCTCGTATAGGAGGATACTTGTACCTAGAGGGAAAAAATTTAACTTGAAAGCTGGGTGAGGAAATATGAGAGAATGTAATATTGAAAAAAAAATGAAAAGAGATAATATAATTAACTAGGGGGCATTGGTAAAAATGCATTAAATATTTAGACTCTTAGGGAGCTTTTATAAAAAGGACTAGGACAATTCAAATTTGGGCTCTTTGAATAAGGATAGTAGGGAGTATTTACTAATAACCAATGTCCCGCGATGAGGTGCTAGGTCCCATAAGCAATGTGCAAGGTTTGAATCTCCTATTGAAAATTCAGTTAAAAAAAAATCTCCTATTGAAAATGGAGCTGCTGGTGGGGTCTCCTCCAATATGGGCCTTTACAATAGGGAAAATTTCACTATGGGACCACTATAGCGAATTAATGCAAAAGAAGAACCACAAGAATCTGAAATTTCAGTTAGGAGTAGTGGGGGCAAAGTGAAATAAAATTTGAAGGCCAAAAGACCAAATGACCCCTTCTCCCAAATCATCCTTTCTCCCAAATTCACCCAAATTTTGAAATCAAAATCTGTGAACAGCTTCACCCATAGTCACCATCGTCAAGCGAGAGCGAAAAGGGCACAAACACCACCGTACGGCTGTAAACACCCTATTTTGTCTGGACCCCACAAAATAAAATAAAATAAAATGACAAATAAATAAGATCTCTTGACTGTTTCTTGCAATTTGGGTTAACACTAGGAAAAGTCAAATATGTTAATTGGCCACCAAGTCAAGAAATAAATGTTGATTCAAAAAGTGATTAAAGAAGAGAAAATGGAAATAATAAATTAGAGACAATAAAAGGAATGATTGGCATTCAATATGCATCAATGAAATTTTGAATGGTTAATTATTAGGCTTGCACCCCAAGAAATTTGATAAAAAGGAAAAGTGCAACAAAAAGGAAATTTGAATAAGATGAGTGTGCATATTTGAAGTTTGGTGCCAATTGATTGCTCACAGAAATTCAATAATAACAAAAAAAAAAGTTGAATAAGTGCATGCATTTAAACGGAAAAGATAGAAAAAGTGCAGAAAAAGGAAATGTTTTGGTGATGATTGAATCACCTTGAATGCCCACCGGAAGGTAGGGGTGTTCACGGGACCGGGACGACCCCGTCCCGTCCAGTCCCGAAGAAAGGGGCTCGGGACGGAATTTGTGTCCCGTGTCCCGTCCCATCCCGAGATTGTCCCGATCCCAATCGGGACGGGACGGGACCGAGACGGGATCGGGACGTCCCGATTTATTTTTTTTTTTTAATTTTAAAAATCCAAAGAAAACAGACCTCCATAGAGGTGAAGGAGAGATGAACATCAACCATTATATCAAGATACAAAATATTTTCACTGCAATGGATAGAAGAATTGTTAATATTAAACAAACAATTCAGTGAAGAAAACTAAAAAACCCCTCCATTACAATAAAAGTTTCCCTTCTGTACAGTAATCGTCAAGAAGCCAATGTCTAGAAGCTAAACCCATAATTATTGATGTCCAAGGAAAAGCAAAAAAGCAGAACGAGATGATTCCATTAATGCAGATGGAATTTGAGGGAAAAAAAAGGAATTGATTTTCATTTACCAATGGTTGTAGGAGCTCAAGATCTGGCGCATAACATCGCATCCATTACAATACATTATGAGATCTTCCAATTCTTTATATTTCTTCAGTTTCCACAATACCCAAAGGCAAAGCATGGGAGAACGAAGGGAGGTGCAGGCGGAGATGGATGATGAAGCTTTAAGGTCGATTGTCGAGAGAGATGAGAGAAGAGATGAGAGGTTTATTTTTTTGTTTGAGTGATTGAGGGTTAGGTGTGGTCTGACTCATGGGCTTGGGCTGGGTAGTTTTTTTTTTTGTCCTTAAAATTGGATGGGCTAAGTAGCTAGCATTATTTTTTTTAAATAATACATATCGGGACGGGACCGGGACGGGATGACCCCGTCCCGAGTCCCATCCCTTCCCGAAGCACTACTTTGTCCCATCCCAATTTGTTTCGGGATGGGAATGTCCCGTCCCAAAATGACTGGGACGGGGACGGGACGGTTGGGACAGGACAAATTTGAACACCCCTAACGGAAGGTATAAGAAAAAAAATTAAAACTATATATATAATAAAAAAATCAAATGACAACAATAATAAATGAAATTGTAATAAATGAGCCAAACCCTAGTGGTGCCTATATAAATGAGAGTAAGAGAGCTCAAGAGGAGGACACTTTTGGACATCGGAGAGAGGGCAGAAAAAGGAGAGGCAAAATTTTGGGGAGAGAAAAGTAGAGAGAAATTCTATTTTGGGGAGAATGGATTCCAGGTATAGAGATTTAATCTTGGTGCATAATCCTCTCATTCTCTTGTTGGGTAGAGTACCAAATAAGCTACTAGTTCTTTTATGTATCACAACCTAAATCTCTTATTGCTTAAGCCAATGAACATCTCCAAGCTTGAGATGGAGGCAAATTGTTGTGAGCATTAGGGCACATTTCTATATTTTTTTATCGCCCACTAAAATATTTCGTGCTATGATCCTCTGCCATTTTATGTGATTATTGATTTGAATTCGTTTTCCTCTTGAACTGACCACATTAAGAACGTTTTACTCTTGAACTATGTGGTTCCTACGCTCTTTTCTTTTAGCACTAAGCTATCATTACATTGAAAATTACATGTAGGTCACATGGTCGATGTCCAATGATTTTAAAATGATTTTTATCAAAGAAAACCCAAACCAGCAAAAAAGCCTTTTATAAAAATGAAATCGCTTTTGAAAATGTTTTATGTCACGTGAGGTTTATAGAATCTCCGCGGGCAGAAATGATTAACTTTCCGTGTGAGATTATGGGAATCTCCACAGGAATGTTAATCAAGAAAATTTTTCTTCAAAAATCCTTTTTTATAAAGAATAGTTGATTTCACAACATAAAAAATACAAACCAATAAAAATATGTTTTTTTAATAAATTTAATGAATATTTTCCTAAAAAACACAAACCAATTGACACACATTTCTACCTCGAACTATGTGGGCTTTGATCCCTTAAGGGTACGTAGGCCCTAAGTTAAATCCTAGGTCAAGTCCAACTATGTAAATATTTTTTTTCGTGAATATATTTTTATATTACTTTTTGGGTGATTAAAATAAACTTCAAGGCCATATTTATTTTTAGATAATTAACTTAGGGTTATCGTTCTCATGAACGGGTGCTGTGGGGTACCTAACACCTTCCCCATGCACAATAGACTCCCGAGCCCAATTTGGTTTTAAAAGACAATTTACTATTTTCAAAAGGTTTTCCAAAATTATCCTATTTAAAAAATTTTAGTGGCGACTCCATTTGACCTGATTTTAGGGCGCTACAACGGCAATCCACCCCAAAGTCATCAAAAGTTGAATCACTCAGCCACCGAAACTGAAATCGCACGGCGCTCTACTATTCCCCTCCGATTGAAACTCGAAAGCAAAGCTTTGTTGGGTCGATTCGACCCGATTTTGGTTGGAACTCGAAGTCGAAATCGAAAGTGAAGGAGTTGTTTGAAGCCGAAACTAACAAGGTTCAAATGGTTGCTTTTTTCAATGTTTGATGAATATTGAAGTTCCTCTAGATTGTCGTAAGGGTTTGTTCTTCAGCGTAATCTCTGTCATTGTTGTTCTTGCTTTGTTCTTCATTGTTTCCTATTTGGGTCGTCCAAATTATATGCCTTTTTTTTCGAAATGGCAACTCATTTGATGAATTACACAAAATTCTGATATCCAGACTGATTAGCTTGCTGTTAAACAAACACTTTGCTGACTAAATGGATTTCAAGTGAACAAGCAATAATAAACTGACATTAACATGCTAAGTCCAGGCCATGCACAAGGAAATAGCCATACGCACAAGAAAATCTCAATATGCACAAGGAAATGTTAATATGAACAAGTAGTAATAAATTGGCCTTATAACGTGATCTGTTCAAGCCATGCACAAGGAAAATGGCCATAAGAACAAGGAAATCTCAATATGAACAAGGAAATCGTCATATGAACAAGCGGTACTAAATTCCGCTTATAACATGCTATGTCCAGGCCACGCACAAGAAAATGACCATACGCACAAGGAAATGTCAATATGCACAAGGAAATCGTCATATGGACAAGCAGTAATTAAGTCACCTTATAACATTATATCCAGGCCACGCACAAGGAAATATGGATATGCACAAGGAAATGTCAATATGCACAAGAAAATCGTCATATGAACAAGCAGTAATAAAGTCACCTTATGACATTATGTTCAGGCCACGCACAAGGAAATATGAATATGCACAAGGAAATGTCAATATGCACAAGGAAATCGTCATATGAACAAGCAGTAATAAAGTCGCCTTATAACATTATGTCCAGGCTACACACAAGGAAATATGAATATCCACAAGGAAATGTCCATATGCACAAGGAAATCATCATATGAACAAGAAGTAATAAAGTCACCCTATGACATTATGTCCAGGCCACGCATAAGGAAATATGAATATGCACAAGGAAATGTCAATATGCACAAAGAAATCGTTATATGAACAAGCAATAATAAAGTCCATTATAACTTGCTATGTCCAGGCCACGCACAAGGAAATGGCCATATGCACAAGGAAATGTCTATATACACAAGGAAATCATCATATGAACAAGCAGTGATAAAGTCACCTTATAACATTATGTCCAAGCCACGCACAAGGAAATGTCAATATGCACAAGGAAATCGTCATATGAACAAGTAGTAATAAAGTCACCTTATAACATTATGTCCAAGCCACGCACAAGGGAATATAAATATGCACAAGGAAATGGTCATATACACAAGGAAGTACGTTGTCAGCCAAGGAAGTACGTTGTGTCAGCTTAATGTAAGTACGTTGTCAGCTCAATGTCAGTCAAGGAAGACTTTTGCACAGTGGTCCCTATATGAAATTAATTCATCTTTTCATAACAGCTTTTTAGTATTTTTACACAACCATTTAATTTCATTTGAAGATCCAAGGCCTACAATGAAATTTCAGACCTTTTTGGTCCCTATCTGAAATTAAATCGCTACAGTGGTTCTTTATTGAAATTTTCCCTTTACAATATTCAAATAAACTTTAGTATGTATTTGTTGCGTTTCCTGAATTCCTGTGATGTAAAGACTAATCTAGGATACTGAATGCTTATTATAAAATATATAATATATTTTATTAATTACAACACAACACACGTATGTACAGATAGAAATATATATGTTTGTGTGTGTTATAATTTTATTATATATTATAAGATTCCTCTATTCCCAATTGTAGAATTGGAGGCCATAAAAACAAATATGTACAATTTTCATCAAATAATTCATATGGAAAGGAACGGAAAGTAGGAAGGATGATAATGGAAGTGTTCTTTTCTACAGAGACAACATTTGGTATGCAGTAGAATAACATTAAATTGATAGGAAAATTCATAATTCTCACTTTTAGCTCAGGACTTTCAACGTTAACTATTAATTAATTTAGATTATCTATAAGTTTGTAAGTCAACCAAATCAATTACAATAAAATAGTCAATATAAATACTTTAAGGTATTATATTTAACTTATTTAATAAATAAGTCAGCTGACTCTTACATAAAAAATTAGAGGTAGTAGTTTATACTTTAAACACACATTAAATAAAATTATATCTTGAGGTCCTAGCTCCAACAAAGCATATTTTTAATGGTTCAATTTCTATTTACATTCTTATTTATCATCTTACTCCTTCAAAGTCCATAAAAATGTTCCAAACTGGGCCTGAGTTACTCAGCAGAGCAAAGAGAGTGACAGAGGGGAAACGAAGTTTAACTTGAAGCTTAATAATTCACATCTTCACCAAATAAGTTTCAAATCCTCATAAGAAATGGCGTCCACATTTAGTTCTGACATTGTCTTGAATAACATTGCCTCCTATACGAGGATACTTGTACTTATAAAAAAAATAAAAAGTTTAACTTGAAGGCTTGGTGAGGAAATAAGAAAGAGAATGTAGTATTGGAAAGGATGAAAATAGATAATAGAATTAATTAGGGGGGAAAGGTAAAAATGTATTAAATGTTTAGACTACTTTGGAGAGCTTTTATAAAAGGGACCAGGGCAATTCAAATTTGAGCTCTTTCAATATGGGTCAGAGGGAGTAATATTAATAACCAACGTCCCACGCGATGAGGTGCTAGATCCCATAAGCAATGTCCTGGGTTCGAATCTCCCATTGAAAAATGGAGCTATATGGGCCTTCATAGTATCCAAATATACACTAGTCTGCATTTGTTTAGTTTCTCATGATGTAAGGATTGACCTAAATTACTGAACGTTTATTATAAAATATATAATATTTTTTATAAATTACAACACAACACACGTGTGAACATATAGAAATGTATATACATGTATATGTTATATTTTTTATTATATATGATAAGATTCCTCTATTCTCAATTGTAGAATTGAAGGTGATAAAGAATGAATGTGTACAGTTTGCACCATATAATTATTCTAATGGAAAGGAATGGAAATAAATAGAAACGAAACGAATAGAATTTTTTTTTACAGAGACGTTTGATATGCACAAAAATAAAAATTAATTTGATAGGAAAATTCAAAATACTCACTTTCGTCTTGGATCAACGTTTAAATATTAATTAATTTGGATTATCTATAGATTTATAAGTTAACCAAATCAAAATAAAATAATCAATATAAATACTTTAAAGTAGTATATTTAACTTCTTTAATCTCCCCATAAAATTCAGATAGCTCTTATATTAAAGATTAGAGATACTATTTCATATTTTTAACACAACAACAACAACAACAACCAAGCCTTATCCTACTAGGTGGAGTCAGCTACATAGATCGTATGACGCCATTGTACTATATCAGTAACCAAATCTTTAGATATATTATTCACTAAAAGATCTCGCTCTACAATTTTACCGATTGTAAGCCTGAGTCTCCTTTTTCCTCTCGTAATTGCTTTACAACCAAGCCATATTTTTAACACAGATTAAATAAAATTATATGATGAGGCTCTAACTCCAACAAACCATATTTTTAATGGTCCAATTTCTATTTAAATTCTTATTTATCACCTTACTCCTTCAAAGTACACAAAATAATTCCAAACAAGCCTGAGTTTGTAAGCAGAGCAGAGAGAGTGGGAGGGGAAATGAAGTCTCACTTGAAGCCTAATTATTAACAACTTAACGAAATAAGTTTTGAATCCTCAATAGGAAAGGCTCACACATGTAATTTCTAAAGACATCTTGAACACTATTGCCTATTATAAAAGGATAACTATACCTAGAGGTAAAAAAAATAATTAGTTTAACTTGAGGACTTGAAGTGGCGATGTACATGGCAGAGCACTAGATTGAAAGCAGTTGGAATCCAATTGAGACGCTTGCTCTTCTCTTAACTACTTGTAAAGGCCTCCCTCACTTCATCTCCCCCTCCCTTCTCCACTTATAAGCACTTCACCACCCAACCTCAATCCTTCTTCTCATTTAAATTTGTGACCAAAAGTATACCTGCTGCATTATCTCAATAAATATATACTTCGGTATAATGGAAGATGAACATGATGTTATGTAAGGAAATGGGTACTTGTATTGGATTACATGGCAACAAACGAGCCATGGGTCATGACAATAGTAGTGTCGGTGATTTGTAGTGATTGTGCATCTAGAGCTGATCATGGGTTGGTGTGTGTGTGACGTTTCACGCAATATTAATCCAACTTATATAGTTTCATAACCAAGCTATGGTATTCATAAGTTCCTCATATCTCGTGGGTTGAACAATTTTTATGAGAAATATTAAGTTTTGAAGGCATAGCATTTTGCTTGCCCATAATTTTCTTGCAATGAGATGAAATCAGAGTTTTCTATTGAAAATAAATAATCACTGTAGGGAAATACCTAATCCACCCTTGGTGGATTAGAGCCCAAGCCTAATGAGAATTAGGGCTAATATGTAATGCCATTAAGAATTTGGACTAATATGTGATTATGGAGAGACTTGGGATAAATGAATATTTTTCTCTTAATATTTGAAATTGAAATGTTGTGACTTTTCATATGTTATTTAAGGGAGTTGTTTTGCACAGAATAAGTCATAAGATGAAAACAACAAAATAACCTCGTATCCTTTTTCCTCTCTTTAAACTCTCTTCCCATCCTTTCTGATGCATCTGTCGTATAGCGAATCGAGTCCAAATCGGTGCTCCAATTTAGTGTGGGTACCGAACAAGTCAAGCAGATTCCAGGTACACCTGAAATCCTTCAATCACAATACATTAATCCTCCTTTAATTATCTGGTATCTAAGATCAATTATCTAAGCTGCCTCAATATTTGCTACCTCCTTGAACCACATCATTTTGGTCACATACAAGAACAATCCGCTCAAGGATTTCCTTCATTCGAACTTCAAAGGCATATCGAAAAAGGATGCATACTAATTTGTTTCTTTTATCTTTTTCTAGTCATTCTCTAAATAAATATGATGCACTTTCTCATACCCTTTGGTATATATCACACATAGAGGGAGGGAGAAAGATGATTGTAACTGTCGCACTATGACGATTGAGCTCCCAACTTTTCGCTTATATTGGAATTTCATACATTTAGGCTACGAGACATTTGGTAAGGTCTATCTATTTCAAAGAAAGGCTTTGACTCTTGACTAGTTTAAATCATATAATGGGATAGATTTTGAAATTTTCAAATTTGTGGGTTTTATTTTGTGAATGTGGGGGGTTTTTTGTTCGATGCAATCATAGAAGTTCTGGTTAACACTTTTTCCATATAAAAACTTTAATTTTATTAGAAAATGACGAAAGAAATTGATAAATTAAATAATCATAGAGTTGTCTGAGTATAAGTGAGAGAGGGAAAATGTAGTCCAGCATGGAAGATTGGACTGACAGTGTGCCACTTACCTTATATGTTCTGATCCTCGGCACATTCCTTTTCAGCCCTGAAACTGCTATGCCTCTTTAATATATAAAGGCTCACATTCGTCTTAATAAATCGGTCAATTGAGAATTTATTGATGCATAGGATATTTCTGAGACATGAATCAATTGTCTTTATTAAATTTTTAATCTAACTCAGCTTGCTTTGTTTTATCGTTGTGTGTAGAACCTTTTATTTCATTTCAATTGTTTCTTTTTTACATTACTTATCGTCGCTATAGAATCTGAATTATATTCTCACCATAGGCGTATGACCATATATTAGAATAAGTCTCCAAGCCTCTTATTGCTGTACATATTATCACCTGGTTGCCCAAGATGACATTATTAAGGATTTGAGAGGAAATATTCAATTAGTAACTTTAATACCCGTTTTGCTCAAATCTAAGTGCAAATTCCAATGGCTAGTTCAGTCGAACTCTGTTTCAACATTACACCTTGTTAGTCATACAATCTAAAGCACTTGAATCAACAATGCAGGAGGTATTTTCTCTGCTGGAACATGAAGATCATTAAAAATATTGCCCTTTCAGTAGCTCATTAGAAGTGGGTCATGAAAAATCTTGACATGTCAGCTTTCGAAGTCACTCCACTTGTAGTTTTCTAAAAACGGCTATTTTACTTGTTTTTTCTTCTCCTCAAGTGACAGAACAAATTTGCACCTACAGTGTTAGTGGTCATACCAAACTTCTTTTCTTTTTCTTCCTCTTCTTCTTCTGTTTTTTTTTTTTCCTTCCTTTTCTGGTCTACTGTCCAGATTTCGGTTCTAACCTCCAAGTCATAAAGATATAACAGAATATGAGAAGAACCTAATGATGAGAGAACGATATTCAACTATGAATGGGTACTTCAATGTGTTTTCAAAGATTACTCAAAACAACTGAAAAATAAACACACATATGAACTCAACTTGATGTCAGTTGTAGGGGCTAATATATGTGCGGATTCTTTTTCAACAAGAAATTCACTTACATAGAGTAAATACTTAATGTAAGAGTGGATCAACGCCCTTCAACATATATAAAACCATTGGCATATCAACTAAATGAAAGTCCCAACTCCTACATAATCCACAAACTGACAACTATATCATATAAAACTAAGCAACCAGAAATTATGAAAACACCAAATACGGCAACAAACCTTTGCTATTTGACATAAGCATGCGTTAAACATGGATGTCGTCCAGTAGTACAAGGCTTTCCACATAATTGAAAATCTCAACACTACGCCTTGGGATATCAAACAAGTTGAATTCACCAGTAGTTAGATTGCAGAAAACAACTTTTGCTTCAAGATATTCAGATTTTTCTTCCACGGTGCAAACAATGTCATTTCTCCAAATAGTCTCAGGCCTAATGATATAGTTGTATGGATTGGGTCTGCTAGTATATACATTGGCCCAACTCCATCTCTCCCTGGATGGATCTGTAGACTCCTCCAACACCCACACATCAATCATATATGATTCAGAATTTTCAACCTTAAGCGGAAAAAGCATAGCCAGTTTGTTCTCATAGCTAGTAAGCGCTTTGTAACATGATCTATGAGCGGGAGTCACATTTGGAAATGGTATCAATGTGATCACTTCGCTTGCTATATCAAATGACACTACCAACTCAAGACATTTTTCGCCGTCTCTATCCAACTTACATCCAAACCAAAAGATAGCTCCATTAAAAGCGAAATGCCTCCAACTGAGTTCATGTAAACCCTCTAAGTCCTTGAGTTCAATTTTTCTCCATAACCCTGTGCTTAATGCATAAACTTCCCCTTCAATACCCGGACGTAGAAAACGAGGAAGTCTCACAATCTTGTAATCATTAATGATTGGGCTGAAGCCAAATCCTGCAGTACAATAATTCCACGCACGACTGATAAGAGATTGAGGCACTTGTCTAAACTTTCTAACCGCTGGATTCCACAAACAATAGGATTGTTGAGCTTTATATTGGAGAACCACACAAAGCAAGCCATTACAGGAACCAGAATAGACAAACCCCGAAAGTAAGGAATCAGTGATACGTGAGTTGTGAAGAAATTCAAGGAATTGCATCTCACGATTAAGCAAATATAAGCCCTTAAAGATAGTCCAATCGACAACAAGTAAAGGGTTTTGCTGAGTGGAATGGCGGAGGTGTTCGGAAATGAAAGATAGGGTTTTGAAGAGATTCTTCCAATACTTACAAACACAGCGAAATCGGATTAGGGATTTTACCGGAAGCCGTACGAGAATGTTCGTGATGATTTCTTGGGGAAGACATGGTGTGTCCTTCTCCATTAGTGTCTGCTTCAAAGTGCTCGACTGGTTCTCCATTAATGGCTGCTCCAATGTACGAAGAATGATAAAAAGAAATAATTGGTGATTGGTGCTGAAGAAGAAATAGGTAGAGACCAAAAGAGCGATAGCTGGACGGGGTTTGGGAGGAGATTTGGGTTAGTAGGTTACCGCATTGTATTGTAGCTTTATTAAATTAATTTTTTTTTTCAGTTCAAAAAAGAAAAAAAGAAAAAAAAAGAATCATCCAGTGAACACACATATATATATATAGCTCCATAGCTCAATCAATAATTCATTCACTAATATTAACAAAACTGTTAAAATTAGTTAAGAAAATTATAAATATATATGAAATAATCTTTTAATATTATCGTTTTTATGACGAAACTATTAAGAAAGAGAAATAATAGTATTAATAAGTGTGAAATAGAATGTAAGAAAATAAAATGAATATAAACACCAACTCACCGTTTATTCAATGCAAACTTTAAATTAATTAGGAGATAAATAGGAAAATATTCTCTGGTAAAAAAATAGGAAAAAATTCATTCGATGAGACACCTCGAGGTAGACTCTTATATTTTGGATCAAACCAATTCAAAATTTGAGCTCTTATAATAAGGAGAAAGAGTATCTATTTGTTACTTAAACTTTTTTTCACATTAAGTCAATAGATGTGTGTGTGTTTAACTTGAAGGCTTCCACATTTAGTTCTGTCAGTATCTTGAATATTAATACTCTTTTAGTATAGGAGGATACTTGTGCATACAGGAAAAAAAAGGTTACTATAATGTTTGGTCCTTATTTGCTTTAATTTTGGTTTCATTCCATATAGTTCAAATCAAATGTTTTGGTCCATCAAGTTTCATTTCATCATAGACCGTTAGTCCATGTATTTTAATAAGGACTTAACGACCGTTAAATTAGTTAACATGTCAATAACATCATTGTGACCGAATGACTAACAAATTGATGTGGCAAAATAAATTATAAGATTACAATTTTAAAACAATTTAATAATTTTTTTTTAAAAAAAATCTTTCTCTCTCCTTGATAGATCCAATGTAACACCCCAAATTTTTAAAAGGAAATAATAAGGATTTATTTAAAGTCTTGGAGTAGCATTTAGAAATTAAAAAGCCTTATAAATAAATTCAGGAGGACAGATGTATTTTTAATAATTTTTAAGGCTTATTTTCTTTATTAATTGAGGGAAAATAGTTAGAAGATGAATTTAGATAAGGGAATATTTAGAATCTTAGGGTATTGTTTAGTATTTATAAAGTCTTATAAGTAAATTTGGAAATTAAAGCATATCCAGAGAAAATATTTTTGGAGGGAATTTAGATTAAATTGAAATGGAAATAGTAATTAAAATTAGCAAAAAAGGTTATAATGGAAAAGAGAAAAAGAAAATGACAATATTTGCCCCTAGTTGAAAATATCTTTAGTTATAAAAGGAAGGGTAAAATGGTAAAATACCTATTTAAAATATCTCCTTACTTCCTTTCTTCGTTATATTCGCATATGTTCCTTCTCATTTCTCTCTCTCACCGACTTCCCTTTGTTCTTCACTCTCTCTCTCTCTCTCTCTCTCTTTCTCTCGTTCTCTTCGTCTTCCTCTGCGTCTTCAGTGAGCTTCGACGGTGATGAAGGCCGTTTCCGACTAAAGGAAGCAAGGAAAATCGCAGGTCGCCCCTGATTCAATATCATGTGAGTCTTATCTTCTTCTTTCTGCCCTTAATTCCGTCGGTTTGAGTGGTTTTGTGCGAGGACCGATTGGCTATCGGGAGACTTTGAAGCTTCTAAACCAATTAAAAGCAAGCTTAGACTTTTATTTAGAGCTTTTGAGGAAGGATTTAGCGTATGGGTGTATGTTTGGTCGATTTTCTTCAAAAATCCCAAATCGGATCCTGTTCATCCGCCATTGTTCTTGGTGGTTTCTGGGTGAGCATCGATTGAAAGCTTAATTAAACGTGATTAGGAGTGAGTTTAAGGTCATAGAGTGCTTTGTATGTGGGAATTTCTGGTTCTTCATTTCTGCTCCTCGTTCCTCTGTTCTACCAACTTCTTGGTTTGTTGAATTTTTGTTCCTCTATGGCTTTGTTTTTGGGAATGATGAAGGGAATTTGAGGATAATGAAGAGATGATGGTGTTAGTGTTGATTGTTATTGGAATGTTAAATTGTCCACTGTGTTCTCTTTTTCTTGCTCTGTCGCTGGGTTCATAACAGGGGAAGGGGAGTATATATTGTTTTGAATGTATGTTTTTGCTATCAAAATTCTGCTGGTCTTACATGTACAATTTGGTGCTGAAAGAGATGATTATAGGGGATGTGTATATGTGATTGTGGTTGTGAATCAGATTAAGGGAAAGTCTTGAATTGATTTTGCATTAATTGTTTTGTTGGGTTTATGTTTTGTTATGTGGGATGGAGGGCAAAGTACTATTCTTGAGACATATTTGTGATTACAGAAGTTGTAATCCAAAAGAAGAAGAGGGAAGATTTTGATTGGTGTTGGGCCCGAATTGTTAGAATTGTATTATGTATAATTGAAGTTCTATGAATTGTGAGAATCTCTGCTGTCATTGTGAATTGGGGATTCTTTTCTATTTGCTTTGCTGGGTTTGATTCTTGAAGAACTAATAATGATTAGGTGTATGTAAACGAGAGAATGTTAACGTGGTTAAGAATAAAGAATAAGGCTGATAGTATGCTTTGTTTTGGGATTGTGAAATTGTGGTTTTGATTGGCTGATAAGAGGTGATGATGTTTAAATACGGTTAGGAAGTGCAATAGTAAGGCTTGAGGAGGATTAAATGTTTGAGAAGTTATTCTTGAAATAGGAAATAAGTAATGCTTAAGTTCTATGAGGTTCAATTTTGATTGAGTTATAGTTGCTTAGTTAAAGACATTGGTCACATTAAGATGATGAGTTGAAGTATAGATGTTTTAAGAAATTAGGTTTCAAAGTAAGATGGGGAGGAGGAAAAAAAGGAGGCTATGAATAAGGGAGCTCTATTATGTTTGTGGTTATTTAGGGTAGTTGAAATGTTGATGGTTTACTGCTGTCTTTAAGAGTTAGGAATAAAATTGTTTTTGTAGCTGAAGTTTTAATATCTGGGTGTGGATTTTTAGAATTAAAAATCTGATTTAAAACCAATCCTGTAGTGTTTTGAAGGAATGAGATTTTAGAGGCTCAAAAGTCATTGTATGCATATATCCTTTAAAGTATTCATTGATTTTGTAAATGCTCTAGATGAAAGAATTCAATTGCTTTACAGAATTTGTTTATCATGATTAAGAATTCAAAGTTAAAGGTGAGTTAAGTTTTGATTATTGAATTGAGCAGAAAGGATACTATAATTAGTGAATGGGAGTGAGTAATAAGGGGGCTGTTTTGGGGGGATTCTGAATGTTATGTGGTATCTCAAAGTATTTGAATTAGCATTAGAAATTATTAAGATGATATGAGGTGGCATATGTCTGGTCAAATAGTCTTGTATAGTACAGATTGAAGTTTAAAGATTATTGACTCTTGCAAATGTTGCTGAAGTTATTAGGGAGCTTTATATTGATAATATTGCTTTGTATTTTAAAACTATTCTAAATAGGAAATCTGGTTTGTACAGTTGTTTGGAGATTTCGAGGTGTTAAAAAAGTATTATCAAATGATTAAATTCTGATCTAGAATATGTATAATAGAAGTGATGGTATTGTGTGGCTAAAGTTATTAGTGTTGAGATATTAATAAGTAGTCCTTGCTGTCACATTGAAAGGAAGAGAAGTAAATAGTGATTGGGGATGGGATTAATCTGGTGTTTTAGTTGTGTTGAATGATCTATGGGAATATGACTTACTTTATAGGAATTGTTTTAAAGATTTATAGGTAGTAGGAGATGGTATGAGTTCAAGGATTGTAATTGACCAAAGAAGGAAGAAGATGGGTTTGATAGAAATAAAAATTATTTCAGATCCTTGTGAGAATGAAATTGGTTTACTGGGTGATTATTAAAGTGGGTCCACATGAAGTTTATAGAGAATTAGTTTAATGATTAAGTGTGAATTTATGGATGTAGATGGTTCAAGGATTATAATATATGAAGTATTGATTCTAAATTCAAGGAAAGAAGTTGATTCCTAAGGTTGGGATTTAATCTAGGATGATTATTTTAAGGAATTTCATGAGAATGGAGTCCAGATTCTAAGTGAAGTTTAGTATATCTAAATGATATTATAGTTTGGGTGGAAGTTATAAATTTCTAAAAGTCTGGATTTATTTCTATGCTTGGTTCCATGTCCGAGTACTCTATATTTTTTATAGTAGGAAGTAATGATGGAGATAGAAATTAAATTTATCTATGGTCTGTTTTTTGAACTAAATGTAATAAGTTGAAACCTCTATTCTATTTCTGTTCTCTTAAACAACATTTTCAGTGACAACAGTTAATTAGTTGTAAGCTGTGATTCTAATAAGATTAAAGTTATGATGCACAAGAATAAGGAATTAATATATGGTAGAGGATGATAACGTTTAATAGATTAATTATGATTAAGTCGTTGTGATTTTTATATTTGATTTCGGAAAAAGATAATAATGAGAATCGGAATGATTAATTGAAATGAATTATCTTAATTGACCTTTTAATTTTAAAGGGGTCAAAATAGTTAAAGTAAAACCTACTCTTATATAAGATATTAAGAATGGGGTAGTATTAAGTATATTAGAACCCGAAAGAGACGCGAAATATAAATAGAAAAGTATATATATTAACCTACTCTTATCATAATATAATGTGTGGATAGAATTTGCATAGTGGCATAAGTTCAGCTGGACAGTGGTAAAGGAAGGAATTGGGTCTGGATGGAGTTCTGGTATCCAGGTAGCAGTTTATCTCATTACACTCAAATTGCATGTATAATTTTGTAATACCTGTTGCATTTAAATGGTATGTCTTTTATTCCTTTCATGTTGGAGTACTCCAGGCTTAGGTAGTTCGCTACCCCTTTGCCAAATCAGTTTAGTTATAGCATTAAATGTTATAGCGATAAGTCCTGCAGGTAGAACCTCCACTGGTTAACGAAGATATCGTTATCATTGGTTGGTAAGTGCAGATCACACCCAAATTAATAGGATAAACGCTATCATTATTTGTAAGGGTTTATAAAATGTATACATGACAATACATGCATGACAGTTAATGACATAAACTGCGTTGAACTGCTGTTTCAGAGAAGCTAGTAGATGGTAAGATGGATAAGATAAGGCAGAAGGGCTGGACGAATATGAGATGAAGAAAATAAGATGATGGTTTGAGAAGTAAGAATATCTGTAGGAGTGTTTGACTATGGTAGTTGAATATTTTAATAGTGTAATTTGTATATGATATAAAATAAAATTAAGTTAATAGCAGAAGGCATAGAAAATATAAATGTATACATGTAGAAAGAAATATAAATTTCCCCAATACTATAAATAAGAAATAGATACTCTAAGAGAATTAATGCACTTTTAATTGTTTTGTGAACCATTCTGTTTTAGAAAAGTTTTAAATTATTCAATTTGTAAGATAAGCCCATTTCAACAGAAAGAAAATTGGTTTAATATTTGAAAAGAAATTTTTTTAAATTTTTCGTATTTTTTGGCTTCCGACACTGGAAAGTGGTTGTAATTCAATTAAAATGCTATAATATAGTAGAAAATTTTAGGTGTTACATCCAACATCCTTAACTAGGGATAGGAATAGGTCAGGCCCTTAATAGAGGCCAGTAGCCTAGCCTATTTTAAGCCTTGTGTGTGTTGTGAAGGAAGAAGAATAAGGAAGGAAGGAGTGAAATGAGGGAGGGATTGATTATATAGCAGAGGAGAAGAAGACAATGTGAAATGTGAATGTGTGCGTGTAATCTCTCAATCAATATGAAGAAGGATGGGAAGAAGAAGAAGAAGAAGAAGAAATATTCAGATGGATATAAGAGAAAACATGAGAAAGAGAATAGAGAACATGGGGGACATAAATGAGGAAGGGAAAATCAGAAATGAGAAGGCTGAAATGAAAATTTTAAAAGAAGCTAAAGATTGTCAGATCTTGAAATTTGAAGTTCAGATGAAAATGAGGGAAATAAAAGTATTAGCTTTGTCTTTGTCTTGCACAGAGCCCAATGCTGAGAGGTGAAAATTTCAGAGCCGACCACAAACCAACACTGTAGCAAGGAACAATAAAAGAAGAGAGGAGTTGAAAAGGAGAAGGCTAAAGGCTCAAATGTTATTGAGATTTTATAGATAATATTGATATTGATATTGATTCCAATGGTTAGTTTTTAGGGACTCTGTTTATGCACTACATCTTATTATGTTAGAATAATGAGTTTTGATGATAACTAAACATAATTTAGGCATGAAGAAAGGCTAGGTAAAGATCAGGGATAACTTAGAAATAATCTGATAGAAAATCCTAAGTGTTGCCTAATCGATCAGGTTCAGATTAGAAGTTAGAATTATAGTCGCCAATCGATCAGAGGCCCTGTGATCGATTAGAGAAATGAGCCTAATCGATAAGAGAGCACTAATCGATCAGAGGAAACATAGATAACTAAAGCCTAATCGATCAGAAAGCACTAATCGATCAGAGGAAAACATGGATAATTTAAGCCTAATCGATCAGAGAGCATTAATCGATTAGAGTATATTGAGTGATCGATCAGAGAAAGCATGTAACCTAAGTATAATCTATTATTGATTGGACATGCCTAATCGATCAGGGTTCCCCTGTAATCGATTAGGCGAGTAATTTTCTAACTTGATATTTAGTGATGTAGGCTGTGATCTCTGTGTAATCGATATGTGATCGATTAGAAACCATCCCCTGTGATCAATTGGAGGCTATGATCGAAGTGGCGATAGGACTTATTCAAAATTCAATGGTTCAGACTATTTTAAGCCATTAAGTACAGAAAGTACACAGGCTTATTTCAGGAAGTTAACATTCACACGCAAACTGTCATTAAAGCCGTTAGACACACCAACTACTTCCAGCAATTAATGAAGAGAGATAAACTGAAGTAAAACAAGCAAAATGGAGCTAATGCTTTCCTGAATACTATCCCAATACTCCATAATCAGATTAACCTACTCTCTGGACATGCAACGGCTATATCTTCACAATGGGCAAATTTCCTGAAGAGAGTATAAAAGTCATTGTAAAGAAGTGGGTTGAAGACATTGATTGCCATATTGAATATTTGTACCTACTGCATTCAATACTCACCAATCTTTAGAAAGTTTATTGATAGATATTCTTCAGTGTGTAATACAATTTGTTCAATAGAGTGAACTAGTATTCTATATTCAAAATCAAGTAAGGATTACTCTTGAGATAGTGGGATATTAAGAGTAGGGTGTAATCTTACAAGTTGTAAGGGGGAGTGATCAGTGAAGAGAGATAAATTTCTTGCTGACACTTGTAAGGGCATTCAAGAGCCTGAGTTAATCTTGAAAGGATTAGTAGAACCCAACTAAAGGTTGGAGAATTGGACGTAGGCCAAGTTTGGGCTGAATCAGTATAAATATTGTTTCACTCAGTTTTAATTTTTTTAAGCACAATTCACCCCCTCTTGTGCTTTCCTGCCTTTTTCATATTAGTCATATGATGACTGGCACCTGAATCAACAATGCAGGAAGCATTTTTTTAGCTCAAGCATGAAGATCATTTAAAAGGTTGCCATTTTTTTCACAAGGTAGTTCAAATGGCAACATAAGAAGTGGATGAAAAATCTTGATTTGTCAACTTTTGAAGTCAGTCCACTTGTAACCAATAACAATTTAATAGTACTAGCACAGTAAGCTGAGCCATATACCAATTTAAATGGCTCCTCTCTACTTTCGCTTTTACTTTTACTGTAACTAAAAATAGTTATGCCTCTTGCTAGAGCACCAGCCTGATCATTGGGCTCCATGTAAGGTAAAATTTTCTTTTATTTCCCTCCATTCCCTTAGAATTTTAAATTCCTCCTCATCTATCCTTTCATTTCATCATCTCTTTGGAGAATTTTTAGCTGGATCACTCTTGGTTGAGAAAACTTTCAGGAATCACATTGAAGTAGGCATAAGATCATCTAGAGGCTTACTTCTTTGGTTATTTTTTTCCCCTAATTACAAGGACTTCCATTGACATGCAAGTGAAAATGATAATTAAACGTGGTATGTTCAACTTCATTATTTAACTGACCTAAAAAATCAACTTAACTATTTCATGGTTTTGTTTGTGTGTTTTCCTTTTATTTCTTGGATGCTTTATTTGTAAGTTTTCACAATGCTTCTTTGCATCCATGCAAGTTTAAATACTATAATCATACAATTGGTAGTATGGCTGGCGTAAATTTTGATAGCTTGTGTATATCTATCTATTATATAATAACAGGACCTCGGTAGCCCTTCCTGACTGACACTTGGCACGTCTCATCTGCTGGCACATTCTCTTCCTTCCTTCCACCATATATTAACCGCCCACTTTTTGCTTCATCCATCCCCACTTCTCAAATCCACCCTCTTTTTTACTGACAACCAGTGCATTGCATGAGCCGTGAATTGCAAGGGGTAACTGCACTATTATTAGTAAAAAAGAAGCATAATTGACATAAAAAATTACCATTAGCAATATAAGAATGTGAATATTGAATACTCAAGTAATTAACCCTGATGTTCTTGCAGTAAGAAAATTCTTGTTGGTGAATTACAATTAAGTAATGTAAGTTCTTTCATGAAATTGGATGAACTTACAAGTTTTGAAGGTAAACAATTATGTAAAATTTATACAACAAAGGTCACATGATCTGTTTGTTGCTTTAATTACTGTTATATTATTGAAATGTGCTTATATCTGCAAAGGAATTATACTTTTCATCAATATTTCTTATCTCTATGTTTCCCCCCTCATTGCAGCTCCTTTATCAAGAGTTATCAAATGTAATCTCATTCTTGGCCAGTTTAATAGTGATTTGTGATCAAAATGTCGATCATTACATAAAATGACTGCATCTACCAGTGATGGGTTATTAAATGTAGTTGCAATAGAAATCTTCATCATAAGCATTGTCACTAATTTATATAGGAAAGGTAAGTTTCTATATTATATTTTATCAAAAAAAAGAAGAAGAAAAAAAGAGCAGAGACTAAGATACTTTATATTCATTGAAGATCACTCTGATGCAATCAAATCCATTATACATAAACTCTTCTTATTCACAGATTTACTTCTTTTTTTATGAATCTAATGTTTGACAACTCTGGTGTATAAAAAAAGTAGTTTGTATCACTTGATGCAAATAAAAATTAATGTTTTTAAAGAACACCATGACAACATATCGCATGACTTTTTGCAACGTTCTGTATTTATAAAACAGATTAATGGTCATATTACTTTGAGAAAATTCGTTTTGAATTGTACTTTATCTGAACCTGGTAAATACTTATTCTCATTATATTTTATTTTAAGTTTAAGAGTTAAAGATCATTTTGGCTAATGAACTATTGGCCAAGTATCACCTGGCATACATATTAATAAATGACATCTTGGATGCCAAAGAAGTTTTAAAAATCGATAGAATGGTACCGTCTGATCTTAACTAACACCGTTAAACCCTACCACGTGTGGACACGTCACTAGTCCACGTCATTTATTTTGATGTGCTGGCAAGCCCGATTTTTTCCCTTAAAGGGAGGATTCTTTTTTGCTCTCTTCATCAGATCATTGAACTTATTCACAGAAGAAGACGTGAATGGTAATTTTGATGAAATAGCCTAGGGTAAAAACGACCTCACATGCATTTTATCTCTTATGTATGGCATCACCATTCCATTCCCTTCCTCTAATGAAATAGCCTGGGGTAAAAATGACCTCACATTGCAAGTTAAACACGTAAGCCAAGGTAAGAGCTAATGTAAGTCACCAGGGCCTACTCCAATGAGGGTAACATACAAGCCCAAGTTAGTGTCATACAAGTCACTAGGGCCTATCCCCTATACATAGGGGATGTAATACACCAAAACCATCGCCGGCCTATCATAGAGGGATGTGTTAGAATCTTAAGTTTTGATGAAGATTCACCCCTTGGATAACATAAGTAAATGAAGTATAAGTTACCTGTGAATTAAACAAGTAAAATATGATAGGTAACAGATTTCTATCGCTAGAGCTAAAGCCTATCGCTAATAGACAAAGAGCCATAGCAAATGAAGACTTAGGAATAACAAAGTTAGCATCTATCGCTAAGTCATTCACTATCGCTAAGAAATACCCTATCGCTAGAAGCTCATTAAGAACATGGATAAATAAAAGGAAGAATAACTAGCTGAACAATGAACCAAGTCCTTGAGCTAATGGAATCAGCTAGTGTTAACGGGTTAAGCTATCGATAACAGAGTACTTCAGATAATAAACATTCTGATAGCTAGTGCCTGAGCAAATGAATTAACTAGCGATAACATAGTTGCTAGCGCTAACATGTTTATCTATCGATAGTAGGATACCTGGAATTACCTTTGAATAACCAAATAACTCAGTATCCTTAAAGCTAATGAGCAATCAAGTAACTAGCGATAATGAGATTAGATATCGATAGAAGAATGCTTATTAAGATGACATGGCTAGTACGCTGAACATTGAACTAAAAGAATATGCTAGCGATAATACTCATGACTATTGATAGAAAATGGTTTGAAATTCCTTAGATTTTGTCTCTATCTCATTGAGCTCATAGACTAAGCTTGCGATAGCATCTGCTGTGCATTAAATGACTATTTGTTCAGCTAACAGCTTAAGTGCAGGACTTACACTATGAAGTTAGTGATATCAAATCATTCTAGCGCTACTGAAAAAGCTGACATGCAAGTACAGTGGCAGGTAGCAGCATGATAATGTTACTCACAAGTCTCTGTCTCTCTTATCTTATCCTCTGCAAGAACAGTTGAAGCATGAAAAGAAAGAAAGGTGTTAACGACTAGTTCTTCAAGTCTCCAACGGATAGAAAAGTATTCTACCATATATAAAGACATGAAGACATCAGAAAGAGAGCGAGCGCACACACAACGCATTTTCATGAAAAGATGATACGAGATGAAAAACAAGAGGCTATGCACAGAGTATTGGTTATATATCAGTGAGCCCAGAAATGATGAATCAAGTAAATTAGAAGATTAGAGCTAGCCCACACATTGTCAGATTGATAAGCTCTAGAATTGTAGTTTCATCATATATTCCTCTGTACTTAAGTGTTTATCATAATCAGTTCATTGAGTGAACATACTTATTGAAATCCTCTACTGTTTGAGGTTGTTCTAAAGCATGGTGCTTTAAGAACAGGGTTGTAACCTTACTGGTTGTAAGGGGGAGTGTTTAAAGAGAATTCTAAAACTCTGTAAAAAGGTTGACAGGTGATCCCGTATTGTAAAACCTGGGTAAAGGCTTCACAAGTGCCCGGCTAAACTTGTGGATTGTAAAGGCTTCTCTTGTGCCCGGATTAAACAAGAGGGTAGTGAAAATCTCAGGAGGAGCCTGAGGACTGGATGTAGGTTAGGGTAGACCGAACCAGAATAAACACTGTTTGCATTATCCCTTCCCTTAACTCTCTTAGTTTCCAGCATATCAACATTATACATTTCTTAGTGCATTTAACATTTTTGAAAAGATTGCCTTCATTGTGATTTTGTAAAAGAAAAGATCATAAAGAGTTTAAGCTTTTATTCTATAACCAATTCACCCCCCTCTTGGGTGACAGCCAGTACTAACAGGACGAACTTACTAAATCACCTGAGAGCCATCAGGAACCTCATCACGTAATGCTAAACAACACAATTCACCGGTGTACAAATAAACTCAACAACAATAATTACCACAACCATTCATGTGCATTAGTAACCAAAATAGCTTATAGCCATCTCATAGTTCAATAACTATGGCATGCTTTTCCTTTAAAACAATATAACTTTTTCCAAAAATGCTCCATCACATAAATGACATTTTGTCCATAATATTCCACATGACTATTTATGTATAAATAACATTTCAAACATAACCCTTCACAATTCAAAAATATAAAGCTTGTAAGAGTTTGAAAGCATCTTACCAACACAAACACAAATACAAACACATAAGACAAGTGGAAAGTGGTTAGCTCTCGCCAAGTAAAGAGATATTTGTTATTACCACAATTACTAAGCTCCATTGCTTGAGTCAACAAATTGCTTAAGTCAACAAAACAATCTATCTACACAATCATATAACCACATATTAATAACTCAATGAGTTATTTTGGGCAATGATCTAATAATACATATACTAATAATTGTCATAATAATATATATAATTACTACAACACTTTCTATCTTCTCTAAAAATTTAAATCCCTCCAATAAGTTCTTAATAACTCCCCATATGATCATTTTAGCAAAAATCACAAGTTTCTCCAACCTAAAGTTCCCTTATAATAAATTTTCCAACCTTCAATCCCAAGCTCAACTCTCAAATCTACACCATCAAAATTTCAATAATACTTACAACAAATCCAAATCAATTATTTAACTCTAATTCAATCCGTAGAAATATCATATATGTCACAAATGCTAAAACTTTTCCTAATAAAAATTAATTATAAATTCTCAAGTCATCTGATAAACAAATCTAAACCGGTAAAATCTAAATAATAATATTTTTTAACAAATCTATAGTCTTGTATTGTTAATTAAAACTCAACACTTACTACAACTCCAATTCTAAAAATTTCTCCAACCACCTCAAGAATATACCCATTGGAAAGACCAAATTTACTAGAATAACTTTTCTAAAAAGAGTTTTGATAATAGGCATACTTTTATGTACCAAAATTATCTTCAAAGCTGTAAGTGCTCACATAATTTCTCCTCCTCTCCACAGCTCCATCCCTCTCTATCTCTCACTCACTCACAACAAATGGAAGCAAGAGGGAAATGGGCATAACACCCACACATACATGGATAAAGAGGGAAATTTAGGGAATAAATTATTTCCCATGAGAGTGCATGCAAGCCACCTAATATATATATATATATAGACACACACATAAATATATGTACATATATCTATATATATATTATTCTTTTTAGTCAAATACTTTTCTATCTTGTTGAAACCACTCAACTCATCAACCTCAACAAATCAATCAATTATTCAATCTTATATCATTCTAAATCCTTCATTTCACCCAAAATCAATCATCAATAAAAATTAAAATTCATCAAATTATCTAAATAAACATTATCAAATATATCATTACTATTTACTAAAATCATCTTTAACCACCAATCACATCTAAATTAACTATAAAATTCCAAATTAAAATCAGGGATGTTACACCTAAGGCCAGCTATTTTTTTCTAATAATCATCTTTTTATTGATTTCTTTAGAGTAAAGGTGCAAATTTGGTAACTATCTATTAAGTCTGGTGTATTGAATAGATAAAAGTTTTGCGAAGTGTAAATGAGGTAATAATGAATTAAAAAAGTCATAAATTTGATAAAGTCGTTAAACCAGCCTAAACTCCGTTAAATATTTACTCTAAAATTCGTGGGCCCCAATTCCCAAATATTTAATGGATTTTAGGCTGAGTTAATGACATTATCAAATTTGCAAATTTTTTATTAATTATTATCCCATTTGCAACTCACAGAACTTTTTTCTGTTTGGTGCATTTAGTGCAATAGTTCGTTATCAAATCTGCACCTTTAACAAGAGACCTTATAGCCTAGTGGTATGGCATCTCTCCGTTAAGTGGGAGGTTGTGAGTTCGATCCCGCTTGTAACTTCAAGCCGTTAATGATTGCCCCTTTAATTCAAAAAAAAAATGCACATTTCTCTTTTTTATAATATACTCCCTCCGTCCCACAATATAAGGTCCATTTTTATGAATGACCTTGTCCCAAAATATAAGGTCCTATTTGACTTTGTTTGAGTAATAAATACGTTTTTCCCACACATTCTCTTTCATCTTCTTTTCATAATTATCCTCTCTCTTACTCATTCATAAATAAGGGTACGTTTGAAAAAAAAAGGGTATATTTCCTACACATTTATTGTTTTTAACTAACTTTAACTAATTTTTTAGGAACCCGCAATTCGATTTAAAAGACCTTATATAGTGGGACAGATGGAGTACCTTACAATATAAGAAGGAAAAGCGAAATCAATGGAAATTGGTGTTTCGCTATGGAAAACTTCGAAGTTGATGACTATATTTTACTCTATGAATGTCTCATTTTGTACATTGGATTAATGGAAACCTAATGCGTTTTAGTGGAAAAGTGATAATTTCTCTTAAAAAATCCTTCATAAACTCAGAAGCAGCAGGAGAGGATAACACTATGTTCAATAGGGGTGACAAAATTTAAAACCTTCCATATCTTATTTGTGGCATGACAATGCATGTGCTTTTTCTATTTAGTAATAAACTGTAGTCATTTAAATTATGGGACAATTGCACTCAGGTCATAAGTAAGAGATTTAATTTTAAAGAGGTCCCAAAGAGTTGTTAATGATAACTATTGACAACTGAAATAGCCTTGGTTAAAAAGTTCAGAAGTTGTTGATGGACCTGTTTGATATTAAATCTCTTACTTGGGACCTGATTGTAATTTTCCCTTAAATTATTTTGATTGTTCAAGTGTCTTTTAGACCGACTGGTAAAAAAGTGTCTTTTAGACCATGATTATATAGCTTATACATCCTGTCCTTTATCTATGTTGTCTCTAGGTGGTTTAACAGACAAATGTATTTTATCTTATATCACTATGTTCTTTATTATAAGTTCATCCCAACTACTTCTCACATACAAAGGAGTGGAAGTTATATCATTAAATATCTCCTATTTTCAAAAATGTTTCCAATTTTGCCTTTATTTTAAGAATATGTGTCAAAATAATATTTTATGCGTTATAATATAGGGGTAAAATAGTCATAATAGCATTAATTGATCACAAACTGGACTTATATTTAGGAACAAAAAATTTGTGGTAGTTAGATTTATAATAAGGAACAGAGTGGTAGAATATATAAAGTTACATATGTTATTGTTATTATACTGTTTTTGTTGGGGTTTGACAGAAATTTAGTAAACTTAATTTAACATATTGCAGATATATTCATTATTAACTTTGGGCTACCTCACTGTATTTCCTCATTTTTTAACATTAATCAAATAAAGTGGCAAATTGTTTTGTATTTTGTGATCTAAATGTTATGTTCTCTTTACTTAACCTTATAAATGATGTTATCTTGAATTGCATTTATTATAATGATGTTTAGGAACTTCCTTTTGGTGTAGGGTTGAAGTTGAGTCCCATTTGCAAAGTGTTTTTGAACTAAGAGTACCAATGTCAAGAGGGCATGCGGCATTTTGCAGATGATTGAATATTACATTTTAATTAGGTTAGCAAATGAACAATAGATACATCTGTGTAATTAAGTTCTGTTAATTTGCATTTTGCAAAGTGTTGACATTAAATGGAAAGAATGATAACGTGAAAGTAAAATCGAGGGCACCTTGCTTGTTTGCTGAAATTAGCAGTTTCACTTATTTTTTCCCTCTTTCTTCTAAAGTGACAGCATATTCTGTGTTGTTTCTGTTCAACATACCATTACGCAAGCTTCATGAATTTGCATCTACTCACAATCACACCTAACTTTCCATTTTTTTTTATTGGTTTAACATCAAAATTTTAGTTCAAACTTCTAGTGATGAATGCATTTGAATCCAAAAAAGGAAAATAAAAGTATGGGATCTGGAAAATCCACTGTTCTGGAGGTCTTCATCATCTTCTCAAGAACCATTGGCATATTGGCTAAATAAAAATCCCAAATAATCCACACGTTAGCAACTAAATTGTCTCCCCATTTGTTAAAAGGGAAATTTAAAAAAAAAATTGGTCAAATAGAACTACTGGAAAATGCACTGTTCTTGGGCTCTTCATCTTTTTCAAGAAAAACTTTCAAACTTTGGAATCAACATTATGCCATAATGGGATGGGATATGCAAAATACCTCACCATTTTCCATAGAAGGCCCCAATCAAGCAAATCCTACAATTCAGCTGCTCGTCATCCTTCCATGCAGTATCCCATTATATTCATTAATATTGGAGATAGAGTCTTTGATGCAAACGTGATGAAACCAACTAAAAAATATACACATACACATATGCATACACATTACACACCAACAAGCCAACAAGCAACTCAATCTGACATCAGAGGTAGGGACTAACAAGTGCATGGATTCATTTATACAAAAAAATTATTTAAATAGAGTAAATACTAAATGTAAGAGTGGGACCACGCCTTTCAGTACATTAAAAACCATTGGCATATTGGCAAAATACAAGTCCCAAATAAGTGAATAAGCCACAAAATGGCAGGTAACTTGTACAAAATTAAGCAACTGGAAATTGTAAGCGTTTAAATATGAAAAGGAACATTTGCTATTAAGTATTAATAGTATTTTTCAAATATGGAAATTGTCAAGTAATACAAGGCTTTCCACATATTCAAAAATGTCTGGACTATATCGACGCTCCGGGATTGGGATATCAAACATGTTGAATTCATTAGTAGTGAGATTGCAAAAAGCAACTTTTTCTTCATGATCCTCCTCTTCACCTTCGAGAAGGAGGTGTTCAGGTAATGCTTCCACAGTGCAAACAATTTCATTTCTCCAAATGATCCTGGGACAAAGGATAAACCTGTATGGGTTTGGTCTACTAGAAAATATTTTAGCCCAACTCCACCTCTCCCTGGATGGATCTGTACACTCCTCCAACACCCACAAATCTATCCTATATGATTCAGAATTTTCAATCCCACGAGGGGAATAAAACATGGCTAGTTTGTTCTCATAGCTAGCAAGCGTAATGTAACAAGATTCACAAGCAGAAGTCAAAATAGGAAATTGTATCACTGTGAACACCTCATTTGCTATATCATATGAAACTATCAAATCAATAAGACCTATCCTGCCCTCCTCCACCTTACTTCCAAACCAAAAGATAGCCCCAGTACAACTGAAATTGCTGCAACTCGAAACATTTACACCCTCTAAGTTCCCAACCTCAACTTTTCTCCATAGCCCTGTCCTTAAGGCATAAACTTCCCCTTGAACAACCAAATGATCAGACATAAAAAGTTTCACAATATTATAATCATTAACTATTGGACTGAAGCCAAATCCTACACAGAAATTATCAAATTCATAATTGTTAAGAGATTCAGGCAATTGTCTGGCCACTCTAATAAAGGGATTCCACAACCATATGGAATGGTGAGATCGACCAATGAGTTCCACACAAAGCAAGCCATTACTGGAATAGACCCACCCTCTAATTGAGGGATCAATGCTATGTGGGTTCTGAAATTCAAGGAATTGCATTTCACGATTGAACAAAAATAAGCGCCATGGATTACATCCAGAGACAGACCGATCGACAACAAGTAAAGGGTTTTGCTGAGTGGAATGGCGGAGGTGTTCAGAAATGAAAGATGGGGTTTTGAAGAGATTGTTCCAATATTTACAAACACATCGAAATCGGATTAGGGATTTTACCAGAAGCCGTACAAGAATGTTTGTGATGATTTCTTGGGGAAGACATGGCGACTCCTTCTCCAATACTGTCTGCTCCATGGTGCTCGGCTGAAATCAAAGAGAACTGTTAGGGTTATGGTGTGTGGTTCTCCATTAATGGCTGCTCCAATGTACGAACAAAGAGAAAAGAGAGAAATGATTGGCGATTGGTGAGAAATAGAGGAATGCGAGCAGGAAGGAGAGACTACGAGAGCGATAGTAAGTCAGGGTTTGGACTTTGGGAGGAGGTTTGGGTTAGTAGGCTGCCGTATTGTATTGTAGCTTTTTTTCTTTTTTTGGTCAAAGTATTGTAGCTTTGTTAAATTAATAATAATAATTTTTTCTTCTGGACTGAAGATTGAATTAGGATATCATTGTATGATAAAAAAAAAAAATTAGGATATCGTTGTTTTTGGGCCAATGTAGTATCATCCATACATACATACATAGCTCCATAACTCAATCAATAATATTAAGAAAACCGTTAAAATTAGTTAAAAAAAATTATACATATATTAGTTAAAAAATTATAAATATATCTCATAGTGTTATGAATATCACATTAATGTGGATATTCTTAACTTCCATCTCTATTATTACTCTATCAATTATTAATTCTGATTATATTATAACCCTAAAACCTCTTCTATAAATATGAGGCTAATACTATGTATTCTACAACTCTTGAACGTTGAATGAGAACGACTTTCTATTCTTTCTACTCTTCTCCCCCCATTCTCTCTTATCTTCTTCTATTATTTATAACATGTTATCAGCATGAGCCTCTAACCAAGGTAATATATTTTTCATTCATAGAATCTTTTGATATTATGCTCTTATGGAGAACCTGAAGTTCACATTTCTATTTCTCTTCATCTTTCTTTATATTTTCTTATGTTAACTTGAAGTCATATATCATGGAACCTAAAGTTCCACTTTACGTTATAGTGTAATTATCATTGACTTGAAGCCATTTTTTTGTGGAACCTGATGTTCCACTTTATTTTTTAATATATTCACCATTGACCTGAAGTCATCTCTCATGGAACCTGAAGATCCACTCTATATTTTAATATATTCGCTACTGATCTTAAGTCATATTTAAAAGAAGCCATATAGATTAAATTTTATAGCTAGAAGCCATATAAATTTAATTTCACTATTTTAATATTTTATGGCCAGAAGCTATAAAGATTTAATTATTTTATGGCTGGAAGCCATATCAAGTTAATTATTCTAGTTTAATATTTTGTGGCTAGAAGCCATATAGATTTAATTTTGTGGCTAAAAGCCATATAAATTCAATTTTTTATTTTAATATTAAATGGCTAGAAGTCATATACCTCTAATTTATTGGAAAATACTATATGTGAGATATTTGGTATGCCTAGATTATAGGATATTTAAATGTTTAAATACAATGCATGCATTTAGGTGGGTATCAAAACAGTATAACCGCATAGCTGATTTTATCCAATGACAAATATGCTTTTACACTAAAGTCTCATTAATTTTTTTTATTTTAAATGGCCAGGAGGCATATACCTCTAATTTTTTTTTTATTTCGGTATTTAATGGCCAGATGCCATAAATATATGTTTTTTCATTTTATGGCCAAATAATTAATCATTTGTGATATGGAGTGCTTTTTGATGGACTCGAAGTTCCAATCATTTTTTTCCTTTAGCACTCTGACATTACTATCTTAACAAGCTGGAACTCCCGTGCGATGCACGGGGGAATAATTTAAATGAAATGCATAAATTAATACTGGTAAATGATTAATTAATGCCTCATGGAAAAGAGGATACTACAATTAAGCCAAACACAAGAAAGATCACACACATGGTGGTACCTGATTCCATATCGAGTGAATAATGAAAGGTAGAGCAAACTGGAGCTGCTGTTATAAATTAATTTCATGTGAACCTCCTCGAAATTACACGAACATATACAATAATTGAAGTGCAGAAGGTACAATTACCAGCTAAAATCCCAGTATTGACATAAACAGCAAATTTGGACATGATTGAGCAACACAACAAAAATTAAATAACAACCAAGTTGATGAAATTGTTCTGGTCTCTTCCATAGACTTAAAATCGCAAATGGAACGATTCATAACAATACAATAATCCACATACATTGCAGAATCCATCTACAATCGAAATACGTTGAAGTTGAATGCATTGCACAAAAAAGTATAGACTAAAGAAAGGACAACATAGAGAAGTTGCCTGGACATTCATACGTGTTGCTTACAAAAAATTGCAAATGCAACATGGTTATCATAATGCATTAATCCACCCATATTGCAGAAGCATGTTACAATGCACATTCCTTGTAGACATTCTTTGTTGTATTAGCTTGTTCTTGATCTTCTTTGCTCAAAACAATCTTCAATCCCTCCATACTTCTCACTCTTGATAGTGCAACATAAAGTTGCCCATGGGTAAAAACAGGTTTTTGTAGGTAAATGCCAACTTTCTTCAGAGATTGACCCTTGCTTTTCTTAATGGTCATTGCGAACGACAATGTTATAGGAAACTGCCTTCTTTGCATTATGAAAGGCCATTTAGATTCTGAAGGATTCATATCCATTCTATGTATTAGCACCTTTTCATTAATCTTTGAACCATTCAATGCAATAGCTTCAATGACCATCTCCCAATCTTCGAAACAAGTAATCTTATACCATTACATAGTCCTGATTGTTGATCGATGTTTCTTAGTAACATGATTGGAACACCAACTTTGAGCACAAGCTTGTGGGGTGCAAGTCCTGAGGAGCAAATTGTGTTCAGAAATTCAATTGTGTATAAGTTGTCAATGCTGTCACAATCAGTTGATGATTTACACAGTGTCATAACTAAGAAACTTGTACGCTTCACCAGTTAAACGATTACACATGTAATCATTTATTTCATTAACCATTTGAATGGTTGGTGCTAGTATTGTGCGGTCATTAAAGTGAGAATGGCCCTCTAAACTTGACAAGAGGTTGTCATATAAGTTGATTGAACAATTGAAGTTATTGAATTATTTGCTACATCAACCAACAATTCATTTGGAATTTCAACATCACTCACACCATCTATGTTTGTTCCCAACTTTCCATCTCCAATATCTAACAACCATTGTGAGAATATATTGATTTTTTGGTTCACAAGTGGATCATTAGACGATCCTAGCCTCATGTTTTGAGTCAGCTTATAAATTATGCATGAGTTCCAGAGGTGTGAGGAGCTTATTCAAGCATTGACAATAGAGGCACGTGAACCCTTAGGTTTGACTAGTAGAATATGTCTAAAATCACCTCCCATTACACCTCACTTACCACCAAATATCTGCTTGCACTGCATGACATCTTGTAAGATTTGATTAAATGCTTCAATGCAATACCTTTGGACCATTGGAGCTTCATCCCATATGATAAGTGAAGTGCTTTTAATAAGATTTTCCAAAGGAGAGTTTTGCCAAATATCCACTTTCGTTTTACTCTTTTGATATACAAAGTGGTTTGGAAACTCAGAGTACGTCAATGTTTTGGCCAATGTATCTGTTGAATTGATTTCCATCCACGCAAGAAATTGGGATTCACAAATTTGAGGATTGTTGAGTAATTCTGATACATCTTCAGTGCTAGAGTAAACAACAAACTGTCTATTTGGTAGGTGGAAACTCAGTCTCTCCATAGAAAGGTACCTATGATGAATAGGGAAACCAAATGCACGCCAAGAAGCTTCGCATGCTGATATGTATCTACAATTTAGATACTGTTGCACATCATCAAAAATAGAACCTTGATGCCCTTCAGCATTATCTTTGAACAAACCAACAACCACTCTATCATTACATTTGCTAATATATTTGAATAAATATTTGATGGCAGTTGACTAGTTGCATTTTTCAATGTTGATATGTGCGTGGAACATCTTTAGAATTGTGGGATTGTATGGAACAACAAACCTATTGTCCAAAGGGATACCTTTCAACTCAATTGTTTTGCCATCATTCCTCCTCATATAAGGTGGATAACCATCATCATCAACTGTGGTTGCATTGTTGAATTTCTTAGGGAAAAACTTTGAGCATTGATTGTCCTTCATACATCTTGCGTTCGGTTTATTTTTTCCACATGGACCATGAATCATAAATTTCTTCACTAGTTCATGCAATTCGGGGTCTAAGTCCTTGTCGAGAATTTCAGCACAAACTACATTATCAATTGATGCAGCATCACATGGTTTGTCATTTGGGTCTAAGAATAGAAGAATGTGAGCATGTGAAAGTCCCCTCTTCTGAAATTCGATGGTGTAAATTTCTATAATGCAAGTAGGAATAATTATCAACTTATCGTACTCTAATAGAATGGATGTTAAGAGTGCTTTTCTTAATGGATATATTAAAGAAGAGGTATATGTAGAGTAACCTCCTGGTTTTGAAGAAAACTCTAAGCCTGACCATGTTTTCAAACTTAAAAAGGCTCTTTATGGTCTCAAACAAGCACCTAGAGCTTGGTATGAGAGACTTGGTACTTTTCTGCTTGATAAAGGATTTTCTAGAGGAAAATCAGATGCTACCATGTTTATGTTAGTGCTGGCTGTCACCCAAGAGGGGGGTGAATTGGGTGATAGGATAAAAGCTTAAACATTTTACGATCTTCTCTTTTACAAAATCACAATGAAGGCAATCTTTTCAAAAATGTTAAATGCACTAAGAAATGTATAATGTTGATATGCTGGAAACTAAGAGAGTTAAGGGAAGAGATAGTGCAAATAGTATTTATCCTGGTTCGGTCTACCCTGACCTACATCCAGTCCTCAGGTTCTTCCTGAGATTTTCACTATCCTCTTGTTTAATCTGGGCACAAGAGAAGCCTTTACAACCCACAAGTTTAGCCGGGCACTTGTGAAGCCTACCACAGGTTTTACAAGCACAGGTTCACCTGCCAACCTTTTCACAGAGCTTTAGAATTCTCCCTAAACACTCTCCCTTACAACCTGTAAGGTTACAACCCTGTTCTCAAAGCACCAAGCTTTAGAACAACCTCAAACAATAGAGGATTTCAACAATAAAGTTCACTTTATGAACAGATTGTGATAATCACTTAAGTACAAGTAATATATGATGAAACTACAATTCTAGAGCTTATCAATCTTACAATATGTGCTAGCTCTACTTATTCTAATTCACTCTATTCATCATTTCTGGGCTCACTGATATATAAAAAATACTCTGTGCAGAGCCTCTTGTTTTTCATCTCGTATCATCTTTTCATGTAGATGCGTCGTATGTTCGCTCGCTACTTGATTCTGATGTCTTCAAGTCTTTATATATGGTGGTATACTTTTCTATCCGTTGGAGACTTGGAGAACTAGCCGTTAACACCTTTTCTTTCTTTTCATGCTTCAACTGATTTTGCAGAGGATAAGATAAGAGAGACATAGACTGTGAGTAACGTTATCCTGCTGTTACCTGCCACTGTACTTGCATGTCAGCTTTTTCATTAGCGCTAGCTCCCTTGGCTATCGCTATCTTGACAGTGTGAGTCCTGCACTTAAGCTGTTAGCTGAAACAAATACTCATGCAGTGGATGTTATCAATAGGGTATTTCATTAGCTCAAAGAGATAGAGACAATATATCAGCTAAGGTATTTTCAAAGCATTCTCTATCGATAGCTAATTCCATTATCGCTAGTTGATTGCTCATTAGCTTAAGGATACAGTTATATGAATATTCAAAGGTATTTCAAGTATCCTATTATCGATAGCTAAACGTGTTAGCGCTAGCAACTATGTTATCGCTAGTTAATTTCTTAGGCACTAGCTATCTGAATGTTTATTACCTGAAGTGCTCTGCTATTGATAGCTTAACCTGTTATCGCTAGCTGATTCCATTAGCTCAAGGACTTGGTCTCTCTTTCTGCTAGATGTTCTTCCTTTTATTTATCCATGTTCTCAATGAACTTCTAGCGATAGAATATTCTCTAGCGATAGTAAATGACTTAGTCATAGATATTAACTTTGTTATTTCTAAGTCTTCATTTGCTATTCCTTTCTATTTATTAGCGATAGGTTCTAGCTCTAGCGATAGTGATTTGTTACCTAAAAGATTTTACTCATTAAATTCAAAGGTAACTTACATTCTATTTACTTATGTTATCTATGGGGTCAGTCTTAATCAAAACTTAAGATTCTAACATTCTCCCCATTTTTTATGATGACAAAACATAAGTAAAGATATGTAAGATAAAACATGTTCAGAACAAAAATAAGTGATATTATTGCAACATGTACAAGGAATTCATCAGGGTAAACAGCTAGGATCAGTATGAATAACAATACCCTCAGAATTTTTTGTTTTCAGAATCAGAATCATCAAAATCATTATGCATGAATGGTATGGGACGAATATCTAGCATGCAATCTAAAAATGGTGGGATATCAGAAGAAGCTACGTATGATTTGTATTCAGAGAAATTTCTAAAGGTGAGGGTGTAATTATTTTCAAAATTTGCTCCAGAGACTGTGGTAAAGTAATCTTCGTCAGGATAGTCAGATAGTTCAGAGTCTGAGTAGAAGAATTTGTCTTCGTTAATGCTCTTGGGGCCACCCTTAGCTCTTTCTTCTTCGGTTTTCTGAACAAGTTCTCTGATGGAGATACCTGAAGAGCCACCCTTGTATTTGTGAAATCTTCTCTTGTATTTCCACACCTGTTTTCATTGAGCAATTTCTTTTCTTCTCCTCTCTTCTTCCCTTTGTGCAACCACCTCTGCATCTCTTTCCATTCTTGCCCTCCTCCTTGCCTCAAAGGCAGCTTTCTTCTCAAGGGCTTCTTTGTGCTTTCTCATAGCCTCTTCAAGAGCTTTCTTGTTAGCAGCCTCTCTTTTAGCCCTTTCCTTTTCTTCTTTTATCATTATGCGAGGGCGAGAAGTGGCTATTTTCTTTTCTGGCAACTAACAAAAAGCTCTGTGAAGATTTTGCTAAGATAATGCAGGGAGAGTTTGAAATGTCTATGATGGGAGAATTAACATTCTTCCTAGGCCTGCAGATAAAGCAAAAGAGGGATGGTATCTTCATCTCCCAAACCAAATATTGTAAAGAACTTCTCAACAAATTTGGGATGGATCTATTCAAAGAAGAAGACACTCCCATGAGTGCCTCTGCCAAGTTAGATGCTGATGCACAGGGCAAAGTAGTGAATCAATCACATTATAGAGGAATTATTGGTTCTTTACTTTACTTAACTGCTAGTAGGCCTGACATTCAATTTAGTGTAGGCATGTGTGCTAGATATCAAGCAAATCCTAAAGAATCTCATTTATCAAATGTAAAAAGGATTTTGCGTTATTTACAAGGGACTCAAGAGCTTGGGCTGTGGTATCCCAAGGGAACTCAAGAGTATCTTCTTGCTTATACTGACACTGACCATGCAGGTTATAAGACAGATAGAAAAAGTACAAGTGGTCAATGTCAATTCCTTGGTGGCTGTTTAGTCTCTTGGGCAAGTAAGAAGCAAAACTGTGTCTCTCTTTCATCCACAGAGGCTAAATACATCGCAGCAGCAAGTTGTTGTACTCAAGTCTTATGGCTTAAGCATCAACTAAGAGATTTGGGTTTGGAATTCCCAAAAGTGCCCATTCTCTGTGACAACACCAGCACAATAAGCTTGGCCAAAAATCCAGTTCATCATTCCAGAACCAAGCATATTGATGTACGACATCACTTTTTGAGAGATCATATTCAGAAGAAGGATGTCAAGGTGAAGTTTATATAAACTCATTTACAACTTGCTGATATATTCACCAAGCCTCTTGAGCCAGATCAATTCATCTATATCAGAAGAGAGATAGGAATGGTAAATCCAAATGAGTTGTGAATATTTTTGACTTAATTCTTGATTTATTTTCATGTTATTTATATGAATTATCGCTAACTTAGGTATCGGAGTGCCAAATCTTAAGTTTTTGCAGGACTGACCCATCGATAGTGAGTTCCACTATCGCTAGCTGTATGCAGAACAAAAGCCTGAGTCAAGATTGCCATTGCTAGCTAAATGCATTATCGAATAGCAAAGTCAGCTATCGATAGATGAAACTTGGAAGGAATGAGTGATAAGTCTAAGTCACTTATTCAGCGTGGGATCATGCATACTAGCGATAGTAGATCATATTATCGATAGCAAGTCACTTAATAGGTTAGAATGCGAAACGTTAGCTGATGTACTTCATTAATGGTAAAACCCTAAACCCTAAAATTTATAAAGCTGGATCACTTGCATTTGCATTCATTCACGAAACATCTATTTCTCTTCTACTCAAAAACAAAAACTCTCTTAGCATTCAAGCATTTGTTTTCAAAACCCTCTGTTCTCTAAACCCTAAAATGGCAAGAACCAAAGTACCCAATGTTGGAGCAGATTCTAGCGCTAATCTTTCTTCCCAATCAGCTAGCAAGAAGTCTCGTACCCAGAAGAGTGTCTCATTTTCAAAAGAAGTTACTGAGAATCCCCCCAAGCGACAAAAGGTTTCCAACACTGATCTTCCCTATCTGATAAGTTCTCTATCAGCTCCGAGTCCATTCTTCGCAGAGAAAGGAACCCTAGATAGGGCTGCTGTTTGGGTGGACCTTGAATATTTCAAGCAGAATGGTTTCAATTTGGATGCCTAGCTTCTACCCTACAAGAGCTGGCTCAGCATTAAGAATGACTACAATGAGGAAGTGCTGAGGTCATTTTACTCAACCATGAAAGCCAAGCGGGAGTATAAGAAATCGAAGCTGGTAAATATAGCGTTTGAGGCTTCTGTGAGAGGAAGGGACATCTCCTTTAATTGGTTAGCCATCAACAAGATTTTGGGGATATTTGAAGCAGAATACAACAAGTGGTATTCCCATGAGCCCTACTCCAAGGAGGATCTTGAAGCGATTTATGAAACCTCCTCCAACAAGCCAGCCAACATGCCTGTGGTCAACAGAATTCTACATTATGTGTATACCAGAATCATGACACACAAGGCAGGAAATTTCAGCAGCTTTCCCAAGATTGACAACCCCTGGCTGCCCAACTTGATCTCAAAAGTTCCTCTAAATCCAGGGCAATTGGTTTCTATGGAGCTTCACAGATTCTTATATGACAAGTCTGCCAAAGCTCCTCTCCCATATCCTCAGCTAATGTCATTCATCCTGGAGTTCTCAAAAATTAAATCCACAGGGGATGCAGACAACAAGAAATGCAAGCAGCTGACCATCACCACCCTTAAGAAAATGAGGATTCTGTTGGAAGATGTTGGTGCAGCCTCTACCTCAAAATCTCAAGCTTCTCGTACTGTCTCTTCAAAAGCCCAAACTGCCTCTACACCTCCAAAAGAAGAAGTTCAGTCACAGAGAGCTCCTCCACCTCCTCATGCAACTCCAAAGCTTGCCTTATTCTCTCGAGAAGCAGTGGAAGAACTGATCTTCAGAATCTCAGCTGAATTCACCTTGGCTCTAGAAGCTCAGAAAGCAGAGCTAATGAAGCCAATTTTGGAGCTCAAGGCACAGGTGAAGAACTTAGAAGAAGGTCTCTGCCTTGTTCCTGAAAATGTCAGACAAAGGGGAACAGCTCCTCCCTCTGAAGGTACTTTATCCCTTCATCACTCCCCACTTCATCATTCTCACTCTCCTCGTCACTCTCCAAGTCATTCTTCTACTCCTTCTTCTCCCAGTCCACCAAATTCCCCTCTCCACACTCATCTTTCTCTAAATCCCCAGCACAAAGTCCCAACTCCTCCAGTCACCCCTATCGCTAATCCCTCTCCTATCGCTAGCCTTCACTCTACCATACCTTCTCCTAGCGATAGCCACCATTCCCACACCAAAACACCTACACCTCCACCCTCACCACAAACCAAACAGCCAACACCTTCAGACACTCCTACCGCTAACCCTTCCCTTAGCGCTAGCCCTCACACACAAGCCTCACCCTCCTCCAAAACCAAAGTCCCAACACCACAAGTAACCCCTATCGCTAGCCCCTTCCCTAGCGATAGCACCCATATTTCCCCACCAATACAGCCAACCTCTATCGCTACCACCACCACAAGCCCTCCTTCTCCTCTCATCTCTTCCCAAACTCCTGCCCAACCCTTTTTACCTACCCCTGCCAATGATGATGACAAAAATGGGGAGAAACAGATGGAGAAAAATGTGGAGCAAACTCTGAAGGATCCCATGATAACAGAAGAAGCTGAGGAAGTAATCATAAAAATTGCACGCAGTTACAAGGAATCAGAGGAACATAGAACCCCTCCTCATCCTCAAGAAAAGGCTCAAGCTCCTCCAAGAAAGAGATAGAGGAAAGCTACAGCTGAAAGTTTAAAAGGGAAAAGGACCAAGAGAAAAGTAAGGAAAGATATATCCTTCAAGGTCACTCCCAAGGCTCCTTCAGAAGCTACTTCAGCCAGAGCTCCAAGGATAAAAATGACAGCTCCAAAGCCAAAGGTCAAAGCATCTAAAAAGCTATCTCTTCCTCCAGAATTGTCAAAAGAAGATAAGAAAGTCATAGCTGAAATATTAAGGCAAGATAAGAAAGAAGCAGCTAAAGCCAAGAGGGCAGCTGCTAGGGCAGATAAGAAAGCAATTTCAGCACTCTTAAGGCAAGACAAGAAAGAAGCCAAAAAGAAAGAATTAGAAGATGCTTTAGCAAAAGAAAAATCTACTAAGGATAAGATGGCTGCATGAAAGGTTGCTTATGAAGCAAGAAAGGCTAATTTGGTTGCATGGAAGGAGAAATATGAGGAACAGAAAAAGGCTGAAGCAAAATAGAAAGAGATTGGTAAAGGCAAGAAACCCTGGGTCTACAAGAGAAGATTTCGCAAATCCAAGGGTGGCTCTTCAAATATTACCATCAAAGAACTTGTTCAGAAAACTGAAGAAGAAAGAGCTAAGGGTGGCCCCAAGAGCATTGACGAAGACAAATTCTTCTACTCAGACTCTGAGCTATTTGACTATCCTGACGAAGGGTACTTTGCCACAGCCTCTGGAGACAAATTTAACAATGATTACACCCTAACTTTTAGAAATTTCTCTGAATACCAATCATACTTAGCTAGTCATGACATTTCTGATTTTAATTTTGATTTTGAAATTTCTTTTGAAAGGCCAACTTATGAATATGAACTTGAAAGCTCTGACTCTGATAAGTCAGAATAAAAATGTACACTTTTCATCTCAATTTTTGCTCTGAACATACTTATATTATGTGCTCTGTACATGCATTACTATTATTTTATGTTATGATATATGCTTATGCTGATATATATATATATATTTATGCTCTGAACGTGCTTTAATATATATGGTTTACTTATGTTTTGTCATCATCAAAAAGGGGGAGAATGTTGGAATCTTAAGTTTTGATGAGGACTGGCCCCATAGATAACATAAGTAAATAGAGTGTAGGCTACCTTTGAATTTAACAAGTAAAATCTTATAGGTAACAAATCACTATCGCTAGAGCTAGAGCCTATCACAAGTAGACAAAGAGCCATAGCAAATGAAGACTTAGAAATAACAAAGTTAATATCTATCGCTAAGTCATTCACCATCGCTAAGAAATATCCTATCGCTAGAAGTTCATTGAGAACATGGATAAATGAAAGGAAGAACAACTAGCAGAAAAATAAACCAAGTCCTTAAGCTATTGGAATCAGCTAGCGATATCATAAGCTGCTATCGATAACAGGATTAGCTATCGATATCTAAATACTTGAGGAAATAACATAACTCATATAGCTAAACAAACTTGCGATAACAAAGGTCACTAGCGATAACGCATCTAGCTATCGATAGGAGAATGCCATTGTGATAACAAACTGATAAGCTGATACATTGAGCTAAAGGACTAAGCTTGCGATAGCATCTACTGTGCATTACATGATTACTTGTTTAGCTAACAGCTCAAGTGCAAGAATTAAACTATGCAGTTAGCGATAGCAAAGCATGCTAGCGCTACTGAAAAAGCTGCTATGAAAGTACAGTTGGTACAGATGCTTAGAACGCTCAGTCTACATCTCACTTAGCTCAACCTACGCAAGAGCAGTTGAAGCTAGAGCAGAAAGTTAAACTCGATGAAGAAACAGCATTAATTGCCAACGGCTATGAGCTCTCAACGACCATATTCAAACGGCCTCATAAAGATGAACGCAATAGCAAATCTAAGAAGAGATATAAATACAGAACTTGAGCATTTATGATAAACTGACAAAAAACAAGAATATTCACGAACACATTCATTGCTCACTGATTTTTGTATTTATTGTTCTTAGTGAATTTATCTGTACTTAAGTGATTATCATAATCTGTTCATTAAGTGAACTTTATTGTTGAAATCCTCTACTGTTTGAGGTTGTTCTAAAGCTTGGTGCTTTGAGAACAGGGTAGTAACCTTACAGGTAGTAAGGGGGAGCGTTTAGAGGGATTCTAAAACTCTGTAAAGGTTGGCAGGTGAACCTGTGTTGTAAAACCTGTGGTTAGTGGAACCTAACGAGGGTATGAGAACTAGACGTAGGCAGTGTTGGCCGAACCAGTATAAAGATTATGTTGCATTAATTAGTTGTTAATTTTTTGAAGCACAATTCACCCCCCTCTTGTGCAATTGCCATTCTCATGCTCGAATCAGGATACCTTAAGGATTTATGATGCAAAAAGCAGTCGCTCTTCAAGTTCAGGAGAATCATGGAATTGTGGAGCAGAGCGTATTCGCTTAGCTATGGATGGATCTATCTTGGAGGATGGTCAGAGTGGATGTGGAGGGGTCATTCAGAACCAGCAAGGAGTTTCGATTAGTGGTTTTTGCTGCAGCCTAACTCATGTCCTACCAGTGATCGCAGAATTGCTGGGTTTGATATATGGGCTACACTTGTGCTAGTCTAAAGGCTTTAAAAACATTGTGGTGGTAACTATTATATTGAGGCTGTTAGCCTTATCTTGAGAGGATGTGAAGAGACTCACCCCTTCAAAGAGGAAGTAGATAATGCTAGAATGTACTAGAATGTATCTCCATAACTATTGGAAAGTAGAGATTCGTCATGTCTTTAGGGAGCATGTTGTTTTAGCTGACCAATTAACTAATCATTCTTATAGTTCAAATGTAATTTTTGAACCACCACCTTTCATTTGGCAGGTGGGTGTTGATGAAGGGTAGATTCTTAGGTTGAGGGATCTTTATTTGTAATGAACCTTAAAGGTTATGTTATCCAGTATTATTCCAATATATATATATCAGACACAGAGGGAGGGAGATGATTGCATCTGTCGCATGATGAACGAGCTTCCAACTTTTCACTTATATGAGATTTTCATACCTCTAGGCTACAAGACACTTGATAAAGACCTATCTATTTCAAAAGAAAGGCCTTGACTCTTGACTAGTTTAAATCATATAATGGGATATATTTTGAAATTTTCAAATTTGTGGGTTTTATTTTGTGAATGTGGGGGTTTTGTTCGATGCAATCATAAAAGTTTTGGTCAACACTTTTTCCATATTAAAAAACTTTAATTTTTTTAAGAAAATGACAAAAGACAGTAATAAATTAAATAATTATAGAGTTGTCTAAGTAAAATTAAGAGACAGAAAATGTGGTTCAAAGTGTGAGATTGGATTGGCAGTCTACCAGTTATCTGATATGTTCTGATCCTTGGCACAACACTTGGACTCCTCTTCAGCCTCTGAGACAAGTATCAATTGTCTTTATAAAATTTTCATCTAACTCAGCATGCTTTGTTTTATCATGGTGAGTAGAACCTTTATTTCATTTCAATTATGTCTCTTTACTTTACTTATCATCACCATAGAGTCTGTATTATATTCTTACCATATGACCATATAATAGAATAAGGCTCTTAGCCTCTTATTGCTGTACATATTATCACCTGGTTGTCCAACATTACCTTAATAGGAATTTGAGAGGAAATATTCAATTAGTAACTCTAATTCTTGTTTTACCCAAATCCAAGTGCAAATTCCAATGGCTAGTTCTGTGGAACTCTGTTTCAACATTACACCTTGTTAGTCATACAATCTAAAGCACTTCAATCAACAATGCAGGAGGAATTTTCTTTGCTGAAACATGAAGATCATTAAAAATATTTCCGTTTCTGTAGAACATTAGAAGTGGAAGATGAATAATCTTGACATGTCAGCTTTTGAAGTCACTCCCCTTGTAGTTTTCTGAAAAAGGTTGTGTTACTTGTTTTTTCTTCTTCTAAAGAGACACTACGAGTTTGCATCTACAGTGTCAGTGGTCATACCAAACTTCTATTTTTCATTTGTTTTGTCTATAGCCCAGTTTTGGTTCTAACTTCAAGACGTAAAGATATAACAGAATATAGGAAAAACCTAATGGTCAGATAGCTGAGAACAATATTCAACTTTGAATGGATACTTCAAATGGGTTTTTAAAGACAACTCCAAACAACCGAAAAATAAACACACATATCAACAACGAACTCAACTTGATGTTAGTTGTAGGGGCTAATATATGTTTGGATTCATTTCCACGAGAAATTAACTTAGAGTAAATAATGTAAAAGTGGATCAACGCCGTTCAACATATATATAAAACCATTGGCATATCAACTAAATGAAAGTCCCAACTCCTAAATAATCCACAAACTGGCAACTAAATTTTATAAAACTAAGCAACTAGGCATTATGAAAAGGCCAAATATGGCAACAAACCTTTGGTATTTGATATAAGCATGCGCTTTTTAACCATGGATGTCATCCAGTAGTACAAGGCTTTCCACATAATAAAAAATCTCAACACTAGACCTTGGAACGTCAAACAAGTTGAATTCACCGGCAGTTAGATTGCACAAAACAAGTTTTGCTTCAAGATTCTCCTCTTCACCTTCATCTGGATCTTCAGGTTTTGCTTCTACGTTGCAAACAATATTGTTTCTCCAAATAGTCTCAGGACTAATGATAACGTTGTATGGATTGGGTCTGCTAGTATATACATTGGTCCACCTCCATCTCTCCCTAGATGGATCCGTACACTCCTCCAACACCCACACATCAATCATATACGATTCAAAATTTTCAACCTTAAGGGGGAAAAATATAGCTAATTTGTTCTCATAGCAAGTAAGAGCATCATAACATGATCCATGAGCAGGAGTCATAGCTAGAAATGGTATGAATGTGATCACTTCACTTGCTATATCAAATAACACTATCAACTCAAGACGTTTTCTGTAACGTCTAGAATTTTACTACTATACTATAACATTTTAATTGAATTACAACCACTTTTTGATGTCGGAAGCCCAAAAATACGGAAAATTTAAAACTTTTTCTTTAAAACATTATACCAACCTTCTGACAGTTGGAATGAGCTTTTTGGAAAAATTGAATAATTTAAAATATGTAACTAAAGCAAAGTGGTTCATAAAACAATTAAAAGTACACTAACCCTCCTAAGGGGTCTATTCATAATTCGTAAAATTTAAATCCCTTAATAAATTTATACAATTCTATTTTCTATACTTTCTACTATTAATTTAACAATTCAATTTTACAACATATACAAATAACCTCATTAAAATATTTACTACCTCTTGCTTTCCAAACTATAATCCTAATTTCTTCGTCTACTCTTCTTCCCCAGCTAGCTTCTTTCAACCTGCTAAACTGAAAAATGTTTGGGGAAGGGGGTGAGATTGGAAATCCTAATAGCAGTTTCTTTCATTAACTTATATTATCATGCTAGCATTGACATGTATTAATTTCATAAACTTGAACAAATAAAACAATTATACATACTTCCTGCGCTCAATGCTCTACCAGCCACTATTAACAATATATTCGTTAACTAGTGGAGGCCTCACCTGCAGGATTTCCCGTTATAACATAACTGAACTGGCAAAGGGGGTGCGACCCACCTAAGCCTGGAGTACTCCATAACTACTATGCAGGAATTAACAAGACTTATCACCTTCATGCATAATGTAAATTTGAAACAGATATTACAAAACAATACATGCAATTATTTTACTGTAATGAAATAAACTGCTACTTGGCTTAATCCTTACTCCTGTACTGGTTTCTTTCCTTCTCTGTGTCTCAAGGATCCAGTCTCACTATTTATCCTATAATTGCATTTAGATAATAAATTAAATTAATATATATACATACTAACTTATAATAATTCTACGGCTCTCACGTTCCTATTGTACTACTTAAAACTCTACCCCTTCCCTTTTTGACATGATTAAATCTTAGTTTTTAACTTAATTGCTAATCATATAATCATTTACACACCAAACATACATTCATGCTTATACATATATCTTTCTTTTCTATTTATTGCGAAATCCCGAGGGGTAATCAACAATATAAACCAAGTTCAGGCTTAAGCAATTCAATTTATTAAAGGACCTTACAGGTCACTATTTATAATATGTACCATATACTTGAACACTCACAATCTGTCTTTGTTCTTACTTTCTCACACCTAAAATTGGAATCTCTAACTTTTAATATCATATTTTTAGTCCATTTTATGAACAAATTTTCAATCAGCTTGAGCTTTAAATAATTCTTGCAACAACCAGCATAAGCAAAGCAGTGAACATACATAAACCATAAGTTTCATTTTAGTAAGCTTTTAAACATCTCATTCAACACTTAAAACTTCTCATCACCTTAGGATTCTGGTTTATCCTTTAGGAATCCTAATTACTTAATCATTGCAATGAATTTGTATTATACTTTCATACACACCACACATGTACCTAATACCCCACTAAAAATCATATTTGAAAATTACCAACCAAAGCAAGTCAGAGGTATTCCCATTCACATTTATTTCTCTTTTGACTACATACAAACATCACTATAAATTCTAACCTCTTACATTAATTCTAAACAACATTTCTTCACTTAGTTGATTTATCAATTAAAACTCAAAGCAGCGATTAGAATAAAGCTCCTCACAATCATGAATTAAGATCCAAGACAACATTTGTCAATCAACATACATCAACAATTCATTAACTTTAATTTATTAGTTCAGCTATTTAGAATTTTCTTTTCTAGGCAAAGCACTTGGATTTACTACATATAAAAAGAAGAAATGAAACATACAAGGACAATACTTAATTCCAAAAGACTCTTGACCACTTTCAACATTATTTATTATCAATTCTTCTTCTTCCCTAAAGCACCGAACAGAATTTGATTTAATCTTAACCAATTGCACTAAAATAAACCGCTAACATCTTTCTTTAACTATCATGAATACTTTGTCATTTGTTTAGAATTCCAGAACAGATTTACACCCAATCAGTTACATGGCCAGAGCATATCAAAGCAGAAATCAAGCCTACAACGAACATTTATTTTACATCAATTATTCAAATTATCTTTCCTATAGCAATTAAAATAGATTTATCCTTCGAACTAACACAGAGCAGCAATTCAGCTTAAGCAAAACAAAATTACATTAACTTAACATTCGAACAACTTCCAGCAACCATCAACCCCAAACAATTATTATTCCTTCATCATCAAACAAATCACAGAGGCTAGAGTAGAACTTCGGCCAGAACAGAACAGGAACAAGGAAGAACAAGAACAGCAATCTAAACTTTATTTAAGCACAGATTCAAAGCACCCACTAGCTCCTAATTCATACAGGTATTGCTTCCAAAAATTTCCCCTCTTTAGCCAAACAGAATTCGCAGAACAGGGAAGACAAGAACAACAATCAAAATTCCAAAATTCATCAAATCACTCATACGAAATGCTTATCAGAGCTCATAATTTCAAGTGCATTTCGTCCAACCATTATTTCCTCTTGAATCCATCGAACTCGCAAGGAACAGGGGAAGCGAAAAACAATAATCCACTTCACATTTTCAGATGCTCAACGTACTTAAACTTATTCCCAGATATGATTCATCAAATACTAACTCATTAATTGCCCAGAAAACCTCCCAAATTCTTGCCGGCTTCAACGAACAAGGAAGGAGGAGGAATTACTCAGAAATTCCCTAATCTTCAAATTTACCCATGCAATCCATTTCATGAGCCTAAACTTGCTTTTAATTACCATTAATTAAGCTCGAAATAACAAACACCCGAAACCCCCAAATTTAGCTTCGGTGAACAGTACCAGAGGAAGAACTTCTCGCAGAAATCAGACCCAATTCGCCTTCTCTCTAAAAATCAACACTCAAAACAACAAGGATAAGCTTCAAGCACCATTTTCACAGGCTCAGAAGCTTAAAACATGTCCAAAGATTTCGAATACTTCCCCCCCAAATCAATCAAACTCACGGCGGAAGAGAGGGAAATGAGAAGAAAGAACTCACCAGAGATAACCCAAGCCCTCCCGACCGTCTTCCGCCGTAAAGAGCCGCCGATCGCCGTCGATGGAGGCCGGAGGGAGTGCTGGAACGAGGGAGCACAGGAGAGAGCAGAGGGTGAGAGCGTGAGAAGGAGTATATGCGTGTGTGTGTTCGGGTTTGGAAGCAGAGAGGGAAAAGGGAAATAAAAAGGGATGAAATAATTAAGGACACATGTGTGGCTTATATTTAAAGAGAAGCCTGATATTTTTTTAACAGGTATTTTACTATCTTGCCCTTTCCTTTTTAATTGAAGATATTTTCAACTAGGGGAAGATATTGTCTTTTTCATTTTCTATTTTCGATTTTTCTCTTAAATCATAATTTTATTTATTATTATCATTTAGAAATAGACCTAAATCTGTCCCCAACATAATTTCTCTAGATATGCTTTAATTTCTAAATTTATTTATAAGACTTTTTAATTAATAACCAATACCCTAAGATTCTAAATATTCCCTTCTTTAAATTTATCTCCTAACTATTTTCCCTGAACTAATAAAGAAAATAAACTTTTAAAAATTATTAAAAATATACTTGGCCTCATAAATTTATTTATAAGGCTTTTTAATTTATAAATACCTTTCTAAGACCTCAACTACATCTTTATTATCCCTTTTCTCTAAATTAAATTTTATCTTCTAATTAATTCTTCTTTGTTTCTTAAATAAAATAAGCCTTGAAATTATTAAAAATACCTAATGTCATAAATTTATTTATTTTAATTCTTTTTAATATTTTAATAATATCCCTAAAACATAATTAATTCCTGATATCCATTTTGTAAATTTTGGGATGTTACATTTTCTGCTGCCTCTCTCCAACTTACTTCCAAACCAAAAGATAGCTCCATTAACAGTAAAATGCTTCCAACTGAGAACACATGAACCCTCAAAGTTCCTGAGTTCAATTTTCCTCCATAACCCTGTACTTAATGCATAAACTTCCCCTTCAATACCCGGATGTATACAATGAAAAAGTCTCACAATCTTGTAATCATTAATGATTGGGCTGAAGCCAAAACCTACAGTAAAAAAATTCCATGCACCACTGATAAGAGGTTCAAGCACTTGTCTAAACTTTGTAATAGCTGGACTCCATAACCAATAGGAATGTTGAGGTATATAATCGAGAACCACACAAAGCAAGCCATTACAGGAACCAGAATAGACATACCCCAAGAGTAAGGAATCAGTGAGATGTGTGTTATGAAGAAAGTCCAGGAATTGCATCTCACGATTAAGCAAATATAAGTGCAAAGGATTACCCTCAAAGATAGTCCAATCGACAACAAGTAAAGGGTTTTCCTTAGTGGAATGTTGAGGGTGTTCGGAAATGAAGGAAGGGGTTTTGAAGAGATTCTTCCAATACTTACAAACACATTGAAATCATATTAGGGATTTTACCGAAAGTCGTACCAGAATGTTTTTGATGATTTCTTGGGGAAGAAATGGTGTATCGTTCTCCATTACTGTCTGCTTCATGGTGGTCGGCTGAAATGAAGGAATCCGGAAGTGCGGCTTGCAACCAAAGAGGAATATATTAATGGCTTCTCAAATGTACGAACAATGGGAAAAGGAGGAATGAAGGAGAGATTGAGAAAGAGAAAACGGTGATTGGTGGTGACGGAGAAACAGAGGAAAGTAAGCGGAAGGGAAAGACTATATGAGAGCAATAGAGAGATTGGGTTTGGGAGGAGCATTGTCGTTTTTTTTCTGTGGGGGGGGGGATAGGGATAACGGAGAAAATGATATTAATAACCATAATAATTTTACAACAACAAAAATGGAAGCAAAAACCAAAACGTAATAAATCAATCCTATTTTTTTTTTTGAAAAGTAGGCAAAATGATATATATTAGGAGTCTTACAGTACAATATTAAAAGAAGGACAAGAATTTAAAGCTGATGTAAAAAAAAGGTAAAATGAAATCACAATAATGTACTGAAACATCATTGAATTTGCTCAGGATATTTGCAATGTCTCTGTTGATAATGCTGCTGGAATCATGAAGCGTGCTAATAGTCCACACCGTTCTGGATTTAACAAACCAGACCGCTAGAGGTGCCTTATTTACTTGCGAGAAAAGGTCAGTTTGAGAGATCCATAGTAACAAAAATCTTAAGCACCTATGTAGGAACATATGATCATGAGATTGATTTGTCCAAGCCATGAACCGCATCAAAGCCTGATTATTGAGACAGATCCAAACTTGAATACTTTTCTTCCGATGGTACTTGATTTTCGTTATCACAATTGTCCATCCACTATTTGGGAAATGAAAATGCTCTGATGCAAAGCATATGTTTTGACAGTCATTGGTTATATTAGACTGAGGCTGAAAAGCCAGATTGCAAAGTGAAAATGTAGACCTGATCTGAGATGAAATTCCAGGCACATCATATCGAGAGGAATTAGTAGATCTAGGATCTTTGTGAGCAACTTCATTTTGTTTCATCCATATTACATTTGGCAAAACAAGCATTCCATATACCATATCAAAAAAATTATCCTTGTGAAGATTGAGTAAAGCTTGCGAGAACCATTCTTTGAACTCATCAAACGAATTCACCTGTAACCTGATCCCGAGGTAGTGAAACCAAAGAGATTTAGCAAAGAAAATGTGCAACATAGTTTTTTGACATTCACAACCAAAAACACAGTCATTAGTTACATTCAAGTGATGAGCTTGAAGAATATCAGCAGAGGGTATCGCATGTTTGAATATTTTCCATATAAAGAGGAGATATTTGACTGGTAATGAGATTGACCATAGAAATTTCCAGAATTCTTCTTCTCTGCCTGGATATGATTGTGACATTAGAATCTGGAAACCCTCTTTCGCTGTGTAAGATCCACCGCTATTTGTACCCCATATAATTTTCTCCTTCTCATTTGTCACTAACATTGGTAGTTTTGAGATAGGCTGAAAGGAGCATTGTCGTTAGGGGACTAACTTGTCCTGTATGCCCTTTCTCTCCTCAACCTCCTTTATCACCCTCTTGAATCAAATTCTTGATAAAAAAATATTACTATAATTTTCTTTAAAAGTTACATCAATAAATTTAAACTGTTAAAATTTGATCTGGACAGTTCATAATTGTAATAAAAAAATAAGAAGAATGATCTTCCTAATAATAATAATAGTCTACATTTATGAACAGCTGAGTTCAAATTTTAATAGTTTAAATTTATTTAGTTATTTTTCATATAAAATTATAATAACATTTTTATCAAATGTGAAATTGGGACCATTAAAATTTGATCAAAAGGTGATGAACAGAATAGAGGAGGGGTAGAGGAGGGAAAGGGACTGTGGGTTAGTGGGTTTATGTATTGTATCTTCATTAAATTACTCACTTCGTTCATAAATATTAGACTTATTTTCCTAATTTGAATAGATTAAGAAGGTTAAGTTAGTTAAAAACCGAATAATGTTATCAAAACACACTAATTATCTAATTTTATTCCTACCTTCCCTTCTCTTATTTACTATTGAAGATCATCAATAAGGATAATTTAAGAAAAATATGAGAAAAAATACAAAGAAATCTTATATTTAGAATAAATTCACTTCCCAAATAAATCTTATATTTAGGAATAGAGGGAGCAATTTATTTTTTTGGACTAAAGATTTATTAAATAAGGATATCATTGTGTTTCGAGCGTATACAGTATCATCCAGTGAACATACATATACATACATATTTTGTCACTTCAATTGATACTGAACATACACATACATATCTACATATTTTGTTACTTCAACTTTTTTTTTTTACATTAAGTCAATATATGTGTGTGTTTAACTTGAAGGCTTCCACATTTAGTCAACACATTGTCCTGAATAATATTGTGTTCTATAGGAGGATACTTGTAGATAGAGGGAAAAATAAAAAGTTTAACTTTGAAGGCTTGGTGAAAATATATGGAAGAGACTACAATATTGGAAAAAGATGAAGAGAAGAAATAGAATTAATTGGGGGGAAATGGTAAAAACGCATTAAATGCGTAAACTACTCCTAATGAGCTCTCATATGAAAAGTAACAACACAGTTCAGATTTTGAGCTCTTTTAATAAGGAGAAGAATGAGGATTTATGAATAACAAATGTCTGGTGCGATGAGGTGTTAGGTCCCATAAGTGGCATCCAGGTTCGAAAGTCCCATTATAAATGGAGCTATTGGCTTGGAAGTGGCGCCTACATATGGGCCTCATAGTATCCAAATCTACATTACTATGTATTTTTTGAGGTTCCCATAATGTAAGGACTAGCCTAGGATATCGAATGTTTATTATAAAGTATATAACATTTTTTATTAATTACAACACAACACTGTGCACGTAGATATAGACAAACACACTTATATATGATGTTATATGTTTATTATTTATATGAAATGATAAACTCATCCTCTATTCTCAATTGTAGAATTGGAGATCATAAAGAATAAATGTGTACAGTTTGCATTAAATAATTCATTGTAATGGAAAGGAATGTAAAGAAATAGGAAGGAAGAGAATGGAAAAATTTCTTCATAGAGACGTTGATATGCAATAGAATAAATATTAACTTGTTAGAAAAATATATAGTTCTCACTTTCATCTAAAGGCTTTTAACGTTAAATACGAACTAATTTGGATTATCTATAAGTTTGTAAGCCAACCAAGTCAGTTACGATAAATACTTTAAAGTATCATATTTAAGTTATTCAATCTCCCCAAACAAATCAACTAACTCTCACATTAAGGATTAGTGGTAGTAGTTTATATTTTAAACACACATTAAATAAAATTGTATCTTGAGGTCCTCGCTCCAACCAAGCATATTTTTAACAGTTCAATTTCTATTTATTCTTGTTTATCACCTTACACTTTCAAAGTCTATAAAATTGTACCAGACAGGGCCTGAGTTAATCAGCAGCGCAAAAAGAGTGACAGAGGGGAAATGAAGTTTGACTTGAAGTCTAATCATGCACATCTTGACTAAGTAAGTTTCAAATCCTCATAAAAAAGGCATTCACATTTAGTTCTGACACAAGATTTCAAACCCCGCACAATATACAGGTGACGTGGATTTAAAATAATATAATCTCCATAAGTAATATTACATTCATATACTCACATAGATATTTATTTGGTTGCATTTAATATTTTTGTATACTTCAATACCAAAATTGGAAAACACAAATAACTTCAAAATCATTTGCCCTATTTATATTTATACATCTATCTTCCTCATCCAAAATCACTCAAATAACTTTAGGTTAGAACTACATGTCATAAGGTTTTTATACCATGCAATGGAAATGGTAATGTTATATTATTGAATCGTGCAACTTAAACATTTTGAAATTTGAATTTAACATTGCTAAAATTTTAACTTTTATTATTAAATCCACTGATTATATTCATTCCATTATCTAATGCCCATCAAAATTTTAGCTCAGTTTTCTTATTTAAATGTAATGCCATTAACATTATAACTTTATATATTTCTTTGTTTATTTTTTGAGTGGTGTGAAAATCATGAAACTCATATTGAGATTTGAAATGCAAAAAGCAGAGGCAAGACATGATAATTGAGATTGCCTTGGGAAGGAAAAAGATTTTTTAACTTTGATATTTAAAATTTGAAATTAAAATAGCCAAAGAACCAGTGGCCTGATGGTTGGTAAAGGGATGGTAAGGCACCTCCCTGCCTCAGGTCCTGGGTTCGAACGGCATTCAGGCTATGTCCTGCCATATGTATTCAAAAAAAAAAATTAAAACATGAAAAGTGTGGAGAGAGAGAGAGAGAGAGAGAGAGGGAGAGAGTGTTAAGATTGCGGAAAAGGAAAAAGCATTAATGACACATTTGAAAATATTATTAATTATATTTTGTTAAAAAAATGAGATGGACCAATCATGTAAATTAATGATGCCATGTAAGATGATACGAGGATCAATCATGATTGAGCTACTACTTTTAGATATATATATATATATATATATATACACATATATATTGAAATATATTGATGATTGATGATTGTTTTGAGTAATATTGTCTCATATAGGAGGATACTTGTACCTAGAGGGGGAAAAAAAACTTAACTTGAAGGCTGGGTGAGGAAATATGAAAGAATGTAATATTAAAAAAATGAAAAAAGATAATATAATTATTTTTTTGGGGGGAGGGGGGGGAGATGATAAAAATGTATTAAATATTTAGACTCTTGAGAGCTTTAATAAAAAAGACAAGGACAATTCAAATCTAGGATCTTTGAATAAGGATAGGAAGGAGTATTTACTAATAACCAATGTCCCGTGTGACGAGGACCTGGTCCCATGAGCAATGTCCAACAAGGTTTGAATCTCCCATTGAAAATGGAGCTGCTGGTGGGGTCTCCCCCAATATGGGCCTTTACAATATCCAAATCTACTTTAGTATGAATTTGTTGCGTTTCCTGAATTCCTGTGATGTAAAGACTAACTTAGGATATTGAATGCTTATTATAAAATATATAATATTTTTTATTAATTACAACACAACACACGTACGTAAAGATAAAAATATATATGTTTGTGAGTGTTATAATTTTATTATATATGATAAGATTCCTCTATTCCCAATTGTAGAATTGGAGGCCATAAAAACAAATGTGTACAATTTTCATCAAATAATTCATTTGGAAAGTAACGGAAAGTAGGAAGGAAGATAATGGAAGTGTTTTTTCTACAGAGACAACATTTGGTATGCAGTAGAATAACATAAAATTGATAGGAAAATTCATAATTCTCACTTTCAGCTCAGGACTTTCAACGTTAAATATTAATTAATTTAGATTATATATAAGTTTGTAAGTTAACCAAATCAATAACAATAAAATAGTCAATATAAATACTTTAAGGTATTATATTTAAGTTATTTAATCTTCCTAAATAAGTCAGCTGACTCTTACATCAAAGATTAGAGGTAGTAGTTTATACTTTAAACGTACATTAAATAAAATTATACCTTGAGGTCCTAGCTCCAACAAAGCATATTTTGAATGGTTCAATTTCTATTTACATTCTTATTTATCATCTTTTTGTTTTTTTTTTTTTTTTTGCCAGCCATTTTTATTTATCATCTTACTCCTTCAAAGTCCATAAAAATGTTCCAAACTGGGCTTAAGTTACTCAACAGAGCAAAGAGAGTGACAGAGAGGAAACGAAGTTTAACTTGAAGCTTAATCATTTACATCTTGACTGACTAAGTTTCAAATCCTCACAAGAAAAGGTGTCCGCATTTAGTTCTGACATTTTCTTGAATAACGTTGCCTCCTATAGGAGGATACTTGTACTTAAAAAAAAATAAAAAGTTTAACTTGAAGGCTTGGTGAGGAAATAAAAAAGAGAATGTAGTATTGGAAAAGATGAAAAAAGATAATAGAATTAAGGGAAAATTCCAGAAAAATACCCTCAAATTACTAAAAGGACACTTTGGTACAGCGAATTTCAGAAATAACTAGTCAGTACAAATCCGTACAGTGACTGAATTGTCCTTTGACAAATTTAAAGGAAAAGTCCAAAATGCCCTTGGTTCAATTATAGGATTCCCAACTTCTCTTAAGGGATTCCCAACTTCCAATAAGGCTTCCCAATTTTTCTCAAGGGATTCCCAACTTCCCTTAAGGAATTTCCAACTTCTCTTAAGGGATTTTCAAGTTAGTTATGCAAAGGGTATTTTGGACATTTCCTTTAAATTTGGATTTGGACAGTTCAGTCATTGTACTGAACTGTCCTTTATGTAATTCGAAGGTCTTTTTCTGGAATTTTCCCTAGAATTAATTAGGGGGGAAGGTAAAAATGTATTAAATGTTTACACTATCTTTTGAGAGCTTTTATAAAAAAGACCAGGGCAATTCAAATTTGAGCTCTTTCAGTATGGATCAGAAGGGGAGTATTATTAATAACCAACGTCCCACGGCATGAGGTGCTAGGTCCCATAAGCAACGCCCTGGGTTCAAATCTCCCATTGAAAAATGGAGCTATATGGGCCTTCACAGTATCCAAATATACATTAGTCTGCATAAGTTGAATTTCTCATGATGTAAGGATTGACCTAAAATATTGAACCTTTATTATAAAATATATAATATTTTTTATAAATTACAACACAACACACGTATGAACATATAGAAATGTATATACATATACCTGTTATATTTTTAATTATATATGATAAGATTCTCCTATTCTCAATTGTAGAATTGAAGGTGATAAAGAATGAATGTGTACAGTTTGCACCAAATAATTCCTTCTAATGGAAAGGAATGGAAATAAATATAAAAGAAATGAATAGAAATTGTTTCTTTTTTCATAGAGACGTTTGGTATGCACAAAAATAAAAATTAATTTGATAGGAAAAATCAAAATTCTCACTTTCATCTTGAATCACGCTTAAATATTAATTAATTTGGATTATCTATAAATTTATAAGTTAACCAAATCAAATGTAATAAAATAATCAATATAAATACTTTAAAGTAGGATATATAACTTCTTTAATCTCCCCTTAAAATTCAGATAGCTCTTATATTAAAGATTAGAGATACTATTTCATATTTTTAACACAACAACAACAACCAAGCCTTATCCTTCTAGGTGAGGTCGGCTACATAGATCGTACGACGCCATTGTGCTTTATCAGTAACTAAATATTTAGATATATTATTCACTAAAAGATCTTGTTCTATAGTTTTACCTAGTGTAATCCTGGTCTCCCTTTTCCTCTCTTAATCACTCTACAACCAAGCCATATTTTTAACACAGATTAAATAAAATTATATCATGAGGCTCTAACTTCAACAAACCATATTTTTAATGGTCCAATTTTTATTTAAATTCTTATTTATCACCTTACTCCTTCAAAGTACATATATTAATTCCAAGCAAGCCTGAGTTTGTAAGCAGAGCACAGAGAGTGGGAGGGGAAATGAAGTTTCACTTGAAGCCTAATTATTAACAACTTAACGAAATAACTTTTGAATCCTCAATAGGAAAGGCTCACACTGTCAGACATGTAGTTTCTAAAGATGTCTTAGAACAGTATTGCCTGTTATAAAAGGATACCTATACCAAGAGAGAAAAAACAATTAGTTTAACTTGAGGACTTGAAGTGGCGATGTACATGGCAGAGTACTAGATTGAAATTAAAGCTGTTGGAATCCAATTGAGACGCTTGCTCTTCTCTTGACTACTTGTAAAGGCCTCCCTCACTTCATCTGCCCCTCCCTTCTCCACTTATAAGCACTTCAGCACCCAACCTCAGTCCTTCTTCTCATTTAAATTTGTGACCAAAAATATACCTGCTGCATTATCTCAATAAATATATACTTCGGTATAATGGAAGATGAACATGATGTTATGTAAGGAAATGGGTACTTTTGTTGAATTACATGGCAACAAACGAGCCATGGGTCATGACAATAGTAGTGTCGGTGATTTGTAGTGATTGTGCATCTAGAGCTCATCATGGGTTGGTGTGTGTGACGTTTCACGCAATATTAATCCAACTTTTCATAACCAAGCTATGGTATTCATAAGTTCCTCATATCTCGTGGGTTGAACAATCTTTATGAGAAATATCAAGTTTTGAAGGCATAGCATTTGCTTGCCCATAATTTTCTTGCAAAGAGATGGAATCAGAGTTTTCTATTGAAAATAAATAATCACAATACATTAATCCTCCTATAATTATCTGATATCTAAGATCAATACTTCATTAGATTATCTAAGCTGCCTCAATATTTGCTACCTCCTTGAACCACATCATTTTGGTCACAAACAAGAACAATCTGCTCAAGGATTTCCTTCATTCGAACTTTAAAGGCATATCTAAAAAGGGTGCATACTAATTTGTTTCTTTTATCTTTTTCTAGTCATTCTCTAAATAAATATGATGCACTTTCTCATACCCTTTGGTATATATCACACATAGAGGGAGGGAGAAAGATGATTGTAACTGTCGCACTATGATGATTGAGCTCCCAATTTTTTGCTTATATTGGAATTTCATACATTTAGGCTACAAGATATATGGTAAGATCTATCTATTTCAAAGAAAGGCCTTGACTCTTGACTAGTTTAAATCATATAATGGGATAGATTTTGAAATTTTCAAATTTGTGGGTTTTTTTTTTTGTGAATGTGGGGGGTTTTTTGTTCGATGCAATCATAGAAGTTTTGGTTAACACTTTTTCCATATAAAAACTTCAATTTTATTAGAAAATGACGAAAGAAATTAATAAATTAAATAATCATAGAGTTGTCTGAGTACAAGTGAGAGAGGGAAAATGTAGTTCAGCGTGGAAGATTGGACAGACAGTGTGCCACTTATCTTGTATGTTCTGATCCTCGGCACATTGCCTGGACTCCTTTTCAGCCCTGAAACTCCTATGCCTCACATGCTTCTTAGTAAATCATTCAATTGAGAATTTATTGATGCATAGGATATTTCTGAGACAAGAATCAATTGTCTTTATTAAATTTTTAATCTAACTCAGCATGCTTTGTTTTATCGTTGTGATTAGAACCTTTTATTTCATTTCAATTGTTTCTTTTTTACTTTACTTATCGTCACTATAGAATCTGAATTATATTCTCACCATAGGCATATGACCATATATTAGAATATGGCTCCTAGCCTCTTATTGCTGTACATATTATCACCTGGTTGCCCAAGATGACATTATTAAGGATTTGAGAGGAAATATTCAATTAGTAACTCTAATACCCGTTTTGCCCAAATCTAAGCGTAAATTCCAATGGCTAGTTCTGTCGAACTCTGTTTCAACATTACACCTTGATAGTCATACAATCTAGAGCACTTGAATCAACAATGCAGGAGGTATTTTCTCTGCTGGAACATGAAGATAATTAAAAATATTGCCCTTTCAGTAGCTCAGTAGAGGGGGATGATGAAAAATCTTGACATGTCAGCTTTCGAAGTCACCCCACTTGTAGTTTTCTGAAAAAGGCTATTTTACTCGTTTTTTCTTCTTCTCAAGTGACAGAACAAATTTGCATCTACAGTGTCAGTGGTCATACCAAACTTCTTCTTCTTCTTCTTCTCTACTGTCCAGACTTCGGTTCTAACTTCCAAGTCATAAAGATATAACAGAATATGAGAGGAACCTAATGCTGAGATAGCTGAGAACGATATTCAACTATGAATGGATACTTCAATGTGTTTTCAAAGATTACTCAAAACAACTGAAAAATAAACACACATATGAACTCAACTTGAAGTCAGTTGTAGGGGCTAATATATGTTTGGATTCTTTTTCCATAAGAAATTCACTTACATAGAGTAAATACTTAATGTAAGAGTGGATCAACGCCCTTCAACATATATAAAACCATTGGCATATCAACTAAATGAAAGTTCCAACTCCTACATAATCCACAAACTGACAACTAAATTATATAAAATTAAGCAACTAGAAATTATGAAAGGCCTAATACGGTAACAAACCTTTGCTATTTGACATAAGCATGCGTTAAACATGGATGTCGTCCAGTAGTACAAGGCTTTCCACATAATTGAAAATCTCAACACTAGGCCATGGAATATCAAACACTACTCGAGCAACTAAGCAGAGGTTGGCACATTCCTCGCTATCGCTAGCTTCCTCATCAGAGCTATCACCCCAGATAGATGACACATAGGCCTTTTTCTTCCCATAAGTCTTCTTTCTTTCCTTATCCTTTAATCTTTGAAGACTGGGACACTCAGCTCTGAAGTGACCAGGCTTCTTGCATTCAAAGCATACAGGAGATTTGTCTTTCTGGGAGTCTTTGAAGTTGGTGCCACTCCTCTGAAATCTTTCTCTTCTTCTGAAGAACTTTTTAAATTTTCTGGCCATAAGAGCAATATCCTCCTCATCTAGGTCTTCCTCATCATCATTGATTTCATTTCTTTCTGAAGCAACAAGAGCAAGTGACTTTTTCTTGGAATTTCCTTGTGCTTCTCTTTGAGCTATCAGGGTAGGCTCATACTCTGCAAGGCTGCCAAATAGGGCAGTGATGGATTTTGTTGATTCTCCTTGCATTTCTTGAATGGCTGAGACTTTCATGAGCCAATCTTCCTTTAGGACTTTCAAAATTTTGTTGACCTGCTCTTTCTCTGTAATCTTTCTCCCCAGAGCAGCAAGATTATTGATGAGGTGAGTGAATCTGATCTCTAGATCCCTTATCTTCTCATTCTCAATCATTTCAAACTTGTGGAACTCTTCCACTAGCATTTCCACACGTCTATCTTTTACTCCAGAAGTCCCTTCATGAGCTATTTGCAGGGCTTCCCACATTTCTTTAGCAGAGTCAAGATGACTCACTCTAAAGAACTCTGTTTGACTAAGAGCACTCTGGATCATGAGGACTGCTTTGCTATTCAGCTCCAGATTAGCAATATCCTCTTCTGTGTACTCATCTTCTGCCTTTGGGATGCCCATGGGATCTCTGGGAACAATATCTCCTTCTTCTATAATTTTTCAGAGCTTGTATCCATTGGCTTTGATGTAAATCTTCATTTTTAATTTCCAGAACGTATTATGTTTCCCATCAAAGCCAGGAGGCTTATTAATGGAGCTTCCTTCAGGAAGGATGTTTTCAAGCGATGCCATTTAGATCTTTGCTTCTCAGATTCGTTGGAATCTTAATAACAGAGAAGACCTGCTCTGATACCAAGTGAAAGTGGCAATCGCACAAGAGGGGGTGAATTGTGCTATTAAAAAAAATTAAAAGGAATCAATACAACACAAAATTTATACTGGTTCGGCCAACACTGCCTACGTCTAGTTCTCCAACACTCTGTTGGGTTCCACTAACCACAGGTTTTACGAGCACAGGTTCACCTGTCAACCTTTACAGAGTTTTAGAATCTCTAACACTCCCCCTTACTACCTGTAAGGAAATATCCCTGTTCTAAAGCACTAAGCTTTCAGAACAACCTCAAACAGTAGAGGATTTCAATAAATACGTTCACTTAATGAACTGATTTTGATAAACACTTAAGTATAGATGAAATCTCTAAGACAATAAATGCAGAGTAATGAATGAGCTTGTGAATATTCTCGTTGTTCGTCTCTTACTCAATAAATGCTTGAGTTCTGTATTTATATCTTCTTCTTCAGATTTTTTTGCCCTAACAATCAATCTTCAAGAAGCCGTTTGAATTTAGTCGTTGGGAGCTCATAGCCGTTGGCATTTAATGCAGCTTCTTTATCGGGCTTAACTCTCTGTTCTAGCTTCAACTACTTTTTGCATAGGGTGAGCTAAGAGAGAGACAGACTCAGCGCTCTGAGCATCCGTACAAATAATACTTTCTGGCAGCTTTCTATTAGCGCTAGCTTGATTTGTTATCGCTAATCTCATAGAGTGTGATCTGCACTTAAACTGTTAGCTAACCAAATAGTCATATATTGCACAGAGGTTACTATCGCAAGCTTAATTCATTAGCTCAATGAGATGAAGACAATATAAGGAATTTCAGAGCTTTTTATCGATATCATATTTTCTTGGATTAGAAAGCATTTCATCAGTATAGATTATCTCTATCGATTGCAAATTCATTATCGCTATTATCCTTCAGGATACTATCATCCAAGTATTCAGATATTTCCAGGTATCCTATTATCGATAGCGCAATCCATTATCGCTAGCAACTACTTTAGCTCATTTGACTCTTGCTCTCAGGCACTAGCTATCTGAATGATCAATATCTGAAGCACTTAAGGTTATCGATAGTTTAACCTGTTATCGCTAGCTGATTTCATTAGATCAAGGACTTGGGTTATCTTTCTGCTAGCTGAGATATCAATGAACTTCTAGCGATGGATTCTTTCTTTAGCGATAGAGAATGACTCTGATATTTCTAAGTCTTCACTTGCTATTCCTTTCTATTAATTTGCTATGGAGTTTTACTTAGCGATAGAGATTTTCATTCTTATTGATCTGCTAAGTTATCCTTTCTTATTAGCGATATTTTTTCCATGGGACAGTCTTCATCAAAACTTAAGATTCTAACACATCCTTCACCACCTTCAAACCCTAAACCCTTAACTTCTCAACCATCACCATAAATGGCCAAAATTCATGCCAGTGCCTCTCAATCGAAGAGCAAAAGTCCTGTAACAGTGAGGGTCAGAGATATCATCTCAGGGGACACAGAAGTTCCCATTGATTCATCCTATGCCCAGGGCCTATTGAAGATCCTTTAGAGGATGTTGGCGGTAGATCCATTCAACAATGATGTGGCTATGTGGACATCGAGTATCTGGAGAAAAATGGTTACCCTGTGACAGAGTAGTTAGGGCCATACAAGCAATAGATAGGGATTAAGAATCACTATCATAAGAGAGTCATCAAAGCCTTCTACTTAAACTTGAAGATTTATGTCACTACATCTGAGGGTAAAACTACAGGGACCAATGCATCATCACAGGTCAGAGGGAAGAAATTTTCCTTTGATTGGAAAAATTTGAACCAGTGGCTTCATATGGATGGACCTAGGATGAAAGCATACAACACTTGGCAAGTCAGGGAGAAATACTCTGACAATGAACTCTTGGAGATTTATAAACCAAATAGTCCAGTTCTGGGAACCCTCAAGCCTGTACAATTGCCTCCAGCCTATCGCGTAATTCACTTTGCCTACTCTAGATGCATGGTGAACAATGCAGGGAATTTCTCTCAAATCCTTGATATTGATAATCCAATATTAGCAATGGTCATCAACAAGGTCCCAGTCAATCCTGGGCAATTGATTTGTGAGGAGTTTCTGAGATTCCACAAGTCCAAGACTGTCAAAACTCCTCTTCCTTTTGCCTAATTGATTTCATTCATCTTATGCAACAATAAGATTTTCTAGCTCGAAAGTGAACAGAATGTAGAGCCCCCAAGATGCAATTTGACCACCCTGAAGAAGATGGGTCTAGATCCTTTTAGTCAGGGGTATATCCCTCCACCACCACAAACAGAAGTTCATGAGAAAGAAGGCCACTCTCAGGAGGTTCATGGAGAAGTAATTCATTCTCCTGATCATCGTTTATCAAAACCAATGGCCCCTACACCAGAAGTACATGAGTATGAGAAAAGGGCCCCTCCATCAACTCAACCTCCAGCACCTCAATCTCTTCTAGACAACTTAATTGATCAAATTTACTGATAGAGTGACTACTAAAGTCATGGAAGAACTATTTCTGGAGCATTAGGCCATGGAAGACAGGCTTATGAAGAGGTTGGTGACTACCTTGAATGACCTAGTAGTCAAATCAGTACAAGAGAGTGCAGTGAGAGTCTTCAAAGGCCATGATACAGTGGTGAACATGCACAAATTCCACCAAAACAGGCTTGCTGGTCTTGAGGACATTCTGAGACAATGATATGAAGTTGGTCTCCCTGGTTCACCATTGGAACCCTTCTCTGGGCATGAGGCCCATCAGGTATTCCCCATGCATTTCTCTTCTCACCCATTACCCTCTCCTCCCTCTCCAGTCACTAAAACATAAGCCTCTCCCAAAACCACTCGTCCCTCATCCAAACCTTCCACCCCTTCAAGGAAAACTTCCTCAAGTTCCTCAAATAACCTCAATCTTCCTTCTTCTCCCATGAATATCACCATCATGCCAATCTCTCATCCTCAACCCTCTCAATAGTCTCCTACCATACAGATCCCCTCCTAGCCTACTCCACCACCATTAGAACCTACTCCAATTCATCCCTCTGTTCTTCAATATACCCCTAAGCCAGACCCTACTCAGACCTATACCAGAAAGGGCAAGACCATTATTATAGATTCCTCTCCATCCCCTGTCCCTTTTGATGATGCCAAAAATGGGGAGAAGATCTTCAGTGTAACAACTCCAGGAGAAAGCTGTTGAAGCTACTGTAATTCTCTTATCCATTGCCTTTGAGTTCCATTAAATTCCTAAGGATGTAGAATGTAACATCCCATTTTTTAATATATATATATATATAATTATATATATAGATAAAAAGTTATTTATTTAGGTTATATAGGAATTCGGGAGAGATATTTTTCTTAAACTAATTTACATTTTAAAGAAGCTTTTGTTTAAAAAAAAATAAAAATCTATAAGACAAATATTAAATAAAATTTTTCCATATCAGTGTGTATATATAATAAAAGTGATCTAAGTTACGTTTATATTTGATATGGAGTTTTGAAAGGACTTGTGTTAAAATTTTATTTTCAAAATGGAATAAAAATATGTAAGTGACACATCACAATTTAATAGCCCAACTATAAAAGCCCAATTCTCAAAAGAAAAAACCTACATCATTCTCTGTATAATACCACCCACTTCACTCACTTTTCACCCACCGCTTCTCCGTACCACGGCATGGCACACAGGTGCTCATTTTTTTCTTCGGATATCTCTTAATTTTATTCCTCTGCCACTTGTGTTCTTCCATCTATACATATATATATATATATATAATGTTTATTATCAATCTTGTCTTTCTTGAATATTTTACTGAGTTGTATAGTCTCCCTGTCCTTTCCGGTTTTCTTCTTCTTCCTTCTTCACATCATTTTATTCCTTTTAAGGCTATAGCCTATAGGTGTGCGTGGGTATACATAATTTATTGATTTAATTTTCATGACTCCACAACCCCCTTCCAAATAATGTGTGTGATGTGTGTACATACGTAATATCTATCAAAATCCCTTCCACGCCTCCTTGGACCTTTCTTTGTGTGTTTATATATCTATATATATATATATATATACATATTAGCACATCATAAAGCCTCCCACTATTCAATCAGTCTGTCATTTTTAGTTTATCCTTACTATTTCGTTTTCCTTCACTTATTATTTTGGAAAAATGATAAAACCATCTTGTACTCCAATACATGAGGATTTGAAATACAAATGTGTGTATACATATACACATGAAAACAAAATGTTCTTCTCAATATATATACTCACCCACACTCATATCCGTACAACTTTTATATACGCAACTATCTGACTTTTTATATGATTAGTTCCTTTTAAATCTTTTATCTTTGTCTCTATAATTTTTATCTATAGGTTTCAGCCTTCCCTATTTTAATTTTTCTACATCTAATATGATATTTTTATTGTTGTATAATGATTCTTATCCCTAATTCTTCATCTTTTCCTTCTTGCCAATTCTTTACTTCGTCCTTTAAACAATCCATTTCACTTATGTCAGATTTTTGGCTAACAAAACAGATGAAAGATCAAATAAATAAAGAAATAATGTTTCATTCAATTCGTATTGTTATTTTATTTTTTTTCTTGCTGTCCATGTGAATTCACATGCCAAATACCATTAAAAGTGTCTTTATATGAAGATACTAAGTGGGATTTATTATGGGGTAGTTGTAAAACCTGGAATAATTTCATATATAGTAGTGGGTTTTCTATTGATAGATGTTGGTATTTGCGACTTTGTAGACTCTCAATGAGAGCTTTGGAGTAATTTTTATGATTATCTGTAAGCTATGGAGAAACAGGTAACTCTGGAAATTTCTTTCGTATGCTTGTAGATTGTGTGTATTTTTATTTTAATTAATTATCACACATTAATAAGCTTATTTCTTTTCAAGCATGCTTGCTTTTTATCCATTTTGTATAAAAAAAATAAGTTAAGTTTATTTCTTTTCAAGCATGCTTGAGTATGTTTTGATTATATTTGGATTGAGAATAATTTATGGTATGATTATGATTGCATTTACATCAACGATGGGTTAAGTTTAGTGGAGGAGTTGTATGATATTTATTTTACCACGTGGTAAGCCATCACTCGGTGCACAGTGGACGGCACTTGTTAGGGCCCATTCTTCCATGTTTTCCTTTGGCCAGGATTGCATTGGAGTTGTGGGACATGTGACACTTCCTTAGCGTGATTCTTTAAGGAGGGGAGCCATAGTTTAGACTTGAGCTCTGTATCTTTGGCCGGGTGCATCTCAAGTACTGGTGAGCTTGAGACAATTCAGTTGTATGAATTAGTTCTCTATTGCACAATGTGTGTTAGCCTATGGCTCCAGTCAGCGGAATAAGGATGGACGTTGATATAAGGAGTTGCATATTGCATATTATATTTATTTATGAGTATGACTCATTGAGAGTTTAAATTATTGTTTTCCCTATGTTTGAGAGTATTTAATATGTATTTGAAAACCATGAGTTGTACGAAGAACTACATGTGTATAATTGGTTAAATTAGAATTATACGTGATTTGCTTGTGTATGTTAGGATTTTTCAGTAGTTACTGAGATGTCGATCTCATCCTATTATTAACACTTTCCAGGTGAATGATCTAATAGGAAGAAAGGGAAGACACTTGAGGAGTGGGCCTCATTAAAGGCTCTGTAGTGCTCATTGAGCACATTTTTGCCACTTTAAATTAAATTGTCATGACACTACGATTATTTTTAAATTATGATATCTTTTAGATAGTAAATGATTTAATAACCTTTTTGTGGTTGTTTTTTTTATAAAAACCTCTTTAATTATGTTTGTCTTTTTCTACTCTGATCCGCTTTCTAAAGTGTTATTTGGAATAGTAATATATTAAAAGTCTTGAAGAATATAGTCTTTTTTTTTAATAACTATGGTAGACCTTCCACAAAGGTTTTATTCTTTTCTACCATAGTTAGTTCTTGAGAATTTAAGTTTAATCATTTTTATTACTATGGTAGGGTATACATTAATTTAAAGGTGGTTTTGGAAGGGTGTTACATAGAAATGGATCAAACCCTTAAAGAAATCCATGACTTAGCAAAAGGTATTAGGCTAAGCATGGCTCAAAAAGGCATGGTAGAGGAAGCGTCACAAGCACAGATGAGGAAGTCAAGTCTACCAACATCCCTCCAGATGATGATGATGTATTACTGGATGAAGATATGAGTATGGCAATGGTAGTATATGAAGGGGTGCATCAACCAGTATTAGTTGATACTTGGCCTCACATCCATTGCAGAGTTCAGGAAATGGTAGCAGAAGAAACTGCCAGAGTAAGGGTTGAACAAGAGCAAAAGGCCAAGGCAGAAGTAGAGGCTAAGGCCAAAGTTGAAGCAGATTCAAAGGCCAAGGAAGAGGTTAAGGCTAAAGAAAAAGAAGAGCAAGCTTCACTGCCTATGTCCTTCCTTCCAAGTTGGGGGGTCCGAAGGCAAGTGAAATTCAAGAAGACTGCCCAGAAAGATGTGGAAGATCCCTTTCAGACTACATCACAGTTCTTGGAGTCTAGTGGTGAAGAAGAAGGTCCAGAAGTGCAATTTGTAGCTAAAAGGAAGAGAATTAAGAAAACTACTCTTGAACCCTCAGTCAAAGCTGCAACCAGGACAAGCACCCGGGCAGCCAAAGGTATTGTAATTGAAGAACCTAAGCATGCTCCTAAGACTGCACCAAAAATTAAGGCTGCCCCTAAAGGAAAATCCACCAAGCCTCCTCCAAAGAAGAAGCAGAAGAAGCAGTCACGTCTGAATAAGCTTCTATCATATTTCCCTCCACCATCTCCTCCCAAGAAGAAGACTGCTACTCCTAAGAAGAATTAGGCTTCTACAAAGAAGAAGGAGATTGAGATTGAGATTGAGTTCTTGGAAGAATCATCATATGACTCTGGCAGCATCAGCAGTGAATCTGGAGACTATGACTTGAAGCCCAAATACTGGAAGGACTCGAGTGATGACTTAGACTAAACCTTCCCTAGCCTCATCCCATTTGCATCAAGCATTCCTCATTTGCATCATTCATCCTTTTTATATCTGCCTTATTTTGATATCTCTCATATTGTTTACATGTTTTTATTCTACTCCAATGTTTACTAGTTGTATTTAGACTTACAATTCTATATTAAATATGTTTACAGATCTCAGTTTCTGTTCAATCTACATTTCGCCCTCTAAATATTTTTGACCATATCTTATGTTTTGTCATCATCAAAAAGGCGAGAATTAAGAATAATGAGTTTTGATGATAACTAAACATAACTTAGGCATATAGAAAGGTTGGACATAGCTTAGGAAAAACTTAGAATCAATCTAATGTAAAACTCTATGTGATGCCTAATCAATCAGGGGAAAATAAGAAGTTAAAGAATTATAAGGCCAATCGATCAGGGATAAGTTAGAAACAGATTAGAAGTGAAGATCATAGGTGCCTAATCGATTAGGGACCCCTATGATTGATCAGAGAAGTTTGAAATGATTTAAGAATCAAGTGTGATCGATCAGAAGAATTAGAAGAACTCAGTATAATCGACTAGACAAGCCTAATCGATCAGGCCTCCCCTATAATCGATCAGAAGAATTAAAGAGTAATCTAATCCTAACATAAGCCTAATCAATCAAAGCAGCTTAATCAATCAAAGAACAATGAGTAATTGATCAGACAATCCCTGTAACATGAATATAATCTGAGTGTGATCGATCAGATAAGCCTAATCGATCAGGGACCCCTGTGATCGATCAGGCGAGATATTATTTAACTTTGAATTTAAGTGTCGCAGGCTGTGATTGATATGTGATTTGTATGTGATCGATCAGGAACCTCATCCTGTGATCGATCAGAGCCCATGATCGAAGTGGCGACAAATTTAATTATAATTGAATGGCAAGTCTATTTTAAGCCTTCAAGTATAGAAGTTGGTCAGGCCTATTCTGGGAAGTTAACGTTAGACAATCAGAGCTGCCAATAAAGTCGTTTGACTCACCAACCACTTCCTAAGGTTAATGAAGAGAGATGAACGTAAGCAAATCAAGTACAATGGAGTTAATGCTTCACCAAGAACACCATTACAACACTCCATCATTAGATTAATTAGTTCTCAAGTAAAAAGAACATGTGACAGCTATAATCTTCTCAACGAGCAAAAATTCCAGAAGCAAGTATAAATGCCTTTGTGAAGAAGTTGGGTAAACAACATTGATTACACTTGTTAGATACTCTTATTGCATTCAATACTCATCTACCCTCTGTTGTATTCTTTCATTATTCTGTACTTCAGTGTGTATCAAAATCTGTTCATTGAGTGAACAAGTGTTTGTAATCTCATTCTTAATAAGGATTATTCTTAAGATAGTGGGATCTTAAGAGTGGGTTATAATCTTACAAGTTGTAAGGGAGAGTGATCTGTAAGAGAGAGATCTTATTGAGAGGTCACTTGTAAAGGCTTTCAAGAGCCTGTGTCAATCTTGAAATATAGTGGAACCCAACTGAGGTTGAAGAACTGGACGTAAGCCAAGATTTGGGCTGAACCATTATAAGCTTTGTGTTCTAAGTGTTTAATTTTTAGAAAGCACAATGCACCCCCCTTTTGTAGATTCCTGCCATCTTCAATATCTGGTGAGTAAGCCTCTATATTTTCCCCTTTTTCTTCTCAATCTATGGCATTTTCTTGGATAAGTATCTGATTTGATTGTGATTTTTTGGAAGCTTTGACTGATTAAAATGAAGTTTGGTCGGTAATTTAAAGTTTCCCTACTAGAATTTGAGCTTCTCTTGAAGGTATAGGATGGAAACTTGAACTTTTATTTGCTCCACTGGTTTAGACCACACCCCACAAATACCATCTTCAGTCCCAATCCATTCTTTTACATCCACTTCATTCTTCATCGCAACTTTTGAAGCTATTATAAACTTAATTTATAATGGGTTCAAGGAAGCTATTATATGATTCTGAGTTTGATTTATCAAATAAAATCCTAATTAGTCCTTGTTAAGTGCTTTTCTGCTTTGTGACTGCTTATGTAAATCATAATTGATTTTTTCAACTTTATTTGTTTTTGACAGTGAATTGTTCTTGTGGTGAGTGTAGTTTGGGACTTGTATATTCGTAACTGAGAATTCTGGGGGTGGGTCATTTTTTTAGGGCCTTTATTTTTCCTTTTAAAAACAAGAAAATGTCAAGACCAAACACCCTCAACTGTTGTATGAATCAAAGCTTTACAAAATACTGCAAGGAGAAAGTAATTACGACATTATACCTATTACATATTTTTTTGTTCCTATTAGAATTCACTTGCAAACTTTTAATCTCACATATTTTCTGCTTGGCCTCTATTAATAGCTGGAATCCCAAATGTTAGATGGTATGGTGTTGAAGAAGACTACAATGTGCTCGTGATGGATTTACTGGGGCCCAAACTTGAAGACTTGGTTAATTTTTGTGGGTAGAAATTGTCACTTAAAACTATTCTAATGCTTGCTGATCAGATGGTAAGATTTCTAGTGTTTTTGGAGTGTGGATATCCTTTTGACAACTTTTAGTAACTCATTTCCTTACAGTGATACAAACTATTTTTAGATAAATTGAGTTGAATATGTCCATTCAAAATCATTTTTACATCGGGACATCAAGCCATACAACTTTCTCATGGGTTTAGGAAGGCGTGCAAACCAAGTATTGGTTTAGTACTTTATTTTTTGTAATTACTCCTTCTTTCAGACCCTGTCATCTTTCTTATATATGTTATGTGTATTGAAATTTACCTCAATGGTAGGTTTACATTATTGACTTTGCTCCTGCAAAGAAATATAGAGACACTTCTACACACCAGCCTATTCCTTACAGGTAGATTTTTAATTAATTGTTCTTTTGTTTGTATTTTCACACTGTAGTTTTCATTTTAACATGGTTTAACTTTTCAAACCATTTTTGTGATTATGAAATATATTTAATTTATCTACATGTGGCAAGTTAATGTGCACTTTGTCAATGTTAAGTAATTTTTGCTCGAGGATCAGGGCCAGATTGAATCTGGCAGTTTGAGCACCAGTGAGTCTAGTTCTTTTGGTACCTCTATTGGTGTTTATGATGGGCATGGAGGCCCTAAGACATCACGATTTATCAAAATCAGGCTTTCCTTATGAAAATTGGCTGGGGTTTTATTACGAACATAGAAGGTTTATGGTCTAAGGTTGTTCGTAGCAAGTACCAATGTAGAAATAATCTTATGCTGAAGATTGATATGGAGAGACAAGGCTCTCATCTCTGGAGTGGTTTAAAGTCAACGTGGGAGTGTGAAGAATGGGGTGGAGGTTAGAACTTAGGATGGTGTAGAGAAAGCGAGATGGATTCATGATAAAACTGGTACCTTTTCAGTCAAGTCGGCATATTCAACACTGACAGGTTTTCAGGCTATTGGTTCATCGATATGGTCTTGGGTGTGGAAGATCCAGGTACCTCAGAGATGCAAAACTCATTTATGGTTTACTCTACATGATAGGCTTCTCATAAATGAACAGCTAGCTAAAAGGGGTATTATGCCAGATGGTTTATGTAGATTTTGTATGGATGTGAGTGAATCCTCCCTTCATGTTCTTAGGGATTGTTGGATGCAAGGAGTTTATGGAAGGGACTGGGTGTATCCTCAACGAATGTAGTGTTTTGGAGCTGTGATTGTGCTTTTGTATGGCAGGAATGCACAAGAGGGGGGTGAATTAGGCTTTTGAAATTTAAACTGAATGAAAACATAGTTTATACTGGTTCAGCCCAAACTTGGCCTACGTCCAGTTCTCCAACCTTCAGTTAGGTTCCACTAATACTTCAAGATTAAATCAGGCTTTTGATAGCCTTTACAAGTGACAGTAAGAAGCTCCTCTTTTTACTGATCACTCCCCTTATAGCTTGTAAGATTACACCCTTACTCTTAAGATCCCACTATCTTAAGAGTATGCCTTACTTAGAGGTGATTACAGAAGAAACTTGTTCACTCAATGAACTAATAATGATACACACTGAAGTACAATAGGCACTTAATGAACCTTTAAGATTGAATGAGTATTAAATGCAGCAAGTGTAACTAACACAGATAATCAATGTAAGCAATTCAATCCGTTACCAACTTCTTCACAGTAGCTTTTATAGTCTCTTGGAGATATGCCCGTTGTGAAGTTATAGCCGTTGTATGTATGGAGTGCTTTTGATTGTATTCTGGGAAGCATTAACTCCATTGTACTTGTCTTGCTTTTGTTTATCTCTCTTCATCTATCGCTGGAAGTGGTAGGTGAGTTCCAACGGCTCTAAGGATCAGATTGCGTGCTAACGTTAACTTCCTTAAGTAGGTCTGTGCAATTCTGTACTTGGAAAGCTTAAAATAAGCTTAGCCATTTATTTTGAATAATTCCTATCGCCACTTCGATTATAGCCTCTAATCGATCACAGGGAATGGTTTCTGATCGATCACATATCGATTACGCATAAATTGCATCCTGCATCACTGAATATCAAGTTAGAAAATCATTCGCCTAATCGATTACAGGGAGCCCTGATCGATTAGGCATATTTAATCGATTGCAATTCATATTACATGACTCTTTGATCGATTGCACAATATCCTTTAATCGAATATAGTCCTCTGATTGATTATGTCTTGATCGATTATGGCTCTATAATCGATTAGGCCTATTCTTCTTAATCGATTATTGCTCTCTGATCGATTATGCTAAAATCTCTTAATCGATTATATGTCTCTAATCGATTATGCTAATTTCTCTCATCGATTATAGGTCCCTCTGATCGATTAGATGGCCACATTCTTAACTTCTAATATGAACTTATCTAACTTTAATCGATTAGGCTTATAGTTCTTGTAATTTATCCCTGATCGGTTAGGCAACACTTAGAATTTTCTATCAGATTATCTCTAAGTTATATCTAATCTTATCATACATTTTCCTTATGCCTAAGTTATGTTTAGTTATCATCAAAACTTATCATTCTAACAGCTACGGCATTGTCGTAATGAATCTATCCATTCTAATGTAAGTACAAGCATTTCTGAAGGGATTACATAGATAAAGGGCATAATGCATTGTATGTTGAGAGCAAAGGCTTTCTCCTGTCGTGTCACTCAGGCTGGGAGTGATGTAATTTAGTCCAACACATGACTAGATGGTTGGCGTGGTGAAACTCTTTTTGTTTACGTAGATGGGGCTTTTTCCCATATACAAGGGACAACATGATGTGGAGGTCTGCTCCTATAGAAAAATGAAGAAGTGGTTCAATCATTTTACTGCAAAGTGGCGACATCTGACTGCTTGACAACAGAGGCTTGGGGAATTATGTGGGGCCTACGGTGAGATTGGGAAGGTGATGATAGGCAGGTCATAGTGAGGTGTGATTCTAGTGAGGTTTTGAAGTTGGTGGAAGGGGATATTTCGGAGTTTCATGAGGAAAGGGATGTGTTGATGCAAGTCAAGCAACTGTTAGGAAAGAGTTGGGACGTCCAGCTTGATCTCATCAGTAGAGATGATAATGTCACAGCGGATGCCTTAGCTAAAGAAGCCCTGAGTATGGGTTTTGGTTTTCAACGCTTCTCAACAGAGTCCATTGTCATTTTTCTTCGTGAGAAGGGGATTACTTAGCCACTTTTAAGTTTTGTTAATTGATTTGTTTTGTTTTTCAATTTCCACTGTATAAAAAACATTATTATCCTAGTGATTATTGCTGGTTGCTGCTTATAATGTGCTTATTATCTATAAAGAAAATTTTTGATCAAACAACAAAGTAGAAGAGGAATCACCAATCATGAACAACAACGAAAAAATGGAGAGACTCCCACTGTCATTGCTAACAGAGGACTATAGTCATCACTAGTGGAGGTGGTCGCCGTCATTGGTGGTAAGATCACTGTAATTTTTTAAAAATGATCAAAATGATATTAAAGGAGTATGAAAAAGGGATTACATCAAGGTTTCCAAAGTATGATACAAAGAAAGCAACTGAAATAATACAATGGAAATAGAATTGAAACAGTGAATTTGAGGAGATATCAAGTGAAAAAGGAAAGATCTCTCTGTTCACGATCTCATTAAACTCTCTGAGTTCCGATTTGCAAATTTTAATATGCTTTTATGTTGACCATAACTCAAGGGAAGCATTGTGAGATATAAAGAAAGGATTACTAGATATTATTTACTTGAGAGTTGCTAGAATGCCATAATAGGAGATGCCATTTTCCTTAAGGCCCTAATAGGCCAATCCCAGAATTCTCCAACTTGCTTTTCTTTCCATGCATTGTCCCATCAGATTTATATTATTTGGAAATAATTGACACAAATATATCTTAATAACTGAAAAAGAAAACGTGCATGCACACAAACCAACAACTAATTCAACTTGACATTAGCAGTGGGGGCTAACATGTGCGTGGATTCATCGATATGATCTATTGGCATATTGGCTCGATAAAAATCCCAAATAATACACACTAGCAATTAAATTGTATGCCAATCGTAAAGAAGAAGAAGAAGAAGAAGAAGAACACTATACTTTAAAAAAAAGTTCAATATGTCATGAAGTACAAGGCTTTCCACATAATATAACATCTCATCATTATACTTACAGTTTGGGATATGGAAGACGTTGAATTCATCAGAAGTGAGATTACACGAAACTTTTGATACATCAGAGTTGAAATTGCAAACAATTTCATCTCTCCAAATAATCTGTGAACTAATTGTTAGAATCTTTAGTTTTGATGAAGACTGACCCCATATATAACATAAGTAAATAAGCGCAAGTTACCTTTGGAATAAAACAAGTAAAATCTGATAGGTAACAGATTAAAAGAATCAACTATGACAGATGGAATCTTAGCAGAACTCTAAAAATAAATATCTCTATCGCTAAGTGTATCTCTATAGCTAATAGACAGAGCCATAGCAAGTGAAGACTTAGAAATAACAAAGTAAATATCTATCGCTAAGTCTAACACTATCGCTAAGAAAAATCCTATCGCTAGTAGCTCATTAAGAACATGGAAAAATAAAAGGAAGTATAACCAGCTGAACAATAAACCATGTCCTTGAGCTAATGGAATCAGTTAGCGATAACAAAGTAAGCTATCGATAACGAAATGCTTCAGTTAATAAACATTCAGATAGCTAGTACCTGAGAACCAATGAGTCTAGTGATAACATAGTTGCTAGCGCTAACATGATTATCTATCGATAGTAGGATACATTGAAATACCTTTGAATATTTAAACTGTATCCTTAAAGCTAATGAGCAATCAAGTAACTAGCAATAATTGGATTAGCTATCGATAGAGAAATGTTTATTGGTATGATATTGCTAGAACTCTAAGCATTGAAAGAAAAGAAAATGTTAGCGATGGTACTCTTGTCTATCGATAGAGAATGCTTTTAAAATACCTTATATATTGTCTCTATCTCATTATGGTAACAGACTAAGCTTGCGATAGCATCTTCTATGCATTACATGATTATTTGATCAGCTAACAGCTTAAAGTGCAAAACTCACACTATGTAGTTAGCGATAGTAGATCAAGCTAGCGCTACTGAAAAAGCTGCCAAAAAGTACAGTTCATACAGATGCTCAGAACGCTAAGTCTATCTCCCTCCTAGCTTACCTTACGTAAGAAGTAGTTGAAGCTAGAGCAGAAAGTTAAGCCCGATGAAGAAGCTGTATTAAATGCCAACGGCTATGAGCTCCCAACGACTAAATTCAAACGGCTTCTTGAAGATTGAACGCTAGGGCAAAATCTGAGAAGAGATATAAATACAGAACTTGAGCATTTATTGAAAAACGACGAAAAACAAGAATATTCACAAGCTCATTCATTGCTCTCTGTTTTCCTGTATTTATTGTTTTAGAGATTTTATCTGTACTTAAGTGTTTATCAAAATCAGTTCATTAAGTGAACGAATTTATTGAAATCCTCTATTGTTTGAGGTTGTTCTAAAAGCTTGGTGCTTTAGAACAGGGATATTACCTTACAGGTAGTAAGGGGGAGTGTTTAGAGGATTCTAAAACTCTATAAAGGTTGACAGGTGAACCTGTGCTCGTAAAACCTGTGGTTAGTGGAACCCAACGAAGTGTTGGAGAACTGGACGTAGGCAGTGTTGGCCGAACCAGTACAAAGTTTTAGAGTTGATTTTATTTGTCATCATTTTAATTTTTGAGAGCACAATTCACCCCCCTTCTTGTGCAATTGCCTCTTTCACTAATGCGGAAAATGAATGGATTGGGTCTGCTGGTATATAATTTACTCCAGCTACATCTCTCCTAAGATGGAACTGTAGACTCCTCCAACACCCACAATCAATCAAACATGATTCAGAATTTTTAATCTTATTGGGTTTAAGCATAGCAAGTTTGTTCAAACCAATAGATAGCTTATTACAAGTGAAACTGCTGGCACAGTTCACATATACGCCCTCTAAGTTCCCCAATCAAACTTTTCTCCATAACCATATCCTTAATGAATACACTTCCACTTGAGTAAGCAAATAAGAAGACAAATAAATGTGCACAATCTTGTAATCATTAACAATATGGTTGAACCAAAATCCTACATGAAAAAGCTTACCCTCATAATTGCTAAGAGATTTGGGCACTTGTCTGACCACTCTAATAGATGGATTCCACAACCAAAAAGAATGTTGAGATTTACCGACGAGTTTCATACAAAGCAAGCCATGACTAGAGCAAGCCATGACTAGAACAGACCCTTCTCTCAGTTAAGGGAATAATGATATGTGAGTTCCAAAATTCAAGGACTTGCATCTCACGATTGAGCAAAAATAATTTCCAAGGGTTACGTCCAGAAATAGTCCAATAAAGAACAAGTAAAGGGATTTTGAGTGAAATGGTGAAGGTGCTCAGAAATGAATGAAGGGGTTTTAAACATATTCTTCCAATATTTACAAACACATTAAAATCAGATTAGGGATTTTACTGAAGCCGTACAATAATATTTCTGATAATTTCTTGGGAAAGATGCAGTATGTCGTTCTCCATTATTGTTAGCTCCAATGAAGGAAAGACGAGAGAATAGATTGAGAAGAAGACAGAGATTGGAGATTGGAGATGAAGGAAAAGTAGAGGAAGGTGACTTCTAGTGAGACTGAGAGCGAGAGTTTTAGGTATGGCGATGTTGAGGTTTGGTGGCAACAAGAGATATATTAGTGACTAGCTAGATTGAGGGAAACATTTGTGGTTTATTTATGTAACATAAATATTTTATATATATATATATTATAAAAAAATAAAAGGAAAGTAGAAACATGGAGAGAAGAAGAGAGATAGAATAATGAGACAAGAAAATGAGAGAAGAAGAGAGAACAAAAAGACAAGACAATATGAGTAGAACCTATCACTTTCACTTCTGATTCAATGTTGCAAATGCCTTGTGGATGACATTTATTTATAGGTTCCAAGCCATTGAAGACTATACATGTGGTTACAAGAGAATAATGGTGAAGTTTATGGTATTTACCATTAGAAACTCCCTACAAGGCATTCATTGAGAGGTCACAAAGTAAAGGGCATTTAGAAAGAAAAGAATTATAGGAGGAATTGCAAGAGGAAGGGGTCATGGACATTCACTAAATTATAATTTTATAACACTCCCCCTAAATGTCCATATTATTGTGCTTCATTAAAACCTTACTAGGAAAAATCCATTGGGACAAAAAACTAGTGAAAGAAAAAGAATACACAATATTTATTGAAGCTGCCTCGTTAAAAACCTTACCAAAAAAACCTAGTGGGACAAAACTTAGGTTAAGGAAAAAGAGAGCAGCATGACAATTTCTCTCCCTGATGACAGCATTACTTTATCTCTTTGAGTCTGTGCATTCCAATACTATACACTAATTTCTCAAATGTTCTTGTTGGAAATGTTTTGGTAAACATATTAACAAGATTGTTACATGAGCTAGTATGTTGAACATTTTATCATGTCTTATCTCTCACTTAGAGTTGCGTGATCAATGGAAAGGAATAAAAGTATGTACTGTAGTAAGCCCGCTTTCACATCTTTTCTATGCAGATGACTCTTTGTTCTTTTTTGAAGCAAATCAGGAGAATATAAATGTTGTCAAGGTAGCTTTGGATAAATTTTGTGAATGGTCCGACCAAGAGATTAATCTAAGGAAGTCATCAGTCATTTTTAGCCCTAATGTCTCAAATCGAGCTAAGACAGAATTCTCAAGATGCTTAGGTGTCAAGTTTGAATCCCGATTGGGAAAATATCTATGAACATGGATTAATCCAGGAAGGAATAAGAGAGACATACACAATCATGTGCTAGATATGATTGAACAACTAACTTTAGCGTGGCAAGCCAAACTTCTCTCACAGGCATCAAGGTTACAGCTAATTAAATCAGTGTTATCCTCAGTAGATGTGCATATCATGTCTTCTATTATGCTGCCAAAAAAGATTTGTGATTCCATTGATTCAAGGTGTATCAACTTCTTCTGGGGCCAATCAGGAAGTACAAACAAAATGCATCTTTTAAACAAGGATTCCTTATTCCTATCAGAAAATGAAGGAGGCTTGGGCATCAGATCTATGTTCTTGGTCAATAAGTCCTTGTCGGCCAAGCAATTGTGGAGGATCATTTCTTCTCCACCCAATTCCTTCCTAGCTCGAACACTCTAAGTAAAATATGTGGACTGGTCCAACAATGATTTGTTCATGAAACCATATAATTCATCTTGGCTCTGAAAGAGCATACTTCAAAATTCTGATATGATTTTGCCTAACCTGCAATAATCAGTAGGGGCTAGTCTATCAATTCTTTTAAGTCACCCTTTGTGGTGGCCAAGGCAGCACAATTCTGTTGCCATGGGACATCTCAAGATAGCTGATTTGTTAGTGCATAATAGCAACAACTGGAACGATCCCTCCTAGAATTCTCCTCTTCTACATGCCCTATATGACCAATGAACTTCTGATATCATATCAAGAATCCCAATCTCACTTTCAGGATGCAAAGATACAGTCATTTGGAGACTCAACAGATCCAGAAATTATTCCGCTCAACAAGGATACAAGATCCGGCAAACACAATTTTACAGCTACTAAGGACAATTTCTGGCCTTTCTTATGGTCCATTTCATTGCCAAAAAAATATCTTCTCTTTGTGTGGAAATTACTTCATAGCTCAATCCCCTCAACTGATGTGCTGCAATATCATCATTTACTTATGTGGAATCATTGTTTCTTTGGCTGTGATTGTAATGAATCTTTATTACATATTTTCTGTGAATGTCCCTTTGCAGGTACCCTCTGGTTTTAATGCCTTAAAATTAGGCTATAAGCCACAACTTTCCATGACTTTATACACTAGACTAAAAACATCATCACGGCTCTGCATGATGATGGTCATATTTCTATCTCCAACATATCATCATTTTGTTAAACGTCATTTAGACAAAAAGGAATCATGTGATGCATGGAGGACAAAAACCTGATGTCAACAATGTGGCCCGAGAGATCTCATCAGAATTATCCTTTTACGCAATGGCTTTCCAAGGAGACATTATTCAAACATCACAAGAGAGTGTAGTGCTACTGTAGGGAATAACCTACAACTTGCCCAATGATGGATGATTATTCTACAAAAATAACCCAAATCTTCTACCAAATGCTATCAATCATTGATATGTTTTCAGCGACAATCAATCATGTCCTTTGTTTTTACTATGAAGTTTGGAGGAGATACAAGCTTCTGTCCAAATTGCATAAGAGCATCCTTCTCTTGGATTGTATCAAACCCTTTATTCATACATGGCAGCTAGGAAGTCCACATTGTATCATTCAAGAAAGTCCTACCATTATCTCAAGCCCGGTTGCAAAAATACAATGATGTAGTAAGTAGGGACATAGTCGCAGTTTCTTTTACTTCTGTATTCCTGCAGCAATGGAGCACCTTTTACATTCCTGTCCAAAACTATATACTGTGTTGTAATAATTTTCGTTTAATGTCATTTTGCTTCATTTTCAAAAAAAGTATGCCGAACATCTATATCACTACTCATTACAAGATCATGAGTGAAAAAAAATTTCGGAGAAATATGTTTTGTTCTGTCTCCTTTGATATATCCTCCTTTCAGCTAAGTCATGCATGCTATATAATCTTCATATAATACTATCGAAACCTTTTGTGTAAGAATCAAACCACACATTGATTCAATATGTCAAGTCATTGACCTTAACCACACACATTCTTGACTTGCCTCATGATCTGCAATTATTTCTCCATGATTTGATAATGTAGCTGACAAAGTTTGTTTCATTGAAAGCCATGAAATAATTGTACCTCCACAAGTAAAAAAATATCATGTTTGTGATTTACCATTATGTGGATCTGATAAAAGCCCTGCATTTGCATAACCAACCAACTGTGATCCAGATTCATTAGAATAAAATAATCCCATATCACTTGTCCCTTGAAGATATCGAAATATATGTTTGATTCCATTCCAATATCTTCTTGTTGGATAAGAACTAAATCTTGCCAATAAATTTACAACAAATGCAATATCATGACGTGTTAAATTAGAAAGATACATTAGTGCACCTATAGCACTAAGATATGGTACTTCTGGACAATATAAGAAGAAGCTATCACTTTCACTTGTGATTCAATGGTGCAAATGCCTTGTACATGACCTCTATTTTATGCACCAAGTCATTAAAGACTATGTATGTGGTTATAAGGGAATAATGATGAAGTTTATGGCATTTACTATTGGAAACTCCCTACAAACCATTCATTGAGATGTTAAAAAGTTAAATGCATTTAGAGACACTACAAGAAAAAATGAAATTACCGACGGAATTAGTGACAGAAAAATTTCTAACAGATTTTCCGATGGAAATCTATGATTAATTATTCCATCGCTAATTTATTAATTATTTTATAAATAAAACATCATTTATTTTAAAAAATATTTTTAAAATTAATTAATAAATAATATGTTATAAATATTAATACAAATTAATATATACATATATACACACATATATAAATATAAATTTATTACAAATTTAGTTTAGATTTTTATTAAATAATATGTTATTTATTAATAAATATTACTAAATAATGAAAAATAATTATAATTTAATAATATAAAATAAAATAATAATTAAAATTTTATATAATATAAGTAATTCACAAAAGTAATATTATTATAAATATAAAATTGAAATACTAAATATAATGTAAAGTACATAAATATAAACGATTGTTTATATAATAATATAACTTTTAAATAGAAATAATATAATTTTTAATATATAAATTATATATTAATAATTAAAAAATATTTCATAATATATTAAATTAAATATAATGTAAAGTATATATAGTATCAAATATAATTATAATACCGGGAGTTTAAATATTATAAATATAATAGTTTGCAAATAATATCACAGGATTTTCATAACACAACTGGACAAGGCATCAACACATGCGCAGGAGCTTGAGGGTTCAAGTCTCCACTAATTAGCCACGGAATAGTTTTCGTTAGAAAATTCGTTTCTATTGGAAAATTGAATTTTAAGTCCCCACTCCGTCACAATTTCAGATAATTTGCGAAGAGGTGTACCAACAGAACTAAATTTTCGTCCCTAAATTAATTAGCAAAGTCAAAATTAGTCACGGAATAGTTTCTGTCGGAAAATTCATTTCCGTTGGAAAATTTAATTTACCGACGGAATTCTGTCGGTAATTACCAATTTTTTAGTAGTAAGAGAAAAGAATCCTAGGAGGGATTGTAAGAGGAAGGGATTATGGACATTCACCCTAAATTATAATTTTGTAACATATATATATATATATGCTGGAACAAATATTACTCCATTCATCTTAAATATAGAACCTAGTTAAAGAGTTAATTTTGTTCCTAAATATATGAGTTAATTCTAATTTCTTTCTGCCAACTATCCCAGTGATACTCGAGGAAGGGAAGAAGGAAAGGGAATAAGGAAAGATGGTAAGTGTATTTTAAGAAAAAAAAGCACACCACGCTAATTCATTCCTTACAGAAACAGCAGAATCTCACTAAGCTTTCTTGTTCTTCTTCTGACGAGGACGACTTAGAGGATTCATCTTCTCAAACTAGCTGTTGTGAACAATGCAATTACTATACATATGAACAACTCTATTTGGAGCATGAAAAGTTACTCGAGTGTATTCCTCAGACATCACCATCTCTCTCGCAGACAGACTGCTTAGGATGACTATTGGATATTCCCAGGTTTGGTCTTCGGAATTTGTGGTCTCCTCTGTTTCGGAAACCGATGAGGTTTCAGGACTTTCAGATGATGATAAATCAGGCTTAACCTAGACTCTGAACAAAATCCTTGGGCTTTCAGGGTTTGATTCAGAGTCTTCAGAATTGTCGTCGTCGTCGTCGAAAGGAGCTTCGACAGTTCTGAGGCCAACACCTTTTGAATCAATACTGTTCGAAAAACTTGTGAGCTCATCAGTTTCTGTTGTCGGTAAAGATGAATTCACGGCATTTTCGTATTCATTCTCCATAATTCTGACAAGTTTTCCTATGATTATAGGAGAAATCAAGCATGTCTACGTGGAATTAGAAAAAAAGAGGGAAAGGAAATTAAAAGATGACGACAAGTCATGATTCACAGGGGAGAAGAAGAAGATGATGATTCATTTCTACATGGAGCATACTTGGTTTGCCATGTAGGATGATTTAGTATGAGCTGAAATTAAGAAGGTTAATGTTATAAAAATTACAAGATAAGGGCCAAGAGTTATGGGTAAGTTAAAAGTTCATGGAGTCATAACTGAGTTGAAAATTTTTAGACAAAGTTTGAGTGTTTGAGTCATGTTAGAGAACTAAGTTACAAATGAGTTAAAAGTTGAAGGACTAACTGATTAATTTTTCCAAACACTTTTATGTGGTGTGCAATTTGGGAAATTATTTGTTGTTAAATTTACACCTTCACCCAAAATTTATTTGTAATCTATATTATTCAAGGAACAATAGTAATATTTTTATCTCTCTCCTGTATCCGACACTTCGTTAATTGAACATGTATCTGAACCCTCAAGCATGGGAGTAACCCAGCTTGGAGCTCAATTCTTTAACTTTGTTTTTCACTATGCCTTGGTTGATAAATCGGTCCACTGAGAATTTAAAGATGCATGATTTATCTCAATTAGACTAGAATCAATTGTCTCATTTGCAAAGTTTTGTTCTATACCAACGTACTTTGTATTATCATGGTGAGCAGAATTTTTATTTTATTTATTTATTTTTGGGTTAAGGTAAGCGCTTGGCACAATTATTTTTAAAATGTCCATATAAGTCAACCATCTTTTAAAACGGGGCAATTTGACCAATATCGTACAGAGTTCTGTTGCGCCAGGCGCTCTTTTTTTAAATAAATTATTGGCCAACTTGCCCCATTTTAAAAAATGGTTGGCTTATATGGATATTTTAAAAATAATTGTGTCAGGCGCACTTTTTGTGACAAATCATTGACCAAAATGCACCTTAACCCTTTATTTTTACTCTACCTATTGTCATTGTAGAATTGTGAGTGGTGAAAGAATGATATATTTAAGTATCTAGTTGATGACATAGCAATGACATCATATTATTCACATAGCTCACATTACTTGATTATATAAGGTTTGTTGTTATTGTATTTATTGTTACCTTGTTCAACATAACCATAAATTGAATCTGAGAGGAAATATCCAACCATTTATTCTAATGGATAAAAGTGCAGATTTGTTAACAAACTATTAATAGAAAAAAATATTTTTGAGGTCCAAATGGGTTAATGATTAATTAAAAAGGTTGTAAATTTAGCATTGCCATTAAATCAGCCTAAAATCTATTAAAGATTTGGGAAGTATGGCCCACGAATTTCAGAGTAAATATTTAATGGAGTTTAGGCTTATTTTGGCAGCATTACTAAATTTCATCATTACCCCATTTAGACCTCAAAATACTTTTTTTGTTGTTGGTGTACCTGACTCAATAGTTCGTTACCAAATCTGCACCTTTACCCTATTCTGATACCCATTATATCCAAATCTTATTACGAATTCCAGTGGTTAGTTTTTAGGAACTCTGTTTCTGCACTACATCTTATTAGTCATACGATGTGTAGCACTTCAATCAACAATGTAGGAAGCATTTTTCTGCTCGAGCATGAAGAGCATTTAAGAGGTTGCCATTTTTCACAAGGTAGTTCAAGTGGCAACATAAGAGGTGGATGAAAAATCTTGACTTGTCAACTTTTGAAGTCACTCCACTTGTAACCAACAACAATTTAATAGTACTAGCACAGTAAGCTGAGCCATATACCAATTCAAATGGCTCCACTCTGCTTTTGCTTTTACTGTTACTAAAAACAGTGATGCCTCATGCTATAGCACCAGCCTGATCCATGGGCTCCATGTAAGGTAAAGTTTCTTTTATTTCCCTCCATTTCCTTAAAATTTTAAATTCCTCCTCATCTATCCTTTCATTTCAACATCTCTTCGGAGCATTTTTAGCTGGCTCACTCTTGGTGGAGAAAACTTTTAGGAAGCACATTGAAGTACGCATAAGACCATCTAGAGGCTTACTTCTTCAGTTATTTTTTTTTTTCTAGTTACAGGGACTTCCATTGACATGCAAGTAAAAATGATGATTAAATGTGATATGTTCAACTTCATTATTTAACTGAAAAAGATCAACTTAACTATTTCATGTTTTTGTTTGTGTGTTTTCCTTTTATTTCCTGGAAGCTTTAGTTGTTAGTTTTCACAATGCTTCTTTACATCCATGCAAGTTTAAATACTAGAATCATACAATTGGTAGTATGGCTGGGCGTAAATTTTGATAGCTTGTGTATATCTATCTATCTATTATATAATAACCGGACCTTGGTAGTTCTTCCTGACTGAGACTTCGTACGTCTCATCTGCTGACACATGTCTTTTCTTCCTTTCTTCCACCATCTATTAACCGCCTACTTTCTACTTCATCCATCCCCACTTCTCAAATTCACCTCCTTTTTAACCGACAACATGTGCATTGCACGGGGTAATTGCACTTTTATTAGTAAAAAAAACATAATTGACATAAAAATTTACAATTAGGAATTAAGAATATGCTTGTTGGTGAATTATAATTAAGTAATGTAAGTTCTTTCATGAAATTGCATGAACTTACAAGTTTTGAGGATAAACAATTATGTAAAATTTATACAACAAAGGTCACATGATCTGTATGTTGTTTTAATTACTGTTATATTATTGAAATGTGCTTACGTCTGCGAAGGAATTATACTTTTCATCAATATTTCTTATCTCTCTGTTTTCCCCTCATTGCAGCTCCTTTATCAAGAGTGATCAAATGTAATTTCATTCTTGGCCAGTATAATTGTGATTTGTGATCAAAATGTTGATCATTACATATAATGACTGCATCTACCAGTGATGGGTTATTAAAAGTAGTTGCAATAGAAATCTTCATCATAAGCATTGTCATTAATTTATATAGGAAAGGTAAGATTCTATATTATATTTTATCAAAAAGAAAGGAAAAAAAAAAGAGCAGAGACTAATTAAGATGCTTTATATTCATTCAAGATCACTCTGATGCAATCAAATGCATTATACATAAAATCTTCTCATTCACAGATTTACTTCTATTTTATGAATCTAATGTTTGAGAACTCTGGTGTATAAAAAAAGTAGCTTGTATCGCTTGATGCGGAAAAATAAAATTAATATTTTTAAAGAACACAATGATAAAATATCACATGCGATGACTTTTTGCAATGTTCTGTATTTATAAAACGGATTAGTGGTCGTATTACTCTGAGCAAATTCGCTTTGAATTATACTTTATCTGAACCTGGTAAATATTTATTCTCATTATATTTTATTTTAAGTTTAAAACAAATCATACTTCAGGTTATTATTGCTCAAACTATCTTTATTTGTGAAATAATCTTTTTTTCTTGCTACAGTCATATACTATGTTCAAAAAGAACAAAGAAAAGTGTTAGGATTCGTGCACATTACCACACGCCTGACGATAATGTAAGTTTTAAAAGTGATGAAGTTTTCTTTCTACTTTGGTAATAAATGAGCAAGCTCCTCAAACCAAGTGAGTTGTGAAGATGGATTTATTTTGGGTATTTTGGAAAATACAGCTAACCATGGTTTAATTCTATAAATCAAGCTTTCAAATAAGATCACATTTTCTATCATAAAAATTAAGAGAACTACAGTACTTAAACTACGACATTTTCAATTTTGCTAAAAAAAGTTTTTTTTTTTCCCTCAAACTTGGGTCTTTAAGAACCCCAAATATGGCTGTTTCTCAAACATTTTTATTGACTTCTTCAATATATGAAAATGTCTTGCTCCCAGGAAGTACGTTCTTCCATTATATTTTGATGGACCTTCATTGTTGAGACATTCTTAAACACCTAAGTTGGAGAATTTGAAAATTAAAATGGGGAAAAGTAAAGCCAATAGAGATTGGTGTTTTGCTGTGCAAAACTTTAAAGCTAATGACACTACCATAGAACACACCTATAGCGGCGCTTTTGAAGTGCCGCTATAGCTAGCGCCGCAATAGGTCAGGTGACCTATAGCGGCGCTTACAAAGCGCCGCTATAGGTGACCATATAGCGGCGCTTTATTACCCAAAAGCGCCGTTATAGGTATGTTTTAATTAATTTTTTATTGAAACTGAAAAGGCCTATACCGGCGCTTTTTACAAAAAGCGCCGGTATAGGACCATCTATACCGGCGCTTTTATATCTTAAAGCGCCGATATAGGCCTCTCTATAGCGGCGCTTTTCGTAAAAAGCGCCGCTATAGGCTTTATTTTTTTAAAAAAAAAATCAATATTGTTTTTTCACACGCACCTACATCAGTGCGAAAATTTCAGCACTGGAACTCAACAAAAAGCAAAATACTCCTAATTCAGAATGGTTTTTCATGTGCTCAATGTTATAACTTAATACAACGAGTATAAACAAGAAATTAAAATTATTTTCCCCTTTTTCCATTTTATGTGCTTAGTGTTGTAACTTAATACAATAAGTAGAAACAAGAAATCCAAATTATTTTTCCCTTTTTCCATTCCTATACAATGAGTAGAAACAAAAAAATCTAGGTACCAAAGAAAAAAAAAAGCCTCTACCATTTGAGATTCATGAAATCACTTATAAACTTGGAGCTCCATAATCTGTAACTGTAAATGATTTCTCCAGAAATGGCAGTGAGAGAAAGAGAGTGCGATGTGCCAAAAAAAAAGAGAGGTAAATGGTGAGAAACTAAGAGAGAAGAGAGAATATTTGAGGAAAGGAGGAGAAACTTACAAGTTGTTGATCAAATCCCTTGTGAAGAGAGAAGAGAGAGTGGGACGGGAAGAGAAAGAAAGAAGAGAGAAGAAAAAAATGGGAGTGGAATGTGTTAAGAGAGAATAAATAAGAAAAAGTCACTTGCACCTATAGCGGCGCTTTCTAATAAAAAACTGGAGGGAAAGTTTCGCTCCTTTTTTTTATAACCTATAGCGGCGCTTTTTTTAAAAAGCGCTATAGGTGAAAATTCGAAAAAAATGGGGGGAACTTTCCCTCCATTTTTTGATGCCTATAGCGGCGCTTTTTAAAAAGCGCCGCTATAGGTGCACGTAATATTTTTAAAAAATATAAATTGATATTTAATGGTTAATTAATTATTTAATATTTAAATAAAATATTCCTATTCATTTTTAATAAAAATTATTTTTTTAGAATTTAAAAAAAATAATGAATATAAAAATTTAATATTAAATATTAAATAATTAATTAACAATTAAATATCAATTTGTATTTTTTAAAAATATTACGTGCACCTATACCGGCACTTTTTAAAGAAAGCGCCGCTATAGGCATCAAAAAATGGAGGGAAAGTTTCCCCCATTTTTTTGAATTTTCACCTATAGCGGCGCTTTTTTAAAAAAGCGCCGCTATAGGTTACAAATTCAAAATAAAAAAAAATGGAGGGAAACTTTCCCTCCATTTTCTTTTGCCTATAACGGCGCTTTTTTTTGTCTCTATTAATCTTTTTATAAGTATATAACTTAGTTCCTTTTAAATAGCTCACTTTTTGTGGAAACAATCTTTCTTTAAAAAAAATTATGATGTAGATATTTTTTTTTAAGGTTTTGTATCCATTAAGATATAGATAATATACACACATTTAAATCTCCTTACTAATCTTTGTCATTTTTTATGGATAGATAATCCGGTTCCCTTTAAAATATCATCTATTTACATAAATTCTTCTTAATTTTAGATTTTATACCTATCAAAATAATTTACTAAGAGAATCATTACTTTTTAAAAATCAAATTTAAAAGATTTAAGATATTTGATAATCTAGACTTTCAAAACGTGTGAATAAATTCAACCTCTCAACATCAATTGTCACTTTGTACAGAGATGAGATAGTAAAGGATGTTAATTTAACCCACGTTTTCAAATATAGAAAATTTAAATATGCATAGGTCTCGCTAGAGCTGGTAATACGGGCGGGCCCGTCGGGTTCGGGCCGGGCCCAAAAAAACCCGTGAAAAAACGGGCCGGGCCCAACAAAACCCGTTTTGAATATGGGCTTAATTTTTCGGCCCGGACCATATTGTTCGGGTTTCGGGCGGGCCCAAAAAAGCCCGTTTTTTAAGCCATTTTTTATCACTTTTTTTTTTCCTTCGAATGAGCCCCTCGATGATTGGGGTTTACAATATAATTATAATACAAATATACAACATAAGATTATAAATTCAAGTTCAAAGTTTTAACTTTTAATACATTACAAATAACAATAATGATAGTAAAACATAGAATACATTGTTCAACTTCAAATATTCCAAAATACAACAAATCCCTACACATCAATGAACCACACAATTCATTTGCCTAATAAATTAATCATCAAATTAATTCTATTATAACAAAAATTTTAAGTAACAAATCTGCAGTTTGTTCCACATTACACAATATTAGCACTTTAATATATAGTACATTACATATATCAAATTAATTATTTATCCCAAGTTTCATTGGTTCAAAAAACATCTAGAGCATAAAACATAGAGCTTTTAATAAGAAAAATGATTTCAAATTCATACTGTCATCAAATAAAAAATCTGAATGATGAAAATTATTTTCTAATTTAACTCTAAATCCCTATAATCTTCTATTATCAAAACTCAAAACATACTCAAAATTCCAACCCAAAAATTTATCCAAATCAGTGCAAAAATGGCATAATTATAAAGACAAAATTATACATAACAACTTTCATGAAAAAAAATTTCTGAAAAAAAGTAGACTTAATTACCTATTTGAACTTATAAGATAGAATTTTAGACTGCAAAGAGAGAAAGTGCCGCTGTATTTTATTAATTTTTCTTTTTTTTAGCCTTTACATTCTTCTTTTCTGCCTCTCTATTTTTTTTAATATATATACATATATACAATAGAGGAGCACGTAATATGTGTGTGTGTATTCCTTTTCCTTTACTTTCTTTTTCCTACATTTGTAATTTATATATATATTATTTAATTCTCCTTCCGTTAAACAAATCAGATTTTGGGTAAATAGCATTTACTCCAATAAATATTCAATAAATCTTATTTATCATAAATAATTATTTCTTAAATCTGTTTAAATTATACTAATTAAAAATCAGGATGTTTCAACCGAGGTTAATCCATTTTAACTATGATAGTATTTTAAAAAATTATATCTTGTCATTTTTCTATCATGGTTAATGTTTTATAAAGTGATGTTGTTCTCTTTTAACCATGGTTGAGCTTTTTATAAAGTGTAGTTAAACTCTTTCTACCATGGTTAAACGGTCAACCTGATATTTATTCCAACATGAGAGTGAGATGAAGGACAGTGAGTGACTGAGTGAGGAAGTAAGGAAGGGAAGGGTATTACTTTAGACTATTAGGGTTTAATTTGATTTTGTTTTAAAATAAAAAAAAAAGAAAGAAAAAAGGAAAATGGGTTCGGGTTAGCCCACGGGTTTAACGGGTTAGCCCGTCACGGGCTCGGGTTTGACGGGTTCGGGCCCAAAATACCCATTTTAATATGGGCCCTATTTTTTCAAACCCATAACCATATTTTTTTTACGGGTTTCGGGTTGGCCCACGGGCTTCGACCCGTATTACCGGCTCTAGGTCTCGCTACCTTTCCTTTTTATAAGTAGAATAAAGTTTCTCATTGACATAACTCACTTTTTATATAATACATGTGTTTGGATCCATGAAAATATATTTTTTTAAAGAAATACTTTCTTTTTGGAAAAAATCAAATCTAAATATACTAAGCAAATTATCATTCCAAGTAATTGGACATTAATGGCTCAGCCTTTTGTTTTTAGAGATATGTTAAGTACTGATGCTAGCGAGCGATGTGCATTTCTTGACTGACGAGAAAAGTTGCCACCTTTTTTTCCATAAAAAAAGGAAAATGTTGCAACCTGTGTTATGATGCATCTGGTTTTATGGAACATGGAGTAATTCTTTTTACTTTTTTAGTGATGGTAATTCTTGACAATTTATTTCAACTCTTCCTCTGTCCTTCTCTCACACAACATGGAGTAGCATAACTATTGGGTTCCCTAACAATATATTAGGATGCATATCTAACTTTTTTATATTAGAAATTGACAAAATTTATGAAGGGAAATCCTTCCTATGTCACCAACTAATTTACACTTCTCTCCTGCCTTCATACAAATAATTAAGGATAGTAGGTAGAATATCTTATTAATCAACAAAAAATAATCCTAATTATATATGTTAAAATAATATCACAACTAATTTACACTTCTCTCCTGCCTTTTGGTTCAGCATCTTCCATTATTTACATTTTATATATAATAATATTGACCTAAACTCCTATAAAGTGACTGATGGGATGGAAGAGTGTGCAAAATTGCAGCTGCAACACGTGACTGCGTCAGAAGTTTTTCATGCCACCTCTCTTCAACTTTTAAATCACAATCTTACCTTCAGTCCAAAAAATTAAATCACGACCTTATAAAAAAAAGCTTTTACTAATTCACAATCACTCACACCCTTCAAAGCCAGTGCAAAAAAATAAAAAAAAACACCCTTCAAAGCTCCATTGTCCGATCTCTCCCCCCTCCCCCATCAATCTCTCTCTCAGTTTCAAGTTTAATCACTTCCAGTCCCAATCCCATCTTCCTTTTTTCTCCCACACGCAACTCCCCCCTTTCTTTACCCAAAGAGTGTTCACTTGCGAATGGATTTTATGAATCAGTTTGGCAAGGAAGATTTGTTTTGTGCTTCAAGCCTGAGGAGATCACAACCCCCGTTTCGTAGAGGTTGACATAGATCGTTCCATTTGACAAGGCTTATCCCTCTGGTTCCATCAGGTTTTCCCATATAAAGTCTATGATCACTTTTTTGATGTTCTTGACGCAGGGTGATGGCAGCAAGGTGCTTCTCAAAGTGTAATAGTGTTAAACACTTTATATTTCATTCTAAAAAGTAAACACAAGCTCTTGTAGATCTGATTTCGAACGTCCAAGATATTAATGGTAGAGATTCCGTTCAAGAATGACCTAGTGTGTTAACAATGGTGAGACTCCAGATCTACATATGAAAAATATCAAACTGGTTTTTCTCCTTATTTACTGGTTTTTCTCCTTATTTAGTTTTCTTCTATCTTTCTCTGCCTTCGTGGCCATCCCTTCATCATCTATTGTTCTACTCCTCTGCGCTTTAATTTTATTTTGATGGTCCTTTTGAACAAAAATAAAGAGAATTATAGAATGTTGGAAGCCACCCAAACCTTATTCTACCTTACAATGGATTTCTAAAGGAGATTGCAATTTGTACAAAGGTTAAAGCATTTGATTATTTCTTTTCAAAAAATGTTAAATGTAGAGTTTAGATTCCTCTTCCTCACTGTGCATTTGTACCTTCCTTATTATTCTGCTTTGCCCATGAAATCCGGCACCGGCACCGGTACCTTGCCCCCTCCAACGTCAATTGTTTGAAAGTAAAGTATGGCATAGAAGGTTCGATTTTGTTTTCCAGATGTGACGGGCTTTTTATATGTTTAAGAACGTCGATTTCCCACTGCCCTGTAGGTCCATGGTTATTTCTTACTACCGGCGCAAAGAAATGCTTAGGCTTTGCAACTTCTCTCTTTAACACCGTCCCAACATTCATGAACATAAAAGGAAAAAGGTAAGAAAGGGATTCATAATTTTATTTGACTTAGTTTTCTTTTGCATTCTCCATCTGCATTATTCTGTTTCTCCTTACTCATCTGCAATAAATACATAGAACATGTGATGAAGAAAAGATGGAAACAGGGTCAGAAAATGGGCAAGCATACTTACTGATTTTCTTCATTGTTACGCATTATGCAAAATCCGCAGAATCTAAACAAAAATCGTTGAGGAGTATTAGAGGTAGAGTAATCAACAAACCTGCAGTGGAGGAATTCCCACCGACAGTTCCTGGTGGTTGCGTAGCGCATTGTGGGCGGATTGATGCTGTGCTGAAACTTTATACAGGGGCAGCAAGAAAGAAGATGGGCAGCAAGAAAGAAGATGAGAAGGGCTTCGTATGAAGCAAGCACTCATATTTATATAAGACATTGTAGGATGTGCTAGTCAAAAGTGGAAGGAAAATTTGAACTGAATATTTGAATCCCAAAGGCGGGAAAAGGAAATTGTGACAAGGGTAATGGAAATTATGGGAAAAGATTTGAGTAAGAATCCTTAGAAACAGTAATTTGTGAGAGCAGCACACATTTCGAGAAAGGGATTGGTGGAAGAGTATTAATATATATATTGATGATGATATATTGATATTGATATTGATATATTGATGATGATGATGATATTGATGATAAAGTGGCACAATTGTTTTGTATTTTGTGTTCTAAATATTAAGTTCCCCTTAATTAACCTTATGATTGATGTTATCCTTGATTGCAATTTTTATAATGATGTCTAGGAACTTCCTTTTGGAGTGCGGTTGAAGTTGAGTCCCATTCGCTAAAAAGTGTTTAACTAGGAGAATACCAATGTCATGAGGGTATGCAACGTTTTGCAGATGATTTAACATTACATTGTAATTAGGTTAGGAAATGAACAATAGATACATTAGTATAATTAAGTTGTGTTAATTTGCATTATGCAAAGTGTTTACATTAAATGGAAATAATTATAACATGAAAGTAAAATCCAGAACAACTTGCTTGTTTGCTGCTAAATTAGCAGTTTCACTTATTTCCCCCCTTTCTTCTAAAGTGACAGCATATTCGGTGTTGTTTCTGTTCCAAATACCATTACGCAAGCTTCATGAGTATGAATTTGCTTATACACAGTCACCAAACTTTCCATTTTTTTTAGTTTACTATCAAAACTTTAGTCCGCACTTCTGGTGATGAATGCATTTGACCCCACAAGGAAAATAAAAGCATGGGGTCTGGAAAATGCACTGTTCTAGAGGTCTTCATCTTCTTTTCAGGAACCATGGGCATATTGGCTAAATAAAAAACCCAAATAATCCACACACAAGCAACTAAATTGTCTGCCAATTTATGAAAAGGGGAAAATTTTAAAAATAGGTAACATGGGACCTCTGGAAAATGCACTGTTCTTGGTCTCTTCATCTTTTTCAAGAAAAACGTCCAAACTTTGGAATCAACATTAAGCCATCATGGGAAAAGCAACATACCTCACCATTTTCCTTAGAAGACCCCAATCAGGCAAACCCCACAATTCGGCTGTTCCTCTTCCTTCCATGGATTAGCCCATTAGATTCATTAATATTGGAGATTGAGTCTTTGATGCAAAGATGATCAAAACAACTAAAAAATATACACATCTCAACGCAATTCAACCTGACATCAGTAATAAGGACTAACAAGTGCATGGATTCATCTCCAAAAAAAAAAAAATCCTAAGTAGAGTAAATACTTACTGTAAGAGTGGATCAACGCAATTCAGTATGATTAAAACCATTGGCATATTGTCAAAATAAAAGTCCCAAATAACCCACAAACAAGGAGGTAAATTATATATAACTGAGCAACTGTAAATTATAAATGGTAAAATAAGACAAGGAACATTTGCTATTAAATATTAGTAGCATTTTTCAAATATGGATGTTGTCAAGTAATACAAGGCTTTCCACATATTCAAAAATTTCAGGGCTATAGAGACGTCCTGGGATTAGGATATCAAGCATTGGGATACCAAGCATGTTGAATTCATTAGTGGCAAGATTGCAAAAAGCAACCTTCTTTTCTTCAAGATCCTCCTCTTCACCTTCGATTAGGAGGTGTTCCGGTAATGCTTCCACAATGCAAACAATTGCATTCCTCCAAACAATCTCTGGACAAATTATAAACCTGTACGGATTTGGTCTGCTAGAATATATTTTAGACCAACTCCATCTCTCACTGGATGGATCTATACACTCCTCCAACAGCCACAAATCAATCCTATATGATTCAGAATTTTCAATACCAAGAGGGGAAAACATAGCTAGTTTGTTCTCATAGCTAGTAAGTGTATTGAAACATGATTCACGAGCAGAAGTCAGAGTAGGAAATTGTATCAATGTGAACACTTCATTTGCTATATCAAATGAAACTATCAAATCAATATCACTTTTTCTGCCCCCCACCACCTTATGTCCAAACCAAAAGATGGCACCAACACAGGTGAAGCTCCTGCAACTCGTAACATGTATACCCTCTAAGTTCCCAAGCTCAACTTTTCTCCATAAACCTGTCCTCAATGCATAAATTTCCCCTTGAACAACCAAACGATCAGATATAAAAAGTTTCACAATCTTATAATCATCAACTATTGGGCTGAAGCCAAATCCTACAGAGAAAGTATCAAATTCATAATTGTTAAGAGATTCGGGCAATAGTCTAACCACTCTAATAGAGGGATTCCACAACCATATGGAATGGTGAGACAGACTAATGAGTTCCACACAAAGCAAGCCGTTACTGGAATAGACCCTCCCCGAAATTGAGGGATCAATGACATGCGGGTTCTGAAATTCAAGGAATTGCACTTCACGGTTGAACAGACATAAGCGCCATGGAGTACATCCAGAGATATTCCAATCGACAACAAGTAAAGGGTTTTGCTGAGTAGAATGGCGGTGGTGTTCAGAAATGAAAGATGGGGTTTTGAAGAGTTTGTTCCAACATTTACAAGCACATTGAAATCGGATTAGCGATTTTACTGGAAGCCGTACAAGAATGTTTGTGATGATTTCTTGGGGAAGACAGGGTGTCTCCTTCTCCATTACTGTCTGCTTCTTGGTGCTCGGCTGAAATGAAGAAATCCGGAAGTACGGCTTGCAACCAAAGAGGACTTTTACGGTTATGGTGTGTGGTTCTCCATTAATGGCAGCTCCAATGTACTAACAATGAGAAAAGAGAGAAATAATTTGTGATTGGTAGGTTGCCGTATTGTAATGTAGCTTTATTAAATTAATTTTTTGTTTTGGACTGAAAATTAAATTAGGGTATCTTTGTTTTTGGGCGAATGTAGTATCATCCAGTGAACATACATGCATAGCTCCATCGCTCAATCAATATTTCATTCACTAATATTAATAAAACTGTTAAAATTAGTTAAGAAAATTATAAATATATCTGAAATAATTTTTAATGTTACCATTTTTATGATGGGACTATTAAGAGAGAGATATGATAGTATTAATGAGTATAAAAGAAAATATAAAGAAAAAATAAATATAAACACCAACTCACCATTTATTCAATGCAATACTTTCAATTAATTATGGGATAAACAGGAAAAAATTCTCTGGTCAAAAAAAAAAGGAAAAAATTCATTAGATGAGACAACCCGAGGTAGACTCTTATATTTTGGACCAATCCAGTTCAAAATTAGAGCTCTTATAATAAGGATAAAAGAAAGTATCTTTTTGTTACTCAAACATTTTTTCACATTAAGTCAATATATATGTGTGTGTTTAACTTGAAAGCTTCCACATTTAGTTCTGTCAGTATCTTGAATATTAATACTCTTTTAGTATAGGAGGATACTTGTGCATACAGGACAAAAAAAAAGAAGTTACTAATGTTTGGTCCTTATTTGCTTTAATTTTGGTTTTATTTCATATAATTTCAAATCAAATATTTTGGTCTATCAAGTTTTCTTTCATCAAAGACCGTTAGTCTATGTAGTTTAATAAGGACTTAACGACCGTTAAATTAGTTAACATGTCACTAACATCATTGTGACCGAATGACTAACAAACTAATGTGGCTAAATGAATTATAAGATTTCAATTTTAAAACAATTTAATAATTAAAAAAATGTTTCTCTCTCCTTGAGAGATCCATCGTCCTCAATTAGAGATGGAAATAGATCAGACACTTAATAGGGACCAGTAGCCTAACCTAGTTTAAGCTTTGTCTAGCATATTTAATAAATAGGTAAAGTTCATATTTAGTCCATACTTATAAGGTCATTTTTCTAATTGATTTGTCTCTATTCATAACATTTTCAATTTAAGAGAACTACATTACTTAAACTACAACATTTTCAATTTTGCTAAAAAAAAGTTTTTTTCCCCTCAAACTTGGGTCTTTAAGAACCCCAAATATGGCTGTTTCTCAAACATTTTTATTGACTTCTTCAATATTTTTTGAAAATGTCTTGCTCCCACGAAGTACGTTCTTCCATTAAATTTTGATGGACCTTCATTGCTGCAGACATTCTTAAACACCTAAGTTGGAGAATTTGAAAATTGAACTGGGGAAAAGTAAAGCTAATGGAGATTGGTGTTTTACTGTGGAAAACTTTAAAGCTAATGACTATCTTTTACTCTTGATTGTCTCATTTTATGCATTGGATTAAAGGAAACCTTTTGTGTTTCAGTGAAAAAGTGACTACTTCTCTGAAGAAATTCTTCATAAACACAGAAGAAGCAGGAGGAGGAGTGGACGACATTATATTTTAATGGGGGTGACACAATTTAAAACCTTCCATATCTTATTGTGGCATGACCATGCATTTGATTTTTTTTTTTTTTTCTCTCTTTATATCTCTAGTAATAAACTATAGTATTTGATTATTTTAATCGTTGAAGTGCGTTTTAGACCGACTGGTAAAAAGGACCTGTCTTTGAACATGATTGTATAGCACACACATCAGTGCCCTTCATCTATATTGTCTAGAGGTAATTTTTACAGACAAATAGATTTTATCTTATACAGCATGTAAAGTGGTATGTGCTGCTGTTATTACACGGTTTTTATTGGGATTTGACAGAAATCTATTAAACTTAATTTACTAGATTGCAGATATACTCATCATTAACTTTCGGCTACTTCAGTGTTTGTTCTCATTTTCTGCAACATTTTTCATCAAATAAAGTACCACAATTGTTTTGTATTTTGCGTTCTAAATATTAAGGTCTCCTTACTTAACCTTATGATTGATGTTATCATTGGTGGGATTTTTTATAATGATGTCTAGGAACTTCCTTTTAGAATGCGGTTGAAGTTGAGTCCCATTCGCAAAAAAGTGTTTTTGAACTAGGACAGTACCAATGTCAAGAGGGTATACAACGTTTTGCAGATGATTAAACATTACATTGTAATTAGCTTAGGAAATGAACAATAGATACATTAGTATAATTAAATTATGTTAATCTGCATTATGAAAAGTGTTGACATTAAATGGGAATAATGATAACATGAAAGTAAAATCCAGAACACCTTACTTGTTTGCTGAAATTAGAATTTTCACTTATTTCCCCCCTTTCTTCTAAAGTGACAGCATATTCGGTGCTGTTTCTGTTCCAAATACCATTACGCAAGCTCATGAGCATGAATTTGCATATACTCAGTCACCAAACTTTCCATTTTTTTAGTTTACCATCAAAATTTTAGTTCGCACTTCTGTAATGAATGCATCTGACCCCACAAATGGAAAATAAAAGTAAGGGGTCTGGAAAATGCACCGATCTGGAGGTCTTCATCTTCTTTTCAGGAACCATGGACCTATTGGCTAAATAAAAATCCCAAATAATCCACACACTAGCAACTAAATTGTTTACCCATTTATCAAAAGGGGAACATTTTAAACATATGTAAAATGGGACCTCTAGAAAATGCACTGTTCTTGGGCTCTTCATCTTTTTCAAGAAAAACGTCCAAACTATAGAATCAACATTATGCCATCGTGGGAAAAGCAACATATCTCACCATTTTCCTTTAAAGGCCCCAATCAGACAAACCCCACAATTCAGCTGTTCGTCTTCCTTCCATGCATTACTCCATTAGATTCATTACGATTGGAGATTAAGCCTTTGATACAAAGATGATCAAAATGAATAAAAAATAGACACATACACATACACCAACGAGCAATTCAACCTGGCATCAGTGATAGAGACTAACAAGTGCATGGATTCATTTCCACAAAAAAAGATTACTTAAATAGAGTAAATGCTTACTGTAAGAGTGGATCAACGCAATTCAGTATGTTTAAAACCATTGGCATGTTGGCCAAATAAAAGTCCCAAATAACCCACAAACAAGAAAGTAAATTATATAAAACTGAGCAACTGTAAACTATAAATGGTAAAATAAGACAAGGAACATTTGCTATTAAATAATAGTAGCATATTTCAAATATGGATGTTGTCAAGTAATACAAGGCTTTCCACATGTTCAAAAATCTCAGGGCTATATAGACGTTCTGGGATCGGGACATGAAACATGTTGAATTCGTTAGTAGTGAGATTGCAAACAGCAACTTTTTCTTCATGATCCTCCTCTTCATTTTCGATTAGGAGGTGTTCAGGTAATTCTTCCACCGTGCAAACAATTTCATTCCTCCAAATAATCTCTGGACGAAGGATAAACCTGTATGGATTAGGTCTGCTAGAATATATTATAGACCAACTCCATCTCTCCCTGGATGGATCTGTACACTCCTCCAACAGCCACAAATCAACCCTAGATGATTCAGAATTTTCAACCCAAACAAGGGATAACATAGCCAGTTTGTTCTCATAGCTAGTAAGCGTATTGTAACATGATTCATGAGCAGGAATTATAGGAAATGGTATCAATGTGAACACTTCATTTGCTATATCAAATGAAACTATCAAATCAGTATCACTTTTTCTGCCCTCCTCCACCTTACGTCCAAACCAAAAGATGGCACCAATACAGGTGAAACTCCTGCAATTCGTAACACGTACACCCTCTAAGTTCCCAAGCTCAACTTTTCTCCATAACCCTGTCCTCAACGTATAAACTTCCCCTTGAACAATCCAACGATTGGATATAAAAAGTTTCACAATATTATAATCATTCACTATTTGGCTGAAGCCAAATCCTACGGAGAAAGTATCAAATTCTTCATTGTTAAGAGATCTGGGCAATAGTCTAACCACTCTAATAGAGGGATTCCACAACCATATGGAATGGTGAGATCGACCAATGAGTTCAACACAAAGCAAGCCATTACTGGAATAGACACGCCCCCAAATTGAGGGATCAATGACATGTGGGTTTTGAAATTCAAGGAAATGCATTTCACGATTGAACAAAGATAATCGCCATGGAGTACATCCAGATATGACCCAATCGACAACAAGCAAAGGGTTTTGCTGAGTAGAATGGTGGAGGTGTTCAGAAATGAAAGATGGGGTTTTGAAGAGATTCTTCCAAAATTTACAAACACATTGAAATCGGATTAGGGATTTTACCGGAAGTCGTACAAGGATGTTTCTCATGATTTCTTGGGGAAGAAATGGTGTCTCCTTCTCCATCACTGTCTGCTTCATGGTGGTTGGCTGAAATGAAGGAATCCGTAAGTGCGGCTTGCAAGCAAAGAGGATTGACTATATTAATGGCTTCTCAAATGTACGAACAATGAGAAAAGGAGGAATGAAGGAGAGATTGAGAGAGAGAAGACGATGATTGGTGATGAAGGAGACATTGAGGAATGCGAGCAGGAGGGGGAGACTTAAGAGAGTGATAATAAGACGGGGTTTGGGAGAAGATTTGGGTTTAGTAGGTCACCTATTGTAGCTTTATTAAATTTATTTTTTCCTTTTGGACTGAAGATTAAATTAGGATACCATTGTTTTTGGGCAAATGTAGTATCATCTAGTGAACATAGATACATGGCTCCATAACTCAATCAATAACTCAATTGTTGACAAAAAAAAAAATCAATAACTCAATCAATAGTATTAAGAGAACGGTTAAAATTAATTAAAAAATTATAAATATATATGAAACAATTTTTTTAATATTACTTTTATTTATGATGAGACTATTAAAAGAAAGAAATAATAGTACTAATAAGTATGAGAGAGAATATGAAGAGTGAAAATAAATATAAACACCAACTCACTATTTATTTTTTTCGAATGAAATTGACTTTATTTATAATAGCTGTACGTGATTAATCACGTCTCCATTTACAAATAATGGGGTTGTGGGATTATCCCAGGACTTTACAAGAAACCTGATAACATGGAAAAGCTACTAAGGGAATGATTGACTATGGACCTAATGTGGAATGCTACACTCTGTACAGTATAGTTCTTATCAGTGAATATTCTATGATTGCGCGATTCCCACAGCTTCCAACATGTGATAAAAACCTGATCCTCCAGGTCATGTGGTAATTGGAGTGTTGCAAACATGTTGTTAACCATGTAGGAAGGTCAGTCCTGGAGAATTCACAGTGAATATCATCTAGGAGCAGTTCCTTCATAAGGACGCAGCTAGGGGCAAGTCTTAAGAGCATGGTCGATATCTTCCACAACATCACCACAGAGGGTGCATCTCTGGTCAGAGACCATCTTGCATTGGCATCGCTCAGCATTTGTTGACAATTTCCCCTTTTGCAGGAGCCATGCAAAGGTTCAGATCCTCTGAGCCATAGGAAGCTTCCATAATTTAGTCCATTTGCTATTGGGTTCATTCCAATTGATCGACTTCCAGCTCTGATATGCCGATTTAGTTAAGAAGTGGCCTTGCTTGTTCAAACTCCAATAGCATTGGCTCTTCCGGATGTATCAGTTACTTTGGTACCTTTAATTTCCTCCAAGATGTTAGGTGGGATAAGGTCCTGAAACATGATTCTTTTCCAAGTCCCATCCTCGCATACATAATCTTTGATTGGCCTTTTAAGATCATTCTCGCTAATGTCTGCATATGAGAGATGCTTGAGTGGGCCAAGATCTCCAACCCAGTAGTCGAACCAAAATTTAACAGTTGGACCATCTCCTGGATGCCACTTGATGTGGAAAGTGGCCTCCTGCCATATCTTGATGTGAGGAGTTTTTTAGGAAAACCAGCTTTCCTTTAGGTCTATACTTGCCTCTGAGGATTTAATCCATAGGGAGTCGATGTTGGAGTAAATTCTAAAACTTAGTTTGGCCATAAAAGCCTTGTTTTGGGCCTCCAGAAGTAGTAGACCAGCCCCACCATTAGCGAAAGGCTGGCATACACCACTCCATCTGACTAGATTCACTGTACAGGAATGCTGTGTATGGCCCCATATGAACTTTCTGATCTATTTTTCAATATCCCTACATCATGGAGATGGAACTAATATGCTTTGCATGGTATAGAAATGGATAGAGGATAGAACCGACCTTGCGAGGGTGATACGACCAGGGAGGGACAATGATTATTGCTTCCATCCGGCTAGTTTATTTTGAAACTTCTCCGATATATACTTATAGATAGATGAGGATATTTGCCCTTTAAGGAAAGGAACTCCAAAGTAACGGTTAAGGGATTCTGCCTAAGCGTATTGGAACCTATTACATATAGTGCTTCTCTGATTTGCTAGGACATTATTCGAGAAGAAGATTTTTGTTTTGGATTGGCTGACTTTATGACCGGATGCCATGCAAAAGCTTTTAAGAATTTTCTGCACCACTTGGACTTGGAGCTCTTCTACTTTGCAAAATATAATAAGGTCATCGGCAAAGAAAAGATAGGAAAGGGGAATACCTTACCGACCCATTTTAATTGCTTTCCAAGACCCTCATCTAACTACATCAATAATCATCTGGGATAATCTCTCCATATCCCCCTGGTGAATTTTTCTTTGTGATGTGAAGCTCGAAGATGGTTTCCCATTCCAAAGCACTTGCATCATGATGAATTATGTCTGACATGATGAGGTAGATCATTTTTTTGTGGAAGCTTCGCATCTTGTAGTGTATCCTCAATAAACTCCCACTTGAGCTTATCAAAAGCCTACTCCAAGTCTATTTTGATAGCCATCCAACCTCCCTTTCCTTGTTTTGTTCTCATATAATGGACAACCTCTTGGGTGATTATGATGTTTTCCATGATGCTACAGCCTTGGATGAAACTTGTTTGGACTAGCCGACTAGCTTTGGAAGAAGTCCTCTAAGCTTATTAGCCACTACTTTGGTGATGATCTTGTAGGTCACCGAACATAGGCTTATAGGACGTAGTTCACCGAGTTGACTGGGCTTTTGTACCTTTGGGACCAAAGCAATCAGAGTTTTGTTAAATGCTAGATTGATAGGAGCTCCATGCCATAGTTGCTGGATTAGCGACGCCACATTTGGGCCTACAGTGCCCCCATTGACTTTGAAAAAATAGAGCATGTAGGCCATTTATGCCTGGTGATTTTAAGGGCTTCATTTCAAATAGCGCCTTCTTATCCTCTTCACTCATTATGTCCCTGTCTAAGGTCATGAAGTCTTCACTTGACAAGTTTGGGAATGCACCTTGGATGGCTAGGTGAGTAGCAGCTGGACCGTCAGAGAAGTAAAGCTCTTGAAAATATTATGTGGCCATCATAGCTAGCTGCTCCTCATCTTCAATCCATTGACCCTCGTTATTTTTCAAAGACAAGATTTGATTCCGTCGCTTCCTTATTAATGCTTTAGTGCGGTAGTATGAGGTATTCCTATCACCCATACATACCCATTCAGAGGAGGATTTATGCATCTACAAGAGTTTCTCCTGGAAGCATGTCTCTTCAAAATCATCTCTCAAGGATTGCTCAAGATGCATTAGGAAATCTGATTCAGCCATGCCAAAATCCTTTTCTTCCGCCAACCAGTATTACCAAATGTTTTAAGGTTCCATTTAGAGAATGCACCACAGAATGAGTTAATATTTTCCAATAGAGAGTTATCGTTCTTCCAGGTCTCCTGAACAAGAGAGTGAAAGCTCGGGTGAGTGAGCCATCCAGCTAAAAACTTGAAGTGTCTTCTTCTCGGCCTGGGCCTACAACTTAAGCCCAAGGAGATTTGAATGGGGCAATGGTTAAATGACACCTTGGGGAGGTGATTAACCTAGCTTTGGTTGAAGGGGTTCAACCAAGATTGGCTTGATAAAGCCCTATCTATTCTGACAAGATTAGTGCCTCTCCTCCATGTGAATTTGGGCCCATTATAGCCTAAGTCTAATAGGTCGTTTTGTTGAATGAAAGGTTTAAAGGCCATGCATCTGTGGTTCTGGAGACTAGAGCCTCCTCTTATTTCTTCTATACATGTTGTGGCATTAAAGTCTCCCGCTAGTAACCATGGGAGATTAGCATTAGGGGCCATGAATGCTAGATCACTCTAAAGAAACTTACGAAAGTTTGCATGTGGGCTTCCATAAATGGCAGTGAATATAAACTCAAGGTTCTCTCTTCAACATATTGAATCTTCATGTGTACAAACTTGAAATGATTGGCTAGAATATTCACCTCCACCTTGTTTGACCAAGGCACCCAAATTCCTCCAGAGAACCTATTCGCCCCAATTTTGTAGGAGTGTTGGAAGCGGAGTCTCTTGATCACTCTATCCACCTTTTCTCCAGAGATACGGGGTTAAACTAAAACAAAAATTTTAGGTTTGTAATTGTCCACAAAGGATTTGAAAATAGAGGGAAACCTTTTATCTAAGGCTCCCTGACAGTTCCAAGTAATAATAGACATAAATAATTTAAATAGAAGGGTTAGAGTCAAAGTTAACTCCATCTACAAGCATATTGATTTCTTCAGTGGTCATGCCATGCTGCTTCTCTCTAGCTAATATTTCTATAGCCCTTATTGTGGATCCTATTAGACTTTCCTTCTGATTGGGCTCTATGTTGTGGATAGCAAGTGTAGGAGAGAGAATGATACCCTTGTTCGACGAGGTGGGTCGGGTGGTTTGAGAAGAGCAATATCTTGGTCTTTTATATTTATTTGGACCGTGATTGAGACTGGCCCAGATCCTCATTGAATGTTTGCCTTCCACATGGTAATCTTGGATCTACAACTGAGATGGCAGTGTTGCAATTACTATCAAGATGGGTGTCCTTTTGAATGGCTTAGTATGGCAGGGATTGGAAAATGCTCTCATCATTGATTTTCATCACAGTCTTGTCTTTTTGTTTGCTGAGGTGTTCCGCCTTTTTTGGTGTTTTGGGTTCTTTGTTTTTTTTCTCCATACACTTGCTTCACCACTCCTTTTTTGGTGTTTTGGATCTACAATTGAGATGGCAGTGTTGCAATTACTATCAAGATAGGTGTCCTTTTGAATGGCTTAGTATGGCAGGGATTGGAAAATGCTCTCGTCATTGATCTTCATCACAGTCTTGTCTTTTTGTTTGCTGAGGTGTTCCACCTTTTTTTGGTGTTTTTGGTTCTTTGTTTTTTTTTCTCCATACACTTGCTTCACCACTCCTTTTTTGGTGTTTTGGATCTACAATTGAGATGGCAGTGTTGCAATTACTATCAAGATAGGTGTCCTTTTGAATGGCTTGGTATGGCAGGGATTGGAAAATGCTCTCGTAATTGATCTTCATCACAGTCTTGTCTTTTTGTTTGCTGAGGTATTCCACCTTTTTTTGGTGTTTTGGGTTCTTTGTTTTTTTCTCCATACACTTGCTTCACCACTCAGAGAAGACCTGCTATTTTTGTACACCTCTAGTCTTTCATCCTCCAAAGCAGCCACTTCTTTCAATATTTCAAACCTTAAGCCACCTTGGAAATACCTTTGACCATCCTCACGTCTGACTCCTCTGTCCAGATTGTGCCTCCTGCGTTGTACCAACATCCACTCACCATATTCGCTATCCTCCCGTGCGTCATGATGGTGTTGTGCATGCTCTGATTGGATAGCAACCATCTCTTGTTCAGGTGCCATTTTTTTGGGGTAAGACTCCTTGAGGTGCCTATCTTTTCCACAATGGAAGAAAATTGTAAGTAAGCCCTTATATTCAACATAGATCATCTCCATCTACTTGAATCATAGATGTGAGAGGTTTGGTGAAATCCATGATCATAGCCAACCATGTGAATTTCCCTCTATCCCCAGAATCAATGTTGTAGTCCACCTTGATGACTTCTCCGAATACACTGCCATTTGATCGAATCACGTTCTTGTGGTAGTACCTAGCCGGTAACCTTGGTAGTCTCACCCATGCAACTATCTGGTTGATTATATGGTGCTGTGGCTTGAAGGAGGGTGTCCATGGTTGTATCAAAAGGTAATGACCAAAGATCACCCAAGGCCACCAATTAGGGCATTTTGAAAATCTAAATCATCTTTGAACCTCACCATGAAGCAGTTTTCTTCAAGATCTGTGAGTTGAAAACTCCCATTTGGTCTCATAAGCTTAGAAGTCAGGTTCATAGTTGATGATAGCCAATCAAACGTCCCAGTAGCTTGATGACAACTAAGAAGCCCATTCTCTGGTTGAGAGCTTCAATAATATGGTTGGTGAAATCCACCATTGGAATAGACCCATTCATCCCCAGACGAATATCCTCGCTCCTCAATATCAGCTCATCCTCTTTAGCTTTAGGGGTGTTCTTATCAGCATTCAATAGTTTGTCCTTGAATTAAGGTATGGATTTACCAGCGTCTACATTCATATTCTGGGCTCCCATAGCAGAGGGTGGGATTTCTATTTCCTGCATGTTCTGGAAAATGTCAGGGAGAGCATCAGTCAGTGCTTGAGGTTCTCTAATGAGCAGTGGTGCGGAGCTTTCAGCCTCCATTGAGTCTTCAGTGTCTTGTGAATCCTGTAACTTTGCCTTTATGACCAATATGTCTCCCTGGATGGGGGGAGGATCGGCCTTGGGGGCACTTTCAAAGGAAGCAGGTTGAATTTTGGACCCAGGCTATAGATGGTTGCATAAATGACTTAGATAGTCTTAGAGAAGACTTAGAAAAAAGGAGGAACTTCTCTCTCTAACCCATGGTTTTTTTATAACTTTTTTTTATTAGAAACTCATATGCACCCAACTCACCATTTATTCAATGCAATACTTTAAATTAATTAGTGGTGAAATAGGAAAAAAGGATAAAACTTAGGTCTAGTTCATTGCATCTAGTACATTTAGTTCAGCTATAAGCATGTGCCACCTGGACTCATTTGACACCTCAACAATTCACGGCGTTTCTTTTTGTCGTTTACATTTTTCTTCGTCCTAATAGTAATCAAGGAGTTGAAACCCTATTTTAGGGGCAATTAAAATCTAAAAAAAATCCCATAACTCCATCTCAATTGAATCGAAACCCAATTTCTCATTTATACACAACGAGAGAACAACCACTTCCATGGAAGACGTTCCTTGAGATTTGGAGCTCGTCAATAACGTCAGCATCTTAGTGATGGAACATGTCGACGAAGATGGCGTTGGGATGGAGATTATTGAGGAGTTGCCGGAGAGGTTGTGGGAGTACGGAGGTGCCGGTGACAGGGCGGCAAACATGTCGATGTCGGAGATTTCAAGGTTTGGAGGACGAGTAATGTAACGCCTAATACTTTAATACTATAATATAGTATTTTAATTGATTAATAACCACTTATTTAACGTCAGAAGCCCAAAAATGTGAATAAATTTAAAACTTTTCTTTTCAAATAATATTCCAACTTCAATTCTGTTGGAATGGGCTTTGTTGACAAGTTGAAACAATTAAAAACTATTTATAAAATAGAGTGGTTATTAAAATAATTTAAATAATTTAAATTAAATTAATGTACCTAATCTTTTCTACTAGTGTTTAGGGGGTTAGGATCCTTTGTATATACGTATATTCACTATATCATATATTATTTAACTATCTACGTTTTTCCTACTATAATAATATATTAGCGGGTCATCTCGGTGATAACCCTTTTACCTGTACATACAGTGTACGGTTCATTAGTGATATCTTTACATACATGTATATAGTATTCTACTAACTACTAAACACTTAAACTTATAATATACCTGAATAGCTAAAACCCAAAAGATCTAGATACGGTAATACAAAAACAGAGCAGGCATCCTTGCTTCTTCATATTACCTTCCCAAAAAGTTTAACTTGCTTCCAGCTCATCTGAAAACAGTGGTTTAAACTCAGTTTATCTCATTAACTGTTATTTCCATGAGTGCACTGGCATGTATATATTTTATAAACATTTACAAATAATGATAATTCTTATCCTATTAATCTGTGTGCTAAAAGCACCTACCAACAACCGTAACAATATACTTGTTACCAGTGGAGGCTTTACCTGCAGGATTTCTCGTTATGACATTTAAAATTACAGCCAAACTGAGCTAGCAAAGGGGTAGGAAACCACCTAAGCCTTGGAGTACTCCACATGAAAGGAATAAAACTTATCAATTAAAATGCAACAGGTATTATAAACTTATACATGTGGTTTAATTGTTACTGAAATAAACTGCTACCTAACTTCGGAATTTACTCGTAATTCGGTGCTTCTTCTTCACAGAGTCATGGAGATTCAACTCCACTACTGTCTCCTATCATTACATATAAATAATAAATTATTATTTATATACTGACTTATAACCATTTAGCATCTCTCACGTTCCTATAGTACTACCCTTCCTATTTGTAATATATGATGAAATATTGGTTCCTAACTTGATTGCTAATTACACAATCATCAAAAGACATTGTACAATACACACATAAACACCAACATCTATACATATGAACAAAACAAATCAGAACAACAATTGTAACAGCCCACCCTCACTCAAGATATTGTCCGCTTTGGCGACATAGCTATGCCCCTCACGGTAGGGATAATAGCCGAAGCCACCTACACACACCCGTGAAAATGCATCTTGAGGGGAAGGGAAGCCCAACATCAAAACAAAACAGACATCAAATGGCATAAGACACAAGCAAACACTAAACTAAACTCAATCCAATAAACATCACCATTTCATCAATAATCCAGAAATGCAATCCAAACACATTCCAAACCAAAATCCAACAATTCAATTTTACATCATCACAACAATTCAACTTTACACCACCAAACAGAGCAGAGAAATCAAGCACATAGAGAATACTTCAATTGCTTAACCAGGCAGAAAATCACTGAAACAACACAAGCACCTGTATTCCATAAACTTCCAACCCAAAAACAAAACATCAATCACACCAGGGAAAACAACACTGAACAGAGCAAATAGAAGAAAACAATCACCCAAAACAGAATTCCAATTACACAAACAAGGATTCAACTGGCAAAATGACTATCCCAATCACATGCCACACTATCAATTCATTTTCACCACCAACTCAGACCAAAACAGAGCCATACGAAACACAAAAATCATTAATCCTTCATCATCAATAATACCAATTCCATCATACAATTTCAATCGCCCAAGCTAGGAAATTAGACATACAGAGCATACTATCATTAATTAAATTCTAGATTCATCATCATAACATCACAGCTCATGCACATCAATTAATCAGAGACAGAGAGACCATAATTCTCAAAACTTTCCCCCAACCACTCGGCCAAAACAGAACAGGGAGTTGAGGAAACAAAATTCCACCAACAACCATCAATCATATCAATCAACAAGAATTATATTTTCCTCATTTCAAATTCATCAGAGCAAAGTATTCACAGAGAACAAGAGCAAAGAACAATGAATTTACCAACACAGGGGAATAAAATTTGAAGGCACAGGGCAGTAAGAAGAAAAGAAAATTGAACAATTATCATCTAACCTCATCAAGCAACTAAAACAAGTAAATTAAATCCTTAAGGATTACATAATTTCATCACCATCAGCTATCACCACCGATGGCGTGAATCAAGAACAGGGGAAGAAACATTTTCAAGAAAAATCCCTAAGTTTCAATAATCAACATACAAGGCACACATATGCTTAAACCTACTCCTATTAAGGTTAAATCAAATTTCAAAGCAACAAAACTCCAGAAATCAAGAAAAATGGTGTCGGATGAACAGTACTCGAAACCCAAATCAACATAAATCGAACACCAAATCATCCTTCCTTTCCAAAATCACTTCAAGAATACTCTTATTCAAGTCCTAAGCTTCATTTTCATGGGATTAGAAGCTTCAAAACTCCCCAAACTCGAATCTCCCTTTCCTCCTATTCAAACTCAAAATCGGACAAAAGAGAAGGAAAATGAGGAAGAGGAGCTTACCTAAGGTCAACCCAAATCCCTAAAGTGTTTTCCTCCACCTCCCGTCGCCGTTTGCCGTGGACTTGGCCGGAGATCGTCGCTGGAATGAGGAACACGAGAGAGCAAAGAGTGAGGGCATGAGAGGAAGTGAGAGCAGAGAGCAGAGAGAGAGTGAGGAACGGGAATGGAATGAATGGAGGGAGAATTTTTTAGCACATGGTGAAATAAGAGGATAAAGATGAGAGTAGTTTTACTATTTTGCCCTTGATTCACCTCAATATTACCATTTGCCATTCACCTTTTCCTATTTTACCCTTTCATCAAAAATTTAATTACAACTCTAAAAAATATCAGTCCAAGTTTAGTCCATAAATAAATTATCCAAATATATTTTGGTGTCCAAATTTATTTATAAGACTTTTTAATAATAAAGTAATACCCCAAGATTCTAAATATTTCCTTATTTTCTCTTTTAAAAATTTTGGGGTGTTACAAGTGTAATTGGCAGGAATACACAAGAGGGGGGTGAATTGTTATTTTAAAATTAAACTGAATGAAACAAGATTTATACTGGTTCAAACCAATCTTGGCCTACATCCAGTTCTCCAACTTTCAGTTGGATTCCACTAACACTTCAAGATTAAGGCAGGCTCTTGAATGCCTTTACAAGTGATCACTCAATAAGACTTCTCTTCTCATAGATCACTCTCCCTTACAACTTGTAAGATTACACCTTACTCTTAAAACCCCACTATCTTAAGAGTAATCCTCACTAGATTGTAAATACAGAAAGCTTGTTCACACTATTGAACAGATTGTGTTACACACTGAAGAATAATAATCAATGAATTTTCTAAGGTTTGTGAGTATTGAATGTTGTAGATTCAGATAATCAATGTAGCAATCAATAATAATTAACCAACTTTCACACAGGGCCTTTTATACTTGTCTCTGAAATTCTGTCCGTTAAGAGAAGATTATAGCTATTGCTTGAATCTGATTCTGATGGAGTATTATGGTTGAGTTCTGTAAAGCATTAATTCCATTGTACTAGTTTTGCTTTAAAACATCTCTCTTCATTAATCCCAGAAGGTGGTTGGTGTATCAAACAGCTTTAATCCAAGATGTGTGTCTAAAGTTAACTTCCCATAATAGGCCTGATCAACTTCTGTACTTTGAAAGCTTAAAATAGGCTGTCCAATCAATTTGAATTAAATCTATCGCCACTTCGATCACAGCCTCCGATCGATCATAGGGTCTGATGTCTGATCGATCACGCATAGATTATGCATCGATTAGGACCTGCAATACTGAGCATGAAGTTAGAAAATATCTCGTCTGATCGATCACAGGGTGTCCTTGATCGATTGGGCTTATCCAATCGATTGCTCTAAGTTCTTTAGATACCTCTAATCGATTGGGCTACTTTTCTCTCATCCTCTGATCGATCACAGGGAGCTCTGATCGATTGGGCGCTTATGATTTTTAACTTCTAATCTGTCTCTAATTTATCCCTGATCGATTAGGCTTTATGGACTTAACTTATAATCTGATCCTAATCGATAAGGCAATACTTAGGATTTTCTATCAGATTATTTCTAAGTTATTCCTGATATTTACCCAACCTTTCTTTATGCCTAAGTTATGTTTAGTTATCATCAAAACTCATTATTCTAACAACAAGTAAGAATGCAGATGGGGGGCCCAAATTGTTGGTGTTGGAAGATGGATTTGTTGAATTGGAGAGAGTTAGAGAGGGTAGTGATGATAATGGAGTTGGCTTCACCTTGATATGTGAAGGCTATTGCGGTGTCGATCATGGGAATTTGGTGGCCTCCTCTGACAAAAGAGAAGAAGACTATTTGTACAAAAGATGAGATTGCAAAAAACCAGAAACCATAGAATGAGAGAGAAGAAAAGAAGATGGAGAAATTCAAATGATGATGTGAGAGGTGATATAAGTACACACAGAAGCCTCATGAAAATTAGAGAGCTAGAAACAAGGGAGGAAGGACAGCCAAGACGGTAGAGCTCGCAAATTTAATGAAGAATAACAAAGATGAAAAACATAAACGGCTTGAATTGATGAGGTGTCAAATGAGTCCAAGTGGCACATGCTTATAGGTGAACTAGATGTACTAGATGCAATGAACTGGACCTTAGTTTTATCGAGGAAAAATTTCATGGGAGAATTTCAATATAGGACCTCGGTAGACAATTAATTAAAAAGTAGGACCAAAAGATTCTGAAATATCACTTTAGGTTCAAGGTCCTTAAGTGAAATTAAATTAATGTTGAAAAAGACAAAAAAGGGCCCACCCCCACATGGCATATCTGACACACTCTCTCTTCTGTCTGTCTCTCTCTCTCTCTCATATAGACCCCATTCATTTTCACACGAACAAGGAAAAGCTCATATGAACAAGGAAAATCTCATATGCACAAGCCTCAATAAAAAACAAAATATCCCTCTCACCTCTCTCTCCTCTGGCACTCTCTCTCTCTCTCTCTCTTTGTGACACGCTTTTCTCTCACACACACACCCCACTCATTTTCACACGAACAAGGAAAAGCTCATATGCACAAGCCACAACAAAAAACAAAATACTCCTCTCATCCTCTCTCTCCTCGGACACCCTCTCTCTCTCTGTCTGACACGCTTTTCTCTCTCTCACACACACACCCACTCATTTTCACACAAACAAGGAAAAACTCATATGAACAAGGAAAATCTCATATGCACAAGCCACAATAAAAAAACAAAATATTCCTCCCACCCTCTCTCTCCTCTGACACCCTCTCTCTCTATGACACGCTTTTCTCTCTCTCTCACACACACACCCCACTCATTTTCACACGAACAAGGAAAAGCTCATATGAACAAGGAAAATCTCATATGCACAAGCCACAATAAAAACAAAATATTCCTCTCACCCTTTCTCTCCTCTGACACCCTCTCTCTCTCTCTCTCTCTGACACGCTTTTCTCTCTCTCTCTCACACACACACACACACACCCCACTCATTTTCACACGAACAAGGAAAAGCTCATGTGAACAAGGAAAATCTCATATCCACAAGCCACAATAAAAAAAATTCCTCTCACCCTCTCTCTCCTCTAACACTTTCTCTCTCTGACACGTGGGGTCAATGTTGTCTTTTCTCCTCTCAATTTAATTTCAGTTTGCCCCTACAAGACTCAAGTGATATTTCAGAATCTTTTGGTCCTATTTTGAAATTATTTGGCTACCGCAGTCCTATATTGAAAATTTCCCAAAATTCATTAGATGAGGCAACTCAAGGTAGACAGGTAGATTCAGACTCTTATAATAAGGATTAGAGGGAGAACTTTTTTTGTTACCTAAACTTTTTCTCACATAAGTCAATATGTGTGTGTGTGCGTGTTTAACTTGAAGGCTTCCATATTTAGTTCTGCCATTATCTTGAATATTAAAATTCTTTTATTATAGTAGGATACTTGTACATAGAGGGAAAAAGGTTAATATAATGTTTGGTTTTTATTTGCTTTAATTTTTGTTTTAGTTCATAAAGTTTCGAACCAAATGTTTTGCTCCATCAAGTTTCATTCCATCAAGACCGTTAGTCCATGTAGTTCAATAAGGACTTAACGACTATTAAATTAGTTGACATGATACTAACATCGTTGTGACCAGATGACTAACAAACCGATATGACAAAATAAATTATAAGATTACAATTTAAAAAAATCATAATAATTAAAAAAACTCTTTCTCTCCCTTTGACAGATCTAGCATCATCGGTTAGGAGTGGGAATAGGTCTGGTGGCATAGGCTAATTTAAGCCTAGTCACTAAATAGGCCATGTATACTTAAAAGGTCATTTTTTTAATTGTTTTGTCTCTTTTTATAAGGTCTATTTAACTTTGTTTAAAAAATAAATGCATTTTCACACTATTATCCACTAATTAATTTCTCCTAGACACTCGCTTTCATTTTTTTCCCATCAATACTCTCTATATTACTCATTCATAAATAAAGACATTTTAAAAAAAAAATCCTACATATTTATTGCTTTAAACTTAATTTAACTACTTTTGAAAACTGTAATTCCATCAAAATGACATTATATATAGGGATGGGGGTAATACATTATGAGATTATTTTTATTTTAGATTTTAAGGTCAATGTGCAAATTTACCTTGAAAGTTTTGCTCAGAAGCTATTTTGTCCCCGGAATATTTTTTGGATTCAAAATTGCCGAGAAGTTCAAAAAGCACTAATATTTCTATATTCAGTTAAAAAATTAACATAAACTATCAAAATTCTGACACTGGCTATCAATATTTTAAGGGTAACATTGACGGTTAAAAAATTAATATTGACGGGGTAAAATTACTTCATTTAAATACTTTTATGTTGTCTATGAAAGAAAAGTCTTCATTGAATAGCAAAGAAAAGGAATCACCAATAACAACAACGACCGAATGGAGAGACTGCCGGTATCGTTGCTTACAGTGGACTATAGTCTTCATCACCGATGGAAGCTGTCGCATCCTTGGTAGGGTAGCTGCTTTTATATATATATATATATATATATATATATATATAAAGGATCAAAATGATATTAAAGGAGTATAAGGATTACATCAAGGTTTCCAAAGTAGGACATAAAGATGGCAACTGAAATAACACAAGGGAAATGGAAATGAAACAGTGATTTGAAAAGATGTCAAGTAAAAAAGGCAAGATCTCTCAGTTCAAGATGCCATTAGACTCTGAGTTCTGATTGACAAATGGTAATTTGCTTCTTTGTTGACCATAACATAACTCTAGGGAAGCATTGCGAGATATAAAGAAAGGACTGCTAATTATATACTTGAGAGTTGCTACAATGCCATAATGGGAGATGCCATTTTCCTAAGGCCCCAAATTTGCTAATCCCAGAATTCACCTACTTGCCTTTCCTTCCATGCATTGCCCCATCAGATTCATATTGGATGGAGATTATTGAAACAAATATGACTCAAAATAACTGAAACACACACACACACACAACCAACTCAATTTGACATCATTGGTAGGGACTAATCCGCGTGAGGATTCATCGATATAATCCATTGGCATATTGGCTAAATAAAAATCCCAAATAATACACACTAGCAACTAAATTGTGTGCCCATTGTAAAGAAGAAGAATACAGTATAAAAAGGTGAAACATGGGAAGAAATTTTGGTACCCTCTCCTTTCCTAAATATAGTACCTAGTTGACTATTTTGAAAAATCATAGAAAAGCTAAATAAGTTATTTATAAATTCATTTACTCAAATTTTTTCTCTAAACTAGTTTATTTTATTTATAAAGTAACACATAATCTAAAAATACACAACATACATATAATTGAGTGGCTTATTTAACTTCCTTAACTCCTCAAAAAAAAAGTCAACTGGATCATATATTTAAGAACAGAGGAAGTAATAAATATTAGCATTCCTCAAATTTGAATACTGTCAAGTAGTACAAGGCTTTCCTCATAATATAGCATTCTTCATTTTTTTAACATTCATCAAATAAAGTGGCATAATTGTTTTGTATTTTGTGTTTTAAATATTAAGTTCTTCTTAACCTTGTAATTTATGTTATCATTAATTGCAATTTTCATAATGATGTCTAGGAACTTCCTTTTGGAGCGGGGTTGAAGTTGAGTTCCATTCGCAAAAGGTGTTTATGAACTAAGAGAGTATCAATGTCAAGAGGGTATACATCGTTTTGCATAATTAGGTTAGCAAACGAACAATAGATACATTAGTATAATTATGTTGTGTTAATTTGCATTGTGCAAAGTGTTGACATTAAATAGACATAATGATAACATGATAGTAAAATCCAGGACACCATGCTTGTTTGCTGATATTAGCAATTTCACTTACTTTCCCCCTTTCTTCTAAAGTGACAGCATATTCTGTGTGGTTTCTGTTCCAAATACCATTCCGCAAGCTTCATGAGTATGAATTTGCATCCACTCAGTCACACCAAACTTTCCATTTTCTTTAGTTTACCATAAAAAATTTAGTTCACACTTCTAGTGATGAATGCATTTGAACCGGGGGAAAAAAATAAAAGGGGTCTGGAAAATGCACTGTTCTGGAGGTCTTCATCTTCATTTCAGGAACCATTGGCATATTGGCTAAATAAAAATCCCAAATGCTGCACACATTAGCAACTAAATTGGCTACCCATTTGTTAAAGGGAAAACTTTAAAAAATAGGTCAAATGGGACTTCTGGAAAATGCACTGTTCTTGGGATCTTCATCTTTTTCAAGAAAAACTTCCAAACTTTGGAATCAACATCGCGCCATCATAGGAAATGAAACATACCTGACCATTTTCCTTAGGCAAATCAGACAATTTAGATATTCGTCTTCCTTCCATGCATTATCCCATTAGATTCATTAATATTGGGGATTTAGTCTTTGATGCAAAGATGATCAAAACAACTAAAAAGATTATACATATACACATGAACCAACAAGCAACTCAACCTGACATCAGTGGTATCGACTAATAAGTGCATAGATACATTTCAACCAAAAAAAAAAAAAAAAAATACTTAAATAGAGTACGTACTTAATGTAAGAGTGGATCAAAGCCATTCAGTACCTTTAAAACCATTGGCATATTGGCAAAATAAAAGTGCTAAATAACCAACAACTAAGCAAGTAAATTATATAAAACTGAGCAACTACAAATTATAAACGGTAAAATAAGACAAGGAACATTTGCTGTTAAATACCAGTAGCATTCTTCAAACATGGATGTTGTCAAGTAATGCAAGGCTTTCCACATATTCGAAAATCTCAGGATTATAACGACTTTGTGGGATTGGGATATCAAACATGTTGAATTCATTAGTAGTGAGATTGCAAAAAGCTACCCTTTCTTCATAATCCTCCTCTTCACTGTCGCTTAGGAGGTCTTCAGGTAATTCTTCAACAGTGCAAACAATCTCATTCCTCCAAATAATCTCCGGACGAAGGATAAACCTGTATGGATTAGGTCTGCTGGTATATATTTTAGTCCAACACCATCTCTCCCTGGATGGATTTGTACATTCCTCCAACACCCACAAATCAATCCTATATGATTCAGAATTTTCATTCCCAAGAGGGGAAAACATGGCTAGTTTGTTCTTATAGCTAGTAAGCGTATGGTAACATGATTCATGAGTGGGAGTCATAGGAAATGGTATCAATGTGAACACTTCATTTACTATATCATATGAAACTAACAAATTAGTATCACTTATACTGCCCTCCTCCACCTTACTTCCAAACCAAAAGATGGCACCAATAGAAGTGAAATTACTGCAACTCGACACATGTAAACCCTCTAAGTTCCCAAGCTCAACTTTTCTCCATAACCCTGTCCCTAATTCAAAAACCTCCCCTTGAACAACCAAATCATCAGACCTAAAAAGTTTCACAATTCTATAATCATTAACTATTGGGCTGAAACCAAATCCTACAGAGAAATCATCACAACTGTTAAGAGATTTGGGCAATAGCCTAACCACTCTAATAGAGGGATTCCACAACCATATGGAATGGTGACGTGGACCAAAGAATTCAACACAAAGCAAGCCATTACTGGAATAGACAGAGCTTATGAAAGAGGGATCAATGTCATTGTCATGTGGATCTCGAAATTCAAGGAATCGCATGTCACGATTGAACAAAGATAAGCGCCATGGCCTATATCCAGAGATAACCCAATCAACAACAAGCAAAGGGTTTTGCGTGGAATGGCGGAGGTGTTCGGAAATGAAAGATGGGGTTTTGAACAGATTCTTCCAAAACTTACAAACACATTGAAATCGGATTAGGGATTTTACCGGAAGCCGTACAAGAATGTTTGTGATGATTTCTTGGGGAAGACATGGTAACTTCTTCGTCATTACTTTACGCTTCATGGTGTTCAGTTGAAATGAAGGAATCTGGAAGTGCGGCTTGCAACCAAAGAGGACTATTAGGGTTATAGTGCGTGGTTCTCCATCACCATTAGTGGCTGCTCAAATGTACTAACAAAGAGAAAAGGCAGAATAATGGAGAAGAAAAGGAAAGTGAGCGCAAGGTGAGACTAGGTAGTAGGGAGTACTTTCTCACTCTCTCTACTGACATCAACCACTCCCTACTCGGATTTAAGAGGGTTATTATATTTTTAATACCCTTTTTCTTTTACTTTACTTTGAAAAGGGTATTTTATCCTGTTTTTTTCTAACATAATTAGCTTCATTTAATATAAAACGATGATTCAACAAATTTAGACGGCAATTCCATAATTAAATGTGAAAAAAATATGGCTAAATTATATGATTGATTTTACTAAGAATTAGAAGTTGAGTGCCTGTTTGGATACAGCTTTTGAAACTTAAGTTTGGGCCAAAATTTAGGTTTCAAAATCACACAGACAAAAGCCTCAACTTTTCCAAAATAACTTTTAACTGTCAAAACTTAAGTTTCAGTTAAGTCAGACAGACACTTACAACTTTTTCATATTAGCTTTTTAGCCTGAAAATCTAGGTTTGGGGCCGAAAACCTAGGTATTACCAGAGGCTGTTTTTTCTACAATTTCAAAAGCTATTTTCCGGAATCTATTCTCTAAAAGCACTTATCAGCTTTTTTTCTCAGAAGCTATTCTTCAAAAATTAATCCAACAGGCCCTAAACTTATTTTGTCAGAACTACATAATAATTAACAAAAAATATTAAAAGTACACTTTTCAAAAATGAACAAAAGGAAACTTGGTGCAAATATAAATGATCAAATGTATACTGTAGCCAAATAATTTCTTAAAAAAGGGTATAGGTGTAAATTAGAAAAAAAGTGTTTCCCTATGCATATCAATCATAACAATGTTTTGGAATCTGCAAAAGTAATCATAAACTTTTTAAAACAGGGCAAAAATAGTAAGAACGTTAATTAGGTGAAACCTTTGTTGATCGAGTGAGAGGGAAGAAAAACAACGGGCGTTTCACCCAATTAACAATTTTACTATTTTTCCCTGTTTCAAAAAGCTCATGCCACTTTCACACCTCTCAAAACATTATTATGATTGGTGCACATATCAAAGCCTTTTATTACAAAATTTACACATTTATCCTTTATTATATTTATATATATACTCCTTCTAGTCTTAAATATAAGACCACTTTGACTTTTTTGTGGAGATTAAGGAAGTCAAATAGACCACTTAATTTTAATGTATCTTACATGTAATTGTATTATACGATAGTTTATAAGGTAAACTAGTTTTGAGGAAAAAAATATAACTATAGACATTTTAAAGTGATTAATTTTGCATCCTTAATTACTTCAAAAAAAGTCAAAGCGATCTTATAATTAGGACCGAATGGAGTACTTCCTTTGTAAATGGTAATTTGCACACAAAAAAGTGATTCCGATAGCAAGTATCTAAACACTCTCATTTTATCAAAAGCTTTTTTGTTTCAAAAAAGTTATTCTACTCAAAATATATTATCTAAAAGCACTTTTACAGCTTTTTTCTCAGAAACTATTCTCCAAAAGCTAATCCAAATATGCTCTTGATATCTCCACCATTAGATTTACTCTTAATGGTTGAGATCTAATAAAATGTAAAAATGTATCTGTTACTAAAAATAGGGTCTATTTGACTTTTTTAGAGAGTTTTAAGAAAGCTAAATAAGTTAGTTAAAAATTGATTTATCTGAATTTTTTATCTAAACGAAGTTATTTGACTTATAAGCTAACATATAATCTAATAATATAAAAAACACATTATGATTAAGTGTCTCATTTAGCTTCTTTAATTTCCTCAAAAAAAGTCAATTCGATCTTATATTTAAGAATATGAAAGTATTATAATACTAAATAAGTAAATAATAATAAAAATCTGCAATGCTAAATTTGAATTATTTACATCCCAACTATTGAAAGTAAATCCATGATGGAGATGCTAAGTATAGAGAAAGTGAAGAGGGAATTTAATAGAGATATTCTGGAAGGGAAGGTTTGGAAGGGACAATGAAAAAGTTTTAGTAACCCAAACAAGGGAAGGGACTCCCTTCCCCCAGAATCCCCTCGATAGCAAGGTAAGGGAATTACATTACTAAAACTATGATATGTTTTACTCATTTAATCTTATTTATAAGTCACCTCTAGCATATTTCACACAGACCAAGAAAAATCTTAAATCTCATTAACTTTCCATTAAAATCCAACAAATTTCCAACTTTATCTATATTTAATATCCACTATATCACATGAAAATAAAGTCAACACATCATAAATAAGGACAGGTCCGAAAACTATTAGGTTCTATAAATTAAATGTCTTGTAATGTGATTTCCATTTAGTACTAAGTTCATAATAGTGTAGGTTATAAAGATTCTAAAGGTTAATTGAGAATACTAAATTGTATGAAGTATATTGCATGTGATTAAGAATTGGTAGTGTTCTTGAATGAATTGAGTTGTTCTTAAGATTTTGTAATAAAGAGAAAATATAACGATGTATGTAGGTGCGCGCGCGCATAAATGGTTGATTTGATAATTGAGTAAATGGTGGTTTAATTAGGAATTATGACTAAAGTACTTGTTGGAAATGGGAATAGTATGATAAGACATCCTAGTTGTATCAAAGTTTAGTTTAGAATTTGAAGGCTCTTTATGGGTGATTGTTGAAATGAATTCCACATGGAGTAGAGGGATTAGTTTAATATTTAGGTGTGAATTAGTTGATAAGGGTAGCTTGGTAATTTAATTTTGGGTAATTATTTTAAAACCAGTTAAGGGATATACTTGTGTGAACATTTGAAGTTTGAATTTGGAAATGGTCTTAAGCCTTGCAATATTTAAACGGTGGAGTATGATTTAGGTTGTGACAATTGAATTTATCTAGATAAGTATTGGATTATATAACTAAAAGATTTGATGCTTCGATTGAGGATCTTAAAGTTTATGCATGGGCTGTTAAGTTGGAATTTATAAATTCCTAGACGTTTGAATTTATTTTTGTGCCTGATTTTATGTCTAATTGCCCTGTATTTGTAATAGTAGAAAGTAATGATAGAATTAGAAACTAAATTTAAGTATGGTTTGGTTGTTGGACTGGATTTAATAAATTAAAACCTCTATTCTATTTTCGTTCTCTTAAACAACATTTTCAGTGACAACAGTGAATCAATTGTAAGCTATGATCTTGATAAGATTAAAGTTAAACTGTACAAAAATAAGGAATTAATATATGATAAAAGATGATAATGGTTAATAGATTAATTATGGTTAAGTCATTGTGATTTTTATATTTAATTTCGGAAAAGATAATAATGAGAATTAGGATAACTAATTGAAATGAATTATCTTAAGTGGCCTTTTAATTTTAAAAAGGGTCAAAATATTTAAAGTAAAACCTACTTATATAAGATATAAAGAATGGGATAGTATTAAGTATATTAGGACCCGAGAGAGACGCTAAATAAGTATATAGAAGTTTAGGTATTGAATTATTGTTTATATTAAATCTCAATAGGTCTTGAAAGTAACATAAGCTGAAAAGGTCAGTGGAAAGGAAAGGAGCAGATAAGAACTAAGCTTAGAGTTCAGGTAGCAGTTTATTTCATTTCACTCAAATTGCATGTATAATTTTGTACTATCTGTTGCAAGCTTACATTATACGTGAAGGTGTAAACCTTGTTAATTCCTGCATAAAAATTTATGGAGTACTCCAGGCTTAGGGGGTTCGCTACCCCTTCGCCAAACTAGTTGGTTATAGCTTTAAATGCTATAACGAGAAGTCCTGCAGGTAGAACCTCCACTAGTTAACGAATATATTGTTATCAGTGGCTGGTAGAAGATGTAGCGCAAGAAGTATGTATAAGTGTATTATTTGAAAAGGTTTATAAAATGTATACATGGCAATGCATGCATGAAATTTACAGTTAATGACATAAACTGCATTGAACTTCTGTTTTACAGAGAAGCTGATAGATAGTGAGATGGTTGAGATAAGGCAGGAGTGCTGGAAGAAGATTAGATGAAGAATTTAAGATTATGTCATAAAAAGGAAGGTTATTTGTATATGATGTAAATTTTGAATTATTAAATTAATAATAGAAAGCATAGAAAATATAATTGTATAAATTTTTAGAGGGATTTAAATTTCCTAAGTATTACGAATTAAGAATAGCTACCTTAGAATGGTTAGTGTACTTTTAATTGTTTTATTAACCACTTTATTTTATAAAGTGTTTTAAGTTATTTCAATTTGTCGGAAGAGCCCATTCCAACTGACAGATAGTTGGTTTAATGTTTTAAAAGAAAAAGTTTTAAATTTTCCGTATTTTTGGGCTTCTAACATTGAAAAATGGTTATAATTCAATTAAAATTGCTATTATATAATAGAAAATTTTAGGTGTTACAGTAAACTTGTACGGTTGTATGAAATATTTAATGACATTGCTTATATATAAGATCAAATAAAACATTCTCTCTTTTTCCTATAAATAGGACCAGATGAATATTTTACTAAGAAATTGTTTTCTCAAACTTGGGTCTTTAAAAGCCCCAAATACAAATGCTTCTCAAACATTTTTATTGACTTCTACAATCTTTGAAAATGTCTTTCTCAAAGAAAGTATATTTTTCCATCAAACTTTGATTGGCCTTTATGGTTGCACACATTGTACTTTTTAAGCATATATGCTCGATATTTTTAAAATTGAAATAGGGGCTAACGAAATTCCCTAAGGCCTGCTATTTTTTTAATAATAATAATAATCTTTCTATTGATTTTATAAGGCTAAAGGTGCAGATTTGGTAAAGAACTATTGAACCATGTGCATTGAACATATAAAAGTTTTGTGAGGTGTAAATGAGTTAATGCTAAATTAAAAAAATTGTAAATTTTATAATGCTATTAAATCAGCCTAAACTGCTTTAAATATTTACTCTGAAATTTGTGGGCCCCACTTTCCCAAATATGTAACGTTGTTTAGGAGGAGTATATTATCAAATTTATAACATTTTTAAATAATTATTAACCCATTTACACCTCACAAACCTTTTTTTTTCAGCGCACTTGAAGCAATAATTCGTTACTAAATCTGCACCTTTATTTTTTTTTTTATAATATACTTTACAATATAAGAAGGAAAAGTGAAATCAATGGAAATTGGTGTTTCGCTATGGAAAACTTTGAAGTTGATGGCTATTTTTCACTCGATAAATGTGTCATTTTGTGCATTGGATTAATGGAAACCTAATGCGTTTTAGTGGGAAAGCGATAATTTCTCTTTAAAAAATCCTTCATAAACGCAGAAGCAGCAGGAGAGATAACACTATAGTTCAGTGGGGGGGACAAAATTTAATACCATCCATATCTTATTTGTGGCATGACAATGCATGTGCTTTTTTAATTATTTTGATTGTTCAAGTGTCTTTAGACCGACTGGTAAAAAAAGTGTCTTTTTTTTTTTTGGACTGAGTAAAAAAGTGTCATTTAGACCATGATTCTATAGCTCATACATCCGTGTCATTTATCTATGTTGTCCCAAGGTGATTTAACAGACAATTGTCTTTTATCTTATAGAATATGTAAAGTTACATATGTTGTTATTATACGGTTTTTATTGGGGTTTGACAGAAATTTAGTAAACTTAATTTAACATATTGCAGATATATTCATCATTAACTTTGGGCTACCTCACTATATATTTCCTCATTTTCAAACATTCATCAAATAAAGTGGCACGTTGTTTTGTATTTTGTGTTCTAAATATTATGTTCTCCTTACTTAACCTTATAAATGATGTTATTTTGAATTGCATTTATTATAATGATGTCTAGGAACTTCCTTTTGGAGTGGGGTTGACGTTGAGTCCCATTCGCAAAAAGTGTTTTTGAACTACGAGAGTACCAATGTCAATAGGGTATGATACACTTTGCAGATGATTGAATATTACATTGTAATTAGGTTAGCAAATGAATAGATACATCAGTATAATTAAGTTCTGTTAATTTGCATTGTGCAAAGTGTTGACATTTACTGGAAAGAATGATAACATGAAGGTAAAATCGAGGACACCTTTTGCTTGTTTGCTGAAATTAGCAGTTTCACTTATTTTCCCCCTCTTTCTTCTAAAGTGACAGCATATTCTGTGTTTGTTTCTTTCCACAGTACATACCATTAGGCAAGCTTCATGAGTGTGAATTTGCATCTACTCACAATCACACCAAACTTTCCATTTTTTTGGTTTACCATCAAAATTTTAGTTCAAACTTCTAGTGATGAATGCATTTGAATCCCAAAAAGGAAAATAAAAGCATGGGGTCTGGAAAATGCACTGTTCTGGATGTTTCAGCATCTTTTCAAGAACTATTGGTATATTGGCTAAATAAAAATCCTAAATAATCCACATATTAGCAACTAAATTGTCTACCTATTTGTTAAAAGGGAAATTTAAAAAAATTGGTCAAATGGGACTTCTGGAAAATGCACTGTTCTTGGGCTCTTCATCTTTTCAAGAAAAACTTCCAAAGTTTGGAATCAACATTATGTCATCATGGGAAAATGCAAAATACCTCACCATTTTCCTTAGAAGGTCTCAATCAAGCAAATCTTACAATTCAGCTGTTCGTCATCCTTATATGCATTATCCCATAATATTCATTAATATTGGAGATTGAGTCTTTGATGCAAACACGATTAAAACAACTAAAAAATATACACATACACATAACACACCAACTAGCAACTCAATCTGACATCAGTGGTAGGGACTAATAAGTGCATGGATTCATTTATACCAAAAAAAATAAATAAATAGAGTAAATACTAAATGTAAGAGTGGGTCCACGCCATTCAGTACTTTAAAAACCATTGGCATATCGGCAAAATAAAAGTCCCAAATAACCCACAAACTAGCAAGTAAATTATATAAAACTGAGCAACAGTAAATTATAAACGGTAAAATAAGACAAGGAACATTTGCTGTTAAATGCTAGTAGCATTTTTCAAATATGGATGTTGTCAAGTAATACAAGGCTTTCCACATATTCAAAAATCTCAGGACTGTACCGACGTTCTAAGATTGGGATATCAACCATGTTGAATTCACAAGTAGTGAGATTGCAAAAAGCAACTTTTTCTCCATGATCCTCCTCTTCACCTTCGAGACGGAGGTGTTCAGGTAATGCTTCCACAGTGCAAACAATTTCATTTCTCCAAATTATCTCGGGACAAAGGATAAACCTGTATGGGTTTGGTCTGCTAGAAAATATTTTAGCCCAACTCCATCTCTCCCTGGATGGATCTGTACACTCCTCCAACACCCACAAATCAATCCTATATGATTCAGAATTTTCAATCCCAAGAGGGGAAAACATAGCTAGTTTGTTCTCATAGCTAGTAAGCGTAATGTAACATGATTCACGAGCAGAAGTCAAAGTAGGAAATGGTATCACTGTGAACTCTTCATTTACTATATCAAATGAAACTATCAAGTCAATAAGACCTATCTTGCCCTCCTCCACCTTACGTCCAAACCAAAAGATAGCCCCAATACAATTGAAATTGCTGCAACTTAAAACATGTACACCCTCTAAGTTCCCAAGCTCAACTTTTCTCCATAAATCTGTCCTTAAGGCATAAACTTCCCCTTGAACAACCAAATGATCAGACATAAAAAGTTTCACAATATTATAATCATTAACTATTGGGCTGAAGCCAAATCCTACAGAGAAATTCTCAAATTCATAACTGTTAAGAGATTCAGGCAATTGTCTGACCACTCTAATAGAGGGATTCCACAACCATATGGAATGGTGAGATTGACCAATGAGTTCCACACAAAGCAAACCATTACTGGAATAGACCCATCCTTCAATTGAGGGATCAAAGATATGTGGGCTCTGAAATTCAAGGAATTGCATCTCACGACTGAACATACTTAAATGCCATGGATTACATCCAGAGATAGCCCAATTAACAACAAGTAAAGGGTTCTGCTGTGTGGAATGGCAGAGGTGTTCGGATATGAAGGAAGTGGTTTTGAAAAGATTCTTCCAATCCTTACAAACACATTGAAATCGGACTAGGGATTTTACTGGAAGTCTTACAAGAATATTTGTGATAACTTCTTGGGGAAGACATGGTGGCTCGTTCTCCATTAAAACAAGGCTTTCCACATATTCAAAAATCTCTGGACTATATCGACGTTCTGGGATTGGGATATTAAACATGTTGAATTCATTAGTAGTGAGATTGCAAAAAGCAACTTTTTCTCCATGATCCTCCTCTTCACCTTCAAGAAGGAGGTGTTCAGGTAATGCTTCCACAGTGCAAACAATTTCATTTCTCCAAATGATCTCGGGACAAAGGATACACCTGTATGGATTTGGTTTGCTAGAATATATTTTAGCCCAACTCCATCTCTCCCTGGATGGATCTGTACACTCCTCCAGCACCCACAAATCGATCCTATATGATTCAGAATTTTCAATCCCAAGAGGGGAAAACATAGCTAGTTTGTTCTCATAGCTAGTAAGAGTAATGTAACATGATTCACGAGCAGAAGTCAAAGTAGGAAACGGTATAACTGTGAACACTTCATTTGCCATATCAAATGAAACTATCAAATCAATAAGACCTACCTTGCCCTCCTCCACCTTACGTCCAAACCAAAAGATAGCCCCAATACAATTGAAATTGCTGCATCTCGAAACATGTACACCCTCTAAGTTCCCAAGCTCAACTTTTCTCCATAACCCTGTCCTTAAGGCATACACTTCCCCTTTAACAACCAAATGATCAGACATAAAAAGTTTTACAATATTATAATCATTCACTTTTGGGCTGAAGCCAAATCCTACGGAGAAATTATCAAATTCATCATTATAAAGAGATTCGGGCAAAAGTCTAACCACTCTAATAGAGGGATTCCACAACCATATAGAATGGTGAGATCTACCAATGAGTTCCACACAAAGCAAGCCATTAGTGGAATACACCCACCCTTCAATTGAGGGATCAATGCCATGTGGGTTCTGAAATTCAAGGAATTGCATGTCACGATTGAACAAAGATAAGCGCCATGGATCACATTCAGAGATAGCCCAATCAACAACAAGCAAAGGGTTTTGCTGAGTGGAATGGTGGAGGTGTTCGGAAATGAAAGATGGGGTTTTGAAGAGATTATTCCAATATTTACAAACACATAGAAATCGGATTAGGGATTTTACCGGAAGCCGTACAAGAATGTGTGTGATGATTTCTTGGGGAAGACACGGTGACTCCTTCATTCCTTTATGCTTCATGGTGCTCGGCTATAATGAAGGAATCCAGAAGTACGGCTTGCAACCAAAGAGGACTATTAGCATTAGAGTGAGTGGTTCTCCATTAATGGCTGCTCAAATTCACTAACAATGAGAAAAGGAGAGAAGGAGAAGATGGTGATCGGTGATGAAGGAGAAACACAAGAAGGCTAATGAAATTCCCCCATAGGGCTGCTACTCTTTTTTATTTCTCTCCTTTATTGACTTTTTTTTTTATTTTTTTTATAATACTACTCTACAATAAGAAGGAAAAGTGAAGTCAATGGATTTGACAAAAAAAAAAAAAAAAAAAGTCAATGGAAATTGGGTAAAGGTGAAAAAATGTTCGTTGTAGTTTTGTTTTTTTTTAACCTTGGTCTATGTAGTTTGGTGTAAGGTAACACCGTGAAGGTTTTTTTTTAGAAGTGCCCACATAGTTGCCAAATTAAGTCAAAAGTGCACATGCTGTTAATATACACTAACGTCGTTAATTTTTTCAAAGTTAAGGAAAATAAAAGGTATAAAAATACCCATGAAATTTGGTCCGAAGTGCACGCAATACAACGTATTTTTTTTGGCCTAAAAGTGCTGACATAGTTACTAAAACGGTTCCCTCAGTACCTATGTCATTACTTTACACATGGTAGACAGTCATAAGAGTATATAATAAACTCTTAACCTCATAGAAATTTAGAGAAACAAAGTATAAAGATTCGAAATCTTAGGTAAATACTTGTAGTTCAAATTTTTCTCTGTAATTTCATGCTTTCCAATCTTCCTTCATCAATGGATATATATAGGCCTTTGATAATGCGTATGAATATTGTGCAAAATTTGTCTAAGATTTCAATACTCTGTTTCTTTCCTATCTGTTTTTTAAAATTGCTTTTGAATTTAAACTTTTGAAAAATATTTTATTGAAATACAAAATTCACACACATTCTTATGTATTTCTCCTACCTAAAATGTGTAAAGTAACAACATAGGCACTAAAAGAATCATTTTGGTAACTACATGAGCACTTTTGGGGAAAAACTTCATGGTGTTAAGTGCACTTCGAACCAAATTTTATATGTATTTTTGTACCTTTAATTTTCCCTAACTTTGAAAAACTTAACGTCATTAGTGTATATTGACGGTATTGGCACTTTTGACCCATTTTGGTAACTACGTGGGTACTTTTGGGCCTAAAAAACTTCACGGTGTTGTGTGCACTTTGAATTAAAGTATGTAGGTATTTTTACACCTTCACCCCTGAAAATTGGTGTTTCGCTGTGGAAAACTTTGAAGCAAATGACTATCTTTTACTCTATCATCATCTCGATTTTTGCATTGGATTAAAGGAAACCTAGTGTGTTTCAGTGAGAAAGTGATCATTGCTCTTATAAAAAGTCCTTCATAAACATAGAAGATGCAGGAGGAGGAGCGAATAACACTATAGTTCAAAGGGGGTGCCAATTAATACGTAGAGTTGGTAATTTGGGTCGGTTCCAGCCCTTTTAGGCCCTGGCCCTTGGAGGGCCGGGCTTTGATTTTGGAGGCTTCAAAAGGGAATCGGGCTTAACGGGATGGCCCTGTAGGGCCGAGTGTAATATTTACTACCTAATTATACTTTTGAATATACCTTAAATTACCATTTAACAATTACAAAATTATTTATTGACTAATTATGTTAGAAAAAGAAATTTACTAATACAAATACTAACATAGTTAGAAAAAGGTTTTTCGTCATTGGAATAAAAATACCAGTTAGATACCCTAACCATGAGAGAAAATTGATTTCTAATATTAAAACTTTAAAAGGCTATCATGGTTAGAAAAGAGTTTAACATAATATAATAGAAGATTATCCATGTTAGAAAAGAATTTCTCTAATACAACAATGGCTAACATGGATAAATAAAGCCAACCTACCACCTGACTAATCAACCCATTCACAAACACCCAATAATATAATTGACCATTAAACACTTTTACGAACAATATCTAAAACCATTATAATTTCAAATCTATCAGCCATTCAACGTCCTCAAAATATGCAAAAAAACCCAATAGTTCATAATAATATCAAAATAGTCGAAACACCACTAAAATTTGGACCGGTCTCTCAAAAAGGAATTAACATCAAATTGCCAAAAGAAATATTCTAAAACAAATTCTCAATTTGGAAATAAAGAAGTAAAACGTGGAAAAATGAGCGGAACCAAAACAAATGATATGAATCCCTATTTGTGGCAATATCTTCCGTCAAACCAGGCCAGAACTCACTAGCTTAGTGAGACGGTCCCAGATCCTTCCCTTGGTTTCCTACTACGTTGTTAGGACCTGTAAAAATAAGATAAAGGGTGGGTAGACCCAGGTAACCACTAACTGCTCGCCTACGTGCGGTGTGTGCTAGCAAGGTGTTCAGTGGAGTATTACTAAGTATAATTGAATTGGAAACATGAAGCAGTTACCATTTAGATGCATAACAATATCATAACATATATTCTCACATAAATTAATGTCATGAAACAATTCCTCATAATCACACATAAAATCATATATTCACATTCAAATATCGCAATCCAATACATAGATAAATAAAACCAAACAAATCAATAACACCGTTATTATAGGGTCCAGTAGGGACTCACAATCCTCGCCTGAGACCGGGGGCGTTCTCCCCAATTCGTCTTTCTATTTTATGTTACTTCGTCCTTATGGGCCTACAAGGAACCTCATCGCGCGATGGCATTATTATTTATTTATTCGGTGTTCACACAATCAGCACAACACGTCATAAATGTACCCATCCAACATATGGCATAAAGTCCAGTCCATAAATTCTCAGATTTCAATCATGCAGATATATTTAATAAATACTATAAATTTCCAAAACATACAAGTTCACACCTTCATGCCATTTAAAAATACATACTCCACTAAACAGGTTATATTATAAAATAAGCTTCCAAAATTCATGTCCATCAAGACTATAGCCAATCACAAAATTATAAGTTTCAAATACTCACTAACCCACACACACACACACAAACAAACAGAAGTAGTTACCTCATTGAAGTTAAACCACTAGTTACCGTAGACGCGCCCCCGTGCTTAATGTCAAGCAAAATCAGAGTCTACAATTAATATTATATACACGCACCTAATTAGTGACTAATCAAATACTACCATTCATAATTTAGGGAATTAATCCTACAATGCTCCTAATGCTACGTTACGTAACAAATTGTACTTACACGGCTAGATTAAGTTTATTTTAACCCATATCTATCCTATTCCCCATAAGCATCCACCATGCTACAAGTTATGACGATCTCATATCTAAATATATTTACATTTGAATGAAGGCTTGGAATTATGATTTAAAAATTGCCAACCATTACAATTTTTCATACGAATAAAAATAAATAAATTCTATTTAACTTTTGAAACTATTAATATAACCCAACACTTATGCCATTCATCAACCTATCTCAATTCCTGGTCAATTAATCCCCAATTAACTAAATTCTTAATCCTAATCCCTCAAGACAAGAGCTCAAGAAAAATAATCAATTAGTCCCAATTAAAACTTTATTATTAATATTAATTAATTAGCCCCTAATAAAACCTGCAGTCTCACAACCAACTCTAAATCAATCCTAAACAATTTAGTAATTAATTATCCCTTCTCATTAGAAACATATTCAGTCCATATTTCATTCCATACGTGTTTAGCTAGTGAACACAATAACTTGTTTTCCTAATGAAAAATCAGAAACAAGAGTTGGTGTTTGGAAACCAACATCACATGTTTGCTTAGAGGAGTGAAAAGCTCCATGATAATATATGCTAATTGTTTGGAAATCAAAACAAGAGGAATGAAGAGCTTGTTTACCTATTGAGAAACTAGAGAAGAGCCAAAAAGCTAAAGAGGTTCAAAGTTGGCGGTTGAAGACAAGCAAAAACAGAAGGAAGAGGCGGGAAGCAGCGGCGGCGGACGGACTCCTCTCTTGCTCTCCTTTCCTTCGACCAGAACAGAGGAGGAGGAAGAAGAAGACATTCTCTCTCTGCCTTCCCTCTCACTCCCTCTCTCCCTCTCTCTCGCTGGTGACTGGAGCTCGAAGAACGGCAGCAGCGGTGACGGTGCAGCTGCTGTGTATGTGTGTGAGTGTGAGTGACAGTACACTTTGAGGAAGAAGGGACACACGGAACGAATGAACAGCCGAGTGTATGTGTGTGTGTGTCGCGAGGAAGAAGAAGACAAAGTGTGGTGTGTGTGTGCAGTGGCGTCGCGAGGAAGAAGAAGGGAGAGGTGTGGTGTGTGTTCGTGCGCGGCGCTCTGTGTGCATGAGGAAGAAAAAGGAATGTGAAGTGTATATATATATATATATAAAAGGGGAATATTAGGGTTGTTAGGTGGAGAAAAATTACTAAAGTGCCCTAATTTTTAAAATAGTTTACAATAAGGCCTAACAGATTATATTATTTTCCTGAAATTCATCCTTATGTTAGATTAGGAATTTTATTTCCCCTAAAGTTCCTTCAAGATTTAAAAATAATTTCCCTAATTTTGTAAATTAGAAATAAATACCCAATCATTCCTTCTTAATTTATATTGGAAATCAGTTTTAAAATCCTCCAAAAATACCTTAAACTTGTGAATTTGTTTATAAAACTAATGTATTTTTCTAGAGATACCTGAGAACTTTAAATGACTCCTTATTACCTCTTTCCTAAATTTGGGAATTATACACATTTATTAGTAATTTAAAATTCAGAATGTTACACCGAGGGTTTCAAAGGGCCGGCCCTTTAAGCTTGTCACATATATAAATTTTTTTTTAAAAAAAGTTAACAACTACAAAATAGAACAATTAATTAAAGGTAAAAAACTGTAATACATAATTCCCAATATTTATCATTGTTTGATAATTTCTTAGTGAGTGACTTATTTATAAATATGGACAATATTTATTAACATAATTAATTATATATAAACATATATTTTGTGTGACTTATTTAAATATATGGACAATATTTATTATTGCTTCATAATTTCTTAGTGTTTGTTGCTTGTTGGTGTTTGTATTGTAAATTAAAATTGATATTTATGTTAACGATAAGGATTTTTTTTGCTTTAATTTTTTTCTATACAAAAATATTAAAAATAATGTATATATACTAATCAGGTCGAGCCGGCCCTGAGCCCGACCATTCACGGGCCGGGCTTTGAAAAATAGGGATATTTGCACTACCCGGGCTTTTTGGGCTGGCCCTAATTCACAGCTCTATTAATATGTTCCATATCTTATTGTCACATGACAATGCATTTCATTTTTTTATTTAATTCTATTGGTTCAGCTAGTGAAAGGGTTGGACATTGGACTTGTTCGGCTTTTAGCATATCCGCAAATGCACAGGTCGTCAAAAATAGTATAGAAAATGTTGTCTTTCCAACAAGGACTAAGACAAAAGTGGATTAATTATCGCAATTATATTATCAATTAGGTTGAGTGAGAATTTTTGCATTTTAAATTTTAAAAGTACCTAAAATAAAAATAACTTGATAAAAACTAAATTAAAACTTTAATTCAAGCCAAGAGCATTCTAGGCTAATTTATCCACTTTGTATTTCATGATGTTTGATTGACCCTCCTCTAATGACAATTAATGAATACTAAGTTGATGTTTGAAATTATATCCATTTGAATGACTCTCTCAACCTTACCCAAACCTTAATTAACACTAATATGCATAATCTCTTACTACATATTATGTTAACTAGTCTTTATAAACAACCCACTTCCATTTCATAAAGCTTGGTTAATGAATATCTCTATTTCACTAACACACTTCCAATTCTAAATTAGATTTTCAAAACAAGTTTGAATTTAATCTAGTTCTCTATCTAATTAATGCTCTCTTAAACCACTAATCAAGTAAACAATCCAAATATTGGCCATCCATTTAGAAAACAATAAGCACAAATTAAACCCACAACATAACAGTCATTAATTAGCAAAAGAAAAATAGGTTCAAGCATCAATTCATATAAAACTTCAAAATAAACTAGAACAAATTAACTAACTACTCATATTAAAACTAGAATCATCCAGCAGCAACAACCATAAATTCAAAGTCAAAGAATAAAATTTGAAGGAATAAGAAACAGAAAAAGAAATTGTGCAAGGAACTCCCCAAAAATATGTTCTTCCTCCCCTTCCTTCTCCTTTAATTCAGCTACCTTCTCTTCTCACTACTGCGCGAACTTCAACCAAGCAGGTCAGTAGTGGCGGATTTGCAGTGCCGATAATGACGCCTCCGGATTTCGATCAACCACCTCCACAGTCCTCTCGTACTCCCGTGGAGATAATGAACCAGACCTCACGCTTCTCCTCTCTCTCTCAGAGTAGAAGACGATGTGGGTGAAGAAACTGACGCCTTCCTTTTGATTCTAACTTCTAAGAAGCCATTCATTGCAAAACGCAGCGTATGTGATGCGAGGAAGGAAGCAAATAACATAACATTGAAATAAATAAGACAAAGAAGTAATATAAAAATATTAAGGACCATAATCATGATAATAGCAACTAGAAATTTGCATCAGCTACTTCCACCGAATTTAGAGTTTTTTTTCTAAGCTTCTTTTCTTTATTTATTTAGACTAAATTGGAATATATTTTTTTTAATTTTAAAACAAAGGTATTTATTGTCAAATCCCCAAATCATGCACCAAATTGATATCTTGTCAAAATATAAAGCAAATCCCTTTAATTTTCCATCAATGACTCCTCAAATATATCAAAAATTATCTCAAATCTATTTAAAAATAGGGAGTCATCAATATTCGACCATTGATGAGTGTTCAATTCCTATGGAGTACTACTTAATTGTAGTTTCAGTCGCATCGCTTGTAGAAGCATCTTCACACTTAAGTAAAGCTAAGTGAAACCTACTTATATGGACAGACATAAAGGGTTCGCTTGTCATACTCTAGAGCCTACAGAGACAGGCTCCAATGGATTATGAGTTATCACTTGGATCATGGGTGAGGCAAACCCCTCTCCTAAAAGTTTTTTTTAAAAAAAAACAATAAGAAGAAGCTATAGTCATTTAATTATTTCATCGTTCGAGTGTCTTTTACACCGACCGATAAAAAGGGGTCCTTAAGACCGTGATTCTATAGCACATATATCATTGTCCTTTATCTTTGTTGTCTCATGATGATTTAACAACCAATATATTTTTTGATTTTTATCTTATTGAACATATGAAGTGATATATGCTGTTATTCCTTCATGGTTTTTATTGGAGTTTGATAGAAATTTATTAAAACTCATTTCACACATTGCAGATATATTTATCATTAACATTGGGTTATTTTCTCCACAAGCCACATCGTAGGCTATCTGCTGTAAGGACGCAACACCCAGTTTTTTTTTTATTCAAAGACAAAATAATATTATAATTAAACTAAACATTAAGTGGGTTTAGATGATGGTTGAGTTAAAAAGAAATTAACTACAGTATCATACTTGCAACTTGTGGTTGCAAAACATATAGCACAAAAAAGTGTAATGAAATCTTAGACATCCTGCAAAATGATGTTGGAACCTGGTGAGTTTATTACTGAAGGATTGACAAAGTTTTTCTTGATATTCCACACCATAAGATGTCAAAGGAAGTCTTGTCAATGTAATCCAATTCAAAGCTGACGTTCCCAAAGTTGATGTTTCAGTGGAAGACCCCTATAACATATCAAAATATGACAATAGGAAGAAAAAACCCCTTCTGCTCTTTCAAATGATGATTTCCCAGTCTTAAACTGGAGGAGAGGAAATTATGGGTCTGTAACATCTTAATTTTGCTACTGTAATATAACATTTTAATTGAATTATAACCACTTTTCCAGTGCCAGAAGCTCGAAAATACGAAAAATTTAAAACTATTTCTTTATGGATATCAATCCACTTCATTTCTGTTAGAATGGGTTTTTCTGACAAATTGGAATAATTTAAAACTTTTTTCTATATCACAGTGGTTCATAAAACAATTAAAAGTACATTTACCCTCTTAGGGTACCTATTCTTTATTTGTAAAACTTTTTAATTTCTAAATGTCATCCCATGACCTTAAATAAATCCCTATTATCTCTCTTTAAAAATTTGGGATGTCAGAGGGTCTACACTTGTAAATGTGATGGCTTGATGAGAAGGTCATTGATGAAAAAGAGAGGTTACTAAAAATTTGGTGGATGACTTCCTGAGATGCAACCCCCAGTTTAAACCACGGCACTAAATTAAACCAAACTATCAACTATTAGATGCCATGTTCTTAAATCTAGGTAGTTCAACCTCTTGCCTAAAATTTTATTAAAAAACTTTAGGCTACCTTTTCTTCAACATTCATCAAATATAATGGCACAATTGGCTTTTATTTTGTGTTCTAAATATTAAGTTCATTTTTTGTGAACAAATATTAAGTTCTCCTTACTTAACCCTATATATAATTGGTGTTATCATGAATTGCATTCTCTTATAATGATGTCTAGGAAATTCCTTTTGAGTGGAGTTGAAGTTGAGTCCCATCCGCCAAGTGTTTTTGAACTAAGAGAGTACCGATGTCAAGAGGGTATGCACCGTTTTGCAGATGATTAAAAGTTACATTCTAGTTAGGCTAGCAAATGATTAATAAATACATAAGTATAATTAAGCTGTGTTCAATTGCATTGTGCAAAGTGTTGACACCAAATGGAAATAATGATAACAAGAAAGTAAAATCGAGGACACCATGCCTGTTTGCTAAAATCAGCAGTTTCACTTTTTCCCCCTTTCTTCTAAAATGGCAGCATATATTCTACGTGGTTTCTGTTCCAAACACCATTATGCAAGCTTCATGAGTATGAATTAGCATATACTCGGTCATACCAAACTCTCCATTTTTTCGGTTTACCATCAAAATTTTAGTCACACTTCTAGTGATGAATGCATTTGAACCCAAAATAGGAAAATAAAAGTAAGGGATCCGGCAAATGCACTGTCCTTGAGGTCTTCATCTTCTTTTCAGTAACCATTGGCATATTGGCTAAATAAAAATCACAAATAATCCACACACTAGCAACTATATTGTCTACCCATTTGTGAAAAGGGAGAAATTTTAAAAATAGATCAAATGGAACTTCTGGAAAATGCACTGTTCTTGGGCTGTTCCTTCATCTTTTTCTAGAAAAACTTCCAAATTTTGGAATTAACGTTATGCCATCATGGGAAATGCAACATACCTCACCCTTTTCCTTAGAAGGCCCTAATCAGACAAATCCCTCAATTCAGCTTTTCGTCTTACATCCATGCATTATCCCATTAGATTCATTAATATTAGAGATTGAGTCTTTGATGCAAAGATGATCAAAACATACACATACACCTACAAGCATTTCAACCTGACATCAGTGTTGGTGACTAATAAGTGCGTGGATTCATTTCTATAAAAAACAACTACTCCCTCCGTCCTATAATATAAGGTCCAATTTTTTTAATGATTTTGTCCCATAATATAAAGTCTTATTTGATTTTGTTTGAGTAATAAATACATTTTCCCCCATTTTATCCATGCATTTATTTTCCCACACATTCTCTTTCATCTTCTTTTCATAATTACCATCTCTCTTACTCATTCATAAATAAGAGCAATATGGTATATTTCCTACACATTTATTGGTTTTAACTAACTCTAACTAAATTTTTAGGAACCCACAATTCGGTTAAAATGACCTTATATTGTAGGATGGAGGGAGTATTAAATAGAGTAAATACTTACTACTGTAAGAGTGGATCAAAGCCATTCAGTATGTTTAAAACCATTTGCATATTGGCAAAATAAAAGTCCCAAATAACCCACAATAGCAAGTAAATTTTATAAAACTGAGAAACCATAAATTATAAACGGTAAAATAAGACAAAGAACATTTGCTGTTAAATATAAGTAGCCTTTTTCAAATATGGATGTCGTCAAGCAATACAAGGCTTTCCACATATTCAAGAATCTCAGGACTATATCGACGTTCTGGGATTGGGATATCAAACATGTTGAATTCATTAGTAGTGAGATTGCAAAAAGCAAATTTTTCTTCAGGATACTCCTCTTCACCTTCGAGTAGGAGATGTTCAGGTAATGCCTCCACAATGCAAACAATTTCATTTCTCCAAATAATCTCTGGACAAAGGATACACCTGTACGGATTTGGTCTGCTAGAATATATTTTAGCCCAACTCCATCTCTCCCTGGATGGATCTGTACACTCCTCCAACACCCACAAATCAATCCTATATGATTCAGAATTTTCAATCCCAAGAGGGGAAAACATAGCTAGTTTGTTCTCATAGCTAGTAAGAGTAATGTAACATGATTCATGAGCAGAAGTCAAAGTTGGAAATGGTATCAATGTGAACACTTCATTTGCTATATCAAATGAAACTATAAAATCAGTATCACTTATCCTGCCCTCCTCCACTTTACCTCCAAACCAAAAGATAGCCCCAATACAATTGAAATTGCTGCCACTTGAAACATGTACACCCTCTAAGTTCAAAAGCTCAACTTTTCTCCATAACCCAGTCCTTAAGGAATAAACTTCCCCTTGAACAACCAGATGATCAGACATAAAGAGTTTCACGATATTATAATCATTAGCAATAGGGCTGAATCCAAATCCAACAGAGAAATTATCAAATTTATAATTGTTAAGAGATTCAGGCAATTGTCTGACCACTCTAATAGAGGGATTCCACAACCATATGGAATGGTGAGATTGACCAATGATTTTCACACAAAGCAAGCCATTACTAGAATAGACCCACCCTTTAATTGAGGGATCAATGATATGTGGGCTCTGAAATTCAAGGAATTGCATCTCACGATTGAACATACATAAGTGCCATGGATTACATCCAGAGATAACCCAATTAACAACAAGTAAAGGGTTCTGCTGAGTGGAATGGCGGAGGTGTTCGGAAATGAAGGAAGGAGTTTTGAAAAGATTCTTCCAATCCTTACAAACACATTGAAATCGGATTAGGGATTTTACCGGAAGCCGTATAAGAATATTTGTCATGATTTCCAGGGGAAGACATGGTGCCTCATTCTCCATTAATACAAGGCTTTCCACATATTCAAAAATCTCTGGAAAATATTGACGTTTTGGGATTGGGATATCAAACATGTTGAATTCATTAGTAGCGAGATTGCAAAATGCAAATTTTGGTTCATGAACCTCCTCCTCCCCTTCATGTAAGAGGTGTTCAGGTAATGCCTCCACAATGCAAACAATTTCATTTCTCCAAATAATCTCTGGACAAAGGATACACCTGTACGGATTTGGTCTGCTAGAATATATTTTAGCCCAACTCCATCTCTCCCTGGATGGATCTGTACACTCCTCCAACACCCACAAATCAATCCTATATAATTCAGAATTTTCAATCCCAAGAGGGGAAAACATAGCCAGTTTGTTCTCATAGCTAGTAAGAGTAATGTAACATGATTCACGAGCAGAAGTCAAAGTAGGAAATGGTATCACTGTGAACACTTCATTTGCCATATCAAATGAAACTATCAAATCAATAAGGCCTATCCTGCCCTCCTCCACCTTACGTCCAAACCAAAAGATAGCCCCAATACAATTGAAATTGCTGCATCTCGAAACATTTACACCCTCTAAGTTCCCAAGCTCAACTTTTCTCCATAACCCTGTCCTTAAGGCATAAACTTCCCCTTGAACAACCAGATGATCAGACATAAAAAGTTTCACAATAATATAATCATTCATTATTGGGTTGAAGCCAAATCCTACAGAAAAAGTATCAAATTCAACATTGTTAAAAGATTCGGGCAACAGTCTAACCACTCTAATAGAGGGATTCCACAACCATATAGAATGGTGAGATCGACCAATGAGTTCCACACAAAGCAAGCCATTACTGGAATACACCCACCCTTTAATTGAGGGATCAATGACATGTGGATTCTGAAATTCCAGGAATCGCATGTCACGATTGAACAAACATAAACGCCATGGATTACATCCAGAGATATCCCAATCAACAACAAGCAAAGGGTTTCGCTGACTAGAATGGTGGAGGTGTTTGGAAATAAAAGAAGGGGTTTTGAAGAGATTGTTCCAATACTTACAAACACATCGAAATCCGATTAGGGATTTTACCGGAAGCCGTACAAGAATGTTTGTGATGATTTCTTGGGGAAGACATGGTGCCTCCTTCTCCATTACTGTCTGCTTCATGGTGCTCGGCGGAAATGAAGGAATCTGGAAGTACGGCTTGCAACCAAAGAGGACTATTAGGGTTATGGTGTGTGGTTATCCATTAATGGCTGCTCAAATGTACGAACAATGAGAAAAGGAGGGAGGGAGGAAGATGAGATTGAGACAGGGAAGACGGAGACTGGTGATGAAGGAGAAATAGAGGGAGGGAGAAGAGCAAGAGAATGAGGGCGAGTAGTCTCTACTGATCACGCTAATCATATTTGATCTTGATAATCCTTATTTTTTAAATCAGAAATCATTTTTGAAAAAGAATAAGTGAAAATACCAGAAAAGGACGTTCAAAATATATAAATTTCATTTAGGCCCATTAAATTTTAGATTGATATGTCCTTTTACAAGTTGAAAGGAAGTGAATAATATACACACTGTTTAGTTTTAGAACTTAACCAAATTATTATAATGGTTTTTCAATTTCATGTGACTTAAGTGAGACTTTACCAACTTCATATTAGGATTTACCAACTGTTTACCAATTTTTTATTTGTTTTTATTAACTCCACACAGGTACTTAGTACCTCTCTATTTACTAAATTACATTTTGGTCATTTCTTTTAAATTTCACAAACCCCCGTGTCACCTACCTATTCTTTTAGAAGTTTATTGTATATAAATGTCCTTTATATATTTTTTAATGCCTTTTTGTGGCATTTCCCAAAAAATAATATATTAAGGGATTATCTTTATTTTAAATTTTAAACTCATTTAAATAATTTAGGTAGTGTTAGATCTAGACTGTTAAGATCAAACTTGAATGGTCAAGATTCAATTTCTATAAAATTTATTTTGCTAAAATATATATTTAGTCATATATATTGCATCAAGTGTTCTTTTGATTAATAAAAAGTGTACCTTTAATCATTTTTGTTAACACTGTAAGCTTTATTAAACGCAAAATGATGGTTCACCTAATGTAAATAATGATTCTATAATTAAATGTTGATAAAAATAGTTAAATTTTAAAATGTAAGAATTGTTATACTAAGAAACTTAAATGTTTAAATTTATTTTGTCAGCATTTAATTATAGGATTATCGTTTGAATTTGTTAGGTCAACATGTTTCTCTATATTAAACCAAGTGGCTTTAACAAAACGTACCTAAAGGTGTACTTTTCAAGTTTAAAAATCAAAAGATAATTTGATGCAAATATAAAAAGCCAAATGAATATTTTGGTCAAATAAATATTTTAAAAATATAACTTTTGAGAAAATTAAATCTTAACAATCAAAGTTAGATTTTAAGGATTCAGATCTAGTTAGCACATTCTTCTAAACTTTGTACAATTGTACCTACAAAGGAAACCGGTATCCTTGCAAGTGAGGGATGGCGAAGCTGGGAGCATTAATAGGGATTCCGATTAGTGGGATATTGTGACTTTATTAAAATTACTTTTCTTTAATATCATACATACTCCCTCCGAATCTAATTATAAGATCAAGTTGGTTTTTTTGACGAAATTAAAGATGCAAAATAAACCACTTTAAATTGTTTATGTTTAACTTTTGTTCTCAAAACTAATTAATTTGACTAATATTTAAGAACATATATCTTATACATGTGTACATTCATATTTTTACTGTATAAGATATACTCTCTTTGGTGGCTATTTTAATTTTTTACACACCTTCTAAAAAGAATTTTTAATCCTTTTATGATAAATTTATTGCATTTAGGTTTTATGCGTTAGGTTTTTAGGTGTGATTGTTAAAAAAATCCAAATTAAGGCCCATTTGCTTGGCAGAAATAAGGCCAATGGAAGAGGAAAATCAAAATTTTTCCTCCTTCTCCTGTGTTTGCTTGCCTGAATCACCGCCTGCTTCCTTTCTCGGAACCTCCATTTTCCTTCAAAGACATGAAAATAGGTTTCCACCAAAATGGTGGGTACCCATTTTCCTTCATCTATGAGAAGTTCCAGAAGACTGAATTGCCCTCACCTATGTTCTTCCTCTTCACCTTCTTCAACATTTTACAGCTAACTATGGTGGATGAAGACGAGGCCCTAGGGTTCGAAGCTTCTTCAATACTTGCCAGAGAACAACCATGTACGGCTGATGACGGTGGACGGCAAGTTCGATGAGTATGGAATGCTGAACCAAAAATGATTTGCTACTCCTCCTACATATGAACAAAGAAAGAGAATGAGGAGAAGAAGAAAACGATGAAGAAATATGTTCCTCTCCCTACCATTTTTTCTCTTTTCTTTTTTGCTTTATCTCTGGTGTTTTTTTTATATATATATATTTTTACCTCATGCTGTGTGTAGATTGAGAGTACTGGCTGTCACCCAAGAGGGGGGTGAATTGGGTGATAGGATAAAACTAAAACCTTTCAGAATTCCTTAAACTCTTACTGAGAATATTTCAAAGTATGAAATGGACTGACAGATATAAAAAGATAGACTGGAAATCAAGAGAGCTTAGGGAAGAGATAATGCACACAAGATTTATCCTGGTTCGGTCAACCCAGACCTACATCCAGTCCTCAGGCTCAACCTGAGATTTTCACTACCCTCTTGTTTAATCCCGGCACAAGAGAAGCCTACCACAGGTTTTACGAGCACAGGTTCACCTGCCAACCTTTACAGAGTTTTAGAATCTTCTAAGCACTCCCCCTTACTACCCGTAAGGTTACCACCCAGTTCTCAAAGCACCAAGCTAAGGAACTACCTCAAACATAAGAGGATTTTAATAATAAAGTTCACTGAATGAACAGATTGTGATAAACACTTAAGAACAAGGTTATGTATATTGAGATACAAGATAGAGCTTAATAATCTGAACAAAGAATAACTCTAGCTCTTCTTTTCTAATGCCCTCAGTCTGAGAAATTTGTTATTCTGTATAGAGCCCTGTTCATCTCTCGTTGTTTTCGTGTATGCGTTGTAAGTGCTGTGTTCGTTACTTTGCTCCTGAAGTCTTCAAGTCTTTATATGGAGTTTGATATATTTCTGTCCGTTGGAGACTTGAGAAACTAGCCGTTGGAGATTTGCTTTAACTGTTTATGCGTAGAGTAGGCTAGACTGTGAGCTCTGAACACCTGTACTTTTATAGCAGCTTTTCAGTAGCGCTAGCATGCTTTGTTATCGCTAACTCCATAGTATAATTTCTGCACTTAGAGATGTTAGCTAACCAGATAGTCATATATAGCACAGAGGCTTCTATCGCAAGCTTAATCCTTTAGTTCAAAGAGATAAAGACAGTATAAGGAATATCCGAGCTTTTTACCGATAGCGTTTTCTCTTGGATTAAAAAGCATCATATCAGCATATATCCTTCTATCGATTGCTCAAACTTCTATCGCTAGATACTTGATTTGCTTATTAGCTTTAAGGATACAATTTATCAAAGAATTCAGAACTTCAAGGTATCCCATTATCGATAGATAAACATTCTAGCGCAAGCAAACATATCAGCTCATGATTCATTAGCTCTTAGGCACTAGCTATCTGAAAGATCATTATCTGAAGCACTTATGGTTATCGATAGCTTATCCTATTATCGCTAGCTGATTTAGGGACTTAGTTCATTTATCTGCTGGTTTCATCTTCTTATAAACTCAATGAACTTCTAGCGATGGAACCTTTGCTTAGCGATAGAGGGAGACTTAGCGATAGATAATGACTTGGATATTTCTAAGTCTTCACTCGCTATTCCTTTCTTTCAATTAGCTATACAGATATATTTTAGCGATAGAGATACTCATTCAATATTGATATGCTAAGATGCCATTTCTCATTAGAGAAAAATCTTTGTTCTTGCAATGATGATTTGTTACCTGGCAGATATTATAAGATAAATTCAGAGGTAACTTTTACTTATGTTTTCTTAGGTTCAGTCCTCATCAAAACTTAAGATTCTAACATTCTCCCCCTTTTTGATGATGACAAAACATAAGTAAAAATACGTTCATTAAAGCATATTCAGAACATATATTAGCATTAAGCATAAAAGAATAATAAGGCATGAATATAGTATATTCAAAGCAATCATTGGAATAAAAGATGTACATTTGAATTCTGCAATGCAAAAGGAATTATAAAATTGTCAATCATCCAGATTATGAAGAATGCACATGATAAAAGGTTTTAGGGAATGATTCAGGCTTTTTGGTTTAATCAGAATTTGAATCATCCTTCCAATTTAAGGTATCTAGATCATAATCCCCAGGCTCACTGCTTATTCCCCCAGAGTCAGTTGAAGGATCTTCTAGCAATTCAGGATCAGTTTCAACTTCAACCTCATATCTCTTTTTCTCCTTAGGAGCAGCCTTCTTCTTAGTAGTAGCCTTCTTCTTCTTTGGAGGGGAAAGAGAAGCTTTCTGAAGAAAATGGGCTAGCATTCTTTCCCCATAACTCAATTGCTTCTGCTTTTTCTTTGGAGGAGGCTTGACAGATTTTCCTTTTCCCTTAGGCACAGATTTTCTCTTTAAAGGCTTGGGAGCAGATTTGGGCTCTTCAATCACAATCCCTTTAGATGCCCTGGATTTCTTTACCGGAGGTTTGGGAGCAGATTTCTTGATCCTTATCTTCTTGGGAGCAGACTGGACCTCTGATGCTTTCTCTTTTTCACTAAGTTTCAGGTTCTGAGAGGTAGTCTGAATAGGATCGTTTTCTTTTTCAGCTTCTGCTCTTGCTGCATCTCTATCCTTTCTTTCCTTTAGAGATTGAGCAGATCTTTCTAATAATTCTTCAACTTCCTCATGCAGTTCTTGTGCTTGCTGAAAATAATGAGGGAGCAGATCTACAGAAACTGGCTGGTGCTCTTCTTCAACTGTTATCATAGCCATGCTCAAGTTTTCCTCTGGAATTTCATTTTCAGGAGAACCATCTGGATTAGCTGATTCATTGATTTTCTTATCATCAGATGCATCCTCCACTAAGCCTTCTTCTGCCATATTTTTGTCCATTTGATTCTCCCCCTTTTTGTCATCATCATTGGCAGGGGCTGGTGAAGAGGGTTGTTCATGAATTTGGGAAGAGGTGGTAGGTGAAGGAGGATTTGTGACAGAGGTAGCGATAGAGGTTGGCTGAATTGGTGGTGAAAGAGGATGGCTATCGCTAGGGATGGTGTTAGCGATAGGGGTTGTTTGTGGTGATGGAACTTTGGTTGTTGAGGGTGAGGCTTGTGTTTGGGGGCTAGCGCTAGGGAAAGGATTATCGGTAGGAGTTTCTGTGGATGTTGGGATTTTGGTTTGAGGTGAAAGTGGAGGTGTAAGTGTTTGGGCCTGAGAAAAAAGACTGGGATGTTTGAAAGTGGGAGGAGATGGAAAATAAGAGAGGTGAAGAGAGGGTGATTGATGAGGAGAGGAATGAGAGGGTGAAGGAAAATGGAGAGGGGAATGATGATGTGAGGAGTTACCTTCAGAAGGAGGAGCTGTTCTCCTTTGCTTGACATACTCAGGGACAAGGCACAGATTCTCTTCCAGATTTTTCACTTGACTCTGTAGCTCTCGAATAGGCTTCATCAATTCTTCCTTTTGTGCTTCCAAGGCCATATTAAATTCGGTAGAGACCCTGAAGACAATTTCCTCTATTGCATTTTTGAAACTGATTGATTTGGATGTAACAGGAGCAGAAGGAGATGTCTCTTGACCAAGATTATGCTGTTGCTGAGGAGATGGAGTTCTCTGAGATTGAGATGGTAAGCTGTTTGCAACTTTTATTGTCTTTTTCTCCGGTAGACTTGATCTTTGAGAATTCAAGGAGATAAGACATGAGCTGAGGATATGGGAGTGGGGCCTTGGCAAATTTTTCGGATAAATATCGGTGTAGCTCCATTGATATCAACTGCCATGGGTTTAAAGGTACTTTTGAAATCAGATTGGGCAGCCAGGGATTGTCTATCTTGGGTAAGCTACTGAAATTTCCTGCCTTGTGGGTCATTAATCTTGTATACACGTAGTGTAGTATTCTGTTGATCACAGGCATGCTTGCTGGCTTATCAGAGGAGTTTTCATAAATTTCAGCAAGTTCTTCCTCGGAATAGGGCTCAGAGGAGTACCACTTGTTATGCTCTGCTTCAAATATCCCTAAAATCTTGTTAATGGCTAACCAGTTAAAAGAAATCCCCCTTCCTCTTACTGATGCTTCAAATACGATATTGACCAGCTCCTTTTTCTTGTATTCAGGCTTGGCTTTCATGCTCGAATAGAAAAACCTCAGAACTTCCTCATTGTAGACATTTTGAATACTTAGCCAGTTCTCGTATGGAAGAAGCCAGGTATCTAGGTCGAAACCATTCTGCTTGAAATATTCCAAATCTACCCATACTGCAGTCCTGTCTAGGGTTTTTCTTTTTGCGAAGGCAGCGCTTGGGGTTTCAAGGGGTTCTTCTGAATAGGGCAAGTCTGAAGCAGTTCGCTTTTGACGTTTAGAGCCTGATTCAACTACTTCTTTCTGGGACTTGGACCTCTTGCTAGCGGATTGAGAAGGGGATTTAGCGCTAGAGGTAGCCTCGATATCACTCACACTTAGCACTTTGGTTCTGGCCATTTCTGGGTTTAGGGTTTGAGGATTTTGAGAAAGATGTAAAATGCAGAGAGAATGCTCAGAGAGTTGGGATTAGAAGATAATGAAATGCAAAATGAATGCTGATGCAAAATGATTCCCCCTTTTTATAAGTTTTAGGGTTTAGGGTTTTACCATGAGAAGTACACCAAATAACGTTTCGCATTCTGGGCCCTCTTAAATGGCTTGCTATCGCTAGGAAGAACAGCTATCGCTAGCAGGCATGATCCCACGCTGAGTAAGTGACGTTTGGGCTTCACTTACTCCTTCCATCTATCGATAACTGACTTTGCTATCGATAATGCTATTGGCTAGCGATGGCAATCTTTGCTCAACCATCTTTTGCCCTGCATACAGCTAGCGATAGTGGAACTCACTATCGATGGGTTAGTTTTGCAAAACTTAAGTTTTAACATTCAGAGCAGATTCTATAGAGTCAAAAACATTTAAAGTAAATGACACAATATATTTAGATACCAATATGTAATAAAACTGTTTAAATTTGACACAGAATGCAGTTTTTAGAATCATGCTGAGTTGAAATCTAAACAAATTTGAATTGTGCATTTTAAAAATTTCTCAATAGATAGATTATGCACGCCTTCAGCTTTTAAGTCATATAGCAATCTGTCAGATATTTTATGTCATGAAAACATGGATTGCTAATGAGATGGGAGTCAAACATTCATTATCCAAACAAAATTATGTTCTTTCAAGTACAAGATAGGATAAGAATGCTATCACCATAACTGCATTTGTCTGGGCAGAGGCTTGCTATCTGTAACGAAGGTTGCTATCGCTAGTACTTTTGATGACAATCAGAATATCAGCTGTCCATCAAATGCCAGCGATAGTAAACTTTACTATCGATTGGATCGTCTGTACTTGCCCTAACAGTAGCTTGATTTTGGCAGAAAGATGTCAATTTTCTTTTGCAGATTCAGTACCAAAAATCCAAGCACGAAATTTAGCTCATCAAGACTGAGTAAATTTCCTTGTAGATCATAGTCTTGAAGCTTTCTTTCCTTGTTACCTATAGAACTATAGGTCTTTTCTTTTCTTCAGTATCCAAATTTATATGGATCCTTGTTTACCTCTCCCTTAGGTACTTGGAGAATTGTTTCTGCTCACCCAAACAGTTTTAAAATTCCTATCATCGGTTTGCAGAGATCTCTTTTGTAAGACAGAATTCAAGAATCTTCTTCTTGATGTATGAGAAATTCTGTTTCTCTTGTTCTCCTCATCCTTTTGGAACCCAAATAAAATTATTTTTCATATTTAAATTTCTTCTAATATAACATGTGAGAGAAATATGACCCGATTTTCCACAATAATGGCATATAATAGAATAATGTGCAACATGAGGTTTTATACAATTATTGTGATGGTCAGAGGAGTTCAAATTTAAATTATTTTCATGCAAAAGTCCTTTCTTCCCAAAGCATTTTTCAGCATAATTTAAAACATTTTCAGTCCTTGAAATATGATTTAAGATAGGTTGAAAATCAGTTTGATGAAGATCAAAATTGTTTTTCTCAAAAACACAGGGATAGGAATCGTATACCATAGATGCATCTTGATAGTCATCTTCCTCTAGATCTTCTGTGTTGACTAAATCTTGGAAAGGTCCTGTGACCTCTCCTTCTTCAATCTCAGCTTCCAATTGCTCGTCAAACATAGATACGCAACTATGAAATTCAGATGAGCTGTCAACACTTTCAACTTCAACAAGATGGTCAGAGGTATATATAAATTCAAGAGAATCCCAAATTTCTTTAGCACTAGAGCAAGATCTGATTTTCTGAAAATCATTTTCAGCTAAGCCTTTATGCAGAATTTGCATTGCTCTAATGTTTAGAGAAAACATCTTCTTGTCTTCATCAGTCCAATCCTTCCTAGATTTAAAATCAAAATCATTTGTAAAGACATTCCACATATGATAATCGAAAGATTTTATAAAACTCTTCATCCTTGCTTTCCAAAATGAAAAATCAATATTTTCAAGCAGAGGAGGAATGGTAGGATCAAAACCTTCAGAAAACATAATGTTATCAAAAACAGCCATGATCTTTTCACTTGAGATCGTTAGATCCTTTAAAACAAGTGACCTGCTCTGATACCAATTGAGAGTACTGGCTGTCACCCAAGAGGGGGGGTGAATTGGGTGATAGGATAAAACTAAAACCTTTCAGAATTCCTTAAACTCTTACTAAGAATATTTCAAAGTATGAAATGGACTGACAGATATAAAAAGATAGACTGGAAATCAAGAGAGCTTAGGGAAGAGATAATGCACACAAGATTTATCCTGGTTCGGTCAACCCAGACCTACATCCAGTCCTCAGACTCAACCTGAGATTTTCACTACCATCTTGTTTAATCCCGGCACAAGAGAAGCCTACCACAGGTTTTACGAGCACAGGTTCACCTGCCAACCTTTACAGAGTTTTAGAATCTTCTAAGCACTCCCCCTTACTACCCGTAAGGTTACCACACAGTTCTCAAAGCACCAAGCTAAGGAACTACCTCAAACATAAGTGGATTTTAATAATAAAGTTCACTGAATGAACAGATTGTGATAAACACTTAAGAACAATGTTATGTATATTGAGATACAAGATAGAGCTTAATAATCTGAACAAAGAATAACTCTAGCTCTTCTTTTCTAATGCCCTCAGTCTGAGAAATTTGCTATTCTGTATAGAGCCCTGTTCATCTCTCGTTGTTTTCGTGTATGCGTTGTAAGTGCTGTGTTCGTTACTTTGCTCCTGAAGTCTTCAAGTCTTTATATGGAGTTTGATATATTTCTGTCCGTTGGAGACTTGAGAAACTAGCCGTTGGAGATTTGCTTTAACTGTTTATGCGTAGAGTAGGCTAGACTGTGAGCTCTGAACACCTGTACTTTTATAGCAGCTTTTCAGTAGCGCTAGCATGCTTTGCTATCGCTAACTCCATAGTATAATTTCTGCACTTAGAGATGTTAGCTAACCAGATAGTCATATATAGCACAGAGGCTTCTATCGCAAGCTTAATCCTTTAGTTCAAAGAGATAAAGACAGTATAAGGAATATCCGAGCTTTTTACCGATAGCGTTTTCTCTTGGATTAAAAAGCATCATATCAGCATATATCCTTCTATCGATTGCTCAAACTTCTATCGCTAGATACTTGATTTGCTTATTAGCTTTAAGGATACAATTTATCAAAGAATTCAGAACTTCAAGGTATCCCATTATCGATAGATAAACATTCTAGCGCAAGCAAACATATCAGCTCATGATTCATTAGCTCTTAGGCACTAGCTATCTGAAAGATCATTATCTGAAGCACTTATGGTTATCGATAGCTTATCCTATTATCGCTAGCTGATTTAGGGACTTAGTTCATTTATCTGCTGGTTTCATCTTCTTATAAACTCAATGAACTTCTAGCGATGGAACCTTTGCTTAGCGATAGAGGGAGACTTAGCGATAGATAATGACTTGGATATTTCTAAGTCTTCACTCGCTATTCCTTTCTTTCAATTAGCTATACAGATATATTTTAGCGATAGAGATACTCATTCAATATTGATATGCTAAGATGCCATTTCTCATTAGAGAAAAATCTTTGTTCTTGCAATGATGATTTGTTACCTGGCAGATATTATAAGATAAATTCAGAGGTAACTTTTACTTATGTTTTCTTAGGTTCAGTCCTCATCAAAACTTAAGATTCTAACATAGATTTGATTGTGAAATTATGTATATGATTTGGATAATGGATTATCATTGAGATATCACAGAAATTTTGATGCATGTAAATTCGAATTTGGACAATCAAATTCGAATTCGACATATTCATTTGTTGTGAAAACAAGTTTCAAAATCAATTTAAAAATTTTAAAATGGGTTTTCGAAAGCAAAAATTGAATTTGGATGCGTGAATATAAATCTTATGTGAATATAATTTTTTCCAAATTTTATTGTATGTTTATATTTGATATTTATATTTATTTATTGTAATTATTTAAAATATATGAAATGTAGTTGAAGCTTCAATATGATATGGGTGAGAAATTTTTCGGTTACAGCCAGTAATTAAAGCCACAAAATTCTCACCATCTAATTATATTTTAGGCATTTTTTATTGTTTAATCTATTATTCAATTTAATTAATTATTAATTAATTTGTTAAATATGGTGGTAAGTATTTTCAATATCTAAACTAAAGTTATTTTGGTTGTATTTTTAAATATAATGTGGTTATTTTTTAATCATATGATATCAACATTTTTTAAAATATCAAACTTCATATTTATTGAAATTATAATTAGTAAAAATAATTTATTCTTTTATTTTTATTGTAATATAATTTTAAAATATTTTAAAAACTAATATTAGTGATTTTAATTAAGAAATACTTATAAGGCAATATGATCATTTGCATAGAATTCTGAGTTTCCCTACCTTTTTCAACCAACCAAATATAAAATTTTCCATTCTATTTCATTCATTTCCTGTGCATACCAAACATGTTGACTTTCCATTCCTTTCATTTTCTTTCATTTCTGTTCCGTTAGAATATTTTTTGTGAACCAAATAGGCCTAAAAGGCCCAACATATGCTTTTTTATTGCGAATTGCATCCCCTCAATTTCCTTTAATTTTGTGGTCAATTCGGATAGGAAGGAAGAGTGAATTTCAAATCAAATTGTAATTCTGTTATTAGTGTATACCGTATTTATGTTGTATTTACAATTTAACTTATAATTTTTTTTATACAAGTTTATTGGGACTTGTCAATATTAAGTCAATTTCTCAGTCCAAAAAAGATTAAGTCAATTTCAGAAGATTTATTAATAATTCATACTTATGCATAGAATCTCAGCTTCTATTTGTTTCTATTTTAAAAAAAAAAATTATAAAATCATTTTTCTAATTTTCCTAAGTATGCATACGGCAGAAGCGACACCTTTTAGTCATGGAACCCTAGCTCCAATTTTAACAAGCTCAGCAACCTCTTCAAGGCTTTGAAGTTCTTCTCATCTCTCTCTCTCTCTCTCTCTCTCTCTCGTCACTTCCTTCACCTTCTCCATCCCTACAGCATCAAGTAAGTTTATGCTTGAAAATCCTTCTTCGTCGCCATCACTTACATCCCATTCGCTTTTTGAATTTTTCTATTCTGTAACATTTGAGACCTCCAAGTATTTGCATCCAAATGCAATAATTACACTATATGTTTATGCTTGAAAATCCTTGTCTAAGTAAGAATTCGGTGTTCATATGACTTTTGAAGATTCCATTGGTTTCCATCTCATTTTCCCTTTCACTTTTCTTTTCACTCTGTTCTGTCGAATTCCATGGGTCTGTGTGAGTTACATCTTGACTACTGTTTTTCTTATCTCAAACCACATCTTAATTAACTTTTATGAAAGAGCTGCTGTAATTAAAGACACCACTTTAGCGAGGACCATTGAAATTAATCTTTGCTTAGCTGATATTGTTGAATGGTTTACTCTTGGGAACAAAGAAAAAATCATTTTTATTACTCCTTGGTTCTGAAATATGAAAGTTAGAGACTGTGGGTTTGGTCTTACTTTATGAATATGAGCTATTGATTCCGATATTTGATTCTATTAATTTAGTATCAGTTACTTTGATTACCTCTTTCACATTGTCTTTGATGTTTTTATGCACATGAAAGCTAACAATGCCTATTTTTGAGTGGAAGGTTCTTGGTTTCCAATCTTGTGGCGTTCAATTCCATGAATCTCACAAAAACTAACAGATTAAACCTCCTGCCTCGTGATTTTTTCAACTTAGTTGTAATAAATATTTTTATTAGTTGGTTTGATTATCTGTCTTGGTTTTGGTCTAATCTTCATTGCTGTAATTCTGAGCTGTTTTTTGGGTTTTTTCTTCAAAGTTGTCAATTCACATTTACTTGCAAGTCCTCTTACCAAGTTTTTTCAGTACCAAGTTCAATGTTAGTCAAATTAGTCTAAATGTATATGTTTGGGCAGTTATTAAAGTTGATTGAACAGCTCCTTACTGTTACATTTGTGATTGCTAGTTTTCAAGAATAAAGATATGGAAATAAATGTGTTTCAATCTCTTTTGTTCTAGGTATATATGTGTGAAGTCTGAAGGGCTTACAAATGAAGACAATTTCTGGAAAGCCTGTTTCAGAAAAACCAATCTCTCTTTCTAAAGCTGCGAAAATCCTTTCAAAGTTTATCTCTGCTGAGAATGGTGCTTCACATGTTATAAATGCATATCTACATCGGGCCTCTAGTTCATTCAGTGAACTGAATCAACTCCACAAGGAGCTCAAACTACCACGTTCTGATAGGAAACACAAAAGGAGTAGATCCAAGAGTCGTGTTGACAGAGAGAAAATTGAGGAAAACTACATTAAAAGTGTTGAGATTAATGAGGAGCTGAATCATGAATCGGATGCAGCCACTGAATATGATGCGGGAACTGAGGGTGGGAGTGAGAGCCTTAAGAAGAAGAAAAAGAAGCACAACGTCAATCTTCAGCAACAAGGAGATCATGGAGTTAAATTTGAAGAGGTTGAATTTGATCACAAGACACTAACTCAGGCAGGAAATGAAAAGGAAGAAATAGAACTCGCTGAAAGGGAGAATCATAAGAAGAAAAAGAAACATGGAGATGAGTACAGCAAGCATGTGGTGGATGAAGTTAAATTTGAAGACGGGTTAAATGATGGAAATGCAGATAATGACAAGGAGGGATTGGAGGAGGGAAAGAAACATAAAAAGGAGAAGAAGAAAAAGAAAGACACTGATATTATGATTAACTTTTCTGACAAAGAGGGTGAAGTTACTAAACCAGAAGAAGATGCAAAAGCAACTAGAAAAGATGATCAAAAAGAGATACTTGGCAATGGTTTTGAGAACAGAAATGGAGACTCAGTTGATTTAAAGGAGTTACCAAATAAAAAGAAAAAGAGACACATGGCAGGAAGCGAGGATAAAATAGCTACTGATGAGGTAAAGGAGGTGCATAAAAAAAGGAAGAACGAAGATGTGGAAGGGAGAGATGATGATAAATCTGGGGGACCAACTAAGAAAAAGATTAAGAAAAAGCATGGGGGAGATGATTAGCTGTGTGTGACTTGGCCATTCTTTTGAATGTTGTTTGTTTCATCTTACTGAAAGTTAAGGGGGTTTCTATTGAAACCATCATAAACATTACATGAATTTTTGTTGGTCTTGAGTAGCCGCAGCATAGCTATTCATCAAACAAATTATGTACACGCCCACGCATGTTGGGGTCCGTAGAAGATTTTTGACGAATGAATTTAGGTTTACAAATTATAATGACTTGGCATCTGTATAAATGCCATTTTCCATTGTTCCCTGTAATTTGCCCATATTTCCCTGTAATGAAAATCTATATCTTTCAGAATGGGAGCAATAGATGATGTTTTTGGGGAGAGTAGTGAAGTTTTAGTTCTCAGGCTCATGACAATTTGCCTTTTACGATTTTACTTGAACAAAACTTCAGAGTAAACTCCTTGTGTAACTCAATCTGCTTGGAAGAATAAAGTCAGTAAACAAAGAATGCTCATTTAGGTGTAAGAATGTCTCAGAGGTTTGTAGGATCATTTGCTACGCAAAATGTAAGGGTGTCTCTCTGCTAGTAACTAGTTCTTCGTAAAGCGAAACAATTTTTCCTTGAAATTTAAATAATCAATTTCTCTAAAGAATGCCATAAAGGGCCGCCAAATCCCATTAAGAAAATTTGAAGAGCGTAATTTCAGGTCGAAGGTAACAGACAGGGAGATAAGATGGTGGTGGAAGAAGATTCCAGCATAATTAGCTCCACGGGTGCTTGGGTAGCTGAATGGATGCAAGGGGATACCGGATTTTACCTCTTCGTTTCCCAACAAAAATTGGGACAAACCCGAGATTATAATATTTCAAATATTTCTTTTGAACATCCCTAAATTAAACTTATACACTGAAAGTTAAGGAAGTAAATTAGACCACTAAATTATAATATATATCACATGAAATTAGATTATATGTTAGTTTATAAGTAGAATAAATTAGTTTTGAGAAAAAAAGATTTTTTTTTTTGACTGAAACTACCTTTTTTTTTGGACTGGAAAAAAAAGTCAAAAAAATAAAAAAAATCTTATAATTAGAACCGGAGGAAGTATTAGAGAAGAGAAAGTTATGTACATTTTCAAAACGAAGGGTTTCTTAAAATACAAAGAGGTGGGGGTATTTCACTCAAAAAACTTTAATCTCATGTTATGTGTATTTTTATTTTTAAGTTGAATTTTTTTTTTTTTGTATGCTAGCTAATTCTTTTAAATATTAAAATTTTCAGGTCTATAAAGATGTTTATTTTTACTTGTGATGGGTAAAACCACTAATCATTTTAGGTATTAAAAGGCTTCAAGTAAGTAATTTCTCCTCCAACCAAACATACCTTTAACGGTCCAATTCCAATTTCCATTCTTATAACCCAATTCTTTCAGAAAAAAAAAAAAAAACCATTGTCATCGTTCCCAACGGGCGGAGCAAAGCAAAGTGAGAAGAAAATGAAGTTTAACGTGAAGGCTTGGAGTGGCGGCGCACGTGCCGGCGTGTTAGAAATCGGAAGCTGTCCAAATCCAATAGAAACGCCTTCTCTTCTCTTATCTACTCGTAAAGGCCTTCCTCACTTCATCTCCCCTGACCTTCTCTCTTCTCTGCCTTCTCCTGATTCTCGCCTCCTTCAAGTTTCTCCTCTCCACTTGTAAGCATTTCACCTAATATCATTCCTTTTTCTCATTTTGATTTTTAATTGAAAGTATATGCCTCCTGCATTATCACAATCAATGCATGTTTTGGTGTAATGGAAGATGAACATGAAGTTGTGCAGGGAAATGGGTCCTTGTGTTGAATTTACATGGCATATCTATAAGGGACCTAATTGTGTATTTGCTATTAATAATTGATCACTACTGTTATGTTGATTGTTTTCAACTTGGGATAGCATCATTTTTTTTTTCCAAAATGTAGTTGGGGGTTTGAATTTTGGTGTAATGGAAGATGAGTATGAAGTTGTGCAGGGAAATGGGTCCTTGTGTTGAAATTTACATGGCATACCTATAAGGGACCTAATTGTGTATTTGTTATTAATAATTGATCACTACTGTTATGTTGATTGTTTTCAACTTGGGATATCGTCATTGTTTTTTAAATGTATTTGGGGGTTTGAGTTTTGGTGTAATGGAAGATGAGATTGAAGTTGTGCGAACAAAATGGTCCTTGTGTTGAATTTACACGGCATATCAATAAGGGACCTGATTGTGTGTTTATTGTTAATTATTAGTAGCTACTGTTATGTTGCTTGTTTTCAACTTGGGATAGCATCATTGTTTTTTCAAATGTATTTGGGGGTTTGAGTTTTGGTGATTGTGTTTTAGATGGGTTGGGTCTTGGGTCAGACTATTGTAACCATATGGTTGTTGGTGTGTGTTACTTGGGGGGAAGCTGTCATGATATGGTCATGGTGGAGTTGGATTGAGAAACTCTAGAAGTGAAAATGCGTTTTTGGCTGTAATTTTCATGGTTGCTGGAACATGGTGGTGACCACTTTTTACTAGAGAAATGTATTTGGTCCTAGAAATCAATATAAATAAAATGGTGCTCTGGAAATTTTATTCATGTACAGAAAAGATAGAGATGGCTATAGTATATCGTTGATTTGAGTTAAGTAATCTATGCCAAATTTACTTTTGCAGTTTGGAAGGACTTCCTACAAAAACTATATCCAAAATTGGGGGGCTCCATCGATTGCTCAGTTTGCATGAATACGGGATTGCAGCTGTAATTAGGGATTCTGTTAGTTGTCTTCCTGAGGCTATTGGAAGTACCAGACTTGGGGCATCTTTTGAAACCCCGTGTGGTCGTCTCTTGGTAAAATCAAGTTCTACTTTCTGAGTTGCTGGGTGAATTGATTAGTTGATTGTTTTTGTTTTACATACATAATGGTGAATTTTATGAAGGTTATTAATTTTGACAGATTAAACCTAAAGATTATATGGAAATGATTTCACACGTGAGGCCAAACATATGGGTTGCTTTGGCTGATGAAGTACCTGCTTGGGTAACGGTTAAAAGGAACAAAATCTCAGTAGATCGAACTGTCAGATGGCTTGATGACTGCCTCGCATTGAATCCGGTAAAGGAAAATGCATGATTACATGCTATATTGTTATTCTCCTCTCTGTTAGAATGGAATGAAATTCCTCATAATTTTTTTTTTGGGTTCAAGATGGTTGAAAGGATTTCCGTTTCCGTATTATCAGTTTTTGCTATGATTTTAACATTATTGCTTGAATGCCCATTATCAAGACCCTTGATGCAAAGTGAGGAAAAGAAGACAAAGGGTCAAATCTGGGACCAGATTATTGATGAACAGCTCCCCTACCCAAACATCCACTACAAACCTATGCTCCCTACCTCTTTATTTGGTGTAACTTTTTTGGGTCCCATGTGTTGCATGGATTTTGAGTAATGAACCACATTATCTGTGGCTTATGGATAGTGATGTTTGTTAGAGTTTTTATTTTATGTATAGTATATAGATTTGAGGGCTATATCAATTGCAAGTCATGCTCTCATTTTCGCTCTCACTATTCTTTTTTTTTTTTTTTTTTTTGATACATATGGAATTTAAAGACAAAGAAAAGAAATAACTACATCTAAGGGACTACTCTAAGTAATTCCAGCATTAAACAACTTTTCATCATAAGTGGAAAGGAAAAGGAATTTCAAGGCATTCTTCATTGATTGACCTAAGGCTTACCATTCAGCCTTGAAGCATGAAGCATGGGTTTTTTCAATATCATTTATTTAGTTTTGTTTTGACATTGGTTATTGATAAACTTATTTATTTTAATATATTCGCTCTGTGATTAAGAACTATGGTGTTAACATGATAAACTTAATTAAACTAGACATGCATTTATCTTTCAAAATGCAGGAAGGTGGATGTGCCTTTGGTGCCGTTGTTGGAGGTTCATGTTTGGAAGAACGTAAGCGTTGTGCGGAGGAGGTAGCCCAGCGAAATGTATCAGGTTCTTCCCCTTTTTTGAAAAGACATATAACTAAATATTTTACATTATTTACCACCTAAGTTTCCTGGGTTGTGACAAATGATGTGAATATGCTGGAGCTTATCATTAAGTAATTATTGGATAAATAGTTTACATTATTTATATCTATTTACTGCTTGAGTTTTGTAGGTGGTGAAAAATTATGCAAATATGGTCAAATTTGCTTCTGAATAATTATTACATGCCACTGATCCCTTGTCAGCCTAGATTATGGTAGATGCAGCTCATACTTTGGATATGGGACAATTTGGCCTACTTTGACATGTCTATATAAATTTCTGCATCTTTCTTTTTCCTCGTCTTCCATTGTTTCTCAGCCAGAGTAGAGTGCTCAGGCCCCACTAGTCCTCTTAAATGTTACTATGAAGTGTTACTGCTTAGAGACTTGTATTTTACTAGTTAAGAATATCTTATAGTAATTAGTGAAAGCTCAGTAAACTAATACAAATTTTCTCTAATAATTTTGGCCCCCCTTTTAACCGATATTTTCATCTTTTGGCATGCGTTTCTGTTTGGAGAGTAAGAAAAAAAATTAAAGAGTTAATGACTGAATATCTTTTATATCCTCTTATCACTAGTCACATAATCCTTCTTTCTTCTGTCGTTTCCCAACCTTCAATGAGTATGTTCTTGGTAACATACTGAAAATGTGAAGTTGTACTTAATTACCTGTATTACCTCCAGAGTTTCTATACTGACTGAGTGACTGTTGCTTATCATACTGTTGAAGTGATCATTTTCTTAAGTCATAATCGCGCATTTCATTTTTAAAATAATTATCCCATATATTGTTGTGGACAACTCAAAAATAGAGCTGCAATAATTCTTGCAGGTTATTGGATTGGGGGCTTTGGGCTTGGAGAGAGCATTGATGAACGACCTCCTCTTCTTACTTCTATTACGGTACGATGCTTTGTGTACTTTGGGAGCTGAAGCCTAATCTATGTTAGTTCAATTAGTACATTGAGGAGCACCAATCTATTACTCTATGAAATATATGAGAAGAACATTTTTTTCCTCAAATTATCCACAGTATCCAATTCAAGCATTCAACTAGGACCTGAACTTTTGTTTCCTTAAGGATCATGAACTGGCTCCACTGGGAATTATAGTATCCATTGAACATGTGAATGCTAATATTTACTATGATAAGTCAAAGGCTGCCTGGGTCAGTGCATTATTTTTATTGAGTTTCCTCTGTTCGGTGACACCATTTCATTGGTTGTCTCCACCTTGTCTTTGTCACTTAGTACCAGTATTTAGTTATGCAGAGTGGTTCGAGCTAGTTGGCTTTGTTTCTGAACAAATGCAATAGAAAGAAGTGGCCAGGGCTCTGGCTCTAGAAATGCTTAGGTTATTATTTAGTAAAGGTCTTTTATTCTCACAACAAAACTTAAGTGCCATGTAAATTTATGGAGAGGCGTTTTCTTATGCATTCTCTTTACCACATACATATGTACACAAACTTTTTGTTTTGGCAAAATCAAGCATGATTTATACTCGTACATTGTAAAAAATTGATGTTCTCTTTGAATAGCATGAAATATGACATGACGAACTTTTTCTCAGGATATCTTGCCAGATGATAAGCCACGCATGGTCTCTGGGCTTGGACTTCCAGGTATTTTGTTCAATATAGCTATTTTTCTTTTGGTTAATTGCCATCAATCATTGATACAAAATGTCATATTTGGTGTTATGAACTACCTACTGGATTTGGCACTTTAAGCAGCATGATTATGCGGAGCGAGGGAGACATGGTTTTAATTCAGTTGATAGTTGACCTAGGATTGGGCTAGTAAATGATTCATGATTATCATTTTTTCATCCTTTTCTTATCCATAAAATAATTTTTTTTCTTTAAACTGTTTATTAAAAAAAAAAAATTCTTTACAATTTTTTTCTTAAGTCAGCCGAAATGAATAGAGATTTATTACATTTACATGAAAAAAATAATGTTAACTTTACAGAGGAGGTCTTGCAAGGAATAGCCGCTGGAATTGATCTTTTTGACACAACGTAAGTTGTTAAGCTTACTTTATATGATTACTTACAACCACCTGATCTTTAAGTATTATGGTCTATCACGGAGTTTGTTTGGTTAATGAGATTATTTGCAGGTACATATATTCCCTCACAATTGGGGGATATGCAATTACCTTTCCACTGGACAAACACAGTTCTCATTATAATATGCAGCTGAGTCAAATAGGAAGTGACTCTACCAAAATTAATTTGAGAGCTACTGTCTATAGGTAACATGAAAAATTCTTTAAAACATTTGTTTTTTATTTTGTTTATACTTTAGTATGCTAATACTGGTATGGTGTTGAAATTTTAATCAGTAGATAATGTAAAGTGGCACTAAAGTTGAGGTCAGTGCATAATATCATTGGGCTATCCTTATTAATGACTCTAGATCTTTAGGAACCCTATGGAATTTGTGAATTTAGTGGCTGAAAGACTACAGTTATATGAACAGTCTTGGCATATTATTTTTGTAATGTAAATAACAGAGAGAAACTAGTCTGAATTAATTGTCTATTCATGTGTACAATAGGTGTTTATATACAGAAGAATGGAGTTTCAATATTAATGGCTCTTTAATGAGAATTAGTGAGAATGACCCCCCTAATCATAATTCTTGATCAATAGGGATTCTAACTGATTCTTTTTCTTTTTGGCCGATGATTCCAACTGATTCTAATCACTCATACATTTCCTAACAATTTTATTGATAAAAGCAGATAAAAAGACATTTCATGATGAGCTTTTAATATTTTTATAGAGGCCATCTCCTCAACTCTCCTCGTGGGTGATTTTATTGGCTTTTGTTGAAAATCCAAACTTCCTTAATTGGTTTTCTACAACCACACATTGATTTTAACCTTTTAATCTTCGCTGCCCTTATTTTTTTGCTCATCATCCCTTCAACTATGAACATTCACTACCCTATATAGTTTGCTTGTCTTATAAAAATTCGATAAGCTTTTTTCAATAAGAAAAATTTAGTAGGCATTCTATGGTCATTAACAGCTCATGATGCCTTTTTTTATTTCAACCACCTTGTAATATTTTCATCAATTTCATTGTCATTTTGTAATGTTGATCGCAAAACCCTAAATTTTGACACTTGTGGTATTTATCAGTGGTACTTCGTTTTTATGATCCTCCAGCCTATAAGAGAATATTCTTATTCCTAAACAACTGAGCTAGTTTGTTTTATTAACTCATTATAGCTATTAGAATGACATTAGAACTAAACTCTTGTAGGTACTTTGAACTAAATTTAAGTGATGAATAAGTTGTAATTATATCTATTTTAAGACTGAAGAGAATAGTATATAATAAAATGATTGGATGAATCATTTTAGATAACAATTTGTCCAAAGATTTTGGTTGTTACTTAGAGCCTAATGGGGTTGCAATTCATATAGCTGGCCACACCTATTGGAATAATGCTTACTATTGTTGTATAGCTTGCCCTTTTAATTTTCTTTCTCTCACCTTTTCATGCAGGAAAGATATGTCTCCGATTGTAGCAAATTGCACCTGCTATACATGCCAGAACCATACCAAAGCGTACATCAATCACCTACTGAATGTTCACGAAATGCTGGCACAAATCCTACTAGAAATGTATGAATATTTTTCCTCAAATAGTGTTGTGATTAAAAGTGTTACTCCAAATCTGTGCTGTAACATATAGTATATGGTATTGCGGGTTATAGTGGCGTTAATAAATTTATTTATTATTTGGAATTTTGCAGCCACAATACACACCACTATTTGATGTTCTTTCGTCTAATAAGGGAAACGATCAAAGATGGAAGCTTTGATCAATTTCGGCAAACATTCATAGAGAGCAGGCGCAATCATTTGAAAGGGGAAGCTGTTCCTGCTTAGTGCATCCAAATTTTGCAGTGATTTTAGTTTTAGGGTTTATGCTTTTTAAACTAGGAAGGATCTCGGGCATTATATAATTAGTCTAGGAAATGAGCGTTGTATAATGTTTTATATGGTTTTGAATTTGATGTGCTCTTTTTTATACCCTTATCCTAATCCTCTCTATAGGAGGGATTACTCACACACCCAAACACCACATACACTTTTACCAACCTTGTGGGATTCGATCCTCCAACCTCCTCAATAAGAGGGGTGGGGTTGCCATTTGAGCCAAAGCTCATTGGCAATTTGATGTGCTTTTATGGACCTAAAATAGTAAAACTGTATATTATATGGTTACATTAGTTATTTCGATTTTTTTGGGGCACAAACGACCGATGTTGGTTATGTGTTATATGTTGGTTGCTATTCTTGAACCATTCTAGCTGATCAAGCATATGTTACAGTGGGCTTATGGGCTTATTTTTAAACAATTACGATATTTCTAGGGTTTCACATAGCTTAATAGACATACCCATAAATTTTTGTTGGTATATGTAGGGTACTTCTATAAAAGTGGGGGGGGGGGGGGGGGGGGAGCCTTTCATGATGAGTGAGTTTTGATAAAAAAAAATGAGAGTTTTATACTTCTATATGAAAATAGGATGAGGGGAACTGGTTGCCAAGTAAAAAAGCACTTTGTCTATTTAGAAACATTTGCAATATATAACGTAATAATAATTCTACATAAATTAATAAGTTAGTTAATTAAAGTTACACTAGTTATAATATAAAAATATAGTACGCTAATAAACTATATGTTGATCTTATTAAAACGAACTTTGATAAGTGATAAATTAAGCACGAACTGTTGAGTTTTAGGTTTATGCAAATGTATAAAACCCTTTAATATAAGTAGATCAATATTTGGTAAAGAGTCTTTTTAGTTTTTATTCATTAATTGTATAAAATTGTATATATGCCTTTACCTTTAATATTTTCAACCCATTTTCTTTGATCCTCTTTAAAATTTTCCAAAATAAAAAGAAAAAGAAAAACAAGGGATCCTGGTTAAAAATGAACTAGTTATATTGTTATAACGTATTAACCCGCAGGTGGGTCTGGTGAGCCTCCGAGGAATCAACAACACAAGGAAATCACTATTGCAATTCCTGGGGATTTCGCAGCTTCGGTGTCTTCTTCTCTTTTGGCTTCAAGTTTTGAATCAAAGTAAGCATTTCGTGTGGAGATATGGAAGACATTGAGGATTTGTTAATTGGAAGCGGCGACGGATCGCCACCTGGCTTTCGCTTGCCGGTAACCACCGTTGGATTGAACCCAAAGAGGAATAGGAACAAGGGTAATCAAAGTCACAAGCTTTCTCAAATCCATGATTCCAATTCTGCAAGTTCTTTCTCTGCAAAAATCCCCGGCACTCAGGTTCATTCTCTGTGAATCTCTCTCCTTCCTCTTTCTTGATTTTTTTTTTTTTTGTTGCTAAGTTTGTCTTTTTTTGTGCTGCAGACCATATTTATAAAGACCTTCGGATGCTCCCATAATCAGGTAATTCTCAATTTGGACGGTTCTTTCTTTTCTTGAGCAGAACTTAAGTTTATGGGCTAACTACTTGAGTGCAAATTACGAGTAATTAATTTATGTTGGTTAAATGAAAAGCTTTCAGTGCTCTTGAGGATAGTTGGATGTGGTTTCTGGAGCTTACCCTTGTTAAGTTCATAGTTTAGTGTGAATGGGTGGGGTTGATTATGTGGACGGTTTAGCTCTGTATATTTTTTCACCCATATGTATTTTTTTTCCCCATTTTAAGCTGCTGGTTTTAGAGAGATAATTATTTGATAATTTGATGCTGTGATTATTTGATAGGAAGGGGAGCTTTTAACGAGATGGGTGAATTAATGTAATAAAGACAAAAGGACATAGTAATGACACCTAAATCTAATTATCTTGAAACATTGAAGTGTAGTTCTGTTAATTTCTGTCTCTTTTTACTGAGGAGCTGTTTGATACAATGTCACATCACATTCTTTGTCATCCATAGTATTGAGATGTCTATGTTTAGTTTGGGGTTTGAAGGTTATCATAGAAATTATTTAACTGATATTTTATATAAGCTAATAGAGGTTGTAGATGGAAAAATGTTTAACAATATGCATCAGTGTGAGAATTAGCATTTAGCTTCACTGATTATAAAACCTCAGTAACAGATATTAAGATTTATGGTGTTCTATGTCGAAGGTTGTAATTGTTAATCACAGGGTATGTTCTGGTTTTCAAAGTTGAGGGGGAGCAAAAACAAGGTTGAATGAGTTAGGGACATTTAGCTTGACCAATTTATGCATTTAGTTCTGCTTGCTCCCATAACCGGATATTAAGATATATGGTGTTCTATTGGCATTTCGCTTGACCGATTTATGCATTTAGTGAGAGACAAAATTGTTGAGCAGCTAAATGGGACGCAGAACCGGATATTAAGATATATGGTGTTCTATTGGCATTTCGCTTGACCGATTTATGCATTTAGTGAGAGAAAAAATTGTTGAGTAGCTAAATGGGACGCAGAACAAAAGTTCCTTAACTTTTTGGGTTATTAATTCATGTCAAATAGGGAATTTTACGGTCATTAAATTAGTCTAAATTTCATATGAGCAGGTTTTTATTTCTTCAACATGGTGACTAAGGAAATTTCATTTCTAACTGATCTGCAGAATATATCGTCATTGTTGTATCAACTTTTAATTTAGTAACTCTTCTTTCTTGATAGAGCTATTGGCTTATAGAGCTAGACTAAAAAGTGTTTATTGGTGAATATTAAAAATGAAGGTGGATAGTCAGTCCCATGTATATCAAAGTGACACACACACACACACACACACGAGTAAGTGTGCGTGTGTGAAAAGCGTCTTCCAACCTTATATCCAAGTTTGATTTAGGAATTGATTATGCTTCTTGAGTACCTTTTTCTTTTTTTGTATAACCTTTTGAGGGTGAGTATTGTACCCTGTGTTTAATTGCTCTAGATCAATAATTTTCATGTATTGTTTTAACAGAGCGATAGTGAATATATGGCCGGTCAGCTTTCAGCTTTTGGTTATACCTTGAGTGAAAATCCTGAGGAAGCAGACCTATGGCTGATAAATACGTAAGGTTTTTAGCTTTCTCATTGTGTTTGTGTTAGTTTTCTTTAGTTTTTGAACATTTATAATATTAAGGTAGCAATTGTAAAATTCTTATTTTAGCTCATAGCTTAAGTTTGACACTTCCCATATCTCTATTCTTATGTTTCTGAATTTTACCTTATGGTAAATGGTAGATTAGTTAATGAATTTTTAATAGCCTTTATTGTGCTCTCTGTTCAATGGTCTTCCATTCTTTTGTGTGATTCTTGAGCATGGAAGGAGGTCCAACATCTCAAGCCATCAGCTGATGCTAATAAAAATAGCAACACTATGAATGTATTATCTTGTAGAATATACACACCCATATATATACACGAGAGAGAAAATCATGCACATAGGATGCAGGTGCACTGTGAAATCTCCGAGTCAATCTGCAATGGATACCATAATAGCGAAGGGGAAAAGTTCAAATAAACCTCTAGTGGTAGCTGGATGTGTTCCACAAGGAAGCCGAGGTTTGAAAGAGCTAGAAGGGATCAGCATAGTTGGTGTCCAGCAAATTGATCGTGTGGTTGAAGTTGTGGAGGAAACTCTAAAGGGTCATGAGGTGAGGCTTTTGACCCGGAAGACGTTGCCAGCACTTGACCTTCCAAAGGTGAGTGTACTGCTTGCATGATTGCTGTCCATTTCTTCTCTACTCCAGCATTTTATACTTTCTTGAAGTTTTGTGTACATACGTAACAGTGATGTTGTCCTGCTTATCTGGGAAATGAATATATGCTTTACTTTTGGCAACAGGTGAGGAAGAACAAGTTTGTTGAGATTCTTCCTATTAATGTTGGTTGTTTAGGTGCTTGCACTTACTGCAAGACAAAACATGCTCGGGGTCACCTGGGGAGTTACTCAATTGATGGCCTTGTACGTACTGACATTTAGAAGAAGCTACAATGTATTTTTCCTTTTTGAGTTTGCTGTTGTATGTTTGAACTTTCTCTACTATAGGCAGGGCGGGTAAGATCTGTCATAGCTGATGGAGTCAGAGAAATATGGCTGAGCAGTGAAGATACTGGAGCATATGGTAATTTCTAGTAATGATCAAAGTTCTTTTATGCTTTAGGATATTTATGAATGTGATGTTGAAGAGTTTCCTTCGGACGTGATGTAAGCACATTTCTGATTTGGACATTTTCTTTCCAGTGTAATAATATTCGTTTTGTTCTCTGGGCAAAATTTTTCAGGCCGTGACATTGGTGTCAATCTTCCCGCTTTATTAAATGCCCTTGTAAAAGAACTTCCACCTGATGCAAGCACAATGCTTCGCATTGGAATGACCAATCCCCCTTTTATCCTTGAACACTTAAAAGACATTGCAGAAATTTTGAGGCATCCCTGTGTATACTCTTTTCTGCATGTACCAGTTCAGTCTGGAAGTGACACTATCTTGACTGTAAGTTATTCAAATTGTGTATGAAGATTCTGTAGATTGGAATGGTTAAGATATATTTTTATATTATTATTTATATGGTGACTACTCTGAATGTTGCAGGCAATGAATCGAGAATATACTGTAAGTGAGTTCAGGACTGTTGTAGACACATTGACTGAGCTTGTGCCAGGGATGCAGATTGCCACTGATATAATATGTGGATTTCCTGGTTAGTTGATGGTTTCTCTTATCAAGTATTTATTCTGTCTCATGCTTTTCCTGAGCTGTTCAATTTTACATGCAATAAACAGCTGCATTAAAATAAATCCCAAGTAGTAGACTCTCTAAATTTGGTTCATTTTGTTTGAAAACTGAAAGGACCTGATTCTGACATTGCTTATATAGTTGAAATATCGCGTCCCCTGTGTAACCTGGTGGGAGAAAGCTATGTAAGTAATCGTAGACATAAATAAAAAAAATGAAAAAGAAGAAAATTGAACCCAAAAAAAGAATTCCACAGCATTACATGTTACCTTTCCCTCTGATAAGTGACACACAGTTTCTGCCTTCTCTCTCCTCTTATGTACCACACAACACAGCTAATTGCAGATAGACCTCCTTTTTTCCCTTTTCTGCCACCTCACATATAATGTCCTCTTGAACTTCATATCTTGTTTCCCTAACATAGGCCTTTCTCCATTTGGTATGTCCTTGTGGGCCTTACATTTCTACGTTACAAAAACATTGCCTCCAATAGCAGTAAGTCCATAAATAACATCAATAGTGTTTTTTTTTTTTTGCCAACTAATAGTGGTTTTTCCCCTTATACTCATACAATGACAATGACCTTTTCATCATAAATGAAATGAAAATTCAGTCGTCAAATTAAAATGCAATTGATCTTTTATAATTTGAGTTTCTTTTTGTCATCAGGAAATGCAAAATTAAAAATTGGAATTGTGTTAAATAAAGTTTTAGTAATTTTTTGGGGGTCCTCCTTGGTTTTCTCCCTTTTCACATCAATTAGTTTTTTTATATACATATTTACATACATATGCGTGCGCATGTATCAGCACTTTACTCAAACATTTATTTATTTCTTGGATTTCTCCAGGTGAAACTGATGAAGATTTTGCTCAAACTGTCAGCCTGGTTGAAGAGTACAAATTCCCTCAAGTCCATATCTCACAATTTTATCCCCGACCAGGTATGTCATTAATGGTGCCTGTGTTTGCCATTACATTTTTGGTTAGTACAATAACTAAAATCTGTGAGGCTTGAAATCCCAACATGTTATTTAACCTAATGTTTGTGTGTTATATTCTAGGAGTTGAGACAAACAGCCATCTTTTCTTAAGTTCGTGATTGGTATGGTAGATATTGAATAGACTATATGGTCAATTCTAACGAACAGTGGGCTTACTTATAGACCATTTCTACTGTATTAGGTTCAAGCTTTTTGGGAGTAACAAGGAGTAAAATGTTCCTTGGCTGCTTTCTGTGTTTATGGGCTTTACCAGGCCATGCAAAATGCTCTTGTTTTCATGCCCTCCCATTGCTTGTGAATCGTCCTAAGATTAAACAGAATGGAGATGGGTATGGATGAGTTGGTGATAGAAAGTTGACGATTTGACTATGTGAGAGATTTATGCAATGCACACATGAGCAACTCAAATAGATGTAGAATTTTTTTTTTCTTTTTTCTTTTTTTAAGTATACAAAGACACATGAATCTCCCTAGGATTGAGAACGAAAATGAAGAAAATATGGGGAAGGGATAATTTTGTATACAGAAACAGACATAAAGAAAGCCTCAACTTCCTCCAAATGCCTAGATGGTAGTAGGTGGTTTTTACTGTCAGATGGTCGGTCAATCTGCATGTCGCCCCTATTAGGAGTCTGAGTCCCCTGATTCATCTAATATTAAGTTAGCATGAGAATAGTAACTCAAAGCAAAAGGCTCCTTGGTTTCTGGATGTAGCTCAAATACCCATATAGGCTCCACCATATTGGTTCCACTTGTCTCTTTATGTCTGAGCAAAACTATGCATTTGTCTTCATTGACTGTGAAGCCGAAATCAGCTTCAAAGCCCACTTTGTTCCTTTCTCTTTGAGTGACTTGAAGCCTGCATTTCTTATCAACATGGACTATTTTATGACAAAGGTTGCAGTGTCTGTACCCTCTCACTGTGATACTCCACCCAAATGTGTAAACCACTATCCATGAGTCAGACATTTAAGGGAAAGGGCTTGGCAGGATTGAAACAAAATGCAATTGCCGCCACTGCTTGTTAACAAAACTTGAAAAGTTCTCTAGCATTTCTGCTGTTGCATCTGTACGAGCTGGGAAAATGGGCCAGCCCGCGGGTTGCGGGATGGCCCGTAACAGGTTACGGATTACATGGTAGCCCGCACCTTAATGGGTTGCAAAAACCCTAACCCTAACCCAACCCCGCCACCTATTTTTTTTTTTTTAAATATCAAAAGAGACTAAATAAATTTCTTAATCAACAAAATACATCAACATTGCGTCAACTAAAGTAGAATGCCCCAAATACCATAAAAACATTAATTCCAAAATTACATATTTTTTGTATTGACGTCTTACTATTTTTATTTTACCAACAATATTATTAACAAAGTTTAGATTCTATTATGCAAACACCAAAATTTGTTGTGTCAACCACAATTAATATTAATGGAGCGTCTCAAAAATAACATAATAAATTAAAATGAGATTTTTTTTTTTTTTTTTAAAAATACATATATGGCAGGCCAGCCCGGCAACCCGCGGGCTACACGAGTCGAGCCCGTACAGCCCGCACACTAATGGGTTGGGATTTTCCCAATCTTAACCTGTTCTAACCCGCGGGATGGTGGGTTGAGCCCGCGGGTTGAACCCATATTCCCGGCTCTACTGTACAATATTTGAGATAGGTTGGAAGAGTATCTTCTCTTGACAAAGACTATAGGAATAGGAAAAATAAATATTTGAATTTACTTAAGATAAACTAAAAGGATGTAATTCATTGAACATGATTAAAAATTTGAAGTATATGAGAAGTTCAAGGTTTTTTTTTTTGTTTTGTTTTTTGGGGGGGGGGGGGGGATATTGCAAATTAAGATGAATAGATGTCTGCCCAGTGGAGAACAAATAGCCAGAGATTGCAGGCAAGGGGTCAGAAATAATGTCTAAAGGTGGGGATGGCTATGCAAAGAAAATGAATGAGAGAGCAAGTTGATAAGGTCAAAGAAAAATCTTCCGTTTACGATAGGAGGAGTATGTTCTCCCGCTAAGAAGGCTCATGAAGAGTTCAACCTTTCCTAGCATTTCATTTAGAAAGTTTTGTGCGGTGCTGTTAAATAAGGTGTCCATTACAATGTTGTGTAGAACAAGAGGGATATTGCAATTTAAAGCAACTAATAGGGTGAGTTACTGAAATTTAAGGCAAAGAACAGGGTGAGTCAATACAATGATCATAATTATGTTCTTGATATTCTGCAGTAAAAAATAGTTTTACTATGTAACATTGTGGATGATTTGAGAGAAAAAAAATGTATTTCTCATATTTAAATGTGGAGGTACAAATGCCTACTTATAGGCTAGAGAAGGAGACAATACAATAATGTCTAATAAATGCTAAGGCTAATAATTCCTAATAATGACTATACAATCAAATAGAATTATTTACAATTAATATATGATATTCCCACAAACATAATCCCACATGGGAATTTGAGCTCTACAAGGTATTGCTTTATAAAAAACAAGTTAGCCATTGTAATTAGTAATTGAATGTGTATTTTATTGACCTGACTTGAATATTTTGTAATATTTACTCTAAGTCCCTTGGCATAACAATGACATATCAATAAAAAAATAGGGACCCCTGCTGCAAGGATGAAGAAAGTTCTAAGTAATGTGGTGAAGAAAAGAAGTCGTGAATTGACAAATGTTTTTGAAGCCTTCACACCTTATGATGGAATGGAAGGCAAAGTGGAAAGAATTTGGATTACAGACGTTGCAGCTGATGGAATTCACTTGGTAAGGCATTATAATAGAGCTTCATGAATTACCTTTTTTTTCGTAATTTGATTATTGTTATACAAATGTGTTTGTTGCTCTCTCTATATATAATATCTTATGACATGATGCCTAAGCAGCTACTTATTCTAACGACAAAATGATCATAATTATTGGTAGCTTAGGATAAAATGGGAATAGATTTGGGATTCCCTGTAAGAAACCCCCTTTCATAGCCTTAGCTAAGGAAGCCATCTTCCTTTATCTGATGGAACGATAAGTTCCATAAGAAGTCTAATGATGCCTGATTTGAAAAATAGGATTTCGTTTCACCTTCTCCCTTTAAGGAACTAAACTTGCATGCTTACCAAATATGACCTTGGGGATCATTAAATGTGAATTCTTTGAAATACCCATTTATTGCCGTTTAAACTGTTGTAGATTTCTTGTCCATATCTTTACCGTATCAATCATCTAAATGAATTCTTTTCAAATGCCCAAGGTTGGTCATACCAAAGGATATATACAAGTTTTAGTAGCTGCCCCAGATTCTTTACTGGGAACCTCTGCTATGGTTAAAATAACATCTGTTGGGAGGTGGTCTGTTTTTGGACACGTGATTGAGATAGTGAACCACAATACTGCTTCAAGTAAGAGAACGTCTCATCATGATGAGTCTTCTCTCTGCAATAACTCATCTGAGACCGGTACAAGCTCTGAAAAAATGGAATCTTATGCGTGTGGAAATGACATCTGCTGTAGTCAAAGCACTGTCAAGGAGAATGATGTTTTAAGAGACACCATGTTGCAACAGAATCATAAACGCCAAAGTTTAATTGGATGGATATTGCAGAAGCGGAAGCAGCTGCGTGAGAAAATGGTCGAGAGTGAACTTATCTCACAATCAATTGAAAAGCAAGGGACCCGTGAGATCAGAAGAGAGTGGGATTTTGTGGATAAGGCTCTTTTGGGTGGAATATTCATCAGCCTCTTGCCTATTATTGCTCTTATAACAGCTCGAGTTATTTGGTCTTGGTAAAAGGTTATCAAATTTTTACAACCCCATCTTTTTCTCCTAATGGGTTTTAACTTTTATTGGTGATCCAAAATTTTGACATTCACAAATTTCTGCTAGATTTTCATTGTAGTCTTAATATACAAATTCTTTTGCGAAGAGTAGTTGTATCTTATTGTTGACGTAGAATATGGATCACTGAGCTATTGAGACATTTGTATTTCCTCATTCTTGACTTGCTTCTATGGTTCATCAACATATATGACCACAAATTGATTGTGACTTTCAGTTCAAGCATATCTTCAAGCTATTTAGGGGGAGAAAGAGAGGAATGAGTTAGGTCTCGGTGCTTGGTTTAGCTTGTTCCAAGTAATTTTACATTGTATAAATTAAATATTTGAGGTGTTGTCTCTCGTAAAACATAGAAGTTATTTTTTAAGGTTAGCCAAACAAAAATGGCAGCTGGATTTCCATAAAATTTGCTAAAAGATTGAGTTGTAAGCTTTTTAGGTATTTCTTTTAGGTTTGTTGGTCACCTCAATTCACTATGATGTAAAATGGTTTCTCAAATTCAAAAGTGCAGCAATGTTTCATTAAACAAGACTTAAAAAGCATTCCACATTAACAATGCATTCACTTGAAACATATTAATATCATCCATTTAACAATGTGCATAGCAAGGAAGTGCTGGAAAAAAAATAATAAAATTAGGATCCAATGGATGAAAATGCAATTCGCTTGGAAAAAAATACAGCAAATTAGTGAAAAAATTGTTCTGTAAATGGTCCTAACACCAAAGTGATGTCTCAAATAAATAAGGTCAGTTCGAGTACAAATTTTGGAAAACCTCTCTGTATACTACATTACTGGTTTTGCTTGTACTTCTTCTTTGGTCGTCTAGGATTAATATTCTCAATCATTTAACACTCTTCACACGTGACAAAGCCACATACAGCTGACCATGTGAGAATACAGGACTCGGTAGGTATAATCCAACAGGATGTAAAATGTGAAAAGGATGTATTTCTTTTAGGTTTGCGGGTCACCTCAATTCACTATGATGTAAAATGGTTTCTCAAATTCAAAAGTGCAGCAATGTTTCATTAAATTCATGTGAGTTTGAACATGATTGAACAATAAAAATTACATAAATTCCATCTATAAGAAAATAAATCCTTTTCTGCCTCAAAAGAAGAAAATAAATCTTATCAAAATTCTCTTTTTTCATATAAGAGTCCAAAATACCGTTGCTGTACACTACTTAAACCATTTTTTGACTAGCTACTGGTTGAGAATGAAATCACCTTTGCCAAGGTAATTAAAAAACCAAACTTATATCAAGTTTCTTGTATCCATTACATCAAGTTCTCCAATCATACACCAAATGTCCTGTTTATTTCATTTGAATTTATAGTTAAATGATAATATTCCAAAAATAAGATACATGATCACATGTGATTGAAGAACTTGATGAAATGGATATAAAGAATTTAATGTTAGTATTTTCCTTAAAAATATTATTTTTGTTTTAAAATAGATAGTATATAATGAATTTTCAACCAACGAGAGTTAGGTCTAGTGGAATTGGCTTAGTCCACACAACGTGACGAATCAAGGTTCGAATATTTGACAGGGAGAGGCATTCACATTTAGTTCACCACTAGAGTCTCAAATAAGATTGCTTCTAATATGAGGATTACTATGCTTAGGAAAAAAGGGGAAAAGGAAAAAAGACACCGAAAAATAGGGGAAAGATAGAAAAGTGCACTACTGGCAAAAAAAAAAAAGAAAGATAGAAAAGTGCACTGAATATGGGTGAAGACATATAGGTCGCATAGACTAACCTGTCCTTTAATAAGTTTGAAGGAAATGACTGAATTACTCACCAATTTTGTATTTTACCAATTTTATATATGGGTATACCTACTCTCTATTTACATTTACCAACTGGACATGGGCTCTCACTATCCTCATATTTTCACACCAAATTCACAAGTTACCGACTTATTACTGGACTTTAACAACTTCGTATTTGGGTTTACTAGCTCTCTATATGAGCATATCAACTCTCTATTTGCGTTTACCAACTTGACTTGGGCACTCACCAGCCTCCTTATTTCATGCCATATTGACAAGTTACCAACTTATTACTGAACTTTACCAATTTTGTATTTGAGTTTACCAAGTTCATATGTATTTCACTAGAAGGCCAAAAGTTCATAAACCCATATACAAAGTTGGTAAAATCTAGTAGTAATAAGCTAATAACTTTTGCATTTGGTGTGAAAATAGGATGGTGATAAGTACTATTTCAAGTTGGTAAATACAATTGAGAGTTAATACCTATATAGAAAGTCAGTAAACTCATATATGAAGTTGGTAAAGTTCTGTAATAAGTTTGTAACTTGTGAATTTGTGTGGAAATATATCAGGGTGGTAAGTGCTCATGTCAAGTTTATAAATGCACATAGAGAGTTGATATACCCATATAAAAAGTTGGCAAGTGCCTTACTTGTGTTGCTTTTCAAACAATTTGGCCATTTATTTTGAACTTATGAAAGGATAAATCACTCCATGTCACATGTCCTTGCCCAAATTTGATACATCTTCCCATCTTTCCCCTATGTTTGGGGACTTTTTGTGTCCTTTCCCCCTATAAATATTCCATGTTTTTTTCCTAAGCTTATGTGTCCTTTTATTAAACGTAGTCTTATTCAAAGTATTGTTAGGCACTAAATATATATACCTCTCCCAACAGATATTGAAACCTTCGTTCGTCGGAACTAATGTTGGGTTTATACCCTTAAGTGCGAACCTAAACACCCCCACTTTAGGATGCCTCCCCAAGCGCCATAACAGATAATTAAACTCTCCCCCTTATGTGAGAAGGCATAATTCCTTATCACTACTTACAATGGGTGTTAGAAATCTTAAGTTTTGATGAGGACTGGACTCTAAAGATAACATAAGTAAAAATGATCAGATAAGAATATAACTTAGTCAGAAAATAATGAAGATAAGAATCAAGGTAAAAGACTAAGGAAGAGTATAAGTTATCTAAACTTTGAACAAGTCCTATAGATAACAGTTACACAATCGCTAGTCTAAGAGTCTATCGATAATAAGAGAAGAGATAAGAATTATAATAGCTAATGAAGTTTTGGCAATAAACTAAGACAAATATTCCTATTGCTAAGAACTTCACTATCGCAAATGGAACAGTTAGTCTAAAGCAAAGAACAAGATCAGTATCTCTAAAACATCTCTATCGCTAAAGTCTCATAACTGACAAAAGACATAGTCACTAGCGATAGCATGAATAGATAGCGATAGCAGAACACTTAGATGTTCAGATAAGTTACTATGCTGAGTGATAACCTATCATCAACATGGCTACTAGCAATAATGGGTTTAGCTATCAATAAATCACTTGCTGTAATAACTTAGATATTCTGATAGCTAATATACTATCTGTATACTATGAGATAATGAATCCTACTAGCGATAACATCTACTGTGCTTCACATGAATACTTGTTTAGCTAACAAGCTAAGTGCATGACTCATTCTATGAAGCTAGCGATAGCATGAGATGTTAGCGCTACTGAAAAAGCTGCTACACAAGTACAATGTTGCAGGTAGTTGGTAAACACAGTCTATCTCTCATAGCTCATCTTCTGCAAGAATTAAATGAAGTAAGAGAAGAAAGATGACAAAGATGAAGACCAGCATTTAATGCTAACGGCTAGGAGCTTCCAACGAGCATTTTCAAACGGTCTTACGAAGCTGAAGGGAAAAGGAAATGAGAAGAGATATAAAAACCAAGTCTTGAACATTTATGAACAAGAGAACAAACTGACGAACAAGCATTCATTATTTCTCATTTACTCACTGGTCAAAGCTGTATTATTCTTAGTGAGAATATTCTGTACTTCAGTGATTAACAAAATATGTTCATTAAGTGAACTCATTTATTGAAATCCTCTACTGTTTGAGGTTGTTCTTAAGTCTGGGACTTTAGAACAGGGTTGTAGTCTTACAACTTGTAAGGGGGAGTGTTTAGAGGAAGTCTAAAACTCTGTCTTGTAAAGGTTGGCAGGTGAACCTGGTTTGTAAAACCTGTGGTTAGTGGAACCCAATGAGGAGTTGGAGAACTGGACATAGGCAGTGTTTGGCCGAACCAGTATAAAGGATTGTCTCTGTGTTTAAAGTTTTATTTTAGAAAAGCACAATTCACCCCCCTCTTGTGCGATTTGCCTCTTTCAATGGGTGTGCACGGTCATGTAATTCTAAGAAAAGGTAATTATTGTTGCGAAGGATGCCTAAAGTAAATCCCTTCTTCAATGTTAGCAGACTCGCGAGTTGACTCTCTAATTTTATCGTTTTTCTGATTCCACTTAACAAAATCGAGTTGCGAGTTGTTTAAACTTGTCCAAATTGTAAACTTGACTAAACTCATGAATTACCAACTTTGTTACCAGAATCATATAGTGAAGTACCAAATCTGGATAATGGTATGCTTACTAACATGTTTCCACATAATTACCAATTTTTTTTCCGTTTGTTGCCAGAATCCTAGAGTTGGATAGAGAGATATTGGTAATCTATTATCCAAAGTTGGTATATCGTAATATGAATTTGGTAATCCTTTATACAATTCTAGGAACAAACAAAAAGAAGTTGGTAAAATTAGAAAGTTTGTAAATGGATAGATAAATGTTGACAAACTATTATCCAAAGTTGGTAATCAGTTATTTAACTTTGGTAAACCATTAGCCAATTCTGGTAATAAACAAAAAGAAGTTGGTAAAGTTGTGATGTTGGTAATTGAATATAAACATTTTGATAATCTATTATCCGAATTTGATAATCAGTTATACGAATTTGATAATCCGTTATACGAATTTGGTAAAGTATCAAGAATGAGTGAAAAATAATCTGTATATATTTTCTGCAATATATATAATAGGAGGGCTTGGTGGTAAGGCCACCAAACCCTTTAAAGTGAGGGAGGGGGTGGGTTCGAATCCTAACTCCATTTGTGCCATTATTTTTGGCACACCTCTGACACGTGGCATACCCCCACTTGCCACGTAGTAGGTGAGCCCCGCCGTCGGCTAATTCCAAAGTCTTTTTCCCTTGAAAAATAAATAAATAATACAATTAAATTAAAAATAAGGGAAAATGACAAATAAAGACTCTCTAATTATTAAAAAGACAATTTGATACACTGAATTTCAAAAATGACGGATCAATGCAATTGGCTGAAATGCTCAATACAAAATTAAAAGAAAAAGTCCGAAAAGCCCTCAAAGATATTTTTTTTGGTTATCAAAATAGTATAAGGGAATACCAACTTCGGTTATAATATTACCGACATGCTCTAACCATATTTATATTCCCTTATACCATTCTGGTAATGAATATAAAGAATTTGATATTCCCTTATACCATTGTGGTAACAAAGAATTTGGTATTGCCTTATAAGAATTTGGTATTCCCTTATACCATTCTGGTAACGAAGATAAATAATTTGATATTCCCTTATACCATTGTGGTAACGAAGAATTTGGTATTGCCTTGTAAGAATTTGGTATTCCCTTATACCATTCTGGTAATGAAGAGGAAGATTTTTTAGGGCTTTTTGGTCTCTTCCTTTTAATTTTGCATTGGACACTTCAATCAATTGCAATGATTTGTCCTCTCTGAAATTCGATGTATCAAATTGTCCTTTTGATAATTGAAGAGTCTTCATTTGTCTTTTCCGCTAAAAATAATAATAATAATAATAATAATAATAATAAATATAAATGAATTAAATATCTACCAGTAGTAAAGAAACCTTAGCTGAACTGGCTAGAGTGAGTCAAGTGGAAAATAGGAACAATTCAGAATTGCAATGGGAGAAGACCCACAGAAGCTGAAGAAGATGGCGGCGGCATCATACGACTACGATAACGATCCGAGGTGGTCCGATTATTGGTCCAATGTTCTCATTCCTTCCCATATGGTTTCCAATTCCGATGTTATCAATCACTACAAGCGCAAGTTCTACCAACGCTACATTGTATATTCTCTCTTCTTACACCTTCTTCTTTGGTTTTCATTCACTTACGGTTTGATTTCAATATGATTGATTGATTCATTGTGTTTTTTAATTCTCTTAAAGTAATGGGTTTTACTCCGAGTTTTTGTATTTCCTTAGTGATTCTCTATAAGAGCCCTAGTATGATGGTTCCAATTTTGGTTGTTTTATCTGCAATTTATGTGGTTCTGCTTCTTTAGTGGTTTTTTTTTTTTTTTTTATTGGGATAAAGAATTTTGACTTTGGACTTCAAGTCTTCGACTTTCAAAATTCAACATGAATGGGACTTTCTCAAGTTTGCAGTCTTTGTTATTTTCTTTCGTTTGTGTGACCTATATCCCATCAGTTGCAATTGCTTTTTATGTTTACAGGATCATCTCCTACATCGTATGTTTTGTTGAATTATAACTTAATCTATGGAGATGAACAGTTTGTTTTTGTTTCAAAAAAAAAAAAAAAACTTGCATTCCTTTATCCTTTCATCAGAATTATTGTAAATAAACTAAGGTGAATCCGGTGGTGATTATTTTTATAGCCAGCCTCTTTATGAATTTAATTTTCCCGCATTTTAAATTTTTTGAGTAGAAGACCTGGATAACATTACTTATCAAAAGTAATCGGCACCACAAATACTACCAATTTCCCTCCGCCCCATTCAATATAGGGGGAGGTTGCTCGAATAGACAAATATCTCTCCAAATTATGGGAGGCCTTTTCATGTTATATTTTAGTAACTTAATTTGCCCATGTGTCATTGAAATGTCAAAGTTCTGATCAATTTTGCATCTATTGATCTTGTAATCAGACCAGACACTGATCTTCTTGTCCAGAATTAATGGTGGATAGTTTGTTTACTTCCATATTTGCTAATTTTAGTCATTGCCTCTGATTTACTGTTTCTACAAAATAACAAATTGTTTTATGGATTATTGACGTAATGCTTTGAGGTAGCTATTGTTTTGTAAGGTTTCAATTTTTTTTTTTTTTTGTATCTTTACTATCCAATCTGAACCATCCAAGTGCCTATTTCAAACAAAATTATTTTAGTTTTACTGAAACGATCCTTCTGATTCTATAATATTAAACAGGATCCTGATCTCGTTGTAGAGCCAATGTCTACTAGTAGTTCATCCCAGTCCTCACGACCATCAGCTACATCATCATCACAACCACCTCCATCAAGAAATGACCAGGCTTATGCTCGAAACTCAGGTGATGTATCTTTCGGCACTTTTATCATAATCGTAACAGAATTTGAAAGGAAAGTGAAAAAAAGAAGTAATTCTATGAAGTATTGCTTAGCTTCATAGTTGTTTTCTTTTTAGCCTTGGATGCCAGCATAACGTTCCTGTTTATATTGAATGTACAAAACCTTGATGCTGCAGGAACAGGATCCTCAAATAGAACTTCAGGAACATCGGCAACTGCAGGTTCTAATGCAACTCCTTTGCGTTGGGAGCGGCAGACAATACATTTTTCTGTCAATGCTTGGGTAAAGTCTTTGGACTTGCACACTTTACTTCTGAATTCATTCGTGATAATGAGTTATGATTAGCCATGCATATGAGCATTCTAATGACTATGTTTAGAGCAATGTTTTCTTCATTCACTTTGTTTCTGAATGTTTGATTTCTGAATGTCAATTTATGACAATGTGGATTAGATATAATTTGTTTTTGATGTTCAGATTCCCATTTTGTTCCCTTTTGGACGGCAAAAATAATGCTATATCTAGGAATGACAAAAAAAATAAGTATACGTTTATTCTATATGTTAAGTAATAGGAAAATTTCTTCTTATTTGTCGTTTTTTTTTTTTTGTTTGGGGGGGGGGGGATACTTGTTAAAATAGTTTTAGTTTATAATCTTTAAAACATTGGCTGAATGTAACTTCTATTGGGACTCAACCCACCCATGTAGCCAAAAGAGATAGTAGGAGACTAGGAGTGAATGATGGAGAGAAAAGTGGGATTGATGGTCCAACAAAAGAAATTTAAAAAAAATAAGGGCCGAAAAATGTAAGCAAAAGAAGAGAGAAATCGTGAACAGATAGGGGGACCAGTCAAAATGTGGTTAACAGGGATATCTATGCATATATAGGAAAATTTGAGAAAGGAGAGAAAAGTAGATTATTGAATCTGGTCTGGTAGGAGAGGCATATTCACAAAATTTGACACTTGTATGCTCCTCTTTATCACTAACAGGAAAAAAGATAGTTTTTATCTTTGCTACCAAACTTGTTGACTCATCCGGATTGCAACCATGACGCCTTTCTGTAATGTTTTCGCTTAGGTGTTCGTTATTGCTATGCTTGCTGTCATTCCACTGGTACCTAGGAGTATTTCACAAAGAGCTTATCGACTCTCTTTCTTGGGCACTGTGTGCTCTTCTCTATACTCCTTGTACTTGCAGCATGGGGTGAGTTCACTTTTCTGATCTGTAGTCATATTCTTTCATTAAAGTTTTCATGTCTGAGTGTTTTCAACACATTGTTTTGCACTATTGCAGAAACCAAGAGCATGGAATTTGCAAGCCTTGCAAACATACCTCCTGTCAATAGTTGGAACCAAGGATTTTATATACTTGATATACTCTATTTCGTTTATTACTTCACATCTTTGCCTTAAATGTGAGTATTTGTTGGGCCATTGATTCATGTATTTTTGTTTGTTTCTTGGCATGTTTTCTATTGCCATCAATACTTTCATTATTCCATGTCACTCTATTGTATTGCCTGTTGAAAAAAAAAAAAAATTCTTACTTTTGGTTGCAGTTGCTTTGATCCCCATATTATGTCTGGCACTGGAGCATGTTGCCAAGTTCCTGAGACGTAATTTTAGTCGTTCAACTCTTTACAGGTGAAGTTTACTGTTCTTTGATTATGTAAATAACTGTTTTGGTCTCATGAGCTAGCATGAGCCTGCTTTTTTGTGTAATGAGTTGCGAGAGCAGGATATATTGTAGAGTTAGCGACTAGTGACTTTTTTTGGACCTGAGGCTGAGAGACTAGTGACTTGACATGCACCATACTTTACTTTTTTAGTCTGCTTTATATTTTTTAAGCAGGAAAGTTATATACATTTATAACAACAACAAAGCTTATCCAACTGGGTGGGGTATTGTTTGTTCAAACAAAAATTAGGATTTTAGAATAAACAACAGTAAGTAGTGAATACAGGCATAGTAACTATGCTCTAATTTGAAATACTCATAATCAAGATTGTAAAAAGAAAAAAAAAAAGATAATGGGTTGTTTCAACCTTCAAGAAACTAACCCCCTACATTATTCAAACTAAAGCATAAAAGGCAAGGAGATAAAATATGTGTTTTCAGTTTTCAGACAATGACCTCCAACAAACAACATAACTGGTTTTATATTCATTTCGATTCTTATTAGTAATTTGTAGTAAAAATTATATTGCTTGAAAGTTGAAAATTGTTCACATTGAGCATAAGACTTCTCATGTCTCATCCATTCTTTCATTTGTAAATCATTAGGCCTCGGAATTTTAATTCTTTGGGCTCCCAATTCTGCTCTAGGGATTGTCTATTGTCCATTATCATTATTGTTGGTTTCTCTTTCTCTATCAGTTTCCTTCTCTTGTTAGTTTTCGGTTCATATAATTGTAAATCTGCAGTTATCAACTTTCCCAGAACGAAGAAAATTTCTAATTACTGAGTTGAGAGATAGATCTAAAACTATAATTTACTTTACAATTATTTAGTGGAAAACAATTATAGATATCTGGTTTAACAAGTATTGTACACCTGAATTTGACTTAATACAAAATAACATCCTAAAGTAAATAGGATCAGATACATACCAATAGAACGCAGAAACATCATTGTAGGGAAAAGGTTAAATAGTGTGACAGATTACAGTAAGATCTTTGTAATTATTAAATATTCTTTCATCGATAAGTCTCATTTGAAAATAGAAAGTGTTAGCTTTGAAGATTTGTACGAGATTTTTGTTGGGGGTGTGAACCAGCAGTGTAGTTGTTTGTGTTGTCATGCTAATTAACTGGCCATTTCTTAGTTCTAGCTTGTAAGAGGTCCTTAATCCCAGCCTTGCCTTTTCTTGCGACCTTGATGTTTCCACTCTTTGCCTTGTGAAGTTTGTATATGATTGCAATTTTCTGCTTTTCCTAAATTTAATTCAAATATGATTGCTGGAAAGTTACCAGTAACTAATATCTATATTGATTATTTATTTGGATAGGAAATATATGGAAGAAGCTTGTGTTTGGGTGGAATCAAATACAACTACCCTTAATATCCTGACGTCTCATGCTGAGATTGGACTTGGCTTCCTTCTGATCATATCACTTCTATCGTCTGTTTCCTGATCTTTTCCTACCATCTTATCCTTAGTTTTTCCTTTCTATAGATTCCTTTTATGTTGACTACTAAGGATAGTGAATAACTTCATTTCTTCTCTTATGCTTTTTAACTATATTCAGGTGGCAGCGCAACATTCTACAAACTTTCATGTACTGGCAGGTTTGTTGCCTTTCTCTCATTGTGATTTCCTGTTCAGGTAGTGTTCGTAGATATTGAATTGCCTATTGCTTATGTGATGTGTGGATTTATCAATGGAAAAGGATAACTGTTTTGTGACTAATTTGATGATATTTCTGTTACAAAAAAATATCTTGAACAAATCAGTATTTTATAGATGAATACCTATACATAAATATTTGGGGCATCTCTCGTTTATCAAGAGAGAGGTGACAATAAAAATTATGTAACGTCTATTATATCCTAGTAATAATTTCTAAACACTTTATATGTCATTTAATATTTTTAATAAAAGAATAGGCACGGGGTCATTCTTTTAATTTTGAACCTTTTTTCTTTTGCACTCTATTTTACCCACAAAATGAGCCCTTGGTTTATATTGTGTTTTCCCAAATTTTGTCAAGGAAGTAGTCCAATGTGTCCAAGGGCAACAATTATAATCATAACCGAATGAAGTTATAATATAGTGAGTTGTAGGCTTATATCAGATCTTACAATATATTCTCTTGCTTTCCCTAAAATTTATCTTACAGGTTTTGAAGTTCATGTATCAAGCTCCTGTTACTGCTCCCTACCATCGAAGTGTTTGGACTAAAATTGGGAGGACTGTGACCCCACTCATCCACCGCCATGCTCCGATGTTGAATACCCCTTTATCAGTGCTCCAAAGATGGTGGTTCCGGTAGAAGACGTTTGGGAAGATACACGACATTGGAGAATGTTACTCTTTTTTATCTTAAAATAGAAAGTTACACCAATGGTTTTGTAGCTAGTGGAACTGAAGCTTTGATAATAATCTACTGATGGAGATTTCATTTCAAAAACGTAGCTCATAGGATTGCTTATCCCAACTAGTTAAACGCATTTATGGCCAAGTTGATGGAAAATGCATAAGAGATGGGTATTGATGAAAATCTTATTAAGGTTTATACATGTTATGAGAACCTTCATAAGAACATTTTGTTTGAATTCTTTAATATTCACATTGAAAGCTGACTACTTGCTCTGTAATTGTTGATGCCCCTACCTTTCATAAATTTAACCAATTACTTGAATAGCTAAAAGTCTCAATTTGTTTTTTCTTTGAGTTTAAAATGAGATATCTAATGGCGTGCTAAAAAGATTTTTTATCCTCTTAACCTTGTCGTCAGCAAACTCCTTTGTTGTCTTATGACATGTTTCGTTCCACATTAAAAACCAATTTTGGTGTGGAATTAACTAACTAGCTGTTTCAATCAAAATTATGTTTATGATGACTTATATTGAAAGATCAAACATAAATGTCAAAAGAAGCACAACATTGTCCCAATTTAACAGCATCAAAGTTGACCCCAGGCTCTGTCACGTACTTTGCCACATAATCATTTTTGTTGAAAACAAAAAAACTCCAAACTCCCTCTTTCTCATGTCCTATCCTATCCATATACTCCATGCCGAAAACCAAACCAGCAATCGAGGTTTAAGAATCCAAAACTCACTGTTTTGCAGTAATGAACAGGTGTCAGGCTGAATAATATTTGCGCAGGTCTGTCAAGGCATTGAGATTGATTAACTGCTTCTTTACGCATATGATTTCCAAGGAGTGTGCTCTTTCCAGTGAAGCAATCCCATGATTATGGATCCAACAAAAAGCAGCATAGAAACAGCAAAGAATACTAAAAGAATCACATTCAGCCACCTTCTAACAAAAGAAAACACAATAGTACTTGGCAGTAGGGATTTCTGGTATGTTTGCTCTTGTAAAGGGTGATGGAAAGGAGAAGTCAGCCGGTTGCCTTGCAGATTTTTGTCAGAAAAAGATACAGTCAAGAGGGATAAAGAGCTAAGAACTTCCTGAATGAAAGGGCCAGAATTTTCAGTGACATAAAGCAATATTCCTTTTATACCAAAGGGTCTTGATCAGAATAATAATTAATTGTAAGAGATGAGTGTGTCCATCCTTGTACAAGTGATATAAAGTATTTTCCAACCATAGCAAAAAAATTAGAAAGATTGCTATCAGGAAGTTTGATTGAAAAAAATTCAAACCATCATGAACGCTCAATCATATGGAATGTGAATGAAAAAATGCTCCAAGCATTCATCTTTGCTTACAGCTAAAAAGACATTGCCCAGAGACATTAAGATGTCGATTAATGAGACTGTCTCTTGTAGGAAGAGCTTGATGAAGTAGACTCCATATTAAGAGTGACTATTTGTAAGGAAGAAATATACACCACAGAAATTTCCAAAAAAAAAAAAAAAAAAATCCAAAAATTTCCGCGGGAAGAAAAGAAGAAAGCATGTCCTGCATCTATCTTCAACCAGAGGCATAGCCCTCCCAGCATAGACGTCCCGGGATATTATTAAGGGATAGGGACAGGATTTTTCTTTTTTGAGTGAAAATACTGAATAATATAAATTCATAACGGGCATAAACCCCAACAAGTACATCCATATCCTAGTCTTCTTCAGCACCTTCCATCTTCTTTTTTCTTATAACAAATTTTTAGGAAAGGAGTTTGGCTCAATCATAATCCAAAGGTAAGGCTCCTAACTCATGATCTACTGTGACATGTCCTTGTATGCTCTAAAACATAACAAGCAAGCCCTTTATGTCTATCCACATAGGTAGGTTTCATCTAGATTCACTTAGCTGTGGAGATACCTCCCCAAACGCCGCGACTGAAATCACAACTAAGTGGTACTCCCCAGGAATCAAACACTCGCCAAGATGGTCGAATGTCCAACCCTTTCACCAGCTGAACCAACTAACGATGGGTACCTTTTATCTCTTTTAAAACAGAAGATAGAGGATATAGGGATTTTCATGATAGAATCAACATCAGCAAGGGAATAAAGTTTATGAATTAAAAAATGAAACTTAATTTGAAATTGAATAAGAATGCTATTAGAACTTCGAACATATACAGAGATGTGTGACTTTTGATCAGAGAGGCGTGAATCTAGAACATAATGAGAATCCCACTTTGTAGTTATTCAAAATGATGAACTCTTAAGTTCAAATGACAAGGCATATGTGGCCAAAAAATCAGCACATGCTAAAAGCATGTCTAATGGCCCAACTCCAATTCCTTTGAAGTATTGTGAACTTTACATACAAGGTGAATTGCCATTAGCCACAAATTCTCTGCTTTATTCGGGTACTTCTAATTAAATTTGCCTCTCGCCCAAAAACCAAGTTACGTCTACTTCCAATTGAATTTATCTTCAGCTAGCACACCCTTGCTAAGTCCAATCCATCCAAGATTTCTCATAGCCAATGCTTGTTACATGGAAAAGAGATTCACGGAAAGGATAAAGTCATATTACTGATATTTGATTGATTGTAAAGTAGCTTAAATGTAGATGGAGCGTCTCATGTGCTTACGAAAAAGTGCTTTCACATTCATTTTCCAATTTTCATTTGGTTCCAAATCAGCCCATAATTCAGCATTAGGATACAATACTAATCCTCTAACATAGCGATTGTATTAAAAAGAGAGCTTCCAACATTTCAGACATCAGAAGCTTCACCGTCATTTCTGTCAACGTGCTTCGACTATAAAGTATTGATAAGTCATTAACCCCATGGTTCAAAAGAAATTTTCTTGCGTCATGCATATGCAACATTTAACTCCTGGTTAGAAGTTTCAGAAGCCAAACTCAAGATCACTGATAAACCGGCACAGCCTACTATTAAGTTGGATTCACTCATTGCAAGAAGTTTCTCCTCAACTACCAGCCAAAGAAAAACTTCAACACTTTGATGCCATTGAACAGAGAAGCCAACTGAACCAACTATTGCGGAAAGGTGTAATAAACTACTTCCACTTTATACCTAAGCAGTTTCAATAAATAAAGGACTAAGCATGAAAATGCCCACATAAATAACTCAATTTCAAATATTTCCGATCACATCCACAAGTTTGGGGATGTGGGCATGCAGACATATATGAATAACTGCACAAAACTTTGAACCAGATTGTGAAATCTTTAACGATCTAACAGATAAAGCTAACAATGTCTAGTTCCAGAGGAAGGGTCCACTTCTAAGAATGTTAACATTTTGAATATCAAAAGGTAATGCTAGACGGGGAATCTTGAACCGAACAAAGCCAACACAAAAGGGAAATGCTTTCATTAATCAAAAATAGAAGAAAGCAAAAATACACAGTGCAAGGGTAAACAAAAAGAAGAACTAGACAACTCTCATCAACTGTGGATATTTCAAGTAACACCATCACGCAAGAAACCCCAAAACCATAACTGGATAACCCCATCAATGATGGATACAGAAGATACATATGGAAGGAGCAGGGTAAACAAAGAAAACTCAAAGAAAGAGGTTTTAATTTAATGCAACGGCGCTTCTCAATCTCATACAATAAACCAGGCATATATACTTTTCGTTAGACAACTCCAAATAACATTAACTAATAAAGGTATAGAAAAATATAAGTTATTAGAGATTCCATTCCACCAAAAGAACTTCAACAATGTCATAATTTAGATTTAAGAACCAGATTCTTCAATAGCATAGTTGTCAACTGGTACAAGGCTTTCCACAAAATTGTGAATATCATAAATATGGCTTTCACAGGAAATAACAAACCTCGTTACTTCATTAGTAGTGAGATTTATTGTATACAGAGCATTTTCCTCATCGTCCTCATATTTAGGCTGGCAGACAATTTCATTTCTCCAAACAATCCTTGATTCTAACTTGCATGAAAGGGGGCTCTTTGTAGATCTTTTAGTCCAACTCCATCTCTCCCGGGGTGGACATGTACACTCATCCAACACCCACAAATCAAACGAACAATGTGTTTCATTATCGACTTCCCGAATGTCACAAAGTATAGCAAGTTTGTTGTCATAAACAGTAAGCTTTTTATTTGTAATATGGCCTAAATCCGGCATTGGAATCAGTGTAAACATTTCCTTAGCTATGTCAAATGAAACTATCAACTTAGCCCTTGGCTCTACCCCTACCCCACGCTTTTCCCCATACCAAAATATGGCTCCATTAACCGTGACAGTTTCATGACCAAGCCTCACTCCCTCTAATAAGTTCCCAGTATCTATTTCCTTCCATGACCCTCGACTGAACGAAAACACTTCCACTAAATAAACCAGGTCATAAAACCCATGCCAAAATCTTACTATCACGTAATCATCAACGATTGGACTGAACCCAAATCCTATCACGCATTCATCCAAAAATTCAGAACAACCAGTTTGGGTTAAAGGAACATGTCTGACTGCTGTAGTCGCAGGATTCCACAATATAAGCGAAGGAGGATATTCAAATTCATCACCGCTTTCAACACAAAGTAGGCCATTGCAGGAACCGACGATTATAGCCCTCGGCAATGAATTGATCAAAGGTGCTTTCGGAAATTCACGGAATAGCGAGCGAGAGTGCCAAGGAAGATAATTTTCGAGGAGAAGAGAAAAGTTTTTATGACTGGACTGTTGTTGAAGGTGATCGGCAATGAAAGAAGGGATTTTGATGAGATTCTTCCAATCTTTACAAACACATTGAAATCGAATTAGGGTTTTTACCGGAAGTCGTTTGAGAATATTTCTGATGATTTCTTCAGGAAGATAGAAAACGTTTCTATTCCTTCTCATCCGCTTCATGATGCTCCTCAACTCGAAAGTATTTCTCAGAAGAAAGCCGTCGAAATCGTCAAAGCCATTTAGGGATTTCAGAACAACATAAGTTTATCTTCTTTCCCTTCCGTTTCACAGAAGCAGGTCCGATCCTCTTGTTTTGGCCCCACCAACCGAAAACCTAATGAAATAGTAATTCAGTATGTAAATAAATTTGGTATATAGTTCAAATCTAAACAAGAGTTCAAGCTTTAGTTTAACTTTATTCACATGTACATGAAATTATTAGCAACTGATTAATATAATTATCACGATTACATACGAGTTCGAGTACAAAGACATGGTGCAAACATATTAACTTGCTCATAAAAAAAATGAGTAATAAAATGCTCATCTTAAAATTGAATTTTTTTAGAAAATAAGATTTCAGTGAAAAGGTTGTCAATTAAAATTTTAAATGTGAACCATCCATATTAAATTTTAGATTGTGCAAATTACATTTCAAATAACAAAAATCACTGTCTCATTGTTGCAATTATCACTAAATAAGGATAAGACTATTGATTAAGTTATAACAACCCACAACTAGTTAATACCAATTAATATAAATAGTTGATTGTAAGCCTAAGTTGTCACGTGAAGATATTTATTTATTTTTAATTTATCATCAGCTTTCATCAAATATTAATCGCAAAATTTTGTACCGATTAAATTCAAATCCATCCATTATAAAATTATTAAAATAGTTCAATTTCAAAAACAGTTTTTGTTATTTTAAACTTTAGAAATAAATTTTGATTAAATGAGTACTTTTACTATTTATTGAGTTGACAGTGACCAACAGTTTTTGGGTTGAATTTCTCACAAAAACATTTGGGAAAATTAATTAGAGGTCCCTGGGAGGACACATAATATAAGAAAAGTCCCACTAAATGCCCAAATTAAAGTAGGGTCCCAAGGGACCTCATTTTTATTATGTTTCAAACCCAAAAGACAATTTTACCCTCCTTATAATTGTCTAAATGAAACACCCTCACCCTTATTCACTATCACTCTCCCTCATTGCAGCAACGTGGTCAGGAACTCAAAGGAGCTGGGAAGACACTCACCAAGAACACTCCTTCATCCATCATCAATCTTCCATCTTCATCCAACTAAAATCATGGACTCTTGGATTTGTCTCTTCAACTAGTGGTATGTTGAGAAAATCAATTTCCCATCTTTGTTATGAATCTGATTTGTGATGAATGTTTTAAAACAAAGGTCAAAACTTTCCATATAAATTTAATTTTGGTTGAATGTTTGAACATAAAACATGCTTATACCCCTATCTTAGTGATTTTTTGTTGCATTTATTGTGTAAGTTGGTTTCTCATTTGTTGTTGATGAGGGTTTGGGTTGGTGCTATATTTAGGGTTGTATTAGCTCTGTTTTTTCGTCCAAAAACAGGGGAAATCCGAAAAGGCCGTAGCTTTTTCGGTTTCCACATCAGTTAAAATTTCTGTTGTCGTCAGAGCTCAAATAGTTGTTATTGCAGGTCATTCAGTTGTAAATAACAACTTTCCATAAGACAGTTAAAATTTTGAATGATTTTTATTGGGGGATGGGTTTTGTGCTCTGTTATGTTGTTCTAAGACAGGGGTGAAGTAAAAGGTTGAAGCTTTGTTGGGTTAACACCAATGTGTTGGTATTTTAATAAGGTGTTTTCATTACTTTAATATAAAGTTGTCACAGATGCTCATTAAGTCGTTATATCTGGTCATTTACTTGTGAATAACAATGTTCCTGTGCAGGATGAATGAGAAGATGGCGGGACGACCAAAGAGGAAGAGAATAGAGTCACAATTCCAAAACAAACATGTCTACCATTGTGGAAGATGCCATGAGGCTGGACATAGCGCCAAAACGTGCAAGAATCCAAATCCAACCTAATGTGTTGGATATATGTGAGGCAATTAATTGCTAGATTACGTATTGGCTTTCAAAAATCTATATTTATAATACATCTGTACCTTTTTTATGCATATTTTCATATGTTTATCATGTTACAACTAGTTTACAATGGCCTTGTGATTATCACATTAGCACTTTGAGTCTTTATGGTAACTCAAATGCAATTAGAGATATGGTTATTTGAGCTTTGTTATAATTTTTGTCTTCTCTATTTTAGGTTAAGAGAATGGTTAAGGGTAGGGAAAGTAAATATCAATTGAAAATCACTGCGTTTTCACTCTTTAACAAGAAGTTTTATAAGGAAGTGTTTTCTTTGCTGGTTATTTTGAACAAGTGTGCTTATTGTAAGCTTAAATATGGTGCTATTCTTGCAGGGATTCTTGTGGTGTTCATGTTCTATCATGGTTATAGGCTTGGGATGGTTCAGAGTATGATGGAGGGTACACGATGCCAAAGTACTCAAAGGATGTTATCCGTGAAATTAAGGTTGAATGCTTCTGGTGTCTCATCACATACGAGAACAACTTGCATGGACAGAATGTCCTTTATAGGGTGAAAGACATCTTAAGGAAGAGGAAGAAATAGATGTTGACCTTATGTAGTAATTTTTAGGCCTTGTGTAGTAACTTTTATTAACAATTTTTACGGTGAAAGACAAGTTGTATAAATTATATGAATTTTAGCAGCATTTTAACTTTGTGGCAACTTTTAGTGATTGTGTAAGTTGTTACGGGCGTTACTAGGTGTCAAGATTTTGTGCTGTAACAACTTTTGGGCGGGCTATTTGTAAGAACGTTGTGACCATGTATAACAAGTTATTGGGCATTAGTAACAAGTTATTGGGCACCACTGACATTGTGTAAAAGTTTTTAACACTAACAACTTCTGAGCTGTCTTTAACAACCTTCTGACCATGTTTAACAACTTATTGGGCACCCCTCATAAGTCATTTAATTTCTTGAAAATTTCCTTTTAGAACAGGGATAACTGAAAGTGGGTTTGCTTCGTCACAACTTTTGGGCAACACATAACAAGTTATTGGCCTTTAGTAACAAGTTATTGGGCACAACTGACAATGTGTAAACGTTTTTAGCACTAACAACTTTTGGGCTATCTTTAACAACCTTCTGACCATGTGTAACAAATTATTGGGCACCCCTCACAAGTCATTTAATTTCTTGAAAGTTGCCTTTTAGCACAGGGATAACTGAAAGTGGGTTTGCTTCGTCACAATTTTTGGGCAACACGTAACAAGTTATTGGCCTTTAGTAACAAGTTATTGGGCACAACTGACAATGTGTAAACGTTTTTAGCACTAACAACTTCTGGGCTGTCTTTAACAACCTTCTGACCATGTGTAACAACTTATTGGGCACCCCTCACAAGTCATTTAATTTCTTGAAAGTTGCCTTTTAGCACAGGGATAACTGAAAGTGGGTTTGCTTCGTCACAACTTTTGGGCAACGCGTAACAAGTTATTGGCCTTTAGTAACAAGTTATTGGGCACAACTGACAATGTGTAAACGTTTTTAGCACTAACAACTTCTGGGCTGTCTTTAACAACCTTCTGACCACGTGTAACAACTTATTGGGCACCTGTCACAAGTCATTTAATTTTTTTAATGTCGCACTTTTAGCACAAGGATAACAGAAAATGGGATTTCCTTTGTCATTTGTAGCAAGATTATTACTAATACACATATACAACACGACCTTATCATTATAAGAACATTTGGCCTGTCTATAACAACCTTCTGGGCATGTATAACAACGTTTTGGGCAATCATAACAAGTTTCATACCAGAATCAGTTATAACATAATCATTTCACATTTGTCATTAAAGACAACTTACCATTCATGGACAACTTACTTGCCATTCAGCACCAGTTACAATTCATGGACAAGTAGTCCAACAAAAAATTAGCCACTATACACTAGTTTCACACCCTCTCCAAAACAAGCTTGAGGGTTGTGTGTGTCATTTACAAAACAATGACATATGCATTTACAAAAAGTGGCAAACATATATATACAAAAAATTAGCGCCACACATATATCCAACACATTAGGTTGGATTTGGATTCTTGCAAGTTTTGGCGTTATGTCCAGCCTCATGGCATCTTTCACAATGGTAGACATGTTTGTTTTGGAATTGTGACTCTATTCTCTTCCTCTTTGGTCATCCCGCCATCTTCTCATTCATCCTGCACAGGAACATTGTTATTCACAAGTAAATGACCAGATATAACGACTTAATGAGCATCTGTGACAACTTTATATTAAAGTAATGAAAACACCTTATTAAAATACCAACACATTGGTGTTAACCCAACAAAGCTTCAACCTTTTACTTCACCCCTGTCTTAAAACAACATAACAGAGCACAAAACCCATCCCCCAATAAAAATCATTCAAAATTTCAACTGTCTTCTAGAAAGTTGTTATTTACAACTGAATGACCTGCAATAACAACTATTTGAGCTCTGACGACAACAGAAATTTTAACTGATGTGGAAACCGAAAAAGCTACGGCCTTTTCGGATTTCCCCTGTTTTTGGACGAAAAAACAGAGCTAATACAACCCTAAATATAGCACCAACCCAAACCCTCATCAACAACAAATGAGAAACCAACTTACACAATAAATGCAACAAAAAATCACTAAGATAGGGGTATAAGCATGTTTTATGTTCAAACATTCAACCAAAATTAAATTTATATGGAAAGTTTTGACCTTTGTTTTAAAACATTCATCCCAAATCAGATTCATAACAAAGATGGGAAATCGATTTTCTCAACATACCACTAGTTGAAGAGACAAATCCAAGAGTCCATGATTTTAGTTGGATGAAGATGGAAGATTGATGATGGATGAAGGAGTGTTATTGGTGAGTGTCTTCCTAGCCCCTTTGAGTTCCTGACCACGTTGCTGCAATGAGGGAGAGTGATAGTGAATAAGGGTGAGGGTGTTTCATTTAGACAATTATAAGGAGGGTAAAATTGTCTTTTGGGTTTGAAACATAATAAAAATGAGGTCCATTGGGACCCTACTTTAATTTGGGCATATAGTGGGACTTTTCTTATATTATGTGTCCTCCCAGGGACCTCTAATTAATTTTCCCAAAACATTTCTCTTGGTATAATCTAGAAGCATCCATCATGTGTATCCAATCAATCAGAATTGTCAAAAAAAGCACTTCACTTCACTTTTTAAAATTGCAAATACATGAAGAATAATGAGAAGATTCGCTTTCACAAAAAGACAAAAGCTTATTTATTACAATGAATACTTTATATTTGCTTATAATAAAGAAAGATATTGATGAGATCATTTATCAGAGTTAAGGCTGCCAAATTTGCAATATTTTTAATTCATTATTACTCTATTTGTACCGCGAAAAACTTTTTCCTATTCGCTGCACCTTGTGCAATAATTCATTATCAAATCTACACCTTTACCCTTAAAATAAATTTGGGAGTTCAATTAAAAAGTTGAAAATGAAAAGTGCACTTATCTTTAACACATGCAACTTTTTTTGCGTATGTGTATAACATATTATCAAACATGTTATACCTTACTCAAAGGTCACTATTTTTTGAGGTATTTAGCTTAGCATCAACGATTATTACTCTTTGGAATATGCAACAAACACCAACAAATCAAATGTTTCTCCTTTTCCCTCTCATTATCCATTGATAAATTCTTGTGACGTTCCTTATCTTTCATAAATAATTTCGATCAGTCTCCCATTTTGAATCAGGAAATTATTTTTCAGCCCCTGAGAATTATCATATGGATGCTTTAAAAACATATTTTAATATACATCATTGTTTTTAATTAACTCTAGACATGGTTTAGTGGCTAAAACAAATACTTAACATTTGGGGCATTCCATACACATCATTGTTTTTAATTACCTCTAGACATGGTTTAGTGGCCAAAAAAAAAATACTTAACATTTGAGGCATTCCACGAAAGGCTTCGTATACATTTCTTCCGAAAAGGTTCAAACCATAAGCCTCTATGCATAAACAAGTGTTTTAAATATTGAGGTGTGACAAGTTAATTTAAGTCTTTATTATGCTAAGTTACATGGTTGTTGATGATGGACTTACATGGGATATAGAATCAAAGTAAATAATATGTAAAACAAAAAAATTCACACATAATTCAAAATATCTTGCACACAACTGAAGATGAGTTACACCGGTTAAAAATAAATTCCACTCGGTCAATTACCTAATTCATAAAGTAACTTTGGTCAATTACCTAATTGATAAAGTAACGTTGGTTAGTGGCTGTTGTCCAATCCAAATCAATGTATCGAATAAATCGTATCCACCATTCTAGTCCACATATCAGTGTATGAGCCGATGATCTATGGACGGCTTCTGACTCAGGATGCTATTCACAAGCCACAAATTGTTCTATAGTTATGCGTGCAAGCCGTTTATGTCATATCAACCACTTGCTTATCACCTCTGTTTTTCCCTCCACCAAGCTGATGAAAATTCAAATTTCTTTTGCCTGCGCAGCAATTTTTTTTGAATTTCCTATCTGCTTTAAAAGCCCACCTTAACACTCTGTATACTTATTTCAGGTCGCAGCATTTGCTCCTTCAATTCGTTTTGAAGAAATCACCCTGTTCATTCCTTTCAATCCAGGTGGTGCTTAACCTCTGTAAAACAAACAAAAACCATATTGTCATAATACAGTAGTTTATAAAGCTTCTTTTTCATCTCAGGAAACGATGGAGTATACAGACGACGCGTACTTGGATGATCTTCACCCTGCATGGCCAGAGTTTACAACAATGTTGAAGGTTGATAGGTCATTCTCCCGCGAGGTTATCAAGTTTTTTGGTCTGTTTGGATCTCCGATGAAAGAAGTTGTTTCCTTTGATGTTGTCTTCTATGATAGGAATGTATGTTTATCCTTCGCTGTTGTGTTTATGTTGTTCATGTAGCCAGTTCATGTGACGTCTCTGTTTTTTTTATTTGCAAGGGAACTCGCATGATTGCAAAGATGGAACATGAGTTCGTTAGAGACCGGTTTATGTGGCGAATCTACCCAGGAGCTGTTTACGAGGTCACAGGCCTTTATGTGGAGATAGGTGGAGAAGATGTTCATGAAAGGTTCCATCTTGTGTTCCACGCGGAAACTGTGATGAAGCCTCGCACTGTAGCCTTCCCTGCACTACGTTATAAGCTTCTGTCTGTATATGACATAGCGTGGCATCGTTTCCACTAAGATGGCTTCTTCGGTAAATATTTCAGACTCCTTCCATCTGTCTTTATCAACGGTGCACCACTGTAACACATTTTTTTAATTGCTGATGTTTGTTGTTAGCAGATGTTGTTGGTTTTGTCCGGTATTGTTCTCCTGTAACCACCAAGACTACCAGTGGTTATTGTGAGAAGGAATTTTTTATCATTCTACAGTCTTTCAACCACCACACCAGCTGGTATTTATTCATATTACTGCCATTAATGTTGACTATATTTTTCATTTATCATACACCACTGAAAACCATTTTAAGACGTCAATGTTTTGTAATTGAAGGGGGAAAGATGAAGTGATATGTAACCTACGTGGTTGTTGTGTTGAGTCAGTGGAGAGAAGGGTCACTGAAAAAATGGGCCACGGCGAAGCTGTTTTTGTAATTGTTCATTATGTAATGCTTGATGAGCCCTCTCTATTAGGTCTGCCTTCTGTATCATCGTATTGTGATGCAACACTGCTGGACATTGATCCACCAGAGGATCAGGTTCAGGCGATGAAACGTAGATTAATGACCACTTAAAGTATGTACATTACTTTGAAACTCTCATTGCCAAATATCCCTGCAAACAGGATTTTAAGTTTTAACACTGCATGCCTCTCTCTTGACACTCTAAGTTATATTTCCATTGTTTAAATTTTAATATTTTCTCCGAAAATAATGGAGCCCATGTCCTGAATGTGAAGTGGATAATGAAGCCCATTTGTACAATTATTTCGTCTATTACCTCAGCCCGAGGTCGTCTTGGGCCTGCAAACAGCACTATGACCTAATTGAAAAGCTATTAACGTTCCAAAGTGGTAACCAATATTAACTAATAATATTAACTAATACTACATTATTTAAGCAATCATAATATTAACTATTAACTATTAACTATTAACTAATACTACAATATAGTTGGTTCCCAAGCTGTATTACAGAACATAAAAGCGGATATAATATATATAATAATCACTTAAAATCCGTAACTATTAATTAACTATTAACTAATACTACAATATAGTTGGTTCCCAAGCTGTATTACAGAACATAAAAGCTAATATAATATATATAATAATGACTTAAAATCCCTAGCAAAACCATTGACATGACTGTTAGTACTCTTAGTCGGATACGAAGCCAAGTTCACGCCCGAAATCAGTTGAAGAAGGAAGCTTCACAGCTTCTTCTACCTCCGTTTGATCGTTGTTCAACTTGATTCCCATCAGGTCTAGCATGTACATGGGTATTATCTTGAGGTACGTGGCAGAACGCAGATCGTCTATTATAACAACTTCGCTATCATCACTTTCAAATGACGCTCTTAGGAAAGCCATTGACCCTCTTAAATGCTCTTTGTAGTCTCTGTAAATTGATTGATCTATATTTGTATCCCACTCTTTGTTGAAGAAACCTTCTTCTCTGAAGAGCGCATAAAGGCATTTCAGAACCAAGTATCGTGTTTCATTCCAAGTCCTTGAACCTGCATTGACAGGGCTCCGCTCGATTGTGAGATGCCTTAGTTGTGGTTCTGCTAAAACCGTTGTCACCTCACGAATGGATCTGGTGGTTTCATCCCATATTTCAGAACTTTGAAGCTCATAGTGGATGTTTGTCTCTGTAATTACCTTCAGTGGACCACAGATTAATTTCAGGTATGCCTTCCCTGTTTCTGACCAGTGCTCAAGACACCCAATTAGCAATTCCTCAAAATAAGTATATCATGCAGCCATTAAACTAATAGAGCCCAGTAAGCTTGACTTTGTATCGTTTTCCTTCGAAACACTATCTTGAATGAATATATTCAACGAATTATACCACACTGGTATTTATATGGAAACTGAAGATTTTGGGGATTTAGGCTGTCACTATGTGTAGGTTGGCTTACATTGCCAGTACATAGTTAATAGTAAAAAATGTGAATAACATTATGCCCTGAAAACTGAAGATATTGGGGATTTACTCGCTGTTCAGTAGTGTCATTTTGGGGATTTACACACTGTTGCTGAGGGTGATGGTAAGCTCCACATTGGGGGTTACACAGTATATCGTACTATCCTGCAGACAGCCTTTGGGCCTTTGAGGCGTCTGTTTGAAAGGGTAGTTACCTACTTTTTTGGTCCCATAAGATTTCTGTAAGATTTGCTTACTCTGTCTACTATATTATTCATCATTGTTTTTATTTAATTAGTTTTTCCAATTCCATATATTAAATATAATGATATTATGCACGCAACAGATACAGCATGGTGGATAGGTTCTGTGAGAAGTAAGTCTATCTATTACATCATGTATGTCCTTAAAACAGAGAAGTTGTTGGTCTGTATCCTCTGCATTGTCCATTACCATTAAATGTGTTTGCTTAAGTAGAACAAGCTGCTAAAAAGTTTACGAATTTACCCGAGCCACCTTCAAACTCATACTTGCACAATCTCGCGTTTGTCAACCATTAATCTGAATATGATTTATCATGTCTTCATCTTCCTTACTCAAGGATATTCACGATGGATCGGACATGTGGAGCATCATAGTTAGAGTGATGAGGAAATGGAATGTCTACCAAAAGGCGTCACCTACTCAACTCTTCTGCATCTCCATGCTGTTGATAGATGCTGAGGTATATTTGCCATTTACTCAACCTTCTGTTGTTTTCTCTTACGTAAGTATGGGGATGGAAAAGTCGTTTTTGTTATGAGATAGCTTATTATTCATTGCAGAGGTAAATTTTAATGGCTGTATATACAAGTTTCAGAATGTGATATGTTATTCCTATTCTAAAGGCATTCATGTATACCCCAGGGAGAGAAGATCCAGGCAAGTATAATCAACAATTCTGAACATGACAAGTACAATCGTCGAATTCAAGAAGGGAAAATATATGAGTTCGAAAATTTTGTGGTGTCTCCGAATGCATATAAATATCGACCTACTAATCACCTGTTTAAGATAACCTTCACACCACACACATATTTCTGTGAGGAAACAGCTATAATTCCACCTCACTCATACATGTTCAAATCTATATCAGAGATAAATGCGATGTCAAATGATGAGTCCATTGATCATCTTATTGGTAAGCCTTTCAACAAAAATATGAGTACTTATGAGGATTAAACATGATCTTTATACATTTAAACTATTGCTGTAACAAAAAACTGTTGCTATTAATTATCTAGAGAGGAAGTTGACTTTTTAGCATAATGGACAGATGTAGTTGGTTTTGTCAAATGCATGGGATCGTTAGAGCCGCTCAACAAAGAAGGTGGACCAAAGGAGACAATTAGGATGGTGCTTTCGGACGCACAGTACTAAGCTCCCCAACTTTTTAAAAATTACTGCATTCACATAAATCCTAACCTGATGCATTACATCTATATCTAATAATTTTTTCAAATTTCAGTGATAACGAAATTGAATGTGTCGTATTCGACCAGTGTGCATCTGATACATGTCTTGCTCAAATGGAAAATGAAGACTCACCCATAATTGCAGTAATCAACCTTTGTAGAGTTACATGGACACAAGATAGTAAGTCCCTTACTTATCTATACACTTTATTGTTTATTCCCATTGTAACTTCTTTGCCCAGGCCACTTTTAGAATCAATCCGTAACTGTTGCTTAATTATTATTACTGTTCTGCATACTATATGAAGGCCATCGCCAGCTTGCTTCTTCATTCAATGCAACTAGGGTATATTTTAATCCATCAGATTGTAAGGAAGTCCAACAACTAATTGATAGGTAACATTTTTGTCTGTTACTGCATCCGTTATAATATTTATTGTTCCATCTTATCATTGCTGTTTTGAATTGTCTTATTTATCTTACTAGAAATTTGTAATTTCCTCCTTAGCGTTAAAGCCCGTACCACACCTATGACAACGCAATTCAGTCAATCAATGCCAACACAAAGGAGTCGGGTATCCGGAAGGGAAACTCAAACTTTTACCACCCAGGATTTTGTAACTCTAGATAAGATCAATGAACAAGAAGTTGTGAGTGAAATTGTTTTCCCACACTATTTAGTTATTATTATAATCAATGTTAGATTCATCATATACTCTTTACTCTTAGGGTAATGCCTTTGTTGTACAATGTGAGCTTGGAAAGCTAGAAACCAAGTTTGGATGGCACTATGATGGTTGCTGTAAATGCTCATCCAAGACTAGACCTTCTGATCTAAACAATCCTCATAGTGAGCTTTACTGCCCTGGATGCCGTAAGAAACCTACTAAAGTCGAACCAAATTATGTTTTCCTTAATTAATCGTTTCCATTGAGATTTTGTTCCGTTTTCCTCTGTCCAACAATTAATTTGCAGATTCCTGACCAAGTTCAATTTACCTCTGTAATTGTAGGATGAAGCTGACATACAATGTCAAGGATGCTACTGGAACAGCTTGTGTAACCTTTTGTGATAATTTAGCAAGTCAATTGATTAAGAAGACAGCTATGCAGTTGATTCTGGAATTGCCTGAGGTAAATCATATTTGTATACTTTAATATTTTCCCACAGGCTTTGTTACATTTTAATATTGAACACTAAGTTCCTTACTCTTTCATTTTATAACAAAAGAAACGAAAGGAAGGATTTCTTGCAGACCTCAGAAAGCATACTGGCAAGACGTTAATCCTTAAGCTTAAACTTAATGAATTCAATAAAGATAAACCAGGTTCAAGTGTCAGTGTCTGTGAATTCACCGTCTGTCAGGATCTACTTCCTGAATTTAATGCTGAATCATCTCAGGTTCATTCTATATCTTTAGTATCCTATAGCTTATAATTTTGATCCGGTCTACATATTAAATTGACAGCAGATATTATGACTATATTCCTGTCTTAAGTGATACAAATATGCTATATAATGGTCATGTATATCCTGGTCATACTGCTGCATTTTTCTCATATCATCCATTCATTCTAAAATACAACCTTAACTGTGTCAGGGTATTGAATCACAGGGAATTACTATAGATTCATCTCAACCTTCAAAGGATTCAATCGGTTCAAGTAGTACTAACGATCGTAATGCAACAATCGATTTGTCATCTGAAGACATGACAATTGCGAATCTAGCTGATGAAATGACGCATGCAAATGCGAAAGGAAAAAGAAGGAACACTGCAGCAAGCAATAGTCGCAAGGATGCTACATCAACCAAATCCCAGGCTGGACTATCTGGAAGTGGGGAAGAAAGATTGTTGAAGACTGTGAAGCAAGAAAAATAATGTTTCCAGATATCACTAATGTTTACTCTACTTACTGCTTAATATGTACTCCATGGATTATGCTATGAAACATTACGATCATCTTATGTTTTATCTAAGTCAGGTTGTTTAATATTGAGACTATGTATTTCTACAGGAAATCTGTATGTCTTATGTCTTTTTCTCTCTCTCTCTCTCTCTGCGTTGGATGATATATTAATAGTGAGATGGATAATGCCTCGGTTTTTCTAAGCGATGAATCACGACACATGCAATGGATAATGCCTCTCTCTCTCTCCAAGTTGCAAATTAATGTTGTCAATGCAATGCATTAGTTGTCAAAAAAAACATTACCTTCTGCTGCGTTTGCTGCTTCACAGAGAATTACCGTTTGCCACGCCACTTAACTCCAAAAAAGCTATTTCAACATTGTATGCCACGTTGTCACTGTTGTCATATTCTCACCTTTAACTTCTTTATAAACCGAACTTATATGCAGTTTTCACACATAGACACTTAATGGTTTGGAATTATAACAGTTAAAACAATAATTGATTGACACTCTCATATTGTAAATATCCCTTTCAATTATAAATATAAGAACACTATGAATAGTAAGTATATTATACTATAATTTATATATAACCAACGATTATTTTCCATACATAACGTAGCTAAAATTATTTCAAAGGAAAACATTTTAAAAAGGGTGGGTTATTAGCAATTAGCAAGTTGGTAAGTACCACAACAATAACAAATAAAGCAAGTAGTCTTATCTGGAAGACAATCCCAACATGTCCATGTCATATAGATATGTTGACATATCTATATATAATATATGGTCTAATGTAATATTTTAATGTTATAGGATATAGGATTCTATTATAACACAAAATCCAACCTATCTACATCATTGAGATATGCTCATACACAAAAACTTTAGCTTACATGTAGTGTCATATTTCAATATTATAGCATTCTGTAGCAAGACTAATAGCCTTTAGTTGATCCTCGAGAAATCAAACTCATTTTCCTACCTTTTTCATTACATAAACTCATGCCCTACCGATTAAGTTATTCCCTTAAACAAATTTGGGAAGTGGTTACAGTTTTTAATGCTTATTTGCATTTTGCTTTTGCTAATACCATCACGTCATTGAAGTTGATCAGAAATAATTGAAGCTTATCAGAAAGAAACTTCTACGTCCCCATCCAGATCAAGAATACATCAAACAACAATCCAGATTACATCAAACAACAAGAAGCAGAGAAAGAGCCATCCTTTGAAGGCCATTACTGCTGGTGATGACAATGAGAGGCATACACTTGCTGGTAACCACTGATCTTATAGTTCATTGTAACCACACTTAAGAAATATAGCTCATTCAATCATTAGAGATATGTTATAAGTCCGTGACCAACTGATATTAAGTTTATTATATTACTATTTTCTTACCCTAGGATAATTTCCTATCATATGTAGCATGGCACCAACGGAGGTTTTACATATCTGAGAAATAAATTTTAGATGTCAACAACTTCCTCTGAAAAGTATACAACAATCTAAATAATGTTGCAGGAATGTCGAATCCTAGGTTCAGAGGTAAAAATGGCTGCACTGTCTGATATAATTTGTTCTGTTTGTATCAATAAGATTCATCCATTCTTACCTGAACCCATACTATAGGAAAAAACACCAATAATTCACCATCAGTAATTGCTGCCTGTACGCATCCTACTGAAAAATCCATAGAAGAAGGTTGTTCTTCACGGTTGAAACACAAGAAGCAGAGAAAATGTACTGCATTAAAAGATATCAGTAGTGTGCAACAGAACTTGACACATATGTTTGCAGGTAAGCAAATGAACCTGCATATATACAAATATTCGGCCATTTGTCTTGTGCTCATTTTGATTGTGCCTTTCCTTGAATACAAAAACAACTCCACTTTGAATCAATGCTTTGTCTGTTTGTGTGAATAAGATTTATCGGTTATTACCTGACCCAACATTGCAGGAAAAGGTGACAATAGTTCCCAACCAATTGGCCCTAACTACACGCAACCTTCTCCCATTTGCTCAGAAGAAGGTTCTTCATCACAGTTGAAACACAAAAAGCATAGAAAGTATACTGCTTTGAAGGATATCAGTAATGTGCAACAGAACTTGACACATAGGTTTTCAGGTAAGCAAATCAATTCCTCATATATAAAAAGATTTGTCTATCTGGCTGATATGTAATATCATGTAAAGATTACTTCATAGCTTCAAATTGACATAATGTTAATGAAATAAATACTAAAGCAGATCAAATTAACGCACCTACTTGCAACCGCCAAAGCGCACGTTGGTGTGGACTTGAAAATTTGGACAGTAACATACAACCAAAAAGGACAAGAAACACGAAAATGAAGCTACAAGAAACACAACTCTCGAACACTAATTCATCTACACTTCAAACAGAGATGAACATACAAGGTATGAGTAAAGATCGCCTCAAAGACTGTGTATAGTTGTTATATACATACCATGCCACAAGAATTACAATACAAGGAAATTACTTTCAACTTTGCATGTGAAACCATGGATTACGATTATGATGAAAGTGAGGTTGAGGTAGACGCAGAAGGTGAGATAATATGACTTCTTTTTTCACAACTAAACTGAAGAAATTTGAATTCAGAACTTTTTTCAACCTTGGCTTCATATTCTTAATAACGTTGTGTATAAATTGTAGATGAAGCCTTTTGCATGGAAAGTAGCAGTGTACAGGAAAAATGTTCACTAAAACCCACACATAAACAGCTTAACGTTACTTATAAGGGTATTAACCTTATATCTTCATTTTTTTAGTGGCCACTGTATTCAATTATGCAATATGTGCATTAATTTGTTTGTTCTACTACTATTTCTTGCTAGATGAAGGAGACCCACAGTATGAGTGTAAGTTCTGTGGTGCATATATGTTGTTTAATGAGAGGGTAAAAAAAGATGAGAAAAAAAGACAAGTCAATGTATTCTCTATGTGCTGCCTTAAGGGAAAAGTTGTTCTTCCACTCTGTAAAGCTCCTCCGCCGTTATTTGAGCAACTATATTTCCAAAAGCACACAACAGAGTCTAAAAAATTTTATGAAAATATTAGGCAGTATAATAACATGTTTTCCTTCACATCCATGGGAGGAAAAATAAACCACTCACTTAACTGTGGAGGAGGACCTTACACTTTTTCTTTATCTGGAATGAACTATCATTTTATTGGCGATCTGCTCCCTCCTGAAGGAATGAAGCCAGTGTTCTCACAGCTGTACATACATGACACTGCTAATGAAATAGAAAATAGGATTGCTGTAGTGAGGTTAGTTATAACATTCATCCTTTATTCCATACACTTTTTCTTACATGTCTTCATGGAACAACTGATATATTAGTTTAATTTTGTTGCAGCGAGTGCCACAAAGATTGCACGATAGATCCGTACATCGTTGAAAAAATCAAGAGTTTACTTGATCAAATCAATCCTTTTGTCCAACAATTCCGAGTTGCCTCAGCCATCCTTTCACAAACGGACAAGCCTTAATTGAAGATGGTTTTGATGGGAAGCAGAAAACATGATGGTCGAACTTATAATTTACCAAGCGCTTCAGAAGTGGCAGCTTTAATCGTGGGTGATATAGATCCAAATTTTCATGTTCATGACATAGTTATTGAGACAACTGAAGGTTCATTACAACGAATAAATGAATTGCATGCATCTTACTTGCCGTTGCAGTATCCATTGCTATTTCCTTTTGGTGAGGATGGCTATAGGGATGATGTCAAGCATCGAGAAGAGACTTTAAGTGCAACAAAGACAAAAAAAAGAGTCAGCATTCGAGAGTTTCTTAGCTACAAGTTAATGCATCGACCTTCAGAAATAAATACATTATTACATTCTTCCAGGTTGTTGCAACAATTTATAGTAGATGTCTATACAATGATTGAATCTCAAAGATTATTGTGGGTTTGAACTCATCAAAAGGAGTTGCGAGCAAACCTATATCAAGGTTTATTAGATGCAGTAATTAATGGAGAAAGAGAAGCATCTTCAACTGGTAAACGTGTTGTTTTACCATCATCATTCACAGGTGGTGCAAGATATATGATGGGGAATTATCAAGACGCAATGGCTATATGTCGAACTATAGGGTACCCAGATCTTTTTATAACCTTCACATGTAATCCTACATGGCCAGAGGTTACAAGATATTGTGATGCATTAGATTTACAACCTTCTGATTGTCCCCAAATTTTATCAAGGATCTTCTACATGAAGCTTGCCACTTTGATGAAGACACTTAAGAAGGATCAAATTTTTGGCAAAGTAAGAGCAGGTATGAAATGTATCTTAATATGCTATACAATTTGGAGCTAATTAGTGTAATTATTATTTTACTTTTAACAGTTATATGCTTGCTGATTTATGTTTTTAACTATGCAGATATTTACACGATTGAATTTCAGAAGAGGGGACTTCCACATGCTCATCTACTGTTATTCCTTGATAAGAATGATAAGCTTGAGGATGCTGCATCAATTGACATTATAATAAATGCGGAAAATACCAGATAAAGATCTACATCCAAAGCTTCATGAGCTTGTGAAAAAATTCATGATCCACGGACCTTGTAGTAAAAGTAAACCCAAGGCAAAATGTATGAAAGATAATGAATGCTCAAAGTATTTCCCTAAGAAATTCAATAGCGTTACTACAATTAATGATGATGGTTACCCAACATACATGAGGAGGGACGATGGCAAGACTGTTGAGCTTAAAGGTGTGCATCTGGATAACATATTTGTCGTTCCATACAACGCTATGCTGCTTAAGATGTTCCAAGCACATATCAACATTGAAAAGTGTAACCAGTCAACTGCTATAAAATACTTATTTAAGTATATCAGCAAAGGGAACGATAGAGTTGTTGTAGGTTTGTTTCAGGATAATGATGGGAATGGACGTCCTGTGTTTGATGAGATTCAACAGTATCTTAATTGCAGATATATATATCTGCATGTGAAGCTACTTGGCGTGCATTTGGATTCCCTATTCATCATAGGTACCCTTCTGTAGAAAGATTGAGTTTTCACCTACCAAACAGGTAGTACATAGTTTATGCTAGCACAGACGACGTTTCAGATTTATTGAACAATCCTCGTGTCTGTGAGTTATAGTTTCTTGCTTGGATGGAAATTAACTTGACGGATTCGTTGGCCAAAACATTGACATACTCTGAGTTCCCAAACCATTTCGTATATCAAAAAGTCAATGGAAATTAAGAGAGAAGGGTTTCTCCGTTGGCCGAATGGCTCATGTTTCACCATCAGCAGGAGAGTTATATTACATGCATATTCTTTTTGACAAAAGTTCGAGGCCCAACTTCATTTGATGACATCAAGACAGTAGATGGTGTTGTTCATAAGACTTTCAAGGATGCATGCTTTGCACGTGGTCTGTTAGATGATGATCGTGAATATATAACTGCTATACAGGAAGCATCTTCTTGGGCCTCAGGGAAGTGTTTGAGAAAATTATTTGTCACAATGCTTCTTTGTGGATCAATAAAGCAACCAGATGTTGTATGGAAAAACACAGCTACACTTCTATCAGAAGATATGTTTTACATTCCACGAGCCAACCCAAAAAGTGCAGGTGTTATTTTGTTATGCTTTAGTAAATTTTTTTTCCCATTTCATACACATTTATATCTTACAATGACTGAGTGTATCATTAAAATCTGTAAAAAAACAGGAGCTAGGTTTACATCATTTGACAAAGAACATGCAGCTTTATGTGAAATAGATGGATTACTTCGTTTAAATGGAAAGACGCTACATGACTTTTCCTCTCTCCCAATCCCAGAAGACATAATGATGATGGACTGCACAAACCATCTAATCCTACAAGAGCTTAATTATGGCAAGGATTTACTCAAGCAACAGTCACACAAGTTATTGAAGTTGCTCAATTCTGGGCAGATGACTGCATACACTAGTATAATGGAAGCAGTTGAAACCAACAAAGGTGGGTTCTTCTTTGTTTATGGTTACGGCGGTACAGGGAAGACATTCTTATGGAATGCTTTAGCTGCAACACTACGGTCGACTGGTAAAATCGTCCTAACCGTTGCTTCTAGTGCTATAGCAGCTAATCTTTTGCCAGGTGGTCGTACAGCAAATTCTAGATTTGCCATTCCTATCCTAATAAATGAGTTCTCTGTATGCTCCATTTGGCAAAATTCTCCTTTGGCACATCTGATTAAGAGCACAACACTTATCATTTGGGACGAAGCTCCTATGATCCAACGGTACTGCATTGAGGCATTCAACCGAAGTTTGCAAGATGTCATGCAATCAACTGCAATATTTGGGGGTAAGACTGTTGTCATGGGCGGCGATTTTAGATAGATTCTACCAGTAATTCTAAAAGGTTCACGTGCCTCTATTATCAATGCATGCATCAGCTCATCGCCTCTTTGGCATTCTTGCAAAATTTTTAAGCTATCTGAAAACATGAGATTAGGATCATCAAACGATCCTGTTGTCAATGAAAAAATAAAGGCGTTCTCAAAATGGTTGTTAAATGTAGGAGATGGCAACTTGGGTACAACCATTGATGGTGTTAGTGATGTTGAAATTCCACAACAATTATTGCTAGATGATCATGACAATACAATAAGTGCAATTGTTGATTGGACTTACGACAGACTCTTGGCAAGTTTAGATGACCATTCCTACTTTAATGACCGTGCAATACTAGCTCCAACCATCGCAACAGTAAATGAGATCAATGAATATATGTGTGGACTTTTACCTGGGGATGCATATGAGTTTCTTAGTTGTGACACTGTTTGTAAATCATCAGAGGATTGCAACAATATTGACAACTTATACACAACTGAATTTCTCAACACTATTACTTCATCTGGACTTGCACCGCACAAGCTTGTGCTTAAAGTTGGAGCTCCAATCATGTTATTAAGAAATATTGATCAACAGTTAGGTCTTTGCAATGGTACATGATTAAGGGTTACAAAGGTTGGGAAGATGGTGATAAAGGCAATTACATTGAATGATTCAAGCAAAAATGAAAAAGTGCTCATACATAGGATGGACATGAACCCTTCTGAATCTAAATGGCCTTTTAAGATGCAAAGAAGGCAGTTTCCTGTAACATTGTCATTTGCAATGACAATTAACAAAAGCCAAGGACAATCTCTAAAGAAAGTGGGACTTTATCTACAGAAACCTGTTTTTACACATGGTCAACTTTATGTTGCTCTTTCAAGAGTTAGAAGCATGGAAGGTTTAAAAATTGTCTTGAGTGAAGGTGACAAAGATGAAGCCAAAACAACGAAGAACGTTGTCTATAAGGAAGTGTTCATGAATGTTTAGAAGGTATGTGTTTGACAGTAACATTAGTGATTCAATTTGTTGCTGCATTTTTTTTTCCGTTGTTCACTTTCTTGGTGCATAAAACCTTCATTGCAAAACGTTGCTTCAACATTGAATAAGCTGCATTTGTATCATGTTTGTTTGTTTTATAACCCATGTCATGTTACAATTGTTCTGCATTTGTGGATACCTTAGTTTTTGTCTCCTGTACAATGACCATAGACCCATTGAATATGCAGGAAAATGCACAATGACAAGTTGATATTGTTGTTCTTTGAACTTTGCATGTAAGTTCCTCCGTTTTATATTATCTCATATTTCCTTTCCTGGATTCATTGGGTTTCATATAGAATGTACTTTCACTTTATTATTGTAATTGAACATCGTGGACGTACAGAAGTGTAATCCACTGATAGTGTCTATTCTGTTCCTGATAGTGTCTACTCTGTTGGTTTCAAGTGGAGAAGTGTTTAGACCTATTAACTGTATACTCCCACCGAAAAGAATGATCTTCAAGCCAAAACCACACTGCAAAAAATTAGTTAAAAATGATTATTCTTCGTTAGACTTTAAAATTGTGCTAAACCTCATATATGACTCAACACTTTGTTCTCACATGTCTGAATTCTGCACACACCATTCTTGTTGCTCCGTAAATTCTCATATATTGCCTTGTGCTTATTCTAATGACATATGTAATATTATGTGCTTAATAGAGCTCCCCGTGCAACGCACGGGAGGTCCAGCTCGTTAGCCAAAAGAGATTTGAGCATGACACTATTTTCAACAAGAAATTGGTATTCCTAAAACCAAATAATAGGATCAGAGTGTGAAAGGTCAAAAGGAAAAAGACAAAAAAAAAACGAGTACATTGAAGAATCCTTTCACTCTCTCATCCTATTATTTGGTTTTAGGAGTACCAATTTATTAAAGACGCCTCTTAAATCTTTCCTATGTCAAATGTTGTTTTTTTAAATTGTAACTTTTTTTCTATTTGAATAGTACACTCCCAGTCTTCATTAATCGTAATATTTTTCCAATATGAAAAAAAAACAATGAGTGACAGCCCGATCTTGTTGGCATGTGCTAGAAATATATAATTCATTATTGAGGGAAATTTAGTTTTGAGATGTGAATGATAATTAATCCCTCATTCCTAATAGGGCATAATATTAAACTTCCACTTAGATCATTAGATATAGAGCAAAAATGTTGCTCCCCTTACACGTTGATCCACATGTATCCAACTTGCAAGTAAAGCTCACATATTGTAACTGGTGCTGCACCACCCATGTGTAGGGTCGTGTAAAAAGGGGACCCACAATACTCAAGATTGAATTAAAAAAATGTCAAAAGAAGAGAAAAGTAGCCTGAGGATCCTTTATGTGTTGATTCCATACTTGATTAAGCAAGGGAACTTAAATTTTCTATAAGAGTTAGGAATCTTAGTATTCCTTTATTAATCATAGGGTTAAAGAGCAATTTTGCTAACAGACTATTGTCAAAGTTGCAGATGGCACAATTGACAATTGAAAGGGTCGGAAATACTAATAGACCTTTTAACTGGGGGCAGATTGGCCAACGCCGTTAAAAATACCAAACATCCGTTACGTTTAATATAAAAAATTGTGGCCCATAATTTTTTATGGGGTTAAAGAACAATTTCACCAATAAACTATTATTCAGGTTGCCGATAGCACAATTGACAATAGAAAGGGTCATTATCACTAACGGCCCTTTTAACCAGGGGCGGATGGCCAATACAGTTTTACTTATGGATGTTGACTGTTAATTTTAATTTGAAGATGTGATGAACAACAAGTTGCCATGTGGAACATTTTAAACTGTGACATGGATTAATAATTGGAAAATAGCAAAATACCCCCAAGCAATTAAAAAATCCTTCCCACTGTGACAAATTGCCATGTGGCACATTTTAGACTGTCGAGGGTGGGTGAGGATGATGGTGTCCACCGTCTGTTGCTATCCGCCATCCTTGAGTGTTCTTTCGTTCATGGTTATGCCGAGGGCTCTGTCGTCGAGGGTGAAGGTATGTGAGGGTGAGGGTGAGGTGAAATTAGGTCTTCCTTGTGGGATTCACCAAGCTACCAGGTAGACATCATTTCGCCAATTGTCCCACAACTAATGGCGGGTTGCATAAATAAAATAGTATTGGCCTATCCGCCCATGGTTAAAAGGTCCATTGGTGATACCGACCCTTTTTATTGTTAATTGTGTCATCTGCAACCTGGACAATAGTATGTTGGTAATATTGCTCTTTAACCCCACAAAAAATTGTGGGCCACACATTTTCATATTAAAAAATTGTGGGCCCCACTAAAGTTTCTAACAGACATTTAGTTTTTTTAACAGCGTTGGCCAATCTGCCTCCCTCTAAAAGGTCTATTGGTATTTCAGATCCTTTCAATTGTCAATTGTGGCATCTGCAACTTGGACAACAGTCTGTTGGTAAAATTGATCTTTAACCCTTAATCATATTATTGTACTTGTTATTTTCTATTCCTTTTATCATGGTGAGTTAATTGGTGATTACAATTGTTTAAGATTGTTGGTTTGGTGATTCATTTTGATTAAACATTTACTAAAATAATAATTGATAACATTACCAAAATGTGGGGATGTATGTTCCTTATTTAGAGGTTTCATGTGCATTGCTCTCTTTTATTTGTAATGTGGTTTTCTTTTGCTTGAGGACAAGCAAATATGCAAGTGTGGGGGTGTGATGACTCCTCATTTAACATTAATTTAGGGCTTATTTAGACAATATTTGGGGAGTTATCAATGTTAATTAAAGGTATTTTAAGAGCATTTGAGATAAAATTGTATAAATCTGTCATATGAGCTTAATTTAATTATTTTTGAGATAAATATGACAATTTATTAGAAAATTTGATTGATATGTTTCCCTCACTTGTATAAATGATTTTGATAGGTAAATATGGATACTCTAAGTAAGGAAGGAGAAGAAAATCGAAGGAAAAGAGTGGAGAAAGCTGGAACTCACTTGCAGAAAATAGCTAAAAATTGTTTCTCATGCCATCGCACTGCCGAAAATACCAAAAACGCACAGCATCTTTTTTTATTTTTTTAAAACACCTAGGGCACGAAAATCAATGAAGAATCATCCCCGTTTTCACCCTAAAACCCATAGGAACGATCAGATTGATCAAGGCACACAACTACAAAGCTAGGATTCACAAAATTAGAGCTTGAGAAGAGTAATTGGAAGAGTTTTTTACCATACGATGGTAGACTTTTCTTGTTTTCTTTAATTCTTTACTACTTTTGTGAATTGGACATGGAATTTCTTTGTATTTTCTCATTTAATCCATTCATAAGTAGCTAAAACGTTTGTTTTAGGATTGGATCAAACTTTCTATGGATTGAAACCTAATTTATTTCTGTTTCTTTTAGTTATTGATGACTATTTGTATTGATTTATCTTATTCCTAATACCTCTGTTTGACTAGCCACCTTTTAGAGTGATTTGTTCAATTAAATTATACTCAAGAGAGATTGTTTAGGTGTAGAACTTGGGTAAATTAGACTAGGCTTGAACTTTAAATCAATTAATAGATGGTATGTTGGTAGAATAGAGATATATCTATCGATCTAGTTTTGTTAAATTAATGTTGGATCTTAAGGAGTACTTTCATTAATTTGTAACAAGAGATTGATCAAGTTTAATTAAAGGTATATAGATTTGATTTTAACTCGAGTGAGCGTTTCAAATGCTTAGAACCTTAGGCAAACACAAGTTGTCATTTAAAGACTAAATGAAGGGAAACTTAACTAGGGTTTATGAAACAAAATGGTGAGAATTAATCATAGGTTCAGTTCATTGATCAATTAAAACTTGTGTGTTTCTTTATTTCTATCATAGTTTTCAAAACCTGTTTTCTGAAAGAATTTGATTAGTTCAACTTAGTTGAGTTCATTAGCCTGTTGTTTGATTAAGATTTTAAAACAAATCTCTGTAGGAATGATAATTTTATACTATATCGCAACCCATACTATTGCGGATAATTTTACACCTATTCCCTTCCATTTTTCTAATTATTTCGATATCTACTCATCTCATTCCTCAAATGCACGATAAGTAGAAGTCGCCGTACAAAGTTGTTGTTATTCATCCATTCCATTTCATAAATATAATCACGCAAAAGGTAAGCTGGATGAGAAATTATAACCTAAAATGTCTTCAGCCACAACCTCCCTCCATAAATGGAAGCACCTTTCCAGTAGGAACTGTAAATGAGAAAACAGAAAAGATTTACATGGTGGTCATTATCTTCAATCGATCGGTAAAAAAGGGCAAAAAATTGTTTGTGGGGACTTAGACAACCAGATGACGATCCCTCACAGTAGGGACTGTAGGGGAACGATATTTTGCTGCTAAGGTGGAGCGTGCATGGACAACTTAGCCAATAATCAAGATCTAATCATGAGTCATCAACAAAGCTGTGGTTCTTGTCTCCTTGAAACTCAAGTACACAAAGGTATGAGCCTATAGAATAGATCCTGTTCTATAGGAGAATTTCTGGTATATTTTCTCATCTTGTAATGGATGATGGATAGGAGAATCCAGCCGATTGCCTTGCAGATTATTGTCAGAAAAAGCAATAGTCCAGAGGGGAAACGAGCTAAGAACTTCCTGAATGGAAGGCCCAGACATTTCCTTGATGTAAAGCAATACTCCCTTTATACTAAAGAATATTAATAAGAATAATAATTGCTTGTAACCGATGAGTGCATCCATCCTTATACAACCGATATAAAGTATTTTTCAACCAAAGCAAACAAAATTAGGAAGATTGCTATCAGGAAGTTTGATTGAAAAACAGTCAAACCATAATGAACGCTCAATCATATGGACAGTGAACGAAAAAATGCTCCAAGAATTCATCTTTGGTGACAGCAAAAAAGACATTGCCCAGAGACATTAAGATGTCGATTAATGAGAATGTCTCTTGTGGGAAGAGCTTGATGAAGTAGATTCCATATTAAGAGTGACTATTAAGGAAGAAATATACACCACAGAAATTTCCATAAAAGAATCCAAAAAGTTCCACGTGAAGAAGAGAAGAAAGCATGTCTTGCACCTATCTTTAACCAGAGGCATAGCCCTCCCAGCATAGAGGTCCCGGGATATTAATAAGGGATAGGGATAGGATTTTTCTTTTTTGAGTGAAAATACTGAATCCTATTAATTCATAACGGGCATAAACCCCAACAAGTACATCAATATCCTAGTCTTCTTCAGCACCTTCCATCTCCTTTAAAACAGAAGATATAGGGATTTTCAGGATGGAATCAACATCAGTAAGGGAATAAAGTTTATTAATTAAAAAATGAAACTTCATTTGAAATTGAATAAGAACGCTATTAGAACTTCAAACATATACAGATACGTTCAAATGACAAGGCACATGTGGCCAAAAAATTCAGCACATGCTACAAGCATGTCTAATGGCCAAACTCCAATTTCTTTGAAGTATTGTGAACTTTACATACAAGGAGAATTGCCATTAGCCACACATTCTCTGCTTCATTTGGGTACTTCTAATTAAATTTAGCTCTCGCCCAAAAACCAAGTTACTTATACTTCCAATTGAACTTATCTTCAGCTAATACACCCTTGATAATTCCAATCCATACAAGTTTTCTCAGAGCCAATGCTTGTTAGATGGAAAGGATAAAGCGATTTTACTGATATTTGGTTGCTCATGAAGTAGCTTTGATGTAGAGGGAGCATTTCAAGTGCTAACGAAAAAGTGTTTTCACATTCATTTTCCAATTTTCCAAATCAGCCCATACTTCAGCATTAGGATACAATACTATCAGACATCAGAAGCTTCACCCTCATTTATGTCAATGTGCTTTGTCTTCAAAGTATTGATAAGTCATTAACCCCATGGTTTGAAAAAAAAAAATTTCTACTTTACCTCCAGATCCCTCCTATGCATAAGTACACACACATATCTTCATTCCCATGCATGCATATGAAACATTTAACCCCTTGGTTAGAAGTTTCGGAACTCAAACTAAAGATCACTGATAAACCGGTACAGCCTACTATAAGTTGGAATTCACTCACTGTAAGAAGTTTCCCTTCAACTACCAGCCAAAGAAAAACTTCAACACTTTGATGCTATTGAACAGAGAAGCCAACAGAACTAGCTATTGTGGAAAGGTGTAATAAACTACTTCCACTTAATGCTAAAGCAGTTTCAATAAATAAAGGACTAAGCATGAAAATGCCCACACAAATAACTCAATTTCAAATATTTCCAATCACATCCACAAGTTTCGGGAAGTGGGCATGCAGACATATATGAATAACTGTACAAAACTCTGAACCAGATTGTGAAATCTTCAATGATCTAACAGATAAAGCTAAAAATGCACTTCTAAGAATATTGACATTTTAAATATCAAAAGGTAAGGCTAGAGGGGGAATCTTGAACCAAACCAAGCCAACGCAAAAGGAAAGTGCTTTCATTAATCAAAAAATAGAAGAAAGCAAAAAATATAGAGTGCAGGGTAAACAAAAAGAAGAACTAGATGACTCCCATCAACTGTGGATATTTCAAGTAACACCATCACGCAAGAAACCCCAAAACCATAACTGGATAACCCCATCACTGATGGATACAGAAGATGCATATGGAAGGAGCAGGGTAGACAAAGAAAACTCAAAGAAAGAGGTTTTAATTTAAAGCAACCATCTTTTTTTGTTGTTTTTTTTTGGGAGGGGGCGGGGGGATCAATTACTTATCTGGCTTCTCAATCTCATACAATAAACCAGGCATATATACTTTTCGTTAGATAACTTCAAATAACATTAACTAATAAAGGTATAGAAAAATATAAGTTATTAGAGATTCCATTCCACCAGAAGTACTTCAACAATGTCATGATTTGGATTTAAGAACCAGATTCTTCAATAGAGTTGCTGTCAACTGGTACAAGGCTTTCCACAAAATTGTGAATATCATAAATATGGCTTTCACAGGAAATAACAAACCTCTTTACTTCATTAGTAGTGAGATTCATTGTATACAGAGCATTTTCCTCATCCTTCTCAAATATAGGCTGGCAGACAATTTCATTTCTCCAAAAAATCCTTGATTTTAACTTGCAGGGAAGGGGGCCCCTTGTAGATCTTTTAGTCCAGCTCCATCTCTCCCCGGATGGACATGTACACTCGTTTAACACCCACAAATCAAATGAATCAGGTGTTCCATCATCGTCTTCCCGAATGTCGCAAAGTATAGCAAGTTTGTTGTCATAAACAGTAAGCTTTTTATTTGAAACATGGCCTAAATCCGGCATTGGAATAACTGCAAACATCTCCTTAGCTATGTCAAATGAAACTATCACCTTAGCTCTGGGCTCTACCCGACGCTTTTCCCCCATACCAAAATATGGTTCCATTAGCCGTGACAGTTTCAACAAAAAGCTGTACTCCCTCTAACAAGTTCCCAGTATCTAATTCCTTCCATGACCCTCTACTTAAAGAAAACACTTCCACTCGTTTTCTAATAAGGCGATTAAGCCTAGCCCAAGTTCTTACTATCTTGTAATCATCAACAATTGGACTGAACCCAAATCCTGTCACGCAAGCATTATAATAGTAAAAAATATCAGTTTCGGTTAAAGGAACAAGTCTGACTGCTGTAGTGGCAGGATTCCACAACGAGAGCGAATGAGGATATTCATTATATTCATCGCTTTCAACACAAAGTAGGCCATTGCAGGAACCAACGATCCTAGCCCTCTGCAATGAATCGATCAAAGGTGCTTTTGGAAATTCACGAACTAGCAACTGGGAGTGCCAAGGAAAATAACTTTCGAGGAGAAGAGAAAAGTTTTGATGATTGAACTGTTGTTGTTGTTGTTGAAGGTGATGGGCAATGAAAGATGGGTTTTTGATGAGATTTTTCCAAAGTTTACAAACACATTGAAATCAGATTAGGGTTTTTACCGGAAGTAGTTTGAGGATGTTTCTGATGATTTCTTCAGGAAGATGTAGCACGTCGCTCTGCATTCGCCTACGCTTCATCATGTTGGCTCATATGAATTCCTCAGGAGAAAACACTTGCAATGAGCGATTAGGGCTTTTCAGATTACCATAGTCAAAAGAAGATTGCTGGGGTGGGGGTTGGTCTTGTATCTTCTTCCCATTTTTCTGAACCTACCAAAATTTTTTTTTTGACCTTTTTTTTTTTGACCTTTTGAACCTACCAAATTACTCTTTGGTTATTTGTTGAAACTTGTTACCATAGTTATAAATGTACTCCCTCCTCCGTCTCAAATATAAATATAGTACTTATTGGGAGATGTTTCTTGTCCTAAATATATAATTTAGCTCTAATTTTTTTTCATTTTTTTAAAGTATCTTCATTGATACCCTTTAACAATAATCAAGTAAGTAAGAGAAACCATAAAAAGTTAAGGAGTATGATTTAGATATTTTGGGAAAATCATGTTAAATTAAATACCTTAATTAATATCCTTAATCTAATCAAATTGGGTAAATAAATCCTATATTTAGAACCGAAATGACTATTTTTATTTGATTGTCAATAACAACTTAACAATTGATAACAAGTGTATTGATCATGTTAATATTACTTATTAATAAATCCGTTACAATTGTCAAAAATAATTGTAACTTAACTTGTTATTCAAAACATCTCTACTTATCAATGTTCTTTTATATCTATAGAAGAAGAAGAAAATTTCATAACTGCGTTATATTATCTAAGTCAACTAGGACCTATTAATAATCTTTAGATTTCAAGGACCTTGTTAAAAGTTCCATTACCCACAGGTCCCACTCAACATGATTTGTGGTAATATCCGCACATTGATAAAGACATCAACATGAAGTCGATGAAGATTATGCCACTAACTTCACTCTCAAGAGAGGAATAACGGGCATCTACCCAAAGAGGGTTTGAAAGAAAAGGACTTAAATCCAACACTAAATTGGAAGTCCCATAAAGACTATAACGACATGTGCAGAACTCAAAAATTCCATCAATGTAAAACGTGATCATGATTCTATATCGGAATTTAGGTTTTAAAACAAATAGAATAAAGATAGAAGACACATAATTAAAACCCAAGTAACAGAGAGCTGCAAATAACGTAATTAGTATAAAGTGCTGCAGCACTATAAGATGGACCTCTAAGTGGCTGCTGGATAACTTAGAGGCCCCTTCCAGTATCATATGTTTGTACGGAGCTTTTTGGCAGAAGCCCCGTCAGAACCCAGATCATCAGAATGAACATCATTCCATGAACGCTTCCTTGTCCTTCTTATAAGAGCATTCTGAAAAAGAGGAGTCCAAAGAATAGTTCCGCGTGAATGAGCAAGGGAGAACAGATCAATAGAATTCATCTGGACTATTGTGAGTACTCGTCGATTAAGCCGCAGACAAAGTCTCTCAAAGAGTGAAGAAAAAACAATGAAGACATGATACCGCATCTTCACCTCCAGAAAATTAAATTCACCAAAAGAAATCTGCCAAAATCTGTGAGTAAACTCCACAAAGTGACCTTGCTGTGATAGGAAAAAACCAGAGCTTGTAACAGAGTTTGACGTGATATGTTGTGGATATGACAGAGTGGCCAGTTTAACTTTTTTGGACTGAGGTGGTAAGGACCAATTAATGACATCTGAAAGCCTTTTTCTAGAAGTATGAGGATTAGAACCAGCAAATCGAAAAGGTTTCCACGTATCATCCTCTTCTTGAAACAAATCAAAATAGATGACAGAACTTGATTCATATCTTCTTCGCTGGGGCCCATTAGTTTCAGTAATCCAATTTCTAGATCGCTTAACACTAGCAAGAGTTGCCTGTACATTTGTCAGGTGGGAAAAGTATCCAAGTGTGCAATGTTCTGTAGTATGTAGAAAGGAGCCACATAGCCGACACAAAAGTCTTACTTGTTCCTCATCATCCTGATTTAATTCGAAGTATATAATTGAGCTGGAATTAGATCGTTGTAGCTTGGGCTTGGGGTTTTCATCAGCCCAATCACGAAAGCGTTTAGCTCCAGCAAGAAAAATTTCAGAGGATGGAGAAGTGTGAAAGCAAGGATCAGCCCGAATAGTAAGACCTGTCCTTTTCCTGACAAGATACTTGTGATGATGAAAATTAATGTGAGCTGAAGCAGGGCCAATAATATCAAATAACACGTAGGAAGAGGATGGATGTGAACAATGATTGGAAGAATGACGTAGAGAACCACAAAACCGACATAAGACTCGAACTTGTTCCAAGAAAAAAACTAATTGAACATGCTTCCCAGAGGATAACTGAATTTCTGAAGGAACAAACAAAGTTGGATGTGATAAAGACATAGAGACTTTAATTCGAAATCCTGAGTTGTGCCTGTTGCTCAAAGGATCAAAACTAACAAAAGAGCCAAACCAGTTGCTAATAATTCTTGCAACATGTTCAGTGTAATATTCAACTGGTAATCCAAAGATTGAGATCCAAATATGAGCATGAGAAATATTTAATCCTTGAACTGAAGTTTCAGGAATCCATGGATGAAAGATACATAAGAAATTCCTTAATCTCCATGAGCCTTGTTCCAAGATAAAATCTTTGTCCAACTTGTTTTGAAAGAAAACTATAAAATGATGTCCAGATGCCTGAGAAATAGAAATTTTCCCTCGCAGATGCCAGTGTAGATGGAATAAAGATGTAAGCTTAGATACATGAATCATGTTCTTAGAGAGAACCCTTAGAAAAAGATAATGATTGCAGTAGTAGCGATGCGTCATATTTGCTAGAGGACGAACATGCATGATGATGCAGTAGATAAATTAACACAAAATATATATTAAGATAATACCGAGAACGTATAGAGAACCAGACTGAAAGACTAGAACTTGGTAGAGATGAAGAAGATGATGGTAAAACAAACATATATCTGCAAAAACTTGAGACTGCCACAATAGAGAGTAAGTTCTCTCCCTCTGAGGTTTCAGAGCAAGCAAGCCTCCTCAAATTTTCTCTATACACGACATTACAGTGCAAGAATTTTCCATATGGTGTACTGCTTGGTCATGTTCTGATGTTGGAGTTTTGGTTTCATGTTTGTGTTTGGGTGTGTTTGTTACCCATTATATTTTCTCTAGGTTAGTTATTAGGTCTCATGAGTGTGTTGTTAATTCCTATGTAAGTGTCTTACTGTAGCTTTCTTTAATATTTAATATATTTGATCATTTTATCAAAAAAAAAAGAATAATATCTTTCAGAATCCATGAGGAGTTATAAGCCTTCTTAACTAACTTAGAGGTTAATAAGTCAAAGTATTTAACCATTAAAGCTGTCGAGAGCAAGGAATCAGAGGGTAATGACAGAATTCGCCAAACTTGCTTAGCTAATAGGGCATTGTTAACCTAACATATTGATCTAAGTCCTTGTTCGCCATAAATTGCTACCGCAAGTGCACGGGTCAAGTTTTAGTAGTATAGTTCAAGAAAGGGTTGTCGTTCCACTAGGACCACGTTAAAAGCGAGTTCATTAAATTCATTATATTCAAAATTAGCAATGGGCAATAGGCAAGTGATTTAATAAAGTTAAAATGACTAAAGAAAATGCAATTGTAAAATAGAACACTTGAAGTGAAATTTAACACAATGAGAAAAGCCTAGGCCTATTTATCCACTTGCATTTCATGACACCTAATTTCCCCTTCCCTAATGCCAATTTATGCCTATTATGCTATTGCTTGAAGTCTCTTGTGTTCAAATAGCTCTCTCAAGCCTATTCAAACCTTAATTGGTATTAACTTGCATAATCTCTTACTACATGCTATTACCAATTAGTCTCTTTAATCACCCAACCTCAATTTTCACAAAACTTGGTTAGTGAATATCTCTATCTCACTAACAACTTCCAATTAGTTAAAATTGCAAGACAAGCTTGGTTTTAGCCTAGTTCTTTCCCCAATTAATGCTCTCTCAAGCCACTAATTAAGCAACAATCCAAATGTTGGCCACCATTTAGAAAATCATAAGCTCAAGCTAAAACCATAACATAACATTCATTAATTTAGCAATAGGAAAGAAAATCATAGATGTCAATCCATACAAGCTTCAAAATAGACCTAGAATATGAGTTTAGCTACTCATAACACAAGAAGTATCAAGAATCATCATCAAATACATCACAATGCTCAGAAATAAGCAAGAGAAATGAAGAAGAGAAAAGAAATGAAGAGAAGCAAACACAAGAAATTTCTGCTTGAAGCTCAAAAATCTACTTCTCCCAAGCTTCCCAATCTTTCTCCAAGCTTTCTCTAGCTTCTCTTGGTGTTTCTCAGCCTCCAATTTCGTGCCCAAAGTGTTCTGCCTCCCAAACTCGGCCAACCCTAGCTTTTATCTCCTTGTTTTTGTGTGTTTCAGACCCAAAACGCGCAGCAGAACTGACGCGTTTTCGCTGCAGCGAGAAGATGTTCTCGCTGCAGCCAAGCAAACAGAGAGGAGGGGGATTCTGAAGAGGTTTCTCGCTGCAGCGAGAACATCTTCTCGCTGCAGCCAGGAAGGCAGAGAGGAGACCCAATTTTTGCCACTTGTTTGCTGCAGCTAGAAAGTGTTGTTGCTGCATCCAGGAGCTCAGTCATGCCTCCTTTAACTTTGCTTTGTTATCCTTGCTTCCCTTTTTCTTCACTCTTAATTTCTTCTTCTTTTTCCTACAAATTAGAGAGGGAAATCATCAATTCATCTCAATCTTAAGGTGATAGGAGTTCACACATTTTTCACATAATGTTCTTCCTTACAAGCATATTATCAGGCATATATGAGCTCAAAGCATGTGAAAAATGTGCGAAATGTGTAAAATTTCTAAAGGTTAACACCCCCAAACTTGAACTTTTGCTTGTCCTCAAGCAAAGCTGAACAACATAATTTATACAATTGCATTTGAGTCCTCAGAATGTTCTTGTTAATGCAAATAGCAGAAATGACCAATTCACATGCGACTTATCATACTTCACAATATTGAAATGCACTTTAATGAATTCCTTAAAATTGTATCATTTAGAGTCCAAAATTGAGAATGATTTGAAAACTCTGATTTTCGGAAATTAGCAAGAATTTGAATCACATACACATTCAATTAAACCCACTCATCTACATCTTCTCAGTTTCTCCCCTTAGCTTTCTCATCACAAAGACTCAGAAGTTACTTCTCCTTATTGCTCATTTGAGTTCTTTTCAATCTCCCCCAAACTTAGAGTTTGTACCATTCATAGCTTCTTGGGGCATGAATACTTTTTTTTTTTTAGTTTATCATCATTCATATATATATATTTTTGTCTTGAGCTGTTGTAATTAACCTTTTTACGCGACCTTGCACATGGGTGGTGCAACACCGGTTACTCAGTTATTCCAACAATCGCATCAAGAGGCTTTTGCCCAACTCATAACCCTTCTTAACTTAACCGTTTGACGCGAGTGCCAACATTGGTAAATGAAGTGCCCCCGGTTACTAAGTTAAGTCTTTAGGCCAGCGGAGTTGTTACAATTTCTTCATTAGTACTTTGAAATCCCATGACAATCTACTAAGGTTTGAAACTTTACAAAGATGCCTTTGAATTGATGTAATTACAAATGTGTATGTAAAACAAATTGTCACTTATTCCTTACTAAAAAAAAATTCTCAAATCTTTCTTGATTTTACCCATGCTTCATTTTTTTGTTTAAAAAGTCCCCGAAATTCACAAAGTGCCAAACCAATATCAAGATTCATTCTAAATTACTTGTGAACTAAATTTTCTACCATTTTGAATGTTGAACAATTTAATTCTAATCATTGGACTCTATGCAATGCAATCATTAAGGTCAAGCTTCACACAATACAAATAAAATTTCAAGTTTGTGAAATTTTGCACATTTCAAAGCGGAGGAGCTTTCAAAAGAAAATTTTCAAAAAGTTTGCTCCTCTCCCCCAAACTTAAATGGAACAATGTCCTCATTGTCTCTGGACCATCAGTAGTCCATGTAATTTCCTGTAGCTCTAGCAGATGCAACACATAATCAGGCAAACAAGAAGTAGAGCCATCAGAAACTCTAGCAGATGCCACACACACGAGTCAAATATGCAGAGATATAGCAAAATAAAACAGAAGGCCATCAGTAGCCTTAAGAAGTGTCACTAAACACCAAGAATCCAGTCAAACAAGTGAAACAGCAAAAAGAACCATAAGTAGTTCCTACATCTAAGCAAAAGACCATAAGGCCACCAAGTTACCAAAATATCAGTTAGCAAAAGCTATCAAAGACATCCAAAAGTACTGCAAGCTACAATTAGGAAATTCAAACTAGACAAGGTCAGATCACAAACAGACAACACAAAGAGTCAAGCATCATCAATAAAATCATCATCAGCAGCTGCTCCTGAAGTACTTGCACCAGGATCCTCAATCATGAAAGCAGTATCCTCATCCGGCTCAGAATAATCATCCTCCTCAGGCTCATACTCCTCCTCTTCAGTCTCTTCACTCTCGGTGCCCTCAGGTACTTGTATGGGAATATTCAGATGCTCAGCCATCTGTATCAGTATGGAATGGTCGATGGCTTGCCGCCGGGCTAATCGGACCTGAGCTCGGTGCATTTTCTCCTGAGATAGCTGTAACCCATCAACAGATTTCTGGAGATCCTGGAGTCGAGAGTGTATGGTGGGGTTGGCGGCCCCAGATGTGGGAGGACCAACATGTGTGGTCAACTGAGAGTACTTGAAGGGCCCCTTGGCATCAAAATGGGGATCTGATTCCTCGTCAGGCACGCCAGCCTTCAAGAGGAGATCAGAAATAAAGTGTGGAAACAGAAGGCTCCGTGAAGTTGCTTGGGTGGCTTTTGTCAAAGCGGTATACATGATGGACGCCACATCCACAAGCTGCTCTTTTTTTAAGAGATAGACAAGCAAACACAAGTAGGAGGGTATCTTGTTTAGGTGTGTTGTTGGCCAGATGTTTGCGGTGACAAAGTGTAGCCACAAGTTGGCTTGGGGGGTAAGCTGACTTTGGAACAGGTAGAGCTGGTTGTTGTGTGGTTTGTACCATTTTCTTCTTCTTGGATGGCATATTTCCTCAGCTATGTCCTTGAATGGATATTTCTTATCAGCACTGATGAATGCCTTGTATGCACAATGCTCCCTGTGCGGGAGTTTGTAGAAAGTACGTATTTGGTCTTCATCAATGTAGACAGATTTTGATCGAAACTTGCAGATTGGAGCACCCCCTCCATAGGTTTGAGCATAGAACTCATGAACAAAAGCTAGGTTACCAGCCCGTCTTTTCTGTACCAGTGGTAATAATCCTTGATTTTTCAATGAAGCATAGAACTCTTGGTATTGGGCATCTTGTTTAAACTCCCGCTCATGCTTGAGGGACTTAGCCTTAACCAACGCTAGTTTGTCTTCATCGGATAAGGGCTGATTGGGTGGTGGTGGATTAGGAGTAGGCTTGGGCTTTGCTTTCGCTTTGCGCGGTCTTTTGGGTGGTCTTTTGGGTGCCATGATCTGAGAGAAGACAACAGAAAACACACAAACAAACACAAACACTCAACACAAGCATAAAACAGACTCAAAAAGCAAGAGAAGAAAACTAACTAACTTATGTAAGCTGAAAAACTTCTAAGGCTAATCTAAGAAAAATCCTACACCTGCCCATCAATGATTCCAAGCTTAAAAGCTATCCTCACTGCCATACGTCATCTAAACCGCAATTCATACTCCAGTTCAATCCTGACACTAAACCTTACTGCCATTTGTCATCTAAGCCAAGTGTCAACATCAGTTCAATCCTAATAGAAGTATACCTCTCGAAGTCATGGTTCAGAAATGCACAAAAATTTCCAAATCTCGATTTGGGCCTATGAGAGTACACAATTCAGTTGAGTAATCCAGTTTGAAACAATAGTAGGTACTCATCAGTTAAAACCAAGACAAATGAAGCATGAAGAGGCCAAAATTGTTTTCAAAGCATCATAGTACAACAGCCTAATCCTCAGAAATTTCAACATTTAGACTAACATCAAACTAAATATCCTAATCCTAATTTGAAAATCTAAAGAAAAATTAATAAAATTTACAAAGAGAGAGAAACGTACCTAACTGGAACCGAAGAGAAAGAAGGGGAGAAATCAGAGAAAGACAAATCGTGCAGTGATAGAGGGAATGGTGACCGGAGGCTGTTGGGTTTGTGGTCGGAAAGAGCGAGATGGGAAGAAATCGGAGATTAAGGGAGATCGAATGGGAGAGGTGGCCGGAGTTTGGGTGATGGTTAGAGGAAGAACGGAGAAGATGATGTTGGTGGGAGAAGGGGCGAATCGAAATGAAGAAAAGAAAAGGAGAAATCGGACAGTGGTGGGGGGGCGATTCACGAAGGAGGAAATGTAGATAAGGGTGATGGTTTTCGGAGGAGGAAATGGCCGGAGATGGGAGGAAGGGATTCACGGTGGTGGGGGGTGAAAGTTACAGCGGCTTGGGGTGTTAGGGTTTAGGGACGAAGAAGAGAAAAAAAAATGGGGGGGTCTGCATTTTTATTTAAATTTTTTTTTTTATATATTTATATAAGTTTTGTTTTATTACTATTGTTATTTTTATTAATAATATATATATTACTATATATATATTTTTTTTTATTTTTATTATTACTTTTAATATATATACACAGTGGCATATTGCGCTGCAGCGAGCAAAGTTGCTCGCTGCAGCCAGGCAGACAGAGCCTAAAATCGTTCTGAAGGAGTCTCTCGCTGCAGCGAGCAAAGTTGCTCGCTGCAGCGAAGCAGACAGAGGCTCAAAGTTTCCTAGAGGAGCCTCTCGCTGCAGCGAGCAAAGTTGCTTGCTGCAGCGAAGCAGACAGAGGCTCCCTATTTTCACGAGGGGAATTTCGCTGCAGCCAGCAAGTTTGCTCGCTGCAGCGAATGAGGCAGAAAGTTTCTCCCCCAAACTTATATATTATTGCCCTTGATCAAACCATGGCAACTCATCATATCACACACATCTAAAACACCCAAAAACAGATCAACAACATTCAACAAGCAGACAAAAGAATTCCAATTCATCCCAAGCAACAAATATCATTCTTCACACAAAATTTTTCACACAAGGGTATCAATCATGCAAAATATCAATCTATCAATCCATAACAGATAGTGTACCATCAGTAGCCTCAGTACTACTGCATTTGCAACAAATAAAGTCATGTTTAGATTAAAAGAGAGGTTCAAATACTCCCCTTTGGAGCTCCCCTTTTTTCAAGCAATGTCCCTTGACTTGAATCCATGGCATCCCTCAATCCTTGGCAATCTTCCATCATCAGTGCAGGTGTAGACTTTCTTTCCTACCAAAACAAAAGATCAAACATAACTCTAAAGACTAAAACAAACTAAAATAAAATGAAAAGATGAGTTTAAGAGCTTGGGTTGCCTCCCAAGAAGCGCTTGGTTTTAAGTCATCAGCCCGACTTTGTCGCTTCAAGCTTTATCATCCAAGTAGACAGTAGAGATGACTCTATCTACTTGTCCTCCCCAATAGTGTTTCACCCTTTGACCATTAGCTGAAAATCGATCTCCCACTTCATTCTCCAGCTCCACATTGCCGGATTTAGAGACACTCACAACTGTGAAAGGGCCAGACCACCTTGACTTCAACTTACCAGGGAACAAACGAAGCTTTGAATTAAATAGGAGAACTTGTTGTCCCGGTTCAAAGATTTTAGGCACAATGACCTTGTCATGCTGCCTTTTGGTCTTCTCCTTATATAATCTTGAGCTCTCATAAGCTTCTAGCCGGAATTCATCTAACTCATTGAGTTGGAGTAGACGTTTTTCTCCACAAGCTTGTGGATCAAAATTCAGTTTCTTGATAGCCCAATATGCACCATGTTCCAGCTCAACGGGCAAGTGACATGCCTTACCAAATACAAGGCGAAATGGGGACATCCCAATGGGAGTTTTGTAGGCCGTCCGGTAAGCCCATAAAGCATCGTCCAGTTTGGTGGACCAATCTTTTCTTGTAACATTCACCACTTTCTCAAGAATGTTCTTGATTTCCTGATTGGAAATTTCTGCTTGGCCATTTGCTTGAGGGTGGTAAGGTAATGCAATCTTGTGCTTAACACCATATTTCTTCATCAAAGCTTCAAATTGGTGATTACAAAAATGGGTTCCCCCATCACTCACAATGGCTCTTGGAGTGCCAAACCTTGTGAAAATGTTCTTCTTGAGGAACTTAATGACAGTTTTGGCATCATTGGTCACACATGCCGATGCTTCCACCCACTTTGAGACATAGTCCACACCGACCAAAATGTATTCATTGGTGAAAGACTTAGGGAATGGCCCCATGAAATCAACTCCCCATACATCAAAAAGCTCTACTTCAAGCATGTTGGTTAAAGGCATCTCATCCCTTCTTGAAATATTGCCCACTCTTTGACATTTATCACATTGCAAAACAAATGTGTAGGCATCCTTGAATAGAGTAGGCCAAAAGAAACCACATTGAATCACCTTAGCGGCGGTTTTCTCACCTCCAAAGTGGCCACCATAATCAGAGGAGTGGCAACCATGGAGAACACCTGGTTGTTCGTTTTCTGGTACACAACGGCGAATCAGTTGATCGGGACACCGTTTGAACAAGTATGGTTCATCCCAGAAATATTTCTTCACATCATGCAAGAATTTGCGCTTTTGGTGAGAATTGAGATCCGGAGGTAGGACTCCACAAACTAGGTAGTTCACAAAATCGGCATACCATGGAGTAGAAGACATATCCACATAGAACAAATTCTCATCTGGAAAAGATGCATTAATTCCTTCACTCTCATCAAATTGAGCCTCAGTACTCAACCTAGACAGATGATCTGCTACTTGATTCTCGGTTCCTTTGCGGTCTAGGATATTCAAGTTGAATTCTTGGAGTAGAAGTACCCATCGAATCAGCCTAGCCTTTGAATCTTTCTTGGTAAGCAGATACTTGAGAGCAGAATGATCAGTATAGATAATCACCTTGGTGCCCACAATGTAAGACCGGAACTTCTCACAAGCAAATACTATTGCAAGCATCTCCTTCTCTGTGGTAGTGTAATTAACTTGAGCACCATCAAGGGTCTTGCTAGCATAGTATATTGGTTGGACAATCTTCTCTTTCTTTTGCCCCAAAACGCCCCCTACGGCATAATCACTAGCATCACACATAACAATGAATGGGAGACCCCAATCTGGAGCAACAATGATAGGAGCAGTCACCAACCTTTGCTTGAGCTCCTCAAATGCCTTAATACACTCTTCATTGAAAACAAACGGCATATCTTTTTCGAGCAAGGCACAAAGAGGCTTGGTAATCTTAGAGAAGTCTTTAATAAAGCGGCGATAGAATCCCGCATGGCCTAGAAAGCTCCTCACACCTTTGACATTGGTCGGCGGAGGTAGTTGCTCAATCACGGCAATCTTGGCTTTGTCCACCTCTAAGCCATCTTTAGAAACTTTGTGTCCCAACACAATTCCTTCCTTCACCATAAAGTGGCATTTCTCCCAATTTAGCACAAGATTGGTCTCTTCACATCTTTGCAACACTCGGTTCAAATTATCCAAGCACAAGTCAAAAGAATCACCAAACACCGAAAAATCGTCCATGAATACCTCAATGGTATGTTCAATCATATCAGAGAAGATAGACATCATGCACCGTTGAAAAGTGGCAGGTGCATTGCATAACCCGAATGGCATCCTTTTGAAGGCGAAGGTGCCATAAGGACAAGTAAAAGTTGTCTTCTCTTGATCCTCTGGAGCAATGGCTATTTGGTTATAGCCGGAGTAGCCATCAAGGAAACAAAAGTACTCTTGTCCAGCCAACTTGTCCAGCATCTGGTCAATAAATGGCAAGGGGAAATGATCCTTGCGTGTAGCATTGTTGAGCTTCCGGTAATCCATGCAAATCCTCCACCCGGTCACAGTGCGAGTGGGAATGAGTTCGTTTTGGGTGTTAGCCACTACAGTCATGCCCCCTTTCTTAGGAACACATTGGACTGGGCTCACCCATGAACTATCAGAGATGGGGTATACAATTCCGGCGGAAAGCCATTTGAGGATTTCTTTCTTCACAACCTCCTTCATTACCGGGTTTAGTCGCCTTTGATGCTCAATAGAAGGCTTGTGATTTTCCTCCAACAAAATCTTGTGCATGCAAAGAGAAGGGCTAATACCCTTAATGTCAGCTATGGTCCACCCAATAGCTCTCTTATGCTCCTTCAACACTCTTAGCAATTTCTCCTCTTGCAAACTTGAGAGAGTTGAAGAGATAATCACTGGCAAAGACTTAGAGTCACCCAAATAGGCATACTTTAAGTGTGAGGGCAGAGGCTTCATCTCAAGAGTTGGTGCAACTTCAATAGATGGCTTCAATGGAGATTGTAATGCTTGAGATACATCTAAAGGCTCAAATGGCTTGAACCTAGATGGAGGGAAGGCTTCCATGCTAAATATCCCATTAAGCTCTTCTTGGTTGAAATCTTCAAGATTCTTTTCACCAATAAGGAATGCCTCCAAAGGGTCTTTGATCATAGGCTCATAAGATTTCTCTTGAACAACCGAATCAAGCATATCTACCATGAAGCATTCACTAGATTCATCATCATGAAATTTTAAAGCCTTGGACATATTGAAAATCACCTTCTCATCATTCACCCTTAAAGTGATCTCCCCTTTTTCAACATCTATGAGGGTTCTTGCCGTAGCCAAAAATGGTCTCCCCAAGATGATAGGGATTTTCCAATCAACCTCACAATCCAACACAACAAAATCCGCAGGAAATATGAATTTATCAACTTTAACCAAGACATCTTCTACAATACCTCTCGGGCGGGCGGTGCTACGATCGGCAAAGAGTAGAGTGACCGTAGTAGGCCGTGGTTCACCTAGTCCCAATTGATTGAAAACAGCAAGTGGCATAAGATTGATGCTAGCTCCCAAATCACAAAGAGCTTTGCCATTGAAATTTGTGCCAATGTTGCAAGGGATATAGAAACTCCCCGGATCTTTCAACTTAGTAGGTAGCTTCCTTTGGATAACCGCACTACATTCTTCAGTTAGAGCAACCGTTTCAAACTCATTAAAACGCCTTTTCTTAGATAGCACATCCTTCAAGAATTTAGCATATTTAGGCATATTCTCCAATGCTTCGGCAAATGGAATATTGACATGTAGTTGCTTAAACATCTCCACAAACTTCTTGAATTGAGTATCCTCCTCTTTCTTCTTGAATCTTTGAGGATAAGGTAGAGGAGGTGTAATGGAGAAAGAGGTAGTCTTCTGCTTCTTTTCCTCACCTTTTGCTTTGGTCTCCTTAGAATCTTGAACAACTTCATCAATACTTTCATCAACTATCTTCCTCTTCTTAGTATCATCCCCTTCAACCACAATGTCTTCACCAACTTGCTCATCCTCATCAATTTCAACTACCTTGGGTTCTTGAGCAACCTGAGGTTTCTTGGTCGGCACAGAGGAGTTATCCACAATGTTACCACTCCTCAAAGTGATTGCTTGACATTCTTCCTTTCCGTCCCTTTTTGGATTGGGAATGGTATCACTTGGTAGCCCTTGTCTAATCAATGTATTGACTTGAGAAGCCAATTGACCCATATGCACTTCAAGGTTCTTGATAGCTGTGTCATGAAGAGAAGTCTTGGTATTGGTTACCTCTTGGTTAGCAAGTATTTGAGTAAGCAGCTTCTCAATTTTTGACTCATCAAGCGGCTTTTGTTGAGGTGCTACATATCCGGGAGGTGCTGGTGGTCGGTATGAAGAAGAAGAAGCTTGAGGTGGGTTAAGACTTGGACCACTCTTCCATGACATGTTTGGATGGTTTCTCCACCCTTGGTTGTAAGTGTTGGAGTAGGGATTTCCTTGAGGGGCCCTATTAGAATTGTTCATGTAGTTGAGTGATTCCATAGTATGATGGCAATCTTGAGAAGGATGATCCCCTCCACAATTCTCACAGGATTGAATGGAGCTCTGAAGTGCATGCACACCTGTAGGTAAATGAGTTTCTATCTTCGATTGAAACTTTTTGAATTGCTTTGTCAGATCTTCAAGTTGAGCACTAATAGCACTGTTATCACCAGAGCTGCTTCTGTATTGCATTGTGTTAGCAGCCAAATTCTCAAACAATTCTTGGAGTTCTGAAGTTTTCAACTTTGTGATTTCTCCCCTAGCCGCCGTATTCAACATCACTTTTGTGGCTTCATTCAAGCCCTTTTGAAAAGCAGCAAGTAGAACAAAGACATGCTGACCATGGCTAGGACAATTTCTCCACATATCCTTGAAACGCTCCCATGCTTCATAAAATGTCTCACCAGGCTCTTGCTGGAAGGTGAGGAGTTCACCTCTTTGAATAGCCCTCAAATCAGTAGGAAGAAATCGGGCCTTGAACTTAGTTGCCAAAGTATCCCAATTGGTGATGGAATTCGCCGGAAGGGAATTGAGCCAAGCAAGTGCCTTACTCCCTAGAGACATGGGGAATAGGCGAAGACGCAATGCATCTGCAGAAACTCCTTGAGTCTGGAAATTGCTACACACCTGAACAAACTTGGTGAGGTGCTCGACCGGGTCTTCAATCTTAGTACCATTAAAGGTACCCATAAGTTGGAGCAGCTGAATCATCACCGGCTTAACTTCAAAGTTCCTTGCAGTGATGTTCGGGAGTCTAATGCTAGAGGAATAAGTGATTTCCTCTCTCGCCAAGAACTCCTCCATAGAGATATCTTCATCTTCCGCAACTTAACCAGCCATTTCAGGTCGAATGGGCGGGTCTTGCACAGGTGGTTGAATTGGTTCCTCCGGTTGAATAGGTGGTTCCAACAGTAGTGGTTGATGTGGATCTTGGTCAAGAGCCACCTCCAAATCTCGTTGCATGCAGTTGGAGCGAATACCTACAAACACAAGAGGATCCGACGAGTATCAAACTTATCACGACACTTGAACAGAGTAACTTAAGAAATGCTATCTCTAACTAGACAAGTAGAAATAACACAGTTTCAGTTACCAAAAGACAAGAAAGAAAAAGCCCAAAGATAATCAAGCTCACAATGTACTCAATGAACTCTTAAGTGACTTAAAACACAATCCCCGGCGGCGGCGCCAAAAACTTGTTCGCCATAAATTGCTACCGCAAGTGCACGGGTCAAGTTTTAGTAGTATAGTTCAAGAAAGGGTTGTCGTTCCACTAGGACCACGTTAAAAGCGAGTTCATTAAATTCATTATATTCAAAATTAGCAATGGGCAATAGGCAAGTGATTTAATAAAGTTAAAATGACTAAAGAAAATGCAATTGTAAAATAGAACACTTGAAGTGAAATTTAACACAATGAGAAAAGCCTAGGCCTATTTATCCACTTGCATTTCATGACACCTAATTTCCCCTTCCCTAATGCCAATTTATGCCTATTATGCTATTGCTTGAAGTCTCTTGTGTTCAAATAGCTCTCTCAAGCCTATTCAAACCTTAATTGGTATTAACTTGCATAATCTCTTACTACATGCTATTACCAATTAGCCTCTTTAATCACCCAACCTCAATTTTCACAAAACTTGGTTAGTGAATATCTCTATCTCACTAACAACTTCCAATTAGTTAAAATTGCAAGACAAGCTTGGTTTTAGCCTAGTTCTTTCCCCAATTAATGCTCTCTCAAGCCACTAATTAAGCAACAATCCAAATGTTGGCCACCATTTAGAAAATCATAAGCTCAAGCTAAAACCATAACATAACATTCATTAATTTAGCAATAGGAAAGAAAATCATAGATGTCAATCCATACAAGCTTCAAAATAGACCTAGAATATGAGTTTAGCTACTCATAACACAAGAAGTATCAAGAATCATCATCAAATACATCACAATGCTCAGAAATAAGCAAGAGAAATGAAGAAGAGAAAAGAAATGAAGAGAAGCAAACACAAGAAATTTCTGCTTGAAGCTCAAAAATCTACTTCTCCCAAGCTTCCCAATCTTTCTCCAAGCTTTCTCTAGCTTCTCTTGGTGTTTCTCAGCCTCCAATTTCGTGCCCAAAGTGTTCTGCCTCCCAAACTCGGCCAACCCTAGCTTTTATCTCCTTGTTTTTGTGTGTTTCAGACCCAAAACGCGCAGCAGAACTGACGCGTTTTCGCTGCAGCGAGAAGATGTTCTCGCTGCAGCCAAGCAAACAGAGAGGAGGGGGATTCTGAAGAGGTTTCTCGCTGCAGCGAGAACATCTTCTCGCTGCAGCCAGGAAGGCAGAGAGGAGACCCAATTTTTGCCACTTGTTTGCTGCAGCTAGAAAGTGTTGTTGCTGCATCCAGGAGCTCAGTCATGCCTCCTTTAACTTTGCTTTGTTATCCTTGCTTCCCTTTTTCTTCACTCTTAATTTCTTCTTCTTTTTCCTACAAATTAGAGAGGGAAATCATCAATTCATCTCAATCTTAAGGTGATAGGAGTTCACACATTTTTCACATAATGTTCTTCCTTACAAGCATATTATCAGGCATATATGAGCTCAAAGCATGTGAAAAATGTGCGAAATGTGTAAAATTTCTAAAGGTTAACAGTCCTCGAACCCCTTTAGATATAGGCAAACAAAGAATATCCTTTCTTTAGAAGATGGATTTTTTTTTTTTTGGGTCTCCGTTAGATTCCAAAATAAATCAATACTATTACAAGCATACTAACACAGCTTTACACAAGACATAACATGTAAGTTAGCTTCTAAAACAACTGATTTTATAATAGTGAGACGAGAAGTTTGTAAGAGCAACCAAGCTTTCCAAGTTGAATTCGGCCTTTCTAACTTGAAGATAGATTATTTCATAGAATTTTCCAATCAATCCATGAAATTTGCACGAAGAAAATGAGAATCAAATTTTTTAGTGCGATGGTTCTTTCTCAAGGTGAGGATTATGGAAGCTTCAGTCATTGGTTTTAATATACTTATTTTAAAATATAATCTTCAGTATAATTATTCAAACAAATTTTATGTTTTTAGAAATTGACTTAAAAATAATATTTATCTTCTTTCATGTCTCCAGCTACCACACAGAATTTGCAAGAAAATTGATTGTAGACATGTTGAATTTTTTTTGGGAGATACTGAGGATAAGGAAAAAAAATTCACCTTTTAAACAGAAATCGTTTGTTTAGAAGCGTTTCAGAGTGTGGTATGGGTTTACAGAGAACTGAGCATATTAATATCTCTTTGCTTGCAAAACAAATTTGGAGAATTATTATTGATTATACTGGTTTTTTGCTAGGATCAACCTTGAAAGTCAAATAAATTGATAAGGAAGGCATCACCAAAAAGCCTTATAATTCATCTTGGATTTAGAAATGATATTGCATAGTTCAAACTTAATCATTGGTCATCTCCAATGAAAAGTTGGAAATGGATCAACAATTCCTCTTAACCACCATTTGTGTGGCCAATGCAATCAAAATCATTAACCAGTGAGCAAATCTCATCAGTTCAAGATCTAATTTTGCAAATCAGGTTTGGAATCCTTTGCAATGGAATTCAAATATGATAAAGGAGCTATATGCTCCACATCATGCTTATAATATTTTAGCTATTCCTATTTCCTTTACTAACTTGCAGGATGATCTCATCTGGGATGGTGATCCCTCTGGCAATTACTCAACAAAAGCAAGTTATTCCTATTGCTATAAGAATTCCTCATCAAATCATTTCAGTCCTTTCTAGAAATTCTCGTGGTTAATAACTTTGCCACCAAAGAATATCTTGTTTATTTGGAAGCTTTTGAATCAGGTTTTGCCTACTAGAGATACTCTCATCAATCATCACATGCAGGTTAACGTACTTTGCCCCTATGGATGTGATTGTCATGAAACAATGGAACATATTTTTTTCCAATACCTGAATGCTTGTGCAATTTGGTTGGGATGTCTAACCATCAGGGTTGAGTGGAATGATTTTTATTCCTTTAAAATATGGTTCTTTCACATACTTCAATCACTACAAGACGACGACATGGTTTGTGTCATTCAGAAAATCATACTTTTGTTAAATCATTTGTGGTTGATCATAAATCAAAAGGTTCATGAAGGATCAGTAACATCTTCTTCCAAGTTATTTAAGCTACTCAATCATGCATATATCTTTAATTTGACAGTTTTACGACCATCATTGCAAAAGGATCATATACCATATACATCAAACAACTGTCAAGCTTTGCCACATGCTAGAGGTGGCATTCTTTTTCATAATTACTGGATGGTTATAATGAACAGGAAAAAAAAAGACTTCTATTGGTTTATGGTGTGAGGCTAGAATTTTTCTTGAGAGGCGGGAACTTCAGTTGTTCAAACGGAAGAATTCAGTTATACTTCCTCCCCTTTCATACAGAGATGTTTGAGAGCAATTCTAATAAGGATTATTTCAAGTGGCTTGTAGGGATCACATGATTTCTCCTACAGACAAAAATGGATCTAAAGGACGTCGTTACTAATGATGTCAAGACATTACTACCTTATTTCAAGGAATTCTACTTTGGTCTTCTTGAAGCGGATTTGGAAAATCATCTGCGTTTCAATTTTCCAGCAGAAACTATATCTGCTTCTCATTATGTAATTTAGTTCTTTTATTTTATGTATGAATATTTATAATCTATTTTTAATGATAATTGTCTTGTATCAAAACAAATTCAAAACTGTTTTTAAAAAATGTTTATTTGTTAAATGCTCAAATTCTTAGTAATAATCGATAATGGAACTAACAAAACATAACAATCGCACTTAAAAAATGAGGTAACTAAATTTCAAGACTTTAATTTTACATTATTCAGATCAAATTATCACAATTTACAGCGCAATAATTTTCATATATCTCCTGTCGTTAGAATGAAAAATTATTCGCACTACTAGGAATAGATCTCGAGTCCCTAATTTGTTATTTCAAATACTCCATTTGTTCATATATATATATATATATTTATATATATAATTTATAAGGTCCTAAACTCATAATAACCTTAGTTGAAAAAAAGAAATGTGTAAGAAATATACTATTCTTTCTATAAAAAAAAAAAAAAAGTCTCTAATTTATGAGTGGATAAATGAGAGACATAAAAATGATAAGATGATGAAAGAGAGCGTAATATATGAAAAAAATTGAGGGGGAAATGAGAAAAAAATACATTTATTAATAAAAGAAACCCAAAATAGACCTTATAAAAAAGACAAGGTCAATTCAAATTTGAAATCCTTATATATACAAATAGAGGGACTACAAAGCAAACATTAAAAAATACTTGAGAAAAATACATCTTAATCTTACAGCTAACAAAGAATTTTCATATGAATTCATCGTAGTAATAGAAATCACAAATAAAAGAACCTAATCATAGAAGTGATATATATTTGATTATCATAACCAAAGAAAAGTACTATATCTTGATATGAAATTATCATCAAGCTTAGAGATCTAAAATATGTGTGTTTATAAGTTCCTTGATATGATTATTTCATGTTTTTCTTTATGTATTAAAGCTTTCACAAATATCAATCCTAAGAAGAAAGTTAGCCTGAGTTTTTCCAATTTTCATCCATTTTTCCGATGTTTATCCATTTAAATCCAAAAGGAGTTCAAATTCCACAATCATCCAATGGTTTTCATAACAAGAGACAACGATATTTACATTCAAGCTGCCATAAATATATAATAATGACTTCATCCAGTTATAAATGTAGAAACTTAGTTATAGGTAAATTCAATGTAAATAATTTGAGTGTTTTAAAGAACCTAACACACATTTTTGCAAATAATTAATCAAGCTAATTTCATTAATCTGTGCAAAGAGCTACCGAAACCCTACATCAAAGACTCAAGGGAATATTTAAAATTTTGCAAATCTCTACACGATATCGCTTCATAAGTATATATAATTAGCGAGGAACATAAACCTAGCAGAATTCAGATTTTTCAGTGTTTATCATGCAACTCTTGAGATCTACTAAAAGAAAATTCATATTATTAAATAAATAACTCACGTTCCACAAAAATAGATTGATAACTCATGAATCAATATTTTTCCCTCCCAAACTACGATGGATACTTTATAGCATATGATAAGAAAGACTCGCTTCTATTGATTTATTCTCATTTGAGCCAACTAATAATGACATGCCAAGTTAAAAACGAAAATTGAAAGCAACATGCTTCTATTGATTCATCAGCTGAAATGTCTCCCATATTCTCATCAAATAACAGCATCAACATCTTCAAGAAAAGTCAATAGAATATATTTTAATCCCAGCCCTCATCCAATCATATGCTTAAGGGTTCTTTTAAGTATGACAAGGAAAAACATAAGACAGAAAAAAACAGAGAATTTGTATGGTGAAATCTAAACAGAAAACTCTAAACAAATATTGACTCTAATTCACCAATTTCCCAAAGAGCACACACCACCTCCTAGTAAGGTGGAAAACTGCTTACACAAATCAATTCAATTGATTTCTCCACTACAAATGAAATCAAACGGCAACAAACTCAAATTAACTTCGCTTATTTTTGTACCATCTCTCAAACGATATAAAACCAAGGCAATATAACACCAATATGTTACATGGAAGAGTCCCAGACCATCCGTAAACCAGCACTTATAATGCACACTCACATATTTCTGCTTTTTAAAGAAAACTAAAAAACTTGATGTGGTAGAAAGGTCTAATAAACTAATTACACTGCAGAACAGAGCAGTTTCAAACCACATTGTGACATAACAAGATTGTTATCTAACAGATAAACTACCAATGTCCACTTCAATGGAAGGTTCCACTTCTAAAAGTTGAAAATATCAAAATAAAATACAAGAGGGGAAAACTTGAACTCAACCAATGCAAAAGGGAAAATGCATTCATTAGTACAAAATTGAAGAAAGCAAAAATATAGAATGTGGGGTAAACAAATAGAAGAACAAAACCCATAACAAGATAACTCACATCAATTGTGGCTGCAGAAGACGAATTTGGGAGGAGCACAGTAAACAAAGAATGTTGCAAAGAAAAACTTTTTAATTTAAAGCAATTTTTTTTTGTGGGGGGGGGGGGGCATTGATTACCTTTTTGGGCATTGCAATCTCACATTACATAACAAACCAGTGCTATGTTTTTTTACCAAAAACGCATCTTAATGGACAACAAGTACCAAATAATAGGCACATATGCTGTTAAATATATCTGCATTCAAACAATATAGGTATATAATAATCTAAAATATTTTAGATTCAACTCTACCAAAAGAACTTCAACTATGCATAATTTAGCAATGCAACAATTTGGATTTAAGATCAAGATTCTTCATTGTAGCTGTTGCCAACTGATACAAGACTTTCCACATAATAGTTAGAATCATTAAAAATGCCATGACAGGGAATAACAAACCTCTTTACTTTATTAGTTGTGAGATTAATCAAATACAAAACATTTTCCCAATCAGGATTGCTGACAATTTCATTCCTCCACACAGTCAATGCTAATAATGTGTCTGAAAAGGAATTGCCAGTATATCTTTTTGTCCAGCTCCATGTCTTCCCAGATGCACATGAACCCTCATCTAAGACCCACAATTCAATCAAATAATCATCTTCAATAATGTCACGAAGTATGGCAAGTTTGTTCTTATAAATAGTAAGCATATCATTTGCAACATAGTATAACTTGGGACTTGGAATCAATGTAAACACTTCCTTTACTAAGTCATACAAAACTATCACCTCAACATCATCTTCACCCTCTTCAAACTTTACCCCAATCCAAAATAAGGCCCCACCGAACGTGACAGGTTCAGAAATAAGTCTCACTCCCTTTAAATTCCCAACACCCATTCCCTTCCATGACCCTCTACTCAAAGAAAACACTTCCACCCGACTAACTGGATCACCAAGCTTAGCGAAAGTTCTTACTATCATGTAATCATTAACAACTGGACTGAACCCAAATCCTGTCAGGCAATCACCAAATTCAGAACAATCGATTGTAGATATAGGAACATGTCCGACTGAAGCAGTCGCAGGATTCCACAATAAAAGAGGAGGAGGAGGATAATGATGTCTATTCAGTCTGGTTTCAACAAGAAGAAGGCCATTACAGGAACCGACGATTGTAGCACTCTCCAAGGAATCGATCAAAGGCGCCTTCGGAAATTCACGAACTTGCAAATCACAATCCAGCAAGCACAAATGCCAGAGCAAGCGTGGAGGAACAATGCTATGAAATTCGAGAAGAAGAGAAGGGGTTTGACAACTTGAGTGTTGAAGATGTTGGGAGATGAAAGATGGGTTTTTGATGAGATTTTTCCAAAGTTTACAAACACATTGAAATCGGATTAGGGATTTTACCGGGAGTCGTTTGAGGATGTTTCTGATGATTTCTTCAGGAAGATACAGCATGTCGCTCTCCATTCGTCTACGCTTCATCATGTTGTCTCAAATGGATTCCTCAGGAGAAAGCAGTTGCAATCAGCGATTAGGGGTTTTCAGATTATGATGGTCAAAAGAAGATGGGTGGGGTCTTGCAGTATCTTCTTCCCATTTTTTGGGAACCTTAAAAGGCCTAAACTTTTGTTTCGAGCCCACCAAGGTTTGATTCAGGGGAGGGGAGGGGAGGGGAAAACACTTTTGTCTTTTCAGTTTTCAATAGGTAATCAAACCCCCGGACCGGAGTTTAGACCGGTGGAGGTGGTGGGTTAAAGGTTAGTGGGTCAGCTCGTAGTCAACTCGGGGGCCAGACCGGTGGGGAATAAAAAATTAAAAAATAATTTAGACTCTCATTGTTCTATTAAATACTAAATATTAATTTTTTTTGCCAACTAATTAAATATTAGTTCACTGTCTTAAATCACTAACAAAATATCATATACTCATCCAACATTCCTTGCAATTTATTTGATATATTAACATTATAGCATCAATCCACTATCAAATGATATCAAAATCAATAATCACTAAATATTCTTCACATAATAATTATCAAAATAGATAAATAATCACAAAATATTCATACTCATAGTACTTTAATCATTAAACTAATAGTTATTACCATTACAATTGTCATTAATTTCAACAAATATTGCTTTCTACCATTCATACAAAAATATTTTTTTAAAAAAAAAAAAAAGGCAACCCACTAACCCACCGGGTCACTTCCGGGTTGCACCGGGTTAGCCGGGTCAGCCCTGGGTTGCTCCGGGTCATTGTGGATCCGGGTTAGCATCAAACCCGGCCCGGTTGAGTGCCCGGGTTGGCGGGTTACGGGTCAACCCGGCCGGGCTGGGCCGGGTTTGATTACCATTTTCATATAGATAGCTTTCTTTTTTTTTTTTGCTTCCCCTAAATATTTATATTAAAATTATTATTTCCGGATTTATGAATTTAAAAAACCATTTTTACTCCAAGCCTTAAAAATGGGAAACATATATTCGTATAAAAAACATAAAATCCTCGCTTATAAATAATAAAACATTTTTATATACATTTTTTAAACCATGATTTTATTAGTTTTAATATGTTACTTCTTTCATTCCTAAATATAAGATTAAGTTGATTTTTTTTAGAGAAGTTAAGGAAGTTAAATGAGCCGATTAATCAAAATGGATTTTGTGTATTAATATATTATATGTTAGCTTATAAGTCAAATAAATTAGTTTAAAGAAAAAATTCAGACAAATTAGTTTATAAATAACTTATTTAGCTTTATTAAGATTCTCCAAAAAAAGTCAACTATGTCATGTATTTAGAAACAGAGGGAATATTTTACTAATTTTGATATGTTTTTAAATTTTTTATAAGATTAAAAAAGTAGAAACTATGATAACATTTTAACATTCTATCTCCTTAATTTTGTAACTATAACACATATGCACATATAATATATAAATGGCGGCGAAAAGAAAAATATAAGGATGTATAAGATTGACAAAAACAACGGCATAACTAATGTGTAAGTGTAGGTAGGCTTTTAGCTTTTAGCTTTTAATAACAAAAAAAAATTACATTTGATGCACATATGCTTTTTTCGAAAAAGATATTTTAGACATATTCGGTATCAACCCAAATCAAGGGTAGGATGCTTAAACAGCTATACACTCAGGCATGAATTTAGGCGCCTCCGCTTTAGGATGCCTCCTCAAAAATTGTAGTGGGGAGTCGAATCCTCTCTCTTACAGTGAGAAAGCATAATTATTTACTACTTAACCCACTGACAATGCTTTTATTAATACATTTTGCTTATTATTTGAAAAACAAGTTAGTAACCAAGGTGGGAGAGGACAACATAGTAGGTGGGCCCTATAGAGAAGGAAGATGAAAGAATATTTTCAAATCCAAAGGGTATATATGGGTAAATTAGTCAAAATGAGGTATACAATGTTTCTCACCACACCAAAAAATCCCAATTTGGGGAGAGGAGAGAGGAGGCGAAGTACAAAAAGACAAAATTTTATGCCTCCCCTCCCCACCCCTCCAATTTTTCCCATCCAAACACACTTCCCTTTTGCCCCTCCCCTCCAATCCCAAAAAAAGAAAATCAAATAAATTAGGCTTTGTTTGGTTCAACAGAGTGGAGGGAACGGGAGGCTAATAAAGGGAAGGTAAGGGTAAGGTGATGTTTCTTATATGTTTGGAAGGGAGGGAGAAGTGACGTGGGATTTCTTCATTGATTTAGAAGAGGAGGGAATGGGAGCTAATTATAATTATAAATTTTTTTTACCAAATTTATAATTATAATTATAAATTGACACATACACACACTTCTTCATCCTTTTAAAATATTTATATTGGATATTTTGTAATTTTTTAATTGCAAGAATATATCATCTCACCTATATATGAAAAAAAAATTCATATAACTTTTGATGATTTTTCTGGCCAAAATAAATTTTTGATGATGATTTCATTACTTTTCATGATTGTATTACTTTTAGAATGCGAATTTATTCATTTTAAGAAGTTTTACAAATATTTTATCATTCAAAATATGAAATTTGGGTTCTTATATATCCTTACACAATAAATTTTACAATGTAAAATTGTTCTCCTAACTTTATACTAGGTTGATGTTAGGTTTCTTTTTCAATCATTTTAGATGGAATGATATATATTAATAACATTAATAAGGTTTACCATCAACTTATGAAGCAAAAGACAAGTGTAACAAAGCTCACCAAAGTAATACCAATTCTTGAATAAAAAAGTAATCTGAATCCTCATATTTTAAGTCAATTTATCGCGACATTTTAATACATAAAATGGCTAATACTACTTTCGGTCATTGAATTTTTTATTTATATTGGTTTTGGTCCCTAACTTTAAAACAGAGGTTATGATCATTGACATTTCACTCAATTTTGATTTTTGTCCATGAACTTTTTAAAAAATTGGAAAATCAATGACCAAAAGTTATAAATAGCACAAAGTTGAAGGACCAAAACCAAAATTGAGTTTAAATTCAAGGACCAAAACCACATTTTCAAAGTTCAGGGATCAAACCAAAATTGTATGAAAGTTCAAAGACTAAAACCATCGATTTCAAATATCAATGACCAAAACTAAATTTGAGTGGAAGTTGAAAGACCAAAAGTAGTATTAACCCTGCATAAAAATATAGTTTAAGAATACAATTCATATATTCACCAGTTCACTAAACCAATTATATACACACAAACATAGGCATGTTAGTTTTGAATCACATATTTCATGCTATTTTAGAAACCATCTAGAAGGATTATACTACAAAAATTTGCACAAAGTAAACTATTTATCTGAACAAGATAAGGGTTAGGAAATCTGACTTCAAGAAATAGGATAGTGTTGATACTTTTAATATGCTTGTGGTTACATCTTTTTTTGCTAGTGTGATGTGAAAATCACATGCATAAACTACATACAGAGTTGTTTTAGCACCACCGACTAAACAAATATGTTATAACTATAAGAATCACATGCATGAATAAATGTCCATAACAATTTACAACTAAAATATTTATTGTTTAGGGCGAAGGTGCAAAAATGCCCATATAATTTTGTCCAAGGCGAACGCAACACCATGAATTTTTTTTTTACCTAAAAGTGCTCACGTAATTACTAAAATGGGTCAAATTAAAATACAAATACCGTCAATATATACTAATGGTATTAAGTTTTTCAAAGTTATGAAAATAAAAGATGCAAAAATACCTATGATTTAACGTCCCTCAAAAACCACTTTTAAATTAATGTATACCATATCATGGTAATAAAGAATTTAATACCCAAATAGTAAAGTTCACCATGGTATAAAGTTTAAAAGCCAATTAATAACTACTAATCAAATAAATAGACCCTACTATGGTAGAAAAAGAATGAAACTAGTTGAAAACTCTACCATAGTATAAAAGAATTAAATTCAAATTCTCAAGAGCTAAACATGGTAGAAAAGAATGGAACTACCTGTGAAAGGTCTACCATAATTATTTAGAAAACAAAAATATTCTTAAAGACTTCTAATACATTATATAGTAGGAAAAATATAGAAGGGGGTGAATTTGGTGTTTCAATAAAATATTTTTTAAAACTTTAAGTTCAAATTCAATTTTCAAAAATAGATTAGAAAGAAACAGAATATTAAAATCTTAGGCAAATGCCTGTAGATCAAACAAAGTATATGGTAAACACTTAAACTCACAGAAATTTAAAGAAATAGAGTATGAATATTCTAAGTCCTAGGCAAATACTTGTAGCTCAGATTTTTTTCTGTAATTTCATGCTTCAATCTTTCTTCACCAATGGATATATATATAGGCTTTGAGAATGCAAACGAATGTTATGCAAAATTTGCCTAAGATTTGAATACTCTGTTTTTTAAAATTGCTTTTGAACTTATAGTTTTGAAAAATATTTTATTGAAATACAAAATTCACAATCCCTCTTATGTATTTCTCCTAACTAACATGATGTAAAGTAATGTCATAGGCACTGAAGGAACCATTTTGGTAACTATGTTGGCACTTTTGGGGAAAAAAACTCCACTGTGTTGGGTGCACTTTGAATCAAACTTCATAGGTATTTTTGCACCTTTTATTTTCCTTAACTTTGAAAAAATTAACACCGTTAGTGTGTATTGATGACATGAGCACTTTTAACCCATTTTGGTAACCACATGGGCACTTTTGGGACAAAAAAAAAAGCTTCACAGTGTTGTGTGCACTTTGTACCAAACTACATGGGCATTTTTGTACCTTCGCCCTATTGGTTATTACCAAAAGAAAATAATTATTGTTTATTTTTAATGCAAACAATCATTTGATAAAAAAATTCCGAAAATGTAAACTCAACGTATCTACCATCGATAGCAGTGATTAATTCTCTCGCCACAGGCATCCATCCATTTAAGGGTAAACGAGCAACCATAGGATGCTTTCATGCTCAAGGATGGAAAACGAATTCCCACCACTTGGTTAAGAGATTAAGTGAGGTAATCACTAAGCCACACTCACGTAGTCGTAAAAGCATCACAATTTTTTAGATAATTTGATGTATCAACAGTCTATAATAGCGACTAATCCCCTTGCCATGAAACATTTACTTAAGAAGAGTAAACGGATGGTCACAAAATGCTTTCCATACCAAGGACAGGATTTGAACTCTCATCACTTATTTAAGAGACCAAGTGAGGTAACCACTAGACTACAATTGCGTAGTTATAAAAGCATCACATTACTATTAACACTCATGAGATCCTTTTGCCTTAAAATAACAAAATAAGGTCCTACTTTACTGTGAAGATTTGAAGTGATGTGGATGAACATTAACAATATAGCCGTTGTGTGTATCCACTAGTGCAATAAGCATATGGTGTCATATCATGTGTCTGATATAAATATGCTTGTTTTTTAGAGATAATTGCACATAGGCCCCAAGTAAGAGAATTAATTTCAGAGAAGTCCCAATGAGTTGTTAATGACAGCTATTAACAACTGCAATAGCCTTGGTTAACAACTGAAGGAGTTGTCAATGGACCTGTCTAAAATTAATTCTCTTACTTGGGACCTATTTGCAATTCTTCCTATTTTTTAAAAGTATCAGTGCATTACATTATATCTTTTTGGTAGGATGTTTTGGAAAACGTGTTTCCTTTTTTGTCAATGTAAAGATTGATAAAGAAGAAGTTGAGTGCCATGTCCCTGATATGCTTGTGCCCATAAGAGAGGCCTTCAAAAGTACTCTAATTACTGTTAAAAGGTATAAACGTGAACAACAAAGCAATTGCTGAGAACAGAGCTAATCATATGGCGTATGGCCGTTGGTCTTTGTCGAATCCAGATTTGTCAAAGAGATTTGAGATTGATGCTCCTCTCAAAAAGTACCATAAAAAAACCTAGGGATAAAGGCCAAAAATGCCCCAGAAGTATCCACTAGGGGGCACCTGGTGTCTGGAAGTCTTTTTAGGGGCAAATATGCTCTGGAAGTCAACAAAAAAGGGCAATTCCGCCCAACCTAGACAAAAATTCATATACCCTAGAAGTTTTTTTGGGGGCAAATATGACCTGAAAGTTATGTATTCGCCCTCTTTTTTTGACTTCCAGGGCATATTCGCTCTTTTTTGTTGACTTCCAGGGCATATTTACCCCTAAAAAAACTTCCAGACCCCAGATGCCCCCTAGTGGATACTTCTGAGGTATTTTTGGTATTTATCCCTAAAACCTATTACACTTCTGCTCCATTTACTATTTATATCAACTACCCATTTCCTGAAACATTTTTTCAATACATTGTTTCTACTTCAACAGTTTGACCACAATCGGACCATTAATTCTTCAACAGATGTCTTAACAGGTTCAATAATCAATCTGGTTTTTTATACTTAGTCACACCTTTGTTTGCTTCATTTGTGATTTTACTTTATTAGTTGGACAACAAAGACTAACTGAATTCACCTTTCCCCAAGAAGATAAGTTACTTCCAATTTCAATTGAATGTGTCTTTAGCCAACACATCCATGCTAATTCCAATCCTTGTAAGATTTCTCATAGCCTGCGTTTGTTACATGGAAAAGGGATTCAAGGAAAGGGAAAATGTAAGAAAAAGTGTTGAAGTGGTTTTCTGTTTTATGAAAAAAGTGTTTTATCATTCCCATTCTCATCCTGTATTTTTTTTTCTTCCAATTTTCATCTTGTACCACATCATTCCACAGTTCAGCTTTTAAATACAATACTATATCCTCTAACAAAGGAATTATATTAGAGATTGCACATGTTTATGTCACAATACTGTCCCATAAAGAAAAGGGAGGAAAAGAAAAGAAAGTAAAAAAGAAAGAAGAAAAGATACAACTCTGAGCAACATATCAAGAGTATTCACAATCTCAAAGTAGAGGCCTTCAAAACACTTCAATCCGGTAAACAAGAATGAAGAAGCAGAGGATGATTTCACAGACGAAGAATCACTGTCTTTGAACCCCTCTCTTCCGTAAATTCTTTAAAATCAAAGCCAATGTCTCTTCACCATCGGTCTTCCTCCACTTGAGCTTCACCTCTTCTTTTAAGCCAAGGTACTCCCACAGCTCTCCGAAGAGAATTGCTCGGCGCTTTTTCATTATCTCCCCCGTCTGAAGCAAGTCAGAATTGATCTACAATGAACCCAAAAAACTTATGGGGCAGCATTGTTCCTATGTAAACAACTTTCACGATAAGTTGGTGAATGAAAAGAAACTCAACTACTGTAGTTACAATAGTAGAAAAAATATTGCAGTACTAAGCAGATGTCAAGCTGAATAATATTTGTGCGGGTCATGTGCAAGCTATGGCTAGAAAAAGCAGTAGTCAAGGGAGATAAAGAGCTAAGAACTTCCTGAATGACTAAATGAGAGGCAAGAATTCTCCCTGATGTAAAGCAATATTCCTTTTATCACAAAGGGCGTTGATAAGGATAATAATTACTTGTAAGAGATGAGTGTGTCCGTCCTGTTAGGACTGCTGTAACGTATTTTTGAACCATAACAAAAAATTAGAAAGATTGCAATCAGGAAGTTTGATTGAAAAGCAGTCAAACCATAATGAATGCTCAAGCATATAGACAGCGAATGAATGAATGCTAAGGATTTATCTTGCTGACAGATAAAAATACATTGCCCAGAGACATTAATATGGTGATTAATGAGAATGCCTCGTGTGGAAAGAGCTTGATGAAGTAGACTCCATATTTAGAGCAACTGTTTGTAAGGAAGGAAGAGATATAGACCACAGAAATTTCCAAAAAAGAATCCAAAAACTTCCACTGTAAGAAGAAAAGAAAATATGTCCTTTATCTACCTTTAACCGTGTATGAACCAGAGCCTAGAGGCATTGCTCTCCCAGAATATGTGATCTGGGATATAGGGAGTAAATACTGAATACCATTAATTCATAGTGGGCATAAACCCAATCAGTACATCAGTATCCTTGTCTTCTTCAGCACCTTCCATCTCCTTTAAATCAGAAGAAAGAGGATATATGGATTTTCAGGATAGAGTTATTATCAGCAGGGGAATAAAGTTTATGAATTAAAAAAGTGAAACTTCATTTGAAATTGAATAATAACGCTATTAGAACATATAGAGATGTCACCTTTTTATCAGAGATGCGTGAACTTGGAACAAATAATGAGGATCCCACTACATTCTCTACTTCATCTGGGTACTTCTAATTGAATTTACCACTTGCCAAAAAGCCAAGTCACTTCCACTTCCAATTGAATATGTCTTCAACCAGCACATCCATGCTAAATCCAATCCATCCAAGATTTCTCATAACCTGCACTTGTTGCATAGAAATGAGATTAATGGAAAGAAAAAAGTGTTCTTATGATATTTGGTTGATCGTAAAGTGGCTTTATTGTAAAGGGAGCTTCTCATGTGTTTATGAAAAAGTGTGTTCTCATTCCCATTCTCATTCATTTTCCAATTTTCATTTTGTTCCAAATCAGCCCATAGTTAAGCATTAGGATTCAATACTATCCTCTAAAAAAGTGATTATATTTAAAAGAGAGATTCTTATATGTTGATTGTAGGAAGTTTTCTCTTTTTTAGCAGTTACTTCTACACAAACATGAACATACCATCATTCTTATTCCCTTTCAAATTTTCATTTTGCACTAAATTAGTGCATTGTTTTGTATTTATGATACAACACTGTCCTATAAGAGAAAGGGGGGAGCAGAAAAACTACAACACGGTCCAATATACCAAGAGCATTCACTATCTGAGTAGAGGCATTCACAACTCCGCTTATTTCTTCCAAAAGAAGCATCTATTTCAGACTTAGCAATCTTCACCCCCATTTCTATCCGCGTGCTTTCGTGTTAAAATGATTGATGAACCATTTGTACCATGGTTTGGAAAGTGATTTTCTATTCTTCGTCCACATACCTTCCGTTCATGGGCACCATACTCTTCATACAATATTCTACTATATATCTTCATTCTCATGTATGCATAAGCAACATTTCACTGCTGGATAGAAGTTTCAGAACTCAAACTGAAGACCACTGATAAACTAGTACACCCCACTATAATTTGAGATTCAAACACCGTTAGAAGTCTCAAACTAGAAGCCAAAGAAAGACTTCCATCACATTGAGCTCCTGCCCAGCTAGCTTCCATATTTCTTCTTCATCCCCCAATTCTTTACGCTTTGACATCTCATTTCATTTCTTAGGATTATCTTGACAGTGAATACCCCATCATAGCAAAAATTCCTTTTGTATGGTTCTGGGCCAATATACCTTCTACTAGTGATTTGACCCCACTTCCACATACCTTTGAATCAACAAATAATTAAATCCTCTCGTTCACTAATCATTTATAACCTAAGCTAACAAGTGTCTTATCATCTAGATGATAATACTCTGCCTTCAAGCGATTAGGTTTTTGGCATATGGCACCATTTTTTTAATTATTTCGATATCCACTCATCTCATTCCCCAAATGCACGATAAGTAGAAGCCCCCATATATTGAGTTGCTAGTATTCGTCCATTCGATTTCAAGAATATGATAGTCACGCAAAAAGTAAGTTAGATGAGGAAATAAAACCTGAAATGCCTTCAACCACAACCTCCCTCCATCAATAGAAGCAATTTCCTCTGAAGCACCCTTCCGGTAGGAACTGTAAATGAGAAGACAGGAAAAAAAAAATTTGAAGAACTTGTCAGACAACCAGGTGACCATCCCTCACAGTGGTACTGTAGGGGAACGATCCTCTGGGGCTGGGGTTAAGCCATGTGTATGGGTTAACTCAGCTAATAATCACGCTCTGATCACCTGGTCATAAGTCATCAACCAAGCTGTGGTTCTTGTCTCCTTGAAACTCAAGGACACAGAGGTACGAGCCTATAGAACAGATCCTGTTTAAGTAAGATCGTGCCCCGCCTGCTGTGTTCCTTCGTTTATATAGTTTCGATTATATTTTGTTCTAGTCGATGTGGGAGTTTAGGGCCCGTTGGTTTGCACATTCTCGCTTGGGCCCATACGCGCATCTGGATCTATTATATTATTAGTATAAATGATTAAATGTTTTGACGATTGACATCAATCAATTTTCGAGCTGTATTCTCTTCTTTTGTCACTACATAAAAGTTCTTTTTTTTAAAAAAAAAAAAACAGCTTTTATTAAATTGACTGGTGGAAACTCCAGTGAGAGAACTACTATCGGCTGTCAAATGCATTTCTAATGAGCTGATGTGGGTTCGGTGTGGGTGATATGGCACTTTGATCCCACCCAACACTGACGTGGCTCTGATATTTTATGGATTTTGAAGACCAAACGTGTTAATGATTAATGTTAAGACTCGATTGAAAGTTTTTAAATTATAAGGGCTCAAGGGGAAACTAAATAGAATCAATAAGAATCAACTAATTTTTCCAAAAGATAATATACATGGGTGCAGAACAAGAATAATTTTCTTTTGAGGGTATAGGAGCAAAGAGTAAACCTAATAAAGCAGGTAAATAAAGTAGAGAAAGAAAGTCATGGTCATGCATTGTCACCATTAAGACTAATGCAATGATCGAGATATCAATATTTTCGTGGTTTTTTCATTATTTTTATGTTCATCGTAATGCTTGAAAATTAAAATAGGTCACCCCTGAGGGTCTTAAGTCCTAATAACACCATTCGTGTTGTGTTGAAATTAAATTAGAATGAGAATGACATACATCTGAGGGCAATATATTATTCTTCCCAGATCAGTACTCTGTACAAACAAAGGTTGCACTAACGCAACGGCATATAAAACAATTATCTCATGAACTTTGCATTTTCGTATTTTGTTGGTTCACCCTCTTCTTCTATCATCTATTCATAGTATTAAGAAAAGATTTACGAGCCCATACTGCTGAACAAACCCTCTAAGCACTCAAAGCATTATGCAAAGAACAAAACTCGATCTAAACATATATAACTGAATAGTACTACTACAAACAACCAAATAGAGGCACTGGATTCCATTTGCTGTATGCTATCACAGTGAAGTCCAGAATCATATAATGCTGGTTTAAGCATTTCTTTCATTTCTCCTCAAAGTCAACGTCAATAATATTAGGGTCTGATTTAGAAGAGGTGTTTCTTCTTCCTTCCTTTGAAAAGGAATCCCCTTTGGGTTGCCACACAATATTGCCACAGCTTGTACATCGAATCATCTGGTTCCTGTAGCCAGCAAATTGCATTTTGCAAGCTGGACAAGTTCCCTGCAAAATTGGACATGTGCCAAACTCTTGAGGAAAATTTTCAAAAGATTTGAGAGGGGACTAAAGAATAAAACAAATAATCATTAGCTGTATTTGTAGTGAAATACTTTTACTCAACAGATATGCTCCCTTGTTACATAAACTGAAGAGTTTAAGAACTCTATTGGGTCACATAAGCTAGTTTGCTACTGTCATGCCCTTAAATTTTGAGCCTGTTTTGAGAATTTATTTTCATCCTCATTTTTTAGACCCCCTTCACCTCTTACAAACAAATTTCCATACATCAGAAAGGAAAAATAAAAATTTTGGCCCAAAAAGAAAAGGAGATGAAAAATGAAATTGAAATCAAATTTAGTCAATGACTAATGCTAAGCAAGAATATTCAGAATGTTTAAAAGTGCAAGGTACATAGTAGACCCACTCGACTTTCTCAAATACCTTGATAGTAAGGTTGTTAGCCAGTGTACCAATGAGAATAGGTCCAGCAAATGGAAGAACCCAAGTTGCAATCACCAAGAACCGAAAAAGCCAGCCAGATAATGCAAACCAGATGAAGAAAATTGTCTGGAAAAGAACAATTTGCACATGAATAATAGAACACGGCTGTGTAATCAAAAGGAAAATGAAAAATCATATGAAGGTGATATATATGTACACACAAGAAATCGTATTCAGGTAATTATTCTACCATGGAAATGGACCAGTTATATATTCCCTTCCCAATAAAATAATCTAATGCAGAAAAGTGGCATTAATCAGAGAAGAAGCACCCAAGAAAAATTTTAAAATGTACAAAACATCGGAAATTTTGTGAGAAAATGTATTTCTTATATTTGAATAGTAAGATACACCCAAATACATACTCGGGAAAAAGACAAGAGAATAAAAGCCAATAAATGCTACAATATCTTAGAGAATATTTATAATAAAACAAATATATTCCCACAAAAACAAAAAGAAACATGAAAAAAAAAAAAGAATTAAAAAGGTAACAAAATTGCTTGATCCCTACATACATCAAGCAAAAACCATACTAAAAGTCAGCCACCAGATAGACCCCATCCCATATAACACTGAAGATCATTGAAGCCTTGAAGATAAATGTCTTTTGATCTAAACTATATACACCAAACGACAGCAAAACTAATAATTGAAGAAGCAAATCCTATAAGAAGTAAATCAAAAGGAAATTCTTCCAAATTTGCAAAGCATAGCTCAAACCATGCTAAAGCAAATAATTCAAGAAGGTGGAGACCCATGAAGCATCAATACTTCTAAAGTATCAATGATGAATATGTATAGGACCCACATAGGCAGAGGATTGAGATTAGAGTGACTTCCACCTCTATATTAAACGAATATTTTGAATTTCAGTTAACATTTGGTTTTGATGCATGCAAAGGAAGCGGAGAAATGAAGACAGACATTGAAGGTTATTCCAAGTACAAGCCATAGTAACTTGCTTGCTTCAATGAAATCTTAAGAATGGTTTTGAACTTGTTAAGAAGGAAGTGAGTGAAATACACTAAAAAAATTAAATTGCTTAAATTTCATTAAAATTGGTATAAAATCTTGCATGAAACTTTAGCTGAGGCACGTATTTTTCATGTGTGGCTGCTCTGCACTTAAACTGTTATGCCCATACGTGAAAATAAGGAAGAACATTAGAAATTGCTTTTGGTACGAAATCAGTCCTTATATGTAAACTTCAAATTGCACAACAATTTCATGGTTAGGAATTTGACGGTCAATGAACTCCAATTGAGCAGAAATTTCACCATTATAGATGACAAGTGGAGAATTTAGCAAGCCAGATTTTGTGGAATTATAGTCCGGTTTGGTCACTCACACTTAAAATACATTCATTTGCTTCTCAAGCAAATTTTGGGCAGTTTTGCATGTCAAACTCGCTCATTTTAAGGTTTTTCTGGCAAGTGATTAACACATGTAAAGTGCGCCATATCTAGTTTTATGGATTTAGGAAACCATTACAACATTCTGGGCCTCAAACAATTAAGAGCAAGACATTGATCAGAAAAACAGGTATTGTCTTGAACCATTTTAGTCACAGCAGCCCAAGCAGAGGTTTGGTACCTGATCTTCTTCCACTAATAGCACATATCTTACCAAAAAAATGACTTCACTTTAAAAATAGGCTAAGCTTGAGGAGTACCTAGGTTAAGGTGCATAAATTATTTACACCTGACCTACCCGGAATGTGAATTATGGCAGTATGCACATGAAGATATAACGACTATGGACTGGAACTTTGACTTGGGCCTATGAACAAAGACATCACAATGTATCCAAGATAGAAGATATAAAATGAAATGAAAGGTTTCAAAAAAACCAGCTGTTAGGACAAGCCAACATATTTGTGTCTGAATGATTTTTCCTAGCTCTGATTCTCTTGGATGATACTATCTGTAGGAAAAATCTCAGATATAACCTATCATTTTCTTGCATGAGCTATTCAGATTAGGCACATAACCTATCCAATTATTTCAACGATCAGAATATCGCCCTTACATGGGGAAAAAGACTGAATATACATACTGGAAGAATGATGGAGAAGATGAATAAATAACACACAAATCATTGCTCCCAAAAAGCTATGAAGACAGCAGTAAAAGAAAAAATAACATTTGACAGATAAAGGGCATTACAACCAACAAAAGATTAAACTAGCCTAAACAAAATGAAATATCATATGACATTTCCTTTTCTTTCAACTGCTGAAAAAAGGAATATACCAAAAAAATATTATGCAGGGAAGTATGCCATGCACATTTTTCACTTATTATCACGCAATAAACTTCCAGCACCATAATATGATTAGTCTTTTGCAGTGCTAAACAATGGGAAACATGTGGACATTTCAATGATGACGGCAGAAGCACATTACAGTTAACCTAGCAAGCAACCATAATTATAAAACATGTAACTAGAAGATAAATATGGGATATTGCCAGATAATTAAGAGCTACTACAATAAAAAAAGACACTATGGTAACGTAAGACTACAATATATAACAAGCAATGCTGGAGTTATGCCAGAGAAGCACTCCTAATATGGCAAGAGTCATAAAAAATGAGTAAATAACAACATAAAGAACACTTACTGCAGAGCTCCTTCCAATTGGACTATCCAGAAACTTGTTGAGTTGCATCCTGTACTGCAAATGTAACCAGCCAAAACGATAATTGCTTAGACAGTAAAAAAATCGAAATAGAGAAAAATAAAATAAAACTTCATAGACCGAAAGTTCATCACTCTCAATGTTCCCTAAACCGAAAAAGAAACAAAGTAAAAAGTATGATCAACCCAATTACACTTCCTCTAATACTATCAATAAGCCATAGGTAATATCAAGATGAAAGTGCAGGACCAAGACGAATTATAAAGATGTAAATGCTGGATGACAACAATACTTTTTCACAGTGACAATTTTGACCGACAAGAGGGCAATAATTAGATATAAAAGTATTTTCTCTAAAGTCCTTTTTGGACATATTGAAATAATCACCTGTAAATATTCCAATTGAGAGATTGTTGATGACTTCAGCTAGACTTATGGTAGTTCATCTTAGTCTTGATTTCAGAATCCAAAATCAAGCTACAATGTAATATTTCCTCAAACTGAAGTTAAATTAACACTCTTAAGTTTTATTTATCTATCTATTATAATAAAACTCCACTTAACAAATTGTCTAGAAGGCAGAAACTTGAGGCCAGAGTGGGAGTTAATGCATAAGAATGGGTGAAGATGTGGCTGACCAGAGGGTTAATGCAAAACGTGGGTCAAGCGGCTTAAAGTGCAAAACTTCCTATGTTTTAGCAGTCAATATTACCTTCTATAATTTTTATTTTAGTTGGTGGATGGGAGGCTTTGCGTAATTAGCATGCTCAAGATTAGTAGAAGACCAGTTTATTCAATATCAACTTAATCAACCCATTTTACTGGATTTATTTATGTTCAAGATCAGGGTTAGTACTAGATAGCAAACTCACTATTTACTACTCAAATTATCCTTCCCTTTCAATTTGTACAAGTTAGACGCATTTTTCCTTCTAAACTCCTAAATTCGAAAGCTTCTTAACACCTTAAACTCCTAAACTCAAATCATCCATATATTGTTAGAAAGAATTCACAGACAGCACACAAAATTATATACTCCCTCCATTCCTAAATATAGGGCTAAGAGGGCAAAATAAATTATTTATAAATAGCCTAATTTTTTTCTCTTTATTTGACTTCTAAGATAACATATAATCTAATACGGAGTAATACATAAAATATGTTTCTTAATCTCTCCAAATTAAAAAAAGTAAATTGGGTCTTATATAAAGAGCAACCCACCCTCGGCCAATTCCTACTGAAATCCATAGTGAAAGCACGCCATCTAATTCCAATCTCAAATTCACGATCAATTTCACGAGCACGATCAACGGCAGACCTAGTAGCTTCACTCAACCGCCTCGAAACTTCATAACGGCGGTCTATTCTCTCGGCAGTCTTCTTCGTCTCAAAAAGCATCTGCTCGAAGCCATCATTGGCACTACGCCAAGCATCCTTCCATGCCTCACCAGAAGCCATACGCTGAGTGAAGTTATCGAAATCGCTCCGACGAAAGGCTTGGACGGAAACCGTTGTACGGACCGATGGTGAGGTACGATGTAGCTTTGTTGGTCGGATAGGTTGCCATGGAAGTGTGGTAGTGGCCATGGCAGAACCTTTGGAAAGCTTGCAGTGGTGGTAGAAGATTGAAGGGAATCTGTGAGTAGGGTCACAAGAAGAGAGAGAGAGAGAGAGAGAGAAGCAAAGAGGACGCCAATAGGCGAAGTCCTGAATGGGAAGTATTGTATTGTGTGTTTTTGGCGCAGAGATAAGTAACAGAGGCTTTGTTGTGGGAAAATCACAATGAGGTCCCACATACGGCATTTAATTACAATCAGGTCCCAAACAATCATCAAATTACATTGAAGTCTCAAGGGATCTCAGTGTAATTAAATGGGAGTTGTCAATACCAGCCGTGTAAGTTATCAGTGCACACAAAACAGCTGGTATTGACAACTCATTAAACTGTGATTAACAACTCTTTTTGTGTGCATTGACAATTCACACGGTTGGTATTGACAACATTGAATTGACAACTCATTCACAACTATTTTGGGCATAGTAACAACTCAATTTAATTACACCTAGATCCCTTGGGACTTTAATGTAATTTGATAATTGTTTGGGACCTGGTTGTGATTAAATGCCTTATGCAAGACCTCATTGTGATTTTCCCCTTTGTTTTTGGAAATGAGTGTTGTGAATCCAGGGTGGAGAAAGTGCCACGTCGTTTTATTGGGTTGGAAGAGTGTATGTTGGCGCGTTTTGCCTTGAAACGACGTGGAGGATATAATTTAAGTGATTTTTCTAAAAGCACTTTTAAACAATTCTCCAAAAGTTAATCTAAATAGGCTCTAAGAAGGGATAAGGGGGGAAATTAAGGTGCAAGACACTATGAACTTTTATGGGTTGCAAAAGTACACATGAAGCTGTTTAGCCAATAAGTTGTTGATTGAGGTGATAAGCGATCTCATCCCGGTAAGAAGGAGAACATAAGTTCAAATCCTGACAAGTGTATTTTGTTAAGAGAGCTGAAAAACTTGTATTTTTATCCTCTAAAAAAATGGTTTCAAATATACCGTGAGTAACTGGAAAATATCTTTAATTGTACTCGATAAAAGTACGTTAACTCGGGAATGATTAACAAACACATCAACTAATACAACAATAGACAACAAAGCCTTATCCCAATAGTTATCATTGGGTACATCAATTAATACAATGATGAGAAAAATGCAAATAAAGTTTTCAAAGTAATGCAAAATACACATAAAATTCTTAACGATTCGATAGCACTATGTTTACATCTGACGGAAAAATTATAATTAAATGAGGAAGAGAAAAATCATACGAAACGGATCCATGTTCGGATCCGGGTCAAATCTCTGGAGCTCCATGAGTTGGTTCTTGAAGAACCCACACAAAAATTCAAACTACTAGAAAAATCAGGGCCCAAACATGTGATACAGCTGAGCACAACACAAGAAAGAATATAGAGAGAATGAGAGGGCCGGAAGACGCAACGATTGGTGTATATTGAACTGAAAGGGATGCCTTCTATCTATAGAAGAGGGCTGAGAATATTTTGAAAATACAAAATATCCACCACCACCACTCATGGCTTAGTCAGCAATCCTCACATTTCTTATCTGACCAATCAGATAATTGAATACTTAATTAATTAATCAATTAATTACTCATAGCTGAGTCAGCAATCTACATCTTGCTCATCCGACTAATCATATTAATTAAATATTTAATTTATAAATCAATTAGAAGTTATTCATATTTTCCAATTAATTAATCCAGCCCATTAAGGGCGGATCTGACCCCAAAATTTCAACAACATCATTTCAAAAACCATATATATACACTATGATTGTTATATGTATATATATAGATATTTTAAGGTGTCAATGTTAATCAACTTATCAATCGTAAAATTTTTACATAATTATAAAATTTTTATGTATATTGCTTTTTTACCAACATATTACAAATAGTAATTATATTTTGAAAATTATTTACCTGGATACTGCTTTTAAATTTATCTCGAAGTTGAATTTAAATTTTGTCTTATTTGATATGCTTTCTGACAGAGAAGAGAGTCGAGAAAAGCATGGGGAAGGGATGCTTGCTCATGGAGAGAGAAGAGTGGAAGGAGGAAAGGAAAGGCAATGAAATTGAAGGGGATAAACGAGTAGAAATTATTAGATGAACCCTGTAGATTATGTTTTTGAAAATTACAAACAAGTATATAAGATACTTCATGGAGCTTTTAAGATAAATGAACACCTTGAAAATAAATTTATTTACTTTCCACTTACCAAATTAAGAAACACAAAATATAGGAGATTAAATTTTGGTAAAGGTGCAATTTTAACAATGAAGTATTGTGTTAGTAGCATGTGACACAAATATATTTTTAAGGGTGTAATTTTACCAATAAACGTTTAAAAATGAAACAAAACAACAAAAGCTATTTATTTTCCCCAAATACCCATCAAATCAAACAAAGGGTAAAATAAACGGATGTTAGGGGAAAATAGACAGATGCTTGTTGTGTTGCTTCATTATTAAATATTTGTTGGTAAAATTGTACCAATCTAAACTTATTTGTGTTAAGTTGTAACATCCTAAGTTTTGAGCCTTGGAATTTATGATTATTTTGGGGAAATTGGGTAATCTTTAAGGGATATGAATTATTTGATGACTAGGGATTTAGGAATTATTAAGGATATAGGATTTGTTATGATAATGCAAAATGGCGGTGTAGATTAAGGATTAGTGATAAATAGGATGAATTAATTATAAGTTGAAGAACCAAATGATATTATTTTTGGGTTGAATCTTGTTGCATTAGAAAGTTGATATCCTAAGCTTTCCATAGAGTTATAGTTTATAATTTTTGGAGATTTGTGGAATAAGTTATACGATTTTGAAATTTGCACCTCTCTTACGCATAGGTATTTGGGCAATCTTGTGAATATGTCATATTTGAGGGGGCACATGATAATATTTTTAGATGATTCTTTTTGCATTGGAAAGTAGACATTCTAAACTTTCCACATAATCATAATTTGTAATTTTTGGAGATCTATATAATTAGTTATAAATTTTTGAAGTTGGTGTGGAATCAAATATATATCACATTGGTTGCCCTTTTGGTCGCCTCGCAATTTAGGGTGCTGCTATAAAAACAACATCATTTTTTTGTGGAGAAATGAGATGGGAGATGGAGGAAGGAGAGGAGACAATTAGGGTTCAATTTTTTGAAGGTTTTGAGTTGGTTTGAAGCTTCCTAACTCATTAGTATGTATTCCTAATCCATTTTACTCATTTGCCTCTTGATTTGGTTGGATTTCAAAGTGGAGATATTAGGGTTTTTGAGGGTCTAAAAAATCTACCAAGATTTCTTATCTCTCTTAGCTTCAAACCCAATTTTAAACTCTTCTAAACTATCATTGGTTTCTCTTGTTGGGAAAATGCTTGGACTTTGCTTTGGGTTGTTAAAGTGTGGTTTTTTTTCTAAGGCTTGAGAGGGAGGTCCAAAAATTCAAGATGTTTTGGGGGGTTTTTGGTTTCAAGGACTTATTTATACTTGAGAATGGTTTTAAATACTTTGGGTTCTTGAATGTTAGTCTAAAACAAAATTTTGCGTAAAAAACTTTTCAAAACCTTAGGACTTTGTGGTATATTTCGTAAATTGATGTTTGTGTTGGGAATTGATTTTTTTAATATGCTCAATGAAGTTGTTAAATGATTTTCTAGTACCTTGTTTCTTTGGATTTCAACCCAAATCAAATTTTGACTTTACAAAGTTTTAAAAATTAGGACTTTGAAAGGGGTTTTCAAATTCTAAACTTTTTGGAAAATTTGATGATGATTGAATGATTAGATGTGTGATAATTGGGCTAGAGTGAATTTTGATCATTTTAAGCCTAAAGGTGAATTTGGGCATGATTGGTTGTTTGAGGCTTAGAAAGGGATGTTAATGATTCTTATGGATTGTAATGAGAATTGGTAGTGAATGAATTGGTTCAATTAATAAAAAGGCTTAAATATGGAGGTTGGGTTTATTTTGAATACTAGACGGTGGATGAAATTTAAGTTGTAGATGGTTTGGGATGGCAATTTTAAGTTGGGGTCGTTTTAAATAGTTTATTTTCTCAAAGTGCCCAATAGCCTTTAGAAAAGGGAATTAATTCCTTAACTTTGTTTTCATTCAATCATGTGATTGATATTGGATGGTTACGTTTGGTAATTGCAGAGTTGTTATTTGTTTGGTTGAGCACAGGGCTAAACTCATTGTGGTAAAATCTCATTAGCTTCTAAAGGTAACCACTTTCCTTGGCTTTAGTGCCTTAACTTTCATGCAGCATGGTAGATCTTCCAACTACTTTCTATTATTATGTAGATCTTATTGTGGTAGTACCTGCAAATAACAAAATTGTTTAGTTCGAGTCGCACCCTCAGAGGGACTGTCCTTAGAAGATATTCCGCAACCCCTAATAAATTAGGAAGTGGCACTTTCAATGATTAAACGAACCCTTCCTGCGTAGAGCAGGGTGATACATCATTAGGAAGATAAACCATGTAACTCAGGAAAAGAAAGGACATAAAAGGAGAGGAGTAGAGCTCGGAGATTGAGTTCAGAGTCCTATAACCTTGGTCCTCACCGACTTCGACCTCAGACCCTCTTCTTCCTCTTCACAAATGACCTTGGTGCTTTGCCTTTTAAAAGCATAAACATGTAACCACTGGAGAGTCATAAATACGGCTTAATGACTAGTAAAATGGCAGTTAGGAAACCAGAATTAATGATAGTTTAATATAATAAAACTATTTAATTGTCATGAAACCCGACTACTAAAACACATTAAAGCCCTAACGGTCATATCCAATAGTCAATTTAAATACTCCTCTAATCACCCTTTCTACTAACTCAAGTGCATTTGTTATATACTAGGGCATTCCCATTCTTGAGTTCTATATATGAGATTTCTTCATTTGACACACCCACACATGTAATTTCCAATAATCCTCCACATGTGTCAAAGGAAGCTCGCAGTCTCATTAGCTGAGTTACACACATGAGTATAATCATTTGGTGGTCCTTAGAGCTATGAACCAAGCTAGGCCGATAACACTTGGTACACAGAGATGTGATGAGTGAAGCTTGCTTTGAACCAACAACTCTTGGGTGTATACCAAAGGCATTAGGAGTTATATTATACCCCCACATTTCCCATTATTATAGCGGTTTTGCACGTTAAAATGGCAATGTGCGTGTCCTGTATCTAACAAATGCTATAGAGATTTAGCCACAATCTCATAGGAGTGGCCCCACTCCTCATTCATATAGGTGATCTCATAAAATGTACATGCAATGAGCATATCATCCCGTAGGATTATGAAATCATTAAGAGTTGTGGTCAGCCTCACCAAAATACTATATAGAACTTTCTCGTGCCATAGGAAAGGGACCAATAATTTATTTTAGTGCTAGCAGAACTGACAAACGACTTGTCCTTATTCATTGAACCTCCTTCATGGGATCACCAATCACAGAGGTGATGTTGCCATCATTGTTAATTTCAAGCTGGCTTTTATCCCATTCCCCTAAACTAATTTATTTCATCCGAGAGGCATTGTTAACGCACATATAGGCCAAATTTTTGACCTCACTTAATCGATTGAGATAACTCCACAATTTAAGTTTTCAGCCGATTATTCACTATCTCAAACTATTTCCGCTTGCATCACTATTCTCTTAATAATGGTTATTGTTATTTAGCAGTCGCAATTCATTGACGCTAACTATCGGATTCAAACCAAAATATTTTAGTTTGGCTACTAGTGAATTTCCTCAAACAAACTAAAATTTAGTTAACGTCCAAGTATCTCATTTAACGAGAATCCACTATATATGATATCAAGATTTATGGTACTCCCTCAAATAATTTATTTCCATCATGCTTAATCTTCGGATACGACTTGACATTTATCAAAAGGTAATTTTATAAAACTAAGAATATTTATAAGGTAACCCACATGTTGGGCACCCAACATTTCTCATGAATTATATGTTAACATCTACCCAATAAAAATCAAAACTCCACCATAATCGCCTTCCGATTAGAATGGTTTTTTTTTTAAAAAAAAAAAATCAATCTAACATAGCCTGTACATGAAACACATGGAGTATACATTTTTTGAAACACGGCTTGTGCCGATTCAAAAGTGAATGTAACATACAAATAATGTGATGTGGTTATATCAAATTAAATTGCAAACTCACGAAATTAAAATATCCACATGCAAAATTTAATGGGCGTTGATTTTGCTGATGCACCTTGAGGAATTACCTTTGCTAAATATAATTCTTTGAGATAAGGACAAATTTCAAGAAGGAGGTTACAAATTACTAAAATCAGTTTAATTCCATCATTAATCATAAACCAATATTATGATTGCAATGCAAAGAGATAAGTTGCTCTAATGACCAGAAAACCTGTAAAATAGGTTTAAGGATAAAAAATAAACATGTGATTTTGTCAAAAGATCGCCCAATACCAAGTACATGTTTTTGAACTAAAAGTAACTCTGAACTTTTAAATTATGATCAAAAGTCACACTTACAATTATGGTCCAAAAGAAAGTGTTTGGTGTTGGATGAACTTTTTGACAAAATCACATGTTTATTTTTTACCATAATTTAACGGTAAGTGTGACTTTTGATCATGATTTGGAAGTATATAATTACTTTTGGTCTAAAAAAAGCACTTGGTGCTGGACGAACTTTTGACAAAATCACATGTGTATTTTTTACCTTTAACATATCATTATATATCCATTATGGTATAATGTTTTCACACTATAAATGTCAATTATGATATAATAATAGTTATTATATCATCTCTTTTTTTGTCAAAAGAGATGTTTTAACATATCATTATTGGATGTTAAGGTTTAAGATAAATGGTTATTGGAGAGATTAATATTTAGGCTTGGATTTATGTATAAGTAGATTATAGGTGAATCAGGGATAAGGAGGAAGAATAAAGGTTAAATAGAATTAAATTGAGGGCAAGGAAAGGGTGATTAGTAATTTAATTCCTACGTGTGAATTTGTTCTGATAGATGATTAATTATAATTATATGTATGTTCTGTGTAGTGTTTGAATTGTCTTGAGTCTGCACGGAGGAGCTGCACTATCGTGAAATTGGTGCCAGCTATCAGGTAACCGCTGTCTGCTTGTCTATGTGTGTGTAGTGTTAGTATGTGATTTGAAAATTATTATTATTCATGAATTATGAGATATGGAAACAATTGTTGAAATGCTTATTTTCTCTATACAACGTGCTGTAGAGTATTATTTTGAATTGCCATAAAATTGTGATTTGGACTATTTAGAACTGAGGTATATGTTGATTTTGAAACTATAGTATTTATATATCCTCGAAATACTGGAAGGCCAAGTGCCTGATTTTGATGTGTGTCATTGCCTGTTGTTGTGCTGGTTGATTGTGTGTGACACCGGTGTGCTAAGATATATTACCATCATGTGATGAGGTACCTTGTTACGCCACAGGGACTTATTGGATACTATAGGGGAGAAAGCCCCTCGGTTTCAGAAAGGGTAGAAAGTCCTTTCTGATCAGTCCTACGGCTTCAGGGAGGGTAGAAGTCCCTCCTGACCCGTACTGTGGTTCCATGGGTGGGTAGAGAGTCTCGACTGGTTCCACCTATTTTCCCAGCGATTCATACATGATTCGTTTTGGGGTGTTTGCTATTATTATTAATAAATGTTTTTGGAAATAAATTTCAAATATATTGTGTTATACATAAGAGATTGGGAAAATTTAATTTGGAAATTTTGATGTGCATCTTATGTGAATATCTGAGCACTGTTGTGGAACTAATATATATATATGTATGTATGTATTCCACTGGACACCTTGCTAGCACACATCGCACGTAGATGAATAGTCAGTGGTTGTGTTTGGGGCTACCCCCGCTTATCTCACTTTTTGCAGGTCTTAGGAGCGGACTAGAAAGTCAAGGGAAGGATTCAGGAACTTCGCACTGAGTTAGTGATTGATTCTGGACTAGCAAGACTGAATCGTATTGCCACTTAGGATTCATGCATATCTTTACACTTCCGCATGATTTAATCTTATTTGACTGTTTTTGAGTTCGAACTTTAATTTATTTTTGATGCATTGTTTTGGGACTATTTGATTGTTTATTATTTCTTCTGGGCTCGATCAAAATCTGGCAACTCTTATTGTCTATTGATCTTGGGAATAGTATTTTATAATGACTATGAACGATTTGGTGCCTTGGGGCGATGTAATAGATTTGATATTGGTAAGTAAAGGAAAATGTATAGTTTGGGAACATGGATCCATAACTACTGTTGGTTTTATAGAAAAGTTGAATATTTTATGCATGGTTTCTCTTAATTACCATGATAGGGCATTTCCTTCCTATCACAGTAAAAGTGAATTTGTCTGAATGGTTCTTATTGTGTTGTATTCAGGTTGCTTTGAATATCCATGTTAGGTGAATTCTTATCTAACATGGATAACTACGTTTAAACATTGGTGATTTTTTTATATCCATGTTAGTCAAAATTTTAGAAAAATCCTTTTCTAACATGGATAAATAAAATGTAATACTTATTGCTTTTGAAATCCATGTTAATGTTATTTAAATTTATGTTCATCCTTTTCTAACATGGATCTCTAACTTATTAAGTTGAACTCCTTTTTCTAACTATGATAGGTTGTATTTATATTTGGAAACTTCTTTTACTATTATAGTTAATCCGTACGATTTGAGTTAAACGGAATCCATTATGAGAAGTCTTTTCTAACTATGTTAGCTATTTTACTAAGCTAATTTCTTTTCTAATATAGTTAGCGTTTATATTATTATGATTTAAGTTGATTAAGTGTATTTAAAAAGGGTATTGAGAGGTGAATGTTACACTTCCCCCAAGGTTGTTAAACTTGTAACATTACCTCCAAATTCCACTTTTAACTACTAACAACAATATATTAAAACGTTTATAGTACTAACTATGTTAGGAAAAAGAATTAAATTACCAAAAATTCGCTAACATAGTTAGAAAAAAATCTTTCCATAATATTTAGATATTACCTTTTTAATTCAAACCTCAACTCCAATCTCTGTCATCACAATATAATTTTCTTCCCATTATAATAACAGAAAATTACATTATACATGATTAAACTCCACACATCATTCTCAAAATACCATACCATAATAGGTATTATACAATAATTTTCTCCAGAATAATAACAAGGTTCAGCGGAAGCATCATACAAATATGATCCTAAATGTGGCAATACCTCCTGTCCTTCTAGTCCAGAGTATCCCACGATATCAGTGAGAAGTTCCCGGATCCTTCCCTTGACCTCCTACTTCACTCCTAGGACCTGCAAAAGTGAGATTAACGGGGGTAGCCCCAAACGCAACCACTGACTACTCATCTAAGTGCGGTGGGTGCTAGCAAGGTGTCCAGTGGAATACATATACGTATATATACCAGTTCAAACAATATGCTCAGGTATTCACATATAATGCATATCTTGGTCCCAAATATCTTTCACAGTTTATAAGTACAAAATAATCCATCCCAAATCATCTCCAAGAATAACATATATATCATTGATAATCACAAACAACCCAAACGAATCTTAATAGAAGTGTTGGGAAAACATGTGGGACCAGTCGGGACCTTCCACCCGCCCCTGATCACCACGGTACAATTCACGAGGGACTTTCTACCCTCCCTGAACCGCACCACGGATTTAGAAGGATCCCAGTCCTTTCTGAATCCGTGAGGGGCGATCTCCCCTTTTACGTCTTTTTCTCCTTTATTTCCCATAATATATCAATTAGTCCCTGTGGCGCAACAGGGTACCTCATCACGTGATGGCACAATTTCCAATTCACCGGTGTCACATACACAAATAATTTCTCACAAACAACACATAGATATGCAACACCACAATCAGGCACCAGGCCTTCCAGTATTTTCAGAATATACATATATATGAAATAGTTTCCAAAATCATATATATTTCGGTTCAAAATATTTCAAATCACAAATTTATGCCATTCCAAAATAATACTCCACAGGACATTTATTATAAAAATATTAATATTCCAAAGTCTTATTTCCATATCTCATCAATCATCGATTGATAGTCATATCTCAACTGTGATTCAAAATCTCATCTCCATATAACATCATAATTGTCAAATAATAATATTTCAAATTACTTACTAACACTACACACACACATAAATAAGCAGAAAGCGGTTACCTGATAGCTGGCATCAATCTCACAATAGTGCAGCTCCCCCGTGCTAACTCAGTGCAATTCAAGCACTACACAATCATACATACTACCACAATTAATTATTTATCCAACAATTTTATATGTTGGAAATTAAATTACTAACTACCCTTTCTTTGCCCTTACTTATTTTAAATTTCTATTTAACATTTATTCTCCCTTTTTATCTCTAAAATTTATCTCTACTCCATTTATACATATATCCAAAATTATTTAATCTTTCCAATAACTATTTATAAAATTCCTTAATATCCCATAATCCCTTAATAATTCTTTAGGTGCAAACCCCAATCAAATCAATTAATTAAATCCCCTCATATAACCTTAATAAACATCTAAAAATCATCAATTTACCCATAAGCACCTCGAATAATTTAAAAGTCCCAATTTCTAAAACTTCCATAAATCTAAAAATTCCTAATAATTAGGAAAACTTCCACCAATGAAAAATCTACTCAGAAAAACTCATAATCGAGGCCTAAGCTTCAATTTATTAATTTTAGGACTCCCAAAAATTACCAATTTAGACAAGGTCTAATTTTTCAAGTATAACAAATCGAAAAACTAATGACATAGGAATGTAGAAGAGACTTACGGGAATCCAAAAATGTGCTTAGTTGGCCAAAAAGCTTAATATTCCTATATCAACGAGCTCTGATAAGTCTAATAATAGGAATATTGGTGGTGGAAAGAAAGAGCAAAAGAGAGAGAAAGAGAGACAAGAGAAAAGAGAGAGAGAGAGAGAGAGTGAGAGTGAGAGAGTGAGGCAGGGAGTGAGACGGAGAGGGAGTATATATATATATTTGATAAATAGTAAAATAATAATATAATATAATAATAATATAATAATAATATATTATATTAATAATATAATATAATATATATAAATAGTAGTTGAATGTGATTAGTTGAGGAATAATAATTGATGCACAGTGACAAGTTATTGACGAGGAACTGAGTGTCGGCAGAGTGGAAAGAGAAAACTACACTACTAGACCCTAAAATTCTCAAATAAGATATTTCTTTTGAACAAAAAATTTTCTTTTCACTTTCAAAATTTTCCCATAATATCCTTTATTTATTTCCTCCCATATTAACCTCTTTTGAGCCTAAAAATAATCTCTCCCAAAATTATTATTGTCCAAATAAGGGAGAAACTAGGCCTTTAAAATCCTCAAAAATACATCAAAATCCTTCAAATATTCTCATAATCCATCATTTATCATTAATAAATTCCTATTTACCCTCATAAATCCTCAATTAATTTTTAGGATGTTACAAAACTCGTGAGTTTAAGTAAACTCGTAAGAAGAATGTAAAATCGGATCGTAAATTCGAATCGTAAACTCGTAAGAGTTTACCTTTATTAATAAATACATGTTTCCAGTGTATAATTAGATAAGAAATATAAAAATAATAATAATTTGACTTGAATGTATTTTAAATATAAATAGTTGATATTAAATATATCAACATTCATACTTTATATAACTCAATAAATAAATTTCTATGAAATTCATATATAAATTCATTGAATAAGGTCAAATAAAAATAATTAATATGAAATTTATAACAAATTAACACGATTTTATATAAGGTAAAAACGTAAAAACGGTAAATTCGGCATGTAAACTTGTGAGTTTTTACTGAGTTTACAGCCGGTACGAATTTAAGTGACTTATAACACTTTTTGGTTAGGTAGAGCTGTAAAAACGTTGAAATCAGATAGTCAACTTGCAAGTTTGACAACAATGACTTCCCCTTCCCATCCTCTTCCCTCATCTTCCTCTCATTTTCCCTCTAACTAGATTTTTCTCCCCTGTGCGATGCACGGAAGTTAAAAATAAAAATGAAATAAACTAAAGAGTAAATTTTTTTTGAGAAACTATTTCATGATTAAAAATATCACTTGAAAACAATAAAAGTTGAATACATATGGATATAAATAATCTAAATCATTAATTACAATTTTTTTTATGAAAGAGAAAATATGAATTATTTTTAAAAGGTTTGTTGCAAAATTATGAGTTATCAAAATACATATTTATATGTTCATTAGATATTTGAAGATAACAAAAGTTGATTTCATATGAATATAAATGATCTAAATCATTGAGTGCACTCATTTGAATTAAACAGAAAAATATACTAATGACCTATTTAAACACGGTTATCAATTTGTAAATTTCAAAAGCCAAATACTGTAGATTAAAAAACAAAATTTATTTGGTTTTTTTAAAACAATAGTAGTAAATTAAAATATACGTACATGAGAATTAATTTTCATCGGTTTAGCTTTCTAGCAACCAATTTATTTTTTACAATGGAAATGAAAATTCGAAAGGAAAAATTTCTAAATAAAAAAATAATTAATACCCTGTTGTCTAATATACTAACTTATTTAAACACCTTAATTATTTTATAAATTTCAGAAGCAAATTAATAGTGCTGATTTTAAATCATATATATATATATATGTTTTAATTGTTGCCTAAAATAGTGACTTATTTGAAGACAATAATTAATTTATACATTTGAAAAGTCAAATATTGCAGATTAAAAACAAATACATATGGATTGATTTTTCTATAAATAATATTACACTAAGAGGTATGTACGTGATAAAAAAGAGAATTAATATAGAATACCTTCTTAAAAGTAGAAATATATGTATTTAATCATTGCTTAATATTAAATAACTTTCATACATTTATGTATTTGATCATTGCTTTAAATAGCTTTCAAAATTCAAAAAAATACCTTCCCAAAAGTAGAAATATATGATGCGTAATGATTAATTATTGGTAATGAAATTTGAAATTAAGAATAAAACTTTCTATTATGACTTTGATTATGTCAACATGTGGATAAATAATTGAGTTAAGTGAAGATGATGTCATTGAACAAGTGGATCAATAGGATTGTTGCTAGGAGTTTTTAAGAAATATATAGATATAGATAGATGGTCCAGATTTTAATGTTTTAGAAAAATAAATATAATTATCATAATACTTAAAAATCACATAATAAATTTAATTTGTCAAAATCTGGTATGAATAGTAAAGAATTGTACACTATTATTATAAATTTAGATTTTATTTTTTTATTACAGTTATGAATAGTTCAGACTAAATAATGACATATTAAATTTATTTATGAGATCTTTTAATATTAATATAATTATATTTATTTTTTAAAAACATAAAAATCCGGACTATTGGATCTTTAGAAGGAAAAGAAGAGGATGAGCACGGTAAGAGAATGAGAAGGGGAAGAGGAGAGGTTCCGCGTCCTAAAAATTCACGGGAGATCATAGCCGTCAATGCCACGACCAAAGTGTTAACCGTTAACGATAGACTTCAAAACAATTGTCAACAACTTAATCAAGGTCATTAGGAACGATTATTATCTCATGAAGATTTATAAGGAATTTAAATAAATGTCATGATTAGGAGGGATTTGATTGTGATTTTTTTCCTTTATGTGGGACCCCGTGTGTCAATCCCAAAATAAAATATAAAATATTTTTATTAAGCGTAATCCCCTCTACTTAATAAGTAGAGGTTTCTGGTGGATGCCAATTCTTTCGTCATCGTCATCATTGGAAATGGCGACGAAGCTTATGCACGCGATTCAGTTCGATGGCTATGGCGGTGGCCCCGCCGGTCTGAAGGTCATTTTCCTTTTCTCTTGTCGTTCTTGACTCCCAATTTTCCACATGAATCTTCATTTTTTTTAAGGAAAAAAAACAGGTTTTACTGAATCGCAGTTTTCTGTAAATAAAAAAAATCAAACGATTGTACTTTTTCTTGATCAACATAAGAAAAAAAAGGATTGTTGTTTTCTTGGTCAAGTTGTTGCAGGACTTGTTCGGTTCAAGCGATTTGTTTTTTTTTTTTTTAAAAATAATACCTGAAAATTTCAACTTGATATCGAAGATTTATCGATAACTACTGAAATTTGATTAATGCGATCGCACTTTCTTCCAACTAAATTGAATTTAAGCAAATGATTTGGTAGGATTGTGCTTTGCTTTTGGGGGTTCAGTCAGATATATAAATAAGATAATTCTTTGGCCTTCAATTGGGGTCCTTAATGCTCAAATCTAGAGTCAACAACTCTGAATATTAGGGGGTTTTCAATATATATATATATATATTATGGGGTCTTTATCTAGCAAGTCAAGTTTCGTTGACAATGATTCTCTCTCTGTTTTTTTTTCTTACATTTGAGATTGTTTTTGAAAGATTTCTATGATTATTTTATATCTGTAAGCAGCATGTTGAGGTTCCGATTCCCACTCCAAATAAAAATGAGGTTTTGCTGAAAGTGGAAGCAACTAGTCTGAACCCTGTTGATTGGAAGATTCAAAAGGGCATGATACGGCCTTTGTTGCCTCGAAAGTTTCCCTATATCCCTGGTAAATTGGATGAATTTTTAATTTGTATTTGGAGATGGTTTTGCATATTCTTTGTAATATTGCAGATTTATTTTGTCGTTAGCTCTCAAAAGTCAAAATTAGTGATCAAGTTGTGTTTGATTTTTCAATTTGTGATTTCATCAACATTTTTTGGGCCAGTTGTACTATGTGACTTATGTCTCTTTACACACACACACACACACACTCACTCACTCACTCCTTGTACATCTTTATCATTGTTTTCTCATAATTAGTGAACTCAGGCTGACTTAGCTTCCCTTATCTGAATTCAACATGTAACCAGTCAATTTACAATTACTATTAATTTAGGCACTAGGTACTTTATAAGAGGCAAAATCTCCAAGAACGCCAAAAATGGCATCTGTTGTTTAATCTGGAAGATCAATATGGTTTTACTACTCTACTAGCCAAGTATATTTTGATGCAGGAACTTCATACTTCAGCATTTAATAATTCATCTACTTTTCTGTTCCTGAGCTGTGAAACAGAACCTGTGTGTTTGGGATTGGGGGTTAGGATTCTAGGCAGTGCTGAAGCAAGAAAAAGAGCGATATCGTCTGAATGATTTTTTTTTTTAAAAAAAGAAAATTTTATGGCTGTCTCTCTAAAACAGTAGGTTTAACTTTATCAGATGGTCAGGGGGAAAGAGAACATACGCATAGAAGTAGAAGATTATCACAGGCATAACTCACATATTTGCAGCTTGGGCTATTTTCGAAACAAAACTCTCATTCAAGGGTTCTGCTAGCTGATTATGACTACTGATTGGGCTTTGGAACCAAATAGTTAGTTGCGTAATGCTCCTGTTATATAAACAGTCACTAGTAAATTAAATAAAAGCCTAGATAACTGAAAATAAAAAGTAGAGATCTTTGAACGGAACATATAAAGCACATATAGTGACATAGGCACACTGACATGTCACTTGTCCCCTTAAAAAGGTATAAAACACAACATGCCTATGTAAAATTTCTATATAGTGATCAATTTCGTTAAAAAGAGCACAGAAACCATCTATCTTATTGTTTATTCTCAAAAAACTTCTATCAAATATGAAGGTATTGAATTATATTATTCTAATTGTTAGTGTATAGCAAAAAAAGCATTAAGAAAGAACCTTTATAAGCTCATCAAAATGGAATTCCTTTTGCTTCAAGTTGTGTCTGAGTGGAGCAAAGATTCAATGCTTTGTCTCACTTGTCCAATGCATTATCATTCCTGAAAAGTTGATGTCATTTTGGTTTATTGTGACAAAGCTTCTGAAGCTGAGCCATAAATAAATAACTTTCTTAAAGGTCCCAACATTAATATACCAATACTTCTAAGACCGTACCAAGAGTACTTGATTAAATAACAGGTTTTGTTGGCTGTATCATGCTTACTTTTATTGTTTATTTGGTTTGTTAATCATGGGCTTTATCTGTCAGTTACTTTATTCAGTGTTTTCCTCTAAAATTATGGCATGCATTATGCATCTGAATTATTATTTTGATGGAAACAGGTACTGATATAGCTGGAGTGATAGAAGAGATTGGAGCACAAGTCAAAGATTTCAAAGTTGGTGACAAAGTTGTTGCCAAACTTGGTCATGATGTAATCTTTTCTCTAACCCTGTTCTTTTTTTAATCCTTCTCTCTTTCATATTTTGGGCCAGATCTCTATTTAACTCCTTTGATATTCTGATAGTTGTTGAATAATTGTGAGCTTGAGTAGATATTTGATTTGGTGACTGAGGCAAAATGAGTAGCGGACGAAGAAAAAAGAAATATTCAGTTGTTTGCAAATTGTACCATATGTTAAGTTTTCCAACTCATTGTACTTTTATCTGTAAACCAAGAAAGCTAAGTGTAATAATTGTTTCTTATACTCACCATTCTTAGTCCCTTTACTGTGTGTTTATTGTATTGGCTACCAAGAAAACTCTCTGATGATGCTACTTGTTTGTTTGCATGAGTTTACAATCTGTGCCAGTACATTCTAATTGAGTGTAATTCATGTTGAATGACAGCGTGGAGGTGGTCTAGCTGAGTTTGCTGTGGCTACTGGGAACTTGACGGCTTCGAGACCACCTGAAGTCTCAGCTGCTGAAGCTGCAGCGTTGCCTGTGGCTGGACTCACGGCTCATCAGGCCCTCACTGAAGTTGCCGGAGTCAAGCTCGACGGAACTGGTGAACAAAAAAACATTTTAGTAACTGCAGCCTCAGGTGGTGTGGGTCACTATGCAGTTCAGCTCGCGAAGCTAGGGAACACTTTTGTAACAGCCACTTGTGGGGCCCGCAACATTGAATTCGTCAAGAGCCTAGGTGCTGATGAGGTTCTTGACTATAAGACTCCAGAAGGAGCTGCTTTAAAGAGTCCATCTGGTCGAAAATACGATGCAGTGATACATTGCACGTCTGGGATACAATGGTCCACGTTCGAGCCTCAATTGAGTGATCATGGGAAGGTAATAGATTTAACACCTGGCTTAAGTGCAATGGCAACTTTCGCTCTGAAGAAACTTACATTCTCTAAGAAGCAGCTGGTGCCACTCTTGGTGTCAGCCAAGAAAGAGAATCTGAGTTATCTGGTTCAATTGGTGAAAGATGGAAAGCTTAAAACTGTAATTGATTCTCGTTTTCCTTTGAGTAAAGCTGAAGATGCATGGGCCAAGAGCATCGATGGCCATGCTACTGGGAAAATCATTGTGGAGCCGTAGGCAAAGTTTCTTGGAACTGCTGGATCCCGTGTTTCTCTAAAAGATTTGTGTGTCCTCCCATACATGCATACCTACGTACATACATGTGTGTTGGAGAACAGTGAATAATTATGATTTGTATTTTTCTCATTGAGATGAACTTGACATATAATACGGATTGATGGTTAAGTTGTAAAACTTAACTTTTGAACTTCTGTTCTGTAAATTATGATATTTGTGTATAAATGAAGTTATTGGATGTGTAGCATTTTGATTAATTATTTGATTAAAGATTTTAGTGTTGGCAGAACATCTTGAGATTCGTATAGCCAATTTAAGCTAACGGAATAATGCTTACTGTTGTTGTTGTTGGATGTATAAATAATTAACTTGTCTAAAATCCAGGGAAATGATTATATAGAGTAAAATAGGTTGAGGGGGATTGGTGGTGAAAAACTGAAAATAGGTAAGGTCATGCAGGCTATAAATAAATAGGTCTGGATTTAAGCCTCTGTATAAGCTTTTTCTAGCCTAGGTTCGAGCCCTAAATAGGTTTAAATCAAATGCTTTATGTATCATCAATCCTATTTTAGAGCCTCTACGTTTTTTTTTTTGGACTGAGAGCCTCTACGTTTTGGTTACTTGTCATTTGCATTAATTTAAGTTTTGATCCAGAAGTTTGAAATACTCTATCCTAAATATAAGATCATTTTAACTTTTTTTTTGAAGTTAAAGAAGTAAATTAGACCGCTAAATTATAATATGTGTTACATGTAATTAGATTATAAGTTAGTTTATAAGTAAAATAAGTTAGTTTTTTTTAAAAACAATATTAGTTTATAAGTAAAATAAATTATTTTTTTTTAAAAAAAGATAACTCTAAATAATCTAAAGTAATTAATTTTGCATTCTTAATTTCTCAAAAAAAAAAAAAAAATCAGTGATCTTATAATTAGGATATGATTTTGGTAATTTTAGTTTACCCATCTAAAGCCGTTGGTAATTTGAAAAGGACTTGGAGATGGTTTAACAATATAAAGTTTGTGGATGTGAACTATGTTGCGTTTGTGTTAAATGGGCAAGAAGTTGACAAAATAAATGTGTCACCCATGCTGACCAGAACATGTGAAAAGAAAAAAAGAGAAGTGTTCACCTGAAACCCGACTCTTCCCGAATGCTCTGTCAATGCTAAGGAAGGAGATGCAATTAAGCTTTATGGGTATAAAAATGGGAAAATGACAGAAAAAGACCCTCGAATTACATAAAGGACAGTTCAATACAACGAATTTCGAAAATGACAGTTCAGTACAAATGACTGAACTGTCCAAACCCAAATTTAAAGGAAATGTCTAAAATGCCCTTGCTACAACTAAGTTGGGAATCCCTTAAGGGAAGTTGGGAAGGCTTATGGGAAGTTTGGATTCCCAACTTCCCATAAGGGATTCCCAACTTTCCTTAAGGAATTCCCAACTTCGTATAAGCCTTCCCAACTTTCCTTAAGGGATTCCCAACTTCGCTTAAGGGATTCCCAACTTAGTTGTAGCAAAGGGCATTTTGGACATTTCCTTTAAATTTGGGTTTGGACAGTTCAGTCATTTGTACTGAACTGTCATTTTTTAAATTCGTTGTACTGAACTGTCCTTTGTATAATTCGAGGGTCTTTTTCTGTCATTTTCCCTATAAAAATTAGAGGCACTTAAGAGTTCTAAGGGAAAAAAAGAAATAAAATTTGCCTATTTGTGACCAGCAGAAAGGAAATTTGTTGGAGTAATGAAATCTTCGGAATCAGCATTCACATTTGGAAGGTAGAAGAGAGAACAGTCAGTATTGAAGGCCTCTGGTAGTGGTTTTCCTTCTTCCTTCTTCTCCAACTTGTTCTTTGACCTGCTGACTATATTAATAATTAACGAATGCTGAATGTTATACCAAAAAGAAATATTATTTTATCATTAAGCTGAGGCCGAAATCCCCACGACATTCTTAACCTGGCGGAAGACATGGCGACGAAACTCATGCGAGCGATTCAGTACGATTGCTATGGCGGCGGTCCCGCCGGTGTGAAGGTCATCTTTCTTCTTATTCTCTTATTCTTATTGTGTTGTTTGACTTCGCAATTCAGCTGTATGTCACCTCCATTACAAAAACAACGAAGGAAGAATTCCAGAAAAATACCATCGAATTATTAAAAAGACACTTTAGTATAACGAATTTCGGAAATGACCCATCAATACATTTGACCGAACTGTCCATACCCAAATTAAATGGAAAAAACTGAAATGCCCTTAGTTCAAATATTTTTTTAATAAATAAAGGGCCCCCCACCTCCGACGCTCTATGGAGTCGCCAGATGTCGGGTGTCCCTTATATAAAAGGGACACAAAATGTGGAGAGTGGGAACGATTCCACCCCCTCAGCTTGGTATTTTTACCACAAAGCCACCAAGTCTTATCATAACATATGTTACAATAAAAATATATATACCATATTTCATTCTTCTTTTGATATTTTCCCAGAATCATATAAGGGATTACCGAATTCGGATAAGGGATTATCAACATGTTTCTATTCAATTACCAACATCATTACCAACTTCTTTCTGCTTGTTAGAATCGCTGAAGGGACTGTCGAATTCTCATAAGATATTACCAACTTTTGTCAAGGGATTACTAACACGAATATAACCAATTGCCAACTTCCAAAATATAAATACCAAATATATGTGCTTGCTACCAGAATCGTTAATTCCAAATTCTCATTTGTCAAAGGATTATCAAACGAATATAACCAATTAACAATTAGCAACTTCTAGTATACAAATACCAAATCTACTAGAGAATCGCCCAATACAATCACAAATTCTCATATGTATTACCTGTCAAAAAGATTACCAAACACAAATATAACCAATTATCAACTCAGTGATAACTTGGTTACAATCCCCTCTACTAAGTCCTCAACAAGTAGAGGTTTCTCGTGGATGCCAACTCTTTAGTCATCGTCATCATTGGAAATGGCGACGAAGCTTATGCACGCGATTCAGTTCGATAGCTATGGCGGCGGCCCCGCCGGTTTGAAGGTCATTTTCCTTCTTCTGGGTCGTTCTTGGTTCCCAATTTTCCACATGAATCTTCATTTTTTTTTTAAAAAAAAAGTATTTACTGAATCGCAGTTTTCGGTAAGAAAATAATGCGATTGTAATTTTTCTTGATAAAAAAAAAGAATATCAATAATAAGGCAAGTTGCTATGTGTCTGTGCAAGCGATTCTTTTTTTTTTTTTTTCTCCCAATAATACCTGCTATGAATTTCAACTTGACATCGAAGATTTATTATTTATTATGGAAATTTTATTTATGCTATCGCCCTTCCCTTTAGCGCAATTAAATTTAAGCACATGATTTGGCAAAAAATAAAATAAAAATTAAGCACATGATTTGGTAGGACTGTGCTTTGTTTTTGGGGTTGAGTCAGATATATATAAATAAGATAATTCTTTGACCTTCAATTGGGGTCCTTAATGCTCAAATCTAGAGTCAACGATTCTGAATACTAGGGGGTTTTCAATATATATATATATATATATATAGATATATATTGGGCCTTCATCAAACAAGTCAAGTTTCCTTGACAAAATGATTCTCTCTCTGTATTTTAATTACATTTGAAATGAAGTTGTTTTGAAAGACTGACATCTGTAAGCAGCATGTTGAGGTTCAAGTTCCCACTCCAAATAAAAATGAGGTTTTGCTGAAAGTGGAAGCAACTAGTCTGAACCCTGTTGATTGGAAGATTCAAAAGGGCATGATACGGCCTTTGTGGCCTCGCAAGTTTCCCTATATCCCTGGTAAATTGAATTTTTAATTTGTAATTAGAGATGGTTTTGAAGATTCTTTGTAACACTGTAGATTTATTTTGTCCTTAACTCTCAAAATTAGTGATCAAGCTATGTTTGATTTTACAATTTGCGATTTCATCAACAATTTTTTTTTGCCAGTTGTGTTATGTGACTTATGTCCAACACCCCCCCCCCCCCCAAAAAAAAACATCTTTATCATTGTGTTCTCATATTTATTGAACTCAGACAGAGTTAGCTTCCCTTATCTGAATTCAACATGTAACAAGTCAATTTACTATTACTATAAATTCAGGCACTAGGTACTTTAATCAAAATTTCTATAAAAACTCCAAAAGTGGCATCTGTTGCTTAATCTGGAAGATCAATATAGTTTTACTACTCTACTAGCCAATTATATTTTGATGATGGAACTTCATACTTCAGCATTTAGTAATTCATCTACTTCTCTGTTCCTGAGCTGTGAAACAGAACCTGTGTGTTTGGGATTAAGGGTTAGGGTTCTAGGCAAAGCTGAAGCAAAAAAAGGGATGTCGTCTGAGTGATTTTTTTTATTTTTTTATTTTATGGTGTCTTACTAAAACAGTAGGTTTAACTTTATCTGATAGTCAGGGGGGAAAGAGAACATAAGCATTGAAGTAGAAGATCATCATAGGCATAACACACATATTTGCAGCTTGGGTTATTTTCAAAACAAAACCCTCATTCGATGGTTCTGTTAGCTGGTTATGACTACTGATTGGGCTTTGGAACCAAGTAGTTAGTTGCATAACGCTCCGGTTATATAACCAGTCACTAGTAAATTAAATAAATAGCTAGATAACCGAAAATAAAACGTAGAGATCATCTAATGGAACATATAAAGCACATATAGTGACATAGGCACATTGACATGTCACTTGTCCCCTTGAAAAAGTATAGAACACAACATGCCTATATAAAATTTCTATATAGTGATCAACTCCCTTTAAAAGAGCACAGCAACCATCCCATATCCTATATATCTTACTGTTTATTCTCAAAAAACTTCTACCAAATATGAAGGTATTAAATTATATTATTCTAATTATTAGTGTATATCAAAAAAAGCATTAAGAAAGAACTTTTACAAGCTCATCAAAATGGAATTTATTTTGCTTCAAGTTGTGTCTGAGTCGAGCAAAGATTTAATGTTTCGTCTCACTTTTCCAATGCACCATCATACCTGAAGAGTTGATGTCATTTTGGCTTATTGCGACAAAGCTTCTCAAGCTGAGCCATAAATAAATAACTTTCTTAAAGGCCCCAACATTAATATACCAACACATCTAAGACTGTGCCAAGAGTACTTAATTAAATAACTCTGGGTGACTACAGCTCCACAATTTTAAACTGGTTTTGTTGGCTGTATCATGCTTACTGTGATTGTTTATTTGGTTTGTTAATCATGGGCTTTATCTTTCAGTTACATTGTTCGGTGTGTTCCTCTAAAATTATGGTATACATTATGCATCTGATTTATTATTTTGTTGGAAACAGGTACTGATATAGCTGGAGAGATAGTAGGGATTGGAGCACAAGTCAAAGATTTCGTAGTTGGTGACAAAGTTGTTGCTAAACTTGGTCATGATGTAATCTTTTCTCTAACCCTGTTCTTTTCTTAATCTTTCTTTCTTTCATGTTTTGGTTAGATCTCTATTTTACTCTTTTGATATTCTGATAGTCGTTGAATAATTGTGACTGAGCTTGAGCAGATATTTGATTTGGTGACTGAGCCAAAATGAATAGGACAGAGAAAAAGAAATATTCAGTTGTTTGCAAATGTTTAGTTTTCCAATTCTTATACTTTTATCTGTAAACCAAGAAAGCTAAGTGTAAGAACTGTTTCTTATACCCACCATTCTTAGTCCCTTTAGTGGAGGTATGCTGTGTGTTTATTTTATTGGCTACCTAGAAAACTCTGTGACCATGCTACTTGTTTGTTTGCATGAGTTTACAATCTGTGCCAGTACATTCTAATTGTGTATAATTCATGTTGAATGACAGCGTGGAGGTGGTCTAGCTGAGTTTGCTGTGGCTGCTGAGAGCTTGACAGCTTCGAGACCACCTGAAGTCTCAGCTGCTGAAGCTGCAGCATTGCCTGTGGCTGGACTCACGGCTCATCAGGCCCTCACTGAAGTTGCCGGAGTCAAGCTCGACGGAACTGGTGAACAAAAAAACATCTTAGTAACTGCAGCCTCAGGTGGTGTGGGTCACTATGCAGTTCAGCTCGCGAAGCTTGGGAACACTTTTGTAACAGCCACTTGTGGGGCCCGCAACATTGAATTCGTCAAGAGCCTAGGTGCTGATGAGGTTCTTGACTATAAGACTCCAGAAGGAGCTGCTTTAAAGAGTCCATCTGGTCGAAAATACGATGCAGTGATACAGTGCACATCTGGAATACCATGGTCCACGTTTGAGCCTCAATTGAGTGATCATGGGAAAGTAATAGATTTAACGCCTGGCTTGAGTGGAATGGCGACTTTTGCTCTGAAGAAACTCACATTCTCTAAGAAGCAGCTGGTGCCACTCTTTGCGTCAGCCAAGAAAGAGAATCTGAGTTATCTGGTTCAATTGGTGAAAGATGGAAAGCTTAAAACTGTAATTGATTCTCGTTTTCCTTTGAGTAAAGCTGAAGATGCATGGGCCAAGAGCATCGATGGCCATGCTACTGGGAAAATCATTGTGGAGCCGTAGGTAAAGTTTCTTGGAACTGCTGGATCCTGTGTTTCTGTAATAGATTTGTGTGTCCTCCCATACATGCATACCTACGTACAGACTGTGTGTTGGAGAACAGTGAACAGTGAATAATTATGATTTGTATTTTTCTCATTGAGATGAACTTGACATATCATACAGATTGATGGGTAAGTTGTAAAACTTGTTAACTTCTGAACCTCTGTTCTGTAAATTATGATATTTGTGTATAAATGAAGTTATTAGATGTGTAGCATTTTGATTAATTATTTGATTAAAGATTTTACTGTTGGCAGAACATCTTGAGATTTATATAGCCAATTTAAGCTAATGAAATAAGGCTTACTGTTGTTGTTGTTGGATGTATAAATAATTAACTTGTCGTGATCACCCCGGTCTTCTCTTAGAATATGTTTAAAATCCAGGGAAATGATTATATAGGGTAAAATAGGTTGAGGGGGATTGGTGGTGAAAAACTGAAAATAGGTAAGGTCGTGCAGCCTATAAATAAATAGGATTCGGCGTGCAACAGAGATACAAAGTCTAAGTCTGATTTAAGCCTCTGTATAAGCTTTTTCTAGCCTAGGTTCGAGCCCTAAATAGGTTTAAATCAAATGCTTTATGTATCATCAATCATATTTTAGAGCCTCTACTTTTTGGTTCCTTGTTTGAATTAATTTTAGTTTTGATCCAGAAGTTTGAAATATATGGTTTTGGTAATTTTAATTTACCCATCTAAAGCCGTTGGTAATTTGAAAAGGACTTGGAGATGGTTTAACAATATTAAGTTTGTGGATGTGAACTATGTTACGTTTGTGTTGAATGGGCAAGAAGTGAATACATGTGTCACCCATGCTGACCAGAACATGTGAAAAGAAAAAAGAAAAGTGTTCACCTGAAACCCGATTCTTCCCGAATGCGCTGTCAGTGCTAAGGAAGGAGATGCAATTAAGCTTTATGGGTATAAAAATGAGAGGCACTTAAGAGTTCCAAGGGGAAAAAACAGAAATAAAACTTGCCTTTTTTTGACCAGCAGAAAGGAAATTTGATGAAGTAATGAAATATTCAGAATCAGCATTCACATTTGGAAGGTAGAAGAGAGAATAGTCAGTATTGAGGGCCTCTGGTAGTGGTTTCCTTATTCCTTCTTCCTTCTTCTCCAACTTGTTCTTTGACCTGCTTATCTATATTAATAATTAACGAATGCTGAATGTTATGCCCAAAAAGATATAATATTTTATCAATAAGCTGAGACCTGAATCCCCACGACATTCTTAACCTGGTGGAGGACATGGCGACGAAACTCATGCGAGCGATTCAGTACGATCGCTATGGCGGCGGTCCCGCCGGTTTGAAGGTCATCTTTCTTCTTATTCTTAGTGTTTTTTTGACTTGCAATTCAGCTATATGCTGTTCCTGTTCTAAATAAATGACCAATGTTTTTATTTCTCTAGTTCAATTTGATTATATGTGGCTATAGAAAAAAATAGAATGGGAGTTGAAGTTAGTTATACATATAGAACATAATTTGAATTTTTATCAAATTCTTCCCAAATTATTCCTACTGGTGCTCCTTCATCAATAATTAAATAAGAGACGTAGGACAGAATAAGGGAAAATGATTACAATGTTTTAAAAAAAAACACACCATATCAACATAACTAACATCCTTAATTATGTCTTATATTTAGGAGAAATTAGAGTACTTTTTGTTTTTTTTTAGTTGGATGCCCTCTTTTAGTTTTTGTTGAGTAGCTAAACCTCAAAAGGTTTTCTGTAAATAAATGGAGGAGGAGGAAGTATACTCATGAAACCTGATAAATGACCTTTAGGGGGGGAAAAAGAAAACAATTGCGAATTTTTTGGTTGACTCTTTGTTGAACTAGTTTGGTGTAAAAAAATTAATGGGGAAAGGCTACTCATGTCTGTGCAAGCAACTTTTTTGTTCTTTTTTTATAATACGGTTGAGAATTTCAACTTAGTATCAGGCTGTATTAATAATTAAGTATGGACTAAGTGGTTAGGTAGGGACTTGATTCTCTCCATTTCCTCACGGGAAGTCAGATAAATAAATCATTCTTTGGGAGTCCTAACGCTCGAATCTTGAGGCACCACTCCGAATATAGATTACATTATATATTATTCGGTCTTTATCAAACAAGTTAATTTTTGGTATGAAGTGGTCCTTGACAATGATTCTCTGTTTCTCTATTGTTTTGTGCATTTGAGATTGTTTTAAAATATTGCTATTCTTATTTTATGCTTGAAAGCAGCATGTTGAGATTCCAGTTCCCACTCCAAATAAAAATGAGGTTTTGCTGAAAGTGGAAGCAACTAGTCTCAACCCTTTCGATTGGAAGATTCAAAAGGGTGTAGCACGGCCTATGTTGCCCCGAAAGTTTCCCTATACCCCTGGTAAATTGATTCTTTTTTTTAAATTTTTTTTTTTTTGAGAATTTTGTGTAGCATTCTCTATAACATCACAGGTGTACTTAGTAGTTAGCTCTCAGAAATCAGAATGTGATCAATTTATGTAGTTCATTTCACAATTCGTGATTTCATCAACATGCTTTGTTTTCTTCCAGTTATGTTATGTCTCTCCATAAATGTATGTATATTCTTTGCACATCCTTATGTGCTCATATTTTATTGTTTATTCTTATTAAACCCCTATCATAATATGAATATATAAAGTGCTTGTCTGGATCATTTTATTTTAAGTGATTTTGTGCTGTACGAAGTAAATATATGAGATGAGTTTTGTCTCTTAAAGTGCAAAATTGCTTTTTGATTAGTGATACCAAGTTTAATTTAACTTAATCATTCAAACCATATGGTGAAAAAGTATTAAGAAATAACTTTTTATAAATTCATTAAAATGGGAGTCATTTTGTCTCCAAGTCATGTGCTAGCAGTGTCTGATTTGAGTAAAATAACTCAATCTCTTGTCCTTAGGCCTTATTGTCATAAAACTACTCACGGAAAGCCATAAATAAGTGACCGTCTAGGAGGCCTTAACTTTAATACTACCTCCGATTCTAATTATAAGAACTAGTTGACTTTTTTTGGGGAGATTAAGGAAACAAATTAGACCCCTAAATATTAATTTATGGGAAATGTAATTAGATTATATGATAGTTTATAAGTAAAATAACTTAGTTTTGAAGAAAAAAAGACAAATATAAACAATTCATAATGATGTGTTTTGCATCTTTAATTTTTTCAAAAAAGTCAACTGACTCTTATAATTAGGACCGGAGGAGTATATATGAACACATCTAAGACCATGCATGGAATATTAAATAGAATAAATCATTAGGACTTCATACTGCACAATTCTAAATGAGTTTTGCTGCCAGCATTATACTTACACTACTTTTGATGTTTATTTGTTTCATCAATTGTGGGTTTTATTTGTCGGTCTTTTTGTTCAGCTTGTTCCTCTATAAAATTATGGGATACATCATACATGATAATTTGAATTAACTTTTTGTTGAAAACAGCTACTGATATAGCTGGAGAGATAGTTGAGGTTGGATCGCAAGTCAAAGATTTCAAAGTTGGTGACAAAGTTGTTGCTTTTCGTCCTCATGATGTAATCTTCTCTCTTCTTTGATATTTTAATAGTTGTGATATACTCATCTTGTTTTAAATGTAGGAGTTAGATAACTAATTTATAGAGATTAAAAAAGTTCATTAAGGTAGTTATTTCTAAGAAATGTGTGTTGGTTTCTTTAAAAACCCTTTTAATCATCTCCATTAAAATTACTCTTTTTCATGGAAACCCCTATAATAAGCGCAATCAATAAGGATACTTTGGAGAGAGTAAATTCTAAATTTGGGAGACAGTGAAATGGCTTTTTATATTCAGGATCAAAGCCAATCCTCCACTAGCCCCTATATTTAAGACCGGAGGAGTATAGTTGGTTGCTTTATTAGATATTTGATTCGTGTCAGAAAGGAAATTGGTATGGCAGATGGAGAAAAGAAAGAAAAATCAATTGATAGCTAATTGCAACATATGTTTAGTTTTTCAAATAAAACCACCTGAGGTGGATTTCTTCCTTGTACTTTAAACCAGGAAAGCCAAATGTAGTAATTGTGTTTTATATCCATCATTACTATGTGCCGTTCCATTCATCTTAGTCATTTGAATGGAGGTTTATTGTGTTTTTTTTTTCCAATCTAGAAAACTCTGGTGACGCCACTTCATTGTTTGCAAGATTTTACAATCTGTGTACATTCTAATTCGAAAGGCATGCTAGTATCACTGAATTATGACAACCCCAAAATGATCTTTTGAAATGGCTTAATTCTTATGAAGTTCTTAGGGATTATTTTGAAATTAACTCTTTTTTTTGCGTAAAATGGCCTATTGCCCCTAGTGAAATTAGTTGTCACTGCATTAGTTGCTGTCATTTGATAAGCTAAAGTTGTTACTTATTAAATTGTTGTCATGTCTTTTTTTTTTTTACTCATTTTGTAGATTTTAAATTGAGGGCATTTAGGTAACTGCAACAAAAATTTAATCCCCAACTAGTCCCTAGAGACCTCACAGTGGTTAAGGCCATTTTAGGATTTGAAATGGGATGTGCACATTAGGAGAGTATTTTTTGCGTGTCTTTCTCCCTTCTAACTATGCTCAATTCATTTTTATGACTGTTCATGTTGAATGACAGCAAGGAGGTGCACTAGCTGAGTTTGCCGTGGCTTCTGAGAAATTAACAGTGTTGAGACCATCCGAAGTTTCAGCTGCTGAAGCTGCAGCTTTAACTCTAGCTGGTCTAACAGCTCATCAGCCCCTAATTGAAATTGCTGGAGTCAAGCTTGATGATAGAACTGGTGAACAAAAGAACATCTTAGTAACTGCAGCCTCAGGTGGTGTTGGTCACATAGCAGTTCAGCTTGCAAAGATGGGGAACACTTTCATAACTGCCACTTGTGGGGCCCGCAACATTGACTTTGTCAAGAGCCTAGGTGCTGATGAGGTTCTTGACTATAAAACTCCACAAGGAGCTGCTCTAAAGAGTCCATCTGGTAGAAAATATGATGCAGTGATACATTGTGCGACCGGGATACCGTGGTCAACTTTCGAGCCACAATTGAGTGATCATGGGAAGGTGATAGACTTGACGCCTGGCTTGAGTTCATTTGCAGTTTCAGCTCTGAAGAAACTTACATTCTCTAAGAAGCAGATGGTGCCATTCTTTGTAACACCCAAGAAAGAGAACTTGAGTTATTTGGTTCAATTGGTGAAAGATGGAAGGCTTAAAATTGTTATTGACTCTTGTTTTCCTTTGAGTCAAGCTGAAGAAGCATGGGCTAAGAGCTTGGATGGCCATGCTACTGGAAAAATCATTGTGGAGCCATAGGCAGTTTTTTTTTTGGAAATGCAGGATCCTCTGTTTCTATAAAAGGTTTATGGAAAAAAGCATACATTTACATATATATACACAAGAGGGTGAGCCTTGGTATAGCTGTAAGATTTCTACCATATGATGTGGAGGTTATGAGTTTAAATCATGGAAATAGTCTCTCTTTCCGGAGATTATGCTGCTTTACATGTAACCCTCCCCAAACCCGACATGGTGAGAGTCTGATGCACGGGCAACCCTTTCCTATACATATACATACACACATTTATATGTTTGTAGAAAAACAGTGAAATAGTGAATGGGGAAAATTAATTAGAGGTTCCTGGGAGGACACATAATATAAGAAAAGTCCCACTAAATGCCCAAATTAAAGTAGGGTCCCAAGGGACCTCATTTTTATTATGTTCCAAACCCAAAACCCAAAAGACAATTTTACCCTCCCCTTTATATTTGTCAAAATGATACACTAACTCTCATTCACAGCCACTCTCCCTCCATCGTACTTCAACGTGTTCAGCGAGTTCTTGAGGGCCAGTGAAGAGCACACACCAAGATCACTCCTTCATCCATCATCCATCTTCCATCTTTATCCAACTAAAATCATGGACTCTTGGATTTGGCTCTTCAATTAGTGGTATGTTGAGAAAATCAATTTCCCATGTTTGTTAGGAATCTGATTTGGGATGAATGTTTTAAAATAAAGGTCAAAACTTTCCATATAAATCTGATTTTAGTTGAATGTTTGAACATAAAACATGCTTATTGTAACACCCCAAATTTTAGAAAAAGAGAAAATAAGGAATTATTTAAGATTTAGGAAATATTATTAAAATATTAAAAAGCATTAAAAATAAATTTATGATGTTTTAGGTATTTTTAATAATTTTAAAGCTTATTTTATTTAAGAAACAAAGAAGAATTAATTAGAAGATAAAACGTAATTTTGAGGAAAAATGGATAACAAGGATATAATTGAGATTTTAGAAATGTATTTAGAAAAAAAAACCTTATAAATAAATTTATGAGGCCAGGTATATTTTTAATATTTTTTTTAAAGTTTATTTTCTTTATTAGCTCAAGGAAAATAATTAGAAGATAAATTTAAATAAGGGAATATTTAGAATCTTGGGGTATTGGTTATTAATTAAAAAGTCTTATAAATAAATTTAGAAGTTAAAACATATCTAGAGGAATTATTTTGGGGACAGACTTCGGTATATTTCCAAGTGATAATGGTAAATAAAATTATGATTTAAGAGAAAATATAAATTGGGAAATAAAAAAGACAATATCTGCCCCTAGTTGAAAATATCCTCAATTAAATAGGGAAGGGCAGGATAGTAAAATACCTGTTAAAAATAAATATCACACTCTCTTTTATTCTGGACCACACACGTGTCCATCTCTCATCTCTCTTTATTTTCTTTTTCTTCCTTCTGCCTTCCAAATGAGGGACACATATATATACAATAAAAAAAAAAGAAATTAAAATTATATACTCCCTCTACCCGAAATACACACATATACACACACCTAAATCACACACACACTCTCTCTCTCCCGAAAACACACTCACCCTCTCCTCTGTTCTTCGACTCCAGCGACGGCGTCGGCGGCGAACGGCGGCGATCGACGGCCCATGCGACGGGAAACGTTCAAGGAAGCTTGGATTGTTCTTAGGTAACTTATTTCTCTTCATTTCCTTCTCTTTTCTGTCGAAATCGCGCGAAATGGGGGGAGAGTGATCAGAATTTCTGTGACGTTTTTGAGACTTCTGAAATTATAGAAATGTTGCTTGAAGCTTGTTCTTGGTTGTTTAAGTGTTGATTTTGGAGAGGAAGTTGAGAAAAACTTGGATTTGCTCAGATTGCTTCGTCGGTCACTGTTCATGCGACGGCCAAACTTGTGATTTTGGATGTTTATTGCTCTGAAGCTAGATTAATCAGGGGCATGAGTGATTTTAAGCATGTTTGTAGCCTTGAGTGTGGATTATTGAAGCCTAGAGAATTTTTGAAGCTATAATTCGCCTCCCCTGTTTCTGTGATTCATCGGCCAGAGAGGGGAACATTTCTGGAATAATATGTGCATAAATTAGAGCTTGAAATGGGTGTTTTGGATGTGTAGATTGATGAATTCTTGGTTGCTTGAATTGTTGCTCAATTTCTTTGCCTTTGTTCTGCTGGCCGAGAGGAAGGAAAATGAAAGAAAAGAATTTTGGGAAACCAAAATTCTTGAGATATATTTGTTGAATTCTCTCTCTGCTTTGTGTGTGATAAGTTTGAGCTATAGTTGCTAATCCTGTTCCTCAACTTTTTGTTCTGTTCGGCCATAAGAGGAAATATGGCCATTGATTTCTTGTTTTGTTTCTGGAAGATGAACTGAATCTGTTTAAGTATGGTTGATTAATATTAAGTTCTTAAAGGTGCAATTCTTGCTTATTCGATGCTCTGGCTGATTGGGACTGATAAGGGAAAGAAGAAGAAAAATGCTGTGATGGTTAAGTTGAGCAAGGAATAGGAAAGGATTATGGATGAGGTTTATGGTTTCGGATTCTAGAATTTAATAGCCGATTTGATTGAATCAAAGGGAGTGAAATAGTGATTTTCTGATCTTATTAATGCTAATAGCTGTTAGTGTTATGGGCAGAAAAAGGAAAATGAGGTTGTGATGATTAATTGAATGAAGAGGAAATAGAAAATTAATGCTATTGTTTGATTGAAAGCTTTAGGTACTAGAGTTATGATATCTGGTTGTTTTGGTTGCTAGTTTATGGGCAAAGAAAGGGAAATAATGATGTTAGTTGATGGGAATTGATTCAAGAGAAGTTGGAAATTCGATTAGTTGTTCTTGGATTTGTTAGACTTGGTTTAAAATGTAATGTGAGTTGCCTTTATGGATTGTTGACTTGTCATTGGTGTGAGGGTGAGAGTTGAATTCTTTTGGATTATTATTTTAAAGGTTGTGAATTAAGATTATACATGCAATTAGGATAAGATTAATGGGGTAGAAGGAAATTTATTAGTGATTCATTAATTTAAACTCCAAGTCAATGTATGGAGATAGGTTAAGAAGTTTAGTTTGAAGGTTGATTCATTTCTTAAGAATTTCCAAGGATTAGGAAAGCTTCAAGTTGAATGTAAAGACTAACAAGTGGTAGTGAATATGAGTTCATTGAATTATTAATTGATCAATAAGGAAGATTAATTAATTTGAAATAATAGAGGTACTTTTGTGCTTATGTTTGTGTGGTGTGTATATTAATATGTTTTGTGCAACATTTATGGATAATAATGTGGTTAGCCATTAAGTTAAGAATTTATATTTTTACTATATTAGAAATAAGACGGGTAGTACCCTAGGAACGTGAGAGACGTTTAATTACTATGCATAAGTATAGATATTAATGTATTATTTTATATTATAAATGTTTATAGGACTGAATAGTAGGGTTGAATTCCCAGAATACGGTTAAAAGCAGAAATACAGTAAAGAGTAAGCTAAGGATACAGGTAGCAGTTTATTTCATATAATATTTAATTACAGCGCATTGCATGCATAAATTTCATAATATCTGTAACAATGGTAATTTTATTCCTTAGAGGTTATGAGGGGAGTACTCCAAGGCTTAGGTGGGTCGCTCCCCCTTTGCCAGAAGTTATTAAATCCTGTTGCAGGTAGGGGTACCTCCACTATTTAATGAATATATCGTTAGTAGTGGTTGGTAGAGGTTATAAGGATAAAGATTATTTATATTGTGAAGATTTATGATTTATTATGCATGAACTCATATGAAAGAAACTGCTATTGGGATTACCAATCTCACCCCCATCCCCAAACATTTTTCAGTAACGCAGGTTTGGAAGAATCTAGCTGGGAGATAGTGAGATGATTAAGATGAGGAAGCAGTGCTTGAAGAAGTTTAGATGAAGAAATTAAACTTTATAATTTGAAAAGTAAGATTATTTGTATATGATGTAAAATTAAATTATTAAATTAGCAGTAGAAAGTATAGAAATTAGAATTGTATAAAATTATTAAGAGATTTAAATTTTTCAAGTATTATGTATTAAGAATAGTTACCTTGAGAGGGTTAGCGTACTTTTAATTGTTTTAATAACCACTTTATCTTATAAAGAGTTTTTAAATTATTCAATTTGTCCGAAAAGCCCATTCCAACTGCATTAAAGTTGGAACATTGCTTGGAAAGAAAAAGTTTTAAATTTATTCGTATTTTTGGGCTTCTGACATTAAAAAGTGGTTATAATTCAATTAAAATGTTATAGTATAGTATGAAAATTCCAGGCGTTACACTTATACCCCTGTCTTAGTGATTTTTTGTTGCATTTATTTTGTAAGTTGGTTTCTCATTAGTTGTTGATGAGGGATTGAGTTGGTGCTATGTTTACGGGTGTATAAACTCTGTTTTTTCGTCCAAAAACAGGGGAAATCCGAAAAGGCTGTAGCTTTTTCGGTTTTCACATCAGTTAAAATTAGTATTGTCGTCAGAGCTCAAATAGTTGTTATTGCAGGTCATTCAGTTGTAAATAACAACTTTCTGGAAGACAGTTGAAATTTTGAATGAATTTTATTGGGGATGGGTTTTGTGCTCTGTTATGTTGTTCTAAGACATGGGTGAAGTAAAAGGTTGAAGCTTTGTTGGGTTAACACCAATGTGTTAGTATTTTAATAAGGTGTTTTCATTACTTTAATATAAAGTTGTCACAGATGCTCATTAAGTCGTTATATCTGGTCATTTACTTGTGAATAACAATGTTCCTGTGCAGGATGAATGAGAAGATGGCGGGGACATCAGGGAAGCATGTAATATGTTTGTTGCATACGGGTGGACGATTTATAAATGGTGAAGAAGGTAAGATGCAATATGTGGGGGCCAATACCATATCAAGAACCATAAATGAAGGCACTACTTATGGAGAATTAAGAACAATTGTAGCATCAATTGTTGGAGATGAAGCTAGGGGAATAACCATGAAATTTAGAGTGTGCTTTGATGATACAACAACTTGCATGGACACAATGTCCTTTCTAGGGTGAAAGACATCTTAAGGAAGGGGAAAAAATAGATGTTGACCTTATGTAGCGATTTTTAGGCCTTATGTAGCAATTTTATGACAAGTTGTATAAATTATGTGAATTGTAACAGTTTTTTGACTTGGTGTAGCAACTTTTAGTGATGGTGTAATAAGTGACGACTTTTGGGCAACATGTAACAAGTTATTAGCCTTTAGTAACAAGTTATTGGACACAATTGACAATGTGTAAAAGTTTTTAGCACTAACAACTTCTGGGCTGTCTTTAACAACATTCTGACCATGAGTAACAACTTATTGGCACCGGTCACAAGTCTTTTAATTTCTTGAAATTTGCCTTTTAGCATAGGGAAAACTGAAAGTGGGTTTCCTTCGTCACAACTTTTGGGCACCATGTAACAAGTTATTGGCCTTTAGTAACAAGTTATTGGGCACAACTGACAATGTGTAAAAGTTTTTAGCACTAACAACTTTTGGGCTGTCTTTAACAACATTTTGACCATGAGTAACAACTTATTGGGCACCAGTCACAAGTCATTTAATTTCTTGAAATTTGCCTTTTAGCACAGGGAAAACTGAAAGTGGGTTTCCTTCGTCACAACTTTTGGGCAACATGTAACAAGTTATTGGCCTTTAGTAACAAGTTATTGGGCACAACTGACAATGTGTAAAAGTTTTTAGCACTAACAACTTCTGGGCTGTCTTTAACAACATTCTGATCATGAGTAACAACTTATTGGGCACCAGTCACAAGTCATTTAATTTCTTGAAATTTGCCTTTTAACACAGGGAAAACTGAAAGTGGGTTTCCTTCGTCACAACTTTTGGGCAACATGTAACAAGTTATTGGCCTTTAGTAACAACTTATTGGGCACAACTGACAATGTGTAAAAGTTTTTAGCACTAACAACATCTGGGCTGTCTTTAACAACATTCTGACCATGAGTAACAACTTATAAGGCACCAGTCACAAGTTGTTTAATTTCTTGAAATTTGCCTTTCAGCACAGGGAAAACTGAAAGTAGGTTTCCTTCGTCACAACTTTTGGGCAATGCGTAACAAGTTATTGGCCTTTAGTAACAACTTATTGGGCATCTGTCACAAGTCATTTAATTTCTTTAATGTTGGTTTAGCACATGGATAACAGAAAATAGGATTGCCTTTGTCATCTGTAACAAGATTATGACTAACACACATATACAACACGGCCTTATCATTATAACAACATTTGGCCTGTCAATAACAACCTTCTGGGCATGTATAACAATGTTTTGGGTAATCATAACAAGTTTCATAACAAAATCCGTTATAACAGAATCATTTCACATTTGTCATTAAAGACAACTTACCATTCATGGACAACTTACTTGCCATTCAGCACCAGTTACAATTCATGGACAAGTAGTCCAACAAAAAATTAGCCACTATACACTAGTTTCAAACCCTCTCCAAAAAAAGCTTGAGGGTTGCATGTGTGTCATTTACAAAACAATAACATTTGCATTTTCGTCATTCCTTCCATCATCTCTGGTTGGTTGTGTATTGTCATCAACACACTCACATACAAATATGTGACCAATTTCTCTGTTAAAGTTGATGAAATGTTCTACTCCTTCATCTTCTACAAGGTCAACATAAGTTGTTGTATCATCAAAGCACACTCTAAATTTCATGGTTATTCCCCTAGCTTCATCTCCAACAATTGATGCTACAATTGTTCTTAATTCTCCATAAGTAGTGCCTTCATTTATGGTTCTTGATATGGTATTGGCCCCCACATATTGCATTTTACCTTCTTCACCATTTATAAATCGTCCACCCGTATGCAACAAACATATTACATGCTTCCCTGATGTCCCCGCCATCTTCTCATTCATCCTGCACAGGAACATTGTTATTCACAAGTAAATGACCAGATATAACGACTTAATGAGCATCTGTGACAACTTTATATTAAAGTAATGAAAACACCTTATTAAAATACTAACACATTGGTGTTAACCCAACAAAGCTTCAACCTTTTACTTCACCCATGTCTTAGAACAACATAACAGAGCACAAAACCCATCCCCAATAAAATTCATTCAAAATTTCAACTGTCTTCCAGAAAGTTGTTATTTACAACTGAATGACCTGCAATAACAACTATTTGAGCTCTGACGACAATACTAATTTTAACTGATGTGAAAACCGAAAAAGCTACAGCCTTTTCGGATTTCCCCTGTTTTTGGACGAAAAAACAGAGTTTATACACCCGTAAACATAGCACCAACTCAATCCCTCATCAACAACTAATGAGAAACCAACTTACAAAATAAATGCAACAAAAAATCACTAAGACAAGGGTATAAGCATGTTTTATGTTCAAACATTCAACCAAAATTAGATTTATATGGAAAGTTTTGACCTTTGTTTTAAAACATTCATCCCAAAATCAGATTCCTAACAAACATGGGAAATTGATTTTCTCAACATACCACTAGTTGAAGAGACAAATCCAAGAGTCCATGATTTTAGTTGGACGAAGATGGAAGATGGATGATGGATGAAGGAGAGATGTTGGTGAGTGCTCTTGAACTCGCTGACCACGTCATGTTGCTGGAGGGAGAGTGAGTGACAGTGAATGAGTTTCAGAGTTTTGCATTTAGACAATGACAATTATAATAAGGAGGGAAAAATGGTCTTTTGGGTATGGAACATAATACAAATGAGGTCCCTTGGGACCCTACTTTAATTCGGGCATTAAGTGGGACTTTTCTAATATTATGTGTCCTCCCAGGGACCTCTAATTAATTTTCCCTAGTGAATAACCATATGGTGTATATTTGTGTTGAAATAAATAATTTGACATATCTGAGAGATTGATGGGTGTATGATTTAGACACTTGTTAAACTTTGTAATTATTTTGGATGTACATAAGTGGAAAGTAATAGAAGACTTGATTAACTTTAATTTGGAGAGATTAAAGAAGTTAAATCAGGTATTTAATCATAACATGTGGAATATTATCCGATTATATATTAGTATATAAGTTAAACAAACCAGTTTGGAAATAAATGTCAGACAAATCAATTTATAAGTAATTTATTTAGGTTTATTAAGATTTTCCAAAATGTCTTCTAAATCTTATATCAAAGATTAGAGCAATTAATAAATAGAAAGGGGTAAAATTTAAAAAAAAAAACATTTTTCCTTCCATTTTTCTTTTCTTTTCATTCTCTTCTTCTTCTTTTTTTAATTCCTTTCTTTTATCATATATTATAAGCTCGACTATTTTGTATAGATCATATTTTGAGTAAATTTATGTATCTCAAATAATTATAAGACACTGAAGGCCTTGTAATCCAATTGTATGACATCTCCCCCATTAAGTGGGAGATTGCGGGTTCTATTATATTTATAGTTATAAGCACTTAGTATCTGCCCCTTTAATTAAAAAAATTACATAATATTTCATTTATTATGAAATAATTCTTTCATAATGATAGTAGCATTTAGGAATAGAACAATTGGATGTTACATATTCTTTCAAAGACACCCAAATACTTTTGACAACCTAATGAAGATGCAATTTGAATAGCCAACTTTTTAATATATTTGAACAACTACTTCCAAAATATTGCCAGCCCACCATTCATCTGTCACATTAAATAAAACGTAATCAAATGATAAAATTACATGTTTACAATGTAAGAGTTAAGAAATACATTGAATATAAAACAGTATAAAATTTTCCAACAGTTGGCTATGTTTTTCCATATTTAATAATCAAAGGATATCTGAAGCTACCGCTTTTTATTGTGTGCCTTCATATAAGAAATTTGTCAAAAAAAAAAAAGGACTTTTGGTTCTTCTTCTCCTGCCCTAAATGTAAAACGTAGTTTGGGTATTGTTTCCGTCCTAAATGAAATTTGTCTCTCATATTAATCATTTTCCCAAAACTAATTAGCTTAACTTATAAATTGATATTGTATATAATCTAATGCTGCATATAAGAATTTTTGGGTGATCATGTCATACTTTATTATTAAATAGTTTATTAGCTTTCTTAATCTCCTCAAATAAGAGGAATAGGTCTATACATTAATGACCAAAGAAGTATAACACTCAATTTTTACGTGTAAGGATTAACACAATAAATGAGTTTATTAGATCATTTTTTTTTTTTTTTGCCAACAGAGTTTATTAGATCATATGAACATACTGAAATTGTAACAAGTACTATTATTTATAAAAGACCTGTAAATGTTAAAACACAATAAATGAGTTTAGATCATATGAACATACTGAAATTGTAACAAGCACTATTATTAATAAAAGACCTGTAAATGTTAAAATAGATTTTTAATTAATGAGATTCTTACTGGGGATTCAAACTCACAACTTATATTTAGCATGAATGGGGACATTATCCACCAACCCGATCTTAGTAATTTGAAAGAAATGACATAGTTCCTCCTTTATTTCAGATCTCTCTTATCCTTAATATATAAGATAAAGTTGATTTTTATTTTGGGATGTTAAACAAGTAAATATACTACTTAATAATAAAAATATTATCATTATATTATATATTAGTTTATAAGTCTTGTAAATTAGATCCGAAAAAAATAATAAATATAAATATTTTGAAGAAATTTAATTACCTTTATAATCTCCTGATATAATTCAATTTGTTCTTATATTAATGATCGGTGGGAGTATTATTATTGTTGATATTACAAGCTTATATGTATAATGGTTACAATTGTGTTTGGTTTGATGTTAAATTTAACGGTTAATTTGTTTGATCATAAGAACACGACATTTCTTTCCAATCCAAGTGGACAACCATGGTGGATCTCTAGAAACAATTTTGTAACCAGCTTTTGAATACAAATTGCGAGCACCCCAATCGTCTTCATGAGCTCTAAGGGCAAGATAGTCAAATCCCCACATCACTGATAGAACATCGCAAGCTTTCAACATTGCAGTTGCTACCTTCCTCCTCCTGTTTCATCACATCAAATTACTCACGCAATTAATCATCATCCCCTTCTTTAATTAATGAACTTTAATAATAAAAACTTCAACAATTGAAAACAGTTATGTAATAGTTGAATATGCTTGTTTATTATAAAATTTGCACAATTTGAGTGATGAAATATAATATTATCACGTGGAAATATAATTTCTTTAATTAATTTTTATATTAAAAGATAATAGTAAAGAAAAAAATAAAGAGAAAAGGAGAAATAAATAGTTTACGCAATTCATTATTTCTGAGAAAATACTTCAAGTAAAACATTACACAAAAAAATTATTTTAGGGTGTAGATCTAGTGCTACTGTGAAAATATTTTAGAATTAAAGTTACGCCCAAAATTATTTTATGATACTATATATTATAAGCAAAATATTTCAAAGGGTTGAATATAATTTAACCCAATATAAAGTATATACCAAGCACTACAATATTTATATTTTATAGGCAACCTACTTCAACGGATTGAGTTGCTATGCTCATCACTTAAATATTGACCGTCTCCCAATCTTATATGAATTTAGATTCTTTTAAATTTTTTTTTATTGTGTACATAATATAAGATAAAGATAACCATTTCACTGAAAAATAATAAATAAATTATTATTTGAAAAATTATCAATTGAGAATTTCAAATAACATGTTAAAATTATATTTGGTGTATCGGTCCAAATAACGATATTCAAAGGTTAATAGTCCAAAACATAATCACTAAAATACATACGGTAATTTTTTTTTTTAAAAAAAAAAACCTAAAATGACCTTGTTTCAGACTTATCAAACATAACAAGTATATGAGATATACCCATCCAACTCATCCAGTTGATCTCAAGCCGATTAGTTGCTAATTTAATTGGTTACGCTATCATCATATCGCGAAGGATTATAACATGGTTCATAATTTAGAGATCACAAGAATAAGCAAAAATAATATTTGGTGAGATTATATATGATTTTGAGTTAAGTTGATGATCACCTGAAATTATAGGAGACAGCAATTCCAGATATGTAAAGGTATTCTGGTGCGTGAGGGGGGAGATGTTGAAGCACATTCTCATCCCTCAAGGCAGTCACATCCACAACTCCCACTATTTCCTTTGATGAATTCCTGCTTGTGGCTGCCTCAGCTACCAAACATGCATACCTATTTTTGTCATTTTCACATGAACATCAATATCAGTTTGCTTAGAAGAATGCAAAAATCTGATCTATTTAAGGAAAGAAATAATCACATTTACCTATCACGAGGAGAGTTTTTCAACTTGTAAAGGAGGCCCGCAAGCACCTCCGCCTGTGTGCATTGCAATAGGGGGGAAAGACAAGTTAAAAAAAAAAAAAACTGTTTTGCAATTAGAATGATTGAACTCCATCTAGTTATAAAGAATCAATTTGGGGGAGTTGTTCGTGCGAAAAAATTATAATTTTTGTCAACTTCTTCCCAAATTATACTTATTGGTACTCCATCAACAATAATCAAGTAAGAAATGAGGAATGAATAAGGAAATATAATTAGGGTGTTTTAGTAAAAAAAAAAAACACATTGTAATTAATATAACTAACATATTTAATTTAATCAAATTAGTTAAATAAGTCCTATATTAAGAACAGAAAGAGTATTTCATATTGAACAATATTCAGAATTTAATACATAACTATATGCATCTAAGTAGTTGACTAAGTCTAAAGTAAAATAATTTTATCTCTGGTCTGAAATAATTTATAGTTGATTTTTTAAGACTAAAGAAACTAATAAATCACTTAGTATTTATATTTATGATATTTCTCCAAACTAATACACATAACTTCTAAACTACTCCTTCTAGTTTTAAATATAACACTTATTTACCTACTTTAGTGAGATTAAATCAATGAATCTAATCAATATTACATGATATTACCAAAACATCAAAATTATATATCTTTATTCTCACTTCCCTCTCATGGTTGTTAAGTATTGAGGATTATCAGTATGAATAATTTAGGAAAAATTTGAGAAAAATTAGAAAGGGTTTCATATTTAAGATTAAGCTCACATCCCTAAATAAGTCTTATATTTAGGATTGGAGAAAGTAATATATAACCTAATTACATATAACATATATGATATAATTAAGCAGTTATTTAACTTGCTAATCCTCTAAAAAAAGTCAACCGATATTATATTAATGAGAAATGCTTGCATGCATTTAGAATTTCGCATCATATGAACTCTAATAAATCAAAGTATAACAATTTAGCTGATTTTCATGTTAATTGCCTGATGACTCGTCTTAAACAAATCACAATTTCTTTGGTTTTTAAGAAAAAAAATAAATCTATTAATATTCACAGTACCATTTAAATGTTTCCCCTTGAAATCAAAACAAATTGTGAATTGTTTAAAATGAGTTGCCCCTTATAAGCCAATTAATTTAAAAATCATCTGAATTGTTGCACTACAATTAGGTGGAGTTCTAGTTTAAATTTTTACTAAATTGTATTAGTTTGCAAATTTTTTTTGTAATTTACACCAATGTTAGTAATATTGTTAAATTCATCAATATTTTTAATACATTATGTATTAAATGGAATCCATCAAATTTGAAAAATGGAGATAGAGTTATCATTTACTTTGGATTGGATTGGCTATTTTTAGAAAGACTTTTTCAGAAAGACTTTTTTTAAAAGTAATATTGAATAAAAGTCAGGTTGTGTCAAGTGATTTATGTTTGGATTTGCGATGATAGAAGTGACTTTTTTAATCTTGGAAACATATTTGGATGGTTATTTTGAAAAGCAAGTTCAGATAAAAGATTACCACAAATGACATTATTGTTATTAAATAATACATATATAATATGCATATATTTTTATTAAAGGCTTAGTTTCTCCGTTATTTTAAGGAAAATAATTTTTTAAAAATAATATTTTTAGCTCAAAAGAGGATATTATGGGAGAAAATAGTTAGAGATTATTATAGTAATTTTTTTTTGAAGATAAAAAGGGAATTTTATATTAAAATAAAATAACTTATTTGAGAATTTCAGAGGTCTAATAGTTTAATTTTCCTACTCACTTTATTAAATACTCCCTCCGGTCCTAATTATAAGAGCTAATTGACTTTTTTGGGAAAATTAAGGATGTAAAATACATCACTATGATTTGTTTATATTTATTTTTTTCATCAAAATTAAGTTATTTTACTTCTAAACTATCATATAATCTAGTTACATTTCGCATATATTAAGATTTAGGGCTCTAATTTACTTCGTTAATCTTCCCAAAAAAAGTCAACTGGCTCTTATAATTAGGACTGGAGGTAGTAATACATAACAAAAGACGTGGGACCTATCAGAAGCGAGAAGCCACAAAAATTTACTTCTAATTTTTAGCTGTTCAGAAATCCTTTTAGACCAAAAGTCATTTTCAAAATAAATAAATCGGGCTTGTGGCCTACCAGAAGCCAATCCAAACGTACACTTATTAAAATACCAGATTCGCTTCAAAATAATCCTTCGTTGTGGCCTCCTAGAAGCCAATCCAAACGTACACTTATTAAAATACCAGATTCGCTTCAAAATAATCCTTCGTAAAACCATCGGGAGACCCACCTTTCAAGATTGAAATTAAGCATGTCCTTTTTTTTTTTCCTTTTTTTTTTTGCCATCAAATTAAACATATCTAATTAAATTGAAAACAAGAGGGATCAGATGTGAACCTGAAAGAACTGGAAGAACAGAGGATTGAAGAGCGAAACAGGAACATGAAAAGCTTCAGCCTGAACATTTGCAGCATTCTTAATTTCCTCATCCTTCTCCACTAGTCTTCTCACTCTCCACCCATTCTCACAAACCAAACACTCAATTTCTTCATCAATCACACTCCCAATTCTCCCTTTCCTCCCTTCTTCTTCATATTCTTCCTCCTCATTTAGCTTCTCAATCTGCAATTCCCCAGTAACCACACTACTTGATGTCGAACACCTAATGAAACGGTGTCGTTTCCTTCTTGCATTGTAATAATACCCTGCGTTTCGAAGACTTCCATTAATGGAAGATTCTGAGCAGAAGAATAGTTTCAGTGAAGGTGAAGAAGTAGTGGGGTTGGTAGCTAGCAAATGAGCCATATAATGAGTGAGGATTTAGGAAATTAGGACTAATTTAGCTACAGGAGTTTAATGGTGAGTGAGCAAATGAGTATTCTGTGTGTGTGTGTAGGGCCTTTTTTGGTGGTGTGGAATTCTTGTTTGATTGAGGCCGTGTGTTTTGGATGGAAGGTGCCACGTGGAACAAAGTGAGCCAGGGGAAGCTGTATGGGTTTTTCATGGAAGATATTGAACATTAACGACAATATTCCGAACACTTGATTGCATTAGAGTACGATTAGTTGATTTTTTTTTTTTTTAGAGATTAAGGAAGTTAAATGAGTTATTTAATTATAAAAAATTTTGTGTATTATTAGATTATATGTTAGTTTATTAGTCTAATAAAGTAGTTTAAAGAAAAAATTCAGGCAAATCAATTTATAAGTACCTTATTTTATTTTCTTAAGATTTTCCAAAAAACTAACCTAATTTTATATTTTAGGAATGGAGGGAGTATATTATTGGATCCACATCTAACAAATTAAGTTTTGGTATGAAGTGGTCCTTGAGACCTTGACAATGATTCTCTGTTTCTCTTTCGGTTTGTGCATTTGAGATTGTTTTAAATTGAACATGAACGACAAACGTTTTGGGCCTTGAGATTTGGGAATCTGTATTATAACTCCATTTGAAGCTTTCAAGCTAATTAAGCCCGCTAGGTTGTTTCCATTGATGACATGGTTTATTTATAGTCATAAGATTGTGGCTTGAATTACACGATACGTGGACATTATTAATCAATAATCTAAATACACATTAGTAAGTACTCTTTAAATTTGAAGGTCTGTTTTATCTAACTCACAAACATTTTTATAATAATTTTTTTTACGTACTCACAAGTATTGGATCTAATGGAATTGACCAGCCCTTCACACCGTTGCAAACTAAGGGTACAATTTAAGTTGAAAAGTGTATTCACATGTAGTGTCTAACACTAACCCAAAATCTCTGGCAAAAAAAAAAAAAAAAAAAAAGAAAAGAAAAGAAAAGAAAAGAAAGAAAGAAAAGAAAAGAAAAAGTAACTCAAAATGGGATATATGTTGTTTTGGTAAAAAGTTAATTAAATATATAACTTATTGGTTAAAAATGAAAAGCCTATTATAAAGTATAATAAGGCTTAGTAAAAAAAAAAAAAAAAGCCTACCTCCTAATAAAAAATAAAAAGAAAACGTATAATAACACATTTGTTGTTAATTTTGAGTACTACTTGTTATAATCTAACAGCGCCACATGTAAAGTTTAAATGAGATTATTGTTTATATATATACAAACGCTGAATCATTCCAAAGAAGGTTGGTCAAAGCTTAAGGAACAAAAACTCCAAACTCCTCTAGTTCAAACCGATTTTTCTCTCAAAATTAATAGGAGGGAAGAAAATAGTTTTTTTGCAAATTTTCTGATGGGATGAAAGATTTTGATGATATGCTTGAATGGATGTTTAATAATAATTATAATTATTAAATACCTATTATAATATAATATGTACATTAATAGTTAATTATAGGAGTTTAGCTATATCCTGTACTTTGTATATTGGATGTCCAGTTATCGATGAAACATTGTCATCTTTAAAGTCCATAAATGTAACTTTGTCCTCATTATATTGGGTCGCTACAATCTCAATTTGTGTATCTCCAAGCCTAAACTGATGAGTTCGATCTCTGATACGACCATCAAAGAAGATGTCGTGTAGTGGCTTATGATGCTTTCTAAAGACATATGGAAGAAACATAAAAACATGAAAGAGCAATATGACATCGTGGGGGAAGACAAGGAAGAAGAGGAAGAGGAAAAGACAGCAGTGATGAATCAAGGGGCATTACAAGGCGATAAAATCTTAAAATCGGGGGGAAGTACACATGCAAGATGAGCAAGAAAGTATTTAGATCTTATCAAGCATTTGGAGTTCTCAGAGGGAGTTACAAGAAAATCAAATCACTTCGTCTTCTTCAGTGTTCAATAAGAAAATTCATGAATGTCCAATCTTATGGTTCTTGGTCCTTGTAACATTCTAAATTTTAATTAAGGATTAGTTATGACTTAATAGGAGTTGATTGAAGTGATTTCTCTAACAAGGATGGGAAATTGTACTTATTGTGTAAAGGTTTATGGTTGAAATGGTAAATATATTATAATTAAGTTTGAATTAATCATTGTGGTGTTGTTCATTGAGGTGATTGAATATTATAATAATGATAAAATGATAACTTGATTCGTAGAGGAATAAATATAAAATTATTCATATAAAGAAATTGGGGGATTAGATACAACAAATCATATGATCGGAGGTTTTGTTGTATGATTTCCTGGAGAAGAGTTGGGAAATAAAGAGTTTGTGATATCAAATGATATTATTTTTGAGTGATTCTTTTTGCATTAGAAAGTTGACATCCCAAGCTTTCTAAAGAGTCCTGATTTATGATTTTTGGAGATTTGTGGAATAAGTTCTGTAATTTTGAAATTGTTCCTCTCGTTACATGTCAGTATTTTGGTAAATCTTAGTTCTATGTCATTCTTAAGAGAAAATGATAATATTTTTTTATTTATTTCCTTTTCATTAGAAAGTATGCATCCTAAGCTTTCCATAGAGTTTTAAATCAAGATTTTTGGAGGCTATATCATTAGTTGAGTTTTGAAGTTGACAGGGTGTTTGTCAGTGACAATCACTGTGGATTTGCCGGAACGAGGCCACTGTGGGCTATCAATGACAGAATGGCCTAATAAAGGCCTAAAACTTGCCGTGGCTCGCTGGTGCGAAGCCACGGCAAGTGTACAATTCTGTAACTTAAAAATAACATATTTTGAAAGAATCAGAGAGAGGGTTTGAGAGAAATTGAAGAGAAGTGATGTTGCTTTGTTAGGGTTTGAATTTTTGGAGGTCTTAAAGCCTATTTCGTCTAATTTATACCCTTTCTCTATTTGATTTTCTTAAAGCCTATTTCGTCTAATTTATACCCTTTCTCTATTTGATTTTCATATTAGGTTTGGAGAATTTGGGGTTTTTAATGAAATCTGAATTGGAGTAGTTTATGATGGCTTCTTCTACTTTAAACCACTCTTATAAACTTAATGAAAGGTTTGAAAGGTTTAGTTTAGTTAGAATTGGAGTTTTTGTTAATTAAAGTTTGTATAAGCTAGGGCTTATGAAGAAGCTCTACGAATATGGTTGTTTGAGGACAACTGTTGGTTTGAACAAACTCCATGAGGTTCAATCAAGATAATGATTAGTTTAATTAGTGGAAATTTGAGGGTTATGTGTAATTGTGATTTAGAAGTGAATTTGGCTAAGTTTTGGCATGGTGGGTGTTTTATGATGGTTGCGATGATTAGGATATATTATTGGAAGTATGAATTGAAGTTTCAATGATTGAAAATCTCACATAGGCCAAAGTTTAGAAAATAGATACTTTAGATTGAAACATTCTAAATTGTGGATATGTTGAGGTGATTAGGTGAAATGAGGATGATGGATAATGTTTGGCATGATATAAGTTATGTTAACTTAATCAAGCTTATGAAATGTACTTTTATTACCTAAAGCACCGATTGGGCTTTAGAGGGAACTAAGTCCTTAAGTGGTTTCAAGTCTGACTTGGTTAAATTGTTAATCATGTGTATTATATTATTACTTGTAGACGATGGTCATTGATCTTGGGCACGGAGGCGTATCATTGTGGAAATTCTTTCTTAGCTCCAATAAATAACCCCTTTCCACTTAATCTACATATTTGAGTCTTGTTAATAGAGGTTTGTGAACCTATTTTGACATAGTTTGACCCCGATCATGAAATTGATTAAAAAAGTAATATTTTGATATTGAAATTGTCTTGTAGGAAGCTTATGATCAAATGGAATAAAGTATGTGAAATAAATTTGAAATGATATGTTTTCCATAATTATATAATACGTCAAGTTTAGTGGAGAAGTGATTAGAAATTCATTGGTTATATATGGTGGTTGAGTATCGATTTATGTGAAATGAATATGGGAAAGTATTTGCTTTATGTGGATGTATAATTATGCCATAGTGAAACTGTATGGTGACTAGAATGTCACCAATTATATGTTGTGGATGATTGATGTTTGAGTTAGTCATTACATTAGCATATTGGATCCATGAAATACCATCATGTAATATCCTGGGTCTTAATCTGGGAAATTACAATCAATTGACGGTGATTAAGCGATGAATAAAGGTTTATTGAGGTGCTTAGTGGTTAGTGAATTAATGTTGAAGAATATGTATGATAATGAGAAAATTATCTTAAGTACTTTAATTACTCATAAGGGGGTTGAGATTATATGATTTATGGATAAATTATACTTTGTTAATTGAGGTAAAGAGGATTTGTAGTAGTTGAATTATTTTAGGATTAATGATGGAAGGTATTGTGGCTTGAGGTATAGAAATTGATTAAAAATATCAATTATATTTATAATGAGTATTATTAGGTGGATTTAGGAGTAGAACAAAATTATAGGTAAACTGTGGTATGGAGCATCTCTTTGATGCCTTCGCCATGGTGAACCTACTGGCAAACTACACGAAAGAAGCACAATGCTTTTGGACTCCTAGCTGTGGTGAATGCTGATAAATTTGTTTGAGGGAGTTTGAGAGAGGGTCGTGGGAGGGTGATGGAGGCTCTACTAGGGCTTTGGATTTTGGAGGTTCCTAGGGCTATGGAACAAAATTTGGGGTTTTTAGGGGTTTCGAATCTCAGCCTTGTTTTCTTGTTTCTCCTTGCTTCTACCTCATTTTTGAACCACTTTGAACTATCCTCATGGCTTACCTTGCTATGATCTACCTTGGAAAAGATTTTTGACTCTTTAAAGTTTGGATTTATAGGGTTTGAGTGAGAAATCCGAAAATGCAACTTTGTTTTGAGGTTTTATGGTTTTATTAAGCTTATATACACTAATGAATGATTTTCAATGCGTTGGGTTGTTGGATTTTGGACTTAGAATGAATTGTGAAGCTTCAAAGTTTTGAAACTCAGGGTTTGGGATGTGATTTTTTGAACTTCCAGCTTGTGTTGGGGTTTTGAAGTTCCAAATGGGTCTAATGGTGTTGGGAAATGATTTTAAAAGCTTCAATTAATTGGATTTTGGCCTAAACCAAACTTAACTCTCCAAAGTTTTGAAGTGTTAGGGTTTAAAGGGGAGATGTTATACAAAACATCCACTCGCCAGTATGTTTAAAATACAAATTACATAACCTTCCCAAATGATATATTTACCATAGTTTTCAAAATATGTCCAACCTCATAACCGATGCAATTTGATTAAATAATACCCCACATGACGGTTATATAATAAAGTATCAATTCAATTGCATAATTTCCAAATCAGTCTCAGGATAGTAATATACTATAGTTAGAAATCTCTTACAAATACTACAAACACATAAGCAAGTATAAGCAGCTACCTTATAGCTAGCACCACTCTCACAATAGAGCAGCTTCCCCCTTATTGGATTCAACATGATTGGATTTTACATAATCTTACATACAAACACTATCAACTATCTATCTAAAGACAACTTACCATTTGGAAATTTAATCCCTAAAATAACACTCTTAATTCACGGTTTACTAAGATCATGCAATTCAAGCCTAACCGTAAATTTCCTAACATCACCCATGTATTCATAATCCTCACTATACGTTGGTCCTCCATATCCCAATTCTTCTACACATTAACTCAATAAAAATCAAGCTTATATGGCATCCTTAAACCTCCAAATCATGTTCAACTCTAAATTTAGCCAAATTAACTTCCTCGGTATTACCGTTAGACTTAGACAAATCCCTAAAATCCATAAAACATAGATTTCCTTGATAAGATGAAGCTTATTTCTACCTTAAACAAGAGAAATCCTTCGATACGATCAAACTCATTCAAACTAAACCTTTTAATCCTATTGATCAACTTAGATAAGTCAAATGATAAACTAGAATTCATCATTGAACACATCATTTTTGGAAATCACCCCCAACCTCAAGATTTCAAGCTCAAATGAACCAAGAACAACATCTAGACCATTTTTCACCAATCTAGCTCCATAGATATATCACAAAGGGTCTTAGAAACCACTAGGGATTATCCAAAAGCAATAAAGATCAAGATCAAATTTGGGCTCCAAAGAATACCATAAAAAATCCATAAGGAAACAAGGGAAAATAGAGTAGAGATGGTTTAATAATGCTTACCTCTGAGATGGAAGCCTTGGGGAGCCTTAGAATCACCCAAAATACAAACTCTAGTAGAGGAAGCCGTGGTGAACCCCTCAGAACTTGTCTCCTAATTGGCTCATTTGCCGTGGGCTCGCCATGGCGCGCCTGAGGAGAACACCCTAGAATTTTCGCCCTTAATTAAGCACATAAATCTTAATTTTCATCCCAAATCAACCTCAATTCCCTTACATCATGATTCAAAATTTATTCTCATCCTATATATAGTTATTCTGATCCTCAAAAAACACCTCAAATTGCCATAAAATCACACAATTAATCCGATTCTATTATTAAAATCCTAAATAAAAAATTAAACCTTAATTAATTTCTCAGGATGTTACATTTGTCATGTTGAATTATCATGTTTTTATGTGTGATTTGAATGTGACTGATTGTTTCTAGAAATAACAATTTCGGTTAGGACATGGCGATCATTCTCAAACATAGGGCTAGGGTATGGCGATCCTTCCAAAACATAGGGCTAGGACATGGCGATCCTTCCCTATCAATGTGGGCTAGGGTATGGCGATCCTTCCAAAACATAGGGCTAGGACATGGCGATCCTTCCCTATCAATGTGGGCTAGGGCAGGGTGATCGGTCCCAAACATAGGACTAGGACATGGCAATCATTCCCTATCAATGTGGGTTAGGACATGGCAATTCTTCCCATACAAAGGGTTAGAACATGGCGATCCTTCCCTTATAAGGGATATGGACATGACGATCCACCCCTTAATGAGAAAGGGCATGGAGATCTTTCTCATCATTATGCTTGCTTGTGACAATACTGTATTGATTGTATTTGTTCATATTGAAATATACTTGATTTGCTTGTAAATGCAACTTGAGTTATTGAGGAATCCCTATTGCTAGTGAGATCTCTCCCCAAAATCTCACCCCTCCTCATATAAGCTCCAAAGTGATAATGTACATGGAAGTAAGGATGAAGAAGTTTTAAATTAGGACATATCTTCAATATCATGTTTTGAAGCTAATAGCATGAGCTAGTTGTTTTAATATGTACTAGCATAAACTTATATTGTATCTTAGATGCTATGTTTTGTATGCTACAAGTATACTATGCAAAGACTTTGTAATTTTATATAAGCATAAATGTATGTTTCTTTTGGAAGGTTTCATGTTTGTTCTATCTCTTATGAAATTAAGTAAAACTATTGCCTACTAAAAGCTCATAGTATAAGGGGTTACACCATCTTTCCAAATCCAATATATCATAGTTTCAAAACATGCCCAATCACAACTTATGTAATTTCATAAATAAAATCCCATAAGACAGTTATATACTCAAATAATCAGTTTAAATCTACTACTTTTCATATCATTTTAGTGTAATAATGAAATAGATTTAAAAATATCTTACCAACCATGCGCACACATATAAAATAAATAGAAGCGGTTACCTTTGCAGCTGAACACTAATTACCACAATAGCGTAGCTTCCCCATGCTTAACTTAACACGACTCAAACTTTACAAAATCACACATACAAATGCAATCAACCATTAATCAAGAGCCCAAATACACTTTGGGAATTCAAATCCCTAACATAAATGATTCCTTTACATTTCCATCCAAACCCTACTCTTATCTCCTTTCTTTGTTCAGAACTTACTCCATATTTCACCATTGGCCAAAAACATGCAAACCTAACCTAACCACCAACTTCCCAACATTAACCATACACTCCTAAACCACAATATCCATTTTCAATCAACAAATTGCATTCCAATACTCCTACATATTAACTCAACCCGATTTAGCCTATAAAGCCATTCCAACTCACCAAAACCTAAACCACTTGCATTCTCAACCTTATGATCAAGTTAAAATCATCCATAATCATCAATAAGCTTATTAGAATCAATAGATCTTAATCAATTCCTTGAAATTTTGAATATCCCATAAACCCTAAGGTTGAAAGCTTCCAATGAGTTAAGAACAACTTATAATCCATTTTCCAAAACCTAAACCGATAGGAATGTTAAAAAGGGTCCTAGAAACAACTATAAATCACCCAAATACCATAAACCTTAAATTCATTTTCGGCCCTCTGAGAGCACCCACGAAAATCACCAAGAAAAACAAGAGAAAATGAAGGAGGAAGGGCTTACAGATGATTACTTAACAATAGGAAGCCTTAAGTTGCTCTAAAACCTCCCAAATAGCAAGCCCTAACAGAGAAATTTCCGTTCTCCCTCGCCTCTTCTCGGGTTTAAATTTTGAAACCCTAAAAATCTAACTTACACCTATTTATAGGTATTGGCAAAATCAAGGGTTCACCGTAGCGAACCTACCCAGTTCACTCTCTAATCACAACATACCGACTAATATAACTAACATTCTTAATCTAATCAAATTAGTCAAATATGTCCTTTATTTATGACTGGCAGGAGTAAGTTATTAACATCCTTGATATCTTGGTCAATTGATTTTATTTTAAAAGATTAAAGAAGTTAAACAAATTTCTTAATTATATATCAACAAGACGTATATCCCCGTGCGTTGCACGGGATTCTTGTGTTTACACAACAATATTGTTCCGCCTTCAATTGTGTGAATACATATTGTGAATAAAACTTGTTGAATGGAATGGATGCATGACAACTATATGGATTGTGTTTGGTGATTATATTAGAGTGACATATTGGATGTGTGCACTTATTCCGATACGTTAGCACGCTTTTGATGACATAGATGAAGTTGTTTATTCTTGGCTAGCAAGACGATGTCATTTTAGTTTTTTTTTTGGAATAATAATACCCCCTATATCTGCATAGTTGGAGTGAATCTTTAAGTGATCATTATAATTTGTAAACCAAATGTATCCTACAATATGTTAATAGTAAAAACTTTGATGCAACGAAAGGAAAATTGGTCATGCAAAGTAGTACTATTTAATATAAGGAATATTTTTTCATTTACCCCTTTGTTATTAGTGATATTGTTTTAATTGTTTTTCATTTACTTATGTAATATTGGTGATATTGATAATTGCTCATGATCTAATATTTAGAAAATAAAAATCATTTATGAATGCCTGAAATATAGATAATTATGAAAATAAATTAATTTTATGGTAACATTAATTTGATTGGTAGAGGGATATATAATTCCAATAGTTAAGGAATTTGTTCAATTTTTATCATTTACCTATAGAATCATATAAATATTTTTCCCTAACCAATCTCAGTGAAATAATATTATTAGTTTTAGTTGTTCATGAAATATTTCCAACATGATTTAAGTCACTTATTTGTTGCCTAAATAATTATCATTTTGAAAACTATAGTTTTCAATATTTACGTAAAAGGGGAATTTGGAGAGGTTGAATAAAGCGTTTGGAGGCGAAGGGGAAGGGGAAGAAGTCGCCAAGATAAATTGGAAGAGGTTGAAAGGGCATATTATACCTTTATTATGTCATTAATCTTTCATTATAATTATAATATAACGGAATTATAGGAGTTGATTGGTCTTTTTAGGAGCCTTTACCACAATAATTTAAAAGGCTGGATTGATTACATTTTTTAAATGGAAATTAATTAATTTTGAAAGAATTACATCATAATCACAATATTTTGAAAGATATATTGAATGGATAGAAGATCCTCTTCTAATAAGGAGTTTCTTGTTAATAAATATTCAATAACATGATATTTAAAATTGAATTGTGCTATTGAGTAGTTAAATTTATAAATAATAATTTTTTTTTTCAATTTGAAGATGTTGACCTTTTCCATTTTATATCAATAAAAAATTTGAGCAATGAATAAATTTTTATAAATTATAAATATATAAAAATCATTAGATAATTACAATCATATTATTAATCATCAATCCATATGATACAATTACATTTATAATTAAAAAATTTTTTATTGACCTTGATAAGACCATTAATTATATACAGGTCTCCAGATTTTATTTGATACCAATAAGGTCACTATTATCAATTAAAATTTATATCTAAAATTGAATTGTGTTATTGAGAAGTTAAATTTACAGATAAAAAAGAAGAAGTTAAATTTATAAATATTAATTTTTTGTATATGTTGATTTGAATGAATAGAATAGACTATAATAGTTTTATTTTCTCATGATATTATGTTATTATCTTTATAATCTTCTAAGAATACGTTATTACTATTTTGTTTTGCTTAGAACAAAATAGCGATAATTAAATTGTAATATTATTTCCCAATATTCGATACTTTTCAAAATCTAAATATAAAATTACTAAAATCACTATCACTAATCACGAATCCATCAAACATTAATTCTATTCCAATGCGAAATTAGCAATAGTAATAAAAGAAAGGATAGGCATCATTACATCTTATATTGTGCAAAGGAACCAATAAGTTATGATTTCACAAATATTAGCCTAAGAGAAATTTATATCACCGAATAAATTAAGGCTCAATAGACAATAGGGTTATTCATATTTGTATGGTTACTGAATTTCTTTTTGAAATCAATAAAAAACATAATCCAAAGAATTCAAAAAGAACAAACTCAAACTAAGAGAAGGATATCGAAAGAAGATTTCACGAAAGAAAACAAAAGAAGGAATAAAAAGAGATTTATTTATATAAAATATAAACATTGATGACATTAATTTGCATTACTGCGAAAAAAATAGAAAAGAAAAAAGAAGGATTATAGAAAAAGAAGAATAAATCCTTAGCCACACAAATCTTCATATCCGTCTACATCGTCCTCTTCCTTTCCTTCTTATACAACCCCATTTCTTCCCCGAAGGTAGTAGTTCTCCTGAATTTGATAAGACCTCAAAGTTTGCAAAACGGCAAACTTTGCCCTCTTCTGGAAAGGACATATAGCGATTAATCAAATTCTTTTGAATCACAAATGCCTCAATTTTATATCACTGAAAAAGGGAAATTAAACTATAATTAGTAAATTATATTTGAGAGGTGAACTACAACTTAGTTTGCGAAATAACTAAATTTTTTCAAAGAAATATAACTATACTGATTGCTCTAAAATAATTACAAACCTTTTCATCAACCAAAATCATGCCTATCTTCCATATCAAATGCGGGGAGCTTTTCTCCGAACAATCCACTTTCTAAGCACACAGGCAACAATCACCTATGTATCTGTGTCATCATTGACATCAATCCCCAATCATATCATGACGAGTGTTAGACATTTTGACTTCAAATCAAGAATCAAGAATGGAGATTGAGAATTGAGAATTAGAATCAGAAATTAGCAAGGAAGAAGCCAAGGGAATGGGATTTGATAGATTTTGAGTGCACAAATATATATAACCAACACCATGAAGGAAGCAGCCAAGGGAAGGGGAATGGATTCCGCCATTGAGAAAGGGAAGCATTTATCTGCAAGAAGAGTTGGAAAGGGTTGGCTGGAACGTTCAGAAGAGAAAGGGAAAACGGAAAGAAGAATTAGAAGAGATTAAAGGATAATCATTATGACTGGCTTGATTACATGCACTAATTATTAATTTTAATTCTTCATCAAAAATTAACATTAGCAATCTCACATGAATGTTAGCTACCTCACCATAAACTAATAAAATGAAAGGCAATAAAGCAAATTAAGACCATTATTAACCTTATTTAATAACATTATTAACATTAGCAATCATCTCCTATTCCCCCAAATCAAATAAATGTGGGATTAATAACATTATTTAATTTTAAAAAGTAACGGCTGGAATGGAAACAAATATATGATTAATAACATATTCTCCAGAATATTAGCATTAATTTTGGTCAGCATTAATTTTACGAGGATTAACAGTTAACATATTTTAAAAAAACTTAACGTCATCCAAGGCATTTGTTGGCATTTGTTAACGGAATCTATATTCCTCTAAACGTCGTCTCTACGACATTTAGAGGATATATGATTTTGATTGGTTTAGATTATACATTAGATTATAAGTTAAACAAATTTGTTTTAAAAAAAATCAACATAAATACTTTATATAATTTTATTTAGTTTATCTTAATTTCCCCAATAGGGCAGATGGCCCTTATATTAAGGATAAGATGCACTACATGTTTTGAGAATGCTAATTATATTAATTAGTTTAGCTATCACACTCAAATTATATCAAAGTAGGTAAGTATATCATATATTTAAAAAAGGATAGTGATTTTTTTATGGGTTAAAGGTTATTTTTGCCCCGGAAGTTTTCTCAGATGAGCTATGGGCAATGTTGCCCCAAAAGTTTAAAAACAGGAGTAATGTTACCCCTCCATTAACATACCTAATGGTCAACAATTTGTTGACCAAACTAACCAAACTATGCTGAGGCGGAGCGCCTATATATCATCCACTTCATCCTTCTTGTGTTAAGGTGCAAATTTGCCTTGAAAGTTTTCGCTCATGAGTTATTTTGCCCCGGAAGTTTTTTGGGTTTAAAATTGTCTCAGAAGTTTCAAAGCGTCACAATTTTTCCCTTTACCATTAAAATATTAACAACTAATGTCACTTTTTTAAAATATCAAGCCGGGCAAATTTACACTTTAACCCTTAATTTTTTTTAAAAAACTCTACTTTCACCCACCTCTTCCCGACACTCCTCCCTCTTCCTCAAACCTTTCCATCATCAACCCTCTTCCCTTATTCTCAACCATCAACCTTCATCACCACAATGGAAGACTCATACCGCCGGCCCTCAGCCTTCAACCTCCATCACCAAAAAGACTTGGATCTATACTTCAGTCCATCACCACCATGGAAGACTGCTCTCGTTCGAGTTCCGTCACCACCTTAGAGGATGACGACCCCGATATGCAACTCATTTGTGCTCTTTCCTTGATCCCACGGTGCTCACTAGGATTCCTCTTGGCCTCCTCGCTAAGCTTTTAGACATGCAACTCAGATCTGATATGAGTTCGATCATGTCGCAGTAAACGGTGCTCTACAATAGCGTCGCATCCTTCACGGCAATCGTCGTTAAAAAATTGACTTTGACCGTTAAAATTTTAATGATAAAGGGCAAAATTGCTATGTTTTGAAACTTTCGGGGCATTTTTGAACGCAAAAACTTCTAGGGTAAAATAGCTCATGAGCGAAAACTTCTTAGGCAAATTTGCACCTTAACCCAAGAAGGATGAGGTGGATGACAAATAGGCACGCCACCTTAGCATAGTTTGGTCAACAAATCTTTGACCATTAGGTATGTTAATGGAGCAGTAACTTTGCACCGATTTTTAAATTTCTGTGGCAACATTGCCCTTTTAAAGACTTTTAGACACCTATAGCTCCTCTGAGAAAACTTCCAAAGCAAAAATGCCTTTTAACCCTTTTTTATTTGACATGAGTCTTTTGGGAAATTCCAGATATATACTTATTGAATTTATCAATTCCAAATAGGTGATGCAATATAGGAAATGATATAATGGGGAGAAGGTAGGAATCTGGGATATCGAAATTTAGGGCAAAAGACCAAATTGCTCACTCTCGTTCTCTTTTGTCTTATTCTCTTTTATGTCTTCTCTAAATCTGTTACAAGATCAACAATTTTGCGCATTCACAATTTAGGCAGAAATTTGTTAAGTCTGGTAAATGAGCTTCAACAAATAAGTAAAGGTTTTCACCACTCTTGTAATAATTTTGTCCAAATTAGTAATGAGATTAACAAATTTACACAACCACAACTTAGATTGAAATTCGTTAATTTTTGTAACTGAGTTTCACTAAATGAGTAAATGTTTTCATCACCACTCTCTTAGTAGTTTTAACAAAATTAATAATGGGATTAACAACTCTGCACACTCACAATCTATGCTATAGTGAGGGAGAATGCGCACGACTTTTTCAAAACAGAAATCTGACAAAGGAAGGTGTCAAGAGAGATAAGAGAGTTAATAATGAAAGATAAGTGGCAAGTCTTCTCGGAACAAAAAGGAAAAGAAACTGGACAATAACCATTCGCGCAATGGTTTTAACCCTTTTACTAACAAGATTAACAAATTCGTACCTTAAAAAAAAAGGCAGTTTGATCTTTTGGCTCAAATATTAAAATCCCACATTCCTACCAAATCTATGGTATGTATTTTTGCTTATTCGGATAACTTTTATAGAATTTTGACATTTAGAAGGCAATTATTTGGGATTTCGCTTTTATTTGGTGGCTGTCTGGCCTCTGTGTGTGTGTGTATATATATATATATATATATTTTTTTTTTAAATGTTTTTAATCCTTCATTTGATACTATTGTTTTTTTGGCGGCTTTCCAAAATGAGGCCCTACTTCTCCCGCCCACGGTGCACACTGAACTGAACTGAAGAACCCAAAATCCATGGAATCGCAAGCCATCGATGAACCCTTACCCATGGAAGTTGAAGATCATCTTCCTCCTAAAGAGCCTCCTAAAATTCACCGCCTCGACCAGTCCGTCGTCAATCGAATCGCCGCCGGTGAAGTAATCCAGCGCCCTGTCTCCGCCGTTAAGGAGCTTATCGAGAATAGCATTGACGCCAACTCTTCCTCCATAAACGTCTCCATTAAGGACGGAGGCCTCAAACTCATCCAAGTCTCCGATGACGGCCATGGAATTCGAGTCCGTTGCTTAAACCCTTCTCTTTTCTCACGTGATTTTGGGATTTTCTAACTCTTTGAACTAGCAATCTCTGCTTGGTTTACTATGCCTAAATAGGAGTACACACATATGTTTTTAAAACTTAACTGTTGTTATTATACTGATGAATATTCCCTTTGTTCTGAATCAGTTAATTTTTTTTTTTTTTTTTTTTTTTTTTTTTTGTGAATAGCTTTGCAATGTGTTTCTGTTGTAAGAGGAACCAGATAATGGTGTGTCGGCCATGAATTCGAGTAGTCGGTTTTTTTTAACCCTTTTCTTTTCTTACGTGATTTTGGTATAATCAAACTCTTTGAACTAGCAATCTCTGCTCGGTTACTATGCCTGAATAGGAAATTTTTTTCTTTTTTCCTTTTAAAACTTAACTGTCCTAGGTATACTGATCAGTTTCTTGTGATTAATTTTGCGATGTGTTTCTGTAGTACGAGTATCCTGATAATGGTATGACGGGATTCAAGTTGGTTGTTTAACCTCTTGTCTTTTGTTACATGATTTTGGGATAATTAAACTCTTTGAACTAGCGATCTCTGCTCGTTTACTGTGCCTGAATAGGAATAAATATATACATATATATATATATTTTTCCTTAAACTTTACTGTCCTTGGTATACTGATAGATATTCCCCTTCTTTTGAATCAGTTTTTTGTGATTAATTTTGCAATGTGTTTCTGTAGCATGAAGACCTGAGCATATTGTGTGAGAGGCACACAACATCAAAGTTGTCTGCATTTGAGGATTTACGGTCCATCAAATCAATGGGATTTAGGGGAGAGGCTCTTGCAAGCATGACGTATGTTGGGCATGTCACAGTCACTACCATAACCAAAGGGCAGTTGCATGGTTACAGGTGAACAAAAGTTTAATATAAAGATATAAATAAGACCAATGTAGAAAATTCCTTAGTATTATGTTTTTCACTGGTTTGTGATTTGAAGACATTAAGGGTTTTGCTACCATAGCCAGTCTATTATGATATAAATATCTTTTCTGCTTTGATGATCCAACTGAAGTGTATGACTTTTTGTTGACTTGTGCTGAATTTTTGGTTCAGGGTGTCATATAGAGATGGTGTTATGGAGCATGAACCAAAGGCATGTGCTGCTGTAAAAGGAACCCAGATAATGGTATGAATAAGTCTTTTTGCTTTGCTGGCATGGAAGGAAAACAAGTTTTTTTTTTGGTTGCTGAAATAGTGCACAGTTTTCTAGCTTGCTCAGAACCATTTATAGAATTTAACTGACGACATTACTGAACAGAAATTTTTTTTTGAATACAAAGGTCAGTCTGATTAAACATATGGAATTCAATGTAATACAGCTGCATAATATATATGTATGTGAGGTTATATAAATATTTTGCTATTTATGAGTCTATACAGTTTTTCTTTTCACCTAGATTTGTTTACACATTTTTTGGCCAGAATTATTATTTCAAAAATGAAAGAAGAATTTATTCATGATAAGAATGATCACTGCAAAAAGCAAAAAGGTACAAAAACAAAGGACACGAGGTTCTTCCAAGCAAGAGGATGGACTTAAAAGAAAACATGCTAGCCTCTTGAATTGAAATGAGCTGTCCAATCCCGTTGAGGGAGCAATAGGAACTTCATGCAAACAAAGTATCTATCATATAAATTCTTTAACCTTGAGAATTTGCGCTGTTTTTGACAGTTTATGTTAACTATGTTTAGTTTGTATGTTTGCTACTTAAGACAGTCTCTGATCAGATGATTGGATAAAGTCTTGTAGAATAAGGTTTAATATTAGATAATACAATTGTTTGTTTGGTGATGCATGTCATTACACCAAATTAGATGAAAGCCATTTTGAAAAGAATACGCTTTAAAAAGAATATATGTATAAAAATTTTGTTATGTTATTGTTGAAGGAAATAATATATCTAAAGATTTGGTTACCGATAGAGCACAATGGCGTCGTGCGATCCATGTAGCCGACCCCACTTAGTGGGATAAGGCTTTGTTGTTGTTGTTGTTGTTATTGCTGAAGGAAATATTAGTCATTCTGTCATTCCAAAAACAAGAAAAGCAAAATTAAAACATAGGCCGCTAGATTGAGTGGTGGCCTGTCTTGATTTTGTATTAAGTTTCATTTTTTTAATATAGTTTCCTAGGTTGGGTTATTGAAGTTGATCTAGCCATTTTAATTTTTACAATTTTCCAATTTTTTTGAAAAAAAAATCTAAAATAACCTCTGAATTTTTTTTTCATAAAATATAAGTCCCTGTAAAATTACATTTTTCTTTGTAAAAAAAGGCTTTTGAATGCTATAATGGAATATTTTTTAAAAAGTAATTGCATACGGCCAAGCTTATTTGGGCAACATGACAACAAATTCGGGCAGCGTAGATGAAGATATTGAGTTGAATGTGTAGTCATATAAGAAAATACTCCCTTTGGTTATAAGTATAAGATCAAGTTGACTTGTTGAGATTAAGGAAGCCAAATGGACCACATCATTTCTTATATGTTAGTTTATAAGTAAAATATATAAGTTTTTAACTTTTAAGAAAATATTATAATTATAAATATTTTAAAGTGGTTTATTTTGCAACATTAATCTCTTCAAAAAAGTCAATTTAATCCTATATTTTTAACCGGAGGGAGTATAAGGTTTGTAAGGACCATGTATGAGTAAGAGTTGGCGTGGGATCTATTGAGGAGAGATTGATAGAAAATTGGTTGGGATATGTCCAAACAATGCCAAAGAAGGCATTGGTGAGAAGGATTTAATATATAGTTTTGAGTCATTCGATGAGAGGTAGAGGATGACCCAGAAGAACCCCTAATCTTTAGTCAACGGTGTATTTAAAGAGCTGACCTCACCTAATGTAATTAAGTTTGTTTTTGTTGTTTGTTTTGGCAATGTTTGACTTGGCCTTGTCAATCTTTTCTTGTTCTCCCTTTTCTTTTACATCTGTCTAATGGGGTATTAGGAAGGATAAATGATGGGATATCACGAAGGATTTATTTTATGTTGGAGCAATTTGTTGTTATTACTTAATTTTTTTCATTTAGTTTTTTAATTCATTTTTTAACTTGAAGTTTAAGTTAGGTTTTATTTTATTTTATTTTATTTGGGTTTAAGTTACTATTACTATTCCTGTTACAATGAAATAGCCTTTGGGTTATTCTTGTTGAAGACTTCTTTGATAAATTGAATATTGATATTAGCTATTTGCCATCTACTCTCTTCCCCTTTCGTCCCTTTCTCCCACTTTTCTCCTTTTCCTCCCCTTTGTCATGCACCATTCTTTTTCTTTGCTCACCTCTCCTTTATTTCTTCTTTATTTTACTCTTTTGTTTATTCTTGCCATTGGTCCTATATTATTTATATAGAAAAATCTAATCTGGTCTAATCCTTCTCAAAAAGCTTGATTTAGTAGCGGTTTGGTGATAAATTGGAATATATTGCTTTACTTTATACTATCACCTTAGTAAAGTATGCCATATGGGTACCTTGAAGACTTTCTTGTATGGAGGAATTTAGATGACTGATTCAGATCAAACCACTCGTTTCGCCTCTTTATTTTTTTCTTCAACAATGTCTATGAACGCTGATACATCTTCAATCTACTGTTGAAAGATGTCATATAAGAGAAGAAGATCAGCAAATTGGTCTGAGGCTCTCCTTGCCTTTTGTAAAGGCCCCCATTTCTTTTGTCATCCTTTACTTGCTAATCGTCTAATCTTACATATTATTGGCTTTATTCTTCTCCATAACTAAATTTTCTTCAGAAAATATTCTCTGAATACGCAATTGGACTTACTTTTCTGTGAGTTGAAATTCTTGTCATTTTGTGTTAAGGTTGAGAACTTATTCTATAATATGGCTGCAAGGAGGAAGACATTACAAAATTCTGCAGATGACTATCCAAAGATTGTAGACTTGATCAGCCGTTTTGCCATCCATCACATAAATGTTGGTTTCTCTTGCAGAAAGGTCTGTGTCTTGAGTGTAAACCTGCTCTCCGCATTGTTTAGTCACATATTTTGTTCTTGACATTAATTTTTTTTTTTTATAACTTGCCTCTTGTTGCATTCAGCATGGAGCTATGAGAGCTGATGTTCACACAGTTGCTACATCATCAAGGCTTGATGCTATTGGATCTGTTTATGGCGTTTCAGTTGCTCGCAATTTGATGGAAATTGAATCTTCAAATGATGATCCATCTAGTTCACCTTATGAGATGCACGGTTTCATCTCTAATGCAGATTATGCTGCCAAGAAGATCACAATGGTTCTTTTCATCAATGGTATGTCTTTTGTGTTTGTGAGATTAATATGTAATTATATATTTAGCTTTCTCAGTGTCTTTCGCTCTTAGGATGACACTTTAATATTGTAGAAATTCATGGGAAAGGCAGCAGCGAATCTTACCACTCAAATCCCAACAAAATATAATGATCAGACTTAAAGCTAGCCGTAAAATATTTGAAGACTCCTTTTATCTTGGACTTCTATTTTAGCAAATGTTTTGTTCCTGCAAAAAACAAAAAAGGTTTGTCCTCATCAAAAGTGTGGGGAAGAAAGAAATGGCCGTCATGTAATTAAAATTGATGCAACCACACTTTTTTTTTTTTGGGGGGGGGGGGGGGGGGGCTTAAATAGAAGCGGCCAATTTATTAACTTACAAGATTTTCCTAAATTCTTTATCTGTTAGTATTTTCTTGACCAGTTACATTGGTTTTGGGATGCTGAACATTGTTATGACATTGTGCAGTTCTTCTGATGTTAAGTGTTTTTCTCTTGGGTGCTTTTTTCATAGCACTGCCAAAGAAGTGGATTTAATTGATATACACAGTGATTGGACAGAGAGCTCTATTTTTCCCCCCAAAAATTATTCCATGCTTTGAAAGGATATCTTATCATTTACATGGGAAATCTATTTTCTTTTATCTTCAGCTTCATTTTGTCAAAAAAGGTATACAGGCTCTCATGAAAATTTTCATGTTCCTCAGATCGATTGGTTGAGTGTTCTGCATTGAAGAGGGCAATTGAAGTTGTTTATTCAGCAACATTGCCCAAAGCTTCTAAACCGTTTGTATACATGACAATTGTTGTACCTCCTGAGAATGTTGATGTAAATGTGCATCCAACAAAGAGAGAGGTAAATAACGTACATTTAATTTAAAAACTCATGTCAGCATTTCTTTATAAATTCTTTTCTGACCATAATTACTATTTGGCAAAAATTGGTTAGAAAGAGTTAGAGAATTTGTATTTCTTTAATAAATGTTTTAATATTTTATGAGTGTTGGTGAGGACTACATTTATAGGCCAAAGTAAAGCACAAGTTTCCAAGAAAGTTGCTATTACTAAAAGGGATGTACAACAACAAAATTTCCTTAAGAAGTTTTTTTTAACTGCATACCTTCATGAGTGTTAGCTCTAATTTTGACCTTAGCTTGTTTCAAGCTATTATTGACTGCCTCTTATGCTCGCTGGTAACTGGGCCATAACAAAGGTAGACAAGATAACCTGAATTTGATTCTCTGTCAATGGGAGATTTAGCCCAATCAGCATTTAGAAACACCCACCTCTATGCATTTTTTGGTGCTTTTCTTGGGAAGCAACCTTTTTCTTAGTGTCATTTGTTAATATCAGAGATCTTGATTTATTGCTTCTACATGCTATTCAATAGGGTAATTCATGAACTAGCTAGGGACACTCAATGCAAAGCTAGTATCAGGTTGAGTATGGAAAAATGTATTCATTTTCCCACTAATCTTTGATGCATCACTTTAGCAACTTAACAAGAATCTTCCGTCATCATTATTTTATTCAAGGGATCCATCATACCAATTTCTATTTGTAAGTTGATGGTGTATTTTCATTACATATAAAGATTCTTTGGATGGATTGAGCCACTTCCATAATTGAAAAGTATTTTAAGGCTTCTAAGTATTTAATCTCAAACTACTTAGGGTTTCAGTGGGATCATGGGAATGGTAATCCAGACCCCATTACTAGGGTGTGTTTTATTGTTCTCTTGCATGGTACAAAGGAGGATTAACATAGCAATCCTGATTGAGCAGTTTTTTTTAGCAATACCTATCCATACGAAGGGACCTATGAATGGTGATTACTACCCTTCAAAATGACTTCTTTGTGCTGTTTGTCAAATTTAGAAACTTAAGATTTAGAAGAAAAGAAAATAAATGGATGATGCTCCAATAAATGGATGATTTCATTTGTAAGTTCTTTCTCGTCAAAGGCAATTTTTTTTTTGGGCATGCAGGTAAGCCTTTTAAACCAGGAAGTTATCATTGAGAAGATACAAACATTGGTTGAATCAAGATTGAGAAGCTCAAACGATGCGCGAGCATTTCAAGAAGAGGTATGTCTTAGGGCACAGAACTCCAGGTTTCAGACACTTCTTGGAATATCAGTAATATCTGTTTTTTTTTTTGTATGCGTGATGAGTGGTAATTGCTTCTTTGAGCTGTGCGGGAATAGATTCTTGCAAATATCAATACCTTTTACCATTATGTAGTGATGTGTTTTCACTAATGTTTTGAGTGGCATGGTTACTTGTGCTTGCTTACTGGGATTGGAAACTTGATAATTTGCTAGAGATTATTTTCATGTCAAAATTTTCAAGTACTATTCATTTGTTATTCCTTTTTCATCGTTTTATATTTACATTCAAAGAGGCTCAATAATTTTGTGGAGCATTCTCTTTACCAATGCTCGTTTGGTAAAAGGATTCACATAAGATTGTAGGATCAATTGCAGTTCATTCTATTTGGTCCTGCTTTATTTCACAAAATGATTTGGGGCTAGTTTATGTTTCTTCTATTTTAGAAGTGAAGCTTGAAGTTGGTAAAAGGATTCACATAAGAGTGTAGGATTAATTGCTGTTCATTCTATTTGGTCTTGCTTTATTTCAGAAAACGATAAGGGGCTAGTTTATGTTTCTTTTAACTGCATCATTTTTAAGAGTTTAATGTTATAATTTTTGTTGCTAAAAGTTTCTTCCAGTTCTTAAATTATGTGTGAACTTTTTTATTTCCTTTGTTGCATCCATCATTTTAAAACCTTTATTGCACATCTAGAAGTGTACGATTCACGCGAATCACTAATTAAAGTCCATTAATTGAAACTTACATTTTTCTCCTTGGGGTTACTAATCATATGATAACTTCCCGATTTTTGGTTTGTCTTAGGTAAATCATAACTAATTATGGAAAAATCAAAAGGCTAAAGGAATACTTTTGGTCCTTTATGTTTGCATCAAATTGACTTTTAGTCTTTTAAGCAGTGTACAAAAAACCGGACCGAGTGGTCGGACTGCGAATCGCCCACAAACCCGGTCCGAGTGAGGCATAAACTCGGGAGGGCAATTGAACCAGTGGAGGACTGGTTCAACCTGTCCAAAACTGGGCGACCCGGTCAAAACCGGGAGGTTGAACCGGTTTTATGTTTTTTTTTTGAAATTTGATTTTTTTTGTTATAATTCACCTAATTACCAACTTTCACTTCACTTAATTTTAGAAACCAATACAACAACAACAAAGCCTTATCCCACTAAGTGGGGTCGGCTACATGGATCGCACGACGCCATTGTGCTCTATCGGTAACCAAATCTTTAGATATATTATTTATTAAAAGATCGCGCTCTACAACTTCATTAAGTGTAAGCCTCGGTCTCCCTCTTCCTCTCTTAATCGGACTCCAGACTATTTGATCTACCCTCCTCACTGGCGCATCTAATGGCCTCCTTTGTACATGTCCAAACCACCTCAAACAATTTTCTACCATTTTCTCACTGATAGGTGCCACTCCAACTCGTTCGCGTATATGATCATTCCGAATCTTATCATTTCTATACTTGCATATGTTTAATATTTAATTGTTATTGCTTTTAATATTTGTATTTTAGTCTGTGGATTGTAGAATAATATTTATTTTCACGTACAATCAACTAATATTTTATATTTTTTCCTCTATAGAAACATTAAAATATTCATATTTGATGAATCATGCATACTTATCTACATTTACATTTTGATATTAGTGATTATTGATATTGATATTAATATCAATAAAATTTTATTATTTTAATATAACCGGTCTGACCTCGATCCGACCATTAACCCTTGAACCAATGCCTTGTTCGGTTTGATGTCCGATCCGGTTTTTTAAACCTTGCTTTTATGTTTGAAAAGTGTACATTTAGTCCTTTTTGGTTAACGGGGTTAGTACGGAATATTCCAACTCAAGAAATGTAACTAACGATTCTATAGTTAACTGTTGATAAAAAATGGATTAAATTTAAAATGATTAAACTAAATAATTAAAAGTTAATTGTATTTTCCCAACATTGAACTGCAAAATCTCCATTTAAATTTGTTGAATTAGAATATTCCGTTCACCAAAACTGACGGTGTTAAGAAAAAAGGATTAAAAGTGCACTTTTCAAATTTAAGAGACCAAAACTCGACCTAACGCACACATAAAAGACCAAAAGCATACTTTAGCCAAATCCAAATGGAGCAATTGAAGTCTCTAATTAAAGCCCTTATTATTCTTTATGGTGGCAACATATAATCTGGTTCAGATACATGCTCAGTATTTCCATAAATTTCTCGAGGTATTTTCACCCTTAATACCTCTTTTCAGCCTTAAAAAATAATTTAGAAACTTTCTTCCTCTTTTTTTCTAATTTGTATAATTTTCCTGAATTTTTGGGTAAATTTTCCATACTTACTCTAATATCCTAAACTTTCAGTGAAATAACCTACCACTCATGCAATTATCTCTAGATCTCTTGAGGGTTTTAAAATAATTATAAGCGTTTTGAAGTTCCTAGATCACTTTCCAATTCTTGATAGTAGATACTACTATACAATTTCTTAGTATCCGGAACACTTTTCATCTTGTTTTTCTGACTTGGCCTTTCTTCCTCCACATGAGTCTCGATTTCCTTTCATTTTGTCCCTTGAAACATTTCTATCCTTTCAGGTCAATTCTTGGACTCCTTGTCTGCTCTTAGAAGCCTGTTTACCCAATTAATGCTGTTTACACACACACACACACACACACACACAACCCACACTTTGAGGGAGAGGGAGAGGGAGAGGGAGAGGGAGAGGGAGAGAGCTAAGCCATGCAATTCATTCACAATATAGTCTGCCCATGCAATAGTGTAAATGTATCTACATATGGGCTTAGGGACTTGAACAGCTAATACCTCCATGACTACTAAGCCTTAAAAGATAACTACTGGACCAATTATTCTGTTATTATTATTACTATCAGTGTAACTCATGAAATTCAATTTTATTCTCTTTTGTGACAGACAGCTAGACCATCCCCTTCGTGTTATGTGAAACCATGCGAGGAGGCCAACCTGAGCCCCTTGGTGTTAGGTATTATGGAATTGCTTTTCCTTATCTTGTTGCATATTCTTTTTGTTTTGGTCCCTTAATATTCTTCATTAATATATGATATTTGTTTATTAATCACAGGTTCAAAATCACAGAAAATTCCAGTACAGAAAATGGTTAGAACAGATTCAACATATCCTTACGGAAGATTGCATGCTTACATGGAAACCCAATCAAGTGGACATCTTGACAAGAGTGCTAGCTTGACTGAAGTGAGGTGATTTTTATTTGCTTCCTGTACATTGTTCTGCTTATCAAGATAATCTAAACTTATCAAATTAATTTATTTTGACAGTATTAATGAAGCCTTTTGTTCAGTGTTGAAAATCCTTTGTACTTATTGGGTTTGATTTGTTACAAGAAACAACTTCGTCTAATGGTCTGATCTTATTAGCTCCTTTATTTACTCAAATGTGTTAAATGTTAATTTTTTTAATTACTGATTTGTACATTCACCTCTCACCATCAATAGGACGGGCATTCAGAGACCTTATACTCTGAAATTCTTCTCATCATCAAAGCCTACTATGTTTAAATGACCACATCTGTTGGTGTTTAGCTTGCAAAAAAGAACTCCCTCTGGTACTAAAGTAGGACCTATTTACCTAATTTGATTTGATTAAAGATGTTAGTTAAGTTAGTTAATTTGGTATGTTATTCTAAAACACCCTAATAATCTTCCTTAATTCCCTTCCTTACTTAATTATTGTTGAAAGAGCATCAATAAGGATTATTTAGGAAAAACTTGACAAAAATTAGAAATAGGTTTTACATTTAGGCCTAAAATTAACTCCCCAATTAGGTCCTACATTTAGAACCAGAGGGAGTATTTCACCGGTTAAAATAAGAAAACTAAGTGTTGGAGTTTAGTATGAGAAAAATTATACTTAGTGTTAATTATGAGAATACTCAAAACCAAGACTCTTAGCGAAGTGAGGAGAGGAAGATGAATTGTAAATTTTCAGATTATTGAGAGTTTGGGTTCTCATTGAATAAATGGATAAGGCCTTACCTAAATTGGGTTTCAGGAATTCATTATAAATTATACTGTACATAATGATGATTTCAACTCCCACTAAATCGGCAACTGCAATATTAACTAATAAACTAATTTAAATGGACAGATACAAGGGGGTAAAAATCAGAAAATCTTTAAAAAAAAATTTGAATATTTAAGGGCTCACCCTCAAGCTGGTTTGTATATGTTGAAATAATCAGTTATTTGAATTTAACTGTATACATATCCCTAGTTAAGTTGTCAACCACTTAGCTTTGGGTTGGACAATGGGCCAATTCAATGGCACCAGCTTCTGACTTTTTTTTTTTTTTAATAAAGTGGTCACCAATGTTAATTCCTTATGTGGCTATGATGCACACATTAATGGTGGCTATGTTGTCAAAAAGAATCCTCATGGTTCCTTGTACACTGATTCTCTGTTGCCCGAGAAGTCTTTTTTTATTAGGCTCCATCACAAACGCCTTGTGCAGTGGCCTTAGGCTCTGTTTGTGCACTTTTACCGAAGAATACTCTGTTTCTGCACTGCCCTTGGTTTGTTTGTGTTTTTTTTCCCCTCTCCTATAGGTTTTATGAGGTTACCGTGCATGAATGTGTATTAGACTAGGTAGACCTTCAATCATTAACTGAGCACCCAATCTGTACCCATGTAAATCTGAAGACTCCTAGTTGCCACCTTTTTGAATTTTGAAACACATAGTTGCTAGGGATCATTTTCAAATAATTGAAGAATTCAGTGAATTGGTTCCAAGTGTTCATGATTTCACTTGTTCATAAATTAGCTCATCTCTCACTAGAATGATGACATCAATTCTAACATATGTGGTGAATTTTGATTCAACTCTACCAATTTTCTTTGATCCTTTCAAAATTTTGTAATTAGTTTGTATGCTATATTTGGATGCTAGAATTATGTAGTCTTTCGATAATTCTGTAATAGATTAAATCGTATGAAGTGCTTCGTTCTTAAATAAATGAGTTGCAGTATCCCTTGTCAGGTCCTCAGTTAGACAAAGAAGGCGTCCAAATGATTGTTCAGTGAACATCAGTGCTCATGAGCTTCTTGATGAGATCAATAGCAACTGTCACTCTGGTATTAATCTTTCATGACTCAGTCTCTGATGATTTATTCTCACAAGGTTCACTGATTTGATAAACATTCTTTGAAGGTTTGCTTGATGTTGCAAGGCATTGCACGTATATTGGAATGGTAGATGATGTTTTTGCATTGGTTCAACATAACACTCATCTTTATCTAGCCAATGTAGTAAACCTGAGGTAGATATTCTGGTTTATGCTTAGAAGTTATCTTTTTTTTTTTGGTCGAAATGCTTAGAAGTTATCAATGCTACGCGTTCTACAATTTTTTTTTTTGTTTTTTGTTTTTTTGTTTCTAACTTTGGTATTACTACATTTTCAGCAAAGAGCTTATGTATCAGCAAGTTTTGAGTCGGCTTGAACATTTCAATGCTATACAACTAAGTGATCCAGCCCCCTTGAAAGACCTGATTATACTGGCACTGGAGGAAGATGATTTAGATTCAGAATCCACTGAGAATGATGACTTGAAAAAAAAAATTGCCGAAGTAATTTCCCTGCTTTGAATTAAGCTTATATAATGAATATTAGAAATTGCTTCTTCTGTTATATCATTATGAGCATATTGCTTAATTCATTGTGAGAAGCTATTTATAGCAAGAACCTATTCCCTTTCCTCTGTAAACCCCCCCCCCCCCCCAAAAAAAAAAAAAAAATCTACGTATGAAGGAGTTGAATTCAAACAGAATAAACGGTGGCCCCTTTTGTTTGAAAGCTTGAAAACATATTTCTCCATAAAACTATCTATGCTCGACCATTGAAGAATAAAACCATTTCATTCTGTCTTTTTTAAATGAATAAAGTTCTTTGTTTATTAATGAGAAGAGAATATAAAAAAGACAAAAGTGGAGAATAAGCCACAGTAATTTTTCCTTGAAACTTTGTAGCACATGTTGCAGAAAAACAGATGATGAGGTTTGCAGTATTTCGGAGTTGAGTGTAATACTTTGATCTAAATCTTGTTGAAAAAGAAATGCATAGATATGTAAGGGAGGAAAAGAGACAAATCTCCTAATCAATTTCGAACAAGTAGCATTGATCAATGTGGAATAAAGTGTACTTTAGTTATGTTTCCAGCCTTTTGCTTATTTCTTCCTAGTTCCACTATGGGTTGATGTGTCTATCTGGTCGATGGATTCCATATATTGACCCATATTCTGAATGAAGTAATTTTACCATTTTAAGATTTCCTTTTAAGTCTTTCTCAAGAAATGAGTGACAGCATATCTACTTTTGTCAACATAGTTTGTTTAAATGTTGTAATCCAGAAGTTCTATAAGTTTGAGATTCAATCTTCATTTGTTTGGTTTCCCAACTTAAGGTATCTCCAACTAAAATCATCATTATTGTTCTGCTTTTTTAATTTTTACGAATACTCAAGTGCTCTTGCTTTCTAAATTTTTAAAACTTTCTAACGTATGAAATGATTGATATGACTTACCAAAAATAAGTCAGCTTCCTTGAGAAGTGGCCAAATGTCCCCTTTCAGTTCCTGCAGTATTGAATCTTGTCATGTGAGTATATGTGCTTTTTAGATGTAACTTGGCTTGCTTGTTTCACTGAATTCTTTTGGTTATCCTTGATTTTGAGCTGTGGTCTAATTCATGAAATCTTATTTTGTGCATCACTGTGTGAGAATATTGTAATTATCAATGCGTAAATGTCTCAAAAATTGATGTTTTATAACTTTTTTTTTCTCATACCTTTGGCGTGCATTTCTTTTACTCTTTTTCCAGATGAACACAGATTTACTGAAACAGAAAGCTGGCATACTGGAGTATCATTTCTGCATTCATATAGACAAACTTGGAAATTTATCAAGACTTCCTGTGATACTTGATCAGTATACTCCTGATATGGATCGCATCCCGGAATTTGTGCTAAGTTTGGGAAATGATGTTAGTGATACTTTTATGCTTCCCATGCTCTTCTGATCTGATGTTCTTCACATAAGCTTTGATTTCTATTTCTGATTTGTATGTCTGGCTCGTCAGAAGTAGAATGTTGGTTTTCAACTAACTAATATGGACGCTTAACATTAGTTCAGGGCATGATGCAGACACGTTTTATAACATGACCTTGAACTGTCTGTTTCATAGATCAATCATTACATCGTCAGCTATACTGTTTTGCCTTAGTTTAGTTAATACACTAAAGATGAAAATCATTTAGCCTTAGTTTAGTTAATACACTAAAGATGAAAATCACTTAGGCTATCATATATGTCCAATACAATGATTCAGTTTTGTTCATTTTGATTAGGCTTTCCTAACAGAAACATCTCTTTCCTATTTCTCTTCCTCCCCTCTCAGCCCGCCATTTTTTTTTTAAAGGACTCAGTTTGAGGACCTAGTTATGGATAGAGGCAAGTAATGAATGCGCTCATAGAAGTTCTTGTGGGAACTATCATTGATAGGAGATAGGAAGGATGGACATCAAGCTTATGTTTGCCCGAGCTTATAGGCTGGGCCATGACCATCTGAGCCATAACTTGTGACGATATGCATGTTGGCCGTAAAATAACCATGATTGCTTAATATTGCTCCTTTTTTTTATGCTTTTTAAACACTGTAGAATGTAATGTCCTTTTGTTGATAAGCAGGTTGATTGGGGTGTTGAAAAGAATTGCTTACAAACAATTGCAGCCTCTTTAGGAAATTTCTATGCAATGCACCCGCCCATGTTGCCCAACCCTTCTGGTGATGGATTGCGGTTTTACAAGAAGAGAAAATCAAGTTGTGCTGAACAAAACTCTTGCAACACTAATGGTATGAATTGTATTTGTATTTAAAATAGTTTTACTTTCAAGATTGATTGAAAATTCCTGAAGCTAGTTGACATGGATGCTTCTTTATTTGTATCAATTTTGATTTGTTAATTAGCACCATCAATATGGGAGTCACGTCTACTGTTTATTTTTCTTTGGATTTTTGTTATCCATATCTTTGATAACCATTAATTTTATTTCAGTTTCTTAGTTTGTTTGAACTTTTAGACCACCATTCCTTTATAATTATTTTTTTTATTTTTGTTGCTGTATGAATGTATAATAGATCTGGGTAGCAGATGCTAGAGTTAGGGGTTCAAAAATGTTAACCTTGATCCTTAAGTAAGCTTAACAACTACCTTTCAGACACTTACCCTATGGATGTTAACCTTGTCTGTTCTGTTGCTTGTAATTTGTAACTGTGTTATTTTCATTGTAATTTCTGTATCAGAGTGTATGAGGGTTAATGATTTGGCTTAAACAATTATTTCCCTGGTAATCTGATTTAGTTATGATTTAGTCTTATTATTAGCTTGTTATAGTAGAGGGTCCTATTAGAACCATAATCCCTACCGTTTTCTCTGATTTAGGAGTTGCAGTATCTGATGGATAAATAATACAAGTGTTCTAGCCCCAACCCTCGTTGGTTGCAATCGGGGCTTCTCAGTAATTCACCTGGATTATAAATTCTTTTTTGGGCTTTGATAGAGCCAAATACAAGTATGGATGGTTCTATTTCTTAAATTGAAGAACTGGAAACTAACAAAGTGGGGCCATGAGCGCCCCCGGGAGCCACTCACAATATAATTAGATAATAAGATACTGAATTTCTTCTTTCATTTTTTGGATGAAATATTGTGCTAGATTATATGACTTCCTATTTTATCTTTATCTGTGAAAGATGTTAGTGACATCTAACCTCGGTGAGTTATATGTTCAGGGAGTGATGAAATATTGGAGAATGATGTTGATCATGAACTGCTATCTGAGGCAGAGCTTGCCTGGTCCCAGCGTGAATGGTCAATACAACATGTGCTGTTTCCATCTTTGAAACTCTTCTTCAAACCGCCTGCATCTATGGCTACTAATGGAACATTTGTTCAGGTAAATATATATCTTTATTTTGAACCATTAGTGTTTTTTATATGATGATATCGCTGTATGATTTCATTATATGGTTCATTGAAATCTCTTCCCTCTGATGGTTACATATGATGAAATCCTTACTGCTTATGTATTTCGGTCATTCCATAAATTTTACTGAGAAAATTTACAAAAGTGTACATGCACAAAAGATTAATCAGTTTGGTAAATGGAATGAGTTTTTTTTTTCTTTTCTTTTCAAAGTAATTTTAAGTATAAAAAGTTATCGTCACCCCCAACCTCTTAAAAAGAATTATTAAAAAGATAAAATTGTTGAATAATGATTACAAAGGCGTGATAGACATTGCAAAATAAGAATGAGAAGGGAATACTAGCTGAAACCTTGTAGAAGTGTTTTGCATTAGTTTCTTGAGCGAATTGTGGAATATGGGGCCAAATCAACCTGACTATCCTTTTTATATCTGCTTGAATTAACTTAGCTGCTACTGACCATCTACTACATAAATACTTTCTGCATCCCGAACGTAACTGTCATTTTTTATTCATTTGCCTAATTACTTAAATATTAGACCTTTGACGGAGGCTTAGTAATTTGATTTTTAAATTCTCAATACTGTGTGTATAAATATCTTTATAATCAATATCAGAATCCCATGGTCAACGCTTCTATCAAGGAAAAAAGAAGAATTCCATGAGCAAGACCCCAAGTGCTCAGGATTTGTACCTCTGTTTCCTAATCAAATTAAGCTCTTGCATATAGTATAGTAGCCTGTGCTTGACCCATCATGGTAAACTAAATTAATTTGGCTTCTTTATGTCCATGTCAGAAATATGCCATAAATTAATCTTGGATCTTCACCTACCAGCTTAGGCAGTTGGGATGGAATAGTCTTTATGTGATTATAAGGGGTTCTCTGGAACTTGTATTTCTGGAATTTGCTGTATATGTAACCTTGTTCTTGTACCTACTAGTTCTTAACTAATAACTAATAATTATAAGTTGCTGCTCTAGTGAAGTTGGGATATATTTGGTATTCTGCAAAGATTAAAGGCTTCTCTTTTAATACTTAATTTATTTTAATTGTCTTTCCTTTTCCAGATTGCATCTTTGGAGAAGCTGTACAGGGTTTTTGAAAGATGCTGATCTCTACATCTTAGATAAAGTTGCATTATGGGCTTTTGGCTCTTCATTTTTGGGTGCTTCGAAGAATCACTTGGCCTGGTGATGTTGAATCACGTTGTATTTTGTAAAAATATTTCTAAATATACCTACAAGTACAACTATAAATCATCGAAGGAGATATTTTTGTTTGGAAGATGATCAATTGATGAACGATAGCTAGGTAGGGCTTGTAAACTGCAGATCAATGGAGTTTCAGAGTAGTTAGCCTCGTGCAATCACATATAGCTGTAAATATGCTAGAAGAGATTAGTTCCTCCACCCCTCCTTGCAGAACTTAAAAAAGGGATTCATGTATAAAATGTTGGAACTATGTAATACTCCTTCCAGTTCTTAATATAAGACTTGATTAAATAGTTGATTTTGATCCTTTCTAATTTTTGCCCATGTTGTCCTAAGTTACCCCATATTGATGCTCCCTCAATAATAATCAAGCGTAAAGTTGTTTTTTTTATTAGGCTGAGAAAGAGAGAATTAAAGGTGATTAGGGTGTTTTAGAAAAAACATGATATGGTAACTAACATAACTAATATTTTTAATCTAATTAAATTAAATAAATATGTTTTAACATTCAGGTTATGAGGAAGTAGCTCCCAAATCGATGAGTAAGGGTGTGGAAGTTTCATTTTAGAGGTTTGCCTCTAGTGTGGGTTTGAATTTGACCACCAATATGACAACTTTATTGGTAGGTAATCTATAAGTATCTCTCTATAAATCCTTATTGTATTGTGAGACTTTATCTCATTTGAATCCTAAATTGGGGGACATGGATGTTGTATGATTTTGCATAAGGAGTAGTACCAGCTCCTATCTGACCTCTTTGTTTGATTTGTATAGTCTTTGATCACTCTTTCCATTCCAATTTTGGTTTACTAGTAGCTGATATCTTTTTGGGATTTAATGGCAGACATGATCATTCCCTTTCCCTATTTATGGATTCAATTTTTTCAGGAACAAAAGAGAGAATTGAGGGCTGTTGTTTTGTTCCCTTCAGAGATTTTTCCACCAAGCATCTCCATCAAATGATTGATAATTGTCCTTTGCTTGTCATTGGTCCGTCGTGAGAACATATTTCATCATTGGTCTGTTTCTTTCGGTCTTAAATGTAGGAGGTAAATAATTAATTTACATATATTAAGAAAATTAGTTAAGTTTACTATTTGTATGAATTGGTTTCTTTAAAATCACTTGTATAATTATTGTCACAATTGATGAAAATTTCTTTAATATGTGCAATAAAAAATAGTTGAAGAAAAAATTTATAAATTTAGAAGAATAAAGGCATTGGAGATTTACATTTAGGATATTTTTTTTAATAAACTAGTTCTTATACTTAAAATGAAAGTAAATCATTTGTTATGATGTGTTCATAGGAAGGCAAAACACAACTATCACTAGCGTCATTTGATTAGAAATTAATGTTCTCATTAGAAATGACAATGAAACTTGACATTTAAACAGCCGAATTATTCAACATGTTGAATATGCTTAAAGACATAGACTCACGAATTGTTTACAATAAATCAATTTACAGTTATCCCATCTTATTTGTGTGTTATATCCTTTCTTAGATTGGCCTCTTGCCCTCTTCATGAGGTGACGCACCATTTTTTTTTTTTTTTTTTTGCTATGCAGGAAATTTTTATGCAACCAACATTTAGTATTTGATCATTTATCCAATCTTAACTAGGCTTTCTTTGTGAGCTTTTTTATTGAAAATATTACATAGAAAAAAGATGAGTATTAGTTGCAATACTACTCAATTGTAAATCTAGAAAACCTGCATAAAATATCCAAACAGTCCTCCAAAATTACTTGTGCGGACACAGACAATGAAATTTCTTTATGCAGAACGCTCCGCAGCGTGAATATTAATGTTATGGTTGCATGGACTGGAAATTTATTGTTGGTTCCTTATAAAAAGCATTAGTTTTGCAGTGAGATAAAATGAAAGTCCATTTATCTTGGAATCTCAGCCTGCAATCAGAAAAATCCTTTACCCCTTCTGAAAATAAAAACTACTATGAAGCAATCCATCTTCAAATTGCCTATATTTAGTGATCTTAGAAATCATAATTACCCAATCATTAAACAACTGAAGTTGTAAGCAAGAATAATTAATTGTACCACAAGATGAACTGAGTAACAATTGAGAATTATAAGTTATGACTGAGCAATGAAAATTGATGTGGGAAAAAATTGCATGCATAGCATGTTGATGTTGAACTTGTTCATCCCCTACAGCTTGCCTATTTCTGATAAACCATATAAAATATAGGATCAAATAGACCAATTGTGCAATACTTTTTTGAACTATGTTCCAAAGTACCCCCTTCCGTCCTAATTATAATTATAAGATCAAGTTGACTTTTTTGAAGAAATTAAGGATGTAAAATAAGACACTTTAAATTGATTATATTTATCATTTTTCCTCAAAACTAATTATTTTACTTATAAACTACCCTATAATGTAATTACATACAGCATATGTTATAAGTTAGTGGTATATTTTGCTTTCTTAATCTCCATGAAAAAAGTCAACTTGATCTTATAATTGGAACCAGAGGGAGTATGTGATAACCAAATAATTATTTTTGATTCAGGAATCTAATAAGACAATAAACAAATAGGAAATGCAAACCAGATACACGAGCCCAATGACATTGAAAAATAGTCGATATATGGTCTCATTACCACAAGAACAAAACAAATAAGAAGAATCCACATGTAAATGATGCTTGAGCAAATTTGATCTGACAGGTAGAGAATCACATATAAACCTCTATAAAAACAGGCTCAATAGAGGTATAAGCTATAATTTTTTCAATTGTTTCCAAAAAAAAAATTGTAAAATCAGTTATACCATTCAGATTATATTGAATCAATATTTTATATCCATAAGCTACTATCTATTTGCCGAGACAATTTCTTGTCTAACTAAGAGAATTCTTTTAGTCCAAAATGGAGAAAGGTGTGATAATGATGTTTGCTGTCACTTAGAAGAATAAAGTCATCGAATCTAAGGAGCATTCCAACACCCCTTATGATGCGGTAACAAATCCTAATGGATGATTATACTATAAAAGACCACCATAAGTGGCTAAAAAGGTTTATTCAAAAACCATTCCCAAGTAACCAACCAAGACGATTTGTAATTAAACCTTGAACTCCAACACTATCATTTCATAATGTAACTTGTACTGATCTTCAAATAATGAGACCATCAATTTGATATGAAAGATACTTTGGACATAAAACCATGTGGACTAAGGAATCATCCTCATCTTAAAGAATTCTCCATACATTCTTTGCCAATAAAGCATCATTGAAACTTTAGTTTTTCGGATTCCAACACCACCATTTTCTTTTGAGAACAAATTTTATTCCAATTAGTGTATGCATCCTCTCACTATCATTTCTGAACCCCTAGAAGAAAATCAGCTATCCTCATGTCTATTTTATGTGCTATGTAAGCAGGCAACTTAATGAATGACATGGGATAGATAAGTACAGAAGAAATGACAAATTTAGTAAACGTGATTCTCTGAGCTTGAGATAAAAGCTTGGACTTACACATCTACAATTTGTGATCAATTCTGCCCAAAAAATCATTGTACATATCGCTTCTTTCCCAAATCAACAAATGTACCCAGTCAATAGAAAGTCCCTTCCAAAATTCGGAATTTTGTGCTTGTAAAACATAAGCAAATAAAACTTTAGCACATATGATTAACCTTGTCGTATAGGCTATCAAAACTACTAGATTAATTCCTATAGAATAGGGAAGAGCCTAGGTCATTTTCCTCATCTCCTTGGCACAATGTGTAATTAAAGAGTAGAGCATGAACAAATTAAATCCAATTTCAGTGAATTGAACTATCTAAAGCTAATCTATATATTTTTTTTATATTTTCTATTAAGAAAAATGCTTAAAACCGAAGATGAAATAGTGAAAAACTAGAGAAGATTTCAACAATTGCAAGAGATTTCCTTTGAGCACCAGCCACCACCTTCACTGCCTTATTAAATCGGAGCTTACTTTGAATTAATTCACTATCACTTGATTAATTAAGTTGCTAACTAAGCCTCTCAATTAACCAAGGTATGATGAACATCAAGGAGGCATTTGCACAACTCTCAGTCAAGCAATTCAAACAAGAGACATATTAACTAAACATGCCATAAAATCTTTCATTCAACACAAGAACTGAAATCAACTAGATTAAAGGTTCAAGAGTTGAATTACACAATACTCAGTTTGAAGTTCAACTAGGCTCAATCCAGAGAATTGTACAAATTCATTCTACACACAAACACAATCAATTGAACAAGAACTCCTTGCTCACACTCTCTCTAATCTTGACGCAACTAGAATCAAGTTAGAAAGAAAATTAAGTGAAGAATGAGAATTAAACTCCATGGTGAATCTGTCGGCTCCGGTTAAACGCTTAGCTCAAAGGAAATCATCGGTTCTCCAGCCTCTCATTCCTCGATGGATTGCTCCAGAAACTTCAATCACATACAGGTCCATTGTTGAATCCAAAAGAAGCAATGGAAGTGGAGGAATGGTGAAGTAGATGGGAGAGAGAAATGGAAAATGATATGAAGTGAAGGAATAACCCATGAAACTGGACTGCCCCCCATATATGCTGTTCACTCTCCTAATCAGAATCAGAGAGACTCTGAAAAAGATTGTTAATAAGAAGAGGAATGTGAGCTCGTGGCCTATTTCTATATCACCCATCTTGAATAGGAAAAGTAATACTAGGGTCCATAAAATTGTTTTTAACCACAACTTTCCAAAGGGCCCTTTGAACCTTCAATCAGACATCATCGTCAAAGCCCAGAAGCTTAATACATCATTCGGTGACATAAGAGCAGTTCTTAATCTAAAAAGGGGAGATACATCAACTCCAAACCAGGTTCTTGAGTAACAATTTATCAAAGAACTGACGAAGCCTCTAGACCCCTCAATAGTCGTCAAATCGCAGGATGGTAAGCCAGAGAACCAGGATATTAATGAACTCTGGTATGAAACTCAGGTGGAGGTTAAGGGAGATGGCGAGGAAAATGAAGGGATGAAGTCTGTCGAATCATCTCTCCAGTAGGTTTGATTGTGGGCTCTTGTTCCTTTATGTTAAATTGTTAATTATGAATATTATCTCTTGAAATTGTCATGATGCTGCGTCTAGAATCTTCCCAGGAAGGATCCGTGATTTGTTGAAGGGAATAGATGTTAATGTCCTTATTCTCTTAAAAAACAGAGTCTGTGGCTATAAGGCAAATCGAATATTTTGTCATCTGTGCTTTAATCATTGAATCCTCCTTGAAACTATGGGATATGCAGGTGATATATGGCTTTTATGGAATGATGATGCTGTTACAGTCAATTATGCCTCATCGTCCACCTAATTATTAATTTTCATTTAAAAGGTGTTACTTCGGAATACCAATATCTAGTATCTTATGTGTATGCTGAACTTGAGGCTAACTAACATCAATCTCTATGGGAGGATTTGATTAATCTCAAAGTTGCCTAGTATAATTGAGTCTTGGTTAATCCTAGGTGATTTCAACGCTTATCTCAATTGTGATGATAAGAAAGGAGGAGGTAGGCCAAATATCAGGTCCATGAAATAGTTTGGGGAGTGTGTTCAAGTTGCGAAATGGATAGGAGTTGAATGCTTGGGAGAGGAACTTAATTAAAGAGAAGATTGATTGGGTGTTTGCAAATAGGCCTTGGTTTGATTGTTTTCATTTAGATAAAGCTTTCATTTAAGCTAGTTTGACTTCGACCAAAGGCCATTACTGGTTTAATGTGTCCCAAATAGAAACCCCCAAAAGCCAAAGTCTAGCTTCAAATTCCAGGAGGTGTGGCTCCTTGAGGAAGATTTTTCATATATTGTGAGATAGGGATGGACCAGCTCGAATCAGAATGAGAATGTGGAAAGATTCACAGAAATGGTACGGGCATGGTATAGAACCAAGGTGAGGAATATTCCAAACAAGAAGAGATCCTTGTTGAGGATATTGAAGGAGTGGAAAAGTCAAGAAGGAAAAGAGACATCCAATACCTTGTGAAAACCGAAAAAGAATTGTGGATAGAATATAGCAAAGTTCTAGCATAAGAGGAACTATAATGGTTACAAAAACCTAGGTGTAATTTGCTTAAATAGGGGGACAAAATAGTAAATTTTTCATGCGCCTACAGTGATTCGTAAGAAGAAAAACAGTATTAATGGCTTGAGGAACCTTGATGGTGAATGGGTATTTGATCAAAGGGAGCTTCGAAACATGGCTGTTGAATTCTATCATGAGTTATTTTGCTGTGATGTTTCTACCAGAGTGAGGTTGAGAACTAATAGAAACTTTCCAAGACTTATGGAGGAGGGGATCTCCCTTATCTCAGCTGATTTTAGTGATGAGGAGATAAAACATGCCGTTTTTTACCTAGGTAGTTTTAAAGCCCCTGGGCCAGATGTGATTCAGGCTTTCTTCTACCACAAAATTTGGGGTGTTATTAGAGAATCTTTGTGTAGTTTGGTGAGGAATATTATGGCAGATTTGAACCTGATTAGAACCATAAACTAGACTAATATTGCTCTTAACCCCAAGGTGGATTGTCAAGAACAAATGAAAGACTTTAGACTAATTTCTCTCTACAATGTTAGCTATAAGGTTATCATTAAGGTGATTATCAAGAGGCTCATAATAGTCATGGGCAAGTTGGTTGACAACCATCAATGCAGCTTCATTGCAAGAAGACAAAGTAGTGATAACATAATCATAGCCCAAGATGTGATTCACTCTATGAAAAATAAGCGGGGTAAATCTGGGTGGTTGGCGGTGAAAGTAGATTTGGAAAAAGCTTATGATAGGTTGGATTGGCAATTTGTCAGAGATACCTCGCATGGTGTGGGTCCTAAGGGGAAGATATGTGACTTAATCATGGCATGCATTACAACTTCGATGCTTAGAGTGCTCTGGAATGGGGAACCAACTAAGGGCTTCTACTCCTCGAGAGGTATTAGATAAGGATCTCCTATGTCCCACTTATTCTTTACTGATAACCTTATCCTTTTGGAGAAGCATCAAGGATGCAAGTTGAGTCTATGATGAAATGTATGGAATTATTTTGCTCTGCTTCAGGTCAAAAGATAAGTAGAGAGAAGATGGAGGTTTGTTTTTCAAGAAATGTTCATGCATCTAGAACTCTTGAGATGAGTACTCAAATGGTAGTAAGCTTAATGGGTGATCTAGGCCAATATGTGGGGATTCCCCTCATAAGTGATATAGGAAAATATTGGGGGATTCCTCTCATACACAAAAGAGCCTCATATGTTACTTTTGCCCCTATCCTGGAGAAGACCAAGCAAAGCATGTCAGGATGGAAATGAGGTTGTCTTAACATGGCAGGCTGAAAAACTTTGATAAAAGCTGTCTTATTTGCTTTACCTACATATTACATGCAAATTATGCTTCTCCCATAGTGCCTTATGAAAGATTTGGAGAAAAATAGTAGAAGCTTCTCTTGGGTGCGAATGAGAATGATCGAAAGCTTCACCTTCTTTCATGGGAGCAGGTGGTTCAAGAAAAGAAAAATGGAGGATAGGGATTAAGGATCTTAGGAAACAAAACAAGGCCTTCATCATGAAACTTTATTGGGGCTTATTAACATGAAGAATTCCTTATGGGTTCAAATTCTCCGTTCAAAATATTAATGTGGCAATCAAGAAATGCCATCAGTAAATAAGAAAAAAGTCGCTACATTGGCTTGTAATGGCATTTGTGAAGTTTGGAAGACTTTCAAGGCTGGGTTGGTCAGAAAGTGGGGAATGGGAGATCCTCTTCCTTTTGCATGGATAATTGGTCGGAGATGGATGTTCCCCTTATTGATTTCATCCTTGGAAGGGAGAGCCTAATTGACTGTAATGAATGTGTTACTAATTATAAGAGGAGGGATGGTGAATGGGATAGGAGGAAAATGGGTATATGGCTCCTGGCTCATATCATTTACCGAATTGTTAGTGCACACCCACCCTTTGAGGAGAGAGACAGTGACATATATTATTGAAGACCAGCTTCTAACTGTTGTTTTTTTGTTAGTCTGCATATTATTTTTTATTCACAGGTATTCGGCCAGATGTTGACAACATATGGAAGATCCTGTGGCGATGGAGAGTCCCGGAAAAAGTCAAATCTTTATGTGGTTAGTGGCCCATAGGAGAACTCACACTGCCCAACTAAGAAGAGAAAGAGGCTTGGAGATGATGGTGAACTGCCCCATTGGTTGCAGTCAAGAGGAAGATGTTCTTCATTTACTTCGTGACTATGCAAAGGTAAAGGAGTACTGGAAATTTGTGCTCTAACCGGATAGGTGGGATACCTTTTTCACCTTGCAAAGGATGGAATGGATTACATGGAATTTTACCAATAATGCTAGGATGCCCCGAACTCAAAAAGTGTTGTGGTCCACCTTGTTTGGTTGCTTGTGCTGGGATATTTAGGTTTTATGTTGGAACATGTTGTTTAACTGTCAAGACAACATGCCTTCTTAATGAGGATCATAAATTCTTCAAGGCTTGCTTAGATTAAGATTTAGTTAAAGTTGGCCACATGATTAAGAAGGGCGATCAAATGGATGGGCAAAGCATGGAGCATGTGTAGGATGCAGTCAAGTTGCTAGTTGATGGATTGGTACTGGATGATGGTCGAAGCGAATGTGGAGGCTACATTCAAGACTAAAATGAGAGATGGTTAGGGGGTTTTAGTTGTAAACTAACGATTGTCCCCCCAGTTTTTGCTAAACTTCTTGGAGTTGTTCATGATCTTAATTGGTGCTGGGATAGAGGCTATAAGAAAGTTATTCCTCTTTTGGACTTGCTTGAAGCCATCAGTTATATACTTAGAGGGTGTGATGATGACCACCCCTTTAGGGATGTCATTGAGGTACGATTGAGGTTTCATAGAGACTGGTGTATCCAGAATTATCATGTATTAAGAGAAAACATTGAAATACCATATTAATTACCTAAGTACTCACATCGGTTTGAAGGCATTTTTTGTATGTTCTACCAATCTCCATCTTTCATTGTAGGGATGGGTGTTGCTAGAACGTAGGGGTACATATTTTTTGTGTTTTTTACCTGTATTTTTTTATGTATATCCTTTGAGATATGTTTTCCAGTTTTACGCAAATAAGAAAATATGAGAAATCACAAATATGACCCAACGAAGAATCCGGGATTTCAACATCTTACGAAAAGACACATATGCTCTTATAATTATCAAATACATCATAAGTATTCACAAGTTCAACATATTGATTTTCAACTTTTTTTTTACCTTGTAGTGATTTTTGACTTGAACATAACGATTTTTAAGCTTATTTTAACAATTCACAATTTCAACTTATCTTATTAGGAATTATCAAGGCTAGTATAAGAGCTCACAACTTCACTATAAAAATTTTAAGCTTGATCATAAAAATTTTCAAGTTTAACAATCCACAACTCCAATTTTTTCTGTCATAAATTGATAAGGCATAGTTTGGGAAATTATTTAAAGTTCAACATAGAAATTTTCAACCTAATCATAATAATTTTTAAATTCATATTAACAATTCACAACTCCAACTGTTTGAAGGCATTTGTGTCTTTTGGTAATTCATGAAAATCCCAAATTCCTCCCCTGGGTATGATTTAGGATTTCTCAAATTTAATGGACTGATTTGTCTTTTCCCATTTTTCTAGGGGATTTTTGTGGGATTTTCCTTATAATTATTGGTTTTTTTTATAAAAAAAATGTAACTTCAAAGTTCAAATGTTCAAGTCTTACGTATGTTTCAGACATGTATATAGGATTATTTATACAAAGAAAAATGTTTCTTTACATAATTTTCATCTTGATTAATGTGTTCGTAATATTATATAGGCTAAAGTACACTTTTGGTCATTTATCTTTGCATCAAGTCCTCTTTTGATCCCTTAACTTTGAAAAGTGCACTTTTGGTCCTTTTTCGCTAACGCCGTTAGTTTCATTTAACGAAAAATACTGACTCAGCAAATCTAAAAAGTAATGTTATAATTAAATATTAATAAAAAATGGTCAAATTTTAAAATATAAGAATTATTTCCTTTAAATGAAACTAACGGCGTTAGTAAAAAAGGGCCAAAAGTGTACTTTTCAAAGTTAAGGGACCAAAAGAGGACTTGATGCAAAGATAAAGGATCAAAAGTATACTTTAGCCTATTATATATCATTTTAAACATTATATATGCGTGTAAATATATACTAGTATTATATATAGTGCCACATAAATTCAATATATTAATAAATATCACATCACTTTTTTTTTTCATAAAACTTTAAAAAAATTCTTGCTATATTCCTTTTTAATATATATTACACCCCATAAAATCAATGTCAACACAATAATAAATGAAAAGTAAAATACACTACTCATTTGGTCATGTTTATAAGTTACTTCCAACATGTTTAACGTAAATAAAAAAAAAACTTTAAACCCCATTCATTCTGCCTTAAAATCTAATAACTTTCCAACTTTAATCTTATTCAATATTAACTATAATACACAAGAAAAAGCCAATACATAATAAATGAAGGATAAAATTGTACAATTTCAAGAAAAAAATTAGTGATGTGAATTATAAATTGGATAAAATAAAACTTTCTTATTATGCCATATAAATAGAACTAAAGGAGTATCTCTGATCTTTAACAGTCTAGTTGACTAAATTGTAGAGATTGGGGGGACTAAATAAATAATCTGATTATAACATATGTGACACAATATATCCAAACAAACTTATGTATTTCATTAGAATAGATATCGGTTTATAAGTCAGACAAATTAGTTTGGATAAAAAATGATAAATATAAGAGATAAAATAAGGAAAATTTTTTTTTTGGGGGCGGGGGATTAAGCACAATTAGATCTTACATTTACTAGAGTTAGCACATTCATATATGAAAAAAAAAAAATTAATGATACATCTGGGCCAAAAGGTTCATTTATTCTCTACCTTATTATCAGAAGCGTATCGGTCACCATCATATGGCAAGTTAAATCCTCCGCACATGGTATGTGGTCTTTAGAGGGGCGAGGGAGAGAGATTTGCTATATATAATTGTGTTTGTGTGTGAATCTCACAAGAAGATTCAGTGGTGAGCTTCAATTCAATTCCATCAAAAAATGGCACAAAACCACACACAGAAATCAAATGGCACATCATCAAAACTAAACGACGAAGAAGAAAGCTTCAGCTACGCCATGCAGGTGGTGATGTCAAGTGTTGTACCAATGGCTTTGAAAACGACAATAGAACTGGGCGTTTTGGAGGTCATAGCAAAAGCTGGAGAAGGCGCAAAGCTCTCTGCAAACGACATTGCGTTTAGGCTTCCAATGAAAATGGAAAACCCAGAAGCACCCAAAATGCTAGATCGTCTTCTTGGCCTCCTAGCCACTCATTCTCTGCTTCATTGCTCTGAAGAAGAAGAGGGGATTGGATTCAGTAGGTGCGGGCACAGAGTTAGAGTGTACAGCCTCACTCCTGCTTCCAAGTTCTTTGTTGCTGATGATGATCATGCCATGTCGCTTGGGCCTCTTCTTGCTATGGTTCACCATAACACCTACTTGCAAAGCTGGTGATTCAAACAATTTTAAAAATGAAATATAACTATTTGTCTTCAATGTCCTTTAAAAATGAAGATCAAATTAAAATTGAAAAAATTGCTGCAAAATACCCTTGGTAACTTTTTTTTTTCAAGAAAAAATAGTGCCTAAAATTTGTTGAAGAAGCTAGGTGCAACTTATTTGTTGTAGATGCAACATTTTCTTTGTCTATATGTATCTTCAACCACGCGCAAATATTATGCCCATGATTTAAGATATGTCATGCTCTTAAAGAAGAGCTGTATATACTCAAGAATCTAGCAATTTTCTCGTGAAAACTTAGTGCAATTCTTTTTTCCAAAAGGCTAGACAAAAATTCGTGAATAAGTTGTCCATAAATACCTATTTCAAGAATTTGTTACTCAATTGTACATCATACACAAAGAGGGTACTTGAATCCAAGTTTCGTTGAGCATTTAATTCTCATGATTAAATATTTATAATTTCAAAAATGTTCAATTGATAATATATCTGTGTGGCTGATTAATTTTAGTCGTGGCATTAGGTTTCATCTGAAAGATGCAATTGTAGAAGGAGGAACAGCTTTTGGAAGGGGAATTGGAGGGAGAGAGAAGTTCGAGTACATAGGAATGAACTCAGAGTTGAATGAAATATTCAACAAGGCATCAATTCATCAAAGTTGCTTGGTAATGAAGAAGGTTCTAGAAGTTTACAAAGGCTTTGAGAGACTCAATTCCCTTGTGGATGTTGGAGGTGGCCTTGGTCTTACCCTCAGCTTCATCACTTCCAAATTCCCTCATCTCAAGGCTATCAATTTTGATTTGCCTCATGTTATCAAGCATGCCCCTCCCTATCCTGGTATCATCATTTCCTCTCTTTTTTTTTCACAAATGGTTTCTCTTCGAAATGTAAGAATTAGTAAAAGGATTTATTTAAATATAAAAAACTTTAATCCACGATGTTTCATAAAATTATAACTTTTTCCCTTCAACTGTCATTGTTGATTACATATATTAAAGAAGTTGTAGAGATTCCGTAGTTTCCAATGCATATGATTGAATAGGTACTTTAAGGAGCCCAAATCATATTTTGTACAGTAAAAAATTGAAATAATCTTCTTAATATACGCAAACTATTTTAGGATAAAGAGAGCTATTGGAAAAATATTTCATAATGTTATATGCAACTTAACCCAATTTAAATTAAGCATTAATATGTCAATATGTAATTGCGTAATCATCATTTAAATTTCTTAAGCCAACATAAAAAATATTACTATTGAGGAACTGCGGCTTATTAAAAATATTGTAAGGCATTGAAAATATACTTTATAAACTTTAAGAACTAAACTAAAATTTTAGGTTACTGCAATCTTTGATTCCTCAAATTTTAAATGGAATGAAACTTAAGGGATCTGTTGGGATAAAAGCATCCGAACACTCGAAATCTTGAACTCGAAACGGGTTCATGATTCGTAACCTGGTACAAAAACAGTAAATAAATAATATTATTGGAGCCAAGAATCATAGGATTCTCAAGGCTCACGCACTATTTCGGTTCCGAGAATCTAGATCGGATTTGCATAGCAAATCGTCTAAGAAAATAGAGAGAAATGAAGAAGCCAGAAAATACTATGGCTGGGGGTGAGCAATACTCTGAGGAGCACTCCCTTTAAATAGTGTTCAAAATGAACGATAGAAAGGAAGATTGCCACCGTCATTAATGACTCTCATAAATATTGTCAATTAATAATTATGACAGATTCTCTTATTTCCCTTAAAGGAAATGATTTGACTTCAATCAGTAATAAATGCTGATTGAGTTAATTGTCAACTTTTTCAGATCACTTCTCATCCATCGGATCTTCTTTCGAACGATCCAGCCCATCAAGGGTGGACCCGCACACATAGTCTAACAAGATCAAATGTTGTATGATCCCTAAATTTAATGTAAATTTTTAGGACCAAATGTATATTTTAGTTAAAATTATTAATATAGAAAGCAAAATTTGTGTGAAACTGCTCATCATAACTCATAAGCTAATAGGAAATCGATAAGACATGAGCTCTTTATTTCTTTTCATTTAATAAAAAAAAAACAAGCATTTCAAGAAATCATCTTACATTTTTTTCTTTTTCGCCGGAATTCTCCTATATTCAAGATTAGAGATAGTAGATCGTGAAGGGCCAATAATATGTCTAACTAAAAAATTAAATATTATTATTAAGATTATTACATCTTACCAAAAATATTAATTATTATAATTTTCAATCGATGTTGCAGGTGTTCAGCACGAGGCAGGAGATATGTTTGAGGCTATACCCAAGGGAGATGCCATTTTCATGAAGGTAACAAAACTTATTTTAATTTTCTCAGCAAGCCGCAAAACTTCATATTTCTTTCGGTACTTCACGCTTCATCTTCATCGATAATATAACTTTTGACATTTAGGATAAATCATAATCCAATTAAATATTTTATTCTTTTTAAGTTAAGCAATGCTTGAAAGGGTGAGCAACATAACAACGTCAATATTGTTGTTATGCCACATGAAAGTAACTTGTTTAACAATGGTTGATTTAGATGGTAAAATGGTTGACTTATAACTATAAGATTGTTGATTTAAATCTTACCGATATGAAGGCCTCGTACTTATAATTATAAGGTTGTTGGCTCAAATCTTACCTATATGAAGGCCTTATTTGTGGGCGATCTGTAAGTGTTCTTTGAGCTTGGAGACCTACTTTAACCCTAGTGAGCTTCCAAGACTCAACTAGCCTAAATTTTTTTTGAGCAGAAAGTCGATCGTTTAAATCCTCTAGACACATCTTTTTTTTTTTTCTTGTTGGAGTAAGGCTGTCTATATTGACCATTCTCCAAACCTCACCTGGTGAGAAATGAGAATCTTATGCATTAGAATGCCCCTTTGAGTTAAGATATATGAGTACTTGCTTATTAGATTGGTGGAATTTGAAGTAGCACTATTTATAGTCAAAAAAGTCTTTCATGTCATGTGAGAGAGCAAGTAGGTTTTTGCGGCTAGTATTCTTTTTGTATCAATTTTACGTAGAATAGAAAAAGGTTTTAAGGGTGCATACATAATATTGCAGTGGATTCTTCATGACTGGAATGACAAAATGTGCTTGAAGCTATTGAAGAATTGCTACAAGTCCATTCCAGAAGATGGGAAGGTGATTGCAATGGAATCAGTGATATCTGATATGCCTCAGACCTCTGCTTCTGCAAAGTGCAACTTCCAAATTGATGTGTTCATGATGGCTCAAGCTGCTTCTGGTGGAAGACTTCGAACCCACCAAGATTTCTTCAACCTTGCAAAAGCTGCTGGATTTAAGGGTGTTCGATTCGCGTGTTTTGTTCGTAATTTCTGGGTTATGGAGTTCTTAAAGTAGTTGACTATATTACATTATTACCTACTATTTCACATTGCAATTGTTTTCTTTATAAAAGAATTCGTACGATAATGTTTTTTCATTTGAATTGGTAAGATTCTTACCTCATTTTATGCGTAAGAAATCATATGATACCTTCTATCTAGTGGGACGAGACTTGTATACATGGTAAATGAACTTTAAGTAGATTTGCTCGGAAAAGTGTTCCTCCTCAAAATCCATTAATATTTGCTATTGTCCTAATCTAATACTCAAATCTGTTAGATAAGGGCCTTTTTTACCATTCAGAGAGGCAGGTATAAACTGCCAAAAATTACAAGTAAGATCAAACATATAACCTCCCACATAACTTTTTATTGAATGAAGTCTTCAACTGCAACAAACACATCTCCATCATCTAACAGATCCCATGAGAAGATTGATCAAATTGCTTATCAAGCATGGTAAAACCAAAATTGTGTGTGACCTATTTTTACTCACTTCTGATTGGACTTGTTGCACTGCCTTCACATTGTCGATGAGAAAAACTAACACGTGAACAAGTTCACTATCCTAAAGGATATCCTTCATCATCTTCAAGGGGAATTATGTCCCTCAGAATTCAACAAACCCTTCCTATAAAAAAAAAAATCTATGGGTAGCATGAATCAACTAATAACATTCTTTAACGGAACTCAGCATGAAAAAGAGGAGCTTATGTTTTATTTTTACCGTTTTGATAAGTGATTGAAAGGTACCCATTATCCAAACCAAACTTTTTAGACTGGGTCAACAAACGAGTTAATTAAATAATGAGAAGATAAGAGGCCGAAAGTGATGGGGCCTGAAATACATTTTCCCCCTGTAATTTACAACATACTGCAGCCTCTATAAATGATCCACATGGGTGACCTCTCCAATCACATTGACCTTCACAGACAATGTTAATCAAAATCTTGTGTTAGGGTTTATTGAAGGGCAAGGATGCAGCAATCTTCATAAGGGATTCAAGCAACTGAAATTTAGACAATCTGATTCTGAAGGGTAGACTGGATCTCGCAGAAGATATAAACCGACTTGTCCTCATATCTCCTAGCGTTTTATGACATTGACTTTCAACGAGATGCTATATATAGCTTGTCGGATAATGTCAAGCGAGGAAGAATAGAACTGAATCATAAAATCTAGTCAGTTCTGACCTTCTCAATACCTGACTTGCTTAGTATGACTACACCAATCACAATAAGCATGGCTCCTGCAACCCACTGCCAAACCAGTATTTTGCATCAGATGTGCATAAATCAAGAACTTTGGATACATGAAATGAAAAAAGCACAACTATTTCTTCAGAATCCACATAAAATTCAGAAACAAAGCCGGAAGAAAGCATAATCAGAAAAATAAGCAGATACTATTACTTCTTGTCGTGTAACTATTAGTATATTTTATTATTTTGTCAAGACAGATATTATAATTGTATATCCATTACCGTTGCTAAATAAGTGGCCGATATTGTGAAAGATTATATTGATGTTTTGTCCTCTTTCCAACCATATATATGTAACTCCTTTTCATTTAATAAAATTTGAATGCAAAAGTTCAAGTAGTGAGAAATTCGTCCCTCTAACTTTTGATTGGTTGTAGTGGGATTAGATTGGAGATTTTTCTCCTTTCCTTCCCTATATATGAAATTCCTTCACATTCAAAAAATTTGATTCAGGGTCCAATTACATTGAAAATCTGCAACAACTTATGGAACCTACAACTACCCGTGAGGACTGAGGTGATGAACTTATCCAACAACGAATTATATGGAAGTGACCTTCTCTAATGACAACTTATCCATAATCAAAATTCAGGGACAACTATATGTATCACCCCCAAATATTTAAAACTCGAAAGCATCTTCTCCTGTACGTATTCATTCGAATTAGATCTTCGGTGCCTAAAAGAAATCGAAGTAAACTCAGGCACTTATATAATTATAGTTTCACCCATAACGCCAGTTCTTCACTTTGTAACATTCAACAAGATCTTGCAAATTCCAGACATCCCCCCTCCCAACACAAAGAAATCTATATCCACATTTTACTAGTTTTAAATATCAAGTGAACTGACTTACAAACTAGAAAGCCTGGTTCTGTTTTCAGCACATATTCTGCTCCCAAAAAGCATAACATGATATGTCTAAAATGCTAAATGTTTTTTGTGAAGGATCCCCATAATCATTATTTGCGTAAACAAAAGACTACAATACATGTGATTCCTGGATATGTGTATATTGGGTGGATCAGAACATAAACACTGTAAAGAATAAGTGGATATGTAAAACATGATATGAGGAGGCCGGTATCACACACACACACACACACACACACACACACAGACAAATGCAGGTTAAAGAACATATTCATAGTATATAAAACATAATAAAAAACATATAGCTAGGTCCACGAGAGCATAATTTATTGTTATCCAATGAAATTTTCAAAATATAAAGCAAAAAAGGTGCATCTAAAATTTTCCATTAAAGAAAACATGGTAACGAGAGCATACCTTATATGATACTGTTTCCTGAAACAAAAAGAATCCAGCTAAACCAGAAGAGATGAAATTGGTAGCAAAGTTTGTCACAGTTGCTTGCAGAGATGATAGAGCCTTGAGACTATTGACATAGCAAGCCCACATCACCACATTGAATACCACAACCAGTCCATACCTAAGAAACTGTTGAGAATAAGGTTATTTTAAATCAAAATTACAAACAAAGGGAGGAGAAAAGAAAAATACAAAAACACTATGATGAAAATATCACAGATATCAGATATGTATGTGAGATATACATTGAGATCACTAAGCAGCAAAGACAGAAGAACACACACATATGCCAAAAATTCACGTCACTACAGAGATAAAACTGACTAAATGCATATTTGTGTTTGTGTGTGTGTCTTTGTGTGTCCTTTACCCAATTCTAATTTATCATGATGTATAGTTTGCTTCCTATGAAACCAGACCTGAGAAAATACAAAAATTTCATGTTTCACTTCCTTATCCATACTTCGGCAAAACATTGTCGTAAAGGCTTTGGCAAATTAATAAACTAATCATGAATTAAACACAATAATAATAAGGAACCTGCAAAATGGAGAGCTTTGCAGATATGGCCGCCATAGCAGCACAAAATCCAGCTGATATAGCCCACGCGTAGCCTTTCCTCTTCAAATCATCCATGTTTTTACTTCTTTCAGTAAAATCGGAGGTAGCGATAGCGATAAACAGTACCAGAAAATCACCGATTCCAAATCCAATATCTTTCTGAAATCGCTCGCTCGTGGTCGAGATTTCCTAAGATCGGGAGCAAGTAGGAAACAGTAAATATTTCACGGAATGCAAAATCGGACCGGACTGACATGCGGGTTCAGACCGACCGGAACAGTAGAAAGTGACGGGCCCTAAGAACTCCCACATCGACTAAAACAAAATCAAATCAAAAGTATATAAGAACGGAACGAAGCACCACTGTGAGGGATGGTCACCTGGTTGTCTGACAAGTTCTCCCAAAATCTTTTTTTGTTTTTTTGCCCCTTTTTCTGATTGCTTCCACCAATAGCCGATAGGGGAGGTCGTGGTTGAAGCATTTCAGGTTTAATTTCTAATCTAACTTCCTTTGAGTAATTATATTTGTGAAATTTCCGTACGTGGATGTGGACTTGCGCATTTGGGGGATGAAGGGAAAATATAGAAAGAAATAGAAAAAAGCCAAAGCCTTAAATCACTTGAAGGTAGTGGATATGATCATCCTGGCAAACTCAGTTCTAGCTGCTATCCCAACTAATGTTATATGCTGTTCTATCAAGGTATCTAGATTGCTAAGAGACTTGTTGGCTTAGACTAATAAATGATTAGTGAACGAGAGGCTTTAATTATATGTTGTTAAAAGGTAAATGGTACTAGTGGAGCCAAATCAGTAGTAGGAGATATTTTGGAACAGCACAATGCAATAGGAATTTTTTCTGTGATGGGGTATCCACTGTCAAAGTAATCCTTTAAGAAATGAAATGAGATGTCAAAATGTGAAGAATTTGGGGATAAAGAAGAAATATGGAAGCTAGAAGGCCAGGAGCTCAAACTGTTGGAAGTTTCTCTTTGGCTTCTAGTTGGTGAGACTTCTAATGGTGTGTGAATCTCAACTTATAGTGGGGTGGAGAAAATATGTCCTGTATCTACCTTTAACTGTGTATGAAGCAGAGCCTAGAGGCATTGCCCTCCCAGTGGAAGTTATTGAATTCTTTTTGGAAATTTCTGTGGTCTATAACTCTTCCTTACAAACAGTTGCTCTTAATATGTAGCCTACTTCATCAAGCTCTTACCACACGAGACATTCTCATTAATCACCTTATTAATGTCTCTGGGCAATGCATTTTTATCTGTCAGAAAGATAAATCCTTTGAGCATTTATTCATTCGCTGTCTATATGCTTGAGCATTCATTATGGTTTGACAGCTTTATAATCAAACTTCCTGATTGATTTTTTGTTACGGTTCAAAAATACTTTATAGCAGTCGTATAAGGATGGACACACTCATCTCTTACAAGTAATCATTATTCTTATCGACACCTTTTGGCATAAAGGAATATTGCTTTGCATCAGGGAAAAGTCCGGCCTCTCATTCAATCGCTTAGGAAGTTCTTAGCTCCTTATCTCCCTTGACTACTGCTTTTACTTGCAATATCTTGCAAAGGACCCGCTCAAATATTATTCAGCTTGACATCTGCTTCTAGTATTGTAACTACAGTAGTTGAGTTTCTTTTCATTCACCAACTTATTATGGAAGTTGTTACATAGGAACAATGCTGCCCCATAAGTTTTTTGGGTTCATTGTAGATCAATTCTGACTTGCTTCAGACGAATGAGATCATGAAGAAGAGCCGAGCAATTCTCTTCGGAGAGCTGTGTGAGTACCTTGGCTTAAAGGATGAAGTGGTGAAGCATAAGTGGAGGAAATCGATGGTGAAGAGACATTGGCTTTGATTTTAAAGAATTCACAAAAGAGGGGTTCAAAGACAGTGATTTTTCGTCTGTGAAATCATTCTCTGCTTCTTCTTCGTTCTTGTTTACCGGATAGAAGTGTTTTAAAGGCCTCCACTTTGAGATTGTGAATGCTCTTGATATGATGCTCAGAGTAGTATCTTTTTTACTTCCTTTTATTTTCCTCCCTTTTCTTTATAGGACAGTATTGTTTAGTAAATACAAACCTATGCGCTGATTTACTACAGATTGAAAATTGGAAAGGGGATAAGGATTATAACATGCTCATTGTGTGGAAGCTGCTGTTTTAGGTGTCGGAAAGACTACCCAAACACAGAATGTAAATGAGAACTTTTTTTGACATAAACGTGGGTATCTGTACTATGATCCCTTTGTTAGAGGATATATATCCTAAAGCTGAACAATGGAATGATGTGGTACAAGATGAGAATTGAAAAAAAAAAAAAAGACAGAATGAGAATGGGAATGATGCAACACTTTTTTTTTTTTTTGGTCATAAAACAGAAAACCACTTCAAAACTTTTTCTTGCATTTTCCCTTTCCTTGAATCCCTTTTCCATGCAACAAACGCAGGCTATGAGAAATCTTACAAGGATTGGAATTAGCATGGATGTGTTGGCTAATAACACATTCAATTGTAATTGGAAGTAACTTATCTTCTTGGGGAGAGGTAAATTGTAATTTGATACTTTGCTGTCCAACAAATAAAGTAAATTCACAAATGAAGCGAACAAATGCGTGACTATCAAAGTATCAAAAATCAGATTGATTATTGAACCGGTTAAGATATTTGTTCAAAAATTAATGGTCTTATTGTGGTTAAACTGTTGAAGTAGAAACAATATATTGAAAAAATGTTTCAAGAAATGGTAGTTAATATAAATAATAAGTGGAGCAGAAGTGTAATAGGTTTCTTTGTGGTACTTTTTGAGATGAGCATCGATCACAAATCTCTTTAACATATCTGGATTCAACAGAAACCGACGGCCATACACCATATGATTAGCTCTGTTCTCAGCAATTGCTTTGTTGTTCTTCACGTTTAGAACTTTTAACAGTAATGAAAGTACCTTTGAAGGCCTTTCTTATGAGCACAAGCATATCAGGGACATGGCAATGAACTTTTTCTTTATCAATCTTTACATTGACAGAAAAGGAAAGACATTTTCCAAAACATCCTAGCTAAAGGTGTAACATAATGTACTGATACTTCTAAAAAATAAGCATATTTATGTCAGTCACATGATATGACACCATATGTTTATTGTACATTTGTATTAGTTGATACACAAAACAGATGTATTGTTAACGAGCCTGTAACCCGTGCGTTGCACGGGGAGCTTGTGATTGCAGGTAATATGTAACATTAAGTAAATGTGAGGGGTTATAACATATTATATTAAAAATAATTTAAAATATGAAAGCTCATATATTCAATACCAAAATGAAAATGAATCAAATAACATCATGTCCAAAATGAGAGGAAAACAACAAGTGAGTGTTGATATTAACATGATCATCGTACTTGAGAGTTTACATTTCTGGAAATCTCCATATAAACAGCATTAGTGGTTTTATTGACAACTCCATTATCACTATGTGAAATAACTACTCTGAGACCATCCATACTCTTGACTCTAGACAAAGTAACATATAGTTGGCCATGAGTGAAGACAGGCTTAGAAAGAAAGATCAACTTGCATAAGTGTTTAGCCTTGACTTTTGTTTATGAACATTGCAAGTTAAAGAGCTGCTTCTACCATGTGTGTTGCATGGGGAGCATTGAATTTAAAAGCGTATAGACTTTAACAAACATGTTATCTACTCACGATAAATCAATATAAGCACTATTAAATATCAATGTAATTGCTTAACTAATTGACAAATAATTTTAGAGATGAAAAAGAAATTATAGGCAACATGTGTTAAATGATAATAGCTTGGAAAAGAGATAATTCTTTTCTATCCGTGGGATTTTAAAAAAAAACTAAAACCTTATAGGAGAGATAAATTCACCAAATAAAACATAATTCATAAAAAAAATCCTTGAAATGAAGGTTTACATTAGTTTACGATGTTTATAACATGTCTTTATTTATTTCTAAGATGGACTACATGGTTACTCTTCATTTATTAGAAAAGTTGAAATATTGTATTAAAAAAAAATTTATTATTATATGATTACATATATTTTAAATATTGTATTGATTAATTTTTTTTAAGAAATCAAATGTTAACCGATTAAAAGATCTATATAATCTACATACCATATTATAATTTTTAGCAACATTTTATACACATGATATTATTATTTTGAAGACATCATTTAACATTATTTTTTTAACTTACACATCTCATTAATGGGATTGAAGAGCCTCAACATAACAAAGAGAAGAAAAGAGTCTTTTGCTTTTCTTGTATCATCAAAATTTGAAAAGGATGAAAAGTGACGAGGACAAAGTATTAACCTCTAGTTCTTAACCTAATTTTCTATTAACCTTTGGATTTTACTATGTTCAATGTCTCACACTCCCTCTGACCATACCTAAAAGCTGATATTTTATTGTCCCGACGCCCTCAACCCTTCACATTAATCGAAATCAAAATTTTATATGTAAAAACAAAAGGAAGTGTGCAGTGAGTAGAGCTGGTAATTCGGGTCAAACCTATCGGGTCAGTCCTTTTAGGCCCTGACCGTTAAAGGGCTGGGCTTTGATTTTGGAGGCTTTAAAAAGGAATCGGATTTCACGGGCTAGCCCCGTAAGGCCGAGGGCTTTAAAGGGCTGACCCTGCAGGGCCGAGGGCTAGCCCTTTAAGCCTGTCACATATATATATATTTAAAAAATTAATAACTACAAAATAAAATAATTAATTAAAGGTAAAAAAACCATAATACATAATTCTCAATATTTATCATTGTTTGATAATTTCTTAGTGAGTACTTATTTATAAATATGGACAATATTTATTAAAATAATTAATTAAAAATAAAAATATATTTTGTGACTTAAACAAAACTATGGACAATATATATATATCATTACTTGATAATTTTTTAGTGTTTGTTGCTTATTGGTGTTTGCATTGTAAATTAATATTGATATTTATTAATGAGCGAAGTGCAGACATTGATGAGCGCGTAATGGAGGCAGTGCAGACAAGAATTTCTCGACACAGGCGTGCATATACGAAGGAGTGCTCCACATATGAATATGATATAACTTTTTGGATTTATAAAAATACTCCCTCAGACTATAATTATATGCTTCAATTTAGTGAATATATAACCCTAAATACTAAATATAAGCTTCATTCTATGTTTATATAAATATTAATTGTATTTTTTTTAATTTTATTCATTATTTATCTTTTTTTTTATATTTCTCTTTCATTTTTATTTGACACATTCTCTCTTATTTTCTTTTATTCATACATTCTCTTTAATATTTATTGAAAAAGACATAAATGAAAAACAAATCGAATTTCCGATATAATTATTGATTTTAACCAATTTTAATACCTGATAAACTTAAATTAATTATTTGATACTTATAATGACAGAATAAGGAGTATCTTTTTTTTTTTTTCCAAACTAACCAAGTTCTTATGAAATCAAGCCCAAGCCAAAACCGGCTACAAGTATACATAACATAATACATCATCAATCTTAGAAGGCAATTAGGACTATCTTTTCAAAATAATAATATAGCCACTAGATACATTTATATTTTTTCTAAATACATTTTATTTTGGCTTTGAATTTTTGTATATCATTAAATAATACTCCCTCCATCCCACAATATTAAGTCTTTTTAATTGAATTGCGGGGTTCCTAAAAAATTAGTTAAAGTAATTAAAAATAATAAATGTGTAGGAAATATACCATTTTTTCCAAATGTGCCCTTACTTATGAACGAGTAAGAGAGAGGGTAATTATGAAAAGAAGATGAAAGAGAATATGTGGGAAAATTAATGCATGAGTAAAATGAGAAAAAACGCATTTATTGCGGAAAAAATTAAATAGAATCTTATATTTTAGAATAAGGTCCTTCAAAAAAATGAACCTTATATTATATTATGGGAAGGAGGGCCCTTTCAGATTTGTTTCAAAGGTTTGTTACCAAAAAAATCTATGTCAAATTTGATTAATCTTTCTCAGATTTTCACTTTTTAGCCTCCACTTTCAACATCTTTGATGCTCTCCTTGTTCGAGGCTTGCTTATGCTCTGCTCTCGTTCAGATTCTGATGTGATTCAACTTCTTCTCTTTCTCTCTGTCCATCAACCTTAATGCTAGACACAAATGTTCCACCAACCTTATATGAACAATGAATACGCCAACAACCTTATATGAACAATGTTAGGTTAGTAATTATATCTCTATATTACCAACAAACCATCCATTTAAAACCATAAATTTCAAGTCCAACATGATTTCCCCCAAGTTCTAAAACGAAATACACTCTCTCAAGTCATACTTCATTTAACATTTCAAGTGGTGATCAAGCACTTGTATAATTTAAAGCGAGATGAAAATCCATACATAAACATTCATTAAATATATCAAAGGAAGGAAATACAAGAGTCAATCCATCAAATGGTTCAAAGTAACCCTAGAATAGGGGTTTAGTTACACATGAATAAGTAAGAAATGAAAATAGAAATAAAGGGAAGAGTCATGGCAGAAATTAGAGAAAGGGAATAAGAAAAGAAACCAAGATCACAACTTGAATCTCTTCAAGATTTTCCAAGCTTCCTAGCTCTTCCCCACTCTCTCTTCAAGCTCCAAAAGTGTTCAAGATGTGTCCTAAATGCTCTGTGTGCGTTTCTGTTCGCATTCAATTCCCTTTATTGCATTCAGACAGCATTAATTAATCAAAACGCGCAGTTTCACGTGTTTTCGCCGTGACTTCGCTGCGGCGAAGTCACGGCGAGCGAATAAGCCTAGCATCCAGAGAATGAATACACTCGCCGTGGGTTTCGCCGCGGCGAACCCACGACGAGCATGGTTTGCTTCTGGTTCTTTGCCTTCTTGTCATCACTCATTCTTCATTCTAGCTCTCCTTGTATCTCTTTGGCTTTCTCTCTTTATCACCTCTTCCTGTACAAGACGGAAAGATAGTTGATGAGCTTTTAAAATTTAATAACATTCACACACAAATTTTTAAGCAAAGAATCATTAATCTCTAAATTTCATGTATAAATGCTTTCTTCTTCATTAAGGGTTTTCTTTGAATTTTTATGTCCATTTCAAAACATCACTTTCAAAAATATATACAAAAATTGGGGATAAATGTGATGAAATATGTGAAATTTAGGAGCTTAACACTCCCCCAAACTTGAGTTCTTGCTTGTCCTCAAGCAATTTTTGAAAATCTATGCCCTTTGCTTATGAGATCACCTTACTTTGGCTGAAATACTTGTTCTCATATGTTACTCTTTCCTTTCCGATTGATAGAAGATATAGTGTGTATGCCAAGATGAATGCTTCGTAACACTAAAGATAAGCTTTCTAAAAATTCCTTGAGCTCGTGTGTGGGTGTTAGAGTTGAAAGAAAATTTTCCGGATCTTATTCAAGTCATTTGCAATACCCCAACTCATGTATAAGTTCTCATTTTTCAAATTTTATCTACCCTTTTCTTTATCCCTTTCCACTCACAACTTACATCATATGATGTTTGAATCAAAAGGACTTTTCAGCTTGTAACATGGCCAGGGTATAGGGTACATAGAATGAAAGGGAATAAGGGCATATACAAAAACCTTGAGATAATGGACTTGATGTGCTTTTCAGACACCCATTCTTTTCTCTATTCATTTGAGCAACTTTGCTGGTCCTTACCAAGCTTTATTGGATATAACTATCCCCTTTTTTTTATATACCATTATCTCAAAGCAGGATGATTCTTATGGTTTTTCAGGCTTAAGGGTTAGGATCTTAATTAGGTTTACAAAAGATAAAATCTTGGTTTTTCTTTTAGGCTCAAAAAATTAGGATCAAATGGTATAGATATCATCAAGGTCAGCTTGAACGGCCCAATCGCATTTAAGAATTGCCTCTATCATTTGTCAAAAATCATATAAAGCTTGCTATGAATATTAAGGTCTTCCAAAGAGGATTTTTAAAATTATCAAATAAGAACACACACATAAACCGGTTTACCACAACTTTCCTTCCTAAAACCCATCAGATTAACTCTCACTCCTTTCGTGCTTAGTTTTACTCAAAGGAATTTAAGAAAAGGCCTGCTCTAATATCACAATTCATATCATACAATGCATACATATCCAATTTTCTACCTATCATCCAGTCAAGCAACTTATTTCAATCATTGAACTTTCACACCATTTTCAAGCAGGCTCATAGTCACAAATCCAACAAAATTGCAGCCACTTTAGTTTGGCAATGCATTCGCATACTTCCATCACTACGTATCCCTATTATTTACAGCCAAAAGTTTTCAAAAAATGATTTCAAAATGATAATACCCTCACCCCCAAACTTAAAATTGACAATGTCCTCACTTGTCAACAGGGAAAAATAAGGGTCTTCTTCCATGCAAGCAATTGCATGAAAGGGTCAAAAATACCTGTATGTAGTGTAATATGTACCAAGTGGGATCAAATGCAACCATGTGAAAGTTAGCTGAATCATGTGCAAACAGAGCTAACTAGAATGACAGTTCACACGGTGCCAAAATGTGCAATAAGAAAATCATCAATCATTAAATCCACTACCAAAGCATGTACTGATTCAAACAATAGGTAATCAAAAGGTAGAGTTGGTGCAACAGTGCAAAATCAAAAGCATGTAAAAGAAAAACCACACTGTAGAACCTTAGCAGCAGTTTTGTTGCCTCCAAAGTGTCCTCCATATTCAGAAGAATAACAACAGCTTAGAATTTCTTGTTGCTCAAATTCTGGTATACAGCGTCTAAACATTTGATCGGCACATTGATGGAACAAGAAAGGCTCCTCCCACTGATAGAACTTAACATCATGCAAAAACTTTCTTCGTTGGTGAGGCTTCAAATCATGAGGTATGATTCCACAAACAAGAAAGTTGACAATATCAGCATACCAAGGAGTCATAGTATGACTGACACTGAAGAGTTGCTCATCAGGAAATGTTTCATCAATATCTTTGTCACTCTCGAGTTGATCATCCGTACTCAACCTTGATAAATGGTCAGCTACTTGATTCTCCGTGCCCTTTCTATCCATAATTTCCAAGTCAAATTCTTGCAATAAAAGTACCCATCTGATCAGCCGTGCTTTAGAGTCCTTCTTGCTAAAAAGATATTTCAAGGCGGAATGATCAGTATACATTGTAACCTTAGCTCCCACAAGATACGCCCGAAATTTCCCAAAGGCATACACTACTGCAAGCAACTCCTTCTCAGTAGTTGTGTAGTTTTCTTGTGCATCATCAAGTGTTCTACTAGCATAATATATTGGGTGAAACAATTTGTCTTTCTTTTGGCCAAGAACAGCACCCACAGCATAGTCGCTAGCGTCACACATCACAATGAAGGGCAAAGACCAGTCAGGGGCCATCACAATTGGTGCAGAAACAAGCTTTCTCTTTAATTCTTCAAATGCTTGCATACATGCATCATCAAACTTAAATTCAACATCTTTCTCAAGCAATGCACATAATGGCTTAGCTATCTTCGAGAAGTCCTTGATGAAGCGGCGATAAAAGCCGGCATGGCCAAGAAAACTCCTCACCCCTTTGACATTAATGGGTGGAAGGAGTTGCTCAATCACAGAGATTTTTGCTCTATCAACTTCTAAGCCATTTTTGGACATTCGATGGCCAATAACTATGCCTTCTTTCACCATGAAGTGACACTTCTCCCAATTCAAGACCACGTTAGTCTCTTCGCATCTTTTTAACACATTGGCTAAGTTGTTCAAGCACTCATCATAGGAATCCCCAAATACTGTGAAGTCATCCATAAAAACTTCCTTAGAATGCTCGATCATGTCAGAGAAGATAGCCATCATGCATCTCTGAAAAGTTGCCGGTGCATTGCATAGGCCAAATGGCATGCGCTTGAATGCAAAAGTCCCATACGGACATGTAAAAGTTGTCTTCTCCTGATCTTCCGGTGCTATTACAATTTGATTATATCCAGAGTATCCATCCAAGAAGCAAAAGAATTCCTTGCCAGCCAGTTTATCAAGCATCTGATCGATGAAGGGAAGAGGAAAATGATCCTTCCGGGTGGCGGCATTTAACTTCCGATAATCCATACAAACTCTCCAGCCTGTGATAGTGCGAGTAGGAATCAACTCGTTGTGAGTGTTAGCCACTACAGTCATGCCGCCCTTTTTGGGGACGCATTGGACTGGGCTCACCCAAGAACTGTCAGAGATAGGATATACAATGCCCGCATCGAGCCATTTAAAGATTTCTTTCTTCACAACTTCCTTCATAATAGGATTCAGTCTTCTTTGATCCTTAATGGAAGATTTATGATTCTCCTCAAGAAAAATCTTGTGCATACAGGTTGAAGGGCTAATACCCTTGATATCTGTAATAGTCCATCCGATGGCTTTCTTATGAGCTTTCAAAACCTCAACTAATTGTTCCTCTTGTTGCATTGACAAATCTGACGCAATGATCACTGGTAAAGTGTTGTTAGCTCCCAAATAGACATATCTCAAATGTGAGGGTAAAGGCTTCAACTCTAGAGATGGTGGTTCTTCGAGAGAAGATTTCAGAGTTGGTCTATCAAGGGAAGTCAAGTCTAGAGATTCAAAATGCACCCGACCCCTAGGATAAGGCCTTGATGCATCCATAATAGCCAAACACTCCTGCATGTCCACACCCTCATTTTCTAGCCCAAGTAATACTGCTTCAACAGGATCATGACATCTTGACTCATTAAATCCTTCTTGTACCACTTGCTCCAGAACATCAACAAAGAAGCATTGGTCTGACTGATTAGGAGACTTCATCAACTTATGCATGTTGAAAGTGACTTGCTCATCTGCAACTCTTAAGGTAAGTTCACCTTTTTCTACATCAATCAAAGTTCTAGCAGTTGCTAAGAATGGTCTTCCTAATAGAATAGGCATTTCTCTGTCTGCCTCAAAGTCTAGTACAATAAAATCTGCAGGAAAAATGAATTTATCCACTTTTACCAACACATCTTCAATAATACCCCGTGGATATGACAGGCTTCTGTCTGCAAGCTGTAAAGTGACAGTGGTTGGTCTTGCTTCACCCAACTCTAACTTGTTGAAAACAGAAAGAGGCATTAAGTTCACACTTGCCCCAAGATCACAGAAGGCTTTTCCCAAGAATTTGTCTCCAATGTGGCATGGAATAGAAAAACTCCTAGGATCTTTCATCTTTGGAGGGAATTGCTTGATAACATCGGTAAAACTCTTGGTCACAGCCACTGTTTCAAATTCGTTGAATCTTCTCTTCTTCGAGAGCACATCCTTCATGAACTTGGCATATTTGGGCATTTGCTCCAAAGCTTCAGCAAAAGGGATGTTGATATGCAATTGCTTGAACATATCTAGAAACTTCTTGAATTGGCCATCATCTTATTGCTTCTTAAGCCTTTGGGGGAAGGGAGGTGGAGGCACATATGTTGGCTTTGCCTCTTGTAGCTTCTTCTTAACATCATCCTCCTTGTTGCCCTTGGTTTCATCTTTCTTCTCAACAACATTCTTCTTTGTGCCATCGTTCTCTTCTACTATGATTTCCTCATCAACTTTGTCATCCTCATCCGGAACAACCTCTTCAACAACTTCATCGCTCTTTGAATGAGGTAGAGGTATGTTAGCTACCTGCTTCCTACTTCTCAATGTGATAGCTTTGCACTCCTCCTTACCATCCTTTCTAGGATTAGGAATGGTATCACTTAGTAGATTACCTCTCGACATAGCATTCATTTGTGAGGCTAGTTACCCCATTTGTACCTCAAGATTTTTAATGGTCGTGTCATGAAGAGAAAGAGCTGTTCTGGTTTCAACCCTTTGAGCCTCTTGCCCAGCTAAAATCTGAGCCATCATCTTTTCCATTTTAGATTCCTCCTCCTTGACAGGGGCTTGCCTAGGTTGTTGTTGAAAACCCAGAGGATGAGAAGGTTTGGCACCCGAAGAGGACGATTGATTCACATTTTGCCCTTAATTCCATGAGAAATTGGGGTGGTTTCTCCATCCAGGGTTGTAAGTCTGCGAGTATGGATTGTTCTGTGGATTTTGAAATTTGCCCATGTAGTTGAGTGATTCAGAAGCCATATAAAGTGGACACTAATCTGGAAAATGGACATCATTACACTGCTTACACACAACTGGGGTGGATTGTACAGAATGGACCCTGTGAGATTTACCCCTATGCATATGAGATTCTATCATATCAAACCGTTTATTGAAAAGGCTATCTCAAGTCAAAATCAAATTTTTACTAGCATTAATTGCTCAATCTCTTGTCACAATTAATGCTAGACACAAATGTTCCACCAACCTTATATGAACAATGTTAGGTTAGTAATTATATCTCTATACTACCAACAAACCATCCATTTAAAACCATAAATTTCAAGTCCAACATGATTTCCCCCAAGTTTTAAAACGAAATACACTCTCTCAAGTCATACTTCATTTAACATTTCAAGTGGTGATCAAGCACTTGTATAATTTAAAGCAAGATGAAAATCCATACATAAACATTCATTAAATATATCAAAGGAAGGAAATACAAGAGTCAATCCATCAAATGGTTCAAAGTAACCCTAGAATAGGGGTTTAGTTACACATGAATAAGTAAGAAATGAAAATAGAAATAAAGGGAGAGTCATGGTAGAAATTAGAGAAAGGGAAGAAGAAAAGAAACCAAGATCACAACTTGAATCTCTTCAAGATTTTCCAAGCTTCCTAGCTCTTCCCCACTCTCTCTTCAAGCTCCAAAAGTGTTCAAGATGTGTCCTAAATGCTCTGTGTGCGTTTCTGTTCGCATTCAATTCCCTTTATTGCATTCAGACAGCATTAATTAATCAAAACGTGCAGTTTTACGTGTTTTTGCCGTGACTTCGCCGCGAATGAGCCTAGCATCCAGAGAATGAATACACTCGCCGTGGGTTTCGCCGCGGCGAACCCACGACGAGCGTGCTTTGCTTCTGGTTCTTTGCCTTCTTGTCATCACTCATTCTTCATTCCAGCTCTCCTTGCATCTCTTTGGCTTTCTCTCTTTATCACCTCTTCCTGTACAAGACGGAAAGAGGGTTGATGAGCTTTTAAAATTTAATAACATTCACACACAAATTTTTAAGCAAAGAATCATTAATCTCTAAATTTCATGTATAAATGCTTTCTTCTTCATTAAGGGTTTTCTTTGAATTTTTATGTCCATTTCAAAACATCACTTTCAAAAATATATACAAAAATTGGGGATAAATGTGATGAAATATGTGAAATTTAGGAGCTTAACATTCATCAAGTGGGATATTTACAATTATTGACTTATATTTTCTTTTCATATACTATCAAACTACATCTATTGGTCCTTGATTTTCTAAGTATTTTTTAAGAAAACCAAATTCCATATTTTGAATGAAACAATATTTTTAAAACTTATTAAAATTAATAAATTACCATTGTAAAAGTAATACAATCTTGAAAAGTAATGAAATTATCATCTAAAATTATAAGAAAATATTTTTCATATATACGTGATATAATATATTCTTGAAATTAAAAAAATTACAAAATAATATTCCAATATAAATATTTTAAAAGAACGAAGAATTGTGTATTTGTCAATTAATAATTATAATTATAAATTTGGTCAAAAAATTTATAATTATAATGAACTCCCCTTCACGCATTCTAAAACAAAGAAAAAAAACCCCACCTTATGCCCCCTCCCTTCCAAATAAGAAACATCACCCTCCCCTCGAACCAAACAAAGTCTAATTTGTTTGACTAGTTTTTTATATTTTTTTAGGGGAGGGAAGTGAGTTTGGTTAGGAAAAATTGGAGGGGAGGGGAGGGGAGGGGGAGGGGAGTGTAAAATTTTTACTTCTTGTATTTTCCCTTCTGTCTCTTCCCCCCAAATTAGAGTTGGGCCAGGGCTGGCCCTTGAAAGGTCAGTGGCTTAAAAAGGCTGGTACGAAAAGTTCAGGTAGTGTAAATATCCTTATTTTTCAAAGCCCAGCCCTCAAATGGTCAGGCTCGGCCGATTAGGGCTTATACAATATTTTTTAATCTTTTTTCTAAAAAACATTAAAGCAATAAAATCATTTTCATCAACACAAATATCAATTCTAAGTTAAAATACAAACATCAACAAGCAATAAACACTAAGAAATTATCAAGAAATAATAAATATTGTCCATATTTTTAAATAAGTCACTCATTAAGAAATTATTAAGCAATGATAAATATTGGGAATTAGGTATTATACTTTTCTTATCTTTAATTAATGGGTTAAGGGTAAAAAATACACATATGATTTTGTCAAAAATTCATTCAGCACCAAATGTTTTTTTTAGATAAAAAATACACATGAGTTTTCAAATTGGATTATAAGTCACATTTACAGTTATATTCAGAAAAAAGCGCTTAGTGCTGGATGAACTTTTTTGCAAAATCATATGTGTATTTTTTTTACCTTAATTTAACAATAAATGTGTATTTTTAGTCCAAAAAATAACATTTAGTGCTAGATGAATTTTTGACAAAATCACATGTGTATTTTTGACCCTTAACACTTAATTAATTGTTTGATTTGTAGTTATTTTTTTTAAAAAATAATATGGGACTCGCTAAAAGGGCCGGCCCTTTGAAGCCTTAGGCTTTATAAGGCTGGCCCATTAAGCCTAATTCCCTTTTAAAGCTTTCAAAATCAGAATCCGACCCTCCAAAAGCCATGGTTTAAAAAGGCCCGTCTGAATTACCAGCTCTACCTCAAATTGGGGTTTTTGGGTGTGGTGAGAAACATTATACCTAATTTGACTAATTTATCCATATCTACTTTTTAATATTTCAAACATATCCCTTGGATTAGAAACGATTCTTTCATCTTCTTCTCTCCGGTGGCCACCTACTATTTTGTCCTCTCTCCCATGACTGTTACTCACTTTTTTTTTTACCAAATAATAAGCAAAATCCATTAATAAAAGCATCATTTGTCACCAATAAGGAATCATGCCTTTTGGAGAGAGCATTTGAGGAGGCACCTTTTCAAGGCAAGGTTGAGAGCATTTGAGGAGGCACCTTGTAGCGGATTCCTCAAGGTGTCATATCTCAATTCACAACAAATGCCTTTTCAAAAATTTAAATATGTGATGTAAGAATCAGTTGACTTTTTTTTTTGAATAAATTAAGAAAGCTCAATGAATAAATTAATCATAATGTATTTTATATATTATTATATTATATGTTAAATATATAAGTCAAATAAACTAGTTTAAAGAAAAATTTAGGACAATCAATTTATTAATAACTTATTTAACTTTTTTAAAATTTTTTAAAAAAGTCAACTAGATTCTATTTAAGAACGGAGCGAGTATTATTTTTCTTGTAGTTAACTATTCCCTATTCTTTCTCTTGTAATTAATTAATTAATTAATTAATTCCTTATAACTAGGAGTCCTATCTTCAACATCTAGTAATTCTAGGATCACCTTCTTATTTTTCCGTTCTATATATCTCAACTCACAACAAAGGATCACTTTGTATTATTCACGGAAGAATCAATAAAACTCCCTTGCTTTCTTAAAAAAGACTCCTCTTTTATCAAAAGCTAAAAGTCTACCTCACGCATTACTTACAACGGGTGTATTTGGATTGGTTTTTTTTCAAAAGGACTTTTTCAAAAGTAAGATTGGAAAAAAGTCAGATTGTAAGAAGTGATTTATGTTTGAATTTGTGATAATAGAAGTGATTTTTTTATTATTTGACTTTTAAAACATGTTTGGAAGGTTATTTTGAAAAGTAAGTTCAGATGAAAAATTACTAAAAAATAAATTATTGTTATTAAATAATACATATATAATATGCATATATTCTTTTAGTTTAGAAAGAAAAAGTAAAATTTATGGCTTTTTGAGGATTTTAAAGGCTTAGTTTCCCCCTTATTTTAAGGAAAATAATTTTAAAAAATTATATTTTTAGCTCAAAGGAGGATATTGTTCGAGAAAATAGTTAGAGATTATTATAGTAAATTTTTGGAGATAAAAAAGAAATTTTAGATTAAAAGAAAATATCTTGTTTGAGAATTTTAGGAGTCTAATAGTCTAATTTTCCTACCAACTTTATTAAATAACACACAATAAAAGGCATGGGACCAATCATTATACCACTTTCTTTCTCCTCGTTAAATGGATGAAGTACTTTTTCAGAAGCCAAAAGCTCCTTGGTCTAGCTTCTGGTTTTTCCCATTATAAAAGTTCTTTTGGGCTATAAAGACTTTTGAAAAGATAAGATGCATCCAAACATATTTTTATTTTTTTCAATCAGCTTCTACAGATGCATCGGACTTTTAGGTCTCCAAAAGCCAATGCAAACATGTTCAACGTTGTTTTGTCAATCCTATGGCTATACATCCTTTTTTTTCCTCTCTCTTTTCACCGCCATTTATATAGTACTCCCTCCGTCCCATAATATAATGTCCATTTTTTTGAATGATCTTGTCCCATAATATAAGGTCCTATTTGACTTTATTTGAGTAATAAATGTTTTTTTCCCCCATTTTACCCATGCATTAATTTTCCCACACATTCTCTTTCATCTTCTTTTCATTATTACCACCTCTCTTACTCATTCATAAATAAGGGCAATATGGTATATTTCCTACACATTTATTGTTTTTAACTAACTCTAACTAATTTTTTAGGAACCCATATTTCGGTTAAAAAGCCTTATTGTGGGACGGAGGGAGTATTATATAAGCATATGTGTTATATACAGTTATAGTAACAAAAATTAACGAGATAGAATGTCAAAATGTTATCATAGTTTCTACTTTTTTTAATCATAAAAATTTAAAAACATATTATAATAAGTGAAATAATATATTAAAATTAATAAAATCATGGTTTAACAATGTATATAAAAATATTTTATTATATATAAGTGAGGAATTATGTTTTTTATAGGGAAAATTAATTAGAAATCCTAAGGAAGAAACATAATTAAGATGAGATCTCACAGAGTTGTAAATAACAACTTTTGACTTAACGAAAACAACTTGTGATAATGTGATTACAAATTAGCTTTGAGAAAAAAAAATAGAAGCAATTTAAAGTGACTTATTTTGTATCCTTAATTTCTCAGAAAAAAAAATCAACTTGATCTTATATAATTAAGACTGGAGGATTAATTTAATTTGATCTAGAATCATAATTGCAAGACTTGTCATTTTATACTAAGACTCTATTTGTCTGTCATGTAAAGTTAAAAATATATATACACACACAGAGAGATGATGCTTATCATAAAATTCCGCTATGTCTCGTATATCTTATAAAATGAGAAAATGATTGTTCACCATTAATTACAATTTGCATATTATAATTATCATTATATCATGTAAAACTAGAATAAGATATTACTATGTTAATGAGTATAGCTGGTGTAGTTACTGTTCAACTTTTTCTTGAAATTTTGCTAGAAGATCTTCAGTTTTACAAATATCTAAAACTTTAGAAGGAAACAATAAAAAATCTATTTTTAAATTAACAAATTTATATATTCTCGATGAAACTCTATATTCCTTCTCAACTTTGTAAGTATAGTTATTACATTGTATTGATTTTTATTTTAAAATTTCAAGTCTTCAACAACAACGGTAGCACAAATAAATGGAAAATAAAACCTAAGAGATGGCGTGATATTATATGTCAAAAATATTTGTTTTTCCGTTTAAACAGGTGCATAGAATAAATTCCAATTAGATTCATGTATCTGGCCCCCAAAAAAACTACACTCATATAAAACTAAAACAAATAATATGACATTAAAGTAAAGAAGACCATGATCAATGTTGTTGCACTAATGGTAATGGCCGGTAATGGTAATGGTAATGGTAATATCTGAGAACTATGACCACAAGGATGAAGTATATCTGAATAAGCAGTAAAGGTAATAGATCCATAACATTCAAATCCATGTTCACAAATCTCTTCAAGCTCCATAAAATTTTCCTGCCTCAATCCATATCCATAAATCTTTTTCTTCGTGGCCAAAATCAATTTATCCCCATTCATAACAGTGAATCCTTTTACAACAATTGTATCTTCTTCTTTCAAACCCATTGCCTTCACCCTCCTTATTTTCATAATCCTTCTCCATTTGCCAATCTCATAATCAGTCAAAACCCATATGGTGAAAACACTCTTTCTTAGTCTTACCAAACAAATTGATTGATTTGAACTTGTTGTCTTCTCCCATTTGCAAATGCCCATTTGACAGGTTTCGTCTTGAGAGCCAATTCTTGCTTCTTTAGATACCCTAATCATCCTTGAGCTTTCATCTTCAATATTATAAGTCATTATATAAGGCCTATTGTTAAGCTCCTAAAATTTCACATATTTCATCACAAATTTTCCTCATTTGTGTATATTTTTGAAAGTGATGTTTTGAAATAGACATAGAAATTCAAAGAAAATCCTTAATGAAGAAGAAAGTGTTTGTGCATGAAAATTAGAGCTTAATAATTCTCTATTCAAAAATTTGTGTGTGAATGTTATTAAATGTAAAAAAAAGCTCATCAACCCTCTTTCAATCTTGTATAGGAAGAGGTGATACAGAGAAAGAGCCAAAGAAATGCAAGGAAAGCTGGAACGGAGAATGAGACAAAAAGGCCAAGAACCAGAAGCAAAGGGACTTCGCCGTGGGTTTTGTAACGCCTGGAATTTTCATACTATACTATAACATTTTAATTGAATTATAACCACTTTTTAATGTCAAAAGCCCAAAAATACGGAAAAATTTAAAACTTTTCTTTTAAAACATTAGACCAACCCACTGTTGGTTGGAATGGGCTTTTCAGACAAATTGAAATAACTTAAAACTCTTTATAAAATAAAGTGGTTAATAAAACAATTAAAAGTACACTAACCCTCTTAAGGGAGTCTATTCATAATTTATAATACTTAGGAAAATTTAAATCTCTTAATGAATTTATACAATTCTATTTTCTATACTTTCTACTATTAATATAATAATTTAATTTTACAACATATACAAATAATCTTATTAAAATAATTACTGCCTCTTGCTTTCCAAATTATGATCCTAATTTCTTCCTCTACTCTTCTTCCCCAGCTAGCCTCTTTTAACCTGCTAAACTGAAAAATGTTTGGGGAAGGGGGTGAGATTGGAAATCCCAATAGCAGTTTCTTTCATTAACTTAGATTATCATGCTAGCTTTGACATGTATTAATTTCATAAATCTGAACAAATAAAACAATTATACATACTTCCTGCGCTCAATGCTCTACCAGCCACTATTAACAATATATTCCTTAACTAGTGGAGGCCTCACCTGCAGGATTTCTCGTTATAACATTTAAAGTTATAACTAACTGATCTGGCAAAGGGGGAGCGACCCACCTAAGCCTGGAGTACCCCATAAACTCTATGCAGGAATTAACAAGGCTTATCACCTTCATGCATAATGTAAACTTGAAACAGATATTACAAAATAATACATGCAATTCTTTTAATGTAATGAAATAAACTGCTACCTGGAATACCAGAACTTAATCATAAGCTTGCTCTTTTCCTTTCCACTGATCTCCTCAACTTATGCCACTATCAAGACCTATTTACATATAGATAACGAATTAACACCTCTGCTTATACATAATTACTCAGTGTCTCTCACGATCCTATATTACTACCCTTCCCTTATTAACTTCAAGTATTAGCTACTTTCATTTCCAAATAAGCATACATTTTAATATCAGCATTTAGAATTATTTTCCTTTATTTGACTTATAGTTAATTCTCCTTTTATTAATAAAGAAAATCATGGATTCAATTGATACAAACACATACAAATGTCAAGAATCAATTAACTACCAGCAACACATAGAAGCTAAAGCAATTCAGAACATACTTAAGCATCAAACAATACAAGCATATTCAGGCACAAGCATCAATGTATCTCTAATTACTTATCAAATTTACATCATAGATTAACATATATAATAACTTAATCATTAAACAAATTTCATCATTAATCTTAAAATCATCACTAACTTACATTCTACAATCATCCCATGAATGAAATAATAATAATCCTTAACTTCAAATAGTCTTAATGCTTATTTCTCCACCCTTACATAAATTGAACAATTTCTAAAATAAAGATTTACAACTTCACTAAAATAAACAATCTCACCAAATAAATTCTATCTCTTATATTGAAACTTGATTTCTTTAAACACCTGTACCTCAAACCATCATCTTAAAGTGATCAATGCCCTTAACTAAGCAACTATATCTCATCCACCACTAAACTTCAACGAATTCATAGAAACAAATATCCTTCAATCACTTCTTTGCTATCTTATCAAAGCTAAACACTGAAACATACACTACCTTAAATAAAATAAGAGCTTCTATTAATACCAAGCTCCAGATAACTAAACAGATATTTTCTATGCTTCCAATTAGATTCCCCACAAACAACACAATCACATGCAGTCACATTTGATAATTTACTTCACCCAATTTAAATGTGCTTTAAAAACAAACTTCTCTATCCTTACTTTATCTAATCATTCCTAAAATCATAATAGCAGGCCTTAATCAGCTTTCAGCTTTAAAAATTCAAGCCTATGGCTTCCATAATCTATGAAAATCCTTTCAAGCTTCTTCGTTAATTCATAAATCAATATTGGGAATATCAATCATTCCTTAACACCTTTATAACTATAGACAGCCATCTAATGCAGATTTCTTAACAAACAAAACATCGTTTAGATATCACAATCACCAAAGCATAGTAATGTCCTTAACTCTCATTTTAATACTCATTAATATGTTCACCTCCTTACTCTTTTATCCTTTTAAAGAGAAGTCTGTCCTCCTTAAGAAATAAAAACGAAGATCTCCATTCTACTATTAAACTACAATGTTAACGTTAATATCTTGACAGAAAAATCAAGTCTATACTCCTTTATATGACAGCACTTAGTAACTTGCTCAATTTCTTTGAGCAATAACAAAGTTCTAACTCCAATTCATGAGATTTACCTTCCTTTTGAAGCTTACATAGTTAACCAAAACATCCACAATAGTTGCACAACACAGAGACATTCTCTAGATAGGTTCATATCATTTTTAAATTCCTAGCTATATGGTTTGAACATATAATGTTTGAACAGTAGGAATACAATCAATTTGAGATTATCATCCAATCCATTTTAGCTTTTTAAGCAAACTATGGTCTAATGAAAATCTAATAACCTCATATTCTTCCTATTCACGGTTTACAATCTTTTATAACTTCTCTAAGCGATATCTCCACAGCAAAACTGAAATTATAGCTTCTAAATTCATGTTTGAATCCATATGTTAAAACCCTAAGTTATGTATGGATATTTTCAAACACTTCTTTGTCATTAGAAACCTTGAAATCTATCTATAACAATTAGATTTAATATCTCGATTCATCCAAACAACAAATGGTAGCAAACTAATTCTCATAATTAATCTAACCTGCATAACAAAAATATCACAGGAATTTCCACCCTTCATTCCTTACGATTTACCCATTACCAACTTTTCCTGTCATTATTGATTTTCCATCATGAGCCCAGCAAACAGAAAATCGAACTATTAGAGGGAGGACATAATTTCCCAATTCAAAACTAATATCCATCATTCTTTTTCTTTGCTGCACCTAATCGGACAGAACAGGAAGGACAGGAGAGAACAAGAAAAATTCCATATATTCAATCATACCTTATTCCTGTTAAATTAAACATCCAAAATTTCTTCTTCTTCTTGCCACTAAACTGACGAACAGAACCAACAAAACCTATGAATTTACAACAAATTTACATCTGCAACTAAACTTCAATCCTACCCCAATAACCATTTAAATTCTCCTAATCCAAATTTAGGGATGTCCACCACCAATTAAACAAGCAAGAACAGAACAGAAAGATTCATGCTTGAAATCACAAGAACACCTTCCTTAATTGACCAGAAATCAACGGCACAGGGAAAGCAAGGATTCGGATGAACACAGGGAACCAGAAGAAATAGAAATTAAATAACTACCTATCCCATTAACCATCAACCAAAGCAAGCAACAACTATATATTTTCCTTTTCAAATCCGAGCAGAATATCAAGGAAGAACAAGAATTCGACGGCACAGAGGAAGAAATTATTCAAAAATTCCCAAGCTTCCAAAATCCTACATACCAGCCATTATAAGTACTAAAATTTACTCCTAAACAAGACTAATTAAACATTTAAGCTATGGTTGCCCAGAAATCAACGGAAGTTGCATCGGATGAACAGTGAAAAGAAGGAGAAATTTGGGGAAACTTGATTAATCCGACTCTATTGCTTAAATTCGCTCCTGGGGTTTGTTAATCACGTCCTAAATTCCAGTTTTATAAATTTAGAAGATTTAAAAACCCTTAAAATCAGATTGATTCTCTCCCCCAAAGCCTCACCCGATTCGGACCAAGAAGAGAGAAGAACGAAGGAACGAGGCTCACCTATGATCAAGCGAGCTTTGGTCGTGCTTTGGAGCTTCTCGCCGCCGGCCATCGTTTCATCCGCCGTCGATTGCCGCCACGGAACTCGGAGGAACACGGAGAGGAACAGGGGAACATATAGCACGAGGAAGAGAGAGTGAGGAAGGGACGGAAATGAAGAAAACAAAGAGAGAGAGGGAGTGTATATTCAAGAGGACACGTGTGTGGTGAATATTTTAGAAGGTGCATAGGTGATATTTTTAATAGGTATTTTACTATCTTGTCCTTCTTTTTATAACTGAAGATATTTTTAACTAGGGGTAGATATTATCTTTTTCATTTCTCAATTTATATTTTTCTCTTAAATGGTAATTTTATTTACCATTCCCATTTACAATTAAATCTAAAATTTATCCCAAAATAGTTTCTTTAGATATACTTTAATTTCCAGATTTATTTATAAGACCTTTTAAATATCAAATAATACAACAAGATTCTAAATATTCCCTTATAAAAATTTATCTCTTAATTATTTTTCCTTAACTAATAAAGAAAATAAATCTTAAAAATTATTAAAAATACAGCTGACCTCATAATTTATTTATAAGATTGTTTAATTGTTATATGCTGTCCCAAGACTTTAAATAAGCCCTTATTATCTCTTTTCAGAGTTTAGTAATATTCGGAAACCCTAAATAATTCTTTATTTTCTATTTTTCTAAAATTTGGGATGTTACAGGTTTCGCCGCGGCGAACCCACGGCGAGTGTACTCATCCTCTGGAAGCAAAAAGCCCTCAGCTCGCCGTGACTTCGCCGCGGCGAACTCACCTAAAAACTGCGCGTTTTGAGTAATTACGCTGTCTGAATGCAATAAATGACATTGAATGCGATCTGAAAAGGGAGAGAGCAATTAGGGCACGTTTTGGGGAGCACTTTGGAGCTTAAGGAGAGAGTGGGAAAGATCTAGGAAGCTTGGAAAATCTTGGAGAGATTCAAGTTGTGATCTGGGTTTCTTTTCTTCTTCCCTTTTTCTCTAATTTCTGCTATGTCTCTGTCTTTTAATTCTGTTTTTATTTCTCATTTTCTCATGTGTAACTAAACCCCTATTCTAGGGTTACTTTGAACCATTTGATGGATTGACTCTTGTATTTCCTTCCTTTGATGTATTTAATGAATGTTTATGTATGGATTTTCATCTTGCTTTAAATGATACAAGTGCTTGATCACCACTTGAAGTGTTAAATGAAGTATGACTTGAGAGAGTATATTTTGTTTTAGAACTTGGGGAAAATCATGTTAGACTTGAAATTTATGATTTTAAATGGATTGTTTGTTGATAATATAGAGATATAATTATTGACCTAACATTGTTCATATAAGGTTGGTGGAATATTTATGGCTAGCATTAATTGTTGCAAGAGATTGTGCAATTAATGCTAGTAAAAATTTGATTTTGACTTGAGAGAGCTTTTTCAAATGAAGTTGAACCTTGAACTCATGCATGAATTTCATTAGGTAAGGAAAAGGGAAGGAATTTATTGGGTCTTGAAGTTAAATGGGGAAAGGTAACCCTAGGTTTTCACATCCAATTTGTCAAATATTTCTCTTACCATTGTTCGTGTGCGCAACTCTTAAACTAAAAACCTCAAAAAGAAGTAACATTTTAGGTATTTAATTTTATATGTTAAATCTTCAAAGCAAAACCTTGTTTAGCTCAACTTAATCTAATACACTAAGCCTTCTGCTTGATCGCATTTGTAACCAAATCCCTGAGGGAACGATACTTTTCTTATTACTCTATTACTTGATGCGACCCGTGCACTTGCGGACCGAACACCTATAATAAGGGCTCCTCTTGATGAGGGAAGGAAAACAATCTGACATAAAGTGAAGAGATTTTCTATAATAAACATGCATGTCAAATCTCATACGTCTTAGACCATGGAAGAAGCTTGCTTCCATTGACTTCGAAATACCCTCCTTTACAGAGTAGAATTTCACATCATAATATTCGGAATCCCACTCATCTGGAATCTCAAATAGAAACAACATAAAATCATTCGAGCCTTCAACCTTACCCTCTAATGTAACTTGAACTTCAGCATTTGGGTGTCTTTCCAGATAATCTGGAGTGAGGATAGGAAGCCAACAATCACTGGATTACAAATGAACAATTCTGTCTCACCATGACCAAGAATCAAGCCCTTGCTAGAGGCAATGATATCACAATATGGGTAGTGTTCTAGAAATTGAGAGAATCCTTGAGATATACTAGAGGTTGTGTTCTTTGAGTTTAGGTGATAGAACTCAAATTTTGCACCATATGTTTGAACCCCTTTTCGTTTCAGAAAGAAACAAGAGCCATCCTTTAGTAAGACATTATGGGATTGTTTCTGGATAAAGAAAGAGTCCTCTGAAGTTAAAGTGTTGCAGAATTTGTCGATGCATCTGAACTTGAAGATTGATTTTGCAGCTAACCATGAGAAGATCTCAAGCACCATATCATGAGGCATATCCATGACTACTGAATCAATACACAAATAATTTAAAAAAAAAGTGAGTGAGTTTTGGAAAAAGGAAGGAAGGATATGATAGTGATTAAAATCAACGTTTAAATAAGAATATGAGTTTATTGTATAGCTTTACACATACCCATAGTAGTTCCTGAGGTTATTCTTTGATTTTCTTGTCTAAGAAAAGATTTTTTGGCTTCGCTACATGCAGAGCCTCAGATAGTAAGTGTGGTACACCTGTAGAAATATGAGATCAATAATGCAGAAGCTGGGATGTGAAGATCACTATGTCAACAAAGAGTGCAATAATGCAGCGGATTTTCTAGCGAAATCTGGGCTTGATGCGATGATTGGATACCATGCGGTGGGGAAGGTTCCTTTTGAGTCTAGCTTGTATTCTCAGTGAGGAGGCTTCGGAGTCTATATTAGAAATATTAAAGGGGCTCTGAGTAGGTGTTTCAGAGTTGTATAAAGAAGGGGGAATATGAGATCACATAGGAAACTGATGTAGAGACGTTTTGATTCTGACAAAAAAAGGAAACAGATTTGAATCTAATTTGAAAATTATTTTATGTTAATTAATCCACAACAAAAGATTTATAACTATCCCTCCAATAATTTCCAATTTCTTCTTTCGACACGATACCGTAAAAAAAATTACTAAATTATTATCTGCAGATGAACAACTAATGGATTCAATTTGATCTATTTGGATTAAATTTAAATAATTTAAATTAAATTTATTTAATAGGAATAATGAAAATGAATCCTTGAATTTCCGGTTGAAAATCCAAATAGAAAATGCCCTTTATATATATTTAGCGATGTCCGGAATATTCTCATACAAAAGATTCACACTTTCTAAAATTTGCAAAAATCAGACTCTTTACAAAAATTAGCACCACGCAAAGCTTGTGAATAACTTAATATTTTGATAATTTGTAATTTTTTTTGTTAAAACAGGTCAATTTCTATTAAACAAACACATTAAAAGGTACATGGTTAGTCATTTGAACAAAACATAAGCGATCTATAACCAAAGAAAACTTTCTAAAGACACGCTTCATCATCAAAAGATCCTGGGCTAGTGATGAATTTGGAGGCAATGACCGAATACACTTGGATTGCTCCAACTAATGGATTCAATTTGATCTATTTGGATTAAATTTAAATAATTTAAATTAAATTTATTTAATAGGAATAATGAAAATGAATCCTTGAATTTCCGGTTGAAAATCCAAATAGAAAATGCCCTTTATATATATTTAGCGATGTCCGGAATATTCTCATACAAAAGATTCACACTTTCTAAAATTTGCAAAAATCAGACTCTTTACAAAAATTAGCACCACGCAAAGCTTGTGAATAACTTAATATTTTGATAATTTGTAATTTTTTTTGTTAAAACAGGTCAATTTCTATTAAACAAACACATTAAAAGGTACATGGTTAGTCATTTGAACAAAACATAAGCGATCTATAACCAAAGAAAACTTTCTAAAGACACGCTTCATCATCAAAAGATCCTGGGCTAGTGATGAATTTGGAGGCAATGACCGAATACACTTGGATTGCTCCTTTGACATGGTAACTAGGCTAAGATTTGGCGAATCATCTCCATCAACTTCATCAATAACTCTAGAGAGCACCATCATGAGCGTCTGTAAAGCTGGATTCTTCTTTGTATCAAATATATGTATGCTCCAATTCTTGTGCCAGCAATATGTACCTGCAAAAAAGACTTTAACAAACACCTACAAAAACTTACAACCATTCTGGAAGAGTACCTTATGCTGCCAACAAATGCACCAAGATGACATCAAAGAGGAATGGGTCACCCTTTGAAAAACATCCACCCAACAGGGATAACTATAATTCCAATATGGGCCTGATAATGCTGGGTAACGATGTCCCATATTGTTGAATGAATGACAATGAATTAATTATTTTAACTAATTCAGCACTTGCTCATGGGATTGAAGATTCTTTCCATGCCACACAACATTACGGTTATCCCATATAAGATAAGTAGTCAAGAAAATATCACTCAAGAACTCCATGTCACCAGCATTTTCCAAGTTCTCTTATTGTAATTTCCCCCACACACAATTAATGAAACCACCTACTTGAATGATTGTCTCCACACGAATATTCCACTTGGTCATAAACCATAAGGCTCTGGTCCATTGACATTCCAAGAATAAATGATTAAAAGATTCATTCTCCTTCCCACACATAGCACATAGTTCATTATATGGGATAGGATGATCTCGTAATATCTCACCTATCGGAATAGTTTTATTTAAAATTTTCCACATTTGAAGCTTAAACTTTGGCTGAATATCAAATCCCCACAATGTTTTCCAAACTTTCAAATCCGCTGACCCACCTTGAGAATCATATAACAACTTAAAAGCCTTATCTACTTTATATTGACCATCCGCTGCAGGCCAACAAACAAGACAATCTGGAATATCCATTATGGAAAACGAAATCTGCAAAATCTGCACCTTAACCTCAGGATAATATAAGTTGTCAAGAAGTTCCTCATGCTAGACTTTCTTCCATCCTTCATCATTATGCTCAAAAGATCACACACCACACAAACATTCGGTGGTGGAGACGACAGCATAGGCCACCATACCTGGTGGTTGATTTGGGATAGAATCACCTTTACCAACTTTCCATCTAAGAAAACCCTAATAATTTGTTAAGATGGTATAATTAAGGTCTTTTTTTGTATAATTATAAAAAAAGTTCTTTTGTGTTATTAAATTTTATTGATATAATAAGCAATAAATTATTATTTTGATAAATTGTAATATATAATAAAAGCGAAAAATGTATTGACAATTAAACAAATTGAAATAATTATATAATAAATAAATATTAATAATATTGATACTAAACTAAAACCTAAAATGCAATTAACCTCTTGTCAATAAGTAATTGACACTTAGCTAACCTAGGGAGTAAAAAATGACTCCCGGCAACCACTACAAAAAAAACACACCGTTAGTAACGATTTTTTTTGTCATGGTTAACATCAACTGTGACAAATGTCTGACATTTGTCACGGTTGAACTAAAAAATTGTGACAAATATGATTTGTCACGGTTTCATAATCCAAACCATGACAAAATGTGGCGGGAACGTGGGCACGTTAATTTTAGTCACGGTTGGATAAAAAAAACCGTGACAAACCATTCAATTAATTTAAAAAAATTTGCAACGGTTAATATTAATAATGGTTTCAACCGTTACAAAGTGTAACGGTTCGGTTACCGTTACACTTTGTAACGGTTGAAACCATTACTAATTTGTAGTGGTCCCCCCTATTTAAATTCATTTATCACGTTTGATTTTCAGTAAACCGTTACAATTCTCTACGTGAGTGCTTAGCCATTTTTCCCTATATTGTGTAATATATAAAAATGTCCGGGAGAGATAAAGGAAAGGAAAAGGTAGTCGAACAGCCTAGACGTCCACTAAGAAGAGGGAGTAGCCAAAGTAGAGGAGCAGGTAGAATACCTGTTTATATACCATCTGCCCACAACGAAGCAGGACTGAGCCAACCGGATGCTCATGTATTTTTTCCTGATGTCCCGTCTAATTTAGAAGACATCAATGTAGAAGATTTCAATTTAGAGGACTCGTTGTTGAACGATTTTGCCAATTTTGAAGAAAACATAATGAGTTCAGACATAAACAATGAGCAAAGCCATCCTCGATGATCATCTTCTCGGGAAAACGGTTGGTTGGTTACTGTTGTAGGTAATAAAATAAATAATATATTTTTATTTGTTATATTTAATTTAGTTATTTGTTAAATTAAGATTAATTTAGTTGTTATTTAATTTGCAATATTTTTTAGATCAACAAGGGAGGCCCATGAGGAGGAGGCCAGATGTGACGGCAACCAATCAGTTATAAAGGGGTCTACAGGTTGCTCTTTCCTTAAATGATGGGACTAGACAACCTAGATGTATGGGTGGCCATTTATTCAACCACTTTTGCAGCTTTCTAGGTGGTAACTGGAGTCGGTTTCCAATCCACTACAGGACCTGGAAGAAGGTACCTAATGAATATAAATTCGCCGTTTGGAATGAAATCATCAAGGTAACAATTCGAATTATGAAAATATGTGAATTTATTCAATATAAAGTAATAATTTATCAAGAATTTATTTAAATTGATAATCTGATATAATATATTTGTTGAATAAAATTTTGTAGGAGAAGTTTCTGGTTGAAGGAGAATTGATGCGAGACTACGCTTTTATGAAGATAGGTGAATCATGGAGGAGCAAGAAGAATCGCCTGTACAACATAAGGAAGGGGGATGGCACAAGATTGCTTGATGAGATGATAGAGGATGTGCCAGACGGTGTTGATCCTACTTCGTGGGAACATTTTTGTTCGATATAGAAAGAGTTCATAGGCATTGGTAAATAAGTTATTAAACAATGTTTAATTTTTAAATTATATTTAAAGAATTTATTATATCATATAGCTAGTAAGTAAAATGTGTTTAATAAAAGTACATTATGTATTTCAGCGAATGTCTGAGCGGAACACATGGTATCGTTCCTACCTAACTGTCCATCACACTTTAGGAACGAAGTCGATGCAAGTTAGATATAGCAAGTTGTTGAGTGAATCGATTGATTTGTTCTATATATATGAATTGATTGGCTCACTATTTAAAATTTGTTTAGGAGGAGGAGGCAGAGGCGGAGGGTAGACAGACAGACAAACTATGGGGAGCTATTTGTAGTAACCCATAGACATAGGGATTGTCAGCCTGTATCCTAGCATACAGAGATGCGAATTGTAAGTCATTTAACCATATAACTAGTATTAATAGATATATTTATTATTAAATATATTTTTAATTAAAAAACGATTTCATATTTGGAAAGGATCGTATTCGGCATATACAGGAGCAGCTGAGCCAATAGGAGGGGGGTGAGTCGCAGGATCCCATAGTCCCCCTAAAAGCAGCATTTGAAACCCTAGAGCACCCTGGTCGGGTCCAAGGGATAGGGCTAGGTGCAAAGCCTAGCAAAATTTATGGGAGATACAGTACATCTGAGGCAGGACCTTCCCAGTATACGAGGTGCTCAAATATGGATGACAATCGAGCCTTTAAAAACCAGATGGCCAGCTTCGCTAGGGAGGCAAATGAGTTCGGGCCTTGCATGAACGAGTGGCATGAAATTATACAGGAAACATGGTCTGTGTTACAGCCTGGAGCTACGCCACCTATTTTGCCTCCTGTCCCTAAATTTAACTTCCAGCCTCCTCCGCCTCCTGAAGATGATGATGCTGTGGATTCCAGGCCGCAAGATGATGATGATGAGCAATAGTTTTTTTTAGTTGTTTACATATGTTTGTTTGATTTTGAACCTGTGTTTGTTTAAATTTGGACCTATGTTAATTTAAATTTGAACATCTGTTTTTTTCTTAATTATTTCTAGTTTACTATTTTAAGCATTTCAGTATTTAAATTTGGCACTGTTTTTTCATTTTAATTATTACATTTTGAAAGTAGATTAAAAGACATGCATAACAAATGTAAGACATCATAGTATTACATCAACTTAAATTATCTTATGAAACATCAACCCTCATTCGTTGTCCGCATCCACATCCCTGACAAAAAGTAAACAAATTATTAGCAACAATGAAATCGAACTAAATTAAATAAAATTAGTTAAATGTAGTTCGAACTAAACAATGGAATCGAACTAAACTAAATTAATTAGCACTTTAACGTACCGAATTAAAGGTAGGTCATCATCCCCTTCGGGCAGGAAATTTTCAAAATTGGCTGGTTCGAAAGGCTCATTCTCATAGGTGATGTTACTATTATCGCCCATGTCAAAGAGATCTCGAGGTTTCAGGTGAACAACCATATGCCAATCCTGATGCTTTTCATCTGCAACATAGTAAACTTGATGTGCCTCTGATGCAAGAATGTATGGCTCATCATCGACTGACTGACGGATGTGAATTGGCCTAGAGAAGTTGATTGATGTAATTCCTAATTCATCGGTAGTCAATCCTCTTGAAGTTGTTGTATTTGCCCATGAACACTTGAACAATGGAACCATGAAACGACCTTGATGATTAAGTTCAATTATATCAACAACTCTTCCATAATAAGGAACTCCTCCGAACTGCATGGTAGCATCTCTGTTGCTCGCATAACTCCTAGTCCTGAATGTGCCAAAAATGCCTTAGTTTTGAGTCAATAGGCCTTTATCCTGAGAAACTGTGCAAAATTTGAAACCATTGACATTGTATGCTGTAAACCTTCTTGCTTGGTTTAGAGGTACGATTGCAAGAGCTTTCAAATCCGGAGAGTGTGGAAGGTTATCATTCATAATTCGACGCTCGAACCATGATGGAAATTCTCTATGGACTCTCTTATCAACCTAAGCGGATGTGTTTGTCCAAATCCTCAATTGATGTTTGACATGCCTTCTAAATTCCCTACAAAATTTAGTGAGTGAAATACCTAATTGCATTATGTTATAACAAAATGTAAGCCTACATGAGTGTGTATTCATTCATACCGAAGAAATGGGTCAACTTGACTCCAATTTATCAAGACAAGTCAGTGTGCTTGTAGCTTCTCCATTGCAATTAATCTGAAGTTTTCACTTCCCCCACTGCCTTACCAACAGGAGGAATTAAGACCTCATCAGGTGAAATGCTATATTCAGGGAAATCGTCTACACGAGGTGGACGGTTGAAAGATGTCTCTATATCATTGAAATATCTGGAGCAAAAGTACAGAACCTCATCCCCCAATAGCCTTCAGCTATAGAACCTTCTGGACTTACTTTATTTCTTACATAGGATTTCAACTTGCCAAGAAACCTATAAAAATATCAGTAATAGTTCAATTATGAAGTTTGGATGTGGCAATTATAAATAAAATAGTTACATACCTCTCTATCGGATACATCCATCGATACTGCACAGGCCCGGCTAACTTGGTTTCATGGACAAGGTGGATCGTTAGGTGAACCATGACGGTGAAAAATGATGGAGTGAAGATCATCTCCAAATGACAAAGTGTCAGAGCAATTTTTTGTTGTAGTTGATCCAGTTCATCGATCACCAAAACCTTTAAACACATTTGTCGGAAGAAAGTGCACAGTCCAACCAAAACGATGAATACATCTGGAGGAAGTGTATTTTTAATAGCCATTGGAAGTAGCTATTGCATTAGAACATGTGAGTCATGACTTTTAAGACTAGCAATCTTGTGGGCATGCATATCAATGCAACGTGACATGTTACTTGAATATCCATAAGGAACTTTGATATTTTTCAAAGAAGATGTCCTTGTTGTGTTTCGTGAGAGTGAATTTAGCAGGCAAGAATTTGTCATTGTCATCTAGCTAAGCATCTTGCCGTACTCCTATGTCACGTAGATCTTTTCTTGCTTGAATGTGATCTTTAGACTTCCCTGGTTCATTGAGCAATGTATATAACACATTATCACACATTTTTTTTAATGTGCATGACATCAAGACTGTGACGTAATAGATTGGAATGCTAATATGGAAGAGTGAAGAAAACACTTATCTTTCGCCATTGTTGAGGCTTAGAAGATGACAATCTGTTGGCCTTTCTACCTACATTAGCAGAATAAACAGGCTTTCCAAATTCGAATTCAACATCGGTAAGTTGCTCTAAAATCTCTACACCAGATAATATTTTTGGCGCCGCCTGTTTCCATTAAAACGCTTGCGTTGCAATCTGAACTTGTGTCCTCCATCTAGAAAACGTCGATGACCCATGAAACACCACTTACGGCTGTGTGGAAGGCGGACTGAGTCAGATTCAAAATTGCAAGTCGGGCAAGCAAGGCCAGTATGAACATTTCATCCAGATAGTGTCCCTAAGCCCGGAAAGTCACTGATCGTCCACATCAAAGCTGCACGTAAATTGAAAAGAGTCTTGCTGAATGCGTGATATGTTTCTATACCATCATTCCACAGGTCTATAAGCTCATGCATAAGCGGTTGGAGGTAGATATCAATATCATTACCAAGTGCTTTTTCCCCGGAATGATCATGGACAAAATAAAAGAACCCTGCTTCATGCACATCCATGGAGGCAAGTTGTATGGCACAAGGACAACCAGCCAAATACTATAACTCGTGCTTAGGTTACCAAAATGATTGAATCCATTAGTTGAGAGAGCTAGAAGCACATTTCTTGGATCAGCAGAAAATGAGGGGAATTCACGATCAAATGCTTTCCATGCTTCTGCGTCACGCGGATGTCTTAACTTGCCATCCAGATTCTTGTCAAAGCTATGCCACCTCATGTGCTCAGCCGTTTTTAGAAGACATGAACAACCTTTGTAATCGAGGCTTCAAAGGAAAATATCTGAGAATCTTTACTGGCTTCTTCTTTTGCTTTTTTCCCTTTCACACTGGCCTGTATCTGGAAGCATTACACCGCTTACAGGTCTCTCTTTCAGCGTCATCTCCCCAGCATAACATACAATCATTAGGGGCATGCATCAATTTTTTTGTAGTTTAACCCAAGCTTATTTATAATTTTTTTTGCCTCATAAAACGATATAGGGATTTCTGCATTGGGGAATGCATCATGTAATAACTCAAGAATCATATATATACCTTTAGCAGTCATTCCACATATGCACTTTATATGATATAATTTAACTAAAAACGATAATTTAGAGTCCTTCTCACAATTAGGATATAAAGATTTATCTGCTTCGTCCATTAATTGGTAAAACTCACAAGCTGCGTTGTTCCTATAAAACACTGGGTCAGATCCTTCTGCTTCTTGATTTATGTTATCATTGTGAACACCAAAAGCATCACAAACAATATCATTCATCGAGTCATCACCACCACCTAATTGAACCGCTGCTTGAGAACTTTCAGCGAACGGATCGTCAACCATGTCAGGTGTTTCTCCATGTAGACACCAAAATGTATACTCTTTAGGAAAAGGATTCACAATTAAATGTTCTCTAACAATTTGTTGTGGATGCCACTTCTTACACTTGCATTTAGGACACGGACATAGAATCTTCCCATTAACACAAGCATGTGTTGTAGCAAAATATAAAAAAAACATTCAATCCATCCAAATAGGTCGAACTCGTTCGGGGGAACTTTATCCATGACTTATCCATGGTTTGATGATAACGTTCTACAGAAAAATACTTGAGAAAAGTAGCAATTTTTGTATTTGTAATTAAAATCCCCACCGTTGTCTACCATATATATCGGGGAAAATGCCAACGTTCGACATTTTGTAACGGTTTAAACCATTCCCATTAGCCCGTTCAACCTTGACAGAGGCTCTGTCACGTTTTTAACCATGACAGAGGCTCTGTCACGTTTTCCCCCTATATAAAAACCCCACCCCACACTTTTCTTCCACCCACTTATCCGCTGCCTCTCATCCTTCTGGTTTTTCATCTTCCTTTATTTGTAGCATCTTTTTAAGGTAGGATATTTATATATAGTTTAATTATGGGATATATACATTTATTTTAATAACATAATTCGAATTTATTTCTTTTGGTTCTAATTTTTTTTGTAGGGTGTCTATTTTTTAATAATCATAATTATTCTTCTATAAAATGATGTGTTAACCATCAATAAAAAATTAAAAATTATATTGATAAAAAATTCAATTATAAATTATTGACAAATAATATATTAATTAAATAAAAATCCATTACATATATTGCAAAAAATAAGATGCAAAATGAGAAACTTGAACTAAATTTTAATTTCTTTTAAAAAAATTTGGGACTTTTTGTCACGGTTTTAACCGTGACAACCCTTTGTCACGGTTTTTGTATAAAACCATGACAAATTTGTCACGGTTTTTTTTAAAATGGTCTAACTACTGTGTAGGTTTTGACCGGATTTGTAACAGTTTTTCATTATAACCGTTACAAACTTATATGTGCTTGTCACGGTTTTTTGTGTGTGTAACGGTTTATAAAAACCATTACAAACCTCTTTGCCACTGATGGTTTTGTAACGGTTTAGAGAACCGTTACACACGTTTTTGTAACGGTTAAAACCGTTACAAATAGACTCTTTTCACTATTACAAACCCACATTTTTTTTGTAATGATTGTAACGACGCCATTGATTTAAGCCTTTCCTAATAATAAGCCTTGGTGTTCAAATGCAAAATATTATGTAACAAAGGATTGCACTATAGCGGTGCAATCCCAGATTTCTCTCAAGGAGCTTAATGAACTAATTTAAGAAAACTAAATGCAATGCAAAAGCTATAAAATTGGGGGTTGAGAGTTGGTATTTTTGGTATTTTTCATAAAGTAAATGTAAAAACTTATGTTTGGTATATTTATGATAAAAATAGATAATTAATGGAACGCAAATGATGGGATGCTCTATTAGCTAGGGTTGACATGTGACAAGCATATATTTCACACTCTTGGGAAATTAAGTGGATAATTAGGCCAAGTTTATGCATGTATAAATAAAATTAGTCTTAAGTGAAGGAATAGGTTGGTGACAACCCACTCAACCTCAATAGAAGAACTAGGTTAATTATAATCTAATATAAACTAGAAATAGGTTCCAATAAATAGAATAACTTAGGTCCCATTCAAATTACTCAATATCCTTCGGATCCAATAACTAATCAATATTAGATTATAATCAAACACTCATACTTATAGAACTTTACCTAATTACGCTCATGTGATTATATTAAATCAATAGAATGATTTCTTAGGTGAGATTAATTGATGGAATTACTTAAGCACTTAAAGAAGAAACTCAACATCAACATGCTCAAACCAAATAAATCATCCAAATGACATAATCAAGATAAGATAAATGAACTAAATCACCACACAATGATAGGCAATAAAATCAACAAGTACTCATAAAGATAATGTCAATTAAAAAGATTGACGAAACCAAATTTGATCCAATACAAACACAAAGATGAAATTCAACAATTATATAGCCTATAGCTAGTCTCAAACACAAATGAAATCTGAACATAAGAAGAACAAATATTCAAGAATACATATGGAAATCCATGGCTACATAATTGGAACTAGAAAACTCCCCTAAAGTGGGTTCAATGCTTGCTTCAAGTCATTCCATGGTCCAAGAGAGCATTTGGCCAAATTAGTTCATCAAAGAGGAGAAGAAGCCACCCAAGATCAGTTGCAACTCGAACTCCATGAAGAACCGGTGAAGAATTATGGGATGGATGAGAGAATGGATGGAATTTCGGCCAAGAGAGAATAGGAGGGGAGGGGAGGACGAAAATTTGAGAGAGGGATCAAGGAAATTCGTTGGTGGCCTATATATAGCAAAGAAGGCAACCCAAAACCTTCCAAATTGGCCTAGGGTGTCCTATTCTTACTAGGATTAACAAATATGAAAGGTTTGAGGAAGGAATTATGGGATGATGAAAGAGAGAATGGGTGAATAAATATGGAAATTTGGATTCCCCTCTCCATGGCACAAGAAAACACTTAAAAACTATCCAAAATGGCTCCGGTTGCCTAATTTGGCTGCCTATAATATATAGGAAAGATTTGGGGAAGACCCAAGCACTTTCTCTCAAGAAATCTAGCCAAAATAGGAAGTTGTGATTAGAATAATCAATTATGAAACTTCTTGACCTCAATCAAGCCTAGGATTGCCTATTCTTGTAGAAATAACAAAAAGGAAATATTTTAGGCAAACACAACCAACCAATCCAATAGTAAATTTCATATTCTTCTTGATTTTACCAATTAGGAAAGTTTAGAGGCCAATCCATTAGGCTCAATAAATCAATTTAATTTCCTAATAAGTAATTTCCTATTTTGCAAAAGTTTCCCTTTTTGTAGAAGTTTTATATTTTCCATAAGTTTCTTATTTTGCTTTGTTCTTGCTTTGACCTTTATCCTGTGTATCTACAATGGAAATTTTAAGTACATGTGAAGTATTTCAAGTCCAGAAACAATAAATAATGATGAGTTAAATTCCTAATATGCTCAAATTCCAACGAAAATGCAATTAACTCTCTAATCTTGGACCCTATAAAAGTGCCTAAATCCCCATTTAATGGCTTAGAACAAATGCCAATTTCCTATTAGTGGATAAAAACATGTAATAATCAAGTGCAATCATTCCACGACACTTAGACCTTTGTACTCCTAGACAAAGTATTGACTCAATGATAAAGGCTTAAGCTAAACAACAATATCAAGTTGGAACAAGACATGCTCAAGATATGTAAAGAGAACATTGACAATACATTTCAGAATCAAATAGGGACATGGGAGCACTCTCAAGGATATAAAGTGTTTAGCACAATCTCGCAATCATGGATTATTTCTCTCTACTTGCTTAACATACAATTTACCATAAGCTTGTAACAATTCTCAAAATCTCCAATAATTTAGCACACATGCAAAGAATCAAGAGGACTTTAAAGCTTGTAATGTTGGAAAGGCTGAGGATGGAATAAGATGTAATATATGAAAGGAAGATGGTTGAGATGCACATGCCAATTAAAAACACACTCAGTAGCAATGAAGACTACAAATTTAAGCACATACTAGCCATATTTCTCAAGATGCCTTATTTCTCACTAATGGAAAATATGGAAGGTTTTGTGTTTGGGACAAAAGGTGATGAAAGAATGCCTCTATCATGTTCAACACACATGGCTAATACTGTTTCAACCACAAATTGAGACAAGTTCTAGAAATTGGCACAATTAAGCAAGCATGCACACATATTTAAGTAGAAGTTGAAATTAGGCTAACAATAACTTCACGACAAGCTAAAGCTCACACATCACCATTCAACAACCAATTAACAAAGCAATTTTCACAATACATGCCTTAAACATATCTCATGTCTAACTCTTGAAAATTGAAAAGCAAAGGACAAAAGCATTGCAAAATCTATTCAAAGTCCAAGATAACAAACAACTTAAGATAGGTCTTTTCTTGCACAGTTTTCAAAAAGTGGGGTGAACTAGGTTTTCAAAAAAAACATTTTGAAAATCACTTGAATTCACTCTTAACAAATCTACTATGACAAGCATTTGTACATAATAGGCAAGTCAAGAGCAACTTCAAGCCAAAATTTTGGAAAATTTTCAAAAACAGTCGAAGTTCGCCCAATAACACTAATAGTAGGAAATCAAGGAAAAACCCCTCAAAATACACATCTACCCCCACACTTAAGAAAACATTGTCCTCAATGTGTAAAAGATCCAAATATCAAAGATCAAGGGAGCAACACCTGTAAACATAGGCAACCATCAACAAAATATGGGGAACCAAAAACAAAAACAAAAGCAAAACAAAACAATTGTTATCCTACTAGTAGTTCTCATTCCCCCGCACTTAAACTACACACTTCATCTAGCCAAAACAATATCTAATCAATATGCAGTGTAAAGCAAAAGAGTAAAGGAAAGGCATAACTTAGCATTTAAAGCGCATTAAACTCTTGTAGGAGAAGTTCTCATCCCAAATGAAAAATATATATGTCTTCATGTAAGCTCCTTCTCCCACATGCTCCTTTTTTGATGTGAGGTGTTTTGGTTCCTACAAGAGAAAAGCCAAGCACGGAGCAGTACCAAAATCAAGGAAAAGAGATACTTCATCTAAATAAGCATTACATCCAAGGAAGTCAATCATGCTCCCATTAGTAGGAGAAAAACAAAAATTTTCATTTTTAAAACACTCAAGTGTATATGTATCAAAAATTACGAAGTCCAACTCAAGATTAAGACTCATAATATCGCTTACACGTGTGAAAGAGTGGGTGGATAAAGAAGGAGGAAAGAAGGAGTGGTTGTTGAGGCACAACAAATACTTTCCTTATTGGGTATATCCGGTGGAAGATCACAAGATAATATTTGTTTGAAAGATCCCTTATCATTAACAATATCGTCTATGCATGGATAGTCTTTCATAGGTGCACTCTCAATATCATGTAATCCAATGGGACAAAAATCATTCTCATTCTTAACCACAATGTAATTCTCATTCTCAATTATCTCATGCTTAGAAATTTTAGCACGCCTAGTACTTTTAGATGCATCATGTTCACTAGTAGAAATGGTCAATTTGTCAAAGGTATGCTTTTTAAATTCAACAAGCAAGTGTTTTTTTCACATAATAGCAATGCACACAAATTTGATATTCTATACAAGAACAAGATTTAATCACATTTAAATTAACAACATCATCATGACTAGTGTAACATCCCAAAAATCTCAATAGCTCCAAAGTAGCTATTTGAGTATATCAATAAGGAAGATAATTAGGGCCTAAGAAAATAGAGTTATTTAAGATTTTAGAAGGAGAATTATTATAGTATTAAGGGCCCAAAATAGTTATATTAATTGAAGCACTAAAGTGAGCATGTTCATCAATAAACCTATTAGGAAATTCACAAATAACCCCATCAACCTCATCTTCACTCTCAAGAGTAATAGCATGTCCAATCAAGGAATCAACCAAAGAAGGCTTAATATCCTCAAGGATAAGAGTATTACCTAATGGGGAGTGCATTTCTTCTTTAGGTTGTGGGGTAGTTTACTTCATCTCTTCAATTTTTGTGGGTTCATTGAATGTCTCCACTAGAGGTTGGGGCTCTTTTACAAGAGAAGTGGGATGTCGCCCTTCATTTGATGTCTCCCCTTTAAATTTAGGATCATAAGGCCATAGGCTTCCTTCATCTCCTTTCATTCTTTTTCTAAAGAACATGCAAGTAGAATGCATTGAAATACACCCCTATGTCTTTTAATTCATCTTTTCCTTTCTTTGAGAGTAAAACTTTGTACCTATTCAACTCCCTAAACCAATCTTTATTTACCTCATAGATCCTTTGAGCTCTTTTGTGTAATCATCCATGTTGGGGTAGTCAAAGAAAGCATCAAGAGCAGTTGGTTTAGGGGTCATGGGTTCGGGTGGAGATGAAGATGCACAAGGTAGTGGTTGGTATGTAGTTTGGTATGAATGGTGAAGTGGTGGCGGGCAAGGTTAGGATGGGTTGTATGGTTCAAATTTGAGGAGTGATGGCCATTGGAATTGTGAAGGTAGTTCATAGTATGACCTTGACCTATATGATAGAGGTGAAGTTTCACGTCGTGGGCTTGATATGGAGAATGATATGATGAAGGGCATGGTAGATAGTAAGGTTCATGATATGGAGAATAATTTTGTGGATAATGGTCTTCAAAGTATGGTGGATGGTTAGGTGGAGGGTAAGGTTGGTCTCAACATGGTAATTCATAGGATCTGTGGAGGGATTTGAAAGTGGCCTTTATTTTGTTATGCTCATCACGAATTGAAGAAAGTTCTCTTCTGTCAAAGTAGTATTTCCTACAAAAGAATGAGAATACTCAAATGAATCATGATTGTAACCAAAGTTTTTGTAATTTCATGACATGAGAATTCAATGATTTAGTCCCAAACAATCAAGTAGGCAATTAAAATGCACCACAAGATCAAATGGTCAATGAAAGGATGGATAATAGGTAAAACCAACTCAAACAAACTAAGAATAAAGGAAAATCAAGGAAGAAAAACTCAAAAACAAAACTATCCCAAAAATCTGGAAAATAACTAGAAAATAAAGAAAAATTGAAAAAGTACCCAAAACGATGGAATTTGGCAAAAATACACCACACACAATAATAAAGCTATTGAACTTGCTCAGAGTGTCCTAAAACTTTAGGAAACCAAAACTCATAAATTTCTGGGCGAAATGTTTTGAAAATTGATAATAAGCTCTAGTGTATATGTCGATGAATTTTGAACAATTTCCAATTGATGTGCAAGCAAAATAGCATTCAATCCCAAGAAAGCCAATTTAAATCTGATTTAGAATAACACATCACATATCAAGAACAATATTTTTTTTATTTTCTCAATTTATGAAATGCAAATGCAACCTATATATGACTAAACTAAAAAATAACCTAAAATGCAACTAATCCCTTGTCAATAAGCAATTGTCGACACTTATCTAACTTAGGGAGTCAAAAATGACTCTTCGACAATGGCGCCATTGATTTGAGCCTTTCCTAATACGCCTTGGATTTCAAATGCAAAATATTATGTAACTAAGGATTGCACTACAGTAGTGCAATCTCGGATCGTCTCTCAATGAGCTTAATGAACTAACCTAAGAAAACTAAATGCAATGCAAAAGCTATAACACTGGGGGTTGAAAGTTGATATCTTTTGTATTTTTCATAAAGTAAATATAAAGACTTATGTTTGGTATTTTTATGATAAAAATAGATAATTAATGGAATGCAAATGATAAGATGCTCTCTTGTCTAGGTATGACATGTGGCAAGCATATATTTCACACTCTTGGGGAATTAAGAGGATAATTAGGTCAAGTTTATGCAAGTATAAACAAAATTAGTCTTAATTGAAGGAATAAGTTGGTGACAACCCACTCTACCTCAATAGACGAACTAAGTTAATTATAATCTAACATAAAATTAGAAATAGGTTCCAATATATCCCATCCAAATTACTCAATATCCTTCGGATCCAATAACTAATCAATATTAGATTATAATCAAATACTCATACTTATAGAACTTTACCTAATTATTCTCATGTAATTATATTGAATTAATAGTATGGTTTCTTATGCGAGATTAATTGATGTAATTACTTGAGCGCTTAAAGAAGAAACTCAACATCAACGTGCTCAAACTAAATAAATCATCCAAATGACATAATCAACATAAGATAAATGAACTAAATCACCACACAAAATAATGGGCAATAAAATAAACAAGTAACTCATAAAGATAATGTCAATTGAAAAGATAGACAAAACCAAACTTGATCCAATACAAATATATAGATGAAATTCAACAATTACATAGCCTATAGTATCAAACACAAATGAAATCCAAACATAAGAAGAACAAATAATCAAGGAAACCTAGCCTATAGTCTCAAACATAAATAGAACTAGCAAAACTCCCCTAAAATGGATTCAATGCTTGCTTCAAGTTATCCCATGGTCTAAGAGAGCATCGAAATTAGTTCATCAAAGAGGAGACGAAGTCACCCAAGAGCAGCTGCAACTCAAACTCCATGAAGAACCGGTGAAGAATCATGGGATGGATGATAGATTGGATGGAATTTTGGCTAAGAGAAAAGATGAGGGGAGGGGAGGACAAAAATTTGAGCGAGTGAAGAGCTCGCCAATTGATTAAGGATTCAGGTTCGGAGCAGTGCCGCCTCGAGTCCGCTCTCCAAGAAATTAAACCCGAGGGGTTAGTGGAAGCTAACCCGGGGTGTCGATCTCAAGGAGCCTAGTGTAATATGATCCCTAATAACTAATATGTAAAATTGAAAAGGCGGGTAAAAAGCATTTTTGTTTGGTTTTGATATGAAGTTTGATATATGCAAAGGTAAAGTAAAAGATTAGAGTTAAAAGTGAGATTTGGATGAAAATGGGATAAAGGTCATTCTTGATGAATGAAAGCTTTGGGAATCATTGCTTCAAAAGGTTTTCGAGGAGTTTGTTTGATTTCTAAAGAACCCTAGAGGAACCCCTCTAGGCTAGGCTTGGGTTAACTTAATTAATGCCGGAACCCCGTACATTACTTAATTTATCCCAAGTTGATTAAGTTCCAAATCGAGAAATAATTGATTATGCAAGACTTTAAATCCACAATTTGGGCCACCCCATAATTGCTCTAAATTTCTCTCTAAACCCTAATCCATTGATGGCCACCCATACAATAAATTAGGACCTAGAGAGTGTTTGCCCAATATCTCAACACAACCAATTAATTCTTATGCCATTTCCCTCAAGCAAACAACTTAACATTCTTAATCCACTAACCAAGCCACCTTGCATTAGCACATAATTTTCACCAAGAGAATAACAAAACTATGAACCCATAAATTTCATTAAACTCAAAGCTAATAAGTAGCAATGTCAAGCATTATACAAGGAGGAAACAACATGAACATAAACATAAGTTCTAACCCTAATGTCATAAATGAATCCAACTAAGTGCCATAAATGCACCTCAACCAAATGCAATAGCAATTAATATAATCCACCAAAATGTCATAAATGCAAACCTAGAAACCTAGAAAAGCATAAATACAACAAATGGGGAAGGATTAGAACTAGGAAAACTCCCCTATTGAAACTTCAAGCTCATCCCTTGGCTCTCACCACCAAGAATGGTGGAGCCTAGCTGCTACTCTCCATGGAGGAACTAACAACAAGGAAGGAAGGTGTGGAATCCATGGAAGAAGGAAGAAAGATGAAGAAGATGAAGATGGAGAAGAGAGAGCTAGGGCTTGGGGGTTGTGAAATGTGAGCCAAATCTGACCTAAATGGGTGTATGTTTCGTGTTTTAACTCCCCCAAGTCGGGTCAAGTGAGTGGGTTTCAAGTTGGATCCAAATCAGGCCCAAAATTCGCGACTGAATTCTGCAGAATGTGATTCTCGCCGTCTACTTCGCCGCGGCGAAGTTTGTTGTTCTCTGGACCTCTTCTGCCTTTCTCGCCGTGGGCTCGCCGCGGCGAGCTCACTCTTTCTCTGCCTCTTTGGGGTGCGTTCGCCGTCCGACTCGCCGCGGCGAAGTCACTTTGTTTCTGTTTCTCTATTTGGCCTTCACCTTTATTCCGGGTTCGATCTTTTGGTCCTGAGCGACCCTGCAAGTGAAGATAAGATAAAACCAAGATCAAATAGCCCTATAAATTAATTATTACAATTAATCTACAATTATGGCTAATTACTCCTAATTTTACACTTATTTCTTTGAGAGTTTAAGATATTCAATTAAGCATTATTGGACCAAAACTTGTATCTCAATCATGTTAATTTCCTCAAATTAGGCATATAAAAACCATACAAATCAGAGATTTGTCAGCGAGGAATCAAGGAAATTTGTTGGTGGCCTATATATAGCACAAGAGGTAACCCAAAACCTTTCAAATTGGCCTAGAGTGTCCTATTCTTCTAGGATTGACAAATAAGAAATTTTTGGGGAAAGAATTATGGGATGAAAGAGAGAATGGGTGAATAAATATGAAAATTTGGATTCCCCTCTCCATGACACAAGAAACCACTTTAAAACTATCCAAAACGGCCTCTGGTTGCCTAATTTGGCTGCCCATACCCTATTCCGCAATATGCTAGCTTTAGACGATTCTAAGCCTAGTTTGGGTCACATCTCCAGCAGTCATTGATTAGGTTTCTTGTGAGGTAGTCATTGCTGAGGTCCTTGCCTTCGCCAACACCAACAAGGAGTTGTCATTGGAGAAGAGATTCATTGACTCAAAGCCCCCAGCCCAGTTTCACCTTGCATTGAAGCCTTCCCCCTCATCTTTGTTTACAAAGGCATTTATTTCATTTTTTCCTCTGTGTGCATTTACTTCTACCTCTACATCCTCATCCATTTCCATCAAAAGCTCTTCCATTATACCAAATGGGGCATAAGTGCCGATATACACCGTTTTGTCAATCCTATACAAGCTTTTTTTTCACCGCCAGTTACATAGGAGTGTTATATATGCACATGTGTTATAGTAACAAAATAATATTAACATAATTTCTACTTTTTAATCATGAAAAATTTAAAAACATATTAAAATTAGTGAAATAATATATTAAAACTAATAAAATCATGGTTTAACAATGTGCATAAAATTATTTTATTATATATAAATGAGGAATTACGTTTTTTATAGGGAAAATTAATAAGAGGTCACAAGGAAGAAAAGATAATTAAGACAAGGTTTTACGGAGTTATAAATAACAACTTTTGGCCTGATTACAAAACAATTTTGAGAAAAAAAGTTAAATAGAAATAATTTAAAGTGACTTATTTTGTATTATTAATTTCTCCAAAAAAGTCAACTTGATGTTATAATTATAAGTAGATCACCATTTTATTTTGAACTAGAATCAAAATTACAAGACTTGTTATTTTGTACAAGCACTCTGTTTTTGTCTCATGTGAAGTTAAAAAATATATATGTGATACTTATCATAAAATTCCTGTTCACCATTAATTACAACTTGCATATTATAATCAATATATATCCTAAATATTGTGAAGATGCCGTTAAAGAGCCACTAATAATGGAATATTCTATTAATGAAAATCTTTTAATCCTCTGGATCCTTTTTTAAATCATTGTTAACGCCGTTAAGCAGCCTCAATTATGGAAATAACCGTTATCAAGACAATCTCAATTAATTATGTATTTAAGTAGTTATAATGGCCATTAATTTCGCACCTCCAATTGATATCCATTACCCCCAACCTTTACGTTTTCTCAATTATGGAAATATCCGTTATCAAGGCAATTTTAATCTTAATTATTTCTTTAATCAAGTAGTTATAATGGCCACTAATTTTGCACATTCCTATTTCATTTTTAGCTCCATCTCCACTCTCAATATAGCGGTTTCCTCTCCTATTGATCTGTACAGTATCCCCCTCACCTTTGGGTTTTCCACACATTAATTGCCTCCAAATGATGCGTTATGTTGTTTCCTCAACTATATATGTCTGTGTGCTATATATGCAAGTATGCACAAATGAAATATATAAGAATATTGTAAAATTTTTTGAGATATACAGGTTGAGGATGTATAATCTGAATCTAATAATTGCAGGACTTAGTTGGATGGAGAAGGGTTGAGTCGGTAGTAGCGGTTGGTGTTCTTCCTTATAGGATGGTTTATAATATACATCTTATTGGGTTTGATTTCACTTTTTGCCTCCCTCCTAATTCCTCTCACATTTGTTCTTCACATTTAGATGGAGATCACTGCAAGTAATAATCTATTATGCACAAGATACAAGGCCAAATTTATATGAAATTAATTCATGAATGTGCATAGCTATATTAGGGTTGTCTCTTTTGTTTCTCTCTTCCCTTTTTAGGTGTGAAGATCCATGCTAATAGCAGGTACTATTATTTCTCTTTTCTTTACACTACCTTTCACTCTTATATTGAGGTATTTTCGGTTTTTAGCTTCATTTTATGCATCTTATATGATGCTATAAACCAAAGAAGGATATGTGACGAATCCAATTTTTATTGTGTTCTCATTTTTTTTTTGCATATATGAATGATCAGAGGTCACTAGGCTACTTTTTTTTTCACATATTCATATTTTTCTGCCAAAAGATGAACATATGGACTAAACTAATGGTGCCACTACACGTTCTCATTTGTTCAGGTAACTAACCGATACTCATACACTTTTCATTGTTTTCATTTTTTTTATTCTATTAGTTATAATAACAATTTTCACTATTTTCATTTTTTTTATTCTATTAGTTATAATATAGGATTGCACATTGGTAAATATAAAAATAATTATCATTATATTTAAATCTATCAACAATGAGATCGTGTTATATCACTTAAGAAATATATAAGGGTAATTGTCCTAAACTTTAATCGCTTACTAAGTAAGTTTTGGAAGAAAGTCTTATAGAGTAATAACCTTGTAGACTAATGATTGTTCTTCAGCTATTGATTATTTTGATATTGCGTATATATCTAAGAACATATAAAATTTTGATATCGCGTATATAGCTTCCGCTATTAAAGAATAATTGGATCATTTATGTTTGCATTATGTATCGTTTTGTTCTTTTAAGTTTTAAAGGTGTACTTTTAAGGTCTATTTGGTATGAGAGATTTAGAGGGGAGGGGATAAAGGGGAAGTAAAATTTTTATGAGTTGAAGTTTTAAAAATTGAAGAAGTGGGGTTATGATATTTTAATAAATATAAAATGTAAGATAAAAGAATAAGAATTATTGATTATGTGAAACTAAAAATGACATTCTGTCAATACATAGGTGGGATTTTAATAACCACCATTAATTCACACAATATCAACTTAGGAGATGGGGGAATTTTATAAACATGAATTGAATTAGTTATTAAATTATTAATTTTTGAAACTCCAAAAATCACCTGATAGTAATGTATTTAATGAATTATTGAATCTTTTTATTGAATTGAATTATTAAATAGATTATTAATATCAATAAATTTTTATTATATTTTTGTTTATATCAGTTCATAAAAAAATATAGTTGAGAAAAAATGTTCATAAAAGTTACTATTATTCATATGAACAATATATGACAAAACATTGATTATTGAGAAGTCTAGGATTGAGCAACACATTTTCACTTTCCTTTGAATGGACATCTAAAAAAACAAATTTTAGTTAACAATCAATTTTACATTTAATTGAAAAAAATTAATTAATAATTAAATACCTGAATAATAAAGGAGTTAATCACAACTTTTCATATTCCTTGGTAATTAGTGTCATCCTAAAAAAAAAAAAAGACCAACTCCTAGACATTCCATATACTAACATTAAAGTCATATCATCCATTAATATACACGCTAATCCCATGGTGAAGGCATTAATTTTGTGATCAATCGTGACTTAATCAATGGCTCTATGGCTATGATCATTTCCAAATTTCTCTGTTAGAATTGATCCGATCCGTTAGAAGGAATGCTACAATCAAGTCACCCAAATTACTCCCTTGAAATTACTACCTGAATAATAAAGGAGTTAATCACAACTTTTCATATTCCTTGGTAATTAGTGTCATCCTAAAAAAAAAAAGACCAACTCCTAGACATTCCATATACTAACATTAAAGTCATATCATCCATTAATATACACGCTAATCCCATGGTGAAGGCATTAATTTTGTGATCAATCGTGACTTAATCAATGGCTCTATGGCTATGATCATTTCCAAATTTCTCTGTTAGAATTGATCCGATCCGTTAGAAGGAATGCTACAATCAAGTCACCCAAATTACTCCCTTGAAATTAATATTCTACAATTAAGAACCCAATTTGAAGGGTTTGTAATTTGTAACCTTTTATACTAATTTTGCTAAACTTAAGGCACCAGAATTTCTGTTAGAATTAATGTTACAATTAAGGCACCCAAATTACTCGATTCAAATTAATATTACCGATAATATGCTGCTTTTGAACGGTTACAAATTTCAAACCCATATAATATATATTAATTCATATTTCTATTAATACTAATTTCGCTACAATTAAGGCTCCCAAATTACTCTCTTAGAATTAATGTTGCCGACAATATGCTTCTCACCATAAAATAAAAGAGATATCCATAATTTCCAGTAGCATTATTTAATATTTATTCAAAATTTTGTTAATAACTCCCCAAATCTGAGAAGTCAACCATAATCTTCGTTATAACTATTTATTATTTCTCAAATAAATTTCCTTGAATGGTGCAATCATGAAGATAAGATATTGATAGTTGGAAAAAAAAAATGAAGACATTGATATCTAATAGTTCAATTTCATATTCTTCCTCCAATATTTGTTCAGTGTTTCTATATATTTGTGCGCGCAAAAGCTACCATACTCTCACCCTATCATTTAGCTTCTCTTTCTAATTTCTTATTTTTAATGATTGTGAATCTCTATTCTTAATTATTAACTTGAAGCCAAAATGTATTATAAAGATATTTTGAGATAAAAAAATAATTACTAAAATTATTGAGATAGTAAAAAGCTACACATTAAGAAGTTAAACAAATTATCTTCAAATAAAACAATCTTGTGCATCGCACGGTGATATTCATCTTGTTATCATTATATCATGTAAAACTGGAATAAGATATTATGTTAATGCATACAGTGGGTGTAGTTGCTGTTCATCGTTTTCTTAAAATTTCCTAATCTTCAGTTTTACAAAAATAAAAAAATTTAGAAAGGAACAATAAAAAAAAAACTATTTTTAAATATTCTCGATGAACCTCTATATGTTCAACTTTGGAAGTATAGTTATTGCAGTGTATTGATTTTGATTTTAAAACTTCAACAACAACAACAATAGCACAAATAAATGGAAAATAAAACATAAGAGCTGGGGGTGATATTATACGTCAAAAACTAATTGTTTTCCGTTTAAACGGGTACATAGAACAAATTCCAACTATATTCATATATCTGGCCGAAAAACACTACACTCATATAAAACTAAAACAAAATAATAAAAAAAACCAAATAATATGACATTAAAGTAAAGAAGACCATGATGAATGTTGTTGCATTAATGGTCATGGCAATGTTTCTGGCAAAAAAAAGTTAACATTGGTATTGGTAATATCTCAGAACTATGACCACAAGGACGAAGTGTATCTGAATAAGAAATGAAGTTGAGATATCTGTAATTCAAAAGTCCAGATTCACGTACACAAATCTCTTCAAACTTCATAAAATTTTCCTGCCTCAATCCATATCCATAAATCTTTTTTTCTGTGGCGAAAATCAATTTATCCCCATTCATAACAGTGAATCCTGTTACAACAATAGGATCTTCTTCTTTCAAACCCATAGCCTTCACCCTTATTTTTAGAATCCTTCTCCATATGACAATCTCATAATCAGTTAAAACCCATATGGTAAAAACATTCTTTCTTAATCTCACCAAACAAATTGACTGATCTGAACTTGTTGGCTTCTCCCATTTATAAATGCCCATTTTACAGGTGTTGTCATGAGAGCCACGTCCGGCTTCTTTAGGTACCCTAAGCATCCATGATCTTCCATCTTTAACATTATAAGCCGTTATATAAGGATTATAATAAGGACTCCCCTTTCTGAAATAACGAAAACAATCTGATATAAAGTGAAGAGCTTGTCTATGATAAACGTGCATGTTAAATATCACATTTCTTCCACCATAGTAGAATCTTGATTCCATTGACTTCCAAATACCCTCCTTTACAGAGTAGAATTTCACATTAAAATATTGAGAAGGCACCTCTTTTGGGACTTCAAACAGAAATAACATAAAATCATTCGAGTCTTCAACATTACAATCTAATGTAACTGCAACATTAGCAAGATAGGATCTTTTTAGAATATCTGGAGCGGGGATGGGAAGCCATGATTGTGTCACTGGATTACAAATGAACAACTCTCTCTTAACACGACCAAGAATCAAGCCGTTACTAGAATCTAAGATTTTGCACTCTGGATAGTGTTCCAGAAATTGAGAGAATCCTTGAGATATACCAGAGGCTGTGTTCTTTGAGTTTAGGTGATAGAACTCAAGTTTTGTAGAATTTGTGCTAACCCACCTTTGTTGCAGAAAGAAACAAGAGTCATCCTTTAGTAAGGCATTCTGAGATTGCTTCTTGATAAAGTAAGAGCCCTCTGGTGAAGTCAAAGTATTGCAAAATTTGTCGATGCATTTGAACTTGAAGATTGATTTTGCAGGTAACCATGAGAAGATCTCAAGCACCATATCATGAGGCATATCCATGACTACTAAATCAATACAAAAATAATTTTTTTTTAAAAAAGTGAGTGAGTTTTGGAAAAAGGAAGGAAGGATATGATAGTGAGATTAATGTTTAAATAAGAATATGGGTTATTGTATAGCCTTACACATACCCATAGTAGTTCCTAAGGATTCTTTGATTTTCTTGTCTACGAAAAGCCTTTTCTGGCTTCGCGATATGCAGAGGCTCGGATAGTAACTGTATGTGGGACGTAGAATGTATATATTATATTATATACACCTGTAGAAATATGAGATCAATAATGCAGAAGCTGGGATGTGAAGATCATTAATGTCAATAGAGAGTGCAATAATGCAGCGGATTTTCTAGCGAAATCTGGGATTGATGGGATGATTGGATACCATTCGGTGGGGGAGGTTCCTTTTAAGTCTAGCTATTATTCTCAGTAAGGAGGCTTTGGAGTCTATTAAAAAGGGGCTCTGAGTAGGTGTTTCAGAGTTGTATAAAAACTAAAAAGAAAGGGGTATATGAGATCAAATAGGAAACTGATGTAGATATGTTTTGATTCTGATTAAAAAAAAGGAAAGATAGATTTGAATCTAATTTGAAAATTATTTTACGTTTATTAATCCACAAAAAAAGATTTGTAATTATCCCTCCAATAATTTCCAATTTCTTCTTTCGATGCAATACTTTAAAAAAGAAACTAATTAAAAATTACTAAATTAATATCTGCAGATCTATTGATAAAATATATATATATATATATATATCTCTCTCTGCAGATCATGAACAGATACTGGATTCAATTTGCTCTATTTGAATTGAATTCAAATTAAGTTTATTAAATGGGAATAATGAAAATGAATCCTCGAATTTCGGGTAGAAAAATCCAAATAAAAAAAATCAGTTTACATATTTTTAGAGATGTCCGGAATATCATAATGCAAAAGATTTATACTTTCCAAAATTTACAGAAATCAGATTCTTTCCAAAAATTAGCACCACGCAAAGCTTGTAAATAAATTAATATTTTGATAACTTGTAATTAAGAAGGCATAATTAAGGTCTTTTTGTATTATTAAATTGTATTGATATAATTAATTATTAATTAATATTTTGATAAATTGTAATATATAATAAAAAGCGACAAATATATTGATGATGAAACAAATTGAAATAATTATAATTAATATTAATAATATTGAATTAATTAACTTAACATTATGAGTTCACAACTAAGATTAGTTCCTTTTTTTGGCATAAAACTATATAATTCTATGAATCATCAACCGGCCAACATGGTTAATTTTGAATCTAATTTTTAAAATTATTCTAAGTTAATTAATCCACAAGAAAATATTTATAATTGTCCCTCCAATAATTTCCAATTTCTCCTTTCCATACTGTAAAAAGCCAAAAATTACTAAATTTGATCTATTTGTTAAAATGTTATCATAGTTTTTACTTTTTCAATCTTATAAAAAATTTAAAAACATATTAAAATTAGTGAAATATAACCTTAAAAGGATAAAATATACTTTTAATCCTTTAAGTTTAGGTAAAGTTTTCTTTTAGTCTTCACACTTTGAAAAGTGTACGTGTTTATAGTCCTTTTAAATTAACACCGTTAATTTCTCTAATGGAAAATGTTGACTTGATAAATTTAAGATACTTAGTCACCAAATAAACACTAAAATATACAAATTTTAATATTTTTCAAAATATTCAATTTTATATTTTTAAAGTAAATAACTTTAAAAAAACAAAAATCAAGAAATAATAAGTAGCTATTCTTTATGAGGGTTGCAAACTGTTTGCAATGGATGGTTAGCTTCTCGTACTTATTCAAGAAATTTTAAAGCAATCTGGATAAAAATTTAGAGATAATGGTGTTTTAATATTGACGGATTTTAAATATTTATTAGGATTTTATTTATTTTTTTGGCTAAAGTATACTTTTGGTCCTTTATATTTATATAAGTCTTCTTTTAATCCCTTAACTTTGAAAAGTGCACTTTTGGTCCTTTTTTTGTTAATGCCATTAGTTTCATTTAACGGAAAGTGCTGATTCAACAAATTTAAATGATAATTTTATAGTTATATCAACAAAATATGTTTAAATTTTAATTATATAGTATAATAATTCTTATATTTTAAAATTTTGCCATTTTTATTAATATTTAATTATAAAATTATTCTTTAGATTTGTTGAGTCAATATTTTCCGTTAAATAAAACTAACGGTGTTAGGAAAAAAGTACTAAAAGTATACTTTTCCAAGTTACATGACTAAAAAGAGACTTGATATAAAAATAAAGAATTAAAAGTATACTTTAACCTTATTTTTTCTATTTGTAATATTTTCAATTTAATTCTAATATGTCAACATCTTAATGATACCCTGTCATCATTTTAAAATGTACCTAATCAGCATTTTCTGTTAGAAAAGTCAACGGTGCTATTTTAAAAGGACTAAAAACACACTCTTTAAAGTTAAAAGACTAAAAAAGGATCGTGCCCAAAGTTAAAGGACTAAAATATACTTTAGCCATCTTAAAATTTAATTTAATAAAATCATGGTTTAAACATGCATTTAAAATTATTTAATCATTTATAAGTGAGGGATTGTTGTACGTTTTTCTAAGAATAAATTCATAAATTAGGAAACAATAATTTTAATGTAAATATTTTAGAAAAAGGAAGCCTTCTAAATAAAAGGACGAGTATATTTTTCAACATTAGCTCCCACCATTCCCCTTCTAACCCAATCAGAAAATCTCCACTGCTATCCCCTCCCCTCCATTGAATCAAACATTGGTGAGCTTGAAATAAAGTTAAGGCCCTTTAGGTACCAAAAAATGGGAAGAAGTTACAACAAGACCGATTATAACTAGAGTTTTCTTCATATACGATCCAAGAGAAATATATTAATATTCTAATTAAAAATATTTTATAATTATTAATTGAATTTTGAATATTTGAAATATTTTTTATTGACCTATAAAGAATTTAGTACTTGAATTCATAATATCTTATAACAACAAATTATATTAAAATAGGACGATAAAAACTTAATAGTTCAAATCTGGATTTGAATAAAATTATATTTCAAATATGAAAATTGAATAATTACTGTTTCTTAAAATGTATTATAAATTTGATAGATACAATCAATTAAAGTATACATCCCAACCATTTGATCTATTTTTTCTTGAATAACATGTGACTTTGAGTTTATTAAATAAATACTGATTGAAAAATAATAAGTACATTTTTATCGTTACTTTATAAAGATTTCACATAAGAAGTTAGATTAGTAATATGAAAATCCATAAACGCTGAATCAAAGCGTTTTCTCCTGAGGAATCCATTTGAGCCGACATATTGAAACGGCGACGAATGGACAGCGAAGACGTGCTATATTATCTTCCTCCAGAAATCGTCAAAAACATTCTCAAACGACCTCCGATATCATCACTAATCCGATTTCAATGTGTTTGTGTTGAAAATGGTGATGAATTTGAATATCCTCCTTCGCTTATATTTTGGAATCCTGCGACTACAGGAGTCAAACATGTTCCTTTAACCGAAACTGGTCGTTCTGAATTTTATAATGAATGCGTGACAGGATTTGGATTCAGTCCAATTGTTGATGATTACATGACAGTAAGAATTTTATAGGCCTCATGAATAAATTAATCGAGTGGAAGTATTTTCGTTAAGTAGAGGATCATGGAAGGAATTAGATATTGGGAACTTATTAGAGGGAGCGAGACTTGATGATTATGAAACTGTCACGGCTAATGGAGCCATATTTTGGTGGCGGGTGAAGCGTAGGGTAGAGCCAAGGGCTAAGGTGATAGTTTCATTTGACATAGCTAAGGAAATGTTTACAGGGATGCCAATGCCGGGTTTAAACGATTGTATTGTTAAAAACTTTACTATTTATGATAACAAACCTGCCATAATTCGTGAAATTTTTAAAGACGATGTTGAAACACCTGATTGGTGTGATTTGTATTCGGGGAGAGATGGAGCTGAAATAAAAGATCTACAAGGAACCCCCTTTCATGCTTCTTAGAAGCAAGGATTGTTTGAAGCAATGAAATTGTCTGCCAGCTTATTTATAGGGAGGATGAGAAAAATGTTCTATATTAAGGGTTAAAGAGCAAAAATGCCCCTGAACTTATCTCAAAAGAGCATCTGCCACCTTAACCAAATATTGGGGGCAAAAATACCCTCAAACACTTGAAAAATGGAAAAAAAACACCTTCTCCGTTAAAAACCCCAAACCTCCTTTAAAAAACACCTTCTCCTTTCCCTTCTATACTTAATGGCGTTTTGGGGTTTTTAACGGAGAAAGTGTTTTTTTTTCCATTTTTCAAGTGTTTGAGGGTATTTTTACCCCCAATATTTGTTTAAGGTGCCAGATGCTCTTTTGAGATAAGTTAAGGGGCATTTTCGCTCTTTAACCCTATACAATAAATCTCACTAATAATGAAGTAAAAAGGTTTGTTATTCCCTGTGGTGGCCCTCTTTATAATATTCACAATTTTGTGGAAAGCCTTGTACCAGTTGGCAACAATTACATTGCAGAATCTGGATGTTAAATCCAAATTATTATGACATTGTTGAAGTACTTTGGGTGGAATGGAATCTCCAATATTTAATATTTTTCTATAACTTTATTTTGCAGTGCTATTTAGAGTTATCTAACGAAAAGTATATATGCCTGATTTATTATATTGCATGAGATGGAGTGGCCAGATAAGTATGCTCCCCCACCCCCTTTCTTTGGTTGCTTTAAATTAAAACCTTATTCTTTGGGTTTTCTTTGTTTACTCGGCTCCTTCTTCCATATTCATTATTTTCTGTATCCATAAGTGATGGGGTTATCCCGTTATGGTTTTGGATTTTCTTGCTTGATGGTGATCCTTCAAATATCCACAATTGATGGGAGTTATCTAGTTCTTTTATTTTTTACCCAACACTATTTTTGTTTGCTTTCTTCTATTTTTGATTAATGAATGCATTTTCCTTTTGCGTTGGCTTGGTTCGCTTCAAGATTCCCCCTCCAGCATTACCTTTTGACATTTAAAATGTCAACATTTTTAGAAGTAAAACCTTCCGTTGGAAGTGGACACTGTTAGCTTTATCTGTTAGATCTCATTTAAAGATTTCACAATCTGGTTCAAAGTTTTGTACAGTCATTCATATATGTATGCTCGCCCACATCCCCAAACTTGTGGATGTGATTGGCAATATTTGAAATTGAGTTATTTGTGCGGGCATTTTCATGCTTAGTCCTCAATTTATTGAACTGCTTTAGTCTTAAGTGAAAGCAGTTTATTACACCTTTCAACAATAGTTAGTTCTGTTTGCTTCTCTATTTAATTGCATCGAAGTGTTGAAGTTTTTCTTTGGCTGGTAGTTAAAAGAGAAACTTCTTACCGTGAGTGAATCTCAACTTGCAGTAGGCAGTACCAGCTTATCAGTGATCTTGAGTTTGAGTTCTGAAACTTCTAACCAGGAGTGAAATGTTGCATATGCTACATGGGAAAGAAGATATATATATATACACACACTCTCTCTGTTCATAAATATAACAACTAATTACCTAATTTGATTAGATTAAGGAAGTTAGTTAAGTTAGTTAAAATTATATAATATTGCTAAAACACCCTAATTATCGAACTGTATTACCAGTCTCGCTCTTGTTTATTTATCATTGAGGATAATCAATAGAGATAATTTGGGAAAAAGTTGAGAAAAATTATAAAGTTGTATTATATTTAGGAATAAACCCACCTCCCAAAAATAAGTCCTATATATAGGAACAAAGAGAGTATTATATTTACAGTCATGCACACAAGGGATCTGGAGTTAAAGTAGAATATTTCTTTCTCTTTTTTTAGTTAAACACCGCCCGATAATCTGGCTTCTATTAGCAACCAACTAATCCGAACTTGAGAAGTAGGAGTGTTGTCCACATATGTAGCATTGTCCCCTCTCCTAATGATAGCGCTTCCCGGGATTCATACACGCATTCTCATTCTTATGGGAACTAACTTACCAATTGATCAACTATTCGTTGGTAAAGTAGAAAATTTCTTTTGAACATGGGATTAATGACTTATCAATAATTTAAAGACAAAGCATGTTGACAGAAATGAGGGTGAATCTTTCATTATGAAATATGGGAAATTCTCTTTTTAATACAATCACTTCGTTAGAGGATAGTATGGTATCCTAATGCTGAACTGTGGGCTGATTTGGAACAAAATGAAAATTGGAAAATGAATAAGAATGGGAATGAGAACACACTTTTTCATAAACACACTTGACGCTCACTTTACATTAAAGACGGTTTATCTTCCATTTTCTGATTGATTAAAGATGAGGATTTTGTTGTTTATCGATTAGCGATGGGATAACCAGTGACAGTGGCTACAACTAGGAAGGACGAATAGTAGAACTTCAAATTTGGAGTTTTACCTACCATGCATTTGGGGAATGAAAAAGACAAAAAAATATGGAAGATCTGTGAAATCGTCCTATCAAATGAAATGTTAAAGCTTGAAAAATTGGGGGATGAAGAAGAAATATGGAAGCTAAAATGGTCAAGAGCTCCTAGTGTTGAAGTTTTCTTTTGGCTACTAGTTTAAGATAAACTTCTAACTTTATATAAATCTTAATTAACTTATAGTGGGGTCTATCAATTTATGAGCGATCTTCAGTTTTTGAGTTATGAAACTTCTAACCATCAGTGAAATATAACTTATTATGCAACTATGGTAGTAAAGGTAATAGAATGTTTCATCAAGAGTATGGTGCACTTGCACAGAAGGGGTTTGGAGGTAGAATAGAAAACTTCTTTTCCATGGGATCAATGGTTTATCAATAATTTAAAGACGGCATGAGAATTGAAATGCAGGTGAAGCTTGACAATATGATATAGCGTGGTGAATTCTGAGATAGAAGCAACTTTTGGAAGAAATAAGCAGAGTTTGGAGGGCCTCTACTTTGAGATTGTGAATGCTCTAGATATATTGGACAGTGTTTTATATTTCCTTCTTTCCTTCATTCCTTTTCCCCCCATCTTTTTTTTCCAGAGGACAGTATTGTATCCTAAATTGAAAACTTTGCACTAAATTTTTTATAACAATTAAGGCTACCAGGTGTCCGCAACTTTTTCTAAAACTTATTATCATATATCCAAGCAAGCCCCAACCAATATGGAACCATTCATTGATTTAGTAGAAAATGAAAATTGTAAAGGAATTAAGTTCATATTTGTGTGCAAGCTACAGTTAAAAATGAGAAAACTTTTCTCCATGTACATACAAGAGGCTTTATTTTTAATATAATAATTTTAATAGAGCATAGTATTATGTCCTATTGCTGAATGGGCTGATAGGGTACAAAATGAAAATTGGAAAATGAAAGAGAATGGGAATGGGAATGAGAAAACATTTTTCCCATAAATCAATGAGAAGCTCCCTTTTCAATTACCATAAACCAAATATCATAAGAACACTTTATCTTACATTTTCCCATTCATTGAATATAACTTTTTAATGTAACAAGTGCAGATCTTAAGAAATCTCACATGGATTGGAATTAGCATGGGTGAGTTGGGTAAAGACAAAATCAATGTGAAGTGGAATTAACTTATCCTTTTGAGACCGATTAAGACAATGATTCAAGTGTTAATGGTCCAAATGTGGTCCATCTGTTTAAGTATGACCAATATATTAAGAACTATCTTCAAGAAATGGGTAGTCAGTATAACCAATAATTGGATCAGGAGTGTAATATGTATCTTCGTGGTACTTATTGAGAGGAGCATTAATCTCAAATCTCTTAGGCAAATCTGGATTCGACAAGAACCATCGGCCATAGGCGACAAGATCTGCTCTATTCTCAGCAATTGCTTTATTGCCATCTTCACCTTTATACCCTCCAGCAGTAAAGAGTGCCATTAAAAGCCTTTCTTATGGGCACAAGACTATCAGTGCCCTCAGCTTTTTCTTTATCAGTCTTCCGTTTTGGCTCGACCATGTGCAAGTATAGAATGCCATATTTGTTTAGGGACGTTTCCATGTTTAAGGCAAGTTCTTTCGGATTGGAGTCCACACATTCCTCAGATTCTGTAAAAGGTGACAGTCTAATTCCCACTCGATCAGGTCATATTTCATCAGCAACTGCTTCAACAACTTCTAAAGGAAACTGGCAACAGTTCTCTAGTGATCCACATATATCTATTCAATCACTGACTTGATCTTTCAAAAATTGGTCAAGAAGGTAACCATAGGCACCATGGATCTCAACACCATCAAACCCTACAATCAAACAAGTATAATCTTAATAAACTTGCATCAAGCTATATTAAAAAGAAATATTCAAGCTCCACTTTAACACCAGCAAGATCAGGTTTTCAAATATGAATTCGATAGCTCCTGTGAGTTCATAAATATTCAAATAGGTGCTTCTTTAGTTTGAAAGCAGGCCAGGTTGCCCTATTTTATATTAAAAAGAAGTTATCCTTTTGTTACATTGTTCACAGGAAAATATGTGTCAAGCTCAGCAGTGTACTGATTTAGATGTTTCCTAGTTATCGTGTGATATTAAACTTACACTCATTTTCTGTGTCCAAGCTCACAAATTATTAAGTTAGAAGTTAAGTCTTGGACAAAGATGTGGCAAAGCGGCAACATGTAATCATTTAACAAAATAGGAGCACCATTACTAGTTCACAATTAGAAGGACTAAATTGAACCGTCAGTCAAACGAGAAGGACCAAAATTGTATTTAAGCTTGTCATTTATAATTACAGTCAATATATTAAAACAAGAAATAATTTAATCAGCAAAAATCAGATTGTGAAAAATCCTCACATAGCTAGCACATATGTGAAGTAACCTACCCTTAAAGTAGGCATAATTTACTTTTAGATGACAAATCATCTTGTATCCAAAGAGTATATATTGACCGGTCCAAATTTAAGTTAGGATGGGCCTCATACTAGAGAAATAATCTGACTCATATTCGATTAGGGTGGAAATAGTCTGACTTCTCAAAACATTTGATCGCTGGTGATTAACCTAGTCTTATAGGCCTCAAAGAAATTAGAAATAACTCTTTATAGAATATAGTGAGTCAACCTAGGTCGAAATCCATGCTCACTTGACTAGATGAGTAATTGAATTGCTAAGCTTTGACAAATTACCACAAGTTTTCATTCAAGAAACTATACTAATCTTAATCTGAATTTTTATATTTTCTATGAAATAAAGTGAAGCAAACTAAAAATGGAGAAGTAATATATGAAGAAAAATGTCAATATGAATAGACTTCACTTGAGATTCAACCTTAATCCTTCCTAGCCATTGGAAATTAGAACCTCTCTTTGTTACAAATCACAATCTCTAATCTAATTGCATTCCTAACTAAGGCATACAATTAACCTAGAAGATATGACTACCAAAGATTAATGTGCAAGTTAATGTAATTCAACAATCTGGACATTAACATTCCAATTAGAAATGCTTCTAAATCATTCATTCAATCCATGAGTTTCAAACAACTAGATGAAAATCAACGACTGAATTACAAAGAATTAAGTCTGGAAACAACTCGGTCAAAGAACAAATCAAATGCACATACATCCTCTACAATATGTATAATTCTAGATACAACTAGATCAAGAATCTTTCAGGAACAAAGTAGAAGGATGAGAAACTCCCGATTTGAAGCACATGGCTTTGGACTAAGCTTCATCTCAAGGGAAATCAAAGGAATTAGCCTCTCATTGTTGCTAATTCAGCTCCAATGTAGTAGAGAATCATCGAAAATATGGCTGAATCCTCCAGTAAAAATGTAGAACGTGAAGAGCAAAGAAGAAGGTGAAGTCGGTCTGAAGAATTGAAGAGATGAAGAAGAATGAGAATGTAGCAAAATCGGACCCTTCTTCCTTCAGATCATGCCCTTATATACTTCCCCTCTCACTTTGAACCTGGGCCGAATCCATTCCCCAATTCTAGTCTCTCTTCATCTCTTCGATTCTTCTTCCCTTCAATTCTTATAACCGCCTCACTTGCCATACTGGCACCAAGCTCTAACTGAATCCACTTGCTTCCCTCTCAATCTTCATTGGCCAAAATGCTTCAGTTCATCGAGCTTCGAATTCACGTCGGCATCGATCCCTCAAGCCCCAGCTTTGTGTTTTCCCTCTGCTTCGACAGGTCTCTCTCTGGTTCTCCCCTTTAGCTTCAAAACTGAAGCTTTAATTCCATTTGCATGAATTCCCATTTTGCCCCTGTTAAAAAGGAATAAGAAAGAGACAAATGAAGGGCAAATATGAAATTTCCTAATTAAGACACTAGAAGCACATTTTAAACCAAATTTCCCTAATTAAGTGCACATTTAAATTAATAATACTATAATGCAATATTCACAATTTAACCCACTAGTTTAAACTCAAAAATGCACACTTTGATAGGATTAAATTATGAATTATCAGTTGGTAAACTTACCAGCTGCCATTGCATTTCTGGCCGTGACTCGGAAATCATTGATGATTTGAGTAATTTCATCTGTTCTCAGCCTTCTTGGAGGTGTATATCGTGCATGGTTAGTCATTCCCTTGTTTGTACAATATATTGGGGCTTGTCCATTTGGCTAGTAACCTTTTAACATAACAAAGTACATAAAGACAGGATGAACGCACATGAAACGTAGTATTTTTATCCCATACCTTCTTGGAAGATTATGCCGCGTTTTTTAATTAGTGGAAGTAAATAATTAAAATATAGTGAATACGTTGTTTCAAAGTAATAAGAATTTGACCATCATGTCGTAAGTTACAACCAAAATATAATAGAAAGCATTATCATCTTGTTTAAGAAAATTGTCACACAGTTAGAAGAAATTTACCACAAGGATTTAGATAATTAACATGAATGTAATTGCCTGAATCCTAGTGGCAAGTTATCTATTATTATATTTCTTCATAAAATTTAGCTAGAGAATACCTGTATTTGAAACCCTTCTAACATGCCAAATCTAACAAAAGAATATACCACCTTTGGCATGAGCAGCATTCACTATGGGTTTCCATGCTTCCACCTGCTCTTTTGTCCATATGCCTAGTGTATGCTCAAACCTTTAAATTGAAAATCAAAACACTTTGTAAAACATCCTAGCAAGAATATTTTAAACTTGTTGTTAGGCACTGTTACTTGAAAGAAGTGGCATATTTGTATCATATACATGATATGATGCCATATCTGTCACTACTACAAAACAGTGTTTCCACGTCACAAATTTCGGGCTTTTCACGTCACTTTTTAATGGGACATAAATTCAAGTGACGTGGAAAACTGGACTTTTAACGTCACACCAAAAAGTGACGTGAAAAGTCAGATTTTTCACGTCACAAATTACAAAAATTGCGTAGTTGTTTCTCCAAAATTAGATGTTAATGATGTGGTCATATGAGGAAGAAACCACGTCACAATTTCGAATTTGTGACGTGGTCACAACTACCAATTTGTGACGTGGTTTATAGAAACCACGTCACAAATTGGTTATATGTGACGTGGTTTCTTAGGAAACAACATCACAAATAACAATTTGTGACGTGGTGTTATTTGTGATGTTGTTTCCTGAGAAACCACGTCAAACATAACAATTTGTGACTGCGGCCGAGACTTTTCATGTCACACATTCTCTAATATGTGACGTAAAAAGTCCAGGCTGGGACCTTTCACGTCACATATTATCTAATGTGTGACGTGAAAAGTCCAGGTCGGGACTTTTCACGTCACACTTTAGACTAATGTGTGACGTGAAAAGTCCAATTTTTTTGGAAAAAAATAGGGATATTTTTTCTGTTGGAATCACCCACAATCCAAAAGGGCAAGAACAATCCTAATAATCCCAATATTAGCAAATCTAGAAGATAATACTACATTTAAACAATAAACCTAACAATCATAATAATACCCAATATTATTAGCAAATCTAAACGATAATACTAAACTAAAACAATAAACCTAAAAAAGAGCTTACAACACTATCAAAGATTTCAACATTAATAAGGGGATACAAGGTCCTAGCTTTCGTAGCCAATTCCATACATGCATGTCCAACTAAATAAATTCTTCACTTGCTTTTCACTTAAATTAGGGTCCCTGCTTTCATCCTCTTCACTAGCATTCCTTAATTATCTCACAATAATAATACAATACAATATCATTTGTCTGATTTTTTTTCTTAGTGTTAACTTTATCATCTCAATATTCATAAGAAGAATAATCCTTAATAGCTGAAGAATATATGCACACCAGCGGCAGCAGCTCTTCCCATTCAGTTCTTCCTGGCTCATCAAGATAAACATGCCTGCCAAAAGTAAAATTTAGACAATGAAAGAGAAGGAGAAAAGAAGACTGCGACTTTACAGCAAATTAAACCTTTCATTGAAGATTCTAATAAATGAAGATTCTAATAATGGTAAGCGCAGTCATTGCAGCGTCAAGTTGAGGTAAAACCATAATACATAACTAACCCTTTCAAAACAAAACAAACCCATAGAGCTCAATCTACATATCAGAAATTCTTCACCAATTCAGATGTTGGCAAAGCAAAACAAACCCATATATATAAGCAAGGAAAATAATATGGTTGCATATGCAGCATTTCAGAGTAGTCACTTGGAATCATTTATGTCTATCAAATAATATGGTTGCATATGCAGCAGCATTTTAGAGTAGTCACCATTCATCAAAGCTAGGAAAATAAACCAAGACACAGGCACACTTTTCTCATAGAAGATATATATAAGCAAGATCATGGATCAAAATACAATTATTTATTTCAAATTTCTTTAAGTTGCATCAATATATAAATAAATATTTGGTATACTTATTAACTACTTAGAGATATCAAACAAACAACAATTATTCATTCATCTCAATAAAGTTAAAGCAGAAACTCCATTTCCAACATATGATTAAATCCTTTTTAACTTTTTGACTCTAAACTTCATTTCGAAGTATCTAAACAGCAACTCCATCTAAGTTTACCATTATGATTCAATGTACAGCTTGAAAATGATTACAGCTTTACACACAAATCTTTGAATAACTTTGTAAGCGCTTATGTTTCTTGTAAACCCCATAACATCAAGCTTAACCAAATATCTTTCAGGTTTTGAGTTATTTAGTAGAAACTCTGATTAATAAACCTACTTAAATCCCCTGCATAAACATCAGTTATTATCTTATTAAACTAAAATCTTTTACACACATCCACAATCGGTGATTCATACAAGTTCAAATCCTATACCATTTGATATTCGATTCAAAATGTCTATGCCCTTTCTTTATCACAACTTTAACCATGATAATAAGACAATATGTGACATCAACATCTGAGCTCTTTCTTCTTAATTAATTTTTAACTTCTTATGCTGTTAAGATTGAATCTTGATGCATTAATACTCTGAACAACATGGTTTCCCTTCAATTTAGAGCTTTTCAATTTAAATTTTCATGAAAGCTATCTCTTTCTAAGGCTCTGAAAATTCCAGCCTTTTATTATAAAATTTTCTATACTTGTTTTAACTCTCAAATTATGTTTATGATCAGTACACCTCTATTTGAACTAAGGCAATATCAAGTTACCAACTCGATCAGCAATTACAAGCTCTAACCGATGCTAAAGTTTCTAAATAACAAATCCATGTTTTGGTATAATTAAACCAGTGACAATTAATCAAACTATTATACTACCTTACAAGCTCAATTTGCTGGAAAATCAAAATTTTCTCACTTAAAGTCAAGAATAAAAATAGAGTACAAGGGGGTCCAGTTCTGATCACCCTACTGACGCCCAAATCAAACTTAAGAGCATATAAAATCACTACATTCTACTCATACACACTCCTATACGCTGGTTTGCTGCAAGTAGGCTCGAAGCCCAATAAATTTTGACCAAGAACTGTAACTCACTGAGCTCAGACTTTGAATCAAAGCCAAATACACACATGTACCGACAATTACAGTTGTGTGTGTGCATACAAAAAATCCTATACCACATCCTCTCCTATTTTACAGCAACAAAAATCGGTTCACAGGGAAACAAAAAATCAAACAAGACAGAGGAATAGCACAAACAGGGGCATGCACCAGAAATTTCAGAAATTAATATATTCATCAAATATTAAACATGCAATAACATATATAAGCTTCATTACATCTTCATCATAGACCAAGAAGAACAAGGAACCGAATCAGAGGAAGAAGAAAATGAAAACTTCCAGGAAATTTCCAACTCAACTAATTTCCCACATATCAAACCGTATGTTAGTTTTATCCTACTCCTAACAACCTTCATATATGAGCCAAGCATCCAAGGCTGAAAAATCGAACAGGATAGAGAAGACGAGAGGGAATAGAAATTTCAAAATCTCCTAAACTCAGAAAAATTCAACATACAAGATTATATATTAGTGCTATCTTACTCTTAATTAAACTAAATTAAGACTTCAGTTCAATTTCCCCCAGAAATCATCCCCAATCGGCGCCGATGAACAGTGCAAGAATTTGGGGTTTTTGATGAGATTCGGCCAAACACTTAACCACTCCTCTAAACCTTTCCCAAAATCTTTAAATCTAAGAGAGGCTTCATTTTTACTGGTTTAATCAACCATAAAAACCCCAGAATCTGATTTGATTCCCTCCACAAACCTCACTCGAATCGGACAGAAAGAGAGGAATAACAGAGGGAAAAGGCTCACCTAGGCTCATCATTAAAGTTATACCGAAGAGAGAAGCCGAAGAAGATCGTGACGGAGATCGCGACGATGAAGCTCTGTTAGGGTTTTGGTTCACAGCAATAGCAACGTTGATTTCATCGATAGGCTTGTTGATGTTGTTGTTGTCGAAGAACGTTGAAAAGGCAGCGTCTAGGTCGAAATTGTGGCTGAATCGCCACCTCCACCGTCAGAATCTTACTGAGAGGCGAAGAATAAGGGCGACGGAGGAGAATGATGGATTTGAGCTATAGAGAGAAGGGAGGTTAGGGTTTGAAAGCAGTGAAAATGGGATGGGAATCACTAAGCTGAGGGAGGGAGCGCGGGAGCGCGAAAAACATACCACGTCACATATAAAATATATGTGACGTGGTTTTTGGAAACAATGTGATGTTGTTTCCAGAAACGGCGTCACTAATTTCAAATTAGTGACGTTGTTTCCAGAAACGATGTCACATATTTTAAATATGTGACGTTGTTTCTCCAGTGTTTTCCATTTAATTACAAAAATGCCACCACGTTTTTTTTTCAACGTCAGATTTTTAGTTAACAGACATGAATTGGTGACATGAAAAGCCTTTTTGTAGTAGTGTGTGTTGTACTTGTGGACATACAATACAGCTGTATAGTTATATATTTATCCATATAACTTCAAATCTTCACAGCAAAACAGGACATTTTGTATTTCCAAGGTGGGATAACAAAAGGATCTCATGAGTGTTGTTGATTATGTGATGCTTCTGCATTTTTTTATCAAATGATGTTTTTCATTTAAAAATAATTTTTTTTGGCTATAAACAATAAACATTTTACTTGTAAATTGTAATGGATATCTATTCATGCATAAAGTTTGTTCTAACATCTATCATATATTTCTTAGAATATCCAATACTTACTTTTACTTTTTGATGAGTTGGTATGTTAGCTATATGTTAAAATAATTTTACAAATGTGTATACTTCCCTGTAGTCATATTCTAAAATTTCATACTCTTTCACATCGTAGATGTCATTTCTAACATGTATATACGTGTTGATGCAACATATGATTAGATTTAACATGAAAATAATGAAAATGAGATAATTACCCTTGAGCAGTGTCAGAAACACCAGTTGCTTCAGCTATCAGAAGACCTCTCTTAGTAGTTCGTTGGGAGTAAAATAAGATAACATGAGGCTGAGGAACATAGTTGTAACATCTCTGTCTAGTCAGTGGTGCCAAAACAACTCTGTATGTATGTAGTTGATGCATATGATTTTCATAGCACACAAGTAAAAAATGATGCACTATAAAAAAACATCAAATTACCGACGGAAGAAATTTCCGTCGGTAATTACCGATGGAATTTCCATCGGTAATTAAATATTTTAATATAAAATTATTTTAATTTATAAATTTTATATAAAATAATAAATTACCGACAGAAATTCCGTCAGTAAATTTACCAACGGAATTTCCGTCTGAAATTTTAATAATTATATTATTTTATAAATAAATTATTATTTTAATTTATTAATAATATATTAAAATATTATTATTTTATAAAATATTATTACCGACTGAAATGTTCCGTCGGTAATTTTATGAATTATATTATTATTTTAATTTATTAATAATATATTAAAATATTATTTTATAACTAAAATATTATCTTTATTTATTTTTAAAAATATTTTATAAATAAATAATATTTAATAAATATTAATAAAAATTAACATATACACGTATATCATATAAATTTTTATTAAATTTAATTTTTTTATTCAATAATGTTATTTATTAATAAATATTAGTAATAAATATGAAAAATAATTGTAATTGAATAATATATATAATAAAATAATTTATTAAATATAATTAAAATTATTATAATTTAATTGAAAATTATATATTTATAATTTAGATAAAATATAATTATAATAGTGGGAGTTTGAATATTATAAATATAATAGTTTGCAAATAATATCACATGGTCTTCATAACTCAACTGGTTAAGGCATCAGCACGAGCGCAAAATGTTGCGGGTTCGATTCTCAGGTTTGCCAAAATTGAAGACAATTTGTGGAGGCGACATGTGGCAGTAATGTGGAGGCGACACGTGGAAGTACATGAGAGCGACACGTGGCGGCCAAAAAATTTGTCATATAATTTAAAAAAATTTAAAAATTTACCGACGGAAATTCCGTCAATAATAATAATATTTTAATATATTATTTATAAATTAAAATAATAATTTATTTATATAATAAAATAATAATAAAAATTACCGACGGAAAAAAAATTCCGTCGGTAAATGAATTACCCACCAAGGAATTCCCGACGGAAAAAATTTCGTCGGAATTCCGTCGGAAATCTGTCGGAAAACTTAAATTACCGACGGAATTCTGTCGGTAAATTCCGTCAGTAATTTTGTGTTTTTTTGTAGTGATGTATGCACAAACTATCAACACCTTGTTATCCTACTTCTTGAATTCAGATTTCCCAACCTTCTTTTAAAGAAAAATAATTTATTTTGGGAAAATTCTTGTCATCTTTGCCTTCTAAATGGTTTAAATTTCTTCTTTTATTAAACTGAAAAATGACTCCCAACAGATATTGACCTTTCAGGTGAACTAGATGATAAGAAAAGATAAATTTAATATTCCCATGAGATCATATTTCCATGAGAAATTTGATTGCCTTCAACAATTGTTCTGTTGAGGTCAAATTCCATGAGGAAAATGAAAATTTGTTTTGTTAAAGCGAAAGGCCATTCTCACACTAAATGAAGCAATCCATACATGGGAAAATGATAGTCGTTTAAGTTAAGTGATCATTCAGTTAATTTGAATAATCTACATTAATTTAAAACAATTTTTTTATCGTTTAATAAAAGAATATTCAAACTAGTATGGGAAAAGGTGATTGAGCATAGGTTAAGACTAGAAACTAGTATTTCTGAGAGACAGTTTGGGTTCATGCCAGGGAGATCCACAACAGAGGCGATATATCTACTAAGGGGGATAATGGAAAAGTATCGAAGTAGAAAAAGAGACTTACATATGGTTTTTATTGACCTAGAGAAGGCGTACGATCGCGTGCCCAGAGATTTACTTTGGAAAGCCTTGGAAAAGAAAGGAGTATGTGTTGCTTATATTAAAGTTATACAGGGTATGTATGATGGGGTGTTGACTAAGGTTAGAACGCCGGGAGGTGAGACAAAAGACTTCCCTATAGGAATTGGCCTACATCAGGGATCAACTTTAAGCCAATATTTGTTTAACTTAGTAGTAGATGTTCTAACTGAGCCTATAGAAGAAGAGGTCCCTAAGTGCATGCTTTTTGCGGATGATATAGTCCTTCTGGCCGAATCAAGAGAGGAGATTAATGATAAATTAGAGATATGGAGAAACACGCTGGAGTCAAAGGGGTTCCGTTTAAGTAGGAGTAAGACAGAATATATGCATTGCAATTTTGCAAATAGACATCTTAGAGGTGATTTGGAGGTTAACTTGGGAGAGCAAACAATCCCTCAAGTGACAAAGTTTAAGTATTTGGGATCAATTATAAAACAAGATGGTGAGATTGATGATGATGTCAATCATAGAATTCAAGCTGGGTGGTATAAGTGGAGGAAAGCTACTGGAGTTCTCTGCGATAGAAAAGTACCCCATAAGGTAAAAGGGAAGTTTTATCGCACTGCTATAAGACCAGCAGTATTATATGGTAGTGAATGTTGGGCTTTGAAGGGTCAACATGAACATAAGATGGGGGTAGCTGAAATGAGGATGTTGAGATAGATGTGTGGTCACACAAGAAAGGATAAGATTCGGAATGATCATATACGCGAGCAAGTTGGAGTGGCACCTATCAGTGAGAAAATGGTAGAAAATCGTCTGAGGTGGTTTGGACATGTACAAAGAAGGCCATTAGATGCGCCAGTGAGGAGGGTAGATCAAACAGTCTAGAGTCCGATTAAGAGAGGAAGAGGGAGACCGAGGCTTACACTCAGTGAAGTTGTAGAGCGAGATCTTTTAGTAAATAATATATCTAAAGATTTGGTTACCGATAGAGCACAATGGCGTCGTGCGATCCATGTAGCTGACCCCTTAGTGGGATAAGGCTTGGTTGTTGTTGTTGTTGTAATAAAAGAATATTCAAACCAACTGAACGGTAAATATATACACAAAATAAGTGAATTTTACCTTAAACAAAGAAGATCCAAATTCATATTCCACCATAAGCCATTCATATTTTTGAAATGAAACATTTCTTTTACCAGAAGATACCTAATTTGAAAATCTGTGATTCTCAAGAATGATAGACATCATGATCCCTCATCAATTCTCAGCTGGGACTTTTCACAAGCACCTAATGCGCATGAATTTTCAAGCAGAAAAATTGAGGGGAAAAACTGGTGAGAGTACCTATGAGATAGATTGAATTTGCCCATCTTGTAAGGTGTGAGCAAAGGAATAACAGGAGCTTCACCAGCCATTTCTGCAAGACACTACAAGTAAAGTTCCTATCTATCTAACTCCTTCTCTGTATCTGATCATATTAAAGGAAATCAACGCACGATTTCACTGAGTTTAAATAAAGCTACGATTCACATACTAAACTTGAACATACATGCGAGTTTGGATTATTCCCCGTTCTCCATTAATCTCAGTCTCTCAACAAGTCAACAGATTTGAATTACTATTGATGAAACCATAAATTTTTCAAGGTTGGATCATAACATAAACGCAACATGAGATTACGATTAGAAATGAGAAGAGCAGATTTTACGATTACCTTCATAATAGAATTTGAGACATGAAGGCCGTGTTTGGTATGTGGCACTGAAAGGTTGGTACAGGGATTTGCCATTTTGTAATGTTTGGTAGAAGGACCTTATAGGTGGGATTGTTACAAACCCATCTACATCGAGGTACTGCAAAAACTATTTAAGGACTAGAAAATTTCAAGACAAAATTACCCGTTATTATAAAAAAAATTGGACAGAATTGCCCCCCTTTTTCTCCTCGTCTTCTCCCCCATCTGGCTATCTCCTACATCTTCTGCAGACTTCTCCGTCTTGTTGCCTTCTGTTTCCTCTCCAATCTTAAAACCATCACGTTATCTGGATCTTGGAAGCAGCAGCGTAGTCTGGGTCTACAGTGTCTCAAAGACGCCTTTTTTTGTTTCTTTTTCAAGTTCGGTTTGTTTAATTGATAAGTGGAAGTACAGGAACATAAACGCTATATTTTTTCAGCTTTTTTGGGCATATGCTTTGTGATGTTTATTCATTTGATATAATAAAAGATATATGAAATCCGCTACGCTTTTCTAATTGACAATAATCTAGCGTTCATTGTGTTTATAATTTAGATTTGTTTTTCTCCAATTTATCCCTATACCAATAAGAAAGGAAAGTCCAATGGCCAAATATGAAAAGATCACCTACTCGAAGCATTACTTGGCAAGTTTGTTAGTGCGTCGGATTTCCTCTCAAACAACTTTATATTGTGAGTATGTTGTTTTATCTTTATCTTAAATATTTTATATTGATTATTCATTAGGTGTTTTTCATATTTACAAGCTAAAGTAACAAATTTGTCATCCTTACGCTCTATTTTTCGGATTTTTCTTTAGTTCTTAATAAAGTGAGAAAATGAATAAAATCTATCAATGAAAATGGCAGCTTAATTTGTTTTCTGCACAAGTGATTATAAGTGGGTGAACATGATGGAGTGGCGAGATTAAGAAGTTTGGGAATGAAGGGAGGTTACCAAATCTTTTATTATAATTATCATATATGCAATTGTTAGGGGTATTATAGTATTTTGATGATTTAAGACTAATTATAAAATAAAATCTATTTAAGTTATCTCTCCAAATATTACTTCATACCAAACATAATTTTAAAGCACAACCTCAATCTCACTCCCACCCCCAATCCCACTCCTAATCCTAGTCCCAGTCCATCAAAATTCAATACCACGTACCAAACGGGGTTGAAGAACTGAGGAAAACAAATGTGCTCAGAATACGACGTTGTTTGTCTCTCCGCACATGCTAAGAGAGGAGTAGCGCCACACATTGGATCCAGACGCATATACACTGCCCCACCACCAACAAAGAGAATCATTAGATTTGGGAATTTTAGGAAAGGGAAAACTTACTGTTACTTATTATAAATCCATCTCAACTAATTTTTGCATACCATTGTTAGTAAATCATTAAATATGTCTTAGATTGATAAAAAATTTTAACATTACCCTTATTCAAAATCTCTCTCTCTCTCTCTCTCTCTCTCTCTCTCTACATTTATAAATTATTCCCACATCTTTCTCCTCCTTTTTTTCATTCCAACATTAATTAAATATGGCTAAAATTAGAAAACAATTGTTTGATAACCTCCAAGTGGACTTATATTTAGAACTAACTTTTTTTGGTAATTGGACTTATAATAAATAACATAATGGTATACCAAGTGCATTACATCCCGTGCATCCGGTTCACCTAAGAGAGAATGACATCTAGATCTTTCAACACATCACCATTAACACTGTTATCCTCTTCATCTCCATTCACAATAGCCAAAGGACAAACACAAAACATGAACCCTATCGTCGTTGATGATCCTCCATAACAGACACTACAAAAATACAGCTGATTTTTGACATAATTTCTAACGGAAATTCCAACAGATCAACCAGGAATTAAACTTCTGGCAGAAATTTTTCTGTTGCTAATTATTTAACTACGAAATTTTTGTTCCATCAGAAATTACCTACAAAAATTTTGTGGCTAATTTAGCCACAGAATTTCCGTAGCTAAATTTTTGTGGATAATTTTTTTCTAATTTTTTTAAATGCCACATGGAAACCCGTCGGTGGCTACATCACAGCCGGTGGCCACGTGTCCCTTCTTATGACTGCCACATGTCGGTTCCACAAATTGTCTGAAATTGTGACGAAGTGCAGACTTGAACCCTTGACCTCCTGTGTGCTTGCTGATTATATATATAATATTTAAACTCTCACAATTATAATTATATTTTGTCTTATATATATTTTGCATTATATTTAACTTAATATATTATAAAATAATTTTTAATTATTAGTATATAATTTATATATATTAATAATTACATTATTTTTTATATAAATTATTTTTTATAATCATATAATTTACATTATATTTACTATTTCAATTTTATATTTTTTTATAAATTATTTCAAGTATAATATTTTTTTAGTTATTAATTTATTTTATATATTATGAAAATATAATATTTTTTTATTTTTATACTAATATTTATTAATAATAAACATATTGTTTAATAGAAAATTTAAAAAATTAAATTTATAATATATATGAATATTTTTATAAAATATTTATAACGTATCATTTATTAGACTAATTTATTTATCATGTAAATTATTTAAAAAAAATTATCCACAAAATTTCTGTGGTTAATTTTAGACATGGAATTCTCGTGTCTAATTTAGCCACAGAATTCCATCATAAATTTCGTCGAAAAAGTTTCACTGAAATTCATTCAGAAATCCTTCAGTAATTGGCGATGGCAAAAACTTCAACGGCCATTAATATAATTTTTTTTAAGTGAGATACGAAAATGATCATGGAAGAGAGGATAACGACGACCAAGGAAAACTTTAGCGGAAATCAATACATATGACAACGAAGAGGATTAGTGATTGGAATGGGTACAAGTTATGGCGTTTGAATTCTTCAACACAGATGTGAATTGCCCTGATAGAGTATGATGATGGGAAAATTTCAGTTTACCCCCACTATAGGCAATTAATTTCATATTCCCCCCTTAACATTCTGAAATGTCACTAAGCCCCCAAGGGGGCAAAGTGAAGTTAAATCTGTAAGGGTAAAAGACCATTCTACCCCTGAAAAAGAAAGATCAAATGACATAAAAGATGAAGCACACACTCATTCCCCCTCTGCAAACCGATGCTCACTACTCCATCCTTGCTGATTCAATGATTTCTATAGATCACATGAGTTCACTCTGACCAACTCCCTTATGGATTCCATGATTCCAAGAAATCAACTGAGTTATCAATGTTTCCATTTGAATGTGTGTTTTGAAGACTTTTAGAAGGCAGGGAGGTCAATGTGGGGGTAAACAAGCTATTGGAATCACATCCTAATAGAGGTGAATGCTTATCCTCAAATAGAAAATTTTCATCTCTTTCTTCTAAGCCTTTCATGACTTGTACTATGTCTTAGAAATTCGTCAAATGTGTCTAGGAAATTTTTCATACGTGTCTTGAGAATTTTTCATATATGTATGGGAATTCGCTGAAAATATGAAGTAGGTACCAAGTATAGCCTTTGAAGACTTGTACTATGTCTTAGAAATTCGTTAAATGTATCTGAGAATTTTGTCATATATGTCTTAAAATTTGTCATATTTGTGTTGGAATTCGCTGAAAATGTAAATAGTATAGCATTTTAAGAGTTGTACTATGTTTTATAAATATGTCAAATGTTTTTGGGAAATTTATCATATATTTATTGGAAATTTGCCATATGTGTGTTGGAATTTTCTGATATTATGAAGTAATATAGCCTTTTAGGAGTTATACTATGTCTTATAAATTGGTTAGATGTGCTAAGGAAATTTGGCATATGTGTCTTAGAAATTTGTTATATGTGTATAGGAATTCCCATGCTACTATAAAAAACATGTGTTGTTGAAATAATTGTTATTCAAATGGCACTAATGTACATGTAATTTCAATTATTGTACTAGAAATTCTTAGAATGTGAGTGAGATCATGTATTCATAATCTCTAATGTTGTAAATAAGATTATTTGTCTAGTGAGTTGTCATATGTGTGTTGCAAATGGAGCATATGTTCTTGTTAATGCCATTGTTTGTCCTAAGCTCAAAGCATAATGTGTTAGTTATTTGACTATATTATGAACACATATGATTGGTAGTTCAAATAAAGTGGTAATGTTGGTGAGTATAATCGATGTTAAAGTAACTTGTCCACAAAATATGCAACTTTGAGCTGATATAATGCAATTGTTATACTGTTAAATTGTCTATTTCAGATGTAAACTTCTAGTTGATTTAATTTTTCCATATATTGAAATATGGAAATTAATTATGTGCAGCAACACACTACGAGAATGAGTAGCAGTTGTGCAAAGCAATTATTTTGCATCTTCCATGTGGGAGGGATATATGTTAAGAGCTTCAACGGAAAGATGATCTATAAAGGCGGTATTGTAAGTGGAAGAATGATAAGTAAAAGGATTTCATATGAAGACCTTGAAAGTTTGATATCGATATGAAGTACACAATTAGTTTCTCATGATATGATGATTACTCATCAAGTGTCTTACTAAAACCACCATCGACTTCTGGTCCAGTAGAAAGACCAAGTGTTATAAGGATTGAATGTATCCCAACTTATATTATTTTGATGGTTGGAAAAGCAGCTATTGTGTGCATACACACAACCTATTTTGGCTTTTTGTAATCAAGTGTAAATGGCCTTTTGAATTTCAGGATGGTACTTTGTGGCTTTTTGACCTAAGTATCAAGATGAAATTTGCTGAGAACTATGTAGAATGTAAATGACTTATACGAATATGATAAGTTATATTATATGAGACAACATCTTTGTATTGTTGAAAGCTTTAGTATTAAGGTTTGAAAATGTAGATCATGACATTCTTAATGAGTATGACATTATTTTTTTTATCTGGAGACCCCTGGGTAGTTGTGACAACATTATGAAAACTTGAATTGCCAAAAGTTTCTCTTGATATGAATTCTGAAACCAAAATTTTTAGCCATGTATCATTCAATGAGCCTAAATTCGCCAAATTTTTTACTTAAAAACCGCTACAATCATGTTATAAATATGCACAAGTCTTAGAAATTTGTCATATGTGTCTTAAAAATGCCAACTTGAAATGGGGTATGAATTTGGATTGGACAAATCTAGACACATGGAAAATTACAACAACCATGTTGGAAATTCCTCATATATGTCTTGGAAACCCGTTATATGTGTCTTGTAAATGCAAACTTGCAAATGCCAAATGCATTGTTAGATGGACAATTCTAGAGATTTGAAAAATTACGACAATCACGTTGGAAATTATTCATATATGTCTTGGAAACTCGTCATATGTGTCTTGTAACTACAAACTTGCAAATACAGTGTTATTGGACAAATCCAGACACATAGAAAATTATGACAATCATGTTGGAAATTATTCATATGTGTCTTGGAAACCCATCATATGTATCTTGTAAATGCAAACATGCAAATGTAGTGTTATTGGAAAATGCTGGAGACTTGGAAAATGATGACAATCATGTTGGAAATTATTCATATATGTCTTTGAAACCCATCATATATATCTTGTAAATGCATATATGAGATGGAAGCATGAATTAGTTAGATTGGACGATTTTGTAGACTTGGAAATCCTTACACTCGTGTTGGAAATAAGCGCACAAGTATTGGAAAGTCTTCATATATGTCTTGGAAATGCATATGTGAAACGGAAACATGGATCTGTTAAATTGGATGATGTTGGAAACTTGGAAATCTTCACATTTATATTGGAAATACGCACATAAATCTTGGATTACAATGCATCATTACAACAAGGCTTCACATAAAGTGATTCAAAGCCTCAAAAAGTGAGTCTGACGACCCTACTGAAACTACATACATCTAAATTGCAAAAAGACTAGTACACTAACATCAAAACAAAACCTAGGTGCCACAACAGTTAGATACCAAACTGGATTACAATTTCAATAGAAGTATTGACAATGATAATTTATATCTTCCTTTTCCCATTAATTTTTCCTGCTTTGAGTAACTTTGTTGCAGCGTCATTGATTGAATTTGTTGGATGCTTGATAAACCACCACAAGTAGTCTATCCTCAATCTACCAAGTTGTTCCTACACAAAAAATATATGCCAAGCTTTGTTTAGGACATTGTGAACATTGATTGCAAATACTACACAATTATAAACATAGTGTATTCAACTATTCAAGTATAATTCTAAGCTTCAAGAACTAAATTTATGAGAAGGAACCAATGAACCAATGAACTAAATATATGCCAAAAGGTTCACTCTACATAAGCCCACTCTATCCTGTTTCGTCCTCTCTCAACTCCTTTTCATGAAAGGGAATTCAATGAAAATAATACGGAAACTTGCAGAGAGGCAAAAGCAAAAAAGTATTTATACCAAAACTATCTCCTCCTTCCCTGAATAAAATATACTCAATTAAGCTAACAAATCAATGCAAATTTACCATATAGTAACTATTTTTTCGTGAGTTTCATCTTCTAAATTTCTCCATCTTACTAAAACTACTCATCATAAACATATTTGATCAAAATCAAAGTAAGGAATAATCTGGAACCAAAAGTGGGCAGAGAGAATCATACATACACCTTTTATTTGGGACTTGTGATGATGTATTATTACTTCCAGTCCAGAGGAGTAAAAATCATTTGCAATGACCACAGCATTATGACCTTAGTTACAAGTATTATGCATGTTAAGCCACTCAAACCTTGTAAACCTCATAAGTCATAACACTCAGCCCATGGATGCAAAAATTTCCATTATACAAGGACTCAAACTAATTAAGGGAACCAAACAAAATCAGAAAATCTTAAAAAATCAAGGTCCTCACCACATCATTCAAACAAGGTCCACTCAAACTCATTCTAAGTTAACAAAGCTCATGGATTTCTACAGTTTTGCTTGTCATCCTTTAAGGGAGAAGAACAAGCTTACCAACTATTGAGCGTATCCGGGAGTGACCGGCGATGACGGAGGTGTTTAATACGGCAGATGGTGACGGCGACTAGAGAGAGCTACGACGCTGGACGGAAGCAAAGAGAACTTCTCTGGGAGTGATCGGTGATGATGACGGCGGTTACTATGGCATTGAGGACGACGATGGCTAAGACGCTGGCGGCGATGACTTCTCAACCGGCGGTGGCTGTGATGCTGCTCAAACAATGGATGAAGAATATGTTAGGGCTCAAACATGATGGATGAAGAGGGATGTTTAGGTTTGTCGCCATTCTCTATGCTCACAAAAATCAATAAGGGCATAATGGTCTTATACCCTTACTGATTTAACTTCACTTTGCCCCTTGGGGGCTTAGTGACATTTCAGAATGTTAGGGGGGAAATTGAAATTAATTGCCTATAGTGGGGGTAATCTGAAATTTTCCTGATGATTGAATTTGGTTCGTCAATTGTTCACAGGAAATGCTTCTACTATGGAAACCGCATGTGGTTGCCAATTAAAAAATTGCTACATATATTTCATCCTACAAAATTATCGTCTATGCTTGGGGAATTTTCATTCGCTATTTTTTACCGTTGTTTTCATTATTTCTTTTTCGATTTCTTTCCTTCATATGATGGGACAAGGAATGAAGGCAGGCAATTCTTTTTCCTTATTATTTTGTTGTGGTAGAGTTCCGAATCATTACTGATTTGGTTTGGTTGGACCAATAATTATTTGCTTTAGTTACTCTGGCTATCATGATTATAGAAAAAAGGATATGTGATAGTGGAAAGAGTTGTGCTTATCTATACCCTGATTAATTGTTTCACTACAACAATATGTTTATAATTGCTGAATATTAAATCAACTAAAAGAACTGGGGGAAATTTCGATGGGTTTCCATATCTCTCGCTACTGTAGCTCTTGAGGATCACCGCTAGATCCAATTACGGGCAAATAAGATTTATCTTTTGTCCTTTGACTTGCAGTGGGTAAATCGAGAACGATGATGGAGAGGATAACGATGTTAGCGATGATGTAGTGAAAGGTCCTGATGTGATTCACTCATTGGTGAACTGGATAAACTGGGTATAAATTTTTCCCTTTAAGAAAATAGGTGATTTATTCAAGTTCTCCAATCACATGTTCTTATGTGATTTAATCTTGAAATATTATCATGTAACTTATAAATTCAAATAAAATAATCAGGATACATGGTTTTATGGGATTAGAAAATTTGATGTAATAGATGTGAGGATTTTTTATGTATTAACTTTACATGCAATGTATATTCATTTTACCAATGAATAAATTTGACTTTTATAGAAGAACATAGAGAACTTTCGGACGTTGAGGTAGAGGATTGCGTGTATAGATGGGCGGAGGGGTCTGCATAATCAGAATACACATAATCATATTAATTTGTACAAAAGAGAAAATTGATTGCAAAAAGAAGTGAATAATTTTAAGAAGATAAAATATTGAGAGTGTGAGTCTTATTTATTAAATGTTATGTAAGTTTTCAAGCTGGATTAAACTATTTGATTTTATGTATTCTAAATGAACATAACATAAATTAAGTGTGTGGCTTCATACATTTCTTCTATGATATACTAAATTCGAACATCTAAAACTATAAATTCAAACAAAACGATTAGGGATTAGAGAATTTAATTTGATGCAATAGATATAAAGAACTTGAGCTAGAGAACTGCGTTTGTAGATGGGCGGAGGGGTCCGCATGATAAGAATACACCAATCACATTAATTAATACATAAGAGAAAATTGATTACAAAGAGGAGAATAATTTAAGGAGAAAATAGTTGGAGTGCGAAACTTATTTATTAAATGTTATGTAAGTTTCCAAGCTGGATAAAATATTTGATTTTATGTATTATACTTGTACAGAACATAAATTATGTTGCTTCCATACATTTCTTTTATGATATACTAAATTAGCACATCAAGAACTGTAAATTCAAATAAAATGAACATAGATTAGAGAATTTGATGCAATGAGTACAAAGAAGTTGAGGCAGAGAATTGCTTTTGTAGATTGATGGAAGGGTAATCAGAATACACCAATCACATTAACTAATATGTAAGAGAAATTGATTACAAAGAGAAGAGAATAATTTTAAGAGAAAATAGTAGGAGTGTGAAACTTATTTATTGAATATTATGTAAGTTTTCAGGCTATATTAAATTATTTGATTTTGTGTTCTAATTGTACAAAACATATATCACACATGGCTCCATGTTCATACGAAATTTCTCATAATACTCACCCTCTTCCTGTCAAAATGGTAAGATTTTGGATACTATTTTTGTATTTTACATCGCTTGCATATGTGCATAACAGTATTATAATATTTTGACAATTCATCACCACAGTATAACTTCTTTTAATTTAAAAAAACAAATTTAATGACGAGAAAATCGTACATCAATGAAACCAAATTTACAATCTTTATTTATACGTTAGAAAACAAGTAATTGACCAAATTTACTTCGTTTGCACTTGTTGGGTAATAAGCATGAGGCGGAAAACTGCTAACACAAATAAATTTAATTCATCTCTCCGTTTCAAATGAAAACAAATGGCAACAAACTCAAATTTGCTTCGCTTATTTCTGTCCCCTCTCTCAAAAGATATAAAACCAATACGAAAGTATATAAAACCAATATGTGTTGCATATGCAAGTTACGTATACAAGCAACTATAATATACTGATATGGTAGAAAGGTTTTTTAAAAAACTACTTACACAACAGAGTAAAGCAGTTTCAATTAATCAATGACATAGCATGAAAATGTGATATATATCTTGATGAAATCTAGAGAGATAAATGTGATGACCCTTCTCTAAGTAAGAAGATAATAAACACAAAAAACAGTAATAACACCAAGTGGAAATAACTAGAGATTGATAGCACTAATACGATGAAATGCATCCATATATAGAATGAAACACACTGCTTTTTGACACATATAGACACACAAACGGACTGATCCAGGAGGAGAAAAATTACAGGTTCAGATTACAACAGATGACCCAAAACAAAAGACAGAAGGCACAGCCTACACACACTATAAACCCTCCAAATAGATTTACCAATCTTTTGAGAGGATTAGCTCTCCACTGCCCAAAGGACCAAAACCAACTCCAAAATTCTTCTACCCCTCTCTTGCTGAACTAAGTGCATATTTAAAGAGCCAAAAGTTAGAAAAGACTAAACACACCCCTAGCTGCAGCTATACTCCCTACTCATATGTCCTTCCAGTCAAGAACCTAAGAGTAATCCTCTGAACCATTAGCATCACCTCCTTCTATCCCCCTTTTCTCTATATTTTTGCCACACCCTTTTGTCCCTCTATATCATAGAGTAGCAGTAGGACGTTGGGTCATAATAATAGAGCTAACAATGTCCTCTTCCAATGACGCGCCCTTTTGTTGGGGGGGGGGGGGGGGGGGGTAATTCACTTTTATTTTATGGCCTCTCAATGACAGACAGTGTAAATAAACCACTAACATATTTTTCACCAAAAAACTAGACCATTAGGTATATTAAAGGATAAGAAGTGCCAAATAATGGCCTCATGATCTTAAATACTCTAAATAGCATGAAGTATAGAATCCATCATTCTTGATAACTCTAAATAACATCACATGATATAAGCATAAAATGAACTAAAATATTAGAGATTCCATTACACCAAAAGTACTTCAACAAGGTAAATCTAAAAAATTATAATTCGAATTTAAGATCAAGATTAGTTGTTACCAACTGATATAAGGCTTTCCACGTAATTGTAAATTCTTTGAATAGGGCCACGATAGGGAATAGGAAACCTCTTTACTTCATCAGTAGCAAGATTCACCCGACATAGAACATTGCTTCCTGTTTCATTATCCTCTTTAGAATCAGGTCTGCAGACAATTTCACTGCCCCGGGTAGCCATTGATGAGTATGAAGTGCACGAAAGGGGGGGGCCACTATATCTTTTAGTCCAGCTCCATGTCTTCCCAGATGCATCTGTACTCTCATCGAACACCCACAAATCAATCCAATCAGCCGTTTCATCATCTTCACAAACGTCACAAACTATGGCCGGGTTGTTCCAATACACAGTAAGCTTTTCATCCACATTGTAGTCTAAATAAGGTATGCAAACAATTTCATTGCCCCACATAGCCTTTGATTCTATAGTGCATGAAAGGGGACTGCTACTATATCTTTTAGTCCAGCTCCATGTCTTCCCAGATGCATCTGTACCTTCATCTAACACCCACAATTCAGTGAAATAATCATCTCCAGAAATGTCACGAAGTATGGCAAATTTGTTCTCACACGCAGTAAGCTTTTCATCTGCATTATTGTCAAAATGGGGCCTCGGTATAACAGTAAACACTTCCTTTGCGATGTCAAATGAAACTACCACGTCCTTATCCTTCTTATAACCATCATACCGCTTTATCCCAGACCAAAATATGGCTCCATTGACCGTGACAGTTCCATAACCAAGTTCCACATCCTTGAAGTTCCCAAGATCTATTACCTTCCAAGTCCCACTTTTTAACGAAAAGACTTCCACCCGATTAATCATTTCATCAAGCTCAGCATAATTTATCACTATCTTGAAATCATCATCATCTTCACTATACCCAAATCCACTCGTCCAACATGGGAAATCATCACCCGTGCTGGTCCTAGGAACATGTCTGACAGCTGAGGTCGCAGGATTCCACAACAAAAACCAACGAGGAGACTCCTCAAGAAAAATCAGGCCGTTGCAGGAACCACGGATGATCGGAGCGTCCAAGGAACGGCCCTCGAAGGGAGCAACGATCCTCGCACCCTTCAAGGAATTGTTCACAGGTGCATTTTGAACATCACTAACTTGAAACCTACAATCGAGGAAACAATAGAGCATGCGCAGAGGAAGATTCATTCCACCATATTCGACAATAAGAGAAGGGTTTTGATGACTGGACTGTTTGAGGTGGTCGGCGATGAAAGATGGATTCTTTATGAGATTTTCCCAATCCCTACAAACACATTGAAATCGGATTAGGGATTTCACCGGAAGTCGTACAAGAATGTTTCTCATGATTTCTGGGGGAAGCTCGGGAAGATTAGGTGCGTCGTTCTCCCTTTCCTGGTTCATGCCGACGGCTGGAAGGGATGTTTGAGAAGAAAGACCTTGCACCTTTTTTTCTTTTTTTGAGTAACAAAGGCAGGTGAGTCCCTGGCTAACACAACAAGTAGGATTTTATATCGCCATAGTCGATTGGATTCCTTCTATTCCATTTCTTTTTTTTGTAATTGCATAAGAAATTACAACACTAAGTCATTTTTTTCTAACAGGCCTAAGTCATTTTTTTTCTAACAGGCCTTCGATCACATCAGCGAATTGTGCTAACTTAACCCACAGTTTCGTATTCAAACTCTGGTTACGAAGGTGTGATAATTACTTAGAAACAGAGTACAAAGGTTCATCCATGAGACTACATTCCCATGAATGATCCAGTGTATTGGATGCTAACAATGTCATCTTCATGTGGATATATTCAAAAGAATAAGATTCCCTTTTTACCCTAAAAGAAAGAAAGAAAGAATAAGATGCCCCACTGGCCACGGCCCACCTGGGACAAGGTACACCATACATGTGTAGATTCGACCCAGACAAAACCAACCAGGGAAAAAAGGACCCACCATATATAGTTGATCTAACTGTGTAAAGCCTCGCTTGATTCCTTGGGGTCTCTAATTTGTCTCCTCGAGGAGACGCTGTGTGTTGGGAGGGGAAATCAGGAACCCCGAAATTAGAGCAGTTAGTTGCTCAAATAGAGTTCGGATTCTTGAGGAGATGCTTACGTTGGACAGAAATTATTATGTGAATCCGGTGCACCACATCATTAAAAACAAGTAAACAGATTAGGTCTAACGTGGAATTTAACAAGCCTTCGATCACATCGATGAATTGTCCTAACTTAACCCATAGTTTTGTATTCAAACTCTAGTTACGAAGGTGTGATCATTACTTAGAAATAGAATACATAGAATACAGAGGTTCATTCATCAGAATATATTCCCATGAATGACACTACTACAGAAATATCCTATAGCAACGCTTTTTTTGACCCTATAGCAGCGCTTTTTAAGCACTGCTATAGCCAGTGCTACAATAGGTCATATGACCTATTGCAGCGCTTATTTTGTGTTATAAGCGCCGCTATAGGTAACATATAGCGGCGCTTATAATCTCAAAAGCGCAGCTTTAGGTCATACTTAAATGAATTATTTTTTAAAAAAAATAAAAAATAATCCCTATAGCAGCGCTCATTACGTAATAAGCGCTGCTACCAGCATTATTTTTTTAAAAAAAATTCATTTATTTTTGTTTTACACCCTCCTGCATCAGTGCAAAATTCCTAATGAAGTCTTCATACATTCAAGCCTCGGAAAACATCAACCAATGCATATTAACAATCAATATGATGGAATAAGAAGAATCAGACAATGATACGTTCATATCAATATGATGGAATGAACATAAACTAAGAAGAGCAGCAACCAAAATATCTTTTCTAATTAAACTATCAACTTGCCATATCCAGAAACAAAAGAGCAAGAAAGCATCAGAATTGTAACCATAGCTACCAAAAATAACGAGCTTCAAATAAAATAAAAAATAACACATGAATAAGAAGTGAAGTCCAGAAGCGAAGTCAAGAGTAGTGAAGAAGAAGAAAAAACAGAGCACAAAATCTGATCAGTGACTAAAGACAAAAAAAATTTGGAAGGGGAAGAAGAAAAGAGAAAAAGGTAATTAGGTTGAAAACACAACGTTCAATAGAGAGGACCCTTACCCTTAAGAAACCACCATCAGATGTAGATCTGGACTTGATCCATACAGATCTGAGAGACCTTAATGATGATGATCGGAGAGAAGGAAGAGATGAAGAAGCAAGGAGGAGATGAAAAAGAGTGATTAATTAAATGGGTGATGATGAGGAAGAGTCAAAGTACGGTGCTTTTTAAGTGAAATGTGGGGAAATATGAGGAAATGAGAGGGAAAAGGAAAATTTTAGATTTGTGGAGGGAAATTTCCCGCGCACCTATCCCAGCGCTTTTTATAAAAAGCGCTGGGATAGGGTCATAAAAATTAAAAAAAAGGGGAATTTATAAAAAATTAAATAAAAAAAGATAAGGTTAAATATTCAGAGAATTAATTAAATATAAAACAAATGACCTATCCCAGCGCTTTATACGTAAAAAGGGCTGGGATAGGCCATGAAAAATAAAAAAATAGAAAAACATATTCTAAAATAATCTAATAAGTAAAAAGAGAACAAATAAAAATTTAAATTAAAAAATTGTTTAATGAGGCCTATCCCAGCGCTTTATATGTAAAAAGCGCTGGGATAGGCCTTGAAAAATAAAAAAAATTGAAAAACATATTCTAAAATAATCTGATAAGTAAAAAAGAGAACAAATAAAAATTTAAATTAAAAAATTGTTTAATAAGGCCTATCCCAGCGCTTTATATGTAAAAAGCGCTGGGATAGACCTTGAAAAATAAAAAAAATTGAAAAACATATTCTAAAATAATCTGATAAGTAAAAAAGAGAACAATTAAAAATTTAAATTAAAAAATTGTTTAATGAGACCTATCCCAGCGCTTTATAGGTAAAAAGCGCTGGGATAGGCCTTGGAAAATAAAAAAATTGAAAAACATATTCTAAAATAATCTGATAAGTAAAAAAGAGAACAAATAAAAATTTAAATTAAAAAATTGTTTAATGAGGCCTATCCCAGCGCTTTATACGTAAAAAGCGTTGGGATAGGCCATGAAAAATAAAAAAATTGAAAAACATATTCTAAAAAAATCTGATAAGTAAAAAGAGAACAAATAAAAATTGAAATTAAAAAATTGTTTAATGAGGCCTATCCCAGCGCTTTATACGTAAAAAGCGCTGGGATAGGCCATGAAAAATTAAAAAAATTGAAAAACATATTCTAAAAAAATCTGATAAGTAAAAAGAGAACAAATAAAAATTGAAATTAAAAAACTGTTTAATGAGGCCTATACCAGCGCTTTATCCGTGAAAAGCGCTGGGATAGGCCATGAAAATGATTTTTTTAATTTTAATTTTTAATTTTTCTTGTTTTAAAAATAAAAAAGATATCTGAATTAGTTTGAAAAATTAGAAAATTACGAGAAAAGGTTTAATAATTCAAAACGTGAAATAAAAGTTAGAAGAAAAAGTAAAGTCAACCCAAAATCAAGCCTTACATGAAACAAATTTTAATAGATTAAATTTGAGTTTATCCCGGCGCTTTATAATATACAAGATATAAATGTTGGGATAGGATTCACCTATACCAGCGCTTAGTTTTATAAAGCGCTGGGATAGGCTTTCAAGTATCTATAGCAGCGCTTGTAGTTATTGAGCGCTGCTATTGTTGTGCTGCAATAGGGCATTTCTGTAGTAGTGTGATCTGATATATTAGATGCTAACAATGTCATTTACATGTGGATATATTCAAAAGAATAAGATTCCCTTTTTACCCTCCCCCTAAAAAAGAAAGAAAGAATAAGATGCCCCACTGACCACGGCCCACCTGGGACAAGGTACACCATACATGTGTAGATTCGACACAGACAAAACCAACTAGCTAGGGGAAAAAGGCACCACCACATGTAGTTGATCTAGCTGTGTAAGGCCTCGCTTGATCCCTTAGGGTCTCAAATTCGTCTCTTCAAGGAGACGCTTGTGTTGGGAGGGGAAGCTAGGAACCCCAAAACTAGAGCAGTTAATTGCTCAGATAGAGTTTGGATTCTTGAGGAGATGCTTGCGTTGGATAGAAATTCTTATATGAATCCGGTGCACCACATCATTAAAAACAAGTAAACACATTAGGTCTGACATGGAATCTAACAAGCCTTCGATCACATCGGTGAATTGTCCTAACTTAACCCATAGTTTTGTATTCAAACTCTGGTTACGAAGGTGTGATAATTACTTAGAAATAGAATACAGAGAATACAGAGGTTCATTCATCAGACTATATTCCCATGAATGATCTGATGTATTGGATGCTAATAATGTCATCTACATGTGGATATATTCAAAAGAATAAGATTCCATTTTTACCCCCCCCCCCCACAAAAAAGAAAGAAAGAAAGAATAAGATGCCCCACTGGCCACAGCCCACCTGGGACAAGGTACATCATACATGTGTAGATTCGACCCAGACAAAACCAACCAGGGAGAGAAGGCACCACTACATGTAGTTGATCTAGCTGTGTAAGGCCTCACTTGATCCCTTGGGGTCTTGATTTTGTCTCCTCGAGGAGACGCTTGTGTTGGGAGGGGAAGCAAGGAACCCCGAAACTAGAGCAGTTAGTTGCTCATATAGAGTTCGGATTCTTGAGGAGATGCTTGCATTGGAGAGAAATTATTATGTGAATCCGGTGCACCACATCATTAAAACAAGTAAACACATTAGGTCTCACGTGGAATTTAACAAGCCTTCGATCACATCGATGAATTGTCCTAACTTAACCCATAGTTTTGTATTCAAACTCTAGTTACGAAGGTGTGATCATTACTTAGAAATAGAATACATAGAATACAGAGGTTCATTCATCATATTATATTCCCATGAATGATCCGATGTATTGGATGCTAACAATGTCATCTACATATGGATATATTCAAAAGAATAAGATTCCCTTTTTACCCCCACCCCCAAAAAAAGAAAGAAAGAATAAGATGCCCCACTGGCCACGGCCCACCTGGGACAAGGTACACCATACATGTGTAGATTTGACCCAGATAAAACCAACCAGGGAAAAAAGGCACCACCACATGTGGTTGATCTAATTGTGTAAGGCCTCGTTTGATCCCTTGGGATCTCAAATTCGTCTCCTTGAGGAGACGCTTGTGTTGGGAGGGGAAGCCAGAAACCCTGAAACTAGAGCATTTAGTTGCTCAGATAGAGTTCGGGTCCTTGAGGAGACACTTGTGTTGGAGAGAAATTATTGCTTGAATCCGGCGCACCACATCATTAAAAACAAGTACACACATTAGGTATGACGTGGAATTTTTTAATGGGAGAATTTCCATATAGGACCGTGGTAGCCAATTAATTTCAAAATAGGACCAAAAGATACTGAAATATTACTTGAGTCTTGTGGAGGCAAACTGAAATTAAATTGAGAGGAGAAAAGACAGTATTGACCCCACGTGTCAGAGAGAGACAGTTCAAAGGAGAGAGAGTGTTATAGGAGAGAAAGGATGAGAGGAATATTTTGTTTTTTATTGAGGTTTGTTCATATGAGATTTTCATTGTGCATATGAGTTTTTCCTTGTTCATATGAGATTTTCCTTGTTCATGTGAAAATGAGTGGGGTGTGTGTGTGAGAGAGAGAGAGGAGCATGTCAGAAAGAGAAAGGGTGTCATAGGAGAGAGGATGTTAGAGGAGAGAGAGCATGAGAGGAATATTTTGTTTTTTTATTGAGGATTGTTCATATGAGATTTTCCTTGTGCATATGAGCTTTTCCTTGTTCATATGAGCTTTTCCTTGTGTGTGTGTGAAAATGAGTAGGGTCTGTGAGTGTGAGAGAGAGAAGAGCGTGTCAGAAAGAGAGATGGTGTCAGAGGAGAAAGAGCGTGAGAGGAGAGGGTGAGAAGAATATTTTGTTTTTTATTGAGACTTGTTCATATGAGCTTTTCTTTGTGCATATGAGCTTTTTCTTGTTCATATGAGCTTTTCCTTGTGCGTGTGAAAATAAGTGGGATCTGTGTGTGGGAGAGAGAGAGAGAGATAAGAGAGAGTGTTAGATATGCCATGTGGGGGTGGGCCCTTTTTTGTCTTTTTCCACATTAATTTAATTTTACTTAAGGACCCTAAACCTAAAGTGATATTTCAGAATCTTTTGATCCTACTTTTTAATTAATTATCTACCGCAGTCCTATATTGAAATTTTCCCATTTTTAATTTGAATTGTCACCCTAAGAAAATTAACTGATAAAAATGTTTTTTAACAGATAAATTAAAATAAATTGAAAACATGAGATTTAAATTTTTTATGTACTAGTTGATGTTTTTATGTTACCAAGTCAGATTGATAATTCACGTTAGACCTTATATGTTAACTTGTGATTGGTCAAACCACAAATGACGTGGTGCATCGGGTTTACGAAAGAATTCCTCTGTATTGGAAGGGGATGTCACAAACCCAAAACTAGAATAGTCAGTTACTTAGATACCTAATTATATGATTCAGAAAAGGCATTGAATACTGGTTGACATATGAAAAAGGAGGAAAAAAGTGAACAAAAGTTTACTTTAACCTTCACATTTTTGTTCTTGTATTTTTCAATCAAGCATGACTAAGTGCCTATTATAATTTAATCATTTAAATAATTGTTCCTATATTTTTTAAAAAAGTAAAATAATATATGTAATAAACATTGGGACAAAAATTTTAAATGGGTCAAAAACCCGTGGACTAAGTTACACCTAATTAAAATTTACTTACTGCTTTGTTACCTAGTCAAAATTAGAGGATTCAAAAACTTTATTTTCCATATGTTATATAATATATTGAATTCAAACACAAAAAGTTATTTGTTCTAATACTTAAAGTCCAAATGAGAATCTAGAATCTAAACTATAATTTCATTGATCTTTATCTATTTCTTTATTTTACAATTACTTATCCTCATAATATTTTATTATTTATCGCAAAATTTTGGGGCTAATAGATATTAAATTGTTCCATTTTCGAATTAGTAGCTTGTTAAATTTCAAAAATAAGTTGTGAGTGAATAAATATATTAAGTGACCATCATTTTGAAACAAAATCAAAATTCCAAGGGTAAATGTGTAATTTTACCAATAAAGTGTTACGGTAAGAGTATTTGACATAAGATATGTTACGGTAATATATTAAATTCTTCCATTTCCGAATTAGTAGCTTGTTAAATTTCAAAAATAAGTTGTGAGTGAATAAATATATTAAGTGACCATCATTTTGAAACAAAATCAAAATTCCAAGGGTAAATGTGTAATTTTACCAATAAAGTCTTACGGTAAGAGTATTTGACATAAATATGTTTAAATTATGTTAAAATACCTATTAACATTTAAAAACAGATCAAAACAACTAACACCATTAATCCTATATCCTCCAAGCCGATCCCTTATGCAGGTTAGGTGTGGCTCCTCTCACAAAACACTATTCATCCAAGCCGATGGGTTTTTTTTCATTCTTTATTCTTTTATCCTGCTGCGTGAAAAGTCTCAGGCTACTCACATGGTCCAATTCGATCGGCATTTACTGTTTTCGTAACTATTTGAAACCCTTTTTCCTTGTTCTTCACACAACCCTTTGCCTTCTCTCTCCCCTCACGTTTTCCCTCCTCCAATAAATCCTTTTCAAGTCAGCCCCCACTGAACCAATTCTTTCTCACCTATGTGATCATCTTCGCACTTCTTATCAATGGTTCATATCATTAGTCAACTGGTCACCATTCCTGAGCTTACCGAGGGGAAATGTCAAGGTGTTCTTCTGGCTAAGGTGGATAGATTGTTTTTTTCCCTTACAGAAGTGGTCTATTGTGTCAAGCATGGTTGTCACCCCTTGAAGAAATGGTTTTCGTAGATCTAGTTGTGTTTGATAGATATGTGATTCACAATGGCACACTAAATTTTTCTCGTCTCATTTTCTCTTCATTTTTGTCTCTTTCCACTTAATTTATTCCTGTTATTTTCATTTTTTTTATGTAGGGCACTAGACTTTTGGTTGTCATGGATGATGATCTTGCCATTTCTCTGTTTGGAAAGCGATTTTTGGAGGATCGTTGTTACAGGTTGTCTCTTCAGGTTAGTACCTGATTGCACCATATTTTTATATACTTTTCATCGATAAAATCAGTAGATTATTGCATGTTCTTGGGGTAATTGCACCTAATTAGGGTAACTTCGGACTTTTGCACACTTTGTTGGAAGTTATTCTAGTCAAGGGCAATTTGGGCATAATTAGCATAAATTATTGTTGACCTATTTTCAAGAACATTTGATGCTACCTCTAGCTTGATTTACTTGTAGATCATAGAAGAAGCATGCCCAAATTTAGGAGCCAAGTTGCAGCGAAGAAGTCGAGACGGAGCAGACGAAGGAAGCGAAGAGAGAAACAGAATCAATGTCTCGCCGCAGCGAACTGACGGCGAAAAAGAAAAGAAGAGGCAGAACCAGTGTGAGTTCGCCGTGGGTTTCGCCGCGGCGAACTCACGGCGAACTCCCCAGCAAGTTCCAGAATGAGTGGTAGCTCGCCGTGGCTCTCACCGCGGCGAGCCCACGGCGAAGTGCCCAGTATCTGCGAAATCTGACGCGATTTTAGGGTCTTTGAGGGATTATAAATAGTTTCTAACACCCGAAAATCCTCTCTCGAAGCCTCCAAAGTCGAAAATACCTCAGTTCCTCTAGGGTTCCATCATTTTCCATCCTTCCCACTCAAATTTCCATCCATTCCACTCATTTTCACCCCCATTCTTGCTGATTTTCTTGTTCTTCATCCCTGTACCTTCCATTTCCACCCCATTTCATCTTCAATCGTCTTCTTCCATGGAGGCAGCTGTTATGGGCTCTCTTGGGCACGAATTTGAGGACATGAGAGGCTAAGTTCTCGGTGCTTTGGTGGTGTGGAGGTGGCTCTAACTTCATGGACCAACATAGGGGAGTTTCTAGTTTACAATTTCTTACTTCCTCTGTATTTGGCTTATACTCTTTTGTATTGGTCTTGTATTTGGATTTAAGACTTGGGATATGTGGTTGCTATCTATGTTTGTGAACTATATTGTGTATGCTTTGAATTGAATGTGATTGAGATATAATTTCCTATCTACTTGTGGTTGTATTCTTGGTTGTAGCCATTTTAGTGGTTGCTAGTGGTTATAGTCAATTTCTTCCATGCATGGATGTTGTGGTTGCACTTCATGAGAGTTAAATTGCATTTGTTTCAAGGCATTTCACAAACCAAGTGGATCTTAACACTAACCCTAAGTAATGGCTATGAAAGTGGTTGCTAGATTAGTCATTAATTAAGGCTAGTGGACCCCTAATGGTTGCTTGGGGATTTCTCAATTAGACTTGGTAAATTAAACTCCCACTTATTATTTTGAAAGAAGCGTTTGAGTCACCAAAGCACTACCAAAGCCCATTTTATAAAATCACCCCTAATCCAAACTCTTTTCACTTTTCACTTATTAATCTAAAACACAAAAAACAAGTAATTTCTTTTGTTAATAGCTTTAGTAAATGAATCTTCGAACCAAAACCCCCCAGACCTTTTTATTGTTTTAATTGCATTTAGTTAGCTTAGGTTGTTTAGAAGGACTCCTCAAGTGAAACGATCCGGGATTGTGCCACTTTACAACCTTGGTAATTATTGTGATTTTAACCCCAAGGCGCATTAGGCAAAGGTTAAATCAGTACCTCTCATTCATGATTCCTTTTAATTTAAACTTATCAACTCTTGTTGTTGCCATCTCTTTCGGTTTATTTGGTCCTATAATTTATACATCTTAGTTTGACTGATTTTCTCCCATCTTTTGCATGTTTCCTAATCATGCTTCTGCCTACTCTTTACCTTTATTTGGTTATATGAACAATTATTTGATAGAGCTACTCCTTAATTCTACTAGTATGGCTTATTTTTAGTTAGAACCTGCAAATGGGTTTGTTTTAAAACCAGTAAAAAAAAATAAAGAAACAGAAAAATGGTTGAAGAAGAAAAGGGAGGAGGTTAAGGTTCGCCAAAATCTTCCTCCATCGGAGTAGGAGGTTTCAATGTAGAGCTATAAGTCAGAATCATTTTTGCTTCCATATTTTTTGTTGGATAAACGGTTAATTTTGATAAGATTTGAGAAATATTTACATATAATTAGGGAGAATTAAATATTAAAATAAAGAATTTTTTTTTGAAATTTTGATAAGAAATCGATTTTAGGCATAATCTAGGAGTTTTTTTATAGGACGAAGGATCAAATATACCCCTACATTTACAAAATGTTCACCTAACACTGTAAAACCCTCAATTTATTTTCTCTTTATAAATATTATTATAGTTCAAAGAAGACATATAACTAATAAAATATTCTATTGATATTGATTATCATAATTTAGTACAAAAGGTGAATCATATTTCACCATGGACATAAAGTTTCAAAAAGATAATGCTATAATTATCATTCCCTAAAAAGAAACTAAAAGCAACTAATGAGACTCCTTGTCTACTGCGCTTGATTAATCTTCATAAAAATATAATCCCCATGAGAAGTTTAAGCTATCCGGTCTGAACCATCTCCTTGTCTTTATCTTTCATCTGGGACATTACGACAAAATATGAGTGATACTAAATAAATAAGTTTTAACTAATAATGCCCAACTGCTATTTAAGCAGAAAACATTTTCAATCCCTGCAATAAAAGATTTGAGAAAATATGTGTAGATATATTAAGAAAATTCATATGTATGAAATTATGTGAGAATTTGCACAGATACAACTTTTCTGAGCACCCACGTCACATAGACAAGCTAGGGCGTTCCCTAGAGTGGATCCACAATCAACAGAATTTCACACAGAATTTCTTGGGTGTTCAAAGAATTCAGCACACAACAGAATTAAACACACAGCAATAATATCTGACCTTTCTCACATACTTTAAACAAACCAGTAAGAATAATATCTTATATTCAAAACCATTTTAGAAATACTATAATTTAGGTAGGGAAGTATCACTCAGTAAGAAAACTCTTACATTCAAAACTAGTTTAGAAATACTAAAATTTAGGCAGGGAAGTATCATTCAGTAAGAAGACTCTTACATGTTGTAGCAGTATCACTCCCTTCTTTTCTTTTCTAGGACTTTTGTTTTCTTTCTTGCTTTGAAGCAAAATAGAAGAACATATATATATATAGAGGCATTGATCTTGTTCACTTCTTATCTCTCATTCTAATCCTTTATGCATTTATTAAGCTCTCATCCTTTTTATTTCTTTTCCTCCAAGTCAAGCCACTCAAACATATCCTTTGTTTTTAAATATTAATCCTATCCTTTTCCAACTTGTTCTCTAAGTTAGTCTTCTAATATTATTCATCCCTTATCCCTTATATTAAATGGGATGTTATCTTCTTCTAATCCTTATCCATTCCGTCTTGATCCCCAAGTCACCCAAACTCTTTCTATTTCAACTTCTCTACAAAGTTACTAATGATATCATCTATTACCTCATCAATACATAATTTATCTCTTATCTTTATGTGTATAAATATACAAGTATATATATTAATTAATTAATAAGATAATAATAAGAAAATATCAAATAAAATTTACAATAAAGCTGTTAATACTTATTAATCCAATATTTAAATATATATTCTTTTAGGATGTTACAAACACCATATTAAAAAATGTGAGTTCAAAAGTACCTATCTATATCTGGACTCTTTGAAAAGCTTAGAGTTTCAAGTTTCTAATGCATAAAATTTTTTAAGAATAATATCATTTTGTTAGAATCTTAAGTTTTGATGAGGACTGATCCTAAGAAAACATAAGTATAAAAAGTTACCTCTGAATTAATCTTATAATATCTGCCAGGTAACAAATCATCATTGCAAGAACAAAGATTTATTTCTAATAAGAAATGGCATCTTAGCAGATCAATATTGAATGAGTATCTCTATCGCTAAAATATATCTGTATAGCTAATTGAAAGAAAGGAATAGCGAGTGAAGACTTAGAAATATCAAAGTCATTATCTATCGCTAAGTCTCCCTCTATCGCTAAGCAAAGGTTCCATCGCTAGAAGTTCATTGAGTTTATAAGTAGATGAAACCAGCAGATAAATGAACTAAGTTCCTAAATCAGCTTGCGATAATAGGATAAGCTATCGATAACCATAAGTGCTTCAGATAATGATCTTTCAGATAGCTAGTGCCTAAGAGCTAATGAATCAAGAGCTGATATGTTTGCTTGCGCTAAAATATTTATCTATCGATAATGGGATACCTTGAAGTTCTGAATTCTTTGATAATTGTATCCTTAAAGCTAATAAGCAAATCTAGTATCTAGCGATAGTAGTTTGAGCAATCGATAGAAGAATATATGCTGATATGGTGCCCTTTAATCAAAGAGAATATGCTATCGATAGAAAGCTCTGTTATTACTTATCTTCATCTCATTGAGCAAATAGATTAAGCTTGCGATAGTAACCTCTGTGCATTATATGACTATTTGGTTAGCTAACAGTTTAAGTGCAGATTACTATAAGATTAGCGATAACAGATCAAGCTAGCGCTAATAGAAAGCTGCCAGAAAGTACTGTTTGTACGGATGTTCAGAGCGCTGAGTCTGTCTCTCTCTTAGCTCACCCTATGCAAGAAGTAGTTGAAGCTAAAGCAGAGAGTTAAGCCCGATAAAGAAGCTGCATTTAATGCCAACGGCTATGAGCTCCCAACGACTAAATTCGAACGGCTTCTTGAATGCTGAATCAAAAGGGCAAAATCTGAAGAAGATATAAATACAGAACTCAAGCATTTATTGAGTAGAGACGAACAACGAGAATATTCACAAAGCTCATTCATTACTCTGTATTTATTGTCTTAGAGATTTCATCTGTACTTAAGTGTTTATCAAAATCAGTTCATTAAGTGAACGTATTTATTGAAATCCTCTACTGTTTGAGGTTGTTCTGAAAGCTTGGTGCTTTAGAACAGGGATATTTCCTTACAGGTAGCAAGGGGGAGTGTTTAGAGATTCTAAAACTCTGTAAAGGTTGACAGGTGAACCTGGGCTCGTAAAACCTGTGGATAGTGGAACCCAACAGAGTGTTGGAGAACTGGACGTAGGCAGTGTTGGCCGAACCAGTATAAATTTCGTGTTGAGTTAACCTCTTCTAAATTTTTAAATAGCACAATTCACCCCCCCTCTTGTGCGATTGCCACTTTCACATTTGCTACTTACAAACTATTTATTTATCAACACTGCTCTAGAGCATCCCAAAACTTGACTTCTAATCATAGGTTTGTTGTATCCAATTCCTTTAAACCTCAAATTTCACATCAATTAGCACCCATTCAAGATTATACTTCAATTACTAAGATCCTACACCCAATAATCTTCATAAAAAAATCCAAGCACATAATTAGATTAATTTCTTAAGGATTAAGGGTCTTAAATGCCCTCGAAGTTTTATCAAAGGAGCACCCAACACCTGGAATTTTTTTTGGGTCTCAAATGCCCTTGTCATATTATTTCATAGCACTTATGTCCCAAGTTAACGAACATTTGCCAAGTCAAACTAAACTCCATGTGGGATTCAAACCCTTATTGAATGGATAATGACGTGGCTTAGGTGTATGTTAAAGGTATCAAACTTTATCTCCCAAAGAATTCATGTGTTTAGTAGGACAAATTCATTTAAAGAGAGAGATAAAGCTTGGTTCAAGTCAACATTTATTCAACAAGGATCTGCCTCTTAGGTGATGTTTAGTCTTAGGCGACAACTATTCATTTGTCCCTCTATTAATTGTTGTTTATGATTAGTTTTGATGATGTCAAATATAGATTTAAATATAGTAAGCAAAAAGTTTGTATGAAGTGTTTATCTCCTACCTTAACTATCTATTATTTCATGTTGCTATCTTATATAGATTAGTCAAAGAAATACTGAAGCTATTATGCTTGTTTATGGAGAATGGTATGATCAAGTAAGAATAGAGATTGAGTGAGAAAATCATGAATCGTGATTAAATGACTAAATAAAAGTGTGTAGGTTACCTTAACATTGAACAAATAAAATCTTATAGGTAACAGATACACTATCGCTAAGCTAGAGCCTATCGCTAACAAATAGAAAGCTTAGGATAACACTAGCAAATGAAGACTTAGCAATAATATGAACAAGTCAATATCTCTATCACTAAGACCTTCACTATCGCTAATACAATGAGTTGAGCTAGTCTAAGCAAAGAATAAATAGATCACTATCGCTAAGCTCTATCACTATCGCTAAGGCCCCTTAGATAACATGGATAACACTAAGGGGGAGAATGTTAGAACAGCTAGTAGAAATGAACTAACTAGCGATAACATGGTTAGCTATTGATAGAGAAATACTTGTTGGAATAACTTAGATAATTAGATAGCTAATGCATTGAACCAAGAAGAAAAACTAGCGATAACATAGCTGCTAGCGATAACAAGATTAGCTATCGATAACAGAATACTTGTTGAAATAACTTAGACATTCAGATAGCTAATACAGTATCCTTAAGCAAATAAAGTTAGCTAGCGATAATGTTAGAATCTTAAGTTTTGATGAGGACTGGACCCATAGATAACATAAGTAAAGTGAAAAAATAGCGTATAACTTAGTCTGGAATAAATTGAGATAAAAATCACACTAAGTAAAAGAGTGTAGGTTACCTTAACATTGAATAAGTAAAATCTTATAGGTAACAGATACTCTATCGCTAAGCTAAGAGCCTATCGCTAACAGATGGAAAGATAAGGATAACATTAGCTAAATGAGGACTTAGCAATAATCTGAAGAAGTCAAGAGACAATACCTCTATCGCTAATATAAAGAATTGAGCTAGCCTAAGCAAAGAACAATAGATCACTATCACTAAGCTCTACTACTATCGCTAAGACCCCATAGTTAACATGGATAACAGAGTCAGATCAGCTAGCAAAGTTAACTAGCTATAATGAGATTAGCTATCGATAACAGAACACTTGAGATAACTTGACATTCAGATAAGCTAACACATTGAGCTAATGAAATCAACTAGCGATAACATAGTCACTAGCAATAACGAGATTAGCTATCGATAACAAAATACTTGTTGAAATAACTTGGACATTCTGATAGCTGATACATTGTCTGTAAACATTGAGCTAATGTATTTTACTAGCGATAACACCTACTGTGCTTCACATGAATACATGTTTAACTAACAGCTAAGTGTAGGATTCACACTATTGTACTAGCGATAGCCAAAGGAACTAGCGCTACTGATAAAGCTGCTATGCAAGTACAATGTTGCAGGTGATCGTTACTCATAGACTCTGTTTCTCTTAGCTCACTCTCTGCAAGAATTAAATGAAGCAAGAGAAGAAAGTTGACTAAGATGAAGAACAACATTTATTGCCAATGGCTAAGAGTACTCAACGAACATATTCAAACGGCCTCTTACAGCTGAAGGAAAAGGCAAAGCTGTGAAGAGATATAAATACCAAGACCTGAGCATTTATGAAGAAGAGAACGAAATTACAAACTGTCATTACTTTCACCTTCTCTCTGCTCTCAAAAGCTTAAAGTTTTTATTACTCTTAGTGAGTTTATTTGTACTTCAGTGTTTATCAAAATCTGTTCATTAAGTGAACTCATTTATTGAAATCCTCTACTGTTTGAGGTTGTTCTAAAGTTTGGGACTTTAGAACAGGATTGTATTCTTACAACTTGTAAGGGGGAGCGTTTAGAGGAAGTCTAAAGCTCTATTTTGTAAAGGTTGGCAGGTTAACTCGTGTTGTAAAACCTGTGGTATAGTGGAACCCAATGAGGAGTTGGAGAACTGGACGTAGGTAGTACCAATATAAAGGATTGTCTTTGTGTTTATAGTTTAATTTTGAAAAGCACAATTCCCCCCTCTTGTGCAGTTTGCCATTCACAGATAACACAGTTACTAGCGATAACATGATTAGCTATCAATAGCAGAACACTTGTTGAAATAACTTCATTCAGATAGCTAATGTATCTTTGAGAAAATGAGTTACTGGCGATAACCTAATTAGCTATCGATAGCAGAACACTTGTTGAAATAACTTCATTCAGATAGCTAATACAGTATCTCTAGGCAAATGAGCTAATAAGTCACTAGCGATAATATGATCAGCTATCGATAGGAAAAATACTTATTGAAATAACATTCAGATAGCTAATAGTGTCTTTGAGCGAATGAGCTAATGAGTTACTATCGATAACATGAATGGCTATCGATAGGAAAATACTTGTTGAATCAGATAGCTAATACATTGTTTCTAAACATTCAGCTAATGTAATACACTAGCGATAACACCTACTGTGCTTTGTATGATTACTTGTTTAGCTAACAGCTAAGTGCAGGAATTACACTATCAAACTAGCGATAGCCAAGGGAGCTAGCGCTACTGAAAAAGCTGTTATGCAAGTACAATTGATGCAGGTGAACGTTACTCACAGTCACTATCTCTCTTAGCTCACCCTCTGCAATATTAGTTGAAGCAAGAGAAGAAAGTTGACCAAGATGAAGAACATCATTAATTGCCAACGGCTAAGAGCTCACAACGACTAATTTCAAATGGCCTCTTGAAGTTGAAATAAAAGGCAAGCTGTGAAGAATGAAAAAAAGAAGGAGAGACTGGAGCTCCGCGCAAAATAGAAGAGACAGAGATGGCTATACTTGAACATATTCATTCTTAACATTCTAAGCTCTCAGATCAATCAGATCTTATATACTTCAGTGTGGTACATTATCAGTTCATTGAGTGAACAAGAAATACTCTGTATTCTATATAAAGTGAGATATCTCTTAAGATAGTGGGATCTTAAGAGAAGGTGTAACCTTATAAGTTGTAAGGGGGAGTGCTCCTCAAGTACCCGGTTTAAACTTGAGGGAGAAAAGGCTTCACAAGTGCCCGGCTAAACTTGTGGGTTTGTAAAGGCTTCTCTTGTGCCCGATTTAAACAAGAAGATAGTGGATTGAAAATCTCAGGTGGAGCCTGAGGACTGGATGTAGGTCAAAGGGATAGACCGAACCAGGATAAACCTTTGTTTGCATTCTCTCTTCCCTTAACTCTCACCATATTTCTAGCATAACAGATTTACACATTTTATTATGCTCTTCATGTTTCAATGTGCTATCCTTATTTAGTCAAGAAGATCTTCAAGAGCTCTACTTAACACTTCAACTGTGATTTTGACAAGAAAAGAATTTCTCATATTTTATTCCATCACCCAATTCACCCCCCCTCTTGGGTGACAGCCAATATTAACATTAATTTGATGCATAAATGCTACAAAATAATACTTCCAGATCACTTAAGATCCAAAGCAAAACTTTCGGGTGCTGGGTGATCCTGCGAAAAACTTTCAGGGCATTTAAGAACCTTAACCCGAGCCACGTCATCACCCATTCAACAAGAGTTTGACTTTGACATGGCAAATGTCCATTTGCCTCTTCATTAAATTATGGCATAAATGCTACGAAATAATACTTATATGGTATTTAAGATAAAAAAAAACCTTTTGGGTGCTGGGTGCTCCTTCAAGGAAACTTTCAGGGCATTCAAGAACCTTAACCCATTTCTTAATCCACTTCAATCAAACCTAATTTCAATATTAAAGATTTAAACCTTAATTGAAACTTAGAATGTTACACTAGTTGATGGTTGTGTAAGTTTTGTAGCATTGCTACTAATTCCCCTTGTGACCTCATTATATTGTCACACTCTCACATGCAGGATGAATAGGATTAGTGTGTTACTGAGATATTGTCTCACTCCGTTGCTCAACATTTTTCAAGTGAAAATTTCCCGGCTGGACTGGTAGGGAAGGGACCATAGAACAACCGTTAGCCCTTCTGTGAGGCTTGTTATGGTTATTTTTTATGCTTGCATATTGCCAAACTGTTAGGCATATTTACTCTTTCCTCTTTTACTCTGATCTTATGTATAATCGTGATATTTTTGTACCAATGGTTATTTCAGCAAGTGGTATGAGACCTATAGGTGATTTGTTATTTAGCTACACCACATACACGTGATTTTCGAGTAGAGATATTTCTTTTAAACCATTATTCATATTTCTTTTAAGCCAAACTGTTAGGCATATTTACACTTTCCTCTTTTACTCTGATCTTATGTATAATCGTGATATTTTTGTACCAATGGTTATTTCAGCAAGTGGCATGAGACCTATAGGTGATTTGTTATTTAGCTACACCACATACATGTGATTTTCGAGTAGAGATATTTCTTTTAAACCATTATTCATATTGATTTTATTACAAAAGGTGTTTGCAATACGTGCAGGGCTTTTGATTTTGGTTAATAGGTAGGATTTGTGAGCCCAAGACTATTATTTAACTATGAAATGTTATATTGGTAGGGTTATTCTATTAGGATTCAACATTTTCTAACATAGTTAATGTTGTTAAACATGGAAGGTGAACTTTTATAACCATGTAAGGCGAACTCTTCCCTAACATAATTAATGATAATGATTTAAGTTGACTTTTTAATAACCATATTAAGGGATTTCTTTAATGATCATGTTAATAGATTTCTTTTCCAACACGTTTAAAAATGATTATGTTAGTAAATTTCTTTTGAACTGATTATGTTAGTAAATTTTAATAATCATGTTAGTGACAACTTTTTCTAATATGGTTGACTTTGTCAAATATTATACTCAAGGTTTAATAATCCATATAGTATTTTGTACTTAGAAATTTCCTTTCTATCATGGATAGTTTTTAAAATTTATACAGCTCTTTTCCAACCGTGATAGTATTCTAATTGATTGTTAAGTGAAACTCTTTCTATCATAGGTAGTGGTAATAGTTTGAGGTTAAAAATGATGGGTTAAGGTACAAAAATGACCATGTAGTTTGGTCCAGGGTACACCCAACACCGCGAAGTTTTTTTTGGAACAAAAGTGCCCACGTAGTTATCAAAATAGGACAAAAGTGCCCATTCCGTTAACTTTGGGCACCTAACGCCGTTAGGATAAATTAACGGTATGGGCATTTTTGTCCCATTTTGGTAACTACGTGGGCACTTTTGTTCCAAAAAACACTTCGCGGTGTTGGGTGTACCCTGGACCAAACTACATGGTCATTTTTGTACCTTAACCCTAAAAATGATTTATTAAAGTGAAATTATGTTTTATGGAACATAATTTTACAAGAACAACTTTTCACAATTAGCTCTTTGGTTGGTCATTTTTGGATGAAAACATAATTAAAATGGGCACAAATCCTTGGGAATCACATAAGCTAGCTGAGAATCAAGACCCTACAAAGCTCTTGCTTCTATAAAATACTGGAAGACTCATGACATAATGCTAGATCAAAATATTTGTTTCAAATTTGTGTGAACAAAGAAAATAAATTTGTGTGGATGATCTAGTGACTTAGCAAGAGGTAAAATTAATGTAAGGTCTCATGGAAGACATATAAAAAAGATCAAGTCCTATAAAATCACTAAATTAAAGTTAGATCCATTGGGACTTAAAATATATTATTAAGTAGAAACGTCAAATTGCAATCTTGCCCTTATTTTTCACCACCCATATTTCTTCTTCAATCTTTAATATCCCCGACTCTACTAAAGCCTCTGAAGCTCCAGGAACCCAAGGCAGTCATGCTTAGCTGGTACGAGCTATATTTTGAATACTTCTAAAGCTCAAAATCCCAAGCTTCTAAAGCAAAATCAATTGTACACACCTTTCTCAGATGATTGAAATGTGCGGTTATTTCGTAACCTATGATCAAAACATGGTAAATTCATCAGGGAACAAACTCTCAAGGAAATATTTAGATCATAGAACGCAAATTCCCAGCCAGCGACATTACAGATAGCATGGAGAAGAAAATACACTCTCTTCGCCGGACACGCACACTAGTTCCCGCTGGCGGCAGAGTGAGGGCTCAACAATGGATTGAAAAAAGTGGTCTTAGGTGAAACAAAAAAATCCTCTGACCAAAGGCGCCGCTGGAAAACCAACATGGATATGTTTCCCTCTGATCACGCATGATGAGGGAAAGGTTTTCGTGAGAGTGTGTGAAAGGAGAAGAAGAAACAGTGGAATTAGAAATGTAGATGGGAATGGGATGCATGGGTTTTGAGGAGGAGTTGCTTGGAGGCAGTGGTAATAGCAAGGGCAAGAGGCGATGGATTTCTGGAGGTTTATAGGCAGAGATAGATTGAAGAAGAACGATGGGCGAGTTAAAAGTAATTTGACAGTATAATCTAATTTCTAAGGGACTTCATTTTAATTTGATGGTTTTGTGAGACTTGGTCTTTATTATTTGTCTTCCGTGTGACCTCACATTAATCTTCTCTTAGCAAAATATGCATCATTTTATATCTTTAAATTATTTTTTTTAGTGTTTTAACAAATCAAGAAAAACCTTAAATTTTATTAGCTCAACCTTATAATTAAAAAAAAATTCCAACTATATTCCTATTTAATATATATTATACTCCATACAATCTCAACACAATAATAAATGAAAAGTAAAATACACTACTCATTTGGTCATATTTATAAGATACTTCCAACATGTTTAACATAGACCAAGAAAAATTTTATACCACATTCATTCTGTTTTAAAATCTAACAACTTTCCAACTTTACTCATATCCAATATTAACTATATTACAAAAGAAAAAAGCCAATAGATTATAAATGAAGGATAAAAGTGTACATTTTCAAGAAAAAATTAATGACGTGACTTATAACTTATATTAAATAAAACTTTTTGCCTATGCTCTATAAATAGAACCCAATGAGTATCTCTGATCTTTAATGGCCTAGTTGACTACTTTGATGAAATTAAGGAAACTAAATGTTTGATTATAACATATGTGACATAAAATATTCAAACAAATTTATATGTTTTATAAGTCAGATAAATTAATTTAGAGAGAAAATGATAAATATAAGAGATAAAACTAAAAAAAAACTTTATAGTTAAGACAACAAATCAATCCCAATCAGGTTTTATATTCACCGGAGTTAGTACATTCATATGAAAAGTAAAATTTAAAGATACATCTGAGGCCAAATAGTTCACTTATTCTCTACCTTATTATCAGAAGTGTATCGGTCACCATCATATGGCAAGTTTAATCCTCCGCACATGGTATGTGGTCTTTAGAGGGGCGAGGCAGTGCTATATATAATTGTGTATGTGTGTGAATCTGACAACTTGATTCAGTGGTGAACTTCAATTCAATTCCATCATAAAATGGCACCAAACCACACACAGAAATCAAACGGCACATCATCAAAACTAAACGACGAAGAAGAAAGCTTCAGCTACGCCATGCAGGTGGTGATGTCAAGTGTTGTACCAATGGCATTGAAAACGACAATAGAACTGGGCGTTTTGGAGGTCATAGCAAAAGCTGGAGAAGGCGCCAAGCTCTCTGCAAACGACATTGCGTATCGGCTTCCAATGAAAATGGAAAATCCAGAAGCACCCAAAATGCTAGATCGCCTTCTTGGCCTCCTAGCCACTCACTCTCTGCTTCATTGCTCTGAAGAAGAAAAGGGAATTGATTCAGTAGGTACGGGCACAGAGTTAGAGTGTACATCCTCGCTCCTGCTTCCAAGTTCTTTGTTGCTGATGATGATCATGCCATGTCGCTTGGGTCTCTTCTGGCTATGGTTCACCATAACACCTACTTACAAAGCTGGTGATTCAAACAATTTTAAAATGAAATATTACTATTTTGTCTTTGATGTCCTTTAAAAATGAAGATCAAATTAATATAGGGAAAATTGCTGAAAAATACCCTTGATAATTGTTTTTTTTTTTAAAAAAAAAAAGTGCCTAAAATTTGTTAAAGAAGCTAGGGGGCAACTTAGTTGTTGTAGATGCAACCTCTTCTTTGTCTATATGTATCTTCAACCACGCACAAATGTTATGCCCACGATTTAGAATATGTCATGCGCTAGAAGAAGAGTTGTATATACTCAAGAATCTAAATCTTTTTTAGCAATTTCCTCGTGAAAAGTTAGTGCAAATTTTTTTCCAAAAAGCTGGACAAAAGATTCTTGGAAAAATTGTCCATAAATACCTATTTGAAGAATTTGTTACTCAATTGTACATGATAAATATTCATACACAAAAAGTGGGTACTTGAATCCAAGTTTCAAAGAGCATTTAATTCTCATGATTAAATATCTATACTTTTAAAAATGTTCAATTTATAATATATTTGTATGGCTGATTAATTTTAGTGGTGGCTTTAAGTTTCATCTGAAATATGCAATTGTAGAAGGAGGAACAGCTTTTGGAAGGGGAATTGGAGGGAGAGAGAAGTTCGAGTACATAGGAATGAACTCAGAGTTGAATGAAATATTCAACAAGGCATCAATTCAACAAAGCTGCATGGTAATGAAGAAGGTTCTAGAAGTTTACAACGGCTTTGAGAGACTCAATTACCTTGTGGATGTTGGAGGTGGCTTTGGTCTTACCCTCAGCTTCATCACTTCCACATTCCCTAATCTCAAGGCTATCAATTTTGATTTGCCTCATGTTATCAAGCATGCCCCTTCCTATCCAGGTATCATCATTTCCTCTCTTTTCTTCACAAATAGTTTCTCTTCGAAATGTAAGAATTAGTAAAAGGATTTATTTAAATATGAAAAGCTTTAATCGACAATGTTTCATAAGATTATAACTTTTTCCCTTCAGCTCTCATTATTGGTCTCATTATTTGGAGACCTACCCTAACCCTAGTGATCTTCTGGAACTCAATTAGCCTAAATTTTTTTGAGTGAAAAGTCTATCGTTTAAATCCCCTAGGCACATTTTTTTCCTTGGTCGAGTAAGGCTGTGTACATTGACCATTCTCCAAACCTCACTTGGTGAGAATCTTATGCATTAAACTGCCCCTTTGAGTTAAGAAATATGAGTACTTGCTTATTAGACTGGTGGAATTTGAAGTAGCATTATTTATAGTTAAAAAAAGTCGTTCGTGTCATGTGAGAGAGCAAGTGGGTTTTTGCGGCTAGTATTCTTTTTGTATTAATTTTTCTTAGAATAGAAAAAGGTTTTAAGGGTGCATACATAATATTGCAGTGGATTCTTCATGACTGGAATGACAAAATGTGCTTGAAGCTATTGAAGAATTGCTACAAGTCCATTCCAGAAGATGGGAAGGTGATTGTAATGGAATCAGTGATATCTGATATGCCTCAGACCTCTGCTTCTGCAAAGTGCAACTTCCAAAATGATGTGTTCATGATGGCTCAAGGTGCTTCTGGTGGAAGACTTCGAACCCATCAAGATTTTTTCAACCTTGCAAAGGCTGCTGGATTTAAAGGTGTTCGATTCGCGTGTTTTGTTCGTAATTTCTGGGTTATGGAATTCTTCAAGTAGTTAACCATATTACCTACTATTTCACATTGCAATTGTTTTCTTTATAAAAGAATTCGTACAACAATATTTTTTTTTTTTTCATTTTGAATTGGTAAGATTCTTACCTCATTTTATGCGTAAAAAATCATATGATACCTTCTATCTAGTGGGATGGGATTTCTTGTATACATGGGAAACGAACTTTAAGTAGATTTGCTCGGAAAAGTGTTCCTCCTTAAAATCCATTAATCTTTGCTATTGTTCTGCTCTTATACTCAACTCTGGTAGATATGGCCTTTTTTATCATTTAGAGGGGCAGGCATAAACTGCCAAAAATTACAAGCATGATCAAACATGTAACCTCCCATAACTTTTTATTGAATGATGCCTTCAACTGCAACAAACACATCCACATTATCTAATAGATCCCATGAGAAGATTGATCAAATTGCTTATCAAGCATTGTAAAACCAAAATTAGGTGTGACCTATTTTTACTCACTTCTAATTGGACTTACTGCACTGCCTTCACATTGTTGATGAGAGAAACTAACACGTGAACAAGCTCACTATCCTAAAGGATATACTTCATCATCTACTAGGAGAATTATATCCCTCAGAATTCATTAACTTCCTATAAAAAAAGATGTTCTTCAAAGGAACTCAGCATGAAAAAGAGGAGCTTATGATTTTTTTAACCATTTTGATGAGTGGTTGAAAGTCACTCATTCTATAAACCAAACTTTTTAGACTGGGTCAACCAATGAGTTAATTTTGGTAGTTAAAAGTAATGTGAAGATAAAAGACCAAAAGTGATGTGGCATTTGAAATACCTTTTTCCCCTGTAGTTTTACAACATACTGCATCCTCTATAAATGATCCACATGGGTGACCTCTCCAATCACATTGATCTTCACAGACAATGTGAACCAAAATCTTGTGTTAGGGTTTGTTGAAGGGCAAGGATGCAGCAATCTTCATAAGGAATTCAAGCAACTGGAATGTAGGCAATCTGATTCTGAGGGGTAGACTGGATCTTGCAGAGGATATAAACCGATTTGTCCTCATTTCTTAGTGTTTTATGACATTGATTTCCAATGAGATGCTATATATACCTTGTCAGATAACGTCAAACGAGGCAGAATAGAACTGAATCACCAAATCTAGTCAGTTCTGACCTTCTCAATACCTGACTTGCTTAGTATGACTACACCAATCACAATAAGCATGGCTCCTGCAACCCACTGCTAAACCAGTATTTTGCATCAGATGTGCATAAACCAAGAACTTTGAATACATGAAATGAAAAGGCACAACTACCCCTTCAGAATCCACATAAAATTCAGAAACAATGCCGGAAGAAAGCATAAGCAGATATTATTTCTTGTCATGTAACTATTAGTATATTTTGTTATTTTGTCAAGACAGATATTATAATTGTCTATCCATTACCTTTGCTAAATTAGTGGCCAATAATATGAAAGATTATATTGATGTTTTGTCCTCTTTCCAACCCTATATATGTAACTCCTTTTCTTTCAATAAATTTTGAATGCAAAAGTTCAAGTAGCGAGAAATTCATCCCTCTAACTTTTGATTGGTTGCAGTGGGATTAGATTGGAGATTTTTCTCCTTTCCTTCCCTATATGTGAAATTCCTTCACGTTCGAAAAATTTGATTCAGAGTCCAATTACAGTGAAAATCTACAACAACTGTATGGAAGCTACAACTACCCATAAGGACTGAGGTGATGAATTTATCCAACGTGAATTACATGGAAGTGACCTTCTCTAATGACAAAACTTATCCATAATAAGAATTCAGGGACAGCTATATGTATGACCCCCAAATATTCAAAACGCAAAAGCATTTGTTCCTGTACGTATTCTTCATTTGAATAGATCTTAGGTGCCTAAAAGAAATTGAAGTAAACTCAGGTTCTTATATAATTATAGTTTCACCCATAACGCTAGTTCTTCACTTTGTAACATTCAACAAGGTCTTGCAAATTCCAGACATCCCCCCTCCCAACACAAAGAAATCTATATAGAGATTTTACTAGTTTTATATATCAAGTGAACTGACTTACAAACAAGAAAGCCTGGTTCTGTTTTCAGCACATATTCTGCTCCCAAAAAGCATAACATGATATGTCTAAAATGCTAAATGTTTTTTGTGAAGGATCCCCAAAATCATTATTTGCGTAAACAAAAGACAACAATACATGTGATTCCTGGATATGTGTATTGGATGGATCAGAACACAAACACTGTAAACAATTAATGGATATGTAAAACATGACATCAGGAGGCCGGTATCACACACACACACACACACAGATAAATGCAGGTTAAATAGCATATTCATAGTATATAAAACTTAGTCAAAAACATATAGCTAGGTCCGCTTTTAGGAGAGCATAATTTATTGTTATCCAATGAAATTTTCAAAATATAAAGCAAAAAAGTGCATCTAAAGTTTTCCATCATAGAAAACATGGTAAACGAGAACATACCTTATAGGATACTGTTTCCTGAAACAAAAAGAATCCAGCTAAACCAGAAGAGATGAAATTGCTAGCAAAGTTTGTCACGGTTGCTTGTAGAGATGACAGAGCCTTGAGACTATTAACATAGCAAGCCCACATCACCACATTGAATACTACAACCAGTCCATACCTAAGAAACTGTTGAAAATACGGTTATTATAAAACAAAATTACAAATAAGGGGAGGAGAAAAGAAAAACACAAAAACACTATGATGAAAATATCAGATATGCATGTGAGATAATACATTGAGATCACTAAGCAGGAAAGAGAGAAGAACACACACGTATGCCAAAAATCCAAGCCACTACAGACATAAAACGATTTAATGCATATTTGTGTTTGTATGTTTGTCTTTGTGTGTCCTTTACACAATTCTAATTTATCATTATGTACATTCCATCTTAGTTTGCTTACTATGAAACCAGACCTGAGAAAATGCAAAAATCTCATGTTTGACTTCCTTATCCTTTATCAAATTCTTTTAATCCAGACTATGGCAAAACATTGTCGTAAAGGCTTTGGCAAATTAATAAACTAATCATGAATTAAACACAATAAAAATAAAAAGGAACCTGCAAAATGGAGAGCTTTGCAGAAACGGCAGCCATAGCAGCACAAAATCCAGCTGATATAGCCCACGCGTAACCCTTCCTCTTCAAATCATCCATCTTTTTACTTCTTTCAGTGAAATCGGAGGTAGCGATAGAGAGGAATAGTACCAGAAAATCACCGATTCCAAATCCAATATCTTTCTGAAATCGCTCGCTCGTGGTCCGGATTTCCTAAAATCGGGAGCAAGTAGGAAACAGTAAGTATCTCATGGAATGCAAAATGGGACCGGACTGACTTGCCGGTTCAGACCGACCGGAACAGTAGAAAGCGACGGGCCCTAAGAACTCCCACATCGACTAAAACAAAATTAAATCAAAAGTATATAAGCACTGAACGAAGCTGATCGGCCACGACCTTACTTGAACAGGATCTGTTCTATAGGCTCGTACCTCTGTGTCCTTGAGTTTCAAGGAGACAAGAACCACAGCTTGGTTGATGACTCGTGACTAGGTAATCAGAGCGTGATTATTGGCGAGCTTGACCATGCACATGGCTCAACCCCAGCCGCAGAGGATCGTTCCCCTACAGTACCACTGTGAGGGATGGTCACCTGGTTGTCTGACAAGTTCCAACAATTTTTTTTTTTTTCCTGTTTTCTTATTTACAGTTCCTACCGCAAGGGTGCTTCAGAGGAAATTGCTTCTATTGATGGAGGGAGGTTGTGGTTGAAGACGTTTCAGGTTTTATTTCCTCATGTAACTTACTTTTTGTGTGACTATCATATTCATGAAATCGAATGGACGAATACTAGCAGCTCAATATGGGGGCTTCTACTTATGTGCATTTGGGGAATGAGTAGATATCGAAATAATTAAGAAAATGGTGCCATATGCCAAAAACCTAATCCCTTGAAGGCACAGTATTATCATCTAGATGATAAGACACTTGTTAGCTTAGGTTATAAATGATTAGTTAACGAGAGGATTTAATTATTTGTTGATTCAAAGGTATATGGAAGTGGGGTCAAATCACTAGTAGAAGGTATATTGGCACAGAACCATACAATAGGAATTTTTGCTATGATGGGGTATTCACTGTCAAGATAATCCTAAGAAATGAAATGAGATGTCAAAGCGTAAAGAATTGGGGGATGAAGAAGAAATATGGAAGCTAGCTGGGTAGGAGCTCAATGTGATGGAAGTCTTTCTTTGGCTTCTAGTTTGAGACTTCTAACGGTGTTTGAATCTCAAATTATAGTGGGGTGTACTAGTTTATCAGTGGTCTTCAGTTTGAGTTCTGAAACTTCTATCCAGCAGTGAAATGTTGCTTATGCATACATGAGAATGAAGATATATAGTAGAATATTGTATGAAGAGTATGGTGCCCATGAACGGAAGGTATGTGGAGGAAGAATAGAAAATCACTTTCCAAACCATGGTACAAATGGTTCATCAATCATTTTAACACGAAAGCATGCGGATAGAAATGGGGGTGAAGATTGCTAAGAATGATGGTATGTTCATGTTTGTGTAGAAGTAACTGCTAAAAATTTATCAAAAAAAAAAGAAAAGAAGAAGTAACTGTTAAAAAAGAGAGAACTTCCTACAATCAACATATAAGAATCTCTCTTTTAAATATAATCACTTTTTTAGAGGATAGTATTGAATCCTAATGCTTAACTATTGGCTGATTTGGAACAAAATGAAAATTGGAAAATGAATGAGATTGGGAATGAGAACACACATTTTCATAAACACATGAGAAGCTCCCTTTACAATAAAGCCACTATACGATCAACCAAATATCATAAGAACACTTTTTCGCTTTCCATTAATCTCCTTTCTATGTAACAAGTGCAGGCTATGAGAAATCTTGGGTGGACGATGTGCTGGTTGAAGACAAATTCAATTGGAAGTGGAAGTGACTTGGCTTTTTGGCAAGTGGTAAATTCAATTAGAAGTACCCAGATGAAGTAGAGAACGTAGTGGGATCCTCATTATTTGTTCCAAGTTCACGCATCTCTGATAAAAAGGTGACATCTCTATATGTTCTAATAGCGTTATTATTCAATTTCAAATGAAGTTTCACTTTTTTAATTCATAAACTTTATTCCCCTGCTGATAATAACTCTATCCTGAAAATCCATATATCCTCTTTCTTCTGATTTAAAGGAGATGGAAGGTGCTGAAGAAGACAAGGATACTGATGTACTGATTGGGTTTATGCCCACCATGAATTAATGGTATTCAGTATTTACTCCCTATATCCCAGATCACATATGCTGGGAGAGCAATGCCTCTAGGCTCTGGTTCATACACGGTTAAAGGTAGATAGAGGATATATTTTCTTTTCTTCTTACAGTGGAAGTTTTTGGATTCTTTTTTGGAAATTTCTGTGGTCTATATCTCTTCCTTACAAACAGTTGCTCTAAATATGGAGTCTGCTTCATCAAGCTCTTCCCACACGAGGCATTCTCCTTAATCACCATATTAATGTCTCTGGGCAATGTATTTTTATCAGTCAGCAAGATAAATCCTTAGCATTTATTCATTCGCTGTCTATATGCTTGAGCATTCATTATGGTTTGACTGCTTTTCAATCAAACTTCCTGATTGCAATCTTTCTAATTTTTTGTTATAGTTCACTAATCCTTTATAGCAGTCGTATAAGGATGGACACACTCATCTCATACAACCTTTTGGCATGAAAGGAATATTGCTTTGCATCAGGGAAAAGTCCGGCCTCTCATTCAGTCACTTAGAAGTTCTTAGCTCCTTATCTTCCCTGCCTACTGCTTTTACTAGCAATATCTTGCAAAGGACCCGCTCAAATATTATTCAGCTTGACATCTGCTTAGTATTGCAATATTTTTTATAGTATTGTAACTACAGTAGTTGAGTTTCTTTTCATTCACCAACTTATTATGGAAGTTGTTACATAGGAACAATGCTACCCCATAAGTTTTTTGGGTTCATTGTAGATCAATTCTGACTTGCTTCAGACGAAGGAGATCATGAAGAAGAGCCGAGCAATTCTCTTCGGAGAGCTGTTTGAGTACCTTGGCTTAAAGGATGAAGAGGTGAAGCATAAGTGGAGGAAATCGATGGTGAAAAGACATTGGCTTTGGTTTTAAAGAATTCCCAAAAGAGGGGTTCAAAGACAGTGATTCTTCGTCTGTGAAATCATCCTCTGCTTCTTCTTCGTTCTTGTTTACCGGATCGAAGTGTTTTAAAGGCCTCCACTTTGAGATTGTGAATGCTCTTGATATGTTGCTCAGAGTAGCATCTTTTTTACTTTCTTTTATTTTCCTCTCTTTTCTTTACAGGACAGTATTGTATACTAAATACAAACCTATGCGCTGATTTACTACAAATTGAAAATTGGAAAGGGAATAAGGATTATAACATGCTCATGTTTGTGTGGAAGCTGCTGTTTAAGGTGTCGGAAATACTACTCAAACACAGAATGGAAATAAGAACTTTTTTTGACATAAACATGTGGGTATCTCTAATATGATCCCTTTGTTAGAGGATATAGCATTGTATCCTAAAGCTGAACTATGGAATGATGTGGTACAAGATGAGAATTGGAAAAAAAAAGACACAATTAGAATGGGAATGATACAACACTTTTTTTTTTCATAAAACAGAAAACCACATAAAACTTTTTCTTGCGTTTTCCCTTTCCTTGAATCCCTTTTCCATGACGGGTAAAAAAGAAAAGAATCCCTTTTCCATGCAACAAACGCAGGCTACGAGAAATCTTACAAGGATTGGAATAGCATGGATGTGTTGGCTAAAAACACATTCAATTGTAATTGGAAGTAACTTATCTTCTTGGGGAGAGGTAAATTCAATAAGTCATGGTTCAAATTCCCTAGGCAAATTCAGTAAGTCTCAGCTGTCCAACTAATAAAGTAAATTCACAAATGTGTGACTATCAAAGTATCAAAATCATATTGATTATTGAACCGGTTAAGACATTTGTTCAAGAATTAATAGTCTTATTGTGGTCAAACTGTTGAGGTAGAAACAATATATTTAAAAAATGTTTCAAGAAATGGGTAGTAAATATAAAAATAAATGGAGCAGAAGTGTAATAGGTTTCTTTGTGGTACTTTTTGAGATGAGCATCAATCTCAAATCTCTTTAACAAATCTGGATTCAACAAAAACCGACGGCCATACACCATATGATTAGCTCTGTTCTCAGCAATTGCTTGGTTGTTCTTCACGTTTAAAACTTTTAACAGTAATGAAAGTACCTTTGAAGGCCTTTCTTATGCATATCAGGGACATGGCACTGAACTTTTTCTTTATCAATCTTTACATTGACAAAAAAGGAAACACATTTTCCAAAACATCCAAGCTAAAGATATAACATAATGCACGGATACTTCTAAAAAATAAGCATAATGCACCGATACTTCTAAAAAATAAGCATATTTATATAGACACATGATATGACACCATATGTTTATTGTACATTTGTACTAGTTGATACACAAAACAGCTGTATTGTTAATATTCATCCACATCACTTCAAATCTTCACAGTAAAATAGGACCTTATTTTGTTATTTTAAGGCAAAAGGATCTCATGAGTGTTAATAGTAATGTGATGCTTTTACAGCCAAACGAGTATGGTCTAGTGGTCACCTCACTTGATCCCTTAACCAAGTGGTGAGGGTTCGAATTCCGTCTTTGATATGGAATGCATCCTATGGCCATCCGTTTATTATTAAGTAAAGGTCGCGTGGCAAGGGCATTAGTCATTGTTATAGGTGGTGATACATTGAATTAACTAAAAACTTGTGATGCTTTTACAACCATGTGAGTGTAGCCAAGTGATTACCTCACTTGGTCCCTTAATCAAGTAGTGAGGATTCGATTTCCATCCTTGAACATGGAAAGCATCCCGTGGCCGCTCATTTACCTTTACATGGATGCCTACGAAGAGGGGATTAGTCAGTGATATTAATAGTGTATACCTGGAGTTCACTCAAAAAAAATATGATGTTTTTGAATTTTTTTATCAAATGATTGTTTGCATTAAAAAATAAACAACAATTATTTTCTTTTGGTAATAGACAATAAGAATATTAGTTGTGTTATGAAAATAAGGAAAATATAAGAAATAAAGAATAAAGACATGAGGAAAGAAGAGAGAAATGTAGAGATAAATAGTGGAAGAGAATTATCATTCAAGATTATAGGTAAGCATATAATCCTTACAAGAGTTACAATGTCAAAAACATATGAATTAATCTACATTATGTTACAAGATGTAACCATTGGAGGTTATACACATTAATTACCAAATAGGAATTCTAAAAATGGAGTTATGAACATCTACACACCAGCCACAAGTTTTATAACGCTCCTATTGGATGTTCATAAACAAATATTGTGCATCATTAAAACCGTACTAGGAAATGGGACAAAAACCCAGTGAAGAAAAAAGAGTACACAATATTTATCAAAACTGTCTCGTTAAAAACCTTACTAAGAAAACACAGTGGCACAAAACCTTGGTTAAAGGAAAAAGAGTACAACATGATATTTTTTCCTCATGAAGAGTGAAGACATAGTCACTTTTACTTTTTCACATAACGACAACATCACTTTTACTCCTCTAGTGACAACATTCCTTTTGTCCTCTTATCTCAATTGAGGATACTAATTTCCCAATCATATTTCTTCCAATGCTATTTGGGCATATCTTTACTTTCGTCAAATTGCATAATCATCAAATGTTATACTAAAATGTATTTCTCTAACATATCTCTATGATGTATTTTGCATCTACATATTTATTCAAATTCATCATCCATTTGTGTATTTGCAAAAACTTAATTCTTCCATAAAATTTTCACATGTAATATCGACAAAATTAGCAAATATTTATGCGGGACGTTTATCAATGATTTGAAAATCATTGAGGAATTTAATAACTTGAACTACTCGTAAAGTAAAATGCAAACTTAATATATTTCCTAAATGAAATTATATTTTGAATGATTTTGTTTTATAACTAAATATTTTAGTAGTGGAAGTAAATAACTAAAATATATTGAATAAGTTGTTTCAAAGTGATAAGAATTTTACCACCATGTCGTAAGTTACAACCAAAATATAGTCAAAACATTATCATCGTGTTTAAGAAAATTGTCACACAGCTAGAAGAAATTTAGCACAAGGATTTAGGTAATTAACATGAATGTAATTGCCTGAATCCTAGTGCAGCTTATCCATTATAATTGTTCTTCATAAAATTTAGCTAGAGAATACCTGTATTTGAAATCCTTCCAACATGCCAAATGATATGATATTATAATTAGGAGTAGGGTTATTTAATTTAGCTAATTGAATAGAGTCGGGCTTAGTACTGATTGCTTAAGTAATGTGATTAATTAACTTATTATGTTTTGGTATTTTTAATTATGTTTTGGTATTATTATTATGTTTGGGCTAATTAGGCTTATTGAGCTTATTTTTAATTAGGTTTGAATGTATTACTAATCAGGTCAATATATAAACCTGATTAGGGCATATTATTTTTAGGTTTTGCATTATGAATGATAATTAGGTTTCTCTAATCCTCTTGGCGGCTGCCTTCTTGTTCTTTAAACCCTCTAAATTTCTTGTACCCTCCAAACTTCTTGTTCTTTAACCCTCTAAACTTCTTCTCTTCTACCCTTCTTCTTTCTTAATTCTTCATTACAGAATATCAATTCTGTAACACCAAATCTGACAAAAGAATATACCACCTTAGGCATGAACAGCATCCACTATGGACTTCCATGCTTCCACCTGCTCTGGTGTCCATATGCCTGGTGTATGCTCAAACCTTTACATTGAATACCAAAACAATTTGTAAAACATCCTAGCAAGAAGATTTTAAATTGATTATGCACTGTTACTTGAAAGAAGTGGCATATTTGTATCAGATACATGATATGACGCGATATCTGTATTGTACTTGTCGACATACATAACAGCTGTATAGTTATATATTTATCCATATAACTTCAAATCTTCACAGCAAAACAGGACTTTTTGTATTTTTAAGGTGGGATAGCAAAAGGATCTCATGAGTGCTGATGATTGTGTGATGCTTCTGCATTTTTTTTATCAAATAATGATGCTTTTCATTTAAAAATAAACAATTTTTTTGGCGATAAACAATAAATATTTTACTTGTAAATTGTAATGGACATCTATCCATGCATAAAGTGTGTTCTAACATATATCATATTGTAATTCTTAGAATATTCAATACCTATTTTTCTTTTTGATGAGTTGGTACGTTAATTATATGTAAAAATAATTTTACAAATGTGTATACTCCCCTGTAGTCATATTATAAAATTTCACACTCTTTCATATCTTAGATGTCATGTCTAATATGTGTATATGTGTTGATGCAACATATGATAAGATTTAACATGAAAATGATGAAAATGAGCAAACTACCCTTGAGCAGTGTCAGAAACACCAGTTGCTTCAGCTATCAGAAGACCTCCCTTAAAAGTTCGTTGGGAGTAAAATAAGAAAACATGAGGCTGAGGAACATAGTTGAAACATCTCTGTCTAGTCAGTGTACTACTACAAAAAACAGTATTTACGTCCCATTTCACGTCTCTTTTTTAAATATGAGATGTAGAAAAAAGGCGGTAGCAAAACTGTAAATTTTTGCAACACTTTTCAACGTCTCTTTTTTATTATGAGACGTGGAATCTCTTAAAAAAACTCGGTAAGTACAAAATTGTAAAAATAAAAACGGGATGTTTGCAGAAAAGAAAAAAAAATGATTTTCCACGTCTCATAAAAGATATGAGACGTAGATACTTTTTTTTTTATTTTTTTAATGAGATTTCACGTCTCATATCTAATATGAGACGTGAAAAATGTGGAATCCACGTCTCATAAAATATATGAGACGTAGATAGTTTTTCCTTTTTCTTAATGAGATTTCACGTCTCACATCTAATATGAGACGTGAAAAATATGGAATCCACGTCTCATAAAAGATATGAGACATGTATACTTTTTCCTATTTATTTTTTATTTTTTAATGAGATTTCACGTCTCATACGTGAAAAATGGGAATCCACGTCTCATATAAAAGATATGAGACGTGGATTCCTTTAAAATAATAATAATAAGAAAACAGACATGCGGATTCAGTGCCAATTTTAGTCTCGAAGCCTTCATCATCTCCATTCATCTTGCATCCTCCCTCTCTCCTTCTGCGGTTCTGCCTCACCCTCACCCTCACCCTTCCACCTCACTCTCTGTCTGCAAGACGGATTCATCTCTCCTTCTGCAATGTCGTGCGCTTCCCTTCCTCCTGCTTCTCTTCCATTTCTTCCCTCTCCAGCTCCCTCCAAAACCCTAACGACCCCCAATCCATCCTCACACTCTCCCTTCGCCTTTCCCAAATCAAAGCGTACAGATTTGAGCTTCTCTGCACGTCTTCATTCTTTGATTTTGAGTCTCCGTCGCAACAGAGCTTCTCCCTTCGTCTTCTTCGGTTTCGCCTCTGTTTTCTTTGATTCGAGCAGGCAACATAGCGAAGTAATGGGAGATCTTTGGGCCTGCCGTCACTGGGTTTGTCTTCATCAAGGTTTCTTTGATGATGATGATGGTCATTCCTTGTTCGGGCCGAACAAGAGATCTTCTGGTAATGGCATTTCTTTGGCTCATTTAACTTGAAATCAAGGTTTTCAGATCTCGTTATTCATAATGGGATTAGGGTTTCGGTGGTTTGTCCTCTAGAATCATTTTTAAAGCAGAGGATTTATCGTTTGCGGAGGGTTTTCTCTTGCTTCTCACCAAGGTATTGCAATCTTTTCAATTCTCTTTTTCCTCTACTGCGGTTTCTTTTCTTTCTTTGTTGGTGCATCATGGGTTGCTAACAACTGATATTCATAAAAAGAGTAATTAATTCAACTAGAATTCCATCTTATTTCTTTTGTAAATTTATGGTTTCTGTTGTGTAGGTGAGAAGCAATGGTGAAATCCTGAGCCAAGTCATATCTTCTCAGGTATCGCACATGCTCACTTAGTTTTGTTGTTTTTAGTAATAAAAATCCTTCCTTTTTCCATAGCTGTTATAATAAATTAGAACCTTTTGAAATGGAAAAAAGTAGCTTGACTTTTCCACTGGTCATCAAGTAATAGATAAGAAAATTATGGATTGGCGTTAACTCTAGTGAATAGCTCTTTGATGAATGATTAACGTGCATGCTTCTTGTTATTGGGGGTGCAATTTCTCTAGCAGGCCAATGAGAACAAGGCTTCTGTAAACACTGTGATGCTCTAGTCAATGAGTGCTATGGCATTAGATGAAAATGACGGGAATATAAATTATACCTGGATGGGGGTGCTATCTCAGAAGGTACACCTGCTTGGACATTTGTGTTTGTGTGTGTGAGTGGGCTAGAATAATTGATACATATGAATAATTAGCTAGTTGAATAAATGGGTCGCTTAACGTTAACTGTTTAGCTCTATCAGTGAAATGGACTTTTCAAGACAATGCTAAATTGCACTTGGCATACAATCTTACCAGTCGGTCCATTCTAGTGTAGGAGTAGATATATATCATTTATGCATTGGCAGTCAACTGGCGCTTAGTTAATTTCTAGTTATTTGAGTTACAATTCTTGATATTGCTTATGTTCAAACAGTGAATTGGTTTGAGTTTCACTTAATATTCCTTAGCCCATTTTGAGATCAAATAATTTAAAATGAACATTTGATGTCAAATAGTCCTGTGATTCAATGCTTTTTTGTTTTCTATTTTTTGTTCTATTATCTATGGTGCTTTCAGTTTTCTGATTCACATGCCCTGGACCTATTTGGTTTTTAAATTAAATGGATTAAAAATGATACCATTTCCTGTGAAATAGCTCTGCACTATTTAGTGTTTTGATTTTTGTGTTTAGTACTTCATTTAATTGTCATTCAAGGTATTAATCAATTTATGCTGAAGCAATTTTGCAGTATAAATTTTGTATTTTATTGAGGAATTGCAGAAAGCACCTATTGCTAAATTGTTCAAAATACAATGAAAGAGGGCCATTTAGTTACAAGGACTTCTCAGAGCTTCTCTATTTGTACTCTTTCCTTGTCTTCTTATGGCTAACTCTTGGGTTTAAGCTAAAACATATTATAGCTTAAGATAGTTCTACCATCCTTTTCTTCTTCCCCTGCCCATTATGCTTACCACTTTCCATTTAGCCGTTGGGAAGAGCTTTCAGCATTCTAGTGTCATTCTGTTCCTGATTTATGTGAAATTTAAGCTTGTCATGAGTTTATTTGAGTTGTACTTTAGCATTTGCATGCTTAATTTCTGACTAGTATTGTAAATCACGAATTTAGGATTTTGTTGCTCTGTTTTGTGATAACCGAAGCTGTGGCTTGATGTTCTGGGTTGTGTTGCTGGTTTCTGTATAATTAGTAACAGATTTAGAGGGTAACAAGTTATGAAAAAGATCTAGAAAGGTGCAATATTCCTAAAGCTAGGAATTTCTGATTTGGGTATATGAGATCTAAATGAAGGGAGCAAGTAATTAAAATGGTTTTTCTTATACTTGCATTATGATAATACAGTAGCTAACATTGTGTGGGTTAAATAAGTTTGCAATTGTGAATGTTTAAATGATGGGGGTTTGAGGCATTTAAATGATAGATTAAATGATATGTCAATTTTAAAATCAATATAGGTAATGCCTAGATTTTGTTTGATAAGTAAGAAAGTGTTCTTGAGGTTTATATATGGATTTTTGAGACTTGTCTTGCTGGTTGTTTTTGGGACCTAGAAATATCTGTTCAGCTCATTGTGTGCTGCTGTTTGGATAAATTGAAGTATTAAATCTGATTTTTATAGACAGATTTTAAGGTTCTCCAATGTTAAAGAAGTGTCTGAGAATGTCAATGACTTGGGGTTTTAAAATATTGATTCAAGTGTGAATTTAGAAGCTGTAATTTCAAACTGATTATATCCTTATTGTTTAAATATTATATGTTCAGGTATATAGCTAGAAATTGAAAACTGATATGAACCTTTCTAGTGTCATGTCTCTATGTGTTGAGCCACTATTATGGATGTTTCGGTTAACTATTTAAGGTTGGAAAGGAAGGTTAAAATTTCATGATTGGAGCTGGAACTTTGTTATTGTTCAAAGAGATTGAATAAGTTTCAAAGTGCTATCATGTAAAGGAGCATGGAGCTGATTTTTCTGTCAAGATGTTAACATTAACATTTGAGTTCAATAGTGGAATGGAGATCTTTGTTTTTATTTCTGAAGGAGAAAGAATTTTTTTAAGAATGAAAGAGTAGGGAAGTGAACGTGCTAATGAGTCTAATCCAAGTATTGTATGTGTTAAGAGTATATAGGAACCAAGTTTCTGTTTGTTTTGGAATATTTGGATAATCTATGTACATATTTAGGAGGATTATACTGAAAATGTGAGAATAGTAATTTGGATAATCATATCATCTTTGTTGTTCTTTTTCAGGTAGGAACATCATTAAATTCTACTTATTGTTTTCCTGTCGCAATCTGGTTCATCAGTTTTCACTTGGCATGGCCATTGCTGACAAAAGCATCTTAAAGAACAAGCAGGTTGACTTATGCTGCCCACTGATTTTAAAAATGTTGTGGATATAATATATAGGCTTAGTATCAGTTCAATGACATGAGTTTGCTAGCAAATAAATTTTCCTGAAACAGGTGAACAAAGATCTTGAAGGTGTATTTCTATCCCATATTTTAGGATGAAAGTTGTATTATAACATTTTTGTAATATTAGTTTGGATATAAATAATAAAATTAGTTTATTTTTTTCATTTTAAGTGTTGTATTTATATTTTTCCGATAAAATATTTGGGTTGTATTTCTATTTTTCCGATAAAATATTTGAGTTTTTTTTGTTGGATTGGGGTTAATTATCCTAATTAAAAAAATATCCTTTTTTAAAAAAAAAAAAGACTTTCCACGTCTCTTATTTGAAAAAGATATGTGGAAAGTGAGACTTTCCACGTCTCATTTTTTAAAAAGAGGCGTGGAAAGTGATCAGTGCTCACTTTCCACATCTCTTATTTGAAAAAGAGACGTGGAAAGTCAAGTGAGACTTTTCACGTCTCATTTTTTAAAAAGAGACGTGGAAAGTGACCAGTGCTCACTTTCCACATCTCTTATTTGAAACATTTAAAATGAGACGTGGAAAGTTCCGACTTTCTACGTCTCCTCTATCCACGTTCCACCAAAAACAGACGTGAAAATTCCAAAAAAAGAGACGTGAAAAGTGTGTTTTGTAGTAGTGTATGGTGCCAAAACAACTCTGTATGTATTGAGTTGATGCATGTGATTTTCATAGCACACAAGTAAAAAAAGATGTATGCACAAACAAAATTAAGGTCATCAACACCTTGTTATCCTACTTCTTGAATTCAGATTTCCCAACCTTCTTTTACGAAAAAATAGTTTATTTTGGGAAAATTATTGTCGTCTATGCCTTCTAGATGGTTTAAATTTCTTCTTTTGTTAAACTAAAAAATGATTCTCAACAGATATTGACCTCAGGTGAACTGGATGATAAGAAAAGATAAATTTAATTTTCCCATAAGATCATGATCTTCCCAGCAGAAGGTATTTTTCATGGCATATTTCCATGAGAAATTTGATTGCCTTCAACAATTGTTCTGTTGAGGTCAAACTCCATGAGGAAAACCGAGAAAATTTGTTTGGTTAAAGTGAAAGGCCATTCTCACACTAAAAATGAAGCAATCCATCATACATGGGGAAAATGATAGTCGTTTAAATTAATTGATCATTCAGTTAATATAAATAATCTACATTAATTTTAAAACATTTTTTATCATTAATCAAAGAGCATTAAAACCAAATGAACAGTAAAGATTTACACAAAATAAGTTAGTTTTGCCTTAAACAAAGAAGATCCAAACTCATTAAGCCATTCATATTTTCGAAACGAAACATTTCTTTTACCAGAAGAAACCTAATTGAAAATCTGTGATTCTCAAGAATGATAGACATCATGATCCCTCATCAATTCTCAGCTGGTGAGAGTACCTATGAGATAGATTGAATTTGCCCATCTTGTAAGGTGTGAGCAAAGGAATAACAGGAGCTTCACCAGCCATTTCTGCAAGACACTATGAAAGGAAATCAACGCACGACTTCACTGAGTTTAAATAAAGCTACGATTCACATATTAAACTTGGACATACAGGCGAGTATGGATTCAGTGCGAAGAGAATTCCTCGCACACCATCTTTACGACGTCGTTTCTGTATTCTCCATTGATTTCAGTCTCTCAATAAGTCAACAAATCTGAACTACCATTGATGAAACCAAAAATTTTTAAAGGTTGGATCATAACATTAACCGCAACAAGAGATTGAGATTAGAAATGAGAAGAGCAGATTTTACGATAACCTTCATAATATACAAGGTTAAAAAAACCGGACCTGGTATTGAATCGGACGAAGCACCGGTTCAAGGGTCAATGGTCGGATCGGGGTTAGACCGAAGTCCACCCGGTTATATTAAAATAATAAAATTTTATTGATATTAACACTAATAATTACTAATATGAAAATGTAAATATAGATGGGTATGCATGATTTATCAAACATGAATATTTTAATGTTTTTATAGAGGAAAAAAAGAGAAAATATTAGTTGATTACACGTGAAAATAAATATTATTCTACAATCCACAGACTAAAATATAAATACTAAGAGCAACAACAATTAAATATTAAACATATGCAAGTAAACTAGTATTTAAAATATTATAGTTTCCTAATTTCTAAAATTGAATGAAGTGAAAATTAGTAATTAGATTAATTATAACAAAATAAAAAAAAATTACATTTTTTTTAAAAAAGACAGCCCAGTTCAACTCCCGGTTTTGGGCGAGTTGACCTCGGTCTGGATTTTTGGGCGATTCAATGGTCCGACTGCTTGGTCCGATCTGGTTTTTAAAACACTTATAATAGAATTCTAGACATGAAGAACTGAGGAAAACAAATGTGCTCAGAATATGATGCCATTTGTCTCTCCCCGCATGCTCAACGAGGAATAGCGCCACACATTGGATCAAGAAACATATACACTGCCCGACCACCGAACGAGAGAATTATTAGATTTGGGAATTTTAGGAAAGGGAAACTTACTGTTACTTATTATAAATCCACTTCAACTAATTTTCACATACCATTGTTAGTAAATCATTAAATATGTCTTAGATTGATAAAAAATTTTAACACTACCCTTATTCAAAATCTCTCTCTCTACATTTATAAATTATTCTCACATATTTCTCCTATTTTTTTCTTCGTTCCAACAAGAATTAAATAAGGCTAAAATTGGAAAACAATCGTTAATAACCTCAAAGTAGACTTATATTTAGAAATAACTTTTTTCGATAGTTAGACTTATAATAAATAACATAATGGTATACCAAGTGCATTACATCCGGTGCATCCGATTCACCTATGAGAGAATGACGTCTAGATCTTTCAACACATTGCCATTAACACTGTTATTCCCTTTGTCTCCATTCACAATAGCCAAAGGACAAACACAAAACATGAACCCTATTCGTCGTCACCGATCCTCCATAACAGACACTACAAAAATACAGCTGATTTCTGACATAATTTCTGACGGAAATTCCAACAGATCAACCAAGGAATTGAACTTCCGACATAAATTTTTCCGTTGCTAATTAATTTAGCTATGAAATTTTCGTCCATCAGAAATTACCTACAGAAATTCTGTGGCTAATTTAGCCACAGAATTTCTGTAGCTAAATTTCTGTGGATAATTTTTTTTAAATGCCACATGGAAACCCACCGGTGGCTACATCACCACCGGTGGCCATGTGTCCCTTCTTATGACTGCCACATGCCCCTTCCACAAATTGTCTGAAATAGTGATGAAGAGCAAACTTGAACCCTTGACCTTCGATGTGCTTGCTGATTATATATATATATATATATAATATTTAAACTCTCACAATTATAATTATATTTCATCTTATATATATTTTACATTATATTTAAATTAATATATTATAAAATAATTGTCAATTATTAGTATATAATTTATATATATTAATAATTACATTATTTTTATATAAATTATTTTTATAATCATATACTTTAAATTATATTTAGTATTTTAATTTTATATTTATTATGAATAATTTTTTACAAATTATTTCATGTATAAGATTTTTTTAGTTATTAATTTATTTTATCTATTATGAAAATATTTTTTTTATTTTTATGTATTAATAATAAACATATTATTTAAATAGAAAATTTTAAAAATTAAATTTATAATATATATGAATATTTTTATAAAATATTTATAACATATCATTTATTAGGATTAACCAACCAGAAGCTTATTATGAACATAATTTTAGGGCTTATCTTAAATCTAAAATATAATTTTAATTAAAATTCAGGATGAAAATATGTGATTTGCTCTAAAATAAAAGCTTCATATATATATATATATTGGGATTGACCTATTAGAAGCTTCTTATGAACATGATTTTTGGATTTATTTTGAATCTTAAATATAATGATTAAAAATATAATTAGTGATATATATATTAGGATTAACCAACCAGAAGCTTATTATGAACATAATTTTAGGGCTTATCTTAAATCTAAAATATAATTTTAATTAAAATTCAGGATGAAAATATGTGATTTGCTCTAAAATAAAAGCTTCATATATATATATATATTGGGATTGACCTATTAGAAGCTTCTTATGAACATGATTTTTGGATTTATTTTGAATCTTAAATATAATGATTAAAAATATAATTAGTGATATATATTAGGATTAACCAACCAGAAGCTTCTTATGAACATAATTTTAGGGCTTATCTTAAATCTAAAATATAATTTTAATTAAAATTTAGGATGAAAATATGTGATTTGCTCTAAAAATAAAAGCTTCATTGTTTACATATTTAAAATTAAAGCTTATTCTATGTTTGTTTTTTAATATCTTTTTTCAAAAAAAAATCAAACAAAAATTTGGGGATTACCCAAAATTAAATTTTACAAGACCTTGATATATTAAAATTTAATTTGTATTTTCAAGTTCTAAAATACAAATTTACAACCGAAAAATCAATTTTATACTTTCAGATATAATTTTAGGGCTTATCTTAAATCTGAAATATAATTTTAATTAAATTTTAGGATGAAACTATGTGATTTACTCTAAAATAAAAGCTTCATTATTTACATATTTAAATATATTCAGATCAATGGGTCAATTTATCACTAATTATATAATCTACTCATTATATATCTAATTATATTTGATTGGTTATAACCATTAACCATTTTTTTTTGAATTATTATATTTAAGATAAGCCCTAATGTATTATATTATATGTTGGTTTTAATATATATTTTTTAAAAAAGATATCAAAAATATATATTTCAATCCTTATTTATTTTGGATATATTGTAATCCTAAGTTATGCCTATAAATATGCGGCCTACATTATGTCTATACTCTACCGAATGAATGAATTTATAGCACATTCATATAAGCACATTCAATACCCCCTATGATAAGCAATTTGGCAGAAGGTACGATATTTCAAGAATTCATAATTGTCAACGCTATTTCTATAATAGGATAGAGCATTATTGCTACGTTTTGAAACTTATGGACCAAATTCACACCTTAACTTTTTCTTTTTTCTTTTTTTAAAAAAACCATTTGCTGAAGAGCATATGAGAAATTTTACTCTCTCTCTCTCTCTCTCTCTCTCTCTCTTAACTGCAATGTAAACGGTAGCTGATTCACAATTGATCATCGATATTCCAATTTTTATAATTTCATTGTCAAGCTGACTTTTATTTGCGAATCAAAGGAAATATTTTCCTTTATATTTTTTATATGTCCGCATGCCTTTTATCAATTTTATACTTTTAGATTTTGATTTAATTAAAAAATTAATTAAAATTCCATTAAAATTTGAAAATAAATATTAAATTTTAGGATGAAAATATGTGATTTTCTCTTGAACAAATCTTAATTTTTTTAATACAGACAAAGTAGGTAAATAAGTTTTATATTTATGTTTTCAATCTGAGTTTTTTGTTACACGTAAAAAAAATCCGAGTTTTGTGACATGTATAAATATATTTTACAATATAATTAAGATATTTAAAAATTCTATGGATCACACATATCTATCTATATAACATAAATTACTCTTCCACCAAAACACTATTATAAGGAATTAACGGCCCAAATGATTAGGTCTATTCATATCAATGGGTCAATTTATCACTATTTATATAATCTATTAATTATATCACTAATTATATTGATTGGTTATAACCATTAACCATTTATTTAATTATTATATTTAAGATAAACCCTAAAATTGTATCTACTAATAATTATATTTAAATTTAAAGACTGATAATCACTAATTATATCTACTAATAAGTATATTTAAATTTAAAGAATGATTGGCAATAATTATTATATTTAAGATAACCCTAAAATTATGTTTCTAAGAAGCTTCTGATAGGTCAATATATCACTAGAATAATCACTAAAATTTTGTAATTCCTTATGAAATTTTCGTACCTGTGGTTTATTTAGTCTTTTGATCTCCCTTGCGTTGCACGGATGATATTTTTCATGTGATTCGACTTGAAATTATAAATGTAGTTTTTCAATTCAAAAAAAGAAATTATAAATTTGTTTGCATGAGGTCATGGAAAATATTAATCTAAATCATTATACAAATATAGACAAAAGCAGAACACTTATGCTTTTCAAAGTCATTGTTTAAGCTGAAAATCACATATTTTCAGCTTAAAATTTAATTTTCATTTTCCTACTAAAAAATAAATATTTAAATTTAAAAATCACTATAAAAAAATTATGTTTTTTTTCTATTTCTGGATCTAATTTTTTTCGATTAATTATTTTCATCTCACTCACCTCCAATTTCAGCATGTCATAGACCCATAGTTGATCTGATCGGGCATCAATCTTTTAATTTCAATTGTTGAATTATTTAAATATGCATATTTGATAAAATAATCAAATTATTGCATTCTACGTACCTTTTATTAGCTTTATGACTTTACTGATTTATCTTGTAAATCTTCTTTTAAATGACTTTAATTCATGGGAAAATATTTTCAGCTTAAAATTTAATTTTTATCCCATTATTGTAATAATGGATAGATTATGAAAATCTATTATATATCTTTTTTCGGTAAAAGATAATTCTATTTATCTTAAATGGTTATGATATGGAAATTTTGTCTTTTCATAACATCCTACCATCTCTATATATAGAGGCTGCTTCCCATAACTCTTAAGCTTATCACTTTTCCTTCTCCTTGCTCCTTTAAACCTGGTAAGTTATTCTCCCATGCTAATAATGTTTAAACGTTGTTTTAGGGTTTTTTTTTTTTTTTTGGACTGAACGTTGTTTTAGGTTTTGAATAGCGTTATTATATAACTTTTTATATCAATGTATGTTACTAGATATATTGTCTCATAATGTTAACCTTGTTTCATATTTATATTTTCGTACGCAGCTTGGTCTTGCAGTATTTCCTGCAATTCGACTAAACTATTTCCCAGATAAAATCTAGGTAATTTATTTTTTGTTTCATACGTATTTATATTTGTCTTGCTTTTATTCTACTCCCCCAATTATATACTCCTAAGTTAATTTTGACAAAGAAGGAAAGAACTGAAATTCTCTAAAAACATTAAAGATGTTATAAATAATATATGGAATATGGATGTTCATAACCTATGCTATCATAGGATTCCATTTCTTGGTTAACTACATCATATCCTATAACTCCCACATTGAAAGGTGTTAAGTGCATATTTCCTATAACCTTTAATTGTACCATTATGTAGTTTAATTTTCTTCTTTATGTACTTGTAACTCTTTAGGTTAGTCTTCATTGTTTGGAGGCCTATAAATAGAGGCTATGTACAAAGCATTTGAACATACAAGTGAATGATAATACTCTCTTGTTTCCTCTCTAATTTCTTGTCTTTCTATCATATCTTCTTCTCTACATCTTTCTTCTCTTCTTTCTTCTTATTTTTATAACACGTTATCAGCACGAATTTGCTCTGAAGATCTGGGTATTTTTTTTCTTTCTTTATTTTTACTGCCCTACATATTATATTATTTTTATAACACTCACTTTTACTTGTTTATATACACTGCATGCACAACACGAACACACATATGATATATTATATATAATCACTACTACAGAAAATGCCTATAACATCACTTATTTTGGCCCTATAGAAACGCTTATAAGCGCTGCAATAGCCAGTGATGCTATAGGCTATTAGGCCTATAGCAGCGCTTGTTAAGCGCTGCAATAGGTGGCCTAAAGCAGCGCTTAAGCGCCGGTAAAGGTGACCTTTAGCAGCGCTTAAGCGCTGCAACATGGCACCTAAAATTTACCTATACCAGTGCTTATCAAAATAAGGGTTGGTATTGAATTTTTTTTTAAATATTTAATTTTATTTTATGTACCCCACCTGCATCATTGCTAAAATACCAGCAATTCTATACAGTTCCAGGCAACGAAAATACACCAATAACTCATCCAAAGAGCAATGTACAAATGAACCAACCATTCTAATTTGGGAAACAGCACGCTACTAGCTATACTACTATATATCTACATTTGTACTTATTGAAAAAGAGGTAGAACATAAGTGCACCATTCCTCAATTAGCGCATTCATTCGTTCCCTTGACAATGAGTGGCAACGTGTGTCTGGGTAATACTGCACAGAGAGATAAATTTGAATGGCAATCAAATCTACTTGAAATCTAATAACAAGTTCAAATACAATTAGAGTTGGCAAAATATAAACCTTACTGTCAATGGAATGCTACATCGATCATGTGTAACGACATCCCTCATAAATTGCATCACATAGTATCCACAATCGTTGTTATTGGGTTGGAAGGGGCACTGTAACAAAAAATACCAGATATCATATGAGAAACATTTACTTTATGTTTGAGTAGATTGTTTAAAAAATTGAATAACTTGTAGAACCTGGACTATGAGCCACTTATAAGCATCTTTCTGGTCAAGGGCTTTGGAATAACTCAAGTTAACGGAGGACCGAAAACTGGTCAATGCGCTGGAAACGAAACAAAGTAAATTAATTTTATTAGCTAGGGTCATAAAATGACAAATGATGCAACGGATTCAAAGAATGCTAACATTCACGTACCTATTGACGAGGCGCATCAAAGCTGGGCGACTTTCTGGTTCAGCACCATACACAGGATCCAAATAGTAAATCAAGGGATTCGCTTATGCTTGCGGATAGATGACAAGCAAAAGCTAGTGCTGCCTAAAATTTTTTAGAACGTTATGTCAGTATATATAAATGATGCTTGGAGCTAAGAATACGATGAAACCTATAATGCATATTGACTTACCCTGTATTAATTGGAGCTAAGAATAAAGTCATGCCTGTTGCCTTTAAAGAAAAGCGCTTTTTAAGCTTCGCAGACTGCTCGTCATAGCTCACGCCCGCAATATGTGCTATCTCATAGGGGCTTATGAATTCGAACGAGACATTATCCCCGGCAATCATGACATGTTCGTGCAGGTGCCTTCAAAGAAACCATACAAACTCCCAATTAGTGTAAAACTTATGACATTAAACGAAACCCCAATGAAAACACATATATACCTGATCCATAAATTGATAGCCGTACCACCGAGCCATCCTTGATCAAGCACGTCCATGATCTGATCCTTAAAAACAAGCTCAACCATGCATATTTGACACCCCAAATATACGCTTGTCGAATGGAATCTTGGCAATAAATTCGGGAGATAGGGTGGCTGCAAATGCTCGCAATCGAGCACGATTTGGCGTCTCGGCGCTTGTACGTTCAATAACAGGAGGCGCTTGTACTTTCTTCTTGCCCTTGGCTTTTGTTGCCTACAAACCATGTAAATAGAAAGTCTGAAATTTTATTCCAATAAAAAAGAATGCTAGTTTAATTGATTAGTAAATAATCACCTGTGACGATGGATCAGTATGTGAACTCTTTTTCTTCATCACTTGACCACCGGTACCTTGGACATTAGGCCTTTGTGCTTTCTTTCCCGTAGAACGTGTACCCTGAAAAAACATGTAAATAAAAGAGCATTCTCCTAACACAATGAATGCTAGTGTAAATGCTATTAGTAAATAACTACCTGTGGTGTTGGCTCAATCAAACCAATGGGCCAAGCAACGAAAGCACTGATAGCATCTTGGACCCTAGTCATCTCATCAGTAGGGAACGGTATTGATGCCGCGTTGTTGTAGGAGGATTCAATCATTACTCTCAGTGCATTTTTAGGCAACAGCGAGTTGTACAGGGTCGTGTTGGAAGTGTTGTAGACCTTCCCTCTGGCAACTACTTCACTGAAAGAGTAATCGATATACAGCCTGCAGTCTGACTCGCCCTACGAAAGAGTTGACAACATTAGCTCACAACGCATAATATAACAATGTCGCTGCAAGTTTGTAAGCAGAGAATGTATGAACTACCTGAGGAATTTGGTCCCGCAGCATCGTACAGCTGCTCTTCCTTATGCTTGGACTTTCGACTGGAGGAACGTTACCTTGTTGCACGAAGTTCGACGTTTATGATGCAACATTATATCGCTGGTAAAATTCGAACATCTGCTCGTACTTCCGATGCAGTTCCTCGTTCTGTCGTTGCATCTCCTCGTCCCGTCGTTGCATCTCCTCCCTCAGAGTTTGAACTTCTTCTTGTAACGCTCTTACTTCGCCTTTAGATGCCCTATGTTGGCGGCCAAAGTAAGAAGAGGGCGTGACCCCTAGACCTGTGCCCTGAACACGACCCGAATACTTAAGGCGATCGAGCGCTCTGCTCAGGAAATCACCGGGGCCAAATTTGTTGACCTCATCAGGATATTCTTGTGACAACATATCCTATAACAAGAAGAAATGGTTGTTAGATATTAACTTAGCAAAGTCATCAGTTAAAAAGATATTACAAAGTCCAAGAGAATGACTTACACATCGTTCACGGACTCTTCTAACCTCGTCGTGAATGATGGTACCGTCCTTTTGAGAGTGTCCCCGAAACCAGAGGCCACGCCGTGGTGGCTTCCCTTCTAGGCCATGTTCCTTAATCTGTCAAGCAAGCCAGGTGAACACATAATTAATCATGTAAACATTTATTCATAATTTTGTATTTAGAAGCGTTACTAACATACCATATCTTGCTCCAATTCAGGAAAGGTCTTTCGTCCGCCCATATACGGATATTCGCAGCTTTTAGCCGCCTGTCTATTTCTTTGACTTACTTCCTCAAACTCCGGTGTCAAACGTGATTGCACAAATTCATTCCAATGTTCCTGGGTAATTGACCCTGCGAATGCCTCTGGGGGTGTTGGAACGATCTCCCCGTCTGCATCTCTCAGGAAGTACTTGGTCAAATTTGTGCGGAAACCGTGCTGCATTCTAGAAGCTTTAATCATGACATACTCCCTATGAGAATCATCAATATGAAACATGGTCTGTAACAATAGAAATCATATTAGATTTGTTAGTTACAATGTTGTCATAATAAAACTAAATTGTAAAAAGGCACCTAACCTGAATCTCTGACCAAACCGCGTTCTTGCAGCTCCCCGCGGTTCTCCAATCTGTGATAGTAATAGGCACTTTCTGCCGAACAGTGCACCCAATAAAACCAGAGAGGTCTTTCGCAGTCTCCCCGATTGGTTGGTCATTTTCGTTCCATTTAAGTCTGGTCTTTTTTCCCAGAGATCTGCGCCTGAGTAGTTTACGCATAAGGGTGATGCCACGGGTAGCATCCGCCTCGACAGCCTCTCTACCCGCATCGATATCTGGCTCCACAATCGGTTGTTCTTCTTCCTCGTCGTTCAAGGGGGATCCATTTTCCTGCAAATTAAAATAATTAAACAAGACATGATTTTAGTGCAAAATAATTAAATGAAGTAGTTCACAATGTAAAACAGAAATACATACAAACTTAAATCAATATGAGGGCTTTCGTCTCTTTTTCCTCTGTGTTATATTATCTAAAATTGTTTGCTTCCTCTTTTTTGTTGGATTTAGGATTGTGTTGAGCCAAATGCCTTCTTCATGATCACTCCTTACATAAACAGGCTCATCTTCATCGTCATATCCGTCTGCATCAATCTCTTCTGCCAGTAACGTCTCAAATGAAGGATCCTCTTCTATCATATTCATATCATCACCACTACTTTCATCATCAACTTGTTCGGCATAATTTTTGTTCGACTGCATGACAACTGACCAATTCTTCTTAGAAGGATCGGCAATGTAAAACACTTGTGATGCTTGGGACGGTAGAATGTAAGGATCATCCTTATATGCAACTTTAGAAAGGTCGACCGATATAAACCCAAATTCATCTAACCGCCGTCCACTATGGTTGTTAACCCACTGACATCGAAACACAGGAACTCTGAACATGGTGTAATCTAACTCCCAAATGCAATCAATCACACCAAAGTATGCCATCTTCGCATATATAGGATTTGTATCTCTTGCACTGGATATATGTAATGCCTCAGCAACAAGTGTGACTCCACTATTCTGCATTGTGCTTTTTTCATCCTGGTCTTTTGTATAGAATGTGTAACCTTTGATTGCATAGGCGGTGTAGGAAAATGCGTGCAAACCCGGTCCTTTCGACAGCCAAAACAATCTTTCAGAAACTGATCCAGCATTAAGATCAAACTGCTGACAAATGCGAGCTCCACGTCCCTCTTCTTAGGAATGCATTAAGATCAAACTGTAGACAATTTCATTGCCCAAGATAGCCATTGAAGTTATTGTGCATGAAAGGGGGCTGCTACTATATCTTTTAGTCCAGCTCCACGTCTTCCCAGATGCATCTGAACCCTCATCTAACACCCACAAATCAATCCAATGAGGTGTTTCATCATCATCATCATCCCAAACTTCACGAAGTATGGCAAGTTTGTTCTCATACACAGCAAGCCTTTCCTTAGCATTATAGTCTAAATCGGGCATCGGTATCACAGTAAACACTTCCTCTGCGATGTCGAATGAAACTATCTCTTTAACCCCAGTTTCACCCTCCTCGTACTCCATATAATCTTCATCCTCCCCAACCTCTATATTGTCTTCACCCTCCTCCTCTGAATCTCGCTTAAACCCAAACCAAAATATGGCTCCATTAACCGTGACAGTTTCAGATTGAAGTCGCACATGCCTTAAGTTCCCAATATCTTTTCCCTCCCAAGTCCCTCTTCTTAATGAAAAGACTTCCACCCGATTAACCTTTGCACAAGTTTTTACTATCTTGTAATCATCCACAACTTCACTGAACCCAAATCCTATCGCACATCCTTTAGAGAGCAAAATATTCGGTTGGGTTTTGGGAACATGTCTGACAGCTGTGGTCGCAGGATTCCACAACAAAATCGAAGGAGGATACTCGTTATACTCATGGAGTTCAAGACAAATCAGGCCATTACAGGAACCAACGATCCAAGCACCCTGCAAGGTAATGCTCAAAGGTGCTCTCTGAACATCACCAACTTGAAACCTACAATCGAGAAAACAAGGACGCAAGCGCAAAGATGGACTTATATATTCGAAAAGAAGAGAAGGGTTTTGATGACTGGAATGTTGGAGGTGGTCGGCGATGAAAGATGGATTTTCCAAGAGATTCTTCCAATCTTTACAAACACATTGAAATTGGATTAGGAATTTTACCGGAAGTCGTTTGAGGATGTTTCTGATGATTTCTTCAGGAAGATACAGCACGTGGCTCACCATTTTCTTCTGCTTCATGGCGCCGGCTGGAAGGGATGTTTGAGAAGTAAGACATAATAGTTCGGCTTGTCTCAGACGCCTTCTTTCTTAATTCTTATAATCGGTCAACGTTTCAATCCTGTCCGTACAGATGATCCAACCGCTCAAAAGAAGACAAACCATGTTCTGATGCTGTGAGAACCGAGAACGATAGAATCATACGACCTATCTCACTCGCAGCTTTGTGTCAAGTTCCTCATGAATCTTCCATGAAGTTTCGGGTTCGAAACATGGTAACACGATAGAACCATACGACAAGTCTATTTGTCGTATTTCTACATGATCGGATCTGTACTTGCTTAAAGTAGAATTTGCTTAGTAAACTGCCATTTTGGACTAATGACAGGATCATATATAGTTGAAACTTTGCAAGATTTTGGAGTCTATATTATCGAATTATTTTCCTAATCTGAAAGCCAAATCAGCTTTTTATGATTGAAACCTACCAAATAAATTTATACAGCACACCAAATGACAAAATAGGTCAAAAGAATATTAAAAAAAAATTAAACAGAAAAAAGCAGAGCTTCAATTTAGTTAAGATGCACAGCCTCAATTTTCTCAGTTAAACACATTATTAAAAAAAGACTATTTCTTCCATTCTTAAATATAAGATTAATTTAACTATTTTTTTGAGAAATTAAGGAAGTTAAAGCTATTTGATCATAACATATTTTGTACATTATTAGGGTACATGCAGAGAAATTCTTCAATGAATCTGGTGGACCACGTCATTTGTGATCTGACAAATTATAAGTAAACACATAAAGTCTGACATGGAATTTTCAATCTGACTTAGCATCCTAAAAAAATCAAATAGCACATAAAAAAATTTAAATCTCATGATTTCAATTTTTTTATTTTAAAAGTTAAAAAAATATTTTTATCAATTAGTTGACTTTTTTAGGGTGCTAATTCAAATTAAAAATTCTACGTCAGACCTTATGTATTTACTTGTGATTGGTCAATAAAAAATGACGTGGTGCACCGGGTTCACACAAGAATTTCTCATGTATGTTAGTTTATAAGTTAAATAAGCTAATTTAGAGAAAAAGTTAAGGAAAATCAATTTAAAAACAACTTATTTTGTTTTCTTAAGATTATCTAAAAACGCCAACTAGCTAAGTATTGTATTTAGGAATGGAGGGAGTATTTAAAGTTTGTTATTTTGTCAAAAAAAAAAAAAATTCATTGGACGATATACCTTTATGATTTTGATAAATGTCTAGTGCATGAAAGAATATCGGGACTTTGTATTGCTTCCTACTGCTATTATCGTAAGCAATCCTTTAATTCCTTTAAAGATTTAAAAAGCGTTGTGGGAGGAAAAGAGTGGAGTGAAAATGATGCTGCATTTACTTAAAAAAACACATTTGGTCTTTAGAAATAGATGGCAACTCAATCATATGGATGGATGAGATCAGGGACGCTGTGAAGGGCACCTCTGAGAGTATCTACTGCCGAGGCATTACTTTTTTTTTGATAGAAACTGCCGAGGCATTACTCCTCCCCATATTTCATAATAAACATTGACGTTTCATTTCCTAATTATAACAACTACTGTATTTACTTCATCTCTTTCTAAATATAGGATTTTTGTGTGAGAATGTGAGTTTATTCTTAAATATAAGATCTCATTCTATTTTTTTTCACATTTTCCTTAAATTATCCTTATTGATACTCCTCAATAATAAACAAAGAATTTGGTCAAAAAAATAATAAACAAAGAAGAAAGAAATGGTAAGAATATAGGAAAGTGATGAGGATGTTTTGATAATATAAGGTGATTTTAACTAACTTAACTAACATCATTGATCTTATCAAATTAGGTAAGTATGCCTTATATTTAAGAACAGATGGAGTATATTGGATTCGTGATGTTAGTTAACTTAGTTAAAATTACAAGATATTAACAAAACACCATGACTATCTATATTTATCATTAACCTCACTTTTTTGCTTGTTTATTATTGAGGAATGAGGTGTATCACTAGGGATAATTTAAAAAAAATGTAAGAAAAATTATAAAATAGTTTTACATTTATGAACAAGATTATCTCCCCGAATAGGTCGTGTATTTAGGAATTAGGAACGAAGAAATTTTAAGAGCAAGTTGACTTTTTAATGCGAAAGTTAATGAAGCCAAATAGATCACTTAATCTTCACATTTGTTACATGTAATTTGGTTATATGTTAGTTTATAAATAAAGTAAAATAGTTTGAGGAATAATAATAAATATAAATATATTTAAGTGATCTATTCTACATCCTTAATCACTTCAAAATAGTCAACTTAATTTTAAGATTAGGAATAGAGGAAGTATTTTGTTTCAGTAAGATTTTTTTTTTTTTTTTTAGTGAAACTAACATCGTTGAAGTTCTTTTCGTGGCGTGAATCTATAATAGTATAGATATATACCTATATTTTTTGAATGCAGATGTCAACAGCATATGTGCCTATTATTTGGAACTTGTTGTCCTTTAATTTGCCAAATTTCTGTTTTTATGATAAAAAACTAGCACTGGTTTATTAGTTTATGTAAGATTGAAAGGCCAAAAAAGTAATCAATGCTTTTCCCCCTCTCTTTGCTTTAACTTAGAAGTCAATTCTCCGCAACATTCTTTGTTTACTCTCCTTCTCCCATATTCTTTGTCTGCAGCCGCAATTGATGGAAGTTACCAAATAATGGGTTTTGTTCTTCTATTTGTTTACCCAGCATTCTATATTTTTGCTTTCTTTTATTTTGGACTAATGAGACCTTTTGCATTGGTTGAGTTCAAGTTTTCCCCTCTCGTATTACATTTTGATATTTTGAACATCTTATAGAAGTGAAACCTTCCATTGGAAATGGACATTGGTAGCTTTATCTGTTGGATTTTGATTTCATCATATCACAATGTGGTTTAAACACTACAAAAAAACTTGAGAATTGCGACGGATTTTTCCGACGGAATAGATTCCGTCGGAAATTTCCGACGGATAATCCGTCGCTAATGTTAGCGACGGATTTCCGACGGAAATCCGTCGGAAATTTCCGACGGAATATATTCCGTCGGAAAATGCGGTGGAATTAATCATCACCGACGGAATTTCCGTCGGTAATATTGCCGACGGAATTTTCGTCGGAAAATTCCGTCGGTGATGACCAATTAAAACCCCCCCCCCCGGCTGGCCCTAATCCCCACAACCCACCCCCGAAACGCTGAAGAGCCCCCCCCCCCCCCCCCCCCCCCGCGGCGGTGATCGGCGGCCTAGTCCCCTCAAGCCCCCCCCCGAAACACTGAAGAGGCCCCCCCCCGCGGCGGCGATCGGCGGCCTAATCCCCTCAAGCCCCCCCCCCAAAGAAATGCTCAAAAGGCAAATAATCCCCTCTGCATTGTACATTCCTCTGATCTGTGTGTTTCTCTCCGTTTGTAAGGTATGAAAATCCTCTCTTTTTTCACCTTTATATGTCTTTCTTCCTTGTCTCACCTGATATGCACTCTATTGTGCTCTTTTGATTTGCTCTTGCTTGCAATGTGGATGTGTGGTTTTTTACCTCATATATGCTCTACTCTGCTCTGTGGTGTGGGGGTAACAATTGGGAGGGTCATTATTCCAACAATTTAAGAAAGTAATTGGCTGCCTCGAGTGTTGCTTTGTCCTGTCCATTTAGCTTTGATTTTAAGTGGCTGTTGTAACTCCATTTAGATTGTAAGTCCATTTTTTTCTGAACTTTACTTTGCTGTTGTAATCAGGAATTTGCTTTGATTTCTGAACATTGATTTTTTGCTAGAATTTACGTGGCTGTTGTGGAGTTTTTTGGCTGATTGGCACATTTGGATTTGCTATTCTATGATTTCAAGATTAATTTGGTTACATTCACTTGTGCATTGTAGAGATGATTAAATTGTGGTATGTTGCTTGATGAAGGCTTACTGTCTAGTTTTGTGAAATTTGTAAAAATTAAAATCAAGTAGTGCTTAAAGGTGTTTTAATGGCTAAAATAAATCATATGGTATTAGGATATTTTTAGGCTGTCATTGCACTTGATTCTAAGTGAAAATCTTAGGTGTTTAAATTCTAGCTTGATGATAAAGAACTCCACACTTCAAGAAAGCAAGGAAGGCACTAAATATATATAGTTGCATGTTTAAGTTATGATTGAATTTGGAATTTGATTTTAGTTTTTCCTGCTTGTGGAAGAGTTGAAATATTAGAATGGGCTATGTTAAATATGTATTAATGGTGTGAAAGGGTTATATAAATGTAATGGTGCTTAAGATGATGAACTAAATGTTGATGTTGAGGCTGAAAATTGCTCTGCAACTTACGAAGGAATTCTGTCCAAAATTTTAAATGAGGATTAAAGGTTCCAACAGAATCATTGTATATAAATGTTTTTAGTGTTTTGTATGAGAGCATTAGAGATCACAATGGAAATTTTATTTCGTTTAGGCCTTCAAATCCTTTCTTCTATTTGCTGGTTATGAGTATGTTCTAATGATTCATTTCGTCGTTCTTTTGTTGCTGTAAGTGTATTGATGTTGGCGGATGTGTATGAGGTTAAATTTCCCTTTTTCCTGATTCTTTTTTTCAATATATGTGGGGTTCTCAATTTTGTATTTTCTTCTTTGTTTCAGGAGGATTTATAAGATTGGAAGTAGCTTGATTGGTGGTGCAGTTAGGGCAATCTTATAAGGTAATTAGGCTCAGTAGGGCTTATATTTTTTTTATTCTTTTATTGAATTGCTGTTTTAAGTTGTTTGGTGTGCATTTTTATTCCTTGAATTATGTTATGCTTTTGTTGAATTGTTATTTTAAAAATGCTATTCCTTGGATTGTTGTTTTAAGTTGTTCGGTCTGCTTCTACTATGTAATTGGGTGTATTTGCTGAAAGATCTACCTTTCCTGCTGCTAGCTTAACTCACCTATTCTTTGCTTACATTCTCTAAGAGCCAAAATGATTGATGATTAATATAATGTCTAATTTGGCTTTCTATTTGATGCATATCAATCAAAATACGCATTATCTCTTACTTAGAATGGAAATACCGGAAAATCGAAGATGGATGTATAATAATAGAATCAATCCGAGGACCAGATGGGCTACATTAGAGTTTCAAAGGGGTGTTGAAGAATTTTTTGCTCATGCACGTAGAGTGGTTACCACAACATGATAGTGCAATCAGGGAAAACTGGAAACACAAGTGTCAATCCATTTTAAGAGATCAAATGCATGAAGTCAGGAAGGCTTTCTTCAAAAATGGAAAACGACCTGCATGGATTCCAGATCTTGTGATGGATGAGTTGGTGACAATATGGACGACCCCGAATTACCAACAAAAAAGTGAGATTGCTCAAGCTAATCGAGCATCTAAGACAGGAGGAACTCTACATAAGGGGGGTAGTATTCCTGTTACTGAGCATAAGAGGAGGCTGGTAATAATTATTCTATTGAATTCAATCATTTATTTGATGCGATGTTTTGCTATGACATATCTTATTAAATAATTGTAGGCTCGGATGATTGGAAGGGAGCCTACTCCATTTGAAGTGTTCAAGAAGACACATTACAATGAGACAACTGGAGAATTTGTGGACCATCGTGCCCAATCAGTCTATGTAAGTATATGTTCCTGCTGATCCATATTGTTCTGCTTTTGAGACTTGAAATTACGGTCTCTTTTGCTGTTTCAAAGCTTATTTCTGACTGATTTTCTTGTCCCTTGCCTAACTGTGTTCTGTCACAAATTTGCCCAAACATTTGCAAATTTGCCTAACTGTGTTTCAAAGCTGATCTCTGACTGATTTTCTTGTCCAGTTTGTTGCTGCAAATTGTACTGTTTAATTCATTAGTTATTGTTCTGCTACGTTTTTGTTTCACTAGATGAGTTTGTTATGAATATGGTGCAATAGGAATCTGATTTAAGTTTCTACTTGTCTTTTTTGTTAGAATTTGAATTTCCTAGTACTGCCTTGCTAGAATTTTTCTTGGACTCTTCATATTTGCATTGGAAATTAAATTTCTTGGGAGAAATGTGCAGTGTTGTGTTTTGAGTTGCTTACAGTCTAAGTTGAATTTCACGACTGATAGGAAACAAGGTTAACACATTAAAAATCTTGATTGGGCTCTTGAATAATTTGCTGTCATCAATTTGTTTTTTGGTTGATATTAAAATGTTGTTGCATGCTTCCTCATTCATTTTTATATGTCATTATCTTTTTGCTTTTGGAAATTCTCAATTTGTTGAAGTCAAAGTGTATTTTGGTCAAAATTAAAGTGAATTAGTCATGTGTTGAATTTTCAATTCTTTTATGTATTTGTTATGTTTACAGGAGGATTACATGAGGCGTAAAGAGGCTTTAACTGCTGAGGGTGCTTCTCCGAGTGTGCAATCTAATGAGGATGAATTAAACTTATGGTTGGAGGTTACAGGAGGAAGAAACAAGAAGGGACGCATATATGGGTTTGGCTCTGAAAATGAAAATATTGTTGATAATTCACCTCCTTCCATCAACAATACAACAATCATCAATGATAGAATTGAAGAAGAATTGCGTAACAAGATCTCAGATCTTTCCCAGGAGAATGAGAAGCTGAAAGAAAGTTTTGAACAAACAACCCAGCACCTTCACTACTACAAAAAGCCCTTGTTATGTCACCAATTAACGTCACTTATTTAAAAATGTGACATTGAAAACAAAGAAGAAAGAAACAACATCACACTTAAAATTAAGTGTGATGTTGAAACTTTTCAATGTCACACTTAAATTAAATGTGACATTGAAAAGCACTTTCCATGTCACACCAAATTTTGGTGTGACATGGAAAATGTTTCAACGTCACACCAAAATGTGGTGTGACGTTGAAAGTTGTTTTCCACGTCACACCAAAATTTTGGTGTGACGTGGAAAACCCGTCCCCTCCTTTTTTTTTATTTCCCGCTCCCCCACTTTAATTTTTTTCATTTCGCGCTCCCCAAAATAAAAACCATCAACTCCAGCTGTCTCCCACCCCCACCCCCCCAAAACAAAAACATCAACTCCAACTCTCCCTCATCCACACCCCCGTGTCCTCAGCTTCCCTACCCCCCCAACGCCCACAGCTCCCCCCTCCAACACCCCTAGCTCCCCCTGGTGTCCACAGCTCCCCCACCCCCTAACCCACAGCTCCCCCCTTTCCTCCCCCCACAACTCCCCCCAGACGCCCCCCATCCCCCTCACCCTCCACCTGCAGGTTCATTTCTTCTTTTCTTTTTTCTTTTTTTTTCTGGTAATTAAATATGCAATTTCTATAGGGTTCTTTTTTTTACTTGTTCAAGGTTTTTTTTCAGCTCTGTTTTCCTCCTATCGGGTTCAACAATTTCAATCGTGCCTCCGTTCGCAGCTTCACTTCATCCAGGTTCCTTCTTTTCCTTTTTTTCCTGATAATTAAATCTGCTGCCTTTTTTTCTCAATTGTAAATTGCAAAAAATGCCATAGAATATTTAATGGTTTTGTAAGTCTTGTAAATTGGTCTGCCATAGAATGTTTAATGTTCAATTGTAAATTGGTTTGCAAATGCTGTTACGTTGTAATTGCTGCAAATATTGCATACTTGCCAAAATGTTTTATAAGTCTTGTAAATTGGTTTGAATAGGTTTTTGTTCTCAAATTGCTGAATATCAACGGGGAATAAAAAAATTAAAAACGTTTTGTTTTTTAAAAAAAAAAGAAACCACGTCACACATAATATCTTGTGTGACGTGGTTTCCTGGAAACCATGTCACACATCATATCTTGTGTGACGTGGTTTCCAGAAACCACGTCACACAAGATATGATGTGTGACATGGTTTCCAGGAAACCACGTCACTCATAAATATTATGTGTGACGTGGTTTCTCCGAGCAACTTACAACGTCACACATAATATTATGTGTGACGTTGTTTCTCTGACTTTCTATGTCACTTGTTTATGTGACGTTAAAAGTCCATTTTTCATGTCACTTGATTCAATGTCCCCTGAAAAAGTGACGTGAAAACCCCCAAAATTTGTGACGTTAAAAGTACTTTTTGTAGTAGTGCTTCAACAAGAGAATGACAGCCTGAAACAAAACTATAACATGATGCAACAAAACTATAGCATGATTGTGACTGCATTGCACGGACTGGGTATTCAATTACCAAATCCAGCTAATCCAAATGCAGGCAGTCAAAGTTGAAATCATTTGTGGTGCTGATTTCTGTTTAGTATAGGACTTTTGCTTGTATGACATTACAAGTTTTGAACTTCTTTTTATGACACATCTATCTATGTATGGATTTGGTACTATTACTTTGTACTTTTATTTATAATTAGGTAGCAATATTGTAAATAGTCACGTGTCTATTATACTTATGTTCAGGTCACCATGGTGTGCTTTTAAAAAAAATTAAAAAAAAGCAAAGGAAAAAAAACGTAGGTAACAAAATTTAAAAAAAAACCCAAAAATATAATTACCGAAAATCACCGACGGAATGTCCGTCGGTGATTTCCATTGATCACCGACGGAATATTCCGTCGGTGATTACCGACGGAACTTGATTCCGTCGCTAACCTGATTTCCAACGGCGATTTTTCCGACGGACCGTTTTCCGTCGGAAATTTATTTCCGACGGAATTCCAACAAAAATTCCGTCAGAAATCAGGATTTCCGACGGAAATCTGTCGGAAAACTGTGATTTTTTTGTAGTGAAAATTGTTTTGTTCTGTAGTGTAATTAGTTTAATAGACCTTTCTACTATATATATATATATATCAAGTTGTTTAGTTTTCTTTAACAAGCAGATATATGTGAATGTGCATTATAAGTGCTGGTTTATGGATGATCTGGGATTCTTCCATGTAACATATTAGTGTTATATTGCCATGGTTTTATATCGTTTGAGAGAAGGTACAAAAATAAGCGAAGATACTTTCAGTTTGTTGCCATTTGATCTCATTTGTGGTGGAGAAATGAATTGAATTGGTTTGTGTGAGCAGTTTTCCACCTTACTAGGAGGTGGTGTGTGCTCTTAGGAAAATATAGGTGAATTCACCATAAAAATTCTATTTTTTTATCTTAGTTTTTTTCCTTGTCCTACTTAAAAGAACCCTTGAGCATATGATTGGATGAGGGTTGGGAATAAAATCTATTATTGACTTTTCTTGAAAATGTTGATGCTTTTATTTGATGAGAATATGGGAGACATTTCAGCAGATGAATCAATAGAAGCATGTTGCTTTCAATTTTCATTTTCTACTTGGCATGTCATTATTAGTTAACTCAAATGAGTATAAATGTATAGCAAGTCTTATTTATCACATATTATAAAGTATCGATCTAATTTGGGAGAGAAAAATATTGATTCATGAGCTATCAATCCGTTTATTTTTGTGGAACATGAGTTATTTATTTAATAATATGAAATTTCTTTTAGTAGATCTTAAGATTTGCATGATTAACACTGAAAATTCAAATTCTTCAAGGTTTATGTTCCTTGCTAATTATATATACTTATGAAGCAATGCCATATAAAGATATGTAAGTTTTTATGCTGGATTAAATTACTTGATTTTATGTTTTGTAATTGTATAGAATATAAAATTACGTGTGGCTTCATACATTTCTTCTTTGATATGCTAAATTAGAACATCTAGAACTATAAATTCATATCACTACAAAAAAAATGCATTATTAATAACAGTTTTTTTGTCACGGTTAACCATAACCGTGACAAATTTGTCACGGTTAGACCAAAAAGCTATGAAAAACCCTTTTTTTAAAAAATATATTTTATAACGGTTCAAACCGTTACTACTGTAGTAACGGCTTAAACCGTTACTAGCTGAACCGTTACCAAAAACTAATAACTATTTAAACCGTCACTGGCCGTGACAAACTAAACCGTGACAAAGTTTGTCACGCTTTGTCACGGTTTAAACTGTGACAAAATTTGTCACGCTTGAAACCGTGATAAAGCCTCCTATATAAACCCCCATCCCCTTTACTTTTCACATACTCTTCTCCTCTCCATTCTCTTCTCTTTTTCCTCTCATCCAGCTTATACAAGTCTTATTCATTTTTTCTCGGCGATTTCATTTCAAACCAGTTATCTTATTTATTTGGTTATAATTTTTTTGTTGCAGGGTGTCTATTTTAAAACAATGAGAAATATTATTCTAAATAAAAATACAATCAATTATTTCTGTAAATATTATTTTTAAGGAAAAGTTTTAAAGAAAATTAAAACATGAAATATTAGTTTATTTACCTTAAAAGAAAAAAATCATTAATCATTTAATTTAGCGAAAATCTATAAATTTTTCAAAAAATGAAACAAGTAATCAGTAGCACAAACTTTGGCTTATTTATATCGATTAGAGACAAATATGCAGAAGAAAAACTATGTCTAGGTGTGTCACAGTTTAATAGAAGAGCTGTGAAAAATTTGTCACGGTTTAAACCGTGACAAGTGATGAAGCTTGTCACGATTTAAATCATGACAAGCTGTGTGGCATACGCGTGTAGCGGTTTGGAAAAACCGTTACTAAGTGGCTTGCCACGGTACAAACGCGTTTGTCACGGTTAAAACCATGACAAACCCACGGTTTTAACCGTAACAAATCAACGTTTTTTTTTGTAGTGTATCAAATACAAAGGGATAAGAGAATTTGATGTAATGGATATAAGAAATTTGATGTATGTATGATCTAGAATTTTACATGTACTCATTTTATGTGGTATATGTACTCATTTTACTGATAAAGTTGGCCTTAAAAAAAAGAATTTTTGGATGTTATACATAATCAGAATACACCAATTACATTAACTAATACATAAGAGAAAGTTGATTACAGCGAGAAAAGAAAGATTTAAAGAGAAAACAGGAGTGTGAAACTTATTTATTAAATATTATGTAAGTTTTCAGCTGTATAAAGTTATATAATCTTATGTGCTCTAGTTGTTCAAAACATACATCACGTCACGTCTGGCTTCATCACACAAAATTTCTCAATAACACCCCCCCGGGGTCAAATTGGTAAGATGTTGGATACTTTTTACATGCTTGCATGTGTGTATGACATTGTTATAACATTTTGACTATTCATCACCACAGTACAACTTCTTTTAAAAAAAAAAGAAAAAAATTAATGGCAAGCAAATAGTACGACAATGAAATCAAATTTACAATCTTTATTTAAACGTTAAACTACAAGTAATTGACCAAATTTACTTCGTTTGCACTTGTTGAGTAATTAATAAGGTGGAAACCTGCTAACACAAATCAATATTTAATTCATCTCTCCACTTCAAAAGCAATCAAATGGCAACAAACTCAAATTTGCTTTCCTTATTTCCGTCCCCCCTCTCAAAATATGTAAAACCAATACGAAAGTATATAACACCAATATGTGTTGCATATACAAGTTACTTATACAAGCAATTATAATATATGGATATGGTAGAAAGGTTTTTAAAAAAACTACTAACACAGCAGACTAAAGCAGTTTCAATTAATCAATGACATAGCATGAAAATGTGATATCCTGATGAAATCTAAAAAGATAAGTGTGATAACCCTTCTCTAAGGAAGAAGATAATAAACACTAAAAACAGTAATAACAAGGGAGAGAGTGGAAATAACTAGAGATTGATAACACTGGTACAATGAAATGCATCCATAGAATGAAACACACTGCTCTTTTACGCATATAGACACACAAACGGATTGATCCAGGAGGAGTAAGATTACGAGAAATGACTCAAACAAAAGACACAAGGCACAACCTACACACACTACAAACACTCTAAACAGATTTACCAATCTTTTGAGAGGATTAGCTCTGGCGGGGTGAACTAAGTGCACATTCAAAGAGCCAAAAGTAGGAAATTAAGACTAAACACTCCTAGCTGCAGCTATACTCCCTACTAATATGCCCTTCTTTGCCCTTCCAGTCAAGAACCTAAGGGTAATCCTCTGAACCATTAGCATCACCTCCTTCTATCCCCCTTTTCAATAAAATTTTGCCACTCCCTTATGTCCCTCTATATCATAGAGTAGCAGTAGGATGTTGGGTTATATTGATAAATTTAACATTGTCCTCTTCCAATGAAAATTCCACTTCTTATGACAAAGATGTTTAAAATATCAGATGGTAATGCAAGAAGGGGAAAACTTGAACTCAACCAGAACAAAAAGGAAAAAGCATTCATTAGTACAAAATACAAGAAAGCAAAAGTATTTAATGCAAGATAAATAGAAGAGCAAAATCCATACCCAGATAACTCCCATCAACTGTAAATATTTCAAGTAACATCATCAAGCAGAAACCCAAAAAACCATAACTGGATCAAGATACCTAACTTACATGACATAATTTAACTATAAAATGAACTAAAATATTGGAGATTCCATTACACCAAAAGTACTTCAACAATCGAGATATGAAATATTATAATTTGACTTCAGGATCAAGATTCGTTGTCGCCAACCGATTCAAGGCTTTCAAGGCTTTCCACGTAATTGTAAATGCTAAGAAAACAGCCACTATAGGGATTAGAAAACCTCTTTACTTCATTAGTAGCAAGATTCATAAGACAGAGAACATTTCTTGCTTCTTCATTATCCTCTTCAGAATCAGGTTTGTAGACAATTTCATTGCCCCAGAGAGCCATTGAAGCTATTGTGCATGAAAGGGGGCTCCTACCATATCTTTTAGTCCAGCTCCATGTCTTCCCAGATGCATCTCTACCCTCATCTAACACCCACAAATCAATCCAATGAGGTGTTTCATCATCATCATCATCCCAAACTTCACGAAGTATGGCAAATTTGTTCTCATACACAGTAAGCGTTTCATTAGCATTGTAATCAAAATCGGGCATCGGTATCACAATAAACACTTCCTCTGCGATGTCGAATGAAACTATCACTTGAACCTCAGTTTCATCCTCCCCAACCTCTATATTGTCTTCACCCTCCTCTTCTGAATCTCGCTTAAACCCAAACCAAAATATGGCTCCATTAACCGTGACAGTTTCAGATTGAAGTCGCACATGCCTTAAGTTCCCAATATCTTTTCCCTCCCAAGTCCCTCTTCTTAATGAAAAGACTTCCACCCGATTAACCTTTGCACGAGGTTTTACTATCTTGTAGTCATCCACAACTTCACTGAACCCAAATCCTATTACACATCCTTCAGAGAGCAAAATATCCGGTGTGGTTATGGGAATATGCCTGACAGCTGTGGTCGCAGGATTCCACAACAAAAGCGAAGGAGGAGGCTGTCCAGACCTATAGATTTCAAGACAAATCAGGCCACTACAGGAACCAACGATCCTCGCACCCTGCAAGGAAATTCTCAAAGGTGCTCTCTGAACATCACCAACTTGAAACCTACAATCCAGAAAACAAGGACGCAAGCGCAAAGATTGATTTATATATTCGAAAAGAAGAGAAGGGTTTTGATGACTGGACTGTTTGAGGTGGTCGGCGACGAAAGTTGGCTTTTTCAAGAGATTCTTCCAATCTTTACGAACACATTGAGATCGAAGTAGAAACTTTAACGGAAGTCGTTTGAGAATGTTTGTGATGATATCTTCAGCAAGATCGGCAAGATTCCGTGCATCGTTCTTCCTTTCCTGGCTCATGCAGACGGCTGGAAGGGATGTTAGAGAAGAAAGACCTTGCACTTGCTAATCCAACATGGATTTTAGCCTGGTTACGTTCCTTCTGTGCCATTTTATTGAGGAGGTATTACGGGGTTCGGTTTGTCTCAATCCTGTCCGTAAAGATGATCCAACCACTCAAAAGAAGACACACCATGTTCTTATGCCGTAAGGATGATAGAATCATAGTACTACGGTTTGTCTCAATCCTGTCCGTACAGATGATCCAATTGCCGAAAAGAAGACACACCATGTTTTGACTTTTGCTGCCGTAAGAATGATAGAATCATACTACGGTTTGTCTCAATCCTGTCCGTACATATGGTCCAACCGCTCAAAAGAAGACACACCATGTTCTGATGCCGTAAGAATGGTAGAATCATTCTACAAGTCAATTTGTCGGATTGCGGTTTGATCGGATCTCTACTTGCCACTTGAACCGATGACGGGATCATATATTGATGAGCCTTTACAAGATTTAGGAGTCTATATTATCAAATTATTTTCCTAATCTGAAAGTCAAATCGGCTTTCAGCACACCGAATGAAAAAAAAAGGTCAAAAGAATATAAAAGAATTATGGTGTGTTTGGATTAGCTTTTTTTTTTCAGAATGACTTTTTTATAAGGACTTTTTCAGAAGTAAGATTGGATAAAAGTCAGATTGTGTAAAGTTATTTATGTTTGCATTTGTTATGATAGAAGTGAAATTTTTTCATTCTGACTTTTAGAAACATGTTTGAATAATTATTTTGAAAAGTAAATTTAATAAAAATTACTAAAAATGACATTATTGTTATTAAAGTGATTATTGTTTTACTTTAACTGCTTTGGTTATTTCTGGTGGAAACGTTGGTAAGCCTGAGAGGGTGGTCCTGGCAGAGTGAGCGTAAGTCCGTTGGTTTAGCCCGGTGGTGTTCCCGTCAAGCTAGAAATAAAAGAGTAATTAAAGATAAACAGTAATGACTAGTTGGTTTAGAAGACAAATATTTGGTTCAGATAATAGAAGTAGAGCCAGTAGCAGTAAGAGTGTGAGAAGTTATAGTTTAGCATCTAATGAAGAAAATACAGACACTAGAACCCTAGAAACTACAGAGGACGAAACTCTTAATTATTCAGAAATAGCAAGTCAGGTTCTTCAAGACAGATTACAGAATTGGTCTATGCCAACCTTTAGGACAGCAGAAGTTTATAAGAAAACTACATTTGATTTTTCTTATGTTACTCAGACTATAGAAAAGGAAATTCCTATTACAGCCAGTAGGCAAGTAATAAGTATGATTCCTTTGGAATTAATTCAAAAATACAGAAATAGTTACACATGGATTCATATAGGATTACTACAGGTAGCAATAAAGCCAAACTTCAGGAAAGGGTTAGATAAACATGTTCTTGCTTGTATTAGAGATAAAAGGCAAACCGCCAATTTTCATGAATCTATTGTAGGAGTAATACAGACAAATCTTCATAATAAACCTCTAAAACAACTGTTTTAATACCTAAAAAATTAAAACATAATGAAATAACCTTCCCAGACTCGTGTAAATTCGAAAATATAGCTCAACCAGAACCTTTAAAGAGATTACAAATAGAACAAATAATACAAAATGCAGAAGGTGATGTTATTTATAAAATGTTAAGTAGATCAGCCTCAACTTCAAGTATTCAAACTAGAAATACAGAACAAACTAATGAACCAAGAGCTTCAGTAGATAATTCAAGTACAGGATATAGGTTAAGAGGAGTTAATTTTGAACTTACTATCCCTCAACCTATATATGAACCCAATAATGAAAATAATATATTTGAAACAGAGTCTGAAATAGAGCGAAATTTTGCCCCTAACAATTATCAACCAGCAAATCCTAGTCTAAGAGTAATAAGAGATAATAATTACGAAATAGATAAAGATCTAATTAGAAAAGAATTTATGTTGGAAACAAACAAAAGTAAAAGAAATTGGTTTTTCTCTAACTTTACAGAAAAAGAACAAGAAAATATAAGAGAACATTGGTATACAGATATGAAAAAACTAAGAGTAGAGATATATTATTAAATGTTTAATTTCTCCCTTATTTTAAGGAAAATAATTTAAAAAATAATATTTTTAGCTCAAAAGAGGATATTGTGGAGAAAATAGTTAGAAATTATTATGTTAAATTTTTGGAGATAAAAATAAATTTTAGATTAAAAGAAAATATCATATTTGAAAATTTTACGGGTCTAATAGTCTAATTTTCCTACTCATATTATTAAATAGTACAGAATAAAAGGCGTGGAACCTATCAGAAACCAAAAGTCATAAATTTCCAGCTTCTGCCTTTTGGCTGCCCCAACGTGCTTCTGACCCACAAGTCATTCTCTTCTGCAATCATTTCAAACAAAAAAATTAGTGAATGGCTTCTGCGGCGCCACTGGGCTTCCGGCACCCCAGAAGCCATTCCAAACAAGCCCTTAAACAAAAAAAAGCAGAGGTTCAATTTAGTTAAGATGAGCAGCCTCAATTTTCTTAGTTAAACACTTATTAAAAAGACTATTTTCACCGTTCCTAAATATAAGACCAATTTGACTTTTCTTTTTAGAAATTAAGGAAGCTAAAGTTGTTTATTCATAACATATTTTCTGTATTATTAGATTAAATGCTGAGAAATTCTTGTGTGAACCCCGTGCATCAAGTCATTTGTGGCCTGACAAATTATAAATAAACACATAAGGTTTGATATGGAATTTTTAATCTGACTTGGCACTCTAAAAAAATCAACTAGCACATAAAAAAATTTAAATCTTATGTTTTCAAATTTTTTATTTTAAAAGTTAAAAAACTATTTTTGTCAATTAGTTTATTTTTTTAGGGTACTAATTCAAATTGAAAATTCCACGTCAGACTTATGTATTTACTTGTGATTGATCAAACTACAAATGACGTGGTGCACCGGGTACACACAAGAATTCCTCATATATGTTACCTTATAAGTTAAATAAATTAATTTAGAGAAAAAGTTAAGGAAAATCAATTTAGGAGCAACTTATTTTGTTTTCTTAGGATTATCTAAAAAAACCAACTAGCTAAGTATTATATTTTGGAACGGAGGGAGTATTTAAATTAATTTTAAAACTTAACACTAAAATAAAAGTTTGTTATTTTATCGTTGGCAATAAAAAAAGTAAAGTTTGTTATTTTGTCAAAAAAAATCATTGGACAATATACCTTTGTGATTTTGATAAATGTCTAGTGCAGGAAAGAATAACGGGACTTTGTATTGCTTCCTACTGATATTATCGTAAGCAATCATTTAATTTCTTTAAAGATTTAAAAAGGATTATGGGAGGAAAAGAGGGTGGATTGGATTAGATGGAATCTAGATAATGATGTTGGGATGCCGCGGACAAAAAAGGTACCATGGTCTATTCTGTTTGGTTATTTGTGCTAGGATATCTGGGTTGTAAGATGTAACAGGCTGTTTAACACCCAAGACAACACCCCTCCCTTAAATGTGGATCACACTTTTTTCAAGGCTTGTTCAGATCAAGACTTGATTAAAGTAGGATACATGATAAAGAAGGATGATCCAATGATGTTCAAGATTTGGAGCATCTGGAGGGCGCTTTTAAACTAGTAGTTAATGACTCGGTGCTGGAAGATGGACGGAGTGGGTGTGGAGGATATGCTCAAGACCAGTATGGTAGATGGCTAAGGGGATTCAGCTGCAAGCTAACCATTGTTCCTCCGGTTTTTGCTGAGCTAATTGGAGCCATTCATGTGCTAAACTGGTGCTGGGACAGAGGCTATAGAAAAGTGAACTTTTGCATGGACCCGTTAGAAGCCATCAATTATATCCTTAGGGGGTGTGACGATAACCACCCCTTTAGGGATATAATTGATGAAGTTAGATCAAGTTTTCACAGATACTGGTGTGTTCAAATTCATCATGTAGTACGAGAAAAGAATGTAATAGCAGACAGACTAGCGAAACATTCTCATAGTTTGCTAGATGTTTTTTGTATGTTCCCCCAACCCCCACCTTTCATTGATGTGGTGGATGTTGATACATCTTAGGAGTAGGTGATTGTATTGTTAGTGTTAGCCTATTGAGGAATGGTTTCCAGACTTATGCAAAAAAAAAAAATGATGCAGCATTTACTTAAAAAAAACACATTTGGCCAAAAAAAAAGTCAGAAATAGATGACAGTTCAATCATAGGGATGGATCGGATGAGATCAGGGATGCTGAGCGATGCAGAGAAAAGTGCTTCTGAGAGTATCTACTCCTGAGGTATTACTGCTCCCCATATATTGCATAATACGACGTTTCATTTCCTAATTATAACAACTATTTACTTCTTCTCTTTCTAAATATAGGATTTATGTGTGAGAATGTGAGCTTATTACTTTATTCTTAAATATAAGATCTCATTCTATTTTTTTCCTCACATTTTTCTTAAATTATCCCTATTGATACTCCTCAATAATAAACAAAGAATTTGGTAAAAAAAAAAATAATAATAAACACAGAAGAAAGAAATGGTAACAATATAGGTAAATGATTAGGGTGATTTTATAATATCATGTGATTTTAACTAAGTTAATTAACATCCTTGATCTTATCAAATTATGTCAGTATGACTTAGTATATTGAAGAAAGGAGGGAGCAGCATTAATCACCTTTATGACCTCTCAATCTCATACAATGCAATAAACCACTGACATGTTTTTCACGAAAAAAGAAACAGACCATAAGGTATATTAAAGGACAAGAAGCGCCAAATAATAGGCTCACATGCTCTTAAATACTCTAAATAGCATGAAATGATATAAGTATAGAATTCAACATTCTAGAGAACTCCAAATAACATGACATGATATCAACTGCCACAATATTATAATTTGAAATAAGGATTAAGATTAATTGTTACCAACTGCCACAAGGCTTTCCACGAAATTGTAAATACTATGAAAAGATCCACAATAGGGATTAGAAACCCTCTTTACTTCATTAGTTGCAATATTCATCAGACATAGAACATTTCTTCCTTTTTCATTATCCTCTTTAGAATCAGGTCTGCAGACAATTTCATTGCCCCATACAGCCTTTGATTCTAAAGTACATGAAAGGGGACTGCTACTATATCTTTTACTACAGCTCCATGTCTTCCCAGATGCAGCTCTACCCTCATCTAACACCCAAAAATCAATCCAATCAGGCGTTTCATCATCATCTTCCCAAACGTCACAAAGTATGGAAAATTTGTTCTCATACACAGTAAGCTTTTCCTCTGCATTATAGTCTAAATCAGGCCTCGGTATCACAGTAAACACTTCCTTTGCGATGTCAAATGAAACTATCACTTGAACCTCAGTTTCACCCTCCTCCTCCACCTCCACCACCTCCTCCTCCATATAATCATCATATTCCCAAACCACAATATCGTCTTCACCCTCCTCCGTATAATCTTCATCTTCCCCAACCTCAATATTGTCTTCACCCTCCTCCTCTGAACCTTGCTTTAACCCATACCACTTTTTCCCAGACCAAAATATGCTCCATTGACCGCAACAGTTTCAGAATGAAGTTGCACATCCTTTAAATTCCCAAGATCTATCACCTTCCAAGTCCCTCTTCTTAACGAAAAGACTTCCACCCCGATTAACCATTTCATAAAGCACAGCATAAGTTCTCACTATCTTGAAATCATTAACAACTTCACTGAACCCAAATCCTGTCACACATTCATCAGATAGCAAAGGATTAGGTCTGGTTATAGGAACATGTCTAACAGCTGTGGTCGCAGGATTCCACAACGACTACTGGAGAGTAAACAGACGACGAAGACCATGCATGTCTTTCTCAAGAGAAGACTTTAAAAATTCAGGAACAGAAGAAAAACATAGAAAATCTAAATGTAAACTCAGAGCCTTTTCAGCTAAGCAATCAGCAACTCCATTAGCGCCCCTGCTGCATTTACTAACTGAGATCATCCACCTCCTTTGGATCAAGTTTCGAACCTGAGAGATAACACTTGTAATAAGATTATCAACATCTTCTTCCCTTTCAATAGCATTTACCACAACAGCACAATCACAGTTCACTTTAACCCACCTAAAACCAAGGTCCCATGCTATTTTCAAACCCCAGAGTAAGCCCCAGAATTCCGCTTCGACCCTGCTAAAGAAACCCAAGTTAACCATGAAACCATGAACGAAGATGCCCTCATGATTTCGCAACACGCCACCGCATGCTGCCCTGCCTGAAAAAGTACTGACTGCACCATTGACATTAACCTTTATACAGCCTTCACTTGGAGCAATCCAAAGCAGCCTCGACAACGGAAGCTTCTGTAGAGACTGCATCTTCAGGCCTGACCATGACATACAAGCAACAGTTTTAGCTCGAAAAGATAAGGGAGACTCCTTTACACCATTAAACACCAACTGATTTCTCCCTAACCACACATTACGACATGCTATAAAGAAGCAGATTCCCCAACTAACATTTGCCACATCACATTTGCTCTCCATATTTACATCTAATATATAATCTGACTTGTATTCAATCTTATTTATGTATAAGTTATATTGAAACTGAATCACTTTTCCAATCATTATTCCAAAGACACCCAAACATCGCCTGCATGTGTGCATAACATTATTATAACATTTTGACAATTCATTACCACAGTACAACTTCTTTTCTTTTAAAAAAAGAAGAAATTTAATGACAAGAAAATAATACATCAATATCACAGAGAGGGCAATTGGTGAGCAGATAAAATGGCTACATTGGGTGATTTTCAAACAGAGTGAAAGGTGGTATGGAATCAGCCACCGAAGGAAGTAGAAGGAATTTGGCAGGGAGATTGCGATGGGCAGAGCTGGCATCGTAGAGTTGTAGTATAAAGCTTAAGGTTTTGCCCCTTATTTAACAAAAAAAAAAAGTACATCAAGGAGACCAAATTTACAATCTTTATTTATACGTTAAAAAACAAGCAATTGACCGAATTTACTTTGTTTAGCAATTGTTGAGTAATAAGGTGGAAATATGCTAACACAAATCAATTTAATCCATCTCTCCACTTCAAATTAAATCAAATGGCAACAAACTCAAATTTGCTTCGGTTATTTCTGCCCCCTCTCTCAAAAGATGCAAAACCAATACGAAAGTATATAACACCAATATGTGTTGCATATACAACATTTTTTTTTAAACGTTGCATACACAAGGTACGTGTACAAGCAATTATAGTACTATATTGATATGGTAGAAAGGTTTTTAAAAACTACTTACACTTCAGACTAAAACAGTTTCAATTAATCAATGACATAGCATGAAAATGTGACATCTTAATGAAATCTAAACAGGTACATGTGATGCCCTTCCCTAAGCAAGAAGATAATAAACACCAAAAACAGAAATAACAAGGGAGAGAGTGGACTAACAGACTGATCCAGGAGGAGTAAGATTACAGGTTCAGATTACAACAAATAACTCAGACAAAAGACACAAGCTACATACACTACAAACATCCTAAACAGATTTGCCAATTTTTGAGAGGATTAACTCTCCACTCCCCAAAGGGCCAAAACCAATTCCAAAATTCTTCTCCGAACCGAGTGCATATTTAATGAGCCAAAAGTTATAGAAGACTAAAAAAACCCCTAGCAGCAGCTATACTACCTACTCATGCCCTTCTTTGCCCTTCCTGCCAAGAACCTGAGAAAAACCCTCTGAACCATAAGCATCACCTCCTTCTATACCCCCTTTTCTCTATATTTTTGTCACTCCCTTATGTCCCTCTAAATAATAGAATAGCAGTAAGATGTTGGATCATATTAATAAAGCGAACAATGTCCTCTTCCAATGAAAATTCCACTTCTAATGACAAAGATGTTTAAAATATCAGATGGTAATGCAAGAGGGGGGAACTTGAACTCAACCAGAATAAAAAGGAAAAAGCATTCATTAGTACAAAATACAAGAAATCAAAAGTATTGAATACAAGATAAATAAACAGAAGAGCAAAACCCATACCCAGATAACTTCCATCAACTGGGGATATTTCAAGTAACATCATCAAGCAAGAAACCCAAAAAACCATAACTGGATAAACCCATCTCTTATGGCTGCAGAAGATGGATACGGAAAAGCAGAGTAAACAAAGAATATTGCAAAGAAAGAGGTTTCAATTTAAAGCAACGAGAGGGGGAGGGAAGCATTAATCACTTTTATGACCTCCCAATCTCATACAATGTAATAAACCACTGATATATTTTCCACCAAAAAAACAGACCATTTGGCATATTAAAGGACAAGAAGTGCCAAATAATAGCCTCATGCTCTTAAATACTCTAAATATCATGAAATAATACAAGTATAGAATTCATCATTCTAGATAATCCGAAATAATATCAAATAATATAACTATAAAATGAACTACAATATTAGAGATTCCATTACTCCAAAAGTACTTCAACAATGGAAATCTGAAATATTATAATTTGAATTTAGGACCAAGATTAGTTGTTACCGATTGAAACAAGGCTTCCCACGTAATTGTAAATGCCACGAAAAGATGCACCATAGGGATTAGAAACCCTCTTTACTTCATTAGTCGCAATATTTATCAGACATAGAACATTTCTTCTTTTTTCATTATCCTCTGTAGAATCAATTCTATAGACAATTTCATTGCCCCATATAGCCTTTGATTCTAAAGTGTATGACAGGGGACTGCTACTATATCTTTTACTCCAGCTCCATGTTTTCCCAAATGCATCACTTACCTCATCTAACACCCACAAATCAATCCAGCAAGGCGTTTCATCATCATCATCATCATCTTCCCAACTATCACAAAGTATGGCAAGTTTGTTCTCATACACAGTAAGCTTTTCCTCTGCATTATAGTCTAAATGGGGCCTGGGTATCACAGTAAACACTTCCTTTGCGATGTCAAATGAAACTATCACTTGAACCTTAGTTTCCTCCTCCTCCTCCACCTCTTCCTCGTCCATATAATCTTCATGTTCCCCAACTTCAATATCGTCTTCAACCTCCTCCTCTGAACCTTGCTTTACCCCATACCGCTTCGTCCCAGACCAAAATATGGCTCCATTGACCGTGACAGTTTCAGAATGAAGTTGCACATCCTTTAAGTTCCCAAGATCTATTAACTCCCAAGTCCCTCTTCCTGACGAAAAGACTTCCACCCGCTTAACCGTTTCATAATCCGGGGCATAAGCTCTCACTATCTTGAAATTATCAACATCTTCACTAACCCCAAATCCTGTGACGCACTTAACAGGGCGCAAAGGATCAGGTTTGGTTATAGGAAGATGTCTGACAGCTGAGGTCGCAGGATTCCACAACAAAAGCGGAGGAGGAGACTTGCTAGACTTAATTTCAAGACAAATCAGGCCATTGCAGGAACTAATGATCCTCACATCCTTGAAGGAATCGTTCAAAGGTGCTTTCTGAACATCAACAACCTGAAACCTACAATCGAGGAAACAAAAGAAATGGCGCAGAGGAGGATTTATTGTACCACATTGGAAAAGAAGAGAAGGGTTTTGGTGACTGGACTGTTGCAGGTGTTCGACGATGAAAGATCGATTTTTTATGAGACTGTTCCAATGTTTACAAACACACTGAAATCGGATTAGGGATTTTACCGGAAGTCGTTTGAGAATGTTTCTGATGATTTCTTCAGGAACATACAGCACGTCGCTCTCCATTTTCTTCTGCTTCGTGCCGACGGCTGGGAGGGATGTCTGAGAAGAAAGACCTTGCACTTGCTAACTACTACACAACAAGCAATTTTTTTTTTTTTTTAATACAAAAGGCAAGACTGAGCTTGTGTTAATCTGCCTATGCAGGTATCATGTTACAGAGTAGGCGATCTCATCTAGCGAGCCTTCCCATTTTAATAAAAAAGACAAGAAACAACTCAGAGCTAAGCAAATCTGAAAATCCACTGTTGATAAACTAAATACCCACCACAACGAGCATTTTATATAGCCATAGACAGTCACGAAAATATGAAATAGAGTGGAGTTATTTAATATTAGAAAAAATTAGGGAGAGGGAACAAGAAAAAAAAAAAATTAATTAGTCTTAAGGAGTAAGGACCTTATAAAAACATAATTATATAGAATGACAAAAATTAATTAGTCCTAAGGAGTAAGGACCTTGTAATTTATATTAAAGAGGTTAATAATATTGTTGTGATCCTCTAATTGATTGCCTTAAAATTTTTAGATAAAACAAATGCTTACATTTTGATTTTGAATATACTTATAACAGATTTAATGAAATGAAAAAAAAATAAATTTATTAATTAAATTCATTTGGGAAAATTTTATTATAGGACCACTGTAGCAATTTAATGTCAGATGAGGACAAAAAAAATCTGAAATTTTACTGTAGGACCTTGGTCCTTAAATGAAAAAAAATTGTTGTATGAAAAGACATAAAAGCCCTTGTGAATTAATTTTAGATAGGGACCTGTGCAAAAGTCTTCTGACGCTGACACGCTGACATAAGTACTTCCTTGGCTGACAACGTACTTCCTTGTGCATATGGTCATTTCCTTATGCGTGGCCTGGACATAGCACGTTATAAGGCCAATTAATTACTCCTTGTGCATATGGCTATTTCCTTATGCATATGAGCATTTCCTTGTGCGTGGTCTGGATATAGCACGTTATAAAGCCAATTAATTACTCCTCATACATATGGCGATTTCCTTGTGCATATGGCGATTTCCTTGTGCATATGGTCATTTCCTTGTGCGTGGCCTGGATATAGCACGTTATAAAGCCAATTAATTACTCCTCGTGCATATGGCGATTTCCTTGTGCATATGGCCATTTCCTTGTGCGTGGTCTGGAAATGATCATATGCACAAGGAAATCGACATATGCACGATGAGTAATTAATTGGCCTTATAACGTACTATGTCATGGCCACGCACAAGGAAATGCCCATATACACAAGGAAATGGCCATATGCACAAGGAGTAATTAATTGGTCTTATAACGTGATATGTCCAGGCCACGCACAAGGAAATGACCATATGCACAAGGAAATTGCCATATGCACAAAGAAATCGCCATATGCACGAGGAAGTACGTTGTCAGCTAAGGAAGTACGTTGTGTCAGTGTCAGTGTCAGCGTGTCAGTATCAGAAGACTTTTGCACAGGTCCCTATCTGAAATTAATTCATAAGGGCTTTTAGGTCTTTTCACACAACAATTTTTTTTCATTTAAGGACCTAGATCCTACAGTGAAATTTCAGATTTTTTTTTTGTCCTTCTTTTACATTAATTGTCTACAGTGGTCCTTGAATGAAATTTTCCCAATTCATTTTGTAGATAGTGGGAGAGAAGGGGAGAGATAGAAAGTGAGGAGAGAGAGAGAGAGAAGAAAACATTTGAGATTTAGGGAGAAGATTTAGAGAGAGAGAGAGAGAGAGAGCCACTCCCAAGATATAGGGAGGGTTAATTTTATAATTCAATATGTTTATTTTATTTTTTGGTCTTTTTGAAAAATTATTTTTTAAAAGGTTCTTAGGAGTAACTATATTTTTTTTCTTTGGTCCATCTCCCTGATTTTTCCTATTTGTTATGGGAAAAATTAATGTTTTCTTTTTCAAACTTACCCCTATATCATTTACTAACATTCACACTCTCTTTCCTCTTTACATTTTGTTATATTCACTTTTACATGTTACCTCTTATAATGTGGATAAAAAAATGTTCTCATATTACCTCCTATATTATGGACCAAAGGAATATATATATATATATATATATTGAGTAAGGCATATTTTGAGTTACATTTAAAATTTCAAAACGATACCTAAAGCGAATATAAAGTAGCAAAAGTTTTCATTGACTGTAACTTTTTGTTCTTGTATTTGTCAATCCATTGTGATCATTGTTGTCAAACTCGCGAGTTGACTCTCTAATTTTAACATTTTTACGACTCTACCTAAGCAAAATATTTTATGAATAATTTAAATTTTTATTGGTAATTTCAGTTAAACTCATAAGTTTACTGTTTTTACATTTCTGCCTTACAAAATTGTGTCAATTTGTTATAAATCTCATGCTAATTATTCTTATTTGATTATATTCAATAAATTTATACATAAATTTTATAGAAATTTCTTTATTAAATTTGATAAAGCATAGATGTTGATATATTCTATTTCAACTATTCATTTTTAAAATATATTTAAGTCAAAATATTGTTATTTTTTATATTTTTATTTAATTATGTACTTCAAATATGTATTTGTTAACAAAAGTAAATTCTTACAAGTTTCTGATTCGATTTTATATCTTTGAGGATCGCTGTTGGAGCCAATTAAGGGGAAAATAGGGTTCATCTTTTTTTCCTTTGGCTTACAGTGAGTAAATCGAGAATGATGATGGAGAGGTTAATGACATGAGTGATGATGTGGTGAAAGATCCAAATGTCATTCTCTCACAGGTGACAGGATAAACTGGATATAAGATACTGGATACAAGTTTTGTCCATTAGGAAAATAGATGAACTATTCAAATTCTCAAATCACTTGTCCTTGTGTGATTTATTTTCGAAATATTATCATGTAACTATAAATTCAAATAAAATAAACAGGATATATGGTCTTATGGTATTAGAAAATTTGATATAATAGATATAAGAAAAGTATGATCTAGAATTTTATATGGACTCATTTTATATGTATTTACTTTACGTGCAATATGTACTCATTTTACTAATGAATAAAGTTGGCTTTTATAGAAAAAGAGAGAATTTTTGGGTAGTGACTTTTGAGGCAGATACTTTGTTTGGTAAGATTTTGGATACTTTGTTTGGGATGGCTTTATTTGGGGAATTAAGTGCTTATTTTGTGAAAAACACTTAAAATGGGTTTTTAATTTTTGGTGTGTGTTTGTGATAACTTTTTTCTAGTTGTACTTATGGGGTATTAGTAACTTATATGCATTAGCAAAAAAAAAAAAAGTGTAGTTTATGGCTTATACCTTATGTTTTTTAGTTATGAAGGAGAAAAAGAAAATATTATATTTAGTCCATAATATAAGAGTTAGTTGACTAATTTGTAGATATTAAAAAGTTAAAGGAATTATTTAATTCTAGTGTGTGTGTATATATATATGTTAAATATCTCTCTAAAATAATCATATTAGAAGAATCATTTTCTTGTATTGTATTAAGTATTAACATGATAAAGTAACTTATAAATAACACCAGATAAACATTCTAAATTTTTTAATAATAAAATATGTTTTGGATGATTCTAATTTTAATATTTTACTTAAAATTGTTACAATATATATAAAAGCTACTTTTACAACAGTTAATCCAAATATGTTTTATTTTGTAAAAGGCCATTTTTTATCACTGTCAATGTAAATATAAATCTCATTATACGATCTAACTTATATCCAATTGTACTTATGCATAAGTCAGATTGAAAATAAATCACTTTTTCAATTGTTATTCTAAACATACCCACATCACTTGCATGTGTGACAAGAAAATAAGTCACTTTTCTTAAAAAAAAAAACAAATTTAATGACAAATTTATTACCACAGTATTAAAATGACTTTTTGCAAAAAGAAATTCTTTAAAAAAAATCCAAACGTAAATAAGTCACTTTTTCCGATGGTTTTTCTAAACCCACATTATTATTTTTTTTTTTTTATGAAAAATATTACATTTATAAAAAAGATAATTACAACAGGAAATGTCTATGAAAAATTAAAACTATAAATCTATGTAAAATATTAATACAATATTGTAATAAAACTTTAGAACATAGTCCTAAGAATATAATACCTCTAAGAACTTTCTGTAAATTTGAATCATAAGCAGTAATATTAAAAGAATAGTTATAGGTATTGCAAATGCGTCCAGGAGGAGTAAGATTACAGGTTCAGATTACAACAAATGACTTGAACAAAAGACACAAGGCACAACCTAAAATACACTACAAACACCCTAAACAGATATCTCCGAAACAAATGCATATTTAAAGAGCCAAAAGTTGGAAAAGACTAAACAAACCTCTAGCTGCGGCTATACTCCCTACCCATATGCCCTTCTTTGCCCTTCCTGCCAAGAACCTGAGAAAAATCCTCTGAACCATTAGCATCACCTCCTTCTATCCCCCTTTTCCCTATATTTTTGTCACTCCCTTGTGTCCCTATATATGATAGATTAGCAGTAGGATGTTGGGTCATATTAATAAAGCGAACAATGTCCTCTTCCAATGACAAAGATGTTTAAAATATCAGCTGGTAATGCATGAGGGGACAATGTCCTCTTCCAATGACAAAGATGTTTAAAATATCAGCTGGTAATGCATGAGGGGGGGGGGGGGGGGAACTTGAACTTAACAAGCATTCATTAGTACAAAATCCAAGAAATCAAAAGTATTGAATGCAAGATATATAAACAGAAGAGCAAAACCCATACCCAGATAGATAACTCCCATCAATTGGGGATATTTCAAGTAACATTATCAAGCAAGAAACCCAAAAAACCATAACTGGATATACCTATCACTTATGGCCGCAGAAGATGAATATGGAAAAGCAGAGTAAACAAAGAATATTGCAAAGAAACAGGTTTCAATTTAAAGCAACGAGAGAGGGGGGCCAAGCATTAATCACTTTTATGACCTCTCAATCTCATACAATGTAATAAACCACTAACATATTTTTCACCAAAAAACCAGACCATTAGGTATATTAAAGGACAAGAAGTGCCAAATAATAGACTCATGCTCTTAATTCTTAAATACTCTAGATAGCATGAAATAATATAAGTATAGAATTCATCATTCTAGATAACCCGAAATAACATCAAATAACATAACTATAAAATGAACTACAATATTAGAGAATCCATTACACCAAAAGTACTTCAATAATGGAAATCTAAAATATTCTAATTTGAATTCAAGATCAACATTAGTTGTTACCAACTGATACAAGGCTTTCCACGTAATTGTAAATACTATGAAAAGATCCACAATAGGGATTAGGAACCCTCTTTACTTCATTAGTTGCAATGTTCATCAGACACAGAACATTTCTTCTTTTTTCATTATCCTCTTTAGAATCAGGTCTGCAGACAATTTCATTGCCCCATATAAACTTTGATTCTAAAGTGCATGAAAGGCGACCGCTACTATATCTTTTAGTCCAGCTCCATGTCTTCCCATATGCGTCTCTACCCTCATCTAACGCCCACAAATCAATCCAGCAAGGCGTTTCATCGTCATCATCAGCATCATCCCAACCGTCACAAAGTATGGCAACTTTGTTCTCATAGACAGTAAGCTTTTCCTCTGCATTGTAGTCTAAATCTGGCCACGGTATCACAGTAAACACTTCCTTTGCAATGTCAAATGAAACTATCACTTGAACCTCAGTTTCACCCTCCTCCTCCACCTCCACTTCCTACTCCTCTACCTCCTCCTCCTCCATATAATCTTCATATTCCCCAACCTCAATATCATCTTCACCCTCCTCCTCCTCCTCCACCTCCTCCTTCTCCTTTTCCTCCATATAACCTTCATCTTCTCCAACTTCAATATCATCTTCACCCTCCTCCTCTGAACTATGCTTTACCCCATACCACTTTATCCCAGACCAAAATATGGCTCCACTGACCGTGACAGTTTCAGAATGAAGTTGCACATCCTTTAAGTTCCCAAGATCTATTGCCTTCCAAGTCCCTCTTCTTAACGAAAAGACTTCCACCCGCTTAACCAATTCATACTCAGCATATGTTCTCACTATCTTGAAATCATTAACAACTTCACTGAACCCAAATCCTGTCACACATTCATCAAAGAGCAAAGGAACAGGTTTCGTTATAGGAATATGTCTGATTGCTGTAGTCGCAGGATTCCACAACGAAAGCGAAGGAGGAGAATCATCATACCTAAACTTATCGATTTCAAGACAAATCAGGCCATTGCAGGAACTAACGATCCTCGCACCGTTCAAGGAATTACTCAAATGTGATTTTTGAACATTACCAACTAGAAACCTACGATCGAGAAAACGAAAGCGCCAGCACAGAGGAAGATTTATTCCATCACATTCGAAAATAAGAGAAGGGTTTTGATGACTGGACTGTTGAAGATGTTCGGCGATGAAAGATTGATTTTTTATGAGATTTTTCCAATGTTTACACACACATTGAAATCGAATAAGGGATTTTACCGGAAGTCGTTTGAGAATGTTTCTGATGATATCTTGAGGAAAATACAGCACGTCGCTCTCCATTTTCTTCTGCCTCACGCCGCCGGCTGGAACGGATGCTTGTGAAGAAAAGCCTTGTACTGGCAAACACAACAGGGGATTTTATATCACCACTGTCAAAAAAAGACTGTTGGGTTCCTTCTATTCCTTCTTATTTTTTTTTTTTTTTTTGGCCTGCCAGGCCTTCTAATCCATTTTATTGATTAGGGATTATTTTGTCTGAGTCAAGCATTTTGTGGGCTGAAAAGCAACGATCTTAAAAAGAAATATTAAAAGTTTATTTAATTTTAAATTTACCAATTCCAAAATGATAATTAAAGCAAACATAAGGGGGAGGGCAGGGGGGAGGGGGGAAGACACCAACTCGTCATAGTTGCTTTACCGGTTTAGACTCCGTTTGATCTCTTGGGGTTTCAAGTTCGTTTCTTCGAGGAGACCCTTGTGTAAGGAGGGGAAGCCACGAACCCCGAAACTAGAATAATCAGTTGCTTAAATAGAGTTCAGGTCTTCAAAGAGACATTTGTGTTGGGAGGGGAAATTATGAACCCTGAAATTAGAATAGTCAATTGCTTGGATAATTAGTAATATGATCTAGAAAATATGTTATTACTTATTGACATATAAAAAAAAGAGGAAAAAAGGAGCAATTTAACCTTGACTTTTTTGTTATTGTATTTTTCAATCCAGCATGACTAAATTGTTCCAATATTTTAAACAAAAAGTAAAATAATATGTAACAAAATATGGGGGACAAAAATTTTAAATGGGTCAAAAACATATGGACTAAGTTACACCTAATTAAAATTTATTACCTAGTCAAAATTAGAGGAATAAAAACTTTATTTTCCATAAGTTATATATATTATATATATTGAATTCTAAAACAAAAAGTTATTTGTTCTAATACTTAAAGTCCAAATAAGTATCTAAACTATATATAGTTTCATTCATCTTTATGTATTTCTTTATTTTACAATTACTTATCAACATAATATTTTATTATTTATCGCAAAGTTTTGAGGCTAATAGATACTAAATTCTTCCATTCTCGAATTAGCAGCTTATTAAATTTCAAAATTAGTTTTGAGTGAATAAATATATTAAGTGACCATCATTTTGAAACAAAATCAAAATTCCAAGGGTGAATATGTAATTTTACCAATAAAGTTTGTGGTAAAAGCATTTGACATGAATATGTTTAAATTGTGCTAAAATACCTATAAACATTTAAAAATGGAGCTAAACAACCAACACTGTTAGTCCGATATATTGTAAATCTCTTCCTCCAAGCTAATCCCTTATGCATCTTAAGTGTGGCTCCTCTCACAAAACACTGTTCACCCAAGGCAATGGTTTTTTTTTTCATTCTTTAGTCTTTCATCTAGCTGCGTCAAAACCATTTCTTCACTTTTGCAGGCTTCCCTGCTTTGTCTCAAGCTACTCACATGGTCCAACTCAATGGACAGTCACGGTTCCCGTAACTATTTCAAACCCTTTTTCCTTCTTCTTCACACAAACCTTTGCCTTCTCTCCACCCTCATGTTTTCCCTCCTCTAGCAAAGCCTTTTCAAGTCAGCCCCAACTAAACCAATTCTCTCTCACCTGCGTTCATCATCTTCGCACTTCTCATCGATGGTTCATATCATTGGTCAACCGGTCACCATTCATGAGCTTACTGAGGGGAAATGTCAAGGTGTTTTTCTAGTTAAGGTGGATAGATTGTTTTTTTTACAGAAGTTGTCTACTGTGTTTAGTGTGGTTGTCGCCCCTTGAAGGAGACGGTTTCGTAAGATCTAGTTGTGTTTGATAGATCAGTGAGTTGCAATGGCACGCTAATTTTTTCTCGTCTCATCTTTCTCTTCATTTTTGTCTCTTTCTACTTAATTTACGCCTGTCATTTTCATTTTTTATGTAGGGCACCAGACTTTTGGTTGTCATGGATGATGATCTTTGCCATTTCTCTATTTGGAAAGCTTTTTTTAAGAGGGTCGTTGTTATAGGATGAAAGATTTCTCTGTTTTAAGGGATGGTAAGGGGGTTCACAGCCGTTTCCACTTAAAACTCAGAAGGCAGACCGTTGTCAAGAGGGCATGGGAGCTTCTGCCAAAACATTGCTTTGATCTCATTTCTGTCTCTGATTTTACGCATGGCCGTCCTTGTGAGGTTGGTATTGTTGGCCTTCCCTACATATCGTCTTTCTCTGGTTCCTTTCATGGATTTCTTCCCTTTGCTCTCCCTCCCCCTCCTCTTTCTCTTTTCCTCCCTCCCCCCATCAGATTCTTCCTCTTCCTCCTCACAGGTTGCCTCTTCAGGTTAGTACTTGTCATTCATGATTCTTTTTAATTTAAACTTATAAACTCTTATTGCTACCATCTCTTTCAGTTTGTTTGGTCCTATAATTTATACATCTTAGTTTGACTTATTTTCTCCCATCTTTTGCATGTTTTCTGATCATGCTTCAATCTACTCTTTACCTTTATTTGATTATGCGAAGGATTCTTTGATGGAGCTACTCCTTAGTTCCATTAGCATGGCTTATTTTTAGTTAGAACCTGCAAATGGGTTTGTTTTAGAACCAGTAAAAAAAAGAAAGAAACAAAAAAATGGGTGAAGAAAAAAAGGGAGGAAGTTAGGGTTCGCCAGAATCTTCCTCCATCAGAGGAAGAGGTTTCAATGTAGGGTTGTAAGTCAGAATTGTTTTTGCTTCCATATTTTTTTTTTTGGCTAAATGGTTAATTTTAATTAGATTTGAGAAATATTTACCTATAGATTTTCTTTGAAATTTTGATAAGAAATCAATTTTAGGCATCATCAGGGATTTTTCATAATATCTAGGAGATTTTATTATAAATATCATAATTTAGGTAGTAATAGTAATAGATAAATGTAGATAAAAATAAATAAATAAGAACACTTTATAAGTTTTTTAAAAACAGTTTTAGTGTATGCCTATTTTATTTTCAGTGTTGTTATTATTATAGAAGAGTTCATTTTTTTTACTTTAAGCTAATTGAGAGAAAAAACAATGTCGTGGAGTTGAAAACGATGATGAGGGAAGGCAAGGAAGAAGCCTTATGATATGGTGGCTCATGATGCGTGTCCATCGTTCAATTTTCCTCAAGCCTAAACTCTAAAGGCTAAAGAGAGCAAAGAAAATCAGTCTTATACCTAGTCTCTAATGCTTTGTGATGCATGTTAAGGGAGAGATGATAGAAGAATTCAGACACTTTCACATTTCACATGGGAGCGAGAATACAATACAACAGAAAGAGAATAAAAAAAGAAGAAGAAAAAAGAAAAAAAGGAAAAGCTTCTGTATGTTTTGTGAATGGCAATCGCACAAGAGGGGGGTGAATTGTGCTTCCGAAAATTAAAACGTAATTAATGGAACACAATCTTTATACTGGTTCGGCCAACACTGCCTACGTCCAGTTCTCCAACTCCTTGTTGGGTTCCACTAACCACAGGTTTTACAACACAGGTTCACCTGTCAACCTTTACAGAGTTTTAGAATCCCTCTAAACACTCCCCCTTACTACCTGTAAGGTTACTACCCTGTTCTTAAAGCACCAAGCTTTAGAACAACCTCAAACAGTGGAGGATTTCAATAATAAAGTTCACTTTAATGAACAGATTGTGATAATCACTTAAGTACAAATAAAATCACTCAGAATAATAAATACACAGATCAGAGAGCAATGAATGTATTCGTGAATATTCTTTTTCTTTCGTCAGTTCTTCATAAATGCTCAAGTTCTGTATTTATATCTCTTCTCAGATTTGCCATTGCGTTCAAATTCATGAGGCCGTTTGAATATGGTCGTTGAGAGCTCATAGCCGTTGGCAATTAATGCAGTTTCTTCATCGAGGTTAACTTTCTGCTCTAGCTTCAACTGCTCTTGCGTAGGGTGACCTAAGAGAGATGTAGACTGAGCGTTCTGAGCATTTATACGAACTGTACTTGCATAGCAGCTTTTTCAGTAGCGCTAGCATGTTTTGCTATCGCTAACTGCATAGAATAATTCCTGCACTTGAGATGTTAGCTAAACAAGTATTCATGTAATGCACAACAGATGTTATCGCAAGCTTAGTCTATTAGCTCAATGTATCAGCCTATCAGATTGTCTAAGTTATCACAATGGGCATTCTCCTATCGATAGCTGGATGCATTATCGCTAGTTACTTGTTTGCTCATTAGCTAAAGGATACTTAGTTTGCTGAATATTCTAAGTTATTTCAGGTATCTTGTTATCGATAGCTAAATCTGTTATCGCTAGCAACTATGTTATCGCTGGTTAATTCATTTGCTCTCAGGCACTAACTATCTGAATGTCCATTATTTGAAGTACTTTGTTATCGATAGCTTAACCTGTTATCGCTAGCTGATTCCATTAGTTCAAAGACTTAGTTCATTTTTCTGCTAGTCTTTTTTCCTTTCATTTATTCATGTTATCAAAGAACTTCTAGCGATAGGATATTTCTTAGCGATAGTGAATGACTTAGCGATAGATATTAACTTTGTTATTTCTAAGTCTTCATTTGCTATGGCTCTTTATCTATTAGTGATAGGCTCTAGCTCTAGCGATAGTGATTTGTTACCTATTAGATTTTATTTGTTTAATTCAAAGATAACTTACACTTATTTTACTTATGTTATCCATGGGCCAGTCCTCATCAAAACTTAAGATTCTAACATTCTCCCCCTTTTTGATGATGACAAAACATAAGTAAACCATATACATTTAAGTAGGTTCAGAGCATAAACATATATCAGTATAAGCATATATCATAACATAAAACAATCGCAATGCATGTACAGAGTATGTAATATAATTATGTTCAGAGCAATAATTGAGATGAAAAACTGTACATTTTATTCTGACTTATCAGAGTCAGAGACTTCAAGTTCATATTCATAAGTTGGCCTTTCAAAAGAAATTTCAAAATCAAAATTAAAATCAGAAATGTCATGACTAGCTAGGTATGATTGGTATTCAGAGAAATTTCTAAAGGTGAGGGTGTAATCATTTTCAAAATTCGCTCCAGAGGCTGTGGCAAAGTACTCCTCGTCAGGATAGTCAGATAGCTCAGAGCTTGGGTAGAAGAATTTGTCTTCGTTAATGCTCTTGGGGCCACCCTTAGCTCTTTCTTCTTCTGTTTTCTGAACAAGTTCTCTGATGGAGATACCTGAAGAGCCACCCTTGGATTTACGAAATCTTCTCTTGTATTTCCACACCCGTTTTCCTTGGGCAATTTCTTTTCTTCTCCTCTCTTCTTCCCTCTGTGTAGCTACCTCTGCATCTCTCTCTATTCTTGCCCTCCTCCTTGCCTCAAAGGAAACTTTCTTCTCAAGGGCTTCTTTATGCTTTCTCATAGCCTCTTCAAGGGTTTTCTTGTTAGCAGCCTCTTTTTCAGCCCTTTTCTTTTCTTCTTTTGTCATTCTGCGAGGGCGAGAAGTAGCTACTTTCTTTTCTTTGGAGACTTGCACCTTTTTAGCACTCTCCTTCTTTCTTGCTTCAGCCTTTTTCTGTTCCTCATATTGCACCTTAAATTCAGCCAATTTAGCCTTTCTTGCTTCATAAGCAGCCTTCCATTCAGCCATCTCATTCTTAGCAGATTTTTCTTCTGCTAAATCATCTTCTAATTTTTTTCTTTTTGGCTTCCTCCTTGTCTTGCCTTAAGAGTGTTGCAATTGCTTTCTTATCTGCCATATCAGCTGCCCTCTTGGCTTTAGCTGCTTCTTTCTTATCTTTCCTTAAGATCTCAGCTATGACTTTCTTGTCTTCTTTTGACAATTCTGGAGGCAGAGATAGCTTTTCAGATGCTTTGGCCTTTGGCTTTGGAGCTGACATTTTTATTCTTGGAGCTCTGGCTGTAGAAGCTTCTGAGAGAGCCTTGGGAATGACCTTGAAGGATATATCTTTCCTTGCTTTTCTCTTGGTCCTTTTTCCTTTTAGGTTTACAGTTGAAGCTTTCCTCTTTCTCTGTTCTGGAGGAGGAGGGGTTCTGTGCTCCTCTGATTCCATGTAGCAGCGAGCAATTTCTCTGATAACTTCCTCATCTTCTTCTGCTATCATGGGATCCTTCAGTAGTTGCTCCACATTTTTCTCTACATGTTTCTCCCCATTTTTGTCATCATCATAGGCAAGGGTAAGGGAAGAGGGGTGGTCAGGATTTTGGGAAGAGATAGGAGGAGAAGGAGGACTTGTGGTAGAGATAGAGGTTTGATGGATTGGTGGTGAAGTGTGGGTGCTATCGCTAGGAAAGGAGCTAGCGATAGTGGTTGCTGGTGGTGTTGGGACTTTGGTTTTTGAGGAGGGTGAGGCTTGTGTTTGTGGGCTAGCACTAGGGGAAGGGTTAGTGGTATGAGTGTCTAGAGATGTTGGCTGTTTGGATTTTGGTGAAGGTGGAGGTGTAGGTGTTTTGACTTGTGAATGGGGACTATCGCTAGGATGTTTGAAGGTGGAAGGAGAGGGGTAATAAGATAGATGAAGAGAAGAACTAGAAGGGGTTGAAGGTGAGTGTTTGGGAGATGAATGAGAGGGTGAGTGAAAACAGATAGGGGAATTTGGTGGACTAGGAGAAGAAGAAGGAGTAGAAGAATGATTTGGGGAATGAAGGGGTGAGTGAGGAGCGGATGATGATTTACCTTGATGGATTATGGGGCTAGAGAGTCTCAAGGATTCTTCCGAATTCTTCACTTGAGCCTGAAGCTCCTGGATATGCTTTAGCAACTCTTCTTTTTGTGACTCCAGAGCAAAAGTAAACTCGGCAGAGAGCCTGAAGACTATTTCCTCCACAGCTTCCTTGGAGAAACTTGTAGTTTGAGTTGCAGCAGGAGGATGAGGAGGAGCTCGTCTGGATTGAGCTTCTTCTTCTGTGGATTCAGGCGGAGCAAACGAGGCAGAGGCATGAGAAGCCTGAGACTGTGAGCCAGAAATCCCTCTAACTGAACCAATTGAGATCCCCATCTTCTTCAGGGTGGAGGTTGTGACTTGCTTGCATTTCTTATTCTCTCCATCCCCTATAGACTTGATTTTGGTATACTCCAAAATGAAGGATACCAACTGAGGGTGTGGAAGTGGAGCCTTGGCAGATTTTTCAGACATGAACCTCAGCAATTCCATACTCACTATTTGACCTGGATTTAATGGAATCTTTTGAATGAGATTGGCCAACCAAGGGTTGTCAATCTTGGCAAAACTGCTGAAGTTCCCAGATTTGTGAGTCATGAGCCTGGTATACACGTAGTGAAGGATTCGATTTAGCACAGGCATATCTGCAGGCTTTATGGAATGAGTTTCATAGATTTCAGCTAGCTCTTCCTCAGAATACTTCTCAGCTATGTGCCAGTTATTGTACTTTTCCCCTGAAATCCCTAGCATTCTGTTGATTGCTTTCCAACCAAAGATAATTCTCCTTCCTCTGATGACAGCTTCAAAAGAAACATTTACCAACTCTTTTTTCTTATATGTTGGAGTAGCTTTTAGGCTCGAGTATAAGGACCTTAGAACTTCTTCGTTGTAGTCATTCCTTATACTGATCCAGTTTTGGTAAGGAAGCAACCAGGCGTCCAAGTCGAAACCAGTCTGCTTGAAGTACTTAAGGTCTACCCAAACTGCAACCCTATCTAGGGTTTTTTTCTCTACAAAGAAGGCGCTGGGAGCTGATATTGGACTTGTCAGATAGAGAGTATCAGCGTCGGAGACTCTTTGACGCTTTGGATGATTCTTAGTAACTTCTTTTGAAAATGAGACACTCTTCTGGGTACGAGATCTCTTGTTAGCTTATTGGGAAGAGGGTTTAGCGCTAGAGGTAGTCTCAACATCACTCACATTTGGAAATTTGGTTCTGGCCATTTCTAGGGTTTAGGGTTTTGAGAGAGAGAGAGTAGACTTGAGTGCTCAGAGAAGTTTGGAGTAGAAGAGAATGAATGTAAAATGAATGCAAATGCAAGTGATCCACCTTTATAAGTTTTAGGGTTTAGGGTTTTACCATGGGTGAAGTACATCAGCTAACGTTTCCTATTCTGACCTGTTAAGTGACTTGCTATCGCTAATATGAGCAGCTATCTCTAGCAGGCATGATCCCACGCTGAGCAAGTGACTTAGACTTAGCACTTACTCCTTCCAAGATTCATCTATCGATAGCTGACTTTGTTATCGATAATGCATTTAGCTAGCGATGGCAATCTTGACTCAGACTTAGGCTTTTGTTCTGCATAAAGCTAGCGATAGTTGAACTCACTATCGATGGGTCAGTCCTGCAAAAACTTAAGATTTGGCACTCTGATGCCTAAGTTAGCGATAATTCACATGAATAACACAAATAACATGAGAACAAATCTAGAATTAAGTCACAAATATTCACAACTCATTGGGATTTACCATTCCTAGCTCTCTTCTTATGTAGATAAATTGATCTGGCTCAAGAGGCTTGGTGAATATGTCAGCAAGTTGCAAATGAGTTGATATAAACTCCACCTTGACATCCTTCTTCTGAATATGATCTCTCAAGAAGTGATGTCTCACATCAATATGCTTGGTTCTGGAATGCTGAACTGGATTTTTGGCCAAGCTTATTGTGCTGGTGTTGTCACAGAGAATGGGTACTTCTGGGAATTCCAAACCCAGATCTCTTAGTTGATGCTTAAGCCATAAGACTTGAGTACAACAACTTGCTGCTGCGATGTATTCAGCCTCTGTGGATGAAAGAGAGACACAGTTTTGCTTCTTGCTTGCCCAAGAGACTAAACAGCCACCAAGGAATTGACATTGACCACTTGTACTTTTTCTATCTGTCTTATAACCTGCATGGTCAGAGTCAGTATAAGCAAGAAGGTACTCTTGAGTTCCCTTGGGATACCACAGCCCAAGCTCTTGAGTCCCTTGTAAATAACGCAAAATCCTTTTTACATTTGATAAATGAGATTCTTTAGGATTTGCTTGATATCTTGCACACATGCCTACACTAAATTGAATGTCAGGCCTACTAGCAGTTAAGTAAAGTAAAGACCCAATCATTCCTCTATAATGTGATTGATTTACTACTTTGCCCTGTGCATCAGCATCTAACTTGGCAGAGGCACTCATGGGAGTGTCGTCTTCTTTGGATAGATCCATCCCAAATTTGTTGAGAATTTCTTTACAATATTTGGTTTGGGAGATAAAGATGCCATCCTTCTTTTGCTTTATCTGTAGGCCTAGGAAGAATGTTAATTCTCCCATCATAGACATTTCAAACTCTCCCTGCATTATCTTAGCAAAATCTTCACAGAGCTTTTCGTTAGTTGCACCAAAAATAATATCATCAACATAAATTTGAACAATGAGCATGTGATTATTTTTATGCATAATAAACAAGGTAGTATCTGATTTTCCTCTAGAGAATCCTTTATCAAGCAGAAAAGTACTAAGTCTCTCATACCAAGCTCTAGGTGCTTGTTTGAGACCATAAAGAGCCTTTTTAAGTTTGAAAACATGGTCAAGCTTAGACTTTTCTTCAAAACCAGGAGGTTGCTCTACATATACCTCTTCTTTAATATATCCATTAAGAAAAGAACTCTTAACATCCATTTGATAAAGTTTAATATTTTTGATGGATGCAAAAGTTAGAAGAATTCTTATTGCTTCAAGTCTTGCAACTGGAGCAAAAGTTTCTTCATAATCAATGCCTTCTTCTTGGTTATATCCTTTGGCAACTAATCTGGCTTTATTTTTGACAATTTGTCCAACTTCATCAAGTTTGTTTTTGAAAACCCATTTAGTAACAATAATTGGATGATTTCTTGGTCTAGGTACTTAATCCTAAACTTGATTTCTTTTGAATTGATTAAGTTCTTCCTGCATTGCAACTATCCAGTCACATTCAGCAAGAGCTTCATCAACGCAAGTTGGTTCAATTTGAGAAAGAAAGTAAGTAAATTATATTTCATTTTGTAGTTGCCTTCTGGTTTTAACTCCTTTTGATATTTCTCCAATAATCTATTCAGGAGGATGATTCTTAAGATGTCTTATGGAAGATTGAGGCTCATTAGCTTCATCTAGATCATCTTTAGTTTCATCTTGATCATTTTCAGTATTTTTTCCAGGATTTGCTATCGATGGCTGAGGTTCTATCGATAGAGACTGTTTTAAAAACTTTGAAAAATCTTCATCCTCATCAACAGATTGTTGTTTTTTTTGAGGTGTTTCATCAAATACTACATGCATAGACTCTTCAACAGTTTGATTTCTTTTATTATAAACTCTATATGCTTTGCTTCTATTTGATTAGCCTATGAATATGCCAATATCAGATTTAGGATCGAATTTACCTAGATTTACCTTTCCGTTGTTGTGAATGTAGCATTTTGATCTGAAAATTCTCAGGTGACTGATATTGGGCTTCCTTCCCTTGTAGAGCTCATATGGAGTCTTCTCTATCCCCTTTCTGATATAGGCTCTGTTTGAGATATAGCTAGCTGTGCTCATTGCATCTGCCCAAAATATTTGAGGCACTTGTTTCTCGTTTAGCATGCTTCTTGCCATTTCTGTGAGCACTCTGTTCTTTCTCTCTACAACACCATTTTGTTGAGGAGTACGAGAGGCAGAGAAGTTGTGTTCAATCCCATTTCATCACACAGCTCCATGAACTCTTTGTTCTCAAATTCTCCTCCATGATCAGTCCTGATTAATACAATCTTTATGCTTTTTTCGTTCTGCAATTTCTTAGCAAGCACACAAAAGGCATCAAAATTTTCATGTTTAGAGGAAAGAAACATAGTCCAAGTAAATCTTGAATAGTCATCCACAACTACAAGAGTGTATAGACTTCCACCTAGACTTTTCACTCTTGCTGGCCCAACTAAATCCATGTGGATTATTTCTAATGGCCTGCTTGTGGAGACTGCCTTCTTAATTTTAAAAGAGGACTTTGTTTGTTTACCTCTTTGGCAAGATTCACAGATTAAATCATGTTTAGTCCTAAAGCTAGGAATGCCTATAACTAGCTCTCTTTTGACTAGCTTATCAAGTTGAGTGAAGTTTACATGAGCTAGTCTTTTATGCCATAGCCAACATGTTTCATCATTTGAAATAAAACATTTTTCTTCAAGTTGTTGGCATAAATCTAAAGTGTATAAATTTCCATTTCTGTTTGCTTTTATCTTACACTTAAGATTAGACTTATTTATATCTAAATCATTTTTATCAACGATAAGACATTCATTAGAATAAAAAATTACCCAGTTACCATGATCTGTGCTTTGGCTAACACTCAGCAAGTTGTGGCAGAGACCATCTACTAGGTAAACATCCTTGACTGAACCAACTTCACCAACTCTAGTGATTTTTCCACTTTGGTTTCCACTAAAACTAACTTTGGCTCCATCCTTCATCACTAGATTGTTGATTTTTCCCTTGTCACCAGTCATATGCCTCGAGCATCCACTATCAATATACCATTTTCCTTTGTTGGATGCTTTAAGACACACCTGCACAAACTATACAGATTTAGGCACCCAAACTTTCTTGGGTCCTTTAAGGTTAGTCTTGTGCTCTAAGCTTGTAGGAACCTTAGGCACATGAGTTCCTTTAGGAACCCACTTATAAGAGCTACTAACTCCATATTTTCTGTGATTGCAAATAGATTGTGTATGGCATTTCTTGTTACAATAATTGCAAAAACTATACGGTGAAGAATTTTCAGAGGATTTTCTAAAATATTTCATATATGACTTCACCTTGGATTCAACCCATTTCTTTGAAAATTTTTGCTTAGGCTCATAACCAATACCAGTTCTGTCTCTAAAGACCTTTTGGCTATTTAAAATCACATTTAACGTCTCTGAGCCTTTCGTAAATTTTTCTAAAACATTTGAAAGCTTTTTTTTCCTTCAACAACTTTTCACAGTTAGAGCAATTTTCAGAATTTGAAGGAGTTGCTATTGATAGAGGCTCAGCTATCGAAGGCTCATTTCTGGGAGCTTGCGATAGCTCATCTTCTATCGCTAGTGAAGAAGAAACTTTTTGTGAAGAAGAATTTTTCTGAAGTTCCTTGTTTTCTTTTCTTAACCTGACAACTTCTTTAGCAAGTTTCATTAATTCAATGTGCATTTCATCATACAAGCTTTGAAGTTCAGAATAAGAAGGTTTAGAATCAGATGCCTCAGAGTCACTTTGCTCTTCTCGAGCAACTAGGCAGAGGTTGGCACACTCTTCGCTATCGCTACCTTCTTCATCAGAACTATTACCCCAGATGGATGACACATAAGCTTTCTTCTTTCCAAAAGTCTTCTTCTTTTTCTCCTTTTCCTTTAATCTTTAAAGACTTGGACACTCAGCTTTGAAGTGACCAGGCTTCTTGCATTCAAAGCATATAGGAGCTTTGTCCTTCTGAGAGTCCTTGAAGCTAGAACCACTTCTCTAGAATCTTCCTCTTCTTCTGAAGAACTTTTTAAACTTTCTAGCCATGAGAGCTATGTCCTCATCATCAAGATCTTCATCTTCATCATCATCATCATCAATTTCGTCTTTCTCAGATACAACAAGAGCAAGAGACTTCTTTTTGGAATTTCCTTGAGCTTCCCTTTGAGCTATCAAGGTTGGCTCATATTCTGCAAGGCTGCCAAACAGGGCTATGATAGACTTAGTTGATTCTCCTTGCATTTCTTGCATGGCAGTGACCTTCATGAGCCAGTCTCCTTTTAGAACTTTCAGGATCTTATTGACCTGCTCTTTCTCTGTAATTTTCCTTTCTAGAGCAGCAAGATTATTGATAAGATGAGTGAATCTGATCTCTAGGTCTCTTATCTTCTCTCCTTCAGTCATTTCGAACTTGTGGAACTCTTCAACTAGCATTTCAACACGTCTATCCTTTACTCCAGTGGTTCCCTCGTGAGCAATCTGCAGAGCTTCCCACATTTCTTTAGCAGTGTCCAAATGGCTCACTCTGAAGAACTCAGTTTGACTGAGAGCACTTTGGATCATGAGGACTGCTTTGCTGTTTAACCCTAGATTAGCAATATCCTCATCTGTAAATTCATCTTCAGCCTTTAGAATGCCCAAGGTGTCTTTAGGCATGATATCTCCTTCTTCAATGATCTTCCTGAGTTTGTACTCATTTGCTTTGATGTAGATCTTCATCTTTAATTTCCAGAAGGTGTAGTGCTTCCCATCAAAGCCAGGGGGTTTATTAATGGAACTTCCCTCAGGTAGAATATTTTCAAGTGATGCCATCATGATCTTTACTTCTCAGATTCGTTGGAATCAAACAGAGAAGACCTGCTCTGATACCAAATGTGAAAGGCAATCGCACAAGAGGGGGGTGAATTGTGCTTCCGAAAATTAAAACGTAATTAATGGAACACAATCTTTATACTGGTTCGGCCAACACTGCCTACGTCTAGTTCTCCAACTCCTCGTTGGGTTCCACTAACCACAGGTTTTACAACACAGGTTCACCTGTCAACCTTTACAGAGTTTTAGAATCCCTCTAAACACTCCCCCTTACTACCTGTAAGGTTACTACCCTGTTCTTAAAGCACCAATCTTTAGAACAACCTCAAACAGTGGAGGATTTCAATAATAAAGTTCACTTTAATGAACAGATTGTGATATCACTTAAGTACAAATAAAATCACTCAGAATAATAAATACACAGATCAGAGAGCAATGAATGTATTCGTGAATATTCTTTTTCTTTCGTCAGTTCTTCATAAATGCTCAAGTTCTGTATTTATATCTCTTCTCAGATTTGCCATTGCGTTCAAATTCATGAGGCCGTTTGAATATGGTCGTTGAGAGCTCATAGCCGTTGGCAATTAATGCAGTTTCTTCATCGAGGTTAACTTTCTGCTCTAGCTTCAACTGCTCTTGCGTAGGGTGACCTAAGAGAGATGTAGACTGAGCGTTCTGAGCATCTATACGAACTGTACTTGCATAGAGCTTTTTCAGTAGCGCTAGCATGTTTTTCTATCGCTAACTGCATAGAATAATTCCTGCACTTGAGCTGTTAGCTAAACAAGTATTCATGTAATGCACAACAGATGTTATCGCAAGCTTAGTCTATTAGCTCAATGTATCAGCCTATCAGATTGTCTAAGTTATCACAATGGGCATTCTCCTATCGATAGCTGGATGCATTATCGCTAGTTACTTGTTTGCTCATTAGCTAAAGGATACTTAGTTTGCTGAATATTCTAAGTTATTTCAGGTATCTTGTTATCGATAGCTAAATCTGTTATCGCTAGCAACTATGTTATCGCTGGTTAATTCATTTGCTCTCAGGCACTAACTATCTGAATGTCCATTATTTGAAGTACTTTGTTATCGATAGCTTAACCTGTTATCGCTAGCTGATTCCATTAGTTCAAAGACTTGGTTCATTTTTCTGCTAGTCTTTTTTCCTTTCATTTATTCATGTTATCAAAGAACTTCTAGCGATAGGATATTTCTTAGCGATAGTGAATGACTTAGCGATAGATATTAACTTTGTTATTTCTAAGTCTTCATTTGCTATGGCTCTTTATCTACTAGCGATAGGCTCTAGCTCTAGCGATACTGATCTGTTACCTATTAGATTTTATTTGTTTAATTCAAAGGTAACTTACACTTATTTTACTTATGTTATCTATGGGCCAGTCCTCATCAAAACTTAAGATTATAACATGTTTAAATGTTAGTTTTTATAACTATAAACATGAATATTTTTGTCATCTTAATTAAATTATATGATTTTTTAAAAAAAAAGGAGAACTTAGGAACCAGGTGTTTATATGAGCTTCTTATCATAAATTTTTTATAACTTCATATTGTTATATAATGCAATACATGGTGCTCTCAAATGAATGAGATAGTATATAAATATTTGGAAAATAGAAAGAATATAGAAGAGAGTTGATATTTTAAAGGATTAAGGTGCAGATTTGGTAACGAACTATAATGTTAGATACACCGAACAAAAAAATGAATTTCAAGTAGTAAATGGGGTAATGATGAATTAAAAAGGATGCTAATTTGGTAATGCCGTTAAACAAGCGTAAACACCATGAAAAATTTGGGAAGTAGGGCCCATAATTTCAGAGTAAATATTTAATGAAGCTTAGGCTGATATAGCGGCATTACCAAATTTGCAACCTTTTTAATTTATTATTACCCCATTTGCTACTCAAAATTCATTTTTCTGTCAAGTGCACATGGCGCAATACTTTGTCACCAAATTTGCATCTTTACCCTATTTTAAATAGGCGAGACGTGACTAAGTCCAAATGTCCAATAATGTATATTTTGGAAAATTTTGGAGATTAAGATTCTGAGTATGAGAGATGAATAGGAAGAAAGTGAGAATGGCAATCGCACAAGAGGGGGGGTGAATTGTGCTTCTGAAAATTAACAACTAATTAATGCAACACAATCTTTATACTGGTTCGGCCAACACTGCCTACGTCCAGTTCTCCAACTCCTCGTTGGGTTCCACTAACCACAGGTTTTACAACACAGGTTCACCTGTCAACCTTTACAGAGTTTTAGAATCCCTCTAAACACTCCCCCTTACTACCTGTAAGGTTACTACCCTGTTCTCAAAGCACCAATCTTTAGAATAACCTCAAACAGTGGAGGATTTCAATAATAATGTTCACTTAATGAACGGATTGTGATAATAACTTAAGTACAAATCAAATCACTAAGAACAATAAATACAAAGATCAGAGAGCAATGAATGTGTTCATAAATATTCTTTGTTTTTCGTCAATTCATCATAATTGCTCAAGTCTTATATTTATATCTGTTCTCAGATTTGCCATAGCGTTCAAATTCATGAGGCCGTTTGAATATGGTCGTTGGCAATTAATGCAGTTTCTTCACCGAGGTTAACTTTGTGCTCTAGCTTCAACTGCTCTTGCATAGGGTGACCTAAGAGAGATGTAGACTGAGCGTTCTGAGCATCTGTATGAACTGTACTTGCATAGCAGCTTTTTCAGTAGCGCTAGCATGTTTTGCTATCGCTAACTGCATAGAGTAATTCCTGCACTAGAGCTGTTAGCTAAACAAGTATTCATGTAATGCACAACAGATGTTATCGCTAGCTTAGTCTATTAGCTCAATGTATCAGCTTATCAGATTGACTAAGTTATCTCAATGAGTATTCTCCTATCGATAGCTAGATGCGTTATCGCTAGTGACCTTTTGTTATCGCAAGTTTGTTCAGCTATCTGATTAACTTATTTCCTCAAGTATTAGATATCGATAGCTAATCTTGTTATTGATAGCAGCTTATGATATCGCTAACTGATTCCACTAGCTCAAGGACTTGGTTCATTTTTCTGCTAGTTGTTCTTCCTTTCATTTATCCATGTTCTCAATGAACTTCTAGCGATAGGATATTTATTAGCGATAGAGATATTTATTCTAGTATTCTGCTAAGTTTCCATATGTTTATAGTTGAACCTTTCATTAGCGATAGTCTTTAGCTCTAGCGATAGTGATCTGTTACCTATCAGATTTTACTTGTTTAATTCAAAGGTAACTTGCACTCTATTTACTTATGTTTTCTATGGGGTCAGTCCTCATCAAAACTTAAGATTCTAACAGAAAGGGAACTGAGAAGCCAATGGAATGTAGATACGTAATTGGGTAGGGTCAAATAAGGCACATGCTAGCACTAGTCAATAGGAGTGTAATGGGAAGGGAATGAAAATATGTGGGTGGTAGTGTGTGGGAGGGGTTGCGTAATGCATGACAAAGTAGGTAGGAACTAGAAGGTAATTAGTACAAATTTATATATACTTTTCTATACGTTTTTTTTATTTTTATCAATAATTATGTATTTTCCTCCCAAATATTACAATTAATAATAAATGATTTGCTTTAAAAATGAGTAATGTCAATATAAAGTATTCCAATTTCCACGCTTCCACATAGTTGTTTGACCAAACAAATAAAAACAAGTGGATTAAGCGATTCTCTTATTTCAATGTCCATCTCCTTAAATTATGGAGTTGCATTTAAAATCATATATGTAAATATGAATTCAAAGTCTTAGTAGATGGTTCTTGGTAATATCTGAGGTTTTGTGTTAGTAACTCAAATCAAAATAGTTTGGTCAATATAATTTGAATTAATTATATTATGATCACATATACCAACTTAAAATCAGTAACAAGAACTTTTGTTAAAATCAATAGCATAACAGTCATTTCTTTATAGCATAATAACATTCTTGGAGCAAACATAAATTGGGGGCAAGAATTACTTACTGAAGAAAAATTCAGGATTTTTTAATCAGGTAATTCATATTTAAGCTTAACATGTTCAACAAACTTTTTTCACTAAGTAAAGAGATAACAAATCTAAATTTCAGTAAACTTAAAGTACTATCCAACCCACATTGTGGTTGCAGTGCAATGCTTGCATCTAAATTCAACCAACTGTAGTTTTAATAGAAAAACCATTCTATGCATCAAATTTCAATTACTTCTACCATATACGATCAGAAATCAGTCTTGTTTAAACAACCTAATGGCTAAATCAAACTTCCAATAAAAGAAATCATTAGAAAGTCAACAAGTCATTAAAAAATTGAGTCTGAAACTATACGATGTTAATTGGTCCAAATTCTTAAAGTGTCATAACCATAATTCAATGAGTTCCAATGCACAAACAAAAATGGAACTTAGAATTCTATTATTCCAAGTCAATGCATAAAAACAATTTCTGAATTTCTTATTCTCAAATAAATTTAAATACAACAATAATGTGGCAGGGATGTACAAGTTAGAGCAATAATATAAGCAGATTTTGAAGGTTAAAATACATGGCAACAATTACATCAATGGGAGGTGTAACTTCATAGCAGAATCATAAAACTTGATAGAAATGATATTTTAGCATGAATACCAATGCACATTTATCGCAAAAACTTCCAATTCTTACGCTAAACCAAGTAGTAACAGCAACTATTAATTACAAGTGTATGCACCAACTTAATTTAATCCAACGTTTAGAAGTTTAAGAACCAACATCAAATTATAGATACCTTTAAAGCCCTTCAATTAGTGTTTACCTACAAAGTTAAAATCATAAACTTCCAAACATAAACAGTAAAATCTAAAACTTGAAATTATATATTCAAAGCCAAATAACCATAGGCAACATCAAATCTCTTCATAAAATCTATAATCTTTAATTGTTCTTCCTTTTAATATGTGATTTCTCCCAAAAACCCCAACTTGATCAAAACTCTCAAATTTAAAACTACCTAAATTAGAGAAAGTAAGGGTAGAAGAAGATGAGGAAGACTTACTTAAGTAAAAGGGTTAAGAGTAAAAAATAAACATGTGATTTTGTCAAAAGTTCATCCAGTAACAAATGTTTTTTTTACCAAAAATACACATAAACTTTCAAATTAGATCAAAAGTCATGTTTACAGTTATATTCCAAAAGGAAGCGCTTAGTATTGGACGAACCTTTTTACAAAATCACATGTGTATTTTTTACCCTAATTTAACTGTAAATGTGACTTTTGATTCAATTTAAAAGTTCATTTGTATTTTTGGTCCCAAAAAAAACATTCGGTGCTGGATGAACTTTTGACAAAATTACATGTGTATTTTTGACCCTTAACCCTAAGTAAAAATAAAAAATTGATTGATACCTCTGGCCTCACCTTCCTCCATTCGCTGTCGAGCACTCTTCCTTTTGGACCATCTAAAAACGACCCAAATCAAATAAACTATGGGTATGAGAAGATGAAGAAGAGTTACCTAGGCGGAAATCAAAGATTGCATGATACCTTTAGCCTCACCTTCCTCCTTTTGCTGCCGGTCGCTCTTCCAACTGGACATTCGAAACTTGTTCTGGTTCTCTCTCCCTCTCCCCTTCCCTCTCTGTCTCTCCATCAGGGAGAATCGGGGCTGGTTTGTTTCTTTACAGTCACATCATGATTCAAGGGCAAAGGAGTTTTTTAACAATTAGATTTTATTGTTTTTAGGTGAAAGTGGCAATCGCACAAGAGGGGGGTGAATTGTGCTATTTAAAAATCTAGGAATAATTAAAACAATACAGACTTTATACTGGTTCGGCCAACCCTGCCTACTTCCAGTTCTCCAACACTCTGTTGGGTTCCACTAACCACAGGTTTTACGAGCACAGGTTCACCTGTCAACCTTTACAGAGTTTTAGAATCTCTCTAAACACTCCCCCTTACTACCTGTAAGGCAATATCCCTGTTATAAAGCACCAAGCTTTCAGAACAACCTCAAACAGTAGAGGATTTCAATAAATACGTTCACTTAATGAACTGATTTTGATAAACACTTAAGTACAGATAAAAATCTCTAAACAATTAATACAGAAAACAGAGAGCAATGAATGAACTTGTAAAAATTCTCGTTTTTTTTTCTTCTTTCAATAAATGCTCAAGTTCTGTATTTATATCTCTTCTCAGATTTTGCCTTAGTGTTTAATCTTCAAGAAGCCGTTTGAATTTAGTCATTGGGAGCTCATAGCCGTTGGCAATTAATGCAGCTTCTTCATCGGGCTTAACTTTCTGCTCTAGCTTCAACTACTTCTTGCGTAGGGTGAGCTAGGAGAGAGATAGACTCAGCATTCTGTGCATCTGTACAAATTGTACTTTCTGGCAGCTTTTTCAGTAGCGCTAGCTTGTTCTGCTATCGCTAACTTCATTGTGTGAGATCTGCACTTAAGCTGTTAGCTGAACAAATAATCATTTAATGCACAGAAGTTGCTATCGCAACCTTAGTCTATTAGCTCAATGAGATAGAGACAATTTATATATGGTAAATTGAAAACATTCTCTATCTATAGACAAGAGCATTATCGCTAATATATCCCTTGAGTTCAATGCTTAGATTTCTAGCAATATCATGCCAACAAACACTTTACTATCGATAGCTAATCCAATTATCGCTAGTTACTTGATTGCTTATTAGCTTTAAGGATACAGATACAAGTATTCAGAGGTATTTCAAGGTATCCTACCATTGATAGCTAAACTTGTTAGCGCTAGCAACAATGTTAGCTCATTAAACTCTTGCTCTCAGGCACTAGCTATCTGAATGATTATTATCTGAAGCACTTCTGTTATCGATAGTTTAACTTGTTATCGCTAGCTGATTTCAATAGTTCAAGGACTTGGTTTATTTTTCTGCTAGCTGAGTTATCAATGAGCTTCTAGCGATAGATTCTTTCTTTAGCGATAGTGAATGACTTAGCGATAGATATCAACTTTGTTATTTCTAAGTCTTCACTTGCTATGGCTCTGTCTATTAGCTATAGAGATTAACTTAGCGATAGAGATATTCATTCTTATTGTTATGCTAAGTTATCATTTTTCATTAGTGATGGATCTTTATTCTTGCAATGGTGATCTGTTACCTGTCAGATTTTACATGTTTAATTCAGAGGTAACTTACTCTTATTTACTTATGTTTTCTATGGGTCAGTCTTCATCAAAACTTAAGATTCTAACATTCTCCCCCTTTTTGATGATGGCAAAACATAAGTTAAAGATTTTCATTAAAGTACTTTCAAAGCATAATCGTTTATATCAGCATAAGCATATATCAGAACTTGAATAACAATAATACTTGTACAGAGCATCTGATATAGTTATATTCAGAACAAAGTACATTCTGCAGAAGGAAATGCTAAAACATAAGCTATCTATTAATGTATGATGCAGATGAGGGTTTCAGGAAATAGGCTTTTGATTCAACATGGATCTCGATCTCCGATCTCCCTTTTTGCTTTGCTTATACCATTTCTCCCCCTTTTTGTCATCATTTGTTGGAGAGAGATGATTTAGCCCACCAAACCTTGGACGAATAGTACCCCTGAACCGATATTAAAATCAGCAGAATAATCTTGGACAGGAGCCGCTTCGTCTTCCTCAAGTTGTTTGGTCTCCTCAGGCTCTCTGTAGAAGAACAAAGCCACCAAAACTTCAGCCCTGGCTAGGGTTTTTCCATGTGCGAGGAGGGCGCTTTGAGCTTTGAAGGATTTTTCTAAGAGGATTAAATCAGAGGAGACTCGCTTTTGACGCTGGATGCCGGATGAAATCATTTCTTTGGAGAATGACACAGCTTTCAGGGTTTTGGAACTCTTGCTAGCGGATTGAGATGAGGGTTTAGCGCTAGAGGTTTCCTTATCATCACTCATTTTTGGAATCTTAGCTCTGCCCATTTTCGGGGTTTAGGGTTTTGAGATAAGGGAGGCTCGATTTCTCAGAGAGATTTAAGGAGATGAAGAGACACTCAAGGTGAATAATGAATGCAAAATGCAAATGACTTGCTTTTATAGAGTTCAGATTTTACCATAAATAATATAATATTCGTTGACATTTCGCATTCTGAGACTTGTCAAGTGATTTGCTATCGCTAAGATGAGCAGCTATCGCTAGCAGGCATGATCCCACGCTGAGCAAGTGACTTGAGCTTTTCACTCACTCCTTCTAAGTGTTATCTATCGATAGCTGACTTTGCTATCGATAATTCTTTAGGCTAGCGATGGCAATCTTAGCTCAACCTTAGTTCTCGTTCTGCATATACTAGCGATAGTGGAACTTACTATCGATTGGTCAGTCCTGCAAAACGTAAGATTTGGCACTCCGATGCCTAAGTTAGCAATAATTCATATGAATAATCAATAGAACAAATTAAGAATTATAATAATATTCACAATTCATTTGGATTTACTATTCCTAGCTCTCTTCTGATATAAAGAAATTGATCAGGCTCAAGAGGCTTGGTGAATATATCAGCAAGTTGCAGGTGAGTTGATATAAATTCCACCTTGACATCCTTCTTCTGAATGTGATCTCTCAAGAAGTGATGTCTCACATCAATATGCATGGTTCTGGAATGTTGAACTGGATTTTTGGCCAAGCTTATTGTGCTGGTGTTGTCACAGAGAATGGGTACTTCCGAAAAATTCAAACCCAGATCTCTTAGATGCTGCCTAAGCTATAAGACTTGAGTACAACAACTTGCTGCTGCAATGTATTCTGCCTCTATGGATGAAAGAGAAACACAATTTTGCTTCTTGCTTGCCCAAGTGATTAAACAGTTACCAAGAAATTGACATTGACCACTTGTGCTTTTTCTATCTGATTTATAACCTGCATGGTCAGAGTCAGAATAGGCAAGAAGGTACTCTTGAGTTCCCTTGGGATACCACAGCCCAAGCTCTTGAGTCCCTTGCAAATAACGCAAAATCCTTTTTACATTTGTTAAATGAGATTCTTTAGGATTTGCTTGATATCTAGCGCACACCCCTACACTAAATTGGATGTCAGGTCTACTAGCAGTTAAATAAAGTAAAGAACCAATGATTCCTCTATAATGTGATTGATTTACTTTTTTGCCTGGAGCATCTGCATCTAACTTGGCAGAGGTACTCATGGGAGTGTCCCCTTCTTTGGATAGATCCATCCCAAATTTGTTGAGGATTTCTTTGCAATATTTGGTTTGGCATATGAAGATGCCATCCTTCTTTTGCTTTATTTGCAGACCAAGGAAGAATGTTAATTCTCCCATCATGGACATTTCAAATTCTCCCTGCATTGTCTTAGCAAAATCTTCACAAAGAGTTTCATTAGTTGCACCAAAAATAATGTCATCAACATAAATTTGAACTATAAGCATGTGATTATTTTTGTGCATGATAAATAATGTAGTATTTGATTTTCCTCTAGAAAATCCTTTTTCAAGCAGAAAAGTGCTAAGTCTCTCATACCAAGCTCTTGGTGCTTGTTTGAGACCATAAAGAGCCTTTTTAAGTTTGAAAACATGGTCAGGCTTAGACTTTTCTTCAAAACCAGGAGGTTGTTCTACATACACCTCTTCTTTAATATAGCCATTAAGAAAAGCACTCTTAACATCCATTTGATAAAGTTTAAAATTTTTTATGGATGCAAAAGCTAGAAGAATCCTTATTGCTTCAAGTCTTGCAACTGGAGCAAAAGTTTCTTCATAATCAATGCCTTCTTCTTGGTTATATCCTTTGGCAACTAATCTGACTTTATTTTTGACAATTTGTCCAACTTCATCAAGTTTGTTTTTGAAAACCCATTTAGTAACAATAATTGGATGATTTCTTGGTCTAGGTACTAAATCCTAAACTTGATTTCTTTTGAATTGATTAAGTTCTTCCTGCATTGCAACTATCCAGTCACATTCAGCAAGAGCTTCATCAATGCAAGTTGGTTCAATTTAAGAAAGAAAGCAAGAGAATTCCATTTCATTTTGAAGTTGCCTTCTTGTTTTAACTCCTTTTGAAATTTCTCCAATAATCTGTTCAGGAGGATAATTTTTAAGATGTCTAATGGAAGATTGAGGCTCGTTAGCTTCATCTTTGGATTTATCCTGATTATTTTCAGCATTGTTTTCAGGATTTGCTATCGATGGCTGAGGCGCTATCGATAGAGGCTGTTTTAAAAACTTTGAAAAATCTTCATCCTCATCAACAAATTGTTGTTTTTCTTGAGGAGTTTCATCAAATACTACATGTACAGATTCTTCAACAGTTTGAGTTCTTTTATTATAAACTCTATATGCTCTACTTCTATTTGAATACCCAATGAATATGCCAATATCAGATTTAGGATCGAATTTACCTAAATTTACCTTTCCATTGTTGTGGATGTAGCATTTTGATCCAAAAATCCTCAGGTGACTGATATTAGGCTTCCTTCCCTTGTAGAGCTCATATGGAGTCTTCTCCATCCCCTTTCTGATGTAGACTCTGTTAGAAATGTAGCAAGCTATACTCATAGCATCTGCCCAAAATATTTGAGGCACTTGTTTCTCGTCAGCATGCTTCTAGCCATTTCTATGAGCACTCTGTTCTTTCTCTCTACAACACCATTTTGTTGAGGAGTACAAGGGGCAGAGAAGTTGTGATCAATTCCATTCTCATCACACAGCTCCATGAACTCTTTGTTCTCAAATTCTCCTCCATAGTCAGTCCTGATTGCTATGATCTTTGTACCTTTCTCATTCTGCAATTTCTTAGCAAGCACACAAAAAGCATCAAAAGTTTCATGCTTAGAGGAAAGAAACATAGTCCAGGTAAATCTTGAGTAGTCATCCACAACTACAAGAGTGTATAGGCTTCCTCCTAGACTTTTCACTCTTGCTGTGAATTAGTTCCAATGGCCTACTAGTGGAGACTGTCTTCTTGATTTTAAAAGAGGACTTTGTTTGTTTACCTCTTTAACAGGATTCACAAATTAAATCATGCTTTGATTTAAAACTGGGGATTCCTATGACTAACTCCCAATCATCAAAACTTAAGATTCTAACATTAGGTCCCTTGGGACTTGCTAATAAAATGGATATTTTAAGGGACTTGGAGTAGTAAAGTCTCCTGATTGGGACTATCGTGCAATTTTCCCATTAAAATACCATAATATTCCTGGCAAGAGAGTTCAATGGCGGAAACTTCATTATGTATTTATAAGATAGAACTCAATGCAATCCATTGGAAGTCAACCACTACAAAAAATAGGATATTAGTGACGGAATTTCTGTCACTAATCCCGTCACAAACCCATTAGAGACGGATTAGTGACGGAAATTTTTCCGTCTACAAAAACCCCGTCACTAATTTCCATTTGTGACGGAATACAAAATTCCGTCGTAAACCTGTGACGGATTAGTGACGGAGTACCCGTCGCAAATTTGTAACGGAATTTCCGTCACTAATTGCAAATCCGTCACTAAAAGGTTGGATAACTTAACATGTATTTGAGATGGATTAGTGACGGACATTCCGTCACTAATTATTGGAATAAGCTATTTTGTCACAAGTTAGTGACGGAAATATCTGTCACACTAATTATTGGAATAAGCTATTTTGTTACAGATTAGTGACGGAAAATCTCTATTTTGTGGAAAATTTTTGACGAAAAAATGTGACACTTTTCGTCACAAATCCGTCACAACATTGTGATAGAATTTCAGTCACTAATCTGTTTCTAGTTTTTCATTTCTTTCAAATCTCAATTTTCACTGCTTTTTTTTTTGTAAAAATTATATGCAATGCTATCCAAATGACTAAAAATAAAATTAAACGAAATACATATAATAATACTTTGAAGCCAAAATATAGGAGTCCATTGGTATGAATAACCAATCTATCATCCATCAAATTACCTACAAAATAAAACTAAAATACTGAATTTAAAATGTATCAAACAAGCCACAAAAGTCATAATATAGTCAACCAATCTAGCAACTATTCAGGATATGCCATCATTAGTTTCAATGTTTGAATCGTTAACATTACCACACTTGGCCTTGTAATTTTCTGTTGTCCATATTCTCTCCAATTCATCCATCACATAAGGGGGAATCCAATTAGGCCTAATTTCTTTTTTAAACAGGTCTTGTCTAACATTATGCATTGTATGCCTTAATACTTCTTAACCCTTTGAATTCCAGCTTTTCTTAATACCAACATCATATTATGGAAACCACTTAAATTCTTTCTGCGTAAAGTAGAAGATAAAAATATCAAAACTGAGATAAAATCTCACCCATAATACAAATATAATAAATTACAATGAATATAAATGTGATAAAGGTATACCACCCATTCCTTAAACCACATTTCCTTCACTTGAGGAGGTGTAGCTTTCCATGTATAACATGCATGTTCAAATTTTCCTTGAATAACAGGAAGAATAGCTTGTACAGTTTGAACAGAAGGACAAAACCTAATAATGGTTTCACATAAACCAATATAAATGTTAGACTATCTTTAATCTTCTAAATAAAAAGATCAAAATAAAGTAACCCTCTACTTACGATTGATTCTCAGGATATATCCATGTTTGACCATCTAAGGGATCACAACCCCATGCTCTTGAAGTATCAAGTAGACCATGTGGACGAGGGGGATGTGAACATTCTGTTTCAGGTGATGGGATAGATGAAGTCGTTGGAGATGATGTAGGAATAGATGGTAAAGTTATTGGAGGTATAGTTGATGGTTCTCCCACATCAAGAGTAGGTGTAGGTATAGATGATGTAATAGGTGTAGATGATGGAATAGGTGTAGGTGTAGATAACGGAACCCTTGATGGTATAGAGGATGGTTCTCCCCTATTAAGACCTAATAAGGCTTTATTCTTAGTAGGATGCGGTAGCATCTGCATAACATGTGGTTAGAAATAAATAGTATATAAATCATAACAAAATTGAATCTAAATCAAAACTAACAAATAAATGCATACCAAGTTAAACTCAAAACTAAAGATTTCTTAATTAAAGCTGAACAACATTAAAATTCAAAATCAATCATTACAAATGGTACAATATAAAGCAAGAACCAAACAATATTTCAAGTACTATAATCATTTAAACTTTGCTGCTGAATTAACACATTAGCTTTGCTCAAAAAGTCCACTAATTGTGTGAATCCTATTCTTCACAAAATAAAGCCATGTGATATGCTTCTCTGCATGTAAAATAGAGATGAAGTTTTAAGAATGATTAAGATAAATCCATGTCTTATAAATTAAGAAATATCATATTTTAATCTTTGGTCAAACACAACACACCTATTTTGTGACTACTATCAGTATTAACTGTTGAAAACAATTATTTCAGCAAGAGATTATCTTCCACCATGAACTTCTTTAAAGTCTGATTGTAAAAGCTTATGACAACATTGGATAAAAGATAAGAAGTTCCTGTCCAGATAAAACATAAGATTATGCATATCAGAAAGCTCTTCTCATTAGCCAAGTAGAAAGCATACAAATGAACAGTGATATAAAGCTAAAATCTTAAGAATATGATCAATTTGTTTTATGAAAAAGCAGGAAGGAGTAGGCAATGTACTTTAACGTTTAATGACTCAAGGAAAGGGAGATACAAGTTTTAATTTAAAAGAAAAAAAGGAAACAGGACCTGATTAAAAAGAGAGGAAGGGATGTCTAAATCCAACCAACTATAGAAAAAGACAAGTGCTTAGTAGTCTTCAGAATAAATGGACAAGTGTTGTATTTTTATTTTTAAATTATAAGTGTGATATCAACAAAGAAATCGTAGACTAGAGACTAATAAGTGCAAGCAATCCAGGAAGCACAGCTAAAAAAGAAAAACACAAAATACAACATATATATCAAAACCACCTAGGAAATAGATACCCAGAATGCGAACAGAGGATTAAAGTCTAAGTTGTGGAGAGTGGAGATTGCAACCAAAAACTAGGTTAACCAAATCGGTATCAATTAGAATAAATACCCAGTAAATGAAGCAGAGACAATACCCAGTAAATGAAGTAGAGCCTCACTTGTTTCTTCTTTGTAGCTTCAAGCTGGAAGAAGATTTGTATGTTGCTATGTTCAGGAATATAAGTGATTAAAATGCGCAGGTAAAAAATAGATGAGCAATTCCCATCAATAATCAAGTTAATAATCTCTTAAGTATCAAACAGTGATCAATACTAGAAGCTATTTAATGTTAGTCTCTTCAGTAGAAACCAAGAAATTTCGATACAATCAGCCCATCAAATTTTGAAAGCCGTCAGTCAGTAAATAGAGTTGAAAATGCAACAACAATCAAATTAAAAAAAACCAGAAAGCAGAAATAGAAGCAGCAGCAGCTAACATCGATTTTCCACAACAAAACAGAGAAGGGGAAAAACAAAGCAGAAAAAAAAGCATGTGGTGGTGCGCAATGTGTGGAATACCTTGGCAATTTTCTGATACATATTGGCACTAATATGAACTGAATCGATTACTGTGATGTTCAGAAATTGTGGAGAAGCAAACAATACATTGTGATGTTCAGAAATTGTGGAAAGAAAAGAAACAATGAGGTGGTGGCGTCGATTTAGAAAAATGAAAGCATCATACCTGGTAGAGAAATTATTCGACAGCTTTTTGCATGAACAATGAAGGAAAAGGAAGATGTGATGGTGATGATTCTCGTTGTAGCAGAAGGCAGAGGAAAAGGAAGAGGTTTAGGGCTTTTTGCGTGAACAAGATGCGTGAAAAAGCGTGCACAGAGTATGTATTTGGAGCCAAAACAAAATGCTTCAGTTTTGATAAAAATATTTGGAGCCAAAATTTTTATTTAGGAGGGATTTATGGAAGGCTAATACTAAATACTTTAAGTGCTTTAAGGTGATGGGTAATTTCTTAAAAATCTCTAGAAAAAACTAGTTTTAGAAAATTAGATACACATGAAACCTTTATTTTATTATCAATAATTATTAAAGTGATGGAATTTGTGACAAAAATAACTCTGTCACAAATCTAGATTTTCTAATTTATGGCAACATGTTTGTGACGGAATAGAGACGAAATTTAGCTATTTATAATTTTTCGTCGTTAATTTCTGTTCAAATATTGGAATTATTTGTCGCTAAAATTAGTGACGGAATTTAAAACACGTTTGTGACGGAATTGGGACAAACTTTATGACGGAAGTTTGTGATGAAAATTAGCGATGAATTTGTGATAGCTTTGTGACGGAACGTTGTCACGGAATGACTTCCATCATAATCCGTCAATAATTTTTTTTTTGTGACGGAAATTAGTGACGGAACAATTCTGTCATAAATTTCAGACACAAATCCGTCTCTGATTCCGTCACTAACATTTGTGATGGAATTTCTGACGCATTACACGTGGATTAGTGACTGATATTTTTCCGTCTCTAATTTTCGTCACTAATATCCTGGTTTTTTTGTAGTGAACCATGTGGAAATATTATTTTAAAATAATTTTTTTTTCATGCTATCAATAATCTGATTCAATTGATATTACAAATATTATTGTTTGATATGAATATATTACTATGGCAAGTCAACCATGTGGACATATTATTGACGAAATATAATGTTGCCATTTTTGTATTATGGGACATTACTAATCGAGCAATTCCATTCTTTGATATAAATTCAACATAAAGAAACGAGGTGGGAAGGAAAACATTACATAGAGTTCATGATGTCCTTAATCTACTCTGCATTATTTACCTTAATAATACAGAAGCTCCATACATTTCAATACTTTCATGTAACAATGCTTATTAATTTTGACAAATTAAGATATCTTTATTTCATGAACTATATATTTCATTATAAATGTACTAAATACTAAACTTATCGTATGCAACCCTTACTATTATGCTATGGGGTCGTTGAAGATGGAATGTCATTAAAGGTTGTTGACCAAATAACAGCTAAAAGACTAAAACATTTGAAACAGAATAGAAAAATTAGGAAGCAAAGGAGGAATAGCTATAAGGAAGTTCAATTTTGTAAGGCAAAGGGGCAACTGTCATTGATTTTTACACTTATACAGATGACAAAAATCCAAATTCCAGTGACCCCTAATGCACAACATGTTTATAACTAATACTGCAAAAATTATTATCATATAAATGTAAATGAAATTTATCATCTATGTTTATTGAATGAATACTTTCTAAAAAAGAACGTCTCTAGCCAATGCTAATAAAATTCTAAATATTGAAATGAAATTGAGTAAAGTCATTCAAAAGAACCTCCTACCAAAAATGAGGACCAATCTTTTTGCTTTCAATAAAGTGATAAACACACAAAAAAGCTGCACAACACTACCAACACATATAAATTCAACCGGGTCTCTATGAGCATTTGCATTTAAAAGACCAAATTGCTTTGATCAATTTTGATTACACACTAAGGCATTTGATGTCAGTTGGATCACAATGTCCTGACAACTCTAACTGATTTATATGCACATATTTTTCTTTTTATTTTTTGTATATAAAAATTTGTATGAGTTGTGTTTTGGGATTCACCGCTGTTAAGAATCACTTTGGTCTCAAAGAGCACTTATTAAAGTGCTAACAAATCTCCAAACAACAAGGCCTTTCGATCAATAGTGAGATATGATATCTTGACTTTGTGGGTTATGAGTTAGTCCTTACCAACTGGAGCAACTTTTATTGGCTACTCAAATATTTTGGTTGAAATGAAAATTAACACTTTTGTTATCGATTGACTTCTTTTAGAAGGTAGAAGAATTCAACTATAGAGTTCACATGTTTGAGCTGGTAGTAGTTTGTGTCCAACTTACATATAGGACATGCCATATGGCCCTTCATAATATATCCAGAAAGATTGTCATATGCGGGAAAGTCATTTATTGTGGTAAATAGCATAGCTTGCAACTTGAATGTCTCCTGCCTGTACGCATCAAACACATCGACGCCTTTCTCCTACAACATCTTCAAGTCCTCAATCAAAGGTGCAAGATAGACATCGATATCGTTCCCAGGCTGTTTCGGCCCAGAAATCATCATGGACATCATCACATATTTGTGTTTCGTGCACATCCAAGGAGGCAGGTTGTAAATGACCAGCAAAACTGGCCAAGCACTATGTGTGCTACTGAGACTCCCGAAAGGATTGAATTCATCCGCACACAGTCTGAGACGAAGGTTCCTCGGCTCACCACCAAATTCAGGAAACATGGAATCAATCTACTTCCATTGAGGAGAATCAGCAGGGTACCAGAGATATCATCCATCGGAGATTCTCTCATCACAATGCTATCTAGTTTCTTTGCTTCTGCCTCATTTGCAAACAAGCGTTTAAACCGTGGCACAATTGGAAGGTACGACATTACCTTCAAAGGCGCCCCTTTCTTTGATCCATCATCATCACCAACGGCATCCTTCCTCGGCTTATACCTCAAAGTATTACATTTTGGACACTCTTTCAGGCCTTTATACTCATTCCTATACAACACGCAATCATTAGGACAAGCGTGTATCTTCTTATACTCCACCGCCATCTTGCTTAGAACTTTTTTAGTCTCATACATATGCTTCGGAAGCACATTGCTAGCTAGGAACATATCACTCAAAGCTTCAAGCAACTGTGAGAAACCCGCGTCCGCCCACCCATTTTCTGTCTTTATTTTCAACAATTTCAGAATGCCGGTCAACCGAGTATACTTAGTATAGCTCTAGAACAACGGTGTCTCTGCATCACTTAGCAACTTGTCAAACTCATCTACCACAGAAAATGACTTCGCCCCAATGTCATTGATCATCTTGCCCATTCCATCATCACAAACATAATCCACCGCTGCTTCTACATTTTGTGATGTGCACCCATGTACGGTACTTCCCAATTCCTCATGCCAAAGCCACTTCTTATAACGGAGATTGATCCCATCACAAAGAAGGTGATCATTTATATCATCAACACTTTTACAATAAGCATTTGCACACTTCACACAAGGGCAACGATACATGCCATTCTTATTAGGCACGTTTCTTTTGTTAAATTCAATAAATTCTTCCACCCCCATTTGATACTCTTTAGTGGTTCTCAATGCATGCATCCAACTACGATCCATTCTATTAAACCTATGCCATATGTCCAACAAATTAGTCAAGTTTAGCTCACAACCTTATGGGCATGCCATACACTTTACTTCACTTCATGCAAATTTCTTAAAAATTTTGGTAGAGTTTCCCCTTGTAAATGTGACATCCAAAAATTACATTTACTATCCAATTTCAGTCTAGTAAATATAAAAGCATACCATTACTAATTTAACACCAATAAGTAATTACAAAACCTATAACTTCACCCTAATTTGATGGAAATTAAACATTGCTTTACAATTAGTAAATTAAATATACACTGATGGATGGACGAATGGCTTTGAGTAAAAATACTAAATACAATTGATCTAATCAATTACTATGAAGCGGAACAGAAAATCAGGAAGTAGATGTTAAAAACATGATAATTCTTTAACAGAGCATCTTTAAGTTATCTATATGAAGAATATGATAAATTGATAAAGTAATTGTACAAAGTATGATAAACTACTGGCATTGAAGTAATTGATAAATTGATAAGTAATTGTACAAAGCATGAAGAATATGATAAAGTAATTGATAAATTGAACAGAGCGTTTAAACTACTGGCATTGAAGTAAGGCACAAGAACAATGAAATGAGAACATGATTCAAACTAAAAGTAGCCAAGAATGGAATTCCAAACAAAAAAAATTACAGTCATAAGAGCAATAACAGACCCACTATGCAAATTCTGAGCAAGATCAATAAAAAAGGAGTAAATTTTGCATAGATCTCGCACCTAATATGAGCGCTGGGGGGAGAACTGAGAGCTTCTTCAACAACGAAGCTGCAGATAGTGATGCTGAGGGAGAGAGTTAAGGCTGAGAGATGGGGAGAGAGTTGAGGCTGAGAGATGGGGAGAGAGCTGAGAGCTAGGTTTTTTTTCCTTCTTCTTCAATGACGAATGGGGGAAGAGCTGAGAGCTGGGGTTTTTTTATTCTTCTTCAATGACGAAGCTGCAGATGGCGAAGCTGAGAGAGAGAGCTGAGGGTTCAAATGTTTTTCGGGAGAGATGAGCTGAGAGCGCCGCGCTAGTAACGAAATTTTTTGGGGGGAGGGTGGTGAAGACGATGTCTGAGAGCTGGATGGGATATATGGGGTTTTGAATTTTTTTTTTGGGTAACAACGTCACACAGCTACTAATAAGTGAAACGATGTCACATATTAGAATATATGTGACGTGGTTTCCTTCAAAATGACGTCACATATGTTACTGTGTGACGTCGTTTTGAGAGAATATAAATTTTAACAACAACAAAAAGAATATATACAAGTTTTAACTTCAAAATTTTGCGATAAATATTTTTGATGATAACCAACGTATAAATTTTTTTTTAAAAATCTCTCAAGTAAGTAAATCAAAGATTGACTTTTTGTCTGGACTTAATTAACAGAACATACTTAGATATTACCTTTTTTTGGAATTCAAGATATAATGCTCGCCTATAGTTGACTTTTTTTTAAAATATTAAAAATCTAATTTAAATATTAAGATGTTAAGAAAGCCAAATAAGATTCTTCTAAACTAATTTGTTTTATTTTTGCTCTAGACTAATTTATTTGACTTATAAACTTATACTATGTAATATTATTAAACGTATGTTATGTTGATGCGATATAGTAAGATGAGTTTTCAACTTCAAATGATCATTTGCAAATTCCAAGTGGACCAATCACAAAAGCAACGCGCAAGAGAATTAAGGAAGCATTGAATGGGCTAGTGCAAGAGACATGGACAAAGCAAATGGCAATTGGTTCAATAAATGTGAACAAAAGAGCTAGCTGTTTTCCACTCATCCTCTTCCCTCATTCTAATTTGATGGTATCCAGATTTCAAATCAATTTTAGAAAACACAATAGAACCATGTAATTTATCTAGCATATCATCTAACCAGACTTATTAAGGTTTGACTAACCTTGTGGCGTCTTCCTACACTTCGGGTTCTTATCCTTTCATGTTCAAGGGGTTCAAGTGGATCGTTTCAATCCTCTGTATAGCTGTCTTGGGGTAAGTGTATCTCAAATTGGTGTTGGGTTCTTGGGGTGTTTAAGTACCTCATTTAGCAATATTATAATTAAACATATATTAAGTTTAAATATCTAATTGAGTTTCTTTAATTTTTTTTTAAAAAGTAAATCATAGTCTTATATTCCAACTGATTCATATTATAAAAGGTAGTTAGCAATTTTATACAAACCAATGAAAAATAGTAGAAAAATTTATTTTGGGTAAACTTAATGCTTTTTATATACAAAATTTACCCATATACTACACCTTTTATTATACACACTTTCTCTTTTCTCTCTTCTCTTATTCCTTACATAATGTGGGAAAAAAATTAAAATTCCAATCATCCGAGGGAGTATTTAAAAAAAAGAAAAAAGAAAAACTGATCCAGGAAGTACCCTATAACCAGCCAATTCCCAAATTGAATTAGAATCTAGCCAAGGATTTGGGCTGTGGGGGCCCAAAACAAAAGGTCAGACTTTGGACTTGATTCAATAAAATCCATGAAAGGGAAGCACAAATGCACAAAAATCTCAAATCCCTAATTGCAAATTGCAATCTGCAAGGTGCTTGTCCTCCGAAGCATCATGAAGCGGCCGGTAATGGATAGCGACGAGCTGTATCTTCCACAAGAAATCATCAGAAACATACTCAAGAGACTTCCGGTAAAATCCCTGATTCGATTTCAATGTGTTTGTAAACATTGGAAAAATCTCATAAAAAGCCCAGCTTTCATCGCCGAACACCTTCAACATTCTAGTTGTCAAAACCCTTCTCTTATTCTCGATTGTAGTAGACTTGTTCTTCCTCCACGCTTGTGCCAGGGCTGGTGCTTGCGCTTGCTGGATTGTGATTTGCAAGTTCGTGAAGTTCCTAAAGCGCCTTTGATCGATTCCTTGGTGAGCCCTAGAATCGTTGGTTCCTGTAATGGCCTTCTTCTTGTTGAAATGAATCAGAATTATAAATTACCTCACCTTTTATTGTGGAATCCTGCGACTACAGCAGTTGGACATGTTCCTATATCTACGATGGGTTGTTTTGACTTTTGTTATTGCAGGACAGGATTCGGGTTCAGTCCAATTGTTAACGATTACGTGATAGTAAGAACTTATGCTGATGTCAGTGATTCGGTGATTCGAGTGGAAGTGTTTTCTTTCAGTAGAGGGTCGTGGAAGAGAATGGGTTTTGCGAACTTAAAGGGAGTGAAACTTGATTATGAAACTGTTTCGGCCGGTGGGGCCATATTTTGGACTGGAGTAAAGTTAGGTGCAGAGGAAGGGGGTGAAGATGATGTTGGGGTGATAGTTTCATTTGATATAGTAAAGGAAGTGTTTACATTGATACCAATGCCGAATTTTGACTATGATACAGAACTAATGCTTGCTGTTTATGAGAACAAACCTGCCATACTTTATGACAATTATGAAAATGGTTATTTGATTGATTTGTGGGTGTTAAATGAGGGTTCATGTGCATCTGGGAAGACATGGAGCTGGACTAAAAGATATACTGGCAACCCCTTTCCAGGCTCATCGTGTGCATTGACTATGTGGAGGAATGAAATTGTCGGCAAAGATTGTCTTGAAATTGTTTTGTATTCGATGAATCTCACAACTAATGAAGTAAAGAGGCTTGTTATTCCCTTTGATGGCATTCCCTGTCGTGGCAGAGTTAATGGTTCTTGCAATTATGTGGAAAGTCTTGTATCAGTTGGCAACAACTACAATGAGGAATCTTGATCTTAAATCCAAATTGTTACATTGCTAAGTTATGCATAGTTGAATTTCTTTTGTTGGAATTGAATCTATAAATTTTAGATTATTCTATACCTATATTGTTTGAATGCAGATATTTAACAGCATATGTGCCTATTATTTGGGACTTGTTGTCCTTTAAGATGCCAAGTGTTTGTTTTTATGATAAAAAATATAGCACTGGTTCATTATGTTACGTGATATTGAAAGGCCAAAAAAGTAATCAATGATTTTGTTTCACTCTCTTCGTTGCTTTAAATTAAAAGTTCTTTCTTTGGAACATTCACTGTTTACTCTGCTTCTCCCATATTCGTCTTCTGCAGCCACAATTGATGGGAGGTATCTAGTTATGGGTTTTGTTCTGCATTCCATATTTTTGCTTTCTTCTATTTTGGACTAATGAATTTACTTTCCCTTTTGCATCGGTTGAGTTCAACTTTTCCCCTCTGGTATTACATTTTGATATTTTAAACTTGTTTTAGAAGTGGAACCTTCCATTGGAAGTGATATTGGTAGCTTTATCTGTTAGATTTTGATTTCATCATGTCACAATGTGGTTTGAAACTGCTTTGTTCTGCAGTGTATTTAGTTTATTACACCTTTCTACCATATCAAGTTGTTTAATTTTCTTTAAAAAGCAGATGTATGTGATTGTGCATTATAAGTGCTGGTCGAGGGATGATCTGGGACTCTTCCATGTAACATATTGGTGTTATATTGCCTTGGTTCTATACCCTTTGAGAGAAGGGACAAAACTAAGCGAAGCTAAATTGAGTTTGTTGCCATTTGATTTCATTTGTAGTTGAGAAATGAATTGAATTGGTTTGTGTAAGCATTTTTCCACCTTACTAGGAGGTGGTGTGTGCACTTTGGAAAATTGGGAATTAGAACCAATGTTTGTTTAGTGTTTTCTGTTTAGATTTCACCATGCAAATTCTCTCAATGTTTTTTTATCTCATGTTTTTCCTTGTCATACTTAAAAACCCTTAAGCATATGATTGAATTTGGGTTGGGATTAAAATCTATTCTATTGATTTTTCTTGAAAATGTTGATGCTGTTATTTGATGAGAATATGGGAGACATTTCAGCAGATGAATCAGTAGAAGCATGTTGCTTTCAAATTTCGTTTTTTACTTGGCATGTCAGTATCAGCTAGCTCAAACGAGTATAAATCAATAGAAACAAGTCTGTCTTATCATATGTTATAAAGTATCCATCGTAGTTTGGGAGAGAAAAATTTTAATTCATGAGTTATCAATCTATTTTTTGTGGAACATGAGTTATTTATTTTATAATATGAATTTTCTTTTTACTAGATCTCAAAAGTTGCATGATTAACAGTGAAAAATCCGAATTCTGCCAGGTTTAGGCTCCTTGCTAATTATATATGCTTATGAAGCAATGTCATGTAGAGATTTGCAAAATTCTAAATACTCCCTTAAGTCCTTGATGTAGGAGTTAGGTAGCTGTTTGCACAGATTAATGAAATTTGCTAAATTAATTATTTGCAAAAAGGGTTAATACAACTTTTTGGTCTTTAAACTTTCACTCAATTTTGGTTTTGGTCCATAAATTTTCAAATCGGTGGTTTTAGTCCCTGAACTTTTGGTCAATTTTGGTTTTAGTCCATAAACTTTAGATTTGTGGTTTTGGTCCTTGAACTTTGTGTTATTTGTAACCATTGGTTCCTTATTTTTTTAAGTTCAAGGACCAATGATCAAAATTGATTAAAGCACGAAGATACAGACCAAGAAACAGAAAGACAGTTTTTTTTAAGTTCAATTTTGGTTTTCTACGTTCATAACTGGATGAAGTACATTTTTTTTGGCCAAAAGGATGATTTCATTAATATGAAACCCAATATACATACACTAGAATAGAGCACGAAGATACAGACAAGAAACAGAAAGACAGACAAGAAACAGAAAGACTGCTGACACCTAACCAATGCAGGCTGATAGTGAAGAGACCAAGCTTCCAATCCATCATGATCAAGGGATAAAGCAATAGAGAGTGGTTGTCTAAATAAGCGCTTTCTTGAGCCCACCCTCCTTAATGTAAATGCTACAAAACATAAGCAGCTCCACAATCACCTCCTAGAAAGTGAAGAAACCTCTGAAGCTTGAGAACAAACTCCAGAAGAAAAGAGATCATGATAAAACAAAGCCAGCACCCAACATAAACAAAATTAACCCATAAGGGAAGGCAAGACCATAACCAGCAAAACACCCACATAAAGACTTTCATAACTAAGACGCAAATTCTACTCCTAACATCTAATAAGGGCGACCAAGACTCTAAATGCACTATCATAGGCCCCCCAAACCCAGGCAGTGCCCCATCTTAAGCCTCATGGTGATTTGGTGGCTGTAGGTCAGCCACAAAACTTCAGATAAGGGTCCCCTATAAGCTTCATCTCAAACAAACCTGAAACCAAACCCTTCCACATCATCATTTCGTCATCTTTCGCAATCCTTAAGAACAGAGCTTCCGCCATTTTCAGATCTCTAGCCTCCATTTTCACCATATAGGCCCCCTTGCAAACTTGAGATCCACCCATATCTGCACTGCCAAGCTGATTAGATTGAGGAGTCTTCCTCTGCTGACAGATCGAGATCCCCAAATAATGAAACTTCTCTTTTCCTTCCCAGGACCTTCGATTCAACTCTCCAAAAAGCCATCCTCCATTCCGTCCTCCGCCTTCGCTGATCATCTTCCACCATCCACGAGACGAAATCCCAGTCCACGAGCAATACAAACCCTTAGCCGCCTGATGACTCCCCATATTTAATAGATTTTTAGAAATATTTGATTGTATTTGGGGAGTCATCGATTCAAAAATTGAGATATTTTGTTGTGATTTAAAAAGATATCAAATTGATACATTATTTGGGAATTTCTTTTAAATACCTTCTTTTGAATTAAAATAGGAAAGTACAATAAAAAAAATAAGTTTCACTTTTATTGTGATAATTATTATCATCATCATTAGAGTTGATTTAGATTGCTTTGTTTCTTTTTTGGCATCCAATCATCAATCAATAACCATGATTGTGCAATGATAAAAAAACAAGAAAGGAAATAGGAAGCTGTACCCTGTACGTTTTGAGAGAGGCAATAGGAGACCTAATTGAAGCTTCACACCCAAGCTGAATCACATATATTATATATACCCCGGATTCATTCACGCACATGGGGCACGCCGCACACAAAATAGAAAAAAAAAAATAACGGAGGTGCCGCCGCTGTAGCTTGATATGGTGAAATCAGTTTTGTGGAGAAATCATCATCATCCAATGGGAGAAAAAGAAAAGGAGAGTTGCTATTATTCAATCATCTTCTTGAAGAATTAATTGTGGTCTTTCTTTCTATTTTTTTATGATTTGGAATCTGAATTCTTATTTGTTGGGATGATTTTGATGGAACCCATGTATGGCTATTTTTTTTTTTACAATCTAGGGTACTATAAATTTGTTTGTGACTTAAAGATTTTTCCCACTTATTAGTTATGCTTAATTTTAATTCAGTTTATTTAATTTTATTTTTAATTGCTATTGTTTAGTGATTGACCATTTTACTATTTCTACGGCCCATACATTTGCGGAGTTTAATTAAAATTTTGGCAGCATCACCGCCATCACCTACCTTCTCTCAGTGGAGAAGCTCGACTGAAGACTCCACTCCAACACAAACCCTAGGAGAAAGCCTAGACCTCACATACACAGAGGTGCGACTATTTCTCATTTAACTGGATGAAGTTAATTATCATATATTTCTTTCTGCTTGAATGGAAACATCATTGTTTCTTATTATGAAAACCATTGGATATTTGTGATCTCTATGACTATGATGAATTGATACCAAAATTCTATGTACACTGTAAGATGCAGATGTATTTTTCTCAAGTATTTTTGAATGTTTGCTTTATCTTATACTCCCTCTGTCCAAATAAAAATGAATTTTTCCCATTTTCCCCCAATTTATTTCATATATTACGTTGTCTTTCATCTTCTTATCATTTTTATGTCTCCCATTTATCCACTCATTAATTAGGGCACTCTTAGAAAGAAGAGCGTATTTCTAAATTCTTACAAATTTTTACTTTCTAATTTTAACCTTTTTCAAAATACCGCAATTTGGTTATTATGAGTTTATGACCTTGGGAACAAATAGAGTATTATCTATTCCTAGTACCGCGAATAATTTTTCATTCTAATGCTTGGAGATATATGAAAGTTAATGCAATGTAATTTGTGATAATAAGATCTGAATAGTGTAAAATTAAGGGTAAAGGGTAAAAAATGACCATATACTTTTACCCAATGTGCATCTGACACCTTTTACTCTTTTTAGACTCAAAAGTGTCCATGAACTCTTTAAAATGGATCAAAAATGTCAATTCCGTCAAAGGGGGTAAACATCCGTTAATTTTTGTTTCAGTGGGTCCCATGCTATATGTTTATATTAATATTTTAATAAAAAAAGTCAGTTCCTCTCTCCTCTAACAGTCAAACCTCCCACCTCAACTCTCTCTCTCCTCATGGGTCACCAACGTCAGCACCACCCTCTCCAAGCACTCTACCTCCAATCCCACCACCTCCTCCGACCAATCTCGCTTCCACTCCGCCGCCATCCCCGCCGCCATATTCTCCACCATGGACCCCACCCCAAACGCTCCCAACAACCACATCAATGAAGATGACGATGACGAGGACGACGAAGATGAGGCCGAGTCCCGCAATTCGTATGGTCATGAGCATCAGAGGTAAAGAAACGGCGACCAACGCTTGTAGAAAACAAGTGACCAGGACAAAAAACTTGTTACTCCAGCTAGTAAGGACCATATTCTTGATTCTTTTAATAAATTTTAATCGAAGTTGTGACGAGACTACTAGCAACGGCTGCGTGTCGGCATTAAAGAGCCAGCCATTGTCGTCCTTTTACAGTTAAGGAGCCTCACTGATGATAAAGCTCTCAGTGTCGTAGCCCCAAAAGATAAAGTCATTATTATTTAATTTATTATTCCTTCTTCCTTCTTGTTTACTGTAAAAAAAATGTTTCAGAGCTTCTTCTTCTGCTACTGCTAGCTGGCCAGCTCCTACGCTTTGTTAGTTATTCTGCTCCTCACCGTCCTATCGTATCACTCTCACCTCACCTCCCCCACAATCATATCGCCCTCATCTTCGTCGTCCTCGTCATCGTCATCTTCATTGATGTGGTTGTTGGGAGCGTTTGGGGTGGGGTCCATGGTGGAGAATATGGCGGCGGAGTGGAAGCGAGACTGGTCGGAGGAGGTGGTGGGATTGGAGGTAGAGTGCTTGGAGAGGGTGGTGCTGACGTTGGTGACCCATGAGAAGAGAGAGAGTTGAGGTGGGAGGTTTGACTGTTAGAGGAGAGAGGAACTGACTTTTTTTATTAAAATATTAATATAAACATATAGCATGGGACCCACTGAAACAAAAATTAACGGATGTTTACCCCATTTGACGGAATTGACATTTTTGATCCATTTTAAAGAGTTCATGGACACTTTTGAGTCTAAAAAGAGTAAAAGGTGTCAGATGCACATTGGGTAAAAGTATATGGTCATTTTTGACCCTTTACCCTAAAATTAAAATCTCAAAATTTAGTTACCTTATTTTTCAAGCGCGATTTAAGTTTTTTTTAGTTGCACATTCGATTATTAATAAGAAATTGAGCATTCAACAAATAAATATTTAGACAGTTTTGAAAAATTGTTTTCAAGTCTATTTCTAAAAACATAAAATTTATTTGAATAATTATACTGAAGATTATATTCTAAAAAAAATAAATTAAAACCAATGGCTAAAGCTTCCATAAGAATCCGAATCTTCACCTTGAGAAAGAACCATCGCACTAAAAACTTGATTCCGTAATAAAAGAAAAAAAAAACCTTGTTCCCAGTTTCTTCATGCAAAATTCACGGATTGATTGGGAAATACCAAGAAATCTGGATTGATCCATGAGGAGATGAATCTCAAATCTATCTTCATGTTAGAAAGGCCGACGTCAACCTGGAAATGTCGGTTGCTCTTTCAAACCTCTCATCTCACTCTTATAAAATCAGTTGTTTTAGTAGCCAACTTACATGTTTACCCTGTAATAAGGAATTAACCTCAGATTCCCCCTAAAACAATATGAAATTTCACTCACTACTACGAAATACCCTTTTAACATCCCTAATTAATATCTGATAATTATAAAGCAGATGTTGAAAAAAAGGCGGTGACAATTTTGTAATTAAATAGAATGCTCTGAAAGAAACGACATCCCTAATTAAATAAATTAGAGATGTCATAAGTTACGACATCCCCCATTTAAAATAAGTGATGCCGTTTCTAGGAAACAACATCTCCCATTTAAAATGAGAGATGTCGTTTCCAGGAAACAACATCCCCCATCAAACATGAGTGATGTTAATTGTGAGAAACAACATCACCTATTTTAACGAGAGATGTCATTTGTTTTTTTTTCTCATTTCATTTCCCACTTTCCTCCCTCTCAAAACCCGCGCTTCCCCACTCCCTCTTCCACCGTTCCAGTCCCCAATGAAGCCCTAGTATGCCGCTCCACTTCGCCGCTACCCGCTCTCCTCCGTCAAGTTCTAGGCTCCAGTCCGCCGCTCCACATTGGCATGCAACCTACCCAGTATTGAACGATAGATCTTGGTGAGCTCTGCTTGAGAGCTGTTTCCACCTAAGAGTTGAAGTTGTGGTTCTGATTCGGTGTCCTCAAAGGAGTCTTCTTCTTCTTCTTTTGACTCCGATGTGGATGGTTTGTTAGGATTCTTTTCCACTTTCTCTGCCTCCATTGCTTAATCGATGATATGGGAGCTTGTGGAAAATGCAAATCTGGGAAGCTGGCTTTAACTACAATGCACTTTCTCTAGCGCTGGCTCTGTATGCTTCTTTTTTCCAATCGCTTTTTGTTTTTGAAGTAGATCTATATATTTCTTTTCACGATCCGTAGTGTTTCCTCTTGATTCAAGATTGAAAATGTTTTCTATCTTTGATCCTGTGAAAACAATTGGGACTGTTCCGTTGAGTTTGCTCTTTGTTTTGATTTCGTTTTTTATTTCAATGGGGAAGAACTTGTCTTATGCGTTTGTAATTGTAATGACCCACAAAAATAATAATAACAAGTTAACAACAATCGGTTAATTAATTTGTTAATATATCATTTTATTGTATCTTGCCAATAAATAGTAGTTGCTGCTTGGCGGTGCTAGAGGTTCCTAAGGATGCATTTGGTACCAAGTTTTAATTCTAACTTTGTTGATAGGAGATTTTTATTTTGTCTAAATTGCAAATTACATCAACGTTTTTTTAAAAAAGAAAAAGATGAAATAGGCATCAATTATCTAGATTTTTCGAGAGAGAGGGAGAAGAGTTGTGAAATGGAGATCTTTAAAAAAAAACCCAACCTCCATTTTCTCGGCTACAATAATAATCCTCCTTTGATTCTCCATTTGGGGGGGGGGGGGCTTCACTCTCATCTTTCTCCCTCTGTTCAATTGATTTTTCTTTCTTTCTTTCTATTTGTGTTATCCTGAAGCTGGGTGAGCAACTTGTTCCCTTTTCTTTCCTTTCCCTTGCTGGCCATGCTCTGTAAGAGGTGTTCAAGCTTGTTTTACTATGTGGGTGCTTTGTTTCTTTGGTATGCAATTCAGACGTGGGGGATCATTTTCTTCCACTGTTATGGTGCTGTTGAGGTGCGTATTTTTGGGGGGTTTCTTTCCTCTGCCATCTTCAATTAAAAATATTGGTATGTCTGAAATAAAAAGTTCCCTCCTTTCTTGAACTTATGACTACCGTGAGTTTATGGTTCTGCACTTTGATTTTATTCTTGAAGCGTGTAAAATAGAGTGCACATATGGTGTTTGATAAGTTGTTTGAGAGGAGATTTAAAATTTTAATGTTACAACTATCTTAGACAAAGCCATGGAATTGAGGAAACTTTGAGAAAACTATTTCTACTAATGGGATTGGTATGATTGGATACTATTAATTGTGACTTAAACCTTGATTATCATGAGGAGGTTAATAAACTATTTGGTATGTGAAATTTTGAGTTATTGTGACAACCAAGTGTGATGGAGATGTTCTTTTGATGAGTTAATCTTGAGTACCTAGCTAGTTGTTCATTGAAATGTTTGAATGGAAGGAGACTTAATTTGATATGTGGTTCTATAATATTTTATGGTGAAGAAGAAATTATTTGTGTGTATTTGAATTGAAAGGGGCAGGAATCTTGATTGAATAAGTTCTTGAAGAAGGAATATTGGGAAATCCCAATGATTTAGTTTGTTGTTAGTGTTTGGGTGGTATGTAAAGTTCTTGTGAAATGCTGAATGAAAGAACTTAAATGGAATTGACAAGACGTGAAAGTGGCATTGACTAGAATTTCTAGTATAGATGTTATATAATCATAAAGTAGAAATTGGAAAAGACTTGTATTTATCAAAGTGATGTAGGAAGCTGGAGGCTTGTTGGTTAAATGAAATTTTGTTAGAATGATCTTATGATATCGTCGACATTGAATAGAGTAGATAATTAATAAGGATTTTTATGGAACATATGTCAATTGATTTATCATGCTTATGCAAGTAGTCCTTGTTCACATGCAGGTTGATATAATGTTAGATTAAACATGTTGTCTTCACTATGAGCCAAGGATCTTTGAATTTTTTTGCCTCCTGCCACAATTTCGTCTCTAAAATTCATGACATTACAAAAGTCTCTCACTTATTTGTACGTTAATTTCCTTTTCTTATTCGCTCTGTTTTTTAATTGTGTTTTTTTGTTTTATTCAGTTCTCTTATATTCCTTTTCTTGAATTGCTTTACTAAATTTTATTATACATTGAGACAGGCTTTATTAATTTTTAATGTTTTATGGTTCATTTGTTGGGGTTTAGCTTTACTGGTTGGGTGGTTCATAAATCATAATGAATCTGTGAGGAAAGAAAAGTTCAGGAAAATGCATTCTCATCGAAGAAGTTCAGCTTTTTAGCTTTTAACTTTTTGCTTTATTTTTTGTGCCTTACAACTGTTGCTTTTTTTTTTTCAGAGAGTAGCCGCAGATATAGAAAAGAGCTTGGGCAAGATCAAGAGGAAAGTAGCTTCTGGTTCTGGTAGGACTTTGCTTCAGGGGCCACATCTCAAGGGATCTGAAACTGTAATTCGATTCCCTCTTTATTTTTGCTTTGATTGCCCTTGTCTTGCTCTACTTGTGTTATTTTGATGCATTTTTTGCTGGATCTTGATGAGTTCATAATGTGGGTTTGTTTGACTTAATTAGTGTTCTTAGATGTGGTTGCAATTCATATGCATCGCATCCCAGAGTATAGTTTCACCCATTTGGTGAATTATCATTGAGTTTTATCTCATTGAGTTTTATCTTTGATTAGTTAGTTAGTTAGTTATTTAGGTTTATACGTATTAAACTTGTGCTGAATAATGTATTAATTCTATTGATTTAGGTATCTGTCTCTGTATGAGTATATATGTGTAATTGTGATCTGTAAAATGCAGATGGACATCAAAACAAATAAATAAAACTGAAAAAAGAGAAAAGTTTCGACATCTCTCATTAAGAAAAAAAGTGATGTCAAAAAGAAGAAACGACATCACTTGTTAACAAGTGATGTCGATAAACAGAAACAACATCACCTATTATATAATAGGTGATGTTGTTTCTGTTTATCAACATCACTTGTTAACATAACCTATTATATAATAGGGGGTGTTGTTTTTCTGACGGCAGAAACAACATCTCTAATTTTCTTAGCGTGTGATGTTGTTAGTCCCTAACAATGTCTTAAGAGGGCTCTTTCTAGGACTATTGACATCTCTTAATTGGTATAATATGAGATGTTGAAAGTCTGACATTTAACATCCATTATTTAAAGTGATGTTAAAAAGTCGACTTTTCAACATCACTAAGATTGACATCGCCTACAGAACGGATGTTAAAACCCTTTAATAACGGATGTTAAAACCCTTTTCTGCAGTAGTGACTGCACCCCAAGGGGCCAAAATGAAATTAAATGTTTTACTAAAAGACCAAAATGTCCTTATTGAAAGTGAGGAATTTCAGAGAGAAATCATGCTCTTATTGATATGTGAATTATGTGAATGGGTAGAAGAGATACAATATATAGAGGACAAGGAGGGAGATGGAAAAGGAAATTATAATCAGCTTACAATCATGAAATTAATGCATAAAAATCTGATCCAATAAATGGAAACAATAATCAAGGAATAATTCTTCCTAATCATGTAATAATGACTCAGATTCTAATACTCCCCCTCAAGCTAGAGAATAGATGTCGATCATTCCCAGCTTGCTTCAAAATCCTTCAAACTTCACTCTCGCAAGTGGCTTTGTCATCATATCTGCAATCTGTTCAAAGGATCGAATATATGACAATCTCATGATCCCAGCTTCTACTTTCTCCTTGATGAAGTGTTTGTCGATCTCAACATGTTTAGTTTGATCATGATAAACCGGATTCCTAGTCATCTCAATGCTGGCCTTGTTGTCATGTCACACCATAGTTGAAGTGATCCCTCAAATGGGATTCTCACCTTACTCAGTAATCTGATGATCCAGATTCCTTCACATATACCAAGGGCCACAGCTCTCAGTTCCGCTTCGGCACTGCTTCTAGATACAACCGTTTGTTTCTTGCTCCTCCACGTAACCAAGTTTCCCCAGAGATATGTGCAAGAACCTGTTGTTGACCTTTTGTTCTCTAGATCTCTTGCATGGCTATCATCAGTATAATTCTCCATATTCCTAACTGTGCCTTTTTTAAAGAAGATACCTCGACTTGGATTTAGCTTCAGGTAGCCTAGGATTCTGGTCACTACCTTCATATGATCCTCTTCAGGTTGGTGCATAAATTGACTTACTATTCCAACTGCATAACTAATATCTGGACGGTGTGAGTCAAGTATATCAATTTTCTGACAAGTCTTTTGTATCTCTCCGCATCAACTAGAACCCAATCCTCTTTGACCTTAAGTTGCATTTTTCATCCATTGGTGTTGCCTCCAATTTTGCTCCTAGCATGCCGGTATCATGTAACAAGTCCAGAGTGTACTTGCGTTGAGACACATTGATGCCTTTCTTGGTTCTGGCTATCTCCATGCCAAGGAAGTATCTCATTTGTCCAAGATCTTTCACTTGGAATTCTTTTGCTAAAGCCCCTTCCAACTGAGCTATCGAGCCTTCATCATTTCCTGTAATAACAATGTCATCAACATAAACAATGAAGATCGCCATTTTGTCGCCATTATGTTTAGTGAATAAGGTGTGATATGCTTGTCCCCGATTGTAATCCATCTTCTTCACTGCCTTAGTGAACCTATCAAACCAAGCTCTTGGAGACTGTTTCAAGCCATAAAATGACTTATTTAGTCTGCATGCAGAGTTGTTGAGAGCTTTGACACCATATAGAATCTCCATATACACTTCTTCTTCTAAGTCTCCATTCAAAAATGAATTTTTAACATCTAATTGATGTAAGGACCAATCCAAGTTAGCTGCAATTGAGAGTAATATCTTGATGGTGTTGAATTTGGCAACCGGAGCAAATGTCTCCTCGTAATCAACTCCGTATGTTTGAGTGTACCCTTTTGCAACCAATATGGCCTTATACTTGTTAATGCTTCCATCGAGATTGAACTTCAAGTTGAATATCCACCTGCATCCAATTGCTTTCTTTCCTCTTGGAAGAGTAGTGATCTCCCATGTCTTGTTGTCTTTGAGGGCCCTCAATTCTTCTTCTGTAGCTACCTTCCAATATGGATCAGCCATGGCTTCTTAGAAGGTGTTTAGAACTTTCATCTGAGCAGTGTTAACCACAAAACTCTGCATCTTTACAGACAAGTTACCATAAGAAACAAATTGCTGAATAGGATGCTGAGTACAAGTTCGTACCCCCTTCCGAAGAGCAATAGGCCAGCCTATCTCTTAAGGATCTATTCCTGAGTTAGAGTCATGGTTACCCCTTGGAGAGAGAGGAACTCTACTATCAGTGTCTTTATCACTTGATTGCAACTCCTTCTCATGTCGTTGTCGTTCATCAACCACCCTTGTATTGATTTCAGCATTGGTTTCCCATAAAGGTTGAGAATTGGGTTCAGTTTCATCATTATCAGGGCTGGTTGGGTTGACTGGGGTTTCTGGGATACTTTGTGTGACTGGTTCTGGAATTTCATGAGGAATCTCTAGGCTGGTTTCAAATATGGGACTCACAATTAGCCATTCTGTACTACTATTCTCCATCTAAATGGGTATATTGGGATAGTTGGCTTCATTTTCATAAAACACTTTATCTTTTGAAATAATGGTTCTTCGTGTTGTTGGACAATAGTATTTGTATCCCTTTTGACTTGGAGAATATCCTAGGAATATACATTTGTCTGCTCGAGGACCAAGTTTTCCCTCAGTATGCTTGTGGACAAACACAACATATCCAAAGATCTTTTAAGGAAGGGAATGGATAAGAGGAGAGTTGGGATAGGTTTCAAGGAGTTTTTGGAGAGGAGTGGAGAAATTAAGGACTTTGGATGGCATACGATTGATAAGATAGGCAGCAGTTAGGTTGGCATCACCCCAAAATATATTAGGAACATTTCGTTCCATCATGATGGCTTTAGTTACTTCAAGAAGATGTCTATTCTTCCTTTCCGCCACTCCTTTTTGCTGTGGGGTGTATACACAAGAGGTTTGGTAATGGATACCTTGTTGGGCAAGAAATGCTTTTAGAGAACCACTCAAGTATTCCTTAGCATTGTCACTCCTTAAAACTTTGATAGAGGTGTGAAATTGATTTTTCAAAAAGGAGAAGAAATTTTGGAAAATTTGGCTGAATTCGGATTTTTCTTTCATTAGGTAAACCAAAGTAGCTCTAGTGTGATCATCAATGAATGTTACGAACCATTTGGCATTGGTGTGGGTTTTGATTTAGCTGGGCCCCAAGTGTCACTATGGATCATTGTGAATGGTGCGGTAGGCTTATAAGATCTTAGGGTAGGAGGATCATTTATGTTTTGCAAACTGACAAGTTTCACAAGAAAAAGAAGGTATGGAATTTTTATTGAATAAACAGGGAAACACATGCTTCATATAATTAAAACTAGGGTGGCTTAACCTATGATGCCACTGTTAGACTAATGAGTTTTAATGATAACTAAACATAACTTAGGCATAAAGAAAGGTTTGACATAGATTAAGAATAACTTAGAAATAATCTGAAAAAAAATGCTAAGTATTTCCCAATCAATCAGGATCAGATTATCAGTTAAGAACCTAAGGTATTGATAGATCAGAGTCATATCAGAGGTAGATTGGAATGAATAGAAGTATAAAACTTAGATGCCTAATCGATTAGGGTTCCCCTATAATTGATCACAGAAGTAAAAATAAACTAAGTAATCTCAGTGTGATCGATCAGAGAAATAGAAGTAACTTAGTATGATCGAACTGTATCACCCAATCGGTCAGACCTCCCCTGTGATCGATCAGAAAGCTCAAAGTATAATTCAAGTCTAATCTAAGCTTAATCAATCAGAGAGAAGTGAGTAATCGATCAGAGGAGCATAATCGATCAGAGATTAGTGAGTAATCGATCAGGAAAATACGAGTAACCCAAGTATAATCTGAATGTAATCAATTATATAAGCTTAATCGATCAGGGATCCCTGTGATCAATCAAGCGAGATATTTTCTAACTTATGTTTAAGTAACGTAGGCTGTGATCGACGAATGATCGATGTCTGATCGATCAGATGACAGAGACAGTAATCGATGAGAGACCAACAATCGATGTGGCGATAAGTTTTGATTCAAAATCAATGGTTAGCCTATTTTAAGCTTTCAAGTACAGAAAGTGTGTAGGCCCACTTTGGGAAGTTATTGTTAGGCACACAAAACTGACATTAGAGCTGGTTGACACAACAACTACTTTCTGCGATGAATGAAGAGAGAGGAACTAAAGCAAACAGAGTATAAACGAGTTGATGCTACCCACATAACACTATCTTAACACTACATCAGATTAATCATCTCTCACCAAAGATCAATCAACGGCTATAAACGGTCACCAACGGTCATATTACCTGAATCACCTATAAAAGCATTTGGTGAAAAAGTTGGTGGTAGAACATTGATTGCTTACATTGATTACTCTTGTTAGTTATACTTACTGCATTCAATACTCACCAAACTCTTAGAGAAATCATTCATTGATTATCATACTTCAGTGTGTATCACAATCTGTTCATAGAGTGAACAAGTTCTCTGTAATCTCATTTCAAGTGAGGATTACTCTTAAAATAGTAGGATCTTAAGAGTAGGGTGTAATCTTACAAGTTGTAAGGAGGAGCGATCAGTGAGAGAGAGTTCTTGCTGTGTGATCACTTGTAAAGATATTCAAGAGCCTGGTTGAATCTTAAACTATTAGTGGAACCCAACTGGAAGGTTGGAGAACTGGACTGATTGTACCATATTTTTATAAACTTTTCATGGTTAAAATCATTGGATTTTTGCATGTTCTTGGGGCAATTTTACCTAATAAGTCTAATTTTTGACTTTTGCACACTTTGTTGGAATTTGTACTAACCAAGGGCAATTTAGGCATAATTAGCATGCTTTATTGTTTAGTCCATTTTCGAGAACATTTTGATGCTACCTTAGGTCCATTTTATGTGTAGATCATGGAAGGAACACACCCAATGGAAAGGCCAAGTTGCAGAGAACACTGTTGGACGGAAACAGAGCATAAAAGGGAGCTGAAACAGAGGCAGATTTGATGTCTGCAAGTTCATAGCCCCAAAACATCCAGAATTGACATGAGCTTGCCCTGAGGTTACCACGGCGAGCCCACGACGAGCGGGACGCATCAGCAACGCGCTGTCACGAGTTTTAGGGTTCCTAGTATGTTATAAATAGTTCCTAACCCCCGAAAATCACTTCTCCAAGCCTCTAAACATGAAAATACCTCAGTTCTCCTAGGGTTCCATCATCTTCCTCATTCCCACTCAAATCTTCACTATTTCCACTAATCTTCACTTCCATTTTGTTGAAATTCTGCACTACCTTTCTTCTTCCTTCCATTCTCTCCTCATTTCACCTTTTTCTCTTCTCCATTTTCGTCCAACCATGGAGTCAGCTATTGGGGGAGTGCTTGAGCTCGAAATTTCATCAATGAGAGGCTAGAATCTTGGTTCTTTGGTGGTGTGAAGGTGGCTTGAGCTTCAATGGGCGAAATAGGGGAGTTGTTTGTTTTCTCATGCTCTTTTCCTCATGTATTGAGTTTTGCGGTTGCATTTTTCTTTGTATATTTGGATTTGAGGCATGATTTCCTTTTCTAGTTGCTTATGAATTAGAACACTTATGTTGGATATTGGGTTATGTTAATTGAATGATATGTATGTTTAAATTTCCTATTGGATTTATGAATGCTATATTATTTTTAGTGGTTGCTAGATTGTGTAGCTTAATTTGTCCAATTGAATGCTGTGGTTGCACATTCTTGAGAGGAATCGATTTTCAAAACCTAAGTTCCAACACACACCAAGTGGAGCTTAACACTAACCCTAAGTAATAGCTATGAAAGTGGTTGCTTGATTAGTTATTAATTAGGGCTATTGGACCCCTAGTGGTTGCTTGGGGATTCTTCAATTAGACTTGTTGAATCTTTAACTCCAATATCAATTTAATGAAGCGTGAGAGCCACCGTAACACTACCAAAGCCCATTTTACAAATTTCCCCTAATCCAAACTCTTTTCACTCATTAATAAAAAATTACCAAAAACAAGTCTTTAAATTTTTACTACTTTTAGTAAATGAATTTTCAAACCAAAACCCCTATACCTTTTATTGTTTTAATTGCATTTAGCTAGTTTAGGTAGGTTAAAAGACTCCTCAAGTGAAACGACCTGGGGTTGCAACCTATATTGCAATCCTTGGATTAAATCTTGATTTTAACCCCCAAGGCGCATTAGGCAAAGGTAAAATCAATGACGCTGTTGTCGGGGAGTCATTTTTGACTCCCTAGGTTAGCTAAGTGTCAATTGAAACTATTGACTAGGGGTAGGAGTCGTTAGGATTAAATTTAGGACATTTGCATTCTTAGGTTATAGTTTACAATTACTTGTTTTGCATAGCATCAAGTTTGACAAGAAAATACCAAAAATATTGCTTGCCCTTTGTTCTTGCTTGAGTTGAGATACTTGCTTAGGTGTATTGCTAGACTTTCTTGCACCTACTTGTGAATACTTGACTTGCCATACTTCCACACTTCATCCCTTACTTTACCATACACATTTCATACTCATACTTTACAACACACTTCACACATATCATACACACTTTCACACCATACTCACTTGCATTTCATTCATCCATTTTTCCTTGAATTTGTGCAAGTGCATCTTTGTTGAGCCTTAGTCTACACTTGTTGTCTACACCTTGTGTATGACTCGAGGGAACCCTAGAGCCAATAGCTTTACCTTGAATACCCAGAAATTGAGAGACAACTTACTAGGTTGAGAAAGACAAAAAGAGAGGGAACCTCAGTTATGTCCTTGATAGTTGAACACCCATCCTCTTGTGAGTCAAGCATTGAGAGTGACCCAGAAACTGAGAGTGATACTAGAGACATGGAGAGAGATCACCATATTCCTGAAGTCCAAGTAGATCCAAATCTAAGTGGTAATGGGGGAGGACAAGTGTTTAATGATGTTGAGTAACCTAGAAGAAGAACCATTAGGGAAGCCACCACAACCCATTCATGAATGCATTCCCCACTATGAACACTAATTATGAAATTAAAGGCTTATTGATACAATCCTTACCTAAGTTTTATGGTTTTCAGGAAGATGAGCCACATTATCACTTGGATGAGATCTTCATACATTGCAACACCATGAAATCAGTGAGAGCACAAGTGGAGAGTGTTCCACCTTACTCTAGAAGGCAAGGCTAAGCAATGGTATATGAGTTTGCCTACTTTCAATCTGGATGCCCTCGCCTCTTAGGGCAACTTGAGGCAAGCCTTTCTAGAAAAGTTCTACCCAGCCACTAGAACATCTGCAAGAAGGAAAGAGATCAATTCCATCACTCAAGAGCCCGATGAATCTCTTTTTGATTATTGGTCGAGATTCCAGGACCTTTTGAAGAAATTCCCTCATCACCAAATCCCTGATGAACAATTAGCCCATACCTTCTATGATGGGTTGAGGGAAAGAGACCAAGATAAGTTGGATGCGGCCGCCGGAGGCTTATTCATTGACTACACACCTGAAGAGGCATGGCCTCTAGTTCGTAAGCTCGCTTTGGCTAAAGAAAAACATGGTTTAAGAAGGTTAACCCACAGTGTTCAAAGGGTTGATTCTACTTCTCTTCACATCCCTCAATTGGATAGGTTTGAGGCCGAATTCAAAGCAATCCACTCTAGATTGGACAAGATCTCCGGTCCATCTTCCCCACAAGGTCTAATTGGTAATGAGTTGGTGGGTCCATCTTGTGATTATTGTGCATCCCCTATGCACCTCTCAAGTGATTGCCCTTCTAAGCCGGAAGAATGTAATGCAATGTTCTAACCAAGGCAAGGAAACAATCCGAGATGGGATCCTTATTCCAATACATACAATGAGGGGTGGAGACACAACCCCAAATTTAGTTGGCGCTAAGATGGCAATCCCCCAAGGCAATTCCAAGGGGAGTCCTCCCAATAGGAGGAATTAAACAAGTCTATCACTATGGGATTCCGCCATGTGGAAGGTCTCATTGACTCTAGGGCGAATGAAACGAAGCAATGTGTGGAGTCAAGGTTTGAGAAGGTAGACAACCGTATGAGCTAATGGGAGACCAAGAGTGCTAACTTGGAGGATTATATCATGAAGCTTTCAAACACTTTCAATGAACTTCAAGCCAAGGCAAGTGGCCCAACTCCATCCAATACGGTCATCAACACCAAGTCTTTGAATGCAGTTACTTTAAGAAGTGGGGAATCGCTAAATCCCATCCCACTCAAGAAGAAGGTTCACTTTCCAAGTAGTGAAGAGGAGGATGATGACGAGCCAGGGGATGAGGAGATTGAAGTGGAAAGCCCTACTTGGAGCCCACCATTGAGCCCAATGAAGTTTGCGCAATCTGAGAGTGCTGGGGAAAAGGAACTTAAAGAAAGGAGGGCATTGACTAAAAAGGAGAAAGTAGTGGAGAATCCTAAGGCATAACTTCAAGAAAAGAAGAAGCACAACAAGCAATTGAGCATCAATGAAAAAGAAGAGTGTAGCACACAAGATACCTTGGATAAACCTTCGGCCAAGGAGGTAACTATCTCTCAACTCCCTTTTCCTCAAGCTTACTTTAAAAGCAAAAAGAAACATGATAAGGTTGTTGAAAATGAAATGCTTGAACTTTTTAGCAAATTGCATGTGAATGTGCCTTTCTTTCAACTTGTGAAATCTATGCCTAGTTATTGTAAATTCTTGAAAGAGTTGTGCATCAATAAAAGGAAGTTTAGACCAAATGAGAGGATTTAATTGAATCCTAGTGTGTCAGCTTTGTTCAAGCCTCAGTTGTTAGTCAAGTGCAAAGACCTTGGATCATTTATGATCCCTTGCACGATAGGGAACTTGACGGTGACTAATGCATTGTTGGATTTAGGAGCGGCCATAAATGTGATGCCTAGTGCGATTTTCACTTCTTTAGGCATTACCGATTTGAAAAAGACAAGTGTTAGTTTACAATTGGCCGATCGCACACTCCGTTATCCACAAGGTATTCTTGAGGATATACTTGTTAAGGTTAAAGACTTAGTTTTTCCCACCGATTTCTATGTTCTTGACACCGTTAGCTAGCCAAGTAAATCGACTATCATTCTTGGTAGGCATTTCATGCGGACCGCTAGATCAGTAATTGATATGAAAAATGGTTTGATAACAATGGAGGTGGGAGAACAAAAGATTAGCTTTAACATGTATGAAGCAATGCGACATCCCCATTAGGACTATTCTCTTCTAGATGTGAGTATGATTGACATTGCTGTGGAAGATGCCATTAAGGAGCATGAATTAAGCTTGCATTCATATGATTACACATCTGATCTTGAAGCTTATGACTCTTATTTTTCTACCCTACCTTCTATTCATTCTTTTTCCTCCTTACGTGATGATGTGTATGACCTTGACTCTCATGTAGTTGATTGTCTACTTTCTGTCCCTTTAGATTTTTTTTTGATTGATAATGATAGTGCTAATCTTGATATGAGCTCCACTAACCTTTCTCTGATGAGTGATGAGATTCCTTTGGAAGATGGTAGTTTTCTCAATGTTGCAGGTCATAAGTTGGTTGAAAAATGTGAATTTGAGGTTGGAAACCAAGAGTTGGCCGATTTGAGCTTAAAGGGTATAGCCCTCACCCCAACCAAAGCCACTCCATAATTGACCTTCTTTGGACCGGATCACCTTGTGGTAAAAGGGCCATCTTCTAAACCCTCTTCCCTTGATTCTCATCCTAGACCTAGGATTTCTTCCCACACACTTAGATATTTGAATGATCTTGTTGCAAGTTGTGATGTAGGTGTTGTGGATGACATTTCCCCAAGGCAAGTCGCTGCGATGGATCAACCAAGTGTTGATTCGGCTCTTGGGAAGACCAATGCACAAGTGATGGGGTCTATTAAGCCTAGTCCACCTCTTCCAATTGGGTGTACAAAAGGGAGTTCTTCTTTCACTTTAACTCTTTCTACTCTTATTCCCTCTGTTTTGGAACCACCCACTTTGGACTTAAAGCCTTTGCCAAGTAATCTAAAATATGCTTTTCTTGCCCCCAATGACAAATTTCCGGTTATTATTTCTAATACCTTGGGTGCAATTAAGGAGGTCAAATTGCTTGATGTTTTGAAGAAATATAGCAAGGCTTTGGGTTGGACATTGGCTGATATTCCGGGTATGAACCCCGTTATTTGCACCCATCAGATTTTACTAAAAGAGGATTCTAGGCCTCTTAGGCAACCTCAAAGGCGGCTTAACCCCCTCATTTTGGATGTGGTAAAAAAGGAGGTCACAAAACTCCTAAGCGCCGGCATCATATATCCGATCTCGGATAGTGAGTGGGTTTCGCCGGTCCAAGTGGTGCCTAAGAAGTCCAAAATCACTATTTTGAAAAATGAAAATAATGAGCTCATTCCAACAACGGTGCAAAATAGTTGGCGTGTATGTATTGACTATAGGAAGTTGAATGATGCCACCCAAAAAGACCACTTCCCGCTTCCATTTATTAATCAAATGTTGGAACGGCTTGCGGGAAGAAGCCATTATTGTTTTCTAGATGGTTATTCGGGGTATTTTCAAATTCCTATAGCGCCCGAGGATCAAGAAAAGACCACATTCACTTGTCCATTTGGTACCTTTGCCTATAGGCGCATGCCCTTTGGGCTATGCAACGCGCCTGGCACCTTCCAATGTTGCATGATGAGCATCTTTTCTGATATGTTTGATGATTGCTTGGAAGTCTTCATGGATGACTTTACTGTTTTTGGCGATTATTTTGATGTTTGTTTTCATAGTCTTGAGAGAGTGCTAGCTAGGTGTGTTGAAAAGAATTTGGTGCTTAATTATGAAAAATGTCATTTCATGGTCACACATGGCATAGTTCTAGGCCACCTAGTCTCTAGCCGAGGCATTGAGGTCAATACAGCTAAGACCGAGGTGATTGCGTCCTTGCCTTATCCTACTTGTATTAAAGAGCTTCGCTCTTTCTTGGGACATGTAGGCTTTTACCGACGCTTCATCAAGGGTTTTTCCCAAATTGCATTGCCTCTTTCTCATTTGCTGCAAAAAGATGTTGAATTTGTTTTTGATGATAAGTGCAAAATGGCTTTTGAAACTTTAAAGACAAGACTCTTGGAGCCTCCTATTCTTCTTACTCCTGATTGGTCATTGCCCTTTGAACTAGCATGTGATGCTTCCAACTATTCAGTTGGCACCATGCTAGGTCAAAGGAGCAACAAGGCACTACATGTAATAGCATATGCATCTAAGACTTTGGATTGTGCACAAAGGAATTACACCACAACTGAAAAGGAACTTTTTGCTATAGTCTTTGCATTGGATAAATTTAGGCAATACTTGCTACATTCTGTGGTTGTCATTTATACTTACCATGCAGCTATCAAATTTCTATTCACAAAGCCACACTCTAAGCCGAGACTCCTTTAGTGGACACTTTTGCTACAAGAGTTTGACTTGCATATCAAGGATCGCGTCGGCAATGCCAACTTGGTAGCCGACCACTTGAGTAGATTCCCAGAAAATACTAGGGGTGTAGATCTTTCTGATTTAACTTGTGATAATTTTTCGGATTCCTCTTTGTGTGCGATTAATGTTAAGATGCCTTGGTATGCTTCTTTACACTACTACAAAATATGCATTTAACGTCATCAATTAACGTCTGTTATATAAAAAACTGACGTTAAAAAAAATGCGGTGGCAATTTTGTAAATAAGCTCAAAACTAAAACGAAACAACGTCACATATTTCAAATATGTGACGTTAAAGAAAAAACGCGGTGGCAGTTTGGTAAATAAATTGAAAATAAAAAAGAAACAACGTCACTTATTTAAATAATATGTGACGTTAAAAAGAAACAACGTCACATATATAAAATATGTGACGTTAAAGAGAAAAATGTGGTGCCAGTTTGATAAATAATCTGAAAATAAAAGGAAACAATGTCACTTATTTCATAAATAAGTGACGTTGTATCTATTTGCCTGTACTCAATCTCAATCCTCAAACACTAATCCCTTCTCTTTTCTCATTCTCCTCCCTCCCCTCTTCAGTCTCTCTTTCTCTCTCTCTGACAAAATCTGCATTCCTTTCTCATTTCTCACTCTCATCGGAAAGTGACGAAGAACAACAAGGGCAAAGAAGTCGCCGCCGGCAAGAGGAAGCGATTCGACAGTGATGACAAGTCTGGCGGTGGCCGGAAAATGAGGAATCAAGGAGTTCTTCAGTTCTTTGAAGACGCTGCGGAGGCCGGAGTACGGATAATAGCTTCGATAGTGACTTCAGCGATGGTATAGAAATGCTTCTTACTCTTTAGCTTGATCGTCCATTTTGTCCATCACTCTCTCTTTCTTTGGAATTCTTAGGGTTTTGACCATGTTTTTTGGCTCAATCTGGGTTTTTTTTGTTCTTTTTGGAGGCGATTAATGAATGTGTGAGATGGGTTGCTTGAATTTCATGTCTTTGGAGGTCATTTTCTGTCTGTTTTAATGATTTCCATTTTTAGTCTATTTTCCTTGTTTTTTTAATGTTTATACATTATAGCAAGGAGTGGCATTTCGTTTAGAAGATTGGTGTACACATCTTTGGAATTGTGAATTGCTTCTTGCACACTGGTAATACTTGTTATTTCAGTGAGAAATGAGAACCTTTTTTATTTTTGTTATTGAGCGTGGTATTCTAATTTACTCCCTCATTAGCTGTTTGCAATCATCATTGCCATTGTTGTGATTCGTTCTCAAGCTTAGCAGTTTTTTTTGGATTTCATTGAAGTTGTTTGTTTACTTTGATTTCATGTTTTCTCAGGTCATAGGCCTGCCTGTGGGATGTTTTGATTTGGACTTCTTAGATGGACTTATTATTATTTATTTTTTCCAGTTCAAGTTAATTTTTCTTTCATTTATGCTTCTTCTTTGGGTGGTTTGCTGAAATTTGTTTGACAGATTTTCTAGACTAAGATTTTGATGCTGTACAACCAACAAAGGGTGATCCTTTGAAGGCCCACAGCCTTCCTGTTTTCCCCAAAGAGGAGGAGATGGATGAGGAAGAGTTTGATCGAATGATGGAAGAACGTTATGGCAGTGGTTCTACTTTTGCTACTCATGCTGGAGAAGAGTATGATGACAAAACGTTTGAGCTGGATTCTTTAACAACTGCCATTGAGTCAATGCCCCCTATTTGGAAAGTCAAATGCACAATATGATATCTGCATCTTATTTTTATTAATTTTTACAAATAAAAGTTGCAATCATCACTCTCAAACAACTTTGGTTGCTTTGCTAGTTCGTTTCCACCCCTCTTATCTTTGGTTGCTACAGGTTGGGCGTGAAAGGCATTCAGCTTTCTGTCTGATGCAGAAGTTTAGTGAATTGAAATCCCTGGGCAATAAACTGCAGATAATATCTGCATTTTCTGTTGACCATATGAAGGGATATATCTACATTGAAGTTGAAGAGCAATATGATATTTATCAGGTAACTCATTGCTGAAGGTGTTGATCCAATAATTGATACCAATTAGTTTTGAAATGTTTCTACTTGCTGCTTAATCTTTTGATCGGGTATTGATACTGCATTTCCGGCATGCAATGGGATCTCTAATATTTATGTTACTCGAGTATATCCTCTTCCAAAGGATGAAATTCTTCATTTGTTCTCAGTACGAAGTAGATGCAATGAAGTTTCTGTGGGCATGTGGGGCCGGGTGAAATGCCTTTTTGATGTCATTCATAATAATTCATATATCCTTTTTAGCCATATTTTTCATAATTGATTCAAACATAATTAAACCATCAATCACACTCATATCTCCTCTGCTTTTCTGATTGGATCTTTGACTAATACTTGATAATAATTTTGGAGAGAGAAATTCCAAATTTTCAATCTCTTCTAAAGAGGACATAATTTAATTTGTTTTTCAATGTCTATGAATAATGTATCCTTCAATTTTTCTGGTTGGTAGGTAGGAAAAGACTTGTCCAAAGATGAGATGGCACAGAAATTAGCGCTAAGGTATTGGCTTGAAGCTGTAAGTTTATTAAAAAATGAGTCTTTACGTTGACCATTATATGATTTGTAAGTTCAGTTTTCTTCAAATTTCTTTATAGATCAATCAAAGCCTAAGACTTTTCTCGGTATTGTTTATATGCAGATTGATCCTCGTCATCGTTATGGCCATAACCTTCACATCTTGACTTCTGCGTAATGAGAAAGTTGCAGAATAATATTTCTTGAGAGTAGGTGCAACTGGGTATGTTGTTCAGTATTGTTTAGTAAGAAGATTTGACTTCTGCGTAATGAGGAAGTTGCAGAATAATATTTCTTTCATTCTGATATTTTGTTGCCGTTAGTTTCTTGATTGTGCTTGACATCTACAACTTCCTACGGAAGGAGTAGGTGTTGACCCACAGTGGTTATCATATTCATGTAAATGCTTGATACATTGTAAAGGGGGAAAATACTAAGGAAACTCTGATTTTTTTTTGTTCATTCTGATAGTTTTTTAATTTTTATGCAATACTTGTGGGATTTAGGCTCCAAAAGTTTAGAAAAAATAGGAGAGGAAAATAGTAATATGAGTCTTTTGTATGCTTCTAAATCTAGAGGAAACATGAGAGGGAAAAAGAAATATAGAGTCTTTGTAACTTTTATTGGTGCCACAGATGAGTTAGATAATAAATGTTGTTCCTATTTTTGTTTGTACTGATTCTATGGTAGCTGAAAAAAATTTATTCCTTATACTTGGTTTTTAAAAATCATAATAGAGGTTATGAAATTGATTGTATTCTGATTTATTTATTATGTTGCAGATGTTGAGGAATTCTACAACCAATGTGATCCTAGAGAGCTACACCCTGACTGACCTTCCCTGGCCTTCCATTTGTATTTTATCTTTTCTGCATCTTTTAATGAGTTGTTGATTTTTGGGCACATGTAAAGTCTTTCTGTGCAGCATCATTTGCATTTTTAAAAAGTAAACAGGGGTTGTAGCTTGTTTATGCAGAGAGGATGAGATTGAGGATATTCAAAAGGTATAGTATGAAATAACTTAAACATGACTTTTACTATACCTGAATGCTAAATGTTAATTATTTCATCAAAATAATCTTTGCATGATTTTTTTGTTCTGCAACAATGTCGGTCTCCATATATTACTGAGTATTATGGTTCCTATCTCAATCAAATTAAACTTTGGATAATTATGTTGGTCTCCATACCAGTTGTAATGGACATATATGAGATGTTGTGGGTGATTCCAATCCAAAAAAGTGTCCTTATTTTTTATTTCAAATGTTCATGTAGGGGGTATTTTTTGGATTGTGGGTGATTCCAATACAAAAATTGCCCCTATTTTGTTTTTTAAAATCTGGACTTTCCATGTCACTTATTAGCTATAATAAGGGACGTGGTTTCTCTGAGACAATTAAAAAAATCTGGACTTTCCACGTCCCTTATTAGCTATAATAAAGGATGTGGAAAGTCTGTCCTGGACTTTCCATGTCACTTATTAGCTATAATAAGTGACGTGGTTTCTCTGAGACAATTACCAAACTCATCTATCAGGGACTTATCTACGTCACTTTTTTCATAAGTTGTGACGCGGAAAATCTGACTTTCCACGTCCGTTGTTTTGAGTGACGTAAAATATTCATTTTATCTAAGTCACTACTTTTAACGTCACATAAAAAAGTGACATTAAAACCCTGAAATAACAGACCTAGAAACCCCTTTTTGCAGTAGTGTTAGTTAATTATCTTGTTTGTGCCCTCACCCCGGATGACATGTCTCCTTTCCAGGTGCAAAAATTAAAGAAAGAGGCCCAACACTATGTTTGGGATGCACCACACCTATGGAGACTCTGTAATGATCAAGTCATCCGGAGATGTGTGCCGGAATCCGAGTCCCTAGACATTCTTTCTGCCTGCTACTCAATGGTGTGTTCTGACACTATAGTTCTAAGAAAACCGCTAGGAGGGTCTTAGATGCCGGTTTCTATTGGCCTACACTTTTTAAATATGCCTATTCCTTTTGTAAATCCTGTGATAAGTGCCAAAAATTTGGGGGGAGTGTGACAAAAAGACATGAGATGCCCAACGACCTATCCTAGTTTGTGAGACTTTTGACATTTGGGGGATAGACTTTATGGGACCTTTCCCACCTTCTTTTAGTTTCATTTATATCCTACTTGTCGTAGATTATGTTTCTAGGTGGGTAGAAGCTATCCCAACCCGAAAGGATGATGCACCCACGGTCTCCAAGTTTCTCAAGTCCAACATCTATAGTAGATTTGGAGTACCAAGAGGTCTCATAAGTGATCGAGGAACCCACTTTTGCAACAAGCTTCTTGATAACTTGCTTGCTAAGTATGGGGTGTTCCACAGAGTGTCTAGGCCATACCATCTCCAAACTAATGGCCAAGAGGAGGTGTCAAACAGGGATATAAAACACATTCTTGAGAAAATTGTAAAGCCATCAAGAAAGGATTGGAGTGATCGACTCGAAGATGCATTGTGGGCATACCGGACCGCATTCAAGACACCCTTAGGCATGTCTCTATACCGGTTAGTTTTTGGTAAGGCTTGTCATTTGCCGGTTGAGTTGGAGCACAAGTCATATTGGGCCGTAAAGCAATGTAACATGGAGTTGGATGCCGCCGGAACTGAGAGATGCCTTCAAATTCAAGAACTTGATGAATTGCACCTTCAGGCATATGAGAGCTCAAGGCTCTACAAGGAAAAGACCAAGTTGATCCATGATGGCAAGATCTTCAACCGCAGCTTCAAAGTTGGTGACCAAGTTCTTATGTACCAAGCCCGATTCCGCCATGGTCATGGGAAGCTCACATCAAATTGGTACGGGCCATACAAAGTAACAAAGGTCAACAAGTATGGAATCATGGAGCTCATTGAAGAGGAGACCGGGAAAGAATTTGTGTCAAATGAGCATTTCCTCAAACTTTACCATGGACCAGTTGCAAAGCCTCTTTGAGGCCATGTTGCTTCTTCTCCTTATCTTGTTTATTTTTATGCATTCTGGACCGGCTGGTTGATATTTTATTATCATTGCATTGAACAAGTGTGGGGGAGGGAGCATCCTAGTAGAAGTAGAAAATTAGGACTTTTACATTCAATAAAACACCCTAGGCCATTGAAACTTTTTTGTCATCTTCACTTGTGATATGCATTTGTCCTATGATTTACGTTTTTCAAACATGCCTACTGTTGATTGCACTTGTCTCTTCTTCTCTCTCTCCTTATGTGTAGGGACGTGTTGTGCCCTAATCTTACGATTGGACTTCACAACTTTCCTCTTCACCAGGGATAAGTCAATTGGTAGTTTGGTAATTTTCAACATTGAGGACAATGTAAATTTTAAGTGTGGGGGAGGGGACTAGGTAGTCTTGCTACTTGATCTATTGGTTTTATCATGTTATGCCACATTAGATATAATTTTTAAAATTTTTTGTCAAATTTTCAAAACCAAGGTAGATTGTGCTCCTTAGTTTTTCATTGTGATGAAGGGTCGCATTCATTGCAATGGAGGACCTAGTTGCATTTTTCTACCCATTTTTAAAACTTGTTTGTGAAAACCTAGTGTGGCAACTATTTTTGAAAACCATGGAGCAAGAGTGGACCTTACCCTTAGATCAATGAACTTCATGAGCAATGGAAAGAATTCAAAGAATTATGCATTTTAGCCTTTCAACCTTCAAGAGCTAGTGATGAGTTATTTTCAAGCATATGCATTGTGTTAATTGGCCTCGCAATTGATGTTCAATTGGCAATTGAGGTTAACCTTGTTGTGAGATGAAAGAGGCAATCGCACAAGAAGGGGGTGAATTGTGCTTTCTATAATTAAAACGATGGTAAATAAAAGCAACTCTAAAACTTTATACTGGTTCGGCCAACACTGCTTACGTCCAGTTCTCCAACACCTTGTTGGGTTCCACTAACCACAGGTTTTACAACACAGGTTCACCTGTCAAACTTTACAGAGTTTTAGAATAACTCTAAACACTCCCCCTTACTACCTGTAAGGTAATATCCCTGTTCTAAAGCACCAAGCTTTCAGAAAAACCTCAAACAGTAGATGATTTCAATAAATATGTTCACTTAATGAACTGATAGTGATAAACACTTAAGTACAGATAAACTCTAAAACAATAAATATAGAAAACAGAGAGCAATGAATGAGTTTGTGAATATTCTTGTTTTTCGTCGTTCTTCAATATATGCTCAAGTTCTGTATTTATATCTCTTCTCAGATTTTGCCCTAGCGTTCAATCTTCAAGAGGCCGTTTGAATTTAGTCGTTGGGAGCTCATAGCCGTTGGCATTAAATGCAGTTTCTTCATCAGGCTTAACTTTCTACTCTAGCTTCAACTACTTCTTGCATAGGGTGAGCTATGAGAGAGATAGACTTAGCGTTCTGAGCATCTGTACGAATTGTACTTTCTGGCATCTTTTTCAGTAGCGCTAGCTTGATCTGCTATCGCTAACTTCATAGTGTGAGATCTGCACTTAAGCTGTTAGCTGAACAAATAATCATTTAAGGTATAGAGAATGCTATCGCAAACTTAGTCTATTAGCTCAATGAGATAAAGACAACATAAGGTATTTCAAAGCATTCTATATCGATAGGCAAGAGTGTTATCGATAGCATATTCTTTTAGCTCAATGTTTAGAGTACTAGCTATATCATATCAGCATACATTCTTCTATCGATTGCTAATCCCTTATCGCTAGTTACTTGATTTCTCATTAGCTTTAAGGATAATGAGATGATTATAAAAGGGTGTTTCAAGGTATCCTACTATCGATAGCTAAACGTGTTAGCGCTAGCAACTATGTTAGCTCATTTGACTCATTTGCTCTCAGGCACTAGCTATTTGAATGATTATTATCTAAAGCACTCTTGTTATCGATAGCTTAACCTGTTATCGCTAGCTGATTCCATTGGTTCAAAGACTTGGTCTTATTTTTCTGCTAGTTATATTTCCTTTCATTTATTCATGTTCTTAATGAGCTACTAGCGATAGGATCTTTCTTAGCGATAGTAATAGACTTAGCGATAGATATTAACTTTGTTATTTCTAAGTCTTCACTTGCTATGGTTCTGTCTATTAGCTATAGAGATACACTTAGCGATAGAGATATTCATTCTTATTGTTCTGCTAAGATTGCATCATGCTATGGTTGACCTTTGTTCTGCTATGATATTCTTTAGCTCTAGCGATAGACTTTTGTTACCTATTAGATTTTACTCATTTAATTCAAAGGTAACTTGTGCTTATTTGCTTATGTTATTTATGGGGTCAGTCTTCATCAAAGCTTAAGATTCTAACATGAGATTCTTGGGCCTATTTTCCTTTCAAGAATGTATACTTGCTTGATCATTCAATTTCTAGAACTTGTCTCTACTCTTTGTCAAAGCTAGAATTGCATTCATGCATGAAGATGATTTAGGCATTCATTTCATCACCCATTCTCCCCAAACACAAACCCACAATATGTCATTTTCCATTGTTCACCCATTTTGAGCCATTCCTTGGTTGTAATGCATTGTGAAATTTAAGATGATGCATTGAGTTTGAGCCACTTTTGTTTGTTGTTAATGCCATGCTTATGTTAGAAAGAAAAGAAAAAAAAGTGTGCATAAAAAATAGAAAAAGAAAAAAAAGAAAGTTTGAAGAATATGGCATTTCTTGATGTGGCATCATTATTGTTGAAATTATGCTCTCACATGCTATGTACTTAAATAGAAACATTGAATTGCATTTCAACCTTCCATAACATGCAATCCATCATGCCTTTTCCATCATTTCAACCCCTCAAGTCCTTTTGATTCATTCATGATTGTATGCATGTGTGGAGATATTAGAGTAGTTACAAGCTTATGGCAAATTGTTGTTTGAACAAGTTGAGTGTAAAGATCTCACATGAGGTGAGTAGAGTGAAACATTATTATCTTGAGAGTCCTCTTTGCCATTGCTTCATCCATTTGTTTTGCCAATTATCCCTTTGCATATTCTTGATTTTGATTCATGCTAGCTTGAGATTATTGATTTGTTAAAACCATTCTTCTTTGCATTGTACCATTTGTTCAGGAGTACAAAGGTCTAAGTGTGGGGGAAATGATTGTACCATATTTTTATAAACTTTTGATGGTTAAAATCATTGGATTTTTGCATGTTCTTGGGGCAATTTAACCTAATTAGGCTAATTTCTGACTTTTACACACTTTGTTGGAATTTGTACTAACCAAGGGCAATTTAGGCATAATTAGCAAGATTTATTGTTTAGTCCATTTTCAAGAACATTATGATACTACCTTAGGTCCATTTTATGTGTAGATCATGGAAGGAACACACCCAACGGAAGGGCCTAAATGCAGAGAACAATGTTGGACGGAAACAGAGCATAAAAGGGAGCTGAAACGGAGGCAGATTTAATGTCTGCTCGCCGTGGGCTCGCCAAGGTGAGCTCACAGCCCCAAAACATCCAGAATTGACATGAGCTCACAGTGAGCTCGCCACGGCGAGCGGGACGCATCAGCAACACACTGTCACGAGTTTTAGGGTTCCTATGATGTTATAAATAGTTCCTAACCCCCGAAAATCACTTCTCCAAGCCTCCAAACACGAAAATACCTCAGTTCTCCTAGGGTTCCATCATCTTCCTCATTCCCACTCAAATCCTCACTATTTCCACTCATCTTCACTTCCATTTTGCTGAAATTGTTGTTAATATTGGTAGTCACCCAAGAGGGGGGTGAATTAGGTGATAGAATAAAAATATGAGAACTTATATCATTCTCAAAATCATAGTTGAAGTGTTAAGGAATGTTCTTGAAGATCTTCTTCACTAAATAAGGATAGCACATTGAAACATGAAAAGCATAATAAAATGTGTAAATCCGTTATGCTGGAAATATGATGAGAGTTAAGGGAGAAGAGAATGCAAACAAAGATTTATCCTGGTTCGGTCTATCCCTTTGATCTACATCCAGTCCCCAGGCTCCACCTGAGATTTCAAATCCACCACTATCTTGTTTGAATTGGGCACAAGAGAAGCCTTTATAATCCCACAAGTTTAGCTAGGCACTTGTGAAGCCTTTTCTTCCTTAAGTTTAAACTGGGTACTTGAGAACCGCTCCCTCTTACAACTTGTAAGATTACACCCTTTCTTAAGATCCCACTATCCTAAGAGATATCTTACTTTATATAAAATACAAAGTATTTCTTGTTCACTCAATGAACTGATAATGTTACACACTGAAGTATATAAGATCTTGATTGATCTGAGAGCTTACAATTCTAAGAATGAATATGTTCAAGTATAGCCATCTCTGTTTCTGTGTGTGAGTGATTGAGTATTTCAGCTCTGCTTCATAAATGATCAAGTCTTGATATTTATATCTTGTCACAACATGCCTTTTCTTTCAGCTTCAAGAGGCTGTTTGAAATTAATCGTTGGGAGCTCCTAGCCGTTGGCAATAAATGCTGTTCTTCATCTTCGTCAACTTTCTTTTCTTGCTTTATTTAATTCTTGCAGAGGGTGAGCTAAGCGAGATAGAGTCTGTGAGTAATGATCACCTGTAACATTGTACTTACATAGCAGCTTTTTCAGTAGCGCTAGCTCCCTTGGCTATCGCTAGCTTAATAGTGTAAGTCCTGCACTTAGCTGTTAGCTAAACAAGTATTCATGTGAAGCATAGTAGGTGTTATCGCTAGTGTAATTGATTAGCTCAATGTTCAGAGACAAAGTGTTAGCTATCAGAACGTCTAAGTTATTGCAATCAAGTATTTGTCTATCGATAGCCAATCTTGTTATCGCTAGTGACTATGTTATCGCTAGTTCATTTCATTAGCTCAATGTATTAGCTATCTGAATGTCTAAGTTATTTCAAGTGTTCTGTTATCGATAGCTAATCAAGTTATCGCTAGCTAACACAGTTCATTACTGCTAGCTGTTCTAACAGACTCCCCCTTTGAGTTATCCATGTTATCTATGGGGTCTTAATGCTAGTGATATACTTAGCGATAGAGATATTGAATTTTCTTCAGATTGTTGCTAAGTGTTCATTTGTTATTGTTATCCTAACACTTCCATTTGTTAGCGATAGGTTCTAGTCTTAGCGATAGAGTATCTGTTACCTATAGGATTTTATTTGTTCAATGTTAAGGTAACCTACACTCTTTTACTTAGTCATTCAACATGTTTCTTATCTCAATTTATTCCAGACTAAGTTATATGCTATTAGTTCATTTTACTTATGTTATCTATGGATCCAGTCCTCAACAAAACTTAAGATTCTAACAATTCTGCACTAACTTTCTTCTTCCTTTCATTCTCTCCTCATTTCTCCTTTACTCTTCTCTATTTTCGTCCAACCATGGAGTCAGCTATTGGGGGAGTGCTTGAGCTCGAAATTTCATCAATAAGAGGCTAGAATCTTGGTGCTTTGGTGGTGTGAAGGTGTCTTGAGCTTCAATGGGTGAAATAGGGGAGTTGTTTGTTTTCTCATGCTCTTTTCCTCATGTATTGAGTCTTGTGGTTGCATTTCTCTTTGTATATTTGGATTTGAGGCATGATTTCCTTTTCTAGTTGCTTATGAATTGGAACACTTGTGTTGGATATTGGGTTATGTTAATTGAATGATATGTATGTTTAAATTTCCTATTGGATTTATGAATGCTATATGATTTTTAGTGGTTGCTAGATTGTGTAGCTTAATTTGTTCAATTGAATGCTGTGGTTGCACATTCTTGAGAGGAATCAATTTCAAAACCTAAGTTCCAACACACACCAAGTGGAGCTTAACACTAACCCTAAGTAATAGCTATGAAAGTGGTTGCTTGATTAGTTATTAATTAGGGCTATTGGACCCCTAGTGGTTGCTTAGGGATTCTTCAATTAGACTTGTTGAATCTTTAACTCCAATATTAATTTAATGAAGCGTGAGAGCCACCGTAACACTACCAAAGCCCATTCTACAAATTTCCCCTAATCCAAACTCTTTTCACTCATTAATAAAAAATTACCAAAAACAAGTCTTTAAATTTTTACTACTTTTAGTAAATGAATTTTCAAACCAAAACCCCTATACCTTTTATTGTTTTAATTGCATTTAGCTAGTTTAGGTAGGTTAAAAGACTCCTCAAGTGAAACGACCCGGGGTTGCAACCTATATTGTAATCCTTGGATTAAATCTTGTTTTTAACCCCCAAGGCACATTAGGCAAAGGTAAAATCATGGACGTAGGCCAAGATTTTGGGCTGAACTGGTATAAGTCTTGAATCTTACTGTTTAAATTTTTAGTAGCACAATTCTTCCCCCTCTTGTGCATTCCTGCCAATTATAGCCATAAAAGTACATCTTCATTATTGGAATTTGAACTGACAAGTGCCTTCTTCGCTCCTCAATTCTTCAAATGCAAGCCTTCAAGATAGTAGAGTCCATCCCATTCCTTAGAATTCCCAATCGTCCTCCCCAAGTTTAAATCCTGAAAAATACACCCACTATCATTAAAAATCACTTGACATTTCTTGCCTTTAATCAATTTGCTTACAGATATCAAATTACAATGCAAGAGCAGGAACAAAAAGAACATTGTGGATTTCTAAATGTTCTATCAACATAACAGAACCAATTCCTGCAACATCTGTAGCAACTCCATTTGCAACATTAACTATAAGATTTTCATGGCATAATCTAAGAGTTTTGAATAAACCTTTATTTCTTGTCATGTGATCTGTAACTCCAGAGTCAGCAGTCCATGTATCATTATTAGTCATCATGGCATTAAGGGCTATTATTGAATTACCTGATTGAACTAGGTTCACAATAGGAACAGTTTGTGACCTATTCTTTTTTTCAAGAATTTTCCACAGTATCGGTATTTCTTCCTTGCTCAAACGATCCACATCATCTTTCTGCTCTGATGTAGTCAAGTGACTCTTCCCTTCTTGCTGAAACTTTGACCTTGTGTTGGCGGTCTACCATGCAGCTTTCAATAATCATCTCTGACATGACCCTTCTTGTTGCAGTAGTGTAGTACTTGTTGCCTTTCTTTTCTCTTTGCTCAGATGATGCACCTTTGATAGCTAAGGTAGATCCGTCAACAACAGGAAGTTGACTACTTTGAGTTAATTGCTTTCTGCTCTCCTCAAATTGTATGAGATTAAAGACCTCAAACAGGGATGGAATAGGTTTTAGTCCCATAACTCCGCCTCGCACCTCGTCATATACATTATCAAGTCCAAGAAGAAAATCATGTATCCTCCCCTGTTCAATCAATTGCTATAGTATTGAGCATCTTCAACATTCTTCCAGGGATGAACTTCAAACAAATCCAGTTGATGCCAGATTCATTGTAAGGCACTGCAGTATTGGGTCATGGTCATGTCTCCTTGTTTCATATCTCAGAGTTGCCACTTTAGTTGGATCAAAACTGCAGTATTATTCAAAGAAGAATAGGTGCGCTTGGCCGCATCCTAAATCTCTTTAGCAGTATTTGTAAAAAAGATAACCTTCACTAATTTCATTAGTAATTGAATTAGATAACAAAGTCATTACCTGATTATTTCATCAAACCATGTGTCAAATTGTGGATCATCGTGAGTAGGTTGAGGAGCTTCTCCATTAATGTATTTCTCTTTCCTTCTACCCCTAATATATCTCAATACACCCTAAGACCACTGGAGATAGTTGCTGCCATTCAGTTTATGATTAATGATCATCACCTGAGAATCTGGAACAAATCCCGGTGTCTTTGAAGAACTCCGGGACATGAAGGCTTTTGAATTTGAATTTGGAATTACAGAATTAGAAGCATATGAACCAAAAATAGGAGGAAAATCATTTGGATTTATCTCTGACGGCGGAGGATAGTGGCGTGTGTATGACACGCGCTCTGGCTGAGGTGGCATGTGAGCCTCACGTGCAGCCCAAATTGTTGTCGGCTTCTGGGGGCTCACCGATCGAAGGCTTTCGATCACACCTAGGGCAGCGGTGTTGTCTCACTCACCAGAAAAACAAACCCTAGGTGCACCTCTCCCTATTTGTTTCTCAGAACTCTTGGCCCCTCTCCCTTTCACTGTTTCTCTCTCGTTTCTGGGTTTGAACAGAACCCTTCCGCTTTGATACCATAAGGAATTTCAGAGAGAAATCATACTCTTATTGATATATGAATGGGTAGAAGAGATACAATATATAGAGGAGAAGGAGGAGATGGAAAAGGAAATTATAATCAGCTTACAATCATGAAATTAATGCATAGAAATCTAATCCAATAAATGGAAACAATAATCAAGGAATAATTCTTCCTAATCATGTAATAATGACTCAGATTCTAACAGAAAGAAGTACAAACGTCTTGGAAATCTCCCGTATCTTGGAAATTCTCCATATGTGTCTTAAAAATATAGTTATGAAATTTTGGACATTCTAGTATTGGATTCCATGATTTTTAAGACTTGAAAATACTAACATTAATGATGAAAATAAGCACAAATGTCTTTAAGATTCCCCCATATGTTTCTAGGAAATTTCCCATAAATGTCTTGGTAATTTTTCATATGTGTTTTGGAAATTTTATTGTGAAATTTTGGATGCTTTAATGTTGGATTACATTATTTTTGAAATCTGGAAATATTCACATTGATGTTGGAAATAAGCACAAACGTGTTGGAAATTCTCCATATATATCTTGGAAATACAATACAAAATTTAATAAGGACATTTTTGGTCTTTTAGCTGAAACATTTAACTTCACTTTGCCAGTGCAGCGAAATTTCATATTGTTTTTGGGGGAATCTAAGGCTAATTCCCTATTATGGGGGTAAAGTGAAATTTTCCCTACATGCTATGTCTTGTGTAAAGCTAGCTGCCTTAGTATGCTTGTAATAATATTGATTCATATGCATTGACTTCTTTTAGGGATCTCATGGGGACAAAAAAATGCATCCATCTTCTAAAGAAAGGATATTATTTGTTTGTCTAAATCTGAAGGGGGTAGGACTTCACTCAACAATTTAGGTTAAAAATGCCCTATCAGCTAAGAAAGTTTGGCGAGTTCTGTCCTTGCCTTTGGATTCCTTGCTCTCGACAACTTATCAACCTCCAAGTTAGTCAAGAAGCCTTACAACTTCAAAAAAAATGCAGAGATTTAGCTACGGAGATATTAGCCTCAGAATTAGTCCCCGACCATTACATTGCTGAATAATTAGCCACATAATTTCTCATTTAGTCACGGATCTTTGTTTTTACTGATGGAATTATATGGCTACATTATGTGACTAATTTGCTGTTTTTTTGTACTAACTCCTCTTGTATTTGGAAAGATATACTTCAATATGCAGATATTACCATTGATCATGTTAAGTGGGAAGTGGGAAATGGAATGTTCATCTCTCTCAAACACTCTTTATGGTGGCCCATGCAATCTAGATCATCAACCTCTGAGCCTCCTCAAATTATTGCTGATCTATTAGTGCATAGTCCTTAAAGCTACAACTTAGTAAGATGGAATTCAAATCTGATACATACTCTATACTCTCATAATAGTGCCAACTCAATTCTCACTACTCCACTTTCTTTTAGTGATCTTCCTCACAAATTCTATCGGAGTAAAAGTGCTTTAGGCTCTTGTTCAGTTTGTGAAGGTTTTAGATGCAAAAAGATCTTTCCTCATTCTACTCAAGATCTTATTTTAGAAATTTCTATATTCAATTAATTTACCAATGAAAGATGCCACGCTACTACAGAAATATCCTATAGCAGCGCTTTTTAAGCGCTGCTATAGCCAGTGCTGCAATAGGTCATATGACCTATTGCAGCGCTTATTTTGTGTTATAAGCGCCGCTATAGGTTACCTATAGCGGTGCTTATAATCTCAAAAGCGCAGCTTTAGGTCATACTTAAATGAATTATTTTTTTAAAAAAATAAAAAATAATGCCTATAGCAGCGCTCATTAAGTAATAAGCACTACTATAGGAATTATTTTTTTTTAAAAAAAATATTCATTTATTTTTGTTTTACACCCTCCTGCATCAGTGCAAAATTCCTAATGAAGACTTCATAAATTCAAGCCTCGGAAAACATCAACCAATGCATATTAACAATCAATATGATGGAATAAGAAGAATCAGACAATGATACCTTCATATCAATATGATGGAATGAACATAAACTAAGAAGAGCAGTAACCAAAATATCTCTTCTAATTAAACCATCAACTTGCCATATCCAGAAACAAAAGAGCAAGAAAGCATCAGAATTGTAACCATAGCTACCAAAAATAACGAGCTTCAAATAAAATAAAAATTAACACATGAGTAAGAAGTGAAGTCCAGAAGTGAAGTCAAGAGTAGTAAAGAAGAAGAAAAAACAGAGCACAAAATCTGATCCGTGACTAAAGACAAAAAAAATTTGGAAGGGGAAGAAGAAAAGAGAAAAAGGTAATGAAAATACAACGTTCAATATAAGAGAGGACCCTTACCCTTAAGAAACCACCATCAGCATGTAGATCTGGACTTGATCCATACAGATCTGAGAGACCTCGATGATGATGATTGGAGAGAAGGAGGAGATGAAGAAGCAAGGAGGAGATGAAGAAGAGTGATTAATTCAATGGGTGGTGATGAATAAGAGTGAAAGTACGGTGCTTTTTAAGTGAAATGTGGGGAAATGAGAGGGAAAAGGAAAATTTTAGATTTCTGGAGGGAAATTTCCCGCGCACCTATCCCAGCGCTTTTTAAGTAAAAAGCGCTGGTATAGGGTCATAAAATTGAAAAAAGGAGGAAATTAAAAAAAATAAATAAAAAAGATAAGGTTAAATATTCAGAGAATTAATTAAATATAAAGCAAATAACCTATCCCAGCACTTTTTACGTAAAAAGCGCTGGGATAGGCCATGAAAAATAAAAAAAAAATTAAAAAAACATATTCTAAAATAATCTGATAAGTAAAAAGAGAACAAATAAAAATTTAAATTAAAAAATTGTTTAATGACACCTATCCCAGCGCTTTATACGTAAAAAGCGCTGGGATAGGCCATGAAAAATAAAAAAAAATTAAAAAAACATATTCTAAAATAATCTGATAAGTAAAAAGAGAACAAATAAAAATTTAAATTAAAAAATTGTTTAATGAGGCATATCCCAGCGCTTTATACGTAAAAAGCGCTGGGATAGGCCATGAAAAATTTAAAAAAATTGAAAAACATATTCTAAAATAATCTGATAAGTAAAAAGAGAACAAATAAAAATTTAAATTAAAAAATTGTTTAATGAGACCTATCCCAGCGCTTTATACGTAAAAAGCTCTGGGATATGCCATGAAAAATAAAAAAAATTGAAAAACATATTCTAAAAAAATCTGATAAGTAAAAAGAGAACAAATAAAAATTTAAATTAAAAAATTGTTTAATGAGACCTATCCCAGCGCTTTATACGTAAAAAGTTATCTGTGAAAAGCGCTGGGATAGGCCATGAAAATGATTTTTTTAATTTTAATTTTTAATTTTTCTTGTTTTAAAAATAAAAAAGATATGTGAATTAGTTTGAAAAATTAGAAAATTACGAGAAAAGGTTTAATAATTCAAAATGTGAAATAAAAGTTAGAAGAAAAAATAAAGTCAACCCAAAATTAAGCCTTACATAAAACAAATTTTAATAAATTAAATTTGAGTTTATCCCGGCGCTTTATAATATACAATATATAAATGTTGGGATAGGGTTCACCTATACTAGCGCTTAGTTTTATAAAGCGCTGGGATAGGCTTTCAAGTAACTATAACAGCACTTGTAGTTATTGAGCGCTGCTATTGTTGTGCTGTAATAGGGCATTTCTGTAGTAGTGCCATTCCTTCTTGTGACAACTTGTTAAGCATTATCTGAATATTTCGGGTTACTACTTATTTGGATGCTCAAAACTTGAAACTTTATATCATCTTTTCATCTCATACCCTTTCTCTCATTCTATTTGATTTTGAAGTTTATCAATTAAAATCTCTTCTAGTTTTCAAAGTTTTAATCTTTGACTCAAGCAAATTATGCTTCAATTGCATAAGGATGGGCATACATGTTCTTCACTCCATTATTATGCTTATAAATATCATTTGAAGGAAACGAAAAATAGAAAATATATTTGTTGGTATCTATACTTTTATTTAATTTTGATTTTAGCATCTATGTGTTTTTTATCCTAATTAAATACTTAAACTTTATTTTTTATCACCGTCAGCTCCTATAGAAAGGCCAACAATACTAATAGAAAAAAGTTAGAGGAGATAAAAGTGGTGATTGAGCAAACTTAATGATTTAATTAGAAGAAAAAAACATATAGGTAAAAAAAAATCAAAATTCAATAAAAGTATAGGTACCAACAAATATATTTTCTTGAAGAAATATAGTTTTATGTCAAGCAACTATTCCTTGCTCTACCGAAGTCATTATGAAGATACATCATTTAATTTATTTTCCATCCTTAGCCTTCCAATCTAGTGCTCCTACATTTCCATCAAAGACTCAACTCCGAGTTGCATCACTTTCTACTTCCATTCAATGCGATAGACTTCGCTTAAATGTTGACGGATGAAATATTATTCTTCATAATTCAAATGCAAGAGAAAGCTTGTTTATGAATCTTGGATATGTTATCAAAGGTCAATCAATACAACAAATGTTATGGAAAAAAAGACTCGTCAAAGATTTTATAGTTTGGCCTCGTATGTTTTCAGGCAAAGCTTGTAATCTTTCTCAAATGCCAGAAAAGATTCATTGGAAGTCTATTGCATGAATTAGAACTGTGGGAAAATATCATTTAACCCCTTTATAGCAAATTAACCTCAGATTCCTCCCCTAAAAAAATTCTGAAACTCCACTTTACCCTAAAAGACAAAGTGAAATTAAATATTTCAGTTAAATGACCAAAACATTCTTATGTAATTTTGTAACTAGAATCCAAGATGCATGTGGGAGATTTCCAATATGTATGTGCTTTTTTCCAACATCAATGTGAGTATTTAATTTTCAAGTATAAAAAATCATAGAATCCAACATTAAAGCATCCAACATTTCACAATTGGATTTTTAAGACACATATGAGGCATTTCCAAGATGTTTGTGTTATTTTCAACATCAATGTGAGTATTTCTAAGTCTAAAAAAATCATAGAATCCAACACTAATGCATCCAACATTTCACAATTACATTTCAAGACTCATATAAGGAATTTCCAAGACATTTGTGTTTCTTTTCAACACCAATATGAGCATTTTCAAGTCTAAAAAAATCATGGAATCAAACAATAAAGCATAAAACATTCACAATTGGATTTTCAAGACACGTATGGGGAATTTCAAAGACGTGTATAAGGAATTTCAAAGACACATTGATTTAACCTTTTCCTAATCGCCTTGGGGGTTAAATGCAAAATATTTATAAAACCAAGGATTGCACTATAATGGTGTGATCCCGGATCGTCTCTCAAGGAGCCTAATGACTAACCTAGGAAACTAAATGTCATGCAAATGAAGTATAAAAAGGGGTTTTGTTGGGTTTTAATAGGAAATATGCAAAATGAGCCTAACTACAATATTTTTTTATCTTTTCTTTAATGAGGTGGAATGGATGGATGGATGAAGTGAAATTGATGGAATGAATCTCTTGAGTCTAGGTGAGGAGACAAACATAGGTTCAAATCATTTAGGGGTTTGATTCATCAAGTCTAGTTAGAGAAATCCCCAAGCAACCACTAGGGGTCCACTAGCCCTAATCAATGACTAATCTAGCAACCACTTTCATAGCCATTACTTAGGGTTAGTGTTAAAGTCCACTTGATGTGTGAAATACTTTGAGTCAAAACACTTGTGGCTCTCATAAAATTGCAATCACAATAATTATGAATGGAAGCAATCAATTAAGTCCACTAGCAACCACTAAAATGAAATTAACTTCATACAACCACAATGTAGATAAGAATTCATAACTCAAGTGTTCAAAGCCCAAAATAAACACATATAGTTCATACACATACATATCCAAAATCTCAATCCAATACATAAATCCAAACATCTTCCAAGAGAGGTTCAAATAAACATAGAAGAAATCCTAAATACATATGTTAGAACAAAGAAAAACTCCCCTAATGAAGAACCCATGCTTGAGACACCATCAACCCATCCTCAAGAGATGAAGAGCTCCTCAATCCAACATAGAAACTCCAAGAGGAACCCCAAGAAGAAGCCCCATCCGAAAATCCATGGAAGAAGAGGGTGGAAGAAGGTGGAAGATGAAGATGGAGGTGGAAATGAGTGGGGAATGAAGGAATGGAAGGGAACCCTAGGAGAGAGGGTGATTTTCGAGCTTGAGAGGCTTAGAACCTGAAGGAGGGTCTGATTTTTATCTTATATACTCCCCCAAAAATTCCTGAAACGCACAGCAGAACACCAGTTTTCGGGGCCTCGCCGTGGGCCTCTCACGGCGAGGGGCAGAGGGAATGCAAGAGAAAGGGCCTCGCCGTGGGCCTCGCCGTGGAAGGTCCACGGCGAGGGGCAGAAAAGGGCTCAGGAGGAGGGGACTCGCCGTGGGCCTCGCCGTGGAAGGTCCACGGCGAGGGGCAGAAAAGGGCTCAGGAGGAGGGGCCTCGCCGTGGGCCTCGCCGTGGAAGGTCCACGGCGAGGGACAGAAACCATGTCCTCTTGATTTGCTATTTTTCCTTCAGTTTGGGCATGTTTCTTCTATCATCTGCGCATAAGAATGAACTAGAGGTAGCATCAAATGTTCTTGAAAATAGGTTAACAATAATTTATGCTAATTATGCCCAAATTGTCCTTGATTAGAATAACTTCCAACAAAGAGTGCAAAAGCCAGAAATTACCCTAAGAACATGCAATAATCTACTGATTTTATCAATGAAAAGTATATAAAAATATGGTGCAATCACAAATATGGGGAATTTTTAAGCAATTGTACTTCTTTCAATAATGACATTTTTTAATTTTCTTTTAGCTTAAAACATTTTGTAACAGGCAGGAATGCACAAGAGGGGGGTGAATTGTGCTTTTAAAATCTGTCTCTGAGAAACAACACAGTTTATACTGGTTCAGCCCAAATTGGCCTACGTCCAGTTCTCCAACCTGCAGTTGGGTTCCACTAATTCCTCAAGATTAAATCAGGCTCTTGACAGCCTTTACAAGTGACAGCAAGAACTCCCCTCTTTACTGGTCACTCCCCCTTACACTTTGTAAGTTTACACCCTACTCTTAAGATCCCACTATCATAAGAGTAATTCTCACTTTGATAATGAATACAGCTTAATTGTTCACTCAATTGAACAGATTTTGTTACACACTTAAGAATATGAGAACAGTAAGTGTTGAGAGTATTGAATGCAGTAGATACAGATAATCAATGTGGCAATCAATCCTTACAACTAACTTATACCCAATTGCATTTATAGTTTCTTCTAGAAATATATCCGTTGACAATATGGCCGTTGAACACGTCAAGAGAGTTGAGTGAGTATGGGAGATGTATTCTGCTATGCATTTACTCCATTGTACTCGATTTTGCTTTAGCTCATCTCTCTTCATCTATCGCTGAAGGGGTAGGTGAGCTCCAACGGCTCTTTTGATCAGATTGTGTCCTAACGTAAACTTCCTTAAGTAGGTCTGAACAACTCTGTACTTGGAAAGCTAAAAATAGGCTTGTCATTGATTTTGAATATTTCTCATCGCCACTCAGATTACAGCCTTTAATCGATCACAGGACTTGGTGACTGATCGATTACGTATCGATTAAGCATAGATTATGTCTTGCATCACTGAGCAATAGATTAGAAATTCATGCGTCTAATCGATTACAGGGGAAGCCTGATCGATTAGGCAGGTTTAATCGATTACAAACAGATTACATTCAGATTACATGATTTCTCTAATCGATTACTAAATTTTCTATAATCGATTAATGCTCTCTAATCGATTAGGCTTATAATATGTTCTGATCTATTAACGCTCTCTAATCGATTGGGCAATTTTCTCTTAATCGATTACTGGACTCTGATCGATTAGGCTAAGATATCTTAATCGATTAGACGACTCTAATCGATTACTCCAATTTCTCCTAATCGAATGGGCTAACTTTCTCTCATCGATTACAGGGGCCTCTAATCGATTGGGTGCTATCTGATTCATATCTAATCGATTAAGCTTAAGTTCTTTGACTTGTAACCTATCCCTGATCGATTGGGCAAGACTTAGGATTTTCTATCAGATTATTCCTAAGATATTTCTGATCTTATCATAGCCCTTCCATATGCCTAAGTTATGTTTAGTTATCATCAAAACTTATTATTCCAACATTCTCCTCCTTTTTGATGATGACAAAACAATGGATTTAGCAAAAATAAACTGTCCGAAAAAGACAGAAATAGAGAATTGATAACATACATATTATAAACTATAAGTCAAGTAATACAAAAGATGTGATGGATCAGACATATAATGAACTAGAAAGCAAATAAACATGCAGATTATGTATGATGCATATGAAGATAGTTGAGGTGTGATGGAAGATTTCTGGATCAGTCAGAATCAGTGTCATCCTTCCAATTTGATGTGTCTAAGTCATAGTCCCCAGATTCACTACTAATTCTTCCAGAGTCAGTTGAGGGGTCTTCAAGTAACTCAGACTGAATTTCAACCTCCTTTTTCTTAGCAGGTGCTTTCTTCTTTTTGGTGATAGCTTTCTTCTTAGGAGGAGATGGAGGAGGAAGATATGAAAGGATTTTCTCTAGACGAGTCTGCTGTTTTGGTTTCTTCTTTGGAGGAAGCTTAGAGGATTTTCCTTTAGGAGCACCCTTCCTCTTTGCAGGAGTCTTAGGAGCAGACTTAGGTTCCTCAATTACTATGCCTTTTGTTGCCCTGGTACTCCTCCTTGTTACTGTTTTGACAGCTGGCTTAGGAGCAGTTTTCTTAATTCTTTTCCCTTTGTCAACAGATTGAACTTCTTGCCCCTCTTCTTCCTTATCAGATTTCAAAAATTCTGATGTAGTCTGAATAGGATCCACTACTTTCTTCTGATCAGACTTCTTAAACTTTACTTGCTTCTGGACACCCTAACTAGGAAATACAGGATGAGGCACTTGATGTTTCTGTTCTGATTCTGCCAACTCAGCCTTTGCTGCATCTCTGTCTTCTCTTTCTTTTTGACTCTGAGCCAAAGTCTAGCCTAATTCTTCCACTTGTTTATGCAGCACTTTTGCCTGATGAAGATAGTGAGGCAACAAGTCAACAGCAACAGGTTTGGGCTCCCCTTCATACAGAACCATAGCCATCTCTAAGTCTTCCTCCAGAACATTTTCAGCATTGTTTGGGGGAACATTGGTGGTGGCCTCAACTTCAGAATCTGAGGCTTCTTCTATCACAACTTCTTCAGCCATGCTTAGCTTAATGGCTTTTGCAAGCTCATGAATTTCCTCAAGTGTCTGGCTCATGGTGGCTTCCTCAAGAATTTGGGGCTTCTGAGGAGTTTCAGAGGCAATGGTTGAGAGGATGGTGGCAGCTTCCACAGCCTTTTCTTGAACCTGGCTGCTTTCTCCAGGGGTTGGTACACTGAATATCTTCTCCCCCTTTTTGACATCATCAAAAGGAGGAGGGGAGGCAACTAGCACAACTTTCCTTTTTCTGATATAGGTTTTGGCAATTTCAGGTTTAGGGGAAGGTAGGGATGGAGAGGTAGGCTGAGGAGAAGGTGGTGGTGGAGTAGGTTATTGTGGAGGTGCAGGATGAGAGGCAGGTGTAAGGATGTGGATAGGAGAGGGTGGAGGGTCCGGGTTGTCTGAGGAACTGGAATAAGTTTTCTTGGAGGGAGATGAAGGTTTGGATGGTGGAAGAGTGTTTTTGGGAGAGGTTTGTGTTTGGGGAATTGGAGAAGAGGGATGAGAGTGAGAGGGTGAATAATGGATGGGGGATACCTGATGAGCCTCATGCCCAGCAAATGGTAATAGAGGAGAGCCTGGGAGATTGACCTGATGAGATTGCCTCAGTATGTCCTCCAGTCCAGCAAGTCTGTTGTGCAAGAACTTGTGCATGTTGACTACAGCATCATACCCTTCAAAGATAGTCATGGTGCTCTCCTTGACAGACTTGACCACTGAGTCATTCAGAGCAGCCATTAATCTTTTCAGCAATCTATCCTCCATGGCTTGGTGTTTTAGAGCCATTTCTTCCACAACTCTGGCAGATACTTGCTCTACCAGTTGATTAAGCAGATTGGTAGGAAGAGGGATACCCTGTTCTGGCATAGGGGCTGCAGGTTGAGGAGGTATCTGGGGTGCAGGGGCTACTGGTTCAGGGGCTGGTGAAGCAGGTGCTGTTTCTTCCTGATCCATAGGGTCTTGGACATGGCCTTGGTCAGGTATGTCTCCTGGTTCAAGTCCTTCTTGAGATGGATCTTCTCCAAAATGAAGGGCAGGTTCAGTGGTCATGGAGGGAATTTGTCCAAAAGGGGTCAGTCCCATCTTTTTCAGGGTGGTCAGATCACACTTAGGTGGTTCCCTATTCTGTTCTTCTTCAAGCCAGAAAATTTGGTTGTTGCAGAGAATGAAGGAAATAAGTTGAGCAAAAGGAAGAGTGGTCTTCACTGTCTTGGTCTTGTGAAACCTCAGAAATTCCTCACAGATAACTTGTCCAGGGTTGATAGGCATTTTGCTGATCAGCATTGGCAGAAGGGGGTTGTCAATATCGAGGATGAGAGAGAAATTTCCTGCTTTATTTACCATACATCTGGAGTAGGCATAATGAAGTATTCTGTAGACAAGGGGCAGTTGAGCAGGCTTGAGATTTCCTTTGATTGGACTATCTGGATTATAGATCTTTCTGAGTGCATCATCAGAGAATTTTTCTCTTTCTTGCCAGGTATTGTATTCCTCCATCCCTGGTCTCTGATGAAATGATGCCTTACATCAATGTGCTTTGTTCTTGTGTGATGCACAGGATTTTTGGCCAAGTTGATCGTGCTTGTGTTGTCACAGAGGATTGGAACTTCTGGAAACTCCATCCCCAAATCCCTTAATTGATGCTTGAGCCATAGAACTTAAGCACAGCAGCTTGCAACAGCTATATATTCAGCATCTGTTAATGATAGAGAGACACATGTCTGCTTTTTGCTTGCCCAGGAGACTAAGGATCCTCCAAGATATTCACATTGACCACTGGTACTCTTTCTGTCCGTTTTGTAAACAGCATGGTCAGAGTCTGAGTAAGCAATGAGATACTCCTGAGTTCCCTTTGGATACCACAACCCCAGCTCCTGAGTTCCTAGCAGATATCTCAAGATTCTCTTAACACATATGTGATGTGTTTCCTTTGGATTAGCTTGATATCTGGCATATACTCCCACACTAAATTGAATATCTGGTCTGCTAGCAGTTAGATATAGGAGAAAACCAATTAGACCTCTATATGTTGATTTATTGAAGTCCTTTCCCTCTATATCAGCATCCATTACTACTGTAGAGCTCATAGGGGTATCTTCTTCCTTAGACAGATCCATTCCAAATTTCGTCAAAATCTCCTTCACATACTTGGATTGGGAAATGAAGATCCCATCCTTTCTTTGTTTAATTTGAAGACCTAGAAAGAAGTTGAGTTCCCCCATCATGGACATCTCGAATTCTCCCTGCATAGTCTTGGAAAATTCCTCAGAGAGATTCATCAGTAGCACCAAAAATAATATCATCTACATAAATCTGTACAACAAGCATGTTTTTCTTTTTATGTAAAATAAATAGAGTGGTGTCTACTTTTCCTCTTGAAAAACCTTTTTCTAATAGAAAATTACTTAATCTTTCATACCAGGCTCTTGGTGCCTATTTGCGTCCATATAAGGCCTTTTTGGGCTTAAAGACATGATCTGGTTTGGTAGAAATTTCAAAACCAGGAGGTTGTTCAACATATACCTCCTCCATGATATAACCATTAAGAAATTCACTCTTTACATCCATTTGATAAAGTTTAAAATTTTTGAGGGATGCAAAGGCCAATAAAAGTCTTATTGCTTCCAATCTTGCAACTGGGGCAAAAGTCTCCTCATAATCGATACATTCTTCTTGGTTATATCCTTTAGCCACAAGTCTTGCCTTATTTCTGATCACAGATCCATATTCATCAAGTTTGTTTTTGAAAACCCATTTAGTTCCAATAATAGGATAATTTGAAGGCCTAGGAACTAAATCCCAAACTTGACTTCTTTCAAACTGATTGAGCTCTTCTTGCATTGCAACTATCCAATCACAGTCCTTTAGAGCTTCTTTAATGCAAGTAGGTTCAATTTCAGAAATAAAGGCAGAGAAGTGCATTTCATTTTGAACTTGATTTCTGGTTTTAATACCTTCATTAACACCACCAATGATTTGCTCAGGTGGATGATCCTTGTGATGTCTCCAGGCTGAGGGTCCAGCTGGTGTATTATGAGAATCATCCTCTTGTCCCTCCTTATGGGATTTGTCTGGTGGAGGTAATGATTGTGTAGAGTTTTTAGGCCTCTTTTGAAAAATTGATTCATCTTCTGTTGCAATATTCTGTTCAGAGTCAGTTTCATCAAAGACTACAAGAACTGACTCTTCAACAGTAGAGGTTCTTTTATTAAAAACTCTATAAGCCTTACTTCTACTAGAGTAGCCAATGAAAATTCCAGAATCAGATTTAGGATCGAATTTACCTAGGTTTTCCTCCCCATTGTTGTGGATGAAGCATTTTGAACCAAAAACCTTAAGGTGGCTTACATTTGGCTTTCTTCCTTTGTAAAGCTCATATGGAGTCTTGTCCATTCCCTTTTGAATGTAGGCTCTGTTTGAAATGTAACATGCAGTATTCATTGCATCTGCCCAGAACACTTGAGATACTTCTTTTTCATTGAGCATTGTTCTGGCCATCTCAGTGAGTACTCTGTTCTTCCTTTCAACCACTCCATTCTGTTGAGGGGTTCTAGGGGCTGAGAAATTGTGATTGATGCCATTTTCTTTGCACAGCTCTAGAAAGTCTTGGTTCTCAAATTCTCCTCCATGATCTGTCCTGATTGACCTGATTTTCTTGTCTTTTTCATTCTGCACTTTCTTAGCAAACACATAAAAAGCATCAAAGGTTTCATGTTTGGAGGAAAGAAACATAGTCCAAGTGAACCTAGAATAGTCATCCACAATCACAAGAGTGTACAGACTTCCTCCTAGACTCTTCACTCTTGCTGGACCAACCAAATCCATATGAATTAGTTCCAGGGGTCTAGTAGTGGTAACTTCCTTCTTAGGTTTAAAGGAGGACTTTGTTTGTTTCCCCTTTTAACATGCTTCACACACCAGATCAGATTTTACTTTCATATTTGGTATCCCAATAACCAAATCCTTTTTGATTAGTTTCTCCAGTTGAGACATATTAACATGAGCTAATCTTTTATGCCATAACCAGCAGTTATCAGAATTGCTTATAAAGCATTTTTCAGAAAGATGTTGATTTAAATCTACTACATACAGATTTCTATTCCTGTTAGCTTTCAGTCTATAATTTATATTCGATTTGTCTATAGCTAATTCCTTTTTATCTACTATGAGGCATTCATTTGAGTCAAAAATTACCCAGTTACCTCTGTCAGTACTTTGACTGACACTTAGCAAGTTGTGGCAGAGACCTTCTACAAGATAGATATCTTTGACTGGACCAATGTCTCCTTTCCCAGCAATTTTGCCAGACTGATTTCCACCAAAGCTAACTTTGGTACCATCCTTTAAAATCAAGTTGTCTAGTTTCTCTTTGTCTCCAGTCATGTGTCTTGAGCATCCACTGTCTATATACCATTTAGCATTGTTGGATGCTGTGAGACATACCTGCACAGACTAAACAGATTTAGGTACCCAGATTTTCTTGGGTCCTTTGGGATTAGTTTGATGCCTTTGATCCAAGTGGATCTTAGGCTCATGTGTTCCTTTAGGGACCCACTTGTATGATTTTGATAATCCATGTTTCTTAGGATAACATGTTGATTCATAATGGCCTTTTCTATTACAGTAATTGCAGAAAGAGAAAGGTGATGAATAATCTGAAGCTTTTCTGAAAAACTTCCAGTATGATTTTTCCTTTGGCACAGATTTATTTCCTTTCAAATTTTTAGGAGTTGAATCATATCCTATCCCAGTTTTATCTCTATATGCCTTTTGATTCATTAGCATAATATCAAGTATTTCTGTGCTCTTCGTGAAATTCTTTAAAAGTTCATAAATTTTCTCATTTTCTTCCAAAATTGTTTCACAATTCTTGCAATCAAAATTCTCTTGAAAAGCCTTTTCTGAAATCTGTTTACATTTTTCACAATCAAGGAAATCTTGTTCCCATGAAAACAGAAAATGGAGTTCAAGTGAACAGTAAGTGTTGAGAGTATTGAATGCAGTAGATACAGATAATCAATGTGGCAATCAATCCTTACAACTAACTTCTACCCAATTGCATTTATAGTTTCTTATAGAAATATATCCATTGACAATATGGCCGTTGAACACGTCAAGAGAGTTGAGTGAGTATGGGAGATGTATTCTGCTATGCATTTACTCCATTGTACTCGATTTTGCTTTAGCTCATCTTCCTTCATCTATCGCTGAAGGGGTAGGTGAGCTCCAACGGCTCTTTTGATCAGATTGTGTCCTAACGTAAACTTCCTTAAGTAGGTCTGAACAACTCTGTACTTGGAAAGCTAAAAATAGGCTTGTCATTGATTTTGAATATTTCTTATCGCCACTCAGATTACAGCCTTTAATCGATCACAGGACTTGGTGACTGATCGATTACGTATCGATTAAGCATAGATTATGTCCTGCATCACTGAGCAATAGATTAGAAATTCATGGGCCTAATCGATTACAGGGGAAGCCTGATCGATTAGGCAGGTTTAATCGATTACAAACAGATTACATGATTTCTCTAATCGATTACTAAATTTTCTATAATCGATTAATGCTCTCTAATCGATTAGACTTAGAATATGTTCTGATCGATTAACGCTCTCTAATCGATTGGGCAATTTTCTCTTAATCGATTACTGGACTCTGATCAATTAGGCTAAGATATCTTAATCGATTAGACGACTCTAATCGATTACTCCAATTTCTCCTAATCGAATGGGCTAACTTTCTCTCATCGATTACAGGGGCCTCTAATCGATTGGGCGCTATCTGATTCATCTCTAATCGATTAAGCTTAAGTTCTTTGACTTGTAATCTATCCCTGATCGATTGGGCAAGACTTAGGATTTTCTATCAGATTATTCCTAAGATATTTCTGATCTTATCATAGCCCTTCCATATGCCTAAGTTATGTTTAGTTATCATCAAAACTTATTATTCTAACACATTTAATTTTACTTTTCTCCAAGGGACTAAAATGAAATTTCATAATTGTTTTGGGGAATGTAAGGTTAATTAGTCAGAGGGAGTTAATTGACATTTTCCCTGGAATTTTCTACCTGTCATCCATTGGAGTGAGCAAAGGAGCTATTATTGTGATTCAACAAGATATTGATATCTTAAAGATTTTAATTTCTGTTATGAATATTGTTGTAACATGAGTGGATGCCCATAACTCCAAAACCTTAGGATTTCTTTTCCTATAACCTCCCAATGAATATCTTGTGGGAGTTTCTTGTGATTATTACCATTATGTACATCTTTACTCCTTTGTAACCATAGCTGTAGAATTTAATGTTTAGAGGCCTATAAATAGAGGCCAAGTATAAGGCATGCATTTGTATCAATAATTACAAGGGAATGAGAAATGCTCCATTCCTCCCTCTTCTAATGTCTTGTCTTATTATCTCATCTTCTCTCCATATTTCTTCTTTCTTTTCATTTTCATAACACGTTTCAGCATGACACTTTAACCAACTAAGTATTTTATCTTTCTTTTATTTTTACAGTATTTGTTGCTATATACTAATTTTTTTTATTTTACTTTTTTGAAATTATTTTCCTTTCACGTAAGTTGTTATCTTTATTTAGTGTTTTTTGTTATTTATTATTATGTTCACCATACTATATTTTACATATGTTTATGATGTTGTGTGTGTATATATGTGTGTGTTATAGTATATATTCATAACAATTATAGTTTCTAGCTTTTCCTGTGGGTGATTGGGCTGAGACACGTGTGGAGCCCAATGATCTCCGTCCCAACATATTTGGCCAACACATATATATACACACACACACATATATACACACACTGCTAGGGCTACAAAAAAACCCGATGGCCCGTCCAGACCCGGCTGAGCCCAAGCCAATTCAATTCAATCTTGGGATAAATTGGCTTGAAACCAAAACAATCAGGACAAGACCAAACCCAACCACTGGGCAAGACATGGCAAGGGCATATGGGCTTTAGGACCAGTGGCCCAGCTTGTCACAGAAATATTATTATTTTTATAAAAAATAATTTCTTTTCCTAATTTAAAAATACACAATACAATAATTATTGCTTAGTACACCATAACAAAATATTTTATTAATTATTTTTCCTAATTTCTTTTATTTTTTAATTTATTTCATTATTTTTCTTAGGATAGAAAGGCTCAAGGACCAACAGGACATGTCCTACCCAGAATTGTTTCTTAGGATCGAAAGGCTTAAGGACTAATATAACATGTCCTGTGGTCCGAAAGGACATGTCCTATCCGATCTTGGTCGTGGGCCACCCTGGACTAGGCCGGGCATCGGGCAGAAAAAGTCAGTCCTAAAATTTTTACGATAGGAAGTCCTACTTGATTTTTGTGCACACTGCACACTACGAATATTAATTCAATATTGCTATGCATTCCTATGTGTAATATTTTCAATTTATTTATAATGTCATCTATATGATTGTGGGCATATGTAACTCTTTATATTTGAATGTAAATTTTAATTTATCTTATTACAGTATTCTTTTGATTTTATAACATGGCCAATAACCATTATGTATTGTGATTAAATGACCAGAAGTCATATTACTTTATATAATAGTTTCTTTATAGTTGTGATTCGATGACCAGAAGTTACGACAACTTTTTAATAGTTCTTTTGTAAAAGAACATTGTGATATCTATTAAATTGTACAAGAAAAAGAAATTGTAGTACTCCGATAGTTAAATTGTTATGAATATGTTATAAATGTTAAAGCCTTGAAGACATATTCTCATATATCAAAATATAAAAAGGAGCTTTATAGCTTTAAAAATATTTTAAGAATACATTGTCTTGAAGACTAATTTATAGAGAATTATGATACTCAAAAGTAATAGTCCTAAAGCCTAATTAGTATATTTTGCTATGGTCACACATATGATCAATGCCCAAATTGATAAGTTGAGGCAACAATGTTTGGAAATATGAAAATTATTATATTTTGATATAAATTATGAGCAAGTATTTTAATATGGCTAGAAGCCATAGAGAAATATGTATTTTTTGAGTGAATATTAAAGGTCAAAATGATTGTCAAGTTGAAAAGGCTATGAGATGACAAATATAAAAAAGTGGCAATGAGTAACAGAGAAATTGCCCAAATTTATTTTAAAAGCAATAAAAGATAATCATAAGCCTAGGAGGCTATCTTATGTTTAACTTTTATTATTGTTTAAATTTATTGTGGTTAACTTGTGTGATATAAATTATTATAAAGTATTATGATGAGCATTAATCTCCTAATAAAGTTTGAAGCTAAAGGAGAAGTTACATTTATAATATTACCAAATATTATGGTTTTGATAAATGTCTCTTAATGGTGAAATTATTTCTCTCTAACAGTTATATATACTTGAGATGCATGTGTAGAATTATTCCCATGAGAAATAAGGCAATAAAGGACCACTTATTTGTAGATGTATTTTGATTCTGAAATATATCATTGTAAAATTATTTATTTGATTTTCACTAAATAGAAAGATATTTAAGAGTTTGAGTTTGTTGTTTACCATATTCAACACAAAATGAAAAAGGATTTGCTTTATGAAAGATATGTTCCTTCTCTATAATTATTGTCATTATATCATAATTGCATTATACGTGTGAACAATATCCATTTTTATTTGTATAAAAAAATTTTAATCTGTATGAACCTTAGTTTAATTTCAACAATGGATGAATGGATATTATGTATTTCATTTTAGAAGACCATTTGAGTTATATCAGTAACTTATTATCCACGTTATGGATCTATTTTGGTTGGCGAATATATTGATTTTAATTGTACATAACCTCCTCGTTCATAATATACCATGAATGTTATATCTAATAAGATTACCACATAACTGTAGTAATAGCAAAAAGTAATATTTTGATAGAACACCAGTGGTAGTTAACTGCGACTACATATATATATATATTAGCTTGGGTTGTAAAAAAGGAGTGCTTTGCCAAAGTTATGGATACTGTGGATCGCGTGAGGGCAGACAGTGTATAAACAGAGAGTGGGAAGCAAGGTTCCTATGTGTTGAACTTATGGATACTGTGGCCGCTGAATTGCTCGCTAAGAATTCTCTAAGTATGGGCTTTTGGCTGCAGATATTGTCAGGCCAATCTTCTGCCCAATTCCTCCTGTAAAAGTGAGTTGCATAGCCTTGCTGATTTTTTTTTTCTACTGTTTTTTGTCGATTTTCTGAGCTTTCCCTTTGTATAATGTATATCAATCAATAACTCCTAAATGTAAAGTTATTTTGTATAATGTATATCAATCAATGAGTTACTGTTGACTGTTGTAGGTTATTTGTATAGTGAGGTTATAATTGAGAGAAAAAACTTATGTAGAATGATAGCTTATAAACATTTTTGTGTGCAATGTAGACGGGAGTATTTATCATGTTTGACTTTTGTTATTGTTCTACGTTCTTGCATTTATTTATTCGTCCTTTTTAAACCGTAGAATCACGATTGAAATTAGTAAGGGTTGTGTGATCTTATTTTTTTAAACAATAGATTATATTTATCTCAATCATATCACATTATCACTAATCCTAATCAGATCTAAAATAATTCTAAGAATATGACAGATATCATTAAATCATTACTCCTGCCGTCCCTATTTATGAGGTCCTATTTTCTGAATGAGTTAGTCTTTTTTTACAAGATTGTTTATGAGATTGTTTAAGTAATAAATGCATTTTTCACTCATTTTATCCATTCATTTATTTCTTTTATACATTCTTTTTCATCATTTTTATCATTAGTACTCTTATCTGTTCATAAATAATGGCACTTTTAAAAAAGAAAGTAAATTTTCAACACAATTATTACGTTTTAAAAATTTTGACTACTTTTTATGAAATCGGTTAAAAAAAGTCTTATATATAGGGACGAAATGAGTATAAAATTTTGATTATACAGATATTTTATATAATCTTTGTTTGATAAAAAATAAGTCACTAAATTTAATCTTTTGAATTGTGACGATGAGAAAATATAAAGGTATTTAATATAATCTTTGTTGATAAAAAATAAGTCACTAAACTTAATATTTTATATGACGATGGGAAAATAGAGGAGAGGATCCCCTCCTATTCTCTTTCCCTCTTTATATCCATCAGATCAATACTTTAAATAGCTAAAATTTGACATTAATAGTTTTATATTGCAATAAAGCAGATATTGTAAGGTATTTTGTACAAAGTTAAATATGAATCCTTTAAGTGTAGATCTAATGGTCATAAAGACTAAAGATAATAATAAGGGAACAGGAGTAGTGCCTGTGTCTCCAAAGAAGATTTTTCATTTTCAGATGGTTTTCCAATGCAATACTTTTGATTTCAGCCATTCGAGTCAAGGTTTTACAATACTCTAAATCTAAATTATCAAAAACCTCACGAACTTTCTGTTAGATGATAAGCATAATATTATTCAATAAAAAGCTATGTTTTGATCATTCTAAATTTGAAATAATTATTAAATAAATCAAATAAAAAAATCATATAAATGTTCCAAAAAAAAATATGCTCCCCGTACAGCGCACGGGAAGTATGTGCTTATTGATATACTATAATTGTCTTTGAAATACATAAATAGAGGAAGTTTATTGGTATGACTTATTTGAGGGAGAGATTGTTAGATTACAAGTGTGAGTTAATGTTGATTATTGATGAAGTTCTAATCATATTCTTCCTCACAAAGCCTAATTGATATCTCAAAGATGGATGTCAAATGATGATTTTATATTGAAATTGAAAAGCTTAATGTTGGTTAAGAAACACAATATAGTAAACCAGAAGTTTAGTGATCCAAATAAATTTATTGTTGGCATGACTTGTTTGATCATTCAAGTCATATATATGAAACATCAATTTATTTATCGGCATCCATTGAAGAACCAGAAGATTCTTCCTGAATAGATAACATAATTCAACAATTATGTTGTGCTACTTATTCTCAAAGGAAATTTATATTGAAAAGATTACTAGTTGTGATTTGGAATAGATCTATATTTTTGGAAATATGTCAAACTCATGGTCCATTCAAACAGCATGTAATCCATACAAATATTCACTAAATTTGATAGATGCATCTATAAGATGGTTACATATACGATTATTATTACTTTGCAACCTGAATTTTGCAAGATCGTTTGAATAAATCATTATATTAAGTGCACAATTTCCAGATTATATGATCCAGAAATCATACATTAAAGCCTCCATGAATGGCTACATCAATACTTATGAGAACAAAATATCTATTTTATTATTGACATGTTGTAGCACTTATTGGCATCAAGCCAATAAGATTCTCCTGATAAAATTGGCTTTTGGTTAGGAGCCAAATAATTTTCATCCTATCTGCTACAATATGTATAGATGGATATTTAAACAAAGTTGAGATAAATGTTAGGTAATGATCTCCTTATTCTTGTTTCTAAATGAAACAAAATAATGTTTTGATAGAAAACAAATGGATTTAGGAGACTATATAGTATGATTATTTGATTATCATTCGATAAAGTTATCCAAATATGAGGGGGAGAAATCGACTAGCTTGAAAAGAAAACACATTGAATGCACTATAATTATCAAATTAGATCCTCAAATATAGTATGAACTAGAAGTTTATCATACTTTGCATTTATGAAATATTACAAAATATTTTTCTGATATAAATACAGATCTAGATGAGTATTATGAAATCTCATATCCTAGCTAAAAATGATCCAACAAATACAACATGCCTGAAGCATGAGAAATCAATCGGTTTCAAACTTAAATAATTTGAATAAATAGGAGCTTATAATTAAGATAATCATTTTGAGGAGGCAAGAACTCTAGGAGACTGTCAAGACATTATTAATTGAAAAACTTCAAAGGAGATTTAGGTACCTAAAAAATAGAGATATCTATAAGTTATGTCTAAAAAAGAATAATGGAACCGATAAGAATAAAGTAATCGACAGCAATTTTGAAAATGATATTACGTGATCAAATAAGGATCATATTTAAGATATGTCACTAGAAGTAGACATAAAAATGATTGGCCAAAAAGGAAAATAAAAGGGGAAGATACAATGAAAATATGATTCGATTTTTTAATATGAGAAAATTATGGAGATGCAGTCCAAACACCTAAGATATTAAGTTATTAGGGGATCAAATATTTATGTGAAATATAGATTTTCACAAAATTAATGAAGATTATAATAAGATGTATTATTTTGTGGTGGACACAATTATTTTGTGTATATTATAAGTCTGGCAATATATGAAAAGAAAATATACGTCAATAGTTAAATATTGTGAAATTTAAACGAAAATCCTTGAAGGATCTTAAATGCCAGAAGCATGTATAAGAAAATCATTCAACTTGTAGTATCTCTTAGAAAATGTATAGATTTGTAATTTACTTGACCAGCAGATCAAGTTATTAAATTCCACAATGATTTTAAATATCTTAAATAGAGGTCACATGTAAATATTTGCTAATTTTATTGATATTACATGTTAAAAATTTATGGAAGAATTAAGTTTTTGAAGGTACACAAATGGATGATGAATTTGAATAAATACGTGGATGCGAGAATCTATTATAGAGATATATTAGAGGAGTACATTTTAACAGTACATGTGATGATGATAATGCAATTCGACCAAATGAAGATATGTCCAAATAGCTTTGGAAGGAATATATTTGGGAAATTAGTATACTTAATGGAGACAAAATGACAGAAGTGATGTTGTCATTAAGGGGAGTAAAAGTAACGTTGCCGTTATATGGAAAAGTAAATCTTATTTAACTTTAGCAAGAAAAAATGTCATGTTGTACTCTTTTCCCCTTAAACATGGTTTTGTCCCACTAGGTTATCCTAGTAAGGTTTTTAACGAGACAGGTTTGATAAGTATTATGTACTCTTTTTCCTTCACTGGGTTTTCCTAGTAAGGCTTTAATGAGTCACAATATTTGTTTATGGACATCTAAGGGGAAGAGTTATAAATATTGTTGTTATATGAGTGGATGCCTATAACTCCAAACTCTTATAATTCCTTTTCTTATAATTTCCCAATGAGTGGCTTGTGGGAGCTTCTTATGATTATTGCCATTATGCACATCTTTACTCCTTTATAACCATAGCTATAAACTTTAATGTGTGGAGGCCTATAAATAAAGGCCAAGCATAAGGCATTTGTACCGAGCATTACAAGTGAATGGGAAATGCTCCCTTCCTCTCTCTTCTAATGTCTTGTCATATTATCTCATATTCTTTCCATCATTCTTCTTTCCTTTCATTTTTATAACAATTTCTCTTTTATTAGAATTTTTCCTTACTTAAAATAAACAATGCTTTTTATGCTTAATTCTTGTTCTTCTCTTTCATTTTCTCTATAATTTGTGACTTTTTTATATTTTTATTTACTAATAATCTTGATATTTCATTAAAAAAAATTCTCTTCAAATTTTTGCCATAATTGATTCAATGATAACTAACCTTGACCAAAGATTGAATTCCGGTTTGGACTTTATTATCAAAACATACTTGAGTGTATTGTATTTTTGTTTTAACTCAATAAATAATTCTCCCTCGGATACCAAAAATAGGAACTATTTGGGCGGTGAGTTCGGTCCTAAATATGAGACATTTTTTTAATTATTCTCAACTTTTCTCCAAATTATCATTATTAGTGCCCCTCAATAATAAAACAAAACAAGCGAGAGAGGTTGGTCAGGGTGCATTGTTAATATCACGAGATTTTATTTAACAACATTAATCTAATCAAATTAAATAAATAGGTCTTATATTTAGAGTTAGGAAGTAATATCTACTCCAGGATTTGGGGTTGTGGGCCAAGACAAAAGGTTTGTGATGTAAAACAGGTTAGGAAAAGTGCTCACACACTTTGATCTAATGCTGAACAGATTTGGTTTTAGGATGAAGATTAGTAGAGAGATTAAAAACAGGAGAAAAAAGAGAGGAAGGGAGGGGTAATTAGAATAGAAAATGGGGGATAAGGAAGAAATAGAGGAGGGATGACATAATATGAATGGAGGGGAAAGCTGAAGAAATTGAGGGGGACATAGAAAACAGCTGAGTCATCATAATGTTCATTTATCAAGTCTATCAATACAATGGAGAACTAAGCTATTTATATAGAGAGTTTTCATCTTCCTTGAGAAAGCTTTATTGTCTTCCCTATTAAGCAACCTACTTAATTAAGATGAGGTCCCATGAAATCACGAAATTAATCTGAGATCCCTACCAGGAAGTTGTTATCGCATGCTTATTAAGTTGTTATCGGCAGGCCAAATAGTTGTTATCCCCTGGTCAAAAGTTGTTACTGACGGTCAGTAACAACTTTTGACCAGGGGATAACAACTATTTGGCCTTACGATTACAATTTTTGGCCAAACAATAATAACTTAGGGCTTGACAATCATAACTTTTGAAACCCTTATTCAGTAACAACTTTTGAGCTGCCTATAATAACTTAATAAGTAGGGGATAACATCTTTATGGGATCTGAGATTAATTAGTGATTTCTTGGGACCTCATCTTAATTAAGTTTCTTACAAGGGACCTATAATTAATTACCCCATATATATAGATATGGCTAAAGTATACTTTTGGTCATTTATGTTTGTATCAAGTTTATTTTATTCCTTTATGTTTGGAAAGTTTACTTTTGGTCCTTTTTTGTTAACACATTTAGTTTCACTTAATGGAAAGTGTTGACTCAACAAATTTAACTGGTGAATATAAATGATTACATGTTGATAAAATATGCTTAAATTAAAATTTTTTAGTGTAATTATTCATATATTTAAAAATGAGTCAGTTTATCCGCATTTAATTATAGAATCATCCTTTAGATTGTTCTCCATTAAACGAAACTGTTAACAAAAAAGGACTAAAAGTGTACTTTCAAAACATAAAGGACTGAAATGAAACTTGATGCAAACATAAATGACCAAAAGTATACTTTACCCCATATTTATAAAACTTAAAATCTAAGTTTCTTCCTACTAAGAATAAGGGCCCATTTGGTTAGTGGATTTTGGACAATTGAAGCAGAAAATCTCAGACATTTTCGTCGGCCCTTGCACATTTGGTTGCCAAGCTTCCATGGAAGATGATTTCCGTCACCACCCCAAATTAAATTAAAGGTAGGAGAATAGCTTCAACCTATTTTCAAACCTAGATAGGAAAGGACGAAGGACAATTTTGCATACCCCTCGTTGATGCGCCTTGATTAGGGCTGCACAAAGACCTGGAAGGGCCGTGTTAAGCATATGCCCAAAGTCCCATCCTAAAATTTTTCGGGCTAGCTATTCTGGCCCGATACCTGGCTCAGTCTTATTTGGCCCGGACCAAGACTGGGTGGGACATGTCCTCCGGGCCACAGAACATGTCCCGTTGGTCTCGAACCCTTTTAATTATAATAAAAAATAATGAAAATATTATTAAAATAAATTAAAAAATAAATGAAATTGGGAAAAATAATTAATTAAATATTTTTACATGGTGTATTAAGTATTAAATATTATATGGTGTATTTTTAAATTGGGAAAAATAAATTATTTTTTATAAAAACAATAATATCTCCAGGCTAGGCCTTTGGTCCTAATGCCTATGCCCTTGTCCTGTCCCGTCCGGCCGTCGGGTTTGGTCCCATCCTATTTGTTATGGTTCCGGTCCATGAGGGCCACCGGGTTTTTATGCAGCCTTAGCCTTGATTTTGCCCACTGTAACGTCTGGAATTTTACTACTATAATATAACATTTTAATTGAATTATAACCACTTTTTAATGTCAAAAGCCCAAAAATACGTAAAAATTTAAAACTTTTTCTTTAAAACATTTAATCAACTTCCTTTCAGTTGGAATGGGCTTTACAGACAAATTGGAATCACTTAAAACTTTTTGTAAAATAAAGTGGTTAATAAAACAATTAAAAGTATGCTAACCATTTTTCGATGTCTATTAATAATTCATAATACTTAGGGAATTTAAATCCCTTAATAAAGTTATGCAATTCTATTTTCTATACTTTCTATTATTAATTTAATAATTTAATTCTTACAACATATACAAATAATATTACTAAATTATTTAACCACCTTTTACTTTCTCAACTATAATCCTAATTTCTTCTTCTACTCTTCCTTCCCAGCTAGCTTCCCACATCCTGCGTACTGAAAATGTTTGGGGAAAGGGTGAGATTGGAAATCCCAATAGCAGTTTCTTTCATTAACATATATGATCATACTAGTATTGTCATGTATATATTTCATAAAACTGCCCAAATAATGATAGTCTTACTCCTATTAATCTGTGTGCGATCCGCACCTACCAACCACTGATAACGATATTTTCGTTAACTAGTGGAGGTCCTACCTGCAGGACTTCTCGTTATAACAATCCCGTTATAACTTAACTAGTTTGGCAAAGGGGTAGCGAACCACCTAAGCCTGGAGTACTCCAAGTGAGGAATAACAACTTACCAACTAAATGCAACAATTATTACAAAATAATACATGCAATTTAATTGTTACTGAAATAAACTGCTACCTGGATACCAGAGCTTAGTACTGAACCTGTTCCTTCCCTTTCCACTGATCTTCTTAACTTATGTCACTATCAGGACCTATTTACATGTAATTTATAAATAATAAATTAATATTCATGCTTATATAATTATTCAGCGTCTCTCATGATCCTATATTACTACCCATCCCTTGTTAACTTTAAGTACTGGCTACTTCCATTTCCAAATAATCATACACTTTAATACCAGTATTTAGAATGACTTATCTTAACTTAAATAAAATTTTCTGTTACGAATAAGGAAGACCAAGGATTCAATTGATATAAATACGTACAGATGTCAAGAATCAATTAACAACTAGCACACATAGAAGCTAAAGTATTTCAGAACATACTTAGGTATTAAACAATACAAGTATATGCAAACGCAAGCATAAATATATCTTTAATTACTTTAAATCAAATTTATATCATATAATAACATATATAATTTATTTTTCCTAATTAAATTTAATAGATTTAAAATAAATCTCAATGATCATATTTTTCCTCTACATTAATAATAATTACCTACAACTTAATTTATCATAATTAGCCCGACTGTTTAAAATTAAGAGGTCACTTTTAATTACTTTATTACCTATTTCCAATGTTTGACTATTAATTAACTCAAGAATGGTTCTCTTTAAAGAGTTTTACCTTTCTTTAATCCTTAAAGTACTTGTCTACATGCTATTTGTATTCTTTTATTTATGACTTTGATTTCTAGGATTTCTAGAGTCACCTAACTAATGAATTTAATAGTTTTGAAGTCAATAGGTTAATCACATAGTTATCAATGGACATTTTTCACATTTAAGCACAGTTCTACTTTTATTACTAATTAACTGTGTAATTCTAAAGTAAACAAAAACCGTGATCCTATATGCTCTTAACACATACAATACTCATATTGAACTAACTAATTATCACCTTTAAAGATGTAACACTTACAAATCAATTCAGCATAAACACTTATTTTGTCATTCCAAACTCTCGTCATTTAGCCATCCATCAATATTTCTTCAAAGCTTATAGGAGCCTTATAACAGCAACATATTACTAATTCATATTGTAAGAATAATAAATTCCTAACCAGACTCATAAGCTCTTTTGCAATTCCTTTTAAAAGTCTCACACACTTACTAACTATCATCCACTAAACAAATTTTAAATCCTCTTACTTCCTTAACACCAACACTGAAACAAAATAACTTACTTAGAACTAAATCACCTAAACATCACTCAGAAACCATTAATATCCCCACACTATTAACACATATCCATTTACTTCGAATATTCCTCAAATACTTGCTACTTTTTGAAAAATCCTTTTTACGGCATCTCTTAAACATTTGAGAGATTTAACACCGAAACCCATTCTCCCTTACCAACAATATCACAATCATAACCAAGAATCACTAATAGTCTTTCAACAAAAATTCTATGGGTAGGAACACTTTTATACACCTCAATCGCTCTCTTATATACTTGAAAACCTTGAATAGGTTACTATAATCAAATCTTATCCATGATTTAGACCCTTAAATTAATTCAATTCCACATCAAAAATCATCATTCCTCTTCAACCTTTTAACCCTTCACTGCTTGAACCTTAAACGTCATAATCTTATAGCATCAAACTTAACACTTCATGATATGTTTTCTCAAAACAGTGAGCTTTGCTTCTTATAAATTCATTACAACATTAATCCCACTAAGTCAACCATTATTAATTTTCCCTTCCCTGTCATTAAAACTATTGGCCAGCCTAGCATAATCAGAGAATAAAATCACCACACAAACCATAACATCTGCCCACATGTCCAATTATTGCAGCAAACATTCGACTCCTAGATTACATTCCAAACAAATATCCTACTCTTAATCCACTATAATTTACACTAAAACACTGATAAGCTATAACAGAAACAGAACAAGGATTTCTCAGACTTGAAAAGCTTTATATACTCTTAGAATACTTCTCAACTTCAAATTCTACCCTAAATATGTAATAATCAATTCTTTATCATTGACTAAATTCCTAAATAGCCCACAACATTCTAAATTTCCCCTTTCCTTGCCATTGAACCAATCGGCCAGCAAGAACAGAACAAGAACAGAGGGAGCAAAATCCAACTTTAGCTAAACAACAATCACAAAAGCATACCTCTTTTATGCACCCAAAAATCAGCAGCACAAGGAAACAAAAATAGAACAAGAACAGGGGAAAATAGGAACAAGAATCCGTTGGCACAGAGGAGGAAAATTCGAATGAACAGGGAAAGAACAAGAAGAGGGTCAGAATTAAATTACTCAGATAACATGCAACCAAACATCATCATGGTATTTGATCACCCAGAATGAAGCTTTAATTAAATCTTAAGTCAATTAAACTTCCTATCCCTTCTCTTGGTCATTGCCGAACAGAGCAGGGGAAGAAACAAGAACAAGAGTTCGACAAACAGAGCAGCAAAGAAGAAAAGGATTAACAATCATCAAACAACCAAGATCATCATTCATTAATTTTTCTTTCCCCTTTGTTGACAACGGTGCTGACCAGAGGAAGAAGAAGAGAAAAATCCAAAGAAAAGTCTTAAGCTTCAAAAATCAACCTACAAAGCAACAAATATGCTTAAACTTCCTCTTATTAATGTTTAATCAAACTTAATCCATTGAAACACCCAGAAATCCTCAAACCCGACTCGGATGAACAGTAACCGAAGAGAGAAATTTGGGGAAAACCTTATGAATACTCCTTCTTGACTCAAATTCGTTCCCATAAGTGATTAATCGAAACCTAAGCTTCGATTTCACCGATTTATAGCTTCTAAAACCCCCCAAAATCCGAATTGATTTCCCTCCAAACTCGCTCAAAATCGGACTAGAAGGAGAAAAACGAAAGGGAAGAGGTTTACCCCGAGCTAACCCCAAGCTCCTGAGCTGCTCGCTGTCACCAGCCGTCCGCCGTCACTGTCGTTCGCCGGTGATGTTGAATGGAAGCAGAGAGAGTGGGAACGAGAGTGAGAGAGAGTCGGTGAGAGAGAGGGAGTATGAAATGTATGTGTGTATAAACGTGGAGAGAGGGAGTATTTCAGGAGAATTAAAATGAGAAGGAATTAGAAGGATTAAGAAGGGACACGTGGCATGCTTATATTTAAAGAGGAGGGTGATATTTTTCTATGAGTATTTTTACTATCTTACCCTTCCTATTACAATTGAAGATATTTTGAATTAGGGATAGATATTGTCTTTTTCATTTCCTATTTTCTATTTTTTTTCTCTTAAATCATAATTTTGTTTATCATTATCATTTAGGAATATACCTAAATCTGTTCCCAAAATAATTTTCCTAGATATACTTTAATTCCCAAATTTATTTATAAGACTTTTTAAATGCTAAACAATACTTCAGGATTCTAAATACTCCCTTATTTAAATTCATCTTTCAACTATTTTTCTTCAACTAATAAATAAAATAAATCTTAAAATTTATTAAAAAAATACACTTGACCTCATAAATTTATTTATAAGACTGTTTAATTGTTATATGTTGTCCCAAGATTTTAAATAAGCCCTTATTATCTCTTGTCTCCAATTTAAGTTTTTATCTTCTAATTATTTCTCTTTACTTCTTAAAGAAATAAGCCTTAAAATTTATTAAGAATGCCTAAATATCATAAGCTTATTTTTCAATGCTTTTTAATGTTTGAGTAATATTCTAAAATTCCAAATAATTCCTTATTTTCTATTTCTAAAATTTGGGATTTTACACCCACCCCTGTGTTTCGTTTCTGTCTTTCTTTGTGTACTAGCTAGAAACTTTTCAACTCATTCGCTCCCTCCCATAGCGTTATTGCTTCAAATGTCAGATAGATCAGTCTCAAAGCTCCGCATCTGATGGAAATTCTGTAAGATTCACCGATGGAAGATTTAACTTTGAAAACTTATTTTTTTAGAAGAAATGTGCTAAGGTTTGTGTATTGGAACTAGATAACACCCATTTTTTCCTTTTCTCAATGTAAGTTTTTGTGCACTGGACCTATAGAAACCAATAATAGAAATAGGTTACTACTGAAGTGGTGAAAATCGTGAAGAAAAAAGACCAAGGTTGGAAGTGCTTTATTGCTTTTGTCAAATTGGAATTTGAACGCCAAATTCAAATTTAATGCGTGAAAAGGTTTAAAAGAAAGGGATAAGGGTCAAATTTACCCCGAAAGTTTCACCTCATTTTTGCCCCGGAAGTATACAAAAGGTATCAATGTGGCCCCCTACTAACGGTTCACCCTATCACCGTCAGCCACGTAGGAAAATGATCCTAGTCAGTGCCAACATGGCAGACACGTGGGATTCTATTTTTTACACATGGGCTAATAAAAAAAAAGAATTAAAAATTAAAAATTAAATAAAAAAATGATAAAAAACATAAAAACATTCCCTTCCCCCATCCTTTGTACACAACACGATGAGAGCCTCCAAGAACCCTAAAATGCATCTCTCTATTTATCTTCACCCTAAATCAATCGCTGCAAAATCTTTGACGAGATGACAAATTTGTCTTCCACTTCGCAAGTTTACAGAGAGAAGTAACAAAACTGACGATTGATTTGCCACTTTGACTTCAACGGTGGGTGAGGACATAATCGACGATTGATCTTTGACTTCTCAGAGGGTAAGGATTTCAGGACCTAATGGGGGATTCGATAGCTTCTTCGACAGCTACGGTGACGAGGGGAGTAAGGAGGAGGGCGGTCTTGTTGAGGTGGCGTGGTGGGGAGCTTGAATATAAAGGTCCTGCCAGGATGTGTCATTGAGATTTGGTGTCTCCTCTTTGCACTTCATGGACAGATGTCAACCCAGGAAGGAGACTTTTTGGTTGTCAAAATTATCAACAATTGTGGTTTATTTCTTTTCTTTGTTTGATATTCACTTCATGGATACCCGTTGGTGTTGGTGTTGCTTGATTTTCTTTGTTTGATGTAAATGAAATTTTTAATTGTACAGGGAAGAAGCTGCGGATTTTTTTCAGTGGCATGATAATGAAATGGGTGAAAGGTCCATTGTGGTGATCAATGAGTTGCTTGGCCATGTGGATAGCTTGCATGATGAGAATCAAAGGCTTAGGAGGGGATGCGATGAAAAAGAAATAGGTGTCAGAGCTGAGATTTTAGGAATGTATGCAGAGATGAAGAAGTGTACAGGGAGATTGAAGATGACATTATGTGCATTGGCCCTTACATGGTTGTTTATGTTTGTTTTTGTCTATATGAAATGATGCTTGATGTGGCCTAATTATGTTTTAGCTGTAATGAGGGTGGTGTTAGTTGAACAAATATTGAGTTTTGTAATCCAGATCAAGTGTAATGTGTTTGCATGATTATATCTAATATTCTGCTAGATTGATACTGATGCGGGAGCTTCAGATTCTTCATCACCGACCGTTGGAAAAGAATGGGGGTTGACAATTATATCTAATAGTTCTATGCTAATGACATTTCAAGCTCAAAATGTGGAGACATTGACAATTATAAGTGTTGAATCATTTGTGATGGACTGCTTTGATTTCTCTGTTTTGTTGTCCTGTATCGAATCGCATCAACAATTTAGTAAATCCCAACATTTATTGGATCCTATTTCATGATATCTTTTGGGGTGAATTTTGTCAAAACCATTTGTTACTTCTATAGATAGGAAGTCGAGATTGTGCAAATTATTGGGGAACTTTTATGTACTCAAAAAAGATAATTTTTTGCATTTGTGAATGCTATTATATTCTGTGCATGATGTTGACTTAATGGGGACAGATGGTAATCTCTAGAGGACTATTTTAAAAATTGTTCAAAGTGGTGCGGACTAGTAAGAGTCGTAAATAACTTTCTATTTTAATTATGTGTTGCTGGTTAGAAAAAATGTTCACATGTTTTTGTGTATCAGGTACGCCAGAATACAATTAAATGCAATTGTGTATCAGGAGGCCAAATAATCGGATTGGATTTAGTTAGTATGTGAACAAGAAAGTCACTTTATTCAGATCAATTCAGTGTAAACAATAAGATGAAACTATAGATTTCTTTGCTTTGGCCAATATGACAATACTTATACTTTGAATATGAGAGAATAAAATCTTTAGACACATTTAATCAACAACAATCAGCTACCTGTACAGTTTTTCAATAGTTTAGAACATGCACAAGCCAATAGAAAATTCTTAAAGAATTTCACAGGGATAAAACACCAAATTGAAAGTTTTCATAGAAGCTGCAAAGCTTAAAGAGCAGAAGAAATGTAAGATTTCATTTATTCATGGCATCAAAAAATAGGATAGTTCCATATGTTACAAAATATGCCAAAGATCATTCATGACATCAAAAAATAACAATTTCCATCTGTTACAAAATATGCCATTAATCATCTCTCATGGCTCATTCATGGCATCAAAAAATAACCATTCCCATCCCCCTCCTTGAATCATTTACAAATTCTTTTGAGAAGTTGAAGCTTTCATGGTATTTTTCTTGGCCAAGAGCTGTGACGTTGTAATAGTTGGTTGGCCTCTCCACATGAGGCCTGGAGGAGTGAATGGTAGATCAGAAGGATTTGAAGCAATTGATCCACCACCTCGAAACTGCACCCTAGAAGGCTCATTATGGTTGGAGCTAATAGAGATGCTCTGTATCCGAAGTTGCCTCTCATTTAGAATAGGAAATCGTGTCTCAATGTCTGCCTGATGCTGTGGCTCTACTGGTGAACCCTCATTAAGCACAATTTGTGAAGTCATTCCTGGCTATAAACCATCACAATTATATGTTACTAAGATTGAAATGCACAATTATGACGTAAATGAGAAAATGATCAGCAATAATTAGTACATTATACACGGTCCGACCAGTGTTCAGATCCACTTGTAGTTCGATCCCCTTCTCAATGTGATTCCTATAAAAATCTCGTCTACCACGGGGTCTAGATTTGGCTTGAGATCGTTGGGTTGTAATTTGGGATACTTCATTACAATTTTTTGGTCGCTGAAACAAGCCAACAAGCAGCCTTATGTTCAAATAACATGCAGCCTTTTGGCACAACCATTTAATATTCCCCAATTAATATAATAGTCTTAACAACAAATAATCTAACGGTAAGGGAAACAAACCAAGCTAAATAACTAGGTCGACAAACTTACTTGCTTACATGTTGCCCTATTGTGTCTTGCTTGATGACATATAGAGCATTTTGGAGTAGACCCTCTCTTTGACCTCTTCTCAGGTGGAGGTGGAGGCAAGTCAGACGAGGTAGCATCATTATGTTGTCTATCTTGAGAACCTTGCTGCTTTCCCTTGCCAATCCTTGATATCCTTGCAGATACTTTAATTCAGATCCTCTTCTTCCTTGGCCTTCCAGGCATGTTACACAACGGTGGGGGTTCCATTGGTAGGAACCTCTCAATACCCCAAAAATTCTTGCCCCTTACTGGTTGCAACCTTGTTCTATAGGTACTTATATATGCATCCTTGTGAAAGAACCTTGAAATTTGTGTTACTGGGTCTACTTTAGCATGATATAGGGCACAGATTGCATCCCAAATCCTACAAGTACATTGCTTCCTAGTAATAAATACTGTATGCCTGTAGTTCCCTTCAGTAACCTCATACCCATCATCACCATTAAAATGGATACTACAACCCATGATAAATTCTTATTGTCCTCGAATAAAGAAACACACTTTAGAGAGAAGTTACCCCGCCATTTACTAACAATTTTATCACTTTCAGCCCACTTAGTCATCAATTTGATTCTAATCCCATCAATCATCCTAATAATAGGAAGTTACCTAAATTCACCAATCCAAGCATTGAAACTCTCACTCATATTGGTATCAGCTACCCATGATAAACACCTAAAGCTGAAGTAGGCTCTTGACCAGCACTTAGGTGAATATTTTAAGACCGATTTAGCTGCTTTCCTCTTTAGATCTCCAAGGGCTTGTAGGTTAGCCTTGAACTTTTCATCGTAAGTGTACCATGCACATGCGAAAAACTTATTCTTCAACTCATCACCTCCCCATTTCTTGCTCCAATTGGCATAAATGTGCCTAGCACATAGTCTATGCTCAGCTTATGGCAATACTTCATTAACTGCCGCAAGAATACCCTATATAGAAAAAAAGTTTAAAACAATGGAAACACTAACCAGTCATAATGAGAGAAGGAAAGTAGTGTAAAACAAACCTTCTGCATATATGACATAATGGTCACACATTGTCCATCTTCAAGATCCAAAGATCTCTTTAGCCATTCAAAAAACCACCTCCAATTGAGTATGGTTTCCTTTTGTGTAATGGCAATAGCAATAGGGAATAAGGAATCATTTGCATCTAGCCCAACTGCAGTTAACAATATTCCTCTCACATTACCTTTTAGGAAGGTACCATCAACCCCAATTATTGGTCTGCATCCAGACTTCCATCCAACCTATCAGATTTAAATAAAGGAATTCTATCAATAATCAATTAAGCAAGACAAATGAAAATCATAAATTAGTTAAGTAATTTTGTTACCTTGGAAGCATGAAAGCATAAGTACATTCTGCTAAACACCCTTCGCCCATTTTCAAGAGCCTCTTTGCTTAGTTCAATGGACACATTTGACCCTGGATTAGAGTTCCTCAACTCATTATAGAATGCTTCAAGATTATTGAACTCATCAATGTAGCTCCCTTCTATCTCTTTTACAATTAATCTTTTTGCTCTTTTGCATTTGATTAGAGTCACATTTAGCTTGAACTCATTTTCTAAATCGTTCTTCATGTCTGCAACTTTATATTGAGGCCTCACTTGAACCTTCTGCTTGAAATGAGCTGCCACCCACTTCACTGATGCCCTAAGGTTCCTAAAAACCCTACTGCAACTATGCTCTAACCGCAATGTCTTGACAACCAACCCCGGATTTTCCCCATCTTTGGATGCATACAATACAAATGGACATCCCTCCTGACATTTGTCTTTAACCCTAAATCTTTCACTCTTGGTAAGCCTTAACTTCACCCCCTTAAAAATAGCATAGTTATTAATTGCATGAATCAACTCCTCCTTATTTGCATATGTCCCATTAGTCATGAAAAATGCCCTACCATCTGGCCCATTAGCTGATTCTTACACTCTCACCTATTTAGGAAGCCCAATACTCTCAACAAGTTCCTCCTCTTCTTCATGATCACTACCCTCATCACCACCATCCACTACCACCAATTCACCCCCATGGCAGAAATTATCATCTTCACTATCATCCTCCTCACCTTCACACTCAATATCATCATAGATCGAGTCACTTTCAGATAGTACTATTTGATATTTTAGTGAGCTCCCTATGTCCAGAATTTATATTAAATCCCCCACCAACCACATTGGAGTAAGGACTGAATTTGTCTCCTAAATTCTCTATAAAGTCAGTATCATCATCATCATAACTACTCTCTGGACCAAAGTTGGGTCCACATTTGGGACCACTAGTATCACTGATTTCCATTACAACTTTAACCTCAATAAAGTAATCCTAACACACAAAACAAGAAAGCATTTCCAATACAGAAATAGACAAAGGATGAGAATGGTATCTCACTGTGTGTGTATAACAAGAAAGCATTTGCACGAGCAATGGACAAAAGATGACTAAACTAACCCCCATTAATATATTCCATACCTGTCACCAAGGACGAAGCAAACTCACATGAACCCCACTTTGCCTTCCTCTCGCTCTTGCTCAGCCGCTCATTCTCCTCTGTTTGTTCGATCTCCTCTGCCACTCGCTCCGTTCTGCCGGTTTCTGTCAAATATCATCTCGCTCTCTTATTCTGTCTGCGTCTTCATCTCCCTCTCTCATGTGATTTCTCTTTTCACCATTTAGGGTTCGTTCGAAAGGAAGATGGGTTCATTCAGAAGGATGGGTTCATAATGCACAAGTTCTCTTTAATATGATAAATCCCCAAATGTTTTCCTTCAGTGTCTGTTTCTTTTTTAAATACATGTTTTTATTTTCTATTTTTGTGTACAGAAGATGGGTTCGTTCAGAAGGAAGGGGATGTTTTTTATGTTTTTTTATCATTGTTTCATTTAATTTTTAATTCTTGTTTTTTATTAGTCCATGTGTAAAAAATAGAATCCCACGTGTCTGCCATGTTGGCGTTGACTGGGACCATTTTCCTACGTGGCTGACGGTGGCAGGGTGAACCATTAGTGGGGGGCCACATTGATACCTTTTGTATACTTCCGGGGCAAAATTAATCCAAAAAAACCTTCCGGGCAACCAATGATCCTAGATAGGGTGAAACTTCCAGGGTAAATTTGACCCTTATCCCTTAAAAGAAATGCACAAATTTGAATTTGATGTCTAAATTCGAATTACCTAAGTTACAATGAAATCCTTCATTCATATTTTGAATTATTTAATTTTTTTAATTATTTAAAATATGTGAGAGGTTATAATGTGGGTTTTCAAATTTGAATGGGAGAGTTGTTGTGAGAAGACATGGGAAAGAAATTTTTGGGATCAATTGGGGGAGCTGTATCTTTTTTTTTTTACCAATCTATATCTATATCTATATCTATCTATATCTATATAATATAAAAAACGCTTCCACCAAAACACTATTCATAAGGAATTAACGGGCCAGATGATTAGTTCTATTCAGATCAACAGGTCAATTTATCACTAATTATATAACATATTAATTATATCACTAATTATATTTGTTTGGTTATAGCCATTAACCATTTTTTGGAATTATTATATTTAAAATAAACTCTAAAATTGTATATACTAATAATTATATTTAAATTTAAAGACTGATAATCACTAATTATATCTACTAATAAGTATATTTAATATAACATAAAATACTCTTCCAACAAAACACTATTCATAAGGAATTAACGGCCCAGATGATTAGTTCTATTCAGATCAACGTGTCAATTTATCACTAATCATATAATCTACTAATTATATCACTAATTATATTTGATTGGTTATAAATGTTAACCATTTTTTTGAAATATTATATTTAAGATAAGCCCTAAAATTGTATATACTAATAATTATATTTAAATTTAAAGACTGATAATCACTAATTATCTCTAGTAATAAGTATATTTAAATTTAAAGAATGATTGGTGATGACTCCCCATTTTTAATTAGATTTGAGATATAGTTTATTATATTTGGGGAGTCATTTATGCTAAAAATTTAGAGATTAGTGGAGATTTGTTGAGATAGCAAGTCGGTACATTTTTTTTAAGGATTTTATTATGTCTTAAATTAAAATAAAAAAAAAAGAGAGAGAGAATAATAGAAAAAAAAAATCAGTTTAATTTATTAAATATATCCATTAGTGTTGTTGTGTGTCAGCGTGCTTTTTCATTGCTTATTGTGTTTGCCTTTGTGTTTGACTTATTTAACAATATATATATATATATATATATATATATATATATATATATATATATATAAAGGAAAGCAAGGACGTGGGTGCAGCAACAAATAAAAGAGGACGAAAAGACAAAAGCACTTCATTTAGCACTATGCACACCACTGGACAGATATACAAATACCACTATGCATTTCGCTGGACAACACTCATAAGACAAGGCACTATTCACGCAGCTGGAAAAGAGCATTATTCCTCTTATCAGATCAGTTATTGTGGACGAAAAGCAGCAGTGCAGCACTTTGTGTCGAGCATCATTGATCACTATTCATATTTTATTCACAAATACATACGTTGCAGAGGGAAGGGAGAAGAGAGCACTTGTGATTTAATCATATATAAACACACACATGCAGAAGCTGAAAAGGGGATACACGCGGAGGGGGCGACAATATTCAGATTGGCCATCACTATTCACTTTCTTTCTTCACCATCAGCCGCACGCACTAGAGGAAGGGAGAGCAACCTTCTTCAACCATTGGTGACGGTGACCGGAGTAAGGACAAAAGGAACTCGGTTGCTGTCACCGTCTTCGTCATTTCTCAGGAGCGGAGAAGAAGCTTCAGCAGTGTGGTTGAACAGATCAAGAGCAGAGGAGGAAGGGAAAGAATTTAATTGTTTGTTGTCTTATTTTTTTCCCTTCTGAATCTGGATTTAATTTTGGTTAAGATGAACTTGATTATGTGTGGCTAGTTTTTCTTGAACCTAGGGTACTATGAACTTATTTGTGACTTAGAGATTTTTCCACTATTTAGTTATGCTTAATTTTAATTCGGTTTATTTAATCTTGTTGTTATTGATTATTGTTTAGTGATTGATCACCATTGAACATGTTTAGGGAATTTAGGATTGAACTCGACGGAGGGAATTCTAAATCGACCGTGAGATTAAATAATGTGGAATTAGATTTTAATCTAAGGGATTAGATTTAATCTAATTGGCGTCTAGGATAGACATATACCTAGAAGCTCCACATAGTCAAATTAGAGTGTTACCGATATAAATTGTACCTAATTAATACGTGTGAGACATTACACAATTAATTTAGGTAAGGATATAAGTGGACCGACAGGCATTTATAGACACTTAGACTCTAGATTAGCTGATTAAGTTAGGACATAATTAATTTAGTGGGAATAAAATCTAAGAAGCAAATAAGGGATTAGTGACTCTAGGTTGTTACTTTTTCTCTTTGCATAATTAATTTCTTTTGTTTTAATTTCAATTTCTTTTCTCTCATTAAAAATCAATTTGGTTTGCTTAAATTAAACAAACGTGTGACATCAATGCTCAACTAAATTTGTGGTATCAAGTCCTCGTGGGAACGATACACAATTCACTCTTTATTACTTGATGGCCCGTGCACTTGCGGAAACGTAGGTTCAATTTTGTGCCTATCAATTGGCTATAATTATTATATTTAAGATAAGCCTTAACCGAAAAATCAATATTATACTTTCATATTTTAATTTAATTAAAAAAATTAATTAAAATTTTACAACCGAAAAATCAATTTTCATTTTTTATACTGTCCAACCGAACAATAATGGGCAAAATTAAACTATAGCAAATATAGTTAGAAAGTAAGCTAATGCCATTTTAATTAATATCAACAGAGAAAAATTGATTTATGATTAAATTATGTTCATAAGAAGCTTCTGATTATTCAATTCCAATATACATATCACTAATTATATATACTAATTATATTTAAGAAAAATATAATTATTATTTTATAATTATTATATTTAAGATAAGCCCTAAAATTATGTTCACAAGACGTCCACAACTTCTGATTGGTCAATCCTAATATATATATATACACCACTATTTATGATTTATATATATTATGCTTATATTTATCTTAACTTTTTTAGGTCAAAATATGCTTCAGGTAATCAGTAACATAAGGAATATATAAAGCATAGTGCGTGCATCACACCATTTTACGCCCCACCAATCCATGTAAATAGAAGTAATAACATAATATATTTCTCAATATAATCTATTTTCTTATGATTTTCAATATACCTATGTCTTTTACCAGTTCATCAATTATATTTTAATATTTGTGGATCCTTTTTGGCCAAAATTAAGACAAAAATTCAACAAAATAATAATATAAATAGGAAAAGTAGCTAACGCACCAGGTCAAAACTTAATTAACGAGTTAGATTTGATTTTTATAAATTTTTTTGCAAACACTGATTACGAAGAAATTGGAATCAATTTAAATGCCATAACTAAGTAATGATCAACATCCCATCTTGTAAGCGGGTAAGTGAACGATGGCGTGGATTAGAAAACATCCAAAGTAACATACAAAAAAAGAGAATAAGGAGAGCAAGGAGAGAAGATTCACAAAAAGGATTCACAATGAATGACTCATAAAGTGCTGCATCACAAATTCCAAATCCAGGTATAATTAAATCCACAAATAATTCAGTCTTAAATTTTGATGAAGGGATGTAATAGTTTGATTAAATGATCTGCATAAGTATTATGCTTTCTCATGACCTCATGCAAACAAATTTATGATTTCTTTTTTGAATTGAAAAACCATATTTATGATTTCAAGTTGAATCACATGAAAAATATCATCCGTGCAACGCACTGGAGGCCCAACTCATGATTGGAGTAGTTATATCTGCATCTCAACATCTGACTAAAATTTTTGGCATGTTATTAGTTAATTTAATTGTTTATTTCACTTGATAATTAATTAATTATTTCAAATAAGAGAGTTAAGATAATATTGGAGAGAAATTTGGAAGAGAGTCAAGAAAATAAAGGAGACAAGTTTTTGGGATATTCTAACGCTTCAAGAGAAATTCTTGGGATATACAAAAAATATATCTATTTATGTATGTAAATTATATTTTTTATTAATAATTTAATATTTATTTAAATTGTAATTAAAATAATTTAATGTTCATTTATTTTTTCAATTTGCAAGGGCTTTCTTCCGAGAAGTCTGTTCAAGCCAAGGCATCATGAAGCGGACAGCAATGGATAGCAACCAGCTATATCTTCATGAAGATATCATCAGAAACATCCTCAAACGACTTCCGGTGAAATCCCTAATCAGATTTCAATGTGTTTGTGAAGATTGGAACAATCTCATCAAAAACCCATCTTTCATCGCCCAACATCTTCAACACTCTAGTCATCAAACCCCTTCTCTTATTCTCGAATTTCATAGCATTGTTTTTCCTCCACGCATGTGCCGGTGCTTGCGTGTGCTGGATTGTGATTTACAAGTTCGTGAAGTTCCGAATTCGCCTTTGATCGATTCCTGGGAGAGTGGTAGAATCGTAGCTTCCTGTAATGGCCTTCTTCTTGTTGAAACCAGAGAGGATAATAATCTTCCTTTTCCTCTTTTACTGTGGAATCCTGCCACTGCTTCAGTCCGACATGTTCCTATGACCACAACTGATTTTTCTGAATTTGGTGATTGGGTGACTGGATTTGGGTTCAGTCCAATTGTTAATGACTACACGATAGTAAGAACTTATGCCAAGCTTACTGATTCAGTTAGTCGGGTGGAAGTGTTTTCTTTAAGCAGAGGATCATGGAAGGGAACGGATGTTGGGAACTTAAAGGGAGTGAAGCTTAATGATGAAACTGTGACGGTCGGTGGGGCCATATTTTGGATCGGGGTAAAGTTTGGTGCAGAGGAAGAGGGTGAAGATGATGTTAAGGTTATAGTTTCATTTGACATAGTAAAGGAAGTTTTTACATTGACACCAGTGCCGAATTTAGACTATGATACAGAAGAAATGCTCACTGTTTATGAGAACAAACCTGCCATACTTTGTGACATGTGGGAAGGTGGTTATTTGATTGATTTGTGGGTATTATATGAGGGTTCATGTGCATCTGGGGAGATATGGAGATGGTCTAAAAGATATACTGGCAGCCCCTTTTCAGACACATTCAACTCATTGAGTATGTGGAGGAATGAAATTGTCGGCAAGCCTTATGGCAAAAATGTTTTGTATTTGGTGAATCTCACAACTAATGACGTAAGGAGGCTTGTTATTCCCCGTCATGGCTTTGTTCATGGTTTTTATGATTATGTGGAAAGTCTTGTATCAGTTGGTAGCAATGGCAATGTAGAATCTTGATCTTAATTTCCAAATTATTATATTGCTAAATTATACATTATTGAAGTTCTTTTGGTTTGGTGGATATTTTTTTTTTTTTTGACCAAAATGGTTTGGTGAAATTGAATCTATAATATTTTAGATCATTCTATACTTATACCGTTTGATATTATCTAGAGTTATTTGGAATGATAATTGAAGTTATATAACAACATATGTGCCTGTCAGTTAGGACTTCTTTAATATGCCAAGTATATGTTTTTAAAGTGAAATATATAGCGCTGGTTTATTATATTATGTGAGATTGAAAGGCCAAAATAGTAATTAATGCTTTCCCCCTCTTGGTGCTTTAAATTAAAACTTACATCTTTGCAATTTTCTTTGTATACTCTGCTCCTCCCATATTCATATTCCGCAGCCATAGTTGACGGGAATTATCTAGTTGTGGATTTTGTTCTTCCATTTGTTTACCCTGCATTCTATAGTTTTGCTTTCTTCTGTTTTGGACTGATAAATGTGTTTTCCTTTTTGCTTTGGTTGAGTTGAAGTTTTCCCCCTCCTGTTTCACCTTTTGATATTTTAAACTTCCACAATTTTAGAAGTGAAACCTTCCAATGGAAGTGGACATTGGTAGCTTTATCTCTTAGATTTAGATTTCATTAAGAGTCCCCAATTTGTTTTGAAGCTTTATTCTGTCATTCATGTATGTCTGGTGACTGGGCCCCTAAACCTGTGGATGGGGTTGGAAATACTTTAAATTCTGTTATTGGTGTGGGCGTTTTGAAACAATGCCATTGTTTTATTGAAACTGCTTTGGTCTGCAGTGTAATTAGTTTATTAGACCTTTCTACCATATCAGGTTGTTTAGTATTCTTTAATGAAAACAGATATATGTGAGTGTGCATTATGAGTGGTGGTGTACATATGATCTGGGACTTGTCCATGTAAGTTGTAACATATTTATTGGTGTTTTAACGTTTTTGTTTAATGTCGTTTGATAGAGGGGACAAAACTAAGGGAAGCTAATTTGAGTTTGTTGCCGTTTGACTTCATTTGTAGTGGAGAATCGCATTGAATTAATTTGTGCCTTACTAGGAGATCGGTGAAGTAGAATCTATATTTGTTTAGAGAATTAATTTGTGTAAGCTACTTTGAGTTTGTTGCCATTTGATTTCATTTGTGTGTGCTCTTTGGATAATTGGTCGATTAGAATAATATTTGTTTAGAGTTTTCTGTTTAAATTTCACCATAGAAATTTTCTTTTATTATCTTATGCTCTTTCTTGTCTGATTTAAAAGAATCCTTAAGCATATAATTGGATGAGGGTTGAGATTAAAATCTATTATATTGACTAACTCTTCAAAATATTGATGCTGTTATTTGATGAGAATATGGGAGACATTTCAGCTGATGAAGCAACAGAAGCATGTTGATTTCAGTTTTCGTTTTTTTACTTGGCATGTCATTATTATAAGTTAACTCAAAAGAGTATACATGTATACCGAGTCTTACTTATCATATGTTATAAAGTGTCCATCTAGGTTGGGAGAGAAAAATATTTATTCATGAGTATCAATCTATTTATGTTTGTGGAATATGAGATATTTATTTAATCATATGAATTTTCTTTTAGTAGGTCTTCCGAATTGCATAATTAACACTGAAAATTTGAAATTCTGCCAGGTTTTTGTTCCTTGCTAATTATATATAATTCTGCCAGGTTGTTGTTCCTTGCTAATTTTATATACTTATGAAGCAACTAAAAAGCATTGGTGGCATCAACAGATGCCCCACAACAAGATCGAACATCCTTTTCTAACTCCATCTTGATTGAGCTTATGGAGTTGGAAAAGCGAGAGACCAGGGATCCCATGATATCAGCAAATCCATCAACCTCCCGTTTGCAACACAAAACCACAATAACCCATTCTTGATTTACCATGTTATGAATTTCTTGCAGCAATGCTTCATTCCCATTATGCACATTGTGATTTAAGTTGATCCAATCCACAATCATTTTATTGTCACTTTTCAATTCCACCTCCTTACCTCCCACATCCCATGTACACTAATACTACTGCAACATCCCAAGTTTACCAAGAAACCACTTTGAACCTCCCCCAAATCATGGTCCAAAAAGAAAAGAAAAGAAAAGAAAACTCCCCCAAATAGTTTCTCATTTTTCGTCACAAGCGGCTCTTGTATTCCTGTTCAGGACTTCATTGTAATACCTCTCCATGTCAAACACGGCTACCATCTCCTAAGCTATAATTTAATGTTTTCTTACTTTCAATTGTTTGGACTTAATTAATAAAAGGGTGAAGGGTGAAAAATGACCTTATATTTATGTCTAAGGTGCATCTGGTACCTTGTGCTTTTTTTTTACTCAAAATTATCCATCAATTTTCAAATTCGAGACAATAATTACTCTTCCATCAAACTAGCCCAACGGAAGTTTCAAATTCGGGCTAATAATGACTCATCCATCAAATTGGCTCAACGGATGTTTCAAATTCGGGTCAATAATGACTCCTCCATTAAATTAGCCCATAAAAAATTAGATTCCTGTAAAATTCCAGTGTGAGACCTACCCATAAAAAGGTAACGAAAATTGGACCAGTTTGACGAATGAGTCATTATTGGCCCAAATTTGAAATATCCTTTGGGCCAGTTTTATGGAGGAGTCATTATTAACCCGAATTTGAAATGTCCGTCAGGCCAGTTTGACAGAAAAGTCATTATTGACCTGAATTTGAAAGTTGATGAACAATTTTGAGCGAAAAAAGGTACAAGGTGCTAGATGCACCTTGGACATAAGTACATGGTCATTTTTTACCCTTTACCCTTATTAAAAACAAATACACTTTTGTTTGTTTGTTTGGACTCATATATATATATAAGAAAAAGGGTAAAAGGGCATTTTTGCCCTGGAAGTTTTGCCAGAGGGGCATTGGGTGTCTGGAAGTCCTAATGAGGGCAATGTTGCCCCAGAAGAAATAAAAGCAGGGCAATGTCGCCCTTATTGGATGGAAATTTGACGGCATCCGTTCCACTTCAGATTGTTGCGCCATGTAAGGACAAGTCATTTTCAACACTTTGCCCCGGGCCCATTTTCAACACTTTGCCTGGGCCCATTTTCACCACATCATTGTAATAGGAAGGGATGGAAAACCCTAATTTTTCTGAGTTTTCTATCTTTAAATCCCACAAACACAGAAAACCCGACGGAGAAAGGGTTAAGAGGAAGGCCGATTGGAAGCATTGGAGAGCATTAGCGACTGCAATCAAGAAAAATGGGTGAGTCGACTGGCTCATCAGCGTCGGGAGGTAGGCGAAGGTTGGCATTTATCAGAGGGCGTAGTGGAGTATCTGAAGTTGATGGCCGGACGAGGATGTGCCGATGTGGAATGGTGGCTCCTCTTCGAACATCATGGACGGAGCTTAACCCGGGGAGGAGGTTCTTTGGCTGCCAAAATTATCAGCAGGTATAATTTTGTACCCCTTGGTTTCATCCACTGAAGAGGGCCCCTGGTTCTACCAGATTCTTCACTTCTTCTTCTCATTGATTTTGTAAATTTAGTTTGGGGAATAACATTCTATTTTTTTGTCCTTTGCGTTGTCAAATCTTTCGAACCTTCGAACTGAAATTGTGATGGCTGTGATAATGGGGTGAGGCCAAACAATTGGTGGAAACTTTTGGGCAGATTGTAGTAGGAATGAAGCAGAGTTCATTATATTGAAAAAAGAAAGTGTATGGGATATGAGGTGCAGATTGTAGTAAGAATGAAGTAGAGTTCATTATATTGGAAAAAAAAGTGTATGGGATATGAGGTTGTTGTCATTGATGTGGCTCGTACACTATGTTGGGAAATTTAGGGGATAATCTTACACAGAATTGTAAAATCCATTTCCTTGTTTATAAATCTTTCTCTTGCTCTTGTTTGGACATAGCAGCATATAATTCTCTTGTATAATCCATTTGTGGTTTGATTTTGACAGGGGAGGGGATGTGGATATTTTCACTGGCACGACAATGAATTGGGAGAGAGATCGACGGAGGTTATAAATGAGCTTTTGGCACATGTTGAGAGGCTTCACGAGGAGAATGTCAGAGAGAGGAGAGGAGATATTGTCTCAGGAGTTGAAGCTGAGATTAGTTCAATTGTTGGTGAGATGAAGAAGAATGAAAGGAGACTCAAATTGGCGATGGGTGCTTTGTTGGTGACTTGGTTGTTCATATTTGTAATTAGCTATATGAATTATTGTTGGTGAATGTTCTGTGAACAATGAAGGCATGAGGGGATGTGAATATTGTGACTTTGTAATGAAGCGAATTTCCTGTGAAAGAAGGGAGTAATATATTGTTGGTTAATTGTAGTATCCTGATTGTAGTAAGGAAGGGAGTAATATACTCTTGGAAAATTTCCTGATCTTGTAAGAAGTTTGTAACAGATATATCTTTAATATGGCTTTTTTATGAAGCAGATGTTTTCATTAATACTGATTATGGTGGCATTATTTACGCCCATTGATATGTTCTTGTAAGTTCATTTATTCCATTATGTGCTGCAGTAAGATGATGTTCCATTTAATACATGCTCCTCCCTTGTAAATTGCTCATTTGATCCTATACACATTCTTGGGGAAGGACGTGAAACTGGTTTAATCAAAAGGATATCAGAAATAAAACACAACTACAAGATTTTCATGTTAGTATGCCATAGAGATCAATATTGATTTCTAGGAAATGAGTCTTAAACTATTGATAAAGCCCCCTGATTTTGAGTAGCTGCAAACACTTGATTGTTTTTCCTACAATAATAGCAACATCATGCAGCAAAATGGTTGTAGTACCATCAAAATGGTTGTCCAAAATGAACCAAAATAGGTGCAAAATAAACCAAAATAGCATGCTACATCATTGTTTGAGAAAATATTGTAAAATAAAAAACAGTTGCAGACATCGCCAGCATGCTACTTCCTTCCACTTGTTCTTTTCGCCTTTTTTGTACTGCATGAAGCAAGAAACGTCGGATCCTTGTTTGCTACAAGACTTGAAGTTGTGATGGCTGGATGTCCCATCCACCTAAGACGTGGAGGACTGACTGGTAGATCAGTAGGAAGCGATGGTGTTGCTGAATGATACTTGATTATCCGAGAACCTTCCTTGGTTGGAGGTTGAGACACGGTGGTCCTCCTCATGTTCCGCTCATTTGGTATTGGGAACCTTGTTTCAACATCTGCATGATGCTCCATGTATTCCTCTGTCGTCCCCTCAATAAGTACTACCTCAGAACTCATGCCAGGCTACAATCACAAGTAAATAACTTCAGTTAATAATACCATCCCATCACAGCAAGGTAAAAAAAAGAGTGCAAAATAATGCAGTAATTAGTACATTGTAAACTGTTCTCCCAGAGTCCAGGTCAACTCTCACACCCATCCCAGTGTCATTTCTTGTCTTATAGAATGCTCTGCCGCCCCTGGGCCTATTAGAAGCTTGTGATTCCTGAGTGGCAGGTTGGGCTTCACCTTCTGTGGACTTAGGTTTCTGGTTACAAAATAATAATAGCATCGATAAGTATGCAAATAACAAGCAAAATAATTTCTGGTTGCAAATATACACAGTTTAGTAAACATATTGATACATACACTTGGACATGTTGCCCTGTTATGGCCCTCCTTCCTACAAATAGTGCACTTATTAGTTGAACCTCTCTTGCACATTTTTTCTTTTCCAGTGACAAAAGGCATATCCGCATTGTGGTGAGAACCAGTGGCTTGTGAAGCTGCTTGGCCGTGTCCCCTCTTCCTTCTCCTTCCACCATCTTCAGTTCTAATCCTCTTAACCTTTGGTCTACCTGGCATGCTACAAATTGGAGGAGGTTCCAATGGTTGAAACTTTTCAATTCCCCATAATTTCTTCCCTCTAACCGGCTGGAACTTGTTCCTATAACTAGCTAGGTATGTGTCCTTGTGGTAGTATCTAGATATGAAAGTTAGTGGGTCCAGTTTTGCATAATAAAGGGCACATATAGCATGCTGACAAGGTATACCGGTTAAGTCCCATACCCTACATGTGCATTGTTTCCTAGAGACAAATACAGTGTGTCTTTCATCACCCTCAGTCACCTCATATCCATCATCCCCATTGAAGTGTACCCTGCACCCCACTGATAGGTACTTACTGTCGTTAAAGAATGTCATACACTTAGGACTATAATCAGCCCTCCACCTCTGTACATTCCTTTTAGCATTAGCCCACTTACCCATTAACTTAATCCTAATCCCATCTACCATTCTAATAATACGAAGGTATCTAAATTCATCAATCCATGCGTTAAAGCTTTCACTGCAATTGTTATCCACCACCGCACACTTGCTACTATTGCTAAAAAATGCTCTTACCCATGCTTGTGTAGGGTATGATAGAGCTGCTCTAGCAGCGTCTTTGCTCAATCCTGCAAGTTCTGTAAAGTTATCTTTGAACCTTTCTTCAAACGTACTCCATGAACAAGCAAAAAAACTACTCCTCAATTTCCCTCCCTTCCAACGCTTGCTCCAATTTGTATATATATGTCTGACACAAAGTCTTTGTTCTGCATTTGGTAACACATCGGACACAGCTACAAGAAGTCCCTGCAACAGACTCCACCACATAAATAACAAAATCAAAGCATTCATATGTTTCATAAGATAGAATTAAAGAGAAACAAGACAGAAAAATCGGTTGTAATGAACTTGGAGAATTAAAGAGAAGCAATGAAAATAAGACACAACCAAAGCAATCATATTTTTCATAACTCACAATAAAAACAAGACACAACCAATGAAAACAAGACAAACAGTGAAACATAACACCACTATCCTATATTTGACAGAACTGAGCACTATTTCGTGGTATAAATAACACCACTTGGAATACATTTAGGAACAACTATCCTATATAATATTAGCCAAATACTAGCGTGTTGTGGGAGTAAAATCAGCTGAACATAATTCACACTATATAACGCAACAGAAATTATAAGAGCAACAGAAATCAGCTGAACATAATTCACACTATACATGGTCGTTTTGTATCCCCAACCAATGAGCAAATAGAATGTAATTGGCCTCCAAGACTACAACAGAAATTGATCAAACAAGAGAAAAGCATAGACCTTTTGCATGTCTGACATTATGGTGAGATTCTCTCCAGTGTCTAGGTCCAATGATCTCTTCAACCATTCAATGAACCACTTCCAGTTCACAGTGTTTTCTTTCTGTGTAATGCCAATTGCAATTGGAAACAGTGAATCATCAGCGTCTACACTGGTTGCAGTTAGCATAATACCTTTAGCATTCCCCTTAAGAAATGTCCCATCCAATCCTATTATCGGTCTACAACCTGCCTTCCATCCAGTCTTCACAAACAAAGTACAAATCAAAGTTAGACACATCATTTTACCCTTTAATCTCACATACACAAAAACAATAATTTAAAATTTAATCTCATAAAATTTAATCATGTACCTTTGCAGCATTGAAGCATACATAAAGCCTGCTAAACACCCTTCTCCCATTTTCTAATCCCTCCTTACTTAACACCAAACCAACATCAGAACCTGGGTTTGAATTCCTCAACTCATTACAATATGCTTCAAGGTTGTTAAACTCATCAACATAGCTTCCTTCCATTTCCTTGGTAAAATCATCTTCTTAGCTCTTTTGCACTTCCAAATGCTAACGTGAAGCTTTAGTTCATCTTCCACATCCTTCTTCATGTCTGAAATCTTGTATTGTGGCCTCTCTTGTACCTTCTTCTTGAAATATCCTGCTAGCCACCTCACTGAAGCTCTAGGGTTCTTGAAAACCCGATTGCATTCGTGATTTAGGTCAAGAGTCTTGACAACCAAACCCGGATTTGATCCTTCTCTAGATGCATACACAACAAATGGACAGCCCATCTGACACCTAGCCCTTACTCTGAAAGGCTCACTCTTTGTAAGCTTCAATTTCACTCCACTCTTAATTGCATAGTTATTTATGGCTTTCACCAACTCTCCCTTGTCTGTGTAGGTACCACCAAGCATGAAAAAGGGCCTTTGCTCAGACCCATCAGGTTCTTCTAGGACTCTTTTTTCTTTTAACGGCCCAATTGGTTGGTCTATGTCATCAAACACATCATCATCCTCGTCATCTTCACAGTCTTCCTCTCCCTCATCACTTGACAGCTCATCCTCACTAAAGTAATAGTCTTCAATTCCCAGGCCATCGTTTTCACCATCATCATGCTCTAGCTCTGAAACATAACGCATACCCATCCAACCACATGGCTGCACAGTTTCGCCATATATTTCTTCAAGGTCTTTCTTTCTTTCCCTCAATTCTGCTTTGGCACTTTCTAACAAGCACACTTTATCATTCCAATTCAATTCTTGGTACTCATCATCCCAATTCAATTCTTCTTCAACCTCACCTTCATCCTCTGCCACAGACTTTCTTTTACCCTTTCTACCATCGCCATCGTCATTCTTATCCCCACCATCCCATGCATCTTTTCTTGTCTCCTGTCCACTTCTTACTCGGTCATGTTTTTCCCATAAACATAGCAAATATTCTTCCCCCCCAAGGGGACCACCGTCGGGACCACTATCCTCACAATCAGAAGCCATTTTCCCTTAAACCCAAAATAATTAACACCAAACAACAATTTATTAACTAAATTAGAATTATTTAAGAAAAATCAAGGGGCCATATCGAAATTTCACATAAGGTACAGCCAAACTTTTTCTACTAAAAAAAATGTTCAAGATTCGATTCCTTACCTGAAAAATGAGGACGAATCTCTGCTCTGCTTTCTTCTTCACCGTGAACGCATACCAGATCTCACATGCATTCCACTGTTTTTTCCCTAATTTCTCAGTTCTCACTTCTCACCAGGAAAAAAGTTCTCACTGGCTCGACCATACAAACACTAAGGCTTATATGATTTTGTTTAATCTCTTCTGCACCATGTTTGGTTTAAAGCTCGACCACCTCATCCATAAAGAATCGTCCACATGTGTCCACATATGTCACACGTTGGCGTTTTCAATTTTTTTTTTCACTTAACGGATGCCGTCAAGTTTCCATCCAATAAGGGCGACATTGCCCTGCTTTTATTTCTTCCGGGGCAACATTGCCCTGATTAAGACTTCCAGACACCCAATGCCCCTCTGGCAAAACTTCCGGGGCAAAAATGCCCTTTTACCCTAAGAAAAATACTTACATACTTCTAGAATGTTCCAAAGATGAATTCTAGACCAATGAGAACAGAACAACTCAGCTGATTTTATCATGGTTGGTTGGTTGATTGATGACTCTTATAAAACAATTCACATTTTATTTTGTTTTTAAGGAAAACATGCATGTCATTAGTAAATAAATGTTAATAGGCTTATTTTCATAAAGACCAAATAAAATGTGAATTGTTTAAGATGAATTATCAGCCAATCAAGATTAATATCAGTTGAATTGTTTTGTTTTAATTGGTTAAGGTTCAGATGATGTGATATTCTTCAAGTATATAAATACCTCTTAACATATAATTCTAGAAAATATACTGAAAAATCTACACTGAAAAATTTATTTCCCAAAGACAGGTTGCATCCTCAAATTTAAAGGGTCATTGTCAAATTTTGATAACAAAGTCTTGTGTCGCGGTATCTGAAATAATTAAATTTTGAATGATGCAAAAACGCAGAAGAATTTTAAAGTGTTTGTAAACTTTAGAAAAATCTCATCAAAACCCCATCTTAACATCTTCAACACTCTAGCTACCAAAACTCTTCTCTTATTCTCCAATGTAGTAGAGTTGTTCTTCCTCCACGCTTGCGCTTGCACTTGCTGGATTGTGATTTGCAAGTTCGTGAAGTTCAGAAAGCGCCTTTGATTGATTCCTTGGTGAGTCCTAGAATCTTTGGTTCCTGTAATGGCCTTCTTTTTGAAACCACACTTAATAAAAAAGTACCTCTTCCTCTTTTATTGTGGAATCCTGCAACTACAGCAGTTGGACATGTTCCTATATGTGCAATGGATTATTTTGATTTTTATTGTTGCAGGACAGGATTCGGGTTCAGTCCAATTGTTAATGGTTACATGATAGTAGGAAGTTATGCTGAGTTTCATGATTCGGTGATTCGGGTTGAAGTGTTTTCTTTCAGTATATGGTCATTGAAGGGAGTGGGGTGTTGGGAACTTAAGGGGAGTGAGACTTCGTTATGAAACTGTCACGGCCGGTGGGGCCATATTTTGGACTGGGGTAAAGGAAGGGGGTGAAGATGATGTTGAGGTGATAGTTTCATTTGATATAGTAAAGGAAGTGTTTACATTGATACCAATTTCGAATTTAGACTATGATACAGAAGGAATGATTATGTTTATGTGAACAAACTTGCCATACTTCATGGCATATGTGAAGATGGTTATTTGATTGATTTGTGGGTGTTAAATGAGGGTTCATGTGCATCTGGGAAGACATGGAGCTGGACTAAAAGATATACTGGCAGCCCCTTTCCAAACACATCGTCTGCGTTGACTATGTGGAGTAATGAAATTGTCGGCAAAGATTGTCTTGAAAATGTTTTGTATTCGATGAATCTCACAACTAATGAAGTAAAGAGGTTTGTTATTCCCTGTTATGGCATTTCCTGTCATGGCAGAGTTAATGGTACTTACGATTACGTGAAAAGTCTTGTATCAGTTGGCAACAACTACAATGAAAAATCTTGATCTTATATCCAAATTGTTACATTGCTAAATTATGCATAGTTGAAGTTCTATTGGTGGAATTGAATATATAAATTTTAGATTATTCTACACCTATTTTGTTTGAATGCAGATATTTAACAGTATATGTGCCTATTATTTTGGGACTTGTTGTCCTTTAATATGCCAACTGTGTGTTTTTATGATAAAAAATTTGGCACTGGTTTATTATGCTATGTGAGATTGGAAGGCCAAAAAAGTAATCAATGCTTTTGTTTCACTCTCTCGTTGCTTTAAATTAAAGGTTCTTTCTTTGCAACATTCATTGTTTACTCTGCTCCTCCCATATTCGTCTTCTGCAGCCACAATTGATGGGAGGTATCTAGTTATGGTTTTTGATCTGCATTGCATATTTTTGCTTTCTTCTATTTTGGACTGATGAATTTACTTTCCCTTTTGCATTGGTTGAGTTCAACTTTTCCCCTCTCGTATTACATTTTGATATTTTAAACTTCTTTTAGAAGTGGAACCTTCCGTTTAAAGTGATATTGGTTTCATCATGTCACAATGTGGTTTGAACTGCTTTGTTCTGCAGTGTAATTAGTTTATTACACCTTTCTACCATATCAAGTTGTTTAGTTTTCTTGAAAAAGCAGATATATGTGATTGTGCATTATAAGTGCTGGTTGACGGATGACCTGGGACTCTTCCATGTAACATATTGGTGTTATATTGCCTTGGTTTTATATCGTTTGAGAGAAGGGACAAAACTAAGCGAAGCTACTTTGAGTTTGTTGCCATTTGATTTCACTTGTATTGGAGAAATGAATCGAATTGGTTTGTGTAAGCAGTTTTCCACCTTACAAGGATGTGGTGTGTGCTCTTTGCAAAATTAGTGAATTAGAATCAATGTTTGTTTAAAGTTTTCTGTTTAGATTTCACCATACAAATTCTCTCCTTTTTTTTTTATCCTATGTTTTTCACATACTCAAAAGAACCCTTAAGCATATGATTGGATGAGGGTTGGGATTAAAATCTATTCTATCGACATTTCTTGAAAATGTTGATGCTGTTATTCGATGAGAATATGGGAGACATTTCAGCAGATGAATCAGTAGAAGCATGTTGCTTTCAATTTTCGTTTTTTACTTGGCGTGTCATTATTAGCTTACTCAAATGAGTATAAATCAATAGAAGCAAGTCTTTCTTATCATGCGTTATAAAGTATCCATCGCAGATTGGGAGAGAAAAATATTGATTCATGAGTTATCAATCTATTTTTGTGGAACATGAGTTATTTATTTAATAATATGAATTTTCTTTTAGTAGATCTCAAGAGTTGCATGATTAACACTGAAAAATCCGAATTTAGCCAGGTTTAGGTTCCTTCCTAATTATATATACTTATGAAGCAATGTCATGTAGAGATTTGCAAAATTCTAAATACTACCTTGATTCTTTGATGTAGGAGTTAGGTAGCTGTTTGCACAGACTAACGAAATTAGCTAAATAAATTATTTGTAAAAATTGTTTTAGGTTCCTTAAAACACACTAATTATTTACATTGAATCTACCTATAACTAAGTTTCTACATTTATAACTGGATGATGTACATTATCATATATTTCTGGCTGCTTAAATGTAAATATCGTTGTTTCTGTTATGAAGACCATTGGATGACGGTGGAATTTGAACTCCTCTGGGTTTAAATGGATAAAAATTGGAAAAGCTTGGTTAGCTTTCTGCTTAGGATTGATATTTGCATGGTTATCACACCCGGACCGGACCGGCCGGTCCGGCCCGTGACTCGCTGGACCGGGAGCAAGGCCGGTCCGGTCTGGCATCTAACCCAGGTAAGGAGCAACTCGGTGGAAACTCGGCTGACTCGCTCTGACCCGGAAATGACTCGGGTGACCCGGCCGAGTTGCGAGTCTCCCGATTTGAATCTCCTTCCCTCTCGGATCTGAAAATGACAGTTGCTTCAGACAATTAAAAAAAATCAGAGATGAAGAAGAGAGAAGGATAGATGAAGAGATGAGAACAAGAGAGGAAGGAAAAGAGTAGGCCTTGGTGACACTCAAGGATGAAGACTTCAGCTTCAACTTAAAACAATCGCAGTGGCCGCCTGAGAGATTTCACCTTCACCGGGCTTAAGAGCTTATGCTACCTTTATCCTTCCTTGGAAAGAGGTAAAAAAAAAGAGTCACGAGGAGAGGACACTAGAAAATTGAAATATGTGTGGTGTTAGGTGTGTATTCTGCGGCTGCGCAAGAAAAGCAAGGATGAGAGTATATATATAGTGTTAATTAGGGTTTGTTTGGGCTTGGGCCTAGGCCTTCTAACTTTTTTTTTTGCTAGTTGTACCTCCTAAGCATTTTCTTCCAAGACTGCAATTTTTCAAAAAAGTTAATGCATGAACATGTATATTTAAAAAAATTTGCAGAAGTTTGTGATAATTTAATATTTGCATGATAAAATGAGGTTTTAAAATAATTTTCAAAATTTTTATTCATCACCGGTCTGGCTCCCGAGTTGATTCATGACTGACCCACTAACCCTTGACCCACTGCCTCGGCCGGTTCAGACCCCGGTCCGGGTTTAATAACCTTGGATATTTGTGAAAGCTTTAATACATGAAGAAAAGCATGAAATAATCATATAACTAGAAACTTATTAACATACATATTTTAGATCTCTGAGCCTGATGATAATCACGAATCAAGATACAATACTTTTCTTTAGCTATGATAATCACATGTATATCACTTCTATGATTAGGTTCTTTTTATTTGTGATTGTGATTTCTACGACTACGATGAATTGATACCAAAATTCTTTGTACGCTGTAAGATTAAGATGCATTTTTCTCAATTATTTTTTAATGTTTGCTTTATCTTATACTCCCTCTGTCCGGATATATAATAATGATTTAAAATTTGAATTGGCTTTCTCTTTTTTATAAGGTCTCATCTGGGTTTTTCTCATTAATTAATGAATTTTTTTCCCAATTTACCATCAATTTATTTCATATACTACGTTCTCTTTCATCTTCTTATCATTTTTATATCTCTCATTTATCTACTCATAAATTAGGACATTTTCAGAAAGAAGAGCATATTTCCTAATTTCGTACACATTTGTTACTATCTAATTGTAACCTTTTTTAAAATATCGCAGTTCGGTTATTATGAGTTTATGACCTTCTATATAGGAACAAATAGGGTATATGAAATAACAAATTAGAGACTCTAGATCTATTCCTAGTACTGTGAATAATTTTTCATTCTAACGTTAGGAGATATATGAAAATTATTGCATGTAAAATGTGATAATCTGATATGAATAGTGTAAAATTAAAATCTCGAAATTTAGTTACCTCATTTTTCAATCGTGATTGATATGGTTTTTTAGTTCCAAATTCGATTATTAATATGGCTAAGGTCTAAATTTGTCTCATAAGTTTTTATTTATAAGCTATTTTAGAAGTTTTTTTAGGTTCAAAATTACCCAAGAAATTTCAAAACATAGCAATTTTGCCCTTATCCATTAGAATATCAACATTGACCATTTAAAAAATAAAGTTTAAATGATTAATATTTTAACGGTAAATGGCAAAATTGTTATATTTTGAAACTTCCAGGGCAATTTTAAAACAGAAATAACTTCCGGGATGAAATAACTCCTGGATGAAAACTTCCGGTGCAAATTTACACCTTAACCCTTATTAATAAGAAATTGAGCATTCAACAAATAAATATTTTTTAAAACAGTTTTGAAAAATTGTTTTTAAGTCAATTTTCTGAAAATATACAATCTGTTTGAATAATTATAATGAAGATTGTATTTTAAATAAGTATATTAAAACCAATGGCTGAAGCTTCCACTAGAATCCAAATCCTCACCTTGAGAAAGAATGGTCCCACTAAAAAACTTGATTCCTAGTTTCTTCGTGCAAATTTCACGGATTGATTGCGAAATACCAAGAAATCTGGATTGGTCCATGAGGAGATAAATCTCAAATCTATCTTCAAGTTAGAAAGGTTGACTTCAACCTAGAAAGCTCGGTTGCTCTTTCAAACCTCTCGTATCACTCTTATAAAATCAGTTGTTTTAACAGCCAACTTACATGTTATGTCTTGTGTAAAGCTGCCTTAGTATGCTTTTAGTGGTATTGATTCAGATGCGTTGACTTCTTTTGGTATCTAATGGAGACACAAAAAAAAAAAAAAACGCATTCATCTTCTAAAGAAAGGATATTCTTTGTTTGGCTATATGACTATATCTGAAGGGGGTCTTGGACTTCGCTCAACATGTTAAGTTAATAATGCCCTGTCAGCTAAGCAAGTTTGGCTAATTCTGTCCTCACCCTATGATTCCTTATTCTTGACAACTTATTAACCTCTAAGTTAGTCAAGAAGCCTTATAACTTTAAAAAATACAATGAGTTTGCTATGGAATTCCACTGAATTCGTTTTAAAATTGACTGTTACATTGCTAAAAAATTAGCCACATAATTTTTCATTTTTAGTAATGAAATTTTGTCTTTACTAAAGGAATTTCGTGGCTCAATTCTCTGACTAATTTGTTGTTTTTTTGTAGTAACTCCTGCTGTATTTGTAAAGATATTCTTCAATGTGCAAATATTTCCATAGATCATGTTAAATGTGAAGTGTGGGAAATGGAAATGGTGGCCCATACAATCTAGATCACCAACCTCTGAGCCTCCTCAAATTATTGCTGATCTCTTAGTGCATATTCCTTAGAGATACAAATCGTGAAGATGGAATTCAAATCTGGTACAATCTCTATACTCTCATGATAGTGCCAACTCAATTCTCACTACTCCAATTGATTAAAAATATAGATATACCAATAAATATATTTTCTTCAAGTAATATAGCTTTATATCATGCAACTCCTCCCTGCTCTACGGAAGTCATTATGAAGATTCATCATATAATTTGTTTTCCCTCCTTAGCTTTCCAATCTAGTGCTCCTACATTTCCATCAAAGACTCAACTCCCACTTGCATTACCTTCTATTTCCATTCAATGTGATAAACTTCGCTTATTAAATGTTGATGGATGAAATATTATTCTTCATAAATTCAAATATAAGAGAAAGTGTTATAAAAATAAAGAAAAGAAGAAAGATGGAGATAGGAAGATAGAATAGCAAGACAAGAAATTGGAGAGGAAGCAAGGGAGTATTCTCATTCACTTGTAATTTTTAGTACCAATACATCATGCTTGGCCTCTATTTATAGGCCTCCATACATAAAGTCCATAGTTATAGTTATAAAGGAGTAAAGTTGGGCATAATGGCAATAATCACAAGAAACTCCCACAAATCATTCATTGGGATGTTATAAGAAAAAAAATCCTAAGAGTGTGGAGTTATGGGCATCCACTCATATAACAATATTCATAAAACTCCCCTTTGGATGTCCATAAACAAATATATTGTGCCTCATTAAAACCTTACTAGAAAAAACCTAATGGGATGAAAACCCGATGAAGGAAAAAGAGTACACAATACTTATCAAAGCTGCCTAAATTAAAAACCTTACAAGGAAAACCCAGTGGGACAAAACTTTGGTTAAGGAAAAAAGAGTACAACATGACATTTTCTCCTCCTGAAAAGAATCATTTTACTCCCCCTGGTGACTACATCACTTTTATCCTTTTATCTCGATTGAGTATACTGATTTTTTAAACATATTCCATCCAAAGCCTTTTAAGTATATCTTCATTTGGTCGAATTGAATTATCATCAATATGTTCTGCTAAAAAGTATTCTTCTAACATATCTCTATGATATATTTCGCATCCACATATCAAGTTGTGTACCTGCAAATTTAATTCTTCCACAAAAATTTTAACATGTAAAATTAACAAAATTAATAAATATTTATATGGGACCTCTATTCATGATTACCAAAATCATTGAGGAATTTAATAACTTGATCTATTAGTCAAGTAAAAGGCAAAATTATATATTTTGAAAAATATATTTTGAATGATTTTCTTATATATGCTTCTGGCATTTAAGATCCTTCAAGGATTTTCATTTAAATTTCATAATATTTAATTATTGACATATACTTTCTTTTCATATACTGCCATACTTATATACAAAATAATTGCATCCACCACAAAAATAATACGTCTTATCATAATCTTCATTGCCTTTGTGAAAATATATGTTTCACATAAATATTTATAATTTTATATTTCAAGTATTTGGACTGCAGGTCCATAATATTCATGTATTGAATGCATAATAGCATTTTCATTGTAGTATTTCAGGTATTTGGACTGTAGGCCCATAATATTCATGTATTGAAAGCATAATAGCATTTTCATTGTATCTTTCCCTTTTGTTTTCCTTTCTGGCCAATCATTTTAATGTCTACTTCTTATAACATATCCCAATATAAGATCCTCATTTAATCACGTAATATCATTATCGAAATTGTTGTCGACAACTTTATTTTTTTCGATTCCATTTTCCTTGTTGTGACATAACTTATTGAAATCTTTTTGTTAATTTTCAGGTACCTGTACCTCCTTTGAGGTTTTTCAATTAGTTATGTCCTGGCACTCTTCTAGAGTACCTGCCTCCTCAATATGATCATCTAAATTATAAGCTTATATTTATTGTAGTATTTACATTTGGAATCGATTGATTTCTTATGCTTCAGGCACATTGCATTTGTTGGAGCATTTTCAGCTGGAATATGAGATTTGATAATTCTATCTAGGTCACTAATTATATCTGGCAGATATTTTGTAATATTTCATGAATGCAAAGTATGATGAACTTCTGGTTCATACTAGAGGATCTATATTTAACAATAATAGTGCATTCAATGCATTTTCTTTTCCAGCTACTTGATTTCTCTCCCTCATCTTTGGATAACTTTGTTGAATGATAATCAAATAATCATGTGGTATAAGTCTTCTAAATCCATTTGTTTCATTTTGAAACATCATTTTGTTTCATTTAGAAACAAGAAGAAAGAATTTCTTACCCAACATTTATATCAACTTTGTCTAAATATCCATCTATACTCGTGGTTTAAGATGGAAATTATCTGGCTCCTGACCAAAAGCCAATTTTACCGGGAGAATCTTGTTGACTTGATGTAAATATGTGCTACAACATGTAATATTAAATATGTCAACATTGAAGTAGAAAACTTGTTCTCTAGTTATTCATGGAGGTTTTAATGAATGATTTATGGATCATATAATCTGGAAATTGTGCACTCAACATAATGATTTATTCGCATGATCATGCAAACTTCGGGTTGCAAACTTATAATAATTGTACATGTAACCACCTTATAGATGTTTCTATCAAATTTATTGAATACTTGTATGGTTTACATGCTTTTGAATGGGCCCATAAGTTTGATATATTTCCAGAAATATAGAGAATATCCATCTCAAATCACAACTAGTGATTTTTCTTTTCATTGTAAATTTTATTCGAGAGCAAGCAGCACATAGTAATTCTTGTATTATGCTGTCTATTCACGAAGAATCTTCTGGTTCTTCAATGGATGTCCATGTTTAATATCAACAATTTGATGTTTCATATATATATATGACTTGGATGATCAAATAAGTCATGCCAACAATAAATTTATTTGGATCAGTAAACTTCTGGTTTACTGTATCATCTTTCTTATCCAACATTAAACATTTTAATTTCCATGTTAAAGATCATAACATGACATCTGTGCATCTCAATACAATAGCAATCTACCATATATGATACCAATATTTATGGTATACCTTGATTATTTCACTCTTCTTATGAGAGTCTATATATGCTCAATTTTTTTATATAGTATAAGCTACATTTCAGGGAATTATCAAATCCATTAATGCAACAAATTCTCACAAATTTGTGCATACCCAAATTATGTTTAGATAACCAATTTCAAACGACTTTGTTATGTGAAACGAAAGAGCAATGAATTCTCATCAACATGTAAAATCTCCATTTTCATTCTGAAACAGAGAAAACTCTAGAAATATAAACAAGCTTGTTGTCTATAACCAAGACCAGAGAAATAAACACACATTAGGTATGTGGTTGTACAGATTCAAAATCTTTGACATTTTTCCAATGGTTCATATAACACAGAAATAACATCACAAAAGTTATCCTTACTTAGAGGATAAGAGGTACCTGATTGTTGCTCCGATACAAAGCACAACTTCAGCTTTCAAAGCCGAGAACGGTGGCCATGCAAAACTGATTTCTGGACTCTCATCAATCCCACACAAATTTTTACTAGTACCTTCATCCTTCAGGACTGTAAGTTATTTGTCTACAGGTGATAACTCCTAGAAATTCATGATATTTGAGTATATTTTACTTGAGTTTTTGTCTATTATTTATACATTTTGGATACTCAAGAGGGAAAATGCTCATTTGATTTTCGGTTTCGCATTATTGTTAATTATGTAGATTTTGATTATTTTTGTAGTTAATTTCTTATGTTGTTTTATATAATTTTTGTAGGAATAATTTGATGCAATAACCAAGGGATCCGGATTAAGAAGAACACTTAAAAAGAGGAGAATTGGGGCTAGAAGTTGAAATTTCAAGAAAAAAAAGGGAAAATATGAGTTTTTGGACGAATTATAAAAATTACAGAAAAGGACCTCGAAATTCCCAAATTACAGATAGGTCCCCGAATTTCCAAAATTACCGACAGGTCCCAGTTCGCCGTGAGCTAGCCGCGGCGAACTCACGGCGAGCCAAAACCCCCAAAAAGAGGCAGAAACGATCATAGCTCGCCGTGGACTTCGCCGCGGCGAACCCACGGCGAACTGCGTGCTCTGCTGCGCGTTTTTTGAGAGATTTAAGTGATATAAAAGCTAGGGTTTTGATCTAGCTCGACATTCTTCAACTTCTGGGCATATTTTGGGAGTGTTTGGCTCTGCTAGGGCTTGGAGATTGGTGGGATTTGGCTTGGGCTCGGAGCTTCAAAGAGATTTGGGCTTCCTCTCTTGGTTTATCTCTTCCTTCTTCATTCTCTTCTCTTGTTCTGTTTGTAATGTTGTATATATATGCTCCCTTGGAGTTGTAGAACATGAGTAGCTAAATACTTTGATTCTAGGATTATTTTGAACCCTTGTATGTATTGATTCTTGATTCCTCCTCTTGATTTGTGATTAATGATATCTATGTGCTTATTTTACCCCGTTCTTAATGCTTCTAAGTGCTTGATCACCATTTAGATGTTGTGTTCGCTTGATTTATGACTCGAGAGAGCTAGGTTGAGTGTAGAACTTGGGTAAAGTAGTGCAAGAACCGGAAGTTTGCATGACGAATGGATGGTTTTGTTGGTAAGATAGAGATATACTTGCTAGCCTTGCATAGTCACATTAGGGTTGGAGTGTGATAATTGGGTTCTATCAAATTGTGGCAAGAGATTGTGCAAAGAATAGGACTAAACACTTGTTCTTGACTCGGGAGAGCATTACAAGTACTCTTTGAACCCTAGATTAGCACGTGGTTTTGTTGAGAGCTTCTTGAGGGGAGGTTAATTGAGTTTTGAGAAGTACAAAGGGGGATAGATAATCCTAGGACCCTCTTTATCCTTGAAGTTGGGGAATCACTTGTTTATATTTTATTTTCTTATTTAATTTTCAATCTCAACATTTGTGTCACTCAAATTGGGCGAGAGTGTGATAATCATTGTTTGACCGGGTTTTGGACAAATCCTCGTGGGAACGATACTCTACTTATCACTTTATTACTTGGCGCGACCCGTGCACTTGCGGCGCGTGGTGAACAACAGGACAACATGTTCTTAACATATTTTTTTAAGGTTATAAAACCCCTTCTTTGTCATTTGATACATAATAGTATGCCTTCAGGTATTTTTGACTTCATAATCACTTTAGCTCTTACTTTCAATAAGTTGATGCATATTCTTCTGTATGCATGATTTCTTGCCATTTTGTATATGCCTTTTGTCGATATGACTTCTGGTCATTTTGTATAGGCCTTTTTTTTCTTTATGACTTCTAGTCATATTATAACATTTGCTTTTAACTCTAATGACCATAAAGATATAACTTTTTTCACAATTAATCATCAATTCCACCAATACAATATGATCATGTTCATCATCACTCTCATAGTAATGTTCCATCTTTCAATAGCACACCATCAATATTACTTTTTTTAAAACATTAGTCTTCAGGACTATAATAAAAATCTTTCAAAGCTATAAAATCCTTTTGTCATTTAATTTCTGAATCATTTGCTGTCGGGGCTTGAATGTGTGGATCATTAGCCTTTAGGGCTTTGACATTTGTTATCACTAAATCATCAAATTATAAATATATATAATATGTATTATTTCATATGCATATCAAATTAAATATACAGATGGGGTGTTCCGTAAGAACTAAAGGGCGTATGAACTAAAGGCGGTAGGACTTGCCAATCTAGTTCATTGTGACAGCCTCTTTAATTCTTCAGAAGAGGTAAGGATATGATGCAATATATTATATATAATAACAAAATAATAAATAACAACATAATAAAATAAGAAATAACAAAAAAAATACAGTGAAATAACAAAATAATAGCATAAAGAAATAGAAGTGTAAAATAGAATAAAGAATACGAAATATCAGAAGACTTAAAATAGAAATGTAAAATAAGGTAGGGAGCAATATGAATAATAGCATAATGTAAGATAAAATAACAAAACAATTAAAATAAAGAAAAATAATAATGTTACGGAAATAGAGAATAAACTAAATATAACATAAAATTAAACAATAACATAAAACATGATGAAATGGCAATAACACTAAAATAACAAAACTTTAAATGATAAAATAGAAATGGACATATAAAATAAACTAAAGACAAAAGGAGATAGAAATAAAATTGTGTAACACAATATTAATATATATATATATACATGATAGGCAAGATGAATGCAGTAGTATCATAAGATTTGAATCCCCTAGAACGAATTCATACTGATAACGTGTTATAAAAATAAAGAAAAGAAGAAAGATGGAGATAGGAAGATAGAATAGCAAGACAAGAAATTGGAGAGGAAGCAAGGGAGTATTCTCATTCACTTGTAATTCTTAGTACCAATGCCTCATACTTGGCCTCTATTTATAGGCCTCCATACATAAAGTCTATAGTTATAGTTACAAAGGAGTAAAGTTGGGCATAATGGCAATAATCACAAGAAACTCCCACAAGTCATTCATTTAGAGGTTATAAGAAAAAGAACCCTAAGAGTGTGGAGTTATGGGCATCCACTTATATAACAATATTCATAACAGAAAGCTTGTTTATAAATCTTGGAATTGTTACCGAACGTCAGTCCATACAACAAATGTTATGGGAAAAAAAAAGACTCGTTAAAGATGTTATAGTTTGGCCTCATGTTAAAGCTTGTATTGAATTAGGAGTTCAACCTTTTTCTCAAATGCCAGAAAAGATTCATTGGAAGTGCATTACATGAATTAAAAATTTGGGAAATTATCATCTCACCCCCTCTATAACAAATTAACCTTAGATTCCTCAAAAAAATTCTGAAACTTCACTTTGCCCCCAAGGGACAAAATGAAATTAAATATTTTAGTTGAAAGACCAAAATGTCCTTAATTATTAAAATTTGTAACCAGAATCCAAGGCACATGTGAGAGATTTTCAATACATTTGTACTTCTTTTCAACATCAATGTGAGTATTTCCAAGTTTTAAAAATCACGGAATCCAACATTTCACAATTGAATTTCCAAGACACATATGAAGAATTTCTAAGACATTTATGTTTATTTTCAATATCAATGTGGGTATTTTCAAATCTAAAAAATCATGGAATCCAACACTAAAGCATCAAACATTTCACAACTAAATTTTCAAGACTTATATGGGGAATTTTCAAAATATTTGTGTTTCTTTCAAACATCAATATAAGCATCTTTAAGACTAACAAATCATGGAATCAAATACTAAAGCATATAACATTTTATAACTGAATTTTTAAGACATATGTAGAATTTTCAAGATGTTTGTGCTTCTTCCAATAAAAATATTGTAGTCTTTTAGCTAAAACATTTAATTTCACTTTATTTTAAAATGAAGTTTCAGAATTTTTTGGGGGAATTTGAAGTTAATTTATTAGAGGGGGTTAATTGGCATTTTCCCTAGAATCTTCTGATTGTTATCCATCGGAGTGAGCAAAGAGCTATTATTATGATTTAGCATGATATTGATATGTTTCTTAAAGATTTGATTTCTCTTTTGTGAGAATTATCCCTTACTTAAAATTAACAATGCTTTCGATGCTTAATTCTTGTTCTTCTCTTTCATTTTCTCTGTAATTTGTGACTTTTGTATATTTTTATTTATTAATAATCTTGATATTTCATTAAAAAAAATTCTCTTCAAAATTTTGCGTTAAATACTTCCATACCCTAACCAAAGATTGAATTCCGGTTTGGACTTTATTATCAGAACATATGTGAGTGTACTATGTTTTTGTTCAAACTCAATAAATAATACTTCCTCCAATACTAAATATAGGAAGTATTTGGGAGGTGATTTTGGTCTTAAATATGATATCTCTTTTTTATTGTTTTCAACTCTTCTCCAAATTAACTTTATCAATGCTCTTCAATAATAAATAAATAAATAAGAGAGTGACTGATGGAGTTAAATGTTGATGGTTAGGGTGCATTAGTAATGTCACGAGATTTTATCTAACATTCTTAATTTAATCAAATTATATAAAAATTACTTATATTCAAATTCAGGGAGTAATATCTATTCACAGGATTCGGGTTTGTTGGGCCAAAACAAAAGGTTTGTGATCTAAAAAAGGTCGGGAAAAGCACTCACACACTTTGATAGAGGGAGTTTTCATCTTCCTTGAGAAAGCCGTATTGTCTTCCCTATTAAGCAACCTACTCAGAAGCAAAAGTTGACTGAAAAAAGAACACAAGTTTAAATAAGAAGGAAACTTAAATGTATATATATTTACAAAACTTAAAAGCTACTTATGGCAAAAAATAAAAAATAAAAAAATTAAAAGCTAAGTTTCTTCCTTCTACCACAAGTCTTCCCCCAAAATATCACCCCCTCCATTCTAAAATATAAACTTCACTTTAGTGAAAGTGTGTGTCCTAAAATATAAGTTTCATTTTAAATTTGTCTAATTATTAATTGTATTTTTTTTAATTTTACTCATTATTTATCTTTTTCCATGCATTCTTTTACATCTTTATTATATTTTATTTATCACATTCTCTATCATTTCCTTTTTCTTATCCCACATGCTTCTCTTTCTTATTTATTAAGAAGGGCATAATTAAAAAATAAATCATATTTTCAACATAATTATCACTTTTAACCAATTTTAATTTTGGGTTAAGGGTCAAAAATACACATATGATTTTATCAAAAGTTTATCTAGCACCAGATGTTTTTTGGACCAAAAATACACATGACCTTTCAAATTGGATAAAAAATATACATCTACAGTTAAATTAGGGTAAAAAATGCACATATGATTTTGTAAAAAGGGTTCATCCAGCACCAAACACTTTTTTTTTTGGAATATAACTATAAATGTGACTTCTGATCCAATTTGAAAACTTAAGTATATTTTTGACCAAAAAAACATTTGATGCTGGATGAATTTTTAACAAAATCATATGTATAATTTTGACACTCAACCCTTTAATTTTTGTAGTGATTTTCGTAAATATTAGAAGCCTATATATTTTGTGTGGGACGGAGGAGTATATTTCAGTATCCCATGAGTTTGAAAAAAATTTCCCGGCCCCAATCCCGTTTTCTGTCCCGGTCCTAGAAATTTCCTGGTCCCGGTCTCGGAAATTTTCGGGACGGAAAATTTCCGGCCTAAACTATCCTGGACCGGGACAAGAGGGTCGGGACTGGGACGACATGGACACCCCTAGTTAATTGAACCCATAAATATTTGAAATATTTCATGTGTTGATTGCCCCTCCAAAACTAGTTCAAGGTTTTTAATGCATCTTTACCTTTAAATAAAAAAATAAAAATTCAAATTAAATATATCAACGTGCATACTATATTAACATAAATAAAGGAATGTTTAGAAAATTCATTTACAAAATTATTCGATATGTATGGTCCAATAAAAAAATAATATGAGATTTAGAACAACTTTAACAAAATTATTTTGTATAAAGGATTCAGGGTTGTGGGGCCAAGACAAAAGGTTTGGAATTGATTCAGTAAACTGAAAGGGACGCACAATAAGCTCAAATCCTTAATCGCCAATTGCAATTTGCAGGGGCTTTCCTCTGAGAAGTCCGTTCGTGCCGGAGCATCATGAAGCGGACGAGAAGCAATATCGACGTGTTCTATCTTTCTGAAGAAATCGTCAGAAACATCCTCAAACGACTTCCGGTAAAATCCCTACTCCGATTTCAATGTGTTTGTAAACTATGGAAGAATCTCATAAAAAACCCATCTTTCATCGCCCAACATCTTCAACATTCTAGTCGTCAAACCCCTTCTCTTCTTCTCGAATTTGATAGCAGTATTCCCTCGCTTTTTTGCGTGCTGGATTGCGATTTGGAAGTTCGTGAAGTTCCGAAAGCGCCTTTGATCGATTCCTTGGAGAGTGCTACAATCGTCGGTTCCTGTAATGGCCTTCTTCTTTTTGAAACCAGAGAGAATAAAAATCTTCCTCCTCCTCTTTTATTGTGGAATCCTGCCACTGCTTCAGTCGGACATGTTCCTATGACCACAACTGATTGTTCTGAATTTGGTGATTACAGGACAGGATTTGGGTTCAGTCCAATTGTTAATGATTACGTGATAGTAAGAACTTATGCTAAGCTTGGTGATTCAGTTAGTCGGGTGGAAGTGTTTTCTTTTAGTAGATGGTCATGGAAGGGAACGGATGTTGGGAACTTAAAGGGAGTGGGACTTTTTTCTGAATCTGTTACGGTCGGTGGGGCCATATTTTGGACTGGGTTAAAGTTTGGTGCAGATGAAGGGGGTGAAGATGATGTTGGGGTGATAGTTTCATTTGATATAGTAAAGGAAGTGTTTACATTGATACCAATGCCGAATTTTGACTATAAAACAGAAGGATCGCCTACTGTTTATGATAACAAACTTGCCATACTTTATGACATTTGGGAAAATGTTGTGATTGAATTGTGGGTGTTAGATGACGGTTCATGTGTATCTGGGAAGACATGGAGCTGGACTAAAAGATATGCTGGCAGCCCCTTTACAGACGCATTACAAACATTGACTGTGTGGAGGAATGAAATTGTCAGCAAACCTTATGGCGAAAATGTTTTGTATTTGGTGAATCTCACAACTAATGACGTAAGGAGGCTTGTTATTTCCCCTCATGGCATTGTTCTTGGTTTTTATGATTATGTGGAAAGTCTTGTTTCAGTTGGCAGCAATGGCAATGAAGAATCTTGATCTTAAATTCCAAATTTTTGAATTGCTAAATTATACATTGTTGAAGTTCTTTTGGTGGAATTGAATCTATAATATTTTAGATCATTCTATACTTATACCGTATGATATTATCTCGAGTTTTTCAGAATGATAAATGCAGTTATATAAGAACATATGTTTCTGTCAGTTGGGACTTATTTAATATGCCAAGTGTCTGTTTTTAAAGTGAAATATCTAGCACTGGTTTATAATATTATGTGAGATTGAGATGCCAAAAAAGTAATTAACGCTTTCCCCCTCTTGTTGCTTTAAATTAAAACTGACATCTTTGCAATTTTTCATATACTCTGCTCCTACCATATTCATACTCCGCTGCCATAATTGATGGGAATTATCTAGTTATGGATTTTGTTCTTCTATTTGATTACCCTGCATTCTATATTTTCGCTTTCTTCTATTTTGGACTGATGAATGTGTTTTCCTTTTTGCTTTGGTTGAGTTGAAGTTTTCCCCTCTTGTATCACCTTTTCATATTTTAAACTTCTACAATTTTAGAAGTGAAACCCTCCAATGGAAGTGGACATCGGTAGCTTTATCTGTTAGATTTAGATTACATTAAGAGGCCACAATTTTGTTTGAAGCTTTATTTTGTCATTCATGTATGTCAGGTGACGGGGCCCCTAAACCTTTGGATGGGGTTGGAAATACTTTAAATTCTGTTATTGGTGTGAGCATTTTCAATCAAAACCATTGATTTATTGAAACTGCTTTGGTCTGCAGTGTAATTAGTTTTTTAGACCTTTCTACCATATCAGGTTGTTTAGTTTTCTTTAAAAGAACTGATATATGTCAGTGTGCATTATGAGTGGTGGTGTACATATGATCTGGAACTTCTCTATGCAAGTTGTAACATATTTATTAGTGTTGTAATGTTGTAACGTCTTTGTTTAATGTTGTTTGAGAGAGGGGACCAAACTAAGGGAAGCTAATTTGAGTTTGTTGCCATTTGACTTCATTCGTAGTGGAGAATTGCATTGAATTAATTTGTGTGAGCAATTTTCCACCTTACTAGGAGGTTGGTGAAGTAGAATCTATATTTGTTTAGAGAATTAATTGGTGTAAGCTACTTTGAGTATGTTGCCATTTGATTTAATTTGTGTGTGCTCTTTGGATAATCGGTCAAATAGAATAATATTTGTTTAGAGTTTTCTGTTTAGATTTCACCATAGAAATTCTTTTTTATTATCTTATGCTCTTTCTTGTCTGATTCAAAAGAACCCTTAAGCATATAATTGGATGAGGGTTCAGATAAAAATCTATTATATTGACTTACTCTTGTGATTGTTAGGGGTGAGCAAAGAACTCGGAACCCGTGGGCCCCGCCCGCGACCCGCATTTTTTTGCCCGTTGAAGCCCGCCTGTTTTGGGCCCGTGGCTAAAACGGGCGGGGCCCGCCCGTTTTATAGTGAACGGGTACGGGTACGGGTAGGGCCACGGGTGGCCCGTTACCCGCCCGTTACCCGTATATACTAAAAAAAAAACTCTCCTTCCTCTCCCCTGTGACTCAGCGCACACACACACATGACACATCACAACACACCTTTCTTTCCCTCCCATTCGAAACCCAGCCGGCCCTAACCCCATTCCCTTTCTTTCCCTCACATCACACACACACCTTGCCGTCGAATCACCCTCCCCAATCCCCATTCCTCCTATTCCATTCTCAGATCAGAACAGAGCATCAGCCTCTCGAGTCACCCTCCCCATTCCTCCCATTCCATTCACAAACCTCGCTCAACCTCGTCCTCACGTAGTAAGCTTTCTGCAAGGCTTTGGCAAGGCCGGTCCCACAGATAGCACTGTCGCCTCTCAACCTCTCTCAACCTCGCTCAGCGCCGTCGCCTCTCAACCAGCAAGGTAGCTACCACAACCAGGTACCCTTTGCCTCTTTCTCATTCTCATTTTTCTGCCCTTTGCTTATGCACTTGAGCAAATTAGATTGTGAACCTAAATACTTTGGAGTTTGGATGGTGTTGAATGTTGATTCGGTTAATCTCTTTATTCTCCCAGTTGTTGGACTTGGACCTAAATACCTTGATTCTGTTAATCTGATTTGTTCTCAAATATCCCATTTTGTTGTCAGAACAAAATTGGTGGTAGGGTTATTAAAAAGAACTGCAATCTTAGATTTGAGAAGAACCGATTCTATAATCCTAATCATATTTATCCAATACAAGTTCAAGTTCCTCTTACTCCTCCTACAGATAATAGTTCCTCGCCAGGTATCTCTCAAAACTTAACCTTATTTATGTAAATTAATTTGCTAAGGAAAGTTTGGACTCACCAATCTTCAAGAGACGGTGGTGTTCTCAAAGTGATAATTAAAAAACATTCGTTTGTAGCGTGCTTCTTGGGTATAGGGTAGTAATTTCTTTGAAATTTCCTACTATTAGCTGGAGAAAATGACAGATGAACCTAATCAGAAATATAATGACAATTATTGAAGGATCAATATCCTTTAATTTACTCATAAAATTAGTGAGAATGTGTTGAGAATGTGTTGAAGTTGTTTTGAAAAATCATGTATGTATTTTTTACATGAGCTAAATTTTGAAGGCTTGGTAATTAAAGCATATCTATAGTTTTTATAGTGGAATTAGAATTAATGCTTACATTTGCAACTTTGAATTTGAAGCATGCTCACATTTACACTCTTGCTAACTCAAGGTGACAAGGAAAATGGTGAGAACTCCTGAAGAAAATGTGCAAGAGCAAGTCGAAAGTGCTAGAGAGGAAATTGGAACTGAAACTACAAATGATGAGGATCAAAACAATGATGAGCAAAATGAAGAAGTAACACGGCCTAGAAAAAAAAGGAGGGACTCATCTAATGTCTGGTCGCATTTTACAAGAATGCCAATAAGAGAGACAGGAGGCAAACCCAGGGCAAAGTGCAACTATTGTCCTAAAAATTATGCTAGCCATCCTTCCAATGATGGGATTGCATCATTATGGCGACATTACTCTAAGTGCAAAGGCAATCCAAACAGAGATACCGAGGGACAGTTTGTTGGCAGCTTCTTTCAATAAAACGTTGACACATCATTTGTTTAGTCAGGAGAGGGGTAGAAAGGCGGTTGCTAAATATCTTATTAAAGATGAGATGCCTTTCCGAACTGTGGAAAAAGAGGGTTTTTCGGACCTATTGCAAGAGTTTCAGCCTAAGTTTCAACTGCCATCACGTTGGACAGCTGCTAGGGATTGCTACAACATTTATCTAGAAGAAGCAGAGATCTTGAAGACATATTTCAAGCGTTCCAAAGTCCGCGTATCTCTCACCACTGATTGCTGGACATCGTTACATAACTCAAACTACATGTGCCTGACTGCTCACTGGATCGACGATGATTGGGTGTTGCAGAAACGCATTCTAAATTTTTGTGAGATTAAAGATCATAAAGGGAAAACAATTGCTAAGACACTTGAAGATTGTTTATTCCAATGGGGCATTGCCAAAGTGTTTACAATCACAGTTGACAACGCTTCTGCGAATGATTCAGCACTTGCAATTTTGAGGAAACGTAAACTGAATCTAGTATGTGATGGAGAGTTTCTGCAAATGAGATGTGCAGCTCACATATTAAATCTGATTGTTTCTGAAGGTCTTAAGGATATTAACAAGTCCATTGAGCTCATTCGTCGTGCAGTCAAGTTTGTGAAATCTTCCCCCTCCAGGAAACGTAAATTCATTATGCTTGCTGAAAAGGAATGAGTTGAGTCAAAAAGCCTACTTTGCTTGGATTGCCCTACTAGGTACTTTCAATAACTGTTTTGCCTTATTTTGAATGAGTTGTTATTTAATAATTAATATTAATATGATGAATATTAATTGTTATGGTTTTTGTGATGCTATTAGGTGGAATTCAACATACCTTATGCTTGAAAGTGCTGTAAAGTTCAGCAAAGTTTTCACTAGGATGAGAGAAGAAGATGAAGATTATAGGGATTATTTCAAAAAGAGGGTTAGAATAGATTCAAGCCAAGATGATTACGCCTTGCTTGATCTTGAATATGATGATGATCATGCTTATGAATATACCATCTTCCCCCCTGGTGCATATGATTGGGGTGTTGCCACTGAGTTCCTTGGCTTCTTGCAATTATTTTACACAATGACGTTGAAGTTTTCTGGATCAAATTATGTGACGACAAACACTTGTTTTCAACACATAGTTGCTATCGAGACAAACCTGAGGTCAAGTGCAAGTAATTCCCACTCTCTTTTAAATGAAATGGCGAGTAGAATGCTCACAAAGTTTGATAAGTATTGGGGTAAAGCTGAGAAGATGAATCCCTTATTGATTGTGGCTACAATTCTAGACCCCAGATATAAATTGACATATGTCAAAGTTGCATTTGAAAAGCTTTTTCCTGATTCTACAATGCTTGAAGTTATGTTGAAGAAGACAACCAGTGTCTTGCATCGTCTATATGATCATTATTCAGGAATTCTATAACCTGATGCATCTTCTACATCTCAAAGTACAATGGACCAAGAGGGTGGTGGAATTCCTGGGGACAATGTGCAAGAGGCAGCACTTGAAATGACCTTCAAGGATCCTACGATGGAAGAATTCTTAGTTAAGGCAGATCAGCAGTGTAATGTTGAGAAAATTTCAGAATTGGATGAATACCTGCAATCTGAATTAAGTGGTTTTCGTGATCCCAAATTTGACGTTTTATCATGGTGGAAAGGGAATGCTTCTAAATATCCAATATTAAGTCTGTTGGCACGTGATTTGTTGGCTGCACCGGTCTCTACTGTTTCATCAGAATCGGCTTTTAGTACTGGGGGTCGAATACTAGATGCTTTTAGGAGCTCTCTTTCTGCAAAGATGGCTGAAGCACTTGTATGTGCCCAAAATTGGCTATCCACAAAACATCCCCAGATCAATGACCTTGATGTTGATAATTTTGATGAGACTGCATCTATTGTTTCTGGTACATTCACTTATTATTTCATTATCGATTCTACATAAATTGTATCATTTCATTTCATTACATATTATCTTTCTAAATTTTGTTGTAGAGCTAGATACAACATCATCTAAAGCAATTGCCTCTGCCTCAAATGCAGCTAGTGAGACTTAATCTGTTTAAGGTATTTCTTTTATATGATTTGAAGGCTTTGCTGAAATTTGTTTTAGGTATTTTTTCATGAGAGCTTAAATATGTTTCGAGGTATTTTGTCATTGCAGGTTGCAACAAGTCAGGAACTCAGGATTGCTAGCATTTATCATTGCGTTGTAAGTTAGGATTGCTAGCTGGATATTGGAGAATGGACTTTTGTAATAATAATTTTAGTTTATTTAGACACTTTTTCTTGTGTGGATCAGTGGATGATTGGATGTTCAATGCACAGACTGAGTGATAATGCATGTTTGCATAGTGCATGCAAAGACTAAATCTGATGGACTTTTAGCTTTATTTTTAAAAGTTTATATGGTATGGCATGTTTGTGTATGGGCTACGCACTATGTGATATTGGTTGATTTGTCTGATAAGCATGCTTTTGATTTAGAGGTTTTTTTTTTCAATGGTTATGTACTTATGTTGACAAAATGTTGTGCTCTTAGCTCAAATCCAAATGGTGTGAATAATATTAAGTAACCAGATTTAGTCTTGACTCTTGAGGGCAAAATTATATGTTTCTCTTAAATTAACAATTAAATTTGATTTTTTAGTGTTGAGGGCTCTATATGTGTAACTTGTAAGTGTATGTAATAACTCTCATATGAATGCGTTTCCCCTCCCCAGTGTATCAAATTGGTGGCCTTAAAATAGATCAATATATACATATGTATGGGGCCTAGTAATGTGATGCTAATCAATATGGCAGGAAAAAAAAAAGTTCTAGCCAAATGCAGGTCTGGCAAAAAAAAAACGCAAGTCTGGCCCAAAAAAACGCATGTCTAGCCCAAAAAAAAAAAAGAGAAGCTGGCTTTTTTTTAAAAAAGCCGGGCTAAACGGGCAAATGGCCCCGCCCGTTTAGCCCGGCTAATTAAAGGCCCGTAAACTATCTGGTTCGTTAATATTAACACGGGTACGGGCTTACCCGTACCCGTGAAATTCTTAACGGGCGGGTAACGGGTCGCCCCACAGGCCACCCGTACCCGCCCGTTACTCTCCCCTAGTGATTGTGTTATTTGATGAGAATATGGGAGGCATTTCAGCTGATGAAGCAATAGAAGCATGTTGCTTTCAGTTTTCGTTTTTTCACTTGGCATGTCATTATTAGTTAACTCAAATGAGTATACATGTATACCAGGTCTCACTTATCATATGTTATAAAGTGTCCATCTAGTTTGGGAGAGAAAAATATTTATTCATGAGTATCAATCTATTTATTTTTGTGGAACATGAGATATTATTTAATCATATGAATTTTCTTGTAGGAGATCTTCAGAATTGCGTAATTAACACTGAAAATTCGAAACTCTGCAAGGTTTTTGTTGCTAATTATATATACTGATGAAGTGACTAAAAAACATTGGTGGCTTTATTAAAAAAAGCAAGGGGTAATTAATTACAGGTCCCGTGTAAGGGACTTAATTAAGATAAGATCCCATGAAATCACTTAATTAATCTGAGGTCCCTACCAGAAAGTTGTTATGACAGGCCAAAAAGTTGTTATTGCAGGCCAAAAAGTTGTTGGTGACTAGACCTTCACCAACAGCTTTTTGGCCTGCAATAACAACTTTTCGGCCTGCAATAACAACTTTTCGGCTTGCCATAACAACCTGTGGCCTTAAAATTACTCTTGGTCTGTAACAATTTGTGACCTTGCGATAACAACTTTTTGACATGCAATAACTTCGTGGGACCTCATATTAATTAGGTGATTTCGTGGGACCTCATCTTAATTAAATCCCTTATACGGGATCTGTAATTAATTACCCCAAAAAGGAAAGCAATGGTGGCACCATCAGATGCCCCACAGCAAGATCGAACATCCTTTTCTAACGCCATCTTGAATTCTTGATTGAGCTTATGGCGTAGGAAAAGCAAGAGCGACCAGGCATCTCAAGATATCAGCAAATCAATTAACCTCCCGTTTGCAACACAACACCACAACCACCCATTCTTGATTTAGCATGTTATGAATTTTTTCAGCACATTATGCACATTGTGATTACTGTTGATCCAATCCACAATCGTTTTATTGTCACTTTTCAATTCCACCTCCTTACTTCACATCCCATGTATGCTTTAGACTTTAAATGATTCCAAAAGTTTAGCACCAATTCTGTTGCAACATCCCAAGTTTACCATGAAACCACTTTGAACCACCCCCAAATCATGGTCCAAAAAAAAAAAAAAACCTCCCCCAAATGGTTTCTTATTTTTCTTCACAAGCGGCTCTTGTAACTTCAGGACTTCATTGTAATACCTCTCCATGTCGAACACAAATACCATCTCCTAAGCTATTTTTCCATGTTCTCTCCCCTTCATGGCATGAAGAGCATACTGTCAGCCCCATCATTACCCTCACTACCCCGCTAAAACTCCTCACACCAGGCACATCCCCTTTCTTTCTCCTTTCAAGAAATATCCCAGAAATATGAGGTGGTCAATTATAACTTGATTGATAAAATTGGATCAGACAAAGAAGCCACAATGCGAAAATAAAGTAATGAACTAAAACGGTGCCGCTGATGAATTCGATAAAATATTGAACAATACATTTATCCAAACTAAAATGGGTAAAATAATAATTTCTAGTTCATGGAAACCATAAGACGATATGAATAATATAAAATATAGCAAATTAGACCGAGAAATGGGAAAGGATGCTTTTTACGCCGTGAGGGAGAGAGAACATGGAAGCTAACGGAGGGTGCATATTGCACCATTCCAAATGCATTAGATTGTCAATTGAACCCGTAAATATTCGCAATATTTGAGGTGTTGATTGCCCCTCCAAAATTAGTTCAAGGTGTCTAATGCACCTTTACCTTTAAATAAAAAAATATAAATAATAATTCGAATTAAATATATCAACATGTATATTATATTAAAATAAATGAAGAAATTTCTATAAAATTCATTTACGAAATTATTAGATATGGTCCAATACAAAAATAATATGAGATTTATAACAACTTAACAAAATTATTTTGTATAATGGAAATGTAAAAACAATAAATTTATGTAAACTCATGAGTTTAGCGGAATTTAAAATTAATACTGAGTTTAAGCGACTTGTTACACGATTTTACTATATAAAAACCTAAAAACTATAAAATCATAGAACCAACTCACTACTAGCATTATGTTGGCATAAAAAAAGAAATCACGAGTTTAACGACAATTCCATTAATGTATTGGTTCTTTTTTTTGTTCCAACTCATTAAGTAATATTTGTATGTTGTAATATCCAGTGTTCGGAAAACCAATCAGATCAGCCGATTCAGACCGAGAACCGCTAAACCGGATGCGAGGCCGGCCCATTCCTGCATTTAGAACGGAGGTTTAATCAGGCTTGATTAAACCGGTCAAAACCACCATGAACCATAAAAAAACTCAGATAACAATGGTTCAGCTTATTTGCCTTTTTACAAATAATCCAAACACAGAAAATAGAATAGGAGATGGAACATTGAATAAAAAAAAGAATAGGAGATGGAAGATCAAGTCATTATAGAAGGAGAAGAGTAGATGAATAGATGATAAAAGAGGGCACATTTGAGGAGCACAGCATTCTGCAGATAAGATAGCCGAAAAATTGCTGAGAGAAAGGGCGCTGTCAATGGCCATTTGAAGAAGAAGAATTCGCTAGTTCAGTGCAGCTAACGGCCATGGAGTAATAAGTTTTAAGGTTTTGATTGAGTTTGTTATGGGCTTGGGCCCTTATTACTGTTTTAAAAAGCAAAATAATAAAACCAGTCATCAATTTACTTTTTTTTTTTTCCCAAAAAGTCATCAATTTACTGATTCCTTCTATTATTGATTAATTAATTAATGAACTGATACCCATTGACATAGATATGCTCATCTACCTAAGAGGAAATAAAATAAAATTAATTTATTCATAAAAAATTAAAATTAATTCATTTAATTACAATTATATTTCATCATTTATATTTAATTATACTCTAGCAGTCACATGTATAAAAATATTAGATAAAAAATTTAATCATAAACCTAAAATATTTAACTAACCAGGCCTTTGAAACTTGTTAATATCTACTCAAGGATGCGGGGTTGTGGGGCCAAGTCAAAAGGTTTGGAATTGATTCAATAAACTGAAAGGGACGCACAATAAGCTCAAATGAAATCCCTAATCGCCAATTGCAATTTGCAGGGGCTTTCCTCTGAGAATTCCGTTCGTGCCGGAGCATCATGAAGCGGACGAGAATCAATATCGACGTGTTCTATCTTCCTGAAGAAATCATCAGAAACATCCTCAAACGACTTCCGGTAAAATCGCTAATTCGATTTCAATGTGTTTGTAAACTATGGAAGAATCTCATAAAAAACCCATCTTTCATCGCCCAACATCTTCAACAATCTAGTCGTCAAGCCCCTTCTCTTATTCTCGAATTCTACAGCATTACTCATCCACTCTTGCGCGTGCTGGATTGCGATTTGCAAGTTCGTGAAGTTCCGAAAGCGCCTTTGATCGATTCCTTGGAGAGTGGTAGAATCGTAGGTTCCTGTAATGGCCTTCTTCTTGTTGAAGCCAGACAGAATAAAAACCCTCATTTTCCTCTTTTATTGTGGAATCCTTCGACTGCATTAGTTGGACATATTCCTATGGCCACAACTGATTTTTCCGAATTTGATGATTGGGTGACTGGATTTGGGTTCAGTCCAATTGTTAATGATTACATGATAGTAAGAACTTATGCCAAGCTTACTGATTCAGTTAGTCGGGTGGAAGTGTTTTCTTTAAGCAGAGGGTCATGGAAGGGAACGGATCTTGGGAACTTAAAGGGAGTAAAAATTAATGATGAAACTGTCACGGTTGGTGGAGCCATATTTTGGATTGGGGTAAAGTTTGGTGCAGAGGAAGAGGGTGAAGATGATGTTAAGGTTATAGTTTCATTTGACATAGTAAAGGAAGTGTTTACATTGATACCAATGCCGAATTTATACTATGATACAGAAGAAATGCTCACTGTTTATGAGAACAAACCAGCCATACTTTGTGACATTTGGGAAGGTGGTTATTTGATTGATTTGTGGGTATTAAATGAGGGTTCATGTGCATCTGGGAAGACATGGAGATGGACTAAAAGATACACTGGCAGTCCCTTTTCAGACACATTCGACTCATTGACTATATGGAGGAATGAAATTGTCAGCAAACCTTATGGCAAAAATGTTTTGTATTTGATGAATTTCACAATTAATGACGTAAGGAGGCTTGTTATTCCCCATCATGGTTTTGTTCGTGGTTTTTATGATTATGTGGAAAGTCTTGTATCAGTTGGCAGCAATGGCAATGTAGTATCTTGATCTTAAATTCCAAATTATTAAATTGCTAAATTATTCATTGTTGAAGTTCTTTTTGTGGAATTGAATCTATAATATTTTAGATCATTCTATACTTATACCGTTTGACGTTATCTAGAGTTATTCAGAATGATAAATGCAGTTATATAAGAACATATGTGTCTGTCAGTTGGGACTTCTTTGATATGCCAAGTGTCTGTTTTTAAAGTGAAATATATAGCACTGGTTTATTATATTATGTGAGATTGAGAGGCCAAAAAAGTAATTAATGCTTCCCCCTCTTGGAGCTTTAAATTAAAACTTACATCTTTGCAATTTTCTTTGTGTACTCTGCTCCTCCCATATTCATATTCCGCAGCCATAATTTGATGGGAATTATCTAGTTATGAATTTTGTTCTTCTATTTGTTTACCCTGCATTCTATAGTTTTGCTTGCTTCTATTTTGGACTGATGAATCTGTTTTCCTTTTTGCTTTGGTTGAGTTGAAGTTTTTCCCCTCTTGTTTCACCTTTTGATGTTTTAAACTTCCACAATTTTAGAAGTGAAGCCTTCCAATGGAAGTGGACATTGGTAGCTTTATCTGTTAGATTTAGATTTCATTAAGAGCCCGCAATTTTGTTTGAAGCTTTATTCTGTCATTCATGTATGTCAGATGACTGGGCCCCTAAACCTGTGGATGGGGTTGGAAACACTTTAAATTATGTTATTTGTGTGGGCATTTTCAAGCAATGCCATTGTTTTGTTGAAACTGCGTTGGTCTGCAGTGTAATTAGTTTTTTAGACCTTTCTACCATATCAGGTTGTTTAATTTTCTTTAGAAAACTGATATATGTGAGTGTGCATTATGGGTGGCGGTGTACATATGATCTGGGACTTGTCCATCTAAGTTGTAACGTATTTATTGGTTTTGTAACGTCTTTATTTTATATCGTTTGAGAGAGGGACAAAAATAAGGGAAGCTAATTTCAGTTTGTTGCCATTTGACTTAATTCGTTGTGGAGAAATGCATTGAATTAATTTAAGCAATTTTCCACCTTACTAAGAGATTGGTGATGTAGAATCTATATTTGTTTAGAGAATTAATTTGTGTAAGCTAATTTGAGTTTGTTGCCATTTGATTTCATTTGTTTGTGCTCTTTGGTAATTGGTCAATTAGAATAATATTTGTATGGAGTTTTCTGTTTAGATTTCACCATAGAAATTCTATTTATCATCTTATGCTCTTTCTTGTCTGATTTAAAGGAACCCTTAAGCATATGATTGACTTACTCTTGAAAATATTGATGCTGTTATTTGATGGGAATATGGGAGACATTTCAGCTGATGAAGCAATAGAAGCATGTTGCTTTCAGTTTTCATTTTTTTGCTTGGCATGTCATTATTAGTTAACTCAAATGAGTATACATGTATACCAAGTCTTAATTATCATATGTTATAAATTCTCCATCTAGTTTGGGAGAGAGAAATATTTATTCATGAGTATCAAATCTATTTATTTTTGTGGAACATGAAATAGTTATTTAATAATATGAATTTTCTTTTAGTAGATCTTCATAATTGCATCATTAGCAAGGAAAATCCGAAATTATGCGAGATTTTTGCTCCTTGCTAATTATATATTACTCCGTTCCTTATTATAAGTCCAACTACCACAAATTTTTTGTTCCAAAATATAAGTCCAACTATCACAAATTTTTTGTTCCAAAATATAAGTCCACTTTGGGATCAATTAATGCTATTATGACTAATTTATCCCTGTGTTGGAAATAGGAAATATGAGAAAGAAGGGTTATAATGTATAAAATATTATATTAACACCTATTCTTAAATAAGGGTAAAGTTGGAAAAATAAGATATATTTAATGATATAACTTCCACTTCTTAGTATGTGAGAAGTAGCTAGGGTGGACTTATAATAAGGAACGGAGTGGTATACTACTTATGAAGCAACTAAAAAACATTGGTGGCATCATCAGATGCCCCACAACTATATCGAACATCCTTTTTTTTTTATACATTGGAATTTGAAAGACACCCCAGCGGGTTCGAACCCGCGACCCCCCCTTCCCCGACTAGCCTTCACATGAAGGCCTATACCACTGCAACACAAGGCTGCGTGGTATATCGAACATCCTTTTCTAACGCCTTCTTGATTGGGCTTATGGGGTAGGAAAAGCAAGAGAGATCAGGCATCCAGAGATATCAGCAGCTCCATTAATCTCCTGTTTGCAACCCCACACCACAACAGCCCATTCTTGATTTAGCATATTATGAATTTCTTGCAGCAATGCTTCATTCCCATTATGCACATGGTGATTAAAGTTGATCCAATCCACAATCATTTTATTGTCACTTTTCAATTGGGAATTCCACCTCCTTACTTCCCATATCCCATGTAAGTTTTAGACCCTAAATGATTCCAAGTTTACCATGATACCACATTGAACCACCCCCAAATGGTTTCCTATTTTTCTTCACAAGCGGCTCTTGTAATCTTCTTCAAGACTTGATTGTAATACCTCTCCACAATGTTATTAAACCCGGACCGGACCGGCCGGTCCGGACCGTAACTCGCCGGACCGGACACAAGACCGGTCCGGTTCAGCATATGACTCGGGGTTCGATCGACTCGTCTGTGACTCGGCAAACTCGGAGTGACCCGGGACTAACTCGGGTGACTCGCCGAGTGGGTCGAGTAAACCGAGTAGAGTATTTTCACTTTTCAGATCTAGATTGACATATGAGAAACAAAGAAGGCATGAATCAAAGATGAATGAGAGGAGGAACATATACATAACAGTCAGTGATAGTAGGAAAGAAACATATTTGCTCAGATTCGGGATATGTGGGTTGCTTAAACCCTACTACCTTCTCGCCTTAGTAGCTCGCTGAAGAAGCCAAGACTTCTTTCTCACCTTCATCGTTCGCCGGAAAACCAAGAAAGCTGCAACCGTTTTTTTATCTTGTGGAAGAAGAAGGAAGAAGGAATGGCGACTCAAATGAAAATGAAGAAAGCTTCCTGAACTCAACTCACAGCAAAGAGTAAAAAAAAGGCCTTTGATTCATTGCCTTTGGGTCTTGTGATGCGTGTAATGGAGTGTGATGGGAAGAGTGTTGAAAGGACAACATCATCAGGTCATCACGTGGGAGAGAGAGAAGGATAAAGCAATGAGGGGAAAAATTTTGGGAAAAAGACAAATAAATACCTTTCAATTTGTAAAATCCCATTAACAACTTCATGATAGGTATTAACAACACAACAACCTATCATGAAGTTGTTAATACCTATCATGAAGTTGTTAATGGGATTTTGCAAATTGGAGGGTATTTATTTGTCTTTTTCCCAAAAAATTTTCAAATGAATTTGTCAAAAAAAAGAATAAAATAATAATGAGAAGGAAATAAAGTAAAAATGTAAAACAATTTTAAATATAAAAATAATTGAATACTTACTAAATATACTAAATATATGAATGTGTATTCAACAATTATTTTTTATAATTAGAGTATAAATATTATTGTCTATTATAATCAAATTATATTATTTTAATTACTACCGGTCTGGCTCCCGAGTCAATTCATGACTGACCCACTAACCCTTGACCCACTAATTCGATCGGTCTGGACTCCGGTCTGGGTTTAATTACCTTGCCTCTCCATGTCAAACATGTAACATTTACTTTCTACGTACTTTTTAGATCACCATTAACTGACCTCAAAACCGTTTTAATAGCTAACTATGTTAGGAAAAAGGAATTAACTTAATAAAATAGCTAACAAAAAAAAAAGAATTTCCATAAAGATTTCTAATAAAACAATTTCCACGGTCTAACTAACTATGATAGAAAATAAACTTTCAAAATAATAAAATAAACCTATCATAGTTAAAAAATAATTTAACTTTATAAAAGTAATCCATGTTAGTAAAGAATTTAAGTAATTTGAAGAAGCTAACATGGTTAATAAAACAACACTTATAAATAAACTCTATTAGGAATAGGATTTAAGTAAACTACAATCCAAAATCAAAAGACAACCAATTTAATTGAAATCATGCGGAAGCATTTAAAGATTCTTGAGTCATAACTGGCAATACAATTATGTCTTGATGGCCCAGAATAACTCACTGTTTCAGTGAGAAGTTCTTAGATTCTTCCTTTGACCCCCTACATTGTCACTAGGACCTGAATAGGTGAGATAAGAGATGTCAAGTGGAATGATACAAATATATATAAATTTGTGTATATATATATGTATTTCAGAAACTATGAACATATAATTAAATAAATGCACATCTCAAGATTCAGCTATTATTTTCAAGTTCCTTTGATATCTAGTATCATATGTCTCAAAAATCATATTCATAAATATTCATAAGCACATAGGCAATCATTTGTATGAATCACCAGGAATAGGTGGAACTAGTCGGAGCCTCTTCACGCGCCCTGGAATGACAATACGGTCAGTAGCAACTCTCTACCCTCCCTGAAATCTTAAGGGGCATTATCTCCTTTCTAGATCAAATAAGTCCATGTGGTGCAACAAGGTACATCATCGCGCGATGGTAATAAGTTTCAGAGTACCAGTGTCACATACAATCATCTAGCACATAACAGGAAATGTAGCATAGTCAAATGGCACTTGGCTTATTCATTCCTTTCAAATTATGCATTATGCCATCGTTCCAAATCTCATGCATCTATATAGTCCAATTTCAATCATGCTCATACACATCTTATGCTAGTTCATAAATAACATTTCACAAGACATTATATAAGGAAAATAATTACTTCAACATTCACTTTCACATATCATATAGTTATCAAATTATAATAATTTACAAATTACTTACTAACACTACACGTAGACATAAATAAGCAGAAAGCAGTTATTCGGTAGCTTGAACCAATCTCTCAAAAGCGCAGCTTTCCCTATGTCTAACTCGGCATAAATCAGACTCTACACACACATAAATATAAATTCAACCAATTTTCTAATTGAAGCTATTACAATTTGGGGATTTAATCCTTAAACTACCGCTCTTACTACGCCGTTGACTTTCATCTTACAATTCAAGCCTATAAAAAAATCCTAAACCCCCCAAATCAAATTTTTCAGTATTACCGTTAGACCTAAATAGATCCCTAGAGTCCCTAAATCAACCTCATGTATTCATAATCATAGGTTTCTCAAATCAGATTAAGCTTATTTCTACTCCACATTAAGAGAATTCTCCCATAAGATCAAGTCTATCCAACAAAACCTATTTAACTCATCTTATTTGACATATATTAGTTAAACAGTAACCCATAATTTATTACCCAATTAGCAATTTTTGAAATCCAACATAAATTCTAATTTTTCAAGCTTATGATGAACCTAGATCTAGATCTAATCCATTTTTCGTCCATCTAAACCCATCGTTAAATCAACCCATCATTAAATCAGGAAAGGTCTTAGGGAATACTAGTAACTACCCAAAAGCCCAAAACATTAAGATAATTTTCAGGCTCCCAAGAATACCCATGAAGAATCCTCAAGAAACAAAAGAGAAGAGAGTATTAAGGGTTTAGAGATGCTTACCTGTGAGTTAGAAACCTTTGACATCCTTAGAATCGCCTAAAATATGAGCCTTAGACAAGAGGGAATTTAGAAGCTACTCTCTATTAAGCATATCTTAACATCATTATAATTTTTATTAATAATATTATTATATCTTTATCTAATATTGATTGAGAGAAAAGATCACATGTATTATTTTAAATTTGAATGAAAATAATGATGATGTGGCTATGTCTGATAATTATATATTTAATGTAAATAGATTATTTGTTATAAATTCAGGAATTTGAATCTGTAAATTAGGGAAGTTAAATGCAGTAATCTTAGGTGTGAGTTTGTTATAGAGAATCATGGGATCTCAATTATATTCTGATTAGGGGTGTTCATGGGTTGGAACAGGACGGGACGGGCTTGTTCCGTGTCTCGTCTGGTAGAAAGCCTCGGAACAGCAAAGTTGTCCCATGTCCCGTCCCATTACCAATTTTGTCCCGTCCTATCGGGATCGGAACTGTATCGGGACGGAATCGGGACGTCCCGTTGATTTTTTTTTTTAAAAAAAATTAACTTGTTTAATGGGTTATTTAGATATTTATTTTATATTTAAGATATAATATCTTTTCATATAAATTATATCTATATTAAAATACATTAGTTGTATCTTTAATAAAAAAAAGTTAGATATTTTGATAAAGTTTTGTTAAGATATATGAGATATTCTAGGGTCTTAAATATTTCTATTATTTTTATTAAAGATAAAATTATATTTAATATGGGAATATTTTATTATACAAATAACTATAATTTTATCCCTATGTGCAATGCAGTGATACATAAGAAATATATTAATATTCTAATTAATAACAGTTTATAATGATTAATTGTATTTTGAAAATTTGAAATATTGTTTGTTGACCTATTAATACTCGAGCTAATAATATCTCATAATAACAAATTACACTAAAATAAGATGATAAAAACATAATAGTTCAAATATGGATTTAAATAAGATTGTGTTTCAAATATAAACATTGAATAATTATTGTTTTTTAAATGTATTATAAATTTTATGCATCTCAACTATTTGACCTGTTTTATTGGTTAAATATCAAATTACACATGAGTTTGAATTTATTAAATAAATTTTAATTAGAAAATAATTAATATTTTTTATTGGTGGTAGATGGGAGGAATCTATACATAAAATATAATAATTATATCTTTAAAAAATAAATATTCGGGACGGGACAAAAAGACGTTACGGAATAGTGCCCGTCCCGTGTCCCGTCCCGTTAATAATTTTGTCCCGTCCCGCTTTTGTCCCGTCCCATATATTTTCGGTACGGAAAAATCCCGTCCTAAAATGATCAGGACCGGAACGGTACAGTCGGAACGGGACGAAGTGAACACCCCTAATTCTGATAAATTGTGTGTATACACATAATTCGTGCAAGTATGTTTTTATGCGTGTATATATATAAATATTACTTTTTTTGTTTTCATTGTTATTTTATTATTTTTTTTTCATTTTTATTTATTTTTTATTTAATGAAAGGTTGCTCCCTTTCATTCATTTTTTAACCCCCCCGTTTTTTTATATTCATATATTTATCTTTTATCTTTATATATTTCTCTCTTTATATTTATATAAATCTAATTATTTAATCTATAAATTAGAGTTGAAAAATATCTAAATTTACCCCAATATTCTAAGTATCTAATTAGTTAGGTTATATTTGAATATTTTATTCAAATTTATTAATATTATTATTTTTTTAAAATAATTTTTTTCATGATTTTCTTTACTTAAATTTAGGAGTGAAAATAGGATGTTATAATTCTCTCCATCTTTAAGGAATTTCCCCCCTAAACTCCTCTTATCTCATATTTAATAATTTATTTCAATACTTATTTATTTATTCTAATTCTTAAACAAATCCCAAACACTCATCGTAATTGATCAAATCTCATTATTATAAATCTTAAATAAATTACTAAATCTTAATTAAATTTTTTCAGGATGTTACAAACAAACATTGGTTAAAAAACACGGATTGGACTGGACTTAACTGCCCCAGTAGGACTGGAAACCCGCATAACTGAGCAAACAAGCGATCTGGTTCGAGCTTCCACCTGAGAGAGGAATCGAACCAGGAACAGAAGCTTTGACTAGGCCAAATTACTCAAAACTATGCCAACCTGGTGGGTAGGCTGAGTTGGCCGAGTTAAAAAAGTCATCAACTTGCGAGCTGCAACTGCGAATCTAGATGAGTTCTTCCTTGCTTCTTGGTCACAATAGAAGAAGAGGGTAGAAGATCATAGAAGAAGAAAAGGAGATGGAGATTGAAGGAGGGGTGGTTCGAAGTTGAAAGTTACCATATTAGAAGTCAAGCATGAGATGAAGTAGGCGAAAGTTGTGAGGAAGAAGACTGGGATGGCGTTGCAATATCGCATCGTTTGAGGTAGAATTGAAGAAGATGGAGACCAAGTGACTTTAGCGGCTGAAACGTATAGGGTACAGTTTTTTTTACCTTGTGCCTTAATGTTTAGGGTTTTAGACTTCTAGTTAGGGCTGTTCAACATTGTCTCGTCCCGAAAATTTTCAGGACGGGACAGAGTGCAGCTTCGGGACGGGACGGGGTCGTCTCGATCCCGTCCCGTCCCGAATATATATATGTATGTTCATATTTTTTAAAAAAAAAATACATGTGTCATCTCTCTCATGTGTGAGTATATATGACTTTTTTTTTTAAAAAAAAATATAACTCTAACTTCTAAACTAAGTTCCAACCATTCATTGATCTCAAATTTCTTGTCCACTGCCACTATGCTCTATGTGTAACACATAACATTTGAAGTTTTTTTCAAACTCTATTTAAAAGTGTAGTTGTTGCTACTTTTTTTGCTCTAATTATTATGTTTTTGGTTTATGATGTATTAATATGGAGTGCTCATGGCACTGGAAGAGATTTAATTATGCTACAAAATCACCTACCAAGTGTGTTGCTCTACAAAAAAAAAGAAAAAGATTTTTGGGTCAATTTTTTTTTAATTAGGAAAAAATTTCGGGACAAGGCCTGTCCCGTCCCGTCCCGATCGAAACCGAGACAAGTTCGGGACAGGACGGGACACGGGACGGGAACCCCGTCCCGAACACTTTTCTTCGGGACGGGACGGGACGGGGTCGTCCCGTCCCGTCCCGTAAATACCCCTACTTCTAGTTAAATATCAAGCCCTCATTATTTTAAAAAGCCAAAATAATAAAACCAACTTTTAATTTTATAATTCCCATTTATGAAAATTTATTCAAGGAAAAATGAAATAAAATTAATTCATTTAGACTTAATTATCCCCCTCTTTAAAGAGCACTGCAGAAAAATATTAAGTGAAATGTTTTAATATAAAATGACTAAGAAAATAAAATATAAACTACTAAATTTTATTATTTTGATATGTTTGGTTTGACCCCTAATTGACCTCTGGTCTAACCTCTAAACCTTGAACCAGTGCTTCACCTAGTTGAATGTCCAATCATATTTTTTGAACCTTAGTTACAAAACACAAATACCATCTCCTAAGCTATTTTGATGATAGCTTGAAATCTTGTTTGGACCATTTACTTATTTTCAATTGTTTGGACTTGATTACTAAAAACATGGAATCGATCAATCTTATACACGATGGACAAAGCATGGTGAGACATATGAAGATGAATGGGGAGATCGGGTACATGATGTTAGTAGTGCCTCAATTGTGCTTGACACAGACATGTGTGATGAGAGCAATGATCTTGAAGAAATGTTGAATGCGGTGGGTGAGGAGGATCCTGAAATATTTCAGACACTGAAGAGCGATGTAGAGACGCCTTTGTATGTTGGATGTTGCAAATACACAATATTGCCTACAGTGCTTCAATTGTATAACTTGAAAGCGTGATATGGTTGGAGTGATGCAAGTTTCACCGAGCTGCTTTACACTCTGAGATGTACTCCTAGAAGCAAACGTACTCCCTTCGAAAACATACGAGGCAAAGCAAATTCTCCACTTGACCGGTATGAAATATAAGAAAATACATGCATGTCCCAATGACTGTATTTTATTCCGAAACCAGTATGCATCGTTAGATAAGTATCCTAAATGCAACACATCTCGGTATGGAAAGAAAGGTAAGAGTCATTTTAAAGTCTTATGGTACTTTCTGATCATTTCAAGATTCAAGTACATGTTCAATAATGCGATTGTTGCAAAACTTTTGATGTGGCACGCTAATAAAAGGATTAAAGACACCAAGGTTAGGCACCTCGCAAATGCTCCCCAAAGGAAATAAATTGATTATAAATACCCTGAGTTCGGTGAAGAACCCAGAAACCTACGGCTTCCATTGGCAACCGATGGAATCAATCTGCATGGAGTTCAGAATAGTAGTCACAGCACATTGTAACATCCTAAAAATTAATTAAGGATTTATGGGGGTAAATAGGAATTGATTAATGAGAAATGATGGATTATGAGAATATTTGAAGAATTTTGAGGTGTTTTTGAGGATTTTAAAGGCCTAGTTTTTCCCTTATTTGGAAGATAATAATTTTTGGGGAAATTATTTTTAGACTCAAAAGACGTTATTGTGGGAGTAAATAAATAAAAGATATTATAGGGAAAATTTTGGAAGTAAAAAGAAAATTTTTTGTTCAAAAGAAATATCTTGTTTGAGAATTTTAGGGTCTAATAGTGTAGTTTTCTCTTTCCACTCTGCCGACACTCAGTTCCTCGTCAATAACTTGTCACTGTGCATCAATTATTATTCCTCAACCAATCACACTCAACTACTATTTACATATATTATTATTTTATTATTATTTTTATCATTATATAAACACACACATACACTTCGCTGAGCACACACATACATGTTCACTGATCACTTCGTTTTCTTATTTCTCTATTTTCTCTCTCCCCTCTTTTCTCTTATATCACCATTATTACTCCTTTCACCGGATTTATCAGAGCCCGTTGGCATACAAATAGTGAGTTTTTGGGCCAACTAAGCATATTTTCGGAACCCCGTAAGTCTCCTCTACAATTCTATGCCATTAGTTTTTCAATTAGCTATACTTGAAAAATTAGGCTTTATCTAAATTGGTAATTTTTGGGAGTCCTAAAATTAATAAATTGAAGCTTAGGCCTCGATTATGAGTTTTTCTGAGTAGATTTTTCATTGTTGAAAGTTTTCCTAATTATTAGGAATTTTTGGATTTATGGAAGTTTTAGAAATTGGGCTTTTAAATTACTCGAGGTGCTTATGGGTAAATTGATGATTTTTAGATATTTATTAAGGTTATATGAGGGGATTTAATTAATTGATTTGATTGGGGTTTGCATTTAAAGAATTATTGAGGGATTATGGGATATTAAGGAATTTTATAAATAGTTATTGGAAAGATTAATAATTTTGGATATATGTATAAATGGAGTAGAGATAAATTTTAGAGATAAAAAGGGAGAATAAATGTTAAATAGAAATTTAGAATAAGTAAGGGCAAAGAAAGGGTAGTTAGTAATTTAATTTCCAACATATGAAATTGTTGGATAAATAATTAATTGTGGTAGTATGTATGATTGTGTAGTGCTTGAATTGCACTGAGTTAGCACGGGGGAGCTGCACTATTGTGAGATTGGTGCCAGCTATCAGGTAACCGCTTTCTGCTTGTTTATGTGTGTGTGTGGTGTTAGTAAGTAATTTGAAATATTATTATTTGAAAATTATGATGTTATATGGAGATGAGATTTTGAATAACAAATTGATGATTGATGAGATATGGAAACGAGGTCTTGTAATATTAATATTTTTATAATAAATGTCCCGTGGAGTATTATTTTGAAATGGCATAAATTTGTGATGTGAAATATTTGAAACTGAGATATATGTGGTTTTGGAAATTATTTAATATATGTATATCATGAAAATACTGGAAGGCCTGGTGCCTGATTGTGGTGTTGCATATCTATGTGTTGTATGTGAGAAATTATTTGGGTATGTGACACCGGTGAATTGGAAATTGTGCCATCACGTGATGAGGTACCCTGTTGCGCCACAGGGACTAATTGATATATTATGAGAAATAAAGGAGAGAAAGACGAAAGAGGGGATATCGCCCCTTACGGATTCAGAAAGGACAGAGATCCTTCTAATCTGTGGTACTATTCAGGGAGGGTAGAGAGTCCCTCGTGAACTGTACCGTGGTGATCAGGGGTGGGTGGAAGGTCCCGACTGGTCCCACATGTTTTCCCAACATTTCTAGTAAGATTTGTTTGGGTTGTCTGTAATTATCAATGATATATACTATTATTGAGGATGAGTTGTGATGGATTATTTTATAATTATAAACGATGAGAAAAGATATTTGGGACCAAGATATGCATTATATGTGAATACCTGAGCATGCTGGTTGAACTAATATATATACATATATGTATTCCACTGGACACCTTGCTAGCACACACCACACGTAGATAAGTAGTCAGTGGTTGCGTTTTGGGGCTACCCCCGTTGATCTCACTTTTGCAGGTCCTAGGAGCGAAGTAGGAGGTCAAGGGAAGGATCCGGGAACTTCTCACTGATATCGTGAGATACTCTGGACCAGAAGGACAGGAGGTATTGCCACATTTAGGATCATATTTTGTATGATGCTTCCGCTGAAAACTTATTATTATTTTGGGAAGAATTATTGTATAATTACCATTATGGTATGGTATTTTAAGGATGATGTGTGAAGATTAATTATGGATAATATAATTCTCTGTTATTGTACTGGAAGAAAGTTTATATTATGATGACAGAGATTTGGAGTGGAAATTTGAATTATATATAAATATTATGGAAAGCTCTTTTTCTAACTATGTTAGCGAATTTTTGGTAATTTAATTCTTTTTCCTAACATAGTTAGTACTATAAACGTTTTAATATATTATTGTTAGTGGTTAAAAGTGGAATTTGGAGGTAATGTTACACACATGGCCGGTGATTCTGATGATATACAACCTCCCCCCAAAATTTGATCATGAAACGCAAATTTATGATGCTTTGCATGCTTATTTGCGGGCTTAGACAGCCCGGAAATGATGTAGACGTGTACTTGGATCCTTTAATTGAAGACCTGAAGCATATGTGAAATTTGGGTGAGATGATTTTTGATGGCTGTAAGGAAGAAAGTTTTAAATTGAGGGCCATGTTGTTTGGCACAATAAATGATTTCCCAGCATATGATAATTTTTCTGGATATATCATCAAATGATATGGCCCGTGCCCTATATGTGAAGATGATACCCATTCAATGTGACTAGATCATTATAAGAAAAATGTTTACATGGGACATTGGAGGTTCTTGCCGTTAAAACATTGTTGGTGAAGGTGGAAGAAGGCGTTTAACGGGAGCTTAGAAGAAGGTGGGCCACCGAGGATATTGACCAAGGATAACTTTTTGAAATGGTAAAAGCGTTGGAGAATGATTTTGGCAAGCCTTTTGCTAAAAATGTGTTGACAAGTAGTTGGACGAAGAGGTCCATATTCTTTGAACTCCTGTATTGGAAGTCCTTATATGTTAGACACTTTCTTGATGTGATACATATTGAAAAAAACATCTATGATAACCTAATTGGCACGTTGCTAAATAAGCAAGAAAAAAGTAAGGATTGTGTCAATTCAAGGTTAGATATGCTCAAGTTGGGAATAAGACAAGAGTTAGCACCTGTCGAGAAAGGATACTGCACTTATTTATCTCTAGCAACTTACACCCCTTTGAGGAATGAGAAAAGATCATTCTGTGAGTTTCTAAATGGAATCAAAGTTCTAGAAGGCTATTCCTCAAATGTAAAGAACTTGTATCCATGAAAGAGTTGAAGTTGAAGAACCTGAAATCTCATGATTGTCACGTCCTAATGTAAAATTTCTTATCGGTTGGCATACGAAGCATTTTACCTAAGAGAGAGCGGAGCACGATCACCAGACTTTGTATGTTCTTCAAGCTCATTTGTAGTATAGTGGTTGATGCAACAAAGTTGCAGGATTTGCAGAGGCAGATCGTTTGTATCCTGTGCGAACTTGAAATGTATTTCCCCTTTCATTCTTTGACATCATATTTTACCTTGTAGTACACTTGGTATTTGAGATGGATGTACCCAATTGAGTGGTTCGTGAAAGTTTTAAAGAGGTATGTTGAAAATAGATATCGACTAGAGGGATGTATTGTTGTACGATACATCATTGAAGAAGCGAGTGATTTGTGTGCCTATTACTTATCAAATGTTGAACCTGTTGGTTTGCCGAATTCTCATCACGATGGGAGACTAACGGGGAAAGGAATAAGTGGGTTTAAGTTATTATGCATTTCAAATGTTGAAAGGGAGCTGGCACACTTGTATATTCTTCACAACACCCCTGGAGTTGAAGCATTTGTTGAAGAACATAAAAAACTTCTTCAGGACATACACGGTGATAGAAATGAGAGTTTGATTACAAAGGAGCAAAACAAGCATTTCATTAGATGGTTCAATGTATGCATTTGTCAGTAGATTGAGCTTAATACTGAATCAATTTGTGAAAGATCATTCTAGCTGCCGAAAGGACTAGGTTTGCATGCATTTTCTTACACCGGCTATGCAATCAATGGTTACACATTCCATACAAAATGCCAGGATGAAAAAAGCACAATGCAAAATAGTGGAGTCATACTTGTTGTTGAGGCATGGCATATATCTAGTGCAAGAGATACAAATCCCATATATGCGCAGATATCATATGTAACCATTGCTATCTAATTGTACTAAAAGAATATATTTTAAAAGTATAATTGACCCCAAATAAATCATTTGTTGACTAACTATGTTAGAAAAAGAAGTTTACTTAGACAACACACTAACATAGTTAGAAAAAAGCTTTTTGTCATTTCAATAAAAAGCCAATTGAATACCCTAACCATGATAGAAAAAGATTTCTATTAATAAAAGGCTATCATGGTTAGAAAATAAATCAATATAATATAAATACCCTAACCATGATAGAAAAAGCTATCATGGTTAGAAAAGAATTCGACATAATATAACAAAAGATATCCATATTAGAAAAAAATTCTTCGAAACAAAGCATGTGACTAACATGGATAATTAAACATCAACCCTTCATCCAAATAAATCAACTCATGAATTTCGAATATTAAAACTCTATAATAATAATAATTATTATTAAAATAGACCTCCGTAAGTATTCATCCATACAAGATCACCATATCTCATAAAATGCCCTTATTCAAATCCAGAATCCAATTGGTAAATGATGAACATAAAACGAATAAGTCCACCGGACTAGGACCGTTCCAAAAGAAAGTAACCATCAGTCAGTTAACACGATACTTGCAAATTAAAATCCTCAAATCAAAATAAAGAAACAAATCTTGAAATTAAGTAGAAGCCAAAAACATGCATCATGTCCCTAAAAGTGGCAATAATCTCTGTCCCGCTAGTCCAGAGACTGTGAAGCTTAGTGAGGTAATTCCGGATCATTCCCTTAGTTTCCCTTTACGTTACTAGGACCTGTAAAAATAGGATAAAGGGGGGTAGACCCATGTAACCACTAACTACTCGCCTACGTGTGGTGTGTGCTAGCAAGGTGTTCAGTGGAGCATTGCTACATATACATTGAGTCAAAACTCATGTCAAATACCAGATTTATGCACAGTTATCACATATATATACCATTCCACACCTTTCCACACCAATAACCATTAAGTAACAATTTCCCAAATATAATACATGTAACCAACAAGAAAACCATATGCTACCATTTGGCAAGTAAACAGACAAGAACAAAACAGTCAATAACACCGATATTACACGGTCCAGTAGGGACTCACAACCCTCGCCTGAGATCGGGGGCGTTCTCCCCACATTAATTTAAACCACATGACAAGTATCAAATAAATGCATAGTGATATCAATAAATCACATCTCATAATTTCTAATACACATAACCAATCCAGAATCAATAGTCACAGTATAACACACTAACACCATTATCATACAGTCCAGTAGGGACTCACAACCCTCGCCTGAGACCGAGGCATTCTCCCCATTTTCATCTTTCTTTTTTAATTTAGTCCTTGTGGGCCAACAAGGAACCTCATCGCGCGATAGCATTATTTAATTATCCGGCGTTCATTCACAATCATCACAATAAAGTCACAAATGTATATATGCAACCATCAACAATTATATGGCACAAGTCCCATTCCAGAATTCCTCCAAATTTAATCATGAAATAAACGTCCAATATACCATATATTTTCAAAACATTACCACACATTTCCATGCTAGTTCAACATACGTACTCCACTAAATAGTTGTATTGTAAAATAGGTTTTCAAAGTCATGTTCATCCAAAATATAGGCAATCACAAAAAGTACAAGTCTAAATACTTATTAACCCACACACACACACGCAAACGGGCAGAAGTAGTTACCTGCAGCCTGCACCGATCTCCCAACAGTGCAGCTCCCCCTTTCGTGATAGTTAACACGACATAGATTCTACATATTAAATACAAATAGTTACTATCTACTGAACACTACCAAATCACAAGAACAAGCTCCTACTATTCACACCCAAGCTCTTACTACATCCTTTACAACTTGCCTTCACCAGATTCAAGCCTCTACGCTTCTTTAAGAACATAGTACAACAACCAAACCATTCTATTCCTTTTAACTAATTACTCAATTACATTAATCCAACTTAGACAATTTAAACAATACACCAAAATCACAACATAATCCTTCAATTTCAGATTTCAATCCTACACCCAAAATTTCAAGTCTACACCCAAAATTTCAAGTCTAAACCATGACTACTCATACTCAAATCATCAATTCATAGTCAATAGTCAATGGGTATATCAAAAGAAACTCTAATCCCATTAGAAATCACATAAAAATCATTTCCTATGTGATTGAGTTTGAAATCCTCACTGTCCCCCATGAAGAATGAAAGAAGAACTAAGAGAAAGGGAGAGATAATGATGTAGAGAGGGTTTCTTACCAATAGGAAGTAATTAAATGCTCAAAACCCTCCAAGAATTTCAAACCTTAGTAGAGAATCCCGTCCTCCCTTGCTCTGGCCGAAAACCCAACTGATTATAACCTTAATTTTATGTTTAAAACACTATTTATAAGTGTAGAGTTCGTGCCCTTGCTTTGGGCCTCGCCTTGGCTAGCCAGGGTGAGCTCCAGAATCAAAAAATTGTTGGGGCCTCGCAGCAACCTGGGTAAACTTCAAAAATTCATAGCTAAGTCCAGGTTTGATAAGTTATTCAATTTTTAAAACAATCTAGTTAAACCATAACGTAAATATTTCTTATATGATATTTGGTGTATTTTGTTATAGTACCATTTCCAATCCAATGACAACGACTGTGAGTACTATATCATGCAATATATGAGGGATGTCGTAATGTATGATCGAAATAATATTCCATTGACAGTAAGTTTTATATTTTTCCAACTCTAATTGTGTTTGTACTTGTTAGATTTCAAGTAAATTTAATTTTCATTTAAATATCTTTGTGTAGTATTACCTAGACACATGTTGCTTCATGTTGTTAAAGGAAAAAAATGAATGCGCTAGTTGAAGAATGGGGCACTTATGTACACCTTTTCTCTCAAATTCTACATATGTAGAATCTAGTAGTATGCTTTTGTTTCCTAATTTAAATGGTTGGTTTAATTGTACATTGTTCTCTGGATGAGTTATTGGTTATATGAATTGCCTTGAATTATTGCTAGTATTTTAGCACTAATGCAAGGGGGTGTGTATAAAAAATAAATGATTTATTAAAAAAGGGACCTATAGCGGAATTAACTAGCTTTACATTAACCACACCTAACCATAATCACAAACTTTTAAATTCAAAGATAATACAAAACATCCTTAATATTTTTGGAAAAATCTTGATAACAGCTTATACATGTATGGAATCTCTAAACTTGAACTTAACTTCAACATTGACTTAGAAGTTTTCTAACATCCTACATTCATTTACGGTCCTATTTTTACATTAACCAAATTTAGCCAATCAATCACTTGGATCAATCTCTATCTTAAATGTGGCCACTTCATAACCTATCTACATACATAATTTTACCTATTTAATCATTGACCGACTATGGGATCACTTCCAACCTAGAGTGATAATAGTCTATGGGATCATTCCCTAACTAGATATATTGATAGCTACGTCTTTAACCTATGCACTACTTTCAATAACAAGCCTGAAGAAGAAATTCTACCCAACAATCTTCAATTCAATATCAATATAATGCATCCAATTCATTAAAACTACTATTTAGTCCCAAATGATCCCCTCACCTAAACTTAAATCCTATAACGTCATTTTCCTATTTCAAATTTAAGTAGAACTCACTGTTTATCAATCATTACGTCATATCCATTAAAGAATTTTCACGTATTCAAAATCGCAACTACACCTCAAGTCAATCCAACTCAATCGATTTAGCCTCAATGATCATGGCTTAATCCTACAATTTCATCCATATTAGTCCTCAACAATTTAAACTAATAGAACTTTCTCATTAGAACCAACATTTCTAATGGACAAAGAAACTTCAACAATTCTTTTAAATCTCAAACTCCATACCAGACCCACACTTCATCCTTCTCACTTCCCAATGGTTTTAACCAGTAATTATTATTATTATTATTATTATTACTAATATGCCTAACGAAAACTTCAAATTTCTCGCAATTATCGAAATCCATAGCAAATCCTAATATTCCCAACCTTGAATCTATTAAAATCCCCTATAAGTCGACATCCACCAACTAACTAAACAGAATCCTTCCTAAGCACCACTGGAACTAGGGCAAATTATTAAACTACAGAAGATCCTTAAGACTTAGATTTCAATATCCAACACTTAACCAAATCCTCATACCTAAAGGCACATACATAGTCAAATCCATATTATTCCATTCAACTTCCTATGAGAAGAAGCAAAAATTTAACCACACTAATTCCTTATTTTGGTAGACCTAAAACTAATTATTTTTCAGAAAGTTCTCAGTTCTTTTCAAAGTATGCAATTTCCTAATTTTATATAGACAATCCTCAAACATTTATGCACTTAGCTTGGGCATATTTTCCAATTCTAAACAGAACTCCATTCGCACAGCTTACTTACCATTTATTTCTTATACCAACTAGCATTTATACAAGACAGAGAAATTAATCATTTAATTACCCACTAATTCTCATCCTATCTCAGCATTAAACTTTAATTGGAAATGAACTGAGAAGGCCATTACCCCTAAGCATGCACTAAACCCACATAGTAATTTGTTTTCCTGTTCAATAATCTAAAGCATCCATTAACAATCGACTTTCAACCTCCAAGCATAACTTAAAATCATATTTATAACAATCTTAGATAACCTAACAACTAAGTTCCTACACCTTCAAATGTTCAAATGGTTACACCATATAGTCTAGGTCTGGCTTCTTCGCCCAAGCCTTACACAAAGATTGACTTCAGATATTCTAGTCATACCCCAATTTGTCATGATCTCCTATTCATTCAATATCGTCTAAAATCTTTAATCCTTAAAAACAAATATATCAATCACCCTCTTCATTATGACGTCTATTTCAATCCAGGCCTAACCATTATCTAACACCTTAGCTATTTATTCCATCTTTAATATAAAGCTCCAAAACAATCTCCTCAAAACCCAACCATTCCTAACTATTTGAAACCTGTATAAATATAGGTAACTTTAACTTATTTAATATTAATCATTTATTCCTTAGCAACCTCAAGACATATTTTTTAAATCGATTCCTAATATTAATGACTAAAAGGTGAAGACAACATTTAAAATATTTTATTCCACACCATTTGAAAATTTAAATCCTAATTTCAGCTTCCCAACCATTACAAAAGTCATTCAATCTACCGTTCTTATCCTTAAAACATTGGCCCACCAATAACAATCATTAGACAGAGTACTTACTGATCATCAACTCACACTATTTCATCTTTTAAATAAGTCTTTATCAACCTTACCAAGATATACCACATAACCATATAACAATAAATATATATAATCGATACGACCTAAATAGTATGAGGTATACTCTCCCACCCACATACGGATGGAAGTTACACTTATTAAAACAATCATACAATACAAAACTTAAAGGAAAAGGATCGGGAAATGTATTGCCACAATACCACTAATGCACGTGCAATGCATAACAGATACTTATGCAATCACATGCAAAGCACCTTCTAGGTCTTTAGACCATAAAACTGATACAAACTGTAACATTTGTTTTCTAAATACACTTTTGAATTACACTTAATTAAATTAAATCATAATATAAACGCTAACTATGTTAGAAAAGAAATTAGCTTAGTAAAATGGCTAACGTAGTTAGAAAAGAATTTCCATAAAGGTTTCAATTAAAACAATTACTACGGTCTAACTACGATAGAAGAGAACATTTCAAAATAATAATAAAACCCATCATAGTTAGAAAAGAGTTTAATCTTATAAAATTTAATCCATGTTAGAAAAGAATTTCACTAATACTAAGAGTCTAACATGGATAATAAAGTCTTTCATGTAACATTTACTATTTAAATATCCTTTTAGATTCCTCAAAATCAAATTAAATCATTTGTTAAATGCTAACTATGTTAGAAAAAGGAAATAACATATAAAATGACTAACATAGTTAGAAAATGTTTTCAATATCCATATATATTATCGATTTAACATTCTAACCACGATAGGAAAAAGAGGCTTCCAATTCATAAAGACACTCTATCATGGTTAGAAAAAGAGTTCAACTTAATCAAGAGAATATCCATGTTAGAAAAAGGAATTTCCTAAAATTGTAAAACTAACATGGATAGTTAAAATCATCAATGTTCAAATACCATTATCCATGTTAGATAAGAATTCACCTAACATGGATATTTAAAGTAACATGGATACAACACAACAAGAACGATTCAAATAAATTCAATTATACCATGATAGAAAAGTAACACCCCTATCATGGTAATTAAAAATTCCCCATATAAACAATACATCTTCCCTGTACAAAAGAAAACACCTCCAAATTCCCCGAAAATCCATTCAACTATCAAATACTCAACATTTTCCTTAATGCAATCAGTAAATGCTTAATTCATTCCTAATCAAAATAATAAATCATAACCAAAGTACCATAAACAAGTTATAGTCCAAATCCAAACGACAATATTTAATCAAGCGGAAGCATAAAACGAAGCATGAGCCTAAAGTGGCAATACAATCTTGTCTGGTAGTCCAGAATTACTCATTATCTCAGTGAGAAGTTTCCAGATCATTCCCTTGACCTTTTACTTCGCTCTAGGACCTGAAAAAGTGAGATCAACGGGGGTAACCCCAAACACAACCACTGACTACTCATCTATTTGCCTTGTGTGCTAGCAAGTTGTCCAGTGGAATATATACATATATATCAGTTTAGAAAGCATGCTCAGGTATACACATATAATGCACATCTTAATCCCAAAATCCCTTTTTACAGTTTATAAGTGCAGAATAACCCATCCCAATTCATCTCCAAGAATAGTATATATATGTCATTGATAATTACAAACAACCCAAATGAATATTACTAGAAGTGTTGGGAAAACATGTGGGATCAGTCGGGACCTTCCACCTGCCCTTGATTACCACGGTACAGTTTCACGAGAGACTTTCTGTAACATCCCAAATTTGTATATAATAATTAATTGTGATTTTAAATATATTTTTGAATATTTAAGGTAATTTTTAAGGGATTAATTAATTACAAGAGAAAGAATAGGAATAATTAACCACTAGAGAAAGAATAGGAGATTTAAATTTTAAAACTTGAGATTCCTAGAATTTAGGAATTTTTTTAAATATTTGAATATGGCAAAAAAAAAAAAAAAATTGATATGACTCAAATCTTAGCTAATCATTTAAATTTTAAATTTTAGGAGGATTATCAATTCATATTAAAATTTATTTATATATATAAATATATAGATATGAAATATAAAAAGAAATATATTTTATATAGATATGTAATATAAAAAGATATATATATATATATAATATTACCCATTCAATTAGTGGGTGACACGTGGCCACCCACCAATTGAATGGGTGTGGATTTGTATGTGGGCACTTAAATCAATATGGGGGATAATCCCCCAATTGATTTACTCCCCTGGCTGATTTATTATAAATCAGCGACCCTCCCTCATGATTTTCATTCGGCCACAGCAAAAATTGAGGAGGGAAAGGGGTGTGCTAGGATTTTTAGTTTAGGGTGCTTCAAGAGCACTTTGAAAGCTTAAATCATCTATGTAATTGTCTCTTCTTCCCCTCTTTCCTTTACCCTTATTTTCTTCAAGATTTCTTGTCCTTGCTTAAACTTTTCATGAAAAATTTTTGGGCTTCTTGTATATTTCAAAAATCAGACTTAATGGGGTGGTTTTTCTTTTTTCTTAACTTGATTTTAAACCCTTCTTAGGTTCTATTATAGTTTGCCTTATTGGAAAAAGAGTTGTTCATGATTTGGGTGATTTAAAATTCTTGGATATGCTTAGTTTTGATGATGTCAAATATAGAGTTAAATGTAAGAAGCAAAAAGTGTGTATAAAGTGTTTATCTCGTACTATCTATTAGATTATGTTTGCTATATGTTTACTGTGATTGAAGCATTGCATATATGATCTCATAACATGTCTATAAGCTCAGATTGCATACATAACAGCATGTAACTAAAAGAATATGCTAGCTATAGCATGGTTTGCTATCCATAGCATGACTTGTTATCCATAGCATCATTTGCTATCTATAGCATGATTTGCTATCTATAGAGTCTTTATCATTGAGCTAATGGACTAAGCTTACGATAACATCTGCTGTGCATTATATGATTATCTGTTTAAGCTAAGTACTGTATTTGCACTATGAAGCTAGCGATAGCTTTGTTAGCTATCGATAGCACAATACGTGCTGAGCTAATACATTGTTTCTAAAGTGCAGATTTTACACTGTCAAGCTAGCGGTAGCAAAGGGAGCTAGCGCTAGTGAAAAATCTGACAGCAAGTACAGGAGTAAGTAGCAGCAAGTTATCGTTACTCACAGTCTCCATCTCTCTTAGCTCATCCTTTGCAAAAATAAAGTAAAGCAAGAGAAGAAATCTGATTGTCAACGGCTAGTTCTCCAAGTCTCCAACGGATAGAAATTTATCAAGCCATATATAAAGACTTGAAGACATCAGAATAAATAATAATGAAACGATGAGATTTACGTGAATGACGATGAAAACAGAGGGTCTGCTCAGAATATCAGATACAAATCAATGAGCCCAGAAATGAAGAAATAACTATGAGTTGAGTGCTATAGAATAGAAGAGCTAGAGCAACCATAGTGCAAATCATTACGCTCTTATATTTGTATTTCTTCATATACATCTCTGTACTTAAGTGTTTATCACAATCAGTTCATTGAGTGAACACATTTATTGAAATCCTCTATTGTTTGAGGTTGTTCTAAAGCTTGGTGCTTTAAGAACAAGGTTATAACCTTACAGGTTGTAAGGGGGAGTGTTTAGAGATAATTCTAAAGCTCTGTAAAAAGGTTGACAGGTGATCCCGTATTGTAAAACCTGTGGTAGGCTTCTCTTGTGCCTGGTTTAAACAAGAGGGTAGTGGAAATCTCAGGTGGAGCCTGAGGACTGGATGTAGGTCTGGGTTGACCGAACCAGGATAAATTATGTGTGCATTATCTCTTCCCTTTACTCTTTCAGTTTCCAGCATATCTAAATTATATATCTCTTAGTGCATTTAACAGGTTTGAAATACTCTGTGATAATCTGGAAAAAGATTTTAAAGATTACCTTCACTGTGTTTTACAAAAGAGAAGTTTTGAATTTACCCTATCACCCAATTCACCCCCCTCTTGGGTGACAGCCAGTACTAACAAAAATATGTGTTTTTGAGGGGTTTTTATAGGAGTCCGAAAATTTGAGAAAAATTGGGGGTTTAATTTTTTTATTAAACCTATTCCTACCTTGTTATGATTTCTAATACCATGGGTCTTTAAATTTTGGCTTAGAACAAAGATTTTATATTTCAAAGTTTGGGAAGATTTAGGGTTTGGTCTTCATTCCGAAATTCCAAATTTGTGAGGGGAGTTTTATGTTTTCAATAAGCTTATTAGTAATAATTAATAAACTATGAAATCTTTTGGGTCTTTGGTAGCTTTGGATGTAAGCCTTGGGTTGCGGTATTTTAAATAGCATTATTTTGTATTATCGAGTGATTAACTCGATTTGGGTACATGATTGGTTGTTGTAGATTTTAATCCGGGTTTGTAGAGCACCGAGATAGCTTTTGTGGTAATACTTAACTACTCCATAAGGTAACTACTTCCTTGTCTCTAATTATTGTATGATGAGTTGGTAAACTCCACTACTGGTTGGTTGTGGAGCTTGGGGCTAGCATGCCATACTAAATGGGTAACGATGAACGTTTATTCTACCACTCTATTATGTAGAAATAGTATGTAGTGGATCTTGTTGATGTGAAAATTGTATGTTGATAAAGATCATTATTATACATATGCGTGGATGCACTTGAATATGTATGATTAATTGTGGTAGATGACATATTGTATTTAATAACCAGCCTGTATATGATCATTCTAGTTGAAGTAACATGTATATTGTTGTTTGTTGGTATTGGCGCCTGGTATAAGTGTGGTTTCACCCCCTTCACGTGATGAGGTGCCCGAAGGCCATCGGGTTACCTTTTGGGTTTATGTCCTGTATGGACTTACTGACAGTGAAGTCTGGTTTCATTGGCTTCTGTCGGGTCGTGGAGTCTGGTTTCGGTGGCTCACAGTTAGAGGATTTTGGTTCCATCATATCTTGTGACGACGGTGAAGTCTGGTTTCGGTGGCTTCCGTCGGGCACAGTGTGTGTTACCCTCTTCGGAGGATTATTTGCATAACGTGTAAATATTTGGTGATGCATGCAAATTCTGGTTGTATCAATGTCCATATATGGTTTCAATCTTTGAGTATTGAGGAACGTGATGATACATGTAATAAAATTTTATTATTTGATGTTCTTCTTTTGTATTTGTGATGTTTAATTATTGTTAAATACTCCACTTAATTGTATTAACATACACTTATGCATGTAGACAGTATAGGAAGAATAAGTGTTACTGGGACTTTGTCTCATTTGGTTACTCTTTAATTTCAAGTTCTAACTCGGAGGGTAGACGGGAAGGAAAGGAGCCAACCCAACCTCATTGATTTGAGGTTGTTGTTTTATTATTTGGGATTTCATGTATATTGCCACGTGTTATAGACTAGGCATGCATGCATGTATGCATGGATAAAATTCACTTTCAATTAGTAGTTTATTCCTTATAACTATGATAGATCCTTTTTCTATCATAGTTAGGTTTTATAAATAACTAAACTCTTTTGTTTAACTACGATAGGCTTTTATATTTGACATTCTTCTTTTTCTATCGTAGTTAACCTCTACTAATACCGCCAAGCTTTTAATAACTATGATAGTCTCTTTTCTATCATAGTTATGGTTTTTAAATTAACGAAAATTCTTTTCTAGGTTTTCAACATTCTCTTTTCTATCGTAGTTAGTACTATATTAGTGTTAGCTGGATGCAAAGGATGGTTGTACATATTTAATAATTTGGGAGGATTTTACACTTTCTACCCTCCCTGAACCGCACCACGGATTAGAAGGATTTTCGTCCTTTCTAAATCCGTGAGGGGCGATCTCCCCTCTTACGTCTTTCTCTCTTTTACTTCCCATAATATATCAATTAGTCCCTGTGGCACAACAGGGTACCTCATCACATGATGGAAAAATTTCCAATTCACCGGTGTCACATACATAAACAATTTCTAACAAACAACATATAGATATGCAACACCACAATCAGGCACCAGGCCTTCCAGTATTTCCAGGATACACATATATATAAAATAGTTTCCAAAATCACATATATTTTAGTTCCAAATATTTCATATCACAAATTTATGCTATTTCAAAACAATACTCCATAGGACGTTGTATTATGAAAATAATAATAGTTCAAGATCTCATTTCCATATCTCATCAATCATCAATTGATAATCGTATCTCAACTGTGATTCAAAACCTCATTTCCATATACCATCATAATTATCAGATAATAATATTTCAAACCACTTACTAACACCACACACACACATATAAACAAGCAGAAAGCGGTTACCTGATAGCTGGCACCAATCTCACAATAGTGCAGCTCCCCCGTGCAGACTCAAGACAGTTCAAATACTACACAGAATATACATATAATTATAATTAATCGTCTACTAGAATAATTTCACACATAAGAATTACTATTTCATGGCCCTCACTTGATTAGATTTCTATTCAACCTTTATTCTTCCTCCTTATCCCTGATTCACCTATAATCTACTTATAAATAAATCCAAGCCTAAACATTAATCTCTTCAATAACCATTTATATTAAACCTTAATATCCAATAATCCCCCATCATTCATCACTAATTCCAACCAACAAAATCAAGTCTAAGTACAAATTTTCTAAACACCCACCAATTAGTTCTCCGCCTCAAAAATCTATTCATCATTTCCAATTTATTTCCTCAGTCTTCATATTTCAATTAAATCAAGTTCACATCTAATTAATACCCCTTTTCCCAAATAAATGCCTACACTCAATCAAACCCAATTAACCTCATTAATATTTTTGTTGGGCATAACTAACTCCTTAATTTCATAATTCAATATCCATAATCACAAAATTACCTACACAATATCCCACTTATTCCAAACTTTAACCCCCAATAATTCCCTTAGGTTCAAACTCCAATCAAACCACTTAATTAAAGCTCCTCATATGACCTTAATAAGCATCTAAAAATCACTAATTTGTTCATAAGCACTTTAGATCATCAAAAGCCCTAATTTTCAAAATCTCCAAAAATCCAAAAATTCCCAATAATTAGGAAAACTTCCAACATTCAAAAATCTATTCATAAGAACTCAAATTCAAGGTCCAAGCTTCAATTTATTAAGCTTAGGACTCCAAGAAATTTCAACCTAGACAAGGCCTAATTTTTCAAATATAGCAAAACGAGAAACTAAAGATATAGGGATGTAGAGGAGACTTACGGGAATCCGAAAATGCAGTTGGCCGGAAAAACTCCGTCACCGGCGCTGGCGAGCTCGGGAAGTTCCGGCCAATAGATTTTTCAACCTTCTCCTACAAGCTTAGATCGGACCGAAGAAGGGTTGGGGAACGACATATGAGGTGAGAGAAGAGTAATGATGGTGGTAAAAGGTGGTTTCCGGCGAGTTTTGGTCGGAAAATTCCGTCCCCTTTGAGCTTGAGTGGCGGCAACAATGGAGGAAGAGGGGTGGTCTGGGTGAGGGAGAAGGAGGAAAGGAAGGAGAGAGAGGGAGAAGAGCTAAGCCGGTGGTGACCGGCACCGCCGCCGTCGCCGTCGAATCCAACGGAGAAGAGAGGGGGAGAGAGAGAAAAAAAAGAGAGGAAGGTGAGTGAGATGAGAGACAGAGAGGGAGTGACGGGAATGGGGGAGGGGAAAAAGAAAAGGAAAAGTGGAAAGAAGAAGGACAAAGAAAAGAAAAATTGATGGGTAGGGAAATATACTCTACTCGGCCCTAAAATCTTCATATAAGATATTTATTTTGAGTTACAAGATTTCTTTTATTTCAAAAATTTTACCTACCAAACTCCTTAATTATTCCCTACCATAAAACCTCTTTAAAACCTAAAAATAATTTTCCCCAAATTATTGTCTTTTAAAACAAGGAAGAAACTAAGCCTTTAGAATACTCAAAAATACCTCAAATATTCTCATAATCCATAATCTCTTATAAACCAATTTCTAATTAACCCTCTAATCCTCAATTAAATTTCTAGAATGTTACAGCTTTGATGCGTCTCTTCAATATGTAAGTCATGAATGTCAACATTATTTGAATGCGATGTATTATTTGTCATTTAATGACCCTAGCTAATAAAATTAATTTAATTTATTTTAATTTCAACACATTGACTAGTTTTTGAGCCTCTGTTGAGTTAAGTTATTCCAAAGCCACTGACCAGAAAGATTCTTATCAGTGGTTCAAAGTCCATATTTTATAAGATATTCAATTTTTAAAACAATCTAGTTAAACCATAACGTAAATTTTTCTTATATGATATTTGGTGTTTTTTGTTATAGTGCCCCTCCTACCCAATAACAACGACTGTGAGTACTATATTATGCAATATATGAGGGATTGTTGTTACGCACGTTCGAAATAACATTCTATTGACAGTAAGTTTTATATTTTTCTAACTCTAATTGTGTTAGTACTTGTTAGACTTCAAGTAAATTTAATTGTCATTTAAATATATTTATATAGTATTACCCAGACGAACGTTGCTTCATGTTGTTAAGGGAAAAAATGAATGCGCTAATTAAAGAATGGTGCACTTACGTACACCCTCTTTTCTCTCAAATTCTACATATGTAGAATCTAGTAGCATGCTTTTGTTTCCTAATTTGAATGGTTGATTTAATTGTGCATTGTTCTCTGGATGAGTTACTGGTTATAAGGATTTCTTGAAAATGTATAGAATTGCTGGTATTTTAGCATTGATGCAGGAGGGTGTGTATAAAAAATAAATGATTTATTAAAAAAAAGACCTATAGCGGCGCTTTTAAAAATAAGTGCCATTATAGTCACCCTATATTGGCGCTTTAAATGCCTAAGCACCGCTATAGGATGCACGTTTAATTTTTTTATTAATATTAAATGGCCTATCTCGACACTTACTAAACGCCCAAAGCGCCGCCATAGGCCTTTTTTTTTTTTTTTTAAACTAACATGCCTATACTGTCGCTTTTATCTTATAAGCGTCACTATAGGCCTTTTCTTTTATTTTAAAATACTTAACCATCTCTAACAAAATCCCTACATTCCCTCTTACCAAATCCTCTAATTTTTCAATATTTAACTAACTCTTGAAGTTAATTCAAAATTTTTTGATTTAATAGTCAAAACCGGCCGCATCAATTAAATTATATTATATGCTGATAAAAAAAAATTACATTATATTAATGAACAATCTTGATTAATTTATTTTGCCATCATTTTTAATTAATACAATTACAAATTGCATTTTCATAAGTTTTAACCATTCATTCTATCATCCAGAAAATATAATGATTTAATTCTATATTTTTAAAGTTTAATTATATTAAATTAGAGAAGGCTAAAATATATTACTGGTCCTTCATATTTGTATTAGATATCATTTTGGTTTCATAAATTTGGAAAATACACTTTTAGTTTGCAATGATAAAACTAAAATTAAATTATAAATTCTTTATTGTTGATATAGATATGGATCTAGGTATAAAAAATTAAAAAAAGGATATGATCATGAAGATGATTTCTTTTTATCCAAGATCATGGGATGATGATCGCGGTTATAATTTTAGATTTTTTTAAGAAAATAATGATTTTTAAAATAAATTACTTTGATGGACGGACACAAAATTTATAATGAAGATATTGTTTCAAAAAATGATTTTTAGTTAAAAACTAATTATTTTAAAAAAATAAACCATGAGATTAATTGAGATTTAGATACTACATGTTTAACTGATCTTGTGATATTTGTTTTAGGAAAATTAGGAAGAGGGATCAAGAGAAAAAAATTAATTACTCCTAAAGACCTTTTAAAAAAAATTATTTTTGAAGGAGTAAAAAATAAAATAAATATATTAAACCTTCCATATATTCTCACTCCATATCTCAATGGTTTCTTCTTTTAACCAATCAATTGTATCTTAATATTATTTTAAAATAAATAATATTTTAAAATTAATGGGATAGAAGGAACATAAAATTTAAATTATTAAGACATGGAAAAAATCTTAAAAAAATTTTGCCGTGATAAAAGAGAGCTTTTAGTATGGTTTAAGGTTTTGTACTGAGCCTCCTTCATTTGTTTATAAGCCGAGTCATATGATTGAAGAAATATGAATGCACTTATGAGAAACAAAATTTTATTTTATAAATAAATATTTAAAAAAAAGTGCATACATGATACATGGATACATGAGTGTTTAGCTGTAAATAAATAACTTTAATAGATTTTATAATTTTAACTAAAGAAATTATTAATATTGATTTTGAATATCCTTATAATAGATAAAATGAAATGAAATGAAATAATTTTTTAATTTATTAATTAAATTTCAGTTTGTTGAGACTGAGAGAGAAGGGAGAAATTCTTGTGTGAACCCAGTGCATCATATTATTTGTGGTCTGATCAATGACAAATAAACACATAAGGTATGTCGTGAAATTTTCAATTTGACATGGTTAACTAACACATAAAAAGATTAAAATCTCATGTTATCAATTTTTTTTAATTTTAAAAGTTGAATTTTTTTTATTAGTTAGTTGATTTTTGTAGGGTACCAATTTGTGATTGGTAGTATTACAAATGACGTGGTATACCGGGTTCACACGAGAATTTCTTAAGTGGAGGGGAAGGGGGCGAGAAAGTAGGGAGAGAGAGTCGATTTATTATTAGAAGAAGAAACATTTGAGATGTGGGGAGAAGATTTAGGAATGGTTAATTTGGTAATTTAATTATTTTATTTTATTTTTTGTCCTTGTAACTAATTATTTTTTAAAAGGCCCTTGGAAGTAATTAATTTTTTTCTTTATTCCCTCTCCCTAATTTTGCCCCTTTTTTTAGTAAGGAGAATGATTTGATCAAATGCCCAATAGAATCGACGATTGTGACGGCTTTCTTCTGAGAAACTCTTTTGAGCCAAGCATCATGAAATATAGGGCAATGGATAGCAACGTGCTCTATCTTCCTGAGGACGTAATCAGAACCATTCTCAAAGAACTTCCGGTAAAATCTCTAATCCGATTTCAAAGTGTGTGTAAGGATTGGAAAAATGTCATACAAAATCCAAGTTTCATTCATGAACATGCCCACCACTCTACTCATCAAAACCCTTCTCTCCTTTTCGATTGTTGTCCACGTTCTTCACATACGCATGGGGGCTTGAGTTTGCTGGATTGCAGGTTGCAAGCCCGTGAAGTTCAGAAAGCACCTTTCATGGATGAATTTGGGGAAGGTAGAATCGTCGGATCCTGCAATGGCCTTCTTCTTGTTCAACGATATTACAAATGTTCTCTTGCCTTTTCATTCTGGAATCCTGCGACTACAAGTGTCAGACATGTTCCTTTAACCATAGCAGATGATTATGACTCTGTTCTAAGGGGTTACATTTATCGGAAGACAGGATTTGGGTTTTGTCCAATTCTTAATGATTATAAGATAGTATTAACTTATGATGATTCTTGTAATCATGTCTATCGAGGGGAAGTGTTTTCGTTGCGGACAGGGTCGTGGACGGGAATAGATGTTGGCAACTTGAAGACAGTGAAGCTTTATAATAAAGATGTCACGGTTAATGGGGCCATATTTTGGAATGGGATAAAGAAGCATGTGCATGGAGGGGGTGAAGGTGATGTTAAGGTGATAGTTTCATTTCACATGGCAAAGGAAGTCTTTACATTGATACCAATGCCCTCATGCTATTATGCACGTGATGAAAAGCTCACTGTTTATGAGAACAAACTTGCCATGCTTAGTGAAATTCAGGGCAGAGTTGGTTTTTTTATTGAGTTGTGGGTGTTAGATGATGGTGGCACATGTTCATGGAAGTGGACTAAAAGATTTACCAGCAGCCCCTTTTCGTGCAGGTTCAAATCAATGACTGTTTGGGGAAATGAAATTGCCTGCATTCCTAATTATAATGATGATAATCAAGGAGGAAAATATGTTCTATATCTGATTAATATCACTACTAATGAAGTAAAGAGGATTATTCCTCCCGCTCACAGCTTGTTGATTAGTATTTACAATTATGTGGAAAGCCTTGTACTAGTTGACAACAAAGCTACATTAAAGAGTCTTGATCTTAAATCCAAATTATTACAAGGTACATTTGCATGGTTAAAGTGCTTTTGGTGTAATTAAATATTATTTGATGTTATTTAGAGTTATATTGACTGATGAGTGTTGATATAAAGCCTATAATTGGGCCATGTCTCCATAGATATGCCAATGATATGTTTTCTTAGGGTGAGATATATATACACACAGCACTGGTTTACCATATTATATGAGACTGAGAAGCCAGAAAAGTAACTAATTTTTCCCTATCTCATTCCTTTAAATAGAAACCTCTTCCATTTCAATTTTCTTTGTTTATTTTGCTCTTTCTATATTTATCTTTTGCAGCCATAAGTGATTTGGATATCCAGTCATGATTTTGGGATTTCTCACTTGATCATGTTGCTCGAAATATCCAGCCTTCTAGTTCTTCTATTTGCATTGTTTGCCCTACACTAAGTATTTATGGTTTCTTCTATTTTGGATTATTGAATGTTTTTTGGATTTGGTTAAGTTCAGGTTTTTCACCTCTTGCATTACCTTTTGATAATTTAAACTTGTACATTTTTAGCAGTGGAACCTTCTATCTTCTTGGAATTCTTAGTTATTAAATATGAGTAAATTTAGAAAGTTATTAAATTTTAAAATAAGTTTAGTGAGTAAAGTTCGCATCGATCCCAAATCTCCTTGGCAAATATGGATCAACATAAACTACCAGTCAAAGCTGACAGGATCTACTTAGTTCTCTCCCACTATTTTTATTTATTTATTTTTATTTTTTATTTTTTTGCAGTCTTCATTATCATAGCCCCATCTACATTGAAAGTGCATTGTGAAATGTAATCATAATAAGAATAAAAGGGTTGGTTGGTTGGTTAGATAGTTAGGATTTGGTTATAGTTTATTAGCCATTAAAGAGTTTATTAGAGGCGGTGACTGTAAGCCAATAAATAGATGACTACCCCTATTGTACAATCAGATTGTGATGTGAATATGGATGACTACGGTTATGCTTTGCTCTTCTCTATTCTCTCCTATTATTTCTCCTCTGTTTGTTTAATTCTCTTCTCTGTTCACCCTCTTTTTCTTCTCTCTCTATTTCCCTATCCTTCTTCAATTTGGATCTGTCATAATAACATATCTATATCAGTAGTATCCAGAGCCAGTCTTTACTTGGAAGTTTCGCAAGATTCTTGGGTTGTTGATGATGCATACCCGATTACCAGACTCCAAGATGTCTGAAGAAAGATTCTAGGCGATTGAAAACAATTTGCATTCTGTTGATGAACTCTAAGATCTGATCCTTGAGATTAGCACATAGTTGGATAATATACATTTGGAGATCCAACAAACCGCAAATCGTCAACTAGAGCGTTGGAATGGAAACTATCAGCAACATCCAAGTTGAACACGTGCAAGAAAATATTTTGGCAAAACAGAGGATACTCCACGTCGAAGAAAAACTTCACAAATCCTTTGCTTCGAATTTGTTGCATTTAACCCAACCACCGTTAACGATTTACTTGGCTTCAAACTCATACAAGAGAGTTCTAATGGCTGCAAAACCTTTGATTAGAGATAAATGTGTAACATATTTTAATCTAAGGATTAGTGCAATTTTATAAGCAATTAATGTTACAGGGTGCATTGTCAACTAGGTATGGTAATAATGGGAAAGGAACGCCTCATTTTCCTTCATATCTTTTTCCCTCATTTTCTCTCTTAATAGCCATTAGATCCATTTTAAATGGTCCAGATATTGTATTTCTAATATCATTATTGAAATTTTACGTTATAAAAAGAAAAATTACACCAAATCTGGACAATTTAAAGTGGATCTAATGGTTATCAAAAGAGAAAATAAGGAAAAATAATGTAAGGGAAAATGAGGCATCCCTCTCCCTGTAATAATAATGAAAGGATGACTTGATTGGTAAAGGAATAAATGCAAAGTTAGCCATATAACTAAAATCGAGGATTAGATAGGATAAAATTTATGAATTGAGGTTATGTTTTGCTATCTTATAGAGTAGTTTTGTTGAAATAAAAAGCATTGACGTACCAAATGATATTATTTTTAAATGATTATTAATTTCATTGGAAAGTTAATATCACAAGCTTTCCAAAGAGTCCAAGTTTATGAATTTGGGGACTTGTAAAGTGAGTTACTCGATTTTGAGATTGGACCTCCCGTTATGTGAGGGTGTTTTGGACAATCTTAGGACCTTGTCATTTTTAAGAATGAAATGATAATATTTTTAGTTCATTCTTTTTTAATTTGAAAGTAGACATCTTACGCTTTCCATAGAGTTTGGATCTCCCATTATGTGAGGGTGTTTTGGATGATGCTTGCTACTCAGTGTCTTGTTGGACGCTACAAGCAAACTTGCTCTCCGCAGCAAGTAAGCCAATAAGCTCAGAAGCTTCTGAGTAGCTAGGCGCACTGAGTAAACATGCTCACTGTGTCAAGCACGTAAAATTTAAGGCTAAAAGGTCGCTGTCAGCTGCAGATAATGGAAAAAATAGAGCTTTTAGAGGGAGAAGGGGTCAAATCTAGAGAGAGAAAGATGCCAAATCAAAACCAAAAGGTTCATAAGCAAGATTAACTATTCTAAGCATTATGTAAGTGGATATTAACTCATTTCTTCTCATTCTTCATGAATTTTCTTGTTTATATTAAGGTGAAGTTGGGGGTTTTCATAGGCTTTTCTAAATTGTTAGAGCCATTCGATCTACCCTAATTATTTCTAATGACCTAAATTAAGCTTTTAAGTGGTTTTATTTTGTAGAATTTAGCTTTGGATGTGAATTTTGTTGCTTGGAAGATTTGGGGAAGAATTGGGGCTCATGAAGACTTTTTGGAAATTGAAAGGTTTTACATGTTTGATGGTATAGATATCTTCATTGATGATAGATAAGAGTTTTACTCGGTTTAAATTTGTTGAATTGAAGGAATACCAACTTAGACATTATGGTTTTGGATTCTTAAGGAATTTTTGGATAATTTACGAATATGTAGTGTTTGAATCTTATAACCAATGATTAATAAATCTTATTGGAGGTATAAATCGAGATTTATTCGGTTCAGAAACTTGGTTTGGGTTGATTTCAGAAAATGACCTATTTTAGTGAAACGAGCATTGACTCCCCGTGCATTGCGTGGGAGCATCACATGGAAGAACAAACAATCTATATTGTTACATACCTATTAAGCATAGTTACACAAACACAAAAAATTGTTGTCTTCATACCAATAATTTATTTCACAACATGGGTTGACAAAAGAAATTTAACCTGAAACCATACACAGATCATGCTAAAAAGGAATAAACCAATGAAACATGATGAGGCATTTGCACATCTAAGAATTATTTCCCACCATTCAATGCCGAACAAAGGGGTTGAATATTTGGCAAACCTTGCAATGGACAATATGATGTGGTATTCCTGTAAGATAGGCTAACCATAACATGAAACCAAATCTTTACATTCGTCTTACAATAATGTTCTCTGCAATATTCTGTCATACCTTAAAGCAACATGTTTTCAATTCAAATTAACATCAGAGTCTTGAAAATTCTAAACAATACAAACAGATCAAAACAATTAAATGCATGCCAGGTAAATGATGCAGAGATTCATTTTTGGAACAAAAAAAAATGAAGATCCCAGGTATAGTGGACCATTGTTAAACCCGCATAATCATGGATCTAATCAGCTGCATAGCTTTTCCCTTCCAAACGCATACTACTAGTTATGACACCGCAACAAATAGATCAACAAACACAAAAAAAGCTGGTCCTCTAAAGCAACATGTCTTCAATTCAAAATAACATCAGAGTCTTGAAAATTCTAAACAATACAAATATATCAAATAATGAAAACACATCCCAGGTAAATGCTGCTGAGATCTATTTTTACAACAATAAAAGAGGAATATCCCATGTATAGTGGACCATGGTTGAACTCGCATAATGATGGATCTAATCAGCTACATAGCTTTTCCATTCCAAACGCATACTACTGGTTATGACACCGCAACAAATAGATCACCAAACACAAAAAAGCTGGTCATCTAAAGTACATTGGCCAACCTGAATGCATGAAAAAATTGATGGATGTCATAATTCTCTTAAATTTTCATATTATCCATGTGAAGTACGCTGGTTGCCTTCTATAAATAGAACTTAATTAAAGCTACATTACGTTACAGTTCATTAGATGGTAACATACAGTGAAAAAGTTACTAAAATACACATATAACTACATGAAAACGTAGTAGGTATGTAGAAAAAACATTAGTTTGCATACCTTATGGAATACCTGGAGATTCAACTTGAAAGCACATTAGAAACAACTTTTTAAACATCTGAACTGTGCAAACTATGAAAAACCTCCCTATATACAACATTTTTAGTTCTTCCACTTTGTTCCTGGTCTTCGTAACCCAAGACAATTTTAAGACCCTCCATGCTCCTAACCCTCGAAAGAGTACCATACAGTTGGCCATGCGTGAACACTGGTTTAGATAAAAACAACCCTACATGATGTAAAGATTGGCCTTGACTCTTATTAATAGTCATGGCAAATGAAAGACTTATTGGGAATTGTCTTATCTTCATCTTGAACGGCATCCTACTATTTGAAGGATTCATGTCCATTCTATGAATCAAAACCTTCTGGTTTGGATGAGACCCATTTAACGTAACTGCTTCAATAACAGTATTACCAAGCTGTGTCACAATTAATCGAGTTTCATTGCAAAGCCCATTTGCTTGATTAATATTTCTCAATAGCATGATAGGACAGCCAATCTTAAGTGAGGGAAACTCTGAGACATTAATTGTATTCAGAAATTCTGTTGTATGAAGGTCATCAAAGCAATCGTTGTCTTGGCATAACTTGTAAACACTATCACAGCTATAGTATTCAACAGGATCACCAAGCAATTTAGAACACATGAAATCATTAACTTTGTTGGTTGCTTTAATTGTAGGTGCCGAAATTGCCCTGTTGTTAAAATAATCATTGTTCATGACATTACCCAACAAATCCGGATAGGTGGAATCAACAATTGCACTTATTGGATCATTACGATTATCCAACAACAATTAAGGCGGTATTTCAATTTCTGCTTCACCGTCATGTGGTAATCCAATCTTTCCATCACCAACATCCAATAACCATTTAGCAAATACCCTTAGACTTTCCTTGTCTTGCACAGATGAGACAGATGATAATCGCATGTTATGTGTCAATGAAGAAACCTTACAATGCTTCTACAAATGAGAAGAGCTAATACATGCATCTACAATGGCTGCCCTATCCTCTTTTGGAATTACTGGAAGAATTTGACGAAAATCACCGCCCATTAAAACACACTTGCCACCAAAGGGCTTGACACTATGCAAAATATTTCTCATTGTATGATCAAAAGCTTCAGTGCAATACCGTTGAACCATTGGAGCTTCATCCCAGATTATCAACTTTGTCTTGCATAATAACTTGGCTAAAGGAAAACCCTGACTAATTGAGTAAACCTTGAGTGAGCAGTCCTACCTAAAGGTAATAGTGTTGCAGCGATTCCACTAGAAGCAACAGTAATGACAATTTCTCCCTTTGCACGAAGTGTTGAAGCCAATGCATTCCACAAAAAAGTCTTACCAGTCCCACCATAACCATAGACGAAAAAAAAGTACACTTCTGGTTGGCAATAAATGAGAGCACGGTGTCAAATATATGCTTTTGTTCCCCAATTAACTCAGTAATCATCTTGTTGGATTTTTCTTGCAAAGCAACACGATCATATGATAATTCCTGCAAAATCAACTGATTCGAAATGTCAATGTCATATGTATGATTAAGAGAAGGCATAGGAAGTGTAGGGAAATCATGAAGACTATTCCCATTTTTCTCCAACAATGACTGGATATCTAATAGAGCAGCCTCCTCCCTGTCAAATTGTTCCACTTGAACACCTAACAAGTCATAATAAAAGGTTGAGCATCATTTAAACAATTCCTCCATGTATAATTGAAATTATGATAAGAAAAATACTAGTACGAAGCACCTCATTGTGTGAGACATACAATAAATCTTCAGACAACAATTTCGAAGTTTCTTGCCAGACATATTGAGGACGATTTAAGCTGGAGCAAAGAAGCATACTAACAAACATCCTCCTAAGGGATGAACAGGATGCCCATACAGTAGCTTCTTTTATAGCAGTAACATATTCGCTATCATCATCAATCAAACGGCAAAACACGCATCCCTAAATGTTGTATACATAACACCATCAACAGTCCTGATCCCCTCAAATGATCTTGGCCCTCTAACTTTTGTTAACAAAATTATGAGATAATATAGTTCTCTTGAAGACGGCGAAACATAAGTAATCATACCAACACCAAGGCCTTGCTGCCTTTTCTTCCAAGAACGACTACTACGTTCATAAACAAAATGACGAGGGAACTCATAATAAAGAAGGGTTCTTGCAAAATCATCTTTTTCATTCATCTTCATCCAATCAAGGAACATCGACTCACAAACTCTAGGCTTGTCCATCAAATTACCAACATCATCTATGTTGAAATAAATAATGGACTGTTGGTTGGGGAGATGAAAACATAATCTTTGAACAGTGAGGTGTCTACGATGTGTCTCAAATCCGAAAATCCTCTAGGTGGCTTCGCATGGTGAAATGTACCTAAAATTATAATACCTTTGAATCTCATCAACAATCATATTAGGGTCACTACCTTCGGCATTATCATAAATTGATGCAACAACTCGATCATGGCCCTTACTAATGTACTTGAAGAGGTATTTAATAGCAGTTGACTGATTACATTTTTCCACATTAATATGGGCTTCAAACATTGATAACAAAGTAGGATTGTAAGGCACAACATATCTATTGTCCAATGGAATACCTCTTACCTCAATCCTCCTCCCATCATCCCTTCTACGATATGTCGGATAACCATCATCATCAATAATTGTCTTTTCCATAAAAGGTTTCGGATAATACTTGCCACACCTTCTATCCTTCATACACAGTGCCTTTGGATTCAATGCACCGCATGGTCCATGTACCATAAACTTCTTTACCAATTCATACACGATGACTCCTTCTCAGGAATTTCTGCTGATATAAATCTGTCAAGGTCCTCAGGGCCTTGTCAGCTAGTTTGAGCCACAATAGTATATGAGCATGTGGAAGCCCTCTTTTTTGAAATTCAATGGTGTACACATCTGTAAGAAGAAGAACAAAATGTCAAACACATAGCAGAAAACAAAGAACTAAATTAATTTGTTGTGAAATGACAGACTTGCTTGAACTTCACCAAAAATCTCTTTGTCCTTTATAGGTCTCATAAACCTTTTTCATTTCATGTGAAAAACTCTAGCCAATATGTCAGCCCATGGGCTAACATCATCCAAAGTGCATAGTTCCTTCACCTCTAGCTAAGCAGGATTATATGTGAAAGTTATAAACAACTCAGGATAACCAAATGTACCACATAACGCCATTGCATCCTGATAATTCTGTAACATGTACCCCGCACCGCCTATAAAAGATAAAGGTAGAATTATACGCTTTCCAGTTGACTGAGCGCTATTCTCACCTTTAAGTAATGCACCAGAAAGTCTCTGATACAAATCAACCCTCAATTCCTTTTGGTGCGTCCTAACCTACAGAACCCTCTGAGCTTCCATCATCATGTAAGCGTCCATAATAAACTGTTGTAGTAGTTATCGGCGTGTAAAATGGTTGACACCTCATTAGCTCTAAACATGAGCCTGTATGCAAAATATTCCCTCATACTGACACCTTTTTTTTCTTTGTCTTGCCAAGGGTCTCCTCACGATGTTCAACATCATCTCTATATCCATCCTCACCTCTTGGAAATAATAATGGATATTGTAGAGGAAGATATGAAGCATGCAACTCATTAATACGTTGAGTCCTACCAGACAACTCTTCAACCAAAATATCTCTCCTCCCAAAGTTCATATCAATATCACCCATGATCAAAGCAGTGACCTCCGATGCTGATGGCAAGTTATAGTTTCGACCATCACTGTTCCTGCCACCTATTAAACGTATCTTCAAATCTCTATATTGTCCATCCTTAATCAAAGCTGAAGCCATGCGATACTGCTTCACAAATGGATTAAACTGATCCAACACCTTCTTTATCATTCTTACAATGCGAGGATCAATTGTTGAGTCATTCAGATGCTTACTGCATCAATAAACATGGGAGAACTTCAATGCACTGGCAACAAATAATGAAGTTAACTATTCAGATGTATGGAACATACCTTACAGCAGAAATCCTATTTGAAACCTCATTTTTGTTAGAAATCTTAAGTTTTGATAAAGACTGGACCCTATAGATAGCATAAGTAAACATAATCAGATAAGGATATAACTTAGTCAGAATATAATCAAAATAAGAATAAAAGCAAATGACTAAGGAAAAGTATAAGTTATCTGAACATTGAACAAGTGCTATAGATAACAAATTTACTATCACTAAGACTTCACAAATAATTTGGACAATAGAAAGTCAGATCAGCCAGCAAGAACAACTAGTGATAACAGGATCAGATATCGATAGTAGAATCCTTAGACTTAATACAGCAAATGCATTAAGCAAATGAATTAAGTTAGCAATAACATAGTCACTAGCGAGAACATAAATAGCTAGCGATAGCAGAACACTTACATTCAGATAAGTTACTAAGTAGAGCTAATGGAATGAGCTAGCGATAATAACTTTAGCTATCGATAATGTATTCACTTGCTGAGATAACTTAGTCATTTTTGATAGCTGATATATTATCTGTGTACATTGAGCAAATGAATCCTACTAGCGATAACTTTAGTTCTACGGTCATTTTATTCAAGTTTGAAGGCTATTCCAGAGTATAAAAAGGGGCAGTTAGTGAATGTCACCTTTGAAGCTGACATAAGAGGAATGGGTATTATCTTTGGTTGGAAAGCTATCAACAAAGTTCTAGGGATCTCAGGGGAAGACTTCAACAAATGGTACAAGCCTGTAAAGTACTCTGAAGAAGAACTTGCAGAGATCTACGAGACTACCTCCAACAAGCTAGCAAACATGCCAGTCATCAACAAAATCCTGCACTATGTGTATACTAGGATTATGACTCACAAGTCAGGAAATTTTAGCAGTTTCGCAAAGATTGACAATCCATGGCTGGGCAACCTTATTCAGAAAGTCCCACTCAATCCAGGACAGTTGGTATCTATGGAAATATTGAGATTTCTGTCAGACAAATCTGTAAAAGCACCTTTACCTTATCCTCAGCTGGTATCCTGCATGCTGGAGTATTCAAAAATCAAATCTTTAGGGGAAGGAGAGAACAAGAAGTGCAAACAAGTCACCACCTCCACCCTGAAAAAGATGGGGATTCTAGTTGCTCAGTCAGAGGGACTTCTGGTTCATTGTCTCAAACTTCTCATGCCTCTGCCTCTTCTGCTCAGCCTGAATCCACAGAGGAAGAAGCTCAATCCAGAAGAGCCCCACCTCCTCCTCCTGCTGCGTCAAAAGCTTCAACTTTCTCTAAGGAAGCAGTTGAGGAAATAGTCTTCAGGCTCTCTACTGAGTTCAGTTTTGCTCTGGTAGCACAGAAGGCAGAGTTACTAAAGCCTATTCAGGAGCTTCAGGCTCAGGTGAAGAATTTGGAAGAATCCTTGAGTCTCTCCAGGCCAATAATTCCTCAAGGTAAATCATCATCCCCTAATCATTCACCTCTACACTCCCCAAATCACTCTTCTACTCCTTCTTCTCCTAGTCCACCAAATTCCCCTCACAACACTCACCTCTCTCCAAACTTCCAGCACAAAGTCCCAACCCCTCCAGTCACCCCTATCGCTAGCCCCTCTCTTATCGATAGCCCTCACTCTCCCAAACCTTCTGCAAAATCCACCCAAGTTCCAACACCACACAAATCTCCTATCGATAACCCATCTCCTAGCGCTAGCCCCCACACCCAAATTCCCACCTCTCCTATACCTCATACTTCTCCCAACGCTAGCCATCCTTCACAAATCCTCTCAACCAACCCAGCCACTATCGATAATACTTCTATTAGCGCTAGCACTCCCACACATACTACTGCCTCCACTCCTCTACTCTCTCCCAACCTAAACCAACCTCTCAATCCTCCTCCACCCAATGGTGATGATGACAAAAAGGGGGAGAAACAGACCAAACAAACCAGTCCAATCATTGAAGATATTGAGGATATGGTCAGGGGCATAGCTAAAAGCTATATGGATTCTGAGGCTCATAAGACTGTGGAGGATGTCTTTACACAGGTAGTTCAGATTGCTCAAAAGCATGGGATCCCTCCTAGTATCTCGCATACTGAGCCTATTCCTATCTCAGTCATCCCTCCTGAAGCAAATGTGAAGATAATTGCAGCAGCCAAGCCTAACACTGGAAATGAGCTTCAAGATTCTATTAAGAAACTACTGGTGTTTGAGGCTAAGAAAAGGGAAAGGAGCAAGAGGAAAGCCAAGGAAGAAGTATCATTCAAAGTCATTTCTAAACAGACTTCTGAGGCTCTCAAGGAAAAGGCTGTGAGAATCAAGAAGGTAGCTCCTAAACAGCCAGCTCCTCGTAAGGTGACACAAGAAATTAAGCAAGCTCATGTTGAGATTTTAGAAGAGTTTGCTAAGGCTATAAAAGAAGCAGAAGGAGCTGCAACCAGAGCCAAAGGAGCTAAAAAGGTGACTTCTAAAAAGCCAGCTCTCAGCCTGTCCAAGGAAGACAAGAAAGTAGTCTCATCTCGCCCTCACAGAATGACAAAAGAAGAAAAGAAAAGGGTTGAAAAAGAGGATGCTAACAAAAAAGCCCTTGAAGAGGCTATGAGAAGCCATAAGGAGGCTCTTGAGAAGAAAGCTGCCTTTGAGGCAAAAAGGAAGGAGAGAATAGAAAGGGAAGCTCAGGAAGCTGCTGAAAGGGAAGAAGAGAAGAGGAAAAAGGAAATTGCTAGAGGGAAAAGGGTATGGAAATACAAAAGAAGGTTCCATACTCGCAAAGCCAAAAAGCCTTCAACTCTGTCAATCACTGAACATTCTGAAGATCCTGAGCAGGCCAAGTTAGAGCTAGAAAAAGCTAAGAAGCAAACTAAGCAACAAAAGCTCAAGCAAGACAGATTCTTCTACTCAGATTCTTTCACTTCTGACTATCCAGACAAAGAATTCATGTCCAACCCCTCTGGAGACAATTTTAACAATGAGAATGCATTAGTTTTTGAAAATCATGCTGCATATGCATCTTATATGCCCAAAACTGATGTAATTCCTTTTTGTGGTGTTATATTAATAGATTCTGATTCGGGCTAAACTGTTTACATATTTTGAACATAGTTTATCTGACATGTTTATTTCTTACTTATGTTTTGTCATCATCAAAAATGGGGAGAATGTTAGAAATCTTAAGTTTTGATGAAGACTGGACCCTATAGATAGCATAAGTAAAAATAATCAGATAAGGATATAACTTAGTCAGAATATAATCAAAATAAGAATCAAAGCAAATGACTAAGGAAAAGTATAAGTTATCTGAACATTGAACAAGTACTATAGATAAAAAATTCACTATCACTAAGACTTCACAAATAATTTGGACAATAGAAAGTCAGATCAGCCAGCAAGAACAACTAGCGATAACAGGATCAGATATCGATAGTAGAATCCTTAGACTAAATACAGCAAATGCTTTAAGCAAATGAATTAAGCTAGCAATAACATAGTCACTAGCGATAACATAAATAGCTAGCGATAGCAGAACACTTACATTCAGATAAGTTACTAAGTAGAGCTAATGGAATGAGCTAGCGATAATAACTTTAGCTATCGATAATGTATTCACTTGCTGAGATAACTTAGTCATGTTTGATAGCTGATATATTATTCGTGTACATTGAGCAAATGAATTCTACTAGCCATAACACCTACTGTGCTTCACATGAATACTTGTTTAATGCTAACAAGCTAAGTGCAGGACTCACTCTATGATGCTAGCGATAACATAAGATGTTAGCACTACTGGAAAAGCTGCTACACAAGTACAATGTTGCAGGTAGTTGTTAAACACAGCCTATCTCTCAGTTCATCTTCTGCAAGAATTAAATGAAGTAAGAGAAGATAGATGTCTAAGATAAAGACCAGCATTAAATGCCAACGGCTAGGAGCTTCCAACGACAATATTCAAACGGACTCAAAGCTGAAAATTTTCAAGGAAGACAAAGAAGACATATAAAAGCCAAAGTTTGAGCATTTATGAAGAAGCGAACAAAAACTGTGAACATTCATTCACTATCTTTACCTACCTTCAGCTCAAAACTTTATTACTCTTAGAGAGTTCATTTGTACTTCAGTGATTAACAAAATCTGTTCATTTAGTCAACTCATTTATTGAAATCCTCTACTGTTTGAAGTTGTTCTTAAGTCTAGGACTTTAGAACATGGTTGTAGTTTTACAACTTGTAAGGGGGAGTGTTTAGAGATATCTAAAACTCTGTCTTGTAAAGGTTGTAAGTGCTGGCTGTCACCTAAGAGGGGGGTGAATTGGGTGATAGAATAAAAACTTTGTATTCTTTAAAACAAGACATAAGTGATGACAATCTTTAAAATCCTTTTAGGTTTATCAGCTAAGGTATTTTCAAAGCATTCTCTATCGATAGCTAATTCCATTATCGCTAGTTGATTGCTTATTAGCTTAAGGATACTGTTATATGAATATTCAAAGGTATTTCAAGGTATCCTATTATCGATAGCTAAGCGTGTTAGCGCTAGTAACTATGTTATCACTAGATAACTCTTCAATTGATCTCAGGCACTAGCTATCTGAATGTTCATTATTTGAAGCACTTTGTTATCGATAGCTTAATCTGTTATCGCTAGCTGATTCCATTATCTCAAGGACTTGGTCTCTCTTTCTGCTAGATGTTCTTCCATTTATTTATTCATGTTTTCTATGAACTTCTAGCGATAGTATCTTTCTTAGCGATAGTGAATGACTTATCGATAGATATTAACTTTGTTATTTCTAAGTCTTCACTTGCTATTCCTTTCTTGTCTGTTAGTGATAGAGATACTCTTAGCGATAGAGATATTTACCTTAGTGTTCTGCTAAGTTTCTATCTGCTGTTGTTGAGCCTTTCATTAGTGATAGTCTCTAGCTCTAGCGATAGTGATCTGTTACCTATCAGATTTTACTTGTTTAAATTCGAAGGTAACTTTCACTTATTTACTTATGTTATTTATGGGGTCAGTAATCATCAAAACTTAAGATTCTAACATTCTCCTCCTTTTTGATGATGACAAAACATAAGTAAAGATATTGTAAGATAAAACACGTTCAGAACAAAATAAGTGATATTATTGCAACATGTACAAGGAATTCATTAGGGTAAATAGCTAGGATCAGTATGAATAATAATACCCTAAGAATATTTCTTTTCAGAATCAGAATCATCAAAATCATTATGCGTGAATGGTATAGGACGAATATCTAGCATGCAATCTAAAAATGGTGGGATATCAGAGGAAGCTACGTATGATTTGTATTCAGAGAAATTTCTAAAGGTGAGGGTGTAGTTATTTTCAAAATTCGCTCCAGAGACTGTGGCAAGGTATTCTTTGTCAGGGTAGTCAAATAGCTCAGAGTCTGAGTAGAAGAATTTATCTTGGTCAATGCTCTTGGGGCCACCCTTAGCTCTTTCTTCTTCAATTTTCTGAACATGTTCTCTGATAGAAATGCCTGAAGAGCCACCCTTGGATTTTTGAAATCTTCTCTTATATTTCCACACCCGTTTTCCTTGAGAAATTTCTTCTTTTGTCATTTTGCGAGGGCGAGAAGTGGCTATTGACTTTTCTTTAAGAACAGGCACATTTTCAGCCTTTTTCTGCTCCTCATATTTTTCTTTCCATGCAGCCAGCTTAGCCTTTCTTGTTTCATAAGCAGCCTTCCATTTAGCCATCTCATTATCTTCTAACTTTTTCTTTTTGGCTTCCTCCTTGTCTTGCCTTAAGAGTGCTGCTATTGCTTTCTTATCTGCCTTAGCAGCTTCCCTCTTGGCCTTAGCTGCTTCTTTCTTATCTGGGCTTAAGATCTCAGCTATGACTTTCTTGTCTTCTTTTGATAAATCTAGAGGGAGAGACAGCTTTTCAGATGCTTTGGCTTTTGGCTTTGGAGCTGTCATTTTTATTCTTGGTGCTCTGGCTGTAGAAACTTCTGGGGTCTTGGGAGTGACCTTGAAGGACATTTCTTTCCTTGCTTTTCTCTTAGTCCTTTTCCCTTTTAGGCTTGCAGTTGAAGTTGGCCTCTTTCTCTTTTCTGGAGGAGCTTGAGCCTTTTCATGAGGAGGAGGGGTTCTGTGTTCTTCTGATTCCATGTAGCAGCGTGCAATTTGTCTAATAACTTCCTCAGCTTCTTCTGCTATCATGGGATCCTTCAGAATCTGCTCGACATTTTTCTCTACATGTTTCTCCCTCTTTTTGTCATCATCATAGGCAAGGGTAAGGGAAGAGGGTTGATAAGGGTTTTGGGAAGAGATGGGAGGAGTGGTAGCGATAGAAGTTGGCTGGATTGGTGGTGAGGTATGGGTGCTATCGCTAGGAGAGGGGCTAGCGATAGGGGTCGCTGGTGGTGTTGGGACTTTGGTTTTTGAGGGTGAAGTTTGTGTTTGTGGACTAGCGCTAGGGGAGGGGTTAGCGATAGGAATGTCTGGAGGTGTGGGCTGATTGGAATGTGGTGAAGGTGGAGGTGTAAGTGTTTTGGTTTGTGAATGGGGGCTATCGCTAGGATGTTTGAAGGTGGAAGGAAAGGGATAATAAGATAGATGAAGAGAAGAATTAGAAGAGGTTGAAGGTGAGTGTTTGGGAGAGGAATAAGAGGGTTAGTGAAAACAGAGAGGGGAATTTGGAGGACTGGGAGAAGAAGACGGAGTAGAAGAATGATTTTCAGAATGAAGGGGTGAGTGAGAATGTTGAAGAGGAGAGTGTGGGGGGGGGATGATGATGATTTACGTTGATGGATTATGGGACTGGAAAGACCCAAGGATTCTTCTAAATTTGTCACTTGAGCCTGAAGCTCTCGGATATGCTTCAGCAACTCCTCTTTTTGAGCTTCCAAGGAAAAAGCAAACTCGGCAGAGAGCCTGAAGATTATTTCCTCCACTACTTCCTTGGTAAAGATTTGCTTTGATGAAACAGGAGTAGAAAGAGTTCTCTGAGATTGAACCTCTTCTTCAACAGAGACAGGATGAGTTGAGGAAGATGGAGCTAGAGAAGCATGAGATTGTGAAGCAGAGATACTCCTACCAGCAGTGACTGGAATCCCCATTTTCTTCAATGTGGAGATGGTAACCTGTTTACACTTCTTGTTTTCAACAGTCCATAAGGATTTGATCTTTGAAAATTCAAGGATGAGGGACATAAGCTGAGGGTATGGAAGAGGGGCCTTAGGAGATTTGTCAGAAAGGAATCTGTGCAACTCCATACATGTAATCTGGCCAGGATTGAGAGGAATCTTCTGAATGAGATTTGCAAGCCAAAGGTTATCAATCTTTGCAAAACTGCTGAAATTTCCTGACTTGTGAGTCATAATTCTTGTGTAGACATAATGAAGAATTCGGTTAAGAACTGGCATGCTAGCTGGCTTGTTGGAAGGAGTCTCATAGATTTCAGCAAGTGCTTCATCTGAATATTGCTTAGACATCTGCCATTTGTTATAATCTACCCCATGAATTCCCAAAATTTTGTTGATAGCAGACCAACCAAAAGCGGAACCTCTCCCTCTGACAGTGACTTCAAAAGATATGTTCCTGAGAAGACCTTTCTTGTAAACAGGAAGAGCTTTTAGGCTTGAGTAGAAGGATCTTAGAACTTCTTCGTTATAATCATTCTTTACACTTACCCAGTTCTGGTATGGTAGCAACCAAGCGTCTAAGTCAAAACCCTGTTCCTTGAAATAATTCAAATCTACCCAGACAGCTGCCCTATCTAGGGTTCCCTTTTCTGCAAAGTGTTTCTTTGGGGTTGCGAGAGGACTTGATAGATAGGGTATGTCAGCATTGGTTTCTTTTTGACGTTTGGGGTTAGGTTCAGCAATGTCTTTGGAGAATGAGACACTCTTCTGAGGCCGAGACCTTTTACTTGCAGATTTAGGAGGAGGGATATCGCTAGAGGTCCTCGAAACATTAGGTACTTTGGTTCTGGCCATTTCTGGTTTTAGGGTTATATGGATGCAAGAATGTGTTTGAAAATGCTCAGAGAAAGTTCAGACACAGTTTGGAGAGAATGAATGCAAATGCAAATGATCCAGCTTTATAAGTTTTAGGGTTTAGGGTTTTACCTTTAATGGAGTGCATCAGCTAACGTTTCGCATTCTGACTTGTTAAGTGACTCGCTATCGCTAGGAAGAGCTGCTATCGCTAGCAGGCATGATCCCACGCTGAGCAAGTGACTTGAGACTTATCACTTGCTCCTTCCAAGTTTCATCTATTGATAGGTGACTTTGCTATCGATAATGCATTTAGCTAGCGATGGCAATCTTGACTCAGGCTTTTGTTCTGCACATAGTTAGCGATAGTGGAGCTCACTATCGATGGGTCAGAGCTGCAAAACTTAAGATTTAACATTTGACAAAACATAAGTAAACCATATACATTAAAGCACTTTTAGAGCATAAACATTTATATCAGCATAAGCGTATATCAGAATAAAATAATGGTAAAGCATGTATAGAGCATTTGATATAAGTATATTCAGGACAAAATTTGAGATGAAGAATATACATTTTTATTCTGTATTGCGGAAGGAAATACCAAACACAAACTATAATATTGATAATTGTGCAATTTATGTATGATGCAAATGCGAATGAATTGAAATAGTTTTAACTTTATCTTCCAATTTGAATTGTGCATTTCAGAGATTCCACATAAGATAATACTATACACAATTCCAACTTTTCAATTATATAGCAATCTGTCAGATAGTTCAAAGATTGATTGCTAATGAGAAGGAACAATCATTCATTACCCAAACATAATTATATTCATTCAAGATAGGATAAGAATGATATCACCATAACTGCACTTGAACAGGCAGAAGATTGCTATCAGTATTGAGAGTTGCTATCGATAGAGCTCTTGATGGCAATCAACTCAATCTTAGCTCTGTTCTGCGTATGCTAGCGATAGTGAATTTCACTATCGATTGATCAGTCTGAGCTTGCCCATGCAGTAGCTTGATTTAGGCAGAAGGATGTTGATATTTTCTTTTACAGATTCTCCACCAAAATTCAAGCATAAAGTTCAGTTCATCAAGACTTGAGAAGACTTGCATATAGATTATAGTCTTGAAGCTTTCTCTCCTTGTTACCTACAGAACTATAATTCTTTTCTTTTCTTCAGTATCCAAAGATCTGCTAATGGTTAGTTCGTAGATATTAATCAACATAATTCATATGCTTCAAAAGATGTAATCAATTTAAGATAGTTGAGCATAATGAATTAATCATGACTACATGCACAAGGATATATATAAATATATTCTTTTTCAAATCAATATGCATGTGTATGTAAATCTATCTTATGAACATTGTAAGTATTTCGGTAATTTTCTTTCATCATACAATTCAATGTTCATTTCTAAGGTTTCAGAGTGTAAAATCTCAATGAATGTTACTAATAATAGTGTAGGAGATTTTACCCTTGATATACCTCTACCTTAGGCATTTGGAGAAATACTCTTGCTTACCCAAGTGGTTCTGACATGCTTAGCCCTGGGTTGCAGAGATCCCTCATTGAGGAATAGAATTCAAGAATCGTCTTCTTGAAGTATGAGGAATTCTATTTCTCTGGTTCCCCTCAAGGTAACTGAATGGAACTTTGTGGTAGCTCATTCTTGAGGTAGAACGTGTTCTTCTTGTCGCTGTCCACTGTTTCTTATGATTTGAACCAGATGTTGTAACAGTGGATTCTCCACGAGTTCTCCTTCTGTATGTGGATTCTGTGGATCCCTTTATTGATGCATGAGAAACTCTTGGATTCTTCTCTATTGTCTTTGTACCATGATGTCCATTTCTTCTAGAATTAATCTACACACATAAAGTACTAGATGGACATTTTGGTACCCATTTATATTTGGGTCCTTCTTTGTTAGCTTTGGACCTTACATGTCCTTTTGGAACCCAAACAAATTTATTTCTCATACTTGAATTTCTTCTAATATTACATGTGTGAGAAATATGACCAGATTTACCACAATAATAGCAAATAATAGAATGATGTGCAATATGAGATTTTATGCAGCTATTATGATGATCAGATGGGTATAAAAATTCATTTGCATGTTCTTTCTTTCTAAAACATTTTTCAGCATATTTTGAAACATTTTCAATCCTTGAAATATGATCTGTGATAGGAAGTAAATCAGTTTTATGCAGATTAAAATTATTTTCGTTATGAGTACAAGAATTGGATCTGTATACCATAATTACATCTGGAGCTCTGGAGGATGATTTTGCATATTCGTTCATGTTGAGTTCTTTTGGGAAGTCATCTTCCTTTTGACTTTCTGTGTTGACTGAATCTTGGAAGGGTTCTATGATCTCTCCTTCTTCAGTTTCAGCTTCCAGTTGTTCATCATCCATAGATATGCAACTTTGAAACTCAGATGAACTGTCAACACCTTCAGCTTCAACAAAATGATTAGTGATATACATAGATTCAAGTGTATCCCAAATTTCTTTAGCACTAGAGCAAAATCTGATTTTCTGAAAATCATTTTCAGTTAAGCCTTTATGCAGAATTTGCATTGCTCTAATGTTCAAGGAAAACATTTTCTTTTCTTTCTCTGTCCAATCCTTTCTAGGTTTAAAATCAAACTTATTTATAAAAACATTCCACATATGATAGTCAAATGATTTTATAAAGTATTTCATTCTAGCTTTCCAAAAACCAAAATCAATATCTTTAAGAAGAGGTGGAATGGTATAATCAAAACCTTCAGAAAACAAGTTGCACCCAAAATCAGCCATGATCTTTTCACTTGAGATTGTTAGATCCTTTAAACAAGTGACCTACTCTGATACCAATTGTAAGTGCTGGCTGTCACCCAAGAGGGGGGTGAATTGGGTGATAGAATAAAAACTTTGTATTCTTTAAAACAAGACACAAGTGATGACAATCTTTAAAATCCTTTTAGGTTTATCACTGTGAATATTTCAAACCATGAAATGTATTAAAGAAAACTTAAGTAAAATATGCTGGAAGCTAGGAAAGTTAAGGGAAGAGATAATGCACACAGAGTTTATCTTGGTTCGGTCAATCCAGACCTACATCCAGTCCTCAGGCTCCTCCTGAGATTTTCACTACCCTCTTGTTTAAACCGGGCACAAGAGAAGCCTACCATAGGTTTTACGAATACAGGTTCACTTGCCAACCTTTACAGAGTTTTAGAATACCTCTAAACACTCCCCCTTACTACCTGTAAGGTTATCACCCTATTCATAAAGCAACAAGCTTTAGAACAACCTCAAACAGTAGAGGATTTCAATAATAAGGTTCACTTAATGAACAGATTATGATAATCACTGATGTACAGAGAAATGTAGGATGAAATACAAATTTGAGCTTAATAATCTGAACAATGAATGTGCTTTAATTGTTCTTTTCTAATGCGCTCGTCTCATCATTTCTGGGCTCACTTGTATACGACTGATTCTCTGTGCAGAGCCTCTGATTTTCATTTCATATCATCTTGCATCGTGTTTTTTTCTCTCTTTGATTCTGATGTCTTCAAGTCTTTATATATGGTAGTATGCTTTTCTATCCGTTGGAGACTTGGAGAACTAGCCGTTAGAGCATTTCTTTCTTTTCATGCTTCAATTGTTTTTGCAGAGGATAAGATAAGAGAGACAGAGACTGTGAGTAACGTTATCCTGCTGCTACCTGCCACTGTACTTGCATGTCAGCTTTTTCATTAGCGCTAGCTCCCTTGGCTATCGCTATCTTGACAGTGTGAGTCCTGTACTTAAGCTGTTAAACAAATACTCATGCAGTGGATGTTATCGATAGAACATTTCATTAGCTCAAAGAGATAGAGACAATATATCAGCTAAGGTATTTTCAAAGCATTCTCTATCGATAGATAATTCCATTACCACTAGTTGATTGCTTATTAGCTTAAGGATACTGTTATATGAATATTCAAAGGTATTTCAAGGTATCCTATTATCGATAGCTAAGCGTGTTAGCGCTAGTAACTATGTTATCACTAGATAACTCTTCAATTGATCTCAGGCACTAGCTATCTGAATGTTCATTATTTGAAGCACTTTGTTATCGATAGCTTAATCTGTTATCGCTAGCTAATTCCATTATCTCAAGGACTTGGTCTCTCTTTCTGCTAGATGTTCTTCCATTTATTTATTCATGTTTTCTATGAACTTCTAGCGATAGTATCTTTCTTAGCGATAGTGAATGACTTATCGATAGATATTAACTTTGTTATTTCTAAGTCTTCACTTGCTATTCCTTTCTTGTCTGTTAGTGATAGAGATACTCTTAGCGATAGAGATATTTACCTTAGTGTTCTGCTAAGTTTCTATCTGCTGTTGTTGAGCCTTTCATTAGTGATAGTCTCTAGCTCTAGCGATAGTGATCTGTTACCTATCAGATTTTACTTGTTTAAATTCGAAGGTAACTTTCACTTATTTACTTATGTTATTTATGGGGTCAGTAATCATCAAAACTTAAGATTCTAACAAAGGTTGGCAGGTGAACCCGGTTTGTAAAACCTGTGATTAGTGGAACCTAACGAGGAGTTAGAGAACTGGACGTAGGCAGTGTTTGGCCGAACCAGTATAAAGGATTGTCTTTGTATTTCAAGTTTAAATTTTGGAAAGCACAATTCACCCCCCCTCTTGTGCATTTTGCCATTTACAATTTTCAGTATCATAGATATATAACTGAGAGAAAACTGGTTGTTGTCCATGTGCAGGCAATAAACTACCAATCCGATGATAATTAATCCCCGACATGATGAATGTGTAAGGGCCCGCACCACAATTTTTCGAATGATCAACTTTACCACCCATTGATGTAAATGAAAACATGTTCTTGTATGATCTAATATTAGCACGAAAATTTTTGGACAATGGAGACCTCCTATCAAAAAACATTGAAAAAACCGGTTCTGGAGGAGCTAACAACATTGGTAGATGGACTTTTTCCCCCAAACAACAAATAGAAAATGATGGTCCTAATGATTTGGTAACTCTGCCAACTTTCCCATTAAACCATAGATGTGCACCACAAAAATTACATGTATAGGATGGCTTTCCTTCATCTAGATATCCTGAACCAACATCAAACAAATTCATCAACTATATGGTTTAAATAGAGGTTACATAAAAATAATTAAAGACAAAAAAACAAATAAATAGACTTCACCCTGTTTAGAGTTGCAACTTCCAACGATTTTAGAATCAGAAACCACACTTCTAATGGTGTCTTCACCTACAGATATGTAAAAATACTTAAGCACATTCAGCGAGTGAACCATCATTCAGCATTATTCTTAAAAGACAGATTATAGAAGTAATAATATGGAGAGAGCCTCTAACCTTGCTCACTGCCTGAATCATCGTCACTACTATCACTTCCAGATAAACCTGTTGCAGAATAAGCAAAACTTATCTATTTGTACAGTTCTTCCATGCCTACAAATAACTTAGCATAAAAACTTGTGAAACTACAAAACACCTATAAACAACAAATTTATACCTGCATTGACTCAGGTTGCATAGTTTGTACAAGGTGAGAATTGATCCTATCAGGCCCAATAATACTTGTACGTTTCTGCATTGCGGAAGTTGAAGCAAAAGTTTGATCGTCATTAGAATTAAATACATGGCTGGACTGAAAAAATGACCACCTAGAACTGTTTCTTTTTAATATTGTCTTTCCAAAAACATCTGGGCCGAATTGCTCCTCACAAGGAATATCACTTGCAACTTCTGCTGAATAAAACAGACAAATTAGCCAGCTTGGTGATTGACAAACTTCTTACCGACCAATTAAAAAACAGATTCGAGAGAAGACCTTGAGAATCAATAGGATCATTGTTTTCATCAACATTTACAAAAACACCCGGCTGTTCTTCAGTGTTAGGTCCAAAAGAATAACCTTCCTTAGGATTAGTTTTCAGTCTACCTTGATTCTGTATTCTAGCCAGACGGTAACTTGAACGGCGGACAACATGATTGTTAGCAACAGTTCTACCTAAAAAAGTCATAACACAACGTAACAGTAGCCAGAATCTTAAATAACCGAGTCATATTAATCAAAAAGTAAATTTATGCTAACCATCTGAAGCTTCATTAAATCTTGAAGATAGGTTAGACGTCACATTTGTAACATCCTGCATACTGCGATCCTTCAATTCTTCCTACCAAATGTTCGCCAATTGTTACTGAACACTTCAACTTCTTGAGTGTAATTCCCGTTTCCTTGATCATGATCAACAGAAGATAACTTTCTGTGGCCTAACGTGTCTGGACTGATCATGTTTTCAGCCATCAAAACATACACTCTCTGAACTATGCGTAAATAGGGCTTTGTAAAATGTTGAGACAGCTCATATAAAAGTCTACAATGATAACAAACTCTACCATAGGAATACTCCTACATCTTCTCCTGTTTTATGGTCTTCAGAGCTTTCAGTGGGATCTTTGAGGGAGAGGCAGATGCAAACTCTTCAGACAATCCAGCAGAAATAGGAACCTTCTTCCAAAGTTGCTTTCTTTTACCCTTTATATATGACCTGACATTAAGAGTCTGACTTGGGATGTCCTTTGTGCCGATGGTACCAACAACGGATGAATCTGTAATAGTGGGAGACAGATCAGATGTAACCTCCTTATTAGTTTCAGCAGGCTGCACAATGACGCAATCAGGAATAGTCTTCCTAAATCTTAACTTACCACCTGAATATCAATCTGTGAGCCAGGAATTGAACCCTGGCAAAAAAAAGCTAACCATGTCAACCAATGTTGCATAATAATTCACAGCAAAAACAAACCAAAACCAAGTATGAGATAACACATTATCTCAACAACAGCCTGATCAAATTTATCCATTAGATTGGCACACTTAGAAAATGCAGAAATAGTGATGCTGGAATTTGGATAGTCAACATTATACTTATTCACTTTAAGCTTGATCAACAACTTCTTGCCAATGACATCATCCAACTCATCCAGGAAATCATAAGAACGCTCTTCCTATGTATAAACAAAAAACATTAATAAAAGATTACAACCAAAACACCAACTATGGTTACATTACTTTATATACATTCATACCTTCTCAAGCTTGACTTTCAGCTCTAGCGCGGTGAAACCAATGAGCTGAACTGCGACTTTATCAAAGAAAACAACAGATGTCCTCCCTGAATCGTCTTTAACAGTATAATGGACCTTGAATATGCATTACATGCATATGGCTAAATTAATAATTCATTCTATAATTATCTGATCGCATATACCAAAAAAATCTACCAACTGCCCTACTTTGGTTCCACTATAGGAGGAACCCTTTTGCATGTCATGCAAAGAATCTTTGTATTGTCCACCCTTAGCTTGCTACCACATTTAGAGCAATCATCATACATCCAACCATGTCGAGTCTCAAGTTTCAGAATCTCACAATGGATGACAAAAAAAGAGTCCTACAAAACATGTAAAAAATTAGATACATAAAATGGTAAACGTACAACAGAATTAAATGTATACATATAACACAAAATGCTCACAACTTCTTGCTATGGAATGTCTGCAATCTCTGCCCTACGATTGCATCGTAACATGGTAAAATCATATTGCACCAAACCATGCTCTTGGGGGGCCTGGCGGGTAATGCTAACCATTGGTGATGGAGCCTCCTTTGTGCTAAGATCATAGAATGAATTTATTAATAAAAAGTGTATAACCTGGAATCACATTATTTGATATAGACTATGCATTTACCTTTGAATAAAGTGTTTCACCTCATGACACTTCTCATTAATGGAAACCTTTGTAGCATAATATGAGCTACAAACCTCTTGCAATCCTTCATCATCAAATCCAATTCGTGCCAACTGAGTAATGATAACAACTGGTGATTCAAGCTTTTTGAAGTCAGTAAAACACACATTGACCGCACACTGGTCATATAAAACATACTTCACAGTCCTTCCCCTGCAATACAAAGCATCAACACAGTTTATTTTAACGATCCTAGAACTTGTATTTAACAAAATCATAAATCAAAACAAATAAAAACTAGAAAAAATTACTCTTCGTCCGCTAGGGACAATCGTATTCTGTTTTTGGTCTCCCCATTTATACGAAATTCCTCAAGAGAACTAATTTTAGTAATATAGCCAATCACATCTGTACATTTACAAAAAAAAAAAGAAACGTGTTAATTAACAATCCACATACAGGTCAAGGGTATTGTCAGTTACATGTCAATACTAAACTGATCGATTAAATAGTCCAGAGGTTGCTTATCATCAATCTTGCGAATCTCAGAAATAGCAAAAAATCTGTAAGAGTAATATGGGATTGCTACATCCAACTCCTTAATATAGGTTTGGGGGCCGAGAGTGATACGGAATGGGTGATTAGTAACCCTATATTCCTTAGTGTTGGGGTAAACAACAAAGTTAGCTATGAAATAAGTCTTCCCTTCAACAGGCTCACTGCTATAACAGTCAAATAAGGCCTTATTCAGAATAGATGCTTGAATCTTAGTCCCTTGTTTAACAACCGGAAGGGAAAAGTTAACAAACATAATAATAAAGCTTTTGAAAATTCAAAACAACTCCAACATAACTTTACATGAAATCAATAGGGAAATCACTTGCTGTTATAATTACCAATTCATCAACCAATAGCATCGAAACAGCAACAACTTCAGTTAGAGACTCCTTCTGATAAATGTTCCACCTTCACAAAACACGCACAACAATCCTCTATCTGTCTTTGCTATCATTAACAGATTCAATCAGGGACACGTCTGAATAAGCCATTTCTCTTTTCTTGCAGCTATTGAACTCAAACATTCTGATGCTAGGATGAAAAGCCTTGCATAACATGACAAATTTATACTGGTTGAAGAGTTTACTATGGGCTCTACATCAACCCTAGTATAGCCCATACCGGCTTGACAATCTAAACAAACATACCCCTAAAAATTAGGATTTCAAATGAACAGCAATATTACAGACACTTTGAACAAAACATGAACCCAACGATCCATGACTTTAATCTAAGTGTATTCATACTAACAATCAGAACCAAACTCACCTAACACGATAAGCAAAATATGTGGACGGCGCCCCAACCTACATATAGGATAAGTCATGGCCGCTACTTTTGTTCTGACGTGACTGAACCAACGCCGTCCCATAAAGCGTTTACCGAAATATTATACAAAATCTTCCACAAATCTTACCGCAGCTACACATCCAAAATCATGGCAGCTAAATGTCAAAAGTTTTCAACTTACACATCCTCCTTCACACCATGTGATTTATGCTGGCAGAAAATCTGCAACCAATATGGATAGCAATCCCTAGAAAATGGGGAAAGGCATAGTGATTAAGGGCTAAGTTACCATGTAACCATCGTTTAGACATGTAATTGGGAGGGCTCAATAAAATCGAGAGACAAACAATTTGAGACACAGATCTGATGAACACATCTTGTGCAGTAATAGTGCATAATTTCTTCGAGCAGCACACCGATTTTTATCATTTTAAAAAATTAATGAAATAAATTTCAATAAATTGCCAATTGTCTGAGACAGCCTACTTCTTTTTTAAAAAAAGAATAAGCTATGATTTCTTCCCTATAGATAATGTAAATAATCGATTGACTTTATTTAAAAAAAATGGTGGCTGGAAAAAAAGAAAGATTAAAAAACTTGACCTTTCAGGAACGGTCGTTTTTTTTGGGATAACACAAATAATTTGAACGCATAACTTATGCTACTTCAAATTTACAATTTTTCCGCCCTGCTATCCAGTTTTATCTTTGATTAAATATGTACTTAAATAAATGTAAACTAAATACTGAAATGAGCTATTCAGACGTGTCGTTGACTGAATCTGCTATCCAGTTTTATCTTTGATTAAATATGTACTTTAATGTTTTAGTTGATTAATAGTTTATCCATGTACATAAATGTGATGAAAGGTCAAGTTTCCTCGCACATGGGCTTACATTCTATCACAATAGAAGGACTATCTTATAAGAATAAAAATGAAATTACATAGACGTTAAGGCCCACGTCCAATGTGGCATGGTCTACTGAACAAGCCATCAACCTACATACTTGAAACTCCATCCCAGGTTTGTATCCATATACTAAAACACTTAGCACATAACTTCTTCCATTATCCAACATAGGAATACCCCCTATCCAGCTTTATATGCTTAACTTAAAAAAAACACTTCGTTAAGTTGACCAACTGGTAATTATCATCAATTAATTAACAAAATCCCTTATAATAGGAAAAAAGACAACAAATGACCTTTGTTCCACAAGAAATGACTTAATTGAAACCATGCTTGTTCTTAAGTTCATCGGGGGGTTAAATAAACTTCTCTGGTTCCATAGTAGAGAAAAACAACCAAATTTTAGGAACATTGAAGATAGAAGTGGGCGTAAGAAAGCAACAATATGACATCCATAAACATTAAACCAACATTACATTGATCATAATACCAAAGCAGCCTTATAGTAACGTTCAACAAAATAACCAACTTGGAACAGCGCTATTACATCAAGAGTTCCAAATATACAAAACATGATGACAAAACGGTCATAAAACAAATAAAAATAACTTTCTTAATCCCTAATATATGTGGGAACATAGATAATCTTCAACTGCAGTGCCTCATTCCCTGTTGCACTTCCTCAAAAGGTCTCTCCTGACGGACAAAAGCTCACAAATGGTGGGATTCCATAAAACCCGCGTGGCTTAACAGTAGTTTATGAGATGTGACACCCTGCGTTAAACAACCTAAGTTATTATTCATTTAAAGACCATCACAGCAAATAGGGCCAATGTATTACCTTGGATCCTGTCGACCATAGCAAACTGAATTGCAACCACAAGTCGCTCAATCATGAAGAAATTAAGGAAACCAGCCTAAGCCAACAAAGCAGATTCACCCTTCAGACGAATCTTAATACGGTTTCCACTGAAAATATTTTTCACATGAACAGGTCCAGAGGCATTAGCAATAATGAAGCACATAAAGTAAAACTTTGCAAAACAAAAAAGAAAATTATGATGCCAACACTCAACTCTTTGTCCTTAATGAGGAACGTTAGGTAACGTGTGTACACGCCTTCCTCATGGCCCCAGTCAAGACAACCCATCCTAACCAACAAACCACAAACATCTGCAAAAATACGCAGATTGACCAATGAAACTAAGAATATATGACCAACATATAAAGAAAAATATATATGGAATACCTTTAACTTTGTTTCCAGGAGACCACTCGGTCATGATTTCACGAACATACATCAAATGAAAGTTAAAGCGTGGCATAAACGCATTGCAAAGACGGACCATGCTCTTTGTAGTCAAAGAGACATGATAGTCCTTGTGAAACCCCTCACCATCATTCACAATAGAGAAATATTGGATACTATAACTACTACCCTCGGGAAGCACGTTAGCAAATCTTCTAAACATTTGGTGACCACTAAGATGAAGAAGCATCCTTGTATGCTAAAAAGATGTAAAAGTGTTAGAAAATGTAACGGTAGATCAAATAAAGATCATTCAGTGAACGTTAGACAACTTACATCCTCGTCAAAAACAACCATACCGATTGACATCAACATCTTCGGATAGCCACAGTCACGATTTAACATATCAAAGTATGTCCGAGGGAAAACCTTATCAACCATCACCAATATATGGCCGCCCTCAGAGCCGACAATCAAATCATTCAACCTATCGAAACCATACGACATTGTTAAAGAAAGAGGACAGAAAACCAAATAGAGAGATATGATGAATGGATATTCACTAAAATAAACATGTCTGTATATATAGAGGAAAGTAATATGCTATTAATTGAGATAGGAGAGATGTGTCGTTTCAAGATGGAGAGTGAGAAAAGACATTGCATTAATTCGAATAAATTGGAAATCATAAAAGCCTCAAATGATTTTTGCTCATCCGGCAAACGAAATGTCCTAGGCAGGGCATCCCAAACGACACTTTAAGGAGAGAAATATAGAGAGAAGAGGATAGAAGAAAGTTATGATTATAGGGGAAGAACGAAGGCAACAATATAGAGGGTGGACAACGGCGAACCCAGTATAATAGGTGTAACACGTCACCTATTGATGTAAGAGACATAGGATGATGGATCTGTCATACGAAAAGACTTAACGGGGCTGCCAAGCAAAACCAAGATAACGCTATAAAAAATGATACAACACAAATCTATACTTTATGATCTCTTCCATGGAACGGATAATTATCAAGCATTATAATTGGATTAAGATTACAATATTCACTAAACTCCCAGAAAAACGTGAATATACCTGTGCCTAACGAATATAAGAATAGATCTATATATCTTTTTTTTGGACCAGTAGAAGAGAACTATATATCAGATAAATTAAATAACAGCGATTCATACATCAAAGAATCAAACCAGTAAAATTTTATCAGCGTAGAAAATAAAGATTTCCACCTATCATATGGGAAAAGAAATGTAAAATCTACACAAAATAAAAGAAGTAGATATCACCAAGGTTGTCCAGGAATTTTCCAATAGACGATACATCCATGAACCTCAACAACATACTTATATTCGATAGCATTCCCCGCCATCAAACAACCGGTGACAGCAACTCAGGTACGGACTTTCTATGGTTACATTAGAGATGAATGGGAGGCGATGTTCTAGCGAGTTCTTTACTAACAGTAGGAAAAAATTAGCAAATTGTAAATCTCCAGCCTAGCCCATGATGAGAATAACTATAACAACCGAAAAAAAGGAAACCAGACAAAATAATTTTTCTATTGTACAAAGCCCAAAAAAATGAGCCAAACGAGCCATGACTCTGTGCACAGTAACATCAACAGATGAGACAAATGAGCCATGGCTATGTGAACAGTAACAGTGCAATATATTTTTAATATACAGACTTATTATTTATGGAAAGTGGCACTGTTCAAAGACCGGACCGGGCGGTCGGACCGGTTCAACCATGAACCGGCCACAAGATGGTCTAGGTGACCCTTTAGCACGGGAAGGAAGTTGAACCGGCGGAGAACTGGTTCAACCCGCCCAAAACCGGGCAACCCTGCCATAACCGGAGGTTGAACCGGTTCTCTCATTTTCTTTTCTTTTTCTTTTCTTTCAAAATTTGATTTTTTTTATTTTGTTATAATTCACCTAATTACCAACTTTCACTTCACTTAATTTTAGAAACAAGGAAATTATAATATTTTAAATGCTATTATACTTGCATATGTTTAGTATTTAATTGTTATTGCTCTTAGTATTTGTATTTTAGTTTGTGGATTGCAGAATAATATTTATTTTCACATGTACTCAACTAATATTTTATATTTTTCCCTCTATAGAAATATCAAAATATTCATGTTTGATGAATCATGCATACTTATCTATGTTTACATTTTGATATTAGTGATTATTAATGTTAAGGGATAAGGGCCTAAAATACCCTGAAAGTTTCCACCAAAGGGCACTGGGCGTCTGGAAGTTTTTTAGGGGGCAAACTTACCCTGGAAGTTACAAAAAGGGGGCAAAACTGCCCCTTCGTTAACACCTCTTAACGGTCAACGCGTTTGACCGCTATATTCTGACATGGCATGCCACGTCATCCTCATTTTTTCCATCATATATTAATTAAAATATATAAAAAAATTAGATTTAGGGGATAAGGGCCTAAAATACCCCGGAAGTATCCACCATGGGGCAAATATACCCTGGAAGTCAAAAAAATAGGGCAATTATATAACTTGTAGGGTATATTGCCAAAAAAAAAACTTCTAGGGTATATGAGTTTTTGTCTGGGTTGGGCATAATTGCCCCCTTTTGTTGACTTCCAGGGTATATTTGCCCCTAAAAAAACTTTCAGACACCAAGTGCCCCTGATGGATACTTCCGGGGCATTTTAGGCCCTTATCCCTATTTTTTATTTTTTTTAAAAAATATGACATGGAAAATGAGGATGACGTGGATGCCACGTATTCATGCCACGTGTGCATATAACGGTCAAAGGCGTTGATCGTTAAGAGCTGTTAACGGAGGCCCTAAATTGCCCCATTTTTACGACTCCCGGGGTAGATTTGGCCTTAAAAAAACTTCCAGACGCCCAGTGCCCCTTGGTGGAAACTTCCGGGGCATTTTAGGCCCTTATCCCTTAATGTTAATATCAATAAAATTTTATTATTTTAATATAAACGGTCTGACCCGATCCGACTCCGATCCGACCATTAACCCTTAAACCAGTGCCTCATCCGATTCGATGTCCGTTCGGTTTTTTGAACCTTGGAAATTGGGGATTGAATGTGATGTGAGATCAATATAATGATGGTTTATTGAATCCTAGTGATCTTAAATAACAAAACTAAACCATGAAAGCTTGAGTAATTTCTTAGAGGACCAATTGGGACTCTAGAAGAGATAAATTCTATTTAGCCATATTGACTAATATGTTGATATTTATGTATAATACACTATGTAGAGTTGGTGTTGAAGCTTGGCTAAGGAGCTTGTATTTGTGTTTCTAAATGTGGTCTACAAGAGGTAACCACCTTTTAGTTTACATACATACATGGCTCTTGTTGATAGAGGTTTGTGAACCCACTTTGAATTATATTGGTTTGAGTACAAGATCATTTTTGAAACGCTATTTTGCTATTGAAATTGTCTTGTGATAAGTGCAATTGCGAATGCTGTGAAATATATAACATGGCTTTGGAAATGATATATGCTTTTGAAAAATGTACAAATATGGTATTGACTTTGAAAATGATATATCCTTTTGAAAATAAGATAATATTATATTGCAGAGCTGAGTAATGACATGTGTGTCACCAGATATACCATGTGATTATTGTTGCATATCATGCATTTTCACAGCATTTTTTATCTAAGAGTTACTTATATCATGTGATGCAAACTTCGATTGCCCTATCAAGTGGTTCTAGTTCCTAACTATAGACAGGAGACACACCAGTTGAGTGTACCTCCATTCTGATTGTAGACATTAGGTCTAGATACTGTTACATCATGCTTATTCTGATTAAAGATGGAGAGCACCCATTTTCATGTTGCATGCTCATTCTAATTATAGATAGAAAGTACTATTTGTAATGTTTTATATTATCCTGATTTTAGACATGGATGATTGTACTTTTTTAGAAATGTCATCCTGATTATAAACACGGGTGATAATAATGATTTTGAAAGATGATGTTTGGTTACGATTATTATGATTAAAATAGTTTAATGATTGTTTATACTAGGTAGGGGTGGAAATAGGTCAGTCAGCCTGTCAGGAATCTTAGGTTTAGCCTATTTTTTGCCTATTTAGGCCAGGTATAATATAAAATAGGCCCATGCCCAGACCTCTCAAAAAATCTATTTTGCTAAATAGGCCAGACTTAGGCCTATTAAATAGCCTATTTGGCCTAATTGGTCGGCCTATTCATATATTATCTTTTTAATTTTATAATTTCCTAATTACATATGTATCCTCATGTCAAAATATATTTTGATTGGTGAGAAAAAAAATGTACTTTTAGACTATTTTTAGGCCTTGTCTTGTTTTAGGGCTATTTATGTTTTGCCCTGTTTATTGGCATGTTGGTATGTTTTGATAAATCAGGCCTCCAAACAGACTTCAAGCTAGGCCAAGCTTGCTGTAAATAGGCCAATCTCATGCTTGAAAAAAGGCCTATTCACTACTACAGAAATACCCTATTGCAGCACAACAATAGCAGCGCTCAATAACTACAAGTGCTGCTATAGATACTTGAAAGCCTATCCCAGTGCTTTATAAAACTAAGCGCTGGTATAGGTGAACCATATCCCAACATTTATATCTTGAATATTATAAAGCGCCGGGATAAACTCAAATTTAATCTATGAAAATTTGTTTTATGTAAGGCTTGATTTTGGGTTGACTTTATTTTTTCTTCTAACTTTTATTTCACGCTTTGAATTATTAAATATTTTCTCGTAATTTTCTAATTTTTCAAACTAATTAAGATATCTTTTTTATTTTTAAAACAAGAAAAATTAAAAATTAAAATTAAAATTAAAAAAATCATTTTCATGGCCTATCCCAGCACTTTTTACGTATAAAGCGCTAGGATTGGCCTCATTAAACAATTTTTTAATTTGAATTTTTATTTGTTCTCTTTTTACATATCAGATTTTTTTAGAATATGTTTTTCAATTTTTTTTTATTTTTCACGGCCTATCCCAGCACTTTTTACTTATAAAGCGCTGGGATAGGCCTCATTAAACAATTTTTTAATTTTTATTTTTATTTGTTCTCTTTTTACTTATCAGATTATTTTAGAATATGTTTTTCAATTTGTTTTTATTTTTCATGGCCTATCCCAGCACTTTTTACGTATAAAGCACTGGAATATGCCTCATTAAACAATTTTTAATTTAAATTTTTATTTGTTCTCTTTTTACTTATCAGATTATTTTAGAATATGTTTTTCTATTTTTTTTATTTTTCATGGCCTATCCCAGCCCTTTTTACGTATAAAGCGCTGGGATAGGTCTCATTAAACAATTTTTTAATTTAAATTTTTATTTGTTCTCTTTTTACTTATCAGATTATTTTGGAATATGTTTTTCAATTTTTTTATTTTTCATGGCCTATCCCAGCGCTTTTTACGTATAAAGCGCTGGGATAGGTCTCATTAAACAATTTTTAATTTAAATTTTTATTTGTTCTCTTTTTACTTATCAGATTATTTTAGAATATGATTTTCTATTTTTTTTATTTCTCATGGCCTATCCCAACGCTTTTTACGTATAAAGCGCTGGGATAGGTCTCATTAAACAATTTTTTAATTTAAATTTTTATTTGTTCTCTTTTTACTTATCAGATTATTTTAGAATATATTTTCCAATTTTTTTTTATTTTTCATGGCCTATCCCAACGCTTTATACATAAAAAGCGTTGGGATAGGTCTCATTAAACAATTTTTTAATTTAAATTTTTATTTGTTCTCTTTTTACTTATCAGATTATTTTAGAATATGTTTTTCAATTTTTTTTATTTTTCATGGCCTATCCCAGCGCTTTTTATGTATAAAGCGCTGGGATAGGCCTCATTAAACAATTTTTAATTTTAATTTTTATTTGTTCTCTTTTTACTTATCAGATTATTTTAGAATATATTTTTCTATTTTTTTTATTTTTCATGGCCTATTCCAGCGCTTTTTACGTAAAAAGCTCTGTGATAGGTCATTTGCTTTATATTTAATTAATTCTCTGAATATTTAACCTTATATTTTTTATTTAATTGTTTTTAAATTCCTCAGTTTTTAATTTTTTTGACCCTATCCCAGCGCTTTTTACTTAAAAAGCGCTGGGATAGGTGCACGGGAAATTTCCCTACACAAATCTAAAATTTTCCTTTTCCCTCTCATTTCCCCACATTTCATTTAAAAAGCACCGTACTTTCACTCTTCTTCATCACCACCCATTTAATTAATCACTCTTCTTCATCTCCTCCTTGCTTCTTCATCTCCTCATGGGCACATATTTTTTCCAAGTACTCTTCTTTTAGTTTACTTGTAGACAACATGTTCCAACATTAGCAACTTGATGTCAAGCATCCAAGTAAGATTATTTGCTTCATATTTTGTATTTTTAAATTTTTTGACAGTAAATGTCAATTGCCCAGAAAACAAGAATTTGTTTCTTCTTAAAGTTGATGACCTTTTTTCGGTAGAATAGCCAATAGCTAAAGATAAATCCTCCTAAGGTGTAGTGATCGGTGACGTGGACTTTGCCTCTCCCAACAAAGCTTTTTCCATACCTTTTTCTCTTTTCTTCTTCCCCTTCCAAATTTGTTTTGTCTTTAGTCACGGATCAGATTTTGTGCTCTGTTTTTTCTTCTTCTTCACTACTCTTGACTTCACTTCTGGACTTCACTTCTTATTCATGTGTTAATTTTTATTTTATTTGAAGCTCATTATTTTTTGTAGCTATGGTTACAATTCTGATGCTTTCTTGCTCTTTTGTTTCTGGATATGGCAAGTTGATAGTTTAATTAGAAGAGATATTTTGGTTGCTGCTCTTCTTAGTTTATGTTCATTCCATCATATTGATATGAAGGTATCATTGTCTGATTTTTCTTATTCCATCATATTAATTGTTAATATGCATTGGTTGATGTTTTTTGAGCCTTGAATTTATGAAGTCTTCATTAGGAATTTTGCACTGATGCAGGAGAGTGTAAAACAAAAATAAATGAATATTTTTTTAAAAAAATGCCTATAGCAGCGCTTATTACGTAATAAGCGCTGCTATAGGTCATTACTTAATGAGTGCTGCTATGGCATTATTTTTTATTTTTTTTTAAAAAATAATTCATTTAAGTATGTTCTAAGCTGTGCTTTTGAGATATAATAAGCGCCGCTATAGTTTACCTATAGCTGCGCTTATAACACAAAATAAGCGCTGCATTAGGTCATATGACCTATTGCAGCACTAGCTATAGCAGCGCTTAAAAAGCGCTGCTATAGGGTCAAAAAAAGCGCTGCTATAGGATATTTCTGTAGTAGTGATTACATGCTACAAGTTAGGCTCAGGCCAATCTACACGAATTAGGTCAAGCCTATTAAGGGTGAGGCCTAAACTGACTTGGCCTAACATATTTCTGCTCCTACTTGTTTGTACACACTTATATGTTCGTTGAGTAAGGAATGTGTTATTAAAACAATTGTGTCTTTTCCATGGTTTAATGTTTTTCAAATGATTGCTCCAGAGTTAAAGGTGTGGGGAAGGCGCTGGTCAAGTAGGTGTTAATTTATTATTATGATGATGTGTATTGCCAAACTATTAGCTGCTCTCAACACCCTACGATATTGTTTTTCAGAAGCAGTTAATATCTTGAAGTTATTTGTGGTACAATTTTAATTTCACTCTTGAAGTCATTAAATTGATACAATCTTATCCAAAACTAACTTTTCAGTTAGGCTAACTATTAAGTTGGTGAGTTAACAATATAAGAATGAATTCCTTTGCCAAAAAAAATATCTACTTTTGATGATAGTGTTCCTTCGGCCTCGAGTCCAACTTGTACCAATTTATTATTTAATCTTGACTAAAATACAATGACAATCCTTCGGTTTTACTTTAATTACATATAACACCTCTTAATTTTGAAAACATACAGTTTAATACAATCCTTTAATACATTTAGGAATAGTCTAAAAAGATTCTAAAAACATAATTTTAGACTTAAATTTATATTTCATTTATTATTTTATACTTCTTTCTAATAAATCCCTAAATTATGAGAGCATTAACATTTCTTGGGTTCAACAAATTCCATTCCGAGTAGATAACGTAAAATTAAGTAATTAAAACTTGATTGCAAATATTATTTTTATACAAAATTCAATTTGTTCTTTTAATAAATGTATTATTGGTTAAATGTGGTTACAAATTGTAGCAAAAATTATTTTTTGTAGGGTAAATGAGCAAATTTGTCCTGGAAGTTTTCACTTAAAAGCCATTTTATTCCAGAATTTTTTTGGTTTCAAAATTGCCCAAAGTTTCAAAAAGTAGCAATTTTTCCCTATATTGTTAAAATATTCACAGTCAAGTCATCTTTTTAACAATTAGCGTTAATATTTTAACAGAAAAGGTTAAAATTGCTATGTTTCAAAACTTCCCCGGGAAATTTTGAATTCCAAAAAACTTCCGGGGCAAAATAATTCTTCAAGTTTCAAAAATTGGCAATTTTGTCCTTTATTATTAAAATATTCACGATTAAGTCATTTTTTTAACAATTATTGTTAATAATTTAACAGAAAATGACAAAATTGCTACGTTTGAAAACTTCCCGAGCAATTTTGAATCCAAAAAAACTTCTTGGGCAAGATAATTCCTCAGTAAAAACTTCCGGGGCAAATTTACACCTTAACTCTTTTTTGTATCGTTAAAAGTATGTATTTAAGAATTTTAAATTATAAATTTTAATGAATTATATAATCTCAAAAATTTATATAATTTGTATCATATTATGCATAATGAATACAAATGTATCGGAAACGTGTTTTTAACAATTACAAAGATTAAAATAAATAAACATTTGATGAATATATTTAGAAATTTAAATTATAAAATTTTATGATTTAAATTATAAAATGAATCTATCAAAAATATTAGAAAGCTTGAAATTATATATATGTGTGCTATCTAAAAATTGTGCAATAATTATTTTTTAATTTATAAAAATATTTTTATCAATATTAAAGTTTACAAAAATTTCTTTTAAAAAGGGATATTTTGGTCCAAACAAAGTTTAAAAGTCAAATTTAACATATCGATTCGGGTGAATAGAAATGAAAGTGGGAGAGGAGAGGGGGTAGAGAGAGATGATTTTTTTTTCAAAATAAAAATAAAAATGTAAAATTAATTCATGTGAGACCCACAAGCCAATTTTTTTTTTTAACTTATGTATTAAAATTGCCTCCTTTAATAACCTTTATGTGTTTCTATACTCCCCGAAAAACTTTATGATGTTAGACGCTGTTTGAAAAAAAAAAATCTTGTCAAATTTGTACCTTTACCCTATTATAATTGCTGAAATAGAAAATTGTACATTTAAGTATTTAACACTTTGACGTTATATCATTGTATTGGTTGCCATTTGATTTCACTTGTTGTGGAGAAAAGAATTAAATTGATTTGCATGTAAGCATTTTCCACCTTACTTGGAGCTGCTGTGTGCTCTTTGGATCATTGGTGAATTAGAATCAATATTTGTCTTTAAGAATTTCCTGTTTAGATTTTGCATACGAATGCATGCTTTGTTATCTTATGCTCTTCCCAATCATACTTAAAGAAACCCTAAAGCATGACTAGGTGAAGATTGTGATTAAATTCCATTAACTTTATTGACTTATATTGGATAAATGTGTAAATTTACTAATGACGTTTATCAAGATGATCGTCTAACACAAAAATGTTTTCTGTGATGCTTAAATACACAAAAAGTTTTAAAAATGGTGCGAATTTAATAAAACCGTTATCAATAACCAAACTTCCGTAACTTTTTTCTGTGGGTCCTACCTGATTTCTTTCTTATAAAATAACGGCCGTTTGCTTATATATAACGGATTTGTTAAATTCACACAATTTTAAAACATTTTTTATATTTAAGCACCACAAAACACTTTTTTGTGTCAGAAGCTCTTCGGGTAATTGCTCATTGGTAAATTTTTACACCTTTGCCCACCTATATTTGAAAATATAGATGCTATTATTTGATGAAAATATTGTAAAACTTTAAGCAGATGAACCATAATACGTTCAGTTTTCACTTTTAATTGCCATTTCATTATTAGGTAACTGAAATCAGCATAAATTTTTACCTGTTGTTCAAGTCTTACTTATTATAAGTTAAATAGTATAATGTATATCCATCTAGTTTGGAAAGTATAATATTGATTCATGAGTTATTAATTAATTTGTTTTGTTGAACATGATATATTTAGTAATATAATTTTTTAGTAGGTTTAAGAATTTCAGAGTTAGCAAAAAAAACCTATCAATATTTATGAAGTAATGTTATGTAGTAAATTGCGTTAATTTAATACTATAAGATTTGAACAACTAGTTTATTGGCATGGAGAAAATTAGTTAAGTTAGTTATTTGTAACTTGTGTGTTAGAATTACTTATGAAAATTCTCTTAATATATGTAATCAGCAAGGTTCAAAAAACCGAACCGGACGTCGAACCGGATGAAGCACTGGTTTAAGAGTTAATGGTCGGGTCAGGGTCGGACCGGGTCGGACCGGTTATATTAAAATAATAAAATTTTATTGATATTAACATTAATAATCACTAATATCAAAATGTAAACATATATAAGTATGCATGATTCATCAAACATGAATATTTTGATGTTTCTAGAGAGGGAAAAATATAAAATATTAGTTGAGTACACGTGAAAATAAATATTATTCTACAATCCACAGACTAAAATACAAATACTAAGAGCAATAACAATTAAATACTAAACATATGCAAGTATAATAGCATTTAAAATATTATAATTTCCTTGTTTCTAAAATTAAGTGAAGTGAAAGTTGGTAATTAGGTGAATTATAATAAAATAAAATAAAAACAATTTTTTTAAAAAAAAAAGAAAAGGAGAGAACCGGTTCAACCCCCGGTTCTGGCCGGGTGGCCCGGTTTTGGGTGGGTTGGACCGGTTCTCCACCTGTTCAACTTCTCTCCCGGGTTAAATGCTCACCCGGACTGGGCTTGTGGCCGGTTCACAGTTGAATCGGTCCAGACCGGGTCTTTGAACCCTGGTAATCAGTGTGAATATTTCAAAAATAAATAAATTTGAAAGACAAAGTAAATCGAAATATATTTAGGATTGAAGTAAATATGTTGTCCAGTTCTTAAATTTAGCATTGGCATTAGTGTACAAATATCCTGTATTTTCTTGGCAGCTTTTTTTTTATATATAAAAAAGACAATATATATAAAAGATAAAAAGACATCTAGTTATTTAACTTTTACATACCTAGGGCTCATTCAAATTGCTATAATACATATAAGATTAGATCATTAATGTTCCATGAGGTTGGGGTTTCATAGTACCAAACATTATAAACCAAAATATTTATATTCTTTGAAACTGGGCATGAAGAATGAACTTACCAGAGTGATTGGATTATAACATACAGTTCAGCTGCTTTTTGTTTGCACCAAATCAAAGGGGTAAGAGTGGAACGTTGTAAAGGATTTTCAAGACTAGTTGAAGCCTAATGATGTTTACACCAATGGTGTAATAACAAAAATTTTAGAAAGCCCCAAAAATTGCAAAGAAAATAGAGGAAACATACTCCTCTAGTCCTATTTATAGGGCAAAGAGAGAATACTTCAGTTAGTCCTATTTATAGGGCACCTAATTAAATTTTTCATGTGAATTTATAATTTTATCCTTTATTTATTATGTGTTGACTTTATTTTTTATGTAGTGTAGTGGATATTAAACAGGGGTATAGTTGGAAAGTTATCAGTTTTCAATACATAATTAATGAGTTTTAAGGTTTTCCTTGATCCGTGTGAAACATGTTGAAAATGTCTTATAAATAGGACGAGAGGAGTATATTATGAAAAGTTTAAAGGCAAAGGGGCTCATCATTCTCTTGTTATGATGGCCCAATACAGGATGATGCAAAACAAAGGAGGAAGATGATGAAGTGGAAGAAAATAGAGATAGAAGAGGAGATTAGTGTAGTGAGGAAATAAATGATTATGTCGGTGGATGAAGGAAAGGATGGAAAGGCGCTGGTCCAGGAAACTGTCAAAGAGAGGCATTAGGGCAAGAGAGGTCGGTGAAGTCAGTGGAGCAAGAGAGTTCGGTGAAGTCCATGGATTAATTAACAAAACAAAAAACAGTCAAGGAATAGTGCAGATCAGTGGAAGACGATGGACAAAAACAAATTGAGGAAGAAGAAATAATCGATGGACTGGCAGTAAAGAAGGGAAGAAGACTTGGAGCAAGAAGAGCAAGAAGGTAGAGGGACCGAAGAAATCAATTCATTCAAAGAGATAAACTCTCCAGATAACTTCAATACCTCCTCTGATTTGCTCTTTAGAAGTAAAGCACTCCGACAACCAAGATCAAGAATGGAAACAACTCTGGAAAAATCATGAACAAGGCAACTATAGAGAGACAAAGCTTTCCCTCTCTACTCCAGTTAGAGAGAGAAGCTGCCCTGGTCCTATCCTTTCTTTTGGAAGCTTTAAGCATACATATGTGTTATTACTTGTTACAACAACCATTGGACAATGTGGAATTTGAACTCATTTGGGTTATTAAAAAAAAAAACTCTCATTTGGCAACTATTGCCCTTACTTCACTGTTGACTTCCATCTTGTAAATTCAAGCTTATAAATATTTTAACTCTCCAAATCAATTCCTATGGTATAATTGTTAGGCCTAAATAGATCTCTAAAACCCATGAATCAACCTCAGATGCCTATAATCATAGTTTCCTCAAATCTAATCAAACTTATTCCTACTTCATATCAAGAGAAGTCCCCCATAACATCAAGCCTATCCAACAAAACCTATTTAAGTCATGTTAATCAATATCAATAAGCTAAACGGTAACTCATAATTCATTATCCAAGCACTAGTTTTAGAAATCCTACATAAACTCTAAATTTTCATCATTACGATAAACCCAGATCAACATTTAATTCATTTTTCATTAATATAAACCCATCAGTATGTCAAGAAATGCCTTAAGGAGCACTAGGAACTACCCAAATGCCAATTACATCAAAATTATATTTGGCTCCCGAGAACACTACAAAAAATTGAAACTAACTAAGCAATCTGTACAGAAATCACTCACGACTAGAAGATGAATGAACCAGATCCAAAGAAGGAAAAGACAGTGGCGAGCGGTGGCAATCGGCGACAGACGAATGGCGACCTAATTTTTCTGGTGTTCTATCTCACGCAGTGTACAAGGGAGAGGAAGAAGATAAAGATGTGGAGATCAGGTTTGAGGGAGAGAGTAATGGTGATGGTAAGAGAAATGGCGATTGTAAAAAGAGAGAGAGAGAGAGAGAGAGATAAGGGGGAAACGAAATTTAAGAATAAGGAAGGAAGAAAATTAGGGTTTTGAAATCTCCTAACTATTTTCATCCTACTTAGTCTCTAAAATTAATCCTCATTAATAAATCTTTAAGTCACATAGGAATTTTCTCTTTTTGGTCTAAACGAGACGTGGTGTGGGTACTGGGTATGCTAATCATGTCTTAACGGTATCTTTTATTATTTCTTTATCTAATATTGATTGAAAGATATATTTTATGTAATTTGTTTAAAATTGAATGAGGGATGATGCGTATCAGTGTGTGTAACATTATATTTGTTATTATTTTATTTAAATTTGAATGAAAATAAAGATGACATGGCGATGTGTGATAATTATGTATTTAATGTATAGGAAAATTGAATATGTAAATAGGGAAGTTAGATGCAGCTATCTTAGCTAGTTAAAATGGTGAGTATTTTTGGTGAACATCTTGTGATCTTAACTCCCTACGTCATCTCAATCTCCATATATTCTATTAAATTGTATCTGTTCACTTTGAGTTAATCTCATCGGCTATTCTGGTTCAGTATGTGTGTGTAAATATATATATATATATTTATAATTTGTATAGGTATGTTTTTTATGCGTGTATATATATATATTTCCTTATATTATATAAATATTTATAAATACAGATATATCTTCATATCTCTATATATATGTATATGTAAATATGAATCTAATTATCTTGAATCTATATCTTGTAATTGACAAATATTTAAATCTATTTGACTATTTTATTGAAATTTATTAATATTATTATCAAATAATTCTTTCATGATTTTGTTTCCTTAAATTTAAGAGTGAAAGTAAGATGTTCCAATTCTTCCTGTCTTTAAGGAATTTCCCCCCTAAATTTCTCTCTTATCTCATATCTAATAATTTATTTTAATACTTATTTATTTATTCTAATCCTCAAACAAACCTCAAATAATCCAATTATTGATGTAATGAGCTGGGCCTCCTGTACATTGCACGGATGATATTTTTCATGTGATTCGACTTGAAATCATAAATTAAATATGGTTTTTCAATTCATAAAAAGAAATAATAAATTTGTTTTCATGAGGTCATAAGAAATATTAACCTAAATCATTATACAAATATAGATGAAAGCATAATACTTATATAGATCATTTAACCAAACTATTGCATCCCTTCATCAAAAACACATATCAATCTATAGTACCTTGGAAAATTAGAAATATTCTGTTATTCAGGTGTTGGAATGTAGGAAATGTCATTCAACCAATTAACAATCAGAAATACATGATGGAAATGTTGGCTAACATTTAAAACAATAAAGTAAAGGAATGAGCTCATTCAAGTATAACGCACCAAATATCAAGCAATTAATGCCGGTCTACATTCATGAATACCTCCTTGTAAAATATGTTCTTCGTCTTGTTACTGCACTCAAGTTTGTTAGGGCTTAAAACAATCTTTAACCCTTCTATGCCCCTCACTCTCGATAATGCAACATAAAGTTGTCCATGTGTGAAAATCGATTTTGAAAGGTATATTCCAACCTTCTTTAGAGATTGCCCCTAACTCTTGTTTATTGTCATTGCGAATGACAAAGTGACTGGGAACTGCCTCCGTTTCATCTTGAAAGGCCACCTTGATTTAGAAGGGTTCATGTCCATTCTATGTATCAGTACCTTCTCATTTGGCCTAGAACCATTCAATGTTACTGCCTCAATGACCATTTTTCCTACCTTAGTGACTTGTAATCTTCTTCCATTGCAAAAGCTTAATTCTTGATCGATGTTTCGTAATAACATGATTGGAGCACCAACCTTATGAGGTGCAAGGCCAGAGGATGCAATCGTGTTGAGGAACTCTGTGGTGTATAAGTTATCAATGTTGTCACTATCAGTTGAAGATTTACAAACACTGTCACAACTTAGAAACTCATAAGGTTCACCAGGTAGAAGAGAACACATGTGCTCATTAATTTGATTAATCATTTCGAGTGTTGGAGCAAGAATTACACGGTCATTGAAGTATGAATGGTCCGATAAACTTGATAAGAGGTTATCATAAGTTAATTATATGATTGCACTGATAAGATCATTGAAGTAATTGAGTAATAGTTCTTTTGGTATTTCTATATCACTTTCACCATCTATGCTTGCCGCTAAATTTCCATCACCAACAACTAACAACCACTTTGAGAATATTGATATCTTTTTGTTAACAATAGGATCATTAGATGTAGTAAGCCTCATGTTTTGTGATAGACAAAAGATCTTGCAGTGATGCCACAAATGAGATGAACTTATGCATGCATTTACAATTGCTGCCTTCTAACCTTTTAGAATAACTGGAAGTATGTGCCTAAAATTACCTCCCATGACCACATACTTCCCACCAATTGCAAGTTTTCAATGCATAACATCTTGTAGGCTTCGGTTGAATGCTTCTATGCAATAATGCTGGACCATTGGAGCTTCATCCCAGATTATGAGTGACTTGCTCTTGATTAGATTGTCTAATGGAGAATTTTGCCAAATAGAGCATACAGAGGACTCATTAACTTGGATTGGGATTACAAATCGAGAGTGAGCGGTTTGTCCCCTAGGCAAAAAATTTGTAGCAATACCACTGGAAGCAACTGATAAGATGATATATCCGTTGGCACGTATAGTAGATGCTAATGCATTCCACAAGAAAGTCTTACCAGTTCCGCCAAAGCCATATACAAAAAAGAAGCCTCCTTTCTTTAGCTGAACTGATTCCATGCTATCGGTGTAAGCTTTCAGCTGTTCACTATTTAAAGAATTAAACAAACATTTAGATTGTATTTTTAGAGAATGCTTATCGTAATTGAGCTATTGCACAATTAGATGGTTGGAGACATCCATGGAGGTTATATCCTATGGGATTGGGAGTGAACTGTAGTCATGCAACGTCATAACTTAGGGTTACAATATATTTAGAATAAATAAGGATAAAAATATATTTTTTATATCATTTTTAAATAAATATATTAAAAAATATGCATATGATAAATTTTGTCCACGCTAATCATGGATAATAAATATAGTTTAAGCTTCTTTTTTTTTTTTTTTGCTGTTTCTCATGCATCACAGCCGTCTGCTTAGGAACATTATTTTAGTAGATATAATTTAGTAAATTTAATTGAAATATAATTAGTATATATAATTAGTGATATATATTTTGGGATGGACCAATCAGAATCTGCTGTTCATCTGAGCCGTTAATTCTTTATGAATAGTGTTTTGGTGGAAGAGTATTTTATTTTATATAGATGAGTTCTGATATATATCTTAATTTGGGTAATTTAGAATTCATCGATAAATTGTTTATTAATTTTTTTCATTAAAAAATTTGACCTACCCAGTAACTAAAATTTAAACAAATCCAAAAACAAACACATTTTAAATATTTAGCGTCAATTAAAATAATATATTTTGTTGTTAATCAAAGTAAATGCAGAAATATGATTAAAGTATTGTTTATTAGATCAGGTGATTAAATCATTACGTTGATATATGTCATATGACCGGCAAAAGCAAAATTCCATTGTTGGCTACATATAGCCGATCGAGGTGCTCTTATATCATATAAATTTAATTAATAATGATATTTTTTAATCATATCCCCTCGACTCTAAAAATACTTAAAACAATCAAGAAATGTTTATTTTTTAGGTGATTGAAATGATGAAAATGATTAATTAACCAAAATTATTTTCAACTAATTTGAAATTATTTTTTAAACTTGAATGTTAATTAATTTCATTTTATTGAAGATAAAGTTAAGACCGAAAATGATACTATATGATTTTGTCAAAGAGAGATAAATACGATATTTTTGAAAATTAGTTTAGGATATAATAGATATTATATGATTAAGAGCTCCACGTATGTGTGTATACATACGGTTAACCCACCGTAAATCCCAAATCCCAGCGCCTTAGACTTATCAATCTCAATTTGACAGTGATTTGACGTATTTCACACTGTCGAAAACCTCATGACTTCTCGCATGCAAGCAAAACTCTCAACCTCGTCCTCAAATGGCAACATTCCCTTTATTCCTATGCACGTGGTTGAAGATATTTTGTTGAGAATAGATGCCGGAACACTATTTCAAGTCTCGTTTGTTTGCAAAGAATGGTATAACCTTATTTCTTCTGCCAATTTCATATTTCGGCACTCAAACCAAACTTTTGGTTTTAGAAACCAAATCCTGCTTATTAAAGCTTGTAATTGCGAAGAGAGGGCCAAATACTTTGAAAGAAATTATATATATTTCCCATATTGTCGAGTAACTTATTCCCTGCATTGGGATAATGAGCTATTTGATTTGTCTCGCATGATAGAGAACCCTAGCATCAACGATTTTAAAGACACAAAAGTGATAGGAGTAAGCAACGGGTTAGTATGTCTTGCTAATCACATATCTTTTAGGTTCATTCTTTGGAACCCGACTATTAGAAAATATGGATGGCTTCCCATCATCACAATGACTTGCTATGAAAGATTTTATAATGTGGGTTTTGGTTTTGATCATAGTGGCAATGACTTTAAGGTTGTAAATATTATTTATTGTCATCTTGATGAGGTAAATATGGCTCAAGAGTTTGATTCAGCATGGGTTTTCTCATATGTCACATGGTCATGGAAACGTCTCACATGTAGTATGCTTGAATCATGTTCCATGTATCATGGCTCTCCTCACCTACTTTTTAATGGTGTGCTTCATTGGCTTGCTCGTAATGAAAAAGAACATTATGACTTTATACTCACTTTTAATCTGACACATGAAGTTTTTGGACAAATATTATTTCCCAGTGACACACGCCGTCATTTATGTTTTAATTCTCTCATTACAACCGGAGATTCACTCCTCTTTGTTCAAGAGAAGAATATATGGGGATATGACGAATATGACAATCGAGAACTATCTTCCCTTTGTTCAGTTTGGATTATGAAAGAATATGGGCGCCGTGAGTCATGGACAAAGATCTCTACAAAATTTATGAAGAAAATGGTTCCCGAGCACATATTAGGTGCGAGGAAGAATGGTGATCTTATATTAGAACTTAATGGTGGACATATTCACAAGTACAATCCAACAACTTTAACCAATGTTCTAGTAGGAGCTATGGAAAATAGCGTTTTTTTCGATTATCACATAGAGAGCTTATATTTACTTGAGAAAGAGGAAGATGTTAGTTCTTATTAGCTAGTGAAAACCTTGAAAAGGTTTGATGAGATGTTTGTTAGATTTATTGGAAGAATGAAAATTTTGATTGGTGTTTCTAATTGCTTTTTATGCAAGGAGTTTTCTTAATTGTTAAATGTTAATCTCGCTTTATGTTATTATTTTCTCACTATTTTTATATGATATAAAAATTCTCCAAAAACACTGTTATCCATGTATCCGAGAAAACAATTATACAAAATACATGTTATTTATAAAAGTCCTTGTTTGTACAATTGAAAAATAGTCATACTTGTAATTGTGTCACCTTATCTAGACTCTATTTAATAAAAACAGTACCACAGATATTATTTTAATTTTAGTTGGCTACTTTAGATGCATCCGAAACTGTAATTCACAAATGGCGGAGGACGGGCTTCTCAAGTTTTTATGTGGCTTCCGCCTTATGGAGACAACCAGAACGCCTTTACTCGCTTTAGTTTTTTTTTTTTTTTTGCCATCATATAATAAAATAACTAATCTTGGCTAATAAGGATTTGTGATCTTATGAGTTATATCATACAAAATACATTCATATTAATAATTGGTTGGAAGGAAGGTGCCGTGAGGAAATGGATGAGGGAATGAAAGCAACAATAGGAACATAGGAGAGATTGGAAGGAATGTCAAATACCAGTACCCTTATGATGAAGTTTTAATCTGCAAAATCATTGTCAATATCAACAATTGTTTCATAGCAAATCACGTATAATTAATGATAGATTGATCAATCATAATATGTTGTAGTCCTCTTTAAATTTAAATATAATTAATAGATATAATTTGTGATAGATTAAAATAATTATGTTTAAATACAATAATTCAAAAATAATGATTATATTTTTTTTTAAATATAATTAGTGATATATATTGATAGATATAATAGTCAGTCTTTAAATTTAAATATAATTACACACATAAAAATTATAACAAATCACATAAAAAATGGTTAATGGCTATAACCAATCAAATATAATTAGTGATAAATTGACCTGTTGATCTGAATAGAACTAATCATCTATGCCGTTAATTCCTTATGAATAGTGTTTTGGTGAAAAAGTTTTTTTATGTTATATAGATATAGATATAGATATAGATTTCTCAAATTCTTTATTCAAATCCTAAATAAAAATCATTAATCCTTAAATAAATTTTCAGGATGTTACAGTTTTCATTTTCCTTGAGAAAGCAATATTGTCTTCCATATTAAGCAACCTACTCAGAAGTAAAAGTTGACCGAAAAAGGAACAAAAACTTAAATAAGAATGAAACTTAATATTTATATTTATATCTATATATATATATATTTGTGACTAAAGTATACTTTTGATGCTTTATGTTTACGTAAGTTTTGTTTTAGTCTTTTATGTCTAAAAAGTATAGTTTTTGTTCCTTTTTGTTAACACTGTTAGTTTCATTTATAAAAAACATGATGACTCAACAAATTTAAATAGTGAATATATGATTAAATGTTAATAAAATATGCTTAAATCAAAATTTTAGAGTGTAATTATTCTTATATTTTAAAATTGTTTATATAATTATATATTTATACTTAGTTTATAATTAAAAAAATAGTTAATAGTTATAACCAATCAAAAATATAATTAGTGATATATTGACCTATCAGAATTCAGAAGTATGGCTAATAATCCTTTAAATTTAAATATACTTATTAGCAGATATAATTAGTGATTATCAGTCTTTCAATTTAAATATAACGAGCATGTGCTATCCCATGCGTTGCACGGGGAGCATCCACTTTACAACTCATTACTTTCTATCAAAGAGATTTATAAAAAGCTTAGACCTCATAGGCGAGATAATCTCACAAAAACAAATATACGTCAGCATTAAATCATTGCAATGAAGCATTACTTTAATTTGCAATGTTGAGAACACGTCTTTATTTCTTTTTGAATTGAAATATAGGCATATTTCTTACATTCGTAGAAAAGCTGAAGCTTTATTTTGATTTGCCTCATCTGTAGTATATATTTTTGTAATAAAGTTAACCGAGCTTGTGCTATCCTCAACTTTATAGGTGCATTGACTTTGAAATACATGTTATTCACGTAAAATAAAAAGAGAATAAACTGCAGCCGCATATGTTAAATGATGACAACTTGATAAAAAGAACATTACTTTCTACAATATTTTATCTTAAATTATACGAGGAGAGTCAGTTTATTCTTATACATTGCAGATTTTCACTTTTTTGACAAATGACTTCATTTTTTGAGAAACATAAATTACATTATTTTGCATATAAAGTAAAATATGAAGCAATAAAGATAAAATATGTGTTTTCAAGAGCAATGCAATGGGGACTTGAAAATATGTGGTTATTTCATTTAGATCTTTTAAAAAAATAACCTTCTATATCAATCAAATATCTTAGAATCAAAGGCAAGTCATGAGCCGTCTGAATTGGTGCTATCCAATGCATTGCACAGGGAGCATTGAATTTAGGAGCATATAGACTTTAAAAAACATGTTATATAGTCAGAATAAAACGATATACGCCACTATTAAATATCAATGTAATTACTTAAATAATTAAAAAAATAATCATTTTAGGGATATAAAAGAAATCAAAGTCAACATGTGTTAAATGATAATAGCTTGATAAAGAGATAATTATCTTCTATCCGTGAAATTAAAAAAAAAAAGCTAAAACCTTGTAGGGGAAAGAAGCTCACAAAAAAAAATATTATTCATAAAACAATCCTTGAAATGAAGGCCTACATTATTTCGCGATGTTTATAACATGTCTTTATTTCTTTCTGAGATGAAATACATGGTTGCTCTTGCGTTTATTAGAAAATTTAAAGTCATATTTTGATTTGTGTCATTTGCAGCAAAAATCATTTTTTTTAATAAAATTAACCAAGCTTGTGCTATCACTGACTTTGTGAGTGTATTGACTTTGAAAACCATGTTATTTACATAGAAACAAAGAAATATACGAGCACAAAGTAAGCATACAATCACTTCCTTAAACAACAAATATTTTTTTTGAAAAAAGGAAATTAGAGGCAAGATATATTAAATGATGGCAACTTGGCCAAGAAAACATTGTTTTCTATTACTAAAATTGTAATATATTAGAATTTGTTTTTTAACCTATAGTCCATCTTGTGTTATAGAAGGAATAAGTTAATTCTAATAAATTGCATATTTTCCCTTTTTTGACAAATGATTGCGATGGATTACTATATGTTTGGAGAAACATAAATAACATTTTTGCAATAAAATAAACTATGAAGCAATCAATAAAATGTGTTTTCAAGAGCAATGTGATGGGAACTTGAAAATAAATAAATTTTATTGAAATCTAGGGATCTATTCCAAGCTAGAGCACCTACCTATATACTTGGCATCATTCCTTATTAACTTAGGCCGTGGTGATGTTGCTAGAAAGAAAATCGAAGCCTTAGGTTAATGTCGAATGAATTTTATAGTATCATTTCTTAGTAGATACAATTTATAATAATTATGGCCAATCAATCTTTAAACTTAAATATACTTATTAGTAGATATAATTAATGATTATCAATCTTTAAATTTAAATATAATTATTAGTAGATACAATTTTAGGGAAATCAAATATAATTAGTGATATAATTATTATATTATATAGTGATAATTTGACCCATTGATCTGAATAGAACTAATCATCTGGATCGTTAATTCCTTATGAATAGTGTTTTGATAGAAGAGTAATTTATGTTATATAGATAGAGATTATTTATTTTTTATCTACCTTTTATTTAATTTTTTTATCCTTTAGATTTGATGAGTCATTAGTGAAACTAAATGTATTAACAAAAAAAGACTAAAAGTGTAATTTCCAAATATAAATGACTAAAATAAAACTTGATGCAAATATAAAAAATTAGAAAGTATATTTTAACCGATATTTTTAAACTTACACTACTACAGAATAGGGCTATTGCGACGTAGCAATAGCGGCGCTTATACGTATAAGCGCCGCTATAGGGTGTAAAAGACCTATATCGGCGCTTACTTAAATAAGAGCTGCTATAGGTCTGCACTATCCCGGCGCTTATAATACTAAGGGCCGCTATAGACTTTACATATTAAATTTTTTTTATTATTTTTTTACTACAAAACCTATCCCGACGCTTGTGTCTGTAAGCGCCGGGATAGGTTATTAATAAAAAAATTTAATATTAAATATTAATATAATTATTTAAATATTAAATAAAATATTCCTATTCATTTTTTTATAAAAATTATTTTTTTAGAAATTTAAAAAATAAAATAATAATTAATAATTAATATAAGAATTTAATATTAAATATTAAATAATTAATTAAAAATTAAATATTAATTTGTATTTTTTTTAAAAGTGCACCTATAGCGGCGCTTTTTAAAACATTTCACCCCCATTTTTTTATTTTGAATTTATAACCTATAGCGGCGCTTTTTTAAAAAGCACCGCTATAGGTGAAAATTTAATATTAAATATTAATTTGTATTTTTTTAAAGAAAGCGCCGCTATAGGCATCAAAAAATGGGGGGAAAGTTTCCCCCCATTTTTTCGAATTTTCACCTATAGCGGCGCTTTTTTAAAAAAGCGCCGTTATAAGTTATAAATTCAAAATTTGAAAGAAAGGGGGGGAACTTTCCCCCCATTTTTTTATGCCTATAGCGGCGCTTTCTTTAAAAGCGCCGCTATAGGTGCACGTGACTCTTTCTTATTTATTCCCTCTTAACACATTTCACTCTCATTTTTTCTTCTCTCTTCTTTCTTTCTCTTCCCGTCCCACTCTCTCTTCTCTCTTCACAAGGGATTTGATCAACAACTTGTAAGTTTCTCCTCCTTTCCTAAAATATTTTCTCTTCTCTCTTAGCTTCTCACCATTTACCTCTCTTTTTTTTTTGGCATATCGCACTCTCTTTCTCTCACTGCCATTTCTGGAGAAATCATTTACAGTTGCAGATTATGTAGTTCCAAATTTACAGTTGATTTCATGAATTTCAAATGGTAGAAGCTTTTTTTTCTTCGGTACCTAGATTTTTTTGTTTCTACTCATTGTATAGGAATGGGAAAAGGGAAAAATAATTTGGGTTTCTTGTTTCTACTCATTGTATTAAGTTACAACACTAAGCGCATAAAATTGAAAAAGGGAAAAGTAATTTGGATTTCTTGTTTATACTCGTTGTATTAAGTTACAACACTGAGCATTTGAAAAACCATTCTGAATTAGGAGTATTTTGCTTTTTGTTGAGTTCCAGTGCTGAAATTTTCGCACTGATGTAGGTGCGTGTGAAAAAACAATATTGATTTTTTTTAAAAAAAATAAAACCTATAGCGGCCCTTTTTTAAAAAAGCGCCGCTATAGGCCCCCCAGAATTAAAAAAGAAATTTAAATTAAAGGTCTAAAGCGGCGCTTTTTAGTAAAAAAGCGCCACTATAGGGGTGACCTATTGCGGCGCTTTTTATAAAAAGCGCCGCAATAGGTCACCCTATAGTGGCGCTTTTAAAGCGTCGGGATAGGCCATTTGACCTATCGCGGCGCTGGCTATAGCGGCACTTCACAAGCGCCGTTATAGGGCCTAAAAAAGCGTCGCTATAGGCTATTTCTGTGGTAGTGTTAAAAACTAAGTTTCTTCCTTCTGAGCATAAGGGCTTGTTTGGTGTGCGGATTTTGGACGATGGAAGTGGAAAATCAGACATTTCCATCGGCCCTGGCAAGTTTGGTTGCGAAGCTTCCATGGAAGATGATTTTTGTCGCCACCACAAATTCCTTTAAAAGAGGGAGAATGGCTTCCCACAAAAATAGGTGGAATCCTATTTTCCAGCACAGGTTGGAAAGGACGAAGGACGATTTTGCCTACCCCTCATTGATGGTTCTTGATTTTGCACACCCCTTTGCTTCATCTCCGTCTTTCTTTGTGTACTAGCTTGAAACTTTTCAACTTATTCTCTCCCTTTTATGGCGTGATTACTTCGAATGTCTGATAGAATAGTCTTAAAGCTCCGCATCTGATGACAATTCTGCAAGATTCACCGATGGAAGATTCGACTTGGAAAAAACTTCTTTGTTTGATGAGAAGAAAGGTGCAAAGGTTTGTGTATTGGAACTAGAGAACTAACACCCATTTTTTCCCTTTAACTTATGTAAGTTTTTATGCAGTGAACCCAGAAAAAAAAAAAAAACCAATTATAGAAATGGGTTGCTGTTGAAGTGGTGAAAATCGTGAAGAAGAAAGACCAAGGTCAATAGTATTGTACTACTTTTGTCAAATTGGAATTTGAGAGCCAAATTCGAATTTAATGCCTAAAAAAGCTTTAAAAGAAATGAATAAATTCGAATTTACCTACGTTACGTTAGAATGAGATAATTTGTTTATGTTTTGAATTAATTAATACTTTTTATTATTTAAAATATGTGAGAGGTTAAAATGTGGGTTTTCAAATTTGAATGGGAGAGTTTTTGTGAGAGGATATGGGAGAGAAATTTTTGGCATAGATTGGAGTAGTTGTAGTATCTACATCTCAACGTATGATTAAAATTTTTGGCATGTTATTATTTAATTTAATTGTTTATTTCACTTGATAATTAATTAATCAGATTAGATAAGAGAGTTAAATAATATTGGAGAGGAATTTGGAAGAGAGAGTCAAGATAATATAGGAGAGAAGTTTTGGGGGATATATTGACGCTTCAGGAGAGATTTTTGTAACAACAAAAAATATATTTGTTTGTGTATTTTAAAATATTTTAAATATTTATATTAGTGAGTTTATTAATAAATACTCATTTGTTGGCCAAAAAAAATTAATAAATACTCATTAAGTAAATATCCAGGGGCTTTCTCCTGAGACGTGCGTTCGAGCCAGAGCATGATGAAGCGGACGTCAATGGATATCGGCAATGAAATATATCTTCCTGAAGAAATCATCATAAACATCCTCAAACGTCTTCCGGTAAAATCCGTAATCCGATTTCAATGTGTTTGTGGAGATTGGAAGAATCTCATAAAAAAATCATATTTCATCACCCAACATCTTCAACACTTTAGTCGTCAAACCCATTCTCTTCTTCTCGAATATGATAGCATTATTCCTTCACGATTGAGCCAGCGTTTGGGTGAGCTGGATTGTGATTTGCAAGTTCATGAAGTTCCGAAAGTGCCCTTGATCGATTCCTTGTAGAGTCCTAAAATCGTTGGTTCATGTAATGGCCTTCTTCTTGTTGAAACCAAACAATATAAAAATCTTCATCCTCCTCCTCCTCTTTTATTGTGGAATCCTGCGACTGCTTCAGTCGGACATGTGCCTATATCTACAATTGATTATTCTGAATTTGATGAATGCGTGACTGGATTTGGGTTCAGTCCAATTGTTAATGATTACATGATAGTAAGAACTTATACCAAGTTTGGTGGTTTAGTTTGTCGAGTAGAAGTGTTTTCTTTAAGTAGAGTGTCATGGAAGGGAGTGGATGTTTGGAATTTAAAGGGAGTGATGTGAGAATAAGATAACCATACATATAACATATATCATTCATACATGCTACCTTTAATCAGAATAAGTAATACAGCGGAAGTCGAAATACCTCTCGCTATTGCTATTGTTTGATGAGTGAAAGATCTACGTGGAACTGCAAAATAGAACATTGTCAAAAATCACCCAAAGCTCTTCTAACTGGAGTATGGCATAGTGATAGTATTTGATGTAATAGCCTCAACCAGTTAGGGAACCCGGAAGTTAGAGAGAAGAAACGCTCTCTGTAATTTGGTTATATGCCATATCTAATGATTTTGGCGTTGGTGTGTTTTTCCCATCAGAAAATCCCCTTATATAGATAACCTATGTATGAAAAACCCTAACTTTGACAATTGGGCCTATATGTTGACTACGGGCCACCTAAATATTATTATTAACCCTAAATATAACTAATATGATAATATAATAATAATAATCTAACATTCTCCCACTTGGCCCGTACTCTGTATGTCAATTGCACCCTTTAGTCAAATCAACTAAGGTCATACTACAAGAATCATGGTGATAAGTCCTTTATCATAAAGTATTACCTTCCATGTATTACAAACCTCATTCCTTACCTAATGGATATTGCTCCATGAATAAACCTTCAAAAGATATATGTTTATTCGGTTCCAAAATAAAACCTTAAATGTTCATTAATCTCATCAACATCAAAAGTGTACACAACAACCATATAGATAATAAACAAAATCCCAAAATACCCATTGCACACCTCAATTACACAAAAAGACTTACAATCCCCATATGAGGTACATGTATAGTGAACTCATTCGGTTTCATCCCTTTAGTCAAAGGATCAGCTAGCATTTTCTTTGTTCGGATGAGATCAACAGTGACTTGACCATCAGCAATTCTTTCTTTTAAGCTAAGGAATTTCGGCTCAATAAATTTTTTGCTTCCACTCCTTCTTTTATTTGCTATGGCCACTGCTGCCTTATTATCGCAATACATCTTAATTGCCTTGGAGATTGATTCTACAATCTTCAGTCTAGCAATGAAGTGCCTTATCTAGAGAGCCTATGAACTTGCCTCAAAACACGCAATATACTTAGCATCACAAGAAGAAGGAGCTATGAGTGTCTGTTGGGCACTCTTCCAGGAAATAGCTTCATCTGCTAATAAGAAGATGTAACCTATCATAGACTTGTTGGTGTCCACACATCCTCCCAGATTAGAATCTAAGTAACCCGTCACTTCAAGATTCTCTGTCCTTTTGTAAGTCAACATAAGGTGCTTGGTGCCTTGGAGATACCTAAACACCTTCTTTGCAGCTTCCCAATGCATTTTACCAGGATTGCATTGGTATATCCCCAGCATGCCTACTGCAAAAGCTATGTCAGGTCTTGTTAGACCTGTGCATACATCAAGCTTCCTACAGTAGAGGCATAGGGAACATTTTCCATTTCCTTTTTCTTTAGTTCTGTGATAAGACACTCACTTAGACTGAAGAAATCTCCCTTTTGAATGGGAGCAACGTTAGGGGAACAGTTTCTCATCCTGAAACACTCAAGAACTTTGTTAATATAGGTTTCTTAAGAAAGGCCTAGAAGACCCTTTGCTCTATCCCTATGGATCTTAATGCCAATGTGACTTATCGGAAAAAGTGTACTAGTCGTCAAATTTAAGAAAACAGTATAGGAAAAAGTGTCGTTCCACAAGGATTAAGATTTGAGCAAGTTAATTAATACTAATTGGGCAATTAATTAGAAATGAGTAGGTCATGATGGGAAATTGAAATTGAAGAGAAATAGTTTGCAAGAAGTTATAACATCTATATGAAAATAATGCACACACACTTGTTCACAATAATAAGAAGCTAAGGTCACTTATCCCCATTTTACTTCATGAACTAAATAAAACCCTTCCTTTTAACACCTTAATAAATTAAGGTATGAGCCCAAGGGTTAAATACATTTGAAAAAGCTTTCTCAAGTCAAAATCAAATTTATGCTTATATTAATGTCACAATCTCTTGCCACCATCAATGCAAGCCCTTTTTCTCAACCACCCTCATAATGACAATGTTAGGTTAGTAACTATATCTCTATATTACCAACTAATCATCCATTTAAAACCATAAATTTCAAGCCCAACATGATCCCATCCAAGTTCTAAAACAAAATACACTTTCTCAAGCCATATTTCATTTAACCAAAGTAAGTGGTGATCAATCACTTGTAAAATAAAGAGCAAGATGGAAATCCATACATGCAAACTCATTAATAGCATTAAAGGAAAGGAAATACAAAGTTCAATCCATAAAAATGGTTCAAAGTAACCCTAGAAAAAGTTTTAGTTACACATAAATGTTACTAAGCTAAAAACAACAACGGAAATGGAGTTCATAGTACACAAGAAGAGAAGAAGAAGGAAGAAGAAAGGAAACCAAGATGCAAGAATCTTCAATCACTCCGAGCTCCTCTAAGTTTCCAAGCACTTCCCAAGCTCTCTCTTGCCACTTCAAGACTCCCAAAAGCGTGCCCAAGTGTGTTCTGTCTTTCTTTTTTCGAACCCTAGGTTTTTATCCCATTTCAGTTCGCAGTGTCTTATCAAAATAAGCAACAGAATGGCTTACTCGCTGTGGCCTCGCCATGGCGAAGCCACGGTGAGAAAAGGAGTGAAAAATTGACATCCCTTCGTCGTGGGCTCACCGTGGCAAGCTCACGGCGAACTAAGCAGCTTTCTGGTCCTTTGATTTCTTTCACTTGTTCGCCTCTTCCTATCAAAGAAAGAAAGAGGGTTGATTAGTTCTACAACTAACTCATATATACATATTAATTAAACTCAAAATTCCACACATGTAAGCTTTCTTCTTTGTTAAGGCTTTCTATGAGTTTTTATGTTCATTTCAAAACTTCACTTTCAAAAATATATACAAAAGTGGGAAAAATGTGATGAAATGTGTGAAATTTTGGAGCTTATCACAATGACATAAGATGCCACACTGTTCGCCACGCACCGCAAGTGCACGGGTCGCGCCAAGTAATAAAATGATGAGTAGAGTATCGTTCCCACGAGGATTTGTCCAAAACCCGGTCAAACAATGATTATCACACTCTCGCCCAATTTGAGTGATACAAATGTAGAGTTTGAAAATGAAATAAGAAAATAAAATGAAGGTAAAATTATAAACAGGTGATTCTCCAACCTCAAGGCTAAAATGGGTCCTAAGATTATCTCTCCCCCTTATACTTCTCAAAACTCAATTAACCTCCTCTCAAGAAGCTCTCAACGACACCACGTGCTAATCTAGGGTTCAAAGAGTACTTGTAATGCTCTCTCGAGTCAAGAACAAGTGTTTAGTCCTATTCTTTGCACAATCTCTTGCCACAATTTGATAGAACCCAATTATCACACTCCAACCCTAATGTGACTATGCAAGGCTAGCAAGTATATCTCTATCTTACCAACAAAACCATCCGTTCGTCATGCAAACTTCCGGTTCTTGCACTACTTTACCCAAGTTCTACACTCAACCTAGCTCTCTCGAGTCATAAATCAAGCGAACACAACATCTAAATGGTAATCAAGCACTTAGAAGCATTAAGAGCGGGGTAAAATAAGCACATAGATATCATTAATCACAAATTAAGAGGAGGAATCAAGAATCAATACATACAAGGGTTCAAAATAATCTTAGAATACAAGTATTTAGCTACACATGTTCAACAACTCCAAGGGAGCATAAATATATACATTCAGAAACAAAGAACAAGAGAAGAGAATGGAGAAGGAAGAGATAAACCAAGAGAGGAAGCCCAAATCTTTTTGAAGCTCCAAGCCCAAGCCAAATCCCCTCCAAACTCCAAGCCCTAGCAGAGCAAAACACCCCCAAGAATGCCCAAAAGTCGAAGAATGAGGGCTCACAACGAAGCCCTAGCTTTTATATCAGTGAAAACGCGCCTGATTTGTCCAAAACGTGCAAAACGCGAAGTTCGCCGTGGGTCTCGCCGCGGCGAGCCCACGGCGAAGTCCAAAAATTACAGAATCAAGAGTCGCTCGCCGCGGCGAGCAGACGGTGAGCTCTCCCAAAAATAAGTCCACGGCGAAGTCCCTGCTTCTCTGGTGCTTTGCTCTGCTTTCTTATTTCTTTGGCTACTTTGGCTTCTTCTTATTTTTGTTCAATTGAGGGCTTGGAGGAGGGCTAAAATCTCTTACTTATTGCTTCAAATTATTCCTACAAAAATTATATACAACAACATAAGAAACTAACTATAAAAACAATCAAAATCTACATAATTAACAATAATGTGAAACCGAAAATCAAATGAGCATTTTCCCTCTTGAGTATCCAAAATGTATAAATAATAGACAAAAACTCAAGTAAAATATACTCAAATATCATGAATTTCTAGGAGTTATCACTCACCCATGTCCTTCATATCAATGTTCTTAAACAAAAACTGTTTCACCTCATGTAACAATCCTAAGTCATTGGTTGCAAGCAATATGTCATCGACATACAAAATCAAAAATATGGATTTGCTCTCACTATTCTTGTGGTATATACACTGATTCACGATATTCTCAATGAAACCAAATGAAGAGATTACCTCATGGAACCTTAAATACCATTGCCTGGAAGCTTGCTTTAAGCCATATATTGATTTTCCTAATTTGCATACCAAATGTTCCTTATCCTTTGCAACAAAACCCTCAGGCTGCTTCATGTAGACTTCTTCCTCAAGAACACCATTGACAAAAGCAGTCTTAACATCCATTTGGTATAACTTCAAGTCAAAATGTGTAAACAATGCCATGATAATACGGAAAGAATCCTTAGTCGAAACAGAAGAAAATGTCTCCTTGTAATCGACTCCTTTCACCTGAGTGAAGCCCTTAGCAACCAACCTTGCCTTGTAGTACTCAATGTTACCCTGTGAGTCCCTTTTGGTTTTGTAAACCCATTTATAGCCAATGGCCTTGGATCCACTAGGCAACTCTACAAGTTTCCATACATGGTTGTTTGCCATGGAATTCATTTCTTCATTCATAGCATTATACATAATTTGGAGTTCTTACTTTTCATAGCCTGAGAAAATGTTAATGGATTATTATCAATGCTAATATCATAGTCATTTTCTGCATTATACACTACGTAGTCATCTGGAATTGTCAGTCTTCTTGCCCTTGTTGATCTCCTTAACTCAACCTCTTAGGTTGGGTCAAGTTGCTCGTTTGGAACATTCTCTGTCACAACTGGTGGTAAGTCTGTATTTGTGACAGGCGGACCTTCAGGTATATGTTCCACACATCTCGCATGATCAACTATGGGTATTAGGACAGTCTTAATTGGCATAACATATCTAGCGGTAGAAATGTCGCCAACAGTCGATGTCCCTTCCTCAGTTGTGCTAAGGGATCCCTTAATATGATCGTCTACAATCTGATCACTCCCACTAATCACATCATTCTCAAGAAACTTGGCATTCCTAAATTCTACAAAATGCACTAAAGGTGGAGGACAATAAAACTTGTAACCCTTTGACCTATCCGCATAGCCTACAAAGTAAGCTCTAATGTTCTTAGGATCCAATTTCTTTTCTTTTGGGTTATACACTCTTACTTCCACTGGACAGCCCCACACCTTAAAGTAGTTTAAACTGGGTTTTCAACCTTTCTAGATTTCAAAGGGTGTCTTAGACACTGCCTTTGTTGGAACCCTGTTCAAAATATGTACGGTTGTCTTGAGTGCTTTCTTCCACAAGGAAATTAGCAGTTTGGAGCTACTCATCATGCTCCTAACCATGTCAAGTAAGGTCATATTTCTTCTTTCAGCTACACCGTTCATTTGAGGTGAGCCATGCATGGTATATTGTGCAACTATACCTTGCTTAATTCGCAAAAGGACCTAGCGCTTGTCCTTTACTAATGTATCTACCGAAATACTCACCACCTCTATCAGATCTCACGATCTTGATTGGTTTCCCAATCTGTTTTTCTACTTTAGCCTTATATGCCTTAAAGGCATCTAGTGCCTTACTTTTATTATAAAGCAGGTAGATATACGTGTATCGCGAAAAGTAGTCAATAAAGGTAATAAAGTACTTTTGACCGTGAGCAGTTAAATCTAGGCAACATATGTCAGTGTGTATAATTTCGAGCAATTCAGAACTTCTTTTAGCTCCCTTATGTGACTTATTGGTTTGCTTTCCCCTTATGCAGTCCACACAGGTACCAAGATCTGAATGGTCTAAAGATGGAAGGATTTCTTCTTTAGTTAACCTCTTGATCCTGTCAGTAGAGATATGTCCTAGTCTCTTTTGCCACAAGCTAATAGAGTTCTCATTCATCATATTTCTCTTAACACCATGCATAGCAGAAAAACATTTGAATATCCAGAAACAATTTTAAAAACCATCAATCATAACAACCTCAGCAATTGGAATAGAGTTCAAACTTAAATATTTCAAATCCTTTTCTATCAAAATACCATAATTAAACGGAATAAGTTTAGATAATGAAATCAAATTCCTCTTGTAAGAGGGTACATAAAATGTCTCAGGTAAGTCCAAAACAAAATTATTTGAAAACACAATTCGAAAAGTTCCAACTGTTTTCACGGATCTCCTTTCCCACTTCCTGATAAGACTTTAGCCTCATTGGGATGAGGAGGCCTGGTTGTTAGAAAGCCCTGCATGGTAGTAGAAATATGTATTTGAGCACCAGTATCAATCCACCATATATCCTTTTGGATACTAACATTATGTGCATCAAAAGTAATAAAGGACATTGGCATACCTTTACGCTCGAACCAAGCCTTTCTTTTATGGCAATCTTTCTTCATATGCCCTTTCTTCTTGCAGAAGAAACACCTGACATCCTTCTTTTATAGCAGGAGGAATCTTATTCTTTTTCTTTTTGTCATCCCTATTTTCCTGCTTCTTGCCACCACCCTTATTGGAGCTTTCCACCATATGAGCTTCCTTAGGTGCACCCTTTCCCTTTAATAACTGTCTAGTCTCCTCTTGCACACACATGGACATGAGCTCATCAATTGTCCATATATCCTTTTCTGTGTTGTAGGAGATTTTGAAAGTTTCATATTGTTTTGGAAGGGATTTCAGAATTAATTGCACCAAGAATTGCTCAGTTGGCTCCATATCAAAGGATTTCAGACGAGAGGATAAATCTCTCATCTTCATGATACGTTCCCGTACCCCGCCAAGACCATGGAGCTCCATAGAGCACAACTCCAACATGATAGAACCACCCATCTGTTTGTCAGTTGGCTTATATTGATTCTCAATAGCTTCCAAGTACTCTTAGCGGTCTGGCATTTTGGGATCACTTCCTAAAGGCATTTTTGGATCCTAGTCCTTATGAGTAGCATGGCAAGACGATTAGTCTTTTCCCAAAGCCTATGGTACTCCTTAGTTTCCTCATCTGCTGAATCAGCAGGCATAGAGGGCCTTGGTGTCTCAAGGACAAAATCCATATCCATGCACCCGAGTTGCAAAAGGATATCATCATTCCATTCAGAAAAGTTATTGTTATCCAAAAATATATTCCTACCAGTTTGAGCCAATATGCTAGTGGGAAATTGAGATGGAAAATTAGCTGCGTTATTCAGAGAATTAAAACAGAAATTAGACATATAATTTGAGGCAATCACAATTCACTGTGCCATGCATGCTTTAGAAAAACCAATAAAATCATACAGATATAAATACATATCACTAAAATCTACATGTGGGCAAAGAAATTAGCATATAATGTATTTATCTCAAAATGATGGAACTAAAACACATTTATATCTCCTAATACCTGTGGGCAACTTAGGAAATAATAAGGTCATTTTATCCCACCCGAATTAAATATACTCTTATAATTATCTGCGTGTTGGCTAAGATTAATTATAATTGCATATTTAATTACAATAGATATTTTTAAGCATATGTGATGTATGCAACTTAAGAAAAGGATGCTATTGCTACTCCTTTAAGGTAAAAGCATGTCACAAAATATCATAATGTGCAATCATTAAATTCAATTATAAGCACAAACTTTATTGGGAATTATTAAATTAATTTGAGTTTTATTTAATTTAATAAAACTCCCACTAATTATAGCATCCACAAAACATATTGTTTAATAATTAATCTATAGCATCTTTCACTTAATAATTCCAATATGTGAAATAGCCAAGATTAATTTTCCTAAATTTAAACAATTAAAAATGATGCTAAAATAATTACACATGCTAAAAATATGACATATACAATTAAAACAATCATAAAAGTCAATATATTTGGCCATATATAATTTCTGGAATATAAAATATAAACAGCTTAACAATTTAAAGTTGATGCCCAAAATACATGTATATAAATATATGTCATGGAAAATCAAATCAGTTTGCAAATATCACATATATTTATTTCTTAATGTTTCTGGACATAAACACATATAGCCAAAATTAAAGTCCATCAATGAGGCCTAAGAAAAGACATTCCAGAAACAAAAGACACACATAAGTGGGCTGAAAAGCTTTAAATCATGTGGCCCAACATAAATAAACAAAATCTGGCCAAAAAAACAAATTTAAAAACGGCCTAGAAAGCTTTTAAATTTTTTTTTATATAGCCCAAAATGATCAGGCCCAAAGAGCTGAATTTTTTTTAAATAACAAAAAAGCCCCACGATCCAAGTCCAAAACGCATCGGCCCAACTTGCTGCATAAGTGAAACGCAGCGTTTCACTTAGGGCCCAAACGGCGCTGTTTTGCTCTTCTTGAAGAAGTGCTCCTGCATAAGTCAAAACGGCGTCGTTTTGACTTAAGTCAAAACGCACCGTTTTGCTCTTCTTCCTCCCTATCCGGATCCTGAAACCTTACCCGACCAGGAACTCATGACCCGCCCCCTGCAACTCCTCAGCGGCCGTTCAAGTCCGACATTCCAGGCGCCATTGCCGGCCACTTGGAGCTCGATTATGGCGTCCTTAATGCTGGAAAAAAACGTGGGTTCTGCACACAATTGAATGGAGATTTCATCTCCACGATTCTCTCATGGTTTCAATGTGCACAAATTTGAAAACCAACGGGTATTCAACGCGAAAATCTCATTTCCTTTTCTTATGATTTTCAGAATTTCAGAAAGCTTGTTCAACAGAAAAATAGCTTACTGGAACTGAAATAAATGTTGTAACAAAATAGATTGATTTTCTCCAAAAATGTTTGGCTTCAACCAATTGAAAATCAAAACCCAGATTGAAATTCAACAAGACGGGAAAACTTAAAGTGATAATTCTCATGCACAAGCATATCCATAAACGAAATTATCATACAAAAATTAATTTCATGTGATCAACAAATAACAAGGTAGAGAAAAATAATGGCTCTGATGCCACATGTGAGAATAAGATAGCCATACATATAACATATATCATTCATACATGCTACCTTTAATCAGAATAAGTAATACAGCGGAAGTCGAAATACCTCTCGCTATTGCTATTGTTTGATGAGTGAAAGATCTACGTGGAACTGCAAAATAGAACACTGTCAAAAATCACCCAAAGCTCTTCTAACTGAAGTACGGCACAATGATAGTGTTTGTTGTAGTAGCCTTAACCAGTTAGGGAATCCGGAAGTTAGAGAGAAGAAACGCTCTCTGTAATTTGGTTATCTGTTGTATCTAATGATTTTGGCGTTGGTGTATTTTCCCCATTAGAAAATCCCCTATATAGATAACCTATGTATGAAAAAACTTAACTTTAACAATTGGGTCTATATGTTGACTACGGGCCACCTAAATATTATTATTAATCCTAAAGATAACTAATATGATGATGATGATGATGATGATGATCTAACAAGTGAGACTTAATTAGTGAACTGTCACGGTCGGTCGGTGGGGCCATATTTTGGACTGGGGCAAAGTTTGGTTCATATGAAGAGGGTGAACATGAAGTTAAGGTGATAGTTTCGTATGACATAGTAAAGGAAGTGTTTTCATTGATACCAAGTGCCAATTTACACTATAATGCAAAGGATAAGCTTACTATTTATGAGAACTAACTTGCTATGCTTTGTGACGTCTGGGAAGATGATTATTTCAATGAATTGTGGGTGTTAGATGAGGGTTCATGTGAATCTGGGAAGACATGGAGCTGGACTAAAAGATATTCTGGCAAACCGTTTTCAGGCACATTTCACACATTGACTGTGTGGAGGAATGAAATTGTCAGCAATGCTTATTGGGGAAATGTATTGTATTTGATGAATCTCGCAACTAATGAAGTAAAGTGGTTTGTTATTCCCTATCATGGAATTGTGAATGATTCTAACTACTATGTGGAAAGTGTTGTATCAGTTGGCAACAATTACAATGAAGAATCTTGATCTTAAATCCAAATTGTTACATTGCTAAATTATGCATAGTTGAAGTTCTTTTAGTGGAATTGAATGTATAATATTTTAGATTATTCTATACCTATATTGTTTGAATGCAGATATTTAATAGCATATGTGTCTATTATTTGGGACTTGTTGTCCTTTAATATGCCAAGTATCCGTCTATTTGGTAAAGAAAATATAGCACTGGTTAATTATGTTATGTGAGATTGGAAGGCCAAAAATGTAATCAATGCTTTTTTTTTCCCCCTCTCTCGTTGCTTTAAATTAAATGTTCTTTCTTTGCAACATTCTTTGTTTACTATACTCATCCCATTTTTGTCTTCTGCAGCCAAAATTGATGGGAGGTATCTATTTACGGGTTTTGTTCTTCTATTTGTTTACCTAACATTCTATATTTTTGCATTCTTTTATTTTCTACTAATGAATACATTTTCCCTTTTGCATTGGCTGATCGAGTTCAAGTCCCCCCCCCCAAAAAAAATTTTCGTCTTCTGCAGCCACATTCTTTGTTTACTCTACTCCTACCATATCAAGTTGTTTAATTTCTTCAAAAAACATATATATATGTGTGTGCGCGCGCGCGAGTGTGCGCGCGCACACATTATAAGTGGTGGTGTACAGATGATCTGGGGCTTGTCCATCTAAGTTGTAACACATTGATGTTATAACGTATTGGATTTATGTCGTTTGATAGAGGGGACAAAATAAGGGAAGCTAATTTGAGTTTGTTGCCAATTTGATTTCATTCGTTGTCGAGAAATGAATTGAATTAATTTGTGTAAGCAATTTTCCACATTACTTTGAGATTGGTGAATTAGAATCAATCTTTGTTTAGAGAAATAATTTGCGTAAGCTAATTTGAGTCTATTGCCATTTCATTTCATTTGTTGTGCTGTTTGGATAATTGGTGAATTAGAATCAATATTTGTTTAGAGTTTTCTGTTCAGATTTATCCATGGAAATTCTCTTTTTATTTATGTGATGCTCTTCCTTGTCTGATTTTAAAGAACCCTTGAGCATATGATTGGATGAGGGTTGGGATTAAAATCATTTATATTGACTTACTCTTGAAAATATTGATGCTGTTATTTGATGAGAATATGGGATACATTTCAACAAATATGAAGCAATAGAAGCATGTTGCTTCCAATTTTCGTTTTCACTTGGCAAGTCATTTTTAGTTAACTCTTATGAGTATAAATGTATATAAAGTATTCTCATATGTTATAGAATATCTATCTAGTTTGGGAGAGAAAAATATTGATTCATGAGTTATCAATCCATTTCCTTTTTTTTATGGTACCAACCCATTTACTTTTGTGGAACATGGGATATTTATTTAATAATATGAAATTTCTTTTAGTAGATCTTAAGAGTTGCATAATTAAGGCTAAAAAAATCCAAATCCTGCCAGGTGTATGTTCCTTGATAATTATATATACTCCATCCAGTCCTAAATGTAATACCTATGTACCTAGTTTGATTATATTAAGGATGTTAGTTAAATCAGTTAAAATCATATGATACTAATAAAGCACCCCGAATCATTTACCTTTATTCCCACCCTTCTTCTCTTGTTTGTTTATTATGAAAAGCAGTAACATGAATAATTTAGGAAAAAGTTTATAAAAATTAGAAAGAGTTTTTATATTTAGCAAAATAATTAACCAAGACATGCCATTGAATCGGTCGAGGTAGTGGGTCAAGGATCAGTGGATCATACCTGGTTAACTCTAGAGGTATTCACGGAACGGGACCGGGACAACCACATCCCGTCCCGATAAAAGGGGCTCGGGACAGGAATCTCGTCCTGTGTCCCGTCTCATCACGAGATTGTCCCAATTCCAATCGAGACGGGACGGGAGTGTCCCATTTTTTTAAAAAAAGAAAAATCTGTTCAAATTCATGGATCAAAGAAGAAAAAATCAAGCATGAGAGGGGGCAAAAATGACTAAGTCTGCAAATAAGGGGAAGAACTCGGAAGAGATCTAAAATCCATAAGAAAATATAGAAGAAAAATAGAAAAATAAACCTGGATCTAGCATAGATGGGGGCGAAAATGAGGGTGAGAGGGTTGAGAAGATTACCTGAAACGTGAGAGATTGAGGAAGGAGGGTAGAGAAAATAAGAGTATGGGAAACACGAAGAGGGAGTGAGATTGAGGATGGAGGATAGAGAAAATCGTCTCACGTTGGTATAGTATGATTCAACGATAGCTTGCTATTGAAAGGGAAGAGGTGATGAAATCAGAGAGAGATGATGGTGTAAAGGAAAGCGATGAAGGATTGCAGGGGACGAGGGTTTACTTACGCCTACGTTTTTTTACCAAGTCACACCTCACATTACTCACTCAAACATGTGACTCTTATTTCTCACAATCACACATGCCTTTTATTTTTTTAAATATATATATATATATACATGTAGCTGATAGAGTACAATGGAGTCGTGCAATCCATGTAGCCGACCCCACTTAGTGGGATAAGGCTTTGTTATTGTTGTATATATATATAGATACATATATTCGGGACGGCGACGACCCCATCCCGTCTCGATTTGTCCCGTCCCAAAAATTCCCGTCCCATCTCGATTTGTCCCGTCCCAAAAATTTTCGGGATGGGATCTGAGACTAGGATAGGATGGCCGGGACAGGACAATCTTGAACACCCCTAGTTAACTTGGAAGCGAGACCGGTAAAGAATAAAAAATTTACAAAATATTTAAATTCTCATTACACCATCCAAAATTCCAAACAATAATTTAATATATATATATATATATAGTAAAATAAATAGAACTCTTCCCTCTTTCCTAATGAATGAATATTTATTCAACTAACTCCATCCTTCTAGAAAAATGTGTGTAGTTAAAAGCACCCTCCACACGGAACTCTATCCTCCTCTAGTACGCTTTTTATCACCCACATACTCCTTTGGTCCTAAAGTATCCAACATGTTTCACACAAACCAAGAAAAACCTTAGTTATTACTAATTATACCACAAAATTTAACAATTTTTCAACTTTACCCATATTTAGTATCCACTATATCATATAAAAATAAAGTCAACACATAATAAATGAAGGGTAAGGTTGTACTTGAAAAATTCAATAAGGTGCCCTATAAATAGAACCAAATGAAACATTATCTCTCTACCTTCTAAATGGGACCAGAGGAGTATATATTTATATTATATAGGTTTTTCACACAAAAAATATTATATAGGTAGATGTGTGCACCTAGATTGTGGGAGGATATGCCCACATCATGTTAAAGTATAGAAAACCGAAACAGACGAAGAAGTTTGAACCTACAAAGCAAGCCTCAATCATGTGAAAGTGTGTCAAAACTATTAAGTGAAGCATTTGATAAAAATCATATTTCGCAAGTACAAGAGATAAAATATCCAACAATGAACTTTTATCACATGCTTATTTACTTCTTTAGCAATAAGTAAATGGAACCAAATATACACACTGATACATCAATAAATCGAACCAAATATATACATTGATGCATCAGGATATGCATACAACTCCAAAACAATCATAAGTCATGCTTATAATCCTTGGAAGAGAGAACACACATTTTGTTACCGACAGAAGCCACCGAAACCAAACTTCACCTTCATAACAACATCTGATGGAACTAACCAACTCTAAACGTGAGCCACCAAAGCCAGACTCCATGGCCTGACAAAAGCCAACAAAACTAGACTTCACTATCGATAAGTCTCCATGGGACATAAACCCAAAAGGTAACCCAGTGGCCTTCAAGCACCTCACTACGTAATGGGGGTGAAACCAATCTCATACTAGGCGCCACTACCAACCCATAACAATATAAATGCAACCACATAGACAGATCATGCTTACAAATGTTGGTATTCAAACAACATGCTATGTTCCACATTTAATCATGCATATTCATATACACCCACGTCAACAATTGCAATTATCATTATTCAACAACATATTACCAAGATACTAGAATCCAATGCATGCTATTCTTAATTAATTGAGTAATAAAGTAAACTTTCACAGTTACCCATATCTATTGGCATACCAACCCACGTTCCATAATCTCATCCAGAAGTGGAATTTACCAATTCATCACATGTAATTTAAGACAAAGAAGTGGTTACCTCTTTGGAGTCAACCCAATAATTACCTTAAACATGCCCCATGCTCAAAGGCTAGAACCAAAATCTAAAATCAATATTATAACACATACACCTGACTAGTAACCAAATTAAGTACTACAACTCACAATTTAGGGAATTAATCCCTACAAAATCTCTAATGTGCTTTAGGTTTTAAATTATAATCCCTTAGCTTGATTAAGTGAATATAACCAATATCAAGCCTATTAGTCCCCCAAATTTCCTTATATTAGATTTCAAAAATCTGAATCTTCATAGCAAACATCGAATGTCTTCTTTGCATCAAGGGATGTCACCCATTTAATACCCATAATTCTTATAAGTTCTAAATCATATCACCAGCACTCAAGGCTCCTCTTATTAGTGACAAATATCATATTTCAATCTGAAACCATTATTTCAAAATAATGCAAGGCATGATAATGATGAGACCTTGAAACAATAATAAAAGAAAATCACATTACGTAAACATTATACACTTTCACTTTTAAACATCAACACATCCAAATATCTTTAACCTACTCATAACATCTACACATCCTTGCGATCTCTCAAGCATTTTATCCTCTTCACATATATTAAGCACCTTAAACTTTATTTTGAAACATTTTCCCAAACCTTAGCCAATGTCCAACTACAAATTTGGCAATCTACCTATCCATACTTTAATCCTACAACATATAATTTATAACCACTAGCTCTTAGATGCCATTACACCATTCAAATAATTTGGACAGCAACCCACTTAAATCAATAGACAAATACTTAAATTCTCACGTAAATGTCTCCAAGCGTGATTAACAATATGAGTTTGTTATCCAACATGAGTGAGGATTCAACAAATTTTGTAGCTTAATAACTACATGTTTCAATCTGAAAGTTTTCATTTCGACATCACACTCAATTAAGTAGAAATCTTACCCACACTACAAAAAAACAAGTAATTAGCAACGGAATTTACCAACGGAAAAAATTCCGTCGGTACTAACCGACGGATTTTCAGCGAAAATTCCGACGGAAAGATTTCCGTCGATAATTCCGATGGAAGTTTTTCCGTCGGAAATTACCGACGGAAATTCTGTCAGCAATTTTATTAATTATATTATTTTATAAATAAATTATTATTTTAATTTAAAAATAATATAATAAAATATAATTACCGACGGAACATTTCCATCAGTAATTACCGACGAAAATTCCGTCGGTAATTTTATTTATTATATTATTTTATAAATAAATTATATTTTAATTTATTAATAATATATTAAAATATTATTATTACCGACGGAACATTTCCGTCAGTAATTATGAATTATATTATTATTTTATTTTATAAATAATATATTAAAATATTATTTTATAAATAAAATATTATCTTTATTTATTTTAAAAATATTTTATAAATTAATAATATTTAATAAATATTATTAAAAATTAACATTTACACGTATATAAATATAATTTTTTAATAAATTTATTTGTAATTTTTATTAAAAAATATATTATTTTTTTAATAAATATTAGTAAGAAAAATGAAAAATATTATAATTGAATAATATATATAATAAAATAATTTAATGATAATAATTATTATAATTTAAATATAAAATGAAAATGCTAAATATAATGTAATATTATAAATATAATAGTTTGTAAATAATATCACATGGTCTTCATAGCTTAACTAGTTAAGGCATCAGCATGCATGTAAGAGGTTGTGGGTTCGATTCTCAGCTCTGCCACAATTGGAGACAATTTGTGGAAACGACACATGGAAGTACACGACAACGACACGTGGTGGCCACGAAGAGGGACACATGGCATATAATTTAAAAAAAAATTAAAAATTTACCAACGGAAATTCTGTCGGTAATAATAATATTTTAATATATTATTTATAAATTTAAATAATAATTTATTTATAAAATAATATAAATTACCGATGAAAATTCCGTCGGTAAATCAATTTCCAATGAAGGAAGAAATTCCGCCGAAAAATTTTTTCCGACCGAATTCCGCCAGAAATCCGTCGGAAAAATTGATTTTCCGACAGAATTCCGTCAGAAATTCGTTGTTTTTTTTGTAGTGTCAACATATGTGAACTTATGGTAAAAAAAAAAAAAATGGTTAAAAACATATATGAACTTAAAGTAGAACACTTCTGAGTTTCTAGCCTTAACATTCGGACCATGAAGCTTACATCATCGATTTAATAACTTTTAGCTTAGTTTAGATAGCTACCATCATTGCATATCCTCAATGACATCAACCAATATAATGGTTTACAATTTTCCTTTTCAACTTCAACTCATCCAAATACTTGCAGCACCAAAAACAAATCCACAATGACGACAAAGAACGCTAATCTATTCCTAATCCAAGCTTGTACATCATTTAGCTCCAAATCAAGCTGAAAATTCGCAGGTGACAGTAGCACAGAAAAAAGAAATCCAAAAATCAGTTCAAACCTCTAATGAAATCACAATTTACTTTAAGGAATGTTAAAATCTAACATTAAACTTTGAGTCAATCAGTCTAAAACCCCCCAAACTCCCAAAATCAATATAGACATTCTCAGAAACGGATTAATCGGGTTGCTTGAGACTAGGAATAGGGAGAAGAGACTCATCACTGGAGTGGAAGACACCACCTACAAGGGCGATTTCTGCTCTCCGTCATTGGAGAGGAGGCCCAGAAATTCCGGCGACTCAGCTCCCCCTTTCACTCTCGATCTCAGCACAAAAGAAAGGAAGGGAAAACTTGAGTGAATCAGTCCGATCCTTCTTTCATTCTTGGCACAAAATAAAATATAACAGTTGATATTAAAATTAGATTAGGACCTATTTAGGGAGGAGAATTTATCCATAAATATAAGATCTCTTTCTATTTTTCCCAAGTTTTCCCAAATTTAGTCATATTGATACTCTTCAATTATAAATAAGCAAGAGAGTGAGGATGAGAATAGATGTGGGTTAGGGTGTTTTGGTGATATTATGTGATTTTGATTAACTTAACTAACATTCTTAATTAATCTAATCAAATAAAGTAAATAGGTCTTATACTTAAGAATTGAGGGAGTATAATTAGCTATGGAAAAATTAAGGAAAGGGACCAAGTAAAAAATTATTTGTTAGGAAGGACCTTAAAAACTAATTATTTAGAAGGACCATAAAATAAAATAAATTATTCAAATTACTGAGAGTAATAATAGGCCAACAAACCATATTTTGAATTTCAAAATACAATTAATCATTACAAAATTTTGTTATATAAATATATTTCTCGTGCATTGATCGAGGAGAAAATTCCAGTTACTAATAAAGCGACTTAATTTTGTCTAAATGGACCTAAATAGATGGTGTAGATTTGATCTTTTTACCCATAATGATTTTTTAAATATAAATAATTTGTTGAAACAATATAAGTGAAATGATTATCTTTATTTTAGATTTTGTATTCTCTAAAATAATTTGTTTAAGAAAATAATTACTTTTTAAAAGATTAAATCTAGAGATGAGATGTTCATGATGTAGCATAGTTGGTCTAACGGTATAAGGCCTCGTTAGATCTCTTAAAGTCTCGAGCTCAAGTCTTAGAGGAGATGCTTGTATTGGGAGAGGAAACCACAAACCTGAAATTAAAGTAATCGGTTGCTTGAGTACTTGGTAATAGGATCATTGTGTGAACCCGATGTATCACATCATTTGTGATCTAGCTAATCACAAGTAAACACATAAGAGTCTCACATGGAATTTTCAAATCTAATTTAGCACCCTAAAAAAATCAAATAGCACATAAAAAAATTCAAATCTCATGTTTTTCATTTTTTTATTTGACAAATTGAAAAAATTATTTTTATCCATTAGTTGATTTTTTTAAGGTGCCAAGTCAGATTTGAAAATTTTACATCAAACCTTATGTGTTTATCTGTGATTTGTGAGACCACAAATGACGTAATGCACTGGATTCACGCAAAAATTTTAGTTTAAGAGTATCAGTTGGGTCACTAGTTTATCATACTTCCATTAACAAATCCAAAATGCAAAGAGCTATATGCTAATTTCTCTTTTAATATCATTTATAAGGCTCTCTCAATAAGTTTCACGTTAATAAAAAAATTTAAATCTTCATTTTTAAAATAATCAATAAGTTGTTAGTGAGTCCTCTTACCTCTCACTCTCACCCAATAAAGAGGATAAAATAAATTCACATTCATTAACGGTTCATGTTTTATCTCTAAAATAGGAAACGTTAAATTTACAAAATTTGTTGGATCAGACTTTTTACTTTTTTTGGAACCGAAGATCAGACTTTTTAATGAAACAACGGAGTTTTATCTAAGTCAACCTAAATAGACGGAAACATGCTAATTTGCCTTTGGTAGGCAATTCAAACCATACGCCCTAATTGGGCAAATGCACGGAAACATAAATGGAGAGTATCTGAGCCCGATATATTTAGCTTTCATAACTCCTTTTTTTCCATGAGTAAGAAAAACGATTTCATCAATCAAATCCATAATCCGATTGTGACGGCTTTCTCCTGAGAAACTCTTTCAAGCCAAGCATCATGAACCATACGGCAATGGATAGCAACTTGCCCTTTTTTCCTCCAGAAATAATCAGAAACATTCTCAAAGCACTTCCTGTGAAATCCCTAATCCGATTTCAAAGTGTGTGTAAGGAATGGAAAGATGTCATACAAAATCCAACTTTCATTCGCGAACATCTCCACCACTCTACTCATCAAAACCCTTGTCTTCTTTTCGACTGTTCTGCACGTTCTTCACCTAAGCATGGGGGCTTGAGTTTGCTGGATAGCAGGTTGCAAGGTAGTGAAGTTCAGAAACCACGTTTCATGGTTGAAAATGGTGATAGAATCGTCGGTTCCTGCCATGGCCTTCTTCTTCTTGTTGAACGAAATTACAAATGTTCTCTTTGGTTTTCATTGTGGAATCCAGCTAATTCAACTGTCAGACATGCTCCTGAAACAATGGATGTATATGGGGATGACTTTTTTCATTGGAAAACAGGAATTGGGTTTTGTCCAATTCGTAATGATTACAGGATAGTAATAACTATTGGTGAGCCTGTTCATCGAGGGGAAATGTATTCCTTGAGGTTAGGGCAGTGGGATACAGTAGATGTCCGCAACTTAAAGGGAGTGAGGATTTATAGTAATGATGTCACGCTTAATGGAGTCATATTTTGGAATGGGATAAAGCAAGGTGCACGTGAAAAAGGTGAAAATGATGTTAAGGTGATAGTTTTGTTTCACATAAGAAGGGAAGTGTTTACTTTGGTACCATTGACCCTAGGCTATGATGCAGATGATGAAAAAGTCACTGTTTATGATGACAAACTTGCCATGCTTTGTCAAATTCAGGGGGAAGAAGGTATTTTGATTGATTTGTGGGTGTTAGATGAGGGTACATGTGCATCTAATAAGGAGACGTGGAGCTGGACTAAAAGATTTACCAGCAGCCCCTTTTCGTGCAAGATAACTTTAGTGACTGTTTGGGGGAGTGAAATTGTCTGCAAGCCTAGTCAAGGAGGAGAAAAAGTTCTATATCTGATTAATATCACTACTAATGAAGTAAAGACAATTGTTCCTCCTACTTATAGCTATTTGATTAGTATTCACAATTATGTGGAAAGTCTTGTATCAGTTCACAAAAAACCTACATTATACACGAGAATACCCTGGATCTTAAATACATGGTTAAAGTGCTTGTAATGAAATCTCTTTTTAGGCCATTCAATCTATATTATTTTATGTTATTTAGAGTTATATAGAAAGATGAGTGCTGGTATACAGCCTATCATTTTGGAGCATGTCCTATGACAATGGTGTATGTTTGCTTATGGTGGTGTGTGTGTGTGTGTCTCTGTCTGTGTGCACACAAACCACTGGTTTCCTATATTGTATGTGATTGAGAAGCTAGAAAAGTAATTAATTCGTCCCTATCTCTCGTTGCTTTAAGTCAAAACCTCTTCATTTTCAATTTTCTTTGTTTATTATGCTCCTTCTATATTCATCTTTTGCAGTCATAAGTGACTTGGATATCCAGTCATGGTTTTGGGATTTCTCACTTGATCATGTTAATCGAAATATCCAGCCTTCTATAGTTCTTCTATTTGTTTGCCCTGTATACTCAGTATTATATTTTTGGTTTCTTTTATTTTGTACTATTGAATGGTTTTTTGGCTTTGGTTGAGTGCAATTTTTTCACCTCTTGCATTACCTATTGATAATTTAAATTTCTACATTCTCTCGAAGTGGAACTTTCTATTTTCTATTTTCTATTTCTTGGTATTCTGAGTTATTAAACGTGAGTAAAGTTAGAAAATTATTAAATTATAAAATAAGTTATGTGAATAAAATTAGCATAGATCCCAAATCTCCTTGGCAAATATGGATTCAACAAAACCCACCAACCAAAGTTGACAAGATCTGCGTAGTTCTCTACCACTATTTTTTTTTCTCAATCTTCACTATGGTAGCCTCCATCAACAGTGAAAGTGCATTGAATGCTTTTTTATTGGTGCAAGCATGCTTTCAAAACCGGGATCGACTCGGCCGGTTGAATAGGAAAGCTGCCGACCCAGGGGATGGAACGGGCTGTTTCATGTGCTACCCGGGGAAGGAATCAAACCGAGGATATCCAATTTGACACTCCTAGGTTGAACAAAACTCGACTGACCTACCGGGTGGGTCGAGTTAAAAAAAATTTCGCCGGGGCATTTTTCTGGGAAAATCTAAGACAGATGCAAGGCCAGAGTCAGAGATATTGATGAGGAAGGATGGTGAAGAAGAACTAAAGAAGGGAGAATGGTAATGAGAATGGAAGAGGAAAATAGTAGAAACCATGAGAATGAGGATGGCTTATTTTCACAGTCGGAGATGCATATGCACTTTGCCATAGAAGATAGATGGAGTTTCAGACACTCACTGTGAACATGAAAATATGAAGTGGTTGTGCTCTAATCTGTGTGATAGGTGTCTATCGCCTTCTTTTCATGTTATCTTCTATTAGGAAATTAGGTTTTCTAACTTGTTTGGGCTTGGGCCCTTTATTATAAAAACACAAGGCGTCAAAGAATTTAAATCATATAAATTAATAAATTGACAACATATATATTTATGAATTCAAAAAATTTAGTTCAAAGCCAAGGGACCAACAGCCGGTTGGTTAAAAAGGGTGAGGTAAGGCATCCCCACCTTCCAGATCCTAGGTTCAATTCTTGGTAGCACTTTAAGGGTGCCGGATACCGGGAGTTGTAAGCCAAAAAAAAAAAATAGTTCAAAGATGAAAAGAAAGTTCTTGAAGGACAATTTCAAATTGTGGAAACATGATTATTTTCGGTTTTTTTACAACATATTTTCAAATATCTTTTTTGAATTCATAGCTGAGTTTTCAATATTTTTTAAAAGAAATTGTAAAAACTGAAATTGTTTTAAAATTAAAAATAATATACACATATAAACTCTTATATGATATTTTGTCCACTATTATAATGGTAATCAAATATTATATAATTATAATATAAATATATATAATAAATATTACCAAATATGATATTTTGCCTCTCAAGATACTCTCAACTCACATGCAAGTACATCTCAGGTTTAATTAAAAATATTTATAGTTGAATTTAATTATTATTAATTAAATTATATTGTTTTAATGTGGCAGGTTCGACCTCAAGTCGGCCTTCGGTTGAACCCCTAACCCTTGACCCAGTCCTTCAGGCGGGTCGATGTCTGATCCTGGTTTTTGACCCATGGGTGCAAGTAAGCGAAGGCACTTGTAATGACCTAGAAATTTAAGTAAAATAAATTCTATGGATATGAAATTATGGGATCTGTGTGAGGTAAATTAGTTTCTTATCATATAATATTAAATATAAAATTTTTGGTGGAATTAAGCGAAACTTGAAAACAAGTGGGAATTACATAGGCTGTTAAACATGTGGTTTTGTGTTCCATTCTTGGTGCTTATTTCAGCGGGATTTTTTTTTTAACATTCTATGATAACAATCCAATTACTAAAATACCCGCCAGATTTTTTTTACTCTGTCATGTATATTCCAAAGTGAAAACTGGAGAAGCTTCGGGGAAACAAAACCATGTGTGCCTGGTTCCTTTAAATTGTGCTCTGCTCAGTCTTTTTTCTCTGTTCCCATCGTTATTGTCAGTGGATGTACAAGTTCCGTCTACCGCTGTTTTGGGTGCTGAGGATGTTGGGTTTCCCTTCCCCTTCATCTATTTTGTGATGAGAATCAGCTCTCCTCCTTTTTCTTCAAACTTCGCTGATGTGTGTGCTATTGTGCGTGTGGAGTGAAAACTGGGAAAGATGCCTTTATGTAGGTGTGTTTTTTTTTCTTTATATGCTATTATTTTTTATTTAGAGAAGATAGAGAAGGACTTGAATCCATATTCCTTTAACTTAAGTCATATTATGAGATGAAATTTAGTTGCCTTGTAATTTCATAATGGTGAAGATGATTTTTTTTTCCGGTAAATTAATGGATTAAGCTTGCTTACTTTGTGTTAGCCTTTGGAACACCCATGAAGTGTTTGATAAAATAATTGAAAGAAGGAGTCTTTGTTGAACATGTGTTTATATAGCATTTTACTAGGAAGAAGAACCTAGATTCTATTTTGAAATGATTTTGATTCAAACTAAACAAGACATGTTGGAAGCCATGACGAATGAACTGGGGTGGCAATTCAAGAACTTAAATGAAGTTTGAAGCGTGTCTAAGAAAGTGGAAACATGGGGAAAAATTGGAAGATGTTCTTTGAAGCAGGACAAGATCAAATGATAATTAAGTGCAATAAGATGAATTATTAATCAAACTCATGACTTTATCCTCCATGTACAAAACTAAAGCTCAAATGCTCTTGTCTTATTTTTAAAGGGTTATGACTTTGAGATTTGTAATCGTGCATTGGTTACTGGAATTTTTATGTTAAATAACGTAAGGAACATGAACTTAAGTTTGAATGTTACTTATCAACATTTTGTGATAATGGAGCTAGTGGATTTATCTTTATCAAAGGAAGCCTTGGGAATATGTGGGTGTTGGTTAATCTATAGTATGAGAGTTATTTAATCTCTATATTAAGACTTGGAGAATATGATTCATATGAGGATTACTTGGCTGAATTTGTTCTCATTTACATGCGGAAGGTTGGGATTGGGGACTTCATTCCTACTTCTCTAAATTGTTGAGATTCTAGATTTTGACTGTGCTTGTTTTGATAGTTGGGTATTTGGGGTTACGTAACTTAAAGAAGTGGGTGAGGCTTCAAAGTTAACATTGGGAGCTACGAATTGAATGACATTAAGTTGTTGAGGTTTTTTTTTTTTATATTGAATATATTTTATTAATTATATACAGTTAAAAAGAAAAAGAAAAGAAAGAATGACAATGTGTTGTTTGGATATTGGGGAACTAAGGAGTTGATAAAATTTCAAAAGTGGCTAGGTGGAAGATGAAAGTGGCAGGAATGCATAAGAGGGGGTGAATTGTACTTAAAAATAATCGCTGGAACACAAGACTTATACTAATTCAGCCCAACTCTTGGCATATATCCAGTTCTCTAACCTCAGTTGGGTTCCACTAAACTTCAAGATTAAATCAGGCTCTTGATTGCCTTTACAAGTATTCTCTCAGTAAGACTTCTCTCTTACAGATCACTCCCCCTTAATTACAACTTGTAAGATTACAACCTACTGTTAAGATCCCCTTATCTTAAGAGTAAACCTCACTTGAAATGTGATACACACTGAAGTACAATGACAATGAATGATTATATTTGAGAGTATGAAAGTATTGAATGTAGTAAGTATAATTCAAAGGTGGAATCGACGTAAGCAATCAATGTCTTCACCAACTTCTTTACTAGTGGCTTTTATACTAGTCTCTGGAGTTGGTGACCGTTTATAGCTGCTATTTGATCTTTGATGAGATTAATCTGATGGAGTGTTGAGATGTAGATGTTCTTGTGTTGCATTAACTCCCTTATACTTGTTCAACTTTAGTTCTTCTCTCTTCATTAATTGCATAAGGCATATCTCATTTCAAACGGCTAATTCCTTAAGCCTGTGTGTGTAACGATAACTTCCCAAAATAGTTCTGACACATTCTATGTTAAAAGGGCTTAACATTCAAATTCCATCGCTACATCGATTATCAAGCTTCATTTGATCATAGCTTCTGTTGTCTGATTGATTACAAATATTTTAGGCTTAGATCAGGACCTGCATTACTCAACAGATGAGATTAGAATTCAGTATGTCTGATCGATCACAGAGCATCCTAATTGATCATGCTTCCTTAATCGATCACACTTGAGTTATTTCAATTAATTCTTTATTTCCATAATCGATCACAAAGCATCATTCACATATTCCTTGATCAATTAAGCAACTATTATCGAATAGGCTAAGATTACGCTTGAATTATAACTGAGGGGTCTTGATCGATCGCTGGGTGTCCTGATCAATCATACCCTCTCATTCGATCACACTAAAATTACTAAGTTTGTTCTTCAATTTTCTCTAATTGATTACAAAGCCTCTTGATCGATTAGACGGCCAAACTTATAACTTATACATACTCTAACCTTACCCTGATCGATTAGGCACCTAGTTACTTAACTTATGTTGTCTCTAACCTGATTCTTATCGATCATGACATTACATTTCTAACAAATTGATTCTTCCTGATCGATTGAACAATAACTTAGAATTTCTTATCAGTACATGCTAGGTTCATTCCAGTTCTAAGTCCAGACTTTCTTTATGCCTAAGTTATGTTTACTTATCATTAAAATCCATTATTCTAACAGAAGAAAGTCATTATATATTTAAGAGTGCCTCAAGTATGTGAATAGCATTCCAATTAATTTATATAAATTTTCCTTAAGATTATTAATATCTAATGAAATCATTCGCATGTTTTTATTATGATTACTATTACTTTAGGCTATTTCTATGAAAGCGAGTGCTTGATGTTTCATGGAAAAAGAGCTTGAAATGTATTGGTTCAAGCTAGAAGCTCGTTTGACTAAGTCTATTATTTCTATCATTTACAAGTTTCGAGTATGAATGAAAATTGAGATGTTCATTTTGAAATAGTATGCATGATGACTAGCATCGAATAAATCATGATGTATTTCTTGAAACTTTCATGCTGGGGTCTTATACAATAGCTATCCTATAGAGCTTTAATTATCATATGATTATTTTTCTTGTTTAAAACACGCATGCTTGAAAACATTTTTGAATGGACTGAATACATAACGCTAGTTACTAACAATAGTATTGTTAGTACTTGGTGCGCCATAGTAAAACTAAGCTTGCTTGACATTCGTGAACACAGTACTCATGCTTAATATTCGTCTGCTTTGTTTCCACGCTTGTTAAATGTACCTGCGCTTGTTTTGTGACCTTGTGCTATGCTTGCTACGTTATTTACCCCGTGGACTGTGTGTCCACATTTGTATTCATGGCCTTACATTGTGCTTAGTTAGTTACCCCCATGAACTGTATGTCCAAGCTTGTTATTACATTCTGTTGAGGTCCTACAAAAATGATGAGTTGTTTAGTACATGTTTGGAATTATTCCATTAATAATCTTTTATGTAGTTTCATTTATAGTTATGTTTATGATTGTATACAATAAAAGTTGAAATTTACTCCCTTGTTATCATTCAAAGTTAAATCTATTTAAATTTTTTCTTTTGAATTTCTTTGCATTGTGTAAATGGGACATTATTCACTGAAAAATATTTTTGGCAGTAGTTTGTGTAGCTATATCTTTGTCTCCTACTATCTACGAGGGGCTATTTCTATATGGAAGTTCCGGTTGTATTCATCAATCACTATTCAGATATAAAATTTAATCCATGTGCTATATTTTGAGAATCATTTTCTAAGAGCTCCACGTAATATATAGGCAAGGTCCTTGTATTGGTGTTGTATGTTGTATATCTAATGGTATAGAGTAGAGCTCCAAGATTGCGTTAATATTTTATTGAAATTTTTACAATATATGTGTGTGTATGAATGTAAATACTTATATGTAGATACATATATATAGATATATATTGTAATATGAAACATAGTTTTAGCCTTTGCATTATTGTTGTAAATACATCTACTTATAAGTATAAGAAATTTTATATATTATAGGCTTATGGAATATGAGTTTTCTCATATTCTGGGCCTGTCATTCCCTAAATTTTTGGGGTGTGACAGCACTCTTGTTTTACTAAGCAGTCTTCACTCTTCATTTTTGGTTCCATTATTTGAGTACAATAATTAAATAAATTAATTCTAAATCTAATGGATAAATATCCTTATGTAATATTCCTAATAAATAACCCTAAATATTATAACTACCTATTCTCATGTATCCCATCATGAAGTCAGACGTCACCGTGGTCTACATTCAGAGGTACGTGTTCTTGATGTGGTGATCGCTTTGAGTCTCGTTTTCATATTCTCAGAGATTGCAAGGATTCCAGGGATTTTCTACTTAGTGTCATAGTTCCTTCCTCTCGTTGTAAATTCTTTGGCCTCCATCTGAAAGATTGGTTGTCTTTGAATATTATAAGCCACGATATTTTTTTCTGGGGAGGATTGGGGTGCCTCTTTTGCAACTCTTTGTTGGCTTTTATGGCAATGGCGGAAAAATAGAATTTTTGAAGGCAAGTTTGACTCTAATGTGTCCTTGTTATGGAGGTCTGGGGTAAAATTGAATGGTTCCTCATTGAGAGTTGTTGAAGCCAAGTAGTCCCCCTATTCCATGATGGTTTAAACTTAATATCGATGGAGCCTTTTCAAATCGAAATGGTGGGGGTTGTGGTGGCATGATACATGATAGTTCAAGCTATTTCATTGAGGGTTTTATGTTCAAACCCGAAGCCATTAAGACCCTTGTTGCAGAGTTGTTGGCATTAGTGTTTGGATTGAAGCTTGCTTGGAGTAAGGGAGTGGGTTAAGTAATTGTAAAGACTGGAGCTTCAGAGGTGCTAAAACTCATGAAGTTAGGTTATTCGGATCTCCATCGAGATTCTGCCTTGATTTAGGAAGATAAATTTTGGTCAAATCGACCTTAAGAGATTAAGTTCAAGTATATTAGGGGTGTTCAAAGATGTCTCGTCCAGGTCGTTTTGGGATGGAACGGGACAAAGTAGTGCTTCGGCACAGGACGGGACTTGGGATGGGGTCGTCCCGTCCCTATATGATTTTTTTTTTGAAAAAAAAGGCAAGAATGCCAGCTAACCTACCCGATCTTCATGTACAAAAAAAAAACCAAAACCCCACCCCAGCCCAAGCCCATGAGTCATTTAGTTAGACCATCAACCCCTCTCTCACATCTCACGCCCTCTACTTCTCTCTCAGTCTTGCATCTCTCATCTCTCTTCACTTCTCTCTAAGAGTCTCAACCTCTCCTCCTGCCTCTCTCCTCTTGTCCCTCTCAGTCTCACCTCCACTTCCATTTCCCTTTGTCCTCTCTCTCGGTCGCCAGCCTGTCACGCTCCCAACGCCTCCACCTTTGCTTCCCGCCATTGCTCCCTCAGCTTTGGGTTCATGCCATTAAATTTGTGAGGCTTGTGCTTATGGGGAAGTGTCTCTATCGATTTGTGACGCTTGTGGTTCATATTTGATGGCAGCTTCAGCGGCGACGGCTTGGATGCGTGATGGGTTTGGGAAGCAAAGAGGAAATTTCAGCTTTGGCGACAGTGGCTTAAACACTCATTGCACCGATTTCTCATTCAGACACCATGGTAAGATAGGTGCTTGTTAGAAGAGTCTATGATTCTCCTTTTTTTGGACTGAATATGCTTCTCTTTGCTCTACTTTTACTTGCTTTGAGATTGAGTTTTCTAGGTCTGACCGTCTGAGAATCAAAAATTGGGGCATAATTTCTTGAATTTGAAATTTTATTAGTAATTTGCAAAAAAAATTGGGACAATCCCGTCCCAATTGGGATAATATCTGGACAGGACCGGACACAAGACGGAAAGTCTGTCTCAAACCCCTTTTCTCAGGACAGGACAGGACGGGGTCGCCCCAGTCCTATCCCGTCCCGTAAACACCCCTAAAATATATTCCAAGAAATGCAGATTCAATGGCTGATTACTTGGCTAAGCGGGCAATTACAATTGTGTTGGGCTATCACCCTATCATCTAACCCCCAGCAGAGCTTTTAGATTTGATTCTGTTGGACTATAGTTCTACTTCTGAGACTGGTTGATTTGCCAGTGATTTCTTTTATGTATAAAAAAAAGATAGCTGCATTATTAGTTAAAATAAGTTGCACATGGTCTTTATATACATTCTAAAGGATTTTTCTACCATTTTGAATCTTTTTTTTTTACTTTAAAATTGTACGATAAACAAGAGTAAATTTAAAAGAGAAAATTAGATTAAAGGACGTAGTGAAAATGATATTTGTTAAAATGGAACATAAAAACTGAAAGTATTTAGAATGAACAAATTTTTCCGTTTGGTCCTGATTTAACCTTTTCCTAATCGCCTTGGGGGTTAAATGCAAAATATTTATATAACCAAGGATTGCACTATAATGGTGTGATCCCGGATCATCTCTCAAGGAGCCTAATGACTAACCTAGGAAACTAAATGTCATGCAAATGAAGTATAAAAAGGGGTTTTGCTGGGTTTTAATATGAAATATGCAAAATGAGCCTAACTACAATATTTTTTTATCTTTTCTTTAATGAGGTGGAATGGTTTGATGGGTGAAGTGAAAATTATGGGATGGATTTCTTGAGTCTAGGTGAGGTGACAAACAAAGGTTCAAATCATTTGGGGGTTTAATTCATCAAGTCTAGTTAGAGAAATCCCCAAGCAACCACTAGGGGTCTACTAGCCCTAATCAATGACTAATTTAGCAACCACTTTCATAGCCATTACTTAGGGTTAGTGTTAAAGTCCACTTGATGCGTGAAATACTTTGAGTCAAAACACTTGTGGCTCTCATAAAAATGCAATCACAATAATTATGAATGGAAGCAATAAATTAAGTCCACTAGCAACCACTAAAATGAAATTAACTTCATACAACCACAATGTAGATAAGAATTCATAACTCAAGTGTTCAAAGCCCAAATAAACACATATAGTTCATACACATACATATCCAAAATCTCAATCCAATACATAAATCCAAACATCTTCCAAGAGAGGTTCAAATAAACATAGAAGAAATCCTAAATACATATGTTAGAACAAAGAAAAACTCCCCTAATGAAGACCCATGCTTGAGACACCATCAACCCATCCTCAAGAGATGAAGAGCTCCTCAATCCAACATAGAAACTCCAAGAGGAACCCCAAGTAGAAGCCCCATCCGAAAATCCATGGAAGAAGAGGGTGGAAGAAGGTGGAAGATGAAGATGGAGGTGGAAATGAGTGGGGAATGAAGGAGTGGAAGGAAACCCTAGGAGAGGGGCTGTGTTTCGTGCCTGAGGGAGCTTGCCTTCGATTTTCGTGTGTTTGGAACTATTTATAATCCCCCTAAAGCCATAAAATCGCGTCAGATTTCGCAGATACTGGGTACTTCGCCGTGGGCTCGCCACGGCGAGCTACCACTCATTCTGGAACTTGCTGGGGAGTTCGCCGTGAGTTCGCCGCGGCGAGACCCACGGCGAGCTCACGTTGCTTCTGCCTCCCTGGACTTTCTCGCCGCCAGTTCGCCGCGGCGAAGAGACATTGATTCTGTTTCTCTCTTCGCTTCCTTCTTCTTCTGCTCCGTCTCGACTTCTTCGCTGCAACTTGGCTCCTAAATTTGGGCATGCTTCTTCTATGATCTACAAGTAAAATCAAGCCAGAGGTAGCATCAAATGTTCTTGAAAATAGGTCAACAATAATTTATGCTAATTATGCCCAAATTGCCCTTGACTAGAATAACTTCCAACAAAGTGTGCAAAAGTCCGAAATTACCCTAATTAGGTGCAATTACCCCAAGAACACGCAATAATCTACTGATTTTATCGATGAAAAGTATATAAAAATATGGTGCAATCAGGTCCCATTTTCTTTTTCTTATTTGTTGTCTCAGAAAACAGATAGCAATATAATCAGCTAACACAACAAATAGCAATCACTTATTAGGCACGATTCTTTTGGCAAATTTAATAAATTCTTCCACCCCCATTTGATACTCTTTAGTGGTTCTCAATGCATGCATCCAACTACGATCCATTCTATTAAACATATGCCATATGTCCAACAAATTAGTCAAAACCTTGTGAAGAAATGGGCATGCCATACACTTAACTTCACTTCATGCAAATTTTTTAAAAAATTTAGTAGAGTTTCCCCTTGTAAGTGTGATATCCAAAAATTACATTTACAATCTAAGATAATCAAAAATGAAACTAGAAATCCCAATGAAATCACATATTAATTCAGGGGAATAGAACAAACCAACGATCAGATCAATGGCTTACAGAAAGCTTTAACAGAGTAACAAGCCACGGCACAAAAATCACCACCAAACACAAACAAGCCAAGTAAAATTAGAGAAACACAAGTTGTCAATGGAAATTATCATAGTAGTCACAAGAATATAAGAGCATAGTCATATTCCTTATTGTTCAATAGAAGAGATAAAATCAATAACATACCTCTAGGTGGCTTAGCAAGACAAAGATTACCCCTATGGTGATATGGGTTAGAAGAATCGATTTCTGATTTGGAACAGTTACCTGTATATATTGGAAAAGTTTAAAAATAAAATCTCCAACAAGATTCAACAGAAGAGCTAAATGGTTTTGATACTCCTCTCTACACTTCACTTGACACAACCAATAATCAACAAACCAAAGAATTAGACTTCAAAATAATACATTTAAAACCATACATGCAAAACCACGGAATCAATGTTTAAGAAGAATAAGGTAGTGAACACTTAGAAATATTAAATCAATTACTTCCATATTTCAAAAAACTAATAATTAGAAACATGACCTCATTTCTTTACAAAACCATTGATCAAGACTAATTTTTCAAGCATAATTCACAAAACACAAATCGAACACTAAATTTCCACTAATCAAAATGCACATCATTTCTCAAACTTAAGCCTATTACTTTTTAATCCAAATTTAGTTACCAATAAAAATGTCTTTTGAATAAATCTCTTAGCACATTAACCTCCATATTTGTTTTAACTCAATAAAACCTTGAGCACCCAAAGTTCTAGACAAAATCAAATTAGCCATTCTTTTAATTACCTTTTTAGCCTAAGAACATAAGCCATACCATTCTCTTACTAGTCCTTAATTATTTAATCAATGATTTACACTTCAATAATTAACATTTAAACATCATCAACTCTTATCAATATATTGCAGCATAATCACCAAAATAATGTATATAGAAACATATCAATCAAAAAGCATTTTTAAACACCATTATACACTTGTACTATTTGTTTTCCCCTTTGTTAGATTAAACCCAGAAAATCACAACTAGCAATTCAAAGAATTGCACGAACATCAACAAGAAATGAAAACTAAACAAATTAGAGACGAACTGGGCACTAATGAAAAAAAATTAAACAAATTAACAACAAATTAACAAATTAATTAGACGAACTGGGCAGCATTCCAAAATCAGAGACCATGTGGCAGCATTCCAAAATCAACAAGAAATCAGAGACAAACTGGACAATAATCAACTAAACAAATTAATCAAAACAGAGCAATCAAACCTAGAAATAAACACAACAAAATGAAAACGAAAATGCAGGGGAAAATGAGTTCACAGAAATTTCAACATGCAAGGAAACCAACACCCACCAGAACCCAGAAAATGAAAATGCAGGGGAAAAGAAAACCAAGAACACAGAAACGAAAATGCAAGGGGGGTGACAGGATTTGGACAAAAATGGCGAAGATTTCGCACTTGATTGCAGAGAGCTGAGAGCTTCTTCTTCAACCGAAGCTGAGGGAGAGATCTGAGAGCTTCAATGGCGAAGCTGAGGGGGACAGCTGAGAGCTTCAATGGCAAAGCTGAGGGAGAGAGCTGAGGGGTGAGGCTGAAAAGATGAGGTTTTTCATATTTTTTGGGTGGTGAAGCTGAGAGCGCCGGCGGGTAATGAAATTTTTGGGGGTGGGGGTGTGGTGAGGGAAGCTGAAGGTTTTATTTAAATTTTTTATTAATATCAACGTCACATATAAGCTGATATGTGACGTCGTTAGAAACGACATCACATATCAGCTTATATGTGACATTGTTTCCCTCAAAACGACGTCACATATTAAAATATGTGACTTCGTTTTGAGGGAAACAACGTCGCATATTAGAATATATGTGACGTGGTTTCTAAATAAACCACGTCACATAAATAAACCATGTCACATATATTCTAATATGTGACATCGTTTCTAACGACGTCACATATTAAAAATTTGTGTGACTTGGTTTCTTCCTCAAACATAAATTTACTTACATAAATTCCACCAGGCTTTTTTCAATGTCTCTTTTTTTATTAACGGACGTTAATTAGGGACGTGAAAAGGCCTTTCTATAGTAGTGTATTGTTATTAGTGGTGGGTAGAGTTCTATGAAATGCTTTTATAAGAATAAACATTAACGTTATTGCTCAGGTTATGATTTATTATGCATTACTAATTATGAAATAAACTGCCTTTAAACTACTGATTCACATAGGAGCTTTGCGAATGTGAGGTTGTTGATATAGGTAGGATTTTGGAAGATCGGGAATGTCTGCAGATCTATTATACCACCGAAGATGAGACTTTGGTTTTGCTATATATTTATGTATATTATAACGATATGTTTGTATATATGTGTGTATGTATAGGCAAAACAAGCAATAAGCTTGTTTGGAAATTATATAAACTGATCTGTAAAGGTATAAATATTTTGGGTATTAGAATGGTAAAATCCCATACATAGATATTAGTTATAGTGTAAAGGGGTTTTAGCTCCCCAAGCACTATCATTAAGGGCTAAATACCGTAAGGAATTGTGAGTTGTTTTAGTTGCTTTATAAACCACTTTACTTTATAAAAATTTTAAGTTGTACCAATTGGTCCAAGAAGCCCATTCCTAAAACAACAAAGAAGAAGAAGAAGAAGAAGAAGAAGAAGAAGAAGTGATTTACTATGTTGAAAGAAAGATTTTTTTTTAATTTATCCATATTTTTGAGCTTTTGATATTTGAAAATGGCAGGAAATACACAAAAAGGGGTGAATTGTGTATCTTAAAAATTTGAATGATCTAAAACTACAAGGGATTTATACTGGTTCAATCCTAACTCTGACCTACATCCAGTTCTCCAACTTTTTTTGGGTTTCACTAGTGAATCAGGATTACAACAGGTTCCTGAATACCTTTACACTAGAGAATTTTCTCAGTAAGACCTCAATATCTCACTAAATTCTCTCCCCCTTACAATTTGTAAGATTACAACCCTTTTCTCTAGGATTCCAGTATCCCAAGGAAATCTCACAGTGAAAGTGTTTACAGAATTACAAGCTTGCGCACTTAACTGAGCTGATAGAATTACAGTTTGAAGAACAACTGAGAGAACTCAAACTTGAATTGATTGATGATGATTATACCCATTAGTTGCTGAGTCTCTGGTATAGCCGTTGTGAGGTTTTTAGAGAAAGATGAAGGTCTGGAGGTTGATGATGATTCTGAGTTGTATTTAATGCTCCAGAGTAGGTTTTGAGTTGCATTCTCTCTCTCTCTCTTCCATTGTTTGTTCGATGAAGTATGGTGGTCGCAAAGTTAGGTACAAGTGTGTAACCACTCTCTATCTATGTTTCTGTGTGTCCAACGTAAACTACCTAAAATAGCCATAAGTACAACTTCCAAATATAAAGTTAGTTAAACATGGGAAGAGAAATAAATTTGAAATTTTAATATTCCAATCGATGGCCACGTATGCCAATCGATTGCTCCCTGTGGTTCTCAATCGATTGCCTTCATATTGGTTCAAATTACTACTTGCAGCACTTGATTGATATGTCAGTTATCGAATAAAACATAAGGGTACCAATCGATTGCCAGGTTTCCCAATCGATTGCTTCATGTCAATCAATTATCCAAGAGCCAATCGATTGCTTTTTCTTTGGTTTGATCTTAAGTTCCAATCGATTGCTCATGTCAATCTATTGCCATTTCTACCTATCGATTGCCTATCTGAATGATCACTCAGAAACAGGAGCAAACAATCTATTGATCTTTCTTTCTATTGATTGGGACTCGCCAATCAATAAGCAATAGATATGCCATCAATTACTGCAGCTCAACTTCCATCAATTGATGCTTTGAGCCATGATTGCTTAACTTAGATTTTAAGAAACTGGTTTTCAAAATATTTTTCTAAGTTAAGATGTCATCATAATCTAGAATTCAATATTCTCTCTCTTTTTGATGATGACAAAACATACTTAGCTATATATGAATAAGGATTCTTTTGAAAATTTAAGAGATCATGAGATGAGTATTTTCATAGAATAACATCATATACATTTTAGATGCTCATGAAGTCAAATATGAACCAGATATATATAACTCATGATATTATAGCATTATGCAGATAAGATAAGTACTTGTTATAGCAGGTGAAAACAAAAATATAAGTACATCAAAAATAAAGATTATCAGTTCAGATTTTAAAGTAAGAGATGAAAGCAGATGTATGATAGATGCAAGTTAGGAAGCTTTTTTTGGTTTAATCTGAGTCAGAACCACTCGAGCCCTTACCATACTTTGACTTCATATCATAGTCTCTAGACTCAGAGCTATATCGTCCAGAATCAGTTGATGCCACTTCTCCTTGAATTTCTGGTTCAGGCTCAGCTTTCTTTTTTTAGCTAGAGCTTTCTTCTTTTTAGGAGATGGAGGCTTGGTCTGAACAAGAATCCTCTCAAAGTAGCTATGTTGCTTCTACTTCTTCTTTGGAGGAGGCTTAGATGATTTTGCCTTAGGGCAGCCTTCCTCTTAGATCTAGCCTTAGGAGCAGGCTTAGGTTCCTCAATTATTATTCCATTAGCAGCCTTGGAACCTCTTCTTGTTGTCATTTTTTCTGGAGGCTTAGGAGCAGTCTTCTTGACTCTTTTCCCTTTGACAATAGACTGAACCTATGGCCCTTCTTCTTCTTCACCAAATTCCAAAAATTGAGAGGTAATCTGAATACGATCCTTTTCATCAAGCTTGGCTGGACTCTTGTAAGCCACATGATTCTGGACTCCCTAACTTGGAATCACAGCCTTAGGCAGAGTTGATTGTTCATCTTTAGCCTTAGCCTCAGCCTTCGCTTTGGCAACCTCTTTAGCTTCTCCTTCTTGTTGTCTCTTGGTCATTCTTTCAACAAGTTATCCCACTTGTCAATGAAGATAAGGCCAAACGTCTACTGATACAGGTTGTGGCTCCTGGTATACTACCACAGCCATGCTTAGATCCTCCTATTGTTCTTCTAACACCACATTTTCATCTATAAGAGGAATGTTTGAGGGTGTAGGCTCCCCTCATGAGTCACATCTTCAACCAGGACTTGCTCTTCCATGCTCTGTTTGATTCCTTCTGCTAGCTCATGAATTTGTGGAAGAATTTGGCTTAAAGTGGCATCAGGAGAGGCCTCTTCTGGAACTTGAGTGACTTGAGGCTTAGTTGCAGATAGAGCTCGCACATCTTCTTTTGAAATATCTGTAACAGGCTTCTGAATCACCTCAGAAACAATAGATGACAAGATGGCAGCAGCTTTAATGGCCTTCTCTTGGACAATACTACTACTCTCCCCTTTTTTGTCATCATCAAAAAGGGCTCTATGGACCAGGGAAAAGGGCTTTGAGGTGGTTGAGGTGTGAAGGGAAGAAATAGGTTCAGAGGGAACAAGTGAAGGAAGATTGGGAGAAGTGATGGGGGCTTTGTAATTCTTGTGGGCATAGGTGTGAGAGGGATGTTTTGTGTAAAGAGGAGTGGTAAGAGAGATTGGTTGCCTACTTTGAGTGGGTTGAGGGGTAACAGAGGAGGTTATTGAGGTGATTTTGGTAGAGATTTAGGTGGTGAAGTTTGAGGTGAGGTGTGAGGGGAAGAGTCTTTAGCTGCTGGAGGTGTGGTTTGTGTTTGGGGATCTGGGGTTGGTGAAATGGGAGAGGCCTGTGTTTAGGGTATGGAAGGTGTATCAAGGTGGAGGGAGAGTAATAAGGGGAGGAATCTCCTAAGTGAGCCTCTTTTGTTTGATTGAAGGGGCCTTCCAAATCTGATTTCTTGAGTCTTTGAGCAGTAGCCTCTCTCTCAGATGGGTGTACAAACCCTAACATATTCTCCACATTGTGAATCCTTGTCTCTAAATGCTTGATAATGTCCACCATTGCATCATAACCTTGGTAGCCATAGAGGCCACTTTCTTTGACTGTTGGTACCAGAGATGAATTTAATTCTGCTACCAGCCTCTTCAGCAATCTATCCTCCATGGCTTGGTTCGCCAGAGATAGTTCTTTCATCAGACCAGGAATAACAGTCTGCTGCAATCTTTTTGTCACCTTGGCTACCACTTGTTCTACCATAACTTCTAAGAACAAGATTTTTATAGCAGACCCAAAAATGGAAGGTGCAGAGGTTGTAGGAGCTGAGGATTGGGCTTCATCCTGCCCAGCACTCTTGGTTCCTTCTCCTACTACCCCTATGCTTTTGGCCTTCTTGGGAGCAGGTGTTGGTTCTGTAATGTTGCTAGGGATCTCCATCTTTATCTTCTTGATGTGAGTACCAGTGAATAGTGATACTTTATGTACATCATTGTCCTCTAGGTACCATATATCATTCTTCTAAAGGATGAATGATATCAATTGAGGAAATGAAAGAGGAGTCTTGATACTTGTGGAATCCTTGACTTAGAGTGCTTTGAATCATCAGGATGGCTTTGCTATTTAGTTCCAGGTGTTCTATGTCGATATTAGTGTATTCTCCTCGTTCCTTCTTTACTAAGACCCCATTTTCTATTTTCATGGGAACTTAGTCTCCATTTTCAATCACCTGCCAGAGTTTGTAGCCATTTGCCTTAATGAAGATCTTCATCTTCATCTTCCAGAAGGCATAATGTTCTCCATTGAAGATAGGTGGTTCTGTGATAGAACTTCCTTCTGGCAGCATGCTCTCATTTATTCCTACCATGGATCTTTTCTTCTTTGATCGTTGGATCACTTATCTGAGAAGCCCAGCTCTGATACCAATTGAAAATGGCAGAAAATACACAAGAGGGGGTGAATCATGTATCTTAAAAATTTGAATGATCTAAAACTAACACAAGGGATTTATACTAGTTCGGTCCTAAATCTGACCTACATCCAATTCTCCAACCTCTGTTGGGTTCCACTAGTGAATCATGATTACAAGTTCTTGAATACCTTTACACTAGAGAATTTTCTCAGTAAGACCTCACTATCTCACTAAATTCTCCCCCCCCCCTTACACTTTGTAAGATTACAATACTTTCCTCTAGGATCACAGTATCCCAAGGAAATCACACAATGAAAGTGTTTATAGAATTACAAGCTTGCTCACTTAATTGAGCTGATAGGATTATAGTTTGAAGAACAACTGAGAGAACTCAGACTTGAATTGATTGCAGTAGGAAATTGGTAGTTGGATATCACTTAATGCTTTATGCCAACCAATTTCAACTTCAACCTTTTATAGTCTTGATAAAATTTACCCGTTAGTTGCCGAGTCTCTGGTTATAGTCGTTGAGAGGTTTTTAGAGAGAGATGAAGGTCCAAAGGTTGATGATGATTCTGAGTTGCATTTAATGCTCTAGAGTAGGTTTTGAGTTGCATTGTCTCTCTCTCTCTTTCTCTTCCTTTGTTTGTTCAGCGAAGTAGGTGGTTGTAACACCCTTCCAAAACCAGCTTTAAATTAATGTATACCCTACCATAGTAATAAAAATTTAATACCCAAATAATAAATTTTACCATGGTAGAAAGTTCAAAGACCAATTATAACTGCTAATCAAATCAATAGACCCTACTATGGTAGAAAAAGAATGGAACCAGTAGAAAACTCTACCATAGTATAAAATTATTAAACTTAAATTCTCAAGAACTAACTATGGTAGAAAAGAATAAAACAACGTATGGAAGGTCTACCATAGTTATAAAAAAAAGACTATATGCTTCAAGACTTTTAATACATTACTATTCCAAATAACACTTTAGAAAGCGGATCAGAGTAGAAAAAGACAAACATTATTAAAGAGGTTTTTATTAAAAAAAACAACCACAATAGGTTATTAAATCAATTACTATCTGAAAGACTCGTAATTTAAAAATAATCCTAGTGTCATGACAATTTAATATAAAGTGGCAAAAATGTGCTCAATAGGCACTACAGAGCCTTTAAGGAGGCCCACTCCTCAAGTGTCTTCCCTTGCTTCCTATTAGATCATTCACCTGGAAAATGTTAATAATAGGATGAGATCAACATCTCAATAACTACTGAAAAATCCTAACATACGCAAGCAAATCACGTATAATTCTAATTTAACCAATTATACACATGTAGTTTTTCGTACAACTCATGGTTTTCAAATACATATTAAATACTCTCAAACATAGGGAAAAAAATAATTTAAATTCTCAACGAGTCATACTCATAAATAAATATAATGTACAATATGCAACTCCTTATATCACTGTCCATCCTTATTCCGTTGACTGGAGCCACAGGCTAACACACATTGTCCAATAGAGAACTAATTCATACAACTGAATTGTCTCAAGCTCACCAATACTTGAGATGTACCCGGCCAAAAATACAGAGCTTAAGTCCAAACTATGGCTCCTCTCCTTAAAGAATCACGCTAAGGAGGTGTCACATGTCCCATAACTCCAATACAATCCTGGCCAAATTAAAGGAAAACATGGAAGGGCCCTGACAAGTGCCATCCACTGTGCATCGAGTGATGGCTTACCACATGGTAAAATAAATATCATACAACTCCTCCACTAAACTTAACCCATCATGGATGCAAATGCAATCATAATCATACCAAAAAAAATTCTCAATCCAAATATAATCAAAACATACTCAATCATGCTTGAAAAAAAAATAAACTTATTTTTTTCATACAAAAAGGATAAAAAGCAAGCATCAATCTACAAGCATATGAAAGAAATTTCCAGAGTTACCTGGTACTCCTTAGCTTAAGATATTATCAAAAAGTTACTCCAAAGCTCTATAAGATTCTACAAGGACCATACACGTAAATAATTATTAATATATGACTCAAAATTCAAACCTGCTATTTACTTTTAGCTTACTCTAAACCTACTCTAAACCTACTCTAAAATCTATTAACTAACATTGAAAAATGATTTATATATATTGGTTAAATGGAAATTATCGTTTTTCTTTTTTTTTTTTGTAAAGATTTGTGGCTGAAGGTGTAAGGAAAGATGTTATTACCTTTTTTTTGTTGGTAACAATGGAGTATTTATCATATGAAAAAGAAAGAAATTTTGAAGTATACCCCAAATCAGAGGCACCCATGATTTCAACGTTCTCTTACACATATAATATATAAGTGTGTTGGTGTATGTGTATATATATATTATTGACGTATATATATACAAAGTAGGGGGAGCGAGTCCCGAAGAGCGCGGAGGATCACGAGTAGGAAAAGGAAAAGGAAGTAGAGCAGAAGTAACACTTCTTTAAAACATAAATAACTATGCAGATGCAGAAGGGGGTGTTCTGTAAGAATCAAAGGGCGTATGAACTGAGGCGGTAGAACCTACCAAGCTAGTTCATTGTAACAGCCTCCTTGGTTCCCAGAAGAGGTAAGGATATGATGCAGAAAGTAATAGGATAACTGGGAAATATAAAGCTTTATTTAATAAAACATGAAACTTACAAAGAAATGAAACAAAGGAAGTAGAAGGAAAGGGAAGGGAAGAGATTCTCAGAACACTCAGAGCTTCTCTCTCTAAGACTCTCTCTTTCTACAATGGCTATTCGGATCTAAAACAAGTTCTGCCCTTCTTTAGGTGTTGAGCATTTCTTATATAGACCCTTGAACAGTGTTTATGACCTGGAAACTGGATACTTGCTTGAACAGTTTTGGTCAGTTTAAGTGCACAGTGTACTACAGTGATACTACAGTATTCAGTGTTTTACATGTGCTTGTTTACAATGTGTCAGAATGTTTCAGTCCTCTCCTAAGTCCACCTCATAATCGTCTTCTTCCTGGGCTTCTGAAGTAGACTGGGAAATGATTTGACTAGGGGAGGGTTGAGCATCTTGTTCCTGGAGTGTCTGGAGCAGTACTGTTAATTGGTTTACAATACTTGTTTTATCCACTGTTGATGATAGAAGAGAAGCGATCCTTGATTTTTGGTGAAGGAATTTGCTTTGTTCTGTCATGCAAAGGAATTGGGGATTTTCTTGAAACCACCTTTCTACTGCATCAGAGTCGACTCTTGGAATTTCGAATTTTGTCCACCATCTGGAGTAAGGGACTCGCTGTAGGACAGGCATGAGGTTTGATGTTTCATTGATCTTCATGCATTCGTATTTCCAGGAGAAAATCCATGAAACAGAGAGTTTAGAACAATAATGAAGATCCAAAGGAAAGGGATCATCACAGTTGAATTTTTGTTTAAATAATTCAAAAGCTTTAACAACCTCAGGTGGAAATATTTCAGGTAAAGGACCAAAAAATTCCCACCAGTGAAAAAACCAATGAGGAAATTGATACTTGTTATCCTTTTTAAAATAGATGAACCAAGTATGAGAAAATCCGGAGTTTTGGTACCAAAAAACATTAGACCAGGCATCAACATAATCCCAATAATTATATACATCGGGAAAATAATTGATTCCAAAGTTTTTTGGTCTGTATAAATCTTGCCCCCATTGAGATGGAGTAAGAATGTTTAAAATTTGGATTCTTGTGAAAGCTAATTCATTGTCATTCTTCCTGTCTGAGGTATGTTTGATCTCGACAGATCCAGAATGAACCAGAATTAGTTCATAGTACTCTCTTGTTTTTGGGATAGCTGAAGGTTTAAAATGCATTCCAGAAGGAAAGATATTTGCAGCTACTTGATTTGGGTTGGGATGGAACCATTCGGGTTCTATCTGAATGATGTTTCATTTCTTTTTGGATTTTTTGAGAAAGGGAGTGCTATCCTTTGTGTTGGATAGCACAGGTGTATGGGTAACAATTACCTTTGAAGAGGATGCAATTGTTACCTGGTTAGGCTGAAGGTTGGATAGATCATATTGTTGTTTAGTTATGATCTCTTGGGGTATGAGAGGTTGTTTATCTTTAGTGAGAGGTTGTTTATCTTTAGTGAGAGGTCGTACATTTTTAGTGACTATGTGGCCCCACGTGGTTTGTGGAATCTGTTTTAGGGTGTAGGCCAGAGCATATGAGTCAACTGTTTGTTTAAGAGAGGTTTGGTTTTGGGTTTTTTGGGTTGATGACCCTGAAGGAGTAGATGACTCCTGTTTAAGTTTTTGGGTTGATGACCCAGATGGAGTGGATGACTCCTGTTTAGATTGCTGCAACTGTGGAGATCCTTGAGTTTGGGATCTATGTTGTTGCAGGATTTGTTTAATAAATTCTTCCAGCTCTTGGCTGGAGCAATCTTGGTTTTGGGCATCTTGGAAGATGCTTAATTGTTTATCTTCTGATGGCTCTTTGGCCTTGTCATCTGAGGCTTTTTTCTTTTTGGGCATGTCTGGTTGATTAGGCTTATCTACCCTATAAAAACTCACGAGTAAGAAAATCTGGAAGAGAATTAGAAGTACCTTTAATAAATTCAATATCAAAATCAAAGATACTTAATATTGCTTGCCAGCAGCAAAAACTTGTTTGGATGCAAGATTTTTAACATCTTTTTGCAAAACATCTTTTGCTGATTTACAATCAATATGGACAAGAAATTTTTGATTTAGAAGGTCTGATTGAAATTTGGAAATGCACAAAACAATTGCCAGTATCTCCTTTTTTATGGTGGAATAGTTTTGTTGGGTACTATTCCAATGTTTAGAAGTGAAAGAGACAATTTTTTCGTGATTATCTACTCGTTGTTTAAGGATGCCACCATATCCTATATCAGAGGCATCAGTTTCAACAATTTTGAAAGAAGAAGGGCCAGGAAGGCTAAGACAAGGAAGTTGCTTAACCTGGAGTTTAATTTGCTTGACAATATTGGAATGAACGTCTGTCCATGGAGGAGGGTTTTGTTTAAGACGCTGATGGAGTGGTTTAAGAAAGTTGCTTAAATGGGGGATAAAGTCAGTGACATAATTTAAACATCCTAAAAATCTTTGAAGTTGTGTTTTCTCAAGGATTTGGTTAGGAAACTTGTCAGCAAATTGAATGGCTCTGTCTATGGGTGTGATGGACCCCTGGTAGATCCAATGCCCAAGAAACCTGATCTTAGTTTGGAAAATAGAAATTTTCGGTTTAGAAACTACCAATCCGTTTGTTTTTACAACCTTCATAAAACAATTTATATGTTTAAAATGTTGATCAATTAAATGAGAATAGATCAATACATCATCAATATAAACAATGATGAACTGGCTATAGTCATTAAAAATCTCATTCATAATTCTCTGGAATTCAGAAGGTGCATTTTTCAACCCAAAAGGCATAACATTCCACTCATACTGTCCAAACGGGACGGTGAAAGCAGTTTTATACCTATCTTTTTGAGAGATTTGGATTTGCCAAAATCCAGATTTCATGTCAAATTTTGAAAAGATTTTTGCAGAATATAATCGTTTTAACAGATCAGATTTATTAGGAATTGGGTATCTAATCCATCTTAACGCATCATTCAAAGGTTTATAATTTATAACAAGTCTTAGGGCTCCCCGTTCTAGTTCAGCATTTTTATTAACATAGAAAGCAGCACAAGGCCATGGACTTCTAGATTTACTAATTAATTTTTTATTTAAAAGTTCTTGAATGTCTTTTTTACAAGTTTCAAGAAGCTCAGAAGTCATTTGGATAGGTCTGGATTTTGTTGGGATTTGAGTTTCCAAGAAATTTGTTTCATAGGGCAAATCAATAACATGTTTTTTACTATTCCAGAAAGCATTAGGTAGATCCGAAAAAATAGTTTTGTGGATTTTATCTAAGTAGTCTTGAATTCGTTGTTTAACTTGTGGCTTAGCTGTGTTTCAATTTGTTTAAAAGAGATGTCTTCTCTTAAAAAGTTTATTTGCTGTTGTTTTGAAGAAAGAAGATTTAATTCTTTTATTCGAGGTTTTTGTGTAAAAGGGAATGTAATTGTTTTCCCTAAGTGCTCAAAAGATATGCCATCCTGACTAGTTAGATATGGGAATATGGAACCAGCAAAGGGTTGTCCCAATATGATTTGATTCCCCATATTTTTAACTAATATGAATGGTTGTTGAACACGAAATCCGTTATTTTCAATAACAACATTTGTAATTTTATATTTAACATCTAGGGGTGTTTGGGCTACGCCACTAAATCTCTCAGTTGTTTTTTCATAATATTTGGTAGGGACAATGCCTTCATTAAAACAATTAGAAGCTGCTCCTGTATCAAACAAAACAGGTTGTTCGAGGATGAGTTCATCATTGATAACGATTTTAGCAAGGATATGAAATTTTGGGATTAACACTTTAGAAATTAAGTTAATAAATGTTTCATCATGGTTATCAGTTTCATGCCCTGAAAGAGCTTGTTGTTCATTTGTTTTTTGGGATTCAAGTTGGATATCTTGAATTTGGGATATTGCAGTTGCATGTGTTTCTTGTTGAAGTTTAATGTAAGAGACCTCAGCCTTGAGATTATGTAGCTCATGCTGGAGATCTTGTATGGTTGCAGGTTTAACAGAATGTTTGAACCGGTTTATGGTTTTTGTTAAATCATATTTATTCGAAATTAAGGATGATTTATTTTTCAAAGAACTTGGGTTTTCATTGAGAAGTTCTTTAAATTTAAAAAAGTATTCGCTCTTTTCATTATCAGGAAGTTTAGTGATAATGTCAAGGAGTAAATCTTGTTCTTTAGTAATGACATTAATAGAAGAAGAGGATGATTCTTCAATGTCATCGTCTTGGATATTGTTTAGGTCCTCTGAAGAACTTTTGGTGTCATATGTCTCAGTACAAGATTATTAATTTGATCAAGGATTGGTTGGTCAATATTCCTAATCTTTTTAAGTTTTCGAGTTAAACAACAGTATTTTGAAATGTGCCCTTGTTTACCACATTTAAAACATTTTATTTCAGTTTGAGAAGGATTATTTTTGGGTTTAGATCTAGACTCTTTGTGTGGCCACTTAGGGGTTGTGTTTGGTTTATACTTGTGGTAGGTTGTTTTGTCATCTCTGAACTGTTTTGGTTTAGATGGCTTAGATTTTTTACAGGCAGGAAAGCCGAACTGTTCACAGAACGTGCCCAGCTCTTTACTCCTTGTAGCTTTTTCTTTGGCAAGTTGTTTTTGAATTTTGTTATCCTGACAAATCTTAAGAGCAGTCTTTTGGACATAAGAAATCAATTGTCCATAGCTTAAGTATTCATAAGGGATGTTGCCATCATGTTGGTTTCGGAGTTTTTCTTTAACTTTATCACCCAAAGATTTAGGTAATCCAGCTAAGAATTTTTCTTTCCAAAATGGTTTATTGGCATCATCTCTTGTAAGTACTCTTTGTAAAAAGTTATCTCTATACCAACGAAAATCGGATAGAGTTCTGCATTTAAGATTTGAGAGGAGTTCTGCTGATCTGCCTTTCCAAATAGATGGATCTCCTATAAAATGTTTCATAATTGTAAAAATCAAAGTGTTTACAGAATCAGGAATAGAACATCCATTAGATGTTATGGGTGTTCCATCCGCTTCAGTTTTGACAGAGGTAAATATGGCAAGTTTGTCCTCAGAGGAGAGATAATTATCCCACCAGCCTTTTAGTTGTCCGGAAAATCCGGCCACTAATAGGTTAGTAATGGATTCATCTGAGGCATTATTTTGGGTTTGGTATGCCGTACTTACCATTGTCATTTGCTGAAGAATTTGAAATATATTTGTTTCACTTTGACCATCTATGTTCCATTTATAAATATGATCAGCACTGAATGATTTAAAATTCTGATTTAATCGTTCTTCTAATAAAATATTAGGAGGCGAAGCTCGGGAATAATAAAGTTTAGAAGGTTTTTTCCAATTTTGATTATTGATTTGAAGTGGGGTTGATTCTGAGAGTTTAGATTCTATGTCAGAGTCTTTTTCAATATTCATGACATTTTTTGAGGATGAGGATGTTTGAGTTTAAGGTGTATCGGGGACAACGGTGGACTGGAGTTGGCTAATCTTATACTCAACTTGTTTTAATAAATCAGCTCTGTTATTTAAGAATTCTGACTTAATCTTTGAGTTAAGTTGGAATGGTTTAAAGAGTGGGGCCTCTAGTTTAGGGACTAGTGATTTACTAGTGTCAAGTAGAGGAGCTGTTTTTTGGATCACATATTCCCCTAAAGTTTGGAGATATTGATTAGTATAATTATTTTGTTCTAAGATATTTTTAATATCTACCCGGTCAATTGGGTTTTTTAAATTTTTATATTTGAAGGGTGCAGCAAGTATAGGGTTATTTTGGTCATCGATTAATTGGGGAATTTGTACTGTTTTGGGAGGAGGAAATTTAGAGGAAATTGTTGAGCCATCTGGGGTTTTCCATTCCCTTTTGGTCATGTTTATCTTGTTTGTAAAAGGATATTTTATGTTACTGGTTTAGGCGTAAGCACTAAACCAGTCGAAGAATGGAATATTTTCTTGGATGTTTTCAAGAAAGCTGTAAAATTTATTTTGGATATTTTGTCTGTTGGATCCTTTAAAGTTTTGGAAAAACCATTTTCTCTGAAGTTGGTTATCGGCAGAATAAAATTCTTCTCTAAGGGTTTGTTTATCAATAGAGAACTGTTTTTCTAAAACATTGATGGGTTGGAAGTTTTCTCCTTCGTTGAGAGGCACATTTTCATAAGGTTCTCCTGCATTCATTGATGAATAGGTTGGAGATTGTGGTGGTAGTGAGTCTTCAGCTCTTTCATAACTAGTTTGAGGAATGTTTGACGAATTATTGACTCCCTGGATTAGGACATTTGTTTGAGGAGGAATGTTTCTGGGAGTTGTTGAAGGAGGTGCTGGCATATAAATGACAGACGGAGGTTTAGAAAACGAACAAGAATGCCTTGCTGGTTCTATATTGGATCTACAGTCTTTGTATAAGGAAGCATATCTAACACTGAAAGAGCAAGACCTTCTAGGTCTTTCAAATGATAATTTAACAGTCCCATCAGTTGTTTGGGTGACTTTGCTTACTTGACTTATTGGACAAGGAGTAGGTTTTGAAGCTTTTTCTAAAGTCCAATCATCAGGTAACTCAACGTCATTCCACATAATAGTTTTGGGGATTGTTAAATTAACATGAGTTTGGTCTGTCAAGAAGATAATAGTTTGGCCATTATCCGGTGGCACTTAGGCTAAAGAGTTAGATGAGTTTGAGACCTTATAATGCACCCGATATGTTAAGGTAGCAGGTATAGATCCTTGTTTCATGTTTAAACCATGGAATTTAAGTTTTAGTTTTAACACTTCACAGACTTGTTCGTCTTTTAATTCTACCATCCTATCTGGATAGCAGTTAAAATAGACTGGACCATTGTGAAGACCAATTTGAGCTACCGCCAGCAGTGAATCTGAAAAGTCATTATGCCTATTATCTAGTAGACACACGAGGGCTGAGACGTTTAAACCTTTTCGAATTAGGGGTTTAATGGCCACTTGTACACTTCCCACGTGTAAAAAGTTCCATTTTTTCTTATGTCGTTCAATGGATTTTTGAGAAAGGAGATAAAAATCATGTTTATCAGGGTGGACAGAGACGGACTCTTCAACAGTTCTAACTATATGGTCAAAAGTAGAAAACCAGCTTTTATCTTGTTGTTTATAGAGTGTATTTAAAGCTATTGGGGGTAACACCCAATCATCAATATGTTGGTTTAAGCTTTGAAAAGAAATTTCTTCTTTAAAAATATGTTTAGAAGTTCTTGAGGAGGTTTCTTCGTTATTTGAGGTGTCTATGGGAATAGAAGAAGAACTACTACAACCATGACGAGAAGAAAACGAGCGAAATAAAAAGGACATGGTGAAAAGAGGAAAGCATAAAGAAAGCAGGATATAAGAATGATCAGTAGAAAGTAAGCAAGAGAAGGAAAGCAAGGAGTAAAAAGTCATTGACGTATATATATACACACTGCAAGACTGTTTGTGTGTGTATAATTTTACTCAACTTAGAAGTACACTGCACTCACATCAAGAAAACACTAAGAAAAAGGAATAAAATAATATTTGTTGATATAAAGGCATGCACTAGAGCTTGAAAATACACACGCACGAGTAAACTCTGTAAGCATGAGGTAGAGAATAGGGGGGAAAATGAAAAGACCGCTGAACTAGATAAAAGACAAGGCTAAGTAGTAACGAAAATAACAAAGTGAAGAAATATAATCATGGTAAGACAATCCACAGTAGAAATTGGAATAGCGGGTGACGGCAAGAAAAGAATTGAAGCAGATGGGATTATGGGTAAAATACCTGACTGCAATTTTTTTTCCTCCCAACACATACGGCACTGTACTGGAGAATAGCAACGGGATTAAGGAGAAAAGGAAAACTTATATAAAGGAGAGGGTCTAGGGTTTTCATTGGGCTTTTATTATTGGGCGTATTTTTTTTTTTAGATTTATATCCTATGTAATAAATTTTGGTAAAAATGACTTTAAAAGTCTGCAATATACTAAAATTTGATTCACTATACGTTACACCTGTTAATTTTATGAATTAGTCTCAAACTTCTTTTTCTTTTTTTTTTTTTTTTTGAATTAATTATCTAATAACCATGATATTATTTATTATTAATTAATTAATTAATACCTAAATAACTCAATTACATATATGCCTAATCCAAATAATAACACTTATTGTTTTTCCGTTCTAATATTAGTTAGTCTATCCTTTATTCTTATTTAATGTGGTTGTCTATAACATTTAATTTCTTATTATTTTTTTTCATAAACCATGATATGTTCTTTATGAATATATACATTACAATTAACTTTAAGTCCTAAAAAAATTTAGGATGTTACAATGGTCGCAGAGTCAGGTACAAGTAAGTAACGGCTCTCTGTTTATGTTTATGTGTGTTCAACGTAAACTGCCTAAAATAGCCACAAGTACAACTTCCAGATATAAAGTTAGTTAAACATGGGAAGATAAATGAATTTGAAATTTTGATATTCCAATCGATGGCCAGGTATGCCAATCGATTGCTGCATGTGGTTCGCAATCGATTGCCTTCATATTGGTTCAGATTGCTACCTGTAGCACTCGATAGATATGTCAGTTATCAAATAAAACATAAGGGTACCAATCGATTGCCAGGTTTCCCAATCGATTGCTTCATGTCAATCGATTATCCAAGAGCCAATCGATTGCTTTTTCTTTGGTTTGATCTTAAGTTCCAATCGATGCTCATCGAGTGTTCTTGTCCATATATTGCCATTTCTACCTATCGATTGCCTATCTGAATTATTACTTAGAAACAGGAGCAAACAATTGATTGATCTTTCTTTCTATCGATTGGGACTCGCCAATCGATATGCCATTGATTGTTGCAGCTCAACTTCAATCAATTAACACTTTGAGCCATCGATTGCTTAACTTGGATTTTAAGAAATTGGTTTTCAAAATATTTTTCTAAGTTAAGATGTCATGATCTTATAGGCAAAGTCATGTTTGGTTATTATCAAAATCTAGAGTTCAACATTATTTGGAAAAGTGGTTGTTAATCAATTAAAATGCTATATAATAGTGTTATAAAGTTAAGTGTTACAAGTCTCATATTATCGTTGACTATTTTTTGGTAGTCCTGGTTGTGCCTCAACACATATCCTTGTATTATACTTGTAACCACAAATGCTTTTGGCTCAATTGTCTAATAAAAGAACTACTTTCCCCTTTTCAATTTGCTAACTAAATTTGGTACAAATAGTAGTGAAAATAAAATTTTTACCATTAATATTTATTTAAAAGGATCATAAAAATTGAAATTATTTTGAAAAGCCAACTATGAAAATAAAACTTTTAAATATTCAGCTTATCCCTAACTAAATCCCTACATTACCTCTTACCACATCCTCTAATTTTTCAATATTTAAGTAACTTTTGAAATTAATTCAAACAAATTTGATTTAATAGTCAAAACCGGCCCAATTAATTAAAGAAGAAAACTTATCTCGATTGCATTAGGTCACCATTTACCAAGTGCCATGAGGATTGTTACACCATGTCAGCGATAATGCCGTCATTCTCTCCATCCGTCACCCTAAAAACGCCGCCTCTCTATCTCCGAAGGATTCAATCTGCTTTTTGTCCTCCATTTCCCTTCTCAATATGGTTATTGGTCATGTGTGGCTATATCAAAATATGCTAATTAGTCTTTAGGACTCTCACTTTTGAATGGCACAATTGTCTTTATAAGTTAAGAGTCTTGACACTACTACAAAATACCCTTTCTATGTCACTAATTTATGTCTGATAATTAAAAATGTGACGTTGAAAAAAAACGCGGTGGCATTTTTGTAAATAAGTTAGAAACTGAAGGGAAACAACGTCACATATAATTTATGTGTGACGTTGAAACTCCATTTGAAAAATAAAAAAAATACTATTCGTTCTAATAATAGAGTATCAACGTCACACAGAAAATATAGTGTGACGTTGAAAGTAATTTATTTTTTTTGTTAAAAAAATACGTTGGAATTTTGGAGTTTCAACGTCACACAGAACATAATATGTGACGTTGAAACTCTATTTTTTTTAAAAAAAACATAACGTAGGAATATTAGAGTTTTAACGTCACACAGAAAATATTGTGTGACATTGAAACTCTATTTTTTTAAAAAAAAAAAGAAAAAAGTTGGAATATTGGATTTTCAACGTCACATAAAATATAATATGTGACGTTGAAAATCTATTTTTTTTAAAAAAAAATATTAGAGTTTCAACGTCACACAAAAAGTATTGTGTGACGTTGAAACTGCATTTTTAAAAAAAGAAAAAGAAAATAGGATTTTCAACGTCACACAACATATAATGTGTGACGTTGAAAATGTCACTATAATAAAAAAAACGCGCGTTTTCTTCCCTCCCCCGCCCCTGTCTTCAGCTCCCCCAAAATCAAAATCCCTTGGCTCCGTTTTCCTCCTCCCCCAGCTCCCCCAAAATCAAAATCCCTTAGCTCCGTTTTTTCAGCTCCTCCCTCCCTCAGCTCCACCCCCAGCTCCCCCTCCCCCCACCTTCAGCTCCGTTTTTTCAGATCCTCCTCCCTCAGCTCCGTTTCGTTTTTTCAGCTCCTCCCTCCCTTAGCTCCGCTGCCAGCTCTCGCCGCCGCCGCCAGCTCCCCCTTCTCCCAACCCTCAGCTCCCTACCCTGTGAGTTCTTTTTTCGTTTTTTTTACAACTTTTTTTTGTTTCTTTGTCATTATGTCATCGTGCTTACTTTTTTTCCCACCAGGTTTCTGAAATCATTTTTTTTACCAATATATATGCAATTGAAAATAAAATAATGAAATTTATGAGGAAGATAATTAGTTGTGGTGTTGAATGTAGTTTAGTTTTTGGATTTCTGGAATATTGTTGTGGTGCTGCGTCGCCTATTTCTCTGGATAAGTTAATTTGTTTGACAATTATCATTAGGCTTTGCATAAGAAAATAATAAATGAAAAAAAAACAGTAGCAATGAAGATGATGTTGGCACACCTAAGTGCTGTTTTTCTCTGTCAGCCCTAATTTGTTCTAGAATATTTTGTTGAATGGGGTTCTTCTAGAATTGGTTTTCTTTTCTGCATAAATAAGTTATTTTGAGCTGAAAGTAAATTTCTTAGGGCTTTGAGGTTGAAAATGTTCTGAAATACTGCCTTTGTATGCCTTTAGTCTGTTCGGCCCTGCTATATGCTCAATGTTCCCTATCTTATGCTACTAGGAATAAAACAATATTGAATTTTCTCTCTGGCTTATTTCCCTTCATATTCTCGCTTTAAAATTGTTAATATTCTTCATATTCTCTGGCTTATGTTCGGCCCTGCCTTGGTATTGTTGGAAATATTGAAGGCATTAGAAACTGTAGGAAGTAAGGTGGAATTTTTTGTTTTATAAGGAGTGTTTAAAAGAGTTAGCAAAGATTGACGTTGTTAATTAATATTAATTAAGTCTAGAATTTTATTATTTTGAGCTAATTAAAGGATTAAGAATATGGAATTGGTTGTTTGATGATTGCTGAAAGGTATAGGAATTAAGTACATATTGATATACATAGATGTTAATTGAAGTGAATGATTTCTATATATGTGAAAACTAAGTTTATGTTGTTAAATAAAAAGAAAGGTTGGTTTAAGAGGAAATGAAAGCTTTATTTATGTTTGGTGTTTTAAAAGGTTCAAATAAGTTTGTCTTGTAAAGGTTCAAATAAGCTTTGTTCCATTGAAGAGTTAAATCACATTTGGTCTCTCATACTTTCTTTTTCAGCTCTGTTTTCTTATTGGGTTCAGCAACTTCAATCGTGCGATTCGAGGGTATTTTTGTGCCTGTGGTATGCTCTGATCTTCTTTGTTTTTTTTATCAATTGCAAATTGTAAATGCTGCCATAGAATGTTTAATCGATGAACTGAATTAGATTTGCTGCTGTTACCTTGAAGTTGCTGCAAATCTTGCATACTTGCCAAACTGTTTTGTAAGTCTTCTAAATTGGTTTGCTACTGTATTGAGCTGAATTTTCGCTGAAAATTTGTTCCATAATTCATCTTTTTGGTGATGATATGTGGCTGCCACTTTGCTGATTTTTGTTTGCACTGAAAAAAGGTGAAATTATAGGTTTTGTAATCACTGAATGGTGTTGAATTAATAATGGTATTATTTTGTATTTACTGGACCGAAATTGGATTGTATGAAGTGAAGTTAAGTGCATAGCATGCCAATTTCTTCATAATGTAGTGAGATAAACTTGACTAGCTTGTTCGAAATGGCATAGGTTTAATAGAATGGATCGTAGTTGGATGCATACATTGAAAACCACTAGAGAGTATCAGATGGGTGTGGAAGAATTTATTGAATTTGCCAAGAGAAACGTGCCTAGTAAGAATGGCATGTATCTTTGCCCTTGTGTGAATTGTGCAAATGCTTATCGTAAGAGCGTTGATGATATAAGGGATCACCTTCTTTGTGATGGGATCAATCTTCGTTATAAGAAGTGGCTTTGGCATGGGGAATTGGGAAGTACCGTACATGCGTGCCCGTCACAAAATGTAGAAGCAGCTGTGGATGATGTTTGTGATGATGGAATGGACGACATGATCAATGACATTGGGGCGGAGTCATTTTCTGTGGTACAAGAGTTTGACAAGTTGTGTAGTGATGCAGAGACACCGTTGTTTCCGGGGTGTACTAAGTATACTCGGTTGAGTGGCATCCTGAAATTGTTGAAAATAAAGACAGAAAATGGGTGGGCAGACTCGGGTTTCTCGCAGATGCTTGAAGCTTTGAGTGATATGTTCCCGGCGGGCAATGTGCTTCCGAAGCGTATGTACGAGGCTAAAAAAGTTCTAAGAAATATGGGCATGGAGTATAAGAAGATACACGCTTGCCCCAATGATTGCGTGTTATACAAGAAAGAGTATGAAGGCCTAAAAGAGTGTCCAAAATGTAATACTCCGAGGTACAAGGCGAGGAAGGATGCCGTTGGTGATGATGATGGATCAAAGAAAGGGGTACCTTTGAAGGTAATGTGGTACCTTCCAATTGTGCCACGGTTTAAACGCTTGTTTGCAAATGAGGCAGAAGCAAAGAAACTGAGATGGCATTGTGACGAGAAGATCTCTGATGGAAGATATCTTCGGCACCCTGCTGATTCTCCTCAATGGAAGAAGATAGATTCCATGTTTCCTGAATTTGGTGGTGAGCCAAGGAACCTTCGTCTCGGACTGTGTAAGGATGGTTTCAACCCTTTCGGGAGTCTCAGTAGCACACATAGTGCTTGGCCTGTTTTGCTGGTCATTTACAACCTGCCGCCTTGGTTGTGCACGAAGCGCAAGTATGTGATGATGTCAATGATGATTTCGGGTCCGGAACAGCCTGGTAATGATATCGATGTCTACCTGGCACCTTTGATTGAGGACTTGAAGATGTTGTGGGAGGAAGGCGTAGATGTGTTTGATGCGTACAGGCATGAGACATTCAAGTTGCGAGCTATGTTGTTTACCACAATAAATGACTTCCCTGCATATGGCAATCTTTCTGGTTACAGTGTGAAGGGTTATATGGCATGTCCTATATGTGAGTCTGACACACACTGCCACCATTTCAAACATGGAAGAAAAACTGTCTGCCTCGGTCATAGGAGGTTTCTTGATCGGTTCCATCCTTACCGTAGACTAACGAAGTGTTTTAATGGCTCATCTGAGTACCGATATGCTCCTACCCCCTTAACTGGGGAGGAAGTTTACCGCCGTGTTGAAAATGTCAGTATGGTATTTGGTAAGAAACAGAAGCCAAAGACCGGTTCTGAAAAGATCATTTGGAAGAAAAGGTCAATCTTCTTTGATCTACCTTATTGGCGATATCTCGATGTGAGGCACAGTATTGATGTAATGCATGTGGAGAAAAATGTTAGTGATAGTCTTGTTGGGACATTGTTGCACATACAGGGGAAGACAAAGGACGGACTCAATGCTCGATTAGACTTGGTTGAAATGGGCATAAGACCACGGTTGCATCCTATAGTCAGTGAAAATGTTAAGAGGGCTTATATGGAACATGCTGCTCATACACTTTCGAAACAGGAGAAAAAAAGTCTGTGAGAGTGTTTGAGTGGGATCAAGGTTCCACAGGGTTATTCTTCTAATGTTAGCAGACTTGTGTCTATGAATGATTTGAAGTTGGTGGGAATGAAGTCACATGATTACCATGTATTGATGCAACAATTCTTACCAATTGCTATAAGAGGCATTATGCAAGATGATGTCAGGAAGACTATAGCAAGACTATGTATGTTTTTCAATGCGATATACAGCAAAGTCATCGACACTGAAAAGCTAGACGAGTTGGAAAATGAGGGTTACATTATATTGTGCCAACTAGAGATGCACTTTGCTCCAGCCTTTTTCGATATTATGGTGCACTTGATTGTTCATTTGGTAAGAGAGATAAGGCTCTGTGGCCCTGTTTATCTAAGGTGGATGTACCCTTTTGAGCAATTCATGAAAGTCTTAAAAGGGTATTCCAAGAACCCACACCGACCTGAGGCATCAATTGTTGAAAGATACTTAGTTGAGGAGGCAATGGATTTTTGCAAATCGTATCTAAAAGGGGTTGAGGAAAACCCACGACATGAAGATGGGATCGGTAAGGGGGTACGGGGCGTCAAAGTAAAGACTATGTGCCGTGAAGAGGTGTTACAAGCACACCTATACATCTTGAATAATATGGAAGAAGTGCAGCCTTATTTGGATGAGCATAAGAGGATCCTCAAAGAAAAGAACCCGAAAAAGAGTGACATGCAGATTTCTAACGAGCATAATAGGACATTCATTGGGTGGTTCAAGGAGAATGTTGAAAAGGAGATCAGTGGACTGGATACAATAAGATGGTTCATTGGGCTCTTTTGACATAAATGGTTATTCTTTCTACACTAAGGCTCAGGACAACAACAGCACCATGCAAAACAGTGGCGTGATGGTGGTAGCCGAAGCGATGCACTTCTCCAGTTCGAAAGATAAAAACCCAAGATTGGCTTTCATGGCATATTATGGGGTAATTGAAGAAATTTGGGAAGTTAGTTACACCAAGTTCAAGGTTCCAATCTTCAAATGCAAGTGGGTTAACAATAGCGCAGTTGTGATTGAACCCCACACTGGTATGATCTCAATTGATCTTCACAAGGTTGGGTACAGAGATGAGCCCCTTTATTTTAGCAAGTCAAGCAAAACAAGTGTTCTATGTAACAGATCCCGCAAATAAGCAATTGTCTATAGTCTTGCAAAGTAAAAAGCAAAAGGATCGTGCTCCCACTTTAGATCTTAATGAGATACCACCTTTGTGCGCAATTCCGCTTGAACCAAGCGAATCGGAATTGATAGATGATAACGACCAATTTGCCCCTAGAAATGATCATTGTGAGGGGATATGGGATAACACCTAAAGTGAGAATCTTTTTGAATTATAATGTATTAAGTATTATTGTTTTTGTTTTGGTTTTGTGAAAGTTGTTGCCTTGTAATGACTCATCACATCTTTGATTTGTTAACAGGTACATCATGACGGATGATTCTAACAATCAACAACAAAACAATCCCCCTCGAAAAAAGGGAAGAGGCCCGACGAAGCTCAAAGATATTATTGTCCGTCACGGGACAAATGTTCAGCCTATCCGTATGGAATTTGACGAGGACATGAATCCTATTGGAGAGATTGGCGCGAATTTCGTGAGCTACGTCGGTTTTGTGGCAAGGAACCGAGTAAGCATCTTGGATGACGATTGGAGGGAAGTCCATAAAGACATTAAAGATCAATGTTGGTCAGATATCTTGGTATGTTTTATCATTATTTATCTGTTTGTTCCTAATATGCATGTATTTGTTTTTTTTAATTAACTCAACTGATCTGTCTTTTATTCTTATTTTTCTTTGCAGCAAAACTTTGACATCCCAAACACCCAATCGTTCAAGGATTTTTGGTTGAATGAATTGCGAAAGATGTGGAAGGGTTTTAAGAATAACCTAACCAGAGACTACATCCGGGGGGACAAGATGGGTCAAGATCCCTGTCAAACCTATCCCTCTATTGACCCGGAGACTTGGAAGACCTTTGTTAAGAAACATCTAGACCAAAAGTTCCGGGTGTGTATAGGTTATAAATAGTTCTTTTACTTTGCTTCAAAATTGAATTTTGAGCACATTATATTAATTAACTAACTTAGTTTTATTTTCATAGGAGAATAGCCAAAAACAAAAGGAGCGACAAGAAAAGAATATTTACAAGCACACAATGTCTCGGGGGGATTACAAGTGGGTCGAGAAAAAGTTGATTGAGAAACAAATTGCAGAAATGCAGGAAGTGGCACGGACCTATCCTACCGCTGTTCTACAGCCTCCGCCGCCCATCTCACGTCATACGAAATGGGCTAAGGGAAGGAAGTCTAAAGAAGGAAAATTTGTTAATCTGGAGGTTGAAGCAGTTGCAAAGAGGATTGTAAGTATTTTGCTTGGTTGTTTATTCCTTTAACTTGTGGTTTTATAGCACATTACAACTTAAGATTTTTTCGGTCATTGCAGGAAGAACTTGAGCAGCAGACCACCCAAGGGTCCTTCACACCTTCTGGGAGGATGGACATCCTGGCCATGGCAATTGGGAAGCCCGATCGCCCTGGCCGGGTACTAGGGGAGCCCAGGACTGTAGGGTTTACCAAGTATTTCGGCCGTAAATCCCGATCCACCCGCACATATTCTACTGAGGAGATATTGGCTAAGGCTCGGGCAGAGATGGAGGCCCAGTTGGAGGAGCGGGTTGCTTTGTCCCAGTAGCAGATGGCAGCACAGTTCGATGGGCAGGTGGCTGCGAAGGTCCAGGAAGCTCTTGCGGGTTATATGGGGGAGCAGATCTGAGCGCAGATTGAGGCACAGGTCAGAGCGTCTACCATGCAGCTTGGACTGTCATCAAATTCTTCTCAACAAAGACAGCAGGTTTGACCATCTCCTATATATGTTAATTACCGAATTGTGGGTTTATCAATTAGGCTCACTCTGTATATTCCCATCTCCTGTAGGAGTCCCCTGCTACCGGCGGTCCAAGCGGCAAAGACAGCTGCAATCAGACTGTGCCGTTAGGATCAATTCGTGAGAATGAATCAAATCCCACACCAGACAATGACCCTGAAGTTGGAGTAGAGTGTTATCTCCATCTCGATTTCCCTCACCTGCACCCGGTCGCAGAAGCTCGCCAGTTCCCGAACGCCTCCTTCATACATAATATGCTTATTCAGGAGGACCAAGTGAAGGTGTCTGTTACAAATATCCTAAATGATGAGGGGGGGACAGATGTACCCATTCCCATAATGAAGTCACCAAACTATACGAGGCGATCGGGACATTCATCCTATGGCCTAGACGACTTGTACACAACACTCCACAAAAGGCGCCGATTGATGCGGTATGTACACTTAATTTTTGAGACTCCTTGTTTCATATATTACAGTTTGTAAAAATATATAACATTGGTTTTTTCATCGCCCGCAGTTCTTTTCAGATGAATATCCTTCTCTCCAACTCCTGCGGGAGATGCAGCCATCTTTGCTCTCCACAACCATTCAGATGCCTCCAGGAGTAGTCAGTCCGTATCGTTCATATGATTTTCTACTTGATGGTGACAGAGATATTGTGGAGTTTTTGACGATGGAAGAAATTGACCTCGCCTGGCTCGAATTAGCGACTTTGTACATGACTGTTACTTTTTATGTCTGTGCAATATTTTTACATCTATCCTTTTATAATTTCAATTATTTTACGATAGGTACTTCCACCAGCTGTGCAACCAATTAGGCAGGGGACAATACAGATTCCTTAGTCCAATGGCCTTGGCGAGGAGAGATGATTTTAAAAACGACAAGGCCAAGCTGGAGTATGAGGACGAGATGCGGGCTTATGTCATACATCAAATGTCAGCTAATCAGGGATCTGTCTATTTTGCGCCTATTCTTCAAGAGTAAGTGTCATTATTACCTTTTTCCAACTTTTCATTATTTGCACATTTACAAATGTTATGTTTCTGTGTGGACATAATATTCTTAATGTCTTTCAGTAAACACTGGTCATTAGCTGTCGTTTGCCCCATACAACATCGTCTGGTTTGGTTTGACCCCTTGAGATATAATATGACCTCATATTATAAAACCCTCTTATCTAAGTAAGTATTTCTAATGACTTTTTACTTTGGGCTACATTTATTTTTTTTATGTTTATGTGCTAATTTTAGTTCCATTTTTAGGGGCATTCAACAATGGCATTTTGCAGCAGAAACCGGTCAAATGGATGATGCCATCGTAACACAAAGACCTAGAGTAACTACCTTTAATTTAAATTCATTCAATGTTAGTCAATTGAGATATTATTTTTTTTTGTTATTAATTTATACTATTTCTTGTGATTTATAAAGTGACCCCAGCAACCGACAAATAAGGAGTGTGGGTATTACGCCATGAAGTATATGTGTGACATTATTGAGAGTGATTGTACCAGATCCTTTACACAGGTATAAATTAAATTCTTATCTATAGCTTGATACAATCAGTACATAATTATATGATTTATTTATCTAACTTTGCATTAATCATAGCATCCATTATTGTTGCAGTTTTATGATGGAAACAACTCATTTGAAGACAGAGACCTTGATTCACTTCGTGACCGTATTGCTCAATTTTTTCTTTCATTTGTTGTTGGTTAAAAAGTGATCATTGCAAAAAATATTTTGTTGTGTAAACATGGAATTTTTTGTGTGTATATATATATATGTTTAGTTTGATTTAGTTATAATATAGCTATGTATACATGTGTGAATAATGTATACTGTTGATCTGCATTATATCTATTTCTGTGACATTTACAATGAATATAGATTGGGAAACCAAAAGAAGTTAAAATCAACCATCGTTTTTTTTTTTTTGAGAAACCACGTCACAAATTATTAAATTGTGACGTGGTTTCTCTGCCACATCTTCAACAATTTACTCTAATTTTTGACAAACAACGTCACAATATTTGTAATTTGTGACGTGAAAAAGATGACTTTTCACGTCACTTTTTGGTGTGACGTTAAAAGTCCAGTTTTCCACGTCACTTCAATTTATGTCACACCAAAATGTGACGTGAAAAGTCCAAAATTTGTGACGTTAAAACCCTATTTTGTAGTAGTGTGAGGACAATTTTAGTGATAACACTTTTTTTTCAAAGGTACAAAAGCCTTTTGTGTCATTTGATATTTGAATCATAAACCTTCAAGGCTTTGATATTTTGTAACAATAAGATCTAAGTGTCACAATTTTTCTTGTCATTCCATTTGGTGGAACTCACAATGTTCTTTTACAAAAGAACCATTATAAATGTGATGTGGCTTCTGGTCACTCAATCACAGTTACAATAGAATTATTATAGAAAGTTGTATGACTTATGGTTGTCTAATCACAAAATCAAGAGTATTATGACTACTAACCATTGAATAAAATTTTAAAAAAAAATTCTGTGGTAAAATAACTTAAGCTAAAATTTATAATCAAATATAGACAATAGATAAAGTCATATAATCAAATCGACAATCATATGTAATCATATATAGTATTATTAATTACATACACAGATTTATGTATTATAAGCAAGTTATAATGATGTGAAGGTAAATATAATATAATAACAAATAACACATAAATATAATTAACATGAATATAAATACAAACAAATATCATTATATATATAATTGTACAACACAATAATATTTTGGAACTTGTATTACACACACACGTACTGCTTACTAGAGCGTAGAGCTGGTAATATGGACGGGCCTGATGGGGTTCGGGCCAGGCCCAAAAAACGTGTGAAAAAACGAGCTGGGTAAAAAAACCCTTTTTGAATATGGGCTTGCTTTTGCAGTCCGAACCATGTTATTTGGGTCTCGGGTTGGGCCAAAAAAAGCCTCTTTTAAGCCTATCTTTATCAATTTTTCCTTTTTTCGAATGAGTCCCCTTGTTTTACAATCAAATTATAATACAAATATACAACACAAGATTATAAATTCAAGTTCAAGTTTTTAACACATTTCAAATAACAAAAATGATAGTAAAACATAGAATACAATGTTCAACTCAAAATATTTCAAAATACAACAAATCCCTAAACTAAATCTAAAATTCAAAAAGCCAAGATTCCAAATTTCCAATACAAAATCAATTGTATCATTATCATTTTCCTACTCCTGAATAAACTACTATTAGCAAGTGAAGAAGCAGAATGCTAGCCATCGCATAAAGTGACTAGATCAAGATAATAGGTAAAAACAATGTACAATGCGTTGTCTTCTAAAACCCACAAACATGTTAACATTTTCTAGTGACTCCATCAGGATAACAAGCAACTGCAATCAAATAAATATGCCGGTGAACAAAACTCCAACAGAACCAGCAAAGATGTACATATTTCATGTAGATATTTTTTACATTTTTTTTTGTGCCAAAAATGTTATGAAAGGTTTTAATCTCTTTGTATATTATAAAGTTTTACTAAAGTAATCTCAACTAGGAGTTTCCGTATTTGTTCACATTTTTAATCTTAAAGGCCTCCATTCAGACACATTTATAAATTACTAATAGTACACAGTTATTTTTAATTATGTGGAGTGTAAGAGGCAAGAGTTAAAATGGATATATGGTAATTAAGGAAGGAAATTAAGTAAAAAAAAAGAGGTCTGAAGTATGGGAGAGAATGGAGAAAAAGAAGGATTTAAGCACGTATAAGCTATCATTATCATTGAATTTATTGAGTAATAGGTATTTTGATGGAATCATTTATTTTTGCAATTACTAATTTGAAGATGAAATGAGACTCATTAGGAAGGGAAGATAGGGTTTGTTTTTTTAAAAGAATAAAACAAAAAAAAAGGGAAAACGGGTTCAAGTTGGCCTACGGGTTTAACGGGTTATCCCATCACGAGCTCAGGTTTGAAGGGTTCGGGCCCAAAAGACCCATTTTAATATGGGCCCTATTTTTTTGAACCCATAACCATATTTTTTTATGGTTTCGGGTTGGCCCACAGGGTTCCAGCCCGTATTATCAGCTCTACTAGCGCGCATATATAATATCTATATATATTGACGTAATATATATGGATTATAAGAAAGAATTGGAAAGTAATTAATTATTGTGATATCATAATGAGGAGATAACAAAATGATAATGCATAAAATAACAACAAAATAATTAACATAGAACAATAATATAATATAATTATATAAAGGTGAAAAGTGTGTAAAGGGAAAGTTAATACCACTGTTATAGGACCCAGATCTGACTGGACAGCCCGGAACCCGCAGGACCGAGCACCAGACTGGTTCGGTCTGGCATCTAACTCAGGATCAGAACGGCCTGAAAACAACTCAGAAACCTAACCCGGGCATGACTCGTTGACTCAAACGAGTAAGCCGAGTTGGTGATCCTCCCAGAAAATGAAATGATGAAGGAAGAAGGAAGAAGAAAGAATGAGGAGGAGGGAATAAATTGTTGGTGATCGCCCGAGTCGCCCGAGCAAGACATGAAATTGATGGTTGCCGGTAACAAAGTTGTTGTTCATCGATGAAGGAAGAAGAAGGAAGGAGGAGAGAGTAAGAAAATGAGTGAGACGTAATTTTCCTTTCATTTGTTGTGAAAAAAATTCTGAAGAAGGAATAAGCAAGAAGAAAGAAGAAGGTAAAGATAATTTGGATGGCTCCCTCCTCGTGATACGTGGCCCCTCCTCGTGATGTGTGTTGCCTATGGAGATGTGTTGAGTGTTGAGAGCAAATAGTGATGATCACATAAAGAGAGAAGCAGCAACGAGAGAAGGAAAACGAAAGAGAAAATTCGAAGTTAGATTAAAAATAATAGGTATGCATGAAAAAAAGGGTTAGAGAGAAAATTCAAAATTCTAACTAAAAAAATAGTTTGATATTTTTCTATAATGATTATTTAGTATTAGGTACAAATTTAATTACTAACTAATTTTGGTATTATTATGTAGGAATATTATATGATGTCAATTTGTCCAACAAATTGTAAAAAATGTTGAGTACTTGAAAATGATTTTTTTGTAATTAATTATAAGTGCTAAAATAAAATTTATTGTTTAGAATTTTTGAAGGTGTTATGAGAATTTAAATTTTTTAACATTTTTTATTCCACACTGGTTTGGCTCTCGATTGACTACAATTGGACCCCAATAACCATTGACCCACTACTTCGATGGGTTCAATGCCTAATCTGAGTTTGATTACCTTAGTTAATACCGAACGTTACCATATACTATAAGAATATATCAATTTCCAGGGTTTATACCTCAAATCTCTAGAACGAATTCGTGCTAATGTGTTATAAAAAAAAAGTAAGGAAAGTATAATGGATAAAGAAGAGAGATGAAAATAGAAAAGAGAAATGTAGAGAAAAATGGTGGAGAAGAATTACCATTCATATATGTACATCCAGTCCTTTGTGGTAGGCCTCTAACCAAACAAAAATTAGAATGTTATAAACATATGTATTAATTTACATTAGGTTATAATCATGAATGACCAAAAGCCATGGAGTTATGAAGAAATGCGGATATATCTTGGAGTTCAAATTAAAAGTTAAATATGAATGAGGGTTAGTTACCTATTTCAACTCCCATAAGAGCATGTTTGAATTAACTTCTGGAGAATAGCTTTTGAGAAAAAAGCTGAAAAAGTGAATTTTTTTTCAGTTTTTCTGAAAAAAGCTGAAAAAAGTGGCTTTTGATGAAATGAGAGTGTTTAGATGGTTGTTGTGAGAATGGCTTTTTCTATGTATAAATTACTAAAAAAGACATAAGTTTAATGTGTTGGGAAAGAGAGAGGATAAGGGCATTATGGTATATTTCTACCTAGTACTTCGCGTAAAAGCTGAAAAAAGTAGCAACCTGTTTGGATTAGCTTTTAAAGAATAGCTTTGGGGAATAGCTTTTTTTCAGCTTTTCTGAAAAAATGACTTTTGATAAAAAGAGAGTTTTTGGATGATTGTTTTGAGAATGACTTTTTCTGTATAAATTACTAAAAATGACATAAGTTTAATGTATTAGGAAAGAGAGAGGATAAGAGTATTTTTGGTAGATCATTATGACATCTGTAATGATGACATTTTTTTACCTCGTATTTTGTGTAAAAGAGGAAAATTGTAATTTATTCAAAACCTAGGTTTTGGTAGCCAAAACCTAGATTTCCAATCCAAAATGGCTTTTCACATTTTTTTCAAGTGTTTGGCTTACCTTTTTTCAAATATAGGTTTTGAGTCCAAATCTAGGTTTAGAGTTCAAACCTAAGTTTACTAAAAAAAAGTGTTTGGCTACCATTCTAAACCTAGTTTTGGTCCTAGATTTTGTTACCATCCAAACAGCCACTAAATCACCCAATTATTTACATTTTACATGTCGGTGCGTGGAGCCGAAGCAACAGGCCTGGACTTGGTCCTGTAAACCGAAAGGGAAGGATTCCATATAAACTATCTTCCCTCGAACATCAAAGATGGTAATCTGAAAATCTCTTTCGAGCTGAGCATCATGAAGCGGATGAGAAAGAATAGAAACGTGTTCTATCTTCCTGTAGAAATCATCAGAAATATTCTCAAACGACTTCCGGTAAAATCCCTAATCCGATTTCAATGTGTTTGTAAGCTATGGAAAAATCTGATCCAAAACCCATCTTTCATCACCGACCACCTTCAACATTCCAGTCGTCAAAACCCTTCTCTTCTTCTCGAATATGATGTATTTAGTTATAATTTCCGCCCATCCTTGCTGGATTGCGAGTTGCAAGTCCGTGAAGTTCAGGAAGCACAATTGATCGATTCCCTGTTTGCTGTTACTGTCGTGGGTTCCTGCAATGGCCTTATTTGTCTTCAAGATTACATGTACGGTACATTTGTAGTTTGGAATCCTGCGACTACAGCAGTCAGACGTGTTCCTAGAGCTTGTTGGTTTGGCTCGGTTGGTGAATGTGTGGCGGGATTTGGGTTCAGTCCAATCGTTAATGATTACAAGATAGTTATGACTTATGCTAAGCTTAAGGGGGAACCGGTTGGTAGGGTGGGAGTGTTTTCATTAGGAAGAGGGACATGGAGGGAAATAGATATTGGGAACTTAAAGGGTGTGAAGCTTCTTCATGAAACTGTCACGGCTAATGGATCCATATTTTGGTCTGGGGTAATGCTAGGTGCAAAAGAGGAGGCGTATGAAGATTATGTGCCTGTGATAGTATCATTTGACATAGCAAAGGGAGTGTTTACGACGATTTATATTGATGATGATAAATATCAAAGGCTTACTGTATATGACAACAAACTTGCCCTACTGTGTAAACCTGATTTGTTGGTGTTTGATGAGGGTATGTGTGCATCTGGGAAGACATTGGGCTGGACAAAAATAAATAGTAGTCCCCTTTCATACGAATTTAAGAGTGTGGGTGTTTGGGGCAATGAAATCATCTTCCAATCTCTTTCTGATGATGATGATGATAAAGGAAGAAGGGTTCTATGTCTGACAAATGTTGCTACTAATGAAGTAAAGAAGTTTACTATTCCCTGTGGCCGCTCTATTAATAATATTTACAATTATGTGGAAAGCCTTGTACCAGTAGGCAACAACTAATCTTGATCCTAAGTTCAAATTATCCCATTGCATATTTTCATTGTTGAAGTTTTTTTTGGTGTAAAGGAATATATTTTAGTTCATTCTGTACCTATATTATTTGATAATATCTAGAGTATTTCAGAGCAAATGGGCATGCTATTTTCGACTTCTTATTCTTTAATATGCCTAATGGTTCTGATAAAAGTAATTAGTGCGTTTTCTGCCTCTCTCATAGCTTTTAATTGAATTCTCTTTCTTTGTTTACTCTGCTCCTTCCATATTCATATGCTGCAGCCATAAGTGATGGGGTTATCCAGTTATGGTTTTTGAGTTTCTTGCTTGATGATGTTACTTGAACTATCCACATTCGATGGGAGTCAGCTAGTTCTTCTGTTTGTTTACCCGGCATTCAATATATTTGCTTTCTCCTCTTTTAGATTAATGAATGCATTTTCCTTTCAAATTTGGTCGAGTTCAAGTTTCCTCCTCTTGCATAACCTTCTGATATTTTAGACATGTACATCATTAGATGTGGAACCTTTCATTGGAAACGGACATTGTTAGCTATATCTATTTGGAATTCACTAAGAATCTAAGATATAGCAATTTGCTTTGAAATTTTGTTGTGTGCACGCTGGCACCCCCAAACTTGTGGATGGGATTGGAAATTTTTGAAAATTTAGTTATTTGTGCGGGCATTTTTGTTCCATGTCATTGATTAATTAATACTGCTTTAGCCTTCTATTAAGTTGTTTTTTAGGCTCCTCAACCATATCAAATTGTTAAATTTTCTTTAATTATTATAATTGCTGATCTACGGAAATTGTACATTTAAGTATCTAACACATCGATGTTGTACCTTACTTGGAGCTGGTGTGCGCTTTTTGGATCATTGGTGAATTAGAATCAATGTTTGTCTTTAGAGTATTCTGTTTAGATTTTGCCATACGAATGCATGCTCTGTTATCATTATGTACACGTGTCTGTATTTGTTATGCAAGTTGTCAGAATTAGTTGTCACCACATGTAATTCACATACACGTGGCATCATCAGGAAGGTAATAGCAACATACGTGTCATCATCAGAGAGTACTTTGATTCTATGTATTGTAATGTTCAATCTAATATCAATCAGATATGCGAGAGTGCATTTTCTCATAGATCTCTAATCCCATTCTTCTGGCAATCTTATGCTCTTCTCATACTTAAAGGAATCTTAAAGCATGATTGGGTGAAGGTTGTGATTAAAATCCATTAACTTTATTGACTTACTCCCTCTGGTCCTTATTATAATGCACCAACTACCAATTCTCACAAACCAAGGAATGGTAGTTGGGTCCTTAAATTTAGGCTTAATTGACCATGTTTTCCAACTTCACCCTTCATTAAATGATACAACTTAACATTTTAAACTATGAACATTCATTAATGACAAGGGTAAAGTAGGAAAAATGTAATTAATGTGGCGGTTGGTGCCTTATAATAAGGACCAAAAATTTTGTTAGTTGGTGCCTTATAATAAGGACCAGAGGGAGTATATTTGAAAATATAGATGCTACTTATATTTGAAAATATAGATGCTATTATCTGATGAAAATATTGGAAAACTTTCAGCAGATCAAGATTCAAGCATGATACGTTCAGTTTTCAGTTTTAATTGACATTTCATTATCAGATAAGTGAAATGAGTATAAACTTTGAAATGGTGTTGAAGTCGTACTTATCTATCTATATACTTCTCTAAAAGTTTAAGCATCTCTCTTATTGGTCTAAGTAATCGCTGATGTTATTATTTTTAATCACAATTATTGGTGCCAAATACATTTATTATCCACATATACGATTATGTCATTATATTTTAGGTTTATTTATTAGGTGGCATTATTTCTAAATTTATCATTAATTGCATTATTTTGTAATTGATTATATTAATATATTCTATGCAAAATTCAAACTTTTTCCTCTCACCGTTTGCATTCAATAAAAATGGCCTATACTGATTTCTATTTCAAATTAATGCATTAGTTTTTAAATTTTAAATTGATTGCATCAGCCCAATTTCCGCTTTAATTACATCCAACAAATCTTCATCAATCAAATTACTTATCAAAATACAAATAATGTTGAATTTAGATATACATGTTAAATTCATGTATTTATGATTCTCAAATATTTGGGCATTTTACGTATACATCACATTGTCAAAATTTTTGACTAATATATTTGGGAGGATTGTAAATTTTTGTCTCTATTTTTATGATGAAAAATGTTTAAACTACCATGTAAGTATGTGACTAGAGATTTACTCATAAATATAACTTTTAGTTTATTTTCTTTTATTTCATTTTTTATCTTTTAAATCTTAAATGAATTTCGTATTTACCCATATACATCGTTTCGTGCATCGCACAAAGGGAGAAAAATCTAGTTATAAGTTAAATAGTATAATATGTAGGGTTAACATCAACTTTGGTCCTTCGAGTTTCACCTCATTTAGATTTTAGTCCTTTGAGTTTGAAAAGCGTTGTTTTTGGTCCCTTAAGTTTACTCCATTTGTGACCGCTAGTCCCTTGTGCATTAATGGTGTTAAGTTGATTTATTTGTTACTAGCACCGGTAAGCTTGTGGTGACTGGATTAATTTAAAGTGGTAACCCATGCTTACTTGGACATTTAAAAGAAAAAAGGAAAAAAAAAAGATTTCCCAAAAAACCTCTCTCCAGCTCATTCTCTATCACGCAACCACCGAACGCTCCTCCTATCAGATTCATCTCTCACTCTTTCTTATGTTTTACCAACTCGTCTTTTACCGACTAATCCTTAACTTCAACAACTTCCTTTTTTTATATTACCAAAAGTTTTTTATGTTTTACCAAAATTATTTTATGTGTTAGTAAAAGTTTCTTATGTTTTACCAACATGTTTCCTAACTTCACCAACTTATTCTTTTATATTATCAAAAATTTCTTATGTTTTACCAAAATTGTATTATGTGTTAGCAAAAATTTGTTATGTTTTACCAACTTGTTCCCAAACTTTGTCAACTTCTTCTATATAATTAAAAGTTTCTCATGTTTAACCAACTTAGTATTTTGTTTTAACAACTCATCTTTCACCAGCTTGTTCCAAAATTTTACCAACTTCTAGTAAAACAAAAGACTAAGTTGGTAGTATAAAAAAAAAAAAGACATAAGACTAAGTTGGCAAAACAAAAGCAGAAATTGGTAGTTAATGAATAAGTTGGTAAGAGTAAATAGACAAGTGATACACCCAAACAAATAATTGGTAAAACGAAATACGAATTTGGGAAGGGAGAAGACACATTTGGTGAAATAAACATGAGTTGGTAAAATTAGGGAATAGGTTGGTAGAAGCAAATAGAACACCCAAAAGTGTTGTTGGTAAAACAAATTATGGAATTTGTAAAATAAAAGAAGTTTAGTAAAACACAAGAAGATTTTGGGAAAATATTGGAAATAAATAAAGGATATACTTTTATTTTTGTTAAAGTATACTTTTGGTCATTAACGTAACTATCAATTTTATTTTAATCTTTTAAATTTTAAAAGTACACTTTTAGTCCTTTTAACTAATACCGTTAGTTTCATTTTACGGAAAATTGTGACTTAAATTTGTTAACATGAAAATGATGGTACTTAAAAAAAATTAAACGTAAGTATATTTTGTCAACATTCAACTACATTATTACTATTTTGATTTGTTGAATCAACATTTTCCGAATCACTCTAGTAAATGAAACCAACAGCTTTAAGCTAAAAGTGCTAAAAATTCACTTTTAAAATTTAAAGGATCTTATAAAAATAAAAGTAAATGACTAAAATGATAGATGATGCAAATACAAATACAGAGAAAATATGTAATATAACCTCGAGTATATAATCATTTACATTTCAGGTTAACATTTTGGGGTCTCTTTGGATTGAGAGAAAATTGGGGAGGAAATAAAAGTAAGGAGGAAAATAGGGGAGAGAGAACATTTTCCCCTCCTTGAATGGAGAGAAAATGGGAGATGAAGGAAAAATGAGAAGGAAAATGGGGTGGGTCCTACAGCCCATTTTCTTTTCATGTTTTCTCTCCACAAGTGGAGAGATTCGGGGAGAAAATTTGTTGTCCTTATCTACCCTTCTTAACTTTTTTTTTTCCTCCACAGCCTCGGTCATTGTTTGTTCTTATTTATTTATTTTTAATAAAACCTGGAAACTATTTCATTCATAGAATAAATATGCATCAGTTTACGAACGCATATGTTTTTTTTTTTTTTCTCCCAACCTTGTATGTGCGTCAGTTTTTTGCTTGTGTTACTTTATTAATTTTGTTATATGGTCCAGTTTTCAAAATTAATTCATTATTTATTTTGTCTTCAAGGAATTAATTTTGTTATATGGGCATTTTAGTCCTCAAGTATTTACTCATTTTTTTTCTTCTCACTTTTCCCTCACTCATTCAAATAAGAAGAGGGATAATATTTTCTTCTTACTCTTTTCTCCTCTCTCTCTGTTTTCTTTCCGTTCATTTTCTTTTCACCCAACTTTTCCTCTTATCCAAGCAGACCCTTACTCAGGGTTTCGGTTCGGGGAGTGGAAGCAAAAGATTTGGACTTAGGTTCGGTAAATTGAAATGGAAGGGTTCGATAAAATGGTAATCTGAAAAACCCTACTCGCTATTGTCTTCTTAGATTGTAAAGCCTTTCCTCTGAGAAGTTCGTTCGAGCTGACCATCATGAAGAAGAGGGCAATGGATAGCAATGTGCTTTATTTTTCAGAAGAAATCATCAGAAACATCCTCAAACGACTTCCGGTAAAATCCTTAATCCGATTTCAATGTGTTTGCAAACTTTGGAAAAATCTCATAAAAAACCCGTCTTTCATTGCCAACCACCTTCAACACTCAAGCCTTCAAAACCCTTCTCTTCTTTTCAAAAGTAGAGAAGGTAATAACTTTCTGTCACGCTTACATATGTTGGATTGTGAGTTGCAAGTCCATGAAGTTCAGAAAACAGAGTTGCTTAATTCCTTGAGTGATGTTAATATCGTGGGTTCCTGCAATGGTCTTCTTTGTCTTGAATATAAGCAGGAAAATCCTTCATTTGTATTGTGGAATCCTGCGACTACAGCAGTCAGACATATTCCCAGAACTGGTTGGTTTGGCTCTTTTTATGAATGCGTTTCCGGATTTGGGTTCAGTCCAGTTGTCAATGATTATAAGATAGTTGTAACTTATGCTGAGTCTGAAGAACCGGTTAGTAGGGCTGGAGTGTTTTCGCTAAGTAGTGGGACATGGAAGGAAATAGGTATTGAGAACTTAGAGGGAGTGAAGGTTTATGCTAACACTGTCACGGCTAATGGATGCATATTTTGGTCTGGGTTAAAGCTAGGTGAAGTGGAGGAGGATTCAGATGATAGTGAAGCTGGGGGATCTGAAGATTTTTTGGAGCATGGTGAATTTGATGTCGAGGTCATAGTTTACTATGACATAGCAAAGGAAGTGTTTACCGTGATAGAGAGGTTGGACTGTGATGTTAGTATGCATCAAAGGCTTACTGCATATGAGAACAAATTTGCCATACTTTGTCGGACTTCTTTGTGGGTGTTTGATGAGGGTATGTTTGAATCTGGGAGGACATGGACCTGGACTAAAATATATGAGATAAGTCCGGATTCATGCACATTACATGCAATGGCTATCTTGGGCAATAAAATTGTGTGCGAACCTGTTTCTGAAGAGTATAAAGATTTAGGAATAATGGCTTTCTTGCTCAATCAAGTTGTCTGCAAACCTGTTTCTGAGGAGTATAATGGTGAAGGAAATGATGAAGGAACAAGTGTTCTATTTCTGATGAATCCTGCTACTAATGAAGTAAAGAGGTTTACTATTCCCTTTGGTGGCCCTTTTTATAATATTTACAATTATGTGGAAAGCCTTGTACCACTTGGCAACAACTAATCTTGATCCTAAAGTCAAATTGTTGCATTGGATATTTACATTGTTGAAGTATTTTTGGTGTAATAGGATCTCTAATATTTTAGTTAATTTTGTACTTGTATTATTTGATGCTATTTGTAGTATTTAAGAGCAAATGGGCCTGCTATTTTGGTTTTCTGGTTCTTTAATATGCCTAATGGTCTGGGTTTTTTAGTGATAAATATACCACTGTCTATTATATGGTATGAGATTGAGAGGCCATAAAAGTAATTAGTGTGTTTTTTCCCCTCGCTCATTGCTTTTAATTGAAACCTCTTTCTTTGCAATTTTCTTTGTTTACTCTGCTTCTTCTGTATTCATCTTCTGCAGCCATAGGCTGCGGGGTTATCCGGTTATGGATTTTGGGTTTCTTGCTTACTGATGTTACTTGAAATATCCACAATTGATGGGAGTCAGCAAGTTCTTCTCTTTGTTACCCTGCATTCGATATTTTTGCCTTCTTCTATTCTGGACTTCTGAATGCTTTTTCCTTTTTGTTCTGGTTGAGTCTTAGCTTTTCCCCTGTTGCATTACCTGCTGATATTTTAAACTTGTACATCATTAGAAGTTGAACTTTTCATTGGAAAAGGACCTTGTTTAGATTTCACTAAGATATCACAATCTGCTTTGAAGTTCTGCTGTGTTTGTGTGCGGGCGCCCTTAAACTTTTTTATGGGATTGCAAACTTTTGAAAATTTAGTTATTTGTGTGGACATTTTCATGCTATGTCATTTATTAATTGAAACTGCCTTGGTCCTCAGTGTTAGTAGTTTTTAAGATTTTTCTACCATATCAAATTGTTTGGTTTTCTTTATATAGTATAATTGCTGGTGTACGGAACTTGTACGTTTGAAACATATTGGTGTTATATCATTGTATTGGTTGCCATTTGGTTTCACATATTGTGGAGATATGAATTAAATTGATTTGCGTGTAAGCAGTTTTCCACCTTAGAGCTGGTGTGTTCTTCATGGATAATTGGTGAATTAGAATCAATATTTGTTTTTTGGAGTTTTCTGTTTAGAGTCCGCCATAAGAAATGCATGCTCTGTTAACTTGTGCTCTTCTCAGTCATATTTAAAGGAACTCTGAAGCATGACTGGGTGATGGAGTAATGTCTTGTAATAAATTGCGTTGAATTTTTTTGTTTTTTTGTTCAAAAAAAAATTGTATAAGACTTGAATAACTAATTATTGATATATAGAAAATTAGCTAAGTTAGATATTTGTAATTTGTGTGATGGAACTAACTTCTATTAAGAACTCTCTTATGCGTAATCAATGTGAATATTTTAGGGGGGGAAAGAATAAATTTGGAAGATAACATAAATTGATATATATTTAGGATTGATGTAAATATATTGTGTGGTTGTTATATTTAGCACTGGAATGAGCAAGCAAATATCCTGTATTTTCCTGGCAGCTTTAAGCATAAATGTGTTGTTACTTATTACGACAACCATTAGATAATGTGGAATTTGAACACATTTGGCTTTCAACTGATCAAAAGTTGGAAGGCTGGGTTAGCTTCTCAGGATTTATATTTTTTTAGAAGCCAAAATACATCAATAAAGGCAGGAAATAATCATTTCTAAGAACTTATAAATACAGATATGCTAGATCTATGAGCTTGATGATAATCATATATCAATCACTTCTACAATGAGGTACTTTTATTTGTGATTTTTTGGCCAAATTTTTTTTATTATTATTATTTCTATGCTATGAATAGATATCGTAGTTCTTTGTAAACTGCAAAACAAATATTTATTTTTCTCGAGTATTTTGAATGTTTTTCTTTATCATATATTGTAAATAACAAATTGGGATCTTAAGAAGAATTGAACAATACTTGTCTGCGTTAAAATGATTCAAGCAGTGTGTATAATTTTCCATTTTAATGCTAGGAAATTATGAAAATTATTAAAGGGCAAAGGAGCAAATTTAACAATGAATTTTTTGGCCAAGAGCACTTAGCATCATAAACTTTTCGGAGGACCTTAAATATACACGAACTTTGAAATCTGGATTTTAAATACACACGAACTTTGAAATTTGAAACATTTTTTTTAACACTGATGTTAATAGGAGGTTTATGGCGTTAATTTATACTATACTTAAGTGGGACCTACTAAAGTTGGCTATTTCGCCATGGAAGTGTAAGGTTTAGCACTTTCAGCACTTCCAGGCATTAAAAATTCCTATTTCTTTCTTCTTAGTAGTTTGCTTCTGTGCTATTTTCTTTGAGGTTTGACGCATTTGATTCTTGCTTCTGTGTACTCGCCGCTTAAGATCTTTAATGGAGGAAGATGGAGTTTTTGAAATTACTGATGGATTTTTGAAATTAGCCAAATCACTGATTTCAAACCACGAATTTGGGATGTATTTTGATAGTTCATTAATGGAGGCCATTATGCCGCATTCAAACTACATCTCAACCCCAATCCTAATCTCAACCCCAATCCCTATCCTAATCCCAATCCCAATCCCAATCCCAATCCCTAAAATCCAATGCCTCGTACTAAACATGACCAAAGTGCAATGCAATGGATGGTAAAGCAATCTTAATTACTAGGTGTACACTTGGTAAATTAAAAATATGATGGGATGACATTCATTATTTAATATACAAAAAACTGTGCAATTATTATTTTGTCCCTTGTCAAGGAAAAAATTGCATATCATTTTTTTTTGGTTGACCTATCTTCTTTTTCATTCAAACCCTTATTTTCCTCCGTTTAAAAGTGAAACTCGAAGACCCTTCAATTATTTTGTATAAAATTTTTGACCCAAAAAAATTATTTTGTATAAAATTCATCTTAGGTTTTTTGCCTTCCTCTCCTAGTCGTTCTTGTTTGTCCTCACCTTTTTAGATGCTTAACCTCTTTGTCGAGCTTTATCTTCTGTATTTCTAAACAAGTTGAAACATATCTATAGATATTTGGAACGTTAGGGCCCGTTTGGTTCATAAAAAATATTCAGACGGAATGGAAAGGAAAGGAAATGGATGGAAAAGAATGGAAATGAAATGAAAGTCGACTCGTTTGGTACGCACAGGAAAGGAAATGAATGGACTTGAAAATTCTATGTTTATTTGGTTGAAAATGGAGGTAAGGAAACTCATAATTCTGTACAAATGGCCATTTTGCCCTTAATGAGTATTTATTAATTAAAATTACTAATATTAAATTTTAAAATATTTTAAAATTATATTATCATAAATAAATAAATTATTTTCACTAATTATAATTTTAATAAATATTAAAATTTAATAAAAATTTTAATTTGAGTAAATAAATAAAAATATTCTCGGTTAAATTAATTATTAAATTAAATAAATAAATTATTTTTACTAATTATAATTTCAATAAATATCTAATATTTATAAAAAATCATAATTTACATAAATAATTAAATAAAAAATACTTTTCAACTGATTAAAAAAATAGGTAAATAATATTTAAAAATACCACGAAGATAACCTTAGTTTAGATACCCAAAATAATTGCATTCATATCTAAAAAATCAATTAATAATTAAATTAAACAATAAAAAGCCTAAAATATAATCTTGTGGTGAGAATTTTATGGCTTCAACTACCTACCTGGGCATATCACAAAAATTTCTCACCCATATTCTTTTGAACTTCAAATTTTCAAAAAAAAAAAGAACATTATCTCCGTTTTTTCTACAAACTCTCATTCAAACATTTAAACCAACTTCTCATATTATTTAAACAATTATAATAAATAAATATACATTTTATATATAAATATAAAACAAAATTTGAAAAAATTATGTTCACACCAGAATTATGTTGCTATAACCAAATTTGAATTTTGTATTCCAAAATCCATTTTCAAGTTTCAAAATTGATTTTGAAGCTTGTTTTCACAATAAATGAGTATATCAATTCGAATATATCAAGTTCGAATTTGATTGCCCAAATTCGAATGTAGCTGCATCAAATTCAAATGTAGCTAACAAATTCGAATGCAGCGGCATCAAATTCGAATTTGAATGTAGCTGTATCGAAATTTCTGGGAAATCTCAATAATAATCCATGACCCATATTATATATACAAGTTCACAACCAAAATTTTGAGTAGCCACACACAGATAGGCTAAAGAAAGAAAACAAATAAAAACATGAGAAATCATCATTAATTGCATTTTGAATAAAAGGAAAAAAAACCTTAGACACTTCCAAATCTATATCGTTCATTCCTCTTCATATTCCTCCCAAATTTTCATATTCCGGCTTGCGACTGACCTATGCTATTCTTCTCAAAATCTCTACTTGCAATTGAATGTAAAATTTCATTCCCTATAAACTCATATTTAGCTGCCGATTCCAAAGAAAAGCAATAAGCAAACATCAATAAAAAACATTGTGTTTAGCGATGAATTGGGAGAGAGCAAGGAAGAGGAAAGCCATGGTACAGTGGAAGAAGAGGCAGAAAATTTTCTTCTTCTTTGTCTTCTTTGATGCTTCTACACGCTCGGCCAAGCAAGGAAAGCAAAGGTGAAGATGAAGTTGTAGGAGGAAACGATGAAGAGTATGGGTGAGGGTAGTGTTGTCCTTTGTCTCTTCCATCGTAGGCCGAAAACAATGTTCCCACCATGGTGGGAACCCATTTTTCAGCCTTTAAAGGAAAATGGGGGGAGGCAAGAAACGGAATTGTCAATTATTCTGGTAACCAAACGCGTCCGTGGGATGGAATTGTTAGGATAATATATTTTGATGATAACTAAACATAACTTAGGCATAAAGATAGGTTGGGTAAGGATCAGAAATAACTTAGAGAAAATCTGATAAGAAATCTTAAGTGTTGCCTAATCGATCAGATATAGATTACAAGATAAGAACTTAAAGCCTAATCGATTAGAGACAGATCAGGTTCATATTAGAAATTTAAGTTTGGAGCCGCCCAATTGATTAGAGGCCCCTGTAATCGATCAAGGATTAAAATAATCGATTAGGAGGAATTAGTCTAATCGATCAGATAACTATAATCGATTAAGAGGAATTAGCCCAATCGATTAGAGAGCAATAATCGATTAGAAAATATTCCAAGTATAATCGATTAGAGTTCAATAATCGATTAGAGCACATTGAGTAATCGATCAAAGAAAGACATGTAACCTGAATATAATCTGTGTACAACCGATTAGACATGACTAATCGATCAGGCTCCCCTGTAATCGATTTGGCATATATCTTTCTAACTTGAATATTCAGTGATGCAGGCTGTAATCTATGCATAATCGATCAGAAACCACTCCATGTAATCGATCAGAGGCTATAATCGAAGTGGTGATAGGATTTATTCAAAACCAATGGTTAAGTCTATTTTAAGCTTTCAAAGTACAAATTTGCACAGGCCTACATAAGGAAGTTTATGTTAGCACGCAATCTGTCTTAATAGAGCCGTTAGACACACCAACCACTTCCAGCGATAAATGAAGAGAGATGAACTGAAGCAAAACAAGTACAATGGAGTTAATGCTTCTTAGAACACAATCCTAACACTCCATAACAGATTGATTAAGTTCTGGTCATACAACGGCTAGAAACTCTCAACGGACAGATTTTCAGAAGAGAATATAAAAGCCTCTCATAAGGAAGTTGGTGGTATTCATTGATTGCAAAAATTAATTGTTGTAACTACTACATTCAATACTCACCAATCTTTAGAAAGCTTATTCATTTGATAGTCTTCAGTGTGTAACATAACCAGTTCAATTGAATGAACAAGTCTTCTGTATTTACTACTAAGACAGGATTAGGATTGAGCAAAACCAAACCGTAACCGGAAACCAAACCGAACCAAATGAATTTCGGTTTTTCGATTTTCGGTTTCGGTTTCTATTTTTGAAATTTTCGGTTTTCGGTTCGATTTTTTGAAAAAAATTTCGGTTCCAAACCGAAAACCTTATTATATATATATAAAAAAGCCCAAACAGACCCACACCATTTACCCAATTATATTTATTTTGAAGGAGGCCCAAATGATTCCATTGCAAGCCCAATACGGCAACCCAACACACAAACAAATTACAAACCCTAGGTTAGGTCTCCCTCCTCTCCTCCGCTGCCTCACTCACCCTCACGGCCTCACGACACGAAGACACGAAACCCCATGCCTCTCCTCTCGTCTTCTCGTACACGTGCTCCAGCAGCCTCAGATCAGACCCTCGCGGATCGCGGCCTCGTCTGATCAACCTCAACCTTAACTGGGCGATTGGGCGATTGATTTTCTTGTGATCCTTTTTTTGATCAACTGTATGTATGATTTTCTTGTGATCCTTTTTTTTTAATTTTTTTTTTGATTGGGCGATTGGCTTTAGATCGAAAACGCCTCGTCTGATCATTGCGTTGTTTGGTCTCAGGCAGGTCCGTTTCAGACCCTCAATCATCTTTCCTCATCACCCTTAATCGCTTCTAGGACGCTGTTTTGGAGTTGTCTGAACACGGCATCATCTTGATTGTCGAAGAAAGTGGTTGCCTTCAAGGTTCAAGCCAAGGTTTATCTCAAACGAGAGGTAACTCACTTTCTAGTTTCTAGTGGATTGTTTGAACGCATTCTCTGTTCCTGGTCAGTCAAGCATGAATGATTGAAATTATGATCTTGATGTTGAGAATTCATGTATTTCTTGGTCTTCTTGATCTGTGGAGGAGGAAGGGCCGAAGGGACATAACTCATAAGAATATAAATTCTTATTTGAATTCTTGATCTTGCACTTTTTGTGAATTTGTCTGTTACTCTTCACTTAGTTTTATTTCTTGTGATTTTTGTCTCATGCGTGGTCAATGTGTGTTATGTTTTATTTCGAATTGCTCTGTATCTTTGCTGTATTGTGGTCTGTGGAGCCTATGTAAAGTTTCTCCCAGATTTAATATACTCCCTTCTATTAAAAAAAGGGGCTTATAAAGTTTGAGAAGAATGATAATATTATCCTAGTATGTCCCAATGCAGAGTCCTTTTAATTTGCGTTAAGGCCTTTTAATTTGTTTCACTTGTCTTCACAGAGTCCTTTTTCCTTCATAAGATATGCCCTAACATTATAACAGTGTTTTCTCTTTGAATTAGATGTCTTCTCATGGTGAAAATATGGCTGACCAACATAAGAATGATCAACAACGAACTGGGGCTGCTACTCAAAGTGAAAGCAACCAACCTACTATAACAAGTGGAACAAGTGAAACTAGAAAAAGGAAAGAAAGGAAGTCAAGATCAAAAGTTTGGGATCACTTCACCAAATTTGTCAATGATGATGGAGAAATTAGAGGTAAGTGCCTCTATTGTGAAAATGATTTTGCATGTGATCCAGTTAAGAATGGAACTTCTGTTCTCAACAATCACATGAAATCTTGTAAACAAAAGCCTAGTGAAGATACTACACAATCACACTTGATGTTTAATGTTGATGATGACGCTATGCGGTTTGCAAACTGGAAATTTGATCAAGATGCCATTAGGAAGTCTATAGCTTGCATGATAATTACTGATGAGCTTCCATTTATGTTTGTTGAGGTGCCTGGTTTTAGGAATTGTATGTCATTTGCTCAACCAAAGTTTAAAATTCCATCAAGGTGGAAAATAGCTCGTGATTGTTATGCTATTTATCTTGAAGAGAAGTTGAAATTTAAAGATTATTTGAACAAAAAAAAAACAAACGCTTTGTCTTACTACAGACACTTGGACTTCTATACAAAGACTTAATTACATGCGTATTACTGCTCATTTCATAGATGACACATGGACTTTGAGAAAGAGAGTTTTGAATTTTATTCCAATTTCTAGTCATAAAGGGAGAGACATTGGAATAGAAATTGAAAAATGCCTTCGTGAATGGGGTATTGACAGGGTGCTTACTATTACAGTGGATAATGCTAGCTCTAATGATGTCACAATTGAATATTTGAAAGAAAGAATTAATAATTGGGGCCGTCCAGTCATGAAATGTTAGTCTTTGCATATGAGATGTGTTGCAAACATTCTTAATTTAGTTGTTACTAATGGGTTGAAAGAAGTTGGAAGTTCAGTGGTAAAAGTTAGAGAAGCTGTTAGATTTATTAAACAATCACCCTTGAGGATGAGAAAATTTAAAGAAAGTTGTGTGGATGAAAACATTGAGTGTAAAAAAATGTTGCGTTTAGATGTCCCTACTAGATGGAACTCTACCCATTTGATGTTGGACACAGCTCAAAAATTTGAGAGAGCATTTAAAAGATATGAGGATAAAGATCCATACTTTTGGATTGATCTTGAAGATTTAAGGGAGGGGGTGCCTAATGAAGAAGATTGGAATAATGTGAGGAGTTTTATTGAGTTGCTTGTTCATTTTTATGATCTTACTTTGAAGGTATCTGGTTCTCTAGTTGTGACATCCAATGCTTTCTTCTGTGAAATATATGTGCTTTTTCGGATATTGGATGAATGGTCGGGCAGTGATGATGACACAGGGGTTGCAATGGTAACACAAAAAATGATTGACAAATTTGACAAGTATTGGGGGGATCATGCAAAGATGAACAAACTTCTTTATATTGCTTCTATTCTTGATCCTCGATATAAATTGCGTTGGTTGCAATATGCCTTGGGTAAATTGCATACCCGTGAAGTTGGTGATGATTTGACAGAAGAAATTAAACAATTTTTAGTTTCTTTATATAATGAATATAAGCAAGTTGTTTGTCCTTCAGCATCAACGCAACCTGATAGCGAACCAGTGAGATTGAATGATTCACAAGAAGCTCTTCTGCTTTCTGGTAGAGATAATCCCACTTCAAAAATTAGAAAGTTGGTTGATATTGAGGATCAGCTTTTCATGGATGAAGGTGGTGGAGAAACAAGAAGAACAGAGCTTGACAGATATTTGAATGAAGCACTTGAGCCTAGGACAGATGATTTTGATATTTTAAATTGGTGGAAGGTGAATAGCCCCAGATTCCCCACTCTTTCTCTAGTTGCAAAAGATGTTTTGGCTATTCCAATATCTACTGTTGCTTCAGAGTCTACATTCAGCACCGGAGGACGAGTTCTAGATTCATTTAGGAGCTCTTTAACTCCCAAAGCTGTGCAAGCTCTTATACGTGCTCAAGATTGGCTTAGGCATGCATTTCATTATGATATAAAAGATAGGAATGATTATGTTCAAGCTCAAGAGATTGAGCTTGGTAATGTTGTTATGATTTTATATACTTTATATTATAACTTCATATGAACATTATATTTATTTTACTGTTAATCTTATTTCTTTTTTAAATTGCTAGAGCTTCAAAAAAATGGCATTGGAGGCAACCGTGGATCTTTAGTAGATGCTATGTGTTGATTTTTCAAGTATAAAAGATTGAGCTCAGTAATGTTTCTTGTTTTGTATCATTCTAAATTTCTAATATGTAATTTATTTGTTCTTTGTTGATTTTTCAATTTCTAAAATGTTGTGTTTTGGTGTTCAGCCTTGCAGCTTTATGTTGATGTTGCTTACTAGACGAGTGTTGCTGTGAGTCTATGACTTTGTTCAAGTTTGATAAGCCAACTTATTACTTATGTTTGTAATTTGGTGTATGTCCTATTATTTGTATTATTAATGGTTCCCACTTCCCAATTCTGGTAAAAAAATTAATAATAGTTCCCACTTCCCACTTCCCAATTTGACGGGAAAAAAAAAGCACCGCATCTGTGTTAATGCCATTGTGCCAATGGTGAATATTGAATAAGACAATTGATGATGATTTTGTTTTATTATTATTAGTATTTAGTAGTTCCCAGTAGTTAGTTTTGGAAAAAAAATTAATGCTTCCTAAACTGGGAGAGTGAATGGGAGGGTGAATGAATTAGCTGGCCAGTTCAACCGAAAAATATAAAGCAGTAGTGCATTTAGTGAATTGGACAATTGGTTATGTTTTTTTTTTAATTTTATTGTTCAATTCTACAAAAAAAGGCCCAAAAGAAAGGCCCAAATCGGATGTAATGTTGCCCTTTTTTAATTTTTTTTGTTCAATTTTCGTAGCCCAAATCTAGAAAAAAAAAGCCCAAAAACCAAAAACCGTTAAAACAGAACCGAAATAATTCGGTTTTTTCAGTTTCAGTTTTTCAGTTTGGTTTTTTGCCACTTTTCGGTTTTCGATTCGGTTTCGAATCGAAAAACCGTTTGCACACCCCTAGTGAGGATCACTCTTAAGATAGTGGGATCTTAAGAGTGAGGGTGTAATCTTACAAATTGTAAGGGGGAGTGATAAGTGAAAAGAGTGTTCTCTTACTATCACTTGTAAAGGCATTCAAGAGCCTGAGTTAATCTTGAAAAGTTAATGGAACCCAACTGAAGGTTGGAGAACTGGACGTAGGCCAAGATTGGGCTGAACTAGTATAAATCTTGTGTCATTCTATTTTAAATTGAAAAAGTACAATTCACCCCCCTCTTGTGCATTCCTGCCAAGTTACAGGAATCTCCGCCATTTTCCATTTCCTGCGCCTGGTTTCTGTAAAGCAAACGGGCCCTTACTAATAATTGCACAATTTACTGATGAAACATGTCTACATGGCCTAATTGGAATTGAAAGGAGATTTTTTATAGGCTCACAAAATTTGGGTAGTTACTACATTCCGACTTATCAAAAAAAAATTGGGCGGTTACTCATACGAAGTTAGGTATTATCTGTAGGGGAGATGTGCCTCGTTTTAATCGTTGGGATATCATTTTTTTCAAATAATCAATTAAAAATAATAAAGAGGCTCACATAACAGAAGTTTGCCTAACTTAATAGAAGTAGCATTTTCGCCCCAATTCGTAAAGGCCATGGCTACTTTTACACCATAAAATTGTATACGGTGCCAGCCGCACATTTGAAAAATGTACATGGTCATTTTTTACCCTTATGCCAAACAAATATCTCCTAAATTAAACTAAAGCTTGCATTCTTGTTTTGACTTATTTTGACCTAAAAACTTTTGCTAGGACTTAATTATTAGAGAAAATATCAGTATATAATACTCTTTTATTTTTAACTATAAGACATATTTACCTAATTTGATTAGATTAATGAAATTTTTACTACCTAAGGGAGGTTTCAACGTTAATATTTAAACTAGCTTCAAGTATTTTTAGATAACAAATATCATAATGGAATATTTTTCAGTACTTTTCCATGAATGACTTACAATTAATATATAATTAAGGATTAGGTAGATATGCAATTTTACCCATGAAATATTGCAATAGAAGCATATGGTAGAAATATGTTTTGAAATGTGCTAAAATAACAATAAACATTTTAAAATGTGCTAAAATACCAATAAACCTATAAAACAGAGCTAAAAAGTCAACCCTGTTTATTTCTCCAAACATCTGTTAGAGTAAACGCACAGTAGATGAGTCAAAGAACTAACAGACATTTGGATAAAATAAACGGTATTAGTTGTTTTTCTTCGTTTAAAAAATTTATTGATATATTAGCACATTTCATTGATCCATATTCATGAGATGTGACAGAGTTTTTACGTTAGCTGTTGGGGTCTAACACAACCCCCTCCTTTACTCGAGCTTAGGATTGGCTATAAACATAGGTGGAGTTAAAACGACTATATCTAAATATCTGGTTACTAATAGAGTTCAATGGCATCATGCGATTCATGGAGTCGACCCCACCTAGTGCGATAGGGGTTGGTTGTTAGTTGGTTTTTATTGGATTAACCCACTTCAAAACATATTTGTATAAGATATTATTGCTGCAACACCTTATTGGTAAAGCTTTGCCACTTTTGTGGGCTTGCTCGATTCAAATCAGATTAGTCTGGACCTCGACAAATCCTCCGAATTAAAAGGAGATAAGTCCATGATAGAGGAATGTTTTGAACTAATGTTTTGGACTTGCTTTAGTAAAATGGAATGGAAGACTGGTAGTAAAACTAGTGACCCAACTCTCTTCCTTTGAACCGATTAGGAAAAAGGAAACAACCGATTAGGGGTGCTCACGGGACGAAATGGAACTGGGACGATCACGTCCTGTCCCGTCCCGATGAAAGGGGCTCGGGACGGATTTTCTGTCCCTTGTCCTGTCCCGTCCCGACTTTGTCCCGATCGACAGGAATGTCCCAACTTTTTTTTTTTTTTGAAATTTTTTTGTATAATTTGTGATAAAGAAATGAAAATTTAAATGGGATGAATACTAAGATGAGACAATGAGTAAAAATGATGGAAGAGGGAGAGTACAAAGTGAGAGAATATATCAAAATTAGGGAAAGGAATTTAAAATTTGGATATAAAAAATAAAACAAAATAAACAAAAATATTCGGGACGGGACGGGACCGGGACACCCTTGTCCCGTGTCCCGTCCCGTCCCGAGACCAAAACTGTCCCGTCCCGAATTTTTCCCGTCCCGAAATTTTTCGGGACGGGATCGAAATGCTCGGGAACGGGACGGGACAACCGGGACGGGAAAAATTTGAACAGCCCTACAACCGATTAGGAAAAAGGAAACAATTTTCTTCTTTAAGTTCCGACAATTGCAATCTGAGACGAAATCAAAACCCTAATGGTTTCGTTGATTTTAAGGGCATTCTTTTGAGAAATTGCTTCGAGCTACAACATCATGAAGCAAACGAGAAGCAATAGTGAGGTGTTCTATCTTCCTGAAGAAACCATCAGAAACATTCTCAAACTACTTCCTGTAAAATCCCTACTCCGATTTCAATGTGTTTGTAAAGATTGGAAGAATCTGATACATAATCAATCTTTCATCCAAGAACATCTCAATCACTTCACTCATCAAAACCATTCTCTCCTTTTAGAATGTTCTCCACGTTATTTTCCTTTGCGCTGGCTCTTTCTTTTGCTGGATTGCAGTTTGCAAGCCAGCAACGCTCAGATAGGACCTTCCATGGATTCCTTAGTGGGTGCTAAAATCGTCAGCTCTTGCAATGGCCTTCTTCTTGTTGAACAGAATAAAAAGTATCCTCCTTTACTTTCATTGTGGAATTATGCGACTATATCTCTCAAGCATGTTCCTTTAACCATAACTGATTGTCCTAAGTTTGATCGTTGGGTGACAGGATTTGGGTTCTGTCCAATTCTTAATGATTACAAGATAGTAATAACTTATGGTGAGCATGTTAATCGAGGGGAAGTGTTTTCGTTGAGCAGAGGGTTGTGGAAGGGAATAGATGTTGGGAACTTAAATAGAGTGAGACTTCTTTATGATAATGTCACGGTTAATGGAGCCATATTTTGGACTGGGGTAAAGGAGACTGTTGGTGAAGGTGATGTTGGGGCGATAATTTCATTTGACTTGTCAAAGGAAGTGTTTACATTCATACCAAGACCCTTCATCCGTGATAAACGTGAAAAGCTTACTGTTTATCAGAACAAACTTGCCATGCTCCATAACATTTGGGATCATGGTAGTTTGATTGATTTGTGGGTGTTAGATGAGGGTACATGTACATGTGGGGAGACATGGAGATTGGTTAAAAGATATACTCACAGACCTTTTTCATGCCTTGTACATTCAATGACTATTTGGAGGAATGACATTGTCTCCAGACCTTGTCTTCAACAGAACCAAAGTGAAAGACATGTTTTCTATCTCATGAACATCACTACTGATGATGAAGTAAAGACGGTTCATGGTTGTTATGATTATGTTGAAAGTCTTGTATTGGTTGGTAACAACTACATACTACATTGAAGAAGCTGGATCCTAAACTCAAATCATTATCACATTGCTGAATTACATTACTTTTGGTGGAATATGAAATCTATGATATTTTAGATCATTTTATATCTATATATTATTTGATGTTACTTAGAGTTTTCTAGAAAGATGACTGCATATATTTAACAACAGATGTGCTTAAATTATTTGAGACTTGTTGTCCTCTACTATGCCAATGGTCTGTTTTCTTAGGTGAAAAAATACCACTGGTTTACTACATCATGTGAGAAGGAGATGCCAAAAGATTAATGAATGCCCCCCTCCTGTTGCCTTTCATCGAAACCTCCCTCTTTGCGATTTTTCTTTTTGTTTTCCTTTTTTGCAGCCATAGTTGATGGGGTTATCCAGTTACTGTGTTGGGTTTTCTTTCTTTGATGATGTTACCTGGAATATTCAGAATTGATGGGAGTCATCTAGTTCTTCTATAGTTCTATGTATTTACCCTGCATTCTATATTTTTTTTCCTTTTCTTCTACTTTGGACTAATGAATGCATTACCCTGTGATATTTTAAACTTCTACATTCTCAGAAGTGGAATCTTCCTTTGGAAGCAGACGTTGTCAGGTTTATATGTTAGATTTCATTAACATGTCACAAGTTGCTTTGAAGTTCTGTTCAGTCATTCATATGTCTGTGTGCCTACGCCCCTAAACCTGTGGCCTGTGTTTGAGATTGAAGTTTTGTGCAGTCACTCATATATGACATTGATTTATTGAAACTGCTTTATCTTCAGTGGATGTAATTTATTAGACTCTTCTACCGTGTGCTTGTGTGTAGTTCACACAAACAGAATTGCTAGTGTGAATGATCTAGGACTTGTCCATGTGACATTGATTTCATATCGTTTGAGAGGGGACTGAAATAAGCAAAGCAAATTTGAGTTTGGTGCCATTTTATTTCACTTGTAGTGAAGGGGACAAAAATATTGATTCATGAGTTATTAATTCCTATGTTTGTTGAATATGAGATATTTATTTAAGAATATGAATATTTTGAGTAGATTTTGAGTTTCATGGTTATTATTCATCTAGTTTGAGGTTTTACATTCAAAGCCAAAGTAAACATCACAACTAGCTTCTAGATTTTGAACCGAAGGGAGTAGTACATCATCGTCATCGTCTTCTAGCTGCTTGATGATAATGGGATTTTTAACTCCTTTGGCTTTCAATGGATAAAAAGTGGGAGAGTTCAGTTAGCTTTCTTCCCGGGATTGATATTTTTGAGAGCCAATATACATGAGTAAAAAACATGAAATAATCATTTCTAAGAACTTATAAGAACTGGTATGCTAGATTTATAGGTTCTATGGTAATCACATAACAAGCCTACTTTTCTATGACGGATAATCACATATTAATCACAAATATAGAGGTTCATTTATTTGTGATTTCTATGTCTATGAATCCATTCCAAAGTTTTTTGTAAATCTACAAAACGAAGATGTAGTTTTTAATATGAGGTCCCAAGGAGTTGTTAATAACAACTATTAACAACTGCAATAGCCTTGGTTAACAACTAAAGAAGTTATCAATGGACCTATCTGAAATTAATTTTCTTACTTGGGACCTATGTGCAATTCTCCCTTTTAATATTTCAGCATTATCATATGTCTATATAAAAAGTGGAGGTCACTAGTAGATGCAAATGTGACGCTCCTCCCTTTCTCGCTTATCTCTCTTTATTTGTTTTTTTCTTTTCATATTTTTCCTATTTTTTATTTGCATAATGACAAAATTATTTTTTCTCCTAAGACTTCTTAACAAAATTAATAGCTCCTCTTAATTAGGATAATTACTATAACTGTGAAAACCATATTAAAATAAAGCAATATTTCAAATCAGGAATCCAGATATTGTAATCAAATAATATATAATACTTGTGTTTTAAATTGAAGTGTTTAATTTCTTGAAAAAACCACAACTAGGTTCCATTAATTACATTTAGGTCTTAAAAAATCATTAAATTACAATATAGTCCCTAAAAACCCGAGTAATATTAAATCAAATATGTTAAGAATTGTCAATGCAGCCATTGAGTTGTTAGTAACAATTAGGTTTTTAAAGAGTTATCAATAATTCATTCGGCCGCATAAACAACTCCTAACACATGCGATTTAATATTACCCATGTACCTAAAGACTTCATTGTAATTCAATGAATTTTTGGGATCTAGATGTAATTAATTCCCTTCCTTAGGTATTAATTGTGATTCTCCCTGATTTTGATTGGGAATTCGAATCATGCCCTTATTGGGCTGAAATATCAAATTTCTAAAGATGATGGACTTGCTTAATATTATATATTAAATTATATGCACAATTATTAATATATTTTGTAGTATTTTCACTCATTTATGGTGTCTTGCATAATTAATATTATTTTGTTTGGGTTAATATCATATTAGGCCCTTGTAGTTTACATTAATTTTTGTTTTGGTCTTCGAAGTTTCAAACAAGTGGTTTTGGTTTCTTAAGCTTACTCCATTACAAACCCTTAGTAGTTCATGAAGTTTAAGAAGGACTTGGAATATGGGTTAATCACCTTGTGCGGTTATGTAAGTTTAGAATTTATTTTTTCACCTCATCTCATCCAATCATTATGTACATAAGCATATATAGCTAATAGTGTTAGTGTCACAAACTTATTTAACACTGTTAACTACTCTAACTCCAAGTGTAACATCCTAAGAAATTATTGAGGATTAATGGATACAATTAGGAATTAATCAATGGGAAATAAAGAATTATGAGGACATTTGAGAAATTTGATGTATTTTTGAAGACTTTAAAGATTTAGTTTTCTGCCTTATTTTAAATGCAATAATTTGGGCAATTATTTTTAGGCTCAAAAGAAGTTATTGTAGGAGAAAATAACTAGAAAATAGTATAGGTAACTTTTTGGAAGTGAAAATGAAATTTTTGCTAAAAATAAAATATCTTATTTGAGAATTATTAGGGCGTAGTAGTCTATTTCCCCTCTTTATTTTTAATTTCCATTTCCCCCATTTTCCTCCCCTTTCCTTTTTATCTCTCTCCCATTACCCCTCATTTTCAAACCTACTAGCTCACCTCCCCCCCCCCCCGGAAAACGCAACTTCGAGAGAGAGGGAGGAGGTTTCCTCCTCCTCCACCGCCATCGTGCTGGACTGTCGTCGCCATTCTTCTCCCCTCAACCTTATTATTCTCCAACCTTCTCCTCCTTCTCTCTCTTTTCTCCCCCTATTAAGCCGTGTCATTGCCAAAATAAGGGATGGAGTTTCCAGTGGTGTCTCGTTGGAAATAGCACCTTCACTGTCGCCATTTCTTCATCCTGCCTAACTTCTTCTTTCTCCCCCTTCTTTTTCTGTCGAGATCGCTCATGGAGAGAGATTGGGGAGAGAGATCCTTGAAACTTCATGAGCTCTCCATCATCGAAGAGGTCCAAGTTTCAACCAACCAAGAACATTTTTGGACTTCTGTAAATTCCCTCTAAGCTCCTATACCCTTGGTTTCTTCGATTAGCTCCGTTTCAAAAATAAGTCTTGTTTGAGTTGGGGTTTTTGGGAGATCTAAACCCATTAAATTGAAGTCATCAAATTGAATTTTAATATGTCATTTAAAAATCCCCTGAAGTGATTTTCAACTTATTTGAGGTTTTCTAATGTATTTTGAATTTTCAAATTTTTGAGTTTAGGGAAAATTTGGAGATCATGTGATCTAACTTGTCTGAGATTAATTGGTGTTTCCATATGGTTTTTAGAGGTTAATGGATGATGTTAAATGGTATGGTTTGTTGGAAGAACTTTTGAATCAAATTTTGGATCTTCAAAGTTCGTTAAAGTTGTGTTTTGGATGGGGTTCTTGGGGTTTTATGTTGATTATAAGTACATTGAGGATTCTAATATGTTAATTGAGATGAGTAGATGATTATAAAATGATGAAATTGGGAAAAATTAGAGTAAATTGGATTTTGATGATTTTGGGATGATTTATGGATTACCTTGAACATAAGTTGATCCGTATATGTATTGGAATGTGATTTGTTGGTGGTTGATAGTTATTATGGTTGAGGAGGTTATAGGTAAGCTTGAGAAAATTCTTGTTGGGCTTGATTTGGTTGATTATTGCCAATTGTGGAAATGTGTCTAAATTGCAAATTGAGGAGTGAGTTGACAAGTTGGGTGTATTGAATTGTTTTAGGATAGATGTTTTTGTTAGGAAATTGGATTCCCAAAATTTTACATTGACACTTGATTTAAGTGTTAATCTTATTATATGTGATTGTTGTGTAGAGTGTGATTGGTCGTGAGTTTGAGCACAGGGAAATCCCTTCTATGAGGTAACAAGATGGGCCTCTCGTGTATTGCACTGGTGAAATTTTTCATGTGATTCGGCTTCAAATATATGTTTGGCTATCAATATTTTGAAAAGTTTAGTTGGTAAGAAAAAATATATATGTTTCAAACAGAATGCTAATCTAAGGTTAAATTATTTGTGGAATAATTATACATGTTCCTTTTGTGAATCTTCTCTACTTGCTCTTCTTATTTTGCTTGGTGGTATGTTACTTTGGATGTTTTCAAGTCCGCGCCATCGTCCACTCACCTTCTTGCAAGATAGGATGTTGATCATCACTTTATTATGGCAATTCAATTGATCTTTTGGTTTCAACGTTTGAAACCTAAATTTGGAGATGAACTAATCACAATATTTAATTATTATAATATAATTTTTAGATTATGACGGGCATGTGATTTGGATTTAGATAAATATTTAAAAAAAAGGTGATATCATGTTTTTGAAAAAATATATTTAAAATACATACGTATAAGTTTTAATTTTAAATATTTAAAGTGTAAAAATTTTTAGAGAATAAAAAATAAAACAAATTATGTTTCACTATACCTATATTACTTAAACCCTAAGTTTTCTATGCACTAATGGTATAACGTCCGAAATATTCTAATTAATTCAGTTTTGAAGAACAAATCATTGATTCTAAGAAATATCTCATAACAATAAACATGTTATATCTAGATTAAATATATCCAGATTAAAGGAATAAGTAATACATACGTTATATTCTTATTGATATGCATGCATAAATATTTTTAAATTCATCACACAACAAAAAAAATTTACTCATTATGTTATTATTGAAGTAATTGACATTGATAGCAGGCAAATATATATCCATGCTCTCGATTTAACTTTAATTCATAAATTATTGATGACTGCATGAAGAATACACATTACTAGTTGCCTAAAATTATGTTCATAAGAAACTTCTAATTGGTCAATCCCAAAACATATATATCACTAATTATATCTACTAATTATATATAAAAAAATTAATATTTTTTTAAGAGAAAATCACATATTTTCATCCAAAAATTTAATTTTTATTTTCAGTTTTAATGGTATTTTAATTAATTTTTTAATTAAATCAAAATATGAAAGTATGAAATTGGTTTTCCGGTTGTATATATGTATTTTGGAATTTGAAAATACAAATTAACTTTTAATATATCAAGGTCTTGTAGAATTTAATTTTGGGTAATCCCCTAATTTTTGTTTGATATTTTTTTTTGAAAAAAGATATCCAAAAAAATGTAGAATAATATTTTATTTTAAATATGTAAATGATGAAGATTTTATTTTAGAGCAAATCACATATTTTCAACCTAAAATTTAATTAAAATTATATTTAAGATTTGAGATAAGCCCTAAAATTATATCTATAAGAAGCTTCTGGTTGGTTAATCCCAATATGTGTGTGTATATATATCACTAATTATATTTTGTATCATTATATTTAAGATTTAAGATATATCATAAAATTATATTCATAAGAAGCTTCTAATTGGTTAATCCCAAAATATATATCACTAATTATATCTACTAATTTTATATAAAAAAAATTAAGATTTGTTTAAGAGGAAATCACATATTTTCATCCTAAAATTTAATTTTTATTTTCAAATTTTAATGGGATTTTAATTAATTTTTTTAATTAAAACAAAATCTGAAAGTATAAAATTGATTTTTCGGTAATAAATATGTATTTTGGAATTTGAAAATAAAAATCAAAATATATCAAAGTCTTGTAAAATTTAATTTTGGGTAATCCCCTAATTTTTGTTTGATATTTTGTTTCCCTACATTTTTCTTAAATATAATAATTCAAAAAAATGGTTAATGATTATAACCAATCAAATATAATTAGTAGATTATAAAATTAGTGATAAATTGAGCCATTGATCTAAAAAGAACTAATGATTTGAGCCGTTATTTCCTTATGAATAGTGTTTTGGTGGAAGAGTTTTTTATGTTATATAGATAGATAGATAGATAGATATAGATATAGATATAGATATAGATGCTTGGTATCCTATTTCGAAGTAATCACTTTCTTTGCTCTAGGGGTGTGTGCGTTGTTGGTAAGAGATTTCAAATTCTCTCTCCACTATGGATTTTGGATTATGGTAGTGTATGTATGGTATGATTACCATTTGGTTATTTTAATATAAATTATCATGTGGTATTCTTAGCTTGAAAAATTAGCATGTGATGTAATGATCATATTTGAAAAGCATATATGTATATATTGATCTGGGAAATGTTACATTATATGGATATGGAAATATTGAAAAGGGCTAAATGCCTAGTTTTGGTTAAATTACATTTCTAGTTGTGATATATATGTTGTGGTAGTGAGCATCATGCACTGGATATTTTAACCATCACGTAATGAGGTATTCTAGTGGCCCACATGGACTAATTATACTTATAAGTGTACTGGGTATGGGTTAGAACCCCATCGAGTACTTCCATCTGTGGTTCTGGCATGGGTCGAGATCCCATCAAGTTGCACTTCTCCGTGGTACTAGGTACAGTTTGAGATCTCCGTCAAGTTCCATTAATGCTGTTACTATCACTTGATGAGGTATCCTGTTAGCTCATATGAACTAATTATATTATAGGTGTACTGGGTATGGGCTAAAACCCATCGAGTACTACCCCTTCGGTGTACTGAGTATGGGTTACATCCCATCGAACATTACCCTCCTGTGTGTTGGGTATGGATTAAAACACATCGAGTATTACCCTTCGTGGTTCTGGGTATGGGTTATTAGAAACCCATCGAGTTTTACTTCTCTATGGTTCTAGGTAAGGGTAAAGATCCCCATCGAGTTCCACTCTAGTCTGCTTAATGGTAGGGGACAACCTAACGATTTGCATGGCAAATGTTATGAATGTTTGTGAAAAATATATTGTGAAATTATTTTGTATAAAATTGTGATATACATGAGGTTTTCAAACTGTTCTTCTCGGAATTAGTTATTGCATGGTCATTTTGCTAACTACTCATATTTCAAACTGTTTATTGATATATTGTATAATCTCATATTGACAGCTTATTAGCACATACACTAACACGTAGGGAAAAATGGAAAGAATAAGCGTTACTGAGACATTGTCTCCTCCCGGTTGCTCATTCGTTTCAGGTGCTAGTCAGCAGAGTCGCGGCAAAGGAGGCGCCAGGACCTCAATGATTTATGGTGAGATTCTCTTTTGGCCTATACATAGTTTGTATATTACCACACATGTATTTTGGCTGTCATCTGCTTCCGCATTGGTAAATTTCATGTTTAAGTCTGGATTATGGTAATAATTGCTTACTAGTTATATTTTGGATAATTGTCATTATGTTACTTGGTTGGAACTGGTTCATTTCTGGCATTATAGGCCTAAGGCCGTATGGTTTCTTTTGAGTCTTTAATGACTGATTTGCTGTCAAGATCATTTGAAAATTTCATGGTAATTGACATGAATGATTAAGTTTATATGGATTTGAGAAATTATGGTTGTTTTGGTAGATGGTGCGATGGCTTGTTGGATAAATTTCTGGATGGGTTGTCTTGGCATGTTTGGCAGGACTTTTGGTTAATGTTTTTAAGAAATAAAAGGGGTAATTTTGTGATGTATGTTAAATTCTAATTACCATGATAAGTTTTATCCTTTCCTATCATGGTATGGTATGCTTTGAAATGTTTTATAAATGATTTTAATTTACTATGTTAGGTAGTGGGAATTTATTCTAACATAGTTAAAGTTTTCAATTATTTGTCAAATTTTAATATCCATGTTAGGTAATTTCTTTTTCTAACATTGATGAGCTTGTTGACTTTAGTTAATTTTTAATATCCATGTTAGCAGGTTTGATCAAAATGAATTCTTTTCTAACTAGATTTCTCTTTTAATTACTTACTATAAACTTTTCTAACTCTGATATGATGTTTTAATATTTTAGAGATTTTCTTTCTATCACAGTTAGCTAATTTGATTTTGGATCTAAAGAAGTTTTAAGTCAAACCTTTTTCTAACCATGTTAGTATAATTTGTTAAGTGAAATGATTTTCCTAACATGGTTAGTGGTTACTAAATTGTGATTATTGGTTAATAAAAAGGGATTTACAAAACGAATGTTACACCAAATCTTTCTGAAACTTTAGAGACTAATGATGTGTAATGGAGCAAACTAAATGGACTAAAACCACCCGTTTGAAACTTTAGAGATCAAAACCAAAATTATTGAAAACTACAAGGACCATTTGTAGTATTAACCCATTTTATTTTCAACTATAGTAGAATAATACCTTTTCAAATTAGACTTTTTTATTTTGTTAAAATTCTACTACTATAATTCTTTGGTGAGCCTTCTCCTTTGTGGTGAAAAAATACAAAAGATGAATACCCTCATTTAATAAGCGATTGGCAATTCTAATATAATTAAATATCTAATTTAAATCCCTAAATATTTAATCTAAATTGAAGCCTATTATCTAATATTCTTAATTTTCATATCCCATAAAATCAAGGTTTAAAATGCCTAGACTAGTTTTAGAACCGGCTAGGTACCCTTCAAAGGTCAATTGTTAGATCGGGGTCAAACTGGCCCTATTAAATTGATATAATTTTATTTTATTAATAATAACAAAATACAATAACATTAATCATTACCATATATCAAAATATAAATATAGATATGTATGTTTGATTCATTAAACATTAACATTTTAATATTTGTAAAGAGAGAATAAAAGAAAATGATCAGACAATAATGCATACAGGCTAAATACGAATACAAATAAAAAAAACAACAATGAATAAATGTTAAACAAAAAATACAATAAATATTAAATCATCACAGAAATTCTCAAATAACTTCTGCTAAAATCATTACTCCGATTTTAATATGTTTAAACACATTAAAAAAAGAAAACCCATCTTTCATCCCTGAGCAGGATAGTTGGTGGATTTGATGGATTGCGATTTGAAGGTCCATGAAGTTCCGCAAGCCCATTCTTTGATCCCTTTAAGAGTACCAGGATAGTTGGTTCCTGCAAAGGTCTGATTTGTGTTGAAACCTATGACTATGAGTATAACAAACCTGCTCCTTCACTTACATTATGGAATCCTTCCACTAGAGCACTCAGATATGTTCCTAGAATAAAAAGTGATTGTTTCTAATTGAATGATAGTTGCGTGACAAGATTTGGGATTAGTTCAATTATTGATGATTGCAATATAATAATGACATTGTCACATGGACGAGTTATGTTTTACTCATATTTAGAAAGTTTCAAGGATTTAGTCGTAAACTCGTTCACACTACAAGAATCAAATAATTAATTTTTAGAAAATCACAATGAGATCCCCACAAAAAAAAAAATAACGACTAAAAGGTTTCATAAGATCTTTAAATAATTTAAAAGTTCCATGGGACTTGAAGTTGAGAAATAAAAAATAGCCAATTACTAAACTATTCTTATCTATTTGAAAAGAAAAATAGTCGTATTAGTTTTTTCAATAAAGGAGTTTAGATTTCACCATCACTTTTCCCTTCTCCCCTGATCTTATAGCCTCCTTATCCCCAGGCTTCCTCCCTCTCCAACAAACGCAGAAATCTATCCCTCGATTTCACGCCTTCTTCCTTCTTCTTTCACGGCCAAAATCATAAATAACGTATTTTTGCTGTGCTTTTTTCCCTATTGAAAATCATGCTTTCTTGGCACTTGCTGGCTATCAACTTTTTATTTCTTGATCTGGTTATTTCTCGTCCTTCCTTACATAAGCAAGACCCACAACAATTCATTCATAGATTTGATATCTATGGTTTCAAAAATATTATGCTCGAGTTCATTTGGTGTCTAGATCTTGGAATATTACTGGCCTATGCTTTGACACTAACAAATTTTTACCAGCGATTTACAAGTTATTGTGGGGCGAGTTAATAGTGAAATTGGGCCGAGTTACTAGTGGTTTGACAACAACATAACGTGGATAACACAAACAAGAATTAGTTATATTTCTTAGGAACCTCACTCTTGTGATTTTTCCATTAATTTTCCCTTTATATTTACTTATTATTAGGATTTCGGTTTGCAGAGGGACGAAGCAAAAGATTTTTTTACTCGGTGCGGCAAAATGAAAGGGAAGCCCCATGCCACCACATATGAAATTCCTCAAAATCGCTCATAGCTTCGATGATTGCAAAGGTTTTCTCTGAGAAATCCGTTCATAAAGCAGAGGGTGATGTATAGCGAAATGCCCTATCTTCCTGAAGAAATCATCATAAACATTCTCAAACGACTTCGGGTAAAATCCCTAATCCGATCTCAATGTGTTTGTAAACTTTGGAAAAATCTCATCAAAAGCCCATCTTTCATTGAAGAACATCTCCACCATTCTACCCATCAAAACCCTTCTCTTCTTCTCCAAAGTGATGCAGTTGGCGCTGATCCTGACTCGTGCTATTACCTGCTGGATTGTGGGTTGCAAGTCCGTGAATTTCAGAAACCACAATGTGTCGATTCCTTGAAGTCGAAGATTGTTAAAATCATTGGTTCTTGCAATGGGCTTGTTTGTATTGAGCCCATTGTGTATAATCCTTCACTTATATTGTGGAATCCTGCGACTACAGCAGTGAGACATCTTCCTAGAAGTTGCTATTTTGGCAAATTTGGTGAATGCGTGATGGGATTTGGGTTCAGTCCAATTGTTAATGATTACAAGATAGTTATAACTTATGCTAAGCTTAAGGAAACGGTTAGTAGGGTGGGAGTGTTTTCATTAAATAGAGGGACATGGAAGGATATAGGTATTGGGAACTAAAAGGGAGTGAAGCTTTTTCCTGAAACTGTTGCGGCTAATGGAGCCATATTTTGGTCTGGGGTAATGCTAGGAGGAGAGGGGGAGGATGTTGAAGATGGTGTCGGGGTCATGGTTTCATTTGACATAGCAAATGAAGTGTTTACTATGATAACGAAGCCCGCTTTAAAATGTAATCCATATCAAAAGCTTACTATTTATGAGAACAAACTTGCCATACCTTGTCTGACTGATTTGTGGGTGTTAGATGAGGGTACATGTGCATCTGGGAAGACATGGAACTGGACTAAAAGATATACTAGCATTCCCTTTTTATGCACATTAAAATCAATTGTTGTATGGGGTAATGAAGCTGTCGGCAAACCTTATTCTAAAGTGGATAATGATAAAGGAGGAAATGTTCTATGTCTGGTGAATCTCTCTACTAATGAAGTAAAGAGGTTTGCTATTCCCTGCTGTGGCCATCTTAATCGTATTTGCAATTACGTGGAAAGCCTTGTATCAGTTGGTAACAGTTAATCTTAATCCTAAATTCAAATTATTGCATTTTATATTTACTTTGTTGAAATACTTTTGGTGTAATGGAATCTCCAATTGTTAATGATTACAATATAGTATGACCTTATGTTGACGCTGATGAAGGCCGTTGTAGCTTTTAATTGAAACATCTTTCTTTGCAACTTTCTTTGTTTACTCCGCTTCTTCCATATTCATCTTCTACAGCCATAAGTCATGGGGTTAACTAGTTATGGTTTTTGGGTTTCTTGCTTGATGATGTTACTTGAAATATCCACAATTGATGAGAGTCAGCTAGTTCTTCTATTTGTTTATCCTGCATTCTATATTTTTGCTTTCTCCTCTTTTATACTAATGAAAGCATTTTCCTTTTTATTTTGGTTGAGTTCAAGTTTCCCTCTCTTGCATTACCTTCTGATATTTTAAACATATACGTAATTAGAAGTGGAACTTTGCATTGGAAGAGGACATTGTTAGCTTTATCTGTTTAGATTTCGTTAAGATATCACAATTTGCTTTGATGCTCTGCTGTGTTTGCGAGAGGGTGCCCGTAAACCTTTTTATGGAACTGGAAACTTTTGAAAATGTAGTTATCTGTGTGGGCATTTTCATGTTATCTCATTGATTAATTGAAACTGCTTTAGTCTTCATTGTAAGTAGTTTTTTTTAGGCTTTTCAACCACATCAAATTGTTAAGTTTTTTATGTACTATAATTGCTGGTTTACAGAACTTGTCCATTTATCACATATTAGTTGCCATTTCATTTCACTTGTTTTTCCACCTTACTGGGAGCTGATGTGTGCTTTTTGGATCATTGGTGAATTAAAATAAATATCTGTTTTTAGAGTTTTCTATTTAAATTTTGCTATACAAAATGCTCTGTTATCTTATGCTATTCTCAGTCATACTTAGATGAACCCTAAAGCATGATTGGGTGATGGTTAGAATTAAAATCCATTGACTTACCCTTGGAAATGTAGAAGCGGTTGTTTGAGGAAAATATGGGAAACTTTTCAGCAGATCAAGCATGATGCGTTCAGTTTCCATTTTCGATTGGCATGTCATTTTTAAGGAACAAAATCAGTATAAAATAAGTTTTTATAAAGTCGTACTTATCATTTGACCCCCCAAAAAAAAAGTCCTACTTATAATAAGTTAAATAGCATAAAGTATATCCATCTAGTTTGGAAAGAAGAATATTCATTGGTGAGTTATTGCTTAATTTGCTTTTGTTGAACATGAGATATTTATTTGGGATAAGAGTTATTTTTGCCCCTAAAGTTTTCACTGAGGATTGCTAGGTACCTGATTGCTTTGAGTTGGAGGATACATGCTTAACAAAAAAACAATGTACACTTATGGAGTAATGTCATGTAATAAATTGCATTAATATAATATAAGATCTGGATAGCTGATTTATTGTTTTCAAGGAAATTGATTATATTAGTTAATTTATAATTTGTGTTTTGGAACTAATTTTGAATGAAAACTCCCTCAATATATGTTGGGTTAAGGTTCTTGTTTTATTAAATTTATGACGTTGATTCCTATTATTTAATAAATTTAGAACATTTTGCCCCTGCAATGATCAAAACTTCTAGTTTGAAACATGAGCAACCAAAACTAAAACAAGGACAAACTTAAATGATCAAACCTCATAATAACCCATTTACAACCTGTGAGCTTTAATTACAAGTTGGATACAAGTAGATCAACGTGTAAGGACAACAACATCTTTGCTCTATATCTAGGGCTGTTCAACTCTGTCCCTTCCCGGTCTGTCCCGTCCCGTCCCGGCCATTTCGGGACGGGACAAACCGGGACGGGACTCGGGACGGGGTCGTCCCGATCCCGTCCCGTCCCGAATATATATATATATATATGTATGTTCATATTTTTTTAAAAAAAATACATGTGTCATCTGTCTCATATGTGAGTATATATGAATATTTTTAAAAATAGTATATAACTCTAACTTCTAAACTAAGTTCCAACCATTCATTAATCTCAAATTTCTTGTCTGCTTCCACTGTGCTCTATGTATAACACATCACATTTGAAGTTTTTTTAAAACTCTATTTAAATGTGTAGTTGTTGCTACTTTTTTTGCTCTAATTATTATGTTTTTGGTTTATTATGTATTAATATGGAGTGCTCATGGCACTGGAGGAGATTTAATTATACTATAAAATCACCCACCAAATGTGTTACTCTGCAAAAAAAAATATTTTTGGGTCAATTTTTTTAATTGAGAAAAAGTTTCGGGACAAGGCCTGTCCCGTCCCGGTCCCGTCCCGTCCCGATCGAGACCGAGACAAGTTCAGGACGAGACGGGACACGGGACGAAAACCCCGTCCCGAACACTTTTCAACGGAACGGGACGGGACGGGCCCGTGAACACCCCTATCTATATCTATGATTTAAGTAGAAGTTTAGAATTCTGCTCTATAATGAGGAATGAGGGACTAATTAAGTAATTATCATTCAAATCTCAAAGCTTAATTTCCCCCATTCACGAATTATATATTTCTAGCATACGCCAACAAGATCGGGCGGTTACTCATTATTGCTTTTTTAATTTTTTTTCTTATAAGAAAAAAAGATTACAATTAATGAAGACGGGGGAATGTACTGATTGAAATAGAAAAAAGTTGCAATATAAAAACAACATTTGACATAGCAAAGGCTTAAGAGGTGTCTTTAAGAAATGGGTACTCCTATGACCAAACAATAGGATGAGAGTGTATAATGTTTAAGGTACTTGATAATGGCATCATGCTCAAATCTCTTTTGGCAAACATGGATTTGGGAAGAGCCACTAACCAAAGGTACGCAATGACTCGGGTAATTGATTGGGTGGAACTCATCTTTAACTGGTATAACTCATCTTCGATTATATACAACATATCTTCAGTTATGCGTAAATGCTTCTGTTTTACATAGTATTTGCTTTTTTATATATATAAGTTGTTACATATTATTTGCTTCTATCTAGATCCCATGTAAATCCATCATCAACAACCAGGTAATTTATCATAATGAAGACTTTAACCAACTTTTAAATCACACCTCAAACACTAGTTGTTTATGTATAGAGGCTTATGGTCTGAAACTATGAGTAAGAAATATATATATATATATATATATATATATATATGAAGCCTTTTGTGGAATGCCCCAAATGCTAAGTTTTGTTTTAGCCACTGAAACAAGTTTAGAGGCAATTAAAAACTACTATTATGTATGTTAGGATATGTTTTTAAAGCCTCCTTATGATAATTCTTAAGGCTGAAAGGTAATTTCCTGATTCAAAATGGGTGACTGATCGAAATTATTTATGAAAGATAAGGAATGTCACAAGAATTTATCATTGGGTAATGAACAGTGAGTGAAAAGGAGAAACATCTGTTTGGTCTTGTTTGTTGGATTTTCCATAGAGTAATAGAGGTTGATACTCAGCTAAATAGCTCTAAAAAGGAAAATGTGACCTTAAAGCAAGGTTTACATTTTTGATAATATGTTGCGCACACAGGAAACATAGTTGGGGTAATTAATTACAGGTCCCGTGTAAGGGACTTAATTAAAATGAAGTCCCATGAAATCACTTAATTAATCTGAGGTCCCTACCAAAAAGTTGTTATGGCAGGCCAAAAAGTTGTTATTGCAGGCCAAAAAGTTGTTAGTGACTAAGCCTTCATTAACAACTTTTTTGCCTGCAATAACAACTTTTCGGCCTATAATAACAACTTTTTGACCTGCTATAACAACTTGTGGCCTGAAAATCACTCTTAGTCTGTAACAACTTGTGACCTTACGATAACAATTTTTTGACCTGCAATAACAACTTTATGGGACCTCATATTAATTAGGTGATTTTGTGGGACCTCATCTTAATTAAGTCCCCTACATGGGACCTGTAATTAATTACCCCAACATAATTTCATATGCTAAAGATAAGTTGCGGTTAAATCATTAAATAAATCTATATAATTCTTGAAATCTCCTAGCAACAATCCCATTATTCCACATGTCCAACGGTCATCTTTACTGAACTTAATTATTGGTTCACATGTTCACATAATCAAAGTCATAATTGAAGGTTTTATTCTTAATTTCAATTTTCTTTGCCAATAATCAACCATTACTTATCATATATCTCTACTTTTGGGAAGGTATTCTTTTGAATTTGGAAAGTTATTAAAAATTGAGCAATGATTAAATACATAAATGTATGGAAGTTATTTAATATTGGCCAATGATTAAATACATATATCTACTTTTAAGAAGGATTCTATATTAATTCTCAATTTTGTCATGTACATACCTCTTAGTGTAATATTGTTTATAGAAAAATCAATCCATATATATTTGTTTTTAATCTGCAATATTTGAATTTTCAAATATACGAATTGATTATTGTCTTCAAATAAGTCACTATTTTAGGCAATAATTAAAACATACATATATATATATATATATATATAAATATATATGATTTACCATCAACACTATTAATTTTGCTTCTAAGATTTACAAATAATTAACATTTTCAACAGGTCTGTAAATTAGACAACAAGGTATTAATTATTTTTTTATTTGGAAAGTTTTTATTTTGAATTTTCATTTCCATTGTCAAAAATAAATTGGTTGATAAAAAGCTACACTGACGAAAATCAATTCTCATGTACATATGTCTTAATTTACTATTGTTTTAAAAATACAAACCATATAAATTTTTCTTTTTAATCTATAATTATGAATTGATAATTGTGTTCAAATAGGTCATTACTTTAGGTGACAATCCAAACATATATATTTCATTTATAATATGCCATAACTCTAGAAAAAAATTGCATTTATTTGAATATTTGTCACGAGCATATTATGTAATTTATTATTGTTTATAAAAAATTAAAATCATATATTTATATATATATATATATATATAGAGATTTGAATCTCCAATATTGGGGTTTTGAAGTTTAGGAATTAATTATTGTGTTCAAATATATCCCTATATTTTAGGCATCAATCAATACATATATATTTGATTTACAAATATGTAATATTACCTAAGGAAAGAATCCAATTTAAGGAAAATTATATCATATTGAAAATTCCAAATTAATTGCACCCATTCAAATCCGTCTTTCATTACATCCAATTTTAAATTCAAACTTTTAATTTACCATAATCAAGTTTCAATATCTTTAAAATGCGAATTTTATCACTCATAAACTCTCTTATATTAGTTATTCTCTCTCTTCGCTTCTATATCATTTCTCTCAAACTCCCATTCCTAGACTCTCTAGGAAGCACTCAGACAAAAAAAGGACTTTTGAGCAAGTACCACATTCCAATCTCATAAGAACACCTTATTCTTCTTTCGTACTACCAAAATCTTTCGAACGCTTAAGGTTGTACATGGATGCCTATATATTTATTCTGTCATTTTTAATTCTTTTATTTTCAAGATAAATGATATTTTCATGTTAATGATGTGTTCTTTATAATAATAAAGCTTGCATTATTCAACTAGAAAATTTTGAGAATGAATAAAAATGTTGTTCATAAATAGAATTGTCTCCACAATCAGAGCTGCGAAGAGCCTGCCACTATTCATGTTGTTTTGTTCATTAGTTTTGCCTTGAAGTGGTTTTTAGTTGACCTAATTCATCTTGTATTCTAAGATAATATGAAGTAATGGAATTCTTCTATAATCATTCAACTTATTTTGTTCCTTTACCGCTTGCTCTCATTTTTTTATTTCTTCCTAATAGTTATGTTTACATCATTTTTTGTTATAGTTCTTTATTATTTTTTGTTACATTAGGTGCATCGCACCAAGATACTTTCAAGTTGTTACATTTTAAGTATTATGAAGCTAAGTTCAATCAGATGTACCATAAAGAGTGCAGGAAAGGGGATCAGCGGGTAATCCCTTGCGAACACTGTTCATAATCTCTTTTACCCAACACGTAAGTGAGGTGATTGGTGGAAAGATTTATCTTTGTCTTCAAAGGGCTGCCATTGCGGGCTTGAACCAATGGAGAGACAATGAATACGATCTTGGTGTGTTGAAAAGAGATAGACCAGAGTTAAATTAGCAACGCCTTTAGATGATAGAGACACAAGGTTCAGCCATCTTATTCCTCTCCATTTTCACTTTCATTTTTATATGTAAGACTGTCTTTTTATTGCACATATGAAGAATTTGGTGCTTAACTTTATTTTTAGTATACTAGAAAACAACTTGGCTTTTAACTTTAGTTTGTATGTATAAAGCAAATGTCATATGTATCTTTCGCAGAAGTCGTTGGTACGAACTTACCAATGAGAGTCAATTGAAGGAAAAAATATATCATGTTGAGAATTTTGAACTCCTGCCAAACAATTACCCTATTAATATTCTTACAAGAAAATATTATTTTTCTAAAAATCCAAGCACATTTTTTATTGGTCCACCTAATTGCTGACATCACCTTCCATCAACAAAATTAATGGTATATTAGTTCATTCTTTAAATTCAAATCAAATAGATGGAAACGTCGCATATAGGTATATTAGTTCATTCTTTAAATTCAAATCAAATAGATGGAAATGTCACATATATCATAGTTAATGCATTATACACATGTTTGATACTGATTTTATATTAGTATTGCATTAACCACATGATTTTTTTATTTTCAAAATTCTAACTTGCCCATAAGTTGTCATCTAACATTAATTTCCAATTTAAATCATTATTTTATTATCTATATGAATGGTTTATTTTCAAAATTTATACTTACCTATCTCACTGAACAATCATAGACATTTATGAATAAAATTAAAGGAAGATCCATATTTTCATTTTGGTAACTCACACAAATCTAAAACCATGCCTTTTAATTTTTAGTTTCTTATTTAACCAAATCTAAAAAGTTCAAATTATATAAATATACACACACACCACCACACACACACACACATATCACATTTACATCATAGGTGCAATTTCTTAGGGGACTTTTGTAAATTAGATTTTTTATTCATATTTTAAGAAATATTCATAAAATAAAATTTTAAAATGTAAAAATATAACAAATATGTTAATTATCACTTTTTCCTTTTCAAGCAAAAAAAATCACGTTTTTCTTTTTGCAATCTAAAACATGCTCAATCAATTATTGAATTGTATTTATTTATGATTTAAATCATTATTGCATTATTAACATTATTGGTTTATTTTCAATAGTCAAACTTGATCAAATAATTGCCCATCTAACTTATTTATGATTAAATTTAAACGAGTATCTAAATCTACATTTTAATAACTCACACAATTTTGTAATCAAGCCATATAAAATTAAACCATATTTTCTATTTGATTCAAATGAGTGCAATCAATGATTTAGATCATTTATGTTCATATGAAATCAAGTTTTGTTGTCTTCAAATATCTAATCAACGTATAAATATGTATTTTGATAACTCACAATTTTGTGATAAGCCTTTTAAAAATAATTCATATTTTCTCTTTTATAAAAAAAATTGCAATCAATGATTTAGATTATTTATATTCATATGTAATCAACTTTTGTTATTTTCAAATAATATTTCTAATCATAAAATAGTTACTTAAAAAAATTATATTCTTTAGTTTATTTTATTTTTATTTTTAACTTCCATGCATCGAGATAAAAATCTAGTTTCATGTATGAGTAGACAACAAATTTTGCAAAAAAAAAAAAAAAAAAAAAAAACCAGTAATATTCCCTTTTTGATGTTGCAGAGCATGGGAAACTGTTAGTAATTTGCTAAATGATCTGAATTCTTGGGTAATCTAGGGGTAGGTAAGTCCCTATATCATTTTCAACTTTTAAATTGAACTCCGAAATTTATCCGCTTTTATCTGAATTAATTTTTTTAACAGTTCTTACTAAATGAAATTTTTTCCAGTAGGCTTTCAAAATGACGGTGATTTATTTCCAAAATGTTGGTCTATTTCCATTCAATAAATAGTAGCATTATTATTTAATCAAGATCTATTTCAGAAGTTTAAAAAAATATTTTTTATATTTTCTAGTTTAATAATTTGATGAAGGATGGATTTGAAATTAACTAAAATTTTCTCCCTTGTGATTTACAAATATATTAATAACTTAATTAATAATATTTCATAGCAGCTTATTGTAATTTAAAATTTGAAATTTGAAATATATTTTGTTAGCATATTAATACCCTTATTAATAACATCTCATAACAACTAATTATATTAAAATATAATTAATGTGGATTGTATAAGTTGATCGCTACAAAATTATAGTATTAATATTTGATGAAAGATAAATTAAAAATAAATAAATAAGTTCTTAGTTCAACTAAGGCTTACCACTAAGTATTTGTAGAAAAATTCTTCCGTGAACCCGGTGCACGATATTATTTGTGGTCTGACCAATCACAAGTAAATAGATAAAGACTGACGTAGAGTTTTCAATCTAACTTGGCACCCTAAAAATATTATCTAGCTCATAAAAAAATTAAATCTCATGTTTTCAATGTTTTTTTATTTTACAAGTTGAAAAAAATTATCACTTAGTTGAACTTTTTAAGGTACCAAGTCACATTGAAAATTCCACATCAGTCTTTATGTGTTTATTTGTGATTGGTCAGACCACAAATAACGTGGTGCACCACGTTCACACAAGAATTTCTGATATTTGTATTGGGTCGTTGTGAGTTTTTCTTTCTTTTTTTTTATATAGGGTTAAATGTCATAGTTGCCCCTAAAGTGTATAAGGTGTATCATATTTGCTTCTGAACTATTTTTGGGTCCAAATGTGCCATCAAAGTATGAAAATGAATCAATTTGGCCATTTAACCGTTAAAATATTAACTGTCAATGTATTAGAATTGGCTGTCACCCAAGGGGGGGTGAATTGGGTGATAGGATAAAAGTTTAAACTCTTTGCGCTCTTCTCTTTTACAAACTCACAATGAAGGCAATCTTTTCAAAAATGTTAAATGCACTAAGAAATGTATAATGTTGATATGTTGGAAACTAAGAGAGTTAAGGGAAGAAATAGTGCAAACAGTATTTATCCTGGTTCGGTTTACCCTGACCTACATCCAGTCCTCAGGCTCCTCCTGAGATTTTCACTACCCTCTTGTTTAATCCGGGCACAAGAGAAGCCTTTACAACCTACAAGTTTAGCCGGGCACTTGTGAAGCCTACCACAGGTTTCACAAACACAGGTTCACCTGCCAACCTTTACAGAGTTTTAGAATCCCTCTAAACACTCCCCCTTACTACATGTAAGGTTACTACCCTGTTCTCAAAGCACCACGCTTTAGAACAACCTCAAACAATAGAGGATTTCAACAATAAAGTTCACTTAATGAACGGATTGTGATAATCACTTAAGTATAGAAAAATGTAGGATGAAATACAAATTTGAGTTTAATAATCTGAACAATATATGTGCTCTAGCTCTTCTTTTCTAATGTGCTCAACTCATCATTTCTGGGCTCACTTGAATATGACTAATTCTCTATGCAGAGCCTCTGATTTTCATCTCATATCATCTTGTCATGTAAATGCGTCGTATGTTCGCTCGCTACTTGATTCTGATGTCTTCAAGTCTTTATATATGGTGGTATACTTTTCTATCCGTTGGAGACTTGGAGAACTAGCCGTTAACACTTTTTCTTTCTTTTCATGCTTCAATTCATTTTGCAGAGGATAAGATAAGAGAGACAGAGACTGTGAGTAACGTTATCCTGCTGCTACCTGCCACTGTACTTGCATGTTAGCTTTTTCATTAGCGCTAGCTCCCTTGGCTATCGCTATCTTGACAGTGTGAGTCCTGCACTTAAACTGTTAGCTGAAACAAATACTCATGCAGTGGATGTTATCGATAGAACATTTCATTAGCTCAAAGAGATAGAGACAATATATCAGCTAAGGTATTTTCAAAGCATTCTATATCGATAGCTAATTCCATTATTGCTAGTTGATTGCTCATTATCTTAAGGATACAGTTATATGAATATTCAAAGGTATTTCAAGTATCCTATTATCGATAGCTAAACGTGTTAGCGCTAGCAACTATGTTATCGCTAGTTAACTCATTTGCTCAGGCACTAGTTATCAGAATGTTTATCTTCTGAAGTACTCTGTTATCGATAGCTTAACCTGTTATCGCTAGCTGATTCCATTAGCTCAAGGACTTGGTTCATTGTTCAGCTAGTTATTCTTCCTTTCATTTATCCATGTTCTTAATGAGCTTCTAGCGATAGGGTATTTCTTAGCGATAGATATTAACTCTGTTATATCTAAGTCTTTATTTGCTATGGCTCTGTCTATTTGCCATAGAGATACACTTAGCGATAAAGATATTTATTCTTAGTGTTCTGCTAAGCTTCCATCTGCTATAGTTGAACCTTTCAATAGTGATAGTCTTTAGTTCTAGTGATAGAGATCTCTTACCTATCATATTTTACTTGTTTAATTCAAGGGTAACTTTCGCTTATTTACTTATGTTATATATGAGGTCAGTCTTCATCAAAACTTAAGATTCTAACACAATGTCCACTATTTAATAGTCAACGTGAGTTTTTTAACGATAAAGGGTGAAATTGATCCATTTTCATAGTTTGAAGGCACATTTGGACCCAAAAATACTTTAGGGGTAGATATGATGCAGCTTGCACACTTTAGTAGCAACTATAACCTTTAACCCTTTTTTATAACAAGGTTGTGAGTTGTTTTAACTTAACTGATGATTGGACCCTTATTCAAGGATCATTGCAATGACAAAAAGGTGATTTTCATAGTTGAAATGGAATTTGCACAATTTAAAACTTTATATGGATGGTCAATATTTAATTTTTTTAATTGATAAATGAAAATTTTAGTTTTTAAAAAATTCAGCTATAAGATTATATTTATTTTATATTTTATACTCCTTAAAATTATTCAAAACATGAAAAATAATGAAATTGTTCCCAGATCATTAAAATCAATCTGAATGGTTCAAATTCATTATTCATCATTTTGATGAACATGTAATGTCCTCTCATGATGGATGGTTTCATATTCGAGCTCTATATATATATATATATATATATATATTTTATACAAGAGGAAAGCAAAATAAAGCAACTATTAAACTATTAAGATTCGTGCTCTAGATATACATGATAATTACATTTACTGGTTACTAATAATTTCGGATACTAAAGAGTAAATCTTGTCATTGGAAAAAAAAAAAAGAGTAAATCCATAGAGGTAAAATAAAGCTTGAACGCTTGTTTTGATTTAATTATTAAAGAAAATTAATTTTTCAACTCAATTGTAGGAAAATTCTCATATGAAAATACTTAAAAGAGGAAAATTCTGAATCAGGTCAATAAATTCATCAAACCCCTAATTGAGTCACAGACTCTAATGTCCCTCCTCCTCGTCTTTGTAACTTTATTTTTTCTTTTATTTACAATGTGATTTCGAAAAATTTTCAAGGTGACAATAAGACAAAAGGGGTAGTGAAACATTTTTAAGAGAGATGAGATATGGAAGAAATTAAATAAATAAATAAATCTATTCTACCCATATTTTAAAAGAGAAAATTTCAAATAAATACTCATCGAATATCAAAAAGACAAAAATGTACCTCAAATATACAAAAGGATATAAAAGGGATCGTTCCCAATTTAGGATAAACAATTTTAAAGCAAAATGACCAAAATGCCCCTTATCTCCATTTACTTTCAAAGCGAAGTGGTTAATGGCTATAATAGAGTGGTTAATCGATATACTAGAGTGGTTAACGACTTTCATAAATATAAGAGTATTTGAGTCCAACTAATGAATTAGTGAAGTAGTTAATGGCGATACTAGAGTGGTTAATCGCTATACTGAAGTGGTTAATTGCTATACTAGAGTAGTTAACAATTTTCACAAAAACAAGCCTAACTAACTAATCAACGAAGTGGTTAATGGCTATATTAGAGTAGTTAATCGCTATACGGAATGGTTAATGGTGGTTAATGGAGACAGGGATATTTTGGTCTTTTTACCTTAACATTGTTTATCCCAAATTGGGAATAATCCCTTTTATGTTCTTTTGTGTATTGGAGGTACCTTTTTGACAGTTTGATATTCGAGGGGTATTTATTTGGAATTTTCCCATTTTAAAATCTCAAATAAATTGGCACAATAAGTTAATTAGGATTTGTTTGTGACAAAACAAAATTAATATAATTCATTGATATTGTAAAGTTATGCCTATAAATACAAGGCATATACTCTCTCCGGTCCTAATTATAAGATCATTTTGACTTTTTTGAAAAAAAAATTAAGGATGCAAAATTAATCACTTTAAATTGTTTATAGTTATATTTTTTTTCCTCAAAACTAATTTATTCTTTTTATAAACTAACCTATAATCTAATTACATGCGATATATATTATAATTTAATAATATAATTTGCTTCTTAATTTTTTTAAAAAAAGTCAAAGTAATACTGGAGGTAGTATTAATTATTTGTCCTGTCCCCCTCGTTCTCTTTCATGTTTATTTACTTATTATTAAGGTTTCGGTTTGTGGGACCGAAGCAAAAGTTTTAGGGACAATTGTATATAGATCCCAATCAAGAGAATTAATTTCAAATAGGTCCTAAAGAGTTGTTAATAACATCTATTAATAACTGCAATAACCTTAGTTAACAAGTGAAGAAGTTGTCAATAGACCTGTCTAAAATTAATTCTTTTACCTGGAACATTGTGCAATTCCCATGATTTTAACATGGTGCAGTAAAATGAAAAGATAGCAGGAAGACGGTAATATGAAATTCCTAAAAATCTCTCATAGCTTCAATGATTGCAAAGGTTTTCCCGTGAGAAATCTGTTCGAGCTGACCTTCATGAAGCAGAGGGTGATATATAGTGACGTGCTCTATCATTCTGAAGAAATAATCAGAAACATCCTCAAACGACTTCCGGTAAAATCTCTAATCCGATTTCAATGTGTTTTAAATCTTTGGAAAAATCTCATAAAAAACCCTTCTTTCATCGAAGAACATGTCCACCATTCTATTTATCAAAAACCTTTTTTTCTTCTCGAATGTAATGTAGTTGGCGCTGATCTTGACTCGTGCTAGTATCTGCTGGATTGCTCGTTGTAAGTCCGTGAAGTTTAGAAACAACAATGTATCGATTCCTTGAAGGATGTTAAAATCATCGGTTTCTGCAATGGGCTTGTTTATCTTGAACCCATTCTGTATAATCCTTCACTTATATTGTAGAATCCTGCGACTCCAGTAGTGAGACATCTTCCTAGAAGTTGCTATTATGGCCTGTTTGATGAATGCGTGATGGGATTTGGGCTTAGTCAAATTGTTAATGATTACAAGATAATTATAACTTATGTTAAGCTTTATGAACCAGTTATAGTACGGTGGGTGTGTTTTCGTCAAGTAAAGGGACATGGAAGGAAATGGATATTGGTAACTTAAAGGGAGTGAAGCTTATTCCTGAAACTGTCACGGCTAATGGAGCCATATTTTGGTCTGGTGTAACGCTAGGGGCAGAGGAGGAGGATGAAGATGATATGGAGGATGTTGAAGATGATGTCTGGGTCATAGTTTCATTTGACATAGCAACGGAAGTGTTTACTGTGATAACGAAGCCCGCTTTAAGTTATAATCCATATCAAAAGCTTACTATTTATGAGAGCGAACTTTCCATACTTTGTCTGATTGATTTGTGGCTGTTAGATGAGGGTAAATGTGCATCTGGGATGGCATGGAGCTGGACTAAAAGATATACTAGCATTCCCTTTTCATGCACATTAAAATCAATGGTTATATGGGGCAATGAAGCTGTTGGCAAACCTTATTCTAAAGAGAATAATGATAAAGGAAGAAATGTTCTATGTTTGATGAATCTCTCTACTAACGAAGTAAAGGGGATTGCTATTCCCTGTTTTCGCTATCTTAATCAAATTTATAATTATGTGGAAAGCCTTGTCTTAGTTAGTAACAACTAATCTTGATCCTAAATTCAAATTATTGCATTGTAGATTTACATTGTTGAAACACTTTTGGTGTAATGGAATCTCCAACTGTTAATGATTACAATATAGTAAGAACTTATGTTGATGCTGATGAAGGCCCTTGTAGCTTTTAATTGTAACCTCTTTCTTTGCAACTTTTTGTTCTTTTCTGTTTTTCTTTTTTTTTTTTTTTTTGGGGGGGGGGGGGGGGGGGCATTACCTTCTGATAGAACATCTACATCATTAGACGTGGAACTTTGCATTGGAAGAGGGCATTTTTAGCTTTATCTGTTTAGATTTCATTAAGATATCACAATTTGCTTTGATATTCTGCTGTGTTTGCGAGAGGGTAACCCTCAACTTTTTTATGGGATTGCAAACATTTGAAAATATAGTTATTTGTGTGGCCATTTTCATTTTATGCTATTGATTAATTGAAGCTGCTTTAGTCTTCATTGTAAGTGGTCTTTTAGACTTTTCAACCATATCAAATTGTTTAGTTTTGTTAACGTACCAAAATTTCTGGTTTACAGAAGTTGTCCATTTAACACATATTAGCTGCCATTTGATTTCACTTGTTTTTCCACCTTACTAGGAGCTAATGTGTGCCTTTTGGATCATTGGTGAATTAAAATCAATATTTGTCCTTAGAGTTTTCTATTTACATTTCGCTATACAAATGCTCTGTTATCTTGTTCTCCTCTCAGTCTTACTTAGATGAACCCTAAAACATGATTGGGTGATGGTTGGAATTAAAATCCATTAACTTCATTGACTTACGCTTGAAAATGTAGATGCTGTTGTTTGATGAAAATATGGGAAACTTTTCAGCAGATCAATCTTTGATGCGTTCAGTTTTCATTTTTGATTGCCATGTCATTAATAGGTAACTCAAATCAGTATAAGTTAAATAGCATAAAGTTTGTCTATCTAGTTTGGAAAGAAGAATATTGATTTGTGAGTTATTACTTCATTTGCTTTTGTTGAACATGAGATATTTATTTAAGAATATAAATTTTAGTAGGTTTAATAGTTTCGTAAATAACATCTAAAACTCTAAATTCTGTCATTGATGTAAAACGGGTTGGAAAAACACTCAAACACTTAGAGTAGATGCTGGGCTGATTTGAATTTTAGGGGGAGTAGTAGAAAACAGAGATATTGGGAAAGGGAGAAACTAAACAGAATTAGAAACAGAGAGATGAGGGGGAACAGCACAGAAATGGAGGGGGAAAAAGAACCAGAAATGAGGGGAAAGTTGAAGAACTTGAGGGGGAAAGAGAGTATCTAAAACATATCAGATTTTCATTCATCGAAGTCTGACAATACAAGAGAGAATTTAGCTATTTATAGAGGGAGCTTTTCCTCTTACTTAAGAAATCTCTATTGTCTTCCCTATTAAGCAACCTAATAAAAACTATAGCAGCAGCAAAAGTTGACTGAAAAAAACAGAAACTTAAATAAGAAGCAAACTTAATATATACATATATATATATACACACATATATATAATTATAAAACTTAACAGCTAAGTTTCTTCCTTCTAGCATAAGTCTTCCAAAATATTATATTTCAAATATATATATATATATATATAATTATAAAAGTTAAAACCTAAGATTCTTCCTTCTAGCATAAGTCTTCCAAAATATTATATTTCAAATATATATATATATAATTATAAAAGTTAAAACGTAAGATTCTTCCTTCTAGCATAAGTCTTCCAAAATATTATATTTCAATATTCCATCAGCCATGTTATTTTGCTCGTTAATTATACATACTTATGAGTGTCTACATGAATAGTGCCTCGATTGCTTTGAGTTGGAGGATACATATGCTTAACAAAAAACTATGTTTATTTTTGGAGAAGTGTCATGTAGTAAATTGCATTAGTATAATATAAGATATGAATAACTAATTTATTGTTTTGTTGGATTTTGATTATATTGGTTATTTGTAATTTGTGTTTTGGAACTGACTTTTAATGAAAACTTCTTCAATATATGTTGGGTTAAGGTTATTTTTTTATTACAGTCATATCATTAATTCCTATTATTTAATAAAATTTTGATCATTTTGAACCTACAATGATCATAACTTTTATTTTAAAACTTAGGCGACCAAAACTTAGATAGGGGCAAACTTAAATGACCAAACCTTATGATATAACCCATTAACAATCTGTGGGCTTTAATTACAAGTTGGATACAAGTGGATCAATTTTTATGTATCTTTACACATAATTTGTTAAATGATCTGAAATAAATTCTTGGGTACCTTAAGGGGGTTGTGTAAGTCCCTCTCATTTTCAACTTTTAAAATGAACTCCCAAATTTATTCGCATTTATCTGAATTAATTTTTAAATGTTCTTCCTAATTGAAATTTTTTCCAGTAGGCTTTTAAAATGACGGTAAGTTGTTTAAAACATGTGTAAGTGGATCTCCTCAATATCTTGTTTAGTATACGCAAATATAAAGTATTAATTGCAATAAAGAAAATTTTGTCTTTTTGAAAGTGGATCTCCTAATTATTCTCCATGAATATGCAGTTTTAAAAAGTGAAGTGAGGTGTTTTTTTTTTTTTTTGGTAAATTGAAGTGGGGTGTTGTTTCTTACCATTTCAATTGATTGAATGATACTGAGAGAAATATTGTTGAGAGAAATTCAACCCAAAAGTGTCGGTTACTTTCAACTCAACATTAAGTAGAAGTACTTATTTAATCAAAATGTATTTGTGAAGTTTAACAAACAAAGACTATTTTTGAAATTTAACCAACTTAATAATTTGTTAACGGATGGATTTGAATTTAATCGCTACAAAATTTTGCGATTAATATTGACAAAAGCTGACAATAAATTAAAAATAAATAAATACCTTCTCATTTCAATTTAGGCTTACCATAAACTATTTATATTGACTGGTTGTAGGTTATTCTAAGTAAACCAATAGTTGAACCCTTATTCAGTGATCATTGCAATGATCGAAAAGTGATTTTCATTGTTTGAAATGTAATTTACACCAACTAAAATTCAATATGGATTTTTCATATTTAAAATTTTAAATTGACAACTTTTTCTACAAAAATTTAGTTTTCAAAAAAATTTAGTTATAAGATGAGCATTTCATTACTCATTTTTTTTATGAGCAAATAATGTGTTCGATCGCGCCATCACTTCGTATTCAATTTTTAAATATGTAATCGCAATAATTATATTAGTCCATTGCTAATAATTTCATGTACAAGTGAATAAAGTTAAACTAAAGCTTGAACTAGTTTAGATTTGAACTCTTGTTTGGATTTAATTATTAAAGATAATAATTTTTGTAATTCAATATATAATATGCTACAGTATTATGCTTTTTTTGCCAGCAATATATAGGTTTTCGGTTGGTGGGGTTAAAACGAGAGGGTTGGGACTTGCTTCAGAAAAACGAAAGGGAAAGAGGACAAACTCATGTTATTTTGACGATTTTGACGACTTTCTTCTGAGAAATTATTTCGAGTTGAGCATCATGAAGCGGATGAGAAGGGATAGAAACGTGTTCTATCTTCCTGAAGAAATCATCAGAAACATTCTCAAACGACTTCCTGTAAAATCCCTACTTCGATTTCAATGTGTTTGTAAAGATTGGAAAAATCTCATCAAAAACCCATCTTTCATCACCGACCACCTTCAACAGTATAGCAATCGACACCCCTCTCTTCTTTTTCATTGTTATCGAGAATCTTCGCGATGTTTCTGTCATTTGATGAATGGCTGCTTGAAAATTCGTGAGATTCATTTGATCGATTCCTTAAAGGGTGCTAGCATAGCCGGTTCCTGTAATGGCCTTCTTTGTGTTGAAACCGGTCGAAATAAAAAACATGGCCCTTCGATATCATTATGGAATCCTATGACTTCAGCAGTTAGGCATGTTCCTGAAAGCCCAACTGATGACTTTTATGATAAATGCGTTACAGGATTTGGGTTCAGTCCAATTGTTAATGATTACGTGATAGTAAGAATTTATTATGCTAAGCTTTGCAAAGGTTTTAAGAGGGCTGAAGTGTTTTCATTACGTAGAGGGTCATGGGAGCTAATAGATATGGCAGATATGAGAGTGAAACCTACTTCTAAAACAGTCACAGTTAATGGATTCATATATTGGTTCGGGTATAACCAAGATGCAGAGGAGGGTGAAGACAATGATGAGTTCTGGGGGTATGAAGATGATAGAGAGCGTTTTGTACAGGTGATAGTTTCGTTTGACATAGCAAATCAAGTGTTTACAGTGATACCAATGCCTGATTTTCGAGTTAATGGAGATGTAGTGCTTGCTGTTTATAAGAACAAACTTGCCATACTTTCTGACATTTGTGAGAACAGTGCACCTGACTTGGTTGATTTGTGGGTGTTGGATAAGGGTACGTCTGAATCTGGAGGTACATGGAGGTGGGCTAAAAGATGTGATAAGTGCTACTGGTATGATTCACAAGCTATTTGGAGAAATGAAATTGTTTCCAGATCGGGTAATAATGCTTGTCTGTTGAATCTCACAACTAATAAATTAATGAGGCTTGCAATTCCCAATTGTCGTTCTATTTCTGGAATTTACAATTATGTGGAAAGCCTTGTTTCAGTTGGCGACAACCACATTGAAGAATCCTGATCCTACATTTAACACCTTAATAACAGAATATTTTTAATTGTCCAAGGCATTGTAGCTTAATATGTGTTTTTGATGAAGGGATGTAATAGTTTGGTTAAATGATCTGCATAAGTATTTTGCCTTTATCTATATTTGTATAATGATTTAGGTTAATATTTCTCATGATCTCATGCAAACGAATTTATGATTTCTTTTTTTGAATTGAAAAACCAGATTTATGATTTCAAGTCGAATCACATAGAAAAATATCACCCGTACAACGTATGGAAGGCCCAGCTCATTTTAAAAATGAGATCAAAGAAATATGAAATTCCATAGAGTAATAGTGGTTGATACTAAGTTAAAGAAGTTACACACACATAGGAAAAAAAAAGTTGCGTCTGGTAAAGATAAGTTGCACTTAGATCATTAAAAAAAATTTCATGCGTCTTTACACATAATTTGTTAAATGATCTGAATTCTTGGGCATCTTGGGGGTACATGTAAATCCCTCTCATTTTCAACTTTTAAATTGAACTCCCAAATTTATTCGCATTTATTTGAATTAATTTTTTTTAACGGTTCTTTCTAATGGAAGCAATATCCCTAGTATCTTTTTTTTGGGATTTTTATCATAATACTATAAACAGTAAAAAAATTACCAATATACTACACACAAAAAATTATTTCCCCATATACTACACCTGAAATCGTTCTTCAGATGAACGATTTTGAAATAATGAAGACGTCGTTCACGCGAAGAAAGACGACTTTAGAAGTCGTTCTTCGCGTGAACGACGTCCATTCCTCGTTCCCCGTGTTTCTACAACTAAAGTCGTTCATGTGAAGAACGACTTCTAAAGTCGTTCTTCGCATGAATGACTTCCATTCCTCATTCCCCATGCCTCTACAATTAAAGTCATTCTTCCTGTGAACGACTTCCATAATAATCTAACTTAAGAGAGAATTTCTTCTAAACCACCTGAATCATCATTTGTAATTTCCTCATTTTTGTTACTTGATTATTGTTAAGAGAGTGCAATGGAAGTAATTTAGGTAAACATTAAAAAAAAAATTAACGTCATATATTTTTAAGACTAACTTTTTTAAAAAGTCTTGTATTAAAAGGACATGATAGTAATAGTTACACAAAACACAAATAATGACACATAATTTTAATAGAGTGCATATTAGTTTAAATTTAAAATAACATATAAATTAAAACTAACAACAAAATTTATAAAAAATAAAAATTATATTACCTTATAAATAGTGACTGTTTGTACCACATCTGGTTCCCCTTCTCCTGTGTTGTTGCCGTTGTTCTTGTATGTCATTTTGTTGATATTGAAGAGTATCATTTGGATGAGAGCTTGATATATTCAAATCAAACCAAGGGGAATCATTCAAATAAACGGAGGGTCGAGGTGTGATAAATGCTTTGTTTGATGGTCTAGTGCTGGTAGAAGCATTGTATTCAGCTGAAAATATCGTATTATCATCTAGTAAAGATGTGAACGATGAAAATTGATTAGGATTGGATGGATTGGAAGGGGATGATAATGACGGTGACATGAGTTGAGGTTCATGGTGAACGTGGTCGGAAGATGTGAAAGGGGATGATGATGTTGATGCCATGTAATGAGGTTGACTAAAATTTGGTGGCTCTTGTTCACTTACATCTTGACTTTCAACTTGTAGTTGGGTAGACAAGTAACCACCACGTCTCTTGCTTGGTCTGTCACGAGGAATTTTTGGCCGCAGCAACTTAGTTGTTGGTGGGGCAGGTTGAGGATTGATATTAAATCTTTGCTCTCTAAGGGCAAGTAAGATATTCCGTTGGTTTCGAGCAACTCTGATCTATCTCGATAATTAGTGCAATTGAAGCATGTTGAACGAGAATTAATCGTTAGCTTGTATAACTCATCTGCTATATCATACTATAATAAACAATAAGAGATTGAGTTAATTAACTTTTCATATAAAGAAAATAAGATAGTATTGATGGAAAGATATGAAAAACTTATTGCGCAGCCAGTATCACCGCTAATATGCATGGGAAGAAGGAGAGAATACTGCAGGGAATATGAAGGAATAAACATACAGGAGGAGAAGGAATACAAAAAAAATTAAATTATGAAAAAAAAGGTCAAATCAATAGACTTTTTCATTATTTCAAAATCGTTCACCTGAAAAACGACTTCATGTGTAGTATATGGGAAAATAATTTTTTTGTGTGTAGTATATTGGTAATTTTTTTTACTGTTTATAGTATTATGATAAAAATCCCTCTTTTTTTAGTATGAGCAAATATAAAGTATTGATTACAATAAAGAAGCTTTTATCTTAAAGTGAATTTCCTCGTTATTTTTCATGCCATTTTAAAAAGGGAAAATCATAACCGAGTCCCTCATAAGGGATTTAATCACAACCAGGTTCCAAACAATCATCAAATTACATTGAAATCCCAAGGGATCTAAGTGATATTAAATGGTTTGTCATTGATAACTCAATAATTGTCAATACCAGCTTATTAAGTTGTCAATGAAAGAGATGTCTTAACAACTCAAGGAGCTACTATTAACAACTCAATGAGCTACTATTGACAACTATTGAGTTATGTATTGATAACTCAATGGTTTATTGACAACTATTGAATTATGCATTGACAACTGAAGGAGCTGGTATTGACAACTATTCAGTTGTGAATGATAAGTCATTTAATATCATTTAGATCTCTTGGGATTTCAATGTAATTTGATGATTTTTTGGGACTTGGTTGTGGTTAAATCCCTTAGGAGGGATTTGATTGTGATTTCCCCTTTTAAAAAGTAAAGTGATGTTTTTTTTTCCTGACCATTCTGATTGATTGGATGCTTCTGGATGATATTGAGAGAAATGTTATTAAGAGAAATGTTTAAGTACTCATTCAATCAAAATCTATTTCTGAAGTTTAAACAAAAACAGACTCGTTTTGAAATTTAACTAGTTTCATAGTTTGATAACGGATGGATATGAATTTAATCGCTACGAATTTTTGCGATTAATACTTGATGAAACCTGACGATGATATTTTTTCCTCAATATATGATATGGTATATTCTTTTTTTTTTTTTGCTAGCAATATATAGACCTATTTGGTGAAATGAGTTTGCTCTTAAACGTAAAATCTCTTTCTAATTGTTTTCAATTTTCCATCAAATTATCTCTATTCATGCTCCTTAATAATAAACAAGAAAGAAAAGGATGTTTAAAATAAAGGTATATGGTTATGGTACTTCGATAATATCATATGATTTTAACTAACTTATCTAATATCTTAAATCTAATCAAATTAGATAAATAAGTCTTATATTTATTACTTTAAAAAAGTACATTCATTGCTGAATGTTTTGTTTTTGTTGCCAATATTTACATATTGAATTGCTCCTTATCTTTCGATCCAAAAAAAAAATTGCTACTTCCATTGGGGAAAAACAAATTGCCAAGGATGATAAACTTGGACCGGCCGGTTCGATCGGGAATCGGCATTGGTCCGGTCCGAGTCAGGCGGAAAAACCGGAATAGGGTTGGACCGGCACAGGCCGGGTCAAACCGGCGGTCGAACCGCCAACCCGATGGTTGACCCGGGTTGGCCCCCTTTTTTTAAAAAAATTATTTTATTATAATTCATCTAATTACTAATTTTCACTTAACTCAATTTTAGAAATTAGGAAACTATAATACTTTAAATGCTATTTTACTTGCATATACTTAATATTTAATTGTTGTTGCTCTTAATATTTGTATTTTAGTCTGTGGATTGTAGAATAATATTTATTTTTATGTGTAATCAACTAATATTTTCTCTTTTTCCCTCCATAGAAATATTAAAATATTCATATTTGATGAATAATGCATATCTATCTACATTTACATTTTGATATTAGTGATTATTAATGTTAATATCAATAAAATTTTATTATTTTAATATAATCCGGTTTGACCCGGTCCGACCCCGATCCGACCATTGACCCTTGAACCAGTGCCTCACCCAGTTTGATACCCGGTCCGGTTTTTTGAACCTTGCAAACTGCTACTTCATCCACTTTGGTTTTCGGTTGGTGGGGCCAAAACAGGAGGCAATTTGGACTTGGTTCAGTAAAACGAAAGGGAAAAATAATAAATTCATGCTATTCTGAAATCCCTAAAATGGTTTTGACGATTTCGACGGCTTTCTTCTGAGAATTTCTTTCGAGTTGAGCATCATGAAGCGGATGAGAAGGAATGGAAGTGCTTTCTATCTTCCTGAAGAAATCATCAGTAACATTCTCAAACGACTTCCGGTAAAGTCCCTACTCCGATTTCAATGTGTTTGTAAAACTTGGAAAAATATCATCAAAAACCCATCTTTCATCGCTGACCACCTTCATCAGTATAGTAATCAACACCCTTCTCTTTTTTTTGAATGTTATCGAAAATCTTCGCTATGTTTCTGTCATTTGATAGATGGCAGTTTGAAATTTCGTGAGATTCATTTGATCGATTCCTTAAAGGGTGCTAGCATAGTTGGTTCCTGCAATGGCCTGCTTTGTGTTGAAAATAATCGAAATGAAAAACCTCGTCCTTTGATATCATTATGGAATCCTATGACTTCAGCAGTAAGGCATGTTCCTGAAAGCAGAACTGATTACTGTTTTGATGAATGCGTGACAGGATTTGGGTTCAGTCCAATTGTTAATGATTACTTGATAGTAAGAATTTATTTTGCTGAGCTTTGTGAAGGTATTAACGGGGTTGAAGTGTTTTCGTTAAGAAGAGGGTCATGGGAGGGAATAGATATAGCAAACATGAGAGTGAGACCTACTTCTGAAACTGTCACGGTTAATGGATTCATATATTGGTCTGGGTATAAGTATGTAGAGGAGGGTGAAGACAATGATGAGTTTGATGGGTATGAAGATGAAGGGGAGGATGGTATAAAGGTGATAGTTTCATTTGACATAGCAAATCGAGTATTTACAGTGATACCCATGCCTGATTTAGCAGTTAATGGAGATGCAGTGCTTGCTGTTTATAAGAACAAACTTGCCATACTTTCTGACATTTGGGAAAGCAGCGCACCTGACTTGGTTGATTTGTGGGTGATAGATGGGGGTACATGTAAATCTGGGGATACATGGATGCGGATTAAAAGATATGATACTTGCTACATGTATGATTCAAAAGCTATTTGGGGAAATGAAATTGTTTCTAGAGTGGATAAAAAAGCTTGTCTTTTGAATCTCACTACTAATAAATTAAAGAGGTTTGTAATTCCCAATTGTGGTTCTATTTGTGGAATTTACAATTATGTGGAAAGCCTTGTTTCAGTTGGCGACAACTACATCGAAGAATCTTGATCCCAAATCGCACTTATCACATTCCATATTTGTATCGTGGAAGTATTATGGTGGAATGCAGTCTCTAATGTAAAGATCATTCTGTATCTGTGTTATGTGATTAAATTTAGAGTTATTTAGAATGATGTATGCATATATTTTGATGGCAGATGTGGCTATTATTTGGGACTATGTCAATGTAATGTTATTTTAGGTGAAAAATATATGCCTGGTATGTTATATTGTATGAGATCGAGAGACCAGAAAAGTAATTGAATGCTATTTTCCCTTGCAGTTGCTTTAAATTAAATCCTCTTTCCTTGCAATTTTATTTTTTTTCTTTGATCCTTCCATATTCATCTTTTGCATCACTTCCATTAGTGGTGGGGTTATTCAGTTATGGTTTTGGTTTCTTGCATGATATTGTTAGTGTAAGAATCCTTGAAATCGAGTAATGTAGTTCTTCTATTTGTTTACCCTGCATTTTTTCTTTTTTTTTTTTTTTTTTGCTTCCTTCAATTTTGGACTAATGAATGAATTTTCTTTCTTGCATAACTTTTTGTTATTTTAAACTTGTACATTTTTTAGAAGTAGAACCTTCCATTGGGCATGGTTGACTTAATCTCTTATACTCCCTCCAATCCTAATTATAAGATCAAGTTAATATTATAATTAGGACTAGAGTGAGTATTTCATTAAGATGTCACAGTTTGCTTTGAAGTTTTGATCAGTCATTCATATATGTCTGCACGCCCACACCCCACAAAACTTGTGGATTAGGTTGGAAATATTTGAAATTTAGTTATTTTGTTGTGGAATTGTGTGAATGCATATCTGTCCCTATTAGCGTGTTAATGGAAGGGTTATACAGCTTACTACTGGGTGGCATATATGTGACAGGGGCCCTAGACTGATGCATGTTTTGACTCTGACTAATGAATATACATTCAGACGGCACGTCCCTTCTCTCATTGTACATCACTTCTCTACAATTCCATTGACTGATTTGTTTGGATGTCTTTGATTTATTAAAACTGCTTTTAGTCTTTCATGGAAGATTTTCATTAGACCCTTCTACCATACCAAGTTGTTTTAGTTTTCTTTAAAGATACACACATAAATATGGTGCTATGTGGTCTTTGTTTGATATCATTTGGTGTGAGGAATGAATTAAATTGATTTGTGTGCAAGCAGTTATCCACCTTACTTGGAGTTGGTGTGTGCTTTTTGTACCATTGGTGAATTAAAATCAATATTTGTTTTGAGTTTTCTGTTTAGACTTGACCATACGAATTCTCAGTTATCTCATGCTCTTATCAGTCAATTATGCTCAGAATCCTGTATCGTGGTGAGATTAAAATTCATTAACTCATTGGTTTACTCTCGAAAATGTTAATTATTTGATGAAAATATGGGAAACTTTTCAGCAGATCTAGCATGATTCATTGAATTTAAAATTTTACTGGGAAAGTCTTATAAGTCAAAAATGGGAAAGTATCCATCTTTGATAAAAAAAGAAAAAAAGAAAAAGAAAGTATCCATCTAATTTGGGAAAGGAAAATGTTGATATATGAGTTATTGATTTATTTATTTTTGTTGAAGTAGACGAGGCACTTCCTCCGTTCCTCTCAGTTGGGGGGGGGGGGGGGGGGGATAAAACAAACTTGACTAAAATAAAAACACTTGCGTTTTTTTCTTGAAATTGAGAAAATGTATCAATTGGGGGGGGGGGGGGGGGGGGATAAAACAAACTTGACTAAAATAAAAACACTTGCGTTTTTTTCTTGAAATTGAGAAAATGTATGAGTTATTTTTCATCTATTGAATGTATCTAAATTAAATGTTTCTTAAGTATTTAGTAATTTTTTTTCCAATGATACATTATCTTTTTTAATTTTACATTTTTAAATTTAATATGTCGCTTAATAGTTATCAAATTATGCAAAAATAATAGATATTTTATAAAACTTATACCATTTTCAGCTATTTCAAATCTAAACAAATTAATTCTATCATTCAAATAAGATTCAGTTTACCAAACTAAACTTTTTTTTTTTTTTTTATAAAAACCTGTCAGATAAAACTGAATAAAATTTCAGAAGTGGTTTTTTACTGAAAATTTATGTTTGAAATTTGACGAGTTTTATAATTCAAGAAATCGCCTTAATTTTTTGTCACAAATATTTTAATGATATGAAACAGTAAATTGAAAAAAAATATCTCATAACTTAATAAAAATATTAGATATAGACAAACTATTGGTTGATGTGGTATATGACATAGCACTAGTTAAATAAGACTCATCATTATGAGTTGATAAAATTAGTTATTTTTAAACTTTTAAAATTACCATATTATAAAACAAACTTGACTAAAATAAAAACACTTGCGTTTTTTTCTTGAAATTGAGAAAATGTATGAGTTATTTTTTATCTTTTGAATATATCTAAATTAAATGCTTTTTAAGTATTTAGTAATTTTTTTTTCCAATGATACATTATCTGTTTTCATTTTACATTTTTAAATTTAATATGTCGCTTAATAGTTATCAAATTATGCAAAAATAATAGATTTTTATAAAACTTATACCCTTTCCAGCTATTTCAAATCTAAACAAATTAATTCTATCATTCAAATAAGATTCAGTTTACCAAACTAAACTTTTTTTTATAATTGAAATTTGACAATTTTTATAATTCAAGAAAAGGTTAAGGGTAAAAAATACACATGTGATTTTGTCAAAAGTTCATCCAGCACCAATTTTTTTTTTTTTTTTGTGGACCAAAAATACATATGAACTTTCAAATTGGATAAAAAATAGTTATATTTCAAAGGGAAGCGCTTGGTACTGAACGAACCTTTTTACAAAATCACATATGTATTTTTGACCCTAGTTTAACTGTAAATATGTATTTTTAATCAAATTTGAAAGATCATGTGTATTTTTGGTCCAAAAAATAACATTTGGTGCTGAATGAACTTTTGATAAAATCACATGTGTATTTTGACTTTTAACCCTTTAAGAAATCGCCTTAATTTTTTGTCACAAATATTTTGATGATATGAAACAGTAAATTGAAAAAAAAATATATCTCATAACTTAAACCAAAGCTTGAACAAATAATCTTCTTCCGCTGGAACATTGAACTTAATATACTACTCCCCCTTACCCTTGTTATAAGAATATCCACATGCTTTACAGAAAATTTTAAATCACTTCGCCAAACTCCTCCAACTAATTACTTAATATGGTAATTTTAACAGTTTAAAAATAACTAATTTTATCAACTCATAATGATTAGTCTTATTTAACTAGTGCTATGTCATATACCACATCAACCAATAGTTTGTCTATATCTAATATTTTTATTAGATGTTAATGATAAGGACTAAAGAAAATATAATATTTTTATAAATAGAGACTATAAGAGAGAGAATAGGAGAGTAATGCCGAATAATTCTTGTTATTTCTTTTGGAAAAAAGACAAAAACACCATTCGAATTTCAAAAGTCTAGAAATAATGTACCTTCAATATGAGAAATTACATAAGTGGGATTGTTTTTAATTTGGAATAAGTAAATTTGGGTCATCGACCGCTCCAATAACGGCATTAGCTACAAGAGTAAAAGCATTAATTACTTCACACAATCAGAACTTAACATCAATTTCGCTCATAAATGGAAAACTTTGTTAATGGTATTGACCACTCCAGTAAATGTATTAACCACTCTAGTAAGGGCATAACCAAATTTACTTAGCCCAAATTGGGAATAATCCCTCTTACAAATAAATCTGACTGGAATGTACCCTTTTGCCCCCTTCTGGAATTTCTAAAGATATTTTTTGACTAGAGGCAGATATTGTCTTTTACATTTTCCTTTTTCTATTTTCTATTAAATGGTAATTTAATTTACCATTTTCATTTACAAATAAATCTGAATTTGTTCCCAACATAATTTTTCTAGATATGCTTTAATTTCCAAATTTATTTATAAGACTTTTTAAATATCAAATAATACCTCAAGATTCTAAATAACCTCTTATTTAAATTTATCTTCTAACTATTTTTCCTCAATTAATGAAGAAAATAAGCTTTAAAAATTATTAAAAATGCCTAAATATCATAAATTTATTTTTCAATGCTTTTTAATGTGTAGTTAAATTCCTAAAATCTTAAATAATTTCCTATTTTCTATTTTCTAAAATTTGGGGTGTTACACAGAGATTTTCTCTCTGGCTCCATTTATCACCCTTTCGTGGGTGTTAACGTTGTGAAGTATTATATAGACTTTGGTTTATACTTCGTGGTGACGTTTTCTATCTGGAGTTCCTCGTAGGTCTTGTATTTGCATTTTCTCACCTTTTTGGACGGCAAATTCTTCAATCTCGCCCATCATCCAATGCAAATAGAACAGCTTCAACTGGAGTATGTTACTGTTGTTTGTTTTGGGTCTACTCTTATTATGCCTTTTTATTTTCTAGTTGTTTTCTTCGTGTTTAGGTTTGTTCTTTCTTTTTCCAGTATGCATTACAATATCGGGCTCTCTTATGCTGTTGTATAAGTGAGTCTTAGGGCCTGTTTGGATTAGCTTTTGGAGAATAACTTCTGAGAAAAAAATTGCAAAAGTGCTTTTAGAAAATAGATTTTGAAAAATAGCTTCTGATATTGTAGAAAAAAAATAGCCTATGACAAAACCTAGGTTTTCTGCCCCAAACCTAGGTTTTCAGGCAAAAAAGCTATTCTGAAAAAGCTGTGAGTGTTTGTCTGGTTTAACTGAAACCTAGGTTTTGATAGTTAAAAGCTATTCTGAAAATGCTAAGAGTGTTTGTCTACCCAGATTTTTGGAACCTAGGTTTGGCCCAAAAAAGCACTTTTTTTGGGTTTGCCAAACAGGCTCTTAGTTTGTAATCGTGTTACTTATAATAAAATTATCTTTTTATATATAAAAAAACTAGATTTATCATTGAAAAAATGGCTAATTAAAAATTTTACATCTGAACCATCCATATTAAATTTTAGATTATCTGGATTTTGTTATGCGATGAGAACCGCTTTATTCTTAAAAACAATAGAGAACCGTTTCACTGATCATTGTGATAAACATTAAATTAAGACCCACTAAAATGTACATTTTTAATCAAAGTATGATTATTTAATGTATATACATATATTTTGTAATATATATGGTGTTTTAATTTTGAAGAGTTGGAGAATTTTTGTGGTTAAAATGGAAAAATAATATTAACTTAAAAATTTTTAAAGAATGAAAATGAAATAAAAAACTGAAAATTAATTTGGTCGATTTGTGAAGGAGAGGGAAAGAAAATAGTCCCCCCCCCCCCAATGTGTGAGTTGTATTTCACTAATTGTATTGTCTCCAATCATCATCATGGGTGTGTTTGGATTAATGATTAGAAAAATGACTTTTTCTCAATCTGACTTTTATATAAGTAGGATTGAATATAAATTAGATTTTATATAATTCAAATTGTATAATGAGCTTTATGTTTGGATTAGTGATTGGAAAATGACTTTTTCTCCCTCCTTCATTGTCAAAAAGCATATAAGTCATAAACAATAAGCTACTTTTTTTTAGCTTATGCTTATAAGTACGTAGTTTATGGACCATAAGCAAAATTGCAAATAAGCTGGGCCAAATACACCACAAAAGTCAAAAACTGGTTTTAAGTACTTTTTCATTCCTTAAACACTTAATTACCCCAAAATAAGTCATCCCAAACACACCCAATAATTAGGGAAAATTGTACATTAATCTCAAGGAAATACACTACTCTAAGGTCCCACAAAAGGTCCTTATTATCATCAAGTCTCAATTGTACTGATAGTAAGGACATTTTGTTTTGTGGGACCTTGGAGTGGTATATTTCTTTGTTTGACACTACTTTGCAAATTTTCCTTATAATTTTAACCCCACAAATCTCTTCTCTAAAACCACAGATTCTTAAGGTGACCATTCATCACTATGGACATTTTTAAATTATTGTCCTTTCATCAAATCAACACCAAACATTTTCCTAACTTCGCTTTTATGTTACGCAACTTGTCTTTCATGGATGCCATTTGTGCAAAGTCCTTTTCAACCATATATATGCATACTTTTTAAGTGTTTTCAAACATTCAAACCTTTTACATGTGAAAAAAAACATTCAAACCCTTTCTTATGTTGACACGGTACGTCTTTTATGAAGCGAGAGGGTTGATTCTAATAAAAAGAGTTAGTTTCTCAAAATATAATAAATTGATTTAATTTTTTTTTTTGGAGAAAATGTACATTAGTACATATCAAGTGTTTGACAACGTTTTGAATAGAAGTGTCTCTGACAGAAGAATATTGTAATCTATAAAAAAACACTATGATTTTAAAAAAAAAATATTTCTTTCATTTTTCTTTATAAACGTCCCTTTTTTTCTGAAAAATTATTGTTTGTTTTTCTAAAAGGTCTCATATTTTCAAGAATTATTGTTTTTGGAAAATTTTATGTTTGCAGAAAATTGTAATTATTATATTCTTAAATGGCCTATATATTTTTATCTTTATTAGTCATAAGTAATTTGGAAATTTAACACAAACTATATTTATCTTATAAACATGCATCCCTAAACTTTTGGAAAATGATAACAATACATTATGAGTTTCAAAATTCTAGATAAATAATTTGTAGTTGATGATATCGTTCATCAACTAAAGAGTACCATTACTCAAATAATTAAAATCTCCTAACTATATGAAAAATTGAAATTTAAAAGGCATTTTTGATGACTTCCCATTTAACATTGATTTAGGGCTTATTTAGAAGATATTTGGGGAGTCATCAATGCTAATTAAAGGAATTTTAAGAGCTTGTTAGAGAAAATTATACAAATTTGTCATATAAGCTTAATTTAATTATTTTTGAAATAAATATGACAATTTATTAGAAAATTTGATTGGCATGATTCCCTCACCTTTATACATGATTTTGATAGGTACAAATGGATATTCTAAGGAAGGAGGAGAAGAGCAAAGGAAAAAAAGTGGAGAAAGTTGGAATTTAAATGCTGAAAATTGCTAAAATTTGTCTCTGATGCCATGACACTGCACCTGAGTGCCATGGCACTGCGTGAAAATCCCTAAAAATCCTAAACTCACACAGATTTGTTTTTTTATACTTTTAAAACACCTAGGACACGAAAATTCAAGGGGAATCAGCCCCCTTTTAACCCTAGAACCCATAGGAACCATTAGACTCATCGGTGCACACATCTTCGGAGCTAGGGTTTGCAAAATTGGAGGTTGATAAGCAAAATTGGAAGAGTTTCTTGCCCTACGATGATAGATTCTTCTTGTTTTCTTCCATTCCTTGTTACTTTTGTGAATTAAGCATGGGATCTCTTTGTATTTTCTTATTTAATCCATTCATAAGTAGCTAAATCGTTTGTTCTATGATTGATTCAAACCTTATATGGATTGAAACCTAATTTGTTTCCTTTTCTTTTAGAATTTGATGCCTATTTGTGTTGATTTATCATATTCTTAATGCCTCTATTTGACTGGCCATCTTTTAGAGCGACTTGTTCATGTAAATTATACTCGAGAGAGATAGTTTAGGTGTAGAACTAAGATAAATCAGACTAGACTTAAAGTATAAATCAATGAACGGATGGTTTGTTGATAGAATAGAGATATATCTATCGACCTAGCTTTATCAGGTTAAGGTTGACTCTTAATGTGTGCTTTCATTAATTTGTAACAAGAGATTGAGCAAATTTAATGAGAAGTATATATAGGCTTGATTTTGACGAGAGAGAGCGTTTCAAGTATATTAGAACCTTAGACAAACACAGATTGTTATTTAAAGACTAAAGGAAGGGAAATTAATTAGGGTTCATGAAATACAACGGTGAGAATTAATCCTAGGCTTAGTTAATTGATAAATTAAATCTTTCTTGTTTGTTTCTTTATTTCTAGTTTAGGATAGTGTTCAAAACCTATTTTCTAAATGAATTTGATTTGTTCAACTTAATTGACTTCATTAGCCTGTTGTTTGATTGGGATTTTAAAACAAATCTCTGTGGGATGATAATTTTATACTACATTGTGATCCGTACTCTTGCGGGTGAACAATGTAATATCCTGAATTTTAAATTACAGATAAATTTGTATAATTCCCAAATTTAGGAAAGAGTTAGTAAGGAGTCATTTAATGTTTTAAGGTGTCTCTTGAAAATATGATAGCCTTCTAAACCAATTTACAAAGTCCAAAATTTTTTGGAGGATCTTAAGGTTTATTTCCATTATAAATTGAAGAGGAATAATTAGATATTTATTTTTAATTTGTGAATTTTATGGAAGTTATTTTAAAGCTAAAAGGAAACTTTAGTGAAATAAAATCTCTAATTTAACAGAAAGATAAATTTTAGGAAATGATAGGATTTTTTTGGGCTTAATTGTGGATATTTCTAATTATAAGGGGCAGCTTGCTAAATTTTCCCCCAACCTCTCTAACCCTATTTCTCCTTCCTTTCCATTCACTCTCTCATTCTCGATTCCTTTCTCCCTTCCCCTCACCTGCGGCGCAACACACACTCATCCACCCACATCCAGCTCACTCTTATTCTTCAAGGTCCGCCGCCCTTCCCCCATCAAATCCCTAAACCTTCTTCTTCTACCTTATCTCCAGCCTATTCGGTATTCATCACCATCTTCACGCCCTATCTCTATCAATCGAAGAAGCTGGAGGCAGATGAATGGTCGGCCGGAGTTACACGGCGTCGCCGGCACCGTATGGGCTTCTCTTCCTCACCGATTCATCATCTTCACTTCCATTCTTCTTCCTCCGTATATATGGCCAAGAGAAAAAAGGGAGCAGCGCTACCAAATGAGCACCCGCAGTCATACACCGCTGCTCGTTGCCGCCGTTCACCGAGTTCGCCGCCTCCTCTCCTAGGAGTAGTAGCTTCAGTTCGTGCTTCTTCATGCCCTATGTGACAGTACTTGAGGATCCCAAATTTTCCCATATGCTTCATCTCTCTTGTTCTTTTCGGGTAAAGGATTTTTGTACATATTGTTCAATTAGTTTAAGCTCTACTTCTGATTGGATAAGAGGGTAATATGTGGTGTTATGGAAATTTGGTGTAGCTGCCTGCATTGATTATAAACTGATTATGTTTGCTCTGCTTAAATATTGCTTAAGCTAATGATTATTCTTGGGGTGTTAAAGAGTTTTAATCAAATGAAGTTAGTTCTTATAATCAATCTAAGTCCGAACATAGATGGAAATATTAAAGGGTGATGAGATGAAAATGCAAGTGGATTAGAGAGAATTTATCTTTTAGTCTATATTAAGAATTTGCAATGGATGGTGATTTTGAAATTATAATTCTTTTAGTTACAGCATTGTGAGTTGAGAAAAGAATTTCATGTAGTGATTGGTCATCTTGGAAAAAAATCACAGTTTTCTTTTAAAATGACTTTTGTTGGAGATTAGTTTTGAAATGTGAATAGTAACAAGTTTAAGATATTCTTGGAAAAGGTGAAAATGAAATTGAGACTTAAGTTTAAAGTCCCAAGGCTTGAAGCTTAGGGGTTTAAGAATTGATTGGAAATTTGACTTATATCCCTAATTGCAAAGTAATTGTTAAAGAAACAAATAGAGTGGGTTTTTGACTTCAAAATTCAATATGGTTCTAGGAAAACATAGCTTGCCTATATATAAAGAATTGGGAGGGTAAATGAGGTTTAGAAGTTGATAAATCGGCATTGAATGGGCTGTTCATATTGTCAAAGTGTGAAGCTTTAAATGAGGTTTAGGACTTGCTTATGGCGTTATGTAGCCGTTTTACTTTGTACGTTGTAGAATTTAGGGGAATTATTGTTTTGGCATTATTGTGTATAATACTGTTTGTAGACCCTGGTTTTCGGTATTGAGCACGGGGGCACTTCTACAGTAACTATTTGTTTAGCTTCAAGGAGGTAACTACTTCTGCTCGTTTGCGTGTGTGTGTGGGTTAGTAAGTATTTAGAACTTATAGTTTTATTCATTGCCTATATTCTAGACAAACATGATTTAGAAAACTTATTTTATAATACAACTGTTTGGTGGAGTATGTATGTTGAACTAGCTTGAAAATGTGTATGGTAATGTTTTGAAAAGATATAATATATTGGAGATTTATTTCATGATTGAATTTGAAGGAATTTTGGAATGGGCCTTGTGCCATATAATTGTTGATGGTTGCATATATATATATTTGTGACTTTATTGTGATGATTGTGTATGAACACCGGACAATTAAATAATGCCATCGCGCAATGAGATTCCTTGTTGGCCCACAAGGACTAAATTAAAAAGAAAGACGAAAATGGGGAGAACGCCCCCGGTCCCAGGCAAGGGTTGTAAGTCCCTACTGGACCGTATGATAATGGTGTTGATGTGTTATATGGTGATTGTTGATTCTGGATTGGTTATATGGTTTTGAAAGTATGAGCTGTTAATCATTGATATGACTATGCATTTAATTGGTACTTGTCATGCAGTTTAATTAATTTACATTCTATAATACTCCACTGAACACCTTGTTAGCACACACAGCATGAAGGCGAGTAGTTAGTGGTTACTTGGGTCTACCCCCTTCTGCTAAATTTTTGCAGGTGTTAGTTCGGGTCAGGAGTTACGGGGAAAGGAGCTGGCGACTACTCACTAGTAAGAGTGATGGTCTTCGGTCAACAATGATTGTATAGTGCCACATAAATATTAGGCATGTTTATTTTCGCTTCCGCATGATTATTCTGAATTCTTGGGTACTTGTATGAATTGATTGTATTTAATGGAACCGGTCTTTTCCAACAAATTGGTTTGAGACTTTGGTTGTGTTGAGTCGTATTGTTGAAGTGGGAGTATTCCATTTTAAGCTGGCCATGACTTGTTATTATTAATAGGATTATTTATGTTCTAAAACGATCATAATTGTGGATGTATTATTTAGATTTTTTGGATGATGAATGTTTCAATTAAAGAAACCTGTATTTTATGATATATGGTATTCTTAATTACTATGATAGGTGTATTCTTTTCTATCATGGTATATGTCAAAACTATTTCAAAAGGATTTTATAGATATATATATATATATATATATATATATTTAAGTGTATTTTAAATATCCATGTTAAGTGAATCCTTATCTAAGGGTATTAGTGATTTTAAATATCCATATTAGCTTTATAATTTCAGGAAGGGTAAAGTAGCAATTCTAACAATAATGTTTCATCAAAGGAGCAACTGACACCATAATGTTTCATAAGGTCCAAAAGTAACAATACTCTTTTCAAACGGGTGCAGCTATCACATTTCCGTCAAAAGCTCCCAACTGACGTTATGTGGGTCCCATGAACTTTTAAAACTGGCATCCTGATTCCAATAGTTATTCCTTATTAGTTGATTCCAAGAGTTTTTTTTGATACATTGATTCCAAGAGTTATTGTTCACTACAATAATACAAATTTCCGGAAGCAGACAAATTCTAGGTGGTTGCATAAAAATTTTAATAATTGCTGCCCAAATACTCCCCTATTTCCCCCCTCTTTTTTCAAGAAATACTCCTCCATTCTTTTATATAAATTAAATTAACCTGTTTAATGATATTAAAAAAATACTTTAAATTATTTATATTTATCAATTTTTCTTAAACTAATTTATCCGACTTATAAAATAATATATAATCTAATTATATGTAACAAATATTATAATTAAATAATTTATTTAATTTTATTGAGTTCAAGAACTTCATGCCTGGAACTTGCTAATATATAATTAAATTCAAAAAAGTAGTAACAATTGCTTTGTTAAATTCTAAAACGAGATACTCCCTCCGGTCTTAAATATAAGACTACTTTGACTTTTTTTTTTATTTTTTTCAGTAAAAAAAAAGTAGTTTCAGCTCAAAAAAAATATTTTTTGCTCAAAACTATTTAATTCTACTTATAAACTAACATATAATCTAATTTCATGTGACATATGTTATAAGTGGTCTAATTTTCTTCCGTAACTTCCACAAAAAAAGTCAAAATGGTCTTATATTTAAGAGGGATTATATCTTCATTCCTGCAAATTCTATTAACCATTTATGCCAGTCGTGGTAGATCATTTTATAAAGTTGCCCTTTTTTTGCCAGAATAAAGTTGCCCTTTTATTTTCCTTTGTGTAACATAATGCTGTCCTATTTCTTGGGTCTATTTTCGTGTGAACTTTAATAGGCTAATAACAAATTGTAAATTTTAGTTTTTGGTTATTTTTTGCTAACTTTCAATAAATTTCAGTTGCTATTTTTTCCCCTGATCATTGCGGTTGCGGATATAAACAGGTGGTAAGGTGTAGGACTAGGAGTTTAAATAATAATTTTATGCCTATGGATTGTCTCCCCTCATTTAGAAAGTAAATAAAGTGGTGGGACCCACTTTTTTATTTTTATACTTAGTCAAAGACTCAAAGCATGGACACTTGGCAGTTCGTGGGACCCACATAACATCAGTTGGGAGCTTTTGACGGAAATGTGATAGCTGCACCCGTTTGAAAAGTTTATTGTTACTTTTGGACCTTATGAAACATTATGGTGCCAGTTGCTCCTTTGACGAAACATTATTGTTAGAATTGTTACTTTACCCTTTCAGGAAATTCCTTTTTCTAACATGGATATCTATTTTATTAAGTGAAACTCTTTTCTAACCATGATAGAGTGTTCTTTATTTGGAAATCTCTTTTTCCTATCATGGTTAGCTTGTTGAATTTATATAAACAAAAATTTATGTAAAACATTTTTCTCACTATGTTAGTATTTTATTAGTCAATTCATTTTTCTAACATAATTAGTTCCAAATTAGTTTTGAAATGAGTCAATGGTGATTTAAAATATATTTAAAAAGTGTATTTTAAACAAAATTTGTATTTTACTAAAAATTATGAAAAATCATCTTTATAACTATGTTATTTATTTTTCTATAGTAAATTTTTTTTTCCTAACATAGTTAGCCCGCCAAGTTTTAGTAAGCAGTCAATGGTAATTCAAAATGTATTTAAAAGTGTAATTAGGGTGCAATTGTTGCCAACGATTTTCTTTTATTTTTTTTCTTAAAATTTTGAAGAAAAAAACGTGTAAAAGGGACATTTCAACAATTTTTCCTTACATTAATAGAGGAGGTAGAGAAGACACTTATAAATGTACGGAATTCTTGGCGACCATGGAGTTTTCTTTTATATTTTTACAATAAAAAATTAATCCTGGAATCTTTTGTATTTTTTAGTCCTTAATATAAGATAAAACGATTCACTTTTTTTTTTTATAAAGTCAAATAAATTATTGGGAAAATTCCAGAAAAAAAAACTCTCTAAATAGCAAAAGGAGACTTTGATACACTTAATTTAATGAAGGATCTTTCAATGCAAATGACCTATCAGTTCAGAGCCAAATTAGAAGGAAAAATTGAAAATGCCCTCCAAAGAAAAGAAGCTGGTAAATTGATAGAGACATATTGGTAATCCGTTATAAAAAGTTAGTAATCCATTATACGAATTTGGTAAACATTTATACGAAGTTGGTAACAAACAACAAGATTTTGGTCAAAGTTATGAAGTTAGTAATTGGATAAAGATATGTTGGTAATCCATTATATGAATTTGGTAAACATTTATATGAAGCTGGTAACAAACATAAAGATTTTGGTAAAATTAAGAAGTTAGTAAATGGATAGAGACATGTTAGTAATCCGTTATACAAATTCGATGATACATTATACGAATTTGGTAATCCTTTATACGAAATTGGTAAGAAACAACAAGATTTTGATAAAGTTGGGAAGTTAGTAAATAACTAGACACATAGACACATTTTGGCAATCCATTATACAAAGTTGGCACTCCATTGTAGGAATTCGGTAAACCATTATACGAAGTTGTTAACAACCCCTCCTTTGTCTTCTATTCTTAATTAACCTAGGGGTTATTTGGGTCTTTTCCTTTTAATTTGGCTTTGGACAGATATGTCATTTGTATCGAATGGTCCTTTATTAAATTGGGTGTATCAAAGTGTCCTTTTGCTATTTGGGCAGTAATTTCCCTAAATGATTTAAAGTATTTAGCTTCTTTAATTTCCTCCATTTTTTAATATAAGAACTAGTTGGCTTTTCTTTTGGAGAGATTAAAGAAGCTAATTAAGCCACTTAATCATAATATATTTTATGTATTATTACAAAATATGTTAACTTATAAGATATATAAATTAGTTTATTGAAAAAAATTCAAGCAAATTAATTGTATAAATAAGATATTTAATTTTCTTAATATTTTTTAAAAAAATTAACAAATGATAGAAAAATTAATTGTATAAAGAAATTTTTTTTAGCAGAGATCTAATAGCATAGAAGAAAAATTAATCTATTCAACACATCTCTACTTCACCTTCTGGCTCTGATACAAAATAAACATGACCAAAAGGGAATGGAAATCCCTAGACGGCTCAACAATTTCATCTAAATTTCCTCCTCCCAAAACAGTACAAATTCCCAAATTAACAGATGACCAAAATAACCCTATACTTGCTGCACCCTTCAAATATAAAAATTTAAAAAACCCAATTGACCCTGTCGATATAAAAAATATCTTAGAACAAAATAATTATACTAATCAATACCTCCAAACTTTAGGGGATTATGTGATCCAAAAAACAACTCCTCTGCTTGACCCCAGTAAATCACCAGTCCCTAAATTAGAGGCCCCACTCTTTAAACCATTCCAACTTAGCTCAAAGATTAAGTCAGAATTCTTAAATAACAGAGCTGATTTATTAAAACAAGTTGAGTATAAGATTAGCCAACCCCAGTCCACCGTTGTCCCCGATACACCTCAAACTCAAACATCCTCATCCTCAAAAAATGTAATGAATATTGAAAAAGACTCTGACACAGAATCTAAACTTTCAGAATCAGCCCCACTTCAAATCAATAATCAAAATTGGAAAAAACCTTCTAAACTTTATTATTCCCGAGCTTCGCCTCCTGATATTTTACTAGAAGAAAGATTAAATCAGAATTTTAAATCATTCAGTGCTGATCATATTTATGAATGGAACATAGATGGTCAAAGTGAAACAAACATATTACAGATTCTTCAGCAAATGACAATGGTAAGTACGACATACCAAACCCAAAACAATGCCTCAGATGGATCCATTACCAACCTATTAGTGGCTGGATTTTCCGGACAACTAAAAGGCTGGTGGGATAATTATCTCTCCCCTGAGGACAAACTTGCCATATTTACCTCTGTAAAAACTGAAGCGGATGGAACACCCATAACATCTGATGGATGTTCTATTCCTGATTCTGTAAACACTTTGATTTTTACAATTATTAAACATTTTATTGGAGATCCATCTATTTGGAAAGACAGATCAGCAGAACTCCTCTCAAATCTTAAGTGCAGAACTCTATCCGATTTTCGTTGGTATAGAGATAACTTTTTACAAAGAGTACTCACAAGAGATGATGCCAATCAACCATTTTGGAAAGAAAAATTCTTAGCTGGATTACCTAAATCTTTGGGTGATAAAGTTAGAGAAAAACTTCGAAACCAACATGATGGCAACATCCCTTATGAATGCTTAAGTTATGGACAATTGATTTCTTATGTCCAAAAGACTGCTCTTAAAATTTGTCAGGATGACAAAATTCAAAAACAACTTGCCAAAGAAAAAGCTACAAGGAGTAAAGAGCTGGGCACATTCTGTGAACAGTTCGGCTTTCCTGCTTGTAAAAAATCTAAGCCATCTAAACCGAGGCAGTTTAGAAATGACAAAACAACCTACCATAAGTATAAACAAAAAACAACCCCTAAGTGGCCACATAAAGAGTCCAGATCGCCACACAAAGAGTCTAGATCTAAACCCAAAAATGATCCTTCTCAAACTAAAATAAAATGTTTTAAATGTGGCAAACAAGGGCACATTTCAAAATACTGTCGTTTGACTCGAAAACTTAACAAGATTAGGAATATTGACCAACCAATCCTTGATCAAATTAATAATCTTTTACTAGAATATGAGACAGATGATACCAAAAGCTCTTCAGAGGATCTAAACAATATCCAAGACAATGACATTGAAGAATCATCCTCTTCTTCTATTAATGTCATTACTAAAGAACAAGATTTACTCCTTGACATTATCACTAAACTTCCTGATAATGAAAAGGGCAAATACTTGTTTAAATTTAAAGAACTTCTCAATGAAAACCCGAGTTCTTTAAAAAATAAACCATCTTTAATCTCGAATAAATATGATTTAACAAAAACCATAAACCGGTTCAAACATTCTGTTAAACCTGCAACCATACAAGACCTCCAGCATGAGATACATAATCTCAAGGCTGAGGTCTCTTATATTAAACTTCAACAAGAAACACATGCAGTTGCAATATCCCAAATTCAAGATATCCAGCTTGAATCCCATAAACCAAATGAACAACAAGCTCTTTCAGGTCATGAAACCGATGACCATGATGAAACATTTATTAACTTAATTTCTAAAATGTTAATCCCAAAATTTCATATCCTTGCTAAAATCATTATCAATGACGAATTTATCCTAGAACAACCTGTTTTGTTTGATACAAGAGCAGCTTCTAATTGTTTTAATGAAGGCATTGTTCCCACCAAATATTATGAAAAAACAACTGAGAGATTTAGTGGCGTAGCCCAAACACCCCTAGATGTTAAATATAAAATTACAAATGTTGTTATTGAAAATAACGGATTTCGTGTTCAACAACCATTCATATTAGTTAAAAATATGGGGAATCAAATCATCTTAGGACAACCCTTTGCTGGTTCCATATTCCCATATCTAACTAGTTAGGATGGAATATCCTTTGAGCACTTAGGGAAAACAATTACATTCCCTTTTACACAAAAACCTAGAATAAAAGAATTAAATCTTCTTTCTTCAAAACAACAGCAAATAAACTTTTTAAGAGAAGACATTTCTTTTAAACAAATTGAAACACAGCTAGCTCAGCCACAAGTTAAACAACGAATTCAAGACTGCTTAGATAAAATCCACCAAAATATTTGCTCGGATCTACCTAATGCTTTCTGGAATCGTAAAAAACATGTTGTTGATTTGCCCTATGAAACAAATTTCTTGGAAACTCAAATCCCAACAAAATCAAGACCTATCCAGATGACTTCTGATCTTCTTGAAACTTGTAAAAAAGAAATTCAAGAACTTTTAAATAAAAAATTAATTAGTAAATCTAGAAGTCCATGGTCTTGTGCTGCTTTCTATGTTAATAAAAATGCTGAACTAGAACGAGGAGCCCCAAGACTTGTCATCAATTATAAACCTCTGAATGATGCTTTAAGATGGATTAGATACCCAATTCCTAATAAATCTGATCTCTTAAAACGATTATATTCTGCAAAAAACTTTTCAAAATTTGACATGAAATCTGGATTTTGGCAGGTCCAAATCTCTCAAAAGGATAGGTATAAAACTGCTTTCACTGTTCTGTTTGGACAGTATGAGTGGAATGTTATGCCTTTTGGGTTGAAAAATGCACCTTCTGAATTCCAGAGAATTATGAATGAAATTTTTAATGACTATAGCCAATTCATCATTGTTTATATTGATGATGTATTGATCTATTATCATTCAATTGATCAACATTTTAAACATATCAATTGTTTTATGAAAGTTGTAGAAACAAATGGATTGGTCGTTTCTAAACCAAAAATTTCTATTTTCCAAACTAAGATCAGGTTTCTTGGGCATTGGATCTACCAAGGGTCTATCACCCCCATAGACAGAGCCATTCAATTTGCTGACAAGTTTCCTAACCAAATCCTTGAGAAACAACAACTTCAAAGATTTTTAGGATGCTTAAATTATGTTGCTGACTTTATCCCCCATTTAAGCAACTTTCTTAAACCACTCCATCAGCGTCTTAAACAAAACCCTCCTCCATGGACTGACATTCATTCCAATATTGTCAAGCAAATCAAACTCCAAGTTAAGCAACTTCCTTGTCTTAGCCTTCCTGACCCTTCTTCTTTTAAAATTGTTGAAACTGATGCCTCTGATATAGGATATGGTGGCATCCTTAAACAACGAGTTGACAATCAAGAAAAAATTGTCTCTTTCACTTCTAAACATTGGAATAGTACCCAACAAAACTATTCCACCATAAAAAAGGAGATACTGGCAATTGTTTTGTGCATTTCCAAATTTCAATCAGATCTTCTAAACCAAAAATTTCTTGTGCGTATTGATTGTAAATCAGTAAAAGATGTTTTGCAAAAAGATGTTAAAAATCTTGCATCAAAACAAGTTTTTGCTCGCTGGCAAGCAATATTAAGTATCTTTGATTTTGATATTGAATTTATTAAAGGTACTTCTAATTCTCTTCCAGATTTTCTTACCCGTGAGTTTTTACAGGGTAGATAAGCCTAATCAACCATACATGCCCAAAAAGAAAAAAGCCTCAGATGACAAGGCCAAAGAGCCATCAGGCGATAAACAATTAAGCATCTTCCAAGATGCATAAAGTCAAAATTGCTCCAGCCAAGAGCTGGAAGAATTTATTAAACAAATCCTGCAACAACATAGGTCCCAAACTCAAGGATCTCCACAGTTGCAGCAATCTAAACAGGAGTCATCCACTCCATCTGGGTCATCAACCCAAAAACTTAAACAGGAGTCATCTACTCCTTCAGGGTCATCAACCCAAAAAACCCAAAACCAAACCTCTCCTAAACAAACAGTCGACTCATATGCTCTGGCCTACACCCAAAAACAGATTCCACAAACCACGTGGAGCCACATAGTCACTAAAAATGTACGACCTCTCACTAAAGATAAACAACCTCTCATACCCCAAGAGATCATAACTAAACAACAATATGATCTATCCAACCCTCAGCCTAACCAGGTAACAATTGCATCCTCTTCAAAGGCAATTGTTCCACATACACCTGTGCTATCCAACACAAAAGATAACACCCCCTTTCTCAAAAAATCCAAAAAACAAACGAAACATCATTCAGATAGAACCCGAATGGTTCCATCCCAACCCAAACCAAGTAGCTGCAAATATCTTTCCTTCTGGAATGCATTTTAAACCTTCAGCTATCCCAAAAACAAGAGAGTACTATGAACTAATTCTGGTTCATTCTGGATCTGTCGAGATCAAACATACCTCAGACAGGAAGAATGACAATGAATTAGCTTTCACAAGAATCCAAATTTTAAACATTCTTACTCCATCTCAATGGGGGCAAGATTTATACAGACCAAAAAACTTTGGAATCAATTATTTTCCCGATGGATATAATTATTGGGATTATGTTGATGCTTGGTCTAATGTTTTTTGGTACCAAAACTTCGGATTTTCTCATACTTGGTTCATCTATTTTAAAAAGGATAACAAGTATCAATTTCCTCATTGGTTTTTTCACTGGTGGGAATTTTTTGGTCCTTTACCTGAAATATTTCCACCTGAGGTTGTTAAAGCTTTTGAATTATTTAAACAAAAATTCAACTGTGATGATCCCTTTCCTTTGGATCTTCATTATTGTTCTAAACTCTCTGTTTCATGGATTTTCTCCTGGAAATACGAATGCATGAAGATCAATGAGACATCAAACCTCATGCCTGTCCTACAGCGAGTCCCTTACTCCAGATGGTGGACAAAATTCGAAATTCCAAGAGTCAACTCTGATGCAGTAGAAAGGTGGTTTCAAGAAAATCCCTAATTCCTTTGCATGACAGAACAAAGCAAATTCCTTCACCAAAAATCAAGGATTGCTTCTCTTCTATCATCAACAGCGGATAAAACAAGTCTTGTAAACCAATTAACAGTACTGCTCCAGACACTCCAGGAATAAGATGCTCAACCCTCCCCTAGTCAAATCATTTCCCAGTCTACTTCAGAAGCCCAGGAAGAAGACGATTATGAGGTGGACTTAGGAGAGGACTGAAACATTCTGACACATTGTAAACAAGCACATGTAAAACACTGAATACTGTAGTATCACTGTAGTACACTGTGCACTTAAACTGACCGGAACTATTCAAACAAGTATCCAGTTTCCAGGTCATAAACACTGTTCAAGGGTCTATATAAGAAATGCTCAGCACCTAAAGAAGGGCAGAACTTGTTTTAGATCCGAATAGCCATTGTAGAGAGAGAGACTTAGAGAGAGAAGCTTTGAGTGTTCTGAGAATCTCTTCCCTTCCCTTCCCTTCTACTTCCTTTGTTTCATTTCTTTGTAAGTTTCATGTTTTATTAAATAAAGCTTTATATTTCCCAGTTATCTTATTACTTTCTGCATCATATCCTTACCTCTTCTGGGAATCAATGAGGCTGTTACAATGAACTAGCTTGGTAGGTTCTACTTAATCAGTTCATACGCCCTTTGATTCTTACAGAACACCCCCTTCTGCATCTGCATAGTTATTTATGTTTTAAAGAAGTGTTACTTCTGCTCTACTTCCTTTTCCTTTTCCTACTCGTGATCCTCCGCGCTCTTCGGGACTCGCTCCCCCTACTTGGTATCAGAGCCAGAAAGTAAAGTAGAGATGTGTTGAATAGATTAATTTTTCTTCTATGCTATTAGATCTCTGCTAAAAAAAAGAGTTTTTCTGCTCAAATAGCCTTATATTATAGTTCTTTGTTATTATACATGAGCCCTTCTGTGAGTTGTTTTTAGGCCATAAGTCCAAGAGTTAGGCAGGCGGTTACCTCACGCAGTAGTGTATAATAGCCGAGACACTATCTTTTGGCTAGAGTATAATTACCTTATTTACAGTCTTTAAGTATCATATTTAATCTCCTAGGCAGGTATCTAATTCATAGAAGTAAAATCAATTTAATCATCACACCACTACTGATCCGGAAGGTGAAGATACTAAGGAATGGGAGTTTGTATCTCTGACTTTTTACTCCGTGCTTTCCTTCTCTTGCTTACTTTCTACTGATCATTCTTATATCCTGCTTTCTTTACACCTTCCTCTTTTCACTATGTCCTTTTTATTTCACTCTTTTTCTTCTCGTCATGGTTGTAGTAGTTCTTCTTCTATTCCCATAGACACCTCAAATAACGAAGAAACGTCCTCAAAAACTTCTAAACATATATTTAAAGAAGAAATTTCTTTTGAAAACATAAACCAACATATTGATTATTGGGTGTTACCCCCAATAGCTTTAAATACACTTTATAAACAACAAGATAAAAGCTGGTTTTCTGCTTTTAACCATATAGTTAGAACTGTTGAAGAGTCAGTCTCTGTCCACCCTGATAAACACGATTTTTATCTCCTTTCTTAAAAATCCATTGAAAGACATAAGAAAAAATGGAACTTTTTACACGTGGGAAGTGTACAAGTGGCCATTAAACCCCTAATTCGAAAAGGTTTAAACGTCTCAGCCCTAGTGTGTCTATTAGATAACAGGCATAATGACTTTTCAGATTCACTACTGGCCGCAGCTGAATTTGGTCTCCACAATGGTCCAGTCTATTTTAACTGCTATCCAGATAGGATGGTCGAATTAAAAGACGAATAAGTCCATGAAGTATTAAAACTAAAACTTAAACTACATGGTTTAAACATGAAACAGGGATCTATACCTGCTACCTTAACATATCGGGTGCATTACAAGGTTTCAAACTCATCTAACTCTTTAGCCCAAGTGCCACCGGATAATGGCCAAACTATTATCTTCTTGACAGATCAAACCCATGTTACTTTAACAATCCCCAAAACTATTATGTGGAATGACGTTGAGTTACCTGAAGATTGGACTTTAGAAAAGGCTTCAAAACCTGCTCCTTGTCCAATAAATCAAGTAAGCAAAGTCACCCAAACAACTGATGGGACTGTTAAATTATCATTTGAAAGACCTAGAAGGTCTTGCTCTTTCAGTGTTAGATCTGCTTCCTTATACGAAGACTGTAGATCCAATATAGAACCAGCAAGGCATTCTTGTTCGTTTTCTAAACCTCCGTCTGTCATTTATATGCCAGCACCCCCTTCAACAACTCCCAGAAACATTCCTCCTCAAACAAATGTCCTAATCCAGGGAGTCGATAATTCGTCAAACATTCCTCAAACCAGTTATGAAAGGGCTGAAGACTCACTACCACCACAATCTCCAACTTATTCATCAATGAATGCAGGAGAACCTTATGAAAATGTTCCTCTAAACGAAGGAGAAAACTTCCAACCCATCAATGTTTTAGAAAAACAGTTCTCTATCGATAAACAAACCCTTAGAGAAGAATTTTATTCTGAAGATAACCAACTTCAGAGAAAATGGTTTTTCCAAAACTTTAAAGGATCCAACAGACAAAATATCCAAAATAAATTTTACAGATTTCTCGAAAACATCCAAGAAAATATTCCATTCTTCGACTGGTTTAGTGCTTACGCCCAAACCAGCAACATTAAATATCCTTTTACAAACAAAATAAAACATACATTAATAGAAGAAGAGGATGATTCTTCAATGTCATCGTCTTGGATATTGTTTAGATCCTCTGAAGAGCTTTTGGTATCATCTGTCTCAGATTCTAGTAAAAGATTATTAATTTGATCAAGGATTGGTTGGTCAATATTCCTAATCTTGTTAAGTTTTCGAGTCAAACGACAGTATTTTGAAATGTGCCCTTGTTTGCCACATTTAAAACATTTTATTTTAGTTTGAGAAGGATCATTTTTGGGTTTAGATCTAGACTCTTTGTGTGGCGATCTGGACTCTTTGTGTGGCCACTTAGGGGTTGTTTTTTGTTTATACTTATGGTTGGTTGTTTTGTCATTTCTAAACTGCCTCGGTTTAGATGGCTTAGATTTTTTACAAGCAGGAAAGCCGAACTGTTCACAGAATGTGCCCAGCTCTTTACTCCTTGTAGCTTTTTCTTTGGCAAGTTGTTTTTGAATTTTGTCATCCTGACAAATTTTAAGAGCAGTCTTTTGGACATAAGAAATCAATTGTCCATAACTTAAGCATTCATAAGGGATGTTACCATCATGTTGGTTTCGAAGTTTTTCTCTAACTTTATCACCCAAAGATTTAGGTAATCCAGCTAAGAATTTTTCTTTCCAAAATGGTTGATTGGCATCATCTCTTGTGAGTACTCTTTGTAAAAAGTTATCTCTATACCAACGAAAATCGGATAGAGTTCTGCACTTAAGATTTGAGAGGAGTTCTGCTGATCTGTCTTTCCAAATAGATGGATCTCCAATAAAATGTTTAATAATTGTAAAAATCAAAGTGTTTACAGAATCAGGAATAGAACATCCATCAGATGTTATGGGTGTTCCATCCGCTTCAGTTTTTATAGAGGTAAATATGGCAAGTTTGTCCTCAGGGGAGAGATAATTATCCCACCAGCCTTTTAGTTGTCCGGAAAATCCAGCCACTAATAGGTTGGTAATGGATTCATCTGAGGCATTGTTTGGGTTTGGTATGCCGTACTTACCATTGTCATTTGCTGAAGAATCTGTAATATGTTTGTCTCACTTTGACCATCTATGTTCCATTCATAAATATGATCAGCACTGAATGATTTAAAATTCTGATTTAATCTTTCTTCTAGTAAAATATCAGGAGGCGAAGCTCGGGAATAATAAAGTTTAGAAGGTTTTTTCCAATTTTGATTATTGATTTGAAGTGGGGCTGATTCTGAAAGTTTAGATTCTGTGTCAGAGTCTTTTTCAATATTCATTACATTTTTTGAGGATGAGGATGTTTGAGTTTGAGGTGTATCGGGGACAACGGTGGACTGGAGTTGGCTAATCTTATACTCAACTTGTTTTTATAAATCAGCTCTGTTATTTAAGAATTCTGACTTAATCTTTGAGCTAAGTTGGAATGGTTTAAAGAGTGGGGCCTCTAATTTAGGGACTGGTGATTTACTGGGGTCAAGCAGAGGAGCTGTTTTTTGGATCACATAATCCCCTAAAGTTTTCTTAATATTTTTTAAAAAAATTAACAAAATCTTATATTAAAAAACGAATACATAAAATAAGATTTGGTTAACTTTATTTAGGGAAATTAAATAAACTAGATGTATTACTTATTTCCTATCTCCACTTGCAACTCATCACTCACGTCACATTAATGCCAGCGGCAATAATCTCAATGAGAAACCTCACCACGTGTCATAACAAGAATCCCTTACCAAAGCAGAAGGTCAAACGTTATGGAGTGGTCTAAATTTAAATTTAATAGACTAATACCAAGGTAATCAAACCCGAGCCGGAGTTTAAACCGGTGGAGGTGGTGGGTCAAGGGTTAGTGGGTTAGCTTTGAGTCAACCCGATAGCCAGACCGGTGGGGAATAAAAAAAAACTTAGACTCTTATTATTCCATCAACTACTAAATATTAATTCCTTTTTTTTGCCAACCAACTAAATATTAGTTCATTACCTTAAATCACTAACAAAATATCATATACTCATCCAACATTCCTTACAATTTATTTGACATATTGGCATTATAGCATCAATCCACTATCAAATGATACCAAAATCAGTAATCACTAAATATTCTTCACATAATAATCATCAAAATAGATAAATGATTACAAAATATCCTTACTCATAGTACTTTAATCACTAAACTAATAGTTATTACCATTAAAATTGTCATCAATTTCACGAAATATTGCCTTCTACCATTCATGCAAAAAAAACATTTTTTTTTAAAAAAGGCAACCCACTGACTCACCGGGTAAATCCCGAGTTGCACCAGGTTAGCCGGGTCAACCCCGGGTTGCTCCGGGTCAAAGGGACCCCGAGTTAGTATCATGCTAATACCCCATCCGACCGGGCTGGGCCGGGTCTGATTACCATGCTAATACCCCATCCGAAAGCTCAAATTTTAAATTGTTTTGATTTAAAATATAAGAGTTTGTATTGGGTTATCTTATCATTTAATATATTCATATTTTTATTTTATCTCAACTCTCTTTTATATTCATTAATACTCATATTTCTCTCTCTCTTAATAATACCATCATAAATAAGGATAATATTAGGGAAAAAAGCTTTATTTAGGATATATTTATAACTTTCAACTAACTTTTAACAATTTTATTAAAAAACATAATTTGAATACTATTTAAAAACGTGTCAAACATGGAAGTCAAATCACTGTCGATACATGAAAATGATCCAACCGATAAAAGCTTTCGTGCATGTGGCATGAAAAATTCTCGCTAGCTTGCAAGTAATTAAAATCTCCTGACTATATGAAAATGATATAAGGTTTAATTGAACTACGGTTTTTTAGAAAATAAGTTAAAGTTAGTTAAAAACAATAATGTATAGAAATATATAATTTTTTTAAAAGTACCCTCATTTATGAATAAGATGAGGGTAATAATGAAAAAAAGATGAAAGAGAATGTGTGGGAGAATTAATGCATGGATAAAATGAAAAAAAAAACATTTATTACTCAAATAAAATCAAATAGAATCTTATATTTTGGGATAAGGTCATTCAATAAAAATGACTTTATATTATGTGATGGCTGGAGTATATTGAGGATTGAAAATAGTGACAAAGTTTGGTATAAGTACCCATCAAGCAAACGTGGTTCAGCCATGATACCCTTTTTTGAAGAAGGGATCCAAAACGTCTTCTATTGTTGCTTCAACTTTAGTTTCTGTTCCTCCTACATCAAAACATGATGCTCATGCCAATAAAACCCACATAAGACACTACGCAGATTTTCATTCTTCTATTTGGACCGATCATTTCCTTCAATATACCTTTCACTCTTCTGTATGTCTTTATTTTTATTGCTACTTCATTTTTTAATTACATTTTATTTGATAATTATTTATCAACTAAATTTGAATTAAAGGTTGAACACAAGTTTTTCTTTTTATACAAATTTTAAATACCTAAAATACCTAAGGTGACTTCATTGATGGAGACAGAAAAGGAAGGTAGCGTGATGTATAACTACTGTTAAGCCATTTCTTATATTATTTTTTTTTTTGATAATAATTTCTTATATTATTTTTATCATTCTATTGACCCCATATTTCTAAATTGGATAAAGTAGCATTAACACTCTCGAGTCTTTTTTTTTTTTTTAGCTAAATTTGGTATCCTAATTTTACTTATAATAATTCCATCCCCCATATATATTATTTATGGGTGCATCCGGTACATGTTACCTTCTAGTTACATCAGGCATCTTAATTTTATTTATGTTATAGGATGTTGTTGGATGAACTACAAATAAGATTAAGATATCAGAAGCATAAAAAAATAACATCAAGGTGTTAAATGCACCATAAATAAGGTTAGAATACTAAATGTAACACTGAAAAACAAATACACGTGGATGTTGGATGCTAATTTCTCCTTTCTAAATCTTGAGAAACGTGTTTAGTGACTCCAATCTTCATGGAACATATTAAAACGAGAAAATTAAGAGAGACATATAATCTGAAATCTGATGAATTGATACTTTTTCTTGTTCCAATAATAAATTGATCCATCAAAATGAATTGAATTTTTTTTGTTTTTTGTTTCCCACTTTCCATCAAGGTGTGTCAAGCCAATGAACAATAGCTCAAATGGCATTGCTCCTCCCCTCTTATTGAGGTAGGTAGGGGTTCGATCCTCACAAGTTGGGAAAATGTATGTGTGTATTTGGGTGTGTAAATGGGTGCGTGAGTATCCTATGGGAGGGTTAGGATAGGGTGAGTAAAAAAAGAAAAAGATGTGTCAAAATATGCACATTATCGACTATTTAAATTTTTATCTTTTCAAATTTATTTTTTTATTATAATCAGTTTATAAATATAATCTACATATGGAACAAGTTTCAATTTGGTGGTAGAGGGACTAGTTAGTATCAAAAGTTTATCATCACAGTACAACACACCATCCAAATTGATGGTTTAAATAAAAAAATATTTTGATTATTTAAAAGAGTCATTTTAATGTGCACAAAATCTGGAATAAAGATTATTTTTTCAGCTGTAATTAAGTGAAATCACTTTTTATTTAGAAACTAATAATTAAAAATTTTGATTATGAACGTTTGAAACTGTAGTTAAACTGTAGCATTAATTACCACAGCACGTCTGCTGGATCCCACCTTAGATGCTTCAACTTTCCCTATAAAAACTCACATATCCTTCACTCTTACATAGAAAACTCAAAGTCATCGAAGGATATTACAAAGTCCAAGAAAGTTTTTTCTTTTAAAGGATAGAGTCACGAGACCATGTCTAATCATTTATGCAGAAATCTTGCAGATTATCATCCCACTCTTTGGAAGGATTATTTCCTTCAATTTGCTTCCGAATCTTTGGTATCTTTATGCTATCTCATGTATTTATGTAATTGTTGTTCTCTTTGTTCATTTGATAATTCTAAGTTGTGTTTGAAAATTGTGTAGGAAGTTGATGGAGAAATGGAGAAACAAATTGAACCGTTGAAACAAGAAGTGAGGAAGATGCTTATGTCAACGATGGAGAAGCCATTAGCAAAAGTTGAACTCATTGATTCAATTCAACGTTTGGGGTTGTCCTACCATTTTGAAGTTGAGATTGATGAGCTTTTGCAGCATATCCATGATACTTACGTGCAAAATAATCAAATTCTAATGACTCAAACCGATCTTCAAGATCTCCATTCTCTTGCCCTCCTCTTTAAGCTACTGAGGCAAGAAGGATATCCCATTTCAGCTAGTATGTGAATATATACTCTTCTCATCATATTCATAAGTCATTTCTAACATATTTTATACAGATAAAAAAAGAAAACCGTACATTTCATTAATTTACCTTAAAATCAGCAACTTCTCAGCTCTACTCCTATTTAATAGATGCAATATACATAATGAAAACGAAGTCCGTATAATAGTATAATGAATGGTAAAATTAAAAAAAAAATAATGAATGACTTATAAATATGGCCAAAATTAACATTATGTCTATGTAATATAAATAAGACAAGAGCACTATATATATATATATATATCTACTACTCTCTTAGTATGTATATATGAGTTTGCTTCCTTCAAACTGTCTTGTTAATAACTAAACATATATGACATTGCGATCTATATATAAGATATATTCAACAAGTTCAAGGATGAGCAAGGAAACATCAGCAAGAAGATATCAACAGATGTGGAAGGAATGCTGAGTTTGTATGAAGCTTCACACCTTAGTGTTCATGGAGATGACATTTTAGAAGATGCACTTGCCTTCACTTTGAATCATCTTCCATCTGTAACCGTCGAATCAAACCCTTTTCTGGAAGCCAAACTCCAACAAAGCTTAAAGATGTGTCCTTACATGGGATTGCCAAGGATAGAGGCACGAAAATACATTTCCATTTACCACTTGCACCCTTCATGTGATCAAGTCCTTCTGCAGCTGGCCAAATTAGATTTCAATATGCTCCAAAAGCTGCATCAGAAGGAGTTTGCCAATCTCTGCAAGTAAGTTCTTGGATGAAATTAGTTTGCCATTTTGAGAAATTTGTGTTGTATTGAATCATTAAATGCAAGAAACTTTAATTTGCTTTATTGTTATTAGGTGGTGGAACATATTTGATGCGCAGAGAAATCTACCATATGTAAGAAACAGGGTCGTGGAATTATGCTTTTGGATTCTTACGGTTTATTTTGAGCCAAAGTACTCTAAAGCTAGGAGCTTTATGACCAAAGCGATTAGCATGTTCTGCATCATTGATGATACATTCGATGCATATGGAACTATCGATGAACTAGAACTCATCAATGACGCAATCCAGAGGTAGTTTTATCAGTTTCTGAATTCTCGAGTTTTGATGAACTTAGAACAAATTAGTATGTATGTATGTGTATATATATATATATTTGTTTCTCTACTAAGCATTTGTGTTTAATAAGGAAAGCTAATCAGATCTAAACCTTTCAGATCAAATATGCATGGTGATTTGATTGTTTTTAAATGAAAGATTTGAATTATTATTTTTTTTTTTGAAAAAAATGATAGCTTAAATATTATCTTTATATTCAATTTTATACTCATTAAAATAATTTGTTTAGAAAAATATAGACTTTAAAAAATTAGATATGGGCCATACAAATGGAATCTAAAGGTCTATATTTGATTAACTCTCTGCTAAGCTTTGTAAGGGGGGAAATGGTTCCATAAATGTTTGTGTATATATCTCACTCATTCACTCTCTTTTCCTTGTTAATTAATGCTTAATTAATTACAGGTGGGATATTGGTTGCTTAGATGATCTCCCAGAGTACACCAAGAAATTTTACAAGGAAACGCTGAACTTTTTCGAAGAGATGGATGAAGACGTGAGGAAAGAAGGAAGATCATATAGTGTTCACTATGCCAAACAAGAGGTATATGTGTGTGTGTAAATGATTTTGATCAAAGCTAAATTAATTAAGTGGATGTAATTTGGTTTTGGTAGTTTAAGAAGGCAGTGCAAGCGCAAATGACAGAAGCAAGATGGTTGAATGAGAAGTATAATCCGACAACAGAGGAGTACATGAACGTATCAACTGTATCAGCATGTTATCCAGCGCTTTCCACTATTTCTTTTGTTGGCATGGGACACATAGCCTCTGAAGATGCCTTTAAGTGGGCCCAAACTCACCCTAAACCCATTAGAGCTTCTTCACTTATTTGCAGACTCATGGATGACATTGCCTCCAATGAGGTATATAACTATATATAGCTATGTGTGTAATTTGATTCTTTCAAACATATAAAATCAAGTTTTGAGCAATACTTACACTGATTGAACCAAGATTGGTTAAGGTAGAAGGTCAAATCAAGGTCAGATATGTCAAGATTAAATTATACTTCCTCCGATCCTAATTACAAGATCACTTTGATTTTTTTGGAGAAATTAATGATGCAAAATTAATCATTTTAAATTATCTATATTAATCTTTTTTCTCAAAGCTAATTTATTCTACTTATAAACTAACCTATAATCTAATTATATGTGACATATGTTATAATTTAGTGGTCTAATTTGCTTCCTCAACTTCCACAAAAAAAGTCAAAGTGATCTTATATTTAGGATCGGAATGAGTAATTAATTAAAATATACAAAAAAAATTATATATAACCTTGAAAACAATGTAGCATTTAAATCTATACAAAAGACAATATTTCACAAATAAATGGAAGGATCATGCATAAATTACATGTAATCCTGTAAAATAGAGTTACTTATGTACAAATATAATATACTGCTGTTTTTTTCTTTTTAACTCAGAACAATGTTGTTTTAGGCCTATAAAGAGGGGAGAAAAATAAATCAAATCCTAGTCGATCGGTTCGAAAGTGGATTGAATCACCAGTCTCACCACCTGAACCGGGTTGTGGTTTTGATATAATGGATTTGAGGCACTAAGCTAGCTTAGATTAGAAGTCTTAAATTTTGTGGTTTATTATATTTTTGCAGTTTGAGCAGAAAAGAGAGCATATTCTGTCAATGACACAATGCTATAAGGGGGAATATGGAGTTTCAGAGGAGGAAGCCATTGGTGAAGCTAGGAAGATGATAAAGAGTGCGTGGAAGGATATTAATGAAGAATGTGTGATGAGACCAAGCAAAATGCCGAAGCCAATTGTGATGAGAGTTGTGAACCTCACTCGTTTCATCAATGTTATGTATAATGATGCTGATAACTTCACACATTCTGGAGGACTCATGAAGGACTCTATTCAACTTGTGGTCCTAGACCCTGTGCCGATATGAGCATCTTATTAATTAGTGTTGCTTTAATTCGTTGTGTGGCTTTTCTTAGGAGTACGAAATAATTCAACGGGTGATGCATAATTATAAATGGAGTGTTCTTTATTTGATCTTATTTTTTGCCTTTTTTGCCATCAGGAGTGTTTTTTTTTATATATATGTACGTGTGAAATGTATCTTCTTGTGTCCTTTAGAAATAAATGGGGCGTTCTATATTTTAAGCAAAAAATAAAGATTTATATTTGTCTTCAAAACAGGCTCTCGAATAAAAATAATTCACCCATTTGTTGAATGCATTTGATTCATCACTAAACCATGGACCTTGAATTACCAAATAGCTATGCATGGTAATGGCCATTTTTCATAATCCATGGATGGCAATGAGCAGGCCCAACGTTAGCAGATTATGTTTTGGGTTTTTGAGATAGTAACAACACCATGCCTTATTACCAAAAAGAAAAAAAATTAATCAAACTTCATTTTCAATAAAAAGAAAGGTCTTTGGGCCAACGGTGACCACTTTTGCTATAACAATAAGCATCATTTACAATTGTTATGAATTATTGGTTATTGATAACTTCTTATTTTTTATTAGATTTAATATATATCTTGAAAATATTTTGGGAGTCATTGATGCAAAATTAATAACATTTCTTAAGATTTTGATATGATATCAAGTTGATGCATTATTTAGGGAATATGTTGGTAAACATAATTTTCCAATGAAAAAGAAATGTTTAGATATTAAGTAGAAGTATATGTATAAAAGAAAAGAAAAGGAAATAATTTAAAAAAAATGAAAAAGGGCCGTGGGAGCATCCATCACTTTCTATTGATGTTATTATTATTATTATTATTATATGTTTTGTTTGACTTTAATTTTCCCCTTCTTCCTTTCAGCAACATGGTGCTGTTTTGGGGAGATAGCAGGGTGCCGCGACGCAACTGGAGTGTGCACATTCATCTTCTTCTGGAGAATCAGTGAGCGAGAGCGGAGAGCGAGAGCGAGAGAGAAGAAGAGAGAGGCGTGGGTTCTGCTTACCATCTCCACGGGAGCACGAGAGGACTATGGAGGTGGTGGATTTGGAGCTGAGAAGCGGAAAGCCGCCGACGCCACCGAGCTGCTTGGTCGGAGAAGTCGTGAAGGGAGAAGAGTAAGGAGCTGAGCCGAACCATTTTCATCATCTCCTTCCCCTAGATCTGTGGCTGAAGCATAGCAAGATTGGAAGAAATTGAGATGTGGTGGCTGGAGCATGCAATGGAGAAAAGAGATGAATGATTAGTGAATTATTACCTTCTCTTTACTCTTTTCGTGTGGTGACTGAACTGAACTCTGAATTTGTGATGTTACTTAGATGATTTTAATTTTAGTTTCACCACCTAGTTAATTTGTGTTAGGATTATTTTGAACTATTGGATGGATTGAGATTGATTATTACCCTCTTTTAGTTATTAATAATAATTATGTGTTGATTTACCTTGTGCTTAATGCTTCCATGTGATTGGCCAATGATTGCATCTAATTATTTTATATTTTAACCCATTAATTATAGTAAATTAGCACTTGTTCTAGGCTAATACATGGCAATTCAGGCACTTTTACACTTAGAATTCCAATACATTGAGTTAATTGCATTTTAGTGCTTAAATGAGAATTTTAAGGTTTAAACTCATGTATTTCTTATTTTTGGACTTGGGATATTACAATTTGTGGTTGAATTTATCATTGTATAGGAAGTCTTATAAAGATATGCCCGAATTCCAGAAATTACAGTTTAGTGCTCAAATTTCAGAAATTACACCTAGGTCCAGCTGCACTGCATATCTCAATTGGGTAAGGACAAGTTGGGTAATTTGGGATATTAAAGGAGGGAAAAGATGGAATAAAAATTGTTGGATTCATTTCTATATTTTTTTTAAATAGAGATTAAATGAGTAAAGGTCTCGTTTGAAAGCTTATTTGGGTATCTAGCAAAAACCCTTAGATTCTGGGCTTAATTTCCTTAAACCAAACAGCCCCTAAGCCTTTCCTTTACCTAAATATTGCCCAGACCTGAGCATCTCCATTTTGACAACCACCATGGCAGTCACGAAAAGCTCCCAATCCTCACACCATATTCCTTGAACCATCATCCACAGTCTTCTTGCCATCACCATCATCAATCCCTCCTTCATCTCCTTCACCATTCAGCTGCAGCCACCATCTTCATCTCATTCGTCCAGAACAACAACCTTATTCCACCTTCACCATTCCTTTTCACAATCACACATACACACACATAATTGATTCTTCTTCATTCCATTTCTTCACGCCACCACCACCATTATCTCCTTCTCCATTCGGCTCAAGCTCCACCACACACACAGCAACATATTCACACCTTCATCTCCTCACACCATTTTCGCACAAAAGCACCCTTCTCTCTTCATTCAATCATTCGCACTCCCATAGCCTCACATTTATCCACCCTTAAGCACCCAATCATCCACACATAAACCCATCATCACAATCTTGACATTAATCACCCATTCACCCCATTTTTCACTCATTTTTCATGGAGCAAGAAGGCCTAAGCATTAGTTGTGGTCTCAAGAGGATGAGTGGCTAAAGCATTGGGGATTCTTGGTGGATTGTGCAACTGGAGCCTCAAGGATTCATCTAGGGGAGTTAATTAGTGTCATTCTATGTCTAATTTCACTTACATGTTCAAGATTCTTGTAATTTGTTTGTGTATGTGATTTTGGAACATGATACACTAGGGATTTTTATTATTTGCACTAGTTTTCCTTTAGGTTATGTATGTAATTAAGGATTGCTTTTATGTGCATAAACCTTAGTGTTAATTGTTTGGCATAATACAATTGATGTGGTAGCATTGGTCATCTACTTTGGATTCTTAGTTTGGATTAATGCATTTGTTTGTTACATCTAGCATTAGACACTAAATCCATTCTTGAAGGGTCAAATTATACCTTCAAGAGAAGACTCATTGTGTGTTGTCAAGGATTTTCACTACCAAGTGGTTTTCTAACAATTGCTTAGTTGACCAATTGTGCAAGCAATGCGCTGAATCAATTGGTGACTAAGTCAATTGGACTTAGGCGATTGCCTTTTGTTTTTACACTTTGACTTGGATTTTTCGCTCCTACATATTTAAAGAGGCTAGGAAGGTTGCATGATTTCCACCAAGAAGCCATACTTTCATTAAAAGAGTTTTCAAACCATTTATTTGCTTTCTATAATCTAAAAAGCCAAAAACAAGTCTTCTTTGCATTCCTACAATTGAAAAATACCAAAAAGACTTTTTAATGACTAAACCCCCAGTTTATTTGCTTTTCAATGCAATTAGGTTAGTTTAAGCATGAAAATAATTTGACTCCTTTGAGAGACGACCCGAGGTTGAGCCACTTTGCTCAAGCCTTGGTTTCACATATTTTCTTGCATTTGACCCCGAGGCGCACCATATAGACAAAGGTCAAATCAGCCACCATGTGGTTTGTTTAGTTCATTTAAATTATGCTCGAAAGAGATAATTTAAGTGTAGAACTTAGGTAAACCATGTTAGACTTGAAGTTTGTGGATTAAATGGATGGTTTGCTAGTCACATAGAGATATAGTTATTAGCTTCACATTGTCAAATTAAGGTTGATGCCTAATGATAATTTTCATTAAGTATAGCAAAAGATTGTGCATTTTAATGAGAGTATAAATTTGATTTGGTTTGAGAAAGCATTTTCAAATGTTTATAAACCTTAGACAAACACATATTTTTATTATAATGCTAATTGAAGGGGTTTTAATTAAGTTTTATAAATGCAATGGTAACAATTAATCCTACACTTGTCTTGTCTTGAAATAAACTTTTAATTTTGTTTTTATCAAGCTATTTTCATTTTAAGTACTTTTGAAATGCATAATACAAAAATTTTCACTCAACCTAATTGATAACATAATTGTAATGATTAATCCACTTTTGCATTAGTCCCTGTTAGAACGATAAGCTTTTCTATACTATGTTTTGATGACCCGTTGAGCTTGCGGATATGCTAAATACCGAAGAAGTCAGTTACTAGTAACATTTGGTCGGATGATGACAATTTTTTGGGCTTTTATGTAACAACATTATAAGCATCAGTAATATCTTTTTATACTTTTGGTTACTAACCACTTTTGGCCAAGCGATGATACCTTTCTGACCAGAACTAGGGACCTCAGTTTAATTAGATGATTTCATGGGACCTCATCTTAATTAAAAAATCTTGTGGAACATCATCTTAATTATGTTCTTTGATGACTCTCCATTTTTAATTATATTTGATATATATTTTAGGTATAGTTAGGGAGTCATTGATGTAAAATTAAAAGGATTTATTGAGATTTTGATAAAATATCAATTTGACATGTTATTTAAGGGATCTTATGACCCTGAATAATAACATTGTAGCTGCAATACTAATGATGAGTTTAATTATAATGTAGTTAGATATTGTGGTTTAGAATTAAGGTATAACTTGTAGGTGGCTTTAGAAGTGGTGGAGGATGTATGAGGTACCAAATTCCAATTCTAGCATTATCAAGTAGAGTTTTATTTTTGTCTTAACATCTAGAAAAATTTTAGTTATGTTTTTTTTTAAAAAAAGAAATTATTATTAAGTATCCGGAATTTTCTTGATAGTGACTCTAAGGAAAGGCATTGTTATCTTAAAAAAAAGAAAAAAAAATCCTATATTTAGCTTACCTCTCCACCTCCTTTTTGATATTTATTGCCGGTGTGCTGGGGGGGGGTTTGTTATAAACCAAGAATCTGGCCTCTGTCTCCTTTCATTGGTTTCAATCCACCAACGGTGCAAGGATCTTTGCTTGCTTCTTCCCTTTGCTCTGCATTCCAGAAAGCTACGTCCTTCTCTCATTCTATTGATTTCAATAGAATCGTATAGGGAAAATTTTCAGCACCTCTAATCTTTTATTTCTTATTGCTGCTGTCCGCATCTTTCATTTTCATCATCAACTTGTGGTTTTATTTGCTCTTTCCATGGAGATTGGTGCTGCGACATTCTTCTCTCATTGTTGTGATTAATGACTAGGTTTGGATTATTATTCCCTCCATTCCTCCTCCTTTATGCTGTTACTGCTGCTGCGTGAGATCATGGTAGTTTCATTCATCTTCTCTTGTTTTTTTTTTTCAACCCGATAAAACACTGCTGTATGGGGTATGTTCGGGAAAAAAAAATTCTCTGTTTTCTGAATCTGTGTGATTGTCTTGTGGTGGGTATATCTTGAGCTTCTAAGCTAGCTTAGAATTGATTTGAGGCGCTAAGCTAGCTTAGATTAGAAGTCTCTAACTATGTGGTTTATTATATTTGTGCAGTTTGAGCAGAAAAGAGAGCATATTGTGTCAATGACACAATGCTGTAAGAGGGAATATGGAGTTTCAGAGGAGGAAGCCATTGGTGAAGCTAGGAAGATGATAAAGAGTAAGTGGAAGGATATTAATTAAGAATGTGTGATAAGAGTTCTGATCTTCACTCGTTTGGTCAATGTCATGTATAAAGATGCTGATAACTTCACACATTCTGGAGGACTCATGAAGGACTCTATTCAACTTGTGGTCCTAGACCCTGTGCCGATATGAGCATCTTATTAATCAGTGTTCCTTTAATTCGATGTGTGGCTTTTCTTAGGAGTACGAAATAATTCAACGTGTGATGCATATAATTATAAATGGAGTGTTCTTTATTTTATTTTATTTTTTTGCCTTTTTTACCATCAGGAGTGTTTTTTTTAATGTACGTGTCCTTTAGAACACATACATTAGAAATAAATGGGGCATTCTATATTTTAAGCTAAAAATAAAGATTTATATTTGTCTTCAAAACAGGCTCTCGTAAAAAATAATTCACCCATCTGTTGATGCATTTGATTCATCACTAAACCATGTACCTTGAATTACCAAATAGCTATGCATGGTACTGGCCATTTTTCATAATCCGTGGATGCCAATGAGCATGCCCAACGTTAGCGGATTATGTTATGGTTTTTAGAGATAGAAACAACATTATGCCTTATTACCAAAAAGAAAAAGATGAATGAAACTTCATTTTTAATAAAAAGAAAGGTCTTTTTGGACCAATGGTGACCACTTTACAGCTTTTATAAAAATATTATGAACATCATTTATCATTTATAATTGTTACGAATTGTTGGTAATTAACAACATTTGATCAGATGATGACAACTTTTTGGGCCTTTATATAAGAGAAAATCACAACTAGGTCCCAAATAATTATCAAATTATATCGATAATTAAAAATATTGAGTATGAACTGTTGAAACTATAGTTGAACGGTCCACATCTGACAGCAGCACGCCTGCTCGATCCCACCTCAGATGCCTTAATTTTTCCTATAAAAAGTAGAACCCACACATATCCTTCACTCTTCTCTTACATAGAAAGCTCAAACCTCGAAGTTATCAAAGTATATTATATAACAGAAAAACCTTTTTCTTTTTTCTTTTAAAGGATGTAGTCACAAGATCATGTCTATCGCTGCTGATTCAACGACGACCCCTTCTGGTCCACAAAAAAAAAAAAAAAAGACGACCCTTGTTCCTTCTTCATCACCAACCTCTGATCATCTACACTCGAAATCTTCCAGATTATCATCCCACTCTTTGGAAAGATTATTTCCTTCAATTTGCTTCCGAATTTTTGGGATCTGTAGGCTATCTTTTGTGTTTACGTTTCACTACTACAAAAAACCCTTTTAACATCCCTAATTAATGTCTATTAATTATAAAGCAGATGTTGAAAAACAGGCAGTGGCAATTTTGTAATTAAATGAAATGCTCAGGAAGAAACGACATCCCTAATTAAATAAATAAGGGATGTCGTAAGTTACGACATCACTCATTTAAAATGAGTGATGTCGTTTATGAGAAACAACATCACTCATTTAAATGAGTGATGTTGTTTCTCTTCAGTTCCCTTTTCCCTCCAAGCCAAAACCCGCGTTTCCACTTCCCCCTCTCTAAAAAAAAAGTAAATCCCGCGTTTCCACTTTCCCATCTCTATTTCCTTCGAGTTCTGCAGTGGCAATCGACGGTGGAGGAAGTGACGGCCGGCGGCAAGAAGCTTCAGAAGCGTCTCTTTCCGATTGTTGAACCCTCCAAAGGTAAACACTCTTTGCGCCGAAGGTCGTTTATGCTTATTTTCATGCTCAGGAATTATTTTGTTACCGCTGGAAATCTTCAATTACCGAATTTCCGTACTAGATTTCTGCGATTATTATACTCCATGGCCATGAAATTGGTGCAATAGAGGATGATAGGAAATGAGCTATCCCATTATTAGAATCTAGAGTTTTTAATAGGATCAGTAGGGTTTCACGCTTACCTCTTATTTTGAGATTTTCCGCGGCTATATTTTGCTCTGGTCTTTGTTATTTCTGTCGCTTACCTACACTTATAAAGATTAAATGGAAACTCTCAAGGTGAGATAATTGAGCTCTTAGGTATCACATACCGTATATTCTAAATTCATAACTGTTAGTTTTCATTATTGGCGATATCTTTTGAATTTGAACTCTGTGTGAAGCTTTTAAAGACATGTTTTCAACACAGTGATGATATATGTGAAGTGTTCACTGTGCCGTATGGCGTGTAATGTGTTGGTGCAGGTTCAAGGGCTAAGCATCCAATGTGTTCGTGTTGGAGGTGTAGAGATCCCAAACAACAAGCGAATTGAGTTCTCACTCCAGTACATACATGGAGTTGGACGAAGCAGGGCTTGAAAAATCCTCTGCGACTTAATCATGGAAAACAAAATCACAAAGGATTTGAATGAGGAGGAACTCATCACTCTCAGAGATGAAGTCTCCAAGTACATGATTGAAGGCGATTTGGTACCTCCCTCCCTTGCTCTCCCTCACATATTTCAATTCTGTATTGATGTGTTTGTAAATTGAAGAATTGATCTCATTGGGTGTTTCAGAGGAGGTTCAATGCACTCAATATAAGGAGATTGAAGGATATTCAATGCTACAGAGGAATCAGACATATTCAGGGGCTGCCCTGTAGAGGACAACGCACCAAGAACAATTGCCGGACCTTGAAGGGGTAGAAGGTTGCCATTGCAGGGAAGAAGAAGAAGTAATTTGCCTCTATTCCTTTTGAGTAACAAATGAATTGTTTCGTCTGTTTTTGTAAGAATCAACTTGTAGTGCAAAGCCAACAGTTCAACTAAAATTTGCCGTCATGTATTCCATATTTTGTTTTAAATGAATATCCTGTGAATCTGTTAAAATTTGTACTGCCCAGAATTTAGATTTAGAGTGAAAATATTTTGGGAGTTATGGCAAGAGGATAGGCGAATTGAAAACTGGATGTGTTTGTGATGTGAAATTATTTGCCTTCGGTTGTGGTTTTTTATTCGTCGATCTGGGATTTGATTGCTGTAGCTAGGTGCTGGATTTTTCTTAATGGGTTTGTTTACTTGCTTTAATGTTCTATTGGAATTTTGTTAAGAGGAATGGTAAGTTTCTTGTGGGATTTGTTTGATTGTTCCTTTATGGCTTCATTTTAAGAGCGCTTCATTACTTTATGGTAATTTCCCCCCATTTTCAACTCCGCTTCTTGTTATAGTGTCTTAGTTTTGAAGAGATATTTACTTTCTTCATGAAGCGGGTAGTGTGGATGCTTATGCCTACCTTTCTTATAATTGATCTATCTTTGAACGCCTTGATATCATTTGCTCATCCCAAAAATATTTTGTGTGTTAAAAAAATGGTGTATTTGTTTATCTTTGTTATGATTTGATGCTTTATGCAGATGGAGAAATTTGAAAGAGATATCAGAGAATCTAAGTTTGCAGAGCTAATGAACAAGCACATTGCAGCAAGTTCAATCCCTAAAGGGATTCATTGTCTATCTTTGCGTTTGACTGATGAATATTCCTCAAATGCTCATGCGCGCAAACAAGCTAGAAGAGAAGAAGGCAATCCATCTATATAATTCATGAATTCCTTTTTCTGTTTTTTATTTGAAGGTTTTCTAAGAGACATGTTCCGTAAAACAAGAACAAACCCATCTAACACACTTGTTTCAAAAATCCAATGTAACAACAAGAAAGCAAGGTTCTTAAATTCTTGGGTTTTATGTGGAATCCTCTCTCTTGGGTCATGGAAGCAGCTGCTATAATGGCCATCGCTCTGGCCAATGAAGGGGTAATAATAACAACTTTCAATATCCATATATATAGACACACATACATGTGTGTGTGTGAGTGGACATTCTGATTTATTTATTTGTTTTGAAATATGCAGGGGTGACCACCAGATTGGCAGGATTTCTTGGGGATTATGGCATTGCTCCTCATAAACTCAATTATTAGTTTCATTGAAGAGAACAATGCAGGGAATGCTACTGCAGCACTTATGGCAAGCCTTGCCTTGGAAAATAACGTATTACTCCCTCTTTGCACCATTTACATAATTTGATCGGAAGATAAAGACTCTACTTCCTCCGTTCCTAAATATATCATATCTTTGCGTTTGTCTATCTTTAATGATGATATCTCTTTCTTACCTTTGTGCACGTTTTATCTATTTTCTGTCCACATATATATGTATATGTTAATTAGTTTGATTAGTTAATTAGTTAGGTTGATATGTTAACTTGTGGTGGATATTGTATTAATTCTGTTGATCTTGGCATCTGTCTCTGTATGATGAGTATATATGTGTAATTTTGATCTGTAAAATGCAGATGGAAATCAGAAAAAATAAATAAAACTAAAAAAAAGAGAGAAAAGTTTCGACATCTCTTATTCAGAAAAAAGAGATGTCGAAAAGAAGAAACAACATCGCTATTATATAATAAGGGATGTTGTTTCTATGACGACAGAAATGACATCACTTGTTAACATAAAAAGTGATGTCGAAAAAATAGAAACAACATCCCCTATTATATAATAAGGGATGTTGTTTCTATGACGACAGAAATGACATCACTATTATATAATAGGGGATGTTATTTCTCTGACGGCAGAAACAACATCGCTTATTTTCTTAGCGTGTGATGTCGTTAATCCCTGACAGTATCTTAAAACGGGACTATTAACATCCCTTATTAGTATAATATGAGATGTTGAAAGTCTGACATTTAACATTTGTTATTTGAAGTGATGTTAAAAGGTCGACTTTTCAAGATCACTCAGATAGACATCCCCTACGGAACGGATGTTAAAACTCTTTAATAACGGATGTTAAAACCCTTTTCTGCAGTAGTGCGTAATTGTTGTTTCTCTTTCTTCATTTGATGATTCTAAGTTGTGTTTGAAAATTGTGTAGGAAGTTGATGGAGAAATGGAGAAACAAGTTGAACCATTGAAAGAAGAAGTGAGGAAGATGCTTATGTCAACGATGGAGAAGCCATTAGCCAAAGCTAAACTCATTGATTCAATTCAACGTTTGGGGCTGTCCTACAATTTTGAACTTGAGATTGATCAAATTCCAATTGCTCATACCGATCTTCAAGATCTCCATTCTCTTGCTCTCCTCTCTAAGCTACTGAGGCAAGAAGGATATCCCATTTCATCATGGTATTTGTTTTTCTCTTATGGTCTTAAATACAAATTATTTTTAGCATATTTTTATAGATTCAGAAAAACCTTAAACTTCATTGACTCCACTTAAAATTCAGCAACCTTTTTTAATAATATAATGATGGGTTAAATTGAGAAAAAAAACAATAGGTAATGACAGAACTTATAAATATGACCATAATAAACATTCTCTCACTGAATAATTAGGATAGAGAAGCATATATGCTACTCTGTGTGTGAGTTTGCTTCCATCAATCTATCTTGTTAATAACTAAAAATAAATATTATCATGTATATATAAGGAATGTTCAACAAGTTCAAGGATGAGAAAGGAAACTTCAATGGGAAGTTAGAAACAGATGTGGAAGGAATGCTGAGTTTGTATGAAGCTGCACATTTGAGTGTTCATGGAGATGACATTTTAGACGAAGCTCTTGCTTTCACCTCGAACTGTCTTCGCTTGGTCACGGTCAAATCAAAACCTTTCCTGGCAGAAAAACTCAAGCAGAGCTTAAAGCAGAGTCCTTACAGGAGATTGCCAAGGCTTGAGGCAAAAAAGTACATTTGCATATATCACTTGCATCCTTCATGTGATCAACTTCTTTCGAATCTGGCGAAATTTGATTTCAATATGATCCAAAAACTGTGTCAGAAAGAGTTTACCAATATCTGCAAGCTAAGTGAGTACCTTTATTTAAGCTTCCTCGAGAATCTGTTATACTAGCTACTTCCCGTTCTTAATATAAAATATAGTTGACTTTTTTAGAAAATACTAAAAAAAGTTAAATTTTATAAATTTATTTTCTGAATTTTTTCTTTAGGTTAGGTTATTTGACTTATAAATTAATATAATAATCTATTAATATGCCAAATATGTTATTATTAACTTACTTATTTAGTTTCCTTAATCTTCATAAAAAAAGTCAATTACATTTTATATTAAGGACCAAAGGGAGTACTAATGATGTAATAATGGTAGAAACTTTGCCTTAATAATTCTCGGTTTGGGTGTGGTCTGGTTTTATTAGGTGGTGGAATAAATTTGATGCACAAAGAAATCTATCATATGTAAGAAACAGGATCGTGGAATTAAGATTTTGGATTCTTAAGGCCTTTTTTGAGCCAAAGTACTCCAAGCTAGAACAATGCTGACCAAAGTGATTAGCCTGTTCCGCATCATTGATGATACATTTGATGCGTATGGAACTATCGATGAACTTGAACTCTTCAATGAAGCAATCCAGAGGTACTTCATCAGTTCTGGATTCTGAGTGTTTGATGAACTTAGAAGAAATTAGTATACATATACATCTCTTTCTTGGAGAGACATATCAGTTCATACTGATTTTTCAAAGATTTAATGGAAAATTAAAAATTACACCGTTTTTTTACTTATAATGTATCAAAATGTCATTCATTTTATGTAGAATTTAATAATCAAAAGATAAAAGAATAAATTTGGGAATGCGTAATAATATTTTAGGACATTTTTTTAAAGTAAAACCAATTTTAACGAATAGTTTGTCTTGCATGATTTGGGTAATTGTTGCTTATAAAAATGACAAGAGAGCGGTGTGTATCTCCCTCACTCTCTTTTTTCTGGTTATTTTATGCCTATTTATAGGTGGGATATTAGCTGCTTGGATAATCTCCCTGAGTAAACCAATTTATTTTACAAGGAAATGCTGAACGTTTTCCAAGAGATGGATGAAGACGTGAGGAAAGAAGGGAGATCATATAATATTCACTATGCCAAACAAGAGGTGTCTATGTACATATGTGTGTGAATTATTTTGACCAAAGATAAATTAATTAAGTGGATGTAATTTGGTTTTGGTAGTTTGCAACCGTACATGATAGAAGCAAGATGGTTAATCACTACTACAAAATAGGGTTTTCACGTCACATATTTTGGTCTTTTCACGTCACTTTTGAGGGGGACATAAATTTAAGTAACGTGGAAAACTGGACTTTTAACGTCACACCAAAAAGTGACGTGAAAAGTTATATTTTTCACGTCACAAATTACAAAAATTGTGACGTTGTTCGTCCGAAATTAGATTATATTGATACGGATATAACAGAGAAACCACGTCACATATTGGGTAATGTGTGACGTGATTTCTCCAGAAACCACGTCACACATTTGTAAAATTTGACATGGTTATTTTTTAAAAAAAACGATGCTTTAATTAACTTCTTTTGGTTTCCCAATCTATATTCATTGCAAATGTCACAGAAATAGATACAATGCAGATCAACAGTATACATTATTCACACAATATGTATACATAGCTATATTATAACTAAATCAAGCTAAACATATATATACACACACAAAAGTTCCATGTTTACACAACTAAGTATTTTGTGCAATGATCACTTTTTAATTAGCCACAAATGAAAGAAAAAAGTTAGCAATACGTTCACGAAGTGAATCAAGGTCTTTGTCTTCAAATGAGTTGTTTCCATCATAAAACTGCAACAATAATAGATGCTATGATTAATGCAAAGTTAGATAAATAAATCATATATTTATGTACTGATTGTATCAAGCTATAGATAAGAATTTAATTTATACCTGTGTAAAGGATCCGGTATGATCACTCTCAATAATGTCACACATATACTTCATGACGTAATACCCACACTTCTTATTCGTCGATTGCTGGGGGCACTTTATAAATCAGAAGAAATAGTATAAATTAATAACAAAGTACATAATATCTCTTAACATTTAAGGAATTTAAATCAAAAGTACTTACTTTAGGTCTTTGTGTCACGATGGTATTATCCATTTCATCAGTTTCTGCTACACAATGCCATTGTTGAATGCCCCTAAAATAGAACTAAAATTAGCACATATAAATGATGTAGCCCAAAGTAAAAAATCATTAAAAGTACTTACTTAGATAAGAGGGTTTTATAATAGGAGGTTATATTATATCTTAAGGAGTCAAACCAAACCAGACGATGTTGTATGGGGCAAACAACAGCTAATGACTAGTGTTTACTGAAAGACATTAAAAATATTATGTCCACACAGAAACATAACATTTGTAAATGTGCAAATAATGAAAAGTTGGCAAAAGGTAATAATCACACTTACTCTTGAAGAATAGGCGCAAAATAGACAGATCCCAGATTTGCTGACATTTGATATATGACATAAGCCCGCATCTCGTCCTCATACTCCAGCTTGGCCTCGTCGATGTTAAAATCATCTCTCCTCGCCAAGGCCATTGGACTGAGGAATCTGTATTGTCCCCTGCCTAATTGGTTGCACAGCTGGTGGAAGTACCTATTGTAGAATAATTGAAATTATAAAAGGATAGACGTAAAAATATTGCATAGAGATAAAAAGTAACAGTCATTTACAAAGTCGCTAATTCGAGCCAGGCGAGGTCAATTTCTTCCATCGTCAAAAACTCCACGATATCTCTGTCACCATCAAGTAGAAATTGATAGGTACGATAAGGACTGACTACTCCTGGAGGCATCCTAATGGTTGTGGAGTGCAAAGTTGGCTGCATCTCCCGCAGGAGTTGGAGAGAAGGATATTCATCTGAAAAGAACTGCGGGCGATGAAAAAACCAATGTTATATATTCTTACAAACTATAATATATGAAACAAGGCGTCTCAAAAATTAAGTGTATATACCACATCAATCGGCGCCTTTTGTGGAGTGTTGTGTACAAGTCGTCTAGGCCACAGGATGAATGCCACGATTGGCTCATATAGTTTGGTGACTTCGTTATCGAGAAAGGGTACAGCTGTCCCCCCTCATTATTTAGGATATTTGTAACAGACACCTTCACTTGGTCCTCCCGAATAAGCATATTATGTATGAAGGAGGCATTCGGGAACTGGCGAGCTTCTGCGACTGGGTGCAGGCGAGGGAAATCGAGATGGAGATAACACTCCACTCCAACTTTAGGGTCATTGTCTGGTGTGGGATTTGATTCATCCTCACGAATTGATCCTAACGACACAGTCTGATTGCAGCTGTCTTTGCCGCTTGGACCGTCGGTAGCAGGGAACTCCTACAGGAGATGAGAATATACAGAGTGAGCCTAGTAGATAAACCCAGAATTCAGTAATTAACATATATAGAAGATGGTCAAACCTGCTGTCTTTGTTGAGAAGAATTTGATGACAGTCCAAGCTACATGGTAGACGCTCTAACCTGTGCCTCAATCTGTGCTCGGACCTGCTCCCCCATATAACCCGAAAGAGCTTCCTGGACCTTCGCGGCCACCTGTTCATCGAACTGTTCTGCCATCTGCTACTGGGATAAAGCAACCCGGTCCTCCAACTGAGCCTCCATCTCCGCCGAAGCCTTAGCCACAATCTCCTCAGTAGATTCTGTACGGGGTGGATCGGGATCTGTGACCAAAATACTTGGTAAACCCTACAGTCCTAGGCTCCCCGAGTACTCGGCCCGGGCGATCGGGCTTCCCAATTGCCGTGGCCAGGATGTCCATCCTCCCAGAAGGTGTGAAGGACCCTTGGGTGGTCTGCTGCTCAAGTTCTTCCAAGTCTCCGGGCCAATAAAGGGATAGGTCTAACAGGGATCTTGTCCCCCCGGATGTAGTCTCTGGTTAGGAGATTCTTAAAATTCTTCCACATCTTGCATGCTTCATTCAACCAAAAATCCTTGAACAATTGGGTGTTTGGGACATCGAAATTTTGCTGCAAAGAAAAATAAGAATAAAACACACATCAGTTGAGTTAAATAAAAAAACAAATACATGCATATTAGGAACAAACAGATAGATAATGATAAAACATACCAAGATATCCGACCAACATTGATCCTTAATGTCTTTATCGACTTCCCTCCAATCGTCAACCAAGATGCTTGATCGGTTCCTTATCGACTTACCACAAAACCGACATAGCTCACGAAATTCACACTAATCTCCCCGATAGGATTCATGTCCTCATCAAATTCCACATGGATAGGCTGAACATTTGTCCCCTGACGGACAATGATGTCTTTGAGCTTCCTCGGACCTCTTCCCTTTTTTTGAGGGGGATTGTTTTGTTGCTGATTGTTAGAATCATCCGCCATGATGTACCTGTTAACAAATCAAAAATGTGATGAGTCATTACAAGGCAACAACTTTCACAAAACCAAAACAAAAACAATAACAATACTTAATACATGATAATTCAAAAAGATTCTCACTTTAGGTGTTATCCCAAATCCCCTCACAATGATCATTTATGAAGGCAAATTTGTCGTCATCATCTATCAATTCCGATTCACTTGGTTCAGGTGGAATTGCGCACAAAGGTGGTATCTCATCAAGATCTAAAGTGGGAGAACGATCCTTTTGCTTTTTACTTTGCAAGACTATGGACAATTGCTTATTTACGGGATCTGTTACATAGAACACTTGTTTCGTGTGACTTGCTAAAATAAAGGGCTCATCTCTGTACCCAACCTTGTGAAGATCAATTGAGATCATACCAGTGTGGGGTTCAATCACAACTGCGCTATTATTAATCCACTTGCATTTGAAGATTGGAACTTTGAACTTGGTGTAACTAACTTCCCAAATTTCTTCGATTACCCCATAATATGCCATGTAAGCCAATCTTGGGCTTTTATCTTTCGAACTAGAGAAGTGCATCACTTCGGATACCACCATCACGCCACTATTTTGCATTGTGTTGTTGTTGTCCTAAGCCTTAGTGTAGAAAGAATAACTATTTATGTCAAAAGAGCCCCACGTAACAACCTCAAAACGTAGCCCTCCGGCTAACCATCTTATTGTATCCAGCCTACCAGTCTCCTTTTTAACATTCTCCTTGAACCACCCAATGAATGTCCTATTATGTTTGTTAGAAATCTACATGTCACTCATTTTCGGGTTCTTTTCTTTCAGGATCCTCTTATGCTCATCCAAATAAGACTGCACTTCTTTCATATTATTCAAGATGTATAGGTGTGCTTGTAACACCTCTTCACGGCACATAGTCTTTACTTTGACGCCCCGTACCCCCTTACCGATCCCATCTTTATGTCGTGGGTTTTCCTCAACCCATTTTAGATACGATTTGTAAAAAACCATTGCCTCATCAACTAAGTATCTTTCAACAATTGATGCCTCAAGTCTATGTGGGTTCTTGGAATACCCTTTCAAGACTTTCATGAATTGCTCGAAAGGGTACATCTACCTTAGATAAACAGGGCTACAGATCCTTATCTCCCTTACCAAATGAACAATCAAGTACACCATAGTATCGAAAAAGGCTGGAGCAAAGTGCATCTCTAGTTAGCACAATATAATATAACCCTCATTTTCCAACTCGTCTAGCTTTTCAGTGTCGATGACTTTGCTGTAGATCGCATTGAAAAACATACACAGTCTTGTTATAGTCATCCTGACATCATCTTCCAAAACGCCTCTTATAGCAATTGGTAAGAATTGTTGCATCAATACATGGTAATCATGTGACTTCATTCCCACCAACTTCAAATCATTCATAGACATAAGTCTGCTAACATTGGAAGAATAACCCTGCGAAACCTTGATCCCACTCAAACACTCACACAGACTTTTTTTCTCCTGTTTGGAAAGTGTATGAGCAGCAGGTTCCATATAAGCCCTCGTGCCATTTTCACTGACTATAGGATGCAACCGTGGTCTTATGCCCATTTCAACCAATTCTAATCGAGCATTGAGTCCGTCCTTTGTCTTCCCCTGTATGTGCAACAGTGTCCCAACAAGACTATCACCAACATTTTTCTCCACATGCATCACATAAAAAATGTGCCTCACATTGAGATATCGCCAATAAGGTAGATCAAAGAAGATTGACCTCTTCTTTCAAATGATCTTCTCAGAACCGGTCTTCGTCTTCTGTTTTTTACCAAATACCATACTGACATTCTCAACACGGCGATAAACTTCCTCCCCGGTTAAGGGGGTCAGAGCAAATCGGTACTCAAATGAGCCATTAAAATACTTCTTTAGTTTACGGTAAGGATGGAACCGATCAAGAAACCTCCTGTGACCGAGGTAGACGGTTTTTCTTCCGTGCTTGAGATGGTGGTAGTGTGTGTCAGACTCATATATAGGGCATGCCATATAACCCTTCACACTGTAGCCAGAAAGATTTCCATATGCAGGGAAGTCATTTATTGTGGTAAACAACATAGCTCGCAACTTTAATGTGATCTCTTGCCTGTACGCATCAAACACATCTACGCCTTCCTCCTACAACATCTTCAAGTCCTCAATCAAAGGTGCCATGTAGACATCGATATCATAACCAGGCTGTTTCGGACCCGAAATTATCATTGACATCATCGCATACTTGCGCTTAGTGCACAACCAAGGCGGCAAGTTGTAAATGACCAGCAAAACTGGCCAAACACTATGTGTGCTACTGAGACTCCCGAAAGGGTTGAAACCATCGATACACAGTCCGAGACGAAGGTTCCTTGGCTCACCACCAAATTCAGGAAACATGGAATCTATCTTCTTCCATTGAGGAGAATCAGCAGGGTGCCGGAGATATCTTCCATCAGAGATTTTCTCATCACAATGCCATCTCAGTTTCTTTGATTCTGACTCATTTGCAAACAAGTGATTAAACCGTGGCACAATTGGAAGGTACCACATTACCTTCCAAGGTACCCCTTTCTTTGATCCATCATCATCACCAACGACATCCTTCCTCGGCTTGTACCTTGGAGTATTACATTTTGGACACTCTTTTAGGCCTTCATACTCTTCCCTGTATAACCCGTAATCATTAGGGCAAGCGTGTATCTTCTTATAGTCCATGCCCATCTTGCTTAAAAAAATTTTAGCCTCGTACATACGCTTGGAAAGCACATTGCCCGCCGGGAACATATCACTCAAAGCTCAAGCATCTGTGAGAAACCTGTGTCCGCCCACCCATTTTCTGTCTTTATTTTCAACAATTTCAAGACGCCGCTCAACCGAGTATTCTTAGTACACCCCGGGAACAACGGTGTCTCGCATCACTACGCAACTTGTCAAACTCCTGTACCACAAAAAACGACTCCGCCCCAATGTCATTGATCATGTTGTCCATTCCATCATCACAAACATCATCCACCGTTGCTTCTACATTTTGTGACGGGCATGCATGTACGGTACTTCCCAATTCCCCATGCCAAAGCCACTTCTTATAACAGAGATTGATCCTATCACAAAGAAGGTGATCCCTTATATCATCAACGCTCTTACGATAAGCATTTGCACAATTCACACAAGGGCAAAGATACATGCCATTCTTACTAGGCACGTTTCTCTTGGCAAATTCAATAAATTCTTCCACACCCATCAGATACTCTTTAGTGGTTCTCAATGCATGCATCCAACTACGATCCATTCTATTAAACCTATGCCATTTCCCACAAATTAGTCAAAAGTTCACAAAAATTTGGCAGAGTTTCTCCTTATAAATGTGACATCCAAAAATTACATTTACAATTTAAATTCAGTCCAGTAAATACAAAATCATACCATTACTAATTCAATGACAGCAAAGACACAAAATCCATTGTAAATAACAAAGCAGCAGCAGCATTATGAGCATTAAAGACAAATATCCCAACAGACCTCTCACCAAACACACAAAATCCATTTAACTAAAACTAGACCTTACGAAACAAGAGGTCAAATTGTACCAAATTCAAGGAAAGTATGTAAGAGGAGGAATATGAATTAGAGGAGTTGTGGTACCTACGACGTCAAAAGAGTTTACACAAAGAGCCCTAATTGTGGAGGTAGCACTAGCAATCTTTAAGAAGTTATATCCCACATAATATCAACTTCAATCAGTGAAAAAAGCCCATATGGTTTTACATGAACAATCCAAAAATGACATGCTAGTATATAAGATATTGATAAAGCTGGGCGATAGTCACGATAGTGGAGAATCATATGCAATCATCGTAATCTTAACACTTATCATTCAACTCTTGACACTTAACATTTGCAATCAATATGTAACAAAAACATATTGAGACCAATATAAAATATAACAATGCCAATTTTAGTGCTTATAAAAAACATCGGCAATATAACTCACCCCAAACTTAATGTAAATAAAATATACTTTTTGATCTTATTTAGAAAATACTTTTGATATCTTTCACTAGAACTAAAAAAGCTTTGAATTTCATTTACTCTATTTTAAAATTTAATCACTCTATAACCTTAACCTAGTCATTATAAGCACCTTTCAAGAAAATAACAGTTTACATGGTACGAAGAGTATAATTTTACGTTATGTCAAAAATTTAATGACATTGCTACTTATAAATATGACAAAATAAATATGACAAAAATGCACATTCTTTCTACCTTAAGCACATGATTGTAAGAGGATATGTAATAAGCACAAGTTTTTGGAATAATCAGCCTTCAACTAGTTAAAGTTTGGTTCTCTAAAAGACTCAAGCTTATTATATAATGCTCTGTAAAATGTAAATAGATTAAGGGGGTTTCAATGCTTGATTTGGTTTAATGTTAAGTACAAATAAAATGGGGCCAAACTAGTTGATCGACCTAGTTTATATTAAATTAAATAAACAAAAATCAAACTCACCAACAGTTTCAACGTCATAAAAGCTGAACAATAATACATCCTCACTTATAGTCAGTGTTCTTGGGTTTCTTTCCATAGAGTTGAATTTGAACTAATCTGGTTGGATGTTAAAGAAGCTTAATAAAAGGAACACCAAGGTACACTACTACATGGAAATGAGGAAAAATCCATGGAATTCACCTTTTATTCTTCTTTCATCTCCCTCAACCCCTCTACCCCAAACTCTCATCACACCACCAACACCCTTTTTACCACCAACGACAACCTCTAAAACCACTACCAACGATCTACTTCCCTTCACCAGGTTGAATCTCTGAATTAGTCAAGGGACCTCCAAAGCCATCACCAGCAACTTTCTAAACTCACCATTTCTTCCCCTTAGACCCAAAGGATTCGAATGAAAACAGGGGAGGAAGAACAAAATCAAAAATTTCACAGACTTCATAAATCAACCACGCATTGACACCTGATGACCCTAACCTACTCTTATTCTCATTTAATTAGAGTCTTATTCGATTTTCACCCATAAATCACCCGAAATTAGTATCGGATGAACAGTGGTTCCCCAAATCGATTACTCTCTAAATCCTATCAAATCGGTCAGAGACGGGTAAAAATAGAGAGAGGAAAGTCACCTGAACTCGACCCAGTGCTTGCCGGAGCTCCACAACGCCATGAATCACCGTTGTTGAAGCTCGCTGGAGGAACAATGAAAAGAACGAGAGAGTGAAACCAGTGAGAGTGGGAGAGGAAGAAGACGGAATGAGGAAAGGAAAGAGAGAGGGAAGAACGGCCGAGTGAAACCAGAGCTTAAATAATAGTGGAGGTGGGAGCTGAGGGCGGGGGACCACGAGCTGAGGGCACGAAAGTGATGAAAATTTTCGAGGGGGGCTGGGTGTGAGTGAAAGTGAAACCACGTCACACACAAAATGTGTGTGACGTGGTTTGAGGAAACAACGTCACACACAATTTGTGTGTGATGTTGTTTCTTGGCTCCACCAGAAACAACTTCACACACAATTTGTGTGTGTCATTGTTTCTTGGTAAGAAACCTTAAAACAACTTTCAACGTCACATATAAACTTTATATGTGACGTTGTTTCTCCCTCAGCCTCCACTTATTTACAAAAATGTCACCGCATTTTTTTCTATGTCACATTTTTATTTAACTGACGTTAATTAGTGACATGGAATGGGTTTTTTGTAGTAGTGAATAAGAACTATAATCCAACAACAGAGGAATACATGAACGTATCACTGTATCAGCATGTTATCCAGCGCTTTATACTATTTCTATTGTCCACATGGGACACATAGCCTCTGGCGATGTCTTCACGTGGCCCAAACTCACCCTAAATCCATTAAAGTTTCTTCACTTATTTGCAGACTCATGGATAACTTGCCTCCGTTGAGGTATGTAACTATAACTATATATGTACTTTAATTCCTTCAAACATATAAAATTAAGTTTTGAGCAATATTTTTTTGCACAGAGTTTTTAGCAATATACTGACCGATCAATGAATCAGCATTGGTTGAGTTATGTAGTGTGAGACTGACCATATGAAATACAATAACCTAATGAATTATATGGTATCTCACAATTAATTAGAGTAGTCGCGAAAGACTTAAATAAATATCTCAGGCCATGCTTAGTTGATCTAAAGCAGAGATCCACATAATCACGGTGTAACATTAGAGGATCTAAAAGCTTAGAACACGGTTCGTATAAAAGACTTCAGGATCTCTTCTGATTGGAGAACAAGCACAGAGATGGTCTGGGAATTTACCATATCCAGTTAGGGAACCTCAGAGGAGCAGCTTTCCTGTATTGCTAGCTCTCACTCAGTCTATTGTTCACACATTACCTTCCATCAAGATTAACGGTAAATAAATAGACTAAGTAAAACCACTAACTTGACTAGGCCTAAATTGATTAAAGGACCACACACAAGATATTTTAATTTCACAAATACAATATAATAATCAATAATATATATAAAAAATAATTAAAATATCTAACATTCTCCCACGTGGCCCATACATTATATGTCATATGGCTTGTCAAGTTAACTAAGGTTATACTACTAGAGTCATGGCGATAAGTCCCCTTTAGGACGGGTAATAACTTCCCTCGGCACCCTTACCTAATGGGTCAACGCTTTATGAATAAACCCCAAACGTCTATTCGGTTCCTACTTGTTTGTTTGATGATCTCACATAACTAGGTACTAACTTGAGATCACAAACTATAGATTGCACTTCATCACTTGATAACCACCTCATCTAGATCGCTAAATATGATTTATCTCTCATGAGGTATTTGATCTTTTAATCTCCTTAAATGCATGTAGTTCATTCAGAGGATTTATACTATATATGTTTTTATGACCGATTGTCTTTTATGGTCATATAACACCCTTGATGGGTTAAATTAATTTAACAATTCAAAACCCTTTGATGAAATTCTTTAATTGAAAATCATGTAAATTGCCTCTAAGAATGACTAAATTAAGCAATCCATAGTGGAATTAAGCAATCAGTGACTGCTTAACAATCTTGCATTCCTCCATGACGCTACTTGTTTGGTAATAGTAAAGATTTATCATAATGTTAACTATTTATAGTTAACTATTCTCACTAAACTAAGCAAGGCTAATCATTCAACAATAATTACAGTTTCCTTATATGTAAAGAATGAAATTTAATATACATTTAGTAACATACTTAATGACTTGTAGCTTACAACCATTATTCAAGCAAGAATATGCTTGACAGACCTTCTAAAATGTAAGACCTATTTTGGGAAGTTATCATTACACATACAGACTTGAGAAATTAGCTGTTTGAAATAAGATTTGTCTTCTGCAATTAATGAAGAAAGAAGAACTGAAGCTAGACAAGTACAAGGGAGTTAATGCAATACAAGAACATTTAAATCTAAACACTCCATCAGATTGATCATCTCTAATCAAAGATCAAACAACAGTTATAAACGGTCACCAACGGGCAAAATCCAAAAACTTCTATAAAAGCCACTGGTGAAGAAGTTGGTGATAACATTGATTGCATACATTGAATACACTTATGAGTTATACTTACTGCATTCAATACTCACCTACTCTCAGACATATTCATTCATTATCATTGCATTTCAGTGTGTATCAAAATCAGTTCATTTGAGTGAACAAGTTCTTGTAATCACATTTTAAGTGAGGATTACTCTTAAGATAGTGGGATCTTAAGAGTGGGTTGTAATCTTACAAGTTGTATGGGGAAGTGATATGTAAGAAAGAGTTCTTACTGTGAGATCACTTGTAAAGGAAATCAAGAGCCTGATTTAATCTTGAAGTTTAATGGAACCCAACTGAAGTTGGAGAACTAGACGTAGGCCAAGAGTTGGGCTAAACCAGTATAAGCTTTTTGTGTCTCAGTGATTAAATTTTTTTATTAGCACAATTCACCCCTTCTTGTGCATTCCTGCCACTTTCATTTGGTATTAAAGTAGGCCTTCTTAGAGTTTATTGATCCAATGATCAAGAGAAGCAAAGATCCATCATGACAAGATATGACAACATACTCCCTGAAGGAAGCTCAATCAACAAACCTCTTGACTTCAATGGAGAGTACTATACCTTCTGAAAGATGAAGATGAGAACGTATATCAAAGCAAACGGTTACATGCTTTGAAAAAACATAGAAGACGGGGATATTGTTCCTGTAAAGATAGAAAATGGAACATAGGTTCCTAAACATCCTACAAAATTCACAGATGACGATAAGGACAACATGGAGCTGAACAGCAAAGCAATCCTGGTTATCCAAAGTGCTATGAGTCAGAAAGAGTATTTCAGAGTATGCCATCTTGAAACTGCAAAAGAGATGTGGGATGCTCTAAATGTTGCTCATCATGAAGGAACAAAGCAGTTAAAACCAGAAGAGCTGAGCAGCTAATCTTTGAGTTTGATCTCTTCAAGATAGAAGATAGAGAGTCTATCAGAGAGTTGGAGATCATATTCACTCATCTCATCAACAACCTCATTGCTCTCGGAAGAAGGATTTCAGAAACTGAGCAAGTATCCAAAATTCTGAATATTCTCACACAAGAATGGCAAATGATGGCCACTACCATTCAGGAAATGAGAGGAGAATCAATGAGATCAATCACCTCGTTATTTGGAAGCTTGGCTGAATATGAGTTTACAACTAAAACTCAAAGAGAGCTATACAGAGACAACAAGAAGAAGAATCTAACTCTCTCAACTCCTATGAAGGATGATAAGTATGAAGAAGATAAAGAAGAGCTTGATGATGATGATGAGATGGCCTTTGTGGTCAGAAGATTTAGAAAATTCTTCAGAAATGGAAGAAGATTCCAAAGATGTGGCTCCATCAGCACTAAGAGGGACTCTCAGAAGAATGCTCATGTATGCTATGAATGTAAGAAGCCTAGACATTTCAAATCATAATGTCCAAGCCTTCAGAGATTCAAAGAGAAGGAGAAAAAGAAAGAGAAGTTTCAGAGCACAGAAAAAAGCATATGTTTCCTCTATATGGGGAGATAGCTCAGATGAGGAAATGAGTGATGCGGAGGAAACAACCAACCTCTGCCAAGCAGCTCAAGAAGAATCTGACAGTGAGGTATATCCTTCTGAACCATCTTTTCATGAACTCCAAAGTGCATATGGTGATTTACATATAGAGTTTGTGAAATTGACAAAGAAAGTGGTTATTTTGAGAAAGAAAAGTCTTGGAGGAAGTCTATATACTCTTGTAATTGTGAATGACTATTCAAGGTTTACTTGGACTATATTTCTTTCCTCTAAACATGATACTTTTGATGCCTTTCACTTGTTTGCGAAGAAAGTGCAGAATAAAAAAGGGCAGAAGATCGGTTCAATCAGGACCGGCCATGAAAGAGAATTTGGGAACTAAGACTTCCTGGAACTGTGTGAAGAAAATGGGATACATCATAACTTCTCAGCTCCTAGAACACCTCAACAAAATGGAGTGGTTGAAAGAAAGAATAGAGTACTCACTGAGATGGCCAGAACAATGCTCAATGAAAGGGAAGTGTCTCAAGTGTTCTAGGCAGATGCAATGAGTACAGCCTGATACATCTCCAACACAGCTTACATCAGAAAAGGAATTGAGAAGACTCCATATGAGCTTTACAAAGGAAGAAAGCCAAATGTAAGCCACCTCAAAGTCTTTGGTTCCAAATATTTCATCCACAATAATGGACAGGTAAACTTAAGTAAATTCTATCCTAAAATTGATCCTGGTATTTCGATTGGCTACACTAACAGAAGTAAGGCATATAAAGTTTTCAACAAAAGAACCTCCACTGTTGAAGAGTCAGTCCATGTAGTGTTTGATGAAATTGATTCTGAACAGAAGCCTTTGGAAGAAGAGGAATCCGATTTTTCACATAAAGCTAAGCCTTCTACACAACCAATTTTATCACCAGTTGAATCCGTTAAAGAAGGCCAAGAGGATGATTCTGATGATGTACCAGCTGAGCCCTCAGTCTGGAGACATCACAGGGATCATCCACCCAACAAATCATTGGTGATGTTGGTGGTGGTGTTAAGATCAATGGCTAGATTCAAAATAAAATGTATTTCTCTACCTTTATTTATGAAGTTAAACCTACTTGCATTGAGGAAGCACAAGCAGATTATGATTGGATAGTTGCTATGAGGGCGGCGAAATTTAAGAATAAGGAAGGACAAAAATTAGGGTCTTGAGGAGAATGACTAATATGCCATTTACTTATGAACTTAAGATGTTTTTCTATAAGGGTAAGGAGGTCATTTTGCTTTTCTATTTTCTGCTTTTCATTTAAATTCTCAACATAGTCTCTTAATTATATTCAGCCTACTTATTCTCTGAAATTAATCTTCATCAATAAATATTAAGTCATGTAAAAATTTCTCCTTTGATCACCATAAATCTCTTCAACTAATTTCCAAAAAATCCTCAAATTCAATTCAAATCATAAATTCAAATTACAAACTTAATAATCTTTATTAAAATAAGGAAGACAATAAGCCATTGAAATCTTCAAGAACACTCAAATTATCATAAAATCGCCATAATTTCTCAAATTCATTATCAAAATCTTAAATAAAAATCACTTAACTTTAATTAATTTTTCAGGATGTTACAACAAACAACAAACGCTTATACTGTATGAACTACTAATCAATTAGCTGTAATTATTCATCTTTACTCGTAACTAATCATTAAGGTCATTGTATTCAATTAGGCATTCATTTGGTTGTTACTGCATAGCGCATTTTAAGATTCCTGATTTTATTCCACATTGTATTTATCCATCTGTTTTTTGTATGCGATGCCTACATTTTAGATGTAACTAGATTTTTTTCCCCGTGCGATGCATAGAAGTTACAAAAAAAAATAAAATAAACTAAAGAACAAAATTTTTTTGAGTAACTATTTTATGATTAAAAATGTTACTTGAAAACAACAAAAGTTGAATACATATGAATATATATAATCTAAATCATTGATTGCAATTTTTTGATAAAAGAGAAAATACGAATTATTTTTAAAAGGCTTATTGCAAAATTGTAAGTTATCAAAATGCATATTTATATGTTCATTAGATATTCGAAGACAACAAAAATTGATTTCATATGAATATAAATGATTTAAATTATTGATTGCACTCATTTGAATCAAACAGAAAATATGAGTTAATTTTATATGGCTTGATTGTAAATAGTGTTAGTTATTAAAATGTAGACTTAGATATTCATTTAATTTTAATCATATATAAATAAGATGAGCAACTGCTAGAGCAAATTTGACTATTGAAAATAAAGCAATAATATTGAAAATGCAATAATGATTTAAATAAAAAATAAATATGATTGAACAACTGATTGAGCATGGCTTATATTATAATAGGGAAAAAATGATTTTTTTTTTGCTTGAATGGATGCAGTTTATTTGGAATTTTTAATATGATATACTTTTCCATAAATTGGATTCTTTCCTTATAGGTAATATTACATATTGTAAATCAAATATATAAGTATTGATTGTTGCCTAAAAAACAGAGATATATTTGAACACAATAATTAATTCGTAAACTTCAAAACCCGAATATTGGAGATTAAAAACAACTATATATGATTTTGAATTTTTTTTATAAATAAATATATACAATTATGTACGCAATCAAATATTCAAATCAGTACATTTTTTCTAGAGTTATGGCATATTATAAATGAAAATTATATGTTTGGATTATTGCCTAAACCAATGGCCAATTTGAACACAGTTATCAATTTGGAAATTTCAAAAGCCAAATGTTGTAGATTAAAAAACAAAATTTATGTGGTTTGTTTTTTTAAAACAATAGTAAATTATGATATATGTACATGCCAATCGATTTTCATCGGTGCAGCTTTTTAGCAACCAATTTATTTTTGACAATGGATATGAAAATTCGAAAGAAAAAATTTCTAAATAGAAAAATAATTAATACCCTATTGTCTAATTTACTAACTTATTTAAACACATTAATTATTTTATAAATTTCAGAAGCAAAATTAATATAGTATTGATTGTAAATCATATATATATAAATATATGTTTGAATTGTTGCCTAAAATAGTGACTTATTTGAAGACAATAATTAATTTGTATATTTGAAAAGTCAAATATTGCAGATTAAAAACAAATACATATGGATTGATTTTTCTATAAACAATATTACACTAAGAGGTATGTACGTGATAAAAAGGAGAATAATTAATATAGAATATCTTCTTAAAAGTATATATATGTGTGTGTGTATTTAATCATTGTTCAATATTAAATAACTTTCATACATTTACGTATTTAATCATTGCTTTGCTCAATTTTAAATAGCTATCAAAATTCAAAAATATACCTTCCCAAAAGTAGAAATATATGATGAGTAATAATTAATTATTGGCAATAAAATTTGAAATTAAGAGTAAAACCTTCCATTATGATTTTGATTATGTGAACATGTGGACCAATAATTGAGTTAAATGAAGATAATGTTATTTGACATATAGACCAATAGAATTGTTGCTAGGAGCTTTCAAGAAATATATAGATAGATAGATATATGTTATTTTGGGTTTCTATTTATGATTTCAACAAAGCGAAAGATACTGCCATAAATATATTTAATTAGAAGAACTGTTATGTATTGTTGAAGGACGAAATATTAGCTTCAGAAGAAGCTAAAGATGGTGGGGACTAGGGAAAATATATCATCAGAGTTGAAGAAAACAGAGTCAGATCATGCAGAGAAAAGAGATCCATTAGACAGTAATAAAATGGCTTAATTACTTCTACAAAATTAGCTTGTTACACCACCCTTTTACATCTTATATGGAGGATAAGGTCTAAAAAGTGTAACCGGTGACATTTTTGTAAATAAATGTAAATTATTTATGCCTAATTCTTGTAGATAAGGTCTAAAAAGTATGACTGATGGAATTTTTGTAAATAAATGTAAGTTATTGAGACCTAATTGTTTAGAGATATGGTCTAAAAAGTGTAACCGGTGGCATTTTTGTAAATAAATGTAAATTATTTATACACAATTTTTAAAGATAAGGTTTAAAAAGTGTGATTGGTGGCATATTTGTAAATAAATGTAAATTATTTAGACCTTATTTTTAGAGATAAGGTCTAAAAAGTGTGACCGGTGGCATTTTTGTAAATAAATGTAAATTATTTAGACCTTATTTTTAGAGATAAGGTCTAAAAAGTTTGTCCGGTGGCATTTTTATAAATAAATGTAAATTATTTAGACCTAATTTCTAAAGATAATGTCTACTAAGTATGACAAGTGTGCACTGTTAAAATTTTCGAGTGGAAAAAAAGACCTTATTTTTAAAGTTAGATCTGAAAAGAAAATGATAGCTTTATTGATGACGCATATTTTTCATGCCTTAGCCCTAAAAAGTGTCTCACTAATCATTTTCCTAAAGAAAGTATTGGCTATATTTGGGAACATTGTGCTAAATTTATTTTTGAGCTTTTCCAACATTCCTGAGTTTGGCTCTTGTATATATTGTCAAGATATAATACAATTTTATTTCATTTTCATTTTTCTTTAGATTGGTTGTGGAGGTCCATGTTAGAACCTTTGTATGATTAATAGTTATTTGATTAAATTTGGGAGCACTTGAATTGGAAGATTGTCAGTTTTATATTTAATTTTATTTGTAGCATTCACGTTGTTATTTGATACTTTTGAGTGATAGGTGTTAGAATCTTAAGTTTTGATGAAGACTGACCCATAGAAAACATAAGTGTAAGTTACCTCTAAATTAAACAAGTAAAATCTGATAGGTAACAGATCACCATTGCAAGAGTAAAAGATATATTGCTAAATGAAAGATTCAAATATAGCAAATGGTAACTTAGCAGAACAATAAGAATGAATATCTCTATCGCTAAGTATATCACTACAGCTAGTAGTCAGAGCCATAGCAAGTGAAGACTTAAAAGTAACAAAGTTAATATCTATCGCTAAGTCATTCACTATCACTAGAAGTTCATTAAAGAACATAAGCAGACATCTAGTAGAAAAAGAGATCAAGTCCTTGAGCTGATGAAATCAGCTAGCAATAAACTGGTTAAGCTATCGATAACAAAAGTGCTTCAGATAATGATCATTCAAATAGCTAGTGCCTGAGAGCAAATGAGTCAAATGAGCTAACATTGTTGCTAGCGATAACAGATATAGCTATCTGTAATATGATACTTATGATAAAGTAATAAGCGATAACAAGCTTAGCTATCGATAGAAGGTTGTTTATAAAGATGATATAGCTAGTGATCTGAACGTTGATCTAGAAGAATATGCTAGCAATAATATTTATGTCTATCGATAGAGAATGCTTTATGAAAAACCTTAGCTGATATAAATGTTGTCTATCACATTGAGCTAATGGACTATTCTTGCGATAGCTTTTTGCTGTGCATAAAATGTTTACCTGTTTAGCTAACAGCTCAAATGCAGAAATTATATTATGCAGTTAGCGATAGCAAAGCATGCTAACGCTACTGAAAAAGCTGCTATGAAAGTACAGGTGTTCAGAACGCTCAGTCTAGCCTACTATACGCATGAACAGTTCAGAAGTTTGAATTAGCTGATAAATAGTATCTATCCCCAACGGCTATGGACTTCCATCGACTATATTCTAACGGTCATATGAAGCTGAAAAAGGACAATCTGTGAAGATATAAAAAGAACAAGATCTGCTTCCAAAAAAAAAGATCAACTACTGAATATAACAAGCGATGAACAAAGCATTATACAGAATTGCAAATTACTCAGATTGAGAGCATTAGATAAGAAGTGCTAAAGCAATACATTGTTTATATTATTAAAAGCTCTAGTTGTATTTCATCATACATTGCTCTGTACTTAAGTGTGTATCAAAATCAGTTCATTAAGTGAACGTATTTATTGAAATCCTCTACTGTTTGAGGTTGTTCTGAAAGCTTGGTGCTTTAGAACAGGGATATTACCTTACAGGTAGTAAGGGGGAGTGTTTAGAGTGATTCTAAAACTCTGTAAAGGTTGGCAGGTGAACCTGTGTTTGTAAAACCTGTGGTAGGCTTCTCTTGTGCCAAGATTAACCAAGAGGGTAGTGAAAAATCTCAGGTGGAGCCTGAGGACTGGATGTAGGTCTGGATTGACTGAATCAGGATAAACTCTGTGTGCATTATCTCTTCCCTTAACTTTCCCAGCTTCCAGCATATTTTACTTTAGTTTTCTTTAATGCACTTCATGGTTTGAAATATACACAGTGATAAACCTGAAAGGATTTTGAAGATTGTCATCACTTGTGATTTTGTTCAAAGAATTGAAAGATTTAGTCTATCACCCAATTCACCCCCCTCTTGGGTGACAGTCAGCACTTACAATAGGAATTCAATTTATACAATGAAGCTATAGATTGAATTCCTTAATACTTTGGTGGTTGAATTTTATTGTAGGAAAATGGGTTAGGAGGGAAAACAAATGAAACAAAAAGTTAAAAGTATTACATTTAGACCTTATATAAAAGTATGAGGTACAGAAAGTGTAAAATTTTATACCTTACAAAAGATTTATAATAGGTATTATTCTAGTCCTTAGATAAATATATGAACTCTCAAATGCATAAAATTGTATACCTTACATGAGTTTATGTGGTCTAAAATGTCAGGCTTTTGACCTCATATTCATATATTATGTCTAAATTATACTTTTTTAGACCTTATGTTAGTAAGGGCTAAAAAGTGGTGGACTTTCTAAACCCTCTGAAACAATATCCCATATAGATGAGGCCTAAAAAGCACTTTTTGTGAGGTCTTAAACCCCTTTTTTGTAGTAGTTATTTCATGATCACATATTCGCAGTTAGAGGAGAAGCAGAGATGGAGTGGGTGAAGGGTAGGAGGAAGGGAGATGATTGGACGAAGGTAACAAGGGCAAGATTGTAAATTCAAGGTACCGTGGGACTTCAACTTAATTTCAAAATTTCAAGGGACTTGGTTAATTATTTGGCTTCTTTGGGATCTAATATTAATTTCCCCAATCTAAAAATTCTACAAACTCGCGAGCTCACCCCTCAAAACAAACTGCCTTTAGTTTACTTAATAGCCATGTCATTTAAGCACGATTTTTCAATCATCATGGATATTTTTGCACCATTGATTTATATATGGTGCTATGTGCATTTTGGATAATTATATATGAGTATTTTTGTACATTTACCCATGAAGATAATGAGACATATTGGGGATGATGGGAGATAGTGTGGGAGATAAGGACATTCACACCAATTTTATATTCATGACACTTCCCTTAATTGTCCATTATATACGAATGTGTCTCGTTAGAAAACTTCAATCGAAAAAGATCCATTAGGATAAAAACCTAGGGGAAGAAAATGAATACATTATTCGTTAACACACTATTCACTTCCACCTAATTAAAAACCATAATAGAAAAATCTAGTGAGATAAAATCACATATAAGGAAAATATAGTATATTACAAACTAATTCCTCCTTGCTAACATTAGTTTTTACCCCCTCCGTCCCATAATATAAGGTCCTTTTTTTTAATGATCTTGTCCTACAATATAAGGTCCTGTTTGACTTTATTTGAGTAATAAATGATTTTTTCCCATTTTATCCATGCATTAATTTTCCCACACATTCTCTTTCATCTTCTTTTCATAATTACCCTCTCTCTTACTCATTCATAAATAATGGCAAAATAGTATATTTCCTACACATTTATTATTTTTAACTAACTCTAATTAATTTTTTAGGAACTCATAATTCGATTAAAAGGACATTATATTATGGGACGGAGGGAGTACCTTTGAATATGCCAAATTTGATATCATGAACAAGTTTTCCAACTATTGTCGCATGAGGTAACTTGGTGAACAAATTTGTTAGATTTAATGGTAAGTTTTTTTTGAAAATAATCTCCCAAGTCATGATAAAGCTTGAATTGTTATTTGGAACTAATTATTTGAACAAATACATCATTTTTGCTTAGACTTAATCTATAGTACTCCTCCAATCATAAATATAAAATCAAGTTGACTTTTCTTGAGAAATTAATGATACTAAATAAATTACTTTAAAGTATTTATAGTGATTGTTTTATCTCAAAACTAATTTACATTACTTATAAATTAATGTATAATCTCATTATGTGTAATATATATTATAATTAAGTGGTTACTTTCACCTCCTTAATCTTTACATAAAAAAATTAATTTGATCTTATATTTAAGACAAAATGCTGTAAATAATTGTTGAAAAAATGTCTACGTTGCAAAATTTACAGGCCAAGGACAGGTGGCTGCCTCAGTTTGGTTTGTGGGCCCAAAACAAAAGTTTTGGACTTGCTGCAGAAATACAAATACGTAATGGAAGACCGGCTAACCTAGCGACCCAACTATCTTCTTTCCGAGTTTTTTTTTTTTTTTCCAACATCTTCTTTCGAGTTTTTGTAATCTCAGATGAGAAGGAACAGAAACGCTTTCTATCTTCCTGAAGAAGTCATCACAAATATTCTTTTACGCCTTGCGGGAAAATCCCTAATCCGATTCCAGTGTGTTTGTAAAGATTGGAACAATCTGATACAAAATCAATCTTTCATCGCCGATCATCTTCAACACTGTTGGAAAGTGTGGTGGGCAATAAGGGTATTTTTATCACTACACAATGAGCAAACTATTACAAATCACAAAACAAGACTCACAAAATAGGGCTCATTATTTTTTCTCTCTCAAATAAGTGTGCTTCTCTCAAATAAGTGCTTCAGCACTCTCTCAATTTTACTAGAGCTTTGCTCTCTTCCCTCTGCTTTCTTAATGCACTACTCTCACTCAACTTATGCTTAAGTGCTACAGCACTTTCTCAACTCACAAGAGCTTTGCTCTATATTTCTTCCTCTCTTATAAGTGCTACAGCACTTATACAATATACAAGAGCTTTGCTCTCTTATTGTCTCCTTTCTAAGGAACTCACTCACATAATTAAGTGCTTCAGCACTTTCTCATCTCACAAGAGCTTTGCTCTCTAATCATCTCTAATAAGTGCTACAGCACTTATACAACACAAGAGCTTTGCTCTTCTACATTTCTCACTTTTTTCTTACACCCTTACGCACACTACATGGCTGCACACTCACGCACTAATTACATGAATGGACACACATATATATAGCAAAATTGTGCCGCCTATGTAGGTTGTAGAAGTTGGAAGACTTGCAGCCATCATCTTTGACTATTTCTCACCGCCATATTACTACAAAGAGGGTGCCATTATCTTGTAGAATTTTCATGAGCTTCTTGGAGTCTAATACCATGCAGCCTTCTTCGACTATTTTTCCACCGTCATAAGAATGTAGAAGTTGCCACCATCAAATAGATAATTGTAGAACTTGCATGCGTGATGTTTTAAACTTTTGCTTCTTTTTTTTATTATTATTTTTGTAGCCTTTTTTGACTTTTATAGGAAAGCTTAATTTGATTTTCTAACACTCCCCCTCAAATTAAGCTTTCTTGAGACAATAGACTTTGTCTACCTGCATTTTTTTCATATATCCTGGCAGTTGCTTGATAGCCACGTCCATGTTGTCCTCGACCACCTCTGTATCTTCCTCTATATCCTCCACGGTTGTCAAAACTTTGTCCAGAGCATCTGCTTGCTCTATCTTCATTTAAAGACAGCTTGCTTTGCAAAGCTTGTTCTAAATTTTCAGAGTCATCATTCTACTTCATCTTTTGCTCATGGGCTTGAAGGGAACACACAAGCTCATCAAAGGATATTTATGATAAATCCTTCGATTCTTCAATTGCGGCAACAACATAATTGAATTTGCGTGCTAGTGAACGCAAAATCTTCTCCATTACTCTAACATCATCAAGAGTTTCTCCATTTCTCTTCATCTCGTTAGCCACCGATTTTACTCGGGTGACATAATCATCTACACTTTCAGACGTTTTCATTTTTAACGTCTCAAATTCAGCTCTAAGAGTTTGTAAACGTATCTTTTTGGCTTTTTCTGCTCCTTGAAGAGATTTTTGCAAAATCTCCCATGCCTCCTTAGATGTTTTTGCTCCAGAAATTCTTTCAAAGGTTGATTCATCAATGCTTTGATGAATTGCGTTTAGCGCCTTGCTATCTCTTTCTCGATTTTTCCTCAGCACTCTTTTGTCTTCATTTGAGAGGGCTGCTTCAGCTGCTGCATCTGCTGGGACTTCATAACCAGTTTCAACCAAATCCCAACAATCAAGAGCTCCAAGTAGGACTTTCATTTGTATACTCCAATTGCCGTAATTTGGCTTTGTTAACTTTGGAACTTGGAACTGGAACATATTTGACATCTTGGTGTTTGCACGAACTTGGCTCTGATGCCACTTGTTGGAAAGTGTGGTGGGCAATAAGGGTATTTTTATCACTACACAATGAGCAAACTATTACAAATCACAAAACAAGACTCACAAAATAGGGCTCATTATTTTTTCTCTCTCAAATAAGTGTGCTTCTCTCAAATAAGTGCTTCAGCACTCTCTCAATTTTACTAGAGCTTTGCTCTCTTCCCTCTGCTTTCTTAATGCACTACTCTCACTCAACTTATGCTTAAGTGCTACAGCACTTTCTCAACTCACAAGAGCTTTGCTCTATATTTCTTCCTCTCTTATAAGTGCTACAGCACTTATACAATATACAAGAGCTTTGCTCTCTTATTGTCTCCTTTCTAAGGAACTCACTCACATAATTAAGTGCTTCAGCACTTTCTCATCTCACAAGAGCTTTGCTCTCTAATCATCTCTAATAAGTGCTACAGCACTTATACAACACAAGAGCTTTGCTCTTCTACATTTCTCACTTTTTTCTTACACCCTTACGCACACTACATGGCTGCACACTCACGCACTAATTACATGAATGGACACACATATATATAGCAAAATTGTGCCGCCTATGTAGGTTGTAGAAGTTGGAAGACTTGCAGCCATCATCTTTGACTATTTCTCACCGCCATATTACTACAAAGAGGGTGCCATTATCTTGTAGAATTTTCATGAGCTTCTTGGAGTCTAATACCATGCAGCCTTCTTCGACTATTTTTCCACCGTCATAAGAATGTAGAAGTTGCCACCATCAAATAGATAATTGTAGAACTTGCATGCGTGATGTTTTAAACTTTTGCTTCTTTTTTTTATTATTATTTTTGTAGCCTTTTTTGACTTTTATAGGAAAGCTTAATTTGATTTTCTAACAAACACTCCAGCAATGGAAACCCTTCTCTTCTTTTGGGAAATAATATGAATAAAATTCCTTATTGCTGGTATATGCTAGATTGCGAGATGCAAATACGTGAATTCCCTAAACCCCTGTCGGTCCATCGCTTGCTGGGTTCCTGCAATGGCCTGCTTCTTGTTAGATACTTTAGTAGATCTCTTACTTCGATTTCATTGTGGAATCCTGCGACCACAGCAGTCAGACATATTCGTTTAACCGAAAAATGGTATGAATTTCATGACGGGGCGATGGGATTCGGGTTCAGTCCAATTGTTAATGATTACAAGATAGTAAGATTTTTTCCTGTTTTACGTGAAGGTGTCAACCGGGTGGAAGTGTTTTCCTTAAGTAGTGGGACATGAAAGGCAATAGATATTGGGGTCTTAAAAGGGGTGAGAGTGAGTTTTTACGGAACTGTCACAGCTAATGGAGCCATATTTTGGATAGGAGTAATGAAAGAGGGTGAAGATGACAGTGATGTCCTAGTTTCATTTGACATAACAACGGAAGTGTTTACGTTCATACCGATGCCTTTCAACAATAATGCGGATTTAAAGCTAGCGGTTTATAAGGACAAACTTGCCATACTTAATGACATTTGGGAAGATGGTGGTTTGACTGTTCTGTGGGTGTTAGATGAGAGTTCATGTACAGCTGGAGGGACATGCGGATGGGCTAAAATATATATAAGCATACCGTTTTCATTTAGTGTAGTTCCAATGGCTATTTGGAGGAATGAAATTGTCGTTAGACGTTTTCCTACAAAAAAGAAGAAAAGTGGAACACATGTTTTATATCTGATGAATATCACTACTAATGAAGTGAAGAGTGTTCCTATTCCCAATCGTGACTTTATTTATGAGTTTCATGATTATGTGGGAAGTCTTGCATCAGTTGCATCAGTCGGCAACAACTACACTGAAGAATTATACTAAATTCAAATTTTTGTTACATTATGCTGAATTACATTGTTTAAGTACTTTTGGTGGAGTATGGAGTCTCCAATATTATAGATCATTCTATACCTATATAATTTGATGTTATTTAGAAATATCTAGAAAGATGACTGCAAATATTTAAAAGCAGATGTGTCTGTTATTTGAGCCTTGTCCTTTAATATGTCTGTGGTCTGAGAGGCCAAAAGTGTATGTAACTAATGCTTTCCCCTCCCTCTGTCGTTACTTTAATTTAAAACATCTTCATTTGAATTTTCTTTGCTCACTCTGCTTCGTCCATATTCATATTCTGCAGCCATAAATGGAGTCATCTAGTCATGGTTTTGGTTACCTTGATGTTGTTGCTTGAAATATCGACAATTGATGGGAGTTATCTGGTTAAGGAAATTGCTCTTCTTCTATTTTGGACTATTGAATGCATTTTCCCTTTGCTTTGGTTGAGCTAAATTTTTTCTCCCTTTTCATGATTAGAAATGGAATCATCCATTGGAAATGGACTTCACTTCATTAAGATGTCACAATTTGCTTTGAAACTTTGTTCCGTCATTCATATGTGCGCTTCCGAGTGCGTGCCTGTGGATGGGATTGAAAATTTTTGAAATCTAGTTATGAGTGGACATTTTCGTGCTATGTCATTGATTTATTGAAAACTGCTTTATCTTTTGTGGATCAAGTTAATTGACATTTCTACAACATCAAGTTGTTTAGTTTTCTTTTTTAAAAGGGATATGTGCGTTTGTGTATATATTTTTTGCCATCAGTGATATGTGTGTGTGTATATATATATATATAGAGAGAGAGATACTATACTTTCTCCGATCCTAATTATAAGATTAAGATAACTTTTTTTTTGAAAATCAAGAAAACAAATTAGACCACTAAATTGTAATATTTCTTACATGTAATTAGATTATAGGTTAGTTTATAAGTAAAATAAATTAGTTTTGAAGTAGAAAGATGAATGTAAACAATTTAAAGTGGTTTATTTTACATTCTTAATTTCTCCAAAAAGTCTACATGATCTTATAATTAAGAACAAAGGAAGTAATTCTAAGTGTTCTAATGATCTGGCACTTGAGCATGGGGACAAAAATGAGTAAAGCAAATAGCTTGTTTCCATTTTGTTTCATGGGTAAATGATAGAAAAATGCCTTTTGAATGTTAAAATTACAAATAGTAGATTTTAATTAATTGAATAACGATATTGACAATTGCAAATGACTTATTAAGGATTTTTGAATTGACAATGTATTAATGTATTTTTATGTCATTTCCCCTTGTTTTATTTGTAGTTGAGGGGACAAATAAAATTCATTTATTTTTGTTGTACATGGGTTATTTATTTAAGGATGTGAATTTTTTCGGTAGATTATAAGAGCTTCATAGTTGTATACGTATAGATATTCTCCTATATGAAACAATACCGGTTGAGGTACAAAATGTTTGAGTTTCATTATTATTAATTCATCTAATTTGAGGTTTTAAATGAACACGAGGGAGTTCATTATTCCCTTATTTTCCTAGCAGCTTGAATATAAAAAATTGTACCCCCTCTGGTTGTCAGACTCGTTAATTTAAGTAAACTTGTGATGAGAATATAAAATTGGATTATTAACTCAAATTGTAAACTTGTAAGAATGTAATTTTATTAATAAATATGTGTTTAAAGCATAAAGCATACAAATAATAATAATTTAACTTAAATATATTGTAAATATGAATAGTTGATATTAAATATATCAACATCCATACTTTATCAAACTCATTAAAGATATTTTTATAAAATTTATATATAAATTCATTGAATATGTTCAAATAAAAATAATTAACATAAATTTAAAGCAAGCTGACATCTAGGACGAATTTAAGTGACTCTTGAAAATTAAATTCATTGCAATGTAAAAAGGTTAAACTCGATGTGTAAACTCTTAAGTTATCAGATTAGAAGTTAGGATTATAGTCATCCAATCGATCAGGGACTCTGTGTAATCAATCAGAGAAATTAAGAAATCTTAGTCTAATTGATCAAAGAACAGTAATCGATCACAGAACTTAGAAGGACTTAGAGTAATCAATTAGATAAGCCCAATTGATTAGGCCTTTCCATTAATCGATCAGAGGAATAAAGTATAATCCAAACATAATCTAAGGGTGATCAATTATAGTGCATTAATCGATTATAGTATGTTGAGTGATCGATCAGAGAAGACATGTAATCTGAAGTATAATATGTTTGCAATCGATTGGACATGCCTAATCGATCAAGGTTTCTTGTGATCGATCAGGCGAGTATTTCTCTAACTTAATATTTAGTGATAGAGGTTGTGATCTATGTATAATTGATATGTGATCGATCAGAAACCAATCCCTGTGATCGATCAGAGGCAATGATCGAAGTGGCGATAGGTCTTATTCAAAATTCAATGACTCAGTCTATTTTAAGCCTTCAAGTATAGAAAGTGCTCAGACCTATTTCAGGAAATTAACATTGGCATGCAAACTGTCATTAAAGCCGTTAGACTCACCAACTACTTCTAGCAATTAATGAAGAGAGATGAACTGAAGTAAAACAAGTAAAATGGAGTTAATGCTTTCCAGAATACAATCCTAACACTCTATATCAGATTAACTAACTCTCTGGACATACAATGGCTATAACTTTACAACGGGTAAATTTCAAGAAAAGAGTATAAAAGCCTCTGTGAAGAAGTAGGTTAAGATCATTGATTGCCATATTGATTATCTGTAACTACTGCATTCAATACTCACAAATCTTTAGAAAGCTCATTAATTAATATTCTTCAGTGTGTAACACAATTTGTTCAATAGTGTGACCAAGCATTCGGTATTTACAATCAAGTGAGGATTACTTTTACGATAGTGGGATCTTAAGAGTAAGGTGTAATCTTACAAGTTGTAAGGGGGAGTGATCAGTAAAGAGAGAGGTTTTTTGTTATCACTTGTAAAGGCATTCAAAAGCCTGATTTAATCTTGTAGTGTTAGTGGAACTCAACCAAGAGTTGGAGAACTGGACGTAGGCCAAGATTGGGCGGAACAAATATAAATCTTGCTTCATTCACTTTTGATTGCAAAAAGCACAATTTACCCCCCTCTTGTGCATTCCTGCCAGTTACAGTTTTGTTTGTTAGTTTTGCCTTGAAGTTGTTTTTAGTTTACCTAATTCATCTTGTCTTTTAAAATAATATGATGTAATTCTTCTATAAGCATTCAACTTATTTTGTTCCTTTACCGCTTGCTCTCATTTTTTGATTTCTTCCTAATAGTTATGTTTACATCATTTTTTGTAATAATTCTTTATTATTTTTTGTTACATTAGGTGCATCACATCAAGATACTTTCAAGTTGTTACATTTTAAGTATTATGAAGCCGAGTTCAATCAGATGAACCATAAAGAGTGCATGAAATGGGATCAGCCGGGTAATCCCTTGTGAACATTGTTCATAATCTCTTTTACCCAACACGTAAGTGAGGTGATTGGTGGAAAGATTCATTATTGTCTTCAAAGGGCTGCCATTGCTGGCTTGAACCAATGGAGAAACAATGAATACGATCTTGGTGTGTTGAAAAGAGATAGACCAGAGTTAAATTAGCAACGCCTTTAGATGAGCACAAGGTTTAGCCATCTTATTCCTCTCCATTTTCACTTTCATTTTTATATGTAAGACTGTCTTTTTATTGCACATATGAAGAATTTGGTGCTTAACTTTTTCTTTAATATACTAGAAAACAACTTGGCTTTTAACTTTAGTTTGTATGTATAAAGCAAATGTCATATGTATCTTACTCAGAAGTCGTTGGTATGAACTTACCAATGAGAGTCAATTGAAGAAAAAAATATATCATGTTGAGACTTTTGAAGTCCTGCCAAACAATTACCCTATTAATATTCTTACAAGAAAATATTATTTTTCTAAAAGTCCAAGCACATTTTTTATTGATCAACCTAATTGCTGACATCACCTTCCATCAACAAAATTAGCGGTATATTAGTTCATTCTTTAAATTCAAATCAAATATATGGAAACGTCACATATAGGTATATTAGTTCATTCTTTAAATTCAAATCAAATAGATGGAAATGTCACATATAACATAGTTAATGCATTATACACACGTTTGATACTGATTTTATATTAGTATTGCATTAACCACATGATTTTCTTATTTTCAAAATTCTAACTTGCCCATAGGGGTGTTCATGTGGCCCAGCCGCCCGGGGCGCCCGCCCTAGCCCGGTTAAAAAATGCCTGGCCCAACCCGAAAAAAAGAGGCCCAACAAAAAATGAGCATGTTTGGGCCAGGCATGTTCGCGGGCGGGCCGGGCATCGGGCAGGGGATGCTGCCCTGCCCATTTGGCCCTGCCCGCAAAATATATAATATTATCTATTTATATTTCATTTTAATATGTTATTATAATTATAATATTTTGATGTATATATAAAGAATATTATATATATTTTTATAATATTTTTATGAGTTAACAAATAGTCAAAAGAAAAAAAAATAGCAACAGTCTGACTGTCTGAGTCCCCCACTGGCCCACTCTTATATTCTTGATTCCCCACATTTGCCCTAGCCGCTCGAGGCCTCGCTCCGTATTTGCTGTAGCCGCTCGCAGTGTTCACAATTCACTTCGTCATCGTCAACGGTGACTTCTTCACTCTCACCTCCTCAGTAACTCAACTCGTCTACAGCAACAGCAGCAGGCAAGCAACATTCTTTTTCTTACAATCTATTCTTCTTTTTACAATCCATTTTGCTCACTTTTTCCACTGTAGTTGCAATCTTTTTAGTCATAAGAGGACGTCATGTATATATAATTATATATATATATATATATTTACTTATAAGAGGACGTATGGGGGTTTGAACTTTGAATATCACCTTTTTAGGCAAATCATGTTCATTTACCCACAAGATGACAAGAGGACGTTATATATATAATAATCTAAAGTAAATAGTTTAATCCATATTTATATACATTTGCTGCTGCACACAAAGGGAAATATATTGTTTATTTTGTTCCTTTCTCTTTCCATATTGTTTATTTAGTAAATATATTATAATATATATTTACTTGTCATCATATCTTCATCAGTTCTTTGCAACTTCACATAGAGACGGAATCAATAAATTTTTTTTTGACGAAATGAATCAATGAATTTATTTGTTTGTTTAGTTATTTATCTTTTATATTTATATAATTGTTATTGTTAATTATTTAATTACAGGTTGAATGGATAAGCAAGCTTCTATGTCACCACCATCCTTTATTGGAATATCTCATGATCCTTTAACCTCAATTCAAACACCAACCCCTGTAGGAACTAGTCAGCCATCAACTCCTAAACCTAATGAACTTAGTGAAACTCCCACCCTTAACCCTACTCCTCCACTTCCCTCTCAATCTGCCCCTCCTATTCCCCCTCCCCCTCCCCCTCCTTCTCAAGACCCCACACAAGTATTGACAAAACCTAGCACACAAATAACAAGTGTTGAAGGTAGGGGTACAAAGAGAAAAGAAAAGGAACCTAAGCACATATCAGAGGTCTGGGATTGTTTTATCAAATTGCCTATAGAAGAAACTAATGGGGAAATCTTAGCAGCTTGCAAGTATTGTCATGCTACTTATAAAGCTAACCATGAAACAAAATCTATGCTAAGGCATCTTCCAAAGTGCCGAAATAACCCAAACAAGGCCACTAAAGATAAAAAGTAACCGATCTTGAATCTTTTTGCTGGTGGGACAAGTGGGCAAAAAAGATCTTTAGTCCCACATGCATATGATGAGAAGATGTGCCGAAGAGCTTTAGCTGAGTTTATTATTTGTGATGAGCAACCATTTCAAATTGTTCAAAAGCATTCATTCAGGAAATTGTTAAATCAGTTTGAACCTCGCTTTCCAATCCCTTCAAGAATAACAATTGGAAGGGATGTGTGGCAACTATATCTTGGAGAAGTTAAAGTGTTGAAGAAGTTTTTGAAGCAAAGTTCTAAACGTGTTTGTCTCACCACTGATTGTTGGACATCGAGCCAAAATTTTAATTACTTATGTTTGACAGCACATTTTATTGATGAAGAATGGAAGCTTCACAAGAGGATTTTGAATTTTGTAATGATTGAAAATCATAGAGGTGATACTATAGGGAGGACCATTCAGCGGTGCTTGTTAGATTGGGAGATTGAGAAGGTATTTACTATAACCGTTGACAATGCCTCAGCTAATGATACAGCTTTGGGATATCTTAAGAGGCGTTTAAGGAGCTGGAAGGGCTTACTTTGTGAAGGTGATTATATACAATTAAGGTGTTGTGCACATGTCCTTAATTTGGTGGTTAGTGAAGGTATTAAGGAAATGAAAGACAGCTTTGAAGCCATTAGAAATGCTGTTAGATATGTCCGTTCTTCTCCTTCACGCTTCCTAAAATTCAAAAATTGGGCTGAAGCTGAGAAAATAGATACCAAAAGCCTTGTATGCCTTGATGTATCCACTCGATGGAATTCAACCTATTTGATGTTAGAAGCTGCTATGAAGTTTCAGAAAGTATTTGAGCGAATGCGTGATGAAGATGCTGACTATATTTCACACTTTAGCCCAAGCTATAGGCGTGAACATGATGCTTCAGGTGGTGCTAGGCGTGACCAAGACAATTTTTCTGGTCCTATCAATAATGATTGGGATAATGCACATGTCTTCATCAAATTCTTGAAAGTCTTTTATGACATAACACTGAAGTTTTCAAGCTCCCTGTCTGTAACATCAAATGAATGTTTCCACCAAATTGCTCGTGTCCAGAAAATGCTCCGAAAGAATATGATGAACAATGATAATAACTTCTTGAGAGAGATGAGCACTAGCATGCAGGTGAAGTATGACAAATATTGGGGTCAAACAGAAAATATGAATCCATTAGTATTTGTGGCTGTAATTTTGGATCCTCGATATAAACTTGCCTATGTGAATCATATGTTTGATGTCCTTTACATTGACCCTAGAGTATGCTCACATATGAAGGAAATTGTGAAAGATTGTTTGTATCGGTTGTTTGATGAGTACTCTGCAGGGATTTCTATTGAATTAGGGACTATCTCCACAAATACAACAGACGTAACTTCAATGGCTTCTTTTGATATTGAAGAAGAGGATCCGGGTCATATGTGGTTAGAATCTATGAAACAAAAGACTTCAACGGATCCTCAAACTGAGTTAGATAGATATCTTGCAACTCACTCAAGAGATGAAATCCCTTCTACAACTGAGTTTGACTTATTGTTATGGTGGAAAGCTAATTCTGAAAAATATACAATTCTCTCTCACATGGCATGAGATGTATTGGCTATTCCGGTTTCTACAGTGGCTTCTGAGTCAGCCTTTAGCACAGGAGGACGTGTGGTTGATCATTATAGGAGCTCTCTATCTCCTAAAATGACAGAAGCACTTATTTGTAGCCAAAATTGGCTACAAGCTGGGCAATCTATCTCTGAATTTGTTGACAAGCTTCATGAGTTTGATAATTTTGATGAGACAAAAAATACAATTCAGCTTGCAAGTAAGTTTTTATTTTAAAGCTCAATAATTCACGCACACACACAACTTTAATTTCTGACTTTCTAGCTAGCAAGTAAGTTTTTTTTCTTTTTATTTTTTTTTTCTAGATGCTACACTTGGAAATGGAGGGGAGGATATAATGGCTAGCGGTGATTGAACAATCATTTTCCAAGTATGAGATGCTGCCAAGTAGGTAAGTTGTAACCTTTAAATCTTATATGAGTATAGTTTTTCCTTTCTTGTTTGCTTTGTGATATATTAAATAATATCTTTTTTTATCTTTTCCAGGTGATTCATCCTTTTGTCAAATTTTGGGGAGATCATTGAAACTACTTGGACTTCAAGCTTAAATTGGAATCTTTTTGTTGCCTTGTTTGTAAAGGATTATGATGTTGTTTAATTTTTAAATTAGTATTGGATATTTGCTAAGACATTTGATAGTTTTTAAATTTCAGTACTCAAGTGGTAGACTTATTTTGGAAAATTTTAAGGTGTGGAATTATGTAATCTGAAATGTACTTGAATTTCATAAAGTGTGTTTATCAGGTATAATTTTAGGGAGGGTGTCATCACTTAGGCATGATGCCCGCCCTGGCCTTGCCCAGCCCAAAATGGTATGGGCATCTAATGGGCAGGGCCGGGCGGTGGGCTGCAAAATGCAACCCACTCATGTTTTGGGCAGGGCATCTAATGGGCAGGGCCCTGGCCTTGCCCAACCCTGCCCATGTACACCCCTACTTGCCCATAAGTTATCCTCTAACATTAATTTCCAATTTAAATCATTATTTTATTATCTATATGAATGGTTTGTTTTCAAAATTTATACTTACCTATCTCACTGAACAATCATAGACATTTATGAATAAAATTAAAGGAAGATCAATATTTTCATTTTGGTAACTCACACAAATCTAAAACCATGCCTTTTAATTTTTAGTTTCTTATTTAACCAAATCTAAAAAGTTCAAATTAAATAAATACACACACACAGACACACATACCACATTTACATCATAGGTGCAATTTCTTAGGGGACTTTTGTAAATTAGATTTTTTATTCATATTTTAAGAAATATTCATAAAATAAAATTCTAAAATGTGAAAATATAACAAATATATCAACTATCACTTTTTCCTTTTCAAGCAAAAAAAATCACGTTTTTCCTTTTGCAATTTAAACCATGCTCAATCAATTATTGACTTGTATTTATTTATGATTTAAATCATTATTGCATTATTAACATTATTGGTTTATTTTCAATAGTCAAACTTGATCAAATAGTTGCCCGTCTCACTTATTTATGATTAAAATTAAACGAGCATCTAAATCTACATTTTAATAACTCAAAAAATTTTGTAATCAAGCTATATAAAATTAATCCATATTTTCTATTTGATTGAAATGAGTGCAATCAATGATTTAGATCATGTATGTTCATATAAAATCAACTTTTACTGTCTTCAAATATCTAATCAACGTATAAATATGAATTTTGATAACTCACAATTTTGTGATAAGCCTTTTAAAAATAATTCATATTTTCTCTTTTATCAAAAAAATTGTAATAATTGATTTAGATTATTTATATTCATATGTAATCAACTTTTGTTATTTTCAAGTAATATTTCTAATCATAAAATAGTTACTTCAAAAAATTATATTCTTTAGTTTATTTTATTTTTATTTTTAACTTCCGTGTATCAGGATGAAAATCTAGTTTCATGTATGAGTAGACAACAAATTTTGCAAAAAAAAAAACCATTAATATTCCTTTTTGATGTTGCAGAGCATGGGAACCTATTAGTAATTTGCTAAATGATCTGAATTCTTGGGTAATTTAGGGGTAGGTAAGTCCCTATATCATTTTCAACTTTTAAATTGAACTCCGAAATTTATCCGCTTTTATCTGAATTAATTTTTTTTAACAGTTCTTACTAAATGAAATTTTTTCCAGTAGGCTTTCAAAATGACGGTGATTTATTTCCAAAATGTTGGTCTATTTCCGTTCAATAAATAGTAGCATCAATCAATATACTACCCTAAATCTCGTAGAGACGGCGTCAATCAAATTCTGATTTTATGATGATCCGTTAACAATGATACTCTAAATCTCTAAACTTGTAGGTGAATGCAGTTAAAGATCTTCATAAATTTTCAGAATTTTCGTTACTAATCCCTTGTCCATTCCTTCTCCAGACTCCAGGCGTTATGTTACGTTACAAGTCATCGCTTCCAATTCCCAAAACGTCATGATATAGCTAAAACGCATCAAAAGTTGCCGACGAGGAGGTAGTCAGGCAGTCTATATATACTAAGTTAGTTCTCTGAATTTTTCCACCTCAACCCATGTTATTGTTAATGTTAATGTAGAGGTCTCTGTGGATGGGGCCTTTTCCCATAGCTAATAGTTATCAGGTTGTAGAGATGTTCTTTATAATAGAGACGACGCTATGATCGAATCATTCATGTGTCGGGTGGAGGGGAACTACAGCTTGACATCGAAGATCTGGGGTTGCATTTGTCAACTTCGTCGAGCATGGGAAGGTGGTTTCCGTAGAGTCTCTTTGCATTACGACTATGAGGAGGTGGCATCGCTAACTGAAAAGGATCAATTTCACCTTCATGAGGATGAGAGTTTGTTACAAGTCCTTCACCAATTGGTTTGAAGGGAATGGGGGCTAAGGGTCTTAGCAGTTAATCACAATGACAACAACATTACAAATACCTTAGCCAAGGAGGCGGGGATCTGGGATGCAAATTCTATCACCAGAATCAATGTTAAGATTCCTCCAGGATAAAGGGGTCACATAATGGCTTCATATTGCAGTTTTATTTCTTGTATTGTAATTTTTAATTATGTTTTATTTCAGGATGTATCAGGAAAAATTGTTAATGTTTTATGCTGATTTGTTTAAGCTAACGGGGATCACGATTTTGGTCGTTGATGCTGATAATAATAATAGAAGTTGAAGTTCAGACTTAAGGATCCAAGATATTAATTATTCCACATTACCTACAAACGTTGGAGGAGGATATGTTTTTATTGCCAAGTTTTCTATGATGTAACTCCATGTTCTACATCTGATCAAGGGGTTTAAATATTCGATTTCATGGCTATTATATTGGATTTCATCCCTGAATATCTTGTACTGTTGATGTTCCTCTTTTTATATATACTTCCTTTTCCTGAATAAGAAGAGTTACTCTTTTCAAAATTATTTTATTGAAAGTACTTTTGATATTCCTCTTTTTTATATGCTTCCTTTTCTTATTCACTTTTACATTTCATGATTTGGGTTAACTGTGATCCATAGTTAATATTTCTTAGCTGCTCCTTTCCTACTTGTAGGGGTTTTATTTGGTTTGGTCTTCTAATGTTTTGGATGATTGCTAATATGTGAACACATTATACTCGATCATCTCTCCAAAATGCAGATTTTTGCTAAATTCTACTTGATCTTCTTGATAGGTTATCAGAACTTCGCAAGGCAAGCTAGATTAGTTTTTCCCTGGCCAGAAATGTTGGATTGCTTACATATACATACGATTTCTACCTACTATGACACTTATGTAATTAAGTAACTTGAATAACATAAATAATGATTCCATAAATATAAGAATCAAGTAATTTTTTTTTGGCATCAAGTGTCAATTATTACTAAATCATGAATTTAGGGCTACATCTCAAGTTAATTATATTCCAATATGCTCTATGCTTTATGAAACTTGTGCATGTCATCCTAAACATCCAAGAAAGTAATCACTAAGAGGAGACAACATTTTGCGACATCAAACAATGATGTGCATGGGGGCTGAGGAAGGCAATGGCATTGTTTATATGTCTATAGGTGTGGTAAATAATTTAAAGGCTCTTCAATTGATAATTATATTTGTTTTGTCAGACTGTAATTATCTATTGTTCTAATCCTATTATGAATTAAAATAGTCCTATTGAAAAAAATAGAATGTAAAAATTGTCTATGTAACAGCCGGTTAATCCCAATTTTGAATTAGAAATAAATTTCTTAGAACTTGAGGGGAAGGTCTTTTTTTTAAAAAAAAATAATACAAATACCGGTGCTAAGGGATTGATGGGGTGAGACAAAGCCTATATGAACACTTTTAAGGGATTGATGGGGTGAGACAAAAGAAGTTCCAATAAATGGATTATTGGAAGTTATTGGAAAAATATAAATCACAAATTTAAAACTTTTGCAGTATTAATTAAAAGGAAAATACATTTGTTGGTACCTACTTTTATTCAATTTTGATTTTGGTACCTGTGTGTATTTATATCTTAATTAAATGCATTAATTTTATTTTCTCAGTAACTTTAACTTTTATACAGAGGCTAACATCACTAATATAACAAAATTAAATGAGTTAACAATGGTAATTGTTGAGCAAAATTAATGCTTTAATTAGGAGATAAATCCAAAAATCAAAATTTAATAAAAGTATTGGTACCAACAAATGAGTTTTATACTTACATTGAACATTATAGTGTGTTGAATTTGACTATAGTTATTATTTAATTTTGGATATGAATTAAAATTATCTTTGAAGAAACAATAATTTTTTTATGAATTATTAATTATATATAGGGAAATTGAGAAATGTTTGTTGGGGCCTTAGGGGAAATGAATCAATCTTATTCTGAATGTTGATAATTTCTTATTTATAAAATGATTTTCTGAATGTGACTTTTTTTATCTATAAGCAATTGAATGTAATGATACACTTGATGAAAGAGTGCATCTGGGGATTATAGCTCTGATATATAATGTGGCCTATATTGTTATGACACTTCAATCAAGAGGAAGCTTCCAATGACTAAACCAGAAAATTATTGTCTTGAACAGAATTAGAAAGTATGCTTTTTAGGGACTTTTCTATGGTGAATCCATTAAGTTGCTCATATTATAATAAAATTAAATATGATCATTACGCTATTTTTCGTTTTTTAAATTATACTCTATATGGTAACAATAAAATAAAATTATGTGGACAAGTTGATGCATGACAGGGAAGCAAAAGGGGGAACGGGGAGAATAAGAAAAAGAATGACAAAGCATAATAAATGAAACGGCTTAAGATAGAATAAACCACTATGCAATATGCATGTCTATTGTCTTGTATGCATCTGCAGACTGCAGATCAGATGACGCAAGGCTACCACACTACTCTATCAAACTTACTGCTTATACGTTTGAAAACACAATTGTGTGTTATCAATATTATAGCATCCGAATTTGATGTCATGCATTGAATCATTTTGCGTAGGACTTTCTTGAGGATTATATGATTTATTAAGCATATATAGTATGAGACTCAACAAACATTTTCTATGATTGGATTATTTTCATTTTTGTAGAAAAATGAATTGTTAAAAAATAATTCAACAAAACAAGAAAATTTAGGGTATATAACATTTCCGTACAATGCACGGGGATCTGCGTCTTGTTATTATTTAATCAAGATCTATTTCAGAGGTTTAAAAAAATATTTTTTTATATTTTCTAGTTTAATAATTTGATGAAGGATGGATTTGAAATTAACTAAAATTTTCTCCCGTGTGATTGACAAATATCTTAATAACTTAATTAATAATATTTCATAACAGCTTATTGTAATTTAAAATTTGAAATTTGGAATATATTTTGTTAGCATATTAATACCCTTATTAATAACATCTCATAACAACTAATTATATTAAAATATAATTAATGTGGATTGTATAAGTTGATCGCTACAAAATTATAGTATTAATATTTGATGAAAGATAAATTAAAAATAAATAAATATGTTCTTAGTTCAACTAAAGCTTACCACTAAGTATTTGTAGAAAAATTCTCCCGTGAACCCGGTGCACCGTATCATTTGTGGTCTAACCAATCACAAGTAAATAGATAAGGACTGACGTAGAGTTTTCAATTTAACTTGGCACCCTAAAAAAATTATCTAGCTCATAAAAAAATTAAATCTCATGTTTTCAATATTTTTTTATTTTACAGGTTAAAAAAAATTATCACTTAGTTGAACTTTTTAAGGTATCAAGTCAGATTGAAAATTCTACATCAGTTTTTATGTGTTTATTTGTGATTGGTCAGACTATAAATAACGTGGTGCACCACGTTCACACAAGAATTTATGATATTTGTATTGGGTCGTTGTAAGTTCTTTTTTATACAGGGTTAAATGTCACAGTTGCCCCTAAAGTGTATAAGATGTATCATATTTGCCCCTGAAGTATTTTTGTGTCAAAATGTGCCATTAAAGTATGAAAATGGATCAATTTGGCCTTTTAACCATTAAAATATTAACGGTCAATGTCCACCATTTAATAGTCAACATGAGTTTTTTAACTACAAATGGCGAAATTGATCCATTTTCATAGTTCGAAGGCATATTTGGACCCAAAAATACTTCAGGGGTAGATATGATCCACCTTACACACTTTAGGGGCAATTATAATCTTTAACCATTTTTTATAACAAGGTTGTGAGTTGTTTTAACTTAACAAATGATTGGACCCTTATTCAAGGACCATTGCAATGACAAAAAGGTGATTTTTATAGTTGAAATGGAATTGGCACAATTTAAAAATTTATATGGATGGTCAATATTTAATTTTTTTAATTGATAAATGAAAATTTTAGTTTTTAAAAAATTCAGCTATAAGATTATATTTATTTTATATTTTATACTCCTTAAAATTATTCAAAACATGAAAAATAATGAAATTGTTCCCTGATCATTAAAATCAATCTGAATGGTTCAAATTCATTATCCATCATCTTGATGAGCATGTAATGTCCTCTCATGATGGATTGTTTCATATTCAAGCTCTCTCTCTCTCCCTATATATATATATGTATATATATATTTTTTTATACAAGAGGAAAGCAAAATAAAGCAACTATTAAACTATTAAGATTCGTGCTCTATATATACATGATCATTACATTAACTGGTTACTAATAATTTCGGATGCTAAAGAGTAAATCTTGTCATTGGAAAAAAAAAAGAGTAAATCCATAGAGGTAAAACTAAAGCTTGAACGCTTGTTTTGATTTAATTATTAAAGAAAATTAATTTTTTAACTCAATAGTAGGAAAATTCTCATATGAAACTACTTAAAAGAGGAAAATTCTGAATCAGGTCGATAAATTCATCAAATCCTTAATTGAGTCACAGACTCTAATGTCCTCCGATCCTAACTTTATTTTTTCTTTTATTTACCATGTGATTTGGGAAAATTTTCAAGGTGACAATAAGACAAAATTTACAGGGGTAGTGAAACATTTTTTAGAGGGATGAGATATGGAAGAAATTAAATAAATAATTAAATCTATTTTACCCATATTTTAAAAGGGAAAATTTCAAATAAATACTCCTCGAATATCAAAATGACAAAAATGTACCTCAAATATACAAAATGACATAAAAGGGATCATTCCTAATTTAGGATAAACAATTTTAAGGCAAAAAACCAAAATGCCCCTGTCTCAATTCACTTTCAAAGCGAAGTGGTTAATGGCTATATTAGAGTAGTTAATCGCTATACTGAAGTGGTTAATTACTATACTAGAGTGGTTAACGACTTTCATAAATATAAGAGTATTTGAGTCCAACTAATGAATTAATGAAGTAGTTAATGGCTATACTAGAGTGGTTAATCGCTATACTGAAGTGGTTAATTGCTATACTAGAGTAGTTAACAACTTTCACAAAAACAAGCCTAACTAATGAATCAACGAAGTAGTTAATGGCTATACTAGAGTAGTTAATCGATATACAGGAGTGGTTAATGGCCATACCCGAGTGTTTAATTGAGACAGGGGTATTTAGGTCTTTTTGCCTTAAAATTGTTTATCCCAAATTAGGAACAATCATTTTTATGTCCTTTTGTATATTGGAAGTACCTTTTTGACCTTTTGATATTTGAGGGGTATTTATTTGGAATTTTCCCATTTTAAAATCTCAAATTAATTGCCACAATAGGTTAATTAGGATTTGTTTGTGACAAAACAAAATTAATATAATTCATTGATATTGTAAAGTTGTGCCTATAAATACAAGGCATATACTCTCTCCGGTCCTAATTATAAGATCATTTTGAATTTTTTGAAAAGAATTAAGGATGCAAAATTAATCAATTTAAATTGTTTATAGTTATCTTTTTTTCCTCAAAATTAATTTATTTTACTTATAAACTAACCTATAATCTAATTACATATGATATATATATATATATATATTATAATTTAATGATATAATTTACTTCTTAATTTCAACAAAAATAAAAAAAAAATCAAAGTAATACCGGAGGTAGTATCGTATTTAGGGGTGGAAATAGGTCAGGCTTGGCCTGTTGTTTAGATGATTGGCCTGAGCCTGGTCTGTGGCCTGTAATAGACCGTTTTTTTAGGCTTGAGCCTGGCCTGAAACCTGTTAAAATGCCTTTTATCAACAGGCCGCCTAACAAGCCTAAAACAAGCCTATGACTCGAAAAGTTTAAAAATACATTTTTTTTACTTAGCAATAGTATGATATATATAATCAGCAATGTAAGAACACAAATCTGATACAAAACAACAAGAGTCTAAAAGACAAAGCAAGTAAACATCAATAAAACTAACAGTCTGATACAATCAACAAAAATAAAGTGAAAAGTGATGGTAGAGACGGAAAAGGAAGAGGAGAAGATTGATGTATTGGGTTCCAAGGTGATGAATTTGAGTCCTTAGTAGGAAGGAGAAAAGGGAAACGGTGAGATAGAGTGAAAAGTGAGGGTAAGTGAAAAAAAACCTTAGATACATACATGTATAATTTTATTTCAAATTAAGGGTACAAATGTAATGTTATTAAATTTTTTTTAAAAAAATAAATAACAGGCCTAGGCCAGCCTGTTAGTCCTAATAGGCTTTTGTAAGAGGCCTGGACCTGGCCTGTTTAAGAAAATATGCTTTATAAAAAGCTTAAGTCTGGGCCTGTGGTTTGTTAGGCCTGTGCCTGGATAGGCCTGAACCTGGATAGGCCTGGAATAGGCCAAGCCTAAGGCCCCTGTTAAGGGCCTGACATATTTCCACCCCTAATCGTATTATTTATACTGGTCTCCCCTGTGGCTTTCTGGTTATGTTCTTATTGAGCATTCCACAAGGTTACGGGTTCGAAACTGCGTAACATATATAGTATCGTATTATTTGTCCTTGCCCCCTCGTTCTCTTTCACGTTTATTTACTTATTAGTAAGGTTTCGGTTTGTGGGACCGAAGCAAAAGGTTTTTAACATGGTGCAGTAAAATGAAAGGGTAGCATATAAAAAAAAAATGAAAGGGTAGCAGGAAGATGGTAATATGAAATTCCTAAAAATCTCTCATAGCTTCGATGATTGCAAAGGTTTTCCCGTGAGAAATCTGTTCGAGCTGACCTTCATGTAGCAGAGGCTAATATATAGTGACGTGCTCTATCTTTCTGAAGAAATCATCAGAAACATCCTCAAACGACTTCCGGTAAAATCTCTAATCCGATTTCAATGTGTTTTAAATCTTTGGAAAAATCTCATAAAAAACCCTTCTTTCATCGAAGAACATGTCCACCATTCTATTTATCAAAACCCTTTTTTCTTCTCGAATGTAATGTAGTTGGCGCTGATCTTGACTCGTGCTAGTATCTGCTGGATTGCGCGTTGTAAGTCCGTGAAGTTTAGAAACAACAATGTATCGATTCCTTGAAGGATGTTAAAATCATCGGTTTCTGCAATGGGCTTGTTTATCTTGAACCCATTCTGTATAATCCTTCACTTATATTGTAGAATCCTGCGACTACAGCAGTGAGACATCTTCCTAGAAGTTGCTATTATGGCCTGTTTGATGAATGCGTGATGGGATTTGGGCTTAGTCCAATTGTTAATGATTATTACAAGATAATTATAACTAATGCTAAGCTTTATGAACCAGTTAGTAGGGTGGGTGTGTTTTCGTCAAGTACAGGTACATGGAAGGAAATAGATATTGGTAACTTAAAGGGAGTGAAGCTTATTTTGGTCTGGTGTAACGCTAGGGGCAGAATAGGAGGATGAAGATGATATTGAGGATGTTGAAGATGATGTCTGGATCATAGCTTAATTTCACAAAGCAACGGAAGTGTTTACTGTGATAACGAAGCCCGCTTTAAATTATAATCCATATCAAAAGCTTACTATTTACGAGAGCAAACTTTCCATACTTTGTCTGATTGATTTGTGGCTGTTAGATGAGGGTACATGTGCATCTAGGATGGCATGGAGCTGGACTAAAAGATATCCTAGCATTCCCTTTTCATGCACATTAAAATCAATGGTTATCTGGGGCAATGAAGCTGTTGGCAAACCTTATTCTAAAGAGAATAATGATAAAGGAAGAAATGTTCTATGTTTGATGAATTTCTCAACCATATCAAATTGTTTAGTTTTGTTAACGTACCAAAATTTCTGGTTTACAGAAGTTGTCCATTTAACACATATTAGGAGCTAATGTGTGCCTTTTGGATCATTGGTGAATTAAAATCAATATTTGTCCTTAGAGTTTTCTATTTACATTTCGCTATACAAATGCTCTGTTATCTTGTGCTCCTCTCAGTCTTACTTATATGAACCCTAAAACATGATTGGGTGATGGTTGGAATTAAAATCCATTAACTTCATTGACTTACGCTTGAAAATGTAGATGCTGTTGTTTGATGAAAATATGGGAAACTTTTCAGCAGATCAATCTTTGATGCGTTCAGTTTTCATTTTTGATTGCCATGTCATTAATAGGTAACTCAAATCAGTATAAGTTAAATAGCATAAAGTTTGTCTATCTAGTTTGGAAAGAAGAATAATGATTTGTGAGTTATTACTTCATTTGCTTTTGTTGAACATGAGATATTTATTTAAGAATATAATTTTTAGTAGGTTTAATAGTTTCATAAATAACATCTAAAACTCTAAATTCTGTCATTGATGTAAAACGGGTTGGGAAAACACTCAAACATTTAGAGTAGATGCTGGGCTGATTTGAATTTTAGGGGGAGTAGTAGAAAACAGAGATATTGGGAAAGGGAGAAATTAAACAGAAATAGAAACAGAGAGATGAGGGGGAACAGCACAGAAATGGAGGGGGAAAAAGAACCAGAAATGAGGGGAAAGTTGAAGAACTTGAGGGGGAAAGAGAGTATCTAAAACATATCAGATTTTCATTCATCAAAGTCTGACAATACAAGAGAGAATTTAGCTATTTATAGAGGGAGCTTTTCCTCTTACTTAAGAAATCTCTATTGTCTTCCCTATTAAGCAACCTAATAAAAACTATAGCAGCAAAGTTTCTTCCTTCTAGCATAAGTCTTCCAAAATATTATATTTCAAATATATATATATAATTATAAAACTTAAAACCTAAGTTTCTTCCTTTTAGCATAAGTCTTCCAAAATATTATATTTCAATATTCCATCAGCCATGTTATTTTGCTCGTTAATTATACATACTTATGAGTGCCTACATGAATAGTGCCTCGATTGCTTTGAGTTGGAGGATACATATGCTTAACAAAAAACTATGTTTATTTTTGGAGAAGTGTCATGTAGTAAATTGCATTAGTATAATATAAGATATGAATAACTAATTTATTGTTTTGTTGGATTTTGATTATATTGGTTATTTGTAATTTGTGTTTTGGAACTGACTTTTAATGAAAACTTCTTCAATATATGTTGGGTTAAGGTTATTGTTTTATTACAGTCATATCATTAATTCCTATTATTTAATAAAATTTTGATCATTTTGAACCTACAATGATCATAACTTTTATTTTAAAACTTAGGCGACCAAAACTTAGATAGGGGCAAACTTAAATGACCAAACCTTATGATATAACCCATTAACAATCTGTGGGCTTTAATTACAAGTTGGATACAAGTGGATCAATTTTTATGTATCTTTACACATAATTTGTTAAATGATCTGAAATGAATTCTTGGGTACCTTAAGGGGGTTGTGTAAGTCCCTCTCATTTTCAACTTTTAAAATGAACTCCCAAATTTATTCGCATTTATCTGAGTTAATTTTTAAATGTTCTTCCTAATTGAAATTTTTTCCAGTAGGCTTTTAAAATGACGGTAAGTTGTTTAGAACATGTGTAGTGGATCTCCTCAATATCTTGTTTAGTATACGCAAATATAAAGTATTAATTGCAATAAAGAAAATTTTGTCTTTTTGAAAGTGGATCTCCTAATTATTCTCCATGAATATGCAGTTTTAAAAAGTGAAGTGAGGTGTTTTTTTTTTTTGGTAAAATTGAAGTGGGGTGTTGTTTCTTACCATTTCAATTGATTGAATGATACTGAGAGAAATATTGTTGAGAGAAATTCAACCCAAAAGTGTCGGTTACTTTCAACTCAACATTAAGTAGAAGTACTTATTTAATCAAAATCTATTTGTGAAGTTTAAAAAACAAAGACTATTTTTGAAATTTAACCAACTTAATAATTTGCTAACGGATGGATTTGAATTTAATCGCTACAAAATTTTGTGATTAATATTGACGAAAGCTGACAATAAATTAAAAATAAATAAATACCTTCTCATTTCAATTTAGGCTTACCATAAACTATTTATATTGACTGGTTGTGGGTTATTCTAAGTAAACCAATAATTGAACCCTTATTCAGTGATCAATGCAATGATCGAGAAGTGATTTTCATTGTTTGAAACGTAATTTGCACCAACTAAAATTCAATATAGATTGTTCATATTTAAAATTTTAAATTGACGACTTTTTCTATGAAAATTTAGTTTTTTAAAAAAATATAGTTATAAGATGAGCATTTCATTACTCATCTTTTTTATGAGTAAATAATGTGTTCACTCCATGGCTTCATATTCAATTTTTAAATATGTAATCGCAATAATTATATTGGTCCGTTGCTAATAATTTCATGTACAAGTGAATAAAGTTAAACTAAAGCTTGAACTAGTTTAGATTTGAACTCTCGTTTGGATTTAATTGTTAAAGATAATAATTTTTTTTAACTCAATATATAATATGCTACAGTATTATGCTTTTTTTTCCCCAGCAATATATAAGTTTTCGGTTGGTGGGGTTAAAACAAGAGGGTTGGGACTAGCTTCAGAAAAACGAAAGGGAAAGAGGACAAACTCATGTTATTTTTGAAATCTTGAATGGCTTTGACGATTTCGAAGACTTTCTTCTGAGAAATTCTTTCGAGCTGAGCATCATGGAGCGGATGAGAAGGGATAGAAACGTGTTCTATCTTCCTGAAGAAATCATCAGAAACATTCTCAAACGACTTCCCGTAAAATCCCTGCTTCGATTTCGATGTGTTTGTAAAGATTGGAAAAATCTCATCAAAAATCAATCTTTCATCACCGACCACCTTCAACAGTATAGTAATCGACACCCCTCTCTTCTTTTTCATTGTTATCGAGAATCTTCGCGATGTTTCTGTCATTTGATGAATGGCTGCTTGAAAATTCGTGAGATTCATTTGATCGATTCCTTAAAGGGTGCTAGCATAGCTGGTTCCTGTAATGGCCTTCTTTGTGTTGAAACCGGTCGAAATAAAAAACATGGCCCTTCGATATCATTATGGAATCCTATGACTTCAGCAGTTAGGCATGTTCCTGAAAGCCCAACTGATGACTTTTATGATAAATGCGTTACAGGATTTGGGTTCAGTCCAATTGTTAATGATTACGTGATAGTAAGAATTTATTATGCTAAGCTTTGCAAAGGTTTTAAGAGAGCTGAAGTGTTTTCATTACGTAGAGGGTCATGGGAGCTAATAGATATGGCAGATATGAGAGTGAAACCTACTTCTAAAACAGTCACAGTTAATGGATTCATATATTGGTTCGGGTATAACCAAGATGCAGAGGAGGGTGAAGACAATGATGAGTTCTGGGGGTATGAAGATGATAGAGAGCGTTCTGTACAGGTGATAGTTTCATTTGACATAGCCAATCAAGTGTTTACAGTGATACCAATGCCTGATTTTCTAGTTAATGGAGATGCAGTGCTTGCTGTTTATAAGAACAAACTTGCCATACTTTCTGACATTTGTGAGAACAGTGCACCTGACTTGGTTGATTTGTGGCTGTTGGATAAGGGTACGTGTGAATCTGGAGATACATGGAGGTGGGCTAAAAGGTGTGATAAGTGCTACTGGTATGATTCACAAGCTATTTGGAGAAATGAAATTGTTTCCAGATCGGGTAATAATGCTTGTCTGTTGAATCTCACAACTAATAAATTAATGAGGCTTGCAATTCCCAATTGTCGTTCTATTTCTGGAATTTACAATTATGTGGAAAGCCTTGTTTCAATTGGCGACAACCACATTGAAGAATCCTGATCCTACATTCCAACATCTCAATAATAGAATATTTTTAGTTGTCTAAGGCATTACAGCTTAATATGTGTTTTTGATTAAATGATGTAATAGTTTGGTTAAATGATTTGCATAAGTATTCTGCCTTAATTTATATTTGTATAATGATTTAGGTTATTATTTCTCATGATCTCATACAAACAAATTTATGATTTCTTTTTTTGAATTGAAAAATTAGATTTATGATTTGAAGTTGAATCACATGAAAAATATCACATGTACAACGTATGAAAGACCCAACTTGTTTTAAAAATGAGATCAAAGAAATATGAAATTCCATAGAGTAATAGTGGTTGATAATAAGTTAAAGAAGTTACACACATAGGAAAAAAAGTTGCATCTAGTAAAGATAAGTTGCACTTAGATCATTAAAAAAATTCCATGCGTCTTTACACATATAATTTGTTAAATGATCTGAATTCTTGGGTATCTTGGGGGTACATGTAAGTCCCTCTCATTTTCAACTTTTAAATTGAACTCCCAAATTTATTCGCATTTATTTGAATTAATTTTTTTTAACAGTTCTTTCTAACGGAAGCAATCTCCTTAGGGCTTGTTTGGTTTGATGGAAGGGAATGGAAGGGCGGGCTAGATTTTAATATTACCTTGTTTGGTTTGATTGGAAGGAAAGGGAGGGAAACTATTTTTAATGATCATTTGTTTGGTTCAAGGAGGGAAGGGAGAGATGATAATGATTAATTTACCATTTTATCCTTATATGTTAGTTCATAATTGTTTATTATTTAAATTAACTTACACCTTGATTCAAATTGCAGAGTTTATTAAAAGTCATTTTGTGCTTGTTAAAATGTGTATAAAAATTGATATAATGATATTTTAAATTCTTATTCAATTTAATAATATATTTTTTAAAAAAAACAAATTAACAAATTATATTTATTTTTCACTTCACAAATCACCACAAATCACCATCAACCACCATCTTCTTCTGCCTGGCCACCCTCACTATCCTCCTCATCCCTCCATACACGCTTCAAAAGCGACAAAGCACACACACAAAAAAAAAAAAAAATTATGCACAAAAAAAAATCTTTTATCTTGAATGTTATATACGTGTGTGTCATTAACTTGTGTAGATTAGGATAAAGGGCCTGGCTCCACATTTTGAAGCATTTACACATACAAAAATTAATGCGAAAAAAAAACATGTTATAAAACAAATGGCAAGAAATTGGTGCTTGGGGATGTTAAGCACGTTTCCTACGTGAAGGAGAGTAACGTTGCTGGAAGATGAGAACAAGAAAGGAGTGTTGAATCTGGGTTATATTGAAGAAACTTGCTTGGTGTGTTCGAAAGGAATTAGCGCCTTATGGTGAAGACTGGAGCTGTACGTACGACAATTGAGGATTTTATAATGACAGATTAGTAAAGAATTAAAGACTTGATTTGGGCAAATTAGTAAAGAAATTTAGCTCCCCTCCAAAACCCCCCAATTTGGAGGGGACCAAAATGAGGGGATGGAAGGGAAGAGAAGGGTTAGTTTTTGCTCCCCTCCCTTCAACAATTTTCAATCAAACAAGGGGAGGGATTCATTTAACCTCCCCTTCCATTCCATCCCCTCCCCTCCCCTCAAACCAAACAAACCCTTAGCATCTTTTTTTAGTATAAGCAAATATAAAGTATTGATTACAATAAAGAAGCTTTTATCTTTTTATGAAAGTGAATCTCCTCATTATTTTCCATGCCATTTTAAAAAGGAAAAATCACAACCAGATCCCTGACAATAATCAAATTACATAGAAGTCCCAAATGATCTGAGTGATATTAAATGGTTTGTCATTGATAACATAATAGTTGTCAATACTAGCTCATTGAGTTATTAATGAAAGAGATGTATTGACAACTCAAGGAACTGTTATTGACAACTATTGAGTTGTGTATTAACAACTCAAGGAGCTTGTGTATTGACTATTATTGGGTTTTGATAACTGTTGAGTTGTGCATTGACAACTGAAGGAGCTAGTAAATGACAAGTCATTTAATATCACCCAGGTCCCTTGGAACTTCAATGTAATTTGATGATTGTTTGGGACCTGGTTGTGATTCATAGAAGTCCCAAAGGATCTGAATGATATTAAATGGTTTGTCATTGATAACGCAATAGTTGTCAATACTAGCTCATTGAGTTGTTAATGAAAGCGATGTATTGAAAACTCAAGGAACTGCTATTGACAACTATTGAGTTGTGTATTAATAACTCAATGAGCTGGTGTATTGACAATTATTGGGTTTTGACAACTGTTGAGTTGTGCATTGACAACTGAAGGAGCTAGTAAATGACAAGTCATTTAATATCACCCAGATCCCTTGGAACTTCAATGTAATTTGATGATTGTTTGGGACCTGGTTGTGATTCATAGAAGTCCCAAAGGATCTTAATGATATTAAATGGTTTGTCATTGATAAAGCAATAGTTGTCAATACTAGCTCGTTGAGTTGTTAATGAAAGAGATGTTTTGACAACTAAAGGAACTGCTATAGACAACTATTGAGTTATGTATTAACAACTTAATGAGCTTGTGTATTGACAATTATTGGGTTTTGACAACTGTTGAGTTGTGCATTGACAACTGAAGGAGCTAGTAAATGACATGTCATTTAATATCACCCAGGTCCTGTAACATCCTAAAAATTTAATAGGGGATTAGTAAGCTAATTAGGAATTGATTATCGAAAAATGATGGATTATGATGATATTTTAAGGATTTTGAGGTATTTTTCAGGATTTTAAAGGCCTAATTTTTCCCTTATTTGGAGGATAATAATTTTTGGGGAAATTATTTTTAGGCTCAAAAGAGATTATTGTGGGAGTAAATAAATAAAAGATATTATCGGGAAAATTTTGAGAGTAAAAAGAAAATTTTTGGTTCAAAAGAAATATCTTATTTGAGGATTTTAGGACCGAGTAGTGTATTATTCCCAGTCTTTTTACTATTGAATCCGTGACTCCTCCGTTCCTCGCCCGTGAATTTCAAACTTCACTATGCATCAATTATTATTTCCACAACCAATCACATTCAACTACTATTTATATATATTATATTATATTATTAATATATTATTATATTATTATATTTTTATATTATTATTATTACTATTGAGTTACTATTCATTACTATTGAGTTACTGTGCATCAATTATATAAACACACACGCACACCTTCAATCACTCGTCCCTCGTCCCTCGTCCGTCTCTCTCTCTCTCTCTATATATTGCTCTCTCTTTTATTTACTTATCGGAGTCCGTCGGCTTAGGAATAGTAAGTTTTTCGGCCAACTAAGCACATTTTTCGAACCCCGTAAGTCTCCTCTACATCCCTATGTCTTTAGTTTTTCGTTTTGCTATACTTGAAAAATTAGGCTTTGTCTAAATTGATATTTTTGGGAGTCCTAAAATTTATAAATTGAAGCTTGGACCTTGAATATAAGTTCCTTTTTATATATTTTTCATTATTGGAGGTTTTTCTAATTATTGGGAATTTTTGGGATTTGTAGATATTTTAGAAATTAGGACTTTTGATGATCTGAGGTACTAATGGTTAAATTGATAATTTTTAGATGTTTATTAAGGTATATGAGGAGATTTAACTGATGGATTCGACTGAAGTTTGGACCCAAGAAAATATTGATGGATAAAGTTTGGAATTAGTGGGATTTTATGTAGGTAATTCTGTAATTCCGGATGTTGGATATGAGTTTATGGATTTATGAGATTAGTTTATAATCAACAAAAATAATATTTAATTAATAATATTTATCATTTAGTAATATTTTTATCCGAAATAAAAAAATAAATGTATGTATATATTTAGGGGTAGTTTAAGGTAAAATTGTGTTAGAATACTTTTAGGTAGTGTTGAGCAATATATTAATAGATATTTATATTGATATTGTAGAGTCTCATTAAGAATTACGGAGTGACTTTGTGTGATTATCTGTGAGCTAAGGAGCAACAGGTAACTCTGAAAATTTCTTTCGTATGCTTGTGAATTATGTGTGGTTTTATTTTAATTAATTATCACACAATAATAAGTTTATCACTTTTCAAGCATGCTTGCTTATTGTCTATTTGCTATGAAAAATAAATTACGCTTGTTTTATTTTAAGCATGCTTGAGTATGTTGAGTATATTTGGGCTGAAAATTATTTATAAATTATTTATGGTGTAATGATGATTGCATTTGCATCCATGAGGGGTTAAGATTTGAAGAGGAGATATATGATATCCGTACTACCACGTGGTAAGCCATCACTCGGTGCACAGTGGATGACACTTGTCAGGGCCCCTCCTTCCATGTTTTCCTTTGGCCGGGATTGCATTGGAGTTGTGGGACATGTGACACCTCCTTAGTGTGATTCTTTAAGGAGGGGAGCCATAGTCCGGACTTGAACTCTGTATCTTTGGCCGGATACATCTTAAGTACTGGTGAGCTTGAAATAATTCAGTTGTATGAATTAGTTCTCTATCGGACAATGTGTGTTAGCCTATGGCTCCAGTCAGCGGGATAAGGATGGACGGTGATATAAGGAGTTGCATATTGCATATTATAAATATTTATTTATGGGTACAACTCGTTGAGAATTTAAATGAAATGTTTTCCCTATGTTGAGTGTACCTAATATGTATTTGAAAGCCATGAGTTGTACGAAGAACTACATGTGTATAATTGGTTAAATTAGAATTATACGTGATTTGCTTGTGTATGTTAGGATTTTTCGGTAGTTACTGAGATGTCGATCTCATCCTATTATTAACAATTTTCCAGGTGAATGATCTAATAGGAAGCAAGGGAAGACACTTGAGGAGAGCTTCCTTAGAGGCTCTAGTGCTCATTGAGCACATTTTAGCCACTTTATATTAAATTGTCATGACGGTAGGATTATTTATAAAATTATGACGATTTTTAATGCTATAATAGCATTTTGGTCAAGTATTTGAATATTAATTTGGGTGGGGTGTTACAGGTCCCTTGGAACTTCAATGTAATTTGATGATTGTTTGGGACCTGGTTGTGATTAAATCCCTTATGAGGGACCTGGTTGTGATTTTCCCTTTTAAAAAGTGAAGTGATGTGTGTTTTTTTTTCTGACCATTGATTGAATGCTTCTGAATGATATTGAGAGAAATGTTATTAAGAGAAATCAATATACCTTGTAAATCTTGTAGTGACGGTGCATTTGATGATTCCGTTACCGTTAAATGATTGGCGTTATCATATGGCTCAGTGTTCTCCCTAAATGGCTAAATCCGGTTACTGTGACAATAAAGAATTAAAAAAAAACCGCACCATTAAACAATTGGTGTTAAAGGCAATGAATGAAACGCTCAGACTTCTCCTTGATTCCGTTACAATGCCAATAAAGAATGGGGAAAAAACTGCTCCAATGTCATTGCCTTTGTTTTATTACTTTATGATAGTTTATGTTGAGGCAGCTTGCAATCATGTGAGTGGGTTAATGTGAATTTTCGATGAAGAATTAAAATTAATAATTAGGATATGCAATCAAGCCAGTCATAATGATTATGCTTTAACCTCTTCTAATTCCTCTGGCCATTTTCTTTTTGCCTTTTGAACGTTCCAGCCATGCCTTTTCCAATTCTTCTTGCAAGCAAATGCTTCCCCTTCATAATGATGGGATCCATTCCCTTCTCTTGGCTTCTTCCTTCATAGTGTATGTTGGTTATAAATATTTGTGCATGTAAAAGCTATCCAGTGCCCTTCCCGCAGCTTCTTCCTTGCTAATTTTTTTATTCTCAAGCTCCATTCTTGATTCTTCATTTGAAGTAAAAATGTCTAACACTTGTCATGATATGATTGGGGATGTCAATGATGAAAAAGATACGTAGGTGATTGTTGCTTATGTGCTTAGAAAGTGGGTTGTTCGAAGAAAGGCCCCCGCATTTGATATGGAAGATATGCATGATTTTGATTGATGAAAATGTTTGTAGTTCTTTAGAGCAATCAATATTGTTGTGTTTCTTTGAAAAATTTTAATTACTTGGCAAACTAAGTTGTATTTCACCTCTCAGATATAATTTATTAATTATAGTTTAATTTTCCTTTTTCACTGTTCTAGGATCGAGGCATTTGTGATTCACAAGAATTTGATTGATCACTATACGTCCTTCCCGGAAGAGGGCAAAGTTTGCCGTTTTGCAAACTTCAAGGTCCTATCGAATTCATGAGATTATAAAGTCACCTCTAATCCATGGAAGTTATCACGTCATTCTTCTACCTTTTGCGAAGAGTCCAATGTGAAAGTCCCTATGAATGCTTTCAACTTTATATCTATTAAAGAATTTGCTGACCACACTACTTACAACGAAGATTTGATTGGCCTTTCAATTATATATTTTCTCTCATTTGGGAAAGATTCCATATGGATTGTTATTTTGGGATTAAAGTTGCAATAACAATTTTTCAATTTCAAATTTTTGTGTAGATGTTATTGGATTCTTACATGCTTTTTGGAATCTTCTTGACCAAAAAAGGGAATTAGATGTTGTGAAGCGACTAAATCTGACTATGACAGACAAAGAGTTGTCATCCATGTTACTCTATTATTGTGAGGTGAAATTCAGCTAATATTGCCCACCCCGTTTTTTGCAATTTAAATATAAATTGGGCACCTTTTAGAATTTTTTTTTTCAAATTCAAATATTACTAATGAACAAATGATTTCTCCGGAATTTATGACTAAAACCAAAATCTTGCAGTATAGTTTCTTAAATTGATTTGTTGTCATTAAGTGGAATGTAAGCAGTTTTGGAAGCTAAATAATTAGCTATTTTAGAGGTCAAATTTATGACATTAATATGCCTTCATGTCACATTTTGGAAAACGGTTTTCAATAGTTTAATGGCAAGCATTATTCCCTAACGCATACAAAGCCATTCATGATTCATATGTGGTTTTAAAAAGAATAATAAAAACTAATTCATTATTTCACATATTGCCTATTTATTGTTAATTTCCTATAATAGATCATCCACACCCAATCAAACAAAATTATAAGACTGTACATGACATCTATTTATTAAACGCAACGTTGTTGAAAAATCTTATTTCGTTTAAAAAAATATAAACTATAAAAAATAACAAACCACACGCTAATTTGAAAAAATATAAATATAAATACAAATATAAATTCAAAAAAAAAAACCAAACCATTGGCCAAACTTCCCCAACTCTACATTCTAAATAACTACTTCATAACTTTTAAATAATTTAAAATAAATTTAAATAAAGAGTTATTATTGCCCATTTATTGTTAATTTCCTATAATAGAACAACATTTTAAATTTATAAATGAGCAGCATTTTTTTTGGGAGGTAATCTTGATCTTAATTATAGGGCCTCTTTTAAATTATCCCAAATTATCCCTTCAATTCTATATTTGAAACACCTCATCATATCCTTAAATAATACATTATTATTTTAGATTTAGATTGTAAGTTTTCCCAACAAAAAACGGATCACAGGATGCATAACGCTAATAATTAAAAAAACATGAATCTCTCCCTACAATTCAGCAAACAAATAGATAAACTAAAAACTTAAAAAAGCATAAATCTTTTTTCCTCTTCAAAAATATTTTGTACTGTAATATCACTTATAATAATTAATAGTGTCATTAAAAACCTATCGTAATTGAAAAAAATTATTTTAAAATAAAACTTTTTATCTAAATAATTCATGATCATTATCACCCGGAAAACATCAATATTTTTGCCACATTAATAATAATGATAAAAATTTCTTAATCGTCATTTATCTTTTATCTTTTAGTCTCATAGTACCTACAGTCACGTTGTTGAGGAATCCCTAAAGAAAAACAATATACAAAATTTAGTTGGTTAATAAATACCCTCAAATCTTCAAATGCTATTAAGAATATTTGGGAAAATCTATTTATTTTCTTTTTGCCAATCAATCCCATATTTTTTACACTCCAACGGTTATTCTTATTAATCCCCCCTAATTATTTGTTATAATCAATGCTGTAGCCTATCATTCCATGTTTAACGGCATCAAGTTTTTCATACTGTATGAGTGGATGACTTAATATTGCCTATTTACCTTCTGTCTTCACTATTAAATTATAGTAATTAAACTATAATAATAGAATAAAACTGACAGAAAGATCAAACAAATTCCTCTCTCAAACATCTCCTATAAACATCTATAAAATGATTTTATATATAAATATGAATAAAACAAATTCGCATGCACTCACAAATGGAGCTATATCAATGTACATCATTCTTGAATATCAAAGATCGCCACAATGATTGGTCAATATACATCAAGGTACTTGGAACCTCCATTAACTTCCATAAATCTTCAGACAATACAGTCATCACGTACAGTTGTATTCTCTGAGACAACAAGGTATGAAATCATATATTTATTCAATTCAAACTCATACAATTCTCTCTAAATATATATTTCCCCAAATATCACTACAAATCACTTCATTGTCCTATATAATATCGCAACTTTAATAGGGAAACATCGTGTACAAAAAGATTTAGTCTGCCATTTCAATGGAATACTTAAGCATAGAGCTTGCTACATCTTACGACGTTTTAAAGTCGCAATGGGACCCAATTTGCTAAATGAAAGGCTCAAGGTTATATTGGAATAGGATACAATCTTCCAACCAATGAAAGCTAACACCATACAAGAACCAAAGATTCGTTTCATCCAATTATATGAATTTTTACATGAGAAAAAGGATGAAAGTTGTCAGTAAGTAAATTGCATCAAAGAAAATAAATCTTCCTTACAAATAGAAGAGCGCGCGCGCGCACACACACACACATCCTCTAATTTATAACTCAATATCTTTTTCACAACCATGAGCAGATATTTATGGTCAGATGGTTGATATTGGGGAAATTAAACATGTGCATGTGGAAGGCCAAATGATTGCGCAATTCAGATTTCACATAGCAGATGACATGTGTGAATTCTCTTCAACCACAAACAAAATACACAAAAAAACTAAACATTCTCACAATATTGCTTACAACAGGAATAATTTTAGTTTTGCTTTAATAGAGTTAATTTACTTCTATCAAAGTTCTAACAATGTATAAAACACAGGGTACACTTATTCCACAAATTATGAGAACCACACAAAGATTCATTTTAACTATGTAGACAAAGGGATATAACTACTCAAAAGAAACATCAAACGTTATGGACCCCACACGATGTTGGAATAAATGTCCTCGAAGAAAAATAAGACTCAACAACCACATCCATCTTCCCTTTATCTTTTGATAAAAAAATCTGCACACTTTTTGTCTATCACCCTATATATTCAATAAAATATTTTCTTTCGGTAGAGCTGTATATTCTGTCATCATATATTTATCAAATGCAATGGTTATCATGTGTACTATCATTTAACGAATGTTCATTTCATCTATAGCATCATAAAAAACATAATTATAATAAATTTAAATTTCCAAAATATTTTGCATGATTTAATTATCTTCAGTTGTATACATACAAGTAATTGTTTTTTCTATCAAGAGTACAAGTAATTGTTGAATTTCTTAAAATAAAAAATAACAACAGACAAATAAGCAAGGAATAAAAAATCGGACCGGATAGTGAACCGGTCGAGGTGGAGGGTCAAGGGTCAGTGGGTCAGACCGAAGGTCAACCCGTAGGTTAGACCGGGGCTAATAAAAATATATATTCCATATTGCAAGCATTTTGAATGGGTCCATGTAACTGATCCCATAATTGTGGATCATTTTTGTATGTGTGTTAGTGCTGAATAGTTGTAATCAGTTATATGTACAGTATCTTTATAAATAAATCAAAACAATATGATGCAAATATTAAGCTATCATAATTAAAATTTCTAGATCCCATCATAATTACAATATGATGAGTCTGTGATTGTGAGACACTATAAATGAAGTTCAGAACAGCAAAAATGGAAGCAAAATGACATCAGTTTATAAGAAAAATATTTTTTTATAAGTAAGCCGGGTTGAGCCGGTTCAGGCCGGGTTGAGCCGGTTCGCTACGGGTTGGACGGTTCACGGTCTGCACTACTTCTCCTAATAACTCGGACCGGTCACCGGTTCACGGGTCAACCCGCCGGTCCGGTCCGGTTTTTAATACACTGCAAATACGAAGTAAAATTTAGAAGGATCAACATGAGCTATGTAATAAGATAGAAAAACATAGAATAAGCAATACAATACGTGCAGCGCACGGGGGAATGCTTCTGAATGATATTGAGAGAAATGTTATTAAGAGAAATTCAATCCCAAAAATGTTGGTCACTTTTACTCATTCAATCAAAATCTATTTCTGAAGTTTAACCAAAGAAAGACTGTTTTTGAAATTTAATTAGTTTCATAGTTTGATAACGGATGGATATGAATTTAATCGCTACAAATTTTTGCGATTAATATTTGATGAAACCTGACGATGATATTTTTTTTCTCAATATATGATATGGTATATTCCTTTTTTTTTTCCCAGTAACATAGGATCTATTTGGTGAAATAATGAGTTTACTCTTAAATGTATAACCCCTTCCTAATTGTTTTCAATTTCCTCTCAAATTATCTCTATTGATGTTCCTTAATACTCCCTCCGATCCTAAATATAAGATCACTTTGACTTTTTTGTGGAAGTTAAGGAAGCAAATTAAACCATTAAATAATATATGTCACATGAAATTAGATTATAAGTTGGTTTATAAGTAGACTAAATTAGTTTTAAGGAAAAAAGATTTTTTTGGGATTGAAGCTACTTTTTTTTAAATTGAAAAAAAAGTAAAAAAAAGTCAAAGTGATCTTATAATTAGGACCGGAGGGAGTAATAAACAAGAAAGAAAAGGATGTTCAAATTAAAGGCATATAGTTTTGATACTTCAGTAATATCATACGATTTTAAATAACTTAACTAATATATTTAATATAATCAAATTAGATAAATAACTCTTAACTTTATTTCTTTAAAAAAGTACATTCATTTAAATGCGCGCTGGATGGGTTTTTTTTTTTTTTTTTTGTTGTCAATATGGTTCAGTAAAACGAAAGAGGAAAAGGATAAATTCATGCTACTCTGAAATCCCTAAAATGGCTTTGACGATTACGACGGCTTTCTTCTGAGAAATTCTTTCGAGCTGAGCATCATGAAGCGAATGAGAAGGAATAGGAAGGTTTTCTATCTTCCTGAAGAAATCATCAGAAACATTCTCAAACGACTTCCGGTAAAGTCCCTGCTCCGATTTCAATGTGTTTGTAAAACTTGGAAAAATATCATCAAAAACCCATCTTTCATCGCTGACCACCTTCATCAGTATAGTAATCAACACCCTTCTCTTTTTTTTGAATGTTATCGAAAATCTTCGCTATGTTTCTGTCATTTGATAGATGGCAGTTTGAAATTTCGTGAGATTCATTTGATCGATTCCTTAAAGGGTGCTAGCATAGTTGGTTCCTGCAATGGCCTGCTTTGTGTTGAAAATAATCGAAATGAAAAACCTCGTCCTTTGATATCATTATGGAATCCTATGACTTCAGCAGTAAGGCATGTTCCTGAAAGCAGAACTGATTACTGTTTTGATGAATGCGTGACAGGATTTGGGTTCAGTCCAATTGTTAATGATTACTTGATAGTAAGAATTTATTTTGCTGAGCTTTGTGAAGGTATTAACGGGGTTGAAGTGTTTTCGTTAAGAAGAGGGTCATGGGAGGGAATAGATATAGCAAACATGAGAGTGAGACCTACTTCTGAAACTGTCACGGTTAATGGATTCATATATTGGTCTGGGTATAAGTATGTAGAGGAGGGTGAAGATAATGATGAGTTTGATGGGTATGAAGATGAAGGGGAGGATGGTATAAAAGTGATAGTTTCATTTGACATAGCAAATCGAGTATTTACAATGATACCCATGCCTGATTTAGCAGTTAATGGAGATGCAGTGCTTGCTGTTTATAAGAACAAACTTGCCATACTTTCTGACATTTGGGAAAGCAGCGCACCTGACTTGGTTGATTTGTGGGTGATAGATGAGGGTACATGTGAATCTGGGGATACATGGAGGCGGATTAAAAGATATAATACTTGCTACATGTATGATTCAAAAGCTATTTGGGGAAATGAAATTGTTTCCAGAGTGGATAAAAAAGCTTGTCTTTTGAATCTCACTACTAATAAATTAAAGAGGTTTGTAATTCCCAATTGTGGTTCTATTTGTGGAATTTACAATTATGTGGAAAGCCTTGTTTCAGTTGGCGACAACTACATCGAAGAATCTTGATCCCAAATCGCACTTATCACATTCCATATTTGTATTGTGGAAGTATTATGGTGGAATGCAGTCTCTAATGTAAAGATCATTCTGTATCTGTGTTATGTGATTAAATTTAGAGTTATTTAGAATGATGTATGCATATATTTTGATGGCAGATGTGGCTATTATTTGGGACTATGTCAATGTAATGTTCTTTTAGGTGAAAAATATATGCCTGGTATGTTATATTGTATGAGATCGAGAGACCAGAAAAGTAATTGAATGCTATTTTCCCTTGCAGTTGCTTTAAATTAAATTCTTTCCTTGCAATTTTATTTTTTTTTCTTTGATCCTTCCATATTCATCTTTTGCATCACTTCCATTAGTGGTGGAGTTATTCAGTTATGGTTTTGGTTTCTTGCATGATATTGTTAGTGTAAGAATCCTTGAAATCGATTAATGTAGTTCTTCTATTTGTTTACCCTGCATTTTTTTTTTTTTTTTTTTTTTTGCTTCCTTCAATTTTGGATTAATGAATGCATTTTCTTTCTTGCATAACTTTTTGATATTTTAAACTTGTACATTTTTTAGAAGTAGAACCTTCCATTGGGCATGGTTAACTTAATCTCTTATACTCCCTCCGATCCTAATTATAAGATCAAGTTAATATTATAATTAGGACTAGAGTGAGTATTCATATATGTCTGCACGCCCACACCCCACAAAACTTGTGGATTAGGTTGGAAATATTTGAAATTTAGTTATTTTGTTGTGGAGTTGTGTGAATGCATATCTGTCCCTATTAGCGTGTTAATGGAAGGGTTATACAGCTTACTACTGGCTGGCATATATGTGACAGGGGCCCTAGACTGATGCATGTTTTGACTCTGACTAATGAATATACATTCAGACGGCACCTCCCTTCTCTCATTGTACATCTCTTCTCTACAATTCCATTGACTGATTAGTTTGGATGTCTTTGATTTATTAAAACTGCTTTTAGTCTTTCATGGAAGATTTTCATTAGACCCTTCTACCATACCAAGTTGTTTTAGTTTTCTTTAAAGATACACACATAAATATGGTGCTATGTGGTCTTTGTTTGATATCATTTGGTGTGAGGAATGAATTAAATTGATTTGTGTGCAAGCAGTTATCCACCTTACTTGGAGTTGGTGTGTGCTTTTTGTACCGTTGGTGAATTAAAATCAATATTTGTTTTGAGTTTCCTGTTTAGACTTGACCATACGATGGCTCAGTTATCTCATGCTCTTATCAGTCAATTATGCTCAGAATCCTGTATCGTGGTGAGATTAAAATTTATTAACTCATTGGTTTACTCTCGAAAATGTTAATTATTTGATGAAAATATGGGAAACTTTTCAGCAGATCTAGCGTGATTCATTGAATTTAAAATTTTACTGGGAAAGTCTTATAAGTCAAATATTGCAAAGTATCCATCTTTGATAAAAAGAAAAAGAAAGTATCCATCTAATTTGGGAAAGGAAAATGTTGATATGTGAGTTATTGATTTATTTATTTTTGTTGAAGTAGACGAGGCACTTCCTCCGTTCCTCTCAATTTTTTTTTTTGGGGGGGGGGGGGGGGGGGGGATAAAACAAACTTGACTAAAATAAAAAAAACTTGCGTTTTTTTCTTGAAATTGAGAAAATGTGAGTTATTTTTTATCTTTTGAATATATCTAACTTAAATTTTTTTTATGTATTTAGTAATTTTTTCCAATGATACATTATCTTTTTTAATTTTAAATTTAATATGTCGCTTAATAGTTATCAAATTATGCAAAAATAATAGATATTTTATAAAACTTATACCCTTTTCAGCTATTTCAAATATAAAAAAATTAATTCTATCATTCAAATAAGATTTAGTTTATCAAACTAAACCTTTTTTTTTTATAAAAACCTGTCAGATAAAACTGAATAAAATTTCAGAAGTGGTTTTTTACTTAAAATTTATGTTTGAAATTTGACGAGTTTTTATAATTCAAGAAATCGCCTTAATTTTTTGTCACAAATATTGTAATGATATGAAACAGTAAATTGAAAAAAAAAATGTCATTACTTAATAAAAATATTAGATATAGACAAACTATTGGTTGATGTGTGAGCAAAAACCGGACCAAATCGAAAACCAAACCGGACCAAATGCTTATCGGTTTTTCGGTTTCATGGGATTCCTTTAATTGATTTGATTGTAGCGAGGAGGATTTGTGTACAGTTAGAAAATCTCCTCCTTTCATCTTTTTTTTGGTTGAATTTTGTATGGGCCCAAGTCTGCAACAAAAAACCCAAAAACCGAAAAACCATTAAACTGAACCGAAAACAATTCGGTTTTTTCGGTTTCAGTTTTTGGTTTCCGTTTCGGTTTTGTCTTCTCCCCATTTTCGGTTTTCAGTTTTAGGTTCGGTTTTGAACCGAAAAACCGTTTGCTCACTCCTAGGTATATGACATAACACTAGTTAAATAAGACTCATCATTATGAGTTGATAAAATCAGTTATTTTTAAACTGTTAAAATTACCATATTATAAAACAAACTTGACTAAAATAAAAACACTTGCGTTTTTTTCTTGAAATTGAGAAAATGTATGAGTTATTTTTTATCTTTTGAATATATCTAAATTAAATGTTTTTTAAGTATTTAGTAATTTTTTTTCCAATGATACATTATCTTTTTAAATTTTACATTTTTAAATTTAATATGTCGCTTAATAGTTATCAAATTGTGCAAAAATAATAGATTTTTATAAAACTTATACCCTTTTCAGCTATTTCAAATCTAAACAATTTAATTCTATCATTCAAATAAGATTCAGTTTACCAAACTAAACTTTTTTTTATAATTGAAATTTGGCAAGTTTTATAATTCAAGAAAGGGTTAAGGGTAAAAAATACACATGTGATTTTGTCAAAAGTTCATCCAGCACCAAATTTTTTTTTGTGGACCAAAAATACACATGAACTTTTAAATTGGATAAAAAATACACATTTATAGTTATATTTCAAAGGGAAGCGCTTGGTACTGGACGAACCTTTTTACAAAATCACAAGAATATCCACATGCTTTACAGAAAATTTTAAATCACTTAGCCAAACTCCTCCAACTAATTACTTAATATGGTAATTTTAACAGTTTAAAAATAAATAATTTTATCAACTCATAATTATTAGTCTTATTTAACTAGTGCTATGTCATATGCCACATCAACCAATAGTTTGTCTATATCTAATATTTTTATTAGATGCTAATGATAAGGACTAAAGAAAATATAATATTTTTAGAAATAGAGACTAGAAGAGTGAGAATAGGAGAGTAATGCCGAATAATTCTTGTTATTTTTTTTTGGAAAAAAAGGTAAATAAACACCATTCGAATTTCAAAAACCTAGAAATGTACCTCTAATATGAGAAATTACATAAGTGGGATAGTTTTCAATTTGGAATAAGTAAATTTGGGTCATCAACCACTTCAGTAACGATATTAACTACAAGAGTAAAAGCATTAATTACTTAATACAATCAAAACTTAACATCAATTTCGTTCATAAATGGAAAACGTTGTTAATGGTATTGACCACTCCAGTAAGGGTATTAACCACTCTAATAAGGGCATTAACCAAATTTACTTAGCCCAAATTGGGAATAATCCTTCTTACGTTCTTTTTTATACTGGAGGTATTTTTTTTTGGGCTTTTAAAATTTGATGGATATTTATTTGTATTTTTTCCTTTTTTTTTTTTTTTGAAAAGTATCAAGTACATTGTGAATGCCCAAACTTAAACTTATGAACACAACCTCACACTGTCAATAAACTATATCAATATTTCCATATTTGATTATAATAGGAGATAATTGTGGGATATTTATGATATGATGGGTGATAAGGGAGGTGATGGGGGAGATATGAGCATTCATATACGGCCATACCAATATCATATTCATGATACACTTTTGTTTTATTCCGTACAATGTGCCTCATAAAAATGTCAATTAGGAAGACCTATTGCGATAAAAAGGGAAAATTCCATAAAAATATTCATGAAAATGAAAAAAGATAAATTAGTCCCTTAAATTTGAGAAATCCTAAATTAGATCCTAGGAGTAACTTGGGGTTTTTATATATTTCTAAAAGACAAAAATGCTCTCAACAATTGAATTTGTGAATTGTTAACATTAACTTGAAATCCGTTATGATCAACTTGACAATTCCTATGTTAAAGTTGTAAAAGATTCATTAACATATGCATTATCAATTCCTAATGGTAAAAGTTGAAATTGTGAATTGTTAATATAAATTTGAAAATCATTAAGATTAAGTTGAAAATTCCTAGGTTAATGTTATGACCTCTTATACTATACCTTGTCAATTCCTAATGAAAAAATTAGAGTTGTCAATTGTTAACATAAATTTGAAAAATCATTATGATCAAGTTGAAAATTCCTGCGTTGAAGTTGTGAACACTTATACTAGGGATGAGAATAGGCCAGGCCTTGAAGTCTAGCATAGCCTATTTAGTAAATAGGGTATGCTCATATTAATGCCTATTGATTGCCCTATTTAAGTAAATAGACCAAGCATTTTTTCTTAAACCCTAGCCTACAAACCTAGCCTATTCAGTTTTATTTTAAGTTATTCTATCTATATAATATAAAAAGAATTAATTATATAAATTATTTATAACATAACCAACTAAACTTTAATCCTAAACTCCACATCTCATCGTTTATTCACAAAGTTCAACTCTTATATTAATTAGTAGTCATACACCTATTTTTATTTTTTTTCCTTATAGTTAGTTAAAATACAGTGCCAACTCACTTATTCTTTTCTAATCTGTATGATTTTTTAAAATATAATAATTTTTACAACTTGCAAGTTTCTTTCAGTGATGCCTAAATGAAATATCATAATTTCAATAAAAATAACTTCTCATTGTTTTCACGGCAAAAGTAAGAGAAAAATATCTATTTTTATGGCATAAATACTTTCTAAAAAATACATAGGTTTTTTAAATAGGTTTAAAGGCTAATATATGGAATCAGAGGTATAAGATTTTAAGTGTATTTAAAGGTCTACATTTTAAACGGGTTTCAGGCCATGTCAAGCCTTTTGAAAGCCCAGACCCAGGGAAAAAATGTATATATACAGGCCCAGACCCTGTCTGAAAAATACATGGGCTTTTTAAAGGGAGAATTGCAAATAAGTCCTAAGTAAGAAAATTAATTTCAGACAGGTCAATTAACAACTCCTTCATTTGTTAACCAAGACTATTGCAGTTGTTAATAGCTATCATTAACAAGTCCTTGGGACCTCTCTGGAATTAATTCTCTTGCTTGGGATTTATGTGCAATTGTCCCCTCTTTTTAAATAGGTTTAAAGGCTAATATATGGAATCAGAGGTATAAGATTTTAAGTGTATTTAAAGGTCTACATTTTAAAGAGGTTTCAGGCCATGTAAGGCCTTTTGAAAGCCCAGACCCAATGCAAAAAAATGTATATATATAGGCCCAGGTCCAAGTTTAGTCTTCACATTTTTGTTGCAGACCCAGACTTATTTAATTACAACCTATCTCAGCCTAGCCTATTTCCACCCCTATACTATACCATGTTAATTTCTAATGGAAAAAAAATTGGAATTGTAAATTATTAATATGAATTTGAAAATTAGTAAGACGTTATAAATTCCTGTGTTGAACTTGTGAATACTTATGATAATTATTGGGCATTTTTGTCTTTTCGTAAGATATAAAAATCCTGGATTCCTCTCTCGGTCAGATTTTAGATTTCTCAAATTTAAATAACTGATTTGTCCTTTTCTACTTTTAAGGGTGTTTTTGAGGGATTTACTCGGATAAAAACTCAAGGGAAGAAAAAATCTACATCATTGGTTAATACGCTATCCACTCCTATAGAAAACCTAGTGACATAAAATCATAGATATGGAGAAAATAGTACATGGCATATTGACTCCCCTTTAGATAACATGAGTTGTTAGTTGTTACCTTTGATGAACAAATTTGTTAAATTTAACGGCATTTTTTTTAAAAAAAAAAATCTCCCAAAACCTAAGCTATGTGTTTGGTTAAGGAGAAAATTTGGGGAGGAGACAAATAGGGGGGAAAATGGGAGAGAAAATAAAATTTTATCTGTTTACATTAAGAAAAAATTAGGATAATAAGATAAATGAAGAGGTTAAAAATCATGAGGGATCATTTTTTGGTCAAAGAGATAAAATGAATTTTTGACCAAAAAAAAAAAAGAGGAACTGCTAAAAAAAAAAAAGAATTATCCCCCTCCTTTTTCTCTCCCTCCCGTTTTCTGCTCCCTAAATTTCTCCCCAACCAAACATCTTGGCTAATGGTTTATGTATTTAAAAAAAAAAAAAAACCCTAATAGTTTCGTTGATTATAAGGGCATTCTCTTGAGAAACTGGTTCGAGCTGGAGCATCATGAAGCAGTTGAGAAGCAGCAGCGACGTGTTCCGTCTTCCTGAAGATATCATCAGAAACATCCTCAAACGACTTCCAGTAAAATCTCTAATTCAATTTCAATGTGTTTGTAAAGATTGGAACAATCTCTTCAAAACCCCATCTTTCATTGCTGATCACATTCAACATTCCAGTCATGAAAAGCCTTATCTCCTTTTAGTACGTAATAAATGTCTTATTCCTTTTCACTTGCATATGCTGGATTGCGAGATGCAAACCCGTGAATTTCTGAAAACACCTTCGGTCGATTACTTGTTGGGTTCCTGCAATGGCCTGCTTCTTGTTAAATACTCAAGAAGTTTTGATACTTCGATTTCATTGTGGAATCCTGCGACTACAGCAGTCAGACATATTCCTTTCACCATAGAGTGTTTTGGCTTTCATGATTGCCTGGTGGGATTTGGGTTCAGTCCAATTGTTAATGATTACAAGATAGTAAGAATTTTTTCTGTGTATCATCGAGACGTTAAGCGGGTGGAAGTGTTTTCCTTAAGTAGAGGGACATGGAAGGCAATTGACATGGGGGTCTTAAAAGGGATAAGAGTGCGTTTTTATGAAACTGTCACAGCTAGTGGAGCCATAGTTTGGATGGGAAAAATGGAAGACCGTGATGTCCTAGTTTCATTTGACATAGCAAAGGAAGTGTTTACATTCATACATATGCCTTTCAACGATGATGCGTATTTAAAGCTAGCGGTTTATAAGAACAAACTTGCCATACTTAATGATATTTGGGAAGATGGTGGTTTGACTGATTTGTGGGTGTTAGATGAGGGTTCTTGTACATCTGGAGGGACATGCGGATGGGCTAAAATATATACTAGCAAACCCTTTCCATTTAGTGTAGTTCCAGTGGCTATTTGGAGGAATGAAATTGTCTTTAGACTTTCTCCCACGGAGGAGAACAAAAGAGGAATACATGTTTTCTATCTGATGAATATCACTACTAATGAAGTAAAGAGTGTTCCTATTCCCAATGGTGACCCTATTTATGAGTTTCATGGTTATGTGGAAAGCCTTGCACCAGTCGGCCACAACTACACTGAAGAATCTTGATCCTGAATTCAAGTTTTTATTACATTGTTAAATAAATCACGTTGTTTAAGTACTTTTGGTGGAGTATGGAGTCTCTAATATTATTGATCATTCTATATCTATATAATGTGATGCTTTTTAGAGTTATCTAGAACGATGACTGCAAATATCTAAGAGCAGACGTGCCTGTTATTTGAGACTTGTCCTTTAATATGCCTGTCGTCTGAGAGGCCAAAAGAGTAACTAATGCTTTCCCCTCCCTCTGTTGCTTTAAATTAAAACATCTTTATTTGAATTTTCTTTGTTCACTCTGCTCCTTCCATATTCATATTCTGTAGCCATAATGATGGTGTTATCTAGTCATGGTTTTGGTTATCTTCCTTGATGATGTTGCTTGAAATATCCACTATTGATGGGAGTTTTCTGGTTATTGACTTTGCTGTTCTATTTGTTTAACTGCATTATATATTTTTGCTTTCTTCTATTTTGGACTAATGAATGCATTTTCGCTTTTGTTTTGGTTGAGCTCAAGTTTTTCCCCTTACATGATTAGAAGTGGAATCTTCCTTTGGAAGTGGAGTTCACTTCTTTAAGATGTCACAATTTGCTTTGAAATTTTGTTCAATTATTCATGTGTGCTCCCTAGTGTGTACCTGTGGATGGGATTATATTGGAAATTTTTTTAGATTTAGGTATTTGTGTGGACCTTTCCGTGCTATGTCATTGATTTATTGAACCTGCTTTATCTTTTGTGGATTAAGTTAATTAGACATTTCTACCATATCAAGTTGTTGCTATGTCATTGATTTATTGAACTACTTTATCTTTTGTGGATTAAGTTAATTAGACATTTCTACCATATCAAGTTGTTTAGTTTTCCTTTAAAAAGGGAGATGTGTGTATATGTGTGTGTGTGTGTTTTATAATTGCTAGTGTTCTGATGATCTGGTACGTGTCCATATCATTTAAGCGTGGGGACAAAATTAAGTAAAGCAAAGAGCTTGTTGCCATTTTGTTTCACGTGGAAATGAAAGAAAAATATCTTAAATTATAGATAGGAGATTTTAACTAGTTGAATAATAATTTTAACAACGATAAATGATCTATCTGGGATGTTGAAATTTAGAAGGAACTTTTTTGTCCTTTCTCCTTATTTCATTTGAGGTTTAGGGGACAAACAAAATTCGTTAATTTTTGTTGTATATGAAATATTTATTTAAGGATATGAATTCTTAAGTAGATGTTAAGGGTTTCATGGTTGTTTTTATAGGTATAAATATCCCCCTATATGAGACAATACCGGTTGAGGCACTAAATGTTTGAGTTTTGGTTTTTGACCTTGACAAAATGTAGTTTAATTGTTATTAATTCATCTAATTTGAGGTTTAACATGAACATGTGGGAGTACATTATTATCTTATATTCCTACCATCTTATATAAAAATTGTTACTCCCACAATACCTAGTTAGTTTTTTTTTTTTGGAGAAATGAAGGAAGTAAAACAAGTTTGTTAATTATAACATATGTGATATTGTATTAGATTATCTATTATTTTTTTTGGTCAAAAGATTCTCTATTAGTTGATAAGTCAAATAAACTAATTTGAAGAACAAATTCAAGTAAATCAATTTATAAGTAACTTATTTAGATTTTTTAGGATTTTTCAATAAAAAATTAATTACATCTTATATGTAGTACCATGTACTGAACTTAACATGGAATGATTTTGGCTTAAATGGATTAAAAATGGGAAAGTTCGGTCAGCTTTCTTATCAGATTAATATTTTTAGAAGTAGCTTTCTTATCAGATTAATATTTTTAAAAGTCAAACTCCATCAACCAAAAAAGTGAAATAATCATTTCTAGCAACTTATAAGCACACGTACTAGAGCCTTAGGCTTTTATATAACAAGGTCACTTTTCTATGACTATGATAATCAGATAACAATCACTTTTCATACTAAAGTTCTTTGTAAACTACAAAATGAAGATGTATTTTTCTCAAGTATTTTTTAATATGAATATCATATATCTATCTATCTATTATCTATATAAAAGTAGTTGTCTCACTAGCACGTATGCAAGCACGTGACACTCCTTTTCACAATTATCTCTATTTATTTATTTTTTGGATTAATACAATTTTTAGTCCTTGAACTTTAACTTAATTTTGGTTTTAGTCCTTGAACTTAAAATCGGTGGTTTTGGTTCTTGAACTTTAGATCAATTTTGGTCTTGGTCCACTAAACTTTAAAAATCGATGGTTTTGGTCCCTGAACTTTCGGCCAATTTTGGTCTTGGTCCCTAAACTTAAAAAAATTTAAAAATTAGGGACCACTGGTTTGTAAATGGCACAAAGTTGAAGAACTAAAACTACAAATGCAAAGTTCATGGACCAAGACTAAAATTGACCGAAAGTTCAAGGACCAATACCACCGATTTTGAAGTTTAGGGACCAAAACCAAAATTAAGTGAAAATTCAAGGACCAAAAGTCGTATTAACCCTTTATTTTTCTTATTTATCCATATTTTTTTCTATATGTAGAATAGCAAAACTAATTGGGAAAATTCTATAAAAAGTCTGTCGAAATATGTAAATGACAGTTGGATGCAGTGAATTTCAAAAATGGAAAAAGCATGCCACTAACCTAACTGTCCTTTGCAAATTTAAAGGAAATGACAAAATTGCCCCTTGACAAAATTTATTACTTTTTAAAGTTGGTAATCTGTTATCAAAAGTTGGTAAACTGTTATACGAATTCAGTAATCCATTATACAATTCTGTTAAAAACAAAAAAGAAGTTGGTAAAGTTATGATGTTGGTAAATAGATAGATACATGTTGGTAATCTGTTATCAAAAATTGGTAATCCGTTATACGACTTTGCTAATCTATTATATAAATTCTGGTAACAAACAAAAAAGAAGTTGGTAAAGTTATAATATTGGTAAATGGATAGAAACATGTTGGTGATCAGTTTTACAAATTTGTCAAGGGGCATTTTTGTCATTTCCTTTGAATTTATAAAGAACAATTAGGTCAGTGACATGTTTCTGTCCGTTTTGAAATTTACTACATGCAATTGTACTTTATATATTTTGACAGTCTTTTTTCTGGAATTTTTCCAAATTAATTTTTCTCCTCCTACTTCTTAACAAAATTAATAGCCTCCTTCAATTAGGATAGTTAATGTAAATTAGTTGGTATGACATGATTTCCCCAAAACACCCCAATCATATTCCTTAACTCCCCCTCTCCCTCTTATTTGATTATTGTTGAGAGGCATTAATGATGCTAGTTTTGGAAAAATGGACAAAAGTTAGAAATATGTTCTATATTTAGGACAAAGACTATATCCCCTAATAGGTCATATATTTACGACCGGAAGAAGTCTGAAATGGTCTCAAATTTGGGTAGTATTTGTATTAATTGTAAATAGAGCATTATTTCAAATAAGTGAATCCATATATTTTAAATAAATTATATATAATTTTTTATTTTAAATTGAAAAATTGAATTTCTAAAGATAGTGTAACTTGCTTAATATAATAAATTGAATTATATGCACAATTATTAATGTATATTTTAGTATTTAATTTTCACTCATTTATGGTGTCTTTTATAATTAGTATCATTTTGTTTCGTATACCCTAATTGGGATTCAAATCAGACTATGTTTTGGTGGGGAAAATTAGACTTATGTTGAATGAGAAAATTTTTTAATTTTATTTTCTTATAGATTTTCCCTCAAAATATTTCCATTTTATTAAAATTGTATTACTATTATTGCCTGTTTGGAAATGTTATTAAAATTTAGGTTTAAGCCCAAAGTTAGGTTTCAAAATTAGAGTGGAGAAATCCCTTCAACTTTTTTAGAATAGTTTTTAGCTATCAAAATATAGGTTTTGATTAAGCCACCCAAACCAAACATTCTAGAAAGAGTCTGTTTTGATTAACTTTTAGAGAATAGTTTTTGAAAATAAAGCTGTAAAAGTGCTTTTAGAGAATAAATTTTTTGAGAAAATAGCTTTTGATGAAATAAGAGTGTCTGGATGATTGTTTTGAAAATGAATTTTTTATGTGTAAATTACTAAAAAGGACATGAGTCTAATGTGTTGAAAATGAGAGAGGGTAATGGTGTTTTTTATTGATTATTATGACATGTATAATGATACCATTTTTCTACCCCTTGGCACAGAAGTACTAAATTTTAGTTTTTCCACAAACCTTGGTTTTGATCTGTGTGCTTTTCCCCTTTTTTTTCTAGTCTTTGACTCATTTTTCTTCAAATATATTTTTAGCCCATAAAAGTGTGTTTTTATTGCCAAACAGGCACTTATTCTTTGTTGAGACCCTATTATGTGTGATAGAAAAATGAAAATGATGATAATCCTCATTTATAAAGTATGGGTGATCATATTCCTAATCAAATATCTAATTCAAAAGCCTAAATATTTCATCCAGATTAAATCTTAATGTCTCATTATTTTATTTCTATGTTGAATAATATTATTCTATATGTATATATATAGTAAAGAAACATGACACTCCCTTTGTCCTTCGTTCCTTAATATAAGGCTTATTTGGGGAATAAAGGTATATGGTTAATTATTTTAGTAGTATTATGCCATTCTTACTGTCATAACTAACATCATTAATATAATTAAATTAGATAAATAAATCTTATATTAAAGATCAAAGGGAGTTGTTTTTCACATATGGTAAAGATAGAGCGTAATTTGATTAAAATAATGATAGAGCGTAACCACTTGATCAAGAGCCCACCTTGCCTAGCTCGCCTTTGCCTAATCCAACATTATTAAGGCTTATACTGGACAGGGATGGGCAGCGAACTCCAAAATGTACCCCCGTTCATCCATTAGATTGGGCATCAAGCAAGGGTCTAGCCATGCCTATGCCCACCTTTAATCTATACTAGTTGTAAATAATAAGTAGAGACTTAAGGTGTATTCTTGGGCTTTTGCCCTTGCAAAATTCATAAACTTGAACAAAACTTGTTTGCCTATTACAATATTTATAATTTAAACTTTAATTTAATGTGTAGAAATTTAAAGACTGGTTGTAATATATATACTTTTTGAAATCTCCTAGCAACAATCTCATTGGTCCACATGTCCATTGACGTCATCTTTATTTACTAAAATCTCATTTAAATTTTGAAAGTTATTTATAATTGAGCAATGATCTATCTATCTATCTATTTATCTATCTATCCATATCTATATATATATTTCTCTAAATCTCCAAGTACACATCTTATTGGTCCACCTATTCAATTAAATCATCTTCTATTAATGCTGCCATAGAGCCACATATTCAATCCAACTTGGTCATCGGACACGCAATTGTCAACTCATACATTAATGACATTTGTGTCATAATTGGTTTAATGCATTTGAAATTCAAAATTTCACTTTTAATTGATTTGCGTTAATTAATGTCATGCGTTAATGACTTTGTGTCATAATTGGTTAATTAAATTTGAATTCTCATGTTAATTGATTGCTTTATTATGATTTTTACAAATTTTTCCTTCATTCAGTTTGATATATTGTTGATTATACATTTAAGTTTTTGCTTTCTTGATGAATATTGCCCTATATAATTTGTAATTAAGCCAATTTATTCATTTAAATGTAATAGACTATTCCTCTGGTCCTATTTATAGTTATAAAAAGAAGGTTTTATTTGGTCTTATTTATAAGACTCTTTCTTAAATTTTCCATGTGAATATACAAATTTATCCTTCATTTAATTATTAGGTGTTGACTTTATTTTCATGTGGTATAATGAATATTAAATGCGGGTAAAATTATACAACAACAACAAAGCCTTATCCCACTAAGTGGGGTCGGCTACATGGATCGTACGACGCCATTGTGCTCTATCGGAAACCAAATCTTTAGATATATTATTTATTAAAAGATCTCGCTCTACAACTTCATTAAGTGTAAGCCTCGGTCTCCCTCTTCCTCTCTTAATCGGACTCCAGACTGTTTGATCTACCCTCCTCACTGGCGCATCTAATGGCCTTCTTTGTACATGTCCAAACCACCTCAAACGATTTTCTACCATTTTCTCACTGATAGGTGCCACTCCAACTCATTCGCGTATATGATCATTCCGAATCTTATCCTTTCTTGTGTGACCACACATCCATCTCAACATCCTCATTTCAGCTACCCCCATTTTATGTTCATGTTGACCCTTCAAAGCCCAACATTCACTACCATATAATACTGCTGGTCTTATAGTAGTGCGATAAAACTTCCCTTTTACCTTATTGGGTACTTTTCTATCGTAGAGAACTCCAGTAGCTTTCCTCCACTTACACCACCCAGCTTGAATTCTATGATTGACATCGTCATCAATCTCACCATCTTGTCTTATAATTGATCCCAAATACCTAAACTTTGTCACTTGAGGGATTGTTTGCTCTCCCAATTTAACCTCCAAATCACCTCTAAGTTGTCTATTTGCAAAATTGCAATGCATATATTCTGTCTTACTCCTACTTAAACGAAAACCCTTCGACTCCAACGTGTTTCTCCATATCTCTAATTTATCATTAATCTCCTCTTTTGATTCGGCCAAAAGGACTATATCATCAGGAAAAAGCATGCACTTAGGGACCTCTTCTTCTATAGGCTCAGTTAGAGCATCTACCACTAAGTTAAACAAATATGGGCTCAAAGCTGATCCCTGATGTAAGCCAATTCTTATAGGGAAGTCTTTTGTCTCACCTCCCGGTGTTCTAACCTTAGTCAATACCCCATTATACATATCCTGTATAACTTTAATATAAGCAACACATACTCCTTTCTTTTCCAAAGCTTTCCAAAGTAAATCTCTCGGCACACGATCATACGCCTTTTCTAAGTCAATAAAAACCATATGTAAGTCTCTTTTTCTACTTCGATACTTTTCCATTATCCCCCTTAGTAGATATATCGCCTCAGTTGTGGATCTCCCTGACATGAACCCAAACTGTCTCTCAGAAATACTAGTTTTAGGTTGTCAAATTTTAAGGCATTACTAATAAGGTTTAAGGTTTTCTTTAGTGTGTGTGAAACATGTTAGAAGTGCATTATAAATATGATTATAAGAGTATTAGCTATCATTAATAGATTATCACCTCCATTCATTTAAACTGTTAAAGAAAATCAAAGTATGCAATATTTGAATAAATTTAAGTGTGCGTCTATATAACAAAAATACTTAAAAAGTTAGATGTTATATTTAGACTAAAAACTTTTTAAAGCTAACTAATCTTATTGGGTTAGTTAAATTAAACTAAATCTATTAAAAATTATTTCGAATTCATGACCTTTATTGATTATTGTTTCTTCAAAATTACTGTTTTGATTTCTGGTGGAAACGTTGTAAGCTTGAGAGGGTGGTTCCAACAGAAGGAGCATAAGACTTTTGGTTTAGCTCTGGTGTTCCCATTACGCTAGAAATAGGATAGTAATTGAAGAGAAATAGTAATGACTAGTTGGTTAAGAAAACAAATTTTTGGTTCAGATAGTAGAAGTAAAGCCAGTAGCAGTAAGAGTTTGAAGAGTTATAATTTAGCCTCTAATGAAGATAATACAAACACTAGAGCTATAGAGACTACAGAAGATGAAGTCCTTAATTATCCAGAAAGTACAGTACAAGTTCTTCAGGATAGATTACAAAATTGGTCTATGCCTACCTTTAAGACAGATGAAGTTTATAAAAAGGCTACCTTTCATTTTTCCTATGTTACTCAGACTATAGAGAAAGAAATACCTATTACAGCTAGCAGACAAGTAATAGGTATGATCCCCTTAGAGTTAATTCAAAAATATAGAAATAGCTACACTTGGATTCATATAGGATTATTAGAGATAGAAGACAAACAGGAAATTTTAATGATTCTATTGTAGGAATAATACAAACAAATCTACATAATGGACCCGTATATATTAACTATTTTCCAAATTATACAGCTAAAATTCAAGATAAGTCAGTAAGAAATGCGTTAGTTTTAGAATTAGCATCTAATGCCTCTTGGAAATCAGGTACTACGTTATGGTTCTTCAATATAGGTTAATGTTTAAGTTAACTAAAACACATCAAAACTTTGCAGCTTTAAAGGAATCACCTAAAGGAGAAACTATGTTAATAGTGTTGGATATGATTAGTTTTGATGATGTCAAATATAGATTTAAATATAGTAAGCAAAAAGTTTGTATGAAGTGTTTCTCTCCTACTTTGACTATCTATAATTTTATGTTGCTATCTTATATAGATTGGTCAAAGATTGAAGCCATTGTGTTTATTTATGGAGAATTGTTAGTTTTAATGTAGACTTAAATCAAATAAGAAAAAGCTTGCATAAAGTATTCATCTCCAAACCATTATTTCATGTGAATATCCGATATAAAGTAGTCAAAGAAAGAATAAGGCTATTATGCTTGTTTGTGGAGAATGATATGATCAAATAAGATTAGATATTGAATGAGAAAATCATGAATCATGTTATTAGACTTGATATTAGAAGTTTCTATGGTCAAATGGAAGTTAAAAGAAGCTCAAATGAAGTCCAAATAATCAAACCATGAGTTCCACGCATAATCGATCATTCCCATGCATAATCGATCACAACAAGGTGTTTATAATCGATTAGATCACTCCAATCGATCATAAAATGAGTTCTGCAATCGCCTAATCGATTAGGAAGATCTCCCAATCGATTAGAGGGGTCTGATCGATCAGAAAAATGCATGTAATCGATCAGACGCGAATTCTGATTTTCGTTCAGTCTGACCTATGTCTAGTATTTTGATCATATCTCATAGAATATAACTTCGATTTAGCTGAAACCTGTTTTTTATGAAACTAGACTCCCAACACGGTTCATGGACACAAATTTCACCCTAAAATGATTTATATCCAAGGAGATATGAATTTTTCAATCTGTCCAATATTTCCACGTTATGCATCAGATAGGAAGTCATGTTTTGAATCATATCTTTCAAAATACAAATCTGATTGGGATGAAACTTGTTTCATATGAAACTAGACTTAATACCTGTTTTATGAACACAAGTTTCACTTTAAAATCTTTTGAAATGAGGGAGATATGAATTTTCAAAGTTTGCCCAGATAACTGTCATTTTGCATAAACCTGACAGTCACGATTTTTTTCATAACTTTTGATTCTCAAAGAGTTTGGCAATGATGATTTCTTCATTAAAACCTAGATTGAATTATCTTTGCATGGATATATTATATGCTAGATTTGGAGTTAAATTGAGAGAGTTATGATTTTTCAAAGTTTATCCTTAAACTGTACAATGCCCAATCGATCAGGATGCCCTGTGATCGATCAGGCGAGGGCATGATTTAACCATGATATAACCATGATCGAGTAAGGAGCAAAGGCATAATCGATAAGAGAGTAATAATCGATTAAGAGAAATTTGCCCAATCGATTAGAGAGCATTAATCGATTAAAGAAAATCAAGTAATCGATTAGAGAAATCATGTAATCTGAATGTAATCTGTTTGTAATCGATTAAACCTGCCTAATCGATCAGGCTTCCCCTGTAATCGATTAGGCGCATGATTTTCTAATCTAATGCTCAGTGATGCAGGCTATAATCTATGGATAATCTGTATGTAATCGATTAGACACCAGACCCTGTAATCGATCAGAGGCTGTAATCTGAGTGGCGATGGAATTTATTCAAAATCAATGGTTAAGGATATTTTAACCTTTCCTAGTACAGAATTGCACAGACCTACTTATGGAAGTTAACGTTAGCACGCAATCTGATCAATAGAGCCGTTGGAACTCACCTACCACCTTCCAGCGATAAATAAAGAGAGATGAGATGAAGCAAGATAAGTACAATGGAGTTAATGCGTCTCAGATACATCCTCAACACTCCACACCAGATCAACCAAATCCTCTAGACATGCAAACAGCTAGTTCTTCAACGGGAAAAAATCTATTAGACATTATATAAAGAGTTGAAGACATAAGAAGAAAACAGGCTCGATGAAGTAAGTTCAATGCAAACAGATTGAGAGTACAAGTGAGCCCAGAAATGAAGAGTTCATGATGAGTCAAGTGAATTAGAAAAGAAGAGCTAGAGTACACATTGTTCAAATTGTTAAGCTCTAGAATTGTTATTCATCATATATCTTCCTGTACTTCAGTGAGTAACAAAATCCACTTCTTAGAGAGAAGTAAGCTTTCATAGTAAGCATTCTATATTTGTGGGTGATACTCAAGATTGGGAGATCTTGAGTGGGAAACAGATTGTATCCTTACAAGTTGTAAGGAGGAGTGATTTTCAAGTGCCCAGACTAAACTTGAGGGAGTAAAGGCTTCACAAGTGCCCGGCTAAACTTGTGGGATTGTAAAGGCTTCTCTTGTGCCCGATTTAAACAAGAAGGTAGTGGATTTGAAATCTCAGGTGGAACCTGAGGACTGGATGTAGGTCAAAGGGATAGACCGAACCAGGATAAATCTTTGTTTGCATTTTCTCTTCCCTTGACTCTCATCATATTTGCAGCATAACAGATTTACTTAAAGAGCTTTACTTATTACTTTAGCTGTGATCTTGAAAAGTAAAGATTTCTCAGTTTTTATTCTATCACCCAATTCACCCCCCTCTTGGGTGACAGCCAGTACTAACAAATAGAATTAGGAGATCCCACTAAGACAACTATTCTTATTCCTAACTTTTCTCTGGCATGTTTTTTCTGGTAAGCAAAGAGGTGGCCCTGCTCACCCATATGAACAAATGGGTTTCCCAAGTCGTTCCCCAATTATCCCGGTTTGATTTGGTTTACCCTGGTCATCGATGCCTCCTTTCTTGTTCCCCAACCGGACCGAACAAGTGGATGAGTCACCGGTTTTTGGCCTAACCCGGCCGGTCTGGTTTTTCATACAATGATTTACAATAGGGATAAACAATCCCATTTATAAATATACATTATTTATAATTAAAATATACATTCATTTAAGATCCAACAACAATAATATAATTTTTAAGGGGTCGAATGAAATTTCATCTCGGCAATTTTTCCAGTAGAATTAGAAAATTTATAATTCAGATCATTATTATTAAAACACTAAAACTTATTAAAACTAATAATGTCTCCTTTGAGTTGTGTTATTTGCTTTTGAAATATATAACTATAAAATTTATTATTCAAATAATTATTATTGAAATACTAAAACTTATTTAAAATAATGTTTTCTTTGAGTTGTGTTATTTGCTTTTGAAATATATTTTTACATATTTAAATAACATTATTTTTTCACATTTAAAATTCATTTTTATAATATTTTATGTACATTTTTCAAAATTTTAAATTAATTTCACATCTAACTATGATTTCACATGTACATCACTTTGTCAAAAGTTATGGTTCATATGTTTGTGAGCAATCTCAATTTTTGTCGCGAGATCTTTTTTTATGATGATGAATGTTTAAGTTACCACATGAATATATGACTGGAAAAATGATATTTACTTATTTGTAAACCTTTATTATATATTGATATGTTTTATTGAAACTATATTATACAAGCTTGTTTTTCTTCTTTTCTTAATATAACATTTTTTTATCATAAAACCCTTGATGTTTTTTAGTGCACTTCCATAAGTATTTCCAATATGTGTTTTCAAAGCTTATTTGACCAGTTTGTCAACTACCCCATTCGCTTCTATATTACACTAATTTAAGCTAACATCTCACTTTCGTTTAAAATAATTGTTTTTTCAAATAACATCCTCTCCATCCCTCTAAAATCGTTTCCACTACATTCTAATGATCACTTTCTATTACCGCATTCCTCCAACTTTTAATCAGTTTTTCTAAATAGATTTACTCATTTAAACACAAAATTTTTCATTTGTTTTATTTTAATTTAATTTTTATCTTCAAAATCTTAAATAAATTTCACACACACACACACACACACACACACATATATGTTGTTCTGTGCATCGCACTAGGGAGAAAAATCTAGTTAGTAAGGATAGCGGCTGAAAATTGATATCACATGGTATGATATATAATTGTTGTGGGCTTTAACACATTACCGTAAATATTGGATGCATATAAACGGCAGCCCAAATTTCTCAATACTATCCCAAGCAAACTCACTTCTATCTCGTCTTCTTTCATTTTCAAAGAAATAGCAAAGAAAGGTATTGATCTCACTAGCTCCGCAACTTCAACTCTTCATTTTATTTTAAGAAATCACTTAAAACCAATCTTATCTACCCTAATTGTCCCCTCACCAAAGCGCCTTTTTAAAAGGGCGCCTCATTTCTTACAATATTATGCTGGCAACGGAGCTTATGAACCATATTCATTCTTCAAGAATCGGTCGTAGGAAGCTTATAGCCCTCAAAATTGACTTCTCCAAGGCATTTAATCGCCTTTCCTGAAATTTTATCTCAGCTATTTTGTTTAGCATGGGCTTTCAATGAAAGTGATAATTCTCATATCCCAATGTGTTTCTACAGCTGAATATAATCTCCTCTTTAATCGTAAGCTTGCAAGTGCTTTCAGGCTAAATAGAGAGATCAGACAAAGAGTACCATTATCCCCTTATCTCTACATTCTTTTAACAAATGTCCTTCCATGTCTAATGTTACAGTAGGAACTACAGAATGAGTGAAAAGGTATTAAATTGTGTAGAGCGGCTCATCCTATCTCCCATATTTTGTATGTTGATGACTCTACTCTACTATTTACTGAGGCCTCTCAAAAAGGATTTAAAGTTGTGAAAGATATTCTGCAACAATATTGTGAATTGCTGGGTCAGATGATCAATACTCATAAATCCAGATGTCTTCAGCCCCAATGCGTCTCATCCTGATAAACTTCAATTGTCTAGATTTGTGGATATCTCTTTCTCTGGTAGATTAGGGAAATACCTAGGTACATGGGTTGATCCTGGTTGAAACAAATCCCTAATTCATTAACAGGTCCTCACCACAGTTGACTCACGAACATCCTCTTGGAAGTTTAAACTTCTGTCTCAAGCCAGCAAACTTACCCTGTGGAAATCAGTTACGGAAGTAGATAATGTCCACATTCTCTCTTGCATAAAACTTTCCTCGAAGATTTGTGAACAAATATACAACCATTGTTTGGATTTCTTTTGTGGCTTTACTGGTGCATCCAAACGGATGCATCTATCAAACAGGAATCATCTCTTCCTCCCAGCCAATCAAGGCAGATTAGGAATTTGGCCGGTGGAATTGGTCAACAAATCTCTTTTGGCTAAACAGGTCTGCTAATTAGATCTCTATTATAGTTGTCATAATGGTAAAAAAGTACATCGATTGGTTGAAAAAGTAGTGGCTTAAACGGCCTTATAACTCTTCATGGTTATGGAATGATATCCTTGAATGTAGTTCCTACATTACAAATAACCTCAGACGGCAAATTGGCTATGGTAGGCCCATCTCTATCAACCACCATTTGTGGTGGCCCATGCTAGGCTCTGTTGGAAATCCTGCAGGAACTCAGGCGATTCCCGACTGGCTTACGGATACCACTTTTCCTTGAAACCTAGTTCAATGGAATATCTCCTTGATCAGAAGACTTTATCCTGGCCTGATGGCTGATTGTATCTTATAAACTCCAATATCCATTTTCCATGGGAATGACTCTATCATTTGGAAGAGTAGTCCTTTTGGATCCTACACAGTAAAACTAGGCTTTCAACAACTTTTTGATAAAAAGTTTCAGGTACAGCCTGGCTTTGACTCATTCTGGAAATTCCTATGGTCAATCTTACTACCTTGGAAACAACTACTCTTTATATGAAAACTCCTTCATAAAGCAATTCCAACAATTAATATACTATAAAATCATTACTTGGCGATAAATGGTTTATGACCTTTTGGTTGCACCATGGACGAATCAATTCATCATATATTCTTTTCATGTGAACTGGTAAAGGTTGAGTGGTTTGGATTTTTTGGTAAGACCTCCATGTCATTTATCCACAAATGAGATTGTCCTCTGGCTTAAACAGTTTCTATTCGCAAATAAAGAGGATGAAACCTTGGTAAAAGGCATAATTGCCCTTTTTAATGACATTTGCTTAAAACACAATCATGTCATTCGTAATGGAAAGACTCCCCAGCCTGATAACATCATCATAGACTCTTAACCTATGTCTCCTTCTCTTCAATGGCTTTCTCCCCCACGCCAAAAGCCAAACAAGTAGTCAATCAAGATCTATTCTCTTCTATTTATTCCAATTAATGGAATTCACTCATCAAAAAATGGAAAATAAACCGTTCCTCGTTCTGTCCCATTTTCATATGTTTTTAGGGGAGTTTACTCTAGACTTTCACTTGGCAACGACACTCTATTGAAGGCTCTCTTTTTAGTCTTGTTTTTTCAGGCTGGCTTTAAACTGGATCCATTGTTCAGGATATCTTGTAGAGCACCTTATAGTCTGAAATGTTCATAAGCGACTGATTGATTTCTCAGGATGGGCTCCAACAATGCAACACATCATAACAAGAGAACTTGCCGAACTACTCAAGGCCTTCAGCTTAATCACTATAAGATCATTACCGATTACCCAGTTTAATGCTTTCATTTCTTCTTTCCCATTTATAGATGTTATAAAACTTCTATAATCTTTACTATCATTAATATCATTCTGTCTTTCACTAAAAAAAATGTAACCCACACGTGGGGTACACATATACATATATATTATTGTGAGGTCATACCCCTTACATGGGTAATAAATTATTCCCCCAAATTCCCTTCTAATCTTTATGTGCGTGTGTTACATAAGACCATTCCCTCTTGCTTCCCCCCCACACACAGAGAGAGAGAGAGAGAGAGAGCCTCCGAGAAATGCGAAAAACCAAGCATTGTAGTGATTGGAATGGTTGGTTTGTTAGAATCTTAAGTTTTGATGACTGACCTCATAAATAACATAAGCAAATGAGAGCAAGTTACCTCTAAATTAAACGAGTAAAATCTAATAGGTAATAGATCACCATTGCAAGAGTAAAAGATATATTGCTAGACGAAAGATTCAAATATAGCAGATGGAAATTTAGCATAACAATAAGAATGAATATCTCTATCGATAAGTATATCTCTATCGCTAATAGACAAAGAACAATAGCAAGTGAAGACTTAGAAATAACAAAGTTAATATCTATCATTAAGTCTGTTACTATCGCTAGAAGTTCAGAGATAACATGGATAAATGAAAGGAAATACAAATAGCAGGAATATAAATCAAAGTCCTTAGAGCTATAGAATCAGCTAGCGATAATAGGTTAAGCTATCGATAACAAAAGTGCTTCAGATAATAAACATTCAGATAGCTAGTGCCTGAGAACAAATGAATCAAATGAGCTAACATAGTTGCTAGCGCTAACACGTTTAGCTATCGATAATAGGATACCTTGAAACATCCTTTAATAATCATCTCAGTATCCTTAAAGCAAATGAGCAACCAAGTAGCTAGAGATAAGGGATTAGCAATCGATAGAAGAATGTATGCTGATATGATATGGCTAGTACTCTGAACATTGAGTTATAAGAATATGCATTATCTATTACATTGAGTTAATGGACTATACTTGTGATAACATCTGCTGTGCATTATATGTTTAGCTAACAGCTTAAGTGCAGATCTCACACTATGAAGTTAGCGATAGCAGATCAACCTAGCGCTACTGAAAAAGCTGCCAGAAAGTACAATTCGTATAGACGCTCAGAACGCTGAGTCTGTCTCTCTCCTAGCTCACCCTACGTAAGAAGTAGTTGAAGCTAGAGCAGAAAGTTAAGCCTGATGAAGAAGCTGCATTAAATGCTAATGGCTATGAGCTCCCAACGACTAAATTCAAACGGCTTCTTGAATATTGAACGCTAGGGCAAAATCTGAGAAGAGATATAAATACAGAACTTGAGCATTTATTGAAGAGCGATGAAAAACGAGAATATTCACATACTCATTCATTGCTCTCTGTTTTTTGTATTTATTGTGTTAGAGATTTTATCTGTACTTAAGTGTTTATCACAATCAATTCATTAAGTGAACATATTTATTGAAATCCTCTACTGTTTGAGGTTGTTCTAAAAGCTTGGTGCTTTAGAACAGGGATATTACCTTACAGGTAGTAAGGGGGAGTGTTTAGAGAGATTCTAAAACTCTGTAAAGGTTGACAGGTGAACCTGTACTCGTAAAACCTGTGATTAGTGGAACCCAACAAGGTGTTGGAGAACTGGACGTAGGCAGTGTTGGCCGAACCAGTATAAAGTTTTAGAGTTGTCTTTATTTGTCATCATTTTAATTTTTGGAAGCACAATTCACCCCCTCTTGTGCGATTGCCTCTATCACTTGGTATCAGAGCAGGTCTTCTCTGTTTGATTCCAACGAATCTGAGAAGAAAAGATCAAAATGGCTTCGCTTGAAAATATTCTACCTGAAGGAAGTTCTATTAACAAACCTCCTGGCTTTGATGGGAAGCACTACACCTTCTGGAAACTAAAGATGAAAATCTACATCAAAGCAAATGGATACAAGCTCTGGAAGATTATTGAAGAAGGAGATATTGTGCCTAAAGATCCCTTAGGCATTCCAAAATCTGAAGATGAATTCACAGAAGAGGATATTGCTAATTTAGAGCTGAACAGCAAAGCTGTCCTCATGATCCAAAGCACCCTCAGTCAAACTGAGTTCTTCAGAGTAAGTCATTTGGACACTGCAAAAGATATGTGGGAAACTTTGCAGATTGCCCATGAGGGAACCACTGGAGTTAAAGATAGACGTGTTGAAATGCTGGTGGAAGAGTTCCACAAATTTGAAATGGCTGAAGGAGAAAAGATAAGAGACCTAGAGATCAGATTCACTCATCTTATCAACAATCTTGCTGCTCTAGGGAGAAAAATTACTGAAAAAGAGCAAGTTTACAAGATACTGAAAGTTCTAAACGGAGACTGGCTCATGAAGGTCACTGCTATACAAGAAATGCAAGGAGAATCAACAAAGTCCATCACTGCCCTGTTTGGCAGCCTTGCTGAATATGAGCCAACCCTGATAGCTCAAAGGGAAGTTCAAGGAAATTTCAAGAAGAAGTCACTTGCTCTTGCTGCTTCAGAAAAAGATGAAATTGTTGATGATGATGAAGATCTTGATGAGGAGGACATAGCTCTTATGGCAAGAAAATTTAAAAAGTTCTTCAGAAGAAGAGAAAGATTCCAGAGGAGTGGTCCTAGCTTCAAAGACTCTCAGAAAGACAAGACTCCTGTATGCTTTGAATGCAAGAATCCTGGTCACTTCAGAGCTGAGTGTCCCAGTCTTCAAAGACTAAAGGAAAAGGAGAAAAAGAAGACTTATGGAAAGAAGAAAGCTTATGTGTCATCAATCTGGGGTGATAGCTCTGATGAAGAAGCTAGCGATAGCGAGGAATGCGCCAACCTTTGTCTAGTTGCTCGAGAAGAGCAAAGTGATTCTGAGGTATCTGACTCTGAACCTTCCTATTCTGAACTTCAAAGTTTATATGATGAAATGCACATAGAATTAATGAAACTTGCTAAAGAAGTAGTCAGATTAAGAAGAGAAAACAAAGAACTTCATAAAAACTCTTCTCCTAAAAACGATCCTTCCTCTCTATCGATAGAAGAGGAGCTATCGCAAGCTCCCAGAAAAGAACTTCCTGTTAGAATGATAAGTTTTGATGATAACTAAACATATCTTAGTCATAGGGAAGAGCTATGATAAAGATCAGAAATATCTTAGGCATAATCTGATAGAGAATCCTAAGTCTTGACCAATCGATCAGGGTTAGATTATAAGTCAAATATCTTATGTCCAATCGATTAGAGAAGAATCAGAGATAGCGCCCAATCGATTAGAGGCCCCTGTAATCGATGAGAGAAACTAGCCTAATCGATTAGAGATGAATCAAGTTCAGATCACATAGAGCCCAATCGATTAGAGGCCCCTGTAATCGATGAGAAGATTTAGCCCAATCGATTAGAGTCATCTAATCGATTAAGAGTCAAATGCCCAATCAATTAGAGCCTTGTAATCGATTAAGAGAAGATTAAGTAATCTGAGTATAATCTGTTTGCAATCGATTAGAGAAGTATGTGTAATCTGTATGTAATCGATTGAACCTGTCTAATCGATCAGGTTTCCCCTGTAATCGATTAAGCGCATGAATTACTAATCTGATATTCAGTGATGCAGGCTATAATCTATAGGTAATCGATGTGTAATCGATTAGACACCAGACCCTGTGATCGATCAGAGGCATGTAATCTGAGTGGCGATGAGAAATATTCAAAATCAATGTCAAGCCTATTTTTAGCCTTCCAAGTACAGAGTTGTTCAGACCTACTTAAGGAAGTTTACGTTAAGACACAAGCTGAACAAAAGATTCGTTGGAACTTACCTACTCTGTCAGCGATAGAAGAAGAGAGATGGGCTAAAGCAAAAGCAAGTACAATGGAGTAAATGCATAGCATATTTCATCTTCCATACTTCACCAGATCACTCAACTCTCTTGATGTGTTCAACGGCCATATTTATAACGGATATATTTCCAAGAGAAACTATAAATGCTATTGGGAAGAAGTTAGTTGGAGAGATTGATTGCCACATTGATTATCTGTATCTACTGCTTTAATACTCTCAACACCTTCTGCTCTCATATTCTTAAGTGTGTAACACAATCTGTTCAATTAAGTGAACAATTATTCTGTATTCATTATTAAAGTGAGGATTACTCTTAAGATAGTGGGATCTTAAGAGTAGGGTGTAATCTTACAAAGTGTAAGGGGAAGTGATCAATAAAGAGAGGAGTTCTTGCTGTCACTTGTAAAGGCTGTCAAGAGCCTGATTAAATCTTGAGGATTTAGTGGAACCCAACTGCAGGTTGGAGAACTGGACGTAGGCCAAGTTTGGGCTGAACCAGTATAAACTGTGTTGTTTATCTTCAGGATTAAATTTCAAGAAGCACAATTCACCCCCCTCTTGTGCATTCCTGCCTATTACATTTGGTATCAGAGCCTGGTCTTCTCAGTTTCCACTGATCCCACGATCAGGAGAAGTAAAGATCTATAATGGCAGGATATGACAATGTGCTCCCAGAAGGCAGTTCAATTAATAAACCTCCTGGATTCAATGGTGAACATTATACCTTATGGAAGATGAAAATGAAAGTGTTCATCAAATCATCTGGGTATGATCTTTGGAGGATAGTTGAAGAAGGGAATCTTGTTCCCATGAAAACTGAAAATGGAGTTCAAGTGCCAAAGCTCCCTCATGAACTAACGGATGATGACAAGAGAGACCTGGAACTCAATAGCAGAGCAGTCTTGATTCTCCAAAATGCCTTAAGTCAGAAAGAATACTTTAGAGTATGCCATTTGGAAACTGCCAAAGAGATGTGGGATGCCCTAGCAGTTGCTCATGAAGGAACCAGTGGTGTAAAGACTAGAAGAGTTGAGCAACTAATTACTGACTTCCACTTATTCAAAATGGAAGAAGGAGAACCAATTAGGGAGCTAGAAATCAGATTCACTCACTTGATCAATAATCTTACAGCTCTCGGAAGAAGAATCTCAGAGGCAGAACAAGTTTCCAAAATTTTAAAGATTCTAACTCCTGAATGGCAAATGAAGGCTACTGCAATTCAGGAAATGAGAGGAGAATCCATGAGCTCCATTACTTCTCTGTTTGGAAGCCTAGCTGAGTATGAAACAACTATTAAAGTGCAAAGAGAACTCTATGGAGATAAAAAGAAAAAGAATCTTGCACTAACAGCCTCAGCAAAAGATGATGAGGATGAGGAAGATGAGGAGGAACTGGATGATGATGAGATGGCCTTTATGGTCAGAAAATTTAGAAAGTTCTTCAGAAATGGAGGAAGATACCAGAGAGGTGGCTCAAGCAACATCAGAAAGGATCCCCAGAAGAATACTCCTGTGTGCTATGAATGTAAGAAGCCTGGACACTTCAAGGCTGAATGTCCAAGTCTTCAAAGATTTAAAGAGAAAGAGAAAAAGAAGGAGAAATTCCAAGGCAGAAAGAAAGCTTACGTTTCATCTATATGGGGAGACAGCTCGGATGAGGAGACTAGTGATGTTGAGGAAGCAGCCAACCTATGCCTAGTGGCTCAAAAGGAATCATCTGACAGTGAGGTATATTCTACTAACCTATCTTTTCAAGAGCTTCAAGATGCTTATGATGACATACATATTGAATTTGAAAAGCTTGCAAAAGAAGTATCTATTCTGAGAAAGAAAAACAAAGAACTTGAAAAGAAAGCTGAAAAATCTGATTGTGAGAAATGTAAACAGAATTCAGAGAAGGTTTTTCAAGAAAACTCTGATTGCAAAAACTGTGAAACTCTTTGAAAAGAAAATGGAAAAATTTCTGAAATTTTAAAGAAGTTCACTAAGAGCACAGAAACACTTGATATCATGCTAATGAATCAAAAGGCATATAGAGATAAAACTGGAATAGGGTATGATTCAACTCCCAAAAATTTGAAAGAAAACAGATCTGTGCCAAAAGAGAAATCATACATGAAATTTTTCAGAAAAGCTTCAGAGTATTCATCACCTTTCTCTTTTTTGCAATTACTGTAATATAAAAGGTCATTCTGAATCAACATGTTATCCTAAGAAATATGGATTATCAAAATCATACAAGTGGGTCCCTAAAGGGACACATCAGCCTAAAGTCCACTTGGATCAAAGGCAGCAAACTAATCCCAAAGGACCCAAAAAAATATGGGTACCTAAAACTGTTTAGTATGTGCAGGTATGTCTCAAAGCATCCAACAACGCAAAATGGTATATTGACAGTGGATGCTCAAGACACATGACAGGAGATAAAGAAAAATTGGACAATCTGATCTTGAAGGATGGGGCCAAAGTGAGTTTTGGAGGAAATCAATCTGGTAAAATCGCTGGAAAAGGAGACATTGGTCCAATTAAGGATATCTATCTTGTGGAAGGTCTCTGTCACAATTTGCTGAGTGTCAGTCAGAGTACTGACAGAGGTAACTGGGTAATCTTTGACTCAAATGAATGCTTCATAGTAGATAAGAATGAATTGGTTATAGACAAATCAAATATAAATTACAGGTTGAAAGCCAACAGGAATGGAAATTTGTATGAAGTAGATTTAAATCAGCATCTCTCTGAAAAATGTTTTATTAGCAATTCTGATAACTGTTGGCTATGGCATAAAAGATTAGCTCATGTTAATATGTCTCAATTAGAGAAATTAATCAAAAAGGATTTGGTTATTGGGATACCAAATATGAAAGTAAAATCTGATTTGGTGTGTGAAGCATGTCAAAAGGGTAAACAAACAAAGTCCTCTTTTAGACCTAAGAAGGAAGTCACCACTACAAGACCTCTGGAACTAATTCATATGGATTTGATTGGTCCAGCAAGAGTGAAGAGTCTTGGAGGAAGTCTGTACGCTCTTGTGATTGTGGATGACTATTCTATGTTCACTTGGACTATGTTTCTTTCCTCCAAACATGAAACTTTTGATGCTTTTTATGTGTTTGCTAAGAAAGTGCAGAATGAAAAAGACAAGAGAATCAGCTCAATCAGGACAGATCATGGAGGAGAATTTGAGAATCAAGACTTTCTAGATCTATGCAAAGAGAATGGCAACAATCACAATTTCTCAGCCCCAAGAACTCCTCAACAAAATGGAGTGGTTGAAAGGAAGAACAGAGTACTCACTGAGATGGCCAGAACAATGCTAAATGAAAAGGAAGTATCTCAAGTGTTCTAGGCAGATCCAATGAATACAGCATGTTATATTTCAAACAGAGCCTATATTCGAAAGGGAATGGACAAGACTCCATATGAGCTTTACAAAGGAAGAAAACCAAATGTAAGCCATCTCAAGGTTTTTGGTTCCAAATGCTTCATTCACAACAATGGGAAGGTAAACCTAGGTAAATTCGACCCTAAGTCTGATTCTGGAATTTTCATTGGCTATTCTAGTAGAAGCAAGGCTTATAGAGTATTCAATAAAAGGACTTCCACTGTTGAAGAGTCAGTTCATGTAGTCTTTGATGAAACTGACTCTGAGCAGAATATTTCAACAGAAGATGAATCTGTTTTTCAAAAGAAAGTTAAAAACTCTTCACAATCATTATCTCCACTAGATGAATCCCATGAGGAGGGACAAGAGGATGATCCTCATGATATACCAGCTGGACCCTCAGCATGGAAACATCACAGGGATCATCCACCTGAGCAAATCATCGGTGAGGTTAATGAAAGTGTTAAAACCAGAAATCAAATTCAAAATAAAATGCATTTCTCTGCATTTATTTCTGAAATTGAACCCACCTGCATTGAAGAAGCTTTAGAGGATTGTGATTGGATAGTTTCAATGCAAGATGAACTCAATCAGTTTGAAAGAAGTCAAGTTTGGGATTTAGTTCCAAGGCCTTCAAATTATCCTATTATTGGAACTAAATGGGTTTTCAAAAACAAACTTGATGAATATGGGTCTGTTGTCAGAAATAAGGCAAGACTTGTGGCTAAAGGATATAACCAAGAAGAAGGTATTGATTATGAGGAGACTTTTGTCCCAGTTGCAAGATTGGAAGCAATAAGAGTTTTATTAGCCTTTGCATCTCTCAAAAATTTTAAACTTTATCAAATGGATGTAAAGAGTGCCTTTCTTAATGGTTATATCATGGAAGAGGTATATGTTGAACAACCTCCTGGTTTTGAAATCTCCACTAAACCAGATCATGTCTTTAAGCTTAAAAAGGCCTTATATGGACTTAAACAGGCACCAAGAGCCTGGTATGAAAGACTAAGTAATTTCTTATTAGAAAAAGGTTTTTCAAGAGGAAAAGTAGACACCACTCTATTTATTTTACATAAGAAGAAAAATATGCTTGTTGTACAAATTAATGTAGATGATATTATTTTTGGTGCTACTGATGAATCTCTCTGTGAGGAATTTTCTAAGACTATGCAGGGAGAATTCGAGATGTCCATGATGGGAGAACTCAATTTCTTTCTAGGTCTTCAGATTAAACAAAGAAAGGATGGAATCTTTATTTCCCAATCCAAGTATGTAAAGGAGATCTTGAAGAAATTTGGAATGGATCTGTCCAAGGAAGAAGATACCCCAATGAGCTCTACAGTGGTAATGGATGCTGATCTAGAGGGAAAAGACTTCAATAAATCAATATATAGAGGTCTAATTGGTTCTCTCCTAGATCTAACGGCCAGTAGACCAGATATTCAATTTAGTGTGGGAGTGTGTGCCAGATATCAAGCTAATCCAAAAGAAACACACCACACATGTGTGATTGCACCTAATTATTTTATGTTTCTAACCACTAATTTTGGGAAATTAACACTTGTCCTAGGCTAATACATGGTAATTTAGGCACTTTTACATTTAGAGTTCTAATGCATTGAGTTAATTATATTTTGGTGCTAAATTGAGCATTTTAAGGTTTAAACTCATGCATTTTTTTATTTATGGACTTGGGATATTACAATTTGTGCTTGAATTTGTCATTGTATGAAGTCTTGATGAAGAGGTGCTCGAATTCCAGAAATTACGGTTTAATGCTCGAATTTCAGAAATTACAACTAAGTACCGTTGCACTGCTTATCTCAAATGGGCAAGGACAAATTGGGTAATTTGGGAGATTAAAAGAGGGCAAAGATGGAATAAAAATTGTTGGGTTCATATTTATATTTTTCTAAAAAGAGACTAAATGAGTAAGGGTCCCGTTTGGAAGCTTATTTGGGAATTTAGCCTAAACCTTTGGATATAGGGCTTGAATTTCATAAACCAAACAGCCCCTTACCCCCTTTAATCCCTAAAAGAGTGCCCAGAAACGAGAACACTAGACCATCACAGCCACCATACAGAATCATCATCGCATCAAGCTTCTTCATCTTCACCACCTCTCACCTTTCACCACCATCGACCACCGTTGGCCTCCACCGTCTCCACCTCCATTTTCTCCATCTAGGCTGGCGGTTTCCACCATCAATCCATACACACACTGTTCAGTCAACCATTCACACTCTCCCGGCATTCCTCTAACTCATCCCCTTCTACATCATTCAAGCCAAAACACCATCACCCTTTCTCGGCTTCATTCACTTCCTCCGCCTACAACCACCATTTTCTTCCCATTCTTCATCTTTCCCATCACCATTCATCATCGCCACACACATTTCCTTCAGTTCCAGATTCGGCCAAACACTCTTCTTCCCATGCCATTTTCTTAAATCAACACTTATCACCATTTTTCATCCCCAACAATAATCTCGGCCACTCACCATCTTCCTACACAACTCCCATTCGTTCTTCAATCCGTTCCCAACTTCATTCCCGCATCCCATAGCCAACGGACTCAAGGAGCTTGTTGAGTATGTTTGTGCTGTTGTGATGGCTGGTTGATTGGGCAATTCTTGGTGGCAACAATGCAATTGGAGTTTCAATGCTTAACTAGGGGAGTTCTTCAGCTTATTTTCATGTCTAATTTCACATATGTGTTCAGATTCTTATGCCTTTGTATGTATGTGTGTTGATTAGAACATGATGCTATAATTTCTATGCTTATATGTATATTTCTATTGGGTCTTACTTGTAATTAAGCGATTGCTTTTACTTGTACGAACCTTAGTGTTTGTATCTTGGCATTATTCAATTGATGTGGTAGAATTGCTTATCTCCTTTGGATTGCTAGCTTGGATTAGTGCATTTGTTCGTCGCATTTAGCACTAGACACTAGATCCATTCTTGAAGGGTCAAATTACACCTTCAAGAAGAGACTCATTGTTTCCTTGTCAAGGACTCTCACTACCAAGCGGTTTTTAACAATTGCCTAGTTGTCTAATTGTGCAAGCGATGTGCCGAATCAATTAGTAACTAGGTTAATTGGACTTAGGTGATTGTCTTGGGTTTTTAACATTTGGTCTTGGATTTTGAACTCCCAATTCATTTGAGAAGCTATGAAGATTGCAAAGTTTTCACCAAGAATCCATTCTATTAAAGAGTTTTTCAAACCACTTTTCTTTGCTTTCCTAAATCTAAAAAGCCAAAAACAAGTCAATTTACATTTCTTAACTCAAAACTATCAAAAACATCATTTCAATGACAAAACCCCAGTTTTAATCGCTTTTTTCATGCATTTAGGTTAGTCTAGACATCAAAATAAGTTGACTCCTTTGAGAGACGACCCGAGGTTGAGCCACTTTGCTCAAGCCTTGGTTTCACATATTTTCTTGCATTTGACCCCAAGGCACACCATTCCGACAAAGGTCAAATCAATGTGTTAAAAGAATCTTAAGATATCTGGTAGGAACTCAGGAGCTGGGATTGTGGTATTCAAAGGGAACTCAGGAGTATCTCATAGCTTACTCAGACTCAGACCATGCTAGGTACAAAACTGACAGAAAGAGTACCAGTGGTCAATGTCAATATCTTGGAGGATCCTTAGTCTCATGGGCAAGCAAGAAGCAGACATGTGTTTCTCTATCATCAACTGAAGCTGAATACATAGCTGTTGCAAGCTGTTGTGCTCAAGTTCTGTGGCTCAAGCATCAATTAAGGGATTTGGGGATGGAATTTCCAGAAGTTCCAATCCTCTGTGACAACACAAGCACCATCAGTCTAGCCAAAAATCCTGTGCATCACACAAGAACAAAGCACATAGATGTAATCATTTCATCAGAGATCATGTACAGAAGAAGGATGTCAGAGTGGAATTTATTTCAACACATTTGCAACTAGCTGATATCTTCACTAAGCCCTTAGCAACTGAACAATTCATGTTCATCATAAGAGAATTGGGAATGGTAAATCCCAATGAGTTGTAAGTTTGTGTAGAACTCTTTAATCTTCTAAAATTCATCTGAATTACTTCATCTTTTGATGATCTAGAACTAACTTAGGCATCGGAGTGTCAAAATAGAATTTTTGCAGGTTCTGCGTCCAATCGATCAGACAACCTTAATCGATTACAGAGCATGCCCTGTAATCGATTAGGCATCGATTAGAGAAGAAAGAAGGATCGATTAGGGAAAAAGGCACAATCGATCAGAACTGTCTGATCGATCACAAGGAAGGAGTAATCGATTGGGCATCGATTACTCAGCATGGACCTATAGATCACAGCAATCCCTAATCGATCATTCGCATCTCATTGATCAGAGACTACACCCTGTAATCGATGACTCAGCACATGTAATCGATTAGGCGTCAATGGTAACTTTTGTAACGTACACTTTCTCTGACAGTTACATGCTTTTCTGTGATTTCTCTCTCATCTAAACTTGACATATGTATCTAAAGCATCATTTCGCACCATATTTCATTCGTTCTAAAGCATTCTTTCTTCATCTACTCTTAAACCCTAACGTTCGAATCATCAAATCCCTTCGTAACCAACATAACTGTTGCCATTATTCGAATCATCATCAGTCATAACTCCTCCAAACCAGTTACAACCCTTCAAATCACCAGACATATCCTTAATCTCTCTATATAAACCCTACCCATGGCACCCAAGATGCTCATACCAAAGAACTACAGAGCCCAGATCATCCCAGACACAGTTCCTTTGCCAGAAGGTGATCCTGCTTTAACCTACAGACCCTCATCACCTCCCTCAAATCCTCTTCAATCAACCTCTCATCCATCACCACAAATGGCCAACACCCGTGGCTCTGCATCAAAATCCCAAACCAAAAGTCCTACTTCAGTCAGAGTCAGAGAACTCATTTCTGGGGATACAGAAGTGCCTATTGATTCATCATTTGCTCAGGGTCCTATTGAGGATGCCTCAGAAGATATTCAGAGGAGATCTCTGCAACCTAGGTGTGGGTTTGTTGATATAGTCTATCTAGAGAAGAATGGTTTTCCTGTGTCTAAATGGTTGGATCCCTACAAGCATTGTATAGGGATCAAGAACCACTATAATGAGAGGGTTATCAAGGCCTTCTTTTCCAACATGAAGATTCATGTCCTTGAAACAGAAGGGAAAGTCACAGGAATTACCATATCTTCCAAAGTCATAGGCAAGGCTTTCTCTTTTGATTGGAAGAATTTGAACCAATGGCTTCATATGGATGGGCCTAATATGGAAGAGTACAACTCTTGGCAGATAAGGGAAAAATTTTCAGATGAGGAACTCAAGCAGATCTATCAGCCAACGAGCCCTATCAAGGGTAATTTGACACCTGCTCAACTGCCTCCTGTCTATAGGATCATTCATTATGCTTTATTCCAGATGTATGGTCAACAAGGCAAGAAACTTTTCCCTGATTCTTGATATTGATAATCCTATTCTGCCCATGCTGATCAACAAGATTCCCATCAATCCTGGTTAAGTTATCTGTGAGGAATTTTTGAGGTTTCACAAGACTAAGACAGTGAAGACCACTCTTCCCTTTGCTCAACTTGTTTCTTTCATTCTCTGTAACAACAAAATTTTCTGGCTTGAAGGAGAACAGAATAAAGAACCACCCAAGTTTGATCTGACCACTCTGAAAAAGATGGGGATTAGTCCCTTTGGACAGACTCCTTCTCTGCCTGATCCTACCATTCACATTGAAGAGGAACATCCTCAAGAGGAATTTGGACCAGAAGACATTCCTGACCAGGGCCATGTTCCAGACCCCATGGATCAAGAAGAAACACCACATGCCTCTCCTGTGAGCCCTGCACCACAGTCACATTCTCATCCTTCAACATCTCTTCCAGATCAAGGGGTTTCCCTTCCTGCAAATATTATTAATGATCTGGTTGAAAGAGTTTCAGCCAGAGTTGTGGAAGAAGTGGCTCTGGAACATCAAGCCATGGAGGATCGATTGCTCAAAAGATTAGTGGCTGCTTTGAATGACTTTGTGGTGAAATCTGTCAAGGAAAGCACCATGACCATTTTCAATGGGTATGATGCTGTGGTGAATATGCACAAATTCTTGCACAATAGACTTGCTGAGCTGGAGGACATTCTCAGGCAATCTCATCAGGTCAACCTCCCAGGCTCTCCCTTATCCCCATTTGTTGGACATGAGGCACATCAGGTTTCTCCCATTCACTATTCACCCTCTCACTCTCATCCCTCTCCTCCTATTCCCCAAACACAAATTTCACCCAAACACACCCCTTCACCATCCAAATCTTCCTCTCCCTCCAAACAACTTTCTTCCAGTTCCTCAGATCATCCAGACCCTCCACCCTCTCCTGACCACATCCTTACCCCTGCCTCTCATCTTGCACCTCCCTAACAACCTCCTCCACCACCTCCTTCTCAGCCTACACCTTCTCATAAACCTGAAATTGCTAAGACTTATATCAGAAAAGGGAAATATGTCCTCAAAGTGTCCCCTCCCTCTTTTGATGATGCTAAAAAGGGGGAGAAGATATTCAGTGTTCCAACTCCTGGAGAAAGCAGTCAGATTCAAGAAAAGGCTGTGGAAGCTGCCACTATTCTCTCATCCATTGCCTCTGAAAACCCCACTATTCTCTCATCCATTGCCTCTGAAAACCCTCAGATGCCTAAAATTCCTGAGGAAGTCACCATGAGCCAGACTCTTGAGGAAATTCATGAGCTTGCAGAGGCCATCAAGTTAAGCATGGCTGAAGAAGAGGTGGTAGTAGAAGAAGCCTCAGATTCTGAAGTTGAAGTCACCACCAATGTTCCTCCAGAAAATGCTGAAAATGTTCTGGAATAAAACTTGGAGATGGCTATGGTCTTGTATGAAGGGGAGCCCAAACCTGTTGCTATTGACTTGTTGCCCCATTATCTTCATCAGGCAGAAGAGCTGCATCAGCAAGTAGAAGAATTGTGCCAAACTTTGGCTCAGAGCCAAAAAGAAATGGAAGACAGAGACGCAGCAAAGGCTGAGTTGGCTGATTCAGGAAAGAAACCTCATGAGCCTCAGCCTGCATTACCTAAATGGGGTGTTCAGAAGCAAGTTAAATTTAAAAAGTCTGATCAGAAGAAAGTGGTGGATCCCATTCAAACTACATCAGACTTTCTGAAATCTGATGAGGAAGAAGAGGGGCAAGAAGTTCAATCTGCTGATAAAGGGAAAAGAATCAAGAAAGTTGCCCCTAAGCCAGCTGTCAAAGCAATGCCAAGGAGGAGTACCAGGGTAACAAAAGGCATTGTAATTGAAGAGTCTAAGCCTGCCCAACAGCTAGCTTCAAAGAGAAAAGTTGCACCTAAGGGGAAAAGAAAATCTGTCAAACCTCCTCCTAAGAAGAAACAAAAGCGACCATCTAAATTGGATAAGCTTTTGTCCTGGCTTCCTCCCCCATCTCCTCCTAAGAAGAAAGCTGTCACAAAGAAGAAGAAAGCTCCTGCTAAAATAAAGGAGAAAGAACTTGAGTCTGAGATACTTGAAGATCTATCAACTGAATCTGGAGGAATTAGCAGTGAATCTGGGGACTATGAGCTGGACACTTCAAAATGGAAGGATGACACTGATTCTGACTGATCCAGAAAACTTTCATCACCCTTAGCTATCCTCATGTGCATCACTCACACTATGCATATTTATTTGCTTCATAGTTTTTGTTGTCTTAATTATCTGATCAATTATATTTCTCTTGCATTATTCGACTTATGGTTTATAATATGTTTATTATCAGTTCCCTATTTATTTCTGGTTCTTTACCTGTTTACTAAATTCAGTGTTTTGTCATCATCAAAAAGGGGGAGAATGTTAGAATGATAAGTTTTAATGATAACTAAACATATCTTAATCATAAGGAAGAGCTATGATAAAGATCAGAAATATCTTAGGCATAATCTGATAGAGAATCCTAAGTCTTGACCAATCGATCAGGGTTAGATTATAAGTCAAATATCTTATGTCCAATCGATTAGAGAAGAATCAGAGATAGCGCCCAATCGATTAGAGGCCCCTGTAATCGATGAGAGAAACTAGCCTAATCGATTAGAGATGAATCAAGTTCAGATCACATAGCGCCCAATCGATTAGAGGCCCCTGTAATCGATGAGAAGATTTAGCCCAATCGATTAGAGTCATCCAATCGATTAAGAGTCAAATGCCCAATCGATTAGAGCCTTGTAATCGATTAAGAGAAGATTAAGTAATCTGAGTATAATCTGTTTGCAATCGATTAGAGAAGTATGTGTAATCTGTATGTAATCGATTGAACCTGTCTAATCGATCAGGTTTCCCCTGTAATCGATTAGGCGCATGAATTACTAATCTGATATTCAGTGATGCAGGCTATAATCTATAGGTAATCGATGTGTAATCGATTAGACACCAGACCCTGTGATCGATCAGAGGCATGTAATCTGAGTGGCGATGAGAAATATTCAAAATCAATGTCAAGCCTATTTTTAGCCTTCCAAGTACAGAGTTGTTCAGACCTACTTAAGGAAGTTTACGTTAAGACACAAGCTGAACAAAAGATTCGTTGGAACTTACCTACTCTGTCAGCGATAGAAGAAGAGAGATGGGCTAAAGCAAAAGCAAGTACAATGGAGTAAATGCATAGCATATTTCATCTTCCATACTTCACCAGATCACTCAACTCTCTTGATGTGTTCAACGGCCATATTTATAACGGATATATTTCCAAGAGAAACTATAAATGCTATTGGGAAGAAGTTAGTTGGAGAGATTGATTGCCACATTGATTATCTGTATCTACTGCTTTAATACTCTCAACACCTTCTGCTCTCATATTCTTAAGTGTGTAACACAATCTGTTCAATTAAGTGAACAATTATTCTGTATTCATTATTAAAGTGAGGATTACTCTTAAGATAGTGGGATCTTAAGAGTAGGGTGTAATCTTACAAAGTGTAAGGGGAAGTGATCAATAAAGAGAGGAGTTCTTGCTGTCACTTGTAAAGGCTGTCAAGAGCCTGATTAAATCTTGAGGATTTAGTGGAACCCAACTGCAGGTTGGAGAACTGGACGTAGGCCAAGTTTGGGCTGAACCAGTATAAACTGTGTTGTTTATCTTCAGGATTAAATTTCAAGAAGCACAATTCACCCCCCTCTTGTGCATTCCTGCCTATTACACTTTCGATAGCTGAGCCTCTATCGATAGTAACTCCTTCAATTTCTGAAATTGCTCCAACTGTGAAAAATTATTGAAGGAAAAAGAAAAACTTTCACATGTTTTAGAAAAATTTACAAAAGGCTCAGAAACTTTAAATGTGATTTTAAGCAATCAAAAAGTTTTCAGAGATAGAACTGGTATTGGCTGTGAGCCTACACAAAAGTTTTCAAAAAGATGGGTTGAACCAAAGGTGAAGTCATACATGAAATATTTTAAAAAATCTTCTGAAAATTCTTCATCATATAGCTTTTGCAATTATTGTAACAAGAAAGGCCATACACAGTCCATCTGTAATCATAGAAAATATGGCATTAGTAGCTCTTATAAGTGGGTTCCTAAAGGAACTCGTGTGCCTAAGGTTTTTACAAACTTAGAACACAAGACTAACTTTAAAGGACCCAAGAAAGTTTGGGTACCTAAATCTGTGTAGTTTGTGCAGGTATATCTTAAAGCATCCAGTAAAGGAAAATGGTATATTGATAGTGGATGCTTAAGACACATGACTGGTGACAAGGACAGAATCAATAATCTGGTGATAAAAGATGGAGCCAAAGTTAGTTTTGGTGGAAATCAAAGTGGAAAAATCACTGGAGTGGGTGAAGTAGGTCCAGTCAAGGATGGTTACCTAATGGATGGACTTTGCCACAATTTGCTGAGTGTCAGCCAAAGCGCAGACCATGGTAACTGGGTAATTTTTGATTCAAATGAATGTCTTATTGTTGATAAAAATGATTTAGATATAAACAAATCCAGTCTGAAGTGTAAGATAAAAGGAAATAGAAATGGAAATTTATACACTCTAGATCTATGCCAACAGCTTGAAGAAAAATGCTTTATTTCAAATGATGAAAATTGTTGGTTATGGCATAAAAGATTAGCTCATGTGAACTTTACTCAACTAGATAAATTAGTTAAGAAGGAATTAGTCATAGGAATCCCTAGTTTTAAAACAAAGCATGATTTAATTTGTGAATCCTGTCAAAAAGGTAAACAAACAAAGTCCTCTTTTAAAATCAAGAAGACAGTCTCTACTAGTAGGCCATTGGAACTAATTCATATGGATCTAGTTGGGCCAGCAAGAGTGAAAAGTCTAGGAGGAAGCCTATACACTCTTGTAGTTGTGGATGACTACTCAAGATTTACCTGGACTATGTTTCTTTCCTCTAAGCATGAAACTTTTGATGCTTTTTGTGTGCTTGCTAAGAAATTGCAGAATGAGAAAGGCACAAAGATTATAGCAATCAGGACTGACCATGGAGGAGAATTTGAGAATCAAGAGTTCCTCAAGCTGTGTGATGAAAATGGAATTGAACACAATTTCTCTGCCCCTCGTACTCCTCAACAAAATGGTGTTGTAGAGAGAAAGAACAGAGTGCTCACATAAATGGCTCGAAGCATGCTGAACGAGAAACAAGTGCCTCAAATATTTTGGGCAGATGCAATGAGCACAGCTTGCTACATTTCAAACAGAGCGTATATCAGAAAGGGGATGGAGAAGACTCCTTATGAATTCTACAAGGGGAGGAAGCCCAATATCAGCCACCTGAGAATATTCGGATCAAAATGCTACATTCACAACAATGGAAAGGTAAATCTAGGTAAATTCGATCCTAAATCTGATATTGGCATATTCATAGGTTACTCAAATAGAAGTAGAGCATATAGAGTTTTTAACAAAAGAAGTCAAACTGTTGAAGAGTCTGTGCATGTAGTATTTGATGAAACTCCTCAAGAAAAACAACAATCTGTTGATGAGGATGAAGATTTTTCAAAGTTTTAAAACAGCCTCTATTGATAGCGCCTCAGCCATCGATAGCAAATCCTGAAAACAATGCTAAAGATAATCAGGATAAATCCAAAGATGATCTAGATGAAGCTAACGAGCCTCAATCTTCCATTAGACATCTTAAAAATCATCCTCCTGAACAGATTATTGGAGAAATTTCAAAAGGAGTTAAAACAAGAAGGCAACTACAAAATGAAATGGAATTTTCTTGCTTTCTTTTTCAAATTGAACCAACTTGCATTGATGAAGCTCTTGCTGAGTGTGACTGGATAGTTGCAATGCAGGAAGAACTTAATCAATTCAAAAGAAATCAAGTTTGGAATTTAGTACCTAGACCAAGAGATTATCCTATTATTGGTACTAAATGGGTTTTCAAAAACAAACTTGATGAAGTTGGACAAATTGTCAAGAACAAAGCCAGATTAGTTGCCAAAGGATATAACCAAGAATAAGGCATTGATTATGAAGAAACTTTTGCTCCAATCGCAAGACTTGAAGCAATAAGAATTCTTCTAGCTTTTGCATCCATAAAAAATATTAAACTTTATCAAATGGATGTTAAGGGTGCTTTTCTTAATGGCTATATTAAGGAAGAAGTATATGTAGAGCAACCTCCTGGTTTTGAAGAAAAGTCTAAGCTTGACCATGTTTTCAAACTTAAAAAGGCTCTTTATGGTCTCAAACAAGCACCTAGAGCTTGGTATGAGAGACTTAGTACTTTTCTGCTTGATAAAGGATTTTCTAGAGGAAAATCAGATACGACATTATTTATCATGCATAAAAATAATCACATGCTCATAGTTCAAATATATGTTGATGACATTATTTTTGGTGCAACTAATGAAAAGCTTTGTGAAGATTTTGCTAAGACAATGCAGGGAGAATTCGAAATGTCTATGATGGGAGAACTAACATTCTTCCTAGGCCTGTAGATAAAGCAAAAGAAGGATGGCATCTTCATATCCCAAACCAAATATTGTAAAGAAATTCTCAACAAATTTGGGATGGATCTATCCAAAGAAGAGGACACTCCTATGAGTGCTGTAACACCTAAAATTTTCTACTATATTATAGCATTTTTAATTGAATTATAACCACTTTTCAATGTCAGAAGCCCAAAAATACGGAAAATTTAAAACCTTTTCTTTTAAAACATTTTACCAACCTTCTGTTGGTTGGAATGGGCTTTTCGGACAAATTAAAATATCTTAAAACTCTTATGAAATAAAGTAGTTAATAAAACAATTAAAAGTACACTAACCCTCTTAGGGTTATTCATAATTCATAATATTTAGGTAATTTAAATTCCTTAATAAAATTTATACAATTCTAGTGTCTATACTTTCTATTATTAATTTAATAATTTAATTTACAACATATACAAATAACCTCACTTTTCAAGACATAATCTTAAAATCTTTATCTAATTTTCTTCAGTACTCCTGCCTTATCTCAACCATCACACTATCTCCCAATTTATTTCTTCTAACCTGCATTACTGAAAAATGTTTGGGGATGGGGGTGAGATTGGTAATCCCAATAGCAGTTTCTTTCATATGAGTTCATGCATAGTAAATCATAAATCTTCACAATATGAATAATCTTTTTCCTTATAACCTCTACCAACCACTACTAACGATATATTCATTAAATAGTGGTGGTACCTCTACCTGCAACAGGATTTCATAACCTCTGGCAAAGGGGGAGCGACCCACCTAAGCCTTGGAGTACTCCCCTCATAACCTCTAAGGAATAAAATTACCATTGTTATAGATATTATGAAATTTATGCATGCAATGCGCTGTAATTAAATATTATATGAAATAAACTGCTACCTGATTCTTGATTTACTCTTCGATATATTCCTCCTTTTCTTTGTACTCTGGGAATTCAGTCCCACTATCTTGTCCTATGAATATTGATAATATAAAATGTTACATTAATATCTAAACCTAGGTGGAATAATTAAATGTCTCTCACATACCTATTACACTACCCCCTTCTTAGTCCTATTATTATTATATTCAATTTCCTAACTTAATAATTGTTTATGCTAGCATCAATACACATTGCACAACACATATTATTATACACATAAATACAATTAGTATACACCATACAAACATAAGCACAAAAAGGATCTTCACTATTTAAAATTAACTAACTTTTACTATTAATCAATTAATAATCCAATAAACTTACCAATCAAAGATTAAAATTCCAACACTTTAAACTTTGTCCTACTCCTTGAAAATCCCTAAGCAATAAATTGATTCCAACTAAACTTGCAAATCCTTAACTTGAAATTTCACCAACCATAAATATTAAAAAAAATGTTAATTTAAAACTTCAATCAACAAATCACCTATCATCCTTCTTTTAACCAATTAATCCTACCTGAATTCTTAATCCAACTTTAACACTACTTTAGTCCAATAAAGATCATTCCAAGCCACAATGTCATCATTTCACCTCAAAGTATCCTTCACATTTCCTTATACTTCATTCCTATTAAATTAATATTATCATTTCCCCTTCCTTTACCAACAAACCAGCAGCCAATACAACCAGAATCATAACTTTAACACCTAAAACCTTCAATCAGACAACAAAATTAGCTTCCTATTTCTTGTTTACCCAATCGTCACCATCAGCAAAATCCAGAAATTCACCTCTAATAATTTCCTATCAGTACACAATTCTTGAATAATTTCAGTTCATCTCCCAAAACAAAACGAACATCAATAGTCCCTTTTTCCTTTCCTAGCCGAATCAGAACAGCAACAGTGAACAAGAAACAATGATCAAAATTCTAGAACCTAAACTACAATAACCATCAATACACTTCCTACTCCCTTTTCTAATTCTTGTTTAGCAAAATATCAGTATAAATCTATATTCCCTGCACAACTCACGGCCAGGGCAGAAATCATAAGAGAATAAAATTAAACAACTACTATCAATCCAGACCTGCAATTCAATTAATTCAACTCTCAAATCCTTTCCTTCATCCTTCGGCGAAAACAGAACAGAACAGGGAATAAGAGTCAAGAATTCTAGTTGATTCAATTGCCTCTTGTTCATCATTTCCCTTTATGCTTGGATCAACCACACACATCAAGAAAAGAAAAGAAAAATAAAAAAATCCCATAGGAATTGGGAGCTCGGCCAGCGCAGAACAAAGGCAAAGAAATTGAACAACAAATCAAGCAAATCAAGGATTCTTCAATCCACACACTTAAACATCCATTCTAGCTTCCAATTAATGTGTTTTTTATTCTAGAAATTTTTCTCCTTCTTGGCCGAACGGATTCTACGAAACAGGGGAGAAGAAGAATTGCTCCAACAATTCCCTAACTTCAAAATCAGTCCTTCAATTCATTCCATAGGCTTAGAATTGCAAGAAATCATGAGTAATTAATCTTTAAAACAACAAATTCCCAGAAATCCCAAATTTGGCCGTCTCATGAACAGTACCCGCCAGGAATTTTTGAAGAAATTTGAACATATTTCACTTCAATCCTCAAAATCGATACTCAACCCATCAAGAACAAGGTCCAAGGAACATTTTTATAATTTCAGAAGTCTAAAAAAATGTCCTAAGAATTCGAATCACTTCCCCCCATCTCGCTCAAAATCGCAGTGGAAAGAGAAGGAAATGAGGAGAAATAACTTACCTAAGAACGATCCAAGCCTTCTTGAACGCTTCCCTCCGTGATCCGCCGCCGTTCGCCGTCGACTTGGGCCGTCCGCCGTCGCCACTCCGCAGAACCAGAGAGAAGAGAGTGAGTGAGGGTGAGAGAGTGTGATGAAATGAATGTGTGTGTGTTTTTCTGGTGAGAGGGAGTATTTATTATATTTTTTTTTTCTTTCTTTCAAATATGTGTGTATATACGTGGAGAGAGGGAGTGTTTTAGAGGAAATGAGAAAAGAGTAGAACAATTAGGAAGACACGTGTATGGCTTGTATTTAAAGGGATCTGATATTTTGTTTTTTATGGGTATTTTACTATCCTGCCCTTCCCTTTTTAATTGAGGATATTTTCAACTAGGGGTAGATATTGTCTTTTTAATTTCCCAATTTATATTTTCTCTTAAATGGTAATTTCATTTACCATTCTCATTTACAAATAAATCTGAAATTTGTCCCCAAATAATTTCTCTAGATATGCTTTAATTTCCAGATTTATTTATAAGACTTCCTAAATGTCAAGTAATATTCCAAGGTTCTAAATATTCCCTTATTTAAATTTATCTTGAAACTTAAATTTTATCTTACTAATTATTTTTCTTTATTTTCTAATAAAAATAACCCTTAAAATTTATTAAAGATAACTAAATCATCATAAATTTATTTTTAATGCTTTTTAATATTTTAATAACATTTCCTAACTTTTAAATAATTCCTTATTTTCTCTTTTCTAAAATTTGGGGTGTTACAAGTGCCTTTGCCAAGTTAGATGATGCACCAGGCAAAGTAGTAAATCAATCTCATTATAGAGGAATTATTGGTTCTTTACTTTATTTAACTGCTAGTAGACCTGACATCCAATTTAGTGTAGGTTTGTGCGCCAGATATCAAGCAAATCCTAAAGAATCTCATTTAACAAATGTAAAAAGGATTTTGCGTTATTTACAAGGGACTCAAGAGCTTGGGCTGTGGTATCCCGGAACTCAAGAGTACCTTCTTGCTTATACTGACTCTGACCATGCAGGTTATAAGACAGACAGGAAAAGTACAAGTGGTCAATGTCAATTTCTTGGTGGCTGTTTAGTCACTTGGGCAAGCAAGAAGCAAAATTGTGTCTCTCTTTCATCCACAGAGGCCGAATACATCGCAGCAGCAAGTTGTTGTACTCAAGTCTTATGGCTTAAACATCAACTAAGAGATCTGGGTTTGGAATTCCCAAAAGTGCCCATTCTCTGTGACAACACCAGCACAATAAGCTTGGCCAAAAATCCAGTTCAGCATTCCAGAACCAAGCATATTGATGTAGGACATCACTTCTTGAGAGATCATATTCAGAAGAAGGATGTCAATGTGGAATTTATATCAACTCATCTGCAACTTGCTGATATATTCACCAAACCTCTTGAGCCTGATCAATTTCTCTATATCAGAAGAGAGCTAGGAATGGTAAATCCAAATGAATTGTGAATACTATTATAATTCTTGATTTATTCTATTAATTATTCATATGAATTATTGCTAACTTAGGCATCGGAGTGCCAAATCTTAAGTCTTGCAGGACTGACCAATCGATAGTGAGTTTCACTATCGCTAGCATATGCAGAACATAGTTAAGTTTGAGCTAAGATTGCCATCGCTAGCCTAAAGGATTATCGATAGCAAAGTCATCTATCGATAGATGAAACTTGGAAGGAGAAAGTGATGTCTGTCACTTGCTCAGCGTGGGATCATGCCTGCTAGCGATAGCAAGTCACTTAAAAGACTCAGAATGCGAAACGTCACCAAGTATTTATCATTTATGGTAATTTCTGAACCCTATAAAAGTAGGCCATTTGCATTTTGCATTCATTATTCACCTGAATCGTCTCTTCATCTTCAAAATCTTTCTGAGACATCAAGCCTCCCTTCTCTCAAAACCCTAAACCCTAAAAATGGCCAGAGCCAAAATTCCAAAAATGAGTAATGTTGAGGCAACCTCTAGTGCTAAATCCTCGTCTCAATCCGCTAACAAGTGGTCAAAAACCCAGAAAGCTGTGTCATTCTTCAAAGAAGTGGTTGAATCAGGTTCCAAACGTCAAAAGCGAACTGTCTCTGTTTTGCCTTGCTCAGAAGAACCCCTCGAAGCTTCAAGCGCCATCTTCGCAAATGGAAAAACCCTAATCAAGGATGCAGTTTTGGTGGATTTTTTCTTCTACAGAGAGCCTGAGGAGACCAAACAACTTGAGGAACACGAAGCGGCTCCTGTCCAAGATTATGCTGCTAAGCTTAATATCGGATCAGGGGTACTATTCGTTCAGGGTTCCTGTGGGATGTGATGGTGGATTAGTTCGTTATTCATCTTCACCTTCCTCTGCCTTTAATGATGACAAAAAGGGGGAGAAGCAAAGGGAGATTTGTAAAGGGAGATTTGTATGCAAAGGGAGAAGCCCTCATTTGCATCATATATATATTCATTATAGTTTGATAGTTTGTGTTTTGGTATTTCTGCAAGCATTCTTCTATCAGATGCTCTGTACAAGCATTACTATTATTCCAGTCTGATATATGCTTATGCTGATATAAATGATTATGTTCTCTGTACAAGCATTACTATTATTCCAGCCTGATATATGGTTATGTTGATATAAATGATTATGTTCTGAAAGTGCTTTAAGGTATATGTGCTTATGTTTTGTCATCATCAAAAAGGGGGAGAATGTTAGAATCTTAAGTTTTGATGACTGACCCCATAAATAACATAAGCAAATGAGAGCAAGTTACCTCTAAATTAAACGAGTAAAATCTAATAGGTAACATATCACCATTGCAAGAGTAAAAGATATATTGCTAGACGAAAGATTCAAATATAGCAGATGGAAATTTAGCAGAACAATAAGAATGAATATCTCTATTGATAAGTATATCTCTATCGCTAATAGACAAAGAACAATAGCAAGTGAAGACTCAGAAATAACAAAGTAAATATCTATGGCTAAGTCTGTTACTATCGCTAGAAGTTCAGAGATAACATGGATAAATGAAAGGAAATACAAATAGCAGGAATATAAATCAAAGTCCTTAGAGCTATAGAATCAGCTAGCGATAAAAGGTTAAGCTATCGATAACAAAAGTGCTTCAGATAATAAACATTCAGATAGCTAGTGCCTGAGAACAAATGAATCAAATGAGCTAACATAGTTGCTAGCGCTAACACGTTTAGCTATCGATAATAGGATACCTTGAAACATCCTTTAATAATCATCTCAGTATCCTTAAAGCAAATGAGCAACCAAGTAGCTAGCGATAAGGGATTAGCAATCGATAGAAGAATGTATGCTGATATGATATGGCTAGTACTCTAAACATTGAGCTATAAGAATATGCATTATCTATTACATTGAGTTAATGGACTATACTTGCGATAACATCTGCTGTGCATTATATGTTTAGCTAACAGCTTAAGTGCAGATCTCACACTATGAAGTTAGCGATAGCAGATCAACCTAGCGCTACTGAAAAAGCTGCCAGAAAGTACAATTCGTACAGACGCTCAGAACGCTGAGTCTGTCTCTCTCCTAGCTCACCCTATGTAAGAAGTAGTTGAAGCCAGAGCAGAAAGTTAAGCCCGATGAAGAAGCTGCATTAAATGCTAGCGGCTATGAGCTCCCAAAGACTAAATTCAAACGACTTCTTGAATATTGAAAGCTAGGGCAAAATCTGAGAAGAGATATAAATACAGAACTTGAGCATTTATTGAAGAGCGATGAAAAACGAGAATATTCACATACTCAATCATTACTCTCTGTTTTCTGTATTTATTGTGTTAGAGATTTTATCTGTACTTAAGTGTTTATCACAATCAGTTCATTAAGTGAACATATTTATTGAAATCCTCTACTGTTTGAGGTTGTTCTAAAAGCTTGGTGCTTTAGAACAGGGATATTGCCTTACAGGTAGTAAGGGGGAGTGTTTAGAGAGATTCTAAAACTCTGTAAAGGTTGACAGGTAAACCTGTGCTCGTAAAACCTGTGATTAGTGGAACCCAACAAGGTGTTGGAGAACTGGACGTAGGCAGTGTTGGCCGAACCAGTATAAAGTTTTAGAGTTATCTTTATTTGTTATCATTTCAATTTTTGGAAGCACAATTCACCCCCCTCTTGTGCGATTGCCTCTATCATGGTTAACCTATTTCTCTATGAAGTTCTCAACATTATTTTGATTTGCTGGCAATCCACATGGACGAGTGACGTGTCGACATGTGGTAGGGACATAACGCCGTTTAATAATACACCTAACGGTGTTGGCCATTTTACACAATTTTAAAACCTAGTTGGCCAAAATGATGCCATTTATTAATACTTGTGTTAGATGATACTTACGCAAAAGTTCATCAGCCAAAATGATACTTAACCCATATATATTATTGTGAGGCCATGCCCCTCACATGGGGAATAAATTATTCCCCCAAATTCCCTCTTTATCTTTATGTGTGTGGTTGCCCTGAATTCCCTCTTTATCTTTATGTATATGGTTTTTATTTTTCTCTTGCCTCCATTTAGAGAGAGAAGGGGGGGTAGTTCTTCAACTAGAAGAATAGCTTTTTCCACTTTGAAGATGATTTTGGTAAGTAAAACTACTCTTATTGTCAACACTCTCTTCATGAAAGTTATTCTATTTAATTTGATATTTCTATTGAGTCTATTCTTGAGGTGACTGGGGGAAAATTTTAGAATTGGAGTTGTAGTAGGTGTTGAATTTTTGCCAATATAAGACCATAGAATTTAGTAGTTACACTCTCTTCATTATAATTGTTCTATTGGAAAAAAGTTTAGAAATTGAGATATTTATAATAATTGTACCGATTAAATTGGGGTTCAATATTTGATTTGGGTTGTCGAAATATTATTAAGATGTTGATGGTTTAGTTTTGAGAGTTATGCTTGGGATTGAAGGTCGGAAAATTAAAAAGGAAACTTTATGTGAGAGAAATTTGGGATTTTTTCTAGAATTGTATTATATGAACTTTGGGGAGTTTATATGAATTGTATTGGTGACTTAAGGATTCATAATAATTGTTCTATTGAAAAAAGGGAAAAAGGGGTTCGAGTTGTCTTACGGGATTATTGTGTTAGCCTACTAAGCTCAGGCTTGATGGGTTCGGGTCCAAAAGACCCGTTTCAATATGGGCCATATTTTTCTAAATCAATAACCATATTTTTTTACTGGTTTTGGGTTAGCCCACTGGCTCCAGCCCTTATTACCATTTCTACCTTAGCCCAAACTAAAACTTGAACCCTATGTATAATATCCTACTCTTGTTAAAACAAATAATATTTTTAACTATGTATAATATACTGCTCTAGTTAAGGCAAATAATATTTTTATCTCTACATATTATGTAATACTCCCACTGTTTCTAAATATAAGATATATTTAAAAAGGTGAGTTTGTTATGAAATATACGATCTCTACATATATTTTCTCATTTTTCTCTGAACATCCCTAATGATGTTCTTCAATAATAAACAAGCAAAAGGGAAGTATAGGAATGAATATAGGTAAGTTGTTATAATATTTTGGTAATATTATATGATTTTAACTAACTTATCAAACATCTTTAATTTAATCAAATTATGTAAATAGATTTTATGTTTAGTAGGGGTGAGCATGGTGCCCAGCCTCCCAGCATGCCCACCCGAACTCAGTAAAAAATCGCCCAGCCCAGCCCAAAAAAAGTGGCCTGAAAAATTTTGGGTAGGGTAGGGCCGGGCTAATTGTTGGGCAGGGCCGGGCATCGGGCAGGGGGTGCTGCCCTGCCCATTTGGCCCAGCCCAAAAAATTATATAACATATATTTGAAATATATATTATTTACTATATATTGAATTATATATAATACATAATTACATATTATTTAAATTTACATAATTTTATTTGGAATTTTTCGTTGCTTTATTTATAACTGATTATGGATGGTTAATTCTTGAAGTATGGTTATCTTTTAGGACACATGGTAGATATTTTCCTTTCAAAACATAAGTTGCAAACTTATTTTCAAATATCTTAAGATGTGGAATTATGGTTATTCTTTAAGGGTCATATTAGTATTTATTAGTCATAATTAGATTTTTAATCTGAAATAACTTTAAAGTTTATATTAGTATTTATTAGTTATAACTGTATTTTTTCTTATGGGAAGAGAGAATCATGACTTGGGTAGGGAAGCGCCCACCCAGCCCAGCCCACTCTTGCCCAGCCCAAAATGGTTAGGGCTTCTATCGGGTAGGGCCGGGCATTTGACAACATTTTGCCGCCTATTCATTCTTAGGACTGGGCATCGGGCAGAGGTACCGCCCTGCCCAGTCCATACCCACCCCTAATGTTTAGGTAATGAAGAGTGGATGTATATTTTTTTCCACCAATACATAGTATATTCATTTACATATTGAATTGCTCTCTCCTTAGGACTTCGGTTGGTGGGGCCAATGCAAGAGGTTTGGACTTGGTTCAGTAATACGGAAGGGCAAAGAGGATAAACTCATGCTATTCTGGAATCCCTAATGGCTTTGACGATTGCGACGGCTTTCTGCTGCGAAATTATTTCGAGTTGAGGAGCATCATGAAGCGGATGAGAAGGAATGGAAACGGTTCATATCTTCCTGAAGAAATCATCAGAAACATTCTCAAACGCCTTCCGGTAAAATCCCTACTCCGATTTCAATGTGTTTGTAAACTTTGGAAAAATCTCATAAAAAACCCATCTTTCATCGCCGACCACCTTCAACATTATGGTAATCAACACCCTTCTCTTTTTTCCCATTGTTATCGGAACTCTTGGCGATCTATCTATCATTTGATAGATGGCAGCTTGAAAATTCATGAGATTCATTCAATCGATTCCTTAAAGGGTGCTAGAATAGTCGGTTCCTGCAATGGCTTGCTTTGTGTTGAGCTCGATCGAAATAAAAAGCCGATAGCATTATGGAATCCTGTAACTTCAGCAGTTAGGCATGTTCCTGAAAGCAGAACTGATTACTGTTTTGATGGATGCGTGACAGGATTTGGGTTCAGTCCAATTGTTAATGATTACATGGTAGTAAGAATTTATTATGACGAGCTTTGTGAAGCTGTTAATGGGGCGGAAGTGTTTTCGTTAAGTAGAGGGTCATGGGAGGGAATAGATATAGCAAACATAAAAGGAGTGAAACTTACTTCTGGAAATGTCACGGTTAATGGATTAATATATTGGTCCGGGTATAAGCAAGATGCAGATGAGGGTGAAGAAAATGATGAGTTTGAGGGGTATGAATATGATAGTGAGGGTGGTGGAGTTATTGTAAAGAAGATAGTTTCGTTTGACATAGCAAATCAGGTGTTTACAGTGATACCAATGCCCGATTTAGCAGTTAATGGTGATGCAATGCTAAATATTTATAAGAACAAACTTGCCATACTTTCTGACATCTGGGAAAGAAGTAAACCTGACTTGGTTGATTTGTGGGTGTTAGATGAGGGTACTTGTGAATCTGGGTTTTCATGGAGATGGATTAAAAGATATAATGCTTGCTTCATCTATTATTCAAAAGCTATTTGGAGAAATGAAATTGTTTCTACATCGGGTAATAATGCTTGTCTGTTGAATCTCACTACTAATGAATTAAAGAGGCTTGTCATTCCCAATTGTGGTTATATTCATAGAATTTACAATCATGTGGAAAGCCTTGTTTCAGTTGGGGACAACTACATGGAGGAATCTTGATCCTAAATCAAACTTATCACATTCCATATTTGCATGGTGGAATATTGTGTTGGAATGGGTCTCTAATTTAAAGATCATTCTGTATCTCTTAATACTTATTTAGTATGATGAATGCACATGTTTTGATGGCAGATTTGTGAAAAGTCCTTAAATATGCCAATATTATGTTGTTTTAGGTGAAAAATATATGTCTGGTTTGTTATATTGTATGAGATCAATAGACCAGAAATGTAGTTCAATGCTATTTTCTCTCGCCATTTCTGTAAATTAAATCCTCTTTCTTGCAAGTTTCTTTGTTTACTCTGCTCCTTCCTTTTTCATCTGTTGCATCACTTCCATAAGTGGTGGGGTTACTCAGTTATGGTTTCGTTTTTCTTGCTTGATGCTGTTATTGTAAAAATCTATAATTGATTGGAGTTATCTAGTTCTTCTATTTGTTTACCCTGCATTCCTTTTTCTTGCTCTCCCTTCTATTTTGGAATAATAATGAATGCATTTTCTTTCTTGCATTACTTTTTGATATTTTGAAGTTATACATTTTTAGAAGTAGAACCTACCATTGGGCATGGTTAACTTAATCTCTTTTATTTCATTAAGATGTCCCAGTTTGCTTTGAAGTTTTGATCAGTCATTCATACATGTCTCCACGCCCACACGCCACAAAACTTGTGGATGAGGTTGGAAATATTTGACATTTAGTTATTTTGTTAAAGAAGTGTGTAAATACATATCTGTCCCTAGTAGTGTGTTAATGGACCGGTTATAGGGCTTATTACTGTTTAGTATATATATGACAGGGGCCCTAGACTGATGCATGTTTTGACTCTTTGACTGATGAATATACATTCGGACTCTTCTCTCTCTCCCTCCTCTGTTCCGACCCCTCTTTTCTCTCTTTGTACATCTCTACTATTTCTCTAAAATTCTCTTAACAGATTTGTTTGGATGTCATTGATTTTTTAAATAGCTTCTGTAAGCAGTTTTCCACCTTACTTGAGGCTGCTGTGAGGAATGAATTAAATTTATTTGTGTGTAAGCAATTTTCCACCTCACTTGAGGCTGGTGTTTGCCTTTTGCATCGTTGGTGAATTAGAATCAATTTTTGTTGAGTTTGCTGTTTAGATTTGGCCATACAAATTCTCTGTTATCTCATGCTCTTATCAGTACTCAAAGAATCCTGTATCATGGTGAGATTAAAATCCATTTATTGATTTACTCTCAAAAATGTTAATTATTTGATGAAAATATGGGAAACTTTTCAGCAGATCTAGCATGATGCATTTAATTTCAAATTTTACTGGGAAAGTCTTATAAGTCAAATATTGAAAATATCCTCCTAGTTTGGGAAAGGAAAATGTTGATATGAGTTATTAATTCATTTATTTTTGTTGAAGTAAACTAGGTATCTCCTCCATTCCCCTTTGAACTAAAAAGACTTCCCCACCCCACAAAAATCCGAAACTTAAAGGGAAAGTGAAATTAATTATCTCATCTAAAAGACCAAAATGTTTGTGTTGATTCCATGATTTTTTAGACTTGGAATAAGGGTAAAGTGAAATTAAAATGTTTCATCTAAAAGATCAAAATGTCTTTATTGATTCCATGATTTTTTAGATTTGAAAATGCTCATGTTGATGTTGGAAAGTAGTATTAATGTATTGGAAATTCCTATGAGTTTTGGAAGTTCAGATGTGAAATGTTGGATTTCATGATTTTTAAAACTTGAAAATATGCATGTTGATGTTGGAAAGAAGCGTAAACATCTTGGAAGTTCCACATATGTGTCTTTGCAATCTGGTTATGAAATGGTGGATGTGTTTGTGTTGAATTTCATGATTTTTTGGACTTGAAAATACTCACGTTGATGTTGGAAAGAAGCACAAATATTTTGGAAATTCTCCATATATCTTATATTTTCGTTACAAAATTCAATAAGGACATTTTAATATTTTATGTGAAATATTTGAATTCACTTTGACTACTAGAAGAACAAAGTGAAGTTTCATATTTTTGTGGGGTTAATCTAAAGTTTTTTTTTTTTTTAATTCAAAGGTGTTTAAATGATATTTTCCCTTTATTTTTTGTCATGTAATTCAGAAAATTTATGAATTATTTTTTCTATTGAGTATATCTAATTAAATGTTTTTTTAAAGGGTTAAGGTGCAAAAATTCTTATGAACTTATCAAAAGCACACCCAACACAATATACTTTTTTTTGTGCAAAAATACACATGAACATTCAAAAAGAGCCAAAAATAACCCAACCGTTAAAAGCATCAAACGGCCAATTGTTTTCATAGTGAGCCCCACAAGATTTTAAAAATTAAATATATTTAAGTTCTAAATATTTCCCTTACTGCCCTTCCTACAAATCTCTTTGTGACCTTCCTTCCCCCATCCATCTCTACACATTTTCAGGTCCTCCACCATCGATGACAGTAACTCAAACAAAGCAAGGGCATGGTAGAGACCAGGCGAGATCGTGGGTCAAATCAAAAGGCGGCGAGATCGAAGTCGTCTCTCAAATGGAGAGAAGACTTCCCTCCTTTTTCGAGTCTCACATGCCTTCCTTCTTTTCTTCTTATGTACCCTTCGAGTCAAACCCCATCAACAACAACAAACACCCTCTCTCCCTTTGTGATAGGTCTTCTAAGTGAAGCTATTCAATTCTTATCGCCAGCGCCCTTAATTAATTCATGCATTCAATTCCTCTTTCAATTTCCCAGTCTTCCATTTATGCGATTCTGGGATTTCATTGTTTCAATATGTGTCTTGTCTCTGTAAAGTTCTACTTATTAATAACAATTAAACCCCCTAATAACCCATCTCAATCACAGTTGGCAATACTAACTATGATAGGAAAATGAATTTTTATATAAATCAAGCAACCCTATTATAGTTAGAAAAAGATTTACCTTACAAATCAACGAGCTATCCATGATAGAAAGAGAAAACAATATTATGATATAATCGCTATCGTAGATAGTAAAGTGTCTAACCATGTTAGAATAGGGTTCCCCTAACATGGTTGATAAAATCCACCTGATCAACAATTAAGTTAACCATCTTAGATAAGGGACTACCTAATATGGTTAAATAAAAAATACCTATGAAAATACCACTTTTTCACAAAACAAGTATTCAACATAACCATGTTAGAAAGAATTGATCTAACATGGTTATTTTACAAAACCTATGCAATAATAAGCCAATCATACCATTTGGCCTTGTGTTTACAAACCCATAATGATATACATGCCCACATCATCGAATAACAATAACTAAATACATAGTTACTACTATTCATCAACCACATGTATGTGTATAACCTGCTAATCAGTTAAGCTACAACCAAAATCCGGAAATAATCCTCAGTAACGGCACATAAATTCTACAATTATCAATTAGTCAATTCAAGTAATATCAATACAATAATCCAGAACCCAATATCAACCAAAAACATAAAGAGGCTGAAGTGTATGCAACCTAAGGAATGGTAATATATAATATTCCAAATTAAATATACCATCTCCGACCCACAAACCAGTGTGGTTCGAGCGGCTTCCCTTCCCTTACGCCCTATACAGTGCATGATTACCTGCAAAAATGTCAACAATAATAGAGTGAGACAAATTATCTTAATAACCGTAACTCAGCTTATTATAAAAGTGAGAGTGGGTTAGTGGAGTACCTAAAGGGTACCACATTTAAAATATTTAACCAACACAGAATGGATCTATATATTTACCATATCATCTCCAGCATATCAATCTACAATAAGATCATACTACTACAGAGATAAACAGTTCTCAAGTGCATAAGATAAAAGTAAGCGTGATGTGATACTGTGCCCCTGTTATACTCAGGATGACAATTTTCCCTCTATCTATAATCAGAATGGGGAGTGGTCCCTGTCTACAATCAGGATGATCAATGGTCCTTGTCTACAATCAAGATGACCAGGTACAAATAACCGCTTGGTTGATCTATTGAGGGTTACATCATGCGATGGTACATTTCAGTGTCATGGAACAAGAATCATCAACCAAAATAAATCATGATCATCACCACCACAACCAACCAGGATGCTATGTATAATATATCAAAACTTAGTAAATCATAATCATTACCAACACAACCAGCAAGGATATTACGTATGATATATCAAACTTCTTTATATGAAAATAGTTGCAGTTCAATGGCACCCAGTAGACTATTTTATATGAAAGTAACTTTGAAAATTTATATTGTAACCCAGAGGTACATCAATAGGTAAGAAGGGATTTAGAAAAATCCCAACTAACATCACCCACAATAATATAGCAAGTTGAGTGTGATTACCTGCACTGGTCCAAAAAAACAATAAATAAACCCAACTAATGCCGTCCTCGAGCTCCGCTCGACTCGCCGACATCTACAATCACACAAATAAATAATACTTGGTCAACACACATTGTAAGTGGCATTGACCATTCACTTCGGGGCTGAACCAAAAGGAAGTTCCAATTGCACAGAGAAATCCAATTACATTTATTTGGCCTGGTTAAGTTAAATTAAACCCATAACAAGCCTATAACAACATTTATCCTCAATAATTTATTTTTGAATCAAAAACCCATCTCTCTTTAATCATAACTCTAATTAACCTCAATTCATCAACCATAACAATTCCAACTCATCATATCCTATGGAACCTCTAAAAATATCCTTACACATACATCATAATCACCTATTCAATTATAATATCTCAATTCATATGACCTTTCAATTAAATCCTAGTTATCCAATCAACATCCTTAATTTATTATTTATAAATCTATAAAATTCCCCAATTTACCTCAAATGTCCATATTTTAAAAATTCCTCCTCAATCACTAACATATTCCAAACTTAATCAGTCCAAAAATTCCACCAAACAAAATTCTACCAAATCAGCCAGATTAACATCATCACATAAATCTTTAATAAAATCTAGTAATCATCAATCAATCTCAGATAAACCAGAACACATAATATCTAAATTTTCCCTAAGATTAAAAATTCAAAAACTCCCAATAAATTTGAAAACTTCAATTAACTCAAAAATCTCTTCAGAGGATTTCTAAATCACATTTTAAACTTTAATATAATTAGCTTAGAACTCCCAAACCCCAACTTAGACAAGACCCAATTTTCAAACGGAACTAATTGAAGGAACCAATGACATAGGAAGATAGAGAATTACGGGCAATGTTGTCAATCTCGTGAGTTTAAGTAAACTCGTGAGAAGAATGTAAAATCAGATCGTAAACTCAAATCGTAAACTCGTAAAAGTTTATGTTTATTAATAAATACGTGTTTCCAGTATATAATTAAATAAGAAATACAAAAAATAATAAGAATTTGATTTGAATATATTTTAAATATAAATAGTTGGTCTTATATATATCAACATTCATACTTTATCTAACTCAATAAACAAATTTATATGAACTTTATACATAAATTCATTGAATATGGTCAAATAAAAATAATAAGCATGATATTGATAGCAAGTTAATACGATTTTCTGTAAGGTAGAAATGTAAAAACGGTAAATTCGGCATGTAAACTCATGAGTTTTTACCGAGTTTGCAGCTAGTACGAATTTGAGTAACTCGTAACAAGTTTTGGTTAGGTAGAGCCATAAAAACGGTAAAATCGGAGAGTTAACTCACGAGTTTGACAACAATGCTTATGGGAGTCCGAAAATATGCTTATTTGGCTGGAAAACTGTGTCACCGGCACCGGAAAACTCAAGAAAATCTAGTGAACTCATTTTTCCATCTCCTCTTATGCCCACAGATCGAACTAAAAACAAGTAGAGGAAGGGTGTAGGATGTGAGAGGAGATGAATGGTGATGGTGCGTGGTAATTTTCCGGTGACGGTAGACGGAAACACCTTCTCAAACACACACACACACACACACACACACACACTGCCGCCGCCGCCACACGAGAAGGAGAAGAAGACGACGAAAGAAAGGAGAGGAGGAAGGAGAATAAAAAGAAAAACGAGGAGAGAAGAAAAGAGAAGAGAAAAGAAAAATAAAAGGTTAAATTATAAAAAACCCCCATGAACTTTGGGATAGTTGCACACAACCTCCCCGACCTTTGAAAATTTAAATTAAAAACCCCTAACATTTCATGTTTTGACTCTCAACTCCCCTACCGTTAAAATTTCAGTCAAAGTTAACGGTTTTTATCTTATATAATTTTTTCACATTTTGTTTTGTATAATATGTCATTAAAAATAAGTCTTTTCATTTAATATAAACAATAGTAAGTATATTATAATTTTTCATTAAAAAAAAAGACATGATCAAATAAATTTTTTGCATTCATTTTAAGTATTTTTATTTTTAAAACATTCTATTTATAAAGTTTATGGTCAAGAAAATATTTTAAACCCTTTCTTTTAAATATTTTATATTTTTAAAATATTTTAAAATACTTAAAATTATATGTCAGTTGTCACTAATTATTTTAGAATAACATGGTATATAATAAAATAACGTCAAAAAGTGTAACTTACAAAAACCATTAACTTTAACGGTAATTTTAACAATAAGGGAGTTAAGAGTCAAAACATGAAACGTCAGTGGTGCTTAATTTAAACTATGAAAGGTCAGGGAGGATATGTGTAACTGACCTAAAGTTCAGGGGGGTTTTGCTATAATTTAGCCAAAATAAAATGGGGAGGAAAATTATACTACAATGCCCTAAAATCCTCAAGTAAGATATTCCTTTTGAGCTAATTAAATTTCTTTTCACTTCCAAAAATTTATCTATAACATCCTGTAAATATTTTCTCCCATAATAACCTTTCTTGACCTCAAATCCTTCCAATATCCTCATAATTGATCATTTTCCATTTGTTAATTCCTAATTACACCCCTAGTCCTCAAATAAATTTTTAGGATGTTACACTCTTCCCCCTCCCATTCAATTGATTCACTTCCTCTATTTAATCCTTCCTCTTCCAGTTCTTCTTTTTCTTCTTCCATGTTTTTATTTTTGTTATGACGTTCTTCAGTGATTTCTTTAGCGTTTTCACTATCTCAGGTCCTTTTTTTTTGTCTGTTTGGTCTTTTTGTTATCTAAATTCTGTGGTAATTTCTTGGTTTGCTGATTGGATGTTTTGTTTCTTTAGAGATGACTTTTTAGACTATGTTGATAATGATGGGTTTAGTGTTACTGAAGCATGAACAGAGGATAAGATGTAAGTATAGTTGGGAAAACGGGCCAACCCATGACTGGTTACAGGTTACGCACAGGCCCGCACCTTAATGAGTTGGGAAAACCCCAACCCTAACCCTTTAGTGTGGGTTGGCGGGCCAACCCGCTAGGTTTTTTTTTTTTTAAATTTGTTTTAAAAATACTATAATAAAAAAATAAAATATGTCTTAATGAATTAAATAGAGTTTTTCTTTTTAACGATATTATTAAAAAAGTTTAGATTATACTATACAAATACCACAATTTGTTATGTCAACTACAATTTATATTAGTGAAGTGTCTAAAATATGCCTTAATGAATTAAATAGAGCTTTTCTCTTTTTTAATAAAAAATATATTTGGCGGCCGTGGGCTAAATGGTACAGGCCTGAGCGGCCCGCACTTTAATGGGTTGGAATTTTCCCAACCTTAACCCTGCTCAACCCATGGGCTGGTGGGTTAAACTCGTGGGTTGAGCCATTTTCCCAGCTCTAGATGTAGGAGTTGGGAGGGAGAGGGTAAGGTCCTTTTTTTTGTTGGAAGGTAGTTTGGCACTTTCAAGTGGTGATAGACAGAAGTTTATCTATTTTAACGGTTGGGTAATTTTTCTCTTTTTGAGTGTTTATGGGTATTTTTACACCAAAAAAGTATATAATATTGGGTACACTTTTGATATAAGTTCATGGATATTTTTGCACCTTCACCATTTTTTAAATATTTACTAATTTTTTCCAATGACACATTAACTGTTTTCTAAACTTCTACATTTTTAAAATTTAGTAGGTCACTTAAAGTTATCAAATTATGCAAGAATAATATATGTTTTATAAAATTTGTACCCTTTTCAGCTATTTCAAATCTAAACAAACTTTTTAATTTATCATTTTAATAAGTTTCATAAGCTTTAATTTACCGAACTAATTTTTTTTTAATAAAAACCCTTCCAAACATAAATCACATTAAGTTAATTAACTTTTTACTCCACATTGATTTCGCAAAGGTCAGGCACGATAATAGTCATTTCTGCTAACATTAATTCATATAAAACTCAATAAAATATAAGAAGTGTTTTTTTACTTAAAATGTATGTTAGAAATTTTACAAGTTTTATAATTCAATAAATCGCCTCAAATATTTACCATAAATATTTTGATGATATGAAAATTTAAATTAAAAAAAAATATCTCACAAGTTAAAATATAGCTTGAAGGAATAATACTTTTGGCTGAAGCTTGGAATTTAATATACTCCCTCTTACCCTTACTACAAAAAAATCCGCATGTAATAAAAATTTTAAATTACTTAACCAAACTCCCCCCAGATCCTAATGACTTTAATTAGGGTAAATTTTAGAGCCGGGAATTCAGGCCGAGCCCATCGGGCTCAGGCTTTGATTTTGGGGGCAAAAAAAGGGGAACGGGCTAGCCCGTCGAGCCGCGGGCTTTGACGGCCCGCCCGTTTAAGCCCGTCTAAGAAGTTTTTTTTTCAGGAAATAAAAATTAAAAAGGCAGATTGTACTATATTATTTTGTATTAGTTTATTTTGTGGTTTGTGAACTAGTTTTTTTAAATGTGTTGTGTCATGTGGACATTGTGTCCTTATAGAACATTTTAATATTCTATGTATTTGTGATGTATGACTTTTAGATGTGGTGTATGACTTCTAATTTTAGACTTGCTACTTATGGATCGTATTTATGTTTTTTATTTATGCTTGGTCCCTTGTTTTTTGATTGTCTAATATTTTGAGTAATGAACGATTGTTTCATGTCACTACTTTTTTCTGTTTTATTTAATCTCATTTTTTGAATTGTGATGTATCTTTGCTTTTGTTGTCTTTATCTAGTAATTAATTAATTAATTCTGTAACATTGCCAATTTGTTATTGTTAATTAAAAAACCACATAAATTTAGCATGTTCTTCCCTTTTAAGTTTTATATATACCATTTTTGACAAATTATGTGACTTGACTTTGCTGCACAATTTATATTCAATTACCCATCTTTGTTTCTTTAATTTTTTCGCAGTGTAATTTCATTGATCAAAGAAAGTTAAAGCCCTTCACTTTTTTTTAAAAAAAAAAGAGTAAAAGCCCGTCGGGCCGGCCCGAACCCGACCTCTTAAGGGCCGAGCTTCAATAAAAGGGTGTATTTTTGTTCGCAGGCTTAAGCCCGGCCCGCCCAAATTTCCAGCTCTAGTAAATTTACTAATGTATGTAAAATTATTATTTTTATTAACCATTGGTAGGTCACTAACCACCTCAACCAATAATTTGATTAAATCTAAAATTTTTTTATAGATGCTGCTAGTAAGGACTAATTTTTTTTTAATATTGTTATAAATAAAGAGGGACTATAGGGGAGATGGAGAATTATTCTTATTCACTATTTAAAATGTATCAAGTACATGGTAAATGCCCTATATTTATATAAACAGCTTTACAATACCAATAAACCATATCAATATCTACATATTTTACGATAATAGGAGATAACCCAGATAATGAGAGATAACGTGGGAGATATGGACATTCTTGCCAATATTATATTCATGACACCCCTTGTTATCCATCACCATGTGCGGGGGTGTTTTATTAAAACTTTTAATTAGGAAAGACTCGTTGGAATCAAAATATAGGGAAAGAAAATGAATACATTATATTCGTTAGTATGCTATCAACTGATACCACATTGGAAACGTTAATAAGCAAACCTTGTGAGATACTGCCTCAGTCCCTTACTATAAGTTTTAAGTATCCAATTTACTTTTATCATGAAAACTAATAAAGTTAGTTAAAAACAGTGATTATATAAGAAATCTACCATGTTTTCCAATTATAACCTTATTAATAAGGATGAAAGATAATGTATGGAGAAAATAAAGAATATGATAAATACGAGATAATGAAGATGAAAGAGAATATATGGGGAAGACAAAGAATGGGGAAATTTGAAAAAATGCAATAAATATTTAAACAATCCTAAAATAAAGCTTTTATTTTGGGATATCAACATTTACAAATTTAAAGCTTATAATAATAGATGGAGGGAGTAAGATGATTGAGAAAGATGAGGCTGGTATAGGTTTCCAAATTAAACTTATCTCTTTTATTTAATAATTTCTAAATTACCTCACAGGTTTATCTTTATATGGGTTATTTGGATTGAACTTAATTCTATGAACCTTATCTTATGTATATTTAATTCCCTGAATATTTTTAACCTTTTCCTTATTATTTAATAATTTCTAGGTTCCCCCCAACTTTTTTTTTAATTTTTAATAGCCTATCCCAGCTCTTTTTACATATAAAGCGCTGGGATAGGTCATTCCTGATGTATATTTAATTCCCTGAATATTTTTAACCTTGTCCTTATTATTTAATAATTTCTAGATTTCCCCTAGGCTTTTTTTTTTAATTTTTAATAGCATATCCCAGCGCTTTTTACGTGTAAAGCGTTGGGATAGGTCATTCCTGATGTATATTTAATTCCCTGATTATTTTAACCTTGTCCTTATTATTTAATAATTTCTAGGTTCCCCCCAGGCTTTTTTTTTAATTTTTAATAGCCCATCCCAGCGCTTTTTACGTATAAAGCGCTGGGATAGGTCATTACTGATGTATATTTAATTCCCTGAATATTTTTAACCTTGTCCTTATTATTTAATAATTTCTAGGTTCCCCCCATGCTTTTTTTTTTAATTTTTAATAGCACGTCCCAACGCTTTTTACGTATAAAGCGCTGGGATAGGTCATTCCTGATGTATATTTAATTCCCTGAATATTTTTAACCTTGTCCTTATTATTTAATAATTTCTAGGTTCCCCCCCCCCCAGTTTTTTTTTCAATTTTAAATCGCCTATCCCAGCGCTTTTTACGTATAAAGCCCTGGGATAGGTGATTTATGATTTTTATTTAATTCCCTAAATATTTAAACTTATCTCTATTATTTAATAATTTCTAAATTACCTCCCAGGTTTGTCTTTATATGGGTTATTTGGTTTCAACTTAATTCTATAAACCTTATCTGATTTATATTTAATTCCCTGAATATTTAATTACCTCCCAGGCCCCATAAAATTGCTTTCAATTTTTTTTTAATTTTTATGGGGCCTACCCCGGCACTTATTATATATAAAGCGCCGGGATAGGCCCCAGAAAACATTTTTTTATTTTAGCTTTTAATATTTCCTCGTTTTTATTAATTTTATTCTTTTAAAATTTCTTTCCTATTTTTTTTAATTTTATGGGCCTATTCCGGCGCTTATTATATAAAAAGAGCCAGGATAGGGTTTTTAATTTTATTTTTTATATTTCCTCTTTTTTTAATTTTATTTTTTCTAATTTTATTTATTTATTCTTACCTATCCCGGCGCTTTATTTGTGGAAAGCACCGGGATAGCCTCTTCATCTTTTTCATTTTGCGCCAAATACTTTCAGGTTTCCCTTCACCAAAAATTTTACTTTACTAATTTTCACTTGGGATTGTCTCTGGCAACCTGTGCTCCCTCACTCTCTTCAGTCTTCCCTATACTCATTTCGTGCTTCTCTCTCACTCTCAAATCTCAATCTCATCCTATACCCTCACTTTCTTGCTCACTCTCGTCGGAATCCATAAGCATCATTGTCGCTGCTGTTGTTCTAAGTATTTGCATGCATCACATTGTTCTAGCTGCTTACACCCTTTCGAGGAAAGAGAAAAGATCATTCTGTGAGTTTCTGAGTGGAATCAAAGTTCCAGAGGGCTACTCCTCAAATGTAAAGAACCTTGTATCCGTGAAAGAGTTGAAGTTGAAGAACCTGAAATCTCATGATTGCCACGTCCTGATGCAAAATTTCTTACCAGTGGCATACACAGCATTTTACCCAAGAAACTTTGGAGCACGATCACCAGACTTTGTATGTTCTTCAAGCTCATTTGCAGTAAAGTGGTTGATACAACGAAGTTGTAGGATTTGCAGAGGCAGATCGTTTGTACCCTATGCGAACTTGAAATGTATTTTCCCCTTCATTCTTTGGCATCATGGTTCACCTTACTGTACACTTGGTCAAAGAGGTTCAACTATGCGACCCAGTCTATTTGAGATGGATGTACCCGATTGAGCGGTTCATGAAAGTTTTAAAGGGGTATGTCAAAAACAGATATCGACCAGAGGGTTGTATTGCTGAACGATACATTGTTGAAGAAGCGAGTGATTTGTGTGCCGATTACTTATCAAATGTTGAACCTGTTAGCTTGCTGAAGTCTCGTCACGATGGGTGATTAACGAGGAAAGGAATAAGTGGGTTCAAGCTATTACACATTTCGAATGCTAAAAGGGAGTTGGCGCACTTGTACATTCTTCACAACACTCCTGAGGTTGAACCATTCTTTGAAGAACACAAAAATATCCTTTGTGAAATACACGGTGATAGGAATGAGAGTTTGATCACAAAGGAGCACAACAAACATTTCATCACATGGTTCAATGCACGCATTTGTCAGCAGGTTGAGCTTAATGCCGAATCGGTTGGTGAAAGATTGTTCTGGTTGTCGAAAGGACTGGGTTTGCACGCAGTTTCTTATACCTGCTATGCAATCAACGGTTACACATTCTATACAAAAGGCCAAGATGAAAAAAGCACCATGCAAAATAGTGGAGTCACACTTGTTGTCGAGGGGTAACATATATCCAGTGCAAGAGATACAAATCTCATATATCGCATATGGCATTCTTTGGTGTGATTTATTGCATTTGGGAGTTAGATTACACCATGTTCAGAGTTCCCGTGTTCCGGTGTCAGTGGGTTAACAACCACAGTGGACGGCGGTTAGATGAATTTGGGTTTATATCGGTCGACCTTTCTAAATTTGGATATAAGGATGATCCTTACATTCTACTGTCTCAAGCAGCACAAGTGTTTTACGTTGCGGATCTTTCTAAGAAGAATTGGTCAGTTGTCATATAGTCGAACAAAAATTATTCCGAGCAAGTTGATGATGAAAGTAGTGATGATGATATGAATGTGATAGAAGATGTTCCTTTCTTTGAGACATTACTGTCAGAAGACTTTGATGCAGACGAGTATGATGACAAAGATGAGCCCGTTTATGTAAGACGTGATCATGAAGAAGGTATTTGGGTAAACACAACCCTAAATCCAACAAAAAAGAGGAAGCAGACAATTGTAGACAATATAACAAGGAGGAAAAAGAGGCGAAAGCCCTCAGTTTGTATGTATTTATGTTTTACACTATGAATTATTTCATTTAATTCGCATACACTTAGCATGATTATATGTATATGCACTAAAATCATGTCTTGTCTAATTTTTTTTACAGGAGAATGGATCCCCCTAGTGACCAGGAGGAAGAACAACAACCTAGTAATTAGGTAGATATTGCTGAAGGTAGAGCAAGACATGAGGCGAATGTTGTTTGTGGCAAGACCCTTATGCGCAAACTCCTCACACACAGAGCTCAGGGAGTAAAGACAAGACTTAAATGGAATCCAAATAGCCAAGCTACCGGAAAGTCGGCGAAGCTCCTCTCGGGTTACATTGGGTGCACTGTTCGGGACAAAATCCCTATTACTATTACGGATTGGAGAAGAGCAGGCGACAAACAAGAGGATGTTTGGTTAGAGATTAAGGTAAGCTACATTTTAACAATTAATGGCACATATGTAATCATAACATTGTAACTAACAAATTTAATATGATTTTTGTTGTTACAGACTGTCTTTGATATCGACGATACTCACAGGGATTATGTGCTGAAGAAAGCTTCGAGAATACACTGGGGATATTGTTCCAACTTGACCACGTATTACCTGAGAGATGACGACGGGGAGATCGTTCCAACGCCACCATCTTTACATGCTGGGTCAATTACTCAAGAACATTGGGATGAATTTGTGCGACAACGTTTAACTGAGGAGTTCCAAGAAATAAGTAAAAAAAATAGCCAAGCGGCTAAGAGTCATGAGTATCCGTATATGGGCGGACGAAAGACATTTCCTGAATTGGAGGAAGATATGGTATGTTAGTAACGCTTTTTGTTCCAAAATTATGAATGAATGTTTGCCTGATTAATTTATACTTTCACCTGGTTTACCATGACAGATTGAGGAATAGGGCCTGGACGGTAGGCCACCACGGCATGGCCTCTGGGTCAGAGGTCACTCGAAGGCGGACAGTACCATCGTTCATGAAGAGGTCAGAAGATTCCATGAACGATGTGTAAATCATTCTCTTGAAATTTCTAAAATTTTTCTAAATGGTGACTTTGCTAAGTTAATAACCAATAATCCTTCCTCCTTCGAACATGACCCTGCACAACTCGCTGTTGCCTGAAAATGCACTGAGGGTATTGATTGAATACTCATACAACGAATGGGCCTCGTTACCATTCCCTACTCCTGATTTGATGACTAGGGTCGGAGAGGTTGTCGGTGCATACGTTGCTTGGCCCATTGGCTTGATTGTGCCAACACCACAGGTAATTATTTAGTAAACGTACCGATCCGTTACCGCAGGTGATTATTTGCTAATTAATTTAAACTAGCACTCTTCTTAATTATTGGAATGAATTTTTAAACTTTCTATTTACACGGTTTATAGGCACCAAAAGCTAAGGGTAAGAAAAAAGTTCAAGTGCCAGATTCTGTGATTGAAGATATAAGCGTCGAAACGCCATATCGTGTTCGGTTGCGAGCATTTGCAGCTACCGTTTCTCGCGATGCTATTGCCTTCATTCCATTCAGCAGGCCTATATTTGACGAGGTAAATTTCACTGATGCTCTTTCTAAGGATCAGGTAATGGAGGTGCTTAACCAAAGATGGGTCAGTGCGACGGTTATCAATTTTTTGATCAGGTTTATATGCGTTTCTATTGTGCTTTCATTCAATGTCATAAGGTTTACACTAATTGGGAGTTGGTATGGTTTCTATGAAGGTATCTGCATGAACATGTCATGATCGCCGGGCACAACGTTTCGTTTGAATTCATAAGCCCTTATTCGATAGCACAAGTTGCGGGCTCGAAACGTAAGGACCAGTTCAAAGCGATTCAAAGGCATTTCTCTTTAAAGGCAACAGCTAGAACTTTATTCTTAGCTCCAATTAATACAGGGTAAGTCTATACGTATTACAACTTTCATTGTATTTTTAGTTCCGAGAATCATAGATATATATACTTTTTTTGATACAACATCATAGATATATATACTGACATAACGTTATAAAACATTTTAGGCTACATTGGATTTTGCTTGTTATCAATCCGATGGTACAAGAGGAACCCATAATTTACTATTTGGATCCTGTGGAATCTGTTCTCCCAGATAATCGCCCATATTTGATGCGTATCTTCAATGGGTAAGTGAATGTCAACATTATTTGAATGCGTTGTATTATTTGTCACTTTATGCCCGATCCTAGCTAATAAAATTAATTTAATATGTTTCTTTTTCAGAGTATTGACTAGTTTTCAGGCTGATGTTTAGTTGAAATATTCCAGAGCCCCTGACCCGAAAGATGCTTATAAGCGGAAAATAGTCCAGGTTTTATAAAGTTATTCAATTTTTGAAACAATATATCTATCTATAGTTAAAATAAAACGTAAATGTTTCTTATATGATATATTTGGTGTTTCTTGTTACACTGCCCCTACCAACCCAATAACAACGATTGTGGTTACTATGTGATGCAATACATACGAGATATCGTCACACATGATCGACTCGACATCCCACTAACAGTAAGTTTTATATTTTTCCAACTCTAATGTGTTTGTACTTGTTCGACTTCAAGTAAATTTACTTGTCATTTAAATGTGTTCGTGCAGTATTACCCCGACGCTCATTGCTTCATGTTGTCAAGGGAAAAAATGGATGCACTAATTGAAGAATGGTGCACTTATGTATACCCTCTTTTCTCCAACATTAGATGATCCATTAATTAATTAGTATGCTTTTGTTTTCAACATACAATGGTTGGTTTTATTGAACATTAGTACGACTTTTCTAGTGTGTATGTATATATGGTTTGGCTGGAATGGATAGTGTTGCTGGTTTTTTGCACTGATGCAGGAGGATGTGAAACAAAAATAAGTGTATATTTTAAAAAAAATAATGCATATAGCAGCGCTTATTACGTAATAAGCGCTGCTATAGGGTAACTTATACCGGCGCTCATTAAGTGATAAGCGCTGGTATGGGTAACCCTATAACAGCGCTACTATAGGCATTATTTTTATTTTTTTAAAAAAATAATTCATTTAGGTATGACCTAAAGCTGCATTTTTGAGATTATAAGCGCAGCGCTTATAACACAAAATAAGCACTGCAATAGGTCATATGACCTATTGCATCACTGGCTATAGCAGCGCTTAAAAAGCGTTGCTATAGGGATTTTCTGTAGTAGTGAATATTTAGGATATGAATTGTGGAACTATGCCAACAAACATATATCCATGGGCGGCAGCGGCAATCTCACCAGAGGTGGAGGAGGGCTTGAAAATGGATTCATTAGCGGTGACTATGGAGGAGATGGGGGTTTGCGGCTAGAGGATGAACCAACCGAAGAAATAATGATAATGACAATCATAAATTGATGATGATAATATTTTAATTCTTAATATAAATCTAATTTGAACAACCTCAAAAATAAGAAGCCCAAAGATCACTCTCATCCTTTTCAAAGAATGGCCATCCCTTGGTCTCTTGCTCTATCTTTCTGCATTTAACATAGGCGATCAATATAATAAATTCTCCACTTCCAACTTCCCAACACTTAGAAAAAGAGTCAAATATTTTAATCAAATTCCATGGTCAATTCTCTATTTTCAACATTATTCTCTAATTAATCAAGTCAAGTTTTTTTCCCTCTTTGCCATTTGCTTGAGACAAATTCTAAGTTATGTTTGTTTTGATTCATAGTATGAATATGGAGAAATATTTGCATACACTTAGAGCACCATGTCGTCTAACTTCATAACGCAATAACTGGTCTGATTATAATCTTAGTGGGCTAATGAAATAAGTGTAAAATAGGATGATTTTATCAAATTTACACATTATATGATTTATTTGTGTTTATTCCTTTAAAAACCTTTTATTAATATGAATATAAATTTGCAATTTTGGTCCTATTTTTCTCCACCTTATGAAAATAATATAAACTTTGTCAATTAGGTATACTTAGAAAGTTAGAATAAGGAACTATTGCTATGTGTACTTTCATCTTGAAATAAAAAAACTATCAAGTAACTTAATTAGCTTCCCACTCACACAAACGGATACCAAACCTAACGAATATTAGATTCAACAATTATTCTCTTGGATTTGATTATCTTTGATTACACCTAGAAATGTTAATTTGTCAATTGTTCAATTTTTCCAAATAAAAAAAACACAATGAATAAAAATAAGATAGGAGAATTTATCATAAACAACATCGTTTGTGGCTTTGTGCAATGTTCAATGCACGAGGACAACAAATATTACATAAACAAAATGGTCTGTACAACAAACAAGGATTTGCGTCTTGTTATGTTAAAATTGTGGGAAAAAAATCTACAATGCAAACTTTACAAACCAAAGACGGGTTTATAATTATGTTTGGAGTAAAAAAAAAATCTACATATTTTTTGTTTGGACTCAACCTATAGGGTATAATTATGTTAAAATTGTGGGGGAAAAAAAAATCTACAATGCAAACTTTACTTACCAAAGACAGGTTACAACATTGGTCTTTAAATAAGCTTTCAAATATTTTCAGATACTGTATCTCTTTGTTAATTTTTTTATACAAAAGTATTAGAAAAAGAGTTGGGCTCACCCACAATCCAAGTATAGAGCTCCTAACTCATGATCTATTGAATTATTTTCCTATAGGCTCTGAATTATGACAAATAAGTCATTTTTTCTACTATCTTTGTTATTCAATATAAGGCATAGTCAACTATTTTTAGAAAATTTTAATAAATCTAAATAATTTACTAATAAATTGATTTACCTGATTTTTCGTTTCGAAAATAGTTTTTCTTATAAATTGATTAGCCTGGCTTTTTACTCTAAAATAGTTTATAACTTATAAATTAATATATAATATACCAATATAGTCCATATATGTCATGCTTAAGTAGTTTATCTAACTTCTTTAATTTCTAAAACAAAAAGTCAACCAGGCATAAGAAAGGGAGTAATAACTAACATAATGGAATATTAATCAGTAATTTTCCAATTTCCATGAATGACTTTACATTTTGAATTAATACTACTACATTTAAGGGTTTGGTTTGTGGGCCCGAAACAAAACTTTCGGACTTGCTTCAGTAATATGGAATGGAAGACCTGTTAACCGAGCGACCCATTGTTGGCCCAAAAACAAAACTCGCGACCCAACTATCTTCTTAAGAGTTCTGACAATTGTAATCTAAGATGAAATCAAAAGTCAAAACCCGGTTTCGTTGATTTCTAGGGCATTCTTTTGAGAAATGCAGCATGATGAAGCAGACGGGAAGCAATGACGTGTTCTATCTGCCTAGAGAAATCATTAGAGACATTCTCAAACGGCTTCCGGTAAAATCCCTAATTCGATTCCGATGTGTTTGTAAAGATTGGAACAATCTGATACAAAATCAATCTTTCATCGCCGATCACCTTCATCATTCCAGTGATGAAAACCCTTCTCTTCTTTTGGAACGTAATCACTACTGTAATTTTCCTTTTCGCTTGTATATGCTGGATTGTGAGATGCAAACCCGCGAATTTCTGAGGACTCTTTCGGTTGATTACTTGAAGGGTTCTTGCAATGGCCTGCTGCTTGCTAAATCCTTTAGTGTTACTTCTCTTTCATTGTGGAATCCTGCGACTACAGCAGTCAGACATATTCCTGTAACCCAAGATTTCTCTCACTTTGATTATTGCGCGTTGGGATTTGGGTTCAGTCCAATTGTTAATGATTACAAGATAGTGAGAATTTTTTCTGTTTCAGATGATGGTGTTAAGCGGGTAGAAGTGTTTTCCTTAAGTAGAGGGACATGGAAGGCAATAGACGTGGGGATCTTAGAAGTGGTGATAGTGGGTTTTTATGTAAATGTCACTGCTAATGGAGCGATATTTTGGATGGGAGAAATCGAAGACCGTGATGTCCTAGTTTCATTTGACATAGCAACGGAAGTGTTTACATTCATACCAATGCCTTTCAACGATGATGATGCGTATATAAAGCTAGCGGTTTATAAGAACAAACTTGCCATACTTCATGACATTTGGAAAGATGGTGATTTGACTGATTTGTGGGTGTTTGATGAGAGTACATGTACATCTGGAGGGACATGCGGATGGGCTAAAATATATACTAGCAGACCCTTTCCATTTAGTGTAGTTCCAATGGCTATTTGGAGGAATGAGATTGTCTTTAGACTATCTCCTATCGAGGAGAGAAATAGAGGATCACGAGTTTTCTATTTGATGAACATCACTAATAATGAAGTAAAGAGTGTTCCTATTCCCAGTAATGACCCTATTGATCAGTTTCATGATTATGTGGAAAGCCTTGTATCGGTTGACAACAACTACACAGAAGAAACTTGATCCTAAATTCAAAATTTTATTACACTGCTGAATTACATTGTTTAAGTACTCTTTGTAGAGTATGGAGTCTCTATTATTATAGATCATTCTATATTCATATAATTTGTTGTTATTTAGAGTTATCTAGAAAGATGACTGTAAATATCTTAGAGCAGATGTGCCTGATATTTGAGACTGGTCCTTTGATATGTTTGGTCTGGGAGGCTAAAAGAGTAATTAATGCTTTCCCCTCCCTCTCTCGTTGCTTTAATTTTAAACATCTTCATTTGAACTTTCTTTGTTCACTCTGCCCCTTCCATATTCATGCCCTGTAGCCATAAATGATGGAGTCATCTAGTCATGGTTTTGGTTATCTTCCTAGATGATGTTGCTTGAAATATCCACAATTGATGGGAGTTGTCTGGTTATGGATTTTGCTCTTCTATGTTGGACTAATGAATGCATTTTCCCTTTGCTTTGGTTGAGCTCAAGTTGTTCCCCTCTTTCATGATTAGAAGTGGAATCATCCATTGGAAGTGGACTTCACTTCATTAAGATGTCACAATTTACTTTGAAATTTTGTTCAATCATTCATATGTGCGCTTCCGAGTGTTTGCCTGTGGATGGGATTGGGAATTTTTGAAAGGTAGTCTATTATGTGGACATTTTCGTGCTATGTCATTGATTTATTGAAAATGCTTTTTCTTTTGTGGATTAAGTTAATTAGACATTTCTTCCATATCAAGTTGTTTAGTTTTCCTTTAAAAAGGGAGATATGTATAGATATATATATATATATATATATATAATAATTGCTAGTGTTCAGATGATCTGGCACTTGTCCATGTCATTTGAGCGTGGGGACAAAAGCAAGTAAAGCAAATTTGAGCATGTTGCCATTTTGTTTCATGGGAGTAATATCAGAAATATATCTATCTTTTTAATTTTAAAATTACATAAAGGAGATTTTTAACCAGTTAAGTTAAGTAACGGTATTACGATTACAAATGACTTATATGAGATTTTGAAATACAGAAGGTATTTTTTTTTTTTTCATTTCCCCTTGTTTCATTTGAATTTGAGGGGACAAACAAAATTCTTTTATTTTTGTTGTACATGAGATATTTCTTCCCGGATATAAATTTTTTCTAGTACTCTCTTTGGTTCTAGTTATAAGATCAAGTTGACTTTTTTTTAAGAAATTAAGGATGCAAAATGAATCACCTTAAATTGTTTTATATTTATATTTTTTCCTCAAATTTAGATTATTTTGCTTATTAACTAATATATAATCTAATTGCATGTAACATATGTTATAATTTAGTGGTCTGATTTGCTTCTTTAATTTCCACAAAAAGTCAACTTGATGTTATAAGTAGAAACGGATGGATGGAGTAGATTTTAAGAGTTTTAGTTTTTTTTATAGGTGTATATACTCTCATATATACGAGACAATACGAGTTGAGTCACTGAATGTTTGAGTTTCATTGTTATTAATTACTCTAATTTTTGGTTTTACATCAACATAAGGGAGTTCATTATTATCTTATATTACTAGTTGTTTGAATATAAAAATTGTTACTCGCTTGGATCTTTAATATAAGATCTAATTGACTTTTTTTTGGAGATATTAATGAAGTAAAATAAATTGGTTGATCATAATATATGTCATATATTATTAGATTATCTATTAGTTAATAAGTCAAACAAACAAATTTGGAGAAAATAAAACGATCATAATATATTTTGTGTTTATAAAAAATAAAACGATCATAATATATTTTGTGTTTATAAAAAATAAAACGATCATAAATAAGCACTTCAAATTTTATTTTGTAAGAGGAGATTATATCATTTCAAGGCATTTGAATCCATCATTACTAAGTAACATTGTATACCAAGCCTGGTTTTCAAGGTTTTCCACAATATATCTTCATCTAACTTCCTTACAACACATTGTTAGTCTTTGGATTTCTAAAATAAGTATATAAACACTGGAGTAGATTTCTAAACAAAATTAAATTAAATTAGAATAGTTGAGATACAAGTTGTTGAGATACAAGGGCCTTATTTCAAAATTGTTAAGATAATCATTCTATATTGAATATTAACTAAGATGTCATCAAAAGAAGAACACTTAAAATCAATTACATGAAACAAGTAGTCCACTGGGAATTCAAAGAGTGTGTGTGAATGTAAATTAAAAAAATTACTCACCTATATCTATGGTAAAAATGGAAGAGAAATACAAAAGTGAAAACTTCAATAAAAAACGGAGAAAGAAAAGAGAAAAGGCCATAATTTTTTGTGGGTATCAATCTTCTTATAAACCACAAAAAGGAAAGGGAGGATACTCATATATATTCATATTTATATTTGAAAAAGGGAAAGAAAACACATACTCAATCAAGAAAAGAGAAAAAGAAATAATTGATCAAAACAGAAATAAAGAGAAAAACTACGTATGTTCATATCAATTATCCTAATATCAGAAATAAAAAATGAAGAAAACAATAAAGTAATAATTCTAAGAAAATCAGAGGGCAAAAACAGAATCAATCATATCCTTTTCGAGGCATCAAGACATCAATTTTCATAAAATCATGTCTATGGAAAAACAAAAAGTAAATAGATACCAAGAAGTAAGAATTTGAAGATAGAAAAAGAACAACATGAAGAAGAGAAACCATACCATTGAGCATGATATAAGTCCACAATATAAATTATATATTGATTAATCAATCATTAGAATATGAAGAGCCATGATAAATGCCGCTTATAATCATGAATCGAACATTGAAATGTGAATGGTCGAGCAATCAATCGCTAGAATATTAAGGATCATGATAAATGATACTTATAATCATGAGTCGAACATTCGAATATGTATGGTCACTAAACGGTTTCTTAACAGTATTAGCATCGAATTTAGATGATTGAACCGAAGTTAACGGCTTCTTAACGATGTTATTATAGTGATTAGAAGGACTGTTGTGTATTGTTGAAGGACCGAATGTTAGCTTTAGAAGAAGATGAAGATGGTAGGGACTAGGGAAATATATCATCAGAGTTGAAGAAAACAGAGTCGAATCATGCAGAGAAAAGAGATTCATCAGACAGTGACGAAATGGCTTGATTTCATGGTCACAAGTTCGTAGTCAGAGGAGAAGTAGAGATGGAGTGGGTGAAGGAGAGGAAGAAGGAAGATGGTTGGGTGAAGGTAACGAGGGCAAGATTTTTAATTCAAGGTACCATGGGACTTCAACTTAGTTTCATAATTTCAAGGGAATTGGTTTTAATTATTTGGCTTCTATGGGATACTAGTATTAATTTCTCCAATATAAAAATTCTACAAACTCTCGGGCCCACACCTCAAAACAAACTGCCTTTAGTTTACTTAACGGGCATGGCATTTAAGCATGATTTTTCAATCATCATGGATATTTTTACACCATTGATTTGTATATTGTGTTATGTGCATTTTGGATAATTGTATGTGGGTATTTTTGTACATTTACCCATGAAGATAATGGGAGATATAGGAGATAACGTGGGAAATAAGGACATTCACACCAATATTATATTTATAACACTTAGGGGTGGGAATAGCCCAGTCGGCCTGCCAGGGGCCTGCGGCCTGGCCTGTTAAAGCCTGGCCTGTTTATTTTCAGGCCAGGCTTAGGCTCAGGCTTATTTTTTTGGCCTGATATGCTTAATAGGCCAGGCCTAGGCTCTAAAAAAAGCCTGTTAGGCATGTCAGGCCGGCCTGTTAAGCAATTAAATAATATTTTTAAAATATATTTTTTCATTCATATTATTTTTATACTATATAACATTTATTTTTTTACATATAATATTATAATTAGTTAATATTAAATTACCATTAAACTAACAGGCCTCTTAATAGGCCAGGCTCAGGCCTGAAAAATGGCCTGTAATAAGCCACAAGTCAGGCTCAGGCCTCCTTTTGACAACACAAGTCTGGCCTGTTCCCACCCCTAATAACACTTCCTTTGAATGTCCATTATATATGAATGTGTCTCATTAGAAAACTTCAATTGGAAAAGATCCATTAAGATAAAAACCCAGGGGAAGAAAATGAATACATCATTTGTTAACACCAAGGTTCAAAAAACTGAACCGGATGTTAAACCGGTCAAGTCACTGGTTCAAGGGTTAGGGGTTAGACCGGGGGTTAACTCGGGTCAGACCGGTCATATTTAAATAATAGAATTTAATTATTGTATTATGTTTTATTAGTCATTTTATAATATATGAAAAATTAATTAATTAAACCTTCTACATTAGAATCAAATTTTTCGTTCAAAATTTTTATGCATGTGGCCACAAAATATTATTCTTTTTTAATCATATTGTTACACTTTAATTTTTTATATCGATGATGAAAAATAATTAGACTTAAATGAAAGATAATCTGATTTACTTATTTATTTACAACTTAGTTTTGGGTTGGAAAAAGTAGCCCAGCCCAAATAAATGAACCAAACCCTACTTTTTAAAACACACGTGCGCATTATCACATTATCACAGCCGCGTCTATATTCCTTCTTGTTGACAGCACCTCACCCTCGTTATTGGTTATCTTCTCTCTACAGTGGCTTCACTTCCTTTTTCTCATACTCCAGATCTACAACCGAGATACTCCAGATCTACACCTTACATCCGTCTTTTGTAGTTGGCAGCATTTATTCTTCATGATTTCACTGTCTTGATAAGCTTTCTCCACTCTCTTCTTTTAACCTGGTCCCTGTTTTTCTTTTATTCTCCGGCAGCCATCGTCAATCTGCCCCAGCCTCCATCATCTCCGTCTTTCTTTTTTCTTTTTAAAAAGAAGAACCGGGCAACCCGCGAAACTGACGGGTTGCCCGGTTTAAGGCTGAGTGGGCGAGTCAACTCGGCCTTTTGCCGGTTTGCTTCTCCCCCCGGTCTGAAGAGTGAACCAGACCGGACAGTGGGCCGGTTCTCCGGTTTACCAGTCGAACCGGCCGGTCCGGTCCGGTTTTCCAAACCATGGTTACCTTTGAATATGCCCAATTCGATATCATGAACAAGTTTTCCAACTATTGCCGGCAGCATGAAGTAACTTGGTGAACAAATTTATTAGATTCAATGGTAAGTTTTTTTGAAAATAATCTCCCTAGTCATACTAAAGCTTGAATTGTTGTTTGGAACTAATTATTTGAACAAAATACATTGTTTTTGCTTAGACTCAATCTATAGTACACCCCTGATCCTAAATATAAAATTAAGTTGACTTTTCTGGAGAAATTAATGATACTAAATAAATTACTTTAAAATATTTACAGTGATTTTTTTATCTCAAAACTAATTATATTACTTATAAATTAAAGTATAATCTCATTATATGTAACATATATTAATTAAATGGTTAATTTCACCTCCTTAATCTCCACATAAAAAAATTAATTTGATCTTATATTTAAGACATGATGTTGTAAATAATTGTTGGAAAAAAGTCTACATTGCAAACTTTACAGCCCAAGGAAAGGTTGCAGCCTCAGTCATTAAATAAGTTTCAAGTATTATCAGATAATAAATTTCATAATGGAATACTTTTCATTAATTTTCCATGAATGACTTACATTTTGAATTAATATAATATACTTATAATTAAGGGTTTGGTTTGTGGGCCCAAAACAAAAGTTTTGGACTTGCTTCAGTAACACCCATTGTTATAAGAACCGGACCGAGCGGTTCTGATTTTATGGTCTGACCGTTTATTGTGTTAAGCCAGATCGGGCCGTTTCCAGCCGGACATTGGACCGAGAACCGGAGTTAAACCGGAAACAGGAGCGGTTTTATAAAAACCGGGCGGTCCAATCTGAAACAAAAGAAAGATGAAAAAAAATAAAATCAAGCCAAAAAAAAAACCCAAGTTCTTAAAAAAGAAACCCAAATTACATCCCCAAATTCATTAGTTTCATATCTTTCTCCTAAATTAAAAACCCCAACGGCCATTTGAAAATCTTAGGGCTGTGAAATTTAATCTCCAAAACTCTAACCAATTGGTGAACATAATCTCTCTCACCATTCATCTATTGTTGTTGTTTAACGTCTCTTCCAAGCTTTTATTCTATATTTAGCACTTGTTGTCTTTCTACATTTTACATTTCTTTTGAAATTTTTATCAGTTGCATATTTTATCTCTTACCTTTTGCATAACAGAAATTGCTTGTGTTCCTAACTTCCTAGTTCTTCCATATAGACAAAAGTTTCTGCAACTGTGATGCTCTTATGGTCCTATACGCCTTCTTTGTTTTGCTTAGCTAAAGACAAGAATGATTTGTTTTCTAAGTCTCTAATGGCTATATATTTCTTGGTCAATGGTTTTTCGTTTGAATATTTTTTGGATAAATAACCTTATGATCTTATTTCATTCTCAGTGTCTGAAACTTGAAAATTAGAACCAAATCAGCCCATGTATTGTACTGATGAACAACAAAATCAGATATAATGAAGTCTAATTAAAAAAAATATTATTACAAACTAAAGCAAATAATTCATCCAGTGTCACAGGAAAATTTCACAGATTCAAGACTTAATAGTTTCATGGTTTAATCAGTAATTCAAATTGAGAAAAACAAAAGATGGAAAGTTGCTAAACAAATTAACAGAAGAGCAAACAACAAAGGAGCTGTGTTCTCTTGTTACGGCTTTCGATTATGAATGATTTCTTTCATTGAATTTTTACTTTGAATGATTTCTTTTTTATTTTGCTTTGATTTGTTTTAATGATGAGTGATTTTTTTTCTGATACACTTTGATTTGATTGTGAACAATCTTTTTTTCTGATGGTGTTTTATGATAAATGTTTTGATTGTTGATTTGTTTGATGAGGGCATATATTGGCTTTTGATTATGTTAATGGGGTTAAAATTGATATTTTACTAACTATTACAAGGCTGCAATGAGTATTCATAGGGGTCCCCCTATGAATGGACATTACCAAAAAATATGCGATCTTTATTACAATTGTAATCAACATTACCATTAATAAGTCCAACCAAACAAACTATCTATGGTAATGCAATAAATATTACCATTGCATGAGTGCAATGTCATTGAACCAAACAGGCGGTTAGTTTTTCTAGTCGGTTCAAAATACAGCTGTTTGGAAATATTCATATCTTAAATAAAAAAAATATTCATGCCTAGATTATTATTGGAGGTTATGAAGAGAACCATTTTTTGCAACTAAGCTGATTAGAAATTTTTCCCACGTGTCCTCTAACTTTTGCTCAAATGGAGGCTCTATAATCATGTTTTGTTTACATTAAGAAAATAGACCTATACGGGGCGGAGGCGATCTCTGCATAATGGTCAAGCGATGCAGCGACGCTCTCTACAGAATGATCAAGTGAAGCGGCAAGAGATATGGCAAGGCATTATAATGAATCATGCGATTTTTTTTACAAATAGGTTGAAGGGTAAGTTAGACTTTGTGTTATATTATAGTTTTAAATAACTATTATAAAATGATCTATTGCAACTTGCTTTTAAAAACAAACCAAACACAATACTTGTAATTAATATTACATTACATTACCATTACATTGCATTGCACTGCATTACAGGGAGTAAAGGGTTTGAACCAAACGGACCCAGATCAACAACTTAGTATCGTCTTTCGAGATTTGTAATCTCAGAGTAAATCACAACCCTAAGGGCATTCTTCTGAGAATTTCTGTCGAGTTGAGCATCATGAAGCGGGTGAGAAGGAATAGAAACACTTCCTATCTTCCTGAAGAGATCATCAGAAACATTCTCAAACGACTTCCGGTAAAATCCCTAATCCGATTTCAATGTGTCTGTAAACTTTGGAACAATCTGATACAAAATCAATCTTTCATCGCCGATCACCTTCAGCATTCCAGTCATGAAAACCCTTCCCTTCTTTTGGAACGTAATATGTCCAAAATTCCTAATCGCTTGTATACGCAGAATTGCGAGATGCAAATCCATGAATTTGTGAAAACACCTTCGGTCGATTACTTGTTGGGTTCCTGCAATGGCCTGCTTCTTGTTGGGTACTATAGTAGATCTCGTGCTTCGATTTCATTGTGGAATCCTGCGACTAGAGCAGTCGGACATATTCCTTTTACCAAAAAATGTTCTGGCTTTTATGACGGCGATATGGGATTTGGGTTCAGTCCAATTGTTAATGATTATAAGATAGTAAGAATTTTTCAACGAAGAGCTTTTGAAGGTATTAAACGGGTGGAAATGTTTTCCTTAAGTAGAGGGACATGGAAGTCAATAGATATTGGGGTCTTAAAAGGGGCGGGAGTGAGTTTTTACGAAGCTGTCACAGCTAATGGGGCCATATTTTGGTTGGGAGAAACGGAAGAGGGTGAAGATGACAGTGTTGTCCTAGTTTCATTTGACATAGCAACGGAAGTGTTTATGTTCATACCAATTCCTTTCAACGATGATGATGCTGCGTATATAAAGTTAGCGGTTTACAAGAACAAACTTGCCATACTTCATCGCATTTGGGAAGACGGTGGTTTGAGTTTGACTCATTTGTGGGTGTTTGATGAGAGTACATGTACATCTGGAGGGACATGCGGATGGGCTAAAATATATACTAGCAGACGCTTTTCATATCCAATGGCCATTTGGAGGAATGAAATTGTCTTTAGACTTTCTCCTACAAAGAAGAGCAAAAGTAATACAGAACGTTTATATCTGATGAATATCACTACTAAAGGAGTAAAGAGTGTTCATATTCCCAATGATCACCCTATTTATAAGTTTCATGGTTATGTGGAAAGCCTTGTATCAATCGGCAACAACTAAGCCGAAGATCTCGATCGTGAATTCAAATTCAAATTATTATTACATTGCTGAATTACATTGTTTTAGCACTTTTGGTGAAATATGGAATCATTAATATTTTATATCATTCTATACATGTATAACTTGATGTTATTAGAGTCATCTAGAAAGATGACTGCAATTATTATTTTAAAAGCAGTTGTTCCTGTTATTTGAGACTTCTCCTTTAATATGTGTATGGTCTGTTTTTTAGGTGAAAATATACCTTTTGTTTATTATATTTTGTGAGATTGTGAGGCCAAAAGAGTAACTAATGATCCCTTCCCTCTGTCATTGATTTAAATTTAAACAACTTCATTTGAATTTTCTTTGTTCAATCTGCCCCTTCCACATTCATATTCTGCAGCCATAAATGTTGGTGTCATCTAGTCATGATTTTGGTTATCTTCCTTGATGATATTGCTTGAAATACCCACAATTGATGGGAGTTTTCTGGTTATGGATTTTGCTCTTCTATTTGTGTACCCTGCATTCTATATTTTTTCTTTCGTCTGTTTTGGACTAATGAATGCATTTTGCCTTTTGCTTTGGTTGAGGTCAAGTCTTTCCCCTCTTACATTATTAGAAGTGGAATATTCCATTGTAAGTGGACTTCACTTCATTAAGATGTCACAGTTTGCTTTGAAATTTTGTTCAGTCATTTATATGTGCGCTCCAGTGTGTGCCTGTGGATGGGATTGGAAATTTTTGAAATTTAGTTATTTGTGTGGACATTTTCATGCGATGTCATTGATATCTTGAAACTGGTTTATCTTTTGTGGATTTAGTTAAGTAGACATTTCTACCATATCAAGTTGTTCTCTGTTCCTTTAGAAAAGATATATATATATAGAGAGAGAGATTATAATTGCTAGTGTGCAGATGATCTGGTATTTGTCCGTGTCATTTGAGCGTGTGACAAAAACAAGTAAAGCAAATTTGTACTTGTTGCATTTTGTTTCATTTGTAGTTAAGGGAACAAACAAAATTCATTTATTTTTGCTGAACATAAGATAACTTTGTTAGAATCTTAAGTTTTGATGAAGACTGTCTCCATAGATAGCATAAGTAAATAGAGTATAAGTTACCTCTGAATTAAACAAGTAAAATCTAATAGGTAACAGATCACCATTGCAAGAGTAAAAGATAGCAGATGAAAACTTAGCATAACAATAAGAATAAATATCTCTATCGCTAAGTGAATCTCTATAGCTAGCAAACAGAGTGAAGACTTAGAAATAGCAAAGTTGATATCTATCGCTAAGTCATTCTCTATCGCTAAAGAATATCCTATTGCTAGAAGCCCATTGATAACATGGACAAATGGAAAGAAATTCAACTTGCATAAATATAAATCCAAGTTTAGCTAATGAAATCAGCTAGTGATAACAGGTTACGCTATCGATAACAAAAGTGCTTCAGATAATAATCATTCAGATAGCTAGTGCCTGAGAGCAAATGAGTTAACATAGTTGCTAGCGCTAACTCTTTTAGCTATCGATAATAGGATACCCTAAAAACACCCTCTGATAATCATCTCAGTATCCTTGAAGCTAATGAGCAATCAAGTAACTAGCGAAAATTGGATTAGCTATCGATAGAGAAGCGTTTGTTAATATAATATTGAATGTGTTAGCAATAATACTCTGGTTTATTGATATAAGGATGCTCTGAAATACCTTATATATTGTCTTTATCTCGTTGAGCTAATAGACTAAGTTTGCGATAGCATTTCCTATACATTAAGTGAATATTTGTTCAGCTAACAGCTTAAGTGCAGAACTCACACCAGAATGGTAGCGATAGCAGATCAAGCTAGCGCTAATATAAAAGCTGCCAGAAAGTACATTTTAGTACGGATGCTCAGAACGCTGAGTCTGTCTCTCTCCTAGCTCACCCTACGCAAGGAGTAGTTGAAGCTAAAGCAGAAAGTTAAGCCAGATGAAGAAGCTGCATTAAATGCCAACGGCTATGAGCTCCCAACGACTAAATTCAAACGGCTTCTTGAAGATTGAATGCTAGGGCAAAATCTGAGAAGAGATATAAATACAGAACTTGAGCATTTATTAAAAACGACGAAAAACAAGAATATTGATATACTCATTAATTGCTCTCTGTTTTTCTGTATTCATTACTTTAGAGATTTTATCTGTACTTAAGTGTTTATCAAAATCAGTTCATTAAGTGAACGTATTTATTGAAATCCTCTACTATTTGAGGTTGTTCTGAAAGCTTGGTGCTTTAGAACAGGGATATTGCCTTACAAGTGGTAAGGGGGAGTGTTTAGAGAGATTCTAAAACTCTGTAAAGGTTGACAGGTGAACCTGTGTTCGTAAAACCTGTGGATAGTGGAACCCAACAAGGTGTTGGAGAACTGGACGTAGGCAGTGTTGGCCGAACCAGTATAAAGTTTCAGAGTTGCTTTTATTTGTCATCACTTTAATTTTTAGAAGCACAATTCACCCCCTCCCTCTTGTGCGATTACCACTTTCAAACTTCAAGGATATGAAATTTCTTTTAGTAGATTTTAAGAGTTTCACTTTGTTTTTTTACTGTATAAGTATCTTTATGAAACAATATCGATTGAGGCACTAAATGGTTGAGTCTCATTGTTATAAAGCCATCTAGTTTGACTGTTTGAGGTTTTACATGATCATGAGGAGTTTCTCTGTGGGGTATTGAATATAATACCTATTTTGGTTGTTGGTTTTGGTCCTAAATATATGACATAATTCTAATTTTTTTCCAAATTTTTCCTAAATTATTCTTAATGGTGCTCATACAACAATAATCAAGTAAGAGATGGGAGAGGGAATAAGAGAAAATGATTGGAGTATTTAAAAAAAATGCAATAAACTAACTACACATGACTAATATTTGTAATTTAATTAAAGTAGTTAAATAAGCCCTATACAAAGGGAGTAATATGCCAAACATTGGATGATTTTGGCTTTTAATGGATAAAAATTTGGGAAAGTTCGGTTGGATTTATTGTTAGGTTGATATTTTTAAAAGCCAAAGACAATAACATGAAATAGTCATTTCTAATAACTTATCTGCACGCATGTGCTAGACGTATAAGCTTTTATATGGTACATGCATAACAAACCCACTGTTATGTGACTTTGATAATCCCATATCAATAACTTCTATAACAGTATAATGAGGTTAATGAATTCATACTAAAGTTCTTTGCAAACTAGAAAATGAAGATGTATTTTCTTCAATTATTTTTTAGTATGTCCAATTTATCATATATCCATCCTTTTATCTATATGAAAGTATATGTCACTACCTCTCTCACTCATCTCTCTTTATTATTTTTTTTCTTGTTTATTCCTTTTTTTCCCTATTTGCAGAATAACAAAATTATTTTTTCTCCTCCAACTCCTTAACAAAATTAATAGCCTCCTTTGATTAGGGTAATTGCTCTAAGTTATATACTTTCCCCCTTCCTAAATATAAAACTTAGTTGACTTTTTTTTAAGAAATTAAGGAAGTTAAATGAGCCATTTACTCATAACAGATTTTGTATATTATTAGATTATATGTTAGTTTATAAGTCAATTAAACTAGCTTACAGAAAAAAAATTGAGACAAATTAATTTATAAGTAATTTATTTAAATTTCTTAGGATTTTTTTTTAAAAAAAGTCAACTAGGTCCCATATTTAAAAACGATAGCGGTATGTTGTAACTTGTAACCAAGATTAAAAATGCAAAATTTAAATTTGAAATAATAATCGATGGTCTCAAATTTGAGGAGCATCTGTATCAATTTTAAAATAGAGCAATGTTTTGAATAAGTGAACCCACAATTTTTAAATGAAATATTATATAAAATTCAGATTTTGAATTGAAATAAATTTCTAAAGATAGTGTAACTTGCTTAATACGATATATTAAATTATATGCACAATTATTAATAAATATTGTAGTATTTTCACTTATTTCTGGTGTCTTTATAATTAATATCATTCTGTTTTCTTTCTTTTTTTTTTTTTTTATAACCTAAAAGTCATAAGAGCATTACAAACAAAACAACTAGTTTATCCAGCCTCAGCCAACCTTCCTTCGTAAAATAGAAGTGGGGGTATTAAAATGACAAAAATTGCTTACTATAGTATGAGCTATCTTAGCCATGAGATCTACTATGTTGTTCATTTCTCCAAGTACATAGGTAATTGCCACATGCCATCCTTTCGCTATCCAAAGTCTTGCATCTTCAACTATCTCTTGAAATGGATGATTTTTGGCATTTCCTCTAGTTAGCATATTAATAACCTCAATGCAATCCATAATGACCTCCACTTGCTTATAGATTTTCATCCAACGTATTTGAATCCCCTGAATAACAGCAATAAGTTCTACGACAGCTAGGGGAATATTTGTTAACTTGCCTGACAAGCCACGAATAGCTCCTCTACAACCACTGTTTCTAGAGTTTAGGACTAAACCATCAATTTCAAGGTTAATACTGTTAGTACTGGCTGTCACCCAAGAGGGGGGGTGAATTGGGTGATAGGCTATAAATTTAAAAACTTCTTTTCTCTAAAAACACAATGAAGGTGATCTTTAAAATCCCTTTCTGTTTATCACAGAGTATTTTAAAACTTGTTAAATGCACAATAGATATATAAAATAAATATGCTGGAAACTGAAGGAGTTAAGGGAAGAGATGATGCACACAGAACTTATCCTGGTTCGGTCAACCCAGACCTACATCCAGTCCTCAGGCTCCACCTGAGATTTCCACTATCCTCTTGTTTAAACCGGGCACAAGAGAAGCCTACCACAGGTTTTACGAGCACAGGTTCACCTGTCAACCTTTTCCACTGGTTTTACAACACGGGATCACCAGCCAACCTTTACAGAGCTTTAGAATCTCTCTAAACACTCCCCCTTACTACCTGTAAGGCAATATCCCTATTCTAAAGCACCAAGCTTTCAGAACAACCTCAAACAGTAGAGGATTTCAATAAATGTGTTCACTAAATGAACAGATTTTGATAAACACTTAAGTACAGATTCGAATATGAAGAGATACAAATTTTATACAAGTATGCTCATCTCAACATTTCTGGGCTCACATGAATATCACTCATACTCTGTGCAGAGCCTTCGATTTTCATCTCATGCTATCTTGTCATTTAAATGCGTCGTGTGTTCGTCTTACTTCTTTCTGATATCTTCAAGTCTTTATATATGGTATTTCATCTTTCTATCCGTTGGAGACTTGGAGAACTAGCCGTTGGAATCATTCTTCAGATCTGGATTCACTATTCATGCGTAGAGTAGGCTAGAATGTGCGTTCTGAACATCTGCAACAACTGTACTTGCATAGCAGCTTTTTCAGTAGCGCTAGCATTCTTTGCTATCGCTAACTGCATAGTATAATTTCTGCACTTGAGCTGTTAGCTAAACAAGTAATCATATAAATGCACAGCAGTTGTTATCGCAAGCTTATTTCATTAGCTCAATGAGATAGATAAAAATATGAATCAGTTAAGAATTGTCATCAAGCATTTTCTATCGATAGCAAAACTTGTTAGCGCTAGCAGCTATGTTATCTTCAATTGATCTCAGGTACTAGCTATCTGAATGATTATTATCTGAAGCACTTTTGTTATCGATAGCTTAACCTGTTATCGCTAGCTGATTACATTGGCTCAAGGACTTTGATCTATATTTATGATATTTGTCCTTCCTTTCATTTGCCCATGTTATCTGAGAGTTTCTAGCGATGGAATACATTCTAGCGATAGAATGACTTAGCGATAGATCTTAACTTTGTTAATCTCTAAGTCTTCATTTACTATGATTCTTTGTCTACTAGCGATAGACTCTAACTCTAGCGATAGAGATCTATTACCTATCAGATTTTTACTCGTTCAATTCAGAGGTAACTTTCACTTATGTTTTCTATGGGACAGTCTTCATCAAAACTTAAGATTCTAACAAATACCACCTAATTGAGAATTTGAACCTTCTCCTTGTGCAACATGGCTATTAGAATAAAAATGACGACATGAGACGAGGTCTTTGTCCCAAGTGACTCGAATAAAGATATCAGTTGCATTATTGTAGTTCATATCGCTACCACCCTCGAACAGCTTCTAACATCTAGCCACCCAAATGTCCCAAACATATGTAACCAAAGAGCATAGGCTAATTGATCGTTTTCGGTAGAAGGTCTTCCCACTTCCTATTTGAGGTTCCAATAAAGCCACTCATTCTCTTGTAGGGTTAGTAAACACTACTAAGGACCACCTCTCCTTAACATTAACTCATTCACAAAGAAGATGCATGGAATCCTCTGTCTAATCACAACCAAATGGACATATGCCAGATTCTGCAATAGCCCTCCGAACTCTCAATTGTGCCATATGCATTTTGCCATGAGCAAAGAGCCACATCAATGACTTGATCTTCTCTAAAATTGCCCATTTCTATAATGCTTTCCAAAATAGAATATTTTGGTTGATGGATACCTACAAGAGACAAAGTGATATGTGGATTTAATGGAAAAACAACCATCCAAAGATAACTTTCAAAAGTATTTATCCTCTTCTTTCTCATCACAAGGTGGCTGAGCATACATAATACAAGCAACAATATGAGGATGGGACCACCACTCTAAGTTTTTCCCGTCCCACTTCCCCATAAAGGTGGTATAATTCACCACTTTCTCTTCTCTATCAGCAAAAGCTTCTTATCCTAGAATAAGGTCAATCAAGGGCATATTCACCTCCGAGCAATTGTCAAACCAAAAGGACATAGTAGTGTCGTCGCCAATTTTCACACCAACACCACCTTTGAATTTTTTTTCCCAAATGGAACAAATGACGCGCCAGATGAGGGATGAATTCTTTTTATTATGGATATTCGGCAATGGACGATCTCCACGTTTGTACTAGGCTGCAAGTATTCGAACCCACAAGGCATTCTTGTTGTTAAAAAGAAGCCGACATAGTTTCATGATGCAAGCTTCATTTTGCTTCCTTAGATCTTTGATTCCCAAGCCTCTCTGTTTTTTGTATTTTTTTAATCAAATCCCAAGAAAGAAGGTGCATCTTCCATTAATCCTCATCTTCACCGCATAAGAAGCTTCTAATCTCCTTTTCCAACTTCCGCACAAGCCCCTTGTGTAAAATCATCCTTTCTAAATCCATAATTAATGAAAATAAACTTCATTTGTCTTGATCCAAAATGTAATCAAAGTAATAACTATGATAGAAATAAAATATACCAAATAATTTAATCAAACGCTATCATATATAGAAAAAGACTTTACTAAGGTTCAAAAGGCTATATATGATAGAAAAGGAATTTTGTAAACATATTTAAACCTATCATGGATATTAAAAAAACTTCCTAACCATCTTTAAACCATAAACCATGTTAGAAAATATTTCTCCTAATATAGTTATTAAAATAAATCATAATTCAATTAAAAAACTAACCATGTTAGAATTCAAAAATTCCTTTCATAAATTCGAATTTTCCAAACTTTGTGGAACCAAAATTTGAAACAAAGCCAATCCCAATAATTCAAAACATTAGAAACCATTTTCAAACCCCAATAAACATGTTCAAATCATCAAAACCCTTTCACAATACATATTTTCAAACACACAACTCAAAATCTCAAAGTTCTTGAAACTTTGTTGTGCCAAAAATTCAATCAGGCCAAGAACCAAAGAGTTTGAACCTTAGACATCATCAATAAGCATATTACAACCTTTAAAACCCAACATTAACATGGGATTTCAAAAATCACTGCCAAAGCCTAAGAGTTTCTGAAACTTTGCTTTACCAAATTTCATTCTATGCCAAAATTCAAAGACACATTGCTTTTAGAACCAAAATCAAGTAGACATAAGTTCAGAGAAACAAGAAAATCCCACTTTTCACTTGGAATTTAGGATTCCATAAGAACCCTAGGAGAAAAAGCTTAAAACTCTTCCACAACAAGTTTTAAAAGACTTTCCATGTCAGATGAACCAAATAGATAACTTAGAAAGGTTGAGGAGGAAATTAGAAACCAACAATAATCCACAATAATCTCAAATTTTTGTAGCCCTATGGAACACCAAAAATTTTCACAAGAATATTCTTAAAGAAAATGGAGAGAAAGTTAAGAAAATGAGGGAATATAGATTACCTAGATGATTGAGAGTCAAATGACCTTCGAATCTCCCTTAATGCACAGCCCTAGCAGAGCCCCAAAGTTTTCTTCTGGGTTTCTCTCCCAAAATTTGAAATATGGAACCCTAAAATCTGGTTGAACCTATTTATAAGCTCCAGATTTTAAGGCTTTTGTCGTGGCTTTCCTACAGTGAGGCCACGACAAACAAGCCAAAATCGTGTGTTCACCTAGGCAAACAAGCCTTAAAATGACTCTAACTCAAAGGTTCGTCATGGGCTTGCCACGGCGAATAATGCCCAGAAATTCACCTTAATTTGGGCCCAAAGCAATCTAATTCTACCCAATACCCAATTCATAAATGATCCATAACTCAGGCCAATTTCTATGCGTCAATTTCCCATTTAAGACTTCAAAAATCACAAGATTAAATCCATTCAGTAATTCTCCTGTAATTGACTAAACCAACATCAAAGAGCAATCGCAATCGTATAATTAATCCCAAAAATACCTTAAATCCTAAAGAATTTATTTAAATTATCATTAATTTATAGCCTAATATTTGGGATGTTACACACGGGAGATGTGGGAAAGACTAATAGGTACTTAAATCATCAAATGAAAATAATTTGTTTTCGGGCAAATTTATCCTTTCGCCTTCTAAAAGGATTAAGGGTCAAAATGACAATGTCCTTTTTCTATATGTGCATCTGGCACCTTATACTTTTTTATGGTTCAGAATTGTTCATGAACTTCACAAACTGGGGTGAAAATAACATCTCCGTTAAATTGTCTAAACTTCCGTTAAGTGGGCTTCATTTTATTATTTTTCAATGATTATTTTTTTGAAGAAACATCTCCCACCCTCTCACTCCCCCTCTCCCTCTCCATGATCGGTGGACCCTCCTTCTCCATCTCCATTTTTTTTCACATCTCCAACCATTTTCTCACTTCCCTGTGAAGATAATTGAGGAACTTGATCAAACTACCTTGTTAGTGGAAAAGAGACCATAGTCATAGGAATAACACACTACAAAAAAGTGGGATTTAGTGGCGGCTTAAAGTGGTGCTTAGTAGCAATTTTGACCGCCACATAGATTTTACTAGCAGTTTTCCAATCCGCCACTAAAATCATCATGGCTAGCTTTTTCTGGTGGTTATACAAAACCACTAGTAATCTAGTCAACGTCACTACTAATTCAGTGGCGGAAAGGAAGAACTGCCACTAATAAGAGAGTGCTAGTTTCCCATTGGAGTGCCCTTTAGTGGCAGTTATAAACCGCCAATAAAATGCTGAGAATTATAAAATTTAAATTTGGCAATTAGTAACGGTTTTTAATCGCTACTAAAGTGCACTTTAAATTGAATTGAATTTTTCCTAAGAATATTATTAGTAGCGATTACAACCACCAGCTAAACCACCACAAACGTTTTATACATTAACTTCTACTATATCATATAAAAATAAAAATAAAACATTTCCAAACACTATTTCTGTATACAAAAATAAATTTGTTTTATTTAATAAATTTTCAATATATTTATAAAATCAAAATTATAGAATATATTAAATTTTTGTTCATATTTTAATAATTAAGGTAACTCCAATGAAATATTTTATTATGAACATGATATATAGCCATGTTTTCTCCATGTGTTTCCATCTTACCGGGCTTTATTTTTATTATTGTTTTCATTCAAGTGCATTTGAGTTGTATTTTTATTATTTTTTTTTACTCAAGTGCATTTCATTTGCGTAAGGTTTTGAGTATTTTGATTTTCAAAATAAACATATAAAATAATGCTTCTTTCAACCCATACAAACTTTATCTCTGCCTCTCTTTTATATACGTACATAACTTGCTTGCCCCATCCCTTCCTCACTTTGTGGAACCCACACACACACACACGTGTTTTTATATATATATATATATATATATAAAGGTTGACAATATTAATAGTTGGGTTTTTATCCCACGGTAACTTTCATACCTAGAATAGTTATATAGTAATTTTTATACCAATAATGATTTATATGTTAATATATATCTGTGTTTGTCACTTTGTAGACTCTCATTGAGAGCTTGGGAGTAGTTTTCTTTTATGATTATCTGTAAGCTATAGATTAATAGCTAACTCTGAAAAATTCTTTCATATGTTTGTAAATTGTGTGTAGTTATATTTTGAATAATTTTCACTTGATTTGATTATGTAAGACTAAATTTGGTGTTTATAAGTATATTTATATTCTAAATCCATTATTAAGTGATTGTGTAAGATTGAATTTAGTGTTTATAAAATTTGGATATTCAATCCTTTCAAGCATGATTGTATATGTTAAAAGTATAGTGGGGATTGGAATTATCTTGTGGTTATCATGAATTGGAATGATATAATATTTTCTAGTGTTTGATATAATTGTCATAGCATTTGCATTCATGGTGATGTGTTAGGTTTGGAGGAGAAATTTGTATGATGAATTCTTTAATTTTACCATGTAGTATGCCATCACTCGGTGCACAGTGGATGGCACTTGTCAGAGTCCCTTCTTCCATATTTTCCTTTAGTCCGGATTGCATTGAAGTAGTGGGACATGTGACACCTCCTTATATTTGTTCTTTTAAGGAGGGGAGCCATATTCTATGCTTGAGCTCTATACCTTTGGCCGGGTACATCTCAAGTATTAGTGAGCTTAGGATGATCTAGTTAAATGGATCTATTTCTGTTAGACTATGTGTTAGCCTATGACTCCTGTCAGTGGAATACGGATGGATGGTGATATAAGGGAGGTTGCATGATGCATTTATTCATGAGTAAATAATTTCTACTTAAAATAACGATTTTTATGTTTGAACGGAAGACATTGTATTTGTGTATGTTAAAAACAATGAAATATTTTGTAGAATATAATTGTTTGAAGCATAATTGTACATGATTTGCAGTTTATGATAGATGCTTTCAGTAGTTGCTGAGATGTCAATCTCATCCCTTATATTAACATTTTCAGGAGAAAGATCAAGTAGGAAACAAGGGAAGATACAAGGACCGAGCTTTAAAGGCTCTATTGTGCACAGTGAGAACATTTATGTCATTTTATATTTAATGTGACACTAAGATTATTTTGACATATGAAACCCTTTATTTTTTTATCAAGGTAGACCATAATTTTTTTAATTGTTTCCTTTTCCAACCTTTATTAGTTATTAGCTTCCTAATAATCCGTTTTCTAGAACTATTTTACTATGGTAACCATTCCCCACCATGGCAATGTATCAAAAGCTTTCAAGGAAATAGATGTTTTCTATATAACCATGGTAGATATTTCGTATGTAGTTTTGTTCTTTACTACCATGGTTAGCTCTTGAGAAAAATAAAATTAATTATTTTATATTATGGTAGAGTCTTAAATCGCATCCATTTTTCAACCATAGTAGGTTATATCGATTTGATCAATCTCTCAAATAGGCTCTTTAAACTTTCTACCTTGGTGAATTATATTAATTGAGTTTTTAATTTCTTTAACCATGGTAAAGCATATAAAAATTTAAAAGTCATTTTGGATGGGGGCATTACACCCGAGGCTTCATATGAACCACAATGTGCCAATCTTTATGTTTGTGATCTGGCACATGATAAACATGTTGCGATTGTGAGGCAAGAATATACGGCTCATTGTATTGCACTTTTCTTGTGTGAATGAGCCTCCAGAAATTGACATATATGATGCCCAAGCTGTCTATGGTAATTCCTTTAGAAGTTTTGATATCTGCCCAGAAACAATTGAAGAAAGGCACTACGAAATGACTTTGATAATTTAGCTCGATGATGTCGACGATCTTCTGTTGGGTACTGATAGTGGCAGCTACCAGCCCACCATGTTGGGCACCCCAGGGGAGCGGATCTCTCTTCACCCCGGTATTGGCAAGCCCAACTCAGGTATTGTAGGGAGGCCCAAGGTGCTCTCGCATCCACGACCCCCAGGCTGCAGCCCTGGTGGGATCGAAGTCACGACCTCCCACTTTATAGGCATTCAAGATGCCTCGCTTATCACCACTTGAGCTGCAGCTCAAGTGGTAAAGGCCATCCCCTTCGGGGGGTGATATCCCAGAGGTCTCGATTTCGATCCCACCAGGGCTGCAGCCTGGGGGTCGTGGATGCGAGAGCACCTTGGATCTCTGGGTAATGTGGGGCCCAGTACCGTGGCAGTGGGGGCCCATTCGGGGAGTATAGTATACTGCTGTGCTCCCCCCAAAAAGAGCCTTTTTGTTGGGTACTGATAGTGGCAGCTACCAGCCCACCATGTTGGGCACCCCAGGGGAGCGGATCTCTCTTCACCCCGGTATTGGCAAGCCCAACTCAGGTATTGTAGGGAGGCCCAAGGTGCTCTCGCATCCACGACCCCCAGGCTGCAGCCCTGGTGGGATCGAAGTCACGACCTCCCACTTTATAGGCATTCAAGATGCCTCGCTTATCACCACTTGAGCTGCAGCTCAAGTGGTGATAAGCGAGGCATCTTGAATGCCTATAAAGTGGGAGGTCGTGACTTCGATCCCACCAGGGCTGCAGCCTGGGGGTCGTGGATGCGAGAGCACCTTGGGCCTCCCTACAATACCTGAGTTGGGCTTGCCAATACCGGGGTGAAGAGAGATCCGCTCCCCTGGGGTGCCCAACATAGTGGGCTGGTAGCTGCCACTATCAGTACCCAACATCTTCCCACAATATGAGATGTCTCCAAATTGCATGTCAACATCACATGAGATGCCATAATTCCTAGTACAAAATGTGCTAAATACTCCAAAATTTTGGGTGAGAGAACCTTCGCCCCGTGTAATGTTAAAAAACTTGAATTCATTGACATTGCATGCCGTATATCTCCTCACATGGTCGAGTGGACCAATTGCTAGATTTGTCAAATCAGGCGGATGCGAATTGTGGTCGTTGAGTATCCTAGTGCAAACCAATCTAGAAATTTACGATGGACCTTTTTATCCACCATAGCAGATGACCTTGTGTGGTTTGTAATTGGCGTTTAACATAACGGCGAAAATCCCTTAAATTCAAAATAACAAATTAGAAGATTTTATGGTGCATAAATAAAATAATATGATGCATGTATAGTGTTAGAATTCTTACTGAATGTAGGGCTCTACTTGATGACAATTTGTTAAGACATGTCTGTGCACTTGAGCTTGTAATACTGACTTCCTCCAACTGGTTTTCCGACAGGTGGGAATAATGTGTTAGAAGGTGACTAAACATTGGTAGGGCTATCATCGACACGAGGAGGACAGTTGAGCGAAGTCTCGATGTCATAAAAATACCTTGAACAATATGTTAGCACCTCGTCTCCAAAATAACCCTATGCTATAGAACCCTCTGGAGATGCTTTGTTCATCACGTATGACTTCAATACCCCCAGGTATCTGTAATTACAATTATAATGAGATTATGAAAAGAAATTAATGAAATAAGTAGAATAATAAATCAACTAACCTTTCTATGGGATACATTAACCGATATTGAACCAGGCCACCCATCTTTACGTCATGAACAAGGTGTGCAGTGAGATAGACCATAATAGTGAAGAAAGATGGAGGAAATATCATCTCTACATGATAGACTATTAGAACAATTTTTCTTGCAATTGATCCAGCTCTGTTTTGTCCAAAACTTTTGCACGCAACCGTTAGTAGAAAGAACTGAGTTGAACCAAAATAGATGAGACCTCCAATGGCTGTGTATTTTTAATTGCCAGAGGTACGAATTGCTAGAGCAAAACGGGGGAGTCATGACTTTTCATCCTGGCAACCTTCTTAACATGCAAGTCGACACATTTTGAGATGTGGCTTGAATAACCATTAGGAACCTTAATGTCCTTAAGTCTAGAGAGGAAGATGTCCTTGTTGGCTCTTGTCAATGTGAATAAGGCTAGGGAAAACTTATCATTCTCATCTGACTAGGCGTCTTCACGTATTACCATCGCCATAAGATCTTTCCTTACTTGTAAATGGTCCTTGGACTTCTGAACTTGTTCAGTAATGTGCACAAAACATTATCACTCATATATTTTTAATGTGCATGACATCTAAACAATGGCAAATTAAATTAGACTTCCAGTAAGAGAGCTCAGAAAAATGTTCTTCTTTCTCTATTGCTATACGTTATCCCCATGAGACTGGCCACAAGACCTTTTTAAGCTATTGAAGAACATCTGCGTCAGACAACAACAAAGAAGGATCTCTCATTTCCTATGATCTGTTGAATCTAATCTTTTGCAATATGAAACTATGACCTCCAATAAGGAAACATTGAAGACCCATTGATTGCACCATATTTTTATACACTTTTCATTGATAAAATCATTGGATTTTTGCATGTTCTTGGGGCAATTTTACCTAATTAGGCTAATTTCTGACTTTTGCACACTTTGTTGGAAAGTGTACTAACCAAGGGCAGTTTGGGCATAATTAACATGATTTATTGTTTAGCACATCTTCAAAAACATTTTGATGCTACCTTAGGTCCATTTTATGTGTAGATCATGGGAGGAACACACCCAACGGAGGGGCCAAGTTGCAAAGAACAATGCTGGACGGAAACAGAGCAAAAAAGGGAGCTGAAACGGGGCAGATTTGATGTATTCTCGCCGTGGGCTCACCGCGGCTAGCTCACAGCCCCAAAACATCCAGAATTGACATGAGCTCGCCGTGAGCTCGCCACGGCGAGCGGGACGCATCAGCAATGCGCTGTCACGAGTTTTAGGGTTCCTAGGATGTTATAAATAGTTTCTAACCCCCGAAAATCATCTCTTCAAGCCTCCTATGCACGAAATTGAAGAACTCTCATAGGGTTTCACTCTTTTCCTTCATTCCCCACTCAAATCTTCACTATCCTCACTCATTTTCATCTCCATTGTTGCTGATTTTCTTGTTCTTTCCCTTTTCATCTTCCATTTCCATCTCACTTTCCCTTCTATCTTCCTCACTCATGGAGGCTATCATCATGGCTCCTCTTGGGCATGAATTTGAGGACATGAGAGGCTAGAATCTTGGTGCTTTGGTGGTGTAAAGGTGGCTTGAGCTTCAATGGGCGAAATAGGGGAGTTGTTTGTTTTCTCATGCTTTTTTCCTTATGTATTGAGTCTTGTGGTTGCATTTCTCTTTGTATATTTGGATTTGAGACATGATTTTCTTTTCTAGTTGTTTATGAATTGGAACATTTGTGTTGGATATTGGGTTATGTTAATTGAATGATATATATGTTTAAATTTCCTATTAGATTTATGAATGCTATATGATTTTTAGTGGTTTCTAGATTGTGTAGCTTAATTTGTCCAATTGAATGCTGTGGTTGCACATTCTTGAGAGGAATCGATTTTCAAAACCCAAGTTCCAACACACACCAAGTGGAGCTTAACACTAACCCTAAGTAATAGCTGTGAAAGTGGTTGCTTGATTAGTTATTAATTAGGGCTAGTGGACCCCTAGTGGTTGCTTGGGGATTTTTCAATTATACTTGGTGAATCTTTAACTCCCAATATCAATTTAATGAAGCGTGAGAGCCACTGAAACACTACCAAAGCCCATTTTATAAATTTCCCCTAATCCAAACAGTTTTTCTCCCTTTTAATCAAAAGAAAATCACAAAAACAAGTAATAGCAATTGTCAATAGTTTTATTAAATGAATGGTCAAACCAAAACCCCCATACCTTTTATTGTTTTAATTACATTTAGCTAGTTTAGGTAGGTCAAAAGACTCCTTAAGTGAAACGACCAGGGGTTGCAACCTATATTGCAATCCTTGGATTAATTTTGATTTTAACCCCCAAGGCGCGTTAGGCAAAGGTTAAATCACCCATGAAGCACCACTTTTGACTACGAGGAAGGCGAACTGAGTCTTGGTCAAAGTTGCAGTTAGGACAAGCTCTCCCCATATGCATGTTCCAACCATACAATATGCTAAGTCCGAAAAATCGCTAACTGTCCACATCAATGACGCACGGAGTGTGAAGAGCATCTTACCGTAAGCGTCATACGTCTCAAATCCGTTGCTCCACAGTTCCTTCAACTCTTATATTAACGGTTGAAGGTAGACATCTTTATCATTTTTAGGAGCCTTCTTCCCTGGAATAATCATCGAAATAATAAAGGAGTTTTGTTTCATACACATCAAAGAGGGCAAGTTTTATGGTATCAATATAATAGGCCATATAGTATACATAGTACTAAGGTTCCCAAATGGATTGAACCCATCTGATGCGAAATCTAACCAAAAATTACTGGAGTCTCTGGCAAATTTGGGGAATTCAATATCAAACGCTTTCTAAGCCTCAGCATCCCTAGGATTTCTCAATTTCCCATCTACGTTAGGCTCTGATGAATAACACCACATGTGCTCAGTTGTTTTCGATGACATATACAACCTCTGAAGCCAGGGAGTCAGTGGGAAATATCTAAGCCTCTTTGCAGGCCTTTTGGAAGCCCTCTGTACCTTCTTTGCCTGTTTGTACTTAAATGTGTTACACCACTTACATCTTTCCAACTAGGCATCGTCTGCCGAGTACAACATACAATCATTCGGGTAGAAATGAATTTTAGTGTAGTTCAATCCCAACTTGTTGATAATCTTCTTCGCTTTGTAGAATGAAAATGGGATTTCTGCCTAAGAGAATGCATCTCCCAATAATTCTAATACCATTGACATTCCCTTATTAGTGATGCCACACAAGCACATGATATGATATAGTTTGACCAAAATTCAAAGTTTAGAGTATTAATTGCAGCCTATATGAATAAACAATATTTTAACTAAAAAGAAGGATTTAAGTGACTACCAGAAATGAAAGTTTGCAGTTTTTAGTGGAACCTTGATACAATGGCTTATCTACTTCCGTCAGAATGTTGAAAAAATTCTTAGCTGCTTTGTTTCAGAAAAACAATGGGTCTGGTCTGTCAATGCCTTTTTCAGTACCGATATTGTCACCTTATACCCTAAAAGCATCACGCACAATGTCATTCATGGGATCTGCGTGATCGTCGATCTACATTCCAACCTGAGATATTGCAGCTATATTTTCACCACCACCATCATCATTCTCGCCATGAATTCACCAAAAGGTGTAATTGGATGGGAATTTTTTAACTATAAGATGCTCTAACACAATATTTTTTGGATGCTACTTCTTAAATTTACATTTCGGACAAGGAAAAACTATCGGTTATTAACAATTGAGCAATTGAAAGCAAAATCTAAGAAATGGTTCAAACCGATCATTTAGTGGGGGGACGTACGGGACAAATTAATCCAAGATCTATCCATCATAAGGTGAAGATATTATCAAAAAAGGGAATAATAGAAGTTGAATGGATTGTGAATATGAAATTAAAGGGTGGAAGGGCTTATAAATGGAATTTGCAACGGATAAAAAAAATTAGTAGTGGTTTAGAACTACTACTAAATACGTCACAAACCAATTTTTTTGACTGTTGTGAATGTGGGAACCTTGAAAATGGAGATTAGTAATTAGTAGTGGTTATAAACTGCTACGTAAACCGCCACTAACAAAGTTACCTTTAGAAAAGTGAACGTTAGACGTGTGCTTTTTATTTTTAAAATTTTCATTTTAATAGACGTTGTAAACCGCTGCTAAATGTAAGTTTTTACTTGTTTTTTAAGTTTAAATATCAATCATGGTTTAAAACCACTACTAAAGTAAGTCTTACTTTTTTTTTAAATTCCAACTCTTTCTCAACATTATTAACATTTGAAATAAATATATCAACAACAAAATTCAAAAATTGTACAATTGTAAATTAAAGTAAACTAATTCCACTAATAAAATGATTTCATAAAAAAGCAACTTAATTTAAGCAAAAGTCATAAAATTAACATAATTGTTAAATACATACGGTTAACTACAGGAAAAAAACCTACAACTAAGAAGGAGGTTGTTCGTATTCCTACGACCCTGGAGAATGACTACAAGGATGATTAGTTGGTCGTAGAGGTAGTCCCGGGATGTGCATAGGAGGTGCAGCTGAGTCAATCCTTTGCATTATCGGATCCAGTGCATTGTTAGCTGTTTCCACCCAGCTTACCAATTTATCATATACCTCACCAATAACCCGCTAAGTCACATCACCCGTAACCCGCTCAGTCACCTCTTATGTAATCTTATTCGTCAAGTTCTAGGTGATCTACTGAGCCAGCTGCTCCCTCAGAGACTCCAGCTCAGAGTCACTCCTAATCAGGCCGCTTGTAGAAGGTTGGCTTGATGATGCAGACTGGGTACTGCCTGCCTAGCTCGCTACCCTACCGTAGACCACCATAGGTCTGGCTTCGAATCCCATCCCGTGAACACGGCTAGGGTGCTCATAGGCCCCTAATGCGGCTCTAAGCAAGGTAGTTGGGTCAATATTTTCCCTTTATGACTCCTTCAGCTTTGCCTCTGCTCGGTCAATCGCAGCCTATACAAACAACATATTTTAAACTTTTAATATAATTGTTATTAAATATATAATAATCCAAACAAAAAATAACTAAATGTTTACAATTTGCTCCTCAGCCTCTCGAGATGTTGCACTCCCATCAGCGGTACCTGTGATATTTTTCGTAGAAAAGACCGTAGGTAACCTTCTTGCCTTTCTTCGTAGCTTCGTCCTCCTGAAAATTATAATACTATTTACTAATATTATAAAGTGAAATTATTTCTAAATAGGGAAAAAGGCCATTTTTGGCCCGGAAGTTTTCACTTTGGACCAATTTTGGCCTAGAAGTTTTTTTAGGACCTATTTTGACCCGGAAGTTAACAAAACGTAGCAATTTTGACCTGGACTACATGGACAGTTATGCCACGTGGCAGATGCTGGTTGGCGTATCTGTTAGCCCAGGTCAAAATTGCTACGTTTTGTTAACTTCCGGGTCAAAATAGGTCCTAAAAAAACTTCCAGGCCTAAAATTGGTCCAAAGTGAAAACTTCCGGGCCAAAAATGGCCTTTTTCCCTTCTAAATATAACAAAAAAAAATTCATTACTTCATAACATCTCTCTATACCCAATAGAAAATGGCTTCGTCCCATGCGTATGATGAACCTTCTGTTTTGACTGGATGTAAACACCTTTCTCCGACCTTTTCTGTTAAATAAAATAAAATTGAATCATCATTATTAAAAAAAATATTTATTCATTACTTAAATATCAATACAATAAATAATATTTTTAACCATACCTTTCTTACGAGTGACTTCATAAAATGCACATATCTTTCCCACGTATCTAAAAGGACTCTACCAGGGACATCTCCGATTAATTCCTCAAGCGGCCTACTCCCACCCTCATCCCTTTTGTTATACAACTCCAGCCTCCGGTTCTTCCAACCGTCAGTCATCTTTGACTAGGACCAATTTTTGTAGGTATCCCTCAAATCAAACTTTTTCTGTAAAATATAAAAAGGAAGTATATTTAAATAGTATTCCAATAATAATAATAATTAAAATTATATTCCAATAATAATACATAATAAATTGAACTCAGAGAATAATAATTAAAATCATACTCCAATAATAATAAATAATAAATAAAATTTAGGTTAATTTAAATTACCTTCAAAATTTCATTCCATGCAAAATCCTTATGTTCCTTATCAACCTTTCTCCAGTCGCACGCGTCAATCACTACAAAAAAATATCATTAGTAACGGTTTTTTTGTCACGGTTTACCACAACCGTGACAAATGTTTGGAATTTGTCATGGTTAGACCAAAAAACAGTGACAAACCTTTTTTTTAAAAAAAAATATTGTAACGGTTTAAACCATTACTGAGTTTAGTAACGGTTTAAATCGTTACTGCTCTGTAACGGTTTAAACCGTTACTAAAAGCTAGTAACGGTTAAAACCGTTACTAAAAGCTAGTAACGGTTTAAACCGTTACTAGCTGTGACAAACTACTTTGTCACAGTTTAAACCGTGACAAAGTTTGTCATGCTTGAAATCGTGACGAACTGTGATAAAACCTCCTATATAAACCCCCATTCCCCTTACTTTTCACACACTCTTCTCCTCTTCATTCTCTTCTCTTTTTCCTCTCGTCCGGCTTATACAAGTCTGATTCATTTTTTCTAGGTGATTTCATTTCAAACCAGTTATCTTATTTATTTGGTTATAATTTTTTTATTTTTGTTGCAAGGTGTCTATTTTAGAACAATGAGTAATATTATTCTAAATAAAAGTACGATCAATTATTTTTGTAAATATTATTTTTAAGGAAAAGGTTTAAAGAAAATTAAAATATGAAATATCAATTTATTTACCTAAAAAGAAAAACAATTATTAATCATTTAATTTAGCTAAAATCTATAAATACTTCAAAAAAATGAAACAAGTAATCAGTAGTACAAACCTTGGCTTATTTATATGGATCTGAGACAAATATTCAGAAGAAAAACCGTGGTTTAATAGAAGACCTGTGGCAAATTTGTCATAATTTAAACCGTGACAAGCATTGTGACATAGCTTGTTACGGTTTAAACCGTGACAAGAACTACAAGCTATTTGTCATGCGTATGTAACGGCTTGCTATGGTAGGATTTATCACGGTTCTAAGAATTGTGACAAACATATTTATCACAGTTAAAACTGTGACAAACCCATGGTTTTAACCGTGACAAATCAACGTTTTTTTTTTTAATGAATTGGGAATCGCATGAAATTCCCATCAACATTCTTGCAAAACCTACTGTACAATTGACACCCCTGGTCTCTCGGTTGTCTAGTGAATAGATTCCAGTCAACCTTCACCCTCTACCAGCTCTACAGGTTCTGCACATCTTGCACCATCAACCTCCTCTCGCTTGTGCTACCAGAAGGGTCTGTATGAATTTACACAATAATGTAAGAAAACACTTCATAATTTCAGTTGACTTTATCTGATAAAATCAGTAACAAAATCAATTTCATTATCCTGAACTTGTATTTGATATCCGTGGATTTACCTGTGGATATCTAGGGCGCCCCACTTCCTAATCATCATCATTGTCCAAAAAATGTTGTATGTCATCCAAATTGGGCATGTTGGGCAGTTATCGTTAAGGAATTTATGGAGAACATGGTCTGGAATCAGCTCTTCCTATATCCATAAACACTCTTCCTCTATTAGTTTATGCTCATTCTCCTCAATCTGTTGCCTATGTCCCTGTTCCTTTTCTTCTAGTTGTTGATCAGTCATTGACCTATTTTATTTACTGTGATCTTTGTTTTTGGCCATGATTTTGACTAACATATAGATGCTTGACTGAAAAAAGGATGACTGAAAGAAAGAATAACACGTGCTTTTGTAAATTCTATACAGAATCACACGTCCTTTTGTCTGAAAAAGCTCATGTCTTTAAAAATAAAAAGGCATGAGCCTTTTGAATTCGTGCATTTAGTGGTGGTTAACTCAAAAGTACCACTAATTACTAGCGGTTATTGGTCTAACCGCTGGTTAAATCACCATAAAAATGTGCCCTTCACGACGTGTCTTTAATGCACACTTCGCAGTAGTGGCAGTTCTTAGTCAAACCGCCATTAACAACATGACTTTTCATTTTCCAGCGTTTTTCACCCACCAAACCTCCTCTAATTTGACGCAACTAGATTTCAAGCCAAATGGCTCCACATCAGTAACTTCCACCACTAGTGGTGGGTTTGGTCAAACGGTCAGATTTACTGATGGTTTAATAGTCAAACCGCCACTAATGATACAAGTGATGGTTTTAGACATCCGCTACTAATTCAATAGCCAGTAAATCCATCTTTTTTTATAGTGCCAGGCTGCTTACTAATCATAGATGTATACTCCCTCTATTCCTAAATATGAGGTTTATTTACCTAATTTGATTATGTTAATGATGTTAGTTAAGTTAGTTAGAATCACGTTATATTACCTAAACATCCACCTTTGTTCTTTCCCCCCCTCTCTTGTTTATTTATTATTGAAGAGCATCAATAGGGACAATTTGGGGAAAAATTTAGAAAAATGTCTTATGTTTAGGAACAAGCTCCTCCCCCCAAATAGGTCTCATATTTAGGAATTAAGGGAGTACTACCGTTGGCTTCCTTATTATAGAAATTTCTTCACAGATATTTCGTTATGATAATTTTATAAGGAATAAATCTCTTGTTCGCACCTTCCATCGTTAGATTTGAAGGACAAGATGCATATAAATAAGGATGTTCACAACGGAATTAGCTAGTGCACAGCAGCAATTCTAAATTTTAGGCTATATTGATCATTTATAAACAACCAGTACACAATTCAGAGGTCAAAAAGCGAGAACCACATTAACACAATAACCTATATTGGAAACCAGGATATTCAAAAGTAACCAACCATAAGATAGATAATCACAAACCCCACCCCTAACCAACCCACACATCCCTCATACTCCAACTCAAACTACTCATAAATATTTGACAAAGACTCTAGTTTCTCCAACTTCCATTAGAGGCTCCACCTCTAGAGTAACGAGATCCACCACCACCACCACTATATCCACGGTTGCGATGGCTCAGTTTGGTCCTCAAAATTGGAACTTGATCACCGAGCACCTTGAAGGACAATCAGGTAAGTAATTAGAAGAGGGAAGATAGACAATGGTTGGAGATGTGAAAAAAAATGGAGATGGAGAAGGAGAGGTCGGCAGTCATGGAGAAGGAGAGGTTGGAGTAAAGTGAGAAAGTGAGATAATTTTTTAAAAAATAATCATTTAAAAATAATAAAATAGGGCCTACTTAAAGAAAGTTTAGACAACTTAATGGAGATATCATTTTTGCCCCCAATTTGTGAAGTTTATGGACACTTTTGAACCATATAAAAGTATATGAAGTAAGTGGTCATTTTTTTTACCCTTAACCCCTTTTAAAAATCAATTTTACTATCCAACTAGGGGTTTTCTTCTAGAGCAGAGAGTTCAGACTAAGCCTAATGGGCCAAGCTCATTTAGGTAGCAAACAAAAAACAACCACTTTTGCAAATACTGGCCCTTAAGGTGTCGTGTCTCGTTTTTTTCCAAATGTTTTTCCCACTTTTGAGCCTGTATTGCCAACTAAAATAATGGACCTATGATAAAAAAAACATAAATATGACCACAATTATGTTTAAATACCAAACATTAGTTCATTACCAACTCAACAACTCATAAATTAAATACTAAGTCTAGAACTAGAAGTCACACAACAATTAAATAGAATGTTCCATAAGGTCCACATAAAGTCCACACACCATAATTAAATAAATTACTGCATAAAGTTCACATACCACAATTACATAAAGTCATAAACAAGAAAAGTAAAAGCGATAAAGGCATAAACTACATTAAACATTAAAAATTAGCGTTAGGGCTGAGCAAAATACCCGAAACCCAATGGGCTAACCCACTACCCACAATTTTTACCCATTTAATGCCCGCCCAATTAAAGCCCATGATGGGCGAGTGCAAACCCAGCCCATTTAAGAATTAAATGGGCGGGCGATGGGTACACCCTTGGGCTGCCCACACCCGCCCATTTATATATATATATATATATTTTAATTTGTTTTAATTTTGTCCGGTGAGAGTGAGTCAGTGACCATTGGCATTCCTGTAAATTTCAATAAGTAAAAATTTAAAATTGTAAAATGTCAAAAAGAAAAACCCTAACTCCTCTCCTGTAAATTTAAAAAGATGTTATTATGGTATTTGTCTAAATTTAAGTTCTTTTGTGCAACAAATTATAATGTCAACATGGATGTGGAGTTGTGAATCCTACTGTCACTTTTAATATGTGAATGTGATGCTTGAATTTTTAACTTTGATAAGAAATTTAGTTACAAATAGAAAAACAGGTTAAGGGATTAATGGGTTTACCCATAACCCATTTAACCCGCCCATTTAACCCAAACCCATTTAGTTCGGGTTTAAATGGGTTGAGGCTCGGGTATGGGCTAGCCCATACCCACCTAATGTTAAATGGGCGGGCGATGGGTTAGGGTTCGGGTTACCCAGCCCGCCCATTGCTCACCCCTAATTAGCGTTTTTGTCATTTTCTTCACAATCAGCACTATCATTAACATCAAGGAAAATTTGACTGTGTTTCACTATGAGTAGACTCTCCTTTTTATATAGTAAAAATATCAAGCTTTTTTCCTATTTTTTTAATATTTATTAATTAACAAAATTTTTACCCATGAAAAGTGGTAATAATAGATGGTCCTAAACGGACCTGCCCTATTTAAACAAGCAGCCCGACAGGCTAGCTCATTTAGTCACACTTCTTTCTAGAGGCTCCAAAATCAAAGCCCTGCCCTCCACAAGTCAGGGCCTTAACGGGGCCAGCCGATAGGCTCAGCCTGAATTCCTGGCTCTATTTTCTTCCACCATATTTTTTTAATCTTATAATAATTTCCCCAAAATCCTCAGAGTAAGGATTTATTCCTTAACTATTTTTCTTAACTTGATGAAGAAAATAATCCATTAAAATACCTCAGACTTCACAAATTTATTTATAAAGTTTTTCCAATTCCTTAATTAATCCCATAATCAATGTTAATTTATCATTAATCCTTAATTAAACTTTTGTAATGTTGCTCCTTGGGAAGAAGCATACACTACAAAAAAAACAACAAATTTCAGACGGAATTTACCGATAGAATTCTATCAGAAAATCAATTTTTTCGACGGATTTCCGGTTGAAAAAATTTTCAGGCGGAATTTCCAACGGAATATTTTCCGTCAGAAATTCCTCCGTTGGAAATTGATTTTCCGACAGATTTTTTTTTCATAAGTAATTACCTACGGAATTTTCGTCGGTAATTTAATTATATTATTTTAAAAATTAATTAATATTTAAATTTATAAATGATATATTAAAATATTATTATCGACGGAATTTCCGTCCGTAATATTTTTTAATTTTAAAAAAATTTAAGCCACCACATGTCGCTCTCTCGTGCCGCTACGTGTCACTTCCACAAATTGCCTTCAATTTTTCCGTTGGAGAGATTCAAACCCCCCAACCTGTTGGCTGTTGGGGCGGGACTGATGCCTTAACCAGTTGAGCTACGAAGACCTTTTGAAATTATTTTCAAATTGTTATATTTATAATATTTAAACTCCCATTATTGTAATTATATTTAATCTTAATATATTATGAAATATTTGATAATTATTAATATATAATTTACATATTAATATTTCTATTATTTGTTTATAAATAATTTTTATATTCATATACAATACATTATATTTAGTATTTTCATTTTATATTATTAAATTATAATTATTTTTCATTTTATTATATGACATTTTTAAATAATTATTTTATTATATATATTATTATATTATAATTAGTTTTCGTTTTTATTACTAATATTTAATTTTTTATTAACAAATAACATATTATTTAATAACAATTAAAATTAAATTTCTAATAAATTTATATCTATATACATGTATATTTAAATTTTATTAACATTTATTAAATATGTTTTATTTATTTATGAAATATTTTTTAAAATAAATTAATATAATATTTTATTTTTATATATTATTTATAAATTAAAATAAAAATTTATTTATAAAATAATATAATAAATAAAATTTCCTACAGAAAATTTTCCTTCGGTAATAATATTTTATTATATTATTTATAAATTAAAATAATAACTTATGTATAAAATAATATTATTAATTAATTTACCGACGGAAATTCTGTCGGTAATAATATTTTAATATATTATTTAAATTAAAATAATAATTTATTTATAAAATAATATAATTAATAAAATTAACGACAGAAATGCCGTCGGTAATTTCACCGATGGAATTTCCGCCGAAAATCTGTCGATAAATTCCATCGGTAATTACTTGTTTTTTTTGTAGTGATGGTCTACATTTGGTAAGAGGGTAATGCTAAAAGAACTACTTTGATAAGGGTAGCATGTCTGGTCATATTCAAGTAACTTCTTTTCCAACGTTTTGTTTAGAAATATGGAAAGAGAGGGGTGGCGCCATCAAAGATGAAGGGAGTAAATAGGAAGGAAGAGAAAAACATGAATGCCTTTTCTCTCTAAAGGCCATGTAACATCGTTTATGATTCAAATAACAAAAAGGATGGATTTATTAAAATATCAAACTTCAAGGATTAAGTCGGAACTAGTCAAATTTGAGGGGCTGAGTCGTGACCTAGTTGAAAGTTGAAGGACTAAATGACTAATTTTCCCTAAACTTTATGATGTGTAGAAATTTAAAGACTAGTTATAATTAGTACGGATAGATGTTGAAAATTAATATCATATGACAAGATATAATTTTTTTTTTTTTTGCTAAAATATGACAAGTATTATACTGGTGAAGGCTTCAAAATAGTACCGTAAGTACTGAAATTAAATGCATATAAATGCCAACTCAAATTTCTCAATCCTATCCCAAGTAAACTCTCTTCTATCTTGTCTTCTTTCGTTTTCAATGAAATAGCAAAGAAAGTTACTCCTGTTGATCTCACTAAGCTAGCTCCCCAACTTCAACTCTACCGAAATTTTTTTAAAACAAAAAATCTCCAAAATTGAACAAAACCAAAATCTATAAAGGAAACCCACCTTTAAAATAAGAAATGTGTCTAGCGCTTTAAGCCTCAAAAATCAAATATCAAATTATATTACCAAACATCTTTTTGGTCAAGCTTGGTGTTTTTCTTTCGGGCTCATCAAGTAAGCTAAAGATGTCTGTGATGTATATCGATCTAATGTTGTTAAAGCCAAAGACTTCTTTACTTCAATGAGTTGAACCAAACCCACCAGAGCCTTTGATTCCAAAGGAGAATGAGTTTGTTTCCTTCAATCTTATTTTTCATGTATACTCCTTATCATAAATAAGTTCTTATTTTAATTAGTTGCCTTTTCTTTGTTAATTTTTTTCCTCCTCAATCTTGAGTTGAAAATTTTTCATTGATAAAGTTGAGATCGATATCCAATGATATGTTGCCAATACCTTCCAAAATAATTGTAGTTAGCATTTGGGTTAATATGCAATTTTACTAGTGAAGTGTTGTGTAAGAGCATCTAACTCAAATATGTTTTGAAAAGTCATAAAATATCCATAAATGTTTAAAAACTGAGTTAAACATCCAACACCATTTTTAAACGTCAAACGTCATTTTCTAACATATTTATTATGTGCTTAATCTGACAAATGTTTGAGAAAATAAATGATGCTAGTTGTTTAACTCTGTTTTTAAAAGTTTATACGTATTTGAACACCATTCAAACATTTTTTATGTTAGGTGCTCTTAAGTCAACACTTTATTGATAAAATTGTACATTGCCTTAGAATTTTGATTTTGTTTCAAAATTTTGGCCACTTAAGATATTTATTCTCTCAAAACTTATTTTTAAAACGAGTTAGGTCTTTCCTACATTGCACGAAGAGCTAATCTTAATAAAAATTTCATATAATTGAACTCATTCAATCTAATAAAATTTAATTTACTTTTTTTAATCTCCCAAAAGTAGTCCCATAAATTTTATATTAGAAAAATACTATCAATTCTTAACAATAGAAATATTTTTTTGCAACAAAAAAATGACATTTTAGTGATTAAGTGATTAAAGTCTCAAATCTGCGATACAAATTGTCTTCTAAGAATGACATCTTTAAGTTCTCCTTGTTAGAAAATTAAGTTTAAGACTCATTTTTTTTAATTAATTTTGTCCTTGTAGAATTAAATTTCTCCTTGTCTTCTAAGCTAATTTTATTTGTTATTGTCAAGCTAGTTTCATATATAAGAATATTTTGAAATCTTCTCCCCTCTACTCTTACGCTAACAAATGGATTACAGCAAAAATATTTTACATTAAACATGCATCAAAAAACCTGCATTCTTTCTGCCATATCCAACAGATAAGGCCAATAGTAAATTATAAAACTCAAATCAACAATTTACAACCTTCCTGCAGTGAATTTCGATAGTATTGTACTCTGAAAGTTCATAATCATCTTCATCCAAAACACACTCAAGAATATCAATGAATCAATAGGATCAAGTCCATCTCAGCATCTAAGAAATAATCCTGTTAGAAAGCAACAATAGGTGATGTTTTCATTGTAATGAAGAGGCTAAAATGCTGACATGAATGCTAAAGAATTTAAAATAGTGAACAAGGTCTTAGAGATTATCTTTCACCTGCAACAAAACTAGCGATAAAACGAACGAAAATTTGTGTTAAAATGCATTGCCCTTCTCAAACTCTCTAATAACAATCATTGATCACAACTACTAATCTTTTCCCCTTGCATTTTTTAGTTCATTTAAGAAACAAAATATTCCTTTTTTGAAAGAAAAATGATTTCTTTTTTCAGAGAAATATAAATAAAACTATTAGAGATATAGATAACAGAATCACTATTAACAATATACCCAATAAGACAAATAAATTAATAATCCATAATAACTTACACCCAAAGCCTGTAGAAGAAACACTATTGTAATCCTTAAAAATGGACTATCGCCAAAACCAATTGAACACCATTTTGTAGGGATGAAGAAATATGTTCTAGTGTAACTTACACTGGCTTCTTTAGCATATTATGTGAAAATCAACGTCACTGGAATCAAAAAGAAAAGAAAAAGATGAGGAAAAAGAATGGAGAACAATAATACCATAAGATTAGTCAAATTTGCAAAAACAAAAATGAAAGATCAGATCAATGTGCTAAGACAAAATCTGAAGAACAAAAGGAAAAAGTAGACAGAATACATACAGTCATGCCAGCTTAGATGAACTCAAATACAAAGGGAGAGGCATGGGATCCACTGAGACAATAGTTAGACCGTGAAAATTGTTTTATTAAAAATATTTATGAAAATTCTTTTCTAACTATGTTAGTCATTTAAAATAAGACGAATCCGTTTTTCTAACATAGTTAGCTGCTAAAATGGTTTTGAGGTCGGTTAATGGCGACTTAAAATGTTTTTAAGAAAGCTAATATTACAATGAGGAGGATGAATTGGTGTAGCAGGATGGGGCATTTCACTTTCACCAATGCCTAATTCTTGTGATGCTGATGGTACAGTAATAAGAGCAGAATTTTCACCCTCCATATCTAACATCAAAGAAAAACAACATAATTAATCACATAGTAAAACACAAACAACCAAGTCAAAAAGGAGAGACCAATAGCAAGGTAAAAGAAAAAGAACCTAGTCAAAGAAAAACAACATAAATGCTCTGTTTTTATTGAAGCCATGCAGACTAATTTTTATCAAGACATCAAAATTTTAGAATCCATCCGATCAAACAAAACAGCAGACATATCTCATTGTGACCTGCTCACAACAAATAATGTATAACAATACAGACTCACCTAAAAATTTCTTCTTAGATTCAATTCAAGAAAGAGTGAGCTAAGTTGATTTCAAATGTAGGCTCACAGAGAGCTCTTCTTATTATGGGAAATTGGGAATACATTCACTCGACCTTTATAAAAGGCACAAGAGAGGAAGAAAATTGAAGATACAAAACCAAACCAGGAAAAAAAACCACCAGCAACGATCAGACTTGAAGAAAAACACAAAGAGAAAGAAGAAAGAAAGCAAGGAAGAATCAGAGAAACTAACGTCAAATCCGAAAATGGCGACCGGTAAAAGCTACTTCACCACACCTTTGCAATTTATGATCAGTAAAAGCAAGGAAATCACAAAACGAACCTCAGAGACAAGCTTGAAGGCAATTTCAGCCTTGGGGTGTTTATTCTTATTTGGGTGAAGTTGCAAAGCTGTGACAAGAACATTCCACATAATTTGTTAACAACATTATGCAAATTGCATATACTGATGGAAAAAGAAAAACGACGAGAAAGGAAAATTTAACATACCTAGCTTATGGTACGGCGTGAATAAGAAGCAAGAAATGGTGCGATACGCAGGGCTAAAAAATGAACAGATGAAACAAATAAATTTCACTGGATTTTGGGGGAAGAGAAGAAAAAGCAATAGCATTCTTACCCTTCTTCTATATTTGCAAGAGAACAACCACGCAGGGCTAATAGCGGCGGATCGACGGCGGCTTCGGCAGCTCAAGGGAGTGTTACTCAGCCTCAGCCGCAGACGGCGGCTGCAGGAGCTATGCTGGCGACTATGACGATGCCGGGAAGAAGAAAAGAGTTCGGCGGGGAAGAAGCGGCTCGCTACCAGTTTTTTCCCTGACTTCAGAAGCAGCTCGCCACCAGTGTCTTGAAGTGCAGCCGAGGCAAGGTTTGGCTGGATCCCAGCGAAGTGAATGAAATCTCCATGGCCAATCTCGATTTCTCGTCTCAAAAGGGATTTGTATGTCTGATCAGTGAGTGATCTCTACTCTCTACCCTCTTGTCAGATTTGGAAAAAAATGAGATTGAAATAAAGGGTCAGGTCCGGGGAAAAAAAGAAATGAAGGATCTAGTCTGGACTAAAAAATTATATGGATTTATAAATTAAGAAAATTTTATTTTTTATTAAAAAAAATAATAATAATACCAGGCCGGCTCGGGCCACTGGTTCTTAAATATATGCCCTGGTCCTGTCCCGCCCGGTAGTCGGGTTTGGTCCCGTCCTGAATATTATAGTCCCGGGTCACTTCGTCCCAGGACCAATTTGTCATCGGCCCGGGTCCGGGCGGGCCGTCGGGCCTCCGGGTTTCTGAGCAGCCCTAAATACAAGAGTGAGAATGTGAGATGGAGAAGAGAACCGGTGGAGAGAGGGAGAGAGATGTTGGCAGGCATGTGGGTGAGAGAAAGAGATGGACTTTTGGGGTGGAGGGAGGTGACAGGAGTGATGCATGAGAGAGGTGGGAGATTTAAAATATACTCCCTCCGGTCCTAATTATAAGACCACTTTGACTTTTTTGACTTTTTTTTCAGTAACAAAAAAGTAATTTTAGTCCCAAAAAAAATCTTTTTTCCTCAAAACTAATTTATTCTACTTATAAACTAACCTATAATCTAATTTCATGTAATATATGTTATAATTTATTTGTCTAATTTGTTTCCTTAACTTCCACAAAAAAAATCAAAATGGTTTTATATTTAGGACCGGAGTGAATACCACATACTCCTAGAACAACAATTAAAATAATGGGGAGAGTGATGAGTGTTATATGGGCTGACACATGGGACAAAACCCGTTTGAATTAGCAGAATTTCATTGGTCAATGTATGGATTTGTTGGTAGTCTGGTACACCTAGAGTCTAGAGTATGTAAGAATTTCTCGCTCCATGATTGCAATCCGGTCATATCATGGCCTTCTTTTTTTGCCAGCCACCCATAGTTTCTTACACTTCCCGCCCTATTTGAATTTTAAATTTCCCTCCAATTGAACCAATAGTTTCTTACACATCGCTCCCTATTTGAATATTAAATTTCCCTCCAATGCAACCAATGTCCTGTCGACTTCATCTCTTTATTTAAGCCCAGAAGAAGCTCTTCCTTACATCCAACATTTCCACTGCATATCGACCTCTCATCAAATAGGGCTAGCTCTTTCTTCTTAAACCACCCCTTCCACTTGGCGCCATGAAGCAGAAGAAATTGCAGAGCCACATGCAATATTTTCCTCCAGAAATCATCAGAAACATCCTCAGGCCACTTCCGGTGAAATCCCTAATCCGACTTCAATGTGTTTGTAAACTTTGGAAAAATCTCATAAAAAATCCATCTTTCATCGCCGACCACCTTCAACTTCAACAGTCCAGTCATCAAAACCCTTCTCTTCTTCTAAAATGTGGTCAAATATATATTGCTTTACCCTGGCGTTTTGGTAGGTTTCAGGTTGGTGATGTTCAGAGAGCACCTTTAAACATTTCCTTGAGGGCTGCGAGGTTCATTGGTTCCTGCAATGGCCTGATTTGTTTTGAATTATATATCTTTAACAAGTCTTCTCCTTCGTTTTTGTTGTGGAATCCTGCGACCTCAGCTATCAGACATGTTCCTGAAACCGAATCGGATATTTTGTTCTCTAGGGGATCTGTGACAGGATTTGGGTTCAGTGAAGTTGTTAATGATTACAAGATAGTGAGAATTTATGACGTGGGTGATGAAAAGGATGATCGGGTGGAAGTCTTTTCGTTGAGAAGAGGGACTTGGGAGGGAATAGATCTTGGGAACTTAAAGCATGTGGAACCTGAAGCTGACTCTGTCACGGTTAATAATGGAGCCATATTTTGGTTTGGAGAAAAGCAAGTTTCAGAGGAGGAGGGTGAAGACGGTACTGAGGGTAACACTGTGGTTCAAGTGATAGTTTCATTTGACATAGCAAAGGAAGTGTTTACTGTGATACCGAGGCCCGATTTAGATTTAAGCTTTAATGCAGATGAAAAGCTTGCTGTGTACGAGAACAAACTTGCCATACTTAGTGTAGCTTGGGACGTTGATGATGAAACACCTGGTTGGATTGATTTGTGGGTGTTAGATGAGGGTACAGATGCATCTGGGATGACAGGGAGCTGGACTAAAAGATATAGTAGCAGCCCCCTTTCATGCAAAATAGATTCAGTGGCCATCTGGGGCAATGAAATTGTCTATATATCTGATTCTAAAGAGGATAATGAAGAAGGAAGGAATGTTCTATGTGTGATGAATGTTGCTACTAATGAAGTAAAGCGGTTGTCTGTTCCCTATTGTGGATCAATTCATAGTATTTACAATTACATGGAAAGCCTTGTATCAGTTGGTAACAACTAATCTTTATCCTAAATTCAAATTATAATATTCAGACTTACATTGTTGAAGTACTTTTGGTGCAATGGAATCTCTAATATCTTAGTTTATTCTATATTTATGTTAGTTCATGTTATTTAAAGTTGTCTAGAGTGATGAATTCTATAATTATATTATCTATATAATTATATTATTTGATGTTATTTAGAGTACTTAAGGGCATATGGGCCAATTATTTGGCACTTTTTGTCCTGTAATAGGCTAATCGTCTGGGTTTTTTTTTTTTTTTTTTTTTTTTTTTCTGGTTAAAAATATGCCTGTGGTGTATTATTATATGGTATAAGATTGAGGCCATAAAAGTAATGAATGCTTTCCCCCCTCTCTCGTTGCCTTAAATTCAAACGTCCTTTGCAATTTTCTTTATCTACTCTGCTCCTTCCATACTCTTCTGCACCCATAAGTGAAGGGGTTATCCAGTTATGGTTTTGGGGTTTCTCGCTTGATGATGTTTCTTCAAATATCCACAATTGATGTGAATCAGCTAGTTCCTCTGTTTTTGCTTTCTATTTTAGGCTAATGAATGCATTTTCTTTTTTGTTCTGGTTGAGTTCAGTCATTACCTTCTGATTTTATAAACATCTACATCATTAGAAGTGGAACTTTCCATTGGAAGAGGACATTGTTAGCTTTGATAAGACCCAACATTTTAAAATATAGGAAAAAGGGGATAAAAAGAGGTGATGCTAATGGTTCAGGAGATTATTCTCAGGTTCTTGGCCGCCGGAAGGGCAAAGAGGGGCATATGGGTAGGGATTGTCACGACAGTTAAGTGTGTGTTAGGTCGTTTTTAACTTTTGGCATATGTGCCTGTGTATTTTGTTCAAGTCCTCTTGCGGATGTGATTGGAAGTCTGTTGTGTAATGAGTTTCTTAAAACCTTTCTACCATATTCAAATTGTTTAGTTTTCTTTTTTATTTTATAATTGCTTTGTGTACGGAACTTGTCTATGTAACACAAAACACTTGGTGTTATATCATTTTGTATTTGTTTTATATCTTTCGAGAGGGGGCGAAAAAGCGAGGCAAATTTGAGGTTGTTGCCATGATTTCATTTGTAGTGAGGAAATGAATTGAATTGATTTGAGCAAGTAGTTTGTGTGTGCTCTTTGGATCATTGGTGAATTATAATCAATATTATTTAGTTGATGAAGCATGATGCGTTTAATTTTATTTTTACTTGTCATGCCATTACTCCTTAGTAGGTAACCAAATCAGAACAAAGTTATAGCGTGTCTTACTAAAAAAGTATTGATTCATTGCTGTTCAAATTAGACTTATGTTGAATGAGAAATACTTTTATATTATTAAAATTACACTATTATTATTCTTTGGTGATGCTTTTTATGTGTAGTAGAAAAACAAAATGATGAGGCCCTCCTTTAAAAGTCATCTGTAATCTTATCCTTAATTAAATATAAATTCAAATCCCTAAATATATAATCTAAACTCAATTCTAATATCATATAGTATCAATCTAAATATCTTATATAATATCTAACTAATAAAATAAATGATTAATCCAACTCTGGATAAATAAACAATATCCTAGTCCTCATATAATAAATAATTAAATCAAATATAACAACCTAAGCCCCCTAACTAATTATTTTCAAATTTGATATCACATGTTTAAACGTTTCCATAGCATTCTTCAAAATTATACTATATAGGGGTGTTTATAGGATGTGACAGTCAGGATGGGTTCGTTGTCCTATTTCTCGTCTCATTACCTGTTTTGTTTCATTTCACTGCGATCAAGATGAGAACTTTGACGTCCCATTTATTTTCTTTAAAAGACATGACCTGCCTAATAAGTTTCTTTTTTTTTTCCACTCTTTTTTTGTATATATAAAAACTAAAATTTATATGTATGTGTTGTAACTTGGAAGTTAGACATTAATGCTTAGATTGTTGGCTTTCCTTTAGGTATTTCTAATATATTCTATCAATGATGTAAAACAATATTTTTATATAACGTATATATGTTCTATCTTTAATAAAAAATTAAATATTCTGATAAAAATAAAATAAAAATATATAAGCTATATTGAGATGTTAGATATTTTTAATATTTTGTACTAAATATAAAAGCAAATGATGATATACTTTTGTATAAATAATGTCTATATAAAAGATATTAGTTATATATTTAAAAAAATATTAATATTTTTTAAAAAAATATCTGGGACACAACACAGTCCGTCACATGCCGTCCCAAAAATGATTTTTTCCATGCCACTTTTCTCCAGTCCTAAATTGATAGGAATCGAGAGGGTTGAATGGGATTACAGGATGAAAGTGAACACCCCGAACCTTATATTAAATTACTAAATTAGACATTTTCAAATACAAATCATCACACATGTGTGTACTAGTTGCAAATGATAATTCAAGACTTAAGATTTCTTTCAGAACTTAACCCCTTACAAAATTCATAAAGATTAAAAAAAAATGTTTTTATTACAAGATTTATATTTAAAATGTAGAAATTTAAAGACATGGTCATTTAATAATGATATGTGTTGAAAATTTATACGAAATGACAAGATTTATTATAATTGGTGTGGGCTTTAACACACTATCTTAATTATTTTTTTGTCAAACAAAACCCGATAATCTAGCGTCTATTGGCAACTGACTGATCCGAACTTAAACGGTAGAAGTGCTGCCTTTATAAGTAGGGTTGTCCATCTTAACGAGAGTGCTTTCTGGGATTTGAACTCACGTTATCATTCTTATTGGGGGAGCCCACTTACTGGCTCGACTAACTGCTCGTTGGTAACACACTATCATAATTATTGTATGCATATAAATGCCAACCCAAATTTCTGAATCTTATCCCAAGTAAACTCTTCTATCTCGTCTACCTTCATTTTCATCAATGGCAAAGAAATCACTAGCTCCCCAACTTCATCTCTACCGAATCCTTTAAAACTTAAAAATCCTCACAATTGAAAAACATCAGCATCTTTAGAGAAAACCCAATTTCAAAATAAGAAATGCGCTCAACGCTCTAAACCTCAAAAGCCAAATCTCAACAATTATAAACATATTTTGGGCAATCCCATTTTTCTTTGCAGTTCATCAAGCTCAAGATGTTGGTGCTATATGTCAATTTGAAGTTTGCTAAAATCAATAGCTATGCTCAATCTACAAAAGCCTTTGCTTCCAAAGGAGTATGAGTTTATTTCTTCAATAGTATTCATCATAATTTTCATCTAATCTCCATATCATACATGAGTTTATGTTCTAATTACCTGCTCTTTTTTTAAAAGAAAAAAAATTCTGTTCGACCTCAATCTTGAGTCGAAAATTTTTCATCGGTAAATCTGATGAATGATCTGTTCCCACAACCTTAAGTATTTAGAGTGTTAGCACCGGCTCCTAAATTGTTGTATGTGTCAAAGGATCTCCCTGCTTATCTCCAAAACTCTCTCTAGCTTGTTGGCCTCATCTCCTTGCTTCAAAGAATCTTATGCTTTGTCTCTAATGATATCCCAACTTGTTGGCCTCTACAGCTTGCTTCAAAGAATCTTCTGCCTTGTTTCCAAGGCTACGTTTGAATTTGTTGGCAGCAATATCTACAAATAAGATCATTGATTCAAGTCGTGCCAAAGGACACTCACCTTAAGAGCTATTTTGCGACTACCAGCAGATAAAACGTGGCACTCCCCAGGATTAAATGAATCCTTCTTATGAAAACACAGGGAGCATACGAAAGGTAATGAATTCAGTTGAACCAAATATTCAAGAGGAGGAGGAATATTGCTCTAGAACTCAAGAGCCACCATGGATCTCTTAGTGGTGGCCGTACGTTTCCAAGGCTATGTTTGAATTTGTTGGTAGCAATATCTATAAATAAGATCATTGATTCAAGTCGTGCCAAAGGACACTCACCTTAAGAGCTATTTTGCGACTACCAGCAGATAAAACGTGGCACTCCCCAGGATTAAATGAATCCTTCCTATGAAAACACAGGGAGCATACGAAAGGTAATGAATTCAGTTGAACCAAATATTCCAGAGGAGGAGGAATATTGCTCTAGAATTCAAGAGCCACCATGGATCTCTTAGTGGTGGCCGTACGTTTCTAAGCCATAAAACGCAGGATTGTAAATTGTTTTCATAAAGGAAATAAAGGCATGTTAATGCCATAAACTAGCTAAACTAGCTAATCATTTAACTTTTAAAACGCCCAGATTCCAGTCAGCATGTAAATGGCAACGTACAAATCAGCATAGCTTTCAAATGAGAGAATTGAAACCGTTTAATACAAAATAATTAGCATTTTAATGCTATCAATTTCTACCCTGTGCAAAAATAACTGATCCACGAAATCAGCTTCTGATTTCCAAAACCAACATACAAATCACATGTTAATGATTTGGCATTTCCAAAAGCTTTATTTATTCCAAAATCATTAATTTTAGATTCCACAAAAAATATGCACACAAGGGGTGGGGAATATTAGCCGGATTTCAACTTAAGTGGCCCTTCATTCCCCCTTTTGACCCATTTAGCAGTCCAATATCACTAAATATTTGAACCCTATAATTCCCAACAATGCGAGACTTGTTCCTTATGACACTCACTCAAAAATGCCAACGTAATAATTGCCTTTTATAAATGTCGCCAATCAGTCATTATGACAGCTTCTCTTATTGCCTTAAAAGGAAACGATTTGATTTCAATAAGTAATATATGCTGATTGAATCAACTAATAATTTCTCATAGATCTATTCTCATCTATCAGATCCTCTTTCAGATGATCTGCCCATCAAGGTCGGACTCAGACATGGTCCAACAGTCACATAAACCAATTTTTATTTTTTCATTCTTTTAAACTTAATCTTTATTTATTATTAAGATTTTGAAATTTATTGCATTGACCTGGCATTTACAAATTATGAATGTCTTTTTAGTATTTTAAAATAAATCACTTTATTTTAAAGAAATATTTTTTGAACTCTTTAAATTGATCACAACTCTCAAGTACCCATCCCCTCCCAAAGAAGAGGTGTTGGGATAGGATTTCTGTCCACTGTCCCCTCCCTTCCCAACCCTAATTTGTCCAGTCTCGAATGGGACAAGACGAGACCTTCATGAACCTTTTTTCTGTTACTTTTTCATGAATTTTTTGCTATTGTTGATAGAAAAATAATAAATTAATAGCAACTAGTTGCACAAGCTCAAAACAAAATATTGATGTGATAGTAGTGTATATGATATTTCCTGTTTAGGAGAACATTTTGTCTACGAAAATTTAAACAAATAGTGTATTTAAACAAAATATAAAATAAAGCATGTAAAGAGTTCTCTAGAAAAAAATTGAATAAGAGGGTAGTTACACATTACAATGAAAGATAAGTGATAGATCAAATATTTCAAGCAAAACAAAGAATAAAAAAGTACTCAATATATGCATTCAAAATGTTCAAATGGTCTTAAATATAAGATATACTTATGCTACTATATCTTTTAGTCCAGCTCCATTTCTTCCCAGATGGACCTGCACCCCCATCTTTAAAGAAATATTTAAGACTAGAGAGAGTATCATCTCTCCCACTAAGTGCCTTATATAAAGGAACAAAAAAATTTATTAGTTGGTACCTTATAATGAGCATCAGAGGGAGTAAAAGAAATATCAGGAAACCCAAAAAATTAAACCAATACAATTAATAATTAATAAATTTATAAAATGGACACCAGTGGCGGACATATATAAACACCCCATACTCTCAAGGGCAAAGGCTTTCTTCTCAAACATCCGGCAGCGTGAAGCAGAGGGAATGGGGAGCGGCTTGCTATATTTTCCTCCAGAAATCATCACAAACATTCTCAAAGGCCTTCCCGTAAAATCCCTAATCCGATTTCAATGTGTTTGTAAAGATTGGAAAAATCTCATAAAAAATAAATCTTTCATTGCCGACCACCTTAAACATTCCAGTCATAAAAACCCTTCTCTCTTTTTTAAGTTTTACGAGAATGGGTGTCGTTACTTGTATTTGTTGGATGGCGGCTTACAAGCCCATCACATTCGTGTCGTCGATTCCGTGAAGGATATGATAATCGTCAGTTCCTTCAATGGCCTGCTTTGTCTTGAAACCTATCTGTATTACGGGGGCCCTTCTTTGCTTTCGTTGTGGAATCCTGCGACTACAGAAGTCAGACATATTCCTAAAACAAGAACTGATTCGCTTTCGTTTGATCATTGCGTGGTAGGATTTGGGTTCAGTGAGGTTGTTAATGATTACAAGATAGTAAGAACTTGTGTTCATTTTAATCACCCGAATTATTGGGTGGTGGAAGTCTTTTCGTTAAGCAGGGGAACATGGAAGGCTATAGATGTTGGAAACTTAAAGTATGTGCACCTTAATTGGGAAACTGTCACAGTTAATGGAGCCATATTCTGGTCTGGGGAAAAGTTTCGTGGGGAGGGTGAAAACAATATTGAGGTCGAGGAGGGTGAACATGAGTTTAAGGTGATAGTTTCATTCGACGTCGTAAAGGAAGTGTTTACCGTGATACCCAAGCCCCATTTATACTCAATTGAAAATGAAAAGCTTATTGTTTATGAGAACAAACCTGCTCTACTTTGTAAGATTTGGGGATACGATGATGAAACACCTTCTTGGATTGATTTGTGGGTGTTAGATGGGGGTGCAGGTCCATCTGGGAAGAAATGGAGCTGGACTAAAAGATATAGTAGCAGTCCCTTTCCTTGTACAATGCATTCAATGGCCATATGGGGCAACAAAATTGTCTGCAATCCTAATTATGAAGAAGATGTTGAAAACGAAAGAAATGTTCTATGTCTGACGAATATTGCGACAAATGAAGTAAAGAGGTTTGACATTCCCTGTCTTGACCCTTCTCGTGATATCTACAATTACGTGGAAAGCCTTGTATCTTGTATCGGTTGACAACAACTAATCTTGATCCTGAATTCAAAATTATAATATTGCATATTTACATTGTTCAACTACTTTTTGTTGTAATGGAATCTCTAATTTTTTTAGTTCATTTTATAGTTATATTATTTGAAGTTATTTCGGGTTATCTAGAATAATGATGACTTCTATACTTATATTATTTGATGTTATTTAGTGTATTTAAGAGCATATGAGCCTATTATCTGGCACTTCTTGTCCTTTAATATGCCTAACGGTCTGGTCTTTTTGTTGAAAAATATCAGTGGTTTATTATACGGTATGAGATTGAGAGGCCATAAAAGCAATGAATGCTTTCTGTAACACCTTAATTTTTACTACTATAATATAGCATTTTAATTGAATTATATCCACTTTTCAGTGTCAGAAGCCCAAAAATACGGAAATTTAAAACTTTTTCTTTTAAAACATTAAACCAACTTTCTGCTAATTGAAATGGGCTTTTCAGACAAATGAAAACAACTTAAAATTCTTTATAAAATAAAGCGGTTAATAAAACAATTAAAAGTACACTAACCCTCTTAGGGTATCTATTTTTAATTCATAGTACTTAGGAATTTAAATCCCATTTATCAATTTATACTATTCTATTTTCTATGCATTCTACTATTAATTTAATAATTTAAAATTACATCATTTACAGATAACCTTACTTTTCAATTATAATCTTAATTCCTTCATCTAATCTTCTTCCAGCACTCCTGCCTTATCTCAACCATCTTATCACCTACCAGCTTCTCTGTAAAACAATAGTTCAACGCAGTTTATGTCATTAACTGTAAATTTCATGCATGAATTGCCATGTATATATTTTATAAATCTACACATATAATGATAATCTTTATCCTATTATTCTGGGTGACATAAGCACTTACCAACCACTGATAACGATATCCTCGCTAACTAGTGGAGGTTCTACCTGCAGGACTTCTCGTTATAACTATCCTGTTATAACTAACTGATTTGGCAAAAGGGGTAGCGAACCACCTAAGCCTGGAGTACTCCAACTGAGGAATAAATGACATACCATTTTAAATGCAATAGATATACAAAATTATACATGCAATTCCTTTTTAATGATAATGAAATAAACTGCTACCTGAACTCGAAGCTTAGTCCTGAACCTGCTCCTTTCCTTTCCACTTACTTCCTCAACTTATGTCACTATCAATACCTATTTATATGTAATATATAAATATATAAATAATAAATTAATGCCTGAATTCCCATATAATTATCCAGCGTCTCTCACGGATCCTAAATACTTGATGCTACCCCATTCTTTGTATTAGTGAAAGATTGCAGTTCACTATAATTATATTAACCTCTTTTTAAATTAAAATGGTCAATTATAAATAATTTATTTCAATTAATAATTCTAATTCTCATTATCATCTTTTCTGAAATTAAATATAAAAATCCTAATGACTTAATCATAATTAATCTATTAAACATTACTATCTTCTACCATATGCTATTTCCTTATTCGTGTACAGTATAGTTTTAATTTTATCAAAATCACAGCTTATAACTGATTCACTGTTGTCACTGAAAATGTTGTTTAAAAGAACATAAATAAAACAGAGGTTTCAACAAAACAAACCATAACTAGATTTAATTTCTATTTCTATCATTACTTCCTGTTATCAAAATATAAGGCAATCGGATATGGAACCAAGCACAGAAATAAATCCAGACTTTTAGAAATTTATAGCTTCCACCTACACTATAATATCATTTAAGTATTCCAAACTTCAATTAGAATCGAAACTAAAATTAATCAAGTGAAAAACCAAATAAATTCCTAATCCTCAACCTCCCAACTTCTTGTATCTTGTAACTTCTATAATTATAAACTAAGGTTTAAAACTGTAAATGATCGGTTTCATTTTTTAGATTCATCCTTAAACCTTTATGATAAAACCTCTAAATCAATTTAGATTCAATTAATAACCATTGAAGCTTCAAACACTAATGAAACTCAAAGTCTTGAGTTAACAATTTACCCTCCAAGCTACTAATTCTCATCACCAATACAAATCATCCAGAACAGAAAATAAAATAATAATTAACTCCTAAAATCCCTTAAAATCCTTTAGACCCTAAAACACACTTTCCCAGTTTATATCGCACCTTATAATCTAATTTGCTACTTAATTTCAACCTAAAACCTCAAATTCCATTTCTTAAACATCATAAGTATACAAATGAAATTTTCTTGTTTAAACAACTTAATTACAAATACCCACATTTTTAATTTTATTCTAAACCAGAACCAAAACATCAAATACTTCATAGTTTCTAAAACCATACAGATCCTTATCTGCTATACCAGAAACTTGGCTCCTATACTCCTTCCTAACTTTAACTCATTATCCTAAAGCAACCATTGAAAACCCAATTGATCAAATATAAGCACCCAACTTCAACCTCAAATCAATATATCACTTTATCTATTACTTTCACTTCTAATTTACTCCCACTTGCAGCTGTAAAGCATCAATATACTCCTTAATTTAGAATACTAATTAAAACCCCTAAAACAATGATTTCATTTAGATTTCTACTCTTCATTTCAAAACTTCTATCTAATATCTTCGTATACTAAATTTCCAATCATAATCACATGCTTTTTCAGGGTTAAACACTAACTACCCATCAATTTCTAAAATGGCCACTATAATTTAAATCCCAAATTCATAACAATTACTTACACCCTAATCTGTTCAAGTTTCAAAGTTAAACACATAATACCATTTTTAATTTTGGTTTTCAAAACAATGCAAATAACAATTCACATTTATATCTCTTCTCCTCGGTACAGCCAAATGCTTCAGACTAGCCTGAATAGTACTCATAAAACAAAACAAAGGATTAAAAATAGTAGCAGAGGGTAAGGAACTGAAGGCTTTTAACATTGAGACTATAATTAGAAAAGCATTACTTAGTAGAAAATATAAATCACCATAGATAGATTGAGAAACACTCAATTGCCAAGTCCTCTATTTTGAAGATCACAAGAATACCAGGACAGATTAGTTATTTGGGATGAACACACATAAAAAGTACCCAACTATGTCTACTGGATTTTAAAATATTTTTAAATTTAGGAATGTAATGAATAAAAGTACAATATTGAAGTTTGAGGTCCTAATCAATTATGACTTGAATAAATTCATCAACATGGTACCTCGTATTCCAAAAACTTTGAGTAACAAGCCCAAGACATTAATTAGTGACCATATGGGCCTCGTGAAACATAAAGTGATAGCCACGTAATTTGTTAGACTAGTTACTCAAAAAGTATTTTAATGTCTTTACTAGTAGCAAATGACCTATTGTTTTAATGTTGTTCCAAGCTGTATCCTAATGCTTTAGAAAATTAGCCTCATTCATTTTTCAAGGGATACTCACAGACACCCTGTTTTCCTGCAGTCTGGTCAGTAACTTGATCATACATAATTTTATCAAGTAGCCTTTACCATCTGATGGTGCAGAGAAGAATGAAAAACTTTATACAAAAATTGAAACTTAAGAAGATCATAATGATCTCCAAATTATATAGCAGCAATTATGAAGGCTACACTCAACTGATAACTTTAATTTCAATGGAAAACAAAAACCAGAAACGCAGGGAAGAGTGTTAGATTCAAAAACGTCCAAATCACATAACAATCAAGCATGAAACAATCAGGACTCTCCCAAGTCATAAACTTTATTGCACTATCTTAGTTCATTTGAAGCTTTTCTTCTAGAAAATCAAAGTTTCTCTACTGGAAAAATAGAGCCCGAAACAGAATGTGGTGGTATGAATTCAAAATCATCAAACCAAACAACCATCAAATATATAAACTCACAAACCCATTCTATCCTATCTTTATCATCATTCACTCATCCTCAAAGTCTCTACAAACCCAGAAAATTGGACCAAACATTTGTTTCTATAACAATTACACAGCATTTAGATATAAAAATCAGAATCTACCTCAGCTCAAAATCCCTAAATCTTCAAATCTCAATGCTTTTGATTAGTTACAAATTCAGTTTCATATTCACCTCTCTCTCCAAGCATACCTTAAACAATCATACGGACCTTACACCCATTATATTTTAGAATTCAAACCTTTTAACATGTTTATATTATCGTAAATCAAATTATACAAACTGAAGCTAAGCAATCCCAAACCAAACTGAAATGGAAATCCAAACAGAGCAACACGATTCAGCTTCAAAAACCATCATAAACCAAAAGATTCAACCATGCAGTGTTACAATTCAACTTCAACATATTCCTAGCTATTGCTAATCACGATTTCTTTATGGTTTTGGTCGAAATTTGAGGTTTACCGTCAGTGAACAGTAGCCTCCGATAAGAGAGTTCAAAATCCCGGCAAAAAACTTCATGAAAACTAAAATTTCTTTAGGGAAGCTCATTTGCTAAGTTTGAGCTTTGATTTAATCGGTTCATAGACTTCAAAACACCCAAACCCCAACTCGGACCCTCTCTCAAACGACACTAATCGAAGAAATAGAGGACACTCACCCGAGCTAGAATCCTATCTTGCATGAACGATCGGTGCTCCGTCGCAAGAAAACGGCCTCCATCGACGCCGGTGGTCGCTATGATCGCAGGAGCAGAGTGAGATCGAAAGAGGAAGCAGAGAAAGTGAGGAACAGAGGGAGAATCGCGGGTGAGAGAGAGAAAGGAGACGGAACACGTGGGAGTATATATAAAAATTGAGGGGATTGATATTTTTAATAGGTAGATTTACCATCTTACCCCTTCTTTTATAACTGAATATATTTTTAATTAGGGGTAGATATTGTCATTTTTATTTCCTTTTATTTTTCCTCTTTCCCTTTATGCCCTTCTTTAAAAAATTTAACTACATTTCATTTATAAATTAATCTGAATTTATTCTAAAAATAATTTTCTAGATATACTTTAATTTCTAAATTTATTTATAAGACTTTTTAAATACTAAACAATACCCCAAGGTTCTAAATATTCCCTTATTTAAATTCATTTTTCAATTATTTTTCCACAATTAATAAAAAAATAAGCTTTAAAAATTATTAAAAATACATTTGGCCTCATAAATTTATTTATAAGGCTTTTTAATTTCTAAATGTTATCTCAAGACATTAAATAAATCCTTATTATCTCTTTTCTCCAAATTAAGTGTTATCTTCTAATTATTTCTTCTTGTTCCGTAAATAAAATAAGCCTTAAAATTTATTAAAATTGCCTAAAACATCATAAATTCATTTTCAATGCTTTTTAATATTTTAGTTACATTTCTAAAATCTTAAATAATTTCCTATTTCTTATTTTCTAAAATTTGAGGTGTTACACTTTCCCCCTCTCTCTGGTTGCTTTAAATTGAAACCTGTCTTTGCAACTTTTTTTGTTTACTCTGCTCCTTCCATATTCATCTACTGCAGCCATAAGTGAAAGGGTTATCTAGTATGGTTTTTGGGTTTCTTGATGCTATTACTTGAAATATACACATTCAATGTTTTTGCTGTCTTCTATTTTGGACCAATGGATGCATTTTCCTTTTTGTTCTGGTTGAATTCAGGTTCCCCCTTTACATTACCTTCTGATATTCTAAACATCTACTTCATTAGAAGTGAAAATTTCCATCGGAAGAGGACATTGTTAGCTTTATTGATAAGACTCAACATCCTACTTCGTCCCTATCATATTGAGAGGGACATAAGGTAGTGTCAAAAATACATAGAAAAGAGGGTTAAAAGGAGGTGGTGTTAATGGTTCAGATTATTATTTTCAGGTTCTTGGCTGGAGAGGCAAAGAAGGGCATATGAGTAGAGTATAGCTACAGCTAGGGGTGTGTTTAGTCATTTTTAACTTTTGGCTCTTTAAATATGCTGTGTTTAGTCATTTTTAACTTTTAGCTCTTTAAATATGCACTTGGTTCACGGAGAGAAAGGGAGAAGAATTTTGGAATTGTTTTGGCCTTTTAGGAAGTGGAGAGAGCTAATCCTCTCCTCAAAAGATTGTCAAATCTAGGTAGAGTGTATATATGTAGTGTATGTAGGTTGTGCCTTGTGTATATTGTTTAAGTCATGTGTCGTAAACTTGTTATGGTATTGTAAACTTGTAATCTTTACTCCTTCCGTATCAGTCCGTTTGTAAAATGGAGTAGTGTGTTTCATTATGTAAATGTATTTCATTGTATTAGTATTATCAATCTCTCCACTGCCTTGTGTAAATGGAGTAGTGTGTTTCATTCTGTAAATGTATTTCATTGTATTTGTATTATCAATCTCTCGTTATTTCCACTCTCTTGTCATTTCTGTTTTTAGTGTTTATTATCGTCTTGTTTAGGGGAGGGTTGTAACATTTATTTGTTTAGATTTCTTTGAGATATCACAATTTCCTTTGAAGTTTTGTTGTGTTTACTCGCCCACACTGCTAAACTTGCGGATGTGATTGGAAATTTAAATTTAGTCATTTGTATGGGGCATTTCCATGCTATATCATTGATTAATTGAAACTACTTCAGTCTTTAGTGTAAGTAGTTTTTTTTAAAACCTTTCTACCGTATCAAATTGTTTAGTTTTCTTTGTATATTATAATTGCTTGTGTGTGGAACTTGTCTATGTAATACAAAACACATATTGGTGTTGCATCATTTTGTATATGTTTTATATCTTTTGAGAGAGGGAACAAAAATAAGCGAAGCAAATTTGAGTTTGTAGCCATTGTTTCATTTGTAGTGGGGAAATGAATTGAACTGATTTGTGTTTCTTGCGATTTGGTTTCCTTTGTAGTCTGGAAATGAATTAAATTGATTTGTGCAAGTAGTTTTCCACCTCATTAGGAGCCGCTGTGTGTGTGTTTTTTTTATGCAAGACAAAATGATATTAAAAACCATATCAAGTTTTACATGTTACAGATGGTAATTGGACTAACATTTAAACTAGAAATCCTAAGGAAACAATATAAAGAAATAACGTTAATATTAATTAAAGAATAAATACGAATTAAAGCTAAAACTTCCTGTTAAGTTATGCTTAGGGTAGGGTAGATTGAAAATCAGCAGGAAGTTGTATGGAGCATTTCTTCACACAATGGATGACAAGAAGAGGGTTGAAAGCACCATCAACAAGACCTGAGTTGTGAATCCAAAGTGCCTGCAATTGCATGATTATTCCACAAAAATTCCTTTATAGGAGATCCATTATAACAGATGACCACATGACAATAATGTGATTTTAATCTCTTAAATTTCCACAACATACTACCCCAGCCTCTATCAATAGATAGATTAGAGGAATCAATAGATGACAACAAACATGTTTATTTTCGACACAAATTAAAGATGATAGCTGGAAAGCCACAGATGACAAATTTGATAAGTATTTGATGTTTTGCAAGATCTCAGAAGGAACAACCAGTTTTCCGTGATGTAAGGTTATATTTTGCTTGCTCCAAATGGTGTGAAGTAGATTATCTGATGAATTAAGTGGATCAGCCCATCATCAAATAACCGAAGTAATGTTTGTTTAAGTGAGACCTTGAATTCTGTGTGCTCTTTGGATCACTGGTGAATTAGAATCAAGATTATTCAACTGATGAAGCATGATGTGTTTAATTTTATTTTTACTTATCACATCATTACTCATTAGTAGGTAATTCTAATCAATACAAAGTCATAGTGTGTCTTACTAATTACAAGTCAAATAGTAGTATTAAGAATTACTCGAATTTGGAATTTAAAAGTATTGATTCATAACTGATCAAATTAGATAATGAGAGATGATGTGAATGGCTGCTCAAAAAGATCCTATCTCGGTTGTCCTAGTCCTGTCCTGGACATGTTAGAACTAGAATTTTTGAGGACCAATGGGATCTGATACCCGGATTAATGGTACCAGGACCAAATTGGAACCGAGATTGTACCAGGATACAGTCACACCTCTGGTTTTCTTGGTCTTGGCACCGTAAGTATAATAACTTAATTTTTTTCCCTAATCTAATTATGCCTTCCTTCCTTTATTTTTTTCCATTTAATCTGTACCCTACCAAATATTATTTTTTTCTCTTTCTTCATATATAATAGTTTAATTGATTGATTGATTCAATCATTTCAGTTTGAAGATTTAACCATTTAGGAGGCGCACCTCTTCTTTCTCTTCAACCATTCCACATTCCTTCCAAGTTCCAAGTGGTGTTCAAGTTTGTTCTAATTAATAAGTAGAATATAAACATGTGTCTATATACATTCAAATCCATATCCGGACCCCTTAAAATCGTATGTGTGCGTGCAAGTGTAGAAAATAACCACCAGTATCAATATATGTGATATTAAAAAATTAATTATATTATATTATTAGTAACCAATATATAAATGCACACATGTGCTTTGTTTTTTTCTTGGTAAGTGGGATCATGTCAAAGAAAGTTGGGGATTCTGGTCCATGTCTCGGTTCAGTCCCGGTGGGTCCAGGACCCCCTCAGTACTGGAACACAAATGTCGTTCCGGCCTTCCTCTGGTACCGTGACTCCAGAAAGGGGTTTCCCGCCGGTTTCATCCTAATACTTGAACAGCCTGTGGGAGATATAAACATTCACACCAATATTATATTCATGACATCCCCTTGATGTCCATTATGTAAGAATGTGCCTAATTAAAAGAACTATAACTAGGAAAGGCTCGTTGGGATGAAAAAACTAGGGGGAGAAAATGTAGACATCATTTGTTAATACGCGATCAACTGCTACCAGATTGAAAACCTTACTTGGAAAACCTTGTGAAATACTCTCTCTATCCCTTATTATAAGCTTCAAATAACTAATTCACATTTATCAAGAGAACTAATAAAATTAGTTAAAAGCAATGATTATGTAAAAAGTCTACTTTGTTTTCCAATTATACCCTTATTAATAAACATGCATGAAAGATAATGTATGGTGAAAATATAATGAGAGCGAATGTGACAAATAAGAGAAAACGAGGATGAAAGAGAATGTGGGGGGGGGGAGATAAGCAATAGGTCAAATTAAGAACAAATGCATGGGGAAAATATAATGAGAGATAATATGATAAATAAGAGAAAATGACGATGAAAGAGAATTTAAGGGGGAAAATAAACAATGGGTAAAATTAAGAAAAAAATACAATAAACGTTTAGCCAACCCTAAAAGAAAGCATATATTTTGAGAAATCCACATTCACAAATTCAAAGCTTATTAAGGGACTGAGGGAGTAAGATCATATTTAAAGATAAGAAAAAAAGAGTACATCGCATATTGATTCCCCTTCTTGATAATGAGTTGTCACCATTGAATCTGCAAAGTTCTAAATCATTAACAAGTTATTCAAATATTGTCCCTTAAAATAATTTGCTCGATTCCTCAAAGGGTGCTAGAATAGTCGATTCCTGCAATGGCATGCTTTGTGTTGAAATCGATCGAAATAAAAAACCTCCTTCCTCAATATCATTATGAAATCATGTGAACAAGATTTGGGTTCAGTCCAATTGTTAATTATTACATGATAAGTAGCAAGTATTTATGGTTGTAGTGGTCAAAAAATGGGAAGGATGAAATTATCTCTTTTTTCACTACAAGTTAAATAGATTTACAGAAACAGCAAATAAGATTGGTCACCAGCAATCAAATGAAAATCCTGAGACAACATAATGACTTTAGAAAAATTGAATTACAAGATTAGCACAAAGAAATCAACTATGAAACAAGATGTAAAACAAGACTGGAAAAGCGAAAGCTTTAGTGAACAGGATTAATCGAATGCTTTAGAGTTCCATGCCATTTTCCTAGGAATGTTCATGTGCCCTTCTTCCTTCGCTTCTACTTCTTTTATTCCCTCTTGTTCAAGACTGACGTTGCTGAAAATCTAGAGAACTGTCCTAGATATTCCTCTGTTTCTTATCCATTATTTTCTTGTTCTTTGCTTAATATTAACAGCTATTTATTCGCCACATTGCAGGATTTATTGCTCTGTGAGTTACTTCCTTCTCTAGCTGCCACATAACCTTTGTTTAAAATATTTCTGTTGAATCTGTTATTTGATCTCGTATGCATCTGCTGGTAATATAGGTCTTCTTGTAATATCATGTCGCTTGCTCCGAGATGATACCTTCTTAGTTAGCCCAGAATAATCATGTTACTTCATTACATGGGCTGGCTCTTGTGGACTCGTTTCTTTGGCCCAGGATGATCAACGTCTCTCTTGGAAATAGGGGAAGAATTTTGGGGCTTACATTTACTCCACTAACTCCACATGTCAGACGAAGGATGACATGGGGAGGTATGTCTACTCCTAACCATTGATTTGAATTATTGTAGCCGTTGATCACACACCTCCTGTCATCAATCACATATGTACCAGCGCCTGCTTTAAATTTCCCTCCATGAACCAATTTTCGAGAATCTCGTCATTCAAACTCTGCGTTGCTGAACTTTTTCTGCTCTAATCGCTTCCTCTCCTTCAAGCATTTTGGCATTCTCTCCATTGTTCGTTTGGAATATTTCTTGCTTCCTGGTAATTTATTGCCTTCTTTAAACCCTGCATTTCAGTTTTACAATAGGGATTCTGAGAAGTCAGTAGTTATATTTCTGAAAAATCCACGTTGCTATTGCTGAGTTTGTGCATTTTGGAATTTCTGTTTGAATAGGGTTTCTGGTTTTGAATACAAAATCATGGCTACTTCTTCTTCTTCTCATTCTCACATTAATGCTTTGTCCATGGATAAGTCAAATCAACCCCCAAAGGGTTTTTCTCCTGTTCCCTCTGGATTACTGGAACCAACGAAGAAGCACAAGAATTATGGACCTTTAAAAGCATGATGAAACCCCCTATTATATCTAAAAGGATTCTGGCGTCTTTCCCTGGAAACTGTGGATTAAATGAAAACATGTTAATTAGGGTTCCAAATCCTGATGAACGAATGGACTGGGGCAATAAATACTGGACGGCTTTATGTTATGATATTTCAAGCTTTTCCTGTGTCTACCTTTGCCACCCCTCATCTTGAAGATTTGTCAGTATTTTGACCTAGCTCCTTCGCAACTCATGCCAGCAGTAAAGAGCATCTGTTTATGTCTGGAAGTTTTATCTAAAGAATTGGGGATCTGCTTCTCGTTTCCAGAACTTTTGAAGTGCTACAGCCTAGGTGGGAAGGCTCCCAGCTTTTTCACATTGACTTCTATGGTTACGAATGACCCACTTATCATTATCCGTAAAGACTCCGAGAGGAGGTGGAAGAAGAGGCTCATTTTCATCCACAAGTCTACATAGTAGCTCCTGGGATGGCCGTTTGTACTTTGTGGAACAATCATGGTAAGCTGTCAATATCGTAATCCTCTGTTGCATTATTAGGATGATATCTCGTTTTCTGCCTTTCATTTCCCTAGGTATAGATCACATTGAGGCTGTGAAGGCTCCGGAACCGGGTCCAGAGTCAGAGGAGCGATGGTTATGATTAAATCTCTACCAAAAGAAAAGAGTACTTATACTGATATTTTTAAGTTGCGTAAGTTTTTTTAAAAAAAACCTCGTTTGCTCGTGATAGGATAACTAGTACCACTGTCTGAGTTTTCCCTATCTATGTTGTAGAACTGGATAAGGAAAGCAAGAGCAATATTCCATCTCGTCCAGCTTATCCTAGTCTGGATTGTGGGAAAAGGAAACTACCCCCTAAAAACATCAGTCCAGACATGGGAGGTTCTTCCGTAGCATCAAGGACTCGTAGAGGGAAGAAATCTCGTACTATTACTTCAAACGAGAAGGTTGTCCTGTCTCCTGTAATCAAAGACATAGATTTCGAGAAGACCACTACTGAGGTTCCTGCTAACCATGTATCCACCATTCTTGTATCTCATTCTACTTCCGCAACCTCCCGTATTCCAGAGACAATCAACATTGATCCTTCTCCCCAGTCTGAACTCGAGAATACTCCTAACGTAGACATGATAATAGCAGAGATTAGTGTAAAATGTAAAGTGAATGACTGGAAGGAAAGTCCCAAAGACTTATTGCTGAGATTCCCTCATGGATCTTCGTCTCATGAAGACTTTGGCAATATCAAGAATGAGGCCTCTAAGCTTCTGTTTCATAAGGATGATGTGGGTGTTCACACCAATGTGATATCATGGGGTACGAGAGGCAATTATGCAGAAATCTTTTGAGGTAATCTTACTTTGTTTAATTTTGAGCATCTGAATTACAAGTTATTTGTGTCTGACGCCTATTTTTCTTTTAGCTATATCAACTGAGTGTATTCCTCGAGAAGGAAACTGAAGAGTCAGGAAACGAATTTGGATCAAAGCTCTTTGCATTACTTCTGAATAAGTTTGACAGGAATACTTGGTGAGCTCCTTATAAAGATCAGAACTCAGGAGTAATGCCTTATGAAAGGTGATAATTGATGTCCTCTCATCGGGATTGGTGATACAGAGCCTTTCTTTATTGAATCTAGTCACAAAATTTCTTGTCGACTCATCTGGCCTCATACATAAGCGATAAAGATCATCAGATGTCTTTTCTAATCTCCTGCTGCTGGAGAATTGATAAGCAAATTGATCGTGAAGCTGAGCAAAGGTTGAAATGGATTTGGATTTAACAGGGAGATTTGTGAACCACTTTAAGGCAGGTCCAGCAAGACTCATCCCGAAACCTCTACACATGCAAGCCTCTTGTACATTTGAAGGAATTGACAACACGATCATCTTCTGTTTGTAATGAGCCATAGGCTCATCTGGGTCTGTACTTCCATCGTATAAGTTCATCACTAGATAGGTAAACCTCTTAGGAAGCTTTACTGCAGCAATCCTATCTATGAACAGAGAGTTAGCATAACTCGTTAGCGCATTTATCTTCATTAAGGGAGCAACTCCTAGCAGGTGAAACATGACTGATTTTAACTCTTGCAAATCCTGTTCCAAACGTGTCACTGTTAGGTTTTCCTCTTAATGAGGCAGGATCTTGGCTTGTTGCTCAGAATTAGAAGAGCTGTCGCTATTGTCGTCCCCGAGTTCACCAGAAATTGGATGGAAGTGTTTATCTTGGCTATCATTATCTGTGTGCACATAAAAAGCAATCACATGGTTAGCATTAGAAATTTTCTTACCTGTAGATAGTCTCTGTGAAGTTCTTCTTGGTGTTTTTCTGGGAACATGCTGAGGAACTTCTTCTGGCATGCCAAGTGGTGCCTCTACAGGTACAACTTGCGATGGATGTTGTTCAAGAACTGATGATCTCGCCATTACAAGTTCAGTAATATGGAACTGCATCCCTTTGTTTTCATTCGATAGTGTCTCCAACATTTTGAACTGTTATAGCTGCTGCTCCCACAATTGTTCCAACATTTTAAGGATAGGATCCGTGAAGCTTTGGGAGTTTCTTGTGTGTTAGCGGATTCTAGAATATCATCCATTGCACTAGTCACAATGGATTTGAAGCTGAACTTGATAGCTGGGTCCCTACAGTCGGCGCCAAAATGTAGTGGTCAAAAAATAGGGAGGATGAAATTATATCTTTTTTCACTACAAGTTACATAGATTTAGAGAAACAGCAAAAAAGATTGGTCATTAGCAATCAAATGAAAATCCTGAGACAACACAATGACTTCAGAAAAATTGAATTACAAGATTAGCATAAAGAAATCAACTATAAAACAAGGTGTAAAACAAGACTGGAAAAGCGAAAGCTTTAGTGAACATGATTAGTCGAATGCTTTAGAGTTCCAGGCCATTTTCTTAGGAATGTTCAAGTGCCCTTCTTCCTCCACTTCTCCTTCTTTTATTCCCTCTTATTTAGGAATGATGTTGCTGAAAACCTGGAGAACTGTCCCAGATATTCCTCTCTTTCTTGTCCATTATCTTCTTGTTCCTTGCTTGATCTTAACAGCTATTTATTCGCCACATTGTAGGATTTATTGCTCTATGAGTTACTTCCTTCTCTAGCTGCCATGTAACCTTTGTTTAAAATATTTCCATTGAATTTGTTATATTATCTCGTATGCATCTACTGGTAATATAGGTCTTCTTGTAATATCGTGTCGCTTGCTCTGAGATGATACCTTCTTAATTAGGTCCAGAATAGTCATATCACTACGTTACACGGGTTGGCTCTTGTGGACTCATTTCTTCGGCCCAGGATGATCAACGTCTCTCTTGGAAGTAGGGGAAGAATTTTGGGGCTTACAATGGTACTATTTGTGAAGGTGTTATTCGAGCGGAAGTTAGGTTGAGGGTCATGGGAGGGAATATATAAAGCAAACATAAGAATGAAACTTACATATGAAACTGTCATGGTTAATGGATTCATATATTGGTTTTGGTATAAGCAAGATGCAGAGGAGGGTAAAGACAATGATGATTTTGAGGGGTATGAAGATGATAGGAAGGATGGTGAAGATATTGTACAGGAGATAGTTTATTTGACATAGCAAATCAAGTGTTGAAAATGATACCGATGCCCAATTTAGCAGTTAGTGGAAATGCAGTGCTTGTTGTTTATAAGAACAAACTTGCCATACTTAAATTTGGGAAAACAGTGCACCTGACTTGTTTGATTTGTGGGTGTTAGATGAGGGTACATGTGAATCTGGGGATACATGGAGGTGGATTAAAAGATATGATACTTGCTACATGTATATTTGAAGAGGTTTCTAATTCCAAATTTTGTTTTTGTTGATGGAATTTACAATTATTTAGAAAGCCTTGTTTCAATTGGCGACAACTAAATTGAAGAATCTTGATCCTAACACTACAAAAAACACGGAATTACCGACGGAATTCCATCAGTAATTTCAAATTTCCGACGGAAACAAAATTATTGAAGAAAAAACATTCCGTCGGTAAATTCACCGTTGCTAATTGATTTAGTGTTGGTAAATTTCGTGACGGAAATCCGAGAAATTACCGACGTAATTCTGTCGGTGATTTTTTAAAAACTTTTTTTAAATTATGCCACGTGTCGGAGTGGAGACTCAGACCCCTGACCTCCTGCGCACGTGCTGATGCCTTAACCAGTTGAGCTATGAAGACCTTGTGATATTATTTGTAAACTATTATATTTATAATATTTAAACTCCCACTATTATAATTATATTTAATCTTATATATACTTAACATTATATTTAAACTAATATATTATGAAATATTTTTAATTACTAATATATAATTTACATATTAATAATTATATTATTTTTATATAAATAATATTTTATATTCATATACTTTGGACTATATTTAGTATTTTTTTTACCTGATAATATTATAGTTAGTATTTCCATTTTATATTTTTAAGAAATATTATTTTTGTGAATTGCTTTTATTATATGAAATTTCTTAATTATTATTTTATTATATATATTATTAAAACATTTAAAATTAAATTTTTAATATATATATATATATATGTATATATTAATTTGTATTAATATTTATAACATATTATTTATTAATTAATTTATATATAAAATATTTTTAATATAAATTAAAATAAATAATTTATTTTTAATATTTATTTACAAATTACCAACGGAATTCTGGAATTCATCAGTAATTTGTAAGTAAATAATTTATTTTTTGATAATTATTAACAAATTACCGACAGAATTCTGTCGTTAATTTTTACCGACGGAATTCGATCGGTAAAAATCCATCACTAATTTTATGTTTTTTTTTGTAGTGTAAATCGCCGTTATCACATTCCATATTTACATCTTGGAAGTATTATGGTGGAATGGAGTTTCTAATGTAAAGATCATTCTGTACCTATGTTATTTGATCTAATTTAGAGTCATTTAGAATGATGAATGCATATATTTTGATGGCAGATGTGGCTATTATTTGGGACTTGTCCTTTAATATGCTAATGTTATGTTATTTTAGGTGAAAAATATATGCCTGATATATTATGTTGTATGAGATCAAGAAACCAGAAAAGTAGTTCAATGCTATTTTCCCTCGCCGTTGCTTTAAATTAAATCCTGTTTCTTGCAGTTTTCTTTGTTTACTCTTCTCCTTCTATTTTCATCTTTTACATCACTTCCATAAGTTGTGGGGTTATTCAGTTATGGTTTCGGGTTTCTTGCTTGATGATGTCATCGTAAAAATCTATAATTGATTGGAGTCATCTAGTTCTTCTATTTGTTTACCCTGCATTCTTCTATTTTGGACTAATAAATGCATTTTCTTTCTTGCATTATTTTTTGATATTTTAAAGTTATACATTTTCAGAAGTAGAACCTTCCATTGGGCCTGATTAATTTAATCTCTTATATTTCATTAAGATGTCTGTGTACTTTGAAGTTTGAAGTTTTGATCAGTTACTTTGTCATGGAAGTGTGTAAATAGATATTTGTCGCTATTAGTGTGTTAATTGACGGGTTATAGGGCCCTAGACTGATGCATGTTTTGGCTCTGACTAATGAATATATCTCAACTTCTACAAAAACTTAGTCTAACTATGATAGTAAAGAAAACCACTTATAAAAAATTTAAAGCTATCATAATTAGAAAATTTTCCTTCAAATATCAAAAGAAATCTATCCATGATAGAAAATAAACTTTCTAAAAATATTGGAAACCTATCATGGGTATAAATATCCTTATTAACCTTAAAAATATTAACCATGTTAGAAAAATGACGAAAGCTACCATGATAATTAGAAATTTCCTTCACAAAATAATTTAACCTAACTATGTTAAGAAAAGTGAACTCAAATACTAACATAGTTAGAAAATGGTTTTCTTAAACATCTTAAACGATTTATCATGTTACAAAAGGCATAATGTAACATGGTAATAAAAAAGCACCACACATACATACAAATTAGCCTTTCTCCATTTGAAACATAAACACCTAACTATTTAAGCATAAACATCATACAAATCACAACTTTGCATTTTTCTTTTGAAAATTGTTCAGTGAAATTCATTCATTCAACATACACACCGTCAACCAAGCATAAACATAACTAATATCCAAAATAATCACACTGGCACAACCACCTCATATATATTTAAATTCCCCGTTCAAATAGGAAAAAAACATTCAAGATCCCTAATCCACAGTCCTCCTATATCAAACAGGATATCACAAACATGTACTCAATGGAATCCAAAATAGATCCAGGGAGGCCTTTGGCCTTAATGCCGAAATTGGATCGGCCTTACAAAGATGCAAATAAACAGACATTTAGTCATAAATTTAGAACACGAAAGCGAAAGCAAACTAAACATGCCTAAGTCTATGTGGCATTATACAATCACCCAAAACCAATAAATACTCATTCTAATGGCATTATACAATCACCCAAAACCAATAAATGCTCACTCTAACCAGTGAGTAGCAGCTGGCTCATTTTGTGTAACTCTATGATGACTCCCCAATTTTAATTAAATTTCACACACAGACACACACACACACACAGACACACACACATTTGGATATATTTGGGGAGTCATTCATGCTAAATTAGAGGGATTTGATTAAGCTTTTGATTTTTAAATATCACTTTGGTGCATTATTTAGGGGATTTCATGGTAACAAAGATCATGATGAGCAATTGAGAATGTAGTCAGGAACAAAAAGGGGAGTCTTCTTCTACTTTCTCTTGATTTGTTTCATTTGTTATTGATGATATGTACTGGGAGTATCATCCTTACATTTGGAAATAGTTGAGACTATCATGATTTTTAGTGGATTGCTTTTTCTTCTACTTGTATGTCTATTGTGTCTAGAGTCGATAATATAGGCTCAACCCACCAGCCCTATGAGTTAGAGCAGGGTTAAGGTTGGGAATCCCAACCCATGCAGTCCGCACCATGTAGCCCGCGAGTTGCTGGTCGGCCCACCAAAATGTATTTTTTAAAAAAAGAAAAATCTCTTTTTAATTCATTATGTTATTTATTAGACACTTCATTGATATAAATTGTAGTGTTTGTATAATAGATTATAAACATTATTAATAATATTGTAGGTAAAATAAAAGTTGTAAGGTGTCAATACAAAAAATATATAATTGTGGGATTAATGCTTTTATGGTATTTGGAGTATTCTAATTTAGTTGATGCAATGTTGATGTATTTTTGTTAATTAAAGGCTTTATTTAGTCTCTTTTGACATTTTAAAAAAAATTAAAAAATAATAATGAAAGGCCCACCAACCCGCCAGGTAGGGTTAGGGCAAGGGTTTTACCAACACTCCCGCAATGTGTAATCCTTAACCCGTAGGGGGCTAGCCTACAGGCCCCAGCTCTCATTGTGCTCAATTTTGAGAGTGATAGTTTTCTATTCCTTACTTGTTAGAATCTTAAGTTTTGATGAGGACTGGCCCCATAGATAACATAAGTAAATAGAGTGTAAGTTACCTTTGAATTAAACAAGTAAAATCTGATAGGTAACAGATTACTATTGCTAGAGCTAAAGACTATCGAAAATGAAAAGCCCAACAATAGCTGATGGAAACTTAGTTGAAAAATAAAGTAAATATTTCTATAGCTAAGTGTATCCCTATCGCTAATAGACAAAGAGCCATAGCAAATGAAGACTTAGAAATAACAAAGTTAATATCTATCACTAAGTCCTTCACTATCGCTAAGAGGTATCCTATCGCTAGAAGTTCTTTGAGAACATGGATAAATGAAAGGAAGAACGACTAGCAGAAAAATGAATAAAGTCCTTGAGCTATTGGAATTAGCTAGCGATATCATAAACTACTATCGATAACAGGATTAGCTATCGATATCTAAATACTTGAGGAAATAACGTTACTCAGATAGCTAAACAAACTTGCGATAACAAAGGTCACTAGCGATAACGCATCTAGCTATCGATAGGAGAATGCTCATTGTGATAACTTAGACAATCTGATAAGCTGATACATTGAGCTAATGGACTAAGCTTGCGATAACATCTGCTGTGCATTACATGATTACTTGTTTAGCTAACAGCTCAAGTGCAGGAATTATACTATGCAGTTAGCGATAGCAAAGCATGCTAGCGCTACTGAAAAAGCTGCTATGCAAGTACAGTTGGTACATATGCTCAGAACGCTCAGTCTACATCTGTCTTAGCTCACCCTACGCAAGAGCAGTTGAAGCCAGAGCATAAAGTTAACTTCGATGAAGAAATTGCATTAATTGCCAACGGCTATGAGCTCTCAATGACCATATTCAAACGGCCTCATGAAGATGAACGCAATGGAAAATCTGAGAAGAGATATAAATACAGAACTTGAGAATTTATGAAGAACTGACGAAAAACAAAGAATATTCACGAACACATTCATTGCTCTCTGATTTTTTGTTTTTAGTGATTTTATTTGTACTTAAGTGATTATCATAATCTGTTCATTAAGTGACCTTTATTATTGAAATCCTCTACTGTTGAGGTTGTTCTAAAGCTTGGTGCTTTGAGAACATGGTAGTAACCTTACAGGTAGTAAGGGGGAGTGTTTAGAGGGATTCTAAAACTCTGTAAAGATTGGCAGGTGAACCTGTGTTGTAAAACCTGTGGTTAGTGGAATCCAACGAGGAGTTGGAGAACTGGACGTAGGCAGTGTTGACCGAACCAGTATAAAGATTGTGTTGCATTAATTAGTTTTTAATTTTCGGAAGCACAATTCACCCCCCCTCTTGTGCGATTGCCATTCTCATTACTTTCACTATTTAATGTTGCATGCTCACATTGAGGACAATGTGATATTTAAGTGTGGGGGGAGGGTACCATTGGGTTTGCATTATTTGTCCTTGAGTGTTTTCTTCGTTGTAAAAAATCTTGGAATTTGTTTTTTTGAAAATATTTAGAAAATTTTTAAAACAAAAGTTGTTCTTTTGTGGAGGTTTGGACTTTACTTATTGTGATTTCATCTCTATAACCTATCTTGAATCTCTTTTCAAACTTAAAAATCCTTTTGCATGCACAAAAATAATTTAGGCATTCGTTTTATGGTTAATTTGGCCAAGCCCCCATCTTTATTGGTTTTATCCTTTGCTTCACCCCTTTGAGCCTAAACTTTCTTAAAAGAAAAATTACATTGATTAAATAGCCATTTATTTGGATTGCAATTTTTCTTCTTTCTCATTCGCTACTTTAACGAGCGCTAAGTTATGCAATTTAGAAAAAGAGTGAAGGAATTTAATTTTCTTTAAAGGATACTATGTGAATTGGGTAGATTGTTAAAAAGAAGAAGAAGAGAGAATACATATATGACAAAAAGTCTCTTTTAAGTTCATATGCAACCATTTAGAAGTTCTCCTTGCAGAGCTACAACTGTTTGTTTTTTTGTACTCTTTTGGTTTATGTTTATGTTTGTATTTTAAAAATATATGTCATAGGATTGTATGCCAATTGTAGAGCATTCCTATGGTTTCTCATCAAGAATGGAAGAGTTATTTGGTTAATTACATCGGAGAGCAAGCATCACATTGTCCTTGTTATAACCTAAGAGTTACCTACGTTATGAAGTTCTCTCTTCAGGAGCTTCAAAGAGGCATGTTCTCATGCAAATCAAACTAGGCTAATTTCAGTTATTATCAATCTTGGATAAAATTTGAGAATTTAAGCTTTCCTAGCAATTTTTAGTCATGGAGGAATACGGAACTTCATTGGGCTTTATTATTATCAGACTTATGCACCAGTTTCAGAATTAATATTGGGGTTTATGGGTTTGGTCATTATTTGTCTCTTTTGGGTGCGATGATGCTTACATATTGTTTATGGTCTTATGTTGTGGTTTATTTTATTTCAAGTTTTATTTCTTACTCTGTTCACGTTTTACTTGCATCTTGTTGGGCCTTCTATTACATGTAATAGAAGGCTTTTATTTGTATTATCTTTTTATCTTAATGAAGTTGACTTTATGGAAAAAAAACAATCATATTGCCAAACATATTTTTGGTCAAGCTTTTTGTTTCTTTGGGACTCATCAAGCTCAAGATATTTGTGATGTATAGCGATCTAATGGTTTTAAAGTCAAAGACTTCTTTACTTTAATGAGTAGACTAAACTGACCAGAGCCTTTGATTCCAAAAGACTATGATTCCTTAAATTATATTTTCCATGTATACTCCCTATCATACATGACTTCTTATTTTCATTACCTTTTTTTTGGTTAATTTTGTTTTCCCCCTCAATCTAGTTGAAATTTTTCAATGATGAAGTTGAGATCAATATCCAATGATCTGTTGCCACCACCTTCCAAAATAACTGTTATGAGAATTTGGGTAAATATGCATTTTACCAATGAAGTGTTGTGTAAGAGTATTTGACACAAATATGTTTTGGAGAGTCATAAAATACCTATAAATGTTAAAAAATCACGCAAGACAACCATCACCATTTTCAAATAGCCAACTCTATTTCTTGACACATTTATTGTGTGCTTAATCTGATAGATGTTTGGGAAAATAAATGGTGTTGGTTGTTTTATTCCATTTTTAAATGTTTATAGGTATTTAATCACCCTTCAAATATATTTTATATTAGATGCTCTTTTTTTGATCAATTATATAAGATACTGTTAACGCAACACTTATTAATAAAATTGTACATTGCCTTGGAATTTTGATTTTGTTTCAAAATGTTGGTCATTTAAGAAGTTTATTCTCTGAAAACTTATTTTTGAAATTTAACAACCTAGTAATTCGAGAATAGAAGAATTTAACATCTATCAGCCTCAAAATTTTGCGATAAATAATTAAATATTATGATGATAAGTAACGGTATATTAAAGAAATAAATTAAAATCTCCTAATGAAACTAAATAAAATTATTGTAATCCCTCTAATTTTGACCTTGAAATAATTTAGTCTGCAAATTTCAATTAGGTGTAACTCAGTCCATGTATTTTGATCTATTTATAATTTTTGTCCTTATATTTTACTAGATATATTATTTTATATTTTACAATGAAGCAACAATTATTTTGAATGATCAAATTATAATAGGCAGTGAATTACAATTGATTGAAAATACAAGAAGAAAGAAGTTAAGGCTAAAGTACACGTTTCTTCTTTTATATTTTTATTAGTTATCACTGGAATCTCTTTTGTATGAGAGATTTTGATTGGGTGTGTTGGGTTTGAGGGAAGGGGAGGGGACGGGGGAGGAGAGTAGTTTGTTTTAAAATATTGGAGAAGAGGGGACCCCAAATTATCCCTCCCCTCCCCTTCTACATGCTCCCCTTCAAATTGTTTGGGGGGGTTTGGAGGGGAGTCAAAGGTTTTTACATACATTTGTATTCATAACTTATTTATTATTTCATTAATACCTATATAATATTATTATAATCATAAATAAATAGTAATACTATTAGAAAATAATATTGCTAAAAAGAATTATAAAAATATATTTTTATAAATAAAAATAGAACTATAATACTTATTACTATATTAATTTTAAATTAAAATAAAATATCTAAAAAATATTATTTCAGATAAAAAATAATATAATTTGAAATTAAAATATTATAAAAATATATAATATATTATTGATAGTAAAAAATATAATTAAAAATATATTATTAAAAATTAGAAAATATATTATTATATTAATTATAAATAAAAAATAGTATTATATAAATTAAAGTTAAGGTTTTAAATAAACATTAAAAATAAAAAATTATTTATTATTATATAAAAATAAAATCTTATATAATATAATATTACAAATAAAAGTAAAACTAGTGTTATTAGAAATAAAAATATTATATTAATTTTAAACAAACAAATATTTATATATAAATTATAATTAAGAAGTAAATTAGTTTTAATAACGTGGACATAAAAAAATAAACTAATGTGTAAGGATATAATAGTAAATTGCTATCATCTCTCCCATTCCCTCCCCTCTTAAACCAAACAATGGATCATAAAAAATCTTTAACCTTCACTTCCTTCAACCAAACCAAAAAAGATAAGGTATGGTATTTTAAAAATTGAAGAAATAGGGTTATTGTATTTTAAGAAATATAAGATGTAGAATAAAAAAAATAAGAAATATTAATTAAAAACCCTTAACCAACTTAGTGTCTCTAATTTTTGTAAATCCAAGTCAAAATTTTTTCACTCCACCCACTTTCTCTCCCCTCCTCTCATACCAAACATGCTCTTATTTGAAAAGTGATCTTTTAATACTTTTGTTAACACAGTTAGTTTCTTTTAACACTCAACCAATCTTAATGGTAATTTTTGTTCCATGGTGTGAAATTAATGGTGTTAACAAAAGAGGATAAAGTACAATTTTCAAACTTTAGGAGTCAAAATGATACTTAATACAAACATAAAATATAAAAAGTATACTTTAGCAAAAAGTTAATATATTAGTAAAATTCCAATTCGGAAAATATATACTAGTAAAGCAAAATCAATCAGCGCAAAGCAAACAGTAGGAGGAACCAGTTTTAATATTCGTCAGAAAGATGAAGAGGAGCGCTCATCTACTTTCAACTATATATATCTAATATAGATGACCCATATTTAATATTTTAAAGTTTATGATTTTTTAAATAACAAATATTTTAATGGTAAATAATCTAAAATAAAGTTAATCACTCAACTATAATTTAAAAAATATATAACTTTTATTTAAAAACATGAACTTTAAAGGGTTAATGTGCATTTTGACCAATGATTTGTTATAAAAAGTGGGCCTGACACAATTATTTTTAAAATGGTTCATATAAGTCAACTATCTTTTAAAAATGGGGCAACTTGGCCAATACAATACAAAATTCTGTTGTGCCAGACGCTCCTTTTTGTAATAAATTATTGGCTAAGTTGCCCCATTTTAAAAGATGGTTGTCTTATATGGACCATTTTAAAAGATTGCTAGTTTATAGATCATCTTAAAAATAATTGTGTTAGACGCGTATTTTGTAACAAATCATTGGTCAAAATACACTTTAACCGGACTTTAAAATATTAAATGTATACTCCTCTGGTCCTATTTATAGGGCAGAGAGAGAAGGTTTTATTTGGTCCTATATATAAGTCACCTCATTAAATATTTAGTGTGAATGTACAAATTTACCCTTCATTTATTATGTGTTGACTTTATTTTCATGTGGTATAGTGGATATTTAATATGGGTAAAGTTGTAAATTTGTTGAATTTTAGTGGAAAGTTAATGAGTTTTAAAGTTTTCCTTGGTCTGTGTGAAATATGCTGGAAGTGACTTATAAATAGGACCAGATGAGTATACAATTAAAATTATTGTATGTACGCATGTTCAAAATGGAATAGAAGAAAAGAAACCCAACCATCCTTTTCTCGACTATAGCGATCTGAAATCCCTTCCAGCCGGCGGCATGAATCTGAAGAGAACTGGGAGCGAGACGCTCTAACTTTCCTCCAGAAATCATCAGAAACATTCTCAAACGACTTCCGGTAAAATCCCTAATTCGATTTCAATGTGTGTGTAAAGATTGGAAAAATCTCATAAAAAATCCATCTTTCATCGCCGACCACCTCCAACAGTCCAGCCATCAAAACCCTTCTCTTCTTTTCGAATATAATGGAATGCATAATGGAATAGATCTTCCTCTGCGCTATTGCTTTTGTTTCCTCGATTGTAGGTTGGAAGTTGGTGATGTTCAGAAAGCACCTTTGAACAATTCCTTGAGGGATGCGTGTATCGTTAGTTCCTACAATGGCCTGATTTGTCTTGAACTCCATGAGTATAACGAGTATCCTCCTTCGTTTTTGTTGTGGAATCCTGCTACCTCAGCTTTCAGACATGTTCCTCTGACCACCGAATCGGGTATTTTGTTCTCTTGGGGATCTGCGAAAGGATTTGGGTTCAGTGAAGTTGTTAATGATTTCAAGATAGTAAGAACTTACGGTGTGATTTATAAAATGGTTAAGGAGGTGGAAGTCTTTTCGTTAAGAAGAGGGACTTGGAAGTTAACAGACACTGGGAACTTAAAGGATGTGCGACTTCAATCTGAAGCTGTCACGGTTAATGGATCCATATTTTGGTCTGGGATAAAGCAAGGTTCAGAGGAGGAGGGTGAAACTAAGGTTTATGTGATAGTTTCATTTGACATCGCAAAGGAAGTGTTTACTGTGATACCCAGGCCCGATTTTGACCATAATGCGGTTGAAAAGCTTGCTGTCTATGAGAACAAACTTGCCATACTTTGTGACATGTGGGAGTACAAAGATGAAACACCTTATTGGATTGAGTTGTGGGTGTTATATGAGGGTACAGGTGCATCTGGGAAGACATGGAGCTGGACTAAAAGATTTACCAGCAGTCCCCTATCATGGACTTTAGTTCCAAAGGCTATCTGGGGAAATGAAATTCTCTGTAAACCTGTTTCTAAAGAGGATAATGAAAAAGGAAGAAATGTTCTATGTCTGATGAATGTTGCTACTAATGAAGTAAAGAGGTTGTCTATTCCCTATTGGGGCTCTTTTAGTATTTTCAATTATGTGGAAAGCCTCTTATCAGTGGTTACAATTAATCTTGATCCTAAATTCAAACTATAACATTTCAGATTTACGTTGTCGAAGTACTTTTGGTGTAATGGAATCTATAATATTTTAGTTCATTCTATGCTTATGTTATTTGATGTTATTTAGAGTTGTCTAGAATAATGAATTCGATCATTATATTATTTGATGTTATTGAGAGTATTTAAGAGCATATGGGCCTATTATTTTCCATTTTTTGTCCTTTAATATACCTAATCGTTTTTTTTTTCTGGTGAAAAATATGCCACTGGTTTATTATATGCTATAAGGTTGAGGGTCAGTGCTTTAAATTGAAACCTCTGTCTTTGCAATTTTCTTTGTTTACTCTGCTCCTTCCATATTCTTCTTCTGCAGCCATAAGTGAAGGGGTTATCCAGTTATGGTTTTGGGGTTTCTTGCTTGATGATGTTGCTTGAATGTCCACAATTGATGTGAATCAGCTAGTTCTTCTGTTTGTTTACCCAGGATTCAATGTTTTTGGTTTCTATTTTGGACTAATTAATGCATTTTCATTTTTGTTCTGGTTGAGTTCAAGCATTAACTTCTGATTTTTTAAACATCTGCATCATTAGAAGTGGAACTTTCCATTGGAAGAGAAGATGGTTAGCTTTATTGATAAGACCCAACATTATACTCCCTCTCTATCATAAAGTGAGGGGCATAAGGGAGTGGCAAAAATATAGGAAGAATGGGATAAAAGGAGGTGATGCTAATGGTTCAGGGGATTATTCTCATTAGAGGGTAACTCAAATCAGTACAAAGTTATAGCGTGTCTTACTAATAACAAGTCAAATACTAGTATAACGTATTCCTCTATTTTAGAATTTAAAAGTATGTTGAATGATAATTACTTTTATTTTATGAAAATTGCACAACTGTTATTCTTTGGTGAGGCTTTTTTTGTGTGGTAGAAAAACTAAAATGATGATGACCCTCGTTTTTAAGTCATGTGTAAATCTTATCCTAATTAAATCTAAATTCAAATCCCTAAACATGTAATCTAAATTCAATTCTAATATCTTATAATATCAATCTTAATATCTCATAATATCTAGCTCTAATAAAATAAATGATTAATCCAACTCCTAATAAATAAATAATATCCTAGTCCTCGTATGATAAATAACTAAATCAAAGGGTTAAGGTCCATTTTTACCCCGAAGTAACCGCAAAAGAGCGCTGAGTATTTGGAAATAATTTAAGTAGAAATGTTGCCCTGAAAGTGTCCAAATCGAAACAAATTTACCCCACCATTTAAAATGTCAACGTTAACCATTAAATCCTCCTTTTTTTATCCACCAATATTGATATGACTCTGGCACCATATACATTCCATCATTTTAAGGTCCATTTTTCTTTTCTAAAGAAGTGTTTTTGCCCTAAAAGTATCTAAATCATAGCAAATTCATTCGGACTGCTATTCAAAGTTAAGTTTGACTATTAAATGACATGTAACACTACACATAACACCCAATAATCTATTTTATCACACAACTCATCACTACAAGTCGTTTAAATTGCATATAGAAAAATTAAAAGAAAATTAAAATAAAAAATAAAAGCATCTTCCACTCTGCCCTATCCCCCTCTCCATGCAGACTAACTTCATTATCATCATCTTTCATGATACCAAACATATTTTTGGTGATCAAGCTTGTTGTTTCTTTGGGGCTCACCAAGCTCAAGATGTTTGTGATGTATATCCATCTAATCTTGTTAAAGTCAAATACTTCTTTACTTCAGTGAGCTAGACCAAACCCACTAGATCCTTTGATTCCAAAGGAGTATGAGTTTGTTTCCTTCAATTTATTTTTCATGTATACTCCCTATCATACATGAGTTCTTATTTTAATTACCTTCTTTTTTTGTTAATTTTTTTCCGCCTCAATCTTGAGTTGAAAATTTTTCATTGATAAAGTTGAGATCGATATCCAATGATATGTTGCCACCAAAATAACTGTCATTAGAATTTGGGTAAATATGCAATTTTACCAATGAAGTGTTGTGTAAGAGCATCTGATACAAATATGTTTTGAAGAGTCATAAAATACCTATAAATGTTTTAAAATCGAGTAAAACAACCAACATTTTTTTCAAACAACTAACGCCATTTCCTAACACATTCATGTGCTTAGTCTATCAAATGTTTGGAAAAATAAACGGCGTTAGTTGTTTTGCTCCATTTTTAAACGTCTATAGGTATTTGATCACCATTCAAATATATTTTATATGAGATGCTCTTAACGTGACACTTTATTGATAAAATTGTATATATTACTTTGGAATTTTTATATATTAGACCCTTTTAACGCGACACTTTATTGATAAAATTGTATATTACTTTGGAATTTTTTTTTATTAGATGCTCTTAACGCAACACTTTATTGATAAAATTGTATATTAGTTTGGAATTTTTATTTTGTTTCAAAATGTTGGTCACTTAATATATTTATTCTCTTAAAACTTATTTTGAAATTTAACAAGCTAGTAATTTGAGAATGGAAGAATTTAACATCTATCAGCCCCAAAAATTATGTGACAAATAATTATATATTATGATGATAAGTAAAGCTATATTAAAGTTAAATGCTGCTTATAAACAACTTTTGGATTTGGGATATTCCAATTACGTTGGGACTGATGCAATAAGAAAGGGTGAGGGAACTATTCAGGCATGGACTAATGACCTTTCTGTGGATACATTGGATCTGTCTGCTTATTTTTGTCATTGCAAAATTCAAGGTAATCCAGCAACTCCTTCTTACTTTGTGTCTTTTGTATATGGTCCATTAAAACATATATTGTGGAATTGGATGGTTACCACCTCTCAGTCCATAAATTCAACCTTGGATTCTCATTGGTGATTTCAATCAAATGTTTTTTCCTCTAAGGATAAGTTTAGTAGTTCAGGCTCTTCCAGTGGTATAATGGCATTTCAAGAATGTATTGATCAATGTAATTTTATTAATGTCATTCAGCAAGGCCCTTCTTTTACATGGAGTAATGATAGAAATAGCAATGATTTGGTCTTGGAGAAACTTGATATGGCTTTTTGTAATGTAAATTGGAGTCATGCTTTCCCTTCTACTTATGTCCACACTTTATCTCTTGGAGCATCAGATCATAGCCCCATTCTTTTGTCTGTTGAATCCGCTTTCTTTCGTGCCAAAAACAAAGAAATTTGAAGCATATTGGTATCATTTGAAGGAAAATTCTGAGCTAATCCGCTCTAGTTGGCAGAATTCTCATTCTGTTTCTACTTGTTTTCGTGTTCAATGCAAACTTAATAGCACGCTTGCTACTCTAGTTGATTGGAGTCATAATTTGATTGGGAACTTGTCTCATCATATCAAGTTGGCTAAGCAACTTCATTCTTTATCATCTAGTGTCAATATGAGTTATCATCCTTCACAAGATCTCAAGTTGCGAGCTTAATGAAGCCAAACATGAACTTGAATTTTTATATGATTGTGAACATAGTTATTGGGAGCAAAGATCAAAAATTAAATGGCAAGTACAAGGTGAACGGAATACAAAATATTTTTATACTCTCGTCAACCGTCGAGCTGCTTGTAATATGATTAAATCGTTGCAACGGGAAGATAGAACCTAGTCTGATGACCAACTTGAATTGCGAGGTTTACCCTTTTCTCATTTCCATGGTGTTTATCACCTCCCTAATAATTGATCAGCAGATAACATTCTTACTTGTTTGGAAAACCTTCCTATTCCTACTTTAGAAGCTTCAGATATTGAAAACTTGTTTACTCCTATCTCCTCATTAGAGGTTCGACGAGAAGTCTTCTCTTTGCCTAAGAATAGTTCTCCAGGTCCAAATGGTTATTATGCAGACTGTTTTCAACGACATTGGACTTTGTTTTAGGATGATCTTTTTCGTATAGTGTACTCATTTTGGGACTCAGAGCATTTGTTGAAGTCTTTTAACAAGACTTATATTACTCTCATACCAAAAATTAATAAACCACAGACTTTTAAGGATCTCAGGCCAATCAGTCTCTATAATGTAGTCTATAAAAAAATATCAAAAGTTTTAGGGAATCGTTTATAAAAGCCATTGGAGAAATTTATTGGACCTAATTAGAGTGCTTTTCTTAAAGGTCAACTCATCTATAATATAATGTTGGCTTCAGATTTGATGAACCAAATTCATAATGCTCGTCCAAGGAGGAAGAAATTGGCAGCTCTCAAGATAGATTTCTCAAAAGCTTTCAATAAACTCTCTTGGGCATTCATTAAGGCCAAAATGCAACGTATGATATTTCCTCTCAAATGGATTAATCTTATCCAACAATGCATTTCTTCTGTGCAATATCATATAATTTTTAATGGCCAAATTTCTCAGCCAATTATTCCCACAAGAGGTGTAAGGTAAGGTGAGCCCCTCTCACCTTATCTTTACATATTATCTACCAATGTTCTCTCATGTATTATTAATCATTTGGAATCACTTGGCTACTGGAAGGGAATTAAAGTTTGCAACTCGGCCCAACCTATCACTCATTTGTTTTATGCCGATGACTTTGTTCTATTCTTTGAAGCTGTACCATCCTAGAAATTTAATTGAAGATTAGTGGGCTAATTAGGAATTTATTTATGAGAGATTATGGAATTATGAGAATATTGTAGGAATTTTTGAGGTATTTTTTAGGAATTTAAATGCTTAGTTTCTCCCTTATTTTAAGGACAATAAATTTAGGGAAATTATTTGTGGATTCAAAAGAGGTTCATATGGGAGAAAATAATTAAGGGGTTTGGTAGGTAAATTTTTGGAAATGAAAAGGGTTTTATAGCTCAAAATAAATATCTTATTTAAAAATTTTAGGGCCTAGTAGTGTAAAATTTCCCTTTTTCCTTTTATTTCCTCTTCCTTCATTTAATTCCTCCCTCTTCCCTTTGAACTCTCACAGAGCCCCCCCAAAACCTCTCTCTCTCAGCTCTCCCTCTCTCATTGCTCTCTCTCTTCTTGCTCCTTTCCGCCACCCACCGCCACCACCGTCACCGTCGGCGACGACGTTCCTCCTCTCCCCTCTTCCTTCTCTTCTCCTATCTCCCTTCCTCCCCCACACCCCCGTCTCTTTCTCCACTAGCGGCGCCATCCAAACTCGAAAGAGGGTGGAGTTTTTCAGCGAAATTTCACCAGAAACCACCTCCCATCACCTCCATTATTCCTCTCTCACCTCCTAGATCCTTGCCCTTCTATTTTCTAGTTCGATTCGAGTTCGTAGAGTAGTTCGGAGGAATTGTTTGGCTGAAACTTCCCAAGCTTGCTGGCTCCAGTGACGGAGTTTTTTCGGCAAACTAAGTACATTTTCGGAATCCCTTAAGTCTCCTCCACATCCCTAAGTCTTTAGTTTTTCGTTTGGCTATATTTGAAAAATTAGGCCCTGTTTGAATTGGTATTTCTGGGAGTCCTATGCTTAATAAATTGAAGCTTGTACTTTGATTATGAGTTTGTTTGAGTAGATTTTTCATTGTTTGAGATTTTCCTAATTATTGGAAATTTTTAGATTTTTTGGATATTTTTGAAATTGGGGCTTTTGATGGTCTAAGGTTCTTATGGTTAAATTGATAATTTTTAGATGTTTATTAAGGTCATATGAGAAGATTTAATTGATTGGCTTGACTGAAATTTGGACCCAAGAAAATATTGGTGGATAAAGTTTGAAATAAGTGGGATTTTGTTTAGGTAATATTGTAATTCTGGATGTTGGATGTGGGTTTATGGGATTAGTTTATAATCAACAAAAATATTAATGAGGTAATTGGGTTAGATTGGGTGTAGGCCTTGATTTGGGAAATGGGTTATCTTAGGCTTGAATTTGAATTTATTGAGCTATTAAGGTTTGGAAGAAAAGTTGTGGATTAAATAATGGATTTTGAGGTTGAATAATTAGTGGATGTTTCAAAATTTTGGCTTAGGCTTGAATTTTATAAATTGGCATTGATGATGAATTAAGGGGGATTATTGGATGTTAATGTTTAAGATAAATGGTTATTGGAGAGATTAATATTTAAGCTTGGATTTATGTATAAGTATATTATAGGTGAATCAGGGATAAGAAAGAAGAATAGAGGTTGAATAGAAATTAAATTAAGTGAGGGCAAGGAAAGGGTAATTAGAAAATTTAACTCTTATGTGTGAATTTCTTCTAGTAGATGATTAATTATAATTATATGTATGTTCTGTGTAGTGCTTGAACTGTCTTGAGTTTGCACGTGGGAGCTGTACTATTGTGAGATCGGTGCCATCTATCAGGTAATCGCTTTCTGCTTGTCTCTCTCTGTGTGTAGTGTTAGTAAGTGATTTGAAAATTATTATTATTCATGAATTAGGAGATATGGAAACAATTGTTGAAATACTTATTTTCTCTATAAAACGTCATGTGGAGTATTATTTTGAACTGGCATAAAATTGTGATTTGGACTATTTAGAACTGATGTATATGATGATTTTGAAACTTTGGTATATATTTCCTAGAAATACTGGAAGGCCAAGTGCCTCATTTTGGTGTGTTGCATTGCCTGTTATTGTGCTGGTTGATTGTGTGTGACATCGATGTGTTGAGATATATTACCATCACGTGATGAGGTACCCTGTTGTACCATGGGGACTTATTGGATACTATAGGGGAGAAAGCCCCTCACGATTTTAGGAAGGATAGAAAATCCCTTTTGATCCGTCCTATGTCTTCAGGGAGGGTAGAAAGTCCCTCCTGACCCCTACTGTGGTTCCATGGGCGGGTAGAAAGTCCCGACTGATTCGACCTATTTTCCCAGTGATTCATATATGATTCGTTTTGGGGTGTTTGATATTATTATTGATAAATGTTGTTGGAAATAAATTTTAAATATACTGTGCTATACATAAGAGATTAGGAAAGTTTAATTTGGAAATTTTGATGTGCATCTTATGTGAATATCTGAGAATGTTGTGGAACTAATATATATATATATATGTATGTATTCCACTGGACACCTTGCTAGCACACACCGTACGTAGATGAGTAGTCAATGGTTGCGTTTGGGGCTAGCCCCATTTATCTCACTTTTTACAGGTCTTAGGAGCGGAGTAGAAAGTCAAGGGAAGGAACCGAGAACTTCTCACTGAGTCAGTGAGTGATTCTGGACCAGCAAGACAGAATCGTATTGCCACTTAGGATTCATGCATATCTTTACTCTTCCACATGATTAAACTTATTTGACTGTTCTTTGACTTCGAACTTTAATTTATTTTTGATGCATTGTTTTGGGACTATTTAATTGTTTATTATTTCTTATGGGACCGATCAAAATTCGGCAACTCTTATTGTCTATTGATCTTGGGAACAATATTTTATAATGATTATGAACAATTTGGTGCATTGGGGTGATGGAATGGATTTAACATTGGTAAGTTGAGGAGAATGTATAGTTTGGGAACATGGATCCATAACTATTGTTTGTTTCACAAAAAAGTTGAATATTTTGTGTATGGATTCTCTTAATTACCATGATAGGGCATTTCCTTCATATCATGGTAAAAGTGAATTTGTCTGAATGGTTCTTATTGTGTTGTATTAAGGTTGCTTTAAATATCCATGTTAGGTGAATTCTTATCTAACATGGATAACTACGTTTAAATGTCGGTGATTTTCAATATCCATGTTAGTTTTACAATTTTAGGAAATTCCTTTTCTAATATGGATAAATAAAATGTAATACTTATTGTTTTTGAAATCCATATTAGTGTTATTTAAATTTATGTTCATCCTTTTCTAACATGGATCTCTAACTTATTAAGTTGAACTCCTTCTTCTAACTATGATAGGTTGTATTTATAGTTGGAAGCTTATTTTCATATCATAGTTAGCACGTATGATTTGATTTAACGGAATCCATTATGGGAAATGTTTTCTAACTATGTTAGCTATTTTACTAAGCTAATTTCTTTCCTAACATAGTTAGCGTTTATATTATGATTTAAGTTAGTTAAGTGTATTTAGGAAGTTAATGTTACAGAAGCTACCCCATCTTGTTGTGAATCAGTTAAGCAAGCTCTTGATGTTTATTGCTTCTGGTTTGGTCAAGAATTAAATGTTGCAAAATCTTCACTAGTGTTCAGTCCTAATGTCCCCCATGATAGGAAACTTTATATGTCTAGATTTTTGCATTTTAGTTTTTCAGCAAAGTTAGGTAAATATTAGGGTACTTGGATTGATCCAAGTAGAACTGCTTGGAAAGCAACTAGATCTCATGTTTACAATCATGTTCTTTCTATGATTGAAAGTAAGACCACTGCCTGGAAAGCATGCCTACTATCTAAAGCATGTTGTTTGCAATTGATCAAGTTGGTTCTCTCATCAATAGACATACTTATAATGTCTTGTGTTCCTCTTCCTAAACATATTTGTGATCATATTGATTCTCGCTGCTTAGATTTTTTCTGTGGAAGCAAGATCTTGTATGAAAAGTGCACTTTTAATACTTATGTTCACACTGTTAGTTTCTCTCAACCAAAATGCAACTCAAGAAATCTAAAGGATGATTCAATTGGATAAATTTTTTTATTTTTAGAATATAAAAATGATCCTCTTAATAAGAAAAGTCTCCCTCTTAGTTGTGCCTTTCGCGGCTTATCTTCGGTTCATCTCACAAAATTCCTGTTCAAGTTAGCCCGATGCTTTTTTTCTCCATTTTTTATTATTTTTTATTACTTGTCAGTGATATTTAATTATTTTATTTATTTTTATGCCTATGACTTTGACTGTACTCGGATTTTGTGCAAGGCATATGTCATTGTAAGTACCTCCCCAGGTCTTCCTTTTATTGGGCCTTACGACGTGCGTTTCATTTATTATTGTCTGATGTCTTATATGCAACTATTTATAAACTATTCTTCTTTCTTGTCATACCTGCCCTCTGCCATCGAGTCCTCTGTTTTCTCCCTTCACAATTGTAACAGTAAAGTTCAAATTTGAATATGTGTTTGTTTTCCCTCCTAAATCCACTACTATATAAAGTATCATCCGGTCCTCTGTGCCCCATAACAGATTTGAATCATTCTTTTGAATCCTCCTCTGTCTGGCACTAACTTTGCCTGTTTTTCTTTGAAGGTTAGTAAATTATTTTCTTCCTTCCTTTCACACATGTTTGGAGAGTTATGTTTCTGCGGCAGTCATTAATATGGGTTTTAAAAATCCTTTCCATGTCAGGTAATTCGAGATATGGCCACCTGCTCAAAAATTGTGTATCTTGCTGATCTTGTTGTTGGTGTATGCATGAATGACATATTTGTCAAGGTGGATCAAATTAATCTCAAGGAAGTGGTACACCGTCCATTTGGTTTAGTTCCTCCGATGATTGAAGAAAAGGCAATACACGTTGTTGTGTTCGACGAGAAGGTGACATGTCTCCACATTATTTAAGGCAGTGTGATCCTTTTATTTTGTCTTCATTGATAATCAGTAAGAGTTGTCCATGTATCGTAGCAAGAATTTAACTTATGTACATTTAATTTTGGCAGAATACGCAGGCGCTTATAGTGTTTGATGATTGAACTCTTATTTGTCGGTTTGCTCATATGTTTGCTGAACAGAGGTCCTTACGGATTTCAAGTTTTGATGTATACATTAACGTCCCCAACAACCACGGCACGTTATACATTAGGCTGCGTCTTAACACTGTGGTTGCCAGTGTACTGTGTTCAATGCTAAGCCATTGCTTTCATCTTCTAACTATTCCTCATGTGAACGTGGGATCTGCTTATAATTATGGTTTAGTTGGTGATATATTTGAGCTTTACTTTTCTAATAAGTTAGTGTCTGTGCAGTCGTAAATATCATTGTCTGCATCTTAACTTATTTTATTAATGTTAATGTTATATGTTTGTGGATTATTGGCTGCAATATACAAGTCTGGCATGACAGATATTAAGGGGATTTGCGTAGAGAGGTCACTTTGGTACTGGAGGACAATGGTATTTTGGCTATTGGGTACGCTACTGTGTGAAATCATATTGAATTGTTAATGTTAATGACCACTGCTTTCCTTGAACAATGGTTTCTATGTAATGAATCTTTTTCACTTGTAGTGGTCGGATGGTTTTAGTGTGTAGATTGGTTGGTCAGTGCGCTGATCATGCAATGATAGCTTATGAGGCCGCTCGGTTGCAAGAGGCAGTTTTTGTGGTTGTGCAATATGCACGTGCCATCAGAAGAAGTGAAGGTTAATGTGCCCTCCATTTTTTTGGAGTGTATGAACTTTGTTTAATTTCTTTTTTTCTGAATTTATTGTAGTTCTTATTGTGTGCTTCAGGGGAACCTATGTTGAACTCTTGCTATAATGCAACAAGAGTTTTTTTATCCCTCTTTTCCAGAGATCCTTGAGCAGCTTGTCTAATTGTGCATGATTATTATGTGTTTTTGTCCACTAATTGTAAGGAAATTAGCACTTTATATATGCCAATACATGATAGTTTAAGCACTTGTGTACTTAGAGTCTTAAGGAATTAAGTTAATTGCATTTTGATCTTAAATTGAGCATTTTAAGGTGCCATTGATTTTAGCCTTTCCTAATACGCCTTGGGGTTCAAATGCAAAATATTTTTAACCAAGGATTGCAATATGGTGGTGCAATCCCGGATCGTCTCTCAAGGAGCCTAATGAACTATCCTAGGGAAACTAATGCAATTAAAGCTATAAAAATTTGGGGAATAAGAGTAGGAATTTTTGGTATTTTTCATAAAAGGAATATAAAGGCTTGTTTTTGGTATTTTTAGGATAAATTTGGATGGATCATGGAATGGAATGATGGGATGCTTTCTTGGCTAGAGATGACACATGGCGAACCATTGACTCACACTCTTAGGGAGGAGCTAATTGGGCTAAGTTCAACATAAGCTGATACAACTAGCCTTAATCGAAGGAATAGGTCAATTAAGACCCAATCAACCTCAATAGACCAATTAGATTAACTATAATCCTACATCAACTAGGAGTAGGTTCCATAGATAGAATAACTTGGGTCCCGTCCAAGTCACTCAATATCCTTCGGACCCAACAACCAATTAATGCTATACTATAATCAAACAATCCAACTTATGGAACTCTACCTAATCATACTCATGCACATAGATTTGATTAGTGATCTAGTTCCTTTAGGCAAGTTGATTGATGGAATTACCTAGCGCTATGGAAACTCAACATCAATAACTCAAACCCACAAATCAACTCCCAAACAACACAATTATATGAAGTGCAATGGACTAAATTACCCAACAAATATGCTAGACAATAAAATCAACAAAGACTAACATAACATGGTAATTTGGGAAGATAGGTGGAACTAGAAGAAAACCAAATCAATACATGCAAATAGAATTCAACGATTACGTTGTTTAGAATCTCAAGACAAATGAAGTCCGAATATAAGAAGAACAAATACTCAAAGAAACAAATGGAAGTTCAAGACTACATAATGGAAACTAATAAAACTCCCCTAAAGTGGATTCAATGCTTGCTTCATGTCATCCAGTCTTCCAAGAGAGCATCGGGCCATTTTAGTTCATAAAGGAAAAGGAGGAATCGCCCACGAGCAACTGCAAATCGAGCTCCATGAAGAACCGGTGAAGGATTGTGGGATGGAGGAGAGAATTGGTGGAAGAGATGAGAGAATTTGTGTCTTGTATGATGTAATTTTCGTTCTCCACACATATGACACAAGAAGCAACTTATAAACTCTCCAAATTGGCCTAGGATTGCCTATTTTAATCTCCCAAAACAATTAGGAAAGGATTTGGGAAGACCCAATCACTCAATCTTCAAGAAAGCTAGTCAAAATAGGAAATAATAGGTAGGATAATTAATTAGGAATCTTCCTAATCTCAATCTGGCCTAAGGTTACTTGTTGGGGTCGAAAATATTGATTAGGAAACAATGGAAGAAGACCCAACTGCTAAATTAAGGAAATAAATTCGAATCAGAAACTTCAGGATTCGTGCCCTCGCTGTGGCGAGCCACGGTGAGGTAAATTTCTTGCTGTGTTCTTCTCTGTTCTTCGCCGTGGCCCTCCAAGGCGAGGAAAGGTATTTTCTTAATTTTCTCTAAATTTGACATATTCACTTTTTGGGCTTATTTTTTGCATTTTCGACATATTTCTTCAATTATCCCAATTGGCCTACAATGAAAATCAAGTACAATTGTAATATCTAAAGTCCATATTAAGAAATGCATGAGTTTAAACCTTAAAATGCTCAATTTAAGATCAAAATGCAATTAACTCAATACCTTAAGACTCTAAGTACACAAATGCCTAAACTATCATGTATTGGCCTATATAAAGTGCTAATTTCCTTACAATTAGTGGACAAAAACACATAATAATCAAGTGCAATCAGTGTCACTATGTTGTGCAATGTTGCTCCTAAACAAAAATCTTCAATCCTACATATATTGTAATGATGTAATCTATTTACTTGTGTCTCCACTTTAATCACCTTAGATGTTTGGTTCTGTTGTGGTAACCTATTTCGTTTCCTTAATAATGTATCCTTTTGTTCTCTAGATATATATATGTTTGTAATATAATTTTAATTTATTATATTGAAGTGGTTTCCAGTAATGCGTATTGTGTTGTACAAAAAAATTCATGCGTGTAATGAGTTAGTTTTCTATCGTAAATCTCATGCGTTGCATTAATGCTATACTAATGCTCATGGTGAATAAGTAATTGTATACAAATTTAATCAGTACCTTGCAAACTTATAAGTACTTTCTTCATTTAGCGCAGATCACCATTTAGATAATTTACAGTTAACAAATTATTATCAATTATTACATGGGATACTTTAAGTGAAATTGCGTTGTTTGTAGTAACTGTGTATAAAACAAAAATATTTTATTTTGGAGTGAATGTGTATAATATAATTTTACTTTTAATTCATTACCGGACTAAGGAGAACTTACCTAAATTGCCTTGCTATATTACTGCTTATAGGGATGTGGGTTTATATGCTATATTTGGGCCATAATATACTAACATTACCTTGCTAGCTCATTAGTAGATACTAAACCATCAGTGGCCCAATACATTGTTTACATTTTTTTGGGCACATTTTTCGGGCCATGAGTACATACTACAACATAACCGGCCCAATAGATTGGTAACCGGATTTAGTTCTTAAAACTGCCTTGACTAAAAATTACATATAAACAATCTAGATATAATAAGGTTAACTGCAAAACTATAGGGATGTTGTTAACACCGATGTTGCATCTTGCTTAATCTGCCATAAACCCTAACTCGATTCGTATTTCTGAGGCTGTGGGTAGCTTGAGTACCTGCCCCTTGTCGTCTTTGTCAAAGAAAACCTCCGCTTCATTTCTCTCGCAAATGTATGACAACGATGACGTGGATCTTACCATAGAGGAATCCTCTCTTTTGTGTGTCGGTGGAGCTTCATTGTATATCATCGGGTTTGATGTTGTTTCTTCAGAATTATCTTGTCGTATTTCTTGCATTGTGGTATCGCTGAAGAGATGGGAAGAACTGTCATGTACGCTTTGGTATCCATATCACGGATGCTTAAATGATCTTCAAAGCTTTGTGTTTGTGGTATTATCGTGAGTAGGTCGCTGCTATATTCACTAAGCACCTCCTCATATGCCTCTTCATATTTGGAGAGGTCATACTTATCCCAGTAACGATTGGATAGGCCTTCATCCCTCATAAGATACTAAAAGCATTGCAAAATGTCATATCTTGGACCCTTCCACTTATATGAACCCACACGCTACGATTTGCCTTCACATACTTGTATTTGTGGTATACTTCTTTCATAAACCCCGTCCATAAGTTGGTACATTCCAAGATCATTTCTATATATGCCAAGCGTCCCATACTCACTTCTCGTATTTGTGGATTCAATTAACTTTAGAGGACCACACCATATTCTTACAAACTCTGCTCCTCTAATCATCCATTGACGGAGGAATTCTCGGACTTCATGCTCTAGGAAAGCAGTTGCCTCAACCACAGTTGCCTCAACCGTTGTGTCTTCCATGGTACTTTCCTGAATGCTTGGTTTTGCTTTTAGGGTATCTCTGTTTTTTTGGATGTTAGATCTTATGTTGCAATGTTTTTATAAGGGTTTCTTTTTACATGACTTATTATCTTCCCGCCAGTTTGTATACTTTTTTTGACACGTAATTACTTCTTATATTGCAGTTTTATATAAATTTATACTGTGGATGCACTCATTTGAAAAGATTGAAGTAACTAATTCCTAATCTCTGTTACTTGGTAATACCCAAGTTTATATATATTTATTGTTAATGCAGCTACTTCAATGGTTGTTTGATGTTACCTTATAGTAATCACTCTTTGTTTAGTTATATATGTATTTATATTGTTCATGCACTCAGTTTGAAAGAGTCGAAATGACTAAATTCCTAACCCCTGTTAATTTGTAATACCCAAGTGTATATATATTTACTGCTAATGCAGCTACTTCAATTGTTGTATGATGGTACCTTATATTAATCACTATTTGCCTTATTACCTTCCCGCCAGTTTGTATACTTTTTTGACACGTAATTTACTTCTTATATTGCAGTTTTATATAAATTTATACTATGGAAGCACTCATTTGGAAAGATTGAAGTGACTAATTCGTAACCTCTGTTACTTGGTAATACCCAAGTTTATATATATATATATTTATTGTTAATGCAGCTACTTCATCTGTTGTTTGATGTTACCTTATAGTAATCACTCTTTGTTTAGTTATATATGTATTTATAATGTTCAGTCACTTAGTTTGAAATAGTTGAAATGACTAAATTCCTAACCCCTGTTACTTGGTAATATCCAAGTGTATATATATATTTACTGCTAATGCAGCTACTTCAATTGTTGTATGATGGTACAATTTTATTAATCACTTTTTGCTTAGTTATATATATTTATAATCTGAATGCACTCATTTGGAAAGAGCTAAAATGACTAAATTCCTAACCCCTCTTACTTGGTAACACCCAAGTGTATATATACATTGTTACTGTTAATTCATCTACTTCAACTGTTGTATGATTGTATCTTATAGTCAAAAATCTTTTTTTTTCTTTTTATGTGTCTCTTGGCTGTTTATTTTGTATTGACTAACTTCGTCCTTTTGTAATGTGTAGTCAAATAATCATTTATCTTTATGACATCTTGTGCGTTGACTGCATTTCATGTCTTGCTTCATGAATACTTTAATCAGAATAATATCTTCAATACTGTGGACACATATCATGTCTTTCTCACTGATATTATCTACATTTGATTGATGTCTTGCTTCACTTTCCCGATGGTACCCTCTGTTGTTCTTTAACTTTGATTTTGTATTATTGCACATTATAGATGATAGTATCTAGTGACCTCTTGATATATGTCCTTGCATTATTTATTACACACTAAAAGATATTCTTTAATGATGTGGTTGGTCTGTTGTTTTTTTGGAAAGTACGCACTTATTGTGATTAATGCATTAGAAAGTAGGTGTTGTGTTGTGCAGTCATGTGAAGATTGTTTTCATATTATTTTTCAATATACATACTTTGGAAGTATTCATAGCGACTGAGATGAGATGATATGTTGCTAATCCATGTGAGATATAATACAATTTATTATTTTGATACTCAGTTTCTATTATTGTTTTGTCTTCAACTTTTGCATTGCATTTATGTATATCACAGACGTTAATTTTTAATATGATAACTACAGATGTCTCTAAAAAAATTTCTCTTCAGTATAACTTGTGTGGTTTATGCGTATGATACATTGTAATATTTGTCTATGTTTCCATACATGTGAAAATTGTGTCTATGTATTTCTTACTAAAAAGTAACTTATCAATATACATGTCCACACAACCCTTATTGGGAATCGTACAATTTTAAAGTCAACAATTGCCGTATGGCCTTAAAAGAGTGATACAAATGAATGACTTATGTCAATATCAATGTTCATTCTATTAACATAAAATATCAATAGGTCTGAAAATCCCCTCCTCTTACTTTCCCTCCAATTTTATTGTCTCTATCCATTGTTTAAATTTTAGATTTTATCACGGAATTTAAATTTCATTTATGACATACTTTGGAGGTAACTTTAGAATGCATCAGCCAAATATTTCCTGCCGTCTAATATGCTACTATTCTCTATATAAGGCTTTCCTTCTTCCTCCTATCTTCAAGCTATTCGTGTATTTGTAGTTTATATGTCAGTTGAAACCAGTACCTTTGATTCCTACAAAACAATGTCTCGTATTTCCTTACTTAAAGACTTGCATGATGCAACTGATAGATGGGCTATAGTTGTTTAGGTGTTAAGGAAGTGGAATGTATTTCAAAAATCCTCTCCATCGATCTCTTTTGCATTTCTATTCTTCTTGTGGGTTCTGAGGTCTACAGCCATAAGCTACTTTTTATTACATTATACTTTTTCGGCACATCTTTTATTTTTCATGTAAAAAGTCTTCAACTTTTTCTTCCAATTTTTATTTTCAGGGCAACAAGATACAGGCTAGTGTGTTGAACAAAAGTTTGCAGAAGGACATATATTTTTTTTGCTAACTTTGTTGTCTCATGCAATGAAAATGTGTATAGGGCAGTAAATCATGCTTTCAAGTGAACTTTTACTCCTCAAACCCATGTTAAGCTGAGGCTTAATGGTTTTCTAGACTATACATATTCTTATTGGACACTCTCTCAGATGTTGCAAATTAATGAAGATAGTAAGGTGGATTATCTAATTAGTCTGTGTTGTTTAAGCATGATATTCTATTTATTATTTTGTAATTTGTAATATGCACTATTTCTCTGTATTAATTTATTGAATATTGCTATGTAATTTTATATTATTTCAGATGTTATTGTGTTGGTGAAGACGGTTGGTTCTTTGGAAGAGTATCGTAATGATTCTGAGACGAAATATAAGCTTAGGATGGTTTTGACAGATATGGAGTATGTGATACCATTGAACTACTATAATGGTTTTTCGTATATGGATGCAAATGTTTTACTTTAACCATTGTTGTTTTTTGTAGTGAGAATGAAGTTGAATGTGTGTTATTTGATGAATGTGCATCCGATGCTTACATGTGTCAGCTACAAAACATTGATTCTCCCATCGCTATTGTTATAAACCTAGAAAGGGTAGCATTTCTGGATGATGGTGCATAAATAATTTCATTTTTCTGTGAAATTAATTAGTACTGTTTGTCGTTATTATTCTGTAGGTGAGTGACGATTTTCTGTTTGGTGCCATTGTGCTTATCAGTTTTTCATCATTTTGCAGGGAAGCCGCAAGTATGCAATTCGTTTAATGCAACACGAGTTTCTTTTAATCCTGCTGTTAAGGAGGTTAAAGAGTCACTTAAGTGGTTAGTTTGATGTCTTATATGCATTCTTCTTCTGTCAAGTCCTATTATTATTTCTTTTATCAAGTTCACACAACAAAGATCTCAAACATATTAATTGTTATTAGTGCTACAAAGAGCAACAGCCCTATGTCGGTGACTTTCAGTGATCCGATCGATAGCCGCCTATCTCAATCTTTTGGAGTTACTTATATTGATAGCCAAAAGAGGATTTCAATATCTGAAATAGTTAACATATCTGTGGTATGTAATCATTCCTAAATCCTTCCTCTCATTTTTTATATATTGTGGTATATTTATTTTTATGTTTTGTTTTAGGGTGATCCCTTCATAATTCACTGTGAAGTATACAAGCTTGAAACAAGCCATGGATGGATTTATGACGATTGTTCAAAGTGCTTGACCAAACCTAGACTTGAGGGTTCTACAATGTTTTGTGGTAGTTGTAAGAAGAAACCAGATAACATTAAAGGAAAGTAAGGTTTTAACTTTTATGTAATTCTGTCATTTTCTTTTTATTGTCATACCTAATTATACTTTTCTATCTGTTTTGTTAGGCTTAAACTACATTATCTTATTAAAGATCATACAGGGACTGTATCTGTTATATTCTGGGATAAGTATGCAGTGCAGTTAATCAGTAAATTAGTTGAAGAAATGAGGCATAAATTACATGAGGTTGAAGCATGTTACTTAAATTAATTGTGGCCTTTTTATTTATTTTCATATGTTTCTTTTATGATGAATTTTTATATTGGTAGGAGGATCGTGCGTATGATTTTCCTGATGAACTTGATGCCTTGGTTGGAAAGAGGACGATTCTGAGGATGAAATTGAATGACTATAACAAGAAGTAACCTAATGCTAGCATTAGTGTTGGTCAGTATACTATTTGTGAGAATTTGTTGGACCAACTTAATTATGCATCTACTAAGGTGTGAAATGTTGATTTATGCAGTTGTATATGTTGTAGACTGTTACGTTGATTATGAAGTATTTATGACTCATTGTTATTATTCTTGGTCTCCCAGATGATGATGCCAAGTATATTATTGCTTTGAAGGAAGCTTCAATATGGGCTACTGAGAATACATTAAGGAAGCTCTTTGTGAGTATGCTTCTATGTTCCTTTCTTCAACAACCACATAATGTTTGGAACAAAAGCAAACACTTGATATCAGAAGATATGTTCCACATAGATTGATTAGACCCTGACTCATCAAGTATGTTCAACTCTATACTATACTTCTATTTCGTATTTGTTTTTTTTTACCTTACTTTTTTTTAATTGTCTAGATGCACCTTTTTTGTCAAATCTAATCTTTTACCATTTTCAGATCTTTCTATTTCCCAAGATGAAAAAAACAACGATGCCCTGATTCAAATTGAAATATTATTACAACAGAATGGCAGATGCCTTAAGGACTTTCCATTGATGCCTTTACCTGAGACTACTTCCTCTCTTGACATGTCAAACCATCTCATCCAACAGGAGTTAAATTATGATAGAGATGCACATCTTGTACAGGCAACAAACCTCATAAACTCTTTGAACATTGAGCAACGAACTATATTTGACAAGGTTATTTAGACATTATCAGAAGCTATGGATGGGTTTTTTTGTGTATGGCTATGGTGGCACTGGTAAAACATTTTTATAGAATGCACTAATATCATCTCTACGTGCTTCTGGTGACATTGTTCTTACTATTGTATCAAGTGGTATTGCTGCTACATTGTTGCCATATGGTAGAACTGCCCACTCTAGGTTTGCTATCCCAATTCAAATTTCTGAATCATCCGTTTGCTCTATAAGGCAAAATTCACCTTTGGGAAATTTGATTGTCTATACCAAATTAATTATATGGGATGAAACTCCGATGGTGCAGCGATTTTGTGTTGAGGCTTTTGATCGTTCACTTCGGGATATTATGCATTGTGATAAACCTTTTGGTGAGAAGTGCATTATAATGGGCGGTGACTTCGGTCAGATTCTTCCTGTCATTCCCAGAGGGTCTCGTGGTTCTATCATTGATGCTTGCATAAATTCATCTCACTTATGGGATCATTGCAAAATATTATGTTTGACAATGAACATGCGCTTGTCAACTTTCTCCTCCTCAACAGAAGATCCTAAATTACGATGGTTCTCTCAATGGTTACTAGACATTGGTGATGGAAAAATTGGCGAACAAATTGATGGAATATCTGAGATTGAAATCCCAAGAGAGTTATTAATATCCCATAGAGGTGATCCTATTAGTGCCATTGTCTACTCAACGTACCCTAATCTTTCGGATAATCTACAAAATAATGAGTACTTTAATGATCGTGCAATTTCAGCTCCAACACTTGATATGGTTAATCAGATCAATGACTACATGTGTTTACTTTTACCTGGTGACGGTCAAGAGTTCTCTAGCTGTGATAGTGTTTGTAAGTCATCTGATGATTTAGACAACATTGATGATCTATGCAACACTGAATTCCTTAACACAATTAATTGTTATGGTTTACCTCCTCACAAATTAGTTCTTAAAGTTTGTGCTCCTATTAGGCTGCTTAGAAACATTGATCAGGCTTCTGGTCTTTGTAATGGGACTAGACTTCGGTTAACTCATTGCGAAGACTGTTATTGGAGCTGTTACACTTAATGGATCTCATCCAAACGAGAAAGTTCTAATCCCAAGGATGGATATGAACCCTTCTGAAAATCGTTGGCCATTTAAGATGCAGCGAAGGCAATTACCAATATCCATTTCATTTGCAATGACTATAAACAAGAGCCAAGGACAATCTCTTAGACATGTCGATTTGTTTCTATCTAAGCCGGTATTCACACATGGTCAGCTATACGTTGCATTGTCAAGAGTCAAGAGTATAGATGGCTTGATGATTGTTCTATGCAGTGACGAAAATGCACCAACAAACAAAACCATGAATTTTGTCTATAAGGAAATATTAGGAATGTTACTATGTAGTTCATTTGCCACCAATGTTGACCATATGTGTATTATATTATTTTAGTTGTAACCCTAACAATGTTAATAATATTACCAAAAGTATCAAAGTATCTTATATGTAATTGTATTATATGATAGTTTATAAATAAAGCAATTCAGTTCATTTGCTTTGCGCTGGCGCTTTGGTAGGTTTCAAATTGGTGATTCAGAAAGCACCTTTGAACATTTCCTTGAGGGATGCACGTATCGTTAGTTCCTGCAATGGCCTTATTTGTTTTGATCTCGATATCTTTAACAAGTCTCCTCCTTCGTTTTTTGTTGTGGAATCCTGCTACGTCAGCTGTCAGACATGTTCCTATAACCGGATAGGATATGGATTTGGGTTCAGTGAAGTTGTTAATGGAGCCATATTTTGGTTTGGAGTAAAGCAAGATTCAGAGGAGGAGGGTGAAAACAGTAATGAGGTTGGGGAGGATGAAGATTATACGGATGAGAGTGACACTAAGGTTCAAGTGATAGTTTCATTTGACATCACAAAGGAAGTGTTTACTGTGATACCGAGGCCCCATTTAGGCTATAATGCAGAGGAAAATCTTACTATGTATGGGAACAAACTTGCCATAATTTGTTTAGCGTGGGACGATGATGATGAAATACCTGGTTGGATTGATTTGTGGGTGTTAGATGAGGGTACAGATGCATCTGGGAAGACAGGGGGATGGACTAAAAGATATAGTAGCAGCCCCCTTTTGTGCACATTAGATTCAATGGCTATCTGGGACAATGAAATTTTCTGCAGACGTGATTCTAAAGAGGATAATGAACAAGGAAGAAATGTTCTATGCGTGATGAATGCTGCTACTAATGAAGAGGTTGTCTATTCCCTTTTGTGGCTCAATTCATAGTATTTACAATTATGTGGAAAGCCTTGTATCAGTTGGTAACAGCAAATCTTGATCCTAAATTCAAATTATAATATTTCAGACTTACATTGTTGAAGTACTTTTGGTGTAATGGAATCTCTAATATCTTAGTTCATTCTATATTTATGTTAGTTAATATTATTTAAAGTTGTCTAGAGTGATGAATTCTATAATTATATTATTTGATGTTATTTAGAATATTTAAGAGCATATGGGCCTATTATTTGGCACTTTTTGTGCTTTAATATACCTAATCGTCTGGTTTTTTTCTGGTGAAAAAGATGCCTATGGTGTATTATATGGTATAAGATTGAGGCCATAAAAGTAATGAATGCTTTCTCCCCTCTCTCGTTTCCTTAAATGCAAACCTCCCTCTTTGCAATTTTCTTTGTTTACTCTGCTCCTTCCATATTCTTCTTCTGTAGCCATAAGTGAAGGGGTTATCCACTTATGGTTTTGAGGTTTCTTGATTGTTGACGTTTCTTCAAATATCCACAATTGATGTGAATCAGCTAGTTCCTCTGTTTGTTTTCCCTGCATTCTATGTTTTTGCTTTCTATTTTGGACGAATGAATGCATTTTCCTTTTTGTCCTGGTTGAGTTCAGGCATTACCTACTGATTTTATAAACATCTACATCATTAGAGGTGGAACTATCCATTGGAAGAGGACATTGTTAGCTTTCTTGATAAGGCCCAACATTTTAGTCAAAAAATATAGGAAAAAGGGGATAAAAAGAGGTGATGCTAATGGTTCAGGGGATTATTCTCAGGTTCTTGACCTCCGGAAGGGAAAAGAGGGGATATGAGTAAGGAGTATCACTGCTGTTAGGCTTGTGTTTAGTCATTTCTAACTTTTGGCTCTTTGAATATGCACTTGGTTCATAGAATGAGGGGGAGAAGGATTTTGGAAGGGGTTCTGGCACTTTGGGGAGTGGAGATGGCTAATCCTCTCCTCAAAAGATTGGGCGAATCTGTTTAGAGTATTTGTTGTTTGTGGACGTTGTGCCTGTGTATTTTGCTCAAGTCATCTTGCGGATGTGATTGGAAATTTTTGAAAATTTAGTCATTTGTGTGGCATTTTCATGCTATATCATTGTTTAATTGAAACTGCTTTAGTCTGTTGTTTAAGGAGTTTCTTAAAACATTTCTACCATACCAAATTGTTTAGTTTTCTCTTTATTTTACAATTGCTTTGTGTACGGAACTTGCCTATGTAACGCAAAACACTTTTGGTGTTATATCATTTTGTATTTGTTTTATATCTTTCGAGAGAGGAGGAAAAAGCTGAGGCAAATTTGAGTTTGTTGTCATGATTTCATTTGTAGTGGGGAAATGAATTGAATTGAATTGAATTGATTTGAGTAAGTAGTTTGTGTGTACTATTTGGATCATTGGTGAATGGTGAATTACAATCAATATTATTCAGTTGATAAAGCATGATGCGTTTAATTTTATTTTTACTTGTCATGCCATTACTCATTAGTAGGTAACTCAAATCAGAACAAAGTTATAGCGTGTCTTACTAAAAAAGTATTGATTCATAACGGTTCAAATTAGGCTTATGTTGAATGAGAAATACTTCTATTTTATTGAAATTACACTACTATTATTCTTTGGTGAGGCTCTTTTTGTGTGGTAGAAATTAGAAAAGCAAAATGATGATGGCCCTCCTTTATAAGTCATCTCTAATCTTATCCTAATTAAGTCTAAATTCAAATCCCTAAATATGTAATCTAAACTCAATTCTAATATCTTATAATATCAAAAACGCAATTCTAATATCTTATAATATCTAACTCTAATAAAATAAATGATTAATCTAACTCTGAATAAATAATAATAAATAATAGGGAAAATGACAATGAGGTCCCACATAAGGCATTTAATCACAACCAGGTCCCAAACAATCATCAAATTATATTGAAGTCCCAAGGGACCTAGGTGTAATTAAATTAAGTTGTCAATACCAGCCCATTGAATTGTTACTATGCCCAAAATAGTTGTCAATTCAATGTTGTCAATACCAGCCGTGTGAGTTGTTAATGCACACAAAAAGAGTTGTCAATCGCAGCTCAATGAGTTGTCAATTCAATAGTTGTCAATACCAGCTATTTTGTGTGCACTGAAAACTCACACGGCTGGTATTGACAACTCCCATTTAATTACACTGAGGTCCCTTGGGACTTCAATGTAATTTGATGATTGTTTGGGACCTGGTTGTGATTAAATGCCTTATGTGGGACTTCATTGTGATTTTCCCTAAATAATATCCTAGTCCTCATATGAGAAATAATTAAATCAAATCCAACAACTTAAGGCCCCTAACTAATTATTTTCAAATTATATATCACATTTTTAAAGGTTTACATGGTATTCTTCAAAAACAAATTATACTATATGGGGGTGTTTATGGGATGGGACTGTCGGGATAGGTTCGTTGTCCCATGTCTCGTCTTATTACTGGTTTTATCTCATTCAATTGCAATCAGGATGACAAAAGTGAGTGACGTCCCATTTATTTTCTTTAAAAGACATGACCCACCTAATAAGTTTCTTTTTTTTCCCTCCTTTCCTACGCTTTTTTTTATATATATAAAAAATAAAATGTATAATTATGTGTCGGAACTTGGAAGTTAGACATTAGTGCTTAGATTGTTGGCTTTCCTTTATTTCTAATATATTCTATCAACGATGTAAAATAATATTTTTATACAACTAATATATATATTTAAAGTATATTTGTTTTACTTTAATAAAAAAACTTAAATATTCTGGTAAAAAAATAAAAATATATAAGCTATATTGAGATGTTAGATATTTTTAATATTGTGTATTAAATATAAAAGCGAATGATAATATATGTTTGTATAAATAATGTCTATATGAAAGATATTAGTTATATATTTAAACAAAAATTAATATTTTTTTAAAAAAAATATTTTGGACGGAACATAGTTTATCCCATACCGTCCCAAAAATGATTTTTTTTTCCCATGCCACTTTTCTCCGGTCCTAAATTGATAGGGATCGAAAGGGCTGAATGGGGTTACGGGATGAAAGTAAACACCCCTAATCTTATATAAGATTACTAAATTAGACATTTTCAAATACAAATCATCGCACATGTGTGTATTAGTTGCAAAATGATAATTCGAGACTTAAGTTGTCTTTCAGAACTTAACCCCTTACAAAATTCATAAAAAAAATTGTTTTTATTACAAGATTTATATTTAAAATGTAGAAATTTAAAAGACATGGTCATTTTTTTACGAAAATTGTACAAAAGACATGGTCATTTAATAATGATATGTGCTGAAAATTGATATGATATGACAAGATTTATTATAATTGTTGTGGGCTTTAACACACTAACGTAATTTTTTTTTTGTTAAACAAAACCCGGTAATTTGGCATCTATTGGCAACTGACTGATTCAGACTCGAATAATAGGAATGCTGCCTACATAAACAGGGTTGTCCTATCTCAACGAAAGTGCTTCCCAAGATTCAAATGCACATTATCATCCTTACCTAAGGGAGCCCACTTATCAGCTCAACCACCTATTCATTGGTAACCATGGTAATTAAACCTGGACCGGCAACTAGCCTGATCGAGGTAGAGGGTCAGTTCATAACCAACTCGTGAATCAACCCGGTGAAGAATAAAAAATTAACTAAAAAAATATCCAAGTAACAATAATTTCCAAAAATCAAAACAATAACTTTATTTACTATCTTGAATCATTAACAAAAAAAATATCCAAGTATCAACATTGTTTACAAATTCTTTGACAAAATGACATTATCATATTATATCATACTACCATCCAATGACACAAAATGGTTAGCAACAATTAGTACCCAGTACTAACTATTCATTAATCATTATATCAAAATAGGGATACGATAATAAAATATTTTCACCTTTAATCCTATCATCACTACACTAACGAAGAACATGGAGAAGGCAAGGGAACCGACAACCATGCCGGCGACCATGAACATCGGTGGCGGACACGAAGAACACAAAAGGTTTTATTTTTCTAGAGAGATTATGAACAAGGTGAGGGAAAAGAATTGACAAGAATGAGAAAAGGGAATAGAATAATGAAATTAACATTAAAAAAAGAGTAAACGACTGCATTTAGCCTTTTTTAAGGAGGGGAAATCGGATCGGGTTGACCCACATGGACCACCGGGTCGCTTAGGTTTTGACCAAATCAGAACGGGTTTCCTGGGTTTTGGCCGGGTCATCTCACCCCCGGGTTAGCAACCAACTAGGCCCAGTTTGGCACCAGAGTTGGCGGGTTCTGGTTCGGGTCGGCCGGGGGCCGTCTTTGATTACTATGTTGGTAACACACTTCGTAATTATTGTATGCAAGTAAATGCCAGCCCAAATTCCTGAATCTTATCACAAGTAAACTCTCTTCTATCTTGTCTACCTACATTTTCATCAATGGCAAAGAAATCACTAGCTCCCCAACTTCATCTCTACTGAATCCTTTTGAAACTTAAAAAATCCTCACAATTGAACAACATCAACATCTTTAGAGAAAACCCGATTTCAAAATAAGAAATGCGCTCAACTCTCTAAACTTCAAAGGCCAAATCTCAACAATTATAAACATTATTTTGGTCAATCCCATTTTTCTTTGGGGCTCATCAAGCTCAAGATGTTGGTGCTATATGTCAATTTAATGTTGCTAAAATCAATGAGCTATGCTCAATCTACAAAAGCATTTGCTTCCAAAGGAGTATGTGTTTATTTCTTCAATATTATTCATCATAATTTTCATCTAATCTCCATATCATACATGAGTTCTTGTGCTAATTACCTGCTCTCTTTTTTTCAAAAAAAAAAAATTATTTGGCCTCAATCTTAAGTTGAAAATTTTTCATTGATAAATCTAATCAATGATTTGTTGCCACAACCTTCAGTATTTAGAGTTATGTTAAGAAAATGAATATGGTACAAGTCACCCTGAATTGAAAGAGATGATAATGGACGTTGCACAAGTTATATTTAATGCCACGTCATAATCCAAGCCAGAATAAATATGAATAATTTTTTTTAAGTTTTCCTCTATGAGCGATTTTACCTCAAAAGTTTAAAGTCTAGAGCAATGTCGCCCCCAAATTAATAGCTTAAATAGTAAATAGTTAGTTGACCAATTGCGATGGGATGGCCTCACATGGTTACACTTGGCAAAGTTAAAAACAAAAAATTTTCCTTGATACTACATATTTTCAATATCAATTCTTTGGATTTTTTACTATGATACTATAAACAATAAATGATTTAACATAATTAATATAATTTAAAAATATTTACTCACATACTATAGTGAAACACATTCTCAGTCAGATTAACTTCATAATTTATATAGAAGTTGATCGCAGGTAAAACAACTTTAGGTAATGTCACGTCAAAAAGTGTAGTTGTTCATAGTGTGAACTTTGGTTTTGTCTTATAATGACATATGTTTGAATGTAAGATAAAAACTAAAAAGAGAAGTTGTTCATGATGTGAACGACTTTCATTTTGTCTTTTAGTGCAACTTCCTCTCCAATGCACTACAAAAAAACCAGTAATTAGCGACGGAACAATTTCCGTCGGTAATTTCCGACGGATTTCCGGCGGAAATTCCGTCGGAAAATTTACTGGCGGAATTACCGACGGAAATTTTTCCGTCGGTAATTTCCGACGGATTACCGACGGAATTTCCGTCGGTAATTTTAATTAATTATATTATTTAATTTATAAATTATTATTTTAATTTAAATTAAATATTAAAATATTATTACCGACGGAAATTTCCGGCTGTAATTTAATTAATTATTTTATTTTATTTATAAATTATTATTTTAATAATAATTAAATATTAAAATATTATTACCGACAGAATATTTTTCGTCGGTAATATTAATTATTTATTATTTTATAAATAAATTATTATTTTAATTTATAAATAATATGTAAAAATAAAATATTATATTAATTTATTTTAAAAAATATTATATAAATAAATAAAACTTATTTAATAAAAATTAATATATACACGTGATGTAAATTTATTACAAATTTAATTTTAATTTTTTATTAAATAATATTTTATTTTTAATAAATAATTATTAGTAATAAAAACGAAAATAATTATAATTTAATAATATATATAATAAAATAATTATTTAAATATGTCATAAAATAAAATGAAAAATAATTATAATATAATAATATAAAATGAAAATACTAAATATAATGGATTGTATATGAATATAAAAATTATTTATAAAAAATAATAGAATTATTAATATGTAAATTATATATTAATAATTATAAAATATTTCATAATATATTAAGATTAAATATAATTATAATAATGGGAGTTTAAATATTATAAATATAATAATTTGCAAATAATTTGACAAGGTGTTCGTAGCTCAACTGGTTAAGGCATCAGATATGCCCCAACAGGTTGGGGGTTCAAATCTCTCTGAAGACAAAATTGAAGGCAATTTGTGGAAGCGACACGTGGCGGTATGAGAGAGCGACACGTGGTTGGATGTGAGAAGGGACACGTGGCAGCACGAGAGTGCGACACGTGGCAACTCAAATTTTTAAAAAAATTAAAAAAATTATCGACGGAAATTCCGTCAGAAATTTCCATCGGTAATAATATTTTAATATTTAATTTGAATTAAAATAATAATTTATAAATAAAATAATATTATTAAAATTTCCGCCGGTAATTACCGACGGAAAAAAAAAATTCCGTCGGTAAATAGATTTGCGACGGTGGAATTTCCGACGGAAAAAATTCCGTCGGAAATTCCACCGGAAAAATTTTTCCGACGAAAATCCGGCGGAAAAGTCGATTTTCCGACGGAATTCCGTCGGTAAATTCCGTCAGAAAATCGCTGTTTTTTTGTAGTGATGAGTTAACTAAAAAAAAGATAGTTAAATGAGCATAGTTTTGTATGCAAACCCTGTGTTTCTTAAACGGAAAAAATGCAAAAAGCCTCAGTATGGGAAGGATAGAAACATAATGCATCGAATTTACATAATCCCTATGAGGTGTTATGGACCAAGTACGCTACTTTTTTCGTTACCACCAATTCATAACGAAAATATGAGAGAGCAAGAGGCTCAAAATTTAAATCAGTATCACTACATGCTAACTTCATTGTCTTCATCAACTTTTATCTATCCAAATCCTACTCAAGACGAGCTTTAATTCATGTCATCCCCATTATCAACATACCATTTTGACTCACTAAATCCTAATCATTTCTAGTTGATCATGTCGTTTCTTGATGATCCTTCAATATTTTAGTTGATTCATTGTGGTTTGATTTAAATACTGCAACCACATAGATAAATAAGACAATTGAATCTTATGAAGAATCTTACTCCAACCACACAAATAAATAAGACAATTGAATTTTATGAAAAATCTAACATATGACAATGATCACAGCATATTAGAAGAAGCATAAAATATGGTATTGACGGTAACTATTTGTCATTATTGTACCATAAGCACCCGAATACTCGAACATGAACCGGGTTCACGAATGGTAACTGGGTGCACGAACATTATCCAAAAATATTTTCAGAGCAAATAATCAAAAAATTCTCAAGGCTCACGTATTATCTAGACTATAAGAGTCTAGAAGGGGTTTGCACATCAAATCACTAGAAAGAAAGCAGGGAGAAAGAGAAGCCAAAGAGAGACTTTGGCTAGGAAGAGAAAACACCTTGAGAGGTACCTCATATTTATAGTGTTGAGGACGAACACTAGAAAGGAGAAATACCAACATTATAATTGCCTCTCATAAATGTCGTCAGTTAGTTATTATGACATATTCTCTCATCCCCTTGAAAGGAAATAATTTGTCTTCAACCAGTAATAAATGTTGATTGAATCAACAGCCAATTTCTTTCAGATCTCTCCTCATCCGTCAGATCCTCTTTTGAACAATTCGGCCCATCAAGGCGAACCTAGACATACATTCCAATAGTCACGCAAATCAATTTTTATTTTTTCATTCTTTTAAACTTAATATTTATTTATTATTGACTTTTTGAAATTCGTTGCATTTAACTGGGATTTACAAATTACGAATGTCTTTTAATGGTATTTTCCAAGAAAAAATACTTTATTTTAAAGATAAAATTTTTGAATTCTTTAAATCGATCACAACTCTCAAGTAGGGATGTTCAAGGGATGAGATGCCCCATCCCATCCCGTCTCATCCCAAAGAAAGGTTGTCAGGATAGGATTTTTGTCCCATCCCTTCCCAAACTTGTTTAGTCTCAAACAGGACAGGACGGGACCTTCTCAAACTATTTTTTTTTTACTTTTTCATGATTTTTTGTTGCTATTGTTGACAAAAATAATAAATTAATAGCAAGTAGTTGCATCAAGCTCAAAACAAAACATTGATGTGATGAGAGTGTATGGTATTTCATGTTTAGGAGAATATTTTGTCTATGAGAATTTATACAAACAAGACCTAATACTTCGTGCGTTGTACAGTTTGTATTATTTATTCTAAATTATTCTATCTTACCCTTTTTCTTGGTGTGCTTTATGGTTTAAAGAAATCAATAATAACTTATTTTTGTTCAATGAAGATATTTGAATCATAAAGAATATTTGTTGAATTAAACAATAGTTATTTCCTACCAAAAAAATTATTTAATTATAATTACTTGTGTTATTAAGTTAGATTTGAACTAAAAAAAATAAAATTTTAGAGTTTTTTAAATCTCAAGATGAAATATATGTTGCAACAACTATATATTTAGAATATATTTCATTTATTGGATACACTTTAAAAATTTATACCATATATAAGATATGGAGGAAAATATGCGTGCATTTCATGAATATATAATATATAAATTATTTGAAAGTTACTTTACTATATATGGGATTTTGTCGGTTGATATAACTTTTCTTATTTTAGATCACTTTACAACATCCTTTAACCCCCGCCTTCTTAGCAAGACCTTTAATAAAAAAAAGTCTTATACTAATTATAGTATTAATTAATGGAGATATCTTTTCATTTTTCTATATAATTCATTGAATAATTCTACAAATTGATTGATGATGCGTCCACATCTAAAATCCAACAAATTAAATTCAACTCATTGGAATTTGAGATCAATGTTAAATGATGATGGGAAATAAAATTTGGTTAAGATAATTATTTCCTTTGAATTGTTCCATAATGCAATTCGTGACCTCTTCATTTTTCAAGATAAATTTTTGTGGCAATAATGACAATATGCTTGAGAAATTAGTATACCTAATTGAGACAAAGGACAAAAAGTGATGTTGTCATCAGGGGAGTAAAAGTGATTCTATCTTTTTTAGCAAGAGAAAATATTATGGTGTACTCTTTTCCCTTAACAAAGGTTTTGTCCTACTAGGTTTTCTTGGTAAATTTTTTAATGAGGCAGCTTTGATAAGGATTTTGTACTATTTTTCCTTCACTAGGTTTTTATCCCATTGGTTTTTCTGGTAAGATTTTAATGAGGCACAATATTTGTTTTTGCACATCAAAGCGGGAGTGTTATGAGTATTGTTGTTACATGAGTGGATACCTATAACTTCAAACTATTAAAATTCTTTTTCTTATAGCCTCCCAATGAATGGCTTGTATGAGTTTCTTATAATTATTACTATTATGCCCTTTTATACTCCTTTATAACCATAGCTATAAAATTTAACATGTGGAGGCTTATAAATAGGGGGCCAACAATAAAGCATTTATATAGAAAATTATAAGTGAATGAGAAATGCTCAATTTCTACCTCTTCTAATAACTTATCTTGTTATCTTATATTATCTCTTTTTTTTTCTTTATTCTTAATTTGTAAGAAAAGAACAGTTAGATTAAATCGATTAGATACTCATCCCAATCCCCATTATTTAGTGGTCCAACTTTTTTGATTAAATTGTTAATATATCCATTCATTTTTTACTCCATGGCTAAAAAAAACATAATCTGATCTGAACTTTGTTAATATCTCCAAATATTTATATTAGTTCTCAAATAAAGTCCGCAATCCTGCATTTTATTTTTTTATTCCAAAAAAATAATATGACTTTCGTTAATATCTCCAATTCAGCAATTCTCCATAAAATAAAATAAAAAACCCATCACTATCATTATTTATTATATATTCAAAATTTTGTTAATAACTTCATAAAATTCAGAAGATAACAATAATCTTCGTTATAACTATTTATTATTTCTTAAATAAATAGCCTTGAATGGTGCAATCATCAAGATATTGATAGTTGGCAAAAAAGAAATTATGAAGATATTGATATTTAATAATTCAATTCAATAAATAGATTAATTCATTCATTAAATACATTAATATCCTGTGTTTGTGGAGTTTCATAAATTAAATTAATAATAATTCAAATAAAAAATGTTACATTAAATCAATAGAGATCTCAGATCCATATTCCATTATTTTGTTCTATTTTTTGGTTTTATTTGTTGATATATCCTTTAACTTTTCACTCCACTGCACAAAAAATATAATATGAATTTGTTAACATCTCCGTATATCCCTACTGTTTGTAAAACAAAATTGGTAAACATGAACTTGTCTTTTATTCCCATAAAAACATAATATGAATTTTGTTCATATCTCCATAAAATTAAGGAGTTATTCACAATCTATATTGCCACTATCTTTTATTCCATCCATCCGCAATTATAAGTTGGCTTTTTTCATTTTTTGTTTCCTTTCATTTTTTTCCTTCTCCTGATATGAAATTCCCTATCTTCACCAAACCGTAGCAGGCATGCATGCATCATGAAGTTTCAAAGAGAAAAGACAAGACACCCTAAAGTCTTCATTCAAGAGGATTTAAATTAAGAATAAATAGAGATAATAATGATTACCAAAACCTTTTGTATGACTGACTAATTTTGGAATCCATAATTCATGATAACTCCTTGGAGCACATCTTTACAATCCAGGATCATGACTTCCAATTTTAGCATCACCTTATGATTTTATCTCTTTTTTTTTATCCACCATCCATCTAGTGATATGATCGATGGATGGAAAAACAATAATGACTTGTTTAGGAAGAGAACCGGTGATGTGAGAGTGAAGACAAAGTTAAAACTGAAATGGGTAGGAACCAAAATTAATGGCGCGATTATGGCTTATTTCATTAGGCATTAATTACATGGGAAATTCAAATAGAGTTATTTTGGTGTGATAACTGTGAAGATGAAGTTGAAATTGAAATGGGAAGGAACCAAAATTAATGGCCTGATTATGGCTTATTACATTAGGCATTGATTACAGGGGTAATTCAAATGGAGTTAATTTGATGTGATCACGGCATCAAATATTTGATAATGTATAAGCACAAAATCAGGGAATGATTAATGGAATCAAGGGATCATTAACTGCACTATTACAAGATTTAGAGAAATATATTGATGATGATTGATGATTGATTGATAATAATAGTGTATTGGTAGATTTTATAAAATAAAGTATATAAAGAGTTCTCTATAAAAATTTGAATAAGAGGGCAATTACAGATTACATTTCGGTGCAAAAAGAAATGCAAGTGATAAATAACAGAGCGTAAAGAAGTAAAAGAAATATAACGAAACCCAAAAAAATTAAACCAATATAATTAATAAATTTAAAAAATGGACATAAATAGAACACCCAATACTCTCTACTCAAACATCCGGCAGCGTCAAGCAGAGGGAATGGGGAGCGACATGCTATATTTTCCTCCAGAAATCATCACAAACATTCTCAAACGCCTTCCAGTAAAATCGCTAATCCGATTTCAATGTGTTTGCAAAGATTGGAAAAATCTGGTAAAAACTCAATCTTTCATAGCCAACCATCTTCAACATCAAAACCCTTGTCTTCTTTTTAAGTTCTACTATGACCCTTGGCGTCGTTGCTTGCATTTGTTGGATGGCGGCTTGCAAGTCCGTCACATTCAATTTATCGATTCCTTGATTCGTGCGATTATCGTCGGTTCCTGCAATGGCCTGCTTTGTCTTCAAATCGGTCTGTATAACGAGTCCCCTCCTTTGCTTTCGTTGTGGAATCCTGCGACTACAGAAGTCAGACATCTTCCTAAAACAAGAACTGATTCGCTCTTCTTTGATCATTGCGTGGCAGGATTTGGGTTCAGTGAAGTTGTTAATGATTACAAGATAGTAAAATCTTATGTTGATTTTTATGACAATAATCGGGTGGTGGAAGTCTTTTCGTTAAGCAGAGGGACATGGAAGGCTATAGATTTTGGAAACTTAAAGCATGTGCACCTTAATTCTGAAAGTGTCACGGTTAATGGAGCCATATTTTGGTTTGGGGTAAAGCTATGTGGGGCGGAGGTGGGTGAAGACAACATTGAGGTCGAGGAGGGTGAAGATGAGTTTCAGGTGATAGTTTCATTTGACATTGTAAAGGAAGTGTTTACTGTGATACCGAGGCCGGATTTAGACTATATTGCAGATGAGAAGCTTGCTGTTTATGAGAACAAGCTTGCTCTACTTTGTAAGATTTGGGAAAACAATGATGAAACATCTTCTTGGATTGATTTGTGGGTGTTAGATGGGGGTGCAGGTCCATCTGGGAAGAAATGGAGCTGGACTAAAAGATATAGTAGCAGTCCCTTTCCTTGCACAATGAATTTAATGGCTATCTGGGACAACAAAATTGTCTGCACTCCTAATTATAAAGAAGATATTGAAAAAGGAAGAAATGTTCTATGTCTGATGAATCCCTCTACTAATGAAGTAAAGAGGTTTGCCATTCCCTATTGTAGCCCTTCTCATGATATTTACAATTACGTGGAAAGCCTTGTATCAATTGGCAACAACTAATGTTGATTCGAAATTTCAAACTATTATATTGCAGATTTGCATTGTTCAAGTACTTTTGGTGTAATGGAATCTCTAACAGTTTAGTTCATTCCGTATACATATTAACTGATGTTATTGCGAGTTATCTAGGAATGATGACTTCTATATTTATATTATTTGATGTTATTTAGTGGATTTAAGAGCATATGAGCCTATTATCTGGCATTTCTTGTTCTTTAATATGCCTAATGGTCTGGTCTTTTTGTTGAAAAATATATCAGTGGTTGATTATAAGTATGAGATTGAGAGGCCATAAAAGTAATGAATGCTTTTCTCCCTCTCTCGTTGCTTTAAATTGAAACCTTTTTCTTTGCAACTTTTTTTTTTTGTTTACTCTGCTCCTTCCATATTCATCTTCTGCAGCCATAAGTGAAAGGGTTATCCAGTTATGGTTTTTGGGTTTCTTGCTTGATGATATTACTTGAAATATACATAATTGATGTGAGTCAGCTAGTTCTTCTGTTTCTTTACCCTGCATTAAATGTATTTGGTTTCTTCTATTTTGGACCAATGAATGCATTTTCCTTTTTGTTCTGGTCGAATTCAGTTTCCTCCTCTTACATTAGCTTCTGATATTCTAAACATATACTTCATTAGAAGTGAAAATTTCCATTGGAAGAGGACATTGTTAGCTTTATTGATAAGACCCAACATCCTACTTCCTCTCTATGATATTGAGAGGGACATAAGGCAGTGTCAAAAATACATAGAAAAAGGGGTTAAAGGAGGTGATGTTAATGGTTCAGATAATTATTTTCAGGTTCTTGACTGGAAAGGCAAAGAAGGGCATATGAGTAGAGTATAGCTACAGCTAGGGTTGTGTTTAGTCATTTTTAACTTTTGGCTCTTTAAATATGCAGCTGGTTCACGGAGAGAAGGGTAGAAGAATTTTGGAATTGTTTTGGTCTTTTAGGAAGTGAAGAGAGCCAATCCTCTCCTCAAAAAATTGTCAAATCTAGGTAGAGTGTATGTATGTAGCGTATGATGGTTGTGCCTTGTGTATATTGTTTAAGTCATGTGCTGTAAACATGTAATCTTTACTCCTTCTGTATCAGTCCGTTTGTGAAATGGAGTAGTGTGTTTCATTCTGTAGATGTATTTCATTGTATTAGTATCATCAATCTTTCGTTATTTCCACTCACTTGTTGTCATTTCTGTTTTTACTGTTTATTGTCGTCTTGTTTAGGGGAGGGCTGTACCATTTATTTGTTTAGATTTCTTTAAGATATCACAATTTCCTTTGAAGTTTGTTGTGTTTGCTCGACCACACAGCTAAACTTGCGGATGTGATTGGAAATATTTGAAAATTTAGTCATTTGTTTGGGGCATTTCCATGCTATATCATTGATTAATTGAAACTACTTTAGTCTTCTGTGTAAGTAGTCTTTTAAAACCTTTGTACCTTATCAAATTGTTTAGTTTTCTTTATATATTATAATTGCTTGTGAACGGAACTTGTTTATGTAATACAAAACAACAAACTTCAAGAGCTTACGATCTTCACTAAGTTGGATTGTGCATTCCTTCTTTTTCACATCTAGCATTCCACTGAAATTTATAGTTACGATGAAACAGATTGTCCAACTCACAAGGATATCATTCTCATCAAGAGACACTATCACAGAGGATATTCTTGCTTTCTTACAATAGTTTTCTCATACTGATGTTATAGTTCTTAACTCTTTTCCTTCATCCTTTCTTGGTTTATTTCCTTGTTGTCCTTTAATGATTAAGACTTTGTAATATATATGATCTTGTTAATATAATTTTCCTTTTTATCAAAAAAAAAGAAAAAAGAAGAAATAAACAAAAGTCTCCCGATTAAACTGTAGCTTTAGAAATTAAACTTTTTTTTAATCCTATAATTTTGACTATGTAATAAGTTAGTCTGCAAATTTTAATTAGGTGTAGCTCAATACATATGTTTTGACCCATTTAAAATTTGTCTTATATTTTACTAGATATATTATTTTTAATTTAAAATATAACAACAATTATTTTGAATGGTCAAATTATAATAGGCACTAAGTAACAATTGATTGAATATATAAGAACAAAAATGTCAAGGTTACAGTATATTTTTATTAGGTATTATTAGAGTCTGTTCTGCACAAGGGATCTGGAGGTGAGGGGAGGGGAAATTTTTATGAGTTGAATTTTTAGAAATTAATGAAGTGAGGTTATGATATTTTAAAAAATATAAGATGTAAACTAAAAAAGTAAAAAATATTAATTAAAGACTTTTAACTCGTTTCTCTAATTTTTGCAAATTCAAGCAAAAAAATTTCTCCCACCTACCTTCTCTCCCCCTTCCCCCTCAGATCAAACAAGCTCTTGTATCAAAAGTACACTTTTAATCAAAGTGATCAAACTAGGACCGGAGATCAGACCGGTGGAGACAGTGGGTCAAGAGTTAGTGGGTCAGACATGAATCAATTCGGGAGTCAGGCCGGTAATAATTAAAATAATACAATTTAATTATAATGGATGATAATATTTATATTTAATTATAAAAAACAACTCAGTTACAATACAGATTCTTTCCTATTATTTATATAGCTATATTTATATTCTTTCATGATTTTATATTATTTCCTTCACTTTTTTTTATCTTTTTTTTTAGTTTACACTTGGCAGATACAAATTATTTCTCATTTTTATTTGTATTTTCTCTCTTCCTTTGGATCTTCTCTCTCCCACGTGATATGTTCCTCTCTTTTCTCTCCAGTCACATTCAACTCTTAACAAACTCAATTATCTGACACATCACGGGTCTGCACTCTTTCTTTTTCTTCATTTCTTCAAGGCTTCAAGCCTTCATCCATCAGGTAAGTTTCCTCCTTTTGTCGAGCAAAGAACATTTGGCTTCTCCGGTGACCGACGAGATGATAAAGAATAGCAGTGTTCAAGGATCTACACATCACAAATCTCAGCACGTGTGTTTCTTTATCGCCATCTCAGATTTCAACGTCTATTCAAGCGATCTACTCTTCTTCTTATCTTATTCATCTCTTTTTCTTATCTTCTGTTCATGTTGTAACGTCTGGAATTTTTCTACTATACTATAACATTTTAATTGAATTATAACCACTTCTTAATGTTAGAAGCCCAAAAATACGTAAAAATTTAAAACTTTTTCTTTAAAACATTTATCCAACTTCCTTTCAGTTGGAATGGGCTTTTCAGACAAATTGGAACCACTTAAAACTTTTTGTAAAAGAAAGTGGTTAATAAAACAATTAAAAGTACATTAACCATCTTTGGGTGTCCATTCTTAATTTATATTGCTTAGGAAATTTAAATCCCTTTATGAATTTATACAATCCTATTTTCTATGCTTGCTACTATTAATTTAAGAATTTAATTTTACAATATATACAAATAACCCTATTAAAATATTTACTGCCTCTTGCTTTCCAAATTAAAATCCTAATTTCTTCGTCTACTCTTCTTCCTCAGCTAGCTTCTTTCAACCTGCTAAAATGAAAAATGTTTGGGGAAGGGGGTGAGATTGGAAATCCCAATAGCAGTTTCTTTCATTAATTTATATTATCATGCTAGCATTGACATGTATTTATTTCATAAACCCGAACAAATATCACAATTACACATACTTCCTGCGCTCAATGCTCTACCAGCCACTATTAACAATATATTCGTTAATTAATGGAGGCCTCACCTGCAGGATTTCTCGTTATAACATTTAAAGTTATAACTAACTGATCTGGCAAAGGGGGAGCGACCCACCTAAGCCTGGAGTACTCCATAAATAACTATGCAGGAATTAACAAGGCTTATCACCTTCATGCATAATGTAAATTTGAAACAGATATTACAAAATAATACATGCAATTATTTTACTGTAATGAAATAAACTGCTACTTGGCTTCTTTAGACCTTAGTCTTGTACTTGCTCCCTTTTCTTTCTACCGGCCTCTCCACTTATGTCATTATCAAGACCTATTAACATTTAATATAAATAGTATATTAATACCTAAACTTCTATATAATTATTCAGCGTCTCTCTCGGGGTCCTAATATACTTAATACTACCCCATTTTTATATATCTCATATAAGTAGGTTTTACCTTAAATATTTTGACCCTTTTAAAATTAAAAGACTACTTAAGATAATTCATTTTAATTTAATTATTCTAATTCTCATTATTATCTTTTTAAGAATTAAATATAAAATCACAATAACTTTACTATAATTAGTCCATTAACCATTACCATCTTTAAACATTTATTAATTCTTTATTTTTATACAGTATAACTCTAATCTTATCAAAATCATAGCTTGCTACTGATTCACTGTTGTCATTGAAAATATTGTTTAAGAGAACAGAATTAGAACAGAGATTTCAACAATCATCCATAAAGAGCCTTCAATTCTAAACTAAACTTTAACCTAACTAGAATGCCCTACATCACTTCTAATCTTAGATTTAGATTCAAGATAAATACATAACTCATCTCCTTATTGTTTATAATCAACCTTTAAACTATATAAAGATAACCTAACATATTGCATTCTTTTAAACCAAAGGCCATATATAATTCTTTTAACTTAATCATTTGGCCAACTTACCAAGAGGAACCATAAAATTAAAGAATTAACTTGCCATTAACATTTCTTCCACTTCAGACCCACAATAACACATAGACACTATTAATTCTTCTACAAACAACAGAGCATCAGATTCAGATTTAATCTTAATACCATCAATTATTCCTCATCACCAAAACACCTAACCCAACAGGATAATTATAAAACCAACTCAACCATAGACACACTATCGTACTAAATTCAAAATATCAGTCTATTACTTCAATCTACAAAACCTTGATTAATAAATTAAAACTTGATTAACTTTTTAAACAGAACTTAAATTTAGCCAGCTACAACATCACCTAATCTATTTTTAATGAAAATGCTTATAGTATCCCTTTACCTACTCCCAACAGATTAATCCTTGACTTCACATATCTTCAATCTCAACAGTTCCTTCCTCATTCATCTTACCCCTAAGAGTGTTCCAAACATAACTATAATTGTACCCCAAATTCTCAACAACTCTTCTAAATTTCTAAACTACTTTCCTTTTTCCTAAAGAAAAATATTCAACAACAATTATCAAAATTTCCAAAGCTTCGGATTACATTTCAATCAACATCCAACCTTATTTCAAATTATACCATCCATGCGAGAACCAATTCAACATTTGGAATCTTAAATCAATTGGCTATGACAAACCTTTGATTCTAATCAAACTCACACATCACTTATAGCTTAACTAGATTTCTGTGAACCAAGATCTTCCCTTTCCATTAATCATTCAAAACAATCATCTCCTATTTCTTGACCATCCTCACATCCCCTTACAGCCAAGGTCACGCATGAATGTCCTTAATTATCTCATTTCAACTTAATATCAACTAAAATAAAATCCCAATTAAACCTTAATACCAACCGATTTCCCTTCTCTTTTCCCCGGCCAACAATCACACAGAGTCAACCGAAATAAAGAGAAGTTCACAACAACTTCACCTTCTAATTAACCCTCAATCCTAATGACTTTCACATGATAATTTTTCCTCCCCAATCCTGGAAACCACCGGCCAACACCCAGAACAGAGCTTTCATGCATACATTTTAACATAAATCCTACTAAAATTAAGCATCTCAAATCCCCTTTTGCAAGTAAAATCAAACATCACAAATTTCCTTTTCTCTACCAACGAACTTCTCGGCCAGCCAGCAAAAGGAAGAAAGGAAAACAATCAAACAATTAACCTCCCATACAATCAACATCAATTTCACCTTTCCTTAATCGTATTCAGAAACAAAAATCACAGGGAAGAGGCCTAAAATTTTCGGACCAATTGCAGCAGAGAATCGAACAAAACAGAGGAGCAAGAAGGAATTCGGAATCAGACATATAACCTCAAACAACACCTTCAATCAACACTTAACATCATTGAAACACTAATTAATTTCGTTTTGGGTGAAGAATCGAACAAGAACGACGGTGAACAGTGACGGATCTTGGGGATTTTAGAGCAAATTGACTAAACTCAAATTCTTACTCAAAATCACTTCTCAAATCATCAAAATCGAAGCTCAAGCTTCATTTTTATGTACTTTGAAGCTCCAAAAACCCCCTTAGAATTTCGAATCACTCTCTCCCATCTCACTCGAATTCGGTCAGAAGAGAAGGAAAACGAAGGGGAAAGACTCACCCATAACCACCCAAGCTTTGTGTGTCTTCCTAGCCGCTTGTCGCCGTCGAAAGTCGCTGAACCCGCCGGAGTTTGGCGCTGGAACGATGAAGGACGAAAGGGAGCAGAGAGGGAGCAACGAAAATGGGGGAGTATATGTGTGTGTATGTGTTGGCAGAGACGGAGAGAGGGAGTATATACTCTTTTTTTTTTAAATAGATGTGTGTATACGTGTATGGCTAGAAATTAAGAGAAGAGTGATATTTTTATTTAACTGGTATTTTACTATCCTGCCCTTCCCTTTTAATTAAGGATATTTTCCAACTAGGGGCAGATATTGTCTTTTACATTTTCTATTTTCTATTTTTCTCTTAAATCATAATTTTGTTTATCATTATCATTTAGAAATATACCTAAATCTGTTCCCAAAATAATTTTCCCAGATATACTTTAATTTCTAAATTTATTTATAAGACTGCTTAAATATCAAACAATACCTCAGGATTCTAAATATTCCCTTATCTAAATTAATCCTCTAACTATTTTTCCTTAGCTAATAAAGAAATTAAACTTTAAAAATTATTAAAAATACATCTAGCCTCATGAATTTATTTATAAGGCTTTTTAATTTCTAATTACCTTTCTGAGTCCTCAACTAAATCCTTATTATTTTTATTTTTTATTTCTTTATTTTTTTTTCCAAATTAGATTTTATCTTCTAATTACTCCTCTTTGTTTCTTAGAGAAAATAAGCCTTAAAATTATTAAAATTGCCTAAATATCAAAAATTTATTTTCAATGCTTTCTAATATTTTAATTACATTCCTTAAAACCTTAAATAATTTCCTATTTCCTATTTTCTAAAATTTGGGATGTTACACATGTCAATATAGTCTTTGGTCGAAAATACTCTCAGCTCGGGTGACTCGCCCACCCGACGAGTCACCCTGAGTCAGTCACGGGTTACTCCGGTTTCGCCGAGTCATGACCGAGCTACTTAAACCTCGGGTCATAGGTCAGATCGGACCGGCTACACACCTGATCCGGCGGCCGGGCCAAGTTTAATAACTTTGCTTTTAATACTTTTGTTCACATTGTTAGTTTCTCTCAACCAAAATGCAACTTAAGAAATCTGAATGATGATTCAATCGGATAAATTTTTTTTAGTTTTAAATATAAAAATGATGATTTATCCAAAAAAAAAAGAATATAAAAATGATTTTATTAAAAAATTAAAATTTCAGCATACTTTGTCATCATCTACCCACATAGTCTCTAATAAATTTGTTCAGTTGAGTTAAACTAATGTTATTAACAAAAAATGACAAAGTAAAATTTTCAAACTTGAGCCCAAATAATACTCCCTCCGTCCCTATATATAAGAGCCAAAAATTTGAATGGTTTTGTCCCTTTTTATAAGAGTCTATCACAATTTGTCAAAGTATTTAATAAACTTTTTTCCATTTTACCCATCATTATTCTTTCTATTCACATTCTCTTTCATACTTATTTATAACACTATTATCACATTTCTCTCTCTTTCATAAACAAGGGCAAATTTGAGAAAACAAAATTATTTCAGACATATTTATTTCTCTCAATTACTTCCTTAATCTGTATGATTTTACCTATTTGACTCTTATAATAAGGGACGGAGGGAGTACTTAATACACTTATTAAAAATGATACTTACTACAAACACAAACACAAAGTATAAAAAGTAGATTATAGCAAAAATTTAATATAGGAGTAAAATTCCAATTCAAATAAAATGTAACAGTGAAATAAAATCAGTTCAAATATCTAATCTGGTCAATATTTAGTATTTTGGAGTTTGATTTTTAAACAGCTATAATAATGGATTCAGAATCTAAAATCAAAATCAGCCCTTATTTAATATCGTTTTGTGAAGATGACTTTAAAATATTAGATACACAACCATAAATACTAGGTGCGGACAGTTCAAAATGGATGAGACCCTGGGCACTGGAGTGAAGCTGGTTCTGAGATTGTGACTTCGTTCAGCAAAGTGGAATAGAAGGAACCCAACCGTCACTGTGGTGAGTGATGATAGAAAATCCCTGTTGTGTTTGCAAGGGCTAGGTCTATCTTCTCAAACATCCCATCTAGCAGGCGGCATAAAGCAGAACAAAATGGAGAGCGACATGCAATATGTTCCTCCAGAAATAATCAAAAACATTCTCAAACGACTTCCGGTAAAATCCCTTATCCTATTTCAATGTGTTTGTAAAGATTGGAAAAATCTCATCAAAAATCCATCTTTCATCGCCGGCCACCTCCAACAGTCCAGTCATCAAAACCCTTCTCTTCTTTTGGGATGTGATAAAGTATATATTGCTTCCAAATGTAATCAAATATATATTCCTTTGTGCTGGCACTTTGGTAGGTTTCAGGTTAGTGATGTTCAGAAAGCACCTTTGAACATTTCCTTGAGGGGTGCGAGTATCGTTAGTTCCTACAATGGCCTGATTTGTCTTGAAATTTGTAAGTTTAGACAGTCTCCTCCTTCGTTTTTGTTGTGGAATTCTGCGACCTCAGCTGTCAGACGTGTTCCTAGAACCGAATCGGATATTTTGTTCTCTGAGGGATGTGTGACAGGATTTGGATTCAGTGAAATTGTTGATGATTACAAGATAGTGAGAACTTATGATGTGCCCGATGAAACAGATGATCTGGTGGAAGTCTTTTCGTTAAGAAGAGGGACTTGGGAGAGAAATAGATCTTGGGAACTTAAATGATGTGGAACTTGATTCTGAGTCTGTCGCGGTTAATGGAGCCATATTTTGGTTTGGAGCGAAGCAAGATTCAGAGGAGGAGGGTGAAAACAGTACCGAGGTTGGGGAGGATGAAGATTTTACGGATGAAAGTGACACTGAGGTTTATGTGATAGTTTCATTTGACATCGCAAAGGAAGTGTTTACTGCGATACCGAGACCCGATTTAGGTTATAATGCAAAGGAAAAGCTTACTGTGTATGAGAACAAACTTGCCATACTTTGTGCACTTTGGGGAGTTGATGATGAAACACCTGGCTGTATTCATTTGTGGGTGTTAGATGAGGGTACAGATGCATCTGGGAAGACATGGAGCTGGACTAAAAGATATAGTAGCAGCCCCCTTTCATGCACATTAGATTCAACGGCTATCTTGGGCAATGAAATTGTCTGCAAACTTGATTCTAAAGAGGATAATGAAGAAGGAAGAAATGTTCTATGTGTGATGAATGTTGCTACTAATGAAGTAAAGAGGTTGTCTATTCCTTATTGTGGCTCAATTCATAGTATTTACAATTACGTGGAAAGCCTTGTATCAGTTGGTAGCAACTAATCTTGATCTTAAATTCAAATTATAATAGTTCAGATTTAAATCGTTGAAGTACTTTTGGTGTAATGGAATCTCTAATATCTTAGTTCATTCTATACTTATGTTACTTGATGTTACTTAGAGTTATCTAGATTGATGAATTCTATAAATATACTATTTAATGTTATTTAGAGTATTTAAGAGCATATGGGCCTATTATTTGGCACTTTTTGCCCTTTAATATGGCTAATCATTTGGTTTTTTCTGGTGAAAAATATGCATGTGGTTTATTATATGGTACAAGATTAAGGCCATAAAAGTAATGAATGCTTCCCCCTCTCTCGTTGCTTGAATTGGAACCTCTTTCTTTGCAATTTTATTTGTTTACTCTGCTCCTTCCATATTCTTCTTTTGCAGCCATAAGTGGAGGGGTTATCCAGTTATGGTTTTGGGGTTTCTTGCTTGATGATGTTTTTTGAAATACCCACAATTGATGTGAATCAGCTAGTTCCTCTGTTTGTTTACCTGCATTCAATGCTTTTGCTTTCAATTTTGGACTAATGAATATTTTTTTCCTTTTTATTCTGGTTGAGTTCAAGCATTACCTTCTGATTTTTTAAACATCTACATCATCAGAAGTGGAACTTTCCATTGGAAGAGGACATTGTTAGCTTTATTGATAAGACCCAACATTATAGGGCATGTCATAGAAGGAGAAGTCAAATTTTAAAAAAAAAACATGTTTGGTTTGCCTTATTTTCAGAATGACTTTTGGACCAAAATGACTTCTGCAACGTGAAAAGTCAGAAGCAAAAAAAAGTTACTTCTGACTTCTGGTGGGTCCCACACCTTTTGTTATGTATTATTTAATAAAGTGGGTAGGAAAATTAGACTGTTAGACCCATAAAATTATCAAATAAGATAATTTCTTTTAATCTAAAATTTTCTTTTTATCTCCAAAAATTTACCATAACAATTTCTAACTACTTTCTCCCACAATATAACTCCATTGAGCGAAAAATATTATTTTTTAAAATTATTTTCCTGAAAATAAGGGAGAAAATAAGCCTTTAATAGGAATATATGCATATTATATATGTATTATTTAATGAAAATAATGCCCTTTTTAGTAATTTTTCATCTAAACGTGCTTTTCAATATTATCATCCAAACATGTTTCTAAAAGTCATATTGAAAAAAAGTCACTTCTATCATCACAAATCCAAACATAAATCACTTCACACAAATGACTTTTATCCAAAAGTCACTTCTGAAAAAAGTCATTCTAAAAAAAGTCACTTCTCCAACGGTAATCCAAACACACCCATAGTCAACAATATAGGAAAAAGGGGTAAAAGGAGGTGATGCTAATGATTCAGGGGATTATTCTCACATTCTTGGCCGTTGAAAGGGCAAAGAGGGGGGCATATGAGTAGGGAGAATAGCCACAGCTAGGGGTGTGTTTAGTCTTTTCCAACTTTTGGCTCTTTAAATATGCACTTGGTTCATAGAGTGAGGGAGAGAAGAATTTTGGAATTGGTTTTGGCACTTTGGGGAGTGGAGAGTGCTAACCTTCTCTACGAAAGATTGGGCAAATCTGTTTAGAGTGTTTGTAGTGTATGTTGGGTGTGCCTTGTGTATTTTGTTCAAGTCATCTTGCGGATGTGATTGAAAATTTAGTCATTTGTGTGGGCATTTTCATGTCATATCATTGAGTAATTGAAACTGCTTTAGTTTTCAGTGTAAGTAGTTTTTTCAAAACCTGTATACCATATCATATTGTTTAGTTTTCTTTCTATATTATGATTGCTGTGTACGGAACTTGTCTATGTAACACAAAACACTTATTGGTGTTATATCATTTTGTATTTGTTTTATATATGTCGGGAGAGTGAACAAAAAAAAGTGAAGCAAATTTGAGTTTGCTGCCTTGATTTCATTTGTAGTGGAGAAATGAATTGAATTGATTTGAGTTACTATTTTTTTTTTTGGCCAGATTGAGCTTGTTGCTGTTTGATTTCATTTGTAGTGGTAGTGGAGAAATGGATTAAATTGATTTTTTTTAGAATGAAAAGAAGTTTTATTTCATCAGAAATTTACATCAGGGACAAGTCAAGTGGTACAAATAATTACAGAGCATCAATCATCAAATAATAGTGGTGGTCCTATGGAATGAGTTGCACGGATGGTATGGTCCTCACTGGCATACCTCATTCACCATTCTATTGGTATTGCATCTGTCTTGACATAAAATAAAATGGTTGATGGATTTCCGAGTTTCCAACGCATTAAACCAAATGTAATACACCATCTCAAGTTCCTGCTGTAGGTTCCAAGGTTATCCTTAGTCCAATCGTGCAGAGGTTTCCTGATGAAGGGGCTGAAGGTATGCTTTGGAATGACAAGCCTCCGGCATTCCGAAGCTGTTGTGCATTCCCTTAAAACATGGCTCAGGTCCGTACCCCTCGACCACATACACTACCACAGAATACACCTATAGCGGCGCTTTTTTGACCCCTATAGCGGCGCTTTTGAAGTGCCGCTATAGCTAGCGCCGCAATAGGTCAGGTGACCTATAGCGGCGCTTACAAAGCGCCGCTATAGGTGACCATATAGCGGCGCTTTATACCAAAAGCGCCACTATATGTATGTTTTAATTAATTTTTTATTGAAACTGAAAAGGCCTATACCGGCGCTTTTTACAAAAAGCGCCGGTATAGGACCATCTATACCGGCGCTTTTATGTCTTAAAGCGCCGGTATAGGCCTCTCTATAGCGGCGCTTTTCTTAAAAAGCGCCGCTATAGGTTTTATTTTTTAAAAAAATAAATCAATATTGTTTTTTCACATGCACCTACATCAGTGCGAAAATTTTAGCACTGGAACTCAACAAAAAGCAAAATACTCCTAATTCAAAATGGTTTTTCATATGCTTATTGTTGTAACTTAATACAACGAGTATAAACAAGAAATCAAAATTATTTTCCCCTTTTTCCATTTTATGTGCTTAGTGTTATAACTTAAAACAATAAGTAGAAACAAGAAATCCAAATTATTTTTCCCTTTTTCCATTCCTATACAATGAGTAGAAACAAAAAAAGCTAGATACCGAAGAAAAAAAAAAGCTTCTACCATTTGAGATTCGTGAAATCACCTGGAAACTTGGAGCTCCATAATCTGCAACTGTAAATGATTTCTCTAGAAATGACAGTGAGAGAAAGAGAGTGAGATATGCAAAAAAAAAGAGAGGTAAATGGTGAGAAGCTAAGAGAGAAGAGAGAATATTTGAGGAAAGGAAGAGAAACTTACAAGTTGTTGATCAAATCCCTTGTGAAGAGAGAAGAGAGAGTGGGACGGGAAGAGCAAGAAAGAAGAGAGAAGAAAAAAATAGGAGTGAAATGTGTTAAGAGAGAATAAATAAGAAAAAAGTAACGTGCACCTATAGCGGCGCTTTTTAAAGAAAGCGCCGCTATAGGCATCAAAAACTGGAGGGAAAGTTTCCCTCCTTTTTTTTATTTTGAATTTATAACCTATAGCGGCGCTTTTTTTAAAAAGTGCCGCTATAGGTGCACATAATATTTTTAAAAAATACAAATTGATATTTTATTGTTAATTAATTACTTAATATTTAACTAAAATATTCCTATTCATTTTTAATAAAAATTATTTTTTTAGAATTTTTAAAAAAATAATAAAGAATATAATAATTTAATATTAAATATTAAATAATTAATTAACAATTAAATATCAATTTGTATTTTTTAAAAATATTAGAGGCACCTATAGCGGCGCTTTTTAAAGAAAGTGCCGCTATAGGCATTAAAAAATGGAGGGAAAGTTTCCCTCCATTTTTTTATTTTGAATTTATAACCTATAGCGGCGCTTTCTTTAAAAAGCGCCGCTATAGGTGCACCTAATATTTTTAAAAAATAAAAATTGATATTTAATTGTTAATTATTTATTTAATATTTAAATAAAATATTCCTATTCATTTTTAATAAAAATTATTTTTTTAGAATTTTAAGAAAAATAATAAATAATATAAAAATTTAATATTAAATATTAAATAATTAATTAACAATTAAATTTTAATTTGTATTTTTTAAAAATATTACGTGCACCTATAGCGGCGCTTTTTAAAGAAAGCGCCGCTATAGGTGCACCTAATATTTTTAAAAAATAGAAATTGATATTTAATTCTTAATTAATTATTTAACATTTAAATAAAATATTCCTATTCATTTTTAATAAAAATTATTTTTTTAGAATTTTAAGAAAAATAATACAGAATATAATAATTTAATATTAAATAATTAATTAACAATTAAATATCAATTTGTATTTTTTAAAAATATTAGATGCACCTATAGCGGCGCTTTTTAAAGAAAGCGCCGCTATAGGTTATAAATTCAAAATAAAAAAATGGAGGGAAACTTTCCCTCCATTTTTTGATGCCTATAGCGGCACTTTCTTTAAAAAGCACCGCTATAGTTGCACGTAATATTTTTAAAAAAATAAATTAATATTTAATTGTTAATTAATTATTTAATATTTAATATTAAATTTTTATATTCATTATTATTTTTTTAAATTCTAAAAAAATATTTTTTATTAAAAATGAATAGGAATATTTTATTTAATATTTAAATAATTATATTAATATTTAATATTAATTTTTTATATTAATAACCTATCCCGGCGCTTACAGACACAAGCGCCGGGATAGGTTTTCTAGTAAAAAAAATAAAAAAAAATTAATATGTAAAGTCTATAGCGGCGCTTAGTTTTATAAGCGCCGGTATAGGTTAGACCTATAGCGGCGCTTATTTAAGTAAGCGCCGGTATAGGTCTTTTAAACCCTATAGCGGCGCTTATTTAAGTAAGCGCCGGTATTGCTGCGCCGCAATAGCCATATTCTGTAGTAGTGATACCTCACATATTTTGAGAAATTCTTAGGTGAAATTAGTTCACCACATCATTTGTAGTCTCTCACAATCACAAACAAACAAACACGTAGCATATGACGTGGATATTATAATATGAGTAGACACCCTAAAATAATTAGTTGTTAGACAAATTCATTTTTTTCAACTTTTGTAAACTTAAGAAAACACCGAATAAATTTTTTTATTTGACAAGTGCTTTTTTAGGATGGCTACTCATATTACAATATCCACATTATATCTATGTATTTGTTTGTGATTGGAGGACACCACAAATGACGTGCTAAACCAGATTCATCTAAGAATTTCTCATATTTTATTTGAGGCCAAATGCTCATGGACTTGTTCTAAGTTTTTGAAGAGTCTATCGTGCATGGCAAGCCATAGAAAAAAAAAGAACCCGTTCTGGGCCTGGCCATTGCCATGCTAACTGCCAAGAGGCATCGTGTATTCGTGCTCATTCTATTCACTCTCCATTAGTGATGTGTAGGCAGAACGATGTGTAGGCCGAACGAACTGAAACCACTTATTTACTTTTATAGTTGCCATTCACATTTGTCCGCTGTAGAGGCATTCAATGATCCCTCTAAATTCGCAATTTGGATTAAGGTCTCCCTTAGGAGCAGGCTCTCAAATTCAGTACATTTCCAATTGTTGCTGCAGTCCATGAAATCGGCTAGTGGCCCTTTTGAATAACACTCATTAATAAGAGAGAAGGCTAGGCTGCATAGGGGCCCAAGTCTAAAGTCACCTACCCAGTGTCCTCCCATCTGTAAACTTAATCATTATTTATTATTAATTTTTATATAAATATATTCATTTACTATTTTTGAATTAGTATATCCCATTATTATATACTTTCTTTAGTGTTTATTATAAAGTACCAACTAACAAATATCAATAAAACTGGTTAAAAGCATTAAATTTGTCTTAAAGTTCAAGTGATTTACTCCCTCCGATCCTAAATATAAGAGGTAACATAACAAATTTTTTGATCCAAAATATAACAGATAACATGCAAAAGTCAAAGTAATAAATATATGTGTTCTATTTTTGCCCTTGTATATTTAATAATGAAAAATAAATGTAAGGAGGGGAGGGAAATTGTGTATAATAAATGAGTAAGGGTAAAAATGATAAACTTTATTAAAGCTATTCATAATAAATTATTCCAACATGTTTTATTGGTACGTGTTAGAATGTTGACTACCTCTTATAATAGGGACCAATAGGAGTACAAATACAATATTACTCATACTAACTATACTAAACTTAAATACCATATTAATTACTACTCACTCTTACTACCCCTATTAACTAAGGATATGGATGTAAAAAGATATTTAATAATTCCTCGACAAAACAAATGGGAGAGGATCCTCTCATAATCCACTGTCTCTCTTTCTCTCATAATCACTTATTCACCTTCAGATTTGAAAATGAATGGTCTATATGTAATATCTTATAAAATTATTATAATATTTTTTAACATTGAAATTAATAATTTCAACATATTAAGTTTTGATCTGGATTGTGTACACTTGTATTATAAAAAGTTATATATATAAAATATTTTAATGATAATTTAAGAAACTATTATATATCAACCATTCATATTTTTGATCTTATAGTGGATATGAGATTATGAGAAGATATTGAGAAAAGCAATAATGAGAGAACTTGGAAACTAACAAGTGCCTTATAAAAATGATCAAATGAACTTGTTAGTTGGTAGCTTATAATAAGGATGAGAGGGAATAATTTTTAACACTTTCCTCCAACCATTGTCCCATGATTGCTTCATTCAAATGATTACTCCCTCTAATCATTATTATAAGGCACTAACTATTAATTTTCACAAACTAAGGAATGGTAGTTGAGTCATTAAATTTAGGTTAAATTGACCATTTTTTAAATTTCACCCTTCATTAAATAATATGACTTAATCTTTTTAACTTTAAACCTCAATTAATAATGAGGGTAAAATGGAAAAAACAATTAATGCGGTGGCTGACGCCTTATATCGAGGACCAAAATTTTTGTACTTGATATCTTATAATAAAAATTAGAGAGTATAAAATTGTTTAAAACCATCTCATCTTTATTAGGAAGAGAAGGACGAGATTAAGTGCATTGGAATTGTTGACGTGATGTTGAAGTTGCTCTAAGAGTTGGTGAATTTTAGAAGTTGTTCACTCTAAGATAAATTTTAGTTGTACTTTTCCATCCACTTAGTGAAGAAGTTCATCTTACCTAGATGAATTTTTCAAGTTCATATTGTAACACTTCAAATTTTAAAAAATAAAAAATGAGGACTTATTTAAGGTTTTGGAATATTACTAAAATATTAAAAAGCATTGAAAAATAAATTTATGATATTTAAGTATTTTAAATGATTTTAAGACCTATTTTCTTTAAGAAATAAAGAGAAATAATTAGGAGATAAAATTTAATTTGGATAAAAGAGATAAAAAGGACTTGTTTGAGGTCTTGAAGCGACATTTAGAAATTAAAAAGCCTTATAAATAAATTTATGAGGTCAGGTGTATTTTTAATAATTTTTAAAACTTATTTTATTCATTAATTGAGGGAAAATAGTTAGAAGATGAATTTAAATAAGGGAATATTTAGAACCTTGAGGTATTATTTGATATTTAAAAAGTCTTATAAATAAATTTGGAAATTAAAATATATCTAGAGAAATTATGTTGGGACAAATTCAGGTTTATTTGTGAGTGCGAATGGTAAATAAAATTACCATTTAAGAGAAAAATAGAAAAAGGGAAATAAAAATGACAATATCTACCCCTAGTTGGAAAATATCTTCAGAGAAAAGAAGGGGCAAAATGGTAAAACACCCATTTAAAATATCTACTCATTTCTCGTTAATTTATATACTCCCACGTGTTCCTATTTGCAATCACTCTTCTCTCCCTCTCAAACCCGAGCCCTCTCTCTCATTTGAAGGTGGAAAAAGGCATAAGGGGAGTGAATTGTGCTTTTCAAAAATTAAACTTTAAAACTTAAAGACAATCCTTTATACTGGTTCGGCCAGACACTGCTTACATCCAGTTCTCCAACTCCTCATTGGGTTCCACTAAACCACAGGTTTTACAAACCAGATTCACCTGCCAACCTTTACAAGATAGAGTTTCAGACTTCCTCTAAACACTCCCCCTTACAAGTTGTAAGACTACAACCATGTTCTAAAGTCCCAGATTTGAGAACAACCTCAAACAGTAGAGGATTTCAATAAATGAGTTCACTTAATGAATAGATTTTGTTAATCACTGAAGTATAGAATAATCTCACTAAGAGTAAAAAGGCTTTGACCAGTGAGTAGATGAGAAAATAATGAATGCTAGTTCGTCGGTTTGTTCTCTACTTCATAAATGCTCAAGACTTGGTTTTTATATCTCTTCACAGTTTTGCTTTTCTCTTTCAGCTTCATGAGTCCGTTTGAATATGTTCGTTGGAAGCTCCTAGCCGTTGGCATTTAATGTTGGTCTTCATTTAAGTCATCTTTCTTCTCTTACTTCATTTAATTCTTGCAGAAGGTGAGCTATGAGAGATAGAGACTGTGACCAACAACTACTTGCAACATTATACTTGTGTAGCATCTTTTTCAGTAGCGCTAGCATCCCAAGCTATCGCTAGCTTCATAGAGTGAGTCCTGCACTTTGTCATTAGCTAAACAAGTATACGAGTGAAGCACAGTTGGTGTTATCGATAGAGAAATTCATTAGCTCAGTGTATACAGACAATGTATATAGCTCAGTTATTTCAGCAGGTTATTTCCTATCGATAGCTGATCTCCTTATCGCTAGTGACTATATTAGCGCTAGTACATTTCATTTGCTCAAGGAGTTTTGCTATTTGAATGTCATATCAACCAACTATCTGCTATCGATACTACCTGTTCCTTGCTTAGACTAGCTCAAACCATTTCATTTGCGATAGTGAAGTTCTTAGCGATAGGAATACTTACTTTCAGTTTATTGCCAAGACTTCATTAGCCAATATTACCCTTATTTCTTCATCTATTAGCGATAGTGTATCTGTTATCTATAAGACTTGTTCAATGTTTAGATAACTCATACTTTTCCTTAGACATATACTTTGATTCTTATCTCAATTCCTTTCAGACTAAGTTATCTGTTCATTTTTCTTATATTATCTATAGGGTCCAGTCCTCATCAAAACTTAAGATTCTAACATTCTCCCCCCTTTTTGATGATGACAAAACATAAGTAAAAATATATATCAGATAAAATATGTTCAGGGCATATAAAACAGTATAACACATAAGAGTATATGCCATATTTGTTTTGCAAAAGGAAGTACATCAGTTTTGGCCATATATGATGCATATGTAGAATGATTTTTAAAGACTAAAGTACTCTCATTGTCAAATTTGTCACCGGAGGGAGTGGTCATGTATTCCTCATCAGGATAGTCAGAGATAGAAGAGTCTGAGTAGAAGAATTTGTCTTGTTCGTGCTTGTCTTTCTTTGCTTTTTCTTTCCAAGCTCTGATTAGCTCAGGTTTAGCTTGCTCAGGATTCTCAGAAGGTTCAGTAATGGAGATGGCTGTAGCATCTTTAGCCTTGGATGAATGAAACCTTCTTTTGTATATCCATGCCCTTTTTCCTCGAGCAATTTCCTTTTTCTTCTTCTCTACTGCCTTTTCTGCAACTTCCTCTGCTTCCTTCTCTATTCTTGCCTTCTTCCTTGCCTCAAAAGCAGCCTTCTTCTCAACAGCCTCTTTATGTTTTCTCAAGGCCTCTTCAAGTGCTTTCTTGTTAGCAGCCTCCTTTTCAGCCTTTTTCTTTGCTTCATCTGCTTCCTTCAGACCCTTAGCAAGAGCTTTCTTCTTCTCTTTTAAGATCTGACCAAAAGCCTTCTTTTGATCTTTTGACAACTTGTGAGGAGGAAGTAGCTTTTCAACTATTGGCTTCTTAGAAGCTACCATCTTGATTCTTTTAGGCCTTTCCTTAGGAACATCAAAAGAGTCCTTAGGAGTCACCTTGAAAGTGATCTCTTCTCTTGCTTTCCTCTTGCTTCTTCTTGACTCATTTTTCTTGGTTTCAAGCACTAGCAGCTTTTGTATGTTATCATTAACTTTATCTCCAGTGCTAGGCTTGTCTTCAGTTGTTATCTCAACATTTGCTTTAGGAGGAATGATTGAAACTGGAACTGGCTCCTTGAATAGGATACTTGGAGGGATCCCATGTTTCTCTGCAATTTTAACAACTTGGGCAAGACTGTCTTCTTCTGAAGCATCAGGAGCAACTTGAGCATTTGGAGGAGGAGCATTTGAAGTCTGAGAAGTAACTCTTGAGGAGGAGTTCTGTGATCCTCAGACATCATGTAGCTTCTAGCTATCCCTCTGACAACTTCCTCAACCTCTTCAGCAACCATGGAAGCGTCAATAGCGTCAATATCTTTCTCCCCCTTTTTGTCATCATCATGGTTAGGGGTAAGAGGTGGGGCAGAAATGGTAGAAGAGGTGGGAGGATGAGGAATAAGAAGGCTAGTGATGGTGGTAGAGATAGAAGTGCTATCGCTAATAGGAGGATTCGCGATAGCTACTGGGTGAGTTGGAGGGACATGGGAATGGGGACTTGTGCTAGGGGAGGTATGAGTGATAGGGGTGGTATGTGGTTCAAGAACAGATGCAAGTGGAGTGTGGTGGCTATCGTTAGAAGATGGGCTTTTGACATTGAAAAATGGTTATAATTCAATTAAAATTGCTATAATATAATAGAAAATTTTAGGTGCTACACATATTGGTTAGATGAATTTTGTATGAAAGTTTTGGGAAATAGCTCCCACCTTGTAGCATTTGGGTAAGTAATTTCATTGTATGCAGTGTATAGGTAAAAAAAAAAGCCCAACCAAAAGTTGACCCCGCATTTTGATGTAAGCACATGGATAACTTGGAGTTGAGCTTACATAAGAACATTGAATCAACTTTTGGTTTTGAAGATTTAATGTTGAAGATCCCAAAAAACAGGCTGAAGAAGAACATGTGAGGTAAAAAAGAGGGATTTTTTTTAAAAAAAACAATTTACCATATGCAACCAGTGTAGTAATGGGGTGGCATGCCACTAAAGCATAATGGGTCAACAAACTATTGACCATTTGTAACAGCCCAAACTCGATCAGGATATTGTCCGCTTTGGCGACATAGCTATGCCCCCTCACGGTTTTGTTCCTCATGGTAGGGATACTGGCCAAAGCCTCCCACACTCACCCATGAAAACGCGTCCTGATGGGAAAGAGAATATGCCCCCTTATATAGGCTAGGCACACCCCGATCCCAGCCGATGTGGGACTTCACAATCCACCCCCTTTGGGGGCCCAGCGTCCTCGCTGGCACACCGACCCGAGCCTGGCTCTGATACCATTTGTAACAGCCCAAACTCGATCAGGATATTGTCCGCTTTGGCGACATAGCTATGCCCCCTCACGGTTTTGTTCCTCATGGTAGGGATACTGGCCAAAGCCTCCCACACTCACCCATGAAAACGCGTCCTGATGGGAAGGAGAATATGCCCCCTTATATAGGCTAGGCACACCCCGATCCCAGCCGATGTGGGACTTCACACCATTCAAACTGTTAATTTGGGGTGACTTTGTTCCATATTTTAAACTTCCAAGACAATATTGCATCTCAAAACACCTCCAAGGTAAAATCGCTCATTAAGGAAAACTTTCAAAACAAAAATTTTTCATCTTTATTTTGACGTAAACCATGATGTGATATTGAATATTACATGTCCAATGTTACTTAACACCTCTTTGAGTTTGGGGCGACATTGCTATGATTTTCGTACTTAGGGGTGACTTGGTCCTAATAAACTTCAGATGCAAAATCGCTATCCAATAAATACTTTTAGGACAAAATTGATATTATCACTTAAATATAGCAAAAATTAAAGATAAGCCCCACGGAAGCCATTTAATTAAGATTAGATCCTATGAAATCTCTTATTTGACTTTTTTGACAAAAATCTCTTATTTAATTGAAAGTCCATTCTACCTTAACTATATTAGTTCTATAACACAATACTTTTTACCCCTTTTGAATCAATTAAAACTAGTATAAAAATAATTCATAAAATAAAAGGAAAATTAATTAAAGGTCTCATGTTAGAAACTTAATTAAGATGAGATCCTACAAAGTTGTTATCACTTGCTTGAAAGTTAATATCATCAGGTCAAAAGTTGTTACTGACAAAAAGTTTAAAAGTTGTAATCGTCATGCCACAAGTTGTTATTGTAGGCTAAAATTGATGTCATTAGGCAAAAAGTCGTTATCGCCTGACCAAAAATTGTTAGTGACCAAGAATTAAGTTATTGGTTATTAACAATTTTTGAGTAGACGATAACAAGTTTTTGGCGTGACAATAACAACTTTTGGCATGACGTTCACTTCTGACAGGAACCTCAGATTAATTACATGGTTTTGTGAGTTCTCATCTTAATTAAATTCCTTACATGGGACCTGTAACTAATTTTCTCTAAAATGAACACTACATTAATAATTAACAAGCATAAAATATAGATATAATTAAATTCGATCGCTACATTAAAGTTTAAAAAAAGAGAGATAATCACTAATCACAGTAATAAGAGAAATTTTTTGTCCATATTATAAAAGCTGAGTCAAGGTAATACATTTTTTATTCCAATTTTTGCCCTTACAAAATAAATGCAAAGAGGAGAGAGATTATGAGTATATAATAAATAATATAAGGGTAAAATTGAAAAAAAAAACATTAATTTTACCCATAATAATCGAATCTACTACCTTGTCTTGATATGTGTAAAATGGTTGATTACCCATTAGGCTATGTTTGGTTCAACTGAGGGGAGGAGAGGAGTTGATGGGTTATGAACTTTATTTGGTTGGAGGGGAGGAGAGGGGGTAAATTATAAGTTGATAATTATGCCGTTTACTCTTATATTCTTATTTAAATGAGCTTTTTGCTTGTTTATGTGGGTTTTTTCTTGTTCAAATGACCGTTTTTTTGTTCAAATAACCATAAGTGGTCTGAGAGAGAGAGAGAGAGAGAGAGATGAGAGAGAATGTTGAAAAGGGAGAGAGTTATCAGAGAAGCCTTTTATGGTCTTTTTTCATATCAATTTAATTTCACTTAAGGACCCTGAATATGCAGGGATATTTCAGAATCTTTTGATTCTATTTTGAAATTAATTGTCTACGTTGGTCCTATATTGAAATTTTCTCAAGAATTTAACATCAATCGGCCTCAAAATTTTGCGATAAATAATTAAATATTATGATGATAAGTAATGGTATATTAAAGAAATAAATAAAAATCTTCCAATGAAACTATAGCTTTAGAAAATTAATTTTTTTTTAATCCTTCTAATTTTGATTTTGTAATAATTTAGTTTAGAAATTTTAACTAGGTGTAGTTAAGTCCATATGTTTTGACCTATTTATAATTTTCGTCCCTATATTTTACTAGATATATTATTTTATATTTTGTAATGCACGACAATTATTTTGAATGATCAAACTATAATAGGCACTTTTTTCTTTTATATTTTTATTAGGTATCATTAGATTCTAATTTGTAGGAGAGATTTGGAGGGGAGGAAAAATTTTTGTGAGTTGAATTTTTAAAAACTGAAGAAATAGATTTATGGTATTTTAAGAAATATAAGATGTTAAAAAATAGGAAATATTAATTAAAAACTTTTAACCCAGTTTATCTAATTTTTGTAAATTCAAGCTAAAAATTTTCACCCCTATCACTTTCTCTCCCCTCCTCTCATAACAAACAAGCTCTTATTTGAAAAGTGATCTTTTAATACTTTTGTTAACACTAATAGTTTCTTTTAACCGGAAAATGCAACTCAACAAATGTAAATGGTAATTTTTGTTCCGTTGTGAGAAATTAATAGTGTTAACAAAAAAGGATAAAGTACAATTTTCAAAATTTTAGGAGTCAAAATGATACATAATACATACACAAAGCATAAAAAGTATACTTTATCAAAAAGTTAATATACCAATAAAATTCCAATTCAAAAAAAAATATACTAGTAAATAAAAAATCAATAAGCACAAAGCAAGAGTAAGGAGGAATCAATTTTAGTGTTTTTTTAGAAAAATGAAAGGGGGCACTCCTCCACTTTCAACTATGTATATTTAATCTAGATGACCCATATTTAATATTTTAAAGTTTATAATTTTTAAAATAGAAAATATTTTAATGGTACAGAACCTAAAATAAAATAAAGATAATCATTCAACTATAATTTTGTGAAAAAAAAATATAAATCTTATTTAAAAACGATAAACTATAAAATATTAAATGTATATAGAGTTAAAATTATGGTATGTACGTACGCAAGTTCAAAATGGATAAGCACTTGGAGTGAAGCTGGTTGTGACTTGTGAGAGATTGGGACTTGGTACAGTAAAATGGAATAGAAGGAACCCAACCATCCTTTTCTCGACTATGGCGATCTCAAATCCCTGTTGTGTTTGCAAGGGCTAGCTTATGTCTTTCTTCTCAAACATCCCTCCCGGCCGTCGGCATGAATCTGAACAAAACGGGGAGCGAGATGCTATATTTTCCTCCAGAAATCATCAGAAACATTCTCAAGCTACTTCCGGTAAAATCCCTAATTCGATTTCAATGTGTTTGTAAAGATTGGAAAAATCTCATCAAAAATCCATCTTTCATCGCCGACCACCTCCAACAGTCCAGCCATCAAAACCCTTCTCTTCTTTTCGAATATGATGGAACAAATCTTCCTCTGCGCTATACCTTTTGTTTCCTCGATTGTAGGTTTCAAGTTGGTGATGTTCAGAAATCACCTTTGAACAATTCCTTGAAGGGTGCGAGTATCGTTAGTTCCTGCAATGGCCTGATTTGTCTTCAAATCGATGAGTCCAACGAGTCTCTTCGGTTTTTTTGTGGAATCCTGCGACCTCAGCTGTCAGACATCTTCCTATAACCACACCGGCTATTTTGCTCTCTCATTACTGTGTGACAGGATTTGGGTTCAGTGAAGTTGTTAATGATTTCAAGATTGTAAGAATTTACGCCGTGGTTTATATAACGGCTAATCATGTGGAAGTCTTTTCGTTAAGAAGAGGGACTTGGAAGGTAATAGATCTTGGGAACTTAAAGAATGTACAACTTCAATCTGAAGCTGTCACGGTTAATGGAGCCATATTTTGGTCTGGGATAAAGCAAGTTTCAGAGGAGGAGGGTGAAACTAAGGTTTATGTGATAGTTTCATTTGACATCGCAAAGGAAGTGTTTACTGTGATACCCAGGCCCGATTTTGACCATAATGCGGTTGAAAAGCTTGCTGTCTATGAGAACAAACTTGCCATACTTTGTGACATGTGGGAGTACGATGATGAAACACCTTTTTGGATTGAATTGTGGGTGTTACATGAGGGTACAGATGCATCTGGGAAGACATGGAGCTGGACTAAAAGATTTACCAGCAGTCCCCTATCATGGACTTTAGTTCCAAAGGCTATCTGGGGAAATGAAATTCTCTGCAAACCTGGTTCTCAAGAGTATAATGAAAAAGGAAGAAATGTTCTTTGTCTGATGAATCTTGCTACTGATGAAGTACAGAGGTTGTCTATTCCCTATTGTGGCTCTTTTCATAGTATTTACACTTACGTGGAAAGCCTTGTATCGGTTGGTAACATTTGATCGTAAATTTATATTGTTGAAGTACTTCTGGTGTAATGGAATCTATAATATTTTAGTTCATTCTATACTTATGTTATTTGATGTTATTTAGAGTTATCTAGAATGATTAATTCGATAATTATATTATTTGATGTTATTTAGAGTATTTAAGAGCATATGGGCCTATTATTTGGCACTTTTTGTCCATTAATATACCTAATCGTCTGGTTTTTTTTTTTTTTCTGGTGAAATATGCCAGTGGTTTACTATAGGTATAAGGTTGAGGCCATAAAAGTAATAAATACTTTCACCCCTTTCTCGTTGCTTTAAATTAAAACCTCTTTCTTTGCAATTTTCTTTGTTTACTATGCTCCTTCCATATTCGTCTTCTGCAGCCATAAGTGAAGGGGTTTATCCAGTTATGGTTTTGGGGTTTCTTGCTTGATGATGTTGCTTGAAATATCCACAATTGATGTGAATCAGCTAGTTCTTCTGTTTGTTTACCCTGTATTCAATGTTTTTGCTTTCTGTTTTGGACTAATGAATGCATTTTCATTTTTGTTCTGGATGAGTTCAAGCATTACCTTCTGATTTTTTAAACATCTGCAACATTAGAAGTGGAACTTTCCATTGGAAGAGAACATGGTTTGCTTTATTGATAATACCCAACATTATACTCCCTCTCTATCATAAAGAGAGGGAAACAAGGGAGTGGCAAAACTATGGGAAGAAGGGGATAAAAGGAGGTGATGCTAATGGTTCAGGGGATTATTCTCAGGTTCTTGGCCACCGGCAGGGCTGAAACGGGCTTATGAGTTGGGAATATAGCCGCATGAAGGGGTGTGCTTTGTCTTTATTAACTTCTGGCTCTTGAAATATGCATGCGCTTGATTCATAGAGTGCGGGGAAGAAGAGTTTTGGAATTGGTTTTGGCCCTTTGGGAACTGGAGAGAGCTAATCCTCTCCTCGAAGGATTGGGCAAATCTGTTTAGTGTTTGTAGTGTATGTCGGCTGTGCCTTTTGTATTTTGTGTAAGTCATCTTGCGGATGTGATTGGAAATATTTGGAAATGTAGTCATTTGTGTGGGCAGTTTCATGTCATATCATTGACTTATTGAAACTGCTTTAGTTTTCAGTGTAAGTAGTTTTTCAAAACCTGTATACCATATCATATTGTTTAGTTTTCTTTGTATATTATGATTGCTTGTGTACGGAACTTGTCTATGTAACACAAAACACTTATTGGTGTTATATCATTTTGTATTTGTTTTATATCTTTCGAGAGAGTGAACAAAAAAACGTGAAGCAAATTTGAGTTTGCTGCCTTGATTTCATTTGTAGTGGAGAAATGAATTGAATTGATTTGAGTTAAATTTTTTTTTTGTTGAGCTTGTTGCTGTTTGATTTCATTTGTAGTGGTAGTGGAGAAATGGATTAAATTGATTTTTTTTTCGAATGAAAAGAAGTTTTATTTCATCAGAAATTTTCATCAGGGACAAGTCAAGTGGTGCAAATAATTACGGAGCATCAATCATCAAATAATAGTGGTGGCCCTATGGAATGAGTTGCACGGATGGTACGGTCCTCACTGGCAAATACCTCATTCGCCATTCTATTGGTATTGCATCTCTCTTGACGAAAAAAGAAAAAAGAAAAAAAAGAATGGATTCTGGATTTCCAGAGTTTCCAACACATCAGACCAACTGTTATTCACCATCTCGAGTTACTGCTGTAGGTTCTAACTTCTAAGGTTATCCTTAATCCAATCGTGCAGAGGTTTTGCTGAAGAAGGGGCTGAAGGTATGCTCTGGAATGACAAGCCTCTTCCAAAGCTGTTGTGCAGTCCCTTAAAACATGGCTTAGGTCCTCTACCCCTTGACCACATACCTCACATATTTTGAGAAATTCTTAGGTGAATTCAATTTGCTACGTCATTTGTGGTCTCTCCTAATTACAAGTAAACATGTAGGGTATGACATGTATATTATAATATGAGTAGGCACTCTAAAATAATTAATTGTTAGACAAATTCATTATTTTCAACTTGTAAACTTAAGAAAACACAGAATAAATTTTTTTTATTTGACAAGTAATTTTTTTAAGATGCCTACTTATATTATAATATCCACATTATATCTTATGTGTTTGCTTATGATTGAGAAGATCACAAATGACGTGTTGAATCGGGTTCTCTTGATAATTCCTCATATTTTATCTGAGGCCAAATGCCGACGGACTTGTTCTAAGTTTTTGAGGAGCTTATTGTGCATGGCCAGCCATAGAAAAAAAGGAACCCGTTCCGGGCCTGGCCATTGCCATGCTAACTGCCAGGAGGCATCGTGCTCATTCTATTCATCCTCCATTAGTGATGTGTAGGCAGAACGAACTGAGAACCGCTTATTTGCTGCTATAGTTGGCATTCACATTTGTCCTCAGTAGAGGCATTCAATGATCTCCATAAATCCGCAATTTGGATTAACGTCTCCCTTGGGAGCAAGCTCTCAAATTTATTACATTTCTAATGGCTAAAGTATACTTTTGGTTCTTTAAGTTTGTATCAAGTCTTCTTTTGGTCCTTTAATTTTGAAAAGTGTATTTTTGGTCCCTTTCTTCTAACGCTGTTAAGTTTCATTTAACAGAAAGTGCTGATTCAACAAATTTAAACGATGATTTTATAGTTATATACTAACAAAATATGTTTCTTTAAGTTTGTATCAAGTCTTCTTTTGGTCCTTTAATTTTGAAAAGTGTATTTTTGGTCCCTTTCTTCTAACGCTGTTAAGTTTCATTTAACGGAAAGTGCTGATCCAACAAATTTAAAAGATGATTTTATAGTTATATACTAACAAAATATGTTTAAATTTTAATTATCTAATATAATAAAATTTGGCCATTTTTATTAATATTTAATTATAAAATTACTCTTTAGATTTGTTGAGTCAGCATTTTTCGTTAAATAAAATTAACGGTGTTAGTGATAAAGGACCAAAAATGCACTTTTCAAAATTAAAAAACTTAAAAAAAATTTAATGTAAATATAAATGACTAAAAGTATACTTTAACCCATTTCCAATTGTTGTGCAGTCCACGAAATCCGCCAGTGGCCTTTTTGATTAACATTCGTTAATAAGAGAGAAGGCTAGGTTGCGTAGGGGCCCAAGTCTGAAGTCACCTACCCGGTTGTCATCCCATGTTTGAAGTTAATCATTATTTATTATTAATTTTTATATAAATATTTTCATCTACTATTATTGAGTTAATATAACCTTTAGTCTTTATTATAAGGTACTAACTAACAAATTTTAAATATCAATAAAATTGGTTAAAAGTAGAGCTAGTAATTAGGGTCGGCCCTTCAAGGGCTAAGGCCTTAAAAGGGCCGGCCCAAAAAGCCCCGGTAGTGTAAATATTCCTGTTTTTCAAAGCCCGACCCTTGAATGTTAGGGCTTAGGGTCGGCCTGGCCCGATTAACGTCGATCACTACTTTTTACTCTTTTCCATAGGAAAAAAATTAAAGTAATAAAATCCTTATTATCAACATAAATATCAATTTTAAGTTACAATACAAACATCAACAAGCAACAAACACTAATAAATATTGTCCATATTTTTAAATAATTCACCCAAAATAAAATAAGCAACCATATTAAATACTAAGCAGCAACATTGGTACCACCACCACCAACAGTAATTAACATGATAATATAAAAATGAAGGACTACAAAAAATAAAACATGACAAAATTTATATGAAATTTTAAGAGCCACTACTGATAATTTATTTCTCAGCAATTCATATGTACTAACATAACATATTAACTGTAAGACCAAAATAGTCTGTGCATAGTAAGCAATAATGTTTAGAATAGTTTAGATTAAATGTATAATGAATACCTTCAATGAAAAAGCACTTGCGTGGGACAAATTTTGGGAAAAATAAAAGGAACAACGTTTAGTGAAAATGAATAAATCCAACTATTAAATATAGTGTATTCGGTTTGGGTTAACCGTGATGAAGACAAAAGACTTAATAATGAGTGGTTGCAGGTGTAAAAGGTGAGTAATTGTGGAGATATTAAAAAAAGAACATGCACCACAAAAATAAGGTTCATCAATAGTGAGAGAAAAAATTGTATTAGATACGAGCAAAACTGTCATACCCTGAAAAGAAATAAGACGTGACCGGCACGAAGTATAAGGAAACCTTACTTTGTAAGCCCTTCCCATTAAGCAAAAGTTTTTTAAATGTAAAACTTATCAAATATTTATTATCTCGATCATTTTTGTTTATAGCTACTAAAAACTTTTTCTCTTAATTCATGTAAACATAAACATACAAGAGAAATGAACGTCTATGGAACAATTTTCATTTATAACAAAAGAGTAAAACAAATGTTAAAATTCATTTTGAATAAAAATTAAGTAAAAGAATCTTATTCACTAATTTTTTTTTAAAAACATATTTTAAAACGTGTCATTAGCAAGCGTAGCACCGGCAATAACAAATGCATCACAAAGGTCACGAAACAAGCGTAACTCAAGGCTACGAATAACAAGCGCAGTCCGAAGGCCACGAATAACAAGCACAACCCGAAGGCCACGAATAACAAGTATAGCTCAAGGCTACAAATACCAAACATAGTCCAAAGGCCACAAATAATAAGCGCAGCTTGAGGCTACGAGTGACCAGCGTTTTGTGGCTAACTCCTCTGCTCAAGGCATTCCCACCCTCCTTGTAAGAAAACTGTTTCTTTCAATTTGTTACAATCACTTATGCGTATAAGAAAACTCCACATTGAATTATACATGTAAAAAATCTTCATAATCCATTTGACAAATGTTCTTTATTTACTTGCAACCATATCATAAGTATCGCATCTAGTCATTAAACATATGTCTCTTAATCAAGTTCTTAAACCTATTTTCTTAAATATTTAAATTAGAACATTATATGTACATCATGAAATGCTAATACAAGAACAAACAAACGAATTCAGCCATTGAACCTACCTAATCATATTGTTTCATTACAAGTAGATAAATTTATCATACTTCCCAAACTCAATTAAACATGCCTCTTATTTTCAAGTCAAAGGTCACATATTTCCAATCATCCACATTAAAGCAAACTTACAAAGCCTATCAAACTAAGATTGTTAAGTTTCCATTTTCCTCCTTGCACCACCCATAGCGATATTACATAAAAAATTATTAAAACATATCACAGATTCACACAACCTACGATGGTCATACCCATTTATGAAAAGAGAAGCTTTGTACACATGCCACCACACCCACCGACATATTGATAGAATCCCATTGTCACGCAAAGAAAGAAGAAAAAGGCTTATTGTAATATGTACATATTCAGGACTTCTATAACCCATCTAGACGTGCTTTGGTCCAAGAAACCCATAAATTAAAACTTACATTCTAAAACTCGAGTTAATATTCATTTGCTATTTCTAGCTTTGTGGTCCAACTTTAAGGGATTCATATTTGATTCTAGAAAAAAAAAAATCGCATTAAGGTGATTTAAATCTCTACTCAGCTCTTCGAATCCTCAATATGGTGATAATATAAATATGGACCTTTCCTGTCCCAATTCACACAGTAAATTCGTGGAGTTTTATTTTTCATTTGGTCTAGTGATATTTTCCATACCTATACATTTTTCTTTGATATTTGTTAACTTAAAGTATATTCATCCATTAGATATGATTTATGACTTTTGGAAAACTCTCAATATGTCTACTTTGTGCATATAACTACTCAAGACCATTTGTCATCCTAATCTACAATCAACTATGAGACCAAACACTAGCCATGCTATGAAAACAGTCTCAAATAGACAGATATTATCATGCATTGTAAAATCATTGCTTTTAAGGTCATACTTAAACATACTTAAACACACACACACACACACACACACACACACACACATATATATCAAGACCTCACATCATGAATTTACATAGGCTATAGAATCATGTGTCCATTTTCCAACTTCTCTAGAAAAATAATATTATAGAAACTTATTTCTTATTTCTCCTTTCACTTGGCATTTCTTCTGCCTTTTCTTGGATTAGGACCATTGTAATCACTAATATCCATCGCTTTCTCTTTGCATTGACTTATAGGGCGAAATTTTGATTGTTTCTAAAATTATTTTCATCACCTATACCCACATGTCAGTTTATGAAAGATCTAAATATAATATTAGAATTTTGGAACCCAAAATCCTTTCCTCGCTTTAAGCCCAATATCTGATAGGGTTCTTTTGGACTTACAAAAGTACACTTTTTAAATCTCTTGATTTATCATTGTTGGAATCTTGATTAAAATCCATATTCCTCTAACTGGAACCTAAACTTATCAAGCATGGATTTTATGATTTTTTTTTTTTGTACATCGTCTCCCTAAAACAAACCTCCAAAATCTGGCCAAAACCATGGAAATCAAGCAATCGATATATTAGTCATAGGAACTCATTTCTAAGCCATTTCGCATAACTTAATCATCAAAGCAATCCTTTAAACTCTTATTCAAACCTGTACAAAGTCACCCTCCAAAGATACTCGATGAAAATTTTTGAAACAAGACTCAAAAGGTGGTTTCTTTTCTTACCTTATCTCCATTCATATACGTGTATATTCTCCACTTCTTCCTCTGCCTTTAACACTTCGAACTCATCGTTTTCAAAACCTAAAACCATATGATTGTTGTTGTTGAAGATATGAGTAACTTTTGTAAAGAAATCATGGGGAGAAGAAGTTAGTTTGATGATAGTTTTGCTTGATGCTTCTCCTTTCTTTATACTCTCTCTTAATCTCTCATGAGAACTTGATAATTTCCTGCTTTCTCTCTCAATCTACCTTTTCTGACGAAAAGAAAATGATGAGAATAAAGAATGAAACATTTATTAATTAAATAGGATATTTAATTGCATTTTGATATTCTTTTTAATCCACCATTAAGAAGTCACCATTTTCCCCTTTTCTTCTTTAGTTTATAATTATGTGTTGGCTAAACCAATGGTCAAGTAAAATAGATAAATTTTACTCCCTTCCTTCTCTCTGACCGACATAAGAAAAGGGAAGAGGAAAATGAATTAACTTTTTTTTTAATAATACATTAAATTTAATAAAATTTAACCCCACCAACCAATCTTTACCAAAAATCATTATTAGTTTTGCTTTTTAATGGTAAACTTGGCCATTCATTTTTCCTTCCAACCTCACCCTTAACCATGAGCACGCACTCCACTTGGACTTTAAGAGACCATATAATTATCTTTCTATGAGCATATTACTTTAGAAAGCTAAATTGCATCATTAAAGTATAATTAATCATTTACAAATGTGTTTTTGGGAATTCCTTAATCAAATGAACAAGGTGAGGCCATCAAAAATTCATATTTATTAGAGAGTAATCCCCTAATATTTCTAATTATTTGAGGCCCCTTCTATTTTCATAGTTAAATATGACCATTTCTCATTTAATTAGCCACAATTCCAATAGTTCCTTCAAATTCATTTTGGAGGTACTTTCCACATTTTTACCTTAATATGGACCTTTTACATGATACTTATTCCATTTCTATCCTTATTTCTCTCATCTATGGCATTTGAATTTTACTAAAATTTCTCACAATATTTAGATTTCACTCAGAAAAACTTTTCATTTTCGATTAAGTCCCTAATAACCATTCTTTTGATACCTCATCAGCTTAATGGGGTCTAGTAACTTATTTCTTAAACTTCAAGACCCAAAATTTGGGATATGACAAAAACTTCCACCAGTATTTTCAGCCCAACAAATATTCCTTTCTTTAAAAAGACTATTGGGCGAGAAAGTTATAATTCAATTCATTTCATATATTTATATTTAGGGTTCAGGGGAGAAGGGATATGAGTGATATTTATATATAGAGTTTTTATTATTTTTTAAAAAAAATTTGAAAAGGGCCGGCCTTTTGAAGCCTTCAGCCCTATAGGGCAGGCCCAAAAAATCCGATTCCTTTCTGAAGCCTTCAAAATCAAAACCCAGCCCTCAAAGGGCCAGAGCCTAAAAGGGCCAGGCTCGCCCAACTCTAGTTAAAAGCATTAAATTTGTCTTAAAGCTTAAGTGATTTACTCCCTCTGATCCTAAATATAAAAGGTAAAATAGCAAAGTTTTTGGTCCAAAATATAATAGGTAACATGTAAAAGTAAAAGTAATAAATGCATGTTTTCTATTTTTGCCCTTGTATATTTAATAATGAAAAAATACACGTAAGGAGGGGAGATAAATTGTGTATAATAAATAAGGGTAAAAATGAAAAACTTTATTAAATCTACCAATAATAAATGATTCCAACATGTTTTATTGGTATGTATAAAAATGTTGACTACTTCTTATAATAGGGACCAGGGAGTACAATATTACCCATACTAACTATACTAAACTCAAATACCATATTTTAGTTACTACTTTCTCCCAGTATCCCTATTAAATAAGAATATGGATGTAAAAACATATTTAATGTTTCTTTGACGAAACAGAAGTGGATCTTTTCATAATCTACTTTTTCACTTTCTCTCATAATCACTTATTCACTTTCAGATTTGATATAATATTACTATAATATTTTTTAACATAGAAATTAATAATTTCAACATATTAAGTTTTGATCTGGATTGTTTACGCTTGCATTATAAATAATTTAACACTTTCCTCCAATCTTTGTCTCATGATTGTTTCATTCAAATGATTACTCCCTCTAATCCTTATTATAAGACACTATCTATCAATTTTCACAAATTAATGAATGGTAGTTGAGTCAATAAATTTATGTTAAATTGACCATTTTCCACTTTCACCTCTCATTAAATAATATGACTTAATAATTTTAACTTTGAACCTCAATTACTAATAAGGGTAAAGTGAAAAAAAAACAATTAATATGATGTGATGTTGAAGTTGTTCTAAGTGTTGGTGAATTTTAGAAGTTGTTCACTCTAAGATAAATTTTAGCTGTACTTTTCCATCCACTTAGTGGAGAAGTTCATCTTACCTATATGAATTTTTCAAGTTCACGTTGATTAGATGAATTTTGTATGAGACATTTTGGGAAATAGTTCCCACCTTATAGCATTTGGGTAAGTAATTTCATTGTATGTACTGTATAGGTAAAAAAAAAAAAAAAGCCCAAATCTTTTTCTAAACCAAAAGTTGACCCCACATTTTGATGTAAACACATGGATAACTTGGAGGTGTGCTTACATAAAACATTGGATCAACTTTTGGTTTTGAAGAAGATTTAATGTTGAAGATCTGAAAAAAAAGGCTGAAGAAGAACATGTGACGTAAAAAAGAGGGATTTTTTTTTAAAAAAATAACAATTTACCATGTGCAACCAATGTAGTAACGGGGTGGCATGCCACTAAAGTATAATGGGTCAACAAACTATTGACCATTCAAATTGTTAATTTGGGGTGACTTTGTTTAATATTTTAAACTTTCAGGACGATATTACATCTTAAAACACCTCCAAAGTAAAATCGCTCATCAAAGAAAACTTTTAAAACCAAAAATTTTCATTTTTATTTTGACATAGACCATGATGTAACATTGAATATTACATGTCCAACGTTACTTAACACCTCTTTGAGTTCGGGATGACATTGCTATAATTTCCGTGCTATAGGGGTGACTTAGTGTTGATAAACTTCATATGCAAAATCGCTATCCAGTAAATATTTTTAAGATAAAATTGATATTTATCACTTAAATATAGCTAAAATTAAAGATAAGCCCCATGGAAGCTAATTTAATTAAGATTGGATCCTACGAAATCTCTTATTTGATTTTTTTGACAAAAATCTCTTATTTAATTGGAAGTCCCTTCTACCTTAACTATATTATTCTATAACACAAAATACTTTTTATCCCTTTTGAATATTTTAAAATTGATATGAAAAAGAATCCATAAAATGAAGGGAAAATTAATGAAAGGTCCCATATTAAGAACTTAATTAAAATGATGTCCCACAAAGTTGTTATCGCATGCTCAAAACTTAATATCATCAAGTCAAACGTTGTTACGGACAAAGAGTTTAAAAGTTATGATTGTCATGTCACAAGTTATTATCATAGGCCAAAAATTGAGATCGTTAGGCAAAAAAATTATTATCGCATGATAAAAAATTGTTAGTATTCAAGAATTAAGTCATTGGTCACTAATAATTTTTGACCATACGATGACAAGTTTTGGACGTGACGATAACAACTTTTAGCCTGACAGTCACTTCTGACAGGGACCACAGATTAATTACATGGTTTCGTGAGACGTCATCTTAATTAAGTTCATTACATGAGTCATGAGACCTGTCATTAATTTTCTCTAACATTAACACTATATTAATTAATAATTAAGAAGCATAATCTATATATATATAATTAAATTTAATTGCTACATTCAAGTTAAAAAAAAGACATAACCACTAATCACAGTAACAAGAGAAATTTTTTGTCCATATTATAAAAGTTAAGTCAAGGTAATAAATTTTTTATTTCAATTTTTTCCCTTACATAATAAATGCAAAGAGGAGAGAGATTGTGAGTATATATATAATAAATAATATATGAGTAAAATTAGAAAAAACATTAATTTTACCCATGATAAATGACTCTACCACCTTTTCTTGATATGTGTAAAATGGTTAACTATCTCTTAGGCTATGTTTGGTTCAACTGAAGGGAGGGGAGTGAAGGTTTATTAAAGTTAGGAGAGGGGAGGGGTGGATGGGTTATGAACTTTGTTGGATGGGAGGGGAGGGAATGTTTGATTTCTTATTTGATTCAGAAAAGGAGGGGAGGGGGTAAATTATAAGTTGATAATTATGTCCCTTGCTCTTATATTCTTATTTTATGGTGTATCTTTGATGATTATTTATTATAAAATAAATATTTCATTAACAAATTTAATGAATACTTTACCTTTGATAATCATTTATTATAAAATATATATTTTTTGTACAAAATTATGTACAGAGTGTTTAAGAGGTGAGTGAAAACTGAAAGCTAGAAAACAAACAAAAAAATTATGGATACATCATGGATTGGTGTTTCATGGCATGTGTTTGTACAGTAGCGTCAACCTGATTTAATACATCATGAATTGTTTTCTTCATCACCAAAAAGCCAAGGATTTCTTGCATTCAAGAGTCAAGCATGTGTCCTTTTTATTAATGAATGGAAATTTCTCCCCATCATGGATTATTTATTTCTTCAATGATGGGAGAAATTTCCCTTCATTAGTAGAAAAGGGCACACGCTTGACTCTTGAATATAAGGAATCGTAATAATTTAATGATTGGGAGAAATTTCCCTTCATTAATAAAAAAAAGGACACATGCTTGACTCTTGAATGCAAGGAATCGTTGGCTTTTTGGCTTTTTGATGATGAGAAAAACAATCCATGATGGTATCAAAATGACGGGGAAAGATGTGGAAAGATGAGCATCTGATCCGAGGACAATAAGCAAGGGACCTGTCCCCTCATAATGTGGTAGGGACGGAGTGGAGTATATTTTTAAAAAAATATTTTTTTATTTAATGCTTCAAATTTGATCGCAACTCTCAAGTGCAAAGGCTTTCTTCTCAAACATCCGGCAGCGTGAAGCAGAGGGAATGGCGAGCCACGTGCTACATTTTCCTAAAGAAATTATAAGAAACATTCTCAAGCGACTTCCCGTAAAATCGCTAATCCAATTTCAATGTGTTTGTAAAGATTGGAACAATCTCATAAAAAATCAATCTTTCATCTCCGACCACCTTCAACAGTATAGTCATCAAAACCCTTTTCTTCTTTTTAAACATTACTATGAGCTGTATTTGTTGGATGGCAGCTTGCAAGTACGTCATATTCGATTTATCGATTCCTTGAAGGGTGCGAGTATCGTCGGTTCCTGCAATGGCCTGCTTTGCCTTGAAGTCGATCAGGATTATGGGCTCCCTCCTTTGATTTCGTTGTGGAATCCTGCAACCACAGCTGTCAGAGATCTTCCTCAAACAAGAATTGATTCGGAATTCGTGGCAGGATTTGGGTTCAGTGAAGATCTTAATGATTACATGATAGTAAGAGCTTGCCTTGATTTTGATGATGACCCCGATGATCAGGTGGTGGAGGTCCTTTCGTTAAGCACAGGGACATGGCAGGCTATAGATGTTGGAAACTTAAAGTATGTGAACCTTTATCCTGGAACTGTCACGGTTAATGGAGCCATATTTTGGTGTGGGGAAAAGTTTCGTGGGAAGGATGAGGAGGGTGAAGACAACATTGAGGTCGAGGAGGGTGAAGATGAGTTTCAAGTGATAGTTTCATTTGACATTGTAGAGAAAGTGTTTACTGTGATACCAAGGCCCCATTTAGACCATATTGCAGATGAAAAGCTTACTGTTTATGAGGACAAACTTGCCCTGCTTTGTATGATACGGGAAAACAATTATGAAACACCTTGGATTGATTTGTGGGTGTTAGATGAGGGTGCAGGTCCTTCTGGTAAGAAATGGAGCTGGACTAAAAGATATAGTAGCAGTCCCTTTCGTTGCACAATGGATTCAATTGCTATCTGGGGCAACAAAATTGTATGCAATCCTAATTATGAAGAAGATATTGAAAACGGAAGAAATGTTCTCTGTCTGACGAATATTGCGACTAATGAAGTAAAGAGGTTTGACATTCCCTATTGTGGCCGTTATCATCATATTTACAATTACGTGGAAAGCCTTGTATGGGTTGGCTACAATTACATGGAAAGCCTCGGTTTGTCTGATGAATATTCCGACTAATGAAGTAAAGAGGCTTGACATTCCCTATTGTGGCCGTTATCATAATATTTACAATTACGTGCAAAGCCTTGTATCGGTTGCTACAACTAATCTTGATCCTGAATTGAAATTATAATATTGCAGATTTACATTGTTCAAGTACTTTTGGTGTAATGGGATCTCTAATATTTTAGTTCATTTTATAGTTGTATTATCTGAAGTTATTTCCAGTTATCTAGAATGACTACTTCTATACTTATATTATTTGATGTTATTTAGTGTATTTAAGATTATATGATTATCTGGTACTTCTTGTCCTTTAATACGCCTAATGGTCTGGTCTTTTTGTTGAAAAATATATTAGTGGTTTATTATACGGTATGAGATTGAGAGGCCATAAAAGTAATGAATGCTTTTCCCCCTCTCTCGTTGCTTTGAACTGAAACCTTTTTCCTTGCAACTTTTTTTGTTTACTCTGCTCCTTCCATATTCATCTTCTGCAGCCATAAGTGAAAGGGTTATCCAGTTATGGTTTTTGGGTTTCTTGCTTGATGATATTACTTGAAATATTATAATTGATGTGAGTCAGCTAGTTCTTCTATTTGTTTAACCTGCATTCAATGTTTTTGCTTTCTTCTATTTTGGATCAATGAATGCATTTTCCTTTTTTTTTCTGGTTGAATTCAAGTTCCCCCTCTTACATTACCTTCGATATCTAAACATCTACTTCATTAGAAGTGAAAATTTCCATTGGAAGAGGACATTGTTGGCTTTATTGATAAGACCCAACATCCTACTCCCTCTCCATCATATTGAGAAAGACATAAGGTAGTGTCAAAAATACATGGAAAAGAGGGTTAAAAGGAGGTAATGTTAATGGTTCAGATAAGTATTTCCAGGTTCTTGACTGGAAAGGCAAAGAAGGGCATATGAGTAAAGTATAGCTATGGCTAGGCGTGTGTTTAATCATTTTTAACCTTTTGCTCTTTAAATGTGCACTTGATTCACGGAGAGAAGGGGAGAAGAATTTTGAAATTGTTTTGGTCTTTTAGGAAGTGGAGAGAGCTAGTCCCTTCCTCAAAAGATTGTCAAGTCTAGGAGTGTCTGTATGTAGCGTATGTAGGTTGTGCCTTGTGTATATTGTTTTAAGTCATGTGTTGTAAACTTGTAATCTTTACTCCTTATGTACCAGTCCGTTTGTGAAATGGAAAAGTGTGTTTCATTCTGTAGATGTATTTCATTGTATTAGTATTATCAATCTCTCGTTATTTCCACTCTCTTGTTGTCATTTATGTTTTTAGTGTTTATTATCGTCTTGTTTAGGGGAGGGTTGTAACATTTATTTGTTCAGATTTCTTTAAGATATCACAATTTCCTTTGAAGTTTTGTTTTGTTTGCTCGCCCACAAAGCTAAACTTGCGGTTGTGATTGGAAATTGTTGAAAATTTAGTCATTTAATTTGTATGGGGCATATTCATGCTATGTCATTGATTAATTGAAACTACTTTAGTCTTCCGTATAAGTAGTTTTTTAAAAGGGCGAATGTGCAAAAATGCCCATGTAGTTTGGTCCAATGTGCACCCAATACCGTGAAATTTTTTTTTGGGCTAAAAGTGTCCATATAGTTACCAAAATTGGTCAAAAGTGCCCATACCGTTTATGTACACTAATGGCGTTAAGTCTTTCAAAGTTAGGGAAAATAAAAGGTATAAAAATACCCATAAAGTTTGGTCTAAAGTACATCAAACACCGCGAAGTTTGTTTCGAAGTGCACCTAACATTACGTGTTGGCGGTATTGGGTGCACTTCAGACCAAACTTTATAGGTAATTTTGCACTCTTTTCACCCTAACTTTGAAAAACTTAACGCCTTTAGTGTATATTGGCGGCATAGGCATTTTTGACCCATTTTGATAACTACGTTGGCACTTTTGGACAAAAAAAAACTTCACGGTGTTGGGTGCACCTTAAACCAAAGTACATGGGCAATTTTGCACCTTCACCATTTTTAAAACCTTTCTATCATATTAAATTGTTTAGTTTTCTTTGTATATTACAATTGCTTGTGTACGGAACTTGTCTATGTAATACAAAACACTTATTGGTGTTACATCATTTTGTATTTGTTTTATATCTTTTGAGAGAGGGAACAAAAATAAGCGAGGCAAATTTGAGTTTGTTGCCATGATTTCATTTGTAGTGGGGAAATGAATTGAACTGATTTGTGTTTGTTGCATTTTGGTTTCATTTTTAGTGGAGTAATGAATTAAACTGATTTGTGTAAGTAGTTTTCCACCTTATTAGTAGTTTTATTTGATGAATTAAGTGGATCAATCCATCATCAAATACCCGAAGCAATGTTTGTTTAAGCCAGGCGTTGAATTTATGTGTGCTCTGTGGATAACTGGTGAATTAGAATCAATATTATTCAGCTGATGAAGCATGATGCGTTTACTTGCATGTCATTACTCATTAGTAGGTAACTCAAATCAGTACGAAGTTATAGCGTGACTTACTAATTAAAAGTCAAATAGTAGTATAAAGTATTCCTCAAATTTGGAACTTAAATGTATTAATTCATAACTGATCAAATTAGATAATGAGAGATGATGTGTATGGCTGTTCAAAAACATCAAGTCCTAGTTGTCTTAGTCCAGTCCTAAACCTATTAGGATTGAAATTTCCAGGGACCAACGTGATTCGGTACCCGAATTAACGGTACCAAGACCAAATTGAAACCAGGATGGTACCGGGATACGGTCACACTTATGGTATTCTCAGTTTTAGTACCATAAGTATAATTACTTATTTTAATTTTTCCCTAATCTAACTATACATTCCTTGCTTTATTATTTTTCATTTAATCTGTACCCTACCAAAATTTTTTTTCTCTTTCTTCATATATAATAGTTTAATTGATTGATTTTTTTACCTTGTTTAATTGATTGATTGATTCAATCATTTCTTTTAAGATTTAACCATTTATGAAGCACACCTCTCCTTTTTCTTCTTTTCTTCTGCCATTCCACATTCCTTCCAAGCTCCAAATGTGCATGCAAGTGTAGAAAGGAATCACCAATATCAATATATATGATATTAAAAATTTTAATTATATTATATTTTTAGTAACCAACGTATAAATGCACACATATGCTTTTCATTTATTTTTTGGTAAGTGAGATCATGATAAAGAAAATTGAAATGTCCCGGTGTCAGTCCATGTCTTGTCCCATCCCGGTGGGTCCAAGACCCCCTCAGTATCAGTACCAGAACCGGGACACCAATGTCGTCCCGACCTTCTTCTGGTACCAGGACTCGGGAAAGGGGTTTTCCAATTTTGTTCCGATACTCGAACAGCCTGTGGGAGATATGGACATTCACGCCAATATTATATTCATGACACCTCCTTTGAGAATGGCAAAACGCATAAGAGGGGGGTGAATTGTGCTTTTCAAAATTAAACTGTAAACACAAAGACAATCCTTTATACTGGTTCGACCAAACACTGCCTTCGTCCAGTTCTCCAACTCCTCGTTGGGTTCCACTATTCCACAGGTTTTACAACACGGGTTTACCTGCCAACCTTTACAAAACAGAGCTTTAGACTTTCTCTAAACGCTCCCCCTTACAAGTTGTAAGAATATAACCCTATTCTAAAGTCCCAAACTTTAGAACAACCTCAAATAGTAGAGGATTTCAATAAATGAGTTCACTTAATGAACAGATTTTGATAAACACTGAAGTACAAATAAACTCATTAAGAGTAATCAAAACTTTAAGCTTTTGAGAGCAGAGAGTAGGTGAAAGTAATGAATGTTTGTAATTTCGTTCTCTACTTCATAAATGCTTAAGTCTCGGTATTTATATCTCTTCACAGCTTGCCTTTTCCTTCAGCTCCAAGAGGTCGTTTGAATATGTTCGTTGAGAGCTCATAGCCGTTGGGAATAAATGCTGTTCTTCATCTTAGTCAACTTTCTTCTCTTGCTTCATTTAATTCTTGCAGAGAGTGAGCTAAGAGAAACAGAGTATATGAGTAACGATCACCTGCAACATTGTACTTGCATAGCAGCTTTATCAGTAGCACTAGCTCCCTTGGCTATTGCTAGCTTCATAGTGTTAGTCCTGCACTTAGCTAAACAAGTATTCAAGTGAAGCACAGTAGGTGTTATCGCTAGTGAAATTCATTAGCTCAATGTTTACAGATAATGTATTAGCTATCAGAATGTCTAAGTTATTTCAACAAGTATTTTCCTATCGATAGCCAATCATGTTATTGCTAGTGACTATGTTATCGCTAGTTCATTTTATTAGCTCAATGGTTCAAAGGCACTAGCTATCTGAATGACTGTTATCTGAAGAATTCTGTTATCGATAGCTGATCCTATTATCGCTAGTTATCTTTGCTAGCTGTTCTAACATTTTCCCTTGTGATATCCATGTCATTTATGGGCCTTAGCGATAGAGATATAGCTTAGCGATAGTGATATATTCTTTGCTGACTTAGGCTAGCTCAACTCATTCTCTTATCGATAGTGAAGGTTTTAGCGATAGAGACATTTGTCTTTTTAGATTGTTGCTAAGTCTTCATTAGTTTTTATCCTAAGCTTTCCATTTGTTAGCGATAGGTTCTTGGCCTAGTGATAGTGTATCTGTTATCTATAGGATTTTACTTGTTCAACGTCAGGATAACCTACACTCTTTTTCTTAGTCATATAACATGATTCTTATTTCAATTCATTCCAGACTAAGTTGTATGCTATCAGTTCATTTTACTTATGTTATCTATGGGTTCAGTCCTCATCAAAACTTAAGATTCTAACATCCTTGATGTCCATTATGTAAGAATGTGCCTAATTAAAAAACTGTAACTAGGAAAGGCTCGTTGGGATATAAAACCTAGGGAGAGAAAAGTATACATCATTTGTTAATACGCTATCAATTGCTACCACATTGAAAACTTTACTTGGCAAACCTTGTGAAATACTCCCCATTTCCCTTGTTATAAGCTTCAAATAACTAATTTACATTTACCACAAGAACTAATAAAATTAGTTAAAAGCAATGATTATGTAAGAAGTGTACTTTATTTTCCAATTATGCTCTTATTACTAAACATGAAAGATAACATATGGGGAAAATACAATGAGAGAGAATGTGACAAATAAGAGAAAATGAGGATGAAAGATAATGTAGGGGGGGAAAGATAAGCAATGGGTCAAATTAAGAAAAAATGCATGGAGAAAGTATAATGAGAGAGAATATGAAAAATAAAAGAAAATGAGGATGAAAGAGAATGTAAGGGGGAAAGATAAACAATGGATTAAATTAAGAAAAAATGCAATAAACATTTAGACAACCCTAAATGAAAGCTTATATTTTAGGATATCCACATTCACAAATTTAAAGCTTATTAAGGGACTGAGGGAGTAAGACTATATTTAAAGATAAGGGGAAAAAAGAGTACATCGCATATTGATTTCCCCTCTTGATAATGAGTTATTACCTTTGAATCTACAAGTGTGTTTGGGATACCTCACTACAAAAAAATACCGAATTACAGACGGAAATTCCATCGGTAATTCTAATTTACCGATAGATTTCTGTCAGCAATGAATTTTTCGACGGGATTTCTGTTGGAAATTTTTCCATCAGTAATTCTTTTGTTGGCAATTAATTTACCACCAGAAAATTTTTTTGTTGGTACATTTATCCATGGAAATTTTGTCGATAAATTTTTTTAAATGATATGCCACGTGTCGCTCTAACGTGTCACCACATGTCGCCTGTCGCCATGTGTCGCCTCCACAAATTGTATTCAATTGTGGCAGAGTGGAGATTCAAACCCCAACCTCTTATGTGTGTGCTGATGCTTTAACCAGTTAAGCTATGAAGATCCTGTGATATTATTTACAAACTATTATATTTATAACATTCAAACTCCCACCATTATAAAATTTGATCTTACATATTAATAATTCTGTTAGTTTTTATATATAATCTATTATATTCATATACATTACATTATATTTAGTATTTTCATTTTATATTTATAATCAATATTTTTTTGTTAATTACTTTTATTATATGAAATTTTTAATAGTTATTTTATTATATATATTCTTAAATTATAATTATTTTTTATTTTTTTAGTAAAATTTATTAACAAATAACATCTTATTTAATAAAAAAATTAAAATTAAATTTGTAATAAATTAATATGTGTATATGTTAATTTTTATTAATATTTACAAAATATTATCTATTTATTTATTTATAAAATATTTTTTAAAATAAATTAAGTTAAAAATAATATTTTGGGATAATATAACTTTTTGTCCTTGAACTTTAAAATTTTTTTGTTTTGGTTCCTGAACTTTCAGTTAATTTTGGTCTTGGTCCTTGAACTTTCGTCAATTTTGGTCTTAGTCCTTGAACTTTCAGTCAATTTTGGTCTTAGTCCTTGAACTTTTAGTCAATTTTGGTTTTGGTCCCTCAAGCTCAAGGACCAAACCCAAAATTGGCCAAAATTTCAAGGATCAAAACCATCGATTTTAAAGTTTAGAGACCAAAACCAAAATTGACTAAAAGTTCAAAGACCCAAAGCAAAATTAAGTGAAAGTTCATGGACCAAAAGTTATATTAACCCTAATATTTTATTTATACAATAATTAATATATTACCGACGAAATTCCTGTCGGTCAAATTACCAACAGAAAAATTTCTGTTGGTAATTTCATTTCAGTCGCTAATCCGTCAGAAAATTGAAATTATCGACGGAATTCCATAGGTAAACTCCGTTAGTAATTCTGTGTTTTTTGTAGTGTTTGAAGTTTTGATCAGTTTTGAAATTTAGTTATTTTGTTATGGAAGTGTTTAAATACATATATGGCCCTTTTGGTGTGTTAATTGACGGGTTGAAGGGCTTATTATTGTTTAGTATATATATGACAAGGCCTAGACTGATGTATGTTTTGACTCTTTGACTAATGAGGGCAAAGGGTCAAATATACCCATCTACATTACGAAAATTCACCTAGCACCATGTTAAAAAATGTGGTTCAAAAGTACATATATATATATATATTACAGATGAGTTCTTAAATGCCCATTTACATTTGCGAAAATTTCACCTAGCACCATACTTCTGTGAACAAAATAAAATTGATGGAGGGAATGGAGAGACCAGAATAGGTGAAATTGAGGGGAATGATGAATCATCACTTTAAATAAATTAATTCTTACCTGAGAGTAAAATCGGCAATCATGAAACCTACGTCCAGGGTTTCCTTTCGTCTATGTCGTCTAACGAGGAACAACTAAGTTGTGATAGTATAACCTCACCGGACCTTCACACTCACCCTCTTTACTGTGTACTATTGAGTGGGGTCGTTGAGTGGGGCGGGCCCATAACTCACAGTTAACGCAGTTAGTAGGAACAAACAACCAAGGCATTTAATATGGTGCTAGCTGACCTCTTTTGAACCACATTTTTTAACATGATGCTGAGTGAACTTTTCGTAAATGTAAATGGGTAGAATTAACCCTTCGCCCACTAATGAATATAAATTTAGACTCTCTTTCCTATCATGGTGAGGTTAAAATCCATTAACTTATTGATTTACCTCGAAAATGTTAATTTTTTTATAAAAATATGGGAAATTTTTCAGCAGATCTAGCATGATGCATTTAATTTAAAATTTTATTGGATTGTCTTTTAAGTCAAATATTGGCTCTAATTTGGGAGAGAAAAATATTGATATATGAGTTATTAATTCAATTATTTTTGTTAAAGTCCTCTCAATAGAGGGCTCTAATTAAAAAATGAGGGGGAAAGATCAACCCCAAGCTATGTGGTTGTAGCACTTTGGGAATGGAATTCAAGAAAAATAAAATATAATAAAACAAACTTAACTAAAATAAAAGCACTAGTATTTTTTCTCAAAATTGAGAAAATTTATGAATTATTTTTATTTATTGAATATATCTAAACTAATTATTTTTAAATATTTACAAATTTTTCACAATAATACATTAACCTTTTTTAAAAAAAATTAAAGTTAATATGACGCTTAAAGTTATCAAATTATGCAAAAATAATATATATTTTATAAAACTTATACCCTTTCCCGTTATAGAAAAAACTTACCTCCAGAGCGTTAGGACCAATTCAACCTATAATATTTATTTCTAAATCTCTTTTTTTATCACGCATTAATCACCGTTAAGTTTAAAACAAGTTAACTAACTATGATAGAAAAGAGAATTTTTAAAAACCTTTGAATAGTCTATCAAAGTTAGAAAAATTAATAAACCTACACAATTCATTTCAACTTCTTCAAAAACTTAGTCTAACTATGATATTAAAGAAAACCACTTATAAAAATTTTGTTAAAGGCTATTATAGTTAGAAAATTTTCCTTCAAATATCGAAAGAAATCTATCCATTATAGAAAGTAAACTTTCTAAAAAATGTTGGAACATCTTATCATGGATGTAAAGATCCTTATTAACCTTAAAAAATGACGAAAGCTAATATGGTTATTAGAAATTTCCTTCACAATATAATTTAACCTAAGCATGTTAAGAAAAGTAAACTTAAATACTAACATAGTTAGAAAAATGTTTTCTTAAACATCTTAAAGGATTTATCATGTTACAAAAAGGCATAATCTAACATGGTAATCAAAAAGCATCACACATACACACAAATGAGCCTTTCTCCATTTAAAACTTAAACAACTAACAATTTAAGCGTAAACATCATACAAATCACAAGTTTTCCTTTTTCTTTGAAAATCGTTCATTGAAATTCATTCATTCAACATACACACCGACACACATCGATTAGGCATAAACATAACTAATATCCAAAATAAGCACATCGACATAGCCATCTCATAAATATTTAAAATCCCTGTGAAATCGGAAAAACATTCAAGATCCCTAATCCACAATAATCCTCCTTCAAACAGGATATCACGAGCTTGTACTCAATAGAATCCAAAATAGATCTAGGGAGGCCTCCGGCCTTTATGCCGGAATTGGACCGATCTCAGAAAGATGCAATAAACAGACATTTAACCATAAATTTAGAACAAGCAAGCGGAACCAAACTAAACATGCCTAAGTCTATGTGACATTATATGATCACCGCAAAGACAATAAACGCTCACTCTAACTAGTGAGCAGTATTGGGCTCATTTCGCATGACTCTTTGATGACTCTCTATTTTTAATTAAATTTGATATATAAATGGATATATTTTGGGAGTCATCCATGCTAAATTAGAGGGATTTGGTTAAGATTTTGATAAGAATATCAAATTGGTGCCTTATTGATGGGATTTCATGGTAACAAAGATCATGATGAGCAATTGAGAATGTAGATCATGAACAAAAAGGGGAGTCTTCTTCTACTTTATCTTGATTTGTTTCATTTGTTATTGATATCATTTACTGGGAATATCATCCCTACACTTGGAAATAGTTGAAACTATCGAGATTTTTAGTGGATTGATGTTTTTCTTCTACTTGTATAGCTATTGTGCCTCAATTTTGAGAGTAATAGTTTTTTGTTACTTACTTTCACTACTTAATATTGCATGTTCACATTGATGACAATGTAATATTTTAGTGTGGGGTGAGGGTACTATTGAGTTTGCATGACTTCTCCTTGAGTTTTTTTTTTGAGTTGTAAAAAATCTTGGAAATTGGTTTTTTAAACTTTTAGAAAATTTTGAAATAAGGTTTTTATTTTTTTGGAAGTTTGGACTTTACTTGTAAACATTGTCGAAGTAGATTTAATTTGAACATGAAAGAAGTGAGTTTGATTAAAATTCGATTATATCCTTTTGGGATATTTGTAAATATTCAAGTAATTTGGCTTAGGTAACTGACTTTAGTATGTCATAGAACCGGTGAGTAATTTGAACCTAAATGTCATTTCTTTCAAGAGAGAGTATACTTATTGTGATTTCATCTTTAGAACTTATCTTGAATCTCTTTTCAAACTTAAAAATCTTTTTGCATGCACAAAAATAATTTAGGCATTCGTTTCATAGCTAGTTTGACCAAATGCCCATCCTTATTGTTTTCATCATTTGCTTCACCTCTTTGAGCCTTAACTTTCTTAAAAGAAAAATTTCATTGATTAAACAACCATTTGTTTAGGTTGCAATTTTTCTTCTTTCTTATTCACTCACTACTTTAACGAGTGCTAAGTTATGCAATTTAGGAAAAGAGTGAAGGAATTTAAAATTTTTTTAAAGGATTCAATGTGAATTGTGTATGTAGTAAAAAAAAAAAAAAGAAGAGAGTACATATATGACAAAAATTTCCCTTTAAGTTCATATGTAGCCACTTAGATGTTCTCCTTGTAGAGTGTATTCTCGTACTATTTTGGTTCATATTTATGTTTGTATTTTCATAATATATATCATAGGATTGTATGCCAACTGTGAAGTATTCCTATGTTTTCTCTTCATGATTGGAAGTGTTATTTGGTTAATTACATTGGAGAGCGTGCATCACATTGTCCTTTTTATAGCCTACAGGTTACCTACATCTTGAAGTTATCTCTTCAGGAGCTTCAAAGAGGTGTGTTCTTGTGCAAAGATCAAGGTAGGCTGATTTCAATTATTATCATTCTTGGATAAAATTTGTGAATTTTAGCTTTCCTAGCAATTTTTAGTCATGGAGGGATAGGGAAGTTCAATGGGCTTTATTACTATCTAACTAATGCACCAGTTTGAGAATCAATCCTGGGGCCTATGGGTTTAGTCACTATTTGTCTCTTTCAGGTTCGATGATGTTTACATGTTGTTTATGGTCTTATATTGTAGTTTATTTTATTTCAAATTTTATTTCTTGTTTTGTTCACATTTTACTTGTAGCTTATTGGGCCTTTGCCAAACATCTTTTTAGTCAAGCTTGTTTCTTTGGGACTCACAAGCTCAAGATATTTGTGATGTACAGATATCCAATGATTTTAAAGTCAAAGACATCTTTACTTCAATGAGCTAGACCAAACCCACCAAAGCCTTTGATTCCAAAAGACTGTGAGTGTGTTTCCTTAAATTTTATTTGTCATGTATACTCCCGATTATACATGAGTTCTTATTTTCATTGCTTGCTTTTTGATAATTTTTCAATGATGAAGCTGAGATCGATATCTAATGAATCTGTTGCCATCACCTTCCAAAATAACTGTCATGAGAATTTGGGTAAATAAGCATTTTACCAATGAAGTGTTGCACAAGAGCATTTGATACAAATATGTTTTGAAGAGTCATAGAATACCTATAGGTGTTAAAAAATCACGCAAGACAGCCATCACCATTTTCAAACAACCAACACTATTTTCTTTTGTTAATTTGTTAATCTTTAGTTGATAATTTTCCTTAAATTTTATTTTTCATGTATACTCCCCGATCATACATGAGTTCTTATTTTCATTGCTTGCTTTTTTTTGTTAATTTGTTAATCTTTAGTTGATAATTTTTCAATGATGAAGCTGAGATCGATATCCAATGAATCTGCTGCCATCACCTTCCAAAATAACTGTCATGAGAATTTGGGTAAATAAGCATTTTACCAATGAAGAGTTGCACAAGAGCATTTGACACAAATATTCTTTGAAGAGTCATAAAATACCTATAGGTGTTAAAAAATCACGCAAGACAGCCATCACCATTTTCAAACAACCAACGCTATTTTCTGACACATTCATTGTGTGCTTAATCTGACAGATGTTTGGGAAAATAAATGGTGTTGGTTGTTTTGCTCCAATTTTAAATTTTTATAAGTATTTGATCACCATTCAAATATATTTTATATATTTTTTATACAAGGATCAATATCATTGTACAATAATAGTCTGTAGTACACTTAGTCCAAAACAAACAAAAACATTATCAAAGAAAATAACTTCTACATCAAAACTCATAAAAGATAACCTCAAAGTATGTGGAGCACATTGAAATGTTTGACATAGGTAAAAGAATACCACTCCAAGCTATAGCAAATTTGCCTTATATCAATGTCTCCTTGATGCCCAAAGTGACATCACCTTCTTGACATTAAATATACCTAGAAGCCGGTCCTACACAAGGTGCTAATGGCACTTACCAACACTTTAGTTTGGTTTGATGAAGAAAGGATAATGGACCTTGCTCTAAAACCTTTATAGCAAAATAAGAAACTATGTTCTTAAAAAATAGTCTCCCTTAAACCTGGGCCTTGACTTGATACATACACTTCACATTCCACCCCAGCAATACTTAATATGAACATACAACCAAAGAGCAAGGACCAAACAAGAGACACATTGATACCTTTCAAGAACATAGAAAAGTTCCACTGGTTCAAACTATCAAAAAACTGCAACAACGGATTAAGGTTGGCCAAGAAACCCAAATTGGGTTTCCTAACCATATTCCAACTACTAAACAGAACCATACCAAAGGAACTCCATACAAAAGGATGATTTGATTTTTGTGGAAGCTTGGCATTTTGGAAATCTCCAAGATCAAACCAGTGCATCCTTACCAAATTCATATCCTGAACCAAAACAATTACATTAACACGTTGGTCAAACCAAGGATTTCCAGTATTTGCTTCCACACTAATCATCTTATCATAAGAGCTCCTCAATGTTGAACTCTGTAACAAAATTCCTTGAATCCCACAATCTATTTCCCATGAATCCCCAACCTTAAATCTTTTAAAAGCCACATCTTGCTCTACCTCAAGATCCATATTAGACATACCTCGCTTCAGGGAGGACATCCTAGGAGGAAAATCAATCTCCATCTACTATTTCAAAAAGAGAAAAACCAAACCTGCAGAATCTTCTATTTTTGCCTTGAACCATCACCTTTTACTTCTTCAACTTTTTCATCTCTTCTCCTTGATCCCATGCTTCCAGTCTCTTTCTTTTCCTTTGTCTGATAGTAGGCAGAGAGTGATTTACTTGAGCCCCCACTTGGAAAGTCACTGATGGTGAGGATGACACATTCAAGGGATTCCCAACTTCTTAAAAGGGATACCCAACTTTTGTTAAGGGATTACCAACATGTACATTACCATTTACCAACTTTCAAAATACTTCACCAAATCTTCCTCCTTGTTACTAGAAACGTTCAAGGGATTCCCAACTTCCCACAAGGGATTCCCAAATTTTGTTAAGGGATTACCAACATGTAGATTACCATTTACCAACTTCCAAAATACTTCACCAAATCTTCCTCCTTGTTACCAGAAACGTTCAAGGGATTCCCAACTTCCCACAAGGGATTCCTAAATTTTGTTAAGGGATTACCAACATGTAGATTACTATTTACCAACTTTCAAAATACTTCACCAAATCTTCCTCCTTGTTACCAGAAACGTTCAAGGGATTCCCAACTTCCCATAAGGGTTGGTTATATGCATGTTGGTAATCCCTTATGATGAGTTGGGAATCCCTTAAGGGAAGTTGGGAATCCCTTGAACGTTTCTGGTAATAAGGAGGAAGATTTGGTAAAGTATTTTGGAAGTTGCTAAATGGTAATATACATGTTGGTAATCCCTTAACAAATGGGAATCCCTTGTGGGAAGTTGGGAATCCCTTGAACGTTTCTGGTAACAAGGAGGAAGATTTGGTAAAGTATTTTGGAAGTTGGTAAATGGTAATGTACATGTTGGTAATCCCTTAACAAAAGTTGGGAATCCCTTATGCGAAGTTGGGAATCCCTTGAACGTTTCTGGGAAAATATTAAAAAAGAATGAAGTATAGTATATATATTACTTTTGTAATATATATGATGATGGGACTTGGTGGCCTGGTGGTAAGACCACCAGGCCACCAAGTGAAGGGGTGGGTTCGATTCCCACCCCCTTTACTTTCTCCATTTATTTTGCACCCCCATATGCCACATGACAGTGTGGCACACTGCCAAGTGGCGGGGTGTGGGGCCGCCACATGGGGGGTGGCCCCGCCGGCGGCGGTGAGGCCCAACTCCGGTCGTGGTGGTGGTGGGCCATTATTAAAAAAATAAAAATAATTGAACCAGGGGTATTTTCGACTTTTCCTTTAAATTTGTTAAAGGACAATTCAGTCACTTTACGAAATTGTATTGATTGGTCATTTCCGAAATTCGCTATATCAAAGTGTTCTTTTAGTAATTTGAGAGTCTTTTTCTGGAATTTTCCCTTGAAATTTTGATTTTGTTTTAAAATGTTGGTCACTTAAGATGTTTATTCTCTCAAAACTTATTTTTTAAATGTATCAACCTAGTAATAATTCGAGAATGGAAGAATTTAATATCTATCATCATACAAATTTTGCGATAAATAATTAAATATTATGATGATAAGTAACGGTATATTAAAGAAATTAATAAAATCTCCCAATGAAACTATAGCTTTAGAAAATAAAATTTTTTTAATCCCTCTAATTTTGACTTTGTAATAACTTTGTCTGCAAATTTTAATTAGGTGTAACTCAATTCATATATTTTGACCTATTCATAATTTTTGTCCTTATATTTTACTAGATATATTATTTTATATTTTGTAATGTAGCAACAATTATTTTGAATAATCAAGTTATAACAGGCACTGAATTACAATTTGATTGAAAATATAAGAAAAAAGTTAAGGCTAAAGTAGGGGTGAGCAAACGGTTTTTTGGTTCAAAATCGAACAGAAAATCGAAAGCTAGCCAAAAGCGAAACCAAAACGGAAACGGAAAACCAATTTATTTTCGATTCGATTAAACGGTTTTTCAGTTTTTTGGGCTTTTTGGGCCTTTTTATATACTGATGAGGCCCAAATCATCTTAACAGCAAAAATATAAGCCAGGGTTTCTCAGGTAACCACACCTCTGCTCATTTCTCCTCCCGATAATCAACAAGACAACAACCCCTTTTAATCTTTCCCCCATTTACCCTTTCCCCAAACAATAAAGCTCTCACCTTTCATTGATTCCTTCATTCTTTTTCGTGTCTCTGTGAAATAAAAAATCTCTACCCTTAGGTTTTAAATCTAGTCCCATGGAGACAGGTACTAGGAAGCTAGGGTTTCTCAGGAACGTCCTCGTATGGCTTCTTTTGTTCGGGGTCTTTATCATCCTCATTCACTTCGCTTACGTCATCACCATCGCTAGCGAGTCCTACAAGGCTGTAACGTCGTTGATTTCTGCTTCTTCTCCCTCCTTGACTCCTTCACCTTCGTCGTCGCCTGCTTCGGCGCTGCCAGGGTCTTAGCCATTGAGTCCAATGACTTCATTGTTACCAAAAACTGCTGTGAGACCTGAGGTTTATTCTAGCAAAGAATGGAACAAAGCCGTTAATTTCTACTCATCTATGTTTAAGGATCTCGTATCTTACAACCATCTCTCTCAAAGAAACCCGAGAGGGTGATGATGAGGGGCAATGATAGCTGATGAGTGGCCGAGAAGCGAGAGGAAAGTTGGAGCCGAGGGTCTGAGGGAGAGAGCAGAGAGGCCACGCCGACCACCGAGAGCAGAAGGTTTGATCTGAGGGAGGGAGTGAGAGGCTGGAGCAGAGGGAAGTAGGGTTTGTGAATTGTGAGGGATGAGTATTGAGTGATGACGAGGGACAAAGGGAGCTTGCTAGCTAGGGTTTGTGAGTTGGGCTATTGGGCTTGCTGTGATTTGGGTCTCCTTTAAAATGAATATTATTGGGTTTTGGTTTAGGGCTTTGGGCCTTTTTTATATATAACTATGGTTTTCAGTTTCAAACCAAAAATTTTTTCCAGAAACCGAACCGAAAACCGAAAATGATGAAAATGGAAACCAAAACCAAACCATAAAACTGAAAAACCAAAAACCATTTGGTCCAGCTTGGTTTTTAGTTCTGGTCCAGTTTTGCTCACCCCTAGGCTAAAGGACACTTTTCTTCTTTTATATTTTTATTAGGTATTATTAGAGTCTGTTTTGTAGGAGAGATTTGGAGGGGAGTGGAGTGGAAAATTTTGTGAGTTGAATTTTCAAAAATTGAAGAAATAGGGTTATGGTATTTTAAGAAATATAAGATGTAAAGTAAAAAAATAAAAAAATATTAATTAAAAATTTTAACCCCGTTTCTCTAACTTTTACATAGCCTCAAGAGATTCCAAGAAAGGTTCTAGAGTCTATCATTTGAGAAAGAAAATACATGCTTAAATGCCATAAAATTTCCAAATAAAAGCTTTCAAATCATTCCTAACTCTAGCTTGCCGGTCTCAATAATGTAAATCAAGCTTCCAAAAATATTAACCGCAATTTCCTCATAAACATATAATCTAAGCAACCATTCTATAATTGGATCTGACATTTAATTTAGTGGATAACAAACCAATCTAATTCATGCTTCAAGTAAAATGATAAGAAATAGTCCAAGTGTCTAAAATTGAAATTCTTGTCAATGTCAACCAATATCCAATCATCAAATCATGTCAATTCTAATCAAATTGGAAACTTCCCTGTAAATGCTCTTCGCTCTCCGAACTTGCTTCCCTTTGCCTCATGTTCAATTTGATGATAGACCTTCAAAATGCTCACAACAAGTCACACCATTAAAGAAAAAATAAGGAAAAAGATTTAAAGTTTGAGAGTTTAGGTTGCCTCCCAAGAAGCGCTAAGTTTATAGTCTTCAGCCAAACTTTCAAATACCAATCATTAATCAAAGGTATCAAAAACTTCAGTCCAAAAAAAAATCAAAGGTATCAAAAACTAAGATTACCTTGTCTTCATTTCTCTTCAAAAGACAAGGTTTCAGCAAAAAAGGGCATTCATTCATACAAGAATTACATGATCCCCCCAATCAAGAGTGATTTTAAGGAACATGATTCAATATGGCACATGGGAGGCTGCAATTCAATTGTTTCAAAATTATCCTCAATAGCCCCCAAATATTTTGAAAACCCAATAAAATTCACTTGACTCTCATCAGTAAGAGTCAAAAAATCAGTAGGAGGATTTTGAACATATATTGCAGGGATTTTTACTATATTCTCTTGTTCAAAACAATAATGATTAGGCTCCAAACTTGGAAGCTCAATTGGACACTTAATATTGTTCTCTCCCTCTTCAATTTCCAACTCAAAATCACCCACAAAATTATCACAGACCATTGACAACACTTCATCACTTCCCATAGTCAGTTTTCCACTTGAGACCACATATTCTACATAAGAGTCATTTGAAATATATATGAAAACACATTTTTGCTTTTAAGACTCAATGTTAGAAGCCATTTCATTTGCCCTGAATGCTAAATTTTCAAGAGCTAATGAATGTTCACTCAATTTCTCTTTTGTCCAAGCTCTCATTTCATTTTGATTATCAAGAATACGCTTAAGCATATCCTCTACTGTAGGCTTCTTCTCATGAATGGGAGTGATTTCATCTACATAATTAGGTGAAGTATGAGGATGTGATGCATATGAAGGGAAAGAATAATTTGGATCCCAAGACAATGAGTGTTCATGATTCCAACTAAGGTTTAAAGAATTATCATGCAAATTAGTTTGTACCCTAGAAAAATTATCCCCTACATAATCCAAGGATGAGACACGAGGGCATTGCTCAATATAATGATTATCTCCGCAAAAATTGCAACAAATATACTCACTCATATTGAGTTTCACAAGCATTAGGGACATAACAAGAATGTAGATAATCAATATCATGTTCAAATCCACCACTTGCCCCATTGGTCCACCAAGGATGATCCATACACAAAATTTACAAGAAAATAACTAAAAAAACAAAAGACACACAAAGATAACAAATATACACATGAACACAAGAAAATTAGTTAAAAGAGAAAAACAAACACAAGAACAAATATATACAAAACTCAAGTTTAAGCTACTAGTGCTCTAATCAAGATTGACTAAGGAATATTTTGAGACACAAATCCCCGGCAACGGTGCCAAAAACTTGTTCGCACCGCAAGTGCACAGGTCATGCCAAGTAATAAATTGATAAGTAAAGTATCGTTCCTACGAGGATTTGGTTCCAAAACTCGGTCAAGTAGAGATTATCACACTTTTGCCCAATTTGAGTGAGATAAATATCATGATTGAAGAGTAACTATGAAATAAACCTATTCTAAATGAAAATAATATTATAAACAAGTGATTCTTCAACTTCAAAGATAAAATGGGTCCTAAGATTATGTATTCCCCTTGTACTTCTTAAAACTCAATTAACCTCATCTCAAAGATTTTTTCAATGGAACCATGTGCTAATCTAGGATTTACAAAATACTTGTAAAAGCTCTCTCAAGTCAAGAACAAGTGTTTGATCTCATTAATTGCTCAATCTCTGTTTACAATTAATAAAACCCAATTTTCAAACTCCAATCCTAATGTGACTATGCAAGGTTAGCAAGTATATCTCTATCTTACCAACAAAACTATCCATTCATCATGCAAACTTCAAGTTCTTACACTATTTTACCCAAGTTCTATACTCAATCTAGCCCTCTCAAGAATCAATCAAGTGAAATCAACATCTAAATGGTGATCAATCACTTAGAAACATTAGGAAAAGAGTAAAATAAACACATACATCTCATTAATCACAAAATAAGAGGAGGAATCAAGAATTAATCCATACAAGGGTTCAAAATAATCTTAGAATCAAAGTATTTAGCCACTCATATTTAACAAATCCATGGGAACATATATACATTAACACAAACATGGAAGAAGAGTAGAGAAAGAAGATGGGGAAGATAAACCAAGAGAAGAAGCCCAAATCTCTTCAAAGCTCCAAACCCTAGCTCAATCCCCACCAAACTCCAAGCCCTAGCAAAGCAAAACACCCTCAAGAATGCCCAAGAAGTGAAGAATGTCGAAAGAGCTCGAAACCCTAGCTTTTATATCGTTTTAGTCTGCCTATTTTAACAAGACACACAGCAGTGCAGGCCCTCGCGTTGCCCTTGCTGTGGTGGTTCCTCGGCGATGGCCAGAAAGAACACCAACATTAACATGCCTTGCCGTGGGCCTTGTTGTGGTGGTTCCAAAGCGAGGGCCAGTTCTTGCATCCTCCTATTTGTTGCTCTGGGTCTTTCTTCCTCTTTGAAATGGCCCACCTCTTCCCTTAAAATGTTTAAAGCTTGGTGAGGGAGCTATAATTACTTGGTCAATGCATCAAAATATTCCTACAAGAGTTACATAAAACAACACAAGAAACTAACTAAAAATATGATCAAAATATGCACAAATGAGCAATTAACTTATTGATTTACCCTCGAAAATGTTAATTTTTTATATAAAAATATGGGAAACTTTTCATCAAATCAAGCATGATGCATTTGATTTACAATTTTACTGGATAGTCTTATAAGTCAGATATTGGAAAGTATTCATCTAATTTGGTAAAGAAAAATATTGATATGAGTTATTAATTCAATTATTTTTGTAAAAGTCCTCTCAATAGGGCTCTATTGAAAAATGAGGGGGAAAGATCAACCCCAAGCTATGTGGTTGCAGCACTTTTGGAATGGATTCAAGAAAAATAAAATAAAAAAAACTTAAATAAAATAAAAACATTGGTATTTATTTTTTCTTAAATTTGAGAAAATTTATGAATTATTTTCATCAATTGAATATATCTAAATTAAATGTTTTTTAAGTATTTTCTTATTTTTCACAATAATACATCAACCTTTTTTTAAAAATTTTTACAATTTTAAAGTTAATATGTTTATCAAATTATGCAAAAATAATATATATTATAAAACTTATACCGTATACCGCTATGGAGAAAACTTACCTTCAGTGCATTAGAAATGCACCAGTTCAACCTATAATATTTATTTTTAAATCTATTTTTAATCATGCATTAATCACCTTTAAGTTTAAAACAAATTAACTAACTTTAATAGAAAAGAGGATTTCTAAAAACCTTCGAAATGTCAATCAAAGTTAGAAATATTAAGAAACTTATACAATTCATTTCAACTTCAAAAATTCAGTCTAACTAAGATAGTAAAGAAAACCACTTATAAAAAATTTATTAAGGGCTATCATAGTTAGGATATTTCCCTTCAAATATCAAAAGAAATCTATCCATGATAGAAAATAAACTTTCTAAAAATATTGGAACATCCTATCATTGATATAAAGATCCTTATTAACCTTAAAAATACTAACCATGTTAGAAAAATGACGAAAGCTAACATGGTTATTAGAAATTTCCTTCACAAAATAAATTAACCTAGCTATGTTTAAAAAAGTGAACTTAAATATTAACATAGTTAGAAAAATGTTTTCTTAAACATCTTAAACGATTTACCATGTTACAAAAGGCATAATCTAACATGGTAATTAAAAAGCACCACACATACACACAAATTAGCCTTTCTCCATTTAAAACTTAAACACCTAACAATTTAAGCATAAACATCATACAAATCAAAACTTTGCCTTTTTCTTTGAAAATCGTTTATTGAAATTCATTCATTCAACATACACATCGGCACACATCAACTAGGCATAAACATAACTAATATCCAAAATAATCACATCGACATAACCACATCATACTTATTTAAAATCCCCGTTCAAATTGGAAAAAAAATTCAAGATCCCTAAGCCACAGTCCTCCTGTCAAATATGATATCACAAACATGTATTCAGTCGAATCCAGAATCCAAAATAGATCCAGGGAGGCCTCCGGCCTTTATGCCGGAATTGGACTGGTCTCAGCAAGATGCAAATAAATAGACATTTAGCCATAAATTTAAAACAAGCAAGCGGAAGCAAACTAAACATGCCTAAGTCTATGTGGCATTATACAATAATCACAAAACCAATAAACACTCACTCTAACTAGTGAGTAGCAGTAGACTCATTTTACGTGACTCTATGATGACTCCCCATTTTTATTAAATTTGATATATATAAATATACACACACATATATATAGATATATTTGGCGAGTCATTCATGCTATATTAGTGGGATTTGGTTAAGATTTTGATAGGATATCAAATAAGTGCATTATTTAGGGGATTTCATGGTAACAAAGATCATAATGAGCAGTTGAGAGTGTACATAAGGAACCAAAAGGGGAGTCTTTTACTTTTTTTTATTTGTTTCATTTGTTATTGATAACATGTGCTAGGAATATCATCCTTACACTTGGAAATGGTTGAGACTATCATGATTTTTAGTGGATTGCTATTTTTTCTACTTGTATAACTATATATTGTGCCTCAATTTTGACAGTGATAGTTTTCTATTTCTTATTTTCACTAGGGGTTTTCAAATTTGTCCCGTCTCAGCCATCTCATCCCAGTCATTTCGGGACAGGACAGTCCTATTCCAAAAATTTTTGAGACGGGACAAATTGAGACTAGACAAAATAGGACTTCGGGACTAGATGGGACTCAGGACGAGGTCATCCCATCCCTATCCAGTCCCAAATATCTATATATATATAATAATATATATTTTTCTCTGAAAACTGCATGTGTAAAGTGTGGATTGTCCATTGATTAAGCAAACCCTAGCCTATCTCTTATTCTCTCTCACGTGCGGCCTTAGACATTCGTCCCTTCCAGAAATCTCTCAGCCTCCGACATTTCTTGCTGCTACTACTTTGTCTATGAATTCGTAGTATACTTTTCTTGCTTCTTTTCATTTTGGAAAGAAGACTTTGGTTGAATTTTTGTTTTCTTGTGTCAGGATGCTTTTGATTTGTGTGGGTGAATCCATAGTCTTGGCATGGATATTAGGGATTCATTTGGCTCATCAGCTTTTTTGCTAAGAATTACTGATTATGTAGAGAGAAAAAATGTGGTGTTCTCGATTTATTATCAGTTTTTTTTATGTGGGTACTTGACTAGCAAAAAGGTTGGCTCCTATCTGGTTTTGTGATTCTGTGGATCAGGAAAACCAGTCAAATCTTGCAGCGAAGTTAAAGAGTGTTGAGCACAATTTGAAATGTTGATAGTTTCTTAAGTTGTGGCCATTCATGTATGTATTTTTTTATACAAATTATACATATTTTTTAACAGCATTTTATAAAAAGAATTTATCGGGACATTTCCCATCCCGTTCCCGTCCCGTCTAATTGGGACCAGGACAGACTCAGGACGGGACACAGGACAGGATTCGCGTCCCGAGCCCCTTCTTTTGGGATGGGACGGGACGGCGTCGTCCGGGCCCCGTCCCGTCCCGTGAACACCCCTAATTTTTACTACTTAATGTTGCATATTCACATTGAGGACAATGCGATTTTTAAGTGTGGAGGTGAGGGTACCATTTAATTTGCATGACTTATCCTTTAGATTTTTTTTTGGCTTGTGAAATATCTTGGAAAATTTTTAGAAAATTTTGAAAATAAAATATTTTTATTTTTTTGAAGTTAGGACTTTTGTAAACATTGTCAAAGTAGATTTAATTTAAACTTCAAAGAAATGAATTTGATTAAAATTCGATTATATCTTCTTGGAATGTTTGTAAATATGCAAGTAATTTGGTTTAGGTAATTGACTTTAAAGAGTAATTTGAGTCTAAATGTCATTTCTTTCAAGAGGGAGTATACTTATTGTTATTTTATCTCTAGAAATTATCTTGAATCTCTTTTCAAACTTAAATTTTTTTTTTGCATGCACAAAAATGATTTAGTGATTTGTTCTATAGCTAGTTTGGCCAAATGCACATTCTTACTGTTTTCATCCTTTGCTTCACCCCTTTGAACCTAAACTTTCTTAAAATAAAAATTGCATTGATTAAATAACCATTTGTTTGGGTTGCAATTTTTCTTCTTTCTCATTCACTCACTACTTTAATGAGTGCTAAGTTATGCAATTTTGAAAAAGAGTGAAGGAATTTAACATTTTCCTTAAAGAATACTATGTGAATTGGGCATGTAATAAACAAAAAAGAAGAGAGTATACATATGTGACAAAAAGTTCTCATTTAAGTTCATATGCAGCCACTTAAAGATTATCCTTACAGGGTTGCAGTTGTTTGTTTTTTCATACTATTTTAGTTTATGTTTATGATTGTATTTTCATAATATATGTCATAGGATTGTATGCCAACTGTCGAGCATTCCTATGGTTTCTCTTTATGATTGGAAGTGTTATTTGGTTAATTACATCAGAGAGAAAGCATCGCATTGTCCTTGTTATAGTCTATGGGTTACCTACGTCATGAAGTTCTCTCTTCAAAGAGGCGTGTTCTCGTGCAAAGATCAAGGTAGGCTGATCTCAATTATTATCAATCTTGGATTAAATTTTTGAATTTAAGCTTTCTTAGCAATTTTTAGTCATGGAGGGATAGGGAAGTTCATTGGGCTTTATTACTATCTAACTTATGCACCAGTTTGAGAATCAATCCTAGGGCCTATGGGTTTAGTCACTATTTGTCTCTTTCAGGTTCAATGATGTTTACATGTTATTTATGGTCTTATATTGTAGTTTACTTTATTACAAGTTTTATTTCTTGTTCTGTTCACGTTTTACTTGTAACTTGTTGGGCCTTCCATTACATGTAATATAAGGCCATTGTTAAAAAAAATAATCATATTTCCAAACATCTTTTTGGTTAAGTAGGGGTGGAAATAGGCTAGGCCTAGGTAGGCTTTACTTAAATAGGCCTGAGCCTACAACAAAAATGTGAAGTTTAAGCCCGGGCCTGAGCCTGTATATATGACATATTTTCGGCCTGGGCCTGGGCCTTCAAAAGGCCTGGTAAAGCCTAAAGCCTATTTAAAAGCCTACTTAAGATGTAAACCTTTAAATATATTTAAAATCTTTTGCATCTAATTTTACATATTACCCTTTAAACCTATTTGAAAAGACTATGTATTTTTTTCAGAAAGTCTTTTTGCCATAAAAATAGATATTTTTCTCTTACTTTTACTGTGGAAACCGTGATAAATTATTTTTATTGAAATTATAATATTTCATTTAGACATAACTAAAATAAACCTGCAACTTGTAAAAATTATTATGTTTTAGAAAATCATACAGGGTAGAAAAGAGTAACTGAGCTACCATTGTGTTTTAACTAACTAAAAGGAAAAAAATCAAAAAGAGGTGAATAACTACTAATTGATAAAAAAGTTCAGTTTAGAATTAAAGTTTACTTGATAATGTTATAAATAATTTAGGTAATTAATTTATTTTATGTTAGACATAATAATATAACTTTAAGTAAAACTAAATAGGCTAGGCCTATAGGCTTGTAGGCTAGGACTTAAAAAAAAGTCTAGCCTGTTTACCTAAATAGGCCTAAATATAAGCCTGACCTGTTTACTAAATAGGCTAGGCTAGGTGTAACAACCCCAAAAATAAAATAGGGTTATCATCTCATTCTTGGTTAACATTTTATATTTTTCCTATGGCTTGAAAATAATATGAAATAATCATTAATCCTTAACTAGAATTTTAATTATTCTTGTAATATTGTAACAAAAGATGATTGATGTCCTGATTGTTTTCTCTTTTCTGGTTTAAAGGAAATTTTATTAAAATAAAGTCCCAATGGTACCTAATAAATTTTGCTATATTCAAGGACAAAAATAGGAATTAAAAAAAACTAATTTCAAGGGTAGGATTGGAAGATAAAATGTATGGCTAATATTTATTATAGTAAAGCAAGACTAATGATGGCTAGTGTATTAAGTTGGCAAGAAATCATTGGTTCATTTTTTTTTTTTTTGAAATAAGGGGATGATAACAAGCATTTCATTTTTCTTCCTTTATACTTCATGTAATGTCGGCTTAGAAAAAAAAAAGAGAACAGAGAAAAGGGATAAAAAAAATTGTGAGGGAGAGGAAGAAGAAATCCTAGCCATTGGATGATATTTTTTAATTGGAAAGAATCAGAATTAAAAATAGAAAAAAAAAAAGAAGGAACGAAAAAGAAGACAGAGGAGGAAGTGCTGGAGGGAGAAAAGCAATGAATAGTAAAGGAGAAGAGAAAGAAAAGTTTCCTTAGCTAAGTAGTTGATCCCAATTTAATCTTTGCCTCTATTATTGTCTTTGAAGCCCTTTAGTCTCTAAATCTCTCTTGATGATTGATATATATATATATATATATATATATAAACAGAGAGAGGAGGTTGAAGGCTCATGTATTTCAAGTAGAAGAATAAAATAAGATAAAATATATAAATATATATATATAAGGTACAAATTAGAAAAAGCAAAGTTGGATGCATTAGGAATTCAGAGGAAAATTTCTTCCCTAAAAGTTATGAATTTCCGATTTGGCTAGACGAAAGGTAGGAAGATTTTGTTATTTATTGGAACTTTAAAATGGAATCTAAATAAAATATTATGGGTTAGTGGCATGCTGGATTAATTTATAAGTATGTGATATTATATCAATGCATGTTCTTCTATCATGATTTTCATAAGTACTTGAACAATTCTTTTATGTTGTGCTCATATGTGCTGTTAAAACATGGTTATATTTTAAGAATATGAACACTTGAGATACATAAAGACATAATAAGATTTGATAATTGTTTAGTTAAAATCTTGATTTCATTATTGTTTTTCTTGTGTAATGAAAAGATTAGTTATGTATAGGTAAGGTAACCTGATAATAAGGTTTGTAAAAGGAATTTTACATATGTGGGTGGGTGTGGTGGTATTCATTCAAGTTTTTTTTTTTTTTTTTTATGTTGTGGATGTTGTAGGATGTGCCTATGCTATGTTGCAATTATTTGTTTAAGTCTATTGTGGATGCTAAGAGGTTCACGATTTCTAGCTTTTGAGAAAGATGATGTTTACTTATTGAGTTTCAAATGCTTAGCCATAAGGTCTTTAATGAAATTTTGAAAGAAGGGAATGTGGCTTTACCGCTTAGCTAAAAGGGTTTTTAAGTTAATATTCCTAAAGGTGGAGTATTGTTGCCAACAATGCTCGATCATAGGAGTTGAAACTAGAAATAAATCATGTAAACTCCAATGATTGGTGTGAGAAATGTTCAGATGTTAAAATGGAAAAAATAAATTACTTGAATGTTTATAAGCTTGGCAAGTTTGGGCTCATGTATTGTTCATACATGTATTAGTGATAAGCTATGGGGTTGAAGTTACTAAATAAAAGTGAAGCTTTAAGAATTGTTTTTAAATCTGAAATTTCAAAATAAGATAAATGATTGAATTAGTGGCAAGGGAAGTTTTCCGAGAATAAGAATAATGTGTGTGTGTGTGTGGGTGTACTCAATTTTGTTGGTGTTGTTTAATGCTTAAGTTTTGTTTTTGTTTGCATTTTGGAATTGAAGACGAATTGAAGTTTATTATTTGATGGTATACCAAAAGTTTTCGAAAGGAAATTAATACTTTAGATTATGAATGTTTTATAAACTTGACTTAAAGCAAACTTTTATCATTTCGAAGAAACAATTTCTTATAAGATTATAAATATTTTTATATCAGAGGAATAGACACAAAGCGCCAGGTATTCGTAGCTTCGTGCTACGCCAGTTCTTCGTGGCCTTCGGGCTGCGCCAGTTACTCGTGACCTTCGGGTTGCGCCAGTTATTCGTAGCTTTGTGCTGCGCTAGTTCTTCGTGGCCTTCGGGCTACGCCAGTTACTCGTGGCCTTCGAGCTACGCCAGTTACTCGTGACCTTTGTGCTGCGCCAGTTATTCGTAGCCTTCGGGCTCCAGTTCTTAGTGGCTTTCGGGCTGCGCCAGTTCTTCGTGACCCTTGGGTTGCACTGGTTGTTCGTGGCCTCCGGGCTGTGCCTGTTTTCGTTTTGTGTTGGTTCCTCTGATGAAACAAGTATTGGTTAAGGAAAAAAGAGAGAGAGAAAGAAGGATGTTTTCATGCTCTGACCGTTATTTTAAGAAAATAGTTACAAAATTTTAATGGGGATTATTTCCTTGGAGATTCTAATTTTCTTAAATACAAGCTAGATCGTTATAAGTCAAAATTTTTAATTTGATACATATTTCAAAGATAATTTTTGTTTCTTTATTGTATTAAAGTATGTACTTATAAATATGTTTTTTTAAGGTTTATTTCAAGCATTGTTCAGATGTTTCAATTATTGAGGTATCATCCTTTCATTTCGTTTTAAAATAAAAATTTGAAAGAAATCAGATTTAATATTTTTTATGCACAATTGAGTTTATTTAATTATTCACAGTAGTTATTTCATTAAATTTATGTGTGTGGATGTAAAGGCAATATTTGACTTGTAAATAGGCTTACGAAGTGAGTTTTCCTAAACTTCGTGCCGGTCGCGCTATAGAATTTTGGGGCATGACACTAGGCTTTATGTAGGTCAGGTCGTAAGCCCCTTTTAAAGGTCTGTCCTATTTCCATTCCTATGGTCAAGCCTGTTGTTTCTTTGGGACTCATCAAGTTCAATATATTTGTGATGTATAGCGATCTTATTGTTTTAAAGTCAAAGACTTCTTTACTTCAATGAGCTAGACCAAACCCACCAGAGCCTTTGATTCCAAAGGACTATGATTTTGTTTCCTTAAATTTTATTTTTCATGTATACTCCCTATCATACATGAGTTCTTTTTTTTTTCATTACTTGCTTTTTTTGTTAATTTTTTTCTGCCTTAATCTTGAGTTGAAAAATTTTCAATGAAGTTGAGATCGATATCCAATGATCTATTGCCACCACCTTCCAAAATAACTGTTATAAGAAATTGGGTAAATAAGCATTTTACCAATAAAGTGTTGCGTAAGAGGATTTGACACAAATATATTTTGAAGAGTTATAAAACACCTATAAATGTTTAAAAATCACGCAAGACAAGCATCACCATTTTCAAACAATCAACGCCATTTCCTGACACATTCATTGTGTGCTTAATTTAACAGACATTTGGGAAAATAAATGATGTTTGTTGTTTTGCTCCACTTGTAAATGTTTATAGGTATTTGATCACCATTCAAATAAATTTTATATTAAATGCTCTTAACACAACACTTATTAATAAAATTGCACATTGCCTTGGAATTTTGATTTTGTTTCAAAATGTTGGTGACTTAAGATGTTTATTCTCTCAAAACTTATTTTTGAAGTTTAACAACCTAGCAATTCAAGAATGGAAGAATTTAACATCTATCAGCCTCAAAATTTTGCGATAAATAATTAAACATCATGATGATAAGTAGCGGTATACTAAAGAAATAAAATAAAAATCTCCCAATGAAACTATAGCTTTAGAAAATAATTTTTTTTAATCCCTCTAATTTTGACTTTGCCTGAAAGTTTCTTTTAGGTGTAACTCAATCCATACGTTTTGACCTATTTATAATTTTTGTCCCTATATTTTACTAGATATATTATTTTATATTTATAGCAACAATTATTTTTGAATGATTAAATATAAGAAGTAAAAGGTTAAGGTAAAAGTATACTTTTCTTCTTTTATATTTTTATTAGGTATCATTAGAGTCTATTTTGTAGGAGAGATTTGGAGGGGAGGGAGATTTTTGTGAGTTGAATTTTTTAAAAATTGAAGAAATAGGGTTATGGTAATTTAAGGAATATAAGATTTAAAATAAAAAAAGAAATATTAATTAAAAACTTTTAAACTCGATTTTCTAATTTTTGTAAATTCAAACAAAATTTTTTTCACTCCACCCACTTTCTCTCCCATTCTCTCATACCAAACAGGCTCTTATTTGAAAAGTGATATTTTAGTACTTTTGTAAACACTATTAGTTTCTCTTAACCGAAAATGGAACTCAACAAATTTAAATGGTGATTCAATCTGATAAAACTTTTAATTTTTAGAATATAAAAATGATTATATTGAAAAATTAAAATTTAAGCATATTTTATTAACAATTAACCACATAATCTCAAATAATTTTTGTTCCGTTGTGTGAAATTAACAGTGTTAACAATAAAGAATAAAGCACAATTTTCAAACTTTAGGAGTCAAAACAAAGTATAAAAAGTATACTTTAGCAAAAAGTTAATATACCAGTACAATTCCAGTTCCAAAAAATAAATATACCAATTAAACAAAAATCAATTAGCGGAACGCAAGAGATAGGAGGAACCGGTTTTAGTGTTCGTTAGAAAGATGAGAACGGGCGTTCCTCCGGTCTGAACAATCCATATCTAATATGAATGTCTCATATTTAATATTTTAAAGTTAAAGATAATCACTTATATGTGATTTTCTCCAAAAATAAAATTTAGTTTTTATTTAAAAACCATAACACAGTTAAAATTATTATATATGCGCAAATTCAAAATGGATGAGCACTCGGAGTGAAGCTGGTTGTGGGACTGGGACTTGGTTCAGTAAAATGGTTTAAAAACCATCCTTTTCTCGACTATGGCGATCTCAAATCCCTGTTGTGTTAGCAAATGAAAGGTCTTTCTTCTCAAATATTCCTTGCAGCCGGCGGCATGAATCTGAACAAAACGGGGAGCGAGATGCTTTATTTTTCTCCAGAAATCATCAGGAACATTCTCAAGCGACTTCCGGTAAAATGCCTAATTCGATTTCAATGTGTGTGTAAAGATTGGAAAAATCTCATCAAGGATCAATCTTTCATCGCCGACCACCTCCAACAGTCCAGCCATCAAAACCCTTCTCTTCTTTTCAAATGTGGTGGAATAAATCTTCCTTTGCGCTTTCGTTTTCTCGATTGCAGGTTTCAAGTTGGTGATGTTGAGAAAGCACCTTTGAACAATTCCTTGGAGACTCCGAGGATCGTTGGTTCCTGCAACGGTCTGATTTGTCTTGAAACCTACAAGTTTAGACAGTCTTCTCTTTCGCTTTCGTTGTGGAATCCTGCGACCTCAGCTGTCAGACATATTCCTATAACCACACCGGATAATTTGCTCTCTGATGATTGCGTGACAGGATTTGGGTACAGTGAAGTTGTTAATGATTTCAAGATAGTGAGAACATATGCTGTGCCTTATGAAACGGTTAATCGGGTGGAAGTCTTTTCATTAAGAAGAGGGACTTGGAAGGTAATAGATATTGGGAACTTAAAGGATGTGCGACTTCGATCTGAAGCTGTCACGGTTAATGGAGCCATATTTTGGTCTGGGGTAAAGCAAGATTCAGAGGAGGGTGAAGACGATATTGAGATTGGGGAGGACGAAGATTATATGGAGGAGGGTGAAGTTGAGGTTGAAGTGATAGTGTCATTTGACATCGCAAAGGAAGTGTTTTCTGTGATACCGAGGCCCTTTTTAGACTATAATGAGAAATTGACTATTTATGAGAACAAACTTGCCATACTTTGTGACATGTGGGATTACTATGATGAAACACCTGGTTGGATTTATTTGTGGGTGTTAGATGAGGGTACAGATGCATCTGGGAAGACATGGAGCTGGACTAACAGATATAGTAGCGGCCCTCTTTCTTGCACATCAGGTTCAATGGCTATCTTGGGCAATGAAATTGTCTGCAAACCTGATTCAGAAGAGGATAATGAAGAAGGAAGAAATGTTCTACGTCTGATAAATGTTGCTACTAATGAAGTAAAGAGGTTGTCTATTCCCTATTGTGGCTCTTTTCATAGTATTTACAATTACGTGGAAAGCCTTGTATCAGTTGGTAACAATTGATCTTAAATTTACATTGTTGAAGTACTTTTGGTGTAATGGAATCTATAATATTTTAGTTCATTCCATACTTATGTTACTTGATGTGATTTAGAGTTATTTAGAATGATGAATTCGATAATTATATTATTTGATGTTATTTAGAGTATTTAAGAGCATATGGGCCTACTATTTGGCACTTCTTGTCCATTAATATACCTAACCGTCTGGTTTTTGTTCTGGTGAGAAATATTCCAGTGGTTTATTATATGGTATAAGATTGAGGCCATGGCTGTCCCCCCTCTCTCGTTGCTTTACATTAAAACCTCTTTCTTTGCAATTTTCTTTGTCTACTCTGCTCCTTCCAGTTATGGTTTTGGGGTTTCTTGCTTGATGATGTTGCTTGAAATATCCACAATTGATGAATCAGCTAGTTCTTCTGTTTGTTTACCCTGCATTTTCATTTTTGTTCTTGTTGAGTTCAAGTATTACCTTCTAATTTTTTAAACATCTGTATCATTAGAAGTGGAACTTTCCATTGAAAGAGAACACTGTTAGCTTATATTGATAAGATTCAACATTCTACTCCGCCTCTCTATCATAAAGAGAGGGACATAAGCGAGTGGCAAAAATATAGGAAGAAGAGGATAAAAGGAGGTGATACTAATGGTTCAGGGGAATATTCTCATGTTCTTGGCCGCCGGCAGGGCTCAAAAGGGCTTAGGAGTAGAGAATATAGCCGCATCTAGGGGTTTGTTTAGTGTTTTGTAACTTTTGGCTCTTGAAATATGCACTTGGTTCATAAAGTGCGGGGAAGAAGAATTTTGGAATTAGTTTTGGCCCTTTGGGGAGTGGAGAAAGCTAATCCTCCTCCAAGGATTGGGCAAATCTGTTTAGAGCGTTTGTAGTGTATGTAGGTTGTGCCTTGTGTATTTTGCTCAAGTCATCCTGCGGATGTGACTGGAAAGTTTTGATAATTTAGTCATTTGTGTGTGCTTTTTCATGTCATATCATTAATTAATTGAAACTGCTTTAGTCTTTAGTGTAAGTAGTTTTTTAAAACTTTTCTACCATATCAAATTGTTTAGTTTGCTTTGTATATTATAATTGCTTGTGTACGGAACTTGTCTATGTAACATAAAACACTTATTGGTGTTATATCATTTTGTATTTGTTTTATATCTTTCGAGAGGGAACAAAAAAAAATGAAGCAAATTTGAGTTTGTTGCCATGATTTCATTTGTAGTGGGGAAATAAATTTATTTGAGATGCTATTTTGTTTTGTTTTGTTTTTTTGCCAGATTGAGTTTGTTGCTATTTGATTTGATTTGTAGTGGTAGTGGAGTAATTACAATAATTACAGAGCATCAATCATCAAATAATAGTGGTGGTCCTATGGAATGTGGTGCACGGATGGTATGGTCCTCAGTGGCATACCTCATTCACCATTCTATTGGTATTGCATCTCTCTTGACTGAACGAACTGAGAACCGCTTATTTGCTTCTAGTTGCCATCCACATTCGTCCGCAGAAGAGGCATTCAATGATCCCTCTAAATTCGCAATTTGGATTAAGGTCTCCCTTGGGAGCAGGCTCTCAAATTCATTACATTCCCAATTGTTGCTGCAGTCCACGAAATCGGCCAGTGGCCTTGTTGAATCACACTAGAGAAGCCTAGGTTGCGTAGGGGGCCCGAGTCTGAAGTCACCTAGTTGTCCTCCCATATTTAAACTTAATCATCATTTATTATTAATTTTTTTATAAATATATTCATTATTTATTTTCATTTACTATTTTTAAATTAATATAAACCATCATTGTATAATTTTTAGCACTTTCCTCCAACCATTGTCTCATGATTGTTTCATTCAAATGATCATTCTCTGTTCCTTATTATAAAGCACTAACTACCGATTTTCATTACCTATGGAATAGTAGTTGAGTCATTAAATTTAGAACAAATTGACCATTTTTTCCTATGTCACCCTTCATTAAATAATATTTTTAACTTTGAACCTAAATTAATGATAAGGATAAAGTGGGAAAACAATTAATGCAGTGGCTGGTGCTTTATATTTGGGACCAAAATTTTTGTAGTTGATGCCTTATAATAAATATTAGAGTATAAAATTGTTTAAAATCATTCATCTTTATTAGGGAGAGAAGGACGAGGTTGGATGCATTGGAATTGTTGATTTGATGTTGAAGTTGGTGAATTTTAGAAGTTGTTCGCTCTAAGATAAATTTTAGTTGTACTTTTCCATCCACTTAGCGAAGAAGTTCAACTTACTTAGATGAATTGTTCAAGTGCATATTGGTTAGATGAATTTTGTATGAAACGTTTTGGGAAATAGTTCCCACCTTATAGCATTTGGGTAAGTAATTTAAGTGTGTGTAGTGTATAAGTAAAAAAGCCCAAATATTTTTCTAAACCAAAAGTTGACCCCACCTTTTGATGTAATCACATGGATATCTTGGAGGTGTGCTTACATAAGAGCATTGGATCAACTTTTGGTTTTGAAGAAGATTTAATGTTGAAGATATGAAAAAAGAGGTTGAAGAAGAACATGTGAGGTGAAAAGGAGGGATTTGTTTTTTAAGAAAACAATTTACCACTTGCAACCAATGTAGTTACGGGGGTGGCATGCCACCTTAGCATAATGGGCCAACAAACTATTGGCCGTTCGAATTGTTGATTTGGGGTGACATTGTTCCATATTTTAATCTTTCAGGACGATATTACACTTCAAAAAACCTCCAAGATAAAATCGATCATCAAGGAAAACTGTAAAAAAAAAAATTCCATCTTTATTTTGATATAGATCATGGTGTAACATTGAATATTACATGTCCAATGTTACTTGACACTTTTCTAAGTTTGGGGCGACATTGCTATAATTTTCGTACTATAGGGCCGACAATATTCCCAAAAAACTTCTGATGCAAAATCGTTATCCAATAAATACTTTTAGGACAAAATTGGTATTTATCACTTAAATATAGGAAAATTAAAGATAAGCCCCATGGAAACTATTTAATTGAAATTGGATCCTACGAAATCTCTTAATTTATTTTTTTTGACAAAAATCTCTTATTTAATTGGAAGTCCCTTCTACCTTAATTATATTAGTTCTATACTTTTTACCCCTTTTGAATAAATTAAAATTGGTATGAAAAATCATCCATAAAATAAGAGGCAAATTAATTACAGGTCTCATGTTAAGAACTTAATTAAAATGATGTTCTACAAGGTTGTTATCGCATGCTCAAAAGTTAATATCAAGTTAAAAGTTTTTATTGACCAAGGTTTTAAACATTGTGATCGTTATGCCACAAGTTGTTATGGTCAGGCCAAAAGTTGTTGCCGTCAAGCCAAAAAGTTATATTCTGATCAAAAGTTATTAGTGACCAAGAATTAAGTTATTGGTCACTAACAATTTTTGACCAGATGATAACAAGTTTTTTGCGTGACGGTAACAACTTTTGGCCTAATGTTAACTTCTGACAGGAACCTCAAATTAATTACTTGATTTTGTGGGACCTCATATTAATTAAATTCTTTACATAGGACCTTTAATTAGTTTTCTCTAAAATGAACGCTATATTAAAATTAACAAGCATGAAATATAGATATATAATTAAATTTAGTCGCTCCATTCAAGTTAAAAAAAGGGATAATCACTAATCACAGTAACAAGAGAAATTTTCTGTCCATATCATAAAAGGTAAGTCAAGGTAATAAATTTTTTATTTCAATTTTTGCCCTTACATAACAAATGCAAATAGGAGAGAGATTGTTGGTATATAATAAATAATATAAGGGTAAAATTGGAATAAACATTAATTTTACCTCATGATAAATGATTCTACTATGTTTTCTTGATATGTGTAAAATGATTGACTATCCTTAGTCTATGTTTGGTTCAACTGAGGGGAGGGGAGGTTCATTGAAGTTAGAGGAGGGGAAGGGTGGATGGGTTATGAACTTTGTTTAATTGGAGGGGAGGGGAGGAGAGGGAAAGTTTGATTTCTTGTTTTGTTTAAAAACACCCGGGGGATTATAAGTTGACAATTATGCCATTTGCTCTTACATTTTCATTTTATGATGTACCTTTGATGATTATTTATTATAAAATAAATATTTTTTTGATAAAATTAATGAATACTTTACCTTTGATGATTATTTATTACTATAAAATAAATATTTCTTTAACAAAATTATATACAGAGTGTTACAGAGGCCAGTGAAAACTGAAAGCTAGAAAACAATCAAGAAAATTATGGATACATCATGGATTGGTGTTACATGGCATGTGCTTGTACAGTAGGGTCAACCTGATTTAATTCATCATGGACTGCTTTCCTCATCACCAAAAAGCCAATGATTCCTTGCATTCAAGAGTCAAGCATATGTCCTTTTTTATTAATGAATGGAAATTTCTCCCCATCGAAGAAATGCTTGTCTTCCCCATCACCAAAAAGCCAACGATTCTTTGCATTCAAGAGTCAAGCATGTGTCTTTTTTTTTTTTTTTAATTAATGAATGAAAATTTCTCCCCATCATTGAAGAAATACTATAATAAAAAATGATGGGGAGAAGTTTCCCTTTATTAATAAAAAAGGACACATGCTTGACTCTTGAATGCAAGGGATCGTTGGCTTTTTGGTGATGAGGAAAACAATCCATGATGGTATCAAAATGACGAGGAAAGATGAGCATATGAGTACACTAAGCAAGGGGCCTGTCCCCTCATAATGTGGTATGGACGGAGTGGAGAATATTTTAAAAGAAATATTTTTCTTTTAATGCTTCAAATTTGATCGCAACTCTCAAGTGTAAAGGCTTTCTTTTGAAACATCCGGCAGCGTGAAGCAGGGGGAATGGGGAGCCACATGCTATATTTTCCTAAAGAAATCATCAGAAACATTCTCAAGCGACTTCCCGTAAAATCGCTAATCCGATTTCAATGTGTCTGTAAAGATTGGAAAAATCTCATCAAAAATCAATCTTTCATCACCGACCACCTTCAACATTCCAGTCATCAACATCCTCTTCTTTTTTTAAATTTTCACGATGCAAATTGGCTTCTTTTGCTGGATGGTGCCTTGCAAGCCCATCGCATTCCTGTAGTCGATTCCGTGAAGCATGCAATAATCGTCAGTTCCTGCAATGGTCTGCTTTGTCTTGAAACCTATCAGTCTATAGAGGGCCCTACTTTTCTTTCGTTGTGGAATCCTGCGACTACAGAAGTCAAACATCTTCCTAAAACAAGAAATAATCCGCGTTCGTTTGTTCATTGTGTGGCAGGATTTGGGTTCAGTGAAGTTATTAATGATTACAAAATAGTAAGATCTTATTTTGAGTTTTCTGACTATAGTCAGGTGGTGCAAGTCTTTTCATTAAGCAGAGGGACATGGAAGGATATCCATGTTGGAAACTTAAAGTATGTGAACATTAGTTATCAAACTGTCACGCTTAATGGAGCCATATTTTGGTTTGGGGAAAAGCTATGTGGAAAGAAGCGGGCTGAAGACTATATTGAGGCTGGGGGGGATGAAAATTACACGGATGAGAGTGACACTCCGGTTCATGTGATAGTTTCATTTGACATCGCAAATGAAGTGTTTACTTTGATACCGAGGCCGCATATAGACTATCTTGAACATGCAAAGCTTACTGTTTATGAGAACAAACTTGCTCTTCTTTGTAAGATTAGGGAAAACACTGATGAACCACCTTCTTGGATTGATTTGTGGGTGTTAGATGGGGGTGCATGGACTAAAAGATATAGTAGCAGTCCCCTTTATTGCGGACTTTATTCGATGGCTATGTGGGGCAACAAAATTGTCTACAGTCATATTGATTATAGTGAAGATAGGGAAAAAGGAAGACATGTTTTATATCTGATGAATCCCTCTACTAATGAAGTAGAGAGGTTTGACATTTCCTATTCTAACGATTCCTATGATGTTCACAATCACGTGGAAAGCCTTGTATCGATTGGCAATAACTAATGTTGGTCCTAAATTCAAATTATTATGTTGCAGATTTACATTGTTCAAATACTTTTGGTGTAATGGAATCTCTAATATTATAGTTCATTCCATACACATATTATCTGATGTTATTTCTAGTTATCCAGAATGATGGCTTCGATGCTTATATTATTTGATGTTATTTAGTGTATTTAAAGAGCATATGAGCCTATTACCTGGCACTTCTTGTCCTTTAATATGCTTGATGGTCTGGTCTTTTTGTTGAAAAATATATCAGTGGTTTATTATATGGTATGAGATTGCGAAGCCATAAAAGTAACGAATGCTTTCCCCCTCTCGATGCTTTAAATTGAAACCTTTTTCTTTGCAACTTTCTTTGTTTGCTCTGCTCCTTCCATATTCATCTTCTGCAGCCATAAGTGAAAGGGTCATCCTGTTATGGTTTTGGGTTTCTTGCTTGATGATATTACTTGAAATATCCGTAATTGATGTTAGTCAGCTAGTTCTCCTGTTTTTTCACCCTGCATTCAATGTTTTTGCTTTCTTCTATTTTGGACCAATGAATGCATTTTCCTTTTTGTTCTGTTTGAATTCAAGTTCCCCCTCTTGCATTACCTTCTGATATTCTAAACATCTACTTCATTAGAAGTAAAAATTTCCATTAGAAGAGGACATTGTTAGCTTTATTGATGAGACCCAACATCCTACTCCCTCTCTATCATATTGACAGGGACATAAGGGAGTGGCAAAAATACATGAAAAGGGGGTTAAAGGGAGGTGATGTTAAAAGTTTGGATAATTATTTTCAGGTTCTTAACTAGAAAGGCAAAGAAAGGTGTATGAGTTGGGAGTATAGCTGCAGCTAGGGGTGTGTTTAGTCATTTCTAACTTTTGGCTCTTTAAATATGCACTTGATTCATAGAGAGAGGGGGAGAAGAATTTTGAAATTGGTTTTGGCCCTTTGGGGAGTGGAGAGAGCTTATCCTCTCCACAAAAGATTGGCAAATCTAGTTACGTAGTGTATATAGGTTGTGCCTTGTGTATATTGTTTAAGTCTTCTGTTGTAATCTGAATTTGTAATCTTTACTCCTTCTGTATCAGTCCGTTTGGTTAACAGAGCAGTGTGTTTTATCTGTAGACGTATCTCATTGTACTAGTATTATCAATATCTAGTTATTTCCACTCGCTTGTTGTCATTCTGTTTTTTGTGTTTATCATCGTCTAATTTAGGGTAGGGTTGTAACATTTATATGTTTAGATTTCTTTAAGATAGCACAACTTGCTTTGAAGTTCTGTTGTGTTTGCTCCGCCACACTGTTAAACTTGCGGATGTGATTAGAAGTTTTTTAAAATTTAGTCATTTGTATGGGGCATATTCATGCTATATCATTGGTTAATTGAAACCACTTTAGTCTTCAGTGTAAGTAGGTTTTTAAAACTTTTCTACCATATCAAATTGTTTTAGTTTTCTGTGTATATTATATAATTGCTTGTGTACTTTCCTGTCTATGTAACACAAAACACTTATTAGTGTTGTATCATTTTGTATTTATTTTATATCTTTTCAGAGGGAACTGTAACACCCCAGATTTTAGAAAATAAGAAATAGGGAATTATTTAAGGTTTTGAAATATTACTAAACATTAAAAAGCATTGGAAAATAAATTTATGATATCTAGGCATTTTTAATAATTTTAAGGCTTATTTTCTTTAAGAAATAAAGAGAAATAATTAAAAGATAAAATTTAATTTGGAGAAAAGAGATAATAAGGGTTTATTTGAGGTCTTGGAACGGTATGTAGAAATTAAAAAGCCTTATAAATAAATTTATGAGGCCAGGTGTATTTTTAATAATTTTTAAGACTTATTTCATTATTAATTGAGGAAAAATAGTTAGAAGATTAATTTAAATAAGGGAATATTTAGAACCTTGAGGTATTGCTTGATATTTAAAAAGTCTTATAAATAAATTTGGAAATTAAAGTATATCTAGAGAAATTATTTTTTGGAACAAATTCAGGTTTATTTGTGAGTGAGAATGGTAAATAAAATTACCATTTAAGGGAAAAATAGAAAATAGGAAATGAAAACACTACTACAGAAAAGCCCTATTGCGACGCAACAATAGCGGCGCTTATAGTAAAAAGCGCCGCTATTGGTAAGGGTGGGGCCTATACCGGCGCTTTATAAGAAAAGCGCCGGAATAGAGTGGCACCTATACCGACGCTTTCTATAGAAAGCGCCGGTATAGGGTTTTGTTCAAAATATTTTTTTTTATTTTTTAATCATAAAAACCAATACCGGCACTTCTACAGAAAGCGCCGGTATTTCTTTTCAATCATATTTCTTTTTATTTTTATTTTTTAAATACCTATACCGGCGCTTACTAGAAAAAGCGCCGGTATAGGGTTTTATTCAACATTTTTTTTAATGATAAATACCTATACCGGCGCTTCTACAGAAAGCGCCGGTATTTATTTTCAATCGTATTTTATTTTTATTTTTTATATACCTATACCGGCGCTTTCTGGATAAGCGCCGGTATAGGTTGTCATAATCAATTTTTTTCTGTTTCAATTTTTAATAAAAAATTAAAATAATAATTTAATAATAAATAATACATAATAAAATAAAAAAAATATGAATTTAGTATATATATACCGGCGCTTTTTTGGAAAAGCGCCGGTATAGGCCAAAATTTTGGAGTGAATTTTCCCTCCAAAATATTTCGGGCAAACTATACCGGCGCTTTTCTAAGAAAGCGCCGGTATAGCTCCCCTTAAATACTCTTGTTATTTCTTCATCCCCACATCGTCCGACCCAAATCCTTCCCCCATCCGGCGAACCAGCGGTGTTCCCCCACCGAAAGCTCGCCCCAGGAAGCTCGCGTCACCGGAAGCTTGCCCCACCGGAACTTGCGTCGCCGCCACCGTCTCCGTTCGGCCGTCCTTCTCTTCGTCTCCGGAAGCTCGCGTCGCCGCGCCGTCTCCATTCGTGCCGCCGTCTCCGTTCGTGTCGTATATTTGGCCGATTTCCGTCTCCGTTCGGAAATCTTGGCCGATTTCCGTCGCTTTTTGGCCGATTTAGCTCCATATTTGAGAGATACATATCTGCATTTTTTCTTTAATTGGATTTAGCCTAATATTTCCCTCGCCTGGTTAACAATTTTGGCATATATTTGGGCATTTTTTTTAGTCAGCCTTCATGCTATATTGGTCTTGTATATTTCTGAAACTTGCCCAAACATTAGATGAGTATTTAAGTTATCCTTACCTTTGTAATAATTTAGACAATTAGGCTTATTTTTAAGACCATATGGGTAGCTTGAAAAGGGGAATCTGGATGATTGGAATGCCTAGCTATGTGAATTATAGTTACATTGCTTTTTTTTTCATGAGGATTAATTATGGTTAAGCTTCAGCTTTAATTAATTATGTATTAGTTGTGTATAATTTTGGGTATTATTATGATGCCTAAAATTGTATAGAATTGCTGGAATTTTTGCAATGATGCAGGTGGGTGTGAATTAAAAAACAAATTGTATATTTTAAAAAAATATAACCTATACCGGCGCTTTTTATGAAAAGCGCCGCTATAGATACCCTATACCGGCGCTTTTTGTAAAAAGCGCCGGTATAGGCCTTTTCAGTTTCAGTAAAAAACTAATTAAAAGATACCTATACCGGCGCTTTTGGGTAATAAAGCGCCGCTATAGAGAGGCCTATACCGGCGCTTTGTAAGCGCCGGTATAGGTCTCGTGACCTATTGCGGCGCTAGCTATAGCGGCACTTCAAAAGCGCCGCTATAGGGGTAAAAAAAGCGCCGGTATAGGTGTTTCCTATGGTAGTGAAAAGACAATATCTGCCCCTAGTTCAAAATATCTCCCGTTATAAAAGGAAGGGCAAGATGGTAAAATACTTATTAAAAAGGGAAAATTTCATTTTACCCCTATAATAAGGAATTAATCTCAGATTCCCCCTAAAACATTCTGAAATTTCACTGCACCCCTAAGGGACTAAAGTGAAATTAAATGTTTCAGCTAAAAGACCAAAATGTCTTTATTGAAAGAAGTACAAACGTTTTGGTAATTTCTCATATGTGTCTTGGAAATTCTTCATATGTGTCTTGGAAATTCTCCATATGTGTCTTAGAAATATAGTTGTGAAATTTTGGATGTTTAGTGTTGTATTCCATGATTTTTGAGACTTAAAAATACTCACATTGATGTTGAAAATAAGCACAAATGTTTTGAAAAGTTCCCTCATATGCGTCTTGGAAATTTCCCATAAATGTCTTGGAAATTCTTCATATGTGTCTTGGAAATCCAAAACAAAATTCAATAAGGACATTTTGGTCTTTTAGCTGAAACATTTAATTTCACTTTAGTCCCTTGGGGGTGCAGTGAAATTTCAGAATGTTTTGGGGGGAATCTGAGATTAATTCCTTATTATGGGGGTAAACTGAAATTTTCCCAATTAAAAATATCAATCTAACCTTTTTCACATATATATACTCCCACGTGTCCCATTCATTTCTCATTTTCCTTCTCTCCCTCTCAGCCTCACTCTCTCTCACGCTCTCCCTCTGGTTCCTTCGTTTTCCCTTGGTTCCTTCGTTTTCCTTCTTCGGCCAGTCACCTCCATCGACAGGGGAGGCCATTTCCGGCGACGAGGAGCTTTAACAACGCATGGAAGCTCGGGTGTAACCTTAGGTGACTCTTCTCTCCTCTTTCCTACCCTTTGTTCATCCGATTTCAGTGATTTTGAGGGGAGATTAATTCGGAGTTTGGGGATTTTTAAAGCTCTTAAACTTACAAAAATGAAGCTTAGGCTTCGATTTTAATGATTTGGAAACGATTCTTGAATAAGGAATCAAGTTTGGTTGATTTGTTCAAAACACCCCACATCGGGTTACTGTTCACTCCGAAATTCTTCAATCTTCAACCCAAACGAAAGCTAGTTATTGATTAAATACTGATAAGAATCAAATAGAGTAGAGTTTCAGGGTTGCATGTTCGATTTCTTGCTATTTCTTGTGATTCCAAACATGAATCTTGTCTGCTCTGTTCCGCCGAGTTTTGTTCTTCTTCCTCTGTTCTTTGCTGATATTCTGTTCTCATCGATCTGAAATGGAAAATAATGAAGCTTATGATTGTTGATGAATGTGAGTTTGATTAGTAGGGGAGGAGGACCGATTCTGCTTGTTTGGTTCAAAAAATTTCTGTTCTTCTCTATTGTGTTTTGGCCGAAAATGTTGTGCTTCTTCTCTGTGAATTCTGTTTCTGATTTTAGGATTAGGAAGGATAAACTTAATATTAATGGTGAAGGATTAAGGTTTGGTGGAATATATGAATTTGGGGAATTTTTCTATTATTTTCCTGCTTCCTGGCCGGCGGATTCAGGGGGAAAAAGAGGAGAAGGTTTGACTGATATTAAGTCTAAATTAGAGATTTAATTTGTGTAATTGAGTACTATGTTGAGGGTTAGAAGATTTCCATTTCTTCTCTGGGTTTGTGTTCTCGGGTTGCAGGGAGAAAATAGAGGAATTTATAATACGGGAAGTGGATTGGAATTACACAATATAATTGAAGTTCTAAGATGATTTGAAGCTTTTCTCCTCTGTTTCGGATTGCTCTGATAGGGAATTTGAGTTCCAATTTCTGTGATTAAGGTTGTATAAGCATGGACAAACATGGTAAATTAAAGACATGAAGTTTGGGACGAAATTTTAGAGAAGATTGATGTTTAAGTGTGTATAGTTGATGTTTGATGTTCAGTAATGAGGAAATAGGGATGATGAATTTGGAATGGATGATGATTATAGTATGATAGTTAATTATGGATTAAAAATAGGAGATAAGATTAGTTTTTATTTGGGATTAGGGAATTATTGATGGTTTGATTGAGGTCTAATGGTATAGAGGAATTCATAGTGAAGGGGAGTTTGAGGATAATGAAGAGATGGTGGTGTTAGTGTGTGATTGTTTATGGTGTATTGAACTGTTAAGGTGTCATTTTGTGCTTGAGGTTAAAGTGAATTGGAAGTTTGGTACATCTGCATCATTATTAAAGTTTATCCCTTAAAGTTAAGTTTGAACGAACATGATTTCTGAAGAATATGAGAGCATGAATAAGACAATGAAGTTGGATTTTTAAAGCTATGGAGATAGTACTTACAAGATAATGAAAATGGGTTATGGGTAGCTAAAATAGCATTTCAAATCTTAAATTTGTATGTTAGATTTACTATTTGATGTTCTTAAGTGTTGTGAATGGATTTTAGTGGGAATGGAAGTTTAGAAAGTAAGCTGGTTGAAAATCTATAATTCTTTTATTTGAGGTTATGTTAATACAATTGGTTGAATCGATGAATTGGATGGTTCTTGATTAAAGGAAATAATTTTCTAACTTGAAGATAGTAGTGTCAATAATAGTATTTTGTCATGGAATTACTCTTTTCTTTGGTTGGTATGATTTTATAGATGTGGGACTTTGATGATGGTTAATGAATGATGGAAATGAATTGTGGAGGATATTATGTTTTAGTGGATGAGATGTGATATAAATTGGGAAAGTGTGTTTAGGGTCTAATAAAGGGTTTTAAGGGATTTTAGAAATTAATTGTTATTCATTTTCTATTCTGGGTAATTTGCATTAGTGATGGGAATAAGTAGATTGAAAGATGATTGTTAACTTAAGACCTTGAGTCTTGTTAGTATTTATGTTCTGCTGTGAGGGATGAGTACTCCCTTGATTTGGTTCAATTTAGCAAAGGGAACCTGACTGGAAGTATAGCAAGTATTTGTTTAGTTACCTAGAGATTATTTATCTTAATGAAGTTGTAAATCTCTATTGTAGGAATTGTTCAGTCTATGTAAGGGTATAAAACTAAGCATCAAGGCTATTTGAAGTTAAGGATTTTTATTATTCTATTTAGATGATGTTTGTAGAATGTAAGTTAATGATGAATATCAAGGTTTAGGGTGTAGAATGTAAGTTAATGATGAATATCAAGGTTTAAGGTGTAGAAGTTGATTTTGATATACTTCAGAACAAGGGAGTTTAATTAAGAAGGTGGTTTAATAATGATTATTGTTGAAATGGTATGAGATTTCCTTTGAGGCACTTGGAATTTCTAAAGCAAAGATTGAATTGGAGATATATATGAAATGGAAATCATGGTTTGATGTTTAGGAATTAAATATTTTAGTTTAACAATTATTTAGAGTTATCGTTTTAAGGAGCATTTCTAAAGTGATTTAATTTCTTTGGAATTAAATACAATTGCTGGTATTTGTGCATAAAACGTATAGTGGGTGCTATAGCCTGGTTTTGGAAACAATAGCTGATCTTTATTTCTGGTTGAAGTTTCCAGGTCTTAAGTAAGTATCCCAAATTTGTTAAGCGGGATGGAAGATTCTAGATTATGAATATATCTCTGTGTATGAAATTGGAAGATTTGGGACCAGAAAGAAGGAAAAAAAATATACTCTGAAAGTTAAAGATTGTATATATATATGTTATGTTGTGATATAATGAATTTGGAAAGTCTTGTTCTGTTCTTGTTCTCAAAGTTCTTGAAGGTGGAATATAAAAGCAAAATAAATAGAATTATCGTATGGTTGGTTTATAAACCTTGAAATAAATAATTAAGTTTGAACTTGATACTGAATTATGTATTAAATAAATGACTAAGGTTTTCAAAGAATGATTTTTATCCAAACTATAGGTCAAACATTGAGAATTAATAAGAAGATTTAATATAAGTAAATTATTAAGGTATCTCAATGGTTATAATTCTAAACAAATATAAGCAAAACATAATTTGCCTAGAAGACAAGATTTGGGTAGTATTAAGTAAGTTAGACTTCAAGAGAGACGCATAGAATAATTTGTAAATAGGATTTTAATAAGCTATATATGTATATAGGTTCTGAATAGTGATTGGAGTTCATCGAAATAATATAAAGGAAAGGAGCTGGTACAGAACTGAGGTCTAAAGAAGCCAGGTAGCAGTTTATCTCATTATACTTAAATTGCATGTATAATTTTATAATATCTGTTGCGTTTAGTTGGTATGTCATTTATTCCTCAGTTGGAGTACTCTAGGCTTAGGTGGTTCGCTACCCCTTTGCCAAACCAGTTAGTTATAGCTTTAAATGTTATAACGATAAGTCCTGTAGGTAGAACCTCCACTAGTTAACGAAGATATCGTTATTAGTGGTTGGTAGGTGCTTATGTCACCCAGAATAATAGGATAAATACTATCATTAATTTGTAAAGGTTTATAAAATGTATACATGTCAATGCATGCATAAAAGTTACAGTTAATGACATAAACTGCGTTGAACTGCTATTTTCAGAGAAGCTAGGAGTTAGTAAGATGATTGAGATAAGGCAGGAGTGCTGGAAGAAGATTAGATGAAGAAATTAAGATTTAATTGAAAAGTAAGATTATCAGTATATGATGTAATTTTAAATTATTAAATTAATAGTAAAAAGCATAGAAAATAGAATTGTATAAATTGATAAAAAGAGATTTAAATTTCTTAAGTACTACGAATTAAAACCCAAGAGGGTTAGTGTACTTTTAATTGTTTTATTAACCGCTTTATTTTATAAAGAATTTTAAATTATTCCCATTTGTCTGAAAAGCCCATTCCAACTAACAGAAAGTTGGTTTAATGTTTTAAAAGAAAAAGTTTTAAATTTTCCGTATTTTTGGGCTTCGGACACTAATCAATTAAAATTGCTATAATATAGTAGAAAATTTAAGGTGTTACAGGAACAAAATTAAGCGAAGCAAATTTGAGTTTGTTGCCATGATTTCATTTGTAGTGGGTAAATGAATTAAGTTGATTTTGTTTGTTGACATTTGATTTCATTTGTAGTGGAGAAATGAATAAAATTGATTTGTGCAAGTAGTTTTCCACCTTATTAGGAGCTGGTGTGTGCTATTTGGATCATTGGTGAATTAGATCAATATTTTTCACCCTTGAAGCATGATTCGATCAGTTTTATTTTTACTTGCAATGTCATCAGTTGGTTACTCAAATCAGTATAAAGTTATAGCATTCTATTAAGTTATAGCATGTCTTACAATCTTACATTTATAAGGTATCCCTCTAATTTGAAATATTTAAATATTGATTCATGAGTTTTTTATGGAAGATTATGGAAAGAATATGGATTTTTTTTTACTAGATAAAGAGTTTCATAATTAACATTGAAAACATTAAACTCTTTTTCTTTTTAATTAAAGTGGTTGGCACTAACACCATGAGGTGGAGTTATTAATTCATTTATTTTTTGTTGAACATGAGATGAGATATTTATTAAAGAATATGGATTTTTTTAACTAGATAAAGAGTTTAATAATTAACATTGAAAACACCAAACTATTTTTTTAATTAAAAGGGTCAGTACTAACAACTTGAGGTTACAACTGTGATCGAACCCGTTATATCCTACTAATTTGGAAGATGTCATACCATTTGACTAGAGGAACTTTAATTTGCTCAAATCACCAAATTTTACCATGGTTATGTTACCAATTGTATATATATATGAGGTAATGCCATGTAGGGTAGTAGAGAGTTACAAAATCCCAAATGTGTATTTTAGTCATTAATGTTAGAATTAGATAATCAATTTATACAGATGAAAAATATTACACTAGTTTTTTTTAAACAAAAACATATGTTGATTTTTTTGAAATATTTTGCCAATCATTTGGATCAAAACTAGCTATTAATGATAAGCTTTTTTTTATTTTTTATTACACTAGGAAATAAAAAAAAACTACTCTAGAAACAGCAAAAACTAGGGATCCCTCTTAGAGAAAGAGAGTCGATGCCTCTGCAGACAGAATTTGCAGTCCAAGTCCAGCATTCAGTGTGGTTCTTTTGCTAAGAGATTCGCCACCTCGTTCTTATCTCTTTCTATCCATCGGATATCAACCTGCCAGCTCCTTCTTATCTACTGCTTCACTTCCAACAAAATGGATTTGTCTTCATGAAACTCCGGAACTTCCCCCCTCATTAGATTCACCATATCTTGAGAATCACAGAGGAGCTTAATTCTCCTGAATCCTCCATCCTAAGCCCTTTGAAGGCCCCAAAGGCAACCCCAGGCTTCCGCTGCAACTGTATCATTACAATTAACATGACAGTAGAAAAACTCATGGATGCTACCATTCAACCATCTAAGAACTCCTCCACACCCAATTGTTCTCGTTGAGAAAGAGAAAGCCCCATTAACAAAGATAGAGATGGCATCGGAGAATAGGTCGCTTAAGGAAACCGATAACCGGTCACATGTTGATCTTGATAAAGAGTTTGTACGAGCAAAACATTTGGCTTTGTGCCTTCAGTGAACAATCCCTTTATTTCAGCAACCCCTTCCAAAATACTCCCTCCGGTCCTAATTATAAGAGCCAGTTGACTTTTTTGGAAAAAGTAAGGATGCAAAATACCCCACTATGAATTATTTATAATTGTCTTTTTTTCCTCAAAACTAAGTTATTTTACTTATAAACTAACATATAATCTAATTACATTTCGTATATATTAAGATTTAGGGGTCTAATTTGCTTCCTTAATCTCCCCAAAAAAAGTCAACTGACTCTTATAATTAGGACCGGAGGTAGTACTAGGTCTTGAAGTTGAATGAATCATTTCATTTCTTTGGTGCCATATCAATCAAACAGCCACCTAAAAAATCTCCTTCCAACCTATATCGTCAATACATGACCTACTCTGCACATTTGATGTAACACCTAAAATTTTAACACTATACTATACTATTTTAATTTAATTATAACCACTTTTCAGTGCTGGAAGTCCTAAAATATGAAAAAAATTTAAAACCTTTCCTTTGTAAATATCATTCCAACTTCATTTTAGTTGGAATGGGTTTTTCTGGCTAGTTGGAATACTTTAAAACTTTTTATAATTTAAGTGGTTATAAAACAACTAAAATAATCAAAATCATCTTAATATTGAGCTAATATTTAACCCTACCTAGCATGATTTAAAGATAAAATAGAGGAGTAATTTTGATCGAAGAATCCCTTACATGTACATATCATCTCACTGTTTCTCAATTATATATATAAGTTCACATACATCTAATTATTTATATATTTAATACCTGTCTGCTTGCTTACTTTCTAACTTTATAATATATACAATCTATACTCAAAATATCTATTAAAGTACACTATAAAGCAGGCATTCCTGCTTCTTTCTACATTACCTTACTCCCAAAAAGCTTAACTCCTGCCAATTTCTCTGAAAAGCAATAGTTTAACGCAGTTTATCTCATTAACTTTTGTTCTCATGCATGTATTGACATGTATACATTTTATAAATCTGCACAAATACATGTATACATTTAAAGCTACAACGTAACTGATCTAGCAAAGGGGCGGTGAACCACCTAAGCTCTGGAGTACTCCAACATAAGAGGAACAAAAACTTATCAAGTAAATGCAGCAGATATTACAAAATTATACATGCAATTTAATTGTTACTGAAATAAACTGCAACCTGATTCTTGAGATTACTCATCACTATATTCCTTCCCTTTACCGTACCCTAGGGATTCGACCCCACTATCCCATCTTATAAATATTTATAATACCAAAATAATATATCAATATCTAAACTTATTCATAATAATCAAGCCTCTCTCACATTCATATAGTACTACCCTTTCTATTTCTAATACAATTAAATCTTAATTTCTAGCTAAATAATTAATCACACCATTATCAATCAACATTACACAAGCATTAATTAATATACACACAACACAAACATAAGAATATCCTTACTATTTTAAATTAAACTTACATTTCCTATCTATCAATTATTCTTTTAGCTCAATTTACTTTCCAAACTTTCTTAGTGAACCATACAATCACTTACACATATGACACTACAAAAAAAGCGGCACTTAGTAGCGGTTAAAACAGTTGATTAGTAGCGGTTTTAACCGCTACTAAGTGGTTACTAGCGGTTTTACATTCCGCTAGTAAATCACCCGTGACTAACATTTAGTGGCGGTTATAAAAACCGCTGGTAATATGGTCAACACCGCTACTAATCCAGTAGCGGAAACAAAAACCGCCACTAATCAGATATTAGCAGCGGTTCAGAACCGCTACTAATGAGGAAAAATTAGTAGCGGTTTGTGAACCGCTACTGGATGCTCAAAAATATAAAAAAAATTCTGATCAGACCCAATTTTACTATTTGCAATAATGTTTAATTTTATAAAACTTTTTTTAAAAAAGTTAACATTAAACATTCATAAAAATTTTTTATCACATTTTCTCAATTGTTATATCCAAAATGATATGTCAAATAAATAATTCATAGTATGAAAAAAGGTGATTATAACTAATCAATTTAATTTAATAGTATTCAAATGAAGATAGTGAGTACGTACACATGAAAACAAAAACAAAAAAAGTTAGTAGATATATATGATTGAAAATTGAATGAAATAATTAGAATAAAAAAAATAAAAGATAAATTAATGAGATTGATGGAAAAATTAAGAGCATCAGAGGAGAAGAATTGAGAAGGAAGGTTTTATGAGGTTGAATGAAATGAGGAGAGGAGTAGGTATTTATAATTGTTATAGGCGGGAATCACTAGCAGTTTTAGTGGCAGTTAAGAGAACCGCTACTAACTGCACCAAAAACTGGTACTTGCGCATTTAGTAGCGGTTCTTGAGAACCGCTACTAGGTTCTTGAGAACCGCTACTATTAGTAGCGGTTCTTGCACATTTAGTAGCGGTTCTTGAGAACCGCTACTAAATGTAGCGGTTATTTTTTAAAAAACCGTCGCTTAAATCGCTACTAAATTACACCTACAATTAATGAATTTGTTAAGTTAGTAGCGGTTTTAGGAGAACCGCCACTAACTACACAAAAAACCGCTACTAATGAGTGGTGGTCTTAAGAGAACCGCCACTAACTACATGACCTTTCAATTTCTCGCGGTTTTTCCAACACAACCGCCACTAATGTGACGCCACTAAGTTTCCCGCCAATTGGCGCCACTTTAGTGGCGGTTTTGTGAGACTAACCGCCACTAAAATACACCACTATCTTTGATATTGGTCAAACATACAGATTTAGTCGCGGTTTCTTATTAAAACCGCTACTAATATGTAATTAGTGGCGGTTTTAGTTTTCCGCTACTAAATGAACCGCTAGTAAACCCCGCTTTTTTTGTAGTGTGACATCTCTAATTAATATCTAATTATTCACAAATCTCCAATCATATACTATCTACCTCATTACTAATCGAAACAAGGTAGGCAACAAAGGAGAAAAAAAATTTCATTTTTCATAATTAGTGTTTGAAAACACCATTCATACTAGGGAAAGCAAACATACATATAGCCACATATAATATACATGATTTATCAAATTCCTTTTCATCTCCTCTTCAATTATAACACTAATTCAATCCAATACATACTACTACCAAACCAACAATCCAGGAATACAATTCAAATTACATTCTAAACCGAAACCTAACAAAATCAAAGAACAACCAATTCAACCTTCCACATTTCTTAACTTAATTCCTATTGAACTAACATCACCATTTCCTCTTTTTCCTACCACTGAACAGTCACCCATCACCAACAGGAGTAGAAAATTATTACTACAACGCACTATCGACAACATTATATTGGGACCAAAACAGAGCTAAGGAAATCAAGCATATAGGGAACATTTAAATTATTTCAACATAGAGTAGCCATTTGACTTAAACCAAACAAGAAATAGAATTTCAGAACCTAGAACTTACAACCAAACATCAAAAACAACTTCCTACCCCTTTTATTCAATTAATTATCACAACATTCTCTTCCTTCCCTGCTAATAAACCAACAGGAGCAGGAAATTACTACCACACTCGCTATCAACTTAATCATCCAACAAAAAGAGTTAAACACACAAAACAAGAGCTGGAGCTTTCAATCCTCATAATGGTATACAATCACATAGAATAAAATTCTGATTTCAAGCTTAATAACAACTCAACTTCCTCCTTCTTCTATCATAACACCAGAGGAAACAGAGGAAACAAAATACCCACCTTAATGAACCGGAAATCAACGGCATAGAGGGAGCAAAATTCGAATAAACAGAGGAAACAAAAATTCCCAAACCTCAATCAATTAAAACTTCACAGAGATAAAACATCAAGAATTATAGCTTCAAAATCCTATCCTTCCTCCTTCCTTCATATTCGATCAAATAGAGCAGAGACAGGGAAAGAAGAACAAAATTCCAACGTCATCAAATCACACATCGAAGACACTCAACGTACTTAAGCCTACTTCTAGACATGATTGTAATTGGCAGGAATGCACAAGAGGGGGGTGAATTGTGCAAACTAAAAATTCAAACACTTAAGACAAAAAGCTTATACTAGTTCAGTCCAACCTTTTGGCCTACATCCGGTTCTCCAACCTTCAGTTGGGTTCCACTAATCCCTCAAGATCCAACCAGGCTCTTGAGTGCCTTTACAAGTGATTACACAGCAACAACTCTCTCTTACTAATCACTTCCCCTTACAACTTGTAAAAATACACCATACTCTTAAGATTCCACTGTCTTAAGAGTAATCCTCACTTGAAATGAGATTAAAGAAAACTTGTTCACTCACTGAACAGATTGTGATACACACTGAAGTACAAAGACAATGAACGATCTCTCTAAGAGTTGGTAGTATTGAATGCAGTAAGTGTAACTTAGTAAGAATAATCAATGCACATAATCAAAATGCTTCTACCAACTTCTTCATCAAGGCTTTTATATTGGTTTCTGGGTAGCATTAACTCCATTGTACTTTGTTTGCTTCAGATCCTCTCTCTTCATTAATCGCAGAACAGAGTTGTTGTGTCAAACGGCTCTTAATGGCAGACTTATGTGTCTAACGATAACTTCCTAAAATAGGTCTGAACAACTTTTGTACTTGAAAGCTTAAATAGGCTTGACAATTCAATTTGAATTAAATCTATCGCCAATTCGATCATAGGTCTCTAATCGATCACAACTTCTGGTTTCTGATCGATCACACATAGATCACATATCGATCATGGCCTGCATCACTAAATATGAAGTTAGAAAATACCTCGCCTGATCGATCACAGGAGGTCCCTAATCGATTAGACTTCTTCAATCGATTGCACTCAGATTACATTCAGATTAAAGCCATTAACTGATCGTTCACACTTTATCCTCTGATCGATTAAGCTTCACTCATCGATTAGGCTTGGATTAGAATTGAATTACGCTTTAAGGTACCTAATCGATCATAGGGGATGCCTGATCGATTAGGCTTATCCAATCGATTACACTAAGTTCTACTATTTGATCTAATCGATTGCACTGGTTCATTTTTCACTTCTCTAATCGATTGGGTATATATGATCTCAACTCCTAATCTATCATTGATTCGTCCCTAATCGATTAGTATTATAGTTCTTTAACTTATAATCTGACTCTGCTCGATTGGACTAAACTTAATGTTTTCTATAAGATTGTTTCTATGTTATTCCTGAGTTATGTCCATCCTTTCTTTATGCCTAAGTTATGTTTAGTTATCATCAAAACTCATTATTCTAACAATGATTAATCAAACATTCATTCGTCAAACACCCAGAAATCCCTACAATTGCCATCGAGTGAACAGTACCATGAGGGACTTCCTGGAGCAATCGGTCCTATTTCAACTTCCCTCCCAAAATCAACACTCAAACCACCAAGAACACAGTCCAAGTATCATTTTTATAAATCTAGAAGCTTCAAAAACCTCTCAAGAATTCGAATCTTCCTCCCCCAATCCCACTCGAAATTGACCAAAAAGAGAGGGAAATGAAGAGAAAGGGCTTACCCAAGGTTGTTCCAAGCTTCTTGAGTGTTTTCCACCTTGTTTCATCGCCGGTCGCCGTCACTTGGAGCTAGAGTCGCCGCTACAATTCGAAGAACAGAGGGAGGAGATTGAGAGAGGGAGTATCAGGTTTGGAGGAAGGCAGGGAATATAAGGAACACGTGTGAGTATATATGTTGAAAAGGCGAGATTGATATTTTTAATAGGTGTTTTACCATCTTACCCTTCCTTTTATAATTGAAGATATTTCAACTAGGCGTAGATATTGTCTTTTTCATTTCCCTTTTCCTATTTTTCCCTTAAATGGTAATTTTATTTACCATTACCATTTTCCAATTAACCTGAATTTGTTCTAAAATAATTTCTCTAGATATGCTTTAATTTCCAAATTTATTTGTAAGACTTTTTAAATATCAAATAATACCCCAAAATTCCAAATATTTCCTTATTTCCTCTTTTCTAAAATTTGGGGTGTTACATTTGACATCACCCAAGAATGAAGGTCCATGCTCCAATAATCATCTCTCAATCCCTACATAAGCCACATGACCCATTAGGAAGGAATCCCTTATGTGCAAATCTCTCATTAGTTAGGAGCCTATCATGTAACACCACCTATGAACGAAACTGCACCTTTGAGGAATGTGGAGTTTCCAACTCAGCCCAAACAGAGGAGCCCATTCAATGTTCCCTTGATAACAGAGAATAAGACGAGCTCACAGATAATAAACCATTTTTCTCATGATTCCAACGAGCCCTCTCACAGCTTTGGTGGAGCCCCACTTCCATCCCACTGCTAAGAGAATCCCAAATAGCTTTTAGCCCGCTCCATAGTCTTGATCCATTCCTCTCCTTATCAATTTTTGGGAGAAGATCATCTTTGCATTAGTATGTACTACGAATCACCTTTGACCACAAAGTATTCCATTTAAAGACAAGACCCCATCCATCCTTCATGCGAAAAGCTTGATTCCGCAACTTAACATGTCTTAATCCTAGTCCTCTCGAAGCTTTCAGCTTACAAACTTTTTCTCAAGCCACAAGGTGAGTTTTCCTCTTCTCCTCTGTTGATCCCTAAATAAAACTTCTTGCTCTATTGTTTATTTCATCACAGAAAATAGCTAGTAAAATTGAAGTTTGCATAACATGATTAAGCATTGACGATACAACCGATTTCACCAAAGTATTAATACCAGACATAGAAAACAAATTACTCTTCCAATTTGACGGTCGATTCCAGACTTTATCTACTTCAAATTGGTATGTGACCTTGGTGACTCTCTTATGGCGAAGAGAAACCCCCAAATAGTTACCCAAATCAGCCGCTATATTAAAACCAAGATTGCTTCTCAATTAGGACCAAACATTATGATTTACATTATAGGAAAAAAAACTCGAGTTTCAGAAGCATTCACCTTTTGACCCGATGCTTCACAAAACTTTTGGAGGCAATGTTTCATAGCAAGAACTTGACTTACATTAGCGTTAGAAGACAGAATCAAATCATCAACCAAGAAAAGATGTGAAATAGGGGGACCATCCTTACTTAACCGAATAGGACGCCAATCACCAAGATTCATCTTATCCTCTATAAGGCGAGCCAATTTTTCCATGCAAATAACAAATAAATATGAAGAAAGAGGATTATCTTGTCTAACACCATGAGAAAGGGAGAAAGCTTCCGATTTGCTACCATTCCACAACAGTTGCATAGATGGAGAACTACTGCATTCAGAAATAACCTCAATTAAATGGCTTGGTATTGAGAAATCATGGAAACAATCTATAATGAAAAACCACCTAACTAGATCATACGCTTTTTCAAGACCGATCTTAATTGCCATGAAACCTTTTTAACCTTTCATGCTCCACATCGAATGGATTACTTCTTAAGCCACAATAATATTATCGGAAGAGAGGCAGCCCGAAACAAAACTACATTGATTAGAGGAAATAACTTTATCAAGCATTGGTTTAATTCGATTAACATTTAATTTAGTAACAATTTTGTATAACACATTGCACAAACTAATAAAGCGGAAATCTCTCAAAGACTTTGGTTGCTGAATCTACGGGATCAAAACCAAGAAGGTTTGATTAATGTCTCTGATGCCCAGAGGTAAAACAAAAACTTGAGAAGTAAAATCCAAAACTGACTGTCTAACCTATCTAACCAGGCCCCATTTGGACTTGGGGCCTTCAGGGAATCCATACTCTTCACTACATACTTTATCTCATCCACTGTAACCGAATGCCCCATCACACAAAGATAATCTTCAGAAAGCTTTGGAATTGGACTTGAGTGGACAACGTTGAGGTAACTGAGCTTTCCTCTGAAAAAAAGCCATATAAAAATCCACTGTTTGGTGCTTAATTCTTGCTTCTTCAAAGATCCATTCTCCATTAGCATCTTTGATAGCTTCAATTCTGTTTACCTTGCGCCTAGCATTCGCACGGAGATGGAAATATTTAGAATTACAATCACCCAACGAAAACCAATCACATCTCAGTTTCTGAGCCCATAAGATATCCTCATGCAATAAAATTTCCTCAAGCTACCTCCATAGTGCTAGAGCATAGCGAATCTGATGCCCTTGTCATTTAAATACTAGCATTCATACCCTCAAGCCGACTCAAGATCTTATTCTTCTTCCTACTCAAGAAACCATATCCCTCCTTTTTCCAAACCAAAACCCCCTTAGTAAATTTCGTCACATTTTCGGACCACCCAACCTCCTTATTCCATGTGGACATCATGAAATTATCAAAGTTTTCATGCAAAAACCACAATGCTACCACTCTAAACGGCCGATCACATAGGGTTCCTCTTGGCACCAATTCTAATTCAAATTACAAGAGAATTGGTTTGTGTTTAGATTTAAACTGGAAAAGAGCTTTAGCCATAACTTGGGGAAATGCAAGAAGAAAATTCTCATTTGCTAGAACTCTATCCAATTTACTCTCATATCCCTCCCTCCTCTGAGTGAAAAAGGTCCTACCGTATGAACCTTTGTTAACTCCACCTTATCCGCCCACTATACGAAGCATTTATCAACAAAAGCATGTTGCCTAGAAACTGACCGTTATTCATGTTCATACAAGATACCATTAAAATCGCCTCCCACACACCAACCCCCTGAAGCCTTTCTTTTATCTCAAAAAACAACACCCAAACTCATGACGCTTTAAAGGGTTTAGGATAGCATATATACAAGTGAATTGAAACCCTGTTCCAGTCTTCTCCAGAAAAAGATGAATAAGCTTATTAGTATCATGAATTACATTAATCCTCTAATCACCATCATCTAATAAAAACATTAATCCTCCACTGAAGCCACTATTTACGATACAAGAATTTCGAAAGCTTAATTTGCTAGCTATTTTCCTTACCTTCGCCCCACTCAATTTTGTCTCAAAAAGAGCACACCACATAAGATTATACTTACACTTCAATTCCCTTGTAATTCCAGCAAAAGTCCACACCCCAACCCCCCTGTAGTTCTAAAGGATGCCTGTCATGAGGAAACTTGTTCAAGAGGAAATTGGCCTTCAGGGCCATGATTCCCAACGATGTTTTCTCCATAGAAGCCATCGGATCCCCCATATCCACCATCTATTTAGGCCCATTCTCTAATTCAATATGCGAGCTTGTCTCCCCTTTCACATCCGAGTGAAATCCCCCAGAATTCTCTAACTTGGCTTCATCCTTTCACATAAGAGCCTTAAAGGAATTAGTAGAAGTAATAGAAACATTGTTGCCCTCTTGAATATGGTCCTAGCCTAATTTCTTTGATACATTCGCCGCCAATCTTGAAGGATTTACCTCCCACAATTACTTATAATTTTTAGCTTTGTTTTTTCCTTAACTATTGGGATCCATTATTGCGAAATTGGCACGTCACTCCCAACTTTTTGGGATCCCTCTTTTGGCCCAATCTTGAAATTACCTTTAGGCCCCCTCCATTAATTGCCACCTTAAAATTTGGGTGTGGGAACCGAGGAATCAATTACTTATTATTAACAATATTCTTCTCAATCATCTTTACTCCTTGACGCATAACCGCTAGAGATTTTTTCCTTCCTAGGCACTTGACAAGATTCCACACCCCCATAATTTCAGGATTCGACGGAACTGACACATCGGTGGCCCCCGATCTCACTTGTACTAACTCCTTCTCTTTATTCTCGGCAGTCGGCATGATTCTTAACGTTTCTAACTAGTGGAGATGAGGAACCTTTACCCCCTTGAGAAGTGTTCACATGTATCTCCAGGCAATACTCCTTGCGATACCCATATTTCCCGCATCTAAACCAGGTCAAATGGAAGCCTTCATACTCTATATTTCAAAACAAGGTGCTTCAATAAGTCTAACTCCACTCAAATTCGTGCAAACCTACCTCTTTACGTGAGATAAGCAATATAATCAACTTTTAAACTTTTTCCCACAAGGTTACCAATCAAGCTTAGACTTTCTGCATTAAAAAACTCCAGAGAGAGCACTTGGATGCACACCTAGGTCGTTATCTTCATATTTTGGTCTGCACACCTGGGTCAAAATTTGGCGTCCACATTTGAACAATAAGACAATGATCAGGAATCATCCAATGCCCCTCTAAATACACATAATTCAGGTCGTCATCACAGTTAAAGGATACAACAAAGAACCCGTTTCCTATATCCCTCACGTTAAATTTTTCTTTCATTTTCCAAATAATTTGGAGTCTTGTCTGTAAGAACCATATAGAAAAAATCTTCCCCAAAGTTTGAAAAATCAAAGAACGTTTCCATGGGGTGCACCATTTCGCATATTGTTCCCTAGAGACCACTAGCATAGGGATAAGATCCTCTTTTTCCTCCTTATTAACCTTCTCTGAGCCATTACTCTTGCCACTAACCTTATCATCTAAAAAATATCTTTAGATTAGTGATTTGATCATTCCAAGCCTCCTAAAAAACCCCTACCCTTAGCATCAAAAGAGACCTCCTTTGCCTTCGAGTTAAACAAGGATTCCTTATATAGATATCACTCCTAACCCCTTCCCTAGAACCCTCATCCTCCATACCATGATCATCTCTCCTCATATTTTTTCTTCCCTTGTCACTAGCGCCGCTCTTTTCTCCGCTCTCCATTCCGCTCAACCATTGATGAGCCTTGAATATGTAACTGATTAGATAGTTTGGAAAAATTAAATTGAACTTGAGAGCTATATTATATTACGATCTTACATTTTATGATTAAAGTGCATACATGCAACAAGTAGTACTCCTACTTATCTTAAACAGTTCACATGTTTTATTGCTTTTAAGAAAAAGGGAAAATGACATAAAATGTGAGTTGCTTCATAGAAATCATCAGCCAAAAAGGATTTGAATTAGCTCAGTTGTTGTATTTTGATTGTTTTAGGATTCAAATGACGTGATACTCTAAGAGTGTGTAAGTATTTCTTAAATGATCTACTACCCTTTTCATTTATCTTTCTATTTATTTTGTCTCTTTTGTCCCTATATTTTTATTTGTTATTCGCATAATAATATGATTAATTTTTCTCCTCCACCTTCTTAACCAAGCTAATAACTCCCTTTAATTAGGATAATTTCAATGATTTATACAAGTGAGAGAGCATATCATTTTTTTTCATGTATTTCTTCAATTGTAAAATCAGCCGGTTTATTACATCATTTATATGTCAGAGGTTGCTGACTTGGTTAGTGAATGAAGTAGTTACATTTCAGCTGAACTAATCCACAAATGGGCCTTGGCCTAGCTACATAACAACCCACTATCTATAACATTAGCACTCGAGAGTAAAATACATTGACCTCACTTAATTATACAAACATTTCTCCTCTATTTTGAAAACATACGATTTAATCAAATTTTTTAACATCGTTAGAAATATTCTGAAATGATCATAAGAACATAATTTTAACTTAATTTTATATTTTTTTATTATATTACCCTTAATTCTAATAAATCCCTAAATTATAGGAGTACTAAAATTCCTTTGGTTTTATAAATTTTGTTTCGAGTAGATAACATAAAATTAAGCACTTAAAACTTGATTACAAATTCAATTTATTCTTTTAATCGATGTATTCTTGGTTATAAATGAGTTTACAATTTGTAGCACAAATTATGTTTAATATAGTAAACCATGTGATTAAAAATTTTGAATTATAAATTTAGAAGAATTATCTATTTTAAAAAATTTATATAATTTGCATCATATTATGAAAGAAATTAAAATGTATTGAAAATGTGTTTTTTAGCAATCCAAAGAAACTAAAATAAATAATTGTTAGGGTTAAGGTGCGAAATTTGCCTCAGAAGTTTTCGCTGATGAGCTGTTTTACCCCTAAAATTTTCTTCAAAATTGCCTCGAAAGTCTTAAAACGTAGCAGTTTTGCCATTTATTGTTAAAATATTAATGGTTGATGTCATTTTTTTTAATTAGCTATTTTTCCTAGGAATTTTTTCAAATTTCCTGGTTGACATTGCACCCCAGAAACTAATATCTTATTTGTGAAAATGGCTTGTGACATGTATACTAAAAGTGGGTAAAGGTGCAAAGTTACCAATAACATTTATCACGATGAGCATCTGGCATAAAAAAGTTTTTTGTGGTGGTTAAATACCAAAAAAGTTTTAAAATGGTGCGAATTTAACAAAACCGTCATATATAAGCAAACGGCCGTTACTTTTTGAGGAACAAATCAGGTGGGACCCACGGGCAAAAAGTAACGGAAGTTTGGTGATAAATAACGATTTTGTTAAATTCACACCATTTTAAAAACTTTTTTGGTATTTAAGCACCACAAAACATTTTTTTGTGCTAGACGCTCTTCAGGTAATTGTCCATTGGTAAATTTGCACCTTTGCCCATTAAAAATTTATAGTGGAATTTTGTGACAATGGGATTTTATAATGAATTTTAATGTTACATGTAAAGCCATGAAATATTTACTCATGAGATAACCAATATGGTTATTGATCGATGCGGCGTTTGTTTGAGAAATGAGAAGTCTTTATCATTAGGTGTTTATTTGTCTTAAAAAGGATAGGCCTGTTTAACACTATTGTCTTTTGAGAAGAATATCCTTGCTGGCTTTCTATTTGTTCCTTCTGATAGAGAATAGATCTACATGTTTGATTGGTTGTATATGCTCCTATGGGAGATCCTTGTTTAAGTTATAGTATGTATATGTTAATTAAATGAGTATACATGATTATAATAAATATACACTTGCTCAACTTGCTTGTGTGGTAAGTTAGATTGTGTATCAGTGAGGCTTTTGTATCACCTTATTGCTCAAGATTTTTTAGGTGATGATATTTCTCTAGCGGAATCAGTGTATAAAAACCCGGACGGTTTAGACCAGAAACCAGCCAATCAGCCACTTGTTCGGTCCAGAACAACGTATAAAATGGTGGGAGTCAAACTGGAATGGCCTGGATTAGACCGGCTAGAACCGCCAAAAACTCGGTGAATCACAATCAGTACGGTTCAAATGTCAGAAAATTTCCAAATAAAAAAATGACATAGCAGATGAATCCAAGTGAAAGGAGAAGAGGTATAAGATGATGGAAAAATAAAAAGGATAGATGGAGGTTGAGAGAAGGTTGGTTGGAACCTGGAAGGTGAATGAATAAAAGTTAGTAGATTAAAAAAAGCAACCAAAGATGGTGTCAGATCTGAGCAAGAAGAGAAAAAGAATCGTTGCTCCATGAAGAAGATGATGACTTTGAACCGTGCAGCTGAGTTGAAAAGGCAATATGTTGTAAGTGGAGGGTGAATAATGAATGGCTCAGGTTTTGGATGGTATATGGGCTTGGGCCTTTATTATTTTATAAAAACATAATATCAAAATCATCCTTCAATTTCCTCTAACTCCAGCTGACATAATTTACAAAAGACTATTAAAAACGAAATTAATTCCTTTTATGTCAAATTGTTTTTATTCATTAACATTTAATTAAACTCTATTAGTATACTTAGAATAAAGTAATATTTAATAGCCACATGTATAACATATTAAATAAAAGCTTTAATTATAATCATACAAGATTTAACCTATAAATTTTCATAAAATATAATATAGTATGACTACTAAAATATAATATAAAATAATAAATTCTAACATTTTAATATGTCCGGTTTGACTCCGAGTTGACCACAATCTGACCATTGACCATTGAACCAGTGTCATTACCGGTTCAATGTTCGGTCCGGTTTTTTGAACCTTTAGCGGAACTGTCACAAAGAGCTCTAGAGGATTAGATATTCTATATATCTTGTAAAGCCTGTTCTGGTTTATATTGAGTGGATAATTGTATATTGCCAAGGTTTAAGCTCATTCATCATTTTGTTGTCAACTATGATATTTTGAGTTAGATTTGTTTTGAATTAATTGTCACTGATGATAATTCCATTATAAAGCCTGAGGCCTTAACGAATCGCTGATTTTTTTTTAATAATGGATCCATTTTCACACATACCAAGAAACATTCTTTGATTTTAGATGAATGGAAATAAAGGTTTTCAAGAAATTGTGTCGTCCTTATGGTTGGATAATGTATTCGATCTGGCCTTTGGAGTGTGAAAGGCCAAGAGTTGAGTTGAAACATCCTCTACTTATAATTATAATTAACCTAGCCATAAACACAATTATCTTCCCAAAACCTCTATTCCACACCCACGACAGAAAATATTCTATCACTTAATTCAAAACACCTATCATGATTGGAAAACAAAATTGAATGATAACGAGAGGGCAATGGGTAAAATGAATTAGGAATACTTACTAATGAGTTCGGAAGATTTGAACCACTTTGAATCCTCTAAAACTCGAATTCTAACTCCCCTCCTTCCCTTTCCATCAACCTCCTCGTCTTTCACATTCTTTGATTGTTGTCTCAACAATAATTCGAACCATTTCAGCCACCTCGCTGAAGCAACCAACTACATTCATGGGTCGCTTTCGGCAACCAGCTTTTTTCGCTTAGCCTTTTTTCCTCTTCCAACTTCAAAATTTATAACTAATTTCATAGATATCAAAATTTAGAAAGTATGTGACTCTAAGGAAATCATAGAATGTTTAATTTCAAATGAAAAAGGAAAATAGATAAAAGGGTTAGGATCAATTTTGCCCTAGAACTTTTTGTTCAGGACCAATTTTACATTGGAAGATTTTTTGGATTCAAAATTGTCTTAGAAATTTCAAAACATAGCAATGTCACCCTATTCCGTTAAAAAACTCACATTGACTATTAAGAAATTGACATTGGCCGTTAATATTTTAATGGTAAAGGGCAAAATTGCTACATTTTAATACTTCCGAATCAAAAACTACTTCCAGCAAAACTTTGTCCTAGTTAAAACTTCCGGTGCAAAATTAACCCTTAAACCTCGATAAAATATATTATGATTTGATCCTTACAAATGGCATCTACCCAAGATTGTTCAAAAATACTCACATATAACAAGGGGCGCATTTTCAAGATCTCATAACTTACTTCATCAATTTCCAAAAATAATGAAATATGACTCTTTGGAAAGCTTGAGATATCAACTTTAAAATTTAAAAACAATCATTCAAAAATAATATCATTATATGTCTTAAAACTCTTTATTTCCTAACAATATTCCAAGAAGCCCCAAAATATAACTTCCAATCATAAGCTTTGTCGTATTTAATTCTCCAATTTCTTTATATGGTTAAGCTTACCATTAATCAAATACTTATTATTGTCAATAACTCATCCATATATATACATAATTCAACAATAATCATCCTCAATTTATCATTATTTTTTTTATAATTAAGGAAAGCTCCCTAACAAATTAACCAGAATCACGGACACAATTCCAATCCTCCTGCAACAAGATGAACAGGGCATCCGACGGTTGAAGAACAGCCTGAAAACCCGGCATGATTCCTATAGCTTGTTTAGCTAGATGATCCACTGCAGAATTTGCCAACCTCAGAATGTGAAGTACCTCGATTTCCCATTGTCTAGCAATCCAAAACTTTGCCTCCTGAATCAGAGAAGCATGCTTATGTTGGGAAATATTGTCTTGATTAATGAGCTCGATAACCTCTAACGTGTCTGTTTCTACAATCACTCGACGCTCCCCTCTGCTCCATGCGAGTTTAAGACCAAATACTAGTGCCCATAATTCTGCCGACAGACTATCCCCCTCATTAGGATGAAACATGAAACCTTCTATAAAGGATCTCATGTAATCTCGCAATAGTCCACCACATCCCACACCGTTGCTAGATGAAAAGGCACTATCGACATTAATCTTGACCCATCCATGATTTGGAGGCTTCCATTTCACCACCAGCCTACGAAGCAAGTGTCCATTCAAATTATTGCCCCAAAGTTTCTAAGTAGCTTGGTGTAAATTCGAAATCAAGATCTTTGCCCGCATCAGTAATGCATCATGAGTTACTACTTTGCCTTCAAAGATCTTACGATTATGACGTTGCCAAAGCAGCCAGCAGATGGTCGTAAACATTTCACTCCACCCATCTTCTTGAAAATTCCTTGGGCACTTAATGTTAGATCGAAGCCACTGTTGTTGGAACATGCAAAAAAATTGCTGAATAGAAGAAGGCTTAATTAGTGACAGCCATAAATTCCTTGTTTCTGGACAGTCACGAAGAACATGGATTAAAGTCTCTGAATTTGCACCATGCTTTTTTGATTTGCATACTTGATCCCATGCCACTAAATGCATCTTCCGTTGTGATACCGTAGAACCCCATAAGAAGCTATGATTTTTCTTTTCAATGTATTCACATGTGGATTGAGGAATAGAAGTCGTTTGAATCGTATATCCCGGAATTGCCGAGGTTATTGCTGATATTAACATCGAGCGTCCCGCTAGAGAAAGAGAATTTTGTTTCCAATTAGACAGCCTTGAATTAACTCTATCCACCATATATTGGAAGCTCTCTTTCGTGACTTTTGCATGATGAAGAGGAACACCAAAGTATTTACCCAAATCCACAGCCATTTGGAAACCAAGGGTAGAACTTATTTCTTCTTTTCTTGTGTGATTCACATTTTTAGAAAAAAAAAGACACGTGTCTTATTAGTATTCACTCTTAGCCCAGAGCTAGTATAGAAATCATCCAAGGATTCACGAATGATAATTGCCTGTTGAAGAGATACCTCTGAAAACAAAATAATATCATCAGCGAAAAACAAATGAGAAAGAGGAGGACCTATCTTACAAAGTGTAATAGGGCTCCATAATTTCTTCTCGATTTTCTCCTGGATTATGTGACCTAATTTCTCCATACATATAACAAAAAGATACAGAGATAAAGGATCCCCTGTCTTACTCCTCTTGAGGGAAGAAAACTACCAGCTTTCTCACCATTCCATAACAATTGCATTCTTGGGGAAGTGACACAATTAGAGATAATGCCAATAACATGATCTGGGATATTCAACTCTTTTAGGCAGCCCAAAAGAAAATTCCAGTTCAATCTGTCATATGCCTTCTCCAAATCAATCTTTACGGCCATGAAACCTTTTTTGCCCTACTTATTCTTCATTGAATGTATCACTTCTTGGGCAATGATAATATTATATGAACTATGCTGATCTGGCACAAAGCTACATTGAGTAGGACTAATAATCTGTTGCATAACAGGCTTCAATCTATTGGCAATAATTTTTGTCATAATTTTATAAATCACATTACATAAGCCAATAGGTCTATGATCCCTTCACTCTTCCGGGTGATCACATTTAGGAATAAGGACAATAAAAGTAGAATTAATATCAGCAATAAGAGAAGGATCATGCCAGAGCTTTGCAATAAAAGAGCATATAGAAGATCCCACCACCATCCACTGACTTTGATAAAACAAAGCATTCATACCGTCTAGACCAGGTGCTTTAAGTGCTCCCATACTAAACAAGGTTTGTTTAATTTCTTCATATCTTATATCTCTACCAATGCCCTCCAAAAAGCTAGTAGAAATAGGTGGATATGAGAAAATACAATTAATAGGAATTCTAACTTTTTGCTCCTCTGAGAATAAAGTAGCAAAATAATTAGTAGCCAAAGTCTTAATTTGATCAGTGTCATATAGCCATTCACTACTACTATCCCGAATAGCACTAATAAAAAAAAAAAATTCCGCCTACCATTAGCTTTTTGGTGGAAAAATTTTGTATTTTTATCCCTATAAATGTGCCAATCCATCCTTGTTTTTTGGGCCCAAATCAATGATTCCTGAAGAAGAACATCATCTAGCTCCTTCCATAACTATCTTTGTAGTTCAACTAGATTATAAGGAAGATTGCCTCTCGATTCCACCTTACGAATCCCATCTAGACATCGAAGCATAACTTTCTTTCTTGCACTTGTAAACCCAAAACCTTCCTTATTCCAATGAGAACAAGCTTCTGTAAACCTCATCATATTCGTACTGCATGGGATTTCGGCAGACCATTTATCATTCACAAAAGACTCAAAATTATCATGAAGAAGCCATGAAGCAATAAATCTAAATGGTTTATTAGGCACCTGACAACTTTGCAAGCCATTAGTCTTAAGAAGAAATGGCCTATGATTAGATTTAAAGAAAGACAAATGAGTTACAGTAGCTTCCGGATAAAGCTCTAGCCAATCATTAGTCCCTAAAACTCTGTCAATACGGCTCTCAACATTTGAATCTTTCCAAGTAAATTTGGGTCCCATAAAACCCAAATCATTTAACTGCATGTTTTGAACAAATGAGAGAAATTCCGAATCTGGCAAGCTAGAGCCGTTAATAGACCTACGTTCTACTGATAAGAGAGTTGCATTAAAATCCCCAGCAATACACCATGGTAAATGTATTTAGGAATGAAGATTCTCTAAATCCTGCCACAATACTCGACGCCGAGAAGCTACTGGACTAGCATAAATAATTGTTAGCCACCAAGGACTACCACATACATCTTCAGTTCTTCCCAACCACTTCAACTCTACGTATCTTATTTGTCCCGAAACACTAGAGCCCACCACGAAAACCATCAGCATCAACAAAGTCAGAGAACTGAAAGCCCATCTTACTTCGAATAGAAGCTGCTTTACTACCGCTACATCTAGTTTCAAGAAGAATAGCAACAAAATCCAAATGATAAAATGACGATATCTCACGCACAAGATTAGGAAAGGTACGTGCACCTGTCCCTCTCGAATTCCAGATGAGAATATTCATTAAAAACATATTTCATTAGATTGGGAGTGGACCCCCAAAGAACTGCCATCCTGATACAAATTACTCACTGCATTATCCTCCATCACGTCGTCTAGTACGTGTTCCAAACCATTACCTCCGCCAATAACTGAACGAGACAGATTTGGATCATTTGACTCAAATGGGCCAATGTTTTGCAATTCAACAGCTTGACCCACCTCTGTGGTGGACTCCATAATCACGGCCCTACCAGAAGAACTTGGGCCAGGATCCGATAGCCTCGTATTTAATGCCTCAAAAGGATTAACAGTCAAAGGGACCTCTTTGATGATGACCTGGTATAAATCCCCAATTAGCGGGCTTACTTTTAGGGAACTACTATTCTTATTCTCCTTGACTTTTGATTTCCTCTTGATAGATAATTTCTTTTTTGATCTCACGGGAATCCACTCTTGGTTTCCCTTATTAAATCCCATATTAATTTCAGCTCCTAAAGAATTGGAGATCTCTGAATTTTGAACAACTTCCATTCTTTTTCCACGCAAAATATTCTCCTTACTTTGAGATGCCACAGACTCATAAATTTTTGAAGATTCCCCACGTGCAACATAATGTTTTTTCTCAATCAAATCCTTAACAGGTGATTTTAAATATTTTTTCATTAACCTCTTGCTAAAATCACGTTTAGCAATCATTAGGGATCGAAGATTTCGCTCCCTGACGAGCCATCACTAGCCCTCACCGGAATTTGTTCCTCCGTCGTTGAACCAGCCTTATCAGCTGTTTCTGTCCTACACCCCTCTTGATTCGCAGAGGAATCAGACTTCTTAGCCTTCTCAGGTATCCTCAAACATCTATCCATATGATGTCCATATTGGCCATAATGGAAACAAATCAAATGCAAGCCCTCATACACAATCTTGTAATTCTCACCAAGATGCACAAACCCCAGCAGGAGAGGTTTCTGCAAGTCAACCTCCACACAAATACGAGCAAAACCTCCTTTCTCAGAGAATGCAGTCGTTCTATCGATTTTAAGGGTTTTACCAACTAGATTACCAATCCTTCTCAGAGATTCAATATTATATAATTCCATCGGAATATCCATTGCCCGTATCCAAGTAGCAATACGTTTTTGCTTGTCTGCTTTCCAAGGATTAAAATTTGGCCGCCACCGTTGTACAAGGAGACAGGGATCTCCAATCATCCAAGAACCTTCCTGTAATGTAAAATCTCAATCCTCAGCCGCGGAAAAAGAAACGATGAAATATCCATTATTTAAAAACATTACTTTTACAGGCTTTTGAGGTCACCCCCACATGCGCTCAATTCTTTGCTTCATGAAGTTGACCCCAAACGTCTTCCCCATCAATTTCACAATTAACAAGTTCACGTACGGTTTACACCAAGCAGCATACTCATCTGCAGAAACTTGAAGAGACGGAAAATTGCCTTTAGTAGTCCAGTCCTTGTCACGTTCATCCTCAAAAGGATCATCTTCTCCTTGCATAGCTTCCTCTTCAGCCCTCTCCTGCTCCTCACTCATCTTTGTAAAATACTCCTTCCACCCTTTCATGGCTTCAGACGCATCCATGTTCATTTCCAAAAACCCTAAATTGCCCAGACTCAGAAGCTTGTCCTTGTATGAGAACCCTCCTCACGGCATTTTTCCTTCCTTCGATGACACTCCTGAATCAGCAAAACCCTCCGATCGCCTGCCTTTTTCTTTTAAACCTCCACCGTCTCCCTCACCGTCACCACCAATCATCACAGATACTGTCTATTTTATTATTTTTTAAATCAGTTTATCATTATTACCATGATCAATCACAACACCAATCGTTCAATTTCTTTTAGTACCTAAGTGATCACTACTATAAATCATTTAACACGATTTTCATTAATATGATTTTTATTAATAACTATTTATTTAGATAAATCACTATTAATCTTTAAATTGAAATTAGGGATATTACACTATTTTTTTGCAAATTCATTTTTCAAACTTTCAATTTTACTTCCTAAATGTAGTTCGCATGAGCGTTTTCACAAATGACATATTAATCTTCAAATCAATGATAAATTTACTGGTCACATTTTCTTTAACTAAACAAAAGACTCTCACGTGCAAGACAACAAGTATCTAAGATGAGTGGAAAGTTTTGGTGCTCAAGGAACATTTACCATAATTTTGTCTCTCATGCTTAAACTCAATAATAATCAATCTACACAATCCAACATCACCACACATTAGTTTAATAATTAATTAAGTGATATTATAAGAACTTAGAGACTTATATCCCCTCTAAAGCCTTTATTTTACTCAAGGAAAACATTCACTAACCCAATATCATAATTAGGTTCCTTGAAACCCCAATAACTCATTTGAATCTATTAATAACACACAATTGTTTCATTTCATTCAAAATCCCTACTTCTCATTTCACCATTTATCTCAAAAATACCCAATTCACAATTTCAAGCTTAATAACATTTTAAACTGATGAAACCTGTAATCTTACTCAATAACATCAATCAACCATCACACCTAAAACTCAAGCACCATTTCATTAATTTCCAACAAACCCTAACACAAACGCTCAAACCTCAGCTTAAAACATCAAATAACTTCAAATCCTACAAAATTAAGCTGATTAAACACTTCATCTAACTCATATATGAGTTGATTAAATCCAAAAGATTCGATAAAAACCTCACCCATTTTTAAATCTATCAAAACCCCTAATTGATCACTTTGAAATTCAAGAAGAACCAAGGGAAAATGAGAGGGATAGAGTTAGAAACACTAACTATATGATTTGGAAACTTAAGAATGCTCTCCTACACTACTACAAATAAAAAATCCTATTTACGTCCCTATTTCACGTCTCTTTTTTTTTATGAAATGAAAGCGTAGTATTACAACTCAAGAGTTACAGAACAGCATATATTGAACTACCAAGTCCGTCACTTACACAGGAGCCTTTGAGAAATTAGTAATCCCAATGCCCAGGTTCAGAGCAAGCTCGCCAAGTGGTCAGCCGTCTTGTTCACCTCTCTTGGACACCACCGAAACTGTACGTCCCACGCGCAATCGATAAGAGAAAAAATCTCAACCACTATCAGTGGCTCAAAACAATCCTCATATGTTCTAGACTCTATAGCTTCAATCAATTCCATACAATCAAACTCAACCTGGAGGTGTCTAGTACCATAATCCCAGCACCGTTTTAGGCCCATAAGAACTCCCCATTGCTCTGCCAAAAAGCTATCTCCTTCTCCAATGTTGAACAAAAAACCTCCCAAAACCATTCTCTTACAATCCCTTAGTATCCCACTACAAGCTATTCGTCGATCATGAAGCAGGAATGACCCGTCGACATTCAACTTTACATATCCTTTTTCCAAAGCTCTCCATGTTTCTGCAACAACTGAAGGATTCAATTGTTTAACCAATCTATGGCCACCCCAACTAATGCATGCACGAGCCCTCGTCAACGTAGCACATGGACCCGTATTCACATCATTAAAAATTTTATTATTTCTGGCCACCCATAACTGATGGCGTATAATGGGAAACCAGCATTTCCACTGGAAGCCTTGCACTTGAAATGAACTCTTCACACTCTATTCCATCCATCTCCTCACGTCTTGAAATGAGAAAAAACCGGGAAGTAGTTATGCAGTAGAATCTGCATCCATACTTCCTGGGCTGCACAGCAATCGCTTAACACATGCTTCCGGCACTCCTGAACATCTGTCACAGTCCGACGATGTAGATAGGCAGCGTGCTTGACACGCTTGATTAGTTAACAACCTATCTCTGCATGCAAGCCAAAGAAACATTTTGCATCTCTGGGGAACATCAAGGCGCCATAATTGTTTCCATGGCCATTTTTCAACAATCGTCTTCTTCGGCACCTGACTAAAATATGCAGACATTGTAGAGAATTCTCCTGACGCCGTGTGTCTCCATATTGGTTTATCTTCTTCATCAGGGTGGAGGGTTTGGCCTTCAATCATTCTAATCACTTCACAAGGTAAGTAAGGCGAGAAAGTACCAATATCCCAAGACCCACCATCCTTAATAAATTCTGCCACTTTTAATTCTAACAGCTCTTTCGGGATTTCTAAAAGGCTAATATCCTATAGACAGGAATCAAGTGGCAACCAAAGGTCTTTCAAGAATCGAATTGAGGCCCCGTTTCCTAGAGTCCATTGCAATCCAGATCGAAAACCATTCCAAGTATTTTTAATCCCCTGCCAAACTCTGGACCCTTGCTTAGTTCTCTTAATGGAAGGAACTTAGTCTGAACCACAACCATACTTTTCCCTTAGCCCCAAACCACCATCTTCTTTGCTCAAACAAACTTGGTCCCATGATACCAAATGTACTTTCACTGCTGCAGGAGTACTACCCCATAAAAAACGTCTACTACGCTTGTCAATTTGGTACTACCCCATAAAAAACGTCTACTACGCTTGTCAATTTGAGAACAAGTATCTGTTAGAAATCTTAAGCTTTGATGAGGACTAGACACTATAGATAACATAAGTAAAATGAACAGATAAGAATATAACTTAGTCAGAAATGAATCAAGACAAATGACTAAGGAAAAGTATAAGTTATCTAAACGTTGAACAGGTTCTATAGATAACAGATACACTATCGCTAGACTAAGAGCCTATCGCTAATAAGTGAAGAGAAGAATAATAACAGCTAATGAAGTATTGGCAATAAACTAAGACAAATATTCCTATCGCTAAGAACTTCACTATCGCAAATGGAATAGTTTGAGTTAGTCTAAAGCAAAGAACAAAAGATCACAATCTGTAAAACATGTCTCTATCGCTAAGGTCTCATAACAGACAAAAGACATAGCCACTAGCAATAGCATGAATAGATAGCGATAGCAGAACACTTAGATATTCAGATAAGTTACTATGTAGAGTTGATAACCTATCATCAACATAGCTACTAGCGATAGGGAGTTTAGCTATCGATAATGAAATCACTTGCTGAAATAACTTGACATTCTGATAGCTAATATACAATCTGTATGCACTGAGTTAATGAATCCTACTAGCGATAAAACCTATTGTGCTTCACATGAATACTTGTTTAGCTATTGTCTAAGTGCAGGACTCATTCTATGAAGCTAGCGATAGCATGGGATGTTAGCGCTACTGAAAAAGCTACTACACAAGTATAACGTTGTAGGTAGTTGGTAATCACAGTCTCTATCTCTCATAGCTCATCTTCTGCAAGAATTAAATGAAGTAAGAGAAGAAAGATGACTGAGATGAAGACCAACATTAAATGCCAACGGCTAGGAGCTTCTAACGAACATATTCAAATGAACTTATGAAGCTGAAAGAAAAAGGCAACTGAGAAGAGATATAAAAACCAAATCTTGAGCATTTATGAAGTAGAGAACAAACTGACGAACAAGCATTCAATACTTCTCATCTACTCACTGGTTAAAGTTTTATTATTCTTAGTGAGATATTTTGTACTTCAGTGATTAACAAAATCTGTTCATTAAGTGAACTCATTTATTGAAATCCTCTACTGTTGGAGGTTGTTCTTAAGTCTGGGACTTTAGAACAGGGTTGTAGTCTTACAACTTGTAAGGGGGAGTGTTTAGAGGAAGTCTAAAACTCTATCTTATAAAGGTTGACAGGTGAACCTGGTTTGTAAAACCTGTGGTTAGTGGAACCTAACGAGGAGTTGGAGAACTGGATGTAGGCAGTGTTTGGCCGAACCAGTATAAAGGATTGTCTTTAAAGTTTTTTAAAGTTTTAATTTTTGTAAAGCACAATTCACCCCCTCCTCTTGTGTGTTTTGCCACCTTCAGTATCCGAATGCAGAGGAACCGTTTGCATAGTATAAGATGGAATGGCCGATATCACCGATTATACCAATGTGGGCCGAGCTGCGCTTGAAAGGGAATTAGCCTTCCAAGAAGATAGTCTTGTATCTATCTTATTCAAAACATACTAATATGATTTTTTTTGTAACCCGCTCATGCTGCAAAGGAACGCCCAAATATTCCCCCAATCAACACAAGGCGTAAACCCCATGAATTGACTTATCTCTTGCACCCTTGTATGATTAACATTCTTCGAAAAGAATATTCTAGATTTGGAATTGTTAACTTTTTCACCAGACGCCTCACAAAAATCATCCAAGCAAGCACGAATAATTGCAGCCTGCTCCATATCTGCTTCTGCAAATAAGATTAAATCATTAGCAAAAAATAAATGGGATATAGGCGTACCATTCTTCCTCAAGCGAAATGGTTTCCAATTCTCCTCCTTAACCTCATTCTGAATAAGATGGGCAAACTTTTGCATAATCAACACAAATAAATATGGTGATAACGGGTCCCCTTGTCTTAAATCTCTAGATGGAATAAAAGAACCCCCCTTCTCCCCATTCCACAATACTCGCATAGTCGATGTACTAAAACACCATTTAATGACATTAATGATGTTTTGAGGAAGGGCCAGCTCCTCCAAACACTTCACAATAAAAGACCATTTCGCTTACATAAGTAGTTTTTCCACGTCTCACTTACATAAGTGAGACGTAGAAAGTAATTTTAAAATAATAAGTGAGACGTGGAAACCTCTCAAAACCCTAAGGGCCCATTTCGTTCACAGAAAATATTCGGATGGAATGGAAAGGAAAGGAAATGGATGGAAAGGAATGGAAATGAAATGAAGGTCAACTCGTTTGGTACACACAGGAAAGAAAAAGGAATGGAATTGAAAATTTCATGTTTGGTTGGTTGAAAATGGGAGTAAGGAAACTCATAATTTTGTACAAATGACCATTTTGCCCTTAATGAGTATTTATTAATTAAGATCACTAATATTAAATTTTAAAATATTTTAAAATTATATTATCATAAAAATAAATGAATACATTATTTTTACTAATTATAATTTTAATAAATATTAAATTTCAATAATAAATTTTAATTTGCATATATAAATAAAAATATTCTCGATAAATATAGCAATCACATATATTTTAATTCAAAAAAAATTAGTAAAAAATACTATATAATATTTAAAAATATTACTAAGATACTAAAGATATTTGCAACCATATGTAACAAATTAATTAATTATTAAGTGAAACAAATAGTTAAATTAATTATAATTGTGAGAATTTTGTGGCTTCAACTAACTAGGCATATCCTAAAAATTTCTCACCCATATTCTCTTGGAGTTTCAACTGCTTAATTTATCCAAAAAAAATATCTCTTGCACACAATTTGGGTACTGGCATTGCGCACACAGAAGCAACGCATGGAGAAAGGGAAAAAATGAAAATCATGGGATTAAGCCACACTCATTCTTAGTTGTATCTGCGTGTGCAACACACATGGGCATATTTCTTTTCATAATTAACAGCATCTTCAAAAGAAAGAAAGCCAAAAAGTCAAAAAAAAATAAGAAAGGAAAACCTATAGCTACTGTTCATCTTCTTCAATAATCGACAAGCTATGACAGATTTTTTTTCATCTTCGATCTCCATCTTCTTAGCAACACACACGGGCTAGCAAAGGGCGGTAGATGAGCAGAGACAAAGAAGATGCAACTGAAGAAGGAGAAGATGAAGAGTAGAGGTAAGGGCAATAGTGTACTTCTTCTCGTTCACCATCTTCCATCGGAGGCACGAAAATGGGTTCCCACCATTTTTGGTGGGTTCCTATTTTCCAATCTTTAAAGGAAAATAGGTGGGCCTGGGAAAATGAAAAGCCATAGACTCAGTGAACCAAACTGTGCTTGAACGCAAGAATCATCCTATTTTCCATTTCTCACACTGAGAATCACTGAAGCAAATGGGCCCTAACCATGTCGTGTCTTCCTCTTCATTTCCTCTACCTCATTCTCGTGTCTCCCTCTCATTCCCTCCGTCTCTCCCCCTCAACTCTCCATAATAACTCTCTCCGATGGTACTCTAATAACCGATGTCCTTCTACTTCATCGTCACCCTAAGCCATCAATTGTCAACATCCGCCCTAAACCACCAATCGACGCCTTTTCCTTCTCCACCTTCTTCTTCTCAGCCCTAATCCCACCACCGCACAGATTTATAACCTCTCCCTCACCCCCACCTTTCACCGTCGAAGATCTCAGCCCTCAAACCTCAACCGTGCCACTTCAACCTTTGGAGTTTAGAAGCTTTCCTGTTCAATGTAAGATTCATACATACTTCACCATCTTCACATCGCGAGAGAGCTTGCCGCTAAGAAGGTTTGTCTTCAAAGCCATCATTCTCTTCTTCCTCTATTCGACTGGCCGAGAAAGAGAGCAAGAGAAGGAGTGGGAGAGCCACCGTCATTTTCTTCTTCCTCTGTTCTCCATTTAAGGTCTGGAGAGGTCTGGAAAATGCATTAACGGCCGATTATGGTAGTAACAAGCAGGGCCCTTGTGTGCTTAACGGCTGAGTGTCTTCTTCTTCTTTCAAAGGTTTGTCTTCTTCGATGGCCCTTGCTTGCGCTCTTGTTTATCTCTTTGGAGTTCTTGAGTATCTTGCTGCTGAGGTTTGTTTAGATCATTTTTTTAGTTTTTGTTTTTGTTTTAGCACCTTTGATCCGATGCTTTTTGTTTCGTCAGATTGATTAGGGTTTCATTGCTGATAATGGTGTGAATGTTCAGGTGCTAGAGCTTGCCGGTAATGCTGCAGTGAGGAATGACGTTGCTGATATAAGGCTTAATGATTTGCCATCAACAGAAACCTGTGAGGTATTTGATGAAATTAGTAAGTACTGGAACGAGAAGATCACAGTTCCTATCATCATTTCCTTAACAAAAGGTGTAGAGGCTAAATTGGGTCTTGAGCCATGAATAATAACTCCCACTCTCATGATTAATCGAGCAAGTTAGTTCCATGAACATTCATTTCTCTATGCACTTTGGGTTAGGGTATATGTTCATAGAGTGATCTGCATGCCCTCTAAAGTTTCCTATTTTTCTGTCTTTATTTTCTCTTGTGACATTGAATGCTTCTTTGCTGTTAAGTTGGTCCTTTGCCAGTGTCCTTTTGTAACATTTTTAATGGCTTTGTGCATGCGTGTGTGGGTGGGTGTGTTTGTTTCCTTAATAAATCAACAAAAACACAAAAGCTATGCCTATTAATGGATTTTCTTTTTATAGTTTCAGTTTTGAACTATTGAGACCTTGGGTGTTTGTATCAGTTGATATCTAAGAGTTGAATTGAAAGATACTTTCATTAATTTGTTTGAATTCGCTTATTAGCAACTTATGATTGTGCTTTTGTCATTTGTTTAAACAACCAAAAGATAGATTGCTAATCTTTTCTAAAGTCTGTAAGTTTAGGCATTTTGTTTTGAAGCTTGTTTTTTGGGTTAATATGTGCTTAAACTTATGATTAATATGAATAAACCTTGGTCCCTGTTTTGGCTTGAAGAGAGTGAATAAAGAATTTCTTAGCCACATTGTACATATGGTAGGTATACTCATATTGGTAGGAGAAATGATTTTGTGGGGATGGCATGTCTTGCCATTGGTGGACTGTCCTTGTTGTTTGAGTCAGTGTTCATAATTATGGATGTGATAAAGCCAAGGTATGGAAATGCCAAGCTCATCCTTCATCTATCGTTTCTACTTTATCTTTTTATTTGGCAGATACATTATGATTTTGTGCACATTGTAGAATGGACTATACTGTAAACATATCTGGCATCATAATATCTTCCTCATCTCCAATATTTTCACCTTAAAATCTACTGAATTTGAAACTTTTTGATCTGTATTGCTTCCACCTCCAATACCAAAATTGCTTTTTCAAATAATTTATGCTCTTAATGATTAGTGTGCCCAGCATGCAATTTTTTACACAATCTTTACTCTGTGCTTATCCATAATCTACCTGAGACAGTAAGGTACACTTGTTAGCCTCTCTTCCAATGAAATTTTTGTTCATTTTATCTTGTTTTATGGACATGAGAACTACTTTTTTACTCTGAGAATTAAAAAATTAGAAAAAAGTTTGTAGAGCATAAACTCCTTGGGCTCTATGTTTCCATAAAACTTAGTATGTCATTGGTCTGTTTGATAATTCATCGGCAATTTTGTGGTTGTGTTTTTTACTAACTTCCAACATTACAAATTGTAAAATGGAATGGTCATTTGCTGTATTGTCCATTTAGTTTAAGTTATGATTTCTGATGACAAACATGGGAGGTAGGTGCATTGAGGTACTGCACATCTTGCACCTACCAATTTATATCATGGGCACTTGATTTGATACTGATATTTGCTAAATTATCTACAGAAGGGAAATCGGTGCAAGAATTGGTGAATAAAGCCCTTCGACGAGTGCCAAATACTGACTGTTAGTGCACCGCTAGAGCCTAACTTAATTATGTTTGCAATCTGATACTCCACATTTTTTATAAAATGATCTAATGGTAGCCCCTTTCACTGTTAAATTGCAGGGGACAAAAATTTATTCATATGAAAGTAGATAGCCTTTGATATGATCAAATTGCAGGGGGCCTTCTTCCTCGTCCTGGACCTTATCTTCAGAGGCAAAATATTGGTCTGCACTTGCTCTATTCAGTTTTTGTTCAATCATTTTTTTTCCATGTGTTTGTATAGAAACTCCAAGTTTTTTGTGGTGCTTTAAAATTGGTGCAGTTGGTTGGTAGTTTTAATTCTCATCTTTTAGGATCAAAGTATTATAACATTTTTGTAATATTTGTTTGGCTATAAATAATTAGTTCATTTTTTTTTCATTTCAAGTATTGTATTTCTATTATTCTGATAAAAATATTACATGCACCTATAGCGGCGCTTTTTAAAGAAAGCGTCGCTATAGCCATAAAAAAATGGAGGGAAAGTTTCCCCCCATTTTTTTCGAATTTTCACCTATAGCGGCGCTTTTTTAAAAAAGCGCCGCTATAGGTTATAAATTCAAAATAAAAAATGGAGGGAAACTTTCCCTCTATTTTCTTTTGCCTATAGCGGCGCTTTCTTTAAAAAGCGCTGCTATAGGTGAAAATTCGAAAAAAATTATATTTTTAAAAAATATAAATTAATATTTAATTGTTAATTAATTATTTAATATTTAATATTAAATTTTTACATTCATTATTGTTATTTTTAAATTCTAAAAAAATAATTTTTATTAAAAATGAATAGGAATATTTTATTTAATATTTAAATAATTATATTAATATTTAATATTAATTTTTTATATTAATAACCTATCCCGGCGCTTACAGACACAAGCGCCGGGATAGGTTTTCTAGTAAAAAAAAATAAAAAAATTTAATATATAAAGTCTATAGCGGCGCTTAGTTTAATAAGCGCCGGGATAGGTTAGACCTATAGCGGCGCTTATTTAAGTAAGCGCCGGTATTGCTGCGCCGCAATAGCCCTATTCTGTACTAGTGTTGTATGACTTTGTGTTAATTCTAATTAAGAGTTTGTGTTTCTTCCTTTGTCATTAATGGTTTTGTGCATTATTGTCTCAGGCTCCCAAGAAAGATAAGGCTCCTCTTTCTTCCCCAAAACGCACCAAGTTTGGTGGTGGCGAGCATAAGAAGGTTCTCATCAAATGTTGTTGTTAATTGTTTTTGCCATCCTAAGTCATCAGTATTAGAGTTTAGCTGTCTGGTATTAGAGTTATATGACAGATGGTTATGCAATATTGAGTTGGATTTTTGTATTTATCAAAAGTGGAGCAAGAGAAAGCAAAAGGAGAAGGAAAATAACATTGTTGCATTCCATCAACCTTCTTATGACAAGGTCCTGTCTGAGGCCCTGAAACTCAATGACACTCCTCAAGTTTTTGAGAGGTTATATGTCAAGGAATATATTTATATAAATTAAGATAATAATGACCAGTGGAATGACGTTCTCTCCCCCATATTTTTTGTAAAGTTTATTACGTATTTATGTTATCTGCAATAATCACTATTAGCTCATCCAATCATCAAGCTACGATCGATATATATTGATAATGTTAGTGCCACACCATCATAGATGGAAAGAAACTTGATGATCTTAGGGCATGTTTGGATTAGCTTTTCGAGAATAGCTTAGGGGAAAAAAAGTGAAAAATAGCTTTTTGAAAATAGCTTTTAAGTAGAATAGTTTTTTTGAAAAAACATGGATTTTAACAAAATGAGAGTGTTTGGATAGCTGTTACCAGAATAGCTTTTTTTGTGCAAAATACCAAAGAGGACATTAACTAATGTGGTATTTACATTTAAAGGAAAGAATTTATTTCAAATATTTAAAATATCAAATCATATAATTAATAACATAATTTAAAAGATTACAGTAACAAATTAAAATGGTAACATTAATTATTTCATAATATGATTAAAAAACTAATAATACATGTATTAAAAATTACTGTAGAGACATAATTCATTTTTAGATAATAATTATGTTTAAAAAAATTATATATTTCAAAATATGTAACTCAAACAATAGTTGAATATTTAATGGGTAAAAATGGAACCTGAAAAAAAAAATGGTGTTTTGTAATAAAATGATAACATCCAGTAAATCTTTAATGCAAGGAAGTAGTGGTAGAAAAGTGCTTGTTTACTTGTGCGCTGAAAAGACGTAGGGTGTGTTTAGATTACATGGCTTATGATAAGTAATTTTTTTTTAATCTGACTTTTTCAGAAGTAAGATTATATAAAAATCAGATTGTGTGAAGTGATATATGTTTGGATTTGTAATGATAGAGGTGACTTTTTTCAATATGACTTTCAGAAGCATATTTAGATGATTATTTTTAAAAGTAAGTTTGGATGAAAAATTATTAAAAATGACATTATTGTTATTAAATAATACATATATAATATGCATATATTCTTAAAGTTTAAAGAAAAAGTGAACGTTGGGGTTTTTTGAGGATTTTAATGACTTAATTTCTCCCGTAAAGAAAATAATTTGAGAAAATTATATTTTTAGCTCAAAAGATGATAATGTGGGAGAAACTAGTTAGAAATTATTATGGTAAATTTTTGGAGATTAAAAGAAAATATCTTACTTGAACATTTTAGGGGCCTAATAATCTAACTTTCCTACCGAGTTTATTAAATAATACACAACAAACGAGTGGGACCCATCATTCTTCCCCTTTCTTTCTCTGTCATTTATTGCAATAAGTAAAAGTCAGAAGCTAGAAGTTACATCATTTTGCTTCTGGCTTTTGGACCCTAGAAGCCCTTTTGGGCCAAAAGCACTTCGAAAAATAGATCAACTCAAACATGATAAAAATGCCAGATTTCACTTCTCCTGCTGGGCTGAGCTTTAGGGCTTCCAAAAGCCATTCCAAACATAGCCGTAAAGGATGGAAGGAGAAAAGTAAAGGAGAATATAAGGGTATTTTTGGTAGAACATTAATGAAGGGATGAACAGGGGGAGAAAAGTAGTTGAAAAGTGGCAAAATGTACCTTTTCCCAAACCAAGGTTTGAGACCTCAAAACCTAGGTTTAAAAAAAGTGCTTTTATAATTTTTGAGTGTGCTTGACTTACTTTTGTTGAAATCTAGGTTTGGGTATCCAAAAGTGCTTTAAATTGTCTTTTTAGCTTCCTTAATCTCCACAAAAAAATCAATTTGATCTTATAATTAGAATCGAAGAGAGTAGTTTAAAGAAATAATTCAAGTAAATCAATTTATAAATAGCTTATTTTGCTTTATTATGATTTTTCAAAAAACGTCAACTAGGTCCTGCATTTAGGAATAAAGAGCTTGACAACCGAATAACTCCTCTAAAGAAAATTGTTAAAAGTTAGTTAAAAATTATAAATATGTCTAAAATAGAACTTTTTGCCCCTAATACTACACTTATTTGTAATGGGGCTATTAAGAGAAAGAAATATGAGTATTATTGAATATGAAAAATAGTTTAAGGAGATAGAGAATAAATTTAAGCACCAACTCACCATTTATTTAATATAATGCTTCAAATTAATTAGGGGATATTAAAAAATATTCATTAAATAATGAGACAACTCAAAGCAGGTTATGACCGTAGGGAGTATATAGCAGCAACAGTAAGCTACCCCTAGGGGTGGGTATTTGGCAGAATTGGGGAGGGCAAGACCCTTTGAACGATGTGCAGCCCAAAGAATGAATGGATGCAATCAAATGTCTATCTCTATCTCTATCTCTATCACTATCATCAGAAGGAGTCTTAATTATTTTGGGTGGGGCAAAAGGAGACTTTGGTGGGTTATCACTTTTATGTGTAAGTTGTGATTCTCTACTCATATTATTATATTAGAATGCATACATATGATAATGATATAGATTTTGGGATACATAATATCAACTACAACTACGTAAATATTCCAGGTATATTATTTTAAATGAAATAATATATGTTGAATAATGTGTATTTTACAATGAATAATACACACTCAACAAATACGCTATATATAACTTTCAGTTAGCAAAAAAAAAAAAAAGTATGTGTATATATATAATACAACTTTTCAGGGGTGGGCATGAAAGACAGGTGGACGCCATGCCGATCATTAGTTACTCTATAAACTAGAAAATACAAGCAGATTTTTCCTTAAAAAAAAAAAAAAGGAGAATAGTATAAACTCATATGGACTTGATTCAAAAAAGTGGAGTGGGAGAACAATAAACTAGTACTATTGATGGATGAGTTTAGATAGAATTTTGGAGAAGTGACTTATATATAAGTTAAATTAAAAATGAGTCAGATTAAAAATAAGTCAGATTGTGTAATGAGATTTATATTTGGATCAACTGTTAAAAAAATGAATTATAAGTGACTTATTTTCTATAAGTCAGATTGTGTAATGAGATGTATGTTTGGATGGACTTTTAAAAAAATGATTTATGTTTGGGTTAGTTGTGATTGGATGTGTAAAATAAGTCAAAATTGTGGTGTTTACTTCTGTAAGTGACTTATAAATTATAAATTATAAGTTAAAAAAAAGGACTTATACTTATTGAAACTTATAAGTTATAAGCGCTTATTTTCTAAAAGTTCAACCAAATATAAGTATCTCGAGTCTCGACTTCTTTTATATAATAAATCCTTTTCATTAAAAAAAAGATTGGTGGATAAAAGCCGGCCAAACACACTGTATGGCGATCTGAAATCCCTGTTGATCGCAAATGCTAGTGCTTCCTTCTCAAACATCCGTTCTTCCAGCATGAATCAGAGGGGAATGGAGAGCGATAAGCTATATTTTCCTCCAGAAATCATCAGAAACATTCTCAAACGACTTCCGGTAAAATCTCTAATCCGATTTCAATGTGTTTGTAAATATTGGAAAAATCTCATAAAAAATCAATCTTTCATCGCCGATCACCTCCAAAATTCCAGTCATAAAAGCCCTCCTCTTATTTTCGGTTGTAATGGAGGAAATTTTGCTTTGGGTTGGCGCTTGTGTTTGCTCGACTTAACTTTACAAGTGCGTGTGGTTCAGAAAACACCTTTTGTTGATTCCTTGAAGGATGTGAATATCGTTAGTTCCTGCAATGGCCTGCTTTGTCTTGAAATCTTTCAGCCTAACCTCTCTCCTCCTTCGCTTGCATTGTGGAATCCTGCGACCAAAGTAGTCAGACATGTTCCTAGAACAATAAGTAAAAATTATTTATTTGATGAATCAGTGAAGTTATCAATGATTACAAGATAGTAAGAGCTTATGCTGAGATTTTTACTGAGGTATATCAAGTGGAAGTCTTTTCGTTAGGATTAGGGACATGGAAGACATTAGATGTTGCGAACTTAAAAGTATGTGCAACTTAATTCTGAAACTGTTACGGTTAATGGAACCATATTTTGGTCTGGGGTAAAGTGGTCTATAGTAAAGCTAGATGCAGAGAACTATGTGGAGAATGGTTTGACTGAAGTTCTAGTGATAGTTTCATTTGACATCGCGAAGGAAGTGTTTACTGTGATACCCAAGCCTGATTTAGGCTATAATGCAAGACAAAGGCTTACTGTGTATGAGAACAAACTTGCCATACTTTGTGACGTTCGGGAATATAGCAATAGAACACCTGGTTGGATCGATTTGTGGCTGTTAGATGAGGATACAAGTGCTTCTGGGAAGAAATGGAGCAGGACTAAAAGATATACTAGCCGTCCCATTTCATGTACGTTGGATTCAATGGCTATGTGGGGCAACGAAATTGTCTGCAAACCCCATTATAAAGAGGATAATGAAGAAGGAAGAAGAGTTCTTGGTCTGATGAATTTGGCTACTGATGAAGTAAAGTGGTTTACTATTCCCTATTGTAGCTCTTTTTGTGGTATTTACAATTATGTAGAAAGCCTTGTATCAGTTGGCAATGACTAATCTTGATCCTAAATTCAAATTATAACATTGCAGATTTATATTGTTGAAGTACTTTTGGTGTAATGGAATCTCTAATATTTTAGTTCATCTAATATGCCTATTTAAGACTGCAGATTTACATCAGTTGGCAATGAAAGCCTTGTATCAGTTGGCATATTTGATGTTATTTAGTTGTTTGATGTTATTTAGAATTTTTTTAATGTTATTTAGAGTTATCTAAAATGATAAATTCTTGTCATTTGATATGCCTATTAATTGGTTTTTATTATTGTGAAAAATATGCCAGTGGTTTATTATGTGGTATGAGATTGAGAGGCCATAAAAGTAATGAATGCTTTTCCCCCTTCTCTCAGCACTTTAAATCGAAATTTCTTTCTTTGTAATTTTATTTGTTTAGTCCTTCCATATTCATCTTCTGCAGCCATAAATGATGGGGTTGTCCAGTTATGGTTTTTGGGGGTTTTTGCTTGATGATGTTACTTGAAATATCCACAATTGATGGGAATCAGCTGCTTCTTCTGTTTATTTACCCTGCACTCAGTATTTTTGCTTTCTCCTATTTTGGACCAATGAACGCTTTTTCCTTTTTGTTCTGGTTGAATTTAAGTTCCCCCTCTTGCATTACCTTCTGATATTCTAAACATTTACTTCATTAGAAGAGGACATTGTTAGCTTTATTGAGAAGACTTAATATCATACTCCCTCTCTATCATATATAGAGGCGTGGAGTGCCTAAAATAGAGAAAAATGGGGTTAAAAGGAGGTGATGCTATCCTCAGGTTGTTAGCTGGAAGGGCAAAGAGGGGAATATGAGTAGGGAGTATAGCTGTAGCTAGGGGTGTGTTTAGTATTTTCTAACTTCTGGCTCTTTAAATGTGCACTTGGTTCAACAAGAGAGGGGGACAAGAATTTTGGAATTGGTCTTGGCTCATTTGGGAGTGGAGAGGACCAATCCTCTCAAGAGATTGGCAAACCTGTCTAGATTGTTTGTAGTGTATGTAGGTTATGCCTTGTGTCTTTTGTTTAAGTCTCCTGTTGTAATCTGAATCTGTAATCGTACCGCTCCTTAATCAGTCTGTTTGTGTGTCTATATGTATGACAGAGCATTCTGTTTTATTCTATGAATGTATATTTCATTGTATTAATGTTATCAATCTCTAGTTATTTCCACTCTCTTGTTATTTCTGTTTTCAGTGCTTATTATCTTGTTTTGAGGAGGGTCTTAACATTTATATGGTTAGATTTCATTAAGATATCAAATTTGCTCTAAAGTTTTGTTGTGTTTTAGTGCCCATGCCACTAAACCTGCGGATGTGATTGGGAATTTTTGAAAATGCAGTCCTTTGTGTGAGCATTTTTATGTTATATATGTGATTGATTAATTGAAACTGCTGTAGTCTTCAGTGGAAGTAATTTTTTAAAACCTTTTCACCTTATCAAATTGTTTAGTCTCCATTACATATTATAATTCTTGTATAAGGAACTTGTCTGTGTAACACATGTTTGTGTTATCTCATTTTGTATTGGGTTTATTTCTGTTGTGAAGGAACAGAAATAAGCTAAGCAAATTTGAATTTGTTGCCATTTGATTTCATTTGTAGTGGAGAAATGAATTGAATTTATTTGAGTTTGTTGCCATTTGATTTCATTTGTATTGGAGAAATGAAAAAAAAAAATGATTTGTGTAAGTAGTTTTCCACCATATTAGGAGCTGGTGTGTGTGCTCTTTGGATCATTGGTGAATTGTAATCAATATTGTTTGGCAGGTGAAGCCTGATGCATTCAATTTTCACTCTTTTCTTGTCATGCCATTATTAGGAAACTCGAATCAGTGCCTGTTTGAGTGAGCCAAAAAAAGCAATTTTTTCACCCAAATTTAGGTTTTAAAAAATGGTAGCCAAACACTTTTTTCTGATAAACCTAGGTTTTGAGTCAAAACCTAGGTTTTAAAAAAGGTAAGTCAAACACTTGAAAAAATATGAAAAGTCCATTTGGATTGGAAACCTAGGTTTTGGCCATCAAAACCTAGGTTTTGAATAAGTTACAATTTTCCCCTTTTGCACGAAATACGATGTAAAAAAATGCCATCATTACACATGTCATAATGATCTACCAAAAATACCCTTATCCTCTCTCTTTCCCAACACATTAAACTTATGTCCTTTTTAGTAATTTACACAGAAAAAGTCATTCTCAAAACAATCATCCAAACACTCTCATTTTATCAAAAGCCATTTTTTCAGAAAAGCTGAAAAAAGCTATTCCCCAGAAGCAATTCTCTAAAAGCTAATCCAAACAGGCTGCTACTTTTTTTAGCTTTTTCGCGAATTACGAGGTAGAAATATACCATAATACCCTTATCCTCTCTCTTTCCTAACACATTAAACTTATATCCTATTTTGAAATGTTAAAAAAAGGATTTACGAGTGTTGTTTTGAAATCGAAGATTTTTGAGTTATTGATTCATTTATTTTTGTTGGATATGAGGTGAGATATGTATTTAAGAATACGGATTTTCTTACTGGATAAAGAGTCTCATAATTAACACGTAAACTCCAAATTCTACCAAGTTTATGTTTTTCATTATACATATTTATGAAATAATGTCATTTAGAGAGTTGCAAAATTGTAAATATTTCTTTTTCTTTTTAGTTCTAAATGTAAGAGTTAGATTACCAATTTATGTAGATTAAGCAAAATAAATTAAAGGGTAAATGTGCAATTTTGTTAATGAGGTGTTGCGGTAGGAGCATTTGGTGTCAGAATGTGTTGAAGGGTGTTAAGATACATATAAATGTTTTAAAATGGAGCAAAATAACTAACACGGCTATTTATTTCATGACTTATCCATTGTGTACTTAATTTGATGGGCGTTTAGGGCAAACAAATTGTGTAGGTTGTTTTACTTTGTTTTTAATTGTTTATAAGTAGTTTAGCGCCCTTCAAAATATATTTGTGTCATATGCTCCTATTGGAATACTTCACTACTACAATTACACATTATCTAATTTAAATTTTGTAAGACATGGATGTTGATTTTATTTAAAAAAAAAAGGGAAAATTTCAGCTCGTCCTCTCTGAAGCAATTTAATGTCAAATAGCCCCCACAAAATTATAAAATATCACTGCACCCTTTAGGGAGAAAAGGAAATAAAATCTTGATGGTCAAAAGACTTTATTACCCTTATTTCTTTTTAAAAGAAAAAATGGGTTATTTTCAAGACAAATATGAGAATTTCCAAGATAAGTGTGAGGATTTCTAATACAAATGAAGGAATTTCCAAGGCGAAAAGAGTATTTACAATAAAATGAGTCATTTGCTAAGACAAATATGGGAATTTCCAAGATAAATATGCTTATTTCCAACACATATGAAAGTATCCTTGGAATAACCGTTATGTGTGTTGGAAATAAGCATATTTGTCTTGAAAATCCCCATTTTTGTTTAGCAAATGACATATTCTTGTAACCATTGTTATTTTGAATTCACTTATTGTTTTGGAAATATCTTTATTTGTGTTGGAAACTCACATATTTGTAGTGGAAATTCTCATATTTATCTTGCAAATTATACAAGGACAATTAAATCATTTGACCCTCAATATTTTATTTCATATTCATAAGATTTGTTTGGAAAAATATAATTAAATTTTACAGATATAATGGATTGCAATCTTAATTGGAAGGAGTACATTATTATCTTATATTATGTGTTCCTGTTACTTGTTACAAATATTGGACGATTGTGGAATTCGAACTTATTTGGCTTTTAATAAAGGGAAAATTAATTACATGTGCTATGTAAGGAGTTTAATTAATATTAAATCCCACAAAATCACATAATTAATCTAGGTCCCTGTTAAAAAGATGTAAACGTCAGGCTAAAAATTGTTATCGTCAGGTCAAAAAGTTGTTCTCGTTTAGTCAAAAGTTGTTAGTGTTTTGACCAGACGATAAGAACGTTTTGGCCTCATGATAACTTGTAGCCTGACGATTTCAACTTTTAAACTCTTGGTCAACAATAACTTTTGACCTGACAATAAGAACTTTTAAGCAAGCAATAACAACTTCATGGGATATGACATTAATTACGTGATTTTATGAACCTTATCTTAATTGGGTTCTTTAAATGAGACCGGTAATTAATTTTCCTATATAATTCATGAAATAATAATTTCAAAAATTTATGAATACATATATGCTATATCTCTATCTTTGATGATAATCACATATCAATCACTTTTACTATGAGCTTCTTATCCTATGACTGCGCCAACACCTTCTTTGTAAACTGCAAAACAGGTACGTGTTTTTCTAGAGTGTTTACAAATATGTATTTTCATCATTCATATATATACATATATATATATATATATTGTAGGGTGAATGTGAAATTTTAAAAACAAAGTTTCGTGTAAGGTATGTCAATAACCAAAAAGTTTTGTAGTAGCAAAAATGCACATAAAATTTATAAAATTGAGCAATTTTAACACAACCCCCAACACTGCTAAACTTTGTTATTTTTTAGGATTGTAGCTCCACACTTGATTGGACATGATTATTACATAATTTTATCCACTAATAATGGGAAATTAGCATTGGTTAGAGGCAAATATATTGGAAATTAGGCACTTGTGTACTTAGAGTCCTAAGGCATTGAGTTAATTGCATTTTGATTTTAAATTGAGCATTTTGGGGTATAAACTCATACATTTCTTAATATGGATTTGGGATATCACAATTGTGCTTGATTTTTATTATAGGTCAATTGGGAGAATTGAAGAAAGAGGTTGAAAATGCCAAAAATAAGCCCAAAAAGTGCACCAATCACATTTTGAGAAACTTACAGAAAAGGGCCCGAAATTTCATAAAATTACAGAAATGCCCCAAGTTGGCCGTGGGATAGCCGTGGCGAACCAAAGGAGAACGTTGCCCATGGGATGGCCATGGCGAATGCACAACTGGACAAGTTTTTGGAAACTTCCTATTTTGATCCGAGTTGCAATTTTGACCAGTTAGGTCTATCTTAAACCTTTCCTAAATGATGTTTTCGATATGAACAAGCAACCCTAGGCCTAATTGATGTTAAGAAGTTTTCTAATTGGTTATCCTACTCATTATTTTCTATTTTGACTAGCTTTCTTGAAAAATGAGTGATTAAGTCTTCCTTAATCTTTTCCTAATTGTTATGACCGATCAAAATAGGCAATCTTAGGCCAATTTAGATAGTTTATAAGTTGATTCTTGGACCACATGAAGAGGAGGCTGAATTTCAATTCTTCCTACACTAATTCTCTCTTCCATTCCACAATCCTTCATCGTTTCTTTATGAAGCTCAAGTTACAGTTGCTCTTTGGCAATTGCTCCTTCTCTTTGATGAACTAAATTGGTCCGATTCTCTCTTGGATCATGGGATGACTTGAAGCAAGCATTGAATCCACTTTAGGGGATTTTCTCTTAGGTCCAATTATTTAGTCATTAATTTCCATATGTGTGTTTGAATATTTATTTTTCTTATGTTCAAACTTCCTCTATTTGCACGTATTGATTTGGTTTTATTCTAGTTAAATTTATCTTCCAAAATTGCCAAGTTACGCTTAGTATTTGTTGATTTTATTGTCTAGCATATTTGTTGGGTAATTTAATCCATTGTGCTTCATATGATTGTGGACTGATTTGTGGGTTTGAGTTTGTTGATGTTGAGTTTCCATAGCCCTAGGTAATTCCATTAATCAAACTTGCCTAAAGGAACTAGACGATTAATCTAATCTATGTGCATGAGTTTAATTAGGTTAAGTTTTATAAGTTGGATGATTTGATTATAGTCTAACGTAAATTAGTTATTGGATCTAAAGGATATTGAGTGATTTGAACGAGACCCAAGTTATTCTATCTGTTAGAACATATTTCTAGTTGATGTTAGATTATAGTTAATCTAATTGGTTTATTGAGGTTGAGTGATGTCTTAATTGACATATTCCTTCAACTAAGGCTAATTGTATCCATTTTTGTGAACTTAGCCAAATTAGCTCCCTAATTCCCTAAGAGTGTGAATCATTAGTTCGTTACGTGTCATCCCTAGCCAAAAGAGCATTCCATCATTTGCATTCCATCACCTATCCATTTTTATCATAAAAATACCAAAAACAAGTTTTTACATTTATTTTATGAAAAATACCTACACTGAACCCCTGGTTTTATAGCTTTAATTGCATTTAGTTTTCCTAGGTTCGTTCATTAGACTCCTTGAGAAACGATCAGGGAAAGTACCATTAATGCAATCCTTTGTTAAATAAATACCCTTCCATTTGAATCCCAAGGCGTATTACGAAAGGCTCAAATCAACACTAATTAATTTTAAAAAATCATTAATGAAGTACCCCTCAGCTTGGGAATGACCCAATTCAATAAACAGCTAAGGGTTTTATAAATAGTTATCAAGTCCTAAGCCCATATCAAAAGATTTTAAATGGCTATGATGATGCATTATGAGCCCCGAAAGGATTGAAATAATTTGCTTCAAGATTTGATATGGGTAATGCCGTAATTGTTATTAGAAATTCACTTCCTCCAGAGGCCCATTACCCCATAGGGATAATGAAGTGCTCATTAGCCAATGAAAGACTTAGTTAAATAAACGCTAAGGATTTTATAAATATTTATCAAGTCCAAGGCCCATATCAAATGAAGTTAAGTGATTATTAATGCATGAATGACATGTTAATTGGTAGTGAAATAAATACATGCCCTCCAGTGTCCTATTTTAGGGTTAGCCTTAGGTTGTGTGGTATCTATCATAAGGAAGGCATGTTCTAACTAAATAGGTAGGTCATTTCCTCTAATATGTGCAATGATTTTATGGTGGTTTTAATTCTCACAATAACATGTCCCCTAACTACCGCATCATAAAGATGAAGACCCTATTTAATAAAGTTGACCTTCCGAAAACTCAAAAGTTTCACATGGGTCAACTTTACTTAATAGGTGATAGTTCGATGAAGCATTCACAGTAACCTCCAAGGGTTCAAAAACCCTACAGGAAAATCATTAGAAGCTTCCACACTTTAAGGTACACTCGGACCCGGGTATATGACCCAATATATGTGTGAGGTAAATAGTGTAAGTGCTCAGTGTGTGGAGAGGGCAAACAAACTTGTGAGCCTAGATTCTTCCCAAATGTCATCTGCTAAGAAGATCACATGATTCACAAAATATTGAATGAAGTAATGATGAAATAAATAAATTAATAAAGAATTAAATTAAAAATCATAAATAAAAAAATAAAATAAAAGAAAAAACGTAACTAAAATATAAATAAGGCCACATCATTTTTAAATAATTAACTCAAATGGGTTTGACTCTCAAACTGTTCCCAGCGGAGTCGCCAAACTAGGATTTTTAAAGTAGGATAATTTCATAAAACCCTGTTTTAAATATACATGATCTTTTAAAACTAAAATAGGATTCGGGAGTGGATTATATGTGGGAAAGGTGTTAGGCATCCCACAACATCCAAGAAAAATAAATATGGCCTTTTTTCATTTTAATTACCCAAGAAAAGAATTAAAAAATATTTACACAAAAATAATTATTTACATAGTTGAACTTGACCTATGATTTAATCTAAGTGCCCTTTAGAGGGATCAAAGGACACGTAGTTCGAGGTAGAAATGCATGTCATTGAATTTGTGTATTTTAGGAAAAATGTTTATTTACTTTTTTTAGAAAAATAATTTTTTATTGATTGGTATTTTTTATTTTGTGAAATTAGTTCACCTTTATTTTTTTTAAAAAGAAATTGTTGGAGAAAAATATTATCGATTAACTTTCCTGCAGAGATTCTTATAATCTCACAAGGAAAGTTAATTTTTTATGATTGTTAAGGTTCTAAAGACCTCACACGGGAACAAAAATCCCTTTAAACCCCCCTTTTTTATCAAAAGAAAGTTTAGATTTTATTTTAGTCTTTATAAGAAAACATGGGTTCACAATCGTCAATAAACAAACAATGACAAGCTTCAATGACAATTAAGCTAACAATAGTTTTCAATAGTAAGAAAGTCTATACCTGTAAAGCTTTGGACATTGTTGCAAAATAATGAAGTGAAAAGGGTATATATAGGAAAATCAAACCTTTTATTTTGTTAAATCCTCTAAGTGTGCAAGAGAAAGAATGAAGTAGCATGAAAGAATAAGAAAAAAAAGGAGAAAAAAGAGAAACAAGATATAGATCAATCCACTTGTATTATAGCATAACCCTCAAGCCAATGATGAAGCTTACATGTGTAATAAAAACCATAGTACGTTTTCCTTGGATAATAGTTGTAAAAATAATTATTTGATCAAAATATTAAAAGTAATAATAGAATCAAGACAAAGAAGATGAAGTAATCAGTTTATTTCTCACTTGCTGCCACTAAATAATTTTCTGCATCCATGAAATTCTTTTGTCTCTCTTTTCTCACAGAGTTCCTTTCTACCTCGTTCTAAAAATTTTCTTGTCTCATAAATGGTCTTATTTTTTTATTTTTTATTTTTATTTTTTATATTTTTACCTCAAAAACATTTCCTATTCTAAGATTCAATCAGCATAAATAACTACATTTTTAAATTATTTTTATTTATTTTTTCTTTTTTTAGTCATCAATCACCCACCAACATAATTAATGACACATAATCACCATCAATTTTATATTTTAAAATTTTCTTTTGTAATGATGACCAACAATCAACTCTAATGACACCTAATCAATGATTTTTGAATTTTTATGTACTAATGATTAAAATGTCATTTTTTTAAATTTGGCATCAATCATAATCAGTGGGGATTCTACAATGATGACTTTTCCTATTTTCATTTTTATCATTTTTTATTATTTTGTGGGACATTGACAAAATAAGGTGTTTACAGTGCAAATTCAGTTCCCATTGAATTGAGCAGTAGGTACTATGGATCCTCTAACTCCCAATCGGGTTGCCGTCCCAGCTAGTCTCACCGGTGTTGCCTGTAGGTCATGATGTGCCTCGAGATGGCTTATCTATGATAAAGTTGAAAATTCCTATTCTTAACTTGTGAGTAGCATTAGAGGATTTTCAACATTGGCATTGTTATTTGCTCATGTGAAAAAGAGGGAAGTGATTTGTGAATTGTTAACCTAAAATAGAAAATCATTATGATAAAGTTGAAAATCCCTATTTAAAACTAGTGAAACTAGTATCAAGGGATTTTTAACATTAGCCTTGTCAATTGCTCATGTAAAAAATAGGGAAGTGAGTTTTGCATTGTTAACTTAAAGGGTAAATGTGCAGATTTAGTATCCAACAATTGTGCAAATCGCATCAAACATAAATAATAATTTTTTAATGTAAATATGGTATTAATAAAATAAAATGGTGCAACTATAGGAAGTTCATTAACCAGCCGTTAAAACTGTTAAAAATTACGAAGTTGGCCCCACAATTGTTTATATTATACAGGGTAAAAGTGCAGATTTAATATCCAACAATTGTACAAATCACAACATAAATTTTGCATTCCACATGCCTCCTTTCATGTTTGTGGGCCCCGCTTCGTGATTTTTTAACGGTTCTAACAGCTGGTTAACGGACTTCCTATATTTGCACTATTTTTATTTGATTAAAACCATGCTTGCATAAAAAAATTGTGATTTATGTTTGGTGCGAGTTGCACAATTGTTGAATACTAAATCTACACACATTAACCCTAAATTAAAATTGATAATATATATGATATAGTTGAAAATCCCTATTTGAACTTGTGAATACTAGTATAAGGGGATTTTCAACATTGGCCTTCTCAATTGCTAATGGGAAAAAGATGGACTTGAGTTGTGAATTGTTAACTCATAATAGAAAATCATTATGATAAAATTGGGAAAAAGATGGACTTGAGTTGAACAATCCATAAAGAAAAAAGTTAAAGTTATTAGCCTCAAAATTCTGTAACAAGTATTTTTAACGGTGAATAAAACATGGATTAAAGTGAAATTCTACCAATTGACAATTGTCCAATATGCAGCCAGCACAAATAACAATTAAAAGGGGCAATTATACCAATGGACTTTTAAAATGGATGCGGATTGGCCAAAACTGTCAACTTTATGGATGTTGGCCTTTAAAAGTCAACATTCTAGGTCACTAAAATTTTAATGGTCAATGTCTACAAAATTAAAAGATAATCACATCTTCTTCCTCTCTTCTCTTTCTCGCACTTTCTCCCTTTATAGCAATCTCTCCGAGTAGAAGAGGTACTTTTATCTTTTGATTGAATTTCCAGATCTCATATTGGTACTCTATCACTCATATGTCCTGAAACACTCATCATCATCAGCGGACGCGTTATCTTAAGGAGAGCCTCTGTCTCCCTAACCTTAGCTCCACCGCCGTCGCCTCTGACAACCTCCGGCCATCTCAATCTGCCATCATCTTGCTTCCCAAACCAAAGGATTATGCTCGTAAAAATTTTAATTTTTTGATTTTGTGATCCGATTTGAAGATGATCGAACGAATGATAGTACACTGAAGGCACCACAGGAGAGCATCTGTCTCTCTAATTTTAGCATTAATCAATAATCATCTCCCTCTGTCATCGATAATCCCTAGTATCGCCGTCTTGCTTCACTATTTTTGCTCCCACTTCCATTCATCTGAGGACTCAGTTTCTCTTAGATCTAGTCACTGTCCAATTTCTTGGCATTTCTCTGCTGCTGTTGTCGTCTTTAATTGCTGTTATTCAAGGATTTAAGAGGGAAGATTAGTTTCTATTCAGCTCTGATTTCTCATCGAAATTTCTTCTCCTCTCGGAATCATCGTGAGATATGACTGTGTTTGCATGCAATAGTATTTTAACTCTAATCTTACTCATCGATGATTGAAAGCTGCAGTCATCTTTAACTCTGTTTGTGAGTCTAGTATGTTTCTGCTATTTCTTTCTCAAGCTATGGAGAAATATGGAATCATTTCTAATTTCATGGTTGTGAAGCTGAATTGTTGCATCGAGTGATTCTGATGAAATTAATGGAGATCCTTGTCTCTTTTATTTAAGCTTTAGCTATTTCCAATGGATGAAATCTTTTGTCTTGATTCTAATAGTCAAAGATTTTGATTTATATGTCTGATCCTTTGTTTGAATTTGAAGAAAAGAGGAGAGTCTTGTCTCTCTATTTCTTAAGTAGCCTTTGATGGTGTATGTGGATCAATTTTAGCATAGGAAAGCTTACTCTTTTTTTTCTTTGATTGCAATATCATTACATTGATTCCATTGGGCTGTTGTGGTGATTTGGTGAGTGGGATTGAGATTGGTTTGTTTGTTATGTCTCCTTCTGGGTGTGATGATTTTTTCTCTATTAAGGGAAATCATAGTATTGCGAAAATCTTGGATAGCCACAAATTACATGCCTCAAAATTGTAAGCCTTGATTATGATTCATTGGAAGCTACAGGGATGGGTTTCAATTCTTAAGCAGATCAACAATTTGTTCTTACTTCAATTTCAATTTGAAGAGGACTTATCATTTATGCTTAATCATGGGTCATGGCTCTTACAGGGTTATTTTATAACTTTGATTCCCTTGAATCCAAATATTTCTTTGGGTAAAGATTATGTTCATTCATTTGAGATTTGGATTCAAGTTCATGGTTTGCCTTTAAAATTATACTATGAGAAGATGGCAAAATATCTTGGTGATAATTTGGGAAAGTTCATTTTTTATGATGAAAAAAGTCATTTCAATGATTCTGGTTTGCATCTTCAGATTTATCTCTTTGAGTTGAGGCTACAGTCTGTTAATCTTGATAAACTTCTTTTACTTGATGGTCAAATCAGGAAAATATCTTTTGTTTTGGAACAGATCAGGAGGTTCTGTCCAAAATGTCTAGGTATTAGACATGTTGCTCGATATTGTAAATCTTATCCTTCTCTTCATTCTAGAGGGATAGTTTCAGTTGTTGGCAAAATATCTGTTAATGTAGAATATGATGCTTTCTATGGATGGTATCATTCTAATTTTCAAGAGACTAGATTTAAGAGGAAATTTGAAAATTTTGATGTCGATTGTTTGGATGGGAAACGACCTTGTCTTTTGCAGGATTATTGAAGAGCTCGAAAATTGGGGTTTGTATCGGAGCAGTGCCGCCTAGAATCCGCTCTCTAAGAAATTAAACCCGAGGGGATAGTGGAAGCTAACCCTGGGTATCGATCTCAAGGAGCCTAGTGTAATATGATTCCTAATAGCTAATATGTAAACTTGAAAAGGCGGGTAAAAAGCATTTTTGTTTGGTTTTAGTATGAAGTTTGGTATGTGCAAAAGGTAAAGTAAAAAGGTAGGAATTAAAAGTGAGATTTGGATGAGAATGGGATAAAGATCATTCTTGATGAATGAGAGATTCGGGAATCATTGCTTCTAACGATTTTTTTAGGGAGTTTAATTGATTTCTAAAGGACCCTAGAGGAACCCCTCTAGGCTAGGCTAGGCTTAGGTTAACTTAATTAATGCCGGAACCCCGCACATTACTTAATTTAACCCAAGTTGATTAAGTTCACAATCAAGAAATAATTGATTATGTAAGACTTTTAAATCCACAATTTGGGCCACCCCATAATTGCTCTAAATTTCTCTCTAAACCCTAACCCATTGATGGCCACCCATACAATAAATTAGGACATAAAGAGTGTTTGCCCAATGTCTCAACACAACCAATTAATTCTTATGCCATCTCCCTCAAGCAAACAACTTAACACTCTTAATCCACTAACCAAGCCACCTTGCATTAGCACATAATTTTCACAAAGAGAATAACAAAACTATGAACCCATAAATTTCATTAAACTCAAAGTTAATAAGTAGCAATGTCAAGCATTATACAAGAAGGAAATAACATAAACATAATTTCTAACCCTAATGACATAAATGCACTCAACCAAGTGCCATACATACACTTCAACCAAATGCAATTAATACATTCCACCAAATGCCATAAATGCACCCCTAGAACCCTAGAAAATCATAAATACAACAAATGGAGGAAGGATTAGAACTAGAAAAACTCCCCTATTCAAGCTTCAAGCTCATCCCTTGGCTCCCACCACCAAGAATGGTGGAGCCTAGCTGCTACTCTCCATGGAAGAACCAACAAGAAGAGAGGAAGGTGTGGAAGCCATGGGTGGAAGAAAGAAAGATGAAGAAGATGAAGATGAAGATGGAGAAGAGAGAGTTAGGGCTTGGAGGGTGTGAATGGGAACCAAATATGCCCTAATGGGGTCTAGCTTTCGTGTTTTATGTCCCCCAAGTCGGGTCAAGTGAGTGGGGTTCAAGTTGGATCCGAATAAGGCCCAAAAACGAGACTGAAATTCTGCAGAATTCGCGCAGTTCGTCGTCTACTTCGCCGCGGCTGTAGTCTCTGGTTCTTCTGACTTTTTCGCCGTGGGTTCACCGTGGCGAAAGCCACGGTGAACTCACTTCTTCTCTGGAATTTGGGGGCCAATTCGCCGTCTGACTCGCCGTGGCGAGGAGCCTTCAGTTCTGCCTCTTTTGTTTGGCCTTTTTCTTCGTCCCGAGTCCGATCTTTTGGTCCTGAGCGACCCTGCAAGTGACAATAAGATAAAACCAATATCAAATAGCCCTATAAATTAATTAATACAATTAATCTACAATTATGGCTAATTGCTCCTAATTTTACACTCATTTCCCTTTAGAGTTTGGGATATTTAATTTGACATTATCAGACCAAAACTTGCATCTTAATCATGTTAATTGCCTCAATTTAAGCATATAAAAGCATTACAAATCAGTGATTTGTCAATTACATTGGAAAATGCAATTATGAGCAACAGTCAAATTTTTCTATTTTGATTTCTAAAAGGGGTAAGACTGATTCGACTGAAAACATGTCTTTTCCTAAGGAAGAAAGGTTCCAAAATGAGGGTATGATAAGTGGCAGTAGTTGTAAAAGGAAGCTGGAAAATGTGGATCAAGATTATTCAGATAGTAAACGACATCGTCTGTGGGTTGTTCATAATAGAAAGCACAAGCATGAGCATCAGTAGTGTTCTTTTACTTTTAGCAAAACCCCTAGCGGTGGTTATATGTGCCAAGCAGGCAATGATGTTCAAGGGCAATGTTCTGTTCACACTCTTTGGGGTCCTCTAAGCATTGGCTTACATTTCAAGAAGGCCCGACATTCTTTTAAGGATGAATATATGACTGGTAATGTTATTGTAGGGGATATGAGAAAGAGGAAGAGATCTTCATATGGAAATCATGTTCCTTCTTCATCATTCAAGAAGAAGTGTTTATCCTTCTTTAAATCTGTTCTAAAAAATGATTCGATATCGAATATGCCTAATAGGGGAGATGTTCCAACAGAGATGATTATGAGGAAGAGAATACCATCATGGGAAATATCTACTGAATTACTTCCTCCCTCTAAGAAAGCATGTCATCCCATATTCTCCTTGTTTCAGGATCTAATGGACTCCTTGATACTTTAATATATTCAGGAAGTCCTTTCCCTTGAGTTTCTCAATTCTGTCAAAGTGGCTAGGGAAGCAGCCTAGGAAATGCTTCCCAAGCTGCCATGAAAATCCTAAGTTGGAACTGTCGTGGATTTAGGAAAACTACGACAATTCAAAGATGCAGGCAATTAATTGAAACCTTTATCCCAGACTTTATTTTTCTATCTGAAACTAATGTTTCAGTTAAGGATGCTTGCAATCATCTAATAAAACTAGGATTCTCCTCTTTTATTGGCATTGATGCCCTTAACTTAGGTGGTGGCACTGTAGTTGCATGGAAAGCTGATTTTAATGTTAATGTTTTGGAGTTATCCAGTCATGTATGTCACTGCATAGTATCCAATAATGAAAGTTCTCTTTTGTGTTACTTGTCTTTTGTATATGGTCCCCCGAATTCTGTTGATTATCATCTCGTATGGGACTGGCTTACTTACACATCTCCTAATGTTGATTTATTGGTTGGTGATTTTAATCAGCTTTATAATCCCAAGGATAAATCAACTAACAAAGGAAGCTCAAGTTCTATGACAAAGCTCTTTGAGTGCTTGGATAAATGCAGTCTTATTAAATTGGTTCACAAAGGACCGAAATTCTCATGGACCAATAATAGAAAAGGTAGAAATTTAACATTAGAACGGTTGGATATGGCCTTCTGTAATCAGCAATGGGCTGATATGTTCCCTTATTCTTTTGTGGATACTTTAGCAATTGGAGCCTATGATGATAGCCCTCTTATAATGCATACAGAGCTCTCTAAACCTCATCATCGGCAGAGAAAGTTTGAATGTTATTGGTACCTTTTTAAGAAATGTTCTGATATTATCGGTTCCTGCTGGTCAAGCCCCTTTAATGGTTCTCCAAGTTATAAGCTACAATGCAAGCTTCAATCTACATTATCCTCTTTGCATAATCGGAATAAAGCAAGAGTAGGTAATATTCCGCAGAGAATAAAGGATTTAGAACTTGAAATCAAGTCCTTATCTGAAGCTATCTGTTTGGATTACCCTGCCTATTGGACTTTTGGTATTGAATTAATGAACATGAGGCATGAATTAGAATTCTTATATGACTATGAAATGAGTTTTTGGTGTCAAAGAGCCAAGGTTAATTGGCATGCATTAGGAGAAAGAAACACCAAATTTTTTCACTCTTTTTTGAATAAGAGGAGAACTAGGAATTCTATCACCAAATTGAAGAACTCTCAGCGAACTTAGACCTCAGACCCAGGAGGGATCAAATCAATGGCCTCTTTTTAATTTATCATCAATAAAAGAGATCAAATCTAGCAGCTCTTAATGTTGACTTTTCCAAAGCTTTTGATAGGCGATCTTGGCAATTTATCATCGCTTGTCTAATCTTTCAATATATCTCTGCTATGGAGTAATGGTTAGATCATCTTCTCTCACTCCATCCTGTGCAATACGTCAAGGAGATCTCCTTTCACCTTATCTATATATCATTTCATCAAACGTTCTTTCTTGCATGATACATCAATCAGAATCTCAAGGCGATTGGAAAGAGATTACAATCAGCATGAAGGCATCTCCTATATCTCATTTATTATATGGTGATGATTCTTTGTTCTTCATGGAAAGCAATAGACATAGTTTTGAGATTGCTAAACAGATTCTGGACAGGTATTTTAGCTGGTCTGGTCTAAAGATCAATAAAAGTAAATCTTCCTTGGTTTTTAGCCCAAGCACTTCTCATGATCATAGAACGACCTTCGCCAGATTTTTGGGGTAGTTTTTTTCTCAAAAGCTAGGAAAATATTTAGGTACTTGGATTGATCCAGGCAGGTAGAAGCATGAAGTTTATGATCAAGTCCTTAATGCTATAAGCCGAAGAACTGCCTCATGGAAGGAAAAATTATTATCTCAGGGATCTAGATTGCAATTTGTGAGTGCTGGCTGACACCCAAGAGGGGGGGTGAATTGGGTGATAGAATAAAAACTTGATTTTCGTTTTTCTAAAATATAAAGAAAGCAAGCTTTTCACTTACTATTAAACGCACAAGAAATATATATATAATTCATATATGCTGGAAACTAAGAGAGTTAAGAAAAGAGATAATGCACACAGAGTTTATCCTGGTTCGGTCAACCCAGACCTACATCCAGTCCTCAGGCTCCACCTGAGATTTCTACTATCCTCTTGTTTAAACCGGGCACAAGAGAAGCCTACCACAGGTTTTACAAATACAGGTTCACCTGTCAACCTTTTCCACTGGTTTTACCTTACAGGATAACCAGTCAACCTTTACAGAGTTTAGAATCCCTCTAAACACTCCCCCTTACTACCTGTAAGGCAATATCCATGTTCTAAAGCACCAAGCTTTCAGAACAACCTCAAACAGTAAAGGATTTCAATAAATGTGTTCACTTAATGAACAGATTTTGATAAACACTTAAGTATAGACTCGAATATAATGAAGAGATACAAATTTTATACAAGTATGCTCATCTCAACATTTCTGGGCTCACATTAATATCACTCATACTCTGTGCAGAGCCTTCGATTTTCATCTCATGCTATCTTGTCATTTAAATGCGTCGTGTGTTCGTATATCTCTTCTTTCTGATATCTTCAAGTCTTTATATATGGTATTACATCTTTCTATCCGTTGGAGACTTGGAGAACTAGCCGTTGGAATCATTTTTCAGATCTAGATTCACTGTTCATGCGTAGAGTAGGCTAGACTGCGCGTTCTGAACATCTGCAACAACTGTACTTGCATAGCAGCTTTTTCAGTAGCGCTAGCATTCTTTGCTATCGCTAACTGCATTGTATAATTTCTGCACTTGAGCTGTTAGCTAAACAAGTAATCATATAAATGCACAGCAGTTGTTATCGCAAGCAAAGCTCATTAGCTCAATGAAATAGATAATATATGATTCAGTTAAGGAATTTTATTGAGCATTCTCTATCGATAGACATAAGCATTATCGCTAGCATATTAGTTTAATTCAACGTTCAGCATACTAGCTATGTTATTAAATATTCTTCCTCTATCGATAGCTTTTTCATTATCGCTAGACATTTGCTTGCTCATTAGCTTTAGAGATACTGGGATGATTATTCAATAGTATTTTCAGGGTATCCTATTATCGATAACTTAATCCATCATCGCTAGCAACTACGTTAGCTCATTTGACTCTTGCTCTCAGGCACTTTAGTTATCGATAGCTTAACCTTTTATCGCTAGCTAATTTCTTTTGCTCAAGGACTTGGTTTATTAATAAGCTTCTAGCGATAGATTCTTTCTTTAGCGATAGAGTTCTGTTACCTATTAGATATCACTTGATAAATTCAGAGGTAACTTTCACTTATGTTTTCTCAGGGTCAGTCTTCATCAAAACTTAAGATTTCTAACACAATTGATCAAATCTGTTTTGTCTGTAGCTAATATATATGTTCTGTCATGTGTAAAAATTCCTTGTTATATTTGCAAGAAAATTGACATTCGATGCATTGATTTTTTCTGGGGCTATTCTGACAATCACAAGAAAATGTATTTGATTTCAAAATCTCATTGTTCTTGCCTGTCACTTCTAGGGGTTTGGGTTCAAGACAAACTGAGACTGTTAATGTTTCATTGCTTGCCAAGCAGTTATGGAGGATTCTTTCTGCCCCATCATCCTCCTTATTAGGTTCCACTTTGCAGGTCAAGTACATCGATACTTGTACAAAAGAAATAATCAGACAACCATACAATTCATCTTGGATTTGAAAATAATTATTAAGTAGCAAAGATCTCATTCTAGAGAATTTTCATTGGAGAGTTGGTACTGGTTCATCTATTCCAATCAACCACCATCTTTGGTAGCCAATGCAATTAGGATTACTACCTCCAGTTGACTGCCAACGAGTTGGTGATCTACTTCTGCATTCAAACCTTTCTTGGGTTCCTTCCTAATGGAATTCTTCTTTGATCAAGCAGCTCCACTCTCCAATTGCAGCCTCAGCAATTCTATCTTTGTCGTTATCTTGTACCAACTCCCCAGATTTTTTGATATGGAATAGGTCTTCTAATGGACAATACTCAGTCAAGGATGGCTTTTCAATGTTAATAAGATCTTCCTATCAGATCATATATAATTGATCCTTTCTGGAAATTATTATGGTCCATTAGTTTACCTATGAAAAACCTTCTGTTTTATATGGAAATTGATTCATAAAGCCCTTCCCTCAGGTGATGAGTTACTTAGGCATCATATGCAAGTACATTACATATGCCATTTTGGTTGTGATAAGGATGAAACTATGGAGCATTTATTCTTTCTATACCCACTAGCTTGGGCTGTTTGGTGGATTACACTTACCATCAGGCTAACTTGGAATGACTTTCATTCCTTTAAAGAATGGCTCTATAGATCCTTTCTTCAACTTCATAAGGAAGGATTGATTGATGAAATGATGAAGATCATTATCCTTCTCAATCATATTTGGTGGTTGAGAAATTCCATTCTTCATAAAGATTCTAAAGCTTGTCCTCTCATACTCTTGAACCAGATTAGGCAAGCCTTTTCTTTTAACTCTCTGGTCTTCAACTCTCAAATTCAGACACCAGAAATTATCTCTTATTCTGATCACCATCTAACTCTCACCCTATTAATCCTTCAACCTTAATTGGTTCAAATTCTTGGTGTATGCTTGCCCACAAACTTCTATCTAGGTCTAGTTTGACATGTAATATGCCAGTCTTCTTTGAACATACATTGTTACAAGCTTTTCAATGGAAAAACATCAAGTCTCATGCATCCTCCTTCTATATGAGATGTTTGTGAGCGGCTCTTCAATGGATCTTCTCAAGTGGTCTTCTACTTCCTCAACAATCCTTTGCTTTGGTTTCTACGACTTCTGTATCTACTATACATCACCTCTCAGTGAATCAGAATGATGTTATATGTGTTGATATTCAGAAATTGTTACAAACCGTTGGCAACTTCAACATCTTCTCCATGCAGAGCCAAGACCTTTCTATATTTATGAATTCTCATTTTTAATCTTTTGGACAATGTTTTAGTTTTATTTAACTGCTTAATTATTTGTAATACATTTTATCTTTTAATGAAATTGTCCTTTATACCAAAAATAAAACTCATATGTCCTATTGCTTATTCATGTTACCTTTTTGGGATTTTGAAATTGAGGAAGTATTTTTTTTTTTTGTTATTTCCCCTTTAAGGGTTTAGTTTGTGGACCCAAAACAAAAATTTTAAACTTGGATTAGTAAAATGGAATGGAAGACTAGTGGATTGGCGAACCAACTAATCTTCTTTTGAACTTTGTCAAAAAAAAAAGAGAAAATAACAAAAAAATCATTTCTAATTTGCAAAATCCTAAATAAGGAATTTTGAGTTGTTAATGGTTGTTAATACATATTTTGAAGTTATTAATACATATCATCAAATTGTTATTGAAATTTTGCAAATTGAAAAGAATTTTTTTGTCATTTTCCAAAAAAAAAAAGAAATATTTATTCTTCTAAAGTGATTCACAATGTGAAGCCTCAAAGGAAAATAAAGAGGGAAAATTTCACTTTACCCCAAGACTATCATCTTCTTCTCATTTTTATGATAGCGTGCATATGATTGATTGCTTAGGGTTTTTTTTCTGCAAAATTCGTTCGAACCGATCACCATGAAGCGGAGGGGAATTGCGAGCGACATGCCACATCTTCCTCAGGAAATCGTCAGAGACATTCTGAAACGACTTCCGGTAAAATCCCTAATCCAATTTCAATGTGTTTGTAAGGATTGGAAAAATCTCATAAAAAGCCAATCTTTCATGGCCGAACACCTTCAACAGTCTAGTAATCAAAACCCTTTTCTTATTTTGGAGCGTAATAGATATGATACTCGCTTGCCCTGGCGCTTGCATCTGCTTGATAGCAAGCTGCAAGTCCGTGAAATTCAGAAAGAACCTTACTTGGAGGGTTCTACTAATGGAAATCATAGTATAGTTGGTTACTGTAATGGCCTGCTTCTTGTTGGAAACAGTGACAAGCCCCATCCTTCGCTTTCATTGTGGAACCCTGCCACTAAATCAGTCAGACATATTCCTTTAACTGATTGTTATGCATTTGATCATAGAAGCGTGACAGGATTTGGGTTCAGTCCAATTGTTAATGATTACGTGATAGTAAGAACTTGTGCTTTGTTTAATTATCCGGTTAGTCGGGCGTATGTGTTTTCTTTAAGTAGAGGGTCATGGAAGAGAATGAGGGTTGGGGCCTTGAAAGGTGTGAGACTTTGTAATGAAACTGTCACGGCTAATGGGGCCATATTTTGGTGGGGTTTTAAGCTAGAGGGTGAAGATGAGCGTGAGGTCTTAATTTCATTTGATATAGCAAAGGAAGTGTTTACATTGATACGGAGGCCCTTTAGCTATCAATATCATGACGTTGGAAATCTTACGGTTTATCAGAACAAGCTTGCCATACTTTGTGGCATTTGGGAAGTTGGTGGTCCTTTAATTAATTTATGGGTGTTAGAAGAGGGTACATGTGCATCTAGGAAGACATGGAGCTGGATTAAACGATATGCTAGCATACCACCTTCATGTACGCTAAATTCAATGACTATTTGGGGGAATGAAATTGTCTGCAAATTTGCTTCTAAAAAGGATAGTGAAAGAAGAAGAAATGTTCTATATATGATGAATCTCACCTCTTATGAAGTCAAGAGGTTTGTTGTTCCCTATTGCGGTCGTGTGCCTGATATATGCAATTATGTAGAAAGCTTGTATTAGTTCAGATCATTATATACCTATATAATTTGATGTTATTTAGAGTTATCTAGAAAGATTACTGCAAATATTTAAAAGCAGATGTGCTTGTTATTGGAGACTTGTCCTTTATTATGCATATGGTCTGTTTTTAGGTGAAAAATATGCCACTGGTTCATTATATTGTGAGATTGAGAGGCTAACAGAGTGATTTATGCTTTTCTTTCCCCCCCTCGCTATGCTTTAAATCAAAACCTCTCTGTTTGCAATTCTGTTTGTTTACCTCCTGCCATATTTATCATCTGCAGCCATAAGTGACAGGATTGTCCTGTTATTGATTTGGGTTTTCTTTCTTGATGATGTTACTTGAAATATCAACAAATGTTTTGGGTTTGCAATTTTGCGTTCTATATTTTTGCTTTCTTCAACTTTGGCCTAATGAACGCATTTTCCCTTTTGCTCTGGTTGATTTCAAGTTTTTCCACTCTGGCATGGCTTTTTGATATTCTAGACTTCTACACTATTAGAAGTTGAATCTTCCATTACAAGTGAACTTTATTAAGATGTCACAATTTGCTTTGAAGTTTTGTTGAGTCATTTATTTGTGCAGACATTTTCATGATATGTCATTTTGATTTATTGGAACTGCTTTTTCTTCGGTGAAAGAAGTTTATTAGACATTTCTACCATACCAAGTTGTTTGGTTTTCCTTAAAAAACACACACACTATGTTATAATTGCTAGTTTGCGGCTGATCTGGGACTTGGCCATGAAAACATATTGGTGTTATAAAGTCTTGGTTTTATAACTTGAGAGGGGGGATAAAAAAAGCAGAGCAAATTTGAGTTTCTTACCATTTTATTTCATTTGTAGTGGGGGGGCAAAAAGATTCATGAGTTATTATTTCATCCATTTTTGTATAACATGAGATATTTAATTAAGAACATGAACTTTTTAGTGCAATTTTAAGAGTTCCATTGTTTTTTATAGGCTTAGGTATACTCCTATTGTAAGTCAATAAATGTTGAGTTTTATAATTATTAGTTCATCTAGTTTGAGGTATTACATGAACAGGCATGTTATTATCTTACATTTCTAGCAGCTTGAATCAGTTGAATGTAAACATTGATACTTCTTATTAGACAAACATTGGATGATTTTGATTTTCAATGGATGAAAAGGTGGGAAAGTTCGGTTAGCTTTATTCTTAGTATTGATAGTTTAAAAGGCCAAAATAAATGTATAAAAACATAAAATAATCATTTCTAAGAACTTCTAACAACATATTTACTTGATCTCTAACCTTTATGGTAGTCACATAACAAGCCTGTTTTGCTATGACTATGATAATCACATATCAATCACTTGTATAATGAGGTTATTTTATTTGTGATTGCTATGTTTATGAATTCGTACTAAAATTGTTTGAAAACTACAAAATGAAGATGTATTTTTCTCAAAATTATTAAACTCGGACCAGTCTCTAAACCAGTCGATGTAATGGGTCAAGGACCAATGGGTAGATCGGAGTCAATCTGGGGATCAGATTGGTGAGAAATAAAAAAAATAAAAAATAATAATTAAAATTTTCATCATACATCCTGATAGTGAATAAATTAATTTCATGATTATAGGAGATAGTGGGAGATTATATGAGATAATAAGGGATATGGCCGCCCATATAAATACTATTTCCTTTTTTTTATTAATATATATAAATACTATTTTCACATCAGTGATATACTTAAGAAAACATTTTTAAATATTAAAAATACATATTTTAATTTATTCACTCGTTTTCTTAAATATTTTTATCCGTAAAAGCTGTTTATTGGAGGGTGCATAAGACCAAGGCCAATTTTATCAACACAACCCTATTTCCCATCTTTCTAGGCATTTCCCTCAGCGCTGCTAACTTCCTCATTCTTGGGACGCTTCTCTCATTTCTAGTTGGGCCGGCCCTTTTAGGCCCTGGCCTTTGAAAGGTCAGGCTTTGATTTTAGAAGCTTTAAAAGGGAATTGGGTTTAACGGGTTAGTCCTGTAGGGTCGAGAGCTTTAAAGGGTCGGCCCTTTAAACCTATCACATATATATATATTTTAAAAAAAATTAACAACTACAAAATAAAACAATTAATTAAAGGTAAAAACCCATAATAACTAATTTCCAATTTTTATCATTGTTTGATAATTTCTTAGTGTTTGTTGTTTGTTGGTGTTTGTATTGTAAATTAAAATTGATATTTATGTTGACGATAAGGATTTTTTTTTTTTTTTAAATTTTTCTATAAAAAATATTAAAAAATAGTCTATAAACATTAATCTGCCTGGCCCAGCCCTGAACCCGACCATTTAAGGGCCGGGTTTTGAAAAACAGGGATATTTGCATTATTCGGGCTTTTCAGGACAACCTTTTTAAGGCCCTGGCCCTTGAAGGGCCAGGCCCTGATTCACAGCTCTACTCATTTCTCACCTCTCATAGTTCCCATCTTTTCTTCTCTCATCAAAACATCGTTTCACAAAGAAGTCAGCAGTGTCGTCCCTCTTCCTCCATCTCATCAGTGTTGGATCTTGAAGATGGGTGGATCTTGAAGTGTCAGAAGTGTCGTCCCTCTTTTCTTCTCTCATAACTCTTTTTCTTCCATCTCTTCATTTTTTCTAGATGTATTTTCCTTCACCTATCATTTTTCCGGCGTCTTCAGCCACTTACGTCCAAAAAAGTTTAACCCCGTGAGACTCCCAACTCGGCGAGTCAACCGGGTTAGGCCGAGTTGACTCAGTCACCTCCGGTTCACTGCCTGCCCGGGTTGGTCCCTTGAACCTCTTCCTCTTCAAGGTTCGGGTGGGCAGTTTCTGGATCGGTCTGGTCCGGGTCTAACAACTATGCTTTTTCTCAAGCATTTTCAAAAATGTTTGCTTTATCATATATTGAAACAATAATGTGGGAAAAAGAAGAAACAATAATTAGAGACTTAAGATGAATTTCAAGGCTTAACCCTTTGAAAAATTCATAAGATTGAACGTATAATGTAAATTTAGAGTCAAAATGTAAGTCCATATTCGTAACTTGCAAGTATAGTTTTTCTTTTCCCAAAAATGTTATTACCTAAGATATACTTAGTAATTTAACTGCAAACTACATTTAGATTTTATATTAAGAACAGAAGGTAATAAGGAAAACGACAAATAACTACCTCTCGAATTTTAAAAGCCCAGAAAAGTACTTCCAATACTAAAAAGGATATAAAAGCGATTGTTCTCATTTTAGGATAGGTAAATTCCGGTTATTAACCACTCCAATAACGATATTAACCATTTGAGTGAATGCATTAATCACTTAACACAATCATAATTTAGAATTAATTTCGCTCACAATTGTTAAACATTCAAGCAATGATATTGACCACTCCAATAAGGGTATCAACCAATTAATTTCACTCACAATGGTAAACATTGTTAACCACTAGAGTAATGGTATTAACCACTCCAGTAAGAGTATTTACCAACATGTCTCAAATTTACTTATCCTAAATTGGGAACAATCTCTCTTATGTCATTTCTCATATTAAAGGAACATTTTTTTGAGTTTTTGAAATTAGAGAGGTATTTATTTGTCTTTTTCCCAAAGTAATATCATATAGTGAGATATACATTCGGTGTAAGCTTTAATTACAGGTTGAATTTAATAAGTGGATCAACATGTAAGAAGAACAACATCTTTATATTTACTAGTGGTGGGCATGGACAGGGCTGAACAGGTCGATGCCCCTGCCTGATACCTAACCCTAAGAATAAATGGGTGGTATTTTGCAGCCCAATGCCTGGCCTTGCCGGATAAGAGCCCTCATTATTTTGGACTGGGTAAGTGACGACTGTGTTGGGTGAGCGCTTCCCTACCCAAGTTGTGATTTTCTACCCAAATTACATCAAAAAAATGTATATACAATAATTAAATAGATATAGATTTTTGGATATATTATATCAAATATATAAATATTTTATGTATATTTTAATTAGAATAATATATATTGAATAATGTGTGTTTTATATAAAATAATATATAATCAATATTATATATTTTAAATAAATGTTATATAATCTTTTGGGTTAGGCCAAATGGGCAGGGCTGCTGCCCGATGCCCAGCCCTGCCCAATAATTAGCCTTGTCCAGCCCTGCCAAAAATTTTTAGGACTACTTTCGTTGGGTTGGGTTGGGCAATTTTTGTCTGGGTTCAAGTGGGCATTAAGGGCGGTTTGGCACCATAGTCACCTCTAATATTTAAGATTGAACAGAAATTTAAAACTTTGCCATATACTTTCCCAATTATTGAATCTTATATTTCTAATGCTGACAAAATGTTCTGATTCCAAAAACATATAAAATATGAAAAGAACATCTATCATGCTATCCACAAACAATGATAAAAAAAATTAGTGAATAACTTGTATGCCTTGATCATATTAAGAATTTCATTGTATATTGGTAAATACAAACAACAACTTTATGACTTCCCAGACAAAATCTAGTACTCAATGTTTTTCTTCTTGTTTTTCATATGGAAAATCATCACAGTTAACATTGAAAATATACTGTTCAAAATAGAAAACACTTCAAACAACCTTTAACATGCAAAGGGTTTAAGAGCTATCTTCAAGAAATGGGTAATCAATATAACCAATAACAGGATCAGAAGTATAAAATGTCTCTCTATGGTACTTGTTGAGAGGAGCACCAAGTTCAAATCTCTTTGGCAAATCTGGATTTGACAAGAACCACCGACCATAGGCGACGAGATCAGCTTGGTTCTGTGCCACCGCAGTGTTGCCGTCATCTCGATCATAGCCTCCAGCAACCATGAAAGTGCCGTTGAATGCCTTTCTCATTGGTGCTAGACTGTGAGAGCACTCAAATTTTTCCCAAGCAGTTTTCATTCTTGGTTCCACCATGTGACAATACAAAATATTATATTTATTCAAGGCATTCACCATGTACAAGCCAAGTTCTTCGGGATTGGAATCTCCAGATTCATTATAATTTGCAAAAGGTGATAATCTAATTGCGACTCGCTCTGCCCCTATCTCTTCGGCAACGGCTTTAACAACTTCTAAAGGAAATCGGCATCTATTCTCTAGCGATCCACCATATTCATCTACTCGATCATTGACCTGATCTTTCAAAAATTGGTCAATAAGATAACCATGGGCACCATGAATCTCGACCCCATCAAAACCTACAATTGCAAATTGCATTCCCATAAGTGCATCACATCATATGAACATAATCGAAACGACACAATTAATACTACTTAGGATCCTCTAAATGCGTGAAAATTTTAATTTTGTTTGAAGTTAATGATACCAAGTAAATAAACTATACATTAGGTCCTCAATATAATATGTCGTTGGTATATTAAGAAATAGAGGTAGTATTTAAGTATACATACACTTTAGAGTTGACATTAATTCCTGAATGATGAGAGAGTGGGACAAAATTATTTTTTAATAAGTGTTGATTTATTACAACATTATACAGTTAGAGAAGGTACCAGCTTCCATAGCATTCCTTGCGGCAAGTCTGAAGTCATTAATGACTTGAGGGATCTCATCGGTCGTCAACCTCCTTGGTGGGGTATACATTGTGACGTTGCCATCACTATGAATTTCTGGAGGCAATCCCTTGTCTGTACTTGATATTGGGGGTTGCCCATTTGGTTGAAAACCTGTTCAGGACAAAGTAGGATGGGAATATATTACACATATGCATCGGATTTATTTGGTTCCAAAGAATTTGGAAAAGGTATGAAGTACAATGTACAATAAAGGAATAAAAGTGATTTTATCATATAGATTTTGAAGAATAACTTTTGAAAAAGTAGGAAAAAAAGTTTTTAGAAAACCGTGGGTTTATACCCCAAATTATGGTTTTGAGGGTTAAAATCTATTTGTAAAAGTTGGGAGTGTCTGGATGGTTTAACCAAAACTAATAGTTTTGAAAGTTAAAAACTATTCTGAAAAATAATGAAAGTGTTTAGCTACTCTAATTTTGAAACTTTGGTTTGGACCCAAACCATGGTTTCAAAAGTGAAATCAAACATACACCCTAAAGGTGTTGAATAAAAGGCATGTATATACTCAATTTCATGAGACAACATATCATATTTAAATACTTCAATCTCATCCCATGTATGAGTTACATAAATAAATTTTTCATATAATTGTACAATTTCGTCCTTCATTTATTATTGCGTAAATTATGTTCTCATGGAGTATGTTATATATATATATATATATATATATATATATTACATAGAGATAAAGTTGAAAAGTTATTAAGATTTAAGGAAGAATTAATAACGGTTTTTTGGTTATGATAAGGACGTGGGAATAAACTTGGAAATAGAATACTTTGTTGCATGTTAAATAAAAATACATTAGATTCAGAACCCATGGATTATTCATAATGTAGGTGTGAATCTCCGTTGCTTTGATAAAGGAAGTAATGATTTAATAAGGGCAGGAGAAAGTGGAGAGGGAAAGAGGAGGGGACAACAGAGGGTATATTTTTTTTGCGTGGAAGCCCCCGGTATCCCACACCCTTTGGGTGTAGACTAATCAGGGGTCGCCCCTGGTGGGACTTCCCAGGGGATTCGAACTCAGGTCCTTTGGACAAATGGCGGGGAAGTCACCTTGACGACCCACTTCTTAACCATCCGAGCACCGCCCCCTGGGCGACAGAGGGTATATGATTTGATATCATAGTATTCAAGAATAGTTAGTTAAGTATGTGTTAGTCTGTTTGAAGTAAAGAAATTAATAGAATGTAATTCATCCAATCCAAAGTGTTTATATTTACCATTTTCAAATCTTACAAGAGTATAAAATAAACCATTTCCAAATAATTCATTCATCTATTGGACATAAAGCATGGTTTAGGCCATTCAAAGAGACAATAAACTAAAACATGTTAAACCTCTTTAGTAACTCATTTGAAAAGAAAGATAATTACAATGGATACTAGTCTAAGACCAGAAAATAAAAAACTTGCCCAAAAAATACCTGAATTTGAAATCCTTCCAGTGTGCCAAATCTGACAGAAAAATATACCGCCTTTGGCATGAACAGCATCCACAATGGGCTTCCATGCTTCTATTTGTTCTTTTGTCCATATGCCTGGTACATTAGTGTACCTTTACATTGAACAACAAAATGATAACAATAAAAAATAAATAAAATAGAAACAATCAGTTTAGGGCATGCAAACAAATTCGGATAAAAAGTAACATAATGACATAGGGCTTGTTTGAATTCTATTACAACTATCTTTTGAAACTTGAAGTTGTAGCTTTTGAAAATTGATGTTGGAGTAAAAGTTAATATAATGTGATTTATGTTTAATTGTACTTATATAAAAACTTAAGTTTGAAAAACTTTTTTTGGATAATATATTAAAAAGTTGGTTCCATAATGTTCAAACATGAAGAAAATAAAGGTATGTCAAAAAACCATAAGAAAGAAAAAATTGTTTTAACTTTGACTTGGCTATTAACCCAGAAGCTCGAAGTTATATAAAGGGAAAAGGGCTATTTTTGGCCTGGAAGTTTTGGTTTTGGACCAATTTTGGTCTGGAAATTTTTTTAGAACCTATTTTGACCCAGAAGTTTATAAAACGTAGCAATTTTGACCCGGGCTAACAGAGTTCTAACGCTGACCGTTAAAGTACACTATTGCAATATAATTTAGACTACTAGGCCCTAAAATTTTTCAAATAAGATATTTATTTTTGAGTTACAAAATTCCTTTCACTTCAAAAGTTTTATCTACCAAACCCCTTAATTATTTTCTCCCATAATAACCTCCTTTGAACCTAAGAATAATTTTTTCAAATTTATTGTCCTAAAAATAAGGGAGAAACTAAGCCTTTAAAATCCTTAAAAATACTTCAAAAATTTCTCAAATATCTCATAATCCATAATCTCTCATAAATCAATTCCTAATTAGCCCACTAATCCTCAATTAAATTTCTAGGATATTTACATAAGATATAATTTCTATGTTCATATAGTTTTTGACCTCAAAACTGAGCTCAATTCAATAGCAAAATAAACCATACCAGATTACCAGTATACACTTTGATTTCCAAAAACCAGTGAGGAACCCAACATCAAACCAAAAATCAACTCCATCTAAGTCTAACTAATCTTAATTTCTATTTATTTTAATTTAGCCACAATCTGAAAAGAATCATTGATGAACAGAAACCCCAAAAAAATTTCAACTCAACCGAAAACAACACAAAGATCAGAGAAGGAGGTTTCAGATTAAAAATTTCAATTGCACAGCAACAATAAATCATACACTCACCATAATAAACTATAATGTAATCATAATCTAATCTTATACCTCATCTTGCTCCAGATTAAGCCGAAAACTTGCATGTTCAGGAATGGACAGAAAATTAAAAGGGGAAAACTTGCACAAGCTTTGTAATTTGCAAAGTAAACTTTAAAAGCTTTTATAGGAGAAAATAATTAAGGGGTTTGGTAGGTAAACCTTTTTGAAGTGAAATGAATTTTGCAGCTAAAAAATAGTTATTTTCTTCCTTAATTATTTTTGAGCTACAAAAGAATTATTTTCTCCCTTAATTATTTTTAAGCTACAAATAATTATTTTCTCTCATAAACTTTAAAAGAGGTTATTATGGGAGAAAATAATTAAGGGGTTTGGTAGGTAAAACTTTTGAAGTGAAAGGAATTTTGTAACTCAAAAATAAATATCTTATTTGAAAAATTTCAGGGCTTAGTAGTCTAAATTATATTGCAATAGTGTAATTTAACGGTCAGCGTTAGAATTCTATTAACCCGGATAAAAATTACTACGTTTTATAAACTTTCGAGTCAAAATAGATCCTAAAAAAACTTCCAAACTAAAATTGGTTCAAAACCAAAACTTTCGGGTTAAAAATGCCTTCTCCCTGTATCAAACATCATATACTGCGTCCAATTTGGCATCACACAAGGTGATCACAGATAAGACGATATGGTGTAGGAATTACCCTATAGCAGTGGGAGAAATGCAAGTAGCTTCAGATATCAATAAACCCCCTTTGGTAGTTCGCTGCGTGTAATATAAGATAGCATGATGCTGAGGAATATTGCCATAAGATCTCTGTCTAGTCAATGGGGCTAAAACAACTCTGCGTAGCCAAAAGTGAACCCATTTTTAATAAACAAACCACAAAGTAGTCAGGCTGATGCTTAAATAATTAGAATAGTACTACATGGCCCGTAACAAATTTTCCCTTGTTCTAGTGTACCATACGTAGATGCAACGGGCTCAAGAAATTAAAATAATATTTCCCCGTTTCTAAATATAAGATCTATTTATTTAACTTTATTAGATTAAAGATGTTAATTAAGTTTATTAAAATCACATGATATTACTAAAACACTCTAATCATATGCATTTATCCCTACCCTCCCCCTATTACTTGTTTATTATATTGGGGAACGTCAACATGGATAATTGAAGGAAAATGTGTGAAAAAATATAAATTGGTCTTATATAGGAACAAGTTCATCTTCCTAAATGGATTCTATATTTAGGATCCGAGGGAATAATAATAGAAACAACTAAGTCACCCAATAATTTTACAATTAAAATAGCTATCCTATAATTTTTTTTTCAAAATTTGTGATTTCCTAGTATGAATTTAGAGGTGGGATAAGTTAGTCCTTAACCTTAACAGGCTTAGCATGTTTTGTTAAATAAAGGTCTGAGCCTAGCATGTGACCTGTCATAACCCATTTTTCAAATTTCAAGCATGAATCTAACCTATACATAGACTTGGTATATTAAGAAGCCTTGTTATTTTTTGGCAAAGTGGCATTTTAGAAAAAAAATTATTTACAACAAAAAAATTGGTATTTAAAAAAATCTAGAATAGTAATTTAATATTAATTATATACAATATATGTTCAACAAAAAAATAATATTAGATATAAACATAATAAAATATAAAAAAAACATAATGAAGTATATTTCAGAAAAATTAAAATAAAAATATTACTACCTCCGGTCCTAATTATAAGAGCTAGTTGACTTTTTTTGGGGAGATTAAAGAAGTAAATTAGACCTCTAAATCTTAATATATGCGAAATGTAATTAGATTATATGAAAGTTTATAAGTAAAATAACTTAGTTTTGAGGAAAAATGACAAATATAAACAATTCATACTGGTGTATTTTGCATCCTTAATTTTTCTAAAAAAATCAACTGGCTCTTATAATTAGGACCGGAGTATTATGTAATTACTTAATAGATCAGCCTGACAAGTTATATAGGTTTTTTAGCCTGGTTTTTTAGGCAAAACAGGCAATCATGAGCTTGAAACATCTAACCTTCACATGCTTAGGCTTCAGCCTTTGATAAGCAGTCTACCTATCACCCTTTAAGTATGATCTTTTACTATACTCAACTGAGACTTTCACAAACTCCTAGTCCTAGTCCTCATGAATTACAAAGAAGATGAAAAACCCAAGAGCATCAAGGAGACAGTATAAAATACCTGTGGGATAGATTGAAATTTCCCAACTTGTAAGGTGTAAGAAGAGGAAGAACGTGAGCTTTGGAAGCCATTTTTATATGAAGAAAAGAATCGAGTTTGATATAAATAGAAGTGAAAAGACGAAAGAGAAGAGGGATTTCCATATGGCGGATTAAAGTGTATAATGATGTGACGTGAGGGACTGCGTGCACGGAAGAAGAAGAAGGAAGAAGTGTCAGAGGGAAATGGTGATTTCTGCTTATCTCAAGCCTATCGACGGGAAGTTAGACTTTAAGCTTGGCCACCTTCAAGATGAGACAAACAAATTACGCACATCGCACAGGGAAAGACTACGTGTCTGTTCGGAGAAGTGAATTTTTTTCAGGAGGATTTATTTTTTATTGGATAAAAATCATATTATTATTGTATGAAGTGATTTATGTTCAAATTTGTGACGATAGAAGTGACTTTTTTTCAATCTGATTTTTAGAAACATGTTTGGATGATTATTTTAAAAAGTAAGTTTATATGAAAAATTATTAAATAGGGCATTATTGTTATTAAATACTCCCTCCGTCCCATAATATAAGGTCCTTTTAACAGAATTGCTGGTTCCTAAAAAATTAGTTAGAGTTAGTTAAAAACAATAAATGTGTAGGAAATATACCATTTTGCCCTTATTTATAAATGAGTAAGAGAGGGGGTAATTATTAAAAGAAGATGAAAGAGAATGTGTGGGAAAATTAATGCATAGGTAAAATGGGGAAAAAAGCATTTATTACTCAAATAAAGTCAAATAGGACATTATATTGTGGGACAAGATCATTCAAAAAAATGGACCTTATATTATGGGACGGAGGGAGTAATACATATATAATATACATATATTCAGCTCCCTTATTTTAAGAAAAAAGTGAAATTTTGGGCTTTTTAAAGGTTTTAAAGGTTTAGTTTCTCTAAAAACAATAATTTGAAAAAAATTATATTTTTAGCTCAAAGAAAGATATTGTGAGAAAAAATAGTTAAAGTTTATTATGGTAAATTTTTAGAGATAAAAAAGAAATTGTAGATTAAAAAAATATCTTATTAGAGAATTTAATCTAATTTTCTAACCTAACTTATTAAATAATATATAAAAAATGTTTTTTAAAAATATCAAATCATCACATATTACCTTCTCTCTCTTCATACCGAGCTTGTACACCTGTAGAAGCTAATAAATTGAACTTCTCCTCCCACTTAGCTTTTGAGGCAAAAGCTTTTTTTTTTTTATTGACGACCCAAATATAATCTTATGCAGCTAGATGACTTCTACAGGCCGGCCGAGCTTCTAGAGTGCCAGACTATTCGAAACACACTGTACGTGGCGCCAGGGAAAAAAAGAGCGTTCCGTTTATAAATTCCAACCATTTGAAGATTTTATTGGACACAAATATCTAGACACTTCACCATACGCAACTCATCCTCGGCGTGTGCGCATAACTCAGTTTATAAATTATAATTGCCGTAATTAGAGTTATCAAAAAAATAATAATAATACTCCATCTGTCTTAATATATAAGGTCTTTTTAATCGAATCATGGGTTCCTAAAAAATTAGTTAGAGTTAGTTAAAAACAATAATTGTATAGGGAATATTTTTTTCCCTAAGAGTGCCCTTATTTATGAATGAATAAGAAAGAGGATAATTATGAAAAGAAGATGAAAGAGAATGTGTGGGAAAATTAATGCTAGAGTAAAATTGGTAAAAACACATTTATTACTCAAATAAAGTTAAATAAAATCTTATATTTTAAAATAAAATCATTCAAAAAATTGGATTTTATATAATGAAACGGAGGGAGTAATAATAATTGCCGTAATTTGACCCAACTCGTTTTTTTCCCAGCCGACCCAACTCCTTTTTTTTTCCAGCCGACCCAACTCGTGTTTTTAGTGGAGGCAACTCTTTAATTGCATGTTTAACTTGGGCACCAACTAGTTAAATGTGAAATTCTTGAATGATTCTAGAATGTCTTTATCACAATTTGGCCAATTTAAATACATCAAATCATATCGATTAACGTTCATAAAAAAATTTTGTAGTTAAAGAAGAATTGTATTTGTCCGTTCAATGACACAAGTCCTCAAACCAATTTGACATACTTCCAAGAAATAAAAATTTCAATGTCAAAATTTTCAACAATTTTTTCAATTATTAAAGTGTCATTCTCGATCTAACAAGAACGGAATCACGCTCTGTAGAATTTAAACCTACGATTTCGGTTTTTGGAGACCCGCGTTCTACCGAACTGAACTAAGAGTGTTTTATTTTCAATGAGAGAAAAAAACAACATTTCCTAAAAAAATTTGGACAAAAACAATGTTGACAGAGATTCTGATGTGGATTTAACGTCTTAGTTGGCAATGGAGGTAATAAAAAACATAGAAGCCACATGTCTACATAATAATATCAGTTTTTTGTTTTTTAAAAATTAAAAATTCCTAAAAATTAGTAATTTTCTTAGCTACTCTCTCTATATATATATATATATATATATATATATCAGTGACCCTTCCTCCTTTTGGGGGGAGGGGTTATTGCAGGTGGGTAATGGCTAGATCCATGGATTGAATGTTTGTATAATCTCCTCCATTTTATGTAAGACAATGTTCTATGATGAGGTGGGTTTATTTCTTTTAATATTTCTCATTCTCCTATCTCTCTCAATTTTGCATGTTTTTTTAGTGTTAATGTCCATTTTACCCTTGAAGTTGTTACATAGAAGTAATATTATCCTATAAGTTTTTTTAGCGCAATCACATCTCAAAAGTTTCCAAAACGTAACAATTTTACTCTGACTGTTATCCAAGTTAAATTTAACCTTTACTTGATTAAACATGCTGAGTTTTTTTTTTTTTGTTAATGTGCAAATTTACGTTAAAAATTTTCACTTAAGAGTAATAGTTCATCAAAAGTTTCCAAATTATTGCAATTTCAATCCGCGATTATCTAGGTTAAATTTAACCGTTAGTTGACCAAATATACTTATATGATAGATTTATATGTCATCCACTTTATTTTCTTCTTAGAAAGAAAATATTTATAATAAAATCATCACGTTTAAAGGACCCTAAAGTCAAAGGTGTTTGCCTAAGTAGTAGCAATACACAATATGTGCATTGTAGTTTTGATAAGAGACATTCGCAGTGATATAGAAGTTAAATTGGGAGATCATATTATCCTTTAAGTAGAAAATTTTAGATATTTGGAATCAATTATACAAAGAGATGGTGAAATTGATTGTAGTGTTAATAATAGAATTTAAGCTGGGTGTTTTAAATGGAGAAAAGCTACCTATGGTATTTGTATCGAAAAGTATCGAATAAGGCAAAAGGTAAGTTTTATCGCACAGTTATAAAACCCACAATGCTATATGATTAGTGAATATTGGCTTTATAGGACAACTTCAGCATAAGGTGGGATAGCAGATAAGAAGTGTTGAGATAGATGTGTACTTATATCAAAAAAGATAAAATTCGCAATGATCATATATGAGAGAGAGAGTTGTTGGTGTAGCATCTGTTGAAGAGAAAATGGTAGAGCACAATGACATAGATGTAAAATCAACTGATTCATATAACCCTAATAAGGTCCTTCAGCTTGATTAGGGATTTGTTCAAAGTGTAGGCCCAAATTTGGATTAGACTATTTCATATGGATTTAAATGGGATTTTCCCACCTATTTATGTCCTTCTATTTGATGAGTGTGCAAGCTAAGCAAGCATCACAACAAAACTTAATTTAGATGATTTAGATGTTTCGATTGTTGTACCAGTACGTTTTGCGATGATTAACAAGTTTAAAGGTAAACTATTTAATTTTTAGTTTATTTTCTTCTTATTTAATGTTTATGTTTAATATCTTAAATGAATTTCACGTTTACTTACATATGCCATTCCGGCATCTCACAAAGGGGAAAAATCCTAGTTTTAGATAAGAGTTCATATGTACCTTAACCTTTATTGTACGTCAACATTTCATATTATACATTAATAACTATATTTAATACTCCCTCCAAGCACTATAAGATCCACTTGTAGAATTGATTTTGTTTTTAAATATATGACCTTATTTTAATTTTTATCAAATTTTTTTCTAAATTATCTCTAATGATGCTTCTTCAATAATAATAACAATGGTAATATTTGCTGTTTATTTTTTGAAATTTTGTTTGCAAAAATTCATGTGGGGTGCATGTACTGTCATAGATGAGGAGTGGGATGGCACTATTTATGAAAACGAGGGATTATAGGAAGTTAAGTAGATGGCACTATTTGTGAAAATGAGGGATTATAAGAAGTTAAGTACTCCTAGCTAGTAAGAACTCCACAAGTTAAAGTTTGAATGCTTGTTGTGGCTTATCCCGCATAGGAACAACTTACATGTTACTAATAACTAACACAATGATAAAGTGTTGTGTCTGCTTCTAGGGCCATAATAAAAGTGAGAGGACAATATAGATGTGCACAATTTAAGAGTGAATATCATGGATGCATTACTTGTATATATTTTATCATGTCCTTAATGTGAGACTTATTTGGAGAATTAATGTTGGTCATTAACATGTAATTTATTTCTAATTTTTATTAAGTTTTACCCAAAGTATCATTATTCTTTCTAGCTCCATCAACAATACTCAAATTAGAGAATGAGGGAAAATTAAAAATTGCTTTTGAAAAGCAGTTTTCAATAATTCACTAACTGTCACCTCTACACCTAACAAAGTTAATTAGAGAGTACTGAATAATTTTTACCAGACAGAGAGTACTGAATAATTGATTAAAGAGAAAACCCTTTTATGTCACCTACAAATTAACATTCACTTTCTTTTTTTTTTTTGATACAGAACATTCACTTTCTTTAATTAAAGGCTCTTTTATTTCCCCTTTTCTTCTTTTTTTTTCCGTGCTTAGAATTCCCATATGTGTAGGCCTAATGTTTGAATTCTCGTATGCCTATCAGTAAAGAAACCTAAAAAAAAAAAAAACTTATCGTTTTGTTTTGAATCTATTGTGAATGACCCTTTTGATCTACACCTCGTGATGCATCATAATGAGCTATATCAGCTAACCCTTAATCAGTAAACCATGAGCTAAGCAAACCCACCTTACACAATGCTTAGTCCGAAGGGGAGGGGGGTCTCACCTGCCGCCCTCAGCTGCCCCATAATTTTTTAGTACCTAATCTTTGAAAAATCATAACAAATTGAGAACATATCCGTTTTTTGCCTATAATATATCAAAATATAATATATCAAAATGTCACTCTTTTAATATAGAATTTAATGGTATAAAAATATTATAAAGAAACTACCTCAAAATTTTGGGGCTCCGAAGGTGTCATGCCGTCGCCAACGTGCATTGCCGGTCAATAGAAATTGGCCTATTCCACGTTTCCCACGTGCCGCCGTCATACATAGCTGCCAATCACTTATATATATATATATAGTATAACGTAAAGTGAAAAAACACTACTCCCTTCAACCCTAATTATAAGATCACTTTGATTTTTTGGAGAAATTAATGATGCAAAAATTAATCACTTTAAATTGTCTATAGTTATCTTTTTTTTCTTAAAACTAATTTATTCTACTTATAAACCAACTTATGATCTAATTATGTGTGACATATGTTATAATTCAGTGGTTTAATTTGCTTCATTAATTTCCACAAAAAAAAAAGTCAAAATAATATTATATTTAGGATCGGAGTATTATATTTCAATACTCTTTCTGGCCCATGATTAAAAAACCGAGTTGAAGTGATGAGCATCCAATAAAAAATCTTAAAATCATCGAAAGGTTTATGTATTAGGTATATTAACGTAAAAAACACATAAAAGGAGAGGGTTCGAGTATGTGAAGTAGTACCAAAAAAAAACCTAAACTTAAGATATTGAAAGCAATTGAGGTGATGATGAGAAAGAAGGTTCAGCGAGGAAGGAAGGAGCCAAGAGAAGTATAATAAGATGAGGGAGGCGCATGATGATTGATGAGTGGGCACACAGGGCGGAGAGCAATGTATTAAACTTGGACCGGACAGGCCGGGTTGGACCGTAAACCGGAGACCCGGTCACCTGCCCGGATCCGGGCTGATAGAGAAAACAAGGAGGATCGCGAATCGGCTGACCCGTACTAGACCGGTGTGACCCGCTGCGAACCGTATAAAACCGGACGGGTTGCGGTATGTAGCAGGTTGCAACTTTTTTAAAAAAACCTTCCGAAGATTGGGAGAAAGAAAATAGTAGAAGAAGTATGTGCTGGATCTGGATGAGATTGAAAGAGGCGACCGGACGAAACAGAATGAGGAAAATGAAGCAACTGTTGAGGTTGGAAACAGCAAAAGGCTACCGGAAACTGGAGAAGCTGAAGCTCCGAGCAAAAGATTCAGATGTAGAGAACTAGAGAAGAGGAGAGAAGAAACTTAGAAAAGAAATGGTGATATGATGGATTGGGTTTCGTGTTGTGATTATACTTAGCCCTTTTTTTCATAGTTTTTCTAAGTGAGTCAGAGACCACAGTCTCGTTTTACGCACCAAATTTATTAAAATAATACATATTTGTCCATCAGTCCATCAGCCTCACCCTATATTTTTTTCCCAAACATCCTCACCGTATAACATATATAACAATTATAATATATACCCGCTAGGCCGCTACTCCATTTTTTGACTCCTTACTTTATTTTATTATATTATGATTATAATATATAATATTATTATTTTTACATAAGAAAAAATTCTTATACACACTATGTTAAATTTTTCCAATTATACATAATTATTCCTTATCTTTAAATTATTATCATTTAACTATAAACTTAGAAAAATTAGGACATACCGTAATATATAATTGGATAACTTAACATATTGAATATAAGAAATTAAATGTAGTACAAATAGTTTTATTAAAATATTTTTGGGTTAATATAACTTTTGGTCCCTGAACTTTCACTCAATTTTGGTTTTGGTCCCTGAACTTTAAAATTTTTTGTTTTGGTCCCTGAACTTTCGGTCAATTTTGGTTTTGGTCCCTGAACTTTGAAATTTTTTGTTTTAGTCCCTGAACTTTGGGTCAATTTTGGTCTTGGTCCCTGAACTTTCAGTAATTTTGGTTTTGGTCCCTCAACTTTATTTTTTTTTTGAAGTTTTCTTTTAAATTGATGGACCAAAACCAAAATTACTGAAAGTTCAGGGACCAAGACCAAAATTGACCCAAAGTTCAGGGACCAAAACCAAAAATTTCAAAGTTCAGGGACCAAAACCAAAATTGACCGAAAGTTCAGGGACCAAAACAAAAAATTTTAAAGTTCAAGGACCAAAACCAAAATTGAGTGAAAGTTTAGGGACCAAAAGTTATATTAACCCAATATTTTTTAAAACTAAAAGATGAATATTTTTATACATATTAAGTAAACTATATTATTTTAATCATTACCGGTCTGACATCGAGTTGACCCACAGTTTGACCCTCTGACCCTTGAACCACTGCGTTAACCGATTCACTACCCGGTCCGATTTTAAATACCTTGGTGAAGAGAGAGAGAGAGAGAGAGAGAGAGAGCATGGAGGAGGAGAGGGTAATGATTTGGAAAGTAAAGAAAGTGGTGGGATCCAGTTTTGTTTTTTTACTGGTCAAAACAACCCATATGGAATCCACATAACAGCCGTTTGAAACATCTAAGGAAATGTGAATATTGCACCACTTAGTAAATTTTATGTGTATTTTTTACATCTTTATAAATTTAATAGTGTTAGGTACTCTTCACAAAAAATTTTATTGTTAGAATTGCACCTTCACTTATATAAAAACACGTGTGCACACACAAATATATATTTAAAAATGAGGGGAAAATCGATAAAAATACTTAATATTCACAAACCCTAAATTGTGTCCACAAACTAATTAAGAATTTGTTAAATTTACCAACTTTAATTTGGAATGCTTCTATTTTAGATGGCTTCAATAGTGACTTTCCCTTATTCTAATTGTATCGTGCCAAGAATCCCAAATATAAAGTGAAAGTTTATCAACAAAAAATGATTCATGTATGAGTAAAATCAATACTTTAACCTGCCATGAATATTATTTGAATTACACTGGTGTGCTGTCTATTTTAAAAATATACACTTTAATCCAAATTATTAAGTTCATTAAGAATATTATAAAGAAATGTTCTTAATTAAAATTTATAACTATATTAATTTTATATAAAAATTTACCATTCATCATGCTATATCTCTAATTTTGGCTAAATTTGTTTTGAATAAGTTAAGAGTTCGCCTTTCTTTCTTTTTTTATGTTTATTTTTAAAATTCCTATTTGTTTAATATTTTTGTCGTATTGAGATAGGAATTCTATTAATTTAGTCAACATAGAGAAATATCTATTTTCGTTTTGAAAATGTTTGTGGCAAGATATTTGTTTAAAAATTTTAAATTTAAATAATCTGTATAATATCTCAAATTTACATCATTTGTACTATATGTTAAAAAAATGCATTTGAAATATGTTTTAAGCCATTTAAGAAATCTTAATAATTAAATTTCACCTAATATGAAGAAAAGTCAAAAGTATAAGTTTTACAATATAATCAAAATAAATTCAGATAAATGTTTAAATAACTCGTGGTAAATTCAGATCTTTTGGTTAAAAGAAAATTTAAAAGTCAAACTTTATGATCCAATGCTGGTTAGATGGATGATAAAATAAAATCTCAAATTAAAAAATGGTTTGTTCAGTATATTTTAATTTCAAAGAAGGCCTACAATACATTTTTAAAATTAAAGCAAAGTTCTCCGAAGCAAAGGTAAGTAAAAGGGATGATTAGCCAGTGAATCGCTACAATTAAATAGTAGTAACATTATTATGAGTAACAAACACACACATGTTGGTGGGCACAAAGTAAACCCTTTCTCTTACATTCCTTGAACTCAAAATAGCACAAAGTTATTCATAAAGGAGCAAAAGCAGGGCATAAACAATAACAATTAACTTTTGCCAGGAGGCTTTTTCTACCGTTTGTAAGGATAACATAACACCCAATCAAACTGGATGAATCAGCAGGGGGACACTTAGGAACAACATATATTGAAAATACTCACAAATGACAAAATTAAAGTGTTAAGTACGAACTTCAAGAAATGGGTAGTCAGTATATCCGATAACAGGATCAGAAGTGTAAAATGTCTCTCTATGGTACTTATTGAGAGGAGCATCAAGCTCAAACCTCCTTGGCAAATCTGGGTTTGCCAAGAACCACCGTCCATAGGCGACAAGATCTGCACGGTTCTCAGCCACTGCACTATTGCCATCTTTGCGGTCAAAGCCTCCAGCAGCAATAAAAGAGCCATTGAAAGCTTTTCTCATTGGAAAAAGACTGTGAGGGCACTCATCTTTTTCCCAAACAGTCTTCATTCTTGGTTCCACCATGTGGCAGTACAATATATTATATTTATTCAAGGAATTCACCATGTATAGACCAAGCTGCTTAGGATTGGAATCGCCACATTCTGCATAATTTGCAAAAGGTGACAATCTAATTCCAACTCGCTCTGCCCCTATCTCGTCTGCAACAGCTTTAACAACTTCCAAAGGAAACCGACAACGGTTCTCTAGTGATCCGCCATACTCATCATTTCGATCATTGACTTCATCTTTCATAAACTGGTCAAGAAGGTAACCATGGGCACCATGAATCTCAACCCCATCAAAACCTACAATTGCACAAGTATCGCCATTTAAAAGTTCAAACTTCTGCATTTAGAAACAATATGAAGCATACTAGATAAAATACACTTCAAGTGCTACGATTAGAGTGTAACATTATTTCTAGAGAATATTAATAGTTCATAGTACTGTGGCTTAAACACAAATTAGGTTCCTCTAAACTAGTAAAAGTTTCAGTTTGGTACTTGTTACTTCAGAAGTAGGAAAAACAGCCATCCAAATTTTAAAGTGATATAAATGTTTCCATTCCATTGCTTTATTCCATATGAAAGTAATGCAAAATCTAACCATATGCAAATTTAGATATTATTTATTTACTCGGTACCATTATCCTCATAGTTTTGCTGTCCAAGTCAACCAATGGTCAGGTTTGACATTACATCTAGGATACAGATGAGACAACGGGGTAAATTTTTTTTTTTTTTTTTTTGAAAAAAAGGAGAGCATCATTGTAAATACCAACTTTTAATGTAGAAGGACAAAATTTAATCTTTAACAAGACTAAAAAACAGAATTAAATTGGAGCCTCTTAATAATAACCTCTACTAATGTATTAAAAAAAGTAACAATATAATTATATCCTGCCTTTCAAGTCATAGCTTATATAGATTATGGTTGAAGTAAATTGATTTTTCACAATATTACTAATAAGTGAAGGTACCTGCTTCCATAGCATTCCTTGCAGCGAGCCTGAAGTCATTGACGATTTGAGGAATTTCATCAGTCTTGAGCCTCCTCGGTGGTGTAAATTGAGCGATATCAATGCCATTACTTCGAACTTGTGGGGTCAATGCCTTGTCTGTGCAAGATATTGGGGCTTGCCCGTTTGGCTGAAAACCTGTAAAAACAATGTAAGATGGGGATGCAATAAACTTGTCAAACAAATTTCTTTTACTCCAAAGAAATTTGAAAGAGATAATGAGTACACATACTACAACAGAATGGATGTGGGACTGTATATGTGTTGAATAGACAAATATCTTAACTTCAGTTCAAAAATCTGAACAGATTACAAAATTCAATGATTTAAACGGTGCAGCATATTAAATAAAACATTATAACTAGAGAGCCTCCCATATTTCTCATCTATGGATATCAACCATGAATCATTTAAAATGTTGACAGAAAAGATGCCCATACAGCTATATTTCTATAGAGAGATGTAGTTCAATTGATTTTGAATTGTCATGCTTTGATAGGTGTGCCACTATAATCAAAATGAAAGGATAACTTTTTTACTTCTGTTTATAATTTCTCATTTTCTTTTCATTCATTTGTAATGCACAGAGGGGAGGAGCAAACATGTTCCCCAAGTTTGTGTATTTTCCTGCCACTGAATTTTCTAGTCATCAGAAAACATGAATAGTGCCTGCAAAAGTTCTATTTAGATTTTAAACTGAACAAATAGTTTCCACTTGAACTACCTTGCCGCAAAGCATAATATATTTTGATTGTCTATGTTTTTTATTGACTAACCAACTTTTGCAGCAATGATATACAGGAACTGGATACAATTCATGCTCATTAGAATCTAAACATTTGGGTACTGGCAGAGAAGAAGACAGCATAGGCTTAAAATCATTTCCCAAGAATGCTCTAATTGACAGAGAAAGGTTTAAGGCACTTCAAATTCAACCAAAACTAAAGGATATTTACTATCTACTGTTCCCATATTAGAAGACTAACTTATCAAAAACTTACCTGAATTTGAAACCCTTCCCACATGCCAGATCTGACAAAAGAATATACCACCTTTGGCATGAACAGCATCCACAATGGGCTTCCATGCTTCCACTTGCTCTTTTGTCCATATCCCAGGTGTATCAGTATATCTTCACAGAGTAGGAAACAAAACATTAAACACATTTTGCGAAACATCTTAGGAAAAAAGAGATAAGAACTTAACATAAGGAATAATAAAAGAGTACAAATTACCCTTGAGCAGTGTCAGAAACACCAGTAGCTTCAGTTAGCAAAAGACCTCCCTTGGTAGCTCGTTGAGAGTAATATAAGATAGCATGAGGCTGAGGAACATTTCCGTAAGATCTCTGTCTAGTCAATGGTGCCAGAACAACTCTGTATAGCAAAAAGTAAACCAGCTTGTTTTAATCAATAAACCACAAAAAATATTCAACTGATATAGACACTTTAAAGTAATCATAAACAAACTCCGTTGACCATAAGAAAATCTCCCTATTCTACTACACTAATTCAAGATATGCAAGTAACTTCCTGTAGAACATAAATAAGGAAAACATAAGTACTAAACAATCAATCAAATTAATCAAAATAACAATCCTACTAATTGTAAAGTTTTTTTTTTTTTGGGTCAAATCACTTTAGACTTGAGATTAGTCCCAGAGCACAAAGGTTTTTGGGTATGAGTTTGCTTATCACCTCAATCAATAGCTTATTGGTTATTAATGGCAAATTTGTAGAACAAAGTTCAAAAGTGGTGATTTCCAAGTATGTTACAACCCATGGGCCATGACCCATGTCAGTGCTCACAAACACATGATCCTCAAGAAATTAAGGCAGAAAAATGGAAAGAGAAAAACGTAAACGCAATTGAAGAAATGAACACCTATGGGATAGATTAAATTGCCCCAACTTATAGGGAGTGAGAAGAGGAATAATGTCTGCAGTTTCAGAAGCCATTTTTAGAACAAAACAAGATTCTCAGTTGCTATATATAGATAAGAAAGAATGAGAGAGTAATTGCTATATATAAATTAGACAAGTGAAGGTGGCTTACAAAGGCAGCAGCAATAATAGAGGCTCCACCACCTCCTTCAACTACGAGGGAGGAAGCTGTATGGATGATGACGTGAGGAAGTGCGTAACAAGGAGGATTGGGAATCGTACAGTGAATTTTAATGGCCCATAAGATTTGACCAATTGCAATATTAAATGGAGAATGAGGAACCCAAATTAATGGCCGCCTTTATCTTTTTGGGAGATGCAGACAAGAGTGATAGCTCATAGCCTCACTTGACTCCCAGGTGAACTGAACCCAGCCTACCTAGTCTGTCTCGTCCCTCTCGACATCTACACACACACAAATATATACCCTCATAAATATAAGATCTTTTAATTTTTTCTTAAAACCTGTTTATTAAATTTATATGCTATCATATGACCAATAATACACCGAATACGTTATAGTCAAATAGTTCATTAAGTTCTATTAATCTTTAAAAAGAATCAAATGGGTTTTAAATTTAGGAACAGAGCAAGTATATTTATATATATATATATATCTCCCTTTTTCATTGGAATAACTTATTGTCTCTCTCCTAGTTATTATAATGGTGTGTAATTTGAATTGTCTAGGTGCATTTTATGATATTTCATTAGATGTTGTCTAAGTATTTAATATATTTTTGTTATTTTTACCTCTAATTAATTTTATTATCTCAGCTCACATGTTTTCAGTACTAGCATATTCTCTTTCATACATCCTCTGATTATAAATTTATTTCTCTTTCTTACTTGCCCAGTTATTGATTACAGTATGGTTAGGAAAAAAAAAAGTTGATATCTTACATACTTATTTCTCTGAAAAAAATTTAATTATTTTTTAAAATTACATAATTTATTTATTGAACTCTTATAGTAAGGACTAGAGACGGTATTTAACTAATTTGATTAGATTAAGAATATTAATTTAATTTAGTTAATATTAGATGTTTTTCTAATACATATTAATTATCTTCCTTGATTCACTCTTCCTCTCGTTATTTCTTGCATTTAGTATGGGAATGAGTATTAAAAGTTTTATTAGAGGTAAAACCTGATAAATCTCTGTGTGTAGTTTGTAAATTTTGTAATACATACTGTCTGGGTTACTATTATTTTTATTTATCCATTGGTATCCGGCGTTACTATACTACTACAGAAATACTCTATTGCAGCGCAACAATAGCAGCGCTTGCAAAATGCAAGTGATGGGATAGGTATAATATGACCTATACCAGCGCTTTTAAAAAAAGTATTGGTATAAGTATAAGTATATACCAGCGCTTAAGCGCTGCTATATGCCCCTGTGATTTAAATTTTCTTTAAAAAATTATCTAAAACCAATTTTAAATAAAATTTAAATCACATGGGCCTATAGCAACGCTTATTACGTAGTAAGCGATGCTATAGGCCTAAATAGGTATTTTTTAATTTTTTTCCTTTTTTAAAATGAATTAGTATTTTTAAAATTGGTTTTAGATATTTTTTAAATAAAATTTAAATCACATGGGGCCTACATAGGCCTAAATAGGTATTTTAAATTTTCTTTCCTTTTATAAAATGAATTAGTATTTTTAAAAATTGGTTTTAGACATTTTTTAAATAAAATTTAAATGACATGAAGCGCTGCTATAGGCCTAAATATGTATTTTTAAATTTTCTTTCCTTTTTTAAAATGAATTAGTATTTTTAAAACTGGTTTTAGATATTTTTTAAATAAAATTTAAATGACATGGGGCCTATATAGGCCTAAATAGGTATTTTTTAATTTGTTTTCCTTTTTTAAAATGAATTAGTATTTTTAAAATTGGTTTTAGACATTTTTTAAATAAAATTTAAATGACATGAAGCGCTGCTATAGGCCTAAATATGTATTTTTAAATTTTCTTTTCTTTTTTAAAATGAATTAGTATTTTTAAAATTGATTTTAGATATTTTTTAAATAAAATTTAAATGACATGGGGCCTATAGCAGCGCTTAAGCGCTGCTATAGGCCTAAATAGGTATTTTTAAATTTTCTTTTCTTTTTTAAAATGAATTAGTATTTCCCTCCCTCTCTAATTTCACAATCAGTATTATATTTCCTACCCCGCGTAATTTACTACATTATTTCCCTCCCTCTTATTTTTCACTCCCCATTTCCCTCCACGCCATTTTTCACTCTCTACTTCTTTGAAACCCATTTGTGACATTGTTGCTCCTCCCTCACTAAACCCTAGATTCCTCTCTTCTCCCTCACCCAGGATTATTTCTCATCCGTCTCTCTCCCTCTGGTTTATACTCCCTCACACTCTCACCCTCTGCTCTTCCTCGGGTTCCTTATCCAGCGGCATTTTCTGGCCAGATCAGCGGCAAACTGCGGCGCAAGGATGAGCAAAACATTCAGGACACTAAGGCTAATGTGGGGTAAGCTCTTTTCCTTCCATTTCTCCGCTTTTTCGTCTGATTTCGAGTTCAAATGGGAGGAAGAGAGATTCAAAATTTGGGAGATTTTTAAGCTTCTAATCCCATGAAAATGAAGCTTAGGACTTGGGTAAGAGTATTCCTAAAGCGATTTTGTTAGGGGATGAGGTTTGGTGTCCGATTTCTGCTGGTTAGAGTGTCGGGTACTGTAACACCTGGACTTTTACTACTATATTATAGCCTTTTAATTGAATTATAACCACTTTCTAATGTCAGAAGCCCAAAAATACGTAAAAATTTAAACTTTTCTTTTAAAACATTAGACCAACCCTCTGTTGGTTGGAATGGGCTTTTCAGACAAATTGAAACAACTTAAAACTCTTTATAAAATAAAGTGGTTACTAAAACAATTAAAAGTACGCTAACCCTCTCGGGGTAACTATTCTTAAAGCATAATACTTAAGAAAATTTAAATCTCTTAATAAATTTATACAATTCTAATGTTTATACTTTCTACTGATAATTTAATTTTACATCATATACAATAATCTTACTTTTCAAATTATAAAACTTAATTTCTTCATCTAGTCTTCATCTAGCATTCCTGCCTCATCTTAATCATCTCACTATCTCCCAGCTAGATTCTTTCAAACCTGCGTTACTGAAAAATGTTTGGGGATGGGGGTGAGATTGGTAATCCCAATAGCAGTTTCTTTCATTAACTTATATTATCATGCTAGCATTGACATGTATTAATTTCATAAACCTGAACAAATAAAACAATTATACATACTTCCTGCGCTCAATGCTCTACCAGCCACTATTAACAATATATTCGTTAACTAGTGGAGGCCTCACCTGCAGGATTTCTCGTTATAACATTTAAAGTTATAACTAACTGATCTGGCAAAGGGGGAGCGACCCACCTAAGCCTGGAGTACTCCATAAATAACTATGCAGGAATTAACAAGGCTCATCACCTTCATGCATAATGTAAATTTGAAACAGATATTACAAAATAATACATGCAACTCTTTTAATGTAATGAAATAAACTGCTACCTGGCTTCTTTAAACTTTAGTCCTGTACCAGCTCCTTTTTCTTTCTACTGACCTTTTCACTTATGTCTCTATCCAGACCTATTAACATTTAATATAAATAGTAAATTAGTACCTAAACTTTTATATAATTATTCAGCGTCTCTCTCGGGGTCCTAATATACTTAATACTACCCCCCTTTCTTTATATCTCATATAAATGGGTTTTACTTTAAATATTTTGACCCTTTTTTTTTTTAAAATTAAAAGGCCACTTAATACAATTTATTTTAATTACCTATTCTAATTCTCTTTATTATTTTGTCCAAAATTAAATATAAAATCACAATGACTTAACCATAATTAATTTTAACCATTATCATCTTTTATCATATATTAATTCCTTATTTTTATACAATATAACTTTAATATCATCAAAATCATAGATTACTATTAATTCACTGTTGTCACTGAAAATGTTGTTTAAGGGAATGGAAATAGAACAAAGGTTTTCACCCAAACTATAACATCCTTTAGTTATACTAACCCTAATTAGAATCTAAACTAAAATTAATCGAATGAAAAGCCAAAATACATAAATCCTCTTTCCCTCTTTATTTTGCCTAATCAAACATGAACAATTAATCCTTACAAATAGTATAGCATCCCTTCTATCAGAAGTTCTTAAAATAATTATCTTAAATTAAATCAAATCTCCAGAATCAACTCCTTTCCTTGAATTTAGAATCAATACTTTATATATTTTAATCAAACTCATTAGGACTTCATACTTAATGTAATAATTCACACCAATCCCTCCTTCAAACATATAAATTCAAGCCTATGACCTTAGACATCTTCTTTCATATCATTGCTAATAAATATTCTTATGCGTACTCTAATCCTTAAGCTATTAACTTGCCATTTAGTTATTCCAACAACATCATAGTTTCAATTGAACCATGACAACTTTTCCGACTCATAAATCCTTACCTTACATACTATGATAATCATAAATTTTCACTCCAAGCATTCCTCGAATCTTGTAATTGAAACATCTATGCAGTGCTTAGTCCCTATGAATATAATCATACTACATCCAAGGTCTACGAACAATATCACCAATCAATTCATTTTTCTACCTTTAACCATGACTTCAGCTATTTACCTCAATAATCATCAAAAGGAAAATCTCTCAATAGGTCAAAGAAATTCTTTTATGTGCCAGCTCTATATCTTCTTTACTGGCCAGCCTATTTACAGAACTGGAATACATTTAAGGAAATAAAATCCCTCATATCATGGAAACAAATTCCAGCAATAACAGACTACTGAGTGGGATCCTTGTAACAAGCTAGTGAATCCTTATTTGGTCTCTATAAACTCTCAACCATAACTCAATTTGAAACAACAATAAAGAAATCAATTACAAGAGAAGATTGAACAATTCTTCTATTTCTTATTTCTCACATATTTATTAACATACGTCATCCGTACCAACTAATCCTTGGACATCCTTATTTGTTCCATTTACAAATTAAAGAAATTGAGACTTAAATCCTTGCTCCCTTGAGACTCTTTGATCGTCCAATCCTTAAATACCAACAAAATAAATTGCTTCCTTAATCATTTGAGTAATCCATTATCAGGTAACAATAACTAACCCATCTTTTAGATTCAACTACCATATTTTGATCATAACCTTATATATTTTTTTTTTTCTAAATGTTTAAGTAATAACTACGACCCAATTTCCTAAAACCATAGCTTACTTGCTTTCAAATTCCAATATCCTTTAAACACTACCCCTCCATAATCTCATAATTCTAGTATAATCCACTTAAAATCTCTTAACATCCATTATTCAATTTCTTCTTTATCTCAACTTTAACTAACACTAACAAAATCTTCAACATCTTTACCAAGATCAACAAATACAACTCATACAAGCATAAAGAACATTCCATCCTTAACCCCTAAAACCACCTTCCATATAAATCAATTCACACTTGATCATTAATATCTTCCCCACTTCAAATTTAACCACTAAATAACTAAGCTTTAAGATCACCTACCATCACCAGGTCATTATGATTCCAACAATGATGTTCATCCTAATCAAACAAAACTAATCATGAACTTATTTAATTTAATAAAGCATCAATCATTAAATCCTCTCAAACTTTTCCACTTTGTCCTTTATATGGTACTGAACATCACTAATTTGGAACAAAGAACCCAAATCCATCTTTAGTTGTCAGCACCTACCTATCTAATTCCACCATCAATGCAACATCTATAACAAAATCAATTTAAGACATTCCCAAACACCTCAACGGTTTCTCAACTTAATTTTCATACACCCCAAGATTACCTTTCCTTTCAAATCATTACTTTCATAAAGAATCAAACCTTTCCTTACCTTAGAATAATTCCAATTCCAACTTAACATCACATAGAACAAAGTTCCAAGCTCAATGCTAACTAATTTCCTTCTTCTTTTCCCTTACTAACAACCACACTTAAGCAACCAAAGGAAGAAAATTTTACAACAACTTCCTATTCCATTTACATATCAATTCCATTAAATTAATCATCCTCTAACCTTAGAACCCTACAGCAGAATCACCAGAGAAAAGAAGACGGTACACAATTACAACTAAATAATTCCCAAGACTTCCTCAACCCCGCATAAAACCAGAATTTCAAATCCTCATCAGGGTACTCAATTGCACCTATTAAACCCCTGATTCAAAAATTATCATCATCCAGAAGCACCCAAGACAAGAAATCAAATGAAGCAGAGACAAACACACACTATAGAGAACCCGCAGAACAAGAACAAGGGAAGACAAATTCAACTAATTTAAACAACAATCAACTTAGCTCATTAAGCACCAGAAATCAACAACAAAGAGGAACAAAACTCGGTGGAACAGAGGGAACAAGAATCGGCCCAGAACAAAATGGAGACAGGGGAATTTGAACAATAATTCAAACCAATCAGAAATCCATCAAATCATACATACAAATTGCTTATTAGAACTTCTCAATTACAAGTGTATCACATTCAAGAATTTTCCCCCTTTAACCCGTCGGATTTGCAGAAACAGAGAAGAGGAAAAATACTTCAAAAATCCCTTAGCTTCATAATCACACTTTTAATCCATGCTATAACCTCAGAATCACTAAAAATCATGAGTAATTAAGTCCCAAAACAAGAAACAACCGAAAATCCCCAAGTTTGCGTCGGATGAACAGTGCAAGGAGGAAGAAATTTGGGAAATCTTGATTAATCCGACTCTATTGCTCAAATTCGTTCTTGGGGTTTGTTAATCGAACCCTAAGCTTCGAATTTATGGATTTAGAAGCTTAAATAAACCCCAGAAACTCGAACCCTAAATCGGACCTCTCCCAAAACTCACTCGAATCGGACTGAAAAGGAGAGGAAAACAAGAGGAAGAAGCTCACCAGAGATGTACCTCAGCTTCTGGAGCTTATCCCTCCGCTTTCCGCCGTCGATTGCCACTGATTTCGCCGGATTCGTCCCTTGGGTTCGATCACGCCAGAAGGAACAGAGCAGAGAACGAGAGAGACGGAGGGGAGAGAGATCGAGAGTGAGAGACGGAGAGGATGAGGGAGTATTATAAAAAGGATTAGGGGAAAATTAAAGTTCTGACCCCTAAAACTTTCTTCTTTCCGTTTTGATCCCTAGAATCAACTTTTAATGCTTTCAGTTTAGTCCCTTCTCTGAAAAATAATTTCTAGAATTAAATTCTTATATCATATTAGATATTTTTCTTAGTCATAAATTTCTTTAAGCCTTAAAATAAATTCTCCTAAAGTTCCAAATCAAAATTTATCTTCTAATTATTTTTTCTTTATTTTCTAAAGAAAATAATCCTTAAAATTATTAAAAATATCTAAAACATCATAATTTCATTTTTAATGCTTTTTAATATTTTAATAATATTCCTTAAATCTTAATTAATTCCTTATTTCCTATTTTCTAAAATTTGGGGTGTTACAGGTACTGTTCATCCGACGCCATTTTTCCTAAATTTTGGAGCTTCTTTGTTTTGAAGCTTAGTTAATCTTGTCTAGGAGTAAGATTAATGCTATAGTTGGACCTTGTATGCTTATATGTGAAGCTTAGCAATTTTCTTGAAAAATTCTTCTTCCCCTGTCTAGGAGTTGTCAATGTTTTAGTAAATTAGCCATCAAAACATTCAGGAGAAATGCCAGTTGGGTCTGATTGATCTTTTCCCCATATTTTACAATTTATGTTAATGGCATTATTGATTCTAAACACATTTTGACTAGAATATTTGGCTGGTAGGTATAATCAGTTTAGTGTTAAGTGACTTTCTTCTGAAATAAACATTGAAGAGTAGAACACCTTGTGAAAGTTTTATTCAGAAAACAATCATCTTCCTGCTGAGTGTTGACTCACAAGATACACTGATATGCATTTTTCTGTTGTGTAGTTTGATTGGATCAGCTTAGGTATATTCATAGCTATGTTTGACTTAGTTGTATGGGGAGTTTAAATTTCCTTAACATTGTCCCTGATCTCTGGTCATAGGACTTCCATCAGCATTTTGCTTGGCACAGCCAATCCAATGTCAACATTGCAAAAACAACATTAGTCATTAGTCATTTAAATACATGGCTATCTATATTTTTGCTGGTACTTTTATGATGTAAATTTTAGCTGGTCTTTGTTTTTCAAAGTAATGGTTATTCTACACAAGTTTTCAGTTGGTTGAATGTTCTTCTGGGTGACATGGAAAGTAGCACTAAACTTCTTCAATGAAATGAAATAGTCCCTTGTAGAATGAAATCTAGAGAATGGAAATTGAAACAAAGTACTAAGGAAATTGCAGGGTCTTAATTTAGGCAATTCTAAGTGTTTGAATGGTGGTGGATGTTTTTCCCTTTGAGTTTGTTCTAAATGTACCTTTCACTTATGCTTTAGCACAACTTATAATTCAGTTTAATAGAGCCAATGCCATAAGGTTGGTGGGCTGAAGTAAGCATATTTTAACCTCTCACACATTTCTTATTCCTTTTAGAGAGGCTTTTATTTCGAAAAAACAAAAAAATAAAGGCCAGTGAATTTGCACTTGTTCTTCTAGGCATACTATTGAGCTTAAACCCTGGACATGTCTCTAGGTAGTGCTAATGATTTGTTTTCCTTTTCCTGTTTTTCCTATTGGTATTAGTTATGTGAGATTATTAAAATCCAAAACTCCTAGGGATATTTTCAAATAACTATCGAGAGGCCCATTGGTATGATCCTTGAATTTTTGTCACACCACATTCATCTTGTCTAGTATAGACATATATATGAAGTGAACCATATTGTTCAAACTTAATGAATAATGTGATTTGCTATAGCTAGACTTTATGTATATATTGAAATTAATTAAGTTTTGGTGTTTGTTTTATTCATCATGACATTGAGATTTAAAATTTCTACTTTATTTTTATTTTATTTTCCTTGACAGTAAATTCTTTTACATGTAAAATCGTAGGAAGGAGGAGTTATTGTCTTTGATCAAAATATGAGACATTGTATTCTTGAAACTTAGAAGTCAACAATGTCACAACACTATTCAATTGCTGAAAGTGTGTTGGGCTTCTAAGTTCTTTTCTGCTTGGATGGAGAATGTGAAATAATTTTTTGAAGTTTTAGATTATATGACTATATATATGTTCTGATTCTCTTTATTTCCTTATTCAATCTTGGCAAAGGAAACTTGAAGGCAATCCTAAGATTTCACAGTGAGATATTTGCAAGGGCATGAAGAATAGAAGTAAGCTACAATGTTGTCAAACTCATTGCTTTAAATACATGCGGCTGAATTCAGAATATATGACAACACTATCTCTTTTTTTTTTCAGGTTGATTTGAAGGATAAGTGGAGAAATTTGACACGTAGTCATAGGGGGAGGAATTACTTTGCATGTCTATACTTTACATATCTCAGGGCTTTAGGAAGTATTTCTGGTCCCTCATCTCTATTTTTTTTTATCTGAGCCGATATTTATTGTTATTACATTTATGATTTTCTTGTAAGATTCTAATTGTCTTTTTTGTTTTATTATTAGAATAATCTCAATGAATGATAATATTATTTTTTATTGATGATGTTATTATAGTCATAAATTTGTAGTTATTATCTGATTTGTTTGTTAAAGAGGTTATAATTTCATGTATACAATTTATTATTTTTTTTAAAAAAATATGCATTATAGCAGCGCTTATTTTATAAGCGCTGCTTTAGGTGACCTATTGCAGCGCTTAAACGATGCTATAGGTTATCTATAGCAGCGCTTAACAAGCGCTGCCTTAGGCCTAATAGCTTATAGCATCACTGGCTATTACAGCGCTTATAAGTGCTGCTATAGGGCCAAAATAAGTGCTGCTATAGACATTTTCTGTAGTAGTGCTAGCAACTAACTAATATGGTTCACTAGAATGTATGCCCACAATGGGAAATCTTGCTACCATAAGTAATTATCGCAGCTGTAGAGCTCAAACTTGAGGCCATTGATTATGCTAAAGCAATTTACAGCTAGTTGATCTAAACGCTTCGATCTTTGATGTGACCCTTGTCGTTAGTAAAATTTTTTTGAGTTTCTTTTTTATAATTTAAAATACTCTTGTTTAATTTATTCTACAAATACCCATATAAAAGAAAAATTAATGGAATTAATCATAGATATTCTTAGAATGCTGTTCATTTTAAATTAAAATGCTGAAAATCGACCGGGATATTGAATAGATCCGAGAGACCGAGATAATGATTTAAGGACAACTAGGCAAGAGAATGCTGTTCATTTTAAATTAAAATGCTGAAAATCGACCGGGATATTGAATAGTTCCGAGATAATGATTTAAGGGCAACTAGGCAAGAATTTCTTACAAATTATAGATCATTAGCCATTAGGTGATAAGTCAACGTTACTATGGCTGCCAAAGACAACTGGGCCCTCCACATTGCGTCTCTTTTCCCTAATTTTTGGATTGCACAGTCAAGGGAATCCATACTAATATGTCATTGAAATAGTTATTATATTGTTTCTTATGAGTCCTTCAATTTAATTTCTCTAAAGGAATATTTAAGGGTTAAAATTGTCAATATTAAATATCCATTCTGTTCCTACTTATAAGATCAAATTATTTGAATTGCATTATTCGATAAAATAGTTAAAAGTAATAAATATGTATAAAAATATACTTTTTCCAAATATGCATGTATTTATAAATTGGCAAATGAAAGAAAATAACAATAAAAAATGATGAAAAAGAGTGTATGGGGCTATGGGAAAATTAATTAGGGACAGCATTGATAAAAATGGATTTCATATTCAAACAGCCCATAAGAAGATCTTATAAAAGGGATACATCAATTAAAAAAAATAGGATCCTACAAATAAGAGCCAATGGAATATTTGGAATATTTACTTTTAATAATTCTGCACCATAAAATATTGTATTAATATAAATGCAGACCCAACTTCTCAGTATACTACTATCTCAAATAAACTCTCTTATATCTTGTCTTGCTAAAGGAGGTCATTAATCTCACTAGCTCCAAATCGTCATCAATACCTTATCCTCTGAGACCCAAACAAGCCCCCAAGTTGAAAACTTCAACACCCCAGGAAAAAAAAAAACAATTGCAAAATAAGAAATGTGCAAAATACTCCAAGCCTCAATAGCCTAATTTCAACTTTAACAGTGAAGATAATTTTGGTCAAGCCTATGGTTCCCCATCAAGCTCAAGTTGTTGATGCTACTCAATCGTTGCTATGCTAAAGACATCTTTACTTCAACAAGGACGTAATCTAAGCAGTATGATTTTGTTTTCCTCAATATATCATGTTTGCAATAATTTTCATGCAATCTCACATTCACACATGAGTTTTTATTCTAATTACTTGCTTATTTCCTAATTTCTCTTTGATCCTAATCTTCGGTTGAAAACTTATCATCATAGAGCGCGTTGGTATATGGAGCTATTCGAGAACTGTAACCTTTATAGTACAGGTGCCAAAGACTCTTCTGACTAAACAAACCTACACAATGTGACCTATCTTGAGACTGATGGCTCGGTGGTGGAGAGTGGTGCTAGTGGATATGGCGGTGTGATTAGGGATGGAAAGAAGAGATGGTTATGTGGCTTTATATGCATGTTCTAGTTCCTCCAGCAATTGCAGAAATTATAGGAATGTGGAACGTGCTTCATTGATGTAGGAATAGAGGACACATGGAAGTAGTCATCTTATCTAATTGTATAGAGGCTGTAAACATGTTGTTAAGGGATGCGTTGATGATAACCGTACCGTACCCCTTTAAGGACATCATTGATGAGGCTAGAAGGTTTATGTGTAGACATTGGAGAGTAGTTGTGAAATATAGGGATAGGGATGACTTCAAACTTGCTTATTTTCTTGCTAAGTCCTCCCATAGTTTAATTTGTTACAGAATTTTTGTATCCTTGAGCGTCCTTCACATTTGCCAGAGATGTCATGAATTAGATTATTTTTAATAGTTCTAATTTGTATCTAGGTTTTATTAAAAAAACTTATCATCAAAAAATTGTAATCCATATCTCTCGATCTACCACCACCATCTTCAATGCTTATGATTATTTTATGACTATGAATCTAGTACATGTCTTAGATATTATTTCGAGTTTTTGTACAAAATTCAGATATGTTATGACTTATGACCTTTTATGTTAATTATATAAAGTCCAATTTTAATGTCTTCAATTTTGTTTGAATTATAAATACTACTCCTCTTACTAGTTTTTAATTATGAATAATGAAAAATGTATGTCAGATTGGTGTAGCATTTGAGAAGCATATTCACACAAGCTGAAACAAAATTTCTCTCACATGTTTACCTCGTATTTCATAAATCACGTTGGAAAAGTAGTTTCTATTGTTAATCCAAATAGGCTTTGCCCAACACAACCAAATCTATACCAGTGAAGCACAATATAATTTTTGAAAGTCGATGGCATATGCTATAAATATACTTCCTAATCACATTATGTGAGAGGCGCCTTTGAATGAGAGACCTAATGATCAATTTGGATCTTTCCATACATCCTAGTGAATAATTGGTTCAAGGCAAGATTCTTTATGTCACCTCTTGCCCTACTGCAGAAAGGGGTTTTTAAGTCTGTTATTTAGGGGTTTTAATGTCACTTTTTTATGTGATATGAAAATTAGTGACTTAGAAAAAATGAATATTTTACGTCACACAAAATATGTGACGTGGAAAGTCAGATTTTCCACGTCACATGTTATGAAACAAGAGACGTAAATAAGTCGCTGAATTTTTTTTTGTTTAAATGACTGAGAAACCACGTCACATGTTTTATAACATGTGACATGGTTTCTCTACAAAAGAGAATTCACGTCACATGTTTACGTCACATGTTTATTCTAAACATGTGACGTGAATTCTCTTTTGTAGAGAAACCATGTCACATGTTATAAAACATGTGACGTGGTTTCTCCTGCCAGGAGAAACCATGTCACTTATTACTCTAGTATATGACATGAATTCTATTTTTTTTTTAAAAAAAATAATTTCTTTTTTGTTTCCCCCCATATTTTCATGCATTGCATTGCTGATGGAAACAGATTATTACAATGTTAATAGATGTAAACCATCAACCAGAGATATAACTAATTGAATCAAACTAAACATATATACATGTGACTTTTGCTACTAATACACAAACAAAAAATTCCATTTTTACACAACTTAGTATTTTGTACAATGCTCACTGATTTCTACTAACCAAATCTGAAAAAAAAATTAACTTTAAAATGTAGAGAAGTCAAGAATCAAATTGGGAAACAAGCAAGAATAATTTCAAGAACAACCTGAAAATCATCGGGTTCTTCTAATTGAAAAAGTAAATCACTTAATGTAACAAATCGGTCAGGAAAATGACATTGAAGAAACAGAGACGCATACTTGCCATTGAAGGTGTACACATTTCAGTAACTAAGAATGCTCGACAAAAGAGCTTAGAACTCCAAAATAAGAAGATAGAGAAAAATGTAAAGATACAAAAATGCAGTACATAGAAAGCAAAAACCCAAAAGGAGAGAGATGGGAGCTAAACCTAAAGAAGTAACAGAACAAAAGAAGAGGAGGAAGAAGACGAAGTGAGGGAGCTGAGGGTTTGGGAGGAAGAAGAGGAAGTGAGGGAGCTGATGTTTTGATCGAGTCAAAGAAGTTATTAGCTAAGAGAGAGAAATAGGGAGATGAGGGGGGAAAAAGGCGCCCTTTTTTTTTCAAAAAATTTAAGAAACAATGTCACATGTATGCTTAATATGTGACATAGAAAGAAACCATGTCACATATCAAAAAATATGTGACATTGTTTCTTCTTTCCACGTCACATATCAAAAACCTATGACATTGTTTCTTAGTTAAGAGAGGGAAAAAAGACGCCTTTTTTTTCAAAAAAAATTAATAAAAAATGTTTCTCAGAGAAACAACGTCACATGTTTCAAACATGTGACGTTGTTTCTTTCTCAAAGAAACACCGTCACATATTTCATACATGTGACGTTGTTTCTCTGAGAAACAATGTCACTTATTTGAAACATGTGACGTTGTTTCTCAGAGAAACAAACAATGTCACTTATTTCAGAAATAAAGGATGTTGTTTCTTTTCTGTTTCGAGCTTATTTACAAAATTGCCACCGCTTTTTTTTAATGTTAGTTTTCTATATAATAGACGTTGTTTGGGGACGTGAAATGTATATTTTGTAGTACTGTTGGTTTTCTTATGCTACCAAAATTTAAATTAACTCCGCAAGTGTACCAGCCGTAGAAATAGTAAATTGGTGAATTAAGATCAATTCCACAGAGACTCAAAACAACTAATAAGTAGACATTATATCTCTTATTTTTGTTTAAGTTGAGCGAAACAAGAATGAGTTCAAACGAGTGAAGGAAAATTAACTAATATCTAATAAAAACTACAAACTTTGAAATGAATTAAACTTAAGCATTAACAAACAACCTAGAGTTATTAATTCCTTATTTACTTCTTAGATTTTATTCCCACTAAATTAATTATACCTTAACTTAATAAGCTAATTTAGAGTCTTAATGTCAATAAATGCCTGTCGGTTCACTTATATCCTTACCTAGATTAATTATGCAATATCTCACATAAATTAACTAGTTACAATTTATATCAGTAACACTCTTATTTGATTGTGCAGAGCTTCTAGGTAAATATCTATCCTAGACACAAATTAGATTAAAAATCTAATTCCATATTATTTAATCTCATGGACTATTTAAAATTTCCTCAGTCAAATTCAATTCTAAATTTTCAAAACATGTTCAATGGTAACCAATCACTAAACAATAATAATTGAAAGCAAGATTAAATAAAATGAATTAAAATTAAGCATAACTAATAAGTGGGAAAAATTTTAAGTCACAAACAAGTTCATAGTATTCCAAACTGTAAAAGAAAATTAGCCACACATGGGTTTCATCTAAATCATCTCAACAAAATTAGATTTAATGCCCGAAATCCTAAAGAAATATGGAAATAAAAATCTACAAAATACTCTTCCTTGTACCACTTGTTCGCTGCCGAAGAAACTAAGAAGATGAAGAACCAGTGCAGCTATCTCCCTTCCAAAACTGCCTCCCTTGCTTGAATGTTGACGAGAAGAGAACAAAGTCCAAGATGAACCTCTACTCCGTCTCGTGCCGCGTGCGTGATGTGTATTGAAGATGAAGCTCCTCCGACACAGTGGCGGCCCACCTCCTATCTTTCTCAATAGATGATCATATATAAGAGGCCTCCCTCCTTTAATTCCATTTTTCCTTTTTCTTTTTAATTGCACGATGATTATGATTTGGTCTCCATTATTCACGTGATGCTCTTTGGGTGATGATTGATTCAATTTTGTGCTTGTGATGTAGCAGCTGCCACAAAAACAAAACAGGAAAGTAAAGCTAAGTCAAATAAAATAAATTGATACTTTTTTTTTTTTTACCTTTTTCAAATATTTTTATTATTTTTTAATCTAGATTTAACTTTATTAATGTTTCAATTAAAGATACCTATTTTAAAATAAAATCCCTTAATAATGTGTCAACTTGATATTTTATTAAATCCCAATAAAATCTCTTAATTTTTGAATTGATGACTTTCAAAATACAATAAAATGTTTCTAAAAATGTGTTAGACATGAGGATTCATCATTTTCATTCACTAGCTTTACTTTAAGACTTCTTTATTTCCCTTTGTCTTCTTTATTACTGTCTTCAATATTTTTGAATTATAAATAGGGAAAATTACAACTAGATCTCAAATAAGAGAATTAATCACGACTATGTCTCAAAAAATCATCAAATTACATTGAAATCCCTAGGGGCTTGGGTGATATTAAATGACTTCTTATTGATAACTCAATGAGTTGTAAATGCAGTTCAATGAGTCGTCAATGACAACTAAAGAGTTTTCAATTGTATTCAATATTGACAACTTAAAGAGTTGTCATTGAAAACTCAAGGAGCTATATGGACAACTCATTGAGTTATCACTAACAAGTCATTTAATATCACTCAGGTCCTTAAAGACTTCAATGTAATTTGATTATTTTTTTGGGATTTGATTGTGATTAATTCTCTTATTTGGGACCTAATTATAATTCTCCCTTATAAATACTACTGCTCTTGCTAGTTTTTTTTTAATTATGAATAATAAAACAGTATGTTAGAATGGAATGGCATTTGAGAAGTACATTCGTGCAAGCTGAAAAAAAATACTCCTATTACATATTTACCCGGTATTTTATAAATGGGACAATTGCATATAGGTCCCAAGCAAGAGAATTAATTTCAGACAGGTCCCAAGGAGTTGTTAATGACAACTATTAACAACTGCAATGGCCTTGGTTAACAAGTGAAGGAGTTGTTAATGGACCTGTCTGAAATTAATTCTCTTACTTGGGACCTATGTACAATTCTCCCTTTATAAATCACATTAAAAAAAGTAGCTTATACTATTAATCCAGACATGCTATCTCGAATCAACCTAATGATCAATTTGGACGGCCTAATGAATGATTTGCTCAAGAAAAGATTCTTTATGTCACCTCTAGGTTTCCATTCACTAGCCTTACTTTAAGGCTTCTTTATTTCCCTTTGTTTTTCTTTTCCTGTGCTTGGAATACCCATTTTAGGTGGGGTAGATGGTTGAGATGTCTTTTTCCTGTGACGTGGTGTAAGTCACCAATTCGATTAGGATTGAATTTATTATGAATGACCTTATTTTGGGTGATGATCTAAACCTCATGGTCCATAACAAGCAATTCCATCACATCTATTTTGAAGTTCCGCTGCTGTCCTGATTCCAAATAAGCTACTCCCTCCTATTTTAAATAAAAGATCAAAAGAACGTTTTTTTTTTAGAGATCTCCTATTTTAAATAAAAGATCAAAAGATTTTTTTTTTAGAGATTAATGAAGCCAAATAGGCCATTTAATTTTAACATATTTTGTAATTTGATTATACATTTGTTTAGAAATAAGGTAAAGTAGTTTTGAGAAAAAATATAAATATAAAAACTTGAAAATGATTATTTTGCATCACTAGTTTTTCAAAAAAAGTTATTTTGATCTTATATTTAGGATGGAGGGAGTAGTTGATAAGTTTGCTTTGATATTACAAACTTTCAATTCATTTTGTCTTTCAAATTTATAATTTTGAAATAACCTTGTTGATTGCACTTACTAAAGAAAATTCATCAAAGTGGATAGTTTCTAGTACAAATTATTAAATTAGATATTTTAGAAAAAACCAACACATATTTATTACAAATAACTAACTTAGCTAATTATTAAAATTTTGTAAATTAATTATCTAGTTACTACATTTAGGACTATAGGAGGACCATATATAGGGGGGTATTTCAAGAATTTTAATTAAAAAAGAGGAGAATCAGATTAATGGTTCCAATATAAAGTTAGTGTATATCAACAAACGATAATTCATATAATAAGTGAATGACTACAATTTAGAGCAGTAACATTGATGAGTAATGCACACATATATATTGGTGGTACAAATCATACCCTTTCTATTACATTACTTGAACCATTATATTCATAAAACTAAAGTGAAAAAGCAGGGCACATGCAAACAATCAGCTTTTGCCCAATTCTGCCAATTCATAAGGTTTTTATAGGGGAGGCACGTAGGAATACTTTTACAGAGCCTTGGTACTTATTGAGAGGAGCATCAAGCTCAAACCTCATTGGCAAATCTGGATTTGCCAAGAACCACTGACTATAGGTAATAAGATCACTGTATTGTTGCAATTGTTGCCATCAAAGCCTCCAGCAGCAATGAATGAGCCATTGAAGGCCTTTCTCTTTGGATCAAGGCTATGTGGGCTCTCATCTTTTTCCCCAGTGGGCTTCATTCTTGGTTCCATCACATGACAAAATCTCTTTGAATTAAAGTAGATCTAATTATGTTTGAAAGCCAAATGACCATTTTATCCACTTAGATTTAATTATCATGGTTATCTAACCCGGACTGGCCCGGCCGGGTCAGCCCGGAACCCGCCGACCCGGTCACAAGACCGGTCCGAGTTAATGCCTAACCCGGGGTGACCCGGCATAACCCGGGCTCAACCCAGGTAACCTGGTGGTTTACTGGGTTGACCCGGTCTCCTCTTTTTTTTCTTTTGTTTTTTTTAAAAATAAATTTTGTGGATATAAATTGTATGAAGCAATATTGGTCAAAGTTAATGATTATTTTGATGTTAATAACTATTAGTTTAATGACTAAATGACTGAAGACATGAATATTTTGTTATCATTTATCTATTTTGATATTTTACTAAGACGAATATTAAATGATTACTTTTTATGGTGTCATTTGATGGTTGATTGTTACTGTAATGTCGATATGTCAAAGAAATTGTAAAGAATTTTGAATAAATATATGATTATTTTGTTAGTGATCTAAGGTATTGAATTAATATATAAGGTAGAAATTATTTAATGTCAATATGATATGATGTCAATTTGTCAAACCAACTGTAAAGAATGTAGGATACTATAATAATTTTTTATAGTGATTCAAAGTGATGAAATGAAATTTATTGTTTAGAATTTTGGAATGTATGATGGAATTTTACGTATTTTTTATTCTTTATTTAGTACCGGGCTGGCCATCCGAGTCGACTACGGGCTAATCTACTAAACCTTGACCCACTGCCTCGACCGAGTCAGTGACCGATCCGGGTTTGATTACCTTGTTAATTATGCTTGAAAGCCAAATGACCATTTTACCCACTTAGATCTAATTATTTTAATCTTCTCTACTAATTAGATCTAAGTCCATATGGACTTCACTTTAATTTGAAGATTTTGTGGGACCCGAAATTAATTATCTTCTTTCCTTGGACATCTAATGAGTTTTCCCTAACTTCTCATTTTTATAATGACGTGCATATGGTTGATTGCTTAGGGTTTTTTCCCTGCAAAATTCGTTCGAATCGATCACAATGAGTGACATGCCATATCTTCCTCAGGAAATTGTAAGAGACATTCTGAAATGACTTATAGTAAAATCCCTAATCTGATTTCAATGTGTTTGTAAGGATTGGAATGAACTTATTAAAAGCCAATCTTTCTTGGCCAAACAACTGCAACAATCTAGTAATCAAAAGGAAAACTTGCATTGAAGTCTCAGGAAGAGAATTATTATCAAACAATTCCTAAGGAGTTGTTAATGACACTTTCTTTACTTATTAATAATGGATATTTCAGTTGTTATTGATAACTCCTTGAGACTTTTCTGATATTAACCCTCTTCCTTAGGGTCTGAAAGCAATTCTCTCAACCCTTATTTGGGAATGTAAAAGATATGATACTCGTTTGCCCTGGCGCTTGCATCTGCTTGATAGCAAGCTGCAAGTCCGTTGAATTCAGAAAGAAGACTTGGGGGATTCTGTTAATGGAAATCATAATATACTTTGTTCCTGCAACGGCCTGCTTTTTGTTGGGAAGAATGACAAACCTCATCCTTCGCTTTCATTGTGGAACCCTGCCACTACATCAGTCAGACATATTCCTTTAACTGATTGTTATGCATCTTATCATAGAAGCGTGACAGGATTTGGGTTCAGTCCAGTTGTCAATGATTACGTGATAGTAAGAACTTGTGCTTTGTTTAATTATCCGGTTAGTCGGGCGTATGTGTTTTCTTTAAGTAGAGGGTCATGGAAGAGAATGAGGGTTGGGGCCTTGAAAGGTGTGAGACTTTGTAATGAAACTGTCACAGCTAATGGGGCCATATTTTGGTGGGGTTTTAAGCTAGAGGGTGAAGATGAGCGTGAGGTCTTAATTTCATTTGATATAGCAAAGGAAGTGTTTACATTGATACGGAGGCCCTTTAGCTATCAATATCATGACGTTGGAAATCTTACGGTTTATCAGAACAAGCTTGCCATACTTTGTGGCATTTGGGAAGTTGGTGGTCCTTTAATTAATTTATGGGTGTTAGAAGAGGGTACATGTGCATCTAGGAAGACATGGAGCTGGACTAAAAGATATGCCATCATACCTCCTTCATGTACGTTAAATTCAATGACTATTTGGGGGAATGAAATTGTGTGCAAATTTGCTTCTAAAGAGGATAGTGAAAGAAGAAGAAATGTTCTATATATGATGAATCTCACCTCTAATGAAGTAAAGAGGTTTGTTGTTCCCTATTGCGGCAGTGTGCCTGATATTTGCAATTAATTAGAAAGCTTGTATTAGTCGGCAACAACTATATTGAAGATTTTTTATCCTAAATTAAAGTTGTTACATTGCGTATTTACATTGTTGAAGTACTTTTGGTGAAATATGCCACTGGTTTATTATATTTTGAGATTGAGAGGCTAAAAAAGTAATTTACTCTTTTCTTTCCTCCTCTCTCTTTGCTTTATATCAAAACCTTTCTATTTGCAATTTTGTTTATTCACTTTCCACCATATTTATCATATGCAGCCATAAGTGACGAGATTATCAGGTTAATGTTTTAGGTTTTCTTTCTTGATGACGGTACTTGAAATATCAACAACTGTTTTGGGTTTGCAATTATGCATTCTTCAACATTGGCCTTGTGAATGCATTTTCCCTTTTGCTCTGGCTGAGTTCAAGTTTTCCCCTCTGTCATGGCTTTTTGACATTCTAAACTTCTACATTATTAGATTGAATCTTCCATTAGAAGTTGACTTATTTAAGATGTCACAATGTGCTTTGAAGTTTTGTTTAGTCAAATAAACAAAGAAAATTTGAGTTTTTTACCATTTTATTTCATTTGTTGTTGAGGGGGCAAAAAATTGATTCATCATGAGTTATTATTTCATCCATTTTTGTCTAACATGAGATATTTATTTAAGAATCTGAACTTTTTAGTAGAACTAGACATATATCCCTATGCGTTGCACAGGTCTTCTCACTTACATGATGTGTTTTTGTTTTATTTTTAATTATGTAATTTCTCTTTGTTATTTTAATTTGTTACTAATAACCCCCGGTGGTTTTTTTTTTCATAATTTTAAACTGAAATGTGCTCAGTTTATATTTCTAACGTTGAGTGTTGATTTATCATTCAAGTGTTTTTGTTTTTTTAAGCTAAAATATATATTTAATCCCTTAACTCTGCAGTAAGTATCATTTTTAAAATCAGTTCTATTCTCCCTCACTGCTCCCTCTCGTATGTGTTACTGATAAAAAATGAACATTAACTGTCAGGTTACTTTTGATTTCAAATTAACCGGGGGGTTGCACTCTAAGTTTTCTAATCCCCCCATAAGTTTTTCTTGCATATCTGTTTCTTATTTATGATCCCAAAATGCAAGACGAAATCTGGCATGTCATTATACCTTTCTCTCCAAAGTTTATGGCATGGTCCATGTTGATCTCTTGGGAGAAAATAGCTACAGCATCTAAGAAAAAACAAGCAAGTGTTTGCATATTTTCTTTATGAATTATAATCATATAGAGAAACCCCAATAAGCGTGAAAAATTGGTGGTATCTATCTACATATCTAAACTACCCAAAGACTTATAATTTTTTATTAAGAGCTTGTTAAGATTCCAACTAAAATCTGTAGGGATGTGTTTGACTAATGTCTAATTTGCAAGAATGTACGGCAAATTAAGATCAATAAACGCTCCAGAAGTAATGTAAGACAATTTAATTCCTGTTACATTATACCTCTTCTTTTTTTTTTTTTTTAAAAAAAAATTATCTGTGCTATGAATTTTTAGAAATTATTTTATTCTTTTAAAGAATCTAATATACTATCATGTAGGCAGAAACTCCTGCAGAGAAGGAATGACGAAAGCTGCGTAAATTGTTCAAGCAAAAGCTGTCTTTTTAGTTTTAAGTTCCTTTGATGTATCTTTGATATGTTCAAGAAGCCTTTGCATTACTCTAATAAAACTTCATGGTTTTTATTCAGCAATGAAATTGCATATTTTATCAAATATATATATATATATATATATCTAGGCCTTTATCCATGTATTCTTTTTTTTTTTTTTGATAAAAGACAAAATGATATTAATAACCTTAAAAGTTTTACAACAACGAAAATGAAAACGAACTAAAACGTAACAAATTAAACCTATTTAGATAGGCTGAAGAAACAGTAACTACATTAAAAGTAGTAAAATCATAAAGCAAGGATTGAATGTCTTGAAGCACCACATTATGTTGTCTGAATGGATAATGGATTTGGAGATGAATGATTTCTCGAACACCAAATATTCAATGTTCCAATTATTGCAGTAGAGATGCATTCTGTGCTTTATGATCCATAGAATTAAAGCTTAAAGACACTTGTAATAGAACCATAAATCATCCGGATATTGTTTCTTCCAGATAAATTGATGATGAATTGAGCCATCTAAACATATGTGTGTGTAACAGCCTCTGAATTTTCTTTGGTCTCTCAATTTATGCATAATTATCTTCCAGTCCCAATAATAGAATTCATCAATGCTCGTGTATTCATATTTTAAAATTTACAAATCATGAGATAATCGATGGCAATAAAAATGATGTATAGCTGCCCTTAATTAGATTTTTTTTGAGTAAATTCAGGATATCCACCTAACCTATCGCACTTTCAAGTTAAAGATAAACGGTTGGCCATGAAATGCTCTCCATGTCAGGGTGGACCTCCAATTAATCATGAGCAATCATCACTGTCACCAACAATAAATAGGTAAATGAAAAAAAAATCAAACAATATCACCAATAATAAATATGTAAATATTCATTCTTGTTATAAAATAAAGAGAAAGGAGAAAGATGAAGAGACAGAAAAGAGAATAACAAGACAATAAAATATGAGAAGAAGACAAGAGAATATGAGAAGAAGATGGAGAGAAAGAAGATATCACTTTTCACTTATGATTCAATGGTACAAATGCCTTGTACATTACCTCTATTTATAGGTCCTAAGTCATTGAAGACTATGTATGATGTTACAAGAGAATAATGATGAAGTTTATGGCATTTACAAGCATTTCATTGAGAGGTTACAAAGTTAAGGACATTTAGGGAGAAAAGAATCATAGGAGGAATTTAAAGGAGGAATGTGTTATGGACATTCACTAACATATAATTTCATAACACTCCCCCTTGAATGTCCATATTATTGTGCCTCATTAAAACCTTACTAGGAAAAACCCTTTGGGACAAAAACCTAGTGAAAGAAAAAGATTGAAACTGCCTCGTTAAAAACCTTACCAGGAAAACCCAATGGGACAAAACCTAGGTTAAGGAAAAGAGTGCAGCATTATAATATCTCCCCCTGATGATAGCATCACTTTAATTATTTGAGTCTGCGCATTCCAATACTATACACTAATTTCTCAAATGTTCTTGTTGGAAGTGTCTTGGTAAACATATCTGCAAGATTGTCACATGAGCAAATTTGTTGAACATCTATATCACCACTCTTTACAAGATCATGAGTGAAAAAGAATTTTGGAGAAATATGTTTTGTTCTGTCTCTTTTGATATATCCTCCTTTCAGTTGAGCTATGCATGCTGTATTATCTTCATATAATACTGTCAGAATCTTTTGTGCAATAGTCATACCACACATCGATTCAATATGTTGAGTCATTGACTTTAACCACACACACTTTTGACTTGCCTCGTGAACTGCAATTATTTCTGCATGATTTGATGATGTAGCTGACAAAGTTTGTTTCGTTGAACGCCATGAAACAGCTGTACCTCCACAAGTAAACAAATATCCTATTTGTGATCTACCATTGTGTGGATCTAATAAAAATCCTGCATCTGCATAACCAACTAATTGTGATCCAGATTCATTAGAATAAAGTAATCCCATATCACTTGTCCCTTGAAGATATCTAAATATATGTTTGATTTCATTCCAATGCCTTTTTGTTGGACAATAACTAAATCTTGCCAATAAATTTACAGCAAATGCAATATCGGGACGTGTTGAATTAGCAAGATACATTAGTGCACCTATAGCACTAAGATATGGTACTTCTGGACCAAGAAGATTTTCCTTTTCCCCTTGAGGACAAAAGGGATTTTTTTCCTTATCAAGTGATCTTACGACCATTGGAGTAGTCAATGGATGAGCTTTATCCATATAAAATCGCTTTAATATTTTCTCAATATAAGTTGATTGATGAAGAAGGATTCCATTTGTGAGATGCTCAATTTGTAATCCAAGACAAAACTTTGTTCTCCCAAGATCCTTCATTTCAAATTCTCTTTTTAAACAATCAACTGCATTTAGAAGCTCTTCAGGAGTTCCAATTATATTTAAATCATCCACATATACAGCGATTATGACAAACTCTGATCCATTCCTTTTTATAAAAACACATGGGGAAATTGGATCATTTTTATAACCTTCTTTCAATAAATATTCGCTAAGACGGTTATACCACATTCTTCCAGATTGTTTCAATCCATATAATGATTTATGCAAGCGGATTGCATAATTTTCTCGAGAATTTTTATATGCTTCGGGCAACTTAAATCCTTCAGGGATTTTCATGTAAATTTCAGTGTCTAAAGAGCCATATAAATAGGCCGTGACAACATCCATTAGACGCATGTCAAGTTTATTGCTTACTGTCAGGCTAATTAAATATCTTAAAGTGATTGCATCGACCACAGGAGAATATGTCTCTTCATAATCAATGCCAGGCTTTTGTGAAAATCCTTGTGCTACAAGTCGTGCCTTATATCTAACAATCTCATTTTTCTCATTTCGTTTTCGCACAAATACCCATCTATATCCAATGGGTTGTACACCATTTGGTGTTTGGACGACAGGTCCAAAAACTTCTCGTTTTGAGAGTGAATTTAACTCTACTTGAATTGCTTCTTTCCACTTTGACCAATCACTTCTATGTCTACATTCTTCAACAGATCTAGGTTCAAGATCCTCACTTTGATTAATTATTTCAAGAGCAACATTGTATGAAAATGCGTTGTCGACAACTATATTTTCTCGGTTCCATCTTTTTCCCGTTGTGACATAATTTATCGAGATCTCTTCATAATTTTCAGGTACCTGAACCTCTTCCGGGGTCTTTTGATTAATTATGTCTTGGGTTCCACCTATAAGGTCGGCCTCTTCAACTTGACCATCTTGATTGTTTGCTCCCTTTTTCTTTCTAGGATTCTTATCTTTGGAACCGATTAGTTACCACGCTTCAGGCGAGGCTTAGTTTCATTTGCAACTTTTTGTTGTCCTTCAGGGACATCAATTCTAATTGGAGCATTTTCAGCTGGAATGTGAGATTTGGTAATTCTCTTGAAGTCAGTAAATGCATCTGGCAACTGATTAGCAATATTTTGCAAATGAATTATTTTTTGAACTTCAAGTTCACATTGCTGTGTACGAGGATCTAGATGAGATAGAGATAATGTTTTCCATGTGATCTCTTTTTCCGGCTGTTTATCATCTCCCCCTAATGTTGGAAAAATTAATTCATCAAAATGGCAATCATCAAAACGTGCTGTGAACAAATCTCCAGTTAATGGTTCTAAATACTTTATTATAGAAGGAGATTCATAACCAACATATATTCCCAACCTTCTTTGAGGTCCCATCTTTGTTCGTTGTGGTGGAGCAATAGGCACAAATACAACACATCCAAAAATTCTAAGATGGGAAATATTTGGCTCCTGACTAAAAGCCAATTGTAGTGGGGAGAATTTATGATAACTTGTTGGTCTGATGCGTATAATTGCTGCTGCATGTAATATTGCATCTCCCCAAGCTGATATGGGAAGTCTTGTTCTTAAAAGCATTGGTCTAGCTATCAATTGGAGGTGTTTAATAAATGATTCTGCCAGACCATTTTGAGTGTGGACATAAGCAACAGATTTTTCTATAGTTATTCCAGTTGCCATGCAATAATCATTAAAATTTTGAGATAAAAATTCACTAGCATTATCAAGATGAATTGTCTTAATTGCATGATCTGGAAACTGTGCTCTTAACCGAATTATCTGAGCAAGTAATCTAGCAAATGCTAAATTACGTGTTGATAACAAACACACATGTGACCATCTTGTAGATTCATCTATTAAAATCATAAAATATCTGAATGGTCCACATGGTGGATGAATAGGTCCACATATGTCCCCTTGAATACGTTCTAGAAATGTAAGGGATTCAACTCCAACTTTTGTCAAAGAAGGCCTTGTTATTAATTTACCTTGAGAGCAAGCAGCACAAGAAAGGTCTTTAAATTGAAGAATCTTCTGGTTCTTTAATGGATGTCCATGTGAATTTTCAATAATTCTTCACATCATAGTTAATCCGGGATGGCCTAACCGGTCATGCCAAACAATAAATGTATTTTTATCAGCAAGCTTCCGGCTTACTATGACATTTGTCTCAATTGTTTTAATACTTGTATAGTACAAACCAGAAGACAGTGTAGGTAATTTTTCTAGGACACATTTTCCCCCTTATTTAACATTTGTAATATGTAGATATTCAATATTTTTCTCACTGATAGTCTCAATGTGATATCCATTTTGACATATATCTTTAAAACTTAATAAATTTCTTTGAGACTTGGGGGAATATAGAGCATCATTGATGACAAATTTTGTCCCTTTGGGTAATATTATAATTGCTCTTCCGGAGCCTTCAATTATTCTTGTATTACCTACTATAGTACTGATCCTTGTCCTTCCTTTACTTATATGAGAAAAATATTTTCTATCTTTAAGTATGGTATGTGTTGTAGCACTGTCTATAAGACATATGTCTTCATCCTTGTGTCCAATGAAAGCATGCTGAACATCCATATTCTTCATGAAAGGGAAAAAAAATACAAAACAAAAGAAATTCATTAAAGCAAATTCGATACATCATAAGCATAGCAAGAAATAATGCTCTTATTACATGATGAAAATGAGGAAGTAAAAAGAGAAAATGGAAGTAAAACATAACTGAATTATGAAAATATAACTAAAATATTCTTATTATCTTTCCAATAAAGCTTGTCTAATCATGATTATCAAAGAAGTCAGCTACCTCCAAATGTGCCATCGCATCAAGGCCATTAATATCATCTAGCTCATTGGCATGGTCATTTTTATGTGCCTCAACATCATCATCTTGGAAAATCAAATTTGCTTCCACATTATTCGCATTCCTTTTCATGGAGGCTTGATAAAGTTTTGCTAGATGTTCAGGTGTACGACAGGTATGTGACCAGTGCCCCTTCATGCCACACCGAAAACATTGATTTTCAACAGCTTTTGAAGGACCACTCTTACCCTTTTTCTGCCATTTCTATATGTTTCTTTTTCTGATGGGCATTAGGATTAAAATTGTTACTTCTACCACTATGATTACGATAATTTTCGCGTCCCCTGCCACGACCACGTCCACGGCCACGTCCGCGGCCGCGGCCTCGACCATTATCATGGTAATTATTACGCACATTCACATTCACTTCAGGGAATGGAGCAGACCCAGTGGGACGAATCTTATGATTTTTCATCAACAGCTCATTATTTTGTTCGGCTACAAGAAGACATGAGATTAATTCTGAATATTTTTTAAAACCTCTCTCACGATATTGCTGCTGCAGGAGCACATTTGAAGCATGAAAGGTGGAAAAGGTTTTCTCTAATAAGTCCTCATCAGTTATTTTTTCACCACATAACTTCAACTGAGAACTTATCTTAAAAACTGCTGAATTATATTCACTTACTTACAGTTTTAAAATCTTGTAGCCTTAGGTGGATCCAATCATAACGGGCTTTTGATAAAATCACCGTTTTTTGATGATCATATTTTTCTTTCAAATTAGTCCACAATTCTAACGGATCTTTTACCGTTAGGTACGCAGCTTTTAGCCCTTCATGGAGATGGTGGCGAAGGAAAATCATGGCCTTGGCCTTATCTTGGCCACTCACTTCTTTGCTAGTCAAAATGGCATTTCCTAGACCATTAGCATTCAGGTGGATTTCAGCATCTAACACCCAAGATAGATAATTTTTTCCGGTAATGTCAAGAGTAGTAAATTCGAGTTTGGTAAGATTTGCCATGATACGAACTAAAACTTTCAGAGCAAACTCGTGCTGATAACGTGTTATAAAATAAAGAGAAAGGAAAAAGATGAAGAGATATAAAAGAGAATAACAAGACAATAATGTTAGAATAATGAGTTTTGATGATAACTAAACATAACTTAGGCATAAAGAAGGGTTATGATAAGAACAGAAATATCTTAGGGATAATCCGATAGAAAATCCTAAGTCCTGCCCAATCGATCAGGGATAGATTACAAGTCAAAGAACTTAAGCCTAATCGATTAGAGATGAATCAAGTTCAGATCACATAGCGCCCAATCGATTAGAGGCCCCTGTAATCGATGAGTGAAATTAGACCAATCGATTAGAGTCATCTAATCGATTAAGAGAAAGAACGCCCAATCGATTAGAGCCCTGTAATCGATTAAGAAAAAGATGCCCAATCGATTAGAGCTATGTAATCGATTAGGGAAGATTAAGTAATCTGAATATAATCTGTTTGTAATCGATTAGAGAAATATGTAATCTATGTGTAATCGATTAAACCTGCCTAATCGATCAGGCTTCCCCTGTAATCGATTAGGCACATGAATTTCTAATCTGATGTTCAGTTATGCAGGCTATAATCTATAGGTAATCGATATGTAATCGATTAGACATCAGACCCTGTGATCGATCAGAGGCATGTAATCTGAGTGGCGATGAGAAATATTCAAAATCAATGACAAGCCTATTTTTAGCTTTCCAAGTACAGAGTTGTTCAGATTTACTTAAGGAAGTTTACGTTAAGACACAATTTGATCAAAAGAGCCGTTGGAACTCACCTACTCTATCAGCGATAGAGGAAGAGAGATGAGCTAAAGCAAAATCAAGTACAATGGAGTAAATGCATAGCATATTACATCTTTCACACTTCACTAGATCACTTAACTCTCTTGATATGTTCAACGGCCATATTATCAACGGATATATTTCTAAGAGAAACTATAAATGCTTCTGAAGAGAAGTTAGTTGTAAGATTTGATTGCCACATTGATTATCTGTATCTACTGCATTCAATACTCTCAACGCTTACTGTTCTCATATTCTTAAGTGTGTAACACAATCTGTTCAATTGAGTGAACAATTATTCTGTATCCATTTTCAAAGTGAGATTTACTCTTAAGATAGTGGGATCTTAAGAGTAGGGTGTAAACTTACAAAGTGTAAGGGGGAGTGATCAGTAAAGAGAGGAGTTCTTGCTGTCACTTGTAAAGGCTATCAAGAGCCTGATTTAATCTTGAGGAATTAGTGGAACCCAACTGCAGGTTGGAGAACTGGACGTAGGCCAAGTTTGGGCTGAACCAGAATAAACTGTATTGTTTATCTTCAGGATTAGATTTTAAAAAGCACAATTCACCCCCCTCTTGTGCATTCCTGCCTGTTACATTTGGTATCAGAGCCTGGTATTCTCAGATTCCACTGATCCCACGATCAAGAGAAGTAAAGATCTATAATGGCAGGATATGACAACGTGCTCCCAGAAGGCAGTTCAATCAACAAACCCCCTGGATTCAATGGTGAACACTATACCCTTTGGAAGATGAAAATGAAAGTGTTCATCAAATCATTTGGGTATGATCTTTGGAGGATAGTTGAAGAAGGGAATCTTGTTCCTATAAAAACTGAAAATGGAGTTCAAGTGCCAAAGCTCCCTCAGGAACTGACGGATGATGACAAAGGAGACCTGGAACTCAACAGCAGAGCAGTCTTGATTCTTCAAAATGCCTTAAGCCAAAAAGAATACTTTAGAGTATGTCATTTGGAGACTGCCAAAGAAATGTGGGATGCCCTAGCAGTTGCTCATGAAGGAACCAGTGGTGTAAAGACTAGAAGAGTTGAGCAACTAATTACTGACTTTCACTTATTCAAAATGGAAGAAGGAGAACCAATTAGGGAGCTGGAAACCAAATTCACTCACTTGATCAATAATCTTACAGCTCTTGGAAAGAAGAATCTCAGAGGCAGAACAAGTCTCCAAAATCTTAAAGATTCTGACTCCTGAATGGCAGATGAAAGCTACTACAATCCAAGAAATGAGAGGAGAATCCATGAGCTCTATCACGTCACTATTTGGAAGTCTAGCTGAGTATGAAACAACTATTAAAGTGCAAAGAGAACTCTATGGAGATAAAAAGAAAAAGAATCTTGCACTAACAGTCTCTACAAAAGATGATGAGGATGAGGAAGATGAGGAGGAACTGGATGATGATGAGATGGCCTTTATGGTCAGAAAATTTAGAAAGTTCTTCAGAAATAGAGGAAGATACCAGAGAGGTGGCTCAAGCAACATCAGAAAGGACTCCCAGAAAAATGCTCATGTGTGCTATGAATGTAAGAAGCCTGGACACTTCAAAGTTGAATGTCCAAGTCTTCAAAGATTTAAAGAGAAAGAGAAAGAGAAGGAGAAGTTCCAAGGCAGAAAGAAAGCTTACGTTTCATCTATATGAGGAGACAGCTCGGATGAGGAGACTAGTGATGTTGAGGAAGCAGCCAACCTCTGCCTGGTGGCTCAAGAGGAATCATCTGATAGTGAGGTATATTCTACTAACCCATCTTTTCAAGAGCTCCAAGATGCTTATGATGATATACATATTGAATTTGAAAAGCTAGCAAAAGAAGTATCTATTCTGAGAAAGAAAAACAAAGAACTTGAAAAGAAAGCTGAAAAATTTGATTGTGAAAAATGTAAACAGATTTCAGAGAAGGTTTTTCAAGAAAATTCTGATTGCAAAAACTGTGAAATACTTCGAAAAGAAAATGGGAAAATTTCTGAAATTTTAAAGAAGTTCACCAAGAGCACAGAAACACTTGATATCATGCTAATGAATCAAAAGGCATATAGAGATAAAACTGGGATAGGGTATGATCCAACTCCCAAAAATTTGAAAGAAAACAGATCTGTGCCAAAAGAGAAATCATACATGAAATTTTTCAGAAAAGCTTCAGACTATTCATCACCTTTCTCTTTTTGCAATTACTGTAATAGAAAAGGACATTCTGAATCAACTTGTTATCCTAAGAAATATGGATTATCAAAATCAAACAAGTGGGTCCTTAAAGGGACACATCAGCCTAGAGTCCATTTGGATCAAAGGCAGCAAACTAATCCCAAAGGACCCAAGAAAATCTGGGTACCTAAAACTGTTTAGTATGTGCAGGTATGTCTCAAAGCATCCAACAACGCAAAGTGGTATATTGACAGTGGGTGCTCAAGACACATGACAGGATATAAAGAGAAACTGGACAACCTGATTTTGAAGGATGGTGCCAAAGTTAGTTTTGGCGGAAATCAGTCTGGTAAAATCACTGGAAAAGGAGACATTGGTCAAGTTAAAGATATCTATCTTGTGGAAGGTCTCTGTCACAACTTGCTGAGTGTCAGTCAAAGTACTGACAGAGGTAACTGGGTAATTTTTGACTCAAATGAATGTCTCATAGTAGATAAGAATGAACTAGCTATAGATAAATCAAATATAAATTATAGATTGAAAGCTAACAGGAATGGAAATCAGTATGTAGTAGATTTAAATTAGCATCTTTCTGAAAAGTGCTTTATAAGCAATTCTGATAACTGTTGGCTGTGGCATAAAAGATTAGCTCACGTTAATATGTCTCAATTAGAAAAACTAATCAAAAAGGATTTAGTTATTGGGATACCAAATATAAAAGTAAAATCTGATTTGGTGTGTGAAGCATGTCAAAAGGGTAAACAAACAAAGTCCTCTTTTAGACCTAAGAAGAAAGTTACCACTACTAGACCTCTGGAACTAATTCATATGGATTTGGTTGGTCCAACAAGAGTGAAGAGTCTTGGAGGAAGTCTGTACACTCTTGTGATTGTGGATGACTATTCTAGGTTCACTTGGACTATGTTTCTTTCCTCCAAACATGAAACTTTTGATGCTTTTTATGTGTTTGCTAAGAAAGTGCAGAATGAAAAAGACAAGAAAATCAGCTCAATCAAGATAGATCATGGAGGAGAATTTGAGAATCAAGACTTTCTAGATCTATGAAAAGAGAATGGCATCAATCACAATTTCTTAGCCCCAAGAACTCCTCAACAGAATGGAGTGGTTGAAAGGAAGAACAGAGTACTCACTAAGATGGCCAGAACAATGCTCAATGAAAAAGAAGTATCTCAAGTGTTCTGGGCAGATGCAATGAATACTGCATGTTACATTTCAAACAGAGCCTACATTCGAAAGGGAATGGACAAGACTCCATATGAGCTTTACAAAGGAAGAAAGCCAAATGTAAGCCATCTCAAGGTCTTTGGTTCCAAATGCTTCATTCACAACAATGGGAAAGTAAACCTAGGTAAATTCGACCCTAAGTCTGATTCTGGAATTTTCATTGGCTATTCTAGTAGAAGTAAGGCTTATAGAGTATTCAATAAAAGAACCTCTACTGTTGAAGAGTCAGTTCATGTAGTCTTTGATGAAACTGACTCTGAGCAGAATATTACAGCAGAAAATGAATCAGTTTTTCAAAAGAGGGTTAAAAACTCTACACAATTATTATCTCCACTAGATGAATCCCATGAGGAGGGACAAGAGGATGATCCTCATGATACACCAGCTGGACCCTCAGCATGGAAACATCACAGGGATCATCCACCTGAGCAAATCATTGGTGGGGTTAATGAAGGTGTTAAAACCAGAAATCAAATTCAAAATGAAATGCACTTCTCTGCATTTATTTCCGAAATTGAACCTACTTGCATTGAAGAAGCTCTAAAAGACTGTGATTGGATAGTTGCAATGCAAGAAGAGCTCAATCAGTTTGAAAGAAGTCAAGTTTGGGATTTAGTTCTTAGACCTTCAAATTATCCTATTATTGGAACTAAATGGGTTTTCAAAAACAAACTTGATGAATATGGATCTGTGGTCAGAAATAAGGCAAGACTTGTAGCTAAAGGATATAACCAAGAAGAAGGTATTGATTATGAGGAGACTTTTGCCCCAGTTGCAAGATTGGAAGCAATAAGACTTTTATTAGCCTTTGCATCTCTAAAAAATTTTAAACTTTACCAAATGGATGTAAAGAGTGCCTTTCTTAATGGTTATATCATGGAGGAGGTATATGTTGAACAACCTCTTGGTTTTGAAATCTCTACTAAACCAGATCATGTCTTTAAGCTTAAAAAGGCCTTATATGGACTCAAACAGGCACCAAGAGCCTGGTATGAAAGACTAAGTAATTTCCTATTAGAGAAAGGTTTTTCAAGAGGAAAAGTAGACACCACTCTATTTATTTTACATAAGAAGAAAAACATGCTTGTTGTACAAATTTATGTAGATGATATTATTTTTGGTGCTACTGATGAATCTCTCTGTGAGGAATTTTCTAAGACTATGCAGGGAGAATTCGAGATGTCCATGATGGGAGAACTCAACTTCTTTCTAGGTCTTCAGATTAAACAAAGAAAGGATGGAATCTTTATCTCCCAATCCAAGTATGTGAAGGAGATCTTGAAGAAATTTGGAATGGACCTGTCCAAGGAAGAAGATACCCCTATGAGCTCTACAGTGGTAATGGATGCTGATCTAGAAGGGAAGGACTTCAATAAATCAATATATAGAGGTTTAATTGGTTCTCTCCTATATCTAACTGCCAGCAGACCAGATATTCAATTTAGTGTGGGAGTATGTGCCATATATCAAGCTAATCCAAAAGAAACGCATCACACATGTGTTAAAAGAATCTTAAGATATCTAGTAGGAACTCAGGAGCTGGGGTTGTGGTATCCAAAGGGAACTCAGGAGTATCTCATTGCTTACTCAGACTCAGACCATGCTGGGTACAAAACTAACAGAAAGAGTACCAGTGGTCAATGTGAATATCTTGGAGGATCCTTAGTTTCATGGGCAAGCAAGAAGCAGACATGTGTCTCTCTATCATCAACTGAAGCTAAATATATAGCTGTTGCAAGCTGTTGTGCTCAAGTTCTATGGCTCAAGCATCAATTAAGGGATTTGGGAATGGAGTTTCCAGAAGTTCGAATTCTCTGTGACAACACAAGCATTATTAGTTTGGCCAAAAATCCTGTGCATTACACAAGAACAAAGCACATTGATGTAAGGCATCATTTCATCAGAGACCATGTGCAAAAGAAGGATGTCAAAGTGGAATTTATTTCAACACACTTGCAACTAGCTGATATCTTCACTAAGCCCTTAGCAACTGAACAATTCATGTTCATCAGAAGAGAATTGGGAATGGTAAATCCCAATGAGTTGTAAGTCTGTGTAGAATTCTTTAATTTTCTAAAATTTATTTGAATTATTTCATGTTTTGATGATCCAGTACTAACTTAGGCATCGGAGTGTCAAAATAAAATTTTGCAGCTTCTGCGTCCAATCGATCAGGCAACCCTAATCGATTACAGAGCATGCCCTGTAATCGATTGGGCATCGATTAGGCATCAATTAGAGAAGAAAAGAAGGATCGATTAGGGAAAAGGTATAATCGATCAGAACTATCTGATCGATCACAAGGAAGGAGTAATCGATTGGGCATCGATTACTCAGCGTGGACCTATCGATCACAGCAATCCCTAATCGATCAGACGGATCTCATCGATCAGAGACTACTCCCTGTAATCGATTACTCAGCACGCGTAATCGATTAGGCGTCAACGGTAACTTTTGTAACGTACACTTTCTCTGACAGTTACATGCTTTTCTGTGATTTCTCTCTCATATAAACTTGACATATGTAACTGAAGCATCATTTCGCACCATATTACATTCATTCTAAAGCATTCTCTCTTCATCTACTCTTAAACCCTAACGTTCGAATCATCAAACCCCTTAGTAACCATCATAACTGTTGCCATTATTCGAATCATCATCAGACATAACTCCTCCAAACCATTTACAACCTTTCGAATCATCAGACATATCCTTAAACTCTCTATATAAACCCTATCCATGGCACCCAAAATGAGCATACCAAAGAACTACAGAGCCCAGATTATCCCTGACACAGTTCCATTGCCAAAAGGTGATCCTGCTTTAACCTACAGACCCTCATCACCTCCCTCAAATCCTCCTCCCTCAACCTCTCATCCATCACCACAAATGGCCAAAACCCGTGGCTCTGCATTCAAACTCCAAACCAAAAGTCCTACTTCAGTCAGAGTCAGAGAACTCATTTCTGGGGATACAGAAGTTCCCATTGATTCATCATTTGCTCAGGGTCCTATTGAGGATGCCTCAGAAGATATTCAGAAGAGATTTCTGCAACCAAGGTGTGGGTTTGTTGATATAGACTATCTGGAGAAGAATGGCTTTCCTGTGTCTGAATGGTTGGAGCCCTACAAGCATTGGATAGGGATCAAGAACCACTACAATGAGAGGGTTATCAAGGCTTTCTATTCCAACATGAAGATTCATGTCACTGAGTCAGAAGGGAAAGTCACAGGAATTACCATATCTTCCAAGGTCAGAGGCAAGGCCTTCTCCTTCGACTGGAAGCTTTTTAACCAATGGCTTCATATGGAAGGGCCTAATATGGAAGAGTACAACTCTTGGTAGATAAGGGAGAAATTTTCAGATGAGGAACTCAAGCAGATCTATCAGCCAACAAGTTCTATTAAGGGAAATCTGACGCCTGCTCAACTGCCTCCTGCCTATAGGATCCTTCACTATGCCTATTCCAGATGTATGGTCAACAAGGCAGGAAACTTTTCCTTGATCCTTGATATTGATAATCCTATCCTGCCCATGCTGATCAACAAGATCCCCATCAATCCTGGCCAAGTTATATGTGAAGAATTTCTAAGGTTTCACAAGACCAAGATAGTAAAGACCACTCTTCCCTTTGCTCAGCTTGTTTCCTTCATTCTCTGCAACAATAAAATTTTCTGGCTTGAAGAGGAACAGAATAGGGAAACCCCAAAATTTGATCTGACCACTTTGAAAAAGATGGGGATGAATCCATTTGGTCAGATTCCTTCTCAGTCTAATCCTACCATTCATGTTGAAGAGGAACAACCTCAAGAAGGTCTTGAACCAGAAGACATACCTGACTAGGGCCATGTCCCAGATCCCATGGATCAGGAAGAAACAACACATGCTTCACCAGTGGGCCCTGCACCACAGACACATCCTCATTCTGCAGCACCTCTCCCAGATCAAGGGGTCTCTCTTCCTGCCAACATCATTGATGACCTGGTTGAAAGAGTCTCAGCCAGAATTGTGGAAGAAATGGCTCTAGAACATCAAGCCATGGAGGATCGATTGCTGAAAAGATTAGTGGCTGCTTTGAATGATTCTGTGGTGAAGTCTGTCAAGGAAAGCACCATGACCATTTTCAATGGGTATGATGCTGTGGTCAATATGCACAAGTTTTTGCACAACAGACTTGCTGGGCTGGAGGACATTCTAAGGCAATCTCATCAGGTCAATCTACCAGGCTCTCCACTATCACCATTTGCTGGACATGAGGCTCATCAGGTTTCCCCCATTCATTATTCACCCTCTCACTCTCATCCCTCTCCTCCAATTCCCCAAACACAAACCTCACCCAAACACACTTCTCCACCATCCAAACCCTCATCTCCCACCAAGCAACCTTCTTCCAGTTCCTCAGACAATCCAGACCCTCCAACCTCTCCTGACCACATCCTTACCCCTGCCTCTCATCCTGCTCCTCCTCACCAACCTACTCCACCACCACCTTCTCAACCCACATCTTCATCCCAACCTTTTCCTAAACCTGAACTTGCCAAAACATATATCAGAAAAGGGAAAGCTATCCTAGAAGCCTCCCCTCCCACTTTTGATGATGCCAAAAAGGGGGAGAAGATATTCAGTGTTCCAACCCCTGGAGAGAGCAGTCAGATTCAAGAAAAGGCTGTGGAAGCTGCCCCATCCTCTCAACCATTGCCTCTGAAATCCCTCAGATGCCCCAAATTCCTGAGGAAGCCACCATGAGCCAGACACTTGAGGAAATTCATGAGCTTGCAGAAGCCATCAAGCTAAGCATGGCTGAAGAAGAGGTTGTGGTAGAAGAAGCCTCAGATCCTGAAGTTGAGGCCACCATCAATATTCCCCCAAAAAATGATGAAAATGTTCTGGAGGAAGACTTGGAGATGGCTATGGTCCTGTATGAAAGGGAGCCCAAGCCTATTGCTGTTGACTTGTTGCCCCACTATCTTCATCAGGCAGATGTGCTGCATCAACAAGTGAAAGAATTAGGCCAGACTTTGGCTCAGAGTCAAAAAGAAAGGGAAGACAGAGATGAAGTAAAGGCTAAGTTGGCAGAATCAGAACAGAAACATCAAGTGCCTCATCCTACGTTTCCTAAGTGGGGTGTCCAGAAGCAAGTACAATTCAAGAAGTCTGATCAGAAGAAAGTAGTGGATCCCATTCAGACTACATCAGACTTTCTGAAATCTAATGAGGAAGGGAGGGGCAAGAAGTTTAATCTGTTGATAAAAAGAAAAGAATCAAGAAAGTTGCCCCTAAGCCAGCTGTCAAAGCAGTTCCAAGGAGGAGTACCAGGGCAACAAAAGGCATTGTAATTGAAGAGCCTAAGCCTGCCCAACAGCCAGCTACAAAGAGGAAAGCTGCTCCTAAGGGAAAAGGAAAATCTGTCAAGCCTCCTCCAAAGAAGAAGCAGAAGCAATTGAGTTATGGGGAAAGGATTCTAGCCCAATTAGTTCAGAAAGCTTCTCCTTCTCCGCCTAAGAAGAAGGTAGTCACCAAGAAGAAGAAAGCTCCTGCTAAGATAAAGGAGGTTGAAATAGAGTCTGAGTTTCTTAAAGATCCATCAACTGACTCTGGAGGAATTAGCAGTGAATCTGGGGACTATGATCTAGACACATCAAAATGGAAGGATGACACTGATTCTGACTGATCCAGAAATCCTCCACAACACCTTAGCTATTCTCATATGCATCATTTACACTTTGCATATTTACTTGCTTTCTAGTTTTTGTTGTTTTATTATCTGATCAATTATATTTCTCTTGTATTATTTGACTTATGGTTTATAATATGTTAATTATCAGTTCCCTATTTCTGTCTCTTTCGGACTGTTTATTTGTTTGCTAAATCCATTGTTTTGTCATCATCAAAAAGGGGGAGAATGTTAGAATAATGAGTTTTGATGATAACTAAACATAACTTAGGCATAAAGAAGGGCTATGATAAGAACAGAAATATCTTAGGGATAATCTGATAGAAAATCCTAAGTCCTACCCAATCGATCAGGGATAGATTACAAGTCAAAGAACTTAAGCCTAATCGATTAGAGATGAATCAAGTTCAGATCACATAGCGCCCAATCGATTAGAGGCCCCTGTAATCGATGAGTGAAATTAGACCAATCGATTAGAGTCATCTAATCGATTAAGAGAAAGAACGCCCAATCGATTAGAGCCCTGTAATCGATTAAGAAAAAGACGCCCAATCGATTAGGGAAGATTAAGTAATCTGAATATAATCTGTTTGTAATCGATTAGAGAAATATGTAATCTATGTGTAATCGATTAAACCTGCCTAATCGATCAGGCTTCCCCTGTAATCGATTAGGCACATGAATTTCTAATCTGATGTTCAGTTATGCAGGCTATAATCTATAGGTAATCGATATGTAATCGATTAGACATCAGACCCTGTGATCGATCAGAGGCATGTAATCTGAGTGGCGATGAGAAATATTCAAAATCAATGACAAGCCTATTTTTAGCTTTCCAAGTACAGACTTGTTCAGACCTACTTAAGGAAGTTTACGTTAAGACACAATTTCATCAAAAGAGCCGTTGGAACTCACCTACTCTGTCAGCGATAGAGGAAGAGAGATGAGCTAAAGCAAAATCAAGTACAATGGAGTAAATGCATAGCAGATTACATCTTTCATACTTCACCAGATCTCTCTCTCTCGCTTGTTTGTTATTGAGAGTATCAGTAAGGATAATTTTAGGAAAATGTGAGAAAAAATATAAAGAAGTTTTATATTAAGGAATAAGTTTACCTCCCCAAGTAGATTCTATATTTAGGAATGGAGGGAGTATTATTTTAATGAGTTTGGTTAAAAAATTATTTCTATGATTCTATAGGTAAATAAAAATTTAAAAACATTCCTTAATTGTTGTTGGAATTACATATTCCATCCTAATCAAATAATGTTATCATAAAATTAGTTCTTGTACTCAGAAAAAATAACACTCAATTCACATATCCATCTTTACTTTTAAAAAAGGGAAACTATATATATCCATATCTACAATCACAAACGTTTTAAAAAAACATTTTCTTTGGACAATGATGTATATTTTGTTGTCAATATATACATCAAATAAAAAAAGCTCTATCATACAATCAATGACTTCAAATCATAGGTAAATATCCAAGTTCCACATTAGTAACATTTCGGTATGGATGCATTAAAAATACAAATTAACACATACAAAAAATACATAATGACGAACACAAAGAACCATGCACAAAATCAATAATCTGTGCAACATATGGGATATTCGTATAGTTATCTTATACTTCTAGCAGCTTGAATCAGTTGAATGTAATTATCGTTACTTATTATAAGACAAACATTGGATGATTTGACTTTAAATGGATAAAAAGGTGGGAAAGTTTGGTTAGCTTTATTCTTAGATATTCTAAAAGGCAAAAATGAATGTATATAAACATGAAATAGTCATTTCTAAATTCTAATAAGAACCTGTAACAAAGGATTTGCATGATCTCTAAGCTTAATGGTAGTCACATAACAAGCCTGCTTTCCTATGACTATGATTATTACATATCAATCACTTTTATAATGAGGTTATTCTCTTTGTGATTTTTATGTTTACAAAATTCATACTGAAATTGTTTGAAAATCACCAAATGAAGATGTATTTTTGAATATGTCTGCTTTATCATATATTGTAAACAATAATTAGAGACTTAAGATGTATTTCAAGGCTTAACCCCTTGAAAAATTGATAAAATTGAACATATAATGTAAATTTAGAGTCCAAAATTTAAGGCACGGTTACAACTTATAAGTATAATTTTTGAAAAAATGTTATTACCCAAGATATACTTTGTAATTTAACTGAAACTAGATCTTTAATTAAGAATAGAAGGTAATATCATATAATGAGATTTATATTTGGTGTAAGCTTTACTTACAAGTTGCATCTAATAAAGGGATCAACATGCAAGAAGAGCAACACCTTTGCTTTATATTTAAGTGGAATAGAAACTTAGAACTTTGCCATATATATATATTCCCATTCTTATACCAAATATGTCTAATGCTAAAAGAATGTTACAATTCTAAAAACATACTAAAATATGAAAAGAACATCTATCATGTTATCCACAAACAATGATTATAAACATTAGTGAATAACTTTTATCCATTCATCATATTAAGAAATTCATTGCGTATTGGTAATTACAAACAATACTAACTCTATGACTTCCCAGGCAAAATCTGGTACTCAATGCTTTTCTTCCTTTTTGTTTTCATACGGAAAATCATCACAGTTAACATTGAAAATGTGCTGCTCAAAAAAGAAAACACTTACAAGTCAAAAACAACCTTTAACATGCAAAAGGCTTACGAGCTATCTTCAAGAAATGGGTAATCAGTATAACCAATAACAGGATCAGAAGTATAAAATGTCTCTCTATGATACTTATTGAGGGGAGCACCGAGCTCAAATCTCTTTGGCAAATCTGGATTCGACAAGAACCACCGACCATAAGCTACAATATCGGCTTGATTCTCTGCTACCGCATTGTTGCCATCATCTAGATCATAGCCCCCAGCAACCATGAAAGTGCCGTTGAATGCCTTTCTCATTGGTGCTAGACTGTGAGAGCACTCAAATTTTTCCCCAACAGTCTTCATTCTTGGTTCCACCATGTGACAGTACAAAATATTATATTTATTCAAGGCATTCACCATGTACAAGCCAAGATCTTCAGGGTTGGAATCCCCAGATTCATTATAATTCGCAAAAGGTGATAATCTGATTCCGACTCGCTCTGCCCCTATCTCGTCGGCAACAGCTTTAACAACTTTCAAAGGAAACCGGCATCGATTCTCCAGCGATCCACCATATTCATCTACTCGATCATTGACTTGATCTTTCATAAATTGGTCAATAAGGTAACCATGGGCACCGTGAATCTCAACCCCATCAAAACCTACAATTGCGAATTGCATTCCCATAAGTGCATCACATCATATGAAAATAATCGAAATGACACCATTAATACTACTACTACTTAGGACCCTCTACATGTAATAGAGTGGGACAAAATTATGGTTCAATTGGTTTGATCTATTACAACATTATACAGTTAGCGAAGGTACCAGCTTCCATAGCATTCCTTGCAGCAAGTCTGAAATCATTAATGACTTGAGGAATCTCATCAGTTGTCAACCTCCTTGGTGGGGTATACTTTGTGGTGTAGGCATCGCTATGAATTTCTGGAGGCAATCCCTTGTCTGTACTTGATATTGGGGCTTGCCCATTTGGTTGAAAACCTGTTCAAGACAAAGTAGAATGGGAATACATTACACATATGCATCGGATTTATTTGGTTCCAAAGAACTTAGGAAAAGGTAAGAAGTCCAAATACTATTAAAAGAGGAAAAAATTGATTTTAGAGAATAAATTTTGGAGAATAACTTTTGAAAAATAGGGAAAAAGCCTTTTAGAAAACTAGGTTTATACCCCAAACTATGGTATTGAGGGTTACCAAAACTATAGTTTTAAGGCTAAAAATTAGTCCCTCCTTTTCTAAATAAAAGGGTCTATTTACGTACTTTGTTAATCCCTCTGGTCCTAAATAAAAGGGTCTATTTACCTACTTTGATTAGACTAAAGATGTTAATTAACTTAGTTAAAATCACATGATATTTTCATAACACTATAACCATCTACCTTTATTCCCAACCTCCATCTCTTGTTTATTATTAAGAAGCATCAATAGGGATAATTTGGGGAAAAGTTGAGAAAAATTACAAAAAAGTCTTATATTTAAGACCAAATTCACCTCCCCAAATAGGTCCTATATTTAGGATCCGAAGAAGTATTTTAAAAAAAAATGAAAATGTTTGCCTACTCTAATATTTAAACTATGGTTCAGGCCCAAACCATGATTTCAAAAGTGAATCAAACACACACACTCTAAAGATGTTGAATAATAGACATGTATATATTCAATTTCACGATAAAACATGTCAAATTTAATTACTTTAGTCCTATTTATAAAGTAGAGAGAGAATATGTTTCTATCTTCTGTGTAAGTCAGATCATTAAATTTTTTATATAATCGTACAATTTTGCCATTCTTTTATTATTGTGTAGATTCTTTTCTCATGGAGTATCATTATAGTATATATTAAATAGAGGTAAAATTGAAAAGTTGTTAAATAAAAATACGTTAGATTTAGAACCCATGGATCATTCATAATGTTGGTGTAAACATCCGTTGCTTTCATAAAGGAAGTAGTGATTTAATAAGGTAAAGAGAAAGTGGAGAGAAAATGAGGAGGAGGGGGCAGTAGAAGGTATATGATATGGAATCATAATCATAATAATTAAGAAAAGTTAGTTGGGTTAGTTGAAAAATGTTTTAGTCTATTTGAAGTAAAGCATTGAATAGAATGTAGTCCCTCCAATTCTTAATATAAGTCTAAGCTGACTCATTTGATGAGATTAACAAAACAAAATAAATTATTGTAAAGTATTTATATTTAAAATTTTCAAATCTTACAACAATATAATATAAACCATTTCCAAAGAATGCATTGCTCTGATTGACCTAAAGCATGGTTTTAGGCCATTCAAAGAGATAATAAACTGAAACAAGTTAAATCTCTTTAGTTAACTCGAAAAGATCCCCCCCAGTTAAGATGGATATTATTCTCAGACCAGAAGATAAAAAACTTGTTTAGAAAATACCTGAATTTGAAACCCTTCCAGTGTGCCAAATCTGACATAAAAATATACCACCTTCGGCATGAACAGCACCACAATGGGCTTCCATGCTTCTATTTGCTCTTTTGTCCATATGCCTGGTACATTGACATACCTGTACATTGAACAAGACAGTAACATTAAAATATATAAAATAGAAACAATCAGCTTGGGGCATCCTAACAAATGGGATAGAAACTAACATGATGACATAGGGCTTGTTTGGATTACTGTTGGCAAAAATGACTTGTATTCCAACTAGCTTTCGAAAACTGAAGTTCGAGTAAAATTTAATGTAATGTGATTTATGTTTGAACATGTTTGTATAAAAATGTAAGTTTGAAAAACTTATTTAAAAGATATATTGAAAAATCAGTTCCATAATGTTCAATGGGAATAAAACTATGACAAAAAACCAAAAGCAAGAAAAGGTTGTTTTAACATTAGCCTGGCTATTAACCCAGACGCTCCTTTTATTAGAGGTTATATCAAACATCATAAACTGCGTCCAGTTTGGCATCACACAAGGTGATCACAAACAAGACTACATGATTTAGGAATTACCCTATTGCAGTGGGAGAAATGCAAGTAGCTTCAGATATCAATAAACCCCCTTTGGTAGTTCGCTGAGTGTAATATAAGATAGCATGATGCTGAGGAATATTTCCATAAGATCTCTGTCTAGTCAATGGGGCCAAAACAACTCTGCATAGCAAAAAATGAACCCATTTTGAATAAACAAATCACAAAGTAGTCAAGCTGATGCTTAAATAAATCAGAATAATAAATACTACATGGCTCGCATCAAATTTTCCCCTGTTCTAATGCACCATTCGTAGATGCAAGGGACCCAAGAAATTAAATTAAAATAATAATAATAATAATAATAATAATAATAATAATAATAATAATAATAATAATAATAATAATAATAATAATAATAATAATAAAGACAACTAAGTCAACAAACAATATTATAATCAAAATAACTATCCTATAAGTTTGTTTGTTTTTTCCAAAATTTGTGATTTCCAAGTATGAATAACTATACTCAACTGGGACTTTTAACAAACACCTTGTCCTTATGAATTACACAGCAGAAGAAAAACCCACAAGTGTATCAAAGAGAGAGTATAAAATACCTATGGGATAAATTGAAATTTCCCAACTTGTAAGGCATAAGAAGAGGAAGAACAGAAGCCTTGGAAGCCATTTTTGATGAAGAAAAGAACAGAGTTTCATATAAATAGAAGTGAAAAGATGAAAGCGAAGAGGGACTTCCATCAGTTGCGGATTGAGGGGGATAATGATGGTGACGTGAGGGACTGCGTTCACAGCAGAAGAAGAAGATTTGTACTAACCCCCAAAATTTTTAAAAGAGATAATCACAGGATGTTTAGAATCTTGGGTGTTATTTTAATACTAAAAATCCTTATAAAAAATTATGGAAATTTTAGGAAAATTACTTTGAAACTCAAAAGAATTTAAAGTGGAAGAAAATTTTTAGTTTGGTATGAGGATTAAATTTTATGAAACTTGGTGTATAGTTGAACCCCTTGCCTCTAGGCTGTCTGGTCAACAGGTTCCAGTAAACCTTTTCTCTATACCCACTCTATGTGTTCTGCACATCTTGAACTGACAACCTTCTCCTGTTTGTGCTATCTTGCATGCTTGAATGAATTTATATAAATATACAATAACAAAATACTTTATAAAAAAAATTAAATTTTTCTAATAAAATCAGTAACAATATAAATATAATTATTTTCCTTACCCAGAACCTCTACGTCGAATCCTGTAGATCTACTAGATGATCGTTTAGGGCACCCCGCATCCATATTTTCTTCAAAGTTGAGAAAATCCTTTATCTCACTGATGGGAGGCATGTTGGGTATGTCGTTTGGAATGTTCTCATTCATGAATGCACAGAGTTCTTCTTTAGTTGGCCTTTCCCCCTCATCCTCTAGACGGCATCGCTCAATCTCCTCAATCACTTGCCTCCGGTGCCATTCCTCTTCATTAAGTTCCTTCTAACTTATTGACCTCTTGTCTTTCCTGTGTTGATTGTTGTCATGATTTGAGAGAGGGATATGACTGAAAAAATAGATATTTGATTGAGAAAGATAGAGAAAGTCAGAGAGATCACAGAAAGCAGGGTATAAAGGACAAAAAAATAAGCACCTATGCGTTTATCGTACGTCAGAGGACACATGTTGTTTTCTTTAATAATAAAGTTTGTGCCTTTATAGAAGGCGTGATCCTTTTAACACGAAAGATTAGTGGCGGTTTGCCTTAACTACCACTAATTAATGGCGGTAAACCGCCACTAAAATGCATTCCCTACGGATGTGTCATTAATGCACACTTTGAATTAGGGGTGGTTATGAGGAAAAATGCCACTAACTTTCCCAACCACTACTAAAGCTAAGACCCTTCATTTTCCAACAGTTTTCTTAACAAAACCTCTACTAAAGGCACACCACTAAATTTCACACCACATCAGCAGTGGTTCGACCACACATATTGCCATTAACTTCCGCCACTAATAATGCTCTTGGTCAAAATGCCAAAGTTTGTGGTGGTTTATGATAGAAACCACCACTAATGTACATTTACTGGTGGTTTCTTCAAACCACTAGTAATTTAACCGTAAAAAAATCCCGCCTTTTTGTAATTTTTTCTACTTCATCATGTCCTTATTGTAGTAATTATTTGGAGAATTAATCTTATTCCCTAACATATAACTTATTTCTAATTTTTATTAAGTTTTACCCAAATTATTCTTATTATGGCTTCTTCAACAATACTCAAAATAGAGAAGGAGGGAGGGAATCAAGGAAGATCATTTAGGTGTTTTGAAAAAAAAAACATATCAAATTAGGTAAATATATGTCATGCATTTTGGACAGAAGAGAGTGACAACAGAGTAATTTGGAATTATTATTAGTAATTTAATAAAATTAAATCTTGAAAGGAATTTATGTAAATCAAATTATAATGCAATTTAAGTTCCAAAAACCAATTTTGACATTTGACAACAGAGTCGTAAGGCAATGACAAATTAGGATGCTTAAAATGTCTACATTGAATAGATGTAAAGTTACATATAATAATGTAATCTAGGGTTAAGGGTAAAAAATACATGTGATTTTGTCAAAAGTACATCAAACACCAATTGTTTTGTTTAGACCAAAAGTGACCATGAGCTTCTAAAATAGGGACAAAAGTCACAATTTTCGTTAAAGCTATGAACGTTGATTGAGTTCTATATGTTTGACTAAAACTTGTGAAGTGGCAGTTGACGTGGAAGTGTTTGGTCAATGTGAGTCCCGTAATAATTGATTTTAATTTTTTTAAATTTTTAATAAAAAATTATCTCTAGATCCCTCTTCTTCTTCCTCATCCTTTTCTCCTTCTCTCCTTCTCCTCCTCCTCTTCCACAACAATCACCACCATCCTCCCAAATCTCTAGCACCTCATTAATAGCTCTATAATCAAAATGGTGACCTATTGACATGGAGCGAATTTTGGGATTTTGTGTTTTGAATTATGCTGGACACTGTGGCGACAAACACGGATCGGCAAAGGAGAGACTCGTAATAGTCATCTCCAAGTATTCCTCCCATCACTGATTTCTACAATTAGAGGCATTTTCAGGAGTAATATTCAAGATCGAGAGCCAGATATGACTTCCGAAGCTTATTTGCAGCATGAATTGCAAAATTGTATGCGATTTTCTTCTTTTCTTTCACATTTCATGCGATCTATTATGGAATTTCATTTTTATCAGTTTCTTAGGGTTGTCATCACTTCATATTCGAATCTTTTAGATTTCCTTTTAGTTTCATTTGGAAGCTTGTGTCTTGTTGAGATTTCTAGAGTATCTTTTGGACGAAAATTAGTGTCTTTTAGGTTTTATTTCATTCTAAAGATTAGGCTAAAAATAAAGTTTTCTGAACTAACAAAATTAGCTCTGTTGATGAGGTTACAGAGATCTGATAGGATGGTGATAATGGTTTTGGAAAAGGAGGAAGAAGAGGAGAGAAGGAGAAAAGAATGAGGAAAAAGAGGGATTTGGAGATAATTTTTTTATGAAAAACTTAAAATAGACCAAACACTTCTAATTCAGCAACCACTTCACCAGTTTTAGTAGAGCGTATAAGACTCACCGTCAACATTCATAGCTGATTTGTCCGTCATCGTGTCGCTCTTGGGTCAAATATAAAGATATTTATAAATCGGAATGCAAAAGTATAGCAATAGTGGTGGAATCCGAGTCGTTCTCAAGGAGCTAATGTATAACTAAACTACCTAGTGAAGTAAATGCCTAAATGCAAGATGAAATGGGTAAATACATGTTGTAGTTGGTTTTCAATGGTTGAATGCAATTAAAATGGGTATTTTTGGGGTTTTAATTAAAGAGGGGAATGAAAGCGGTTTTCAATAAAATGATGAAGGTGCTCATGAAGATTGATTTTCAATGAATATCCTAACTCAATTAAGATATTTGGGAAGCCTAAGGCACTAAGTCACTAAAATACCAAACCCCATTAACCAATGGGTCCTATGCCTACTTAATGGAATCCCATATAATTAAACATTTTGAAACCCTTTAATACTTTGAGTTTTCTCTAAGTTTCCTAGAATATCAAACCTCATCAATTGGCAAGTCTAATATCTAATCTCATGAATTCATTTAATTAGGCATTATTAAGTACCTTAGAGTATGATTAATGGCAAATATTGCATTAGGTTCAAGTACAGTCCATCTCATTCAAACTACCTACTATAACCATGCATAAATAGAGAGAAATAAATGGAATCATAAAGAACATACATATAACCATATATTGATGAGTTGAATTCATCATTACAAGCCAAAATCACAACAAACTCAAATCAAAACATACAATCCAATTCTCAAATGCATAAATGAAGAACCTAAATCTAGGAATTCATAAATACAAAGAAAACGGAAAAGAAACAAGACTCCCCTATGAAGACCATGAGTTCATGCCATCTCCAACCATCTCCAAGAGCTATGAGAGTCTAGCTACTCATGGAAGGGGGTCCAGCAACTTCAAGCTCCAATACACATGTAACCATGGTTGAAGGATGGAGGGATTTGGGTAAAATTGAAGATATGGTGGTAGAGTTTATAGAGAATGCTGTAAGAGATGCAATTGGGATGAATAAAATGAGGGGATTGAGGTATTAGGTCGAAATATAAGTGAGGAAGTCGGATCTAGATCATTTTGAATCGGGTTGTATCATTGGATACCCTAAAAACCCGAAAAAATTAGTAAAATCGTGCATCTATCAGTGCGTTCTTACTGCAATGAGAACTATAGTTCGTTACAACAAGAAGCACAAAGGCTTGGGCCTAACTCTCTGTTTGTCTTGCTACAATGAGAACGTTTGCTTGCTGCAACCAGCTTAACAGAATTTTGGGGCTGAATTTTGTGCTTTCAACTGCTTCCTTCTTCGCAACTCGTTCCTCGATTCGATCAATTTCTTCATGCAAACTTCTTCTTCTTCTTTTGGTACTTGGGCGACCCTACAAATAAAATTGCAATAAACAAGGATGAAAAAGCCCTAGAAATCTATTAATACAAACTAATCTCCAACTATGGCTAATTAACCTTATTTTCATGCTAATTCCACTTAAAAGCCTATGATGTTTAATAACCTCATATGGACCAAAATTGCATCTTAAATATGTTAAAAACCTCAATTTAAACACGTAAAACACCACAAATAAGAGATTTGTCAACTCCCCCACACTTAAACCTCTGTACTCCCGGACAAAGACAAGTTTAAAAGCTTTAAGCACAATAGTAAATAAGGCATAAATGAGAATTTCAAAATTCTAGATGAACATGAGTTAATGCAAATTGACAACCCCCCAACTAACAAGTAATGGGGGAATAGAATGATGTTAAAAGGCTGACCATGAGTATAATCAATGCAATGTGGATGAGCAAAGGAGAATGTCACTCAATGATAAGTGTTTCGCTCTTCTCACCATATTAGGGTCAATTTTCTACTCTCAAGATCTACTTTGAAAGCTCACTCTACCATGAGCTTGGAGGAATTCTAAGATCTTCACTTAAACACAAGAAATGCAATGCATCAAAAGGGCTTTTTGGGTTGTAGTGATGGAATAGGCCATATGGTATGACGGAAAGAAAGAAAGATGATGTTATGGATCCTTGAATGCCTAACTTAATTCAAAGCATCAATTGCAACTTGTTAGAAACCATGCATGCCTTATTTTGCACTTTTTGCAATTTTTCAAAATTTTCTCATTTTCTACTTCTTTTTCTCAATTTTTCTTCTTTTTGTATTTTTGTTTTTCTCTATACATGGCATGCTTATATACAACAAAGTGGTGGCATTTTTCATATAACTCAAGCAATGATGCAACATATCACATATTGGCATGTTAATTCAAAACATTAAGTGAATGGCTCAAATGGGGTAGCAATGAAAAAATTGTTTATGGTTTGTGTTTGGGATGTAGGGGTATGAAATGAATGCCTTTATCATGCTTATTACACTAAATACAACAAGTCTTGACCAAGAATGCAAACAAGTTCTAGAGAATGGCAACCAAATAGATGTCACACAAGAATAAGCATATAAGCTCAAATAAACCTCACAACATGGCTAATTCTCCAAAACTCATAAACAAAGATCAACTACAACCAAGATTAACCATAAAAGCATCAATTCCAATCGAGAAAGTGCAAATCAAGAAGATCAATTAATAGCATCAACAACATATCAAAAGCATGGAGTAATTCCCATAATTGCCAAAAACAATTTTTAAATTATCATGTCAAGTCCAAGGATCAGCTAAAGTAAAAAGTGAGGAAAAGTTCAAAATTTTTCAAAAGTTTTCAACTTTTGAAGCTAGAAACATAACCAAGATGCAATTATTTTAACCTACTTCACACTACAAGGCACACCCCTCCCCCACACTTGAATCTTGCATTGTCCCCAATGCAAAAAAATAATAATAAATAAATAAATAAATAAATAAGCTAGTCAAGAGCTCATGCAATAGGGATTTTATTCTCTTAAACCACAATCTACATCCTGAAACTACTTTTTCTATTGAAGTTGCCCTTCTCCCCCACAATTATCCTACAATTACTCATGCATCATTAACATATCACAAGCAATCACAAATCATGGTAAGTAAGACAAGGAAAGGAAAGAAGCAACTTGGAGTTCATGAAGGCTCATGGCTCTCCTTAAAGAGTTGAAGGCGCCCTTTCTTTGCTTGGAAGTAGTTGCCTTAGGCATCCTTCAAGATGACTTTCTCATGGTGACAAAATGAGTGAATCTCGAACAATCCAACCAAATTTGCTCTTGTTTTGGCATTTGGTGTTGTATGTCAAATGGAAGCCTAGGACCTTGTCAACAACTTGGAAATGCTTCACTTTTCTTCCTTTAAGGAAGGGATCCTCATAGACATCATCAAAGACGCGGAGGTGGGCCAAAAGAGCTTGTGGTGTAGTGGTTGGTAGAGACTTGTGCTTCTTCTTGAAACAAAGCTTAGGAGGAATCGATTCCTTAAACTTCTCACAAATATCTACTTTTTCCATGTCCATCGCAGTAAAAAAATTGTCTTCATAGAGTTTCTCAATTGGAGATTGAGATTGAATAGAGTTGATAATACAAGGCACCTTCATCAGTCCTTGCTTCATATAGGGCACGCAGCTCTCTAAAGAAGTAGGCAAGTTCCTTCTTAGAAGTCTTTCAGCTCTACTACCACCTGCACAACTATTAACAACAACATTTTTCTCTGACATAGTGGGGTTAATAGCAAACTTCTCAAGAATATAATCAGTCAATAAAGAGTTGCATGGTGTGTAAAGAGTGTAACCCAACTTAGAAGAGTTAGGACATCTCACGTCATCACAATGTAGAGAGAGACAAGAAGTGTGAGTGGGTGAAGTATGCATATCATCATGCTCATCAAGAAGCAAACCATCAATACAATTCACATCACACATGGAACAATCCCCATTAGGTTGCTTCATTTGATCATATATATTGAATTGCACACATCTATCCCTAAAAGACATAGTGATAGAACCATTAGACATGCTAATATCGGTATTTGAAGTCCTAAGAAAGGGTCCACCCAAAATCAAAGTTCCATCCCCTTGGGTATTTGGCATATCAAGCAAATAAAAGTTAACGGGGAAGACTAAATCATTCAATTTTACCAAAATGTCCTCTAAGATGCCATCAGGATGCCTAACAGTCTTATCAACAAGTTGTACGATCATGGGGTAGGTTGCAAAGTTTTCATCCCCAGGGCCCTATACAAAGACCTAGGCAGGACATTAATTGCGGCTCCTAGGTCAAGCAATGCATTTAGAATGGTAGTTCTACCTATGGTGCATGGAATGATGAAAGAACTAGATCCTGACAATTAATAGGAAGCTGTGGTTTTAAAAAAAGCAGACATACTAAAGGGTAATTGGACTTTCTTGTTAGGTTAGAAACTCCTCTTACATGTACATTCACTTCAATCTTACTAAACATGTTGTGGATAAGTTTGAGAGAAAAATAATGAATTTCTCATATTGAAATGTGGATGTACAAATGCCTACTTATAGGCTAGAGAAGGAGACAATACAATAATGTCTAATAAATGCTAATCAAGGCTAATAATTCCTAATAATGACTATACAATCAAATAGAATTATTTACAATTAATATATGATATTCCCACACTCCCCCTCAAGTTGGATCATAGATGTTGATCATGTCCAACTTGCTTATACAACTCTCAAAGGCAGGCTTAAGTAGCGCTTTTGTCAACACATCCGCAGCTTGAAGGTTTGTTGGTAGATAGGTCAGACATATGATGCCTTCTTCAACTTTTTCTCTGATGAAATGTCGATCTATCTCCACGTGTTTAGATCTTTCATGCTGAATAGGATTCAAGGCCATGCTTATAGCGGCCTTGTTGTCACAATAGAGTTTTAATGGCAACTCTACCTGGACATATATCTCATTTATGACTCGTTTCAGCCATAACTCCTCCATTATACCTTGAGCTAATGCCCTTAATTCAGCTTCAGCACTAGTCTTAGACACAACTCTTTGTTTCTGACTCTTCCAAGTAACTAGATTACCCCATACAAAGGAGCAATCACCAGAGGTCGATCTCCGGTCAGGGTGTGTTCCTCCCTAATCTGCATCTGTGTAAACTTCAATCGTTCTTCGCTCCTGTTTCCGGAAGAATAACCCTCTCCCAGGAGTGCCTTTCAGATACCTCAGAATTCTGTAGGCTGTATCCATATGCTTTTTCTTTGGCTCACTCATATATTGACTAGCCATACTTACTGCAAAAGCTATATCAGTTTTTGTATGGGAAAGGTAAATTAACTTCCCAACAAGTATCTGATATCTTTCTTTGTCAACCGCTTCTTCTTCCTCATCAACTACTTCCACTTCTTCTTCATCCCCACTCTCATCCTCAGGACTGTTCTCTTCTTCCTCCCCCTCCTTTATAGGCTTCTTTTTTCTCTTCTTAGGAGGTATGATGGGAGTTGGTTCAGGACTACACCCCAACATGCCTGTCTCTTTAAGGAGATCAAGTATATACTTCCTCTGAGATACATAGATGCATCTTTTTGATCTTGCAACCTCCATTCCAAGGAAGTATTTCAAATCCCCTAGATCCTTGACTTCAAATTCTCTCCTCAGTGCTATCTTTATCCTTGACATCTCATCAATATGGTCTCCCGTAAGGATGATATCATCAACATACACAATGAGGATACATCTTTTTCCCCCTTCTGTTTTGACAAACATTGTATGATCAAATAGTCCTTGTTTGTAACCTTTAGACTTTAGGACCTTTGAGAACCTGTCAAACCATGCTCTAGGAGATTGTTTCAAGCTATAAAGATATTTCTTTAGCTTGCATACTTTGTCACTTCTTCCCCTTTCAAATCCAGGAGGCAGAGTCATATAGACTTCTTCTTTAAGCTCTCCATTTAGAAAAGCATTCTTGATGTCCAGCTGATGAAGTGGCCAATCTAGGTTGGCTACCATAGACAATAGGACCCGGATGGTGTTTAGTTTCGCCACTGGTGCAAATGTTTCTTTATAGTCTAGACCATATGTCTGAGTGAATCCTCTTGCTACAAGTCGAGCTTTTAACTTGTCAAGAGAACCATCAGCCATATATTTAGGGGTGAATACCCACTTGCAGCTAACAAGCTTCTTGCCTCTTGGTTTTTCAACAACATCCCACGTTCCATTCTTCTCTAAAGCGTTCATCTCCTCCATAACTGCATATCTCCATTCTGGTATCTCTAATGCCTCATAGATGTTATTGGGAATGCAAACTTTATCTAGACTGGTGACAAAGGCCTGGTAATTGGAGGAAAGAGCCTTATAAGAAATATACTTTTTAAATTGGATGCAGAGTACACGATCAAAGTTGTTTCCTGTGAGCAATAGGCAAATCAAGGTCATTATGTTCATTAACCTGTTCAGGAATATGAGATACCTTTGGATCAATCCCTTTAGAAGCCACCATCGGTTCTGCCTCCTTTGGTTCTCCAGGAGCTATCACTGGTTCTGGTTGCTTGGATGCTTCAGATGTAAGGTTCCCTCCTTCCTTAACCTTATGCCTTTGTAAGTACACCAACATATCTTTATCTAGTTGTTTTTCTACATCTCCCCCTGCATTTAAATTTTCTTTTGTGATTGGCATAAGAGACGGTTGGTTTAGGGGTGAAGATGGTTCTGTTTGTGGTGGCTCTGGCTGTGGCAGAAGAGGTGGTTCTGTTTGGGGTGGCTCTGGTTGAGGTGGTGGTACTGGTGGTGCTGGTGTGGTCCATGGTTCAAGTAAAACATATTCTAGACTAGATAAAGGCGCCAAAGTCTGAGATTCACTCATTCTCTCCCCCTAAATTGAAGGCTTTGGATAGAAAGGAGTTGCTTCATGGAAGGTAACATCAAAGCTGACAAAGAGGTGTTTAGAGACAAGATCAAAACATTTGTACCCCTTTTGAGTATTAGAGTACCCGAGGAATATACACTTCACTGCACGGGGATCAAGCTTGTTATTTGGATAGGTATGAACAAAAACAGAACACCCAAACACACGAAAGGGGAGGTTATTTTCAAGGTGAGTAATAGGGAAGACACTTTGTAACCTTTTAACAGGAGTTTCAAAGGATATGACCCTATTTGGCATTCGGTTGATGAGGTGGACTACAGTTAAAACGGCATCTCCCCAATAGAACTTTGGTACATTACAAGTAAGCATAAGGGCCCTAGTGACTTCCAAAATGTGTCCATTTTTCCTCTCAGCAATCCCATTTTATTGAGGGGTGTGGGCACACGAGCTTCTATGGATAATACCATACTTTTGGAGGAATTCACTCAAGGTGCGGTTAAAATACTCAGTACCATTATCAGAGTGTAAAACTTTGATGCTTGTATTGTATTGATTTTTAATCATGGTGAAGAACTGTATGAAAGCAGATGGTGCCTCAGACTTGTCTTTTAAGAGGTAAACCCAACAAACACGGGTATGGTCATCTATGAATGTAATGAACCCTCTTGATTTGGTACGGTTTGGGTTTCGTGAAGGTCCCCATAAATCACTGTGAATGGTAGTGAAAGGCTCGGTGGGTATATATGGAGCTCTAGGATATGATGATCGGTGGTGTTTAGCCAATTCACAGACTTCACACTTCATATTCAGGTTAGTGTTGGAACAAAGATCTGGAAACATACGGGATATATATTGGAAATTGGGATGACCCATTCTCTTATGCCATAACATAGTATCTTCATTTTTAGAGATAGATGTAGAAGTACATACCCCTGTAATATGTTGGTGACTTACGCCTACATCGTCAAGAAAGTAGAGTCCCTCACATTCTTTAGCACGACCAATTATCATCCCCGATGATAGATCCTGAAACACACAGTGAGCAGACAGAAAATTAGCAGAACAATTAGATTGCTTCATCAATTGACTAACGGATAATAAGTTGCACGCTAATTTTGGCACATGAAAGATAGATTCTAGAGTGATACGCTCTGAAATCCGAATACTTCCTTTAGCAGCAACAGAAGCAAGTGAACCATCTGTAATTTTAACTTTCATGTTGCCTGCACACGGAGTGTAAGTGGTGAACAATTGGTGACTATCAGTCATGTGGTTAGAGGCTCCAAAATCCACAATCCACACATCCGTGAGGTCTTTAGAGCTTGAAGAAAGTTACCCTGTTTTGCTAGAAATACTGAGGATACAGTCTCCACAGCAACGTGAGTTTCAGTTGATGAGTGAGTTCTTGCTACCAACCTTAAGACATATGTGGTAACATTGAGTAAAAGGCCTGAGAGTATCATGTTCATCATTTCTGAAACATCAACTGGGAAAAAACCTCCAACATATAGAGAGATCAGGCAACACAACATCTGATCAGTAACATTAGACCTCAAAAAATGTGCACCCAGACCGAGTACACTAGAGATCATTGTGAAAAAGAGCGATTTGAGAATCCGTACGGACTGTACGGATGAGTGAACAGTGCCTTCGTACGGACTGTACGGACGGAGACAGACAGCGTCATCGTACGGACTGGGGAACAACGTTTTTGTACGGACAGAACAGTACGTCGTAATGATGAACAGTGTCTCACGACAGGAAACCCTCAACCGGGAAAAATAAGCACAAAACCTAAAAGCTCTGATACCATGTGGACAAGTTTAAGAGAAAAATAATGTATTTCTCATATTGAAATGTGGATGTACAAATGCCTACTTATAGGCTAGAGAAGGAGACAATACAATAATGTCTAATAAATGCTAATCAAGGCTAATAATTCCTAATAATGACTATACAATCAAATAGAATTATTTACAATTAATATATGATATTCCCACACATGTCAAGTATATCATTATCTTGTTTTTGCTCTACAATTCTTTGACTAGTTAAGTACGAATGAGGAAAAGATAGGTTAGAAATGTTTACCTTCTTACCTATACTTGGAGAGCATGGTTGCTGAATCACTCTTGGCCTCTCCTTGCTTCTTTGTTTCACCCAAAAGCTTTTTCTCTTTACCGCTCTCACACTTTGGTGGATTATTGCTTTTGGCTTGAAATTCAAGGCTCTCATCATAGACCATCTCAATGTCGTCATCGTCATCATCCTCTTTTTCTTCAACTCCCAACTTTTTGCCACTTCGCAAGCTTATGGCATTGAGTTCTTTGGGGTTGATCACGGTGTTAGAGGGAATCGCCCCACTTGTCCTTGCTTAGTGATCATTGGGGCTATCCGAGAGTTGTATCACAAATGATTGAAGGTTGGTAGCCTTTGCTTCCCAATGCTTCATCTTGCTCTAAAGAGATGTAAACCTCGCTTCAGTGCGAGCACTTGTTGAGTTTAAGTCTTCATACATCATTTGAATGCTTTTGAGGATTTGATCACTCATGTTATCCCCATTTGACCTTGAGGAACTATGGCCTTGGGATTGTTGTCATCATTTCTCCAATTGAAATTGGGATGAGATTTCCAATTATCATTGTAAGTATTGCTATGTGAATCCTATTTTTGAAGAGGTTTCCCTTAAACATAGCATTCACTTCCTTCGGCTCACTAGGGCATAAGCTTGTAATGTGCATTGATGAACCACAAATCCCACAACTAGGAACAACTAGAGCTTGGGAGGTAGATGAAGAGCATTACATAACACTCAAAACTCAAATTCCTCAACTCAGAAGTGATGAAGGCATGTTGGGAATTGAATTAGGAGCTCATGGAGTCAATTTTGGCTTCTAATAAGTCAATCATCTTTGATTGTTGAGGTGTGGTGCTCAAATCATAAACTCTTTTAACACTCATTCTATTGTATTGTTGAGTTTTTCTAGCCCTTATCTTGATCAAATTTTATGCATCTTAAGCAAGCAAATTATCCAAAGAACCACCAGCCGATGCATCCATAATGCCCTACTCATTGGGCAAGAGCCCCTTGTGGAAATACTTCATATGGGTCTTGTCCGGTGGAATAGATGTCATTTTTTAGATCTTCGGTCTTGATGTCAGCAATGTAATGCTCAAGGAAGGCTTTTCTCAAGTTAGCCAAAGAAGTAAGAGCATCAGCATCATGTTATGGCAACATCATGAACCAATCCTTGGCTTTCCCATTAAGTGTCAGGTAGAACACTTTCAACTACACATCGTCCAAATTTGCACCCATCGGCTTCATGCTACTACAAGCGAGGAAGACCTCACGTAAATTTTGGTATGGGTCTTCCCCCTCCAAGCCTACAAAATGAGGGAGAGAAACAATGAATGGACCTTGGATTTCAAAATCAGCAGCTAAATCAGATTATGCAACATGAAAAGGATCATATGTGGCTCCACTAGAAGTGACTTCCCTAATGCTTCTCCTCCTAGGAATGTCATGGTTTCCCTCACCCTCACCATTATTACCATTGTCGACATTGTGACCATTGGGTGGTGGTGGATTAGCATTGGGAATGTTATTGTTGGGTGGTTGGTGGGCCATTTGGGGGATATCTAGAGGGATCTTTACATAGAAGGCTTCTTTTGTATCTAAATGAAAGGAAATGCTAGACGTCCTAGAAGAACACTCCTCTACAATTAGACTAGAATGACCACCTTTATTAGCTCTCCTAAGTTAGGAAAGGGTTTGGTCGATCTCAAGGTTAATGGGTGGAAGGTTTGATCTTTTCCTCATCTCTCTAGTCATTAACAATGTAGCACAAATCAAGCACAAAAGTCAAGATTGAGTCACACAAGGTACAGACAGCAAGTGGACTATAAATAACAACCTTGACATGTAACACACCAACCAAAACACACATTATCAAGCAAAAACGACCTAGCAGCAACTAATTCACACAATTAAGAAGAAAAGGTGCAAGAACACTGGTAATACTTCACTATAAATGAGGTAAACCACAATAAGAACAAGCACACACAATATTTTTGGATTTTTGAATGTTTTAAATAGCAATGCAACCTAAACATAAGCTACAATCTAAGAATGAAAAATATGTCCGAAATGCAACCTAATGGCTCACTTTAACCCAAATCAATATTGTAGATGGACACTCAATTCACTAGGTAGTCAAATTAATCACTCCCCAGCAATGGCACCATTTGATTTTGTTAGAATCTTAAGTTTTGATAAGGACTGGACCCAAAGATAACATAAGTAAAATAAACAATTAGCATATGACTTAGTCTGGAATAAATCATGTTAAATGACTAAGTAAAAGAGTGTAGGTTACCTTAACATTGAACAAGTAAAATCTTATAGATAACAGATACACTATCGCTAAGCTAGAACCTATCGCTAACAAATGGAAGAGTTAGGATAACAATAGCTAATGAAGACTTAGCAATAATCTAAAGAAAAGTCAATATCTCTATCGCTAAGACCTTCACTATAGCTAATATAATGAGTTGAGCTAGCCTAAGCAAGCAAAGAACAATAGATCAATATCGCTAAGACCCCATAGATAACATGGATAACACAAAGGGAAAGAATGTTAGAACAGCTAGCAGTAATGAACTAAGTTAGCTAGCGATAACACAGTCAGCTAGCGATAACATGATTAGCTATCGATAACAGAATACTTGAAATAACTTAGACATTCAGATAGCTAATACATTGTCTGAGCAAATGAGCTAATAAGACGACTAGCGATAACATGATTAGCTATCGATAGAGAAATACTTGTTGAAATGACTTAGATAATCAGATAGCTAATGCATTGGGCTAATGAAATACACTAGCGATAATACCTACTGTGCTTCACATAAATACTTGTTTAGCTAACAGCTAAGTGTAGGACTTACACTAAGAAGCTAGGATAGCCAAGGATGCTAGCGCTACTGAAAAAGCTGCTATGCAAGTACAATGGTTGCAGGTGATCGTTATTCACAGCTTCTATCTCTCTTAGCTCATCCTCTGCAATATTAATTGAGGCAAGAGAAGAAAGTTGAAAAAGATGAAGAACAGCATTAATTGCCAAGCCTAAGAGCTCCCAACGACAAATTTCAAACGGCCTCTTGAAGCTGAAAGAAAAGGCAAGCTGAGAAGAGTTATAAATATCAAGACTTGAGCATTTAGGAAAGGACACTCACTGACTCACTTACATACACACAGAGACGAACCAGCATTCAATATTTTTCATCTACTCTCTGCTCACAAAAGCTCAAAGTATTTATTACTCTTAATGTGATTATTTGTACTTAAGTGTTTATCAAAATCTGTTCATTGAGTGAACTCATTAATTGAAATCCTATACTGTTTGAGGTTGTTCTAAAGCTTGGGGCATTAGGACAGGGTTTTGTCCTTACAAGTTGTAAGGGGGAGCGTTTAGAGGGAAGTCTAAAGCTCTGTTGTAAAGGTTGGCAGGTGAACCTGTTTCTGTAAAACCTGTGGTATAGTGGAACCCAACGAGGAGTTGGAGAACTGGAAGCATTGTGTTGGCCGAACCAGTATAAAAGATTGCCTTGTGTTATTAAGTTTTTATTTAATTTTTAAACGCACAATTCACCCCCCTCTTGTGCGTTTTTGCCATTCTCAGATTTCACCATTATCGTGTCGCCCTTAGGTCAAATGCAAAGATATTTATAAATTGGAATGCAAGGGTATAACAATATTGGTGCAATCCGAGTCATTCTCAAGGAGCTAATGTTTAACTAAACTACCTAGTGAACTAAATACCTAAATGCAAGATGAAATGGGTAAATACATGTTGTAGTTGGTTTTCAAAGGTTGAATGCAATTGAAATGGATATTTTTGGGTTTTAATTAAAGAGTGGAATGCAAGTAGTTGTCAATAAAATGATGAAGGTGCTCTTGAAGATTGATTTTCAATGACTATCCTATTCAATTAAGATATTTGGGAAGTCAAAAGCACTAAGTCACTAAAATACCAAACCCTATTAACCAATGGATCCAATGCCAAATTAATGGAATCCCATATAAATAAACATTGTTAAACCCTTTAGTACCTTGAGTTGTCACTAAGTTTCCTAGAATACCAAGCCTCACCAATAGGCAAGTCTCATATCTAATCTCATGAATCCATTTAATTAGGCATTATTAAGTACCTTAGAGTGTGATTAATGGCTAGTAATGCATTAGGTTCAAGTACAATCCATCTCATTCAAACTACCTACCATAACCATGCATAAATAGAGAATCAATGGAGTCATAAAGAACATACATATAACCATATATATATATATATATTGATGAGTTCAATTCCTCATTACAAGCCAAAATCACAACAAACTCAAATCAAAACATACAATCCAAGTCTCAAATGCAAAAATGAAAAACCTAGATCTAGGAATTCATAAATATAAAGAGAACAGAAAAGGAACAAGACTCCCCTATGAAGACCATGAGTTCATGCCATCTCCAACCATCTCCAAGAGCTATGAGAGTCTAGCTACCCATGGAAGGGGGCCCAGCAACTTCAAGCTCCAATACACGTGTAGCCATTGGTGGAAAGATGGAAGAATTTTGGGAAAATTTGAAGAAATGGTGGTAGGGTTTAGAGAAAATGGGGTAGGAGATGCAATTGGAATGGATAGAATGAGGGGATTGAGGTATTAGGTCAAAATATATGTGAGGAAGTTGGGGTCTAGGTCATTTTGGGTCAGGTTGTATCATTCGGTACCCTAAAAACCCGAAAAAAAATTAGTAAAATTGCGCATTTGTCATTTCGTTCTCACTGCAGTGAGAACTTTTGTTCGCTACAACAAGAAGCAGAGAGGCTCTAGACCAACTCTCTGTTTGTCTCACAACAGTGAGAACTTTTGCTTGCTGCAGCCAGCTTGACAGAAATTTGGGGCTGAATTTTGTGCTTTCCCCCGCTTCTTTCTTCGCAACTCGCTCCTTGATTCGACCAATTTCTTCATGAAAACTTCTTCCTCTTATGGTCCTTAGGCAATCCTACAAATAAAATTGTAATAAATAAGGATAAAAATCCCTAGAAATCTATTGATACAAACTAATCTCCAATTATGGCTAGTTAACTTCATTTTCATGCTAATTCCACTTAAAGGCCTATGATGTTCAATAACCTCATATGGACCAAAATTGCATCTTAAATATATTAAAGCCTCAATTTAAATACGGAAAAAACACTACAAATCAGAGATTTGTCAATAGCTTCAACGGAAACTGTGACTATTGTTCTTATTTTGGAATCTCATGATCACTTTTGGTCTAAAAAAATCACTTGGTTTTGGACGCATTCTTTACAAATTCACATATGTATTTTTTACACTTAACCTATAATTTATCTTCGTTATAAAAGTTTTTATAAGTATATTTTGTCATCATTCAACTAGAGAACATCATATTTATATTATAGAAACAATCGTAAGCATATTTTGTTAACATTTAATTGAAAAATCACTATTTAAATTTGAGTTGACATGTTCTATTAAATAAGACTAACTAAGTTAGGATTAAAGGATTCAAAATACATTGTACAAACTTAAGAAAGGTTCAGGTGCAAATTTTCCCCGGAAGTTTTTGTCCAGGAGCTATTCTGCCTTGAAAGTTTTTTGGGTCAAAATTGTCAAGCAAGTTTCAAAACATACCAATTTCAATGTTGACATTTTAACATTGAAGGGCAAAATTACTATGTGTTAGAATCTTAAGTTTTGATGAGGACTGGCCCCATAAATAACATAAGTAAATAGAGTGTAAGTTACCTTTGAATTAAACAAGTAAAATCTAATAGGTAACAGATCACTATCGCTAGAGCTAGAACTTATCTCAAAGTCAATATATCGCTAATGAAAGGCTCAACTATAGTAGATGGAAACTTAGCAGAACACTAAAATAAATATCTCTATCGCTAAGTGTATCTCTTTCGCTAATAGATAGAAAGGAATAGCAAATTAAGACTTAGAAATGAGAAGTTAATATCTATCACTAAAGTCTTTATCTATCGCTAAGAAATTTCCTATCGCTAGATTCTGTCTCTATCACTAAGGCCCTCAGATAACATGAATAAATACTTAAGGGGAAGAATGTTAGATCAGTTAACATAGTTAGCTAGCGATAACAGATTTAGCTATCAATAACAGGATACTTGAAATAACTTAGAATATTCAGCTAGCTCAGTATCCTTAAGCTAATGAGCAAACAAGTAACTAGCGATAATGGGATTAGCTATCGATAGAAGAATGCTTATTTAAGATGACATAGCTAGTACACTGAACATTGAACTAAAAGAATATGCTAGTGATAATGCTCATGTCTATCGATAGAGAATGCTTTGAATTTCCTTAGATATTGTCTCTATCTCCTTGAGCTAATGAAATGCACTATCGATAACATCCACTGCATGAATACTTGTTTTAGCTAACAGCTTAAGTACAGGATTCACACTGTCAAGATAGCAATAGCCAAGGGAGCTAGCGCTAATGAAAATGCTGACATGCAAGTACAGTGGTAGGTAACAGCAGGATAACGTTACTCACAATCTACATCTCTCTTATCTTATCCTCTGCAAAAATTAGTTGAAGCAAGAAAAGAAAGAAAAGTGTCAACGGCTAGTTCTCCAAGTCTCCAACGGATAGAAAAGTATAATACCATATATAAAGACTTGAAGACATAAGAAACAACGATGAACACACTACGCATATACATACAAATGACAAGATGATACGAGATGAAAAACAGAGGCTCTGCACAGAGTAACAGTTATATTCAAGTGAGCCCAGAAATGATGAATCGAGTGAATTAGAAGAGTAGAGCTAGAGCACACATTATCAGATTGATAAGCTCTAGAATTGTAGTTTCATCATAGATTCCTCTGTACTTAAGTGATTATTACAATCCGTTCATTAAGTGAACCTATTATCTGAAATCCTCTACTGTTTGAGGTTGTTCTAAAGCTTAGTGCTTTAAGAACAGGGTTGTAACCTTACGAGTTGTAAGGGGGAGTGTTTAGAGAGAATTCTAAAACTCTATTAAAAGGTTGGCAGGTGATCCCGTGGTGTAAAACCTGTGGTAAAGGCTTCACAATTGCCCGGCTAAACTTGTGGGTTGTAAAGGCTTCTCTTGTGCCCGGTTTAAACAAGAGGATAGTGGAAATCTCAGGTGGAGCCTGAAGTCTGGATGTAGGTCTGGGTTGACCTAACCAGGATAAACTCTGTTTGCATTATCTCTTCCCTTAACTCTCTTAGTTTCCAGCATATCAAACTTGTATACTCTTTAGTGCATTTCATGTTTTGAAATATTCTCAGTAATAAACCGAAAAGGATTTTAAAGATTGCCTTCATTGTGTTTTTAGAAAAGAGAAGATTTGAAAAGAGTTTAAAGTTTATTCTATCACCCAATTCACCCCCCTCTTGGGTGATAGCCAGCACTAACACTATGTTTTGAAACTTTTGGGTAATTTTGAACCTAAAAAAAATTTCATGACAATATTGCTTCTGAGTGAAAACTTCCGGGACAAATTTGCACCTTAACCTAGTTAAGAGTTTAAAATGGAATTTAATGTAAACTTAGAAGAATAAACATATTTTAGCCTTGAAAAAATGTTTATTAAAGGTGCTCCCTCCATTCCTTATTAGAAGAGGTAACATGGACAAATTTTTGGTCTAAAATATAGGGGAAACATGCAAAAGTCAAAGTAATAAATACATGTTTTCCATTTCTGCCCTTCTATATTATTAAATGCAAGGAGTGGAGAGAAAATATTATGATAAATGATTAAGTATAAAAAATGGAAAAATCTATCTATTAAATTTACCCATAATAAACGATTCTAATATATTTTATTGGTATGTGTAAAAATATTGATTACCTTTTATAATAAAGACTGGAGGGAGTATTAGTCAAACTCCTTATGATGTTAGAAACCTAAATGGTGTGTGCGTTGTAGAATGCAAGGAGAGGAGATTTTGTGGCTGAGACTTTATGCTTATTTGGAGCTGCTTATCATAATTATATTCACACAAGTTAAAAGAAAAATCCATCTCACGTTCTTACTTCGTACATGATAAGACATAACTAAAACAACTGCTTTTGAAATCTCCAATTGTGATTTTAAGCATGTCCTTAATAATTCACTCTTTATGTCACATCTACACCTAATATATCTAATTAGAGAGTAATGATAATTGATTAAAAAGAACACAATTTATGTCACCTGTAGGTTTACATTCACTTCCTTTAATTAAAGGCTCTTCTCTTTCCCATTTGTGTAGGCCAAATGGTTGAATTTTCTCGTATGCCTTTCAGAGTGAAAAAAACCTTATCGTTTTGCTTTGAATCTTTTGTGAATGACCCTTTGATCTACGTACACCTCACGATGCATCATAGTGAATTATCTCAGCACTTATATTTTGAAGATCAACTTGCTACTTTAAGTCTTTTAGTAAGAAAAACAAAGGATAATTTGATCAAATCTTCGAAGGGAAAATCCCTTTTAAAGCTACTTGAAATGAAAATTTTCAAATTATCTTGGTAAATTTGACAAATCCTTAATTAATCTATGAACCCAATTTGGCATTTATGAATGTTATGTGTATGTTTACAATTTGCCCCTTGTTTTTGAATGCCACTTCTTTCTTCGCTTTAGTCAAAGCCACCCTTGCCGGTGACAAGCTGGCACCCTTGTTGGCAGTTGGAGCTTCAGTGACTATGGCTTGAGCTTAGGCAACGATAGCCAAAGCTCCGGGGAAATCGTTTTTTGTAAAAGCTTTGTTTTAAATAGCTAACGAGTACTTGTAGATTGCTAAATTGAACTAGTTAATTTATAAGGGTCTTTTTATTGAATAAAAAAAATTGAAGAGTACAAAGGACCCGTTTAGGTCAAACGTTTTATATCCATAAGGTCAAATTCATAAGTGAATTTATACATGCATATGTTAACAACTAATATAACAAGGTACATATAAAAAATTCACAAACCCTAATTTAATTGACATCATAATAGTTCAACCAAAAAATGACAAGTATTCATAAGTGAATTTACAACTTTACTTACGCATATTAACATCTAACAATAGCAAAATAATAAATGTGATAGGAAAACTTGATCTAACAGATATAAGCAATTTAACATTAGTTTTATTATATTGCAAAAATTTTGTTGTGAATAACCTAATCGATACTTATGAATTATTTAATTGAACTTGTTCATGTCTAAAATAATTTTTTTTTTGGCTAGATGTCTAAGATAATCTTGTTATTGAATACCAACGAAATTTAATTAAACTGTGCAACTTTGACTTGTGACTTATTACATTGAACTTACTCATTTTTAAGATTGTCTTGTAATTGAAAAACAATTAAGGTTTATTGAAGGTGACAACTTATTGCAAAGGTTTTATGGTAAATGGCTAATAGGGTACTAGGAACTACTAAATTCAACTTTATATTCAATAAAGCTTTTTTATTATTCAGTCATACAATAATAATTGAAATGAACAAGTTCAGTTTATCAATTCACAACCAAACTTCTACCATAAAGTTGCTGTCAGAGCTCTTGCTACTGTCTATCACAAGAACTTTGACAGTCTGCAAATGTGTCTTTAAAAGAGAAAGGGTTAAAGAGCAATTTTACTAATAAACTATTGTTCAGGTTGCAAATGACATAATTGACAATAAAAAGGGTCGTTATCACCAATGGACCTTTTAATCAAGGGCGGATTAGCCAATACCGTTTAATTTGAGCAAACGGCCGTTACTATTGTGACAAAAAAGGGTTAAAAAGCAATTTTACCAATAGACTATTGTCCAGGTTACAAAATGGCACAATTGACAATAAAAATGGTCGTTATCACCAATGGACCTTTTAACAAGGGGCGAATTGGCCAATACCGTTTAATTTATGGATGTTGACCGTTAATTTTTGGCTTACCTGGAGTGTTGACTTTTATTTGGAGATGTGGCGGATAACAAGTTGCCATGTGGCACATTTTAGATTGTGACATGGATTAATAATAGGAAAATACCAAAATACCCTCAAGTAATAAAAAAATCCCTCCCACCGAAAACAAACTGATCGAACATCCTGGCCAGTGTTCATCGAACATCCTCGGGTGTTCTTCATTCGTGGATATGGGGGGGGTTATGTTGAGGGTGAAGGTATGTGAGGGTAGGTGAGGGTGAGGGTGCCCGCCATTCGTTGTCTTCAGCCGTCCTCGGGTGTTATTTTGTCCATGGTTATGGCGAGGGCTCTGTCATCAAGGGTGAAGGTATGTAAGGGTGGGTGAGGGTGAGGGTGAGGGTGAAACTAGGTTGGCCATGTGAAATTCACCAAGCTGCTAGGTGGACATCATTGCGCCATGTGTCACACAACTAATGGCGGGTTACATAAATAAAACGATATTGGATAATCCGGCCCTGGTTAAAAGGTCCATTGGTGATATCGACCATTTTTATTGTTAATTGTGTCATCTACAACTTGGACAATGGTCTATTGGTAAAATTACTCTTTAACCCAGCAAAAAATTGTGGGCCCCACCTAAAATTTTGACGGAGGTTTGGTATTTTTAACGGCGTTGGCCAATCCGCCCTAGGTTAAAAGGTCCAATAGTGATACTGACCTTTCTTATTGTCAATTGTGATATCTGCAACCTGGATAACAGTTTATTGGCTATATTACTCTTTAACCCAAAAAGAAATATGCACACATAAATATATATACACACACAAAATATTTAATATTTAAAAATACAAAATGGAACCCACATGTTAATTAGAAATTTGTTAAATTTACCAACTTGATTTGGAATTCTCCCTTATTCTAATTGTATTGTGCTAAGAAGAATCCCAAGATATAAAATGAACGTTTGTCAACAAATGACAACTCATGTATGAGTAAGATTAATACTCTAACTTGCCTTGAATATTGAGGAAAGGGAGGAAAGGGTTTATGGCTGTGAAAATTGATTTGAAAAAGCTTATGATTTGGTGAAATTGTCATTTATAGAGAAGTGCTTAGTGGAGCTAGCCCTACCTCAAAATGTTATTGATGTCATAAGATAGTGTTTTAGTACCGCTAGCATGCGAGTTTTGTGGAATGGGGAGAAGGGGAGTTCTTTTTTGCCATCTAGAGGCCTACGACAGGGGGACCCTTTATCGCCCTATTTATTCGTCTTAATAATGGAGAAATTTTCCCATTTGATTCAAAAGGAGGTGGAGGAGGATAATTGGAGGCCTTTTTGATTACGGAAAAATGGGACACATGTTTCCCATTTGTTTTTTGCTGATGATTTGATCTTGTTTGCAGAAGCTAATATGGAGCAAGCTGCCATATTGAGAGCTGTTTAGATTATTTCTATTTAGCCTCTAGGGAGAAAGTTAATAATGCAAAGTCAAGAATTTTCTTCTCAAAGAATATCAATCATATAAGAGTTAGTGAGATTAGCCTTCTCAAAGAATATCAATCATACAAGAGTTAGTGAGATTAGCCAGTTCATGGGTTTCATGCCTTGTGCTGACTTAGGCAAGTATCTTGGAGTACCTCTTCATCATAAAAAGGTCACGAAGAAGACATATGAGCATATTCTCAAAATGATGGATACGAGATTATTAATGTGGAAGGTAAAATCTCTATCGAGTGCTGCTCATCATACTTTGATTCAATCTGTTATGTCGACTATTCCTTCGTATACTATGCAAACTGTTCCGTTGCATTCTTCAATGTGCTCGGAAATTGATAAGTGTTGTAGGAGGTTTCTGTGGGGGAGTAGTACAACAACAAAGAAGATCCACCTGGTTTCGTGGGAGCAAATTTGTCTGAAGAAGGAAGAAGGGGGTCTTGGATTGAGGAAGGCAAAATTGCAGAACAATGCATTTATGATGAAATTAGTTTGGGGCCTAATAAGAAGAAGAGACACGCTGTGGGTTCGCCTAATAAGAGAAAAGTATGGTTGTGGATTTGTTTAAATGCCATATATTAACAGATCGAAATTGGGTTCAAAAGTGTGGCAGGGTATTAAAAATACTTGGGGCATGGTCTGCAGTAATCGTTGGTTGCCAGATGGATCTTGCTTGAAAGATATTGCAAATTAGGAGGTCCCAAAAGAAGTTAGAGAAATCAAAGTTTATGAGTTTACTAATCCTCACGGATATTGGGATATTAGTAAATTTGCTCATTATTTGAATCAAGACACAGTACAAATGATTCTTGCCCAAATTTGTAGGCCTGAACAAGAGGACAAGCCACACCGGAGGTGTAATTCTTCAGGTGATTTCCCTATAGCTTCTGCATATAACAGCCAATGACCATCGAACTTGGCCATGATTAAATGGTCATGGAAGCAGATATGGAAGCTACATGTTCCCCAACGGTGTAGAATGTTTCTTTGGTTGGTTTGCCGTGAAAGCTTACTTACAAATGCAGTTAGAGAAGTTGGTGGCTTATCTAGGACTGCGAAATGTGGGAACTATTCTGGGCTAGTTGAAGAAGTCCTTCATGCTTTGCATGATTGTTCTTTGACAGGTCAGGTGTGGATGAAAATTATTCCTGCTCAATATTACTCGGTATTCTTTAATATAATGGATGTTAAGAAGTGGGTAGATTGGAATCTGAAAGCCACTTTTAATGTGGAGGGTATTTCATGGAAAAATTTGGTTTTCAATTATATGCCATCAGTTGTGGGTGGCAACAAATAACCGAATTTTTAACAACATGGAAACAAGCCCCGTGGCCATTATTGCCAAGGCATGATCTTGTGTGTTCAGGAAGTTAGTCGACGTCTGAACCCAATAGTCCCTTCTTGTTTTTGGCGAGCTCCTGAAAGGGGGTACAAGAAGATGAATGTGGATGGCTCTTGTGTAGATGATGGTAGGCGTTCGGCATGTAGTGGAGTTATGAGAGACCATAGAGGAATTGTGATGGGAGGCTTTCTATTAAACATGGGTGAAGGGGACAGCTATCTAGCAGAGCAGTGGGGCATCCTTATGGGTTGAAATGGAGTTGGGATTATGGTGTGAGGCAATTAGTGGTGGAGACATATTGTCTTCAGCTGGTTGAGGAGGTGGAGGCTCTGTTTGGGGATGTCAGTGATATTTCTCCTCAGATGGGAGAGATAAGTAGTCTTATTCAACGAGATTGGGAAGTGCATATTTCTTGGGTTTGCAGAGGCAAATGAGACAGCAGACCGCTTGGCAAAATATGCTATGGGTTTGGACAATGGTTTGTTTAATTTTTCTGAAGCACTCGGAGTTAGTTGCAGACATGGTCGAGCGGGAGAAGCAGTGGTGCAATAATTGAGTTTGTAATTTTGGCTTTATATCATAAAAAAAGGGAAGATTAGTCGGTGCATGGATACAATTAAATAGTAGAAACATTATTGTGATTAATACATGCATCCACAAGTTGGTGGGAACAAAGCAAACCCTTTCTCTTACAGTACTTGAACTCAAAACAGTACAAAATTATTCATAAAGTAGAAAAAACCGGGCACAAACAATTAACTCTTGCCATATGGCTTTTTCTGCCATTTGTAAGGATATTACAACACTCAATGAAACTGGAAAGATCAGCAGGGGGGACACTTAGGAACAACAGGGGGGGGACATTTTGGAACAACATATATTGAAAATACTCACAAAACTAAAGCATTAAGAACTGGCTTCAAGAAATGGGTAGTCAGTATATCCAATAATAGGATCAGATGTGTAAAATGTCTCTCTATGGTACTTGTTGAGAGGAGCATCAAGCTCAAACCTCTTTGGTAAATCTGGGTTTGCTAAGAACCATCGTCCATAGGCGATAAGATCTGCACGATTCTCTGCCACTGCACTGTTCCCATCTTTACGGTCAAAGCCTCCAGCAACAATGAAAGAGCCATTGAAGGCCTTTCTCATTGGAATAAGGCTATGAGAGCACTCAACTTTTTCCCAAACAGTCTTCATTCTTGGTTCCACCATGTGGCAGTACAAAATATTATATTTATTCAAGGCATTCGCCATGTATAGACCAAGTTGCTTAGGATTGGAGTCTCCACATTCTGCATAATTTGCAAAAGGTGATAATCTAATTCCAACTCTGTCTGCCCCTATCTCGTCCGCAACAGCTTTAACAACTTCCAAAGGAAACCGACAACGGTTCTCTAGTGATCCGCCATATTCATCAGTTCGATCATTGACTTGATCTTTCATAAATTGGTCAATAAGAAAACCATGGGCACCATGAATCTCAACCCCATCAAAACCTACAATTGCACAAGTATCGCCATTCAAATGTTTAAACTTCTGCATTTAGTAACAATGTGAAGCATACTAGATAAAATACACTTCAAGTGCCACGATTAGTGTGTAACATTATTTCTAATTTTTCACAACATATCCAATAAGTGAAGGTACCTGCATCCATAGCATTCCTTGCAGCGAGCCTGAATTCGTTGGCGTATTGAGGAATTTCATTAGTCCTGAGTCTCCTTGGTGGTGTAAATTGAGCAAAATCAAGGCCATTACTTAGATCTTGCGAGGTCAATCCCTTATCTGTGCAAGATATTGGGGCTTGCCCATTTGGCTGAAAACCTGTAAAAACAATGTAAGATAGTGATGGACTAAACTTGTCCAACAAATTTCTTCTATTCCAAAGATATTTGGAAGAGGTAATGAGTACACATACTACAACATAATGGATGTGGGACTGTATGTGTTGAATAGAAAAATATCTTAACTTCAGTTGAAAAATCTGAACAGACTACAGAATTCAAGGATCTAAACGGTGCAGCATATTAAACAAAATATGATAATTAGAGAGCCTCACATATTTCTCACCTATGGATATCAACCATGAATCATTTAAAATGTTGGCAGAAAAGATGCACATTCAGCGATGCTTCTATAGAGAGATGTAGTTCAATTGATTTTGAATAGTCATGCTTTGATAGATGGTGTGTCACTACAATCAAAATGAAAGGATAACTTTTTTACTTGTATTTATGATTTCTTATTTTTCTTTTCATTCCTTTGTTTTGCACAGAGAGGAGTACCAAACATGTTCCCCAAATTTGTGTGTTGTCCTGCCACTGAATTTTCTAGTCATCAGAAAACATGAATAATGTCTGCAAAAGTTCGATTTAGAACTTAAAACTTCAACAAATAGTTTCCACTTGAACTACCTTGCCGCTAAGCATGGTATATTTTGATTGTCTTGATTTTTTAATTGATTAACCAACTTTTGCAGCAATGGTATTCAGGAACTGGATAAGACCCATACTCATTAAAATCCAAACATTTTAGGTACTAGCAGAGAAGAAGACAGCATAAGCTTAAAATAATTCAAAAATCATTTCCCCAGAATGTAGGGCTCTAATTGACAGAGTATGGTTTAAGGCAATTCAAATTCAACCAAAAAGAAAGGATATTTACTATCGACTGTTCTCATATCAGAAGACTAACATTTTGGCAAAACTTACCTGAATTTGAAAACCTTCCCACATGCACGATCTGACAAAAAAATATACCACCTTTGGCATGAACAGCATCTACAATAGGCTTCCATGCTTCCACTTGCTCTTTTGTCCATATCCCAGGTGTATCAGTAAATCTTCACATAGAAAAAAAAAAAAAAAAAAAAAAAACAAACAAACAAACATTAAACACATTTCTTCAAACATCTTCGCAAAAAGGAACAATAAAGTGTACTAATTACCCTTGAGCAGTGTCAGAAACACCAGTAGCTTCAGATAGCAAAAGACCCCCCTTGGTAGTTCGCTGAGAGTAATATAAGATAGCATGAGGCTGAGGAACATAGCCATAAGATCTCTGTCTGGTCATTGGTGCCAGGACAACTCTGTACAGCAAAAAAAGTAAACCAATGGGTTTTTATAAAGAAACCACAAAAATATTCAACTGATAACGAGTTCTTCTCTGAAAATAGAGAGGAAAAAAATGAGTACTTCTCTTTTGTCCTATTTATTTATGGGGTAAAGAGAAGATTTCATTTAATCCTATTTATAAGGTATCTCATTAAAATTTTTTATGTAAATTTATAATTTTATTCTTTATTTATTATGTGTTTACTTTATTTTTATGTGATATAGTGACGGATATTAAATAAGGGTATAATTAGAAAGTTGTCAAATTTTAAGGTATAATTAATAAGGTTCAGGGATTTCCTTAGTAAGATAAAGTTTTCAAATTAATTAAAATAATTTTAAAAAGTGAGAGGAAAAAAATGAGTACTTCTTTGTTCCTATTTATTACAAAAAACTGGTACAGACCTCTCTCTTAACTTTTATTTGCTTCAGTAAAAAAAACATTTATTTGCTTCATTAAAAAAATCTTCCCTGTAATAAGTGATGAGTTGGTGACGCTATGGGCAAAGAAGGAAAAACGCGTTGTGCAGTGAAATTGTGAAAACGAGAGGTAGTGTAGCAAAGTAAATAAAGTGTTAATTTTCTATACAAATCTCTCCATATGTTGATAACTTTTCTTTCCTTCTCTTTTTCTTTCCCCGTTTAAACAAGGGAAATCCATTTTCCTTCTCATTTTCTTTTCTAGATTTCTTTCCTCTCTTATTTTTTTCTCCATCCAAGCAATGGGTTAAAGTGGTCATAAACAAATTCCCCCCACGAGAAAACTTCCCTACTCTACTACTCTAATCCAAAATGCCAAGGTAGGCAAGTGACTTTTTGTAGCACACAAGTAAGGAGGAGAACATAAGGATTAGAGAATCAAATTAATCAAAATAACAATTATGGAAAGAAACTATCCACTATTGAGGGTAAGGAAGCGTTGTCATGAACTTCCTCAAACCCCGCCTCATGGGAGCTTTCATGCACTAGACCACTTTAGAACAATCTATTAATGGCGAAGTTGTAGAACAAAGTTCAAATTTTGTGATTTTCAAGTATGATACAGTTCATGAGTCATGACCCATGTAAGTGCTCAATCTCATGACTCATGTTAATGCTCAACTGGGACTTTCTCACGTGGGCAAAAAAAAAAGTGGGACTTCTCACAAACACCTGATCTGATCCTCATGAAATTAAGGCAAAAAAAAAAAAAAAATGAAAGAGAGAATCGAATACTCAATGGAAGAAATTAGATGAAGTATGAATACCTATGGGATAAATCGAATTTGCCCAATTTGTAGGGCGTGTTGAGAGGAATAGTGGCGGGAGTTTCAGAAGCCATTTTTGAACAAAACAAGATTCTCAGTTGATGTAGATGAGAAGAATCAAAGATTAATTGCTATATATAAATAGAGGTGTGAAGGTGGCTCACAAAGGCAGCAGCAATAATAGAGGCTCCACCACCATGCGAGGGAGGAAAAGAGATGGATGACATGAGGAAGTGCGTTAGAAGGACAGTGAATTTTGATGGCCCATAAGATTTGACCAATTGCAATATTTTTTTCACTGAAAAAGGATGTATATTATTGAATCAAAATATCTACATCACGGGCGGCTGACCAATTGCAAAATTAATAAAGAATGAGAACCCAAATTAATGGCCCCCATCGGGAGATGCAGACGAGTGATAGCCTCAATGATCTGAACCCAGCACTCCCTTGTTTGTCTCATCCCTTTGGACAGAACCTTTTTATTCTTGTTTTTTTAAATATACTCTTTCGGTCATAAATATAAGACTTATTTATCTAATTTAATAAGATTAAATATGTTGGTTAATTTAATTAAAATCATATGATAATACCATACTCATCTACATTTATTCTCACATTCACTCTCTTGTTTGTTTATTATTAAGGAGCATCAATAGGGATAATTTGGGAAAAAATTAAGATAATTAGAAATAAGTCCAATATTTAGATCAAAGTCACATCCCAAATAGGATATATATTTAGTACCAGTGGGAGTATTTTTATCCTTTGTTTTTTATTCAAAAATAGTCTATGTTACTAAATATATGACGGCAATACTTACATATTTTAAGACTACCATGCATGTCATCTAAACCCTATCCGATGGAAACATAGCAACTCTAATTATTTTATATAAATTCTTAGGTGAATCCGGTTTACCATGTCGTATGTGATCTCACCAATCACAAGTAACACACAGTGTCTGGCGTGGATATTTGAATCAAATTAGACGCTCTAAAAAAATGTTTGGTAGATAAAAAAATTTATTTCATATATTTTATGCTTTCTTAATTTTGCATGTTTTAAAAAAGTATAAATTTATCTATCAAATAATTTTCTAAAACGTCTATTCATATTATAATATCAACGTCATATCTTGTATGGTTGATTGTGATTAGTGAAATTATAAATGACTTGGTGAATCGGATACACCTAAGAATTTCTCTTTTATTTTAATCATATGTAGATGATGACTCATCCAAAAGAATTCAAATTTTATATCACTTTCAAAAAAAAAATATTAGCTCATCACTGTTTTGGCTTTTTAACAAATTAAAATGTTTATTTTTCTTAAAAGCAACACAAACTTTGAATTTAATGGGATGAGTAATCATCTATTTAACATTAAAATAATCTAAGTTGTTATATTTCTATTTGACAAAGTAAAGATAATGTGGTATTTTTATAGTATGTAAGTATTTCTCGTGTACCACTTATTTATCTAATTTGTATTATATTAAAAATGTTAGTTTAAGTTGCTACAAATTGCATTTTTTTTAATACATATTAATCATCACCTTCCTAAATCTCTCTCCCTCTCATTATTATTTGATTATTTATTTGAGAAAAATTGATAAAAATTAAAGAAAAAATCTGATACATTTTTTGTGTTTACTTCGTAAATTCTGTAATGCATAGAGTATGGGTTACTTTGATGTAGCCCTTCTCGGTAGTAAGTAAATTTTTTAGTGTTTTCTTAATTTAAAATATTCTTGTTAAATTTATTCTACAAATGCCCATATATAAAAGCAAACGTAATGAAATTAATTATAAATATTTTTAGACTAATGTTTTTTTAAAAAAATTCAAATACTCAAAATCAACCGGGGACACTGAATAGTGGATTCGAGACAGTGACTTAAGGGCAGCTAGGCAAGTTATTTCTCACAAACTATAGATCATTGACACTAGGTAATAAGTTAACATTACTGATGGGTTTCAAAGACAAGTGCTAGCAATCACTAACCTTTGTGGTTTACAGCCTTGCCTTTAAGCCTAAAGGACCGAGTTCGATAGCTGGCAAGGCAAAGAAATTAAGACAAAAAAAGACAAGTGGGCCCGCCACATTGCGTCTCTTTTTTTCAAATTATTGGATGAAATAGTTGTTGTTTATTATGAGCCCTTCAATTTTCTCTAAAAGAATATTTCAGGGTTAAAATTGTCAATATTAAATACTCATTCCGTAAGATCATATTATTTGAATTACATTATTGAAAACATAGTTAAAAGTAATAAATGTGTATAAAAATAATAAAATATACTTTTTTTTCAAATGTGCATGCATTTATAAGTAGGTAAATGAAAGAAAGTAATGATAAAAAATTATGAAAAAGAGTGCATAGACTATAAGAAATTAGGGACATGATCGATAAAAATGGATTTAATATTCCAACAACCCATAAGAAGATCTTCTAAAAGGGATAAATCAATTAAAAAAAAAATAGGATCTTACAAGAGCGGATGGAATATTATGTTTAATAATTCACCACCTTAAAATATTGAATGCATATAAATGCTGACCCAACTTCTCAGTACTACTCTCTCATATAAACTCGTATACCTTGTCTTGCTAAAGGAAGCCATTAATCTCACTAGCTCCAAATCTTCATCACTACTTAATCCTAGGAAACCCAAACAAGCCCAAAGTTGAAAACTTCAACACCCCAGGAGAAAAAAAAAAAATTGAAAATAAGAAATGTGCTAAAAACTCCAAGCCTCTATAACCTAATTTCAACTTTAACAGTTAAGATGATTTTGGTCAAGCCTACGCTTTCCTATCAAGCTCAAATTGTTTATGCAACGATCAATCTAATGTTGCTTTGCCAAAGACATCTTTACTTCAACAAGGACCCAATCTAAGCAGTATGATTTTATTTCCCTCAATATATCTTGTTTGCAATAATATAATTTTCATGGAATCTCACATTCACACGAGTTTATATTCTAATCATCTACTTATTTCCTAATTTCTCTTTGATCATAATCTTCGGTTGAAAATATATCACCATAGACTGTGTTAAGATATGGAGCTATCCAAGAATTGTTGCCTCTATAGCACAAGTGCCAACGACTCTTCCGACTCAACAATTCTACAAAATTAGTGTGATTAAGGATGGAGAAGAGATGGCAAGAGGATGTGCTGATGATAACCCCTTTAAGGACATCATTGATTATGCTAGAAGGTTTATGAAAAGAGGTTGGAGAGCTGGCAATATATATATAGATTGGAGAGTAATTGTGAGACATAGGAATAGAGATGACCTCATGCTTGCTTATTTCCTTGCCAAGTCTTCTCATAGATTGTTAGAGAATTTTTGTATCCTTAAGCATTCTTCACTTTTTGCACAAGAGGAGGAGAATGATAAAGAACTTAGCTTGAATTAGCTATTTTTTTATAGTTCTAATATATATCCAGATTTTATTTTTTAAAAAAAAAACTTATCATCAAAAAATTGTTATCCATGTCCCGCGATCTACCACCACCATCTTCGATGCTTACGATTATTTTAGGACAATGAATCTAGTACACATATTCTTAGATCTTATTTTGATTTTTTGTACAAAATTCGGACGTGTTTTGACTTGTGACCTTTTATGTTAATTATATAAAGTCCAATATCAATGTCTTCAATTTTGTTGGTATTATAAATACTACTAGTAGTCTTACTAGATTTTTAATTATGAATAATTAAAATGTAAGTCAGAGCATTTGAAAAGCATGTTCACGCAAGATAAAACAAAATTCTTATCACATGTTTACCTCATACTTCGTAAATCATGTTGAAAAAGTAGTTTCTCTTATTAGTCCAAATAGGCTATGTCTAACACAACCAAATCTGTATTGGTAAAGCTCAACATAATTTTTAAAAATTGATTTCCATACGCTATAAACATGCTTCGAATCACATAAAGTGAGAGGAGCCTTTGAATTAGAGGCTTAATGATCAGTTTGGATCTTTTCATACATCCTAATGAATGATTGGTTTAAGAAAAGATTCTTTTATGTCACCTCTTACATTCACTAGCTTTACTATAAGGCATCTTTATCTCCCTTTGTATTCCTTATTAATTTCTTCAATTTTGTTTGAATTATAAATACTACTACTCTTGCTAGTTTTTTAATTATGAATAATAACACTATACGTTAGAGTGGAATGGCGTTTGAGAAGTACATTCGTGTAAGATGAAATAACACTCCCCTTACATACTTACCTTGTATTTTTGTAAATCATCAAAGTGAAAAAGTAGATTCTATTATTAATCTAAACAGGGTATGCCCAACACAACCTAATGATCAATTTGGATCTTTTCATACAGTCTAATGAATGATTGGTTCAAGAAAGGATTATTTATGTCATCGCTAGGTTTACATTCACTAGCTTTACTTCAAGGCTTCTTTATTTCCCATTTTCTTCCTTTTTCTGTGCTTGGAATACCCATTTGGTGTAGGCCAGGGTAGACGGTTGAGATGTCTTTTTTTCCTGTGACTTGGTGTAAGGCACCAATTCAGATTAGGGTTGAATTTATTATGAATGACCTTTTTCTGGGTTATCTATATCTCATGATCCATAATGAGCAATTCCAGCACATCTATTTTTGAAGCTCAACTTGCTATTATAATTTCTTATTCTTAATATGAGTTACTCCCTTCTGTTCTAAATATAATATCAAATTGAATTTTTTGTGTGGAGATTAATGAAGCAAAATAAGCCATTTAGTTTTAACATATTTACATGTAATTAGATTATATGTTAATTTATAAATAAGGTAAATTAATTTTGAGAAAAAATTATAAATAAAAACTTTAAAGTGATTTATTTTGCATCATCAATCTTGCAAAAAAAGTTAACTTAATCTTATAGATATGATGGAGGGGGTAGTTGATAGGTTTGCTTTGATACTAAATTAAGGACTTTAGTTCACTTCGTTTCTCATCAAATTTATAATTTCAGAATAATATTGTAGATTTCACTTACTAAAGAGAATTCAACAAAGAGGATAGTTTCCTTTACAAATTAAATTATTAAAGGAGATATTTTAGGAAAACCAACACATATTTATTACACATAACTTATTTAACTAATCATTAAAATTTTGGAAATTGATTATCCACTTCCTACATTTAGGACTATAGGAGAACCATAGGGGGTATTTGAAGAATCTTAATTAAAAAAAAGAGGAGAATTAGATTAATGGACACACACACACGCGTATTGGTGTTACAAACTACAAAGCATACCCTTTCTGTTATTCCATTGCTTGAACCATAATAGTACAAAGTTATTCATAAAAAAGAAAATGCAGGGCACATGCAAACAATTAACTTTCGCCCAATTCTGCCAATTTGTAAGGTTTTCATCGGGGAGGCACATAGGTATACTTCCACAGAGCCTTAGGAACTCATTTCAAGAAATTGGTAGTCAGTATATCCAACAATAGGATCAGAAGTGTAAAATGTTTCTCTATGGTACTTGTTGAGAGGAGCATCAAGCTCAAACCTTTTTGGCAAATCTGGATTTGCCAAGAACCACCGGCCATAGGCAATAAGATCTGCATGGCTCTCTGCCACTGCATTGTTGCCATTGTTGCGGTTAAAGCCTCCAGCAGCAATGAATGAGCCATTGAAGGCCTTTCTCATTGGATCAATGCTATGTGGGCTCTCATCTTTTTCCCCAGCGGTCTTCATTATTGGTTCCACGGCATGACAATACAAAATACCAAATTTGTTAAGAGCATTTGCCATGTATAGGCCGAGTTCATTAGGATTTGAATCCCAACATTCTGCATAATCTGCAAAAGGTGACAATCTAATTCCAACTCGCTCTGCCCCTATCTCGTCGACAACAGCTTTAACAACTTCCAAAGAAAACCGACAACGGTTCTCTAGTGATCCGCCATATTCATCAGTTCTGTCATTGACTTGATCTTTCATAAATTGGTCAAGAAGGTAACCATGGGCACCATGAATCTCAACCCCATCAAAACCTACAATTGCACAAGTAAAGCATATTAGATAAAATACGCTGCCACTGCTACCATTAGTGTGTAACATCATTTCTTAATAGAAATAGTGTGTAATACTTAGACTTAAATACAAATTAGGTCCCTCTAAATTTGTAAAAGTTTTCACTTTGTACCAGTTACTTCAAAAGTAGGCAATACTGTGCCAGAAATTTTAAAATGATAACATATTTGGATTCTGCCATTTTATCACACGAAAAAGTAATACTAAATCTAACCATATGCAATTTTAGATGTTATTTATTTACTTGGTACCATTATCTTCACAGTTTTGGTGCCCAATCCAACAAATTAAATTGTCATTCGGAATTACATCTACCATACAGATGAGACATGGGATAAAGTTTTATCATTTTAGAAAATTAGAAGAGCATCATTTTAAACACCAACATATTTTAAGGGACACAATTGAACCATTAATGAGAACTAGAAATAACAGAATTTTATTGAAGCCTCTTAATTATAACCTGAACCAATGTATTAAAAATAGAAAAATATAATTATATCAAGCCATTCAAGGCATTGCTTATACAGATTATGGTTGAAGTGGATTGATTTTTCAAAACATTTTTAGTTAGCAAAGGTACCAGCTTCAATGGCATTCCTTGCAGCGATCCTGAAGTCATTGACGATTTGAGGAATTTCATCGGCCCTCAGTCTTCTGGGTGGTGTACATTGTCCAACATTAAAGTCATTACTTTTAGTGTTTGGGGCCAGCCCTTTGTCTGTGCAAGATATCGGGGCTTGCCCATTTGGCTGAAAACCTGTTCAAAACAATGTAAGATGGGGGCACACTAAACATATTCATCAACAGATTTGTTCGATTCCATAGAAATTTGCAAGAGATAATGAGTACAGATACTACAACAGAATGAATGAACATAAAAAATGTTGGCAGAAAAGAAGCACATACAAAAATGCTTCTATAGAGAGTTGCTGTTCAATTGATTTTGAACAGTCATGCGTTAATGGAGGGCATGCTACTATAAAGGTTGTCACCACGATCAAAATGAACTGAGAATCATTTTTATTTTTATTTTTATTTTAGGGTTAAGGTGCATTTTGGCCAATGATTTATTACAAAAAGTGCGCTTGGCACAATTATTTTTAAAAGGTGCATATAAGCCAACCATATTTTAAGATGGTGCAACTTGGCCAATAATTTATTAAAAAAAGGAGCGGCCCCGGCACAACAGGATTCTGTACGGTGTTGGCCAATTTGCCCCATTTTAAAATATGGTTGGCTTATATGCACCTTTTAAAAATAATTGTGCCAAACACACTTTTTGTAATAAATCATTGGCTAAAATGCAACTTAACCCTTTATTTTATCATTTCTTATTTTATTTTTATCTATTTATTTTGCACAGGGGAGGAGAAGCAAACAGGTTGCTCCCCAAGTTTGTGCCTATAAACTTGCATATTGTCTGCAGAAGTTCCTTCTAAAAGTTAAACTTCAACGAATAGTTTCCACTTGAACTACCTTGTCACTAAACATAATATATTTTGATCGTCTCGTTTTTCAATCGCCGCCCCGAAAAGAGTCCAGAATTTTAATTAAGTAATCAACTTTTGCAACAATGATATTCAGTAACTGGATGAAATCCATGCTTGATAAAAATCCAAAAAATTAAATCAGAAGTAGTGGAGAATAAGACGGCATAAGCTCAAAATGATTCCAAAAACATTTCCCAATAATGTATTGTCTCAATCGAAATACATTATGGTTTTAGGCCATTCAAAGTGACAATCCACTTAAACATGTTAAATCTCTTGTTCACTCAACCGAAAACACATGGTATTTTCTAGCTACTGATCTCTGATCAGACGTCGACTATCAAAAACATACCTGAATTTGAAACCCTTCCCACATGCCAGATCTGACAAAAGAATATACCACCTTTAGCATGAACAGCATCCACAATGGGTTTCCATGCTTCCACTTGCTCTTTTGTCCATATCCCAGGTGAATGTTCATATCTTCACATAAAATGGAGAACAAACAGTAAACACATTCAGTGAAACATCCTAGGAAAAAGAGATAAAGTAGACATAAAGAACAATAAAAGCGTACAAATTACCCTTGAGCAGTATCAGAAACACCAGTAGCTTCAGTTATCAAAAGACCTCCCTTGGTTGTTCGCTGAGTGTAATACAAGATAGCATGAGGCTGAGGAACATTGTTGTATGATCTCTGTCTAGTTAGTGGTGCCAGAACAACTCTGTATAGCAAAAAGAATCAACCATTTTTTACTTAAGAAACCATAAATATTGAACTGATACTGACACTTAAAAGTAATCAGAATTCAGTAACAAACTCCATCGACCGCAAGAATAATTTCCCTGTTCTACTATTCCAATCCAAGTTGCGAGTGACTTTTCGTAGCACACAAGTAAGAAGAGCATAAGGACTAAAGAATCAAATTAATCGAAATAAAAATCATATTTATCACAAAGTTGTAGAGCAATATTAAAAACAATGGTGATTTCCAAATATGATAAAATAGACGGCCCCCTCATCTCCCTATCAATTTGGAGTACTTCTCAAATATTTTTTTTTTCTTTATATCATTAGATTTTGTATTAAAAAAAAGTGGCATTTTGATAAATTATAGGCAAAAAAAGGTAATGTTTTTAATTTTTTATGATTTTCAAATTTTCGGTACTCTAAAATAATATTGTATTTTTCCATTTAGAGTACTGTGTCTATGAAAAATCATAATAAAAATTAAAAACTTCATTGTTTGCCCATAATTTATCAAAATATCACTATTTTAATGTAGAATTTAATGATAAAAGAATCACAAAAAATAAAAAATTTAGCTAGGGGAAAATGACAAAAAATTCCTTCTAATTTGCAAAATTCCAAATAAAGGAATTCTCACAAACACCTGATCTTCATGAAATTGGCTGAAAAAAATTGAAAACAATTGAAGAAATCAGAGAACGTGATCACCTATGGGATAGATTGAACTTGCCCAACTTGTAGGGAGTAAGAAGAGAAATGGCGGGAGCTTCAGAAGCCATTTTTGAACTACACAAGATTGTCAGTAAGCAATATACAAAAAGGGAATGAGTAATTTCTATATATATAGAGAATTCAAAAGTGACTTACAAAAGCAGAAACATTGGATGCGAGGAATGTGACGTGAGGGAGTGCGATTGCAGGATGGGGACGTTCACTGCTCATCGCAGTCATTCGCTGCTCATGGTAATGGTAATAATGGTAGAAAGCATTTTTTATCCCATAAAATTTTATTTGGATAATCTAAAATTTGATATTGACTGTATAGATCTAATTTATATATATATAAGAATATCTAAATTTTTTACATGAATGGTCCATATTAAGATGAGAAACCTGAGAAACCCCTCACTCATCTTTGTGAATGTGATCCTAAAAAGGTGAAAACTCTATGCATATTTTCGGTCTTAATTATAAGATCAAAATGACGTTTTTTAGAGAAATGTAAAATGAATCATTTTAAAATTGTTTATATTTATATTTTTTTCAAAACTAATTTATTTTACTTTTAAAATAACATATAACCTAATTACATGTAGGATATATTAAAATTCAGTTGTTTCTTCATAAAAAAAAATTTACTTGTTTATTTTGCTTCCTTAATTTCTAAAAAAGTCATATTGATCTTATACTCTCTCCGGTCCTAATTATAAGATCAAGTTAACTTTTTTTGTGAAGATTAAGGAAGTTAAATAGACCACTTAATTTTAAGATATATCATATGTAATTATATTATATGTTACTTTATAAGTAATATAACTAAGTTTTTGTTGGCAAAAAAATATAACTAAGTAAGTTTTGAGAAAAAAATGATAAACATAAATAAATTTAATTGATTTATTTTGCATCATTAATTTCTTCAAAAAGAGTTAACCTGATCTTATAATTATAACGAGATGGATTAATTAGGAATAGAAGGAGTATTAAGGGAAGCAAGAAATATATACAAATCACCATTAGATTATTTATTAAAAAATGATATTTAAATTCAACATATTCAATAATTTATATAATATGATAATTGAAAAATATAATAAAACAATATTTTAAGGTACCTCCCAAGCCCTCAAGTATTATTTTTGTAACTTGATTTTGGATGCGCCAAAAAAATATTTTAAGGTTTGCAACTGAAAAACACTCCAGAGTGCGCGATGCTATAGAAAATGACTTTAGATTCTTAATATATATAACAAAATATTTTAGGATATTGAATGCACATTAATCCTAAAAATTATATAAGTTGACTATAAATGTACCAAAACAATACCCTGGCCTATTTTTTAGGTGCCTCCCAAGCGGGTGACCCAGGGTTCGATCCCCGGCAACGGCGCCAAAAACTTGTTCACCCGCAAGAGTACGGATCGTAACGTAGTAATAAATTATCGTCCCACAGAGATTTGTTTTAAAACCCCTATCAAACAACAGGCTAATGAACTCAATTAAGTTGAACAACTCAAATTCTTTTAGAAACTGGTTTTGAAAACTAATTTTAAAATAAAAATAAAGAAACAAACAAGAAATATTTAATTTATCAAAGAACTAAGCCTAGGATTAATTCTCACCATTGTATTTCATGAACCCTAATTAGTTTCCCTTCCTTTAGTCTTCAAATGACAATTTATGTTTGCCTAAGATTTTAAAGTACTTGAAACGCTCTCTCGAGTCAAAATCAATTCTATACTTCTCATTAACTTGCTCAATCTCTTGTTACAAATTAATAAAAGTATGCCTTAAGAGCCAACCTTAATTTGACAAAACTAGGTCGATAGATATATCTCTATTCTACCCGACAAACCATCCGTTAATTAATTTAAACTTCAAGTCTAGTCTAATTTACCCTAGTTCTACATCTAAAATATCTCTCTCGAGTATAATTTAAATGAACAAATCGCTCTAAAGGGTGATCAGTCAATTAGAGGCATTAAGAACAAGATAAATCAACATAAATAGTCATTAAATTCTAAAAGAAAAGGAAACAAGTTAGGTTTCAATCCATACAAGGTTTGAATCAATCCTAGAACAAATGATTTAGCTACTCATGAATGAATTAAACCAGCAAATACAAAGAAATCCCATGTTTAATTCACAAGAGTAACAAAGAATTGAAGAAAACAAGAAGAATCTATCACCATGGGCAAGAAATCCTTCCAATTTTGCTTCTCAACCTCCAATTTTGCAAATCCTAGCTCCAAATATGCGTGCACCGATGAGTCTAATGGTTCCTATGGGTTCTAGGGTTCAAAGGGGGCTGATTCTCCTTGAATTTTCGTGCCCTAGGTGTTTAAAAGGGGTAAAAATCGAAGCTGTGCGTTTTGCAGATTTTTCAGGATTTTCACGCAATGTCGCGACATCCTGGTGCAATGTCGCGACATCAGAACCAATTTTTAGCAATTTTCCTTAAATGACCTCCAGCTTTCTCCACGTTTTTCCTTTGATCTTTCTCTCCTTCCTTGCTTAGAATGTCCATATTTACCTATCCAAACATGCATAAATGTGAGGGAATCATGCCAATTAAATTTCCTAATAAATTATCATATTTTTCTTAAAATTAATCAAATTAAGTTCATATGACAGATTTACACAATTTCTCTTAAAAACTCTTAAAATTCCCTTAATTAGCAATGATGACTCCCCAAATAAATTCTAAATATGCCCTAAATTAATGATAAATGGGGAGTCATCACCCTTACCTTTTCATAACTTGATTATAGATACACCAAATAAATATTTTAAGGTTTGCAACTAAAAAAACACTATAGAGTGATGATGCTACAAAAAATGACTCTAGATTCTTAATACCTATGGCAAAATATTTTATGACATTGAACGCACAGTAGCCCTAAAAATTATATAAATTTCATAAAAATCTCGTAGATATTAAATGATTGAAAAAATAAAAATAGTAAATGAATAAGATTGTGTTTTGAAATCGATTTTTTTTAATCAAAGATCAAGGTATCCCCCCACCCCACAGGTGGGAGACTAATCCTCCAATGATTTTTAAGCACCTCAAGGGTGGGACAACTGGCCCTGGAAATTTAATACTAGTGGGGCGATTTAAATATTGTTATTTTTGTTCCTAATAAAAATATTAAAGTAAATTAAATATAGACCATTAAAATAAATATGAACGGTCTAGATTAAGATGCACTAAATTTGAATTTAAAGAAGAATCAAATTTTTAATTTGTAGCAGGAAACTCAAATTGGCATCAAACTCGAATTTGCAAGAGAAGTTGAATTTGAATATGAAGCAACAAATTCAAATTTGTATTAGGGTAAAGGGTCAAAAATGACCATATACTTATATCCAAGGTGCAGCTGACACCTTCTACTTTTTTTTGGTTCAAAAATATCCCTCAACTTTCAAATCTGGGTCAAAAATAACCTCACCGTTAAACCGATGAAACTTCCGTTAATTTTTATAAGTGGGTCCCATGCTTTGGTCCAAGTGTCCAATTAATGTGGCTCCATCTGCTTACGTGGATGGTGAAGAAATTAATGGTCTCTCTCATTTTATTCTAGGCTGTCTTCACTATCTACGTTGAAGAGAAAAAGATCAATCACTTCTTCCATTTTCTCTACTCTTCAAGGCTCTGCTTTTCTTTCTTCATCTGCATCCCACATAATCAGCTCCTTCACCTTTTCGATCGTAGCCAAAGCCTTGCCTATTCATGTCAGCTCCACCAAATCTCTTGCTTCTGCCACAATTGATACATCATTGTCACCGGCAATTCAGAAGTTTTGGCAGTGGTTATGGGAAGAAGGTGTGATCTCTTCGAAGATGCTAGCGGAGCCCGGGGTAGTGTCGGAAGGCCTCGTATGGCCAAGATCAAAATTTTCTTTGCCAAGTTCGCTTGAGGCTTACCTAAGAAAGATGTGGCTTGCAAATACTTCCAACAATCAATCAGCGCCGTCAACTTCTGTCACAGTAGAGGAGCATCACGTTAGGATCTCAAGGCCGAAAATTTGTTCTGACTTTGGCCTCTAAGAGTGGCCGGATCTCAAGGCCAAAAATTTGAAATATGGAGAGAGAAACTGAAGAGGCATCTTTTTCTAAGAAAAACAACTTGTATTCATATGAAATTGATTGGGAAATGCTATTTTCATATCGTTATGCTAGACTCGTTGCTGCCCATAAAAATTGTTTCATAATATTTTTGGCTTTCCAATACTTAATTCCCCTTGTTTTTTCTGATTGTTGGTTTGCGGGGAAATGCGTTCCTTTGTTTTTTTTATGATCAAATGTTCCTCTGATTGTTAGTGCATGGAAGATGGCTACAAACAGGAAGGAAACGAAAAAAAAAGAGGGAGAGGGAGAGATGAAGATGAAGATGAAGATGAAGATGGGTTTTTTTTTCTTTTTTCTTTTTATTACAGAAGGTTGAAGATGATTGTCAGTGAGGGAAGTGCATTTACGATGAAAGAGAAGAAAAGATGAGTTTCTTGCTGTAAGTTCTGAAGATAAAAGCATCCTTCCTTGGTCTCTGTTATTAAAGCTTGCTTTTCCTCTTCATTTCATGGATCTCGCCCTGTTTCTTCGTCTCACTCGTACTTGTCCAATGCGTGTAGGCCTCGAGTTACAGTCTTTTATGCTGCCATCGTTTCTTAACCTTACCCAGGAAGTTAGAGAAATTTGAATCCATGGATGAGAGGAAGGAAAAATTAATGAGAGTCTGACTAAAAAAAGAAGAAGATGAAGATGCTTTATTTCCACACCTGCCACGCAGACCACCTCCTGACGCATAGCTGGGCCACAGTGTGGGTCCCACGCATAAAAAAGCAACGGCCATTAGGCCATTTTTTAACGGCAGAGTTATTCTTAACCCAAATTTAAAAGTTGAGGGATATTTTTGAGCCAAATAATAGTAGAAGGTGCCAGCTGTACCCTGAACATAAGTAGAGGGTCATTTTTGACCCTTTACCCTTTGTATTAAATGTTAGGATAAATTCTTAAATAAACCCGTTTTACCATCATTTGTGGTCTCGCTAATCACAAATGAATAGTAAAGTCTGATGTGAATATTTTACTCTGACTGGACATCCTAAAACAATTACATGTCAAATAAAAAAATATTCTGTTTTATTAACTTTGCAAGTTGGAAAAAAAAATTATCGAACAACTAATTGCTTTAGGGCATCAAGTCATATTAAAATATTCACATCAGAAGTTATGTGTTTGTTTGTGGTTGCGGAGACTAAAAATGATGTGGCAAACCGAGTTCACCTAAGAATTTATCTTCTTCCAAATCTTTCCACATGTGGAGAGAAAAGTTGTAAAGCATATGGGGTGAGCTCATACTCCATTTTCTACTCAATTTTATTTCCTCTCACTTTTCGTCTCTCATCCAAGGAAAGGAAAACTCTTTCTCTTACAGTTTTATTCTCTAATTTTCTTTCCTCCCTCATTTTCTTTCCATCAAAGCAAAGGGTTGAGCCATCATCATCTTATCATTCGTAAAATTGATTTATAATAGCATTTAATTATCATAAATTCTTCAAAGTAGCTTATAATAAGTCATGATTTTAGCTCCAAAAAATTTATCCTTCCGTAACATAAATGGCTTATAGAAGAATTTTATGATTTGAAATATGTTCTCTTTTTCAATTTCCAATGAGGGGATAAAAGGGCATATTGTTTGAATTTCTTGTATTTATTACAAGAAATGATAAAATTCAGAACAAGTTATGCAACTAACTTTATTTTGTTCTAGCGATCATGGGATTGTTGAGGGTGCAAAAGGAGGCAAAGTTGTGTTGTTTTCCGGAGGCAAATTAAATGTTCTGACTATACTATACTGTGCTACTATATAAATTGAATGTTTATCAAGTAAAGATAATTGATACTCGCTCCCTTCATACTTAGAGAGATGGTATTGATCCTAAATACAAGATCTATCTCTAATTTTTGTCCATATGTTCCAAATTTACCCTCATTGATGCCCCATCAACAATAAACAAGAGAGGGGATGAGGAGTTACGTTATATGATTGGAGTGTTTTAGGAAAAGCATGTCATATAAATTAAATTAACTAACATCCTTAATATAATTAAATTAGGTAAATAAATCTTATATTTAGGACCAGAGGTAGTACTATAATAGTGAAGGACTACAATTTTGAGTAATAACATTACTATGAGAAACATATATTGGTGGTGCAAAGCATACCCTTTCTCTTACATTACTTGAACCCAAAATAGTACGAAGTTGTTCATAAAGGGAAAATAGCAAGGCACATGCAAACAAACTTTTGCTCATTTCTACCATTCTGTTAGGTTATTACACTCACTGAAACTGGAATGATTAAAAAAAGGAAGAAGGGGGGAGGCATGTAGGAATACTTATACACAACTAGAGCCTTAAGAACTCACTTCAAAAAATGAGTAGTCAGTATATCCAACAACATGATCAAAAGTATAATATGTCTCTTTATGGTACTTGTTGAGAGGAACATCAAGCTCAAACCTCTTTGGCAAATCTGGATTTGCCAAGAACCACCAACCATAGGTGACAAGATCTAAATAGTTCTCTGCCACGGCTTTTACTACTACAAAAAAGTATTATTTGTTAGAATCTTAAGTTTTGATGAGGACTGGACCTCATAGATAACATAAGTAAAATGAACAGATAGCATATAACTTAGTCTGAAAAGAATTAAGATAAGGATCAAGGTATATGACTAAGGAAAAGTATAAGTTATCTAAATGCTGAACAAATCCTATAGATAACAGATACACTATCGCTAGGCTAAGAGCCTATCGCTAATAGATGAAGAGACAAGGACAATACTAGTACTAATGAGAACTTAGCAATAATCTGAAGAAAAATAATAACACTATCGCTAAGGCAAGATCCTATCGCAAGTAAATGCAAAGCTTAGGATAACAGCTAATGAAGCTTTAATCTGAAGAGGCAAATGACTCTATCGTTAAGACCTCATAAGGAACAGCTAGTAGAAATTAAACATAGTCACTAGAGATAGCAAATAGTTGGTTGATATGACGTTCAAATAGAAAAACTCCAAGAGCAAATGAAAAGTTCTAGCGTTAATATAGTCACTAGCGATAAGGAGATCAACTATCAATAGGAAATAACCTGTTGAAATAACTAAGCTATATACATTGTCTGTATACACTGAGCTAATGAATTTCTCTATCGATAACACCAACTATGCTTCACATGAATACTTGTTCAGCTAACGGTCTAAGTGTAGGATTAACACTATGAAGCTAGCGATAGCATGGGATGCTAGCGCTACTGAAAAAGCTGCTACACAAGTACAATGTTGCAGGTGGTTGGTAGCCATAGTCTCTATCTCTCATAGCTCATCTTCTGCAAGAATTAAATGAAGTAAGAGAAGGAAGATGTCTAAAATGAAGACCAGCATTAAATGCCAACGGCTAGGAGCTTTCAACGGACATATTCAAACGGATTCATGAAGCTGAAAGAAAAAGGAAAACTGTGAAGAGATATAAAAGCCAAGATTTGAGCATTTATGAAGCAGAAAACAAACTGACGAACAAGAATTCATTATTTCTCATCTACTCACTGGTCAAAGCTTTATTATTCTTAGTGAGATTATTCTGTACTTCAGTGATTAACAAAATCTGTTCATTAAGTGAACTCAATTATTGAAATCCTCTACTGTTTGAGGTTGTTCTTAAGTCTGGGACTTTAGAACAGAGTTGTAGTCTTACAACTTGTAAGGGGAAGTGTTTAGAGGAAGTCTAAAACTCTATCTTATAGAGGTTGGCAGGTGAACCTGGTTTGTAAAACCTGTGGTTTAGTGGAACCCAACGAGGAGTTGAAGAATTGGATGTAGGCAGTGTTTGGCCGAACCAGTATAAAGGATTGTCTTTAAGTTTTTTAAAGTTTAATTTTTGTAAAGCACAATTCACCCCCCTCTTGTGCGTTTTGCCACCTTCATTTGGTATCAGAGCAGGTCTTCTCTTTTGATTCCAACGAATCTGAGAAGTAAAGTTCAAATATGGAATCATACGAGAATATCTTACCTGAAGGAAGTTCTATCAACAAACCCCCTGGATTTGATGGAAAGCATTATACCTTCTGGAAACTCAAAATGAAGATATACATCAAAGCTAATGGGTATAGGCTATGGAAGATTATAGAAGAAGGGGATATTGTGCCTACAAGTATTCTAGGCAATCCAAAGAGTGAAAACGAATATACTCCTGAAGACATTGCAGATGTTGAGTTGAGTTGAATAGCAAGGCAATCCTCATGATCCAAAGTGCCGTTAGCCAAACTGAGTTCTTCAGAATTAGCCACTTAAACACGGCAAAGGAAATGTGGGAGGCGTTGCAGATTGCTCATGAAGGAACCTCAGGAGTAAAAGACAGAAGAGTAGAAATGCTTATTGAAGAATTCCACAAGTTTGAAATGATTGATGGAGAAAAGATAAGAGATCTGGAGATCAGATTCACTCATCTCATCAATAATCTTGCTGCACTAGGAAGAAAAATTCCAGAGAAGGAACAAGTCAGCAAGATTCTGAAAGTGTTAAAGGGTGATTGGCTTATGAAGGTCACTGCCATCCAAGAGATGCAAGGTGAATAAACCAAATCCATCACTGCCTTGTTTGGCAGTCTTGCTGAATATGAGCCAACTCTGATAGCCCAAAGGGAAGCTCAAGGAAATCCTAAGAAGAAGTCTCTTGCCCTTGCTGTATCTGAAAGAGATGAAGAGGATAGTGATGATGAAGACCTTGATGATGAAGATATGGCTCTCATGGTCAGAAAATTTAAGAAATTCTTCAAAAGAAGATGAGGTTTCCAGAGGGGTGGTCCTAGTTTCATAAAGGATTCTCAGAAAGAGAAAACTCCTGTATGCTTTGAATACAAGAAGCCTGGCCATTTCAAAGCAGAGTGTCCAAGTCTCCTAAGATTCAAAGAAAAGGAGAAAAAGAAGGAGAAGTCCTTTGGAAGGAAGAAAGCATATGTATCATCCATCTTGGGTGATAGCTCAGATGAGGAAACTAGAGATCATGAAGAAAGTGCAAATCTCTGTCTTGTTGCTCAAGAGGAACTAAGTGATACTGAGGTATATGATTCTGAACTTACTTACTCTGAACTTCAAAATATGTATAATAAGATGCATATTGAACTAACAAAGCTTGCTAAGGAAGTTGTAGGTTTGAGAAAAGAGAACAAAGAACTCAAGAAAAATATTTCCTCTTCTATATCAAAAGTCCCTTCTGCGCTATCGATAGAAGAGCAGCTAGCGCAAGCTCCCAGAATTGAGCTATCGATAGCCACTCCTCCATCGATAGCAAATCATCCTTCACCAAAGGTTGACAGTTGTTCTCACTGTGAAAATTTGTTGAAGGAGAAAAAGAAGCTTTCAAATGCTTTAGAAAAATTTACAAAAGGCTCAGAAATGCTAAACATAATTTTGAAAGATCAAAAAGCATTTAGAAACAAAACTGGAATAGGCTATGAGCCAAAGAAAGTTTCAAGGAAATGGGAAGAACCCAAGGTAAAACCATACTTAAAATATTTTAGGAAATCTCTAGAATATTCCTCACCTTATAGTTTTTGCAATTATTGTAACAAGAAGGGGCATACACAATCAACCTACAGTCCAAGGAAATATGGAATTAGTGGGTCATATAAGTGGGTTCCTAAAGAAACTTATGTGCCTAAAGTTTTCACAAACTCAGAGGCAAAGACTAATTATAAAGGACCCAAGAAAGTTTGGGTACCTAAATCTGTCTGATTTTGTGCAGGTGTGCCTTAAAGTATCCAACAAAGGAAAATGGTATATTGATAGTGGATGCTTAAGGCACATGACTGGTGACGAGGACAAGTTCAACAATCTAGTGATAAAAGAAGGAGCCAAAGTCAGTTTTGGTGGAAACTAAAGTGGAAAAATCACTGGAGTTGGGGAAGTTGGTCCTGTCAAGGATGTATACCTGGTGGATGGTCTGTGCCATAATTTGCTGAGCGTGAGCCAAAGCATTGATCATGGTAACTGGGTAATTTTTTATTCCAATGAATGCCTTATTGTTGATAAAAAAGATTTAGAGTTAAACAAAACTAATCTTAAGTGTAAACTAAGAGCAAATAGAAATGGTAATTTATACACTTTAGATTTATGCCAACAACTTGAAGAAACATGTTTTATTTCAAATGATGAAACCTGTTAGCTATGGCATAAGAGACTAGCTCATGTAAATTTTGTTCAACTTGATAAGCTTGTTAAAAAGGAACTAGTCATAGGTATCCCTAGTTTTAAAACTAAACATGATTTAATTTGTGAATCTTGTCAAAGGGGTAAACAAAGTCCTCTTTTAAAACCAAGAAGACAGTCCCCACAAGTAGGCCATTGGAACTAATCCATATGGATCTAGTTGGGCCTGCAAGAGTGAAAAGTCTAGGTGGAAGTCTATACACTCTTGTAGTTGTGGATGACTATTCAAGATTTACTTGGACTATGTTTCTTTCCTCAAAACATGAAACTTTTGACGTCTTTTGTGTGCTTGCTAAGAAATTGCAGAATGAAAAAGGCCTCAAGATTGTTGCAATCAAAACTGATCATGAAGGAGAATTTGAGAATAAAGAGTTCATGGAATTGTGTGATGAAAGTGGTATTGAACACAACTTCTCTGCCCCACGTACTCCTCAACAAAATGGTGTTGTGGAGAGGAAGAATAGAGTGCTCACAGAAATGGCAAGAAGCATGCTGAATAAGAAACAAGTACCCCAAACCTTTTGGGCAAATGCAATGAGCACATCATGTTACATCTCAAATAAAGAATACAATAGAAAGGGGATGGAGAAGACTCCATATGAGGTCTACAAAGGAAGGAAGCCTAACATCAGTCAACTGAGAATTTTTGGATCCAGGTGCTATATTCACAACAATGGGAAGGTAAACCTAGGTAAATTCGATCCTAAATCTGACATTGGCATATTTATAGGATATTCAAATAGGAGTAAAGCATATGAGTATATAACAAAAGAACCCAAACTGTTGAAGAATCAATGCATGTAGTGTTTGATGAAACTCCTCAAGAAAAACAACACTGTGTTAATGAGGATGAAGATTTTTCTCAAGTTTTAAAACGTTCACTATCAATAGCCCCAGAGCCATCGATAGCAAACGCTGAAAATCAAAATTCAAACATTTCAAAACCTCCCCTATCGATAGCACCAAAGCCATCGATAGTGAGTTCTGAAGATGATGCTGAAGATGATCAAGATGAAGCTAATGAGCCTCAATCTTCCATAAGACATCTTAGGCACCATCCTCTTGAACAAGTAATTGGATAAATGTTAAAAGGAGTTAGAACCATAAGGCAACTACAAAATGAAATAGAATTTTTTGCCTTTATTTCTGAAATTGAACCAACCTGTGTTGATGAAGCTCTTGTTGATTGTGACTGGATAGTTGCAATGCAGGAAGAACTTAATCAATTTAAAAGGAATCAAGTTTGGGACTTAGTACCTAGACCAAGAAATCATCCTATTATTGGTACTAAATGGGTTTTCAAAAACAAACTTGATGAATCTGGTCAAATTGTCAAAAATAAAGCCAAATTAGTTGCCAAAGGGTATAACCAAGAAGAAGGCATTGATTATGAAGAAACCTTTGCTCCAGTTGCAAGAATTGAAGCAATAAGGATTCTACTAGCTTTTGCATCCATCAAAAATATCAAACTTTATCAAATGGATGTTAAGAGTGCCTTTCTTAATGGGTATATCAAAGAAGAGGTATATGTTGAGCAACCTCCTGGTTTTGAAGAAAACTTTAAGCTTGATCATGTTTACAAACTTAAAAAGGCTCTTTATGGTCTCAAACAAGCACCAAGAGCTTGGTATGAGAGACTTAGCACATTTCTCATTGAAAAAGGTTTTTCTAGAGGAAAATTAGACACTACCTTATTCATCATGCATAAAGAGAAACACATGCTTATAGTTCAAATTTATGTTGATGATATTATTTTTGGTGCTACTAACGAAAAGCTTTGTGAAGAGTTTGCTAAGATGATGCAAGGTGAATTTGAAATGTCAATGATGGGAGAATTAACATTCTTCCTAGGCCTGCAAATAAAGCAAAGGAAAGATGGCATCTTTATCTCCCAAACCAAGTATTGTAAGGAAATTCTCAACAAATATGGGATGAGCAATCTAAGGATGAGGACACTCCCATGAGTACCTCTGCCAGTTTAGATGCAGATGTCAAAAGGAAAGTAGTTAATCAGTTTCATTATAGAGGAATTATTGGATCCTTACTGTATTTAACAGCTAGTAGACCTAATATACAATTTAGTGTGGGAATGTGTGCTAGATATCAAGCCAATCCTAAAGAATCCCACTTAACCAATGTAAAAAGAATATTGCGTTATTTGCAGGGAACTCAAGAGCTTGGGCTGTGGTATCCCAAGGGAACTCAAGAGTACCGTCTTGCTTATTCTGACTCTGACGATGCAGGTTATAAGACAGATAGAAAAAGTACAAGTGGTCAATGTCAATTCATTGGAGGATGTCTAGTCTCTTGGGCTAGTAAGAAGCAAAATTGTGTCTCCCTTTCATCCACAGAGGCTGAATATATTGCAGCAGTAAGTTGTTGTGCTCAAGTTCTATGGCTTAAGCATCAACTAAGAGATTTGGGGTTAGAATTCCCAGAAGTGCATATTCTCTGTGACAACACCAGCACCATAAGCTTGGCCAAAAATCCAGTTCATCATTCCAGAACCAAGCATATTGATGTGAGACATCACTTTCTGAGAGATCATGTTCAAAAGAAAGATGTCAAGGTGGAATTCATCTCAACAAACTTGCAACTTGCTGATATCTTTACCAAACCTCTTGAGCCAGCCCAATTTATCTTCATCAGAAGAGAATTAGGAATGTAAGTCCAAACGAATTGTAAATATTTCTGAAATATTCTCAATTCAATTTCATTTTATTCATACAGATTAATCACTAACTTAAGCATCGGAGTGTCAAATCTTAAGTTTTGCAGGACTGACCTATTGATAGTGAGGTTCACTATCGCTAACATATGCAGGGCAAAGCTAAGGTTGAGCAAAGATTGCCATCGCTAGCCAATTATAATATCGATAGCAAAGTCAGCCATCGATAGCTGGAAGGAGTGAGTGATTAGTCCAAGTCACTTGCTCAGCGTGGGATCATGCCTGCTAGCGATAGCAGCTAGTATTAGCGATAGCAAGTCACTTAACAGGTTAGAATGCGAAATGTTAGCTGATGTATTTCACTGATGGTAAACCCTAAACCCTAAACTTATAAAACTAGATCACTTGCATTTGCATTCATTCACGAATAATCATTTTCTCTTCTACTCTAAACACTCTCTGAGCATTCAAACATTCATCTCCAAATCTCTCTGTTCTTCAAACCCTAAAATGGCCAAAACCAGAGTTCCCACTGTCTCAAAGAGTCCTAGTGATAATCCATCTACCAAATCAGCTAGCAAAAGGTCTCGTACCCAGAAGAGTGTCTCTTTTTCTAAAGAAGTTACTAAGAATCCCCCCAAGCGTCAAAAAGAAACCCTTATTGGTGTGCCATATTTGTCAACCCCCCTCGAAGTTCCACAAGCATTTTTCGCAGAAAAGGGAACCCTAGATCAGGCTGCCATTTGGGTTGATTTGGAATACTTCAAGCAGAAAGGTTTTGACTTGGATGCCTGGTTGCTGCCGTACCAGAACTGGCTGAGTGTGAAGAATGATTATAATGAGGAAGTGTTACGCACATTCTATTCCAGTCTGAAACCCCTTCCCGAATACTCGAAAGGGAAGCTCGTGAACATATCTTTCGAAGGCATGGTGAGAGGAGGAGGCTTCGTTTTTGGTTGGTGGGCTGTCAACAGGATATTGGGGATTTTCAGGGAGGAATATAACAAATGGTACATGCCTGAGAAGTACCCTGAAGAAGAGCTTGCAGAGATCTATGAGACTATCACCAACAAGCCAGCTGACATGCCTGTAATCAACAGGATTATGCACTATGTCTACACCGGAATCATGACTCACAAGTCAGGGAATTTCAGCAGCTTTGCAAAGATTGACAACCCATGGTTGGCAAATCTCATTCAGAAAGTCCCTCTCAACCCAGGCCAAATAGTGTGTATAGAGATCCACAGATTTCTATCAGACAAATCTCCCAAGGCTCCTCTACCTTATCCTCAACTTGTATCTTACATCCTAGAATTCTCCAAGATTAAGTCTCTAGGGGATGGAGAGAACAAGAAGTGCAAGCAGGTCACCACTTCTACCCTGAAGAAGATGGGAATCCAAGTACCTGCTGATGGAGGTGCATCTGTGTCTCAATCCCAAGCCTCTCGTGCTCCTTCTTCCTCTGCTCCACCTGAATTAGTTGAAGAAGAAGCTCAGTCCAGAAGAGCTCCACCTCCTCCTCCTACTACGTCAAAATCTTCAATTTTCTCCAAAGAAGCAGTTGAGGAAATAGTCTTCAGACTCTCTGCATAATTCAATTTTGCACTGGAAGCACAGAAAGCAGAGTTACTGAAGCCTATCCAGGAGCTTCAGGCTCAAGTGAGGAATTTAGAAGAATGCCTGAGTCTTCCTCCTCATATCATTAAGCCAAGAGCAACCACCTCTCAAGGTACATCATCACCACCTCACTCCCCTCTTCACCATTCTAACTCACCCCTCCACTCCCAAAACCACTCCTCTACTTCTTCCCACCATAGCTAACCCCTTCTCCTATCCAAGTCCAGACCACCCCAGAAACACCTATCAATACTACAATCCCTATCGCTAGACCTCACTCACCTCTCCCACATATCACTGAAGTCCCACCAACACAAAGACCCCCTATCGCTACCACAATTCCACCACCTCAGTCAACCCCTACCGCTACCATTTCCCCTAGCGATAGCCCTCACTCTCCCAGACCTTCCACTACCACAGCTCTAACACCTTCACCAACCCCTATCGCTAATCCACCTATTAGCGATAGTATTCTTCTTCCTTCCACCACCCCTAGCGCTACTCCCATTCCTATCCTTCCACCAAACCTTGACCCCACTCCTTTCTCTGGCCATGATGATGACAAAAAGGGGGAGAAAGATATTGATGCTTCCATGGTTGCTGAAGAGGTTGAGGAATTTGTCAGAGGGATAGCTGATAACTCCTAGAAATTCATGATATTTGAGTATATTTTACTTGAGTTTTTGTCTATTATTTATACATTTTGGATACTCAAGAGGGAAAATGCTCATTTGATTTTCGGTTTCACATTATTGCTAATTATGTAGATTTTGATTGTTTTTATAGTTAGTTTCTTATGTTGTTGTATATAATTTTTGTAGGAATAAATTGAAGCAATAAGCAAGAGATGTTAGCCCTCCTCAAAGCCCTCAATTGAACAAAAATAAGAAGAAGCCAAAGCAGCCAAAGAAATAAGAAAGCAGAGCAAAGCACCAGAGAAGCAGGGACTTCGCCGTGGAGTTCGCCGCGGCGATAGCCGCGGCGAAGTGAATCTGCCTCTGCCCCTTTTTGTAGAGCTCGCCGTCAGCTCGCCGCGGCGAGCGACTCTTGATTCTGTAATTTTTGGACTTCGCCGTGGGCTCGCCGCGGCGAGACCCACGGTGAACTGCGTGATCTGCGCGTTTTTGGAACAGAACAGGCGCGTTTTTAACTGATATAAAAGCTAGGGCTTCGTTGTGAGTCCTCATTCTTCGACTTTTGGGCATTCTTGGGGGTGTTTTGCTCTGCTAGGGCTTGGAGTTTGGTGGGGATTTGGCTTGGGCTTGGAGCTTCAAAGAGATTTGGGCTTCCTCTCTTGGTTTATCTCTTCCTTCTTCATTCTCTTCTCTTGTTCTGATTTGTAATGTTGTATATATATGCTCCCCTGGAGTTGTAGAACATGAGTAGCTAAATACTTTGATTCTAGGATTATTTTGAACCCTTGTATGTATTGATTCTTGATTCCTCCTCTTGATTTGTGATTAATGATATCTATGTGCTTATTTTACCCCGTTCTTAATGCTTCTAAGTGCTTGATCACCATTTAGATGTTGTGTTCGCTTGATTTATGACTCGAGAGAGCTAGGTTGAGTGTAGAACTTGGGTAAAGTAGTGCAAGAACCGGAAGTTTGCGTGACGAACGGATGGTTTTGTTGGTAAGATAGAGATATACTTGCTAGCCTTGCATAGTCACATTAGGGTTGGAGTGTGATAATTGGGTGCTATCAAATTGTGACAAGAGATTGTGCAAAGAATAGGACTAAACACTTGTTCTTGACTCGAGAGAGCATTACAAGTACTCTTTGAACCCTAGATTAGCACGTGGTGTCGTTGAGAGCTTCTTGAGAGGAGGTTAATTGAGTTTTGAGAAGTATAAGGGGGAGAGATAATCTTAGGACCCATTTTAGCCTTGAGGTTGGAGAATCACCTGTTTATAATTTTATCTTCATTTTATTTTCTTATTTCATTTTCAAACTCTACATTTGTATCACTCAAATTGGGCGAGAGTGTGATAATCATTGTTTGACCGGGTTTTGGACAAATCCTCGTGGGAACGATACTCTACTCATCATTTTATAACTTGGCGCGACCAGTGCACTTGCGGCGCGTGGCGAACAATAGCTAGAAGCTATATGATGTCTGAGGATCACAGAATTCCTCCTCAAGAGCCCCCTACTCAGATTTCAAATGCTCCTTCTCCAAATGCTCAAGCTGCTCCTGATGCTTCAGAAGAAGACAGTCTTGCCCAAGCCGTTAAAATTGCAGAGAAACATGGGATCCCTCCAAGTATCATGTTCAAGGAGTTAGTTCCAGTTTTAATCATTCCTCCTGAAGCAAATATTGAAATAATAATCCAGGACAAGCCCATCACCGGAGATAAGTTTCAAGATAACATTCAAAAATTGCTGGTGTCTGAGGCTAAGAAAAATAAGCGCAAGGAAAGGAGCAAGAGGAAAGCCAGAGACGAAGTCTCCTTCAAAGTCATCCCAAAGGCTCCTAAAGCTCAAAAGATGAAGAAAGTAGCCCCAATTCCTCCTCGCAAGTTGTCAAAAGATCAAAAGAAGGCTCTTGGTCAGATCTTAAAAGAAAAGATGAAAGCTCTTACTGAGGGTTTGAAGGAAGCAGAGGAGGCACAGAATAGGGCTGAAAAGGAGGTTGCTAACAAGAAAGCCCTTGAAGAGGCTTTGAGAAAACATAAAGAGGCTGTTGAGAAGAAGGCTGCTTTTGAGGCAAGAAGGAGGGCAAGAATAGAGAGGGAAGCAGAGGAAGCTGCAGAGAGGGCAGCAGAGAAGAAGAGAAAGGAAATTGCTCGAGGAAAAAGAGCATGGAGATACAAAAGAAGGTTTCATTCATCCAAGGCTAAAGAAGCTACAAGTATCTCCATTACTGAACCTTCTGAAAATCCTGAGCAAGCCAAGTCTGAGCTAGTAAGAGCCAAGAAAGAAAAAGCTAAGCAAGAAAACTCCAACAAGACAGATTCTTCTACTCAGACTCTTCTATCTCTGACTACCCTGATGAAGAATACTTGGCCAATCCCTCCGGTGACAATTTTGACAATGAGGGTGCATTAGTTTTTGAAAATCATTCTGCATATGCATCATACATGGCCAAAACTGATGTAATTCCTTTGGTAGAGCTAAAATGACATATACTCTTTTGTGCTATACTGTTTATATGCTCTGAATATATTTTATCTGACATGTGTTTTTACTTATGTTTTATCATCATCAAAAAGGGGGAGAATGTTAGAATCTTAAGTTTTGATGAGGACTGGACCCCATAGATAACATAAGTAAAATGAACAGATAGCATATAACTTTCGTTTGAAAAGAATTAAGATAAGGATCAAGGTATATGACTAAGGAAAAGTATAAGTTATCTAAACGCTAAACAAATCCTATAGATAACAGATACACTATCGCTAGGCTAAGAGCCTATCGCTCATAGATGAAGAGACAAGGACAATACTAGTACCAATGAGAACTTAGCAATAATCTGAAGAAAAATAATAACACTATCGCTAAGGCAAGATCCTATCGCAAGTAAATGCAAAGCTTAGGATAACAGCTAATGAAGCTATAATCTGAAGAGACAAATGACTCTATCGCTAAGACCTCATAAGGAACAGCTAGTAGAAATTAAACATAGTCACTAGCGATAGCAGATAGTTGGTTGATATGACATTCAAATAGAAAAACTCCTTGAGCAAATGAAAAGTTCTAGCGCTAATATAGTCACTAGCGATAAGGAGATCAACTATCGATAGGAAATAACCTGTTGAAATAACTAAGCTATATACATTGTCTGTATACACTGAGCTAATGAATTTCTCTATCGATAACACCAACAGTACTTCACATGAATACTTGTTTAGCTAACGGTCTAAGTGCAGGATTAACACTATGAAGCTAGCGATAGCATGGGATGCTAGCACTACTGAAAAAGCTGCTACACAAGTACAATGTTGCAGGTGGTTGGTAGCCATAGTCTCTAATCTCTCATAGCTCATCTTCTGCAAGAATTAAATGAAGTAAGAGAAGGAAGATGTCTAAAATGAAGACCAGCATTAAATGCCAACGGCTAGGAGCTTTTAACGGACATATTCAAACGGATTCTTGAAGCTGAAAGAAAAAGGAAAACTGTAAAAAAATATAAAAGCCAAGATTTGAGCATTTATGAAGCAGAAAACAAACTGACGAATAAGCATTCATTATTTCTCATCTACTCACACTGGTCAAAGCTTTATTATTCTTAGTGAGATTATTCTGTACTTCAGTGATTAACAAAATCTGTTCATTAAGTGAACTCATTTATTGAAATCCTCTACTGTTTGAGGTTGTTCTTAAGTCTGGGACTTTAGAACAGGGTTGTAGTCTTACAACTTGTAAGGGGGAGTGTTTAGAGGAAGTCTAAAACTCTGTCTTATAGAGGTTGGCAGGTGAACCTGGTTTGTAAAACCTGTGGTTTAGTGGAACCCAATGAGGAGTTGGAGAACTGAATGTAGGCAGTGTTTGGCCGAACCAGTATAAAGGATTGTCTTTAAGTTTTTTAAAGTTTAATTTTTGTAAAGCACAATTCACCCCCCCTCTTGTGCGTTTTGCCACCTTCATTATTTATGTCCCAATTTCACGTCTCTTTTTTAGATATTAGATGTAGAAAAAAGGCAGTAGAAAAATTGTAAATATATTGAAAAGTTTCAACGTCTCTTTCCTATTATTAGACGTGAATTCTCTAAAAAATGAGTGATAAGTACGAAAAAGGTGGGAAATATAGGCGGGAAATTAGTTTCCACGTCTCACAAATATTGTGAGACGTTGAAAGTGTGTTTCCACATCTCACAAATATTTGTGAGACGTGGAAAGCAGGACATTTTTTTTAAAAAAAATATTTCCACGTCTCACAAATATTGTGAGACGTGGAAAGCAGGACAATTTTTTTTAAAAAAAACTTTCAACTTCTCACACTATTTGTGAGACGCATAAAGTGTGTTTCCTCGTCTCACAAATATTGTGAGATGTGGAAAGCCATTAAACCCTAATTTCTTCTTTGTTTCCCATTCTTCCTCAATCTGACGTTTCCTCTCTATGGCGAAAGAAGAGAAGGCGAAAGGTAATGCCGCTTTCTCCTCCGGCAATTTCGAGGCCGTCATCTGCCTTCTCCGATGCCATCTCTCCCCCCCACCAATCGATCTGCCGCCTACGCCTGCCTTCACAAATACTCCCAAGCCCTAGCCAATACTAGAAGGGCCTCGAAATCGACCCCAACAATGAACCGCTCAAATCCAATTTGCCCTCGATGTAAGGATCAGATCGATTGGAAACGCCGTTATGGAAAATACAAACCCCTTATCGAACCTGCCAAATGGTATTCTTATCTTTTAAGCCCTATTTTTTTAAAAAAAGATTTCTTGCATTAGCTTTTAGTATTACAATGTTTGGTTTTTGTTGATTGGCCTTTTTGAATGTATGATGTTGCAGCCAGAAATGCTCTAAATGTGCTGTTCGTCAAGCTTGCCATAACCGCTGTTCTGGTTGGTTCTGCTCTCATTATTTTTGGCTTATAAGATTTGTTTCAGTTTGTAGAGACTTGCTATTTTTGGCACTTTTTTCTTAACTAATTGGTTTTTGGTGATAATGTAGGATGTGCCAAGGAGCATAGGGTTTGCGCTAAGTGTTGTGCTGTATGAACACTTCAGTGTAATGTCTACACCCAGGTTGTATCTTGGAATTTTTGTGCTTTTTTGATGATTTTAAATATCAGTATTTTGATCAACTTTTTTGCCTTCTCTCACTCCTTAATTTTCAATCTTAAAGAACTTGAAGCATGTTGGCATCAAGATAAATTAGAAGTTCAATTATTATTAGGTTTGGACAAAAATCTGCATTCCACCCCTCAATCAGGATAAATTATTAGTAAGACTGAATGGAACTATTTCTTTGTAAGCGCATGTATGTTCTGTTTTCTCACTTTTAGTTTTCTTCAATTTCCTGGTTGATCTATGTTTATGTGGATTAGGAGATGAAATTGTTGTTATGCTTGATGTTTGATAGCTTTATTTGTAAGTAAGATTGAATAGCTTTATTTAAATCTCTGTAATGGGTTGTTCTGTTTTATTGCTTTGAGGTTTCTTTCATTTCTAGTTGATCTATCTTCATGTTGATTGGGAGGTGACATTGTATGTATGCTTGATGTTTGATAAAACGATTGAGAAGAATTAATTGGTTTGATGGTTCTTATTCAAACACTGGAAATGAAAGCTTTAGTTAGAGATAGGAACTATGGCATTTTAAGAGTTGAATTTGATGATGATCTTGCTGGTTACTTTTTGGGGAAGATTAATCATGCCACAGTTTCTTGTTTATGTGTTGGTGGGGATTGGCTCTTGTTTATATAAAAGGGTTGCTTGTCAGATGAAATAATGAGAAGCAACATGTTCTTGTTCCTGGGTTAAACAGTTGTATCAAACCTTTCATTTTGTTTCAGAAATTAATTTGAGATCCTTCCTTCTAGCTTCCACTTATATTTGACTGCCTTTCTGCATATATATTTCTAACAGGTTATCATTGCAAATTTTTCTACAGACGGACAGTAATTGGAAGACAAGCAACACAAATTATGTAGTAATTTCTTATGTTCGGCCAATAATGTTATGGATTGGTGCTATACTTATGTGCATGTTTCACTTTTTTTTTTGCTTAACAACCCATATTTTAGGATCAAAGTTGTATTGTAACATTTTTGTAATATTAGTTTAGATATAAATAATAAAATTAGTTCTTTTTTTCATTTTAAGTGTTGTATTTCTATTATTCCGATAAAATATTGGGTTTCCTTTGGATTGGGGTTAATCATCCTAATTAAAAAAATATATTTTTTTAAAAAAGGAGACTTTCTACTTCTCTTTTTTGAAAAAGAGATGTGGAAAGTTCCTAATTGAAAAATATAATTTTTCTTTTTTTTTAAAAAAAGATTTTCCACGTCTATTTTTTGAAAAAGAGGTGTGGAAAGTCCAACGTTCCACGTCTCTTTTTTGAAAAAGAGACGTGAAAAGTGGCAACGTTCCACGTCTCTTTTTTGAATAAGAGACGTGAAAAGTGGGCACTTTTCACGTCTCTTTTTCAAAAAAGTCGACTTTCCACACATGGAAAGTCCAACCTTCCACGTCTTTTTTTTAATAAGAGACGTGAAAAGTGGGCACTTTTCACATCTCTTTTTCAAAAAAGTCGACTGTTCACGTCTCATTTTTAAAATGAGACGTGAAAAGTTCCGGCTTTCTACATTTCACCTATCCATATTCCACCAAAAAGAGACATGAAAAGTCCCAAAAAAGAGGCGTGACAAGTGTTTTTTTTAGTAGTGTTTGTTGCCATCTTTGCAGTCAAAGCCTCCAGCAGCAATGAATGTGCCATTGAAAGCCTTTCTCGTTGGATCAAGGCTATGAGGGCATTCATCTTTTTCCCAAGTAGTCTTCATTCTTGGTTCCACCACATGGCAATACAAAATACCATATTTGTTAAGAGCATTTGCCATGTATAGGCCGAGTCCATTAGGACTGGAATCCCAACATTCAGAATAATTTGCAAAAGGTGACAATCTAATTCCTAGTCGCTCTGGCCCTATCTCATCAGCAACAGCTTTAACAACTTCAAATGGAAACCGACAACTATTCTTGACTAATCCGCCATATTCATCAGTTCGATCATTGACGTGATCTTTCAAAAATTGGTCAATAAGGTAACCATTGGCCCCATGAATCTCAACCCCATCAAAACCTACAATTGCACAAATATGGTCACTTTAAACATCTGCATTCAACTACAATGTCACATTATTTCAGTTGGTTTTGGGGGACCCTCTGCCCATTTGGGTCTGTGTAACACCATTTCTGATGAATAAAAAAAGTTTCTAATACTTTGGCTTGTATGCAAATTAGGTACCTCTAAATTTGTAAGAATTTTAATTTGTACCTATTACTTCAAAAATAGGCAACACTGTACTCTAAATTTTAAAGTGACTACTTGTTTCTATTCTGCCACTTTCTCCCATGAAAAGTAATACAGGATCTCACCCTGTACAAATTTTGATGTTATTTATTTACTTGGTACCAATATCTTCCACAGTATTGGTGTCCAAGTCAACAAACTTTTAATAAGAGGGACAAAATTTAACCTTCAACGAAACTAGAAAGAACAGAATTGTATTGAAGCCTCTTAATCATAACCTGAACCATTGTATTAAAAAAAGTAATAATATCACTATATCCTACCATTTAAGGCATTGCTTATATAGATTATGGTTGAAGTTGATTTTTCATAACTTTATTAGTTTAGTGAAGGTACCAGCTTCCATTGCATTCCTTGCAGAAACTCTAAAGTCATTGACGATTTGGGGAATTTCATCGGCTCTCAGCCTCCTTAGTGGTGTATATTGTGCAACATCAATGCCATTACTTTTAATGTGTGGGGCCAGTCCCTTGTCTGTACAAGAAATTGGGGCTTCCCTATTCGGCTGAAAACCTATTTAATACAATGTAAGATGGGGACACACTAAACATATCCAACAAATTTTATTCTATAACAAATAAATTTGGAAGAGATAATAAGTACAGATACTTTAACAGAACGGAGAAGGGACTATATATATGTTGTATGCACAAGTATCTTAACTTCAATTCAGGGGTTCTATTCTGGACAGATTATAAAATTCAAGGATTTAAATGTTGCAGCATATTTAATAAAATGTTATAATCAGAGAGCCTCCCATGTCTCTCACCTATGGAAATCTCCCACAAATCATTCAAAATGTTGGCAGAAAAGATGCACATGCAAAAATGCTTATATAGAGAGATGCTGTTCAATTGATTTTGAACAGCCATCCTTTCATAAAGGGTGTGCCACTATAAAGGTTGCCGCTACAATCAAAATGGATTGAGATTTTTTTTCATTTGTTCATAATTTCTCTCTCTTTTTTTCATTTATTTTGCACAAGGGAGGAGGAGCAAACAGGTTCTCCACTGTGCCTGCAAAAGTTCTTCTATAAGTTTAACTTCAACGGTAGTTTCCACTTGAACTACCTTTGCACTTGAACGTCTAATAAGTTTTTAATTGATTAACCGACTTTTGCAACAATGAAATTCAGAAACCGAAAGAAATCCATATTAATTAAAAATCTAAAGATTTAAATAACTAGTAATAGAGAAGACGACATCGTGATTTTAAAATAATTGAAAATTCATTTCTCAAGAATGTATTGCTCAAATTGCATAATGTAAGGTTTTAAACCATTCAAAGTGATAACCCAATGAAACATGTTAAATTTCTTGTTCATTCAACCGAAAACTCAGGGTATTATCTAGCTACTGATTTCAGATCAGACGACGACTAACTTATCAGAAAAATACCTGAATTTGAAACCCTTCCCACATGCCAGATCTAACAAAAGAATATACCACCTTTGGCATGAACAACATCCACAATGGGTTTCCTTGCTTCTACCTGCTCTTTTGTACATATCCCAGGTGTATACTCATAACTACACATAAAATAGAAAACAAACAGTAAACAGATTTTGTGAAACATCCTAGGAAAAAGAGATAAGTAGACATAAAGAATAATAAAGTGTACAAATTACCCTTGAGCAATGTCAGAAACACCATTAGCTTCAGTTTTCAAAAGACCCCCTTTGGTAGTTCGCTGAGTGTAATATAAGATAGCATGAGGCTGAGGAACATTGCCATAAGATCTCTATCTAGTCAATGGTGCCAGAACAACTCTGTAAAGCAAAAAATAAACCAATTTTCACTTGAGAAACCACAAATATTCAATTGATATTGACACTAAAGGGGCTGTTCAGTATAGGGGATTTGGAGGGGACGGAAATTTTTTTTAAATTGAATTTAAAAAAATTCGGCGAAGTGAGATTATAAAATTTTAATAAAGAGAAGATACAAGATAACAAAGGGAAAAAAGTTAATTAAGAGCTTTTGACCCCACTTCCCAAATTTTCATAAATTAAACTCATAAAAAGTTTCCCTCTCCTCGTCGTCCAAATCCCTCGTACCAAACCCCTTGGTCAGAAACAAACACAATTGACCAAATGAAAATATCCCTATTCTACTACATCAATGTATGTGACCTTTCGTAGCACACAAGTAATTAAGGAGAACATAAAGGAATAAAAAAACAAACTGATCAAAACAAAAATATTATTAATCACATAGTTGAAATTAAATTGAAAATTTATGATTTCCAAGTATCATGCATGACTCATTACCCATGCAAATGTCAACTGGGATTTCCCACAAACACCTGATCCTCATGAAACTACACCATAAAACTGAAAAAAGAGAACGAAAAGGCAAGTTGAAGAAATACCTATGGGACAGATTGAATTTGCCCAACTTGTAGGGAGTAAGAAGAGGAATGGCGGGAGCTTCAGAAGCCATTTTTGCACAACAAAAGATTCTCAGTAAGCTATATACAAAAACACAATCAGACACTAATTTCTATATATAGAATTCAAAGTGACTCACAAAGATAGAAACATTGGAGGCTCCACCACCACCTCCCAGTGAGGGAGCAAAAGGAATATGACGTGAGGGAGTGCGATTGCAAGATGGGGACGCGTACAATGGATAGGAATCACCCAATTAGAGTTAAGCCATCACCATGGTTTTTTTTGGCCCAATTAGAGTTGAACCATCACCATATAATAATGTGTAGATGGGATTACAGACAATGTTGTGCTCGCCTTATCCGGGTGCGCTCACCTTTAACTTTATAACGATGGAAATAACGATTTTCATGTGAATTGGAATTTAATCCTTAAAATTCATGATATATTTAAACAGTATTGGATGGTTGATCAGCTGACATGTTAGTGAAACATGCTCTAAAGATGCCTAATGAATTTCACTTAGTTCCCTTAAATGGTTTTTGTTTATTTATTTCTTATAATGTAGAGTAGACTTTACCACCCTTTTCTTTATATAAAAAAAATAGTGTGCTTCCTTGGAGCAAGACATGTAATTTAAAAAAAGTTTTGTTTGTACATAATAAGTGCAGAGAATAAATTTAAGATACAATTGATTTCTTATTGTTCATAAAATTGATTTATACTAGCATTTAATTATCATAAATTCTTCCAAATAGCTTATAATTAAGTTCTTACTTTATCTCAAAATTATTGTCCTTACTACATTATAAATATGGCTTATAGAAAAATTTTATGGTTCCGATTTCCAAATGTGTTGTCTTAATTTCTATTGAGGGGATAAAGAGGGTATATTGTTTTAATTCATGGTATTTATTGTAATGATAAAAATGAGAACAAATTATCCAACTACTTTGTTTTCCTAGTGAATTAGTTATATGTGACTTATATAGTGAATCAAAAAGAGAATTTTAGTATTAAAATGAGAGTAGGTGGAGAAAGGACTTGAATATCTCAATCCATATGAGAATGTCAGTCATTTTGTAACAAGTAGCGGAGCATGGGATATGGAGAAATGGAGCAAATTTCTTCCAAACTGGGCTTCATCAGATTCAGCGAATACCCCTACTGAGACATATGGGTGATGATGTTTTTTGTTGGAAAGAGTCTGCTGATGGTAACTTTAGTATCAAATCAGCATATCAACTTATCTATAGTAATCCGATGCAGAACTCTTCTGAACCTTGGTGGAAGAAGGTATGGTGATGGGATATCCCTAAAAGAGCAAAATTTTTCCTGTGGCAAGCTTTCCAAGGGAAGCTCCCCACAAATTCATTGAGAGCAAAGAGAGTGCAATCAAACACTAAAGAAATTCCCTCTTGAGTGTGAAAGTGAGGAAACTGTCATTCATGCCTTGAGGGATTGTGAGTTTGCAAAATCTGTCTGGATGTCTTTAATTAACCCTCTATATGTATATCCTTTCTTTAGTGGTAACTTGCAGGATTGGCTAAGATGGAGATCCTCCCACAACATTTGCTGCAAAGAAATTTAGGAGATGGCAATGGATCAAAATTTTCGGCTTGGTTTGCTGGAATGTATGGAAAAATCGCTGTAACAAGGCATTTGGGGAGGAAACCATGTTGGCAAACTTATTGATAGAAAGATGTTATTTCCAACTTGTGAAGACAAGCATGATGGGAGATTCAAGCACTAAATTTTTCAAATATCAGAAAGGGCTAACAGTAACTGGACCCTTCCACCAGAAGGCCTCCTACGCTTAGATGTGGATGGATCAACCACTGCTCTACGAAATACAGCAAGAGGCAGAGAACTTCAGGATGAGAGAGGAACCTGGGTTATGGGATTTAACAAGAGTTCAGCTATGGCTCATCACTGACAGGAGAAATTTAGGTTATCAAGGTGGGATTGCAGCTATGCAAATCAAAGAATCTGAGGAAGGTACAGCCTGCTTATAGACTCATTTCCAGTTGTTGGCAATGGATGGTAGACCATCACACCCTCTGAAACTAAAGATTGATGAGGTTAGAGCACTCATAATATTAGAATGGAACTTGGAAATCATTCATACTTATAGAGAAGCACTGGGTTGTGCGGATATCCTTGCTCAAAGGGCCCATGGTACAGGTGGCAACTGCAAATCCATCAAGAGCCACTAGAATTTTATTTTAGCAAACTGCAGCAAGACATGTCGCGCTGCATGGAGATTTCTACTGACAGATTGGCTGACTACATCAGCCCCATTACAAGCTTCAGCTTGCCTTGTTAATTAAAAAGAAAAAGAAAAAGAAAATTAGTTATATTACACATCATCACTTAACATATTAAACCATCATTAGCGATCAGTGATCGTTGAGGAATCAAATAGTTGCAAAGGGAGGCAAAGTTGTGTAGTTTTTGGGTGATGAGGCTTCTATGAGGTAGAGTTGTTGACTGAACTTTAAGTTGTGGCTGTTCATGTTCTACCACGAATGTTGGTGGAACTTGAACCAACCTTCTCTCTCACTAATGACATTATGCTAACTGAGTTTAACTAAGGTATTGAAGGGACAATGGAATGAATGAGTTGAGGCTACGTTTCAAGTAAATACTATGTCATATTAGGTTCAAACATGCACTAAGTATATAAGTCAAAACCATGACTTCCTTGAGAAAAATACAAATACCCTTTATACATGTTAAATCAACTATGAACTCAAAATCAAATATCTTTATATACATGTTAAAATCAAATTAATTATGAACCCAAAATTATGATTTTGGATTCATAATATATTTTGGATTGAGATGATTGTGGTTTTAGATTCATGAATTGATTTTGGTATCTAAAAGAATGGCTGAAATTGAATTCATGATTGAATATCTAATTAGAACTTCTCCCCAAATTTTCCTAAATTTTGTTGTTAATTTTTTTTCTCTGAATAATAAAAACAAGGTGGAACTAGGGGTGAGCAAAAGACCCGCTACCCGCGGGCCCTTCCCGCCACTCGGGCTTTTTGGCCCATCTAAGCCCGCCCATTTTGGGCCTGACCGCCCCGTTTATGGGATATGGGTATGGGTTCACCCATGGGAAGCTCGTTCCCCGCCCGTATATATTTTTTAAAAGAAATTATGCTTTTTTTATTATAAATATATAAGTTTACAAACAATAGCACTAGTGTTGTTGCTGCCTCAATGGTTTAGGCATTGGTTTGATAGCTTCAAGTACGGGGGATCAATTCTCCATTTCTCCTCTCCAGCTTCTTTTATTTTTTTTAACAATTAATATTTAAAAAACCTCCTATTTTTTTAATTAAAATGCCTCCCCAATGCCTCTCTCTCACAGTCTCACTCTCGACCCCCTTTCCTTTCCATCTTCCTCTTCCTCCTCCTCTGCCTCACCCCTCACCCTCTGAGCTACTTCACGCCCTCCATCGTCCTCATCCTCCATCACCACTGTCTGCAACCTCACGCGCTTCCCTTCCTCCTGCTTCTCCAGTATTTCTTCCCTCTCTAGTTCCCTCATAAACCCTAACGATCCATCGACACCTAATCCATCCTCACTCTCTCCCTTCATATTTCCCAAATCGAGCTCTCCAACCTCTCCTCCTCCCTCTCTTCCACCTCCAACTCCCTCGTCCTCGCCGATTGTAAGGCCCAAATCGCTGATTCGAAGTCAGAAAGCATTGTACGGACGGCTTCACCGAGCTTCACCATGGAATTGACGACCTGTAATCAAATGGTGGAGGTTGATTCGAAAGAGAAGATGGACTCCATTTGAGGCCAGTTATCGGAGATGGCTTCGTACTCAACGACTCGCTCTCCGCCATTAAACCTTCCTGATCATGCATGGTTCTTGTTTTTTAGTGTTGTTGATATTTGTTACTCTGTCAATTAATTATCTTGACTGGTTCTTGTTTTTTAGTGTTGTTGATGCTTTAGTTAGTTCTTTCCTGAGCTGCAATTCTATAAATTGCTTTGCATTGGGGAATACCGCGTGGTTACAATTTTTTTCTTTTTAATTTTCTCATTATCAAGCATTTGGAATTGCAGCATCAGATCATAGTCCTCTTATTTTCCATTTTGATTTTTCTTTGAAGCCCCTTAAGCAAGTCAAATTGATTTGAATCTTTTTGGTATCGGTTTTCTGAATGTAAGAAAATTATTTGTGATTCTTGGAACTAGCATCCTAGACGCTCCCCCTCTTTCAGTCTTCACTGTAAGTTATCTTCAACATTGAATACTTTATCTACTTGGAGTAAGAACAATGTGGGTAATCTTTCTCAGTGTATTTGAGAGTTTAAACACCAACTTTCATCACTTTCATCTTATATATCTTTATCTTCTTCCTTACCTAATTCGGTTCACTCTTCAATGTCTGAGATTAAGCACCAACTGGAATTTTTCTATGACTGTGAGGCTAGTTTTTGGGCCCAAAGATATAGGCTTAATTGGAAAGTTGAGGGAGAGCAAAACACTAGCTACTTTCATGCTGTAGCTAGTAGAAGAAAATCCAAAAACCCTATCACTTGCCTTCAATCTTCAGACAAATCTTGGCTCTCTGATTCTCATGACCTTTCTAATGCAGTTTCTCTTCATTTTAGAGAAGTTTACGTTGGTACACGAAGTTCAAGCATGAAAGATATAGTGCTGCAATTGTCCTCTTTGAATCTTCCTGTCATATCTATAGAAGCCTCAGATTCTCTGATGCGGCCAGTTGGCATAACAGAATTAAAAAAGGCAGTTTTTGGCCTACCTAAGGACAGTACTCCTGGTCTTGATGGGTATCTTGCTCAGTTTTACCAAGTTCATTGGGATCTAATTCAAACTGATTTACTTCTTGCAATGAACTCTTTCTGGCATTCTAAATCCTTCTAAAAGAATTGAACAAGACAAACATACATACCCAAGATTGACAATCCTCAGCATGTTAAGGATTTCAGGCCAATCAGCTTATGTCATGTCTCATATAAGATCTTTGCTAAAGTGCTTGCAAACAGATTGAAACCTATTCTTTATGAAATTATTGCTCTGAATCAAAGTGCCTTCTTGAAGGGCAGACTTATCTCAGACAACATAATGCTTGCTTCTGAATTGATGGACCACATACATTCATCTAGAGCAATTCGAAGGAAAGTTGCTGCTATCAAATTGGACTTTTCAAAAGCTTTTGATAGATTGTCCTGGAATTTTGTTTCTGAAGTTTTCTTTTGTATCAATACAAAAAAAAATGTTGATTTGTCACGGTTACAACCGTGGGTTTGTCACGATTCTAGGAACCGTGACAAATCCTACCGTGGCAAGCCGAGCTTGTCATGGTTTAAACCGTGACAAATCTTGTCACGGTTTAAGATTCGTGACAAAGCTTGTCACGGTTTAAACCATGACAAATTAAACTGTAGGGTTTTTTTTTAAAATTAAATGATTAATATTTTTTCTAAAATAATATTTAGAGTAAGATCGTATTTTTATTTAAAATTACATACACTATTAAACTATCTGTCATAGATCGTATTTTTATTTAGAATAATATTTCTCATTGTTCTAAAATAGACACTCTGCAACAAAAATAAAAAAAATTATAACCAAATAAATAAGATAACTGGTTTGAAATGAAATCGCCCAGAAAAAATGAATCAGACTTGTATAAGCCGGATGAAAGAAAAAAGAGAAGAGAATGGAGAGGAGAAGAGTGTGTGAAATGTAAGGGGAAGGGGGTTTATATAGGAGGTTTTATCAAGTATGACAAACTACTTTGTCACGGTTTAAACCGTGACAAAGTGGTTTGTTTTGTCACGGTTTAAACTGTGACAAAGTATGGTTTGTGGTTTGTCACGGTTTAAACCGTGACAACGTGACAAAGCGGTTTGTCACGGTTTAAACCGTGACAAACAGTTGTGGTTTGTAACGGTTTAAACCGTGACAAACCGCTTTGTCACGGTTCAAATCGTTACAGATTAGTAACGGTGCCAACCGTTATTGGTTTGTAATAGTTTAAACCGTTACTAGAGAAGTAACGGTTTAAAAGTAACGGTTTAAACCGTTACAAAGTTTTTTAAAAAAAAAATTGTTTGTCACGGTTTTTTAGTACAACCATAACAAATTCCAAACATTTGTCATGGTTATGCTAAACCGTGACAAAATAACCGTTACTAATCATGTATTTTTTTGTAGTGTATGGGCTTTCCAATGAAGTGGGTTAATATGATTTTTCAATGCGTCTCAACTGTTGAATATAGTTTGCTCTTCAATGTACGGGTTGCTAGTGTTTTCTACCTAAGTCAAGGGATCTTTCGAGGGGATCCACTCTCTCCTTATATATTTATAATAGCTTCAAATGTCTTGTCCTACCTTATATCTCAAAGTGAATCTACCAATTCTTGGAAAGGAATCAAACTATATCGGTTAGCTCACCCCATTTCCCATTTATTGCATGCAAACGCTCCCTACTATTTACATAGGCCTCTGATTTTGGCTTTAGAATAGTCATGTCAATTCTCTCCTAACAAAGAGACGTTAAGCATTATTTTCAGCCCTAAAGTGTCTCATCAAAACAAGATGTTACTATTTCTATTAATTAGCATTCACTTCTCAGGCCAATTGGGAAAATACCTTAGTACTTGGGTTGATCCAAGTAGGAATAAATCTATGATTTATCAACAAGTCTTATCTTCCACTGACTTGAGAACCTCATCTTGGAGGTCCAAGCTTCTATCTCAAGCCAGTCATTTTTAAATCCTTCGTGGCATCTGTCAACATTCATGTTCTCTCTTGTGTTAAGCTTCCATCTATAATTTGCACCTAGATTGATAGTCTATACCTTAATTTTTTTTTGGGTCTCAATGGATGGTTCTTCAAATAGAATGCATCTTTCAGGCAGAAACACCCTCTTTCTTTCTGTTTCATAGGGGGGCTTTGGAATTCAACCAATGAATTTGGCCAATCAAGCTCTACTAGCTAAACAAGTATGGCGCATTATTTCAACAGATTCTACTCCTATGTTATCAGTCACTATGGGCAAAAAGTACATCAAGTAGACAAAAGAACCATGGCTCATGAAGCCCTACAATTCGTCCTGGTTATGAAATGATCTTCTTGAATGTGGATCCTTCATTACCACCTTAAATGGAAAATTGGCGGTGGTGTTTCTATTCCAATCAACCACCCTTTGTAGTGGCCCATGAAGTGCATAGTTAGAGATAATGATGGAATTCAAACTGTCTCTAACTTGCTTATGCATTCTTCCTCTTCTTGGAATCCCCATTCAATGGAATGTTCCACCAATTAGACGATTGTATTCTTCAGAGGTTGCTGCTTCATTCCTATCCTTGCCGGTCTCCTTTTGCTCTAGTCCTGATCAAGTCATTTGGTCTTTTAGTCCTACTGGTAACTACGCTGCTAAATTGGGCTTTTGACTACTATCTGACGAGACTATTCAAGCTCAACCAATCCCAGATCATTTTTAGAAGTTTCTATGGTCAATATCGCTTCCTCAAAAATAGCTTTTATTCATCTGGAAGCTTCTTCATAAGACAATATCTTCCGTTGATATTTTACGGTTGCACCACTTGAACTTAACAGGGTCTTGTTCTTTTGGATGTGATTCGGACAAAACTATTGGTCACCTTTCCTTTGTATGTAGCTTTGCCAAAGCAGTGCGGGTTTGGCTGCTACTCATTAAGCCCACCTAGTCATCTTCCTCTCAATGAAATTTTTCAATGGCTCAAATCTTTCTTGCTATCCACTTTGGATAATGAAATTTTGGTTAAATGCATTATTGTTTTGCTCTTCAATCTGTGGTTTACAAGGAATTCCATCATCCACAAAGGTATCAAATCCCATCCTCTTGAGGTAATCAACTGAGTTCAAGCTTCTTTTGCCTTCCCCTCCATGGCTTTTGCTACCGCAGATCCCTTGCAAGATAACAAGATAGTCTCATCTGCTACTCCAAATGTCATTGAGCTGGAACTTACAATTCGCAAATGGAAACTAAGATCGTTGCCTCATTGTCAAATTTTTATTTGTTTCGCAAGTTCATGGTTAATCATAATACTTTAAATGCATTTCCCCGGTCAGTGATCTCTAGGGATGTTTGGACTCTACTCAAAACATTCTCAATTGTTCATTTTGGAGTAGTCTTACGGACCATTACATCAATGTTGCAAGTTTATTTCCTTTCCCAGTTGTAATCAAGACTATGTAATCTATTCTTAGTAATATCATATTGCCTTTATGTAAAAAAAAAAAAAAATAGAAGCACAACAGCTCCAGAAGCCATAAATTTTAGCTTCCACTTTTGATGTAAGTGTCTATTTGGGTTAGGTGTAGAAGTAACTTTTTTCAATCTAATTTTTACATAAATAAGACTGTATAAAAGTCAAATTGTGTAATGTGATTGATGTTTGGATTTGCAATGGTAGAAGTGACTTTTTTTTTTAATTTGACTTTTACAAACAGTTTTGGATGATTATTTTAAAGAGTAAGTTTAGTTAGATGGAAAATTACTTAAAATGCCCTAATTCTTATTAAATAATACACATATAAAATACACATATATTGTTATAGCTTAGAGAGAAAAGGTAAAATTAAAATTATAAGAAATTGAAAATACTAAAAATTTGATGGATTAAAATACATATAAATTAGAAATCATATAAATTTAAATTTGTTCAACCACATTACATAGCTAGTTGGATCACATGACCCATACAATTTTTTAAAAATGGATAAAAAAAATCTAGGATCATTCATATCAAATAAATGCACTAAAAAATAATAATCCCTCCTTAAATAGTAGAGAGATTTGATCAAAATAATTAAAATCCAAGATTCTAAATAATAAATAAATCATGGTAAAAAGACACAACCCCAACATTTGCCAGTAGAGTTTTACTTACTACTTCCCCCCGTTCCTAAATACATGATCTAGTTGACTTTTTGGAGAATCTTAAAAAGAATAAATAAGTTACTTATAAATTGATTTATCTCAAATATTGTAATCCATTGGTGACTACAAATCACAGAAATAGCAGGGCACAAACAATTACATAACAGTTGCCCAATGAATTTTGTTGACGTATGAATAGTTACCACCGAACTTGGAATGTTCAAACACAAGGCCCTAAAGAAAAGCAGAGATCTAAAGCACCCTTTAGCAATTAAAGACTTAAAAACATCTATCTAGAAAGGGGTAGTCAGTATATCCAACAACTGGATCAGGTATATAAAATGTATCTCTATTGTACTTGTTGAGAGGGGCATCAAGTTCAAACCTCTTGGGCAAATCCGGATTCGACAAGAACCATCGACCATATGCAACAAGATCTGCACGGTTCTCAGCAATTGCATTGTTTCCCTCATTGCGGTCATAGCCTCCGGCAACCATGAACGTGCCATTGAAGGCCTTTCTCATTGGCACAAGGCTATGAAGGCTCTCAACTCTTTCTCCAACAGTCTTCATCCTTGGCTCTACCATGTGGCAATAAAGAATACCATATTTGTTCAGAGCATTTGCCATGTATAGGCCAAGTTCTTCAGGATTGGAGTCTCCACTTTCACAATAATTCGCAAAAGGTGATAATCTAATTCCAACTCGCTCTGGTCCTATCTCATTTGAAACAGCTTCAATGACCTCCAAGGGAAATCGACAACGGTTCTCTAGTGATCCGCCATATTTATCCGTTCGATCATTAATCTGATCTTTCATAAACTGGTCAAGAAGGTAACCATGGGCACCATGAATCTCAACCCCATCAAAACCTACAATAGGACAAGCATTATCCCTTTAAACTTGTTGCTCTAGTTACATTGTCAATCATATAGATAGAAATTTAGTACCAATACCACCATAACCATTACATCATCATACAGGAATAATATATTTTGAGGAAACCTCCTATACAAGGAAACCAAGCTATCTTTGAAAATTTAATTTCTATTTTCACTTCATTTAGCAAGTGGTTTTTTAATCATTATATGTGTTAAACAGGCAAGTAGGATGTTTCCTTCACTAGAAGGAAGCCTTATGTTTTATTCTGTTTTATGTTTCCTTAATGATTGGGAAACCTTAGTAGTGGCTTCTATAAATAGCCACCATGCAGCACATGTAAAGATAGACTTGATGAATGATAATTTAATAATGTCAGATTCGGATAACCCTCTCCTACCTAGTTCTCTCATTCTGGTTCTTCACCCTCCATCTCTCTTCCCCCTCAATTCTTGTTCTACTTCCTATCTCCCTCCTCTGCTCTCTATCCTTTCACCCTAAATGATCTCTGTTTTCAATTGTTGCAGTATGTGTGAGAGTATTTTGCATCAAACTTTCAATCTGGTTCCCTCTAGACAATATTGTCCTTCTATTTTTGAAGTAGAAAAATCTTGCCATTATGCCACAGTATCCATGATATTAATGCCAAATCTAACAAGCTGTTAACTTAGATGTTCTCTATTTACCTGGCTGCATTAAGTCACAGTGTCATATGTGTTATTAAATTGTTGGATTAGACATTAAATATTGGATGTGCATGTAAAAAGGTGGCAAGAGGGTAAAATGGATTTCTCCCTAAAGTTTCTTTCTGTTCTCATCCCGTGTCACTTCTCAGCTGCAACAAATAGGAAGGCAATACTACCTGCTTCTGAATTAGAGGCACCAAATTGAAACTTTTGATGAAACGGAAAAGACCAAAAGGATTTTTAAGATTGTTATATATACCATTAGGGAATGCATTAAAACAAGAACTGGAATAATTTGTAAAACCAATATGGGAACAATAATAGCATAGCTCAACTTGTGAATTGGCAAATCAGATCCTGGATTGGTCTTAATTGCTTCCAACACCAATCTAGTTGAAAACTACAACTTAGCCACTAAAACAATTCACAAAATAGTCAAAACTGATAAAAATTGGTCAATATTTGTATATATGCTACTAACAATCTTAATAAAATTATAACTAATTCAACTATGATCAAACCAACAAAAGCTTCAATCTGCACCTCTATCGGTCCAATGACAGATCCAGTTTTAAAGACATCATTTGAAGTAACTTTCCATTCTACAAAACACTTATGGATTATGGTTGAAGGGTTTGACTTATCACATTAAAGTTAGTGGAGTTACCAGCTTCTATAGCATTCCTTGCAGCGAGTCTGAAGTCATTGACGACTTGAGGAATTTCATCTGTCCTCAGCCTCCTTGGTGGTGTAAGTTGTGCGACATCAATTCCATTAGCCCGAACTACTGGAGCAAGTCCCTTGTCCGTACAAGATATTGGGGCCTGCCCATTTGGTTGGTAATCTGTTCTTAAACAATATAAGATGGGGAGATATTGGTTATACGTACCTCAAATTTATTAAACTCCATGGAAATTGAGATAAATAATAGAAGTATCGTAGCAGAACAGACTTATGTAACAACATAAATTTCAGGGTATGAATATGAATGGATTAGAAAAGTAAATTAAACACACTTTGTTCCACATCTGGGCAAAAAAAGAAGTTAGATTAGAGAGCCTATTGTATTTCCTGCCTACGTATATCACCCATGACCTGTTCATATTTAGTCATGTTGCAGAAAGAAACCACCAATACAGCATCATTTCCAACATCCTTCCTCTTTTATTTATTAATTTATTTTGAATACTGCGAGGAGTAAATAGGTGGTTCAAGGATTGTACATTGATGGAACTTATTTGATTGATGTCATGGAAAACTAAGGTACGTAAGCAAAGATTGACATTACACTTCAAGCCAACAATATCTCTGCGAACTGTTTTGCCACTAAGCATGCATATTAGCTTGATCATTCAGGTTTTCTCTTGATTACCGAATTCTTGCAGTAATGGCACATTTACAATTTTGCTTTCTGGAAACCAATGTACAGTGAATACTGAAAACATACTTTTTATGGTAAAAATTATACACTTTAAGCAACAAGTAGTAGAGAAGAAGACAGGAGAAGGAATGCAATCTGACCACTCCCAACGAATGTATTAATCTAAATAACGAATGACGTATTTTAAGCCATTCTCAGTACATTCAATTGAAAAGACATATAATTTTCTAGCAACTTTTTCCCAGAGCAGAAGATAAACTTAGCAACAAAATTCAAAATACCTGAATTTGAAACCCTTCCAACGTGCCAAATCTGACAAAAGAATATACCACCTTTAGCATGAACAGCATCCACAATGGGTTTCCATGCTTCCACTTGCTCTTTTGTCCATATACCTGGTGTTTGAGGATACCTTGACATCGAAAAGGGGAAAACACTACGTGAAACTTCCTAGCAACCAGGGATAAAATTAAAACAAAGAATTATAAAAGTGCAAAAATTACCCTTGAGCAGTGTCAGAAACACCAGTAGCTTCAGCTATCAGAAGACCTCCCTTAGTAGTTCGCTGAGAGTAATATAAGATAGCATGAGGCTGAGGAACATTGCCATAAGATCTCTGCCTAGTCAATGGAGCCAAAACAACTCTGTATAGCAGAAGACAACGGAATATCAACTATAAAACCACCGAATGTTCAAATAATACTAAATATGCAATCAGAAATCAGAAATGACCAGTTCCTAAGGCAATTTACAATGACCGTAAGGCCAAAAGAGAGAGCTCATCCCAAAAAACTAGCCTATTAGAAGCTATGGCCCCCTTGAACTTATAAACTTCACTGAAGCTCCCGAATGTGGGACTTATAACACAATTCCCTTGAGCCATAGAATTCCAGCACACAACACTAATCATATATGCAAGTGATTTTACATAGTGCTCAATAGAATTGACGGACATGAGGAACATTATTTCTTGCGAAGATGCTGATTGGGTCGGCTACATGTATAACACGACATTATCATTATACTCCGTCTAACAACCAAATCTTAGTGTGATGAAGGGTAAATTCCAAAATTTGTGACTTCAAAGTAAGATTTTACATAATGATAAGTGACACTGTTCACCTGGGCTTTCTCACAAACAGTTGACCTGCATGAATGTACAGTAGAAAAACGAAAGGAATTAGAAGGGAATATGAATACTACCTATGGGATAAATTGAAATTGCCCATTTTGTAAGGTGTAAGAAGAGGAATAACGGCAGCTTCAGCAGCCATTTTTTGCACAGAACTACAAGTATCGTTTTTCTCTGAAAAAGTTATTATTGCCGTTCTGATTCTGACGACTGACGATATAAGAAATCGAGGACGACAAGTTTGATGGGTATTAATAGAAACGAAATTTCACGCTACAAAAATGAAAGTCAACGTTGTTCAGCAGATGACGCGAGTGATCACGTTTGCATATGGCGACGGATTGGTCGGCACTCGGCAGTTCAGATGAGTAAAATTGTGTCGGAAAAAATCTTTCAAACGGATCAAAATATAAATAAATAAAAAGGGAAAACCGCATTAAGATACCAAATAAGATAGATTAATACTGAAACATCCCTTCTAATTTAAAAATTATTAATAGGTCCCAAGAGACCCATATGTAATATAATGTAATTGTGAAATTACCAAGTTACCCCCTTGCCTAGTTGTTAATATATGTGAATAGCTCTAAATCTAATCTATTAAGTAATATTGTTATATTTCGAAATATTTTTAAATTTTGGATCTCGCTCTTCAAAGATTATTTAAATCCAAGGAATGTAGTAAGTACGATCCTAGATATCGTTCTCTCAAGGAATCAGTTGTGAATTAATTACCTAGTAACCTATATGCAAATGATTTAATTAAAAGAGCTAAATGTAATTGTTATGAATATGTTGCTTATTTACTGAAAGGATGAAATCAATTTCTAAAGAGCTTCCCTAAATTAATGGAATTTACTATCATTGCTTCTAATGAATATGGGAGTTATAATAGATTCATCAATATTGCTCGAGAGACATCTTTGAGCTCGTTAGGGTTAGATAAATTAGTATCCCTGACCAGTCGAATACTAGTTCCTCTAATTCTTAACGTAATAAGCGCTAGCCTACACTAATTCAAAATAATTCAAAAGCATACATGTTGCCTAACTAGATGTTACAAATCTAAAAATGTTCCATACATAATTAAATAACCGCCGACCGGTCTAGTTATACAATAAATGTCATGTACTAAAAGCAAAGATGCAAGTGATTAAAAAGAATTAATAAATATCTAATCTCTCCATCGTAGAGCCCTCAAATGACCAATCTAAGTATTCAATAAGCTAGACCTAAACCTAGCATCTAGCATAATAAATGCAAAGAATCAAAAGATTAGACATTAACTCCACTGTTATGTGTAAAGTTCAAGCTTCTTCCATCTCTTCAAGGAATCTAGTTACTTTAGTTGCCTAAGGAAGTGACCATGAGAGCAAAATTGAGATAATGGCCGATTGCGACAGCCAAATCTACCTCTTTTCACCATAAGAGGGCGTATTTATAAGCTTAGGGAGTCCCACTTGAATTAGGTTATTTGAAAGCACCAAAATATCTTATCCTAATTCAAAATATCCAAAATATCTAAAATATCTTCAAGATATTTGAAATGTGACATCTTAAAAATTTAATTAAGGATTAGTGGTAATTTAATAATTGATTTTGGGACTAATTAAAAAGTTTGGAGAGCTTTATAAATAAATTCATGAAAATTGGAGTATTTTAAGAACTTTTAAAGGCCTAGTTTCTCCACTAATTTAATAAAATTAGAGTGAGATAAATTATTGTTAGACCCAAAAGAGATCCTAGTGGGGGGAATATATGTGTATATTTAAAATAAATTTTTGAATGAAAGAGGGGATTGTATCTTGACGAAATATATCTTATTTTGAAGACTTAAGGGTTTAGTAGTAATTTCATCATCTTTCTAATTTAATTTATTTTTCATTTCACTCCCAATTCCCTCCTTACTCCTATCCCCTACCCGACATTTTCCCTTCCAGAGAGAGGAGGCAAATTTGGTTCTGGGGCGACGGGGGACGGCGGAGCAACTCATCCCCATCGACGCCCGCGCCGCCCTCTTCCTTTATTTTGTTCTTCCTTTGCCTTTCCCTCATCCGTGTGCATGTGTGTGCGTTTTGAAGGCAAGAAGAGAGGTTGTGGGTGGAGGTTTGGCAGGCAATTCAAGTGTTCTTGGGACATTTTTCGGCAAGATTCTGATGGATTTGGAGAGCTTTATGAGTTTAGGTAATTTTCCTTTCATTCCCTCCTCTTTGTTCTTGAATTTCAAGGTAAAATTGTTGAGGTTTGATTTATTTTCGAAATTTCTGAGTTGTTTGGTGATTTCTATGGGTTATTGGTGCATATCTATGATTATGAAACTAATGATTTGTGGGGATATTGATTGGGTTGAATTTTGGATGTTTAAAGAGAGGAAAATTGCATGTTAGGAATAGGAAATTGACTTGGGTGTTGTTTTGGAAGTGATATGATAATTGTTTATTGATATTGGACATGGATATGTGACAATTGGGTGTTAAATCATTGGAATTGAATGGTGGTGTTGCTATACCCTCTTGGTCTAGGCTTAAAATTGTGAGGTTATAATGGATGAATGAGTGGGATATTGATTTGTGAATTATATGGTGTTGTGTGAGTTTAATGTTGGTGATTGATGGTTAGGAATATTGATTTGATGATATGATGGTACAATTAAATTGTGGAAGGAGTATGGTTAATAATTGAGATTTGTTTTTCTAGGCTTGAATTGTGATGTTATTGGGTATAACGAGAAAGAAAAAGTGGATATAATAGTGTAATGTTGTAATGGCGTGGTAAAGGATTATGGTTTTAATGAAGGGTATCTCTTTGAGGCTTGAATTGGGAAAGTTTGGGTCAACGAAACCAAATGTCAAGGTCAAAGCCAGTAAAATGTGTCTTGACCAATTTTTATTTGTTTGTATGATTGTAGAGGTCGATGGGTCGAGTAAGCTCGAAGACTGCGTGATCTGGTATATTTATTGTTTTTTATCAGTGTAAGTAATCGCTCTCACCTCACTACATTAGCATGTGTGATGTTAGTCGGGATTTTCGAAATCCCTTTTGATATATGTATGTACCTCTTGGTTTTTAAATGGACTTTTAAAGTTATTTTCATATCGATGAGCTTATAGGTGCCTTTGGAACTACAGCTGTTTTAATACAAAGTTTGACATATACTACGTAGCATCCTAACTGGCTGTGTGGTTGAGATGAATATTGATATATGTATGGTTATAGGAGGAATGGGTATGAGATCTGGAAATCATTGTTTTCATTATTGTTGTTGCATTACACTGAACAATACCTTCGCTCAATGTAACCCTCGGTTGGCCAACCGAGCGGTTATTTATACCTGTCATTCTAATTATAGACAGAGACAGCTCCTTGATTATAGACAAGGAGATTCCTATCCTGATTATAGACAGGGGGAGTCCCCATTCTGATTATAGACAGAGGGGAGAATGTCATCCTCATTCTAGACAGGGGCATAATGTCACATCATGTTTATTTTGTCATATGTTCTTGAACATCGTTAGTTTTGTGTTAGCACGGTTTATGATGTAGATTGATATTCTTGTGATGATATGGATGTATATAGATATATTTTGTAGTGGATTAAATATTTTTAAATGTCGTTCCCTTTAGGCGCTCTGCTAACCCACTCATACTCTCGTATTGAGTTGAGTTGTGGTTATTGAGAGATGTTTATCTCACCCTATCTTTTGTTACATTTTTGCAAGTGATCATGCACCATAGCGAGATCAAGGAAAGGGATTGTCCAACATACACTAACACTGTGAGTTGGCAGCAGTATTTGTATTTGGATTTGTATATTGCCAAACTTATGATGCATTGTATTCACTTTCACATTTTGAATGGTTTGACTTTGAATAACTATTTTCACAAGACTTTTGAAGGATTATTGCCTTTCTTTTCATATCGAGATGTGTCGCATTTAGGACACTTCTCCAACGATGGTTTTGGAATAAAATACAGTCATTGGGACATGCATGTATTTTCTCATATTTCATACTGGTGGAGTGAAGAATTTGCTTTGCCTCATGTTTTCTAAGAGAGTATGTTTGCTTCAGGCAGTATATCTCACAGAGAGGAAAGCAGCGTGGTGAAACTTGCATCGCTCCAACTGTATTACGCTTTCAAGCTATACAATTTTAGCACCGCTCGCGATCTTGTGTATTTGGTGCATCTGACTTACAACGGCATCTCTTCATCGCTCTTCAGTGTCTGAAATATTTCAAGATCCTCCTCACTCGCCACATTCAACTTTTCTTCAAGGTCATCACTGTTAGAAATCTTAAGTTTTGATGAGGAATGGACCATATAGATAACATAAATAAAATGAACAGATAAGAATATAACTTAGTCAGAAAAGAATCAAGGTAAATGGCTAAGGAAAAGTATAAGTTTTCTAAACGTTGAACTGGTTCTATAGATAACAGATATACTATCGCTAGACTAAGAGCCTATCGCTAATAAGTGAAGAGATAAGAATAATAATAGCTAATGAAGTCTTGGAAATAAACTAAGACAAATATTCCTATCGCTAAGAACTTCGCTATCGCAAATGGAATAGTTTTAGCCTAAAGCAAAGAACAAAAGATCACTAAAACATATCTCTATCGCTAAGGACTCATAACAGACAAATGACATAGCCACTAGCGATAGCATGAATAGATAGCGATAGCAGAACGCTTGGATATTCAGATTACTATGTAGAGTTAACCTATCAACATAGCTACTAGCGATAATGAGTTTAGCTATCGATAATGAAATCACTTGCTGAAATAACTTGACATTATAGCTAATATACTACCTGTATAAACTGAGATAATGAATCCTACTAGCGATAAAACCTACTGTGCTTCACATGAATACTTGTTTAGCTAATGGCTAAGTGCAGGACTCACTCTATGAAGCTAGCGATAGCATGGGATGCTAGCGCTACTGAAAAAGCTGCTACACAAGTACAACGTTACAAGTAGTTGGTAATCACAGTCTCTATCTCTATAGCTCATCTTCTGCAAGAATTAAATGAAGTAAGAGAAGAAAGATGACTGAGATGAAGACCAGCATTAAATGACCAACGGCTAAGAGCTTCCAACGAACATATTCAAACGGACTTATGAAGCTAAAAGAAAAAGCAACTGAGAAGAGATATAAAAACCAAGTCTCGAACATTTATGAAAATGAGAACAATCTAACGAACAAGCATTCAATACTTCTCATCTACTCTCTGGTTAAAGTTTTATTATTCTTAGAGAGATTATTCTGTAATTCAGTGATTAACAAAATCTGTTCATTAAGTAAACCCATTTATTGAAATCCTCTACTGTTTGAGGTTGTTCTTAAGTCTGGGACTTTAGAACAGGGTTGTAGTCTTACAACTTGTAAGGGGGAGTGTTTAGAGGAAGTCTAAAACTCTGTCTTGTAAAGGTTGACAGGTGAACCTGGTTTGTAAAACCTGTGGTTAGTGGAACCCAACGAGGAGTTGGAGAACTAGATGTAGGCAGTGTTTGGCCGAACCAGTATAAAGGATTGTCTTTAAAGTTTTAAAGGTGTAATATTTTGTAAAGCACAATTCACCCCCCTCTTGTGCTTTTTGCCACCTTCAATCACATTAATCACACATGTCTATATCAAGCACATTTGAAGTGCTACTAACATCATGTACTAGGTCTCTGCATTCATATTCATAGGTCTCACCATGCTTTGTCCATCGTATATAAGATGGATCGATTCCATGACAAATTAAGTGACCTAACAAGTCAAGAGGACACAGACGCTTTCCTAAAAAAATAAGACATACAAGGGCATACAATCTTGTTAGCATCCTCTACATGATCAGTTGCAAGTTCAATGAACTCTTTTGCTCATCTATATATTCCCTTGAACTTCGATCACAAGACATCCATTTCTGATCCAATATTATAACCGACTAAAGGAAAGTGCTTACTTATTCATTAGGTAGCTACCTTACAATGTTACCTTATTTTAAAAAAATTTGGCAACATAACAGCTAAGAAATGAACGTTCCCGGGCTCAAGGCCCTCTCTTTTAGTATAAAAATAGATAGCCAACTAAGTAATTAGCATCAACTTAATATATTTCCACAGCCAACCACAACAGAATTCACAGAGTATATATAAAGCATGTTCTAGGAGTAATTGTGCCTAATTAGGATAAATTCTGACTTTCATACACTTTGTTGGAGTTTATACTAATCAAGGGCAATTTGGTCATATTTAGCATAATTTATTGATTTACATATTCCCAATAACATTTTGATGCTACCTTGAGTGTAATTTTAGTGCAGGTCATAAAAGAAGTAGGCCGCACGGAAGAGCAAGTTACGAAGAAGAAAGCTGGCCAAAGCAAGAAATTGATCATAGCCTTTCGAGCATCTGGCTGCAGCCAGGAAGTTTGCTGGCTGCAGCCAGGAGGACAGAAGCTTGGGCTAACTTTCTGTCAAGCTCGCTGCAGCGAGAAGATTTGCTCGCTGCAGCGAACGCTTGCTGTCACGATTTTTAGGGTTCCAGGCGGGTTTTTAAGGGGACCCATGCCCGAAAAACATAAGCCAAGCCTCCCCCAAGCTCGAAAACACATTCCTCTGCTAGGGTTTCCATCATTCTCTTCCATCCTCACTCAAATCCCCACATTCCCACTCATTTCCACCTCAAATCTTGCTGTTTTTCTTGTTCTTCATCCTTCTACCTTCCATTTCCACCTCACTTCTTCTCCATTCTTCCCCATTCATGGAGGCTGTGGTTGTGGGCTTTCTTTTGCACGAAATTGAAGACATGAGAGGCTAGAACTTGGGTTCTTTGGTGGTGTGAAGGTGGCTTGAGCTTCAATGGGCAAAATAGGGGAGTTATTTGTTTCCTCATACTCTTTTCCTTATGTATTGAGTTTTGTGGTTGCATTTCTCTTGTATATTTGGATTGGAGACATGTTTTTCCTCTTTCATTGTCTTTAAATTGGAATATTTGTGTTGGATATTGAGTTATGTAAATTGAATGATGTCTATGTTTGAATTTTCTATTGGGTTTGTGATGCTATATGATTTTTAGTGGTTGCTAGATTGTGTAGCTTAATTTATCCAATTGAATGTTGTGGTTGCACATTCTTGAGAGGAATCGGTTTTCAAAACTCATGTTCCAACACACACCAAGTGGAGCCTAACACTAACCCTAAGTAATGGCTAAGAAAGTGGTTGCTTGATTAGTCATTAATTAGGGCTAGTGGACCCCCTAGTGGTTGCTTGGGGATTTTTCAATTATACTTGGTGCATCTTTTAACTCCAAATATCAATTTTAATGAAGCGTGAGAGCCACCGAAACACTACCAAAGCCCATTTTATCAATTTCCCTTAATCCAAATCCTTTTTACTCATCAATCGAAAATTACCAAAAAAGAAGCCTTTAAATTCTCACTACTTTTATCAAATGACCTTTTCAAACAAAAAACCCCATATCTTATATTGTTTTAATTGCATTTAGTTAAGTTAGGTAGTTTAGAAAGACTCCTCAAGTGAGACGATCCGGGATCGCACCACTATAGTGCAATCCTTGGTTAACAAATAATTTTGCATTTAACCCCCAAGGCGATTAGGAAAAGGTTAAATCAATGGCGCCGTTGCCGGTGAGTCATTTTTGACTCCCTAGGTTAGCTAAGTGTCAATTGAAACTATTGACTAGGGGTAGGAGTCATTAGGATTAGGTTTAGGTTATTTGCATCCTTAGGTTAGTTTACATTTGCTTGTTTTGTTTTGCATCCAATTTTCCTTGAAAATACAAAAAATATTGCTGACTCTTTGTTCTTGATTGACTTGTGAATAATTGACTTACCATACCTCCATACTTGCGTACATACCACACACTTCATACATATCATACACATTTCATATACACTTCATACCACACTCACTTGCATTATCATTCATCCATTTTTCCTTGAATTTGTGCAAGTGCAATTTTGTCTGAACCTTAGTCTACACTTGTTGTCTGTGCCTTGTGTATGACTCGAGGGAACACTAGAGACCAAGAGCTTTACCCTGAATACCCTGAAATTGAGAGACACCTTACTAGATTGAGAAAGACACAGAGAGAGGGAACCTCAGTTACATCCTTGATAGTTGAACACCCATCTTCTTGTGAGTCAAGCATTGATAGTGATCCAGAAACTAATAGTGATACTAGAGAAATGGAGGGGGATCACCATATTCCTGAAGTCCAAGTAGAGCCAAATCTAGGTAGTAATGGGGGAGGACAAGTGTTTAATAACGGTGAGCAACCTAGAAGAAGAACCATTAGGGATGCCACCACAACCAACATTGACCACAACCCATTCATGAATGCATTTCCCACCATTAATGCTGACTATGAAATTAAACGTTTATTGATACAATCCTTACCTAAATTTTATGGTTTGTAGGAAGATGAACCACATGACCACTTGGACGAAATTTTCACACATTGCAACACCATGAAACCAGCGAGAGCAGAAGTGGAGGATGTTATGTGGAGAGTGTTCCACCTCACTCTAGAAGGCAAAGCGAAGCAATGGTATATGAGCTTACCCACTCTCAATCCAGAAGCCCTAGCCTCTTGGGGCCACTTGAAACAAGCTTTTCTGGCGAAGTTTTACCCTGCCACAAGAACATCAGCAAGGAGAAAAGAAATCAACTCCATCATGCAAGAGCCGGATGAGTCTCTCTTTGATTATTGGACAAGGTTCCAAGACCTTTTGAAGAGGTGTCCACATCATCAGATTCCGGATGAGCAGTTAGCCCACACTTTTTATGATGGGTTGATAGAAAGAGACCAAGACAAGTTGGATGCGGCTGCCGGTGGATCCTTCATTGACTATACACCGGAAGAAGCATGGCCTTTAGTTCGAAAGCTTGCATCGGCCAAGGAGAAACATGGTTCAAGAAGGTCAATCCGAAATCTTCAAAGGGTTGAATCTACCTCTCTTCACATTCCTCAATTGGAGAGGTTTGAGGCCGAATTCAAAGCGATCCATTCTAGATTGGACAAGATCTCTGGTCCATCTTCCCCACAAAGTCCAGTAGGAAATGAGTTGGTGGCTCCCTCTTGTGATTATTGTGCATCTCCTATGCACCTCTCAAGCAATTGCCCCTCAAAGCCGGAAGAATGTAATGCAATGTTCCAACCAAGGCAAGAGAACAATCCAAGATGGGACCCCTATTCTAATACTTACAATGAGGGGTGGAGACAAAATCCTAAGTTTAGTTAGCGCCAAGATGGCAATCCTCCAAGACAATTCCAAGGGGAGTCTTCCCAAGCACTAGCTCCCGTGAGAAGAGAGAGACCCACTAATGACTTTGAAGAGTTGAACAAGTCTATCACTATGGGGTTCCGCCATGTGGAAGGTCTCATCGACTCTAAGGCAAATGAAACGAAGCAATGTATGGAGTCAAGATTTGAGAAGGTGGACAACCGTATGAGCCAATGGGAGACTAAGAGTGCCAATTTGGAGGACTATGTTATGAAGCTCTCCAACTCATTCAATGAGCTTCAAGCCAAGACAAGTGGCCCAACTCCATCTAACACGGTCATCAACCCTAAGTCCTTGAATGCCATTAATTTGAGGAGTGGGAAATCACTCGACCCCATCCCACTCAAGAAGAGGGTTCACTTTGCAAGTAGTGATGAGGAAGATGATGAACCGGTGGATGAGGAAATTAAAGTGGAAAGCCCTACATGGAGCCCACCATTGAGCCCAATGAAGTTTGTGCAATCTGAAAGTGCTAAGGAGAGAGAACTCCAAGAAAGGAGAGCATTTACTCAAAAAGAGAAAGTGGTGGAGGATCCTAAGGCACAACCTCAAGAGAAGAAAAAGCGCACAAAGTAGTTGAGCATTAATGAGAAATGAGAGTGTAGCACACAAGAGACCTTGGCTAAACCTCCGGCCAAGGAGGTAACTATCTCTCAACTCCCTTTTCCTCAAGCTTACTTTAGAAGCAAAAAGAAACATGATGAGGTTGTTGAAAATGAAATGCTTGAACTTTTTAGCAAATTGCATGTGAATATGCCTTTCTTTCAACTTGTGAAATCTATGCCTAGTTATTGTAAATTCTTGAAAGAGTTGTGCACCAATAAGAGGAAGTTTAGACCAAATGAGAGGATTCAATTGAACCTTAGTGTGTCGGCTTTGTTCAAGCCTCAGTTGCCGGTCAAGTGTAAAGACCCTGGATCATTTATGATCCCTTACACGATAGGGAACTTGACGGTGACTAATGCATTGTTGGATTTAGGAGCAGCCATTAATGTGATGCCTAGTGCGATTTTCACTTCTTTAGGCATTACCGGTTTGAAAAAGACAAGTGTGATTTTACAATTGGCCAATCGCACACTCCGATATCCACAAGGCATCATTGAGGATATACTTGTTAAGGTTAAAGACTTAGTTTTTCCCGCTGATTTCTATGTTCTTGACACCGCTAGGGAGCCATGTGAATCTACTATCATTCTTGGTAGACCTTTCATGCGGACTGCCGGATCAGTAATTGATATGAAAAATGGTTTGATAATAATGGAGGTGGGAGAACATAAGATTAGCTTTAACATGTATGAAGCAATGCGACACCCCCATGAGGACTATTCTCTTCTAGATGTGAGTGTGATTGACATTGCTGTGGAAGATGCCATTGAGGAGCATGAATTAAGCTTGCATTCATATGATTACACATCTGATCTTGAAGCTTATGACTCTTATTTTTCTTCCCTACCCTCTGTTCATTCTTTTTCTTCCTTAGGTGATGACGTGTATGACCTTGACTCACTTGTAGTTGATTGTCTGCTTTCTGTCCCTTTGGATTTTTCTTTGATTGATAATGATAATGCTAATTTGGATATGAGCTCCACTAACATTTCTCTAATGAGTAATGATATTTCTTTGGAAGATGGTAGTTTTCTCAATGTTGCAGGTCATAAGTTGGTTGAAGAATGTGAATTTGAGGTTGGGAGCCAAGAGTTGGCCGATTTGAGCTCAAAGGGTATAGCCCTCACCCCAACCAAAGCCACTTCACACTTGACCTTCTTTGGACCGGATCACCATATGGTAAAAGGGCCACCTTCTAAACCCTCTTCCATTGATTTCAATCCTAGACCTAGGATTTCTTCCCACACACTTAGATATTTGAATGATCTTGTTACAAATTGTGATGTAGGTGTTGTGGATGACATTTCCCCAAGGCAAGTCGCTGCGATAGATCAACCAAGTGTTGATTCGGCTCTTGGGAAGACTAATGCACAAGTGATAGAGTCTAGTGAACCTAGTCCACCTTTTCCAATTGGGTCTACAAAGGGGAGTTCTTCTTACACTTTAACTCTTCCTACTCTTGTTCCTTCTGTTTTGGAACCACCCATTTTGGAATTAAAGCCTTTACCAAGCAATCTTAAATATGCTTTTATTGCCCCCAATGACAAATTACCGGTTATTATTTCTAATACCTTGAGTGCAATTGAGGAGGTCAAATTGCTTGATGTTTTGAAAAAATATAGCAAGGCTTTGGGTTAGACATTGGCTGATATTCCGGGTATGAACCCCGCTATTTGCACCCATCGGATTTTACTTAAAGAGGATTCTAGGCCTCTTAGGCAACCTTAAAGGCGGCTTAACCCCCTCATTTTGGATGTGGTCAAAAAGGAGGTCACAAAACTCCTAAGCGCCGGCATCATATATCCGATCTCGGATAGTGAGTGGGTTTCGCCAGTCTAAGTGGTACCTAAGAAGTCCGGAATCACTGTTTTGAAAAATGAAAACAATGAACTTATCCCAACAAGGGTGCAAAATAGTTGGAGTGTGTGTATTGACTATAGGAAGTTGAATGATGCCACCCGAAAAGACCACTTTCCGCTTCCATTTATTGATCAAATGTTGGAACGGCTTGCGGGAAGGAGCCATTACTGTTTTCTAGATGGTTATTCGGGGTATTTTCAAATTCCTATAGCACCCGAGGACCAAGAAAAGACCACTTTCACTTGTCCATTCGGTACTTTTGCCTATAGGCGCATGCCCTTTGGTTTATGTAATGTGCCGGGCACCTTCCAACGTTGCATGATGAGCATCTTTTCTGATATGCTTGATGATTGCTTGGAAGTTTTCATGGATGACTTCACTGTTTTTGGTGATTCTTTTGATGTTTGCTTGCATAGTTTGGAGAGAGAGCTAGTTAGGTGTGTCGAGAAGGATTTGGTGCTTAATTATGAAAAATGTCATTTTATGGTCACACATGGCATAGTTTTAGGCCACCTAGTCTCTAGCCGAGGCATTGAGGTCGATAAAGCTAAGACCGAGGTGATTACGTCCTTGCCTTATCCCACTTGTATCAAAGAGCTCCGCTCTTTCTTGGGACATGTAAGCTTTTACCGACGCTTCATCAAGGGTTTTTCCCAAATTGCATTGCCTCTTTCTCATTTACTGCAAAAAGATGTCGAATTTGTTTTTGATGATGAGTGCAAAATGGCTTTTGAAACATTAAGGAAAACTCTTTTGGAGCCTCATATTCTTCTTGCTCCCGATTGGTCATTGCCCTTTGAACTAACATGTGATGCTTCCAACTATGCGGTTGGCGCCATGCTAGGTCAAAGGAGCAACAAGACTGATAATTCCTAGAAATTCATGTCAATTGAGTATATTTTCCTTGAGTTTTATTAACTCATTGATGAATTTTGGATACTTAAGATAGAAAATGTTCATTTGATTTTTGGTTACACATAATTGTATATTTATGTAGATTCTGATTATTTTTGTAGTTAATTTCTTATGTTGTTTTATGTAATTTTTGTAGGAATAATTTGACGCAATAAACAAGAGATTTTAGCCCATCCATCAAGCTCCCAAGTGAACAAAAATAAGAAGAAACCAGAGCAGCCTAAGGAATAAAGAAAAAGGCAAGAAGACAAAGAAAAAAGGACTTCGCCGTGGCCGCGGCGAAGTACATTTCATTCTGCCATTTTGGATAGCTCACCGTCAACTCGCCGTGGCGAAAGTCACGGCGAGCGCCTCTTAGTTCTGGAGTTTTTGGGAGTTCGCCGGGGGCTAGCCGCGGCGAGACCCACGGCGAACGTCGTGTTCTGCTGCGTTTTGACAAGTTCAGACGCGTTTTGAAGGAAATAAAAGCTAGGGCTTCGAGCTTATTCGGCATTCTTCGACTTCTGGGCATATTTTGGGCGTGTTTGGCTCTGCTAGGGCTTGGAGATTGGTGGGATTTGGCTGGGGCTTGGAGCTTCAGAGAGATTTGGGCTTCCTCTCTCGGTTTATCTCTTCCATCTTCATTCTCTTCTGTTGTTCTGTTTGTAATGTTGTATATATATGCTCCTATGGAGTTGTAGAACATGTGTAGCTAAATACTTTGATCCTAGGATTATTTTGAACCCTTGTATGTATTGATTCTTGATTCCTCCTCTTAATTTGTGATTAATGATATCTATGTGCTTATTTTACCCCGTTCTTAATACTTCTAAGTGCTTGATCACCATTTAGATTGTTGGGTTCACTTGATTTATGACTCGAGAGAGCTAGGTTGAGTGTAGAACTTGGGTAAAGTAGTGCAAGAACCTGAAGTTTGCATGGATGGATGGTTTTGTTGGTAAGATAGAGATATACTTGCTAGCCTTGCATAGTCACATTAGGGTTGGGGCATTAAAATTGGGTTTTATTAACTTGTATCAAGAGATTTTGCAAATTAAATAAAACTAAACACTTGTTCTTGACGCGAGAGCGCTATTACGAGTACCCAATGAACCCTAGATTAGCACATGGTGTCGTTAAGAACTTCTTTGAGGGGAGGTTAATTGAGTTTTGAGAAGTATAAGGGGGATAGATAATCTTAGGACCCATTTTATCCTTGAGGTTGGAGAATCACCTGTTTATACTTTTATTTTCATTTAGCTTAGTTTATTTTCAAACTCAACATTTGAGCCACTCAAATTAGGCGAGAGTGTGACAATCATTGCTTGACCGGGTTTTGGACAAATCCTCGTGGGAATGATACTTTACTTACTACTTTATTACTTGGCGCGACCTGTGCACTTGCGGCGCAGGGCGAACAAAGACACCACATGTTATAGCCTATGCATCTAAGACTTTGGATTGTGCACAGAGGAATTATACCACCACTGAAAAAGAACTTTTTGCCATAGTCTCTGCATTAGACAAATTTAGACAATACTTGCTCCATTCTGTGGTTGTCATTTATACTGATCATGCAGCTATAAAGTTTTTATTCACAAAGCCACACTCCAAGCCGAGACTTCTTCGGTGGACACTTTTGCTACAAGAGTTTGATTTGCACATCAAGGATCGCGCCAGCAATGCCAATTTGGTCGCCGACCACTTGAGCAGACTCCCGGAAAACACCAGGGGAGTAGATCTTTCTGACTTAACTTGTGATAATTTTCCAGATTCCTCTTTGTGTGCAATTGATGTTGAGGTGCCTTGGTATGCTTGTTTAGTTAATTATCTTGTTTGTGCCCTCACCCAGGATGACATGTCTCCTTTTCAGGTGCAAAAATTAAAGAGAGAGGCCCAACACTACGTTTGGGATGAACCACACCTATGGAGACTGTGCAATGATCAAATAATCCGGAGATGCATACCGGAATCTGAGTCCCTAGACATCCTTTCTGCTTGCCACTCGATGGTTTGTGCTGGCCACTATAGTTCTAGGAAAACCGCTAGGAGGGTCTTAGATGCTGGTTTTTATTGGCCTACACTTTTCAAAGATGCCTATTCGTTTTGTAAATCCTGTGATAAGTGCCAAAAATTTGGGGGAAGTGTGACAAAAACACATGAGATGCCCCAACGACCCATTCTAGTTTGTGAGATTTTTGACATTTGGGGGATAGACTTGATTGGACCTTTCCCACCTTCTTCCGGTTTCACTTATATCCTACTTGCCGTAGATTATGTCTCTAGGTGGGTAGAGGCTATCCCAACCCGAAAACATGATGCACCCACGGTCTCCAAGTTTCTCAAGTCTAACATCTTTAGTAGATTTGGAGTACCAAGAGGTCTCATAAGTGATCGGGGAACCCACTTTTGCAACAAGCTTCTTGATAACTTGCTTGCTAAGTATGGGGTGTCCCACAGAGTGTCTAGCCCATACCATCCCCAAACAAATGGCCAAGCGGAGGTGTCCAACAGGGATATAAAACACATTCTTGAGAAAATTGCGAAGCCATCAAGAAAAGATTGGAGTGATCTAATTGAAGATGCATTATGGGCATACCGGACAGCATTTAAGACACCCTTAGGCATGTCTCCATATCGGTTGGTTTTTGGTAAAGCTTGTCATTTGCCGGTTGAGTTGGAGCACAAGTCCTATTGGGCTGTCAAATTATGCAATATGGAGTTGGATGCCGCCGGAAATGAAAGATGCCTTCAATTGCAAGAGCTTGATGAACTGCGCCTTCAGGCATATGACAGCTCAAGGCTCTACAAGGAAAAGACCAAGCTGATCCATGATGGCAAGATCTTCAACCCCAGCTTCAAAGTTGGAGACCAAGTTCTTATGTACCAAGCCCGCTTCCGCCATAGTCACGGGAAGCTCACATCAAATTGGTTCGGGCCGTACAAAGTAACAAAGGTCAACAAGTATGGGATGGTGGAGCTCATTGAAGAGGAGACTGGGAAAGAATTTGTGTCAAATGGGTATCTCCTCAAGCTCTACCATGAACCGGTTGCAAAGCCTCCTTGAGGCCAGGTTGCTTCTTCTCCTTATCTTGTTTACTTTCATGCATTCTGGACTGGCTGATTGATATTTTACTGTCATTGCATTGAACAAGTGTGGGGGAGGGAGCATCCTAGTAGAAAGTAGGAATTAGGACTTTTTCATTCAATAAAATACCCTATGCCATTGAAACTTTCTGTCATTTTCACTTGTGATATACATTTGTCCTATGATTTGCGTTTTTCAACATGCCTACTATTGATTGCACTTGTCTCTTCTTCTCTCCCCTATGTGTAGGGACGTGTTGTGCCCTAATCTTACGATTGGACTTCGCAACTTTCCTCTTCACCAGGGATAAGTCAATTGATAGTTTTGTGATTTTTAACATTGAGGACAATGTAAATTTCAAGTGTGGGGGAGGGGACTAGGTAGTCTTACTGCTTGATCTATTGATTTTATCATATTATGATGTTATGCCACATTAGAGGAAATTTTTCAAAATTTTTGTCAAACATTTTTTTCAAAACCAAGGTAAATTTTGCTCCTTAGTCCTTCATTGTGATGGAGGGTCGCATTCATTGCAATGGAGGACCTAGTTGCATTTTTCTACCCATTTTTAAAACTCGTTTTGTGAAAACCTAGTATGGTAACAATTTTTGAAAACCATGGAGCAAGACTGGACCCTACCCTTTTGACCAATGAGCTTCATGAACAATGGGAAGAATTCAAAGAATTATGCATTTTAGCCTTTCAATTTTCAAGAGCTAGTGATGAGTTATATTCAATCATATGCATTGTGTTAATTGGCCTTGCAATTGGATGTTTAATTAGCAATTGAGGTTAACCTTGTGAGATTTTTGGGCCTAATTTTCATTTCAAGAGTGTATGCTTGCTTGATCATTCAATTTCTAGAACTTGTCTCTACTCTTTGTCAAAGCTAGAATTGCATTCATACATGAAGATGATTTAGGCATTCATTTCATCACCCTATTTTTCCCAAACACAAGCCTACAACATGACATTTTCCATTGTTCACCCGCTTTGAGCCATGCCTTGGTTGTAATGCATTAATGTTAATTTTATGATGAAGCATTGAGATTGAGATACTTTTGTTTGTTATTAATGCCACTTATATATTAGAAAGAAAATCAAATAGAAAAGTATGCAAAAAAAATAAAAAAAAATAAATAAAAAAAAAGAAGAAGAAGAAAAAAAGAAAGAAAGAAAGAAGGTTTGAAGAATAAGGCATTTCTTGATGTGGCATCATTATTGTTGAAATCATGCTATCATATGCTATGTGCCCTAATAGAAACATTAAATTGCATTTCAACCTTTCCTTTCCATAACATGCAATCCATCTTGCCTTTTCCATCATTTCAACCCTACAAGTCCTTTTGATTCATGCTTGATTGTATGCATGGGTGGAGATGTAAGAGTAGTTACAAGCTTATGGCAAATTGTTGTTTAAACAAGTTTAGAGTGAAAAATCCCCCATGAGGTGAGTAGAGTGAAATACCATTATCTTGAGAGTCCTCTTTGCCATTGCTTCATCCGATTGCTTTGCCAATTCTCCCTTTGCATATTCTTGATCATGATTCATGCTAGCTTGAGATTATTGATTGGTTAAAACCATTCTTCTTTGCATTGTACCCTTTGTCCAGGAGTACAAAGGTTTAAGTGTGGGGGAAATGATTGCACCATATTTTATTACACTTTTCATTGATAGAATCATTGGATTATTGCATGTTCTAGGAGTAATTGTGCCTAATTAGGATAAATTCTGACTTTCATACACTTTGTTGGAGTTTATACTAATCAAGGGTAATTTGGTCATAATTAGCATAATTTATTGATTTACATATTCCCAAGAACATTTTGATGCTACCTTGAGTGTAATTTTAGTGCAGGTCATAAAAGAAGTAGGCCGCACGGAAGAGCAAGTTACGAAAAAGAAAGCTGGCCAAAGCAAGAAATTGATCATAGCCTTTTCGAGCATCTGGCTGCAGCCAGGAGGACAGAAGCTTGGGCTAATAACTTTCTGTCAAGCTCGCTACAGCGAGAAGATTTGCTCGCTGCAGCGAACGCTTCGTGACAGCAAAATTGCTGTCACGATTTTTAGGGTTCCAGGCGGGTTTTTAAGGGGACCCATGCCCGAAAAACATAAGCCAAGCCTCCCCCAAGCTCGAAAACACATTCCTCTGCTAGGGTTTCCATCATTCTCTTCCATCCTCACTCAAATCCCCACATTCCCACTCACTTCCACCTCAAATCTTGCTGTTTTTCTTGTTCTTCATCCTTCTACCTTCCATTTCCACCTCACTTCTTCTCCATTCTTCCCCATTCATGGAGGCTGTGGCTGTGGGCTTTCTTTTGCACGAAATTGAAGACATGAGAGGCTAAAACTTGGGCTCTTTGGTGGTGTGAAGGTGGCTTGAGCTTCAATGGGCAAAATAGGGGAGTTATTTGTTTCCTCATACTCTTTTCCTTATGTATTGAGTTTTGTGGTTGCATTTCTCTTGTATATTTGGATTGGAGACATGTTTTTCCTCTTTCATTGTCTTTAAATTGGAATATTTGTGTTGGATATTGAGTTATGTAAATTGAATGATGTCTATGTTTGAATTTCCTATTGGGTTTGTGATGCTATATGATTTTTAGTGGTTGCTAGATTGTGTAGCTTAATTTATCCAATTGAATGTTGTGGTTGCACATTCTTGAGAGGAATCGGTTTTCAAAATTCATGTTCCAACACACACCAAGTGGAGCTTAACACTAACCCTAAGTAATGGCTAAGAAAGTGGTTGCTTGATTAGTCATTAATTAGGGCTAGTGGACCCCTAGTGGTTGCTTGGGGATTTTTCAATTATACTTGGTGCATCTTTTAACTCCAAATATCAATTTTAATGAAGCGTGAGAGCCACCTTAACACTACCAAAGCCCATTTTATCAATTTCCCTTAATCCAAATCCTTTTTACTCATCAATCGAAAATTACCAAAAAGAAGCCTTTAAATTCTCACTAATTTTATCAAATGACCTTTTCAAACAAAAAACCCCATATCTTATATTGTTTTAATTGCATTTAGTTAAGTTAGGTAGTTTAGAAAGACTCCTCAAGTGAGACGATCCGGGATCGCACCACTATAATGCAATCCTTGGTTAACAAATAATTTTGCATTTAACCCCCAAGGCGATTAGGAAAAGGTTAAATCAGTTCCACAAAGCAAAATTTTCATATAAGTAAAATAAAATACCATACAATTTTGTCTCATCACCCAACATAAAACGTTTGTATCTGAAGGACTTCTTTTACTTTGTCTTTTGATGAAGAATGTGGACAAAGCAAATACTTTTTGAGATCCCTACAATATAAATAAACAACTCATCAATTTAATAAATAAACCACTTATATTCAAATTAAACCATCATGCTTCGATCACCAAAAAATTAGTAACACTTTAATAGAAAATATAATTGAGGCACATACCACAATAGTGCCTTGAATCAACTACTTAAAGGCATAATCTAACTATTTTAACTCATTATAGACTTGAATCAAAAAATTAAATCCTTGAACAGGTCATTACACAAAAATAGAAACGTAAGATCCAAAATCATCATATAACCCTTCAATTTGTCTTATAATTACCGAAAATCAACCTTAATGTGGTCCTAAACAATTTTAAGAACAAGTTTATCTTGATGAAAGTCACACTTCAAGAGTTTCCAGCCACAAACTATCAAACCCATTTCAAATTGTTATACAGAACTTAAAATTAAACATGCAAGCTCAAGGATCAGGTGTTGCATGCATTGAAGGAGCTGCGGTTCGTCGGAAATGGCTTCCTTCAACGCCAGAAGCTACTTCACCGTTGAGGAAAATGGAGAGAGCAGGAGAGAATAAGAGGAATCGAGAAAGTGAGAGAGGGAGAGGGTGAGAAAGAGACTAAGTGAGAGTGGTGGAAGATGGGTGATAGATTTGAGCACGGAAAATGGGGCGTTGTTGAAGAATAACGGCGGTGGATAAGGGTTTGGGCGTCGGACTCTAAGGAGGTTTTGGAAAGAAGAAGAAGAAGAGAGTTTAGGGCAATAAGGAAGATAGGAAGTTAAGATGAAAAGGGAAGCTGGGCGCGATCTGCGACGGAAAATAATAGGGAAAATGGGGACTTAGACGGAAATAAGCTAGCGCTGGGATAGACCAAAAAGTATTTTTAAAAAAATTAAGTCTAACTCGATGCTTTTTACAATAAGCACCAGATTAGGCCAATAAGTTTCTTTTTTTAAAAAAATGCATGTTTTCTTGCTGGAGCATAGAACGACTCAAGAAGAGAACCTGCTTTGACAGAATTTTCACTATCCCTTCGCTTACCACAATACCAATAAGACGATCAATAATGGTTCACCCAACGGAAACCCACGCTACAACCGTAAGAACCCTGTTCACTTCGACAAGAAAGGTGTTAAGTTTGAAAGCCAAGCCCTATCAAGAAGAGGGAAAGGATACCTGGATTTGAGCCTAACCCGGCACTTTTTACAATAAGCGCTGGGTTAGGCTAATAAGTTTTTTAAATAAAAAAATAAGGCCTAACCCAGAGCTTATTTTAATAAGCGCCGAGACTGATACTACCCTATTCCGACGCTTATTATAATAAGTGCTGGGTTTAACACGACATACATATTCCAATGCTCATTTGAATAAGTGCCGACAGGTATTAGAATGCCTATACTGGCACTTATTCAAATGAGCGTCGGGATATGTGCACCGTGTTCTGTAGTAGTGTTAGGAGAATCATTTTCTAACATAGATAAATGTTTGTTAATTATGACAGTTTGTGCCACGTGATTTGGATGATTATCCCTATTATGTGAAATGATCATGATTTTAAGAGGTTAATTATTGTTTAGTAGGTAGGATTTTACATGAAACATCTCAAATATCTTCAAAATATCTAAAATATCCATGTCAAGTATTGGACACTACTACAAAAAAAACCCTTTTAACTCGCCAATTAATGTGTATTAATTATAAACCTGACGTTAAAAAAAAGGCGGTGACAATTTTGTAATTAATTGTCAAGCCGAGGAAGAAATGACGCCCCTAATTATAATTAGAGACGTTGTATGTAATGATGAATCCTATTTAAAATAAGTGATGTGGTTTCTGAGAAACAATGTCACTCATCTAAAATAAGTGACTTGGTTTCTTATAAACGATGTTCCCCATTTATAATGAGTGATGTGGTTCCTCAGAAACCACGTCACTTATTTTTACAAAGGAGACCTCTTTACTTACTACGTCCCCAATTATTATAATTAGGGACGTGGTTTTTCTTTGCCCTTCCTTTTTCACTCCATTGAAACCCTAACCTTTATTCCTCTCAACATTTCTCTCTCCCCGGCACCCTTTCTCCTTCTTCCTACGGTTCCATCTCTCTCGTCCTTCCCTGAAGCCAGGGCCATCGTCGCCTCTTCTTCTTTTCCTTCTACTTCCACGCCGATCAAGGAGGCCAGCACGAGAGAGAGAGAGGGTGGAGAAGCTTTACCATTTCCGTCGATCTTCTTCTTTCTTTAGTTCGATCAGAGGGCGAGAGCGGCGGATACTCCAGCCTTTGGCCTTGAAATTTTGGGCTTCAACTCAAGTGAGCCTCTTCCCTCTATTTTCCCTTTGTTTCTTCGTTGGAGCTGTGTTGGAGTGGGCATTTATTCTTGGGGGTTTTGATTTTCCGAAGTTCAGACTGAGCAAATCGAAGCTTTAAGTAAGATTTAGGGCTTTATATAAAGAAATCGATTTAAATCTTCATTCCCTCCAAAATGTCATTCTCCATAAACAAGTTGGTGCAACCCCTTCACCTAATAATAATCCTCTTTCCTTCGACCCCTTTAGGACCACCTCCTCTTTCCTTGGCTCCTTTCACAAGCTTCGCTTCAATAATGTTGTTTCTAAGATTTCTGTTAACAATTCCTACCGTCGTCATGCCTTTGTTGCTGCTGTTTCGACGTTGTCAAGCAAAAATATCCCCAATCCAGCTCCAATCTGGTATTAGTTTAGTTTTATACCCTTGTTTTTTATATGCTTTTTGCGTGAGATTTTTCACTGGGAAATGTTTCGCTTGGATTCTGTGTAATGGGTTGCATAAAAGAACCAAGCTTTCCCCAATTGAGGTTAGCTGAACCGTAATTAGTTACTTATGTTGCGCTAAAAGTAAAACGATATGCTTGATTTTAGCCTAACATCTTTTCTTTTTGCCAAATTTTTCTACTTGTTTGTTTTCTATGTAGTTTCTTCCCATACGATGTTATTTGTCTTTCCATTTCTTTTTCTTTTTTTTTAAAAAAATCTGCATGAAATATAAAGAGTATTGATGGAATGAGTAATTTGGCAATTTTAAGGGTACAGTTCAATGCTTCTTTGAGTGTCTCTGATTGGTGCTATTGTGCACCATCGAAGATCCCTTATTCCTGAATCAAACTTCAACAAAAAAAAGGGTATCAGAACCTGCTATGGGTCGTACAGAGGAACAAGAAAGAAAGTATGGAGCATCTGAAAATAAAAAGGGTACACAACTTAATGCTGAAGAGAAAACATCTGTCACTAGAGCTAGCGTGGGAAAAGAGGCGCAGAAAGGCGAGGCAATGCCTACAGAGATGGGTAAGGAAAGCTTGAAACCCAATGGGCCAAAATTGGGTGGGAAGGTCCAATATATGAAGAAACATCAAGAGGATGTGGGCTCGAATAAAGGACCCATGAACAAGCAAGGGCAACAAAATAAAAGGGTTATGGGCAGACGGGAACACATCGTACTTGGGGGGACCCTAGATCAAATGGGTTCAACCCAACTAACTCCACCAGATAGAGAAAGGCCCAATCACAATAGGAATATGGCTATCCTTGAAGGGACAACGTGCGAGCATGAAAAAGATCTGGTAACACTTTCTCATGGGACTAGTCATAATAACAAGCAGAGAATTAGCCAACTACCAGCAGAGCCCCCTACACCGTTAAATTTAAATGAAGATATTGGTGGTGATTTTCTAACATCGGAATATGATGCGAAGGTGATGCACCAGCTAGAAGCACACCCCACTTGGGATGAAGAGCCTCTGGAGCAGTAAGTTCCTTTTGTTCTTGAGCTTAATTGGTAATATTATGATAGTTGCTGCCTGGAATTGCAGAGGTGCTGGGAATAAGACGTTCCCACGCACTGTTAAAGAAATTGTTAAAAATAACGGGATTGATGTATTGTGTCTGATTGAAACTAAAATTAGTGGTGAACGTGCGGAAGAGGTGATTCGTAAACTTGGGTTCAACCATTGGATTAGATTGGAAGCTTCAGGTTTTGCAGGGGGTATATGGGTTCTATGGAATGCTGAAATAATCCATGTTGAGTACCTTCATTCAAGCACCCAATTTATTCACTGTAGATTAATGGATAAAAGAACAAAGGACTCTTTTGTTACCACATTTGTATATGGAGAAACGGTGGCCAAAAGGCGTGAACAATTATGGGAATTCATCAGAGGGTTAGCTCAGAATAATAATGAAGCTTGGATGATTATTGGTGATTTTAATTCGTATCTGACGGTTAATGATAAATTGGGGGGAGCACAAGTACAAAGTCAAGCAATGCAACAATTCTCCAATTGTATCAGGGACTCCAATCTTCTAGAAATTCCGGTGGTAGGAGAGAAGTTCACAAGGGAGAAGATGGGGGTGAAGGAAAGATTGGATTGGGTGTTTGGTAACCTAGCCTGGGAACTTAAGCATCCAAATAGTAAAGTTTTCCACCGCTTGCATTATAAGTCAGACCACAAAGCTATCATAGTTGCTGAGGGGAATGGGAAAAGCGGGGATAGAATAGTGGCAAGATTCAGATACCAGCCAGCATGGAACATTGAGCCAGGTTTTACAGAAATAGTTAATGAAGCATGGGATGGTAAAGATTGGTTTGAAGGAAAGAGAAAATTTGAAGTGCAAGTGAGGGAATGGAGTTCTAAAACCATTGGTAACATCACTAAAAGAAAGCATCGGATCATGAAGAGAATAAAAGGTATAGACAATGCAAGACAAAATAATATTGCCAGTGGATTATTTAAACTTGAAAGGAAATTATGGCAGGAGTATAATAAAATTTGTGCACAAGAAGAACTTATGTGGTATCAAAAATCAAGATGTAAATGGCTTGCGTGGGGTGATAGAAATACTCGCTTCTTCCATGCATCCACGATTATTAAAAAGAAAAAGCAACGGATAGATGCCCTCCAGGATGATCAAGGTAATTGGATTTACGATGAACAAATTCTGCAGCAAATGGCAAAAACATTTTTTCAGAAACTATATACAAAAGATTGTCAGGTCTCGGATCCTACTGAGTGGATTGCTAATTTCCCACCTCTAAATCAACAAGATGTAATCCTCATCCATAAAGATGTTGATGATATCGAGATAAAAAATGCAGCTTTTCAAATGGGTGCGTTCAAAGCACCAGGACCGGATGGTATTCAGGCTCATTTTTTCCATTCTCAATGGGAAAATATTGGGTCAAAAGTATGTGATGCTGTTTGAAATGCCTGGTATAATCCAAATAAGATCCATGATATCAATCACACTCATATTGTGCTCATCCCAAAGATAGACAATTCCCTGCAAATGAAAGATTTTCGCCCTATCTCATTATGCAATGTTATTTTCAAGATCATCACCAAAATCATTGCAAACAGATTGAAGAGTGCCATGTCCTATCTGATCCAACCACAGCAATGTAGTTTTATCTCAGGGAGGCAAAGTAGTGATAATGTTATAATAGCTCAGGAAGCCATTCACTCAATGAGGGACAAATCAAAGAAAAAAGGCTTTGTAGCGCTGAAGGTAGATATGGAGAAAGCATATGATAGACTTGATTGGAGCTTCCTTCAACATACCTTACTCAGTATTGGGTTAAAACAGGAAATGGTGGAACGTATCATGGCATGTACTTCTTCAGCAGTAATGAAGGTCCTATGGAATGGATCCGAAACATCATCATTCTTCCCAACCCGTGGTGTTCGTCAAGGTGATCCACTCAGCCCTTACCTTTTTGTTTTGTGCATGGAGCGTCTTGGTCAGAAAATTAATAGAGAAGTGCAAGAAGGTAATTGGAAAAGTCTATGTTTTGCCAGACAAGCCCCTCCAATTTCACACTTGTTTTTTGCTGATGATCTCATTTTGTTTGGAGAGGCTTCAATGGAACAAGTAGATCTAATGAAGGAGATTATGAGAGATTTTTGCGGTGTTTCAGGGCATAGAATTAATCTAGCAAAATCAAAAGCCTTCTTTTCTAGAAATGTGCATCTGAATAGGGCTATTGAGTTAAGTCAGAGAATGGGAATTGGTATTACTGGTGATTTGGGAAAATATCTTGGGGTTCCTCTTCTTCATAAAAGAGCTACCAAACTTACATATTTACCAATTGTTCAGAAAGTTCACAAACGGTTAGCAAGTTGGAAAGGACGATTACTGACCATGGCAAGGCGAACTGTGTTGATTAAGGCTGTAATATCAGCTATTCCAAGTTATTACATGCAAACATCACTCTTACCAAAAAGAGTGACAGATGAAATGGAAAAAATAAGTCGGAAATTTTTATGGAACCAAGATCAAGAGGGAAGGAAAATGCATCTTATATCATGGAAAACAATTAAACAGAGGAAAGAACAAGGAGGCCTTGGGCTTAAAGATTTAAGAATTCAGAATATGGCATTTATTATGAAACTATGCTGGGGTATTTTGACAAACCCAAAGGCTCTTTGGGTCAAATGTCTTAAGGCTAAATATGGGTGTGGATTTGGTGAGTATCCTGTGGTATATAGAAAATATAAATCATCAGATGTCTGGCGAAGCATTACATCAGTGTGGGGGATCTTTGTCCAAGGTGTAGGCCGGAATCATAGTGATGGAAAGTCAAGTAGTTTTTGGTGGGATTTGTGGACACCAATGGATGAACCACTTATCCACCTTGCTGACAGAAACTTCCATCTAATTAACCCGAGTGCAAAAGTAAGGGATTTTGTAAGTAATGGAAGGTGGAATACTCAAGTTCTAAAGGGATTCTTTCCCCAATGGGTAGTTAACATTATTATGGAAGTAAAGCCTCCAACAGGAAGAGGGGATGATAGATTTTGTTGGAGGAATGCCTCTGATGGTAACTTCAGTGTTCGTGCAGCTTACAACATGATCACCAATCAGGGGTTGAATAATGCTTCTATACAATGGAAGAAGGTGTGGAAATTACCAGTGCCGGAGAAAGTGAAGTTCTTCTTATGGCAAGCAATTCATGAGAGATTGCCCACAAACTCACTCAGAGCCAAGAGAGGTTTATTGAATAGTGGAATCTGTCCATTTGAGTGTCAAAGAGAGGAAAATACTTTACATATACTCAGAGACTGTGACATAGCGAGAAAAATATAGAATATAGTAGATTAGATAAATAATTTTCTATTAGGCGCTTAAATCTTCGCAATAGAATATATTCTTTGGGCCAAAAATTATTCCTTCAATTCTTAAAAATTTTCTTCATTACTGGTTAAGAATTTCCTCCCACTATAATCCCTTTTGGGTTCAAAAATAATTCCTCTAACTCTAATTTTCCAAAAGTAAGGGAGAAACTAGGCCTTTAAAAGTAAAAAAGAAAACTTTCATTTTCCTGAATTTATTTATAAAATTCTCAAAACTCCTTAATTGATCATAAAATCACTTATTAATCCTTAATTAAAATTTTCAGTTTTGCCACATCGACTTCTGTAGTCAAACTTAACGGTCAACTAACGGCATTACTAAATTTGCCCCCAATTTTATTGTTCATGCCTAAAATCTGTTCGAAAAATTCATTTTTCTGCTGAGTGTACCTGACGTAATATTTCATGCCTAAAATTGCACCTTTACCCATTATATATTGCACCCAAGTTATTAAAATGAATGCAAGATCATTTTATTCCAGCTAAGGTCGTAGTAAGTGAAAGGCTTCTCCGGTTCAAAAAAAGAAAGGCTTCTTTAATGAAGGGTCTTTGTACAAGAAATAGTTAGAAAACTTAGTTGCAATATCGTTAGCAAGCAAACATAGGTGTCCAGTGTGAAAAGAACAAATCATAAAGGTCTATATTTTCATCGGAAAGAGGGACAATTGATGTTAGCATGCAAACAAAACTGTTAAGTGGTGTACTTTTCATATAGGTTTTTCAAAGCAGAGCTGTATCAGACATACTACCATTCCTTGAAGTGTCTTGAAGAAATAACAAAACGTGAAAGAGGCAAATCCGAGTGAAAGTGGCATTTAATAGGCGCATCAAAAACACAAAAACTCAGAAAATGAAGGGCACAAGTTTTGGGTCATCAACCCCGAGCTGTTGCCTCCAAAATCAGAGGGGTGAGGAGGGCCCACTTAATCCTTCCATTCCCATCTCTAATGGCTAATATTTTATTCTACGCCTTACAGCTATCATTATAATGACACTTATTGAAAGGTAAGCTTTGCGTTTTCTGACACTTAAAGAATAGGATCACATATTAGTGTTTTAACTATAGGATAATTATTTTATGACATGTAACCACTAGACAAATAAACGCTTCTTTTCTTAGTTTCATTTGTTCAATTAAAAAATTACTCAAGCTTGCATGTTTTCCTTTAATAAAAAGTTATTATGCAAATGGAGTTTTTTTTTAAGTATATGTTGCCGAAATGGAGTGAAATAGTTGTGCATAAAAGTAAAAAAATGGGTCTATAAAATCTGAATATATCTTGAAATTTTAATATGTGAGGATATATTGATAGGATGATATGGTCAATTTTGGGGTGTGTATAGGTCACTAATCTTGTATGCACAGTTAATGGAAGTGAGGATGTATTGTTTGGATGGCATATAATAACTTTGTGAGTGTCTACAGCTCAGTTATCTTGCACACATAGTTAGCATATCATGTGGGGGCAAGCATGTGATGATACACTATGGTTATATTATAAGTAATAACTTGCTTATATGAAACATACCTCTCTTTAAATGAATCACTTATGTTGCTATTTCTTCGGTATGTTAGCAGTATAAATGAACAACTTTATAGGAGATTATACACAAAAATTATTCCCCCACAACGCACAAGCAAGGATGGTCTAGCCGATCTTAGAAATTTAGTAATTAAGAATGTTTCTATGGTATAAAACTCTAATATTTGAGATGACATTAAATATAAGCACCCCGTGCAACGCAAGGGAGGTTTTGCTCGTTCTCATAATAGCACTATGGAAGAGAGACAACAATTGGTAAGGGAAAAAGTCAACAGCTAAAAGTGGAAGCCAAACAAAGAAATCTTTAAGCAATCACAAGCATTTTGGAAATATTGTTATCCATTGATGACTATAAATCACAGAAATAGCAGAGGGCACAAACAATTGGAGTACATAACAGTTGCCCAATTCATTTGGTTGACGTATGAACAGTTACCACTAAAATTGGAATGTTCAAATACAAGGCCCTAAAGAAGAGCAGAGATCTAAAGCACCCTTTAGCAATTAAAGACTTAAAAACTTCCATCTAAAAAGGGGTAGTCAGTATATCCAACAACTGGATCAGGTATATAAAATGTGTCTCTGTTGTACTTATTGAGAGGGGCATCAAGCTCAAATCTCTTAGGCAAATCCGGATTCGACAAGAACCAGCGACCATATGCGACAAGATCTGCACGATTCTCAGCAATTGCATTGTTTCCCTCATTGCGGTCATAGCCTCCGGCAACCATGAATGTGCCATTGAAGGCCTTTCTCATTGGCACAAGGCTATGAGGGCTCTCAACTCTTTCTCCAACAGTCTTCATCCTTGGCTCTACCATGTGGCAATAAAGAATACCATATTTGTTCAGAGCATTTGCCATGTATAGGCCGAGTTCTTCAGGATTGGAGTCTCCACTTTCACAATAATTTGCAAAAGGTGATAATCTAATTCCAACTCGCTCTGGTCCTATCTCATTTGAAACAACTTCAACAACCTCCAAGGGAAATCGACAACGATTCTCTACTGATCCGCCATATTCATCTATTCGATCATTAACCTGATCTTTCATAAACTGGTCAAGAAGGTAACCATGGGCACCGTGAATTTCAACCCCATCAAAACCTACAATAGGACATGCATTATCTTCTTAAACTTGTTGCATCCAGTTACATTGTCAAGCATATAGATAGAGATATAGTGCCAGTACCACCATAATAGTTACATTATCATATAGGAATAACATATTTTGAGGAAACCTTCTATAGAAGGAAACCAAGCTATCTTTAAAAATTTGATCTCAAATTTTACTTCATTTAGCAAGTGGTTGTTTAATTATTATATGTGTTAAATAGGCAAGTGGGACGTTTCCTTCATAAAAAGGAACCCTTATATTTATTCTGTTTTATGACTCCAACTTAGGAAACCTTAGTAGTGGCTTCAAAAAAAATACCCATTATGCAGCACATGTATGGATAGACTTGATGAATGATAATTTAATATTGTGAGATTCAAATAGCCCGAAACATTAGTATGGCTTCTATGAATAGCCACCATGCAGCACATGTAAGGACAGACTCTGATGAATGATAATTTGATAAAGTGAGATTCAGATAGCCCTCCCCTCCCTAGTTCTCTCATTCTTGTTCTTCACCCTCCATTTCTGTTCCCCCTCAATTCTTGTTCTACTTCCTATCTCCCTCCTCTGTTCTCTATACTTTCACCCTAAATCATCTCTGTTTTCAATTGTTGCTGTATGTGTGAGTATTTTGTATCAAAATTTCAATCTGGTTCCAACTAGACAATATTGTCCTTCTATCTTTAAAATAGAAAAATCTTGCCATTATGCCACAGTATCCATCAAAATATTAATGCCAAATCTAACAAGCTGTTAACTTAGATGTTATCTTTTTACCTGGCAGCGTTAAGTCATAGTTATTTGGCAAGGGGGGTATAATTGATTTCTCTCTAAAGTTTCTTTCTGTTTTCCTCCCATGTCACTTCTCAGCTACAACAAATAGGAAGGCAACACTAACTGCTTCTGAATTAGAGGCACCAAATTGAAACTTTCGATGAAACAGGTAAGACCAAAATGATTTTTAAGATTGTTATTTATACCATTAAGGAATGCATTAAAACAAGAAAAGGAATAATTTGTAAAACCAATAATGGATCAATATTAGCATAGCTCAACTTGTGAATTGGCAAACCAGATCCTGGTTTGGTCTAAATTGCTTCCAACGCCAATCTAGTTGAAAACTACAACTTCACCAATAAAACAAGTCACAAACTAGTCAAAACTGATAAAAATTGGTCTATGTATATATGCTACTAAAAATCTTAATAAAATTATAACTAATTCAACAATGATCAAACCAACAAAAGCTTAAATCTGCACCTCTATTGGTCCAATGACAGATCCAGTTTTAAACACATCATTTAAAGTAATTTTCCATTTTACAAAATACTTATATGGATTATGGTTGAAGGATTTGACTTATCACATTAAAGTTAGTGAAGTTACCAGCTTCTATAGCATTCCTTGCAGCAAGTCTGAAGTCATTGACGACTTGAGGAATTTCATCTGTGCTCAGCCTCCTTGGTGGTGAATATTGTGCGACATCAATTCCATTATCATGAACTACTGGAGCAAGTATCTTGTCCGTACAAGATATTGGGGCCTGCCCATTTGGTTGATAACCTGTTCTTCAACAGTATAAGATGGAGAGATACCAGTTATACATACCTCAGATTTATTGAACTTCATGAGAAGTGGAGATAAAATGATAAATAATTGAAATATAATAGCAGAATAGAGGTACATAATAACATAAATTTCAGGGTATGAATTTGAATCGGTTAGAAAAGTATACCAAACACCTTGTTCCACATCTGAGCAAAAAAAGAAAGAAGTTAGATTAGAGAGCCTAATGTATTTCCTGCCAATGGAGATCACTCATGACCTGTTCATATTTCGTCATGTTGGAGGAAGAAACCACCAATACAGCATCTTTTCTAACATCCTTTCTTTTTTTTTTTATTTATTAATTTATTTTGAATACTGTGAGGAGTAAATAGGTTGTTCAAGGATTGTACTTTGCTAGAACTTATTTGATTGATGTCATGGAAAACTTGTGTGTGTGTGTGTGTGTGTAAGCAAAGATCGACATTACACTTCAAGCCAACAATATCTCCATGAACAGTTTTGCCACTAAACATGCATAATATCTTGATCATTCAGGTTTTCTCTTGATTAACAAATTCTTGCAGTAATGGCACATTTACAATTTTGCTTTCTGGAAACCAATGTACAGTGAATACAGAAAACATACTTTTTATGGTAAGAATCCATACACTTCAAACAAGCAGCAGTAGAGAAGAAGACAGTAGAAGGTATGCAATCTAACCACTCCCAACTGAGTGTATTAATCAAATTGACAAATGACGTAGATTAGGGCATTCTCAGTACATTCAATTGAAAAGACATAATTTTCTAGCAACTTTTTCCCAGAGCAGAAGATAAACTTAGCAACAAAATTCAAAATACCTGAATGTGAAACCCTTCCAACGTGCCAAATCTGACAAAAGAATATACCACCTTTAGCATGAACAGCATCCACAATGGGTTTCCATGCTTCCACTTGCTCTTTTGTCCATATACCATGTGTTTGAGGATACCTGTACATCGAAAAGGGGTTGTGAAACTTCATAGCAAACAGGGATAAAATTAAAATAAAGAATTATAAAAGTGCACAAATTACCCTTGAGCAGTGTCAGAAACACCAGTAGCTCCAGATATCAGAAGACCTCCCTTAGTAGTTCGTTGAGAGTAATATAAGATAGCATGAGGCTGAGGAACATTGCCATAAGATCTCATCCTATTCAGTGGAGCCAAAACAACTCTGTATGGCAGAAGACAATGGAATATCAACTAAAAAACGACCTAATGTTCAAATAATACTAAATGTGCAATCAGAAATCAGAAATGATCAGTTCCTAAGGCAATTTACGATGACCGTAAGGCCAAAAGAGAGAGTTCATCCCAAAAAACTAGCCTATTAGAAGCTATGGCCCCCTTGAACTTATAAACTTCACTGAAGCTCCAGAATGTGGGACTTATAACACAATTCCCTTGAGCCATAGAATTCCAGCACACAACACTAATCCTATATGCAAGTGATTTTACATAATGCACAATAGAATTGACGGACATGAGGAACATTATTTCTTGCGAAGATTCGGCTACATGTATAACACGACATTATCATTATACTCCGTCAACAACCAAATCTTAGTGTGATGAAGGGTAAATTCCAAAATTTGTGACTTCAAAGTAACATTTTACATAATGATAAGTGACACTGTTCACCTGGGCTTTCTCACAAACAGTTGACCTGCATGAATGTACAGTAGAAAAACGAAAGGAATTAGAAGGGAATATGAATACTACCTATGGGATAAATTGAAATTGCCCATCTTGTAAGGTGTAAGAAGAGGAATAACGGCAGCTTCAGCAGCCATTTTTTTGCACAGAACTACAAGTGGCGTTTTTATCTGAAAAGTTATTATTGCCGTTCTGATTCTGACGAATGACGATATACAAAATCGAGGACGACAAGTTTAATAGGGGAGTATTAAACTATTAATAGAAACGAAATAGTATTAAAATTGTGATCACGTTTGATGACGGATGACGCGAGTGATCACGTTTGCATATGGCGACAGATTAGATTGGTCGGCAGTAGAGCTGGGAAAACGGGCTGGCCCGCGGGTTGCAGGTTACATGGTTCGGCCTTGTGCGGCTCGAACCTTAATGGGTTGCAAAAACCCCAACCCAGCTGGGTGGCGGGTTGACCCGCGAACCTGCCACATTTTTTATTTTAATTTTTTTTAAAAAAATTTTGTTTAAAAATTTTGCATCAACTAAAGTAGAATACCTCAAATACCGTAAAAATATTAATTCCAAAATTACATATTTTTTGTATTGACATCTTACTACTTTTATTTTACCAACAATATTATTAACAGTTTAGATTCTATCATACAAACACCACAATTGGTTGTGTCAACCACAATTTATATATATGAAGTGTCTAAAAAATAACATAATGAATTAAAATGAGATTTTTCTTTTTTTTTTAAAATATATATATATGGCGGGCCAGCCAGTCAACCGGTGGGCTAACCCGTCTCAACCCGTGGGCTGCACGGGTTGGGCCTGTGCAGCCAGCGATCAAATGGGTTGGGAAAATCCCAACCCTAACCTACTTTAACCCGCGGGCTGATGGGTTGAGCCCGCGGGTTGAACCAATTTTCCCGGTTCTAGTCGGCAGTTTAGATGAGTAAAATTGTGTCGAGAGAAAATTCTATCAAACGTTGTATTGTAATCCCTCGTCCCTGTATATAAGGTGTATCTAGGGAAAAATTTTCAATAGTTAAGAACCTAAGCTAATTTGTCAAAATATTTAATGAGTTTTTTCTCATTTTATGTATTATTATTCTCTCTATTTACATTTTTTTATACTAATTTATAACACTATTATCACATTTCTCTCTCTTATATACTCCATCCGTCCCACAATATAAGGTCTTTTTAACCGACTTGTGGGTTCCTAAAAAATTAGTTAGAGTTAGTTAAAAACAATAAATGTGTAGGAAATATATCATATTACCCTTATTTATGAATGAGTAAGAGAGGGGGTAATTATGAAAAGAAGATGAAAGAGAATGTGTGGGAAAATTAATGCATGGGTAAAATGGGAAAAAAAAGGATTTATTACTCAAAAAAAGTCAAATAGGACCTTATATTGTGGGACAAGATCATTCAAAAAAATAGGCCTTATATTATGGGACAGAGGGAGTATTTAATCATAAATAAAGGCAAACTTAAATTTCAGATATATTTATCTCTCTCAATTATTTCCTTAATCTTTGTGATTTTTCCTCCTTTGCTCTTATAATAAAGGACATAGGGAGTATAATATAATTTCCATTTATTTAAGGGTTAAGTCGCAATATACTCCCCCTAAATATAAGATCTATTTATCTCATTTGATTAGATTAATGATGTTAGTTAAGATAATTAAAATCACATTATGTTACAAAAATACCCTAACCATCTACTTTTGTTCTTACATTCCCTCTCTTACTTATTTATTATTGAGGAACACCAATAGCGATGATTTAAAAAAAATGTAAGAAAAAATAGAAATATATGTTATATTTAAGAATAAGCTCACATCTCCAAGTTATATATTTAGAAACAGAGAAAGTATTAGGAATGAACATTTGTCTTATGAGCATCCAACATAAAAAAAAACTATGGAATATTGTAAATATAACAAACATTTAAAAATGGAGCAATTTTACGGCCCCATTAACTATCCCCCATTAACTACCCCAGTTATTTTTTAATCAACCCCCTACCTCACATTTAATTTAGAAAAAATAAAATATCCAAGACCTACCATCCGGAGCTTCCACGGCAGCCAACGGTGGGTCCTTTATTATTTAAGAAATAATAAATTTTGTCAATCGACATTTTTATTATTTCCTTTAAATGTGCAAAAAACGGCTAGGTTTGTGGTATTTTTTGTCCTTTTTTAAATTTTTACTTCATTTACATATTTCAACAGTATTTTTCTAGAATTTTCTCTTTCTATATTTTTTTTTGAGCAACCCCTTTTTATAATTGTTGAAGGAACCAAATTGCGATAAATCTGTAGCATTTCTTGGAGGTAAAAGTGAGTTTCCTGTTCTGAGATCCACATTGGCTATGGGTAGAGCTGGAAATTTGGGTTAAGCCCATCGGGCCGGCCCTAAGCCCTTTTAGGCCCTGGCCTTTGGAAGGCCGTGCTTTGATTTTGGAGGCTTCAAAAGGGAATCGGGCTAACGGGCTGGCCCTGTAGGGCCGAGGGCTTCAAAGGACTGGCCCTGCAAGGCCGAGGGCCGGCCCTTTAAGCCTTTCAAATATATATATTTTTTTTTAAAAATAACAACTACAAAATAAAACAATTGATGTAAAAAACCATAATACCTAATTCCTAATATTTATCATTGTTTGATAATTTATTAGTGAGTGACTTATTTATAAATATGGACAATATTTATTAAAAAAATTAATTTTAGATATACATATATTTTGTGACTTATTTAAAAATATGGACAATGGTTATCATTGCTTCAAAATTTCTTAGTGTTTGTTGCTTGTCGGTGTTTGTATTGTAAATTAAAATTAATATTTATGTTGACGATAAGGATTTTTTTGCTTTAATTTTTTTTTCTATATAAAAATGTTAAAAAATAGTGTATAAACTCTAATCGGGTCGGGCCGGGCCGGCCCTGAGCCCGATCATTCAAAGGCCGGACTTTGAAAAACATGGATATTTACATTACCCAGGCTTTTCAGGTCGGCCCTTTTAAGACCCTGGCCCTTGAAGGGCCAGCCCTGATGCATAGCCCTAGCTATGGGGCTGTGTGGGGGAAAAGGCGCTGAATAGTTCTCTTTTTTTTTCAAAACATACAAAACGGTGCCGTTTCATATAAATAGAACTTAGATGTTGAGTGTCTGTAAAGAAATTTGAGCTCTCGTGGGATTTTTTGACCGGATTTCAAACCTAACTTCTTGGACTTACTTTTCATTGTGAAACTGTATGATTTCATATTCGATTTTAACAGAGGTTCAAGATTTTGTGTGAGAATAGCTAGATTAGAGTTTATTCTTCTTGTTGTATGTGTTAAACAAATTGTATTCTTAAAGGTCAAAAAAAAATTGTATTCTTGTTTACAATTTGTTGAATCTGTTGGAATATCTCGCCACCCTTCCTTCTTCCTCTCTCTATCTTTAAGTAAAGCAGAATCTGATGAAGATAGCTCTGAAGGCTTGAAGGTTAAACAGGTAGAACAATACAAGCCTGGTGTCTACATCACTTTAACTTGCTTGCAATGTGGGTAGAAAAGCCTTAGGAGAGTTAGATTCAGGTAATTCTAATATGATTTATTTAGGCAATCCTACAGAGATGTTATTGAAGTTCTTTGTTGGAAGCTTGTGGTTAGCCAAAGAAGTTTAAATGCTAGGAAAAGATTATTTCCTCTAACATGCTTGCATGTCTCTTCACTTTTGTTTTAGTCCACCTAATTGGGTTTATTTAAGATCTTTTAAAATGCCATCAATGTCCACGTCTCTTGCTGCTTGAGAAGGATTCATGGCTATCTATGCTCTAGTGTGTTGAGTATCATTGGAGTGATTGATGATATATATATACACTACTACAGAATAGGGCTATTGCGGCGCAGCAATACCGGCGCTTATTTAAATAAGCGCCGCTATAGGGTTTAAAAGACCTATACCGGCGCTTACTTAAATAAGTGCCGCTATAGGTCTAACCTATCCCGGCGCTTATAAAACTAAGCGCCGCTATAGACTTTACATATTAATTTTTTTTTTATTTTTTTTACTAGAAAACCTATCCCGGCGCTTGTGTCTGTAAGCGCCGGGATAGGTTATTAATATAAAAAATTAATATTAAATATTTATATAATTATTTAAATATTAAATAAAATATTCCTATTTATTTTCAATAAAAATTATTTTTTTAGAATTTTAAAAAAATAAAAATGAATATAAAAATTTAATATTAAATATTAAATAATTAATTAACAATTAAATATCAATTTGTATTTTTTAAAAATATTACGTGCACCTATAGCGGCGCTTTCTAAAGAAAGCGCCGCTATAGGCAAAAGAAAATGGAGGGAAAGTTTCCCTCCATTTTTTTATTTTGAATTTATAACCTATAGCGGCGCTTTCTTTAAAAAGCGCCGCTATAGGTGCACGTAATATTTTTAAAAAATACAAATTGATATTTAATTGTTAATTAATTATTTAATATTTAATATTAATTTTTTATATTCTTTATTATTTTTTTTTTAAATTCTAAAAAAATAATTTTTATTAAAAATGAATAGGAATATTTTATTTAAATATTAAATAATTAATTAAAAATTAAATATCAATTTGTAATTTTTAAAAATATAACGTGCACCTATAGCGGCGCTTTTTAAAGAAAGCGTCGCTATAGGCCAAAGAAAATGGAGGGAAAGTTTCCCTCCATTTTTTTATTTTGAATTTATAACCTATAGCGGCGCTTTCTTTAAAAAGCGCCGCTATAGGTGCACGTAATATTTTTAAAAAATAAAAATTGATATTTAATTGTTAATTAATTATTTAATATTTAATATTAATTTTTTATATTCTTTATTATTTTTTTTTTAAATTCTAAAAAATATTTTTTACTAAAAATGAATAGGAATATTTTATTTAAATATTAAATAATTAATTAACAATTAAATATCAATTTGTATTTTTTAAAAATATTACGTGCACCTATAGCGGCGCTTTTTAAAGAAAGCGCCGCTATAGGCCAAAGAAAATGGAGGGAAAGTTTCCCTCCATTTTTTTATTTTGAATTTATAACCTATAGCGGCGCTTTCTTTAAAAAGCGCCGCTATAGGTGTACGTAATATTTTTAAAAAATACAAATTGATATTTAATTGTTAATTAATTATTTAATATTTAATATTAATTTTTTATATTCTTTATTATTTTTTTTTAAATTCTAAAAAATAATTTTTACTAAAAATGAATAGGAATATTTTATTTAAATATTAAATAATTAATTAACAATTAAATATCAATTTATATTTTTTAAAAATATAACGTGCACCTATAGCGGCGCTTTTTAAAGAAAGCGCCGCTATAGGCCAAAGAAAATGGAGGGAAAGTTTCCCTCCATTTTTTTATTTTGAATTTATAACCTATAGCGGCGCTTTCTTTAAAAAGCGCCGCTATAGGTGCACGTAATATTTTTAAAAAATACAAATTGATATTTAATTGTTAATTAATTATTTAATATTTAATATTAATTTTTTATATTCTTTATTGTTTTTTTTTAAATTCTAAAAAAATAATTTTTATTAAAAATGAATAGGAATATTTTATTTAAATATTAAATAATTAATTATTCTCTCTTAACACATTCCACTCCCATTTTTTTTCTTCTCTCTTCTTTCTTGCTCATGCCGTCCCACTCTCTCTTCTCTCTTCACATGGGATTTGATCAACAACTTGTAAGTTTCTCCTCCTTTCCTCAAATATTCTCTCTTCTCTCTTAGCTTCTTACCATTTACCTCTTTTTTTTTGGCATATCGCACTCTCTTTCTCTCACTGCCATTTATGGAGAAATCATTTACAGTTGCAGATTATGGAGCTCCAAGTTTCCAGGTGATTTCACGAATCTCAAATGGTAGAAGCTTTTTTTTTCTTCGGTACCTAGATTTTTTTGTTTCTACTCATTGTATAGGAATGGAAAAAGGGAAAAATAATTTGGATTTCTTGTTTCTACTTATTGTATTAAGTTACAACACTAAGCACATAAAATGGAAAAAGGGGAAAATAATTTTGATTTCTTGTTTATACTCGTTGTATTAAGTTACAACAATAAGCACATGAAAAACCATTTTGAATTACGAGTATTTTGCTTTTTGTTGAGTTCCAGTGCTGAAATTTTCGCACTGATGTAGGTGCATGTGAAAAATCAATATTGATTTATTTTTTTTAAAAAATAAAACCTATAGCGGCGCTTTTTAAGAAAAGCGCCGCTATAGAGGCCTATATCGGCTCTTTAAGACATAAAAGCGCCGGTATAGATGGTCCTATACCGGCGCTTTTTGTAAAAAGCGCCGGTATAGGCCTTTTCAGTTTCAATAAAAAATTAATTAAAACATACCTATAGCGGCGCTTTTGGGTAATAAAGCGCCGCTATAGGTCACCTGACCTATTGCGGCGCTAGCTATAGCGGCACTTCAAAAGTGCCGCTATAGGGGTTAAAAAAGTGCCGCTATAGGTGTATTTTGTGGTAGTGATAAGTGCTGTATCTAACTATAATTGAAAGACAACTATATGCATGGTAATTCAGAATTTCAAAACTGCATTTATATGGAATTTATAGTCGTTATAGCTGTCTTATGTTATACTCCTTTTAAGTGGAAAGGGATGTATTTCATTTCATAGTGTGAAAATTTACAAGGTCACTAAAGGTATCATATCTGAGATTTACAGTTTACTTCTACATGCAGTAAAAGTATGCAAGGTATGGTGAACTATTGCTCTGGTGTTAGCCAAAATTCCTTCAGTCGTATATATCCTGCATGATTTTGTGTCTTTCTTCTACGTTTCCTCATTGATCATTTTTGGGATTGGAGGTTTTACTTATTTAGCGGTGTAAAAATGCAGCAAGAGTTCTTCATTAGCCATGTCTACAAAAAGTGGAATTACTAACAGCTAAAAAAAGCCCGTTAAGAAGCAAATCTCAAAATTCCCCATTTATGCTACCGGTACGCCTTTTCCTTTATTCTCCTTGCCTCATGACTGAATTTCACTTCTAGGCTTACATGTATAAATGGACTTTGTATACCACCAGACTGTGCTTTCTCTGTTCCATTTCATCTTTGTTCTGACCTGTGAGAATGAGTCTTCATTCTTTAGACATAAAGTTCAATACCTGGTTCTTTTTGGTTTTTTATTTTTAGTTTGTGGACTGGGGACTCGTTATTGTGAGGAAAGTTATGCTAAAAGAACTACCTTCTTGCTACCAGCTTAACCTATTCTTTATTTACATGCTCTAGAGTCAAAATAATTTATGAGTAATATGTTTAATTTAGTTCTCTTTTTGAAGCATCTAAATCAAAGTTTTCATTATCTCTTTTACCAGCTATTTCCTTTTATTATCTGATATGTTCAAACCAAATCTTGACTTTATCCATAATGAACGGACAAGTGCCTTTCAACTTTACACCAAACTAGCATAGTCTCCCGCGCGTTGCGCGGGGAGCCCAAATTTTGTTTGACTAATAACCTTATCAAGAATGTTGAAAAAAAAAACCTTCGTGAATGACTGTTTGGGATGGCAAAAAAAATGGGCTTGCAGTATATGCGGGCTTTTCATCTAATCCACAACTTGTGGTGGTGAAAAAGAAAAAAGGGAGATGATTTTGTTCACTTTAAAATGAACACGTGGGGGTACTTTTTTCGTGATGACACGCATGCGAAAATGCAAGATAACCCATTATGTTTTCATTCAATATATAGTGTCTGTCCCGCATGCCTTCCTATGCCTTTCTAAGCGAATATAAGCATGGGTGTTTGATCACCAGTACATTTTTTTTTATTTTTTTTATTTGTTATTTATTAGGATTAAAATGTTCTGAGCAAATATTTTCCTAACATATGTCAGTATCGTACAAATCAAAATTTATTGTATCCATTTTCCAAAGTAAATCCCAGCAGTACTCAATATATCAAAATCACTCAAGTAGATCCAACTCTACAAAGTATTTCTTATTTACCGTCAATATTATAAATAAAACAAATCTTAGTTGTAACACCCCAAATTTTAGAAAATAGGAAATAGGAAATTATTTAAGGTTCTAAGGAATGTAACTAAAAATATTAAAAAGTATTGAAAATGAATTTGAGATTTTAGGCATTTTTAATAATGTTAAGGCTTATTTTCTCTAGGAAATAAAGAGAAATAATTAGGAGATAAAACTTAATTTGGATAAAAGAGATAACAAGGATTTATTTAAAGTCTCGGGATGTCATATAGAAATTAAACAGTCTTATAAATAAATTTATGAGGTCAGATGTATTTCTAAAAATTTTCAAAGCTTATTTTCTTTATTAATTAAGGAAAAATAGTTAGAAGATTAATTTAACTAAGGGAATATTTAAAACCTTGAGGTATTGTTTGTTATTTAAAAAGTCTTATAAATGAATTTCGGAATTAAAATATATGTAGAGAAATTATTGTGGGACAAATTCAGGTCTATTTCTAAATGATAATGGTAAATAAAATTACCATTTAAGGGGAAAATAGAAAATAGAAAATGAAAATGACAATATCTGCCCCTAGTTGGAAAATATCTTCAGTAAAAAGAAGGGGCAAAATGGTAAAACACCTATCTAAAAATATCACCTCCTCATCTTTAAATATATACCTCACACGTGTTGCTTATTCTTTCACTCTTCCCTGAACCCGACATATACTCCCTCTGCTCTTTCATTTCTCGTTCTTCTTCCTTCGTCCTCCGCTTCTTCAATCGTCCACCAGCGACCTCCATCGACGGCGATTTCAGCGGCGACCGGCGACGAGAAGCAGGGAAAATGCTCAGGATGATTGGGTGAATCTTAGGTAGGTTCTTCTCTTCGATTTCTTTGCTCTTCTTGGCCGATTTTTAGCAATTTAAGAGTGAGTGATTCGAAATTCTTGGGGGGTTTTGAAGCTTTTGAATTCATAGGAATAAAGCTTAAGATGCGATTAAAGGTATTCTTGAAGTGATTTTGCGATTGAATGGTGTTTTGGGCCCGATTTCTTCTCAATTAGGCCGCGGGTACTGTTCATTCGCCATTGTTCTTGCGATTTCTGGGCGGGAATCGAATAAAACCTCAATTAAAAGATGATTAAGAGTAGGTTCAAGTGAATAGGGTGTTTTTGCATGTTGGATTTCTGAAGGTTGGGATTTATTTTTGTTTTCTTTCTTCCCCTGTTCCGATGACTGACGGCAAAGTAGAAGGGAAAAATTGATGAATGGATGATTTAATGAAATTGAGAATAGGATAGAACTCATATAAGGTTGCATGTTAACTTCTGAGCTTTGAATGTTTATGCTTAATGCCTCTCTTGTCTGTTCTGTTCGGGTGATGTGCGGAGGCAAGAAATTTGCTATGATTTTGTTCATATTATGGTTGTTCCCAAGCTCTGTTCTGATGAGTTTGAGACAAAGAAATAATGGAATATGCATTTGTTCTTGTATGTTGAAATTTCTGGAGCTGTAGGGGATTTCAAAATTCTATTCCTCTTGTTCTCTGGTTTGTTTTTCTCTGATTAGGTGTTTGCAATTGGTTAATGACTGGTAATAGGTTTAGGAGGAGTAGTTTATGATTTTGTATGTTGGATTGTTGATAGGGCCTATTGGAGTTAATTTTTGAAGTTGTACATTTGAATTCTTGTTGGTAGAGGTGGTTTTAAAGATGAAGGATAGAATGGAGGTTTGATGGTGTAGGATTAATGGAGAATGTGAGATTTAAATTGATGATTCTTTGGTTCTGTTTTGGTCCTGTCTGGTGATGAAGATAAGAATAAAAGGGAGATTAGTAATATATAAATTTTATTAAGAATTTGTTCTAGATGCCTTGGGATTTTTCTAAGAAGGTGTAAGTGATGTTTGAATCCAGTGGCATTATGGTTCTTTTGTAAGGATTGGCTGAATGATTAAGCTAGAGAAATTATAAATGGACTTGGGGATAAAAGAATGCCACATATTAAGTTAGTCTTATATATGGTCTCAAGAAGATGATTCGTGTATTTATCCTGAAACTAAAGTATTTCTTGTGTTTGTGAAATTTTAAATAGATTGAAATGGATATTGTTTTTAAGTAATGGAATTGATCTTGGTGTTACAAGGAGCTATGGTTTGGGTAAACAGGAACCCATGTGGTAGATGACCTAAAGTTTTGAGATTTGGAGTTTGAGGAGATTAGTGTTGTGTTGTTAATGCAAATGGAATCCAAGAGTATTTTGGAACCGTCAAGTGGTATGTAGAAGCTTTAAGATGTTGTTTGAAATTTATTTCCTTTGCTTTGATAAGTGATCTGACGACTTTATAGTGGAGGAATGGAAGGAGTTAAATTGGTGTAATTATAGGATTCAATAGTGTGGTATTATCTTGAGAATGATGTTCTAAATATGATACCAATTGGAGGAGTAGTTGTATAAGAAGTTGATATGCAAAGTATGATTTGGAAATCTGAAATTATTCCTAAGCTCATTGAATATTACCATATGTATGTTAAAGTTATTAGCCCCTTAATTCCAAGAAAAGACAACGTGTTAAGTAGTATTAGGAATGCTAAGAAGAGTTAAGATTTGATTTCTACATTATTGACTATTAAATCCTAAAGTTTCATTTGGAGTTTCTGAAGTCCCAAAGCTGGTTCAGAGTAATATTAAGTGTTGAAAGGAGAGTTTTGGAAGTTAGATCTTGTTTTATAGGAAACTATATGTAATAAGCGATTGAGGTATTTAGGATGTGATCTATGATAATATTGTTTGTTTAATAATTAAGTTGTTGAGTTTTAGGAATTAGGACAAGAAAGAATCAGCTTCAAATGATATACAAGTGCTTAGGTTTTATGAGAATTAAATTGGATTTAAGGAATTTTGAGTTAGGTTTAGTGAAAGATAATGTTACTGGTTTCATTTGGAGTGAGGGATTGGGAGAAATGCTATGAAACTATTATAACTTACCCTATATCAAGGCTAAAGTGGACGGTGGTGTAACAAGAATTGGGTAGACATTATTTAAGTGTGTAAACCAGGTTGTCTTTTCTGTAATTTTGTTGGTATTGTAGACCTCATAATTTAAATGAATGAAATTGTTTCTGATAAAAGAAGATTTGGAGAATTTAATGATTGAAGTTTTATCAAGTTAAGTTAGTGATTTGAGAGCGGTAATAAGGATAATGGTAGTTAATTAAGGTTTATTACTCTGATTGGTTGAAGTAAAGATGGATAGGATTTTAAAGATGGTGCCGGGGATATATGAAATAAAATTTGTAGAAGTAAATCTAGTTCAACCTTTTATGGAAATAAGGTTGGTTTGTTGAATTAATTATTGCAATGGATTTATACTGGCTAGAAAGAAGGGATATAGGTTTACAGATGTAGGTACGATGTATTGTTGTTTTTACGATTAATAGAATCCAAGGTAATAGAGTTCTTTTATTTAATATGAATGATGGATGTTAATTGTGGAAATTTTAGAAAAGTTGAATGACTGAGATTTAATTAAGTTAGTTAGTCTGTGATTTGTTTGATTCGTAAGGTTCACTCCATACAGTTATGTGTGTGATGATATATATGCCCTATTGAAGATTTTTATATTATTATTGAGTATGGGAATTTCTTTATGGAAAGCAAATCAAGGAAGGAAAAACAATTATTAGAAGATGAAAAAGTTTAATATGAGTAAATTATTAAAATAATTTTGGATGGTCCTAGTTCTAAAATGAATATGGACAAAATATAATTTATCAAGAAAATAAGCTTTGGGTAGTATTAAATTAAGATTCGTGAGAGACGTTGAATAATAATTATATAGAAGTATATATATTAACTTACTATTTATAAATTATAGGTCTTGATAGTAACATAAGTTGAGGAGGTCGGTGTAAAGGAAAGAACAGATAAGGATTAAGCTTGGAATTCAGGTAGCAGTTTATTTCATTACAGTAAAAGAATTACATGTATTATTTTGTAATATCTGTTTCAAATTTACATTATGCATGAAGGTGATAAACCTTGTTAATTCCTGCATAGAGTTTATGGAGTACTCCAGGCTTAGGTGGGTCGCTCCCCCTTTGCCAGATCAGTTAGTTATAACTTTAAATGTTATAACGAGAAATCCTGCAGGTAAGGCCTCCACTAGTTAACGAATATATTGTTAATAGTGGCTGGTAGAGCATTGAGCGCAGGAAGTATGTATAATTGTTTTATTTGTTTAGGTTTATGAAATTAATACATGTCAATGCTAGCATGGTAATATAAGTTAATGAAAGAAATTGCTATTGGGATTACCAATCTCACCCCCATCCCCAAACATTTTTCAGTAACGCAGGTTTGAAAGAATCTAGCTAGGAGATAGTGAGATGATTAAGATGAGGCAGGAATGCTAGAAGGAGACTAGATGAAGAAATTAAGTTTTATAATTTGAAAAGTAAGATTATTGTATATGATGTAAAATTAAAATATCAGTAGAAAGTATAAAAATTAGAATTGTATAATTTATTAAGAGATTTAAATTTTCTCAAGTATTATGCATTAAGAATAGTTACCCCGAGAGGGTTAGCTTACTTTTAATTGTTTTATTAACCACTTTATGTTATAAAGAGTTTTAAGTTATTTCAATTTGTCTGAAAAGCCCATTCCAACCAACAGAGGGTTGGTCTAATGTTTTAAAAGAGAAAATTTAAATTTTTCCGTATTTTTGGGCTTCTGACATTGAAAAGTGGTTATAATTCAATTAAAAATTGTTATAATATAGTAGAAATTTCCAGGTGTTACATTAGTGAATAGAACAGTCTGTTCTGGATAATTTGAAGTATTTTCCTAATATCACTGAGCAATTGGTAAAAAATAACTACACAGTTTTAATTTCATTGAAAATCAGTTAATTTATGATATTTTGTCATATTAAGTAATTCATGCTACTGTGTGATATTGAACTAATAAAAATTAATTAATTTGTGACTACAACAACATCCCCCTCCCAAAAAAAACCCCGCTAAAAGGTGTGATTGTTTTGAATATGTGTAAAGTAAAAATTAGAAACTTAGCGTGGAAACGAAGCGATGCACTTCAAAATAACATTGAACACAAAAGAAAAAAGGAAATACGAATACTGAATACTTTAATGCATGTATTTTGTTTTGATAAATATTCAAAGAAAAAACAAAGGACAAAAGGGGGGTGATGTATTATACAATGAAGTTCTGCACTTATCACAATTTTTAAAAAAAAAACGATAGTAATTCTTTAGATGTGATTAAGTTTTTTTGTATCTATTGTTTGGTGAGAATAAGAGGCATTCATTCTAGATGCATGATAAATGTAAATGAAGGCAAATGCATGATAATATACAGATAGCACTTATATTTCACAAACGTTACAGCATGAAGACATTTTTTTAGATGGCAGATATGCAATGTAAGCATCATCAATATTCCTTATCCACCAAACCAAAAGGGGAGTGTTCGCAAGCCTACATACTATTAATACACATATATATATATATATATATATATTTTGAGTTGCTACATAAGGTCTCCATTACATGCATGGAATGCATGTTCCCAAAAAGCTGGCCAGCTTGAAATCGGGACTTCAAATAAGAAACTCCCTCACCACAACCTGTGGTTCTTGTGTGTAACACTTCTTCTTAGCATGAAGCTCCATTGCAATCCGTTTGAAACCAAGCATCTCAAGAAAGTTTGCATTATAGTGTACCTTGTCGCTGTCGCCATATTAGTGAGAATAGTTTCGCCTGAAAAAGTAATATTCAGCACATACAGGCTGGAAAAAGTAAGTTTTGGCAGTGTAGTTTTGGATATAAAACACTTAACGCACCTGCATTGACTTGAATGTGGCAAAACTCAACTACAACACAAAGAGGTTCGATATTACTGTAAAACTTGTATTCAATGTAAGCAATGACCGCAGGGAGACCAAACATGTTTACCCTTATATAGTTGTTCCTGAAATAATTAGCACAAAAACAAAGTTGAAAGAAAAAAATTGCCCTATTGCTAATAATTTATTTTGTGTTTATACATTTCCTAATGTTATATGGGAAACTTGCATATTATAATAGTAATATGTATATGCACAAAAAAAATTTAGTATACACTTTATATATAAGGTTATATATTAAATTATAAGTTGAATATTATAGTTTATCGAAAAAAATTCATATATATACAATTTGGAATGCCATAATTCTCATCTTTAGTTATTTTAGGAAGAAAAAAAAACAACTAACTCATATACAACTGACTTGAGTGAATACTGAACAGTGTGAATTATTCTATTGATAATTTTGCCCAAGATTTTCTTAAGTAGACCACCTTCTTATATTTCGTGGAATAAAATATATGCAAATATGTACTATATTTATTTTGAGATAAAAGAGTATCTCTTATTACCGCACCTGAAGCTCTATAATGGTATATGTTCATTCGTCCCTGTATGTAAGTATGTATATATATATTTATATATATATATATATATAACAAATTGAATATTCATATTAAACTTTTTTTTTTGAGTCAGTCACTTAAACAATTAAATGAACTATTGGTTTATAGTGATTATGAACTGTGATTACTTTCCTTTAACAAAAAATCCGTGCAGGAAATTTGTTAATAATTTGCAAGAAATATAACTGGTGCGGATATAGGAAACATTGAAACTGAGAACTTATGGAAAGATTAAGGTATCGTCCAACATATATATCATTTTTATATAAATATATATTTGAGTTCAGTAATTAAAAAATGGACATTATTGTTCGTCACCGGCCGCAAGTGCACGGGTCGCGCCAAGTAATAAAGTGATAAGTAAAGTATCGTTCCCAAGAGGCTTTGGTCCAAAACCCGGTCAAACAATGATTGTCACACTCTCGCCCAATTTGAGTGACACAAATGTTGAGATTGAAAATTAACTAAGAAAATAACGTATGCTAAATGAATATAAAATTATAAACAAGTGATTCTCCAACTTCAAGGATAAAATAGGTCCTAAGATTATCTATCCCCCTTGTACTTCATAAAACTCAATTAACCTCCCCTCAAAGAAGCTCTCAACGAAACGACGTGCTAATCTAGGGTTCATAGAGTACTTGTAAACGCTCTATCAAGTCAAGAACAAGTGTTTAGTCTTATTAATTGCACAATCTCTTGCTATAATTTAATAAAACCCAATTATCAAGCTTCAACCCTAATGTGACTATGCAAGGCTAGCAAGTATATCTCTATCTTACCAACAAAACCATCCATTCGTCATGCAAACTTCAGGTTCTTACACTATTTTACCCAAGTTCTACACTCAATCTGGCCCTTTCAAGCATGAATCAAGTGAACCCAACATCTAAATGGTGATCAGTCACTTAGAAGCATTAGGAATAGAGTAAAATAAACACATAGATATCATTAATCACAAATTAAGAGGAGGAATCAAGAATCAATCTATACAAGGGTTCAACATAACCTTATAATAGAAGTATTTAGCTACACATGTTCAACAACTCCATAGGAGCATATATATATATACAAACAGAAACAAAGAACAAAAGAAGAGAATGAAGATGGAGAAGATAAACCAAGATGAGAAGCCCAAATATCTTCAAAGCTCCAAGCCCAAGCTAAATCTCCACCAAGCTCCAAGCCCTAGCAGAGCAAAACACTCCCAAAATGTCCCCAAAGTCGAAGAATGAATACTGGACTCGAAACCCTAGCTTTTATTTTAATTCAGTCCGCCGTTTGTTGTCAAAACGCAGCAAAACACGAAGTTCGCCATGGGTTTCGCCGTGGCGAGCCCACGGCGAACTACCAAAAATTACAGAAATGAGTGGAGCTCGCCGTGGCTTTCGCCGCGGCGAGCTCACGGCGAGCTACCAAAACAGGGCAGAGACCAATGCCTCTCGCCGTGGGTTTCGCCGTAGCCTGTCTTCTCTGGTTTCTTGTCTTTGTTTTCTTTATTCTTTGGGCTGCTCTGGCTTCTTCTTATTTTTGTTCACTTGGGAGCTTGGTGGAGGGCTAAAATATCTTGTTTATTGCATCAAAATATTCCTACAAGAATTACATAAAACAACATAAGAAACTAACTATAAAAACAATCAAAATCTACATAAATAAACAATTATGTGCAACCAAAAATCCAATGAACATTTTCCTATCTTGAGTCTCCAAAATTTATCAATGATTTAATAAAACTCAAAAAAAATATACTCAAATGACATGAATTTCTAGGAGTTATCACACCTCCAAAATTAAACTTTTACTCGTCCTCGAGTAAAACAAAATATGAGATTGTTAGATTGATAAATTATCCACTTACATGCATGCAGGGAGTTTTTCCTCATTAGTTGCTCAAGAAGATATATTCAGTTGGAAATCAATGGAATATAGAGGGATGCAAAATTCACAAACTAAGAACAAACTTCCCAACAATTTCCAAGTGTGTGTGTGTGTGGAGTCAGAGACCAATTCTTCAGCAAATGTCACAAAGAAAATTGCAACATTTCAATATATATTAAGCCCTCTCAACATTCAAACTTCATATGCCTACTCTCTTCCTCTCTCTCCACCAAAAGAATTTTTCTTACATAAATTCAAAATCAATGGGACTTGATAGGCTTGTAATGTGACCAATGGTTAAGCTCATAGAAAGAAAGGTATAAAGAGAATTCAAATATCTTGATATAGATGATAATATGTAGCTCATTGATAACTCCTAGAAATTCATGATTATTTGAGTATATTTGTCTTGAGTTTTTGTCTATTATTTATACATTTTGGATACTCAAGAGGGAAAAATGCTCATTTGATTTTCGGTTGCTCATTATTGTATATTTATGTAGATTTTTATTATTTTTGTAGTTAGTTTCTTATGTTGTTGTATATAATTTTTGTAGGAATAATTTGATGCAATAAACAAGAGAGTTTAGCCCTCCACCAAGCTCCCAATTAAACAAAAATAAGAAAAAGCCAAAGGTCAGCCCAAGGAATAAAGAGTGCAGAGTAAAAGACCAGAGAAGCAGGGACTTCGCCGTGGCTTTCATTGTGAGCCCTCATTCTTCGACTTCTGGGCATATTTTGGGAGTGTTTGGCTCTGCTAGGGCTTGGAGATTGGTGGGATTTTGCTAGGGCTTGGAGCTTCAGAGAGATTTGGGCTTCCTCTCTCGGTTTATCTCTTCCATCTTCATTCTCTTCTTTTGTTCTGTTTGTAATGTTGTATATATATGCTCCTATGGAGTTGTAGAACATGTGTAGCTAAATACTTTGATTCTAGGATTATTTTGAACCCTTGTATGTATTGATTCTTGATTCCTCCTCTTATGTTGTGATTAATGATATCTATGTGCTTATTTTACTCTTCTCCTAATGCTTCTAAGTGCTTGATCACCATTTAGATGTTGGGTTCACTTGATTTATGACTCGAGAGAGCTAGGTTGAGTGTAGAACTTGGGTAAAATAGTGCAAGAACCGGAAGTTTGCATGATGAATGGATGGTTTTGTTGGTAAGATAGAGATATACTTGCTAGCCTTACATAGTCACATTAGGGTTGGAGCGTTAAAATTGGGTTTTATTAAATTGTAGCAAGAGATTGTGCAATTAATAAGACTAAACACTTGTTCTTGACTTGAGAGAGCTTTTACGAGTACTCTATGAACCCTAGATTAGCATGTGGTTTCGTTGAGAGCTTCTTTGAGGGGAGGTTAATTGAGCTTTAAGAAGTACAAAGGGGATAGATAATCTTAGGACCCATTTCATCCTTGAAGTTGGAGAATCACTTGTTTATAGTTTTATTTTCATTTTATTTTCTTAGTTAATTTTCAATCTCAACATTTGTGTCACTCAAATTGGGCGAGAGTGTAATAATCATTGTTTGACCGGGTTTTGGACAAATCCTCGTGGGAACGATACTTTTCTCATCACTTTATTACTTAGCGCGACCCGTGCACTTGCGGCGCAGGGCAAACACTCATCTTTCTTTTCTACACAAAATTCCCTTCCAAAATTCAAACCACTCCCCAAAACTTATCTCAAATTGATGTATGTGCACTCCAAGTCTTATTGAAACTACACTCTTTTTCTCTTTCTCTTTTTCTTCTTTTTTCGTTTTCTTGTCCTATTTTTTTTATATAAACTTGAAATGACTTTGGAGTACAAGCTATTGAACATCATGCACCACTTATATTCCCCACACCAATTTTTGTACCATCTTGCATATTTAGCAACCATCAAATACCTTCTACCAATGATTCATCAATTATCTCAAGATTTGGGTAGTTCATGGTTTTTCAAGTTGCTAAGGTTATGGTCTATTGTGAGTTCCAAAAAGAAAATTCATATGGTTTTTCATTATACGGCTCAAAGAGGGTGCAAAAAGGGAGTATCTCATGGGTTGGCTTGAAAGGCTCAAACTCATTGAAAAGAATGCCCATATCATTTTCCAAACTCATGTAAAATCATTACAAAGACTCAAGAGATTCCAAGACAGGTTATAGAGTCTATCAGTTGAGAAAGAAAATATAAACTGAAATGCGACAACATCTCCAAACAAAAGCATCCAAATTACTCCCAACTCTGTGACAAATTTGTTTCAAAATTGCCAGAAAGCTAGTCTCAATAATGCAAGTCAAGCATTCAAAAATATTAACCACAATTTCCTCTTAAACATATAATATAAGCAACCATTCTATCATTGGATCTCATAGTTAGTTCAATGGATAACAAATCAATCTAAATCATGCTTATTGTGAAATGACAAGTAATCGTCCAAGTTTCCAAAATTGGAATTCATGTCGATGTTAACCAACAGTTTATCATCAATTCAGTCAGTTCTTAAGCAAATTGGAAATGCAAGAAACTTCCCTGTAAATGCTCTTTGTGCTCCAGGCTTGCTTTCCTTTGCCTCATGTTAAATTTGATGACAAACCTTGAAAATGCTCAAAAGAGGTCACACCTACTAAAGAAAAACAACAATGAAAAATATTAAATTTTTAAAGCTTGGGTTGCCTCCCAAGAAGCGCTAAGTTTATAGTCTTCAGCCAGACTTTCCAATTGCTAATCATACGTATCAAAAACAAAAATCACCTTGTCTTCATTTCTCTTCAAAAGACAAGGTGTCAGCAGAATTGGGAATTCATTTATACAAGAATTACATGTTCCCTCAATCAAGAGTGATTTTAAGGAACATGATGCATTATATCACATGGGAGGTATCAATTCAATTGTTTCAACTTTATCCTCATTAACCCCCAAATATTTTGAAAACCCAATGAAATTTACTTGACTCCCCTCAGTAGGAGTCAAGCTATCAGTAAGAGGATTTTGAACAAAAATTGGAGGGATCTCTAGATTAGGCTCTAATTCAATGTTGTTCTCTCCCTCTTCCATTTCTAGCTTACAATCACCCACAAAAGTATTACAAGCCACTGACAGCACATCATCACTTCCCATGGTCAATTCCTCACTTGAAATGGTCTCTTCCACATAAGAGTCATTTGAATTATCAATGAAAACACCTTTTTGCTTTAAAGACTCAATGGTAGAAGCCAGTTCATTTGCCCTAGATGCTAAATGTTCAAGCGCTAATGCATGTTCATTAAATTTTTCATTTGTCCAAGCTCTTATTTCATTTTGATTATCCAAAATACGCTGAAGCATCTCCTCTATTGTGGGCTTTTTCTCATGAATGTGAGTGATTTCTTCTACATGACTACGTGATGTTTGATAATATGATGCATATGACGGGAAAGAAGCATTTGGATCCCAAGGCAATGAATGATCATGATTCCAACTAAGGTTAACAGAATTATCATGCCAATCAGTTTGAACCCTAGCAAAATCATCCCCTATATAATCCAAGGTTGAGACATGGGGGCATTGATCAATATAATGATTATCTCCACAAAAATTGCAACAAATGTACTCGTATTGAGTTTCAAAAGCATTAGGGTCATAGCAAGAATGTCGATAATCATTATCCTGTTCAAATCCACCACTTGCCCCATTAGTCCACCAAGGATAATCCATAAACAAAATTCAAAAGAAAATACTAACAAACAAAAAGACAAACAAAGAGACCAAATATACACATATGAACACAAGAAAAGAAGCTACAAGAGAAAAACAAACACACAAACAAATATATACAAACTCAAGCTTAAGCTACTAGTGCTCTAATCAATGTTGACCAAGGACGGTTTTGGGAAACAAATCCCCGGCAACGGCGCAAAAAACTTGTTCGTCACCGGCCGCAAGTGCACGGGTCGCGCCAAGTAATAAAGTGATAAGTAAAGTATCGTTCCCAAGAGGCTTTGGTCCAAAACCCGGTCAAACAATGATTGTCACACTCTCGCCCAATTTGAGTGACACAAATGTTGAGATTGAAAATTAACTAAGAAAATAACGTATGCTAAATGAATATAAAATTATAAACAAGTGATTCTCCAACTTCAAGGATAAAATAGGTCCTAAGATTATCTATCCCCCTTGTACTTCATAAAACTCAATTAACCTCCCCTCAAAGAAGCTCTCAACGAAACGACGTGCTAATCTAGGGTTCATAGAGTACTTGTAAACGCTCTATCAAGTCAAGAACAAGTGTTTAGTCTTATTAATTGCACAATCTCTTGCTATAATTTAATAAAACCCAATTATCAAGCTTCAACCCTAATGTGACTATGCAAGGCTAGCAAGTATATCTCTATCTTACCAACAAAACCATCCATTCGTCATGCAAACTTCAGGTTCTTACACTATTTTACCCAAGTTCTACACTCAATCTGGCCCTTTCAAGCATGAATCAAGTGAACCCAACATCTAAATGGTGATCAGTCACTTAGAAGCATTAGGAATAGAGTAAAATAAACACATAGATATCATTAATCACAAATTAAGAGGAGGAATCAAGAATCAATCTATACAAGGGTTCAACATAACCTTATAATAGAAGTATTTAGCTACACATGTTCAACAACTCCATAGGAGCATATATATATACAAACAGAAACAGAGAACAAAAGAAGAGAATGAAGATGGAGAAGATAAACCAAGATGAGAAGCCCAAATCTCTTCAAAGCTCCAAGCCCAAGCTAAATCCCCACCAAGCTCCAAGCCCTAGCAGAGCAAAACACTCCCAAAATGTTCCCAAAGTCGAAGAATGAATACTGGACTCGAAACCCTAGCTTTTATTTTAATTCAGTCCGCCGTTTGCTGTCAAAACGCAGCAAAACACGAAGTTCGCCGTGGGTTTCGCCGCGGCGAGCCCACGGCGAACTACCAAAAATTACAGAAATGAGTGGCTTTCGCCGCAGCGAGCTTACGGCGAGCTACCAAAACAGGGCAGAGACCAATGCCTCTCGCCGTGGGTTTCACCGTGGCGAGGCCACGGCGAAGTCCTGTCTTCTCTGATTTCTTGTCTTTGTTTTCTTTATTCCTTGGGCTGCTCTGGCTTCTTCTTATTTTTGTTCACTTGGGAGCTTGGTGGAGGTCTAAAATATCTTGTTTATTGCATCAAAATATTCCTACAAGAATTACATAAAACAACATAAGAAACTAACTATAAAAACAATCAAAATCTACATAAATAAACAATGATGTGCAACCAAAAATCCAATGAACATTTTCCTATCTTGAGTCTCCAAAATTTATCAATGATTTAATAAAACTCAAGGAAAATAGACTCAAATGACATGAATTTCTAGGAGTTATCAATTATATAACACAATAAAAGAGCACAGATAGACAATAAACCAATAGCTTGTAAAACAAAGGAAAAAAAAACTCACCAATTATCATAGAGTTTAAAGCCGGTGTGATAAGTCCTGATGCCATTCAGATTTACATCAATAAGAGGAGTGAGGCCATAGATTTTACCATATACATCTGAAATTAAAGATCATGAGAATTGTTATTTTAAGGATTGTTAGCATTATGAAAAATAACCATGACAGATTGCATGGTTTTTGATTTTAGACTAACCAATGGCACGGTGGTGATAGTCCCATCTTGTTAAAGCTTCCTTCATAGTTATGATACGGAACTGATAAAATGGGAGAAGTGCATCTACCTGTTTGACCTCACTTTGACGTCAAAGCTGAAGGATGTAACTTTCATGGATGTCGTTTGCAACAGGGACAACAAAAAAATTTGCAACACCGTAGCAATTTCTCTCCATAAACTTGTGTTCAAATAAGGGTTAAAGATCATTTTGGCCAATGAACTATGAGCCAAGTATCACCCAGCACATATATTTTTAAAAAGCATCTTATATGCCAATGAACTTTTAAAAGTGGACAAATTGGCCAACGCAGTCAGATTTAACCAAACGGTGCCACGTGTCGACATGTCATTCGTCCACGTGGCTTCAAAAAAATGACGTGGATCAATAATGTGTCGACATGTGGCAGGGACTTAGACAGTTAGGGTAAATCTGACGGCATTGGCCAATTTGTCCAGTTTTAAAAGTTCATTGGCATATAAGATGCTTTTTATAAATATATGTGCTGGGTGATACTTGGCTCATAGTTCATTGGCCAAAATGATCTTTAACCCTTCAAATAACTGCATGGGCTCCTCATTAGGGCAACAAATTTTCATCTTTGTCCCCTTACATCAAGAGTAAGGATGTTTTAATTAGTAATATAAGAAAAAAAACATCAACCATAAAGTGTTCACAACTCTTACTCATTCACTACCTTAAGATCCACTACTATCAGTTCCATTGATGTTCAGATCGCAGGATAATCATAGTCACTTGCAAGTATGTTGTGTAAGTTCCTTCTTATTTTGCGAAGAACCCTTACTACAACCATTTGTCTAGAGGATGTTGCCATATCAACCTGGTCCAAAAAAACGTGGTTATAAGTTGCCATACTCCACGTCTGAAATATAGAAAGATGGAAGAAAGGCGTGGGGAGAGAAGACTTTAGATTTGGGGTGAAAGGAAATATGGCATGAAGAAGGTGGTGTGATGAGTATTCATATGCGCGGAGATTTATAGCAGACTTCCCATAGTAAGGTCCATGATCAGTCTCTACAAGTGGCGATTTACCCCATGAAACATTGCATCGTCACCGTCCAACAATGCTGTTGCAACTTTTTTACATAAATAACTCTTTTCAATCAATAAATGTAGTATTTTTTCATGCAGTTCAATTTTCGAAATTCAGCTAAAAGTTGGAGTTTGCAATCATTTCCTACCCATTTGGGTGACAAAAACTGTCACAATATGAAGATAATATCTGTCATTGAAGATTGAGTTGTCATATTTGGATTTAAAATGATTTGATCTCTTTATAAATTTAATTAAAAGTAAAAATAAAATGCACCTCACTTAAATAAAAAAAAATAGTGATTATCTAAATTTTACTAATTTGGTTAGACTTATTATATTAATCAATTCAGTTATTACAAGATAATACTACCATTGGCACTAACGCTTCTGTACACCCAAACACGATATGCAATATAATTTTAATAGACATATGACAATTTTCTCCAGAATAATCAAGCACATTACTGAACTTAATTTTAGTATAAACTATATAAATAAGGTTATATATTAAATTATAAATAGAATATTATAGTTTGTCGAAAAAAAATACATAAATATACAATTTGAAATGCCATAATTCTCATCTTTAATTATTAATTTTATGAAGAAAAAAAAACACAACTGCACTCATATACTACTGACTTGAGTGAATACTGAATAGTGTGAATCATTAAAACTGATTTGATACATTTAAAAATTTCAAACAAATACAAATGACACACCTCTTCACAGATAGGGGAATGTAATTAAGATAAAAATCTGTTCTCGTGTGCGTACACACTCTTAATTATTCTAAATATAAGAACATATCGACTTAAAATAACATATACTATAAATACATTTGATAATTTTTATAATATATCTGTTTCATTTGCTTCCTTAATATCTACAAAATAAATAAAGTCAGACTTATACTATAAAGGAGTACCACTTTATTTCTTAATATACAGTCAACTACGACAAGTATTATTTTCCCACATGTAAATAAAGTTAGGTTAAGGGTACTACATACACATGTGATTTTGTCAAAAATTCATACATTAGCAATTGTTTTTTTTATAACAAATACTAACTATGAACTTTGTAATTATTTCGAAATTCATATTTACGTTTATGTTCAAAAGGAAGTACTTGATGCTAGATGAAATTTTTTACAAAAAAGTTTTTTTTTTGTTGCCAGCATTTACAAAAAGTTACATATTCATCAATAATATATATTTAATGATATGAACTACTGTTTTATCATTTTATTTAGATAAGGAAGAGTTGCGATTTTATTTGAAGATAGTACATAATTAATCTTATAACTTCCTCTTCTTAACATACATGTAATGTGTGAGAGGTATTTGATCTAAAGTTATACTCCCTCCCTCCCTATATATAAGAGCTAAAAATTTCACTTCTAGGCTTATATACACCTTTTCCTTTATTCTCCTTGCCTCATGACTGAATTTCACTTCTAGGCTTACGTGTATAAATGGACTTTGTATACCACCAGACTATGCTTTCTCTGTTCCATTTCATCTTTGTTCTGACCTGTGAGAATGAGTCTTCATTCTTTAGACATAAAGTTCAATACCTGGTTCTTTTTGGTTTTTTATTTTTAGTTTGTGGACTGGGGACTCGTTATTGTGAGGAAAGTTATGCTAAAAGAACTACCTTCTTGCTACCAGCTTAACCTATTCTTTATTTACATGCTCTAGAGTCAAAATAATTTATGAGTAATATGTTTAATTTAGTTCTCTTTTTGAAGCATCTAAATCAAAGTTTTCATTATCTCTTTTACCAGCTGTTTCCTTTTATTATCTGATATGTTCAAACCAAATCTTGACTTTATCCATAATGAACGGACAAGTGCCTCTCAACTTTATACCAAATATTTAGAAGTGAAGAGTCCTATCTAAGTTGACCAGTGATGACTCCTAGAAAGTCATGATTATTTGAGTATATTTACTTGAGTTTTTGTCTATTATTGATACATTTTGGATACTCAAGAGGGAAAATGCTCATTTGATCTTCGGTTGCACCTTTTTGTATATTTATATAGATTTTGATTGTTTTTGTAGTTAATTTCTTATGTTGTTGTATATAATTTTTGTAGGAATAAATTGAAGCAATAAGCAAGAGATTTTAGCCCTTCTCCAAGCCCTCAATTGAACAAAAATAAGAAGAAGCCAAACCAGCCAAGAAATAAAGAAAGCAGAGCAAAGCACCAGAATAAAGGTGACTTCGCCGTGGCTTTCGCCGCGGCGAAGTCGCGGCGAGCTCCCTCTGCCTCTGTATGTTTGCCGTTTCTCGCCGTGGCTTTCGCCGCGGCGAAGTCACGGCGAGCGCATCACAATTCTGGAATTTTGGACTTCGCCGCGGCGAAGTGACGGCGAACTGCGTGTTTTCTGCGCGTTTTGGACAGAGCAGGCGCGTTTTAACTGATATAAAAGCTAGGGCTTCGTTGTGAGCCCTCATTCTTCGACTTTTGGGCATTCTTGGGGGTGTTTTGCTCTGCTAGGGCTTGGAGTTTGGAGGGGATTTGGCTTGGGCTCGGAGCTTCGAAGAGATTTGGGCTTCCTCTCTTGGTTTATCTCTTCCTTCTCCATTCTCTTCTCTTGTTCTTTGTTTCTGAATGTATATATTTATGCTCCCTTGGAGTTGTTGAACATGAGTAGCTAAATACTTTGATTCTAGGATTATTTTGAACCCTTGTATGTATTGATTCTTGATTCCTCCTCCTGATTTGTGATTAATGATATCTATGTGCTTATTTTACCCCGTTCTTAATGCTTCTAAGTGCTTGATCACCATTTAGATGTTGTGTTCGCTTGATTTATGACTCGAGAGAGCTAGGTTGAGTGTAGAACTTGGGTAAAGTAGTGCAAGAACCGGAAGTTTGCATGACGAATGGATGGTTTTGTTGGTAAGATAGAGATATACTTGCTAGCCTTGCATAGTCACATTAGGGTTGGAGTGTGATAATTGGGTTCTATCAAATTGTGGCAAGAGATTGTGCAAAGAATAGGACTAAACACTTGTTCTTGACTCGAGAGAGCATTACAAGTACTCTTTGAACCCTAGATTAGCACGTGGTTTCGTTGAGAGCTTCTTGAGGGGAGGTTAATTGAGTTTTGAGAAGTACAAAGGGGGATAGATAATCCTAGGACCCTTTTTATCCTTGAAGTTGGGGAATCACTTGTTTATAGTTTATTTTCTTATTTAATTTTCAATCTCAACATTTGTGTCACTCAAATTAGGCGAGAGTGTGACAATCATTGCTTGACCGGGTTTTGGACAAATCCTCGTGGGAACGATACTCTACTCATCATTTTATTACTTGGCGCGACCCGTGCACTTGCGGCGCGTGGCGAACAAGTTTTTGGCGCCGTTGCCGGGGATTTGTTTCCCAAAATCGTCTTTGGTCAACCTTGGTTAGAGCACTAGTAGCTTAAGCTTGAGTTTGTATATATTTGTTCGTGTGTTTGTTTTTCTATTGTAGTTTCTTTTCTTGTGTCCATGTGTATATTTGTTTTCTTTCTTTGTCTTTTTTGTTTTATAGTTATTTTCTTTTAATTTTTGTATGGATTATCCTTGGTGGACTACTGGGGCAAGTGCTGGATTTGAACAGGATAATGATTATCTACCCCCTTGCTATGATCCTAATGGTTTTGAAACTCACTACGAGTACATTTGTTGCAATTTTTGTGGTGATAATCATTATATTGATCAATGCCCCCATGTCTCAACCTTGGATTATGTAGGGGATGATTTTGCTAGGGTTCAAACTGATTGGCATGATAATTCTTTTAACCCTAGTTGGAATCATGAACATAAATTGCCTTGGGATCCAAATGTTTCTTTTCCTTCATATGCATCATGTTATCAATCCTCACCCAATCATTTAGATGAAATCACTCCCATTCATGAGAAAAAGCCCACTGTAGAGGAGATGCTTCAACGTATTTTGGATAATCAAAATGAAATAAGAGCTTGGACAAAAGAGAAATTGAATGAACATGAATTAGCTCTTGAAAGTTTAGCATCTAGGGCAAATGAAATGGCATCAACCATTGAGTCTTTTAAGCAAAATGGTGTTTTCATTGATAGTTCAAATGACTATGATGTGGAAGAGGCCATTTCAAGTGAGGAATTGTCTGTGGGAAGTGATAATGTGCTTTCAATGGTTTGTGATACTTTTGTGGGTGATTTTGAGCTAGAAATGGAAGAGGGAGAGAGAAACATTGAGTTTCCTGCAATCTGTGTTCAAAATCCTCCTATTGATTTGTTGACTCTTACTGATGAGAGTCAAGTAGATTTTATTGGGTTTTCAAAATACTGGGGGGCTATTAAAGATAATTTTGAAACAACTGAATTAAAGCCTCCCCTGTGCCTTCTTGAATCATGTTCCTTAAAGTCATCCTTGATTGAGGGAACATGTGATTATTGTATGAATGAATTCCCAATTTTGCTGAAACCTTGTCTTTCAAAGAGAAATGAAGACAAGGTGATTTTTGTTTTTGATACGTATGATTAGCAATTGGAAAGTCTGGCTGAAGACTATAAACTTAGCGCTTCTTGGGAGGCAACCCAAGTTTTAAAAGTTTAATAGTTTTCTTTGTTGTTTTTCTTTAGTAGGTGTGACCTCTTTTGAGCTTTTTCAAGGTTTGTCATCAAATTGAACATGAGGCAAAGGAAAGCAAGATTGGAGCACAAAGAGCATTTACAGGGAAGTATCTTGCATTTCCAATTTTGATTAGAATTGAGTGATTTGATGATAGACTGCATTGACATGAATTTCAATTTTGTAAACTTGGACGATTACTTGTCATTTTGCAATAAGCATGATTTGGATTGATTTAGTATCCACTGAACTAAATGTGGGATCCAATGATAGATGGTTGCTTAGATCATATGTTTGAGAGGAAATTTTGGTTAATATTTTTGAATGCTTGATTTGCATTATTGAGACTGGCTTTTTGACAATTCTGAACCAAATCTTGCACAGAGTTGGAAATGGTTTGGATGCTTTTGTTTGGAGATGTTGTAGTATTTGAGTGTATATTTTCTTTCTCAACTAATAGACTCTAGAACCTATCTTGGAATCTCTTGAGGCTTTGTAATGATTCTTGCATGATTTTGGAAAATGATATGGGCATTCTTTCAAATGCGTTTGAGCCTTTCAAGCCAACCTTTGACATAATTCCATTTGCACCCTCTTTGAGCCTTATAATGAAAAACCATATGAATTTTCTTTTTGGAAACCACAATAGACCTTAACCGTTGCAACTTGAAAAACCATGAACTACCCGAATTTTGAGATAACTGATGAATCATTGGTAGAAGGTATTGGATGGTTGCTACATAATTTGGTGTGGGAATACAAGTGGTGCATGATGTTCAAAGCTTGTACTCCAAAGTCATTGCAAGTTTATGGAAGAATAAAAGAAGAAAAAGAAAAAGAAAAAGAAAAAAAAAAGGAGTTTAGTTTCAATAAGACTTGGAGTGCACATACATCATTTTGAGATAAGTTTGGGGGAGTGGTTTGAATTTTGGAAGGGAATTTTGGATAGAAAAGAAAGATGAGCTATGCATTGTCATTTATCTCAAGATATTTGAATTCTCTTTATACCTTTCTTTCTATAACCTTAACCCTTGGCCTCATTACAAGCTTATAAAGTCCCATTGATTTTGAATTCATGTAAGCAATTCTTTTGGTGGAGAGAGAGGAAGAGAGTAGGCATATGAAGTTTTGAATGTTGAGAGAGCTTAATATATATTGAAATATTGCAATTTTCTTCTTTACAATTGCTGAAGAATTGTTCTCTAGCTTCACACACACACTTAATAATTGTTGGGAAGTTTGCTCTTGATGTGTGAGTTTTGCATTCTTCCATATTCCATTGCTTTCCCATTGAATAAATCTTCTTGAGCAACCCATGAGGAAAACTCTCTGCATGCATAGTAAGAGGATACTTCATCAATCTAAAATCTCATAGTTTGTTTTACTCGAGGACGAGTAAAAGTCTAAGTTTGGGGGTGTGATGACTCCTAGAAAGTCATGATTATTTGAGTATATTTACTTGAGTTTTTGTCTATTATTGATACATTTTGGATACTCAAGAGGGAAAATGCTCATTTGATCTTCGGTTGCACCTTTTTGTATATTTATATAGATTTTGATTGTTTTTGTAGTTAATTTCTTATGTTGTTGTATATAATTTTTGTAGGAATAAATTGAAGCAATAAGCAAGAGATTTTAGCCCTTCTCCAAGCCCTCAATTGAACAAAAATAAGAAGAAGCCAAACCAGCCAAGAAATAAAGAAAGCAGAGCAAAGCACCAGAATAAAGGTGACTTCGCCGTGGCTTTCGCCGCGGCGAAGTCGCGGCGAGCTCCCTCTGCCTCTGTATGTTTGCCGTTTCTCGCCGTGGCTTTCGCCGCGGCGAAGTCACGGCGAGCGCATCACAATTCTGGAATTTTGGACTTCGCCGCGGCGAAGTGACGGCGAACTGCGTGTTTTCTGCGCGTTTTGGACAGAGCAGGCGCGTTTTAACTGATATAAAAGCTAGGGCTTCGTTGTGAGCCCTCATTCTTCGACTTTTGGGCATTCTTGGGGGTGTTTTGCTCTGCTAGGGCTTGGAGTTTGGAGGGGATTTGGCTTGGGCTCGGAGCTTCGAAGAGATTTGGGCTTCCTCTCTTGGTTTATCTCTTCCTTCTCCATTCTCTTCTCTTGTTCTTTGTTTCTGAATGTATATATTTATGCTCCCTTGGAGTTGTTGAACATGAGTAGCTAAATACTTTGATTCTAGGATTATTTTGAACCCTTGTATGTATTGATTCTTGATTCCTCCTCCTGATTTGTGATTAATGATATCTATGTGCTTATTTTACCCCGTTCTTAATGCTTCTAAGTGCTTGATCACCATTTAGATGTTGTGTTCGCTTGATTTATGACTCGAGAGAGCTAGGTTGAGTGTAGAACTTGGGTAAAGTAGTGCAAGAACCGGAAGTTTGCATGACGAATGGATGGTTTTGTTGGTAAGATAGAGATATACTTGCTAGCCTTGCATAGTCACATTAGGGTTGGAGTGTGATAATTGGGTTCTATCAAATTGTGGCAAGAGATTGTGCAAAGAATAGGACTAAACACTTGTTCTTGACTCGAGAGAGCATTACAAGTACTCTTTGAACCCTAGATTAGCACGTGGTTTCGTTGAGAGCTTCTTGAGGGGAGGTTAATTGAGTTTTGAGAAGTACAAAGGGGGATAGATAATCCTAGGACCCTTTTTATCCTTGAAGTTGGGGAATCACTTGTTTATAGTTTATTTTCTTATTTAATTTTCAATCTCAACATTTGTGTCACTCAAATTAGGCGAGAGTGTGACAATCATTGCTTGACCGGGTTTTGGACAAATCCTCGTGGGAACGATACTCTACTCATCATTTTATTACTTGGCGCGACCCGTGCACTTGCGGCGCGTGGCGAACAAGTTTTTGCAAAAACTTGTAAAAACTTGTTCGCCACGCGCCGCAAGTGCACGGGTCGCGCCAAGTAATAAAATGATGAGTAGAGTATCGTTCCCACGAGGATTTGTCCAAAACCCGGTCAAACAATGATTATCACACTCTCGCCCAATTTGAGTGATACAAATGTAGAGTTTGAAAATGAAATAAGAAAATAAAATGAAGATAAAATTATAAACAGGTGATTCTCCAACCTCAAGGCTAAAATGGGTCCTAAGATTATCTCTCCCCCTTATACTTCTCAAAACTCAATTAACCTCCTCTCAAGAAGCTCTCAACGACACCACGTGCTAATCTAGGGTTCAAAGAGTACTTGTAATGCTCTCTCGAGTCAAGAACAAGTGTTTAGTCCTATTCTTTGCACAATCTCTTGTCACAATTTGATAGAACCCAATTATCACACTCCAACCCTAATGTGACTATGCAAGGCTAGCAAGTATATCTCTATCTTACCAACAAAACCATCCGTTTGTCACGCAAACTTCCGGTTCTTGCACTACTTTACCCAAGTTCTACACTCAACCTAGCTCTCTCGAGTCATAAATCAAGCGAACACAACATCTAAATGGTGATCAAGCACTTAGAAGCATTAAGAATGGGGTAAAATAAGCACATAGATATCATTAATCACAAATTAAGAGGAGGAATCAAGAATCAATACATACAAGGGTTCAAAATAATCTTAGAATACAAGTATTTAGCTACACATGTTCAACAACTCCAAGGGAGCATAAATATATACATTCAGAAACAAAGAACAAGAGAAGAGAATGGAGAAGGAAGAGATAAACCAAGAGAGGAAGTCCAAATCTCTTCGAAGCTCCGAGCCCAAGCCAAATCCCCTCCAAACTCCAAGCCCTAGCAGAGCAAAACACCCCCAAGAATGCCCAAAAGTCGAAGAATGAGGGCTCACAACGAAGCCCTAGCTTTTATATCAGTTAAAACGCGCCTGCTCTGTCCAAAACGCGCAGAAAACACGCAGTTCGCCGTCACTTCGCCGCGGCGAAGTCCAAAATTCCAGAATTGTGATGCGCTCGCCGTGACTTCGCCGCGGCGAAAGCCACGGCGAGAAACGGCAAACATACAGAGGCAGAGGGAGCTCGCCGCGACTTCGCCGCGGCGAAAGCCACGGCGAAGTCACCTTTATTCTGGTGCTTTGCTCTGCTTTCTTTATTTCTTGGCTGGTTTGGCTTCTTCTTATTTTTGTTCAATTGAGGGCTTGGAGAAGGGCTAAAATCTCTTGCTTATTGCTTCAATTTATTCCTACAAAAATTATATACAACAACATAAGAAATTAACTACAAAAACAATCAAAATCTATATAAATATACAAAAAGGTGCAACCGAAGATCAAATGAGCATTTTCCCTCTTGAGTATCCAAAATGTATCAATAATAGACAAAAACTCAAGTAAATATACTCAAATAATCATGACTTTCTAGGAGTCATCACACCCCCAAACTTAGACTTTTACTCGTCCTCGAGTAAAACAAACTATGAGATTTTAGATTGATGAAGTATCCTCTTACTATGCATGCAGAGAGTTTTCCTCATGGGTTGCTCAAGAAGATTTATTCAATGGGAAAGCAATGGAATATGGAAGAATGCAAAACTCACACATCAAGAGCAAACTTCCCAACAATTATTAAGTGTGTGTGTGAAGCTAGAGAACAATTCTTCAGCAATTGTAAAGAAGAAAATTGCAATATTTCAATATATATTAAGCTCTCTCAACATTCAAAACTTCATATGCCTACTCTCTTCCTCTCTCTCCACCAAAAGAATTGCTTACATGAATTCAAAATCAATGGGACTTTATAAGCTTGTAATGAGGCCAAGGGTTAAGGTTATAGAAAGAAAGGTATAAAGAGAATTCAAATATCTTGAGATAAATGACAATGCATAGCTCATCTTTCTTTTCTATCCAAAATTCCCTTCCAAAATTCAAACCACTCCCCCAAACTTATCTCAAAATGATGTATGTGCACTCCAAGTCTTATTGAAACTAAACTCTTTTTTTTTTTCTTTTTCTTTTTCTTTTTCTTCTTTTATTCTTCCATAAACTTGCAATGACTTTGGAGTACAAGCTTTGAACATCATGCACCACTTGTATTCCCACACCAAATTATGTAGCAACCATCCAATACCTTCTACCAATGATTCATCAGTTATCTCAAAATTCGGGTAGTTCATGGTTTTTCAAGTTGCAACGGTTAAGGTCTATTGTGGTTTCCAAAAAGAAAATTCATATGGTTTTTCATTATAAGGCTCAAAGAGGGTGCAAATGGAATTATGTCAAAGGTTGGCTTGAAAGGCTCAAACGCATTTGAAAGAATGCCCATATCATTTTCCAAAATCATGCAAGAATCATTACAAAGCCTCAAGAGATTCCAAGATAGGTTCTAGAGTCTATTAGTTGAGAAAGAAAATATACACTCAAATACTACAACATCTCCAAACAAAAGCATCCAAACCATTTCCAACTCTGTGCAAGATTTGGTTCAGAATTGTCAAAAAGCCAGTCTCAATAATGCAAATCAAGCATTCAAAAATATTAACCAAAATTTCCTCTCAAACATATGATCTAAGCAACCATCTATCATTGGATCCCACATTTAGTTCAGTGGATACTAAATCAATCCAAATCATGCTTATTGCAAAATGACAAGTAATCGTCCAAGTTTACAAAATTGAAATTCATGTCAATGCAGTCTATCATCAAATCACTCAATTCTAATCAAAATTGGAAATGCAAGATACTTCCCTGTAAATGCTCTTTGTGCTCCAATCTTGCTTTCCTTTGCCTCATGTTCAATTTGATGACAAACCTTGAAAAAGCTCAAAAGAGGTCACACCTACTAAAGAAAAACAACAAAGAAAACTATTAAACTTTTAAAACTTGGGTTGCCTCCCAAGAAGCGCTAAGTTTATAGTCTTCAGCCAGACTTTCCAATTGCTAATCATACGTATCAAAAACAAAAATCACCTTGTCTTCATTTCTCTTTGAAAGACAAGGTTTCAGCAAAATTGGGAATTCATTCATACAATAATCACATGTTCCCTCAATCAAGGATGACTTTAAGGAACATGATTCAAGAAGGCACAGGGGAGGCTTTAATTCAGTTGTTTCAAAATTATCTTTAATAGCCCCCCAGTATTTTGAAAACCCAATAAAATCTACTTGACTCTCATCAGTAAGAGTCAACAAATCAATAGGAGGATTTTGAACACAGATTGCAGGAAACTCAATGTTTCTCTCTCCCTCTTCCATTTCTAGCTCAAAATCACCCACAAAAGTATCACAAACCATTGAAAGCACATTATCACTTCCCACAGACAATTCCTCACTTGAAATGGCCTCTTCCACATCATAGTCATTTGAACTATCAATGAAAACACCATTTTGCTTAAAAGACTCAATGGTTGATGCCATTTCATTTGCCCTAGATGCTAAACTTTCAAGAGCTAATTCATGTTCATTCAATTTCTCTTTTGTCCAAGCTCTTATTTCATTTTGATTATCCAAAATACGTTGAAGCATCTCCTCTACAGTGGGCTTTTTCTCATGAATGGGAGTGATTTCATCTAAATGATTGGGTGAGGATTGATAACATGATGCATATGAAGGAAAAGAAACATTTGGATCCCAAGGCAATTCATGTTCATGATTCCAACTAGGGTTAAAAGAATTATCATGCCAATCAGTTTGAACCCTAGCAAAATCATCCCCTACATAATCCAAGGTTGAGACATGGGGGCATTGATCAATATAATGATTATCACCACAAAAATTGCAACAAATGTACTCGTAGTGAGTTTCAAAACCATTAGGATCATAGCAAGGGGGTAGATAATCATTATCCTGTTCAAATCCAGCACTTGCCCCAGTAGTCCACCAAGGATAATCCATACAAAAATTAAAAGAAAATAACTATAAAACAAAAAAGACAAAGAAAGAAAACAAATATACACATGGACACAAGAAAAGAAACTACAATAGAAAAACAAACACACGAACAAATATATACAAACTCAAGCTTAAGCTACTAGTGCTCTAACCAAGGTTGACCAAAGACGATTTTGGGAAACAAATCCCCGGCAACGGCGCCAAAAACTCTTCGAAGCTCCGAGCCCAAGCCAAATCCCCTCCAAACTCCAAGCCCTAGCAGAGCAAAACACCCCCAAGAATGCCCAAAAGTCGAAGAATGAGGGCTCACAACGAAGCCCTAGCTTTTATATCAGTTAAAACGCGCCTGCTCTGTCCAAAACGCGCAGAAAACACGCAGTTCGCCGTCACTTCGCCGCGGCGAAGTCCAAAATTCCAGAATTGTGATGCGCTCGCCGTGACTTCGCCGCGGCGAAAGCCACGGCGAGAAACGGCAAACATACAGAGGCAGAGGGAGCTCACCGCGACTTCGCCGCGGCGAAAGCCACGGCGAAGTCACCTTTATTCTGGTGCTTTGCTCTGCTTTCTTTATTTCTTGGCTGGTTTGGCTTCTTCTTATTTTTGTTCAATTGAGGGCTTGGAGAAGGGCTAAAATCTCTTGCTTATTGCTTCAATTTATTCCTACAAAAATTATATACAACAACATAAGAAATTAACTACAAAAACAATCAAAATCTATATAAATATACAAAAAGGTGCAACCGAAGATCAAATGAGCATTTTCCCTCTTGAGTATCCAAAATGTATCAATAATAGACAAAAACTCAAGTAAATATACTCAAATAATCATGACTTTCTAGGAGTCATCAACCAGTCATCTTAATTTTTAACCAAATGTTGCATCTACTTTTTCTTGTCAATATCTATGTACAATTTGTTAAATCTGCAAAGTAGAGAATGATATGCTGAGGAAGAAAGCTCAAATTATACCATTGGTTTATGATCTTTGAAACAGAACCCATGCCTTATAATAGGGTAATACCGAGGATTTTTCAAACAAAATTCTTGATTCTTGATCTGTAATTTATTAAAGCAAGAACATTTATAAAAATGATTTTAGCCATATTGAGCTTGTAGTGGTTTTGTATTATAGGCCATAAATGTATTCTACTTGATTCTATTTATGACAGTGAGGTGGTACCACTGCTCCAAATGTTGGTGATAGGGTACCTTATGTAATAATCAAAGCTGCAACTTTCTGACCAGCTCATCATCCTCTCTCAATAAGTATACCTTATAGTGAAGTGAATCACTTATTAGATCACCTAAGTAAGTGTAAGCCAAACAATTTGCTTATGTGGACTTGTCTCAAAAAATAATTTAATATATGTATATTCCTAATCTCTAAAGAGCACTGTCAATCATAATTCACTGCCAATATTCTTGCATCCATTCAGATGTGATTCATATTGCTTGTATCACTCAAAGTTTACATAGTATTTACATATGATTTCTCTTTCTTACAATGGAAATTCCAAAAAATCGAAGATGGATGTATATAATCGAATCAACCCGAGGACCAATTGGGTTACATTAGAGTTTGAAAGAGGTGTTGAAGAGTTTCTTGATCATGCACGTGGATCCATTCATTCTCAAAAAATGGGAAAGCTTTATGTCTATGTGTGAAATGTAAATGTCAGCCATATCTACCATTTGATGAGGTGAAGAAACATCTTTATAGTAAGGGATTCATGCGGAACTATTATATATGGACTATTCATGGAGAAAGCATAACAAAATGTGACTCACATTTGTTTGAAATACCAGGTGCCCTACATGCCTCACCTGGGGCTCTTGGTAACCAAGTCAATATGAGATGATGGTGAGAGTAGGGACGTCACTGGATTTCCTGAAAAAGAGTCTGATAGCACAAGCTAATCGAGCATCTTCCACAGGAGGCACCCAACATAAAGGAGGTAGTATTTCTAAACTGAGCATAAGAGGAGGCTGGTAAGAATTATATCTTCAAATTCAATCATTTATTTGATGTTTGGTATGATATATTTTGTTAAATAAGTGCAGACTATAAATGTTGGAAGAGAGTCTAGTGTATTTGAAGTGTTCAAGAAGATACATCATAATGAGAAAACTGGAGAATTTTGACCATTGTGCCAAATCAGTCTATGTAAGTGCATGTTTTTGATGGGATTGTCTTCTTCAATCATTGAAATTTGAGCTGACAGCCAGAGGCCTGACAAGTTGTGTTGGTTTCTATTTTACATTTTTATTGGATCATTGGAGTTAATAATTATGATCTTGCAAGATTTGGAAGTTCTGATTTGTTGAAGTATTATCTTGCAAGTTTACTATATTTAAAACTGTTCTAATATAGAGGAAGAAATGGGAAATATCTTGTATCATAGGAAACACTATTCTCCCCTCACCTTCAGTCAATAAATTTGAAAATGACTACTTTTTTCAGCTTTTGCTTTCAAAGTTGCATCAAATGTCTATAGCTAATGGATTTTCCATAGAAACTTAATCTTCCTCATTTGAAGAGTCAATAAATAGTGAATCTATTTTACTTGATTAGGATCAGCATTATTTGGATGAAATCGAAATTAATACTTTGCTCTACTTGACATGATTTGTGATGTTTTGTTGCTCTACAGCCTGTCCAAATAGTTTTTGGGATTGTGACATCCTCTCCTGAGAAGGGAAAATATGGAAACACTTGGTACTTTTTAGTTGTCCATACAACACTTTGATACGAGGACTTAGGAGTTAGGAATTCAATTGAACAGATATTACCATTACTTGTTTCCTAGTGAAATTGTCACCATTATCCTCCCCTCCGGTGTTATGGTGCTAGTTTACAATAATCTTTCACTGTACATAGTGCTTTCTAGGTGTGATGGCATAACATTTGTGTATTGACCAGAGTCTAACCTGTTTTTAGAAGAGAACAGTATACAGAAGGGCTTCATATGTGCGAGTCTGCTTTGACTTAACTATAATAGGTATGCTTTTGAGTGTATTGATTGGGTGTCAAGATTTTGAATTCAAGGATGCTTCTGTGTAGTGTTTTCAAGACTTTGCTTTGGCCTTTGGGACATAATCAAATCTGATCGTTTGCTACCCTCCTTATTTTTCTGTTGAGCGAAAACGCCCTTCTGTTTGTCTTCAAGTACGCTGAGGAAAATGCTTCCTTTACGCAAATATAATGCCTTTTATTTTGTATTATCTTGCATCGAATTTTCAAGTGTTTTTATTATGCACTTGTTATGTTTACAGGAGGATTGCATGAGGCGAAAAGAATCTTTGAGTGCTGAGGTTGATTTTTCAAGTGTGCAATCAAATGAGGATGAATTAAATCTGTGGTTAGAGGTTACAGGAGGTAGGAACAAGGAACAAGAAGGGACGCATCTATAGGTTTGGCTCTGAGAATGAAAATATTGTTGATGGCTCACCTTCTTCTATCAGCAATACCTCAGGGATAAATAATAATATTGATATTGAGGAAGAATTGAGCAACAAGATAACAGAGCTCTCACATGATAACGAAAAGCTTGAACAGAAAAACTCAACATCTTGAACAAAAAATTCAGCATCTTAAGCAAGAGAATGAAAACCTGAAACAAAACTTCAGTATGATTGTGTCTGCTTTGCATAGATTGGGGATTAAGTTACCAGATCCCACTAATATACAAATGCACTCAGTCAGTTTGTAGTGGTGGTGTAGGTTCTTTGTAGGATTTGTGCTTCCTTTTTGACATTACTAGTTGTTGAACTTCTTCTCTATGTTATGTTGCATCTATTAATTTATAGATTTGTAGGATTGGTATTATTAATTTGTATTTTTATTTATAATCAGGTTAATATGTTGTCAACTATTATGTGTGTTTTTTAATATTTAATTTTATTTTGATTAAAAATAATAGATGTGCAGAGATTGACTGTGTGGCAAATTATATGACATATTCCCTAGCAAAATCGTGAAACCATTAGCCACGGAGATTCTATGGCAGTTGCTAACTTAGCCAGGGAAACTCTATTGCTAATCTTTGGATAATTTTAACCACACCAATTTTCTGACAAAGTTAGCTACGAAACATTTTGAAGGAATTTTGTGGTTAAAATTAGCCACATAATTTTCCTTGATATCCCATGTCAAATTAACAACAAAATTGAAATTTCAACATAAACTATATTTGCAATGGTTATATTACTGACAAAAACATTTCCATAGGTAATTCTGTAAAAAAAAAAAATCCGACGGAATACCATGGATAGTCATTGGAAATCTATTTTTGCCACAGAATTCCGTAGCAAAATTTTGTGGCTAATCTCATACTTTTTTAGTGGTTTATACAAAAATCTCGGGAATCAAATCCCTATTTGCACATAAGAATCCCTTTCTTAATCCTTTTTTGAACAAGTTCAAACTCAACGTAGAAGATATAATAAGTGCATTGGTTAGGACAAATGATTAGAATCTATATCACTCACGCTTTGACAGAAAGAAATACGCACGCGCATACCCACACATATAGAAGGTGACTAAATGCAATTAGGAAAAGAGAGGTATCAGTGGATGAAAAATGAATTTACCACCTAACCACTTTAGCCTCTCTCTCTCTCTCTCTTTTAATTAAAGTAGTGACACCTAATCCTTTCAATCTGATTGCTCCTAAAAAGAAATATAGATAACTTCTGGATGAATGGATGAATAAAGAAGGGAAAACATTAATGGTGGATAATATCACAACTTAACACATAATACATAACATTTAGTTTCTCTGCATCCATTTCAAAATTACTTCACACCACCAAACCAATTCACATAGCTGATTCATTGCCACCTTATGCATGTGGCAAAAAACAAAATGGAAGATGGTGGATATGTTCTCCTTTTAATCTAAAGCCCTAGTAGTGACAGTGAAGAGAAGTTATTAAATCAAACCAATCACACTTAAATCTTTGCCACCTCATGCTATAGATCTTTGTATATTCTTTTCTTCTTCCTTAGTCCATGATAATTAGAATTTCTAATTTACTATTTTTAATTCTCCTCCGGATGATAAGTGGAAGATATGTCTCATTAGTTTTATCTCAACTTGAGATAAATCTTTTCCTTCACATAGGAATTGAATACGGTAAATTTCAATTATGTTATCCTCTTGATAAATATTTAATATAATTAATCATCCTACAAAAAGCCCTTTTTATGTCACCAATTAACGTCACTTATTTAAAAATGTGACATTGAAAACAAAGGAGTGCATACAGGAAAGAAACAACGTCACACTTAAAATTAAGTGTGATGTTGAAACTTTTCAACGTCACACTTAAATTAAGTGTGACATTGAAAAGCACTTTCCACGTCACACCAAATTTTGATGTGACGTAGAAAATGTTTCAACGTCACACCAAAATTTGGTGTGACGTTGAAAGTTGTTTTCCACGTCACACCAAAATTTTGGTGTGACGTGGAAAACCTGTCCCCTCCTTTTTTTTTTCATTTCCCGCCCCCCACTTTACTTTCAACGTCACACCAAAATTTGGTGTGACGTTGAAAGTTGTTTTCCACGTCACACCAAAATTTTGGTGTGACGTGGAAAACCCATCCCCTCCTTTTTTTTTTCATTTCCCGCTCCCCCCACTTTAATTTTTTCATTTTACGCCCCCTCAAAACAAAAACCATCAACTCCAGCTCTCACCCATCCCCACCCCCCAAAACAAAAACCATCAGCTCCAGCTCTCCCCCATCCCCACCCCCCGTGCCCTCATCTCCCCCACCCCCCACAGCTCCCCCAGCCCACAGCTCCCCCACCCCCTAACCCACAGCTACCCCTTCCCTCCCCCTCACAGCTCCCCCTGCAGCCCACAGCTCCTCCATCCCCCTCACCCTCCAGCTGCAGGTTCGTATCTTCTTTTCTTTTTTCTTTTTTTTTGGTAATTAAATATGCAATTTCTATCGGGTTCTTTTTTTTTACTTGTTCAATGTTTTTTTCAGCTCTGTTTTCCTCATATCGGGTTCAGCAATTTCAAGCGTGCCTCCGTTCGCAGCTTCACTTCATCCAGGTTCCTTCTTTTCCTTTTTTTTCTGATAATTAAATCTGTTGCCTTTTTTTTCTCAATTGTAAATTGCAAAAAATTCCATAGAATATTTAATGGTTTTGTAAGTCTTGTAAATTGGTCTGCCATAGAATGTTTAATGTTCAATTGTAAATTGGTTTGCAAATGCTGTTACGTTGTAGTTGCTGCAAATATTGGATACTTGCCAAAATGTTTTATAAGTCTTGTAAATTGGTTTGCTATTGGTTTTTGTTCTCAAATTTCTGAATATCAACGGGGAATAAAAAAATTAAAAACGTTTTTTTTTTAAAAAAAAGAAACCACGTCACACATAATATTATGTGTGACGTGGTTTCTCCGAGCAACTTACAACGTCACACATAATATTATGTGTGACGTTGTTTCTCTGACTTTCTATGTCACTTGTTTATGTGACGTTAAAAGTCCATTTTCCATGTCACTTGATTCAATGTCCCCTGAAAAAGTGACGTGGAAACCCCCAAAATTTGTGACGTTAAAAGTACTTTTTGTAGTAGTTGCTTTTCCTCCTTAGAATATTATTTTGATGCTTCATATTTATTCAGCCAACTTTTCTTAATTCACCCGATAATATAGGGTGCCCTTGGTTAACATATATGTTTGTTATTTAGTCAGTCAACTTTGCTATATATCCTTCTGCATGGGAAGAAATCCACCGTACTCTCCAGCACAAGGCTTTCATCGGGAGTTCAGGAATCATCAAACTCTTCTGGTGATTCGTAGTGACGTTTGCTTTATGTGGGTTCAACACGTATGGCTTGCTTGCCAGTCTTAATACACATAAAACCACAAATTGATCATTTAGTCATGATCTAACTTGAGGCTCAAAAGCTAGAAATAGAATTTATATTACAACATACTAACATAGAGGTATACATTATCTGAAGTGCAGTGGCTAGTTAGTCGATGCCAAACACTTTGCAGCTGCCCAGCATTGAAGAATATGGCTAGTGATTTTTTTGTTGAAGCAAAGCTTATGTCTGCAAAAGAGATGTAGTAGGAGACACCACCACGAAGAACAAACAAAAAGTTATGACAAACGGTAGCCAAGAAATTAGTAGTGTCATGGTTGTCTTTTCAAATTATAGGCTGCTCATATTATTTTTTTTTATTTTGGCTTCTTCTATTATGTTGCTTTGTGCCTTGTTTGTTCTTATTACAAGTTTGCTACTACTATTTTGGTTCAATCTCAAGCCTATGGCACCTATTGCAACTTAACCTCCACTTGCTTAATTTACTTTCAGATCTTTAAATTTTTCCTTCATATAGGGGACGAGGAGTATAGAAAGAGAAAGGAAGTTTTTTTTTTTTTTTCAAAAATTTTTCAATTAAAAAATCTGACATTGAATAAAAAATGGGGTGGTTGCTATGGACATTTCTACATGTTTTGGTCAATAGTATTGACCGTTATGCCTTGTTAACATAGAGGTGTAATTGCCCCATTTTTAAATTTTAAGGGTACATTTAGCCCCTTAAAAACTTCTTAGTGTCCAATACTCATACAGTAAAACTTTCAAAGTATTTTTGACCTTTAAACCTTATTATTTTAAAACAATTGGAGTGATTTCATTGTCAAGTTTTAAAGGTTCTGAAACGTGTGTGAATAATAATAGTGCACAATAGGTGGAAAGCACCAAAGGTCCAAACTGGGCCTTAAAATGGAATTCGCAGAAGAATCCCACGCCATTGTCAGTTCAATCCTCCAAACCATTTTAGGTGCATTCATTCATTGTGTGCCTTCATATTTTCCCTTATACAGGTACCTGAAAACGATAGATTCTCTCCACTAGGGCCATTTTTGTCTTCCAAAAATGACAGAAGCAACATTTTCATACACACATACCCACACACTATACACTATATTAACAATATTATAAAAACAATACTATGAAAATCAACTCTGGAAAAACAGTCATGTTTGATATAGGAGAAAATTCCTGAAAATCTCTCTTATACTCCATCACTTCCTCGATATAAAACATATTTATCCAACTTGATTAGATTAAGGTTGTTAGTTAACTTAGTTAAAATCATATGATATTACTAAAGTATCCTAACCACCTACTTTTATTCCGACTCTTCCTCTCTTGCTTGTTAATTATAGGGGAATATCATTAGGGATAATTTAGGAAAAAAATTGAGAAAAAAATACAAAAACGTATTATACTTAGGAACAAGTTCACCTCCTCAAATAGGTCTTATATTTATATTTTGGAATGGAGGGAGTAAAATTTATTGCCCAAAGATACTTAAGGACCCTTACCTTATATGCGCACGGAGCTCATCTTCAGAGGGTGCAAATCGCAAAGTGCAATCCTTCTTCAGTTATATGTAACACACGCACATCTTGGGTTAGGTGTAAATATCTTGCAATTTACACTTATTTGCAGAAAGATTGCATACAGAAGAGTTGTTGCATTTGCTGAAGATATGTTGCATTTATGTTCTTAAACAAATTTTAAATACCTTTAGGTAACGAATACTGCAGTGGAGAATTTTTCGTCAATTTTCCCTTCCCTTCTTTTTGATTCAATATTACTCCCTCCGATCCTAAATATAGAACCTATTTGGGAATGTGAGTTTGGTCCTAAATATAAATTTTTTTCTATTTTTTTTTTAATTTTTTTCTAAATTGTCCTTATTGATACTCCTCAATAATAAACAAATAAGAGACGGGGTGGAAATACGCTTAGATAATTAGAGTGTTTTGATAATATCATATAATTTTAACTAACTGAACTAATATCCTTAATCTAATCAAATTAGATAAATATGTCTTATATTTAGGACCGAAAGGGAGTATATGCATATATATATATATAATATGGATCGCGTATGAGTATAGAATATTCAATAACATTGATCAGTATCTTCTTCGTAGTCTAGATCTGCAAAACAAAAGGTTATTGGTATGTCTATATTATAGAAGAGAGATATGTACACATATGTAAATTGAAGATGCATGTAACAAACAGTCATTTTTTTCCAATTCTCTTATCGAATAAGTTAAATACATTATGTTGATGATTCAATTTAATCGTATATAATTGTTACATGATTCTCAGATAGAGTATAAACTCTCTATTAAAACTATATTATTTTTATTTATTGATTAGTACATTACATCTATATATACCAAAACATTTCATGCATCTTTCATGTCATAACGAACAACTAATTAAAAGTAGTATAAAAAAAACAACTAATTAAACGAGGCAGAAAAATGTTTTAGGCAACTGATATTCTAGAAGAATAACCAATTAATACGTAAATGTTCGTCACCGGCCGCAAGTGCACGGGTCGCGCCAAGTAATAAAGTGATAAGTAAAGTATCGTTCCCACGAGGATTTGGTCCAAAACCCGGTCAAGCAATGATTATCACACTCTCGCCCAATTTGAGTGATTCAAATGTAGAGATTGAAAATTAACTAAGAAAATAAACATATTTTAAATGAAAATAAAATTATAAACAAGTGATTCTCCAATTTTAAGGATAAAATGGGTTCTAAGATTACGTATCCCCCTTGTACTTCGTAAAACTCAATTTAACCTCATCTCAAAGAAGCTCTCAACGAAACCATGTGCTAATCTAGGGTTCATAGAGTACTTGTAAACGCTCTCTCAAGTTAAGAACAAGTGTTTAGTCTTATTAATTACACAATCTCTTGCTACAATTTAATAAAACCCAATTATCAAGCTTCAACCCTAATATGACTATGCAAGGCTATAGCAAGTATATCCCTATCTTACCAACAAAACTATTCATTCGTCATGCAAACTTCAGGTTCTTGCACTATTTTACTCAAGTTCTACACTCAATCTGGCCCTCTCAAGCATCAATCAAGTGAACCCAACATCTAAATGGTGATCAGTCACTTAGAAGCATTAGGAATAGAGTAAAATAAACACATAGATATCATTAATCACAAATTAAGAGGAGGAATCAAGAATCAATCTATACAAGGGTTCAACATAACCTTAGAATAGAAGTATTTAGCTACACATGTTCAACAACTCTATGAGAGCATACATATGTATAATCAGAAACAGAGAACAAGATAAGAGAAATGAAGATGGAGAAGATAAACCAAGATGAGAAGGCCAAATCTCTTCAAAGCTCTAAGCCCTAGCTAAATCCCCACCAAACTCCAAGCCCTAGCAGAGCAAAAGACTCCCAAAATGCTCCAAAAGTCGAAGAATGCTTGCTGAACTTGAAACCCTTCCTTTTATTTCAGTTTAGTCTGTCAAAACGCGTAACATCAGCGATCGCTCGTCGTGACTTCGCCATGGCGAAAGCCACGGTGAACTCACCAAAAATCAAGAATGAATTGTGCTCGCCGCGGCGAGCTAACAGCGAGCTAACTAAAAACAGGGCAAGGGCAGATGCTGTTCACTGTGACTTCGCCGTGGCGAGGTCACGGCGAAGTCTCCTTTATTCTGGTACTTTGCTCTGGTTTCCTCTTTGTTTTGTTCACTTGGGAGCTTGGTGGAGGGGTCATAATCTCTTGTTTATTGCATCAAAATGTCCCTACAAGAATTATATAAAACAACATAAGAAACTAACTATAAAAATAATCAAAATTTACATAAGTAAACAATGATGTGCAACCAAAAATCAAATGAGCATTTTCCATTCTTGAGTATCCAAAATTTATCAATGATTTAATAAAACTCAAGGAAAATGTGCTATCATTACATGAAATCCCGGAAGTTATCAGTAAACAACAAAAACGCCTTAATCGGTGACGTCGATGTTTCTGTCATTGTCAGTGAACTTGCGGTTTCAGTCGCCATCAGTGACATTGTAGTTTCTATAATCATCAATGATGTTGCGATTTTTTGGACGTAGCATGTGACGGATTCAAGCTTTCTTTCAAAAAAAATATTTTTTCATATTTGAAAAAAAAAACAAAAACTAAATAACACTTATTTTTGATTTTATTTTCTTATTTTTAAAAACAACTTTTTGTTTTTTTTGTTTTTAAAAACAATTAATTGAAAACAAGTTTCCAAAAAAAAAATTTGTTCTTTTTTTCCTAAAAAAAAAACTGTTTTTTAAAATAGAAACAAACAATCCCTAAGTCTCTACTATCGGTGGATCATACTCTTTGTTCATACCAAAAACAAAATAAAAAAGAAATGGAAGGTTAAATTAGAGACTACAAAAGTTTATTATTCTTCACTTACAAGATTTCCAAATTTAGATGCCTATTATCCTATAAGTATTTCCAACTATAGGAGAGCAATAACCAATTTTTGATTGAATGGTTTATATAGAGAAACCCTATTATTAGGAAAATCTTCTCCTATCATATATTCATATACATGATGCTACCACTTTTTTCTCTTACTGAATGGCAAAGATAATTCTTTCCCTCACCCCTTTTCCTAATTTCAGGAAGAATATATTAGTATCACTTTCTTTATAATTTATTTGTCAAGATGGCCCCTCGTACGAAGAGGTCCGTAGGCCAGTCGGACATATATGCTCTACAAAATAAATTAAAAGCTTCCTTTCAAGTCTAATCATTTTTCGGTCAAACAGGGAAATAAAAAATTCTAGTCTTGTATAAATTGAAAAGAAGTAAATAAATTCTAATAATAAAAGGTTAAATTATATGTTTGGTCCTATAAATTTTTTTTTGATGGTTTGGTCCTATAAATTTACATCAAGTCTTGATCTACTCGCTGAAATTTATAGAGCATATTTTCAGTCCCATAATATCAATATCGTTAATCTCTTTAATAGAAAATGCAGATTCAACAAATTTATATAGAGATTATACAAATCAATGCTTAAATTTTAATCATTTACTATAATATTTTTATGTTTGAAAGATGAGCAGTTGATTTTGAAAGTTTAGAACAAATCACATTTTTATTAGGTTTTTTAAAATACTTTTTTAACTTATAGCTCAACTTAATAAGGATTAATGTATCAACATTTGATTACATATCAGTCAACGTTTATAAATTCACTGATGAGTCAACACTTTTTGACAATGAGACTAAACGTGTTGACATTAAAGGGTTGAACATATATTTTATAAATTCAAAGGTTAAACTAAACTTAGGTGAGAATAAGCCAGGCCCTTATCAGGGGCCTACGGCCTAGCCTATAGTAAGCCTAGCCTAGCCTATTTAGTAAATGGGTCAGGCTCATAATCAAGCCTATTGTTAGGCCTATTTAGGTAAACGGGTCAGGCCTTTTTTCTTAAGGCCGAGCCTACAAGCCTACAAGCCTGGCCTATTTAACTATTTTGTAATTTCTATTATGATATATAATATAAAATAAATTATATAAATTAATTATAATATGACCAACTTATCTAGTTTTATAATCATAAAATCTTTTTGAGATATATATATGTGTGAGTGTTTTAATACGTTTAAAGGGTAACATATGGAATTATAAGTATAAACTTTTAAGCCTATTTAAGAGTCTACATTTTAAGTATGCTTTTAAATAGGCTTTCAGGCCTAGTCAGGCTTACATACAGGCCCAGGTTTAAGTTTTATATTTGTAATCAAGCTCAGGCCTTGTTCGCACCGCAAGTGCACGGGTCGCGCCAAGTAATAAAGTGATAAGAAAGTATCGTTCCCACAAGGATTTGTTTACAAATGTGATCCAACAAAAGGCTTAGTGAGTTCAATTAAGTTGAGCTAAAGCAAATTTTGTTTGGAGAATTAACTAATAGACAAATGCTTTTAAAAATAAGAGTTGATAACCACAAATGATTCTTTGACTTAAAGGATAAAATGGAGCCTAGGATTATTTATCCCCCTTGTATTTCATGACATCTAAATAACGTCCTCTCACAAATGCTTTCAATAAACATACATGTGTTAGCCTAGGGTTCAAAATATACTTATAAAAGCTTTCTCAAGTCAAGAACAAGTGTTTCATTTCATTAATTGCTCAATCTCTTGTTCAATTAATAAAACCCAATTTCCAAACTCCAACCCTAAGGTGGCTATGCAAGGTTAATAAGTATATCTCTATCTTACCAACAAAACCATTCATTCATCAAGCAAATTTCAAGTTCTTGCACAATTTCACCCAAGTTCTACATTTAACCTAGCTCTCTCAAGATTCAATCAAATGAATAAAACATCTAAATGGTGATCAAGCATATAGAAGCATTAAGCAAAGAGTAAAATAAACACATATATACCATTAATCACAAAAGGAAAGGAGTATTAGAGAGTTAATCCATACAAGGATTCAAAATAATCCTAGATAACAAGTTTAGCTACTCATAGTCAATGAAAAACTACAAATCCAAAGAGAAAATGCAGCCATAACATAGAACAAGAGAGGGAAGGAAGATGAAGAAGAAAAACCAAAGAAATTAAGCTCCAAATCTCTTCCAAAGCCCAATCCTTGCTTCCTTCTCTTCAAAAACCAAGCCCTAGCACCCCAAAATACTCCCAAGCTGCCCAGAAAGTCAAGAATGTCCGTTTCCCTTCGTTTCCTAGCTTTTAAAACCTCATTTTCGTGCTCAAATGATGTTGTGCGTTTTGCTGCGCGACTGAGCTGCGGCTTAGATTTTTGAGCCGCGGCTCAGTTTTCTTCTGCCTAGAAATGAGCTGCGGATGAGAAACTGAGCTGCGGCCCAGTTTTCCTCTGTCCAGAATTGAGCTGCGGATGAGCTGCGGCCAACTTTTTGAGCTGCGGCTCAGTTTGCATATGGAAAATTTGATTTCTTCTCTTACAATAAAGTGGTCTATCCATGATTAGCCATCATTTTTCTCATCTTTGATTTCCCAAATGCCTTGGCTCTAATTCTCTTTCCTAAAACACCTCTTGCACAATAATAAATTTAATGAACTCATATTAAACAAAGAGGAAATACCAAAATAAGCACAATTTAGCACAAATTTCAATAAAAAACATCATGCAAACTTTTCTATCTTTGAGCATCCAAAACATGTACAAATGCTCCAAAAATGTATGAAATCCAATTAGAATTGTGCCAAAAGACATGAATTCCAAGAAATTAACAGGCCTATTTAGTTGAAGCCTACATAAGCCTAGCCTATTTCCACCCCTAACTAAACTTAATGTAAACTTAAACTCTAAATGTGGATTTCAGTTTATTAATTTTTTTAGGGTTAAGGTCAAAAATACACATGTGATTTTGTCAAAAGTTCATCCAACACCACATGTTTTTTTGGACTAAAAATACACATTTACAGTTAAATTAAGGTAAAAAATACACATGTGATTTTGTAAAAAGGTTCCTCCATCACCAAGCACTTCCTTTTGAAATATAACTATAAATGTGACTTTTGATCCAATTTCAAAGTTCATGTGTATTTTTGGTAAAAAAAAAAAAACATTTAGTGCTAAATGAACTTTTGACAAAATCACATGTGTATTTTTTACTATTAACCCATTTTTTTAAAAAAAAAAAAACAGGTGTTGTAATATTTTTAAAAAAATAAGTAAATTTAAGATGCCCTATTTTTGTCGAATATTATATAATGATAGCCACACAAAACTTGTATCTACTTAATATACTGTTCTCTCCGAAAAAAAATAATAATAAATTAATATTTGTACATGTTGACAACATCTTATTAACAAATAATTTTGGACTTCAGACCAAAAAAAAAAGTCCTTTTGGACATTTCCATTTATGTCATAATCTGAAAATAAATACTTGACGCCAAATTAAATACTTAAAATTAGGCGGACTCCAACTAGCTCTGCATGAAATTTAATTACATATAAAATCATGAGTTTAAAATATTGATAAACATAGTAAATACTCCCTCCAATCTTAATTATAAGAGTCAGTTGACTTTTTTGGAAAAATTAAAGATGCAAAATACACCACTATGAATTGTTTATATTTGTCTTTTTTCCTCAAAACTAAGTTATTTTATTTATAAATTATTATATAATCTAATTATATTCGCATATATTAAGATTTATGGGTCTAATTTGCTTCCTTAATCTCTCCAAAAAAAGTCAACTGGCTCCTATAATTAGGACCGGAGGTAGTATATTAATAAGAAGAGCTTAAAGCTAAAGGAGAGCCCACTCCTAAAAGACTAGTTTATTTAGAGGAAGAGCCCCTTAAAAAGGGATAGTTACATTGAGTTAATATGCAAGATAAATAATATTAGATAAGTCCTAATGAGAACATTGACAAGTTAAAATGTCATTATTAACAAGTGAAAAACGGTATCGATAAATCATTGGGATTTATCTAATATTAATTCTCTTATTTGAACCTCAATGCAATGCAGTTAATTTGTCCCTAAAAAAAACCATACCTTACATAACAATGCAGTGCATTCTCAACATTTTGGTCAACCTCTTGCGGGTCAAAACTCTTTATGAGCAGTCCTATATGTGAATATCAGGTTCCTAATGAAAACACACTAATTTACTATGAACATAAGTCTAAATGGAGAGTTCAATCCCAAAAGAATAAATTAGTGTGTTCAATCCTAAAACACAATTATTTATTACAAATACAAGTCATCTAAACAGAGAGTTAAATCTCAAAAGACTATAATAGCGTTTGCATGGAAAAGAAAAGTACTCATCAATAGTGATAACAAAATAAATGAAGAAAATAATGGAGGGCAGAAAACGAAGATTGCAGTTTATGGTGCGAATAAACACGTGGAAGGATGCATTATTTAGGTAAAACATTTACTTCTTGCATGAGTTATTGGAAATAAAAACCCCATTCCTCCTGGTCCTTTTTCTTTCCGTCACAACTTTTCTTTTTCTCTTTCTCTCTCGTTCATTCATTCACTCATTTTAAACGACACATAAAAGAAAGCAAAAATGGCCATAATTACATTAGAGAAGAAAGTGGAAGCTAGAAATTAAAAAGCTCAGTTGAGCTCAGATACTATATATATGCACACACTCACTGTCTGATATTTTTCATCACTAAGCTCAAGTATTAGCAGAAGAAGTGGGAGAGAGGGAAGCTAGCTAGCTCACAGAAATATATTGAAGAGAAGGTAAGGTAAAGCTTTTTCTTTTTTGATCTCTTTTCTTTTATTTTGTTCTTACGTATTAATAATATATAAATCTCAAACCATTGATGATGATGATGAGCTCAGTTTATCATTCATGTTCAAGTGGTTTATCTTTTAGATCTGTGGCCAGACACATAAATAGAATCTTCATCTTCATATTCTTCCTCTTCCTCTTTCTCCCTTCACTTCGATCGAGATCTTAATGTGTTTTCCTAGCTCTTTTTTCTACTCTTGTTCTATTTTCTTTGTGTTGTTATTTTCATAGTTGTTTTCTCACATGTCTATCTTCTTTCCCAGAAACAGAAAAATACAAACAACTCTTCATCACTCATCATCAATTCCCGTTGCGCCAATTTCCCATATATGCTCTCCCACTGCACAAAGCTTTTTTCCTTTTTGTTTTCCTTTTTTTTTTATTCTCTTGCTCAAACTTTGCATAATTATGTGCCCAAAAAGCAAATATATTCAAGTCCGTGACATCCCCAAGAATCAGTTTTTCTGGGCTAAAGAAAGAGAAAGAGGGTCAAAACTCAAACACACTCTTTCAGAAAACTAAAAGCAATAAGTTTGTTTGTGCGTGTGTGTGTGTGTCTCAGAAGTATCTTGTCTTTTCTCTTTTCTTGAGATCCAGATGGTCAAAACTCAAAAACACACACATACAGAAAAGGCTGTGATGAAAATTAAACGGGTGTCTATTTATGAATAAATTAAATATATATTGTGGTTGTAGTATACTTGCTACTATGTATTTCAGAGCCATTTGTTTTCTTTTTTCCTTGAGATCTAGCCTCTGTGTGTGTGTGTGTGTGTGTGTGTGTGTGTGTGTAAGAGAAAAAGAGAGAATGATATATATTTTTGCAGATGGGGAGGGGGAAGATAGAGATAAAGAGGATAGAGAACACAACGAATAGGCAGGTGACATTCTGCAAAAGAAGGAACGGTCTTTTGAAGAAAGCTTATGAGCTTTCTGTTCTTTGTGATGCTGAAGTTTCCCTAATCGTCTTCTCCAATCGTGGTCGTCTCTACGAGTACTCCAACACCAAGTAATTCTTCTTCATTCCCTACTTCATCATTATATTCTCTCTTACACATTTTTTATTTTCTGCTTCTTTTAAAAAAAATTGGAAGATACATACATTTTTGTGTCTGATCTTGATATAGCTCATCATTTTTTTTTTATTTAGAACTTTCTTGAATGTTGTGTGTGTGTGTGTGTTTGTGTCTTCTGTGGATGTATATAATATGTAAATGGAACTGAATCTGATATTTGTTTTTATATTTTGAAAAATAGGAGAATTTATGTTTTAGTGTAGGAGAGTTAATGAGAGAGAAGTGAAGTTAGACTTGAAACAAACTTTTTATATAGGATTTTTTTCCCTTGTTTATGTTTTATTTCTCCTGAGATATGCATATGATGAATTGATGATGATGAGCAGATCAATGGCAGAGAATTAAAAAAAGACGTATATTTCAATTAAAATTTTAAATTATGCATTCATTGTTATTCTTCCATTCTTGTTAACCCAAAATGGCTGGAGTGTTTCTTCATTAACTATTATTATCTTCTTAATATCTTCATATTTTGTCCCACTTCGTTTCTATCCATTAACAAACCTCAATATTGTGAATAAATGCTTGGTAAAAGTAGTCCATATTGTGGGTAATCATTACATTAGTAATTATTTCTCTAAATCCTGGATAATCCTACTGTATTACTGAATCTATATATAGCTAAACATATGGTAAACTTAATTATTGCTCATCACTTTTCAATAGCATAATCAAGGTGCAGTGCGTGCTTTTGGAAAACTCTAGAGATCAGATGAAAGCCAAATATTGTTTAATATTCATTAATCAAACTTTTTCGTAACAGATATATGAAACTATAAACAAAATAATCATCATCTTTGAAGTTTGAAAAGGAATAGTCATATGTGCAGTAGAATGTATGCGCGCGCGTGTGCGTTGGGTAGATGTATAAAGACAGGAATGTTTATACTACCAGACCAGTTAATAACTGTGATCATAAAGTAAAACTATAAAGAAGAAAAAAGTCAACAAAATGTATATAACATTAAAAAGAATAGCATTATTTTCTGACTTTTCATGGATGTGCATGGTAGAATGATCAGTTGAGGAAAAAAAACAAGACTTTGTCTTCTTTGATGATGGCTGTATCATGGGAAAGGGTAGATCTGTTCTTGTCGCAATATCTTCCACAAATTCATCGAAGAAATTGATAACAAAATTAAAAATTAATTTTGATGTGATCTTTCAAAAATCTTGCAATGTGACCTTTAATTATTGGAATTAATACCAATTTTACTTTGAATATATTCGCTGGATAGCAATTTTTTTCCTAGATTTTCTTATATCAATGTCATCTCAGAAATATAAAATGTGTAGCAATGTCTCTCTAAACTAGCAGAGACGCTAATGGATGCTACATCATGGTCCATGTTATGGTAAAGAAGAAGCGTTTTTATCCTAAAACTTTTTTGTCATCAAGATGTAATTTTTTCTAGAATTTTTTTTTGGGGGGGGGGGTAATGTCACCCCAAAATTGTAAAAACTTATGGGGTGAAATTGCTCCCTGAGAAAACTTTCAAAACAAAAACGGTTCATCTTTATCAATAGTTCAAGATGACATTGTTACACTTTTCATATTTCACAGAGGCATTATTGGACAAAATCACTACCCAGCAAATACTTCTATGACAAAATTGATATTTATCCTTTGATTATTTTCCTTTGATGAACAATCTGTCATAAAATAATTAGTCACAAAATCCATTTTTGATTATTACATTTTCTTAAATTTTCAATGCAAGTTTCATTTTTCCTATGTTGTAATATGACTTTTTCTATGGCAAAGAGTTTGAAAAATATAACCCATGATTAATCAATAATGCTAGCAACGGAGGTCATTTATCGGTGAGTGTGTGATTGTGTGTTTTGATATTGATAATTCTCATGAAGAAACCAAATTAAAGCTGTCTTCTGCTTCAACTAATTAAAGCTTTTTGAAGATAAGCTATTTTTTTATATTCAATGACCACAAAGTCATGGAGCGTGATGATTTCAGTTGTGTCCTTTGAACATCATATCATGTTTATCTTTTACGTAACCTTTCACTTTTCACCCTGCTAATCATATTTTGCAAGGCAAGAATGAAACGTTTCTCCTTTTTTTATAGGATTTTTTATATTATATTCCAGTATATGATTAAAATAAAGTAAATAATTTTTTTACCCCAAGGAAAACGTTAAAACTTTAACTCATAATTAATACAAACTCCACATACACATTCGAGTCAAGATTTAATTAGTTTTAAGTCTTGCGTAAGACATTGATCTAGGTTATAGAAGCCATATGTGATAGATTTGGTGCTCATTACTTCATTATCTATTTATCTTTGTGAAGCATTATTTTAAACTGTTTTCACTAAAGAATCCAAACAAAAGAATACTTTGACAGACAAAAAATAAATGGAACATAACTTGCAGAGAGTGTTAGGCAGATTAAGTGATAGAAGAAATGAGAATCTGTATGAAATGTTCATCACTTCCCAGCAACCTCCTTCAATCACAAGTGTTTGTCTGTCTATCTCTGTATTTATATTGAATTCTTTAACTCTTTTTATTTATTATCTTTTATTACTATCTATGCATCTATGGGGGGTTATTATTTTAGCATGATCTGATCTTTTTGAAATTTATGTAGAGTATGTATTAGTTTAATTAGTTGAGTTTATTATGTAGGTAGGCTCTATATGAGTGAAGTGTCTAGGATTTTTTAGGGTAGATTTATAACAGAAAAAAGAGGGAAACATAAAATTAATATAGTTCACACATTTCTTATTCAATATTACCTATCAACTAATTAAGTTAATTAAAAAAACCCCTTAAGCATCAGGAACTCAACATGTATTTGTTATAAATATAGTATATACATAGATATCCATATCCCATGTTATCTCATATTATCATGGGATTTAATTACCTTAAGATTATAAAGGTATGACATTAATATAGGGCTCCGGTTGTGTACTGCACCTTGATTAGAGAATAAGAAATATTTTATCTTTCTTCTCTTCTCCACTCTTTCTCTATTCCCTTGTTATCTTTTCATTCATTTTATAACATTATTTTATATATTAATATCTTTAAGGGTATACCAACGGGGGTTGGCGCAGTTGGGTAGGCACCACAATCCTCCTTACCTGGGTTAGATCCCAAGTAAGGAGATTGTAATGTATTTCCGTTGGGAGCTCTCTCCCTTGGGGTCCCACCAAAGGTGGGCGTACCTTTCGGGCCTATTCGATTGAGGGCGTCAGGACTAGTCGGTTGTCGAGGGCCCATGCTGGTAAATCCGGCGTTGGCCTTCAGGTTAACGCTGGATACCTGGACGGTGGTGCAATCGAAAGCCAAAAATGGTCCAAGCATTAATAAAAAAAAATATCTTTAAGGGTATGCACATGACATGGTATATTTAATTCCTTATTGTCCTTAGTATAAGATCAAATTAAATTTTTGTGTATGTTATATGTTAATTTATAAGTTAATTAGTTTTGAAAAAATAATAAATATAAATACTTTGTTGAAGTTATTTATTCAGCATTCTTGATCTCTAAAAACTCAGAATAATCTACTAGTTTAGTGTAACTTAAACAAAACTCTTCTGAATTTTATTCCATGTATACACACACACACACACACACACATATATATATATATAACTCCGTACCCTATGAAAGCTTGCAATGGACCGACCTCCTTGAACTTTTTATATTTCTACAGATAACTCACATACTGATAGTTCTATTCATATTTATTTGCAAATAGCTTTAAGTTTAAGGAGTTTATATGCATGTAACTCAAACTTTGGGATATCAAAAATAAAGTTTATGGAGATATAAAATTGATTGGTTTTGGGATATCATATATGCGACTTGAAAGTTTTAGGAGGTTAATAATTAAATTTTTAAGTTTCAGAAAATTATCTGTGCATAATTCTAAAGTTCAAGGATTTTTTTTTATATATATTTTTGTCTCTTTTTTAGTAAAATTCAGCATGTATGATATGAAGTCTTATTAGATGTAACTCTCTCAGTATAATTTTTCAATCACAAAAGTTTCAAACCAGCAACTTTACTTAGAAATCAAGTTTGTTCCGCACATCTCTGATCAGTCAATATTAGTAATCTTCTTGTTCATTTTAATAAATCGATATGGATAATTGGATATACACTTCTAACTCATGGGATTTCTGTTTGTGTGTGTGTGTGTGTGTGTGTGTTTGTGTGTAAATATTGAGACACACACACAGACACACAGGTAGAGTTACACAGATAAGGAAGCATGCTGTCTTTGAATTCTTTTAAAGCAACAATAGGTTTATTTCTAGTTATAGAAGAAATGAGAATCTGGACCAAATTATATCATTCACTTTCCCAATATCATTATTGAAAATTGAAAAGTTTCTCTGTGACATCTGATTTTTATGCTCTTTTCATTATCTTTTTCAGCTTCTCGGTTTGCTTAGAGAGAGGCCCTTTCTTTTTTGTTTGTACTGTTTTGTGAAAATAAATTAAGCATCCTTGTCTTCTTGTGTATGTGTTCTTCAGTCTTCACCTTTCTACATCTAACATAGTAACTTTCATTTATTTTAATTTGATCTTGTGCTTGTGTCAGAATTTTTTGTTTATATATTTTTCACTTTTTTGGAATTAACTAAAGAAACTAAATTAATTACTTCAACATATTAATATTAAAGTGAAGTAAGTTAAGCTAAGCACTCATCCAAAACCACCTATCACTCTGTTCCTGATTATAAATCCATCTACCATAAATTTTTTGTTCCAAAATATAAGTCCACTTTGGGATCAATTAATGTTACTGTGACAATTTTATCCCTATATTGGAAATAGGAAATATGAGAAAGAAGGCTTATAATGTATAAAATATTATTTTAACACCTATTCTTAAATAAGAGCATGGTTGGAAATTTTTTTGAAAATGGGTCATATTTAATGCTACAACTTTCACTCCTTGATACTCCCTCCGGTCCTTATTATAAGAGCTTGAAATTTAAATTGTTTTGGTCCAAAATATAAGAACTCACCTTGGAATTTGTCATCATTTAATGCCAGTTTTCCTATTTTGCCCCTACCTATTAACACTCTCTTTCATAGTATTTATTAATACTCCTACTTACATTTCTCTCTCTAGTTTCATCATAAAAAAGGGTAATATTAGAAAAATAATTATTTTTCAGACATATTTATAGTTCCTAACTAACTTTTACATGTTTTCTTAAGAAGTTTATTTGACGGCTGGGCTCTTATAAATAGGACCGGAGGGAATATATGAGAAGTAGTTATGGTGGACTTATAATAAGGAACAGAGTGGTATTTTGAAAAGCTAAAGTTTTGTTACTAATTCCGTAGTTAATTAAAAGGGATTTTAAACCCCCCCCCCCCCCAATGACCATGGTTTTAAAACCAAAACCTTGGTTATGATATAAGCCAGGGAGAATAATTTTAGCACCAAAACCAAGGTTTTGTTCAATAATTGCTTTTCTAAAACCTAATCCATATAAGTGCCAAAACTTGTTGATGACCTAGCTTGGATATTAAAAACAATAACACCCACATACATGCATGTTGACTTGATGATGTCTGAAACACTCACATATATAGGATACAATACACAGGTATATGCACGCATGCATGACAAGTAAATTTTATGAATCAAATACATAAGGTATGAAAGAGTCAGGATACTTATATATGATTAATTTAGGATTTGTTTGAATTGAAAAGAATGAGGAGAGAGAAAGAGAGGGCGGGGGGAAATAATGAAGTTGCAGATAATGGTTTAAATTATTAAATTTTAGAGAGTGTACGTAGTCCAAAATAATGAAATATTTCTTCCTCTCTTTGATTATTTATATAGCATCATCTTTAAGTTGTGATTGGTGGAGAAAAATACATGGGTCTAGATCTATCTACAATATAGCACACACACACACTTTATAATACATGATATATTCCGAGTTATCATTTTAGACACCATTTTTTGTCATTTGATATATCACCTTTTTTTACGACACAGCATAAGGTCAACTATTGAGAGGTATAAAAAGGCATGTTCAGACCATTCAAGTACAAGCTCTACTATTGAAATCAATGCCCAGGTATATTACATATAATTCCCCATCTTAACGGAAGAGTTAATTGACTTTGTCTTGGGAGACTGAAGGAGCTAAAAGGTTACTTAATTGTATAAAAATACTAATTAATTTAGATTATGCATAAATCATGTTTGAAAAAATGATAAAAATAACTACTTCAAAGTAATTTATCTAACTTCTTGGTATCCCCTAATAAAACAATTGGCTTTTATATTAAAGACAAGAGGAAGTGTATATAAAGACCAAAAGTACACACAAACTCTCACATAGTCTCATAGATTGGGAGGGAGGGAGTTGTATGCATTATTCTTATATTTTCTCGATTTGTGTGTATTATCTTTGCATAAGAGCCATGGTAATTTTCACAATATCTCGTTCCAATTTTATTGGATGTCCCAAAAGGAACATTTACTTGTGATTATATTTTCATTACACACAGATAATTGCGATTATATGTATGATGAAAGCAACAAATTTGTTAATGTGATCTTGATTTGTCTGATGCTTGATTAGTATTATCAACAAGAATCTGCAAAGCTACGACAACAGATTCAAATGCTGCAAAGTTCTAATAGGTAATTTTCATATTTCCCCTTAGCTCCTGTATATTTCTCAAAATTATTTTTATGAGTTGAAAGGTTTCCGTGCAAAATAAATAATGAAGGAATTGATTAAATGTGATTAAGTATTCATCTCTTTTGAATCAATAAAGTTATGTAGTAGAACGTCAACTTCTCTCTATAATTATTATCCCAAGTTTTCAGTCGTTTTAGGATACTAAATTTGATTCTTAATATATATATATATATATATATTATAAGTACTTTGATCATTCATATATATTATATAAAATTAGATAACTAATTGGTCACTATTAAAAAAATTAGTAAACTTAGTTATTTTTAACAAAAATGTATGTTGATTTCCTTAAATAGTCATACTTTGAGGTAACAATTATGAACTTCAAACATAAAGTGAACTAAGATAAAATATTTAAAACCAAAATAAACTTGCTAAAAAAAACAGAAAATTAGCGACAATTTTGGAGATCGAATTAATTCCGCCAATAAAACAAAATTTTGTCACTAACTTTACATGAGAAATATATGTCTGTGATGAATTCTCTCCGATTTTTGTAATATTGTCGAGTTTCTACATTTAGGATTCGAAGGAGTATTGAATAAGTCTCATACAATTAGCCAGGTCATCGATGACCAGAATTTATAATAAATTAAATATTGATAATGTATTTAGTTATATTTGTGATAGCGTGTATGAATTTCTGAATTAAAATGTTGTGAGAATATAATGAAGGCACTTGATGGGTGATGCCTTGAGCACTCTGAATGTCAAGGAGTTGAAGCAGCTGGAGAATAGACTTGAACGAGGGATCTCTAGAATCAGGTCCAAAAAGGTAATTTCACACTATTTAACTTACAACATACCAATGAAATAATAGAATGACCTAAAAAAATAAATAAGTACCAAAGAGACGTTAATGGAGTCAGATAGGTGTATCATACTTAACTCCCAACAACTCTATTGCATGCTTAATTATATGACTATGATGAGTTATGCTCTATTCTTTCCTAGCTACTAAATTTTTCCCCAAGAATTTCTGATACAACCATAAATCAATTTTTATATAACAAAATTTATTTATACCCAATCCATTGTTTAGGAGTTGTAAACAATGCAATTCATTTTTAAAATTTAACGTGTTATACAAATAATTTAACTTGTTTATATATATCACGCAAGTCATATACCTTGCCTTCGTGTGACTTTAATTTATTTAATTACTTTTTTAAATTAATTTTCCAAATAGCTTAAGTAAAGTGCATATAATAAATACTCCCTCCGGTCTTAATTATAAGACCACTTTGACTTTTTTGACTTTTTTTTTCAGTCCAAAAAAAAAGTAGTTTCAGTCCCAAAAAAAATCTTTTTTCCTCAAAACTAATTTATTCTACTTATAAACTAACATATAATCTAATTTCATGTGACATATGTTATAATTTAGTGGTCTAATTTGCTTCCTTAACTTCCACAAAAAAAGTCAAAGTGGTCTTATATTTAGGACCGGAGGGAGTATTTCTTTTTCTAGATTACAAAATTTTAGGAAAGGGGTTGGCATCACCCAGAAATCAAGGGCAGCATTATTTAACAAATATTCTTGACTAAATGCATGACTAGCAGCTGTAATCTTTTAATAGCTTTTATTTGAGTTATTACAATATCGTAAATTAAATTTAATTAGTGTTCTTGTTATTCGATTGTTTTGCAATGCGATATATAGCATGAGATGCTGCTGACAGAAATCGAATACATGCAGAAGAGGGTAATTGGCATTTCAACTTTCCTTTTTTTCTTATTATTATTATCACTACTTTTGTTTTATTTCCCTTGGGTTTATAAGTCCTTTTATAATTATCGACTGATGATTACTTTGCAATAATAATATTGACATATTTATAGGAGATGGAACTTGAAAATGAAAACCTTTGCATTCGGACTAAGGTACGGACTGATATCCTAATTCAATTTATTTTCATGTAGTTTTTTTGTGAATCACAATGCTTTGAGTTTTGTTGATCGATTTCATATCAAATTCACTTTATTATTAAAACTAACATATATATCCGCCAAAAGTTAAAAAAATATATATATTTTCCTATTATTCAAACTAACATAAATCCTACTTTTAAAGAGTAATATATGTAATTCATTATTCATTATTCATTTGTATTTAGCTAACTTAATGTTAACACATAATCCTAGACATGTTGCTTCTTATTGAGCTATATATGTTTTGTTTAGTTGAAGTATGTTGGAAGTAATTACTTCTTTCTAATAAATAGAAGCAAAAAAGAACATGAATAGATAAAAGAGGCCTGATGAAGAATATGTTTAAATATTAAAGTTTGATAGTATTAATGAATAATATAATGCAGATAGCACAAGTGGAGAGGGAAGAAGAAGATAATATGGTATCAGCTGGAGGGCAAGAACTGAGTGCCATCCAAGCTTTGGCTTCTAGAAATTACTTCAATATTCATACTAATGCATCACCTGACAACAAAAATCCACGCCTTGGGTAGGTAGGTAGGTAGGTAGGTAGGTAGGTAGGTATGTATGTATGTATGTATGTATGTATGTATGTATGTATGTATGTATGTACTCTTAATAACTTCTACTTCTACTTACAAATAATTTTGGGATTAATTAGACAAAACATCTTTTGGGAAACACCCTCTTTAGGTGTTTTCACATTGCCTTTGGTCCAAAAATAGAAACAATATTTGTGCTGAGTGTAACTCAATTGGAAATGTATGTTAAGTCCCATTTCAGAAACAATATATGATGGTTATTACATTTAAAACGGCTAAGTATTTATAAATAATACTAAACAGCTTAAGTTAGAACCCTCAGGTATTAGTCTGTGCAGACTCCACCTCGTCATACATATGATAGTACTTCTGTTCAATCTTATATATTCACAATTCTGTACTAGCTAGTGGGTGCTCTTATATTTGTTAATGTATAGTTTATTCCAAATTTCAAGTTAAACTAAATTGCAGAGTGATGCTTTGTTTCAAGAAAATCTATGAATTTTTAATGGAACTTATGAGAAAAAACAGAGAAATTTATTCGAAATTTAAAATTGTAAGTAAACAATGAAAACAACTAGATTTATTTGACTCTGATAAAACAAAAATATATGAAAATGACATTGAAGTATGAGGATTTTATTTCGGACTCAGAAGTTCTTATAGTTATAATGATATAGAGATTTATTATGTTTGATTAATATGTGTATTTTTGTCATATATAATGCAGGTGATTGAGTATATGATTAAGATACCAGAATATTCAAGCATTACGAGAGCTACACAAAAGAGAAGCTATATAATGTTTTGATGAGTGCAAGGGTGAGCATATATATAATGCACTATGAATTGATGCTACATGCTCTTTTGTAAATGCTGAATGGCCCATGGAACCCCATAAAAAAAAAAAACTTGACTAGTCTCTTTATGATGCAAGTATGAACATGTTATTATATTAAATATATGTGTTGGCTTGACCCACGTTAATATGAGTGTGGTTTTGGTATCAAATATGCATACGCATATACAAATGTTTGAATATCTGATGATAATCTTGAGTTCTTTGATTTGTCTATATCATTATATGATCACTTAGATCCGTTCTTATATGCACTTTAGCTCAAGAGGAAAAAGAGAAAAATGCATATGTAAGCTAGGATTTATTTCGAGTCTTTGTATCTCAATTAGTTACCTTAATGGTACAAGCTACGCTGAACCACTTTGGGATGTTCGTAGAAGAGGCAAAGCAGTTTATCTACTAAGTGTTAATGTGTTTACAACTTGAAAGTGATTGTTTCAATCTAGATTTCTTTCTTCCTGACGGCGATATTACTTCTTATCTTAAACATAATAACTAGTTGACATTGACTTTCAATCATAAATATAAGATCTTTCTCATTTTATCTATTATTATATTTACCATTCTTTCTTCCAAATTAATTTGTCTTATAAACTAATATATCATATAATTATACAAATAAATTTTCAAAAATATCATTGATATAAACCGAAACGAGGAAGGGGATGAAGAAGGGGAAGGGGCTGGGGAAGGATAAAAGAGAAAGGAAAGAAAGGACAATCATGAAGAAAGGGCAGAAGAGAGAGAAAGCAGATGAAGAAGTAACACTAGACGAGGTACTAGTTCAAGGGTTAATGGTCGGATCAGGGTCCAACTGGTTATATTAAAATAATAAAATTTTATTGATATTAACATTAATAATTACTAATATCATAATGTAAATATATATAGGTATTCATGATTCATCAAATATGAATATTTTAATATTTCTATAGAGGAAAAAAGAAAAAATATTAGTTGATTACATGTGAAAATAAATATTATTCTACAATTCACATACTAAAATACAAATATTAAGAGCAACAGTAATTAAATATTAAACATATACAAGTAAAATAGCATTTAAAGTATTATATTTTCTTAATTTCTAAAATTGAGTGAAGTGAAAGTTAGTAATTAGGTGAATTATAAAAAAAATACAAAAAAAACCATTTTTTTTTTAAAAAAGCCAATCCGGTTTAACCTCCTGGTTTTGACCCGGTTGGCCAATTTTGGGCGGGTTGATCTGGTCCTCCGCCGGGTCAACTGCCCCTCCAATTTATGTTTTTACTAGGTATTATTTTGGTCCCTTAACTTTAAAACATGAATTTTTAGTCCTTTAATTTTTTTTTTTTTTTGCTAATGCCATTAGTATCAATTTACAAACGAATTTAAGGGGCTAATGTATAATTAAATAAGGATAAAAATGATTAGTTGATGCAAATATAAAGTATCAAATTATACTTTAACCAATTTTTCTATCTTCCAATCTAATATAAAAATTATCGCCAAGCATGTCTACAAAGGCTTGATCATTCTTTGTTTCTAAATGTTGATACTGACTCTTTTGTTTTAAAAAAAAATGATTTTTTTTTAAAAAAAATGAAGGGTTAATGTGCAAATTTACTCTGAAAATTTTTGTTCACAAGCTATATTGTTCTGAAAGTGTTTTTGGTTCAAAATTGCCCCAGAAGTTTCAAAACGTAGCAATGTTGCCCTTTACCGTTAAAATATTAACAAACAATGTTATTTTTTAACAGTAAATGTTGACATTTTAATAGTAAATTAAAGGGGGAAAATTACTACGTTTTGAAATTTTTGGAACAATTTTGAACCCAAAAAATCTTCCAAAAAAAAAACAGCTTATGAATGAAAATTTTTAGGACAAATTTACACCTTAACCCTTAAAAAATGCTTATAATTCCACAATTGAATGAATGAAAATAAGCTACTAAGTGCTTGCTCAACAGGTGATGAGGTCCTCGTTCGGATCATGGTGCTTAATGGGTTATGTTTTACTTCCTCTGTACCTAAATATAAAACCTAGTTGAATTCTTTTAGAAATTGAGGAAGCAAAACGAGCTACTTAATTATAATGTATTATGTGTATTATTTGAATATATGTTAACTTATAAGTCAAAATAAACTAGTTTAGAGAAAAAATTTAGGTAAATCAATTTATAAGTAACTTATTTAACTTTCTTAGGATTCTTTAAAAAAGTCAACCAGGTCCTATATTTAAAAATAAAATGAGTAATAATTTCTACTTACCGTTCTTAGATCTTAATATAAGAGCTAATTTAGAAGTAATTTTGTTCATTAAAGAAGACATTTTTTATTTTATAATTTTACCTCTAATATTTATCATTTTTCTTTAAACTAATTAATTTATATGACTTATAAACTTACGTGGTTTTTAAAATTAATATCTGAAACAATGTCTATTTTACCATTTACATAATCTTCATAAAAAGAAAGTTCCTGAGTCATCACACTGCCTTACTGGCGATCAAGCAATAAGACTCGTTGTTATCTCTTCCTTGTTCAATCCACCGCCGTCTTCTTACGCTCCAGTTTGGAAAAGGGAAAGGACCAAATGAAATATTCAAAAATATAGAAGGACTTAGTGGTGGTGGAGGGTGATGGCAATGTGTGGTGAACGGAATAAAACAAATGGGTGATAATGAGTATTCATGGGGAGTTATAAATATGGGATTATCAAATTTTTTGTTACCATAAACTATTACTATCAGAGAAAACAACCAAACACTCTCCTCTTAATATTGTCATCGTGATTGCTATCGCAGATATGTGATGGCCTGATGGGGTTAAACCAAACCCTTATGTGAAGAATCAAGAATCTTTGATCACAATGTCAGGTAGTGAGCTCACGAAGGCTTAATGGCTTCCCTTATCATAATCAAAGATGACCAAAGGCCCATACTGCAAAGCCTTATCCGTGTGAGATATATATATATATATATATATATATATATATATATATTTGTTGGAGGTTGAGGATAAATTCTTAGTTACTCCTTGGACCACTACTTGCACCCTATCTATGCTCTCCCTAATCAAATGGAACCCCTTCAAATAAGTTCAATTTTACATAACATCACAATGAGGAGATCCAGGTAGAAAAATAGCACTTCTTCTATTTCTAAGTATAATATCTAAATGACCTTTATTCTAAAGATTAAGAAAGCGAAACTAGTCACTTAATTACAACGTATTTTGTATGTTATTAGATTATATAATAGCTTATTAGTCAATAAACTAGTTTAGAGAAAAATTCAAGTAAATCAATTTATATATAAATAATTTATTTAACTTTCTTAGGATATTCCAAAAAAGTTAACTATGTCCTATATTTAGGAACGGAGAGATCAGAGTAGCTCTTATCTGATGAGGCATGTTTCGCTTATCTTTAGAGATGGCCAAAATAGAATAATATTTTTTTAAGAGTTGATGTAAATACAAATAACAAATTCTTTTTTTCTGAAATTTTAAAACAACCTTTTCATTTTTTACTACCATTAAATATATACCTATTGGTTAAAAATGTTTTTTCTCTCCCTGGTGAGAGCATTTCTTTCTCCTTCGTGAGCGTTTCTTCGGTGATTGTCGTCGAATTCTATGTGAGAGTGCTTCGTTGCCCACTGCAACAGAGATTTAAAGAGTGTTCAGGATTATTAGTCATTGGGGTAATTCAGATAGTGAAGTTGATTTGTAGAATGGAGGAAAAGGTTAGGGGAATTATGAAGGGGGAAGGATCTGAGAAGATTAATTGAGGAGGATTGCAGGCGGATTTGAATTGGAGAACGTGTAATCGGCATAGATACCATGGTAGAGCTTTAGTTGGGAAAATCATTACAGAAAAGCGTATCAATTGACAAACATTGACTCATATGATCAAGAAGGGTTGGAATCTGGAGAAGCGAGAAGGACTAGAGTTTGTAGATGTAGATCGAAATGCTTTCATCTTTGAATTCCAAAGGCATGATGATTATCTACTTATCCTAAGATTAAGGAAGTAGTCATGGTCTATCTAAGGTTTTCTTCTTAATATACAATTTTGTGGCATGAATAGATGGTGTTTAAGGCAGTCGATTTCGATCATTATCTGTTTTGGATTCAATTTCATGATTTATCGTAAGATGTCATGGATAATGAGAATGCTGAAGTGTTAGGGAGAATGATTGGAGATGTGGTTATGGTTGAGAACCCGAGGAAGGAAGATTTGCTAGTGAGAAGTTTTCTTCGTGCCAGAGTGTTAGTTAATTTGAAGAAATCGTTGGTTACTAGTATGTGGACTCCAAAAGCAGAGAGAGTCAATCTCTATGAAATCAAAATACGAGAGTTTACATAATTTTTGCTTTAAATGCGAAAGAATCAGGCATGATATGAGGATTTTTAAGGTGTCAATACATGAAAAGGATGAAGCTGAGAAGATATGTGGTAGCTAGTTGAGTGTGCAAGCTGTAAGACAGATAGAACATGGAGTTGCGTATTGTATGAAGGATTGGGAGGAGTCTGAGGATGAGAAGGAGAAGAGAGAAGTAAGAAATAGAGGAATCTTGAATATTTCTGAGAAGGTGCCGAAACAAGATTTTAGGAGGTGCAGAGTGGAAGAGAAGAGATTTACTAAGAGAAAAAGTGGAAATGTGGAAATTGTTAAGGTGAAGGTCGGTGATGGACAAATTGTAGATAAGGAGATTCAAAAGGATGAAGATCATAACAAAATGAGGAGATCTGATATAGTAAGAATAGGAAGAAATAAGCAAGTATCTCCTAAGCCTGTAATTGGTCTTTCTAAGGCCATTGTGAAGTATATATCAGTGTCTCTAATGACTGATGCTACAAATGGTCTTAAAAGATTTTGTTTGAAGATCAGTCTTGAGCAGAATTAGATAAGAGAAGGAGTGAAGAAGAGAATATTAATGTTTGAGGATAAGGTGGATGTAGAAGAGAGTCCAGAATATCTGGGGGAAGTAAGGGGAGTGTAACATCCCAAAATTTAAATTAAGGATTAGTGATTGTTCGTCACTGGCCGCAAGTGCACGGGTCACGCCAAGTAATAAAGTGATAAGTAAAGTATCGTTCCCACGAGGATTTGGTTCCAAAACCCGGTCAAACAATGATTGTCACACTCTCGCCCAATTTGAATGATTCAAATATTGAGATTGAAAATTAACTAAGAAAATAAACATATACTAAGTGAAAATAAAATTATAAACAAGTGATTCTCCAACTTTAAGGATAAAATGGGTCCTAAGATTATATATCCCCCTTGTACTTCTTAAAACTCAATTTAACCTCCTCTCAAAGGTGCTCTCAATGAAACCACGTGCTAATCTAGGATTCACAACAGACTTGTAAACGCTCTCTCAAGTCAAGAACAAGTGTTTAATCTTATTAATTGCACAATCTCTTGCTACAATTTAATAAAATCCAATTTTAAAGCTCCAATCCTAATGTGACTATGCAAGGCTAGCAAATATATCTCTATCTTACCAACAAAACCATCCATTCTTCATGCAAACTTCAGGTTCTTGCACTATTTTACCCAAGTTCTATACTCAATCTAGCCCTCTCAAGCATCAATCAAGTGAACCCAACATCTAAATGGTGATCAGTCACTTAGAAGCATTAGGAATAGAGTAAAATATACACATAGATATCATTAATCACAAATTAAGAGGAGGAATCAAGGGCTAATCTATACAAGGGTTCAACATAACCTTAGACTAAAAGTATTTAGCTACACATGTTCAACAACTCCATGGGAGCATATATATATACAAACAGAAACAGAGAACAAGGGAAGAGAATGAAGATGGAGAAGATAAACCAAGATGAGAAGCCCAAATCTCTTCAAAACTCCAAGCCCTAGCCAAATCCCCACCAAGCTCCAAGCCCTAGCAGAGCAAAACACTCCCAAAATGCCCCAAAAGTCGAAGAATCGCTGCTGAACTCGAAACCCTTCCTTTTATTTCAGTTCAGTCTGTCAAAACGCGCAGCATCAGCACCTGCTCGCAGTGAGTTCACCGCGGCGAGCTACCAAAAATTCCAGAATTGAAGCCGCGGCGAGATCACGGTGAGAAAGCAAAAACAAGGCAGAGATGAATGGTTCTCGCCGTTACTTCGCCGTGGTGAGGCCACGGCGAAGTCCCTGTTTTTCTGGTCCTTTGCTCTGGTTTCCTCTTATTTTTGTTCACTTGGGAGCTTAGTGGAGGGGTCATAATCTCTTGTTTATTGCATCAAAATATTCCTACAAGAATTACATAAAACAACATAAGAAACTAACTAGAAATGTGATCAAAATCCACACTAATAAACAATGATGTGCAACCAAAAATCAAATGAGCATTTTCCTATCTTGAGTATCCAAAAATTATAAATGATTGAATGAAACCTCAAGGAAAATGTGCTGAAAATACATGAATTCCAAGGGTTATCAGTGATTAATAGAGTTGAATTATGGGAGAAATTAATGGTTACTAAATTCGACTGAGGATATAAAGATGGCGACTTTGGCTTGGATCATGATTAGATTGAGTGATGTATGATTGATTTTGATATATGGTTTGAAGAGTATTGGGATTGATTGAGGATTAGAGAGCATAAGTATTTTTGGGAAAATTTCTGGGCCCTTCGCCGTGGGCTCACCATAGAAGCGGGAGGAGCATTTCAAGCCGAGAGCACTTAATGGCTCTTCATAGTAGGTTCACCATGAAAACGAGTGCGGAATTGCGCTTGCCATGGGTTCGCCTAGGCGAAGTCCCGATTCTTGGTATTCACCATACATGCAGCATCATTTTTCATAAGATGAGAAAGATGGTTCAAAGGAGATTGTGTAAGGCTCTGCTATTACTTGAATTCCCAAAGGTTGAAGGTTGTTTTGAGTCTTTTAAACCACTTGGGTAGGTGTTCATAACTAGATTATACCTTTCCTCTCCATGATTTTCATATTTAGAAGTTTTTAAAATTTTAGGGTTTCTAATGATTTCGAAATTTATGGGTTGTTTGGTGGTTTTTAGTTTATCGTTTGAATCCTTTCAACTTATTGAAAGGTTATAATGGTTTAGTTTTGATAAATTTGATCCTATGTGAGATTTCGCTTGATTAAAGTTTGAATAAGATGGGGTTCGTGGGGGATTCCGAAATTTATGATGAATATTGATGGTTTAATGGTTTCTATATTTTTGTTTGAGCTTATTAAAGAGTTAGAAAGGATTGATTTTAAGGGTGTTGATCATAGGTGAAAATATCCTTGCTTAAAGTTGAAATAAGATGTTTAATCAAAAGAGTCTTTGAATATGACCTTTTGCACTTGATTTATGGTTTATAAGGGATTAAGTATGTTCAACAATGATGTTGGTTGGATTTTTTTTGGGGTTGAATTTAGAGTTGGTTGTGATTTTGAGTATTTGGGTGTTTATAGGAAAGGAAGAATAATGAGAATTGTTCTTCACCAAAAAAAAAGAATAATGAGAATTGTTATGTTGAGTATGAGATAAAGGTTTGGGTGATTTAAATGAGATGATTGGATTATGGTTGAATTTATTCAATGTAGAAGTGTGAATTAGAGAGGTTGTAGGGGAATGATTGATTGTAGGTGAGTGTAAGGAAAGGAAGGGGGTGGATTGTGACTTTTTAAGTATATTTGAGGATGATTATTACTTTTGGGCTTGGGTATGAGTTAATTTGACTTAATCAATCCAAGTAAATGTAATTTGGGCATCTATATTCAATTATGATTTACAATGGGCTATGTCCTGAAGTTGCATTATTGATGGCACTTGATTAATTGTTAATCATGTGTACATACGTTTATTATGGTAATTGTAGACACCGGTGGACCAAAGTAAGATCGGGAGTCCGGCTTTGTGGTAATTGTACTTAATTTCGACTTTAAGAGGTAACCACACTCCCTTACTATGCTTGTGTGTTTGATGTTAGTTGGAATTTTCAAATTCCTTTTGTGTGTGTGTGTGTTTTTATTTGGTACATTATAAAATGGATTTCAAGATATTATATTTTTGTATCTTTTGGGTACCGTATTTGTAATTGAGACTATTGAGGTAAATATGGTTTGAAAGAAATATGGTGTTCTTAAATGTGCTCATGATGTTGAAATATTGACGAAAAGGGTGAATGTTGTGGTAAAGATGAGATTAAGAGAAGTATTATGTTGTAATTATGTGGATATTGAATTTATTACTGAATGTTACAAATTTAGATGGTGGAATATCTGACACTGTTTGGTACCATGGCAAGATGTAACCCTCAGTTGGCCCAACAAGTGGTTATCTGTACTAGTCTTTGATTGTAGACAGAGAGCTTTCCTTGATTGTAGAAAAAAAGTCCCCATCCTGATTGTAGACAGGGGGAGTTGCCAGAATGATTGTAGATAGGGGTGCATTGTCACCATCATGTTATATAATTGTTGTTTTGAATATGAATTGTTCACATATGGGATTGTGTGTGTGTGTGTGTTGTTGATGGATGTTATTATTAATTGTTGTTGTCTCAATGATATTTCTATTAACTATTCATACCCATTAGACACTCTACTAGCACACGTCCACTTGTATATTGAGTTGAGATAGTGATTACTGAGACAAGTTGTCTCACCCTGTGGTTATTTCATATTTTTACAGGTGATCATGCACTGTTGTAGATGTAAGGGAAGGGGCCGGCAGAATCATGCTGAGCTGTGAGCCAGACATTGGTATATTATAAAAGTGGCAAGAATGCACAAGAGGGGGGTGAATTGTGCTAATTAAAATTTAATGAGCTAAGACACAAAGCTTATACTGGTTCAGCCCAACTCTTGACCTATGTCCAGTTCTCCAACCTCAGTTGGGTTCCACTAAACTTCAAGATTAAAACAGGCTCTTGATTGCCTTTACAAGTGATCACTCAGTAAGAACTCTCTCTTACAGATCACTCCCACTTACAATTTGTAATCTTACAACCTACTCTTAAGATCCCACTATCTTAAGAGTAATCCTTACTTGAAATGTGATTACAAAGACTTGTTCACTCAAATGAACTGATTTTGATACACACTGAAGTACAAAGACAATGAATGAATATATATGAGAGTAGGTGAGTATTGAATGCAGTAAGTATAATTCGAAGGTATAATCAATGTAAGCAATCAATATATTCACCAACTTCTTCACTAATGCTTTTATAGGTGTTTCTGGTTTTTTGCCTGTTGGTGACCGTTTATAGCTGTTACATGATCTTTGATAAAAGATAATTAATCTGTTGATGGAGTGCTGAGATGAAGATGTTCTGTGTAGCATTAACTCCTCTGTACTAGGTTTGCTTCTGTTCAACTCTCCTCATTAATTGCATAAAGCAATTGTTGTTTCAAACTACTTAATTCCTGAGTCTGTGAGTGTAACGTAAACTTCCTGAAATAGCCCTGACTCATTCTGTACATAAAAGGCTTAACAATTTAAATCCATCGCTAGATCGATTATAATACTCCAATCGATCACTGCTCTGTTGCCTGATCAATCATACTTAGATTAGGCTTTGATCATAACATGCATCACTTGAATATTAGATTAGATAACACCTCGCTTGATCGATCACAGGGGACCCTGATCGATTAGGCTACTATGATCGATTATGCTTAGATTATTTTGGAATTAATTTCATACTCTTATGATCGATCACAGGACATCACTCACTAATCTCTGATTGATTAGGCATGTCTGATCGAATAGGCTTGAATTACAATTTAGACTTCATGATCGATCATAGGGGTGTCCTGATCGATTATGTCCAACAGTTCGATCACACTAAGATTATTCTTATTTCACTAATCAATCACACTGAGATTACTTAGTTTGGTCTTAACTTCTCTAATCGATCACAAGGGTGCCCTGATCGATTGGGCGCCTACATTTCATATTTTTCTAATTTTGATCTATCTCTGATCGATTAATACCTTAGGCTTTTAACTGATTATTTGATCTTGATCGAATAGGCAATAACTTAGCATTCTTATCAAATTATTTTAAGTTCTTTCTAGTTCTAAGTCTAAACTTTCTTTATGCCTAAGTTATGTTTAGTTATCATCAAAACTCATTATACTAACATATTAGGATTGATATATATCGCCAAAACAATTTAGGCTACATTATTCGCTTCCGAATCTTTAGTTTTATGGATAATTTCATTGGTTAAATGTATCTAGTTAACTACTTTATTTTGGTATGTTGATGTTTTATGATTGCTTTAACAGGTGCCAAGGATATATTCCGGTTGTTGGTTGATGTCTAAGTTATCGTTATGATTGCCCACATGCATGTGACTTTATATTTGGCTATGGTGATGTGCTGGTAGTTATGATAACGTATGGCTATACTTGGGATTGGGCTAATTAGTGTTTGATCAAGAATTGTAGACCTAAGGCCCTAGTCTGGTTATTTTGTGTTTGGGTAGTTTCTGTTTAATAACCATGTTAGATCATTTCTTTCTAATATGGTTATGTTAATGGTTTGGAATTTGTAATTGTGAATTTAGTGTAGTCCTTTTTAATAACCATGTTAGTAGATTTATTTTCTAAAATGGTTTGGATTGTTAAGACTACAAAGTTTCTAATATCCATGATAGTATGTCTGTGTTGTGTTAGAAGGTTTCTTTTCTATCATGGACAACGTGCTTTGAATATTAGCAATATGATTTTCCTAACTATGATAGTTAGTGCTTTTTTTATAAATAAATCCCTTTTACTATCATAGTTAGAGTAATGTATGATTTGGAAAGGATTATTTGGGTTAAATCAGGCGCTCATTTTTATTAACTATGTTAGTATAGTCCTCTTCTAACATGGTTATCTATTAATTTGATTCAGGTTGTTTGTAACAACTATGTTAGTGAATTCTTTTTCTAACATGGTTTAGATTTTGAAAAGGACATAAATTTTAAATATCGATGATAGCATTTCATGGTATGTTTCTTTTCTATCATGGACAACATTTTGAATATTTGAAAACTTCTTTTCTAACTATGATAGTATATCCTGATTGTATGTGAAATCCTTTTTCTATCATAGTTAGTATAAATGGCAATTTAGACAGGATTATTAGGTTAAGTCTGAGATTATGAAGAAGGATTTTATAGGGAGGGGAGGAGGATTGGTAGGATAATGAAGAGAGGTGCACACAAAGGAGGGGGTAGAAGACGAGGTATGAAGTATAAGAAGTACTTGGAGGTGCTATGGTGGAAGGAGAAGGTGACAATGAATGGTTAATTGAAAAAGTGGCATGAGCTTAACATATTGTTGAAGGTTGTGGTGGCTTGCCATAATCAACCACGTAGGGGCCATGAAGTTCATAGGATGGAACTATCAAGGCATAGGGAGGGCCTTGACAGTTAAAAAGCTGAGGGAGGAATGTAATAGATTAAAGCCCTCAGTTGTTTTCTTGATGGAAACAAGAATGTCTGATGAAACTAAGGATAATTAGAATGAGCTGTAAATTGGAGGAGGAATTTTATGTGAATCTAAGAGGTAGTAATGGAGGGCTTGCATCATGGTGGAGAAGTGATATTGTGGTTAATGTTTGGTTTGCTTCTAAAAATATCATTCATGTTAGTTTGCAAACAAATGAAATTCATTCTATTAGATAAGTTTCTTTTGTATAAGGAGCTCCAACAGATTATGGGAAGTTGGAGATGTGGAATAAATTGAGATGTATAGCTAAAGGAGTGGAAGAAGAATGGTTTTGCATGGGTGATTTTAATGATGTAGTGTCAAATGCTGAGAAGTTTGGGAAGATACCGGTAAATATAAGGAGAGTGTTGAATTTTCAGATTATGCTTGTCGATTGTCAGTTAGAAGATTTGGGATTTCAAGGCCCTAAATATACATGGAGTAACAGAAGGTTAGGAGAGAATCATGTGAAAGAAAGGTTAGACATAGTTGTTGCTAATGTGGAGTTTAGGGAGTCTTTCCCTAATGCTACAGTGATTCATATTGAACCTGCAACTTCTAATCATAACATGTTATTAAGAGATTGTGACTATAAATATGTTCATGTGCAAGGAAGCAGTGTGGGTGAGCATGATAATTCTCCTTTGTTAGTTAGGGAGGGTTAGAGGTTGGAGAATTTGAAAGCTGAAAGCAAGATGTAGGTACTAGTGGAGAAGTTTAATAATTGCAAGGAGGTATTGATTGAGTAGGGGAATAAAAATTCTCTGAATGCAATGAAGCTGATTGCTTATTTAGTTGGAAGATTAGAGGAATGCAGAAAAGGAGTTTGAATGAGGAGAAGAGGATGGAATGGAGGCTAAAAATTTGTTGAAGTTAATTGAAGAGACTTGGGATAGGGAGGAGAAGTATTGGTGGCAAAGGTTTAGAATCAATTGGCTTAGAGATGGGGATCAAAATAAGGGTGATTAAACTCGGACCGGACCGACTGAGTTGACTTAGGACTAGAAAAACCGGTCACCTAGCCGATTTGGTTGAAGCCCCTACTCAGGGAGAATATAGCTGGGGTGACTTGTCCAAATTCGAGATAACCTGGGCCTAACTCAGGTGACTTGTCGAGTTGGCAGAGTTAAATCCTAGAGATTGAGTATATGATAAGGGAGAAGGAAGGGGGAGGAAGAAGATGACAAAGAAAACAAGGTAAAGTAGACAACCGAAAGCTCATGAGATGACCTTTTTCATGGCCTTCATGGTGGACTCTGTGTTGGATATGCTTAGTTTTGATGATGTCAAATATAGAGATAAATGTAGGAAGCAAAAAGTGTGGATAAAGTGCTTATCTCCTACTACATGTTTGCTATGTGTTTACTGTGATTGAAGCATTGCATATATGATCACATAACATGTCCATAGGCTCAGATTGCATTCATAAGAGCATGTAACTTAGTCTGGAATAAGCTGAAATAAGAATCATAATAAATGACTAAGTAAAAGAGTGTAGGTTACATTTGAATGAAACAAGTAAAATCTTATAGGTAACAGATTCTCTATCACTAAGCTAGATCCTATCGATAATAAATCTCTGGAAAGCTTAGGATAACAATGGCTAATGAAGACTTAGCAATAATCTGAAGAAATATCAATATCACTATCGCTAATACAAAGAGTTGAGCTAGCCTAAGCAAGCAAAGAATAGATCAATATCGCTAAAGCTCTGTACTATCGCTAAAACCCCATAATTAACATGGATAATACAAAGGGGAAAATGTTGGAGCAGCTAGCAAGGTTAACTAGAGATAAATTGAATAGCTATCAGTAGCATAATGAACTAAGTTAGCTAGCAATAATGGATCAGCTATCGATGAGATAATACGTGAAATAACTTGGACAATCAGATAGCAAATTCATTGAGCTAATGAGTTGTGATAATGATAGCTACTAGCGATAACATGTTCTAGCTATTGATAGAAGATTACTTGAAATGCCAGCTATTACATTATCTTTATCATTGAGCTAATGAACTAAGCTTGCGATAACATCTGCTATGCATTATATGTTTATCTGTTTAGAAAAGTACTGGATTTACACTATGAAGCCAGCGATAGCTTTGGTAGCTATCGATAGCGCAATATCTATTGAGCTAATACATTGTTTCTAAAGTGCAGATTTTACACTGTCAAGTTAGCGATAGCAAAGGCAGCTAGCGCTAGTGAAAAAGCTGGCAGCAAGTACATGAGTAGGTAGCAGCAGGTTATCGTTACTCAGTCTCCATAGCTAAAGCAAGAGAAGAAAGAAATCCTCAACGGCTAGTTCTCCAAGTCTCCAACGGACATAAACATAAGACCATATATAAAGACTTGAAGACATCTGGAGTATAGAGGCGAGCGTCATATAAGCTACACACATACGACGCAAACCGCGATGAAAACAGAGGCTCTACTCAGAGTATTAGTTACATATCAGTGAGCCCAGAAATGATGAGATGAGCGTATAAGAAAAGAAGAGCTAGAGCACTCATTGTTCAGATTATTAAGCTCTTATTTGTATTTCATCATACATTCATTTGTACTTCAGTGATTATCACAATCTGTTCATTTAGTGAACTTATTACTTTGATAAAATCCTCTATTGTTTGAGGTTGTTCTAAAGCTTGGTGCTTTAAGAACAGGGTTGTAACCTTACGGGTAGTAAGGGGGAGTGTTTAGAAAGATTCTAAAACTCTGTAAAGGTTGGCTGGTGATCCCGTGTTCGTAAAACCAGTGGAAAGGGTTGACAGGTGAACCTGTGCTCGTAAAACCTGTGGAAGGCTTCTCTTGTGCCTGGTTTAAACAAGATAGTGAAAAATCTCAGGTGGAGCCTGAGGACTGGATGTAGGTCAGGGTTGACCGAACCAGGATAAATTCTGTGTGTTTTATCTCTTCCCTTAACTCTCTTAGTTTCCAGCATATCTACTTTATATATCTCTTATGCATTTAACAGTTTTGAAATACTCTGTGATAAACAGAAAGAGAATTTTAAGTTTTTTATCCTATCACCCAATTCACCCCCCCTCTTGGGTGACAGCCAGCACTTTCACTCTGATGATAGAAGGGAAATGGCTAGAAAATGAAAAAGAGGTGGCTAGTTCCTAGTAGAGATGCATGCTGACTAGGGAAGAAGAAGAAAGAAGATAATGAAACAAAATGCTTTCGAGTTTTTGCCTGAGTTCAAGCCTAAGTTAAGAGAGGAAAGAAAAGTGATTCATCCTTATGTCTTTTCTTTTCTAAGTTTCTCCGTGATGCATGTTGAGTTGAGTGTTGAGAGAAAAGTGGGAAGGTCATGTGGGAGAGAGAGAAACAAGGAAAGAAAAGGAAAAAAAATGAGACGAAATTTAAATAGAAGATAAGAAAATTTGGATCTGTATTAAAAAAATATGAGAAAATTTAGACTAAAATTAGGGAAAAAAATCATAAAGTGGAGATGAGGGATTTGAAAGGTATTAAGCTGGCAAGCACATGTCCGATGTTGTCAAGTTTTTTGAATAAAACCTATGATAAAATAGAATGGAAATTTATTGAGGAGGTAATGAGGCGTATGGGTTTTAGTGAAAAGTGGATAGGGTGAATTATGAATTGTGTTTCCTTGGCCAAATTGAGTTTTATGGTGTCGGGAAGAAAAGTAGCATATTTGAATATGGAGAGAAGTATAAGACAGGGGGATTCATTATCCCCTTATCTTTTTATTCTTGCTACTGGGGTTTTATTGAGTATGATTTAGAGTAATGTGGAGATGACGGATTTGAAAGGTATTAAGCTGGCAAGCACATGTCCGATGTTGTCAAGTTTTTTTCCCTGGACAATGCATTTTTCTTTATTAATATTAGAAAGGAGAAATGTAAAGTGCTTAAGAACCTGATTTATTGTTATTATGATGCATCAGGCCAGTCTATTAATTTTGATAAATGTTGCACTTTTTTTCCTAAGAAAATGCAAGTGAAGAAAAGAAGGGAGAGGTGTTTGAGGTATTGGGTATCAAGTCTAATGAAAACCCAGGGAAGTATCTATATCTTCCAATGTTGTAGTGTAAAGCAAATTTAGAAGCTTTATCCTTTGTGAAGGGCAGAATGGGCTTCAAGTTACAGGGGTGAAAGCAAAAGTTATTAACTTTTGCAGGGATGGAGGTGTTGATAAAGCCAGTGGCAAATGACTTGTTTTATTTTCCCAAAGATGACATGTGTAGAATTAAATGGGATGATTTCTAAATTCTAGTGGGGTCAAACAAAAATGGAGGCGAAAATACATTGGAAAGCTTGGAAGCAGCTAAGAGCGAAGGGAGAATGGTTTTAGAGATCTTGAAACTTTAATAAGGAGTTTTTGGCTAAATCTACATAGAGATTGCTTCAGGAACCAGAGTCCTTTTAATGTAAAATGTTAAAAGGTCTTTATTTTGCTGATTATGATTGTTTAAAGGCCAAGAAGGGGAGTAGAGCATCTTGGGAATGGGCAAGTATTTTGGAATGTGGAGATCTGTTGAGTAAGGATGTTTGTTGGAGGATTGGGAAGGGAGAGAAAGTGCATGTATTTGAAGATAAGTGGTTGCCGGATATTGAGGGGTATAAGCTGAGACGTAGAGAATTGAATGATGAGATGAAATGATTTGATGGTGAAAGACTTGTTGAGGAATGGAGCATGATGCTTTGAGAAAGGGGAAGGGTATCTGAATATGGAAGATACTGATCAAATTAGATTAGTAAGAATTCCAGTCTTGGAGATAGAAGAAAGAAGGATTTGGCTCAAAAGTAGAGATGGGCAATACTCAGTTAAGATGGGTTCTAGAGCAGCGAAGGGAAACAAGTCAAAAAGGGAAGAAAGAGAGCCAAGTAGTTCTTATAAAGCTTCTATGGATATATAGAAGGCGATTTGGAAAGTGAAGATGTCTTTAAGGTATGTTACTTTTGTTAGAATCTTAAGTTTTGATGAGAACTGACCCCATAAATAACATAAGTAAAATGAACTAATAGCATATAACTTAGCGTTCGTTACCGGTCGCAAGTACACGGGTCGCACCAAGTAATAAAGTGATAAGTAAAGTATTGTTCCCACGAGGATTTGGTCCAAAACCCGGTCAAACAATGATTGTCACACTCTCGCCTAATTTGAGTGACACAAATGTTGAGATTGGATATTAACAATGAAAATAAACCTATGCTAAATGAAAATAAAACTATAAACAAGTGATTCTCCAACTTCAAGGATAAAATGGGTCCTAAGATTATCTATCTCCCTTGTACTTCTTAAAACTCAATTAACCTCCCCTCAAAGAAGCTCTCAACGAAACCACGTGCTAATCTAGGGTTCATAGAGTACTTGTAAACGCTCTCTCAAGTCAAGAACAAGTGTTTAATCTTATTAATAGCACAATCTCTTGCTACAAGTTAATAAAACCCAATTATCACGCTCCAACCCTAATGTGACTATGCAAGGCTAGCAAGTATATCTCTATCTTACCAACAAAACCATCCATCCATGCAAATTTCAGGTTCTTGCACTATTTTACCCAAGTTCTATACTCAATCTAGCCCTCTCAAGCATCAATCAAGTGAACCCAACATCTAAATGGTGATCAAGCACTTAGACGCATTAGGAACAGAGTAAAATAAGCACAAAGATATCATTAATCACAACATAAGAGGAGGAATCAAGAATCAATCCATACAAGGGTTCAAAATAATCCTAGAATACAAGTATTTTAGCTACTCATGTTCTACAACTCCATGGGAGCATATATATACAACATTACAAAACAAAACAAGAGAAGAGAATGAAGATGGAAGAGATAAACCAAGAGAGGAAGCCCAAATCTCTTCAAAGCTCCAAGCCCTAGCTCAATCCCCACCAAGCTCCAAGCCCTAGCAGAGCAAAACACTCCCAAAATGCCCCAAAAGTCGAAGAATGTCTGCTGAACTCGAAACCCTTCCTTTTATTTTAGTTCAGTCTGTCAAAACGCATAGCATCAGCGTCGCTCGCAGTGAGTTTGCCGTGGCGAGCCCACGGCGACCTATCAAAAATCTCCTTTCTCGCCGCGGCAAGCTCGCTGCGAGCAACCAAAAACAGGCAGAGACAAATGTTGCTCGCCGTGGCCTACGTTTATTCTGGTCCTTTGCTCTGGTTTCCTCTTATTTTTGTTCACTTGGGAGCTTGGTGAAGGGCTATAATCTCTTGTTTATTGCATCAAAATATTCCTACAAGAATTACATAAAACAACATAAGAAACTAACTATAAAAATTATCAAAATCTACCTAAAGAAACAATGATGTGCAACCAAAAATCACATGAGCATTTTCCTATCTTGAGTATCCAAAATTTATCAATGATTGCATAAAACTCAAGGAAAATGTGCTAACACTACATGGATTCCCAGGAGTTATCACTTAGTCTAGAATAAATTGAGATAAGAAACATGTTAAAAGACTAAGTAAAAGAGTGTAGGTTACCTTAACGTTAAACAAGTAAAATTCTATAGGTAACAGATACTCTATCGCTAAGACTAGAACCTATCGCTAATATAATGAGTTTGAGCTAGCTTAAGCAAGCAAAGAACAATAGATCACTATCGCTAAGCTCTGTCTCTATCGCTATGGCCTCATACATAACATAGATAACACAAAGGGGGAGACTGTTAGAACAGCTAGCAGTAATGAACTATAGTTACTAGCGATAAGATGATTAACTATCGATAACAGAACACTAACTTAGACATTCAGAAAGCTAATACATTGAGCTAATGAAATGAACTAGCGATAAAATAGTCACTAGCGATAACATGATTGGCTATCGATAGGAAAACACTTGTTGAAATAACTTAGACATTCTGATAGCTAATACATTGTCTGTAAACATTGAGCTAATGAATTTCACTACCGATAACACATACTGTGCTTCACATGAATACTTGTTTAGCTAACAGCTAAGTGCAGGACTCACACTATTAAGCTAGCGATAGCCAAAGGAGCTAGCGCTACTGATAAAGCTGCTATGCAAGTACAATGTTACAAGTGATCGTTACTCACAGACTCTATTTCTCTTAGCTCACCCTCTGCAAGAATTAAATGAAGCAAGAGAAAAAAGTTGACTAAGATGAAGAACAGCATTAATTGCCAATGGCTAGAAGCTCCCAACGATTAATTTCAAACGGCCTCTTGGAGATGAAAGAGAAGGCAAGCTGTGAAGAGTTATAAATACCCAGCTTTGAGCATTTATGAAGATTAGACAAACTGACTCACACACACACAGAGACAAACCAACATTCAATACTCTCATCTATTCTCTACTCACTAAAGCTCAAAGTTTTTATTACTCTTAGTGAGATTTTCTGTACTTAGGTGTTTATCAAAATCTGTTCATTAAGTGAACTCATTTATTGAAATCCTCTACTGTTTGAGGTTGTTCTAAAGCTTGGGGCTTTAGGACAAGGGTTGTGTCCTTACGAGTTGTAAGGGGGAGCGTTTAGAGGAAAAGTCTAAAGCTCTATTGTAAAGGTTGGCAGGTGAACCCGTGTTGTAAAACCTGTGGTATAGTGGAACCTAACGAGGAGTTGGAGAACTGGACGCAGGCATTGTATTGGCCGAACCAGTATAAAGATTGCCTTGTGTTTCTAAGCTTTAATAATTTTTTAAAGCACAATTCACCTCCCCCTCTTGTGCGTTTTGCCATCTTCATTTGGTATCAGAGCAAGGTCTTCTCCTTTTTTATTCCAACGAGTCTAAGAAGAAAATATCAAGATGGCATCATACGAGAATATCCTACCAGAAGGAAGCTCCATAAACAAACCCCTTGGTTTTGATGGTAAACATTATACCTTTTGGAAACTCAAAATGAAGATCTACATCAAAGCTAATGGGTATAAGTTATTGATAACTCCTAGAAATTCATGTCAATTGAGTATATTTTCCTTGAGTTTTATTAAATCATTGATAAATTTTGGATACTCAAGATAGGAAAATGTTCATTGGATTTTTGGTTGCACATCATTGTTTAATTATGTAGATTTTGATTGTTTTTATAGTTAGTTTCTTATGTTGTTTTATGTAATTCTTGTAGGAACATTTTGATACAATAAACAAGAGATTTTATCCCTCCACCAAGCTCCCAAGTGAACAAAAATAAGAAGAATCTAGAGCAAAGTACCAAAATAAAAGGGACTTCGCCGTGACCTCGCCATGGCGAAGTCACGGCGAGAACCATTCATCTCTGTCCCTGTTTTGGTGGCCTCGCCGTGAGCTCGCCGCGGCGAGGAGGAATAAGTTCTGGAATTTTTGGTAGCTCGCCGTGGCCTCGCCGCAGCGAGCGGACGCTCATGCTGCGCGTTTTGGGCGAACTGAACTGAAATAAAAGCTAGGTTTTCGAGATCATTCGTCATTCTTCAACTTTTGGGGCATTTTGGGAGTGTTTTAGTCTGCTAGGGATTGGAGCTTGGTGGGGATTGAGCTTGGGCTTGGAGCTTCGAAGAGATTTGGGCTTCCTCTCTTGGTTTATCTCTTCCATCTTCATTCTCTTCTCTTGTTCTGTTTTGTAATGTTGTATATATATGCTCCAATGGAGTTGTTGAACATGTATAGCTAAATACTTTGATTCTAAGATTATTTTAAACCCTTGTATGTATTGATTCTTGATTCCTCCTCTTATGTTGTGATTAATGATATCTTTGTGCTTATTTTACTCTTCTCCTAATGCTTCTAAGTACTTGATCATCATTTAGATGTTGGGTTCACTTGATTGATGCTTGAGAGGGCTAGATTGAGTGTAGAACTTGGGTAAAATAGTGCAAGAACCTGAAATTTGCATGGATGGATGGTTTTGTTGGTAAGATAGAGATATACTTGCTAGCCTTGCATAGTCACATTAGGGTTGGAGCGTGATAATTGGGTTTTATTAACTTGTAGCAAGAGATTGTGCAATTAATAAGACTAAACACTTGTTCTTGACTTGAGAGAGCGTTTAAAAGTACTCTATGAACCCTAGATTAGCACGTAGTTTCGTTGAAAGCTTCTTTGAGGGGAGGTTAATTGAGTTTTAAGAAGTATAAGGGGGATAGATAATCTTAGGACCCATTTTATCCTTGAAGTTGGAGAATCACTTGTTTATAGTTTTATTTTCATTTAGCATAGGTTTATTTTCATTGTTAATATCCAATCTCAACATTTGTGTCACTCAAATTGGGCGAGAGTGTGACAATCATCGTTTGACCGGGTTTTGGACCAAATCCTTGTGGGAACGATACTTTACTTATCACTTTATTACTTGGCGCGACCCGTGCACTTGAGGCGCAGGGCGAACAGTTATGGAAAATTATAGAAGAAGGGGACATTGTGCCTAAGAATATTTTAGGCAACCCAAAGAGTGAAAGTGATTCACTGATGATGACATTGCTGATCTTGAGATGAACAGCAAAGCAATCCTCATAATACAAAGTGCTCTTAGTCAGACTAAGTTCTTCAGAGTCAGCCACTTGAACACTGCTAAAGAAATGTGGGAAGCTCTGTAGATTGCTCATGAAGGAACTTCTGAAGTGAAGGACAGAAGAGTGGAAATGCTTGTTGAGGAATTCCACAAGTTTGAAATGATAGAGGGAGGAAAGATAAGAGATATGGAAATCAGATTCACTCATCTCATCAACAATCTTGCTGCTCTAGGAAGAAAAATTTCAGAGAAAGAGCAAGTCAACAAGATCCTAAAAGTATTAAAGGGTGATTGGCTCATGAAGGTCACTGCTATCCAAGAAATGCAAGGAGAATCAACCAAGTCCATCACGGCCTTGTTTGGTAGTCTTACTGAGTATGAGCCAACCTTGATAGCTCAAAGGGAGGCTCATGGAATTCCTAAAAAGAAGTCTCTTGCCCTTGCTGTATCTGAAAGAAATGAAGTTGATGATGAAAAGGAAGGTTCCAAAAGGGTGGTCCTAGCTTCAGAAGGGATTCTCAGAAGGATAAAGCTCCTGTGTGTTTTGAATACAAGAAGCCTGAACATTTCAAATCTCAATGCCCAAGTCTTCAAAGATTCAAGGAAAAGGAGAAAAAGAAGGAGAAGCCCTTTGGAAAGAAGAAAGCCTATGTATCATCCATCTGGGGTGATAGTTCAAATAAGGAAGTTAGCATAATGAAGAATGTGCAAACCTCTGCCTGGTTGCTCAAGAGGAGCTAAGTGATACTGAGGTATATGATTCTGAACCTACTTATTCTGAACTTCAAAGCATGTATAATGAAATGCATACTGAATTAATTAAGCTTGCTAAAGAAGTTGTAGGTTTGAGAAAAGAAAACAAGGAACTTAAGAAAAATATTTCTTCCTCTACATCCAAAGTTCCTTCTGTGCTATCGATAGAAGAGAAGCTATCGCAAGCTCCCAGAATTGAGCCATCGATAGCTAGTCCTCCATTGATAGCAAATCCTCCTGCAACAAATTCTGATAGTTGTTCTAATTGTGAAAAGTTGTTGAAGGAGAAAGAAAAGCTTTCAAATGCATTAAGAAAAGTTTACAAACGGATCAGAAATGGTAAACATAATTTTAAAAGACCAAAAAGCATTTAGAAACAAAACTTGCATTGGTTATGAGCCCAAGCAGAAAGTTTCAAAGAAATGGGAAGAACCCAATGTGAAACCTTATTTAAAACATTTTAGAAAATCTTCTGAATATTCTTCACCATATAGTTTTTGCAATTACTATAACAAAAAGGATCATACTCAATCCACTTGCAATCAGAGGAAATATGGAATTGGTGGCTCTTATAAGTGGGTTCCTAAAGGAACTCGTATGCCTAAGGTTTTCACAAACCTAGAGCCCAAAACTAATCCTAAAGGACCAAAGAAAGTTTGGGTACCTAAATCTGTCTAGTTTGTGCAGGTGTACCTTAAAGCATCCAACAAAGGAAAGTGGTATATTGATAGTGGATGCTTAAGGCATATGACTGGTGACAAGAACAAGTTCAACAATCTAGTGATAAAAGAAGGAGCCAAAGTCAGTTTTGGTGGAAATCAAAGTGGAAAGATCACTGGAGTTGGTGAAGTTGGTCCTGTCAAAGATTTGTACCTAGTGGATGGTCTCTGTCATAACTTGCTGAGTGTTAGCCAAAGCACTGACCATGGTAACTGGGTAATTTTTTATTCCAATGAATGTCTTATTGTTGATAAAAAGGATTTAGATTTAAATAAAACTAATCTTAAGTGTAAGCTAAAAGCAAATGGAAATGGCAACTTATAAACTTTAGATTTATGCCAACAACTTGAAGAAAAATGTTTTATTTCAAATGATGAAACTTGTTGGCTATGGCATAAGAGACTAGCTCATGTAAATTTTACTCAACTTGATAAGCTAGTCAAAAAGGAGCTAGTCATAGGTATTCCTAGTTTTAGGGCTAAGCATGATTTAATTTGTGAATCTTGTCAAAGGGGTAAACAAACAAAGTCTTCGTTTAAAACCAAGAAGATAGTTTCCACAAGTAGGCCATTGGAACTAATCCACATGGATTTAGTTGGGCCTGCAATAGTGAAAAGTCTAGGTGGAAGTCTATACACTCTTGTAGTTGTGGATGACTATTCAAGGTTTACTTGGACAATGTTTCTTTCCTCAAAGCATGAAACTTTTGATGCCTTTTGTGTGCTTGCTAAGAAATTGCAGAATGAAAAAGGCACCAAGATTGTAGCAATAAGGACTGATCATCGAGGAGAGTTTGAGAACAAAGAGTTCATGGAGTTGTGTGATGAAAGTGGTATTGAACACAACTTCTCTGCCCCACGTACTCCTCAACAAAATGGTGTTGTTGAGAGGAAGAATAGAGTGCTCATAGAAATGGCAAGGAGCATGCTGAATGAGAAACATGTGCCTCAAATGTTTTGGGCAGATGCAATGAGCACAACATGCTACATCTCAAACAGAGCATATATCAAAAAGGGGATGGAGAAGACTCCTTATGAGCTCTACAAGGGAAGAAAGCCCAACATCAGTCACCTGAGGATCTTTGGATCTAAGTGCTACATTCACAACAATGGGAAGATAAACTTAGGTAAATTTGATCCTAAATCTGACATTGGCATATTTATAGGATATCAAATAGGAGTAAAGCATATAGAGTCTATAACAAGAGAACTCAAACTGTTGAAGAATCAATACATGTAGTATTTGATGAAACTCCTCAAGAAAAACAACATTGTGTTGATGAGGATGAAGATTTTTCAAAGTTTTTAAGACATCCACTATCGATAGCACCAAAGCCATCGATATAAATGCTGAAGACAATCAAGATTTTTCAAAAATTTTAAATCTCCCCTATCGATAGCACCAAAGCCATCGATAGTGAATACTGAGGAAAATGCTGAAGATGATCAAGATGAAGCAAATGAGCCTCAATCTTCCATAAGACATCTTAAGCATCATCCCCCTGAACAAATAATTGGAGAAATGTCAAAGGGTGTTAGAACCAGAAGGCAACTACAAAATGAAATAGAATTTTCTGCCTTTATTTCTGAAATTAAACCAACCTGTGTTGATGAAGCTCTTGTTGACTGTGACTAGATAGTTGCAATGCAGGAAGAACTTAATCAATTTAAAAGGAATCAAGTTTGGGATTTAGTACCTAGACCAAGAAATCACCCTATTATTGGTACTAAATGGGTTTTCAAAAACAAACTTGATGAATCTGGTCAAATTGTCAAAAATAAAGCCAGATTAGTTGCCAAAGGGTATAACCAAGAAGAAGGCATTGATTATGAAGAAACCTTTGCTCTAGTTGCAAGAATTGAAGCAATAAGGATTCTTCTAGCTTTTGCATCCATCAAAAATATTAAACTTTATCAAATGGATGTTAAGAGTGCCTTTCTTAATGGCTATATCAAAGAAGAGGTATATGTTGAACAACCTCCTGGTTTTGAAGAAAACTCTAAGCCTGACCATGTTTACAAACTTAAAAAGGCTCTTTATGGTCTCAAACAAGCACCTAGAGCTTGGTATGAGAGGCTTAGCACATTTCTCCTTGAAAAAGGATGTTCTAGAGGAAAATTAGATACTACCTTATTCATCATGCATAAAGATAAACACATGCTCATAGCTCAAATTTATGTTGATGATATTATCTTTGGTGCTACTAATGAAAAGTTTTGTGAAGAGTTTGCTAAGATGATGCATGGTGAATTTGAAATGTCAATGATGGGAGAATTAACGTTCTTCCTAGGCCTACAGATAAAGCAAAAGAAAGATGGCATCTTCATCTCCCAAACCAAGTATTGTAAGGAGATTCTCAATAAGTTTGGGATGGAGCAATCTAAAGATGAGGACACTCCCATGAGTACCTCTGCCAGCTTAGATGCAGATGTCAAGGGCAAAGTAGTTAGTCAATCTCATTATAGAGGAATTATATGATCTTTACTTTATCTAACTGCTAGTAGGCCTGATATTCAATTTAGTGTAGGTATGTGTGCGAGATATCAAGCAAATCCTAAAGAGTCCCACTTAACCAATGTAAAAAGAATTTTGCGATATTTATAAGGAACTCAAGAGCTTGGGCTGTGGTATCCCAAGGGAACTCAAAAGTACCTTCTTGCTTATTCTGACTCTGACCATGCAGGTTATAAGACAGATAGAAAAAGTACAAGTGGTCAATGTCAATTCATTGGTGGGTGTTTGGTCTCGTGGGCTAGCAAGAAGCAAAATTGTGTCTCCCTTTCATCCACAAAGGTTGAATATATTGCAGCAGCAAGTTGTTGTGCTCAAGTCCTGTAGCTTAAGCATCAACTAAGAGATCTGGGTTTGGAATTCCCAGAAGTGCCTATTCTCAGTGACAACACCAACACAATAAGCTTGGCCAAGAATCCAGTTCATCATTCCAGAACCAAGCATATTGATGTGAGACATCACTTTCTGAGAGATCAGGTTCAGAAGAAAGATGTCAAGGTGGAATTCATCTCAACAAATTTGCAACTTGCTGATATCTTTACCAAACCTCTTGGGACAGACCAATTTAGCTTCATCAGAAGAGAATTAGGAATGGTAGATCCAATTGAGTTGTAAATATTTCTAACTTAATTCTTGATTTAATTTCATTTTTTTAAGAATCAATCACTAACTTAGGCATCCGAGTGCCAAATCTTAAGTTTTGCAGGACTGACCAATCGATAGTGAGTTTCACTATCGCTAGCATATGCTGGACAACGCTAAGTCTGAGCAAAGATAGCCAACGCTAGCCAAAAGCATTATCGATAGTAAAGTCAACTATCGATAGCCGGAAGGAGTGAGTGATAAGCCAAGTCACTTACTTAGTGTGGGATCTTGCCTGCTAGCAATAGTAGCTCTTATTAGCGATAACAAGTCACTTGAAGTTAGAATGTGAAACGATTAGCGAATACACTTCATTGAGGTAAACCCTAAACCTATAAAATTAGGTCATTTGCATTTGCATTCATCATTCACGAACACTCAGGATTTTCTCTTCTACTCCAAACACTCTCTGAGCACTCAAGCATACACATTCTCAAAACCCTCTTTCCTTAAAACTCAGGGAGAGCAACGGGCGGGTACGGGTGGCCTGTGGGTACACCCGTTACTCGCCCGTTTATCTTACAAGGGTACGGGTGAGCCCGTACCCGTGCTCAAACCCGTTTAGCCCGTAACTAAATGGGTTGAACGGGTACGGGTTATACGGGCGGGTTCCCGGGCAACTCGTCTATTTTTCTATCTTACATCATCCCCAACCGTAAATCCCCAATTCATCAAAACTAACATCAAGGAATGTTCAACGCATGGTTTCCTAGCAGCAAACAATCCAAAAGAGGAAGGAAAAAACTAACAGATTCATAAGATGAAGGCAATAACACAAGCAGAAATGCACACAGAGTATCAGAGTAAAATTCGATAGAATTTTAATCCCTCAGGACAGACATAATTCGAAACAAAAAAACAAAAACCGATATAAAAGCAAAATTAAGTTGAAACAAGGTATCCAAATGCAATAATAGCAACCATCAATCATCAACTAGGCGAGTAAGAAGAGAAGCAAAGCACCACAGAAAAACTCAGATCTAGAGAAGAAGAAAAGACAGAGCAACATGAAACACTTTCACAATCATAGCCATTGAACATATCTGAAAGGCTGAAGAATGATGGTGAATATGTAGATAATAGATCTGGATGAAGAAAATTGGTGTGGTGGCTGCGCAGGAAAAAAAAGAAGAAGATGAAGAAGGTTGGTGTGGTGGTTGCGCAGGGAAAAAGAAGAAGAAGAAGATGAAGATGAAGGTTGGTGTGGTGCTGTGCAGGAAAAAAAAGAAGATGGAGAAGGTTGGTTTTGTCGCTACGTAGAAAAAGAAAAAAAGAAAAAGAAGTGGCTGCGCAGGGGGGAAGTGTAGGGTTTAGGTTTAGTGAAATGGGTGGGGTGGGGAGGTAATTTTAATTAAAACATCATAAAGGGAAAAGATGGCAAGAGAGGAGAATCGAACCCTGCAAGTGAGAGCCAATGTGCAATTGCCCTAACCATTGAACCAACTATGATGTATATGATGGTCGGTGCATGCTTAAATATGTATAGTAAAAAAACTCTTATTTTTTAAAAAAATATTTATACGGGCAGGTACGGGTTACCCGTATATTAAAAAACGGGCGGGCCCCGCCCGTTTACTTAACGGGCCCAAAACAGACAGGCAGAACGAGTAAATCTGCGGGCTTAGCTAGTGGGCCCCGCGGGTCATTGGCCCTTTGCTCACCCCTACTTAAAACCTAAAATGGCCAGATCCAAAAACCCTAGTGACAAAGCAACCTCTAGCGCTAATCCCTCTTCCAAATCCGCGAGCAAAAGGGCGTGTGTCTAGAAGACTGTATCATTCTCCAAAGATGTAAATGAAGACAACCTCAAAAGACAGAAAGTAACCGCCTCTTATTTATCTTATGTGAAAGTCTCTCTGAAAGCTCCAAGCACATTCTTCGCAGAAAAGGGAACCCTAGATAGGGCTGTAGTATGGTTAACTTTGACTATTTCAAGCAGCAAGGATTTGATCTAGATGCCTGGCTGCTTCCTTACAAAAACTGGCTGAGTGTGCAGAATGATTATAATGAGGACGTGTTGAGGTCATTCTACTCCAGTTTGAAAGCCTCTCCAGAATACAAGAAAGGGAAGCTTATGGACGTCACTTTCGAAGCCATTGTGAGAGGAAGAGGCATTATTTTTGGATGGAAGGCTATCAACAGACTTTTGGGTATCTCAGGGGAAGAATACAACAAATGGTATATGCCTGAGAAGTACTCTGAAGAAGAGCTGGCGGAGATATATGAGACAAACACCAACAAGCCAGCAGATATGCCAGTAATCAACAGGATTCTCCATTATGTCTACACCAGGATCATGATTCACAAGTCAGGGAACTTCAGTAGCTTTCGAAAGATTGACAACCCTTGGTTGCCAAATCTCATTCAGAAGGTTCCTCTTAATCCTGGACAATTGGTGTGTATGGAGATGCACAGGTTCTTATCAGACAAATCTCCTAAGGCTCCTCTTCCCTACCCTCAACTAGTATCTCACATCCTGGAATATTCCAAGATCAAATCATTAGGGGATGGAGAAAACAAGAGGTGCAAGCAACTCACTACCACTACCCTCAAGAAAATAGGGATTCCAGTGAGTATCAATGGGGGTACTTCTGCCTCTCATGCTCCCTCTTCCTCAGCTCAGCCAAAGTCTATTGAAGAAGAAGCTCAATCAGAAAGGGCTCCTCCTCCTCCTCCTGCTGCATCCAAATCTTCTATCCTTTCAAGGGACGCAATTGAGGAAAGCATCTTCAGACTCTCTGCTGAATTCAACTTGGCCTTGGAATCCCAGAAAGCAGAATTAGTGAAGCCAATCCGGAGCTTAAAGCACAAGTCAAAAACTTGGAAGACTGCCTCTGCTTAGTTCCTGAAGATGTAATGCATAGAGAAGCTTCTTCTCCATCTCAAGGTACATCATCTCACCACTCCCCCACTTAATCTCATTCCAGCCAACACCATTCTCCTTCTCCCACTCACATTCCTTCTCCTACTCACCTCTTTCCTACTCAACCTCAAACTTACTCTCCCTCACCTATTCACCACTCTCCAATTCCAGAAACCACCAAAGGCCCAACTCCTCAAGACACCTCTATCGCTAACCCCTCCCTAGCGATAGCCATCACACCCAAGTCTCACCCTCCCCACAAATCCCTATCGATGCCTCCTCTCCTCTCCAGAGCCCCCACAGCAACCACACACCCCAACCCTCACAATCAACCCCTATCACTAATCCCCCTATTAGCGATAGCACTCCCATCCCTACCACCCCTCCTAGCTCTCCCAACCTTAGCCAAACTCACACACCCCACCTCTCCCAACCAACTCCCATCTCTGGTGATGATGACAAAAAGGGGGGAGAAGAATATTCCAGTTCTTGAAGATACTGAAGAAATTGAGGAAGCAATCAGAGACATTGCTCCCAGCTACATGGAGTCTGAGGATCATAGGACTCCTCCTCCTCCAACTTCCAATGAGCCTCAAGTTTAAGCTCAAGCTGCTAATGCTCCAGAAGTGGACATTTTTACGGAAGCAGTTGTGCTCACAGAGAAGCATGGAATCCCTTCAAGTGTCCTAACTGTAAAGCCAATCCCAGTTTCTGTAATTCCTCCTGGAGCTGATGTGGAAATAACAATCTAGGATAAGCCTAGCACGGGAAATAAGGTTCAAGATGATATTCAGAAGATGTTGGTGCTTGAGGCTGAGAAAACCAGGAAGAAAACTTTAGCTGAAGGGTTGAAAAGGGAAAGGAGCAAGAGGAAAGCCCGAGAAGAAGTTAACTTCAAAGTCATCCCAATGGCTACCCCTGAGGCTCCTAAAGCTCAAAGGATCGAGAAAGTGGCTCCAGTTCCTCCTCCCAAGCTAACAAAAGAAAAAAGAAGGCTATTGCAGAAGCCTTAAGGAAAGAGAAGGAGGATGCTAAAAAGGCTAAGAAGGCCGCTGCTGAGGCTAAGAAAAAGGTAGAGAAAGAGGCTGTAGAAAAGAGAAAGAAGTTATCTAAGGAGATTGTTCAAGGGAAGAAAGTGTGGGTATACAAAAGAAGGTTTCACAAGTCCAAGTCCAAGAATTCTAAAGCTGCTTCCAAAGAAGTCTCACTTGCTGAACCTTCTCAGAACAAAGAAGACCCTGCTGCTAAAACCATTCAGAGCATTGATCAAGATAGATTCTTCTACTCTGATTCCTCTATCTCTGATGGACCTGATGAAGAGTATATCACATCAGCCTCCAGAGCAAAATTCAATAATGAGAAAGCCTTAGTCTTTAGGAACCACTCTGCATACATCTCATATCTAGTTGATCCTAATAATTTTGACTCTGAACAGAAATAATACAATTCATATGTTTATTTTAGCTTATGTTCTATTCATGCTTTATCTTCTGTTTACTTATGTTTTGTCACCATAAAAAAAGGGGAGAATGTTAGAATCTTAAGTTTTGATGAGGACTGACCCCATAAATAATATAAGTAAAATGAACTGATAGCATATAACTTAGTCTGGAATAAATTGAGATAAGAAACATGTTAAATGACTAAGTAAAAGAGTGTAGGTTACCTTAACGTTGAACAAGTAAAATTATATTCTATAGGTAACAGATACTCTATCGCTAAGACTAGAACCTATCGCTAATATAATGAGTTTGAGCTAGCCTAAGCAAGAAAAGAACAATAGATCACTATCGCTAAGCTCTGTCTCTATCGCTATGGCCTCACAAATAACATAGATAACACAAAGGGGGAGACTGTTAGAACAGCTAGCAGTAATGAACTATAGTTACTAGCGATAACATGATTAACTATCGATAACAGAACACTTTAGATAACTTAGACATTCAGATAGCTAATACATTGAGCTAATGAAATGAACTAGCGATAACATAGTCACTAGCGATAACATGATTGGCTATCGATAGGAAAACACTTGTTGAAATAACTTAGACATTCTGATAGCTAATACATTGTCTGTAAACATTGAGCTAATGAATTTCACTACCGATAACACCTATTGTGCTTCACATGAATACTTGTTTAGCTAACAGCTAAGTGTAGGACTCACACTAATAAGCTAGCGATAGCCAAAGGAGCTAGCGCTACTGATAAAGCTGCTATGCAAGTACAATGTTACAGGTGATCGTTACTCACAGACTCAATTTCTCTTAGCTCACCCTCTGCAAGAATTAAATGAAGCAAGAGAAGAAATTTGACTAAGATGAAGAACAACATTAATTGCCAACGGCTAGAAGCTCCCAACGATTAATTTCAAACGGCCTCTTGGAGCTGAAAGAGAAGGCAAGCTGTGAAGAGTTATAAATACCCAGCTTTGAGCATTTATGAAGATTAGACAAACTGACTCACACACACACAGAGACAAACCAACATTCAATACTCTCATCTACTCTTTGCTCACTAAAGCTCAAAGTTTTTATTACTCTTAGTAAGATTTTCTGTACTTAAGTGTTTATCAAAATCTGTTCATTAAGTAAACTTATTTATTGAAATCCTCTACTGTTTGAGGTTGTTCTAAAGCTTCGGGCTTTAGGACAAGGGTTGTGTCTTTACGAGTTGTAAGGGGGAGTGTTTAGAGGAAAATTCTAAAGCTCTGTTGTAAAGGTTGGCAGGTGAACCCGTGTTGTAAAACCTGTGGTATAGTGGAACCCAAGGAGGAGTTGGAGAACTGGACGTAGGCATTGTATTGGCCGAACCAGTATAAAGATTGCCTTGTGTAATAATTTTTTAAAGCACAATTCACCCCCCCTCTTGTGCGTTTTGCCATCTTCAACTTTTTGTGGAGAGCAATGAATGGTTCCTTCGCTACTAGAGAAGCTCTATATAAAAGGAAGTGTGCTGGAGATCCAATCTGTAATATTTGTGGATTACATGCTGAAACGGTTGAACATATGCTCTTCTTGTGTCCTTGGACTTCTAATTGTTAGTATAGTTCTCCTTGATCTCTTAGAGTGAAAGGGATTAATATTAGCATATTGGATAAATGGGTGGAGGACTGGCTTAGATCTGAAGAAGGGCCGCATTAGTATAGCATGACTATTTTTGCAAGCATGTGCTATAGTATTTGGAAGATGAGATGTAATTTCGTATTTAAAAAAGAGGAAACTGATGCTTATTGTTGTGTGACAGGGGCATTACAGTTGGTGAGGGATTATATGAGAGCTGAGTCAAGAAAGAAGAGTTATAGAGTTGTAGTTATGATGGAGAAAAGGTGAAAAGTAAAAAGTATTGGGAGAAACCAGCCCTAAGAAATGTGAAAGTAAATATTGATGCGACTTTTAACAAAGGAAATAAAAAGGCAGCAATACGGATGATATGGAGAACTTAGGATGGATGTTTTATTAAAGGGGGTGGAATGGAGGTTGAAGCCAATTCGGCATTTATGGCTAAGTGGATGAGGTTATTAAAGGCCTTGGAATATGGTTCTAGGTGGAGGAAGGCCAAGGTAGTGGTAGAGATGGATTATCAAAAATTTTTCAACAATTGTTGTTAAAGGATGTAATAGGGTGTGAATGGAATTGTAAAGATGTTTTACAACTATGTTGTTGTTTGATTCAGTTTCTGAATGGTCATTATCATTGCACTACAAAAAACACTCATTTTGTAACAGTTCTATTGTCACTTGTGACAAAAACCGTGACAAATATCCCAGGAAGCTTGGCTACAATTGGCGGGAAGAATTTTGTCACATAAGGGTGCAACCTTTGTAACCGTTTAGATTGTTACTAGATTGTAAAGGTCTAGTAACGGTCAAGACCATTACAAACTAGTAACGGTTTGAACTGTTACAAATGGGTTTGTCATGGCTATGACCATTACAAATTTGGACTCCATATAAATTATTGAGCATCTATCACACTTTTGTTGTGGTTAACCATCACAAATCTCCCATTTATAATGCCTTTTTCGACCAACAAAATCTCCTCTTGCTTACGTAGTGGTCCTTTGTCATTTGTTTATGTTACATTTATTTAAGCAATGTCTTCTAGAAGAGACAAGGGAAAGGGAATAGGACAGCCTAGGCATTTCATAAGATGAGGAACTAGTAGAGAGGGAGGCCATAGCAAAAGAGGAGGAGGTAGAATGCGGGTTGATCATATCATGATTTTTATGTTTTTTTTTTGGGTCACCAATCAATTGGGCATCTCACCAATCGATTGGCCTTGTCAACAATCGATTCAGGGGCTCAACAATCAATTGGAGGAAGTCAAAATCGATTGGAAATCGATCAGCCATCAATTGTTGATCAATTGGAACCATCGATGGGTGATTGTCCATCTACTGAAAGTTCCAGTCTTACCCAGGTTCAGTATTTTGATCATATCTCATAGAATACAAATTGGATTGAATTGAAACTTATTTTGTATGAAACTAGACTTCCAAAGAAATCCATGGACACAAACTTCACACTCAAATCATTTATATACAAGGAGCCAGGAATTTTTAAAGTTTGCCCAGAATTTTCACGTCATGCAATAGATAGGCAATCATATTTTGGATCATACCTCTAGAATACAAAATCCAATTTGGATTAAACTTATTTCATATGAAACTAGACTTTTAAACCGTCTCATGAACACAAGTTTCACTATCAAAGCATTTAAATTGAAGGAAATATGATTTTTTAAAGTTTGCCCAGGAAATTCAATTTTGCTTGAGTCTGACAGTAACGACTTTGACTATATCTTTCGAATAATACTGAGTTTTAAAATGATTATTTCTGCATTAAAAAGAATATTTAATTAGATTTTCGGGAATAAATTATAAGCTAAATTTGGAGTTAAAATGAGAAAGTTATGATTTTTCAAAGTTGCTCCCTTCATGCTGAAACAGATTTTAGAAGAGGAATAATACAGAGAACCATCGATGGATAAATCAGCTATCGATGGAATTGATGTTGCAGCCATTGATGGGACTCAGAGTGCATACAGATTGTTACATACTTCAATCAATTGGAACCATTTTTAATCAATGGACAATATTTCAATCGATTGACAACTCAGCCATCGATCAATGGAACTTCAATCAATTGACACTTGACTCAGCCATCGATCAATGGAACTTCAATTGATTAATGTGGACCCATTGATGGACAGAATCAATAATCGATTGTCATACTTTAATTTTACTTGATAACTGACATTTCAATCGAGTGTTGCAGGTGACACTCTGAAGAAAATTGGAACAATCTGAGCGCCATCGATTGACATGTGAATCCAGCAATCGATTGGCACCCAAGCCATCGAGTGGTGAACAATGATTCAAAATTAATTACTCTTCTCATACTTCACTAACATTATAATATATTTGGCAAGTTTTTGTTTGGCCTATTTCAAGAAGTTTACGTTGGACACAGAAGCCAAAAACACAGAAACACAGAGAGAGAGAGAGAGTCGTTATGCTGAGATACTCTGGACAACGACTTAAACCAGACAATGACTTAAACCAAGAAGAGAGAAGCTAAACACAATGGATAAACATCTCCAGAGCAATTACTACAATGACTAAATCATCATTATCAGACTCCAATTCATCTTTCTTACACAACGGCTAGTTTCTTAAGTCTTCAACGAGCAAAAATCTATCAGACCCTTTATAAAGAGCTGAAGACACAAAAGCAAACAAGGAACATGGCTCAACATAGATTAAACAGATAGAGAGCAAAACATAAGTGAGCCCAGAAATGAAGAGATGATGATGAGTCGAGAGATTTAGAAAAGAAGAAATAGAGCATACATTGCTTAAATTATGGAGCTCTAGAAATTGTTATTTTATCATACATCTTCCTGTACTTCAGTGAGAAACAAAATCCACTTCTTAGAGAGAAGTAAGCTTCTATTGTAATCATTCTATGTAGTGAGTGATACTCAAGATTGGGTGATTTTGAGTGGAAAATAGATTGTACTCTTACGTGTGTAAGGGGGAGTGGTTCTCAAGTACCCAGATTAAACTTGAAGGAGAAAAGGCTTCACAAGTAACCGACTAAACTTGTGGGATTGTAAAGGCTTCTTTTGTGCCCAATTTAAACAAGAAGGTAGTAGATTGAAAATCTCAGGTGGAGCCTGGACACTGGATGTAGGTCAAAGGAATAGACCGAACTAGGATAAATCTCTGTTTGCATCTCTTCTTCCCTTAACTCTCATATTTCCAGCATAACTGATTTACACATTTGATTAACCATTTCATGTTTCATGATGTTTTCCTTGAATAGTGAAAAATATCTCAAAGAGCTTTACTTATTACTTTAACTGTGATTTTGGAGAGCAAAGATTTCTCAGTTTTATTCTATCACCCAATTCACCCCTTCTTGGGTGACAACCAGTACTTACAAAGGGAATAAAGCTGCGCATTGTATTGTAGCAGATGCTTTGAGAGAAGTGGTACCGAGAGGATGGCTTTTTGAGCCACCACCTTCTCTAAATGTTGTGTTGTTTTAGGATAGATTTGATTGTAAATATGGTAGGAGGAATTAATCAGGCATAGGTTGATGATGTATAGATTTGAAATTGGGTAGAATACTGATAGAGTTGGCTGCTAGTTAGAGAGGTTAATGTTGGTTTGGGTAATGGTTCTTTCTGATGATTAGTGTGTGTAATTTGATTTACTGATAAATGGAATCGGTTGTTTTAAATATATGCCTATATTTGTACTTTTAATCCTTCCAGTCCTAAATATATCATATTTCCCTAATTTAATTATATTAATGATGCTGGTTTCTTTTTTTGATATGACATAATTTTTCTACAACACCGTAATATTTTCATCAATTCCCTAATTCTCTTCTTTACTTGATTATTATTGAGTGGGCATCAATGTTGGTGATTGTGGAAAAGAATGACAAAAATTAGAAATATGCCCTATATTTAATACCAAGATAAACTCCCCAAATAAGTCATATATTAAAGACTGTAGCTCTTTGTAATAAACTTTCACTCATCATTTATCATGTACACTCTTATAATCAAATGATATAAATTTGAAAACAAATATTTGTATAACTTATCATTTATTAATTTTAACTAAATTTAACTAATATTTTAAATCAAGTGATTTGGGTGATTGTTTCCTCTGAATAAGACTGGAGGAAGTGTTTTACAATCTCTCTCTCCATTAGTTACTTTCTCTTTCTTCCTCCTATTTTTCCTTTTTTTTAATAGAAAGACAATATAAATTAGGGAAAATGACAGAAAAAGACCCTTGAATTACATAAAGGACAGTTCAGTACAACGAATTTCGAAAAGGACAGTTCAGTACAAATGACTGAACTGTCCAAACCCAAATTTAAAGGAAATGTCCAAAATGCCCTTTGCTACAACTAAGTTGGGAATCCCTTAAGCGAAGTTGGGAATTCCTTAAGGGAAGTTGGGAAGGCTTATGGGAAGTTGGGAATCCCTTCCCAACTTCCCACAAGGGATTCCCAACTTCCCTTAAGGGATTCCCAACTTCCCTTAAGGAATTCCCAACTTCGCTTAAGGGATTCCCAACTTAGTTGTAGCAAAGGGTATTTTGGACATTTCCTTTAAATTTGGGTTTGGACAGTTCAGTCATTTGTACTGAACTGTCCTTTTCGAAATTCGTTGTACTGAACTGTCCTTTGTGTAATTCGAGGGTCTTTTTCTGTCATTTTCCCTATAAATTATAAGATAAAATGACTTACAACCCTATACATTTTTTGCCCATCGGCCTAAACAACCCAAAATAAGTACATTATCATTACATCTCAAATGCTGATGGGCCCTTGATAAGATGAAACAAGAACAAAAGATAAACTTAAACAAACAAAACTGAAACTTAAAAACATAATATTCTATGAAAATAGAGAAGAAAGCATATCCAATCAATGATCTTATCTCTAACAAGCCTGAATCTGAAAAGCCGTAGCCCTTAGTCAGCATCTCCGATGCATGTACGCATCGAGGGGGGTTCATTTTCACAAACAGGGTACAAAAGCTTATTAGATTTGTCATATATGGATTTCCGCCATGCCATGCCACCATGAAGTTTCAGCGTAGGTAGGAGCTTCACGACGTCAACACCTAAATTAGTGAATAGCGGAGGCCTTCTTTCGAGCATATAGTCTCAATTTTGTTCCTCCTATTTTCTCATTTCCAACAATGCCCTCTTTTGGTTCTTCTGCTAGTTAAAGAGAGGCCAAGTGTTGTTTTTTCCTTGGTTTCTAGACAAGGTAATTGTGCTGCTGATTATTTGGCAGCTGTTGGTAGTAGGGGGATGGAATCCAATGGGTGGGTGGTGATAGCACAACCCCTTTGCAGGATATTTTGATGGCTGATTTAATTAGTGGAAGAATGAAAGATGAGGTTTATGTAGAAACAAGAACAGCTAGAGTAGGAGTTGGTTAATGATGATCCTAAATCTATATCTATATACTCCTAGCAAAAATCCTATTGGTCCACATGTCCAATGACATCATCTTCATTTAACTCAATTATTGGTCCACATGTTCACATAATCAAAGTCATTATGGAAGTTTTATTCTTAATTTCAATCTATATATTTCTTGAAAGCTCCTAGCAACAATCCTATTGGTCCACATGTCCAATGACATCATCTTCATTTAACTCAATTATTGGTCCACATGTTCACATAATCAAAGTCATTATGGAAGTTTTATTCTTAATTTCAAATTTCATTGTCAATAATTAATCATTACTCATCATATATTTCTTTTTATGGGAAGGTACTTTTTTAATTTTGAAAGTTATTTAAAATTGGGCAAAGCAATAATGATTAAATATATAAATGTATGGAAGTTATTTAATATTGAGTAATGATTAAATACATACATATCTACATTTAAGAAAAAATGTATTCTATATTAATTCTCTTTTTTATCACATACATACCTCTTAGTGTAATATTGTTTATAGAAAAATCTATCCATATGTATTTATTTTTAATCTGCAATATTTGACTTTTTAGATATACTAATTAATTATTATCTTCAAATAAGTCACTATTTTAGGCAACAATTAAAACATATATGTGTGTATATATATATATAAATATGATTTAAAATCAAAACTATTAGTTTTTCTTATGATATTTATAAAATAATTAATGTGTTTAAATAAATCACTAAATTAGACAACAAGGTATTAATTATTTTTCTATTTGGACAGTTTTTCTTTTAAATTTTCATTTCCATTGTTAAAAATAAATTGGTTGCTAAAAAGCTATACTAATGAAAATCAGTTCTCATGTACATGTATCTTAATTTACTATTGTTTTTTAAAAAATACACTATATAAATTTTATTTTTTAATCTACAATGTTTGGTTTTTGAAATTTATGAATTGATAACTATGTTCAAATAAGTCATTAGTTTAGGCAACAATCGAAACATATATATTTCAATCTGAGTTCAATCAAAAGAACCATAAAGAATGAAGGAAAGATCAATATATTCATTTTAGTAACTCACACAAATCTAAAAATATGCCTTTTAAAAATAATTTATAGTTTCTTATTTAACCAAATCTACAAAGTTCAATTCATATAAATATATATACACACACATACATACATACATACATACATATATATATATCACATTTACATCATTGGTGCAATTTCTCAGGGGACTTTTGTAAATTAGATTTTTTTATTAAAAATCATAAAATAAAATTCTAAAATGTGAAAATTTATAACAAATATGTCAACTATCACTTTTTCTTTTTTCAAGCAAAAAAAATCATTTTTTTTCCTTTTGCAATGTAATTCATGCTCGATTAGTTATTGAATCATATTTATTTCTGATTTAAATCATTATTGCATATTATTTATATCCATATGTAATCAACTTTTGTTGTTTTCAAGTAACATTTTTAATTATAAAATAGTTACTCAAAAAAATTATGTTCTTTAGTTTATTTCATTTTTAATTTTAACTTCCGTGCATCGCACGGGGGAGAAAAATCTAATTTAGCTATTATTGCTTCTAGGTTGTATTTTAAGATGTCTTTTTTTCAGTTGTTAATTTTTTCGTAGGGTGTCTACTATTTTTTACTACTTTCTTGAATTAATGAGTGTGATATTGGTTTTGGTATTAATAAAATGGACTGTTTTTGTTAAATAAAAAAAATGCCCTCTTTTCTCTTCCAAACACAACAACCTTCTGTTCAACTTGAAAGCTCAACCGGTAAAAACTTACCTTCATGGGGAGATCCAAGCTTAAGAATTCTCGAGGTTAAGTCGTTTCATTCAAGAATCCTTTTATAAAATAAAAATAATAAAATTACGCAAATAAAAATATGATTAAAATATATTTAAATATAATATATGTGTTAATAATATAAATTATTCTTCAAAAAGACCCTATATTTCTTTTATGAAAATAATGATTATGATACACGTTGGGTCGATTAAAAATATTGAAAATTAGACCGGGCAATATAGAGATTCAAAGGTTAGGTGATTTAAATTAGGGTTAACATATGATCAAACGAGTTATAGTTATAATCAAACTTGATACAAAAATATTAATCCCCAATTAAAAAAAGTAGTGTAGTATAAGTCACAACATAATCTTGTAAATTATAGTTACTACAGGGCAAAAATCTGATGGAAATTTTTTTTCTTAAATCAGAACAATGTCATTTCAAGTACAATAAAAAATTTTAAAAAGTAAAATCCAATCAGATCGAATAATTCCAAACTCTTGTCTAGACCGGTAAAGAAATTGATTCAAGATGATACTTCGATAACATGCGTGAGGTAATTAATACTCCCTCCATCCCTCGTTATAAAATCTTTTTTATAATTAGTTTATTCCTTTTTATAAAAGTCATATTTGACTTTCTTTAAATAATAAATGGGCTTTTTACCCATTTAGCACATTCATTAATTTCTCACATATATTTCATTTTTCACTGATTACACTATCTATTATTTATTCATAAATGATGGTACTTTTTAAAATAAAAAATATTTTCTGAAATTTTAATTACTTTTGACTAATTTTAACTGTTCTTTAGGATGATGCAATTCGGTTAAAAATTAAAAGGGTCTTATATATAGGGGGATCCAGTTTCAATGCTCGTCGCAAAGATGAGTAGAGGGCGCTCATCTACTTAGGGAGGGGATATTATCATATTCATTAATGGGGTAAGAAAAAATGATAATCAATATTTTAGACAAGTAGAAATTTCAGGTAATCTCAAAACATTTTCTTACAAAGAAGACTAAAACAGCATCAAACATCACATTTTCACGGCTAAAATTTTGAACGGTGATCAAATTGTTTTTAAAATCTCTCTTATACTCTCTTTAATCCTAAATATATGAGTTAGATAGAAAGTTTACTTTGCGTTTACATGTAAGAGCATATAATTCACTTTATCTTTTAAATTTGTAGTTTTCCATAAAAGGATTATCACTATTTTTTTACCCAAAAAAATGACTATCACTTTGAGTGCACATGTTAAAGGATTATCTACAATATGTAGTTTTTTTTTTTTTTTTTTTTTGCCAAACATTAATATGTAGTTTCAATGCATATAATTAAAGATATTATTATTTTAGGAAAATCAACGCACATTCATTACAAATAACTAATTTTAATTACTCATTTTAATATGAGAATTAATTTATATATCTTTACCATCTTTTGCTATATATGCTTCTCTAGTTCTCTTGATCTATAATGATTCGAAGGCGGAGACTACTGAAAAGGAAAAAGACAAAAAAATCCCTTCCAATTTGCAAAATCCCAATAACCACTTCATGATAGGTATTAACAACTTCATTATAGGCTTAAAAACCATTAACAACTCAAAATTCCTTATTTGGGATTTTGAAAATTGGAAGGGATTTTTTTATCTTTTTCCCCTACTGAAATGTTCAAAACTAGTTGTTTCTAAAGAAATTTCCCTAACTTCAGGCCATATACAAAAATCCTAAAAGTATAAATCAGTTCGTCTGCAAGCTTTATTCCAAAAGGACCCTCAATCACACACAAAAGATTTTCGTTCGTACAGAAACCACAAACAAAAAAAAACTAAAAATCAAAGGCAAGAGGCGGAGCCGTTGGTGGAGTTGGAGTGAGAAGAGAACTAGTGGACCTTTTAAGACGATGTAGCAGCGGCAGCTCTTAAAGGGTGCCAGTCAGGATTAAATTTTGGTGAAGTGTTTGTTTTTCTATACGTCAGAGTTTACGTGAGGTGGCACTCAGTGTATATAAGAATTCCTCGATAGATAAATTAAATATACTTGGTGAGAATTTTTGTGGCTCCAAATTTATTTGTTTCGATTGATCAAACAAAATTGAGAATAACAGTCGTCGTTAGGTTTGCCGTATACACTCTCCCACCAACATCTATACTCCTCCAATCTTAAATATAGAAAAAGTTGATTTTTTTTAGACATACACCAAAGATGCAAAATAAAGCATTTTAAAGTATTTATATTTTTTTATTTATCAAAACAAAATTACCTTACTCAAACTAATATATAATTCAACTCAAACTAATATATAATTCAACTACGTAAAACTTACTATATTAAAATTAAGTGTTCTATTTGAATTTTTTAATCTATAAAAAAATCAACTTAATCTTACAATTAGGACTGGAAGTAGTATGTTAATCGGTGAAAACCTAATTTTACTTATAATTCAGAAAGAAATTAAAACTTTGAAATTAAAAGATTAAAAATATACCACTATGTTCCTATTTATAAGTCCAGTTTATGAAAAATTTTGTTCCAAATTTTAAGTTCACTTTAGGGGCAATTAATATGAGTGGTACAATTGTGCTCCTTATTAGTGTGAAAGAGAAGGTTAATAAATGTAGAAAGAAAATGTAATATTCATTCTTAATTAAGGGTAGAATTGGAAAGATTGATCAATTGTGGACATTTCCAATGACTAAACTACCTTTTCTTAGTACTATGTATGAATTAGATAAGGTGGATTTATAAATAGGAACTGTAACATCCTACAAAATTTATTGAAGATTAGTGGAGGTGGTTAGAAATTACTTAAGGAGAAATTGATGAATTATGGGGATATTTAAGAGATTTGAGGTGTTTTTTTAGGACTTTAAAGTTTTAGTTTCTCCCTTATTTTAAGGAAAATAAATTGGTTAGACTCAAAAGAGGTTATTATGGGAGAAAATAATTAGAAGATATTATAGGTAAATTTTGTAGCTCAGAAAAAAATATGTTATTTGAGGATTATTAGGGCCTAGTAGTCTATTCTCCCCTCTTTATTTTATTTCCCCCCTTTTCCCATTTTTCTCTCTCCCCTTTTCCTTCTTATTTCATTCCCTCTCCCCTCATTCCTGTGAACCCATGTAGCCCCTCTGTCTCTCTTCTTCATTTCACCGGCTGCCCAAGGGAGAGCAGATGACGGCGAGACCGGTGAAAAATCCGGCGACTGCCCTGTTGACCTTCTTCTCCTTCCTTCCTCTCATTTTCTGTGACCATCTCTTTCTTCTTCCTTGCCCTTGACCACCTTCCCAGTGTGAGTTGAGAGAGAGAGAGTTCCGGCGATCTTTTGCCGGAAAAGTTTCGACTGGTCACCTTTTCTTCTCCCCCTAGTTTCCTTCTTCCTATTTCTTCCCTCTTCTCCATCTATTTGTGTGCCGATTGGGAGATCAAAAAAGTAGCTCACTGGAACTTTAGGAGCTAGCTGGCACCGGAGCAGGAGTTTTTTTGGCCAACTAAGCACATATTCGGACTTCCATAGTCTCCTTTACCTTCCCATGCCCTTAGTTTCTTCTATTAGCTCCATTTGAAAATTGGGTCTTGTCTAAGTTGGGGTTTTTGAGAGTTCTAAGCCTATTAAATCGAAGTTAAAACTTTGAATTTGAGGTTCCGTGAAAAAAAAAATTTAGCTTTCTTGAAGTTTTCTAATTATTTGGAATTTTTAAATTTTGGAAGTTTTTTAAAATTGGGGGTTTTGTAATTTGAGGTGTCTATGGATAACTTGTTGGTTCTTAGAAGTTTATTGAGGTCATATGATAAGATTATATTAGTTGGTTTAGTTGGATTTTCCCTGTTGGAGGGATTTTTTATGGTTAACGTTTTGAATAAGTTGCATTTAATAAATCCCTTGGAGGAATTTCCTTAGAGGTTTATTAAGGTCATATAATTCTTTGATTCTAAATATTGGAGGTTGATTAATGGATTTAAGGAGTTAGTGTATCCCAACGATATTGCTATTTGAGCTGGTTGAGTTAAATCTAATGTTGGATGCGGAATGTGGATTTTAGAATGGCATATAAGCTTGATTTAATTACCGAATTGGCGAATTGTGAATTGTTTGTCTATTTGTGTGTGTAGTGTTAGTAGGTAGCGTTGAACTTATATATTTGATATTTCTGATGATGCATGAAAATGAATTTTGAATGATTATTTTCATTGTATAACTGTCTGGTGGAATATTATTTTAAAACTGTCATGAGCTGTGAATGAGCGTATTTAGAATTAAAGTATGTATCTAGGATTTGAGCTATTGCATGTTGAATATTTTAGAAAGACTGAACTTGCCAAGTGCCTTATGAATTGGTATGTTGCATATCTGCATGATGTGGTGATGATTAATTGTGTGTGACATTAGTGTAGTGCATTATTTGCCACCACGTGATGAAGTACCCTATTGGCCCATATGGACTAATGTTCTATTTAGGGGAAAGTTGACCCCACGTAGTTCCAGGGTGGTTTGGAGCCCCGACTGGTTCTACTCGTAGTTCCAAGGTGGGTTTGAGTCCCGACAGGTTTCACTCGTCCTCTTGTTGAAGGGACAAGTCTTAACAACTAGCAAGGCAATCGTTTTGGTTACTGTGAATCATTTTAATCCTAGAAAATGTATTTTTAACTGATTTTGAATATATCATTTAGTATGCAAAGGATTATTGGAAACGTGAATAGATTATCTGGAAGTAAGTTTGAATATATCATTTGATATGGCAAAGGATTTTGGACACTATTTCTGGATTTGCATGTGTATTTTGCTTGAGTATATGATCATTTTTTTGGAACTTTATGTGTGTGTGTGTGTGTGTGTCTTATTCTACTAAATACCTTGCTAGCACACACTTACATGCAAGCAAGTAGTTAATGGTTACGATGGGCTACCCCTCTTATCTCACTCTTGCAGGATTATTGATGGGAAATGATCCGGAGATTGCTCACTAGAAATAGTGAGTCTTCTTGGACTACGGTTGGAATAGTATATTCCCTCACTTTACTTTCTTTTAGGTTCATGCATATTTAGCTTCTGCTTGGTTTATTTTCATTATCTTTATGTATTTCATATAATGATACTTCGTTTAAAATTTTACTCTAGTGGTTGATATTTTGTTGAGACCTGTCCAATTCAGGCAAAATGGTATTACTATGATTATGGTATAATGACTGAGCAGGGATGTTCAAGTATTTACTGATGGCAGTGATAAAAATGGTGAGTGATTTGTGGTGGAATTGATTTTGGGAATTGGATGTGATAATCTAAATTACAGGGAGAATGTACTACCTAGTGAGTTGATTTTTTTTAACTAACATGATAGAGGTGTTTCTTTTCTATCATGATAGATGTCAATCATATTTTGAATGATTTTATTTTGTTATGTTATGATCAAATGTGTTTTAATATCCATGTTAAGTGAATTTTATCTAACATAGATAATTGTGTTGTGAACATCAACAGTTTTCAAATATCCATGTTAGTTTGATTTCAGAAAGCCTTTTTTTTAACATGGATAGGTTATAATTTACATGAAATGCTTTATTATCCATGTTAGTCTCTTGTTCTATTGAAATTCTTTTCTAACATGGATTATCCTTTTTATTAGGGACAATTCCACCCAGGTCCTAAGTAAGAGAATTAATATCAAATAGGTCAATTGACAACTTTTTCACTTGTTAAGTAAGGCTATTTTATTTGTCATTGATAACTCCTTGGTACTTCTCTGAAATTAAATCTCTTATTTAAGACCTGAGTGTAACTGTCCCTTTTTATAAGACAAACTCTTTCTAACTATGATAGGTTTTAGGGAAAATCACATTGAGGTCCCACATAAGGCATTTAATCACAACCAGGTCCCAAACAATCATCAAATTACATTGAAGTCCCAAGGAACCTGGGTGTAGTTAAATGGCTTTTGTCACTGAGTTGTCAATACCAGCTTATTGAGTTGTCACTGCATACAAATAGCTATCAATCGTTGTCAATGAAAGAGGTGCATTGACAACTCAATGAGCAGCGATTAACAACTATTTTGTGTGCATTGACAACTCAAAGAGCTGGTATTGACAACTATTGAATTAACAACCCATTGACAACTATTTTGTGTGCAGTGACAACTCAATGAGCTGGTATTGACAACTCAATTTAATTACACCCAGGTCCCTTGGGACTTCAATGTAATTTGATGATTGTTTGGGACCTGGTTGTGATTAAATGCCTTATGTGGGACCTCAATGTGATTTTCCCTAGGTTTTATGATTATTTTTGGAAGTTCTTTTTCTAACATAGTTAGGACATATGTTGATCTTAAAAAAAACCTTTATATCGACTTATTTTCTAACTGTGTTAGCCTTTTGATGGGTAAACTATTTTTTCTAACATAGTCATTAGTAATAATGTGCTTTGAGATTGGTTAGTAGTAATATAAATGTGTTTTTTTGCCAAAAAAATATAAATGTGTTCTGAAATCGGTTGTTGGTGATTAAAATGTATTTAAGAAACAAATTTACAGGAACATAGTGGTATTATTTTCCATATGTCCTATAAGATCATTTCTAAGGTCTTATGTAATCGACTGAAATCTCCTTTAGCTAAGCTTATAGCACCTAATCAAAGTGCTTTTTTGAAAGGTAGACTTATTTCAGATAATGTGATGCTGGCTGCTAATTTACTTCATCAGATTCACTCTTCAAATAAAAGAAGGAAGAAACTAGTAGCAATCAAGTTAGATTTCTCCAAAGCTTTTGATAGACTTTCATGGTCTTTCTTTCAGGCGATATTGGAAAAGTTAGGATTCCCTGATAAGAGGATTCAAATGATTGGTCAATGTGTATCTACTGTGCAATATCACATTCATATTAATGGACAAGTGGCACTAGCTATATCACCATCCAATGGGATTAGACAGAGAGATCCACTTTCTGCTTTTCTATACATCATTGATGCCAATGTTCTATCAAGCCTAATTTAGAAAGCGAAACTAACCAAGAAATGGAAGGGGATTAAAATTTCTGCAAATGCCAGACCCATTACTCATCTCTTTTATGCAGATGACTCTCTCCTTTTTGTGTGGAAGGTAATCAAAAGGGATTTGAAGTTTCCAAACAAGTCATTGACACCTTCTGCTCATAGTCAGGACAAGCTATTAACAAAAGCAAATCCACAATAGTTTTTAGCCCAAATCTCTCTCTATCTGATAAGAACTCATTTGGCTAGCATCCTCCAGCTCGGTTATTCCCTAAAACTTGGAAAATACTTGGGGACATGTATTGATCCAGGGCGAAATAAGTCTCAACTTTATGATCAAGTTCTTACATCAGTCAATAGGAGAATTGCAGTTTGGAAAACAAAATTGTTATCTCAAGCGTCTCAGCTAGCTTTAATCAAATCGGTCTTGTCTGCCTCCAATATATATATGCTATATTGTGTTAAACTTCCTGAATATATTTGTAATAGAATTGATAGCAAATGTTTATATTTCTTCTAGGGAGAATCTGATGCAGGTACAAGGAAAATTCATTTACTCAATAAGTCCCATTTATTTAAGCCAATCTCTGAAGGAGGATTAGGGATTAGACCTACTGAAAAGGTTAACCTCTCTCTTTTAGCTAAACAAGTCTGGAGAATCATCTCAATCAACAGACAAACTTTGATTGGTTCGACCTTCAGGTGAAATATGTGGATTTATCCAAAAAGGAACTTCTCAAGTATCCATATAACTTTTCTTGGATGTGGAAAGATTTCAGATCAGCTACTGAAATTATTCTTGGCAATCTCGAATGGAAAGTTGGAAGTGGTGACACTATTCCTCTCAACCACCCATTGTGGTGGCCTATGCAATCTGGATCACCGGCTTTGTCTCATCATGGCAAAGTTAAAGATCTCATCATGCATACCCCTTTTGCTTGGAAACCTCTTCAATGGAACCAACACCTAATCACTTCTATCTATTCTCAAGAGATTGCCAATAAAATCTTGTCTCTGCCTTTCTCCTTTACTGGCGAGCTTGATTGCCTGATCTTGAAAGGAAGTCCATCTGGATTTTATTCGGTCAGAGAGGGTTATAAGATGATTACTAGTTCCTTATCAAATTCTCAAAATCACTTGGTATGGAAATACCTTTGGGCAATTCCTTTACCAGTCAAGAATTTATTGTTCATTTGGAAATTGATTTCTAGATGCATTCCGTCAGGAGATATTTTGCTTCATCATCATATGGAGGTCAGTATTAAATGTGCATTTGGTTGTGATTTTCTAGAATCCGTGGATCATCTTTTCTTTCAGTGCCCTTTTGTTCGGGCTATCTGGTTTGATTTGTTTGGCATTCATCCAGATTGGGAGAATTTTAATTCTTTCTGTTTATGGCTTAAATGTATGGTCTTAAAGCTACAGGAAGATAATCATCTACTGGTTCTACAAAAAATTGTTCTTCTTTTAAACCATGTATGGATGCTTAGAAACCATCTTTTTCATCATGGTGGAACAATAGATCCAAAGAGACTCTCACAACAAATACTGCAGCCTTTGTCTTTCAATGTGCTTGTAGATTATAATGTGATGCAGGCTCAAAGGTTTTCACCTCAAATTCCTCCTTCGTTACCTCCAGATTTCTTTGCTGATTGGATCATTCTCCTTGTCAAGTTCAAAAAGCGAAGACCATCTTATTGTTTAGCCCAAATATCTTGGCAACATTAGATTATCCAAACATTTCTATGGCAAAAAGATCGAAGATTATCTTCAGGCTTTACCTTGAGATGTCTTAGAGCTTTATTAATATGGATCTCATCAAGTAATTTGACTGGGGAACCTGGCTCACTTCTCATTCGTTCTAACTGTGGTCTCATTTACTTGTTCAAAAGTGCTGAGGAACTTCATGGGGAATTGCTTCATAAGGATATTGGAAAGTTGTTACATTCCTTTACAATGGTTTCTTACTCCATGGATAATAATTTTCATTTATCTAATTTTCAGGATCTTTCGTTTCCATCATTTTGTTGTAATTTATTATCTATTTAGAATTCCTAGTTGTATTATTCTTTTTATTTAATGATAATTGCCTTTTATTAAAAAAAAAAACACTACATTCATTTCACTGTCTCGTATAGCCCTAAAAAGTAGTTTTAATCAATGAAATAAAACCCGGACCGGACCGGCCAGTTCAACCGTGAACCGGCCATGGGTCCGGCCCGTGCGATCTGAAAAACCGGATGGGGGCATTGAAACGGTCAGGGGGCGGGTTAACCCGGTGAACCCGGGGGTTCAACCCGGTTGAACCGGTAAAGACCGGTCAACCCGGGGGGTTCAACCGGTTTGACCCTTTTTTTTAAAAAAAAAAATTTATTTTATTATAATTCACCTAATTACTAACTTTCATTTCACTCAATTTTAGAAATTAGGAAACTATAATACTTTAAATCATATTTTACTTGAATATACTTAATATTTTATTATTGTTACTCTTAATATTTGTATTTTAGTCTGTGGATTGTAGAATAATATTTATTTTCATGTGTAATCAACTAATATTTTCTCTTTTTTCCTTTATAGAAACATTAAAATATTCATATTTGATGAATCATGCATACCTATCTACATTTACATTTTGATATTAGTGATTATTAATGTTAATATCAATAAAATTTTATTATTTTAATATAATCCGGTTTGACCCAGTCCGACCCCGATCCTACCATTAACCCTTGAACCAGTGCCTCATCCGGTTCGATGCCCGGTCCGATTTTTTGAACCTTGGTTTTAATTAAGGTGTCGGCACGACCCCCGTCTCTGAATGATCAATGACGAGTTGCCTTTACACTTCGGTGCATTGTTACAAATTTTAAAAACAAAAGTTAAAAATAGTTTTCATTACAAAATTTATTACTAACAAAGTACCCAACATTTGATTTGAAACTCATATATAATTTGTCTCCAAACATTGTAACTCTTTTTATTTAATTTTTATCCGAACTCTTATCAAGAAAGTTGTTATCAGGTCAAAAAAGTTGTTTGACAGTAATAAATTATGTTCAGTTCCGAGAGAAAAAAAAATCCCCCCAATCCTAAGTATATAACATATTCAATTAATTTGATTAAATTAAAGATATTAGTTATATTAGTTAGTATATTGTGTTTATTTTTAAAATACCTATTAGTTAGTATATTGTGTTTTTTTTTAAATACCTTAATCATTTTCCTTATTCCCCCATCTCTTAGTTAGTATTGTTGGAAGAGCACCAATAAAGATAATTTAGGAAGAAGTTGATAAAAATTAGAATAAGGTCATATATTTAGGATTGGAAGAACTGATTTCCAAATCAAATGATGGTATTTTCAAGACAATTACTCTAATTACATTCAAGAGAAAATATCATTTACAAGAATGTATTATTTACAATACAAATTAAAAAAAATTGTAAAATAAGTATGCTGGGTTAAGGGTCAAAAATATACATGTAATTTTGTCAAAAGTTCATCCAGCACCAAATGTTTTTCTGGGACAAAAAATACACATGAACTTTCAAGTTGAATCAAAAGTAACATTTACAGTTATATTCCAAAAGAAAGCGTTTGGTGCTGCACGAACCTTTTTACAAAATCATATATGTATTTTTTACCCTAATTTAACTGTAAATTATGTGTGTTTTTTGTAAAAAAAAATATTTAGTGTTTGATGAACTTTTAACAAAATCACGTATGTATTTTTCGACCTTTAACCCTTCTTTCTTTCTTTCTTTTTTCTTTTCTTTTTTTTTAGTATGCTGATAGTAAACATTTTACATTTTACAATTTACAATTAATAAAGGGAAAATTTCATTTTACCCCCATAATAAGGAATTAATTTCATATTCCCCCCAAAACATTCTGAAATTTCATTGCACCCCCAAGGGACTAAAGTGAAATTAAATGTTTCAGTTAAAAGACCAAAATGTCCTTATTGAAAGAAGTACAAACGTTTTGGAAATTTCTCATATGTGTCTTGAAAATTCTCCATATGTGTCTTGGAAATTTTTCATATGTGTCTTGGAAATATAGTTGTGAAATTTTGGATGTTTTAGTTTTGGATTCCATGATTTTTGAGACTTAAAAATACTCACATTGATGTTGAAAATAAGCACAAATGTTTTGAAAAGTTCCCTCATATACGTCTTGGAAATTTCCCATAAATATCTTGGAAATTCTTCATATGTGTCTTGGAAATTCTTCATATGTGTCTTGGAAATCCAGTACAAAATTCAATAAGGACATTTTGGTCTTTTAGCTAAAACATTTAATTTCACTTTAGTCCCTTGGGGGTGCAGTGAAATTTCAGAATGTTTAGGGGGAAATATGAGATTAATTCCTTCTTATTAGGGGCGTAAACTGAAATTTTCCCATTAATTAAACAAGGCTTGCTAACCAGGAAAACACAGACCAACAAAGACTTTTCGTAAGTGTCCCCCTACTCTTCGCATTATATTCCAAGAGTCTCTTCTCTGTTATCCATACCATATGCTTTCTGGGTAAGTAATCTCACACTTCGATCTTCGTTTTCCTTTTTCTTAGATGTGTAATCTTATTTTCCTCTTCTTCTTCTTCTACTATTTTTTTCCGATTCTGTGTATGCCCTTTGTGTTGCCTTGCTTTGACTTGTACTCTACAAGATTAGGTAAGTTTGAGCTTAGAAACTCCGGTTTAAGGTTTTGAATGATTTCTACTGTAAAACAATGATCATAAGTTGTATAAGGAGATATCATGAGTTTTCTTGTTTGGTTTTTCTATCGCTTACCCTTTTTATAAGGCTCGATCGTTGTAAATTGGGCTTGATCTTTTCTGAAATTTTTTGGTTTTGGGTCATTCGTGATTTCTGAAATTGCTGATGTAGTTGTAGAAGGTGGGTGTATGTTGTGTAAGTGTTGAATAACTACTTTAAAACGGTATATTGTGTTCGATCCTGCACTGGGTAGACTTGAATTCTTGTGAATCCCCTTGGATTTGGATATGTTGACCTTTCCTGATATTTGAGCTGGTTTGTTCTTGGTTTCTGAAATTTTGGGTTCACATGCCATCACATACTCATGTTGAATATCTATTTGTAATGTTAGATTGATTTTTCTTGTCTTTGTTATTGCAGGCAACCGTAATTTATATAATGGGTGGAAGTTCTATAGATGATGATTGGGAGCTTACTGTGTCAACTAATGAGGCCAGAACCATGGTCTTGGTTGGCCGTACTGGCAATGGAAAAAGTGCAACAGGAAATAGTATTCTTGGAAGGAAGGCCTTCAAGTCAAGGGCAAGTTCGTCAGGTGTAACAAGCACTTGTGAATTGCAGAGCACTACACTAAGAGATGGCCAAACTGTGAATGTTATTGACACCCCGGGTAAAATATCATCATTCTCTGTGGCCTTTGGATTGATGAGTCTGTTTAATTAATCATTTCTTTGACTAGAACTTCTAATTTTTTTTTTTGTGCCTAAGCTTTGTTAAGAGAAGTTTTGCAGGATTATTTGATTTTGCTGTGGGATCTGATTTTGTTGGGAAGGAAATTGTAAAATGCATTGATCTAGCCAAAGAAGGGATTCATGCTATCCTTGTAGTGTTCTCTGTTAGAACTCGTTTTTCTCAAGAAGAACAAGCTGCTCTTCGTAACTTGCAGACATTGTTTGGAAACAAAATTGTTGACTACATGATTGTGGTCTTCACTGGAGGGGATGAACTGGAAGATAATGATGAAACTTTGGAAGATTATTTAGGTCGTGAGTGCCCAGAGCCTTTAAAGGTTTGTTTGAGTATGACCTTTATTGTAACTGTTATTTTTATGGGACCCTAAACCTTTTAAGCTTTGTTTAAACATTTATATTTCTATGAATTGCTATTGAGATGCTTTGACTGTGGCTTTCCTTTTAGTTAGTTAATTTTACTGTCGAGGATAGGATGCTTATTTTCTCTTTCTTCTACGTGTTTGGTCATAAGTTTTGTTCCTATGATATAAATCAAGGTAGGATGGTAGCAGTGTTTAATGTGATTAGGTTATGATTTATGTATTGGAGGTACTCCCGGGTTTATTACAGCAATGTTGTTTAAGATTATTGCACGGTTTTCCTATTAAATTCCACTTGTTTTCCATTATTTCCTCGAGTGGATTGGTATGAAGAACACAAGGTAGCATCATTTTGATATCTTTTGCATCGCATGTACCCCTTGAAAGGGGTGGATTCTATTCCCATTCTATTTTAATTGTTAAGTCATATTAGTGCCATGACCATGATTGTGTTGGTTCCTGCCTTTTATATTGAAACTAATCGAAGAAAAAGAGTTTTAGATAGTAAAAGGATTGACTCATGAGTCATGAGGGCTAATCTACAGGAATAAACTGTGCTGCATACAGTATCCTCTTAGTTAAGATGGTCTGGTATGGACTTGGAAGGCCTAAACTATGAAACAAGCAAGCATGCTGAACGAAATTATAATGTGAAGAAACTAATCCCTTTAAGAAGGTTTTGATTGGTTTTCTAAGTACTAACTGTGAAATGTCAACCTTCTTAGTTCTATTAAATCACTTTCTTGGTCATCATATAACTGATATCACTATAATAAAATGAAGATAACTGAGAGAATGAGAGGAAGCAACTGGACAAAAATGTGTGGCTGGATCTTGAAGACCAATACATGATACATATAACATTTGAAAAATGGGGGGAAAAAAAGAACTAGGAAGAAAACAACAGTACGATCAGAGGCGAGAAAAATCTGATAAAATAGACTATCATGGCATGGATGCTTTAGGTGCATGACTTTCCCTTCAAGCTGGAATAGAAATATTCCACATTCCCAATTTAAAACTTATTACTTCAAATTTGACCTATGGAACAGTTTTTGTTCTCTGAACACCTACTATGGGATGTTAACCTTTTAGTTCATGTGAAATCTCTTGGCCTTTGTCTTGCTGGTTTCAATAATTTAACAACATGTAGTCTTGTTTGAATATCTTGAAATGTAGGCATATTGTTTCTGTCAAATCTTTTTCATTAGTAACTTCGTTAACGTTGAAATCTTTTTTTAAATTACTGTAGGAAATTCTTGTTTTGTGCAAAAATCGGTATGTTCTTTTTGATAACAAGACTAGGGATGAAAGAAAGCGGTTTGAACAAGTTCAGCAACTTCTTTCTCTTGTAAACATGGTCATTGCACAGAATGGTGGACAACCTTATATGGATGAGTTATTCACTGAACTGAAGGTGAATGTTTCTGCAAGTTTTTTGCAGTTTTCTTTGCTTGATCTTTGAGTGTAGTATATTAGTGAATTTACAATTTGTCTGCAGAAAGGAGCAATAAAGCTGCATAACCAACAAATAGAGGTTGATGCCTTGAAAGGATATTCAAAGAGTGAGATAAAGGAGATGAAGGAACATATGCATCGGACTTATGATGATCAGCTGAAACGAATTACTGAGATGGTATTTTCTGATTTCTTGGTCCTCCCACATGTTTTTCCTTGTCATTTACTGTTTTGCATTTATAGTATTCTGTATTTTAAGAATTACAACAATCTGCAAAGACCCTTTGTTGTCCCTGAAATGGTTATCATATGTATGCAAATTCTGTAAACACTAGCTTGTGACATAAGAACTCTTACCATATTCTTGTGAAAGATAAATTCAAACACTAGCTTGTGATATAGGCTGTTTGAATTCTTATAATTATATGATGATTCAGAATATATTTTGTGTGGTTGTGAATTAGAATTCAAGTAGGTGTAAGCACAATTTGGTTACTTCCTGTACTCTGATGGTATTCTTATGAACTCATCAACATTCCTTATAAAAGTATACTTTGTTATTATTGGGTGAACAACATAATGTCTCTTGCATAATGTAATTATAAGTTATAGTACAGAAACTTCAAAATTAAACACTTCCCTCATAAAAATTTGGCCATAAAACAAACTTTAAACGGACACAAAACGAGGAAATAAGACTTAACATCTATGAACCTGGGGATGTTTCATCATGCCTTATCCTTACCCTTATTTTTTCCAAATCTGTTTTGCCTAAGGTGTGTCATATGAGATTCATTTGACTTATAAATGTTGGTTTAATTTATGTAGCAGTTTTGAACCTACTCGATAGTTTAGAGAGTTAAGTGTGGTAAAAGTTTGTGTAATCAAGATATAATTAGACTGTAGTTTAAGAGGTTATATATGGTTTTCATATTATTTTGTACTTGAATCAAAGTTTTGCTGAGGCAACTCTCTATCTCCCTTGCCCTTCGTCTGGAGGGATTTTATTTTGAAAACATGACATGCATCTGATTGTTTGACCGAAATCTTGGTTTTTTGGAGTTGGAGACTTCCATGGTTTAAGATAAAATCTGTTTTTATATTTTTTTTAATTCAAGCCTATCTAAAGGACTGATATTGCTGATGGAGAGTGAAAAAGAAGAATTATGATTTAGGATTTGATGAGGAATATGAGTAGATGCATTTTGACCAAAGGATAAGTTATTTTCTCATCTTCTAGTTGTAATGGGATGCCAAATATTTGTAGTTGAGCATCATGAGGAATTTGGTTTTTTTAACTTATAAATGGACAACAAGATGCTTCATCCTGTTAAATAAGATCGTCTATATGGATTGCAAGACTCCATCATCAACAATGAACTTGCTAGATGTATCAATAACTAATAGATCTCTTTCAATAACTTCTTTGCATGCCCTTCGTGGTGTTTCTTATATCTCGTCCAAAAAAAATAATAAAGGGATTTTTATAACAAGTAGAGATAATCTGAGAAATTGTATTGTTTTCTGTTATTTATGTTCTTTTTCTACATGGTAGTCGTGAATTCCCCAAGCTTGAAAAATATTCTAGCATGTTTAACCTCTGATTAAGAGAGGAAGAGGGAGACCCAGGCGTACACTAGGGGAAGTTGTAGAGCGAGATCTTTTAGTGAATAATATATCTAAGGATTTGGTTAATGATAGAGCACAATGGCGTCATGCGATCCATGTAGCTAACCCCACCTAGTGGGATAAGGCTTAGTTGTTGTTGTTATTGTGTTTAACCTCTGAAGTAGTCAAGTGTGCAAATGCTATGTTTTAGGTTGATTCCCTAATCTATGGGTTAGATTTGGATTTAAGTAACGTACTGTTTTAAATTTTATACAAGGTGGAGACAAAGTTGAGGGAAGCAACTACCAGACTTGAACAACAATTGGCAGAAGAGCAAGCTGCAAGGCTTAAGGCAGAGGAAAATGCATTTTTAGCTCAAAAGAGATCAGATGATGAAATTCGTAAACTCCGAGAAAATCTGGAGATGGCACGTGAAGAACTCCGTAAACGAGGCGAAAATCGTTGCACCATTCTCTGATGGCTCTTCCTGGTTACCTTGGAAAAGTTATTGTTTATATATATCCATGAGTATAACTCTCTCATGTAAATGTCTTGTTATCTGCATAGGGTTATATTTCAATTGAAGAAACTGATTGTATTCACTTGAAACGACGTGTTGTCATGTTATTTTTCTTTTCTTCATAGCCCTTTGGGCCACCGGATATCTAACGTTTTTTTGGATCGCCCACCATGTGGTCTAGCTAGTCTACCACTAGATCAAAAGCAGCTGGGTTATGTGTTGTCATATTAATATTACGTCGTTTTGTTTTATACTAGAGTTTTATTTTGGCATTCTAACATTGTTATGATGTTGCATGGATTTTTTTTTTTTTCATTTATGCATGTCATCCTTTTGCAGCGTTATGCAATCTTTTCTGTATGGTTTCAATTTTTTCGGTTGTTCCCAAAAAGGACATATGGAATTGATTAAAAATTGTGAGTATTGGAGGATTGGATTTGTCACTGACCTTTTATTTAATTTTTAATTTTTAATTAATGCTATCTTGGCACTCAATGAGCAAATTAAAGGCAACAGTGACTCTAAAAAAATACTACACCATATCCGTTATCATTAGAATGAAATCAATTCTCAGCTCTTTCTCCAACCTCATCATATTCGCAAAATGATCCACAGCCACAACTTTAAAATAATACGAATTCGAAGGTCATGAGTCATGACCATCATTCTAATATTCAAATCAATACAAAAATTAATAAATAATCAGACCATTAATAATCCAAACACAAACAAATTGACAAATAGTGCTGCCCTTTGAAGGTTCTCTAGCGGCACAAGTAGTAATAAAAATTTACTATTTTTCTAGTTGCAATAGGTATTTCCACAATTAAGTAGAGCTGGATGAAACCTACCTATGTAGACAAGAAAAAAGGGCTTGCTTGGCCTGCTACAAAGCCCATAGGGACATGCCTAAATGCATCATGAGTTAAAAGCTCTACCCTTAAATTGTGGTATGCATGTAACCTGTCTCATATCATCAACATCAACATGCTTGTTTTGTCTCTATGGGTCAAAGATGAGCTAGTCCCATTTGACTCAGTCTGCGTGCCGGGATAGCGATTAGCGAGTTGCCAGTAGTTAGTCCCTAATAATGGGTTCAACTCCTTAAATAATAACTACCCCTTCTAATATCCCTTATAGCATGTTTGGATCCCGTCCTTGTATATGTAAAATCAGTACCAATTCTTTTTTCTTTTTTTTTCATTCCCATCAACGAAAAACATTTCTAGATAGTAGAATAAATGGGGCTTGAATGAATGAGTGGTGTTCATTGACTGCTTTCCTGCTTTCCTCTAATTATCCATAGTTTCTATTAGCTTTTAATGTTTTCACAGTACATATATCGATGATATGACTAATATCGATAATTAATAATTAAAATTAAGAATTAAATAGTTTTTTTCATACTTATAATTAAATTTTTTAATATTAATTATTTTTAGATTTCCAAAAAATAATAATAGTAATAATTATTTATAAATACCATTGAATTGTACTCTCTTGGCTCATAAATATAAGAGCTAGATAGATAACTACTTACATAAAATATCTCCTTTTTTATTATACATATCAAGACCGCATTTATTAATATATGCAATCGAATGAAGTAATTTTGGAGGAAAAAATAAAAACTGTGGTAAACAAAAATATACTAAGATCTTATGTTTTAGAATCAAATTGTAAAATAATAAATAAGTGGAGCCGGAAAATTAGGCCGACCCGCTAGGTGTGCCTGTTTATGCTCAAAAAAATTGTAAGGTTGGGTTTGAATATTTAGCTATAAAATTGAAATCAGGCCTAAATGAGTTGGTCTTGTAGGGCCAGCGCCTAAAGTGCCTACCCCAATAAAGCCGAGGGTCAGCCAATTTAAGCCCTTTTATTTTATTTTTATTTTTTTATTTAAAATTGTTCATATAATGCTATTATTGTCGATTTTTTACATTAAGTTTAATGATATTGCAAATCTTAAATTACTTTTATCTTTTTCTAGGATACAATTTTATAAAATGATTTCATTCATTTGGTTCTAAACAATAATTTATTCATTTAAACTTTAGATAATGATTTGGTTGCTATATGTTTTAATATTTGTAAACTTTGTGTATATTTGATAAAATAATATTATTATGGGTATTATTTAATTTGGACTTCTTTATGATTTATGACATTCCAAATTGGGCCTCTTATATCACAGGCCCATATCCTCTTTCGTGTGCGTTCAACTTGCTTAGCTTCTCGAATTTTATGTTGACAAATTTCCCAGCTTCCACTCTGAATTTCTAGAGAGAGCGAAACCAAAAAAGTCACTATATAACCAAAAAAGAATGTCTCCTTCTTCTTCTTTTTCTTCTGCTTCTTAATTCAACAATTCTCCAAAATTCACAAAAATTTCTCCTATACATGATCCAGAATCTGCTCATTTATTTGAATTTCAGATGAAGTCTCCTCCGGAAAGGACTAAAGTGGTAATTAGGCATTTGCCTCCGTCTCTCACTCAGTCCGATCTCCTCCAACAAATCGATGATCACTTTGCTGGTCGCTTTAATTGGTTCTTCTTTCGTCCTGGAAAGAACAGGTTATAATTTTTGCTATATAGCTCTTTTGTTTTCATATTGGATTTTTTTTTTCTTGTGTTGTTTTTTTCGTTTTTCATGCCTTCTCTGCCTCCCCAAAGACATCTGAATCCATTAACCTTGCAAAGAAAATTTCTGGTCGGTGTTTTTTTCCCTTGAAAAATACCCTTTAACGGATTTTGTTGTGTGAGGTCAATTTTGGGTTGTGGAGCCCATCATGACCTCTTGTCTATTGGTAATTTCATCATCATGAGGAAAACAGTAGATGTTGAATATATTCATGTCAGGTTTCTGTAATGTATGGGTAAAGGCAGACAAATGCGATAAACATCCTAGAGGCAGTAAACCCCTTGAGGAGCTAAGTGAAGTGCGGCGGTTAAATTTAGGGGTGGAGGCAATGAAAATAACTTAAGAATGTGGAGTGGCTTATTTTTGTATTTTCCTCATAATATTAATTGTTCGAGAATGACATTAGTATGATTTAGTGGATGTTACAGACTCCCCAGATGAGTTTTGATTTAAAGCTAAAATTTTAAGGCCCTTAAACACAACTTTTTTTTGTGTTTTAATTAATGTTTTATTTCTAAGTTGATAGACTGTTGTTAGAATTCTTAGGGTCTCTCTTTTGGAGTCTGTCAATCTGTTTTGAAGTTTCTGTTTGTTGTAGTAGAAGGAAGTGAAGGGAGTAGAGAAGAAAGAATAGGGCGGGAAGAGAGCTAGAAAACAGAGATAGAGGGAACTGGAGAGGTCTGAATAGTGCTTCTGTATAGATTCGATAGCATACAGATAAGAGCTTATGCCCTATTATTTACAAAATAGGCCGGACATAATTTGTGAATGCCTAATTAACCTTTAACTCACTAACAAACTCTTATATCGTATTAATATCTACAGTACAAATTCATTAGAAATAAATCACCTTATCAGTTGATATTTCAAGCGGTATTAACTAATTTGAAAATCTTGGTGCCAAATTCCTTTTTGAGACTATCAATTGACTAGAATCCATTACTTGAATGAAATTAGATCTTGTGGAATCATACTTGAGTTTCTGACGATTCATTATGTACCTTGCTAAAAAAAACCGATCTTTGTTAAAAAAAAGAAAAGAAAACTGATCTTTGTTTAACAACCACACTTTGTCTAACCAATTCCAATTTCTCTCAAGATGTTCCTCAAAAAATCTGTTTCGTGCTGATTCTCCCCCTAATCATGGATTGTATGCATGACAAAATATGCAAGATCTGGAGCCTGATTTTTATAAAGAACAGGGTGTCCTAGGACTAGAAGTAATAAGAATGCAAACTGTTAAAAAGAGTATGCGAGCCATATAAGAGTCTACAGCAAACAACAAATGCACAATGTGTGGCGGAGTTGTTCCTTTCACCTTGAGCGAGATTAGCATATTCAGATGAAAGAAGACAGATAGGTTGAGATGAGTTATCACCTATTGGATATTGGGAGTAAGATAATAAAGCTAAGGTGGTAGGCGGAGATCATAATTTTAATTTTGATTTTTGAATTTTAACTTTTAAGAGAGGAGATAAAATTTACCAGAACATGGAGGAGAGTAGGTGGATTGATGGATTTTGAATTATGTTATTGTATTTGTGAAAATTGTAGGAGGAAGTATCTATCTGTTATGTGTGTGGGAAATATATGGCAAGTCACACTATTTGCAAATAATTAATAGTGCGGCTTGGGGCCCACCAGGCACCTGTCTAGTTAATTTTAATTTTTTATGTGACTACACACATCTTTTATTCTTTTTTGGCCTCACATGAATCTTCTGTTGAGAATTGGAAAGATGAGTGGGAATCGGAGATAAGGAAGGAGATAATTAAGAACAGTAATGGAGGATTTGATATATTATTTCATGGTAATTATAATAAATAAATATGATATACACATGTTGGATTTTCTGCCATACTATTACCTTTTTAAATTTGAAGAACAGTTGAGCAATTGATAACTCAACTTCTTATTTTATTCGAATGATCAAAGGGTATATATATACAGGACACCAAGGCTCTATCTGCCTTGAGCTGTCCGCGATATCTTGGTTAGATCTAAACTAGTTCTAGCTAAGAATATTTTATCTAATCTACCAATTGGATACGCAGATATTGATACAATAGGATAATAAAAGAAACACTAAAATGAACTTAAGTAATAAATTGCTCTTAAGTAATAAATTGCTTAAACTAAGAGTGTTTAGATTGTCTTTGGCCTTAAAGCCCTTTGCTGTCTGCCATCCTCCAACATAATTGTTTATTATTTTTGTTGTATTTTAAAATATTGTCTCCTATTCATTTACTTGCATATCATAAACCAAATGGCCGTATCAACTAAACCTACCTTTGTGCCCTGAAATAAATAGACAGGCGTTTAATATTCTTGTGATAATCATTCTGTGGGTTGTGGCAAATCACGATTTAGCGACAGTGCAACACTGATTTTAAGGTTCCCTTTCAGATTATTATTTTCTAAAATTAAGATATGCTAAATTAGCTTGTATTATCTTGTCATTACATGGACTCAGAATCTCAGGTCTCTGTTGTCCCTTTACTATCTTTTTATTACTCTAATTAAACATGGGGAATAGCTTTGAATATAAGGTCTCATTCTCATCTAGTATGACCAAACAGAGGTAAAGCTAACATATTAACACATGTCTGTCTAGTATGGCTAAGCAGTAAGCAGAGATACAACTAACGTTTTATTTGTAAACAAAAGGGCAAATGGGAGTTAGTTTGGAATTATTATGAGTCTTGTGTGTTACATAATGTTTGAGGAAGGAGACGTGCCATTCTTGGCTCATGAATAGTGCAATTTGATAGAGTTTTTAGATTATATAATGTAAATAATTCCATTTTCAATCACTGGCGTCAACAATTGAAATACAAAGGTGTGCAGAAGGTGTTCTGGAGTTTTGCAAGGGTTTCTTTTTTTATTTTTATTTTTTATCAGAAGCCCTGTTACATTTTTTTAAGAGGATTGGAAAATTTGAGCAAAATGTAGCCATTTAGTGGAGTGATTGTGGGATGAACAACCCAAGGAAAGAGAAGAAAAGTTCTATCATTATCAAATTTAAATTTTCTGTTTCATTTTTTCATTTCAAGCCTACATATTAGATAAAAGAGTCAGACTAACAACTGATTCTAAAGTTTTACATAAGTTTGATTGTTATAATCTAAGGTAAGTTAAGAAGAAAGGGGCATGAAGGGGGAAGATCTATCAAGTTGTTAAGGCATTTAGAGAACTAACTAACGAACTTTCTCTTGTGTAGTTTTCATGCTACAGATATTTGAACTGTGACATATGCAATTGTATTGACTTCTGTATCAATTATTTGTTGAGATATTTTAGGATATAATGATTTTATGAATTGAAGAGACATTTATTAGCAGGCCTTTTGTAACCATCCACTTTTGACCAAACCAGAACATGAGTAAGAATAAAAGTGGGCCACTTTCCCCTTGTAGAATTGAAATGAAAGGCTTGGATATCTGCCTTCATTGCTTCTGAACCTTTTATCTGTAGAAAGTACACATATATAGGATGTTCTGTATCTACTACCTTATATTTTTCTTCTTATATAATGCAATTGAGGCCGTAAGAGATTTTTTAACTTATGGAGCTTAGGTTTGATTAACATTTTTGCAGTTACAAGCATCAGAAGTATTCTCGTGCATATATAAACTTCAATCGTGCTGAAGATGTTTTTGAGTTTGCCGGATTCTTTGATGGACATGTCTTTGTTAATGAGAAAGGTAATTTATTTGAGCACAAAACCGCCATATGCTTATTTAGTTTTGGACTGGATTGCATTGTCTCATTATGCATATAGAATATAGCCGGTCCATTTAAACTTAACACAAACCTGTTGTTAAGGCGTTCTTAATTTTAATTGACCACTACTAGCCATATTTGACCTAGTTCAAACTTCAAAATACTTCAGCTGTTATTCTGCTGTTTTGCTTGCTTATCATTGTTACTTACTGTTGAATGTTTTCGTGCGTGCATGTCTGATACATTTACAGGCACCCAACATAAGGCCATTGTTGAATATTCACCTTCTCAGCGTGTTCCAAAATCAAGCACTAGAAAGGATGGTCGTGAAGGGACTATATACAAAGGTGCTGATCGGGCTATAATTTTAAGTTTTTAAATGTGGGAACTCTAATGTTAGCCAGACATAGAATGCATATTCTTTAATAATGGTAATGACACTTTCTTTGAAACAATAACAGATCCAGACTATCTGGAGTTTCTGAAACTTATTGCTAAACCTCCAGAGCATCTTCCTAGTGCAGAAATACAGTTGGAAAGAAAAGAAGCTGAGCAAGCTGGTTAGTTATCAATTTTTTGCAGCATCCACCAATAAATATGCTGACATATATTTACCTCAGCTTTTTACCTTTCTTAAGATCCTTGTTAAAAGGTTTGTGGTAAAGGTAGTTAGAAAAGAGTAGAAGTTTCCTTAAGGAAGCATCTCATGAAGATAGATTGTAGTGGCATTGTGTCTAATACCTGTCTCTTCCTTTCTAGGAGTTGCCAAGGAAGCACCAATTGTCACTCCATTAATGGAATATATTCGTCAAAAGCGTGCAGTTGAGAGTGGCGCCCAGGTAATGATTTCTTACTTTGTTTTTCCCCTGCATATGATTGTGGGGTTCACAGGGTATAATGCTTATGATTATTGGGAAAAACAGATTATGTCATGTTGGTTTTCTTTTGTTAGAGTTTTTATGAATGTGTTTTATTTAATTGCTTTTTATGGCTCTAAATTGAGCTACACAAATGCTGAGTCATTAGATGCAGAGCAGTGAAATCAAATGAAGGTGTTACACATTTGTGTCGTTAAAATCAAACGTGGCCCTAGTGAATTTCCCTTTTGCAAAAGTTGGGCCAAAGGGTCTTCTCTTGAGGGGATGCCCTGTGTGTGTGGTCCTACTTTTCCACGAAAGTTTTAATTTATCTGTACCAATGTTTTTTCATGAATTGTGACATTGTATTAGTGTGGTTTTTGGGATTGAAGAAAACAAGGCTGTGGAGAAACAGAAGATATATAAATGAAAACCAAGTGACTAAAGAAAATGGAATGTCTTTCATGCCATGAGGCTTGAAATCCCTGTTATAGCTGCACATCATTGAGCAACCCCTAACAGAACTATGGCTGCACTTATAAATTTTGATTTTTCTTTGTTTATAATTTAGTATGCGGCATCACTATTCTAGACTGTAGCTGGAGTCTCTACCTATTATTTGGCCCAAATTATCCATAATAAACAAGATTTTTTGTAATTTGAATATAACATTTATTTTTATGTTGCTTTTACTGACTAATGATAGGCTTTACCGGTTGTGACAAAGATTAGCCGAAGAGCCCGGGTTTCTTCATCCAGCAAGCCTGGCTCAGAGAATATTAGACGAGGGTCTGAGAAGAAAAAGGTATGACTTTTTGATGTAATGCATGCATAGTATTATTGGCTTCATTGAAATATCGTAAATTTCTTACACTAATGATATCACGGATTATGCCTCCATGTCATTGCACTGTTTATTGATTGTTTTTGGAGAGATTCATTTATATTTAACAGTTTTTTCCCAAAAAAAATCTGATGGAATTCCCTAGAAGACTAGCATTATTTAAGTAGATGGACAAGTTTTAACTGCTGCTCTAATGGGAATCAGAGTGAGGAAGGTAACTAGCAAAATTACAGTAGCAGAAAATGAAAATAACAAATAAAGAGTAGTGACCACCTTAGGGCCCGTTTGGTTCATAGAAAATATTTGGACGGAATGGAAAGGAAAGGAAATGGATGGAAAGGAATGGAAATGAAATGAAGGTCGACTCGTTTGGTACGCACAGGAAAGGAAAGGAATGGAATTGAAAATTTTATGTTTGGTTGGTTGAAAATGGGGGTAAGGAAAGTCAGAATTATGTGTAAATGACCATTTTGCCCTTAATGAGTATTTATTAATTAAAATCACTAATATTGAATTTTAAAATATTTTAAAATTATATTACCATAAAAATAAATGAATTAATTATTTTCAATAATTATAATTTCAATAAATATTAAATTTTAATAAAAAAATTTAATTTTCATAAATAAATAAAATATTTTGGTAAATACAAGAATCACTTAGATTTTAATTTAAATACCACCAAAATAACTCTAGTGTAGATATAGAAGATACTTTTTTTTATTGCAGATATAGAAGACACTTACCACCATATCTAACAAATTAATCAATAATTAAATGAATCAAATAATAAATTAATTAGTAAAAAATGCCTAAATTATAGTTAGATGGTGAGAATTTTGTGGCTTCAAAGTGGATGTATCCCAAAAATTTCTCACTCATATCCTCTTATAAAGCTTAACGACTTCATATTCACATTTATTTGTACAACAAAACAACTGATGACTTCATTTTTAAACAAAACATGTTAAGAATTAATCAGCAAAAGTTGCAGCTACCAAATTCGATTTTAACCCCTCACTTTCGATTTTAAACCTTCACTTTCGATTTTAACTCCTTACTTTCGATTTTAAACACCTACTTTCGATTTTAAACACTCACTTTCGATTTTAACGCCTTACTTTCGAATTTAAACCCCTCACTTTCGATTTTAAACATTCACTTTCGATTTTAACTCCTTACTTTCGATTTTAAATCCCTCACTTTCGATTTTAACTCCTTACTTTCGATTTTAAACACCCACTTTCGATTTTAAACCCTCACTTTCGATTTTAACGCCTTACTTTCGAATTTAAACCCCTCACTTTCGATTTTAACCCCTCACATCCGAATTCGCCTACACAAAATTCTGCAGAATCTCAGCTATAATCTCCATAACCCAGATTGACAATGAAATAAATCACAAGAAAAACTGAATTACAGGGGAAGAATGCAACTGAATGAATTCATACATGATGAATTCAATTTATTGATTTCCCATTTCATTGTAAAAAAAACATGTATAAATAATCCATTACTTGAAGCAGCTGTATCTGCACTTTGCACATATTTCTTTAAAATTCAAACATTGTAATGGCATCATCATTGAAATCGGTCTCATGGAGCAACAATTCATTTGTTTTAAAATTTGAGGTAGCTCTTCAAGTGGAAGCAAAATATAGAAAAGGGATAAAAGGACAGACTTTGTGCTATTATAAAAAAATATGCAGAGCCTGGTCAGCAAATACATTACATCCAGCATTTCTTTGAACACGTTATTAAAATCCTCACTAGCATCCATCTATGAAAAGCGAGAAAATCAAGATAAGCTCTTCAATATTTCTGAGTAACCGATATGCAGGCAGACAAAGAAAAAGAAGAATGAAGCAGTAATTTGTGGAAAGAAAATCATGCTTAAATTGGCACATGTTGCAGAAGCGAGGCTTCATAGAGAAGCCAAATTTAGTCATGAAAAGATTTGCAACAATCTACCCTAATAAATCTAACAGGCATCAAAAGTCTCGAAATTAATTATATTTAAAAAAGGAATTAATGCGAATCTGAATGAAGATAAATGGAAGCAAAACAAACATCAAGGGGTTTAAATGGAATCGACATAGTCACGATATAAACCAAGAAAGGATAAGAAGGATGAAGAAGACCCATAGTCATCTTCTCATCCTCTGACTCCAGGACGAAGACGTGCACAAGGATGAAGAAGACCCATGAGGGTATTTTGGTCTTCTGGGCATTCCGTCGAACGTAGGAAAATGGCTTCCCACCATTTTTGGTGGGAACCGATTTTCCAGTCTTTAATGGAAAATCGCCGCGCCACCGGAAATGAATTTGGCAGCAATCTGCCAAGCAAACGTGGGAGGGTGAAGGAAATTGCTCATTTTCCGTTTCCATGGTGCGATTTTCCCGCAACCAAACGGACCCTTAGGTTTTCGAGAGGGCAACATGTTGGATATATTTAGTCTTTGGCTATTGTCTAGATTGTTTAATTTATTTCTGAAGGTAATCACACTATATCTGCTTGCAAAGAATGGTGGATTATGTCATTGACTCAGTTTTTAAGTGGCAGTATGTTCAGAAGGACAATGCCAAAAGCAGTAACAGGAAAAGCAAATCAAGCTCCGCTATAGCTCACCGGCGAGAAGATCGACCATCTGCATCCAGTTCAAAAGGAATATCTGAAATTGAAGCTGGTAAGATATATGCATGTATATATTTAATTTAGATATTTTATTTATATTCTGTTTCTCATTACATATGTTGTCGTGGCTTGTTTTGGAGATGTATTATTCCCCTCTTCCATGTTTGTCTTGTTCCTTAATAAAATTTCTTTCCAATATAAAAGTGAAAACAAAGCTGTTAATTCTACCTTTTCTGTGCAGTTCTCGTATACTGAAATATCTTTCAGCTTATAAATGCATGTTTTTATTTTTTGATAGATGAATGCATTCCTTTGTCATCCAATTATTTCACGTGATCAAACACAAGTTTTTGATCTATGATTTTACAGGACAGGAACTTTTCCCCTTGCATTTTATCCATGTTGTTATATGCATTCAGTTACTTCTAAGTTTATTATAACTTCTAACATTTGATAAATGTTCAAAATTGATTTGGAACAAAAGACCTTTTTATATAGATGCAACCAATGGCTTTTCTTATCTCTTCCTTCTCTAAAGGTATCTCTGGCCAAGCTTTCTTAGGTATCAGAATGGGGCCAATCCAAACCTTCAAGGTAAAGTAAGTCTTGTTTATAGGAAGAGACCCACAAAATCTGAGTTATCTTGTCAGAAATTATCCTCATTGTTTTAACATGAGTCCATTATCAATGCCAATTCTAATATTAGTTTTGTCCTTCATGTAATAGTTGTCCCTTTTGTGGAATAAATACGTATTTAGATCCCTATTCTTGGATCATTTATTCCCAGATTAATGCCTCCAACTTATCTTATTTAAAGCTCTTGAAATTTATTCTGCAAAAGGGTTTTCCTCTCCTCTTCAATGGAGATTATTGGAGACCTGGGGCATACAACAAAAGCTAATTGTGGACATGGACATTGTAATTTGCAATTTTCTGAAGCTCGAGTCAAAATAATCAATGGCAATGAAATCCCCCCCCCCCCCCCCTTGCAGAAGAAAAAAACCCCAGCACCAACAAAAAGAATTGAAATGGTTGGTGTCATGGTATTAGATTCAATAACCAATTTTGATCTGTGTTGAGCTCCCATGCTTGGGTGACATTAGGTTTCAACAGAATGGTTGGTGGGCTTCCCCATCTATATTTAGCCTAGAGTGCTTTTGTGGAAGAGGTTGTAATATGCTTCCTTCCTTCCCCCCGCTTTTTTGTCAGTTATTTTCTTGCTTCAAATGGATGGATTTTGTGTGTTGGAATTTCTAAGTTGCAGAATGTAACTCTGCTTGATCCAACAAGATTTGGCCCAACATGATGAACTATTAGGTTAATCTGTGTTGAGCTTTGGGTCAAGTGCAAAGCCTGTCTTTGCACACCCATACTTGATCTCTATGTCAAAATTCTCCACCATTCAAAATCTCCATATGTAGCTCTCTCCATAACCGTCAACCATCAGGCTCAGATGCTAAAGGGTGGTTACTTAAGTTGGATGTGAAGCCTTCCCCCCCCCCCCCCCCCCCAAAAAAAAAAAAAAATCTAGCTGTTGAGGTGGGATCTAGACATCCAATATCACCTAGTCCTCATCAGATAAACAAAAGCACATTGGTGATTGACTGACTTATTCAACATTGGACATTTCAGCCATTAAATGTTAAGGACTTTTTACCTGTTGTTCTAAACTATCGTTATCTTCTCTTCTTTTTCCCCCTTTTGTTATGCTTGTGTTGTTTGGCATATGATCTCTTTTCCATTAACTTCAGTACTCATATATCTTCTTTAAAAAAGTTGCATGTTTGATGAATATGCAGTGCATGGAGTTGAAGGTCCTATTTCAGCTATCCCTCTGCCTGCTGGCTCTGGAAAGAAAAAAATCCTTCTGGTTAAAGGGAAAGAACGAGAAATTCTCAATGTAGGTTATTTTTATTTGAGTATTTTTCTTCAATGATGATTACCGTCTTTTTATATGATTTTTTCTTCTAATAAAATTTAATCTTTTATTGAGAAAAATTAGTGGAAGTTCGATTTTTTAAAAAATTTACATTTATTTACTTTTTCTCATCTTTGAGAAATTGTGATTTTAGTATTTTTTTTTTTTTTTCGGCACTCTTAGGCTGCCGAGGGTATGGCACAACAGCAAAATGTACCATCTGAGAATCCTGTTGTTTCCACTACTTCAAAGCAAAACCAAAGACGTGAAGCTGGTGGAAGGTTGATTAGGAGTATACTTCTAAATAATGAAGCCCGTCAAAGCCAGGGTACAACTGCTGCTCAACAGAAAGTTCAGATCTTGAGTTCTGAGAATGGTAAGCGGCCACCTCGGAATATGAATTCACGGTCAGGGACAAACGGTGTAGTCTGCAATCATGATGCAGGTCAAGTTAATTCTGAAGGGGATAGTAGAAGGATGTTGGATGAAAAGTTCGTAAAAATGGAACTGCATGGTTTGGGCAGTGGTGAAAAATCAGAAAGGCGTACCAGAAACAAGGATAGACCTGATCGTGGTGTTTGGGCTCCTCTTCGTCGATCTGATGTTTCTCACACTGTTAATGAACCCTTATCATCCTCTGTGTCTCAATCTTCCTTGTCACATTCTGAATCAGTTGAAGGTATGCACATTGAGTAGGGCATTAAATTGTTTCTCTGATGTGAAATTGTAATTGTGATTGTTATGTGTTAGTTAGAACAGTTAGTTATCACCAAGAGATATAGTCCTTAGGTGAGCATAGTTGAGTAGCCTATAAATATGAGGGCTCTATTTGTATTCAGACATGACTATTGATTGGAAAGACCCCCAGTATTGATTCTCACATTTTGCTGTCTCTCTAGCTTTTCTTCCCAAGTGCTGTTCTACTTCTCTGCCACTTCTCTTTTTCCCCTCTTCTCCTCTCTTTTCCCTCACTTCAACTTTATTTTACTTACAAGATTGCAACAGTTTCATTGCAAAGACTAACATACTTTAAATATGCTTTCATTTTTGTTATTTAAATTTTAATGTAAATCCAACGGATTTAAATCAAAGTCATCTGCCTATATTTTTCCACTGTCTGCAGGAGAAACGAAAGATGATGCCTTTTCTGGAAGCAGAAAAGGGGAATACTCAGCCTCTGCTGGTGGTCGTAACAGTTCCTCGATTGAGAATGGTTGGTGTTTCTTTGATACTGATTCCATCAATATACACCAGAATATGCATGCCTTGATTTCTATTTCAATGTTAACTAAACTTCAGGTTCTCAAAGACATTTTACTCGTCGAGGAGCTGCCTATGCAGTGAAGGATGATGCTGCAGTCAGTTTAAATGAAGCAAAACCTTCTAGGAAAGGCGTAACTGGGCATGGCGCTCACGAGGTTTGTATTTTATGCATAGTAATTAGAATCTTACTTTTCAAGATTCAAATCTTATAATTTGTTATGAATCACGAAGTCAATGATATGAAACATTGATTGAAATGAAAGAAGTCCTGTTATCCAAAAAAAAAAAAAAATGAAATGAAATAAGTCCTGAATTGTGCATTTCTCAATTTCAATCATACAATTCATGATGAGTTACATAACCAACAATAGTAATTAATAGCTGAATTGGTCATCAAATCATTCAATTCAAGTTAATAGAACGTAATCTTCCCTCCAGTCCTAAATGTAGGAGCTAGATATGTAATCTGCATAGATTAAGAAAATTAGTTAAGTTATTTGTAAAAAGGTGTGTTGGTTTCCCAAAAGTTCCCCTTCTACTTATTTGTTTGGGAATCTACTCCCTTGATGAAAAACTCTTAATATTTGTGATCAATCGGGAGGGTTTAGGGAAAAAAATTCAAATTTGGGGGACGAGTGGATTGAGGTCTTACATTTAGGACCCAAGTAAATCCCTCTACTAGCTCATACATTTTGGATGGAGGGAGTAGTATAACTTTTTCAACCAGGAATGTGTGAAAATAATTTACTGGCACGACAGTGTTTTTCATTGTAAAGTGTTGTTATGCCTCTTAAATGATGAGAGATATTTCAAGAATTAATTGTTTACAATTTATAATCTATTTATGATTTATGTTCAATTAATTCTATCAACTCTTGGATTCTATTTACCATCTTTGATATTTTATGCATATTATAAAGATATTACTCATATGGAATGTTTCATAATCCTAGTTATTTCACTTGTTGAATAGTATGAATTCATGTGGTTAATGATTCATGATTAAAAAAAATCGGTTCTCAACAACGTCATGATTTGGCTTCTATGGTTTTGTATGCCTATATTATTATTGAAAGTGGTGTTGTAATTATCATTGTTGTTCTTACTCCTTTACGTTTTGTAAGATGTTTTTCCAACAATTGCAAACACCGATGAGGACAATTAAATGCACTTGGGAATCTGATCTTAATTTTTGTGAAAAAGGATATAGACTTGCAAAAGTACCCTTCGTTTAACTTTGATTTCTAAGTTACACTATCTCTCCGTTAATTAAAATATAAAGGTTGTTTTAGGGTAAGCTTTAGTAATGTATTATTGTTTTCTTCTTCTTTTTTTTTTTTTTTTGGCAAAACACCTTGTACTATGAAAAATGAAACCACTCCTAAAGAGCACCCTTATAAAATGTAGCAAAGTGAATATTATTCTTAATATTGTTGTGATCTTTTGACATTATTATTTTTCTTGCATCTTTTCATGGACCATCACTAAAGTGCTGGTTTTTTCTGCAGAAGCAAGTTTGGGTTCAGAAATCATCTTCAGGATCATAAAATATCTAAAGGTGGTATGTACAGTATTGTTTGCATCTAGTTTTCCTTTCTTGTCCATTCTATTTAAAATTGAGGGCTTATTATGTCAATTGGGGGATTGAGATGTCATTTTGACATAAAGTTTCTCCTTTCTGAAAATATTTTGTAAAATTATTGGTTGGTAGCAAGATACATGTGAATAGCAGAAATGCGGATGACATGCTAAAGAGTTTGTTCTCCCCAAAAAAAAAAAAACTACAGAATATATGTAATTTTTGGTCTCTCCCCTCCCCCAAACTTCGGAGTCTACTGCTCCAACTGTTGTGCTGTTGCGTTGGTCTCCTAAATTCTCTGCTGGGATTCGCCATATCCCCCACATTCCAGTGTTTTACAATGGATCTTCAGTGGCTGCTGTTATGTGCTCTATATTCACTCCTCTTTCAAGAGTCAGTTTGTCCTCAAGGCTAAAGGAAGGAAATTGTGCAGTAAACATTTCATAGTTTTCATAGCTTACATCCTCATTGGGTTTGTCCTGCCATTGCACTGATAATCCAAGTGTTATTACCCCTGTTTTGAAGAGCCAATGGTGTAACTTTTCTCCAGTCTAGGTCTCATAAGTATCAGATTAAAGTTTGCAGTGGTAGGAAGAATGGGCAGGAATGAGTAACACGTTTTGATAATACATCTGGCTGTCCACACCATGTAAGTTTGGAATAGACAATGGATTTTGTTGAAGAGATGATGATATTTTTTATTGCATGAGTCTTGTTGAAGGGCTTACGAGATCTATCAAGCCTATAGTGATCGGTAGAGCATGGGCAGGAAAGTTAGCTTGTTAAGTATGCCTTGATATGGTATCAGCACCACAGTTCTCTTGGCCACTTTTGTACATATACTCAAATTTGAGCAGTTTCATGAGAAACCATTGATTTGTTGTAGTACTAATGTGCTATTCCATCAAGTATTTAAGGTTGCAATGGTCAGTCTGGGCATGATTATTTTATAATCTTTGATATGAGAGCTTTCCGTTGCCTGTGCAATATGTTTGTTCTCTCATCGTATTCCTTCTGATGTTCTTCACGGTTTCTCTTATCTTTTATACTGTATCTTTCTTCCCTGTATTTTTTTCTTCATTCCACTAAAACTGAGTTTTCAGCAAAGAAAAATAAAGAAATAAATAAATAAAGTGTTGCCTACTGTTAATGTATTGGTTTGGTTTCACGAAATCAGCTGACAGTCAAGTTAAATAGATTATTTCAACCTTCATTAAACATATTCAATCTCATGGGCATAGCAGAATCATGTTTAATCTAACTTATTGTGAGTTTTTGCATTTTACTGCATCAGGTTTACGTGACTGACTGTATGGACCACTACAACAGCAATAATTCCTCAGTTTTGAGGCGGATCATTCCTGCTATGAGCTATGGTCTCTGTTAGGGATCGTCCCTTAGCGAATTCTGATCGACCAAAGGCTGGGCTACTTAAAAAGGTATGTGTAAAATCTATTTATGTAACTTCTAAGCATATGGAAACTGTAGGTTTCTTCTTCACTTTTCTCTGTGTGTGTGTGATCTTTCCTCCTGTGTATACCAATTGGCCGTATGTAAACTTTTTTCCAGGAAGATGATCCAGTTGTTGCCTGATGGAGCCTGCTCATTGAAAGGAATGCCGAAGTTATATATACCCACCTCAACGACATGATGTTCTTCTGCTGGAAAGAGAGTGGTGTGTCAATCATGTCTGTTAGATGTTTGTACCATTCGTCTCCTTTAAGTTCATTGAGTATTTCTGTGGTGCAAAATATTATTTGTGCCTTGGATGTACTGTTGTTTATGGAACTTGCCATGGGTTAGTGTCTTGGGAAGAGTCACAGTATTTTTGCCCCTTCCAATAGACAAAAGTAGGGGCTGAACAATGTTGTGCATTATGGCGTATGATTCTCATGAAAATGATAGGGGAAGCACTTAGGTGTGCCTGTGATCTCAAAGATCAGAAATGAAGTATCGATTGGTAGTGTATCGTATGGTTGATTTGATGTTTATGATTGCTGTAAGATCTCATCTTTTACTATTTATGGAGTGGTTACCAAAGGAAAAGTGGATATTATTTTATTTTTCAATTTTGAATGTTGACTGAAGTGGATGCATATAATGAAGAGAGATATGGAAAATAGATTATATCCCACTTACGATTACTCAGAAACATTTTATTATTATTACATAGCCAAATATCTAAACTTAGTACAAAGTATAAACCAATAGTATAAAGTATAAACCAATGAAGTTAAAGTATTCACGGGACCCAACCCGGTCTTACTTTTTTCAAGGCAGTAATTTAGATACTAATTTCAGTTCTAATTATAAGATGATTTTTATAGAGAATTTTTGGAGAAAGTAAGTGTGAAATAAATCTCTTTAAAGTATTTATATTTATCTTTTTTTTTTTCTCAAAACTAATTTATTTTATATTAACATATAATCTATTACATGTAGCATATGCTAAAAATTTAGTGGTCTATCTTATTTTGTTAATCTCTATTAAAAAATCAATTTGATCTTATAATTAAGACTGAAAGGAGTATAATAAATTGGTTTAAGGAGGAATTGGAATGGAGGACCTTTAATAATGTATATACTATGTCTTGCTCCTACTTAGGCGAGAACATTTTAACTTTAGGGTCCTTCTCCATAACTCAAGTTTGGAATTAATTTCCTTTCTTGACTCATTCAAAAAAACTATATCATCTGCAAAAAACATGCATTTAAGGACTGTGATATAGAAGTTAAATTGGGAGATCATATTATCCATTGAGTGAAAATGTTAGATATTTGAGATCAATTATACAAAGAAATAGTGAAATGAAATTGATGGTGATGTTAATCATAAAAGCTGAGTGGTTTAAATGGAGAAAAGCTACCTGCGTTATATGTGATCGAAAAATACTGGTTGAGGTAAAAGGGAACTTTTATCGCACATCTGTAAGACTTGCAATGCTATATGGTAGAGTAGGAAAAAAAAGCAATGATGTATGGTAGTGAATGTTGGGCTTTAAAAGGGCAACATGAGTATAAGGTGGGGTAGCAAATATGAGAATGTTAAGATGGATTCGTGGTAGATTTGCAATAATCTTATATGAGAAAGTTGGTGTATCATTAATTGAGGAGGAGAAAATGATAAAAAAAAATGGTTTGAGGTTGTTTGAATACATTCAAATAAGGCCATTAGATGCCTAGTAAGATGGGTTAATCAAGTAGTATGGGGTCTATTGAAAAGAAAGAAAGGAGACCAAGGAGCACTCGTAATGAAGTTATTGAGCGGTGTAACATCCTAAAAATTAATTTAGGATTAGTGGAGGTAAATAGGAATGGATTAATGAGAAATGATGGATTATGAGGATATTTTAAGGATTTTGAGGTATTTTTCAGGATTTTAAAGGCCTAGTTTCTCCCTTGTTTGGACGATAATAATTTTGGGAGAGATTATTTTTAGGCTCAAAAGAGGTTATTATGGGAGGAAATAAATAAAGGATATTAGGGAAAAATTTTGAGAGTGAAAAGAAAATTTTTTGTTCAAAAGAAATATCTTATTTGAGAATTTTAGGGCCTAGTAGTGTATTTTCCACTCTTTCCTCCTGACACTCCCTCGCGTCAATAATTTCTTTCCATCCTCGCCAGTGACTTTTACTATTTCAATTATTATTTTCTCAACCAATCACACTCAACTACTATTTATATTATATTATTATATTATATTATATTATATTATATTATATTATATTATTACTATTTAACTACTGTTTCAATTATTATATATACACACACTCTCACGCCCTGCTTTCCTTCTTCATTCTCTCTCTCTCTTCTCTCTTCTCTCTCTCTTTCTTGCTCTCTCTTTCCACCACCAATATTCCTATCATTGGACTTATAAGAGTTCGTTGACTTAGGAATAGTAAGTTTTTCGGTCAACTAAGCACATTTTTGGAATCCCATAAGTCTCTTCTACATTCCTATATCATTAGTTTTTCATTTGGCTATACTTGAAAAATTAGGCCTTATCTAAGTTGGTATTTCTGGGAGACCTAAGCTCAATAAACTGAAGCTTGGACCTTGATTATAAGTTTTTCTAAATAGATTTTTCATTGTTGAAGGTTTTTCTTAATTATTGGGAATTTTTGGATTTTTAGATATATTGAAAATTAGGGCTCTTGATGATCTGAGGTGCTTATGGTTAAATTAATAATTTTTAGATGATTATTAAGGTTGGTAAAATAAATTGTGGATTAAAGGATGGATTTTTGAGGTGAGAAATAATTGGTGGATGTTTGGAAAATTTTGTTTAAGCTCGAATTTTATAAATTGGAAAGATTAATATTTTGAACATATGTATAAATGGATTAGAAATAAATTTTAGAGATAAAGAGAGAGAACAAATGTTGAATAAAAATTAAAATAAGTAAGGGCAAAGAAAGGGTAGTTAGTAAATTAATTTCCAACATGAGAAATTGTTGGATAAATAATTAATTGTGGTTGTATGTATGGTTGTGTAATGCTTGAATTGCACTAAGTTAGCAGAGGGGAGCTGCACTATTGTGAGATTGGTGCCAGCTATCAGGTAACCATTTTCTGCTTGTTTATGTGTGTGTGTAGTGTTAGTAAGTAATTTGAAATATTATTATTTGATATTTATGATAGGATATGGAAATGAGATCTTGAATAATATTATTCTCATAATACAATGTCCTGTGGAGTATTATTTTGAAATAGCATAAATTTGTGATTTGAAATATTTGGAACTAAAATATATATGATTTTGGAAACTATTTCATATATATATGTATATCATGAAAATAATGGAAGGCCTGGTGCCTGATTGTGGTGTTGCATATCTATGTATTGTTTGTGAGAAATTATTTGTGTATGTGACACCGGTGAATTGGAAATTGTGCCATCACGTGATGAGGTACCCTGTTGCGCCACAGGGGCTAATTGATATATTATGGGAAATAAAGGAGAAAAAGACGTAAGATGGGAGATCGCCCCTCACGGATTCAGAAATGACGGAGATCCTTCTAATCCGTGGTACGTTTCAGGGAGGGTAGAAAGTCCCTCGTGAATTGTATCGTGGTGATCAGGGGCGGGTGGAAGGTCTCGGCTGGTCCCACATGTTTTCCCAACGCTTCTATTAAGATTCGTTTGGGTTATTTGTGATTATCAATGATATATATATATTATTTTTAGAGATGATTTGGGATGGATTATTCTGCACTTATAAACTGTGAAAAGATATTTGGGACCAAGATATGCATTATATGTGAATACCTGAGCATTGTTTGCTGAACTGATATATATATGTATGTATTCCACTGGACACCTTGCTAGCACACACCGCACTTAGATGAGTAGTCAGTGGTTGCGTTTGGGGCTACCCCCGTTGGTCTCACTTTTGCAGGTCCTAGGAGCGAAGTAGGAGGTCAAGGGAAGGATCCGGGAACTTCTCACTGATATCGTGAGATACTCTGAACCAGAAGGACAGGAGGTATTGCCACATTTAGGATCATATTTTGTATGATGCTTTCGCTGAACCTTGTTATTATTCTGGGGGAAAATTATTGTATAATACCTATTATGGTATGGTATTTTAAGAATGATGTGTGGAGTTTAATCATGCATAATGAAATTCTCTGTTATTGTACTGGGAAGGAAGTTATATTGTGATGACAGAGATTGGAATTGAGGTTTGAAATATATATAAATATTATGGAAAGATCTTTTTCTAACTATGTTAGCTGTTTTACTCAACAAGTTCCTTTTCTAACATAGTTAGCGTTTATATTATGAGTTAAGTTGATTAAGTGTACTTAAAAAGTGTATTTGGGAGTAATTGTTACAAGCGGGACCTTTTGATTAATAATATATTCAAGAATATGGTTTTTGATAAAGTACAATGGCGTCGTGCGATTCATGTAACTTACACTAATGTGCTAAGGCTCTATTATTGTTGTATTAGCCAAGGCTAAAATTGACTTTCACTTTAATAAAAATGTCCATTTTCCCATTCCATTCTAGTAAGTACATATAAGTGCTCTTTGTTCATTAGATTCTTTTAATGCATGATGTTTGAATTTGACTATCTAGAAAACATTATACCAGGTTGTCGTTCGATTTCTTTTTTTTTTGGAAAATTTTAGAAAAAGACTCTCAAATTACTAAAAGGACACTTTGCCACACCGAAATTTGGAAAGGACCAACCAGTACATTTGACTGAACTGTCCATACCCAAATTAAATAAAAAAGACTGAAATGCCCTTTGTTCAAATATTTTTTTAAAATAAAGGGTCCCCACCACAGTCCGGCGGGGCCACCCCCGCCATGTGGCGGCGGGCCCACCCCACCATGTGGCAGCCCCACACCATGCCACATGGCGTGCTGTGGGGCCGCCACATGGTGGGTGTCCCTTATTAAAAAAAAGGGACAGAAAATGTGGGGGGTGGGAATCGATCCCACCCCTTTAGCTTAGTGGCCTTACCACCAAGCCACCAAGTCTTATCATCATATTTTTTGCAACAATTATACATATACTATATTTCATTCTTATTTTAATGTTTTCCCAGAATCGTATAAGAGATTACCAAATTCACACAAGGGATTACCGAATTCACATAAGGGATTACCAACATTTTTCTATTAAATTACCATATCATTACCAACTTCTTTTTGTTTGTTTCCAGAATTGTGTAAGGGATTACCGAATTCACATAAAGAATTACCAACTTCTCACAAGGGATTCCCAACGTCCCTCAGGGGATTCCCAACTTTGGGAAGTTGGGAATCCCTTAAGCAAAGTTTGGAATTCCTTATTCGAAATTGGGAATCCCTTGAGGGAAGTTGGTAATCCCTTATGTGAATTCGGGAATCCCTTACACGGTTCTGGGAACAAGCAAAAAAAAGTTGGTAATGATGTAGTAATTGGATAGAAAGATGTTGGTAGTCCCTTATGTGAATTCGGTAATCCCTTAACTGAATTTGGTAATCCCTTATATGATTCTGGGAAAACATTAAAAAAAGAATGAAATATAGTATATGTATAATTGTTGCAAAAAATATGATGATAAGACTTGGTGGCTTTGTGGTAAGGCCACCAAGCTAAGGGGGTGGAATCGATTCCCACTCCTCCCCACTTTGTGTCCCTTTTAAAAAGGGGCAACCGCTACGTGGCATCCCTACAGCACGTCATGTGGTGTGGTGTGGGCCCATCACCACGTGGCAAGGGTGGCCCTACCGGTGGCCAGAGCTCTGACGGCCAGCAGTGGTGGGGGCCCTTTATTTAAAAAAATATTTGAACCAAGGACATTTCACTCTTTTCCATTTAATTTGGATATGAACAGTTCAGTCAAATATACTGACTGGTCCTTTCCAAATTTCGGTGTGGCAAAGTGTTCTTTTGGTAATTTGAGGGTATTTTTCTAGAATTTTCCCCCTTTTTTTGGGGGAAGGGGGGAGAAGTATCATGCCCAAACAACTTTGGAAGCGAAGATAGACTAAGGGCATTAATGGTGTTAGGAATATTTTTTTTTATTAAACACAGGGTATCCATCACTCATAGCAGTAACTAATCCCCTCACCGCGGGTCCTCTATTTAAGGGTAAACGACTGGCCACGAAATACTCTCCATGTCTAAGGGTGGGATCCAAACCTCCATCACTTGGTTAAGGAACCAAGTGATGAACAATTAAGCCACACATGTGTGGTTGGTGTTAGGAATATTAATTTTTCTGTATGAGTTAGGATTGTATGTGAGACGAGTTCAGCCCAAAACATGGTAGGTGAGGAGAATTGCGAAAATTACAACCCAAATTGGCGTGGATTAAACTACCATACAAGGTTGCACTAGCACATTCGGCCTTTTTCATGTTTTAAAAGTATACGAGCCTAAATAGGCCAACCAGTCACGACCCTTGGCCCATCAGAGCTGGCCCTTATAGGCCTGTATATGTACTATTTTTCGGCAAAAAAATACAGATCCAGCCCTTATTTTTAGATATTAGCGGACTTGGTCCGTTTTCCCAGTTTTCAGCAAGGTTATCAAACACGGACAAGTATCTAGACCGATCTAGACAGTGGGTCAAGGGTTAGTGGGTCAGCTCGGAGTCAACCCGTGAGTCAGGCCGGTGAGAAATAAAATAATTTGAATTCAAAATTTACCAGCATATCATTCAAATATTAAATACCAATTCAATACCTTGAACTATTAACAAAATAATCATATATTTATCTAGTAATTTTTACGGTTTCTTTGACATAAATAGCATCAATCTATTATTCATTGACATTGCAGTCAATAATTACTAAATATTCTTCCTAATAAAAGTTAAAATAGATAAATGTCAACAAAATATTCTTACAAATAATTCTTTTGTCACTAAACTAGTAGTAATTAACATCAAAATTATTATTAAAATAAAAAAGCACAAATTATTAATTTTAAACACTAATTTTTTTAAAAAAAATGCAACCCGGGACAACCCAGTAACTCACCAGGTTGACCGCGTTGTTCCTGGGTTAGTCCGGGTTGTCCCGAGCTAGGCTAAGCTAAAATCAGGGCCAAGTTGGTTGCTTACCTGAACCAGTCCCGTGGCCGGTCACAGGGTTTCGGGTTGACCCGTCCGGGCTGGTCCAGGTTTCATTACCCAGGTTTTAAGAAAAAAAAATCAAATCAACACTTGAATCACGTAAAAATACAAAAGTAAAAAACAAGTAAAATCACGGGGAGTGATAACTCCTAAGAATTCATGTAATTTCAGCACATTTTCCTTGAGTTTTATTCAATCATTGATATATTTTAGAAACTCAAGATAGGAAAATGTTCATTTGATTTAGGTTGCACATCATTTTTCATTTGTGTAGATTTTGCTCATATTTCTAGTTAGTTTCTTATGTTGTTTTATGTAAAACTTGTAGGAATATTTTGATACAATAACCAAGGGATTTTGAATTAAGAAGAACACTTGAAAAGGGGAGAAATTGGGGCTAGAGGCTGAAATTTCAAGAAAAAAAGGGAAAATACAAGTGTCTGGATTAATTGTAAAATTACAGAAAAGGACCTCGAATTTCCCAAATTACAGACAGGTCCCCGAATTTTCAAAATTACAGACAGGTTCCAGCTCGCCGTGAGCTCGCCGCAGCGAGCCGACGGTGAGCCAAAACCCCCCAGAAAGTGGTAGAAACACTTGCAGCTCGCCGCGGCGAGCCCACGGAGAGCAGACTTCGCTGCTGCGCGTTTTTTGACAGAACATGGGCGTTTTAAGTGATATAAAAGTTAAGGCTTCGTTCTTGGCCGTCATTCTTCGACTTTGGGGCATATTTTGGGAGTGTTTTGCTCTGCTAGGGCTTGGAGGTTGGTGGGGATTGAGCTTGGGCTTGGAGCTTCGAAGAGATTTGGGCTTCTCTCTTGGTTTATCTTCTCCATCTTCATTCTCTTCTCTTGTCCTCTGTTTCTGTTTGTATGTATATATGCTCCCATGGAGTTGTTGAACATGAGTAGCTAAAATACTTTGATTCTAAGATTATTTTGAACCCTTGTATGTATTGATTCTTGATTCCTCCTCTTATGTTGTGATTAATGAGATGTATGCGTTTATTTTACTCTTCTCTTAATGCTTCTAAGTGTTTGATCACCATTTAGATGTTGGGTTCACTTGATTGATGCTTGAGAAGGCTATATTGAGTGTAGAACTTGGGTAAAATAGTGTAAGGACTTGAAGTTTGCATGATGAATGGATGGTTTAGTTGGTAAGGTAGAGATATACTTACTAACCTTGCATAATCACATTAGGATTGGAGCTTGAAAATTGGAGCTTATTAATTATAACAAGAGATTGTGTAATTAACAAGATCAAACACTTGTTCTTGACGCGAGAGCGCTTGTACAAGTACTCTATGAATCCTAGATTAGCACGTGAGTTCATTGAGAGCATCTTTGAGGGGAGGTTAAATTGAGTTTTGAGAAGTATAAGGGGGATAGATAATCTTAGGATTCGTTTTATCCTTGAAGTTGGAGAATCACTTGTGTATAATTTTGTTTTCATTTAGCATACGTTTATTTTCTTAGTTAATTTTCAAACTCAACATTTAAATCACTCGCCTTAGGCGAGAGTGTGATAATCAACTATTTGACCGGGTTTTGGACAAATCCTCGTGGGAACGATACTCTACTCATCATTTTATTACTTGACGCGACCCGTACACTTGCGGCTTTAGCGGACAAGAGGGAGTAGAAGAAAAAGGCAACACGTGTATAAAATAGATACAGAAAATATGAATAAGTTAATATTAAATAAAGATCATAAGTTTGACAATGATAAACTCTAGGGATGAAGGAAGAGATGATGAATGGAGGAAGAAGCAGACAGGGTTGAACAAGAAGGCATGGTTAACTGATATGATGGTGTCCTCTCACCAGAGTAGGGAAAACGGGTTGAGCTCGTCATACCGATCTGTTTAAGCCCGTTAAAGTGGACAACCGGACTTGTGAAATATAGTCTAAAAAAGAAGTCAGATCTAAAAGGGACAGCCCTGTAGGGCTGCAGGGTTAAGCTGCCGACTCGTTTAAATCCGCCAATTTGTTTTTAAGGTAAATTTTCAACTTTATGACCTATTTCCAATATTTTTTATATATTGGAAGTTATAATTTGCATTTTTCAAGTATATAATAATGCAAGTAAACAAAGAAATAAACAAAATATTGACACAATTATTTTTTATTGATGTAAAATAAGAAAAGAAAAACATTTTCCAATTGTGTTTGAGAATAATTGAATGTATCATGTAAATCATAAAAAATAGAAACCAATGCACACATATATTGAAAAATTATTTATTCTATTTACAGAAAAATGATAAAAAAATTAATTCTTTGATAATATTTTTGTTTTAAATCAAGAATTTTGTTATTCTAACTTTTTTTAAAAGGATAAAAAAATAATATTTTTTCATTAAATTTTTTAGGCCCATTGGATAGGCCCTGAGGGTAATATGGCCGGGCTTTGAAAATATGGGTGCTTTTTTTATAATAAAACATGGGTGTTTTTTAAGTTAGACATAAACAGACCGATCCGTTTAAACCCGAGGTTGGAAGGGCCAACCCATTTTCTCAACTCTACCTCTTAGCCCTAAACGTGAGCCCTCTCTTCGGCCGTGCTCTCTCCCAAATCCGACAAAATGAGCAATGATTGGAGATTGTTTGCAAATGGGTTTCTGAGAACTTATCTAATAAAATGACATAAAGGGTATTTTAGGCATATTATAAACATAAAGGGGTTAATTAGCTAGCACAAATAAAAAATATTGCCCTCATCTCCACATCCCCCACTTTTTAGAGGGGTTAATTAACTAGTGAAAAAACATTTGCTCCTGTCTTAGTATTTCTTTTCTATATTTGTTTGGTCTTTGCTCCCTATTTTATTTCCTGTGTTTCTTATAAATGATACTCCCTCCGTCCCATAATATAAGGTCCATTTTTTTTGAATGACCTTATCCCAAAATATATGGTCCTATTTGACGTTGTTTGAGTAATAAATGCACTTTTTCCCATTTTACCCTGCATTAATTTCTCCACATATTCTCTTTCATCTTCTTTTCATAATTACCCTGTCTCTTACTCATTCATAAATAAGGGCACATTTAGAAAAAATGGTATATTTCCTACATATTTATTGTTTTTAACTAACTTTAACTAATTTTTTAGGAACCTATAATTCAGTTAAAAAGACCTTATATAGTATGACGGATAGAGTATTAGAACTAGATTTTGTCTAGCTTTCACTCCTAATAAAGTAATATCACAGTTAGATTCCGTGCGTGCATCATGTCTTCACTCGTGTTCAAGTTAACAACATGACCCCTTTTTTTTGTCATAACAACATGACCCCTTACTTCCAAAGAAATGGATCCCTCTTTCATGTTAATCACTGTATCAGTTGTTCTTAGGAAATGCCTTCTAATGATTAGCGAATAGCGAATCACCACTCAGTGCATTAGATGACACATTTAATACATAAAAATTTGTGAAAACACAAAGTTTTAGTAGGGAGAACTTATCATATTTGAACATTTAGATCTAATTTGTATGTCCATATTTGATTTTTTTCAAAAAAGTTTATATCTTTTTAAAAAATTACTTTAATGGATATAGAATATAAAATAGAGATTATATCTTAACTATTATTTTTTCAAAAACTAATTTATTAATGAAAAAAATCCTTTAAAAAATAAGAGCAAATTCAATAAAACCCCCTGAACTTTGGGGCAGTCACACATAATCCCATCAACATTTCAAAGTTTAAATTTAACCCCTTGAACTTTTATATTTTTACAATGGACTCTTTGCCGTTAACTTATAGTTATTTTTTTATGGAAATTGTCATATTAGACTAATTTAAGACACCTTATTATATCATATGTGAATTACCCGAGGGTTATTATAAAAATTGGAAGAGGTTTGCTCTGTAGAGAGATAGACATAGAGATGTTTAGGACTTTTAAATGATACTCCCCCAGTTCCTAAATATAAGATCTAATTATCTAATTTGATTAGATTAAGGAAGTTAGTTAAGGTAGTTAAAATTACATGATATTACCATAATACTCTAACCATATACTTTTATTCCCACCTTCCATCTCTTACTTGTTTATCATTGAGGAGCATCAGAAGGGACAATTTGGGGAAAAGTTGAGAAAGATGTCTTATATATAGGAACAAACTCATCTCCATAAATAGGCCTATATTTAGGAACGAAGGAAGTAAAATTATAGTTTAACCCTTATATAAAAATTATATAGTTACTATAAAATTTTAATCTACATAGTATGTTATATATGATGCCACATAGGATTTGAAATGTCTTATGTTAGTCTGACATGACAAATTTTGTCAAAAAATAACAGTAAGTTAATCGGCAAGGGTTCTATAATAAAAAAAAACAAAAGTTAAGGGAGTTAAATTTATACTTTGAAATGTCAATAAGGTTATGCAATTGCTCTAAAATTTAGGGGGTTTTGTGGAATTAAACTTAAAAATAAGGACATTTACGTCATTTAGATTAGATCTGGATAGCCTAAATATGATTAGCTCTCTCTACTAAGTATATGGACTTAATAAAGAAACCGGTTCCGTTTTACACCATAACTCAAAGGTCCTCTAGAAGACTGAATAATCATCTTTGTCTCGTTAATTGATTAGATTCCTATGGAAAAGAGAAAGGACATGCATACAACACACAAAAGAGAGATAAGGGATGGTAAACAATGAGGATGTCAAAATTTGAAATTCAAATATGTCAATTGTGAGATAATTTTGCAGCAACAATCCCCATACATGAGCTAACTCAATTAATAGAGCATGGTACTTTACTTAGTAGAGCCGGTAATATTGACTCAATCCGCAAGCTCACGGGTTAGAGCAGGTTAGGGTTGGGAAAATTCCAACCCATTAGAGTGTGGGCTGCACAAGCCCGCACCATGTAGCCTGTTGGTTGTCGGGTTGGCCAACCATATATGTATTTTTTTTAACAAAAACATCTTTTAATTCATTATTTTTTTTTATACTTCATTAATATAAATTGCAATTGACACAACAAATTGTAGTGTTTTATGATAGAATCTAAACTTTGTTAATAACCTTGTTGGTAAAATAAAAGTAGTAAAATGTCAATACAAAAAATATATAATTGTGGAATTAATGTTTTTATGGTATTTAGGGTATTACACTTTAGTTGATTCAATGTTGATGTAGTTTTGTTGAATTTATTTAGTCTCTTTTGACATTTAAAAAAAAAGGTGGCGAGTTGGCGGGCTAACCCACCAATCCGTCGGGTAGAGTTAGGGTTGGAGTTTTTACAGGCTCGACTTATTTCTGGGAAATAAGTACTTATTTTGTGGCAAAAGTAATTTATTTTGTTGGTAGCTTATTTTGCATGTTTGTCTCAGCTTATTGTCAATCTGAGTTACAAGTAACTTATAGCTTATAAGTCAAAATAAGTATAAGCTGTTTAAAACAGCTTGTTTCTGACTTATAAGTCACTCATAAGGTGGGACCCACAAATTCTGACTTATTTTTCACATCTAATCACAACTTATCCAAACATACACAACCTGACTTAAGGAAAATAAGTCACTTTTCACACAGCCCATCCAAACATAAAAATCATTACACAATCTGACTTATTTTCAATCTGACTTATATATAAGTCACTTTTCCATAAGTCAATCCAAACACACCAAAAGTAACTTATAGCTTATAAGTCAAAATAAGCTATAAGCTGTTTAAAACAGTTTATTTCTGACTTATAAGTCACTTATAAGGTAGGGCCAACAAATTCTGACTTATTTTTCACATCTAATCACAACTTATCCAAACATACACAATCTGACTTATGAGAAATAAATCATTTATAAGTCACTTTTCACACAGTCCATCCAAACACAAAAGTCATTACACAATCTGACTTATATATAATTCACTTTTCCATAAGTCGATCCAAACACACCCAATAAGCCGAAACAAACATGTAAAATAAGCTACCAACAAAATAAGTTACTTTTGCCCCAAAATAAGCACTTATTTTTTTTACTTTAAGTCGAGCCAAACATGCTCATTAATTCTCTCAACTTTAAGTCAATTTCATATAGCCACCTAATATATATAAACTTAACTTAAGGACTATAATGTTTTATGTTTTGATTATAGACTCTATTGCTATTCAAATTTCTATTATATATACAGTTAATTGTTTTTTTTTATGTTACAATTTTTTATTATATACTGTACCATTTGACTTGTACTTTTAATTATTTTTTAAAGGGTTAAATGGTAATTTTGTCCCCGAAAGTTTTCGCATTTGAGCATTACACATCAGTAAGTTTTTGAAGTGCCAAATATACCCTGAAAGTTAGAAGGAAGAAAAAAAAGCAATTTGGAACCTCCATAAACTAGTCAACAGTCAACATTGTTAACCAAAATATGCTAGTTGGCATGCACATATAGCATACACATCATCTATTTCACCAGGTCATATTTTTATTACAAAAAAAAAAAAAAGGCTTTCTATCTCTCTCCACTCTCCCTCTCACTAAATATACATTTTCGGGGAACAAAACTTGATTCGTAAAAAATACAGCAAGAAAGGATCAGAAACAAGGATCGATATTTCTGATTTGCAAAGCAAAGTTTTAAACAGGAAGAAAGGGAAGGTTCCAGAGTTCGTATTGAAATTTGGTAAACCAATATATCAACATTTTCTTAATAGAAATTGTAATACATTGGGCGTGTTTTGATGGACTTCTGGAAAAGTGACTTATATATAAGTCAACTGAAAATAAGTCAGATTGTGTAAACTTTTATGTTTGGATGAGCTCTTAAAAAAATGATTTATAAGTCAATTGAACTTTTAAACATGTTTGGATGGACTTCTTGAAAAGTAAGGTTAAAATGAAAATGATCAAAAAGGACATGAACTTTAGAGAATAATAAAACTAAATTAAATTATCCATTAAATCTTTGAATTATGATGATTTTGAGTGAAAAATTAAAATTATCTGAAAAAAATAAAATGTAAATTTTATTACAATTATTTGCAAACAAAATAAAATGGAAATTTAATTAAAATTATTTGCAAACATGTATATATTAATTGAATCATTTTCTACATAATATTATATATATATATAATTAATTGAATTTTATTGAATGAAGAATAAGAGGGAAAAAAAAGAAAAGGAGGAGGGATCACCTCATTAAATAAAAAATGAAATGGAATAGCTTAAAAAATATTAATTCGTGGGCCCCACATATTCAATTGATCACCTGATTCACCTCTTGGATGGCGTGAACTTTGCTCTTTTTCGTGGGTCCCACCGTTGCAACAGTAATAAGTTCTTTTGGACCCAAAATAAGTTCATTTGATCAACTTATCCAAATAAGTCCTTTTTTGGTAATAAATCCTTATTTTGGATAGCGCAGCCAAACAACATTCAGAATGCCTTTTTTATTATAAATCCTTTTTACCAAAAATAAGTCCTTATTTGGGCATAACCCAACTAAACACACCCATTAACTCCAACTGGAGTTACAACAAAACTCTCAAAACAAGAAACAAGAAGCCAAAACTATAAAACAATAAAACATAACTACCTACAAAAGAAAGAAAAAAAATGGAAACACAAGCTTTCCCATATCACCTGCCATCTCCAACTGATGAAGATGGTGGTTGCTGTAGGATCCTAAAGGTCTCATTTAAGTTGTGAGCCATTTTTGCCAACAAATCCACAAGAGTGTTTTTATCCGTAGGCAAATGGTTGATCATAACTTGCAGGTTCCTAGCTATCAAAAGCCTAGCCTCTTCAATATTCATATAACCTTTGTTATAGCAAATCTGAAGCCCCTTAATAATAGCTATCAGTTCAAAAATAGCCCTTCAAAGTGGTTCCACCGTGCGATGAATTCCTGCAAATAGATCAACAATCCAGTCTTCAACAAAGTGATAGTCATGGCATTGCTAATTACGATGACAATCCTACTTCAGATGTCGCTAGATTTTCGAATTCGCAGTCTTATCCTTCTCCTTGTTTAGATAATTTGGCGATCAAAATCTGCTTGGCTCAGATGAGGCTAAAGTTTCGAACTTCCCATCGCCAGAGTCTATCGCTATTGTTGATGAGAAAGTAAAGTTGGATGAAATCGGAAAAGGCTTGGATTTGAAGAGGAAGATTGGAAACGATGAATGAAATCAGGATATTTTTCAATGTATGTAAAGAAAGTACTGGGCTGTGGAGGTAATGATGGAGAAGATAGGAAGGAATTGGGAAAATATATAGGAGAGTGAGAGGAAGAGCGAGAGTGTGAGTGAGAGGGAGAGTACAGAAAGAGAGAGAGAAAGTTTTTTTTAATTTTTTGTTTATTAAAAAACCTGACCTGATAAAAAAAGATGACATGGATGCCACATGTGTATGTCAGCATATTTTGGTCAATAATATTCTCCATTAGGGCTAGTTAATTGAAAGTTCAAATTGCTCTCTTTTTCTAACTTTCTGGGCACATTTGGCCATTCAAAATTGCTGGTGCACAACACCCAAGCCAGAAAACTTTCGGGACAAAAATACCATTTAATCCTTTTCTAAATACTTAAAAACATATTTTAAATATTCATTTAAATATGCCCATTTTAAATAAAAAATTATAAATATTTAAAATAAAACTTGCAGTTTAAAACTTAGAGTAAAGATACACTGATCTCCCTTATATTTTATCTTAATTACACAGATATCTTTTTTTTTTGGATTGAAATTACACAGATATCCATTCTATTTCAAAAACATTTATTTTAGTCTAATCCCTTGACAACTTTAGGAACATTCTAAAAAGATTCTAAAAACATAATTTTCAACTTTAATTTATATTTTATTTACTATTTTACCATTTATTCTAATAAATCCCTAAATTATAGGATCATTAAAGGTTATTTGCTTTCACAAATTTCATTACCAATAGATAATGTAAAATTAAGCGCTTAGCATAGCTGGGGGGGCTGTCTTTTTTAACAGTGTTATGGGGTTGATCATAGATGCACTCTGAGAGGACGTAGGGTTGTAGTATTTTTTTGGCTTCTGATATTGTAACCAAAAAAAATTTGATTAAAATTCAATTTGTTCTTTTAATAAATGTTTTCTTGGTTAAATGTGCTTACAATTTGTAACAACAATTATGTTTTATACTCCCCTTGTCCTATTTATAAGTCTCTTCCAGTATATTTCACACAAACCAAAAAAAACCTTAATGCCCCGTTTGGTACAATGGAAGAGCTTTTAATAGAAATGGAAGTAGAAGTGGATGTGGATGTGGAGGTGGGAGTGAGTTTTAAAGTGTGTTTGGTATGACCTTGGAAGTAAGACATAAATTTTAATTGAAATATGTATTTATAATAGGAAAATACCAAAATACCCTCAAGCAATGAAAAAATTCCTCCCACCAAAAGCCAGCTGATCGAACACCATATCAGAGTTCAACAAAATTGCCCACCACCATCACCCAAAAACCATCCACAACTGTCGGAAATTGTCCTCCATGGTAGCAAGATAAATCAAATCAAATTCAATCAATGAATTTCGGTCTCAAGTATAAATCAAACCCAAACAAAATGCCACCCATGCACTCAAAATGAAAAAAAAAACAAAGCAAGAGGTTTATATGAGAGATGACACCGGAAAGAAGAGGAGCAGTGGGGTATTGTTGGAGAAGAGGAGGAGAAAGGCAGGATGGCGAGGATGAAGAAGAGCTTCAATGACCGCCATCGTAGCCTCTCAGATCTAAATCGTGACCCCTCCCTCTTCGCCACAAATTTGAAGTTGAAGATGTCCTTGCTGGTGCTTCTTTATCATCAAATCTCCTCCATTGTTGCTGAGATCGGAGAGATGGCTATGGAGATTGAAGTTTCTTTTCTACTGCCACCAGTTTGTCGTCCAAAGTTGTCGGTCACCATCCGTCGCCGTTCGTCACCTTCCATTGCCGTCCACCGTCGTCACCCTCTCCATCCTTCTTGTATCATGTGTTATCTTCATCATGATCCATTGTTAGAGGAGAAATGTCGAGGGTAAAAGAGTTACAGACCTACTTCCATGGGAAGTGGAAGTGAGTTCTTTGGTGAAAGAGATGGAAGTGACTTCCATTATTTTTTATGGAAGTGAGTTCTCCAGGGAACTAACTTCCACCACACCAAACACAAAAATGGTGAGTTCCACTTCCACTTCCCACTCTCCCACTTCCCTCCAACCAAAAGGGTCTTAAAACTCAATAAATTTTTAACTTTACCTATATTTAATATCCACTATACACATAAAAATAAAGTCAACACATAATAAATGGAGGGTAAACTTGTACATTCACACTAAATATTTAATGAAGTGACTTATATATAGGACCAAATAAAACCTTCTCTTTGCCTTATAAATATGACCAGAGGAGTATAAGGTAAAAAACATGTATTTAAGAATTTTGTATTATAAATTTAAATGAATTATTGAATCTCAAAAATTTATATAATCTTTTTACTATACTATGAATAAATATTTCACTGAAATATGTTTAAGCATTTTTAAATAAACTAAAATAAGTATTTTTAAAGGAATAGATTGAAAAATGTAAATTATAAAAGTGTATGATTTAAATCAAAATTAATAAATTTATTAAACATATTTGAAATTTTAAAAATATTTGTATGTGCCATTCAAAAAAATGTGTGTGTTAGAAAGGAGATTTGTATAACATATACTTTAATTTTGATTGATGTTTATATATGTTTTCAAAATAGAAGTGAGATTTCTGTAATTAAGATAAAATAGAGAGGAGTTAAGCATATTGTATTCTAAATATCTTCTTGTAATAAAATATTCGTCCGTTCCTAAATATAGGATAAAGTTGACTTTTTTCGGAGATTAAAGAAGCTAAATGAGCCATTTAATCATACAATATTTTATATATTATTAGATTATATACTAAATTATAAGTCAAATAAATTATTCTAATAAAAAATTTAAGAAAATCAATTTATAAATAATTTATTTAATTTTCTTAAGGTGCACTTATATTTAAAAAGTAGTGTAATATAAAACATAAAAGGACGACGAAATCTTCGTATGTACGCTTTTTTCAAATATTACCGCCAATCTCAAATTTCGCCTCACTTCTCAGTTTCTCTCTGCGCCTTCTCCATCAAAAAAACTGAAGAAGAGGAAGAAGAAATTCTCCATCTTCTTCAATATCTGCGATTACTTTTCATTCTTCCATGTCCTCCGCTAATCCCTACGAAATAATCGACGACGATGACGACGAAGTAACTATCTTTCCCACTTAACCTTTTCTTTCTCTCTTTGCCGTTTCGCTAACCCACCATTTGCTTCTTCGATCTCTTTAGGCGTTTGATTGGGATGCTGCTGCAAGAGAAATCGACGAGGCTTGCCAAGCTACGAAGCCTTCCACTTCACTTGTTGGTGATACTTTCAATTCGCGTCAAATGACTTTACATAAGTTTTTGGGTAAGGAGGAAAACCCACCAAGACCTCAACTTGAGGATCCCAAGATTGGCAAGAATGAGAAAGATTGCTTTGATGGAGATGAAGCGGCGAGCTGTATTGAGGTTGATGATGTGGCAATCAAAACTTGGATATACCCAGGTTTAGTTGAATTTTATTCTCTTTTTTAATCTTTTAGTTTAACTTTTTTAGCTACCCTTTTAGTTGTATTTGGCTGTAGTATTTGGTTGCCTTGTAGACAGATTATACTGTAACTTGCTACTGTGGGTGCACATTGTTGGTGGCTAGGGAGGCTTTTCTTTCTTTGTTTTTTTCCCTTTCTATGTGGGTTGTTTTGCGGGACACTAGAACAAAATTGTCATTGTTCAGTTTGATGTTGTACTTGGAGGGCAACTGTTGAACATTGGGATACTAAATTTTAGTTGGTTTGTTATTCGATATGTTGGTTTCATGGTTTGCATCAACGTTTGGATGTGTTACATTGACCTCATGTTGTCAATTTTACTTTTTTTTTTTTTTTGGTTTCTAAATAACTTCATGTTGTCTTATTTTCCTGATTGATGTGGCGCAATCCTATAGGTTGCAAATGGACTATCGGGATGAACTCTCACCAATCCAAATCTTCAGTAAACTTTTGATCTGTATTCCAATACAATTGATCTACCTGCTAGAGTTTCTTGCTCGAACACGAAATAAACCTGCATAAGTCTTGGGCTATTCTTTTGATTTTTTCTTTTTTTGGTTTCTGATTTGAGGTTTGACAGTGCAAGTGATGCTATTGTTGTTATCCATAGATGCAATATTCAAACTTCTTTCATTTATCCCAATTAATCTGTATATGTTAACTTTTGCAGTCAATGTTCCTCTTCGTGATTACCAATTTGCTATAACAAAGTCTGCCATATTTTCAAACACGATGGTGGCATTGCCAACAGGACTTGGGAAAACTCTGATTGCTGCAGTGGTCATGTACAACTACTTCCGATGGTTTCCTAGAGGTAATGTGTATCTCAGTAGCGCATTTGATATAATGAAAAGAACTTGTGGTTGTTTCATTGACTTTTCCAGCTAGGTCACTGGTGTTGAATGGTTCTGGTTAGCTCTTAAACTAGTTTTTGTTTATATGACCATGCTCAGTCACATTTTTTTGGCCCTATGATGTCCTTGTATGTTTCTATCATTTGGTTAGCCTTTGAGACCATTTTTGACTGCACACGTACCTTTCTTTCTCATCTGTAAATAAGTAAGCAAGAACTCAGATGTGGTTCTTGACTTTCTGGTTGCCAGAAGATAGCAATACTATATTAGTCTGTTATTCTAATTTCTTGTATTTATTGACCTTCTGAGTTTTAGGAGCCCCTGAAACCATTACTGAGCCTTTCATTTTGATTTGTCCCAACTATTCTTGATTAAAGTGTTCATTCACTCAGTGTAATGCGACCAGAAGCCGTATTTTCTTATCTGTGGAATTCTATATATTGATAAGATTTCTGATAACACATTATTACAGCTAATAATCAACATAAGTTGTAAGGACGTAACATACAAGTTAAATTTTCACCCTAGAGAATGCACTGAAACATTCAAGAGGCAAAGGGGAGATAGGTTAGGAGTCAGGCTGAAGTAGTCATTAAATTCAGCTAAAGGCTTCATAATCTGATATTGTATACTGCATAGAGGCAATACCAATTTTCGGGACCCGTGATTTATAAAGCAAACAATCGTCCTCAAAATAATGTTATTCTTGACAAATGCCAACTATGATAATTGACTCAAGGAATTAGCTGACTCAATCTCATAAATCAGGGAGGAAAGCAAGAAAATAAAGTTATCATGATCATTGGAAGTGGAAAGAGTCAAAAACAAAAAAGAAAATAAGTTGACTATTATGCTAAAATTCCATATGATAAACAAGATATAATAAAAAAGAATAACATAATTATGAGATTCTAGCAGTAACATTTAGCTATTCTTTATTTTTAGATTACTTTTCCTAATTTCAATTCCTCAATTCACTTTGGCAAGAACTAAGAGTATCTCTCCCCTGATTTCACTAGCCTTTTGCTTTTAACTATCTATAGCATTCTAGCTGCATTAAAGTTTCCCATGCCTACAAAAATGAGGTCTTTTCTAAGAAGCACAATCAAATTTCAGGGTTGTATGCTGAAATTATAAGACTTTGATAACACTTGTCCAATTTGAATCCATATATGTTAATACTAAAAAGTTTTCTTGGCTTAACACACCCCAAAGGAAGATGTTGACCCAAGATAGGCGGAAAAAGCTGGAAAAATGAGAGTACAAACCTTATGTTAATGAGATATATAAATTAATTTCTTAATTTTATTTTTAATGCACATGGATAATAATGTAATAATTTTCTATCGAGCAAGTTGCTTTTTGGTAATATGATAATGCAACTTATTTAGAATATAGGGCAGTCCTTGTTATAAAGTGAAATTTGAGTTCAAACACTTATGCTTGCTCACACTTGCATGTTAGTGTGGATATATGTATATGATGTGTGCTCTTATTCTATGATTTTTAAAAATAGACATGTCTATGTCAGTGTCAATTTCTTATTTGATTTATGTCATAAAGATTCGACAAAGTTTTATGTTAGTAGTCAAGGGCCTATAAACATAGGCAGGGTTGTTAGTCATAGCATTCAAGTTGGGTGGTTTAAATGGAGAAAAACTACTAGAGTTACTTAAGATCTAAAAGTATCAAATCAGGTGAAGGGAAGTTTTATCAACGCACAATGGCGTCGTACAAACCATGTAGCTGACCCCACCTAGTGGGATAAGGCTTTGTTGTTGTTGTATATACGAGGAAGAATTGGGATTTTTCGTATTTGTTGGAGAGGCGTCTATTGAAGAGAAAATGGCATAAAATCGTTTGAGGTGATTTGGACACGTACGAAGAAGGCCATTGGATGCACCAGTGAGGAAAGTAGGTTAGGCCGTTTTGGGTCCTCTAAAAAGAGTTAGTATAAGACTCAAGAAAATATTTAACAAAGTTATATAGCAGGGCCTATTGGTCAACAATTTATCTAAAGATTTGATTGTTGATAATGGCGTCATGCGATCCAGTAGTAACCTCACTTAGCGGGAAAAGGCTTCTTGTTGTTGTTGTTGTTGTTGTTGTGGTCATTGTCTATGACAGTTCTAGTTTGATTGTTTTGTTTTGTTAGAAATTCACATCCCAGTAACACACGTTAAAGTTGAATTTCACTTGTTTTGATGTATGTGTTTTATTTCATGTTGGTCATAAAAGTACTTGATGTTGAGGGAGGCTAGCTTAAAGGAAGTATAGATTTATATTATATATGCAAAGTGATGTTCATATACTACTACTTATTTGGTCAGAGATTTTTCAAGTTGAGCACTTATTTGTTAATTATTTACACAGTTTAGTGTTTTAGTTCAACGGGAAGCTATACTATGGAGCATTTATGTTCTTTTCTGCTGGTTCTTTCTCATCAGGGAAAATTGTCTTTACTGCTCCGTCTCGGCCACTCGTTATGCAACAGATAGAAGCATGCCATAATATTGTAGGAATACCTCAAGTAAGTACTGTTTCTAGTTGTCCTATGGATTTGCTGAATTGTCCGTTTTTGTTTGGGTAATTTTCTGTTTTATTTGTTTTAATATAATTTAAAATTAAAATATAGCTGGTTGAAAATAATTGCAGGAATGGACAATTGATATGACAGGTCAACTAAGTCCTGTTAAAAGAGCATGCTTTTGGAAAACCAAACGAGTTTTCTTTGTCACTCCACAAGTGTTGGAAAAAGATATTCATTCTGGTGAATATTTAAATTAATTCCTTATATTTTTCTGGATACGTTTATTATTTCATTGTTGAGTATATATTGACCAGCTGGTAGCCTATGTTATACAATGAAAACTTTAAACTTATAAATCAAGAACCACTACTAGATTTGTAAATGCCAACTCTATTAGAAAAGACCATAGTGGCAGATAAGTAGTGTGACTAACTTCAACTTTCTTTTTAACAGCAAGATGCATGGTTCACTGAACGAATGTTGATAGTATTCTGATCAACTGATCATAATGTTGAAGATGCACTATTGGGATCTTTGATAATTGGAAGATATTCCATCACAGACCAGCCTCTCTCTTCATATTAAGCAAGGGAATAACTTTTTACTTCCTTAAAATCTGAGCTTATCAACTTTAAAATGTAACTAAACACCTTGAACTGCATGCGTACAATTTCTAGTCATAATTTAAGCACATGTAGCCAACTTTTATGTAATAAAACACCACCTAGAAACGTTAACTCAATCTTACTTAAAGATCATGTGGTCCTATGCTGATATTATTTCTTCCCAATTTCCTTAAGTTTGCTTGCGAAAGATTAAATACTATTAAACCCCCTTAGTTTCTGGAAGATTCTTAGGTGGATGAATACAATTTGTAATTATCCTTTACGTAGTTCAGAGAGGGTTAATGTATGTTCCCTCATTTGTCAAAGCATTTCCATCTGCTGACTGGGTTCACAGGCTGTTAAGAACTCATGCTGTGCGTGCGTGTGTTTGTGTGTGTGAAATATGACTCCTCAACCCCTACTTATGCCCATACTATGATCTTAGATTCCTAATCCCTTTGGCCTTTACATTGGCTGCACTAAGAGTAACTCTCTTCTTAACATACAAGAAACTAAATTCCTAATACTTCTTATGGGTACAAGTAATCCTGTTCTCAACCTTCAGGACATTTCTATTTACTTCTCATACTAACAGTTTCCAAATATATGAGTAGCAGTTCTTATTAACTCATCATTTTAACTTAAATGCATAATATCATGGATTCTTGAAGTGTCACCAAAGCGAAGTGACTTTGCAAAAAATGTAAGCGTAGTGAAGATTTAATAGATTTGGCGATTCATAAGAAAAATAAACTAATAACAATGGAAGTTATCTGTTTGATTTGTTATTAAGTTTCGATATTGTATAAGTTATGTGATGGGATACTAAAATATATCGTGACTGACAAACTTTCTCATCGTCCAATCTTCATTGTTTTGTCATCAACTGCGAACCCTACGGTCTATCAGCTCTGGCTTTTATAATGTGAGGGCCATCTAGTTATAATCTTGTAGTTGGTTGGATTAGTATGTTTGTGCCAAAACAAAAAAATAATACGAGTAACACTTGGTGAAGTTTTCTAGTGAGTTTTGTGTTATTTATATCACATGTTTTTTTTTTTTTTTTATTTCATACCATTTCTATTTTGTTTATGACATGATTTGTTTTAGGTAAATGTTTGGTGAAAAACTTGGTATGTTTGGTAATTGATGAAGCCCATAGAGCAATGGGAAACTATTCATATTGTGAAGTAGTTCGTAAGGTGCAGTACTTCCAAACTTCCTGACAAGTATATGTTCATTCCTTTTTATACGTAAAATAATACTGACTAACTAAAGTGATTTTGTGATTGTTAGTTAATGGCTGTGCCAGTGCAACTGCGAATACTGGCTTTAACTGCAACACCTGGAGGTATGTGATTAATGACTGTCTTTTATAGTTAGTCATTTATGATATCATTAATAATTCTAAATGCTAAGCATTATACTTCAGCGAAGCAGCAAACAGTTCAGCAAGTCATTGATAATCTGCATATCTCCAAGCTTGAATATCGCAATGAAAATGATCCAGATGTTATCTCCTATGTTCATAAAAGGAAGATAGAGTTGATTCAGGTTGCAATGGGTCAAGAAGCTGAAGATATAAACAAGCAGCTTTTGGAAGTAATACGCCCGATTGTCGGTCGGCTCTCAGCAATTGGAGTTCTCAAGAATAGAGATTACCGCACTGTATGGTTTTTGCCTCGAATTATTATCACTAATTTTGATATAGTTTTACTCTTATTTGAGATCCATAAACTTAAATATTAGCTTAACGGATCTCTACGTAAAACAAATGCATTTAGAATATATGAAGAGAGATACTCAGAGAAAAGAAACAATGAGCAAGGTAGGTAAGGTGGGGTGTGAACAGATGTTTAGGTTCAAACTCTCCAATGTAACCCAAAAGGAGAAAAAAAAGAGTTGTGGGTGTTAAGTTTTTTGGGAGTGCCTCTCGACATGTTCGTGAGTGCTTAACTGGAGACTATTCTATTTGAATTTTAGCATATATCGTGCCCCTTTTTGTTTTGACTTGTCACTTTGATCACTGTTTAGATAACGGTTGGATATGTGACATAATAAATGGTGAAGAGTTTAGGTAAAATTGAGTCTGTTAGGGATGGAATATGTCAGAACTCAGAAGTACATAGAGTGACATGATGGTGGGCCAGTAAGGGGCATGAGTAGTAGAATTGGAAAGAAGAGGGGCTGTTGTTGAATCTTAAAGAAATTACTAGTATAGGCTACCTTTGCCTAGAGCCTTTGTGCTGAATTCGTATAAAACCTTTGTGAGGATGGCGAAGAAACCAGAAGCATTGCTGGTATTTGTGAATGCAACAGTGATTGAAATCTAGGATGGCATTGGTGCAATTGAAACAGAGCAGTCTCTAACCACTTTGCATAGGATCTAGCTCCATAAGAAGCGACCAATGAAAACAGATTAATGCATTTACTATTTAGTTTGTACTTTGTAGTTTACTGCGGGCATTTCCTATTTTGGTAGAGCATGATGATATGGTTGAATCATAAAATTTCCTTTTTCTTTTTAAATGCCTTATAGTTGAGCCCTTGTGAATTACTTGAAATACGGGAAAAGTTTCGTCAAGCACCTCCGCAAGATCTTTCCCACGTCAACAATGGAGATGTTGAGGGCTACTTTGGAGTTCTTATTAGCCTTTGCTACATTCATAAGCTACTTTCTAGTCATGGAATCAGACCAGCACACGAGATGCTGGAAAGAAAGTTGAAGCAAGGGTAAGTCTTTCTGTTTCTTTCAAGGCCATAGTTCTATATGATCTCTCTGACTGATATCTTGGGGGAAAAATAGTAAACAAATATTTTTTCTTGTTATATGTTATTTTATATGCTTCAACTACAGTGGTTCTGAATGTGCATGTTTTCTTCCAGACATTTCGCAAAATATGTGAGTAAAAATGAAGCTCTTCTGAAAGCAAGGATGCTAATGCAGCAAAACTTATCTCATGGAGCACCAAGTCCCAAGTTGTGCAAAATGCTTGAAATACTGCGGGAACATTTCAGTATGAAGAGTTTTTGTTCTCGAGTGTCAAAATTATATATAATATATATTTACTTGTCACGGGATTTCATATTTCCGTTGTGCTAATTTGTTTTCACAGAAAAAAAATCAATGCTTGTGCATTACTAGTCGGAAAGTAAATAGATTTGTTCTTAGCAAGCACCCAAACTTTAAACAGTATCAAACTATCAATTGCTAAGCCTGGTAAGAAAAATGAAAAGTTTAAACTTTAGGGGAATAAATTAATTTTCGTTGCAGAGAGAAGTGATTCTATAGCTTTCGTTGAGGTTAAGGAAGTTGCTAATGTTGTTGTTGAGATTGTTTTTTATATTATAATTATCTAATTAGTTATTAATCAATTGGTTAATAGTTATCAGTATTTATTAATGTATGACTTATTGGATGTGTTTGCAGAAGCCAATGATCCTCAGAGCTCTAGGGTCATTATATTCTCAAATTATAGGGAAAGCGTGAGGTAAAATAAAATAAGTCATTTGATTATCTTATGCTGCATGATTGGTGAAAACTGTTTATTGAAATTTTAAAGGCTACTGGTGGTGTGATGATATATTTAGGGATATAATGGATGCACTAGCAAGTATTGGGGAACCAATCAGAGCTACCCAGTTTATTGGTCAAAGTTCAGGTATCTATCATGATAATTCTATTTATCCATGTAGAGAACTTGATTGGGATATGGAATAAAATGTGTTTCAACTATTGCAATTTCGCAATGTATCTTCTCTTGAGCCCAACATGACTAAGAAGTTAACATATATAATTATGGTATACCTATTGTTTCTCCTTAGGTGAAACTCAGTTATAAATGCCAAGATATAAAGAGGGAAAAAAGTATTGATCCCAAGAAGATGAAAAAGGAGAGGAACAAAACATAAAGGCTTGATTGTATTTTTTGTGCATGAAAAAGCCATGAATTTCTTATTGAATAGATCGAAGCTCAATGTACTAATTCTGCATAGCACATCTAGAAGAGCATTCTGGCCTCTTTGCTAACAAATATTGTAATAGTAATGGTCAAGAATGTTTGAACTTTCTTTGACGTTATAAAATTAGGCAATAGTCAATTATTATTGACTTCCTTTTTTTCGTTCTCTTTATTTTTGGGGAAATGTCATTTCGTCCTTCTAACCCATTGTTTTACCCAAATATCAATGAAACTGCCTTACATATTAAAATTTAATGTAATGAATTCCAGGGAAAACTACGAAAGGTCAGTCCCAAAAAGTCCAACAGGCAGTGCTGCAAGTATGTATTCCAGTTGGTATAATATTTGGAGTCCTTGCATATATATACTTATGTTGCTCACCTACAGAAATTCCGTTCTGGAGCCTACAATGTCATTGTTGCTACGTCAATTGGTGAAGAAGGTCTTGATATCATGGAAGTCGATCTAGTTGTAGCTTTTGATGCTAATGTGTCTCCACTAAGAATGATTCAGCGTATGGGGAGAACTGGAAGAAAACATGATGGGCAAGTTGATATCCTTTGGTTTCCAAAGTTGTTTGTTGGCAATTGTTGCTATTTAGAATAAAATGAGCATCATTGGATGTCCTCTGTTAAATTTTGTGAATAATTTTTTTAAGGTCCTGATAGCGTTTGTTTTTCAAAATGCTCTTACATGTTTGTTCAAGTGAATCCTTCACCGTCATTACTAGTTTTAGCTTGTGAAGGGACTGAACTGAAGGGATACTTGCGGAAACAAGCCAGGAGCAAGGCTATTAGTAAACACATGCGAAATGGGGGCATGAATAGCTTCACTTTTCATTCTAGTCCAAGGATGGTGGGGACTTCCTTTATGGCTCTTACTCTTTTACATGTTTTGTTGTTTTTCAGTTTCTGACCCATAACCCTAAAATCCTGCTTACTATTTGTGCAGATTCCCCATGTCTTTAAACCGGAGGTTCAGTTTGTTGAGCTGTCAATTGAGAAATTTGTTTCCCGTGAGAAGAAAGTAAAAGATGATTCTATTCAGATACACGCATCCATCAGCAAACTTACAGTTGATGAGAATAATTTACTGGCGAAGTATTTTCCCACCACTGGTGAAAATACATGGAAGCCATCTCTTATAGCCTTTCCTTACGTCCAGACATATCCTTCTAGAACATATAAAGTGAATCATTCATGTAGAGCAATAATGCTCATTGATTTGATGCAACGTCTGCAGGGACAAGCATCATTCGTAGGAAATAATAAAACTTCGATTCTTCAGGTTCTGTATCCTCATCTTGGCTTGTGATTTATTTGTTGTATTCAATATAGCTATAATATGATTGCTTTTCCATATTATTCAGGATGGCATGTGTATAGAAGCTAATAATGCCTTCGACTCAGACAAGATTGATGAAGTTAGATCAGGTAATATCAGTTTCAGTTTCTGAAGAATTTTAACTTTGGATTTGTAAAGGTGGTTGGAGCTTGTCCCTATTTGTTTTATTTTCAGACCAGAGATAATGTTATAGGAACATTCACCCAATAAGAGAATAATTATCTTAATTATTGTTTCAAATTAATTTTGTAGTGAGAATTGTGATTATCTTTTTTCGTTTTCCCCCCTAAAAAATTTATTTTAATCGTGCAATTTGCTTAATTTTTTTTGGGAGAAAAGAGAGATTTCCTTGCTTAGAAATTTTATGGTGGCATATAGAGGCATCAAGCATTTGGTTACTCATAATTTTATGGTGGCGCCGGGCAGTTTTGAATCGAAAGATCAAGTGGTGGCAGTTAAAGGGGGAGAAGAGAGAGATTTTTAAGAGAAATCTATTGGATGAAGGGGTATGGGAGCCACAAGAAAATGCTAACAGCATGTGGAAGAATATGGCTACGAAGATTGAAATAGTTGCTAAAGTTACTTTAGGAGAATCAAAAGGTTTTGGACCACGAGATAAGGAGACTTGGTGGTGGGACAAGGATGTCCAAGAAAAGGTGCGGAATAAAAAGAATTGTTTTAAGGCTATACACTTGTGTAATAATACTGAAAATTGGGAAAAGTACCGCTTAGCTAAAAAGGAGACTAAGAAGGCAGTGAGTGAAGCTCGAGCTAAAGCATACGAGGGGTTTTATAAGGAGTTAGGGACAAAGGTTGGGGAACAAAAGATTTACAAGATCGCAAAGATTAGGGAGAGAAATTCGAGAGATTTGGATCAAGTAAGATGTATAAAGGATGAAGAAGGTAAAGTTTTGATTACTGACGAAGATATTAAGAATAGATGGAAGGCCTACTTTTCTAAGTTATTCAATGATGGAGGTGAAGGTCTATCTGTGAGTTGGGGGATTTGACAATTAGTAAAGATGGACTTAACAGGTCGTTTTATCGTAGAATTAGAGTTTGGGAGGTTAGAAAAGCTCTTAAGAAAATGGAAAATGGTAAAGCGGTTGGACCTGATGGTATACCTATTGAAGTTTGGAAATGTTTAGGGGAAAAGGGTGTGTTATGGTTATCTGAATTGTTTAACGAGATTTTACGGTCCAAGAAGATGCCTGATGATTGGAGAAAAAGTACTTTAGTTCCGATTTATAAAAACAAAGGCAATATACAAAATTGTGCAAATTATAGGGGAATTAAGCTTATGAGTCATACAATGAAACTATGGGAAAAGGTGATTGAGCATATGTTAAGACTAGAAACTAGTATTTCTGAGAGACAGTTTGGGTTCATGCCAGGGAGATCCACAACAGAGGCGATATATCTACTAAGGGGGATAATGAAAAAGTATCGAAGTAAAAAGAGACTTACATATGGTTTTTGTTGACTTAGAAAATGGTTATGATCGTATGCCGAGAGATTTACTTTGGAAAGCCTTGGAAAAGAAAGGAGTATGTGTTGCTTATATTAAAGTTATACAGGATATGTATGATGGGGTGTTGACTAAGGTTAGAACGCTGGGAAGTGAGACAAAAGACTTCCCTATAAGAATTGGCCTACATCAGGGATCGGCTTTGAGCCCATATTTGTTTAACTTAGTAGTAGATGATCTAACTGAGCCTATAGAAGAAGAGGTCCCTAAGTGCATGCTTTTTGCTGATGATATAATCCTTCTGGCTGAATCAAGAGAGGAGATTAATGATAAATTAGAGATATGGAGAAACAAGCTGGAGTCGAAGGGTTTCCGTTTAAGTAGGAGTAAGACAGAATATATGCATTACAATTTTGTAAATAGACAACTTAGAGGTGATTTGGAGATTAAACTGGGAGAGCAAACAATCCCTCAAGTGACAGTCTAGGTATTTGGGATCAATTATAAGACAAGATGATGAGATTGATGATGATGTCAATCATAGAATTCAAGCTGGGTGGTGTAAGTGGAGGAAAGCTACTGGAGTTCTCTGCGATAAAAAAGTATCCCATAAGATAAAAGGGAAGTTTTATCGCACTGCTATAAGACCAACAGTATTATATGGTAGTGAATGTTGGGCTTTGAAGGATCAACATGAACATAATATGGGGGTTGAGATGGATGTGTGGTCACACAAGAAAGGATAAGATTCGGAATGATCATATACGCGAACGAGTTGGAGTGGCATTTATCAGTGAGAAAATGGTAGAAAATCGTTTGAGGTGGTTTGGACATATACAAAGAAGGCCATTAGATGCGCCAGTGAGGAGGGTAGATCAAACAGTCTGGAGTCCGATTAAGAGAGGAAGAGGGAGACCGAGGCGTACACTCAATGAAGTTGTAGAGCTAGATCTTTTAATAAATAATATATCTAAAGATTTGGTTACCGATAGAGCACAATGGCGTCGTGCGATCCATGTAGCCGACCCCACTTAGTGGGATAAGGTTTGGTTGTTGTTGTTGTTGTTGTTGTGTTTCAACAAAGTTATTTAAACATATTGCGATTTCATTTTCTTTTGGGGATGGGGGGTTGATCCTTTTATTTTGAAGCATGGATGTATTAATTTCATCATTCATTTGGTTGTGATTTATTTCATGAAAGCATCCGATTCCTTTTTCAGGGATTCTCCAACTATATCATATAAACATGTTAACTTCTTCATTCCTCCAACTATATCATTTCCCCCATATTTTAGTGTATTACGGATGGATAAACAGTAAACTGATAACTTCACTATAGATTGGTATAGAGCCGAAACGTTCTCTCATTTTATATATAACCTCTCAAAATATGAAAATTTGTGAATGCAGTCTCTGTAAGTTGCATGAAGCTGGATTCCTCTCATTTGGCGATTCAAACTGAAGATTTTGTTGATCTAACTGCACCAGATAATATTGTGGGAGAACATAGATCGCTTAGTACAAGTTGCAGAAAGAAGGATGATTTACCGTCTTCTAGTTTTATTGACTTGGATGAAAATAAAGAGAATACATATGAGTTTGAAGAAACAGTTCCTGACACGCCAATTGCTAAGACAGTTATGTCAAATGAAGGATATGATGATGGTGAAACGCCTGATCTTGCTCAGTTGAAGACATCACTGTTGCTAGATGATGGATTCAATAATGACATCAACAAGTCCCAGTGTAGTCCCCGTTTGACGAGTTTAATTGAAAGTGGTTTTGTTCCAGAGTCTCCCATTGATGAGAGGGGTGATTTCCTTCCAGGTAATGATGGACTTTTCAGTAATGTTGTGAAATAATAACTCTGTTAATCATGTCATTAAATATTTGGTTCTGAGATGATAAAATTTGCAGGTTCATCCAGAAGCGAGCTTGTCATTAGGAACTGTGATCCACCTGTTCATCTCCAGACGGAACAAGTTACCTCAAGTTTAGGGGCAAATGAAAAGGTCATTATTGATGATGCCGCAGATGTAAATAACGTACCTATTGATCCTGTTAATATTGAAACTCAAACCCTTTTATTCGAACGGAAGAGTTGTGCAAATAGAAGAGGTCATGTCTTTAGCTCTCCTACAGTGGAGGAAGGCCAAAATCCTTTTGCGGATATTACAAACCGCAGCTTTAGTGAAGGATCACCTTCATGTGGTGATGTTGCTGAAAGTGTCAAGCCAGCACGTAAATTTAAAAGGTTGCGTAAAGCTGATGGTGGTAGGCATCATAGGAAAGAGAAAAGCAGAAAGGATCATGTTGTTTCAACAGAAAATATTGGCAAAATTTCATCAACGCCTGATTCTCCACGAAATAAACGTGGCCAAGGTACCTTTTGTTAATGTTTCTTGCGCCCATCTTTTTTCTTTATCAATTTTTTGAATATTACCCTGAAAATTGAATTGAAAATCTCTTATATTTGCTAACTTTTACATCGATGGAAAAAGCTTTACTACTAGCAACAAATTTTGTAAGTGAACTTTATATATGAAGTATTACGATGAATTTAATATGTTTTCTTTTGTTTTTTATATTTTAGGTATAAAGAAATCAATGTACAATGCCAGAGTCTTCATTGACGACGAGGCTGAGTAAGCTCATGCTTTAACTCATTGAATGTTGCATTCTCATGCCATCCGTCTCTTTATCATTTGTGGGAAACGTATTCAGCCTATCTTTCACGATCTTTATATGATAAAATCACAAAACGAAAGTAATCTGCATATGATGTACTAGATTTTGTGGAAATGTTATGTATCATGAGCTGCTCGATTTCCTCAGGGTATCTTCAGAAGCTGAAGCTTCTGATGATGAAGATGGTGAGGATGACAGTTCATTGGATGGTTTCATAGATGATAGATTGAACCCTACGGCAACCACTCAGTCTAGAGCTAGCGGAATAGACATGATGGCAATATACAGGTTCTTATTCTTCCCTTTTATTTCCCTTCAAATTGAAATTTTTTTTTTTTGTTTTTTTTTTGTTTTGGCTTCCTGGTGAAAAGATGTCGGTAAACATGCATGTACCTACTAAAATAAATAAATATACATGCATGAACAGGGGCAGTCTTATATATATATAAATTGTTAATTTCTTATTGAAAAATAGTGTTGCATTAGCTCATTATGATGGAAACAAGAGTATAGAAGGGACGCCACACAATGACAATTGCATGTGCATGTCTTCGGATTCATCATATTTCGGTTATCTTGAATTTAGCATGGTATTTATTGCTTGGCTTGAGACAAGAGTAAGATAATTATCCTGAAGCAAATGCTATTATAGACTTCACTCCTTGCAAGTGATTATGACCGTTCAATTTGTGTCCTTTAATGGATTCCGTGGAGCCCTCCATTTTGCCATGCCAGATAACTCTTGCCCAGTGTACCCACTTAGAGTTTGGCTTTGCTTCAAAAGCCATTAGGTAAATTGAGACAAATGCAAGTGCTGAACATGAAAAATGAAAGAGTCCTAAAGCATTCAAGAATTTGAAAGTATTAATGTTTTCCAAAAAAAAGTTCGTCTATTAGTTTTTTAATACAATTATTTGATATCTTGTATTACTAGTCAGTCTTGAGTATTGTCTGGCCCAGTTTATGGTACTTCTCCTAATTTGATTATTTTTTCGAACCCTTGAATATGCTTGAAGGAATCAAGTTCTTTTCACCCGATTATGATTATCATTGGTTTCTTTTTAAATTTATCCTTAGGTTGCTTGGTGAAGAATTTGGTAAACATAGATTGCATGGTTCTATACTCTCCTAACTCTAGTGCTAGTGTCCCAAAATTGTTACTCCAAAACTAACACATCTACGTGAGCTTTTGTAGCCTAGTTAAAGAATATACAGAATAATATTTACCATATCTACTGGAGTACTCATTGGTTCTTTTGTCTTGAGATTTGAGAGATGGGTTGCCTTCCATGAGGCCCTGTTTAGTACAAATTTTAGGCTTTGGAAAGGAAGAGGGAGGGAAAGAGAAAATGCTTTATTGTATTCTGTGTTTTCGTTTTTAATTTCTGCATTGACCAGAGCTCTTATCTCTTCAAATTTTCCTGATTAACTTTTAAAGTTGTAAAAGATGCATAACTCAAACTATGTTGCAGGCGTTCTTTGCTCAGTCAAGTACCAGTTGAAGGAGGGACCAACAGTTCTGCTACATTTAGTCCAGACTATGGGTCATCCGTGACTATAATTAGTGAAAATGGGGTTTCTTCTGGCAGCATACCAAGACATCTTCAGACACCTCAACTTGAGACAACAAATCAGTCAGCTTCCAAGAGTTTGCAATCAGTTGAAGTCAACCAAATCACCTCAAAAGATATACGTTCAGGTAGTTTCCCTATTGAAATCACGACGCAGATGAGAAGTCGAAAAAGAAAATTGTCATTTCATCGTTTGGGAATTCCAAGTGTTAATCTTGAGCGGGAATTTGCACTTCAATCAAACGAAGAGCCTATGGATGCTTATGCAACTAAGGATATACTGTGTGATGATAACATTTTTGATGATATCGATCTTGATGAGTTGGAGGCTCAAGCAGCTTCTCTTCTTAAACAAAAAATAGATTTGTCAACTCAGAAACAAGATACACATTCAATACCTAAATCTGACTCGCACAACCCTCACCTTTCAAACCCATCATTCGACCTTGGGATATGAAAACTCATGGAAATGCACATAATCACAATTGTTGTTGATGGCCCTGGCAGTTCCATTGTGGAATTACCTTGGTGCAATTTCAGATAGTTGAAAAAATTGAGTAGGATTTTGTAAAGGTTGTATTTCAGTTATCAATAGCTGTATAGTAAATTCATGCCTATACGTGGGCAAGAAAATAATGTATTCACATCGATTGATATTTAATTACATAGTTTGAAATTGCAGAATTGTGTTGTAGTTGTTTCTTCATTGTGAAAATTAAATGTATATAAGTAAGTTTGTGCAACATCTTGCACCAAGCAAAAGGCAATGTTAAATTATATGGGATTTCATTACAAACGAAGTGTCTATTTGTCATGAATTTAGCTGATAATACTGCAGGCCCAATGGGGTTTGCTTAGTTTGTTATTTGTTAACCCGTTAGATACATTCGAAGGTTCAGCTTTGAAGTGATACCAAAGAGAACTAAACTGATTGGTTTGGGAAAAAATGTTGCTCTATATTGATTTGACTTAATCCATCTGATTTGGTTTAGTCTTGTTGGTTCCATTCAAATTGAATGAAGTTTTTTTTTAAGGTGATGAAATTGAATGAAGTTTTTCTGTAAAAAAATGTTATTATCAGTAATTAGTTTCAATTCATGCTTCCTTTTGTAGGTAAGAATGCAAATGCATTTATAATAGTGTTAAGTTTTAACTATCAACTAAACATTTGTATCAATTGGCTGTGTGCATTGTTCTAACTCAATCAGTATTCTCAAATTTGAACCCCAAGTATGTAGCCCAATAATTGCTTGATAGTAGCGAAGTTCCCCCCATTGTGAGTCTATATTCTCGCGAACCGGTTTAATCGATTGTTAGTAGCGACGGATACCAATGGATAAATCCATAAAAAAGTATGAAGTTTTATATTTACCTCATCAATGCTATTATTCTCTTCATGTGATTTTGTTAGGTGCGTGTGTGTGTATATATATATATTATATCCTCACCATATGTATTTTTATTGGTGAATAGCAAACAATTTTTAACCATATATTTCTGCTTAAAAATTAATTACAAAATACTGCATCAAAAATATCTAATTACTAATTATAAATACATACGTCTGTGTATTAAAGCATAATTAGTCATCACAAAATATCAAAAGCAAAAAATAAACATTTTAAAGGATAAAATAAAATCCATTTTAGTATCATATAAAAGTAAAGCAAAAAATTAAATAAACAAATAAAGCACAAAAAGATTGGGGAAATATTAACATAAACTGAGCAAAACTAGGTCAATATTCCCCTTCAGTTCCTAACGAAACAGCATGAAGCAGATCAACTAACATAGCTGCTTAAAACTCAACTTTCCTACCAAGAAAATATAACCTACACCTAAGAAGCATTAATCTAACATGGTATAAACAAGCATTCATGTATCTCTACATTAGTCAGGGTCAGAAGCTAACATGTTTCCATGGAAGGAAAACATGCACATGTAAATTAGGGAAACAATAGAAGATCACCATTATGTTGAAGGAAGCTGAATGTTCCTTGCCCCCACTGGTATACTTCATGACAAATTTGCTAGACATGACCTGCATAGCTTCCTGGCCGGAAGTCCAATGAATTCAGGGCTGATGAAGGAAATTGTGCTTGGCCCGGTAGCCACAGGCCACCTTTATGGGGTTGCAGCATCCGCGGCTGACTGTAATTCCCACCTTGCAAGCCTTCATTCAATGGAACTTCTTTCTTCTTCTTCACAAATTCAAAGAACTCTGCAACTTGATGAGCATAACTACACCAGCACCATAATAACAAATTCCAGTTAAAGAATAGTAGTAAAAACTTTCCATTCCCACAGATCAAATTGAAGTAATAATCCTATCTAATTGGTGCTGAGGAATGTCTTTGTCAGCACATAGCACATATAGACCACACTGTTCGCAAGAAATAACAAACATATATCACACTGCTCAACCTAAGTCCCATGAAACTTCAACTTATCTTCGCCAATTTTAGGTAGTGGCAATTCAGTAAGATTCATTACAATGCTGACCAAATGAAGTCGCCCTATAGTTTCATGAGTGAATTGTTCAACAGTGAATAATACTTTACAAGGGAGTGAATGGGCCGTGTCTCCCTTTTGAATTCTTTAATCACTGGTGGTGGAGGTGAAATTGCCTCTCATTCACTAGATCCCGCCACTTATGAGACACATTAAGCAAACAACTTTCAGAAAAAAAAATGAGCGTAAACACCTTATTATGAGATAAAGGATACAATAATCGACATGAATAACTACCCTTTAGAGGTTATACAGAGACTAGCATATAGTTTTGCCACTATCCATACTGTTTCAGTATTGATAATGGAGTAGTAGGCCAGAATTGTTTTGAAAGCCTCATTTATTAAACCAGTACTTTACCATGAGCTTTGGCAAACCCACTCTGCAACTTTAATTACCCAACCTAAACAGTAAACAATCAAACGCAATACAAAAATCATGTGGATAAGCAGACATCTCACAGAACCAAGTTTAATCCATGTTCAATGCATATCAGAGCAAGAGATAGATAGCTTACTGTCTCTTTGCCTCAATATCTTTGCTGAAATCAATATTGGGTTCGCAGTCCAGAACTAATGCAGGAACCTGCTTATTATCAAAATTCTTAAGCCATACTGTAGTAAATAACAGATAACAACGTTCACACATAGATGCCAAAAAGATAATTACCTTTTGAATGCTTGAATGCATATGATCACCCTCCAGATAAAATACACGCTCCCTTATAGCAGGATGTAAGGAGTTGTCGACATGCAGAGGCAACTTACTCACAGATAATACTTCACGTCTATCACTTTGAATGGGGTACAGCCAGCTTTCATGCTTTTCATGGAGGTCACGGAGATAATCCAATGTGACTCCACCTTCCTCTGCCCTCTTCCTCAACTTCATTCTCTTATGGCAAGTATCAGGACTCGCTCTAAGATAGATAAAACCATCAGGAATAAGTCCAGGCAAGCAGGACACAACAGGATCGAACCATGAGTCATAAATACTAATCTCCATCTCATTCATCCATTTAGCCTCGTGAACAGCTCGTACAAAGACCTTTATACAACATTCAAGATGTCATAAAAATGTACTAGTGTTTGAAGTCTCAGCAGGATCTTTGTTCCTGCTCTTGAATTGGACAAATGAAAACAAGAAAACAATCACATGCTTCCAAACCATCACTTGCAATCACCTTTTAACTCAAACCAATGCATGTTTAAAGCAGTTCTGAAAAACATATGAAGTGTGAGGGAAAGCAACCTCATAAAAAACACAGAAGCAAACAAGGAAGGAAAACATGTCAGGATAAGCTCTGTTAATAAGGTAATTTAATACCTACTTCCTTTTTGGTTTTAAAAAAAAAACACCTACTGCCTAGAAAATGAGGAGAAAAGTACCAAAGTATTGAATGCTCACCATCCTGTCACTAAAAACACTCCTCTCCATTAAACGAAGAGGCTTCATTCCACCAGATGACTCTCTTTCCTGCATAATTCTGGTAACAAATACATAGTTCTGAAAGGTATAAGCATATCGTTGTGGCTCAGCATAGAAGGCATCCAAAATATTGAAGTGATCAGCTCCAACATTCTGCCACTTGTTAACGGGTTCGGGGACCACCTCAACAAGGTCACCCAATTCAAGTGTTTCGTTAGCTATTCTCTGAAGGAAAGTAGTCTTTCCAACACTGATGTTACCCTCAACACAGAGTGTAATCTGTTTCTTTTGTGGAAGCTGAAAGGAACAGGTATCATCCAACTCTTCATCCACACTCTTTTTAATATAGGTTGTTATACTTTCAGCATGGTTCCTGTGGATGATTCCCACAGAACTCTGAAGATATTCAACCATCTTATCACTAGATTTCCCAAAGAACTGCAAAGAAAAAAGGCCCAATTAAAAATTTAATAAATTCATGGGCGTGAACTAAAGTACAATGAACATGTGATACATAATAGATCCTATTTGTAATAGATAATAAATCCATTCCTCACCCTTCTTCTAGCAGTTCAAGCTTTTCAGATGTAAGGGCTTAGTCAGTAGTCATTCTTGAGCACACTAGAATAAGATAACTGAAGTTATTCAAATCATATATGCTAGTCAATCAAACAAGAGACTTTTTTTTTTTTTTTTAATTCAAAATAGCTTGAATTACAAATGAAGTTTCTAACATGGATGATACATTATTGTAATGAAAATAATATATGAAGCTCAGACATATTTCAAATTTGACATAATAAAGAAACAAGTCTATCCAGGCATGATTTATCATTGCAAGAGAGGCAGGAGACATCCAGTGATGTATAGTGATCAGGCTACAGTAACAAATTGCCAAGAACAAGCAATGTACAAAGAGCAATGACAACAAAGTAAACAAATTTATACCTTATCTTTATAAAGTTTCTTGAGCTCAACAACCCCAGCAATCCCTTTCCTTACAAGCTTTCTCAAATTCCTGGGACCCACACCTGGAATAGTCAATAAATCAGGGTTTAGAGGTACCTCAAAGACATCAGACAAACCCTTTTGTCGCCTATTTAATCTCAAAACCTTCTCCTCAGAACCCACTTCACCACCAACAAAAACACACTTCTCAGAAGAAGAAGAAGATGAAGAAGAAAGAGAAGACCAAGCTCGTGTCCCATTTATACCCTTTTTAAGCAAAACCCAAGTTCTTGCTTTTGACATGTGACTTATACCATTATCATTATCAACCACACACCTACAAGCAACAAAACTCCTTGAACATGAGAGAGTGGTGAGATGGCGAGATGAAATGGAAGGGTTTGCAGAGAAGGGTTTCTTGGAAAGAGAGAAAACAAGGGAATGAGAAAGGCGTACGGAAGAAGGCATGGTGTGAAAATGTGAGAGAAGACGGTAAAGAGAGGAAGAAGAAGAAGGAAGGCGAAGGAATGTGTGCATAATATCAGTTCGTGTGAGGAGTGTCCGTACACTGTGAAGGCGCGCGGGAAGGTGACGCGGCTTCTTCTTCTTCTTCTTCTGTGACTTTTTGTCAACTGAAGGAAATTGAGCAAATTTGTAGCAGAAAACCGAAAAAGAAACAATTGTTTTTGAAAGTCTTTGTTTTCTAAACAGAGAAACATAAGCGTGGTAGTGTTCCAACGAGTATTGGAACAGAGAAATGCTTACATGTTTTTGGAGTATTATGGTATCTAAATTATGAAATAATCAAAACATAACAATTCAGTTGGTTTTATTTATAGCTAGTTGATAAATCAAATGAAACAATTTACATTTTATTATGTTTCTAATAAAAAACATTTCATTGGCATTATATTAATAGGCTTATTTTTATTAAAAACAAAATAACTTGTCAATTGTTTGAGATGAATTGTTAGTTAATTGGGATTAAAATCAACTGATTTATTGAGTTCTAATTAGGTGGAGTTCATACAACTTGGCAGTTTGAGATTATGTAAGTATTTCTCAATTCTGAAATCTGTATGTTACGTTATGGAAGAAAAAACATAAATCCGTAAAAAAAAAAAAAGCTTGGCCGGATTAGGGATACATTGAAAGTGCACACCTAAATTTAGATTTGGTATTTTAGATGGATTTAAATGAATTTTTTTCTTAAAAATTTGGGTGAAATAAAAAGAAACAAAATTGAAATATATAATTGATAAATAAAGTACAAAATAATTTCAAAATAAAATTTATAGACACTACAAATTTTCAATATTGTTAACTTTTCAATGAAAATATTTTCTTTAAAAAAAAAAGTAGAGAACTTATGATTACTTAATGTGTGCGTATATATTTCTATTAAATTAAATATTTTTTCTTTTTGTTCAACAACATAAATTTGTTTCAAAATATTATTGTTATCAAAATTAAATTTCTACTCAGAAAAAAAAATTAATTTTTTATTAAAATTAAGTAATATAAAAAAATCGCATATCTCAATAAGTTAACATGTTTTGGCCAAAAAAGACAAGTTAAACATATAAAGTTAAGAATATAGTTTTTAAAAGGAAAATGAGAAAATAAGGCAAAAGAAAAGGAGAGAGAAAAGGTGAAGGCATAGGACAGTGGTGTCAGGAAACAATGGGAGGAGGTTGTACTGTGTCGTGTGGGTCAAATTATAAAATATAAAATATAATAATAAAATCAAGCTCCCCTTTTACAAAACGAGAGATTGTGGGAGAGATTATTCTCAACGTTCCATCCTTATCATACCATAAATGTTCTTTGTATCGTTTACAGCCACGTGTCATTGAAACACCTTTTTTTATTTTATAAAGGGGTAAATTGTATAAAACTCTCTGAACTTTGGGGCAGTTACATATAACCCCTCGACATTTCAAAGCTTATATTTAACCCCTTGAACTTTTTTTATTTTTTTTATTTTGGACCCCTACCCGTTAATTTACCATTACCTTCTAATAGAAATTGCCATGTAGGATTAAGGAAAGGCAATTCAAATATATGACATCATATGTGACATCTTACATATATTAATAATTTTGTAGTAACTATAAAATTTTTATACAAAGGTTATGTTGTAATTTTATCATTAAAAAATCATAAATCTCATTACTTATATCTCTCTACAGCACAAACTTTTTCCAATTCCAATAATAACACTCGCGCAATCAACATAAGGAAATAATGAGATAACTTATGTTAGTTTGACATAACAATTTATATCAAAAGGTAAATGTAAGTTAAGGGTATATGGATCATAATTTAAAAAAAATAAAAGTTTGAGGAATTAAATTTAAATTTTAAAATGTCGAGGGGGTTATATACAATTTTTCAAAAGTTCAGGGGGAATTTTGTGGAATTCAGTCTTTAAAAAATATGCTATATTCAAATTCCAAACATACACTACTACAGAAATGTCCTATTGCAGCACAACAATAACAGCGCTTACCAAACGTAAGCGCTGGGATAGGTACATAAGACTTATCCCAGCGCTTTATAAATAATTATAAGCGCTGGGATAGGTCCAGAAGATTAATTTAAAATAATCTCTTTTATTTAATAATGTCTAAATTACATCCCAGGTTTGTCTTTATATAGGTGATTTCCTTTGAAATTAATTCTTTGAACCTTATCTGAAATATATTTAATCCCCTGAATATATTTAACCTTGTCCTTATTATTTAATAATTTCTGAGTACCATAGTTTTTTTTTTAATTTTTAATACCTATTCCAGCGCTTTTTATGTAAAAAGCGTTGGAATAGGCCATTTCTCAAATATATTTAATCTCTTGAATATATGTAACCTTGTCCTTATTATTTAATAATTTCTGAGTCCCCCAGTTTTTTTTTTAATTTTTAATACCTATTCCAGCGCTTTTTACCAAAAAGCGCTGGAATAGGCCATTTCTCAAATATATTTAATCCCCTGAATATATGTAACATTGTCCTTATTATTTAATAATTTCTGAGTCCCCCGGTTTTTTTTATTTTTAATACCTATTCCAGCGCTTTTTACCTAAAAAGCGCTGGAATAGGCCATTTCTCAAATATATTTAATCCCCTGAATATATTTAACCTTGTCCTTATTATTTAATAATTTCTGAGTCCCCCAGCTTTTTTTTTTAATTTTAATACCTATTCCAGCGCTTTTTACGACGTAAAAAGCGCTGGAATAGGCCATTCCCAAATATATTTAATCCCCTGAATATATTTAACCTTGTCCTTATTATTTAATAATTTCTGAGTCCCCCAGTTTTTTTTTAATTTTTAATACCTATTCTAGCGCTTTTTACGTAAAAAGCGCTGGAATAGGCCATTTCTCAAATATATTTAATCCCCTGAATATATGTAACATTGTCCTTATTATTTAATAATTTCTGAGTCCCCCATTTTTTTTTATTTTTAATACCTATTCCAGCGCTTTTTACCTAAAAAGCGCTGGAATAGGCCATTTCTCAAATATATTTAATCCCCTGAATATATTTAACCTTGTCCTTATTATTTAATAATTTCTGAGTCCTCCAGTTTTTTTTTAATTTTAATACCTATTCCAGCGCTTTTTACGTAAAAAGCGCTGGAATAGGCCATTCCCAAATATATTTAATCCCCTGAATATACTTAACCTTTTCCTTATTATTTAATAATTGCTGAGTCCCCCAGTTTTTTTTTAAATTTTTAATACCTATTCCAGCGCTTTTTACGTAAAAAGCGCTGGAATAGGCCATTCCCAAATATATTTAATCCCCTGAATATATTTAACCTTGTCCTTATTATTTAATAATTTCTGAGTCCCCCAGTTTTTTTTTAATTTTTAATACCTATTCCAGCGCTTTTTACGTAAAAAACGCTGGAATAGGCCATTCCCAAATATATTTAATCCCCTGAATATATTTAACCTTGTCCTTATTATTTAATAATTTCTGAGTCCACCAGTTTTTTTTTTTAATTTTTAATACCTATTCCAGCGTTTTTTACCTAAAAAGCGCTGGGATAGGCTTTTTAGTTATTATTTTATTTGCCTGACATATTAAACACCCGCGTGAGTTTCCATTTCCCGCTCCCCCATTTTTTCATTTCCCTCCCAAACACTTCGGCCCTTTCATTCTTCGCTTCTTCTCCCAACGTTCACTTCACCTAGATTTCGTCCTTGTGCTTTGGTGGTGATTTCGGCGGCGAACGGCGAAGAATTTTTTCATCAGGTGAGTTTCGTTCTCGTGCTTCCATTTCTCTGATTTGAGAGTTTATGTTTGAGCTTCGATTTGGGGTATGGGGATTTCGAAAATTGTGAACCATGTAAATGGAAGGTTACTCTTTGGTTAGATTTGGGGTATGGGGATTTCGATTTGGGGAATGCATGTATTTTTGGTCAGATTTCTCGCAAAAATTACAGTACATCGAGAATGAACAACTTCAGATTTTTTAAATTATGATGTGAGATAATAGTACACTGATAAAAAAACGACGCCAACAATTTTTTTTGTTCAACCACGCACGCCAACAATTAATTGATGGTATTATTTCCAGTTTCCTCTTAGAATAAAGTAACATTTAATGGATTATATCTGCTAAATGATCCAACTTTCCATTTATTTTTATTTAACTGTGGGTAACAGAAATATACAATTTTCAACCATTGAATTTTTTTTGTAATTAAATTAGTTCGCATTTCATAGGATAATAGGGCTAAATCTTGAAGATATCCAAAACTGAAAACCTATATAGCTAGATCAAGTAGTCATTTGCCACCGACAGATTTAAACTTGTTGAAAATAATTCAAAACCTTCTGGATATACTATAATATGAATTGTGGGTATTGTTCATCATCCACGCCATTGAAGGTGATTACGGTTTGGAACTTACTAAAAGCTTGATTAGACTTAATTTGGAGCAAGATTGAACTAATAATGGGGTTGCAAATGTGTTTTTCAATTTCCCATGGTAAGTGTACATATATTCAAAACAATGGCTGTCAATTTACCATGACAAAGCGTGTGTTTTAGTACTAATTAAGCTCATGTATAATGAATTTTGGCCACAGAAACCGAATTATTTATGAATTGATAAGTTTTAATAGTCATAGTAGGAGTGTGTAATGGTAGTTTAATTCAAGCTTTTGCTTGCCTTTATGTATTCAAAAAATAGTCATAGTATGATTGATTTCTTTATTTCTTAAAATGAAATTCTGTAACTGTAATTATGTTTACATAATATTTTTTATAGGAGCCTACAATTGCCTAATAGTTTGTTGGCGGAAACGGGGGACCAAAAGTGAGAAACTTTCGGTGTGATTGAGAGCTTTTATTAATTGACTTCGCCACAAAGAAGGTATACTTTTAAATTTCCTTCCTCCATTGAATTATGAATAATATTATTGTTGTTTCATTAAACTCTTATAACTAAGTTTGATGTGGTAGTAATTGTGCAATATTTGAAAATATCCATGAATGGTAGATATTGTGTTATTGTGCCCATTAATGCTATATGTATAAATTCTCTGTGAATTCTGTTGTTGATGACTACTGGAAAATTACTGAGTTAATGATTGGTGTTTTGTGGGCTATCCATTTCTAATTAAAAAGATAGGGCCTTGAGCCTGGGAATGTTCATTTTGTAGCCGTTATGCTGCCGAATTTTTGTTAAAAAAATAAGGTAACATCGTAAGGTGGCTACCTAATGATTAAGTCATGCACATCGATCTTACTTCCACTTTCCTTTAGTAGGTTATAATGTTAAATCGGAAATGGATGTCTTGTGATCGACGTTCAAAGGAATATATAGATGGAGCAAAAGAATTCATTGAATTTGCCGCTGAGCATGCAGAGAATTCTAACAGAATTGTATGCCCCTGTATGTCGTGTTTGTATGGAAAGCTTCTCCGTCCTCTTGACTTGTTGGGCCATTTATTCTGTCATGGGATCGATCCGTCCTATACACGTTGGACAAAGCATGGTGAGACGTATGAGTGTTCTAATGGAGACCGGGTACCTGATGTTAGTAGCTTCATACGTGGTTGACACAGACATGTGTGATGAGAGCGATGATCTTGAAGAAATGTTGAATGTGGTGGGTGAGGAGGATCCTGAAATGTTTGAGACACTGAAGAGCGATGCAGAGACGCCTCTGTATGTGGGATGCAGTAAATACACCAGATTGCGTGTGGTGCTTAAATTGTATAACCTGAAGGCGCAATACGGTTGGAGTGATGCAAGTTTCACTGCTATGCTATCCGCTCTGCGAGATATACTCCCAGAAGGGAACGTACTCCCCTCGAAAACATACGAGGCAAAGCAAATTCTCCGGTTGACCGGTATGAAATATGAGAAAATAAATTCATGTCCCAAAGACTGTATTTTATTCCGGAACCAGTATGCGTCGTTGGAGAAGTGTCCTAAATGCAGCACATCTCAGTATGGAAAGAAATATAAGAGTCCTTCTAAAGTCTTGTGGTACTTTCCGATCATTCCAAGATTCAAGCGCATGTACAGTAATGCGAATGTTGCAAGACTTTTGACATGGCACGCTGATGAGAGGATTCAAGACATCAAGCTTAGGCACCCCGCTGACGCCCCCAATGGAAAAAAATTGATTACGAGTTCCCTGAGTTCGGTAAAGAACCAAGAAACCTACGGCTTGCATTGGCAACCGATGGAATCAACCCGCATGGAGTCCAGAGTAGTACTCACAGCACATGGCCGGTGATTCTGATGATATATAACCTCCCCCCAAATTTAATCATGAAACACAAGTTTATGATGCTTTCCATGCTTATTTCCGGGCCTAGACAGCCCGGCAACGATATAGACGTGTACTTGGATCCTTTGATTGAAGACTTGAAGCATGTGTGGGATTCGGGTGAGACGGTTTTTGATGGCTGTAAGAAAGAAAGTTTCAAATTGAGGGCCATGTTGTTTGGCACAATAAATGACTTCCCAGCGTATGGTAATTTGTCCGGATACAGCATCAAAGGATATGGTGCGTGCCCTATATGTGAAGATGATACCCATTCGATGTGACTGAATCACTGCAAGAAAAATGTTTACATGGGACATCGGAGGTTCTTGCCGTTAAGGCATCGTTGGAGGAGGTGGAAGAAGGCATTTAACGGGAGCTCAGAAGAAGGTAGGCCACCAAGATTATTGACCGGGGAAGACGTTCTTGAAAAGGTGAATGCGGTGGAGAATCATTTTGGCAAGCCTTTTGCTAAAAATGTATTGACAAGTGGCTAGAAGAAGAGGTCCATATTCTTCGAACTCCCGTATTGGAAGTCCTTATATGTCAGGCACTTTCTTGATGTGATGCATATTGAAAAAAACATATGTGATAACCTAATTGACACGTTACTAAATATGCAAGGAAAAAGTAAGGATGGTGTCAATTCAAGGTTAGATATGCTCAAGCTGGGAATAAGACAAGAGTTGGCACCTGTCGAGAAGGGATACCGCACTTATTTACCTCCAGCTGCTTACACCCTTTCGAGGAAAGAGAAAAGATTATTCTGTGAGTTTCTTAGTGGAATCAAAGTTCCAGAGGGCTACTCCTCAAATGTAAAGAACCTTGTATCTGTGAAAGAGTTGAAGTTGAAGAACCTGAAATCTCATGATTGCTACGTCCTGATGCAAAATTTCTTACCGGTTGGCATACGCAACATTTTACCCAAGAAACTGCGGACCACGATCACCAGACTTTGTATGTTCTTCAAGCTTATTTGTAGTAAAGTGGTTGATACAACGAAGTTGCAGGATTTGCAGAGGCAGATCGTTTGTACCCTGTGCGAACTTGAAATGTATTTCCCCCCTTCATTCTTTGACATCATGGTTCACCTTACTGTACATTTGGTCAAAGAGGTTCAACTGTGCGGCCCAGTCTATTTGAGATGGATGTACCCGATTGAGCGGTTCATGAAAGTTTTAAAGGGGTATGTCAAAAACAGATATCGACTAGAGGGTTGTATTGCTGAACGATACATCATTGAAGAAGCGAGTGATTTGTGTGCCGATTACTTATCAAATGTTGAACCTGTTGGCTTGCCCAAGTCTCGTCACGATGGGCGATTAACGGGGAAAGGAATAAGTAGGTTCAAGCTATTACGCATTTCGAATGCTGAAAGAGAGTTGGCACACTTGTACATTCTTCACAACACTCCTGAGGTTGAACCATTCGTTGAAGAACACAAAAATCTCCTTCGTGAAATACACGGTGATAGGAATGAGAGTTTGATCACAAAGGAGCACAACAAACATTTCATTAGATGGTTCAATGCACGCATTTGTCAGCAGGTTGAGCTTAATGCCGGATCGGTTGGTGAAAGATTGTTCTGGCTGTCGAAAGGACCGGGTTTGCAAGCATTTTCTTATACCGGCTATGCAATCAACGGTTACACATTCTATACAAAAGGCCAGGATGAAAAAAGCACCATGCAAAATAGTGGAGTCACACTTGTTGCCGAGGGGTGGCATATATCCAGTGCAAGAGATACAAATCCCATATATGCGCAGATGGCATACTTTGGTGTGATTGATTGCATTTGGGAGTTAGATTACACCATGTTCAGAATTCCCGTGTTCCGGTGTCAGTGGGTTAACAACCACAGTGGACGGCGATTAGATGAATTTGGGTTTATATCGGTCGACCTTTCTAAAGTTGGATATAAGGATGATCCTTACATTCTACCGTCTCAAGCAGCACAAGTGTTTTACGTTGCGGATCTTTCTAAGAAGAATTGGTCAGTTGTCATGCAGTCGAACAAAAATTATTCCGAGCAAGTTGATGATGAAAGTAGTGATGATGATATGAATGTGATAGAAGATGTTCCTTCCTTTGAGACATTACTGTCAGAAGACTTTGATGCAGACGGGTATGATGACAAAGATGAGCCAGTTTATGTAAGACGTGATCATGAAGAAGGCATTTGGGTAAACACAACCCTAAATCCAACAAAAAAGATGAAGCAGACAATTGTAGACAATATAACAAAGAGGAAAAAGAGGCAAAAGCCCTCAGTTTGTATGTATTTATGTTGTACACTATGAATTTTTGAGCCCTCAGTTCGCATACAATTAGCATGATTATATGTATATGCACTAAAATCATTTCTTGTCTAATTTTTTTTACAGGAGAATGGATCCCCATAGTGACCAGGAGGAAGAAGAACAACATAGTGGCCAGGAGGAAGAAGAACAACCTAGTGAGTAGGTAGCTATTGCTGAAGGTAGAGCAAGGCATGAGGCGAATGTTGTTCATGGTAGGACCCTTATACGCAAACTCCTCACACACAGAGCTCAGGGAGTAAAGACAAGACTTAAATGGAATCCAAATAACCAAGCTACTGGAAAGTCAGCGAAGCTCCTCTCGGGTTACATTGGGTGCACTGTTCGGGACAAAATCCCTATTACTATTACGGATTGGAGAAGAGCAGGCGACAAACATGAGGAGGTTTGGTTAGAGATTAAGGTAAACTACATTTTTACAATTAATGGCATATATGTCATCATAATATTGTAACTAACAAATTGAATATGATTTTTGTTGTTACAGACTGTCTTTGATATCAACGATACTCACAGGGATTATGTGCTGAAGAAAGCTTCGAGAATGCACCGGGGATATCGTTCCAACTTGACCACTTATTACCTGAGAGATGACGAAGGGGAGATCGTTCCAACGCCACCATCTATATATGCTGGGTTAATTACTCAAGAACATTGGGATGAATTTGTGCGTCAACATTTGACTGAGGAGTTCCAAGAAAGAAGTAAAAAAATAGCCAAGCGGCTAAGAGCAGTCAGTATCCATATATGGGCGGATGAAAGACATTTCCTGAATTGGAGGAAGATATGGTATGTTAGTAACACTTTTGGTTCCAAAATTATGAATAAATGTTTACGTGATTAATTTATACGTTCAATTGGTTTACCATGACAGATTGAGGAACAGGGACTAGACTGTAGGCCACCACGGCATGGCCTCTGGGTCAGAGGTCACTCGCAGGCGGACGGTACCATCATTCATGAAGAGGTCAGAAGAGTCCATGAACGATGTGTAAGTCATTCTCTTGGAATTTCTAAATCTTTTCTAAACAGTGACTTTGCTAAGTGAATAACTAATAATCCTTCCTCCTTGTTATAGGTTTTGTTAACGCAAGAATGCCCTGACGAGGTCAACACTTTTGGCAGTGGCGATTTCCTCAGCAGAGCACTCGATCGCCCTGAGTATTCGGGCCGTGTTCGGGGTGCGGGTGTAGGCGTCACGCCCTCATCTTACTTTGGGCGCAAAAAAAGGGCATCAAAAGGCGATGTTAGAGCGTTACAAGATGAAGTTCTTACTATGAGGGAGGAGATGCTTGAGATGCAACGACGCAACGAGGAAATGGAACGACGGAATGAGGAAATGCAAATACGGCACGAGGAAATGGAACGACGGAATGAAGAAATGCAACAACGATACGAGAAGATGTTCAAATTCTTCCAGCAAAGCAATGTTGCATCACAAAAGTCCAACTTCGTGCATCAAAGTCACATTCCTTCCGTCGAGAGTCCAAGCATCAAGGATAGCTATACGATGCCCAGGGCTGACATTCCTCAGGTAGTTCATACATTTTCTACTAACAAACTAACAGTGATTCTGTTATATTATCGATTGTGACCTAATGTTGACAATTCTTTCATAGGGCGAGACAAAGTGCAAGCTGTATACGGATCAATCTTTCAGTGAGGTAGTTGCGGTTGGCAAGGTCTACAACATTTCGAACATGACCCTGCACAACTCATTGTTGCTTGAAAATGCACTAAGGGTATTAATTGAATACTCGTACAACGACTGGGCCTCGTTACCATTCCCTACTCCTGATTTGATTACTAGGGTCGGAGACGTTGTCGATGCATACGTTGCTTGGCCCATTGCTTTGATTGTGCCAACACCACAGGTAATTATTTAGTAATAACATTTCCAATAGCATTCATTGTTTTTGAATAACGCTCTTTTATTTAAATGTTTTTACAAGGTACCCAATTTATGGGAAAGAAAGCACAAGTGGCTAATGTCAAAGGTACCCGTGGTTCAGCTGCTCAAATCAAGAAAAAGAGTACCCGTACCGATCCGTTATCACAGGTGATTATTTGCTAATTAATTTAAACTAGCACTCTTCTTAATTATTGGAATTAATTTTTAAACTTTCTATTTACATGGTTTATAGGCACCAAAAGCTAAGGGTAAGAAAAAAGTTCAAGTGCCTGATCCTGTGATTGAAGATACAAGCGTCGAAACGCCATATCGTGCTCGGTTGCGAGCATTTGCAGCTACCGTTTCTCGCAATGCTATTGTCTTCATTCCATTCAGCAGGCCTATTTGACGAGGTAAATTTCACTGACGCTCTGTCTAAGGATCAGGTAATGGAGGTGCTTAACCAAAGATGGGTCGGTGCGACGGTTATCAATATATGGATAAGGTATATATGCATTTCCATTGTGGTTTCATTCAATGTCATAAGTTTTACACTAATTGGGAGTTGGTATGGTTTCTATGAAGGTATCTGAATGAACATGTCATGATCTCCGGGCGCAACGTTTCGTTCGAATTCATAAGCCCTTATTCGATAGCACAAGGTGCGGGCTCGAAACGTGACGACCAGTTTAGAGCAATTCAAAGGCGTTTCTCTTTAAAGGCAACAGCCAGAACTTTATTCTTAGCTCCAATTAATACAGGGTAAGTCTATACGTATTTTTAGTTCCAAGCATCATAGATATATATACTGACATAACATTATAAAACATTTTAGGCTACATTGGATTTTGCTTGTCATCAATCCGATGGCACAAGAGGAACCCATAATTTACTATTTGGATCCTGTGGAATCTGCTCTCCCAGATAATCGCCCAGATTTGATGCGTCTCTTCAATGGGTAAGTGAATGTCACCATTATTTGAATGCGTTGTATAATTTGTCACTTTATGCCCGATCCTAGCCAATAAATTAATTAATATGTTTCTTTTTCAGAGTATTGACTAGTTTTCGGGCCAATGTTCAGTTGAAGTATTACAGAGCCCCTGACCCAAAAGATGCTTATAAGTGGCAACAAGTCCAGGTTTTATAAAGTTATTCAATTTTTGAAACAATATATCTATAGTTAAAATATAACGTAAATGTTTCTTATATGATATATTTGGTGTTTCTTGTTACAGTGCCCCACCAACCCAATAACAACGATTGTGGTTACTATGTGATGCAATACATGCGAGATATCGTTACACATGATCGACTCGGCATTCCACTGACAGTAAGTTTTATATTTTTCCAACTCTAATGTGTTTGTACTTGTTAGACTTCAAGTAAATTTACTTGTCATTTAAATGTGTTCGTGCAGTATTACCCAGACGCTCGTTCGTTCATGTTGTCAAGGGAAAAAATGGATGCACTAATTGAAGAATGGTGCACTTATGTATACCCTCTTTTCTCCAACGTACATTAGATGATTCATTCATTAATTAGTATGCTTTTGTTTTCAACTTACAATGGTTGGTTTTATTGTACAATATTAGTATGACGTTTTTAGTGTGTATGTATATATGGTTTGGCTGGAATGGATAGTGTTGCTGGTTTTTTGCACTGATGCAGGAGGTTGTGAAACAAAAATAAGTGAATATTTAAAAAAAATAATGCTTATAGCAGTGCTTATTACGTAAAAAGCGCTGCTATAGGGTAACATATACCAGCGCTCATTATGTAATAAGCGCTGCTATAGGTACCCTATAGCAGCGCTCATTAAGTAATAAGCGCTGCTATAGGTTACCTATACCAGCGCTTATTACTTAATGAACGCTGTTATAGGTATTCTTTTTTATTCTTTTTTTAAAAAAATTCATATATGTATGACCTAAAGCTGCGCTTTTCAGATTATGAGCGCTGCTATAGGTAACCTATAGCAGCGCTCATAACACAAAATAAGCGCTGCAATAGGTCATATAACCTATTGCAGCACTGGCTATAGCAGCGCTTAAAAGCGCTGCTATAGGGTCAAAAAAAGCGCTGCTATAGGCTTTTGCTGTAGTAGTGTTTGTTATCTCCCAAAAGTTTCTATTTTCCCTCTTGCAAGCCCGTACTCTCCAATTGCAATTATCTCCATAGTTAATACATCGATATTCTTCATACTTTTTATTACATGCATAATAGACCCTGAATGTGTGATGAACTCGAACGGAGTATAACTTGATTGCACGTCTTAGAGCTCGGACATTGTTAAACACCTTTCCAATATATAGCTCTTTATTGTCATTAAAATTTTGGACATATTCTAAATCATTCAACTCATGAGTTATATTCATTCGAATCAACATGAGGTTTTGACATAAGAAAGCAATTCCAAGCTCATTATGGTCATTCGTCTCTTCATGCTCGTTGCCATTGTCATTATTATCATTCCCACTGCCAATATTTATATGATAATCATATTCTTCCTCGTCCTCAATTTCATCCAAGATGTCATCTATATGAGGAAGAGAACATGATGGTTCATTGTTGCCATCATCCAATGGAGGTTCAAATGGTTGGAGATTTTCCATGTAATTGGTAAACATGGGTTCTTGTTGCACAATGTTTACCGTATTACTACTTGATGGGAGTATGTTTTCAACATGATCTTCAATTGATTGTGGCTCAATATGCCCATCATATGCTACATCACATATGTTGGCATACAACTCCGCACATGTCAATTGTGTTGAAAATCTTCTATTCACTTGTCCCATTTGTTTTATATCCGAATCATCTTCTAAATTACATGCTTGATATTGTGGTGGATTCATGCAAGTGGGATATCTATACACTATATTAGTAACAATTTGATTAGGAGGAAGTCGCAGCTTTTGTCCAATAACTTCCTTCAATTTACCCAATGAAATATTTGAGTGAACTTTGATTATTTTCACTCTATCAGACTCAAATGTTGCACCAGATGGACAGTTACAAATGCGTCCATTTGCAAATACACATATGGACTCCTTTCTATGATCCATTCTACTCCCTAAATATTGCATTATGATTATTAATCAAGCAAAGTATCTTGTAAAAATCATTTACATGCAAAATAAAAAAATAAGCAAAATAATGTAGCCCCTTTATATGTTGCTTTAATTGCATAAGCCTCCCATTTATTTGGAAAAACATACTCTAATATAAACTATTAACAATCTTATGAAGATTTTAAACAATATTTTGTTGAAAACACAAGCAGACATTTTTTTTATTCTATTTTTAATTTCTTTTATTAATATATTGACAACTTTTTCTAATAAATTATTTACATATATAAACGTAATTCAAAAAATGATTAAATTTTGTTATAAATATATAACACTGCATGTATTTATAAAGTTTTGCAAAATCAATTTGTAACCTACAAATTTAAATGATTTGTATAATGTTGAAAAAAATTTCGTTCATTTTATATGATATATAATAAAAATATTGTTTGCTATTTTAAAAACACAAATATTAAATAGGTTTGAATAAATGTTAGAAAAAATTAAAACTATAAATGCTATCCTATAATTATTTACATATATATAAACATGATTCACAAAATTATTAAATTTTGTTATAAATATATAACACGCCATGTATTTATAAAGTTTTTCAAAATCAATTTGCAACCTATAAATTTAAATGAATTGTATAATGTTGAAAAAAAATTTCGTTTATTTTAAATAATATATAATAAAAATATTGTTAGCTATTTTAAAAACACAAATGATAAATAGTGTTTGGATCCTCTGACTTCACATAAATGACCATGTCTTATACATTTGAAATAGATAAAGATAAAAGACAAGGGTGTGATTATAAAATATAGAACCCATAAACCACCTAATATTCTTTTGTCACTTTATCTATTACGCCATGATTGCAATTATACAACAATAAAATAAAAAATTAATTAATATTCTGAATGTGTTTCCATGCATAATTAATTTACAGCAGAGGGCCCATATATATAATAATTTTAAACACAACAGGAATCAAAACTCAATACAATATTAGTATAACATACTCATATTCATATTAAACCCTCTCCTCTTAATAATATGAGTATCTAAAATACTTAGAGAGAAAGAGTACAACTTTCAATGAGAATATAATAAATGCATAGTCCATATATATCAGTCAAGAAAGTAAATTCCACACACACATAGAGTTTTAAGTGAACACAATTGTATGAAATAATGAGAATACTTACTGTTAAAATAAGAGGCACTTCTGCTGATTTTCCAAATTAGTAAACCTACTACTTAATGCGTAAAAATCAAAATAGTAAACATAATAGTTATTGAACTCGAACAAATCCAATTATATATCATAAACAAGCAAAATAACAAATTAAACTACACAAAAATTACCTCACACCAGCAATGTAAAACTGAAAATGGGATAACAAAATAGAAAAATAAAGCAACAATAAGGAAAGTTGAGAGTGCCGAGACTTTGAAAAATAAAGCAAGAATGAGGATGGTTAGGAGTGCAGAGAAGAGAGTGTCTCCGGTGTGAGAAGAAACGATTGAACAAGTACATGAGAGTGAGGGCTTGTCTTCTTTTAAAAGCCATGCATGCCTACTATGCATTCACGGGCGCGGGGGGAGGGGGGAGGTGTGTTGAGTGTGTTGATTGTGCAGGGAATAATGCAGGGAATCTAGTTGATTGACAAGAGAAGGGAATATTTGGGAAGGAGGAGAGGAGAAGGAGACGGATGTTGCTGTGCGTATATATGTTTAAAAAAAAAGTCAAATCAATGGAAGTCGTTCACGAGAAGAACGACTTTAGAAGTCGTTCTAAAGTCGTTCAGAAGTCGTTCTTCGCGTGAACGACTTCTTTGTTATTTAGAAATCGTTCACCCAAAGAACGACTTCAGATATAGTATATGGAGAAATATTTTTTTTTGTGTAGCATTTTGGTAAAATGTTTTACTGTTTATAGTATCATGGTAAAAATCCCGAGAAGTGGTAACCAGTGAAGCCTCAAAGGCTAACAAATAGCAATCATTCCTTGCAAAACACAATGTGGGCTTTAGGCTCTTTAGAATCCACAGTGCCTCTCCAAACCCATCAGCAATCACCACCTTACACGTGTCCCTCCCACGTGCCAACCATCCCAGCCGCCTAAATCCAGTACGGTGGGTCACATAGGAAGAACCCACCACAGACCACAGTCACCACCCTCATGCCATGGGGACCACCTATAGGCCCCACTCCTACTCCTCAGTTCATCCTTTTCTTTGCCAGATTCCAACATCATTATCCACATTAGTAGTGTTGAAAAAACCGGACCGGCCCGTGAACCGCTCACAAAGGCGATCTGTATGAGGCATTGGCCAAGATGTGCAATTAAACTGGCGGAGAACCAGTTCAACATGCCCAAAACCGGGAGGTTGAACCGGTTCTCCATTTTTATTTTACTTTTTCTAAAAAAAAGTGATTTTTTTATTTTGTTATAATTAACCTAATCACCAACTTTCACTTCACTTAATTTTATAAACCAGGAAACTATAATATTTTAAATGCTATTATACTTGCATATGTTTAATATATAATTGTTATTTCTCTTAGTATTTGTATTTTAGTCTGTGGATTGTAGAATAATATTTACTTTCATATGTAATAAATTAATGTTTTATATTTTTTCCTCTATAGAAACGTTAAAATATTCATGTTTCATGAATCATGCATACTTATCTACATTTACATTTTGATATTAGTGATTATTTATGTTAATATCAATAAAATTTTATTATTTTAATATAACGGTCCGACTATTGACCCTTAAACCAATGCCTCGTTCGGTTCGATATCCAGTCCGGTTTTTTGAATCTTGATCCACATAACTCTTTTTCTATGATCAATTGCAAATAATAATGCTGACAAAAAAGTTACAAATAATAATCTTTCCATAACTCACTGCAGTGTTAATTAAATAGGCATATGGGTTAAGTAGTAAATTCACCCTGGAAGTGACCTCCAGTCTCAATTTCTCCCCGGAAGTTTTTTTTTTGTTCATAATTGCCCCGAAGTTTTAAAACGTAGTAATTTTACCCTTTTCTGTTAAAATATTAACAATCAAAGTCAATTTTTTAACGATCAATGTTGAAAATTTAACGAAAAATGGCAAAATTGCTACGTTTTGAAACTTCCAAGGCAATTTTGAACAAAAAAAAAAAATCTTCCGGGGCAAAATTGATACTTTAGGTACACTTCCGGGGCGAATTCGCTACTTAACCCCAGGCATATTTAAGCTGTATGATCAATTAAGTTTACATATAATCCATCTCCTCTTGTGTATATAAGGTATTTTTTTAAAAAAATGAGAAGTTGGTCAATTTATAAGGTACTGTGTCAAAATATTAAATAAATTTTTTATTCCTAGAATTTTAATTGTGGTATATTAAGTTGAGTCAAGTCTTATAATCTCTTTTATACAGAACGATGATGAAAAAAAAAAAGATATAATCAGAATAGTTTGCTATATAATTAATAGCTTAGTTGGAGTGTACTCTGATTACTTTTTCAAGATTTTGTCTTGCGTTTATCAAGCTCTTTTCACCTTTAAATTAGAGAATCTCATGACTGATAACGGTACTAAACTTATTAACAATGAATAAAAATAATCAAGATAGATTAAAAAAATTAGACAATTGTTGCCTTCACTTAGCATCAAACATATTTCAAGGAAAGTATGATTTATGAAAAAGAAGAAGTATATGTGCATTCATAATTTGGTCATACATGATTTTAATATTAAACATGCACGTATTTGCTATTCATATTAAATATGTTGGATCAACAATACCACAACTTTGAGTTTACCAGATGAACTCTTTTTCCTGTTTTCTTTTTCCATTTAAGCATAAGTAATTGCAATGGATATTGCATATCTTCAGAATAATTTTGAGGGAGCAAAAAGGTTAAAGGAGAATTGTAGTGTGGTACAATGCGCGTATCACTCTTAGGATACCAAAAATTAGCTTTACTAATTAAATTTGTAGCAAAACATAATTTTTTTAAAAAAAAATTAATTTTGAACCTTTATTTTTACCAAAATACCTTTAGACATTGATATTTACCAAACACTATTTAATCAACCAAGTCATAAAAATTGGTAAACCGATAAACGAAATTGGGATAGTAAATATGGAAGTTGATAAATACATACATAAATTTGGAAGTAACTTGGCATCCTAATAAGCATTTACTTAAAGGTGGTTGACCCACATCAAAACTTGGTAATGCTGTATAGAAAGTTGGTGAATGCAAAAACAAATTTGGGATAATGAATACTTTGAATTATGTTTACCAACTTATTAGTAGACTTTACAAAATTTCTATTTGGGCTTACCGACTTTTATTAAGCACTTACGAGGATATCAAGTTACTTCAAAATTTATGTATGTCTTTATCAACTTCTATCTTCATCATGCCAAATATGTTTTTAGGTTTACCCATTCTCTATTTGCGTTTACCAACATTACATACTTCAAATAGGTAATGAGTTGGTAATTTTGTATCTCATAGTTAGTAATTACACATGTCAGCTTGATAATTGTATATTTCAACTTGACAATACCTTATCAAAAGTTGTAAATGAATTGAAAGTTTGGATTTGTTATTTGGTGAAAGAAAGTGGGTAAGACCTATTGAAAAGTTGGTAATTCCTAATCAAAACTTGATAATAAGTTGGTAATTTTATATATCAACCTTGTAATGTTATACTGGAATTTGATAATTTTATATATCAAATTGGTAATTTAATATATCAACTTGTCATATAGAAGAACTTGATAATTCTATATAAGAACTTGGTGATTACATATAGAAACTTGGGAAAAAATTGGAACATATTGAAAAAGTGTAATTATATTTTTTTTTGCAGCATACCCCACAAAACAAAGAGGGGTGGATTCAAAGCCCACCCTCTTCACTTTTTGGAACTATTTTTCCCCACACGCCAAAAGAACCCACTAGTCGGAGCTCCAGTGTCGATGGGTCGCTTGCCACAGCTCCATAGTCCCTCATTGGCGATGTCTAAGCTTCAACGGCTGGTAGGTGGGTGCTTTTTTTTTTTTTTTAAAAAAAAAACAATGTTTTTATGGAAGGGCATTTTCGTGTTTCCTTTAAACTTCCAAAAGGATAGTTCAATCTATGACATATATCTTTCCTTACCAATATTCAATTTACCTTTCTATCATTTCCCTATTTCAAAGGTCTTTAGTTATGTGTCATTCCCAAACTTTTTTATACAACCAAAACATAATTATAAAGCTAAAGTATAAATTTGGTTCTTTAAATTTACACAATGCTTTATTTTGGTCTGTTAACTTAAAATGTCTTTTTAGTCCATTTATTTAATGTTGTTACCAAAGAATTATTGATATTGAGTTTTGTACATAAAAAAGCCTCTTAAATTGTTAACACTTTACATTTAATTTTCAAAATAACAAAGATTGTTACAAAAATTTATTATTTGAGACGAACAATTTTACAATTAAAAGACTGAAAACATGTTTTTAAAAATTAAGAAACTAAAATGAAATATTATGTGAAGGGGTAAAGGGTCAAGGGGGAAAATACCTAGAGGCTATTTTTTACAAAAACATTGCTAGAACCATAACCAGACCTCATGTGCAGAAAAACACATAAACTTTACAAAATTAAAAAAAAAATGCTATTTTTGTTAACTTCATTAAGTGCCCGTAGCTTATTCAAAAGATATTTTTGTAAAGGGGAAAAATACTCATAATCTTTTTCGAAAAATGCTGCTAGCATCTTCTGCAAAAAAAAAAAAAAAAAAAAAAATGCTGCTACCATCAAGTTGCAAAATTGTATTCCCTCCTGTATATAATTCCATCACCTCTAATTGTTTTTAGGAAAAAAGACTCTAGAAATAAGGAAATGCCAATAAGTTGTGCTAAATTTGGGAAAGGACAGATAGACGACATGGACTGATATATCCTTTTATAAATTTAAAGAAGCCGCTAATATATCATCTGGCAAGTTTCAAAAATTTACCAAATTCTTAAAGGGATTTGCCAATTTGACCTAAGCACTTACTAACTTTTTACATGGGTTTCCAAATTTTTTATTTGCATTTACCAACTCTTCAAGGGCACTAACCAACTCTATCTTTATTGGACTTTGCCAACTCTACTTGCATTTACCAACTCTCTTTATGAGTTTACCAATTTTCTATTTATATTTATTTACTCTATGCGGGTACTTATCAACTCTCTATTTATTGAAGGTTATTTTTGTCATTTCCTTTAAAATTACAGAAGGACAGTTAATTCCGTGATATCTATTTGTCATTTCCCAAATTCATTGCACTTTTTTGTCATTACCATATTTAGAGAGTCTTTTAAAAAAATTCCCCTATTTTTAGTATTTTTGAAAAAGAATTCCTCTTCCTATTTTCTAATGAGTTTTGGTCTTTTATTGTTTCAAATATGACTTTGCGAGTGACCATTTCTTCTCAATTCATCATTATATTTCTTATATATATATATATATATATCAGCCAGCAATGAACGCATTTTTTAAATCCTATTATTAGGTATCTGAGCAACTGATTATTCAAATTTTGGGGTTCGTAACCTCTCTTTACAACACAAGTGTCTCCTCCAGAACTCGAATTTGAAACTCCAAAGGGGATTTAGTGGGGTCATAAGCCGCTGGACCAACTATGTATTAGTAGTTCATCATTATATTTTTTAAGCAACATGAATGTGAAGAATAATAGGCTGGTCGTAATGGAGGTGAGCTTGATGAAAGCAATGGAAAGCTCGTAGAAAGAGACGAAGAAGATTTATAGAAGAGGAATTAATATTTTATTAAATAAATTAAAAATAATTAGAAATGATGTAATTACAGGGAAGAGAGAAAAGGTGGCATGTAGGATTAATATGATATATGCACTTCCACACTGATATAATAAGTGCTTATATTATTTTGAGTTTTATTAAATTTAATCATGTATGTGAACATGACCTTAAATTTTTTAAAATTTTTGTATTGAAGATACATACAAACATATAACAAGAGAAAATTAGTAAGTTTAACTGTCTTAACATGTTTTTAATTAATAAAATTAAGCATTTAAAAATTTTCAATGAAAGTTTCTTAATGGAATTTGAAATTGGACAAAAAGAGAGTTTTTTTTTTTTGAAATTTCAGCAAAAATGAAGGGGATGTCATTATATTCTACGATGAAAATAACCTGCAAGGAATGCCTCGTCTTCCTTATGGTCCTCTCTTTCTCCTCTTCTCAAATCATAACCATTTATAAAATCTAATGGCTGAAAAAATTAAAAAAGAAGAAGAAATAATGGAGAGATAATTTAGGTGAGAATCTAACTGGTGGGAGAAAGAGTATGAGATTTTGTTCTTATATTTTATATTTTTTCAACCATTAGATCTTATAGATGGTTAGGATTAGGGAAGAGGACCATAAAGAAGAGGAGGAGTTCTAAAGTGAAAATAACTACTCCCTTCGGTCCTAAATATAAGAAATAAATATCTAATTTGATTAGATTAAAGCTCTTGGTAAAATTAGCTAAAACTACATGATATTACCAATTAGAGCTGGTAATACGGGCGGGCCCGTTGTGTTCGGGTCGGGCCCAAAAAAACCCGTTTTGAATATGGACTTGATTTTTCAGCCCAGACCATATTGTTTGGGTTTCGGGTTGGGCCCAAAAAGCTCGTTTTAAGTCATTTTTTATCAAATTTTTCCCTTTTTTCGAATGAGCCCCGGTTTTACAATATACTCCCTCTGGTCCTAATTATAAGATCATTTTGACTTTTTTTGGAGAAACTAAGGGTGTAAAATTAATCACTTTAAATTGTCTATATTTATCTTTTTTCCTCAAAACTAATTTATTCTACTTATAAATTAACCTATAATCTAATTACATGTAACATATGTTATAATTTAGTGGTTGATGAGTTCCTAAATTTCACACATTTCATCACATTTTTGCCCACTTTGGTATATACTTTTGAAAGTGAAGTTTGAAATGGATATAAAAATTCAGAGAAAACCTTAACAAAGAAGAAAGTTTACATGTGTTAAATGTTGAGCTTAATTGAATATGTATATATGTTATTAAACTGTGAAACTCATCAACCCTCTTTCCTTCTGGTATAGGAAGAGGTGATAATGTGAGAAAACCAAAGGAAACACACGTAGCGCTGGAAATGAAGACTGGCTGGGAAGAAAACCAAGGAACCAGAAGTAAAGACATCTCGCCGTGACCTCGCCACGGCGAGGTGACGGCGAGAGCAATTCAATTCTGCCTTAATCAACAAATTCTCGCCGTGGACTCGCCGCGGCGAGGAGATGTATCTTCTGGCTGCCATATTTTCTCGCCGTGACTTAGCCGCGGCGAAGTCACGACGAGAATGCCTAAAAACTGCGCGTTTTACTTAATGTTAGCTGTCTGAAAGGAAATAAAGGCATTGATTTCGCGAGGCAAAAGGTAGAACGGAATTAGGGCATCTTTTGGAGCATTTTGGGAGCTAAGAGTTGCAAGAGAGAGCTTGGGAAGTGTTTGGAAACTTGGAGAAGCCCGGAGAGATTGAAGATTTCCACATCTCGGTTTCCCTTCTTCTTCCTTCTTCTCTTCTCTTGTACTATGAACTCCATTTCAGTTTTTGTTTTAGGTTTAGATACATTTATGTGTAGCTAAATCCCTTTTCTAGGGTTACTTTGAACCATTTCATGGATTGAACCTTGTATTTCCTTTCTTTGATGCAATGAATAAATGTATATGTGTGTATTTTCATCTTGCTTTTATTCTTCAAGTGCTTGATCACCACTTGCTTTGTTAAATAAAGTATTTCTTGAGAAAGAGTATTTTGTTTTAGAACTTGGATGAAAGTATGTTGGGCTTGAAGTTTATGGTTTTAAACGGATGGTTAGTTGGTAATGTAGATATATAATTACTAACATAACATTGTCTATAGGAGGTTGGTTGGCATTTATGACTTGTATTAATTGTGACAAGATATTGTGCAATTAATACAAGTAGAAATTTGATTTTGACTTGAGAAAACTTCTTCAAATGAATTTGAACCTCGGGCACACACATTGATTCATTTAGCTTGCTAAAAAGGAAGGAATTTATTAGTTCATGAAGTGAAATGGGGATAAGTATCCCTAGGCTTTTATTTATCTTGACAAGTGTGTTTTCAAACAATCTTACTATTTTATGACATTTTGCAATTAATCTTTAGTTTAAAATTAATATTAAATCATTTCTTACTCACTTCTAATTAATTACGCGAATAGTACTAATTAACTTGCTCAAATCTCAATCCTTGCAGAACGACACTTTTTCCTATACTACATTTTAAATTTGACGACCCGTACGCTTACGGAAATGACCGCAAAAGGCCGATAAGTTAGTGGTCTAATTTGCTTCCTTAACTTTCACAAAAAAAAGTCAAAGTGATCTTATATTTAGGACCGGATGGAGTAATTAGCAAAGTGATGATTGTCTTCAGCGTCCCCCTAAGTGAGGACCCTAAACCAAATAAAATAACACTAATAAAAGAAATGTGATTAAAACAAATAAAATAACACTAATAAAAAGAAAAGAAAGCATTATATTTTTATCATTTAAATATTATTATATTTTTACTTTTAAAACCACCTCTGTTATATTTATTATTTTTTTTTAAAAAAAAAGGAAAACGGGTTCGGGTTGGCTTACGGGTTTGACGGGTTAGCTCGTCACGGGCTCGGATTTGATGGGTTCGGGCCCAAAAGACCCATTTTAATATGGGCCCTATTTTTTCGAGCCCATAACCATTTTTTTACGGGTTTCGGGTTGGCCCACCGATTCCGGCCCGTATTACTAGCTCTATTACCAATATACCCAAACCATCTACCTTTATTCTCACCCTCCTGTAACATCTTGGAAAATTAATTAATGTTTAGTAATTTTATTTAGGAGTTTAATAATGATATTTTAGAAATTTTGGCGAATTTCATGGAGTCTTGAGATGTTATTTGAGGATTAGAATAAATGAATAAGAGTTGAGGAATAAATTATATTAAGACATAGAGGAATTTGAGGTGTTGTGAGGATTTTTAGGGGCATAGTAACTTACTTATTCTAAAAATATAATAATAATAATAAAATAATTAAGTATTTAATTTTGAATTTGAGAATTTTATGGAAATTATTGTGGACTTTATGATGAAAGAAAATTTCTACGTTGAATTAAACATATATTTCTAGGAATTAATTTAAGAAGAAAAAGCAAGCTGAAAATTATTTGGGGTTTATTTTTAAGAATTTAAAGATAAAATAGAAAAGTGTACTCGTAAAATGACCATAACGCTCCAAATTGAAAAAATGTTGTCAGTTCTTAAATAAAAGTTATTGTAATTTTTCCTCTAAAAACCCTAATTTCCCTTCCTCTTTAAAGCTGCCACCCCCATTACTCTCTATCTTCATTATTGTGCTTATCACCATCACCATTACCATCATAGCTTTCTTCTTCTCTTTCACCAAAATCTAGCACTGTGGTAAATTGATGTGCACCGATTGGTTCTCCGTTGGATTGTCTTCAAATTTGGTCAAATCATTGGACACATCATATTCGTAATTATGAACGATTGACTATGAATTGAAGCTTTAGTATGGGATTAATCAGGCGTATAGTACAAGATGATTATAGTTCGCTGGAAACAAAACCTTAATCATAAAATCGAAAGTTACGAAAGTTTCTACCGTTGGATCGTCTTTAAATTTGGTCAGATCATTGGACACGTCCTATTCCTAATTTTGAATGGTTAGATTATGAATTTGATTTTTCGTATGGGACAAATCAGGCATAGAGTACAAGATGTTCTGGTTCACTAGAAACAAAATCCTAGTCATTGAAGTTAAGAAAGATTTTACCGTTGGATCGTCTTGAAACTTTGAATGAGGGTTCCAAACATCCAACACATAATTTTCAACGGTCAGATCAATGTTTGGTTTAATAGTTTATGAGTTATAAAGTTTCCACCATTAATTACGATGATTTGGAAATGCATGCAAATCTTGGTTATATCAAATGTTCATATAAAGTTTTACCTCACTATATGTATTGTGGAAAATGAATGTACATATAGTAAATATTTGTTGTTGAATGCTTCACTTTCTTGTATTAACACACACTTACACATATAGACAGTATATGAAGAATAAGTGTTACTGGAACTTTGTCTCATTTGGTTACTCTTCAGTTTCAGGTCTTAGCTCCAAGGGTAGGTAGTTAAGGGAGGGATCCGGGGAACTTCTTATTGAGACAGTGAGTTATTTTGGGCCATCAGGACATAATAGTATTGCCACTTAGGGCTCATGCATTTCTTGTTGCTTTCGTATGACTTTAATTCAATTTATTTATCTTTAAATTTTGGAATTGTAATTCACTCATGAGACATTTCTTTTGGACTGTTTGGTTGATGGTTATTTTTGTTTTTGGGACCAGTCTAATTCTGAAAATGTCTATTATTGGCTGGTTGTTAAACATTATTATCTTGAGCACTTGAGACAATAAAATTTTTTGAGGACGTTATTTTTACTATGATGAGGGATGTCTTGATGTTCAGATTGAGGAGATGGAATTTGAGGTTAGGAGGTCATGATATATGTAGTTCTTTTACTTTCCTTGATAGCGTGTTATTTTCCTTATCATGGTGTTGGTGCGTTTAATTATCCATGTTAGTGTTAAATGATAGAAAACTTCTTTTCTAACATGGATAATGGTTTGGAATTTGCGTAATGCTTTTATATCCATGTTAGCTTTATGTAATTTACTTGAATTCTTTTTCTAACATGGATTTTCTCTTCATAAGTAAACTCCTTTTTCTAACCATAATAGATTATATTTGTGTTTGGAAACCTCTTTTCCTATCATGGTTAGTAGGTTGAATTTATGATATATAAATTATGAAAAATCTTTTTCTAACTATATTAGCTATTTATAATAAGTGAATTTCTTTTCCTAACATAGTTAGCTATTGTATTGATTTGATGACCTGCATATTGGTAATTTAAAAGTTTAATTAGAACGTAAATGTTACGCTCCCTCTCTTGTTTGTTTATTATTGAGGGACATCAAGAGGAATAATTTAGGAAAAATTTGAGACAAATTAGAAATATGTCTTATATTTAAGACGAAACTCACATCCTTAAATATAGGGTAGTATAAGTTTGAATTATGCTTTAAATTGGCTATCAATTTTGCTAGCTATTTTAGTTGTAATTGGAGCTTCTTTCTTTTACTTTCTTGTATGGTGTGTGTACACTCTTTATAAACTTTCTTTGTATAATCCTTATCCTATGAAAACAAAATCTGTATTGGATGTAGAAAAATTTGAGGTGTCATATATTGAGGAAAACTGGAAAAGATTATAAATAACCCGTTTTAGCCACATAAAAAGAAATCTAACAAAGAGGCCAATAAAGATGATTGAACAGATGGTGTCGTGCCTTATGAAAAGAGACGAAAGAAGATAAAGAACTATATACTTAAAAGTTATTAAAGGAGAGCATTTGATGAGGAGAAAAAAAGGTACTTAATGACTTAAAAAGTATCTTACATCTTGAATCACCAAATAACTACTAGAAATTCTCAACCTGAGTTTTATTAAATTTGGTCTCAAATTTACGAATTATTTTAAAATATCATTTTCAATACCACTAAAATCAATAAATATAAAATATAATTTACACTAAAGAACTTTTGTTTTTTGCCCGAAACCAAATTGCAGAATTCTTTTTTTGAATTGAAAATTGCAGAATTCAAATGCTTCTATTCCTCAAGCTTGGTGCTAAACATTGAATTATGGAAACCCATTTACTTTCAGTCATAAATGCTCACTTTTGTTGGCCCCTTACTTTAGAAAAAAAAAAAAGGAGTCAAAGCTAAAAATATGGTTATGTAATGATGACAACAATAGAATAGACATCACATAAGACATTACCTTTACACATCAAGGTCTGCCTCACAATCATAGAAACAATTTTTTACCACGCAATTTTCATATTAATATACAAAAGGATGGAGGGGGCCATGCCTTTTGCAGTTTTGTCCCCATTGCTTCCAAAACAAAATGAACATCAACGTGGTACACACAAACAAGTGAGTGTGAATGTTAAAAAAAAAAAAACGTGTGTGAGATAGAATGAGTGAAAAAAAAGATCAAAACACAATTTTGCTTTTAAAATATGAAGGGGAGGGAAATTTTTGTTAGTTAAATTTTTTAAAAATTGAAGGACTTGAGTTATAATATTTTAAGAAATACTCCCTCCGGTTCTAATTATAAGACCACTTTGACTTTTAAAAAAAATTTTAGGATACAAAATTAATCACTTTAAATTGTCTATAGTTATCTTTTTTCCTTAAAACTAATCTATTCTACTTATAAACTAACATATAATCTAATTACATATGACATATGTTATAATTTAGTGATATAATTTGCTTCCTTAATTTTCCCAAAAAAAAGTCAAAGTGATCTTATATTTAGGACCGAAGGGAGTATTAAATATAAGATAAAAGAGTATATTAATCTAAATCTTTTAGCCCACTTCTATATTTTGTATATTCGAGTCAAACACACCTTTTAGTATGTTAAATTATTAGTGTGTTAAATTAATATTTGATGCAATTTTATCTTTTAGAGTATTTATTTTACTAACACTTAACACCTTAAACTAATTACTTTTGTGTAATTTTACTCTTAAAAGTATTTCCTGCACTTTAGTACCCTAAAGTAAACATGTTTAAACTATCAAGCTTGTTAGGATGCTCATTGCTTCTAAAATATACTTTCCGTATAAAATTTCACCAAAAATTATTATAAAGTGCCCAGTTTATGGACAAAAATGCAATAAAAATTACCTTATAGTACTGGATGCTATTGAGAAAACATTTTTAAAGGCAAAATTACACATTAACCCAAAATTAATTGTGGATCCCATAAAAATAATGAGGATATCCTAAACGGTAGAACCAAAATGACATTATAACATGTCTGTTCAAACCAAGAAGAGGTCACAGTAAAATTACAGTATAGGCAAAACGTCTCCCTTTAAAAATGCACGATTTATTTTACCATCTGCTACTAATTTAGGATTTAGGACGAACTAAACAAGATTACCATGACACAATCAGCCATTCTATTCCAGCACGCGCTACATGATTCACTTCCACTTAGGGGTGGAAACAGGCCAGGCCCTTAACAAGGGCTTTAGACTTGGCCTATTCTAGGCCTGTCTAGGCTCAGGCTTAACAGGCCACAGGCCCAGGCCTAGGCTTTTTTTAAAGCCTATTTTACTAAACAGGCTAGGCCCAAGCCTTTTAAAAAAGCCTATTAGGACTAACAGGCCGGCCTATACCAATTATATTTAAAAAAATATTTTAGTAACATTACATTTGTACCCTTAGTTTGAAATAAAATTATACATATATCTAGGTTTTTTTCCCACTTACTCTCAACGGTACCTCCATTTTCATCTACGTGTTCTCACTTTTCACTGACTCTCAATGTTTCCCTTTCTCTTGTTGGTTGTATCAAACTATTAGTTTTATTGGTGTGTACTTCTTTTATCTTTTAGAATCTTGTTGCTTTTGCATCGGAGTTGTGTTCTTACATTGTTGTTGTGTATCATACTATTGTTTATCATAACAGGCCTTTTAACAGGCTTTCAGGCCAGCCCTCGTCTATGAACAGATCAAGCTCAAGCCTAAAAAAAAGGCCTATTACAGGCTTCAGATCAGGCTCAGGCCAATCAATTATACAACAGACCAGGCCTATTTATGACCAGGCCAGGCCTGGCCTATTTCCACCCCTACTTCCACTACATCAATTTTAAAGAAACATCACTAGTCACCAAAGAATGAATCGTGATAATCAGCTAAAAGTCTGTCCACAGTTTACACTAGTATCATAATGTACAATAAAATGTGATTTGAACAGCTAATTTTCCACCAATGAATCAGAAGACAAATCAAAACCTAATAACTTTGCCTACCTTAAATTAAAGAATGTTTCCTTAATTTCACTATTTAATTATACAGGTATTAAGAGATTCGTATTCATAAGGAGGGTTGATCATTACTTGCTCAGTTTCTTCTATGCCTGTGTGTCGACCACACTTTCGTTTCTGGCTTCTGCCTGTTTACACATGCAATCTGGCATAGGAAAATTGTAGAGTGAACCACCTGGCTTTTTCAACTCAATTCCCTTCTGATCACTACGCCGAAGCATCTCTTTCATTTGTAGCTTAAATACTTCCCAACTGCAGAAACAGTATCAGTAATAATTAAATTTTTTAACTTATGCCAGCATAGTAGATAATGGTGACAGAACCTACTGGTACATCAAGAATGAATCTAGCAAGAATATATCTAATGAATTATACAGAAAGCATGCAAATGCTATGACCAAAATATTTTTCTGCAGCCAATGAGCCTCATTGGTTCATTTTTCATCAGTGTTTTTTCCAAAGTTACTCTCACTCCACTAGGAAAATATTTTAACAAAAAGTCCCATATGCACATGTAATTGTCCTTAAAGATTATATTAAGAAAAAAAAGTTTCTAAAGAAAAAAATCTGTCATAGGATCGGTTTAGCCCAAAAACAAGTCATTACTACGTAATAACACCCTTGAATTTTTTTATGAACATGAGTACCCATCAAAAAGGAACCTTAGCAGCTAAGATGATATATGAACTTATAAAGCCCTTGTCAGAAGTTTTAAAGAGACTTTGGATTAGAGAAGATAATGACTGAGAATTCTGATCTCTCTCATGCTCTCTCTATGCACAATTGCATACCCCTTTCTCTGATTCTCCCTCCCTTCTTAGATTTTTCCATTTCTCCTTAACTAAAAATCATCTCCCTCAATAGTTACTGCTATCGGCAGTGGATACCCTGAATTTAATAAAAGAAAGGGTTAAGGTGCAAATCCACCCTGGAAGTGTCAAAAAAATCTCGCATTAATCCCGGAAGTATTTTTCGTAGCAATCTAGCCCTGGAAGTACCCAAACGTAGCAATATCCACCTCCGTTAATTGAGCACCCAGGGCTAAATTGAGCTAGGGGTGGATTTACACCTTAACCCTAAAAAAAATTCATCTCCCTCACTAACTTTTAGCAATAAAGCAAGGTTGCACTCCTACCACTTCCTATGTTTTCTCTCATTCCCCCAAATTACACCAAAGAAGTCAATGGAAGTTGGGAACTGCACAACTGCCACTGCCACTAATAGATCTCACACATCTGACCCACAAACCAGGCAAGTGATCACTCCTTTAGCAGTGCAAGGGTCCAGTGCTCCATACACATGGACGTCATGTGTCACATATATTTAATTTGGCTTTTCAAATCAATCAATATAAATTATAAAATTTACGACAAATCACACTAAAGTCCTGTCACTAAATTTGCCACTATATGCACTATCACAGCTCCCAGCATGTAACCTTCACTCACCACAGAATGAATGTACCCAGCTCAAAATACTTGTTCATCCTTTTTTTCACCATATCCAATCTGATCTGAATCATTTGAGGGCGTTCTGGGTATACTTTTACCAAGTACTGAAAGTAGAAATTATTATCTCACTGGATGGCTATAAATATTCTACTATTTCGACACTTCAAAACTCAATAGTGAGTTTTCTCAAACCAGAGGAGAATGATTGTCAAAATATTTTGATGGGAAGAATTTTATATAATATTAGGATTAAAAACTAATAATTCAAAATGTGTTTTAAACTATGTTTTCATTTTAAGTTATTCAGAACTTTTGGGCACAGATTCCTCTGTTTCTCAGTCCTTCCTCAGATCTCTCTGACTTTTTCTGTTGACCCTTCCTCCCTCTCCATCAATTCCACTTTTCATTATTCTCCTGCATAAAGCTCATTCCAAGTACTACTACCCATCAATTATTCAAGAGTTAATATTTAAACTCATAGGGCTCTGGCTACTCAAAAGCAGTCTGCACCTAGTTTGTTTTTTCCCGGCTCATAAAAACACAGATGTTTCAAATGCAACTGAACCTATTATGTCCATATGCAATGAGTCACACAACTTTGGAACGACTGGTATCATAGTTTACCTATTAAAGGATCTGTTTATTGTTCTCAACACAAAAATATTCTTTACCGTGATGAATGACAGTCATTAATCAGATGAAAAACAGGAAACAGAACTGAAATTGCACCTTATGTTGGGGTTATCAAATAACAGAGCCAATTTTCTCTTATCTGGTCTAATTGTTTTTGCATGCCCTCCAAACATATATCGCCTGTGACCCATCAAGAAATGTGGAAAGTTTCCACCCTGAGTTGTAATAAAGACTTCACTATGAAGGCAGACCGTGTAATCAAGCGCAGCCAACCTCGATGAGTGGCCCTAAACCATAAACATGTGTTAGAAAGCTTAACTTGCTACGAGCAACGTTCTTCAGTAATGGATTAGCCCCAAAACAATTTGCCCCCTTAAGGTTCAAAATATTCAACATCATTCCATTTCACAGAACTAAAACAATTTTTTCTCACTTTTAACAAAATGCTAACACAAAGAATACCTTCATTTTCTAAAAGCATGAAGCACTTTGGAAAACTTTCTAGAGTTCCTGAGATTATTACTGGTTCTAGATATAGAATTAATCCCAATAAAAGGGTTAACACATAATGAAATTGTTAAAGTTATAATTATGTGATATATAAAACTAAATTACTCATTACTTTAACACTTACTTGACTATTTCAATAAAAGTAAAATCAGAAAAGGTGATTATATGGAAATGGGAAAAAATGGTGGAGAAGAACATGATTTTGATCCCAAATGTAAACTGATTTAGGGCCAAACCACATGGGAGTCCTTTATTAAGGTTTGACATAAGCATATCCAGTTCAATTACTCAATACCATGAATGGAGCAAGCTCTTCTGGTGTAGCCAGTGTATCCTTAGTTTGTAATAGTGGAAACATTTGCTTAAGGGGCGCCATAAACTTTTGCTCTTTATAAATCTTTCCTGCTGCAACATATACTGTGGTGGTATTATCAAAACCCATGCCCCTAAGCATCATCCCTACCTAAACATTTATAAACAACTGTGAAAATACAAACTGGGAAGCAACAGAGAAATCATCTACAATTTAAAGAGGGTTTCAGTGTAGTACATCCTACTAGAAGTCTAGTGCTTGGAAAATGTAACATATGCCCAAATGTAAAAGCCTATATACATAAATCAAGAGAGATTGGAGAGCTTTATTGTTTTTGACTTGATCAAGGAAATTTAAGATAGGATTTCTTTTGTATACTAATTTTAAGAAGAATAATTATTAATATTTTTTCTCATTTGTAAACATTTAGAGAGATTGGAATGTGCATTATGTCTTTAGCTTGACCAAAAGAATAAGAGATAGACCCTTTTAAGCAGACATTTTAATTTATAATTCTACCTTGATTTTTTTAAGTATTGCTCAAGCTTAGTTTTTTTGTCTTCTGTTTTTTTCTCCAAATGGGAGCATTTGGCAACGCATAGATTGAAGAATTTTTCGCAAACCAAACATATGAATCCATTATTTTAAAAGAATTTGAAATTTATAACCTCACAGTTCATGAATAAATTTCACAGGATTTTTTTCAAATCCTAAATTGCCAAACAATCAGAATTAAATTTCACAGGATTTTTTTCAAATCCTAAATTGCCAAACAATCAGAATGACAACAGAATGTTTAAATAACTGAGTTCATGGGCATTCTATTGGACAATTACCAGACATGGAAACTACATATTGCAGGGCATCAAAGAAATCCCCAGGGTTGTGGTTTCCAATAGAGAAACCAGTACAACTGCCAATGTAAACAACAAATAAGAAGCACCAACAGCACAAAAACAACAAACCTCATAGGCTATCAAGTTTTGAAAAGAAATAATCAGAAAAAATATGGAACTTTTTTCTTTTCTTTTCTTTTCTTTTTTTTTGGGGGGGTGGGGGGGAGTAATCAAAGAAATGGAGAAAAACTTCTTCAAAAACATATACCTCCAATGGAGTCATTGGACATTTTCCATTTATTCGATTTGCACCAGGCTTGATTACTTTATTCTTTCTCTTGAATTTACCCCGCCAACTCCTTTCCCGAGCAATATCCATTTCACGCTTCTCTTCTGCTCCCCCATCATACTCACAACATGAAAATGCAACCATATCCTTCATAGAGAGATAAACAATCAATAATAATACAAGAAATAACTCGACTCACATAACATAATCCAAAGATATTAGAATAGAACCTCCTCAAATCGAAGATGCACCGAAACATATTTCCCTTCACTTTGGGAGCTATATTTGACCATCCGGTCAACCATGCTTTCTGCAAGTGTTCTTATAGGTGCCGAAAATTTAAGGGCTTCAAAATTGGCAAAGCACCTAAGTCCTTGGATTTTAGAGGGCACATTCTGAGCTAATCTGTTGGAGAAAGGTGCAATGCGAACAGCCCTGCAAAATAAAACAAGTAAAGCCATCTAATGAGCCACATACAGTATGACAAGTTAAATAACTAACAGGTTCTATCAAAGAAGGTAATAAAAATAATAATATAATGGAGGACAAGAAACAACCAAAAAAAGGGGCCATAACTATAGTGCTTTTTGTCAATATATATTTTTAGGGAACCTCTGTAATATGTATCAATTAGCTTATAGCATAAAACCCCCACTCCAACACCACATTTGTTCTAGAAAATTGAGAAACACCGTCAAACCTAGCAGTCAACAATTACAAGGACACTCAAAAAATTACATTTACATTTTTAAATTTCAAGTCAGATACTGAGGTTGGCTTAGAAAAAGACCCACATAACAATTTTCAAACAGATTGATAAGATAGAAAGGCACGCACCCCATTCCTCGAAGTTGTGGAAGCACCTTCTGAATATAGTGAGTTGGACTAGTCCAAGCTTTAACCCTAAGATTGACAATGTTACTTATGTTATTGTCAAAGCGCTGAAGAAGGTCGTCTGGAAGTTCTCTCGCTACATGCACATGATTTTGAAGTGCGCTTATGAAGAAATTCTCATCAAATATGTCACCAAATTTGCTGCCAGATTAGAGTACACGTGTTAATGTTCTAATCTATTTAAGGAAATTCATTATAAGTGTCAGATGAATTATTATGTAATCAAAAGGGGAAAATAAGTGAACATTGTAAACCTATAATGTTTGAAATATGACCAAGAATCCGGTTGACATTTGAGACATCACAAAGGTTATGCACAACCAGAAAATAAAAAATAATAGTTGAAATGCTATTGGAGAAAGGCTGAAGCCAAAAAGGCAAACTTATTTTATCATTTCATAAGGTGACTTTCTGAGAGGCTGCTAGCATTCTATTTCTGTAATTTGCATCAATAATTGAAAGTTTATAAATAATTTTTTCCGTTCAGTATGTTCCAGTGGTTTGTCGCTCTCAGTGAAGGTGTGACTGTTATTTTTAATCACCAGAATTGACGTACTATCCCCATCAACAAATGATGATCATCTTCATAAGCTAAAACCAATTAGTCTCTATGCATTGAATTTCTGCGAAAAGTGTCCCCGATGCGAATCATCTAACAATGAACTAGAGCAAGTAAAATGGTAAAAATGACCCATCATACAGATCCAGATTGTGAAGATGAGAATTATGTGTTAAAAGAAACAGTAAAACACAAAAAGATATAACAATGAATATATAAAACAGCAGTAACATATAAAGAACCAAACAGCCACCACAATGATGTCAACCATTGCTAGAAAAAGGAACTATTACCTTGAGTCTCGCCAGACGCTATTAAAGTGAAACATTGGAATAAGAAGAGTTGCATTTAGCAGTCCGGCTACTGCAACAGCATCAGATATCTGAGATAAAATAAGATATTCAAAAGGCCAGAACAAAACAGACACAGGATACACATATGTGACCAATAACATCCTGAAAATGCCAGATATTCATTTGTCAATTTACAACAATTAAATTCAGAGCACAATGCCAAGCAGTCAAGCATTAGGGGAAATATAAGCAGCAAATCCTCAATACCAATTCTAGATGTAATTGGTTAGACCTCAATTTCCGAAGGAAAGGAAATGATAATTGAAGACAGTCATCATCCGCGACATGATAAGCTCTAGAGGAAGTATGATCATCTATTAGGATTTATCCTCAACTTTTATAATGCAGATAGGAGCATTGTTCCAGATTGCTTTGAAGGTTATCTCCTCAACTACGGTTGTAAATTAATAAAAATTTTACAGAAGGATAGAGAGAACTTTTCTTCAGCCCCTAAAGTTTTGCCAACCATCAACACGAACCCATGTTGAAATCCTAGGCTTTGCAACTTGAAACAAATTCACAGGAACAAATTAAAGGTTAGATTTCATTAACTGACATACCGATAGGCGTTGTTGATTCAAACCACCATTCGCTTCAACTATAAGAAATCCATTTGACACCGGCAATTCTAAGACAACAAAAAAAAAAAAAATCACAGAAGAGTAGAAGTTAGCTGATCCCTTCAAAAAAGATAACAAAGGGACCAGAAAAAACCATTCAAGTTCCTGATCTAAGAGTGAATTCAAAGACACTTCAAGATAAAGTTGCACTTCCGAAATCTTTTCCTTAAAACTTAATAAGAGCTATCAAGTAAACAGGTTTGATGATAGGAGAATATTTGTAAAGAAAATAAAAAATACCGATTTTATGAACACTTTTATCAGCGCAAGGCTTCCACCCTTCCCTCTTTAGATTCCATGCTCTGAACAACTGCAGATATTCATTCCATGGTTTTAAACCAATTAACGCCAGTCACCAATAAACATAAAGAAGCAAACTATCAACCAATATTTAACTATCTATGAAGAAGCACAGAAGAGGAGCTCCAGAAAACCACCCAAACTACAAATACAATATATTTTCAGTTCAACACAACAGATCAATCATTCATGAAATCATTTCAGCAGATCGAGCCAAATCTGTCCCTTTTCTAAGCCCCTATAATGGTAATATTACACTAGAATCTTGAATGGCCATCCACACAACCACAGATGTAGTACAGCTTCAAATCAGTCATGAATAAGATGGTATCAGAGGATGCAGTAATCAAGGGCAAGACAGATAAAAGAAATAGGTGTACATTGAAGATCTAAATGTGTCCTAAAGACCAATAGAAGTGAGTAACATTAATTAAGAAATAAATGAAGTGGATTGCCAAAACCAACATGTTTCTGATAGTAAATTCTATATTGATTTCTAATTTTTTTAATGGAACTTCCTACCATTGAAAGTTAAAGTGGTGAGTAGGATCAAACGACCAGATATTTGGCCCCGATCAAATGAACCTTGCTGCAAATGCAATCCTTTAGTTTGACATGAAGCCTATATGATCCACGTTGTTTTTTTTCATTAATTTTACCTCTTATCTTTTAGATCGAACTCAATGGAGTTGTGCGATCCATGTAGTTAACTCCACTTAGTGGAGTAGGGCTTATTGTTGTTGTTGGACCTCTTATCTTGACACCTAATTTTGTCATCTAATCAAAGTACTTCAGAATGCCACAAGAACAAGCCTGTGTAAAATTTTTCAAGTACCGGGGTAACCAAAGTACACACTGATCATGAAAGATCTCCTTGGATGACCATTTTTCAAGAACGCGTCAGCAAGTGGAAATTTTCAACCCACCCTGGCTAAGAGTTTAGTCAGTTACTTCACCGTTTCATCAACGCCAAAAATCTGCCTTAGCTTACGATTTCAATCCCAATTATCATATAAACAGAAAACCCAAACCCCATGCTAAATCTTCATATCATCAGTGACCGTTTCATCCTTAACGATTAATCATCAGAAACTCATGGACGCAAAAACACAAGTATAAGATTGTGCCAAATTGTCAGTACAAGTACATCCTTAGCTATTAACTAAAGTAATAATCAGAAACTCATGGGCACAAAAACACAAATACGAGATAGTCCCAGATTGCCAGTACAATGTCAAAGGGAAAAAAGATGTTAAAAAAAAAAAAGAGCATAAAGACATGTTACGTACCGCATTTACACTTCCATTTCTGCTCTCATTCTCCATTAAAGGCCAAAGCTTTTCAAAAACCTGTGGACTTCTATACACAGAACCAGGAGGAGCACGCTTGTGTACAAAAACAACACCATTTTTAATACTAACAGCATCAAAATTCAACGAACCCATATACAACAACATCCCAGAAATATACAAAAGTGGAGCAAACAAAAGCAATCCCCTCCTTTTAAATACCGCCGACATAATCCCAAACAACAATTTCTCCAAATTTCTCTCCTTTGAACCCCTAATCCCTCCCCCACCGACAAACCCATTCCCCCACCCATTGCTCTTACTCCGCCCATGCCGAAACCTCGGCGATGACGGCGGCGAATTACCATTCCTAGCTCCTCCTAACCGACTATACCCATGCATTACTGAGAGAAAAAAAAAAGCTCAAAAAAAAAAAAAAAATAATCGCTGAAATCCTAATAACAAACTCAGGATTTAGCAAGTGATTCTCACTATAACATCCGATATCAAGCTCGAAAAAGCAAAATTACACTCCAAAATGTGCTTTTTCAAGGAATGAGAATCTCGGTAATTACACTTTCCAGCTGCTTTTTGAGCATTCAATGGGACATTGAACGGTGTGAAACGAAATCGCAGTGAATTGTGAGTATTTGTTGAATGGGACTCAATTTCAAGGAGAGAAGATTTTCTAGAGAGAGAGAGAGTGGTACAGTGTGGGTGGGAAGAAGAAGAAGATGAGTGGAGAGTTAAAGCGATTGTTGGGTGAGAAAGTGGGAAGCAATAAAGGAGAAAGCGTGCGTGCAGAGAGCGTGCCGGTTTTGTAGAGAGAGATGAAATTTGTCGACCGTTGTTCATTCATTGGGATCAAAACCATATATATATCTATCGTGTGTGTGTATAATATCTTCAAGATTTTTTTTTTTTTGAACTGAGTAATATCTTCAAGATTACGTAATATACTCAGTACTGTTTTTTTTTTTTTTAATCAATTGTGTATTGTTATTTGTTTTCAAGAATAATTGGCCTTAATGCAATGAATATGTTGCAATTTCGCTAGCTTATGCTTATTATAAGAGCTTGAATTTTAAATTAATTTGATTAAAATATAAGAGTTTGTCTTATGTTATCCCATCATTTAATTTATTTATTTTTTTGTTATTTTACCCCTACTTAATTTAAAATATTTCATTAAATAAATGTTAGGTGATGCTTATGTTTAGGGGGGAGGGAGGGAGGGAGAATGTTTTAAATGAGAGGGTAGAAAAACATAAATAAGCGTAATAATGGAACAAAAGTTCTTTTTAAGACATATTTATAAATTTTAACTAACTTTTAACAGTTTTCTTAGGAAGCGCAATTTGGTTGTCCATCTCATATAATAAGGACTGCAATTTGGTTATTGAACTCTTATAATCCTTTAAATTTGAAATGTACACTTTTAATCCCTTTTTACTCACAATGTTAATTTGGCTTAACCAAAAAAAATTGTGACTCGGTGAATTTAAAAAGTGATTCTATAATTAAATTTGGATAAAATGGCTACTTATTAAAATATAAAAATGATTATAATAAAAATGGAAAATTTAAGCATATTTTGTCAACATTTAAACATTAAATCATCATTTAAATTAATTGGAACTAAAATGATATATAATATGAACATAAAGGATTAAAAGTATATTACTTTAGCTTAATTCTCCATACTCCTACTATGTTGTTTTTATATAGGACATCGGTGGGATTCGAGTACAACCTTATGGTAATGAACCTTTTTATTTTTTTTGCCAACATTATGGTAATGAACCTACTCTTTTACCAAGTGGACCAACATTTGTTGCCACTATGTTTTACATATTGATATATAGAGCTTTACAAAGAAATTTATATACCAAACAAATATTATCCAAATTTTGAGGTTACAAACAAGATTAAGAATTTAATGACCGATTTGTTGAATTCATCAAGTTGATTTTGAATTTCCCTATTTTAAGTAACTTTAAATAGGATTTTTCCTAATAGTTTTTTTTAAATTAAAAATATAATAAATTATATATTTCATCCTTTAACTTTAAATAATGTTTCATTATGATTCATAAATTTTTAAAAGTCTTTTTGATCATTTTACCCCTATTTTCATTAATAAAAAGAAGATGAAATTGATATTTTAGATATGAAAAAAAACACTTTTTAAATTATTTACGTATTAAGTTTAGTTTTTAAAATGACTTTTACCCAAAAAAAATTATCATTTAAGAACAAGAAATATTAGGTTAAAAAACTGAAAACATGCTTTTTAAAGTTATGAGATCAAAATAAAATTTTATGTAATATATTAAAGAACCAAATTTTTACTTTCTTTTTCAAAGCCAAATGCATACTTTCCCCTTAAAAATTTAAACGATTAATTTGAAATAAATTAATTTTTAGTCAATGTCTACACTTTGACCGCGTGGCAAAGTTTTACAACATCTGGTAATTGGTAGGTATATAATCATATACTACACTTTATTGATGATACAACTTTTTTATATGATGGGAATTCCCTTTTGATTTTTAAAAGGGGAAAATCCCAATAAAATATCTTTCGGCAAAATTCCCAAAGGGTTTTAAGTGTTATTTTTTTAAAAATAATTTTCCTCCTTTCTTTGAGAAAAATAGGAAAACTAGAGAGGATGATCTAGTGAAAATAATATTTATTAAAAATTTTCTTTTTAAATTGAAACTAATTATTTTGACGGACCAACCATTAAAATAAAAATTGAAAAATCTAAACTACGCCTAACTAAAATCCCTATATTCTCTCATACCATGGCCTCTATAATTTGCCCATTACGGCATTACGTGACAAAAATAATTAAGATTTATTGAAATTAACTTGAACTGTTTTTAGTTTGAAAGTCAAAAACTAACTCAAATTAATAAAATTCAATCCATAACAAACAGTGATTCATTTTTTATTATATTTTGATTAATAAAGGGTTAAAGGTCATATTTACCTTAAAGTGTGCAAGGTGTATCATATCTGACCTTGAAATATTTTTGGGTCTAAATATGCCCTCAAAGTATGAAAATTGATCAATTTTACCATTTAACTGTTAAAATATTAACGGTTGATGTCCACTATTTAATAGTTAACGTGAGTTTTTTAACGGTTGAAAAGCAAAATTGATCCATTTGCATACTTTGAGGGCACATTTGGACCAAAAAATATTTCAAGGGCAAAACTGATATACCTTACATACTTTAGAGGAAAATATAACCTTTACTCCGTTAATAAAACTTTTTTTTTTGTATTGTTTTAATGGTTAGTCTAGGTCTAGCTATCAAGGCTGTAAAGGGATTTATAGTTACGTAATGTTATTACAAAAATGAAACACATTGGCATATGTGATTTGAAAAATTGACCTAATAGTTATAATAGTTATAAGAAAAATGAGATAGGTATTTTATAAGTTGACCTATTGTCTGTTGGTTTAGCTAGCGAAAGGGTTAGACATTCGACCATTTTGACGAATGTTCGATTCTTGGGGAATACCACTTAGTTGTGTTGCAGTCGTGACGCTTAGGGAGGTATCTTCATAGCTAAATGAAGCTAGACGAAACTTACCTATATGGACAAACATAAAGGGCTTGTTTGTCATACTTCAAAGTCTACAGGGATAGCCTTAATGGATCATGAGTTAGGAGTCTTATCCTTGGATTGTGGGTGAGCCAAACAATTTTCCTAAAATTATCCATAAAAAAAGGTATTTTCCAAGTTTAATTGTATATTTGTTCATTTATTTCATACTTTTATTTTACTCCAAATTAGTATTAAACACATTGCCTAGGTTTTGTGCATTGAGATTGTTTATATGGCCACACTAGGTTGAGCATTCTCTCAAATCAAATTTAGTTCTTGGACTTTGTTATAGTCATTTATTGTTTAGCTCTTCTCTTTTCTTGAACTGTTTTCAAATACTAGGATAAAAATAAAAACATAAATAATTAGATTGTCAAATCCTTTATTAATATGATTGATTTACATATTACAATTGTAAAGCAGATTTGCTAATTTCTTTTTTTATCATCGCACTTCATTATACATTTAGCTTTTAAAATACGTTAATGACTCCTAAAGATTTGTTGTTTAAAAAATTTATTTTTTATTTGAGAAAATTTTACCTTTAATTTTTAAATATTAAATAGATAAAGCGATCAGTTGTTTCAAATGATGTGGAGAGGTCCATATTCAAGTTTTTTTTATCTAATACAAAACCATTCATCAGCTAGGTGACTTAATATCAAATTTGGGAATTGAATACACAGAAATCATCCATTCAATCTCTTTTAATTTTGTTTAATATCTCGAAGGCAATTGTTAATATGCTTAGTGACAATGGAGAGGAAAAACAATAAATTCCTCCCCACTTTCTAACTAAATGTCATAAAAGTTGATAATTATACTTTTACTAATCATTAATGGCACAATTATATAAAATCACCCTAACTTTATCTTATTCTATGTAAATAATCTTCACAATGGCAGTAAAATACCTTATAAATTGTAAAATTTCAAATATGTGATTTGTACTTGTTAATATCGTTACCCAACTAGTTGAAATCTCATATATAAAATTTTGAAATTAAGAGGTATTTTTTTTATCATCTCTCCTAACTTATCCTTCCTCAGTTCCTTAATATAAGACTTTTTTTAAAAGATTAAAGAAGTTAAAAAAATCTACTTTTTCATAATATATTTTGCTTGTTATTAGATTATAAGTCAAATAACAAATTTATTGAAAAAATTCAAACAAATCAATTTATAAGTAAATTATTTAGTTTTTTTTATAATTTTCCAAAAAAGTCAACTATGTTTTATATTTAGGAGGGGGAGTAATATTTTAGAATGAATCTTTCTCAATTTTTACATTTGCATTGTTACACATATAACTCTTATATTTTTTCCTCGGATCTTTAATATAAGATCAATTTTATTTTATTAGAGGAAATTAAGGAAACAAAATAAACTATTTAATCATATCATATGTTACATATCATTATATTATAAATCAGTTTATAAGTCAAATAAATTAGTTTTAGAGAAAAATGATAAATACAATTATTTTGATGTATTTACTTTCTTGATATTTAAAAAAATTAACGTGATTTAACATATGGATTTGATGGATGGAGTATTAGTTTTATACGTTGTTTGCTGCAAAAGGCTTAAAGTTTAAACGGTTCAAATGCGTTTGATTCAAAGTTTTTTTAACATGATAATAATTTATAATGAGAATAATACAAATAACAAAGTATCAAGGCCCAATAAAAGGTAAAAAAAGGCCCAACAAAAGGTCTACAAAGTCTAAACAAACATTTACATTAAGAGATACAAACAAATTAAAACAAACTGAACATAAATCCTATAGGCTTCGAAGAAGCCCACCATCTTTGGTGCCAAAACTGCAAAACAAACAGGTTCAAACACCCTTATAATCACAAGGGGATAGGGGAACAACTGAAAGTTGACAAATACTACCGGTACAAAGCAAATCATTACATACATAAACCTATCATCACCCAAATTAACCCAAAAGACAAGGTAATTGTTAAAATTGAACAACATACACATAATAAAAATCCTATAAAGACAAATACTAAAACCAAATAGAGGCAAACAAGATGATAAAAGACATTGTCGAAGAGACCCCTAACCCTGAAAATTTTAAGAAAATGGGCTCATGGTTCATGGGTGGTTGGAGGCACCAAGGGTCTTCATAGTAGCCTTCAAAGGGCCCTCTAAATTAGGAATGGGCGAAATTTGAAATTTAAAGAGAGGACATTTCCATAGTTGCCAACCAAATTTTGAAAAGAAAGCCCCAAACCTTGGGAACCTTCGGCAGATGGCACAAAGAAGATAATCTAGAAGACAAAAAAAAACCTAGACTTGCCTTAGGAGAAAGACGGGGACCAAATTAGGAAGCTAGTAGAAGAAATCGTATGTTTGAGAGTAACATACAAAAATAAAATTAAAGGAGGTATAATAGTTTAGGTTAATCTACATCTTGAAAGCTTAGGGAGATTTTATTAAGTTTTGAAAATTAATGAGGTTATTTGTACATGTTTTTATATTCATGAAAGTTTTATTTGGAAAACAATTCATGAAAGTTTTATGTATATGTACATTGATAGAAATTTGAAAAAATTAATTGTACATAATTCTAAAATTATGACCGTGGCAAAAGTTGAAGTTAACCGTGCTGCAATGAGAAAGTGAGAAAGTCTGACAGAAAAAAAAATGAAAGTGAGAAATATATTTGGGGAGGGGGGGGGGGGGGGGGATCCATTCAGCCCACCAAAACCATCCATGGGTTTAGTCTAAATATTTTCAATATGTGGTTTAGCTGTAATTTTGCCAAATTGGAGTGAGGCTTGAGAAATGAGGAAATTGGAGATGAGTGTGGGCCATGACCAGTTGACCATGAATGGAAAAAAAAAATAGAAGAATTGCTTTCAGTTCTTAAAGAAAAGAATTATTATCAAACAAGTCACATAGCTTACTAATAACAACTCAAAATATCATTATTAATAAATGAAAAAGTGCCATTAATAATCATTTGGACTTGTTTGATATTGATTACCTTATTTGGAATTTGAATGCAATTCTCCCAAAAAAAAAATCAACCAACAATAATGGTAAAGGTTGAAAGAAGGAGGATTCCATTTGAATTGTTTAGAGAAATGATAATAATATTATTTAATTATAGAATATTATTGATGGGACCATCTTTGGAATAATCCCCTTTAAAGTTGCTTTCTTCAATTATCACTCTTTTTACAATGAATTATTCTTGTTCTTTTTGTAGGATCATTTCTGACACGATTATACAATAATTGGACTGCTTTTCTTGGTTGGTAAGTACATTTATTCAATTCAGGCCACATACAAAAAAGGGAGAAAGACACAAAAATCCCCTCCAATATATAAAATGACAAATCAGTCCCCAAAAATTTTCAAATCCCATGTCAGTCTCTGGGGAGCAATTTGAGATTTTAATATGTTTGTCAAAGACAATAATACCCCTTCTCATATACCAACCCTCTCCACATACCCAAACACCCAGATCCTATTCGAAGTCCACCCATCCCTTCAGGCAAACTCCAGCCCTACGCACAGACCCATCCAACCCTATACTCTTCACAGACCTCAAATCGGCGAAATCGAACTCCGTTTCGGTGAAATAGTCGGCCTCTCATATTGGATTCCCTTTCAGCTCTAGCTCGCGAAATCGAGCATTATTTTCATCCTCATATGTTGCCTGTACAACTAATTTCTGCCACTTTCTTGCAGATTCTACCTCCAATTCGGTTTTTGTGATCTTTGCTCCATCTTCCCCCTTCACCGATCACAGACACTATGAGCTTCACTTTCATTTTCCTTTTATTATACTTCTCTTTCTTTACTTTCCACTTCTCCTTCGATTTAGCGATGTTATGGTTCACATTTTCTGTGTTTATTCGGACACCTTTTTCTATTTTTTTACTTGTTGATGTTCGATTGCAAGCCCGAGTTTACCCATATTAATTCCTGACTTCCTCTCTTTATTTTGAGAGGGATAATAATTTAGTAGAGTTTTTTTGTTATTATGTTTTCTGATTATAAATATGTTGTGGAAGAATTTTTTTTTGAAGACCTAGCCATCCAAGTACTGAAATTTTCTTTGGATCAGAAGAAGTTCCTTGTGAAAATGAGATTTTTGGAACTTGAGCTTTGTTCATGGATATTTATCGGTTACTTGTAGTGCCCTGTGATGGTGTGGTGTGTGACGTGATTTTCTTAAGAGAAAATAAGATATTTGTCTTAGCTTATGAAAGTTTCTATACTGTTTCTGATATATTGCTGAATGATGAATGAGCTTTGTTCATGGATATTTATCAGTTACCTGCTGCTTTTGCTATTATTGTTTGATCTCATCGGGTCCTAAGTATTTCCATATTTTAACTTGTTTAATGGCACGTATAGTTATCTCAGACATGAGGCTTGATGGAGTCTTGGGAGGAGGCCTCCTAGTTATTTACTCTATTTTTCTGTTTCTGATGATGAGTCAGTTGCTTGGGCCATTCCAATTTTTTGCATTATAGTATTATACTTGTGTGGTTATGTAAATTAGCAAACAATGTAATCATTCCCACGTTGTCAACTGTAGATAAATCTTATAGAAACGTGTCATCAAGAGATCGCAAGAAAACTCCAAGAAGGGCACCTATCACAGTAAATGTGACTTGTTTTTTTCCTCTTACATCAATGGACAATGGTGATGCACTAGATGCTGATATTAAAAAGTGATGAAACTAAAAGGATCCCCAAAAGTCCCAAAGATGAATTTAGCATATGAATGTTGCTAATTTCAAGTGTGGTTAATAACTTGTTTTGAGCTCAACGAGAAGGGAATAATATTGGTACATTATGTGGGTTCCCATAATTTTTGTCCTTATTTGCTTTTTTTAAATTGGACCAGTTCCCATGATTTAACAATGTCTGAATAACGATTAACAACTCAGACCTTTCTTGCAATGTGAATGAGATTTTTGCCCAGATACTAACAACTTCATATTCAGTATTAACAACTTTATCGTGGGAATTAACAATGTCTGAATAGCGATTAACAACTCAGACATTTCTTGCAATGTGAATGTGAACACATATCTAGCACCAGCCAAGAACCCCTCTATACAATATCCATATGCGATGGTCTTAACGTTTACTTGTCATTGAATATGTAAAAAAAACTTTATGTCAATGAAGAATGTGGTTTAATGTTGGTACTTCAATTTCATTTGGACATTCGCAACTGCAAACATCAAAGTTGTTAATCGCTAAGCAGAAGTTGTTAATCGCTATGATAGAGTTGTTAATACCTATGAATAAGTTGTTAACGCTGACAGCAAGTGTCCTGATTGTAAATGACATTGTTGTTGTTACTGAAGAATGTGTTTGTTGTTAATCACAACGAAGAAGTTGTTAATTCCTACGATGAAGTTGTTAATGCTTACGAGGAAGTTGTTAACGCCTGGAGTGTTAATCTCATTGACATTGCCAGCAGCAAAGTTGCTTATTGTTAATCACTATTCATATGTTGTTAATTCATATGATGAAGTTGTTAATGCTTACAGAAAAATGGTAAAAGTTGTTTGTTTTTTAATATATATATATATATATTCAAATACACCTGCGAATAGACCACTAAAAAGCATAGAGAAAGGGAACTTTCTCCCATACTCCATGAAACATACAAATTCAATCTTTCATACAACATACCTCAAGGAAACTTTGTCCCATTCTTCATGAAACATACAAATTCAATCTTTCATGAAATATACCAAAAGGGAACTTTGTCCCATACTCCATGCAACATACAAAAAGTGGAATGATTATAACTTGTCAAATTGTCTCAAAATATGTTAACTTTATAATAACACAAATACAAGTCCTAGAGTAACATTGATGTAGTCCATATATAATCAGGCTCGTCTAAATCGCTTTGAAATGGTTGGTTGTTATAGAAGATCCAATGCTTTATCCTTTGCAACATTGCGATTGTAATGTGTAGAAAGTTTAATTCACCTGCCAACCAAAAACAAGTGTAGCAAATCAACAAACCGGATTCCGAAAACACACAAGTACCAAATTAAAAATTAAAGAAAAGTATAGGTGTCAACAAATCGGTTTTTTCAAAAATATTTTCACAATCAAATACATAACAAATAAAAGATTGGTTTTTCTTGAGCATGAATGTAATGATTATATTATTAGAGTGCCATGATTTATGATAGGGAAAGAAATACGATATAAATATTTCACAGAGATTTCCATTATGATTCTCCAGCCCTCATTATATTCCTCTCATCCTCCTTCTTGTTTAAAACAACAGTTTTTCATCTTTTCTAGGCCAAGATTTGATATAAATATAATGCAGCTACCTTTTCCCCATCCTTTACAAGTCAACATGATAGTGATTGAAAACCAAATTTGAATATCCTTTTATTCCCTTGGCCGGCAAAAGTGGCTACCTATCCTTACACATCCCATATGGTTTGAATTATACAATCAAAGTCAATTAGAACAAATAAATTCTAAACCATACCAGGCTAACTAAACTGAAAGGTAAGGAGATATAATGCAGACTAACTAAACTAAAAAAAACCCGGTAATGGTATTTATGAAATATTAGCTTTTCCTTTCACAAGTAAAGAGCAACTTAGTGCAATTGGAAATAAGCAATTTGAATTCTATAGAACCTTAAAAAAAATTGAGGCATCCATACCAGGCAAAGGAACTATTGAGTTCATCAACATTAGTATCACAAAAAACACACCATTTAATCATCAATTCCTCTCAATTAGGATCAGACTCTCCATAGAAACAAAACATATTTATAGCATAAGAGCTTAAATTCTATAATTCCTAATGCATCAAACTGAACCAGAAATGGAAATATCCCAAAATCTTTTCAAATCTAAGCCAAAACAAGGAAATCCCAACATCCCATCTGAACAACACCAAGCAGAATCGAATGATAGCAAAAAACAATTCTAGTGCAGCCATACAACTGATATAACAAGAGAAGAATCGACGAATTTGCTTACCCATGGAAAAATCAGAAAGAGCGATGCAGTAGGGCCAAGCTCACTGATTGAAGAGGAAATCAAACACATCCAAAGAGAGTCATGGCGATGAACGGCCGCCAACTTTCTGACCCCTCCTCATCTTCTCTTTCCCCTCCTCTCTCTCTCTTGCGCAAAGAAAACAGAAAGAATGGAAGGAAAGCTCCTCATTTCTCTCTCATCCACTCTCGGTAAGAAGCAAGAAAATGAAGAGGATCTGATGGTGTGGCGCCAAGCATGAAGGGAGGAAGATGGAATCTAGCTTGGGTGGATGAAGAGGAAAGAAATGGTGAGGTGAGTGACACTGAAAAGAGTACGTGAGGGGGGCAAATTTGTCTTTGACAAACATATTGAAATCCCAAATTGCTCCCCAGAGACTGACATGGGATTTGAAAATCTTTGGGGACTGATTTGTCCTTTTATATATTGGAGGGGGTTTTTGTGTCTTTTTCCCTACAAAAAACACATTTTTAATTTTTTTTTTCATTTCTAAAAGATTCTTAGTGTTCTCAAATGAAGCATAATTTCAGCCCATTAAATAAATAATACTTATTGTATTTAGGAAAATGACAATAAAATCTCTATGGAATTGGAAAATGATAAATCGGTCCCTCAAATCATAAAAATTCCAAATCAAACACAAAAGAAGAATTTGGGATTTCGAAATTTGGCTAAATGACACATAAAACCCTAGTTGAATTGGCTTTGTTGTTGTAAGTTGTGAACTGTTACACTAAATTAGGAAATCATTATGATAAAGTTGGAAATACCTATTTTTAACTTGCGAATACTAATATTAGGGGATTTTAGTATTATCATTGTATTCACAGGTTAAAAATAGGGATTTTCAACTTTTTCATAACGATTTTTTATTTTATATTAACAATTCATAATATTAGCCATGTTATGAGAAAAATAGAGACGTTGTGAATATTTAACTTAAAACTGCAAGTTCTTATATATTGTATTTGTGAATACTATTATAAATTATTAGGGATACTTGTGTCTTTTAATAAGAGATCAAAGCCCTAGATTCCTCTCATGGGACATATTAGGGTTTCCCTAATTCAAATGTCTAATTATTCTTTTTCAATTTCATATGGATTTTTTTAGAATTCTCCCCAGTATTTATATGCATGTTGTTATTTATCAATAATTATTTTTGTATAAAATTATAAAAGTACTTTGCGTGTGTTAAATAAAATTTATTTTATCAAATTATATTCTATGTGTTCAATTGAGTCTATATTTCTTTAAATGAAAAATGTCTTTCATTTTATATAAAACCCTCTTAACTTTGGGTCAGTTGTAGATAAATTACCTAACCTTTAAATTAAGGACTCTTGACATTTCATGTTGTAAGACAAAAACCATTAACTTTAACGACATTTTAATGGTAGCGGAGTTAAGAGTCAAAATATGAAATGTGAGGGGTCTTTAATTTAAACTTTCAAAGGTTATGGAGGCTGTGTGCAACCAACCCAAGGTTCAGGGAATTTTCAATAATTCAGCATAAAAAGATTTTATGTTACCATTATTCCATCCTTCAACAAGGAAATAATGTGGAGAGAAAATTTACCTTCTTCATATGTTGGAGAAGAAGATCTAAAATCGCTTTCGCAAATCGGTTGTTGATTTGCAGATCAAATTTCTTGAATTGTTTTTGAGTGCATCGCATTCGTTCATTGGCTCACAGGTTTTTTTTCTTTCCTCTTCTTTGCTTTCTTGTAGTGAGGTTTACCAAGGTATGCATTTAATCCATTCTGGTAGATCTATGGTTTTTGTGGTGTGATTCTGGTTCATTGAGGAATTTATGAGGTTGTATATGCTTTAGTTCTTGATTCTAAAGAATAATCATTAATCGCCTAGTCAATTGGATGTTTTCTCTCTTTTTCTGGCCTATAGATTAACGAGTTTAATTTCAGAAGCATTATCCCTGTGAATAGAAGATCCTTATGTAGTCATCTATGTCTTAGGTCTCAGAGATTATAGCCGTCGCTTATCCCTTTGAATTAGCTTTCTTTCTGTTGGCGGTAGATTATTTAGTGGGATTTCTACTCTTCTTTAACTTCATGTCTTGATCGCCTGTTCGTTTCATCTCCCCCTCCTTGTGTTTGTCTATAAATATGGTTCGTAATGTTTCTTCTTGCATGCACTTCATCACCCTTCTCTCGATCCTTTCTTCCTGGCTTTCTCTTCCTCTTGTTTCCTCTTGACTTTTGTCAAGAGTCTTTCTTGCCTTTTCAACTTCCTTAACTTCCTGTTCTTTTCTCTTACAATGTCTCATTCACCTAGTTTTTCTCCAAACCACTCCAACTACCCTTTTAGTTTTGATCCAGCAGAATTAAGATTTAAGAGAAGGATTCTACATACCTATGGTATAGGTATTTTTATGGACGTGAATGAATTCTGTATTCGTCGTCTTCATAAAAGACTTTCTTCAATCTAGTCTCTTGAAGCTCCTTTCTTATTTGATGCCAAAGTTGGCATTTTCTTCTTGAGTCAATGGACCTTGGTTTATTGATAACTCTCTATTTTCTGTTGATCGTCTGAAGCCTAATATGACCTTTCAATCTCTCAAGTTAGCTGTTCTTCCAGTTTGAATTCAATTCTGGAACCTTCCCTTGGATTATCATAACGTGTAGTCAGCTGAACTTCTGGGAGATGTTGTTGGTGTTTCTTTGGCAAATGAGATTGGAGTACTGTTCGAATCTTATTGGAGTTTCATGCTAGTTTGAGTCATGATTGACCCCCGTCTACCTTTAGTGCAAAATGTGAAAGTCTACTTGGATGATAATTCTGAAAAATGGATTAAATGCAAGTATGAACGTATTTTTCGATCCTACCCTTATCTGTCATGTCATTGGCCACTTCATCCATTAATGTGGGAGCTCGATTATGAAGATCATGGATACTTTGCTTACATTGCTAATAAGACTGCTCAAAGGTTTGTTACCCGTTTTTATTAAGCTTTGAAGTGATAGTTGCTGAGGGTGTCTAGCAGGATTGAATTAGGCGCCATCATTCCAGGGGTTTTGTAACAGTCCAAACCTTGCTCAAGATATTGTCCGCTTTGGCGTCAAAGCTATGCTCCTCACGGTTTTGTTCCTCACGATAGAGATAATAGCCAAAGCCTCCCACACTCACCCATGAAAACATATCTTGAGGGGAAGGAGAGCCCAACACCTTATATAGGCTTGGGACATCTTGAACCTAGCCGATGTGGGACATTATAATCTACCCCCTTGGGGGCTCAGCGCCCTCGCTGGCACACCGACTTGAGCCTGGTTCTGACACCACTGTAACAGCCTAAACCTTGCTCAAGATATTGTCCGCTTTGTTGACATAGCTATGCCCCTTACGGTTTTGTTTCTCACGGTAGGGATAATAGCCGAAGCCTCCCACACTCACTTGTGAAAACACGTCTTGAGAGGAAGGAGAGCCCAACACCTTATATAGGCTTGGCACATCTCGAACCTAACCGATGTGGGACATTACAATAGACCCGTTTTCACAGGTGAGTGTTGGAGGCTTCGGCTATTATCCCTACTGTGAGGAACAAAACTGTGGGGACATAGCTATGTCACCAAAGCGGACAATATCTTGAGCGAGGTTGGGGCTATTACAGGTCTACTACAATAAGCTATTCTAGATTTTGTAAGGAGTATAGGACCTTTGAGTACCTACCTCAAGATGCCATTATTCATAGGATTCTTGGAAAGTTAAACTGCTATATCAAGCTTCCAGACTTATTTTGATCAAATTGGTTTTGTCTGCTGCTAACATATATTTGCTTTCTTGTGTCAAATTCTCAGATTATGTTTGTAACAAAAAAGATAGCAAATGTTTAGATTTTTTCTGGGAAGAATTAGAAGCAGGCAAGAGGAAAATTCATCTGCTTAATAGATCTTGTCTTTTTACCTTAAAATCGGAAAGTGGATTCGGTATCCGGCCAACTAAGGAAGTAAATAAGTCTCTTTTAGCCAAACAAATATGGAGAATCATTGCAATCAATAAGTAGTCACTCATAGGATCAACTATGCAAGTGAAATATGTGAATTTAGCCAAAAAAGAAATTCTCAAAAATCCATATAATTATTTTTGGATTTGGAAAGGCTTGGTTTCAAGTGCAGATATAATTCTCAATAACTTAGAATGGAAAGTAGGGAATGGTACTAATATTCCTCTCAACCACCTCTTGTGGTGGCCTATGCAATCTAGATCACCAACTTCATCAAATATTGATAAAGTTAAAGATCTTATCTACATATCTCTTGTCATTCCTTATCAATGGAATTATCAATTGATACATCATCTCTACTCTCCAGTCATTGCTCAGAAGATTTTTTCAATGCCTTTCTCTTATATGAATATGCAAGATTGTTTGGTTTGGAAATGTAGTCCATCGGGGGCTTATTCAATAAAAGACGGATTTCTCAAGCTTCTTCTTTCAACTCCTCATTCATCTGATGAACTATTCTAAAAATTTCTTAAGACTATTTCACTGCCTCTCAAAAATATCCTGTTCATTTGGAAACTATTTTTCAGATGCATTCCTTCAGGAGATATTTTAAAGAATCATCATCTTCATGTTTATATTTATTGTGTGTTTGGCTGTCATTGCTTAGAAACTCCGGAACATATATTCTTCCAATGTCCTTTTGCTAAGGCCATCTGGTTTAGTTTTCTAGGACTTCGTTCAGATTGGGAAAATTTTGGTTCCTTTAGATCATGGTTTATTTCTACTATTTTGTTGTTGAAAGAAGGCAATGAGTCATAAATCCTTGAGCGTATCATTACTAAACAATATTTGGATCCTCAGGAACCGATGCATTCACCAAAGCGGGAAAATTACTCCTATTAGTCTAATCCAGCAAATTTCATAGGCATGTTCCTTCAGTACAGCTGTTGATTATGGAGCTTCCCAATCTCAGGCATAGAATCCTTCTCTTACAACCTCATAGACAAGTGATGTTTCTTTTGTTTGACAATCAAGGTGACCAACTTCAAAAGGAGTAACATTACCTATTGTCTATCACAGGTTTTCTTTAGGTCTCAATTGATCCATACCTTTATTTGGAAAAAGGACACTTCCATCTCATCTAGCTTCACTCTTTGGTGTCTTCGTGCCTTCATGATCTGGATTTTAGCCAGTAACATGGAACTGCAGTGCTTATCATTACTGATTACATCTAATTGTGGTCTCATCTTATCAATTGCAAAGGATGCAGCAACTGATGGAGATGTCATAAAGCATGATATCAACAAGTTATCTCTCTGTTTCTCCTTGGTTCCCTTTCTCAAGGGAAACACAGAAATTTCTCTTGTTCATAGTGCATTTTCTTTTCAATTTTCTAGTTCTAGTATTTTAATGATTTAGTACCTGGTTGTTATTATCTTTTTTAATTTAATTAATGATAATTGTCTTTGATTAAAAAAAAAAAAGGAAATAATATTCTTTTAAAACCAAAGCACACAAAAGAAAAACTAACAAGAAACTAAATAAATATTGTTACCTTTTCCAATTATCATAAAACGTTTATAAATAACTAAATAAATGTCATTCATACAATTAAACATGTCAATGTTTTAATTTTTAAAATTAAAAGGGGAAATCCCAAAATAATATCACTGGAATTCTAAAATCTCATATAAGTGATATTGAGTTGTCAATGTTATCATTCATTTAGTCAAAATTATTGATATGAATAGTCAAAATCACCTACATGATATTTCAAAATTTGGTTGGTATTTTTTTTAAGGATTTCTTGAATTAAAACAAGTAAAAATATCAACTTTTTATAAATAAATGAAATTAAATAAAGAAGCTAGGCACGTTGAACGAAATAGATGTGCGTGTGTTTTTTTTTCTTTTTTTTTACCTTGAGGAATTTATATGTAATATGTTGTCATATGATGGGAGTAAGAAGGGAGAATTATATTCGAATCTTAAGGAGACTATTAATATTAAATAAGTTTAAAGTGTTAAGGGTTAAAAATGTACATATGTGATATTGTCAAAAGTTTGTCCAGTATCAACTGCATTTTATTTGGATCAAAAGTGACTATGAGTTTTTAAATTAGGCTTAAAAGTCACAGTTTCCGTTAAATAGAATAAAAAAAATACTAATGTGATTTGTAACACCATACTTTTAGGATTCATTACCAAGCTAGATTAGCAATGGAAAACTTATTAGCTTGTATGAGATTTAAAACATCAAAATCACAACTTTTTCAAATTTTTCTTTATTTCTGAAAAATTTTGAAAAACGGAAAACTTCTCCAGTAATTTTGAAAAATCATAACTAATAGCATAAAAATGATTTTGACATGGTTCAAATGCCAACTTAAATCTTGAAGAGTCCTCTTTCTGGAAAAATAATCGAATAGAACATGCACCAACCCATATGGTACAGTTTATTGATTTTGCAAATCTGCCTTTGCTCACATACCCATAATTATCTGTCTGGTTGCGTGATTTTCAAATTGAGGTATACAACTCCAATTTATTTCGTTTTTAGGTTTCTAGAAAGCCCTATGTATCTAATAATCTGCATAAATGTTTCAGGTAAAAACAATTCATCGGTGAGCCAATCAAGAGCCGTGGCCTCGTCGCAGAAAGGAGTGTTAGCCTTGATGATGGAGATGTGGGTGGGATGTACATTGTAGGCGTCTAGGTCAGATCTGTAGTTGTATCGAACATGAAGCATATGGGTGAAAGTGAGGGAGGAAAAAGAAGATAGGCACTAAATAAGTTTTTCTGTCATCCTCATCGGTGTGTTGGAGAGTGGCGACGGAGGAGGGAGGCAGGGGAGGGGGCGTCGTCACTGGTGGCAAGGGAGGTAGGGAAAGAAAGTTGAGAATTGAAGGAATGAAGAGAGGGGAGAAGGGTTTGTAGAGAGAGAGGTGGGGTGGGAGGTGGAAGTTCTATTTTTTTTTTTAAAACAATATTCATTTAAATTAATTTAGGTCCTAAGAGACTTTAAATTAATTTGTGCATTACAAGGAACCTAGTCTATATTAAATTGCTTATAAGGGACCTGTAATTAATTTTCCCAACAAAGAATAGATATGTTGCTTAATTGTTTGAGAGTTTAACAAGGGAAGTGAAAAAGTCATTTGATGGAATTGATTGATTGATTGACACCAAGGTTCAAAAAACTGGACTGGATATAGAACCGGAAGAGGCACTGGTTCAAAGGTTAATGGTCGGACCGGGGTCCAACAGGTTATATTAAAATAATAAAATTTTATTAATATTAACATTAATAATCACTAATATCAAAATGTAAATATAGATATGTATGCATGATTCATCAAACATGAATATTTTAATGTTTCTATAGAGGGAAAAAGAGAAAATATTAGTGATTACACATGAAAATAAATATTATTATACAATCTACAAACTAAAATACAAATATTATGAGCAGCAACAAATAAATATTAAACATATGCAAGTAAAATAGCATTTAAAGTATTATAGTTTCCTAATTTCTAAAATTGAGTGAAGTGAAAGTTAGTAATTAAGTGAATTATAATAAAATTTAAAAAAACATTTTTTTCTTTAAAAAGCAAACTCGGTTCAACCTCTTGATTTTGACTGGGTTGGCTGGTTTTGGGCGGGTTGACCCGATCCTCCACCGGGTCCATCTACCCCTCCGGTTTAAATGGCCAATCGGGCCAGGCCATTGGGCAATTTGTGATTGGACCGGTTGAACCACCCGATCCGATCCGGGTTTTGGAACAATGATTGACACATCCTATTGTTCCGATATTGAAATTTATTTTCCTATTCATTGTGAAATTATTTTTTAAAAAATAGTCTTATGTATATGCTAATCATTGTGTAAATAAACAAGCCTTGCACTTAGGAATTAAATAATAAATAAATGTTCAATTAGAATAAGGCAAGTATTGATCAATTAAATTCTCTTCACTGAATTTGTTAAAATTCTAAAATTGATTTATCCAGAAATTATTCATTTCAAAACCACAATTTAACAATCATGTTTACTGTCAAAATTAATTCAAATCGTCAAAGATCGAACAAACTTTAGTAGACAATCTTTCAAAAATAACGGCCAAGAAAATATTTTGAACAAAATGTTAACGTAAATATAAGAGCAAAGGAAAAAAAAAATCATTCCTCTTATATTAAGACCGATTATTAATTTTTCATTACTAGTTTTCCCTTTCAACCTCTCATAAAATCATAACGAGACTCTTACTCTTCTTTATGGTCTTCTTCTCATCCACTTCCCTAATCCTAACCATCAATCAAATTTGATGGCTAATTACACATACAAACAATCAAACTCATAGGTATATCTCCCTAATTAGACGTACAACTCAAGTCATATGAACCTATTTCCTATCAGAAAGAAAGAACATAAACCTCCTGAGTCTATCCATTTTAAAGGACGACCAAGGCAACAAGTTTATCCCGTTTGAAATGAGTAACCATCCAATGGGCCAATTAGGTGCCTTATCACGAGATTCTTTCTCTCATTCATCAAGATCAACAACATCATTCAATAATCAATAACAAATAACCATGTTGTTTATCTCATGTCTATGTCATAATTTTACACATGAAAATCATATTCAATTTCAAATCCATTTTTCTCCACATAATCAACAATTTCTACACAATATATATTCCACAATAAATTTTCTCAACATATTAGATATTATAATCATATTTCATGCATATCAACATCACTATATCATCTTATTCATACTTACAAAATCTCTCACATACAAGATAACAATTATATAAAATAAGCGGAAAATGATTAACTTTCACTAAGTAAGAAATTACCACAATCACTACAAAAAAAGCGGCATTTAGTAGTGGTTAAAAACGTCATTTAGTAGCGGTTAGAACCGCTACAAAGACATTACTAGCGGTTCTCAAAACCACTAGTAAAACTACCGTGACAAACATTTAGTCACGGTTATTACGAATCGCTGCTACAGCAGTCAACGACGCTACTAAATCAGTAGCGGTAACTATAGCCGCCACTAAATATAAAATTGAAATGTCGCCGTCGGGTTTACATTAGTGGCGGTTAGGAGAAATGCTACTGAGGTCAAAAAAGTCATGAATTAATATTTTATATATTAGTCGCGGTTTGAAACCGCTACTAACCTCTTGCAAGTTTAGTGGCGGTTACTAACTGCCACTAATGTTTCAGAAATGTTAGTCGTGGTTTCAACTGCCACTAACGTTTGGGAACGTTAGTGGCGGTTATGTAAATCGCTACTGAATGTAAAAAATACTAAAAAATTTTCCACGTCCACTGTAATTTTTTAGCAATAATTTGTAAAATTATCGAGAATTGAATTATTTAGCACTAACACATAAAAAAATTTAAAATAGCAAATATAAAATTATATGTCAAATTAATAAATATCACTACAAAAATAATTGACTATAATAACAACAGTCATATTTAACATTTTACAAATAAAAATAATACCAATTTTCACCTGAAATCAAAAATAAAAAAGAAGTGAGTATGCACAATAATATAAGTTTAGATAAAAAAATAAAAAAAAAAGAGATCAAAAAATAAAAAAATTGATGGGAAAATTGGGATATGGTAAGATGGAAGGAGCAAAGAAGGAGGAAAGGAGGAGGAATGAGGAAGAAAGGAAATGAGGATGTTTGAAAATAAGGAGAGGGGTGGGTATTTATAGGAGTTGGAGGCGCTAATTAGTAGCGGTTTATAAACCGCTATTAATAACACGTATTTAGTAGCATTCTCTAACCGCTACTAATTCTATGAAACTGAAAAAAAAAATTGATAAAAGGAAATGTCTGAATATTCATTTAAAAAAGGGTGAAGGGTCAAAAATGACCCTGTAATTTATGTCCAAGGTGTATCTGGTACCTTGTACTTTTTTTTGGCTCAAAATTGTCCATCAACTTTCAAATTAAGGTCAATAATGATTCTTTCGTCAAACTGGCCCAACAGACGATTCAAATCTGGGCCAATAATGACTCCTTCGTCAAACTGGCTCAACGGATATTTCAAATTTGGGTCAATAATGACTCCTCTATCAAACTGCCCCAATAAAAATTAGATTCTTGTGAAATTCCAGTGTAGGACCTATCCATAAAATAGTAACAGAAATTGGGTCAGTTTGACGGAGGAGCCATTATTGACCCGAACTTGAAATATCTGTTTAGCCAGTTTGACCAAGGAGTCATATTGGCCTAGATTTGAATCGTCCGTTGGGCCAGTTTGACGTAAGAGTCATTATTAACCTGAATTTGAAAGTTGTTGGACAATTTTTAGCCAAAAAAAGTACAAGGTGCCAAATACACCTTGGACATAAGTACATAGTCATTTTTGACCCTTTACCCTTTAAAAAAAGACATATATTAATGTTTGATACACACCGTTATGGTAAATGCTACAAAATAAAAAAGAATTGTCGCTTCAATCATCTTCTTGCTCCCATCTAAGAAGAAAATAAACGCATATATCAATTTCTAATAATAATAATAATAATGTAAATGGAAAATTCTATAATAAATTTGTAGTGAACAGACTCACCTAACTACTGGTAAATGCCCGTCTTCTTCCGGAATGAGGCTTTCGAAATTTTCCGGTTCAAAATGCTTGCTGTCTAGTTCCAGATCATCTTCTTCACCCATTTCGTAGAGGTCCCGGGGCTTCATATGAATCACCATGTGCCATTCTTTGTGTTTATGATCTTGCACATAGTAAACTTGCTACGCTTGTGAGGCAAGAATATACGGCTCATCATCTGGTACTTCCCCTGTGTGAATGAGTCTTGAGAAATTAACAGATGTGATGCCCAAGCTATCAACCATAATGCCTCGAGAAGTTCTGGTGTCCGCCCACATGCAATTGAAGAGAGACACGGTGAAATGACTTTGATAGTTTAGCTCGATGATATCAACGAGCTTCCTATAATATGATACGCCTCCAAATTGCATGTCAGTATCACGTCAGCTGGCATAACTCCTTGTACCAAATGTGCCAAACACTCTGAAATTTTGGGTGAGGGAGCCTTCATCCCGTGCGACGGTGCAAAACTTGAAACCATTGACATTGTATGCCGTATATCTCTTGACAAAATTGAGCGGATCAGTTGCTAGATTTATCATATCAGGCGGATGTGGATTGTTGTCGTTGAATATCCTGCATGCAAACCAATCTGGAAACTCACGATGGACTTTTTTATCCACTTTAACAGACGACCTTGCATGGCTGCATAGCTGGCATTTAACATAATGCCGGAAATCCCTTAAATTCAAAACAACAAATTAGAGGATTTTGTGGTTAATATATAAGATAATACGATGCGTGTGTAGTGTTATAATTCTTACTGAATGTAGGGCTCAACTTGAGGGCAATTTGTCATGACATGTCTGTGGGCTTGCAACCTCTCAGTAGGAGTGGGCTTGTAATACTGACTTCCTCCAATTGGCTTTTCGACGGGTGGGAATAATGTGCTAGAAGGTGAGTGGACATTGATGGGCTGTCATCGACGCAAGGAGGGTGGTTGAACGAGGTCTCGATGTCATCAAAATATGGCAAACAATATGTTAACACCTCTTCACCAATGTAACCCTATGCTTTTGAACCCTCTAGAGATGCTTTGTTCCTCACATACGACTTTAATATCCCTAGGTATCTGTAATTGCAATTACAATTAGATTACTGAAACAAAAATCATGAAATTACTGGAGCAATTATCAACCCACCTCTCTATGGGATACATCCAACGGTATTGAACAGGGCCACCCAGCTTTGCGTCTTGAACGAGGTGGACAGTGAGATGGACCATAAAAGTGAAGAAAGATGGTGGAAATATCATCTCCATATGACACAACGTTAGAACTATTTTTTCCTGCAACTGATCCAACTTTTGCTGCATCTAAAGCCTTTACACACAATCGTCGGTAGAAAGAACTGAGTTGAACCAAAACATTTGACACCTCCGGGGGTAGTGTACTTTTAATTGCCAGAGGTAGGAATTGCTGGAGCAAAACATAACAGTCATGGCTTTTGAACTCGGCAATCTTCTTTGCCTACTTTCGACACATCTTGAGATGTTGCTAGAATAACCATCAGGAACCTTAATGTCCTTAAGTGTGGAGAGGAATATTTCTTTGTTGGCTCTTGTGAGTGTGAATGAGGTAGGGACAAACTTATCATTCTTATCTGGCCAGGCATCGTGACGTATTCCCATCGCCATGAGATCTTTCCTTGCTTGCAGATGGTCCTTGGACTTTCCGAAATCGTTCAGCAACGTGTACAAAACATTGTCACACACATTTTTCTCAATGTGCATGACATCCAGACAATAGCGAAGCTTATTAGATTTCCAATAAGGGAGCTGAAAGAAAATGCTCCTCTTTCTCCATTGCTGCACGTTATCCCCACCATGGGACTGGTCGCGAGGCCTTCTGCTACTAGGCTGAACGTCAACTTGCTTCCCGAATTGTACATCGACATCTTCAAGCTGTTGTAGAATATCTGCGCCGGACAACAACACAGGGGGATCTCTCATTTCCTGTGATTCGTTGAATCTAATTTTCTGCAACCTGAACCTGTGACCTCCAAGAAGGAACCGTCGGTGACCCATGAAGTACCACTTGCGACGGTGAGAAAGGCGAACAGAGTCTTGATCAAAGTTACAATTAGGACAAGCTATCCCTGTATGCACGTTTCAACCATATAATATGCCAAGTCCAGGGAAATCGCTCACTGTCCACATCAAAGACGCACGGAGTGTGAATAACATCTTACTGTAAGCTTCAAACGTCTCAATTCCGTTACTCCACAGTTCCTTCAACTCTCGTATCAATGGTTGAAGGTAGACATTTATATCATTTCCAGGAGCTCTCTTCCCCGGAATAATCATCGAAAGAATGAAGGAGCTCTGTTCATACACATCCAAGGGGACAAGTTGTAAGGTATCAATACAACAGGCCATATACTATACGTAGTGCTAAGATTCCTGAACGGATTGAAGCCATCTGATGCGAGAGCTAGGCGGACATTTCTTGGGTCCACAGTAAATTCCAGGAATTCAACATCAAATGCTTTCCAAGCCTCAGCATCCCTAAGACGTCTCAAGTTTCCATCCACGTTGGGCTCTAATGAATGCCACTGCATGTGCTCAGCCGTTTTAGACGAAGTATACAACCTTTGAAGTCTTGGAGTCAATGGAAAATATCTAAGAATCTTCGCAGGCTTCTTGGTTGCCCATCGACCCCTCTTTGCCTGTTTGTACCAAGACGCGTTACACTGCTTACATCTGTCCAACTGGGCGTCGTCTCCCCAAAATAGCATACAATCATTCAGACATGCATGAATTGTAGTGTAGTTCAATCCCAACTTGTTGATAGTCTTTTTCGCTTCATAAAATGAAGGTGGGATTTCTGCCTCAGAAAATGCATCTATCAATAATTCTAACACCATTGATATCCCCTTATCACTGAAGCCAGACAAGCACTTGATGTGAAAGAGTTTGACTAGAAATGAAAGCTTAGAGTATTTATTGCACCCTGAGTAAACAATATTTTAGTGTAAAATAGACGATTTAAGTATCTAACTATAAATGAAAGTTCGTAGTTATTAGTAGAACCTGGAAACAATGGTTTATCTACTTCTGTCATAAGGTCAGAAAAATTCCTAGCGGCTTCGTTTCAGAAAAACTCTGGCAGTGGTCCGTCAATACTTCTTCAGTACCAATGTTGTCACGTTGCGCACCGAAAGCATCACGCATGACATCGTCGATTGGATTTACATGATCTTCGTGATCGTTGATCTACATTAATCTAACCTGAGACGTTGCAGTAACTTGTTCACCATCATCATCATCATCATCGTTCTCCCCATGAACCCCCAGAAGTGTAATTGGATGGGAATTGTTTCACAATAAGATGCTCAAACACACATCTCTTGGATGCCACTTCTTGAATTTACATTTTGGACAAGGAAAAAGAATATTATTGTTGACACTTGAGCGGTCGAAAGCAAAATCTAAAAAATGGTTCAAACCAACCATATAGCAGGAGGACGTACATGGCAAATTGATCCAAGATCTATCCATTATATGAGTAAAGATATTATCAAAAAAATGGAAGGATTGAAGTTTGATGGATATGTGAAATGAAATGAATAAGTTGCAACGTTTATAAATAAAAAAATCTAATGGCCAGCTAACATTAGTAGCGGTTACTAAAACAGAAACAAAAACTTGCATTTAGTAGCGATTAGTAACCGTCGCTAAATCCGCTACTAAATAGCGGTTACTAACCACTACTAATGTTTCTGACCGTTGGAATTTTCATTTATTAACGTTCCAACCTTTTTATTTTTTATTTTTTTGAATTTAGTAAACCGCCACTAAATTCATTACTAATTTAGTGGCGGTTATAAACCGCTACTAATGTTTGTGACCTTTGGAATGTTTCATTTTTTAATGTTCCAACTTTTTATTTTATTTCGCATTTAGTAGCAGTTCACAAACCGCTACTAAATTATTACTAATGTAGTAGCGGTTTTAAACTGCTACTAATGTTTCTGACCGTTGGAATTTTCATTTATTAACATTAGGAACTATTTTTTTCCCTGTTAATGGCCATTATATAAAAAAACTTCGATTATATTTTCAAATATAAATAACATCATATTTTCAAATATAAATAACATCACAACAAAAATTTAGATATTTATGAAATTGTACCAAAAATAAACACAAGTTTTACTATAAATAAAAAAGGTGCAATAGTCCTGAATTTACAAACGTCTAACTAAAAAAACCCTATAACTACGCATCCGGCTGAGTGTCATCCGGCTGACTACCTTCTGGCTGCGATCCTGGGGAATGGTTGTGCGTTGGTCTCGGTGGAGGTGGAGGTGGAGGAAGTGGTACATGCATAAGAGGTCCACCTGAGTCAACCCTCTGCAATATTCAGTCGAGTGCACTGTTGGCACTATCTAGCCAGGACTCTAATCTATCGTACACCTGATCTGTAATCTCCTGGGTCAACCGCTCCCTCATCCGAGCCTCATAATCCGGATCGCTCATCATAGAAGGGCTGGAGGACGCTGCAATATTCAGTCGAGTGCACTGTTGGCACTATCTAGCCAGGACTCTAATCTATCGTACACCTGATCTGTAATCTCCTGGGTCAACCGCTCCCTCATCCGAGCCTCATAATCCGGATCGCTCATCATAGAAGGGCTGGAGGACGCATGGCCACCTGCTGCAGACTGGACGCTACTTGACCCCCCAGTCCGGCCATACACCACCAACGGTAGGGCTCCAAAACCCAACGCTAGCACCTGACCCGGATGCTCATGGGTCCCAAAGGCGGCCCTGAGTGAGGTAGTGGGGTCTATATTATCCCCTTGTGACTCCTGAAGCTCTGTCTCTCTGCTTCTTCAATTCTAGCCTGTACACACAACATATATTAGACTTTTCTACAATTATAATTGTTATAAAAAATATGATAAACCTAAATAAATGAAACTAAATTCTTACAATCTGCTCCTCAGCCTCCCTAGATGTTGCACTCCCGTCAATGTGCCTGTGTTTCTGGCAATAGAAAAGGCCGTAAGTAGCCTTCTTCCTTTCTTCACAGCTTTATCCTCCTGAAATTATTGATTAATTTATTACTATTATATACAATTAAATGAATATAAATTAAACAATAAAGTTTTATTGCTTCATACCATCTCTCCATAGCTGACCAAAAATGGCTTCGTGCCAGCCGTACTATGAACCTTCTGATTCGACCGGCTGCAAACGGCTTGCTGTGACCTCTTCTGTTAACATAAAATAAAATTTAATCATGATTATTAATAAAAAATATTTCTTGATAATGATAAATGTTTAAAAATAAAATTATTAAATATACCTCTCCTAACACTCCCCTTCTCGAGCGGACATATCTCTCCCACGCATCCGGAGGGACTCCACCAAGGATATCATCTATCAACTCCTGCAACAGCCTGCTCCCATCGGTATCCCTTTTGTACAACAGATCCAACCTCTTGTTCTTCCAACCGTCACCCATCTTCCCTTGTGCAAATTTTTTGAACATGTCTCGCAAGTCAAACTTTTTCTGTAAAATATGAAATTTATCAGTGGTCAAATAATATTCCAATAGTAATAAATAATAAATAATAAACTATAACTCAATTCAACCGACCTTCACAATTTCCATCCACGTAAAGTCCTTCGCCCCTGCATCTATCTTCCTCTAGTCCAACACGTCAATCGGGAAGCGCTAAAAATTCTGGCTCACATTCCCGCAGAACCTGTCGAACAGTTGACCCTTTCCTCTAGGTTGTAGGGTGATTTGACCTTTGTCGGAATGGTGCGCCTCGGGGTCAAATGCAAGAAAATATGTGAAACCAAGGCTTGAGCAAAGTGGCTCAACCTCGGGTCGTCTCTCAAAGGAGTCAACTTATTTTGGTGCCTAGACTAACCTAAATGCATTGAAAAGCAAATAAACTGGGGGTTTAGTCATTGAAAAATTTTTTTGGTATTTTTTCTCAATTATAGAAATGTAAAGGGACTTGTTTTTGGCTTTTTGGATTTAGTAAAGCAAATAAAAGTGGTTTGAAAACTCTTTAACGGAATGGGTTCTTGGTGAAAACTTTACAACCTTCATAGCTTCTCAAATGAATTGGGAGTTCGAAATCCAAGACCGAATGTTAAAATCCAAAGACAATCGCCTAAGTCCAATTGACCTAGTTACTAATGCAGAATTAGTCAACTAGGTAATTGTTAAAAAATCGCTTGGTAGTGAAAACCCTTGACAACATACAATGAGTCTCCTCTTGAAGGTATAATTTGACCCTTCAAGAATGGACCTAGTGTCTAATGCTAAATGCAAGAAGCAATGCATTAATCCAATCTAGCAATCCAAAGCAGATAATCAATGCTACCACATCAAATTGCATTATGCCAAGTGATTAACACTAAGGTTTATGCACATAAAAGCAATCACTTAATTACATACATAACCCAAAAGAAATCTACCCATAGGAATAGAAAACATAGCATCTCTTGTTCCAAAATTACATGTTAAGCTAAAACAATTAAGAATCTAAATCAATTACATAATCTAGAAACAAAAGAAGCTAGAGAACTCCCCTAAATAAGCATTGAAGCTCCAATTACATTGTTGTCACCAAGAAACCCCAATTTCTCTATCCAATCATCCTCTTGAGCCCATAATCAATGATTTGAAAAAAATGCTCCATGAAAAATGGTGAAGCTGAGATGGATTTATATGAATGGGACGGATGGGTGCTGTTCAAATGGCGTGATTTGGGGTGAGAAAAATTGTTGGAGGCCGAGTGATTGGAGAGGAGTATGAGAATAAATGGCGGGGTATGTGTGTGGTGGAGTTGAGGCCGAATAGTGATGGTGAGGAGCTTGACTAGAGAAGGAAATGGTGTGGTTGGAGATGGAAGGTGGTGTGAAGAATGAGATTGGGAATGGTGAGGAGGGTGTGGAATGTAGTGATGGTGAAGGATGGATGAAGGATGGTGGTGAAGCTCTTGATGTGAGCAATGGTGTCTCTAATGGTGGCTGCTTGGTTCAAAGAAGATGAATGACGATGCTCTATGTGTGTGTGGTGGAGCTTAAGGCCGAAGGGAGAAGGAGAAGATGGTGGTGGATGGATAAATGATGGTAAAGATGGAAGAAGGTGCGATGATGGGTGGAGATGGCGTTAATGGTGGCTGTGTAATGGAGGTTGTGTGTAGCATCTCGGATCTAGGCAGATTTAGGTAAAGGAAAAGCTTAGGGGCTGTTTGGCTTAAGGAAATTAAGCCAAAAATCTAAGAGTTTTGGTTAGATACCTAACTGAACTTCCAAACAATGCCCTTACTTCTGCAATCTCATTAAAAAAATAGGAATTAAATTTAGCACTATTTAATTCCAACTTTGCCCTCCTTTAAGCTCCAAATTACCCAACTTGTCCTTGCCTAGTTGAAATAGGTAGTGCCACGGGACTTAACTGTAATGTCTGAAATTCGAGCACTAAACTGTAATTTCTGGAATTTGGGAACATCTTCGTCAAGACTTCCTACAATGACAAATTTAAGCAAAAATTGTAATATCCCAAGTCCATAAATCAGAAATGCATGAGTTTAAACCTTAAAATGCTCAATTTAACACTAAAATGCAATTAACTCAATGCATTGGAACTCTAAATGTAAAAGTGCCTAAATTGCCATGTATTAGCCTAGGACAAGTGCTAATTTACTATAATTAGTGGGTCAAAATACAAAATAATCAGGTGCAATCAAAGGGTCAACAGGTTACAGTCTACCTTCACCCTGTGACTGGTCGGGAGGTTGTGCGCATCTTGCACAGTCAACGTCCTCCTCGTAGTACTACCAGAAGGGTCTGAACAATTTACATAATCTTGTTAAAACCGAGTAGAAATTCAAATTATCTAATAAAAGCTTCAAAAAACTTAATTCTCTTACCCTGCACTTGTACGTTATATCCAGTTGTTCTTCCACCGGGCCGTTTTGAATTATTCCCGCCTTCCACAATTTCCTCATCATTCAACCATTCTTCAAAGTCATCCAAATTCGGAATCTGTGGTGAGTTCTCATTGTAGAATTGGCTGATAATAGCCTTGGGAATCGGCTCTCATGATATACGATCCTGCTCTGCTTCTATGCGCCCCTCCTCTCTCTGTTGTTGTAGGCGTTGTTGCTCTACTTCCTCTTCTTTGGCAGTCAAAGGCCTCTTTCCGAGATTACGGTTGTCTTTCCCTGTCATGATTGGTGCCTAAACTGGTGTCTGGAATCTGAATTTGCTTCTAATTTTCAAAAAACCCGAAGAATGCACGTGAGAACGTCTTTTTCACCAAATTCCTCGTACATTTATGAATGAAACGATGGAGGTTAAATAATACATGAAATTAGTAGCGGTTCCTCAAAACTGCTACTAATAGTAGCGGTTATACACCAAAAACCGCCACTAATACTCGCCTGCAATAAATGCGTCCATTACATTAGTAGCGGTTCTAAACTAAAACAGCTACTAACTTAAAAAAAACCGCCACTAATATCACACTTCAATTAATGCGACCGTTCAGTCAGTGGCGGTTTGGCTATAACTGCTACTAATTTAAAACAAAACCGCCACTAAATTATGACCTTCTATTTACCCGCGGTTTTGGCTACCAAACCACTACTAATTTAACGCCACTAATGTTCCCGCTAATAGGCGCGACCTTAGTAGCGGTTATTTTGAAAGTAATCGCTACTAATTTATGCCACTATACTCAATTTGGTCAAACTGACCTATTTAGTCGTGGTTTTCGTCATTAACCGCTACTAATGTGCATTTAGTAGCGGTTTTTGTTTTCCGCTACTAAATGAACCGCTAGTAAACCCTGCTTTTTTTTATAGTGAATTCTTTTTCTGTACTCAAAACTCAATAAGAAGGTCAATCTACATGATACAATGTCACCACACATTAGTTCAACAACTAATTAAGTGGTATTATAACAAATTAGGGACTTAAATTCCCCTATAGATTTACTATTTTGTATTATTTATATAAAAGGGGTTTGGATCACCACAATCCAATGGTAGGGCTCCTAACTCATAATTCATTGGAGCCTGACCCTATGGACTCTGGAGCATGACAAACAAGCCATTTCTTATTTCCATAAAGGTAGGTTTCACCCAACTTCACTTAGCTGTGAAGATGTCTTCCCAAGCATCGCGGTTAGAATTACAACTAAGTAATACTCTTCAAGAATCGAACACATGCTAAGATAGTCTAATGTCTAACCCTTTCACCAACTGAACCACTATTTATATTCTAGGCCACCCACAAACTCTAAATTCCCCGATAGAGTCACTATGTGTACACTAAGCCACCCATAAAGATCCCAATATCAAAATTAGGTTTCTCTAATTGTTAACAACTCTTTTAAATCCACCATTGGGTTCCAATCATTCAAATCAACTCAAAATCCAAATTTCTCGATTCAATATCCATCTAAAAGAACTCATTTCTCATTTTTAAGCTTAAAGAGTATTCTAAACCAATTAAACATTTATTCTCACTCCCAACAACATCAATCAACCATTAAACTCCAACCCCAACATCATTTTATCCAATTCCAACAATCTCTAACTCAAGTACTCTAATAACCTCAAATCCAACCAAATCAAACCAATTAAAGACTTCATCTATCATGTAGTCAAATTAAAAGCAAAAAATTTGGCCCAAACTCTCGAAATCACCAAACCCCCTAACTTTTTAAATTTTTCAACTTGATCAAATTAAGAGAGCATGGAAGTAATAGAGATGGAATCTTATACTCATGAGTTTGCAAGCTTAGAAATGGCCCCACAAACCTCAAAATCACAAGCCTTAACACTCCTTCATTTTTCTAATCTTTCCTCTTCAAAAACACCAAAAAATGTTGCTTTATATATAATCGCGCACTCATTTCAGTGAGCCATTGCTCATTGAGGCGAGTGGCATAGAATCGTGTTTCCCTCCATACTTGCTTGCTTCAGTAAGCGATTCCCACATTGAGGCGAGTAGCAAAAAAGCTTCCTATTGCTCTGTGTTACTCGCTTTGGCAAGTTGATGGCTCGCCGAGTTTTGTAACACAGCACTTGGCCTGATACCAATTCACCCCATACCAATTTATCTCCCTAAATCATTCTTATATCCATTAATCTCTTCCAATTTCCATCCGCCAATTAATAACATTAAACCATAATCAACATTCACACAAAATCCAATCAATTAAATTCTTAATTCCACAAATCCATTTCCAAAACTAATCACAAAATATCCATATCACAACAACTCTAATAATCTATATACTAATCCTCAATCAATTCTATAACCAATCATATATCATCCACATCATTCATACATTATTTCTATTTCCACAATATTACATTAACCTCGTTTTAAAATTAATAATACTCAAACTAACCAAATAGCTATTATTAACAATACCATTAATCATTTACCAAAATCTTTAATATTACGAAGTCTTTGATCATAAATCTTTACTTAATTCACAAGATCAACCATTAACATCCTAATTAAAATTTGGGATTCTCTAACTAGGGACTTGGTAATTTATTCTCGGAGAACTAGCAACGATGAAAACAACAACGGCCTCGACGCCATGGTTGTTGTCACATTTCAACATCAAATTTCTCACTTCTCACTTGCTCTCGTCTGAGGATTTTTACTAAAATCATCCTACCATTCGAAATATTTACTCCTCATTCTGATATCCTGAAGATTATTTAGTGATATGAAGCTTTGTTCTTTGAAATTTGCTATATGTTCGTAGTTTTCTATATGCTTGAAGATTCTTTGTTTTATGAGACGGGTATTGGTTTGAAATCTATAGATATTTGAACACTTTGAGCAAATTTTTGTATACATGTGATTCATTAAATTGTTTATAACATCGCCATGGACACACACTACAAAAAAACAATGATTTTCCGACGGAATTCCGTCAGAAAATCGAATTTTCCGAAGGATTTCCGGCGGAATTCCGTCGGAAAAATTTTTCCGGCGGAATTTCCGACGGAATTTTTTCCGTCGGAAATTCCACCGTCTCAAATCGATTTACCGACGGAAAAAAAATTCCGTCGGTAATTTAATAATATTATTTTATAAATAATTTTTTTTAATTTATAAATAATATATTAAAATATTATTACCGACGGAAATTTGTGACGGAATTTCCGTCAGTAATTTTTTTTAAATATTTAAAAATTTTAATCCGCCACGTGTCGCTCTCTCGTGCTGCCACGTGTCCCTGCCTCACATCCCGCCACATGTCGCTCTCTCGTGCCGCCACATGTCACTCCCACAAATTGCCTTCAATTTTGTCATTGGAGAGATTCGAACCCGCAACCTGTTGGGGCGTGTCTGACGCCTTAACCAGTTGAGCTACGAACATCTTGTGAAATTATTTGCAAAATATTATATTTATAATATTTAAACTCCCATTATTATAGTTATATTTAATCTTAATATATTATGAAATATTTTATAATTATTAATATATAATTTGCATATTAATAATTCTATTATTTTTTATAAATAATTTTATATTCATATACAATCCATTATATTTAGTATTTTCATTTTATATTATTATATTATAATTATTTTTCATTTTATTTTATGACATTTTTAAATAATTATTTTATTACATATATTATTAAATTATAATTATTTTTCGTTTTTATTACTAATATTTAATTATTTATTAAAAAATAAAATATTGTTTAATTACAAATTAAAAATTAAATTTGGTAATAAATATATATCTATATACGTGTGTATATATATATATATATATTAATTTTTATTAAATATAATTTATTTATTTATAAAATATTTTTAAAAATAAATTATTATAATATTTTTTATTTTTTATTTATAAATTAAAATTAAAATTTATTTATAAAATAATAAATAATTAAAGTTACCGACGGAAAATTTTCCGTCGGAAATAATATTTTATTATATTATTTATAAATTAAAATAATAATTTATAAATAAAATAAAATAATTAATTAAATTACCGACGGAAATTTCCGTCAGTAATAATATTTTATTATTTAATTTAAAATAAAATAATAATTTATAAATAATATAATATAATTAATTAAATTACCGACGGAAAAAATTCCGTCGGTAAATTTTCCGACGGAATTTCCGTCGCAAATCCGTCGGAAATTACTTTTCCGTCGGTAAATTCCGTCGGAAATTCATTGTTTTTTTGTAGTGACAGAGTTTCCCATAAAGATGCTTTGCTCGAGTGATCTTTCTTAATTCTCTATATATCCATCTCAAATAGAAATCATTGGAGTGAGAGCATCCAGATTAATTATGCAATTTGGTGAATTTTTTGTGTATTTAATCAGTCAAATAAGCCTCCAACAAGTATAATAAGGTTGTCTTGTTCATTATTATTTTTCATTTAGTTTCAAGTAATCGATCCCCATGATTCAACGTCTTTCTTCTCATCAACTAGGACGAATATAAATATCTTGAATCATCATTTTTCTATAAAACCTTCCAACGAGCTTTTGAGCCTAATTAGTGTGCATGTATGTTAAATATTTGTTTTGCCTAATATTAGAGACAATCAGGGTAGTTAGTACAGGTTTGGGCTTTTGAACCTGGTGCCAAGGGCGAGAATACTATATACATGTTCTTTTATTCAATTATTGAAGAAGTTGAGCTGCCACTTTTAACTTATATAAACCCAATTTTTTTTTTTCATATTTTCAACTTGTGACATTTTAATTTGCTCTCACCTTCATACATTTAAGATGACAAAATATAAATTACAAAATAGGGATAAAAGGCAACACGCTCAATTTCATGACAATGTATCACTATATTCCTTATTATAAATTCACCCTAAATGTACTAATATGTTCCTTATTATAAGTCTACCCTAACTACTTCTCACATATTAAGGAGTGGAAGTTATAACATTAAATATGCCATATTTTTAAATTTTTTTCTAATTTTGCCCTTATTTAAGAATAGATGTTAAAATAATCTTTCCTATTTCCAACATAGGGGTAAAATAGTCATAATAGCATTAATTGATCCCAAACTGGACTTATATTTAGGACAAAAAAATTTGTGGTAGTTGGAATTATAATAAGGAATAGAGTGGTATCGTTACAAATTAAAATAAAAATATCATTCACATTCATTAAAAAATAATAATATCATTCACGTTTATTTGGATATATTATAAGAGCGTTATAAATTAATTAATTTATAAAATATAGACTTAAAAAAATATCTAAAGCCTAAAATTTTAACAAAACTTATTTCCCATTTTGATCTCACTCACCTCTATTTCATCATAACTTACTTTCTCTCGCCCTCTCCCACTCTCTTCCCATGAATAGAGGATATATATATATATATTTTTTAAAACAATCATACGTTTATTAACATTTTTTTTCTTCACGTAATTTAGTTATTTGTACGAAAAAAAAGACATCTTATTCAATAAAAAAAGACATCTTTTAAAATATTAAGATGTTTGTATTAGTTTATTCTAAGTGATTATGCGTTGGAGTTGTCTCGTAGAGTGCAATTTTTTCAGAGATTATTGGAGTTTGGTAACCAAGCAATAAGAACATTGTATTATTGATAATAAAAACTCAACTAATAATTAATAATACAACTCATATATATGGATAATTACCATATAAAAACAACTCATCAAATTGTCATGAATTATGATCTATATATTAAGAGATTAATGGGTCAGTTACTTATCTAAAGGGGCCTAGAGGAAAATGTGACGTTATAAATAAAGATGAAAAATGGTTTGGAAGGTGTTGAAGAATTTGGTTGTTGTCTTTCCTCTATCCTTTTTGGGTCTCTCTCCTCTCTAGTCAAGTCACTTGATCTTCTCTTCTGCAACTTTTTCTTGACTCTTATGAAATGATTGCTACCCTTGTATTTCCTATTTCTATAGCTTTAGTATATTGTCGAATTTTGAGAACATTACCCAAATATACTTTTATTTTCTTAAGAAATTTTCCCCATGTATTCAGGTCATTAACAAACTTATATATGGTATTACTAAAACCTTGATTGTTATACTTAATTTTAATTTTTCCAGAATATTGAAATATGAAACTTTTTATTCATTTTTTTTCTAAGAACAAAAAAAAAATCAAATACTTATTCTTCTCCATTCTAAAATTTAAGGAGCAAAATAAATAGAAGAGTCATCATTATGTTATGCAATTCAACAGTCAACTTACTAATATCAGCTTAAAACTGATAGCCACAACATTTTGAAGGAAAGAACGGAGCAATCAGAACATTGATAATATCAACTCACTATTATATATATATTTATATTAACCTTGCTAAGAATTAACATAAGATAATAACGGAAAGCGTTCTTAAAAGCATAAAACATAGACTAATCCATTAGATTAAACTAAAACCTAATTTCCTCAAAAATAAAAAATAAAAAATAAATAAAAAGCCCCATATGGAATTGAACATACATCTCATATGGTAGTACAATCCACGGGCTTGAAGGAAACAGTCTTCATCCTACGATCAAAGCCAACCATAAAATTCATCTGAGCCAAGTTTCCATAGATGGAGACAGAAGGATATGCCTTGAAAGCGAAGCAAAAGGCATCCTTGGTGACTTCAACGAAGGCATTGAAAGAGCCCAACTTCAAATCTGCACCTTTGAATTGGACAGTAATGGCGGGTACTTGGACGGAATTATTAGAAGGCCTTCTGTAACAAAGATTCAGACCACTCTGAGGACTAACACGTTCTAGATTATTATTCAGTTTCGTCATCTGTGTTGCCACTATTGATTCCAAAGCTGAGTAGAAATCTGGGGGTAATAATGTCAATAATGTCCCTGAATCAATTATTATGTTCCCTTCGGATTCTCCTCCTCCACCTCCATGTACATATAAACCTTAATTAGTCTTCAAACAAAATTTATATATAGTCCATTAAAATGTGTGTGTGTATGCACATATATAAAACGTTGCAAGGTTATCAAACTCGTGAGTTTAAGTAAACTCGTGAGAAGAATGTAAAATCGGATCATAAATTCAAATCGTAAACTCTTACGTAAACTCGTAAGAGTTTACTTTTATGAATAAATACGTATTTTCAGTATATAATTAAATAAGAAATACAAAAAAATAATAATAATTTAACTTGAAGATATTTTAAATATAAATAGTTGATATTAAATATATCAACATTCATACTTTATCTGACTCAATAAACAAATTTCTATGAAATTTATATATAAATTCATTGAATATGGTCAAATAAAAATAATAAACATGATATTTATAGCAAGTTAATACGATTTTCTATAAGGCAGAAACGTAAAAAAGGTGAATTCAGCATGTAAACTCGTGAGTTTTACTGAGTTTACACCCAATACAAATTTAAGTGACTCGTGACACGTTTTGGTTAGGTAGAGCCGTAAAAACGGTGAAATTGGAGAGTCAACTATCGAGTTTGACAACAATAAACGTTGGTTTGACAGATTATATGACCAAAAATATTGTTGAATAATCACCCATGCAATGAGCCCTAATTAGCGGTTCAACAATCAAATTGTCCAGATTTAACTCTATATTGAATACTCCATCCGTCCCATAATATAAGGTCTTTTTAACCGAATTACGGGTTCCTAAATAATTAGTTAGAGTTAGTTAAAAACAATAAATGTGTAGGAAATATACCATATTGCCCTTATTTAGAATGAGTAAGAGAGGGGGTAATTATGAAAAGAAGATGAAAGAGAATGTGTGGGAAAATTAATGCATGGGTAAAATGGGAAAAAAAGTATTTATTACTCAAACAAAGTTAAATAGGACCTTATATTGTGGGATAAGGTCATTCAAAAAAATGGACCTTATATTATGGGACAGATGGAGTAGTTGATTGTATGTTCTTTATTATGGAATTGAGTTATTTATGTCAAAATTCATCAACTTGCATATAAAATAATTATTTTTCTCTTTATAATTTAGCATTTTAATCACAAATTAATAAATGTTAAATCTGGACCATTTATTTGTTGATCTGATGGTTATAAAGATGGAATAAGAGAGAAGAGGAGGTAATTAAAGGAAGAGGAGATGTTCCTCTCCCTTCAGACACATACACATAAGGCTATTCAAGTATTGAGAAGAAACCAGGACACCTCCTTGCCCAAGTACGTCTTGATACCGAAAGAAGGACTGGACGTCATTCATGTCCTAATCCCAGTTCCAATACTAAGGGTGTCTTAGTCCCATCATGACGGAACCAGGACATGGACTAGTACTGGAACGTCTCAATTTTCTTTGACATAATTTCACTTACCAAGAAAAAACAAAGAACCTATGTATATTTATACTTTAGTTACTAATAATATAATATAATATAATATAATATAATTAATTTTTTTAATATCACATGTATATTTAAATGATTGAATCAATCAATCAATGTGTAACGGTGGTGGAAGAGAAACCTCCTAAGGTTAAGCCTTAAACATTAAATGATTGAATCAATCAATGAAACGATTTTGTGAAGAGAAAAAAAAATATTTAGCTTGGGGACAGATTGATTGAAAAAAAAATAAAGAAAGAGATGTATAGTTAGATTAAGGGAAAAATTTAAAAAGTAATTATACTTATGGTATCGGGATTGGGAATCCCGGAGATGTGACCGTATCCCGTTTCCATTTGGTCAATCCGCTGGTCCCAACCGGGACATGAACTTTTTTTTTTTTTGACTGAGGGATATGAACTTTTTGAGCAACCCTACAAACACATACACACTATATGAAATAATGCAAGAACAAATTTTTTAAGGTCAGATGATAAATCTGTGGTATTCAGAATAATGAAAGTTTTCAAGGAAAAAAATGAGTGAATTATAATAGGAAATTTCGGGATCATCACTATTTGATTGAAAATGAAGTTTGATGAGGGTCAATTAATGAACAAATATTGCGTTAAAAATTAAAATCAACAAAAGTCTTCAAAGCAAATAACATATTAAAGTTTTAAAACTTTCTAAAATATTCAGAAAATTAAAGGAAAGAGAGTGTGAACTAAAAAATATAAATTGAATCATCACCTGAAGGAAATTCGAGTCTCATGTCGTCAACACTCATTGCTTCCAAAGTAAGGTAATAGAAATTGGAATTCTGCTGAGCAACTAAAGGAGTAGTAACAGTACGAGGGCCAGAAACGACAGCATTTTGCCCAAAACTCATCTTACTAGATTTGTCCACAAAGAAAAGTGGGACCAAACAGTGAGAAAATTTCCCTTCAATGGAAAAATCAATCTGTGAAACCAAAGAAGTCTGATCACGTCCAAGCCCAACAACCCCTGAAGTCTTTTCATTAAAAATGCCCTTGTTCTTTAACCCACATCCAAACACGACCTTAGAGAATGCCACCTGGCGGCCTCCTGTCGTGCCAAGTGTAAACATGTCAGTGGCCAAGTCACCATAAGAAAACGAGTTATCCTCATAAAGAGCCTTGTATTGACACACACTGGATGCGTCACATGCGTGTTGTCCCACAAGTGCTGTGCATAGTCCTGATACGCATGCTGGAATGTACTCGAATGTTTCGGAATTCATGGGATCAAACTTAGGGGCTGTTTGGTTGTAGCATTCATCACATACCTTACATTTTGAGTCCAAATTTGGTTGCTGCCTGTGTCAACGATCCCAAAGATCTCAAACGGCGGCGTACCAACAGAGTACGACATGACCTCCGGCCGGGAGTATTTTGGCGTCAAAGTCATCGTTTAGTGAGTAATGGTCATGAGATTGTGAAAAAAAGTGGTTGGCACGTGAGATGGAACGGCTAATGGCGTCATGGTTGTGTTGAAATGGCACCGTTTCGTTGGTGAAGAGTGGTGATTTTGGTGAGTCACGGTGGATGAGTTCGACGGTGAAGCCGTAGCTGCCGCCATCGGCAGAGGAGGAAGTAGTGGAGATGAAGAAGGTGATAATGGAAAGAACAAAGAGAGTATTATAAACTCTTGAGGCCACGTTTTGGTTGTTTGTTAATAATGGAGAATGATGGATGTGAAGGAAGAAACTTTGGTTATTATATATAGAAAAATTGGAGGTTTTTTCTAAGGGGATTGTAAGAACATTAGGACCTATTTAAGTATCGGAGTAGAAGACTTACCCATTTGGAACCGATTCAAGTATTCCAAGCTCACACAATGTTAGGCTACTAGAGCCCAACAGTGATCGCTAAGCAGATCACTAGAACAAGGAAATTAAAGAGAGTGAGAGAAAAGCCAGAGAAGTCTCGGATGGGGTGAGAAACAATTGAGGGGAGCTCCTATTTATAGTGCTCAAGGCTAACATTAAAATAAACCACTCTCATAAATGCTGGAAGAAACCACGCTCATAAATGCCTCTCATAAATGCTGGAAGAAACTACTCTCATAAATACTGCCAATTTATACCCCCTCCGTCCCTTATTATAAAAGTCAACGAGTTAAAATCACACTGATTAAAAGAAGTGGTTGAGACAAATAAATATGTCTGAAATAATTTTGTTTTCTCAAGTTTGCCCTTATTTATGATTGATTGTATAAAAGAGAGAAATGTGATAATAGTGTTATAAATAAGTATAAAAGAGAATGTGAATATAAAGAATAATGATGGGTAAAGTGGAAAAAAGCTTAATAAATGTTTTGACAAATTTAATCAGGCTCTTATAAAAATGGACAAAACCAATTAAATTTTTTGCTCTGATATATAGGGATGGAGGGGTAATAATGACATATTCTCTCCTTTATGTAAAATGAAAGAATTTGACATCAATCAGCAATAAATGCTGATTAAGTCAACTTCTCTAATTCTCTCTGAATAACTCTCATTTGTCGAATCACTTGCAAATAATCTGGTCCATCGAGGGTGGACCCAGACACATAGTCTAATATCTCCCACTTGTATTTGATGGGCTTCCCATTGTGCAATCTTTCTTTCCTTTTTGTTCCATAGTTGGCGTGACTGTGATCGCGTGGGCACAACATCTTTAATTTTGGTGTTTATATGCAAGGAATCCTTTGTATAGTACCAGCACACAAGGACACTTGGTAATCTATGAATTACTTGGAGTAATACCCAAAATTTTGGGAAAATAGAAATAAGGAGTTAATTAAAATCTTGAGGTGTCTCTTAAAAATTAAAAAACCTTATAAATAAATTTGCAAAGTTCAAAGTGTTTTTAAGGAATTTAAGGTTTATTCCCATTATAAGTTGAAGAAAAATAGTTAGGTAATTATTTTTTTATTGGAGGATTTTATGGAAATTTCTTTGAAGATTATAGAAAATTTAAAAGCATAAAAATTGTGCTCTTCTATGGCCCCTTTTTTGGCCCTTGATAGCAAATATATTCATTCATATAGAGAAGGGCAAATCTGTCTTTCACCTTACCTAGGCCCTCACCTCCTCTTCCTTCACTCTCAAACCTGACTCCCCTCTCCTTATTCATCACCAGTGCCGTGTTCTTTTCTCTAGGAGTATGGATGGGAATAGGTCAAGCCCCGACTTAGCCTACAATTTATTTAGGCCTATTATTAGGTATGTTTAAGTAGACAGGCCATGCCTTTTTTTCGTAAGGCCTAACCTATAAGCCTACATGCCTGGCCTATTTAATTGTTTTTAAAATTTCTATTATGATATATAATATAAAATAAATAAATTATATAAATTAATTATAACATTATCAACTTATCTTTAGTTAAACTTCATATTTCATTCGTAAACAAAGTTCAAGCCTAGGTTGTTCACCTCTTTTTTATCCCTTTCAAATACTTAATATGCATTGCTAACTCACTACTCGTTTCTAATTTATATAATTTTCTCAAGCATCATAATGTTGAAACTATGAAATTTATTCCAATGTGCCTATATGAAATATTATAATCTCAAAAACAATAATTTATCATCGTTTCTAACATAAAAGTAACAGAAAAAAGTCTAGTTTTATTGCCATTAAATCTTTGAGATGTAACACCCCAAATTTTAAGAAATAGAAAATAAGGATTTATTTAAGGTCTTGGGGTGTCATTTAGAAATTAAAAAGCCTTATAAATAAATTTATGAGGCCAAGTGTATTTTTAATAATTTTTAAAGTTTATTTTCTCTATTAATTGAGGAAAAATAGTTAGAAGATAAATTTAAATAAGATATTATTTAGAACCTTGGGGTATGGTTTGATATTTAAAAAGTCTTATAAATAATTTTGGAAATTAAAGTATATCTAGAAAATTATTTTTAGAATAAATTCAGATTAATTTGTAAAGGAAATAGTAGTTAAAATTTTTAAAGAAGGGCATAAAGGGAAAGAAGAAAAATAAAAGAAAAGGAAAATGATAATATCTGCCCCTAGTTGAAAATATCTTTAGTTATAAAAGGAAGGGAAAAATGGTAAAACATTCATTAAAAATATCCACTCTTCCTCTTAAACATATATACTCCCACATGTCTCCCTTCTCCCTCACTCTTCTCCCTCTGAACCGATACTCCCTCTCTCACTCTCCTCCCTCTGTTCTTCGACATTCAGTGGCGAGCTCCGATAAGAATGACGGCGATCGACGGCGGAAAGCAAGGAAAACGAATGGGAAGCTTGGGGTAGCCATATGTATATCTCTTTTCTTCATTTTCCCTTCTGTAACACCTGGATTTTTACTACTATATTATAACATTTTAATTGAATTACAACCACTATTTCAGTTTCGAAAGCCCGAAAATACGAATAAATTTAAAACTTTTCTTTTCAAACATTACACCAATCTGCTTTCTATTGAAATGGGCTTTCCAGGCAAATTGAATAATTTAAAAACTTTGTCTCAAATAGTGTGGTTCATAAGACAATTAAAAGTACATTAACCCTCTTAGGGGGTCTATTCATTATTCATAATACTTAAGAAATTCAAATCTCTTTATAAACTTATATATTTCTATTTTCCATGTTATCTACTATTAATTTAATAATTTAAAATTACATCATATACAGATAACCTTACTTTTTATAACATAATCTTAAATTCTTCATCTAATCTTCCTCCAGCACTCCTGCCTTATCTCAATCATCTTATCATCTACCAGTTTCTCTGAAATAGCAATTTAACGCAGTTCATTTCATTCATTACCATGCATAATAATTAGTAAATATGTATAACTAAAAACATGTCTGTATGGGTAGGGATGTTGCCCCTCTGTGGGTCCCCGCACTCATCCCATACAAGTAAACATTAACCTTGTATGCTAGTGCACTTAAGGCACTACTGTGAGGCTCAACCTCCTGAATATAACCTTTCGGTCATATCTAATCTGTACTAGGGGTAGCTAGCCATCTAGTCATCGAGTACTTAGATCCCATGAATATATCTGATAAGGTTAAAGCGACCTTTCGGCCCTGAAGTTTACGGTGAATTTATAAAACATGCTATGCAATTATTAATACATGATAGATGAAATTGAATGAAACTGCTACCTGAACTCCAAGCTTAATCCTTTACCAGCTTCTTTCCTTTCCACTAACTTGCTGAGCTTATACCATTATCACAACCTATTTATTCATCATATGTATAATAATGTAAATTAATACTTATACATTTATATTTAATTCGCGTCTCTCACGTTCCTATATTACTACCATTCCCAGATCTAATATAGGATTAAATCCTAGTCTCTACCTTAATCATAATATCATTAGCTGGCACTATATAATCATTAACAATACACACATCTACAAACACATACATACAAATATCCTGATTATTTTAAATCAAACTCACATCATATAAGTTCTATTCCAATTAATCTTTCTTATTCTCAATGTTTGACTAATAATTAAATCAAGAATAGTTCTTTTTAAGGAGCTTTACCTTTCTTTAATCCTTAGAGTGCTTGTCCACATGTTATTTATATTCTTTTATTTATACCCTTGATTATTAGGGTTTCTTAAGTCACATAATTAATGAATCTAATCATTCTGAAGTCTACAAGTTAATCTGAACAGATACTAATGTTTTACCACAAAAATTCATCAACCAACATCAATAGTGAAAGACAATCATAAGAATATCCCTACTAATTTTTAAATTAAACTTACCTTCCCTATCCATTAATTATCTCTATGCACACTATAGCTAATAATAAATCTCTATAGCCAAGAAAGAGATGGACAAGGATTAATCCGTAACAATTTTAATATTAGACCATCTCCAAGTCAACTAGGTATATTTTTAAATCCTTACTCCTTATTCCATTATCTTGGACCCCTTAACTTCAGAACATCAAAGTTATCTTAATTACAAATTTTCATCATCATGAATAAGCCAGAACGTTTAACATACCACCAGAAATCAGTTTAGAATTTAATAAAAACAAGATTATACCCTTTTACTTTATTGAACTATAATTAGTCCAAAACCACCCATATGTCTCAAATTAATATTTCCAAGTTAAACCATCACATTTACATTTACATTTATTTACATTCCACAGCATCTTCAATTTACAGAACTTAAAAGCTTTTGTCCTAATCTTTGAGAATCCTTGAGTAATGGATTAAGTTTCCAAATCAACTTACAACTTTTTAACTTATCTCCCATCCATCCCAACCAACTTAAAATATTGACTTGGAACTCCCAAACAATAAATCACTAATCAATTTCCCTCTATCTAATTAATCCTATCTTAATTCCAAATCCAACTTTAACACTAATTTAATCCAATAAATACCATTCCCAAATCAACAATTTCAGCCTTTCAATTCAAAATATATTTCAACCAAAATCCAATAAAACCCAAGAATAACTAATCCTCTTCACATTTCCTTATACTTCATTCCTATTAAATTAGTATTTCCATTTCTCCTTCACTTGCCAATAACCCAGCAGCCAGAGCAATAGTAATAAGAGCAGGAAATCACCACTACATACTTTCTTGCCAACATTTCTACTATTTCCTAATTCTTACTGAACTAAATATCACAAAAAATTCTTTCTTTTTCCCCTGAATAAAATGTCGGCCAGAACTAGAAAACAGCAATCACACATTTCATATCAATCCACAACAAGTACCAAGCTCAAATTCATCTCCTAGAGCAAGATAAAACATCAGGGCCATTTCATGCTCTTTGGCCAAACAAAACAGAAAATTGAGGAACAGAATTAAACAACTACAACTCAAACCAATAACACATATAACAGAGAAAGGAATCAATAATTACACCTCAAGAATTTTGGCTTCCAAAATTCTCTCATTTCCCTTTCGTTCCTTTCAGCCAGAACAGAATAAGAACATGGGAGAAGAGCAAAATTCCAACTTCATCAAATCACATACCTAAACAGCTATTCTAGCTTCCAATTCATGTGTATATCATTTCAGAAATTTCCCCCTTCTTGGCCGACAGAAATCACAAGAACAGGGAAGGCATAAAAACATTCAAAAATTCCTAAATCTTCAATAATCCACTTACAACCTACTTCATGAGCTTAAACTTGCTTCTAATTATCATTAATTAAACTCAAAACGACAACTACTCAGAAGCCCCAAATTTTCCCCCGTCGGTGAACAATAGCAGGGAAAGAGAAATTCCAAAAATCTTGAACCTACTTCACTTCAATCCCCAAAATCATCACCCAAAACATCAAGAACAGGCTTCAAGCATCATTTCTATAATTTCAGAAGCTTCAAAAACATAAGAGAAATTCAAATCACTCCCCCCCTTTTCGCTCAGAAATGGCGCAGAAAAAGAAGGAAATAAGAGGGGATAGCTTACCCGAAGTAAGCCAAGCTTTGTGCATCTTCTTCCTTGCCTTGTCGCCGGCCGTCGCCGCTGCTGGACACCAGAGTCGCCGCTGCGCCTCGAAGAAACGGAGGAGAGGATAAGAGTGAGAGAGAATGTGTGGTGTGTGTGTATATTTCGGGGAGAGAGAGAGAGAATTTCAGAGGAATTAAAATAAGAAAGAAGTAGAAGGATGAAGAAGGAACACGTGGCTCATATATGCTAAAAGATGAGAGACTGATATTTTTATTGGGTATTTTACTATTTTGCCATTTCCTTTATAACTGAAGATATTTTCAACTAGGGGCAGATATTGTCTTTTTCATTTCCTATTTCCTATTTTTCTCTTAAATCATAATTTTATTTATCATTATTATTTAGAAATAGACCTAAATCTGTCCCCAAAATAATTTCTCTAGATATGCTTTGATTCCTGAATTTATTTATAAGGATTTTTAATTAATAACCAATACCCCAAGATTCTAAATATTTCCTTATTTAAATTTATCTTCTAACTATTTTCCCTGAGCTAATAAAGAAAATAAACTTTAAAAATTATTAAAAATATACCTAGCCTCATAAATTTTTTTATAAGGCTTTTTAATTTCTAAATACATTTCTAAAACCTCAACTATATCCTTGTTATCCCTTTTTCTCCAAATTACGTTTTATCTTCTAATTAATTCTTCTTTGTTTCTTAAATAAAATAAGCCTTAAAATTATTAAAAATACCTAAAACATCATAAATTTATTTTTAATGCTTTTTAATATTTTAATAATATTTCCTAAATCTTAAATAATTCCTTATTTTCTCTTTTTCTAAAATTTGGGGTGTTACACCTTCCTTCTCAGTCCGATTTGAGCGAATTGGGGAGGATTATTCGAATTTCTTAGAGGGTTTTTGAAGCTTATGAATTCATAGAAATGAAGCTTAAGACGCGATTAAAGGTACTCCTGAAGTTATTTTGCGATTGAAGGGTGTTTTGGGTCCAATTTTTTTCTACTTTAGGCCGTGGTTACTATTCATCCGTGTCGGTTCTTGGTGATTTCTGGGCAAAATTCGGATGAAAACTTAATTAAACATGATTAAGAGTAAGATTGAGTAAGAAATCAGATTTTATGTTGAATTTTGGAATGTTCTCTGGCCTGCTCGATTTTCTTCTTCCCTCTCTGATTTCTTGTTGCTTGAATTTCTGTTCTTCTGTGATGGTGTTTCTTCATATGATGAAGATGATGAAATTGACGTTGATTGTTTATGGTTGGGTGTTATTAGAGTGCTAGGGTGTTATTAGAGTGCTAATTGTTGCATTTGAGAGATATAAGGATGATTGAAAATTTCTGGCTCTTCTTCCTCTCTGTGTGTGTGCGCGCAGGTTTGTGGAGAAAATGATAAAAAGGAATCACTACAAAAAAAGGGGGTTTTAGTAGCGGTTACATTAGTCGCGGAAGGCTACAACCGCTAGTAATTATGCTTTAGTACCGGTTATAAGCACAAACCGCAAGTAAATACGATGGTTTGAACACAAAAGTAGTTAGTAACGGACATTAGTAGCGGTTTGGGAGAAAGAACCGCAACAAATTTGGTGCCCTTTGGCGGGATGAGTAGTGGTGTAAATTTAGTCGCGGTTCTGGAAGGAAAAACCGCGAGAAAATGAATGGCCACTGAATTAGTGGCGTTTTTCAGACATTAGTAGCTGTTATGGCCAAAACCGTCACTAATTCAGCGGAATAAATGCAACTGCATTTAATACAGGTGGAATTAGTAGCGGTTTGAGCCGCGGTTTTTGCTCAAACCGCTACTACTAGTAGCAGTTTTTAGAAAACCGCTACTAAGTTGAATAGTTTAAAAAGGCTCGTGCCTTTTCTCTGAAAAGGCACGAGCTTTTTAGGGAGAAAGTGACGTGACGTGACTTCGACGAGAAAGAAGAGGTCAAAATCATGGTGAAAAAGGGCGATCGCAATAAGGGGCATATGACCGCTGAACAAGAGGAGGCTGAGGAGCGGCTTCGTAAGGAACTAGCTGAGCAGGCCGAGAGGGATCGTATAGAACAAGAGCGCATCTGTATACAGAAATAGCCGATTCCAGAAGATGTAATCAACGCATTCTGGAGTGGGGGAAAAAACTTTGACGAGACTGGGGGAGGAGCGGATTTTGAGGATATGGCACGTTGGTTGGACTCTGAGGAAGATGAAGAGGCGGGGCGCCCTAAACGATCTGCCCGAAGGTCCATCAGTAACGTAGTACAAGTTCAGGGTAAGGAAATTCAATTTTTATTGTTTTTATCAGATAATTATAATTTTCTATCGCTCATTAAATTGAAATTGTTCCCTAAATTTTACAGACCCTTCTGGTAGCATAAGCGAGAAGAGGTTGACGGTGCAAGATGCGATGAATCTTCCGAGTGGGCACAGAGTTAAAGTTGAGTGGGAAGACTTGACCAAATAACCGGTAGGACAAGGAGGCAACTGTACTCGATGTTCGTCGGGGGTGTAGGCCAGAACTACCAACGATTCCCGATTGATGCTTTGGACTGGAGGAAGATTGACGCGAACTTTAAAAAGTTCACGTGGAACGAAATTGTTAAGGTTGGTTGAACTAACTTTGAGCTTATTTATTGTTTATTATTTATTATTATTAGAATGTGATTTTAATTAATACTATAAGAAATATTATTGTTATTATTTATTGTTTATTATTTATTATTTATTATTTCTTTTCTGTTATTATTTGAATTTGATTTTAATAAATATTATAGGAAATGTATTTATTATTTCTTATTTCTTTTATGTTATTATTGGAATTTGTTATTATTTATTATTTTCTAATTAAATATAGTTAAATTTAATATTTTACAGAGGAAGTTTGATGTGAGGGACAGCCGTAAGAATTGGACAGAATCAAAGATGGGGGATGGTTGGAAGAACAAGCGGTTGGATCTGTTCAAAGAAAGAGATCGGATGGGGAGTAGGCCGTTTCAGGAGTTGGTCGATGATGTCCCTGGTGGCGTCCCTGCGGATGCGTGGGAGAGATATGTGGGTTGGAGGATGGGAGACATAGGGAAGGTATAATGAATAATATTATTGAATTGATATTGAAATATCATATTGAAGAAATATTTTTGAATTACTCATGATTATTTAATTTTATTTTACGTTAACAAAAGAGGTCGCAACAAGGTCTTGCCGCGAAGTCGCATCAGAAGGTTCATCATACGGCTGGGACGAAGCCGTTTTCGGTTGGCTACAAAGAGATGGTATGAAGGAATGAAGCTTTGTTGTTTAATTTAAAAATAATTTATCTTTATATATTAATAACTATTTGTATCTTAATTTTCAGGCGGAAGAAGCTACGAAGAAAGGGCAGAAGGCTACCTACGGTCATTTCTACCAAATAAAGCACAGACACGCCGAAGGGAGCCCAACATCCAGGGAGGCTGAGGAGAAAATTGTAAAATTTTTATTTATTTATTTTTATATTATTATATTTTTAATAAAAATGACATTAAAATAAAATTGTTAATATGTTTGTGTGTGCAGGCTAGGATTGAAGAAGCGGAGAGAGAGATCACCGAGTCGCAAGGGGACAATGTAGATCCCACTGCTTCGCTAAGGGCTGCCCTAAGGCCTCAAGAGCACCCTGACCGGGTTCGCGGGATGGGATTCGGAGCCCGACCTACAGTGGTGTATGGCAGGTCAGGCGACCCAGGCAGCGCCCAATCTACAGCTTCGAGCCAAACATCAATAAGTGGCCCGATTAGGAGAGACACAAAGTATGAGGCTCAAATGAGGGAGAGGCTCACTTATGAGATTACGGAACGGGTGACTGATCAGGTGTACGACTGACTGAACTCCTGGGTGCAAACCGCCAATAGCACGCTCGAACGGATACAGCGGAGGTTTGACCCGGATGGATCTCCTTTGCAAGTACCACTACCTCCACGTCTACCGAAGCAGCCTCGCAACCGTTCTCCGGAGCATCAAGAAGACGATCAGCCTCCTGCGTAGCTCTAGGGTCTTTTTTTATTAGAATGCTTTTAATTTCAGGATTTCAGTTGAACATTTTCATATTTAAATGTTTGTTAATTATAGGATTTCAGTTGAACATTTTTATATTTAAATGTTTGTTAATTTGAATATTAGTTGTTCAAACATTTCATATCTTTAATATTGCATAATTTTGTTAGTCGTTATGATCTGATTTAATTTTTACTTCACAAATGACGATAATTTTTCCTAACAGTTAAACAAAAAAAGTTTCTCCATCACTAATAAATAAACCGTTGTTATCGGTTTATTTTCTCATATAGTATTTGGAAAAAAAGATATAAATAACATTAAATATACAAAAGAGCACATTTAGTGGCGGTTTTTCAAAACTATACTAAGTGAATAAATATTAAAAAATTTAACTTTAGTGGCGGTTTGAAACTGCCACTAGGTTACTAAATAAAAAAATAATTTAATGTTAGTAGTGGTTCTAAAACCGCTACTAATGTAATACTCAGACAGTTGCCACCTGTTCCTTTTCCAACTGTCTGATTGAGTTAGTGGCGGTTTTAGTAGCGGTTAAAAAACTGCTACTAAAGTCTAGATTTCATTTTATAAGCCCTTGATGCTTTCCAATTCATTTTCACATTTCATTCAAACTATTAATCTCTTTCCTTCTTTGATAATATCTTCAGTCATATGATGGATAAATCTTGGATAAATTGGCCACGGACGTCCCCCCGCTATTTGGTTGGTGTTGACCACTTCTTAGATTTTGCTTTCAACCACACCGGTGTTAACAATAAGATATTGTGTCCTTGTCCGAAATGTAAATTTAAGAAGTGGCATCCCAGAAATGTTGTGCGTGAGCATCTTATACTGAAACAATTCCCATCCAATTACACATTCTGGGGTATTCATGGCGAGAACGATGATGATGGTGGTGAAGTAGTTGCTGGAACATCTCAGGTTGGAATGCAGATCGACGATGACTATGATGACGACAATCATGTGGATCCATTTAACAATATGGTGCGTGATGCTTTCGGGGTGCAAGGTGACGGCGTCGGGAGTCAGTAAGGGGTTAAAGGACCACTCCCGGAGTTTTTCCGAAATGAAGCTGTAAAGAATTTTTTCGACCTTATGACGGATTCAGATAAGCCATTATTTTCAGGTTCTACTAAACACTACCTCATTTCGTTTCTAGTTTTGTCACATAAATGTTTGTTTTAGAATAAGAATAATGTTTATTCAGGGTGCAGTAAATATTCCAAACTATCATTTCTTGTCAAGCTATCATATCAAGTGCTTGTGTGGCTTCAGCGATTAGGGGATGTCGATGGTGTTAGAATTATTGGGAGATGCATTCTCTCAGGCAGAAATCGCACCATCATTCTACGAAGCAAAGAAGACAATTAACAAGTTGGGATTGAACTACACTAAAATCCATGCCTGCCCGAATGATTGTATGTTGTATTGGGGAGACTAAGCCGAGTTGGAGAGATGTAAGCGGTGTAATGCGTCTCGGTACAAACAGGCAAAGAGGGGTCAAATAGGAACCAAGAAGCCTGCAAAGATTCTCAGATATTTCCCCTTGACTCCATGACTTCAGAGGTTGTATATGTCATCCAAAACGGCTGAGCACATGCGGTGGCATTCATCAGAGGCCAATGTGGATGGGAAGTTGAGACATCCTAGGGATGCTGAGGCTTGGAAAGCATTTAATGCTGAATTCCCGGAATTTGTTGCGGACTCAAGAAATGTCCGCCTAGCTCTCGCATCAGATGGTTTCAATCCGTTCGGGAATCTTAGCACTACGTACAGTATATGGCCTGTGGAATTGATACCGTACAACTTACCCCCTTGGATGTGTATGAAACAGAGCTCATTCATTCTTTCGATGATTATTCCGGGGAAGAAAGCTCCTGGAAACGATATAGATGTCTACCTTCAATCGTTGATACAAGAGTTGAAGGAACTTTGGAGCAACGGAGTTGAGACGTATGACGCTTACAGTAAGACGCTCTTCACACTCCGTGCGTTGTTGATGTGGACAGTGAGTGATTTTCCCAGACTTGGCACATTGTCTGGTTGGAACGTGCATACAGGTAGAGCTTGCCCCAATTGCAACTTTGACCAAGACTCGGTCCACCTTCCTCACAGTCGCAAGTGGTGCTTCATGGGTCATCGGCGTTTCCTTCCTGGAGGTCATAGGTTCCGGCTGCAGAAGATTAGATTTAACGGATCGCAGGAAATGAGGGATCCTCCTGTGTTTTTGTCTGGCGCAGATGTTCTTCAACATCTTGAAGATGTTCATGTAGCGTTCAGGAAGACAGACGGCGTTCAGCCTGGGGGAAGAAGGGGACGCGGCCAGTCCCATGGGGAAAACGTGCAGCAATGGTGAACGAAAAGCATTTTCTTTGAGCTCCCCTACTGGAAATCTATTATACTTCGCCACTGTCTTGATGTCATGCACATCGAAAAAAATGTGTGTGACAATATTTTGTACACATTACTGAACGAGTCTGGAAAGTCCAAGGACCATCTCCAAGCAAGGAAAGATCTGATGGCTATGGGAATACGTGAAGACGCATGGCCGGATGAGAATGACAAGTTTGCCCCAGCCTCATTCACACTGACAAGAGCCAACAAGGAAGTCTTCCTCTCCACACTTAAGGACATTAAGGTCCCTGATGGTTATTCAAGCAACATCTCAAGATGTGTGGACATGCACTCTAAGAAGATTGCCGGGTTAAAAAGCCATGACTGCCACGTTTTGCTCCAGCAATTCTTACCTCTAGCAATTAAAAGCACATTACCCCCTGAGGAGTCCAATGTTTTGGTTCAACTCAGTTCTTTCTACCGACGGTTGTGTGCAAAAGTTTTGGACAAAGCAGAGCTGGATCAATTGCAGGAAAAATTGTTCTAACGCTCTGTCATATGGAGATGATATTTCCCCCGTCTTTCTTCACGGTCATGGTCCATCTCACTGTACATCTCGTTCAAGACGCAAAGATGGGCGGCTCGGTTCAATACCGCTGGATGTATCCCATAGAGAGGTCCGTTGATTCATTTTCCCAGTGTTTCATGATTTTGTTTCAGGTACCTGATTGTATTTGTAATTACAGATACTTGGGGAAATTGAAGTCGTACGTGAGGAACAAAGCATCTCTAGAGGGTTTTATAGCAGAGCGTTATTCTGGTGACGAGGTGTTAATATATTGTTCGCGCTATTTTGATGATGACATTGAGACTTCATTCAACCGCCCTCCTCGTGTCGATGACAACCCCACCAATGTCCAGTCACCTTCCAACACATTATTCCCGCCAGTCAGAAAGCCAGTTGGAGGAAGTCAGTAATACAGGCTCACTCCCACTGAGAGGTTGCAAGCACACAGACATGTCTTGACAAATTGCCCTCAAGTGGAGCCATACATTCAGTAAGAATTCTAACACTATAGACACGTATCATGTTATTTTTTTTATTTCCAAACCACATAAACCTCTGATATGTTCCATTGGAATTTAGGGATTTCCATCGCTATGTTAAACGCCAACTACGAAGCCACACAAGGTCCTCTGCCGAGGTGGATAAAAAGGTCCATCGAGAGTTTCCGGATTGGTTTGCACAGAGGATACTCAATGACAACAATCCCCATGCGTCTGATATGATAAATCTAGCAACCAATCCACTAGACCATGTCAGGAGATATACGGCATACAACGTCAACAGTTTCAAGTTCTGCACCGTTGCAAGGGATGATGGTTCTCTCACCCAGAATTTTGGAGCCTTTGGCACATTCGGGACAAGGAGTTATGCCAGCTCACGAGATACAGACATGCAATTTGGAGGCGTATCATACTATGGAAAGCTCGTAGACATCATCGAGCTTAACTATCAAGGTCATTTCACCGTGCCTCTCTTCAACTTCATGTAGGCAGACACCAGAACTTCTCGAGGCATTACCGTGGACAGCTTTGGCCATCACGTCCGTCAATTTCTCTAGGCTCATTCACACAGGGGAAGTGGCAGATGATGAGCCGTATATTCTTGCCTCACAGGCGCAGCAAGTATATTATGTGGAAGATCGGGCACACAAAGATTGGCACATGGTGATTCATATAAAGCCGCGTGACCTCTGCGACATTGGTGACGAAGATGATCTGGAACTAGGCAGCCAGCATTTTGAACCTGAAAACTTCGACAACCTCCTTTCTGAAGAAGACGGTCATTTACCAGTAGTTAGGTGAGGATTTTCACTACAAATAATTTAAACAAATTTCAACACCATTAGCAATAAAAATTTATATATTTGTTTATTTTCTTTTTAGGCCGGAGCAAGAAGAAGATGATTGAAACAGCCAACCACAATTATTTTGTATTTTATAAAATTTTCATAAAAATGTGTATCAAACGTTCATATATCATATTTTTTTAATGTAGCTTGAGTTTTTTTTTAATTAAAAACAACTAGTAGCGGTTCCCGAATTGCCACTAATTCTGCGGGCAAATATTAGTGGTGGTTCCAGAACCGCCACTGAAGGCTTTTTTTTGCAGTTTATAACCGCAGCCCAAACCGCCACTAAATCCCGCACGGAGCACTATAAATATCCACCCGTCCCCTCATTTTCCTTCACACATTCATTCAATTCCTTCTCCCTCTCCTTCCAATTTGTCCCCAGACTGACCGCCAATGTCTTATTTTTTGTTTTGTAAACAATTTATCTTATATTTCTGTTTATTTTGAGTGTTTGATTTTCTATTCTGAATTTTTTTGTTTGCTAATATAATTTTTTTTTCAGGTTACAATATCGAATTATTTCTCATTTTTAGTGGTAAAAAAGTTTAATTTATTATTCATAATATTGTTACAACAAACATAATTAGTTGTTTATTTTTAACTATTTCTTATTTTATTGTTTGATATATGGTTTTCTTATACATATGGGGATTGTTAATATAGTTGAGAAAATTGTTTTATTTTATTAATAAAAACCTTTTGAAATAGTCTAATTTATTATCAGTATTTTTTCAATACATTTGATCATATAACATTAATTCTTGAATATCTGATCTCAATGTTTTTATACATCCTTAAACTTTAGTAGCGGTTTTGAACCGCCACTAATAAATTGGACCAATTCTTTTTTTTTTTTTAATTTTTTTCTTTTTCTTTTTCATTAGTGGCGGTTTGTAACCGCTGATCAAACCGCCACTAATAAATTGGCCCAATTTTTTTTTAATTTTTTCTTTTTTATTAGTGGCGGTTTGGAACCGCTGTTCAAACCGCCACTAAATTTACAAATCAAATTTTTCTGACATTATTCTAATTTTTACATTAGAGGCGGTTTTGTATTATTTAGTAGCAGTTTAAAAAACCGCTACTAATTAGTGGCGTCTTTAACTTTGTTACACGTGGTTTCAATAACCGCCAGTAAATTTTTGTCACGGGTGATTTAGTGGCGGAAATACAAACCGCTAGTAACTCGTTAGTGGTGGTTTGAACCGCTACTAATCGCCCTTTATACCCGCTTCTAATACACGCTTTTTTTGTAGTGAATGTATGATGGTGGAATGGTTCTCTTTTCTCCCCTCTTTTCTATTCTATTTTCGTGTTGAGGAGACATGGATGATGCATTTGAACTGGTTGATGTGGTTATTTTAGGTGTTGATTAAGAAGAAATTTTGATAATAAAGGTTGGTTCCATATGGGTCATGAAAATAAATTAATGTTGGATTAATGGCAACTTGAAAACTCAAGAGATGATTATGCCTCTTTCTATAGGATCTGTGTTATTTCAATTTTAGAAATTGGAGGGTATGATTTAATAGGTTTAACGTCAATATGGAATGATTGAAGTTTGAGGTTTAGGAAGAAAATGATTGGTTGAAGTAAGTTATTATGTATGTTTTAGGTAGTTGCAGTGTTTGTTGAGAATTTGGGGTACAATTATAGTTATGCTTGGAACACTTTTAAGGGTAAGATGAATGATAAAGTGTTGGTTGATATTGAGGAAGATGTTGGAGATTTTGCTATTGTCAGTCAAAACTGAAATTTATTGTAGGAAAGGATTACTGAGTTGCATGGTAGTTTAGGAAGTGATGGTAATAGGATAAGAATGGTGTTAAGAAAATGTCTGCTCCATTTATGTTTGAATGAGAAATTTGATTAATTCTCAGTTGTTCTGTTCTGCTGGTAAAATTATATTGGTTTTAGAAGATGGATTCTATGAATTGGAGGTTGAAATTTATTAGAAAAGATTATGTTGAAGTATGGGAACCTGATTGGGAGTATAGAAAGTATTTGTTATAGAAAGTATTTGTTTAGTTTGCATGGAGATTGATATTAATAGAAGTCTTTATTTTATTTTAGGCAATGTATAATTTAGTGTTTATCTTTAATATTGGCTTGGATAGTAAAGAAGTGGTGTAAGATTAGTTATAGAAGTAATTGAAGGGTATTTCTTTCTATGAATTCCAGTTGAGGTTTCATTGTGGTTAAGATATAATTACTTAGTTAAAGGCACTAATTACTTTAACATGATGAGTTGAAGTACGGATGTTTAAAGAAATCAAGTTTCAATATAAGGAATATGATTTATTTGGTGAGATTATTTATCTTAGTGAAGTTGTAAATCTCTATTAAAGAAATTGTCCAGTTTATGTAAAGGTAGAGAAATAAGCATCAAGGCTATTTGGAATTAAGGTTTATTATTATTCTATTTATGTGATGTTTGTAGAATGTAAGTTAGTGATAATTTTAAGATGTAGAAATTGGTTATGATATACTTATAGAGCAAGGGAGTTTAATTAAGAACGTGATTTAATAATGATCATTGTTAAAATGGTATGAGATTTCCTTTGAGGCTCTTGGAGTTTCTGAAGCTAAATATTGAATTTGAGAGATATATGAAATGGAAATCATGGTTTGATATTATGGAAATGAGTAAATGATAAATGGAAGTTGGTTTGAATATGTAGGTTGGTTAAGGGATGATTTTGTGGTTTTCAGAATTAGTTAACCATGAGGATACAGTGGAAATCTAGGATATATATGGCTGTATTATTGGCAGATCTTGTGGACGAATTAAAGTTTCAGCTTTTAAGGGATAACGGCATTAGGTTTTGTTTTGGGATAAAGTTTATATAAAGTTGTGATGTTTAGGAATTAACTATTTTAGTTTAGAATTGTTTAAGGTTATCTTTTTAAGAAGCATGTCTAAAGTGATTTAATTTTTTTAAAATTGAATACAATTGTTTGTGTTTGTGTATAAAAGGTATAGGGGGTAATATAGTCTGGTTTTGAAAGCAATAACCAATCCTTTATTTCTGGTTGAAGTTCCTAGGTGTTAAACAAGTGTTCCAAATTTCTTAAGACATGACGAAAGATTCTACGTTGTGATTATATCCATGTGTATGAAATTGAGGACTTGGGACTTGAAAGAAAGAAAAAGTGTATTTTGATAGTGAAAGAAGATCGTGGACATAAATGTTATGTTGTGATAGAATGAATTTGGGAAGTAGGAACTTATTTGTTTTAAAATTTTGTTTTAGGTTTTCAAGTTTACAAATATTGACAATGATTTATCAAAGTTGTGTGAAATTGATTATAATTATATTTGAATTTGGAAAGTCTCGCTCTTTTCCTGTTCTTGAAATTCTTGATAATGGAGTCTAAGAAGTAAAATAAATAGAATTATTATAGGGTTGGTTTATAAATCTTGAAATAAAGAATTAAGTTTGAATTTGATGTTGAATTATATATTAAATAAATGCCGAAGGTCTTTAAAGAGTAACTTTTATAGAAACTATTGGTCAAAAATTGAGAATAAGAAACTTTAATGTATGTAAAGTATCAAAGTGATCTTGGATGATCAAGATCCTAAATAAGTATGTATAAATTATAATTAGCTTAAACAAAAAGACTTGGGTAGTATTAAGTAAGTTACGCTTTGAGAGAGACGTGTAGAATAATTTATAGATGGGATTTTAATAAGCTTATTTATATAGGTTTTGAATAGTGATTGGAGTACATCGAAATAACATAAAGGAAAGAAGCTGGTACAAGACTAAGGTCTAAAGAAGCCAGGTAGCAGTTTATCTCCATTCACTAAATTGCATGTATAATTTTGTAATACTTGTTGCATTTAAATGGTATGTCTTTTATTCCTTTATGTTGGAGTACTCCAGGCTTATGTGATTCGCTATCCCTTTGCCAAATCAGTTAGTTATAACGGGATAGTTATAACGAGAAGTCCTGCAGGTAGAACCTCCACTAGTTAACGAGGATATCGTTATCAGTGGTTGGTAGGTGCAGATCGCACAAAGAATAGTAGGATAAATGCTATCATTGTTTGCAAAGGGTTATAAAATGTACACATGACAATGCATGCAAGAAATTTACAGTGAATGACATAAACTGCGTTAAATTGCTGTTTCAGAGAAGTTGGTAGATGGTAAGATAGTTGAGATAAGGCAGGAGTGCTGGAGGCAGATAAGACAAAGAAATAAGATTATATGTGAGAAAGTAAGAATAATTGCGGGAGTGCTTTACTATGATAGTTAAATATTATAATAGTGCTATTTGTATATGATATAAAATTAAATTATTAAATTAATAGCAACAAGCATAGAAAATCGAATTGTATAAATTTTATAAAGGAATTTTAAGTTCCTAAGTATTATGAATAAAGAATAAATACCCTAAGAGGATTAATGTACTTTTAATTGTTTTATGAACCACTCTGCTTTACACGAAGTTTTTAAATTGTTCAATTTGTCCAAAAAGCCCATTCTAATAGAAAGAAAATTAGTTTAATGTTTGAAAAGAAAAAGTTTTAAATTTTTCGTATTATTGGGCTTCTGACACTGAAGAGTGGTTGTAATTAAATTAAAAATGCTATAGTATAGTAGAAAATTTTTAGGTGTTACATGAGACATAAATATGCGTTTTAATATGTTTAGAGAGTAATATATTGAATTAGAAGTATAGATTTTTAAGCTTATTTAAGATTCTACATCTTAAGTAGGCCTTTGAATAGGCTTTCAGGTCTTGTTAGGCCTTTTAAAGGCTCAAGCTCAGGCCTAACAGAAAGCTAACATACAGGTTTAGGCCCAAGCTTAGGTTTTAAATTTTTAATCAAGCCCAGGACTATTTAGTTAAAGCCTACATAGGCCTAGCCTGTTTCCATCCCTATCTGGGATGCACCATCTTCATCATTTCTTCTTCCTTCCTCTTCTAAACCTAGTACCACTCCCTCTGCGCCACCATTCTTCATCTGTGTCGGTGATAGGGATGCGAGATGAATGCCGAAGTTCCGACAAGCTTCACGTCGCCATTATTCTTCTTCTCTTGCCTTCGACGAGCATAGAGCAGGAGAGGAAGAGAGTTTGGTTGCCGCTGGGTGGGGTTTTTGTTTGGGCTGAATCATTTGGTGTTTTTCATCTATAAGCTTCGATTTTAAAGGTTGCATGAAGAAATTTTGTTAAAGTATTTGATTCTGGATTAATTCGTTGGAATTTTCCCTCCTCCTACTCTGTGCACCGATCATTTATCTTGATCTTGACCCAATTCGGATCAAGGTAGAGTTTAAACAATGTTGGGAGTTGATTCGATTTGAGTATTATAGTTTTGGTGTGATTAGTGTTGTGCTCTGTAATTTTTTTATTTTCAAAGTTTCTGCCTTGTTTCTACTCTGGTTGTGTTTGTAATTTGAGTTACTATGGAAGGTTGATTTTCTGGATATTGAACTTCTTTTTCCTTGCTTGAATGAATAAATATGTTAGTATGGAAAGATTGAACCTTTGAATATGAAAATGTTGCATTAGGGGATTGGTTTCGATTTTTGCATAGAATTGGACGTGAAGCGTTTAAATGCTAAATGAATGAGAGATTGATGGTTTTTCTATTTTAGTTGTTCTTGGGAGAATTATTTTTTGAAAATGGGGAAGAATTTCCAGATTTTATAAAATCTAGATTATGCAAAGTACGATGAAAGGTGAAGGGTTATTTATGTTTGTAAATGAGAAATATAAGTGAATATGTGTGTTGTGATGTTGGGGTTTTAGTATATTTTTAGGGAAGGGTTTGAGTACTTTGAAAGTATATTATGATTATATGATTGTAGACCTCTGAGTGTGAAATTTATCGCATACTAAAATAGGTGGATTAGATTAAATTCATGATGGAGCCGAAATCTTGGTGCAACAAAATGGAATGTGGTAGTTGAGTCTCATTGAGTTTCTTTCGGTCTTCTTTAGATTGAGACATTTGAATCAAGAGAAAAGTGGTATGAGCATATGATCTTAATTGAGTATTTTAGGGTTTAAACTCATGCACTTCTTAATATGAACTTGGAATATTACAATTGTGCTTGATTTTCATTGTAGGTCAATTGGGAGAATTGAGGAAAGAGGTTGAAAATGTCAAAATAAGCCCAAAAAGTGCATTTGTTAAATTTGTAGAAAATTACAGAAAAGGGCCCAAAATTTAAAAAAGTGCAAAAATACCCCTGTTGGGTGTGGCAACCCATGGCGAGGGCCACAAAGAGGCATTTTGGCTATGGAACCCCACGGCAAACACGCAAAAATTCAGATTTTTGGAAACTTCCTAGTTTGATCCAAATTGCAACTTTAAATGATGGAGTCTAGCCTAAACCTTTCATAATTGATAGTTTCGATCTCTCCAAGTAATCTAATGCAAACTTGGAAAGTTTGAGTAGCCTATTGTGGTGATTAAATTACCATCCAAATTTCCAATAAAACCACCATTCATTCACTCCTTTGACATACCTTCTGACCAAGACCCGAATATCCATCATCCTATCTGCAAATTTTGTTTTCCACATTGGTTTCACCATGGAGTTGGAGTTGCAGCTGCTTTTGGGCATTTCTTCTTCCTCTGTGATGAACTAAATTCGTTAAATGCTCTCTTGAACCATGGGATAGCGTGAAGCAAGCTATTTTTCCACCTTAGGGGAGTTTTTCTAGTTCCAATTATGTAGCCATGGATTTCCTTATGTGTCTTTGAATATTTGTTCTTCTTATGTTCGGACTTCATTTGTGTTCGAGACTATAGGCTATGTAATTATTGAATTTCATTTTCGTGTTTGTATTGGATCTAATTTGGTTTCATATATCCTTTGAATTGACATTATCTTCATGATTACTTGTTGATTTTATTGCTTATCATTGTGTGAGGTGATTTAGTCCATTTAGCTTGCCTTGATTATGTTTTTTGGATGGATTATTTGGTTTGAGCATGTTGATGTTGAGTTTTTTCTCTAAGCGCTTACGTAATGTAATTCCATCAATAAATCTCAACTTAAGAAACCATGCTATTGATTTAATATAATCACATGAGCGTAATTAGGAAAAGTTCTATAAGTATGAGGGTTTGATTATAAGCTACGATTGATTAGTTATTGGATCTGAAGGATATTGAGTAATTTGGATGGGACCCAATTTATTCTATCTGTTAGAACCTATTTCTAGTTGATGTTAAATTATAATTAACCTAGTTGGTCTATTGAGGTTGAGTGGGTTGTCACCAATCTATTCCTTCAACTAAGACTAATTATGTCTACTTACATGAGCTTGGACTAATTATCCTCTCAATTCCCCAAGAGTGTGAAATATATGCTTGCCACATGTCTACCATAACCAAGAGAGCATCCCATCATTTGCATTCCATTAACTACCCACTTTTATCCTAAAAAAAATAAGTCTTTAAATTTACTTTATAACAAATTCCAAAAATACGTAATCTCAACCTCCGGTTTTATTGTTTTAATTGAATTTAGTTTTCCTAGGTTAGTTCATTAGACTCCTTGAGAGACGATTCGGGATTGCACCACTATAGTGCGATTCTTAGTAAAATAATATTCTTCATTTGAACCCTAAGGCATATCAAGAAAGGCTCAAATTAGATGCTTAATTGAGGATTGATATGTCCTAAATAAAAAGTGAATAAAGCTGACATTTACAAAAGGGAATGGGTGGTTTATCTTGATTTTGAACAAACAAATAAGGTTAGTTTATAGTTATGGTTTTGAGAAGTTTCAAGATGGAAATCGATTTAAAGTTGTTACTTTGGTACTAATGAATAAGTCAAAATCATTATGGGTTGAAAAACCATGTATGAGAGGTGTTTACGAAACCCCCAAGATATGGTAAAACAAGGATGTTGAATGAATAAAAATGATTCTCAACTATTGTGAGTAATATGAGTTAATATGTTAATGTTTGCATTAGCAATTGTAGTGGGAAGTTTAGATTTTAAACGGAATATAGAGATTGGGAACTAATAGGCTTGATCTGGGTTAAATTAACTTAATCTAGTTGTGTAATTATAAATTATCGCCCAAAGCATCATTAGGGCTTTGAAGGGACTAGGTCCCAAAGTTGTGAATTTTGGGCACTTGATTAGTTACTAACCAAGTGTATGTGTGATAATATTGTTTGTAGACGTTGGTTCCTTACTCTGAACATAGGGGTGCATTTATGGTAATTCTTGGTTTGTCTTCAAAGAGGCAACCACTTCCTTGTTTTGCGGGTATGTGTGTATGGTTGACAAGGTTAAAGAATATATGTATGCACTATGGTACATTGGTCTTGTGGGTATCAATCGTTAAATTGTTCCATATGGAAAATGAACTTGCATGAAAGAGTTTCAAACTTGTTATATCAACTGAGCCAAAATTATGGCATGTTGTTGATAAATTATTTTGCCATCTACATCCTTTCTAACATTTGCTTTCTTAATCCTTTATAGAACCAATCATTCAAGATAATACCCTTGATCAAGTCTAATTATGATAGGAAAAAGTATTAACCTAATGAAAGACACTATCATAGTTAGGAAATGATTTTTCTTAAACTTTATTGGTGCCCAAATCGTAGTAGCCTAACTATGATAGGGAAGAGGGTTTCTAAATCTAATTGAAACTATATCATAGTTAGAAAGGAGTATGACTTATGCAAAATAGTTCACTTTCTACAAAGTTTGGTGTATCTATGATAGCAAAAGAAATTCCATATTCAAATGACAAGGGCTACCATAGCTAGGAAAAGTTTCCTTCTCTTGTTTCAAATTTCTATCCATGATAGAAAAGAATACTTCTAAACCCTTGAAAATGCACTATCAAAGATATAAAAAGAATTTGCTAACTATGAAAATGCAAAACCATGTTAGAAAAGGGCCATTGTTAACATGGTCAATAAAAATTTCCCTTATAAATATAAATTAACCTAACTAAGTTAAAAAAAAGGACTCAACTACTAACATAGTTAGAAAAGAAGCTTCCTTAAACACTTCTGAAAGATTTACCATATTAGAAAATGCATAACCTAACATGGTAATTAAAATTCACCACACAAAGACTGAAATTTGCCTTTCATTTTCTAAAATCTCAAATACCCTTCAATCAGGCATAATCCTTCACAAAAAATCTGTATTTCACAAACAATTTTCAATATGCCTTCACAATCAGTTATACTTATATCAATCCAAGGTTCATACAACATGCCAAGGGAGCCTCCAAAAATCTCGGGGTCATTTGCATGCAAAAGCATTAACATATTCATTCATACATACCGCACAGACCTCAGGCCGTATGCTGGAAAAGGACCGGGCTCTGAACATGTTAAAAACCACTAACGGCCTCTAGCCTAACATCATCATATAATCCATACGTAGTATATTTAAAGGAAAGTAGGCCACCTGCCAAGACGTGGCCACAAGCAATTATCCGATTCAACAATATAATCCAGTAGGCCTCCGGCATATATGCTAGAAATGGGCTGGTCCCAAAAATGCAAGTAAATTAAACAATTATCCATGAGGTCAAAATAAATGTCTATGTGGCATCACACAATCTCACACTACAAAAAAAGAGTGTATTAGTAGCGATTATAAAGGTTGATTAGTAGCGGTTTTCACCGCTACTAACAGGTTACATGCGGTTTTGAGTTAAGCCACTAAATCACCCGTGACAAACATTTTACTGACGGTTCTATAAACAGCGGGTAAAAAAGTCAAAGACGCTACTAATTAGTAGCGGTTATAGAACCGCTACTAAACATACAAAACCGCAACTAATATAAAAATTAGAATAATGTGAAAAAATTTTCCCTCGTCAACTTAGTGGCGGTTTGACCAGCGGTTCAAAACCGCCACTAATGAAAAAGGACAAAAATAAAAAAGAAATTTGGCCCAATTTTATTAGTGGCGGTTTAGAATTAGTAGCGGTTTGACCAGCGGTTCTAAACCGCCACTAATGAAAAAGGACAAAAATAAAAAAGAAATTTGGCCCAATTTTATTAGTGGCGGTTTAGAATTAGTAGCGGTTTGACCAGCGGTTCTAAACCGCCACTAATGAAAAAGGAAAAAAATAAAAAAGGAATTTGGCCCAATTTTATTTGTAGCGGTTTACTAGTAGTGGTTTAGTAACCGCTACTAGATGTTTAGAATGAAAAAAAAACGTTTAGGTATCCAGAAATTAATTTTACATAATCTAATGTATTGAAAAAATAATGATAATAAATTCAACTATTAAAAAGTTTTTATTGTTAAAATAAAAAAAATTTCTCAATTATATTAACAAACACCATATATATAAGAAAACCATATATCAAACAATAAAAAAGTATTAGTTAAAAATAAACAACAAATTAAGTTTGTTGTAACAATATTATGAATATTAAATTAAAATTTTTTATCACTAAAAATGACAAAAAATTCAATATTATAACCTGAAAAAAATATATTATCAAAGAAATAAATTCAGAATATAAAACCAAACACTAAAAACAAAAAAAAATATATGATAAATTGTTTACAAAACAAAAAATAACACATTGCCTGTCAGTTTGAGGACAAATTGGAAGGAGAGAGAAAAGGAATTGAATGAATGTGTGAAGAAAAATGAGAGGGGTGGGTGGGTATTTATAGTGCTCTGAGCGGGATTTAGTGGCGGTTTGAGCAGCAGTTATAATCTGCTAAAAAGAGCCTTCAGTAGCGGTTTATGAACCGCCACTAAAATTTTCCCGCAGATTTAGTGGCGGTTTTGTAACCGCTACTAATATTTATTAATGTAAAAAGAAATACTCAAGCTACATTAAAAAAACATGATATATGAATGTTTGATACACATTGTTATGAAAATTTTACAAAATAAAAAATAATTGTGGTTGCCTGCTTCAATCATCTTCTTCTTGCTCCGGCCTAAAAAGAAAATAAACAAATATATAAATTTTTATTGCTAATGGTGTTGAAATTTGTTTAAATTATTTGTAGTGAAAATCCTCACCTAACTACTGGTAAATGACCGTCTTCTTCAAAAATGAGGTTGTCGAAGTTTTTAGGCTCAAAAAGCTGGCTGCCTAGTTCCATATCATCTTCATCACCCATGTCGTAGAGGTCACACAGCTTCATATGAATCACCATGTGCCAATCTTTGTGTGTCTGATCTTCCACATAGTATACCTGTTGCGCCTGTGAGGCAAGAATATACGGCTCATCATCTGCCACTTCCCCTGTGTGAATGAGCTTAGAGAAATTGACGGACGTGATGCCTAAGCTGTCCACGGTAATGCCTCGAGAAGTTATGGTGTCTGCCCACATGCAGTTGAAGAGAGGCACGATGAAATGACCTTGATAGTTAAGCTCGATGATGTCCACGAGCTTCCCAGAGTATGATACGCCTCCAAATTGCATGTCTGTATCCCGTGAGCTGGCATAACTCCTTGTCCCGAATGTGCCAAAGTCTCCGGAATTCTGGGTGAGAGAACCTTCATCCCTTGCAACTGTGCAGAACTTGAAACCGTTGACGTTGTATGCCGTATATCTCCTGACATGGTCGAGTGGATCGGTTGCTAGATTTATCATATCAGGCAGATAGGGATTGTTGTCATTGAGTATCCTCTGTGCAAACCAATCCGAAAACTCTCAATGGACATTTTTATCCACCTCGGCAGAGGACCTTGTGCGGCTTCGTAGTTGGCGTTTAACATAACGGCGAAAATCCCTAAAATTCAATGGAACATATCATAGGGGTCTGTGGTTTGTAAATAAAAAAAATAACATGATAGGTGTATATAGCTAGTGTTAGAATTCTTACTGAATGTAGGGCTCCACTTGAGGGCAATTTGTCAAGACATGTCTGTGTGCTTGCAACCTCTCAGTGGGAGTGAGCCTGTAATACTAACTTCCTCCAACTGGCTTTCCGACTGGCGGGAATAATGTGTTGGAAGGTGACTAGACATTGGTGGGGCTGTCATCGACACGAGGAGGGCGGTTGAATGAAGTCTCGATGTTATCATCAAAATAGCGCGAACTATATGTTAACACCTCGTCACCAGAGTAACCCTTTACTATAGAACCCTCTGGAGATGCTTTGTTCCTCACGTACGACTTCAATAAGCACAAGTTCAATTAGGTAACTGAAACAAAATCAAGAAACCACTGGAAAAATGAATCAGCTGACCTCTCTTTAGGATACATCTAGCGGTATTGAATCGGGCCGCCCATCTTTGCTTCTTGAATGAGGTGTACAGTGAGATGGACCATGACCGTGAAGAAAGACAGGGGAAATATCATCTCCATATGACAGAGCATTAGAACAATTTTTTCCTGTAATTGATCCAGCTCTGCTTTGTCCAAAACCTTTGCACACAACCGTCAGTAGAAAGAACTGAGTTGAACCAAAACATTAGACACCTCCGGGGACAGTGTGCTTTTAATTGCCAGAGGTAGGAATTGCTGGAGCAAAACGTGGCAGTCATGGCTTTTTAACCCGGCAATCTTCTTAGAGTGCATGTCCATACATCTTGAGATGTTGCTTGAATAACCATCAGGGACCTTAATGTCCTTAAGTGTGGAGAGGAAGACTTCCTTGTTGGCTCTTGCCAGTGTGAATGAGGCTGGGGCAAACTTGTCATTCTCATCCAGCCATGCGTCTTTACGTATTCCCATCGCCATCAGATCTTTCCTTGCTTGGAGATGGTCCTTGGACTTTCCAGACTCGTTCAGTAAAGTGTACAAAACATTGTCACACACATTTTTTCGATGTGCATGACATCAAGAAAGTGGCAAAGTAGATTAGATTTCCAGTAAGGGGAGCTCGAAGAAAATGCTCTTCTTTTGCCATTGCTGCACGTTTTCCCCTAGGACTGGCCTCGTCCCCTTCTGCCCCCAAGCTGAACGTCGTCTGTCTTCCCGAACTCTACATCAACTTCTTCAAGCTGTTGAAGAACATCTACGCCAGACAAAAACACAGGAGGATCCCTCATTTCCTGCGATCCGTTAAATCTAATCTTCTGCAGCCGGAACCTATGACCTCCAGGAAGGAACCGCCGATGACCCATGAAGCACTACTTGCGACTGTGAGGAAGGCGAACCGAGTCTTGGTCAAAGTTGCAGTTGGGGCAAGCTCTGCTGGTATGCACGTTCCAACCAGACAATGTGCCAAGTCCCGGAAAATCGCTTACTGCCCACATCAACGACGCACGGAGTGTGAAGAGCGTCATACTGTAAGCCTCATACGTCTCAACTCCGTTGCTCCAAAGTTCCTTCAACTCCTGTATCAACGGTTGAAGGTAGACATCTATATCGTTTCCAGGAGCTTTCTTCCCTGGAATAATCATCGAAAGAATGAATGAGCTCTGTTTCATACACATCCAAGGGGGTAAGTTATACGGTATCAATACCACAGGCCATATACTGTACGTAGTGCTAAGATTCCCGAACGGATTGAACCCATCTGATGCGAGAGCGAGGCGGACATTTCTCGGGTCACTGGCAAATTCTGGGCATCGAGCATCAAACGCTTTCCAAGCCTCAGCATCCCTAGGATGTCTCAACTTCCCATCGACGTTGGACTCTGATGAATGCCACCGCATGTGCTCAGCCGTTTTGGATTACATATACAACCTCTGAAGTCGTGGAGTCAGGGGGAAATATTGAGAATCTTTGCAGGCTTCTTGGTTGCTATTTGACCCCTCTTTGCCTGTTTGTACCGAGACGCATTACACCGCTTACATCTGTCCAACTCGGCGTCGTCTCCCCAATACAACATACAATCATTCAGGCAGGCATGGATTTTAGTGTAGTTCAATCCCAACTTGTTATTAGTCTTCTTTGCTTCGTAGAATGATGGTGCGATTTCTGCCTGAGAGAATGCATCTACTAATAATTCTAACACCATCGACATCCCCTTATCACTGAAGCCACACAAGCACTTGATATGATAGAGCTTGACAAGAAATAATAGTTTTGAATATTTACTGCACCCTGACTAAACATTATTTTTATTCTAAAACGAACGTTTATGTGACAAAACTAGAAACGAAATGAGGCAGTTTTTAGTAGAACCTGGAAACAATGGTTTATCTGAATCCGTCATAAGGTCGAAAAAATTCTTTGCAGCTTCATTTCGGAAAAACCCCGGGAGTGGTCCATCAACCTCTTCCTGACTATCGATGCCGTCACCTTACACCCCGAAAGCATCATGCACAACATCGTTAAATGGATCGACATAATCGTTGTCATCGTCGATCTGCATCCCAACCTGAGATGTTCCAGCAACTGCTTCACCGCCATCATCATCGTTCTCGCCATGAATACCCCAGAATGTGTAATTGGATGGAAATTGTTTCACTATAAGATGCTCAAGAACAACATTTCTGGGATGCCACTTCTTAAATTTACATTTCGGACAAGGACACAGTATCTGATTGTTAACACAGGTGCGGTTGAAAGGAAATCTAAGAAGTGATCCACACCAACCATATAGCGGGGGGACGTCTGTGGCAAATTTATCCAAGATTTATCCATCATATGACTGAAGATATTATCAAAGAAGGAAAGAGCTAGGTTGAATGAAATGTGAAAATGAATTGGAAAGGATCAAGGGCTTATAAAATGAAATCTAGCCTTTAGTAGCGGTTACAAAACCACTACTAAAACCGCAACTAACTCAATCAAGCCGTTGGAATAGGGACAGATGGCATTTGTCTGAGAGATATCAGTGGCGGTTCATTAGTGGTGGTTCCAAACCGCCACTAATGTCTTTAGTATTAGTGGCGGTTTAAAACCGCCACTAAATTTAATTTTATTAATTTTAATTAACTTAGTGGCGGGTTGAAACCGCCACTAAAGTTCCTCTTCTTTTTAAATGTTATTTATATATTTTTTTTAAAAAAATATCGTATGAGATAATAAACAAACAAAAAAGGTTTATTTATTAGTCACGAAGAAACTTTTTTTTAGCTGTTAAGAAAAATTATCACGATTTGTGAAGTAAAAATTAAATAAGATCATAAAAACTAACAAAATTATGCAATATTGAAAATATGCAATGTTTGAACAACAAATATTCAAATTAACAAACATTTAAATATATAAATGTTCAATTGAAATCCTGAAATTAAAAAAAAATTCTAATAAAAAAAAGACCCTAGAGCTATGCAGGAGGCTGATCGTCGTCTTGATGCTCTGGAGAACGGTTGCGAGGCTGCTTAGGTGGACGTGGAGGTAGTGGTACTCGCAAAGAAGATCCATCTAGGTCGAACCTCCGCTGTATCCGTTCGAGCGTGCTATTGGCGGTTTCTACCTAGGAGTCCAGTCGTTCGTACACCTGATCCGTCACCCGTTCTGTAATCTCATGAGTGAGCCTCTCCCTCATTTGAGCCTCAAACTTTGCGTCGCTCCTAATTGGGCCACTGGTTGATGGTTGGCTCGAAGCTGCAGACTGGGTGCTGCCTGGGTCGCCTAACCTGCCGTACACCACCGTAGGTAAGGCTCCGAACCCCATCCCGCGAACCCGGCCAGGGTGCTCATGAGGCCCTAGGGTAGCCCTAAGCGAGGCAGTGGGGTCTACATTGTCCCCCTGCGACTCGGCGATCTCTTTCTCTGCTTCCTCAATCCTAGCCTGCACACACAAACATATTTACAATTTTAATTTAATGTCGTTGTTATTAAAAATATAATAATAAAAAATTAAATAAATAAAAATTTTATAATTTGCTCCTCAGCCTCTGTTCGCCCGCAAGAGTACGGATCGCAACGTAGTAATAAATTATCGTCCCACAGAGATTTGTTTTAAAACCCCAATCAAACAACAGGCTAATGAATTCAATTAAGTTGAACAATTCAAATTCTTTTAGAAAATTGGTTTTGAAAACTAATTTAAAGATAAAAATAAAGAAACAAACAAGAAAGATTTAATTTATCAATTAACTAGGCCTAGGATTAATTCTCACCGTTGTATGTCATGAACCCTAATAATTTCCCTTCATTTAGTCTTTAAATGACAATCTATGTTTGCCTAAGGTTTTAAAGTACTTGAAACGCTCTCTTGAGTAAAAATCAATTCTATACTTCTCATTAACCTTGCTCAATCTCTTGTTACAAATTAATGAAAGTATGCATTAATATCCAACCTTAAACTGACAAAACTAGGTCGATAGATATATCTCTATTCTATCGACAAACTCTCCGTTAGTTGATTTAAACTTCAAGTCTAGTCTGATTTATCCTAGTTCTACACCTAAACTATCTCTCTCGAGTATAATTTAAATGAACAAATCGCTCTAAAGGGTGATCAGTCAATTAGAGGCATTAAGAATAAGATAAATCAACATAAATAGTCATTAAATTCTAAAAGAAAAGGAAACAATTAGGTTTCAATCCATACAAGGCTTAAATTAATCCTAGAACAAGCGATTTAGCTACTCATGAACGGATTAAACCAGAAAATACAAAGAAATCCCATGTTTAATTCACCAAAGTAACAAAGAATGGAAGAAAACAAGAAGAATCTATCACCTAGGGCAAGAAATCCTTCCAATTTTGCTCCTCAACCTCCAATTTTGCAAACCCTAGCTCCAAAGATGTGTGTATCAATAAGTCTAATGGTTCCTATGGGTTCTAGGGTTCAAAGGGGGCTGATTCTCCTTTAATTTTCGTGCCCTAAATGGTTTAAAAGGATAAAAAACGAATCTGTGCGAAGTCAGAATTTTTAGGGATTTTCGCGCCGTGCCATGGCACTCAGGTGCAGTGCCATGGCACCAGAGGCAATTTCCAGCAATTTTCAGCAATTAAACTCCAGCTTTCTCCAATCTTTTCCTTTTCTTTTCTTCTCCTTCCTAGCTTATAATATCCATTTGTACCTATCAAAATCATGCATAAATGTGAGGTAATCATGCCAATCAAACTTTCTAATAAATTGTCATATTTATTTCAAAAAATAATTAAATTAAGCTTATATGACAAATTTACATAATTTGCTCTAAAAAGCTCTCAAAATTCCTTTAATTAGCATTGATGACTCCCCAAATATCTTCTAAATAAGCCCTAAATCAATGTTAAATAGGGAGTCATCAGCCTCCCTAGATGTTGGGCTCCCGTCGACATGTCTATGTTTTATTTGGTAGAAACGACCGTAGGTAGCCTTCTGCCCTTTCTTCGAAGCTTCTTCCGCCTGAAAATTATGATAAAACTAAATGTTAATATATAAAGATAAATTATTTTTAAATTAGACAATAAAGCTTAATTAATTCCTTCATACCATCTCTTTGTAGCCAACCGAAAACGACTTCGTCCCCGCCGTATGATGAACCTTGTGATGCGACTTTGCGGCAAGACCTTGTTGCGACCTCTTCAGTTAACGTAAAATAAAATTAAATAATCATCAGTAATTCAAAAATATTTCTTTGATATGATATTTCAATATCAATTCAATAATATTATTCATTATACCTTCCCTATGTCTCCCCTCCTCCAACCCACATATCTCTCCCACGCATCCGCAGGGACGCCACCAGGGACATCATCGACCAACTCTGAAATGGCCTACTCCCCATCCGATCTCTTGCTTTGAACAGATCCAACCGCTTGTTCCTCCAACCGTCCCCATCTTTGATTCTGTCCAATTCTTGTAGCTGTCCCTCACATCAAACTTCCTTTGTAAAATATTAATTAAATTTAACTATACTTAATTAGTATTATGATGATAATACTTAAAATCATATTCCAAACATCACAAATAACAAATAACAAATACATTTCCTACAATATGTATTAAAATCATATTCCAAACATAACAAATAACAACTAACAAATCATAAATACATTTCCTACAATATGTATCAAAATCAAATTCCAATAATAACAAAAAAGAAATAATAAATAATAAATATATTTCCTATAATATTTATTAAAACCAAATATTGATCAAAACCAAATTCCAATAATAACAAAAAAGAAATAAGCAATAATAAATTAATTTCCTATAATATTTATTAAAATCAAATATTTATTTAAATCAAATTCCAATAACAATAAATATGAAATAACACATAATAAGAATATTTCTTATAGTATTGAAAAAAATCACATCCTTACAATAATAAATAAATAAGTTTAAAGTTAGTTCAATCAACCTTAACAATTTCGTTCCACTTGAACTTTTTAAAATCCTTATCAATCTTCCTCTAGTCCAAAGCGTCAATCAGGAATCGCTGGTAATTCTGACCTACACTCCCGACGAACCTCCCGTACAGTTGCCCCCCTTGTCCTACCAGTAATTTGGTCAAGTCGTCCCACTCAACTTTAACTCTATGCCCGCTCGGAAGGTTCATCGCATCTTGCACCGTCAACCTCCTGTCGCTTATGCTACCAGAAGGGTCTGTAAAATTTAGGGAACAATTTAATGAGCGATAAAAAATTATAATTATCTGATAAAAACAGTAAAAATTGAATTTCCTTACCCTGAACTTGTACTTCGTAACCGATGGACCTTCCGGTGAATCGTTGAGGGCGCCCCGCCTCTTCATCTTCCTCAGAGTCCAACCAATGTGCCATATCCTCAAAACCCGCTCCTCCTCCAGTCACGTCGAAGTTTTCTCCCCCACTCCAAAATGCGTTGATTACATCTTCTGGAATCGGCTGGTTCTGTATACGGATGCGCTCTTGTTCTATACGATCCCTCTCGGCCTGCTCAGCCAGTTCCTTACGAAGCCGCTCCTCAGCCTCCTATTGTTCAGCGGTCATAGGCCTCTTATTGCGATCGACCTTTTTCACCATGATTTTGACGGAATATAGGACAAAACAAGCCTCTTGTTTTTCATCGAAGTCACGTCACGTCGCTTTCTCTTAAACAGGCTCATGCCTTTTCAGAGAAAAGGGCGAGCCATTATAAACTATTCAATTTAGTACATAACCGCTACTAATTCCACCTGTATTAAATGCAGTTACATTTATTTCGCTAAATTAGTGGCGGTTTTTGCCATAACCGCTACTAATGTCTGAAAACCACCACTAATTCAGCGGCCATTCATTTTCTCGCGGTTTTTCCTTCCAGAATCGTGACTAAATTTACGCCACTACTCATCCCGCCAAAGGGCGCCAAATTTGTTGTGGTTCTTTCCCCCAAACATCTACTAATGTCCGCTACTAACTACTTTTGTGGTCAAACCATCGTACTTACTTGCTGTTTGTGATTATAATCGCTACTAAAGCATAATTATTGGCGGTTTTGGTCTTCTGCAATTAATGTAACCGCTACTAAAACCCCTTTTTTTGTAGTGTCAACAAATCTAGTAAGTTCTCACCCTATTAATAAGAAGCAGCGGGCTCCTTTCCCCAAGCCTCTATGGCCAAACTATCACCTACAAAGATTGAGCGACCGAGGGGTGAGACAATGTCTTAGGTAGGGGTGGACATGGGCAGGGCAGGGCAGGGTGATGCTTCTACTCGATGCCCTGCCTTAAGAATGAATTGGTGGCATTTTGCAGCCCGATGCCCTACCCTGCCTCTGAGGAACCTTAGCTATTCTAGGTTGGGCAAGAGCTGGCTAGGTTGGATGGATGCTTCCCTGCGTAATTTTTGATTTTCTACCCATGTTATAGTAGAAAATGTACATATTATAAATAAATAAACATAGATTTTTGTATATATTAAATCAAATATACAAATATTTTAGGTATATTTTAACTAAAATAATATATATTGAATCATATATAGTTTATATAAAATAATATATAATGAATATTATATATATCAAATAAATGTTATTTAATTTTTTCAGACTGGGCTAAATGGGTAGGACAGCACCCCTTACCCAATGCCTAGCCCTACCCAAAATTTTTAGGGCTACTTTTTTTGGGTTAGGCTGGGCAATTTTCATCTAGGCTCGAGTGGGCACCATGCTCACCCCTAGTCTCAGGTAACATGCTTCACATGCTTCATACTTGCCTATGTGTGAGTATGTGCTATCAATGTGTCAAGTGGGAAACTATATGATATATATCGAAACATGTATAGATAACCAAATGCCAACATCATATTAAGTACTGGAAAACCATTTAAAATCTCATGCATACATATATAATCTCTTTCTCAAATCAGTTTCAATACATGTTTAATAATGCTTCCCAAGGAGGAAAATAACCACACATAACAAAATGATTGCTTCGTGTATCATTAAGGTTTGTCTTCTACCACTAGGTGGAAGAGGTGGAACCATAAATGTTACATTCCTTCCTTAGTACCATGAAGGGGTGGAACTAGACAGGGCCACATTCCTGCTTGAGAACTACGATATGGTGAAATTAGAATGGGTCATATTCCCCCTAGATCTATGAAGGGGTGAAACCATAAGGGGTCACATTCCCTCTTTAGATCAATGAAGGGGTCACATTTCCTTTTTACAGTATCATAAATCCCTACGGGCCAATAGGGTTCCTCATCACGTAATGATAAATATAATCAATTCATCGGTGTGCTAACTCCAAAAAGAATGTGCAAATCAACCATAATGCATATTTCACTAAAACTAGGCACTTGGCCTTTGTTTCAAAAACTCATGTAGTGTGATATTTCTAAAACCATATATATATATATATATAATTTCCAAAACTATGATTCAAACACATAATATGCCACTTTCAACAATAAAAATCTCACAGGTGTACAAAATAATCAGTTTAAAATCATTAAATTCATATGTACCACAATAATCCAAAAGTTGTAAGAGTTTCAGAATACTCTTCCAAAAACATACACACACATAGGACAAGTAGGAGGCGGTTTCGATTACCTTTTAGGCCGAATTCAAAATAACTGCAATAGTGAAGCTTTCCCTTGTGCTTAACTCAAATCGGACTCTACACAAAATTAATCACATACGCACATGATTAGGTAACTTAATCAAGTGCCAAACACAAAATAGGAATTAAAATTCCTTTCAAAGTTCCCTTAGGGAATATTAAGTAATCAACAAACTTAAACATTTCCTCATCATTAACCAATCCCAATATTCCCAACAAATCCCTAAACCTCAATTCCATTTTCGATTCATTCACTTTTCCATTTTCACAACTTAGGCCAAATATTCACCAACACATCAAAACCTTGCCATTTAAGCCTAAATCAAAACCTTCCCTACAAGTAGCTCTCAAATGAGTAGCCAAAAAATCAAAACCTCGGCTGAAAATGGCCCCCACGAGAAGTGTCACGCCCTAAAACTTTTAAGGGATGACTGGCACAGAATATGAGAGAACTCACATTCCTCAAGCCTTAAACCTTATAAATAAATATATAAACTTAATAATTGCTTTAGTCATGATTATACATATGTAACTTTTAAGTCACATGTACATATTTCTTATAATCAAAGCATTAAATCTATTGTAGAAATTTCGGCAAAGTCTCCTCTATAAGATGGACATCGCAAAAGTTCTATAAAGACTTGTTATCCCAAAGCCACAGTTGGAACTCTATTACATACAACATATTTAAATTCAGTAAAAGGAAAGCAAGGATCCTGCCTGTAAGGTATGTGGAGCTTTCAACTACCAAAAATACATAATCAAAAGTATATTTACATCAAGTAGCAATTCACAATGAGTCAACAACATTTGGATCAAAATGGAGGTTCTTCAGTGCTCAACTGGAAGTATAAGGTTAACAGTACTCTGAAGCCAAAACAAACATATTCCAATGAATAACGTCCCATTAATATGATATAACAAAAATACTAATATTAAATAATTTGAGAACATTTAACTAACTTGTAGCCACTAAAGTATATCAGTGTAAACATAAATCAAGTCATATAAAGTAGGGTTAATATAACTTTTGGTCCCTGAACTTTTACTTAATTTTGGTTTTGGTCCCTAAACTTTAAAGTTTTTGGTGTTGGTCCCTGAACTTTCGGTCAATTTTGGTTTTGGTCCCTGAACTTTGAAATTTTTGGTTTTGGTCCCTGAACTTTCGGTCAATTTTGGTCTTGGTCCCTGAACTTTCGGTCAATTTTGGTCTTGGTCCCTGAACTTTCAGTAATTTTGGTATTGGTCCCTCAACTTTAACTTTTTTTGAAGTTTTTTTTAAACTGAGGGACCAAAACCAAAATTACTGAAAGTTCAGGGGTCAAGACCAAAATTGACCGAAAGTTCAGAGACGAAAACCAAAAATTTCAAAGTTCAGGGACCAAAACCAAAATTGATCGAAAGTTCAGGGACCAAACCAAAAATTTTAAAGTTCAGGGACCAAAACCAAAATTGAGTGAAAGTTTAGGTACCAAAAATTATATTAACCCTATAAAGTAATAAATTAGATAGCCCCAAGTAAATAAACAAAAAATTTTCTTAATATGATCCATTGAGAATGATAGTTCTAAAACATATTTTCATAGGACTTTAATAGAATAATTAACAAGCGTGGACATAAAGTCCAAGAGGGTAATTAATCAAGCAAGCACAGCACGAGGCCAAACAAGTGTAGGTATTAGACCCACAAATGTTAAGCGTGAGAACGAACCTCACGATTATCTAGTGTGAGTAACGCCCACGAATGTGAAGTGAGTCGAGTTTACCATGGCGCACTGAGGACTAATAGCACTGCTATTAGTAACCAATATTCTGTATTCGGTCCTTAAGAGGAAATACAGTTTAAAGCATGCTTAGGGTCATTTTATATTAAATGAATGAATATCTTCTTTTAACGATAAACTCTACATATCAAGTGACCCTAGTATGAAAATTTAGAAGAACATCTTATATTTTTCTTTTGATTCCAAAAATAAATTTTTCGTACAAGGAAAATGAAATGTAACGAATAGCAATAAATTAGTCATTATCATCTGCCCATTACTAGCTCAATTTCAATGTAAATAAGAATATGTGATACTATGAATAAATATCCATGGTGGAATCATACCTAAGAAATAAAATAATCAAATTAAACTTTAAATATAACAAACAGTAAAAATATCATCTATATAATTTAGGATGAGGCGTTATTCACTCACTTAAAGGCTTATCTTTATATCTTCTTCGATCTATCAACTTCCAAGTTACTCACATCATCCCATCCTAATGTCCAAAACAAACCCATCATTACTTCAATAACCACTTTTCATAAATTTTTTTAGATTATTCTCATTTAATAAATTATCCTTCTCTCTCTCTCTCTCTCTCTCTCTCTCTCTCTACATACATAACAAAATCTCAAGCTTTCAAAGCTTTATTAGTTATGCTTCAAAATTCGGATTCTAAATACAACCCCAAACAATTATATATCTATGTATATAGAATCCCACAATTTCTACCCTTCTTCAAGCTTTCTTGGCAACATAATTCAGCAAGTAATTCTTTTCTCATCAACAAACACTCCACAAAGACTACCAATAATTATATACACTCAAGTATTCATGAAGACTCTTAGCTCACATTCATCATTTTGCACATCCAATTTATGATCATAATAAAATAGCACTCATGTCCTTTTTCATTATTCTCACAATATAAACTTTAGTCATCTAGCAATCCTTAATTTCCAAACAATTTCTTCTCTTAGAAATTTTATCAAACACCTTGAGTGCAATCAAAATTAAATGATATTATGAACCCCTTACTCTACCAATCTCCTGCCAATATTTTCCTAACTTCGATTGAAGTTATTCAAGTATGCTACATTTAATTTCTAGCTTGGTAGATGTAGATAATTCTTCTATGCATTGAGCTTTTCAATATTAAAGCTTGAATACATTAGTATTTCAAATCTTGTCTTCTATCTAATCAACAATAATCATCTTATATAAAAAGATATTTGACCTATCACATGCTCAAACCAAGCTTCTCCTGTAGCATGAAGAGGAAGGAAGAAAGAAGAAGGATTACTGGAGAACAACCCCCACCATTGAATAGAAATAAAAAAAAATTGGAAATAGAACTAGCAGAAATATTCAAGAGGCAGCTGTTTCATAAACAAAAAAATTTAATAGCTGGTTCTCATAGAAATTCCTAAGCATCTAGAGAAGAGAAGAAATCAAATCTCACATACATTCCTTCACATCCTAGTCACCGAAACACCTAAACACAAGGAGGAGAAGTAACATTTGTAGCAACCCAAAATTTGATTTAAGAAATGGAAAAACGACGGCGATCGGACAATTACTGTGCAGCCATCGACAGAGATTGGTGGACAATAGATTGATGGATAAGAAGAAGGTTGAGGCTTAGGGTTCCTAATCTTCAAGTTTCTACTATCCTTCTCCTATACATATCATGGAAGAGGAACAAATGTGATCTTTTCTTCTTTTTTATTAAAACAGGGTAGTTTTGTAATTTACTTAAATTGATCGAAGAACGAAAAAATCTCTTGGAGTTCGAACCTAGCACACCTGAGTGATACAAACACTCTCCAATGCCGCCAAGCTAGCAGTTCAAGTTTGTTGGAATCTACATTAAATAATTAAATTATTAATGGACTTATATTACTTTATTTCATGATATTACAAGTTGCTCCCAAACTCCCCCAAATCCTCGTCATTCCCCCCTCTCTGCTTCACGATGAGCAGAAGAAAGGAAGACGACGGATGGAAAGGAGATGAGGCTGGAAGGGCACTCTCACCTATGACAGCAGCAGCCGGTCTTCCTCTCTCCGCCTCTCTTGTTTGCACGGCTGAATGAAGGAGGAGGAGGAGGCGCTCATGATAGGTTGCTGGAAGGGGAGAGAGAAGAGAAGAAAAGAAAAGAAAAAGAAAAATGAAAGAAAAATAAAATGGATTTAACTGGGTAAGGAGGAAAAGTCTAATAGGCCCTTAAATACTCAAATATGATATTTTCTTTTTGGTAAAAAGTTTTCTTTTCACTTTCTAGAATTTTGAACAATTGCACAATGTGGTTCGTTTCCACTATAATCCTCAAAGAATTATCACTATAGCCTTATCTTTTGGCAGAAACTATTTCAATTTTCACTAGGTGAAGGTACTTTTATAAGTTTCATTCCTCATTAAACTTAGGTTTGGAGGATCAATCCTCACATTCTTTAATTAAGCACTTTTGGCTAATGGACTTGTACCACTTAGTGTTACAAACTGAAGCTTAATATGGCGAACCACATTGTTGAAGGTCACATTACACTTATTGTGATTAACATTTACTCTTGAATGCTCCCACTCACTATGAGAGACTTTGTCACAACATAAATTTGTTGTTTAGATCCATTTGTAAAAGTAATTCTCAACATCTAATTGACAATTGCTAGCAAATAGCAACCTAGTTGTCCAACAAGAGTTTCAAACACATGAATGATAAAATAAAGCTAACATTTGGCTAACAATAATTCTATCACATCACTAGAGTGCAAATAACAATACAAATTTCAGTCTCAACATATAATAACCAAATCAAATCTTAAAATAACCACAAATCAAGATCCTATAGACCTAGGCAAAACAATATGAAATTTGCAATGAGAGGAACTGAAACTAAGGTAGAAGAAACTCCCTAATAGCTCAAAGAACTCAAGTTATCTTCATCAACCAAAAAGGAAGAGAGAATCAGCCACTCATGACGTTGAGACTTCCTCAATCAAAGAAGCTCCCAATCTCGGCCGCTGAATAGTTACGGCTCTCAAACCCAACCTGTGATGAATCCTGGGAGACAAAGTCAAAGTGCTTGATCTTTTGTTGTGGAGTGAAGAAGAATGGCCGGCCGACGGTGGTGGAGGGCAGAGGAAGATTACCGTCGACGGTGAAGGATGGTGATGGATGTAGGGATGGGAATAGGCCAGGCCCTTATCAGGGGCTTACGACCTAGCCTAGCCTATTTAGTAAATAGACCAAGCTTATAATCGGGCCTATTGTTAGGCCTACAGGCTAGGCCTTTTTTAGTAAGGCCTAGCCTAAAAGCCTACAGGCCTGACCTATTTAGCTGTTTTGTAATTTTTATTATGATATATAATATAAAATAAATTATTTAAATTAATTATAACATTATTAATTTATCTAGTTTTATAACCATAAAATCTTTTTGAGGCATACATATGCATTTTAATGCGTTTAAAGGGTAATATATGGAATTATAAGTATCAACTTTAAGCCTATTTAAGAATCTAAATTTTAAGAAGGCTTTTAAATAGGCTTTCAGGCCTTGTCAAGCCTTTTGAAGGTTCAGGCTCAGGCCTAAAAATAAGTTTAAATACAGGCTCAGACTTTATTTTTACATTTTTAATCAGGCTCAGGCCTATTTAGTTGGAGCCTACAAACACCTAGCCTATTTCCACCCCTAGATGGATGGGAATAGTGTAGATGAAGTCGATGGTGATTGTTGTGTAATCTCGGCCTCTCCCACCTCAATTTCGAATCTAGGCTCTCTTTAGGGCAAGAGGAGTTAAGGGTGTGTTTGGATGAATGTATTTGAAACATAAGATCCATTATTTTATGTTAGATCCTTAAGTGAGCTTCCAAATAAGACATTAAATTATGTAATCTTTATTTAAAAAAATAAGAAAATAAATTTAGAACTTTTTTATTTCATCTTTCCCCTCTTTTAAGCTCCCAAATTATCAATTTGTCCTTGCCCAAGTGAGAGATATGATTTGCCATGTCATCCAGCAGCCGTTTCTGAAATTAGAGGATTAAACTGTAATTTCTAAAATCAGGTACTAAATTGGAATTTTTGAAATTGGCCCAATCTCTTCAAGAATTCCTACAATACAAAATCAAGCACAAGGTAGCGTCAAAAGCTCAAGGAAGCAATTTCATGATTAATTATCAATTTATGATCAAATTACCCCTAAATTATGCTTAAGTTAATGCAAGAGTCCCTGATCACAATTAGTGCCTAATTTCACATATAATGGCCTAAATAGTGCAATAATCCCCTCAATTTAGTAGTGGAAATCATATAAATATAAGGTGAATTCAGTTCACAAGTGTCAAGCTTGACCTGGTTGTTCATCTTTATGGAAGAAGATTGTCAATTTCATCTTCCAATGCTATCCATATAGCTTGAATGGGGTTAAGTTGCTCATATTGATGCAACATGTCATCACTAGACACTACAATATGAGTGATTTTATTTCTAAGATTATTGTTTCCTTTGTGGTGCTTCAGTTTCTCAATAATGGACACTGGTTGTTTAGATGTTTTCGACGTCTCATTAATCTATAATGTAAAGAAATTTGTGAGTACCTAACTCAACATAATTTAATTAGTCACTTAGATGATTATACATTTCAATGGGTATAGAATTTGTACTTGATTTTTTAAGTAAGATTAAGTTTAATTAGATAACAAATTCACTTATTTCGTGTTCAGGAGACAACTATGTTGACTCTTATCCCATTCATGCTAGTTACCTTACTACCATTTTAACTATAATCTTAATTGAACACATACGTCTTTGAGTTTCAAGACATGTTCCAGAGACTCCCCCTCAAATAAAGCAGCTATAGTGCAAATTAATACTACAATATTAACTTAAATAAATGTAAGAATGTTCCTTATAGAATAGAATTTACTTGATTCAGTTTTGAAAGCAAAGAATTTAACTTAATATTCAATGAAAATAACATTCCAAAAAAATTTGCAAGACATACCTCGTTGTTGTTGTCTCTTGATTGGGTTTAGTCTTAGGCCCCTCTTGGCCATAACAACTCTTGTAACATATTACTATCAGGTTCGGCTCCTCCTACCAAGTTGGCATCCACTTTCTTGGATGTTCTTGCGACATACCTTCCGATAAATGAGATAATTCACGCATTTCATTTTGGTCATATCACTTGTCATAGTGATTGCCAAGAGGTTGACTCACAAGTCACACTTCAATCTCAAATCACCTCAATGTGTATGAAGGCTTGAAAGGACTTATTAACAATCAATAAGTTTGAGTTACTGCAAATAGAAGTTCATGGTCCACCTCACCAACCTTTATGTTAGAATGGTTTGCACATTGCAAATATATCATATTAGTTTCATAGCTTGCCAAAGCTTATAAGTAGATGACAAAAAATATTATATTCACTTAATATAATATTTGAGAACTTTTTCTATTGAGAATTTATGATAACATGTTTTAAAAATGAGAGGTAAGAAGAAAGATAGAGAGAAGAACATCAAGACAAGAAATTGGGAGAGGGAGTTTTTCATATTCACTTGTTATTAAAATGTGTCTCAATGCCTTATACATAACCATTATTTATAGGCCTTTACACATTGAAGTTTCTACCAATGGTTACAAAAAAGTAATGGTAAACATTATGACATTTACCATAAGAAAACTCCTTACAAATTATTCATTAGGAGGTTACAATGTTTAGGCATTTAGAGATAAAAGAATCCTAATAGAAGGGGGTCATGGACATCCACTAATAGACAATATTTATAACACTCCCTCTTTAATATCCAAAGGTACTTTAACTAGATGATGAGGTGGCATGGCATGTAGGATATTTGACCAATTTAATGGTCAAATTTAATATTGATAAACGACAGGGCAAAATTGCTACCTTTTATAAACTTTCAGGTCAAGATTTATCCAAAAATAACTTCTGGACACCTAGTGATACTTAGCTAAAACTTTCAGGGCAAATCTGACCCTTATCCCAAAAGAAAACTACAGTCTTCATAAACATAAAGTGAAGACCGTTGGGAAGTGCCAATGCTTTCTTAGCGAGGCAATCAGCTACTCCATTCTCCTCACGCCTGCATGATTCTAGCTCCACTGTTCGTTCACATTGAAGCATACCCTTACTCTCCTTAATGAGACGTCTGTCATGCAGATCACAAGTTGCATTCTACATCAGTTTTATAGCATTTGAACAGTTATTATATAGAATAATTTTTTGATGTCCTACATCCCAGGCTCTTTTTAATCCAATGAGGCAGACCCATATTTCAGAAAATAGAGCATCTCCAATCCCTAAAGTCAACATGAATGCATCAATAATAGCTCCTCTATTGTCCAAAATTACTCCCCCATATCCTGCATGGCAATTATCCCTAGAAGATGCACCATCAACTCTTACAATGAACCATCCCTCCAAGTCTCCACTACTTATCCTTGAACCCACAACTTTTCCTTTTACCATAGTCTGCCATAACTGGTTTTTAGCAATAAAAAAACTATCAAGGATAGCGTTATTTTTCCCTAATATTTGAGAAAAACTAACAATATGATCATCAAAGATTTTACCATTCCTCCGCTTCATAGTAGCCAACAGATAATACTTAAATGTTCCCTTTATTTTTCTTATATCCTTCCAACCTTTCTTTGAATGTTCAAGGCACACCAATCCTCTAATGTGGAATGGAAAAAATTTTCATAAAAACGAGGTTAAATTATTGATGCCTACAATGTTCTAACTTTAGCAAAATCTCTGAGGACTTGAAGAGTAACTTCCACCTCAAAATTACATCACACACAGCTAGTTGAATTGATCAGCCCACAACGTTGTCTCTCATGGTTTGTAAGCAACCGAATATGAAGAGTCAATCACATGAAAGTCTTGCATCTCTGATGTACTTCTAACTTTTATATAATATTCCACATAGGATTAGATTCAGAAATGTTTTAATTGAGAATATTATACGCTGACTAAAGGGAGAATCCCCCATGCTTTTCATACCTCCATCTCATTGTATTATTGGCCAGCGTACACCATTCACATTTCGATTTCTGAGCCCATAGTAGATCTTCTTGCAGCAACACACTCTCAAGGTCATGACACAAATTTCGCATGAGCACATCCTTCTCGTTACCATTGATACAATGCAACAAAGTTTATCCAATCCCTCAATTCTTTTAAAGTATGGCGCCGCTTCGTCCCTAAATGCCCAAATACTTAACTGGATTCTTTTTGCACCCGCCGTGAATGTTATAGCATTATTCTCCTCCCATGATTCAGAATTCCAATAAGCTTTAACGAAGCAACTAAAGTCATCATGGAGAACCCAAGAGGCCACGAACCGAAACGGAGCTTCCTTCTTACTCATCTTCATACATTTAAGAACAAAATAAAAATTACAAAATATTGGCAAATGGCAATATGCTCCTTCAAGCTGTCAAATATATTTTTTTAAAGAAATGGAAATGTGTTATTACAAAATATATAGCACAATATCATTCACATTAATTTTAAAGAAAAAAATATTCGTTCACATTAAATTGGATATTTTTCTAGCCCTCTTCGTTCCATAACATGTTAATATGGATCAATCCGCCGACTGTTCCTAAACATACCACATAAATTAATTAATAACATAAATCACACATGGGTAATTATAGTAAAAAAACACATCACACACACGCACATAAAAATACACGCACGTAAAAATTAAATTTATACTTATGAAATTTTCCCTAAACATATCATTCAACTTGTTTGCTCAATTTTCTACCAATCTTTTGGGATGTAAATGAATATTATAAAACAGTAGCAAATATGCACCAACAAACTTATATATGATATTACTAAAACCTTGATTATGATAATCAAATTTATGGCTAAGTTATATATGAAACCCCCTGAATTCTAGGTCAGTTACACATAACCTCCCTAATATTTAAAAGTTTAAACAATAGACCACTAACGTTTGATATTATAACTCTCCATTCTCATACCACTAAAATTAACAGTTTTTGTCATTTACAATTTCAACATTTTTTTATTATACACTGATCTGTATGATATTGAAGCTGTCAAACTTGCGGGACAAATCTGCTACCTTATGGTGGTATAGCTTCATCCTGTTGTCTTTGGCCTGGTAAATGCCTTCCGTTTGCTTGGACACCATTTGGGAGTCGCTGCGAACATCAATGCTTTGGACGCCCATGTCCAATGCCAGTTTCAGTCCTGCTATGAGGGCCTCATACTCTGCCTCGTTATTGGTGGCCTTAAAACCACATCGGATTGCTTGCTTGATTAGGTCGTCTTCAAGGGTCTGCAACATGAGGCTGAGTCCCGTTCCCTTTGAGTGGGTAGATCCATCGACGTGAAGTATCCAGGTGGATGGTGGGACCTGATGGTTAAAACATAAAACTTCTTTGTCCGCGTTGACCTGTAAGTTAGGATTGAAATCGTCTACGAAGTTGGCAAGAGCCTGTGACTTGATCGCTGTCCTGGGCAGGTAGGTGATGTCGAACTCACTAAGCTCCACAGCCCACTTTACAAGCCTTCCCGACAGGTCGGGCTTATGTAACACGTTCCTTAGTGGATATGTGGTGGCGATTGCGATCGGGTGGCACTGGAAGTAAGGCCTTAGCTTCTTTTATGCCTAAACCAAGGATAGTGCAAGTCGCTTCATTGTTGAGTATCTAGTTTCGGCGTCTAACAGTGCCTTGCTCACATAATAGACGGGGTTCTGTTTCCCTTTGGCTTCTCGAACCAGAACTGCACTTATAGCGTTAGATGCAACATCTAAGTATAAATATAGAGTTTCACCTGGTTTGGGTTTAGACAGCAATGGTGAGCTGCTGAGATACTGTTTTAGCTGCTGCAAGGCTTGCTCTTCACGGTCATCCCACTTAAATTCTTTATTTTTGCGGAGGACGTCAAAAAAGGGCTGACATTTCTCGGATGACCTGGAAATGAACCTTGTCAGTGCCGCCACTCTACCTGTCAGGCGTTGGATGTCCTTTACGCTGCGAGGGGATGAAATGTCCATTATAGCTTTTATTTGAGCTGGATTTGCTTCGATGCCTCTGCTGGAGACCAGATATCCAAGAAACTTCCCAGATTAGACCCCAAACGAGCATTTGTCGGGGTAGAGTTTCATGTTGTACTTTCTGAGCAGGTCAAACGTCTATTGTAGATGGTCGGGGTGGTTCTCTGCTTTTAAGGATTTGACCAGCATGTCGTCGATGTACACTTCCATGGTTTTGCCCAAGTATTGCTCGAACATCCGGTTCACCAATCTTTGGTATGTTGCACCTGCATTTTTCAATCCAAAAGGCATTACCTTGTAGCAATAAGTCCCCCTATCCGTTATGAACGACGTCTTTTCCTGATCGTCGGGTGCATCAATATCTGGTTGTAACCAGAGAAGGCGTCCATGATTGTTGCCGGAGTCTCCACAGACGACATAATTGCTGTCGAATGTGAAGTTAGTGGCTTTTTGAAAGATTGTTGCCAGAGTCCCCACAGACGGCGCCAAAATGTTGAAGCTAAAATTAGGGACAATGAATTAAGGAATAAAAGGAAAGATTTTTATTGATAATCAGGGTCACCGGCAACGGTGGTTACAAGGATCAATTAATTAACTCAAATCAATAAGCTTAAGCCGGAATTCGTAGTCGATCGAGCTTAGAGAATGTTTGAGTGATCTCAGTGTTCTCCCAGAGCTTGTATGTGTCTCTCATCTGGCTTCATCTTGCTATTATTGGTCTTTCAGTGAACTTGGTCGCCCCGAAAATATTGGCGACAATCCTGGGATTATGGACGTTGGGGGCTACGATCCAGGTCTGTTGTTAACTGTCTCCGCGTCACGTGGGTCGTGGTATCTTGCCAAGTCAGTCAGTTCGAATTTGAATCTCCGTGGTTGACATTGCAGATCCAGAGTGGTGTGTTCATGGGCTTATTGGGCTTGGTCTCACCTGCGCAGGCCCAAAGATCCAAATGGGGTCCAACACTAACATATAATTTTAAGTACTTTTAAACACTTGAAATATGCAAAATATTTTCTTCCCCATATAAGTTATAAATAAAATGTCTTAAAAATATAAATTACTTAAAATGCATATAAAATATTTATGTGATCATAAATTTTTGAAATAATAATTATAATATATTTAAAATTATATAGCAAATGAAAAGATTTATTTTTTAAGTGACATGGTTGATAACTTCTGAGAATTCATGTAATGTTAGCACATTTTCCTTGAGTTTTATGCAATCATTGATGTATTTTGGACACTCAAGATAGGAAAATATTCATTTGATTTTTAGTTGCACATCATTGTTCATTTGTGTAAATTTTAATCATATTTCTAGTTAGTTTCTTATGTTGTTTTATGTAAATCTTGTAGGAATATTTTGATACAATAACCAAGGGATCCCGGATTAAGAAGAACACTTTAAAAGGGGAGAAATTGGGACTAGAAGCTGAAATTTCAAGAAAAAAGGGAAAATACGAGTTTCTGGATGAATTGTAAAAATTACAGAAAAGGACCTCGAAATTCCCAAATTACATAAAAGGACCCCGAAATTCCAAAAAACCCACAGCGAACTCCCTCTGTTTCTGCCCTCTTTGGTATTTTTCGCCATTATGCTGCGCGTTTTGACAGAAAAGGCGAACTGAAATGAAATAAAAGCTAGGGTTTCGATCTCACTCGAGATTCTTCACTTCTTGGACATTCTTGGGTGTGTTTGACTCTGCTAGGGCATGGATTTTGGTGGGGGTTGAGCTTGGGCTTGGAGCTTTGAAGAGATTCGGGCTTCTTCTCTTGGTTTATCTTCTCCATCTTCATTCTCTACTCTTGTTCTCTTTTGTAATGATGTATATATATGCTCTCATGGAGTTGTTGGACATGAGTGGCTAAATACTTTGATTCTAAGATTATTTTGAACCTTTGTATGGATTAACTCTTGATTCCTCCTCTTATTTTGTGATTAATAAGATGTATGTGTTTATTTTACTCTTTTCCTAATGCTTCTAAGTGATTGATCACCATTTAGATGTTGGGTTCACTTGATTGATGCTTGAGAGGGCTAGATTAAGTGTAGAACTTGGGTAAAATAGTGTAAGAACTTGAAGTTTGCATGATGAATGGATGGTTTTGTTGGTAAGATAGAGATATACTTGCAAACCTGACATAGTCACATTAGGATTGGAGCTTGAAAATTGGGTTTTATAAATTGTAGCAAGAGATTGTGCGATTAATGAGATCAAACACTTGTTCTTGACTTGAGAGAGCTTTTACAAGTACTCTGTGAATCTTAGATTAGCACATGGTTTTATTGAGAGCATCTTTGAGAGGAGGTTAATTGAGTTTTATGAAGTACAAGGGGGATACATAATCTTAGAACCCATTTTATACTTGAAATTGAAGAATCACTTGTGTATAATTTTATTTTCATTCAGCATTTGTTTATTTTCGTAGTTAATTTCACAATCTCAATATTTGACTTACTCAAATTAGGCGAGAGTGTGACAATCATTGCTTGACCGGGTTTTGGACCAAATCCTCGTAGGAACGATACTTTACTTATCACTTTATTACTTGGCGCGACCCGTGCACTTGCGGCATGCAAACAATGGTATATAATAAAAAATATAAAAAATTTGGTAGGGAAAAAACCATTAACTTTAACCGTGATTTTATTGGAAGGGGGTTGAAAGTAAAAAAAAATGAAATGTTAGTATCGTCCTTAATTTAAGCTTTTAACGGCTATGAAGGTTATGTATAACTGACCCAAAGTTGGAAAGGGTTTTTATATAATTTAATCATAAATTTAATTATCATAATCAAGGTTTGAGTAATATCATATATATAAATTTGTTGATGTGTATTTGCTATATTTTTCGAGTAGTCATTTACTTCCCAAAAGATTGGGAGAAAATTGAGCAAAAAAGTTGAATGATATGTTTAGGGAAAAATTATTAATATATATATACACTTCATTCGTCCTAAATATAACCCTACTTCTTTAATTTTTTAATTAGTATTTCTTACTTTTTTTATCGTATATCTTATATTTCTTAAAATTTAATGACCATACTTCTTTATTTTTTTTTTTAAATTCAAATCACAAATTTCCCCTCCCCTCCAAATCCTTCATACCAAATGGCTCTTTTTCTTTTTTTTTTTTTTGATTGCGATACCAAACAGCTCTTTAATTGTTAGTATACGTGTGCCTTTAATTTGTATCCAAAAGAAAAAACTGTTAATTTTCACTAAATATGAATGAAGTAATTATTATTGTAATTAAATGCCAATGGTCTAAGTTTTCTAAGATTCTAAAGAAAATAATAAATCGTCAATATAACTATTTTTTAGAGATCCCTAATGTTTAAATTCTCGTGATATAAGAAAATTGATTTCAATACAAAAAAAAAAAAAGAAAAAGAAAATAGAATGCGTTAATTTCGGAAATAAGCATTTTTGCATGGCATATCTCTTTTAGAGCACTTCTATAGTGTAAAATCTAAAACCAAAACTAGCTAGTCCCAAATCATCCAAAAAAAAAAAAAAACTAGCTAGTCCTATTGAAAGAGGTTTTGGTTGCCTAATGTGATGAGGACTCCTCTCTATTTAATTTGTTGCCTACTTTTAAGAATGGAGAAGAATAAGTATTTGATTTTTCTTTTGTCATAGAAAAAGATGAATAAAAAGTTTGACATTAACATTCGAAAAAATTTAATGATTGCAATCAAGGTTTTTTTAGTAATATCATATATAAGTCCGTTAATGACCTCAATATAAATGCTTTGGGGAAATTTCTGTGATGCGTTGCTTTTATTGTAATCATCCATATATGATTTACATTTACATAAATTGATTGATCAGTTGTTGTAGTATTTTTAGAAATAATCGGCTTGATCCGTATCGACATGGTAATTACTTAAATTTGATGCTGATTGAAGTGTCATATCCCCTTAGCTAGGGAAAAAATCATTCATATTGAAAAAGGGGGAAAAAATCATCAGTTAATTGATTGGTAATCAATTTACGAATGACCCTTAATTTCCTCCAATTATTTTTCCCTATATAATAACCAAAATTCGTTCCTTCATTTCCACATTCTCCATTACTAACAAACAACCAAAACATGGCCTCAAGAGCTTATAATACTCTCTTTGTTCTTTCCATCATCACCTTCTTCATCTCCACTACTTCCTCCTCCGCCAATGGCGGAGGCTACGGCTTCACGGTTGACCTCATCCACCGTGACTCACCAAAATCACCACTCTACAACAACCAAACGATACCATTCCAACACATCCATGACGCTATTAGCCGTTCCCTCTCACGTGCTAATCACTTTTTCCCACAATCTCATAACCAGTACTCACTAAATGATGACTTTGACGCCCAACTACTCCCGGCCCGAGGCGAGTACGTCGTGTCATACTCTGTTGGTACGCCGCCGTTTGAGATCTTCGGGATTGTTGACACAGGCAGTGACCTAATTTGGACTCAATGTAAGGCATGTGACGAATGTTACAGCCAAACAGCCCCTATGTTTGACCCCAAAAATTCCGGAACATTCAAGAACATTCCATGCAACTCACAACTATGCACAGCACTTGTGGGAAAACCCACATGTGACGCTTCCAATGTGTGTCACTACAATGCTCGTTATGCGGATACCTCGTTTTCTAATGGTGACTTGGCCACTGATTTGTTTACACTTGGCACGACAGGAGGCCACCAGGTGGTGTTCTCTCAGGTCGTGTTTGGATGTGGGTTAAAGAACAAGGGCACTTTTAATGAAAAGACTTCAGGGGTTGTTGGACTTGGAGGTGGTCAGATTTCTTTGGTTTCACAAATTGATTTTTCCATTGGAGGGAAATTTTCTTACTGTTTGGTACCAATTTCCGCTGTGGATAAATCTAGTAAGATGAGTTTTGGTCAAAACGCTGTCGTTTCTGGCCCTGGTACTGTTTCTACTCCTTTGGTTGCTGGAAAGAATCCCAATTTCTATTACCTTACTTTGGAAGGAATCAGTGTTGGAGACAAGAGATTCGAATTTCCTTCAGGTGATGATTCAATACAGTTCTTTTTCTCAATATTTAGAAAGTTTTGAAACTTTGATACGGTATTTGCTTTTAGGACTAATTAATTTTAAGGCAATATTTGTTCATTAATTGATGACCCTCACCAAACGTCATTTTCAATTAAATATTGATCCTGAAATTTGGTGTTTTAATTCATTTACTTTCATTATTCTGAATATATACCACAAACATCTGACCTCAAAAACTTTGTTCATGCATTATTTCATATAATGTATAGGTTTGTGTGTGAAGGAAAAATAAGTGTTTATTGCATGGGTGATTCAACATTTTTTAAGGTTATTTTCTCTTTTTTTGGTCATATATTCCCTCAAACAAACCTTTATTTATATATGTGTGTACATATTTTGATGGACTATATATATTTTGTTTGAAGACTAATTAGGGTTTTTATATTTGCATGCATGTGCATGAAGGTGGAGGAGGAGCGACAGAAGGAAACATAATAATTGATTCAGGGACAACATTGACACTTTTACCCCCAGCTTTCTACTCGGCTCTGGAATCAGAAGTGGCAACACAGATGATGAATCTGAATCTTGAACGTGTCAAGGTTCCTCAAAGTGTAATGAATCTTTGTTTCAGAATGCCTTCTAATGGTAATACCTTCCAAGTACCCGCCATTACTGTCCACTTCAAAGGTGCAGATTTGAAGTTGAACTCTTTCAATGCCTTCCTTCAAGTCTCAAGCGATGCCTTTTGCTTCGCTTTCAAGGCATATCCTTCTGGCTCCATCTATGGAAACTTGGCTCAGATGAATTTTATGGTAGGTTATGATCGTAGGATGAAGACTGTTTCCTTCAAGCCCGTGGATTGTACTACCATATGATGTTATTGATTCGATATGGGGCTTTTTATATTTTTTTGAGGAAATTAGATTTTTAATCTAATTGATTAGTCCTTGTGTTATGCTTTTAACTACGCTTTGTTATTATCTTATATAAGCTTAGGATTTTGTTGTGTCCTGCAGTGAGATGTGACTATGAATTTCAGCTAATATAATAGTGAATTGATATTATCAATGTTCTTTTTTATTGTTTACGAAACTTGAATAATCACTAAAAATAATTGCACTTTACACTAGACAACTCCTCTTACATCGCGATGCAAAATCACTCCGTATAAACTAATCCAAATATCCCGAAGGATAAAAAATTAAGAATCGAATAACACAGTCTTGTTAAGTTAAACTAATTTAATTTGTTAGTTATGTGATGTATACAAATTCTCATTAATAAAAAAAAAGGTTTTATTTTTCCAAATTTCCTGTTATACCTTAAAAATTATAATTATTCAGATAGATAAATAATTAAATATAGTTTCAAAAGCACGAAATTGCCCTTTATCCCTACGTTCTCTCCTTTGTCTTCGTGGTTGAGGGGACTCATCTCAAAATTATATATCCTTAATTCATCTCAGAATCTTTCGATATAGGACTTTATAATTATATTTAGTTAGTAGTCTGCAAATATTATTTTTTTCCTTTTTTTTACTGATTACTCTATACCATGCTGAAATATAAATTAATTGTGTGTGTATATATATGTTAGGTTTGTCTTTCTCTCATATATAAATTTAAGCATTTGAGATGGAAGTAATGACAAATTTAACATACACACACAATTAATTCGTCTTTGGAAGACTTTTTAATCCTCTTATCACTCATTCTTCTTGTTTCTTTGGATCTTCTAAAGTTCTAAGTTAATATAGAAAGAGGATGCATCACCTGTGGGATTCTGATCCGCAAGTGAAAAAAATTAAAAAATTATGCGAACATAGAAATTTCTAAGAAATATAAAGGAGTGGGCTATTGAGAATTAGATGCCAAGATGGGAAGGAGAGAACAAGGAGGGAGACACAGTTTGCCACTAACTGTGGAATATTTTATATGTGGTAGTGAGAGGTGTTGTGTCAGCACCCAAATCATCAAATAATTCAAAAGATCTCCAGCTCCTCTCTAGTGTTAAGTAAATTAGGTTGGCAGAGACACCAACAAACAATAAAAAAAAATAGTTCGAGTCGTGCCTAAGAACAATGGGCATATTTGGATCTCACTTCTGGAGGTCAGAAATGGATCCCAAAATCAGAAGTCATTTTGAGAAAAAAAAAATTATGTTTGGCCTTACTTATTTTGAAAATGACTTTTTGTCCAAAATGACTTCTGCAACGTGAAAAGTCATAAGCAAAAAAAAGTGACTTTTGGCTTCTGACTTCTAGTGGGTCCCACACCTTTTGTTATGTATTATTTAATAAAGTGGGTAGGAAAATTAGACTGTTAGACCCCTAAAATTCTCAAATAAAATAATTTCTTTTAATTTAAAATTTTCTTTTTATCTCCAAAAATTTACTATAACAATTTCTAACTATTTTTTCCCACAATATACTCCTTTGAGATAAAAATATTATTTTTTAAATTATTTTCCTGAAAATAAGGGAGAAACTAAGCCTTTAATAGGAATATATACATATTAGATATGTATTATTTAATGATAATGATGCCATTTTTAGTAATTTTTCATCTAAACGTGCTTTTCAATATAATCATCCAAACATGTTTCTAAAAATTAGATTGAAAAAAAGTCACTTCTATCATCACAAATCCAAACATAAATCACTTCGCACAAATGACTTTTATCCAAAAGTCACTTCTGAAAAAGTCATTATAAAAAAAAGTCACTTCTCCAACGGCAATCCAAACACACGGAATGTCCTCAAGAGCTATTCCGTAACTACCTGCAAAATAAGTTGCAGTACTCCTAAGATTAAATGATCTCTTCCTATAAAATACAAGGAGTATAGTGCAATTGTCCCAATATAATTCAGCAAGGCATAAAAACCATTGGAGGAAAGAAAGAAGCTCTTAGCTTCCACATACACCAATCCCCTTGACTCATGCACCTTATATAAATCTTACAATTGCAACGTCGGAAGCCACTAAACGCTGACTTTACTAACCGTGAAAAGTTTACATTTAATGCCAATAATGACAGCCCAATATCCCATCATGATCAATAGAAAGCGTTTAAAATAAAAACATCTTAACTCAAGGCTGAATTTCTCAACGGCAATATCAGTAGTAATGGTAGCGACAATTATTATTATTTTTATTATTGAAAACATTAAGAGATATATTACGGAAGCCGTTTAAGGATTCAACTGTTTTAACATTTGAGTTTCAACAATTAGAGCTAGAGATAATGGCTTATAATGGCTCACAAAATATAGTTATATTATTGCAAAAACTTCCAATAAAAGGTGCATAGTCTACTTTTAACTCGTACACAAGGGGTGGGGAGAAATCGCCAGATTTCACTTATAGTAACCCATTATTGTACGAGTTTACTTCTCCTCTTAGCTCATTTAAGAATCCAAGTTCACTTATAACTTGGTCATTCACAATCACAATTATTGTGATACTTGTTCTTTATAAGACATCCACTCAATATTTCCAACAATCCCCCACATGCATGTGTCAAAATTAACGTCATAACTGAGTTACACACTTGTGTATAACCATTGTACCCGGTGGTCCTCTAGACTATGAACCTGACCTAGACCGATAATACTTAGTACACAGAGATGTTAGTGGCCAGTCGGACTATGAACCAACAACTCTTGATGTATACTAGAGGCATTAAGAATCATATTATACCCCCATATACCCGATATTAGCTGGTCAGTTTTACCTGTTAAATGGCCATGAGCGTGCCTAGTATATAACAATTGCTCTAGAGATTTCCCCACAATCTCATAGGAGCGACTCCACTCGACATTCGTAGAGGTGATTTCATTTAATGTACTTACAATAAGCACACCATCCCGTAAGATTATAAAATCATTAAGATCCATTGATCAGCCTCACCAAAATGCAGTCTAGCACTTTCTCAAACGTAGGAATGGACTAGCAATTTATTTAGTACTAGCAGAACTAAAGAACGACTTGTTTTAACACATATGAACCTTATTCATGGGATCACCCATCACAAAGGTTGGGTTGACCATCGTTGTTAATTTCAAATTGGCTTTAATATCACATTCCCTTCGGATAACTTTGTTTTATTATATACCATGTCATTCTAAATAAATAACCCTTCACAACTGATGAACAAAAGGGCACTAGTGGGCCCTTTTTTGAAAGGAAAAAAAAATTATTCAGAGGCATTTTGATCATTTCCATTAAATTTGGAAAATGACAGATAGACTTGTGGCATCTAACTACCTTTTTTTAATTTAGTTGTATCAAACTTTTCTTTGCATATTTTGAGAATCTTTTTATATATTTTCTCTTAATCTAACTGATTAATCCTTGTTTAATGCTTCTAATAAGTACGCTTTGTTATTATCTTATATGTTGATTTCTAGCTAGGTTAAATTAATTTGTTGTCTTCTGCAGTGAGATGTGGCTATAAATTTTCAGCTAATATATTAGAGAGTTGATAAATATTCAGAAGATCGAAAATTACATTTCAAAAGTACAAAATTGCCCTTCACCCCTCTAATCTTTCCTTTTGTCTTCATCCTTGTCATTGCCATTTACACTTAATATCACATTCTATGCTCATCATAAATATGAGTAATGGGTTTCTTATATTAATCTAGACCATTCAGATTTATTAAATGATCCAGATTTAATTTAATTTATTTTAAACAATTTTTTATTTTGATGGATACAAAATCAAAAATAATTTTAATCTTATTATTATCATTTTTAAAAAGCTAAATTTATCTTTGAAAAAGTAATCAATTAAAAATTTTTAATCTTGACTATTTATATCAAATTTTATATGGTTTAAATTTCATTTCAACGATTTTGTTAAAAAAAAGATTTCATTTCATCGATGAAAACTGCAATTAGTAGTTAATACAGATCCCCATTTACAAGTTTTTTTTTTTTTTGGGGTTCCGAAATTTACACATATTTGAGGAACGTAATTGTACTATGTGAAGTCCTCGTTCGTGGCGGGATTACTCATTCTTCTTTGGAACACTTTAAGAAACAAAATAATAATATGCATTATATTGCTTCATCCAGTTTTATCTCAGAAAAATTTTGGGTAGATATGATCCAATTCATAATACAGACTTGAAAATATCCAAAATTTTTACCCAACTTTTTCAAATTTTCCTCCATTATCTCCGCTATCAAAATAGGTAGCTGGTGGGTTCTTCTCTATGTTTAAAGCTAAAGATTATCCCAAATAAAGGTATATTAGGAAAATTATGTTATATTTACGATAATTAACTAACTTATCTTACTTAATTTAAATTAAATTAAGAAACATAGAAATATTTTTGATACATTTATTACCTATTTTTTCAAGTAATTCCATTATGTGCATAAGATCTATTTGAAAACAATAGTATTACACAACTCCACATAATTTTGAGTGTTTTTAATCAGTGCTATGTAAGCATGTAAGAGTTTCGCACTTTATTGAAAATAGTGGACTGTTTTGTTCGATTAATCAGATACATTATGCTTATTCAAATTTATGTGAATAACCATAAATAGATTTATACCCTTCATAATTAACATTCAGACATTTATACTCTACCTTTTGAGTCTTAGATTTATTTTTATATTTCAAAATAAAATATAAATTTGATTCAATGATATGTTGGCAGCATACCAAACAAATGACTCGTAATAATCATTCCATTACATCACATTACCAACTTACGTACATTACCACAAACTTCATGAACCCAGCAAGTCATAAAATCCGTACTTAAAAGCATCAAACAAGGATACATTAGATTCAACTAAACCTAATATCCTCAAATTAAAAAGCCCCACATCAAACAATTAATTCATCACTTAGTACAGTCCATGGGCTTGAAAGAAACGGTGTTCTTCTTAAGATCATAACCAACTTTAAAATTCATCTGAGCAACATTCCCAAAGATAGAACCAGAAGGAAATGCCCTGAATGCAAAGCAAACAACGTCTTCAGAGACCTGAACGAAGGCATTGTACTGGTTCAACTTCAAATCTGCACCTCTGAAATGAACAGTAATAGTTGGTGATTCAAATGAGTTATCAGAAGGCAATTTGTAACAAAGATTCAATATATTCTGAGGACTGGCACGTTTTAGTTTCATATGTGATGCTACTTCAGATTCCAGCTTCGAGTAGAAATCTGGGGGTAAAAGTGTCAATGTCGTTCCTGAATCAATTATTATGTTTCCCTCGTCTGAAACTGCTCCACCACCTTCACGCATGCATGAAAACATAAACTCTAATTAGTCTTCATACAAAATATAGTCGAGGAATATAAACGTTATTTTGAGAGGGATTATTTGATGTAAAAAAAGAAAATAAACCAAAAACAGTTATTGAATAACTAATATGGAATAAACGGTAAACATTCTTGAAAGAAAATATAGTCGAGGAACACATATATAATAAACGTTTTTCTGAAGGAAAATAAATGATGAAAAAAGAAAATAAAAACAAAAAAAAAGTTTTTGAATCAACAACATGCATTAAACTCTAATTTTCCCGTCATATTTATAGATATATATATATACACACACACATATATGAACAATGTTTTTAAGGTCTGATGATAAATATGTGGTATTCAGAATACAGAAATTTTTAAGAAAAGTTAAACATCGATTATAAATGAATTAAAATATAAATTTTCGGTTTCAGTATTAATTATTAATTAATTGAAATATAAAACACACATACATGAAAGTTACGTTTGAGGATCATCAATCAATATAAAATTTTGCCTTAAAAGCACATATCACTGAAGTTTTAAAACTTTCTAAATATTCATAACAGGAAACAAAATGACAGATAAAAATAAGAAACAAATCACCTGATGTGAATTTCAATCTCTTTTTCCCAACGCTGATTGCTTCCAAAGTAAGGAAATAGAAAATAGAATTTTGTCTATCACCAACTATAGGAGTAGACACAGTGCCTCGTCCCGAAACGACAGCGTTTTTGCCAAAACTCAACTTGCTAGAGTTTTTCTCAGAAAAAAATGGGACCAAACAATAAGAAAATTTCCCATCAATGGCAGAACCAACCTGTGTGATAAACGAAACGGGCCCACCTCCAAGTCCAACAATCCCAGAAGTCATTTCATTAAAAGTACCATTGTTCCTATACCCACATCCAAACACGGTCTTAGGAAACGCCACATGGCCGCCACCCGTCGAGCCAAGTGTAAGCGTATCAACGGCCAAGTCACCATCAGAAAAAGATTTATCCCCATAACGAGCATGATACTTACATACTCTAAAAGCGCCACATGTGGTATCTCCTACGGCTGCGCATAATTGTGAAGAACATGGAACATTCCGGAAGGTTCTGGACTTTTTTGGGTTGAACAAAGGGGCTGTTTGGTTGTAACACTGTCTACATGGCTTACATTGAGACCAAATTAGGTCACTGCCAGTGTCAAGGATCCCAAAGATCTCAAACGGTGGGGTCCCAACGGAGTATGACATGACATATTCGCCTAGGATGGAGACGACTTCGGACTCAATAACGCCGTTTAGTGAATGATCTTGTGGGAAAAGGTGGTTGGCACGTGGCATGGAACGGTGAATGGCATCGTGAATGTGTTGAAACGGCGTCGTTTTGGGGGTGGAGAGTGGTGATTTTGGTGAGTCACGGTGAAAGAGTTCAACAGTGAAGCCGTGGCCGCCACCATTGGAGGAGGATGAAGCAAGAGATGTGGTGATGAAGAAAAAGGTGATGATGATGGAAAGGACATGTTTTGGTGATGCCATGTTTGTTTTGTGTAGGAGATTGATGTGTGAATTGAAGGACCGAATGTTGTTGGTTATATATATATAGAAGAACATGGAGGAAATTAAGGGTTCCAAGTTAATCACACATTAATTTGCAGATTTTTCGTATTTCCTTTTTCTTTTGGGTCAACTATTTTTATTTCCCTTTTCAGTATCTCTGGTGTTACGATTTCTTTTCTAAGGTTATATATATTACACTTTAATCATCATCAAATCAAAGTAATTTATTAAACATGATATATTTTTTAAAGTATTATAGAGTATGAGATATGTTTTGCTTTTTGCCTTTTATTATATATTGGAGATAGAAACACTCACATATATGGTGTATACTTTATTTTACAAACACACATATATGATATATCAAAAGAGTGAAAAAGGTAGACAATAAGTTGTAAGATCAAAATCTTGAAAATTAATAAATTTAGATTGTCCAAATAAATTGTATACATATTAAAACATAAATATACATATCCTCAAAGGATAAAAAGAATCTGAAGCTATCAAATATAATTAGTTTGATTCGTTTAATGGGCAAAATTACGGGATCATTCATTCATTGGTGCATGATTTTTTGCATTACGTTCTTATTAGTCTTCTGGATATAAACGTTTGCAATGGGTGCTCTTTTGCAATAAGGTCAGATTATCATATATAACTTAATACTAATTAATGGCTATAATTGTCCTCTTTCATCCTTAAATCAAATTCATAGTACTCTGTATAGTTTGAAATCTGATTCATGTCTTTGATAAAAAAAAAAATCTAATTCGTGTAGCTTAGAGCAATAATATGTATAACTGACCAAAAGAACAATTGCTTACTCAAAAAGTAACATTTTAATTTGGTGCGCGTATTAATAGTAGTCATTTTACTGGATGGTCTGAAAATTATGAGGTTCAAAATTAAGAATTTTTTTTTTAAACCAAAAAAATCAAGAAATAGTTTGTATGATTGTAGCCTGCAGATTGGATTTCATTATCTGTGCCCTTATTTGTTAAGGCAGATTCGTAAGTATTTTGCTTTAATTTTTTGTACCAAAATTAGTACTAATAAGAAGTTGACTTTTTTTTTTTTCAATTTTTTACAAACCTTCGTGACCTATTTAGCTTGATTTGATCACTTTATGAGTACGTTCGAAAATTTGGAAAGAAAGACTAAGAGGAAGTGAAAGCATATTTTTCTTGTCTTCTTGATATTAAAAAGGGCATTTTTGGTCACAAATAATCCAAAATAGATTCGTATCAACGATTTGATTTGTTGGGAAAAAATAATGCCAGTATAGATTTCCAACCACCACTTGATTGTCCCGATATTGTTGTCAAACTCGTGAGTATGTGGACTCTCCTATTTATTGTTTTTACGTTTTTACTTAATCAAAACACATGTCACGAGTCACCTAAATTTGTACCAGTCGCAAGTTTGGTTAAACTCATACACACCAAGTTTAACATTTTTACGTTTATATATTATGAAATAATCTTGTCAATTCGCTCAAAATCTCTTGTAAATTATCTTTAGTTGACCATATTCAATGAATTTATATATAAATCTCTAGAAATTTTTTATTGAGTTTGATAACGTATGAATGCTGATATATTTAATATCAACTATTCATATTTAAAATATATGTAAGTTAAATTATTGTTATTTTTTACATTTCTGATTTAATTATATTCTTCAAACACATATTTATTGATAAAAATAAACTTTTACTAATTTACGATTCGAATTTACGATAAGATTTTATATTCTTATCATAAGTTTAGTTAAATTTACGAATTTGACAATGTGCTGAAAGTTTAAACAAAATGGTATGTACCTATTAATAGAAATTCATGCACCAATTTTTTTATCAATTTCGGACTAAAGGCTGAAAGAATAGCAAACTAACGCAGTTGGTACCCAAACAGCCCGAATATCCTATTTTATACGTTAAAATTCATGCACCAATGAAATCATATTTTTTTTGCTAAAATACATTCGCATCTCTCGTTGATCTTATTCTTACAATCAAGGACGCGGCTTTCCTCCTCTGCGGAACCCTCCTCTGCCCACAAAACTCATTGCCAACCATACACATGTTCATGTGCCTCAGCATCCTAGCCATCGATTCACCACCATCTACCATTTCTGAATCAGACTTTACTTCCTGATATGACCAAACAGCCACCAAAATTCGCTGCCACCGCCGCTGTCACAGGGAGGAGCAAACACAAAGGCCAAATGGAAATACTGAACTAGATGAGGTGGAAATAATGAACCTGATGAGGAGATATGGAGTGGGCACACAAAACTATCGTGTGAGAACATTGTTGCCTGAGAGTTGCCGCCTCAACCGTTGCCGTCAACAGCTGCGACAGCAATGGAGTCGGTGAACGGAGGAGTAGGGGTGTCGAAGAGCACAGTGGGGACGTCATGGTGTGTGGTGAATCTGGACGTGAGGAAGAAGCTCCAGCGGCTTTAGATTATGCTTGTGGTGAGGGAGGGGTTGATTGCCGTTAGATTCATTCGGGGTACACGTGTTTCAATCCTAACACGTAGAGGAGGAGCAGAGGGGAGTTCCGCAAAGGAGGAAAGTCGTGTCCTACAATCAAACACTATAAAAGATTTTGATGTTACTATTCTTTTAACTTTTTCGTATCGTGGTAATATTGATTTCAAAATGGTGATTATTTTATATCAAAAATAAAAAATGATATGAAAAATACACCATCTAAACTTTACTTAAACAATGTACAAATATTTTGATACTGATTAAATTTTTGCTAAACAATTTATCATCTGTAATTTACTAATTTTTCAATTTTAAAACTTAGATATTTCCCCCTGCTTTTTTTCACGCCGAGAAAAAAAAAACCTCCAAAATTTTATTAATAATATTTTTTTTCAGCCTTGATTACGAAATAAACAGAACTCGGGAATTTTACATACGAAAAATTAGAAAATAAATAATAACATCAAATTTTTTCAAATTAATTTTAGACTGTCGAAATGAAGTGTATGTATATAAATATCCTTAAATATATGCAAATAATCTGAAGTTATGATAACTGGCATTCGTTTTAATTTATGGCGTTTTTATTGTTTTTAGGTCAATATTATTCGTTTCATGGTGTTTAATTGCGAGAATCAGGTCAACGAAAGGTGCAAGTGTATTTTTGGCAAAAATTATGGTATCATTGGTGCATGAATTTCTAGTAATTACCATTCTGTTTCAACTTGGGTTAAGGTGCATTTTGGCCAATGATTTATTACAAAAAGTGCGCCTGGCACAATTATTTTTAAAAGGTGCATATAAGCCAACCATATTTTAAGATGGTGCAATTTGGCCAATAATTTATTAAAAAAAGCAGCGCCCGGCACAACAGGATTCTGTACGGTGTTGGCCAAATTGCACTATCTTAAAATATGGTTGGCTTATATGCACCTTTAAAAAATAATTGTGCCAAGCGCACTTTTTGTAATAAATCATTGGCCAAAATGCACCTAACTGGGTCAGATAATGATCATAATTAACTAATAATTCTGCCCTAACTGGCCTATTTAATATCTGGTTAAATGCATGTTCCCCTAATCACTTAAACTGTTTAAAACAATTTTTTGTTTTATCTTGTAAAAAATCAATACCACAAAATAAAATATTTTGGTCAGCCTACAACTAAAAGTACTACTCCTCCAATCTATTTTTTTTTTTTTTTTTTTCCGGGGGGGGGGGGTTTCCTTGACATATACAATTGGGAAAATTTCAGTCAAGAACCACTGTAGACAATTAATGTAAAAGAATGACCAAAACTTTCTGAAATTTCACTGCAGGACCTAGGTCCTTAAATGAAAAAAAATTACTGTGTGAAAAGATCTAAAAGCCCTTGTGGAAAAGAGGAATTAATTTCAGATAGGGACCACTGTGCAAAAATCTTCCTTGGCTGACATTGAGCTGATAACGTACTTACATGAGCTGACACAACGTACTTCCTTGTGCATATGGCGATTTCCTTGTGCATATGGTCATTTCCTTGTGTGATGCCTGGACATAGCAGGTTATAAGGGACTTTATTACTGCTTGTTCATATCACGATTTCCTTGTGCATATTGACATTTTCTTGTGCATATGGTCATTTCCTTGTGCGTGGCGTGGACATAATGTTATAAGGTGACTTTATTACTGCTTGTTCATATGATGATTTCCTTGTGCATATTGACATTTCCTTGTGCATATTCATATTTTCTTGTGCGTGGCCTAGACATAATGTTATAAGGTGACTTTATAACATGAATAAGCACAAGGAAATATCAATATGGACAAAGAAATCGTTATATGAACAAGCAGTAATAAAAGTCACCTTATAACATTATGTCCACGCCACTCACAAGGAAATGACCATATACACAAGAAAATCGTAATATGAACAAGCAGTAATAAAGTCTCTTATAACCTGCTATATCCAGACCACGCACAAGGAAATGACCATATGCACAAGGAAATCGCCATATGCACAAGGAAGTACGTTGTCAGCCAAGGAAGTACGTTGTGTCAGCTCATGTAAGTATATTGTCAGCTCAATGTCAACCAAGGAAGACTTTTGCACAGTGGTCCCTATCTGAAATTAATTCTCTTTTCCACAAGGGCTTTTAGGTCTTTTCACACAGAAATTTTTTTTCATTTAAGGACCTAGGTCCTACAGTGAAATTTTCAGAAAATTTTGGTCATTCTTTTACATTAATTGTCTACAGTGGTCCTTTACTGAAATTTTCCCTTATATCAAATGGATGTAAAGTTAAAAGTTTATTATAATTTTTCAGTCCAAAAAAAAAAGATTATTAAAATTTTAGATAGAATTAATAGGATTTAATATGATTTTTTTTACCTGAAGGTTTGATATGATTTTCCATTTATATATATTTGGTTAAAAATATAGGAGATGGTTAGGGATTTTATTTTAGTCTTAAATTACACTTTTCCTATCGAATTTAAAATATTTTGAACTTATTTCTATTGATGTTCGTTAAAAATAAATCAAGAAATGATGAAAGATAATGTTTCATGGAAAAAGGGAGTTATCCCTTTTTTTATGATGCTTTGATGAAAGTAGTGTATTTCAAAATAAACAAAAAGAGTTCTCTTACCAGAAAACAATTATAAAAAGTTTGAAGAGGTATTATTATATTGTGTACTTATTATTATGTGGCAGATTCGTAAGTATATTTTGTTTTTATTGTGTTTAGATTAGTAGGTAGTTGACTTTTTTTAATCAAAATATGATGACAATTGGAAAATTTGGAAATAAAAAAGAAAGAAAATATTGCAAATCCTTATAATTTGTTTCAATATTGAATCAAGTCCATGGAGTTTGATGATGTGGCTCCTACATGGATCATATGTGGCTTGATGGCATGGTAGAAATGTAGAATATTAAAATTATTTTGTTTTTAAAAATTGCAAGGTGGATGGATGATTATTTTCCAAAAACTGCATAAATAGAGCAGTTAATCCCTTTGGCGGCTCTTTTAAACCCATTTAAATGAAAGGACAATTCTATTTTATGAAAAAAAAAATGAAGAGACGGATTAATGTTTCAGGAGTGCTATAAATGAAATTGAATTTAGAAGGGCTAAAAGAGCTCAAAAAAAAAAAAAATAAAGAGCCAGCTCATTATTTAGGACAAGGGCAAGTACGTTTAAACTCTATAGTTTTTATTAAAATAATAATAAACTATCACTTTTTTTCAAACAATAACAACTTACCCTCTCATCTTATTTAAAGGATACTTTTAACATATTTCACACAAATCAAAGAAAACTTTAAACCTCATTAATAATTTAATTCTACCTTGAAATTCAACAACTTTTCAACTTTACCCCAATTTAATATCCATCACATTACATGAGAACAACATCAATATATAATAAATGAAGGATAAACACATAAATTCACATACAATATGACTTATATACAGAACCAAACAAAACATTCTCTCTGCCGTATAAATAATACAAGAGGAGTATCACTTATGGAAAAAAAATTACCTATTATAATTAGACTCGGACACTTTGACTTGTGTTACTACAGAGCTACTATCACTTTTCCTTTGCATACAAGAATTATTAAATATTGTTTTAGTTTTTGAGGCTTTTTATATCCATAAGTGTTTTGTAGTTTGATTTGTATTATTTTGAGAGTATAAGGTATAAACAATATTCTTACACTTGTTTTAGTAATACAATGATTTAAATAAGAAATTTAAGGAGATTTATTGTTTTATTTTTTGACATTTCAAAATAGAAGAGAGACTTCAAAAATTAATAAAATGGCATAAAAGCCTGTGGGCCGACCCTAAACTTATATATCTTAAGGCCATAAAACAAACATTACTTCAAGAAAGTGAAGTGACCAGATACATTCATCCCCATATGCAGGCTCTTGTGGGCCGATTCTAAACTTATTCTCTGACTGATTCTTATTATAAGGTATTTCTCTGGTTTTATTTATAGGGCAGAGAGAGAAAGTTTTATTTGGTCATATATATAAGTCACCTAATTAAATATTGAGTATGAATGTACAAGTTTACCTTTCATTTATTATGTGTTGACTTTATTTTCATGTGGTATAGTGGATATTTAATATGGGTAAAGTTGTAAATTTGTTGGATTTCAGTGGAAAGTTAATGAGTTTTAAGGCTTTCCTTGGTCTGTGTGAAATATGCTGGAAGTGGCTTATAAATAGGACCAGATGAGTATCAATTAACAAATCTCATATACCAATAAAGTTGGTTAAAACCATTAAAATTGTCTTAAAATTCAAGTGATTTACAATATTACCCATACTAATTATACTAAACCCAAATATCATATTAATTACTACTCTCCCCCACTACCCTTACTAAATATGGGTATGGATGAAAAAACATATTTAATGCTTCTTGGAAACTAAGAAGCATTTTATAAAAAAGACCAAATGAATTTGTTAGTTGGTACTACCTTATAATAAGGATCAGAGAGTATATCTCAAGGCCCAACCATAGATAAAACAAACATTATTTCAAGAAAGTGACCAGATACATTCATCCCCATATGCAAGCTCTTTGCAAAATTAAACGAAACATTTGTGTCTCTTTATTTTCATCCTTCACTCTCTCCCTCAACACAATAAAATATACCAATAACAGTTTTGAAAATTTTTTGTTTATATCTAACTATTTTTCTTAGTACTTGTTCAAAACTATTTATCATAAACATATTCTCATGCAAGTCAAAACATAACGTTTCTCATACACTTACCTCTTAAGCCATAAATTATTATCAAAAGGTTGTTTTTAAACATTTCAATCATCATTATACAACCTTTAATCACATGAGATAACAGTAGACAATATGATCTCATAATTAAAAAAAAATGGATATGGAGTGTAAGACAATTTATTATATTGTAATATAAGGCCCTTTATCTAAAATATTATTTCCTTCAATCTTTTTTTAACTTACTTGAGGGTAATTCTAAAAGGTTTTTGGAGGAATGTCATTTAATTTCCACAAGTTGAATTAGTGACAGAGAGTTGCAAACAGGAATCTCATCTCACTTGTAAATTAAAGGCCTTATATAAAGACTCCTAAATTTTCAGATTAAAAAAAAACTCCTAAATTTACAATATTTTCAATTTATCCTTTAGTACCTAATTGTTAATTCCCTCAAATATTTTTACTATAAAACTCTTATAAGTTTTGTTATTTTTTGTTACATTTCAAAGAGAATTAAAATAAGGTAAAATTAGAAAACAATTGCAAATAACATCTGATTGGATTTATATTTATGATTAAGAATGTTTTTTACAAAGTGACTTACTATAGAAAGGATTAAAGTGATATTCTCTCATATTTTCTAACTAATAACTAAACAATCATCTAACTAACCAAATATAATTTACTTTAATAAATGAATTTTATTGAACGACGTAATTTTATAATCTTCAGAAAAATAGATATTTTAACTAAATTTTTAAATTTATATAAATATTTTTTTGTCGAACACATATATCCTCTTACTAAAGACTATCATGTTCGAAGTAAGGTTGTCAAATTCATGAGTTTAAATAAATTCATGAAAAGAATGTAAAATCGGATCATAAACTCGTAAAAGTTTACCTTTATTAAGAAATACGTGCTTCCAGTATGTAATTAGATAAGAAATACAGAAAAATAACAATAATTTGACTTGAATATATTTTAAATATAAATAGTTGATATTAAATATATCAACATTCATACTATATCTAACTCAATACAGAAATTTCTATGAAACTTATATATAAATTCATTGAAAATGATCAAATAAAAGTAATTAACATGATATTTATAGCAAATTAACACGATTTTTCGTAAGATAAAAATATAAAAACGGTAAATTTGGTGTGCAAACTCGTGAATTTTTACTGAGTTTATAGCCAATACAAATTTAAATGACTCATGACACGTTTTGGTTAGTTAGAGCCATAAAAATGATAAAATCAGAGTTGACATCAATAATTCGAAGCATTCTCATACATTTTCAAACAAGAATAAGTCATATAAATTTGTTAATATGTACTTGTAATAGAGTTATTGTCTCATATAAAATAGTAATTGAAGGAGTACTTTTCTACCCCCGTGTATAGAAATGTCAGAGCAAGTTGTTGCCGACACCAAATCCGGTTGTGAACAGTAATATTTTTTAATTAAAAATTTTGACAAAAAACAACAGCAATATTTTAACAAGATTAGTTTTTTTTTTTTTTTTTTTACCAGTACAACAAGATTAGTTAACACCGTATGAGATGAGCAGCTGAAACATGTCTAATCTCTACACAATAATATGACCAAGTTACCTTTTTTAATTGGATGAGCCGTTTGGTTCATTAATGAAATCGAGAAATATATGTAATTGGAAATAAAGCAGAATAAGGCCGATAAAAGTTGGTTTACTTGGTAAAAGGGTTTGCAAATTTAATTAGAAGTCTCATGAAAAAAATATAATTAAGATGAGATCCCATAAGTTGTAATCATCAAGCGAAAAGTTGTTAAACTCAGGTCAGAAGTTGTTATTTATAGTTCCATAGGACCTCATCTTAATTATGTTTCTTTCATATGATCTCTAATTAATTTTCTCAAAGGATTTGACTTACAACTATAAGGTTGTGGTTTCGAATCCTGCCGATGTAAGGACTTTGTTGGTGGGCAATCTATAAGTGTTCTTTGAGCATGGAGGCCTTCATCGACCCTGGTGGGTCCCTGAGACCCAACTCACCTAGACGTTTGTGAATAAAAAAAATAGGAAAATTAAATAGATGTCCCAAGGGAAAAACATAATTAAGATGAAGTCCCATAGAGATGTAATCACCCGTCACAAGTCATTATCGTCAAATCAAAAGTTATTATTTACAACTCCGAGAGACCCCATCTTAATTATATTTATTCCTTATCACCTCTAATTAATTTTCCCAAAAACAGTAAGGTAGAATAAGAAAAATCTCGAAAAAGTGATATGGATAAGTTACATGTAGTATCCATCTAACATTCTCAAATAGTATTCAATACCATATACCCTATACTAATTTTATACATTGAGCGTTTTATAATATTAGTCTAATCCTATTTATAATTTTAAAATATTTCATTGGAATTAATAAAAACATTAAACCTTATTAACTCTTCCCTAAAATGCAACAATTTTCGATTTCACTTCTATTTAATATGCATTATACCTCGTAAGAATAAATTTTACTTGATAATAAATAAAGGGTGAACTTATATATTTGTGTGGAAAATTAGCGAATAGGCTTATAAATAAGATAAAATATTTATTTCTCGTTACCTTATATATGTAGAACCGAAGAAATATTTTTTTAATTGCACTAAATATATTGAAATAATTTTATTTTGTTGTAATTTTTAGACTTAAAAAAAGTATTTTGCTCTGTAACGTCTAGTAGTACCCTAAACCTAATAAAACAAGTGTTGTTGAAAATTATTTTAAGGTGTCAAACACTTAAAAATTCTCGTAACACAAAAACCTACTCAGTTTAAAATTTATTGAGATAATACTTTAGGATGCTTAGATTCTATTAAATCCTAAAATTATTTATTTCAAAATTTACTGATTACAATAATAATTAGGTTACGATCATCTAAAATGAATAAATAAATGATGAGGAAAAAAATCAAAAGACTTGTTCTCCCACACGCGCTTTTGTATAAAAATCTCTCTCATCCGGCCATGCTTTGTCTTCGCCGACTCCTTCACCTATACTTGTCCTCACGCCATTCCATAAGCAGAACCGCAATCTATATTTTAAATATTTCTGTCCCAACCTCACTTAGATAACTAATTTAAAGGCATTAAAAATTAATTTAAATTAATTATATGTAAGAAATGTACGTTGATGTTATGAAATATATACATAATATCATTTACATTAGAAGTTTCTCCTCTTGATACTTAATATAAGACATATTTGATGTTGCTCTCTGTCCTAAATATAAGGTGAATAGGCTAAAAAACCCACTTTAATTTTTTAAAAGTGCGTCTGACATCATATTAAAGTTTTAATGCATGTGAAAATTTGAAAATGTGGCATAAATACTCACATTAATTTTATGTGTCACTCACTTTAAAAAAATACCCTCAATCAATAAAAATTGTCTCTCTATTTTTCTCTCCCTCACCATTGGCACTCTCATAATCTCACCACCCATAATTCTTCTATCTCTTATTCAATGACAAATTTTTCTTGTACTTTGCTATAAAATTGAAAATCAACTAATTTCTCCATGCCATTTGCACTTGATCGTTATGAGCTTATGTCCTTTTGCCGCCGTAGCTGCCAAGTTTGGACCATCATGAACACCAACGCGCCTACCATTCACTACAATTATCGACAAAGCATGACTATAATGAATAATGTCACGCTTATTACCCATCAAAAGTTTATATGTTACCAGACGTCCTTCTGAAAAATTAATGTGGATATTTTTGCAACAAAATTTTAATATACATGGTGCTGGATGTACTTTTAACAAATTAATGTAGGTATTTTTCCCCTTCACTCCTAAATATAATACCTATTTCAAATTTTGTTAATGTTATTTTCAAATTATCTTATTATTTATACCCCTCTACAATAAATGAGTAATAAAGAGAGGCGGAAATTAAAAAGATGATTAAGGGGCCTTTTAGAGGGAAAAAAAAAACATTATATAAACTAACTTAACTATTATCATCAGTTTAATAAAATTAGGTAAATATATATATATTTAGATTCCAAGGGAGAACTCATGGTGAAGACTTTCTTGATAACAATAATTAACAGGAATAGTTAGGATTACAAATTATAAATTTAAGAGACAAAGTGTGAATCTGAGTTTTATATATAAAAACCAGAACAATCATTTCACTAATTCCTACATTTGGGACAAGGGTGTTAAACGATATCTAAAGAATTATTATAAAATAATAAGGCAGCTGTTCACATATATATGAAACCCATTCAAACTTTGAAACATTAAACTAAAAATAAATTTTGGTAGCCATGGTCAAGTGCTCCAACTATATAAAGGTTTAGGTAATCAATGTTGAATCAAGCAAATTAAACACACAAAGAGTAGAGAGGAGAGGAGAAAATAATGGGAACCTCAATGGGAGCAAAGCAATGGCCTCAACTCACACTAGCAATAACACTTTGTCTAGTTGCTATCAATAGTGTTGGTGCTGATGATTATAGCCCTTATTCTTACCAATCTCCCCCTCCACCCTCACCTTATTACATCTACAAGTCCCCTCCTCCTCCGTCCCCATCACCTCCACCTCCATACTATTACAAGTCCCCGCCTCCTCCATCCCCATCCCCACCTCCTCCATACTATTACAAGTCCCCTCCTCCTCCATCTCCATCACCACCACCTCCATACTACTACAAGTCCCCTCCTCCTCCCTCACCTTCACCGCCTCCTCCATACTACTATAAGTCTCCACCTCCTCCATCACCATCACCTCCTCCTCCATACTACTACAAGTCTCCCCCTCCCCCGTCCCCTTCGCCACCACCTCCATACTACTACAAGTCCCCTCCTCCACCATCTCCATCACCACCGTCTCCATATTATTACAAGTCTCCACCTCCAACATCTCCCTCTCCCTCTCCCTCTCCAACATACATTTACAAGTCCCCGCCTCCTCCTCCATCTTATTATTATAAATCACCTCCTCCTCCCTACTACTAGTCACCATCTCATAAAGTCTATATATGTGTGAAGCTTGCTCTTAATCTAATTTCAATTGTTTCAATTATGGTTTTGTACCCAATGTTTATGTTTGTATTATTCAATACTTCTATTGGTGTTTACAATAAAGTGAGTATCTTATAGTGTATCCCTTGTTGCGATTATGTATGCAATACCTTTTTATATCGATTGGATTTAATACAGAAGAGTTTGGTCGATTTCTTGATTTATTTCTATGTCAAATTATATAATGTGATGGAGTTAATTAAGGATTTATTTCCTTTGATCCTATATTGTCCCCTCTCATTACGATTCAGCGCTATATAAAAATTAATTCTGAAAAGTATCGTAAAAAATAAAAAAATTTCCCCAAAAAAAAATAATAATAGTCAAACCCAAAATGTCCCTAGAGATTGATCACTTTGTTTTTATATCATTAAATAACCGAAAAATTCTTACCTCTAATCCATTTATGATGTATAATATAGTTCAGTTACAAGTTTTAAACATGCAAATATAAATACAGCTAAATAATAATCGATCTGCCTACCTTAGGGCACTAAATTGATCAATAGTATTTGGTGACTTGTCAAAGTAGCTCAAAAAAAAAAAACGACCGATCTTTGTTACCACTAGCTATTTTGCCTGCTGGACTCTGTATTCAAAACTTTTTCCACACTACAGTATTAAACGGCTTTTTATACTCATACAATTTTATTAGGAAAATACCATAAAAAGACTATCAAAATATATCAAAGACACTTATATACACTAAATTTCTGAAAATGACAGATAGATGACACGTACTGATATGTCATCCTTTGTGAAGTTTGAAAGATCGAAAAGAGCAAAATGCCCTTCAATAAATAAAGAATTGGTCAGTGTATGTACGGAGTTGGTAAGCATAAATAAAAAATTGGTAAACCCATAAAGAGAGTTGCTAAATGCAGATACGGCATTGGTAAATTTAAGTAACAAGAGAGTTGGTAAATGCTTGTGTGGAGTTCGTAAATACAAATAAAGAATTGGTAAACTTACATATATAAGGAATTGGTAAACCCAAATATGAAGTTGGTAAAGTCATGTAAATAAAGAGTATAGGAAGTGCTTAGTAAAGTTGGTAAACCCTCACAGCAATTTGGTAAATTTTTTAAACTCGTCAGAGAGTATATTAATCATTTCCTTTAAATTTATGAAAAGACAAATCAATCCAGATCACCTATCTACTATCTCATAAATTTAATATATACCTAAATGTCTTTTAAATATTTTGAGTGTTTTTCTGGTATTTTTATTATTTTATATTGTTGTAAGAAGTTTGAAAGCGTACATGATGACTTTTTAACCCTTGTAAATAGTGTCAAGTTTTTTACCAATTATTGTTAAATAAATACGAAAAGTCTTGTGCAACCAACGTAGAAAGTGCTTTCTCCACCAATTCTAGTTTAAAAATTAATAATCAAAATGTCAAACATTTTAACAATTTTTTGCATGGTTACTTGTTAAGTCAGATCACATTTGAGTATTGGCCGACCTAATTAAAAATAACTCCTTTAAAGACACTGCAACAATCATACAAATTTTCAACAAATAATATAACTCAACTCAAAAATATTATACCATTTCTAATGAATTTTCAAATTCAGATACATTCAAATATGTTCAGCAATACAAAAGGAAAACAACATAAGGCCGATACGGTAGAAATAAGAAAATATAAAATAAGAGCAACATAAGAGGAAATCCAGTCACAATAATAGTGCAGCAAGCTAGGGAGGAGAGAGACATAGTTCATCTCACCATCCTTCATCATAACTGACCTTGACTAGGCTTTCTTTTGAACCCTATTGTAGGCCCAATCCCTTTGGGTCCATTGTAGCCTTCTCATCTACCAGGTGCAGATACTCAAGTGACCATGTTATGCATTCACATGAAATTGAACTCCATCAAAACCTTACATTTAAGTAGTCAAATCAATTTATTAAAAAAAAAATCGTCCTTTCAGTTTATATGGGTGTGTTTGGGATCACGGTAGAATTAAAAAAAAAAAAAAAGCTACTTATCTATCGTGAAAAGCTGCTTCTGGCTTATTTTTATTTTTATTTTTATTTAGGACAACGTTTTCTCAATGTAACTTCAAACTTCAATATGACTAATTTTTATAAGCAGCTTTTTGTTGCCTTCCAGAATGTAGTGCGACAAGGTGAGTGGGACCGATACATTTTTCCCATAGTTCCTGTGCCTTTTACTTTGTGGGGCAGGGTGAGCACCTTTCTTCCTCCTCCTCTTGAGAATTTTTTCTAACTGAATTTAATACCTTTCATAGTTTTGTTTCCTGATTTTACATGAAGGATTCATTTAATCCTAGGGAGTGCTGTGTCTCATCTGCCGGTAGTCGTGGAACAGCTATTAAGGATAGTATTTTCGGACACGACTCGAAGCAGTTCTCTTATTTGTAGGTGTTGCTGCCAACAAATTTGGACATAGTATTGGAGACAAGCCGAAAGATTCTTTGAGGCAAACAATAATTTAGGAGCTAACGCAAACACATATATCTCTTTACTTTGGCTTTCTTTATTGTTTCTAATACTCTTAGCATGAAATTTCATATTTCTTACCTCTTTCATACTTATGTATACCCTGTTGACAGTATTTTCACGATGTTTACAACACTTGCAGGCAATTAGGGCTGAGGGGATTGATGAAGGGTATCTTACTTGGGAGTCATTGCTCACCACTAACCAATAAGATCCAATCAAAGGGAAAAGTATATAATAATTTCGATGACTAATACAAGATTACTAACCATCCACGGAGGCTCAACTTTAATTCTACGACATTTTTTTTAAAATGTTAATTTAATCATGTTCATACTTTTAACTTTGTTCCCATAAATGGAATTGCAGTTGGCTTAACAACTAAAGGTATAATATTTAATTTTTAGTTTATTTTATTTTATTTTAATTTTTATCTTTAAAATTTTGATTGAAACCTAATTTTCATATATTTGCCATTCCATGCATCATAGAGGGGAGAAAAATCTAGTTTAAATGAAAAGACCAGGGACTTATGTTTTTAGGAGTGATATAAATGAAATTGAATTTAACTGGGCTAAAAGAGCTAAAAAAATAAAGAGCCAGCCCATTATTTGGGACCAAGGGCAAATACGATTAGACCCTATGGTTTTTATTAAAATAATAGTGAAAATATCACTTTTTTGTCAAACAATAACAACCTATCACTTATGGCAAAAAAAGTTAACCTATCACTAATTTAGATTCGGATAGTATGACATTGTGTTACCACAGAACAACTATCACTTTTCCTTTGCATACAAGAATTATTAAGTATCATACGGTCTTAATTTTAAGATCATTTTAATTTTTTTGAAGAAATTAAGGATTCAAAATTAATCACTTTAAAATGTCTATACTTCCCTTTTCTCTTCAAAACTAATTTACCTTACTTATAAACTATCATATAATATAATTTCATTTAAGATATGTTAAAATTAAGTGGTTTATTTGGCTTCCTTAGTATCCAAAAAAAAAGTCAAAGTGATCTTATATTTAAGACTCGAGGGAGTATTAGTGTTTGATGCTTTTTATATCCATAAGTATTTTATGGTTTGATTTGTATTATTTTGAGAGTTTAAACAATAATCTTACACTTAATTTTATTAATATCATGATTTAATAAGAAATTTAAGGAGATTTATTGTTTTATTTTTTGACATTTCAAAATAGAAGAGAGAACTTCAAAAATTAATAAAATGGCATAAAAGCCTGTGGGCCGACCCTAAAGTTATATATCTAAAGGCGAACCATGAAATATGATGGTTTTGTAACATATGGGCTCTAAAAGACCGGCCTTTTTAGGCTATGTCCCTTTTGAAGATTAGTCATTTCAATACTAATCACTAATCAGTACTAAAATAAATGATGGTAAAAAAAATATACTTAAATAAATGGCCTTGTATCATCTTAAACATATCTAAACCAAACATTATCTCAAGAAAGTGACCAGATACATTCATCCCCATATGCAAGCTCTTTGCAAAATTTAATAAAACATTTGTGTCTCTTTATTTTCATCCTTCACTCTGCCCCTCGACACAATAATTATACCAATAGCTAGTTTTGAAAAGATGTAAAATTCTGTTTTATCTGATTAAATTTTTTATTACTGTTATAAATATTTTAATATTAAGTGTGAATGTCCATAACCTCCCAAATTGTTTTCCTTGAGGTTTTTCACGTAATTCTATGTAACCTACCACTTGAATAGCTTCTTAAGAGTTTTCTAAGACTAATTCACATAACCTCTAAAAGTTACATGTTGTACAATTATGTAAATTTAATCTTTGTGGTAACTCTTAAGGTAGAATTTAAAAATTTGTGGCCTATAAATAGTAGGCATATATCAAGTGATTGTAAGGTTGAAGTAAATATGAATTTCTTCTTCTTTCTCCCTAATTTCTCTATTATCCTCTTTCTTCTCCTTCATCTCAATATTCTATATTTTACTTCTATAACATGTTATCAGTGCACGAGTTTGCTCTAAAAGTCTAAGCTATGAGTTTTGGGTAAATGAATATGTGTATGATAGTTTTCTCTATTAACTTCCCTTTGTTCAGTTATCCCTCGTACTCACACGTCATTTGTAATTTTATTTTTATATATGTTTACTATTTATTATGTTGTCATTATTATATTATTCTTTTACTGCATTTAAATTTTGTTACTTAATTTTATGCTATTCTTTTATCTTATTATAATTTTGATTAGTATAGTTTTTTATTATGTAATTTAATTTATTTTAGGTTATTTTCTTAATTTTGTTAATTCATTTTTATGTTACTATCTCATATTGTGCTATTAAAATAGTTTTTTTCTCTACCTTATTTTACCTCTGTATTTTTGTCGTCTATTGTTCCATCATTATTTTTGTTATTTCTATTTATATATATATATATATTTCTTGTTACGATATTTTATTTTGTTAGCCATTTTACCTTTTTTTATTAAGCGCAAGTGTTTTATATTGTTACCTTAACATTAGATATATCTGTGGTCTAATCTGTTATTCTGTTATGTTAACCATTTCCATTCATGTTCATTATTTTGCATTAAAATTAGATATCTTTTATATTGCTTTCATGGTGTTAAGAACTCTGTGTGTGTATTAATATTATAAGTTCGGGTTAATATAACTTTTGGTCCCTGAATTTTTGGTCAATTTTGGTTTTGGTCCCTGAACTTTAAAATTTTTGGTTTTGGTCCCTGAACTTTTGGTCAATTTTGGTTTTGGTCCCTGAACTTTCAGTAATTTTGGTTTTGGTCCCTCAACTTTAATTTTTTTTTTTTTGAAGTTTTTTTTAAACTGAGGGACCAAAACCAAAATTATTGAAAGTTTAAATAGCATGGAAAAATTGAGGAAAAAAAGTCCTTAGATATCATATGATTATTTTGTATTATAATTCATTTGTCTTTACATTTCTCTTACATTATTTATTTTTCATTCCATTTTAACCTTTGAATATCACATACCATTGCAATGCGATCTTTAGGAATTTTGATTATGCAACTCTTCATATTTTTATATGTGGGGAAGTTTGTCAACATTTCATACTTTGAATATGCATAAAATGAAGCAAATTGAAGTATATTATTATTGGTAATGAAATTATATATAAATGCAATATTATATTTAATTCTTGAAAAATTCATACTTTATGTTAGTTCCTGAAGAAATAATACAGATATATATATATATATATATATATATTTGTTTTTTGCTATGTGGGTGTCAAAGAAAGATTGATCATGAAAATTATGACATATAAATCAATATTAGAACTTTGTTCAAAAATAATTAATATTAGAACTTTAGCTCATTAAAAGGTATGAAAAAGACTGTATAATTGTATGTAAGTTAGGAAGTATTTAAGCTTCCAAATGAAATGTAGGCTATTGCATACTATAATTGTCTTTGAAACATGAATAGAGGAAATTTACTGGTATGACTCATACTTGAGGGGGAGATTGTCGGAATACAAGTGTGAGTTAATGTTGAATGCTAAATGAAATTCAACTCACATTCTTTAACACAAAGCCTAATGTATCTTCTAAAAATGGATGTAATGTTATGATCTTAAATATGAAAATTTAAAGGTTTAATGTTTGTTAAGAGACATGTTACGGTAAACCAAAAGTTTACTGATTCAAAAAAAAAAGAAGGAAAAATCACATTGAGATCCCATATAAGGCATTTAATCACAACAAAGCCCCAAACAATTATCAAATTACATTGAAGTTTCAAGAGACCTGGGTGTAGTAAAATGGCTTGTCAATATCAGCTCATTGAGTTGTCACTGCACCTAAATGAGCTGGTATTTACCTCTCTAAACTTTAAGATGTGTTCAAAATTCAAATAAATAATAACTAAAGTTATGAGAGTTATCCGCATAAATGTAAGAATCTATTAAGCTAATAGTAAAGTTTAAAGAGTTAGGGCCCTGCCCTTGGATCGTGGGTGAGTCAAACCCCTTTCCTAAAATTTTTGTATAAAAAAAAAGTGTAGAGAGAGAGAGAGAGAGAGAGAGTATAGTTTTACCTTTTTTTAAAAATCATGTGTGTGTGTGTGTTATCGTTTGATTCTTGTTTGTTACACTAATAATAGTATCTCTTGTTTTTTTATCAAGCAAATTAGATTGTTTAGGATCTTTGTCTAATATATTTAGTTTTCTTTTTACAAGCCAGACCAGGGTTTGGAATCAGTACAAGGTAATTCTACCAAACACATTGTGGCTACCTTCAAGAGTTACAATCATAAATGTCATTTTGAATGAATCTAAGACAGAACAATACCAAAATGTAATTTGTTTGGATTATAAACAATTCTTTAAATCCTTTTGTATTCAGATTAGTTCGTGCTTTGAAGTTACTTAGAACTTGGTGCTTTTTGAGCATTTTTTTCATCTTGTAAAACTGGTTTACAGAACCGATGGTGAAATAAAGCATTCCCTCGGTCTAAATTACAGAACAAAGAAACTTTGTAGTTTGTACACACTTTCTAAATCTGTACTCCTCTTTAATGTGGGGGAACATAATTTAACAGAAATTTTTATGTCACACTCGAGACTCAGTTTCAAAGAATTTATGTTGGGCGCGGTTTAATAGAGAAGAAATGAGCTTAACAAATAAACCAGATCCTGAAATGTTACAGAAACCATGGAAGTTGCAGAAGGTACTCATGACTTCAAACATGTATAAAAATGTTTGCTTAGCATTAACCAAGCCACATGGCAAAAGTTGATACATGACCTCGTTAGTAAAGTTGCAGAGAATTCCCATAAAAAAGATAGAGAAATACTGAGTAATATATATAAATTTATATAAAAAGGGATGACAACTAATAAACTACTATTCTAACATACACGGATACCCACATATCGATAGTAAATTTTTGTTGAAAGACTTACGGTTTTTATGACAACTTTTGCCACCCTGTGCACCTGAATAATGCAAAGCAATATTTTTCCCTTCGCTAGTTATGTTCCCACATCCACTGGTACATTAATTACAAAAGAAAATAATAAGATCTTATTAATACTATCAAACTTCAGTAATTTTGAGATTAGCAGTAAATTTGATGATTGTCACTTGAAATGCTGAGGCTAAAGATGCAGAATTTCAGAAGGATATGATCTTAAGATAATGGACTTGTTTCATTCATATGCAACATACGTAAATGATATAATTTTGCCCATTTGTACGTAAATCAGAGAGTAAGATGGGAAGGAAAAATAACATGATCAAACCAGAGTGGCCATGGTGATGAATGATGATAGTGGGTAAAATAGAAGTCACCAAGAGCAGCTTACAATAGAGTAACATCTTTGGATGTGTTTTTTCTGTACACATCTGATTCCATAAGTTCTTCTGACACGAGGAGAAAAATAAATCCAACCAAGAATAATAAACTTTAACGATTTCTCATCAGACTAATACATCAAAATAATGTAGAAAGCACGATATTATGCTAGTCTCAAAATTTTCCCATATAATTAATTTGCCATACTTCTAGTTCTTTTGAGATAACCTCTAGTCTAAATATAGTGTATATACCAGAAATGATTATGTTTACAATGTAAATATGCCAGCTTAACAACACTAACTTTTAATCTTGGCTATTCATCTACTGCACGTTAAAAGGCCAAGTCATATAAGCTTGATTTAAATTAGACCCCATACGACAGTGTATTACCATTGACAACAGAGATACTCTTAATAATACGCAAAAAGAGCATAGTTTCTGAAATATTACATAGGAAAGGATCAAACCAATCTTAATTTCCAATTTAGCACAGTGAAACTTCGAGAAACTAGCAGGAAACAGAACTTTCATGCTTCAACTCTAAAATTTGACTTCAACAAAAATCAGCACACATAGAAGCAGAGACTTCGGATGTTGAGAAGAAAATGAATACAATAAAAAGAATTAATTTTTTTCTAAAGAAAATATAAATAAAACTGCCCAAACCCACGATCCAAGCAATGAGAGAAATAGTGTATATGGAAATTAGAGCACAAACCTTAACGTGCCAATGAAATGGAATGAACAGGAAACATGCATCTTAATCTAGTGTATAATACGCATTGAAACATGAGCAATTTTATGCCAATCCTCCCCTGTTTCATCCTTACAACTCTTCCCTAGCACAGGACATTCCATAATGTACAAAGTTTTTAAATTTGTAAGGTTTTGAATGCTCATAGGAAGTGACGTCAGCATGGGGCATCCATATATAGCCAATGTCTCAAGAGACCTAAGGTTCCCCAACCAATGAGGCAAGGATGCTAGATTTGGGAGTTCATGTAACCTTAAGGATTGAAGGGTTGTAATATGTTGTAAAGCATCATGGATATCTTCCACCTCCGGGCAACTTACAATAGTCAAATGTTGAAGTGCAATGAGGTGTCGAAAACCTGTAGACAATTTGAATTTAGGTTGCCAAAAAATGTTGAATTTTTTGAGATAACACAGCCCTTGCAGCACTTCCTCTGGTATTGTGTCAAGGCTGTCACATTGCATAATATGGAGTTCTTTGAGGTTCAAGTTGGCGAGTCCAGTTGGGAGTGCTTCAACTTTGGGAAGCATGCTAATATGGAGTTCTTTGAGGTTCTTGAGGCCTTCTAACATAACATTTGGAAATGAAGTCAACTCTTCATCATGACAAAAAGAAAGGATTTCAAGATTGGGCAGATTCTGAATTGAATCAAGTAACACCTTGCTCAATTCCATTATGACTTCCAGTTTAATGACAGATGGAAGAAAAGGAAAATTTAGCTGTGGACACTGAGTGATTTTTAATGTCGAGAGACGGGGGAACATGTTGTCTCCATCCTCTCTTGACAACTTCATTAGGCTTGGTAGCCTTTGTAACATAAGAAATTCTAGAGCTTGGAAACCTCTCTCAACCCCACCAACATAACATTCGTAATCTATGTATTTCACCTGATTCATGTTTGATAAGCTCAAACGCTTCAAAGACGGAAGTTTTGCCACAAATGAAATGTGGAAAGCATTTTTACAATCTTTGAGTTCTAAGCAACTTAAATATTTTAGCATAGGATTCACCATCCATTGTGGAAGTTGGGTCCCAAGATATCCTACTATACGCAAAGTTTTAATTTGTGTATGAGGTTGAAGAACTTCTAGAATTTTCTCCTCACTTTCTTGTGACTGGGTTTGTTCGCTCCTTTCCCATGACAACTCCAACTCGTTTTAGACGCTTCTTGATTAAATTGGCTTTCATTGCATCCATCACACTTGTCACTCTCTCCAAGTGCTTGATGTGGAGTGTTCCTTCTATTTTCAAATTCCCTATTTCTTCCAATAAGAACCCTTTTCTAATACCTATAATATATGTATGTAAGGTCTTCAGGCAAGTTAGTTGACTCATCTCAGGGGCCGATTTGGATAATGATCTACAACCATCCAAATGTATATGATGGAGAGACTTTAGACACTTCAATTGATTTGGCAACTTTTGGAGATACTCACAGTGGTTCAAATTCAAAATCTGCAAATTCCACAATCTACAAATCGAATCAGGAAGCGTTGTAAAGTGACCATGAGAAAGGTTTAAGTACCTCAAATGTTTTAATTGGTCAATGGAAGATGGAACTTCTTTTAACCACTTAAGGTTAAGCGCTCATAATGAATAACACTTCAAAAATATATCACATGAAGTAATAGCCCCACCATCACCAAGAATTATTAAGGTCTTTAACGATTTAGCTTTGGAAAAATGAGATGACCATAGTTCATCGAAATCTCCACCTCTATAAATTGAAAGATGACGAATTCCAGATGGATTGTTCTTGAATGTCTTGCTACAACATTCTTCCTCCATTACAAATTGTGCCAAATCATGAACAAGATCATGCATCCTAAACCTTGTGTCATTGTCAAATTCACCCCACAATCTACCATCATTGCTATGAACATCCTCGAAAAATGATTTCAAATATAATTCATTCCACACCCTATCACCATCATCTTCTGCATCATGCCCTTCAGTAGTTGAAATAAACCCATTAGCCATCCAAAGTTCTTTTACTTGTTTCTTACTCATCCATTCATCTTTAGGGAAAACTGCAAGGTAGGCAAAACATTGTCTTAATTTTGCTGATAAATTCAAATAACTCAATCTTAATGCAGGAAAGATAGATGATTCTTCCTCTTGTTCTTGTGGTAGCTTCCAAATCTCATTTTCCTTAATATGGATCCAATCCTTTTCATCACTGTGGAAACGCAAAAGACTTCCCAGAGTTTTAGCTGCAAGAGGCACTCCTTTGCACTTTTTTACTATCTCCTTCCCTATAGCCACTAACTCTGCACGTTCTTCGTTACATGGCCCAAAAGCTCGTTGTTTGAAGAGTTCCCAACAATCATCTTCTAGCAAGGGTGATATTGTAAGAGGGTTCGCTGTTCCCATAATGTGTGCAACCTTGGCAAGACGAGTAGTAAGCAGAATTGAAGCACCCTTTGATCCACAAGCCAAAACATATCTCAACCTATCCCATTTCTCCTGGTTATCATTCCACACGTCATCCAAGACAAGCAAATATCGTTTCCTTCCAAGCATCTCTTGAACTTGTCTTTGCACTGGCTCTAGATCTGAATATCCACATGTATGCCCAGCTGACTCAATTATAGCTTTTAACAGCCTTGTCAGAGAGAAATCATCAGAAACACAAACCCAAACTCTTAGCTCAAAATGATTAGCCACCCTATCATCATGGAAGACTTGTTGGGCAAGGGTAGTTTTTCCGAGGCCACCAATGCCAATAATTGGATAGACTGATACATCCTCAAGATTAGAAGCGTCAGCAACCAAAAAGTCCACAATTTTCTGCTTCTCTGCATCTCTTCCATAGAAATGGGGTTGAGAAATGTTTGAGCTACTTTCCCGCCATTCCATGACTCCATTCCTCCTCTCCTCATGAACCCTCTCGAGTAAATGAAACTTCAATCTTTCCTCAGCAATCCCATCAAGTCTTTGACTCACACATTTTAATTTCTTGGCCATTTTGTAACGGAACTTAACATGAGTGGGATTTAAAGAGTAAAAGTAAGAGCCTGGAACCTTGTGTTGGTATTCCAAGGAAAGTGCATATGTGGAACATTCATCCAAGATGTCATCCAGCAAGTGAGCTTCATCTCCAAGCTTGCGCAGCCAATTCTTGAGGGCTTTGTCAGTGAAACGCTTCTCTTCTGCATCTTCTAGCACTGCCTTGATTGTAGTGAGTACATCCGAAAGCCTTTTCATTTCTTCTTTGAAACCCAGAAACAGAAAGAGCTCTTTTTGAATGAGTGAGCTCAAAGTCTCAAGGGCAAACCCAATCATAGCCTCAACTATTGTCTCAATGAAAGGGGATGAAAATTTAGAACGATGAGTAGCAAAGTTGAAAGCTTGGGAATGATTATTCAGTATTCAGTAACGACTCAATAAGAAGAAGATGAGCAGATATTTTAACTAGGAAGCAAATCAACGTGTTACAGTAATGCCGTGCTTCATAAAAGATGTCTTTATTTTGATGTCGACAGGACATAGAAGCAAGCACAACCACTCAAAATTCACATTTTTTTTTATAATGTATGATGCATCATAAAACAGATAAAAGAGCTTATTCTTAATTAAAATATTCTTTAATTTTTGAGGTATAATTCAATTAATTTAAAAGATATGAATAATCATACATATCTCAATAATAAAATCAAACTCATTTACTAATCAACATTATGACATTAATTATTTTTACTTAAAATCCGCCTTCATTTTTGAAATAGAATTCAATGAATTTAGTAGATACATAAGTTTATTATCATATATAAACAAACTAAGTTAAGTTTATGCTTTTTAAAATCTAAAATCACCTTCCTGAATATAAAGAAAAAATGTTTAGAAAAGAAAGAAGTTTTATCAACCATTACATGAAAAATGCTCAGAAAAATTTATATACTTTATATCTCCACCTTCTAAATAGTGTATAGATTTTTTAAAATGGTCTTAATAAAAATAAGGCATGTTTATAAAATGCAATTGTTATCATGTATACCATTGTGTTGAGGTAAAAAAACAAAAACATTTATCGAGCGTTCATTTCATATACAGCTTCATAACAAATATAATAGCAATGCATTTGAATTTTCAAAATATTTTATATGATTTAATTATCTTCATTTGTATACATACAAGTATTTTTTTTAATCATGAATACAAGTAAAGTAATTGTTGAATTTCTTCAAATAAAAAAATAATAACAAAATAATAAGAAGCAAAATTTAAAATGATCAACACGAGCTATACAATGAGATAAAAAAACTTAGAATAAACAATACAATCCGTACAACCCACACAATAAATTACATATTGTTTTTCTTAAGTTGTTGTAGTATTGACGTTAAAAACGTTGAAGTGATTATCCAATTCAATGTCTGGAAAATTGTATTGAGAAGGTAACATATTTGAATTATGTATATGTACTTGGAGAGTGGTTCTCATTATGGAGTTCATGGTCATTATCGATGTATCTGTGATTTTTTGGAAGTCGATAATTTTTCCATGGCTTTGTGACTGACACACCCCCCCCCCCCCCCCCCACCGGCGCCCCCCACAACAAGTAAATGTTTGATCTATTTTGGAAGTCACAATGTTGCAATATTTATAATTTGTTGAACATACTTGTGAACTGTTAATGTGAATTGATAACCAAAATATTTTGTTGCTTTTGGACAACTCATAATTGAAGTATACATCTTTTGCCTCAAGATTAGCTTGTCATATCAAGTTATTATATTATTACATTATTATGGTCAAATGATAAGTATTATTTTGAAGAACAATTAATCTTGGGTATCACATCTTAGCAGTGCATGAAAGCTTACGTTGGTTACTTTATTGTAACATGTTTAATGCCTAAGAATTGGAATATGCAACTTCGCCCTCTACAAATTCATAATGTAACATCCCAAAAATCTCAATAGCTCCAAAGTAGCTATTTGAGTATATCAGTAAGGAAGTTAGTAGAAGTTAATTTGGGCTTAAGAAAATAGAGTTATTTAAGATTTTAGAAAGGAAATTATTATAAGATTAAGGGCCCAAAATAATTATATAAGCTTTTGAATTAAGTAAATTATATGTTCCAAAAGTTTATATGTAGCAAGGTTCATGTGGAAGTTTATTATTGGGATCATAGAAGAGCTTAATTTACATGTCTATGACATGTCAAATAATCCCAAAATAATTAGCCATCTTGTTACAAATAAAGATAATTTTATTTAGTAAGTTTCCAAATAATTTTCATCTAAAACGGTACCTTAGACACATGACTTATTTTGCTACAAGAGATAATTTTAGGCTTCAAGAAGAAGCCATCTTGCCCCATAAGCTTCTATTGGATGTGGCTTTCTTGCATGATTCAAGATGTCACACATTAGCTAGTGTGAATACTTGACTCTTGCATACAAGAAAGCCTTGGTCTTCAAGTTGACTATATGATTCTTGCCCACCAAAGTTGACGTCTTGCATGGTATATGAAGACCACCTTTTATTTCTACAAAGGACACATGGCATTAGATGAAAGAAGCTTTTCCATCAAGCTTATGTAAGCTTGGTCTTCAAGTTGGTGTGCATACGTGGCCTCTAGATGATTCTTGATACATGGCATCTCAAGCAATCAAATGCTTGTCCTCCAAGAGATTTTTGGCGTGGCCACCAAGCACCCAAGAGTCTATAAATAGACTTGTTGGCAAGGAAAGAAATAAGGGAAGGGAAGTGAGAGGACGGTGAGGCAAAGAGGAAAGGAAGAGAAAAAGAGAAAGAAAAAGAGGAAGAAAAATAGAGAAAGAAGGAAGCCTAGTTAGAAGGAGTTATAGTAGAAAGTTTTCTTTAAGCTCTTGGTAAGTATATTCTTATCTCCCTATTTTCAAGTTTATACAATTCTATAGTTAGATAAAGAGTTGAATTGTATAGAAGTAATTCTAAATGGGAGAAGAAAGTGTTCATATGCTTACTAAGAATAAAGGCCACAAGTTATAGCATGTAATAAATAGAAGAAGTTTTGATTTATGGTTAAAAGTTAGAGAAGGAATTTATATGGGTTAAGGCCGAAATTTTAAGAGAAACAATAGTAAAAGGTTTATCCCATACACCAAAATTAATCTCCTTGCTTATATTTATTAAGGTTAGGAATTAATCCGCCTTCAGTTTCACCAGAAGGAAATCAGAGCAAAAGTGTTGTAGAAAGAGGCCAGTTAGAGGTAGCTTTAATTTGCAATTTTGTATATGTGTTTTGGTTGCATGTATAGTTTTGTCATTTATGCTGTAGTTAGGCATGAGAATATGTAATATCCTTACTCAATTATTTTGCCATGATCATGTGTGAAATTAGTTACAGTTTACAGTTCACAGTTTACAGTTATCAGCTCGTAAGGTATTATTCTCATTGGCCAGTTTTTATATGCACAGTTTTTACCATGCATTATATACTAATTGTGATTATTACTACGGAGATTTTCCCAAATCTCACCCCTCTTTCCATGTCCCACCCATAGGACAGAGCACTTCTATAGGAAAGGAGAAGTCGGTGGATCATTAGCTAAGGCAAGGAGATAAAAAGAGTACTTTTGGAATTTATGGGTTAGTTATCATATTTTGATTTGTATGTATAGACTCCATAAGGAGCTTAAGTAGCTTAAAGATGTGCAAAAAAACCAAGAACCTGAATTCTACTTCAAGTAGAAAGTTATATCTACACATAGAAAAGTTATGAAAGCATGTGAACAAGTTTTATTGTGGTAGATATTTCGTCAGGTTATCATTTAAGTTAGCCCATGATATTTTCCAGATATATAGTACACGTCATAAGCTTTAAATCAAGTACTCATGCATAATTGTTGGAGGTGTAGATTAAGAGATATGAATTTTACAAGTTAGACGTAAAAACAAGAATTTCCTGCGAAATTCTAATATGACTGGAAAATATAACAAGGTTTTTCAGTGATAATGGGACCAGATTGAGCCAAGGTTATATCATGATTATAAAGAATATTTTAAGAGCTAAAGTTTGAGCTTTGAACCACTATTTTCAAGTTTAGAAGTAAAGAAATATGAATTTTCAAAGTTAGAAGCCCAAGTAAGTTAGTTAAGAAAAGTTTTAAGTTTATTGATATCCTTGGGTCTGCTAAGAAGCTTTAGTGGTTCAAACTCAGTTAAAGGGCTCTAAAGAATGTCCCTAGAGTAAGGTGTTACATTTTTACAAAATTGCAAATTAAAGCTACCTCTAACTGGCCTCTTTCTACAGCACTTCTGCTCTGATTTCCTTCTGGTGAAACTGAAGGCGGATCAATTCCTAACCTTGATAAATATAAGCAAGGAGATTACTTTTGGTGCATTGGATAAACTTTTTACTATTCTTTCTCTTAAAATTTCGGCCTTAACCCATATAAATTCCTTCTCTAACTTTTAACCATAAATCAAAACTTCTTCATGCTATAACTTGAGGCCTTTATTCTTAGTAAGCATATGAACACTTTCTTCTCCCATTTAGAATTACTTCTATACAATTCAACTCTTTATCTAACTATAGAATTGTATAAACATGAAAATAGGGAGATAAGAATATACTTACCAAGAGCTTAAAGAAAACTTTCTACTATAACTCCTTCTAACTAGGCCTCCTTGTCTCTCTATTTTTCTTCCTCTTTTTCTTTCTATTTTTCTCTTCCTTTCTTCCTTTTCCACTTGCCTCACCGTCCTCTCCCTTCTCTTGCTTTCATTCCTTGCTCATACATCTATTTATAGCCAATTTTTTGCTTGATGGCCAAGTGTTCTTGGTGGCCATGCATGCATCATCTAGAAGGCCAACCACATGGCTACTTGGACGGCAAGCACAAACTTGGGGAGGGAGTATTTTTATGCCATGTATCAAGAATAGAGGCCATGTGTGAACACCAACTTGAAGACCAAGACTTTCTTGCATGCAAGAGTCAAGTGTTCACACTAGCTAATGTGTGGCATCTTGAATCATGCAAGAAGCCACGCATAACAATCTTGAAGGCCAAGATGGAAAAGCTTCTTTTATACAATTTCCATGTGTCCGTTCTAAAAATAAAAGGTGGTCTTCATGAGGCATGTATGAGGTCACGCATGAAGTGATCTATGAGGCATAAATGGCTTTCTCTTGAAGCCTAAAATTATTTCTTGTAGCAACATAAGTCATGTGTCTAAGGTACCCCTATAGATGAAAATTATTTGGAAACTTACTAAATAAAATTATCTTTATTTGTAACAAGATAGCTAATTATTTTGGGATTATTTAACATGTCCTAGACATGTAAATTAAGCTCCTCTATGATCCCAATAATAAATTTCCACATGAACCTTGTTACATATAAACCTTTGGAACATATAATTTACTTAATTCAAAAACTTATATAACTATTTTAGGTCCTTAATCTTATAATAATTCCCCTTAAATAACTCTATTTTCTTAAGCCCAAAATTAACTTTTACTAACTTCCTTAATGATATACTCAAATAGCTATTTTGGAGCTATAGTAAAAGTTAATTTCTGGCTTAAGAAAATAGAGTTATTTAAGGGGAATTATTATAAGATTAAGGGCCCAAAATAGTTATATAAGTTTTTGAATTAAGTAAATTATATGTTCCAAAGGTTTATATGTAACAAGGTTCATGTGGAAATTTATTATTGGGATCATTGAGGAGCTTAATTTACATGTCTAGGACATGTCAAATAATCCCAAAATAATTAGCCATCTTGTTACAAATAAAGATAATTTTATTTAGTAAGTTTCCAAATAATTTTCATCTATAGGGGTACTTTAGACACATGACTTATGTTGCTACAAGAAATAATTTTAGGCTTCAAGAGAAAGCCATTTATGCCTCATAGATCACTTCATGCGTGACCTCATACATGCCTCATGAAGACCACCTTTTATTTCTAGAAAGGACACATGGCAATGGTATAAAAGAAGCTTTTCCATCTTGGCCTTCAAGATTGTTATGCGTGGGTTCTTGCATGATTCAAGATGCCACACATTAGCTAGTGTGAACACTTGACTCTTGCATGCAAGAAAGTCTTGGTCTTCAAGTTGGTGTTCACACATGGTCTCTATTCTTGATACATGGCATAAAAATACTCCCTCCCCAAGTTTGTGCTTGCCGTCCAAGTAGCCATGTGGTTGGCCTTCTAGATGATGCATGCGTGGCCACCAAGAACACTTGGCCATCAAGCAAAAATTTGGCTATAAATAGATGTATGAGCAAGGAATGAAAGCAAGAGAAGGGAGAGGACGGTGAGGCAAGTGGAAAAGGAAGAAAGGAAGAGAAAAATAGAAAGAAAAAGAGGAAGAAAAATAGAGAGACAAGGAGGCCTAGTTAGAAGGAGTTATAATAGAAAGTTTTCTTTAAGCTCTTGGTAAGTATATTCTTATCTCCCTATTTTCAAGTTTATACAATTCTATAGTTAGATAAAGAGTTGAATTGTATAGAAGTAATTCTAAATGGGAGAAGAAAGTGTTCATATGCTTACTAAGAATAAAGGCCTTAAGTTATAGCACGAAGAAGTTTTGATTTATGGTTAAAAGTTAGAGAAGGAATTTATATGGGCTAAGGCCGAAATTTTAAGAGAAAGAATAGTAAAAAGTTTATCCCATGTACCAAAAGTAATCTCCTTGCTTATATTTATCAAGGTTAGGAATTGATCCGCCTTCAGTTTCACTAGAAGGAAATCAGAGAAAAAATGTAACACCTTACTCTAGGGACATTCTTTAGAGTCCTTTAACTGAGTTTGAACCACTAAAGCTTCTTAGAAGACCCAAGGATATCAATAAACTTTAAACTTTTCTTAACTATCTTACTTGGGCTTCTAACTATGAAAATTCATAGTTAATTCCTTTTAAACTCAAAAATAGTGGTTCAAAGTTCAAACTTTAGCTCTTTAAATATTCTTTATCATCATGATAAAACTTTGGCTCAATCTGGTCCCATTATCACTGAAAAACCTTCTTATATTTTCCAGACATATTAGAATTTCACAGGAAATTCCTGTTTTTACGTCTAACTTGTAAAATTCATATCTCTTAATCTACACGTCCAAAATTTATGCATGAGTACTCGATTTAAAGCTTAGGACGTGTACTATATATCTGGAAAATATCATGGGCTAATTCAAATGATAACTGGACGAAATATCTATCACAATAAAACTTGTTCACATGCTCTCATAATTTTTCTATGTGTAGATATAGCTTTCTACTTGAAGTAGAGTTCAGGTTCTTGGTTTCTTTGCAGGTCTTTAAGCTACTCAAGCTCCTTACGGAGTCTATACATACAGACCAAAATATGATAACTAACCCATAAATTCCAAAAGTACTCTTTTTATCTCCTTGCCTTAACTAATGATCCACCGGCTTCTCCTTTCCTCTGGAAGTGCTATGTCCTATGGGTGGGACAGGGAAAGAGGGGGTGAGATTTGGGGAAATCTCAGTAGCAATAATCACAATTAGTATATAATGCATGGTAAAAACTGTGCATGTAAAAAATGGCCAATAAGAATAATACCTTACAAGCTGATAGCTGTAAACTGTAAACTGTAACTAATTTCACACATGATCTTGGCAAAATAACTGAGTAAGGATATTACATATCCTCATGCCTAACTGCAGCATAAATGGCAAAACTATACATGCAACCAAAACACATATACAAAATTGCAAATTAAAGCTACCTCTAGCTGGCTCTTTCTACAGCACTTCTGCTCTGATTTGCTTCTGGTAAAACTGAAGGTAGATCAATTCCTAACCTTAATAAATATAAGCAAGGAGATTACTTTTGGTGCATGGGATAAACCTTTTACTATTATTTCTCTTAAAATTTCGGCCTTAGCCCATATAAAGTCCTTCTCTAACTTTTAACCATAAATCAAAACTTCTTCTATTTATTACATGCTATAACTTGAGGCCCTTATTCTTAGTAAGCATATGAACACTTTCTTCTCCCACTTAGAATTACTTCTATACAATTCAACTCTTTATCTAACTATAGAATTGTATAAACTTGAAAATAGGGAGATAAGAATATACTTACAAGAGCTTAAAGAAAACTTTCTACTATAACTCCTTCTAATTAGGCCTCCTTGTCTTTCTATTTTTCTTCCTCTTTTTCTTTCTCTTTTTCTCCTTATTTTTCTCTTCCTTTCTTTCTTTCCTCATGCCACTCAGTTATTTTGTATATGTGTTTTGGTTGCATGTATAGTTTTGCCATTTATGCTGCAGTTAGGCATGAGAATATGTAATATCCTTACTCAGTTATTTTGCCATGATCATGTGTGAAATTAGTTACAGTTTACAGTTCACAGTTTACAGTTAATCAACTTGTAAGGTATTATTCTCATTGGCTTGTTTTTACATGCACAGTTTTTTACCATGCATTATATACTAATTGTGATTATTGCTACTGAGATTTTCCCAAATCTCACCCCTGTTTCCATGTCCCACCCATTGGACCTGACATTTCTAAAGGAAAGGAAAAGCAAGCAGATCTCTAGTTACGGTAAGGAGGACCTGGAATATTTTAGAGTTTATAGTTAATTAATGTATTTTGGTCTGTAGGTATAAACTCCATAAGGAGCCTAATTAGCTTAAAGACCTGCAAAGGAACCAAGAACTTAGATTCTACTTAAAGTAGAAAGTTATATCTATGCATAGAAAAATTATGAGAGCATGTGAACATGTTTTATTGTGGCAGCAATTTCGTCCATTTATCATTTGAGTTAGCCTATGATATTTTCCAGATATATAGTACACGTCCTAAGCTTTAAATCAAGTACTCATGCATAATTTTTGAACGTGTAGATTAAGAGATATGAATTTTACAAGTTAGACGTAAAAACAGAAATTCCTGCGAAATTCCAATATGTCTGGAAGATATAAGAAGGTTTTTCAATGATAATGGGACCAGAGTGAGCCAAATTTTTATCATGATGATAAAGAATATTTAAAGAGCTAAAGTTTGAGCTTTGAACCACTATTTTTGAGTTTAAAAGGAATTAACTATGAATTTTCATAGTTAGAAGCCCAAGTAAGATAGTTAAGAAAAGTTTTAAGTTTATTGATATCCTTGGGTCTTCTAAGAAGCTTTAGTGGTTCAAACTCAGTTAAGGGGCTCTAAAGAATGTCCCTAGAGTAATGTGTTACATTTTTGGTATCAGAGCGGAGGTTCTGGCAATAGACTAGAATGCTCTGCTCACGAGTTTTAGCTGTCTAGAATTCAGAAGTTCCCCACCTAGAGCTCAAGTACCTTTAAGGGTAAGAGGCCACAGAAACTTAGCAAAGTTTAATTGGCCTAATGAGGTGGGAGAAGAGTCCATAGCCTCAAATAATTTAAAAGCTTATGGGATATAGCTGCTGAGGTAAGGCAAATGGATTTGAGCTTACTTCAATAGAGGCAAAAAGTTTACAGTTAAAATAGTATGAAAGAGAAAGTAGATCCATAAGGAAATGGTTTCATAGTTACCAACAGAAATGAGTATGACCTAAGAAAGGAAAGTTGGCATCTAAGATCAGTCTTGGAGAAGGATTATTGTGGTTGCCAAATGAGAATAGGCAAGGTTATTCAGTAAGGTTGTCTTTTGGTCTTGAGATTCCTAGAGGAGGATCGTAGTTAGATCCCTGGATCGCAGTTAGATCCAAGAAGTAGGCTCAATGAGATCGTAGTTAGATCTCATAGTTACAGTAAAGTTTGAGGAAAGTTACTGAGCCACAAGAATAGTTCTCTAGAAAGAAAATAACCTAAGATGAGTTTAGAATACAAAGACCTCTTAAATTTGGCTATCCATTATAAAGAAAGTATCCTTGACTTATCTTTAGATAGCCTATTTGTTAATTAGGCTAAGCTCTATCCAAGTAGTTAATGCCAAGGATTGTGGCCAGAGAGTTGATGGAGCTCGACCCAAAAGTTAAGAAAGGGTATTTGCATTGTCCCAAGGGGAAGCATGCAAATCTCCAGAGATGATTCAAGAGACGGAACTAAAAATTAAGGATATTCATGTAGTTAATAAGTTTCCAGAGGTATTTCCCGAAGAAATCAGCGGGTTGCCTCCAGAAAAGGAAGTTGAGTTTGTAATCAATGTGAAACCTGGAGCAAGACCAATTTCTAAGACCCCATATAGAATGGCTCCAAATGAGATGACAGAGTTAAAGAAGCCAATAGAGGAGCTGTTAGAAAAAGGATTTATAAGACCTAGTGTTTCTCCATGGGGTGCTCCAGTATTGATTGTAAAGAAGAAAGATGGGAGTCTTAGACCATGTATCAATTATAGAAAATTGAACAAAGATATGATAAAAGATAAGTACCTACTCCTAAGAATAGAATTTTCAGGCAGTACCTCGACAAGTTCGTGGTAATATTAAGTGATGATATCCTGATATACTCCAAAAGCAGAGTTGAGCATGAGAAGCATTTGAGGATAGTTTTGGAAAATCCTTAAAGAGAAGCATCTATATGCTAAACTCAATAAATGTGAGTTCTGGCTATTAGAAGTCAGATTCTTAGGCCATGTCATCTCGCTAGATGGGTCGCAGTAGATCCTAGCAAAGTTGAAGCAGTACCGAGATGAAAGAGGCCTGAGATAGTTACAGAGATTAGAAGTTTTCTGGGTTTAGCTGGCTAATACAGAAGGTTTATTCCAAACTTTTCTCGAATTGCGTTACCGTTGACTAAGCTCACGAGAAAGAACCAGTCGTTCATGTAGGATAGCAAGTATGAGACTAGTTTTCAAGAGTTAAAAAAGAAGGCTTACATCCACACCAGTTCTCATCATCCCTGATCCTAAGCAGACCTATGTGATCTAGAGTGATGCTAGTAAGAATGGATTGGGATGTGTCCTGATGCAGCAGGGCAGAGTGGTAGCGTATGCCTCTAGACAGTTGAAGTCTCACGAGGAGAATTATCCTACACATGATCTTGAGCTAGCAGCGATAGTTTATGCTCTAAAGATATGGAGACATTATCTCTATGGAACAACAGTAGAGTTATATTGCGATCATAAAAGCCTCAAGTATTTACAAGAGCAAAAGAAGTTGAATATGAGGCAGAGGCGATGGATGGAATTGTTAAAAGATTATGATTATGAGATTAAGTACCATCCAGGCAAAGCTAATGTGGTCGCTGATGCTTTAAGTCGAAAGGTAACTCAAATAGCATCTTTGATGATCAAAGAGCAAGGATTAATCGAGAGTGTTAGGAATTTTACCTTGACATCTGCAATTACACTTGGGAATCTGACTACAATTCTGATTCTGAGGGACTTATGTAAAGAGATTCATGAGGCTCAGAGACAGGATCAATTAGTTGGTCTTGTGAGAGACAAAGTTCAAAGAAGAGAACCTCAAGAGTACCAATTGTCCCCTGATGGATTAGTCATGTAGCAGAAAAGGGTTTATATCCCAGTGAATGCAGAACTCAGAAAAAGGATCCTAGATAAGGTACATTTCAAATTTCGAGGACGAAATTTATTGTACAGGGGGAGAATTGTAACATCCCAAAAATCTCAATAGCTTCAAAGTAGTTATTTGAGTATATCAGTAAGGAAGTTTATAGAAGTTAATTTGGGCTTAAGAAAATAGAGTTATTTAAGATTTTAGAAAGGAAATTATTATAAGATTAAGGGCCCAAAATAGTTATGAGCTTTTGAATTAAGTAAATTATATGTTCCAAAAGTTTATATATAGTAAGGTTCATGTGGAAATTTATTATTGGGATCATAGAGGAACTTAATTTATATGTCTAGGACATGTCAAATAATCCCAAAATAATTAGCCATATTGTTACAAATAAAGATAATTTTGAAAGAGGCAATCGCACAAGAGGGGGGTGAATTGTGCTCTCAAAAATTAAAAAGATGACAAATAAGATCGACTCTTAAAACTTTATACTGGTTCGGCCAACACTGCCTACGTCCAGTTCTCCAACACTTTGTTGGGTTCCACTAACCACAGGTTTTATGAGCACAGGTTCACCTGTCAACCTTCACAGAGTTTTAGAATCTCTCTAAACACTCCCCCTTACTACCTGTAAGGCAATATCCCTGTTCTAAAGCACCAAGCTTTCAGAACAACCTCAAACAGTATAGGATTTCAATAAATACGTTCACTTAATGAACTGATTTTGATAAACACTTAAGTACAGATAGAATCTCTAAAACAATAAATACAGAGCAGTGAATGAGTTTGTGAATATTCTCATTTTTCGTCATTTTTCAATAAATGCTTGAGTTCTGTATTTATATATCTTCTCAGATTCAGCCCTAGCGTTCAATCTTCAAGAAGCCGTTTGAATTTATTCGTTGAGAGCTTCTAGCCGTTGGCATTAAATGTAGTTTCTTCATCGGGCTTAACTTTCTGCTCTTACTCCAACTACTTCTTGCGTAGGGTGAGCTAGGAGAGAGATAGACTTAGCGTTCTGTGCATATGTACGAACTGTATTTTTTGGCAGCTTTTTCAGTGGCGCTAACTTGATCTGCTATTGCTAGCCACATAGAGTGAGTTCTGCACTTTTAAGCTGTTAGCTGATCAAATAATCATGTAATGCATAGAAGATGCTATCGCAAGCTTAGTCTGTTAGCATAATGAGATAGAGATAATATATATAAGGTGTGTTAAAAACATTCTCTATCGATAGACAAGAGTACCATCGCTAACATATTCTTTTCGATCAATGCTTAGAGTTCTAGCAATATCATAATAATTATTTCTCTATTGATAGCTAATCCAATTAACGCTAGTTGATTGCTCATTAGCTTTAAGGATACAGTTTAATTTCTCAAGGTATTTCAAGGTATCCTACTATCGATAGCTAACCGTGTTAGCGCTAGCATCTATGTTATCACTAGACTCATTGGATCTCAGGTACTAGCTATTTGAATGATTATTAACTGAAGCACTTTGTTATCGATAGCTTAATTTGTTATCGCTAGCTGATTTCCCTGGTTCATCTTTCTGCTAGTTATTTACTCATGTTCTTCAATGAACTTCTAGTGATAGGATCTTTCTTAGCGATAGGGAATGACTTAGCGATAGAGATATTTCTTTTAGTTGATCTGCTAAGTTTCCATTTGCTATTGATGATCCTTTCATTAGCGACAGATCTTTACTCTAGAGATAGTGATCTGTTACCTATCAGATTTTACTTGTTTACACTCAAAGGTAACTTACACTTATCTTGCTTATGTTATTCATGGGTCAGTCTTCATCAAAACTTAAGATTCTAACATTCTCCCCCTTTTTGATGATGACAAAACATAAGCATATATACATTAAAGCACTTTCAGAGCATAATCATTTATATCAGCATAAGCATATATCAGACTGGAACAATAGTAATGATTGTACATTCAGAACAAAGTACATTCAGATCAAAGTACATTTTGCAGAAGGAAATACTCAAACATAAACTATCTATTAATGTATGATGCAATGAGGGTTTCAAGGAACAAGCTACAGGCTTTAGATTCAACATGGATCTCCCTTTGCTTTGTTTTACAGGCTTTAGATTCAACATGGATCTCCCTTTGCTTTGTTTTGCTTCTCCCCCTTTTTGTCATCATTATTGACAGAGATGAACTAATGCACCATCACATCCCACTGGAGCCCTGGACGAATAGTACCCCTGATCCAGACGCAAAAATCAGCAGCAGAATAATCTTGGACAGGAGCCGCTTCGTCTTCCTCAAGTTGTTTGGTCTCCTCAGGCTCTCTGTAGAAGAACAAATCCACCAAAACTACAGCCCTACTTAGGGTTTTTCGATTTGCGAAGAGGGCGCTTTGAATTTGGAAAGATTTTTCTGGGTAGGGCAACTCAGAAAAGATTCGCTTTTGAATCATTTCTTTGGAGAATGACACAGCTTTCTGGGTTTTGGAACTCTTACTAGCGGATTGAGATGAGGGTTTAGCGCTAGAGGTTACCTCAACATCACTCATTTTTAGAATTTTGGCTCTGGCCCTGTTTAGGGTTTTGGGTTTTTGAGAGAAGAGAGGCTTGAGTTCTCAGAGAGATTTTGAAGATGAAGAGACGATCCAGATGAATAATGAATGCAAAGTGCAAATGACCTACTTTTATAGGTTTCAGAAATTACCATAAATGATATATTATTTGCTGACGTTTCGCATTCTGAGACTTTTAAGTGACTTGCTATCGCTAATATGAGCAGCTATCGCTAGCAGGCATGATCCCACACTGAGTAAGTGACTTGGGCATCACTTTCTCCTTCCAAGTTTGATCTATCGATAGCTGGCTTTGCTATCGATAATCCTTTAGGCTAGCGATGGCAATCTTAGCTCAAACTTAGCTTTGTTCTGCATATGGTAGCGATAGTGGAACTCACTATTGATTGGTCAGTCCTGCAAAAACTTAAGATTTGGCACTCCGATGCCTAAATTAGCAATAATTCATATGAATAATCAAGAGAATAAATCAAGAATTATAAAAAAAATATTCACAATTCATTTGGATTTACCATTCCTAGCTCTCTTCTGATATAGAGAAATTGATCAGGCTCAAGAGGCTTGGTGAATATATCAGCAAGTTGCAGATGAGTTGATATAAACTCCACCTTGACATCGTTCTTCTGAATGTGATCTCTCAAGAAGTGATGTCTTACATCAATATGCTTGGTTCTGGAATGTTGAACTGGATTCTTGGCCAAGCTTATTGTGCTGGTGTTGTCACAGAGAATGGGCACTTCTGGGAAATCCAAACCCAGATCTCTTAGATGTTGCTTAAGCCATAAGACTTGAGTACAACAACTTGCTGCTGCAATGTATTCTGCCTCTGTGGATGAAAGAGAAACACAATTTTGCTTCTTGCTTGCCCAAGTGATTAAACCATGGTTATAAGAACCGGACTGAGCCGGACGGTCCGACCGGTCGGATCGTCGACCGCTCCACAGGTCGGCTCGGATTTTATGGTCTGACCGTTTATCGTGTTAAGCCAGATCGGGCCGTTTCCAGCCGGACATTAGACCGAGAACCGGAGTTAAACCGGGAACCGGAGCGGTTTTATAAAAACTGGGCGGTCCAATATGAAACAAAAGAAAGATGAAAAAAAATAAAATCAAGCACAAAAAAACCCAAGTTCTTAAAAAAGAAACCCAAATTACATCCCCAAATTCATTAGCTTCATATCTTTCTCCCAAATTAAAAACCCCAACGGCCATTTGAAAATCTTAGGGCTGTGAAATTTGATCTCCAAAACTCCAACCAATTGGTGAACATAATCTCTCTCACCATTCCTCTATTGTTGTTGTTTAACGTCTTTTCCAAGCTTTTATTCTATATTTAGCACTTGTTGTCTTTCTACATTTTACATTTCTTTTAAAATTTTTATCAGTTGCATATTTTATCTCTTACCTTTTGCATAACAGAAATTGCTTGTGTTCCTAACTTCCTAGTTCTTCCATCTCGACAAAAGTTTCTGCAACTGTGATGCTCAAATGATCCTATACGCCTTCTTTGTTTTGCTTAGCTAAAGACAAGAATGATTTGTTTTCTAAGTCTCTAATGGCTATATATTTCTTGGTCAATGGTCTTTCATTAAAAATTAAGAGGTGAAGGGACCATAATTTGTTTATATGTAATTTACATTTAAAAAACATATATTTTTTCCTTAATTATTACGTCATCGGTCCGACCGATCTGACCATGCGAACCGTGACCCGATGCCCTCTCCGGCTCACCTTCCGGTCCGGTTTTTACAACATTGGATTAAACAGTTACCAAGAAATTGACATTGACCACTTGTGCTTTTTCTATCTGATTTATAACCTGCATGGTCAGAGTCAGTATAGGCAAGAAGGTACTCTTGAGTTCCCTTGGGATACCACAGCCCAAGCTTTTGAGTCCCTTGTAAATAACGCAAAATCCTTTTTACATTTGTTAAATGAGATTCTTTAGGATTTGCTTGATATCTAGTGCACACCCCTACACTAAATTGGATGTCAGGTCTACTAGCAGTTAAATAAAGTAAAGAACCGATGATTTCTCTATAATGTGATTGATTTACTTCTTTGCCTGGAGCATCTGCATCTAACTTGGCAGAGGTACTCATGGGAGTGTCCCCTTCTTTGGATAGATCCATCCCAAATTTGTTGAGAATTTCTTTACAATATTTGGTTTGGGATATGAAGATGCCATCCTTCTTTTGCTTTATCTGCAGACCTAGGAAGAATGTTAATTCTCCCATCATGGACATTTCAAACTCTCCCTGCATTGTCTTAGCAAAATCCTCACAGAGTTTTTCATTAGTTGCACCAAAAATAATGTCATCAACATAAATTTGGACTATAAGCATGTGATTATTTTTGTGCATGATAAATAATGTAGTATCTGATTTTCCTCTAGAAAATCCTTTGTCAAGCAGAAAAGTGCTAAGTCTCTCATACCAAGCTCTTAGTGCTTGTTTGAGACCATAAAGAGCCTTTTTAAGTTTGAAAACATGGTCAGGCTTAGACTTTTCTTCAAAACCAGGAGGTTGCTCTACATATACTTCTTCTTTAATATAGCCATTAAGAAAAAGCACTCTTAACATCCATTTGATAAAGCTTAATATTTTTTATGGATGCAAAAGCTAGAAGAATCCTTATTGCTTCAAGTCTTGCAACTGGAGCAAAAGTTTCCTCATAATCAATGCCTTCTTCTTGGTTATATCCTTTGGCAACTAATCTGGCTTTATTTTTCACAATTTGTCCAACTTCATCAAGTTTGTTTTTGAAAACCCATCTAGTACCAATAATAGGATGATTTCTTAGTCTAGGTACTAAATCCCAAACTTGATTTCTTTTGAATTGATTAAGTTCTTCCTACATTGCAATTATCCAGTCATATTCAGCAAGAGCTTCATCAATACAGGTTGGTTCAATTTGAGAAAGAAAGCATGAAAATTCCATTTCATTTTGTAGTTGCCTTCTTGTTTTAACTCCTTTTGAAATTTCTCCAATAATCTGTTCAGGAGGATGATTCTTAAGATGTCTAATTGAAGATTGAGGTTCATTAGTTTCATCTAGATCATCTTTAGTTTCATGCTGATTATTTTCCGGATTCACTATCGATGGCTGAGGTGCTATCGATAGTGACTGTTTTAGAAACTTTGAAAAATCTTCATCCTCATCAATAGATTGTTGTTTTTCTGGAGGAGTTTCATCAAATACTACATGCATAGATTCTTCAACATTTTGATTTCTTTTATTATAAACTCTATATGCTTTGCTTATATTTGAGTAGCCTAAAAATATGCCAATATCAGATTTAGGATCGAATTTACCTAGATTTACCTTTCCATTGTTGTGGATGTAGCATTTTGATCCAAAAATTCTCAGATGACTGATATTGGGCTTCCTCCCCTTGTAGAGCTCATATGGAGTCTTCTCCATCCCTTTTCTGATATAGGCTCTGTTAGAAATGTAGCAAGCTGTGCTCATAGCATCTGCCCAAAATATTTGAGGCACTTGTTTCTCGTTCAGCATGCTTCTTTCCATTTCAGTGAGCACTCTGTTCTTCCTCTCTACAACACCATTTTGTTGAGGAGTACGAGGGGCAGAGAAATTGTGTTCAATTCCATTCTCATCACACAGCTCCATGAACTCTTTATTTTCAAATTCTCCTCCATGATCAGTCCTGATGGCTATAATCTTTGTGCCTTTCTCATTCTGCAATTTCTTAGCAAGCACACAAAAAGCATCAAAAGTTTCATGCTTAGAGGAAAGAAACATAGTCCAAGTAAATCTTGAGTAGTCATCCACGACTACAAGAGTGTATAGACTTCCTCCTAGACTTTTCACTCTTGCTGGCCCAACTAGATCCATATGAATTAGTTCCAGTGGCCTACTAGTGGAGACTGTCTTCTTGATTTTAAAAGAGGACTTTGTTTGTTTACCTCTTTGACATGATTCACAAATCAAGTCATGCTTTGACTTAAAACTAGGGATTCCTATAACTAATTCTTTCTTAACTAGCTTATCCAGTTGAGTAAAATTCACATGTGCTAATCTCTTATGCCATAACCAACAATTTTCATCATTTGAAATAAAGCATTTTTCTTCAAGTTGTTGGCATAAATCTAAAGTGTATAAATTTCCATTTCTATTTGCTTTTATCTTACACTTCAGATTAGATTTGTTTATATCTAAATCATTTTTATCAACAATAAGACATTCATTTGAATAAAAAATTACCCAGTTACCATGATCTGTGCTTTGGCTAACACTCAGCAAATTGTGGCAGAGACCATCCACTAGGTAGACATCCTTGACTGGACCTACTTCACCCACTCTAGTGATTTTTCCACTTTGATTTCCACCAAAACTAACTTTGGCTCCATTCTTTATCACTAGGTTGTTGATTTTGTCCTTGTCACCAGTCATGTGCCTTGAGCATCCACTATCAATATACCATTTTCCTTTACTGGATGCTTTAAAACATACCTGTACAAACTACACAGATTTAGGTACCCAGACTTTCTTGGGTCCTTTAAGATTAGTCTTGCGCCCTAAGTTTGTAAAAATCTTAGGCGTATGAGTTCCTTTAAGAACCCACTTATAAGAGCTACTAATGCCATATTTTCTGTGATTGCAGATGGACTGAGTATGGCCTTTCTTGTTACAATAATTGCAAAAGCTATATGGTGAAGAGTTTTCAGAAGACTTTCTAAAATATTTCATGTATGACTTCACCTTGGGTTCAACCCATCTTTTCGAAAACTTTTATTTAGGCTCATAGCCAATACCAGTTCTATCTCTAAAAACTTTTTGATTGCTCAAAATCACATTTAAAGTTTCAGAGCCTTTTGTAAATTTCTCTAACACATGTGAAAGCCTTTCCTTTTCCTTCAATAGTTTTTCACAGTTCGAGCAATTTTCAGAAGTTGAAGGAGTTGCTATCGATAGAGGCTCAGCTATCGATAGTTCTTTTCTGGGAGCTTGCGATAGCTCCTTTTCTATCGATAGAGAAGAAGAATTTTGAGAAGAGTTTTTCTGAAATTCTTTGTTTTCTCTTCTTAACCTGACTACTTCTTTAGCAAGTTTCATTAATTCTATGTGCATTTCATCATAAAAACTTTGAAGTTCAGAATAAGAAGGTTCAGAGTCAGATACCTCAGAATTTTTTTGCTCTTCTCGAGCAACTAGGCATAGGTTGGCGCATTCCTCACTATCGCTACCTTCTTCATCAGAGCTATCACCCCAGATGGATGACACATAAGCTTTCTTCTTCCCATAAGCCTTCTTTTTCTCCTTTTCCTTTAATCTTTGAAGACTGGGACACTCAGCTCTGAAGTGACCAGGCTTCTTGCATTCAAAGCATACAGGAGTTTTGTCTTTCTGAGAGTCTTTGAAGCTAGGACCACCTCTCTGGAATCTTTCTCTTCTTCTGAAAAACTTTTTAAATTTTCTGGCCATAAGAGCTATGTCCTCATCATCAAGATCTTCCTCATCATCATCATCATCAAAATCATCTTTCTCTGATACTTTAAGCGCAAGAGACTTCTTTTTGGGATTTCCTTGAGCTTCCCTTTGAGCTATCAGCGTTGGCTCATATTCAGCAAGGCTGCCAAACAGGGTAGTGATTGACTTAGTTGATTCTCCTTGCATTTCTTGAATGGCAGTGACCTTCATGAGCCAATCTCCTTTCAGAACTTTAAGAATCTTATTTACTTGCTCTTTTTCTGTAATCTTTCTTCCCAGAGCAGCAAGATTATTGATGAGATGAGTGAATCTGATCTCTAGATCTCTTATCTTTTCTCCTTCAGCCATTTCAAGTTTGTGGAACTCTTCCACCAGCATCTCAACACGTCTATCTTTTACTCCTGTGGTTCCCTCGTGAGCAATCTGCAGAGCTTCCCACATTTCTTTTACAGAGTCCAAACGGCTTACTCTGAAGAACTCAGTTTGACTGAGAGCGCTTTGAATCATGAGGACTGCTTTGCTGTTGAGCTCTACATTAGCAATATCCTCTTCTGTAAATTCATCTTCAGATTTTGGAATGCCCAAGGGATCTTTAGGCACAATATCTCCTTCTTCAATAATCTTCCAGAGCTTGAATCCATTGGCTTTGATGTAGATTTTCATCTTTAGTTTCCAGAACGTGTAGTGCTTCCCATCAAAGCCTGGAGGTTTATTAATGGAGCTTCCTTCAGGTAGAATATTTTCAAGCGATGCCATAATGATCTTTACTTCTCAGATTCGTTGGAATCAAACAGAGAAGACCTGCTCTGATACCAAATGAAAGAGGCAATCGCACAAGAGGGGGGTGAATTGTGCTCTCAAATATTAAAAAGATGACAAATAAGATCGACTCTTAAAACTTTATACTGGTTCGGCCAACACTGCCTACGTCCAGTTCTCCAACACTTTGTTGGGTTCCACTAACCACAGGTTTTACGAGCACAGGTTCACCTGTCAACCTTCACAGAGTTTTAGAATCTCTCTAAACACTCCCCCTTACTACCTGTAAGACAATATCCCTGTTCTAAAGCACCAAGCTTTCAGAACAACCTCAAACAGTATAGGATTTCAATAAATACGTTCACTTAATGAACTGATTTTGATAAACACTTAAGTACAGATAGAATCTCTAAAACAATAAATACAGAGCAGTGAATGAGTTTGTGAATATTCTCGTTTTTCGTCATTTTTCAATAAATGCTTGAGTTCTGTATTTATATATCTTCTCAGATTCAGCCCTAGCGTTCAATCTTCAAGAAGTCGTTTGAATTTATTCATTGAGAGCTTCTAGCCGTTGGCATTAAATGCAGTTTCTTCATCGGGCTTAACTTTCTGCTCTTGCTCCAACTACTTCTTGCGTAGGGTGAGCTAGGAGAGAGATAGACTTAGCGTTCTGTGCATATGTACGAACTATACTTTTTGGCAGCTTTTTCAGTAGCGCTAGCTTGATCTGCTATCGCTAGCCACATAGAGTGAGTTCTGCACTTTTAAGCTGTTAGCTGATCAAATAATCATGTAATGCATAGAAGATGCTATCGCAAGCTTAGTCTGTTAGCATAATGAGATAGAGATAATATATATAAGGTGTGTTAAAAACATTCTCTATCGATAGACAAGAGTACCATCGCTAACATATTCTTTTCGATCAATGCTTAGAGTTCTAGCAATATCATAATAATTATTTCTCTATTGATAGCTAATCCAATTAACGCTAGTTGATTGCTCATTATCTTTAAGGATACAGTTTAATTTCTCAAGGTATTTCAAGGTATCCTACTATCGATAGCTAACCGTGTTAACGCTAGCATCTATGTTATCACTAGACTCATTGGATCTCAGGTACTAGCTATCTGAATGATTATTAACTGAAGCACTTTGTTATCGATAGCTTAATTTGTTATCGCTAGCTGATTTCCCTGGTTCATCTTTCTGCTAGTTATTTACTCATGTTCTTCAATGAACTTCTAGCGATAGGATCTTTCTTAGCGATAGGGAATGACTTAACGATAGAGATATTTCTTTTAGTTGATCTGCTAAGTTTCCATTTGCTATTGATGATCCTTTCATTAGCGACAGATCTTTACTCTAGAGATAGTGATCTGTTACCTATCAGATTTTACTTGTTTACACTCAAAGGTAACTTACACTTATCTTGCTTATGTTATCCATGGGTCAGTCTTCATCAAAACTTAAGATTCTAACAAATTTTATTTAGTAAGTTTCCAAATAATTTTCATCTATAAAGGTACCTTAGACACATGACTTATTTTGCAACAAGAGATAATTTTAGGCTTCAAGAAGAAGCCATCTTGCTCCATAAGCTTCTATTGGACGTGGCTTTCTTGCATGATTCAATATGTTACACATTAGCTAGTGTGAACACTTGACTCTTGCATATAAGAAAGCCCTGGTCTTCAAGTTGACTATATGATTCTTGCCCACCAAAGTTGACGTCTTGCATGGTATATGAAGACCACCTTTTATTTCTAGAAAGGACACATGGCATTAGATGAAAGAAGCTTTTCCATCAAGCTTATGTATGCTTGGCCTTCAAGTTGATTGCATACATGGCCTTTTCTTGCAGCCCTTTGCCTTGCTCACTAAATGCATGTGAGGCTTCTAATTTAAGTTGACACAAGCTTGGCTTCCAAGTGATTTAGGCGTGGTCAACAAGAATTATTTGGCTATAAATAGATGTGAGAGCAAGGAATGAAAGCAAGAGAGGGAGCTGAGTGGCGTGAGGAAAAGAAGAAAAATAAATAGAAAAATAAAAAGAAAAAGAGAAAGAAAAAGGGGAAGAAAAATAAAGAGACAAGGAGGCCTAGTTAGAAGAAGTTATAGTAGAAAGTTTTCTTAAAGTTCTTAGTAAGTATATTCTTATCTCCCTATTTTCAAGTTTATACAATTCTATAGTTAGATAAATAGTTGAATTGTATAGAAGTAATTCTAAATGGGAGAAGAAAGTGGTCATATGCTTACTAAGAATAAAAGCCTCAAGTTATAGAAGAAGTTTTTGATTTATGGTTAAAAGTTAGAGAAGGAATTTATATGGGCTAAGGCCGAAATTTTAAGAGAAAGAATAGTAAAAGGTTTATCCCATGCACCAAAAGTAATCTCCTTGCTTATATTTATTAAGGTTAGGAATTAATCCGCCTTCAGTTTCACCAGAAGGAAATCAGAGCAGATGTGCTGTAGAAAGAGGCCAGTTAGAGGTAGCTTTAATTTGCAATTTTGTATATGTGTTTTGGTTGCATGTATAGTTTTGCCATTTATGCTGCAGTTAGGCATGAGAATATGTAATATCCTTACTCAGTTATTTTGCCATGATCATGTGTGAAATTAGTTACAATTTACAGTTCACAGTTCACAGTTATCAGCTTGTAAGGTATTATTCTCATTGGCCAGTTTTTACATGCACATTTTTTACCATGCATTATATATACTAATTGTGATTATTGCTACGGAGATTTCCCCAAATTTCACCCCCTCTTTCCCTGTCCCACCCATAGGATAGAGCACTTCCAGAGGAAAGGAGAAGCCGGTGAATCATTAGCTAAGGCAAGGAGATAAAAAGAATACTTTTGGAATTTATGGGTTAGTTATCATATTTTGTTCTGTATGTATAGACTCCATAAGGAGCTTAAGTAGCTTAAAGGCGTGCAAAGAAACCAAGAACCTGAAGTCTACTTCAAGTAGAAAGGAGACCTAATTAGAGAACGTGCTTTAGAAAGAGGCTCTTCAAGAAGTAGCTTTAATTTGCAATTTTGTATATGTGTTTTGGTTGCATGTATAGTTTTGCCATTTATGCTATAGTTAGGTTTGAGAATATGTAATATCCTTACTCAGTTATTTTGCCATGATCATGTGTGAAATTAGTTACAGTTTATAGTTCACAAGTTTTATTGTGGTAGATATTTCGTCAGGTTATCATTTAAGTTAGCCCATGATATTTTCCAGATATATAGTACACGTCCTAAGCTTTAAATCAAGTACTCATGCATAATTTTTGGAAGTGTAGATTAAGAGATATGAATTTTACAAGTTAGACGTAAAAACAGGAATTTCTAGCGAAATTCTAATATGTCTGGAAAATATAAGAAGGTTTCTCAGTGATAATAGGACCAGATTGAGCCAAGGTTATATCATGATTATAAAGAATATTTTAAGAGCTAAAGTTTGAGCTTTGAACCACTATTTTCAAGTTTAGAAGTAAAGAAATATGAATTTTCAAAGTTAGAAGCCCAAGCAAGTTAGTTAAGAAAAGTTTTAAGTTTATTGATATCCTTGGGTCTTCTAAGAAGCTTTAGTGGTTCAAACTCAGTTAAAGGACTCTAAAGAATGTCCTTAGAGTAAGGTGTTACAGAAAACAGCGAATAAATTCTTTTTTGGAAGTTTATACTATTTTTAGTCATGAAATGTATCAACATTCCAATTATTTCTGGTAGTCTCTAAAAATATTTCAATGGGCATCTATTTCATGATGAGGAAAATAGGATAAAATAATGATTTTAACACAAAGAAAATTGGGAAAATTAATTAGAGGTCCCTGGGAGGACACATAATAAGAGAGAGGTCCCACTAAATGCTCAAATTAAAGTAGGGTCCCATGGGACCTTATTTCTATTATGTTTACCCTTTTACCCCTTTCATTAAAAACCAAAAACCAAAAACCCAATTCATTCTTCACTCCCTTTCAACTTTCATCACCGGTGAAGCTTCCCAAGAACCCTAGATTTCGCCTCCATCCTTGCGCCGTGGATTTTCGCCAGCCGCCTTCGTCTCAGCCAGGCTGTGGTTCGCTCAAAGATTCAAAGCCATCTTAGGTGCCGATCTCCATTTTGAACCTTTGGATGAGCGATCAAATAGTTGTAATTGTTTCACTAGTCCTTTGTCAAGCTTGCTGTGCTTGTTTCTGGCTGAAGTTTTCTCTTGAGTAAGTCCATTGTTTATGCTAATATCTGCTGCAAAATCATGTGTTTTGGAGGTTAAAATTTCTGCCAATTTATTTCTATTTTTGCTCGGTTTTGTACTTCATTGCTGAAGCTTTTGTTTGGTCCTGTATTATTCTGTTTTTTTTTTGTGGCCCAAGTTGCAGCAAAAATCTGATTGTACAATCTATTGTGATTATGTTCTGTACCTAGTCACATGCATTGAATTTCATTTAAAGTAACTGTGATTCTGTTCTTGCAATTTTGTTGGTGGATTCATGCATATAAATCCGATCATGCGCCTAGAATTTGCTGCAACATATTGGTGTATTGTGACTTGATTTTAATTTGAACAATTTGTGTAGTTTGAATTTTAGGAAAATCTGAGATTCAATTGAACAAGGTTGCTGACTTCGAGGGGTCTATAAGTTCTGTTTTTTGGTCCAAAAACAGGGGAAATCCGAAAAAGCTGTAGCCTTTTCGGTTTCCACATGAGCTAAAATTTTCATTGTCGTCAGAGCTCAAATAGTTGTTATTGCAGGTCATTCAGTTGTAAATAACAACTTTTTGGAAGACAGTTGAAGTTTTGAATGAATTTTATTGGGGATGGGTTTTGTGCTTTGTTATTTTGTTCTAAGACAGGGGTGAAGTAAAAGGTTGAAGCTTTGTTGGGTTAACACCAATGTGTTGGTATTTTAATAAGGTGTTTTCATTACTTTAATATAAAGTTGTCACATGCTCATTAAGTCGTTATATCTGGTCATTTACTTGTGAATAACAATGTTCTTATGCAGGATGAATGAGAAGATGGAGGGGACATCAGGGAAGCATGTAATATGTTTGTTGCATACGGGTGGACGATTTATAAATGGTGAAGAAGGTGAGATGCAATATGTGGGGGGGCAGTACCATATCAAGAACTATAAAGGAAGGCACTACTTATGGAGAATTGAGAACAATTGTAGCATTAATTGTTAGATACGAAGCTAGGGGAATAACCATGAAATTTAGTGTGTGCTTTGATGATACAACAACTTATGTGGACTACTTGTCTATGAATTGTAACTGGTGTTGAATGGCCAGTTGTCTTTAATAACAAATGTGAAATGATGCTGTTATAACTGATTATGTTATGAAACTTGTTATGATTGCCCAAAACATTGTTATACATGCCCAGAAGGTTGTTATGGACAGGTCAAACGTTGTTATAATGATAAGGTCGTGTTGTATATGTGTGTTAGTCATAATCTTGTTACAGATGACAAAGGCAATACCATTTTCTGTTATCCTTGTGCTAAAAGTGCGACATTAAAGAAATTAAATGGCTTGTGTCAGGTGGCCAATAACTTGTTACTAAAAGCCAAGAAGTTGTTACGCGTTGCCCAAAAGTTGTGATGATGGAAACCCAGTTTCAGTTTTCCTTGTACTAAAATGCAATTTTCAAGAAATTAAATGACTTGTGACTGTTGCCCAATAAGTTGTTACGCATGGTCATAAGGTTGTTAAAGACAACCCAGAAGTTATTACTAAAAACATTGACACATTGTCAGTTGTGCCCAATAACTTGTTATTAATGCCCAATAAGTTGTTACGCGTTGCCCAAAAGTTGTGACGATGGAAACCCAGTTTCAGTTTTCCGTGCTAAAATGCAATTTTCAATAAATTAAATGACTTGTGACTGGTGCCCAATAAGTTGTTATGCATGGTCAGAAGGTTGTTAAAGACAGTCCAGAAGTTGTTAGTACTAAATTTTTTTACACATTGTCAGTTGTGCCCAATAACTTGTTATTAATGCCCAATAAGTTGTTACGCGTTGCCCAAAAGTTGTGACGATGGAAACCCACTTTTAGTTTTCCCTGTGCTAAAATGCAACTTTAAAGAAATTAAATGACTTATGACTGGTGCCCAATAAGTTGTTACACATGGTCAGAAGGTTGTTACTAATGCCCAATATCTTGTTATACATTGTCACAACGTTCTTACAAACAGCCCACCCAAAAGTTGTTACAACCCAAAATCTTGACACCTAGTAACGGCCATAACAACTTACACAATCACTAAAAGTTGATACACAAAGTCAAAATGCTGATAAAATTCACATAATTTATACAACTTGTCTCAATTCTCTATAAGTAGTGCCTTCCTTTATAGTTATTGATATATTGCATCTCACCTTCTTCACCATTTATAAATGGGAAAATTATAAATCGTCCACCCGTATGCAACAAACATATTACATGCTTCCCTGATGTCCCCTCCATCTTCTCATTCATCCTGCACAGGAACATTGTTATTCACAAGTAAATGACCAGATATAACGACTTAATGAGCATCTGTGACAACTTTATATTAAAGTAATGAAAACACCTTATTAAAATACCAACACATTGGTGTTAACCCAACAAAGCTTCAACCTTTTACTTCACCCCTGTCTTAGAACAAAATAACAAAGCACAAAACCCATCCCCAATAAAATTCATTCAAAACTTCAACTGTCTTCCAAAAAGTTGTTATTTACAACTGAATGACCTGCAATAACAACTATTTGAGCTCTGACGACAATGAAAATTTTAGCTCATGTGGAAACCGAAAAAGCTACAGCTTTTTCGGATTTCCCCTGTTTTTGGACGAAAAAACAGAGCTTATAGACCCCTCAAAGTCAGCAACCTTGTTCAATTGAATCTCAGATTTTCCTAAAATTCAAACTACACAAATTGTTCAAATTAAAATCAAGTTACAATACACCAATATGTTGCAGCAAATTCTAGGCGCATGATCGGTTTTATATGCATGAATCCACCAACAAAATTGCAAGAACAGAATCACAGCTACTTTAAATGAAATTCAATGCATGTGACTAGGTACAGAACATAATCACAATAGATTGTACAATCAGATTTTTGCTGCAACTTGGGCCACACAAAAAACAGAATAATTACAGGACCAAACAAAAGCTTCAGCAATGAAGTACAAAACCGAGCAAAAATAGAAATAAATTGGCAGCAATTTTAACCTCCAAAACACATGATTTTGCAGCAGATATTAGCATAAACAATGGACTTACTCAAGAGAAAACTTCATCCAGAAACAAGCACAGCAAGCTTGACAAAGAACTAGTGAAACAATTACAACTATTTGATCGCTCATCCAAAGGTTCAAAATGGAGATCGGCACCTAAGATGGCTTTGAATCTTTGAGCGAACCACAGCCTGGCTGAGAAGAAGGCGGCCGGCGAAAATCCACGGCGCAAGGATGGAGGCGAAATCTAAAGTTCTTGGGAAGCTTCACCGGTGATGAAAGTTGAAAGGGACTGAAGAATGAATTGGGTTTTTGGTTTTTGGTTTTTAATGAAAGGGGTAAAAGGGTAAATTGGGTTTAAAACATAATAAAAATAAGGTCCCATGGGACCCTACTTTAATTTGAGCATTTAGTGGGACCTCTCTCTTATTATGTGTCCTCCCAGGGACCTCTAATTAATTTTCCCAAGAAAATTACCTGGTGTTCCCTTAACCATACCACAAGCGTACAAGTTGTGAAAAGTTTATATTTAAGAAAACTATTCCCACTAGAATTAATATTTGAAAATTTTCATATTTTAAAGATCAATTGTCTTAAAGAAAATGAAAATAATTTGATGAAAACTAAATTAATACTCTATCCATTCCTAAATATAGAATCTAGATGACTTTTTTTGGAAAATTCTAAGAAAATTAAATAAGTTATTTATAAATTGATTTGCTTCAATTTTCTCTAAACTAATTTATTTTACTTAAAGCTTGTTTGGCTACAGCTTTTGAAACCTAGGTTTGGGTCCAAACCTAGGTTTCAAAATCAGAGTAGACAAACTCCCTCAATTTTTTCAGAATAGCTTTTAACTGTAAAAACATATGTTTTGGTTAAGCTAAACAAACACTCTTAACTTTTTCAGAATAGCCTTCAGAAGTTATTTTTTCTATAATTTCAGAAGCTATTCTCCAAAATCTATCCTCTAAAACCATTTTTTCAACTTTTTCTCAAATGCTATTTTCCAAAAGCTAATCCAAACAAACCCTTATAAGTTAACTTATAATATAGTTATATACTTCCTTAACTTTTTTCATAAAAAAGTCAACCGGTTCTTATATTTAGGAACTTAAGAAGTACTTTACTTCTTAGAGCCTATATCCCACTTTACACCCCTATATATAATTACTTTCTTAATCTTTGAAACTTTACTATGAGGTTCATAGATTCTTACATTTATGCAGATAACTCTCATAACTTTGTTTATTATTTATTGTGATAGAGAATTGGTTAGTGCTTCATGAAGTTGGTAGATCCCTGCAGAAATTTCGCAAAATTTTAAAACTCACCAAAGAATATATTAATTATTTCCTTTAAATTTATAAAGGACAAATCAATCTATTTCACCTATCTACTCTTTTAAAAATTTAATATACCTAAATGCTTTTTATACATTTTGAGTGTCTTTTTTCTGATAATTTCCCTATTTTATTGGTGTAAGAAGTCTGACACTTACATGATGACTTTTCAACCCTTTTAGATAGTATCAATTTCTTAAAAATATATTTTATACATCAATTATTGTTTAACAAATGTAAAAAGTCCTGTGCAACCAACATAAAGAGTGCTTTCTGCACTAATGCTAGTTTAAAAATGAATAACCAAAATGTCAAAGATTTTAACCATTTTTGGGTTAAAAGTCATATTTATCCCTGAAATGTGTAAGGTGTATCATATCTGTCCTTGAAGTAATTTTGGGTCCAAATGTACCTTTGAAGTATGAAAATGGATTAATTTCGCCCTTCAACTGTTAAAATATCAGCTGTCAACGTCCATTATTTAACAGTCAATGTAAGTTTTTTAATGGTAAAAGGTAAAATTGATTCATTTTCATACTTTGAAGGCACATTTGGATTCAAAAATACTTTAAGGGCAAATATGATACACTTTGCACACTTCAATAGTAAATATGACCTTCAACCCACAGTTTTTTTATATGGTTATCTGATAAGTCAAATCACATCTGAGTATTGCTAGACCTAATTAAAAGTAGCTCTTTTAAACACTTAATAATCATACAAATTATCAGCAGCTAATATAACTCAACTCAATAAACTAAACCATTTCTAATGAATTTTCAAACTCAGATACATTCAGATACGTTCAACAATACAAAAGTAAAACAACATAACTCCGATATGGTAGAAATCAGAGAATATAGAGAAAATAAGTAATTTTAATATTTAAAACCTCTATAATTCCTCAACTTTTTGTCCCAAAAGTTCAAAAAGAGACCATGTTATTATTATTAATATTTCCAAAATAATATGAATTTGCGCAACAGAATATCCTCTACAATTTAACATCAAGATTAATGCGCATTCTGTTAACTTTGATAATATTTATATCCTTATGTTAGCTTATTATTTAGATGTGTGTACGTATGTTAGTCCATGTGTACTTATAATGAAATGGGTTAAGGTCCATTTTAGTCTCGGAAGTAATTGTACAAGAGCGCTGAGTATTTAAAAGTAATAAGAGGAATATTTTTGCCTTGGAAGTGCCCAAATTGTAGCAATTTTACCGTGAACGTTGAAACCGTTAAGTTTGACCGTTAAAACCTCATTTTTAACCCACCAATGCTGACGTAGCACTATCACCATTTACCTGTCATCTTTTAAAGATTCATTTTTACCCCGAAAATAATAATCAAGAAGCGCTTTTGCCTTGAAAGTTAAAAAGCATGTGGCCCTCTATATTGCACCTAATAATTTATCCCATCACATACCTCATCACCATAAATCATTTAATTATATCTAGAAAAGTTAAAAGAAAATGAAAAGAAAAAAAAAAGCATCACCCACTCTCCTCTCCCCCTCTCCACACATACTAGTTCCATTGTCGTCATTTTCCTCTCTCACTATCAGAATCGACAAATATGAGCCTTAACCCTTTATTTAATATATATTATTTTTAAAACAACAAAAATGTCATTTTTACATAATTCTATAGTTTGATTCTCTTCAATCACGATTCACTTTTGTTGTATATGGTGAGATAGATTATTGGGTGCAATATGAAGTTCCACGTGTTATTAACGGTCAAACTTAATTTTGAATAACAGTCTAGACAAATTTGCTATGATTTGGATATTTCTGGGGCAAAAAAATCATTAATGGTTACTTTTGAGGCAAAAATGAACCTTAAAAAAATGACATGTAAATGGTGACAGAGCTACATCAACGTTGGTAGGTAAAAAAGAATGATTTAACGGTCAAACTTAACGTTTTCAATGTTTGGGGTAGGGGTACTCACGGGACGGGAACCCTGTCCCGTATCTCGTCCCGTCCGGAACTTGTCCCGGTCTCGATCGAGGATGGGATGGGAAAATCTCGAAAGGTTTTCTTTTATTGAAAACGGGTGCTGGTAAAAAAAATATGAAATGAAGAAATTAGCTCAATATTGCTCCAAAAAATCTATCTTATAAACATAATAAGCTTAAAAATAACGATAACACATCTAAATTGGGTTTAAAAGAAACTTTCATATTAATATATAAACTTTAAATTAAAAACATGTCTTCAAATGTGAGGTGCTACACGTAGAGTATAGTGGCAGTGGACAGAAAATTTGAAATCAATGCATGGTTAGAACTTAGGGTAATAGTATTTTTTTAAAAAAATAATAATATCATCTATGCTCACACATGAGACATATGACACATATATTATTTTGAAAAAAAATAAATAAACATATATATATTTGGGACGGGACGGGGTCGAAACGACCCCGTCCCGAATCCCATCCCGAAAGTTTTTAGGACGGGACGGACTGAGACGGGAAATAGTTGAACACCCCTAGTTCGGGGTAAATTTGTTACAATTTGGACAATTCCAGAGCAAAAATGCTTCTCTTATTACTTCCGGATACTTAACGCTCTCTTACGGTTACTTCTAGAACAAAAATGAAGCTTAGCCCCAATGAAATTAATGTTTGGAACTTAGATTATAAGAGTGAATTCTTTTTACCCAAACAGAGGAATTATTAGATACTTTGAAGAGTGGAATGTTTTTTTTTTTTACCAGTGGATCTTATACATTTATATTCAACCTTCACTCTGTCAAATGTACATTTTATAATATAAGAATTCATGATACAATAACGTCTTCTGGGCTATGATGCTATACACTAGCTTCTACTTAAAATATTTTAACTAATTTTATATCAACAATCTAGTAATATGGTTCTTTGAAATATATTACATAAATGATGCAGCAAATAGCAAAGATAATGATGAAAACATCAACAGTGAGAGCAGTGACTGCTTGATCACTGAGCTTCATGTTCCTTCCTCCAAGACGATCAACCATGTCTGGAACAGATTCCCAGTTCTTCACATCTCGCTCAAAAGGATCCTCCAATCTCATCTTCATCTTCTCTGATTGCCTGCTTGCCGCCTCTTGGAGAAGCGTCCAGTCATAGAATTTTCGGCTCTTTTCATTGCTCAGGACATTGTACACTTCTCTCAACTTCATGAATTTGTCTGAGGCAGTTTTTAGAGGGAGTGAGGTTGTGTCTGGGTGGTATTCCTTTGATAATCTCCTATAAGCTGCTTTGATCTCTTCTAAATCAGCTTCTGCTGAAACTCCTAAAAATCTGCTCATTTTTGTCAACATGAATCAGTTTATAATGAATCCCACAATTATATGGCAAATTTGTACATAATCCCTAAAATTATAACCTCAATAGAACTTTAGAATATCAAATCAATCATCCATATATTAATATAAAATGAGAATAATTTATTGTAGGAAATTTTCTATAAAATGGTTAAAATAATATGAACTAAGTTACACTTAATGAAAGTTCAGGGACTAAGTTACACTGAGTCAAAACCATAGGAGCTGAGTTGCACTAAATTGTAGGGACTAAGTCAAAACTATAGAACCAAAAGACTAATTTTCCTTAAGAAGAATATAGCATCAAACAGACTATACAGCCTGACAAAAAATCAAATACATGTATTAAGAATACTAGTTTTAGAAAGGGTTAATAAAATCTTTGGTATCTCAAGTTTGCCTTCATTTCATTTTTGGTCCCTCAAGTTTCAAACCATAAGAATTAATCCCTCTAGGGGAAAAATGGTCCTTCAATTATCGGAACCAATGTTAGAAATAGAATGAAACTTGAGGGATTTTTATAAGAATGAAACTTGAGTGATTAAAACCTGTGATTTGAGATTTAAGGGACTAAAACCTACTGTTTTCTCCCTTTTACCATCTAACATGAACATGACTCTTTTATTACTACAAAAAAATAAACATGACTTTTTTATAATTAATGTGGATGCTTTACAGAGTTCATATCATATCTTCATAGCTTCCATGACTCAAATGATCTGGATAAGATCCTACTTCAGAACTTTTACACCTAATTTCTGATCCAAGATGGAACCAGCTAAAAAACAGGACTGATTTTGGAATAAGATGAGGAAAAAGAAACCTCTGATATAAAAGTGCTCACGTATGTCAGACGGCATGTATATTCAAAGGAAAACTAGCACACCCCCTCTTTCAAGTCCTATAAGGAACTGTTTCTATTGAAAATCATACTGAGTATATCTTAACAATTCCTATCCTTCTGTCTGTACACTATTGATTGTTACGAGCACAATTAGTGAGTAACAATATTTTGATTACGTTTATAATGGCCTATTTTCCTACTACTATTTTATTGAACCTTGAAGCTGTGAAGTGTAATAAGAAACTAGATTCCAAATAATTTATGTAATGACTATCCATGAAATTTAGCCCTGAATAACACACGTCCTACAACTTTTCCTAAGATTGATTCCTCTCCATGAACTGGTACTTAAAATTTTGCAACTTCAATACATGTATTATTTGAGTTAGTCCTCAAAGCAAAGTAGATATAAAACTGATCCAACAAAAGGACCAAAATATATAAAATTCAAGACTTCAAAGAACCAATGGATTTAAAGACAAATTAAAAAAACCAAAACCATCACAAGTTAAATCCTTCAAGGACCAAAGTTGCCCATTTACTCTGTCCACACATTACTAATAACATTGTGCACAATCCAATTTCTCATATCCAGCAGCAAAACCAGCTTTTAAAAATTGAAACCATCCATATCCAATACCATCTGATGTTCCCATTAAATCTGAAATCACATCTAAAAACTGCATATCTATAAAGTGCCTGTCCTGTTATATTGTACTATCACCGCTATGACTTGAATATTTTTGCATTGGTATGGGTACTATTGTTTTCAGCCAAAAGTAACAATACTCCCTCAGTTCCTTTTGTCTGAATTGTTTCTCTAAACTTGTTTATTTAACTTATAAACGAACATATAATCTAATAATACGCATAATACAACATGATTTCGTGGCTCCTTCGGCTTCCTTAATTTCAAACACTGCATCTTATTTAGCAAGTATTTCAGAGTTAAAAGGAGACACTTACTCATAGTGAGAGCCAGAAAAATCAGAAAGCAAATCAGCAAAATTTTGGCCAAGAACATCCTCAGGTTTGGATTGTTTAGTACTACTACTACTAGAAGTGCCTCCAACCCAACCTTCATCTTCGTTGTCCCAATGGATCCTGGTGTCAACACCAGGGGGTGCTTTCTTGCGCTGGCGAGGCTCCTCTGAAGTCTGAGAGGCTCGAATTGGAAGAAGCAGAGCTCTAGAAGAAGTGGAGCTATGGAGTGAAAAGAATGTGGTTGATCGTTGATATCGTGAGAGAGTGGTGTTGTGTAATAGAACTGTGGATGATGCTACGGAAGCCATGGAAGGAGGGAGAGAAAAGGAAGGAAGGAAGGAAGGAAGGAATGGTGTGGTTGTGAACTATGAGCTGCTTCATGTTGTTAGTCTCTGGTTCGGGTTTCTGTGGTTCACAAAATTTCTGAGAAGGAAATTGGCGTCTTTTGAATTTGTATCCTTATGCAATTCACATTCTAGTCTCATATCACCTTGATGAGAAAAAAATATGTGCTCATCTTCAATCTACATGTCTAAATGATTTTATATTTGTAACTTCTTATAGAAATAAAATTATCTTTTAAAACCCCACAGGCAAAAAATTTTAATTGTAAAAGTTTATCTTAATTGTAAAATGAAAAATTATTAAAAATATTAAAATAAATTAAATTGAATATTAAGAATTAAAATAAATTAAGAACTAATGAAATAGTAACACGATAAATGGAATGTTAAAAGGTGTGAGGATTGGAGGTACTTTGAGCCAGTGTTGAAAGAGCTGAACTGGATCGGTCCAACCGTCGTCTGGCACACCAATCGGTCCGGACTTTATGGTTTGGCTGTTTAGTAGGTCAGGTCGAATTGGACAACTTTCAGCAGGCCATTGGACCGGGAGTCGGAGTTAAACCGGGAACCGGGGCAGGTTTCTGAAAACCGAATGGTCCAATTCGAAGTACATGAAAAGCTGGAAAAAAATATAATCAAGGCCAAAAAATCCCAAAATCCTTAAAAAACCCAAATTATATTCTCAAATCTCAAACTCATTAGGTTTATCCCCCAAAATGACTGAGATACACCGATGTTTGATAAGACATGAAGTCATGCTTGTATTTTTTACTTGTTAGGTTGTTGACTTGACATGTTATTATTGGTGATTAGGTATTCTTTACTTATTATTATGTATTTTTTTAATGATTTCAACATGTAAGGAATTAGTATTTGAGAAATGTGCATCAAAACTTTTGAATATATTTATTTGTAAGGTATATTAAAAAGTCACATATTTTTTCCTTTAATTATTACGTCAACTCATCGGTCTGACCGTCGCTCCGAGCTATCCGACCGTGCTAACCGTGACCCATTGCCCTCTTCGGTTTGCCTCCCGGTCCAACTTTTACAACATTGCTTTGAGCTTCAAATTGAATTAATGGAATGTTAAAAGAATGTAAGGATTGGTTGAATGAAATGCCAGCAGGAGGGAATTAGCTTGATGAGGTTGGGAAATCAATATTAGCAACTCTCTGCTGGTGGATATGAAAGAAGAGATACAATTTTGGGTATTTAGAGGAGAAAAACCAGATGCTACAGACACAATAAGGTTGGTAAGGGTGCAGGTGGAGGAATTTTGGAGAAACAAAACTAAAGTATATGCAAAAGTAGAAAAGTTTATGAGAAGGAGGCTAACCAAATGCATATCACCTCATATATATAAAGATCAACATTGATGGATCTTTTAAAGAGCTTGAGAGGAGGGGGGTATTGGATTGGTTTGCCGAATTTGGGAGGGAAGGTTTGTAGGTGGTGTGGGGAAGGAAGTTCATACCACCACTCCATTCATGGCAGAATGTTTGGCACTAAGGGTAGCTTTAATGGTAAGAAAAAAATTTTCTAATTGCAGAGTAGAGATTGAGATGGATTGTGAAATTTTATTCAAGCTGGTTCGGAGGGGTTCAGCAAGTGCTTGTGAATGACAGAGTTGGGAGGTGTTTCAAGAGGTATTGATTCTTAAAAGAGTCAGCAAGGGGTGTGGCTTTTTCACTTGTCTCAAGAGAAGGTAATAAAGCTGCTAATTTTTTGGCAGCAAATGCAGAAAGGGAGGATGTACTAGAACACATGGCTGGTCTCACTTCCATCTTCCTTAGGCATATTGTTGCGTGGCCTCCTGTGAGGATAGGAAATCCAATGAAGGGACACGTCCAGACTGTAAGAAAGGTTGACGTTGGTTAACCAAAGTGTAATGTGATACAGGTATTAGTGGTGTGAGATTATGATAGCCTTAAATATGACATATAACAATCAAATATGCTATCTTCAATCAGAATAATAAATACAGCGGAAGTCGATATACCTCTCGCCATTGCCTGTTGTTCGATCAGAGAAGAATATGCTTGTAACTGCAAAACAGAACCCTATCAGAAATAACCCAAAGGTTCTTCTAACTGGAGTCCGGCACAGTGATGGTATCTGTTTGTGATAGCCTTAACCAGTTAGGGAACCCGGAATTCAGAGAGAAGAAACGCTCTCTTGTTGTGGTTATCTGCCGTATCAAATATGATAGGTGCTGGTATGTTTTCCCCATCAGAAAACCCCCTTTATATAGATAACCTTGATATGAAACCCTAACCTTTGACTATTGGGCCTAAATGTTGACTACGGTCCACCTAAAGATATTATTATTATCCTAAATATATCTATTGTGATATTATACTAATATTAATAATATTAATATATCTAATATGTAATAATAATCTAACATTCTCCCACTTGGCCCGTACTCTGTATGTCAACTGTTCCCCTTAGTCAAATCAATTAAGGTCATACTGCAAGAATCATGGCGATAAGTCCTTTATCATAAAGTATTACCTTCCATGTATTACCAACAGTATTCCTTACCTAATGGGTATTGCTCCATGAATAAACTTTCAAAACTTAAATGTTTATTCGGTTCCAAAATAAAAACTTAAATGTTCATTAATCTCATCATCACCAAAAGTGTACACAACAACCATAGAGATAATAAACAAAATCCCAAAATACTCATTGCACACCTCAATTATCCAAAAGACTTACAATCCCCATATGAGGTACATGTATAGCGAACTCTTTTGGTCTCATCCCTTTAGTCAAAGGATCAGCTAGCATTTCCCTTGTTCCGATGAGATCAACAGTGACCTGACCATCAGCAATTCGCTCTTTCAAGCTAAGGAATTTCAGCTCAATAAATTTTTTGCTTCCACTCCTTCTTTTATTTGCTATGGCCACTGCTGCCTTATTATCGCAATACATCTTGATTGGCCTGGAGATTGATTCTACAATCTTCAGTCCAGCAATGAAGTGCCTTATCCAGATAGCCTGTGAACTTGCCTCAAAACACGCGATATACTCAGCATCACAAGTAGAAGGAGCTGTGAGTGTCTGTTTGGCACTCTTCCAAGAAATAGCTCCCTCAGCTAATAGGAAGATGTAACCTGTCGTAGACTTGTTGGTGTCTACACATCCTCCCAGATCAGAATCTGAGTAACCCGTCACTTCAAGATTCTCTGTCCTTTTGTAAGTCAACATAAGGTGCTTGGTGCCTTGGAGATACCTAAACACCTTCTTTGCAGCTTCCCAATGCATTTTACCAGGATTGCATTGGTATCTCCCCAGCATGCCTACTGCAAAAGCTATGTCAGGTCTTGTGCAGACCTGTGCATACATCAAGCTTCCTACAGCAGAGGCATAGGGAATTTTTTCCATCTCCTTTTTCTTTAATTCTGTGTCAGGACACTGACTTAGACTGAAGAAATTCCCCTTTTCAATGGGAGCAACGTTAGATGAACAGTTTCTCATCTTGAAACGCTCAAGAACTTTGTTGATATAGGTTTCTTGAGAAAGGCTCAAAAGACCCTTTGCTCTATCCCTATGGATCTTAATGCCAATGACATAAGATGCCTCACCCATGTCCTTCATATCAAAGTTCTTAAACAAAAACTGTTTCACCTCACGTAACAGTCCTAAGTCATTGGTTGCAAGCAATATGTCATCGACATACAAAATCAAAAATATGGATTTGCTCCCACTATTCTTATGGTATATACACTGATCCACGATATTCTCAACGAAACCAAATGAAGAGATTACCTCATGGAACCTTAAATACCATTGCCTGGAAGCTTGCTTTAAGCCATATATTGATTTTCCTAATTTGCATACCAAATGTTCCTTATCCTTTGCAACAAAACCCTCAGGCTGCTTCATGTAGACTTCTTCCTCAAGAACACCATTGAGGAAAGCAGTCTTAACATCCATTTGGTGTAACTCCAAGCCAAAATGTGCAACCAATGCCATGATAATACGGAAAGAATCCTTAGTTGAAACAGGAGAGAATGTCTCCTTGTAATCAACTCCTTCCACCTGAGTGAAGCCCTTAGCAACCAACCTTGCCTTGTAGCGCTCAATGTTACCCTGTGAGTCCCTTTTGGTTTTGTAAACCCATTTACAGCCAATGGCCTTGGACCCACTAGGCAACTCTACAAGTTCCCATACATGGTTGTTTGCCATGGAGTTCATTTCTTCATTCATAGCATTATACCACAATTTGGAGTTCTCACTTTTCATAGCCTGAGTAAACGTTAATGGATCATTATCAATGCCAATATCACAGTCATTTTCAGTATTATACACTACGTAGTCATCTGGAATTGCCGGTTTTCTTGCCCTTGTTGATCTCCTTAACTCAACCTCTTGGGCTGGGTCAGGTTGCTCATGTGGAACATTCTCTGTCACAACTGGTGGTAAGTCTGTATTTGTGACAGGTGGACCTTCAGGTATATGTTCCACACGTCCCGCATGATCAACTATAGGTAGTGGGACAGTTTCAATTGGCGTGACATATCTAGTGGTAGAAATGTCGCCAACAGCCGATGTCCCTTCCTCAATTGTGCTAGGGGATCCCTCTATGTGATCGTCTACAATCTGATCACTCCCACTAATCACATCATTCTCAAGAAACTTGGCATTCCTAGATTCTACAAAACGCACTGAAGGTGGAGGACAATAAAACTTGTAACCCTTAGACCTATCCGCATAGCCTACAAAGTAAGCTCTAATGGTCTTAGGATCCAATTTCTTTTCTTGTGGGTTATACACTCTTACTTCAGCAGGACAGCCCCACACCTTAAAGTGATTTAAACTGGGTTTCCAACCTTTCCAGATTTCAAAGGGTGTCTTAGACACTGCCTTTGTTGGAACCCTATTCAAAATGTGTACGGCTGTCTTGAGTGCTTCCTTCCACAAGGAAATTGGCAGTTTGGAGCTACTCATCATGCTCCTAACCATGTCAAGTAAGGTCCTATTTCTTCTTTCAGCTACACCGTTCATTTGAGGTGAGCCAGGCATGGTATATTGTGCAACTATACCTTGCTCTCGAAGAAAATCCGCAAAAGGACCTGGCGCTTGTCCTTCACTAGTGTATCTACCAAAATACTCACCACCTCTATCAGATCTCACGATCTTGATTGGTTTCCCAATCTGTTTTTCTACTTCAGCCTTATATACCTTAAAGGCATCTAGTGCCTCACTTTTATTATAAAGCAGGTAGATATACGTGTATCGCGAAAAATCATCAATAAAGGTAATAAAGTACTTTTGACCGTGCGCGGTTAGGTCTGGGCAACATATGTCAGTGTGTATAATTTCGAGCAATTCAGAACTTCTTTTAGCTCCCTTATGTGACTTACTGGTCTGCTTTCCCCTTATGCAGTCCACACAGGTACCAAGATCCGAATGGTCTAAAGATGGAAGGATTCCTTCTTTAGTTAACCTCTTGATCCTGTCAGTAGAGATATGTCCTAATCTCTTATGCCACAAGCTAATAGAGTTCTCATTCATCATATTTCTCTTAACACCATGCATAGCAGAAAAAACATTTGAATATCCAGAGACAATTTTAAATAAACCATCAATCATAACAACCTCAGCAATTGGAGTAGAGTTTAAACTTAAATATTTCAAATCCTTTTCTAACAAAATACCATAATTAAATGGAATAAGTTTAGACAATGAAATCAAATTCCTCTTGTAAGAGGGTACATAAAAAGTCTCTGGTAAGTCTAAAACAAAATTATTTGAAAAAACAATTCGAAAAGTTCCAACTGCTTTCACCGGATCTCCTTTCCCACTTCCTGATAAGACTTTAGCCTCATTGGGACGAGGAGGCCTGGTTGTTAGAAAGCCCTGCATGGTAGTAGAAATATGTATTTGAGCACCGGTATCAATCCACCATGTATCCTTTTGGATACTAACATTATGTGCTTCAAAAGTAACAAAGGACATTGGCATACCTTTATGCTCGAACCAAGCCTTTCTTTTATGGCAATCTTTCTTCATATGCCCTTTCTTCTTACAGAAGAAACACCTGACATCCTTCTTTGTGTCGGCCTTAGCAGGAGGAATCTTATTCTTTTTTCTTTTATCATTCCCCTTTTCCTGCTTCTTGCCGCTACCCTTATTGGAGCTTTCCACCATATGAGCTTCCTTAGGTGCACCCTTTCCCTTTAATAACTGTCTAGTCTCCTCTTGCACACACATGGACATGAGCTCATCAATTGTCCATATATCCTTATGTGTGTTGTAGGAGATTTTGAAAGTTTCATATTGTTTTGGAAGGGATTTCAGAATTAATTGCACCAAGAACTGCTCAGTTGGCTCCATATCGAAGGATTTCAGACGAGAGGATAAATCTCTCATCTTCATGATATGTTCCCGCACCCCGCCAAGACCTTGGAGCTCCATAGAGCACAACTCTAACATGATGGAACCACCCATCTGCTTATCAGTTGGCCTATATTGTTTCTCAATAGCTTCCAAGTATTCCTTGGCGGTCTCGCACTTCGGAATTGCTTCCTGAAGGCATTTTTGGATCCTTGTCCTTATGAGTAGCATAGCACGACGATTAATCTTTTCCCAATAGCTATGATACTCCTTAGTTTCCTCATCTGCTGAATCAGCAGGCATAGGGGGCCTTGGAGTCTCAAGGACAAAGTCCATCTCCATGCACCCCAATTGCAAAAGGATATCATCCTTCCATTCAGAGAAGTTGTTGTTATCCAAAAACACATTCCTACCAGCTTGAGCCAATATGCTAGTGGGAAACATGTTAGTGGGTAACTGAGATGAAATATTAGCTGCGTTATTCAGAGAATCAAAACAGAAATTAGATATATAATTTGAGGTAATCACAATTCACTGTGCCATGCATGCTTTAGAAAACCAATAGAAAGCATACAAATATAAATACGTATCACTAAAATCTACCTGTGGGCAAAGAAATTAGCATAGCATGTATTTATCTCAAAATGGTGGAACTAAAACACATTTATATCTCCTAATACCTGTGGGCAACTTAGGAAATAATAAGGTCATTTTATCCCACCCTAATTAAATATACTCTTATAATTATCTACCTGTGGGCAAAGATTAATTATAATTGCATATTTAATTACAATTGATATTTTCTAACCATATGTGATGTATGCAACTTAAGAAAAGGATGCTGTGGCTACTCCTTTAAGACAAAAGCATATCACAAAATATCATAATGTGCAATCATTAAAATCAATTATATGCACATACTTTATTGGGAATTATTAAATTAATTTGACCTTTATTTAATTTAATAAAACTCCCACTAATTATAGCATCCACAAAAATATTGTTTAATAATTGATCTATAGCATATTTCACTTAATAATTCCAACATGTGAAATAGCCAAGATTAATTTTCCTAAATTTAAACAATTAAAATGATGCTAAAACAACTACACATGCTAAAAATATGACTATATAATTAAAACAATTATAAAGGTCAATATATTTAGCCATATATAATTTCTGGAATTTTAAACATAAATGCTTAACAATTTAAAATATTAGCAAAGCCCAAAATATAATTCCAGAAATAAAAAAAAAGGACCAAAAATGGAATTTTAGCAGCCCAAATGGATCAGCCCAACATAAATTAAAAATGGCCAAAAAATAAAAGAAAAAGCGGCCCAGAAATCCATTTAAATTTTTTTTTTTTTTAAGCCCAGAAACGTATCGGCCCTAACAAAATTAAAAACGGGTTTTTTTTTTTTATAAGAGGCCCAAAATATAGGCCCAATACACTCGGCCCAGCGCGCCATGCATCAGTGAAACGCACTGTTTCACTTAAGCCCAAAACGGCGTCGTTTCAGCGCAAAGGAAGAAGCACCCTTTATTAGTCAAAACGACGCCGTTTTGACTTAGTCAAAACGGTGCGTTTTGACTACCTTCTCCCCCACCCGGATTCAAAAAGCCCTACCCGACCCGGTGCTCGCCTGACCCGGTTCTGCAACCCCTCCAGCCGCCGTTCAAGCTCGAGATTCCAGCCATCGTTTCCGGCGATCTCGAGCTCGATTCCGGCCTCACCTATGCCGGAAAAATCATGGGTTCTAGACACAACCTAATGGAGATCTTATCTCCTTGATTCCATCATGATTTCAGTGTGAAAAAAAATTCGAAATCCAATCAGATATGCAAGCGAAAATTCGATTCTTGTTCTTCATGATTTTAAAAAATTTTAGATCTAAAATATTTGCTAATCACCAACATATTTTTCTCTTCAGAAGAAAACATTAGTTTCCAAAATTTGGTTAATAACAATATCATATCCAAATCAAAACCAAACGAGAAAAATATAAGCAGAATCTGTAAATAAATGTTCTTCCCAAATTCTTTATATATGATATTAAACAAAAATATATATAAAAGTAATATGAGAGAACACACAACAAAAATTGTGAACAAAAACAGATGAGAAAAATTAAGACAATAATTCTCATGCATAAGCAGATCCATAAATGAAATTATGATACAAAAATTAATTTCATATGATCAACAACAAAAAACAAGGTAGAGAAAAAGAATGGCTCTGATGCCACATGAGAGATTATGATAGCCTTAAATATGACATATAACAATCAAATATGCTATCTTCAATCAGAATAATAAATACAGCGGAAGTCGATATACCTCTCGCCATTGCCTGTTGTTCGATCAGAGAAGAATATGCTTGTAACTGCAAAACAGAACCCTATCAGAAATAACCCAAAGGTTCTTCTAACTGGAGTCCGGCACAGTGATGGTATCTGTTTGTGATAGCCTTAACCAGTTAGGGAACCCGGAATTCAGAGAGAAGAAACGCTCTCTTGTTGTGGTTATCTGCCGTATCAAATATGATAGGTGTTGGTATGTTTTCCCCATCAGAAAACCCCCTTTATATAGATAACCTTGATATGAAACCCTAACCTTTGACTATTGGGCCTAAATGTTGACTACGGGCCACCTAAAGATATTATTATTATCCTAAATATATCTATTGTGATATTATACTAATATTAATAATATTAATATATCTAATATGTAATAATAATCTAACAAGTGGTTCTGTTTTAGTGTTATATTTGTTGGTTGAGCGAGTGTTTGGTATGCCATTTTGAGGCCCAACGTGCGGCTCCTCCGAATTGGTGTTTTGGTTTTTGACAATGTTTAGGGTAGCTTTATGTGAATCTTACTTCTGATTTAGGAGATCGATGTTCACTTAAGCTCCTTTTATTTGCTTTTCCTGGTTTCACTATGCAATGTGAATGTGAAGAGATCTAGTTGGAACCATAATGTATTTTCCTATCAAATAAATTATTCTTTTTTGTGGGGACCGCATTGTATTTTTCTTCGGAAAAATCAGGTTCTTCATAAGGGAATTAATCACATTCAAGTCACGTGACAATTCAAGGAGTTTGATTGACAACTAACGGAATTTGATTGTAATTAATTCCCTTGTTAGGAACTTGGTTGTGATTTTCTCTTTTTCTTCCAAGTAATTTTTTTTTGGACATAAAAATAAACTCACTCTTATTTACCCAAATTTGCAAAGAAAATTCATTAAAATAAAAAAATTAATATTAAGTTTTTTAAGTATTTACAGTTTTTCAATAATATTTCTCATGTGATAAAATGTTTTTATTTCCGTTATGTTTTTATTTCCCTTATATCTGTTATAGTTATCATTTCTCTTAAAATTAATTTAGAAAAATCACATATATCATAATTATATAATTTATTTATTTTATTTAATCACTCAAATTTGTTTTTTAATATTTTTCACCCAATTATCTATATAATTATTTGAGAAAATTTAAATTTATGTGATTTCTAATTTATATGAATTTTTTCCATTAAAATATTAATATTTTCAATTTCCTATAATTTTAATTTCACATTTTATCTCTATACTATGACAATATATGCATATTTTATATGTCTATTATTTCATAACAATAATGTCTTTTTTCTATCTAAACTTACTTTTCAAAATAATCATCTAAACATATTTCTAAAAGTCAAATTAAAAAAAAAAGGCATTCATATCATCACAAATCCAAGCATAAATCACATCACACAACCTGATTTTTATCTAATCATACTTCTAAAAAAAATCAGATTAAAAAAAAGTCACTTCTCCGTCACTAATCCAAACACAATCTAAATAGTTTTTTTTTTTTTTTTTTGTTTTACAGGTTACCAGTGTTTCTTTGGCCTTCTGAGTTTTGACTATTGGTGGTTGTATAATTTGTTGAATAGCCGCAAAAAGGAAAAGGAAAAAAAAAAAAAAAAAAACTCTCGTACGACGTCGTTTCGTTTGGGGCAAGAAAACTGAAAACTCAGCTTCAAAATTGGAAGAGCCTCTAGAGAGTCACCAAACACTGAGATGGTACCACCACCTCCACAACGAAGAATCTCCGTCAACCATATCTTCACGGCAAACAAAATCCCAATACCAATATTTCTTTACTTTATTCCTTTCGGTTGTAGCAGTATATGCATAAGGGAAGCTTTCGTTTTTGTCCATTTCAAGTAAGCCATTTCGGCTCTCTTACTCTCTCTATTTGATTTGTGTTCTTCTCGTTTTCCGAATTTCTTTATACCCATTAATAGTCCAGTGCTGGTTTGCGGGTCATTTGGGCGATTTAATCCCAATTAATAGCATTTGTGAAATCACATTCGTTATTGAAGGTCTTTGGTTTCTGCTTATTGATTGCCTTACTGTCTTTCATTTGATCAAGCTCTGCTGCTGTAATCTTACCTTTTTGGCTATGATTAGGAGGATAATTATGAATTCTTCATGATAAAACTTTTTCGCAAGTGATTTGAGGAAAGTAAATTGTTATTGAATTATAAGCAACATTTTTCTTATTTTATTTTTTTTATGTTACAATTTAATTAAGAATTTGTTTGTAGTGTACTAGTGTTGAAAATGGTACTTCTCACCTGTTAATCATATGACAGAATATTTATTTGTTAAAAAAATAATTTTGGGAAAATAACAAATAAATACCTTAATTTTAAAAGACATGCTGTTGTTAATATCCTTACCCAACTACTGAATACCGTACTTAACTAGTTAAAATCTGCTACTATTTTCTTTTTCCCAATTATTTTTCATATAATATTAATTTTAGAAACAAAAGACTACAAATTTTACCGTCTAACAAGGTAGAGATTAGTTGCTGCACGTAACCTGCTTCCGTTATGCACAAAGTGGTTAACTGTTTCATTCAAGGTACATTATTTGTACTCATATGTTAGATGCTGATAATGAAATCAGGCTGTTGAAACTAATTCCGATTTTCTCTCTTACCATGAGACAGGGATAGGGATTGTTGCTCAGTCGATGCACCTTAAACTTCAATGCTCCTTCAGATCTTTAGTCGTATCAAAATCTCCATTATGTCATTACTACCTAGCTTTACCCACTATTTGTCAGTATTCAACTATTCCACGTAATCCAGACTTAGAAGAGCATCATAAGTATGACCATCTACTGCAGTCTTGCTTACGGCAATGCAAGCAAATCAAGCAACACTATCTGTTTGATGAAATTTCTGAGAGACGGTCTTGGGTCTCAAGAATTAGTAAAATCATTCATGCCCACAGCATTAAAAATGGAATTGGGTCAAAAGGTTTACTTGGAAATGCCATTGTTGATCTCTATGCTAAATGTGGCAATTTGGGCTTTGCTGAGAAGGTGTTTGATCAGCTGGATAATAAGGATTTGTTGGCTTGGAATTCACTTCTTGTTATGTACTCTAGGAATGGGTTGCTGGAACGGGTTCTTCAGTGTATTGGGTTTCTAAGAGATTGTGGGCAATTGCCTAATGAATTCACTTGTGCTATTGCTCTGTCTGTTTGTGCAAAACTGAAGAATGCTGAATTTGGCAGGGTTGTTCATTGTTGGGTACTCAAGGGAGGCTATGCATCATTTTCTTTTTGTCAGGGTTCTCTTACTGATATGTATGCCAAATGCAACTGCATGAAAGATGCTCATAAGGTATTTGACGGGGCTTTGAATTTAGACTTAGTTTCTTGGACTGCAATAATATCTGGTTACATTCAAGATGGTTTGCTGGAGAAGGCAATAAAAATGTTTGAGAAAATGCAAGAATCTGGATTTTATTCAGACCAAGTTGTGTGCATAACCATTATGAATGCATACTTAAGTTTAGGAAGGGTGAAAGATGCATGTGACTTGTTTAAACAGATGCCTACTCGCAATGTTGTAGCATGGAATGTGATGATTTCAGGTCACGCTCGCAGAGGTCTTAATGAGGAGGCCATCAGATATTTCCTTGAAATGAGGAAGGCTGGTATAAAATCCTCCAGATCCACTTTGGGAAGTGTTCTGAGTGCTATTGCCAGTTTAGAGGCTCTGAATTATGGCTTGTTAGTTCATGCAGAGGCAATAAAACAAGGTTTGGATAACAATATGTATGTAGGAAGTTCTCTCATCAATATGTATGGTAAGTGTTTCATGTTGGATGCTGCAGAGTTAGTCTTTGATTTAATAGATGAAAAAAATATTGTCATATGGAATACCATGCTTGGAGGTTACGCACAAAATGATTATGTTGATGAGGTTATGGATTTGTTCTTCCGCATGATGAGATGTGGTATGGACCTAGATGAATTTACATACACCAGCGTTTTAAGCTCATGTAGTTGCCTAAACTACCAAGAAATGGGTCTCCAGTTGCATTCAATTATTGTCAAGAAAAGATTTACGTCTAATTTATTTGTGAATAATGCATTAGTAGATATGTATGCTAAAGCCGGCACTTTGAAGGATGCTAGAAAGCTGTTTGAGCTCATGCCAAATCGAGATAACGTATCCTGGAATGCGATTATTGTTGGATATGTGCAGCAAGAATATGAGACTGAGGCTTTCAACTTGTTTCAGAGAATGATTGATCAGGGTATTGTGGCTGATGAGGTGTCTTTGACCAGCATACTTAGTGCTTGTGGAAGTGTTAAGATCCTGGAAGGAGGACTACAAATCCATTGTCTGTCAGTTAAGTTGGGTTTAGATGGAAGACTCTGTGCTGGAAGTGCTCTTATTGACATGTATTCTAAGTGTGGGGCCATTGGAGACGCACAAAAAGTATTTTCTTGCATGCCAGAGTGGAATGTTGTCTCTCTAAATGCTCTGATTGCAGGGTATGTTCATAATAATACAAAAGAAGCTTTTAATCTTCTCCATAAGATGCTAACCATGGGACTGGAGCCATCTGAAGTAACATTTGTGAGCCTTATAGATGCTTGTAGGCCTCAAAATATAATGTTAGGCATGCAGATCCATTGTGTCGTCTTAAAGAGGGGTCTATTGTGCAGTAGTGAATTTTTAGGTGTTTCTTTGTTAGGCATGTATATGGACTCTCAAAGAATTGAAGATGCAAATGCTCTTTTCTCAGAGTTTTTGAATCTTAAAAGCATGGTATTATGGACTGCCGTAATTTCTGGACATACTCAAAATGATTGCAGTGAAGAGGCCCTGACCTTGTTCTGGAAAATGCGTGAGAGCAATATTTTACCTGACCAAGCCACATTCGTTAGTGTTCTTCGAGCTTGTGCTCTATTATCTTCATTGCTAGATGGAAAGAAGATACATTCTCTAATTTTCCATACTGGTTTTGACTTAGATGAGGTAAGCTGTGGTGCTCTAATAGACATGTATGCTAAATGTGGGGATGTAAGAAGTTCTGAGCAAGTTTTCAAAGAAATGAGTTCTAAAAATAATGTTATTTCTTGGAACTCAATGATTGTTGGATTTGCCAAGAATGGGTATGCTGGAAATGCGCTTAACATATTTAATGAGATGACACAATCAAGTGTTATGCCAGATGATGTCACATTCCTTGGGGTGCTTACTGCATGTAGTCATGCTGGCTGGGTTCCTGAGGGCCGTCAAATTTTTGATATTATGATCAATCAATATGGTATTCAGCCCAGAGAAGATCACTATGCCTGCATGGTTGATCTTCTTGGTAGATGGGGTTTTCTTAAAGAAGCAGAGGAGTTCATTGACAAACTAGATGTTGAATCCAGTGCTAGGATTTGGGCCTCACTGTTAGGCGCTTGCTCTATACATGGAGATGAGAGAAGGGGGCAACAGGCAGCTGAGAACCTCATTAAGTTAGAGCCTCAAAATTCCTCTCCTTATATACTGCTTTCTAATTTATATGCTGCATCTGGACATTGGAATGAAGCAAGATCATTGAGGAAAACAATGATAGAGAAAGAAGTCCAAAAGATGCCTGGATTTAGCTGGATTGTAGTTGGACAAAACACAAACATATTTGTTGCTGGTGATAAATCACATTTTAGTTCAGATGAAATCTATGAAACTTTGAAGCATCTTACGGCACTTATGAAAGTGGATAGACTCCAGGATGGTGGACCTTTTCAGGTTGCTCAAATTTAGACATTTGAAATAGTTGAAGTTCTGCAGTTGACTCTGCTTTGTGACTGAGCATGATTATACATCTTTTTCTGTAAGGGACAAAGAAAGAGATGAGATATGTGCAGCTCCATCCCTTTTCCTTTTATTTTTATTTTTTTTTTAAATTTTACATTTCTTAGGAATTTTGGAAAAGGAAAATGGGGAAATTTTTTTTATTATGTTGAACATGATACATTTATTGAGTGATGGAAATTATACTCGTTTCTTCCAATGCTTGATTAATTGTTTTATTTCTTTCAGGTTGTTTTATGTCATGTTGTTTTATCTTGGAAAGTTTATTGTCTGGTTTAAGAACTTTGAAAGGCTTTGAAGTTTCATTAATTTTTAAGTTAACCTCTGTGGGATATTGTAGCTTAAAGCATAATAGCTAACTGAAGGATTCAAATGATATGATTTGCTGAAATTTTAGTTCACGAACACTCTTGGAATGCTGATTTTTTTTTTTTGGTCAAGAAAGAATCTAAGAAGTTGCGTGAAGTTTGCTTATAAAACCTTACCTATATTGATCCACATAATCATTTCTTCAAGAATGTTGCTTTTTAGACTGAATCTATGGCAAAGAGATTATCTGATTCATTGAATAAATTTATTTCTTAGGACTGTTATGCCTATCAAACTTATTCAACTGCTATGACGTGTGTTTTCTTGTTCTAGTGCAGATGCCCAAAAGGTTTATTTGTTTTGCTTTTCTCTACATTATCAATGTTATTACTATACGTCCTTACTTCCTTCCCTACTTCACTCTTCTCCCTCCCTCCCTCCCTCCCTCCCTCCACACACACACACATATTGGTTATTATTGGAAAACATGAAAAACTACATTTTATTTCATATTCAAACTTTTAATTGTCGGTTTGCGCGTCCAACAACACAGAGAACAACTATCAATTGATAATGCTGCCAGAACTGACCTATAAACTAAGTGATCATGCTTTCCAAGGATCATCCAAAAGGGTGCAGGTTTGATATTTGAACCAATTGTATGAACTGGCTTTTGAAATACACAAGGATTTAGTTTGGTTTCTCCATTCCAACCAGTATGGAATGATACTGTATTGTTTGCCCTTGCAGGCTGAACCTTATTTTCTTAAAAAAGCACATAATTTTTTTTTTAAAGGAACATATGGGCCTGAATATTTGATTCTAAGAGGGTTACAAGGATTTGTTTGGTTTCTCCATTCCAACCAGTATGGAATGATACTGTATTGTTTGCCCTTGCAGGCTGAACCTTATTTTCTTAAAAAAGCACATATTTTTTTTTTAAAGGAACATATGGGTCTGAATATTTGATTCTAAGAGGGTTATCCAATGTGATTTTTTTTTTTTGGCAAAGGAAAGTGGACTACTTTTACAGGAGATTCCACCCTCACTAAGCATTGATGAGTTTATGTATGCAATTTTGGGAAATGGGATCACTATGATTCACTCTTAGTTGATCAACTTAATGACAATCTAGATCAGAGGAAACATTGGCAACAGGTTGATCTATATGAATATGAGAGCTATCAATGGTCATCTGCAGCAAATAGCCTATATGTGATAGCATGCTAAGGAAGAGAAGCAATTCTACAAAATTTTTGCTGGTCTCAATCTTAATCCAGTCTTTGAAGAGGTTGGAAGCAGCATCACAAGCCTGGATCCTTTGTCATCCCTTAAAGAAGCGTTTGAAGTTTCAACATTGGCAGTCCTAGCACCATAAATCAGTGAGTTCATGTCACGGAAACATGGCACAGACCATGTTGTGATCATTGCCATAAATTTTGGCACACTAAAAGCAGATTCTAAAAGATCATGGGAGACTAGCGAATTCCGAGGAGAAACTACAGGCCAAGATGCATAGCTTCAGCTTAAAATGGGTGTGGTGTTTGCCTGCTGCACAGTTTCACACAGCATGGTGCTATGCAGTAGCCACATGTACACATGGCGCAGCAGGCACATGTGGGTTGGTCTGCTAGAACAACAACAACAACAAGCCTTATTCCACTAAGTGGAGTCGGTTACTTGAACTGTAAAATTGCAAAAAGTCCACTAGAAATGGTTTATAAATTGAATGGCAGTCAATTACAGCAGCCAACATAAGGTTACAGTGCTTCTATTCTGTATGCTACCATATGTGATCCATCATTGGCTCTGAACTCAGAAAATTCCCAACAGTAATACTAGGAGCCAATGACCATATGACTGGTTCATTTTACTTTGTAAGGTCAGTATTGCCGTCGTTTGAATTAGTGGTTATGGTACACTGAAGTTATCTTGTCTCAAACATTGATCGTACAATATGTGCTACTGGAGTACTGGTTCCTAATTTGACATGAAACTTGTTTGGAGTTGTTGTTGTTGGTATAGGGCTGTATTCTAGACATACTACTGCTTGTTTGGATTAGCTCTAGAGTGATTTTGCACTGTAGGGGATAAATATGTGATAAAAATTTTGCCTCATAAACCCCGTTAAGGCGCTATTTTTAAACTGATCCAAACAGCTTTTATGCAAGCACTGATTGAGATTGCATCATTACATTTTTCAACACTTCAAAGGGTTTTTGAACTCTTGTATCAAATACAAGTAAAAATGTATAGCAGGTAGCATTATTTACAAACTCTGGCAGCTAAAATTCATTCTTTAAAGTCGATTTAATACATGGGATTACGCATATAATCTCTCTCCCCTTATATACATCTCAACTTGAATTTTTTATCTTTCTCCTCTTTGTTCTGGCGTTAATCCTCCTTGACCACAGGTGGGGCAACTCTTTAGCCCAAATCCTTGGCAATCATAACATCTACACCAAAGATTTTCACAAACCCGTTAAATAAAAAACAAATTTGAAAATTAAACGTTTCATGGCTAGAATTTCTTCGCAAGGAATAGATGGCAGAATAACTTACTTCCATCGCTCAAATATATTGCCATTCTTTTTATTCTTTCCTGTACCCTGCCAATGTTTAGGTATGATTAGTATCACAAGTGAAGGAGAAAAGATGCAAAATCGCAATCAATTAGACACAAAATTTTCTAACATTTGTTATATTTATTATTAAACAATATAAATGTACTTTTATTATTTTTCTCATTTAAGGATACAATAATAATTTGTCATCACATCTTTTTTTCATTTTTAGGTTTTCATATCTTCCAACTTGTATACCAAAAACATAATTTTATATCCGTATAAAATAGATTCAATAGAAATCTTCATAAAAAATGCTTCCTCTTATCATAAATATAGGACATATTGAACTAATTTAATCATATTAAAGATGTTTCTTTAGATCAAACCATCTCTCTTAGATCGAAAAAAAAGGATGTTAGTTAAGGCTCAGTTAGTTAATGTTACACTATCTTAAATTTTCTAATAATCTTTAATTTCATACCTTCTTTCTTATTTGATTATTATTGAGACAATATTAATAAAGGTAATATAGGGAGAATCTGACAAAAGTCAAAAACAGCTTCTACAAATAAGAATAAATGACCAGGATCAACTCCGCGAATTGGTCTTATATTAAGGAGTGGAGGGATACATATTTATAAATATCATAAAACTAAAATTAAGACATCGGATTTTCCCTTTCTCAAGTGTAAAAATATGCCCTTTAACCACTCAGATTCATCATATTATTTTCTAAAAAAAAAAAAAAACAGATCTTACCATGAACTAACTTAATTACATGAATTATTAACCCGCTTTATATACCTTTTGTTTTTATAAAAACAATCTTATAGCATTAGCAAATCTAAAGTTAGGTATTATTAAGAGATATCAAGTTCTTCTCACTTAATTCAACCAATATCTGTATTATATATATATATATATAAATATATATGCACATACATACATATATATATATAGAGGGGGGGGGGGGGGCAGACCTTGCATCCTGGACACTCTATGGCACCTTGGCCTCCACAAGTTTGGCATCTTTTCAACATCTGCATGATCAAAACGAGAGGGAAACTAAATAAGCTATTTCTTCATAGTGAACAGAAAGTCAGAAACATATTTAATGCTGGTTCACTACAGTAAAATATTGTAGAGTATAATTAATTAAGAACGCACCGAATTAAGAGAGAAACCTCCTGATTTTGCAGCAAAGGCCTTGAATAATGGCTTATGTGTGTGTGTTTGGGGTATGGTTGGACGAAGTGATAAAGATGTAGCACCCAAGCTGTTGCAGCTAATATGAGCCATTACTCTCTCCTTCTCTCTCTTCTCTGTGTGTTATGCTGAAACTAGCAGACGAATGGATAATATGAAACCCAACATGTTTCTTCGTTTGTGGTGTGCATTTCACTTGGTGTCTGTTTTTTTTTTTTTTTTAATTATAAAATTATTGTGATTATTATATCTTTTTTACATCAGAAATTAGTTTACAAGTTTTATACTCCTTAAAACGGTTATATCCCCTAATTTTCTCTCCTTTAACTTAATAAAACTGATATGGATAATTAAAGAAAAAATTGATGAAAATTAAAAATGAGTATTACATTTAGAACTAAGATGAACTTCCTAATTAATTCATTCATCCATTAATATTCATTAATTAATGACTAGAGGAGTATATGAAAAACATCATAGGATCAATTGAGTGGTTTTTTCATTGGAAATAAAGTAAAGGGATGTTTAGATTTATGTATGGAGAATAGCTTATAAAAAAAACGTTGAAAAAATTCTTTTAGAGAATGGATTCTATACTAAACTTCAAGTTAAAAAGCTATTCTAAAAAATTTAACGTTTATTTAGGTTTTCGTTTTATCAATTAAAACTTATTTTAAAAAAAATTAGCAGTATTTTCTTAGTTCTAATTTTGAAATTTAAGTTTGAACCCAAACTTAGATTTCAAAATTTCAAAACCCTAGGTTTCAAATTCGAAACCAAACAGGCAACAAGTGCTGTTCAAATCCGCAAAATTAATCAATATTGTAAGCATATGAAATTTATCGAAACCAAAATTGAATTGTTCACAACATGATGTCATGCCGTCCACGTAACCCATTTTATAAATATTGTAAATGGGAAAACCTATTTGTATCGTTCTGGTAAAATGACTGCTTCATTTCCAGATTAAAATCGTGCACAATAAATAGTAGACTAGAAGCGTTGACATTTGGTAACTTTCCTCAATTCGAGAAACATTTTTTTTGTAGAACGCTGACATTTATAAGATTAATCTTAATTTCTTAACTAAGTTATTATTACACAATTATTACCAGAAACTAAAGATCTTCATATCAACTTCAATATACATTGCCATCAGAAAGTCCTCATTGGGATTATGGGTTACCCTGTTTGTGGGGTATTTCTCCAACAAAAGCATGCAACAGCTCAAAGTTAGCCAGACAATTAAAAAGGAATGGAACAGCACAAAATAAGTCATACAGACATATTAGTAGCATCGATAGCAAAATTCAGTCATACTACTAAATATTCACATGAACTTGAGAAAGACACGCATGACATACTAGCAACTCGTCTGTGTTTAATTAAGCACACCTTTCACCGTTAAAAGTAAAACAATACTACGGCGAAAATACAAGTTCCATTCTCCCACACCAGGGAACAAATTACGGCTACAAGGATCGGGGGAAAAGAAGGGAAGGGGGATCAGAGCAAGACAATACTGAAACAACTTCCATCCCTTAACAGTAGTTTCATCACGTTTTTCACTGTTGTGCCTTACCCCATCACTAGGGTATGAATCTCAATACCTGGATCTCTTGGAGTAATCTCTATGACTCTCTCGCTCATACCTTCCATTTCCCCGATCTTCCCTATCATGCTTTTCATCTCTTCTGTTCTTCCCTTCTCCATGGTCAACATCATCCCTGCGATGCCTCCTTTCTTCACGGTCATACTCATCCCTCCTGTTCCTCCTTTCTTCTCGGTCAACCTCATCCCTCCGGTGCCTCCTTTCTTCATGGTCGTCCTCATCCCTGCGGTTCCTCCTTTCTTCTCGGTCATCGTCATCCCTCCGGTGCCTCCTTTCTTCACGGTCATCCTCATCCCTTTGGTTCCTCCTTTCTTCTTGGTCATCCTCATCCTTTCTGCGCTTCCTCTCTCCATGATCATCCCCATCCCTTCTGCGCTTCCTTTCTCCACTGGTATCCTCATCCTGCCTATGCTTTCTTTCTCCATCATCATCATCATCCCCATCCTTTATGTGCCTCCTTACTCTAACATCCTCATCATTCTTTTGGTGCTTCCTTCCTCCACGATCATACTCTTCCCTTCTGTATTTCCTTTCTCCACGATCATCACCATCCTTCATGTATTTTCTCTCTCCACGATCATCTTCATTCCTTGCACGCCTTCTTTCTCCCAAATCATCATCATTCTGTTTATGCCTTCTCAGTTCTTGATCATCCTCATCATCTTGACCATTCCGGCCTCTAAAACGGGATTCATTTTCCCTCCCATACCGGCTGCTTTTATGCTCAACAGTCTCATCATCACGCCCTCTAGGCCTGACTGATTTTGAGTAATCATCTCTTTCATCCTTGTGACTAAACATTCTAGATCTTGATTCAGACTCAGTCCTGCCTGACTTTCCATGATCCCCATGCTTTGCATCAGTGGCAGGATCCCTTTGTCTAAACCCACTCTCCCCACCTCCGTCCTCATCAATCTTGTTCTTGGTTCTTGTCATTTCTTGACTTTCACTATTTGATCCCTTCACTAAATTTCTGTCCTCTTTATGACTGTATGATTTTCTCAATGAGTTCAAGCCATCAGCATTTGTGCCACTTTTTCCTCTTCCATCAGGACTTTCTGCGTCAGATCCGAATTTTTCCTTTTCCACATCATATCCTTTAACATTCTTTCGAGAACTTTCATATGCCTCGCCAATGTGTCCACCTCGTTTCCGTGAAACAGTTTCTCTTTTTCTGGAACTCTTGTATCTGTCATCAGAAGAATCACTGTCTGAATCACTGCCACTGTCGCTGTAACTGTCACTTACATCAGTAGAAGAGTATGATCCCCTAGAAGAATCTACATCAGAGTCATCATCATCAGAATCGTGCCTTTTTCTCTGCTTCTGTTTTTCACTTCCACTTTTTTTCTTCACCTCCAACACATCATCACCATCATCATCAGAGTCATGTCTCCTATGAATTCTTTTAGATTTCTCCTTTCTTTTCCTTGCATCATCACTACTATCAGAATCTGAACCAGAACCTGAACCAGAATCAGAAACAGAATCTGAATCATCACTTTTCCTACCCTTGCCTCTCTTGTGCTGATTAGATATCTTCTTTGAAACCTTGACCATCTTCTTAGCATCACTATCAGAATCATATTCATCATCACTCGCTCTCTTTCCTTTGTGACGCCTCCTACCCCTCTTCTCCACTTCCATGCTATCTGAATCAGATGAATCATCATCTCGCTTTCTCTTCTGACCATCACCCTTTCTCCTTTGCCTAGAGTCTTTGACACCTTTCATTTCATCCCTTTCAACATTTTGACCTTCAACCATCTGTTTCTTCTGGGTGAAATCTCTGTCCAAAAAAGCATGTTCACGTTTCGGACGATACTTGTCATCCTCATCAGAATCGCCTTTTTGAACAATTCTTGGTCCATCATCATTTTCTTCTACATTCATTTCATTGACTTCAGATGAAGTTATGCCAAGCGCAGCTTTCAAAGTTTCCATTTGCTTTTCTTTTCTAGCAGCAACTTGGTGAGTCTGTGTGTCAGAAACCCTGGCAAGGAAAAATAAGTCATGGTTGAGGGCACAGAACATAATACATTAAACAACACATCAAGTTATTCACTTTTACTTATTACAGACCCCAATTTAAAAGTATTAAGCAATCATTCAAACTCTCCTTTACATGGAAAAAATGATCGATGCCCACATCAATCAAGGGTAAACAAAATAAAATTCTTCCAAATAAACCCTGTTTTTTACAATTACACGTTCACATCAATAAACCTCTAAAGCCATCAAAAAACATTCACAGTAAAGACACTGCAAGAGTGATGTAGAGGGCTATGAGCCAAACAAAAAGCTTATGGGCACCAAAAACTAAAATTTCCATCTGCCAGTTTAATTAAAGCCACAGGAGATAACATAAGCCAGCAGAAAAAATCAAACACATTTTCATCAAAAACAAAATGCTGAATAGAGACCCCCAAATGTAAAAGCCAAAGAACATCCAAACAACATTTCATAATCACTTGGCGAGGAAAAAAACAACTGTTTCAAAAACATAACATCAGTAAAACCCTAATAATGAGACGGAAATTACTTTTTATCTGCCATTGATACAGGCAAAGGTCCATCACTATCCTCAGCAGCAGCCTCCGCTTCCAATTTCTTCCTAGCCTCATCCAATTTCTCAGCAATCTCATCATCAGTGTAACCCTGATCAATAAGCTTATCTTCAAGGATCACCAGCTTGAGCTGAATCTGACGTTTACGGTCATGCTCAAGGATCTCTTTATTAGGCTTCCTAGTAAGCCCAGCAGTACCCTGATCTTCCTCATATCCTCGGGTGTTTTCAGCAATCTTGCTAAGCTTAGGCTTGACAAAAAACTTGTTGCTCTGAATGTACCCATTCGTACCAGAACCCCTAGGGGTCTGTAACCCTATTCCGTTGTACATTTCAGCTCCTAAGGTAAAACCCTGCAATTAAAACAGAATTTAAACAAAAAAAAAAAGAAAAAAAGTAAGAAACCCTAATTCTGAAAACAACTACAAATCCGAAAGCAAATACAGAACTATATCAAACTCTTTAAAACACGCATAGTTCATATAATTCCCTCATGAACTCGATCTTTATTCAAAAAAGGGTAAGAAAACCCTAATTCTGAAAACAACTACAAATCTAAAAGCATAGGCAAACCTACATCACACTCTTTAAAACACGCATAGTTGATATAATAGCCATTTAAACTCGATATTTACTCAAAAGCGTCAAAAATCAAACATCTACACAAACAGATTAAAACCCAGATTTAAAAAACAAAGCAACAAATGGTGCTAGGACCACGAAAGGAACAAATTCAAATCTAGATTCAAAGCCAGATTGAATTGATCAAATCAACCTCATGAGATTTTGGGAGTAGACAAAGGATAGGGTTCGAACCTTTTACAATACTTGCCGGAGAACAACTACGCCGGCCTGAAAACGGTGGACGGATTCCGACGGCAAGGTCGATCTAGGGTGAAAAGTTTGATCGTCGACGAAGAAAAATGGTGCGCCACTTTCTTCAAAGATGAGAGATTGTTTGATTAGGGCGTGTTTGGTTTATTTTGCGAAGGATAGGTTTTGATGGTAGTGTTTGGTTTTATTGATGGTGGGGTTTTTCAGTCCAAAAAAAAAAAAAAAAAAATTGGCGTGGGGTAGGTGGGGTTTCCAAATAATTTTTTGGTAAAATTACATCAAGGTCTCAAATAAGAGAATCAATTATAATTAGATCCCAAGAAGTCATTAAATTACATTGAATTCCCTAGAGACTCAGGTGATATTAAATGGCTTGTTATTGACAACAAAATGAGTTGTCAATGCAGCTCCTTAAGTTGTTAATAGTAATATTTGGGAAGGCTTTTGTGCGGTTTGACTTATGTAGCAAAAGTCATTTTAAGCCACAATTAGCTTTTGGCTTTAAACTTTTCACTGTGTGGATGTGGACGATAAAGAAAAAATATGGGAAAATTGTCTAGTAGATCCAAGGAGGAGATTTTACTACCGTAAGATTCCTTGAATTCTCTAAATTATCAACAAGTTCCAAGAGACCTGAAAGCAATAAAATGCATTTGTGAAAAGACTCTCATGTCACCTAATAAATCACACCAAACCAGCCTCCTTTTTGTTTTGCACAAATGCACAAATGCATTCTATTGCTCTCAAGTCCCTTGGGACTTGCTAATAATTTAGAGAATTCAGGGACCTTTTAGGCTAGTAAAATATCCTACTTTGGTCTACTATGCAATTTTACATTTGATCATAGGCAAAGGTACACAAATATCCATGTAATTTGGTTTAAAGTGCACCCACATTGCGAAGTTTTTTTTTTTTTTGCCCTAAAGTGCCCATATAGTTACTAAAATGAGTCAAAAGTGCCCTTACCGTCAATATACACAAATGATGTTAAGTTTTTCAATGTTATGGAGAAGAAAGTGTGCAAAAATACCAATGTAGTTTGATTCAAAGTGCACAGAACAATGCGGACTTTTTTTTGCCCAAAAGTGCCTACGTAGTTACCAAAATGGTTCCCTCAATGCCTATGCCGTTACTTTACACCTGTTAGGCAGGAGAAAAACACAAGATAGGGTGAATTGGGTATTTCATTAAAAAAAATTTTAAAACTTTAAGTTCAAAAGCAATTTTAAAAAACAAATAGGAAAGAAACAGAGTATATAGGGCTTCAATGCAAACGAACGTTCTGAAATGCTCGTTCGAAATGTAGCCGTTTAATTGTTTTGTTCTTATTGATTCTTCAAAATATCTTGGTATATTCGTTGAAGTTCCAAAATTTGAATAATACACTTTTCTAACCTTTATCTTGATCATTGAATCTTGATCATTGAAACTTTGAAAGCTCAATTAGAGTTGTAGGATGAGTGCTAAGGCATCAAGGTAACCGTTTTTAGCAACATCCCAAGCTTAAGCACGGGGAAGATGTATAAGACATTAGCAAAAATCACCACCGTTGATGTAAAGTAATAACATAGGCACTTAGGGAACCATTTTGGTAACTTTGTAGGCACTTTTGGGCAAAAAAAAGTTTACGGTGTTAGGTGCACTTTGGACCAAACTGTATGGGTATTTTTGCACATTCTATTCTCTCTAACGTTGAAAAACTTGACGCCATTTGTGTATATAGCATGGGCATTTTTGACCCATTTTGGTAACTATTTAGACACTTTTGGGTCAAAAAAACTTCTTGGTGTTGAGTGCATCTTAAACCAAACTACATTATTAGCATTTTTGCACATTTTCCCTTTGATCATTAATATAAGAGATAATTGACTGATTTGGAGAGATTAAAAAACTAAATAAATTATTTCATTATAGTAAATGTTACATATTTCTCTAAAATAATTATTTGTATCATTAAATTATATATATATATATATAAGCATATATCACTATACAAGTCAGAAATTTAGCTTGGAAAAAATGATAAACATATAGCTCTAATATAAATGTGAATTTTTTTTAATAAAAATCTTGTCATTTATAATCATTTTTTTACCTAAACTTATTTTTTACTAATCATCAAAACAAGTTTTTTTTACAATCTGACTTTTTTACAAAAGTTTATTTAAGCATAAACCATATTACAAAATCTGTCATTTTAAAAAGTTAATCCAAACATAAATCACATTACACAAACTGACGTTTACCCTATCTTACTTTTATAAAAGTCAGATTGAAAATAAACCACTTTTACATTATGTTAAATGGGCAAAGGTGCAAGAATGTCCATGTAGTTTGTTTCAAGATACACTCAATACCGTAAAGTTTTTTTGATCCAAAAGTGCTCATGTAATTAATAAAGTGGTTCAAAAGTATCCATGCTATTAATATACAAAAAACCGTTAAATTTTTTAATGTTAGGGAAAATAAAAGGTGCAAAAATACCTATATAATTTGGTCCAAAGTGCATATAACACTGTGAACTTTTTTTTGTCCAAAAGCGCCCACGTTGTTACCAAAATAGTTCTCTCAATGCCTATGCCGTTACTTTACACATGATGGGTAGGAAAAATACACAAGAGAGGGTAAATTGTGTATTTCAATAAAATCTTCTTCAAAATTTTAAGTTCAAAAGCAATTTTAAAAAAATAGACAGAAAAGAAACAGAGTATTAAAATTTAGAAAACAGAGAAAAGGTTGTAAGTTAGAAGTTTGTTACCGGGTTTATGTAGAAATCGATTTATACTGGTTCGGTCTAAACATATCGGCCTTTGAGGATGCAATCGAACTTTTGTGAAATGCCCGTTACAAATGTAGCCATTTAATTGCTCTATTCTTATTTGATTCTTCAAAATATCTTGATATATTCGTTGGAACTCCATAATTTGAATAATACGCTCCTCCAATCTTTAATCTTGATCATTGAAACTTTGGAAGCTCGATTAGAGTCGTTGGATGATTGCTTAGTATTGAGAGAACCATTTTGACGACATCCTCAAGCTCAAGCAATAGAAGATGTGAAAGACGTTTGCAAAAATCACCATCTTACATGTGTAAAGTAACGGCATAGGCACTGAGAGAACCATTTTGGTAACTATGTGAGTACTTTTTGACCAAAAAAAATTTGTGGTGTTGGGTGCGCTTTGGATTAAATTACATGGGTGCTTTTGCACCTTTATTTTCTCTAACAATGAAAAACTTAACATCACTTACGTATATTGATGGTATTGACATTTTTGACTCATTTTAATAAATACGTGGGCACTTTTAGACAAAAAAAAAAAAAAAAAATCTTACGTCGGTGTTCCTTGGACCAAACTAAAATATATGGGCATTCTTATAACTTCACCCATCTTATAATAAAAACAAGTTTTAAGCACTTTTGCCGCTCCAATCTTGCTTTTTCTCCTCCTGCCACACATAAATGCTAATTGCAGAGTTTTGTTTTGTTTTGTTTTTTTTTTTTTTAAGTGAGAACGATGAAATGGTTTATTAGAACAAGTTATATAACATATATCGATATGATAATATTGTTATTTATTATTTTAAGATTTAAACACACATTTTTTTACAACATATTCTTTTTTATCATAAATTATTTATTCTTTGAGATTTTTTTTTTATAACAAAGGAAAGTGATTAAAAAAAAAAACTAATCTACTACATGCTTCGGAGAAAGGCTCAGATACCTTTGTGAGCAGTCATGTGAAGTCCCAATTGGAAGGGCTCGTTTAACAAGATTATCTACAAAATTACTCCATTCTCATCCACATACTTCCAGCTCAACATGTCACCCTCTTTGTAACAAACAATGATTCTTCACTATGAGACTTCAATATTTGTGATTATCATTATCACCATCTTTTACCGAATTGATCGCTTTGGAGCAATCACTACGCAAAATGATCCTATGGTACCTTCCACCTCAAGCCCTTTTTAATCCAACAAGACAAGCCCATAGCTCAAAACAAGTGTCCCTTCCCAGGTTCATCATGAAGGCTTCGTGAAGAGTTTCCTATGTGATGAAATATAACCCCCACATCCTGCATGATTGTTGTCGTAAGAAGAAGCCCTATCCACCTGCACAATAACTTGTTATTCTAATTCACTATTGTTCTATTTCAATCTTTTAATCCTAGAAAAAACCCTTGATATTTGTTTGAATTAGACGAGCTTTGGCCGCAAAAATATGTTAGCTAAATTAAAATACTGACCCAGGGTCCCTGAACCTTGGTTTAATTAGAGAATACCAAAGTATCATAATAATTGATCATTTATATCTTGATTCTTTGAGATATTTTATCATAATTGATAATTTTTACCAAAAGAAAAAGTATCAAGTATTTCAAGATTTTCACATCCACCATGTGTATACTAAAAAAAAAAAAGGGAAAAAATGACAGAAAAATACCTCATAAATTTTAAAATCTCATATAGGAGATATTAAAAATGTATTAACTAATTAAGTATAGCTATTAACAATATCAAATCACTTATTTGGTATTTTGAAATTTAGAAAGTATTTTTCTATTATTTCCCTAAAAATTAGTACTTTTTTCCTCCTACTAAAGCATTTTTTTATTAGTATGACAGTAATTTACACAATGCGATTTTTTTAAATATTGTGTATGTGTATATTTTTCTTTTATTTATTGTTGATTGTTGATATTCCATCAAAAATACTGTTATTACACCCATGTCGGTTGGTTCAGCTGGTGAACCAAACTCAACGTAAGTTTTAGTTCCAGATTATTAATATTAACTGGTCAAAAAATTAAATTAAATTAATAATTCATGACCCGTGTGTCGCTGAATCGAAGCCTATATAGATAAACCTCACAGATTCAACGAAGTCAAATTCTGGTCAGATTATCTTGTCTTAACTACCTTATATAGTTTGGTCGATGAAAAAGCCTCGAAGGTGCTGATGAATTTGTAAACTTGCTTAGCTAGGGTTTGAATTCCAAACCTTATTATGCAAAAATGGCGAAATCGGATGCTCCAAAACCCAATTCCGCCAAAGTTCATCCCTCTAATGACCCCGAATTTGATCCCAATTCCTACGCCCTCGAAAAATTCCGACTTTACGAGACCAGAGCGGTAAGTGATGAATTCTGTATTGAAAATACTGGAATTGCTATATTAGATAGGATTTTATTTCTTAATGGGTCGTTTTGTTTATGCATCATTGTTCAAGTAAATGTTAATTACTTGGTAGAATTGTGAGCTATTAGCTTTTTATGTTCTGGATTTTGATTATTTGGTGTTGATGGATTATGATCTTGAGTTTTTGGTTGCAGAGATTTTACTTAATTGGAAGTGATCGTAACAAGAGGTTTTTTCGTGTCTTGAAAATTGATCGATCAGAGCCTTCTGATCTCAGTATCAGTGAAGACCCTGTGGTGTATACTCCTCAGGAAATCAAGAACCTGCTTCAGCGAATCGCAGAAGGTAATAGGGCTACTGGGGGCCTGACATTTGTGACAAAGGTTTATGGGATTGCAGGTCAGTATCTGCATTAAGTGCATTGAAGTTCTTGATATTATAATTTTGATGGACTCCATGGACTAAATGATTTTATTTGTTGTCCCTAGGCTGCATCAAGTTTCTGGAATCATATTATTTAATTCTGGTTACCAAGCGCAGACAAATAGGTTGTATATGTGGTCATGCAATATACAGCGTAGAGGAAAGCCAATTGATAACAATACCACATGTCTCAATTCAATCTGATATAGCTCACTCTAGAACTGAGCTAAGGTAATGTATTTTGCCTCTTATATCATTTGTCTTTCACTGTGTTGATAATTGTTCATATATAGTACGTATTTTAGTAAACAAAACCTAGAGAAATGCCTTTGTTGGGTTCCTTTTGATTGTTATTATATGATTTTTTTTTTCAGTCACAAGATTAAGCTATGTAGTACATACTCTGTGTAATGACGTGCCCTGCACTTGTTGGCTTCTAGGTTCTTGTATTTAAATTTATTAGTCATAGTGGTGACAACTTTTTACAGATGTTTGTTGGTCATACTGCTCAGTAACACTTCTAATTGGAAGTTTAAAGTACCTGGTAATATTCATTGTTTCTGTGTTTTGTTGCAATGACTATATCAAGAGTGAGTGCTAACTTCTGTGATTTTAACCTTTTGAGGCTTATCATTTTTGTTTTGCTGTTTATTAAGCTTAATGATCTTAATTTGGGAGCAAAATTAACCTATTGAGCATAATTATCTGCATGGTTTAATTTTTAGACAATGTACTTGATGCATAGAATTAATGATCTTAATGTGGGAGCAGAAGCCAACGGATCATCAATTCTAGTGAAAATCATTTATTATTTACAATTAGCTTTATAAAAGTTTATATTCGACTGCAAGTCAACTTAAGCTTACTCGTTCCTTCTCGCAGGTACAAAAAACTTTTATCGAGTGTTGACTTGACAAAGGATTTTTTCTATAGTTATACCTATCCTATAATGCGAAGTTTACAAAAGAATGTATTGCCCAATGAGGATGATGGGATGCCTTATGACAATATATTTGTTTGGAATGCTTATTTAACACAAGCAATCAGATCAAGGTGCAATAATACCATTTGGACAATAGCTTTAGTTCATGGCCATTTTAAGCAGGTAGGCTGCTTTGGTTCTCCTCCCTTATCATTGGGTTCTAATATTTTACCTTTCAAATGTGAGTTATGTATTGTTATTTCATGCATTCTCTCATAAAAGATTTTTTACTATTGCCTCTGAATATGTGTATTTGCATTCTTTTTTATGCTCCATGAATGCTGTCCAAAGTTTAACTTACTTTGAAATGGGATTAAGACATGGTTGCAGTGGATGCTAAATCGACTAAGGAAAGCTTATTTAAACTAGGGTGACAGCAGAACTATAATTATGCTTGGCAATAGCTAGGTTAATTTAAAATTTATCATGATTCGTACCAACAAATTTGAAAATGTTCTCTCATACAAAAAGGAACAAAAACAAAAAGAAGAAGACAACTTTGCAGACTCTGCATCACCATGTTAAGTGTTCCATTAAGCAAGTCCGAAATGGAGCACTTTTAGAAGTTTGGGAGCTTGAAATCCGTGGCCAACGATCTCAAAAATACCATAAGCACTCTTGGTATCTATGTTATGCCGATCCAGTTCATCCTTTAATGGAGTGACTTTGTCTTGTCTAAGGAGGAATGGAACCGGATGGATGTTAAGTGCAGAGAAATAGATTCAATCCATATCACCATCTTCATATTCTTCTCAATGAGATCTTTAGTTCCTTTCATTGGTTGAGTAAATGAGTTTCGCAACAATCATATACGTAAGTATTAGTGGATTTTTTTTTTAATCTTCCTGAATTGAGATTGGGGAGATTATAGAGAATTATTGGTTGTGGAAATCTTCATTTATCTGGTAAAAAAGATCTATGGACCCTGTACAGCTAGCGATTTTATAAAGAAAGATTTAAGGGGATACATTCTCTCAACTCAAGGTCAATCAGTTTATTCCTTTTTGTTGGTAGAGAATAGGCTATGAAGATGACTTAGTTTGAGAAGTTGAGTAGCATTTGCGCAGTAGTTGAAGTCACCCTGTTAACTCTTCAAACTGAAACATTTTTTTCCCATCGAGCAGAGATTAGTTGGGTTGGCAAAAGGGTGGTGCATGTCTGTATGAGGTGGGTTACTGTGTGTTGATCATGTGTGATCCTGTATTCTGTCACTTGCTTAGTTGGATTTCATGTCAGCAGATACACACCACATTAGCAACTCATTACTTATTTTAAAACTGGTGTAAACTGTAAGGGACAATGGATTAATTTTCCTTCTTAAAAAGTTTTACTTTTCTATAAAAATTGTCGAATGCCATATTTATTTGTTAAGTTGGTTTTTCTATTTATAAATGCTCATACATAAACATGCAACACATTTTTAATTGTGTGGCATCTTAGTTGAATGTATTACCAATTTGAGAATCCTTAAAAATGGCAGGTACGCCTTTCAATCTTTGGGAGGGACTTTAGTGTTTGCTTGATTTCGAGAAGATCAAGACATTTTGCTGGAACACGGTACGTTCTTGTTCTAATTTTTTATTTTTTATTCTGGTGTCATATTTTTACTTTTTGTCATTAGCAGGTTGTGATGATTTAGTACTAACTGAGTTCTGAGTTTGTTTGCTCTTCTCAAATTTTTATCTGGTTCTTGATAGCGTTCTGCTATGTTTGTTTTCCTCACCTTCCCCCGATTGCTGGTGGGAGGGGTTGCTGGTGTATGATTAATAGTGTTAGTTACGGATTGCATATTAAGCAGTGTCATCCTCTTACTAAACTTAGAATAATAGTGGGTCAGATATTAGTAATGAGTTAGGCTTTTTGTCATTTGCGACAAAGGTTCAATGGTTCTGACAAGTTGTCGGTATACATGACTTCTAGTTTGTTATGAATAACAAGGTTGGGTGTCAATGCTGTAAGGACATGATAATAAAACTTTTCATGGTCTTAGTCTTTTTGTTGAAGCTTTGGCATTAAGGTGGCTGACCTGGGATTAGGGCCTGGTGTGGCCATTTATTACATTAGTAACTTTCAATGGTATTTTGTTGCATTGGTCTATTTTGAGTTCTTATATGTTCTGGTTTTAATCATCAAAATGTATTTTCTTTTATTGCCAATGGAATTTCACTATCATCTGTATTGCTGTACTAGTTATGTTAGACTTTCCTACTGTTTTCCTCTAGCTGGTTGCATTGTAAGGTTTAAGTCCTAGACATTGGTTCCCCTTGTGATGGAATCACCTCATTAATGATGTGATTTTCCATCCTTTTTAAGCCAAATTTCTCCCCTTTTTTATTTGTCAAATTTCTTCTTTATGAGGTCAGGTTTGTGTTACTAATTGTGCTTTGTTCCCCTTAATTTTCCTTTCTTTCCCCTTCCTCAATGCTATTTTTGTAAAAGGTGAGTGGCAAGCCTCTGATGCCTCTGCCCTGCATAAATTCTAAACACTGTTCAACAAAAAACAGAAGTTCTGAGATAATATTTTATTGCCTCTTCCTTTAACTTTTTGCCCTACCTATTCAAGTTAGATATTAAAAGACAATTTTTTTTTTTTGTTGATCTTGGAGATATATGGAAGCAACTTTCTTGCTCTGAGAGAATTAGGTTTATCTTCTGTCAATGTTGGTTTGTGTGAGTGATTATTGAAGCCCTAATGTTTCAGCCCATTTGATCCCACTGTTTGTTTGTAATAGCTAAATTGTGCAACTATCTCACTAGTGTGTATCAAACAAGTCTATATACTGCCACAGCATCATACGGAATGAAAACACCCTTGTTCGGGTTCATGCATCAGCCCTTTCTTTTATTTGAGACGGAGGTGTTGTGTTTTCCGCGGAGCAGCAAGTTTTTTAAGCTGTCTTTAGCAGAAGATATGTTTTGATGATTTCAAGTGCCATGATATTGATTAGCAATGGCGTGACCTGATTATTTTCAGTAATCTAGTTCTCATACCTTAGATCCCCTGCTACTGGTTGGCTGGCCTTTTTTGGGAGTTATTTTTCCTTTCCCCTTCCTTTAATGGACATGAGCACTTTTTGTGACCATTATAGATACTTGCTTCCATTGGATTTGTGCCAATGACATCTAAAGAAATGTTTTGGGGCAACTCGCTATGGACTTTTGAGGTTTGACAGGTGTCTGGTTGGCCAATACTTGTTGCATTGCCAATGTGCGTGTAGAGGTGGTGCTCCTTGCATTGGTGTTTAGCGTTGATGTTAACAATCTTTTGGGTTAAGGAGTCTGGGTTGTATTTTTTGTTATGGCCTTTCTAGGGATCTCTTGTACTCTGTTCTACGTTTTGGCGTAGATGTTGCTCCTCATCATAAATATGATTATAATCAGAAAAAGGATGGTGAAGATACTTTGTTAAAATGCACATCATTCCAAGGAAATATCGAGATTTATAAATGAGAATTCGGGAGTGTAATCAATCAAATCTCATAATTCCGAGGAAATATCTGAAGTTGTTCTATCCCTGATGTTTAGTAAACATCTACATCCTTAGATTGATTGCATTTTCCTGCTTCCTAAATGTGAGATTTGCCCAAGCAGTATTTTTCCTGGTGCATCACGTGCTCAGTGTGTAAATTGCGTGTTTGTGTCCTTGAAACTCCGTTTTTTGGATGCTAAAAATGGTTTATAATTGAAGTACTACCCCATAGGAAATTATTTATTCTAATTTGTCCAGGGAAGGACTGAAGGAGGAGGAGCTGTGTCATGTAATAATAATAAAAGAGTTAGTTAGTGAGTTGGTTGGTTAGGCTAAATAGCCGTTAGAGTGTTAGAAGTATTTGAGAATATAGGCTATAAATAGGTAGCTTATCAATTGTATGCAGGGTGTGATTTGTTTTGTTTGGCATAATGATATGTAATACATATTAGATATATTCTGTTATGTTAGTTAGAGCTGTTATGTTTGTTTCTGTTAAGAGCGTATGATGACATGGATAAGTGGGCGTTAGGCTAGTGTGGATAGAGACCCTATAAATAAGTCTCTATGGCTAACTGTACATTTGCGATTGATTTGAATGAAGTTTCAGTTCTCTCTTCTCTCCTTTCTCTGTTTTTCGGTTACTGTTTCCGAGTTTTCCCTATCAAGTGGTATCAGAGCGATAATCCTCGGCCACACTCTATAACGCTTCTGCCGTTGTTGGTGTATGGGTCGTGATAAACCCAAGAGTCAGAACACCAACCCCATGGAAGACCGTCTCCGTGCTCTGGAAAACCAGTCGGTGGACACCACGGCTCTCCAAGATCGGGTCGATGGATTGGCCACACAGATGCAGACACTGGCTACTTCGATCGAACAACTCCGGGCAGCGCTTGTGGAACCTCAAGGGAATCATGCCATCGTTCCAGGACGTCCAGGGGGTGGACGACCCAACGGAGACAATGGCCGTCCCCGCCAGTTCCAGTTCACGAAATTGGAGTTTCCAAGATTCACCCAAGAAGACGTTCTTGCATGGATCTTGAAGTGTGAGAGATATTTCGAACTCGATGGAACTCCCGAAGAGGTGAAGGTTAAAATTGCTAGCTTGCATTTAGACGATGACGCGTTCAGGTGGCACATGGCGCGAGAACGACGTTGGGGTAACCACCCTCCTCGTTGGCAGGAGTATATCGCTGAGTTGAAGGACTGTTTTGGGCCACTGTACGAATCCCCTATGGGTAGTTTGCTTCGATTACGACACACAAATTCTTTGATTGAATTCAACTCGCAATTTGACCTATATTCTTCGCGAGTAGAATTGCCTGAAGACTTGTTAGTGGACGCTTACCTCTCGTTAATTAAAGAAGAGATTGCGGGCCCCGTTCGAATGTTTAGACCGAATACTCTGAAAGATGCCAAAAGTCTTGCCCGAATGCAAGAGTTGACTGAGGAAAGAATGAAAGAAACTTGACGCGTGGATAAAACTGGGAAGGCTGCGTCATCGTCCACATCTTCTGTGTCTCGGACAGCTGGTTCCACAAGTGGGACCCAACAAAATAATAAGCTTGGGGAAGCACCCTATAAATAAGTGACATGGATAAGTGGGCGTTAGGCTAGTGTGGATAGAGACCCTATAAATAAGTCTCTATGGCTAACTGTACATTTGCGATTGATTTGAATGAAGTTTCAGTTCTCTCTTCTCTCCTTTCTCTGTTTTTCGGTTACTGTTTCCGGGTTTTCCCTATCACATAATGTGATGGCTTAGTGGCTTTTCTCTCTCTAGTTCTCTGTTTCTTCTTCTCTTACCCCTTTCTGCTACATTTCTTGTTCTTGATTCCTCTATTCTTCTCTATTTCCTTCTTTCTTTCACATACGGAATTACAATTCTGTATCAAGCTGCAAATCAGGTTTGCCTTTTTTCTGTCTTTAACTGGGTTCCTCTTGAAGGTTCACCATTGTTGGACAATTCGGGAACAAGATATGATGACTTAATTCATATGAGACTAGAGGGATTGCTTTTCTCTCCTTCCTTGGAGAAAATATTATTAAACCATAAGTTCCTTTCTTTCGTTCCATTGCTTTTTGGTCCTCACATTTACCTATCTCTGTCACTCACAACTATGCTTCCTGATCACCTTTTGTCCCGCATTCCTCAGTGTTCTTCACTTTTTTCTGATGCTAATTCTGTCAATCTCATTGATTTCCTGTAAGGAGCATTTCTCTTTTATTTCCACCCATAATGGAAATGCTACTTTGAATTGTTTCCCTTTTCCCTTTGGGTTGGCATCATCTTGTATTTTTTTATTCCTTTTTCATGTTTTATTGGATCATTCGTGCTGCTCAGTGTGTATCACAAAATTATTTTACATTTAATCGTTGAAGGAAACAAAACATTTTTCTTAAATACATTCTCTAATGTTTTGGAAGCTTAGATAATTTTATTGTGGTATTCCTCCTCCTCTTTCTTTCCATAACCTAGGTGCAGACTTTTCATTTTTAATGTTTCTTTGATTTGTTAGTGACCCACCCATTATTAACACTTCTTATCAAAGTGTTTTCATTTTGTAAGATGTGAACTGGGACTAGTAATTTATCTCATAGTCATTGGTGTAGGGTCTTTAACTACGTGACGAAGTTATGGAACCTAGTAGTAGTTTATACCTTTTAGTGTCATGTTATGTCAAGCATGAAATAAAACCTTCGATAGATGTGGGTCTGGAAGTTTTTTCGTGTGGTGAATTTCATGATGTTTTGTTATTATTGGAGACATATCATGGCATTTCTTTATCAGATAAGGTGACCCTGATGAATTTTTTGCTATCCCATCTTATGTATTCTTAATTTTTTTGTATTAGGGTAGATAAAGTTTCTACAGCTATATTAAGAATGGCAGAGTTCTATTTATAATCTAACATCTTTACTACAGAAAAATATTTCATTATCCTTCTTTTATCCTACTTTTATTTTTCGTATTCAGCAACTACTCTATATTGATTGGAACATAATAGCTTAATATCACCTTTTACTCATTGTCTTTTAAGGAAATATATCTATACGGTATGTCTATCATGTAAAAATGTTAATGGTTGGAGTTGGTTTTAAGTTCTTATGTTGCGAACTCTTCTGCAGTTACTTGAAAAGGGGAGTCAATGACCGGGGGAGAGTTGCTAATGATGTAGAGACAGAGCAGACTGTCCTTTATGAAGAAGCGGGTTCTTTCAAGGGACGAATGAGTTCAGTTGTGCAAATGCGTGGCTCTATACCACTTTTCTGGTCTCAAGAAGCTTCTAGATTCAGCCCAAAGCCTGACATTATCTGTAAGTGTTGGGAGTGCTAGAATTTTAGTCATGTAATTATTTAATTTTTTTTTTTTTAGTTTAGTTATTTTATTATTCCTTCTATAATTGCAATTTTGTCATCTAGAGTAACCTTCTTTGCCTTTGGTACTCATATATGTTGCCTCATTCTATACGATAGAAGTGAGGATTTCAGACTTATTGTCAATAAATAAGGTTATTTATCAATATTAAAATTTATTTTCTTTTTTGGTGCTGCTACTTTAATACATTGAGCTTATGTTGATCTGTTATTCCTCTATACTTCAGTGCAGAGGTATGATCCTACATATGAGGCAACAAAATTACATTTTGAAGACCTTGCTCAGAGATATGGCAATCCGATTATTGTGCTTAATTTGATCAAGGTAATATTTCATAGGAGGATGACCATGCCCCAAAAGAAAATGGTGTGATATGTGAAGAACTAACAAAGTCAGGTTATACGTTATTTAATTCTTTTGAAAAGGATATTATCTTGGTTGCCATCCATGTGTTTGCAGAGAGAACCACTTCCCTGTCTCTACTTGGGATCAGTACTTGTTTCCCCATTCCAGTCCTTGGCCATTCTTCATCCTCCTATCCACTGACTTACCATCAGAGATCAAATTTCTGTGAAGTAGTTATGTATTTTCATGAGCTAATGCATACAAAGCCACATAAGAAATGCATAAGGAAGCAAATATATACTTTTAGTGCTATAAATATTTACTTATTTTTCATTTTAGTTGAGAAAAAAAAATACAAGTATAAAAATGATTCCTAATAAGAATTCCTAAGGTCTGATTTGTAGTACTTTATTCCTTCCTCTAATCTCGTGGACCTTCAACAATCTTGTCTCAGCCAGCATAATTTTCCTCAACTCTCTTAATTACTTTGATCAGCATAACATCAGAAGCTTCCTTCGGCAGCAACTGTCCTTGCTCCATCTTCCTATTACTTCAATGCTTCTTTGTTTCCATACGACACTCATCTCCTGAAAATTCCCTTCTTGTAATGAAGCAATTAAAATTCTCAAGTGCGTATATTACCCTCTTCTTCCTCACAGAATCTTGAAAGAATATGTTCCAGGCCACTTTGTTTTCTCCAACTCAATATTATCATTTTGAGCTTAGCTGGTAATTTATTAATTATTTTGAATAAAAATAAGTGTCATTTTTTTAAATACGCACAAATAAGTATACACTCTTTTGCCTTAAATACATATCAAATATTCTGTTTTTATACAAATATTTTTATATTATTATAAATATATCAAATTTTATATTGCTTATAATTTTGCCAATAAATCAAGTTTTATACAAAGTTACACATTATAAAACTCATGCCCCTTTTTATAATTATACATTTAAAAGTACCTTCCATTATATGTCATCTAAACAACTTTCAGTTTAATAAACTAATTTTTGAAAAAGAAATGTGCTTAAATAAATGGACATATAGCAAACGTATATTTTTCAAACTAACTTTTGCCAAACTGACTTTTATCAAATAGAAAACCAAACACACCAAATTAAATGGGGGGGTTTTTAAACATATTTATTGGAAGTAAATCTCTGTTTTCGTACTGTAGACTGTCCCATGCATGCAAGCCTTGCCATTTACCATTGCAATATCGTTGTTATTATCTGAGGTTGGTTGAAACTTTTCTATGTTAGGATTTCGACTCTTGTGATTACCTACATTTGATGAAAGAAGAGATCTATAGTGGAATCTAGTGCTGATATTTGGTCTGTTAATGATGTGAATGGTAGTTGGGAAGTTACTAATTAACTTTACGTTTTGGCAGCATTGTATGTATTGTGAGATTATTATTATATGAAGTCCTGGTGAATTATTTTGAAGTATGTGAAGTATAGTTGTCATGTTCTTATGAGTTACTTATGTGAGTGCTACTTGTGTTATATTAATTATGTGATGATGTCTTCCCATCAAACTATACAAGTGTTATTGTGAGCGCTGAATGATATCATATGTACTATTCAGTAAATACCTGGAGATTCTCCCTGGTTTTTCTGTTTTTTTTTTTTTTTCCTTAGATTCTGATTCATAGACTAAGAGATTCTGGCCTAATCATCTACCCTTCCCACTTTTTACCAATTTTTTTTTTTTTTTTGGGTTTTCATTTCCTGTAGAAAGCACTGACTTTATTGCTTAAGTTATTATCACTTTCAGCAAAATACCTTTAAGCTATACAAAAGAAACTCAATTTATGCTTTCCTAGAGCTCATATAAACAATAATTTCAGACTGTTGAGAAAAGACCTCGGGAAATGATGCTGAGGCGTGAATTTGCTAATGCTGTTGGGTATCTGAATCAAATATTACCTGAGGAAAATCATCTCAGATTTATTCATTGGGACTTTCACAAGTTTGCAAAGAGGTGAGCTTGTCAGGTTATATGCTCTTCCCGACAATTTAAGTATATTTTTTAGTCAGTCCAAAATTAAATCTGACTATTAAATTCTTCTGCTTCCAAAGTAAGTCTGCCAATGTTTTGGCAGTTTTAGGTGGTGTGGCAAGTGAGGCACTCGATTTAACTGGTTTTTACTTCAGTGGCAAACTGAACATTGTAAAAAGGACTAACAAGGGCAACCGGCCAAGCAATGGAAGGTATCACTAAAATTATTGACCAATACTCCACATGCAGTCTTTTTCCTGTAATTTATTTCATATAACCTTTGACTGAATCTTGAATCCTAATTGGATATCAATCAAAGGCGTCAAATACATGTGGTGAATGCCCTTTACTTTTGTTATTAAGTTCATCCATGAGCCACTGAGACCTTTATTCACTCTCTTATATTATTTATGCATTTATAAGTTTTAAGTAGGATTTGTTATGCAGACTGCTTATTTATTCTTAGGAATTCAAATTCTAGAATGTTTTATTCCCTTATCCAGTATGCGGGTAGATTTTTTTTTTTTTTTTTAATCTTGCATTTTTGTGAGTGCAACACATTTTTGAATGGTTAGATCTTCATTTTCACTGAAGGGTTGGTTCCTGTGCATTGAGAATATCTTTTCCATTGTGGAGATATTGAAATACCTAATTTTCCTTTGCGCGAATTTTTTCTCATCCTACCTTATTTCACGTTATTGATCAGCCATAACTTGTCTGGCTGCTGCAGCTCGCTGTTACTGCCACTTTAATGAATGAAGGATAATGAAAAGATGTATAATATGAATTTTTAACTGTCTGCTCCAAACCATATACTTTTTACAGCTTTCATTTGAAGTAAATCACTACCTAACAGATTCAACATCAATCTGCTCTGAAATTTTGTCCATAGAAGAAATACAGCCACCAGCAGTGATGTTCTTTGAAAACTTCAGCAACTTCAAAATGCTATCACTTTCCCTCCTGTCTTCTTGCTGCATCTGCTTCTGACAAAAATCCTTAAAACTGTTCTGTGAGCAAAATATATCTCGTTTTTTAAATTTGTTAATTTATCACCTGAAAACTGAAAACATCATTTCCAATTTGTCAGAGAAATTGGACACTTCAGAACGTGATTATAGAGGTAGTGTGTTTTGCTGCTATATCCTTGGTTCACTACTAACATGCACCTCCATTGACACAACTAACTTCTTGCAAATTCTTCTTCTTGATTGTACTTTTCCCAAAATATATATACTTGTATGTGTGTGAAAATTGTGTAAATATTTGTATCGATCATCTTGTATTTATTAAGTAGTATTTATTCTCTAGGTGTTTTACCTCTGTATATATAGTGATGTAACTCTTCCTTCAGTATCAGTGTGAAAAGGATATTTTCCCTCTCAAGTTCACTGCATGTGTGTGTGTCACTTCTTGTAGAAACTGTCTCGATCTGCACATTGTCTCTGTCTGTGATATTGGCTCTTTAATTTATCTGTGATATCGGCTCTTTAATTTATCGCCCCTAAACACAGCCCCACATTCCTTGAGATAATCCAAAGGGATTCGTATTTCTTATGAAATTAGATAATGCGTGTTTTTTTTTTAAATAATTGTTGTCATTCTATACAGGGATACTTCTCTAAAAGATCTAAGAACTAGTAGTTCAGGAGATATTGCAAAGATTGGAAGCAGTAATGAAATTGCAAGGATTGGAAGCAGTAATGAAATTGCAAGGATTGGAAGCAGTAATGACATTGCAAATGCATTAGTCAATCAAGACAGAGAGACTGACAATAACCAACAGAGCAGCAAAGATGATTGTGTTGAAGCACCGTGTTTTCAAAGTGGAGTTCTGCGCACAAACTGCATTGACTGCTTGGACCGTACTAATGTAGCACAGTATGCTTATGGCCTTCAAGCTTTAGGACGCCAGCTACATGCTATGGGTTTATCTGATGTTTCCAAAGTGGACCCTGACAGTAGCATTGCTGCAGCTCTAATGGACATGTACCAGAGTATGGGTGACGCTCTTGCCCAGCAGTATGGTGGTTCCGCTGCTCATAATACTGTATGAAATTTTTGTGATTTAAAACTAATACAATTTGTTGGATAAATAGGAATATTTATATTTTATGCTTCATCTTTCTGATTTTATGGCCGACAGGTTTTCCCAGAGAGGCAGGGAAAGTGGAAAGCAACACAACAATCAAGAGAGTTTTTGAAATCTATAACGCGATATTATAACAATACATACACTGATGGTGAAAAACAAGATGCAATAAACTTGTACTATTCTTTCCTCTTATTTTTCTCAGCAATTAATCCTGCTCTTGTTACCAGATGGATTTCATAAAACTGCTTTAGAAAGTGTTGGTGCTTCTATTTTCCTTATGCTGGAAATGTGATTTTGTTCCTTTGCTAATCTTGTCTCAAACAATAGTGTCATTAGCTATGGTGATGGTCTTTTATTCTATTGCTAGATTTTTGGGTTACTTTCAACCACAAGATGGGAAACCTGCTCTCTGGGAGCTGGATTCAGATTATTATCTCCATGTATCCGGGATTGGAGATGACCTGATATCTGACAAGGGGTGAGTCCCCTAATGTATATATCAGGGAATAATATATAAATACATCACTGACATATATGTACATGGTATATTATGCTACCTTTGCTTTCTTTTTACATTTCCATGTTGTTCATTTGTTTTTGTTTTTTTTTTTTTTTAATTTTTTAAAATGTGCAGTTCTGAACTTATTGGTAAGCCTTCTCGTAGAACTGGAACAACCCTCGTACCTGTTCCAGCGTGTAGAGAAGACTTCTCACGCTTAAAGTTGACATCATTTGACAAGTTAATTGAAAAGACACGAAGTGAAATTAGGAATGTAAGGCTTTGCGGTGAACCTGATCAGAAACCAGGTGGTTTTGGAAACAGTGGGGTTGCACCTGATGCAGCGTAATTTTTCTCATTCTAAACAGCTGATTTAGTTCTCATTTTTATTCTGTCATTGAGTTCTATCTGTTTCACTAATATTTTCCATTCATCAAATAGATAATATCATATTCCCTTTTAATTTTCGTAACATGATAATTCAGAGTCTTTATAATTTTACCATTTCTTAATTTCTGATGTGTTTGGCCTTCTCATGGAAGATTGGGTTAGAAGCAAATAGAAGCATCAGCACTTGATTGTAGTGTCAATAAAACTGCTTTAGACTTTGTACTATTATTTCCTCTGCAACTTGATTGTCATATTTTAGTGTCAATCGGTCAAGATATGCAAATTGAAGCCCTTGAAGTAATTGCTTCATCTTCATAAGGTCACACGTTGCCAATTCCATGGCATGGTATTTGGCTATAGCACTAGATCTTGCCACAGCACCTTGTTTCTTGCCACATTGGAGTGTTTGTGATCTTTATCCAATGATCCTTTAGTAGGTGCCCCTTTGGTGTTTTCTTTTGGCCAGACCCTTAGGTGTATTTGATGATGCGGATGATTGCCTCCCAATGACTAGTTGTGGTGTATTTATACAATAATCCTAACAATAAGTGTAAATTCCTAACTTATTGTTGGTATCTACAAGGATTACGTAGCAACTTCAGTTTGTTTGTGTAGTATATTGCTTGGGAGAAGAAAATGTCTCACTCTAAGTTGAGATCCTGCATTTCTACGTCCATGGAAATTACTAACTTGAATTTAGCATCCCATGCTATGCTAATGCTTCTTCCTTCCAGATTCGTATGGGACAAAGAAAGCATTCTTGCTTGTTATAACACAATATCATTTTTGCAATTTCACTTATTGTCTTGTGCTATTGTTCAGTGAGATACAACTGAAAAGCCCAAATTGGCTTTTTGGCCAGAGAAAGCATGAAGAAGGTGTTACAGCCGGAAAAGCTGCTTCTCGTGAAACTGATATTGAAAGATCTCAAGCTGAGACAAAGTGTAATGGTTTTTACAACCTAAACTGGCTTTCTTCTGGCAGTGATTTGAACGAAGAGGATGCTTTCCAAAGGTATGCATCTGGGAAGTGCTTCATTTTTGTTTCATGATATTCATAATCCTATATATTAAGATTTTTCCTGGCTGATATATTTACTTTTATTTGCCAGTAATTGATTTTTATCTGAGATTAAGCCTCTTCTCAACTGTGGAATGAAGGCTTTCTAAACAGTGACAGACAAAAATATATGCATTTGAAACTGATAATCTTGCACATTTTTTATATTTTACGTGGGGTTCTTGACTTTATGCGACTATCAAGCATTGAGTGTAAACATGTGTTGCCCCTTGTTTGAAAAATCATAATGAATATGCCATTAAAGTTGCCTAACTCATCTAGGCTCCATTATATTTGAAAATTTGGGATTTTATAACAGGCTTTTGGTCATTTGCTGTTATTTCTTTGATGATCAAGAATCTGGTGTTTTTTTTTTCTCAATATGATAATCTTTTGTTGTCTCTTTTTAGAGCCGTCACTTTCATGGGGTATAGTTAAAGTCATATTTCATTGCGTTGTTTTTTATGACTCAATTATTGTCTACATTGAATTTTCAGGTACCTGACAGTCACGTCTACTAATGTGGACAATGGTTGGTACGGAGGCACTCTTCTTGGTGATCAAAATGAAAGCAGTGAGATATATAAGCATTATGCAGCATTGTGCCAGGTATGTACATGCAACCTTACAATTATATATGCTGTTGCTTCCACATGAACAGAAATATTGCACATTCCAGCTATATGGATGGTAATAAATGGATCTATGATGATGTGCCTATACTATCCTGTCAAATTCAGTTCTCTAAATTTGTATTTAATGAGTAAGGTTGAATTGGGTCCATTTACCTATATATATATATATATATAACATAATGGATAAGTAATCGTTAAGTTCTAGAGAATTCCATGTATTCTACTTTAGAAGAGGCATGGAATATATTGGATTCAAGTCTTACCAGCACTTGATGATCAACATGTGTGGTTATTAGCAAATATCAGTGGTGTAATGTGCAGGGAACCGAGTTGGAACTATTTCGTAATGACCCCGAGAGTGAAAGGCATTATGCTGATGTTTTGACCCCGAGTTCATTCGACATGGTTAATGACAATGTTGTCGCGGCAGAAATGGAAGCAGCTCTCAAGGAGTACGAGCAAGTTGGATCTGATCTTGGCATCATCCCCTCATCTTGTAAATACTTTGCTGAAGATCCCAGTTGGTTGTCAAGATGGTTAATAGGAGAAGAGAAAGTACCGGGGACATAATGCCTCCAACATTGTCAATTGTTTGCTTATTATGTTTCCAGCTTTAAAGGAATAGAATAGGCTATTCAAATGCTTCATCCTGTCTATCACATGTATTTTCTTGTGTATCAAAGGATTCAGAAGATGGTTAGTTTGCCAACATGTTGGGTCTATGGCCAATGAAACGTCAGGTTCCAGCAAATTTCAAATGTTGAGTAATGTACAGTCCATACTAATTGAACTCTCATGAAGGAAGAATGTATAGTGATTGTGAAGAATAGAAACCATAGACAGGTGCTTTGTGTATTGAGAATATTACATGATTTATTGCCCCAAATCCATAAAGAGACTGTTAATGGCTATTTTTTCCGTGCATTTTATCTGAAGTTCTTGGCGTATTTTTGGGTGGAATATTAAGCTTCATGCGTCATCACCAGAAAATTTGTCTAAGCCCTTTTCTGTAGGCTCTTTTTTTTTTCCTTCTTTTTTGCTGATTGTCTTTTTTTGTTCTTTCGTACGTAGATTTGAGATAGATGGGTATCCTTTATCTATGGAAGTGTAGACCACTGCAACTAAGGACCGTTGGGTTAAAGTTTGAAGATTCGAATTGTAGGGTGTTAAGAAACAAGTACCATTTCAAGTAACTACATCCTTTGAATTCAGTTCCCCCTATATCGGGTTAGGAAAATTATTGATATTGAATTCATCTCACTCTCCTAATTCTGAATGGTTCATACTTCTCCCGTTTTAAGGCAAAAGCCTGAACTTCCTCAGTTTTTCCCCCCATCATCAAAGCTAAAGACATTCATGAACGGCTTACCCAAGGATTTGAGTTCAATTGTTCTCCAAGTCTCTTTCAAGATAAGCTTAAAATTCTTAAATGCTAATAGTTTGCACATAACTCTAGTTCAAATACTCAAATGGGTCCAAATTTTAAGTGATGAAAGGTCAGTGTTGGACGGAGAATGAAGGTTCGGTCCCAAAACTTTTATTTAGCGACAGTTAGGCCTCTGAAAAATATTGAAGATAAAATTGCAATTATCAATTGAGGCAGTTGCAAATACCAAAGTCACGATAGCAAATCAGAAAATATTGACAAATAACATTGATAGTCTCCAACTGACACTCATTTGCAACTGTCTAAATTGTTGTTTGTAACTAATCTTTTAACAAATTTTTTTGAACACCTTATCATTTAATTGAAGTTACGGAACTTGTTCTCCCGCTAGAAAATTTTTATCATGCACCTATCCGACTAATCCTAGGAAGAAAGGCACAAATCCAACCCCACAAGTTCACATAAAGCACCTGTCAAAAGAATCCCATGAGCATCTCCTATACATGCATCAGTCCAACCCTTAAGGCTGCGTACCATGCTATTAGACATATTACAAGTAATCTAGAAATTGTATATCACTAATCAGAAGAGTAAACACATACGAATACCTCATCAAAAGCTTTATAAGGTAAACGACTAAATGATAGCACCATTTCAGGATTTCAGAAGATGCTTATGTTCTGTTGCACAGAATGTATCATAGCTTTAATCACAATATTCATATCAAGCAATAAACATAAGCTTGGCATTCAGGACATTCAAAGCAGAAATTTAGTTAAGAATTCATCGGGAGGGAAATATATAACTTTGAGCTAAATAGTCAGAGTCACTATTGTCTTAAGTTCCCGATGAAGATCATGATCAACACTGCCCCCGTAGAACATAAAATTCAACGGATCCCCAATGAGGACACGGAGTCTAATGGCTGCGCTTATGCATTAGCGCCAGGTTCAGAATTTGTTTCTGATGGTTTAACCATATCTTCCAAAGCTTCCATGTCAATGGTCATTCCATCACTTATTTCAGCATCATTCATGACTACATCCTTGTCAGCAGCCAGAGGTTCTTCAATGCCATTCTCTGTAATATTAGATTCCGGATTCTGATTTTCAATCACTTTCTCTGATTCATCTGACTCTTGCACAGTTGTTTGTGGATATGGATCTGTGCAGATAGTCAATGTAGATGTAACCAACAAGTTCTGCAATAGTAGATGAAAAAAGGAATAAGAATACTTCAAGGGAAACACGTTATACATGAGAGAAACACAATATAGATGCAGTATACATTAGATGCCGATTAATTAGGAGAAGACATTTATCTAATCTAAATTCCAGAGTTTCAATCATTGAGCGAAATTTAATATATTTAGTTTAGTGATCTTTAATTAAATGCTGTGAGAAAACCATTTTTGTTATTTGAATTCCCTTCTAAATAATACTGATAGCTATATTTTCACAATCAATCTTTCTTAGCACGACACTACTCTGTTCATTCTCATGGAAGAAGTGTAACTCATAGTTGCAAATTTCATGGCAATACTCATCGGAAAGCTTATACCAGGCTTCGTGTGTTAAATTAGGTATATGTACTATCCTTCAATATCTTCCAACTCAAACAGTGCACTTTATTGTTTGAGTTTGAAGTAGCCTTCATGGGAGTGTCAAAATGTTTGCAACTCTGCATTGCTGTCTCCAAGTCCAATGAGTATTCTAAACTCCTAGATTCCAACTTCTCTTGCAATAGAAACCTTTCAACCGCCATATCTCTTTTATGTAACCACTTGACAAATTTTTTAATCAACTTGTGACAAATATTATTATTTACATGTACAGTGAAGAAAACAAGTTCGCCAAAAGAGTATTTAGGGAACCAGGTGATATCAGCCTAACCCTCCTGTATTATATGCATGGACTTCAACAATGAGGTGTGATCAAAGTATTCTTATAAACTTTAACAACCTAAGTAAATTTGTCAAATCAAGTCCTAGGAGTTTGTTTAAGGCCACAGAGAAGCGTATAAATCTTAGACACCATGTTAACATTACTTCCTACACACACATCATCAATAAATGTGGACCACCCAACATGTGTTCCTATTAAGTGAATGCATCATAACATAACCTTTCCTGACCCCAGGTTGCTTGATGTGACAATTTCATGGGTGGAGTCAATTTTTTCCTGCAATCATCACCATATGTCGCCCACATTTTTTCATCTTCAATTTTTATAGCATAACTTGTCTGATTTGATCGATATTCATCCAAATGAGAACAGAAACAAGGAGAATTGACGGCAAGCTCTGCCAATCAATCTCCAAGGTATAGGGGTTACAAGAGACAAGGAAGGGAAGGGAACGGAACTTTGATAATCAGAAAAAAAAAAAAAACTCCTAAATCCATGATATGCCAAGATGGAGACCCCTCACAAGATGTCAATGCTTTAAAGTGAACGGATTATCTTTCTTGCCACATATGTTAGAAGTTTACATGACTAATTACCAACATTAAGGTAACGTGTAAAATAATTAAAATTTCAGGGGGGGTATTTTTTAAACAAAATGGAACGAAATTCGGTGCACCAAACTATGAAGAACTAAGCATACCTTCTCAAGAGCTAGTGCAAGCTTTGAAAGATTTGGGTAGATATTTTGTGCATCCAATAGGATCTGTGCAATATCAGCAGAAGCAACAATAAGAAAACAAAATTCTGAGAAATGATGTACATGTAAAACTTAATTAAAAAGAAGGCAAATTGATGGTCCATTAAGAATGAGACCATCTATAATACAAAATATACCAAAATTCAATCCATGTACACTAACAGTATAGTTTTACATATTTCTGACTCGCGCCATGATATTTTGTTGTGTACAAGGAGCGAATGTTGGACAAATGGGAACAGGTTTGAACTTTTGAGTTGAATTGGATATTTATTTGGTATTAGCATTCTTGAAAAATGGTCAATGTGCAATAAATGCCACCTCTATTTGGTTAGTCAAATTCAACTTCAGAGAAGGTATTATGATAGTAGAGACTGTGTTCTAAATAACCTCTATTCAACAAGCATGCAAGGACATAAAAATCCAATCACCATATTTACCAAAGAAGGTGAAATCTAGATCCACTAGATAAGAAAAAATTTATGTTGTCAATGGCATAAGGTGACAATTGAGAAAAAGTGAGAAGCCAAAACCGATATGACCCCCAAGGCAGATGCATGACAGCTGCCCGTGCATGCACAACACCTTAAAAGGAAAAAAAATAATAATTCATACATACACACCATGAAAATAGGTAAAAAGAACTACAAAATTCTCAAAGTAAAGAAATTTTTAAACAAATGATACCATCATTAAACTAAAAGCAGTACCAATGTCCAACCAATACCCCATGTATGATCCAATAGTTATTCAATAGATCTATATTCCTGACACAGTCCCACAATAGATTGCCAAACCTAATTCTTATAATATATGGCATAATTCTTTACCATTACAAGTTGGTTTTTAAGGGAGGGTTCACTGGGCTTGCTAAGGTCTCCATCAAAACCAAATAATGAAGACTATGCAAAATTATGGGGAACACACTCATATAAACAGCTTGAAGACGACTGTGAGGAAGTTGTTATGCAACACTTATGGAATTCAACCGTGAAAATCTTAAATCCATCTCCTAAGAAAGACAAACAACGGACTGATGGTGCCACAGACTCAGCCACCTTAGAAGAGGGATTAGTTGGGGTCAAACATTACTTCTGTTGACTGTGACCCTCCACTGTTGTTTTGATTGCCATTTTTATAGTTTCAAAATTCATAAAACAAGAGGATAGAGTTCAAGGTATCAAACTTGGTGCACCAATTTTAAGAACCAACAAAGCTAAAGTGTATTTCACCCTAGTGTTGGTAGTCGATGGTTCGCATGAATTTTAACTGAATGACTACTGCTGGCACTATTCATTAATGTTATCTAATGTATTTAGTAATTAACTAACTAAATTTCTCAAAGACAGGATGAATAATATAAGAAAAAGTAATGTCGAAAAGGCTCAATAATGCAACCAAGCTATCCAATCTCACTAAATATCACCAAGACTCAACTGAAACGGCCATATATGAAGACTGCCAAGGTGAAGCAGTAGACACGGCTCTCATTTCATAACATATGAAAGCTAAGATCAAAACAAAAGAAAGACACATAAAGCTAGAAAAGGTGCATTTATTAACATTTGCTTCCAAGACAAAAAAAGAAACCATTACTAACATAAATATTACTGCCAGAACATAATAACACACAACATTTACCTAACAAAACCTCTGCAGCATAAATGGAGGTACATTGATTAACATTTGCTTACAAGACAAGAACATATGTTTTTCAACACACATGACTATTACTGCCAGAACATAATACAGCAACACACTTACCTCACACAACCTCTGCAATGTAAATGGAGGGCCTTCATAAAAGGAAAGAAGAGCTGCAATTCAAAATTGCAGTGAGTAAACTTATGGAACAAGACAACTGGGAAATCTATCCAGCATATCAAGACATTCTTTCAAGTTAAAACAACAGATTTGGTCTTCTTAATAAACATTTTAAAATATTTAGAAAATCCTCAATTAACATATTCACTTGGTGAATAAAAAGAAATAAAGCATCTGCTCTTCACAAAAAGGTAGAAACGAAGCAAAAATGGGGAAAAAAATAAAAAATGAAGCTGGTAACTATGATGCCCAAAAATTACATAACAAAGTTATGTCCAATTCACTATTAGCCTGTGCTCCCTGCCACTTCATTCTTAATTCTATTTTCAGGCCTCACTAATTTTTCTTTAACATTTTTCCATCTAGTATAATTTTGGGCCTTGCCTTTTTCCTCCTCTCAGCCACTCGTCTAACATCAATAGGTCCATCAGGTACCCAATATATACCAACTAAAGAAAAGGCGATTATTAAGATCGTACTAGCACTTGACAAGACACACTTAAAACACAAGAAACTCATCCTTTATTTAGTGCCATAACCCTATCAGAAATTTTTAATACTTCACATATGTTTTCAAAACAATAACAACAAAAAAAAAAACGAAACACTATCCCATTTAGTGTAGAGGCGACATGAATTATACGACGATGATATTGTGCTCCACAAAGACCAAATCTCCATTCAAGAATTTCATTTGAGTTTTTTCTTTCGTCTTCATCTATTGCTCTTCAAGCTTATTAGCATAAAATATGATAAAATACCTTCATCCAATTTGTTTACGAGATCAGAGTAGGACTCTCCTAAAGAAGCATATTGCTGCTCACTCGCCATTTTTGCTTCAGGGTACTCCGACAATACCTATATAGCAATTATGAGGTGGAAAGCGTAAGGACAACCATGCCACAAAAGTATGATAGTAAAATCCAATTAACTAATGAATATATATTATCAATGCCTATGAGATTTAATACAAAATATATAAAACCTACTTGCTAGCATACCTCCCCATACCTGCTTCAGCTGAATGGATAGCATGCTCTTCAACTTATCCCAATCATGCCTGTTATTTGAAAGTTATGCGTGAAACAATGAAAATGACCACATTAGCATTACTAATATAGATCTAGTTGAAATCTTACTGACTTTATCAATATACAAGCCCTACTAAAGTAAACACTAGTTTATCGGGTAAAAGTCCAATTTTGCCCCGGAAGTAACCCAGTAGGAGCTGATTTGCCCCGTAAGTAACAAATGGAGCTTATTTACCCCGGAAGTAGTAAAAACGGCGCGTATTAGCCCCCAGAGGGCACTGAATGCTCCCTTTATTATTGGGCAAAAGTCCAATTTCGTGCCGATTTTGTTACTTCCGGGGTAAATAAGCTCCACTTGTTACTTCCAGGGCAAATCAGCTCCTACTGGGTTACTTCCGAGGCAAAATTGGACCTTTACCCCTAGTTTATCTATTATATCTTTCATCATGAAATAATAGATTCATAAAACCATGTGGCCATGCATTGACATATTGTCATTGCAAACATTAGATTTAAAAATTAGAAAGACCATAAAGGACTAGTAATTTTATCAACAGAAACAAGAGTTTTATTAGATGAAATAAGAATTACCACATAGAAGAACAGGATAGGATCATAAAAAACGGGAAGGAAAAGGAAAACAGATACAAGATTAAGGAGACAACAAAGCTCCCAGACTTCATAGGGAAGCAAGAGAAATGACCCTTTCTGTCAAGTCATTAAGATAGCCCTTGTTACTTATTTTAAGCATTATAAATTATACTCCCTCCGTCCCTATATATAAGAGCAAAAAATTTGAATGTTTTGTTTTGTCCTTTTTTATAAAAGCTTGGCTAAATTTGTCAAAGCATTTAATGAGTTTTTTCCCACTTTACCAATTATTATTATTATTATCTCTATTCACATTATCTTTCATACTCATTTATAACACTATTATTACATTTCTCTATCTCTTATATACTCAATCATAAATAAGGGCAAACTTGAGAAAACAAAATTATTTCAGACATATTTATCTCTCTCAACCACTTCCTTAATCTGTGTGATTTTACCTCCTTGGCTCTTATAATAAGGACGGAGGTAGTATCATTTTGCCAGGTCAGATTCCCATTGTTAAGAACAACAATGTATAAAGAAAGATTTTCCCTGTGGAAAATTTGCTACGTATACACTTTTGCTTTCGACAGTATGGTCCCTCAACACACCAGACGAAAGTAAGGTCTCTTCAGCCATTTGCAATCATAAATTCAGGAAGAATACACGCATCTCAGTAGACACATTACAGAAAAGCCATAGAAAAAACTGGTGATACCATTCAACATACCAGAATCTCCCAGTGGATGCAATAACTTCTAATATACGTTGAATTTCTTCCTTTGAAAAATCATGCTCTGATTCAGCATCTCTACAAAATCTCAAGCATAATTATCAATCAGAAATGCACATGTTTGGTCATAAAAATTTATCTTTTATGCACAAAAAATACTAATTAAAACAGCTATTGTTTTATTAATGGAAGGAAATAGTTAAAACAATAAGAGAAATTTCACTAGTTAATATTGTTCAAGTAAAATGTAACCAATTTATTTCTTTCCATATTATAAGAATTTATGCAAATCATGATTAACTTGAATATCCCATTAACGTATCAGTTAGTCAAATATGGTCAATAAAGTGGATTAACATTTAACGATACCTAACAAAATGAGCAAAATTTACCCAATTATCTAATGTCACTTAATTGAATCTATATCCCGAAAATCAATAAGCCCCAAACCTAAATTCTGCATCTTTTATCACATGATCCAAAAAAATACAAAGTGCTACAGCAAGGCACAGCACAGCCTTAGCAGCTTTACCATGAGAGGCGCTGGCTTTGGTTGGGTACCACAAGACATGCATCTTTGGCACATCACTGATATTGCCACCAGGTCTTTTCTGAGGTACGACACTGCTGTATTGGCTCGGTGATGATGTTGTCAAGGACGTATTAGGATTAGATGTTTGATTAATCGGGATATGGAAGTTTCATATTTAAAATACTATTATATGTGATTGGAAAATTTATGATAAAAATAGGGAGAAAGTCAAAGTTAAAATGTTAGATAAAATAGGAAATTTTAGACGAATTACTATAAAAGCTAATAATTTTAGGGTTTTATAATGTAAATAAAAAATGAGAAAATAAAGAGCCCATAGAGGGACAACAAATTGTGACATGAACTTGAGTAGTGCACTTTATTGTTTATAAAGTGTATGATTGACATGACCACAACATTTATGAATTTCTATTCTTACAGTATAACATTCGAATATATTTATGTACGCATGTTATTTGTTTGAAGATTAATTCACTGTACATTTATCTATAGTTTTGTCTACATATCATAATTTTTTCTTATTGGAGCACCTCACTTCACTAGGGTGAGCACCTTTCTAGCACCTCCCTAAGCCATTTTACATGTTTGACATCTCAAGGGTGCCTTTTACCTCTAACTACCCTTTTCCAAAAAGCCTCCAATTTCACCCTATTAAACCATCAAATGCTTTCCAACCACTCTCCTCACAAACAAATATATTAAAATAGAAGAAAATTCCAATCCCTCTAGAAAGGATACTCTAGGAAAGAAACTTATTCCCACTGAATCCCATAGAGAAGTGGAATTAATGTATACCTGTGATTTAAGACACTGGACACTGTATCATTATTCTGATGGTCATTATCATTGGAAGAAATAGGTACTTGCTGCAAATTTTCACTTGATGTCTCCATCAATTGCCCTCCACCTACATAAGTGGTAGATAAAATAGTTACATGAAGTTCAAACTCGAGCTGAATAAATGCTTCCAGTTACCCCAAATTAGATGTTGATGATGATAACAGAAAACATTAAGTGGTCCAAAACACCCGCCTGCAAACCATTTTGGCCTGAGTGGCTCAGTGCGGAGTGCCGCCCATTCTCATTCAGGTCGTCGGTGCAGTGAGACTCAGCAACTTGTTTTGCTCAAGTCAAAGCATGCATCATCATCATGCAGGGATGAGGTGCCCCCTTTTTCGGGATATCGGGTTATGTCATCCAGTATTTTCAGCCTCAAAAAATATAGTAACTTCTATTTCACGTGATTGGCCAATGAAGGTCCAACTACAAGGGTTGCTTCACTCAATTATACATATCTGAACTTAAATTACAAAAGAAAACTCTAAAGGACTTTTAACCCAAAATGTATAACTTGATTCTTCCACGAAGCTGGAATTTCATCCAAAAAGTGAAGTAACTAATCATAAGGTAGCAAGTTGCTCCATCATGCATGGACTGAAAGTAGGTAAATAAGTATAATTAATTTATGGGCGAATGGTCCATGTGGTCACAGTGTTTACAGAATCTACAGGTGCATCCCCAAGCAAGCAAACAACTAGGAATTGAGAAATTGCTTGAACCACTTGATGACTTCGAGAAATAATACATTGATAAAGAAAAATATCGTTCACAAAGCCCTAATTATGGAAACAATTAGGTCTATAAAACACTTCATCCCCTACCTTGCTTCCTGCAAATCGAATTCACCACCCCATTTAGAAACAAAAAAAAAAAAAACTCAATCTGGCACCACCATAAATAAGAAGAACCCCTCTTAATAAAAACCCAAGGCCAAAACAGAGATGATAAAATCTCAGCCTTGCTTTTATGAATTCCCACTAACTTGAGCCAACGTTCAGCGAACGAGAATGAAAAAAAGAAATAAATTTCAGCTTCAACAATTGTGGACGACAGAAACCACCGAATAATTCGAAAACATTTGAACCATAAAATCGACTCACCTCAAACGGTAAGAGGATGTGGCCGGTGGCAGAAGAAGCGGTGGTGGCCAGTGGGTCAAGGAGCAAGGGCTCTATAATCGACTTTTGTTGCTTGGGCTTGCGGAGAGTGAAGTGAATAACAATCCGTACAGAGGAAAAAAAAAAGTGATATATTCCTGAGGATAAGTAAAGACCTTTTAGATTTGGGAAATAACATGGTAAAATTCCAAAAAAAAAAAAAAACCTCAAATAACCAAAAGAACACTTTGCTGCAACAAATTTTAGAAATGACGGTTCAGTACAATTGATTTAATTGTACAAACTAAATTTAAATGAAATGTCTAAAATGCCATTGGTTCAAATTATCATTACCAACTTCCTTTGTTCGTTCTCAGAATTGTACAGGGGATTACCAAAACCGGATATAGGGATTACCAACTTGGGATAGGGGATTACCAACACACGTTTCTATCCAATTACAATATCATTACCAACTTCCTTTGTTCATTCCCAGAATTGTATAGGTGATTACCAAAACTGGATATGGGAATTACCAAATTGGGATAGGGGATTACCAACAACATCTTATCAACTTCCTTTGTTCGTTCCCAGAATTATATATGGGATTACTAAAACCGGATAGGGGGATTACCAACACGTTTCGGTAAAAAAATAATTTGAACCAATGGCATTTTAGACATTTCCTTTTAATTTGGGTTTGGACAATTCAGTCATTGTACTGAACCGTTCTTTTTAAAATAAAGTGTCTTTTTGGTAATTTAAGGATTTTTTTTGGAATTTTCCCAAATAACAAGTTCAAGGAGGATTTTCATATATAGCCCCCGATACTATATGTGTTTTTTGGCCTCTAATCATAATTCAAGTGATTCATTGAATAGTCAGAATTTGAGATTTTCATAATTCAAGTAATTGAATAGTCTTTTTTCAATTTAAGATGGATTTTAGTGTCACTTCCCCTATTTCTAATACATCTTGTCACTAGTTTTTCAAAAACAAGTAGATAAATTAGTTTAGTTATAACATATCTTTCTAGATGTTTATTTGAAGTAAGGGTGAGTATGGTGCCCAGTCAAACTGTGTGCCAACTCTAAGCAGAACAAAACTTGTGAAATACATCCCAAAAATGACGCCAAAAAAACTTTTGGGCATGGTAGGGCAGGGCATCAACCAAGAAGTGTTGCCGTACCCATTTGGTCTAACCCCCACCAATTATATACAATTAATTATAATTAGATAATTTTATATAGAATAAATATTATTTTATTTATATATTGAATGATATTATTCTATATGTATATATTGTAAAGAAATATGATAGTTTTTTTTTACTCAAATTGTAGTTTTAATTTAAAATATCCCAATATTTTTGGAATTTTGGAATGTATTTGAAGTTTATAATATAGCTTACATATAAAATTAGAATAGTTTTTTCACACATTGTAGGGATAGGGTGTCATTACCTAGGCAAAAGCCCACCCTGCCTAGCCCGCCTTTGACAACCCGACATTATTAAGGCTTCTATTGAGTAGGGCCTAGTGTGGGCTCCAAAGTGCAATCCGTTCATCATTCGAGCTGGGCATTGGGCATGACTCTCATCCTATTCAGCTCTACATGTACCCACCACTAATTTGGATCATTAGATTATATATCAATTTATAAGTCAAACAAATTAGTTCTGAAAAATGATAAATATAAGAGGATAAATATAAGAGGTAAAATAAAAAAAAAAGTGTTATATTTATAACAAATAGTGAACACTAGATAGCTTTTATATTTACACCATAGGTAATATACAAGTCAACATTAAAGGGAAAAATAGGGTGGGTACTCTCAAATCACCAATTAACTTGAGGTTATTATGTTTAACAACTTTTTGAATAACAAATCTAAAATATGAAAAAAAAAATTGAGAAGAATCAAAACCATTCAATCTAGCCAGCAGAGTCAAGTTTGGGAAGTTTTTTATTGCAATTGTAGAGCATCCCCAAATAAGTAATTCCATCACAACAAATCAATACATCTTATGTCTCATAATATCTGCATCCTTTAGGTTTAGGATATTGATAGTGGCTATGATACCATATACTAAAGATATGATTGCTGAAGCAAGAGACTTAATTGTTGCAAAGACCACATAACTAATTATCCAAGGAAACAAATGGACCATGTGGATTCAAATTTTGGTCTGTCATCTGAAAGCTAAAGTTACGACCTAGAATTAAAAATATAAATATTATGAAAATTAGTTGATGTTTAAATATCATTCATACAAAACCAGAAGGCAAAAAAATATAAGGAAAAACCATTTATTTATGCTTCTACATTTATTCAATTTTGATTTTGTTACATGTCTGATTTTTCTCCTAATTAAATCTCTTAATTTTATTTTGTTAGTACCGTTAGCTCATATATAAAGGCTAATAATTACAATAGAGCAAAGTTATATAAACTAATAGTGGTAACCGAACAAAAGTAAAAACATTCAAGTGCCAAAATTAAAATTGAATAAAAATATAGGTACCAATAATTGATCATTCTCGAAAATATAAATACAAAAAACAATAGTGAATTTTTTTATTTACAAAAGTTATGTGCATTGATTTTCAAATTATAAATTGAAGTTAATTGATTTTCTTAAAAAACCCATTCAATGAATAATATACATTGGAAACTATCCTATATATATATATATATATATTATCAATTAATATATAATCACTGATTTATTAAAAAAATTATAAATTTAAGATGCAAAATGAATTGATATGGAAGATTTGAAATCATTGCAATTTAGTTTTTTGGGTCAACGACTGTTGCAAATGCTTACTGGAAAAGGGAGGAGAATCACATATCTTCAAATCAATATCTAGATCACAAGCATAGTAAAGTAAGTAAGTAACCCATTATAGGCAGCGATTATAGATATTCAAATTCATACCATTGTAAAGTAAAGAATACAAAATTCAATTGACCACACTATGTACCCTTTGAATTTTTATGGGGCTCTTCAATTTCTAATTCCGGTTTTTATTCTTGGATCCAATGATTTAATGCTTATCATGGGATTTTTGGGGTAGAATCAGAAAAAAAAACCTGACATAGTAACTACTTCAGTTGTGAATAAAATCGACATCGATAGTTAATTTTTTATTTTGCCAAGGCATCGATAGTTAAATATACTATGTGGTTTGCTTCTTAAAGAGACATGAGAAAATGAGGTATGAATTAATTAATATTACCTCTAGTAAAGAATATTAGAGCTAGGGGTGGGCATGAGCAGGGCTGGGCAGGGCGGTACCCCTGCCCGATGCCCAGCCCTAAGAATGAATGGGCGGCAAAATGCTGCCCAATGCCCGGCCCTACCGGATAGAAGCCCTAACCATTCTGGGCTGGGCTGGGTGGGCGCTTCCCTGCCCAAGTCGTGATTCTCTCTTCCCATAAGAAAAAATACAGTTATAACTAATAAATACTAATATAAACTTTAAAGTCATTTCATATTAAAAATCTAATTATGACTAATAAATACTAATATGACCTTCAAAGAATAACCATAATTCCACATCTTAAGATATTTGAAAATAAGTTTGTAACTTATGTTTTGAAAGGAAAATATCTACCATGTGTCCTAAAAGATAACCATACTTCAAGAATTAAACATCCATAATCAGTTATAAATAAAGCAACGAAAAATTCTAAATAAAATTATGTAAATTTAAATAATATGTAATTATGTATTATATATAATTCAATATATAGTAAATAATATATATTTCAAATATATGTTATATAATTTTTCGGGCTGGGCCAAATGGGCAGGGCAGCACCCCCTGCCCGATGCCCGGCCCTGCCCAACAATTAGCCCGGCCTTGCCCTGCCCAAAATTTTTCTGGCCACTTTTTTTGGGCTGGGCTGGGCGATTTTTTACTGGGCTCGGGTGGGCATGCTGGGCGGTTGGGCACCATGCTCACCCCTAATTAGAGCTAGTTTAAAAGTAATGTAAATTTTCAATATAAGACTTTTTTCATTTTATCTTTTATATTAATCATTTTTCTCTAAAGTGATTTGTCTTACTTATCATTTTATCTTTAATAACATAATGATACATTTTTTTTGCCAACATAATAAATGATACATAATTACATATATCATCATTTTAGATAGATATTGTAACATATGTTATAATTGAGTGATTTACTTTGTTTACTTGATATTCTCATATTAATCAATTGCTCATACAATAAAGATTGGAGGTAGTGATAACTTTTAGATATATATCTTATACGTATCTTCCATTGGAATGACACATTTTTTGTTGCCTAGGGGAAGAAAATTCTAGTCACAATGTTACATTCCCTCGCCAATTAATGGAGATGATGTGTCCTGGAACATCGAATAGGAAAGCTCCTGATTTCTACATCATTGATTATATGAGATGAGATGACGGTTCAAACCAAATGTAAAGAATCCATTGTCTGGAGATGCTAATGGGTGTGTTTGGCCAAAACTGTGGGCAAATTCTTCTTAACGTCGTTTCAATGACTCCACGGAAGTAGAAGAATTTGTTGAGTAGATTATCCTTGTAACTGATTTGGATGGTCTTCAAATCTTGACAATGACATTCAATTCAATTCCTTTTTTTTTCTTTCTTTCTTTCTTTTTTTCCCGACCAATTCAAATATTTAAGATCATAGTTAGAATGTTGGAGATGATGATCCTACATAGTCGGCTAACGATTCACCTTATCCTTATCTTCTTACTTTTTTTTTATTCTGAATTTTCTTCTTAGTACTTTACAGGTAGGTATGGCTATATATATTCTCACACATTGACAGATCCTACATAGTCGGCTAACGATTCTCACACTAAAAAGGGTGAAAAGGCATGGTCCCAATAATTTTTATAAAGCAAAACTTGGAATACAAACTAAAATATTAAGATCATAAATGTATGATATAGAGTATATCAAGATTTCAAAGAAAAGTGTCCATTAACCAAGCTTGAAAGAAACCAAAATGACATAATAAAGATGAAGTTTGCAGCCATGCTAATAGTGGCTGAAAACTAAGGATAGTCAACCAAAGATTTCCTTCCCATCTTCACATTGCTTGCAATTCCTCCTTCATGGTAATAATGACTGACCCTTGCTCGCTGTCATTCGATTCTCTGGCAGCTCCTGTAACGCTGTTCTTTTCCTCTCTACATCCTGCACATTGATAAATATGATAGTGAATAAGATTGTAAGTAAAATATGGTCACTTAAATTTTACTCATAATTAATTGTAGGTGAAAAATAAATTCAGCCTCACCTTCTTGACAACGGAATTATTAGTCTTGTCATTATAAGTTTTACTATCCAATGTTAAGTTCTTCAGCATCTTCCTGAGCTGCCGCATGCTTTTACTGCCTAGATCATCATTGATCTGGTTTTCCTTCTGCTTATTCATATCTCCTTCGAAAGATAGAGAATCTGCTACACTTGGGACATTTGTATTTCCTTCTGATGTTGGTTCGTTGCAGGCCTCCATAACAGCATCATTCTCTACATTTTCCTTTGGTTCTTCAATACCTGATGAAGTTTGAAATCCCATATCTTCAACTTCAACTTCCTTTTTCTCAGCAGCAGAGAACATCTCTTCGGAATTCTGAATGTCACAATAAGTTTCAACTACTTTATTCTCAGCAGAAAACATTTCTTCAGAGTTCTGATTGTCATAAGCAGTTTCAATTGCTTTGTTCTCAGCAGAGATCATTACTTCCTGAATGTCACCAACAGTTTCAACAGCTTCCTCGTTATTCTCAGGATCCTGAGTATCATTGCCCATATTAGAATGATCATTACTTGCCTCATTCTTGTCTTCAATCACCATGGAAGCATCAACCTCGTCATCTATTTCAGAAACATATATTCCTGCAAAGTCTGCCAAGTCACCTTCCATTTCAACAACTGTTTCGTTCCCAGCATGAGAAGAAAGCATTAGTACTGAGTTTTGATCATCATCTCCCATTTTTGTATGTTCGTTGCTCTTTTGCCTGTCAACAGAGAATGCATCATTCTCAATTTGACATATAATCCCATTTCCTGCAGAAGGCAGCATCACCAATCAAATTCAATGTCTATTGAAGCACATACCAATGAAATAATAAGATCATTGTTCAAAAGGCTTTTAAACAAAAGCAATCATTCAACCAATGGGGAAAACACACCTGATTCATTATTAGCCTCATTCACTTCCTTGGCAATTGACTTGGTTAGTTCAATGTCTGATTCAGAGCTATTGTTCATATCCTTTAATGGCGATCCTGATTCGTTGATTTGGACGAGACTCTCTTGTGCTGCAGCCTGAGGACTAGTTCCTGTATCACTTTCCTCCTCTGAAACCAACGACATTTCTGAATTGGAATCATTTGATTGGCATGCAAATTCAGTGTTCTTTTCTGAAGAGGTAAATTCCGATTCATCAATTTTCTCAATAGCCTCAGTTGATATAGGCTGTAAATCAGCTCCTGCATAATAAGCTAACACAATTTAGGACTCCAAAAAAACAACAAAGGCCTCCAAAAATAAACAAATAATTAAGAAAACATGCGCTGCTAAGGCATACCCTCCTCCACAGCATCTTCTGATTCTTCAATCTTCTGAGGAAGATCAGTCATTTGTTCAGGGATCTCATCAACCTTCACTGATTCTGTTTCATCAGTTTCCTCTATAACTTCAGTTGATTTTGCTAGGCTAGCCCCTGCATCATACAGTGCTAATTTAAGACCCGAAGACCAAAAAACAAGAAAGAACAACAAAAGATTTGAGGCTGAGGAAAACAAAAATAATTAACATAAGATGTGATGCTCAGGCATACCCTCCTCCACATCATCTTCTGACTCTTCAATCTTCTGAGGAAGATCAGTCATTTCTTCAGGGATCTCATCAACCTTCACTGATTCTGTTTCATTAGTTTCCTCTATAACTTCAGTCGATCTTGCTAGTGAGCTAGCCCCTGAATCATACACAGTGCTAATTTAGGACCCGAAAACAAAAAAAAACAAGAAATGTCTCTAGAAGAACAACAAAAGATTGAGGCTAAGGAAAACAAAAATAACTAACATAAGATGTGCTGCTCAGGCATACCCTCCTCCACAGTATCTTCTGACTCTTCAATCTTCTGAGGAAGATCAGTCATTTCTTCAGGGATCTCATCAACCTTAACTGATTCTGTTTCATCAGTTTCCTCTATATCTTCGGTTGATATTGCCAGTGAGCTAGCTCCTGCATCATACCCAGTGCTAACTTAGGACCCGAAAAAAAAACCATGAAATGTCTCCAGAAGAACAGCAAAAGATTTGAGACTTAGGAAAACAAATACATTGAACATACCATTTTCAGTGTCTTCTGAGTCTTCCAATTTCTGAGAAACACTTGACAATTCTTCAGACATTTCCTTGTCCATTAAGCTCATCTTAGACAAGCCCTTCTCCAACAACCTCGTAGACTTCCTCGTATTGTAAGCTGAAGTAGCCTTTTCCTTACTGTTTGATGCTGCAGGAGTTTTAGGCACATGATCAACTGGCTTTTCATCTTCCTTCTTTCTGCGAGTGGACACTGCTGGAGCTCTTCTCCTGGTTGTTGTTGGCACAGCAGGAGTTACAGGAGGAACATTAAGATCTTTGTTCTCTTGATCAATTTCTTCATCATTCCTTGCTCTTGTCCCACGTCGAGGCCGAGTCAAAATCTTGGAGCTTTCAGGTTCTTCTATGACTGGCTTTCTCCGAGTTGAAGTCCTGCAAGCTGGGGTTCCAACGGCCTTCTCATCAGGAAACTTCTGGGCATCAGTGTCCACTGGATTCCAAACTTCCTCTATCCCTTCAACCTGAATTATTCAATGGGAAATATCAAAACCCATATAGTTAAAATCAGAAGAACAATGAAGAAGGACATGGTTACAGATTGAGATGACTTCTTAATGCTCCAACAACATTAAAGACGATGAAATTTATAAATACTTTCTATTCTATGCAATCCAATTAGACGTATTCAGTGGGAAATTTCAAAATCCATAGTTAAAATCAGAAGAACGTTAAAGAAGAACCTGATTACAGATTGGGATAATTTCTTAATGCTCCAATAACATGAAAGACTATGAGATTGAAACACTTTCTATTCTTTGTAATCCAATTAGATAAGGCAAGATATGCTCAAAGACTTTTCCGAAAGCTGGTAGAAAACAATCTGGTCATTTCGACGAACAGAATCTTGCCTGATTACTGATAATGAAGTTTCAAAATTTATTTATATAATACCACATAAACAGAATAATATCGGGGATCTTTTTTTTTTTTTTTTTTGCCAACATCGAAGATCAGTTTCAACAGCAAATAACAATACATCATTGCAAGATATTTGAACCCAAATGCAAAATAAAACGCATAAAAAAGGGAATCTTTCCAAAATTCATTTCAATTTCATTTTCTCATAACTCCCAAATAAATCGTTCAACACACAATCACGAAAGTCACAAACAAAATGGATGTTGCAAGAAATAAAGAAAGAAAGAAAGAAGAACATATTACATGGTGAAGAGCAGCAAGAGAATCAGCCATGGCGACATTAGTCATGTTGGCAGGGATCTTGTTCTTCTTGCACAAGGCTTGGAGCTGCTTCCTTGGGAGCGTGTGGAAGTCCATGATTGAAGAAAAAGATTTCTTCAGAATTGAAATCAAAACAAGATGTTTTGTATTTGAGAAGTGAGAATCGTGAAATGCGTGAGAGTGTGTGAATCTGAATGCAAATTGGCGAGGGAAATGAAGATCGGCGATGCTATATGTACAGTTGGGAGTGAGAGAGAGACGTTAGAGAGAACCCTAGGAAATATGACCGTTGGAGCGTGATTTGAAATTTGAATTTATTTATTTATTTTTTATGGGGTGTTAATTTTCTTGTCCTCATTTTCTGGGTTAAAAACTTGAAAGCGTCAGAAACTTGAAAACATCGGAGAGGGACGCGACTTCTCTACTATGATCTTTTCATCTCCTGCCTCAAACGTTGCCGTTTTAAGGTTACATGATGATGGTGGTAATCAGATTTGATTTAATTTAATTTAATTTTTTAAAAAACTCGTTTACAGAGTTTTATGAGATTTTTGGTTTCTCAAGAAAATTTTAGGCAGGTTTTCAATAGGTCCTTGGTCCCCGAGATTTCTCTATCTACAAACCAGTCACCTCTTATCTTTTCATTGCATTGGCTTATTCTCGGTTCATTGATTATGTTTCTCTCTCCCCCGGTAATGTTTTCACTTTTCAATGGTACTCCTTTCGTCCTATTTATAAGAGTTCAGTCGTTAAATAATACTTTTTAAGAAAATATGTAAAAGTTAGTTGGGAGTTACAAATATGTCTTAAAAATTATAGTTATGGTTTTTCCAATATTACCCTTATTTGTGGGGAGACTAGAGAGAGAAATATAAGTAGGAGTATTAATAAATATTATGAAAAAGATTGTTAATAAGTATGAGCAAAATAGGAAAATGACATTAAATGATGACAGATTCCAATGCGAGTTCTTATATTTTAGACCAAAACAATTCAAATTTCGGGTTCTTATAACAGAACCGAAGCGAGTAGTATTATTTTTTTGGGCATTCGTTTATATTCATGTCCACTCCAACTTTTAATTTCCCTTCGTCTTTCTTTCTTTATGTATTTCAAAAAGTGGCGCCAGAATAATGTTTTTAGAGGAGAGTTGTGGCATTCCAAATGTCACCCTTTGGAGAATTGTTCCACTGGATGTAGCCTTGGATATTTCCAAGAGGAGAAAAACGTGTAATTGGAAGATAGAGACGTGGAAGAGGGGATAAGTGAGAGCACTACGTCATTTATTTCCAAGAGGTAATAAATCATAAATGACATACTCACCCTAATATCAATTCCATGGAATATTTGAAAAATAATTTTTATTTCAAAATCCACATAGTTTAAATAAATGGACGAAAGTTATCAATTTATTACAAATTTGATAATCCAACTTTTATTCCTTGATTTGTGATAAATGACGGTTAATGCCTTATAATATAGATAAGAAGGGGTATTATTTAAATTATAAGTCTCAAAGTTTCATAAAATATAGTGTTTTTTTTTAATATAGATATTAATATTTTTAATGGTTAAATTATAGTTAGAATTGCAACTAGATTATGTTGCAGAGAATTAACTAAGGGTGAGTAAAACCGAACCGAAATTGAAAACCAAACCGAATCAAATGCATTTCAGTTTTTTGGTTTCGGTTTTGGTTTTCATTTTTATGATTTTCAGTTTTTGGTTCAGGTTTTAGAAAACAGTTTCGGTTTGAAACCAAAAAACCGAAAACCCTAATGACATTTGAAAAAAGCCTAGAATTTTTATTTAAAAATAGGATAACAAGTAAGCCTAAACAAATATCTCAAAATCCAAACAAATAAAATATACGTTCTAAAAAAACACTTTTTAAACGTGACATTAGAAAAAAAAGCACATAATGTTTATTAATTACAGAATGTGCTTTAAAAGTTAAAGAATTAATTCAATATTGTTATGTTTTAAGCATTTTTTTGATTTTGGACATACTGAATTAATAATTAGTTGAATTAGACAAGATATTGAATTTGTATAACTATTCATATATATTGCATCCATTTTTCCTTTTCTTCATTGAATTTTCGTATTGAACAAAATTGCAACAAAAGAATATTAAAAAATAGTCAAGAAACCTAAAAAACAAAAAAATAAACCAAAAAAAGTTCAGTTTTTCGGTTTCGGTTTCGATTTTGGTTTTCATTTTGGTCAACTTTCGGTTTCTAGTTTTAGGTTCAGAACCATACCAAAAAACCATTTACTCACCCCTAGAATTAACTACAAGAAAGTTCTTAAAATAATCAAATTATATTGAAGTCTTTATATGCTTGAGAGGTATTTAATCGAATTGTAACGCTAGTTATCAATACAACTCATTGAATTATCAATATAACAAGTAGCGCTAAAAGTTACATCCAATTTAAATCCAAAGCTGAAAAGTTGCAAAACAAGTCAAACTTATTGAATTGCATTGGGTTCTTAAAATTTAATGACCATCGGGTATCTCCTCATAATCTTACATCCACCATCAAAACAAAAATATGAATGGCCGATATGTAATATTTTATTAAATTATTATTAAAATATTTTATACATTAATTTTTTATAAAGCAAATGTATACAATCCAATATGGGTGTTCACGGGACGGGACAAGCCTTTTCCCAAAAAAATTTTCTAATTAAAAAGAAATGACCCAAAAATCTTTTTTTTTTTACATAACAAGACTCAAGTTAGCCTGGTCTACATAGACAAGAAAAATTGTCCATCTTATCCTGATTTAGCAGAGCAGCACACTTGGTGGGTGACTTTGTAGCATAATTAAATCTCCTCCAATGTCATGAGGACTCCATATTAATACATAGTAAACCAAAAACATAATAATTAGAGCCAAAAAAGTAGCAACAACTACACATTTAAATAGAGTTTGAAAAAAATTAAATAACAAGGCAGAAACCATACATAACATGACACATGTCATGTTACATGTAAAAAAAATACTCATATCTGTATTCGGGACGGGACTGGACCCGATCCCGAGTTTCGTCCCATCCCGAACATTTATTTTGTCCCATTTTCGTTTCGGGACGGGATGGACCGGGACGGGACAATTGTGAGCAGCCCTACAATCCAATCCAGATCAAAACTTAACAGTTAACATGTTGAAATTATTAATTTATATATTAAAAAAATATTATAATAATGTTGTATAAGATATTTTATTTGCACCCTTCATTTTAAAATCTAAATGTTAATGAGTGATTATGAGAATAAAATGAGAAAGACGATTATGAGGTGATCCTCTCCCCCAAATTGTCATGGACTAAAATGAAATATGAAAAAATTAATTAAATGTGAGTTGCTGTGATGATTTACACAAGTTTGCTAGAGACTTTCTTTGGGGTTCCATTGTGGAAAAGACGAAATCACACTTGCCTGTGTGGGACAAGGTGTGTAAGTAAAAACAACAAGGTGGTCTAGGAATGAGATGCTCTCGTATTCATAATAAGACATTTCTCATGAATTTTGTTGGGGACTAGCTACAAATCGAGAGGCATTATGGACTCAAGTGACTAGGGGGAAATATCAGTATGGGGAAGATAATATCTCGAAGACAGATATGGAACAGCTTGGGTCCCATTTGAAATAGGGATGTGGTTCCTATTTTTGCTCTCCATGATCCTTCCATTGAAGCTCATGTGGAAGGAGTCTCCCTTGAAAGGTGTGATGGTTGCTAGATCTTCAGGAATAAGATTTTATCTTCTCCCCCTGCTTACATGTGGCTCCAATTTGAAATATATCTTCCTTCTGTTGCAAAACTAGAGCTCTAGGGGCCTGTTTGGGGTGGCTTTTAGAATTATGATTTGGAGAGAAAAAACTGGAAAAGTGCTTTTTTCAGCTTTTCTCAAAAATGGTTTTTGATGAAATGAGCAATGTTAAAAAACCCGGACCGGACCGGCCGGTTCAGACCGGAAACCGGTGAACCGGGCACATGTCCGGTCCGGATGCACGTTTAGACCGGAGACCTTTTTGACTCGGGCAGGACCGGCTTAGACCGCCACAAACCGGTAAAAACCCGGTGAACCGCCGGTCCTGTGGGTTCGAACGGTTCCCCTTTTCAAGAGTCTGAACACAAAAAAAGAATGGAGATATGACTGAATGGAGAAGAAGAGACAGATGATGATAGAAAAAAAAAGAGAGATGGAAGAAGATAGATCTAAGAAGACGAAGGCTTTAGCAGATGAGATAACTGAATTTGAGGAGGAAGAACTGTCGAACCTGAGGAGCAAAGTCACCCTTCATTTGCGTATGAAGAAAGTGTTTTCACTTCTACCTGCGGCTGATGACTTTACTGATGGGAGAGGGAGAGGAGTGGAGTAATAGGTTAGGGTTTTCTTTGAGTTTAGTTTTGGGCTTGGGCCCTCGTTACTTTTATTTAAAAAATATAATTACAAAACTACCCAATGCTTTACTCATTCCAATTGACATAAATCTGCACATGAGGAAATAAAATAAAATAAATTCATTTCAGGTCTACTCGTTTTCATCATTAATAGTATTTAATTATACTCTTGAATTACGTTTGAGATAAAATAATATTCAACAGTTATATGTATATAATATTTAACTAGTCAATTTTCATAAAATATAAAATGGATGGCCAATAAAAATAAAATATGAACTATTAAATTTTATTATTTTAATATGTTCGGTTTGACCCGAGTTGACCCCCGGTCTAACCACTAACCCTTAAACCAGTGTCTTACCCGGTTCATTGTCCGGTCCGGTTTTTTGAACCTTGGAAATGAGAGTGTTTGGATGATTGTTGTGAGAATAACTTTTTATATATGTAAATTACTAAAAAGGACATAAGTTAATGTGTTGGGAAAGAGAGAGGATAATGGCATTTTCGGTAGATCAATATGAAATGTATAATGATGGTATATTTCTACCTCGTACTTCGTGTAAAAGCTTAAAAAAACAGCTTTTCCCAAACATTGGTTTTAAGCCCAAAACCATGGTTTTGGACCCAAATGGTTTTGGGCTTAAAACTATGGTTTGAGGAAATTTTCATCTGTTTGGCTGAGAGCTTTTGAAACCATAGTTTTGGACCCAAACCATGGTTTCAAAAGCCACCCCAAACAGGCTCTAGGTTGTGCCTCTCGATTAAGCGGACTTCTTGTATACTAATGTCACCTGGGCAAAGGCGATTGTTTGCACGTGTTGGGCCATAGGCATTAGGGCGCGGCTCTTTGCACAACGGGCTTTCACAGTTGGGCTGACTTCTTGTATTGGAACGGAGGGATGTGCCTTCTTGGGTGAAAAGTGAGAATTTTGGGGCTCACAGTTTCCATCTCTATTATTTCTTTCATTCTGTGCCCATGGTGGTTTCCATATCATACACATTACACCATTTTTCAAAATATACGGATTCCACAATGAGATAAAAAAGTAGTTATAATGTGTTTATTGCATATTTGTCTCACTATAACATCTTCGTTTTGTTGCATATTTGTCTCAATTATTGCCTTTGAAACTCATCAAGTATTCTTTTTGTGACTATATTGGGAAACGTCTTCTTTTGTAGTTAGCATAATCAGTTTTAATGTTTTCTTGTGAGTGTGTTCTGACTGTTAAATTGCACTATTTTTTTTCTTATAGTTTTGCACTTTTGAGTTTTGGCACTTGGCAGCTATTATTATTTGGTATGTAAAGGATTTATTTTATGTAATAGCCTATATTAGTGACAAACTGACAATCGATTTTTCCCTTATTTTACATAGCTGTAAGTAATTTGGATAGATGGGAATGAGGCCCAGATTTTTTCCTATATTCAACTACAGCATTTATAAACTATTTCATTTCAGGACCCGGACTATGATCGAGACCGAAAATCAGTCCCAGTTCTATTCTGAAAAGGGAACTGAGAATAGGGATTCTCGGTTCGGAGTTTGGACCTAGGATGAAAAACACGGATTAGACGGTGAATCGGCCTGCAATCCGGTCCGAGCAACCCTTTGAACCAAGGGACAATTTGAATCTGCGAAGAGGGTTAACCTGCCCAAAACCAAGGCGACCCGGTCAAAAGTCAAGACTGAGAAGGTTGAACCAGGTTCCTCTTTTCTTTATTTTTTTTTAAATTTAATTTTTTTATTTTATTATAATTCACCTAATTACTAACTTTTACTTTACTCAATTTTAGAAATTAGGAAACTATAATATTTTAAATGCTATTTTACTTGTATATGATTAATATTTAATTATTGTTACTCTTAGTATTTGTATTTTAGTTCGTAGATTGTAGAATAATATTTTATTTTCACATGTAATCAATTAATATTTTCTCTTTTTCCCTCTATAGAAACATTAAAATATTCATGTTTGATGAATCATGCATACCTATTTATATTTACATTTTGATATTAGTGATTATTAATTGTAATATCAATAAAATTTTATTATTTTATTATAACTGGTTGTTCAGACCATTGACCCTTGAACCAGTCCCTCATGCGGTTCTATGCCCGGTCCAGTTTTTTAAACCTTAGTTTGGACACCCTTAGTTAGTTGTTATTTATTAGTTTAAATTAATTAATTTTAGACGAATGTACAAAAATACTACATATAAATTGTCACATATACAGTTAACATCATAATAAAACATCGGGTGCAAAAATACCACTCGTAATTTAAAAATGATGCAGAATTATTTTTAAATCAAAATGGATTAACGGAGATTAAGTTGAGTTTTGGGTACCACAAAATTTTTCCACATAATAAGTTAACGGCAGTTAATGCATTTTAACGGAAAAACAATTTCACACAATTTTTTAATTACGAATAGTATTTTTACACCTGATGTTTTATTATGGCTCTAGCTATACATATAACATTTACGAGTGGTATTTTTACAACTTTGCCCGTTAATTTTCCATTTGTTTTCTCAAAAAAAATTCTTCAATTTCAGAAGGTCAGAACGGTGCGTTTAGCAAAGGACACAGAGAGCCTCTGCTCGTCTCTCACTCTCTGGCCTTGCTTGCTTGGCCTTCTCTCAGAATCGCCATCGCCGTCCTTCTCTCTCTCAGGTACGTTTCCTCTTTTCTCCCTTCTTTTCCTTTCTTCACCCACAACAATCTCTTCACTGGGAAAAAAAAAGAATTAAAGGGAAGACACTGATCTGCTCACTGAAAATTGAAGTAACAATCGCAAGATCAAATTGAAGTTTTTTTTTTTTTTTTGGTTGCCTTCGTCTTTTTCTTTGATTTTCTTGCACTTCGGATTTAGGGTTGTCCTCCTTTTTTGCCTTTTTGCTTTTTTGGCAAGTGGGGTTGCCCAGAGGTAGTACACTCAGAACAAAGAAAACCATTTATTCCCTTCAATTGTGCTTTTCTTCCCTTCATTTCGGGTCTATTTGGTTAAAAATTAGGTCTTGGATTGGATGAAAATAGCTTTTTTCCATTAGCTCTTCATTCTTCCCTATCGTCGTTCCCTCTTGCTTTTCTTTTCAGGCGAGTGTGCGATTTTTTTCATAGGTATTGTCCCCTTGTGCGTCGGCCTCCATACATACTATAATAGCAGCTTCTGAGAAATTTCTAGACAATGAATATCTTCCTGTCATTATTTCCCCTAGCTGAATAGAATAGTTCACTCGGCTTTGAGTTTCACAATTTATCTCTGTTACTTTCGTTTCCTTGTCCGACTTTGTTATTTTTTTTTTAGTTAGTTAATTAAGTGTATGTTTTTCTCTTCTGTGATCAATTTCAGTTGCAGTCTTTTAAATGGATTATTGCAATATGTAATCTCACTTGCATTTCTTGAGTTTGAAATGGATTAAGATCAGATTTCTTCATATGCCAAGTACATTCTGTTTGCTCTTTGGTTGTGGAGTATATTCGCTGAAAGTGGCACCTTTTCTTGGTATATGCCAAGTACATTCTGTTTACAAATTGTTCTTGAATGCGCCACTCTTGTTGCCTAAAAGCTTGCTCATTGTGTGCTTTGAACTTACTAGCCATTTGATGTTTTGGTGTTTTTTTAAACTGCAGAAGATCAATTTCAGTTGCAACTTTTTTAGCTCTGTGTTTGGTTTAAAAATTAATGGATCTGCCAAGCCATGAAAATTGGTCTTCCCGTGTTATACTTGTTTCTTATTTATTGTTTATTGTGATGGTTCAAGCCCTGCCTTGTTATAAAGAAGTTAAACTTATTTTAAGGTCCTTATTATTATATTTGGTTTATATAAATAAGTCTAACAAAGGAAGAAAAAATTGAAATAAAATTATAATGGCATAATTGTCAACTTATAATTTACCCCTCCCCTCCCATTTGAACCAAGCATGAAATCAAACCTTCCCTCCGCTCCCCTCCAACTAAACAAAGCCCATAACCCACCCTCCCCTACCCTCTCCTAACTTTAATGAACCTCCCTTTCCCTCCCCTCAGTTGGGCCAAACATAGCCGAAAGCTGTCTCGTGTGTGTGTGATGTGCCTATGAACTAGATGGAAGCAACTGTTTTGGCTTTTGAGTTTCTGATTGAAGTAACTGTGTTGTAATTTGAAATGAAGGAAGAATAGGAGATTCAAGAATTATGTTGTATGGCGATTCATGAATTGGCTTATCTGTTTTCTAATCATCTAGGTATAGTTTACCTGAAGATTAAAGTTATAGCGCCATTAAATGTGATTAATCTATACCTGCAACTAAGGAACTGTGATTAATCAATCCCTAATTTGAGTGTTGCTACTTGCTAGAATATTAAGAAAGGTCTTGTCGGTAATTAGAGCCTATAAATGGCAGCCTTGTTTGCATAAGCATGCATGGGAATTATGATTTATCTTTGAGTGGATATGGGGAGTTTCTCATCCTATAATGGATGGGTCACTTTTCAATATGTGTCTAGATGCATTTAACTGTCACATTTTTTTTTAAAAAAGATCTGCTAATAGCTTATTTCAATGTCACCATTATTTGTTAATGATAAACTGTCCGTATAAGCATAAACTATTCAGATTTTGAATAAATCCAACTATGCCTGTACTTTGGATTTTTTAGAAAATTGTGATATGCATGTCATATTGTTTTAGATATAATACACTTACCCGAATTCAGGCATATTCTAGGTTCCTCTTAAGTCTATTTTATTGGAATAGTGAATTGGTGGAATCAGAAATCTGCTTTTTGAGACTAAAAAAATGCCGTTAGAATTCTATCAGTTCTGTTATTTGGCGAGGGGATTGAGTGATGAGTGCCTGGGTGACCCCTCTGGCATGAGTTCGATCCCTGGGAGTGGCACTTTGTTGTGCCTTCAGTTGTATCGCTTGGGGAGGCATCTTCACAGCTAAGTGAAGCTGGGGTGGAAAAATAGGGTGAAAGTCCTTACCTACCTGTGTGGATTGGGTTTGCTTGCTGCCCAGGAGCCCACAGGGACAGGCCCCCAGTGGATCATGAGTTAGGAGCCCTGCTCTTGGATTGGGTTAAGCCCGAACCCCTTCCTAAAAATTGTTTATCAAAAAAGAAGGCACCCAATTCTATCGTTGTTGGCATATTTCTGTCCTTTTTTTCTGTGACTGATGGTGATGAGTAGCTATTGTGAAAGCATTATATATTCAGGAACTTATTTCTTGTATCATATAAAGCACCATTTTAGAACTTGTGCTGGTGGGCATTTTTTATTTTCAGTTTTTGATGCAGCCCTGTCCATACTTACATATTGAGATTTTAATTATATGCCTTTTCTTCTAGTAAGTTAATATTTTGAACGTACAAGTGTCAGTTTTCCTTGGTGGATTATTGGGGTAGAAATGCACCACGTTAGATCAGGGTATTTTAGTCAATAACTTTTTGCCCTTATTCTTCAAGTACATTTTTTGGCCTAATGCTGTTACGTTTTGAGATATCAGATGTGGGCTTTTTGGGATTTTATTTTTCTTTTCTTGAGCGATCCATTCGAACTGAAATAATGACAAATGTAAGATTTTGATACTGTGAATTGCTTTGTTTTAACATTCTTTTTTTTATCACTTAATGTGGATATTCTGAATTAACAAGTCACCTGTAAATCTCATAGGTTTTCATTGTTTTGTTGAAAGTGTACAGCATATGCAATAGGATAGAAGAGCTGCTTAACTTGCATACCAGTGATGGTGGAAGTGTGGTGGTCTCTGTTGGGGGCTGCAATCCCAGCTGTCATTGCAGGGCAAGCTTTTAGATTGAAGAAAAGGCACGCTGAAGAGCAAAGGTTGAAAAGCGCAAGGGGAAGGGAGAAGAGTTCCGATGACATCTTTGTGTGCGAGCGGGTCTGTACATCTAAGAGGATGCTGAAGAAGGTCGGCTCATTCTCGAAAGACCCCATTCCCGATACCTGTGTCACTGTCTGTGGTGTCTCAGAGCTTGATGCCTGTGCTGATGCCTGTGCTCGAACCGTGTGTGTTAACCAACATCAAGTACCTAATTGGAATGATATATGCCTTCGGAGGTGTCAGAGTGAATGCCTGAAACTATCTGAATCTCATTCTTCTTAGGAGCTTTTCACTTGTATGCAGAGAATTATGTTTTGATATTCTGATTTTGAGATACCAAGTTTTGGTATAGTGTTATTAGTGTCTTTTGGCGTCAGTTTAACTCCAAATTTAGCAGCATTGCTAAATACTTGTAGATGGGAGCATTTATTTTTCTAGCGGACAATCAAACAGGTTCAAAACCACTTCCACTTGTCAGTCACTGATATTATCTTTGAAACAGGCTACAACACCAGACTGATGACTTAAAATAAATTTGAGAGTTGATTGTACATGACATGGTTGCTAAACACCCCCAATACTTAGTTTTATTAAAATTGAGACTTGGAGTGCCCTTTATCACTATAAAGTCACAGTTTATGTACCCCATACACCGTATCCACAATGCCTTCAGTAGAAGGGTCAAGACTCTAGCTTACAAAATTTTCTACTGATTTCGAAGAAGATCTAAATCAACATCCCCTTCATAGAGACATCAACAAGGATGCCTTCCCATTCTAAATACATCAAGACCACGGCCTCATATATGAGAAGATTGGAAGAATACTCCACTGTGTAGCGTGTACAACTAATCTTCACTTATCAACTCACTCATAGCATAGTTATAGATTCAAGCTTTTTGTTAACATCAAAATACACATTCAATTATCAAATTCCAAATTTCTTTGCCTGACATAAGTGGAATAAAACTCTCTTTTCCATAATATTTGACTCATATAATGAATCATTTCCCCATCTTCGAACATTATGCATTGAATCATGAACTTGAGCTAATGCTTCATTTCCTTTTACAATTGTTGCCATTTTCAACATTACGCCCTTCGATGCGTTAGGATCAATCTTGTTTTTTATAACTCTTGGACACATGTTATCGGGTTGGGTTTCCCTTATCATCATTTTCTCTCATCATCCCTCATCATCACATCACCACCATTAGATTGACTAATGAATGGTTAAGATTTAATAATTTTGAACACTATCTTTTTTAATATTTTATTGGATCATTCTGCAGTAAACTATTCAGGTTAAATCTTAACATTTTAAATTTATTTATTTATTTATTTTTATATAGTATTTATCATAATTTACTTACTATAAAATCTGAACCGTTAATTATGTCCATCAAACGGTGGTGATGTGATGATAAAGGATGATGGGAGAAAATGATGATGAGGGCAACCCAACCCCATGTTATCCAATGCCTTTTCCACATCATTTAATCAAGCATTCAAGTAAACAACTTATTCATATTGAGACTTTGTGAATTTCTTGGAGAAAAAACGCTAGATGTTGGGCGGCCCAAATGGTGTCTTTCTGTTCAAGAATTCTTTCTGCGAACCCTCTCATTATTTTGTATAGAGACTCTCTAATTCCTTTCACTTAATTATGTGCCTCCCTTTAGCCTCCTCTCATTATTCAGAGTTTTTAAGGCTTCTTAAAGTATAATGTCTGTTTTCTTTCGTAAATAGATGACTCTAGTAAATTAATGGTTCGGAGGCCTCAAATCAATAAGTAAAATTATCAAACCATTGAAAATATCTTTGACCCTTCTTAAATCTTTTGATCCTAATATTAAATTAATTTCATATTTAGCCTTAGCTACTCAAAATGTCATTCCCCTTGAAAAAGTGTGCTAGGTCTATTCTTGCTTCCACACTCTAAAAAGAGAATACATTATGCTATTATTCAAAAATAGCACAAGAAATTAAAATAAAATTGTATAAGCCCGTTTCATTAATTCTTGCTTCCTTGGTGGATTGGCAGAAACAAATGAACTCAGGACTGAAACTGAAAAACTTTAAAATTTCAACAAATTCTAACCATATCTCCTAGCATTAATGCATACAGATTTAACATATTTCATCATCTCTGGACCATCAAATTGCAAAAGGAAAAAAATCACAATCCCCTAACTAAGCTGTCTTTCCTCATCTGTATATGAACATACATATACAAATCCTACCAGCAAGTAAACCAAAATATGGACTGAAGCACCCTCCTACCTTCACTTTCACAAGTTCATCATTGAAAAACTGCTGTGCAAAATGTCATCCACCGATTTGCTCTTTGGTCCAGAGATATTGTACTGATCAAGTGAACTGTCTTCTAATATATGTGTCCTCATGTACAAATACTGGTTCTTGACTGGTCTGGGTTGGTGGGAACTGTGGTTGTCCCATAGCTATTCCTCCTTGATTTGGCATAGTCGTACCATCAACAGCATTCTTTCCCGCGCTAAGGGTAATATAGTAAACAATTCCAAACACTGCACTAGCAAGGGATAAGATCGCACCTCCTGCGAAAACTCCAGGTTTCACCACATAGCAGTAGAAGTTGTCATAGTACATGTTCTGATAACCATGCTGATCATTAAGAGCAGCACCAGTTAGTAGCAGGAGAAACCCAATGACAAACGTGAACCTGTTTCACATTAAACCAAATGTTAGCTGATCAATAGAATCCTCAAGAGGTTAGACAACTGTTGATATAGTTTATGGGAAAGAGATAAAATCGGAAAGGTTTTATTTTATTTTATTTTTACGCCCGGGGGGGGGGGGGGGGGAGATTAACAGATTGGATGTGAAATGACACTCATATCCCTCTTTCTTACAAGAAAGTGAAGCTCATACCAAACAAGGCCTTAGAGGAGAACATGGTAAATTTTCAAATATTATAACAAAGCCTGCACAGTTGTTGTCATTGGCAGACACAAAATTCATGTCATAGTTCACGAAGAAACCAAGCACAAATAGTATATTCACAAAAGCCTTAAGCCTTGTAACAGAAATCAAGAAAATTTTTTACAGGTTTCAAGAATTCAATGTGCTTACAAGTTAGAAAGAAGACAGTGGACCAAATGTAGTGATCAGCTTGTGAACAAGCTTTGTACGAAACCTTTAAGTAATTATGTAGAAGTTCATAACAGAAATTCCAAAACAAAGTTAATAATAAAAAAAGTTCATATAAAGCGCCAAATCTATTTGAAAGTATGCACCATTTTTATGTAGCCGAACCAAAGAAGGAATACTGCACATGAAAAGGAAAACAGCTAGAACAATCTTATCAGTAAAAAGTTTTCTTTTATTATAGAATGTGCTAGATTATACTGTTACAGATACAAGCATGTCTAAAAAAGAATGATACTCATTATCATACAGGAAAATTCACTCAGTCATATTATGCATGTCTTGATATTATCAATACCATTATAATGATTAATCAAAACACAACAATGTGTTTACTACTAATAGCCTGATTGTGTAAAGTTAATATTAGGTAGTTATTGTAAATGTCACATGTTACAATAAAACTACTCACTGGCTTCCCTAAATATTACACTGAGCTAAAAAAAGTCCTTTATATGACATCCAAACCCCTTAAGTTTGGATGATGTCTTAATCTGTGACCTGGCATGCTGGAATGGGTCGTATTGCAGTTGAATAAAGGGTGTATACTGTTTCTGTATTATGAAGGTGGATAGTATAACAAAATTTTCTCATTAATCAGTTTGCTCTTTCAGATTCTCAAAATGGATAATCACAACCAAAAAATGACTCGCACTAGAACAGGCTTAAACAAGATGTACCACAATCATAGCACAACATGCTACCCCCTCATAAGCAGAAGAACACCATCTAACAGCCCATATTCATGCAATAGCATATTACTAGATAAACAACACTGTTACTTTCAGGATGATATTTCTCAACCACGGCCCCTTCGCAAAATCATGCCTAATTTCCTTGTTTTCCCTTTAATTATCCCTTCCCTTTTTTTATATTACAACCCTTTTTGCTCCTGTGTTTCTCGATATTTTCACCCATATACCTTTAGATTTTGTGTCTGACTTTACCACTTTCTGCTCTAGTAGTCTCACTCACCTTTACCTTTTGCTCCCTGTTGTGTATTTCTGCTGCTTGAATGGATTATCTCATCAGGCTCTGAGGTTTTGTAGTGTGATTTGGAAGCTTATAGATGTACAAAAAAAGACCGGGGGGGGGGGGGGGGGGGTGGTGTGACTCCATTTCCTCCATAATTTCTTATTAAAGTTCCTGAAAGTTGGTGGCAAGAACCCCTAAAATTGTCATCCCACTTCCTTTCCTTTTTGTTAATAAATAATAAGGCAAATCAACCTAGTATTCTGTTTGTAACATGAAAATCTATCATTTAACTTAGTAAGATTAACCCCCCCCCCCCCCCCCCAATTTCCTACAGAATATCTTATTAAACTTCCTGAAACTTAGTGGCAAAAACCCTTTAAATTGTCATGCCACTTCCGTTCCTTTTTTGTAGCAAGGCAAATCAACCGAGCATTCTGTTAGTAACAAAAGAATATGAGATGCTTGGGATGCTCCAGGCCTAGTCCCCTCATAGCCCTACTCTAGTAATCTATATCATTCTATTCTCCAATATTTTTCCCATTTTTCTTCACTTTCTTGGTGTCTGCTATATTGCTCTGCAGTATGTTGCTGTTTTCTGCATTACTGCTGAGATAGATAAAACTTAGGAGCCTCTTGAGGGAAGGAGAACTGATTCACTCAAACTAACAATCATAAAATCAATCCCTTTATTGTTGCAGTGATCAATCTGAATTATAAAACATTGATCGAAGGGCAAAAATCTATAAAGGGTCTATCAATAAGATACTAAAATATCACTATCTTGCTCAATGTTGAGACTTTTTCTTTTTCTTTTTTTAAAATATATATATATATATATATAAGGAGCAATGAGAAGGAGTTTTGTGTTTTTTTGTGCACATTTCACAAAGAAAATGAAAATATTTACCCATCAGTCTATTACTGTCTAGTGGTTGCGTCCTTTAAGCTTCAGCTATACTTTCATTTTATATCTTTGGATAAAATATCTTGAGCTCAGATTCCTCTTGGTCAACCCCACTTCGGCACCAAAGGATGCCATATCCAGCTATCCATGTTTATCTTTCATGGCACATTGCTTGCAACTTAAACATGATATAATTATGTAGAAAATTAAACTAATGTGAAAAGAAATTGGCATATTCCTCACCAAAAGCCAATAGCATATGGTCCAGCATCTACTTTAAATATATTGTGTTGAAAATAAAGCATTAACACTCGGCCAAATTTTCAGATCCGGCATGACTCCTTTTTAATGCAGGATAATCACAATTTCGCTGTCATCAAGTTCCCATATTATAGCAACAGTCTTAGTTTCTAGCCTTAGGGTACTTAATGCCCGAGATATGTGGACCTTTATCTGTTTTGAGTGAACATAGGTTATCCACCGTTGATAGTAGTAACTTTCCCCTCACCGCAAGGCACCTCCACTTAAGGTTAACGGCTAGCCCCACAATGCTTTCCATGCTCAGGGTGGGATTTGAACCCCACTACTTGTTAAGGGACGAAGTGAACCACTAGACCATACCCACATGTTTCCAGATATGTGGACCTTATATATGCTTTGATTCATTGTTTTTCCTTTTCTGGAAGTGATCATTTACCTCTGTTTAATGTAACCTCTAGTCTCTTTTGTGTGAAAGTTCAATCATCAATATAAGACTATTATTTCTATGTTCTTTGAACTCAGATTCTATTTCATATTGTATCCTGCAAATGGATTATACCCATTCATCTATGCTACCCACTAAATGCAGGCCTGTTCAAAGCCAATTTCTTCATAAGAATGAAATTCTTAATTCTACTTTATAGCTAAGAAATTGACAACATTCAGAGTCCATAAGGAATAAAGGGGTAAAAAATAATTAACTGAATTGAAAATTACCAAGATAATACAAAGCAAACCAGTGCCAGCCTCCAACTAGAATCAGGGATTCGAGGGCTTCTTCTACAACAAATACACCCAGTTGAAACATTTATGATGATTTGAGCAATCATAAGAGACAGGGATGCAGTTAAACCAAGAGGTAGGGCAGGACTTTGAGGATACACACATTGATCAGGAGGATCAGACATAACTTGAGAACTCTGCAGAAATCAAGGAACAGTATTTCAATGGTGTTTGTGGATGACATATAAATAGCAAAGTAGACAAACAATACTAGAGTTAGCAAGTGCAACTTTAATAGTTTGCTTGATACAAAGTAAAAAGATTGCCCAATAAGTATAATAGTAGTCCTGCCAGAATCACATTTAAATGAAATCCTACCATCAAATTCCATATCAATAACTGCAACTTATTCTCACACCTCAGGACAGGAAAGGAGAGCATACTAGAAGCTGAAAGATAACGTAATAAAGGGGAAATACAAGCATTAAATTTATGGTTAAGGATGGCAATTTAGGTCATATTGGCAGGGTCACAACTTGTCCCTCTTTGTTTGATTCAGATAAATCAATGTTTGATTTTCTTTGATACATGTTTGGAGTAAAAAAACCTAACTTTTATAGTTCAATTTCAAGGTGACATTAGGGTTCCTGTCCCATATCCATATACCATATACTATTATTAAACTTCAGTGGTAGAATTCAAATATGGTATTAAAACCAATAATGCAAGGGGGAGAATAAGAGAGATCAGAGAGAAAGAGATAGAGCAGAGAGGCAGAGAAGAGAACGAGAGACAGAGAAATAAAGAGGGACAGAGGAACAGAAAAGGAACTGAACAATCTCACTAAACCATCTCTGGGGTTTACAAGTGAGTTTAAATCTATTTATAGGCTTCAGCAAACAAGGTAGGTAGGTAATTAGGCCCTAATCTCTTCTAACTCCTCTAACAGCTAGTTATCAACTAACAACTAACTAACTTCTAACTTTTATTATCATTACATAACATGATTCATTCTAAAATTAAATAGTTTGCTTCCAAACTAAAAACCTACCTTGCTCTATCATTCCCATCATCCCCACTGAAAGTACAACATATATATAAGGCAGCATGGGATTCAATGCCATATCAATTCCTCAAAAACTTTTTAGACATAATTTAAAAAGTTCTTTAATTTGCACACTAAAACTTCCATTTTCAATTTGAAATTTTTTTCCTCCAAAAGTCTAGAGATCAGCAGGGTACTCATCCTCACTTTTCATCCCAGGAACCCTGGATCCATTTCTACTAAGAGGGGCTCTAGATAATTACTTAGACTAAAAATTAATGTTTCAGAACTCTTTAAAAGCAAGAAAATTTGAACTCAAAAGTTTTCTTCCACCGTTTCAGCAACTATCGGTACCAGCATGATTGAACAAACCACAGCCATAAGACAAAGCAAAATAAAAATAAGAAATCACAATAAACAGTCCGAATCAAATCCTTTAAACAAAACACACACACACACAAAATAACCTTAATCCGAGTTCCCTCTGCAGCAAACCCAGTAGCAGCTGATAAAATCCCCAAGAAACCCACAACACCGCAAACTACAAGAGTTTTTCTCTCCATATCTCTATCTCTTTCTGTGTGAGTCAAAGTGTCTTCTGGGGTTTGTGTAGGTGAAATTGCGAAGAAGAAGAAGAAGAAGAAGGAAGGGTAAAGTTGATGAGAGACGTACGGACTGCGAAACTTGAGAAATGTGAAGTGTGATGTAGATGTAAGGCAGTAAGGATCCTTCTTTTGTCTACTTATTATTATATATTATATATAGAAGAAAATGGAAAAGCCGTCAAATCCTGGATTGCTCACTGTGGGTGAATGAGATAATCAAATTTCTCGTTTCAAAATATTATTAGTTTAATTATTATAGGTAGGTCCCAACCAATTTTTTTTTTTTAAAGAATGTTAAAGTATATTTTTTGGTTCTTTGTAGAAGTATCAACTTCCATTTTAATCTTTTATACTCGCACCGGTCCTAATTATAAGAGCATTTTAACTTTTTTGAAAAAAATTAAGGATACAAAATTGATCACTTTAAATTGTCTATAGTTATCTTTTTTCCTCAAAACCACTCTATTCTACTTATAAACTAACCTATAATCTAATTACATCTGACATATGTTATAATTTAGTGGTCTAATTTGTTTCCTTAACTTCCACAAAAAAAAGTTAAAGTGATCTTATATTTAGGACGTGAGGGAGTATTTGAAAAGTACATTTTTACTCTTTTTTTTTTTGCTAACACTGTTAGTTTTATTTAACGAAGAATGATGACTCATCAAATTTTAAAACTGATTTTCGTAGACAAAAAATTCTTAAATTTAAATTTTTTAGTATACTCATTCTCATATTTTAAAAATTAATTATTTTTTATCCACATTTTATTATAAAATCACCTTTTAGTTTTTATAAGTCATCATTTTCAGTTAAATGGAGCTAACAATGTTAGAATAAAAGACTAAAAGTATTCTTTCCAAACATAAAGGATTAAAATAAAACTTGATGCAAACAAAAATGATTAAAAATATACTTTAGTCTTTTGAAGAAAATGTTTCAATTCCAACGTGTATAAATGATTTGTTCGATATTGAAAAAATTGTTTAAATTTATTATTTGTAATAAATATATTTCTTCTTAATACTATTATTAATAATGTGAATTAAATTTATCTTTTAACATAAACAAAAAATATATTTTTAAAAGATAGAGCATATTAAAGAACAAAATAAGATTGTCATTTGCTTGTCTCATATTTAAGATTGGAGACTAGAAAGAGTATAGACAAGATTGTTAAATTTCTGAGTTTAAACGAACTCTTTACAAGAATTTAAATTTGAATTTACACAGCGAAGGACAGAGAGAAGAATCTGATACAAGTTGCCTCGCAGTTGTTAGCCACTGCGAGGGCTACAGCGAGGGCCCGATAAAAAGTTTGAAACGGAAGTTTTCAGTTGACTTCCAAATTTTGGGTGATTGGGTCCTCTTCCATTGTTTCCTAAAGGATGAATTCGATATTCCCAAGTAATCTAGAGGAAATTAGGAAAGTTTTTGGGTTTCCTATCTTGTTTTATAAATTTATACCCGAATTTCCTCTTCGACACCACCATTCCACCACCGATTCAGATTTTCACTCACTCTCTTCCCTTCCATTCCCGAGCCCTCTGCCTCTGCACGAAAATTCATCCTCCATTCACTCATCTACACCAATTTCACTCATCCCACCTTAATCCCATGGCTTCTAACTCCAAATTCCATTCGATCGTGTTCAAGAGCATGAGTGGCTAAGTTCTTCATGGGGATCTTGATGAATGAAGGCAACCGGAGCTTCAACATTTCTAACGGGGAGTTATCTAGTTTCTCTTGTCTAAGTCTTATTATGTATTTCAATTCCTTTTGTTATATGTAATGCGTCTTGGAACAAGTGTGCTTCATTGTCTGATCTTTTGTTTAAATGGTCATGCATGTAATTAAGAGATGTCTTTTATATGTATGAACCTAAGTGTTGTTTTCTTGATATTATGCAATGTATATGCTTAATTTATATTCCCTTTGGATTTCTAGAATACGTTGAATGCATGTGCGATTGTATGTGTGTTTAGACACTAGGTCCAACGTTAGATGGTTAGATTTACTTCTAACGAGAGTCTCCTTGCATGTTTATCATGAATCTTCACTACCAAGTTGAAACTAACGATTGCCTATTTAATTAATTGAATGAGCGATGCGCCACGTTAGTTGATTAAGTAGGTTAATTGGACTAAGAGCGATTACCTTAGGTTTTGCATTAGAACTTGGTTTAAAAACTCCCATATCATTTTAGAAGCTAGGAAGGTTGCCCAATTCATCAAGAGACCCATTTTCATCTCAATAGTTTTCACAAATCCATTTTAATTGCTTTTTTTAATAACAAAAATCCCAAAAAAAGAATATAGTTTAGTTTCAAAATCTCAAAAACCCTGACTTTATAGCTTTTAATGCATTTAATTTCCTAGGTTAGTTCATTAGGCTCCTTGAGAGATGATCCGGGACCGCACCACTATAGTGCAATCCTTGATAAATAATATTTTACATTTGAACCCCAAGGCGTATTAGGAACGGTTCAGATCAAATATTCAGAATGAGGATTAAATTAATGTATCACAATACCCCAAAACCAAACAACATAAATATGTGTGTGACGAATATATTTTTATGACAATTGTTTTTATGTATTTGATGGATACTCTGGTCAAACTTGGAGCTTGTATCTTTTTCATTGTTTTTCTTTTACTTAGTGAAACAATTTTGAATCTGGTTTAGTTGAATGGTTTGATTCATCTTTTTAATTAAGTCAATTTTATTTTGGCCGCATTAATTGTTTTATGAAAAATAATATATTCCTCCATAATTATGTTCTTAGTGATTTTGAATTTACTCATAAAATTGAATTTTTAAAACATTTTGAGAAAACTAAAATAGAAAATTTAAATGTGTTAATTGTGAGTTAACTTTTTTGAAAATTTTAGAAAAAGATGAAATGTTAGATGTGACTTATAAATATGAGTAAAAATGTAGATAATATTTATTTTTTGTTAATTTAAAGCTGATGCATAAAAATTCCCTCTTAAGTTCATAATAATAGCACATAATTTGAATGACTGGACAAATAAGTTGTTTTTTTTAGTTGAGGGTGCATTGGTACTTCCATCTTCATTTTGAATATTTGTGGGTAATATTGCACCTCCCAAAAAGCACATGATATTTGGTGCACATAGAATGAAAGTTTATTGATATTTTTATACCTTTATGATTTTTCGGTTGGGGTTATTTTGGTACTTTTAGAAAAATAATATGAGCTCCACTATAAAATTAATAGCCATTAGCTTATTTCCAAGGGCATGCTATTTTTGCATCATTTCATAAAGTTTGTATAGTCTTGTACTCAACAAAACTTTATGGTGCCAGGTAGAATTATGAGAAAACACTATTGGTAGATTTTGCGCCTTAACCTTTCTATAATTTAATGCTTATAAAAATAATTATACTAAATAATTAAAATTGAAGCATATTTTGTCACTAGTTAACTCACTGTTTAAAACTAACTCACCGTTTAAATGAAACTAAAGATGTTAACAGAAAATGATTAAGTGGAATATGAGATCTAGCAAAGCTGAAGATCGGGAATGGACATCATTATTTGTAGTCATTTGTAGTCACTATTTAAAACTAACTCACCGTTTAAATGAAACTGAAGATGTTAATAGAAAATGATTAAGTGGAATATGAGATCTAGCAAAGCTGAAGATTGGGAATAGACATCATTATTTGTAGTCATTTGTTGGTGGATAGATTTGGAGAAGGAGGAATTTATATGTACTACCTCTGGTCTTAATTATAAGAGCTAGTTGACTTTTTTGGGGGGAGATTGAGGAATCAAATTAGACCCCTAAATCTTAATATATGCGAAATGTAATTAGATTATATGATAGTTTATAAGTAAAATAACTTAGTTTTGAGGGAAAAAAGACAAATATAAACAATTCATAGTGGTGTATTTTGCTTCCTTAATTTTTTCAAAAAAGTCAACTGAAACTTATAATTAGGACCGGAGGGAGTATTTGAGAAGAAAGAAGTCCCTACTTCATCAATAACATGTAACTCGAGAACTATTATTGACACTATGAAAGTTACTCAAATGCAGGGAAGCTGCTTTATCCCAATTGAAGCAGGTATGGAAGCAGCAAGAGGAAGGATATATGGGTTAATTAAGTTAAATGTAGATGGAGCCTTGTCTCGTGTGCATGGAATCGCTGCATGTGGAGGTCTAATCAGAAATGCATTGGGAGAGTTCATAAAGGGGTTCATATATTTCGATTGGAGGATGGAGATAAATGCTCTATCAGCTGAACTATGGGCTTGCCTTCATATTAAAAGTGGATGCTGTTGTCATTCAGGAAATAATGGGAAGTTCAAATTTATTATGTAGCGAGGGACTACAATAATGCTGTGGATTTCTTAGCGAAGAAAGATTTACAGGCGACAAGCATAGGGTTTTCAATAATCTCACAGGCACCTCTTGGGCTTGAAAGGATTTTGTCTAAAGATTGCATGGACAGACCTATAAGGTCTGGTGGTTAGGCAAGGATGCTTGTTGTTTTATCAAAAAAATGATTAAAAATGTATTTTTCAAACTTATAGGACCAAAATGAATGTAAATATATACAAATATAAATGACCAAATATACACATTAATCAAATATTTTAATTATTTTACAAATTACATTTGGATTGTTGCACAAAAGATTTATGAAAAAAAATACATATGTTGTAGGTTGGTATAGTCCTGCAAATGAATCTATTACAAACTACAAACTAAATAATGTTTCTCCACGTCATGCAATACTCTTCCAAAGGGAGCCGGTATGAATAGTCGGCTTGTGACACAGATCACTGTTCACAAGCCAATCCCCACAACATCGGGCTTTATGTTGACCACAGCGCCAACCGAATGTCACTACAAACTAAATAATGTTTCTCCACGTCATGCAATACTCTTCCAAAGGGAGCCGGTATGAATGGTCGACTTGTGACACAGATCACTGTTCACAAGCCAATCCCCACAACATCGGGCTTCGTGTTGACCACAGCGCCAACCGAATGTCACTTTCCCTCCCGCCCAATTTTGAATTTTGAATTCAACTCACCAATTCCCTCCCAAACGGTGTGGGTGCAGATAAATAGGTGGATAGATAGAGTCAGAGATACACTTTGGGCTCTGTTTGAATTTAAAAAGCTTCACTGGTTTCAAAATATTGTACTCATTTCTCCACTTTTTCCTCCATAAACTTCTTCACACCATTTCCATGGAACATCTTGAAGATGCCTCCCTGTCCGAAATCCACCCAACATTTCCCTCTTTCAAAGTTACCGTGAAGATAGATCAGTCATTCAACAAGGAAATCATCCACTCCATCTTACCTAACCACCATCCAATGAAAGAGGTAGTCTCTGTTGACATCATTGTCTATGACCAAGAGGTGATTTCTAACTCCTTTTTTGGTTTTTCTTTCCTCAACATTATCTTAATATATCCTCTAACTTCATCTTCCTTGCTTATCGATTTCATAATTATGGATTAATGCAAACAGGGGACGAAGATGCTTGCTAAGCTGTAAACTGAGGAAGCCAGGGATCGATTCATGTGGATGATTCACCCAAACTATGTTTACGAGGTGTGTAATCCTATTGTTGAGGTAGGATGTGACGGCATCCATGAAGATTATACCACCTCTGTTTCGGCTCACAAACTCTTTTAAGGGACTCTTTTGCTTCTTTCCCTCTATTTTCCTACAAGGTTGTGAATGCCTCTGAGCTCTATTTAGCGAAGAAAGTCGATCACGATTTCTTTGGTAAGCTTTCTGATGAAAATGTTCATAACTCCACGTTATCTATTGTCACCTCTCCCTCACAATGAACTAACTCATGTTGGGAAATGCATCAGACATCATTGGCTTTTTTTCGATATTGCTCATCTATTCTTAAAATGAAGTATAATCATTTCTGGGAGCAGGAAATGCATTTACTAATATCCCTGTAGATATATTTAATATTAACCATTTAAAATATTTTTCTATATAGGTGTTCGAATAGTTTGTTCATATAGTGATGCCGTCACCTCCTATATTGATCCACCCATACCCCAAGTTCAGATGCTCAAACAGTTGGAAGTTGACATTTAAAGTGTTGTGGTCAACCCGTCTTGATTTTGAACAATTATGGAACTCTTTATCGTAAAGAAATATTTACCTTTGTACTGTGTAGTTTATAGACATCTATGTAACCCCGATTTGGCCTCTGTCTTTACCCCCTGTTATGTTATCGGCCAAGAACTCGATGATCATGTTTATGTTAGTATTTACAACCAGATGTGTAGTATTTTCAGAAGCCACTGTATTTCATACTTAGATGTGTAGTTATTGCAACCGTCCAAAAGTGGATTGGGCAAGACATTCTGCATCCATTAAGTGATATGTTCATCTAAAGTAAATACTAACAGAGTCATTTCTTTATTTCTCTGTGTGAGCTGTTGGAAATTATTTCATTCAAACAATTTGGATGCATGTTCGTTTCTCACTGGCAAGTTAATCACTTAATGAATTTTGGACATGAAAAACTAAATTTACACAATGATTGGACCATGGTTAAATTTACCAGATCTCTTAAAAGCCACAAATTGTTTGAATACTCTTTCAACCAACTCTTTCTCCAGCCCATGATTCACTATATAGAAGAACCCATGCTCCTTGCATGCCTGAAAATCCACTTCCAACAATTGAATTTGACTTTGATTTCATCCTTCTTTGGTTTTACTTTAATTTTAAGTATTTTTGTCCAATTTATAAAAATCATTTTTTGTCACTTATATGAGCTTAAGTTCCCATTTTTGTATAGAGTTAAACTCACCATGTGTGCTTATGTTATTAATACGTTTTCATTTTGGTCCATATATATATATATTTAACCTACTGCTTTAATTTTGGTTTAACCCAATAAACTCAAAATCGATTCGTATTTTTTTAACAAAAATTCGTTTTTCTATTTCACCAAAAACTCAAAAGAAAAAATAACAAGGAAGAAAAAAGAAGCCTTGTCTCTTGATGAATTTAGAGAGAAGCTAAATATTTATTGTTAAGTGCATGCCCACTCAAATTTCGCCACGTTGCAGTCTTTCATGCAGAGCTTCCATCAATAGTCAAAGCGTTACATGTGAGTGGCTTCAGGGCCATTATTTTGTGGAGGATTCGTTATAGGGGGCCCAATTAATGTTTAAGTGTTTAACTAATGTAGTTGTTAATTTTGAATTACACTCAGATTAGAACCAGCAATAAAGCCCACTTTATGAAAACTTGGTGCCCACTGAAATTTTACCATGTTGTGTTCTTTGGTGCATCGCTCCCATCACTTCCATCCTTCTCTGCTGTACTAAACTATTAGCAACAGAACAAGGAAACTCTCATTGTGTGAAATAACTTTTTGTGTTCGATGAACCCTAAGTCTGTTCGTTTAGTTTAGCTACCAACGAAGATTATCTTACAGAAGTAGGGAAGCCTCTTCAAGATCGAGGAAGCCAAGGATGAACATTGGGGGGCTCCTTTTCACAAACCGTACACTCTCTTGAAAATGATGCCACCAAGGTGAGGTCTAACTCATTACTGAGGAACCCTTCGTTTATATCTAACTGATAAAGCTTTCACATAAATCGTTCGTACGTCTTTAGTTGCATCACAACCTTTCAGTGAATCAGTCTTTCTCATTTAAAATTTGTTTGACTAACTTTGGACTTGTCATCTTGATGGAGACTAAGCATGAACTTCCAGCTGGGTGGTTTATCTTTTGACATCAAGTTCGATCTCCTCTTTCACAAGAAAGGAGACATGTCAAACCATCCTTGCTTAAGATATTAATATATGGCTGAATTAAATAGAGCTAGCAGGAATATACGTAATGTCTGGCTTTTTCTTACTTATCTTTTGTGTCGTCCTTTGATCCCCTACACTAAAGTTGTATCATTTTGGAAACTGTTTCAACTGAGTACTCTTATACAGTGCCTACACCGTATGATCCTTTCATGTTTCAGGTAACCAATCTAATAAACGAATAGACTGTCATATGCAGTATAAGTAGCTTCAGCATATTAACAGTATCCTCTACACCCTTCCCTGGCATTTTCGGAAGACCCTATTAATTAAATAAACCCTTGCTTTTCTACTCACAAAAAAAAATGATACAGCTACTTATCCCCATATTTTTTATTTATATTGTTTAAGCTGTGGAGATATAGTAGGATAGTTTAATATTGGAATGTACAATATTGTTTAAGCTATTGAGATATAGTAGAATAGTTTAATACTTTGATGTACAATTATGTTCCCATCCCAAGAAATATTATACCTGTTAACAGCTACAACTAATTTTAGAAAAGGTTACTACCTAGGCATACAGGGACAAATGTCCAGTGCCAAACTGCTTCACAAGAAGAGTGATACCTGTCAATTTGTTTGAAACCTTTAGCAGCATCATTGAATGCTTGCAGGGCATGTATTCTTATTGCTTGAATACATATTGTTCATCAAGAGAGCAGTAACAAATTGATATCTCTTTTGCTACCCTCTTACGTTGTTTGTGATGATAGGTATATATGATATTAGAGTTGTGACATGCCACACCCCTGTCTTTATCCCCTGAGTTCTGAGTCAAATATGATGGAAGTCATATTACATAATTACCACTTAATTATCAATGTGATAGAATCCGAAATTTGGAAGATGGTCATTGAGGCTAAGACATTAAATAGGTCAAGACCTAACCAAAAGGTTCTCATACATAGAATGGACATGAATCTATCAGAGTTCAAATGGATTTTCAGGATGCAACGGAGACAATTCCCAATCACTTTGTCTTTCACAATGACAATCAACAAGAGTCAGGATCAATCTTTGAAGAAAGTTGGGTTGTATCTATCAAAGCCAGTTTTCACACACGAGCAACTACACGTGGCTCTTTCAAGAGTTAGGAGCATGGAAGGGTTGAAGATAGTATTGAGCTCAAATCAGCAAGAGCAAGGCAACAAGACAAAGAACGTTGTTTACCAAGAGGTTTTCATGAATGTCAGCATCAATTAGTTACCATGTAGTGTTGTCAATGCATCAGTCAAGAACATTGAGATGTTTTGTATAAGTCCAGCATTTTGTAATTTGTGCTGCTGAAATCCGCTTTTGTGTTGAATGTTCAAACTTTATATCACATAATCTCTTTTGGATATGATTAAGCACATTTGGTGCTTACATGTTTATGAAGGCTAATTCTTTTGCAAGTCCTTTAGACCCTAATCAGATGTCCAGCGCAAATTTTCCAAGAAGGACATTTTATCTCAACTACAAGCATGGTAAACATCACATCTCTGTTTAGACAATTTTTTTAAATGTATTATTAAAGTAGTACCTCATGTAGAATCTCTTAAATGTCAGGTTGTTTCTAATTTAGTACTGTTATTGTAAAAACCATGTCTCTATTAATGTGCATTTGATTTGGTTTTTTTACTATAATCTCCCGTGCAACGCACGAAATGTTCAGCTCGTTTAACAAGAAACTAGCAAGGGCAAAAAAATTATATTTAAACAAATTTTTGAATGAAGCCATAAGATGAAATAAAAATGAAAACTAAATTTGTCCCCAAAAAAATTAAAAAATGAAATTGATGTTATTGACCTACTTTAGAGGGTTTAATTGTAAAAAACAATTAAAATCTTAATAAAAGTAAAGGAGCAATGAAGCATTTAACACGCTAATATTATTTGTTAGTAGAATCAACAGCAACATCTCAATTGCATTCACCAACATGATGCTATTTTTCTACTTCTTCCATCACTCTAATCTTATTTATTGTGCATTTCGCTCCCTAAATTATAAATAAGATTAAAATGCTAGATGTAATTAGAATGTAACATAGTGATGGATGCACCATAAATAAAATTATCTCACATTTTTTTAAATGGAGGTAATGTATGTCCATTGTTTTTATTAAAAAAGAAAAAAAAATCCAACAAAACATTATAAAGATAATTGTATGTTTTGTCGCATTATGCCTTAAAAACAAATATTAGTATATGTATTAAGATAAAACAAATTTTCAAAAAAAAAATGTCATGGATATTACTATAAAGAGAAAAAAATCCAACAAGACATTTATAAAGATCATCGTTTTGTAACTGAAGGCTTGAATTTTGGGATTCAAAAGTTATAAAAAAAAATTTGAAAATAGATGAGGAAGAACGTGGTGAATCTTTGCAAATACATTTGGTATATTGAGTAGAAAATAATACTTATTAAATAATTATTATTAGTTATAAGAATATTGTTCCCCACTTATTCTAGCTTCTTCCCTTACTAACTCAAATATAACACTCAGAGGCTCATAGAAATAAACCAGACACTCCATGGAACTGAGGGCCATTTTTGCCATAGAGTCCACAGCACTATTCATCACAATTCATCCATCACATGCTGAAACGAACACCATTAGGTTCACTTTGGTATGAGAGATTTGGAGGGAGGGGAGGGATCAGGAAAATTTTTGTAAATTGAACTTTTAAAATTTGAAGGAGTGGGATTATGATTTTTGACGATTGCATAGAATAAATGAGTATTTTTATCCCATATGTGTACTAAGTACATCATGACCTTCATAACCCCATAATTTCCTCTTACACCAATGTTTATTCTAGCTCCCCCCACACTTCACTCTTAAACGAGAAAAAACTAGGTCAGTTGGTTTTCTTTCTAACCTTCTATTTAAACCTTCTAAACGACGTAGCGATTGAGCAATTAATTAGAAATGAGTGACAAATGATTGGAAATTGAGTTTGAAGTAAAGATTGCTTGCAAGAAGTTATAAAATAGATATAGGGGATAGTAAACACACTTGTTCAAGATAATGAAAGCCTAGGGCTACTTATCCCCATTTCACTTCATGAACTAATTAAATCCTTTCCCTTTTTGCATCTTAATGAATTAATGTATGAGCCAAAGGTTTAAATGCATTTGAAATAGCTTTCTCAAATCAAAATCAAATTTATGCTTGCATTAATTACACAATCTCTTGTGACAATTAATGCAAGTCACAAAGCTCAACTAACCTCATAATGACAATGTTAGGTTAGTAACTATATCTCTATGTTACCAACTAACCATCCATTTAAAACCATAAATTTCAAGCCCAACATGATTTCATCCAAGTTCTTAAATAAAATACACTTTCTCAAGCAATATTTCATTTAACCAAAGCAAGTGGTGATCAAGCACTTGTAAAATAAAGAGCAAGATGCAAATCCATACATATAAATTCATTCATAGCATTAAAGGAAAGGAAATACAAAGTTTAATCCATAAAATGGTTCAAAGTAACCCTAGAAAAGGTTTTAGTTACACATAAATGTATCTAAACCAAAAACCAAAGTTGGACAAGAGTCCATGGTACACAAGAAGAGAGAAAGGAAGAGGAAGGGAAACCAAGATGTATGAATCTTCAATCTCCAAGCTCCTCCAAGTTTTCAAGCACTTCCAAGCTCTCTCTTGCAACTCCTTAGCTCCCAAAACTCGTGCCCAAGTGTGTCTATATCTATTTTCTCGAAAACCCTAGCTTATATGCTTGTCTGTCAGCTTTATTTTAATCAAAACGCATAGCAAAAGACTTCGCTCGCCGTCATCTTTCCGTGGCCTCAACAAGGGAAGAAGGCAGAATTATCATCACTTCGCCGTGGCGAGGTCATGTTCCCTCTGCTTCTTTGATTTCTGTTCAGCTACTCTTCTTTTCCTTCTTGATTCTAGATTTCTCTAAGCTTTCCACTTACCCGCCCCTACCTACACATGCGAGAAAGAGGGTTGATGAGTTCTACAAATAACTCAAGTTTATATCCATTACGCTCCACATTTCATTCACATATAAAATCCATCATACTTTCTTTCTTTTTGTTAACTTTTGTTTTCCTTTCACTTTTTATCAATGTTTTAAAAGCCGGACCGGATGTCGAGCCGGAAAAACGAGCGGGTCATGGTTCAAACGGTTGAAACGGTCGGGCCGATGACGTAATAATTTAATAAAAAAATTATATATCAAATATAATTAATATAATTTGTTTAAAATTTAACAAAGGTCACAAAATACAAAATATCGTCAATGGTGGTATGATAAGTCAACATACTTCAAATCAATTGAGACCAATTTAAAAACATTATCAGCCCTTAAGTTCTGTTGGATTACTGTTGCAATTCCAACATATTTTAAGGTACAAATCCCTAACAAAATCCCTATACAAAACCTTCCTTTATCGCTTAAGATATACTCTTAACATTCCACCACATATCTCACAAACAATTATATACATCATATTTTTTTCCCTGCATTGTTGAGAAGAAGATAAAAAGGGGGGAAATGAAAGTAGTAAGGTATTCAACGATAAAGAGCATAGGAACAAGGGGAATAAAACCAGCAAAAGCCATCATCTTTCTGTTTCTACCCAGCAAAAGCCTTCATCTCTAGCTTGCAAGCAGTCCTTGCTGGCGGAGGAGTGAACTGAATGGAAAAAGACAGCAATTTCAATTTTTTTTCCAGGTTTTAGGGCACCAGAAAAAGGTGAACTAATCGGAAGAGTGTTTATTTTATTTTTGGGCTTTTGGGTTTTTTTAAATAATTTCATCAGAAAAAAATGCTTGAATTTTGATTTTTTTTGACCCGCTCGGTTCTTATATAACCGGTCTGGTTCCCGGCCTAATAACTGTTCCCGATCCAATAGCGGCTAAATAGCAATCCAAAGCGGCTCAAAGAGATAGACGTCCCAAAGCACAAATCCGGCCCGCTTCTATGTCCGGCCGACGGTCCAACCGGTTGGACCGTCAGACTCGGTCCTGTTCTCAGAACCTTTCTTTTTATTCACACAATTATTTACAAGTGTGAGGAAAAATGTGATGAAATGTATGAAATTTAGGAGCTTATCAATATCCCACAGTTGTCAATGCATTAAGTTATAGTTTTACATTTTCAATTAAGAGAAATTGTTCAGTGAATTTGGTTTGCACGTCATTTTGTGTGGTTTTACCAATCATAAACAAACAATTTATGTGTGATGTAGAAATTTTAATTTGATTGGGCATCCAAAAAAACTAGCTAGCACATAAAAATTTAATCTCATGTTTTCTAAATTTTTTTGTTTAGCAAGTTTTACTAATTTTATCTGCTAGTTAATTTTTTTAGGGTACCTAATCAGATTAAAATTTTCATATCAGATCTAATGTATTTGCTTGTGATTGGTCATTTTATAAATGACGTGATGAACCGGGTTCACCTAAATATTTCTTCGCATAATTGTAGCAATTAGCTTTTTCCTTTCTTTTTCTTATTTATTCCCTCATCATTAACTTTCAAACCAACACGGCAACACCCTCACAATTAATACCTTACCGATTTGAAAAGGATAAGAAAGAATTAAATCAACAAAATATTTCGTAATATATTTATTCACTTCAATGACGATTCTAATCACGCATTGATTAAAAATATTTTCAATGTTTCCGTTTGAATTAAGTGAAAGTGTAAAACAATATGTTGATAATCATCAATTATATAGAAGAATAGTAGGAAAAGGAGTTAAATCTATTCCGAATTGATATGATCTCAAGATCAAAACGCATTAACTTCAAAATTATGTCATAATCAGTGAGATATATAGAAAGAACTTATGGGAGTACAAATATAATCACAAACAATCTCAACATTTATACTAATTATGAAACAATATTATAAGCTTCCTCTCGTTGGCAGGTCGCAAACAAGAAAGTTGATTCGAGTCATACTTGAAAATATTGTCATTAAGAGTTGCTTTGTAAGTATCGGTGAAATAAGAAACAACACTCCCTATGATGAAACAAACCATTCCTCCAAGGAAGAACGCATAATAGAAAAAAGAGTTGCCCAAAAGTTCAAAACAGTGATTCCTTGAACTATCGCTTGAAGCGCCTTATATAATCTCATATATTTTGAATATTGGACAAGTTTTCAATCAATTATAATAAAATGTTGGTTTTTGAATGCTGGTAGCCATAAAGTATATCAATGGAAATGGTTTCATACTTTAGGCGCTTTGTGGCCAGGGAACTTTAATTTCCATTGCATAGCTTCTCCACTTCCTCTTCATTTAATATCCCTACCGTTGGATTTGCTTTAAATGGTCAAAATATATTACAAATATAAAAATATTATATAATTAGCAATAAATAGATAATAATATTTTAACATTGTAATAGATCTCGGCCATTGAAAGCAAATCAAATGGTAAAGATACTAAATGGTAAGAAAGTGGAGAAATATTAACTAAGGCACCCTGAAGACACTTTTAAGGCAATAAAAAGCTAGAATTAAAAGCAATTAAATATTGTAATAATCAATTTATTACTATGTTTTATTAAAAGCAATTAAAGCTGGAATTTATTACTTTTAACAATCAATTTTATGAAACAATTAAAGATTTTAAGATGTGGTTAGAAATTTCCGAACATTAAAAACCATTAAATAAGTTAACAACTAATGGTAGTAACTTTTAAGATTGTTACTAATAATAATGACCTCCTCTACATATAAATAAGAAGGTTTGAGAAAGAAAAAAGGTAAAGAGGAGCAAGAAGCAGAGAAATCAGAAAATGGCCTTGAACAACAACAAAGTGTGGGCATTAATGCTGGTGATGGTGATGTCATTAGTGGTGATGTCAATGTTAGTAGCAGAGGTTGCCGGAGAAAACGAAATTACCAAATGCATAAAAGATTGCATGTCGAAGTGTGTTGATGAATGCGACAAAGCTTGTAAGTTCAAGTGTTGCCCTCCTTATGGACGTGGCATACCAGAATGTAGTTGAATGAATGAATGTTATGGAGTCTGTGGAGTAGTATTATCAACCATGTATGCATAATGAAATAAATAAATAAAGCGGATCTATTTTCAACTCGCTACAAAAGAAAAATAAAGTAGTGGATTAGAAATGGAGACAGAACTCCGTCGTTAATTTACTGTTTTTCTGTGGTGACTCTTTTATCATCATCTTCACAGTATGTTTAATATTTCTTTTTTTTGCCGTATACAATACATTCAACTAATAATAATAATAATAATAATTTTTATATACTATCTTTATATGTGTGTGCGGTCTTTATACATTTATTTTTGTCTCCAGTGTATCTAATAATAATAATAATAATAACAATAATAATTTTTATATACTATCTTTATATGTGTGTGCGGTCTTCATACATTTATTTTTGTCTCCAGTGTATATGCCTTGAACACTAAGGCTAACAAGAAAATGTTTGTATAAGGACTTAATAGTTTGAATCCAACGTCCCACAACTGATGCATAGGCTGTGCATCTTAATAACAAGGAATTATAGAAAATTCGATGGAATTTAAATAAAAATTTCATGTAATTTTTTTTAAAATTTTATTATATATTTTTGAAATTTTTATTCAATTGTTCAAAGTTATGTTGAATAATGGTGTTCAAGTTCATCTTAATAGGGAAGTTTTGAAAGCTAAATTGTAGCCCATACTAAAATATATATTGCCCATGTTAGTAAGAATTTTTTTTTTTGGTGAAAAGAAATATTATTATAACCATTTGTAGCTTTCAAAGCTTTGTATAGGCTTCAACATAATTTGCAATGTAATTTGTAACGATTATTGCCAGTACAGCTACACATACCACTACAAATTACCCTAAATCGTTACAAGTATTCCCTACTGACCACTACAAATGCTGAATTTAGTAGCGGTTGCCATGGTTCTCTTTTTTCTATTGTGTAGTGAGCGTGGAATGGTTTCATATTTCCCTTCAAGGAAATAAAAAGCGAATCCATCCTATTTATTAGACTGATTGGGTTACAAGTCTATCAGCAGATAAAAATCCGTAGGGATGATATATAATTGGCATGGTATAAGGAAAAACCAAAATAAGATGTTTCCGAAACGAAACAACTCAAGGAGGGAGGGTTCAGAAATCTCAATTGGGCATACAATAGGAGAGAGCTTCTATTATCAGAGAAAACAACATTAGTTAGTGTTTCAGCTAAGTACTACAAGACTGTTGTCCTTTACAAAATTTACAAAACATTTGTACAATAATAATGTTTAATCAACAGTGAGGATTGAACTCAGAAAAAACTAGAAGCTCCCCTTAAATTCCTATAACGTAGTAATGTTTTTGTGTTGCCAATAACTTCTATTCAGGCCAAAAAGAATTATACATTTGAGTAGCCCATATTCAGCAGCATATGATATTCCCATAATACTCACAGCAACCAAAAGACTACAAGCTATGGAATATTTGCTGAAACAGAGCAACAGACACTCCCAACAGAAAATAACATAAATAAATAGTATAAATTAGACCCACCAATATCTACAAGCCACTTGTCAGTAAAAGAGATTATCTATTTACTACTGTACCCTTTGGTAACTTTTGAAGCATCAATGCTCTTGTTTTGCCATCAGGTTGAAGGCCACTCTCACGCATTTTACTGTAAATCTTATTGGCCAAATTAATCTTGCCCCGTAAGCACATCCCTTGAACGGCAGTATTATATAGAGAGACATCTGGTGTGGCCACCTGCAAAAGGAATAAATACTTAAGAGATCAGATATTTGAGCCAGATTTAGAACAAAAGGAGATGATTTTAGAGTTAAAAGAAGGTAGTTGTTGTTTATCCAGCAAACTCTACTTTTTTTAAGCTGAGCGAAAAAATTCACTGCTAGTTTGTGTAATATAAGTAGGCCTAAACAACTTATTTTTTAGATATTTGAAAATATTGTTACCTACATTTAAAATTTCCTCCAGTTCTTCCCAGAGATCTCCCCAAATGCAACATCTAACCAGCGACAGGTATGTAAATACGTCTGGCTTGCACTTCAGATGAATCATATGCTCATACACCTCCAATGCAATTTTCGGCTTCCTTGACCGTTCACAAGCTTTAATGACAAGATTATATGATACTGTCACAGCAGACAGCTGAGCTTCCATCCGATATAAAATCTGTAAAGCTCTATCCCACAACCGAAGCTTAGAGCAAGACACTAAAACAGTGTTGTACACATGTACATTCAACTGACACATTTCCTTCTCTTCGATCTTTTCAAAAAGTTGAAGAGCGTCGAAATGCATGTTAGCCTTGTTAAGAGCACTTAACAAAGCATTATATGTATATGCATCTGGCTTATGGCCCAACGATTTCATGACATCATAAGCCTGAAATGCTAGTTTGAGTTTCCCTTCTTTGCCCAGTGAGTTAATCAACGCATTGCATGTGACTAAGTTCGGGTGAAGTCCTTCAGTCACCATTTTCTGAAAAACACCGAGGGCAGCATCCCATTTTCCCTCCTTAGCACATGCACTAATGATAGCGTCCATAGTACCAGTTTTTGGTTCAAAGCCATTTTGAACCATCTCAAAATAAGCATCAAGAGCTAGCTCAGCTTGACCACACTGTACGAAACTGCGAACCAACAAGTGGTATGTGACATCATTACCAGCACACCCATTTACCTTCATATTCCTCCAAATTCTCTCAACTTCAATCCATTCATGAAACTTTCCACAGATTGAGATCATAGTGTTGTATACAACAACGTCAAAATTTTTCTCATTGTCGTATTCACTTCCTGATTCTTTGAAGAATTTAAGGGCTGAATGGAAGCCTTGAGCGTTGGCAAGTCCAGTAAGCATCAGGCTATAAGTATGCCCAGTAATTATCTTTCTTCTTTTTGTGACATCAAACACTTTTAAGCAATCATCAAACCGTCCATTTCTCAAAAGGGACGATATAAGAGAATTACAGGCATGTATAGTAGGACAATGACCCAACAATTCCATAGACCTGAAATATTCTAGAGCACTTCTGATCTTATTACGTCTGCTAAGAGCTAAAATCCGATTAGATAGCACAGTTTGATCTACTTCCTCTAAAAGATGCACTTCAGGTTCATTAATAAGACCCATATCAATTGAAGCTGTCAAAGGGATCTCTGTGGGTCTACAATCCTTTTGGTGCTCCTTATTTTCTACTTCTTCACAGGGTGGAAATTCCTTTCGATGCAGAAAAGACGCATCAAATTCTCCTTCTCCATGAATATATCCATCTTCTTCTTGATCTGCACTCAAAAGAATATCAACACTAAGAACAACAGCTTCATCTAATTTTGGGGATTTATCAAGTAGTATATCTTGATTTGTTGACCCGATTAAGAGTCGGTTGGGTTTTTGTAATTTTGACTCTAATATTGAAACAGTGCCACTATGATTTGCCATTGCATGGTGTCTATTCGTTTGAAATACTGACCCAACATTAGGGCCCTGGGAAAAGGGTCCACTGACCCAGTGCAGACAGCTAAAAGCCTTGTATAACTGAATTTGAGAACTCAACATATCAAACACGTTTGGTTGGGTGATTAGCACGGGAAACGGAAATCAGCCCCCTTTACAAGCTGGTCACAATGTTTGGTTGCTCAAAGGAAGAAAACACTGTGGCAACTAGGAAAGATTGCTTCCTTCAAAGGGAAAAGAGATGTTTCCTGCCACAGGTGGGGGAAAGCTGAGTCCAGGAAGGAAGAGAGGGTTAAATATATGGAACTACACATAAAGAAGCAAAAGAGATTGATAAAGAGGCATTTGTACCAGATTGGCACACAAAAAATGGAACACATTGAAAATTAATTTGAATGGATTGAACATAAAAAATATTTTCATAGATTGATAAAGAGAACTTAAACATTCTCAGTGTTGTCATATATTGGAAAATTATCTTCAACGACACTATTCACTTCATGCATTCCAAATGTATAACGCCCTCTTAACTAGCCGATTTTGTACAGATTTTCACTCTGTAATCCCCTAATGCCCAAAGACACTATTCACTTCATGCATTCACTTCCATACCAAAACCTACTTGTAAATCCATAAACTACCAACAAACATTTCCATGATCAGAACAGTGTTTTAAAGCTCCTATAATCAATACCTTGTCAATATTTTTCTTAAAGACAAACAGAGCATAATTAAATTGTTCTCATTCAATAGCTTAAATCACTTCATTATAATTAATTCCTACACATTTTTACAAACACCTTGTATGCACCCCATAATCAAACAAGTTTATAAAGCATATTAAACTCCAATTCCAACTTGTTTAAACTCCCATAATCTCTCCTACACCAGGCACAGATCACAGAAACAACGCCAACAAGTTACTGGAGCTCAACGCATTCCCACAAATATATATTCAGGAAAAGGGGAAGGAGTTTTCAAGTTACCCCATAGAAATGCTTAATCGAGCAGAGGAAGCAAAGGAAGATGAATGAAACTGCCACAATCACGAAGAGGAGGAGGAAAAGAGGCTGGTTACAGCACACCCACATTCAACGAGCAGAGCAGAGATAGGGACGAAAAAGCATAACCAAGGGGAGTGTAGCTGTTCGATGAACCAAAAAATCGAGGGATTGAGGAAAAACGAATCCTCTATCCATAAAACTTATTTTTAAAATGAATTAGAAATACTTACATACCACACTTTGTTCGTTATTATATTATATGTCCACCTTAACCACTTCTCACATACCAAGGAGTGGAAATTATAACATTTAATATGACATATTTTTTCAATTTTACCCTTATTTAAGAATAAGTATTAAAGTAATATTTATACATTATAAACATTCTCTCTCATCTTCCTTATTTCCAATACAATGATAAAATAGTCATTGTAACATTAATTGACTCCAAAGTAGACTTATACTATTTATGAACAAAAAATTCATAGTAGTTGAACTTATAATAAGAAACAGAGTGATACTCTTCTTATTAGGGTACCACCTCATGTCAACTCTATTCAATCAAAATACACCAACTCAGCTTTTATTTTAATCCTACATGTCATGTCATGACTGGTGACTCACTAAAATCTTTAATTTAAAAAAAACAAAAATAACATAAAATCTCATGAAAACCCCGCTACAGATAACAACGTTTTTCGGCCAAAAAAAAAAAAGATTACAACGTTTGACCCCCAAATTGAAAAACGCTAACCAAGTTTGATCTTTCAAGAAGATTCTCCTTTGATGATATGCATATGCATCCGGCATCCATTCACCTAGGTGTCATTAATCGCAAATTAAGCTCAATATAATATTGTGTAATTTCAATGGCAGAGGTAATATTATTGTAACCTTCAATTATTTGATGAATATAATGTTGCCTCAAGATTATTTATTTCCTTCACTGAACGATTTAGCCTGCATGATTGCTTTTAATCCGTTTGGATTAGCTGTTTTCATTTGCTCTATCATTTGCTTTTAAAAGCTGTTTTTTACGGTGATGTTGATTCACCCTTTTTGTCTTCTTTTTATTATTAAGTGGGTGAATGGTTAAAAATGACCATGTACTTATGTTCCATGTATATCTGGCACCTTATACTTTTTTTTTTTTTTTTGCTCAAAATTGTTCTCAACTTTCAAATTATGGTCAATAATGATTTTTCTGTCAAACTGGTCCAATGGACGTTTCAAATTCGGGCCAATAATGACTCATCTGTCAAACTGGCCCAACGGAGGTTTCAAATTCAGCCCAATAATGACTCATTCGTCAAACTAGCTCAATTTCTATAACTTTTTTTATGGGTAGGTCTTACACTGGAATTTCACAGGAATCTAATTTTTATTAGGCCAGTTTAACGGATGAGTCATTATTGACCCGAATTTGAAGCATATGTTGGGCCAGTTTGACGAAGGAGTCATTATTAGCCCGAATTTGAAACGTCTGTTGGACTAGTTTGACGGAAAAGTCATTATTGACCTGAATTTGAAAACTTATGGATAATTTTGAGCAAAAAAAAAAGTACAATGTGGTAGATGCACATTGGACATAAGTACATGGTCATTTTTTACCCTTTACCCTTATTTAGTCTATCAATTTTTATTTTGAAGATCAATTTTGGTCGAGTATTTGGTGCCAACTAAAATCTGTCAGGGAGAGGATGCTGAGAAGAGAGATTAGGGTTTCTCTATGGGACCTCATATGAGTCTCTTGGATTTCATTTTGATGTTTTGGGTTTCTAGTAATAAATTGATTTTCCAGTTAGGATTGGAAGGTGCCAGTTAGGATAAAAATGTTCTCACATGTCATGTTTTAATTGGGTAGAGTTGATATGAGGTGTTTCTCCTAGCCAAACCAAAGTGTTTTTTGGTGTGATGCATTTAACGGCCGTTCAGAGCCCATTAACATCGTTGGTAATCTTACACCACTTTTAAAATTTTATGTATAATTAAACATCATAAAACATTTTTTGTTTCAGCATTCTTGGGGTAATTATCCATTGGTAAATTTGCACATTACCCTTTTTTTCACTTAAAGTACAGGGCTACACAAGGTTCGGTAGGACCAGGTTAAGTATATGCCCAAAATCTTGTCGTAAAAAATAAAAATAATTGAGCTAGTCTTTTTGGTCCAATACCTATCCCAGTCCTATTTGACCTGGGACTAAGACCAGACAGGACATATCTTCCGAGCCACATGATATCCTATTGGTCTTTAAGCCTTATAATCCTTATAAGATTTTTTTTGTGATTATTCTAAATCCCTCCATTTCTAAATATAAGAAATATTTAACTAATTCAATTAAATTAAGGATGTAGTTAAGTTAGTTAGTATGCTGTATTTATTTTACAACACCCCAATTATTGTCCCTTATTCACTTCCCATTTCTTACTTGATTATTATAGGGGCATCAATAGAGATAATTTGGGAAGAATTTGACAAAAATTAAAATTAGAAACCAACTCCCAAATAACTTTTATATTTAGGATATAAAGGACTACTTACTTAGTAATCTTTTGACTTTTTTAAGTGATTGTCTTTCATATATCATAATTTGCAGTTTTCAAGCATATGTTAACACAAAGTGTTGTTTATTTTGTTAACTCTTTGAATTTTTCATGATATATTTAAAAAAAAAATGCAGATTTTGCCTTCTTATTGATTTTTAAAATTTTTTTGACTCAATTTTCAATGGTTTTTCATTTTGATTTGGTTCTTGATAGTTATGTAAAGAAATTGTTTTTTTATAAAATATTAACATACTCCTTTTTATTGATGTAAAATAAACAAATAGCCAAATGGAGTGATTTTTCAATAGTACTGAGCATGTTATTATATCAATCAAGTATTATATTAGTTTTAGAGATCTTAAGAAATTAGTTCTAATTAAGCTTTAGAGCTTTCCAAATCATGTTTTCCAATTTCCATAGCTTAACATATATTAGTTTCTTACTTCACTACATTGCAGCAATCCCAACAAGAATTACAGACTACACACCCTCCATTCAGAGACATAAACAAAGAAGAAGGTTTTACGAACAACCTTACAAAATCAGTTTCATCCTCCTACAATATCCAATTTGCACTGAATCTGTACCAGAAATTGAACATGTAATATTGGTAATCAACCTTTATTAAGCTTCACTATATTATATCAGCTCATTTAAGCCGTGATCTACAGAAAATCATACATACCTACAAACTGAAACTAAATCTAAAACAGAAAGCATCAATTCTTCCAAGATTGAAAATCATAGAATAAATTCCAGAATCTCTTTAACAGCTTTCTTTAATAGTTATGTAGGTTTTAATCATTGGAATCAAAGCTAAATAGAAAAGTTCAACAAAACATCCCTGAACAACTTCAATTCCTAAATAAACTTCATTTCAGTTCATTCATAACATTTACCTAGGATAGTCAAAGCTTTTTGCCAAACATTAACAAAGGAAACAAAACAATTCATGGGCTTAATTCTGAAATCCCAAATGCAGAGCCAAGACAAATCATCCAATGATCAAAATAAATTCTAGTACAATCCTAATCCCCACCTACACCTCATCTTGATTCTATGCAGTCACACAAATTTGCACACACGTAGGGAAGAAGCTAGAGTTTCCAACAAAACATCAACAGCTATTATACTCCCCTGGCCGAATAGAGAAGCAGAGGGGATAATGAAACAGAACAGAATGGAGAGTAGAGAAAACAGAATTTCCAACAATCATTCAACAAAATCAAATAATCAACACCTCCTAATTCTCACAATCCAACGAACCTGAGAGAGAAAAAGAAAAGAACAGAGGAGACCAGAAATAAAAAATCAGACCTAAACCCAGAAAATTCAACATGCAACATTTATTTTATGTTCCTTCCTACTCCTTAATGAACCAAAGATCATCAAGCATCATCAATTACTTTTCCCCTTTGCCGACGGCATCACTGAATAGAGGAGGAAGAAGAAAATTCAAGATTCCATAAATCAACATACAAAACACATTCATAGTATTAATCTCACCCCCAATCACATTTAATCAAGCTTATGAGTGGTTGAAGAACGAAAAATGGAACCTAGAAGCTCGGGTGAACAGTACCTGAATCATGAAATGGAAGAAATCGGACCCAAAACAACCTTCCCTCACAAAATCACTTCAAAAATACTCTTAATCGAATCCTAAGCTTCATTTTCATGTATTTTGAAGCTCCAAAACCCCCCCTAGAAATTCGAATCACTCTCTCCCATCTTACTCGAATTCGGCCTGAAAGGAGGAAGAAAATGAAGGAACGAGGCTTACCTAAGGTTGAACCACGCCTCCCTTGCATTTCGACTGCCTCTCGCCGCCGTTACCGCCGTGGAGGCTCGCAAGAACGAAGAGAGAAACGGAGGGAATAGAGAGGGTGACGGAGATAGGGAGTTCGGTTTGAGAGAGAGAGAGAGAGTGAAGAAGAATAAGAAGGAACACGTGGTGCTAATAAAGGAAGGAGGAAGCTGATATTTTAAATAGGCCAATTACCCTTTTGCCCTTCTGATTGTTACTCAGGATATTTTTTACCAGGGACAGATTTTGTCATTTTCCTTTTCTCCTTCCCATTTTTCCCTTTAATAATGGTAATTTTATTTACCATTGCCATTTTTAAATTAATCTGAATTTAATCTAAAATAATTTCTCTAGATATGCTTTAATTTCTAAATTTATTTATAAGGCTTTTTAAATGTCAAACAATACCCCAAGGTTCTAAATATTCCCTTATTTAAATTCATCTTCTAACTATTTTTCCTCAATTAATGAAGAAAATAAACTTTAAAAATTATTAAAAATGCATCTGGCCTCATAAATTTATTTATTAGGCTTTTAATTTTTAAATGACACCCCAAGATCTTAAATAAATCAGTATTATTTCATTTTTGAAAATTTGGGGTGTTACACCAATGTCAACAGCGGCGCCCATCTCCACCATTATGTCACTATCCATCTCGCCGATTGCACTTGAAGAAGAAGAGGAATGAAGGGGTGCGGCGTTGGGTTTTTGGGAGAGAATGGGAGGAAGGAAAAGGGAAATAGAAGGATGGAGTGAGGGAACCCTCTTGCCGGGGACCACCTCAGTGGCGGTGGCGCCGCCACTCCTCCCTCACTGGCTGATCGAGTTGAAGAGGTGGAAGAGAATGGGGGTCGGCGTTCAAAGAAGACAAGGGAGGGAAAAGAAAAGGAAATGGGAAAATGAAGGGAATTAAAAATAAATAGGATAAGAAATTACTAATAGGCTTAGGTCATTCTATTCTTAAAACAAGATTTTTTTTTTTGAGATAAAACTCCCTTTTTAATTCCAACAATTTATTTTAATTATCCACTAAGATTTTTCTCCCAATAGAAACTCTTCCGAGTCTCAAAAATAATTTCTCTGACTCTAATATTCTCAAATTAAGGGAGAAACTATGCCTTTAAAAATCCCGAAAATACTTTTATTTTCTTGAATTTTTTTATAAAACTCTCAAAGCTCCTTAATTAATATCAAAATCAATTCTTAAATTAAAACTAATTCTTAATTAAATTTTTGGGATGTTATACGAACCCTCCTCCGCCACCGCGGAGATTATGTTTTGACGGGAAAGAGAGCCTAGAAAGCCCAACACCCACCACCCTATCGTCCCCTTCTCCGACTCTTTCCTCACCAACACCACCTATTTGTTCCAGAAATCCCTAGAGCTTGAGTAAGGAGGATGAATGATGGATGAGACATGGGTGTTTGCCATCACCATCGTGGTGGTAGTTGAAGGAATGTTTTGGGGCGGCAAAATGGGAGGAGACTAAGATGGTTTCGATGATGAGGTTGATTAAGAGGAAGGGAGGATGTGAACCAGCTAGTTACCAATGAATAGGAAGGCTGGTGGAGCATGAGGGGGGAGAGAGAAATCATGGAGAGAGGGAGGAGGGTTGTCGCAGGAGATGTGATGAAAACGGAGTTAATTTCTCGTGGCAAAAAAAAAGAGGGAGTGATTTCCCAAGGGACCCATATTATGCTTTATTTGTTTGTTTTAATGAGGGGTAGAAGGGACTTTTCATAAATGGAATATATTGCTTTTATGTCCCTTGGGACATGCTTGCAATTGGATGATTTTAAGGGACCTTATGGTAGTAAAGTCCCTTCCTTGGGACTACATTGCAATTGCCCCTTATGTTTTTTAAGTGATGATAAGTTTGCTTAAAACAACTTAATAGAGACGATATTTTGCAATAAATTATGCTTATTTTTTCAAATAAATTTCAATATTACTACCTCCAATTAAAGATTTAAAATTAACTTTATTGCACAAAGTGATTTATAAAACCTAATTCTGAAAGAGCTATGACAAAACTAAGATTAAATTATATCAAGTATTTTAAAGTATTTTATTCTTAGCAACCTTCATAAATTAAGTTTTAGTGCATTTAACATTTGAAAAAAATCTTTAATACTCCCTCATATCCTTATTATAAGAGCCAGACAGTCAAATTGTGCTTCTTGAGAAAACATATAAAAGTTAGTTAAAAGCTATGTTTGAAAAATAACTTCATTTCCAATATTACCCTTATTTATGATGAGATTAGAGACAAAAATATAAGTAGGAGTATTAATGAGTAATATAAAAGATAATGTTAATAAACAGGGGCTAAATAGAAAAGATGGCATTAAATGATGACGGAATCCAAGAGAACTCTTATATTTTGGATTAAAACAATTTAAATTTTGGACTTTTATGATGACTAGAGAAAAACTTAAAGATCAAGATATTTTATTTAGTACTCTCTCTGGTTCTAAATATAAAGTTCAACTTTAGGGAGAATTGCATTAAGTAAGAAAGATAATTAATACTCCATATGTTCCTAAATATAAGACATACTTACCTAATTTAATTAAATTATGGATGTTCACTAGGTTAGTTAAAATCACATAATTTTACCAAAACAGCCTAAACACATTCTTATCCTCGGCCCCTCTTTTACTTGTTAATTATTGAAAAGTATCAATAAGGATAATTTGGGGAAGAGTTGAAGAAAATTAGAAATAAATCTTGTATTTAGTAAAGAGTTAAGGTGCATTTTAGCCAATGATTTGTTACAAAAACCGTGCATGACACAATTATTTTTAAAATGGTCCATATAAAACAACCATATTTTAAAACGAGGCAACTTAGCCAGTAATTTATTACAAAAAGGAGCCCCTGACACAACAAAATTCTGTACGAGATTGGTCAAGTTGCCCCATTTTAAAACATCGTTGGCTTATATGGACCATTTTTAAAATAATTGTGTAAAACGCACTTTTTATAATAAATTATTAGCCAAAATGCAACTTAATTCTTTAGTAAAAAGTTCACCTCCCATATAAATTCCATATTTAGGAACGGAGGGAATATCAAACAAGTCATATCACTTATCAATGACAAGTGAAATAACCACTTTTAACAAGTAAAAGTGTCACAATTGATAAATGGGATAAGGGTCAATTTGACCCCGGAAGTTTTGCCTTAGGATCACTCTGGACCCGGAAGTTTTTTTTGGATCAATTTAACCCCGGAAGTATGAAAAAGGTATCAATTTAACCCCAGGGGTACCTTCAAGGAGGGGCCACATTGATACCTTTTTCATACTTCCGGGGTTAAATTGATCCAAAAAAAACTTCCGGGTCCAGAGTGATCCTAAGGCAAAACTTCCGGGGTCAAATTGACCCTTATCCCTTGATAAATTAATATTAAAACTTGATTGATGTTAATTGTCTTAATTAGGATTTCAATGTATTGTTCCCCTAATCTTATAAATCACTTTGTACAATAAAGTGAATTTTGAATCTTGAATTGGAGGTAGTAAAACCGAAATTAAATTTGTTTGAAAAAATTAGCGTAATTTTTTGCAAATGATTGTTTCTATTAAGATGTTTTAAGTAAACTCAATGTTATCACTAAAAAAAAGGAAAATCCTGCTGAAGCTTGGAACATGGATCTAGCGCTGGAGGGTGCATGTGTGAGTTAGAGAGAGGGAGTTGATAGAGAGAGGGGGGGATGAATGATAGAAGGAGAGAAACTTAAAAGTGGGTGGAGTGAGGTAGCGCGCTGCGCGCGTGGGATAAAGGGTGAGAGACAAAAAGTATAGTATGGGCCCCACCATGTGATTTGGACGGTTTCCATTGGTCAGCCTACAAATTGGCTGGTACTGTAAAATATAAGACCACTTTAATTTTTTGTGTGGAAGTTAAGGAAACAAATTAGACCACCAAATTATAACATATGTAACATAAAATTAGATTATAAATTCGTTTATAAATAGAATCAATTAGTTTTAAAAAAATATGTTTTTTTTAATTAAAACTATCTTTTTTAGATTAAAAAAAAAAGTAAAAAAATCAGGAGTTATTATATACACAAGAATTGCTCCTTATATATTTACTTCTTGTGGTGCAACAGGGTTAAATAAGAGTTCCTCCAGCGAGTGTGTTTGGATTGCCGTTGGAGAAGTGACTTTTTTTCAGAATGACTTTTTTAGAAGTGACTTTTGGATAAAAGTCAGATTGTGTGAAGTGATTTATGTTTGGAATTGTGATGATAGAAGTGACTTTTTTTAATCTGACTTTTAGAAACATGTTTGGATGATTATATTGAAAAGCACTTTTAGATGAAAAATTACTAAAAAGAGCATTATTGTCATTAAATAATACATATATAATATGCATATATTCTTATTAAAGGTTTAGTTTCTCCCTTATTTTAGGAAACTAATTTTAAAAAATAATATTTTTAGCTCAAAGAAGTATATTGTGGGAGAAAGTAGTTAGAAATTATTATGGTAAATTTTTGGAGATAAAAAGAAAATTTTATATTAAAAGAAATTATCTTATTTGAGAAATTTAGGGGTCTAACAGTCTAATTTTCCTACACATTTTATTAAATAATACCTAACAAAAGGCGTGGGACCCACCAGAAGTCAGAAGTCAAAAGCCAAAAGCCACTTTTTTTTACTTCTGACTTTTACCGTTACAGAAGTCATTTTGGACCAAAAGTCATTTTTTAAATAAGTGAATCCAAACATTATTGTTTTTTTCAAAATGACTTTTACCTCTGCAAAAGCACTTCTGGCGGGGCGAAGGAAGATCCAAACATGCTGTACTTACGAGGAACGAGGACTTAGATCGCCGCATCGCTTCCGTGAATGGCTTCACAGGCAGCTGCAATAAGCCACAAAATGACTTTGTGAAAGTGCCCCTTGAGTTTCTCAAAATTCCAATCTTGAGTTCATGTTGTTTCTGGGAGAAATCGCATCAAGCCTATTGCTTCCAATTTGTTATTCCAATTTCACTTCTACCTGCTGGTCTCCCCTCTTCTGATATTGGCTATAAACCCCTTCTGCTTCTGATTTATTTATTGCTCTTTGTGGAATCACGACAACAAAGTTGTAGTCTTTTGTTGAAGAAGACTCTGAATTTCTGAATCCATTCCTGGGTAATCAAATGTATTCGAATTCCTGAATCCAACTGAATATGTCATTTTTCAGAACTGCTTCACGGTATGCCTACTCCAAATTCCCTTTGATTTTTACTCGCAATGTTGCCTTTCATTCTTATGGGTATAATCCTCAGAATATTGAAGAAGCTGTATCTTCTTTCCATGCCTTAATTCATATGTATCCCCCACCCTTTATAATCCAAATTAATAAGATTTTAGGATCTGTTGCTAGAATGAAACATTATCCTACTGCTATCTCCCTTTTTGCTCAAGCTGAATCTAAGGGATTCATACCAGATTTGGTTACTTTGAACATCCTGATTAATTGTTACTGTCATGTGGGTAAAGTGACTTTTGCTTTCTCTGCCTTAGGCAAGATTCTTAAGATGGGTTGTCAGCCAGATAGGTTTACTTTGAATACACTAATGAAGGGCCTATGCATCAATAATTTGGTTGGGGAGGCCTTGGATTTTCATGATGATATGTTAGTGAAAGGTTTTGAGTTGGATGTAGTTAGTTATGGAACACTAATCAATGGACTGTGTAAGACTGGAAAAACAAGAGCTGCGGTTAAATTGATCCAAAGGATGGTGAGAGGGCTAGTTAAGCCTGATTTAGTTATGTATAATACGATTCTTGATGGTTTTTGCAGAGAAAGGCTTGTAACTGAAGCTTGTGATTTATTTTATGAAATGATTGATCATGGAATATCTCATGATGTTGTGACCTACAACTCTTTGATACATGGTTTTTGTATCATGGGTAAATGGCCAGAAGCTACAAAATTTTTTAATGAAATGAGACTTGAAGGCATCAAGCCTAATGATCGTACCTTTGATATATTGGTTGATGCATTTTGCAAAGAAGGAAACGTTATCAAAGCTGAAGCTGTTGTTGCCATGATGATGAAGAGCAGTGAAAAGCCTAGTGTTTTTACTTACAACACTTTAATGGATGGGTACTGTTTGATCAATAATTTTGGTGAGTCAAGAAAATTATTCCAAAAGATGGTCAAAAGTGGCTTGGCTCCTACTATTATTAGCTACAGCATTTTGATTAATGGACTTTGTAAAATCAAGATGGTGGACAAGGCCATGGATCTCTTTAAAAAAATGCAACGTAAAAACATGATTCCCGATATTGTCACTTATAACTCTCTTATTGACGGTTTGTGCAAATCAGGTTCAATGTCGTGTGTACAAGATATTATTTATGAAATGCATAATAGAGGTTGTCCCCCAAATATAAAAACTTTTGGTATCTTGCTGGATGGATTGTGCAAAAATCATCATCTTGATGCAGCAGTTGCAGTATTTCGACGAATTGTTCACCAAGGAATTCGGCCTGATATATTCATATATACTATACTTATGGATGGTTTGTGCAGAGCTAGAAGAGTAAATGATGCTAGGCAAATTTTTCAACATCTTTTGATCAATGGCTATCCTTTGGATGTCCAAACATATTCTATAATGATCAATGGGCTATGTAAAGAGGGCTTATTTGATGAAGCAAAGGCTTTGCTTTATGAAATGCAAGAGAAAGGATACATAATCGATGTTATAACTTTTAATACAATTATTGGACGTCATTTGGAGAAAGGTGAGAATGATAAGGCAAAAGATTTGTTGGATGAAATGCTCACTAGAGGTATCCTAAAGCGATAAAAGAGGGTAAATGGTTTGCTCCAGATATATACAATAGTTGATGCAGGTTGTTGATGAAATTTGTGGTAATAATTAACAAATTCTAATTTCGTTTAGGTAATAATTGTTGTACTATAAATGGCTGTTGTAATTTAAGATGTTAGGTTCAAATCATATTTGATATATATATACACACACCCACGTACATATCTCACTTGTTCACTGTATATTTTAACCACTAGTCCAGTGTTGTTTCAACATGTGATGATCATCCTTAAACTGAACTTCAAATTTTTGTAACTCCTTTTTTAAGTAGAGTATCTTCCTTTGGTGGGGAAAGGGTTACTTGCAAAGTTCTTATAAGCAAATGATTCAATTATACTCATGTAACCATGTCCGTTCAACCCTTCACTAAGAGCGTATTTGGTTTCATGTTGGAAATCCAAAATATCAAACTTCAACATTTTTCATGTACTTATAGTTAAGTAGAAGCAACTGCTGTCTATTTCTGTGTGAAGTTCCATTAGTGCACAGAACAGAGCACTCAATGAAATCATGAGCAATTCTAGTATGAACCTGGCTTGTTGTGGTCCATCTAGTTACAAAAAAATACTTCCCCCATTCTTAAATATAAGATTCAGTTGACTTTTTTTAGAGAAATCAAGGAAGCTAAATGAACTACATAATCATAACGTATTTTACATATTATAAGATTATATGTTAGCTTGTAAGTAAAAAAAAAAAGTTCAAAAAATACATTTAGGAAAATTAATTTTTAATTAACCTATTTAGCTTTCTTAGGATTATCCAAGAAAGTCAACTAAACCCTATATTTAGGAACGGAGGGAGTACTTCATAATGAACATTTTTATCTGATATGATACTTGCATTAAAGAAAAAAAAATTTATATTTGATGTGACACCTCTATGAGGGAAAAAAATCAATGCTCCGTTTATTTTTTCCTTTTCCTAAAAAAATATATTTTATAGTGCCATGTCAAATTAAAATATGCTTGAAGTATTTAATTATGATTGTGCGAACCATAGATAACGTGACAGACCGAGTTCATACAAAAATTTGTCTGAAATCATTGAATGAGACCTTTCACTTAATAATGTATATTAAGATTAAGATGTTAATAGAATAGCGTTGTGTGATTTATGTAGCCACCCCTACCTAATGGAGAAAGGCTAGTTATTATTCCATTTATGCACAATCCAACTTCAATGACTCGATTCTAGAATTACAGAACATATTTACTATATTGAAATCAAATCATGCTTCAGCTGTAACATCCAAAATGGAAGTTGTTTTTGAGATACAAGCTCATAGACGGAGACAAGCTGATTTTGGTGGATTGTCAATAAAGGTAGTGATTGATAGAAAAAAACTCCATTACTGAAGACCATAAACAAGCAAAGCTCCTACTGCTCCTACACCAGCAATCAGTCCAATAATAACTCCAATTGGTGGCAAACCCCCACCAATAGCTTTCCCTGTGTTTGGATCGTACCGAGCAAACCTCTTCTTCGGTGCCTGACACTGGGGGCATACGTATCCGTCAGGCTGCAAAAGACAGAGATCAGATGTTATTGATATAGTCTATTGAAAAGGCAAATTTGGACATTAAAAACTCATATCCTGTGAACAGCTATAAATCAATGCAGATCTTACTGTGTACAAAAGTGAATGCATACATAGCATTTGAGAAGAGACAATGAAATGAGATTGAGTACAGAGAAGGGGTGTTGGTTTCCCACAGTCACATTCTTTTACATAAATTTCTGTTCAAGTATACAAATGCATGAATGTAAAAGGGATTTAGAAAGGTTATACATCATTTTGTCTGATGGCAATTTGTTATTAAGGAGATGAGATCTATTAAACACAACTTGATGGAAGTTTCTATCAGATAAGTTGATATTGTCAGCATAGGACGGTCGAGAAACAAACGAATATGCGGCCACTTAATGAGTAAACTGATTATATGAATACCATAATGTGAAGAAAAGGAAAACCATCTTCTTGTGCTAGTTTCTTTTTTAATTTACTGATGTGCTTTTCAGCTCTTACCTGCTCATCGAAAGGCTTCTGTAAGGTGTATATGTATCCACAATCAAGGCAAATGTGAGTAGCTCTAGCCTGCATGCATGGTGGGGCACCTTATTAGTGGTTGAATATAAAAGAGATGACATTGTCATCATGGGCTTAGAAGAAATAAATGGACATGAAGAAGCAATAGTCATTACTTGCCTTTTGTGCATCGGTCAATTTTCTTCCAAAGCGAGGAGGGGCAGGGCGTTTTGGAAGTCTTTTAACATCTACATCAGCAGCACCTCTTCATTTAAAATAGAAAAACATATTATAACCTGATAATCACCGTGAGATTGCATGAAAATCACACAGCCATCAAAGCCTAATATCTCAACTCTTCCCTCTTGCATGTTAGCATGTATTGTAACTAACTGATGCTATTGTAACTAACTGATGCGCGTGATTAGTGTTGTAGAAACAGATTTCACGAAGAATGTATCACCGTATGCATATCAAAACTCAATGCTGATCAGATCAATTTAGTTACTGTTCCCCTTGATATTTTAATATTATTTGCCTTGTTGGTTAATAAAACTAGTTGTGCCAGAATTTGTCAGGCTACCTATAATACTGGTTTTTCACTGTTTGTCCCACCCCAACCATGCTTCATCGATGTGATCACACACCATAAGCATTATGAAACAAACTTGCAAAGCAAACCAGTTTTTCAGCATACTACCGGGTTTCATCAGGCCAACTAGGAATTAAAAGAGGCATCGAATTGCAGAATAAGTAGAAACTAGAATAAGGATCTTCATCAGTACAAGTTATCAACAACCTTTGAACTGTTTGCACGTGCATTTGTGTGCGTGCCATAACAACTTAGTTTTCTGAGAATTGATGCGCTTGAGTAAGCGACTAAGGCTTCAAAACACAAAAAGGTAGAACGAAGAAAACCTGCTGACAACAAAGTAGACAGAATCTGGCTTTGCTTGAATGGCAGTTTTTGTAAATCCAAGCTTATCAGCTGGCCACAGTTCATCCCCAAAGAAACTGCTAGTATACAGGACTTGGTCCCCTGATTTCAACCCTGCTTTAGCTGCATTCCCACCACCTTCCACACCCTAAAACAGACCATAAGTTTCCATTAACAACCAAAAAACTAATACACACACATATTGACCAGTTTGGCATTCGTTTTTATGACCAAATGTTATCATCACTCAACAATGACAGCATTTTTATTTGGAAAAAGTTGACATATAGACCTTTTACTTCACACAAGGCTTCTGTTTGGTTCATAAGCTTTATAAAATGTCTTTTTAGTCCTTTTAGCATCATAAACAAAAAATGTTGTTATTGAAATTTTGATATTGAAAATACCTTTTCAAATGCTAATATATTGAGTTTAATTTTCATAACAACAACAATCGTTACAAACAATCATCATTTAAAACAATGTTAGGGTTTAAGAACTAAAAACATGCTTTTTAAAATTAAAGGACTAAATTGAAACTTTGTTTAAAGTAAGGGGACTAAATGTGTACATTTCCCTTTCTTAAAATTTTTTTTAATCAAAGCACACATGTATCATTTTAATCTACTCCCTGCAGTCCTAATTATAAGAGCCAGTTGATTTTTTTAAAAAAAATTTAGAATGTAAAATACACCACTTCAAATTATTTATATTTGTTTTTCCCCTCAAAACTAGGATATTTTACTTATAAATTATCATATGATCTAATTACATGTTGCATATTTTAAGATTTATGGTATACTTTACTTCCTTAATTTCCAAAAAAAAAAAAAAAAAAGTCAATTGACTCTTATAATTAGGGCCGGAGGTAGTAGTTTCTAATTCTCTTTTTTACATTCATCCCTAACACCCTGCCAGCCAAATGTGAGTATGTTTAAACCAAGGAGAATTCAAAGTGGCCAAAAGAGAGGAGAATTTTGAATCTAAATAATAGATTATCTAAACTACATTTCAATTCACCATAATCCCACTCTCCACAAGTCGAACATATCCAATTGAGGACATTGATAAATTAAATATACAACCCTCTAACCAAATCAAAATTCCAAAGCAAAATAGCTTTTTCAAATGCAGTTAAGAGTTCCCAATGAAACAGCATCAAACTTTCACAAAGCTGTGTTTGCAGCACACAACAAAACTGGGGAAACAATACCTTCGATGAAATAATTGGGTTGGAACAATCTGATGAAGAAACGCAACATCAATCACTAAAACTATCTAAAAATTTCTTCCCATTAAAGAGTTAAAATAAACAAGCAAGTAAATTACTCACAGTGATGACAACACCACCACCAGATTTCTGGCCCAAAGTGAGGCCAAGTGGCTTATCAACCTCAACCTCAATGGTCTTGGCAGCACCAGCAGCCTTAGCTGAAATCTCAAGCCCTCTTCTGGAAATGGCAGAACATTTCACATTCTCAACAACAAAGAAGGAATCAGAAACAAACCCTTTTGCATCACGAAGTGAAATGCCCTGGAAAGACGATTTCTGCAGAAAAAGAAGCAAGAAAAATCGTGAAATTATAATGGGTATCAAGAAAATTCAAAAAAGACCAAATTGAAAAAAAAAAAAAGGGAATGGAATTGGTTGTACCTGGGATTGAGATGATGAGGGATTGAAGAAAGATTTGGATTTGAAGTAGTGAGGGAGTTGGGGATTTTTGATGGAGTGGTTGGAGGAAGAAGAAGAGAAAGTGGCTGAGTATGAAGATGAAGAAGCTGATGCTGCAACAACACTTGACATGGCTGATCTTTTGTGTGTGTGGATATGAGAGATGAAGTGGGTGAATTTCAAAATAAAGAATTGAGTGGAGAAAGTGAAGCAAAATTAGAGAATGGTGCTTCTGTTTTTTTCTTTTTTTTTTTTGGGTTTCAGGATGGAAGGAAGATAACTGATAACATTTGATTGGCGGGGAAGATGAGACGTATGATTGCCACGTGCTCTCAACGTACAGCGGTACAGCCACGAAGTCATTCCTAATACCATCGGTTCTAATTAGCACTTTCTAAAGGAAAAATTATAACTAAGATAAGATCCACGGAGATATATATAACAGCTTTTGCTACGAAGATAATAACTTTTACCTGAGTGATAACAAATATGTGTCACCTCATCGTAATTATTAATTATGTTTCTTTTTTAAGATCTTAAACTAATTTTTTCAAATTTATTTACCTAATTTAATTAAATTAAAAATGGTAGTTTAATTAGTTAAAATCACATTATATTATTAAAAAACCCTAATCATATTACTTTATTTTTACCCTCTCTCTTATTTGTTTATTATTGAAGAGCTTTATTGTGTATAATTTAGGGGAAATTTGAGAAATGATAGGATGTCTTATATTTAGAAACAAACACACATCTTCAAATAATTCTTATATTGGAACAGAATGAGTATTTTAATAGGAAAATGTACAAGTAAGAAAAAAAAAATTTAGGAATAAACTCATTTCCTCGTATAGTTCCTATATTTACGAAGGGATCGGGTATTTTAATGGGAAAATGTACAAAGTAGGACCCATGCTCAATTTTATTTTATTTTATAAAAATATTATGTGAATTGCACCCTCATCTATGTCGAGTTAAATTTTTGTATAGGTGCATTGTGATATGATAAATTACAATAAACGCATCTAATGTGGCATTTGTATGTGGAAAAAAATTCGAATTCAACGATACAGTTATGTTTTCTTTTTTTTTTTTTTTAAAAAAAAAGGGACCTTTTTATTTTCAATGTTTTTTTGTGAAGTTGCATTGATATAGAAGTTATAAATAGAGGGTTCTAACATGTTATAAAATATATTTAAGTTTTTTTTTTACCTTAAATATATTTAAGTTTTTGATTCATTGGAATATAGATGACATGACAAATTATATTCATCCAAAAATTTTCCCACTTGTGTTAGCTACACTCGTCTCTTCACTTCACAGAGAGTCTTACATAACCACTTTCATGTCATTTTATGAGAGAGGATTTTCTCATTTTCCCTCCCACTCATTTTCTCTCCTTTTCCCTTTAACAACCATTGGATCTTTGATCTAATAATTCAGATTTAATGTTTTTATAAAAATGAATATAATTTTAATAATACTTAAAAATCTCATAAATAAATTTGATCTGTCAAAATTTTGTGTGAACTGTTTAGAACTGTAAACTATTATTATAAATTTTAGATTATATTTTTTCATTTTTTTATTACAGTTGTGAACTGTTCAAAATTTTGATAGATCAAATTTATTTATGAGATTTTTAAGTATTATTATAATTGTATTTATTTTTATAAAAACATTAAATATGGACCATTGGATCTTGATGCAATGGTGTTAAAAGGAAAAGGAGGTGAAAGGAGAGAATTTGGACCCGTCATTTTATTTAACAATAAGATTCTCAGTTAAGAAATTTGAATTGATGAATTTATGGAATATCACAAGTTCCTAGGTAACTGGATTGATTTTTTTTTTTTTGCAATTATTTTTGGGAGAATTTTAATATAGGACTCATATAGCTAATTAATTTAAAAGTAAGATCAAAAGATTTTGAAATATCATTTGAGTCTTGTGGGGGTAAACTAAAATTAAATTGAGAGGATAAAAGACAATATTGACCCCACGTGGCCTTTGACACTCTCTCCTTCACGTGGCCTTTGACACTCTCTCCCCCTCACACATGCACATCTCTCGCTCCTTCCCTCCCTCCCTCCCACACACACACTAACTAATGATTGAGTGATAATTATATGAGTCCCCCCCCTCACACACACATACTAACTAATGATTGAGTGATAATTATATGAGTTTTCCCTTATTTATATGACATTTTCCCTTATTCATATGATTATTTTTACTTGTTCGTGATATACTATGTGAAATGATCATATGAATAAGAGAAAATCTTATATGAACAAAGGAAAAGTTCATATAAACAACACTCAATAATTACTAATCAATTTACATAACCATTTCACTTGTTCATATGATCTTTTCCCTTGTTAATATGACCATTTCACTTGTTCAAGTCACATAAATATAACAAAACACAAACAAGTGAAATAGTCATATGAATAAGGGAAAAACTCATATAAATAAGGAGAAATCTCATATGAACGACGCTCAATAATTGTTAATCAATTTACATAACCATTTCATTTGTTCATATGAGTTTTTCCCTTATTCACATTATCATTTCACTTGTTTATGGTCTGATATAATTAATACAATGTGTTCAACTTACATACATATAGCAGAGCTAAAACAAGTAAAATGATCATATGTGAATAAGGGAAAATCTCATATAAATAAGGAGAAATCTCATATGAACAACGTTTAATAATGATGTAAATTGATTAGTAATAGACATGTGTACGCACGTGGACAAGTGAAATGGTCATATGAACAAGGAAAATTGTTATATAAATTGATTAGTAATTAGTTAATGTTGTTCATACGAGCTTTCTCCTTATTTATATGAGATTTTCCCTTGTTCATATGACCATTTCACTTATTCGTGATCTGCTATATGTATGTAACTGAAGCACATTGTATTAATTATATCAAGCCATGAACAAGTAAAATGGTCATATGAATAAGGGAAAAATTCATATGAACACTGCGCAATCATTAGATTGTGTGTGAGAAAGAGAGAGATGAGTGTGTGTGAGAGAGAGATAGTGTCAGAGGCTATGTGGGTCAATATTATCTTTTATCTTCCCAATTTAATTTCAATTTACCCCCACAAGATTCAAATGATATTTCAAAATATTTTGATCATCCTTTTAAATCAATTGCTTACATAGGTTCTATATATTAAAATTCTCCTTTTTTCCCCTTGTTTACTCAATGTCAGCAAATTCAACTTGTAGCCAAGTACTTCAAGAAGATATGGGGTCGGCTAAGGAAAGGTAGAATAAAGTTATGTTCCAGGCTAACGTGTCACCACCTGCACATGCCACAGAAAAAGAAGATTCGCACAGATAATGTCTTTCATTTTGGTTAAATAGATTTGACTAAAGGGAAAAAGTGACTTGTTATTTTGGACACTCATGATCTTTTTTCATTTTATTTTTCGCATTTTAATATTGTAATTATTTAATGAATTGACTTGCTACCTTTTTTACTTGATGATATATATTGGCTTCTATAAAAAAAATAAATAAATAAAAAGTAAAAAGAGAAAAATTACTGAGAAACCTACACGTCATTGCAAAATTGATTTCGAAGGATCTTAAATTTGATTGACTCATAAACTACATGTGTTCAATAGTTACAAATCTTTTTAAACTATAAACAACTTATCTTCAATTATATTCAAAATTAGATGCATTTACATATACTCATAATTAAAATTGAAGTAAAGTAATTCCCTATAAAAAAAACTTGTATGGATAATTTTTTTGCCCAATAAATTTTATGATGGGAATTTTCTTAATAATATTTCCGATAAAAAACTATTCTTACAAGCAACAATGTCATGATTTTTCCAATATATCGCAGTCAATTGATTGGGTTTATTTTGAGTTTGAAATGTATTTGTTTTGATTAACGGTTAAAGCTAATTTTTCAACGTGATTTGCAGTGTACATGGTAAGCTTACGAGAGAAATTTTATCCCGTAGACATAATTTTCAAACGCTGATTTAAATATGCCTTTAAACTTTTTCTTAGTGATACACATCAACATTTTTTGTGTGTGAAATTAATTGTCATCTTGTTCTTAATTGTTGTCATTGCTTGATAGGTCAAAATTATTGCTTGTCAAATTTTGACTGTAATTCAAACTCTTAACATACTAAGGACCTATTTGGATTAGCTTTTGGAGAATAGCTTATGAGAAAAAAAAGCTGAAAAAGTGATTTTAGAGAATAGATTATGGAGAATAGCTTCTGAGATTGTAGAAAAAAGTAGCTTCTGACAAAACCTAGGTTTTCTGCCCCAAACCTAGGTTTTTAGGAAAAAAAAAAGCTATTCTGGAAAAGCTGTGAGTGTTTGTCTGACTTAACTGAAACCTAGGTTTTAACAGTTAAAAGTTATTCTGAAAAAGCTGACAGTGTTTGTCTGCCTGATTTTGAAACCTAGATTTGGGTGAAAAAATCACTTTTTTTCATCCACCCAAATAGGCTCTGATCATCTCACTATAAAATTTAATCCAATGATAATGCCATTTTAGGATATATATTGTTTTAACCCAAGATTCTTAGACCATGAAGCATATGATATTAAACTATTACTAACATTCCATCATTCCAACTTCTTCCATGTTAATAAAAAAAAGAAAGTTATCCAACTTTACAAGTTATTAGTAGAAATAATAAGTGAATAACCTTAAGAATCTCACACGTGTGATATGTATAATTCCTCTCTTGTAGCGACGTGTCCATCGCTTTCCTCTCCGTTTCTTCAGTTTTCAAATATTTTCTTCAACCGCGAGACGTTTGAAGGCTTGAATCTCTCTCTCTCTCTCTCTCTCTCTCTCTCTCTCTCTTCCTTCCGATCTGCTCTCTCCACATTTCCTTCATACACCTTGTAATAGTTCCATCATTTCTTCTAAAGGTTAGTCTCTCTTGTTTTTTCGCCATTTCTGTTTCTCCCTCTTCTTCTCAATCTATTTGGCATTGCTTCGATTTTCTTTCATTCACTCTTTTTTTTTTGTACGATTCGAGTATGATTTTGAAAGATTTGAACTCGAATCTCTGTATTTGTAGAATCTTGATGATGATGATGATGGTGTAGGAATATAATTTCAAATGTACAAATCATGTGATGCGATTATTTTACTTTTTTCATCTTTTTCATCGTTGTGTGGGTTTAGTTTGTCGTTTTGTATTCTGCTTTTTTTTTTTTTTTGGCTCACTGTTGCTCATGTTTTTGCTTCTTGCTGATGAGCAGCTTCCCACACTTTCGAAAGGAAGCTTAATAGTTCCCAAGTGCACTGGATACTCCTGAACGTCATAATGTACAAGTTCCGGTTTAATCATATTGAATTTGAGATCGTGATTTTTTCCATTTTATTTTATTTTAGGATAAACAAGATTTGTTTGCATTTGATCATGAGTGTGAAAAATGATCGTATCATGTTTAATTGGGAAGGACTTGATGCCTTTTCTACTCTTAACTGACTGATACTGTTATTCGCCAAAATCTTCCGTAGTTTTCGTCTTGGTCTTGGATATTAAACTTAGATCCCTAAACTAAATGCGATGAATTGTGGTTTTAGCATTTGGGTGAACTCTATCCCAAGTTTTTGTATGCGTTTTCTTTTTTATTGATGAGAAACCTGCAACACATTGTAAGATGTGTCTTAGACATCAAGTGGGAACTAAAACGAATGAATTTATTATTTAAAAGTCTTGCTATCACGTATTGTATGTTTAGGAGTTGTCATCTTCCTATCTTTGTAGTGGATTATCCTTTGTATTTTGATTCATTCTATTGAGCACAACAGAGCGAACATGCTTTCCTACTCACCATTTCTTTTCTTGAACAGTAAATTTTCTACATGGCGAGAGCTTTATCATCCACTATAGTCTTAGGTTGCATTTCCGTTTGATTTAGATGGCGTTTGTGTCTGTTCCTGCCCATGGTTGAAATACGAAAGGTCTCACATTACCAAGTTTTCTATTTTTCCCTACTGGTTGCTTTGCATCCTACTGATGACAGGCTAATTCGTATGTCATCTTCTTTTCCTACCAGAACTCTAGCTCTTTATCTCATCCCATTTTTCTTCTTATCAATGGAAATCGCTTTTACTGAGTTTGTTGCGAACATCATGCAATGCTGGCGATGACAATTGATTTTGTATCTTTCTGCCAAGATCTCTGGCCTCTTTACATGTCTGATCCCTTAATTATTTGTTGTCGTTTCCACTGGCACTGTTTGGTAATTTCTGATGATCATATTTCACTTGGTCACTATGCATTCTATACCAAGGTGTTGTGGATGTGTTTGACCTCCTTCGTGACGTTCCAGTTTAGGTATCATCTTTTCATGCTTCTAGGTTTATCTTGGCTGAAGGAACTCAATATGCCAAGTGACTTTTTGCAATTCCATGATGTTTTCAGAATTATGAAGTATTTGTCCGTCATACCTGAATGTTATCTATTAAACTTTGTGGGCTATCTTTTCAAGTAACAATATCTGGTTCCCAAACCAAATCTTGTTTCTGGGTTTTCAGTCATTTGTTTATTTTTCTCATGTACATTATCTAAGGTTTTCTAAATTGGAATTTAGTTGTTTATATTTTCTCTTAGGTTTACTTGGTTTCAAATATAGAGTATAGACTCCTCCATTAGTTTCAGTTCTAGGCTTGGATCAACATACATTTTTCAGAGACCTCACCAATTACTGTCTGTGTATCTCTTAAGTAACTTGTTGGTTTATAAGTGTTTGCAGTTAAATGTTAAAGTTTAGGAAATTTGTGGGATTATTTATTTATGTGTTTAGCAGAATAGTGTTTTGGTGATGTATGAAAATGTAAAAAGAGGAATGAAGGAACTGCTATTAACTCATCTCAACATAACTGGTTTACATATTTCTTTGCGACGATGACAGTGATGTAAGCTCATGATTATGAAGAAAATTTGAGTGCCTTTATTTGAAATTACTGCTATATTATTATGATGAAGAATGTTGTGTGTGATGGGAATTAGGGATAGACATTACAAATCCTATAATAGCTTTTTACGTGGAGCTTGTTAAACACAAGATAAAGCATGTTTCTAAGTCTACATGAACACAATTCTTTCTTTAGTCTGGCAACTATTTGTGTATATTGTGAATCTTTGATAAGAAAATGGTTGCTTTCCTGGTCTTAGATCATAATGAGTTACAGTCAGATACAAGATGAGTTTTTTTGTTTAATTCCATGCTCAGTTTTGTTCTGTAGATTTTTATGCCCACATATTGATTTGCTTGTATTACTTCCAGTTTTCATTCATCTGAGTATATTTTTTTGCCCTGCCATCCATGTAAATTAGTCTATATATAACTGTAAGCTCATCCTTTTTGTTTCTCTCTGCAGGGTGCAACAAGGTTGGTTGTGTGTTACTGTTTCTGTTCCGAAACTTCACAAATTTTTAGCCTCCCTTTTAGCAGTGGGATGTTTAAATGAACATCGGAGTGATGTATATGATGACTGAAACACTTAAGATGATTATGTCGTCATATCATGACCAAGACAAAAATTCCCAGCCGCCTTTTCTCCCTTCTGGTCAATCTAAAAACCGTCAGTTGCGTCAAAGCCGTACAGGTACCTGGGCTGTTGCAATAGCAGCACTATTCGTCTCCACAATTGCTTGGCTGTCCCTTATTTTCTCTAGCACCACTACTCAATGCTTACATCACTTAAGAGATTGGGAGAGTAGCCCCCACTTTCTTCCTTGGAAAATCTGTTTTCCTGATCGACATTTTAATTCTATGCTGCCTCCTCCTCTCCCATTTGGCTATAAGGGAGAACATATTCACTATGATAATCATAGTACCTTCAAACAAGAAGAATTGTCACTTAAACATATTGTATTTGGCATAGCTGGATCATCTCAGCTGTGGAGAAGGCGGAAAGAATATGTTAGACTGTGGTGGCGTCCCAAGGATATGCGTGGCCATGTATGGTTAGAGGAACAAGTACCTCAAGAGCCTGAAGATCATTTATTACCTCCTATCATGGTTTCTGAGGACATCTCACGTTTTCGCTATACTAATCCTATGGGTCACCCTTCTGGCCTGCGAATTTCTCGCATTGTTATGGAGAGTTTTCGCCTTGGCCTCTCAGATGTGCGCTGGTTTGTCCTCTGTGATGATGATACCATCTTCAATGTGGATAACCTTGTTCATGTTCTCAACAAGTATGATTCCTCTGAGATGGTTTACATAGGCAGCCCCTCAGAGAGCCATTCAGCAAATACCTATTTCAGTCATTCCATGGCCTACGGTGGTGGTGGGATTGCCATAAGCCATCCCCTTGCCAAGGCACTCTCTGAGATTCTTGATGAATGTATTGATAGATACCCCAAACTCTATGGTAGTGATGACAGATTGCATGCCTGCATCACTGAACTTGGTGTTCCTTTGACATGGGAGCATGGTTTTCACCAGGTTTCTTTTCTTAAATCAATCTCCATGTGCCTTTTAAATATTTCTCTTCATTATATTTGTATGATTTCATTCTTAATATCTGTCTGTTTTGAGAAAGATGAATTGTTTGACGAGAAATATTTTATAATTAATCACTAAATCTTTTCTATCCTGTCTTTTTTATTATTGAATATTGATAATTAATCTGGAGTTTTTTTTTTTCCTTTCAGTGGGATATAAGGGGTGATGCCCATGGGCTTCTATCGTCTCATCCAATTGCACCATTTGTGTCAATTCATCATGTTGAAGCTGTTGATCCCTTCTATCCTGGCTTAAACTCTTTGGAGAGCCTGAAACTCTTTACGAAGGCCATGAGATTTGATCCCAGAAGCTTCTTACAGCGTTCTATATGCTATGACCATGCACGGCATCTAACATTTTCAGTCTCGCTTGGTTATGCTGTTCAAGTCCTGCCAAATGTTGTTTCACCCCGTGAGTTGGAGCGCTCAGAACGGACCTACTCAGCTTGGAATGGTATAAGTCATAGAAATGAATTTGACTTTGATGCCAGGGATCCATCTAGATCTATTTGTAGAAAGCCTATTCTCTTCTTTCTAAAAGATGTTGGAAATGAAGGTAATGCCTCTAGGGGTTCATATCTAAGGAATAGAGAAAAAAAGAATCTCAAAAAGAAAATTTTCTGCTTTCCTCATCAATCCCCTCTTCATAATGTGCAAGAAATCAAGGTACTGGTGCAGCCATTGAGCAAGAATTGGCATGTGGTATGTTTCATTGCTCTTTAACTTGTGTTGGCATTACTAGCTGAGTCATCAATGTTAGTGACATCTTTGATTTCTACTGTTTGTTTGCTATAGGTACCACGTCGTCTCTGTTGTAGACAAAGTCAAGTGGGGAAAGAATCTCTTCAATTAATTGTTGGACAGTGTGGGCAGGGAGCCTTTAGTTCTGTTTTCTGACATTTTAGTTTGACTACTTTATGCTTGTACATGGATTGGAGTTAGTGGAGAGTTAATTCTATTCGGCATCTTTTTGATTTTAACCTTTGGTTGAGCTTGGGTGGACTTCTATTCTGTACGAATACCTGACATGTGTAACTTGCTATTGATAAGAGATTTCTAACACCGATTGTTGAGACCCTTAACCCAATTATGAAGTCTTCTCCATCTCTCCTCTTTCTGCACCCTTCGCCTCTATTTTTTCTGAGCTTCTGTTATCCATGATGAGGACAAGTGTTGCATCATCTGTTTGATTCATGCCAGAACGGCATAATATGTCAATTTGATGAGTCAAAAGCCTGAGAGCACAGCAATATTTTCTTGAGATAGAACCTGACAATCAAGTCATGATTCTATATTTATTTATCTGTGATTCATCATATTGGGGCAATTGTAGTTCTTTGTAATGCTCGGACTACCTTTATTAATTGTCAGTTTTATTGTAGGGGTTTATTTTTCTCAAATCAACAATTTCTGGGTCTGAGTTTTCTTCTTTTCTATAGAACTGCTTTTGGGAATTCGAGAGGAACCCATAATTGCATTGCCTCGGACTTTTCCTGTTGTCATTCCTCTGTGTAAGCCCATGGAAACAAATTCTACTGAAAAAAAAAAAAAAAAAAAAAAGAAGAGGGACTGATCCCTGAACCATCATTGCTGATAGGTCTACCCTCTTGGCAGACTCACTTTAAGTGTATTAACAAGGTCATTTTCCGAAGTTATAAAATAAATGTAGACACGTATTTGAACCTTTCTCTTCCTTTCCCCTGTTTAACCCTTTTTCGGTAAAATCGTAGGTTTGTCTCTATCATTTCAGCCAGAGCAAAGTGTAATTTAATTGATGCCTCGATTTTGTATGTGTGGGGATTGTTACATGCAATTTGACTTGCAGATTTTCCTCAACCAAGTCTCGAGCTTTACATAGGTTCCAGAATATAAATGTAAGCAGCTGAATTGCAGGTTTATCTCTCTGAGCTTCTGACGAAATGCTTGAAGTTCACTTGCATTAGCACATCAAAGGTATTGATCCTTCATCAGATACATAATATGATCTTTCTTCTGTCTCAGATATATTTTATGGGTTTGGATGGGCTCCTAAATTGATGATATTGTGTTGTTGATTGATGACTGAGATAGATCAGTTAGATTTAATAGATTGTCTGTTTCTACTTGTTTCAAGACTTGTGATTTGCTTCAGCAGTTGTTTTGTTCTGACATTAACTAGTGAATGCAATTTGATTGCCAACTTCAGAACAGGTGCATAAAATGAACAATATATGTGTTAGTGAGCAATGTAACTTTTTTAAGTCGATTCACACTTTTTCTCCCTATAATCACAAATTAGTTTGTGTTGTGGGTTGATAGAACTTGTAATTACCGCCTTGAAGGCTTGTGACTTGTTGGTTTCTGTGCTATGCACTAAAATAGGAAGTCATAAGTTCGAATAGGCAAAGAGACACACTAGATCAAAGAACTTCTGATTACTACTATTGTTTAATTGTGACTATTCTAGACAGGATCAAAGAACTTCTGATTACTATAATTGTTTAATTGTGACTATTCTAGTCAGGAACATTCGAACTCTTGATTGCAAATGTTTATTCATGCAAATCTTTCTTGTATTTTTCTAATCAGGAGTAGATAGGGAATTAAAGAAACACAACTTCTATTCAATTTATCATTAGCCCTGATTACAAACTTCCCAAACTCATTATTTATTTTTGTATGACCCGCTTAACAAACTCTTCAATAATTCTTCCATAATTTATTTATTACATATCAGAATGTTGTTTTCTGTTCTCTGTAGATTTCTTAGCTAATTGAATTTGAAAATGATTGGAACTTCGATGTAGTTTCTGATATATTTCTTGTTCTCTGATAAAATTAAACATATGTTAAAAAAAAAAATCTTTTAAAAAGTCCAATTAGTGATTATCAGTTTCTTCACTGATACAAACTTTATACTTGTATGCAAACATATCTACTTTTATGTTATTATTAGAAAATCATATGATTGTTACGTTGTAGTTTCAAACCTTGATAAAAAAATATAGACACAATCAAGTGGAGACCTGCTCTCAATGCTGTTTCTTTGTGGATTCAGGATTACTAGTGACTTATAAAGACACAATTTTGCGGCGTCATGTTTGTATGCTGTCTATCTGAGTTTTATCAATGATTTTGGACTCTTGGGAGATTAGCATACTTGTTAGATTAGTATGGAGTAGATTTTTGCTCTTTTTTAAAAACTTGTAATAAATTATTCAAAAAAATAGATAAAATTAGTTATTTAATTCTTGCAATTTCACTGAGTTGCAAACTCAGTCCATATAGTTTGACTTGTCACTACTCGGTCCTTATAATTTCATAAATTTGGTAAAACTCTTGAGTCCCTCTTAATTCGTCCAATATGGCACTAACTTTTACTTATTTGGCATCTTTGTCATCACAAGGAAAAAATATCAACTTCTCTCTCCTCTACTCCCGTGAGTATTGGTCATCTTTTTCCTTCAACTCCTACCTTTTTTAGGCCAAAAAGGAAAGGAAAAAAAAAAACCTCCTACCTTTTAACTCTTCCCACCCAAGCTCTTCTTCCCTGGAGCCCATTACTTCTCTCCTCTTTGGGTTTGAATCACACGCGACCAAACTATTGTCCCCTTCACTTCCACACATTCCACATAGGGAGTTAGGAGGGACTTATGAGTTATATATAGTTATGAAACTATAAGGAGTGAGATGTGACGAGTCAAATTATAGAAATTGAGCTATAAATTCGATGGAACTATAAAGATTAAATAATTAATTTTCAAAAAAAATATTATCTGTGTTATAGTTTGACCTCCGTAGACAAATCATTGATATTATATGACTTCATCCCTACCTCCTCATACCTCTTCATTTGGAAATAGAATTAAAACCCAACTTTGATTGGCCTATTACATTAATAAACTAATCCTTTTGCTAGTCCGATCAAGAGTTTTGGCTAGGCCAACTGAGTTGGATATTTGTATTTTTTTCTCTCTTTGTTGACCTTGAAATAACATCATTTTGAATTAAAAAAATAAAGACAAATAAGAAGTCATTCGTGCTTTAATAATTGATTTGTTGGATTATGTGTAGTTTATAGCAGTGCTATAAAACATGGATTGGACTAGATGGTCAAACTAGTTGGACCGTCACCTGAAGCATCATTCGGCTCGTTCAGAATGGTTTAACTTGAACCATTGTTAGACTGCTTTAGACTGCCTATTAGACCGGAAACCAATTTTCAATTGTGAATAGGAATGGTTTTTTAAAAACTGATCCAAATAACTCACTTAGAAAATGATGAAAAGAAAATATTTAACACTTATCTATCGAAATAAACCAACTATTGTCTAAAAATACTCCTTAATCCCTAAATCTTTTAATCAATCATGCTCTTTAATGATTTCAATATATTATAATTTGCTATTTGGGAAAAATGTTGTATGAGAGCTCTTGAATATGTTTATTTTTTAAGTTATATTGAATTTTATATTTATTTCATATGATTCTGTAACTTACATATACATATAATATTATTTTTAATTAATTATTATGTCTTCAATTTGACTGTCGATTCGACCAGCTCGACTGTGCGCCGTTGGCCTTTCTGGCTTACCTTCTGATCTTTTACAATATTGATTTGTACATAAATGTTTTATTTAAATTTTATTCTTTCAAGTGCTATAAATGAATATTTTGGTATATTTAATTAACTATATTATTTTAAGGGTAAAGGTGCAAATTTAGCAATAAAGTGTTTCTCTATGTGCACATATCATGATAATATTTTGTGAGGTGTAAAAGTAGACATAACCTTTTCAAAACAGTGCAAAAATAGTAACGCCGTCAACGGGAGTGCAATAATAGAAGCATTTTTATTAATACTTCCGTCCATGAGATTTCAAGAAAGACTAATTAATAGCCCTACCGTCTTGTACAATCTGTTGGCTTGAAAGAGAGCCTTTGTGCTTGTAAATCAAACCATTAAGTAATTTGCTTGCACAAAATTCCCATAAATCCCAACATCACTGCTAGTATTTGTCATTGTAAAACAAAAAACCCCATTTTTTGGAGGGATAAATATATGTATTGGGCTCAAAACTACATCTCCTCCTTCAAAATGGGCTGTCAATTTTGGCCCATTAAGATTAGTTTTTGTTTTGTAACAAAGTTGATTCCCTAATTCAGGATCATCCTCAATAAGTTTCAATGAAACTACCTGCTTCTTGACTTCTAAAACCAATCTATCATAAAAATGTTGAGGTAATATAGTTGGAGGTGTCCCTGAATCAAGAAACATGTTACCTTTTAAGGCTGGAGAATTGTCACCATTAAAGGGAATGAATGTACCCTCCACACTAATCCCATTTAGTGTAACAAAGTAAGGTGGTTTGTCTTGTTTAGATACTTTCAACACCTTTTCCTGAACCTTGACTACCATCACCAAAACTCATTTTGCTTGAAATTCTTGTGGCAGTGTGGAATGAACCAAACACTGAGAACATCTTCTTGATTCCAAATGAAGAAGCCATTTGAGAAATAAGGGATGGTCCTCCACCTAGTCCTATAATGCCCATCTCATGATCATTGAAATTTCCTGTACCATCACGTCCACAGCCAAATGCAACGTTTCTTAAGGATACTTTATCTTTGCCTGTAGTTGACTTCAAAGTGAGTGTTTCCTATCATCACACCGCAGGCAGAAAAGACAAAATATTGTTAGTAGAGAAGAAATATTATATACATCGTCATAATAGTAGAGAGGTTCAACACACCCATATGGATTTGTTTGGATTAATGTCTGTAAAAATACTTTTTATTCCAACGGATTTTAACAAATAGAAGTTGGGACAAAAGTCAATTGGCATGATGTGATTTATGTTTAAATAAGATTTTTTTTTAAAAAAAAAGTCACCAATTTGAAAGGAACTTGTTTAATTTTTTTTTATTAAAAGACAACTTCATTATAAGTAAAACGATTACAAATTAAAGCTCTCTCATGTAGCAAGTTAAGAGAGCCCAATATTACCGTGTTATAGGAAAGAAAAGAACAGATTAAAACATAAGGAAAACAACTAAAAAGTAAAGAGACATAATAAAATTGTGCTCAAAACAAATACTAGTGAGCAACATCCATAGGCCAAACAATCCTTTGAAATGCAAATTCCGCCCAATGGATAACTTTACCATTCGATGGATGGGAGAAGGCCGAATCAGAGAGATAGGTCACGGTGTAGACAACTTGTTTGAATGATTTGAAAAAAGTCAGAAATCAGAAAAAAATTGCTTCAACTCAAACTGAATTTTAGGCAAAAAGTCGATTGCTCCAAAATCATGCTAAATTTTTTTTTTTTTAATCCAACCAGCTATTTTATTTTTTTCCCTCATTGACTTCTGAGACATAGCTATTCCAAATAAGCCACAGATGAACGAGATATTGGCATTTGTTTGTACTGAATAAACGAAATATAAACAAATCAGGCCGCTAGCTATACACTCGAAAAAATGTCACGTTTTGATGTGATATTAATCAGTAATGATGATTTAATTTGTGCAAATTAAATAATACCTGTGATAAAAAGGCACGAGTTTCTGATGAATCTGCATAAGCATAAGTGTAATTACACATTTTGATCACACCCACGAGAGACTGGATTAAGCATGAGACATTGAGACGATGAGCAAGGGACAGTTTTGTAAGTCGAAGAGGTTTTTGGATTAAACAAAGGATTGATTTGTTTATAACATCCATTGCAAGGAACACATTGAGTCCATATAAGGTCACTTCCTGTGTCTGCTATCCCAAATATGGTTTTGTGTTCATTTGTGCACGACTTTGTAAAAGAAGACGACAGTGGGGACCAAAGAAGGGTGTTATTTAGGTTTTGGATTGCTAGGATGAACTAATTTCGGAAATATATCTTCTGCATAAATAATAATCAATTATTTGTACACATTTATGGTAACAATCAATCAATTTGGCACGTGTTTTGTTGGATATTTAATTAAACATATTTAAGGCGGTATCTTTCGCTTTGTTGAAATCAGAAATGGAAACCCAAAATAACATATACTCTCTCTTTTTCTTATTATAAGACACCAACTATCAATTCTCACAAACCAAGGAATGGTAGTTGGGCCCTTAAATTTAGACTTAAGTATCTATTTTTTCCAACTTCAACCCTCATTAAATGATATACTCATCTGGTCCTATTTATAAGTCACTTCCAGCATATTTCACACAGACCAAGGAAAGCCTTAAAACTCATTAACTTTCCACTAAAATCCAACAAATTTACAACTTTACCCATATTAAATATCCACTATAACACATGAAAATAAAGTCAACACATAATAAATGAAGGGTAAACTTGTACATTCATACTAAATATATAATGAGGTGACTTATATATAGGACCAAATAAAACCTTTTCTCTCTACCCTATAAATAGGACCAGAGGAGTATAACTTAACCTTTTCAACTTTTAACATCCATTTATAACAAGGATAAAGTGGGGAAAATGTAAATAATACGGTGGTTGGTGCCTTATATTTAGGACAAAAAAATTTGTTAATTGATGCCTTATAATAAGAAAATAGAGAGAGTATTACATCAAAAATGTAGGCATCGAGTATAAAAAACAGATGGATAAATACAACGTGGAATGAAAATCAGGAACCTTAAAATGGGCTATACAGTAACAACCAAATGATTGCCCAATCAAAGGCAATACCCTAATGATTAGCTACGAGTAAAGATGAAAAATTACAGCTAAATCATATCGGTGATTCATACGGGTATAAGCGTTTTTGTTGTAACATCCTCCTCCTCCAATGAAAAATTAATTCAGGCTTATATTTAGGACCAAGGTTCAAAAAATCGGACCGGGTATCGAACCGGATGAGGCACTGGTTCAAGGGTTAAAGGTCCAACCGGGGGTCAGACCGGGTCAAACCGGTTTTATTAAAATAATAAAATTTTATTGATATTAACATTAATAATCACTAATATTAAAATGTAAATGTAGATAGGTATGCATGATTCATCAAATATGAATATTTTAATGTTTCTATATAGGGAAAAAAGAAAATATTAGTTGATTACACGTGAAAATAAATATTATTCTACAATTAACAAATTAAAATACAAACATTAAGAGTAACAATAATTAAATATTAAGTATATGCAAGTAAAATAGCATTTAAAGTATTATAGTTTCCTAATTTCTAAAATTGAGTGGAGTGAAAGTTAGTAATTAGGTGAATTATAATAAAAAAAAAATTAAAAAAAAGAAAAGATAACCGGTTCAACCCGGGTCTTGACCGGGTCAAAGGCTCTTCGGGTTTTTGGTGCCAAGCGGACCGGACCAATGGCCGGTTCACGGTTGGACCGGTTGAACCGGCCGGTCCGGTTTTTTGTTCACTGTTTAGGACTTTAATAATGATTTTGAGAAATTATAGCGATTTTATGGGAATTTGAGTGTTATTGAAGATTTCTAAGGGGCTTAATATCTTCCTTATTGTAAGAAAGATAATTAAGTATGTAAATTGAATTTGAAGATTTTGTGGAAATTAGTTAAAGAGATTTATGGTGAATGGAGGAATTTCACAGTGATTTAAAATTTATTGATGATGATTAATATTAGAGAATAAGTAGGCTGAAAATAATTAGGAGATTATGTTGATAATTTAAATGAAAATCAGAAAATAGAAAAACAAAATGACCTTCTTACCCTTAGAAAAAAAATCTATATCTTTAAGTTCTTAGGTGAAGGACATATTAGTCATTTTTCTCAAAGCCATAATTTTCTTCCTTCCTTATTCTTAAATTCCACCTTCCCGTGTCTCTTCATCATCGTCATTTTCTCACCATCACCATTGCTCTCTCCCTCATAGCCAATCTCGATCTTCATCTTCGTCTTTTCCCTTGCACGCAGAGCGCGAGAGACATCAGAGAGAGGGAGAGAGATAGAGTCTAGAAAAATCAGGCCGCTCAATTCACGGATTTGCATCTCGCAATTGTAGGAGGATATTTATACCTATAAAAACACACCTACGAAACTCTTAAAATCTACTTTAAAATGCATATCCTTTAAATAAATTTCTTGTGTTCAACAAAAATAAATGAATTTTGTTTGTCCCCTCAAGTCCTCAACTACAAATGAAACAAAATGGCAGCAAGCTCAAATTTGCTTTACTTATTTTTGTCCCCACGCTCAAATGACAAGGACAAGTGCCAAATCATCTTCACACTAGCAATTATAATCTCTCTCTCTCTATACACACACACATATATATATATATATATATATATATATATCTCCCTTTTAAAGGAAAACTAAACAACTTGGTATGGTAGAAATGTCTAATTAACTTAATCCACAAAAGATAAAGCAGTTTCAATAAATCAATGACATAGCATGAAAATGTCCACACAAATAATTAAATTTCGAAAATTTCCAATCCCATCCACAGGAACACACGCGGGAACGAAATTTCAAAGCAAAGTTGTGACATATTAATGAAGTGAAGTCCACTTCCGATAGAAGATTTCACTTCTAATCATATAAGAGGGGACAAACTTGAGCTCAATCAAAGCAAAAGGGAAAATGCATTCATTAGTCCAAAATAGAAGAAAGCAAAAATATAGAATCCAGGGTAAACAAATAGAAGAGCAAAATCCATAACCAGATAACCCCCATCAATTGTGGATATTTCAAGCAACATCATCAAGACAGATAGACAAAACCATGACTAGATGACCCCATCAATATGGCTGCAGAGTGCAGAATATGAAAATGGAAGGAGCACCGTGAACAAAGAAAATTCAAATTATAAAGATGTTTTAATTTAGAGTAAAATACATTGACCACCCCTCTATTTAATCAAAATTACATGAACCTCCCCTCTATTTTGAAAACATATATGAACTTCCCTTCAAATTAAAATACATATTACATAAGCCTCCCTTCTAGTTTTGAAATTCAACTTCCAACCACCCAACCGTTAGTTGACCTTTAAATCACGACATTGACCCGTATTTTTGACTAAAATACCTTTGATTAACATAAAATAATAATCAATTATTTGTACACATTTATGGTAACAATCAATCAATTTGGCACGTGTTTTGTTGGATATTTAATTAAACATATTTAAGGCGGTATCTTTCGCTTTGTTGAAATCATAAATGGAAACCCAAAATAACATATACTCTCTCTTTTTCTTATTATAAGACACCAACTATTAATTCTTACAAATCAAGGAATGATAGTTGATCCCTTAAATTTAGACTTAAGTAACTATTTTTTCTAACTTCAACCCTCATTAAATGATATACTCATCTGGTCCTATTTATAAGTCACTTCCAGCATATTTCACACAGACCAAGGAAAGCCTTAAAACTCATTAACTTTCCACTAAAATCTAACAAATTTACAACTTTACCCATATTAAATATCCACTATAACACATGAAAATAAAGTCAACACATAATAAATGAAGGGTAAACTTGTACATTCACACTAAATATTTAATGAGGTGACTTATATATAGGACCAAATAAAACATTTTCTCTCTGCCCTATAAATAGGACCAGAGGAGTATAACTTAACCTTTTCAACTTTTAACATCCATTTATAACAAGGATAAAGTGAGGAAAATGTAAATAATACGGTGGTTGGTGCCTTATATTTAGGATAAAAATGTTTGTTAATTGATGCTTTATAATAAGAAAATAGAGGGAGTATTACATCAAAAATGTAGGCATCGAATCTAAAAAAAAGATGGATAAATACAATGTGGAATGAAGATCAGGAACCTTAAAATGGGCTATACAGTAACAACCAAATGATTGCCCAATCGAAGGCAACGACCCTAATGATTAGCTACGAGTAAAGATGAATAATTACAGCTAAATCATATCGGTGATTCATACGGGTATAAGCTTTTTTGTTGTAACATCCTCCTCCTCTGAAAAATTAATTAAGGCTTATATTTAGGACTTTAATAATGAATTTGAGAAATTATAGCGATTTCATGGGAATTTGAGTGTTATTAAAGATTTCTAAGGGGCTTAATACCGGGTGTGGAACCTCTCCACTTACTTTTCCCTCCACTTACCTCCATTTAGTTGAAACTACATCGTTTTGCCTTTAAAACATAAAATACAATTTTCAAACAATTTGTTGGATCATTGTTCATTTAATAAAACGACGTAGTTTCAACTAAATGGAGATAAATGGAGGGAATATTAAGTGAAGAGATTCCTTTCCCCTTAATATCTTCCTTATTTTAAGAAAGATAATTAAGTATGTAATTTGAATTTGAAGATTTTGTGGAAATCAGTTAGAGAGATTTATGGTGAATAGAGGAATTTCACAGTGATTTAAAATTTATTGATGAGGATTAATTTTAGAAAATAAGTAGGCTAAAAATAATTAGGAGATTATGTTGATAATTTAAATAGAAATCAGAAAATAGAAAAACAAAATGACCTCCTTACCCTTAGAAAAAAATATCTTAAGTTCTTAGGTGAAGGGCATATTAGTCATTCCTCTCGAAAGCTATAATTTTCTTCCTTCCTTATTCTTAAATTTCAACTTCCCGTGTCTCTTTTTCATCATCGTCATTTTCTCACCATCACCATTGCTCTCTCCCTCATAGCCAATCTCCATCTTCATCTTCATCTTCTTTTCCCTTGCACGTTGAGCGCGAGAGACATCAGAGAGGGAGAGAGATAGAGTGCTAGAAAAATCAGGCCGCTCAATTCACGGATTTGCACCTCGCAATTGTAGGAGGATATTTATACCTATAAAAACACACCTACGAAACTCTTAAAATCTACTTAAAAATTCATATCCTTTAAATAAATATCTTGTGTTCAACAAAAATAAATGAATTTTGTTTATCCCCTCAACTACAAATGAAACAAAACGACCCAGTGCTACCTCGTGCGTTGCACGGGGTGTAACAGCCCAAACTCGATCAGGATATTGTCCGCTTTGGCGACATAGCTATGCCCCTCACGGTTTTGTTCCTCATGGTAGGGATACTGGCCAAAGCCTCCCACACTCACCCATAAAAACGCGTCCTGATGGGAAGGAGAATATGCCCCCTTATATAGGCTAGGCACACCCCGATCCCAGCCGATGTGGGACTTCACAATCCACTAAATGTAACACCTTAGCTTTTATTACTATATTTGAACATTTTTAATTGATTTACAACCACTTATGCAATTATTAGTAGCCGAAAATACCAAAATTTTTAAACTTTTTATTTGTAAACCTTACCTCAATTACACTTCTATCAAAATCGGCTCTTCAGACTAATTGGATCATTAGAAAACCGTTATAATCAAGTGGTTAGTAAAGCAATTAAAATATTTTTGTTTATCTAAGATAACTATACTTTTCTAACCTTGTTCTGAACCTAGCATTTCTTTTTATCGCTTATAATTATACGATCCTAGATTAAGTACTATTTAACTACGTACGTTGGCTGGTTATCTGGGTGACAACCCTCGAACCTGTACATACACTGTACGGTTTAGTTGCTATTTACATATATATACAATTATACAACCTCATAATAATTAAACATAGAGCTTAAAGTTTGTTACCTACTTAAACCTTAAACATACCCTGAAATAACTAAACCAAAATAGCAACATATCTATACACATCTTAGCAGGCATTCCTGCTTGCTTCCGATTACCTTCTCCAAAATCAACCTTTCTCCAGCTTATCTGAAACAGCGGTTCAATGCAGTTTATCTCATTAACCATAACTGTTATATGCGCATTTACATGTAAATAATTTTATAAACCTTTTACAACCATCAATAATTCATATCCTATTAATCTGTGTGCTAAAAGCACCTGCCAACCACTAATAACAATATATTTGTTACAGTGGAGGCTTTACCTGCAGGGTTTCTCGTTATAGCACTTAAGGCTAAAACGTAACTAATCTCGCAAAGGTGTAGCTAATCACCTAAGCCTTGGAGCTCCAATCATGAAGGAATAGAATTTATTAATTAAAATGCAACAGATATTATAAAATTATACATGTAATTAATTTGTTACTGAAATAAACTGCTACCTGACTTCCAGATTACTCGTAACTTGGTGCTTCCTCTTCCCAAGGTTCGGAAGATTCAACTCTACTGTCGTCTCCTATAATTGCATATAAGTAATAACTTAGTATTTATATACTAACTGATAATCGTTCGGCGTCTCTCACGCTCTTATGAGACTACCCTTCCCATTCCTAGTATATAATTAAATCCTGATTTCTAACTAAATTACTATTCACATAATCATAAGCAAACATCCGTACAATGTACAGAAATACCAACACCAACTTCAACTCTTAATTACATCAGAGGAATTAGCACAACAAGTACATACATACCTATCATCAATTAAGCACACTCAAGATTACCATTACATGGCAATTCCTAATAAAACCATTTTAGCTTGATCAACTTAAGACTTTCTTACTAAGTTATTCCTAAAAATTCCTTTCCTTATTCTGCTCAACTTTTGGTCAGCTCAACAGAAAAGAAAAGGGTAATCAAAACAATTTTATAATTCAATTACAAATCAATTATTGTCAACAAGATTTACTAGAGTCAAATATTAAAATTCTCTTCTCCTATTTTTATTCTTAAACCAGCAGCCCAACAAAGCAAAAGAACAAAAAGAACACTCAATCACAATAACATCACACACATACACTCTCATAAAAGAATTCCCTTTCAATTTCAATTATCCTAAACTAGAAAAATCAAACATACAGAACATGCCATCATTAATTAAATTCCAACTTCACCATCATAGCATCTCAGTTCATGTGCATCAATTAATTAGAGATATAGAGACCAATTTCCTCTAAATTTCTCCTCTTGCCACTCGGCCAAAACAGAACAGGAAGCAGAGATCAAAAATTCAACCAACACAACAACTAATCAGATTAAACCTACAAGCACAAGAATTCCCAGAGTAAGTCCACCAGAATATATTCAACATACAACAAGGAAGAAGAACAAGAAATCCGACGGACAGGCAACAAGAAAGGGAAAGAAGTTGAACAATTTTTGTCTAACAACATCAAGCAACAATATTAAGCAACTGAAATAAAACAATTAGAGTCTTAAGCATCAAGCATAACTCCAACCCCTTTTAGCCTTAGCCACCGGCGGCATCGCTCAAGAACAGGGGAAGGAAGAAAGAAAAATTTTCAAGAAACCTTAAGCTTCATATATTCACATACAAGGTCCGATTATAGCATTAATCCTACTCCTAAACAAGATTACTTAAGCTTCAAAGCAAGGAAGTTCTGAAATCAGAAAATGGCTTCGAGGTGAACAGTACCCGAGCCCCTAAATCGATGGAAATCACCCTAAAACTTCATCCCCTTACTGAATCACCTTAGGAATACTCTTACCCAGACTCTAAGCTTCAGTTCCATAGGATTAGAAGCTTGTAAATCTCCCAAATTTCGAATTCCTCTTCCCCCCATTCAGACCCGAAATCGGCGAAATAGAGAAGGAAAATGAGGAAAAGAAGCTTACCCAAGGTTGGCTTCAATGTCTTGTGCGTGTTGCTCCTCCGTGCTCCGCCGATTGCCGCTGATTCTAGCCGAAATCCACCGTCCGACGCTGAAGAACGAGGGAGGCAGGGATGAGAGAACGAGAGAGAGAGTGTATTGAGAGTGAGGGAGAGACGGTGATGACTAATGAGGGAGTATAAATCTATTTCCTCACATGCTTAAATTTGAAGGAGATAAGGATGACCAATTTTTACCTTTTTGCCCTTGATTCTCCTCAAAATTACCATATACCATTCACCATTTTCCCATTCTACCCTTCCAATTAAAATTTAATTACACTTCCTAAAAATATCAGTCCAAATTTAGTCCATAAATAAATTACCCAGATATATTTTGGTGTCCAAATTTATTTATAAGACTTTTTAAAATTAGAGTAATACCCCAAAAGTCCAAATATTCCCTTATTTTCTCTTTTAAAAATTTTGGGATGTTACACGGGGAGAATTAACTTTACGGGTATATGGACTTTAAAAAACATATTATCTACTTAAAATAAATCAGTATAAACCACAGTTAAATATGAATGCAGTTACTTAACTAATTAACAAATAATTTTAGAGATAAAAAAAGAATCAGAGACAACATGTGTTAAATGATGCCAATTTGGTAAAGAGATAATTACTTTCTATCAGTGAAATTTTAATAAAAAAACTAAAACCTTGTAGGGGAGAGAAGCTCACAAAATAAAATATAATTCATAAAAAAAATCCTTGAAATGAAGGCTTACATTAATTTTCATTTACTAGAAAAGTTGAAGAGTTATTTTGATTTGCCTCATTTACAGCATAAATCTTTTCTTAATAAAGTTAACCAAACTTTTTATCAAAAAAAAGTTAACCAAACTTGTGCTATTCCTTATTTTATAAGTGCATTGATTTTGAAAACCATGTTAATTATGTAAAACTAAAGAAATATAAGGGCACGATTAAGTATGTATGCAATTACTTCCCTAGACAACAAATATTTTGAGATAAAAAGGGAATCAGAGGCAAATGTGCTAAATAATGGCAACTTAATAAAGAGAACATTACTTTCTATTAATGTCTTTATCTCAAATTTGCTTTACTTACTTTTGTCCCCACGCTCAAATGACAAGGACAAGTGCCAAATCATCTTCACACTAGCAATTATAATCTATCTCTCTCTCTCTCTCTCTCTCTATATCCCTTTTTAAAGGAAAACTAAACAACTTGGTATGGTAGACATGTCTAATTAACTTAATCCACAAAAGATAGAGCAGTTTCAATAAATCAATGACATAGCATGAAAATGTCCACACAAATATATAAGGGCCTGTTTGGATTAGCTTCTGAAGAATAGCTTCTGAGAAAAAAGCTGAAAAATAACTTTTTGAGAATAGCTTTTGGCATAATAGTTTTTGTGAAAAAATATCTTTTGATAAAATGAAAGTGTTTGGATAGTTGTTACCAGCATAGCTTTTTAATGTACAAATTACTAAAAAGGACATAGCTAATGTGGTATTTGCATTTAAAGTGAAAATTTTATTTCAAATATTTAAATGATCAAATTAAGTAATAAATAATAAAATTTTAAAAAATTACTGCACAAATTAAAAAACTTGAAAAAATTACTGCATAAATAAAAACCATTCCCCATTATTTCAAATTTTATACAGTTTCTAGTGACATGTTCCATGACAATACACCCTCTGCACACCTGACCCGAGAAGAAAGAGAGGAAAAAAAGGGTAAAATTGGGTGGAATAATTATGAGGGCAATTAATGATCTGAACAGGCCCCAAAAAAAGTGGGAAAAAATAGCTTATGTGAAACCAAGATTTTGAGGGTCAAAACCAAGGTTTTGGTGGAAGAATAGCTTTCCTAGTTTTTTTGAGTGTTTGGGTGGTTTTATCTAAAACCTAGGTTTGGTTAGAAAAATCAATTTTTTGTGTGCATCCAAACATGCACTAAATGTCAAAAATTTCCAATCCCATCCGCAGGCACACACGCGGGAACGAAATTTCAAAGCAAGTTGTCACATCTTAATGAAGTGAAGTCCACTTCCGATAGAAGATTCGACTTCTAATCATGTAAGAGGGGACAAACTTGAGCTTAATCAAAGCAAAAGGGAAAACGCATTCATTTGTCCAAAATAGAAGAAAGCAAAAATATAGAATCCGGGGTAAACAAATAGAAGAGCAAAATCCATAACCAGATAACTCCCATCAATTGTGGATATTTCAAGCAACATCATCAAGAGAGATAGACAAAACCATGACTAGATGACCCCATCAATATGGCTGCAGAGTGCGGAATATGAAAATGGAAGAAGCACTGTGAACAAAGAAAATTCAAATTATAAAGATGTTTTAATTTAAAGCAACGACAGCGGGAGGGGAAAGCATTAGTTAATAGTTACTCTTTGGCCTCTCAGACTATACATATCAAAGGACAAGTCTCAAATAAAAGGCATATCTGGTTTTAGATACTTGCAGTCATCTTTCAAGATAACTCTAACTAACATCAAATTATATAGATATAGAATGATCTATAATATTAGAGACTCCATACTCCACCAAAAGTACTTAAACAATGTAATTCAGAAATGTAATAAAAATTTGAAATTAGGATCAAGATTTTTAGTGTAGTTGTTGCTGACTGATACAAGGCTCTCCACATAACCACGAAACTCATCAATAGGGTCACGATTGGGATTAGGAACACTTTTTACTTTATTAGTAGCGATATTCATCAGATAGAAAACACGTGTTCCTCTTTTCTTCTCCTCAGTAGGAGGAAGTCTAAAGACAATTACATTCCTCCAAATAGCCATTGCATCTACAAGAAATGAAAAGGGCCTGCTAGTATATATTTTGGCCCATCCGAATGTCCCTCCAGATGTACATGTACTCTCATCTGGCACCCACAAATCAGTCACACCACCATCTTCCTGAATCTGATGAAGTAAGGCAAGTTTGTTCTTATAAACCGCTAGCTTTATGTTTACATCGTTGAAAGGCATTGGTATGAATGTAAACACTTCCGTTGCTATGTCAAATGAAACTAGGACATCACCATTACCTTCACCCTCTTCCATTTCTCCTAGGGCTGTTTAAGACTGTCCCGTCCCTTCTCGGCCATTTCGGGACGGGACAAACCGGGACGGGACAGAGTGCAGCTTCGGGACGGGACGGGACTGGGGACGGGGTCGTCCCGATCCCGTCCCGTCCCGAATATATATGTTCATATTTTTTTTAAAAAAATACATGTGTCATCTGTCTCATGTATGAGTATATATGACTTTTTTTTTAAAAAAAATATAACTCTAACTTCTAAACTAAGTTTCAACCATTCATCGATTTCAAATTTCTCGTCCGCTGCCACTATGCTTTATGTGTAACACATTACATTTGAAGTTTTTTTCAAACTCTATTTAAATGTGTAGTTGTTGCTACTTTTTTTGCTTTAATTATTATGTTTTTGGTTTATTATGTATTAATATGGAGTGCTCATGGCACTGGAGGAGATTTAATTATGCTACAAAATCACCCACCAAGTGTGTTGCTCTGCAAAAAAAAAAAAAGATTTTTGAGTCAATTTTTTTTAATTGGGAAAAAATTTCGGAACAAGGCCTGTCCCGTCCCGATCCCGTCCCGTCCCGATCGAGACCGGGACAAGTTCGGGACGGGACGGGACACGGGACGGGAACCCCGTCCCGAACACTTTTCTTCGGGACGGGACGGGACGGGGTCGTCCCGGTCCCGTCCCGTGAACACCCCTAATTTCTCCTGTCCAAAATATGGCTCCATTAGCCGTGACAGTTTCAGTTTCAAGAAGATCCACTCTTACCCCTTTTAAGACCCCAACATCTATTGTCTTCCATGTCCCTCTATTCAAGGAAAACACTTCTACCCGCTTAACACCTTTATGTACAACAGAAATAATTCTTACTATCTTGTAATCAATAACAATTGGACTGAACCCAAATCCCATCACCCAAGCCATAACATTTTTTGGATAAAGGAATATGTCTGACTGCTGTGGTCGCAGGATTCCACAATAAAAGCAACATATCAGATCTACTAAAGTATTTAACAAGAAGCAGGCCATTGCAAGAACCCAACAAATAAACGATCAAAGGTGTTTTTAGAAATTTACGGATTTGCATCTCGCAATCCAGCATATACAAGCGAAAAGGAATATTGTATTGATTACGTTCCAAAAGAAGAGAAGGGTTTTCATGACTGGAATGTTGAAGGTGATCGGCGATGAAAGATTGATTTTTTATGAGATTTTTCCAATCTTTGCAAACACATTGAAATCGGATTAGGGATTTTACCGGAAGTCGTTGGAGAAAGTTTCTGATGATTTCTTCAGGAAGATAGGAAACGTTTCCATTCCTTCGCATCCGCTTCATGATGCTCCTCAATTCGAAAGAATTTCTCAGCAGAAAGCCCTTTCTAATCAAGTAAACCTAGGGTTTTTTTGGCACATAAACCAGCTGTTTGGTTCAACTGAGGGGAGGGGATGGGAGGTTCATTAAAATTAGGGGAGGGAAGGGGAGAACCCTGTTTGGTTGGAGTGGAGGGGAGAGGAAGGGGAGAGGACGTTTGATTTCTTGTTTGGTTTAGGATGTGGGGGTAGGGAGGCAAATTATAAGTTGACAATTATGCCTTTTGCTCTTATATTATTATTTTATTGTGTACCTTTGATGATTATTTATTATAAATTAAATATTTCTTTAACAAGATTGGTGTTACCATTTAAGTGCGAATTATGCTTGTACTCTATTTGATGATTATTATTTTATTGGTACCACAAGTGTCTACTTGTCAAACTCTCATATAACGCCTCCATCTTCTGCAATGCCAAAACCCAAAAACTTAGCAATAATCCTTAATCTCAATTCCACACATACAAGAACAAAATCACAAGTAATACTTAGTGACTGATGTAGTGATATTATATGAACTCCAAGAGGTCAAGAAATGACTTTCATGTGAGCTTTTAAATGAAAATTTAGGCATGCAAGAAACCATTACTGGAGGCTTGAGCCTTGAGACAGCCACTACAGGGCTTGAGGCTCTACTTCTTTGGGATTATGGTAAAATAGAACAGTTGATCCTGATACAACCACTACTAACAAAAATAAAGTACCCACAGGGTAAACATTCATTCTGTTCAGAAGCATGACATTCTAAGCATCCCTTCTTTGGTAGCACAATTTGAACCAAATGGATGTTAAATATTAATCAACTACGGAGCCTCTTGTTGTTTTTGGACTCTCATATTTTCTTTAATCCAAACCATTGTTAAACTTCATCCTTCAAACCCAAACCACATGAGCAATGAAACAATCGCAGAGGAGAATTTGTAATGGCCCCAGTCGGTTTTTGATTTTAGTATATAATTTATAATTGCTACAAATCAGTTCAGAATATGCCTAGCAATCTCAAGTTCCACAAATCGGAATAAAAAATCAGACATAGCAATAAGGTAAATCAGCTCTTACAATCCAGAACGGCAGTGGACGCGGCAGAGCAAAAACAATCCAGAAATTGCCAACATAGCAAGATAAATTCTAGTGTTCTTACAATATAATGCGAAAAAGATAAAAGACCAGAGCGAAGAACAAAGCTCACCTAAAAGTGTTCTTACAATATACTGGGAAAAAGGTGAAGGACCAAAGCAAAGAACAAAGTTGTATCACAAAAAAAAAAAGAGCGAAGAACAAAGTTCACCTGAAAATCGACGAGGCGGAGGATGAACGGTAGAAGGGAGGACGGCTCGAGATGAAGGACCAGAGCGAAGACCAGTGAAGAATGAGGATGAATGAGGAAGCACGGTGGGACAAAAGGGTTTTCAAGGATAAGATTGGAATATTAAAGATGTAATAAGGGTATTTTAGTCCAGAGTGAACATAAATTTTCTCTCCCCTCCAAATAACCCCAAATTTGGAGGTGAGCTGATGGAAACCAAGAGCCACTAGAGGACAAAAATTTTGCCCTCCCCTCCCCTCCATTTTATCTACCCAAACAAGGGTTTTTATCTTATAACCCTCCCCTTCCTTCACCTCCCCCAAAACCCCCCCAACCAAACAGACCCTTAGGCTTTGTTTGGTTCAACTGAAGGGAGGGGAGGGGAGGTTCATTAAAGGGAGGTGAGAGGAGGGAAGGATGGATTATGAACCTTGTTTGGTTGCAAAGGAGGGGAGGGGAGGTTTAATTTCTTGTTTGGTTGAGAAGGGGAGGGGAGGGGGGTAATTTATTAGTTGACAATTATACCCCTCACTCTTATATTTTTATTTTATGATATACCTTTGCATCGTTCTATCTAATATATATATATAACAGGACAGAAAAAAAAAGCAAGCAAAGGCTTACTATTTGAGAATCAGCGAACAAATATATATATATATATATATAACAGGACAAAAAAAAAAGCAAGCAAAGGCTTACTAGTTTAGAATCAGTGAACATATATATATAACAGGACAGAAAAAAAAGCAAGCAAAGGCAGCGAACATATATATATAATAGGACAAAAAAAAAGCAAGCAAAGGCTTACTAATTTACAATCAGCGAACACACACACACATATATATAACAAGACCAAAAAAAAAAGTAAGCAAAGGCAGAATCAGCGAACATATATATATATATAACAAGTAACTATGCTAAATAATCATAAAACTGTGGACAAAGCAGCGATGGCGACAGCAAGAATGACAAGAAGCACTGTCACAAAGCTCTGGGAGTGAAGATAAGCACGGTGAAACTAGGGTTTTGAACGATAAAAGAGGTTTTAATAGATGAGGGTAGCTTTGGAATATAAGAAATATGATATGGGTAAATTGGTCAAGAGTGGACACTGATTTTCTCTCCCCTCCAAAAAACCCCACTTTTGGGGGTGAGGAGAGAGAGAGCAAGGGGTCAGAAAAAGACAAATTTTTTCCCCTCCCCTCCCCTCCACTTTTTTCAACCAAACAAGGTTTTTGGCCTTTCATCCCTCCCCTCCTCTCACCTCCCCTCCAAAACCCCCCAACCAAACAATGCCTTAGGGTTTTGATTTCACCTCAGATTACAATGGTCGGAAGAAGCAATGGGCTCCCCCCCCCCCCCCCAATCGAAGAAGAGAGTTGGGTTGGGTAGCTAGTTTTACTAGTCTTCCATTCCATTTTACTGAAGCAAGTCTAGAACTTTTGTTTTGGGCTCACAAACCAAACCCTTACTTATATATTAATTCAAAATGCAAAGTCATTCATGCAAAATTACTGGTTAATATTCAATTATGAAAGTTATTACTCCCTTTCTTATACCTAGCTGACTTTGTGCATAGTACTGTCCTTGTCATAGTGTAGCTTTTGTGAGCGTTAATTTGTAATTTTAGTGCTTCTGTCCAAAAAAAAATTGTATTTTTAACACATCCATACTGAAATGTTGTGTGTAACTTAAATATTTGCCTATGATTTGAAGTCATTGATTGCATGATAGAGGCTTTTTTTATTTAATGTATATATGGACGACAAAATACACATCATTGTCCAAAGATTTTTTTTTTATTGAAATTTGCATGATTGTAGATCTGCATAGTTTCCCTTTTTAAAGTAAAGATGGATATGCATATTGAGTGCTATTTTTTTTTCAAATACAAAAATTAATTTTATAATAACATTATTTGATTGGGATGGAATATGTAATTCCAACAATTAACTAATATGTTTTTAAAATTTTCATTTACCTATAAAATTGTAGAAATAATTTTTTAATTAATCTCATTAAAAAATAATAGTATCATTTTTAATTCTATATGAAATATCCATTACATGATCTAAGTCACTTATTTGTTGTCTAAATAATTATCATTTTGAGAATTTTCATTTTAAAACTATATTTCATATCTAATAAATACGAAAGAGAATCAAAAGTCTAAATATAAATATTAATTTTAAATGTGTTTGAATGTGAATGAGGTCACACAAAAAGAGTGTTCAAGTGATTTTAAAAGCATTTTTCGTTAATGTTATTCATATTCAAATATACTTGATTCTCATTTCATGCTATCCCAATATATTTTGATTAATATTTTCTTATTAATTAATTTTCTAAAGTTTGAGTGGGAGTTTAGATATCATTATATTATATTAACCGTTGTGGGAAATATATAGTTCCCATAATTACAGAATCTATTTCTTAAATGTTTCAATCATATTTTTATTATCTCTTTTAGACTGAATTTCTACATATTTATCATTGGAGATATTGTTTGAATTTTTTTTCATTTATCTATTTATTGTCGGTGATAGTGATGATTGCTCATGATTAATTGGATTACCTTAGTATGAAGAGCATTTTGTGGCCAACTGTTTACCATTAAGTGGAGGATCCAAGGGATTGGTCAGGTGGATCTTGAGTTTACTCAAAAAAAATATGATTAAGGATAGTTATACATCATTTTTATTGCTATTAATTATCTCATGATCTGTAAATTTTAAAATATGACATCATGGATAAAGGCCTAGATTACATGCATGCATGTATGTATGATAAATTATGAAATTTTATCAAAGACACATCCAAGGAACTTAAAACTAAAAATACAGCTTTTGATTGAACAATTTCCACAGCTTTTGTCATACCTTCTCTCTAAGAGTTTCTATGGCCGTTAAGTAAACTAAAGGCAGTTTGTTTTGAGGTGTGGGCCCTGTGAGTTTGCAGAATTTTTATATTGGGGAAATTAATACTAGATCACAAAGAAGCCAAATAATTAAGATTAAATCCCTTGAAATCATGAAATTAAGTTGAAATTCCATGGTACCTTGAATTTACAATCTTGCCTTGTTACCTCACCCGTCATCTTCCTTCTTCCTCCCTCTTCACCCAGACCAGTCTTCTCTCATTAGCATTTTCCCTCATCATCCCTCATATATATTATCTTGTTCGTCCAATTAATCTAACGGCCGAGAAAATAACATCTCACATAAGTTTTAAGATTGCATCTGATTTTTCATAATCTCAATGTTTGATTCAAGTCCATCATTTTGCCAATCCCTAACCAGCTAGTCATCTGATAATCATCTATCTAGCATCTTTCTAGATCTGGGTATTGCAGCATATTTCTCATGAGTTCCAATTATGAAGATGGATTGCAGTGCGGAGGAGTCCATGGAGGCGGCAATGAGCAGTTAACCAAAATCAAATGAATGTGATCAGTGTGGATGGTGAAGGTAGATGAAATCACGAAAGAAAGAAAGGCGTGTTTATGCTTTTGTTTCGTGAAGAGCAATCGCATAAAGACAAATCCCTATGCTATACATATTTGTGCCGTGAAGAGCAATGCGGATAGTTTGGTTCCAACAATTTCGTTTACAAAAATTCCCACTTTAAATTGGAATAAATTTTTTGGCCAAAAAATTGTTGCAAGTTTTATATGAAATCTCTGTGAAATTTGCATAATCTTCTAAGAAAAATAATGAGTTCTTTGCAGCATACCTCACCTTTGAGAGAGGGTTTTGATAGTGCTTTAGATGTAACAAAATGGACAGCCAGAACTTATTGCAATCAACGGTGGAGATCTAATGATGAGGGATAATGAGGAAAAATGCTAATGAGGGCATCTGCTCCCGATATTTATGTATTGATATAAATTGTTTCATGGTGTAAGAGATTTTGACTCCTAACTTTCATTTTTGGGTTTTTACTTTTTAACTTATCAAATCATGTCAACTCATTCATCATTTTGAAATTATTTGTGTGACCTTTCCGAATTTGATCACAGTTAAATATTGAATTACTTCATATATGAACTTCATAAAAAGTTTTTTTTATTGACTATGATAAAGTATGAATTAATGTTTAATCCTGTGGAGGGTGATAGCCTAGTGGCGGAGATTATGGCTTTAATCTTTGGGCTTAAGCTTGCATGGGAAAAGGGTGAGCGACGAGTCCTATTTGAATCAGATGCTTCAGAATTTTGCAACTTCTAAATCAGGAGGACATAAGCCAGCACCCTAATGCTGGTCTTAGGGGTGTCCATCCGGTCCTGGTGCCTTCCCGTCCCGGTCCCAGCAATTTTCCATCCCGGTAAATCTGGGAAAAAAATCCCGAGACTAGGACCGGGAAGCGTGAAAGGCCCCGGAATCCCGGTCTCGGTCCTGGATACATATATTTAAAAAAAATTACATGTCCAATCTTTTAGCCCACAAGTGAGTGTTTAAAAAAAACCTCCAATGTTGAGCCCAGTCCAATGGTACAATTTCATTACAACTCCCCCCAATTTCCCCAAACCCTTTAGGCCCACACGCTGAGATCATCAAGTCCTCACTGGCCCACTCTTCTTCTCACGTGAAGGCAACATGAATTCAAGAAATTTTCCTTCTCTACTACTTGGAATTACATGTCAATTTTTTTTGTTTTTTTTGTTCTTTCTAGTTGATGAAGCTTTCAGTTCAGTTATTTATTTATTTTTCCCCCAGTGAATTTTTTTTGTGGTTCTCTGACACAACTGGTATTGCAATGATTTTTATTTTTATATTTTTCATGTTTTTGGACTTTGGCAGCTAATATGAAGACTTTGGCGTTGCGAGTTTTTCATGTATATGAAGACTTTTTTATATATATTTCTCAATGCATGGCTGTAGCTAATAGGTGTTTTTGAAAGCTTAAATTGTTGAACTCTATATTTTGATGATAACCAAACATGACTTAGGCTATAGGATCATGAGAACTTAACTTAGAAAAATACTTCGAAAAAATGTTTCTCAAAATCTAAGTTAAGCAATCGATTGGAATACCTGTAATCGATTGGAGAATTATATTGGCAATCGATGAGATATCGATTGCATATCGATTGGGGACTATCAATCGATGAGAAGACTGAGCAATCGATTGTTGCACAAAATTGCTCTATGAGTAATCATACTACGGTCAATCGATTGGTTGGAAAACCAATCGATTGGAATAGCAATTGATGTATAATCGATGAGCAATCAATTGGAACTTACTATGAATCTGAGATGTATGCAATCAATTGGAACTTAATCAATCGATTGACACGGGACAATCGATTGGGAAATCAAGCAATCGATTGACACTCTTTGTTTTTATCCGATAGCTAACATATCAATCGAGTGTTGCAGGTAGAAATCTGAACCAATCTGAAGGCAATCGATTGAAGGCCTGAGACAACAATCGATTGGAGAACTCTGTAATAGATTGACTTATGATGATTTTTCAAATTTGTTTCTTTTCTCATGATTAACTAACTTTATATTGCAAGTTGTACTTGTTGCTATTTTGGGCAGTTTACGTTGGACACAAAGAAACATAAACAAAGAGATGTTACTCACAACAACTCAGTTTTCTGGCACAGTACACTGAACACAGAGGAGAAAGAAAGAGAGAACGCAAGACAAAACAAGTCTGGAGCATTAAATGAAACTCATAATCATCATCAAACTCCAGAATTCCATCTCTCTCTTGGTCTCACATCAGACATTTCAGAGACTCAGACTTTGGTTTAATGGGCAGAAATTTTCAAGGACTATAAAAGCGTTGAAGTTGAAATTGGTTGGTAGAAAGCATTAAGTGAAATCCAACGACTCATTTCCTATTGCAATCAATTCAATCTGAGTTCTCTCAATTGTTCTTCAGTTTGTAATCTTATCAGCTCAAGTGTGTGGGCAAGCTTTGTATTTTCTGAAATTCTTATATGTTGAGTGATTTCCTTGGGATAGTGGGATCCTAGAGGAAAATGTTGTATTCTTACAACGTGTAAGGGGGAGTGATCTGTGAGAAAGAGTTCTTATTGAGTGATCACTTGTAAAGGCATTCAAGAACCTAATTTAATCTTGAAAAGTTAGTGGAACCCAACTGAAAGTTGGAGAATTGGACGTAGGCCAAGAGTTTGGGCTGAACCAGTATAAACCTTCCTTCATTCAGTTTACATTTTAGAAAGCACAATTCACCCCCTCTTGTGCATTCCTACCAACTTCATTTGGTATCAGAGTAGGTCTTCTCAGAACGAGTTGCTCCAACGATCAAGAGAAGTAAAGATCTATCATGGCAGATTATGACAATCTTCTCTCAGAAGCAAGCTCAATTAACTGACCTCCAGGCTTCAATAGAGAACATTACATTTTCTGGAAGATGAAGATGAGGACGTTCATTAAGGCAAATGGGTATATGCTCTAGAAGATTATAGAGCTTCTGATTACTACTATTGTTTAATTGTCACTATTCTAGGCAGGAACATTCGAACTTTTGATTGCAAATATTTATTCATGCAAATCTTTCTTCTATTTTCTAATTAGGAGTAGATAGGGAATTAAAGAAACACAACTTCCATTCAATTTATCAATAGCCCTGATTACAAACTTCCCAAACTCATTATTTATTTTTGTATGACCCACTTAACAAACTCTTCAATAATTCTTCCATAATTTATTTATTACATATCAGAATGCTGTTTTTTGTAAATGAGATTTGATTTCAGTTCTCTATAGATTTCTTAGCTAATTGAATTTGAAAATGAACGGAACTTCGATGTAGTTTCTAATATATTTCCTGTTCTCTGATAAAAGTAAACATATGTAAAAAAATCTTTTAAAAAGTCCGATTAGTGATTATCAGTTTCTTCACTGATAAAAACTTCATACTTGTATGCAAACATTATCTACTTTTATGTTATTATTAGAAAATCGTATGATTTTTATGTTGTAGTTTCAAACCTTGATAAAAATTATAGACACAATGAAGTGGAGACTTGCTCTCAATCCCGTTTCTTTGTGGATTCAGGATTACTTAGTGACTTATAAAGACACACCATTTTGCGGCGTCATGTTTGTATGCTGTCTATCTGAGTTTTATCAATGATTTTGGAATCTTGGGAGATTAGCATATTTGTTAGATTAGTATGGAGTAGATTTTTGCTCTTTTTTAAAAACTTGTAATAAATTATTAAAAAAATAGGGAAAATTAATTATTTAACCCTTACAATTTCACCGAGTTGCAAACTCTGTCCTTATAGTTTGACTTGTTGCTACTTGGTCCTTATAATTTCATAAATTTTATAAAACTCTTGAGTCCCTTTTAATTCGTCTAATGTGGCACTAACATATGATTATTTGGCATCTTTGTCATCACACACAAGGAAAAAAAATCAACTTCTCTCTCCTCTACTCCCATCATTATTGGTCATCTTCTTCTTCCTTCAACTCCTACCTTTTTCCTCTTCCCACCTAAGCTCTTCTTCCCTGGAGCCCATTACTTCTCTCCTCTTTGGGTTTGAATCAAACGCCACCAAACTATTATCCTATTCACTTCCACACATTCTACAAAGGACGAGATAGGAGGGATTTATGAGTTATATAAAAGTTATGAGACTATAAGGATTGAGGCATGAAGAGTCAAATTATAGAAATTGAGTTGTAAATTTGATGGAACTATATAAAGATTAAATAATTAATTTTCCAAGAAAAAATATTATGTGTGTTCAGTTTGACTTCCATAGACAAATCATTGATATTATATATGACTTCATCTATCTCTACCTCCTCATGCCTCTTCGTTTGAGCATAGAATTAAAACCCAACTTTGACTGGCTCGATTACATTAATAAACTGATCCTTTTGGTAGTCCGATCAAGAGTTCTGGATAGGTCAACTAAGTTGGATTTTTGTATTGTTTTCTCTCTTTGCTGACCTTGAAATAACGTCATTTTGAATTAAAAAAATAAAGAAAAACAAGAAGCCATTCGGCCTTTAATAATTGATTTGTTGGATTATGTGTAGTATATACCGGTGCTATAAAACGTGGACCGGGCCAGATGGTCGAACCGGTTGGAATGTCACCCGGACCATCCTTTGGCTAGTTCAAAATGCTTTAACTTGAACCGTGTTGGACCGCGTTAGAATGTCTATTGGACTGGAAACCAAGTTTCAACTGTGAACAGGAGAGGTTTTTAAAAATCGACCCAAATAACTCACTTAGAAAATGATGAAAAGAAAATAGTTAACACTTATCTACCAATAATAAACCTACTATTGTCCAAAAATATCCCTTAATCCCTAAATCATTTAATCAATCATGCTCTTTAATGATTTCAATATATTATAATTTGGTATTTGAGAAAAATGTTGTATGAGAGCTCTTGAATTTGTTTATTTTTAAGTTTTATTAAAACTTCATATTTATTTCATATGATTATGTTACTTACATATGCATATAATACTATTTTTAATTAATTATTATGTCTTTAGTTTGACTATTGATCTGACTGGCTCAACAGTACAAATTGTGTGCCACTGGCCTTTTTGGGCTTACCTTTCGATCTTTTATAATATTGGTCTGTACATAAATGTTTTATTTAAATTTTATTTTTTCAAGTGTTATAAATGAATATTTTGGTATATTTAATTAATTATATCATTTTAAGGGTAAAGGTGCAAACTTAGCAACAAAGTATTTATCTATGTGCACATATCATGATAATATTTTGTGAGGTGTAAAAGTAGACATAACCTTTTTAAAATGGTGCAAAAATAGTAAAGCGGAGTGCAATAAGAGAAGCAGTTTTATTAATACTTCCATTCCAGAGCTTTCAAGAAAGACTAATTAAGAGCCCTACTGATGTTTTGTACAATCTGTTGGCTTGAAAGAGAGCCTTTGTGCTTGTAAATCAAACCCAATTAAGTAATTTGCTTGCACAAAATTCCCATAAATCCCAACATCACTATTAGTATTTGCCATTGCAAAACAAAAAACCCCATCTTTTGGAGGGATAAATATATGTGTTGGGCTCAAAACTACATCTCCTCCTTCAAAATGTGCCGTCAATTTTGGCCCATTAAGGTTAGTTTTTGTTTTGTAACAAAGTTGATTCCCTAATTCAGGATCATCCTCAATAGGTTTCAATGAAACTACTTGCTTCTTGACTTCTAAAACCAATCTATCATAAAAATCTTGAGGTAATATAGTTGGAGGTGTCCCTGAATCAAGAAACATGTTACCTTTTGAGGCTGGAGAATTGTCACCATTAAAGGGAATGAATGTACCCTCCACACTAATCCCATTTAGTGTAACAAAGTAAGGTGTTTTGTCTTGTTTAGATACTAAAGGTGTTGAAACAACACCTTTTCCTGAAACTTGACTTCCATCACCAAAACTCATTTTGCTTGAAATTCTTGTGTCAGTGTGAAATGGAACCAAACACTGTGAGAACATCTTCTTGATTCCAAATGAAGAAGCCATTTGAGAAATAAGGGACAATGGTCCTCCACCTAGTCCTATAATACCCATCTCATGATCATTGAAATTTCCTGTATCATTATGTCCACAGCCAAATACAACGTTTCTTAAGGACACTTTATCTTTGCCTGTAATTGACTTCAAAGTGAGTGTTTCCTATCATCACACCGCAGGCAGAAAAGACAGAATATTGTTAATAGAGAAGAAATATTATATCCATCATCATGATAGTACAGAGGTTCAACACACCCATATGGATTTGTTTGGAGTAATAATGTCGGTAAAAATACTTTTTATTCCAACGGACTTTCACAAGCAGAAGTCGGGACAAAAATCAATTGGTATGATGTGATTTATGTTTAAATAATTTTTTTTTAAAAAAGTCACCAGCTTGAAAGAAACTTGTTTATTTATTTATTTTTATTAAAAAACAACTTTATTAAGTAAAACGATTATAAGTTAAAGCTCACTTATGCAGCAACTTAAGAGAGCCCAATATTAAAGTGTTACAGTAAAGAGCAGAACAGATTGAAACATAAGGAAAACAACTAAAAAGTAAAGAGACGTAATAATAAAATTGTGCTCAAAACAAATACTAGTGAGCAACACCCATAGGCCAAACGATCCTTTGAAATGCAAATTCCGCCCAATGGATAACTCTACCGTTCGATGGATTGGAGGAGGCCAAATCAGAGAAATAGGTCACGGTGTAGACAACTTGTTTGAATGATTTGACAAAAAGTCAGAAATAAGAAAAAGTTGCTTCAACTCAAACTGATTTTTAGGCAAAAAGTCAATTACTCCAAAACCATGCTAAAATTTTCCAACCAGCTATTTTATGTTTTTCCCTCTATTGACTTATGAGACATAGTCACATAGCTATCTAAGCCACAAATGAAAGAGATATTGGCATTTGTTTGCAATGAATAAAAGAAAAATAAACAAATCAGGCCGATAGCTATACACTCAAGAAAATGTCACGTTTTGATGTGATATTAAGCAGTAATGATGATTTAATTTGTGCAAATTAAATAATACCTGTGATAAAAAGCCATGAGTTTCTGATGAATCTGCATAAGCATAAGTGTAATTACAGATATTTTGATCACACCCACGAGAGACTGGATTAAGCATGAGACATTGAGACGATGAGCAAGGGACAGTTTTGTAAGTCGAAGAGGTTTTTGGATTAAACAAAGGATTGATTTGTTTATAACATCCATTGCAAGGAACACATTGAGTCCATATAAGGTCACTTCCTGTGTCTGCTATTCCAAATATGTCTTTTTGTGGTTTCCCCAATGATATCTTCATTAAATGTTGACCTAAATACCCACTTACAGGTGCTTGAGCCATTTTTGATGATAATGATGATGATGAAGAAGAAGATGACTTCATGGGACGATAATGACCTCGCCATGGAATTAGTTCAACGCTAAAGCCACCATTAATGGCTTCTACAAAAGATGAAGAAGAAGATGAGAAAAGTAGTAAGAGATGAAGAATGAGGATCTTCTTCATTAAGGGAATGCCCATTATAATAAAGAGATTGTATGAAGAGTTCGTTTTTTTTCCCCTCCTTTTGTTAGAGGCTTGAAGTTGTGTGGATTTTATAGAGGATGTGTTAGGGTTTTGTGTTCATTTGTGCACGACTTTGTAAAGGAAGACGACAATGGGGACCAAAGAAGGATGTTATTTAATTAGGTTTTGGATTGCTAGGATGAACTAATTTTGGAAATATATATTCTACATAAATACTAATCAATTTTTTGTACACATTTATGGTAAGAATCAATTTGGCACGTGTTTTGTTGGATATTTATGTATTGACATAAATTTTTTGATGGTGTAAGAGAATTTGACTCCTAATTTATCATTTTTGGGTTCTTACTTTTTAACTTATAAAATCATGTCAACTCATTCGTCATTTTGAAATTATTCGTGAGACCTTTCCGAATTTGATCACATTCAAATATTCAATAACTTCGTATGTGAACTTCATAAAAAGTTTTTTATTGATTATAATAAAGTATGAATTAATGTTTAATCCTGTGGAGGGTGATAGCCTGGTGGCGGAGATTAGAGCTTTAATCTTTGGGTTTAAGCTTGCAAGGGAAAAGGGTGAGCGACGAGTCGTATTTGAATCAAATGCTTTGGAATTTTGCAACTTCTAAATCAGGACGACATAAGTCATGGACTACCAGACCCTAGGAGATTGAGCTAGTTCATAACTTAATATTTCAAGAGCTGCAAATGCTGTTGCAGATTTCTTAGCTAAGCGAGCAATGGGAACAGTGTCGGGGTATCATCCCATTGTAAGTCCTCCAGATGATTTACTTGTTTTGCTTTTTATTGATTATAATAGGGCAACTGATATTAGCTAGTCAGCTGAGTAGCCATTTCTTTTTTTATCAAAAAAAAGGTATGAATTAATGTTGATTGATCTGGAAATTAAAATCCATATTATTGAAATGATTGATCTAATTACAAAAATTACAATAATTTGGTTTTAATTTGATATATATATATATTTACTATTTAAACCAATTAATTTCATCATTTTTAAATTTTAATTATTTAACTATACAATTTAAATAATTATTTGTTAAAAAAAGTAACCTTACTAATTTATGTTTTGAGTCCTTTTTTGACACAAGTTTACTTAAACATGTGAGTTTAACAATTTATCTTCTAGTTTTATATGTATAAGCACTAGTTATTGAAAGGTTTGTTTTTAATTTGTCTAAATAAGACTTTGACCCATTTTCTCGGACATATTCATTTTTTTTCCAAAAAAATCCGATTAATTACGCATAGTAAAGGAGATTTTTCTGGAAAAAATTATAGACAGGAGGCGTGGAAATTATTAATAATTTGATGGTGGCATTGAACAAAATATTCCCTTTTTACATTAATTATAAGACATACATCAATTTTTTTATTAAAAGTATTACACTTTTTTGTTTTTTCCCATGGAGGTTAAACATATGTAATTATCGCAAATTATTAGGATGTGTTGTTTTAAAAAATCAATACATTCTCTTTTGGGTGTGTTTAGATTGACTTAGAATGGGGAATTAAGTGCCTATTTTGTTAAAAAGCACTTAAAATAGGCTTTACATTGGTATGTGCTTGGTATAACTTATTTCTGATTGTGCTTATGGTTTATAAGTCACTAATATTTTTTATACATTTTTATAAGTCACTGATAAGCACAAGCAAATAAAAAAAAAAGCTTATGGCTTATGACTTATAACTTATGCTTTTTGGCTTTGAAGAAGATTGAAAAAATATTACATTTGGTCTTTAGTATAAGAACTAGTTGATTAATTTGTAGAGATTAAAAAATTAAATAAATTATTAATTATAGTATATATATGTTACATATCTCTTTAAAATAATCATGTTAGAAGAATCATTTTCTTGTATTGTATTAATATGATAAAGTAACTTATAAATAAGACCAGAAAAACATTTTGAATTTTTTAATAATAAAATATTTTTTCGATGATTTTAATTTTAATAATTTGCTTCAAATTGTTACAATATATATAAAAGCTACTTTCGCTAATCCAAACACGTTTTAATTTGTAAAAATTCAATTTGATTACTATCAATCCAAATATAAATCTTATTACATAATCTGACTTATATCTAATTTTACTTATGTATAAATTAGATTAAAAATAAGTTACTTTTCCAATCATTATTCTAAACACACCCTTTTCTACTAATAAAGCTCTAACATAGGTGAGATTTAAATTTATAACCTTATGTTTATGAACAAATTCTTTTGTCAGCTGGACCAAGATTTATTGGTTAAAAACACATTGTTTTATGAATAAATAATTTTACTAATTTTTAATATACAAAAATTAGTTATCTAATATTCTAAATCATATGTAGGATTAAAAGACTTAAAATTTCTTCTTTTTTTGATATATTTTCTCCTGCAGATTCTTACGCATTTTTTTTTTTTTGGATGGAGACTTTGCCTCTTATTAATGGATAAGATAGAAGGAAATGTCCATGTATAATAGAATCCACAACATATAAAATGTACATGAATGCCTTTTTTTGGGCTGGTGTACATGGATTTCATTCATGAGAAAGGGATGAGATTGATATCATGATATGTAAAAAAATTATAATCATATGATAATGAATCTTAAAAACGAACGGGTTGGAATTCATGATTGGTCAAACACAGAAAACTTCTAGTAAACGTCAGAAATTAAATGCTCTTTTTTTAACACGAATAATTGAAATTTGAAAAATAATAATTTAAAAATTGCCTAATATAATATACTTCTAATGTACATGGATTTAAAAATTTCTAGAGCCATGCAACGAGTAACTCCTCCGACTTCAGATCTCTTTGGCATGAGCACAATCCCTCATTACATGACAGAAGAGTTTCTGGTACATTAATGTATAAAAAAAAAAAAAAGAGTTTCTGGTACATTATGACAGCAATCGCATGAATCATTTGGGCCCATATTCTTTCTCCACATAGGCAAATTAGTAAGAATTTTGCCATGCATTAATCTCCACATAAATGTATTACACCTCTGGTATATCCTCAGCTTCATAATTTTGTCCAACTCGTGTTATCTTGAATCATATGCTACGACATTATACACCGTCATAAACTGAAAACTGACTTTATTCCAAAGGGCATCTTGCTTAGTGATAAGCCCCCACCCAACCTTCAACATGAAAGCCCTATTTTGCAAAGAATAGTGATGTAAGGCAAGCCCCCCTTTAGCCTTTGATGTATAGACCGTATCCCAAGCCACAACGTGATGCTTCCTCTTTTCTGGTGTAGAGACCCACAAAAAATTCCTAGCTGATTTGTCAATATCTTAACAGCAACTAGCAGGCAGCAACGATGTTTGCATCACATGGTTGGGAATAGTCATTGCTAAAGTGTTTATCCACCCCAAAGACAAAGAGTGGCATTTCCAATTAGATATTCTTTGACGCACTCTATCCACCACATATTGGTAAGTTGTTCATTTCACCCTTAGGCACCCCAAGATACTTGTCAAGGTCTGCAGCTAAAGAGAATCTCAACTAGCCACTCAATTGGGTTCTAACATTGTGGGAGAAGAAGACTCTATTTTTATCATTACTTACTTTCTGCACCAATGCTTCACAAAGCACCTTCAAACATTTCTTTACAATTTTCACTTGACGGTGATTAGCTTCAGCAAAAATAATTAAATCATTAGCAAAGAAACTATGAAAAATCGGTGGCCCATCCTTGTTCAAATGAATAGGCCTCCATTACCATGAGTTAATATGTTCTTGGATGCTAATTTCTCTATTCAAATAATGAAGAGATAAGGGGAAAGATGGTCCCCTTGTCTAATACCTTTAGACGGCTTGATAACTTCGGACTTACTTCCATTCCATAAATATGCATGGTCGGGGCGCTAATGCAACACTTAATAAGATCAATTAACCTTCATGGGAAATTTAGTTCCCAAGACAGTCCACAACAAATGACCATCTATCTGACCCTACCACAAGCTTTCTTAAGATCTATTTTGATCGCCATATACCCGTTCTTCTTTTTCATATTTCTCATGGAATGTATAACTTCTTGAGCTACAATAATATTATCTGAGCTAAATCGGCGTGCAATGAAACTACATTGATTTGGTGATATAACACCATCAAGAAACGGTTTAACCTGATTTGCAATAACTTTTGTAATCATCTTATAAATCACACTGCATAGACTTATTGGCTTGAATTCCTTTAAAAAGTTTGGATGTTCATTTTTTGGAATAAGAACAAAAAATGTCTGATTTAGTTCCTCAACAATCCAAGGATTATCAACCACCTTATTAATGAAACTTATAGCAAAATTTCTAACCTGGGGCCCTTAAGATTGAAAAAAAAGGATTGAGACCATTCGGACCTGGCTCTTTGCGTAACATCCAAAAATTTAAGTAAGGATCAATAATAATTTATGATTTTATTACGAGATTAATTAAGGAATTTGGAAAGCTTTATTCATAAATCTAGGGAATTTAAGTATTTTTGGGTATTTTAAAAAGCTTAGTTTCCCCTAATTTGAGAAAATTATAAGTAGAGAAATAATTTTAAAACTCAAAAGATCGATTATGGTGGGAGGAAATTTTTAACTTGATATTAAGAAAAAGTTTAGAAAGTATGGAGGAAAGGGGACATCCTTACCAGTGATGGCGACGGAGACGCTGGCTACCTATATATTTATCAAAGGTATATGATAATATAAATTGGGTTAGTTTGGTTTGGAATTGACCCTATATATGCATTATGCAATAGAAAAAGTTTGAATAAGCTAGGTTTTGAAAAGGATTTTCGAGATTTATGGTAATTTCTTAGGTTTTGATGGTTCCATTAGTGCTTATAAATGATTTTAAATGGCTTAGTTTGTGGAGATAGGAGTTGGATTTCATTTTGGTGTTATAAAGTGTTGATACTCCTAAGGCAACTTGGAGATTTCAAAATCTATGGTGGTTTACAATGATTTAATGGTTATGATGGTTTCATTGAGGTCAGAGAATGATTCCTAATGCGCTAGATTGATGGGAATTTGATTTGGTAGTTCAAAGTGTGGAGATTTCCTAGGGTATGCCAGGTAATTCGAAGTTGATGATTATTTTGGATGGTGTAGTGATTCTCTCAAGTTTATTGAGGTTATTAAACAATTTCTAATGGTTTAGATTGTTGAGAATTGGTTAGAATTGATAGTGAATCTTTATTTTGGCTTATGGGTGACTTTTGACTATGTGTGTGAATTGGTGAATTGATGGTGGTTTAAGGATTGTAATATGCATATATTGATTTAAGATTCATGATTTATTGCTTGAAATTCCTTCATGGGCTTGGATGTGAAGTTTGGCCAATTAGGTGATGTGGTCCATGTTGAAAGAAAAGAGAAATTTAGATAGAAGTTGTAACAACCTAAATTTTTAGGACTGAAAGTTATATTGTAATATATATATATATATATCCACAAAGAACACATATGGTTTATGAAAAATAAACAAATAAGAAATTAAATATTGTAGAAGAGAAATTGTCACAACCACATCAACGAAGAATAAATGATAGACTAACAAATATTAGAATGAAAAAAGAACAACTAAGTTATGTAGGTATTAATTATTAAACAATATTATAGTTATTAAATAATTCAAAAAGAAGAATAAAAGAAGTTTAAGACTAGTTTTTTTTTTTAAAAAAAATAACAGGTGTTACGGTTAATCAAATTTTAGTATATGACCGATTTTTCTTAAAGTCATTTTTACCAAAATTTAATAGAAAGGATATAAATCTAAAAAAAAAAAAAAAGCAGCCTAGTGGTAAAAGCCCAATGAAAACCCTAGGATCTCTCCCAGATATAAGTTTTCTTTTTCTCCTCACTCCCCTTATTAATCTCCAGCACAGTGCTGTATGTGCTAAAAAAAAAAAAGTACAGTAAGTATCTTTCCCATAATCCCATCTGCTTCAATTCTTTTTCTTGCCTTCACTCACTATCCTGGTTTCTATTGTTGATTATCTTATCATGATTGTTATATTTCTTCACTTTGTTATTTTTGTTACTGCTTGGCCTTGTCTCTTATCTAGTCCAACTATCTTTTCATTTTTGTTTTCCTATTCTCCACCTCAGGCTTACAAAGTTTACCTGTGCGTGTGTATTTTCAAACTCTGGATGCATGTCTTTATATCAACAAATATTATTTTATTCCTTTTTCTTAGTCTTTTCTCTTCTTTTTTTTTGCCAACTTTCTTAGTCTTTTCTCGGTGTGTGAGTGCCAGTGTACTTTTAAGTTGAGTAAAAATTATACACACACTAACAGTCTCGCAGTATATATATATGTGTGTGAATATATGTGTGAGTGCCAGTGTACTTTTAAGTTGAATAAAAATTATACACACACACTAACACTATCGCAATATGTTAATATATAAAAATAATTATATATATCAATGTTCAAAGACCCGGAACAACTATCGACTCGGTCGAGGTACTGAGTTAAGGGTTAGGGGTCCAACTGATGGTTGATTCGGGGTCGAACCGGTATCATTAAAATAATATAATTAAATAATTAATAACAAAACACACCAATAATAATCATCATTAATGTCAAAATATTTGGGAATACAGTCAAAATCTAACTATTTTAAAAGGAAAGTACATCAATAGTTGTAGATACGTCTGACTTCTAAATTAAAATCACATAAAAAAGGATTACCAATACACGCAAGCTATGCAACTCTCTGATTTTGAGATGAAAGAAGGACACTGTTCATGATAAGATGCGTGTGACTTTTGTGCTGAAGGGTAGTTGTCGGATTTAATATAACAGGTAAGGGGTTTTTTGTCTTTTTGGAAAAGGAAAGAAATGATATCGATATATCTTTAAAAGGTCTTGCTATTCACTGTTCATTGAGCCAGAAGCTGATTGGCTCCTCTCACATTGACACTCTTCATAAAGCCAATGAACAGTACCGGCTCATCATTGGGCTTTGTGCAATTTAGGCCAGGTTTTGTTTTGATTTCCCAATTTTTATTGTCCTTTGTTTTTTCTGCTAATACTTCGTTTTATTTTATTCCTTTCCCTTCTTTTTTCAATGCCGAGGCTCTTCTCTTTTCTTTCACTCACCACTGTTAAAATCCCTAATTTCCATCTCTCTTTCTCCCCCCCATTATCAATTTCCATTCTCATTTTTCCAATCTCCTCCTTATTTCGATCTATCCTATGAAGAAGATCCTTATTTTCACAAAATCATCTTCACCGAATCCAGTATAGCCCATGGATGTAGTATTATCAGTGTGTTTAGCTTCATCATCGTTGGGATAGGTAGAGAAGAAATGGAATAGAGAAGGATTTGTGAAAGTATTCACTTTGATTCGGGTTGTAATTTGGAGAAGAAGAGCCATGGCAGCCGATTGGGACTTCAAGTTAGGGTTTAGGAGAAGTTCAGTTAGAAATTCACAATATTTTGAAACAAGGATTCAGATTACTACCTACGAAAGCAAATCGCTTGAAATTGCTCATAGTGTTTGAACCTTATTTATTCTTTGCCCATAGTGTTGATTTCGCCTTCTGGTTTTCTAGCATAGGTTTCGTGTCCAATGAAGTTGTTGGAGCTGTGAGATTGACTTGCTGTGATCTTTCAGAGCTATCATAGCTTCCCAGTCGACAGGAGAAAGGGGCTTCAACTACGCTGGAGAAGGCTTCTCCGTCATTAATCATACTGGACGGAATCAGTCGATCGTCAAGAAAAACCATCAATGTATCCTCATTGCCATGCCTGCCGCTGATTTCACCAGAGCGTGTTGTGCCTTTGATTGTATGGTCGCTTTCCATATGTCCAGAAAATGTTCTATTTTCTTCATTAATAGATAGGTTTCCTTTTTTTGGTTTCTTATTTTGATTTATCAGTTTCTATTGAGAAGCTTGGGTATTATTAATGATTTATGGATCTGAATGTATTAGCATATTTTAACATTGTTTAGCATGTATTCATTTATCTCTGTTTTCATCTCCTTCGTCTTGCAAACAAACCCTAAGAAAATGGATTTCAAATTCACTTTTATCATCGCCGCAACAGAATCGAACAGAGCTTGTGGTGCCTTCTATTCTTTAGTTTGTTTGAATCTTTGCGGAAAAGGTGTGATCGATTTCAGTTTGTTGGTCTCTGATCTCCCTTCTTCAGTTTCTATTGAGATGCAATATTAATTTTAATATTTGATGGGTCTGAATTGTAAACTTAACAAAAAGTTTGTTTTATGAGTTTGCTGAAGGGAGTACCAATTACCGAATTCAAAGAGGTGCTCTCAGACATTTTATTGGGCATGGCTGCAGGGTAGAAGGGAGACCCAATGGTGATACTTCGTATGGATAGGGAAGATCTTGAGTTTGTTGGTGGACCAATTTATAAGCAAAAATGGCTTCTATATGCTCCCAGATTGAGTCTTCTGATGCTTTATTCCTTGAGCCTATGATTGGAGCTCTGGGAAAACTCACAGTTGAGCACGAAGTTCCTCCTACTTCAGATTCTTGGGTAATCACTCTATACAACTATGTCTAATGTTTATGAAGAATCTGTCACAATTACCAATGAACAATTTTTTACTGATAAAAGCATGAATAGATCCTTCTTTTTCCCTCCAAGAGTCTGATCTTCCATGTTAATGAAAGTGGTTCTCTAACTACTCTGATTTGCTTGGCCTCATGGGTTATTTTTTATTGTGCATGTTTTTAATAATTGTTAGATGAGTTAGAAATCTCTTGAGGAATATAATTGAAATTTTGTTGTGCTCTAAATTAAACCTAACCAATAAATGTCTTGCATGTCTTTTTGAAGGAAAGATCTTCCCCTCTTCAATTTGTGTTTAGTTGAGTTTTAAGTTTTGTTTAGCATCATTGAAATTATATGATTTAACTGTTGTTTTGTGCTTCATGTCTTCAATTGGATTATTGATTGATCCAATCTTAGTGGGCGTCAGATTTTATGAAAGAAAGAGCTTGCATATGTGTTAGTTTTAATGAAAACCTTAAAACTTACAATAGTAGGGGAATTAATGGCAAGAATGCCAACCTGCATATGTGTTAGTTTACTGTATTACCATTATTCATGTATTCTTCATAGTTCTTTGTGCCTGTCATATTTAGAACCTCAAGTGAGTCAATTTGAATGGGAAATTTCAGAGAAATGAGAGAACGATTTGAGATAATTTAATTATTATGTCTTGAGAGAAAGATTTGGGATAACTTAATCATTATGGTTTGCTTGAAGTTTCATGACCAAAGAGATCCTTATTTCTTCAATATCTAAATCAGATTAAGAATTTTTTAAATCACATTATTAGTTTATTTATTTGATCCTGGGAAAGAAACTTCAGCTTTTATTGAATTATGGTTTTGGGAAGTTTGGTATGATTTGGCACTATATCCCTCATTTCCTACATTTTGAACCTCTTAACTGCTGGTTTTAATAATTCAGGTTTATAAATTAGTCTTTCTCCACTACCTTTAAGCTTCTAATATATTACACATCTTCCATTCATTTATTTTTTTGGCTTTGGGTTTAACAATAGGGGTTACCATCTACTTTACAAAAAATTCTCATTTCCAAAGTATGTATATTGATAGTTACAGGGAAGGTAAAATGGTTGAAGCTTTTTGTTAGTCCTTATCACATTACGAACAATGAATGTTGCAGAGAGATTTTTCTCAATGGAATCCCTTATTTTTGAATCCCTTATTTTCAAGGAAAAGCTCTTTAGTTGTTGGTTTTTACAACTTCAGTAAGTGTTTAATCCAGCTTTTTGGTAAAAAATTTGGATATCTATTGATAGTACACAACTTTTGTAAGTATTTGGTTGACCGGTTCCCTAATTTATGGGATGTAACATGTTAGTTGATTTGGAAGAAGTTGGTTGCTCGAGGATGGTATGTGTATCTTATTAAGATTTGCTGTTGATGTTTTCGTGTAACCCATGGATATTGCTTTCTGGGTGTTCATTGCTTTTGGCCTTTTTAGAATGGTCCACATCATAAGATGTATAGGTGGTTGGCTGTTAGTTCAGCTATTGATATCTGTTCTCCATTCCCTATTTTTTAGGGATATCTCTTGATATCCATTTGCGCATCTTCAGCATAAGTGACGCACTGTATGATTTAGATGGTGAAAGTTGTGAAGGGGTCTTACTGTAGGGAAAGCTGTCATCATTGAGCTACCATGATTTCTGCCTTCTAGCTGCATCAAGTTTCATGGAAGATTTTATATCATATTCTAGACAGTAATGTTGTGACAGCCAACTGTTCAGTCATGTCAGAACAGAAGTAGTGGCCATGCCATCTGCTCTAGGAAGACCTATGTAGGTTGTGGCGTAGCCCAGGTAATATGGTTCTGATGTTTGTTGATTTTTTTACAATAGTTATTATTCATACACTGAGATCAAAGACATTGACTGTTGGTCTCATCTATTGTTTTAAGTGTTTGTAGTCTTAGCTAATATGAAAAATCCTGCTTTTTAAGATTATGGCTGAACAGATTGGCAAGATGGTATAGGGCACAGTGAGACAGGGGTAGCACCTATTGCCAAGTCAGGGAACCACTGCAACATTCATTGGCTTTTTTTTTAATATGGGCTTTCTCTTTGATAGACTTGTATGTGTAAAATGGGTCATTGGTTTATAATAATGAGAACAAATTACAGCACATAAGTGAGTTAATTAGCATTTAATGCATATTGTTTTGATGGTTTAATAGTTTTGTCCACATTTGTAATGCAAAATGATGATGCCCCACGCGCGTGGAGTAAATGCTCCAACACAAGTTATTGAAGACATGGTGATGGATGATTTCATGCGTTTACTTTGTAGTGTGTACGATGTGAAATTGTACTAATTTGAGAGGAAGTGTTTGTATAATACTCCACATATTGTAAAGAAGAAATATTTCCCTACATTTTTTGTGATGAAAGGAGTATTAAATTTGGAAGTTCATAATTGGAGAAGTAATAAAGCCTATTAATGTAGTTGAGAAAGGGTTTATGAAATTGAAGTAAATAATTGAAAGGCAGTGCTCCCGCGCATCGTGCGGGGAGTTAATGCTCGTTATAATGAATAGAATAGATGATTGATCTTCAGTGCACCAAAAAAACAAGAATAGATGGATCTAGAATTTGGGATGTCCATCTTCTCTCTTTCTCGCTCTCAGTCTCTCTTCTCTCCGTAGTCCATAGCTTCTTCGTCTTGTTTTTCTTTGTTCTTCATCAACAGATTCTTGTGTTTTTCGTTCACCTTCTCTGTGATTCTTCTTCTTCTATTCTCTTCTATCATGCACCCTTCTTGATCTGCGATGAATAAGGGGCAGCTGTCGCCCTTCTCACCTTCGTATAAGAACAATCAGAACCTTTGGGAAGAAGTGGAAGGATCTCGATTCTGCTTGTCCCAAAATGTGAGTCAGTGGAATTTTTTTTTATTTCTGCGCCGTGTTGGGATCATTGGGCAACATTTTGTAAACCCGGTTAACCCAGGTTGGCCGGGTTTTGCAAAACCCGGGGTAATCAACCCGGATATTCCTGGGTTGATTCCTCCCCCGGGTGATGGGTGAATCAGCCTGCTCTCTTCCCCGTGTTGGCGGGTTTCCGGTTCAACCAGCCGAACCGATCCGAGATTTCGAACCATGATATATATACACTAACACCTTTATATATTAGGGTTAAATGTCATATTTGCCCATGAATTGTGCAAGGTGTATTATATCTACCGTTGAAATATTTTTGGGTCCAAATGTACCTTCAAAGTATGAAAATGGATCAATTTCGTCATTTAATCATTAAAATATTAACGGTCAATGTCCATTATTTAACACTCAACGTGAGTTTTTAAACGGTAAAGGGCGAAATTGATCCATTTTCATACTTCGATGGCACATTTGGACCCAAAAATACTTCAGGGGCAGATATGATACCCTTGCATACTTTAGGGAAAAATATGACCTTTAACCCTACATATTATGTGTAAGAGAGCCGTTGAAATCATAGGTGCCTCTGATTTGAGGTGTACCTTCAATGTTTTTTTCATATAACAAATAATCCATTGTTACCAACAAAAAATACTCAGATGTGTATGTACTTGCACTTTTAGTTGCAACTCTTTACCAAAAAAATGATATTTTTCATTTAACTAATATATAAAAATCATTTTTCAATGTTAGTTAATAGATTTTAGAGTATGTTTAGGGTAAGCTAAAAGAAAATATTAGGTTTGAATTTTGAGTCATATATTAATAATTATTTATGTGTATGGTCCTTGTAGAATTTTAATGAGCTTTGGAGTAACTTTATGATAACTATCTTAAGCTAAGGAGTAACAAGTACCTCTAAAAGATTCTTTTGTATGTTTGTAAATTGTGTATGACTATAATTTCTATGATTATCACTTTATTTTAAATATGTAAATTTAGATTTAATTTATAAGATATATTTATATTTTAATTCTTAATTAAGTCAATTTTTATATGATTTGAGTAGTAGTTCAACATTTTCAAGCTTGCTTATTACATTAATATGGGCTGCATAACTTGTTGATTAGTTTGTCCCTTTCAAACATGTTTGTTGCTGTATATTCTCTTACGTGATCTTTGAACCGATAAATGGTTTGTTTCTTTTTAAGCATGCTTGCTTCTATAATGATATATTGTTTCGGAATGTTAATTTGAATCAGGATGATATTTTAACTGCTCGTGATTGCATGTATAAGGGAGGTTGCATTATTGCATTTATTCATGAGCAAAGAATCTATTAAATCAAAAGAAATGTTTTTGTATGTTGAATTAAGAATATAATAAATATGTATGTGAAAAACCATGAGTTGTTTTGTGTATAGATATACAAATATATAAAGCAGAGTTTGTACAAAATTGTACATGATTTGCTGGTGTATGTTAGATGCTTTCAGTAGTTAATAAGATGTTGATCTTATTAACATTTTTCAGGAAAGTGATCAAGTTGGATACAAGGGAAGATACCAACGAGCAAGCTTTAAAGGCTCTATTGTGCTTATTGAGCATACTTGTGCTACTTCATATTAAATTGTTATGACACTAGGATTATTTTTAAATGATGAAATCTTTCAGTTAGTAAGTGATTTAATAAACTATTGTGATTGTTTTCTATTGATCAGGGTAGATGCTTTTTAATTATGTTTGTCTTTTTCTACCCTGGTTAGCTTTTTAAAGTGTCTTTTGGATTTATTTTACCATGGTAGATCATTTTCTACCATGATAATGTATTAAAAGTTTTGAAGAATATAGCTATTTTCTAAATAACCATGGTAGACCTTTCACATATAGTTTTATTCTTTCCTACCATGGTTAGCTCTTGAGAATTTAAGTTTAATTCTTTTCTAACATGGTAGTTTTTTTTAACCGGTTCCATTCTTTTTCTACCATGGTAAAGTACATTTATTTGATCAATCACTCTAATTGGCTTTTAAACGTTTTACCAGGGTGAATTTTATTATTTGGTTGTTAACTTGTTCATTACCATGGTAAAGTATACAATAATGTTAAGGTGGTTTTTGTAAGGTTTTACTGAAGTTGGTTATAGAGGTTGATTGAGGGTTTTGGGTTGTACTGTGGGTTAATTATCTAAAATGAAATTTTATTTTTGTGTTGAATTTCTTAAAGAGCCCAAGTGAGACTTTTGAGGGGATTTAATCCCTAGATGTGATTTAATCATTTGATTAGGAGAATGATTATGTATATATGTTATTGCTTGTATAGATTAGTGTTGGTCGTTGAGTTGAATCAGAGTAGCTAATTGTGATAATTTTCTTTGGAGATCAAGAGGTAACCACCTTCCCCTTGTCTTATGTGTGCATTTGTGTTGATAAGAAGTTTGTAAAATCTTACAAGCTTTGTAATTATTGATTGTGAATAACTTTGTTTGACATGTTATTTTTGTATAACTAGTCTTCTGGGATTTTATGATCAAAATTAAGTTAATGTGATTGAGCATATTTGAAAAAGATATATATTATTTTGAAAACGCAGCATACCATAGTTAATTGAACTATATGATGGATTTAAGCCATTTAATAGAAATTATGATTATCATATGAACTGTTGTGGTGATTGTATTGTTGAGTTGTTTGTACACTGGTGGATTGTGTCGTTACCATCACATGATGAGGTCCCCGATGGCCCTCGGGTGACTTAGTATGTTCGTCCCTCTGAGATAGGCCAGTAAGTGAGGTGTATTCCGGTGATTTATGCTTGTATTTTGTATATTTCCAACTTAGGGAATTCTTAGGTTCCACATGTTTTGAATGAATTTGATATTTAGATAATTTTATGAGACTAGTCACTCTTCCAGCATTTGAATAGTCGTTATAATTGCATGTAATGGTCTGGCCTTTCGTTTGATACAATGCTTTTGAGTCTTGTTATTCCCTGCAATGGCTTGAGACCAGTGTTGTAAGAACCGGACCGGGCGGTCCGACCGTCGATCGCTCCACAGGTTGGTTCGGATTTTATGGTCTGACCGTTTATTGTGTTAAGCCGGATCGGGCCTTTTCCAGCCGGACATTGGACCGTGAACCGGAGTTAAACCGGGAACCGGAGCGGTTTTATAAAAACCGGGAGGTCCAATCTGAAACAAGAAAAAAAGATGAAAAAAATAAAATCAAGCCCAAAAAAAACCCAAGTTCTTAAAAAAGAAACCCAAATTCATTAGCTTCATATCTTTCTCCCAAATTAAAAACCCCAACAACCATTTGAAAATCTTAGGGCTGTGAAATTTGATCTCCAAAACTCCAACCAATTGGTGAACATCTCTCTCTCATCACCATTCCTCTATTGTTGATGTTTAACGTCTCTTCCAAGCTTTTATTCTATATTTAGCACTTGTTGTCTTTCTATATTTTACATTTCTTTTGAAATTTTTATCAGTTGCATATTCTATCTCTTACCTTTTGCATAACAGAAATTGCTTGTGTTCTTAACTTCCTAGTTCTTCTATCTCGACAAAAATTTCTGCAACTGTGATCCTCAAATGGTCCTATATGCCTTCTTTGTTTTGCTTACCTAAAGACAAGAATGATTGTTTTCTAAGTCTCTAATGGCTATTTATTTCTTGGTCAATGGTCTTTCATTAAAAATTAAGAGGTGAATGGACCATAATTTGTTTATATTTAATTTACATTTAAAAATCATATATTTTTCCTTAATTATTACGTCATCGGTCTGACCTTCGGTCCGACCGATCCGACCCTGCGAATCGCGACCCGATGCCCTCTCCGGCTCACCTTCCGGTCCGGTTTTTACAACATTGCTTGAGACTCTGTTGTGATATATTGATGCTTGAGAAATGCGATCCCGATGGGAGGCTCTCTTAGCATGTTGTATTTGCCTCAAAGCTTGGATGTGTTGTTGTGCAAAGGTTTTCTAAAAATTTGATTCATGTGGTATTATTGGGAAGTTATACGGTGAATGGATGTGATATTGTGTTAGGAAATTGTAGAGAGCTTATTTGATTAATTGTGGATTTGTGCAAGTTTTCTAAATGAAGGGATATGTTGTTAAGAAAGATTCTTTTCTAGTTATGTTAGAGTTCCTTTTCTAATATAGTAAGGCTAAATTACTTTTCTTAAGGGGACTTTTAACAATCATGTTAGCATTGTTCTTTTTTCTAACTTGGTCAACCCTTCAAGTGTTATCAAGGAATTTTAATATCCATGATAGGTTGATTCGATGTGTTTTAGAAAATTCCTTTTCTATCTTAGATTATCTATTTGAAATGAATGAAAACCTTTTCTAACTATGATATGCCTTTAATCACTTAGTAAATGCTTTTCCTATAATAGCCAGCGTTATGATTTCCAATTGTATGAAGGTGCTTTAAGTATTTAAGTATGATTAGAGTAAATAATTAATGGGTATTAATAGAGCTAGTAATATGGGCTGGGCTCGAAATGCCCGTAAAAAACAAACTGGGCCCAAAAAAGCCCGTTATGAATATGGACTTGATTTTTCAGCCTGAACCATATTGTTCGGGTTTCGGGTCAACCCATATTAAGCCCCTTTTTTTTTAAAAAAAAATTACCCTTTTCCAAATGAATTCTTTAAAATATAATATAATAAAAAATATACAACACAATATTATAAATTCAAGTTCAAAAGTTCAACACATTACAAATAATAAAAATGATAGTAAAACATAGAATACACTGTTCAACTTCAAATATTTCAAAATAAAACAAATCTCTGAACTAAATCTAAAATTCAAAAGACCAAGATTCCAAATTTTCATCCGCAAATACAAAATCAATCGTATCATTATCATTTTCCTACTCCTAAACAAAATTACTATTAGTAAATAAAGAAGCAGAATGTCAGCCATCGCATAAAGTAACTAGATCAGGATAACAAGCAACTGCAATCAACTAAAACAATATGAAGAAGCAAAATGCCATCGCATTCAAAGAAGTTAATTAAAATACATTGTATGAAACTAGTGGATCAAAAGCAATATGTTAAGCAACTGCAGTCAACTGAATATACTGGTGAACAAAACTCCAACAGAACCAGCAAAGATGTACATATTTCAAGCAGATATGTTTTACATATTCCCCAGAACCCATCAATTCAAATCAAAACTGAGGATTTCAGGAGGGTAGAGGTGAGCAGGGTCCACAACAAGTAGCAAGTGAAGAGACGCTTGAATTCTTCCTCAGAAGCACACCCTGCAACTCGAGCTCGCACCCTTAGAACTGTCTTCGGCCTTCGGCGACCGATGACTTGATGATGAACATGGCAAAGGCTTTTGGCTTTTTTTGTGTTCAGTCTTCAATTCGATCGGTGATGGCCAGGAGACCTGAGAGTTGAGATGCAGAAGGAGCGGCTGACAGAAGGCGACAGGCTTGGATAGTGAGAGATCTGAATATGTGTGTGAGTGAGTGTGTGTGACTATGTTAGTGCCTTAGCGGCATTGAAGAGAAAAGGATGTGTTGATGATGAGTGAGAGGAAGGAAATGGGTTTATTTTTGTTTTAAAAAAAGAAAGGAAAATGGAAAAATGGGTTCTTGTTGGCCTACGTGTTTGACGGGCCAGCTCGTCACGAGCTCGGCCCCCAAAAAACCCATTTTAATATGGGCTCTATTTTTTCAAGTACATAACCATATTTTTTATGGGTTTCGGGTTACCCCACAGGCTGTAGCCAGTATTACAGGCTCTAGGTATTAGCAACAAATCATACACTTTGCGAGACCACATACTGTAATCGCTTCCTCAATCTCAGCAACTGTGAAATTCCTACTAAGACCTTACAAAACCTAACTGACAAAGGAGGATAAGCTAGAATCATTTTAAATTCCATTAGGCATGAACACTCTTCTGCAAACAACCCTGTGAAAAAATATGCTACCTCCTATTTAATAACCTCGACATCATAAATCCATTACCCCCTTGAATCCTTAATAACTTCAATACTATTAATCTTTTTCCTTCCATTAGCTTGAATATGGAAATATTTGGTATTTTCGTCTCCCAACTTAAACCAATCACATCTAGCTTTTTGTGCCCACCTAATATCTTCATGTAAGAAGATTTCCTCAAGTTCACACCAAAGATCACACTACAATTTCCATCAGTTCCCTCTAATCGGCTCAAGATACATCTTTCCTGTGCTCCCAAATGAATACCTGCACATTCTAAGCTCTTCATGAGAAAACCACAATGCTTTTAAATGGTGGAGTTGTAATTTACAAAAGTAAAGGCTGATAGTTCGATTAAATTGAAACAAAGTCTTTGAAATTGCATCAGGGAAGAAACTTGAGAACTCCTCATTCACCAAAATTCTACCCAGATGGCTTTCACACCCTTCCCTACTCCAATTGATAAAAGGCCCCATAATATGGATATGAGAAAGATTAGAACCAGCTGTAAACACATCTTCTCCCTAGCCTACTACGTTTTTTGACTCTATGTCCATATTGGGTACATTACAGTTTGAGTCCATGTTCTCCTCCAACTACCCAAGGGGCCTAAAAGGATTATGTGCTACCATAAAGGATTGGTTCTATGAATTTCCTTGGGACATATTTCGATTAACTACCTGGTTATAGCCCCGTACTTCATTCTCTTTCCCACGAGCTAAGATAACACGTGTTTTCCTCTTCTCTTGACTCATGGGCATCCATTTTGTTCTATTTGAAATTTCTTCCCAAAAATGACGAATTTCAGATGATATAAATATTGCTTTCTTTTTATCACCATTCAATGTCACATTAATCACATGCCGCAATTATCGTTTATTATTTCCTCTCAAATCCAATTTCAGATTCCTTGCTGCAGGATCCTCCCTCACTCTTGAAACCTCAGATTTCTTGATTACTTTCTCTTCGGTCGCCTGACCAAATTCCACACCCTATAACCTCATTTAATGGCCGTACATCACCGAAAAACTCCCTATCTACTCCTTCCCCGACTCCATTTGGTGATCAGCTACCCTCAGCTTATACCTTGTAATCCTCCACCACTTTTAAATCTACCTGTCGCACCTCCTTCTAGATCTTAGATAGAGAAGAAATCTTTCCCTTACTCTCAGATGAATCTTGCTCCCTCCTTATACTCTCAGGACAATGATCCCATATTTCCTTGTGATTACTTATTAGATGTAGGCGAAGTATTCAACTTTTCTTTTCCTTTCGAATATTCTGATCTCACACCAACTTCTGCTGCAAATCCTGTTCAACACAAATCTTTGCAAACCTCCCTTGTTCTATCAAATAAGTGATCGAGTCAACTTTCAGAGTCTTCCTTACTAGACCACCAATCATATTCAAACTTTCGGCATGAAAATCCTTACCCGGGCCACTATTTTCTGCTGATTCGTAGCATTCCATGGAACAAAGTTTGGCCTCGAATGTTGAAGTATCAAATAATAATTGGCAACCATCCACGGCCCCTCTAAATACACATACACTCTGTTCCTTATTATAAGTACACCCTAACTACTTCTCACAGACCAAGGAGCGGAGGTTATAGCATTAAATATGACATATTTTTAAAAAATTTCTAACTTTACCCTTATTTAAGAATGTGTTAAAATAATATTTTGTTGATTATAAATCTTCTCTCTCATCTTCCCTATTTCAAGGTAAAATAGTCATAGTAGCATTAATTGATTCCAAACTGAACTTATATTTAGGAAAAAAATTGTGATAGTTGTACTTATAATAATGAACAAAGTGGTAGTTTAAGTCCTTATCATTCTCAAAGGAGATAACAAAATAGTCATTATCAATATCCCTGATCTTATCCTTAGTTTTTCATAACCTGTTCAACCTTGATTGTTGCGTCCACAACGACACATTCTTGCCCAACACTCTGACAATCAGAGATTTCCTCCAAGGTGTGCACCATCCTTCATATTGTTCCTTCGACACTACAAGAGTAGGAATATCCTCCTCATTTTCCTTATTCTCCTAGTCGGCCCCAACAACTTGCTCACCTTTCGCCTTCTCATCTCCAAAAAAAAAAATCCTTTAGACCTTTGATATATCCTTGACGCACCTCATTAAACACATTGCTACCCCTCGCATCAAAAGAACCATGCTTAAGCTGTGCATCTATCCTTATATGAGACTACTTTCTTCTTCATCCCCTCCACGTTCAAATTTACCCTTTCTGTGCCTTCAGCACCCATCTTCATTTCAACTTCTTCGACCCTCTCTCTGACACCCCATCCTCCTCCTCCGACCCATCACTTGAGAGATTCATTGAATTATTGTGTCTATCTTTCTAGAAACCTATACTAAGTTGACGGTGCACATAGCTTTTAACTTCGTTAAAAAGAAAAAATGTGTACAATAAAAGGTCTATATCTCTCTCTTTTAATATATCAAGTGGAAATCAACAAACTAGCTATGAGCAACTGACTACTCAAATTTCAGGGTTTATGGCTTCCCTTCCCAATGCAAGTGTCTCCTCTAGGACAATGAAATGTCTCTCTAAAATTGTTGGCTTGAGGAAACAAACCCTAGAGAGCAAATCAAGATAATGAGAGCAACACTAGATTGATTTTCACATATTAGAGAAGTTGGAAAGTTTAGGAAGGATATTTGTAATAAAGTGTAATGGTTTTTTTTTAATATCATTTCTAATGTGTAATATAATTGCCTATTAATAGAAACATGTGGTATCAATAAAGATATTTTCAAAAAGAAAATCTTATTTATGAGAAATAAAAAAATTGAGATTTTATATTTAGAATGAAAATCAATTCCTTATCTAACTCGTACATTAGGCACATACAATAGTACTCCCTCCGACCCTATATATAAGAGCTCAACAAGCGAAATCACACAAATTAAAAAAGTGGTTGAAAATGATAAATATGTCTGAAATAATTTTGTTTTTTAAAGTTTGTCCTTATTTATGATGGAGTATATAAGAGACAAAAATGTGATAATAATGATAGAAATGAGTATGAAAGAGAATGTGAATAGAGAAACTAATTATTGGTAAAATAGGAAAAAACTTATTAAATGCTTTGATAAATCTAATCAATGAGTATGAACGAGAATGTGAATAGAGAAACTAATTATTGGTAAAATGGGAAAAAACTTATTAAATGCTTTGATAAATCTAATCAATCTCTTATAAGAAGGGATAAACCCATTGAAATTATGAGCTCTTATATATAAGAACGGATGGAGGGAGTAGTACAATTGCACCAATATGATGATTCAATGGGATACAAGCGTTGATGTCCATGAGCTCTTCTGTCTATATGTCTCCTTACCCGATTGGGCCATTTGTGTCAGCCAATCATGTTCAACCTATTGATCCCTTCTTTGCAATACAAAGCTTGTAGGATAACCATAAGTGAATTTATACGATAATTTGAACAAATATGACGTCATCTCGTCAAAAGGTGAGGGCTTCTCCACTACATAACATCCCCGCTTCCTCTTTATTTAGTATCTCTATCATTTGATTTGTTTATAGTGGACGAGATCTAATCCAATGTTAAAATATTATTTTATATTTATTGTTTATTGTATAATATTTTTACATTTGTAATATGTCACCACCATTGAAAGCAAATTCAATGGTAGAGATACTAAATGGAGAAGTTATATGGTGAAGAGGCTCCTAACCGCTAAAATAACCATACATAATATTAGATTATTTATAAGTTCATAAGTTATATAAATTAGTTTGAGGAAAATGATAAATATAAGATACAAAATTGATTGATAATTCGAAATCATATATTTAAAATCAAATTCAACCCTTCAACTAACTATTTTATCATAGATAAGATAATATATGAACTATTTAGACACACTATTTATGAACTATGAACAACATGGTGTATGATACCTAGCAAGGGTCACAAGGATAATTTTAAGAAATCATATATAATCATTATATTTTAATTTGTCTAATTTAAATATTTTTCATATTTAAAATATGGTCAAATGTGTAGGTTAATTTCTTTTATATTTTAATACTTAGATAGTTTGATCCAATTTTTTCAAAGAGTAAGAAAAATACGCGTAAGGTCTTTCTCCATTGGTCACCCTCTTTCCTCCTTGTCTCATGATCTCGTTAACATCTTGATTAACAAAACACAAATAACAAAAGGAATATAAATGAAATATTCCTTTCGGACTATTTTCCAAATGCCTTTCACAAAAGTGTTCGTACGGATTAATTATTCTTTGTCTGTTCTATTCTCTCCCAAAGTATAGACTTCACACAAAATTTAATTTTATTCCCTTCATTTTATAATGACTAAAATACTAAAACTTTTTCGGCCAAAAAAAAAAAAAGAAACTAAAACTTTATTAATTAACTTTGTTAAAAACATTCTAAAAAATATTTTTAAAATTAAAATTTATTATGGATAAAGTCTATTTAACAATCCGCTATTCATTTTCCTAAATCCCTCACTTTGGCCTTTTTAAAAAAATTAAAGATTTTTTCTTTATTTTAGTTTTTCTCCTGCAAATAATTATTTGTTTATGGTTTTTATCATATTGGGATAGGATTGTTCACGTAAGTTAGTTAAGGCAGATATAAAAAGCTTGGTTAAAAACATGATTAATTCAATTAATAAATATAAATTTCATTATAAAATTTTTAGCAAAAAAAATATACTTAAGAGTTTCAAATTATAAATTTAAATTTTTTTATATAATATCTCAAATATATATAATTTATACTATATTTTGAATAAAAATGATTTAAAAATATATTTTCATCCATGTCAAAGGTCTAAATAAATAAGTTTCAATATAAATGTGAAGATAATTAGCATCGTAAATTTAATGATTTAGTCAAAATTAATAAACTCCATAACAAATTATAGAGTGTAAAAGTTTGTGTATTAGAATTATTTTTTTGGTTTTATAAAAATTAATTTTTGACCAAATGTAAAGGATCAAGGTGCAATTTTCTCTTGAAAGTAACTATATATAAAAGCACCATGTAAGTGAGTTTTTCGAAGAACAATTTTGTTTTTGAAGTAATCAAAATGTAGCAATTTTTCTCCATATGTTATAACTATAAGAGGTTAATTTTTCAATGACCAACATTAATTTTGTAATTATTAGAGTGAATTTGACTCCTTTTTAATATTTTTTGGGACAAAATTGTCCCTCAAAAACCTTTGTGGTTTCCAATACTTTTGAGTGGTTACTTGCAGAACAAAATTGCATCTTAACCTAAATATAAATGATGAATATAAAGAAGGTTTGTGTAACATACATTTTAATTTAATTGAAAGAGAAGTTTATATTTGTTTTCAAAATATATGATATCATGCTTATGTTATTTAATTAAAACAAATGAGAGTATAACCATGCAAGTGTGGCTTAGTGGTTCATCACTTGGTCTCTTAATCAAGGGCATTTTGTAGCCAGCCACTTGCCCATAAGTGAAGGACTGTGGCGAGGGATTAGTTACTACTAGCGGCGGTGGATACCCCTGGATTTAATAAAAAAAAGTGAGAGTGTAATTAACTCTTTTAAATATTGATTAAATAATCTTGAATTGCTTATATATGAAGTTTAATTTTTTTTAAAAAAATAGCAATACAATAACAAAGCCTGCACTAGAGCTAGTAATTTGAGGCCGGCCCTTTTAGGCCATGACCCTTAGAGGGTCAGGCTTTGATTTTGGAGGCTTTAGAAGGGAATTAGACTTAACGGGCCATCCTTATAGGTCAAAGGGCTTTAAAGGGCCGGCCCTTTAAGTCAGTTACAAATATTTTTTCTTAAAAAAATTACAATTACAAAATAAAACAATTAATTAAAGGTAAAATAAATAATACCTAATTCTCAATATTCATCATTCCTTGATAATTTCTTAGTGAGTGATTTATTTAAAAATATGGATAATATTTATTTAGGCAATTGGCAAACATATATTTTGTGTGACTTATTTAAAAATATGGATAATATTTATTATTGCTTGATAATTTCTTAGTATTTGTTGCTTCTTGATGTTTTGTATTGTAGCTTAAAATTGATATATGTGTTGATGATAATGATTTTATTGCTTTAATTCTTTTCTAGAGAAAAAAAATTTAAAAATAGTGTATAAAAGCCAATCGAGTTGGGCCGACCCTGAGCCCGATTATTCGAGGGCCAGGCTTTGAAAACATGGATATTTGCATTACCTGGACTTTTCAGGCTGACCTTTTAAGGCCTTGGCCCTTGAAGGGCTTGCTCTGATTCCCAGCTCGAGCTTGCACTATGTGTAGTTGACTAATTGGTCTAATAGTGGATTATTTAGACTAAAAAGTGGGCAACCTATGCTTCTTTAAAAACACTCTTGAGAAGAGGCATTTCTCTCTATCCGAACAATCAATTGTTGGGATACTAATTACTAAGTAATATTCTGTGTAGTTTTAAATATAATATCAAGTTGATTTTTTTTTTGCAAAGGAAATCATTTTAAAACTTTTGTATTTATCGTTTTTTTCTCAAAATTAATTTACCTTACCAATAAACTTATGAATAATCTAATTACATGTAACATATGTTAAAACTAAGCAGTCTATTTGGCTTTTTAGTACTCATAAAAAATAAACATAATTTTATATTAACGATGAAGGAAGTAGTATATTTTATAATTGCGTTCGAATATGCCAAATGGCCAAAAGGTTATAAAATAAATAACAAGAGACAAGAAAAATCCCACTATTTATTTGGAAATGTATCTTTTCAAAAACTTCGATTATTCTTTGTCAATAAACTAGCCAGGGAAAATGCAATATTATTTTTTAATCTTCATGTAGAACTGTTGATCTATTTAATTATCATTTGCGTGAAGGGCATGACAAGCAAGAAAAGCAAGCACTACATCGGTGTAAATAAATTCTTTAGCAAACAATTGTAAAATAGTTGTAATTTATATGTTCCGGCGAATTCTATATTGAATGAATTTTCAATTTATTTTTTTTCTATAGTATTATTATTTTCTAAATTATATTTCACATATATTTTTTTATAAAATTATTACTCATCAATAGTGATTTAAAAATCAGAATAGTAATAATAAGTGATAGAATAAAAATATTACAGTGAAAACCATTCATTTTTAGAAAATTTAGTAAAAATCATGTTTGAAAGTTTTATTGGATAAATTTATATGAATTTAAAGTACTAGTGCTTTCTGTGAAGAAAAAATTATATCATATTCGTCTACTAAATTTTTTTTTTTCTAAATACACACTTTTCACTTCTTCTTCTTCTTCTTCTTCTTTCTTCTTCTTCTTTTATGTCATTTGACCTATTGAAAAACATTCTTGATATAACAAGGATAAACAAATGGCGCAAAAAAATAGATTAAAAACGATAATGCCCAGTTAATCAGGGGAAAACAACAAAGCCCAAAACATTTTGTTTTCAAGTCATATCACATAATTTATCCTTTTTAGCATCTTTTATTCATTAAATACAATTATTAATATAGAGCAGATACTAATGTTCATACATATATATACACACATACACACACTACAAATGTGTTTGAACCTTATCAAGATGATTTTAGATTAAATATATAAGTCACCTAGCTGGGGAAAAAATTAATGAGAAAGTATCCAAATACTAAAATTGTAATAAAACTAAAATCATTAAGTTTGGGACATATAATTCTTATTTTTTTTATAAAAGACATAATGATATATTAAAAAGATAGTACTGTTACAAATATATATAGGAGCAAATGTTAAAGGACAAATACACAAATTAAAAGGCAAGAAAAAAAAAAAGATTACGCACATATAATTTGATTTGATCATATTCTTAGGATGTTTGCTTGATATCCATATCATATCAAATTTCAACAAAACCAACCAGTATTATTTTTTAATTTGATGGCAGTCAAGAAACCATTTGGAAAGATCATATTCTTGGGATATTGCTTTGTTCATTCGCTAAAGCAATCGTGGAGAAGGAAATGAAGATGTGAATTTCTTTGATTACGTACAGATGAACATGAAGGATGACAGATTTTAATTTTCCTTCTTGTAACGCTACATTTCGCTTTTTCCAAATTGTATTGAGAATAATAATAATGATGATGATGCTAAATCATGATTTATAAGATATACATGCCATTTGTATCCCTAAATTATAATCCACGTGATTTGCATGGCAAAACATTTGGACCTCACGGGGGACATAGGAGAATAAATGCAATCAATACTTTTATAAAATATACACACATTTTTTAACACAAAAAAATATCTACGCCCTTTATCTAACATTTCTAAATGTACAAATATTATGTAAGATGTAATGGTGATGAATGCTTTAATAATTGATGGAATATATATATGTGTGTGTGTGTATATAACATGTGGGGGAGTTAGAGTTGGGCTAAAAATTTTAATGATAGGCAATTGAGATTTGAATGGCAATTTGGACAAATTGTGTTTTTGTCTCTATTACAGCATCACCATTCATCAAAATTTAGGATGAAGACACATATTTTTAGTAACTACTCCGACCCTCTTGTCCATTTGTTAGTCACTCAATGTGATGAGAGCTGTAAGAGTTAGTACATCTGTTTGTTTTGACTGGCAAACTTCAATTAACTAATTTTATTAATCTGTACAGATTATTTATTTAGCTTCTACATTTAATATATAAGAGGTGAATTAACTAATTTATGTAACAAAGTTTGTTAACATTAGTTTTTCTTACGAAAAATCCTCCGAATCCAATATAAAAGAAATTGTTCAATTAAGAGATTGATTCTGGTCATAATTAATACAAGACCTTAATCCACATTATATCTAATAATTATCATTTTTCCTGGCCAAAATTAGTTTGTGACCTATAAAATTATATTATACCCTGTTATACATACATGTATATATTATAATTAAGTAATTTATCTTGTTTCCCTTGTCATTCCAAATATGTTAAGTTGTTAATATATTGAGGACAATATGACTATCAAAATTATCCTTAATAAAAAGTTATTTGTTAGAGAAGTTTGATCAATTAAAGTTTTATTCTACATTAGGCCTCAGGGAGACTTTTAAGTAAGAAAATCAATGCTTTAAATAAAACATGCCATATTATATGAAGCATGCAGTAGAGTGGGAGGGAGGCCAGGGAAACAATATCCAAAGAGCTCTCTAGTGGGCAATGATGTATGGGAGGCATATTCTCAATTTTGGGCTCTAAAAACAATAATACAAATAATTAAACAAACGTGCCATAACTATTTCCAAAAATAAAAAGGGGAAATTCACTATGGACTTCATGCCTTGATCATCATCATTCATCAGTCACATATCTCTTCTCAGCTCTAAGTTATAGACGGTTTAGGACTTTAAGTGAAAGTTTAAAAAATTACCTCCTCCCACCTGGGAGGCGAAAATTGAATTGTGGGGTTTCAGAAAATGGGTAAAATAATTTAAAATATTAAATATGCAAGGAATGGATTTTTTTCCTCGAATATATCCTTATTTATAAGAGAACAATTTTAAAAATATAAAGCATTAAAAACAGAAAGTATAAAAGAGATTGTAATATGAAAAAAAATGATGATAACAGATAGTAGAATTAATTAGGGATAAAATGTGAAAAATACAATAAATGCTCAGACAACTCCAATTAAACTCTTATTAAAATGGGAGGAGAGAATATTAAATATATACATCCCGAAATTGAGTTGGGTTTCTCTCATAAATTTTTTTGTATTATGTTCTCATAATATCATATCAGTCATTAGATAAAAAAAATGAACGACTGATATGCAATATATTATAAAGCTCTTGTTAAATATTTTATACATTAATTTTTATAATATAAGTGTGTACACAATTTAGATTAAATTTAACAAGCGGAAATTATTTACTTATATGTTTAAAATATTATAACAATATTTTATAAGATATTATATCTGGATCATTCATCGTAAATATGAAGGTGATAGAGAGATTATAAGAAGAAAATAAAAAAAAAAAAGATTATAGGAGTGTACTTCCCCAAAATCTAATTAAAACAATGCAAATTTTGAGAGAGAGAGAGAGAGAGAGAGAGAGAGAGAGAGAGAGAGAGAGAGAGAGAGAGAGAGAGAGATTGTAAAGGGAAGCATAATTATTTTTATAATATATCATGTAGGTAGGCAAACATTTTATAGTTTATTAAGAAAGGCTTCGTTAACAAAGTGCTTACATCAATGAAGGCTCAAAACATGCCCCTTAGTTTTTTTTTTAATCAAAGGCAAAATGATATTACTAATAATAGAAATATTACATAAGTCTTAAAGATAAAATCATTGGAAATAAACTAGCTACAGTAGCATATTTAAAACATGTGGTTGTTGCTAAACATACACTAGAAAAGAGATTAAGGAATGATTGAAAATCATGCATAACCACAAAGTAACCTAGTGAATTGTTAGCAGAAAGGTTCACAAAACTTTTTTTGATATTCCATACCATTAGAGAAGTCATCCCTAGTCTTGTAAATGAGATCCAATTTAATGCAGAACAGAAACATGACATAGCAGATAATGTTGAAGAAGAAAGCTCTCATTTCCGAAGCTGTTGTTGTAATGGAAGGCATTTATGGCATATGAGAATATGACAACATGATGTGGGTCCTCACTTCCATTTCTGAATGGTGACTTCCCAATCTTGAATTGGTGGGGAAGTGATTGAGAGTCTGCATTTTGGGATGTCAGGAGGTGAGGAGAAAGCCATCGACGGAAAGATAGATTAATGAAGATCTGCTGAATAACATCCCGATGATGAGCAGTGCCACCCTTGTGAACTAAAACATTTCTTTGAAACCATAAAGCATTTACCAAAACAATGACACCAAGAAGTAGACATTCTTGAGACAACAAGGACAGAAGAAACTGTTTAAGGCATGACAAAAGATCATTTAGCGATAGGTTAGTAGGAAGTCTTATGGAGAAAGAACCAAACCATATCGCTGTTGTAAACTGGCAATCAAAGAAGATATGATCAATTGATTCATCTGAAGGACAGCCAAAAGGACAAGTACTCAAGATGTCCAGATGATGAGATCGCAGTATGTCAATGGTAGGAATAGCCTTGTGAAGAAGTTTTCAAATAAACAAAAGTTGCTTCCTGCGGGGAGATATAGACCATAAAAATCTCCAAAACGGGTCTGGATCAGGCTGAGAGGTATATAATGAATTGAATTGAAGTTGGTAGCCAAGCTTGGTTGTATACGATCCCGAACTGCTACCAATTCAAACAATGTGATCTTTATTGGTTAGAAAGGATATTGGAGTGGATAACATATAATCCGCAATCTGAGAGGAGTAAAGTCGTTTAACCAGAGAAGAATTCCATCTAATAGGGATGGAAGAAAGATGAGTATGCGTAAGTAGGTCAAAGACTTTATGAATATATCTAATTGAGCACTGTATAGGCCACTAAAGAGGGTGGTTGAGAGAGACAGCTGTTGTGGGGTATAGAAATATTCATGTACTAATTTAACCAATTATTAGTTATAATTGAGTAAAACTTTTGTAGAGGATTTGAGTTCCTTAATCAATTATAACTTTAGACGGATTATGTAAAAATACAAAGTCCTTGCACATTAACATTTAGCAGTATACCTTTGCGTTCAACCTACATTTTTTCTTTGTTTCTTTATTAAAAACCAGCATGCTTTGCATTTATTTTTTTGGGTAAAAAGGCATGTTCTGCATTGAAATTTGTTTATTTATTTTTACGTTTTCCACATTTTAAAAATTATTTCAGGGAAGAGGCGGTGGACATAAACAGGGATGAGATGATCATGGGGGAGGTGGTATTTGGGGTTGGGATAATTATTTACACACACACACACACACACACATATATATATATATATATATAAATTGCACTCGTTGAGATAAATGTTTCAACTTTCAAGAATCATAACTGTGATAAAATCAATCATTAAAATGCACATAATGATCCTTGTAAAAATTGGCAATTAATCCTTGAAACTACTCAGATGTTAATAAGGGATTGGTTAGTTGATTTCTAACATATCAACAGAAAAACTAACATTAAAACTGATTTTCTGGCAAAACACTTATTAGAGATGCCTTTCGGTTTTATTTAGCACCTTTAGATTTTTTTTTATTTCTAATAATGTAGTGTATTCTTATTGTTTTCCCTTTTTATAAAAAATAAAATAAAATAATCATTGATTAAAATAATAAACATGGTTAAAATATATAATGACATTATCATGTATACATATATACAGTCCTAAAAAGGTATTATTTAAATTAAAAATGTATAAATCACACATAATATAATAAAATTGAATTACTAAAGCACAAATCTAACATACTGTTATCATTATTATTATATATAATCTAAAAGCCCAAAACCACACCATTTCATGTTAATGTTTTTTCAAGAAATAAAATTCAGTTCGGTTGTTTGATCCAAAACTCCTGAACCAATTGGTTACTGATTTATTGGTATAATTGGCCCACCAAATTAGATAAAACTAAGTATTTAGGAGGTATTTTCTTGGAGGAATTCCATTGAAACCAAAATTCGACCTAATACCAGATATCATAAAACAACACATACCTTTGGTTTTCTGAATATAAGACACATTTATTTATTTTAATTAAATTAAATATGTTATTTAAGTTTGTTAATATAATATTTAATTTTTTAAACACCATATTCATCTTCTTTAATTGCTTCCATCTCTTACTTATTTGATCATCATTGAGTGGGGGTGACTGAGGGCAAAATGATAAAAATTTAAAAAATTATTGCATTTATAACTAAATAATTCTCTAAATACATCATATATTAAATATAGGAGGAGTATTTAACATAGGTAGTGTTTGTTTGGAAGGATTTACATGGAAACAAAAAGGATTAAGGTGCAAATATGTATGGGGAGAAGTTTTTTCAGGAATAATGTCACCCTAAAAATATTGAAATAGAGTAATTTCGCTCTTTACTATTAAAATAATATTGGTCAATATCAATTTTTTAATAGTTAACGTTAATTTCATAATGGGTATGAAAATATGATAAATATTTATGTACTCCCAGAGTATCACATCATATAAATTCTAACAAATCTGTGAGCAACAATGGGTCAATACCACTTTTGGTCATTAAACTTTCACTCAATTTTAGTTTTGATCGGTGGTTTAGGTCCCGGAACTTTGTGCATTTAATAACATTAGTCATTGAATCTCTAAGTTATCATTGAAGTTCAGAGACCAATAGTTATAAGATACATAAAGTTAAAGGACTAAAACTCCAATTTTAAAGTTTAGAGGTTAAAACCAAAATTCAATTAAAGTTTAAGTACCAAAATTATTTTAAACCCAGCAGCAATTCAACTGATTTTTAAGTCAGTTGGCTGACTCATCTTAAACAATTCACAATTTAATTCTTTTTAAAGAATACTAGTGAAATATTTCATTTAAATTGTGAATTGTTTAAAATGAATTATCAGCCATCAATGACTGAAGTAATTTGAATTGCTGCATTCTCACAAGGGAGTTTGTAAGTATTTCTTTTACAACATTGTTTTGTTTTAAAACTTCTAAAACAATTTTTAATCTTTTAAAAACTTTCGAAATAAAATAACTGTTAAACAAAAAAATTTCCCGCACAAATTTATAAATTAACCCCAAACAAAAATTGGCAAAAGGAAGGTGACTGGTGACATAAGAAAAAAAGGGAGTTAGATAGGAAGGTCAGAGTACGTGTTAGGTACTAACAAACAACAAGCAAAAGACATCACCCATCACAGAGTTGCGCGGGCACTCAATAAATTAAATAAATTAATTATAATTAATTATTAATTAATTAATTAAATTTGACGCGTGTTCCTTCTTCCTTCCTTCATTTCTTGGGTCTATAAATAACCCCATTTCCCCCCACCTATCTCATTCATTCACGCCAAGCATCACTCTCTCTTTCTCTCTCTGTCTCTGAGAATTCATTTTGCTTTATCTCTCTCTGTCTCTCTGTCTGTAACGTCTTCATCTTCATTGTATGGCCGCCAATTCTAAGTGCCGAGGGATCACTACTTTGGGGAAACGAGTCGCAGATCAGATCTTCACTCACAACAACTCGCCTCTCCCAACTCACCCTTTCCCTTCCTCCTCTGCCTCTGCTCTCCCTGTCAGGTATCAATCTACTACCTTTATTTCTATAATTAGATTAAGGATATTAATTGAGTTAGTTAAAGTCATATGATATTACCAAAATATTATATCCACGTTCCTGTATTCCTACCTCCATCTTCTGCTTGTTTATTACTTCCTCGGTTTGTAAATACTAAAACATATTCATTTAATTTTATTATATTAAGGATGATGGTTAATATTTAGTTAAAATCACATTATATTATACCAAAATATCCTCAACTCTCACCTTCATTATTTGCCTGCTCTATTGCTTTTTTATTATTGGGGAGTATCAATAAGATAATTTGACATGCTGTGAAAAACTATAAATTGGTCTTATATTTATAAACAAGTTTATCTATCTAAATAATTCCTATATTTAAGAATAAAGAACGTATTAAGAGTATTTAGGAAATATACGAGGAAAATAGAAATGGGTCTTAGGAACAAACGCAGATATGCAAATAGCTCCTGTATGTATTTAGGACCGAAGATTTCTCTCCAATTATTATAATACTGCATTTGGAGTATGATTTGGTTTGAGAGCTTTTTTGGGTTGTTTTGATTCCATTGTTTGCTCGCTCGACCGATGGAAAGAAAATAATTCTTCAAGGATTTTTTGTTTTCTCTTTGCTCTGCTTATTTTGGTGATTTCATGCGGGTCGAGTGAGGAATTAAAGTACTTCGAATGGTTATGCATTAAGATTGAATTAATTAGATTGTTCTTTTCAGCTTGTTTTTGCTTGTGTTTGATGATATTCCGTAAGGAGCTTTAGGAGGTTGGTTCTTGGATTGGTCCATTTGGAGTGTGTAGTTGAAGCTTGTTCCCCCCCCCCCCCCCCCCAAAAAAAAAAAACACTTTATTTTGCTTATTTCTTGTGATTTTAAGTGGTGTACGCGAATTTATTTGTATACTTTTCTACGTCCAAATCTAGTCCTGGACTTCTGGTTGATTGACTTGTGCAACGTAAAAGGTTTTCGGAGATAATCTGGAAAAATTTTGGGCATGTCCACCAAGTTTGTATACGTACAGAGAAAATATTTAGTCCAGGATGATTTTTTCTTTTTTCTTTTTATTTTTTTATATACAAATCAATCCAGAATGATTCTAGAATCGTTCCTTTTGAAGTATATTTTAATCCTACATTAAATGAAGGAGAGAAAATAAAAAAGAAAAGAAAATTACAAATAACTGATCCTCGTAGATGATTATTTTATCTTGTTCTTCTGGTTGTATTTTTGATTGTTTGCTGATAAAATCCTTCTCATTCGTTTGCTCCGTTCGGTTTATTGCTGTTGTTGATGATGTAATGTGCGGCACATAATGCGTTTTTCCTGTTCTAAGTATTATATTATCTCTCATTTGGAAATTGTATTCTTAAATTAATTATTTAATTTTCCTGATAATAACTTTTTCCCCTTGCCGTGTTGACTTCATTTCACTACAAGAAAATAAATTTAAGACTAAAAAAAATGTTTCATTGCAAAATAGTAATTTTTCATTTTTTTTATTTAAGATATAATAGTTCATATTAAGATCACTTTGTGCAATCAATTTTCCTTGATTTCAATCATGCAAATTTTATTACTTCCTTTGATCCACTTATTTGAAAGTTAAGTTGACTTTGGTCCTAAATATAAGATATCTTTTTAATTTTTCTCAATTTTTTCCTAAATTCTCAATCGATACTCCCTTAATATAGTAAGTAAACTAGAGAGATACAGTGGAAATAAAGATAAATGGTTAAGGTATTTTAATAATATTATGTCATTTTAACAATTCTAACTAATATCCTTAATCCGATTAAAATTAGGTAAATAGGTTTCATGTTTAGGACCGAGAGAGTATATATTTTGGTTATATATGGGAAATTAGAGAAAAGTTTCCCATTAAAATTTTTAAGGAAAATTGGGATAAATCACCATTGGATAAATTAACTAAGAAATAGGACCTAATACTCATATAGATGACAACCATACTAATACATGTCATGTCTCATTCCCCAATTAATTTATCAAATGAGAATTTATTTTGAATTTTCTCAAAATTTTATTCATAAAAATAACTAAATTCTTTTATACACAAAAGGCAAGGTTACTCTATAAGATGTGTACACACAAAGTAACCAGGATTTTTAAAGGAGAATTTTTCCCTAAATTTGCCTAAAATTTATATCAACAATGACTGAAGTCCTTTTCCAGGAATCTTGTTCCGTAATTATATGACTATAGAGTTATTTGTCCCTTTTTGGGATGAAGCACCCTTGATAATTTGGCTCATTCCTTGTACTGTCAAGTATACGAGTTGAGAAAAATATTCTTTTCTTATCTAATCAATTTTTGCTTTTCCTCTTTTTCCCCCTCTTTTTCTTTCTGCCCTTCTTTTTTATTCTTTTAATCTCAGAATGAGTTCCCATTCCACTTCACATTCTTTATTTTTAGGCCAGCCACTTCCCATATACTTGATTTGACTTGGAATTATGTTTGCATCCTTTCAATTTTCTGTCAGTTTTAGGAAATAAATATAATGTGTAAGATTCATTTAAATTTAAAATTGCACATATATTTATTTTTTAGTTAGCAATTTTTTTTAAGAAAATGAAGACCTGAAGGCGATTATTATATTCTACTCTTTCTCTTTCAGCCCTTTTGTGGGTTATTGCGTTCATTACAATATGACTTTTTGTCTATTTGGTGAGTGCTGCCACATTCCATTAAGTAAATTAAAAGCATCATGGAAAATAACGTTTTATCTTTTTTTATTTGTTACATAAAGTTTAATATTTGATCATATATGTACTACACCTAATGTTTAACAAACCTGAGCCATCTAATTAATGCAAACAATTATTGTGTTTTGGTGGCTTTAATTTGTTGATGAGAATATGTTTTATATGGAGATAAAAATTTGTAATTGTAAGAATTTGAAAAATATTGTAAAGAAAATTTTAATTCTGAAAAAAAATTATATTTTGGTCTCTTAGACCTTTAAAGTAAACTTTAAAATTAAATTTTTAATAATCAATATTAATGTTTAACAAACCTGAGCCATCTAATTAATGCAAACAATTATTGTGTTTTGGTGGCTTTAATTTGTTGATGAGAATATGTTTTATATGGAGATAAAAATTTGTAATTGTAAGAATTTGAAAAATATTGTAAAGAAAATTTTAATTCTGAAAAAAAAATTACATTTTGGTCTCTTAGACCTTTAAAATAAACTTTAAAATTAAATTTTTAATAATCAATATTCTTTAATTTTTTTTTGTTCACATTTTATACGTGATTTTCTCATGATCAACGCCATGATATAACTCTTTTAATCAATGACCTGGCTACCCACTTTTATTTGGCTCATGATATTTCATTCTTCTTACTCAATTATTTTGGAGATAATATGATATTCTTTTTTAATGAATTTTTTAACTATTGAGTATTCTTATGAACGTGACATTTTCCTCCTGAGAATAAAGTCAATATTCAAAGCAGAGCCATATATGTCATTTCTGGTTTATAACTAGACCTTTTCATTTACTTCACAAAAACAAATTTGACTTGTAGCTTCTCATTCAATGCATTGCGTCTGTTTTCAATGCCTTTTAAGACTTCAGTGGAGACCGGTTGTGATTTTTTCGAAAAAATAAATAAATAAAAGGACACGTGTCTTCACATAAATACAGTACTATTAGATTTCTTGCACTCAATAAATACAGACGGCAAGATATAAATAATGGTGACTGTGGGGAACCAAACCATTATTCACTGTGTGTAAATGTTTACAAGTTGACTTTGAACACAAATTCTATAGAGTTTGATCAATTAAGATTAGACTAAGTTAATGCCTAATAAGTTTTATTAACTATATTAATATTCCATTGGTTTCTTTATAGTTATATTCTCAATTAGGATTTAGGATTGTAAAGGACTTTTTGAAGAAAGTGTGTGGGGGAAACTAGATGATGATAAGAAGGTGAGATTACTTGGGCAATAATACCTAGACCTTAAACTTTACTAGTGATTAAAAGATAAAGCCAATGCCTGAATGAAGATTATGTGTGTGTATGATTGTATATGTGGGACCCACCTTATCGTCTCACTAAGATCCTTAGCGAAATTATGGTCGTTGCCAATTATCACTACACATATGAATATGCTGTGAAAGTAGGCATGGAAAATGCGTTTTAATTATTTAAAAGAGCACTCTAATGAGTAGCTATTGTAATATTTGTGGTTTTATTTTGCCTGAATTTTTTTGTGGTTTTTCATAAATATTTCTAATCTATGAAAATATTGAAATAGGACCCTTCACATAATCATTCTCGTGAATAATAGTAATAATACTAATAACTGTACTTTTTCTACTCACTAAATATATAAATAATCCAACATTGATGCAGCAATACGGATTATTACGGGCATCAATGGTGTGTCAACGATTATAAACTGACGTTGAACATGAAATGAAGATCTCTTTAAGATATAGTGCCTGATGATTTAAATTATTTTCGTGGTCAGTGCCTGATAAATTTAATGGATTATAATTTATAATTGATTTGATTTGTTTGTTTAAGAACCCAATTAGAAATTATAAATTATTTTAGAAGGAAAGTGTGTAGGGTGGGTGGGATGGGATTTGCATGTGCTATCAGTCTTCTTCACCAATCTGTTTGTTGGGGATCACGTGTGATGTTAAAAGAACCAAGAAGGCGTGGGAAATGCCTTCTAATATTTTAAACCTTTTTTTTAAAAAAAATAATATGTATTACTGATATAAAGTTAAGAGCGGATTGAACTTTATTTGTATAATAAAATTTTATTCCACTAGACTATAAGATTATTTGCTAATACTTTAAACTTTTAGATAGTCGAAACCTTGTTAATAGCTGACCCTTTGCTTTATAGTCCCTCATTTGTCATGTGTTTTTTCTCTCGATCTCTTTTGTTAATGGACATTATTCATTGAAAAATGCTTACATATTCTAGGAACTTCACATAGCCTAAACTTTGTACAATGAATATACAATAACTCTAATTTTAAGCTTAGTTGGTAGATGTCTAATCAGTCAATTCACATTTTATTTTGTTTTTAAGAAAAATAAGCCTCTTAATCCTAGTCTTTGTTTAAGGTTTTTAAGAATTTTTTTTAAAAACAAAGTAAAATGTAAATTGCTTGATATGCGTTATTAGCCAACTAGGATCAAAATGATGTGAGGAGTTGTGTATTCGCTAGAGAGTTCAGATGATGTGAAATTCCTAAAATATGTAACCATCTATTGCTTTCATTGATGACGTTAGGATGAATTTCGTGCAATGTAAGGATTGTAACGTTAAGATATTTAAGTTAACAGATTTTTCAAATTTTGATTTCCATTTCATCACCTAATCAATCTTTTTTTCAAAAAAAAAATATAAATTTAATATATAAAAAATTCTCAATTTTTAACAAGAATCTTTTCAATCGATTGCATGCAGGAGGGCTGCCTACAGTTCCCTGTACGAGAAAAATTTTGATGATCAAGTTTGCCCAACAGTGGTCCCGGACCATGTAATCCAAGCAGCCCACTCCGACGAGTATTGGGCCCCACACCCACAAACTGGGGTATTTGGGCCTCCAACTGAAACCCACAACTACCAACCGTCGTCCGCCTCGGCCTCCGTGTCGAATGCCGGAGCCGGCTCGGTCCTAGAGGAGAAGGCCTGGTTCCGCCCAACCAGCCTAGAGGACTTTGAGAAGCCTCACCACTTAGCTTAAGCTTTAATACTTTTACTAACACTACTACCCATTAAAAGAAGTACTACTATATATATAATAAATAAGGTGTTAGTGAGTAAGGTGTGGTGAGGTGTGGTGTAGTTACTTTGGTGTTAGATGCTTGTTGAGGAGTCATCACGAGAGGAGTTTGCATTATATATAGTTTACTACTCATGAACTACGTTATGTATGTGTGGCTCTTGCTCTGCCTTTTATGGACCTTTATTCGTAATGATAATAAATCTATAGTTGTGCTTACGAGTTACGATTCTGTTGGCATTGTCCTTTTCATACAAGTCCTTTTTTTGTTGGAAATTAAAAGGGCAGATAATGTCAGATAAATAGGGCTCCATGGTTTACCATAGGAAGAAAGAGTACTAATATAAAACTTGATGGTGCTCCCCGATCGATGTGTGGATAGATTTAGCTTTTTATCCAATTATTGTTATATGAGATTGTGAAGATGAATTAGTTAATATAGTAATTGTTAATGTTATCCTGATTTTCTTAATTTAAATGTAACTAGTGCAAAAAAAAAAAGGCTTTTAAACCTCTCATATAAAGGGCTTTTTAAACCTCATCTACATGAGGTCTTGTTTCAGGGGTTTAAAAAGTCCACCACTTTTTAGACACAATATATGACTATAAAGACTAAAAGCTCGACATTTTAGACCTCATACACTCATATAAGGTCTCAAATTTTATACATTTTAGAGTTTATATATTCATCTAAAATCTAGAATAACACATATTAGACCTTATAAATCTTTTGTAAGGTCTAAAAATTTACATGTTCTATACCCCATATTTTTATATAAGGTCTAAATATAATGCTTTTTTTTGTTTCATTTGTTTTCCCTCAAAACCCATTTTCCTGCAATAAAATTACACCACCAACGTATTAAGGAATTCAATTATAGTTTCAATCTATAAATTGAATTCCTATCATTCAAATATCCAATAACACCGTGTAGGCTTTCAAATAAAATTAAATATGAAACCAACAATCTTCCAATTCAAGTTAACTCAAATTTAATTACATAACCATTCACCATACAAAGGTTCCAACACATACAAACAAATGAAAATGAAATTAAAAAATGCACTATCTCTTAACGATATACACAAGAGCGTAGCAACACTCACGAATGTTGTAAAAGCTTAATAATAAATTCAGCACCATGTTCTTGGATATAGTCAATATTTGCTTTAAAATGATCAGCAACATAAAACATCTAAAATACATTTATGCTTCAACACAATCCATCCAAATGATCCATTTATAAAAATTAATAAAGCAAACAAACATATACTAACCTTTGGAATGATCCATTAAGGTTCCTTTACCTCCTTCATATGTTTACCACAAGCCGCGTATTTATAAGTTTTCATAGCCCTATCATGAAAGTCATAAAGTTAATAACTTATTTAACATATACAAAGGTCATTATATTGTATAAGAAAACTCACGAGTTCATTTTTCCTGGTCTATTTTGAATGGAGTATAAGAATAGTATAGTATAAGTCTTCTTGCACACAACAACCAATTGCCAATGATTACTGAAAAATGGGACAACTATTAATTAAGCAAAAAATCATTATATATATTATGAAATATAATTTTTTTTGCTCTTACTCATGCCCATATGGCGCCAATAAACAATCAGACATACTCTAATAAATATGCATGTCTTGAAGAAGCAGTTGTCACTTTCTCTTGGATATGTATTGGACAAAAAAATCCAAAATGTTTCCTTTTGCCTGAAGAAACCAACTCACGATTTATGTACCTATAATAATACGATAAAATAATCATAAGAGTTATATAAAAGATAATTCTTATATATAAGCTCACATTTACAAGAAGATACTTAGATTAAAAATATTTGGACACATGCAATCGTAAGCTGCCGTTTAAGATCTATAAGGGAAACTAAGTCATCCCCTTCTAGGTTAACCTATACACCTGTCTTGCCCACAGTTGAAGTCATTGGCCACTCTCTTGGTTGAAAGGATTTATCATATCCCAACAAAAGCACATGTTCCATGACAGTCAATCGAGACTGTGAAACTGGTTGATTTGGTGGAGTTAAAATTGGGTTTATGGCTTGGGTTGTCTTAGAATGAATCATAACAGATTCTTTGGCCAGGATATAAAAGTATTTTTGGCATCACCCACAATCTTCACAACATCATTAGGGATTGGAACTGGAGCATCTACAATTATCACTTCTGTAACTGATACTCTTAGTTGATATTCTTTTATTTGTTTATGGTGGACGGTTGATCCCAAGTTGTGTATGTTGCCACGTACTACTAATTGTCTAAGACGATTCTCAACAAATAGATCAAAAAGCTCACCCTGTTGCATTGCATGACCTTCTGATGAATGGCTAATAATGGAACTCCCTTTAATGCTTGGAATAGGTACAGTAGATAAAGTATTTGGAGCACCAGTCTCTTGACGTGTGCTCAAAAGAATAATCATTTCCTCCTTCATCTTGTTTAACCGATCTTCTATCAGCACATCCGATGATGCTTCTGCGTCCACCCTTGCCTCCACTCTCACGGCAGCCAACTTCTCTTCCATCTCTTCCCTAGTCACCACACCTAGGGAATGTCACGGGGCGAAGTATTCCCTTATGCTTACCTATCCAATTCCCCTAACACGCCTTGAATTTTCTTGTTTGCCTGAAGCAACAATCAAGATATCATTCCTACCTGATGGTTTGAAGGATCCTTCATCTTGTTTTTTTAAGTTCATCCTGTGATAGTCAAGAACATAAGTAAAAATATAATTTGTTTATTAAAGGAAAGCAATAATAACACTCACAATCTTTTCAGCGACTACACGAGATTTTTCACTTGTATAAGAGCCACTCCTTTTTTGGTGAGCATAAATCCATTTTTCTTCACGACGTATTGGAGATAACGGAGAATGAAGAACAGACGAATTAGGTTGAGACTCTTCTTCCAATCTCTTCCACTTGGCCATCATTAAGTCCTTTTCAGCCTTTGTATAACCCCCACGAGACATTGTGTGAGGACAATTATTCATTCAACCATACTCTTGTGCTTTTGCCCTTTTAGCTATAAATAGGATCATTTAAGAAAAGTAAAATGAAAACATAAGTAATTTAATAATAAAAACATAAATACTTACTCCGAAATTCAAATTAACTCAACTCACCAAGGCTTCTAGAGTAGTTCGAATCCTACAAAATTCTTGCCACGTCTCTTCATCAATAAAAGAATACGTGCTGCAAGGATTAGCACGAGGCTCCCCATTTTTCACATTGATATGCACATAAGTGTTAGCTAAATTTGTCTTAAATGCCTTCCAACGTTTATGACAAAATTTCATTGTCTTCTTCCTCAAGACTTAATTTTCAGGAACATCGTAAGTAAGCTGTAATGCATTCAAATAGTGCATGACAAAAATATTAAAATAATTAATAACATAAATGATAGAATTTTTTTCACTTGTTTCACATTATACCCGAATAGTGTCCCAAATCTGATTCTTCACATTTGGTTTAATATTTTTCCACTCGTTTATCAATATGCTAGGCTTGTTACACGCTAAGACGCCAACAAAGCTAATATATCGTGTTGCATTAGGGCCGATCAATTTCCAATATCTATTAAACTCAATTGAAATCTTTAGCCTAGCTTGCCGAGACAAGGGAACATCTTTCAACCTGGTGCCCTTTCTACCTTGCTTCTGTGTAGATTGGATGTTATGCTCGCTTTGATTCTGGCTTAAACTATTGTCGGGCTTGCTTTGATTGACACTAGCTGGATTGCTCGAATCCTCCATGTTTCTGATTAGATAAAAGATACGATAAGTTAGTTAAAAATAATAAAAAAAAAGAACTATTAAACACATTCACTTTGAAGATAAATAACCACCTTTTAAACTAGTTTCATATAGGGGTATCCTCCCATATCCCTTCATGGTGATAATTTCTTATGCCATATTTGTTATCCATTTCATCATCTTTATTTAATTCAGGTAAACCTCTTGAAAAAGAAGGAGCCTCAGAAAGATCAAAATTTGAATAACCTAGCTCATCAATATCAATGACCCTTTTTCCTTGGAGAACCACAGACCAATTTTTATCTGATGGATCTGTGATATAGAACAATTTTTTTGCTTGGTCTGCCATAACAAAAGGCTCGGTAAGGGAAACAATATTTTCTTTGCATCATAGTATCGACTCGGCAACACATTATCTTTTGGAAGCATATCCTTCACCGGTTCAAGCAATTCTCACTACTATAAATTATATTTTCCACATCCTCAATTAACATCTAATTTACATAAAACAGACGTTGAAAAAGATGCGGTGGTAATTTTATAATTAAATTGAAAATGGTAAGGGAAACAACGTTTGTTTTTATAAAAACGGATGTTGTTTTGAAGTTAATAGAGAAACTACGTCCCTTTTTAAAACAAAAGGGACGTCATTTAAATGAATCCATGTCTCTTTTATTTTGAAAGAGACGTTAAAAATCATAGGGTGGCATTTTTGTAAATTTCAATGCCTTCTTTTCTAACCCTAGTTCACCCCCTAGTACCGCCTCCTTGTCATTATCTCTACCTTAACACATGGTCTCTCTCTCTCTTGACTAAATCCTCTCACATTTTTCTCTTGATTCTCTCTCTAACTTCTGCTAATCCTACCAAAAGAATTACGAGATCTAGCATGTGTGTGTCTGTTGGGTGCTAAAAGCATTGTGAATCTGAAAAAGTCGAGGATTGGAGTTAGGCAACGTGGTCGAATGAACGATTAAGACTTTGATTCTAGAAGCTCTATCCTCTCTCTTCTTTCAGTTCCATTCTCTCTGATTCTCTCTTCTCTTCTCTGATATTTTCATTCTCTTATTTCAACTATCTCTACTGGGGCCATGCCAGATCTGTCTCCGCCTCTTTGGCAGCCATCGATGCTTCCATCGTGATCTCAATGGTGGCCATCTTGAAGTTGTAGATGTAGATCTGACGAAGGAACTGTAGTCCATTTTTTTTCTCTAGATCTAGATTGTTTTCATTGAGTGGATGGATCTACATATACTTAGAGAGTTACAGAGATTATTATTAATGCTAATCTTCACCCAAATCCGTGTTTGCCGCCCAGATCGGCATTACTGTGAGGTAAAGCATCTTGCTTCTTGGCTCATGATTTCTGTTCCTAGTGTTCACACTTTCTCTCCTTCTCCTTTCTCCTTGTATCGCACTTAATGAGATTATGGAAGACTTTGAAATTGGTTTAAATCAGCCAATCAAATACTAAAGCTAATGACTTTTATTTTGATGAGTAATAAAACATCCTCGCCCAATTTCTGATTCTCTCTTGGTCAGATGCTCAACCTGATCTTCTCCTTTAAAGCCCTTGAACGTACCCATCAACTGCAGCATCTGAATCATCACCGGTTTTACTTCAAAATTTCCAGCTGTGATGGCCGGGTATTGAATGCTAGAAGAGTAAGTGAACTCTTCTCGCACCAAAAACTCCTCCACGGAAAGATCTTCTTCATCATTGTGATCAACCATCATGTTAAGTGGACCGGGTTGTTCTTGAAGAATTGGTTGATCAGGTTCCAGCAATGTTCAAAAAACCGGACCGGACATTGAACCGGACGAGGTACTTGTTCAAGGGTCATTGGTCTGATCAGGGTCGGAACGGGTCAGACCGGTTATATTAAAATAATAAAATTTTATTGATATTAACATTAATAATCACTAATATATCAAAATGTAAATGTAAATAACTATGCATGATTCATCAAACATGAATATTTAATGTTTCTATAGAGGGAAAAATAGAAAATATTAGTTTATTAAACGTGAAAATAAATATTATTCTATAATCCACAGACTAAAATACAATTACTAAGAGCAATAACAGTTAAATATTAAACATATGCAAGTGTAAAATAGCATTTAAAATATTATAGTTTCCTGGTTTCTAAAATTGAGTGAAGTGAAAGTTGGTAATTAGGTGAATTATAACAAAATAAAAAAAATATTTTTTTATTTTTGTAAAAGGAAAACCGGTTCGACCGGGTTTTACTGGTTCAACAAGATTTTGCTAGGTTGACCCGTCATTGGCCGGGTCAATGATGCCCCCGGTTTAGCAGGCCGCCCGAACCGGATTGCAGGGTGGTTCACGGTTGAACCGATCGGTCCGGTTTTTTTAACATTGGTTCCCAGTCAAGAAACTCTTGCAAATCTCCTTACATACAGCAAGAACCAAGACCTACAAGTGCACAACAAATCCCCAAGTATCAACCTTATCAAAAGAAACAAATACAGCAACTTCGGTAATGCTATCTCTAACACTCCAAGTAAATAGAAACAACACACCCAAAGTCACCAAAAGGAATTTGTACTCAAATGCAATTAAACACATAATTAGACTAATCAACTAGAAAAATGATTCAATTCACAATCCCCGGCGGCATCGCCATTGACTTATCGGCCATTTGCGGTCATTACTGTAAGCGTAAGGATCGTCAAATAAAAGAAAGTAGTATAGGAAAAAGTGCCTTTCCATAAGGATTATAATTTGAGCAAGTTAACTAGTATTAATTGAGTAATTAATTAGAAATAAGTAAGAAATGATTGGAAATTAAATTAGACGTAAAAGTTGCTTGCAAGAAGTTATAAATATATATAGGTGATATTAAACACACTTGTTCAAGATAATAAAAACATAGGGTTACTTATCCCCATTTTACTTCAGGAACTAATTAAACCCCTTCCTTTTTAGCATCCTAATGAATTAATGTATGAGCCCAAGGTTTAAACACATTTGAAAAAGCTTTCTCAAGTCAAAATCAAATTTATGCTTGCACTAATTGCACAATCTCTTGCCACAATTAATGCAAGATACAATGCTCAACCAACCTCATAATGACAATGTTAGGTTAGTAACTATATCTCTATGTTACCAACTAACCATCCATTTAAAACCATAAATTTCAAGCCCAACATGATTTCATCGAAGTTCTAAAACAAAATACACTTTCACAAGCCATATTTTATTTAATCAAAGAAAGTGGTGATCAGGCACTTGTATAATGAAGAGCAAGATGTAAATCCATACATATAAATTCATTCATAGCGTTAAAGGAAAGAAAATACAAAGTTCAATCTATAAAATGGTTCAAAGTAAGCCTAGAAAAGGTTTTAGTTACACATAAATGTATCTAAACCAAAAACCAAAGTTGGATAAGAGTTCATGGCATACAAGACAAGAAGATGGAAGAAGAAGGGAAACCAAGATGTATGAATCTTCAATCTTCAAGCTCCGCCAAGTTTCCAAGCACTTCCAAGCTCTCTCTTGCTACTCCCAAGCTCCCAAAACTTCTGCCCAAGTGTGTTTATATCTGTTTCTTCGAAACCCTCCTTTATATCCAATGCTGCCAGCCTATTTTTAATCAAAACAAGCAGCAGAAGGTTTCACTCGTCGTGGCCTCAACCAAGGGAAACAAGGGCAGAATCATCATCACCTCGCCATGGCGAGCTCTCTTCCATTCTGATTCAGGTTCCTTTGCTTCTGCTATTTTGTTTTCTCTGGTTTCCTCTTAGCTTTTCCACTTGGCCACCTCTTCCTACACAAGAGAGAGAAAGAGGATTGATGAGTTCTACAAATAACTCAAGTTTGTATCTATTAAGCTCCACATTTCATTCACATATTGAAGAGCTCACCGAAATGGGAAGGAATCGGTGTAGTGCCGCCTCAGATATGCTCTCCAAGAATTTAAGACCCAAGGGGTAGTGGAAGCTATGCCCAGGTGTCGGTCTCAAGGAGCCCTAGTGTAAATGACTACCTAATAGCTAGATGCGAAACTAATTGGACGGGAAAAACATTTTGTATTTGATTTTTGAGATGTAAAAGAAAGATTTGTATGAAAAGTGTTGTATGTTCAAGAAAGAATTTTGATTGGATTTAAACGGGAGATTTGGATTCAAAGGGATAATTATTCTTGGTAAATGGAACCTTCGGGAATCATTACTTCTTAAAATTTTTGGGAGTTTAAAAATGGCCAATTTCCTAAAGAACCCTAGAGGAACCCCTTCTAGGCTAGGCTTAGATTAATTTAACTAACGCCGGAACCCCGCACGTTAATTAACTTAACCTAAGTTGATTAAGCACTTGACCCAATTAAATCTACTAATCGCAAGGGACTATTAATCCTACAACCGGAACCCCGAATTGCAACCAAATTAGCCTATTAATTCCAATTTATTGGTGGAACCCCATCCAATAACTTGAACCCAATAGGTTGAAGTCCAATGTCACTCAAGCAATTAGTAGATTTACTTGCCAATTTCTAAACATAAATACTCGACACCATGATCCAATAAACAAGAACCCTCATTTAACACAAGATTTTAACAAGAAAACATATATTAAATGATGAACCCATACAAATAAAATATGCTCAAGTCAATAAGTTCAATGTCAAGCATCCATACAAAGAAGATAAACAAGATAGGTTGTTTCTACCACTCTCATACAAAGATATAGGATGAAATTACAACCAAATGCATATAACAAATCCTACAACCCTAGATAATTTGAAATATACAAGAGGAAGAGAGAGTGGAGAACAACACTCCCCTTTGAAGCTTCAAGCTCCTCCCTTGAGCTCCATCACCAAGAACAAATGGGCTTAGCTGCTGCCTTTCATAGGAGAAGCATCAACCAAGGTGGAGGAAATGGTGGAAGCCATGGATGTTGGGTGGAGAAGAAGGTGGAAGATGAAGATGAGATGAGAGAATGAGAGAGCTAGGGTTTAGGAGGATGTGTGGTGAACCAAATTTGCCTTCTAGGGTTTAGATTTTAGTATTTATAGGTCCAGGAATCGGGTTAAGTGAGTGGGTACTGAGTTGGATCCGAATCAGGCCCGAAAAACGTGTGCTGATTTTTCTGCAGAACGTCCGCTCGCCGTCATCTCGCCGCGGTGAAGCCGCGGCGAGTTGCATTGCTCTCTGCCTCTTCAGGGTTCCTCTCGCCGTGGGCTCGCCGCGGCGAGGCCACGGCGAAGTGCCTTCTTTTCTGCCCTCTTCGTTTGGTCTTCTTTCTCGTTCGGGATCTGATCTTTGGTCCTTGCTCGACCCTGTAAGTGGAAACAAGACTAAACAAGAATCAAATAGCCCTATAAATTAATCCATGCAATTAATCTACAATTATGGCTAATTAACCCTAATTTAACACTAATTTCAGCTAAGAGTCTAAGTTCTACATTAAGCATTATTGGACTAATATAGCATCTTAATCATGTTAATTGCCTCAAATTAGGCATATAAAAGCATTGCAAATCAGAGATTTGTCACATATACATCTATCTTCGCTCTCTTTCTTTTTGTTAGCTTTTGTTTTCTTTTCAACTTTTTATTCACAAAAATTATTAATAAGAGTGAGGAAAAATGTGATGAAATGTATGAAATTTAGGAGCTTATCAATTTTCTTCATTTTATAATGACTAAAACAGTGCTCAAATTTATCCATGTTAAAGGTCTAAATAAAAAAGCTTCAATATAAATGTGAATAGCATTGTCACACCTAAATTTTTACTACTATACTATAGCATTTTAATTAATTCATAATCACTTTTGCTAATGTCAGAAGCCGAAAATATGAAAAATTTAAAACTTTTTCTTTCCAATTAATATTCCAACTTCAATTTTATTGGAATGGGCTTTTCTGACAAATTGGAACAACTTGAAACTTTTATAAAATAGAGTGGTTACTAAAACATTTAAAATGACTTAAATCTATTTAATGTAGCTACTCTTTTCTAATAGGGCTTAGCGAGTTAAAATTCCTTTATATTATATATATATTTCCTAGATTATATATTATTTAACTATTTACATTAGCTGATTATCTCAGGAATAATCCTCTTACCTGTACATGCAATGTAAGGTTCATTAGTGATTTATACATACATATATACAATTTTATAATAACTACTAAATAGGCTTTAAGTTTGTTTTATTTATTTAAACCTATATCCTAACCAAATAACTAGAAACCAAAATATCTAAATATATAGGTACATAACATAATAGGCATCACTGCTTCTTCATATTACCCTTTCCCCAAAAACACAACTTGCCTCTAGCTTATCTGAAACAGCAATTTTTAAAGCAATTTATCTCATTAACCGTTATTTTCATGAGTGCATTGACATGTATATATTTTTTTATAAAACTTTACATATAATGATAATTCTTATCCTACTGAATTGTGTGCTATAAGCACCTACTAACCAGTGATAACAATATATTCATTACCAGTGGCACTTTACCTGCAGGGTTTTCTCGTTATAACATTTAAAGTTACAACTAAACTGATTTCACAAAGGAGGAGCGACCCACGTAAGGGCTGGAATGCTCCAAACATGATAGGAATAAAAACTTATCAATTAAAATGCAACAGGTATTATAAAATAATACATGTGATTTAATTGTTACTGAAATAAACTACTACCTGAACTTCAAACTTAAACCTTTGCTGGGTCCAGATGCCTTGGCGTACTAATCTCACTATCCTTACCTATATTTCCAAATAATATATAAATAATAAATTAATACCTATGTTTATAAATTTTTATTCAGCGTCTCTCATGATCCTATAGTGTTACCTATATCTCTACCCTTCCCATTTCTAATATATGATTAAATCCTAATCTCTGATTTAATTACTAATCACACAACCATCAACAGGCATTTTACAATCATCAAACAATACACACATCTACAAACACAATAATAAAAATATCCTAATTACTTTAAATCAAACTTACATCACAATAACTTTCTTTTAATGAACTTATATTTAAACCTCTTATTACCAATAAAGAAAACCAATGATTCTATTTAATTCTTTAGACAACAACGTCATATGACTTTCTAGTTCTAAATATCTTATCAATAAGTTCCTGTAAGAACATTTCTTTAAAAGACCATGCACTATCTAACACTTGGAAGACTTCAACATAATTCAAACACACTAAAGCACCACAATTAGCTTCACATTCACACTATAATTTAAACATGCATAATTTCTTATTAAAACTCTTATTTTATATGCTTTCATAATTCATATTCATTACATACATAAACACATAAATTCGAACAGGATTAGGCAAGAAATTCATTTTCAGAATAGCATCATCAATTAACAATATAATTAAGCAATCACAAGCTTGCAACCATTGTTGTCTACTTGTCTTCCCTTTAAGTCTGAAGTCAGTGTCTTTAAATTCATCAAAACAAGCAGTTGACCCACAATCAAACAGTAAATTCGATAACACACATTTTATAATACTTACACAGATATTTTAACAATCATATTTGAACCAATACAGAGTAAAGGAAAAATCAACAATTAATGAACATTCTTGAAACATTTAAATATATATATAATTTCGATTTTCTTCTAGCTCAAACAAAAACAAAACAGAGTAAGAAAGAATCCATCAAGATTTCACATTCAAACAGAAGTGGAACATACAAATCTATATACCCATTCTATCCTATCCTCATCAACATTTCTTTGACTTATAATCCATATTGAGCCCATAATTATGAACTAAGTCTCAAACATGCACTACAAAAAAACACGAAATTACCGATGGAAATTTTTCCATCTGTAATTTCTCCATTGCTAATTAAATTAGCGACGAAAATTTTATTCCGTCGGTAAATTACCGGTGAAAATTCCCGGTGGAATTCCGTCTCTAAATTTAGTGACAGAAATTACCGGCGGAATTACGTCGGTAATTTTTTAAAAACTTTTTTTAATTTATGCCACGTGTCCTTCCTGCTACGCTTCCCCTCTTACAGTCCACCACGTGTCACTTCCGCACGCCGCCACATGTCACTCTCATAAATTGTCTGAAATGTGGCTTTGCTGCGATTCGAACCCGTGACCTCATGTGTGTGTGCTCATGCCTTAACAAGTTGAGCTATGAAGACCTTGTGATATTATTTGCAAACAATTATATTTATATATACTTTACATTATATTTAAATCAATACATTATGAAATATATTTAATTATTAATATATAATTTACATATTAATAATTATTATTTTATTATATATATTATTAAAAAAATTAAATTAAATTTGTAATAAATAACATATTACTTAATAAAAAATTCAAAATTAAATTGTAATAAATATATATGTACGAATTAATATTTATAAAATATATTTCTTTATTAACTATTATATATATAATATTTAATAAATTAAAATAAATAATATTATTTTTTTAACATTTTTTTATAAATTGCCGACGGAATTCCGTCGGTAATTTGTTAAAAAATAATATATAAATTACCGACGGAATTCCATCAGTAATTTTTTATTAAATAATTAATTTTTTAATATTTTTTATAAATTACCGACCATTAATAAATAAATTACCTACGGAATTCCGTTGGTAATTTTTTATTAAATAATTAATTTTTTAATTTCTTTTAAAAAATTACCGACGGAATTCTGTCGGTAAATTTACCGACGAAAATTCCGCAGGAAATCCGCTAGAAATTACCGACGGAATTGATTCAGTCGGTAAATTCCGTCGGAAATTACCTGTTTTTTTGTAGTGATGGTTTTTAAGTGCTTAGAGATAAAAATAAGCAAGCTTCAATTAGTTTTTTTTTAAAACCTTCAAAGAGCCCTTAAACAGTAACTTGAACAAGCTTTCCCATTCAAGAACTATCCCTTAATTATTATTATAAAATCATCCTTTAAAACCTGTCCAAAAATCATTTTTGATTCAATAAATTTGAAGCTCAGGACTTCTCAACAACATTACAGGCTCAACGCTTTATCACCCACCCAAGAAATAGTTAAACACTCCTTAATTTTCCACAAATTTTCAAGTGGCAGCAATGAAAACAAAAATCATAAATTCCTACAGCAACATAAAGTATACTAACCAACACTTTAACTTCAAGTAGTATCAATTTAAGAATCTTTAATTCCATCCTAATCATAGAAGGCATTTCTAGTATCAAATAGCATAATCCTCTTTTTCTTTATTTTTCAGTAAATTGCACAACAAGTTATGTGTAGTTTGCCCTCCAACTTCCAATTCCTAAATCTGAACCGATCTTTAACCAGAAAAATTACAGCAACTATAATTTTCATCATTTGGAGTTCTTATATAATATTTAGGACATCACATTATCTTTCCTTACTTTGGAAAATATTTTTCCAGCTTTTATTAATTACCAAATGAACCCATCACTTTGGTGCAGAACATAAGTTAACAATCATAGTTTTTCGCACTATAATTGTCAAACTAATATTTCCATGAAGGTTATTAAAGTGAACTCTTCTTGTTCCCAGGCTAAATCTGAGAAGTTTTCAGCGTTGCAAGCTTACAAAAGTTCTGAATCTTGTTTTTCAATGGGATCGAATAGCACTAACTTTTTGCATATGCCTAACAATACATATATATTAGTATGATTGCTTAAACATTCCTTTCATTACTTATTGAGGCCGATTTGAAGATCCAAATTCATCACAGATTATGGGCTTGGTTCAATCATTTAGAAAACAAATTAACAAGCACATACAATTAGAGAAATTCTTTTTAGGAACTATCCAAAACCAAACATCCCTTATACAGTAACATTCAATCAGCAAAAATCATCTCCAATGCACCTGAATAGTCACACGTGTGACAGTTAAAGAAAATCCCAAATACATCAGTACAACCCAAATCAGAGCATAAAATCTGTCCTATATCTTATTTCCAATCAATTTATAATTCTCACGAAAATCTAAGTCTCAACTTATCAGCATCATCGCAGAGAAAATAGAGGAGAACAAGGGAGAACTAAAATTTCCAAAATCTCCTCCCCCAAACTCAGAGAAAATTCAACACGTGCAAAATCAAGGATTATTTTCATCCTAATCTCAGCTTCATTCTATCACCACTTGCAGCCACCCAAAACAGAAAAATCAATCGGCCAGAGGAAGAAGAAAATAAAAATAGGCAAAATTCCAGAAATTACACATACAGTTCCAAATTTCAATTCAATTTTGCTTCCAACCATATTCAATCACAGAGGGTTAGAGGTTCAAGCAACCAGAAATCGAATCATCAGACTCCCATCTCTTACGCCGTCAACTCACTGAACAGGGGAGAAGAAGAAAATTCTAAAATTTCCACAAACATCAGAAATCTCACATGCAAGACACTTTATGTACTTAAGCTTACTCCAAATCATGTTTAATTAAGGTTTCAATCAATGTTCATTTAGAAATTCCCAAGAACAGAGTTTGATGAACAGTGACAGAAGAAAGAAATTGAAAAAATCCGGCCAACACTTCACAAAGCTCAAATTTCTTTAGAGAAACTTGATTTCTATGCTTAAGCTTTGCTTTAATCGGTTCATGGACCTCAAAACACCCAAATTGGACCTCACACAGAACCTCTCAAATCGGACCAAGAAGGAGAGAAAATAGAAGGAAATAAACTTACTCAAAGCTATCCCAAACTTCCCTTGACTGTCTGAACTCGAAGGAAGCAGAGAGAAAATGGAGGGAGTGAGAGGAACAGAGGGATGTCGTGAATGAGAGAGGGAGAGAGGGAGAGCTAAGAAGGAGACTGGAATGAGAGATAAGTGAAGGGAAATAGACCACGTGGGAGTATATATTTAAGATAAGGGAGGTTAGATCTTTAATTAGGTGATTTAATATTTTACCCCCTCTTTTATAATTACAATTGAAAGATATTTTTTAACTAGGGGCAAATATTGTCATTTTTATTTATTCTTTTTCATTATGCCCTTATTTAAAAATTTTAATTACTATTTCCTTTTCAATTTAATCCGAATTTACTTCAAAAATAATTTCTCTAGATATTCTCTAATTTTCAAATTTATTTATAAAAAATTTTAAATATTAAACAATACCCCAAGATTCTAAATATTCTCTTATTAATTATTTTTTAAAATTAAATTTTATCTTCTAATTATTTCTCTTTGATTCTTAGAGAAAATAAGCCTTAAAAATTTATTAAAAATACCTAAAACATCATAAATTTATTTTTAATACTTTTTAATATTTTAATAACATTCCCAAAACCTTAAATAATTTCTTATATCTATTTTTTAAATTTTGGAGTGTTACTCATAAATTTAATAATTTAGTCAAGATTAATAAATTTTATAACATGTTATAAATGTAAAAGTTTGTGTATTTGAATTGTTTTTTTGGTTTTATAAAAATTAATTTTTGACCAAATATAAGGGGTTAAGGTGCAATTTTCTCTTGAAAGTAACTATTTAAAAGCACTATGTAACTTAAAGTTTTTTGAAGAACAATTTTTTTTTAAGTAATCAAAATGTTGCAATTTTTCTCCATGTGGTATAAGTGTAAGAGCTCAATTTTTAACTGACCAACATTAGTTTTGTAATTATTAGAGTGGATTTGACTCCTTTTTATCATTTTTGGGACAAAATTGTTCCCCAAAAACGTTTCTGGTACCCAATACTTTTGAGTAATTACTTGAGGAACAAAATTGTATCTTTACCTAAATATAAATGATGAATATAAAGAAGGTTTATGTAACATACATTTTCATTTACTTGAAAGAGAAGTTTATATTTGTTTTCAAAATATATGATATCGTGCTTATGTTATTTAGTTAAAACAAATTAGAGTGTAATTAACTCTTTTAAACATTGATTAAATAAGCTTGAATTGCTTATATATGAAGTTTGATTTTTTAAAAATAGCAATACAATAACAAAGCATGCACTATGTGTAGTTGACTATTTGGTCTAACAGTGAATTATTTAGACTAAAAGTGGGCAAGCTATGCATGTTTAAAAAACACTATTGAGAAAAGGTATTTTAATCAAAAAGTCTCTATCCGAACAATCAGTTGTTAGGACTTAGGATACTAAGTACTAAGTAAGATTTCCTTTAGTTCTAAATATAATATCAAGTTGACTTTTCTTTTTTTAGAGATTAATAATGTAGAGTAAATCATTTTATAGTTTTTGTAGTTATCGTTTTTTTAAAAAATTAATTTACTTTACCAATAAACAAATGAATAATCTAATTTCATGCAATATATGTTAAAACTAAATAGTCTATTTGGCTTACTTAGTACTCATAAAAAATAAACATAATCTTCTACTAACTATGGAAGGAAAGAGTATATTATACATATATATATATATATATATTTATGTAAAACTGTATTTCATTAACTCATAGGAGAGTTACTGTATTCAAAAACTAGAACCAAAACCATCAATATTTTATAATTGTGTTCGAAGATGCCAAATGGCCAAAAGGTTATAAAATAAATAACAAGAGACAAGAATAATCCCACTATTTATTTGGAAGGAAATGTATCTTTTCAAAACCTTCGATTATTCTGCCAATAAACTAGCCAAGGAAAATGCAATATTATTTTTTAATCTTCATGTAGAACTGCATATCGATTTAATTATCATTCGCGTGAAGGGCATGACGAGCAAGAAAAGCAAGCACTACATCGGTGTAAATAAATTCTCTAGCAAACAATTGTAAAATAGTTGTAATTTATATGTTATGAATTCTATATTGAATGAATTTTCAATTCATTTTTTGTTTATAGTTGTAAACACCCAAGCTATTTTGTCCAGACATCACAAAAAAATAGCACAATAAATAAATAAAATCTCTTGACTCCTTACAATAAGGGCTAACATTAGTTCAATTGTAAGAAAGGTCAACTGTGATAATTGTACCCCAGGTTAGAAGATAAGGTTGATTGGCAATCAAAGAAAGAATTAGAAAAAATCATGTAGATGGTCTTCTCATTCATGGTGACAGGATCCATAATCCTAGTCATCATTTTGAGTGAAAAGAAAAGGAAAAAATCTGATAAGTCAAAAAAAGAAGAAAAAAAGGGAAGAAAGGGAAAATCTCAATTTAAAGTTGATGATCAATCATTATTATGGAGGCATTCAATGAAAATCTTTTTTAAGGGAAAAGGCATGTTGATCGAGTGCAAGTTAATTAGGAACTTTTTTGAAAAAAGGACAAAAAGGAATGATTGCAATTTCAATATAGGGTTAAGGGTCAAAAATACACATATGATTTTGTCAAAAGTTCATTCAACACCCAATGTTATTTTTTGGACCAAAAATACACATGAGTTTTCAAATTGGGTCAAAAGTCACATTTACAGTTATATTCAGAAAAAAAGCACTTGGTACTGGATGAACCTTTTTACAAAATCACATGTGTATTTTTTACCCTAATTTAATTGTACATGTGTATTTTTTATCCAATTTGAAAGGTCAAGTGTATTTTTGGTCCAAAAAATAACATTTGGTGCTTGATGAACTTTTGACAAAATCACATGTGTATTTTTGACCCTTAACCCTTCAATATATTAATGAATGAGTGTGCTTGGGGGCATTCAACCAAAAAATCAAAAGAAAAATGATGAAAATGGAATAGTAAAACTTAATGTTCATTTGCTTGATGTAGAGAGGGTTGAGGCATTCATTTTTCGTCATTAATGGAAAATGGCCAAAAAGCTACATTTATATCCATTTGTGCCCATATGATATTTCTTTCTTATCCATTACCCATAGAAACCCTAAATATCTTTCTTACCTTTCATTTAAGGTACATTATATCCTTGAAAGCACTTCATCTTCTAGGTTAGGGGAGGATGTGTACATTTCCACCGTTGTTGAGATCATTTTGTTATAAGGCTACTCTCTTATGAATAGTTCAGAGTTTGCAAAGTTGGAGAAAACAAAGAAGAAGAAAGAAATGGTTCAAAAGAGAAAACAAAAAAAAAATTGAGAGAAAAGTTGGAAAAAGGAGAAAAAGAAAAAGAAAAGAAGCTCGCTAAGTTGAGAACCTAAATGGGTAGCTTAAGCAAAAGTTAGAGCACACAAAAAAAAAAGAAAAGAAAAATGAACAAATGAGTAGCATCATTTAGTTCCTATTCTGTATATGGTTTTTGGTTTGTACACTTGCTTAACTCCTCATTTGTTTCCTATTGCTCTTAGTCATCTAAGTATTCACCTTGGTTCTTATATATCATTCATCTTCTCCTTGTATCCTATACCCATAGCATATCCAAATAAAAGTCCTTATGATCTATATTAGCATAAGACTCTTCGATTGATGGAGAAATTAGATTATTTCCAAGCTTATGGAAAAGGAATTGGATAACTTGGATATTAAGAGCAACCACTAACTTTCAAACACTGAGTGAACCACTAACTTTCAAACACTGAGTGATGTGAGAGTAAACACTATACCTTATAAGGGAAATCATTGGGGCATTGCATTCTTGTTAAGCTCTTTACCTTGATTCTATCTAACTTAAGGTTGGTAACATGATTTTGATAGCTATGTACTAATATTTTTTTTGATCCTCTATTCATGTGTCTTGTATGTTTTTTTTTTATAACAAGAAGAAACCTCACTACAATCCTACAGTATTAAAACAACTACTACAATCAAACTGCAAAATCTGCATCAGATCCGGAGGAGCCTGTGGCAGCCTTGTGTAGTCCAGAGATGCTGCTAAACCTCTTTTTGCAAGGAAGTCTGCAGCGTCATTTGCCTCCCGATTAACATGCACAATACGAAGCTCCCAATCCTTGTTCAGTAACCGTTTGATAGCCATTACTGTCTCATACTCGTGGTGGGATTCATGAATCTCATTCTTTATTAGATCAACAGCTATCTTAGAATCAGATTCCATATCCACGCTACGGTAACCCAGGTCCCATGCTAGCTCTAGCCCAAGTAAACAAGCCCAAAGCTCTGCATTCAAAGCATCTCCCTTATCAAGTTTTGTCACAAAACCATGCACAAAATCACCATTTTCATTCCTGATGAGACCCCCACAAGCTGCCAAACCTGACTCATACGAGAATGCGCCATCGACATTCAATTTAATCCAATTCTCTCGTGGTGGCTGCCAACCTGTTCTTTCTTGAAACTCACTCGCTCCTTCAAAGCTCGTACCAGCAACATGACTTCTCACCACTTTCATGTTTTCCATCATAGCTCTAGCACTTGCCAAAATCACTTCATCCGATATTAATTTCTGCTCAAAAACTGCAAGATTACGTCGTTTCCATATCCACCAACAAATGATAGTGAACATGGACGCCCATTCCTTGTTTTCCTCTGAATTCATCTTAATATTTTTCCATCCCCACTGAACTAAATTGCCGTTCCAAAAGGAACTTCTCCGATGAGGCGAAAGAATCTTCCTCCATAAAGATTTTACCCGGTTACAGTCCCTGAAGACATGAAGAGTTTCCTCCAAAGCTACCTCACACATCGGGCAAGAAGAGTTTTCAGTTAAATGACGATCATACCTCGACTTATTTGTTAATAACGCCTGTCGCATCAATAACCACATAAAATTCTTACACCGTTGTGGTGCTTGAACTTTCCAGAGCTTTTCCCATCCTCCATTTGGCATACCATCTTCACCTGCGAGATACCTATAAGCTGAATTCACAGAAAAAATCCCAGTCTTTTCTAGGTTCCATCTTACTGCACCCGATACAACATTTTGCGAGGTATTCGCTGCAACATATTCCCATGTTTTCTTTATACCCGACCACACATTTGAGCCTTGTCTCCCTGTATTAATCTGAGGAATAACATCATTACCACATTTATATTTATCTCTAATCACACGAACCCAAAGATAATCTTTTTTGGTCATCATATTCCATCCCACTTTCATAAGAAGAGATTGATTCTGCAACTTTGCATGCTTTAAACCTAAGCCACCTCTTTTCTTAGATTTACATACATCATCCCATGCTACCAAAGATATCTTCTTTCGGTCTTCCGAACCTCCCCATAAGAATGTCCGATTCATTTTATCCAGTGAGTCACACGCAGTACCTGGGAAGTGAGCAGTCTGCATACTATATCCGGGAATAGCAGAAGTAACTGAAGAGATCAAAGTCGTTCTCCCTGCCAATGACAACGCATTACATTTCCAAGAAGATAGCCGAATCTTCACTTTCTCAATGACATCCCGGAAAGTTTCCTGGCCTACTCTTTCATGAATAAGTGGAACACCAAGATATTTCCCAAGATCTCCTATCTGAGAAAACCCCAATACTTCACTAATCTCTCTGCTTCTATTATGGTTAACATTCCTCGAAAAGAAAACTCGAGTTTTTGAAGCATTAACCGTTAAACCAGAGCAATTAGAAAAATAATCCAAACATTCCCTAATTAATTCCGCTTGATGAAGAGATGCTTCAGAAAAAAGAATAATGTCATCAGCGAAAAATAAATGAGATATAGGAGGACCTGTTTTGGTTAGTCTGATTGGCCGCCAAGACTCCTGCTCACACTTCTCCATGATAAGGTGTGCTAATTTTTCCATACATATCACAAAGAGATACGGAGACATTGGGTCCCCTTGTCTTACTCCCCTAGAGCTCTGAAAACTATCTGCTTTACAACCATTCCAAAGCAACTGAAGTCTAGCAGATTTGATACACCTACCAATAACTTGGATCAAGTTATTAGGAATCTGCAGTTCCTGAAGACAATCTAGTAAAAAATTCCAGTTGAGCTTGTCATATGCCTTCTCAAGGTCAATTTTAATAGCCATAAATCCCTTCTTTCCTGTCATACATCTCATCGAGTGAACCACCTCCTGTGCCACAATAATATTATCAGAACTGTGGCGTCCCGGAACAAAACTACATTGGTTCGAAGAAATTATGTGCGACATAAAACACTTCATCCTACTTGCCACAATCTTTGTGATAGCTTTGTATATTACATTACATAAGCTAATAGGTCGCAAATCTCTAACCGTCTTAGGAGGGTACTTCTTAGGAATTAAAACAATCAAAGTCTCATTAATTTCATCAATGCCCTCTGGATTTTGAAAAAGTTCTTTCACTTTCTTCCTCACCATCGGACCTACTTGATCCCATTGAGATTGATAAAAAAGAGCATTAAACCCGTCCGGCCCCGGAGACTTCATAGCTCCCATACTAAAAATAGCTTCCCGAACTTCCTTATCCTCAACTGGACGTGCACATAGTCTCTTATGAAATTCTTCAAGATTCGGGTATGACATAGAACTTATGAACTTATCTCTATGTATAGCCTCCTCTTTGAACAAAGCCGAGAAAAATTCAGTTACATGCGACTTCAACTCATCTGAATCAAAACACCAATCTTCACCATCTATTTTCAAAGCATCGATCCGATTATTTCGCCTACGACTGTTCGCTTGTGCATGAAATAATCTGGTGTTACGATCACCATCTATACTCCAATTCTGTCTTGCTTTTTGGGCCCATAATAAGGTTTCTTGAGTCAATGTATCCTCTAGCTGCTGCCATAAAGAATTATGAAGCTCCTCTAATCTCATATTACTACCTCCACGGCCCAGAGCTCTATTAATCCCATCAAGACGACGAAGCAGACTTCTTTTCCTCCTCTCAATGTGTCCAAACACATTCTTATTCCACGCTTGACAAGCTAAAGTAAACTGGTCCATATTATTCTTCCACTCTAATGAATCATTCCATGACTGAATAACAAAATCTTTGAAATTATCATGCAAAACCCAGGATGCTATAAATCTGAATGGTCTTGTTGTATTAATTCTTGCATCATCCACATCTAACTTAAGTAAAATGGGGCAATGATCTGACTTATACGGAGACAAATGAAAAACACGAGCATTCAAAAATCGTTCACACCACTGAACGTTAGCAACAAACCTGTCCAGTCGCGCTTCTGTTGTTCCTCTCTTCCAGGTGAATTCATGCCCAACAAAGCCAACATCTTTCAATTGCATTTCCTCCATCCATCTTACAAATTCACGGTCAAACGATATAGCTGAATGAGCTAAAGATTTACGTTCTGAACTAAGCAAAGTGGCATTAAAGTCACCACCCAATATCCACGGTGCATTCATTGACTCGCCAATTCTATACATATTTTCCCATAGAATACGACGAGTTACCATTTGAGGACTTGCATAAACTACCGTTAAGAACCACTTCCCATGCACCAAACTCTCTACCTCTAAATGAATAAATTGACGATGATGTTCCATAACTTTTATTTTAGAGACTCCCTCATCCCAGAGGCACCAAATTCCACCACTAAAACCTTCAGCAGCAGTAAATGAATATTTATGAAAACCCAGAGTCCTTATTTTTTTCTCAGTCTTCTGGTTATCAGCTCTAGTTTCAACAATCGCCATAAACTCCAATTTATGATATTTCTTAATTTCCCGTACAAGACCCGAAAAAGATTTAGAGCCTGTACCTCTTGAATTCCATATCATGTAATTCATTGAGAAACAAAATTTGAAACATTGGCTACATCCGAGCCCATAGATACTGAGACCCCCTTCTCTTCCTTCATGACTACACCTTCTAAACTTTCAGCCATGTCAACTTCATTTCCCTAAGCGACATTCTCTGCGCTTATATCCTTAGCACAAAGAAAATCAATGTTGGTCATATCATTAATACATGTTGTGTGCGTTGAACGAGTTTGTGAATCTTGTAAATCAAGTCCATTATCATCATATGACATTGAGCCCTCCTGGAGAATAGCAAATAAATTACTATTTGAAATAGAATGGCCCACTACCACTCCTTTATCTTTTCTTTTCAAAATGCTCCTGGGCTTGGGCTTTATAATACTTCTATTCTCCTTCCTTAAACCTTTGGCCTTCTCTTCTTGCTTCTTTTTTGAGCCCACTACTACCCACTCTGACTTTTCAATATTCAATTCCTTATCAAATCTTCTACCATTTAAATTGGAGCTACCCGATATCCTCTCATTCATTCCCTTCAAATTCGCTGAGGCATTCAAATTCAATTTTCCATTAATCTCCTTAATTGCATTAATTCTCTTTCCCCCCAATTTCTCCTTAACTCCTGCACTCCTAATCTCTTGCCTAAAATCACGCCTCAAGATCATTTGAGGCCCAAGAAAATCCTTGCCAGCTGGTACTTCGTTCCTCGCCACCGCTTTCTGTTTCTCGCCAACGGCCACTTTATTCATTTGCAAGTCATCACCTTGGCCTCCTTTCTCCGACTTCCCTTCATTCAACACTCCACCATCAACCACTCCTACACCCACCTCCTTCTCAGGAACATAACTTGACGGGCAATCCTTCTTCTCATGACCATATTTTCCACATTCAAAACAAATAAGATGTAATCCTTCATAAACAATTTGTCTTGCTTCTCCAAACATTGCAAATCAATCTCCACACAAATCCTAGCAAACCCTCCTTTATCATAGATAGAGGTTGATCGGTCAATTTTTATTGTTTTACCAATCATATTCCCTATAAGCCCCAGCGCTTCTACACTGTAAAATTCAACAGGTAAATCCGGTATTCTAACCCATGCTGCAATCCTTCTTTGAGTATCCGCTTTCCATGGATTAAAGTTCGGACGCCATTTTTGAACCAACAAATAATGATCGTCAATCATCCATGGTCCTTCTTGAAAAGCATAGTCCCTATCAGCCCTATCAGAGAAAGACACTATGTAATAATCATTACTAAGAGGCATTATTTTCATCGGCTGCTGCGGCTTCCACATCCTCTTAACCCTGTCAATCAAAATCTGTTTCGGAATTGATGTCCCCAATAACTTTATAAGTAATGAGTTCATCCAAGGCTTACACCACGCTTTGTACTGATCTGCCGTAACAACTAGTTCAGGATAGTTCCCCTCTATCCCCTCCTCTTCATTCAAACCTCATTCACTTCTCTCCTCCCCTTCGAAGCCACTCTCTTCAGCATTCTTTTTTGCAAATAGTGCTTTCCATCCATTCACAATATCATCCTCTTCTTCATGATTCATTAGATATCCAGCACCAGACACAGTCAGAAGCTTCTCCTTGTACGAGAATTGCATTGGTCTTCTATTCACTGTATCAGTTTCCTTTCCACTCTTTGAACTCTTAGGTTCTTTCCCCTCCGAACTTCCAAAAACAAAGGTACCCGATTCATGATTACCATCACCTCCACTCTCCCCTTTTCCCTGGGTCCCACCCTCATCTCCGTCAGGTCCTCCAGCGCCATCTCCGTCACTCCCCTGTCGCCCTCGCTTACTCACTCTCATCGCTCTCACTTAAAGATTTGTGTCTTGTATGTTTTAACATAGAGATTTCATGATTAGAGTTCTTCAGTTTTGCTCATACATCATTTTTCAAACAATTGGCTACAGGAAAATATCTCTTATCTCATATGGCATATGATCATTTCCCAGTCATGCCACTTCACATTTAGGACGACTCATTCCTTCTATTAAGTAAATACAATCAAGTTAGAATTAGGGGCTTCTCCTCAATCCTATTACCCCGCATTCACTTCTTGGGACAATAATAACATTGTTAAATGAAGTTTAAAAACATTTTTGAACTATGCAAGCATTGAAAATGAAGATAGACCAAAAAGAGGGAGATTGTCATGCTTCACAAATTAAGGCCAAGAAAATAAGAATGAATATTCAGAATTTGACTCTAAATTATGCAAGAGAGAAATAGTAATATATTAGGCAGAACTTTACACCCATTACTTCGGCCAATGACTGTGGGTCTTACATAAATATACCACTAACTTGCTTAAAATGTATTGCATGTCATTTCACATACTTGGGGCAAGTTTGAGGCCTATATTGCAATGATGTCATACATTATCTCAATATGAAATTTTGTTAGGTTGGGGAAAATGCAAAAGCTTCTCAGACTATTTATGAGGATCATACTTGGAATCCAATTTCTTTAGGGTCAGCAAACTAACAAAAGTTAAAATGACCTAAATCTAAACTAATGAGTAAGAGGGTTTAGGTTAAGAGTAAGACCAAAGAGAAGTTAGCATCTAGAGTGACTTGCTCATCACCATCACCATCATCATGCTCATAATTATGGAAAGTGCGTCTTTTGGGATTTATCTGGAAAATTGCTCACGTTCATTGTAAGCTAGAAATGAATTACGATAGATCCTAACAAAAATACAAGCAATCCAGGAAATTCCCTCTCCTCAAATGGAAGAAAGAATTTCGAAGATTTTGAACTACATCACATGATTCATTGCCAATTTGACTTTCACTTGTGAGCTCCATTGTTTAAAATTCTTGTGAAGGGATGCAATGAAAAGTAAGATAAGAATTTATTTGCTAAATGCCCTAATTCTAAGTTCTTCCCACATCAGGGCAACCATTGATATTTTATTCAACGATACCGCCTGACTCCCTAGGAGTTGTGCTGGGACAGCATGACATTAGCAAGGGGTTTACACAACCCGACCAAAATGTTTGTCATCATCATAATGTATACACCATTTTATATGGGGTATCACATGCTAAGTGTCACATCTCCACCACCATCACTATCATTTACGACACTCTCGTAAGCATATCATCATCATCATTATCTTCCTCATTAGCATATCATCGTTATCATCATAATTTTCATCCTAATTAGGATTTCATCATCATTACAATCTTCAGTCTCATACTATATTGTCCAGAGCATGAATGCTTATTTTACATCACCATCATCGTCATCGTTTGGACTTTATCTCATTCATTGACATCACCGTCATAAGGAATTTGTCATCACTAGTTTGTATGTTTGGGTCATCGCGTGCATAGTGTCACCAATATTCATCATCGTCATTGACATCCTTATTTGGAGATCATATCATAAGCATTTTCAACATACTCATCATAGTGCATGCATCACATCATCTGAGGAAATGTGTGTTTAATGTCACATCACTAGCATTACTATTGTCATAATTTACGACATCTTATTTAGGATCTCATCATCATCATCATCATCATCATCATTCATGAGATACTCATAGTCTTCTACATCATCATCATCATGTCATTATCACCTTTATCTCAACTTCCATCATATGCATTGGCATTCCATTAACATTCTAAGCATTACCGCAAGATGCAAAACGAATTCCTTATTATGGCACCCTTAAAGCCCAGTAACAGCTAGCACCTTTTAAAGCCCTGTATCGCCAGGCACCCTCAAAATCCAATAATGGTTGGCACCTTTTAAAGCCCTATACTAGTAGGCCCAGTAACCGCTGGCAATCCTTAAAGCCCTATATCGGCAAGCACCATCAAAGCTCAGTAACAGCTGGCAATCCTTAAAGCCTTATATTGGTAGGCACCCTTTAAGCCTAATAACGACTGACACCCTTTAAATCCCTATATCGGCAGGCACTTCAAAGCCCTGCACTAGAGGGCACCCTCTTCTAAGTCCTGTAGCGGTAGGCACAATTCTTTTAAAGCCCTATATCGGCAAGCAAAATCTTTTCAAGCCTGTTTCATAGGCCCCTCAAAGCCCAGTTACATGGACCCCTTTTCAAGCCCTGTTCCATAGGCCCCTCAAAGCCCACTTATGTTGCCCCCTTTTTAAAGCCTTGTTCTGCAAGCCACTCAAAGCCCAGCAATGGTTGGCACCATTTTAAAGTCCTATCCCAACAAGCACCCTCTTCTAAGCCCTATAGCGGTAGGCAGAATTCTTTTAAATCCCTTTATCGGGTGGCATAATTCTTTTCAAAACTCATTATTGGCTAGCGCAATTCTTTTGAAGCAATGTATCAACAGACACAATTCTTTTCAAAGCCTAATATCATCTGGCACAATTCTTTTAAAGCCATTTATTGGCAAGAACAATTCTTTTCAAGGCCCAATAACAGTTAGCATGATTCTTTCAAGCCCATTATCAATAGGCACACTCCTTTTCAAAGCCCAGTAATGGCTGACACAATTCTTTAAAGACCTGTACCGACAAGTACCATTCTTTTAAAGTCCAATCCTAATTGGCTCCATTATTCAGAGACATGTGTCTAACTTTACGACATCCTTCCCACATTCTTCTCTTTGAACCAAGTAAAGAGGGGAATGTGCACAGTATTTTGCCTATGCCCTCTTTTCATTTGTGTGGATCCTTTGTAGTGTCTTCTTACGTCTCATATTGGGTCGAACAAAATAAGTGTTCTTATTTCTACTTGTTTCATAGATGAAACTCACTACTCTTAGCCACGAACAAATATAGATGGGCAACTGTAAACACCCTATTTTGTCCAGACCTCACAAAAAAATAACACAATAAATAAATAAAATCTCTTGACTCCTTCTTACAATAAGGGATAACATTAGTTCAATTGTAAGAAAATCCAATTGTGATAATTGTCCCCCGAGTTAGGAGATAAGGTTGATTGACAATCAAATAAAGAATTAGAAACAAATCATGTATATGGTCTTCTCATTCATGGTGACTGGATCCATAATCTTAGTCATCATTGTGAGTGAAAAGAAAAGGAAAAAATCTTATAAGTGAAAAAAAAAGAAGCAAAAGGGAAAGAAAGGGAAAATCTCAATTTGAAGTTGATGATCAATTATTATTATGGAGGCATTCAATGGAAATCTTTTTTTTAAGGGAAAAGGCATGTTGATCGAGTGCAAGGTAATTAGGATTTTTTAAAAAAAAGGGGGTAATAAAAAGGAATGACTGCAATTTCAATATGTTGATGAATGAGTATGCATGGGGGCATTCAACCGAAAAATCAAAAGAAAAATGATGAAAATGGAATAGCCCCAATTTAACAAAATTGATAACCAAAAAAGACAAAAGGAAACAATTCCAAAATAATGGTTGATTGCTCAACGGTACTTAAAGGAAAAATAATAACAATAAAAAAATACAGTAAACCCTAATGATACCTATGTAAATGAGAGTAAGAGAGCACAAGAAGTAGGACCGTTTTTGGAGAGTAAAAAAGAGGGGAGAGGAATGCCTCCTTTTCCCTTATATCATTTTCCCTTCTTTTCTTTCTTAATAACCACTAGATCTTCTTTCAATTGTTCAAATTTGGATTTATACAAAATATATTTTAATTGATTTTCAATAATGATATTATAAACACCAAATCTGAACCATTGAAAGAAGATCTACTGGTTATTAAGAGAAAAAAGGAGGGAAAATGATATAAAAGAAAAAGAGGCATGGTAATAAGGAATTTTGGGAGAGAAAAAGAGACAGAGAGAAATTCTTTGAAAGAATAGAATAAATGTAGAGAGATTTAGTTTTAATGCATGATCCTTTCATTATCATGTTGGGTGGGTATTGTGTCAACTATCAAATAGATCAATACTGTATTTTTATGCGCCAAAACCTACATCTCTTATTGCTCAAGCCAATGAATATCTCTAAGTTAGAGATAGAGGCGGATTGTTTGAACATTGGGCTCATTTCCACATATATGTATTTTTCATTATTTTGCCTACTAAAATATTTGTTCTATGAGCTTTCTGCCAATGTATGTGATTTAATTTGAATTCTTTTCCTCCACGTGAAGAGTACACTCAAAGTATATTTTTGTTTTGTTTGGTTGTTTTTTTTTATCTCCTAACGTGGCGTGTCATATAATGAATGTAATGTTTGCTTTGTTAAAATATTTCCAAACCTTTTGGCTTTACTCTATGGTTCATTCGCCCCATTTCTTTTAAAAGTAAACCATTACTACACTGTAAATTACATGTTGGTGTCTAATGATTATAAATGTTTTATCAAAGATCCAAATCAACAAAATGGGCCTTTTATAACAAAATGAGAAAATATGGTTTCAAAACGGTTTTATGCCTTACAAGGTTTTTAGAACCTCCTCAGACAAAACCACTTTATTCTTCCATGTAAGGTTATGGAATCTCTTCAGGAATTTTAATCAAAATTCTTTTGAGAAATCTTTTTTTTAAAATAAAATCAAAATTGTCTTCAAAATAATTTTTATGCCGTGCGAAATTTTTAGAACCTCCTCACGCAAAATCAATTATTCTTCCGTACGAGATTATGAGAATCTCCTTTGGAATTTTAATTCAAAATTAGTTGAAAAATCTTTTCTAAATACAAATAAACACTCGTTTTTTCCTAAATAAAAAATACAAACAAAAAATAAATATCTTTCTTTAAAAAATGAATAAAAAATTTCTCTAAAAAACACAACTATAGTGACACGCATTTCTACCCGAATTACATGGGTTATAATCCCTTAAGGGTATGTGGGCCATAGGTCAAGTCCAACTATGTAAATATTTTTTTTTATGTGAATATGTTTTTTTGGGTAATTAAATTAAAATTAAATTCCATATTTATTTTTAAATATTTAACTTAGGGTAACCATTCTTATGAACATGTGCTATGGGGTACCTAACACCTTCTTCATGCATAATTGACACCTGAGCCCAATTTGGTTTTAAAACACCGTTTATAATTTTCAAAAGGTTTTTCAAAATTATTCCTATTTAAAAATTTTGATGGGTACTCCATTTGACCGGTTTTAGGGTGCTACAATAGTATTATTATTTTTTATAAAATTATTACTCATCAATAGTGATTTAAAAATCAGAATAGTAATAATAAGTGATAATATTATAGTGAAAACCATTCATTTTTAGAAAATTTAGTAAAAAGTCATGTTTGAAACTTTCATTGGCTAAAATTATTATATGAATTTCAAGTACTGGTTCTTTCTGTGCAGAAAAACTTATATCATATTCTTCTACTAATTTTTTTTTTGCTAAATACACACTTTTCACTTTTTTTTATGGGTTAAAGGTCATATTTGCCCCGGAAGTATGCACAGTGGATCACATTTGCCCCAGAAGTTTTTTTAGGTTCAATTTTGCCCCGGAAGTGTGCAAAGTGTATCATATTCGCCCTTTACCATTAAAAAATTTTTACCAGTAAAGAACGAATATGATCCACTTTTGCACACTTCCGGGGTAAATTTGGACAAAAAAATGGTAAAGGGCAAATATGATCCACTTTTGCACACTTCCGGGATAAATTTGGACAAAAAAATGGTAAATAGCGAATATGATCCACTTTGCACACTTCCGGGGCAAAATTGGACAAAAAAAAACTTCCGGGGCAGATGTGATCCACCGTGCATACTTCCGGGGTAAATATGATCTTTAACCCTTTTTTATATGTCCTTTAACCTATTGAAAAGCATTCTTGATATAATAAGGATAAACAAATGTCGCAAAAAATTAGATTAAAAACAACAAAGCCTAAAGCATTTTGTTTTCAAGTCATATTTATCCTTATTAACATGTTTTATTCATTCAGTACAATTATTAATACAGAGAAGATATTAATGTTCATATATATACTACAAATGTGTTTGAACTTTATCAAGATTTTAGATTAAATATATAAGTCATCTATATGAGAAAAAACTAATGAGAATGTATCCAAATACTAAAATTGTAATAAAACCAAAATCATTAAATTTGGGACCTATAATTCTTATTTTTTTTATAAACGACATAATGATATATTAAAAAGATAGTACTATTACACAAATATATAGGAGCTAATGTTAAAGGACAATTACACAAATTAAAAGGCAAGAAAAAAATGGATTACTTACATATCATTTAATTTGATCATATTCTTGGGATGTTTGCTTGATATACATATCATATCAAATTTCAACAAAACCAACCAGTATTATTATTTAATTTGATGGCAGTCAAGAAATCATTTGGAAACATCATATTTTTGGGATATTGCTTTGTTCATTCGCAAAAGTAATTGTGGAGAAGGAAATGAAGATGTGAATTTCTTTGATTACGTACAGATGAAGGATGACAGATTTTTCCTTCTTGTAACGCTACATTTCGCTTTTTTCAAATTGTTTTGAGAATAATAATAATAATGCTAAATCATGATTTATACGACATACTATATATTATAGGTGGGGGGGAAAAGAATGCACATGCCATTTGGATCCCTGAATTATAATCCACGTGATTTGCATGGCAAAAACTGTGGACCGCACGGCTGACATAAGAATAGAATAATAAATGCGATCGATACTTTCATAAAATACTCACACAATTTTTTTAGCACAAATAATATCTACACCTTTTATTCTAACCATTTCTATACGTACACAAAAATTGTTTAGCTTCTACATTTAATATAAGAGGTGAATTAACTAATTTATATAAGAAAGTTTGTGAAAATTAGTTTTTCTTACGAAAAATCCTCCGAATCCAATATATAAGATATTTTTAAATTAAGGGGTTGATTCTGGTCATAATTAATACAAGACCTTAATCCATGTTATACTTATATCTAATAATTATCATTTTTCCCGGCCAAAATTAGCTTGACTTATAAAATTATAAAATCTAATGTTATATAGGCGTATAATATAATAAAGTAATCTATCTTGTTTCTCTTGTCTACCCAAATATGTTAAGTTGTTATTATATTGAGGACCAGATAACTATCAAAATTATCCTTACTAAAACGTTATTTTTTAGAGAATTTTGATTAATTAAAGTTTTATTATACATTAGGCCTTAGGGAGACTTTTAAGTAAGAAAATCAATGATTTAAATAAAACACGCCATATTATGTAAAACATGCAGTAGAGTGGGAGGGAGGTGGCATTATTCTTGATAATTGCCTGGGAAAAAAAATATCCAAAGAGCTCTCTAGTGGGCAATGGTGTATGGGAGGCATATTCTCAATTTTGGGCTCTAAAAACAATACAAATTAAACAAACGTGCCATAACTATTCCCGGGGAAAAAAAAAAAAAGGGAAATTCACTGTGGACTTCATGCCTTGATCATTCATCATTCACATATCTCTTCTCCGCTCTAAGTTCTAGACGCCTGAAGACTTTAACATCGTAGTGTAAGTGAAAGTTTAAGAAATTACTTCCTCCCACTTGGGAGGCGAAAATTGAATTGTGGGGCTTTAAGAAAACGGGTAAAATAACTTAAATTATTTAATATGGAAGAAATGAATTTTTTCTCAAATATATCCTTATTTATAAGAGAACAATTTAAAAAATATAAAGCAGTAAAAACAGAAAGTATAAAAGAGATTGTAATATGAAAAAGAAAAAGATGATAATCGATAGAGCTGGTAATTCGGGTCAGGCCCGTCGGGCCTTGGAGGGCCAAGTTTTGATTTTGGAGACTTCAAAAGAGAATCGGGCTTAACGGGCTGGCCTTGTAAGGCCGAGGGCTTCAAAGGTCCGGCCCTTTAAGACAATCACTTATATTTTTTTCATAAAAAAAATAACAACTACGAAATAAAACAATTAATTAAAGGTAAAAAAAATAATACATAGATCCCAATCTTTATCATTTCTTGATAATTTCTTAGTGAGCGACTTACTTAAAAATATGAATAATATTTATTAAAACAATTAATTAAAGGTAAACATATATTTTGGGTGAATCAATTAAAAATATGGACAATATTTATCATTGGTTGATAATTTCTTAGTGCTTGTTACTTGTTGATGTTTGTATTATAAGTTAAAATTGATATTTGTGTAGATGATAAGGATTTTATTGCTTTAATTTTTTTTCTAGGGAAAAAATTAAAAAATAGTATATAAGCGCTAATATGGCCGAGCCGGCCCTGATCCCGACCATTCAAAGGAATGGTCGGGCTTTGAAAAATATAGATATTTGCACTACCCGGGCTTTTCAGACCGGGCCTGATGCACAGCTCTAATAACGGATGATAGAATTAATTAGAGATAAAATGGGAAAAACACAATAAATACTCATACTAACTCCAAGTAAGCTCTTACTAAAAGGGAGGAGAATATTAAATATAAACATCCCGAAATTGAGTTGGGTTTCTCTTCTCTGATAAATTTTTTATTATTATCTTCTCATAATATCATATTCATTATTAGATAAAAAATTGAACGATTAATATGCAATATATTATAAAACTCTTGTTAAATATTTTATACATTAATTTTTATAATATAAGTGTGTACACAATTTAGATTAAATTTAATTAGCAAAAATTATTTATTCATATGTTTAAAATATTATAACAATATTCTATAAGATATAATATTTGAATCATTCATTTTAAATATGAAGGTGATAGAGAGATTATGAGAGGAAAGTGAGAAAGAGGATTACAGGAGAATACTTCCCCCAAAATCTTGTTAAAACCATGCAAATTGAGAGAGAGAGAGAGAGGGGGGGGGTAGTGAAGCTTAATTATTTTTATAATATATCATTTAGGTAAGCAAACATTTTATAGTTTATTAAGGAAAACTTCATTAACAAAGTGCTTACATCATAAGAAGGCTCAAAACATGCCCCTTAGTTCATTATAGCCCCTTAAGAACTTTGATTGTGGGTAGGGGTGGAAATAGGTCAAGCCTAGCCTGGCCTGATCATAAATAGGCCTGGCCTGTTGTATAATTGATTGGCCTGAGCCTGGCCTGAAGCCTGTAATAGGCCTTGTTTTTAGGCCTGAGCCTGGCCTGTTCATAGACTAGGCCTGGCCTGAAAGCCTGTTAAAAGGCCTGTTATAATAAATAATAGTATGATACACAACAACAATGTAAGAACACAAATCAGATGCAAGAGCAAAAAGATTCTAAAAGACAAAGGAAGTACACAGCAATAAAACTAATAGTCTGATACAACCAACAAGAGAAAGCGAAACATTAAGAGTCAGTGAAAAGTGAAAACACGTAGATGAGAAGGGAGTGCCGCTGAGAGTGAGTGGGAAAAAACCTAGATACATATATGTGTAATTTTATGTCAAACTAAGGGTACAAATGTAATGTTATTAAAATATTTTTTAAAAAATATAACAGGCATAGGCCGGCCTGTTAGTCCTAATAGGCTTTTTAAAAGGCCTGGGCCTGGCCTATTTAATAAAATAGGCTTTAAAAAAAGCCTGAGCCTGGGCCTGTGGCCTGTTAAGCCTGGGCCTGGACAGGCCTGGAATAGGCCAAGCCTAAGGCCCCTGTTAAGGGTCTGGCCTGTTTCCACCCCTAATTGTGGGGTATAGAAATAATCATTTACTAATTTAACCAATTATTAGTTACCATTGAGTAGAACTTTTGTGAGGATTCAAGTTCCTTAATAAATTATAATTCTAGACGGTTAATGTAAAAATGCTAAGTAGTATACCTGTGTTCAACTTGCGTTTTTTCTTTCTTTCTTTATTAAAAACCAGCATGCTTTGCATTTATTTTTTTGGGTAAAGAAGCATGTTCTGCGTTGAAATTTGTTTATTTAATTTTTATGTTTCCCATATTTTTAAAATTATTTCAGGGGAGAGGCGGTGGTAATAAATGGGGATGGGATGATCATGGGGGAGATGGTATTTGGGGTTGGGGTTATTATATATATATATATATATATATATATATTGCACTCATTGAGACAAATGTTTCAACTTTCAAGAGTCATGACTGTGATAAAATCAATCATTAAAATGCACAAAATGCACATAATAATGATCTTTATGAAAATTAAAATTGGTAATTAATCCTTGAAACTACTCAGATACTAAAGAGGGAATTGTTAGTTGATTTCTAACATGTCAACAGAAAAAACAACATTGAAGCTAATTTGCTGGCTAAGCGCACATTAGAGATGCCTTTTGGTTTCATCTAACTCCTTTAGATAATTTGTTTTTGTTTATTTCTAGTAATGTAGTATATTCTTATTGTTTTCCCTTTTTATAAAAAAAATAATAATTAAATCAATCAATGATTAAAATAATAAACATGGTTAAAATATATAAAGACATTATCATGTATACAATTATACAGTAATAGAATTGAATTATTAAAGCACAAATAATCTAGCATATTGTTATCATTATTATATTATATATAATCTAAAAGACCAAAACCACATAATGTCATGTTAATATTTTTTTGAGAAATAAATTTCTATTCGGTTGATTGATCCAAAACTCCTGACCCAGTTGGTTACTGATTTATTGGTATCATTGGCCGACCAAATTAGATATTATTCTCATGTATAAAAACAAAGTATTTAGGAGGTATTTTCTTGGAGGAATTCCATTGAAACAAAAATTAGACTTAATATAAGATAGCATAAAACTACGCATACCTCGGTTTCCTAATTACATATAAGACACATTTATCTAATTTAATTAGATTAAATATATTAGTTAAGTCAGTTAATATACTATGTATTTTTTTAAACACCATATTCATTTTCCTTAATTACTTCCATCTCTTACTTATTTGATCATCGTTGAGGGAGCATCTGTAGGGGTGACTGAGGGAAAATGATAAAAATTTGAAAAAAAATTTGCATTTAGAACCCAAATCGATTCTCTAAATAGATCATATATTAAGTATAGGAGGGAGTATTTAACGTTGGTAGTGTTTGTTTGGAAGGATTTACATGGAAACAAAAAAGGTTAAGGTGTAAATATGTTTCGAAAGTTTTTTTGAGATGTCACCCTGAAAATATTAAAATAGAGTAATTTTGTTCTTTACTACTATTAAAATAGTAATGATCAATTAATATTTTAACAGTCAACATTAATTTCATAAGGGGGTATGAAAATACGAGAAATACTTAAATACTTCTAGAGTACCAAGTCATATGAACTCTAACAAATATGAGAGTAACAATGAATTAATACTACTTTTGGTCCTTGAACTTTCACTCGATTTTAGTTTTGGTCGATGGTTTGGGTCCGTGAACTTTCACAGGGACTAATAGTTATAAAAGACACAAAGCTGAAGGACCAGAATTACCGATTTTAAAATTCAAGGCCTAAAACCAAAATCATGTGAAAGTTAAATGACTAAAATATTATTAACCTAACAACGATTCATCTGGTTTTTACCATAGTTGACTGATGGTTCATCTTAAACAATTCACAGTTTATTTAGTTTTAAGGGAAAATAAGCCTATAAATATTCACAACACGACTGAAATGTTTCATTTAAATTGTGAATCGTTTAAAACGAATTATTAGTCATCAAGGACTGAAATAATTTGAATTGTTGCATTCTCACAAGGATGTTTGTAAGTATTTCTTTTACAATATTGTTATGTTTTAAAACTTGTAAAACAATTTTTAACCTATAAAAAACTTTCAAAATAAAATAACTCCTAAACCGAAAATTTCCGACGCAAATTTACAAATTAACCCAAAAAAAAAAATTGGCAAAAGGAAGGTGATATAAAAAAGAAAGAAAGAAAGGGGGTTAGATAGGAAGGTCAGAGTACGTGTTAGGTACTAACAAACAACAAACAAGAGTCATCAACTCATCACACAGTTGGGCACGCACTCAATAAATTAAATAAATCAATTAAATTAATTAAATTTGATGTGTGTTCTCTCTCCCTTCCTTCGTTTCTTTTATCTATAAATAACCCCATTTCCCTCCACATATCCCATTCATTCACGCCAAGCATCACTCTCTCTTTCTCTCTCTGTCTCTGAGAATTCATTTTGCTTTATCTCTCTCTGTCTCTCTGTCTATAACGTCTTCGTCTTCATTGTATGGCCGCCAATTCCAAGTGCCGAGGGATCACTACTTTGGGAAAACGAGTCGCAGATCAGATCTTCACTCACAACAACTCGCCTCTCCCAACTCACTCCCTCCCTTCCTCTGCCTCTGCTCTCGCTGTCAGGTAATAATCTACTTCTCCCTCTTCCTCTTCGTGAATATATGACTTGTTTATATCTGGTGTTTTGATTAGATTAATGATATTAAATATTAATTGAGTTAGTTAAAGTTATACGATATTACCAAAATACCATAATCATCTCTTGTTTCTTTATTACTTATTCTGTTATTAAATATAAGACATATTCATTTAATTTGATTAGATTAAGGATGCTGGTTAAGTTAGTTAAAATAACATATATTACCAAAACACCTTAAACTCTCACCTTAGTTCTTCGCATTACTTGTTTATTATTGAGGAGTATCAATAAGATAATCTGACAAAATATTGAGAAAAATTAGAATTGGGTATTATATTTAGGAACAAATTCACTTCTTAAATAGTTCATATATTTAGGAAGAGAGGGCTTATTGCATATTGATAGTATGAATAGAAATAATATATGAAAAATACGAAAAAAAATATAAAGGGGTCTTAGGAACATCTGTACATTCTCAAATAGGTCCTATAGTAACGGGAGTATTTCTCTCTGATTATTATAATTCTGCGTTTGGAATATGATTTGGTTTGAGAGCTTCTTTTAGCTGTTTTGATTACGTTGTTTGCTCTCTCGATCGGAGAATGATTCTTACAGGATTTTTTGTTTTCTCTTTGCTCTGCTTATTTTTGTTGATTTCATGTGGATCGCGTGAGGAATTAAAGCACTTGTAATGGTTAAGGATTAAGATTCAATTAATTAGATTGTTCTTTTCAGCTTGTTTTGCTTGTGTTTGATGATATTCCGTGGAGAGTATTAGAAACTACTTCTTGGATTGGTCCATTTGGAGTGTATACTTTAAGCTTGTTGGTTTTTTTCCCACTTTATTTTGCTTATTTCTTGTGATTTTAAGTGGGGTACACGAATTTATTTGTATACTTTCCTACGTCCAAATCTAGTGCTGGTTGATTGGTTTGTGCGGCGCAAAAGATTTTTCAGAGATAATCTGGACAAATTTTGGGCATGTTTGCCAACTCTGTATATGTACAGAGAAAAAAAATAGTCCACAATGATTTTAAATTTCTTCCTTTTAAATTAGGGTTAAGGGTCGAATTTTTGTTCTGGAAGTTTTAACCTATGATTAATTTTGTTAAGCTTTTTTTTTTTTTTTTGCCAATTTTGCTTTGAAAGTATTAAAGTAGAGCAATTTTATCATTTACCGTCAAAATATTAATGATCAACATCAACTTTTTAACCAACAATGTGAGTTTTTTAATTGAATAGGATGATATCGCTACGTTTTGAAACTTAGATAATAATTTTGAAATATAAAAACTTCTTGGATAAAATTAGTTTTAAATGAAAACTTCTGAAACAAAATTGACCATTAACCCTGTAAATTACATTTTAAATCTCCATTAAATAAAGGAGAAAAAATGAAAAGGGAAAATTAATTACTAATTATTGATCCTCGTATATTATTATTTTATCTTGTTCTTCTGGTTGTATTCGTGATTGTTTTGCTGAGAAAATCCTTCTCATCCGATTGCTCCTTCCGGTTTATTGCTGTTTTTGATGGTGTAATGTGGGGGCACATAATGACCTCTTTTTGTTCTCTATATTTTCTCTAATGTATTTTTAAATTAATTATTTAATTTTCCAGATAATAACTTTTTTCTTGCCGTGTTGATTTTATTTCATTACAAGAAAATAAATTTATGACTAAAAATGTTTCATTGCAAAACACCAATTCTTCGTGATTTTTTTATTTGAGATAGAACTGTTCATATTAAGATCAATTTGTGCAAGAAAATTATCAAATCTATTGATTTCAATCATGCAAATTTTATTACTCTCCCTGATCCACTTTTTTTCTCTCAAATTTTTATAAATTCTCCATATTGATATCCCTTGATATAATAAACAAGCAAGAGAGATATAGCGAGAATAAAGATAAATACTTAAAGTGTTTTAATAATATCATGTCATTTTATAAATTTAATTAACATCTTTAATCTAATTAAAATTAGGTAAATATGTCTTATATTTTGGATAAGAGAGAAAGAGAGTATGTTTTGGTTATAGATGTGTTAGTATATAAATCATTGGCATTTTTTATTATCTTTGAAAAATTAAGGAAAAATTATAGAAGAGTCTCCCATTAAAAATTTTATTTGAGATAAATCCCCATTGGGTATATTAATTAGGGAATAGAACCTAATACTCACATATGTCAATCATGCTTACACATGGCATGTCTCATTCCCCAGTTAATTTATCAAATGAAGATTGATTTGCAATTTTCTCAAAATTTTATTGATAAAAATATCTAAATTCTTTTATACATAAAAGGCAAGGTTACTCAATAAGATGTGTACCCACAAAGCAACGAGGATTTTTGAAGAAGAATTTTTCCCTAAAGTTGCCAAAAATTTGTATCAACAGTAGAATAATGACTGAAGTCTTTTTCCAGGAATCTTGTTCCTTTTAATTATATGGACTGTAGACCTATTTGTCCTTTTTTCACCCCTCTGATATTTTGGCTTGTTCCTTGTACTGTCAAGTATACGAATTGAGAGAATATTCTTTTATCATCTAATCTATTTTTGCTTTTTCTCTTTTTTCTTCTGCCCTTCTTTTTCATTCTTTTAATTTCAGAATGGGTTCCCATTCCACTTCCCATTCTTTATTTTTAGGCCAGCCATTTCCCATATACTTGATTTGACTTGGAATTTGCATCCTTTCAATTTTTCGTCAGTTTTAGGAAATAAATATAATGTGTAAGATTCATTTAAATTTGAAATTGCAAATTTTTTTTAAAAAAATGAAGACCCAAAGGCGATTTTTACTCTCTCTCTCTCTCTCTCTCTCTCTCTCTCTCTCTCTCTCTCTCTCTCTCTCTCTCTCTCTCTCTCTCACACACACACACACACACACACACACACACACACAACCCTTTGGTGACTGCTGCCACCTTCCATTGAGTAAATTAAAAGCATAATGGAAAATAATGATTTACCTTTTTTTTTTTAAATTCCATTTGTTCCATAAAGTTTTATATTTGATCATATGTGTACTACACCTAACGTTTAACAAACATGAGCCATCTAATTCATGCAAAAAATTATTGTGTTTTGGTGGTTTTAATTTGTTGGCAAGAATTTTTTTTTCATATGGAGTTAGAATTTTTTAATTGTAAGAATTTAAAAAATATTGCAAAGAAAATTTTAATTCTGAGAAAATATTAGATTTTCGTCATTTAGACCTTTAAAATAAATTTAGAAATCAAATCCTTAATAATTAACATTCTTTGAATTTTTCGTTAACATTTTATATATATATGCTAAAAAAATTTCATGAACAACACCATGATATAACATCTCTTTCAATCAATGACCAGGCTACCCACTTTTATTTTACTCATGATATTTCATTCTTCTTACTCAATTATTTTGAAGATAATATTTGATATTCTGTTTTCAATTAATTTTTTAACTATTGAGTATTCTTATGAGCGCGACATTAAAAAAAAAAAAAAAAAACAGAGCCATATATGTCATTTCTGGTTTATAACTAGACCTTTTCATTTACTTCACAAAAACAAGTTTGACCCTAACTTTTCATTCAATGCATCGCGTTTGTTTTCTTTTCTTTTATAGACTTCAGTGGGGAGGGTTGTGATTTTTTTTCAAAAAACTAAAAAAATAAAAGGACACGTGTCGTTCACATAAATATAATACTATTAGATTTCTTGCACTCAATAAATACAGACGGCAAGATATAGATAATGGTGACTATGGGGGACCAAACCATTTTTCCACGGAGTGTCAATGTTTACAAGTTGACTTTGAACACAAATTTTGTAGAGTTTGATCAAGTAAGATTCGACTAAGTTAATGCCTAATAAACTTTATTAACTATATTCCATTTGTTTCTTTATAGAGTTATATTATCAATTAGGATTTAGGATTGTAAATTACTTTCTGAAGAAAGTGTGTGGGGGAAACTAGATGATGATAAGAAGGTGATTACTTGGGCAATAATATCTAGACTTGAAACTTTTCTAGTGGTTAAAAGATAAAGCCAAATACTGGCCAAAAAAAAAAAAGATAAAGCCAATGCCTGAATGAGGATTATATGTGTATGTATGATTGTATATGTGGGACCCACCTTATCTTCTCACTAAAATCCTTCTCGAATTGATTTCTTTTTTTTATAAATTCTCGAATTGATGTTGGTTGCCAATTATACATGAATATGCTGTGAAAGTGGGCATGGAAAATGCGTTCTAATTATTTAAAATAGCACTCTAACGAGTAGCTATTATAATATTTGTGGTTTTATTTTGCCTGAATTTTTTTTTTTTTTGTGGTTTTCATAAATATTTTTAATCTATGCAAATATTGGAATAGGACTCATCACATAATCATTCTCGTGAATAATAGTAGCAGTAAGAACAACAACAACTACATCTGTATTTTTTTGTACTCATTAATTAAAGACTGTTCAATATTCCTCCCCTAATAAATATAAGTCTCAGTTAACCTTTTTTTTAGAGAAATTAAAGAAGTTAAATGAGTCATTTAATTATAACATATTTTGTATATTGTTAGATTATATGAGCCATTTAATTAGAACATATTTTGTGTATTGTTAGATTATATGTCATTTAACTTCTAAGTCAAATAAACTAGTTTCGAGAAAAAATTCAGGAAAATCAATTTGATAAGTAACTTATTTATCTTTCATAAGATTTTTCAGAAAAAGTTAACTAAATCATATATTTAATATAATGAAGCCATGATACAGCTGTTTTGTATCCAAATTGAATCCGGATTGCCAAGATTATATTTATATATGTGTGTGTTTTCAACACTAAAAAAACGATTGTGATGATATATTTATTTAGTGTATTTTTTTATAAACAAATTAAAGTTTTAAAATTATTTATTATAATAATACAAACCATTCAAATTAATATATAAATAATCCAATAGTGCTGCAACAATACGGATTATTACGGGCATCAATGGCGCGTCAACGATTATAAACTGACTATGAACATGAAATGAAGATCTCTTTAAGATATAGTTCCTGATAATTTAAATTATTTTCGTGGTCAGTGCCTGATAAATTTATTGGATTCTAATTTTATAATTGATTTGATTTGATTTGTTTGTTTAAGAACCCAATTAGGAATTGTAAATTATTTTAGAAGGAACGTGTGTAGGGTAGGTGGGGTGGGAATTGCATGTGCTATCAGTCCTCTTCACCAATCTGTAAGTTGGGGATCACGTGTGATGTTAAAACAACCAAGAAGGCGCGGGGAATGCCTTCTAAAAATAGTACTCCCTCCGGTCCTAATTATAAGACCACTTTAACTTTTTTGACTTTTTTTTTCAGTCCAAAAAAATAGTAGTTTCAGTCCTAAAAATAATTTTTTTTCCTCAAAACTAATTTATTCTACTTATAAACTAACCTATAATCTAATTTTATGTGACATATGTTATAATTTAGTGGTCTAATTTGCTTCCTTAACTTCCACAAAAAAAAGTCAAAATGGTCTTATATTTAGGACCAGAGGGAGTATGTATTAATGATATAATGTTAAGAGCGGATTGAACTTTATTTGTATAATAAAATTTTATACCACTAGATTATGAGATTATTTGATAATACTTTAAACTTTGAGACAGCCGAAAACTTGTTAATAGCTGACCTCTTGCTTTATAATCCCTCATTTGTCATGTGTTTTTCTTCAATCTCTTTTGTTAACGGACATTATTCATTGAAAAACAATGCTTATTACATATTCTAGAAACTTCACATGGTCTAAACTTTGTACAATGAATACACAATAACTCAAATAATATTACACTTAGTTGGTAGATGTCTAACCTCAAACAATTGGCATTTTATTTTGTTTTAATAATTTTAAACTTACTTGGTAGTCTTTGTTTAACTTATTTTTCTTCAAAACAAAATAAAATGTAAACTGTTTGATATGCGTTATTAGCCAAGTAGAATCAAAATGATGTGAGGAGTTGTGTATTCGCTGGCTAGAGAGTTCAGATGATGTGAAATTCCTAAAATATGTAATTATCTATTGCTTTCATTGATAACGTTAGGATGAATTTCTTGCAATGTAAGGATTGTAATATTTAGACATTTAAGTTAACAGATTTTCAAATTTTGATTTCCTTTTCATCACCTAATCAATCTTTTTTTAAAAAATATATATAAATTTAATATATAAAAAATTCTCAATTTTTAACAAGAATCTTTTCAATCCATTGCAATTTGCATGTAGGAGGGCTGCCTATAGTTCACTGTACGAGAAAAACTTTGATGATCAAGTTCGACCAACAGTGGTCCCGGACCATGTAATCCAAGCGGCCCACTCCGACAAGTATTGGGCCCCACACCCACAAACTGGGGTATTTGGGCCTCCAACTGAAACCCACAACTACCAACCGTCATCCACCTCGGCCTCCGTGGCAAATGCTGGAGCTGGCTCGGTCCTAGAAGAGAAGGCCTGGTTCCGCCCAACCAGCCTGGAGGACTTGGAGAAGCCTCACCACTTAGCTTAAGCTTTTAATTTTAATACTTTTACTATCACTACCCATTAAATAAAAATACAACTACATAATAAATAAGGTTTTAGTGAGTAAAGTGGTGTGGTGAGGTGTGGTTACTTTGGCGTTAGATGCTTGCTGAGGAGTCATCACGAGAGGAGTTTGTATTATATATAGTTTGCTACTCATGAACTGCGTTATGTATGTGTGGCTCTTGCTCTGCCTTTTATGGACCTTTATCCATAATGATAATAAATCTATAGTTGTGCTTATGATGCTCACTTCTTCTGGCATTGTCCTTTTTATACAACCCTTTCTTTCTTTCTTTCTTTTTTCGAAAGGACAAAGATGATGTTAGTTAAATAAGGGTTATATAGTTCACCATAGGATAGAGTACTAACATAAAATGTTGGAAAATATTTGAGAAAAGAGGATGAGGAAACAACTTTAACATGAAAAATATAAATGGCTTTAATAGGGATTTAATGTCATAAACAATCGCAATATGAATGAAACTTCTCTATACGCATGTTATTGAAAGTGTTGGCTTTGTTCCTGCATCAAAGAGACCTAAGTTGTTCAGTTCAAAAAAAAAAAAAAAAAAGAGACCTAAGTTGTGAATCCAAAATATAGGGGCACGAAGCCATTTGCTAGGGCTGTTCAACTCTGTCCTGTCCCGGTCCGTCCCGTCCCGTCCCAGCCATTTCGGGACGGGACAAACCGGGACGGGACAGAGTACTGCTTCGGGACGGGACGGGACTCGGGACGACCCCGTCCCGAATATATATATATGTATGTTCATATTTTTTTTAAAAAAAATACATGTGTCATCTGTCTCATATGTGAATATATATGAATTTTTTTAAAAAAATATATATAACTCTAACTTTTAAACTAAGTTCCAACCATTCATTGATATCAAATTTCTTGTCCGCTGCCACTATGCTCTATGTATAACACATCACATTTGAAGTTTTTTTTAAACTCTATTTAAATGTGCAGTTGTTGCTACTTTTTTTTGCTCTAATTATTATGTTTTTGGTTTATTATGTATTAATATGGAGTGCTTATAGCACTGGAGGAGATTTAATTATGCTATAAAATCACCTACCAAGTGTGTTGCTCTGCAAAAAAAAAAGATTTTTGGGTCAATTTTTTTAATTGGGAAAAAGTTTCGGGACAAGGCCCGTCCCATCCCGTCCCGATCGAGACCTGGACAAGTTCGGGACGGGACACGGGACGGAAACCTCGTCCCGAACACTTTTCTTCGGGACGGGGTCATCCCGGTCCCGTCCTGTCCCGTGAACACCCCTACCATTTGCTAAGGAAGGTGAGACCAGCTCCCTGAACACATTGCCAAAGAAATCCTTCAAAGGGGAACTTCGACAGAATATTATTAAGAAAAGCAAGATCACAAAAGGATTGAAGATTTTAAACATCACAAATTATGATAGGAAGAAAAGGTAAAGAGCCTGAATGGGGGGTTTGATTCCTTTTATACCACATTGGTATAAACCCACTAGGGTTAGACCCCAAAAACCAACAACCAATCTAAGATACACTCACCCCAAGAAAGCTAAACAAAGGATTGAAACGATCCACTTGAACCCTTGAACATGGAAGGACAAGAACCCGAAGTGTTGGATGACGCCACAAGGTTGATCAAACTTTGATAAGTCTGTTAGTTATAAGAAAAACCCTAGAGAGAATCCCCTCTCAAGTCACAAAGTACAGAAAGCAACTTTTTCATTCAAAATTCAAGTCTACCTCCAAAATGAGCTAACAAAGCTTTTAGGGATACCTTCAGAAATTTGACCTAATTTGCATTAAATGCATTTTAGAGAATTCTAAACAACAATTGCTAAATAAATAAATAACTCAAAAGTCCAAATTGCCAACTAAATGCTAATTTTCTCACTAATAAAAATTTTAAATTGTAGTCATGACTTAAAACCCAATATGTGATTATTTAGGCCCAAATGATTCCTCCCATATGTAGCTCTTGGTCCAAGCCCTTTAATTTCTTGTCTCCAAGCCCAAAATATGATCAGAATCTCCATTTTCAGCCCAAATAGCATTTTCAATGTTTTTAGCACTTTTTCTCTTAACTGTTGAACCAATTGCCATTTGCTTTGCCCATATCTCTTGCACTAGTCCAATCAATGCTTCCTTAATCATTTTGACTCTTGCTCTTGCAATTGGTCCACTTAGAATCTGTGGGGATTGTAACACCCCAAATTTTAGAAAATAGAAAATAATGATTTATTTAAGGTCTTGGGGTGTCATTTAGAAATTAAAAAGCCTTATAAATAATTTATGAGGCCAGGCGTATTTTTAATAATTTCAAGGCTTATTTTCTTCATTAATTGAGGAAAAATAATTAGAAGATAAAATTAAATTTTCAAAAGAAGAAATAAGGAGATGAATTTTAATATAAGAATTTTAGGTAAATTATTTTGAGACTTAAAGTAAATTATGGTGGAAGAAAATATCTAATTGGATACAAGGATTTAATTCTAGAAATTATTTACAAGAAGGGACTAAACTGAAAATAACAAAAAGTGGATTTTAGGGATTAAATCGAAAAGAAGAAAGTTTTAGGGGTCAGAACTTGAATTTCCCCCTCATCTCTTATATAATACTCCCTCAGCCTCTTCCCCGATTCCATTTCTTTTTCTTCTTCTTCCTCATTATATCTCCCTCTCATCCCCACTCTCTCTCTCGTGCTCTCTCGGCCCAGCGTCCCCAGCGACGATTCACGGCGGAGCAAGGTGGCGACGGCACATGCAAGCTTGGGTGTGAAATCCGGAGAGTCTCTTCTCTCCGTGTCCATCTTTCATTTCTTTGATTAGAGCATTTTGGGAGATGGATCCGATTTGGGGTTTGGGAAAATTTGGGAGCTCTAAGCTCATAAAAGAGAAGAATAAACTTCAATGTTCAACCATTGTGATGGATTTCGATTAAGAGTGGTGATTGGTTCAGTTTTCCCCAAATTTCTTCCTCCAGTCACTGTTCATCCGAGCTTCTAAGTTCAATTTTCAGTTTAAACTACTCAAAAGCTTGGTTTAAGTTAGTTAGAAGTGAAATAGAGTCAGTAAATTGCTTTGCATGTTTAACATTTGTTGAGTATAGCGATTTTTGAAATTTCTGAAATGGTCCTTTGTTCGGGTCGATGCTTCGGTATGTTGAATTTTGGGAAGAACTTGAAAGTTCAGTTTCTTTGTTTCCCTCTGTTTCCTCTGTTTTCAGCCGTGTGACACTAAACCGTAATGGAAGAATATTGTTATATATATAATTATTGTTGCATATTGGGTGTTGGGATTTCTGGAGTTTTAATGCTTGTCTCGGCCTTGTGCATTATTTTTATGCTCTGTTTGGTTCGATGCTGATTTGCTCTGTTTTTGAACGATTCCTCCGTTCCTCTGTTTTACTCCGATTTCTTCTTCTGGAGTTTTGTTTCAGTCCTGCATGTGTGTGAGTTTTCTGAAGTTGAGGTCTTAAATGAGTTAGAATATTGTAATGAAGTTTAATAATGGTTTGAAAGGGGATTGTGGTAGAGGCAATCCGAAAATACTATGAAGATTCTTGGATTTATAAAGTTGATATGAGATTGGAATCAATTAGTGCTTGAAGATTTAAACACATTTAGTTTCAAAGAATTTAAAAGTAAAAGTACTGTTTTGAAGTTTCTATGTGTTATATAGTTAAATTGTGAATTGAATCTTCGTTAAGTTTTTATGAATTAAGACTAGACTTACTTGAGGATTGAGCTGAATTTGATGCTTGAAGCATATGGATAATTGATGTTCTAAATTTTTAAGAATTAACCAATGTTCTGGATGAGTAAAGGTTATTGGTGTTTCCACTGTTAATCTCATAAAGACGTTTGATAGCTTTAGAAATGAATTATCTAATATTGGAGTTAATTGTATGTTGTTCTGTAGATGTGTCGGATGTTAAAGAGAATAAACTATGTTGATGGCATTTAAGGTAGTGATAGAGGGATTTTAGAAACGATTAAGATTACTCAAATTACTAGGTGCTGAATTTAATGACATGAATGAAGTACAATGGGTTTACTTGCTTTAAATGGCTTTACAGATTTACATAAATTGTGACAGAGAGTATGTATTAGTGTGTAAAAGTTGTTCTTGGTTACTCGGGTTTGAAAGAACATAAAAGTTTGATTTAAACTGATTCATGAGTAAGATAGTGTTAATATAGTATGTTGCATGTTGAATTTTTAGTAAGTTTGATAGCATCTACTTATAGTTAGAAGTCAATTAAAGTGGAATTTTGGTTCTGCACATTTGAAGCTTGTTTTGTATGGTGATTTTGAACTCTTTCCCTCTTAGTCTTTGTTACTAGTTCGAATTCTGGGGGCTTGTCTTTAATTTCTGATCTTACTGAAGCAAATCAATGTATAGGAGTATATTAGAGTTGGTGCGGATGCATGTAGGTGCTGATTGTTTTGTGATTCTTGGAGTTGGTTGCTCTGATTCAAATATGTCATAGTGAATGAAATGGTAGAATAAACATGAATTAATGAATCATTGGTTTGGGTTTATTATGGTTCAACAGTATTTAATTTTGAATGTTGGTGATATGTTTGATTTTAAGGATTGTTTAAGCTTGAGAATGAATTGCTATTGGGTGTTAAATTTTTATTTAAATGAAGTTAGTTTCCGTAACTAGGTTGAGCAAAAAAGGATAAATCATAGTTTTATATTGTGTTAAATAAGTTGTTTGGATGATTTGAAAGATTAAATCTGATGTTTGTAAACAACCTTAAGATTCTCAAATGCAAAAGAAGTATTTGGAAAATAGATTGATTATGCTAATAGTATTTGGTTGTACAATAGTGGGACCTTATTGGAGTTAAGATATGGTCTTAAGGAAATTAAATTAAATTGAGTTGAAATAAGAGCTTAGGTATTTAAAATAGACATCAAGGGTATGTAAGAGATTCTTAGTTAAATTATGATTCTTTGGGTCATGTTAATATAGTTTTTCTTCTTTCTTTATTTGATGGGATTATTCCTGTGGTTACATGTATCTATTAGCTCTGTTTGGTGATGATCAAATATGTTCTGTTTTGCGGTATGTAATTCTGTCATGAAACTGTGTTAATTTCCTTCCTTGTTTCCTGTTCAGTTCAATGATAAGGAAGAAGAGTAACTGTGATTTTGAATGTAGTAGATTTATTGTTGTTGAGTTTTTGGATTTCTTAAATCATTGAAAAGAAGTTGTTTAAATTATTAATCAAACATTGAGAATAAGAAATAGTAATTGGAGTAAAGTAATTAAAAGTGATCTTTTAATCTAAAATAGTCAAGATAGTTATAGTAAATTATAATGAGTCATAAATATAAAGAATGGGGTAGTATCAAATGCACTAGGACTCGAGAGAGACGCATAGTATAAATATAGAAGTACATATATTAACTTACTCTTATTATAATATGATGTGTAGATAGGCTTTGATATTGGTATGAGTTCACCAAGACAGTGGAAAGTAAAGGATCCGGTTCAGGAAATAGCTCTGGTATCCAGGTAGTAGTTTAATTCATTATATAAAGTTTTATATATATAATTTTGTAAAATCTGTTGCAATAAATGGGCATTATTCCTGTTATGATATTGATGATATTTATGGAGTACTCCAAGGCCTAGGTGGGTCGCTCTCCATTTGCCAGTAAATTCCTATAACCGTGAGGGTTATTGAGTAGCTGTGAGGGCTACAATTAAATTCCTATAACCGTGAGGGTTATTGAGTATCCGTGAGGGCTACAATTAAATTCCTATAACCGTGAGGGTTATTGAGTAGCCGTGAGGGCTATAATTGGAAAATCCTGTAGGTATTGGTTTAAAAAGGATATATGCTTTCATTATATGCACAGGTTTATGAAATTGATGTATATGTATATATATAAGTGCACACATGATATGGAATAAACTGCTATTGAGATTTTCAATCTCACTGTTTTCCAAAACGTTTCAGTATAGCAGAATGGGAGTAGCTAGCTGGGAAAGAAGTAAGGTAGTATGAAGGGGCATGAATGCCTGCTTTGTCTTGTACCCTGTAGGTAGTTACTTTAAGAACCTACTTACCTGTGTATGTTGTATGTTTAAATAATTAAGACAAGCTCGAAGCTTGTCTAGTAGTTAATGTATATGTATATATGTCCTTAATGAATTATAGAGCTACATAAACATGTAAGAGGGTTATCAACCGAGATAACCCGCCAATATATTATTATAGTAAGAGAAGTGTAAATAGATAAATGGAACATAATCTAAAGAATATTTAACTATAGTGTAAGGGGTTTAACTCCCCAAGCATTATAATTCGAGTTATTTTAATTGTTTTAATAACCACGCTATTTTATTGAAAGTTTAAAGATATTTCAATTTGTCAAAAAATCCCATTTGAAAGAAAAGGAAATTTGATTTAATACTTTGGAAAGAAAAAGTTTTAAATTTTTCGTATTTTTGGGCTTCTGAAATTAAAAAGTGGTTATAAATCAATTAAAATGCTATAATATAGTAGTAAAAATTTAGGTGTTACAGGGATTCATTTGAAATTGAAGATTCATCTTCCTGGATCGCATCACACATTGTGTTTAGAAGACAAATTATGCCACAGACTAGGGAAGAGAGTCTGTCCCTTGTGCAGGTTGAGTAGAGCATATTTGAGCTAACTTTTGAATTTAGAGAAATTCATATGAGGGATTATGATCAAGAAAGCATCCAAACCAAAGAGATATTATTAGAGGACATGAGACAAGTAAATGCTAGAAGGATTTTTCTTTAGCACAACCAAGTATGCATATACTAGAAGAATGGGCATGATGAATTTGCAGAACTTCAATGAAGGCAAGGCATATGCATATGCTTCCGGATTAAAAAGTTGTTTGAAAGGAAGATGGATTTTCTTAAATGAATTTCCAAAACTCATCAATTCCAAGCTAAAGGGCATGCAATAAGAGATTAACCACTTGATGTGACTTCATCAAGGAAGTGTGATCTTCTTGTTGTATTGGCCACCATAACCGATTGTTGAGAACTTTTTTTAAAAAGTCTTTTGAGATTGTTTGGTTAGATTCATGACATCAAATACACGTATGCAATATTTTTTTATAACAGAAATTAACTTATTATTATTTTTTCTTTTCTCTTCTCATTAGGCATGGAAATAGGCCTGGCCTGGCCTGACCTGACCTGGTCATAAATAGGCCTGATCTGTTGTATAGTTGATTGGCTTGAGCCTGGCCTGTAGCCTGTAATAGGCTTTTTTTTCAGGCCTGAGCCTGACCTGTTATCAATAGGCAGCATAACAAGCCTAAAACATGCCTATAACTCAAAAAGTCTAAAAGTACGTTTTTTTTACTTAGCAATAGTATAATACTTAGAAATATAAGAACACAAATCTGATACAAAACAACGAGAATCTAAAAGACAAGGCAAGTAAACATCAACAAAGCTAATAATAGTCTTATACAACCAACAAAAATAAAGTGAAAAGTGATGGTAGAGATGGGAAAGGAAGAGGAGAAGATGGATGTTTTGGATTCTAAGGTGATGGATTTACATCCTTGGTAGGAAGGAGAAAAGGGAAATGGTGAGATAGAGTGAAAAGTGAGGGTGAGTGAAAAAACAAAACCCTAGATACATACATGTATAATTTTATTTCAAATTAATTGTACAAATATAATGTTACTATTTCTTTTTTCAGAATTATATAATAGGCCTAGGCCGGCCTGTTAGTCCTAATAGACCTTTTTAAAAGGCCTGAGCCTAGCCTGTTTAGGATAATAGGCTCTAAAAAAAGCCTAGGCCTGAGCCTGTGGCCTGTTAGGCCTGGGCCTGGAATAGGCCAAGCCTAAGGCCCCTGTTAAAAGCCTGGCCTGTTTTCACCTCTACTTCTCATAAACCAAATCAAAATCATTAAAATACCTTGCCTCTCCTTTCATCCAATATAACCAAATAGAGTCATGGTCGTGATGGATGATGAAGAGCGCGGGAAGGAAGGAGGGAAAAAAAGGGGAAAAGGGAAATAGAATAAAATAAATTAGATTGATAGGGGAAGAAAAGTACTAATAGACCCTTAAATCATCAAGATAAGATATTTTCTTTAGAGCAAAAATTATCATTTCAATTCCTAAAACTTTTCTTTTAATATCAAGTTAGGAATTTCCTCCCACCATAATCCCTTTTGAGTCTCAAAATAACTTCTGTAACTATATTTTTCTTGAAAAAAGGAGAAATTAAACCTTTAAAAGCACCCAAAAATACTCCAAATTCCGTTGATTTATTTATATGGCTCCTAATTCCTTAATTGATCTCATAATTGAATCTTAAATATTTTTTTATAACCAAATCTTAAATTATTACTAATACATAATAAAATTTTTGAGATGCTACATAACACGCTCAAAATCATATGATTTTGGCTAGTTTTCAGGATGTTCTATCTCAATGGCCCATTTCTCAAGCATTTGGACTACCATAGAGGCATCTAGGGATTTCCATAAAGAGGATTGTATCAGTTTTCTACCTTCATCATCAACATTTAGTGTATTTAGTGTTTGCATATCAAACGAAGGGATTCCCCGCATGGTCCACCCTAACATGTTATAGGTAAGATTCTACATCTTTAAATCTCCTAGGATACATGGAAGAACAAAAACAAACCCATGTTATCCATGGGTTCCCATCCTGAACTCATGGCAAAACATCATCCAAGAAAAGATTTATCTTAGTACCTCAGATTTGAAAGTGAAAGTGGAGCTTTAAATCAAGAGCACTAACCCTAAAAACCTCTTTCTTCAAATCTGAAGTTTGATGACTTTCCTATTTCTTTCAATAGGAGTTTATTATTCTTTAATTTGAATCTTCCATCTTTCAAGAGTGAAAATCAAAATTCGTGAATTTCTACCTGGCTCTGATACCATGTTGAAATATGAATTAATTGTATATATATATATGTTAGATTTGTCTTTCTCTTACATAAGCTTAAGCTAATGTAAGATGACTCACATCAATATTATATACTCTTAATTTATTTCTTAATTTTTCGATGTGCAACTTGTTATCCTAATATTTCCCTGCTACTTTTTTCTTTCATTTTGTTCTTTTTCTTTTTGCTTGGGCTTGTACTCCCTCTGTGTTAAATTATAAAACCTAGTTGACGTTTTTCGAGAATGCTAAGAAAGCTAAACCATTTACTTATGAATTGATTTTCCTGAATTTAATTTTTAAATTAGTTTATTTGACTTATAAGCCAACTTATAATCTATGAAACGGATAAGACTGACTCCATGAAGATGAAGTAGTACGCCTGTCTATGGTGAAAGAAAAGGCTTGGACCATTGATCAATTAGAGAGGAACATACCCTAAAAGGCTATTAATCTAGCTATCAAGTCACCTGCCGAATAGACTATCAGACTATAAGAATTTATAGAAGGGGATGCCCCAATGCGGTAATAGTCGGTAGAAACCCACATAATTCAAAATAGGTGAACTTGCTAGAATGTTGTTTAGTAAACTTTTATTGGTAACTGGCTTAAAAAGCTTTATCCCCTACATCAGCTGGCTGAAAAAAGCTATTTATGATTAAGTGACCGTTTTACTTCCTTAATCTCTAAAAAAAAAATTCAACCAAATCTTATATTTAGGAGCAGGAAATACTAGTAAAATAAATTGCAGTTACATATATTTTTATTATTTAATTCTTCAATTAGAATACAGTGAATATAACAAAATTATATAATTTTTGCAACTAAAAATATTTTTCTTAATTAATTAATTTTTTAAACAAAATCATATATTTTTCCATTCTAGTCAAAACTATAAAATCGTTTCAAACTATAATTCTATCAAATTATATTCGTTGACATCAAGATTTAAAATTTCTCTATATTCATACCATTCATTTCAGTTTTAATTTTATTTATTTAAATTCATGATTGTAAGGTCAGTTGAATGCTTGATTTATCACTATCATTTTGTGTCTAGATTGTATGGATAATATCATAAATTCATAATGCATCTTCTCCAAACGCTGGCCCCGCCAAACCACCATGTTGGGTTCACGAGTATTGCCCCTCACACCCATTTCCTCAATTCACCCAACTGATTCCAATTCCAAGTCTCCTCCTTCTCCTTCTCCTTCCAAGCTACCACGAAACGCTTCTCTTCCTTTTACTTGCTCTTCAACTTCTACATCTTCTCCTTCCACTGATTCCACCTCCACCAATGCCTCTGAACTACTGATTGATGGAGAGCCTAAATCAATGTATTTATTCTTCAATGTAGAGTCTACTAATGAGGGTGGCTTAGATGAAATTATTCTCCAAATTTGCTTTGGTAACAATGTCTGATTAACTATACGAGTTGGCCTCAAACCTAACCCACCTTTATTTGTTAGAGAAAAAGGATATTTCGTCTGAGTCAATGTATTCTCTTCTTTGTATCTGAAGATCCCCAAAAGAAATTAGCAAAGTTGGCATTGATTCGATCACATATGTACTTAGGCAACTTAACACATGACATGATGTGAATGTTGATTGAGGCCAAGACTAACTTAATAAGCGTTAGTCGTGATGCATGTGATAAAAAGTCGTATTTTGCCAAGCACTTTGTGTCTATAGAGCTAATCACAAGTTGATAGATTTGACTCCTACTCCTTCCTAGATCAACCCATGTGCCCAAATATTTGCAAAGTCTGGATGAAAAATTAACCCCCAACAATCTTGGCAATATGACTTTATCATTGTGAGAAAAACTCAAACTAAAATTCACAGTTGAGGGAAGTTGGCAATTCAATAAGATTTGATAAGACATATGATAATTCACTAATTAAAGTGATTTAAGTGTGAATATTTGAGCTTAAACTAGTGGATTAAATGGTAAAATTTGTATTATAGTATGATTAATTTGAATGCATGCTTAATTAGAAAAAAAATATGTGCTTAAATGTATTTTTGGTATATTAATTGTAAAATTCCAGATTTGCCCTACTTTTACTTCTTGTTATTATTTCTTTGTCACAGGGGCAAAATGGAAATTTGCACAAATGAAATATAAAAAAAAAGAAAGGAAGCTTCAGAATTGAAAATGGGAAACACGAAGGAGGCAGAGAGATTCGAGCCTTCGACATTGAGAATTGAATTAGAGGGGAAGAGAGTCATTGGCGCTGGCGACATGAGCAAGAGAGGAAGAGATCAAATTGAATTCAGTTAAGCTTTGTTGCCAGCGTGGCCACGTGAAACGGCTAGATGAAGTTGCTGAACCGAAGGGAAGAAATCGAAGAGGGAAATAGCATTTGGGGGTCGGTTATATAAGAGTCCAGATTCATCTATTGGAGGGATTCCTTCACTTCCATTCCATACTTCATTTCTTCTCTCCCATTCTCCGTGTCCAGTCCATCTTCTTCTTCCTTTCTTCTATTTTCCCACCGATTTCATCGTCTTCACCACTCTCCATTTCTTTTCCCAATTTCTTTCATCGTTCTTCATCATCACCGATCTTCATTTCTGAAATTTCACCATCGACTTCCATCATCAAATCATAAGCCATGTTTCAGAGAATTTCTGAAGGCATTGCAGTTGAATTTTCAACAATGGAAGGCTAATCATCTAGTGATTTCTCTTAAGAAGAAGCCTAGTCTGGAGCCGCTATTCTTAATACTAGGGAGTTTCACATCTTCTACTCTGTTCTTAAAGCATTCTTGATCTAGTTGCATCTTGAATTTGATATTTGGTAGATGATGTTTGAACATTGAGTTGTTTGTTGACCGAGTTGTTTCTGGATTGAGAATTTGTAATTTAATTTCTAAATTTAATCTAGTTGATTTGAATTTATTGATCAAATGAATGATTTAGGAGCATTTCTAGTTGAAATGTTGATTGTTTAGATTGTTGATGAAGGGATTCAGAAGACATACCCGGTTGTAGAACACTGATCTTTATGCCTTTACAGAGTCAAAATCACAATATGGAACTTGACTTTTGTATACTGCAGAAACACTTAAGAGGAAAAAAGAGAAGAGGGAGTTTTTGTGTTTTCACGATAGTTTTGTTCTGTCAAATGTCTGTATTTATAAACACAGAACTAACAGACACAACCCTTCATATTTTAAATTCAAATTTAAATAAATTCAAATTTAATGGGAATATTACATATAACATCCCAATATTTCTGAATAATTATATTCAGACCCCAAACTCTTATTTGGGCCAAATCCACTAAGGGTGGATTGGGCCTAGGCCCAGCCCATTTCCCTACATCTCCCACTCACACTTGGTGGATTTAATCTTCTCGCCAACCTCTCTTATTTCTCTTTCTTTGATCATACTAAGTGCTCTGCAGTAACCGCATAGGCATGACGTCTCATTGGTGTCTGTACTAGTAACCCCCTTTACAGGATCAGCACAAGACTACCATACTTGTGTAGCTTGAATTATATTGTTGCCTTAGACATCCTAGATTTACCAATATACTTATACACTTCACATGGCAAAAACTAATCCCTCTCGAGTCATAGTAAAAACTCAGATTGCCTTTCTCATATGCATAGTATCCATACTTATGAAATCACAAATAATATCATAAGGGACATGTCTCAGATACTAGCATAAGTGTGTACATTCCAGGTAATCTTCCTTTCTCCCATATATCATCTCCATACACATCAACCGCTTTCCTAACACAATACCATAGATCGCATAAATCATGACCGTAGGACATGCATTAAGGTAGCCGTCATTGAAGTATATTTCCATGATAATGTCAAAGTCTAAGGATATCATAGAAGTATAGAAACTTCTTAGGACTCACACAGCAATGAAGCAGGGATCCATTCATTTGCTTCCTGTTTGCGGTTCTCTAGCACATGTGGTATGAATCACATGCTACAGTGTTACTCTTATATCATAAGAGCGTACGTCGTTTTGAGTTCTTATCAATAACACTGTACAGACTTAAGTTCCGATACTCCTAGTATCCAAACCCAAACTCTTCATACTTTACTCATCTCATGACGTCAAAGTTGAAGAATTTGTTATCTGGCAACAGGCATCAAGGTAGTGGGCATCCACGATACGATCTATATTTTGTAATTGATGTTTATAGATCTCATCTCGACACGCTACACTATTGTCGAGGCGACATGATTTTGTGTTACTTCTCTACCATATTAGCATTCCTGCTACTTTGTTGGTGAACACAAATGTCTCATCTTTGCACACTCTTCCTGAATGTCAAAGGCGGTTTGCTCGTGTGAGAGAGCCAACCTCTCTTGCCTGTACGACATACTAGACATTGTATATATTTATGTAGACACAAAAGGATATGGGAATAATAAAACACTTCATTTATCACAAATGAATTACATAGTGTCTGCATATTCTACATTTTACTCATACCAATAGCTTTTGCATGTTTTTCATACATTTCTCTAGCTATCGGTTTAGTCAGGGGATCTGCGACTATTTCCTTGGTCGAAATATGTTGTATAGTAACAACTTTCTGTGCTACATAATCTCTGACAAAGTTATACTTTATGTCAATGTGCTTTGTCTTGCTATGATACTTGGGGTCTTTCATATAGGCTATGGCTGCGGTATTGTCACAGTACACTAACACTGGATTGGTACTCTCATTACCAAAACCCAGGTGTTCAATAAACCTTTTCAGCCATATAGCCTCTTGAACTGCTGAAGTGCATGCCACAAACTCAGCTTCTATAGGATGAAGTGCAATGCATGTTTGCTTTTTGCTACTCCAACTTATAGCGCCATTGTTCAGCAAGAAAGCATAACCAGAAGTTGACCTTCTCTCTTCTTCATCCCCTCCAAGGTCTGCATCTGAGTATCCAACTAGACGCAAATCACTTCCTTTATAGCACAATGCATAATCTGATGTGCCCTTCAAGTATCTCAAGATTCTTTTTACTGCTTTCCAGTGTTTTTCACCGGGATTTGATTGGAATCTACTTACCAATCCGACTGCATAACATATATCTGGTCTTGTACACATCATTGCATACATTAGACTGCCAACTGCACTGGCATATGGAACTCTTTCCATTTTCTGTTTGTCTGATTCAGTTTTGGGACACATTTCGTTGCTCAAGGTTACTCCGAAGGCTACAGGAGTATCCATGGGATGGCAATCTTTCATATTGAATCGTTCAAGAACTTTCTTGATGTAATTCTCTTGTGAAAGAGCTAGTATTCTCTTTGAGCGATCCCTTTGGATCTTAACTCCAAGTATATACTCTGCCTCACCCATGTCTTTCATTTCAAAATTCGATGATAACCATTCTTTAATAGTTAATACTGAATTCAGATTATTTCAAGCCAATAGTATATCGTCTACATACGGGGATAATATCACAAAATTACCCTCAAAACGCTTTATGTAGACACAGTGGTCTTCTTCAATCATTTGAAAATTGTATGAGGTTACTGCTTTATGAAACCTCAAATACCACTATCTGGATGATTGTTTTAGTCCATATATGGACCTATTGAGTTTGCAAACTTTACTCTCCATTCCTTTCTTAATGAAACCTAATGGCTGTTGCATATAGATTTCTTCATCCAGATCACCGTTTAGAAAAGCTGTCTTTACATCCATTTGATGTAATTCCAGATCTAAACTGTTTACTATTGCCAGAATTAATCTTATTGAATTGAAACGCACAACAGGTGAAAAAGTATCTTCGTAATCTATACCTTCCTGTTGTGTATACCCTTTTGCAACCAATCGAGCCTTATACTTATCGATTGATCCATCCACTTTTCTTTTAATTTTGAGAACCCATTTGTTCCTAATGGCTTTTCGCCCTTTTGGTAGATCAACCAATTCCCAGACTTGATTCTTTCTCATTGAATCCATTTCTTCTTCCATTGCTTTCATCCACTCACATTTAGCAGGACCTGACAAGGCTTCTTGTACAGAACGTGGTTCGTCATCTCCATCAGGAGTGACTAAGAGTGCTTCTCCCTCTATTAAGAAGCATCTCCTGGGTACATTACCCCTATTACTCCTTCTTATAGGAGTCTGCTTTGTTCAGGTCTTTGTAAAGACCCTTCTAAGCTCCCACTCAAGGTTATGATTTGAGACGATTGAGACTCATTCATTAGTTCTGTATTACCTTGTTCCTGTGTCTCATAAAAAGATACAGTTCGATCAACTTCTCCTCTGTTAGGATAGTCATTCTCTAGAAATCTAGTATTTCTAGATTCAATATCAGTTACAGTTCCATCTTCGTTCTCTCCAATAAGAACGTATCCTTTTGATTGTTCAGAGTATCTTATAAAGATACACTTCCTTCCTCTTAGACCCAACTTCCCATACTTATGAGAATCATCATGGACATATGCAGCTGACCCCCATGGTCTAAAGATACTTAAATCCGGTTTGCGTTTTGTCCATAATTCATAGGGCGTGGAAGTAACTGACTTTGAGGGTACACGATTAAGTATAAAAGCGGCTGTTAATAAAGCATCTCCCCAATATGAAATAGGTAGATTTGCTTGAGCCATCATTGACCTAACCATGTCAAGAAGAGTTCTATTTCTTCTTTCTGCAACCCCATTTTGTTGTGGAGTGCTAGGGATAGTTAGTTGCCTAATTATCCCCTTTTCTTCACAGAGCTGTTTGAATTGATCTGACAGGTATTCTCGACCTCGATCAGTTCGCAATACTTTGATCTTACTGTCTATTTGATTTTCAACTTCGTTGATGTAACGTCTAAAACACTCAAGTGCTTCAGATTTGTGTGAAATCAAATAGACTTGACCAAATCTTGAATAATCATCAATGAAAGTGATGAAATACCAAGCTCCGTGTCTTGCCCTCACACTCATAGGTCCGCATATGTCAGAGTGAATTAATTGTAATGGAACTTCATCTCTAGTTCCCTTACCGAAAGGCTTTCTTGTTGCCTTACCAGCCAGACAACTTTCACACAAGGACATTTCCATGTTTGATATTTCACCTAGCAAACCTTGTTTAGCTAGTTTAATCATTCTGTTTTGGTTGATATGCCCTAGTCTAGCATGCCAGATATTCATGTCAACAGTTACATTGGAGGAAACAGGAAAACAGTCATGCACATAGGAATCACCAACAATATCCATTACAAAGAACTTCTTGAAAACGAAAGCTAAACCATAAAAGGACGAGTTGCTAAAAATGTCTGCAACTTTATCATGAAAGTTTACAACAAACCCACAATCCATAAGACATAAAACAAAAACTAAATTCCGTCAGATGTCCGGTGCATGAAGAACATCATGTAGAGTCAAAGTCCTCCCACCTCGCAAATTTAACTTGCAGGTGCCGATTCCTTTAACCTTTATTCTAGCATTGTTGCCCACATAAAGCCACTTGCTCTGGTTCGGAAACCGACGGTATTCTACGAAGGATCCTCGATCCCTCGCTACATGGTCTGTTGAGCCTGAGTCCAAAATCCAGGAAGAACAAACAGGTTCTGTCAGAAAAGTAGTACTTAAAACATAGGAAACATGTGAATTCACATAATTCACTAGTACCTTTTCATGGTCATTTTGCTCGGTGCAATCCCGTGCAAAATGTCCCATTTTCTGGCAGGCATAACATTTGACCTTTTTCAGGTCAAACTTCTTCTTTCCGCCTTTCTTTCCTTTCTTCTTGAAAGTTTTCTTTCTTTTCTTGGATTTTGAGCCGTCCTTTTTGCCTTTCTTGTGAGATCTCTTGCCCTTCTTGTTATCGGGCTTAGCATGAGAAGGACTGGCATCCTCAGTGTAATAAGCATGTCCAGAGGCCCTGTATGCCTCCAAACGTTCATCTTCAAGCTCAATATGCTTTGCCACATCATCAAAAGTGACAATGCCATCATTATGGGTCAGATTAACTTTCATGTGCTCCCAACTAGAAGGGAACGACCTTATGACAGCTTGAACTTGTTGTTCATCTGTCAACTTATGTCCAGCTTCCTCAAGTTCTCTGATCATGTTTGACATATCTCTCAGATGCTGTTTCATGGAGATGTTTGCTCTTAGCTTATAAGTGTCAAACTTGATACTCAACCTCCTAAGCTTAGAGGTTGATGTGCCACCATACTTGTCCTTAAGATCCGCCCACATTTCTTGTGCGGTTTGGTGGTTTTCATATTTGCACATCAAATCATTCTCCATTGAGCTCAGTAAGGTGATCCTTGCAACACTGTTTTTCTTTTTCCAGTTTTGGTAAGCTTCCAAATCCCTCCTGTGCTGGGCAGTGTTACCAGCCGCAGGTTCCACTATAACAGTGGTTAGGGTTTCCAAAACTTCTTGTTCCTCCAGAATATATTGCACCTTACGGTGCCAGATATCCCAGTTATCACCGTTCAGTTTGTCCCCCTTGTTGAGTTCAGCGATAATGTTCTTAGTGGCCATTTCAATTTATGTGAAAAAATTTTCCCATATCAAATTTCGTCTCATTCAAGAGAACGGGCCATAAAGAACATACCAATTATGTAGCACATACTTATATACAATGTCTTATACTTATATTGTCCTTAATCAGAAAATGATGTCATTACCGGATTCATGATCGGAAGTATACGTTTGTATCTTTCATCACATAAAAACTGATAATTTCATCTTATTCTATCAAGGACATTATATATAAGTATTCGTTATTCTCACTTTTAGAAGCCTCATCTTCTAAAAGCTCCCACTAATCATAAGTGAACTTGGAATTCAAATGACTAACAATAACATATACTTTAAACATGCTATTTGCATAAGAAGAAAAAAAAAATCAAGTTCTACAAATTACATGTTCACAATACAATACATGTAATCAATAAGAAAGAGAAAAACACACTAACTTGTGTATATCAATAAATGTCACAACAATATCTCACAATGGCTTTCCTCATTTTTCTAAGTCTTGGGTTTTCTAACATAGACCTAGTAGTTTTCTTTATAGCATCAACCCAAATGCCAGTTAACTTATGAATACCTCTTGCCCTTATTTCCTCACGATACTTCATCATGAGGTTAACATAGAACTCTACACTCTTCTTATCATATATATTATCTATATTTTCTCTAACAATTGTATAAATAATCTTAACGTTTTTAGCTTTAATTGTTCTTGCTATAGCTTGATCAATTATTCTCTGAGCTCTAGTAGGTGTATAAGGTTGGTCCACTTCTATGTCCAAAACTAGAGTTTCTTTGGGTAAAGAGGGTTCCGATTTAGGACTACTTATAGTTAAAACCTCTTGAGGTTGCATAAGGCGCTGTACAAGATCTTCTAATAGACCTTCATCAGCAAGCACATCGAGATACTCTTCAAGTAACTCATCTTCGAGATCTTGATCAATTTCTTGTTGAACAAACTCTATTTGCTTATGTTCATCAAACTCAACCATTTCGAGTTCGGGATCCTCCAGATCGTCAAGAAATTGATCATCTAGGTACTCGATGCTCAATGATCCATAATCATGAGATTCAGTGCCTCTTGAAGCCTCTTGCCTCATTTCTTATCACCTAATCAAAAATAAATTAGGTTCAATAGCTTTTCACATTTTAAAACTAAACATAAGCACTGAAAAACTCATATATGGATCTCAATTATGTCTTGAAACCATACAAATAGTATACCAAATTAAAGGTCTCAAATTTAGGGATCTCAATTATGTCTTGTGACACGCACCGGCAGACTGGCTTCTACGCGCCGTCAGCAGTCGAGTGGGGCCCTTAACTATGTGATGTGGCTTGCCACGTGGCGGAACGCGCCACATGGCGTCTGCTAGCCAAAATTTTTTTTAAAAAATAAACTCCAAAACGACGCCGTTTCGCCGCGTGGAGTCATCTTCAACCTTGAACCGGGTCAACTTGACCCGGTTTCTGGTTCTGGGTCGGGTCTGACAGACCCGTTTTGAACCCAAACTTCTCTCTTCATTTTCTCCCTCATCCGGAGTCCGTTTTTCGCGTTCTAATAGTCCATTTTCATCGTTTTTTCGTGCTCTACACAATGGTATAATTTTTATACCTTAAAAGTGTCAATTTCTAAAGACCCGATTTAGAAAAAGAACGGGTGTTTTGTGTTTTTCTTTTATTCCTTTCCATTGTTTATAAATGCTTTTCCTTTCTGTAATGTCTTTTATATTTGTCATGCTATTCCAATGTATGCATAGAACAAATAAGAACAACAACAGAAAAGAAACCCGAATACGCACAACAAAGAATAAAAGGAAAAAAAATGAAAAACACACACAGTATCCTTAAAACATAATTAAAACATATTCATGATGACTTGCTTAATATTTATCAGTAGCAAATCATGTTCAGAACCAGATTTTAGATTTTAGATCAAACCTAAATCTAAAATTTGCAGCGAAAGACAAACAGAGGCTAATTTTGATACTGTATATAAAAAATAGAACACAGCCTTAGAATCTATACTGCTCTGATGCCAATGAAGGGATTCAGAAGACATACCCGGTTGTAGAACACTGATCTTTATGCCTTTACGGAGTCAAAATCACAATATGGAACTTGACTTTTGTATACTGCAGAAACACTTAAGAGGAAAAAAGAGAAGAGGGAGTTTTTGTGTTTTCACGATAGTTTTGTTCTGTCAAATGTCTGTATTTATAAACACAGAACTAACAGACACAACCCTTCATATTTTAAATTCAAATTTAATGGGAATATTACATATAACATCCCAATATTTCTGAATAATTATATTCAGACCCCAAACTCTTATTTGGGCCAAATCCACTAAGGGTGGACTGGGCCTAGGCCCAGCCCATTTTCCTACAGTTGACATGCAATTCTTTGCTCATTAATATGTGATTGTCTCATTGTTTACTTAAATTGATTCCTTAGTTAAGAATTTGGTTAGGATAGAGAATGAGATTTTCATCATGATAGGCTCTAATTCTCACTGGCAATGAAGGATTAAGGTAGATTTTCAAGGGAAATCCATCACATTAGTCATACTTCTCTTCACAAATTAATTCTCATTTTCGAATCTCCACCATTTCTCTATCATAAAAAGTATATAAAAAAATAGATTAGGCTTAGGTAGTTCTTTACACTGAGATTCTGGATTTTTAATTTGTTCAACTTTGCATTTTAATTACACATTATGCCAAGAAGATGAGGAAAATGACATAGGTTCTTCCCTATCCTATAGGAATTAATCTAGTTGTTTTGATAAGCCTATACAACAAGGTTAATCAACATAGTACATATGCATTGAGAGATCACATTAATCTATTTCCTTGGGAAGTTCATTCTAGACATAGTGGTAGTATAATACTATTGTATGTAATCTTTCCGACCTTGCATTGTGTACTTGAGTTATGAGATCTGTAGCAAGTATAATATTGTCTCTAATTAACCTGCCCTTAAGATCAGCGCATTGGTTAGGCACAATAACTTTTTCCTATACAACCTTTAGCCTATTGCCAAGAGTCTTCGAGATAATCCTATATGCAACATTGTAAAAGCTAATTGGTTGAAAGTCTTTGAGAAATTGAGGTTGATCTAACTTTGGAACCAAGATTATCTAAGTCTTGTTTAGGCTGCAAAGTAAATACAATTTTTGGACTTTTCAAGGATAGTGTCTCATGTCAGGATGGTTTTAATGTTCGTTTATACTTTATACTATGAATAATATTGGAATATTGATGGGATGTTATTTTCAACATTGTCACTCACTTTAAAATTTTACTTCCTCCCTTCCTAGATATGAGACCCAGTTGCCTTTTTTTAAAAATAAAAATTAAGAAAGTTAAATGAACCACTTAATTATAACATATTTTATGTATTATTATATTATATATTAGTTTATCAGTCAAATAAACTATTTTAAAGAAAAATTTAAATAAATCAATTTATAAATAAGTTATTTATCTTTCTTAAAATTCTCCAAAAAAAAATCAACTAAATCTTGTATAAACCGATTGAGCATATTTTTACCCTTTCAAATAAGTACGGGTCAAATAAATATCTTTCTTATTTAGATAACATATCCCCTCCAAATGTTCGATCCGCCATGCCACCATGTTGGGTTCACGAGTATTGCCCTTCACACCTATATCCTCAATCCACCCAGCTGATTCCAATTCCAAGTCTTCTTCTTCTTCTTCTTCTTCTTCTTCCAAGCTACCACGAAACGCTTCTCTTCCTTTTACTTGCTCTTCAACCTCTACATCTTCTCCTTCCACTGATTCCACCACCTCCAATGGCTCTGAACAACTCAAACATACCCACATTGAGAATCGCAAGAGTGCTGCCACTACACAGAAATTCACCTACAGTAGAGCTTCACCTTCAATTAGATGGCCCAACTTGAAGCTCTCAGAGATGTACCCATCTACAAATACCCATGTAGAAGATAGGGAAGTTCCTTCATCCGTTGAAAGTTCAGATTTTTATGAGGCCAAAGAGAAAACCCACGAAGATTCAGATAATGTTTCACCTATTGATGTCAATGATGAGTCTCAGGAAGTGTTGGGGAGGAGAAGCAAAACGAGGGTAAAGAAAATGAACAAATTGGCGCTTATAAGAGCGAAAGATTGGAGGGAGAGAGTACAGTATTTGACAGATAGGATTTTAGCATTGAAGTCTGATGATTTTGTTGCTGATGTGTTGGATGATAGGAAAGTTCAGATGACGCCAACTGATTTTTGCTTTGTGGTGAAATGGGTTGGCCAAAAGAATTGGCAACGTGCACTTGAGGTTTATGAATGGTTGAATTTGAGACATTGGTACTCGCCGAATGCGAGGATGCTTGCAACGATATTGTCGGTTTTGGGGAAGGCAAATCAAGAAGCTTTAGCTGTGGAGATATTCACTCGGGCTGAGTTAGGATTGGAAAATACAGTGCAAGTGTACAATGCAATGATGGGTGTATATGCAAGGAATGGTAGGTTCAAGAAGGTGCAGGAGATGCTTGATTTAATGCGTGAACGAGGATGCGAACCGGACTTGGTGAGTTTCAATACTTTGATTAATGCTAGGATGAAGTCTGGTGCTATGGCTCCTGATTTAGCTCTTCAACTCTTAGATGAAGTTAGGAGGTCAGGTCTTACACCTGATATAATTACTTATAATACCCTTTTGAGTGCTTGTTCTAGAGAGTCGAGTTTGGAGGAAGCAATTAAGATTTTTAATGATATGGAGAAAAACAAGTGTCAACCTGATCTATGGACATACAATGCTATGATTTCTGTATATGGTAGATGTGGCCTTTCCGGAAAAGCTGAGATTCTATTCAAAGAATTGGAATCTAAAGGATTTTTCCCCGATGCGGTTACTTATAATTCCTTATTGTATGCTTACTCTAGAGAAGGAAATGCAGAGAAGGTTAGGGATCTTTGCGAAGAAATGGTGAAAATTGGATTGGGTAAGGATGAGATGACTTACAATACTATCATAAACATGTATGGAAAGCAAGGTCAGTATGACAAGGCACTGCAGCTCTACAGAGACATGAAGTCATCTGGCCAAAATCCTGATGCTGTCACATATACCGTTTTAATCGATTCACTTGGAAAGGGAAATAAAATTGTGGAAGCTGCAAATGTGATGTCTGAAATGTTGGATGCTGGAGTGAAGCCCACTTTGCATACATATAGTGCTTTGATATGTGCTTATGCCAAGGCTGGACAGAGAGTGGAGGCTGAGGAGACATTTAAATGCATGGTTAAGTCAGGGATCAAAGCTGACCGTTTAGCATATTCAGTTATGTTGGATATCTTTATGAGGTTCAATGAGATAAAAAAGGCAATAATGTTGTATAAGGAAATGGTTCGTGAAGGCTTCACACCAGATAATACCCTTTATGAGACCATGTTACGAGTCCTTGTGAGGGAAAGCAAGTGGGAGGTTGTCGATGGCATTGTAAGAGATCTTGAAGAACGAAGTAGTATGAATCCACAAGCTATTTGTTCTGTTCTTGTAAAAGGAGAATGTTTTGATCATGCTGCTGAAAAATTGAAAGATGCCATCTACCAGGGCTATGAATTGGATCATGAGACTCTATTATCAATCATGAGTTCATATAGTTCTTCTGCAAGATATTCAGAAGCATGCGAACTGCTGGAGTTCCTGAAAGAGCATGCTCCAGACTCTAGTCAACTGTTAACTGAGGCGCTTATCATTATACTTTGCAAGGCTCAAAAGTTAGATGCTGCTCTGGAGGAATATAGAAATAATGGGTCCCTTGGTTCGTTTAGAAGTTATACTATGTACGAGTTTCTTATCCAAGAATGCAAGCAAAATGACCTCTTTGAGGTGGCTTCTCAGATTTTCTCTGATATGAGATTCTGTGGTCTGGAGCCATCTATATGTCTGTACCAGTGCATGGTGTTTGTCTACTGTAGAATCCAAATCCCAGAGACAGCCCACCACTTGCTGTATTATGCAGAGAAAAAGGGCATTATAATTGATAATGTGTCTGTTTATATTGATATCATTGAGACATATGGAAAGTTAAAGCTATGGCAAAAGGCAGAAAGTTTAGTGGGAAGTTTGAAGCAAAGATGTTCAACAATGGATAGAAAAATCTGGAATGCCTTGATACATGCTTATGCCTTAAGTGGATGTTATGAGCGAGCTAGAGCTATTTTTAACACAATGATGAGAGATGGTCCTACCCCAACTGTTGATTCCATAAATGGACTATTACAAGCTTTGATTGTCGATAAAAGGCTGGATGAACTTTATTTGGTTATTCAAGAACTGCAAGATATGGGGTTTAAGATAAGTAAGAGTTCCATACTAATGATCCTTGAAGCATTTGCTCTGGCAGGGAACTTATTTGAGGTGCAGAAGGTATACCATGGAATGAAAGCTGCAGGTTATTTTCCTAATATGCATCTTTACAGAATGATGATAAGATTGTTGTGTAAAGCTAAACGTATAAGGGATGTAGAAGCCATGTTAAGTGAGATGGAAGAAGCGGGATTTAAGCCTGATCTTCAAATTTGGAACTGTATTCTTCAGTTGTATTCTGGTATTGATGACTTCAAAAAGATGGCTATTGCTTACCGGAAGATCCAAGATTCTGGTCTACAACCAGATGAGGAAACTTATAATACCTTAATTATAATGTATTGCAGAAATCGTAGACCAGAGGAAGGTTCGACATTGATGCATAAGATGAGAGAACTGGGTATGGAACCTAAGCTGGACACATACAAAAGCTTGATTGCAGCATTTGGTAAGCAACAACTACTACAACAAGCTGAGGAACTTTTTGAAGAGCTAAGATCAAATGGTTATGGACTAGACCGCTCTTTCTACCATTTAATGATGAAAATTTATAGAGATTCTGGGGATCATCTGAAAGCTGAAAATCTATTTGGCATGATGAAGGAAGCAGGCATAGAGCCCACACTTTCTACCATGCACATTCTTATGGTTTCTTATGGCAGTTCTGGGAAGCCTCATGAAGCTGAAAAAATCCTCGAAAACTTGAGAACTTCTGGATTAGTTTCAGATACTCTACCTTATAGCTCTGTTATTGATGCATATCTTAAACATGGGGATTATAAAGCTGCAACTGAAAAGCTCACGGAGATGAAGGAAGTAGGCTTGGAACCAGACCACAGAATATGGACATGCTTCATCAAAGCTGCAAGCTTGTCTCAAGGTTCCAATGAGGCCATTAACCTTTTAAGTGTACTCCAGGATGCTGGGTTTGATCTTCCAATCAGGTAGTCATTAGTTCTCTATAATAACGGGAAGCTTCACCACCTGTTACATACATACATGCATAAGTATATATAAATGTTCAATTAAAGTATATTACTTTGATCTGCAGGCTTCTGAGAGAAAAATGTGAGTCAATAGTTTTAGAAGTGGATCAGTATTTGGAGAAAATACAACCTTTGGAAGACAATGCAGCCTTCAATTTTGTCAACGCTTTGGTAGATCTCTTGTGGGCATTTGAACTTCGGGCCGCTGCATCATGGGTGTTCCAATTGGCAATCAAAAGAAGCATCTATCGCCATGATATCTTTAGGTTGGTGTAAATTGTTCTTTTCCAAACTTTTAGTTGTGTTAGGCCTCTGTTGAAGTTAGAAACTGCTGAGACATGTTCTGAGTAACTGGGTAAATTGAAAACAACCAAGAGAAAACAATCAATGAGAATTAAAAAGTGGCTAAATTAGTCAGTGAAACAATTGTTGATTTATGGTCTCAGAAGAACAATTTTCTGTGTTGGGGATGATGTATTTCACCAACTACATGTTAATTATTTGTGTTTTTATCAATTATTGCCTGGAGTTTCCTTTTAAATTATTGATACATGTATCTATTAATTGTAGAGTTGCTGAGAAGGATTGGGGTGCTGATTTTAGAAAATTATCTGCTGGCTCAGCTCTGGTTGGTCTTACTTTATGGCTTGACCACATGCAGGCAAGTTCCTTTTTCCTATTGATGCCTATTCATGTGACACACAGAGACTCATTCACCTACTCTCTGCATCCAAGGCTTGCACTATAAGTTGTAATAGGACATACATGACCATAAAAAGTGTATTTTGACAACGTGAAAGGATGAGAGCAGAATGTTTTCAATGTCAATGAACTAAATGATCCAGACTAATTACTTCCTAGAAATTTGGAGTCTAGTTCTCTCACTGTTTTTATGTCAATGTACGTTCATTATTTCTTTTTCTCCAGGTTTTTGTGTATCAATCAACTAATCATTTGGCTCAGAAAAATTTTATAATTATAATGATTTCTGTTTGATCATTCTCCATTGAGAATTGAGATTGTATATTCTTATTTTTCCATATTCTTTTCGTTTTAGTTTGATAATATCATTAAAGATTGTGTGCCGACATGGGCGGCTAGGTTTATCACTAATTACTTCTTGGATTCTTGTTATGGCAGGATGCCTCCTTGCAGGGTTGCCCAGAGTCACCAAAATCAGTTGTGCTTATAACAGGAACAGCTGAATATAACATGGTTTCCCTCAATAATACATTGAAGGCATGCCTTTGGGAAATGGGGTCGCCCTTTCTTCCTTGTAAGACGCGCACCGGGGTCCTTGTGGCAAAGGCTCACTCCCTAAGGATGTGGTTAAAAGATTCCCCATTTTGTTTGGATCTGGAGCTAAAAGATGCCCCAAAACTTCCAGAGTTAAATTCTATGCAGCTAGTTGAAGGATGCTTCATAAGACGCGGCCTCGTTCCGGCTTTCAAGGAGATCAAAGAGAGACTAGGAATAGTGAGCCCCAAGAAATTTTCTAGATTGGCTTTATTACCTGATGAGAAGAGAAGTAAAGCCATTGAAGCTGATTTAGAGGGAAGGAAAGAGAAGTTGGAGAAAAGAAAGAAAATTGTTGACCCCAAAAGGCTAAGGATGATCAAGAAACTAAGGCAAAGGAAGTATATCAAGGAAGCTGAGTTGTCCAAGAAAGGTGGGATTGGCATACAACAGACCTTCATGGCGGTTGGTTCAAAGAAAGCAATAAACTAAACCCAAACAATGTAAAATCACAATTGTACAGATTCATTAAATTCTACTGTGAACAAATATTGTATCTTATAATCAAAGAACTTTAGATCTCTAATTTTTATAGTCTTAACAAAATCTTATTGCATATTGTGATCCTTGCACAGAAAATATTTAATTAACACAAGGGACAAGGTCCAAAAACATTCTCTTGTTTGCCCCTTATTAAGAGGTCTGGAGGTAGTGTTTTCACTCTCAAGTTCTTTTCTCCTTTCTACAACGCTTTCTTGATCTTGTTGATTCTCTTATAGTAGTACTTTTATTTCTATAACACTAGTCGTATTTTTATTATTTATTTTCTTCAAATGTATGAATTTGTGGAGAAAATACAAGTTGCTAATTTAAGAACAAACTAGGATTTTCTCCCTCGTACCATGCATATAGAGCAGTGCTTATTGTGTCCAGTGTCATTCAAAATACAAATTTGAAGAACTTTGTTAGCGATGGTTAAAAATGTTAACTATCAAAATAGTTTTGAATGAAATTTAATCATTATAAAATTTTTCAGAAATTGTTATTTTGTAGAGAATAGTTCACTTTTATATTGTGATTTGCGAATGAGAGACGAATAAAATAATCTCAGATAATGTGATATGTTATTATTCTTGACATCCGTTCATAAATTCCGGTTACAGTGACTTAATTTACATCACACTTTATATTTTTTTTTTTTGTACATTAAAAAACCCACCTGAGATTTTTTTTTTGGGAAAATTTCGTTAAACCCTCATAGGGAATCTGTTCCGGTCAACGCCCAAAAGAATCTGAAAACTCACTGTACTCCCAAAGGGTCAGAATGATATTAAATGTTTCAGTTAAAAGACCAAAATGTCCTTATTAAAAGAAGCACAAACGTTTGAAAAATTCCTTATATATGTCTTAAAAATTCCCTATATGTATCTTGAAAATTTAGTTGTGAAATTTTGGATGTTTTAGTGTTAGATTCCATGATTTTTGATATTCGAAAATATTCACATTTATGTTAGAAATAAGTACAAACGTCTTGAAAATTCTCTATATATGCTTTGGAAGTATAGTTGTGAAATGTTGAGCGTTTTAATGTTGGATTTCATAATTTTTTAGTATTGAAAATACTCGCATTGATGTTGGGAAAAAAAACACAAACATCTTAGAAATTCTCCACATATATCTTGGATTCCGGTTACAAAATTCAATAAGAATATTTTGGTCTTTTAACTAAAACATTTAATATCACTTTGGCCCCTTGGGGTGCAGTAAGTTTGCAGATCCTTTTGAAGGTTGACTAAAATAAATTCCTTCTTATTGTGGTTTAATGAAATTTTCTGATGGAATATGGATTTAAAGATATTTTGAAGATATAATCTAGAAAGTTATGAGTTGTAATTTTATTATCTTTTATTAGATAAGCAAGTAGCGATAGTTTATATTATTTATGTAAGTTGTCAAGTTGGATTTTGTGTCTTAGATAGTTGTCAAGTTATATTTTACTTCTTAGATAGTTGTCAAGTTGTACTTTACTTCTTAACAAGTTGTTGTACAACTTGCAGGAAGAGTATTTTTTTCTCTATAAATAGGATAGACTACCTCTTGTATTATAGAACATTTGGATGAATGAAATATGATAATTATGTGATCCTCCAAAAGTTCTTCTTCACTTCCCCCTCCTTTCTGGTTTTCATCTCCCCCTAAATCTGTTCTGTTTCCCCTCATATCTCTCCGGTTCAGTTCAGTTTCTCCCTCCCCACCTCTGTTTCTGAATCTCTCTCCCTGAAATCATCAGTTTGCATCTGATATATTGTTGTGTGGGTGTTTTTCAACCTGCTTTACATCATTTTCCCTTTTTTTGCCCAAAACAGTTTTTTTTACCACAAAAAACTAGTCTCCCAAAATTTTAACAATATATGGACCCTAAATGTAGCTAGAAAAATCAAGTTAAAATTTAAAACCCTAAAAAATTCTCAAATGACATTTCCCCAAGGAAAAAAATGCAGGAACTACAGAATAATTAGCTGCCATCAAATCTATGAAACATAGCATTAGCGGATTGGCCATTGCCTCCGAAGTCAACATCAGGAATCAGGATGTGCACATTACAGCAAAACACAAATCAATTGATAATTAAATTCTATAAGCTGACATGCCAAAAAATAAAGAAATTGAACCGTTACTAAAAATAAACATCCATCAAAAGCCTGTATCTTTAAACTGAATCTACAATCCATTACTAGCAACAAAGCAAATGAAAATTTGTGGAAGGCTCATGTCTTGTTTTAAAGAGCAGCTTCAAATCTCTCCATACTCGAATTCCGCTAATCACAAAACAAATACATGCAAATGCCGATGGTACATTGTCGTTAGCAACAACAACAAAACACTATCTAACTAAGTAGAGACGGATACATTGGTGTTGCACACATTCATTGTACAATCTTAACAAACAAATCTTTGAATAGATATTTATCCAAAATATCTCCATCCATTACTTCACTAAATGCTGTCTTTGATCTTTCTCTGACCCTTTACAAAGGATTTCATATTGCTTGATCAATTCTTGCCAGAGCATGCAATGGCATACTTTAGATGTATCAAAATCACCTCATGATTTTCTAATATTTTCTCTTCAATGTCACTCCAACTCTCACACAGTATATCTACACACTTTGCAACAGCACGTCTTCCAAGGTCCCCTTTCTTCAATTAAACAGTTTTAACAGCTGATACAAACCAACGATTGAACAGAGCAATCTGTTTGATCTACGAGATTTCAAGTAATATAATAAGACTCAGAATGCACATTTAAGAATTGTACGTTGTTGCTGCAACGATCGCACCCATATTTAAAGTTTCTTAAAAAAAAATAAAAGATTTTAATTTTAAAAAGTATAGACATGAAAGAACCAGCATATTTCTAGACATCATGGCTACATTTTTCTGCAACACCAAACTGCTTGATTTAAGACATTAGCCATCACAGTACAAAAATAAAACAAAATTTCATTCCATCATTTTAATGACCAAAATAAAATATGAAGTGTATATTTTTATAATGAACCATGTTAAATTGAACCACCAACAACTTCCAAAAGGGAAATAAAAGAAACTGATGAAGTATGTCTGGTAGACCCAAGACATCTGGATAAAATTATAGAATTAACTGAAGGACTGAAAAAATTGATTTCAACCTTGAAAAATAAAATTCTCTACATTTATAGAACAGGTGCCACAATAGAAACTATTCACTGTAGGGCTCACATCCATCTTTATACTAATCATCTCTTTTCCCCCCTCTCCATCTAGCTAAAATGCATTATATACATTTATGTTTTGTGAATGAATGTAAATGATACATTTTGAAATTTCTATAGCATAGCCCAGTACAGATACCAATAAAATGCTATTAGTTTTCTATTACTGTCATCTGACTGGAAAACAAACAGAATGAACATGGAAAGGCAACTTGCCTCTGTATGATAAAGAAATATCTCCTTAGATGTCCCCATTAGCACATTATGTCTATACATATCTTTCGTAAACCTGAGCCATCTTCAAAGTCTGCCTTCGTGCCACGGCTTGTCATAAAAGCACTAATTAGTGCATGCTCTAACTGAAGCTTCATCCTTCAAGAACCTTGTGAGCTCCATTCCTAAAACTAAGAATATCAGCATCTAGCGATTCTTTAAGGAAAGAGCCATATTTGCTTTGAGAATGCCCTGACTATGGGGAGTCTTACAAGCACAGCAATCAACTTCTCCATTTCCACAGTCAGAGCCGTGCTTCAAATAACCTAGTAAATTTTTATAATTCAGCCATACCAGAGTGGATCCCCATATTTACCAGTAAAGGATTAGCAAATAAGTACAGGCAGGCTTCTTTATCAGCATTCTGATTAATGAGTACCACAACCTCAATTGTTTCTTCCTCCTTAACAAGTACTCACTTATTGTGTCTCATAACTTACTTGTAGCCGCAAATCCTGAGTAGGACTCCATCTTGCAAACTTAATCGTTATTGTTTCACTAGCAAACACAGTCAGAGCCGTGCAAGTGATCCATCTCTTTAAATATTAACATATGTTTATTCAGTGGTGTGACAAAACTGTGCTGTTTTGAGCAAACTCTCATGCAAGGGAATGACTTTCAAGAGTTGAAGTGCCTGTGGGCAAGGTTGCAATTCTGTCAGTCCACGTCACTTTAGAAGTCTATGTTCACTTGAATGTATCTTCATTCTTAGTCACCAAAACTCATGGCAAGAGCACATCCCACCCTTCATATGATGAAACCGGTTTGCATCTCTAACAACTATCTCTCTTCCAGTTACTAATGATATATACTTGATTGCAGAATGACAGTCTCCACAAACCCGAAGGTTTTTGAATACTCTAATTGGTTTTGGTTTGGGGGTACTAATAAGAGCAAACGCTACTGCTATTTTCTCACTATGTTGAAACAGATATTGTTCCTTCTGTTCATCCTCCACATCATGAAGGACCAAACCTGTATTAGGGACATAGCCGATTCTTTTAATTTTCAAAGCCAATTTATCAAGTTCATTATAGATCTTCTCAGTTTCGGGGTGTGAAGTATCCCCTACATGAAATTTGTGCACCTTGTTTTCCACCTCAACCCAGCTGCAACCTGCTTCTTTAGTTAAATTTTTCTGCTTCATGTTCTTTCTAATTGCTGCAACATCTTCCCATCTTCCTTCTGATGCATACAAGTTTGATAATAGCACATAGGCAGCTGGGTCACGAGGCTGCTGCTCAAGAATCATTTTTGCAGCATGCTCTCCAAGCTCAGTGTTACCGTGAACCTGACAAGATCCAAGGAATGTACGCCAAACTAGTGCATCAGCCTTGAAAGGCATTGAGTTAATAAATTCAATAGCTTCTGAAAGTGATCCAGATCGGCCGAGCAGATCAACCATGCAAGCATAATGTTCCATCCTAGGGACAACACCGTGGATTTTATGCATGGAATTGAAGTGCCTCCATCCCTCATTAATCAAACCTGCATGACTACATGCTGATAAAACTGCAATGTAGGTGACCTCATTAGGCATTACCCCACCTTCAAGCATCTCATAAAACAATTCTAAAGCTTTTGAAGCAAATCCATGTTTTGCACAACCAGTTATAATAGAAGTCCAAGATATCACATTGCGATTTCTCATGTCAGCAAAAACTTGTAAAGCAGCTTCTATGTTTCCACACCTAGAATACATAGAGATTAAAGCATTGTTGATGCAGAGATCAGATCCAAGTCCTGACTTGAGAACTCGAGCATGAATTTGCTCACCTTTACCTATTGAACCAATACTAGCAGCTCCACTTAAGAGGCTAGAAAATGTAAAGGAATTAGCCCCTACACCAGTGTGTTCAATTTCATTAAAAAATTCAAAGGCTTCTTTGGAATTGAAACTTTTAGCATAGGCATCAACAAGTGCATTATAAGAAATCAAATTCTTCTCAAAGAGAATATCAAAAGATTTTCGAGCACATTCCATTCTTCCAGACCTAGCATACATGCTAACAAGAGAATTTCCTACACAATTTACAGAGGAAAGACCAAGTTTAACTGTTTGGGCATGAAGTTGCTCACCAATGTGTAAATCAGGAAGATTTGCACAAGCCTTTATAACACTAGAAAATGTAAAATGATTTGGTGTTACATGACCCTGAATCATGTTATAAAACAAATTTATGGCTTCCTGATCTTGGCCATTACCTTGAACATACCCTGTGATAAGTGCAGTCCAAGACATGACATTATGATTTGGCATACGATCAAATACTTTCCTAGAAGTCTCCATTGATCCATCAGCTGAACATTTTGCATACATATCCACCAAGCTACAACCCACACACACATCTAAAGCCAATCCCGACCTCACAACCCAAGAATGTAATTGCTGCCCAAGTGATAACCACCCCAACTCCGCACAAGCCGATACAACACCAGTTAGAGTAAACCTATCAGGCTTATACCCACTTAGTAACATTCTGAAAAAATAATCAATGGCATCTCCAGGGCAACCCAGTTGTGCAAATCGTGTAATCATCAAGGTCCAAGTAACTACATTTCTCTCTTGCATTTTCTCAAACACCAAACGGGCAGAATCAATATCACTTCCACCCTTCACAAACATATCAATCAATGCACAACCAACACACACATCAGAATCAAAATATCCAGTCTTTAACACAAAACCAAATATTGCTTGCCCAATGGAAACATACTGAGCATTAGAACAAGCTCTAATCACAGCCGTGAAGCAATACTCATTAGGGAAAAGCCCATGTTTAAGCATATCAAGAAACATGACAAGGGCATCAAATTCCATGTTGTTAATGGCAAAGCAAGAGATCATAGCACTCCAAGAAACCAAATCCCTCCTATCATCACCCATGTTCTGGAATACAGAAAGTGCTGATTCCCACTCACCACATTTGGAGTAAAGGCTAATGAGTGAGTTGAGAAGGACTGAGTCAAGAACGAGTCCTGACTCGGTCAACTTTTGATGGATTAGCTTACCCAGATGAAAATTATGGGACCTGATGCATGCTTTGAGGAGGATTGAGGAATTGAGGAGGTGGAGGTGTGTTTGGTTGTGGTGGTGGTGGGTGAGGTTGAGGTTGGAAATGGCTTTTTGGAGTTGTGGGGTGCTGAAATTGCGAGAGAGAGTGATACGCTCAAAGTTTGTATCTTTTGGGGATGAAGAAGAAGAAAGTGCTAAGTTTGGAGGAGAGGGAAGAGATAAGCTGAGAGTCCTCATGGTTACCTCGTTACTGGAAGACTACAGCAACTGAAGGGACATTGAGGGACATGACAAGCGAGCGACGCTTCCATTAAAAATAGGAAAAATTACAACTAGATACCAAAGAAAGGAATTAACCACGATCAGGTCCCAAAAAATCATTGAATTACATTAAAATTTCTAGAGACCTGGCTGATATTAAATGGCTTTTTCTTGATATTAAGTTGTCAATGACGAGTTGAGGACTAAAGAGTTATCAATTGCAACTCAATATTGATAATTTAAAGAGTTGTCATTGATAACTCAATGAGTTATCTTGACAATTCATTCAATAACAAACCATTTAATATATCACCCAAGTCCCGAGAGATTTCAATGTAATTTGATTTTTTTGAGATCTAATTGTGATTAAATCATTTATTTGGGATCTAATTGTAATTCTCTTTTAAAATATCACATTTTTACCCAATTATTTCAACTTAACCAACCAGTGCTCTGGTGGTGAAATCCTGGGCACCTATTATGAGCCTACATTCATGTTAGGCGGATTAGTGGATTACTAATAAGTAATAACATCATATAACTGTGGGTAAATAATAATAATAATAATAATAATAATAATAATAATAATAATAAAAAAGACGACGTTTTCAGGAGCAGTGTTGGAGATCACTTCAGAATTTCCCCCATGGAACACACTGCGGCTATTATTCATCAATGATCAATCATCCATCCATCTCGTGTAGGGGTATTAGAGAATATATAAAAAAAATAATTACAAAACAAGGGACTGACAAGAAATTTTTAAAGTAAAGTGTTAAACTAAAATCTTATATCTGGTCAAAAAAAAAAAACTAAAATCTTATATAAAATCAAAGAATTTTGTTTACAAAAAATATAAAATTAAAGGAATAAATGTATATTTTTGTCTTACAATACATGAACATATTTTTAATATTTGAATAGTACTCCTCAAATCCAATTTATAGGAGAAGGATAGGGTATTTATTAAGATTTGAATTCACAAAATTACTTTTAAGAAATATTTAAGAGAAGTATTTAGTATTATTTGGATTATAATGCCCGAACAATAGAGGGTATTTGTTTCCATCCATAATATAAAATGCCTAATAAAATTTTTATATATTAAAAATACATTTTCACAACTACTTTCAGTGATGAATAAACTTAAAGTCACATTTTTCTATTTTTTTTAATCAAGGTTATTCTTTTTTTTCGGGGCTAAAGTATACTTTTGGTCCCTTATCAAGCATCAAGTCCTCTTTTGGTCCCTTAACTTTGAAAAGTGCACTTTTGGTCCTTTTTCGCAAACGCCGTTGGTTTCATTTAAAGGAAATAATTCTTATATTTGAAAATTTGACCATTTTTATTAATATTTAATTATAAAATTACTTTTTAGATTTGTTGAATCAGCATTTTCCGTTAAATCAAACTAACGATGTTAGCGAAAAAGGACCAAAAGTGTACTTTTCAAAGTTAAGGGACTAAAAAGAGACTTGATGCAAAGATAAGGGACTAAAAATATACTTTAACCTTTTTTGGGTCAAATAAGGTTATTCTTTTTTAAGATTAGAGGACAAATGTTTTCGGGATAACTTTTACATGGGAAAAACAATTTCAAGTAGAAAAAGTTATTCATTTCTTAATAAGTGTGCTTCGCAATATTTTAACTTATCTTCTCCTCCTTATGAGAAAATGTCACTTAGGCAAAAACGTGTTGGTAAAAGTCACATTTTTCTACCATGTGTGAAACGTAAAGTCACATTTTCCTACAATTTAAGTATATCGACTGCCGTTTCTCGAGAACTGTTTTAGGTGAGGATTATTAACTGTCATATGATTAGAATGGAAGGAGGTTTAGGATCCATCCAGAAATATTTTCCCCTGTGCTTCCACCTAAGGGCTAATTTGGCCTCTCCCATAGTTTCTTTCTTTCTTTCCCTTTTGCTTGCCTTCAGCTAAACCACTTCCTCAGATTCAGTATGTTTCAGCCTCTTTTCACCCCCAACAAAACTATATCAATACTAAAAAAGTTTGTGAAAGAATTTATGATAGCAACCTAAACAATGTCACGGCGACATATGCTTCTCTTGATTCCTAAATGGAAAACTCAACATGCAGCGGCCTGAAATACATATTCCCAAAAGAGGCTCACCAAATTTAGAGCTCCATTGTCTTCTAGAAGATCTAGTTTCTCTTAATTTCGGACCAACTTTGAAGTTTTTCGGATTTTTGTCCCAGAAGCTGATGAACAATCATGATTTAGTTAGACATTATAAGCTCCCAGCTCTGATGAAAGCATTGTTCATATTCCTTGGTCCAGTTCCAAACCTACTTCATCTCCCTGAACTTTTTTGTTTCCAACCTTGAAATATGTTGTTTGAGACATGCATCAGTAGCATAAGTTTAAGGTAGAAATCATAGCATTTCTCAAGTTCGCAATGACTTCTTCAGATTCTTGAGCATGCCAGAGATTCCATAAGAAGTCAAATCCTTGCTTATTTCACCAGGACCAATTGATTTTCAGCTTTCAGATGATTCCCCGAATTTCTCAAAACTCATCATTATGCAGTAGATAACACCAGTTAAGTTCATAGTTATTTGTCGATCTAAACTCCTCAGAAAGTTCCTCAGATAGTTCATACAGTTGTTGCTTGCTAAATATTGCAATTAAGTGTACGTCTCCTGCTTAAGTTCCAAAACAAGTCTTCTCATTTCATAAGCACCAGTACCACACCTTCTAGTCAATGATCTCTGCAGTACATAATTAATGTTTTACATTTTTCCTCACCTGGTTTTTGGATCAGCATCTTAAATTTTCTGGCAAACAGCTGTCTTGTCCTTCCATGATTCAGCACAAATTCTTTGGAGAATTATAACCTGCAGCCTTCATTCCACACAAATGAGTACCCTGCTTAAGCAAATACTTTAAAATCAAAAGCATATCTTGCAGCTCCTGAATAAAAACATAAAGTTCATTCAGCTAGACGAATGCAAAGAAAAAGGAAACTTCACTGTTAGCAATTTTGAAAGCAGCAAAAAGCGAGAACCACAGTTAATACCTTGTTCAGAAGAAATCATAGTTAAGATATACACAATCCTCCCACCAGGGGGCATAAACAAGTATCGGTTTACATGAGCTCGATAACCGTTTCAAGAAATTTTAGAAATCACAAGTCAATCATGACTATGATAATCTCGTATAAAGCAAATAAGAAACTTGACAGTTAAAACAAACTAGTGTACTAGATATGGGGCATTACGTTAAAATGTCACCAATAGTCATTGCATGAGCATTGGGCATCTTTAAAATGGTGGAAACGGTTTGAGTCTCTCACAATAATCTCCTTTTGATATGTATCCGATACTAACTTCATGAAGTTATGGCAATCTACACAAATACGGATGTTCTTGATAATCTTAATGACATTACCACCATAAGGTAAACTTCCTTCATTCATTATGGCAAATACCAATGCCATCTTCTCGCTATGATGGAACAATTGCTCCTCTTTGTTCTCCTCTTCTGTGTCATACAAGGCAAAACTTGTCTCTGGCACATAACCCTTCTCCTTTAACTGTCTAATCAATATCGCAAGTTGGTTGAGTATGAACTCCCTCTGTGGATGGCGTTGACCTCCTGAGCCAAACTCATGGACCTTCTTCCCAATCTCAATCCAGCTTAATCCAGGTTCTTTGGTCACCCTAGAGCCTCTCATTTCCTTCCTAATCAAATTGGCTTGATTGAAACTACCAATGGAAGAATATATGTTTGACATTTGCACATAGCCCAATGAATTTTTAGGATTTAACTCCATAAGTTTATCAACTGCTAATTTGGCCAACTGGGCCTCACCATGCTTTCTGCAAGATCCAAGTAATGAACTCCATATTACAGAACCAGGTTTCATAGGCATTTTGTGCATAAAATCTTTAGCTTCAACCATTCGCCCCGCTCGTCCAAAAAGATCAACCATGCAGGCATAGTGATCTAGCTGAGGAGCATATCCATAATTTTGAGACATAGAGTTAAAAATTTCCACTCCTTCTTCAACAAGCCCAGCATGGCTGCAAGCTGAGAGGAGAGCAACAAAAGTTGCAGAATCTGGTTTGACATCCATCCGCTGAAACAGCTGCAGTGCTTCACTAGCTTTACCATGTAAGGCATAAGATTTGAGCAATGAATTCCAGGAAACCAAATCATGGCAATCCATCTCATCAAATACTTGTTCAGAGAAAGCTAAGGAGCCACACCTTGCATAAGCATGGATCAAGGCGTTTGAAATTACAGTGTGCTCTTGAAAACCATTTTTGATTACTTGTGAGTGAATTGCCAAGGCATGTTGATCCGTAACAAAGGCTGCACAAGCCTTTAAGACAATTGAGAATGCATACCAATCCATTACAAAGTCATTCCGATGCATTTGGCAGAAGAGAAAAAGAGCCTGCTCAGGATCTTGTTCTGCAAACACTGTGATAATAGCAGTCCATATGACAATATCTTGATAAGAACTTGCTTCAGAGAAGAGCCTATAACAGTCAGAACTGCACCCTCCAAGATTAGCATAGGATTTGAGCAATGTAGTTCTCACTTCAACTTCTGAAATAAGCCCGCTTTTGATAGTGAGACAGTGAAACTGGAAACAGCTCCAGAGATAGACGCCAATATCATCTGTATTACTGCATTCAGACAAGGAAGAAAGGACACTAAGCAAAGTGGCACGATCAAACCCAATGCCATGTCGATACATTTTCGTAAACAGGCAAACGGCCTGGTCCCCAAGTCCGCGAGATTGAAATCCTGCAATCATGGAATTCCAAGAAATAAGATTCCGGAACTCCATCGACTTAAAAATTGTCCAACCCTCATCTGTTCTATCATCAAAAACTCCACTGTATCCGGAACACTTGCAATACATGGTAATAAGAGAATTCCCAACATAAACATTGGTATCCAAACACATTTTCAATGCAACTCCATGTACCTGCCTGCCACAGTTGATGTCATGCTCCTCACAACAAGCACTAAGCAAACTTGCAAAAGCAAATTCATTAGGACGGAATTGCTCCATCAAGCTGGAGAAGACTATGAAACATTCTCTCACATGGCCATATTGAGCATACCCCGAAATGAGGGCAGTCCAAGACACAATATTTCTTCTAGGCATTTGATCAAACATGTAGTGGGCATCCACCATTTGGCCACACTTGCAGTACATATTTACAATATGATTAGTCACAAAGAGGTCATATTTAATTGAGGGGTCTCTCTCAAGTAAGTATTGATGTAGAACTGTGCCTTCATGGAGGTACTTATGGCGTGCACAAGCATGAAACAAAGTGGCATAGGTTGCACGGGACAAAGACGAGCCAATAGGTACGTTATGGGTGTAAAAAAGTGAGAGTGCTTCTTGAAGGTTACCCTGTATGGTGAGAGAATGTATTTGTTCATGAATGTTTTTGGCTTTGGGTTGTACACTAGAAGTAGAAAGATAGAGAAAATGAAAGTTTCTAAGAGAAATTTGACCCACGAGCTTAATGGAATTCAGCATCAATGCAGGGAAGTTGTTAGGGCTAGCTTAACATAAAATTGGACACCCCACATAAATTGTCAACTTCTTATACGCTAATTGAGTTGATGATGTTAGAGTGGAATGACCTGTAAAATAACTAGGCTACTAGTCCCAATTGCTGAGCCAGAGATTTTCGCCATTGTGATTTTCCCCATCTCTCAGAATCTTGAACGACTTACTGAGTAACATGTCATTACAATTCTCAAAATTACATTATGCAAGTTCCTCTCGCTTCCCCCTTTCACTTTTCCGCCAAAGTACCGTCCACAAAGCAGCCAAAACAGTGAGCTCCTACTAATGAAGAAGAGTAGAAGAAGACAATGACCAAAACATGTAAACAACCTGTACAAAATAAAAAAAATAATTCTTTGCATTTAAAAACTTGAAGAAATTAAGAGAAAAACGGAAGCCTGTCAAAATCGCATCTCCGAATATCAAGATGATCAGTAAGGAGAGAGAGCCATTTGTAGAAAATTTCAAACCCATGGAACCAATCTTGTTCTTAATTGACTCCAACAAACATAAGATTGACTGGGAACCAAAAATACCTTATTGGGTCCCCTAGAATTCGATTAATCTGAGCACTAGGCACACAGCCGCTGTTCGTCCCAATCGGATACGAAGATGAGGGTGTCTGTACTGTAACACAGGAGTATATTAATCATGTGATTTTCATTTTCCGAAAAAAGAAATAAAGAAACTCCATTACGTGGCAGTTTGAGAGTGTTTGGATGAAATCGACTGCAAACATTTGGGCACCTGTAACAATATTCTAATGTGTTCTCTATTTGACCATTAAATGGTAATGTTTTTTACACTTATAACAATATTTTGAGCCGTGTTCACAAGTCCTTTTTAGTTGGTTAAATAAAAAGGGCAAACATTTTTCTTTTTCTTTTTCATTTGAGAATTAATATAATCAAGGTTCCAAGGGAATTCAATTTAATTATGGGACCTGATTTTAATTAAATATCTTTCTTATAAAGTAGAATTAATTTTTCCTTAAAAATTAAGACATACTCCCTCCGGTCCTAAATATAAGACCACTTTGATTTTTTTTGTGGAAGTTAAGGAAGTAAATTAGACCACTAAATTATCACATATGTCACATGAAATTAGATTATAGGTTAGTTTATAAGTAGAATAAATTAGTTTTGAGGAAAAAAGATTTTTTTTGGGACTGAAACTACTTTTTTTTACTAAAAAAAAAAGTCAAAGTGGTCTTATAATTAGGACCGGAGGGAGTATCTAATATACTTAATTAAGTTGGGTAGATTAAGAAAATTAACTAAATTAGTTATTTGTAAAAAGTGTGTGTTGATTTCCTTAAAATGCCTTATTAAATCATTTATATTGAACAGGGGAGTGAACAGCGGAGTGAACGGTGGGACGGTGAACGAGAGTTCTCATGATAGGGGTCGGAAGAAAGCAAAGGCAGATGGTAATGGTTCTCTTGACGTCTCTGATGGTGCTGATGGGATAACTTTTCAGGGCTTCTCATATAAGGAGAAACTGATGGATGCAAAGGTTAAGAGCGTTCTTGTCAACTCTCATGGAAGTGGAGTGTTTGAGGATGCATGGCGAGAGTATATCGATGGCCTGAAAGGTTTTTTCGGAGGAATGAATTCTGCGGAGGTTGAGGCAAACGAAGGAGATCGAGGGGGGAGTCAAGACTCGATTCCTACGTTGAGGTTTTCTCAAGCTCAATATGAGAGGTGGTGTGCCCCATGGCGACAATCGTTGATTATCCGTTTGCTTGGGAAGAATATGACGATGTGGAATATGCAGGTTAGGCTCCAGAGACTATGGAAGACGAAGGGGAAGTATTCTCTAAGGGATATCGGAAATGGATATTTTGTAGTGTCTTTCTCATTTAAGGAGGACTTGAGTTATGTATACCTGGAAGGCCCCTGGATGATTGCGGATCATTATCTTTTGGTCCAACATTGGCGACCTAATTTTGACCCTTTGATGGCGGATCAACACCGTAAGGTTGCGGCATGGATTCGTATACCCGTGCTCCCACTAGAATTCTTCAATGCTGAGAGCCTTCCGATGATAGGTAACCTTGTTGGTAGAACTCTGAAGGTTGATTCAATCACGTATCTTACAGAGAGAGGGCGTTTTGCCCGGATTTGTGTGGAATTAGACCTTAGTAAGAAGTTATGCCCAGCGATTAATATCTTTGGAAAGGAGCGTACTGTTGAGTATGAGGGTTTACACCTTATTTGTTTCCGGTGTGGGAAGTATGGCCATCACAAAGAAGTGTGTCCGGAACAGAGTAAAGGAGATGTTACAAAGGTTGTGGCTCGACCGGAAGGGAGAAATAAGGAGAAGGATGGGAAAGTACCTGAAGTAGTGGAGGTACAATCTAAGCAAGTGGGTCAGGATGAGAATTCAAAGAGATCACGGGAAGACGCCGGCGAAGTTCAGTCCGGCGGCCAGGCACAGAAATCAGAGTCGTTAGGAGTCTGGAACTTAGTTAGGAAACCACCGAGAAAGCAGGGTGGGTAGATGGCGAAACACATGGGAAGGGAGAACGGATTAGGAATGATTGGAGAGAGGAAATCCCATGATTCGAAGCGTGATATTAGGATCCAGAACAAGGTGGTTTTAAATGCCGAAAAGTCAAATGTGGCTTTCTCGTCGGGTACGATCTCAAATCAGTCTGGTGTTAAAGGGGACTCCCGAAATTTTGGGAGTGATTTGACTAACTCTAAAAGGTGGGTTCCAATGGAGCCGAAAAACAAGAAGCTGGTGGGTCCAGTTTTGAGAAGAAAGATTAATATTGGGCCAAACAATAAGAGACGTAAGGGAGGCCCAATTCTAAGTAGGAGTGAAGGTGGGCCATTTGAGTGTCTAATACTTTTACTGCTTTAATGAATTATGAGGAGGGTGTAGAGAAAGAAAACACGGCTCCTGGAGAAAATATAATGATGCTCGAAACTGAAGTACACATGCAATCGAGTGGTGTCTCATCTTCGGAAGACCAGTTGAAGGATTCCCTTGAGATGGAAGATGATGGCCTTCACAGCCATAATACTATACCACATGTTTCCCAATGATTGCACTCTTCTGGAATTGTAGGGGAGTAGGGGCTCAGTCATTTCCAAGACTGATTAGGGAGCTGGGTGGTAAATATAAGTTTGATTTTTTGTTGTTATTTGAGACCCGTTGTAGTGGAATGAAAGCGAGAAAGATTATAGCTAAGATGGGTTTTCAAAATTCTTTTATTGTAAATGCCCAAGGATATAGTGGCGGCTTGTGGGTCCTTTGGCAGGATATAAACTGGGTTGCGCGTGTAGTGGGGGCGACAAACCAGTGCATTCATATTGAGGTTACGGAGAATAGAGTAACAAGTTTTATTTCAGGGGTGTATGCAAGTCCAAATAGAATTAAAAGGAGAGCATTATGGAGAGAGCTCACTGAGTTTGGTGGGACACTGGCGAATGCTTGGTGTGTAGGAGGTGATTTTAATGGTGTTTTATTCGAGAACGAGAGAAGATCTATAAACAAGGATCATACTCTTGTAGACAAGGAGTTTTACAGCTGGTTTGTGGAGTCGGGTCTTTCTCATCTCCATACTGTTGGCTCGTTCTTCACCTGGAGCAGAGATAGGTGTGAGAGCAAGTTGGATAGGGTACTAATTAATGAGGCTTTTATAGACAGGTTTCCTGAAGCTAAAGTTACTATTTTGTATAGTTTTAAATCGGATCATCAGGCTTTATTAATGAGTACGGATCAGATACGTAAGGTCAACCATCATGACCCTCCTTTCAGATTCATTGCTTCTTGGCTACTTCATGATAAATTTAACGAGTTTATTTCGTCTGTGTGGTCTAAGGAAGTTTCTTGGCTCCTAATCATGTAATGCAGACCTCCCTTATGTTGGATATGCTTAGTTTTGATGATGTCAAATATAGAGTTAAATGTAGGAAGCAAAAAGTGTGTATAATGTGTTTATCTCCTACTGTCTATAAGACAATGTTTGCTATATGTTTACTGTGATTGAAAGCATGCATACATGATCACATAATATGTCCATAGGCTCAGATTGCATACATAAGAGCATGTAACTTAGTCTGGAATGAATTGAGATAAGAATCATAATGGATAAGTAAAAGAGTGTAGGTTACCTCAGCAATGAATAAGTAAAATCTAATAGGTAACAGATTCTCTATCGCTAAAGCCCCTCAGATAGCATGAATAAATACTCGGGGAAGAATGTTAGATCAGTTAACATAGTTAGCTAGCGATAACGCGTTTAGCTATCGATAACAGGAAACCTGAAATAACTTTGAATATTCATATAACTCAGTATCATTAAGCTAATGAGCAATCAAGTAACTAGCGATAATGAGATTAGCTATCGATAGAAGAAAGCTCATTGTGATAACTTAGACAAACTAATAAGCTGATGCATTGAGCTAATAGACTAAGCAAGCGATAACATCTGCTGTGCATTATATGTTTATCTGTTTAGCAAAGTACTGGATTTACACTATGAAGCTAGCGATAGCTTTGGTAGCTATCGATAGCGCAATATCTACTGAGCTAATACATTGTTTCTAAAGTGCAGATTTTACACTGTCAAGCTAGCGATAGCAAAGGCAGCTAGCGCTAGTGAAAAAGCTGACAGCAAGTACAGGAGTAGGTAGCAGCAGGTTACCGTTACTCAGTCTCCATAGCCGAAGCAAGAGAAGAAAGAAATCCTCAACGGCTAGTTCTCCAAGTCTCCAACGGACATAAACATAAGACCATATATAAAGACTTGAAGACATCTGGAGCATAGAGATAAGCGTCATACAAGCTACACACATACGACGCAAATCGGGTTGAAAACAGAGGCTCTGCTCAGAGTATTAGTTACATATCAGTGAGCCCAGAAATGATGAGATGAGCGTATAAGAAAAGAAGAGCTAGAGCACTCATTGTTCAGATTATTAAGCTCTTATTTGTATTTCATCATACATTCATTTGTACTTCAGTGATTATCACAATCTGTTCATTTAGTGAACTTATTACTTTGATAAAATCCTCTATTGTTTGAGGTTGTTCTAAAGCTTGGTGCTTTAAGAACAGGGTTGTAACCTTACGGGTAGTAAGGGGGAGTGTTTAGAAAGATTCTAAAACTCTGTAAAGGTTGGCTGGTGATCCCGTGTTCGTAAAACCAGTGGAAAGGGTTGACAGGTGAACCTGTGCTCGTAAAACCTGTGGAAGGCTTCTCTTGTGCCCGGTTTAAACAAGATAGTGAAAAATCTCAGGTGGAGCCTGAGGACTGAATGTAGGTCAGGGTTGACCAAACCAGGATAAATTCTGTGTGCTTTATCTCTTCCCTTAACTCTCTTAGTTTCCAGCATATCTTCATTATATATCTCTTGTGCATTTAACAGATTTGAAATACTCTGTGATAAACAGAAAAAGGTTTTAAAGATTACCTTTACAGTTTTTATAAAAGAGAAGTTTAAGTCTTTATCTTATCACCCAATTCACCCCCCTCTTGGGTGACAGCCAGCACTTTCACCTTATTCCAATTTCGTGCTATGATGAGATTGATAAAAGTGCTCGGAATTTTTGTGGGGGTCCACTTCTGAGAAGAGAAGGGCCCATTTGGTTTCTTGGGACAAAGTGTGCAATCCTAAAGCAAGTGGAGGTCTGGGCCTTCACCATGCTGCCTCTCAGAATCAAGCTCTTATGATTAAAGTGGGTTGGGGCCTAGTGGCGAATAAAGATGCGCTCTGGTCCAGGGTGGTTAAGAGTAAATATAACTGAGGGAATGATCTTTTACCTAATATAAGAATGGAGATAAAAGGGTCCAGGATATGGAGCGGGATCAAAGCTACGTGGAAGGATGTTTTTGATGGAATTGGGGTTATACAACATCATGGGTAGACGAAAGCAAGATGGAAGTTCGAGAGAAGTGGCCAATTTACGGTTAAATCGGCATATAATTACATTACTGATGGCTCTGGTGAAGAAGGAAGTTGTTGGAAGGATATTTGGAAGATTCAGATCCCTCAAAGATGTAAGCTTCAAATGTGGACCATTCTACATAATAGGTTGTTAACTAATGAAGCTTTGTTTCATCGTCATCTTCATTCAGATGGGTTGTGTGGGGCATGTCCAACTCATCAGGAATCCTTAGATCACGTGTTACGAGATTGTGATCGTGCTAAGGTAATTTGGAGTACTTTGGGAATCCCGAGTTCGGATAGAGAGTTTTGGGAAAGTAATATTAATGATTGGTTGAGGAAGAATATCATGTTAGCTCGGAGGAATGGGATTGAGAATTGGAATGCTCTATTCTGTGTGGGATGTTGGTTGATCTGGAGAAGAAAGAATGAAGTCATCCACCATAACACTTGCCTAGGACCGCATGAGGGGGTGGCTGAGATTAGGGGCATTGTTCAGTGCATGATGAGGGCTAAGTCTTTACTACCTAAGCCCCATAGGCTGGGGCACCAAAGGGGTATAGGTATGTGCATAGATTAACCTCTAATAATGGTGCAGGTGGATGGAGCTTATCATCACGGCTCTTCGCTTGTAGGATGTGGGGGTGTGCTAAGGAAGGCGAGTGGCGAAGTGTTAGAGGCTTTTATGTGTACAATGCATGGAGATGCTAGCATTGTGGCAGAGTTGTGGGGTTGCATTTGGGGATTAAGACGAGCATGGGAGACTGGAGTTCGTAATGTTCATATCTTTTGTGATGCTAGCCAAGTGGTTGAAGGGGTTTATGAGAATAATACTGAGCTGCATATGGATGATAACCTTTTCAACATGATTCGCGACCTGTTGGGAAGAGATTGGCAGGCAACTCTGAAACTGATCAGAAGGGAGGAGAACGTGGTTGCGGACTTCTTAGCAAAGCATAGCTTCAGCTGTGGGATGGGCTTCCATTTGTTGCCAAAGGATGAGGTGGTGCGATTTATTAGGAACGGTGTTTTAGATTTAATGTAATTCATTTGTTTTTTTTTCATCTGTATAAAAAAAAGAGCATTGATCTCCTCTACATAGTATACCATAAAATATATGAACAAACCACCTCAAGACAATAGGAATCCAAGAGAAAAATCAAACCACAATTAATGATGGGATAAGGGTCTAAAATACCCCGAAAGTTTCCACCAATGGGTGTTGGGTGTCTGAAAGTATTTTTAAAGCCAACTCTACCCAGAAGTCGTAAAAATGGGGCAATTTAGCCCCTCCGTTAACATCTCTAATCTCTTAATGGTCAATGCCTTTGACCGTTAATTGCACATGTGGCATGCCTGCATGGCATCCACGTAATCCTCATTTTTTCATGTCAGTTTTTTTTAAAAAATAATAATAAATAAAAAAATATTTGGCAAATAAATTTTCTCTCCTTTTTTATAAATGTTTTAAAAACTATTTTTTAATTAATATATGACATGAAAAAAAATAATAAGGATGACGTGGATGCCACGTCAGCATGCCACTTAGGGTGATGTGGATGCTACATATGCATGCCACATCAGTATATAACCGTCAAAGGTGTTGAGTCGTTGACCGTTATAGTCTGTTAACGAATGGGCAGTTTTGCCCTGTTTTTGTAACTTCCAGAACAATTTTGCCCCCTAAAAAACTTCCAAATGCCCATTGCCTGTTCATGAAAACTTCCGGGACATTTTAGGCCTTTATCCCATTAATAATCGATTTTGTTACAATTTTTGGCATCTTGTGCAACAAAGTGGATTAAATCCAATACTCGAAAATCCATACATAAGATCTTGCTTGATCGATTTATGAATATATACTTTTACGCACACATACGGAATATAAACTGATTGCATTTTATGATTTTGCTGAGGAGTATATAGGACAGCACTCAAGATATTAGACCTATAGGTAGCAAGTCAAGTTGGATGACCCTCACAAATTAAGACTTTAAATTTAGACTAATCTTTCTCTAAATAAACATTAGTAACATAACCTCTTGAAATTTAGGTTTTGTATAATAGCCTTCTTGACATTTTAAACTGTACGATAAACCTTCAAAAATTTTTACCTATATGCAAATAACTTTCACGCCATTAATTTCTCGTTGCTTCATTAAATAATATAACATGAGAAGAAATGGGCCCAAAAAAAAAAACTATAACATGAGAAGAAGGTTTATTTGCATGTGGGGTTATCTAGACAAAACTAAAAGTTCGAAGTAGTTATTTGCAAAAAAGCAAAAGAAGTTGAAGGGGATATTTACTGGTTAACATATTATGCTTTGTGATAGACCCCAAACAGAATAATAGAAAATTGACATTGATTTATATCATAACAAATGCTCTCCCCCCTCAATGGCAGTGGAAATTTGGTAATGAAAAGAGACTAACTCTCAACCATCCTAAATGGTGTCCTATGCAAAGAAAGAGAGATCAGATAGCCTAATTAAAGTAAATCATGTTGCATGCCTCCAAAAGTTGAAACAAATCAAAATCCTAATTACTCAATTCAGTTATGGATGAACTTTGATGTGACCTCTGGATAATCAAGCTTCCTTTTAAACTCATTTTTTATCTGAATAAGGCTCTTCCTACTAGGGATGTTATCACTGACTAAGCATCATTTGTCACTCTCTGCGGCCCAAATTGTAAGACAAATCTTACAAATTCACGCATTCCAATGGAACCATTAAAAAGCACTAAATTTACCATAAAATCTCTGTGATTTCCAATGTTACCCTTGTTAATCACACTAAATTCTAACATCACACTAATTTCTACTATTTCTCACTCCTTTACCCAATATGTGCATATATGGGGGGGAAAAATCTTACTCTCATTGGATCTATCAAAACCTTTCATAAAAAAGATCAAGAATACCTTCTAAAACAATTAATATAAAATGGACCGGAGACAGTAGACATTCATGGCTTTGGATATCCTGAATATGAATCTTTAGAGAACATCTACTTGTGATTATGTTAAGGCAATCTGGTCTGCTCCACGTTCTATCAAATCTACAGTTATAGCTAATTAAGGTTTTTTCAAAAAAAAAAAAAAAAGATGGATATCTAATTTGATTGGAGATTACAATCAAGACTTCAATGAGCCCCAAGTATGCATCAAAATCATGCTTAACCTTTTTAAGGAAAAAGGTCAAAAAACAGGATTAAGCTATACGTGGAAGAAGAGTGTTGAAATCGGAATTAGCTATACAGGAATACAATGATCTTGTGAATTACCTTTTTAATGTGTGTAAATGACCATCCATAGGCTGCAAACAGAAAGCTACTTCCTCCCAGGAAGCTCTGATTGATTTGGGATTTTTCGTAGCTGAAACTTGAAAATTAACTTGCCATGTGAACCCCTTTCTTGCCAATATTTCTCAACTTCATATAATCCATCGTACAAAAATCTTCTATGACTTCGATCTCCAAAGAAAGCACCACGTATCACTCTAACAGGATTCTTTTTCTTGATACTGTTCTTCAAAGCAAGATTTCCTCTCTCAAGCTTCTGATCTTCAAAATCTTTCTTTCTGGACATCACATTCCCACCATGCCCAGAATAAATCAAAACACCTGACTTATTTAATTCATCACTGTATCCACCTGATGCAACAATACTAGTTGCAAGATTCTCACCATTGACCTTGGCAAAATCTATGCCAGCTTGTATTTGGCGATGAAGACCAACAATATTAAGTTCCACCCTATACTCAAATTCATCACCTACTTCAACCCCAGGAACAGAACCAAAGATCTGCTTGCCTTCATTAACAAATTTGCCTTCCTTTTTAAGAATCTTTGCTGCCTCTAAATCAACCCTCCTATGAACTTTTGCTTTGCCTCTTATCTTGGCATCACCTTCTTGCAACAACTTTCTACAAACATCATGGAACAATTGCAATGTGTCTCTCACAGAATCTCGGGTGCTCAAATTATCACCACACAGAAGAGGAATATTTACATTGTTACAATATGATCTATGGACATCAGGAGATTTTCCATCCATACCTCGAGAAGAAGCATATTCTTCTTTCTTCTTCACAACAATCATCGTGGAATGATTCACAGACTTTCTAGCCGTCATCACAGTTTTAGGCCCATCAAGCTGTATAAGGCAATCAGATTTCCTCTTCCTTTCTTCCGTAACACCACCAAAATGTCGGTCCATGAGCTTGGCCTTACTCAGAATCATAGCATTAGGGCCACAAAATGGAGGATAGTCTCTAATGGCTGAAACTCTTCTTTCACCAAGGAATATTCCAGTCCGTCCAAACCCAGGAGGGTAATCACGAATTGCTGATAGCTTGCTAAGCATTTTTTCTTCAGACTGAACATTAAGGACTGATGTTGATGCAGCCATCGAAAGCGTCTTCTAATCTTTAAACAAGAAACTTCAACTAATCAGAGCACAGAATTCACAGTTGAACATGGAGTGAACAAGAATGCATTTCAACTAAACTGTTCAAGGAAATCAACAATGGAGAAACAAGAACTAAGCAAAATACTACAAGAAATGGTGAAAACAAAGACCAAATCACATGTCGATGTAGCCATTGGAAGTGTGTTCTAATCTTTGAACAAGAAACTTCAACAAATCAGAGCATAAAATTCACAGTTCGAAATGGATTAAACAAGAACGCAATTCAACCCAACCGTTCCAGAAAATCAACAACGGAGACCAAATCATGCGAACTCAAATAAAAACGTCGATGTAGCCAATGGAAGTGTGTTCTGATCTTTGAACCAAGAAACCTCCACTAATCAGAACCACCAGATTAACAATGTCTCGGTATACAAGAAATCGTCGAAGAAAATAAACAGTGGAGAAACAAGAACTAAGCAAAATACGAAAAAAATGGAGAAAACGGAGACCAAATTCATCGTCACTTGGACATTTTCGACAAAGATATTTTCATTCAAACAGAGTTTCAGAAACAACATACTGGAACAAATGCAAGAAAGAAATAGAAAGAACAGAGAAGAAAAATAATGAAGAGTTCAAAGAAGAAGAAGAAGAAGAACCTGAGAATGAAGAGAGAGAGAGAGAGAGAGAGAGAGAGAGAGTGATGATGGCTTGAAACGGAGGAGAAGGCCGTTGTGTGTGTAGGAGTGAAGAAGACTGAAATAAGCGCGAAATGACTAGGGGTGGAAACAGGCCAAGCCCTTAACAGGGACCTTAGGCTTGGCCTATTTCAGGCTTAGGCTTAACAGGCCACAGGCTCAGGCTTAGACTTTTTTTAAAGCTTATTTTCCTAAACAGGTCAGGCCCAGGCCTCTTAAAAAAAATCTATTAGGACTAACAGGCCGGCCTAGGTCTGTTATATATATTTTAAAAAAAGAATTAGTAACATTACATTTATACCCTTAATTTGAAATAAAATTACACATATATGTATCTACCGTGTTTTTTCACTTACCTTCACTTTTCACTCTATCTTATCGTTTCCCTTTTCTCCTTCTTGCCAAGGACACAAATCTATCACTTTGGAACCAATACATCCATCTTCTCCTCTTTCTTTCCCGTCTCTACTATGACTTTTTCATTTTATTTTTTGTTGGTTGTATCAGACTACTAGCTTTGTTGATGTTTGCTTGCTTTGTCTTTTAGACTCTTGCTGTTTTGTATTAGATTTTTGTTCTTAAGTTGTTGAGTATCATACTATTGTTGAGTAAAAAAATGTACTTTTAGATTTTTTGAGTCATAGACCTGTTTTAGACTTGTTAGGCGGCCTGTTGATAACAGGCCTTTTAACAGGCTTCAGGCCAGGCCTGCTCTTTGATCAGGCCAGGCTCAGGCCTGAAGAAAGGGCCTACTACAGGCTACAGGCCAGGCTCAGGCCAATCAGCTACACAACAGGCCAGACCTATTTATGGTCAGGCCAGGCCTGAACTATTTCCACCCCTAGAAATGACCACGACCATGAATGCGAACGTTATTATTATTGTTATTTATTTTTTTTAAAAAAATATTTCTAATAGTAAATGATCATAAATTAATGCGAAAAATGAAATTATTTTTAGTGAATAAGAGTATGAAGGGGGGGGGGGGGATTAATTAGTGGACAAAAGGAAATTAGATATACTATTTTGCACCGACTAAAACACTCTAATGGGCATTATTTATATTGTGTAGAGAAATTACAGGGAGAGAATAAAAGCAAGCCCTAATTTGTGTGTAGGGGCTTATCATTGAGGTCTCTCTCTATTATTTTGCCTCTATTTATTTAGATCAAATGACATCTATTTATCCTTTATTTTGATCGAACGATGTTATAAAAATATGCATTTAGGACTTGAATTATCTTTATTCACAAAGACAAAAGTTACTTTTACTCTTTTTTTATGTTAGGATTTTTTATTAAAAATATTTATTTAAAATTAATATGAGCCCAAATAAAAAAAATTATCTTGGGAAATTAGTATTATTTATATCCCAATAGATTTCCAATTAATTAGAGGATTTTAAGAGACTTGTTCTTAATCAAAAGCCTTTCATGACACGTAGAATTAATTTCTCATTATTTTTTTAAGGCGGATCTATGGCAAATTAAAAATGCAGCTAATATAAGTGAAATGTTAAGAAAAATGATTAAATGTTTAATATAGTTAGTTGTTAATGGGAAACTTAATACGCAATGAATTATACTAATAAATACCACATATCATTAACTTAAAGAGCCTTAATATCAAAGGCACAAGTATACTTACTAATATACATTCCCTCGTCAACAACAACCTCTTGAAGAAGAGGAGGTAGCTGATCAATGATACAGATCATTCCTACAAGATCATGTACAAGCTGTTATGATTATGAGAAATCTAACAAGAGTGGGGTTATAAGTTCAAAAGGTTCTTCTTTTTAATAAACTAGTCTTTTAAGATGAGCTCTCCATCTGGGCTCATAATAATCATATTAGTGCTTTCATTGAGAGTATGATATTCACGGAAAGGGCTACCTACAAAAGTTCTGATCGACAAGAGGCAAGTGAAATTTCATAGTTTGGAGCCACTTTAAATGTCGACTCTTAAGGAGGCAGCATTGTTATGAGTCTCACATTGGGAAATCTCACAAGAAGAGTGGTGCTTATAAGTTTAAGGGGTTGTACCTCCTAATAGACTAATATTTTGGGATGGACTCTCTCTGAGTTCATGATCATCACACAAGCTTTGCTTTAAACTATACTAATTCTCCCCCAGACATATAAATAATTACAACTTGTCATTCCCTATGTATGATAAATCTAGCTTCTTCTACCGTCTCTTTTATATAGATGGCTAGCAGCATATCCCCTCCTGAGCAAATTAGAAGCTTCAATATAATCAGAAATTACCTCCACTCTCGTGTCCATGAAGCCATCAAATTAAAAGTTGTAAATTATGGATTATGCCTAATAATTCTGCAACAACAAAGTTATCAAAAAGTTGCACTGTCATGGGGTTCTCATATATAGTATAATTCCACAATAAGCTATTTTACACGTTTTTTCTTTTTCTTTTCTTTTTGCATTGAAAAGCACTTCATTCCAATTAATTTTCCTAAGAATCAACATCCCTGATCTATAGAACATGACTGTAGTATGTTAGAATTTTCCCCCATATTTTCATAATTTTATTAGCTTGATGCAGTTATTGCATCACCTGTACTCCAATTTGATCACCCATGTCATTCTTTGACTTCATTTTAATATGATTAATATACATAGTCTTTTTATCAAAATTCATTTAATAATTTTGAATTCAAAATAATCCTAATAATATATAAAAATTACTTACTACCTTATACCTAACAAATAATTAAGAGTTAAGGTGCAAATCCACCCCGAAAGTGTAAAAAAAATTCCGCATTCGCCTCAAAAGTATTTTTCGTAGCAATGTCCTCTTCCATTAACTAAGCACCCAGGGCTACATTGAGTTAGTTTTGGGTACTTCCAGGGCTACATTGCTACGTTTGGGTACTTCTGAGGCTTATTGCTATGAAAAATACTTCCGGAGTGAATGCGATATTTTTTTGACACTTCTGGGGTGGATTTGCACCTTAACCCAATAATTAATTGCGCTTAGTATTAAATATAGAATATAAAATCAATTCTTCATAAGATTACAAAAGTTGCTGCAATATTTTCTATATTTTTGAACCATATCAATATTTTCACTTATTAAAAAATTGCTTAATGGTTTCCTCACCAATCCAACATATCAATTCGTTACATCAATATTTTTTCAGCCACTTTGTTATATCAACTTTAGTTATTTAAAATTTTCATTTCACATAATTGATTTTAGTGAAAAATTTAAAGGAAAATACACAAGTTAAGCTTCTTATATCCATTATGTCAATTTCTCTAATTACATGCAGTCCTCTTGTTACATTTGTTAAGATATTATTATATAATTACAACTCAAATTAAAAAAAAGAGAGTAGACAAATGGTTATTTGTGATTTTAGAACTTCATATAAGAAAAATATCTACATACCCTCGGAGTACTGGCTATGACCAATTATAACACAACAATTCAACTGATTTTAATTTCAGCTGATGATGATTAATCTTAAGCAACTCCTAAATTATTTTGTTTTTAAGAAAAATAAGTTTATTGACATAGAATATACCAATAAAATATTTATCTTAAACATAAAATAAAATCTGAATTGTTTCATATGAATTATCAACCAACTAGAATTAATTATAACTAAAATGTGAGTTGTTTATGTAGTAATAGATGCATCCAAATTAAAATATCTTGTTTATAAAAGAAGGAGTTGTTCATATACTACTTTCAATCTTAAATATAAGATCACTTTGACCTTTCTTTTAAGATTAAGGAAACCAAATAAATCACTTAATTTTAACGTATCTTACATGTAACTATATTATACGATAACTTATAAGTAAGGTAAATTAATTTTGAGAAAAAAAGATAAATATATATATTTTAAATTGATTAATTTTGCTGATATATTAGACAAACAATAATAGTACAGCAAATAGCATACAGCCATGGACAACCTTATAAATATTGGTTGGCGCAATTTGTAAAGCCTTCCCTCTCTCTACCGACGACCGTGTTCGCCGGCAATTCTCCCTGAGCTCTTCTCTCTCACAAATCGCTTTCTTCACAAATCCGTTAACATACTTCTCTCTCGGTTGTTACATGAACGTTGGCTCTCTTGTTGTGATTAATGGGATGATGTTTATGTGAATCAGGTGAACATTGCTGGTTAGTATCCATTGATTCTTCTTTCTCTGTGTTGTTTCTCTGTTTTTTTTTTTTTTTATTTGGATTTGTTGTTTCTGAATGTTAATATTTCTGGATGTATTGATTTTTGGAAATGGGAATTGTGGGTTTCTGAATTCCCATTTTTGGAAACTGGAATTGTTGCCTCAAGGACGAAGGGGATAAGTAGATACCGAAAAGGATTGAGAGAATTGATGGAAGTTGAGATTTTTATTATTTTACCATTATTGCTTTCAATGGGTATCCTTAATGCAAAACCAAGGGGATGGTTGCTTCTTGCTTGATGTGGTTTAGAGGAAGAACACCTTTTCAACCTCGTTATCATCATTTTTTTATGTTTCCTGTTAGTAGCATAATCTGTTTGATCCATGCTTGATGGAAATTAGCAATCCTTACGGAGTCTTTGGAGCTTGAGATAGTTGTGGGTGGTTTCCGTAAGATTTTGAATTTGGAATGGTGCTTTTGAACTTCAAAGCCTGAAATATTTGAGGGATTTTTTTTTGGTTAGGGGGGTGATTGTTACGTGTTTGAGAACAGACAAAAAGCAGGAGCTGGACATTCTGAGTTGTTTTTCTTTTAGGATGTTATTGGTGTTGGGACTGTTAAAGGGGTCATTGGCTGTTATATGAGGGATGGTTATTCACCACCATATGTAGATTTGTTTATCCTTTGGCTTTAAATTTAAGCTTGAAAATGTGGTATTATGTATCTTCTGTTTCATGATTATGCATTAAAAATGATATTGCTATAATATCATATGCCTATACTTCCTTTCCCTTGTTCTATTTGGGACTGATGCTGTCGAAGGGTGAAGATGAGGTTGGTTTCTTTTCTTCTTGTTGTCTTGGCTTTACTCCTTCTCCTTTGTCTGTTTGAATGGTTATTTGGAGACATGTATTGGCTGGAAGAAAAATGTTGGCATCCATTGTTTCTTGTTCTCATCCTGGTTTGATTAATTTGGCTATTTTTCCTCTTGTTGCATGAGCATGTTGTCCTCAAATATATTCCACATTTCTTTTTTTGCATCCTAGATTACTGTAGCTTCTTTTTGGTGGGTTTGGCTGAATGCTTCGAAGGTGTTTTGCTTTGCCAATTCAAGCTTGAGTGAATGTTATTTGCTAGATTATCAAAGGACCATTAGAGTCCAGTAATACTTGACGAAATGTACAATTTATTTTTGTTATGAGTTTTATTTTTATTGAAAAAAGTGCATTTGTTTATGAATGTTTGCATTTCGAGCTTTTTCATAAATGTGTATTGAATATTCATGTGTTGATTGAAGGACCTTGAATAAGATTTATTTATACATCATGACAGAAACTAGTCATCTTAGACATTTGATTATGTATCTTTCCTGGATTGTTAGCTATGAAGCTCAGATAGTGGCACAAGACATGGTAGCATTGACATGTAAAACTTAAAAAAAGGGGGGAAAAACACACACACACACCCCGACACACAAAACAACTTGGCACAACATGAAAAATAACATTATCCTATATTGTTTGTATCTTATTATATTATTCATTGAAACTTTAATTAAATAAAGGGGGTATAAATCTGCATTATTAAAACTATTCATTATCCATGCAATAAAAGGAAACATTATGAAAGAACTTTAGTCATCCCATCGAATGAAGTTTCTAGTAGGGGTGTCCAAATAGTCCCGGTTTCGGTAGTCCCGTCCCTGTCCCGACTAGAATTTCCCATCCTGGAAAATCTGAAAATGAAAGTCCCAGGACCGGGACGGGATCCGGGCAAGCCAACAGGAATCCCGGTCCTGGTCTTTAATTTTTCAAAAAAGGAATGAGGCCCAAGCACACATACTTGGCAAAAATAAAATACACCTTGGCCCAAACCCAAACACAATCCCCTCCCCTCCATTGACCACGTGTCTGACGCCCTGAAACCCCCCTCTCCGCCCTCTCATCTTCCTCTAGAAATCTGCTCAATCCATTTCAGCGTCAACATCCTCCCAACTTACTCCAAGTTGCAATGCAATCCTTGTGAGCTACAGAAGGTAATTTTGTTCTTATCCTCCAAGGGAATTCAGCAAAATTAACTTTTTCTTAAACCTGCATATAGATTATAGGAGTCATTTTCCTCAAAATTTGGACGCTATTAATGCTATTTTCAGGCGTGCTGAAGCTTTCCTTTTTTTCCTGGCCATTGTCTTACATGTGAGCATTGATGAATAATCTAAAAAACATTTTCTCCCTTAGATCCATCACACTTTGGGTCCCCAGCGTCCCTTAGCTCAATTTAATGGGGTCACCGGCCAAGTATTCTCTTTCACGATTTTCTTCCAACCACACTCTTCGGCCATTGTTCTTCACAGGTGGGACACAATTTTTTTCTCTCTCCTGGATTTGGACACCCCTAGTTTCTGGTATATCATTATACTTTATGATTTTTTCTCTCACAGGTGGGACACAATCTTCTGGTGATTTCAATGTGCTAATGTGATGTACCCAAAAGTTTCAGTCCCTTCTTAATTGGTTGTTTGGCTATAACATGAGTTAGTATCTGAGTAAAGTCAAGTTTTAGACTACTCCTTGTTTGTACTTTCTAGGATTGAGCAAAATACTCCTGGAATAGTTTTTTTATGGATATTTTATGAGTTGTGGTTCAATTATGTGCAGTATGATGTCCATTATGGCATCCCAACGCTGTCCTGATGTGCATTATTTATATTTATGCATACATATTTGTATTCATCCCAAAGGGGATTTTGATTTGATGCTGGCCTTGTTATCAAACCTTAATTTTTTAAATATCTGCATGACTATTATATATATATACACACCTTACAAATCTAAATCGTAAAGTTTTTCAAATTGTTATACTTCCCATGAACTGGTGTATCATGTAGATATCATGGCCTTCTCAGCTTTATGATATATAGTTGACTAATTCTGAGCATGTTTTTCTCATTTTCTCAGAAGTTCAGTGAAAAGCTGCATCATATCCATTGGTAGAAGTGTCTAAGGTGCAATGGGTGCCTCAAAAGGGCCAAGGCTTTCTGGAATGCAGAAGCAAGTACTTAGCCTGTACAGAGGGTTTCTTCGAGCAGCTCGCTCCAAGCCGGAGGAAGAAAGACGCAAAATAGAATCAGTGATATCAGAAGAATTCAGACGCAATTGCAAGCAGGTAGATCGGAAAAATTTTGTCTACATTGAATATTTGCTTCGCCGAGGCAAGAAACAGCTTGATCAGCTTAGGGATCCTGGTACTACTGGATTGTCTTCCTTACAAGTTACTTTGCCTGATATCAATAAGCCTGACCCTTGAACTAAATGCAAGCTTGTCATTAACTGTTCAAGCTGATACTATGCTTTACATTTAGTCATTTACACAAAAAATTATTACAAGGACCTAGAGTAGTTGTGTCTAACAGAAGAGACTTGCTTTTCCTAAAGCAGTGTGAAGGATTACAACCTTATGAATGGGGGAAAAAAATAAAATTGGAAGAGTTACTCACAGTTAAGCCTGTACTGCTTAAATCTTGGCTACCATACAGTTTTTCATAAAGATGAAGAATATTTTAGTGTTAATCGCATTATTAAATTTAAACATAATGAAAAGAATAATGTTGATACCTCTGAAGAACACATGAGCATGTGTATCAACATAATACTATATGCAGTTTAATTTAGTTTCTTTTGTTATACATTTGTCAATGCTGCAGTAAAGTTTTTTGATATATTCAAATCATATACTTTCTATCTAAATTTATGAGTTACACGAAAAAAAAAAAGTAGTCAATAATTTGTATAAAATGTGTGATGTTATTTTTTTAAATACTCCATGTAATCGTTTGTATATTTTTTGGACCTGATTTAATCACTTGCACCGAAAACTATCTTCATTTGTTTAAGCTTGTTCAAACAAAGTAAAATTCTCAATTAATTCTCACAAGTAGTACTATCAAGGGAGTATTATTTTTGTTGGTTCAAATTAAATTCCTAGGAACACTGAAGTCAATTGTTAGTTGCATCACACGCAGTATTTACCAATTAATTTTGTTTTTGTTAAATTAAAAAGAACAATTGCTTTAAATTAGAAACTGCATAAGCTTTATTCCCAAATTGTGAAATGGAATGATTGACATTGCAGGATCCACAAATACATTATAGTTGTCAAAAAGTCGATTAATTAACTGTGTATCATCTTCATTTTCTTTCCATCAACTCTAAATCTGATATATGTATTTTGTTTTTTGGGCAATTACACACAGCAACAGGGCTTTATTTTGTTGATTTTTTCTGTTTATATAAGTACATGTAAGTTTTATCTAACAGTAAAAAGTTCTTTAGATAAAAGTTACCAGAAGCAGCTGTGTTTGATTTCATATCGAAAATTGTATAAAAGAATGGCTTGGCTTGTAAACAAAAGGTTAAGTTTGAAACCTACTGATGTGAGGACCTTGTTAGTGAGCAATGTGTAAGTATCTTTATAAATACTTTTTAAGTTTGGAAGTATGTTCTGGCCAGGCCTAAGCAAACCTACTCACTCTTTCTATAAATACTTGTAACATGAGAAGGAAGTAACTTATGATAATACTTAAGTTGCGTCCACCAACGCATGATTTTAGAATGGAATTCACAATCACACTTTCATAGTAGGAAAGACCGAAAACTTTCAGACAAAAAATGAGGGTAAATGACCTTGAATCTTTTCTATGCAGATGTAAAGTTATTGAGCAACACAATGGTATTGAACAACTTTGCAGCCAGACTTACTTAATGGGATAGGACTTATTGTTGTTATTTGTTCATGCGGTTGATATGGGATATTTTTTAGATATAAACAGTCCTTTTTATCTCATGATGAATCAGGTAATACTATATATGTTCTAGTTACAGAAGGCAAACCTTTAGAAAGCTAGAATAGTTGTCAGGATTTGAAGGTAAGCAGTAGCATATAACAATAAGTTTGGAATGGCCCTCCACCCTATTGTTGGGTAATATTTTTTAATACAAAACAATATGTTAATGAAATATAAAAATACAATATAATAAACCCCGTTTCATAAAAAAAAATAAGTTGCACGCAAATGTGGACGAGTTATTAGAGCTCTCATTAACATGGTTCCCTCGCGACGCTGCGATACAAGGTTCGAATCCTACTGGAAAAAATATCCACATATATTTATTGTTTAATAATATCTTGAACATGATTGCTTTCAAGAAGGTTATGTATTGCTTAACAAAAATAAAAATACCACTATGTTTGATAAGAGGGCTGAAAAAGATAAATGTTTGTACGGATTGTGCTGAAGTGATCAATCTACTTATTAGAATAATTATGAAATGAATGTTCCTTAATTATGTACTTTGGTAATCTTTTTATTAATAGGTACTTATTTCCATATATAAAAGGAAAATTTGCTGAAAAATATCATATTACATGATTTATTGCCCAAAGGTACCTAAGAAACCATATATTTTTTTTTTTAACTGAATTAAGAAACCATATGTGGAAACCGTCTTCTTCAGGCATTTAAGGAAAATTTTATTAGTCAAAGTTGGAACCTATTTTTTCATTGGATGCATATGTCTTTTGTTTTATTCATAGTTAAAGATACATTGCACATAGTTGAAGAAACTATCCTTCACACAAATTTCAGGTACTTTGGACAATAAATTGTAAGATAAAAGAATTTTCAACAATTTTTCCTTAAAAAATAATTAATACTGAGAAAAAACCATGCTTTTAAAGTGTTTTTCCAATTCGCTGATTTAGGGAAATTGAGGGAGGAAAGTAGGGGGAAATGGTGTTCAATGGTCAATCTTTTCAAACAAATCTTAAAGTCACCATGTTTTGCTAAAGTCAAACATATATCCTTCTATCATCATTTGATTTCGCCTCGTTTATCTATTGGTAGAAGCTCTATATTTTATTTCTTTTCATTTCTTTTACTGATGCTTAGTTACGCCTAATTAAGCAATCCATGTTTGCCGTAAGGCAAGATTTTCAACTACGTTAACCCAGCTCATCATTCATCAAGAACTAACTAGAAAATCATTTGACAAAAATATAAGGATGATTTTGGAATAAAATAAAAAATTAGGGAGAATTACATTGAGGTCCCAAGGAAAATGGTTAATATTAGATAAGTACCAAGGAGCCGAGGAGCAGGAAATGATATGATAACTGAGATAAACATTGTTAACAAATAAAAAATTATCCTTGTCAAAAAAATAAAAAATTATCCTTGTCAACTCCTTATAACTTGTTTGACATTAATCCTCTTCTTTGGGACTTCAATGCAACTCTCCCAATAAATTATAGGGACTAAATTCAAAGTTAAGATTCATGCAATTTTTTTTTTTAAAAAAAAAAGTTAGGTTAAAGTATACTTTAGTTCTTTACATTCTTATCAAATTTCATTTTAATCCTTTAAATTTGAAAAAGTATACTTTTAGTCATTTTTAGCTATCTCTCTTAGCTTCATTTCACAGAAAGCGATGACTCTTCAAATATAAATAATAATTTTATAATTAAATGTTAATAGAAAATCACTAACTTTTAAAATATAAGAATAATTATATTAAAACATTTAAATTTAAGTATATTTTATTATCGATTCACTATTTAAGATCTGTTAAGTCAACATTATTCATTATTTGAAATTAATGATGTTAACCCAAAAAAAAAAAAAAACAGACTAAAAATACATTGTTGAAATTTAAAGGACTAAAATAAAGCTCCATGCAAGGGAAAAAAAACATACTATTTTTTTTTTTTAAAAAAAGAATAAAATTAAAGACGAGACAGTTTTTGAAGAATGAAAGTGGGGCTGCTTTGTATCAAAAAAAGAAAGTGGGGCTGCTTGCTCGTTCGCAAAAGTGCACTCTGCGTATTTCATTTTGGTGAGTACCAATCGTGCAAGGAGTGAGTTTTTGAAAACATTGCTATGGATTCTTCTAATCTCTCTTCAGTTCCTGAAGATGGCTCTGAAGATCAAGGCAAAGATCAACCCGTTTCTGCTTTTGCCTCTAAACCCCATCGTCCACCATCTCAGTAAATTTCTTCACACTCTTTTCTCTCTTTGTTTTCCCTTTTTATGTTCAAGCAACGTTTTTTATTTGCAAGTTTTTATTTTTGTTTTTGGGTTTTCTGGGTTTGAATTCATGCACTTTTTTCTCATCTCGCTTTGGTGATTGCATTCTTTCTTGCAGGAGTTCATCCGAAAAATACTCTCCCGTAGATTGGTCTCTGTATTTCGACAAAGAAGATGATGTTCAAATTCCTGACTCAAATGATGTTAGTCTGAAAAAAAAAAATAAAGCTTTTTCTTCCTCGTTGTTAATGTGTTCCTTGAGCTCATTAAGATAAAGATTCTTCTGACATCGTTTTTTCCTTCAAACAATTCAGGTGTTCCATGTGTACATGGCAGGATCTGAGGGGCCGGTTGTATTCTGTTTGCACGGTGGTGGTTATTCTGGGTATGCTTAGTCATTGCTGAACAATCGATTATTTATCTTCTGTTTTTGAGCCTTGTAATTCATGAAGTGTGGTTGATCATGAGACTAAAATTGATATCACTTTCTTGGGTATGCTAGTTTCTTAATTCAGGCATTTAATTAATGATGTTTGATGGTAAAGTTAACTAAACTGTTCTCAAATTTTCATGTTCATACCATGAATTTATATGTGCTAGTCCTGCGTATGAATAAAAAGGGAGAATAGGGAATTTAATATTTTATATTATCTTAATCAGGAAGATGTTGGAGTATAAAGAGTCCATGGTCACATTTCCATTACTAGGATCCCATGATCTAGAGAACTAGAATAGGACAGAAACATATTCGAAGCGATAAAGTATTTACTGCTTCACATGAAATCCCTCCAGTGTCAGTAGATTTGCTTTCTTGGGGGAGTTTTGCCCTGTAGTCCCCCTTTATAAGGGCATCAACTAGATTACATTTCAAAATCCTAGTTTCATACAAGTGATTTATCTGGTTTAGGGTCTACATTCTTTGAGGGCTGATGATTTCCTCCTTTGACCTCGTCATTTCTATTCCTAGTTAAACTTGTATTTGCATCAAAGTTTCTAGCTATTGTACTATGAACAATTTTTTTTAGCATCAAAGCTGGGTGGCAATGGCATAGGCATATAGGCCTCTTTGTCCTGTTAATGACTTCTGGCTTTTGCAAGGGCCAATTAAGAATTTAAGATTAGCAGATGAGATATACAATTTTATAGAATTAAACTTGGTCATGGGAGCAAAGTATAACCAACCCCTTAAGTTAACGTAAGACCCTTTGCTACCAAATTGGCCTCATACCTAAACGTTCCCATCAGCATTGTACTTCACATTGAGATTCATTTTCATCCTGCAATCCTATCTTTTGGGAAGTCATGATGTCTCAAGTACCATTCTTCATTATGGCATTCATTGCCTTATTCACTGCATTTTCTCTCTCATGCTGATGAACTTCAAAAAAAATTGTGATACCTTAACATAAGATACCTTCACCACAAGTTGGCAAAAAAAAAAAGAAAAAGAAAAAAAGGATACCTTCGCCACAAAAGCTGGACAACTTGAGATTTTATTATAAGCTATAAAATTCCCAATAAATCTTGATTTATTACTGTAGAGTTTGCATTCTGATGGAGGCCATCACCTAATTTGATTACAGGCTTTCATTTGCTTTATCAGCTAGTAAAATTAAGGAGAAGGCCAGGGTTGTTGCCATCGACTTGAGAGGCCATGGGAAGTCAGTGACGGATAATGATCTTGACTTATCTATTGAGGTACAGGAGACTAAAAAATTAAGGCTGGCCTTTGTGTTTGATGTTTAGCCAATGGTTTTGGATCCTACTCAAGTCCTTGTATGAATTATTTTCCCACTTTTTTCTTCAGACTCTATGCAATGATGTAATTGCTGTTGTGAAGGCGCTATATGGTGATTCTCCTCCTGCAATTGTTCTTGTTGGCCACAGGTGGGTTATTTTAAAATCGTTTGCGTTGTTGCAATCTTATTGATAGTTTTACACACTAGACCGAGTTTTTTTTCTAGTGGGGATGGGGGGAATGATAGATTACTAGGAAAGATCTATTTGATGTTGTTGTAATTGTTTTATTAGGCTTCTTTAGGCTATTTCCTTTTTATGCTTTCTTTTACATGCAATTTAGGTTAGGTTTTTCTTTACCTTTTATAAATAAGATAGGGTTTGTTTTTGCTTTTGCCATTAGTTCTCTCTGTCCTTTCTCTCAAGCTCTCTTTTCCTTTATACTTCTCCCTCCTTATTCTTCTTTTTCTCCCTTTATTTCACATGCTCTTCCACTTTTTCTCTCCCCCGCCCCTTTCTTGTCCAACATCACACTGTGATTTTTAATATTTTTCGTTATGCTTTGTACTGGATGCAACTAATTATTGAATGCTGATCTTTTTATTTGTCTGTATCATTGAAAGAGTTTACTTGACCTGGTTTGATCTGATTGGTGAAATTTGTTTTTCCTTCTTTTTGGGGGGTTTGATTTTAGTTTACATATACTCATATGATATCCATCTTCTTTGTTGTCTCTTCATTTTCTAGAGGATCTGATGCTCCAATTTTAGTCTTCTTTCTTCATTTCATTAATTTATTCCTATAAAACATATTGGTGAAGCTAACATGTTTTTCTCCTTTTTTCTCTTTTTTGGTTCAAAGTATGGGAGGTTCAGTTGCTGTGCATGTTGCTGCTAGGAAATCACTGTCTAGCTTAGCTGGATTGGTTGTTGTTGATGTTGTAGAGGTTGGCTTCTACAGATGACTTTTTTATTGCTCAACATTTACACATCAGGCGCCGAAAAGTTGATATAATAAAATTTCAGGGAACAGCAATGGCTTCGCTGATTCATATGCAGAAAATCTTATCAGGCAGGATGCAGCATTTTCCAAGCATTGAAAAGGGTGTAAGTTCTGGATCTTAAGTTCTTTTCATTTGTTATCTGGTTGAGACATCTGTTTCAAATTGCCAGCTTTAAATATTAAGTGTGTCTCTTTTATGTATTGTGCATGTCTTGAATAAAATGGGGTTGTGCTTTAGTACTCCTTGGAAAAGATATTATGAACTTCATAGAATTTCACTTGAGCCACTTTGACATTTTTCTTTTTAAAAGATCTTTATATCTTAATGATACATGCTGAGGTGAGCTATCTGCACTTAATTTGCGAGAAGTTAATTAGCAGCTTCAAGGTAGTTGTGAAAAGATATTATGATTATGAACATTGTGAAGTTTCATTTAGTCTTGCCAGTGCACTCAAAGTAACTAAGGGTTGAAAAGTCAGTTGCTTGTCTCATCAAGAAGATTCTGTTTAGTTTCTATAAATGATCTTAGTCGAAAGGAATGGAAAATGATAGACGGAAATCCTATGGTCTTTATTCATGTTTCATATGGTGCAAGAAAAATGGGTGTTTCATTATTCCCCATTTGGTTTGATGAAAATAGTGCATAACAGAGAAAAATGTGCAAATGATCACTATATCCTAAATGTAAAAAAGTTAATCAAATAATATACATGCTGTAATTCAAAACATCATGTTTAAGTGGAGAAATGGAAACAGCCCGTTCCACTAAGATCAATGCTTCTTGGTTAAACCATCATTTTTTAATTTTTATTACCAATAATAGTAATTAGTTTTAAGTTTGAGTGCAGTCAATCTTTTCAATGAGTCTTCTAGTCTGTTTGAAACTTTGAAAGCTGGTTAACCCCTGTTAAATGATGAGATGAATAGCAATGGTGAGCCATGTTCTGTCTTCTCAAGTTGAAAGTGGTCTTTAACTGATGTAGAAATTACCAACAGGAAGAAAAAGTCCAAGGTCCTGAAGCTGTTTTCTTTTGTAAAATTTTAAAAAAGTATTTTCTTGTCTTTTTGGCTAGTGGTCAAGCTAATTTGATAGGATCCATTTATTTTCTTGCCTAACAAAGAAGAGAAGCTTCCTTGCATGTCAGGTCCTAGAAGGTCAGTATCCTTCTCAGTTCAAAATCTATTTTGATATATCATAAAATTCTTGACTGTGGCAGTATGGCTACCTAGGTAACTAGGCTAAAGGGTGGAAAATCGCTTGTGAAATGATTTTGCCTTAATTGAATTAATCTACCATGGCCTGGAGTGGCCAATACAATTCCTTACTATAAAATAAAGAATATGATTACATGTTTGTGAAATTTTGGGAGAATGAAGGCAATGATTACATGTCAAATTGCTTGTTACTTGATCTGGTTGAAAGTCGCGAATGAAGGCCCAAGATATTAGATATGTTTTATATTTAATATCTGGGGTTTAATATTTTGATATTTTATTATTAGACTTTTATTTTATCATATTATTTTTCCACTAGGCATTTTATCTAGTTTTAATTATCTTATCTTCTAGAGGTATTAGATGGATTTAATTTATTAGAGCTAGAGGGGCAGGTTTGCTTACTCATCTACCTTGCATAATGTAGAGTGTTTAATAGCTAGCTCTTGATTGAAAGTATGCTCGAGTATAATGTAATCTGCTCTAGTGTAATTTTATGTGAGTTAAAATTTGATTGGTGCAGATTGAATGGAGTGTCAGAGGTGGCTCCTTGAGAAATATTGATTCTGCTCGTGTATCGATCCCTACCACATTAAAATATGATGATTCTAAGAAATGGTTGGTACTTAAAGTTGCCCTTCACATTATTTGGTACTTGAGCAGAAGTTTTTGAAATGTGATTTATGCTCCATTATTCAGTTTACATTCAAAAGTTTTGGGTTAAATTTTCCTCTTGATGAGCACAGCGTCAAAACTTAGTTTTGTGTTGCAGTTATGTTTATCGAACACGGCTAGAAGAGACTGAACAATACTGGAAGGGCTGGTATGTATAATCTTATGTTGTTGTTAACGGACTCTTATTGAAAAGCTATTTTAAATGAGAACTGTTGGATGGGTCTGATTTCTAGGTCCATTTCACTTATTTTAATTTTTTTTAATTATTTAAAGAGCATATTACCTATATATATTTCTTCTAATCATAGGATACTTGGTTTTGATAGTATCAAATGTGTTTTTATGTTATTCCTTTGCATGATTTTTGGGTGTGTATAGTTGACCCATACTTTTTTAAAGCCTTCCACTACGATCTCTTTGGTAATGAGAATGAATTTGATCTTGGAAATGCTCAAATTGCTTCCTTGACAGTTGACACAGTATAGAGAAAATTTCAAATGAAGCTGAGAAAGAGGCCTCAAAGTGTATTAAGTGGATTTTTTGGTCCCTTTGCTACGGGCAATTGTAACATTAAGTTTAATTTCAGCTTCACTTAGAATGAGCAGAACCATTATCAATATTTGGCTGACATTGCACTGATTACCTATTCTAATATATATTTCATAATCAAGGATCCTCCCTTAAATCATAATTGTATTGATTCCTAGTGTTTTTTTTTAATTTTTTTTTTTTTTTTTATAAACTGGCACATTATAATGACAATATACATCTTTATCATACAAATTACTATTGTTATTAAACAGATAGAAGTATGATGACTTTCTCACCCAAAATTTTTTGTTAGTGGCTTTTCTAGCATTTTCTGCCTTAAAGCTTAAGTTTAAGAGTTTAATTTTTATTTTACAGGTATGAAGGCCTTTCAGATATATTTTTGTCGTGCCCTGTTCCCAAGTTATTGCTGTTAGCTGGAACAGACAGATTGGACAGGTGCCATTCTTTTTCTTAAGCTTGTTGGGCTTTTCCTGGAAGCATACTCCTCTGGTCCTATTTATAGGGCAAAGAGAGAATGTTTTATTTGGTCCTATATATAAGTCACTTCATTAAATATTTCATGTGAATGTACAAGTTTACCTTTAATTTATTATGTGTTTTAACTTTATTTTTCACGTGGTATAGTGGTTATTAAATAAGGGTAAAGTTGGAAATTTGTTGGGTTTTAATGGAAAGTTATTGAGGTTTAAGGTTTTCCTTGGTCTATGTGAAATATGCTGGAAGTGTTTTATAAATAGGAGCAGAGGAGTATTATTTATTGTTTTCACGTAATTTCTTGTTCATTTTAGTTTGTTTATTTCTATAAGTGGAATGAAATTTGATAATTTTTTGCTTTCACTTATCCCTTCCCCAAATTAATTAATATTGAAACTTTATATGCTTGTTTCAAGTGGCAGAGCTCACTAATTAGCAAAAATGAATGAATGAATGAGCTACTTAGCATAGTGCAGTCTTTGGGACGTTACTTTTAGTTGTCTTCATGAATAGTGATATTTTGATCTTTTTCTTTTCTTTTCTTTTTTGTCAGAAAATTATTTTATTTAATGAAATATTAAGTATTTGCGGATTTGGCAAGATTATTGTTTCAATTAGTAGATTCAAAAAGACGCGCAGAATGAGTGATGCCAGAAATTATCATTCATCTATCTATTGGCTAACATGAACTAGTACAGAAGATGTGTTTAATTACGTGAAATTAGGATGATCCTTCATAGGGATTGGCAGGTTAGGAATCCTCATGTACAGGAATACTGTCCATGTTGCTGACCAATTAGCACAGTTTTTGCATATGATAGATGACAAGTCCTGCCTCTTTGATTAATCTCCTCCTTTTCTGCAAAAGGCGGGGTTTGGTGATGGTTAGACATAGGATATTTTGATGTACTTTCTTATTTGATGGAATGATTTCAGGTTATATTAAAAAAAAAAAAATATGTGTTTAATTCCTCCTTTATTTTTTGTTTAATTTTAGCAGTATGTGAGGCAGCATTGTAGGGGGAATACTGGATTTATAATAAAATCCAAGGTCGCAGTATTTTTCTTTTCTTTTGATACAAAAATGATTGGCCATTCCTTTCGTAATTCTTGTACAGTCCTCTTAATACCCTGCATGTCTTGGCATGCACCTGAAACAGGATGGCGAGAATTGTCCTTTTTAACAGATAACAAGGACAGTGTTTAGATAATGAATATAATTTTTTTAAATAATTAAAGTAGGTGAGTGGATGCATGGAGAACCATATTTCACTTTAATATTGATGATGTGAACGGGATTCTCATGGGAGTATATCTTAGTATAAATAGGAAAGTATAGTTTTGCATTGTTAGTAATGTATTTTGTAACGTATTTTTTCTCCTATTATTTATGCCACATTATTTAGTGCTGAAACGGAATTGTTCAGTGGCATTCTGATATTTGATTGGCACTTTGTTTTGACAGGTCTCTGACAATTGGTCAAATGCAAGGGAAGTTTCAGATGGTGGTTGTCAGACATTCTGGACATGCCATACAGGTTCTTATGGGTCATGTCTCTTGCAAAATTTTATTATATTATTTTTCTCAATATCTTTGACTTAAGATCTAATAGCTTCTGGCTTGTTCTATTTAGGAAGATGTACCTGATGAGTTTGCAGCTTTGGTAATGAACTTTATTTCTCGCAACCGAATAGGTCCTCACGGAGTTGAGGTAATTAACTAATTATTTATGTTATCATCTGTGTTATTTATGATTGTCCTAGAGAACTTTCTATTTTTCAGATGCAGGAGGGTTTTGGTCACATGTAGGATTGTTAATGTTTCCTATTTTCTTGCTTTTTTTGTTTTTGATTATTCGGTTTGAGTTTTTCCACTTAAGATGGATTACTTTTAAACCTGGAGGCTCAAAAATCCCATAACAAGATTTCTTGAATTCGTGTGTATTGAAACGAGATATAATGCATAGTATTTATGGATGCGAGATGCTACTCTAGCATGCAAATTTACAAATACCAGCACAACGATTTAATGAAATGACCAGAATGCCCTTGCCATTTGCAAAAAATGGTTTGTTGGTTTTGGGGAGGGTTTAGGAATAAATCATAAATTTGGGAGACAATGGATTGAGGTTTTACATTTACAAATACCAGCACAACGATTTAATGAAATGACCAGAATGCCCTTGCCATTTGCAAAAAATGGTTTGTTGGTTTTGGGGAGGGTTTAGGAATAAATCATAAATTTGGGAGACAATGGATTGAGGTTTTACATTTAAGATCAAAGCAAATACCTTTATTAGCTCTTACATTTAAGACTGGGGAGGGAGTATATAATATTTCTAGCACGGCATTTTACCTTGTCATACTATTTACATATAATTAGATATTTTAACAGCTTGATGAGATGAATATGCCTCATAGAACTCTTAAAGGTTTGACCTTTTAATTTTTCCTTTTTCTATGGCTGCAGATACCTGGCCTCATCAAGCCAGCCTTTTCAAAACCTTGACTCAGGGGTTTGAGGCTTCAAATAAAGCAAATAATGATGGTTGTCGTTGCCTTACCATTGCTTCATGTGTTTGGTTACCTTATAATATTTAATAATCTGTATGTTGTAGTGTACATTTATAGATATAGATTATGTCAAATGTGATGACCCAAAAAGAGGGGGGAAAAAAAAAAAAACTAAGAGCTTGACATATGTTTGCCCACTCTATTAGTTTAGCTTAGACGTTTGGCATGTTTATGGCTTTTCTTTTTTGCAGTCCGTCCTCTTTCTTTCATGAAAAAAATCTGCCCCTTTTAGACTAAATTTGGATTGGATGGGGTTTAGATTTAATATTCTAAAAAAAAATTAACTTAGGACAAACTCCATCTGAATGTCTTTGATAAATATTGTAGAGGTTGGAATGGGATCAAGTTTCCTATGGAGGAAGATTCCACATATTTGGATCCTGTGGATTCAGTCAGAATTTTAATGGAATGATTTATTTGTGAATATAGTTAATAATCAAATCCACAGTTATTGAACTAATGAGGATAAAAACAAAATAAAGATAAAAAATTCGGTATACTTGTGATTATTTTTGGTGACATGAAGAATGGTTTTATGACTGTTTTTTATGACATGAAGAGTGGTTTTTTTAAAATATTTATCTCTTCAATTTCCTAAATAAAGTGAGGGGAAGTTAAGAATTCCTTACCGAAAAATATTTAAAATTTGAGTAATTAATTTGTGTGACACAACATAATTTAAACAAATATACAATATCTAAAAAATGCATTTTATTGACAAGGACTGGTTTATTTAATAAAAATTGCGAAGTTTAAATCCTATTGTAGTATTGTGGTTGTCTAGTTACCTCTTATAATCCAACTCACCTATATTTTTTAATAAAAAGTGAGACTTATGTTCACAATTAGACTGATAAATTCAAGCTAATTTTACAAAATATTTTGTATTTTATAATGTTAAATTAGATTTTGAGTATTTTCAGAATGCAAGCCAACCAGTAAAAGGAATTTTTTTTACTATAAAATGGTAAAAAGAATTAAAATACGAAGTTTGAAAATTTTAAAATAATGATATATATGGATGCTATAAAAGACGCACTAATCTTAATATAAGCTTCCCAACGGGCAACAATACTTGTTAATCCAGAAAAATTGAATTTTGGCGATGCGACAGCTCAATAATGGGCGCCTGGAAACAACTGAAATGTTGACAAGAAAATAAAAAGGAAATTAATACGAGTAGTATAATGTAACTTGGGATTTTTTTTTTATTTCCTTTTTGTTACAGCCTAACTTGGGACTCAAGTAAATACGTTATAAGTTTTTGACAAAAGTCAGAAAGTCATGATGTAAAACCTTTCACTATTCAGTACAAGTTATTAAGGGGCGCATGGAAACAACTGAAATGTTGACCATTGGTCAAAAAAATGATTTTTGTTTTTTTTGAACTGGGAAAAAAATGATATGTTGACCGTATAGTAAATGAGGAAATTAATATAATGTAACTTGGGATTCTTCTTGTTTTCTTACTTTCCTATTCATTACAGCCCAGCTTTTGTTTTTTCTTTTTCTTTTTTTACCTTAAATCACAGCCTAACTTGGGATCCAAGAAAATAGTACGTTATAAGTTTGTTTGGATAAAAAAAGGAAAGTACTGATAATGTTAATATTAATAGGCTTGATTTCTCGTTCACTCCTCACTGCGAATTATAAATAACCACCTCACTTGCTCTCTGCTTTTTCTGATTCAAACTCTCTCTGTTCTTTGGTATGCCTTCCTTCTTCTTCTTCTTCTTCTTCTCTTGTTTCGCTTTGATGTTTCTCTTTGTTTCTTCCTCTCCCTTTTTTTATATAATTCTGTAATGTGTTTTGACTTTTGACAATGGCTTCTTGTTTACAGAGCAAGAAAGGTTGAAACTTTACTGCCGATTCGTCTTCTGGTGAGCTGAGAGAGTGAAATCCTATGGCTACATCATCACCACCTTCAGTTCTTGATGGTTGCTCTAAAGAAGAAGAAGAAATCATGGTTGGAAAGAAGAAGAAGAATCCATTAATGAAAGGTCACGAGATTATTGTTCGTCGCAAGTACTCTGCAATTCGGGATTACCCACCTGGATGTGGCAGATTCAATCCTAAGCTTCAACAACAATCTGATTATGATTCTGAGATTTGTGCTGACAAGAAACTATCAATTCTTGAAGAAGAAGCAGAGGAAGAAGAAAGAATGGTTGGAAAGAGGAAGGCTGATAATTTAATGGAAGAATGTGGTGAAGAGATTTTTCCAAAGAGAAGAATGTACTCTGCAGTTCGTGATTACCCTCCTGGGGTTGGTCCTAATCAACATATTACTTATAATTTCCAAGATTCTGAATCTTGCGGCTGTGATGATACAGAATCTTCAGTTCTCTATAGTTGCTGCTCTGAAGATTGTGATTATGATTATGACTATGATGGTGAAGAAGAAGAAGTAGAAGTAGTAAAAGAAGAGTGGGAGGAGGAGGAGGAAGCACTGGTTAGGGAGATGAAGGAATTAGAAGAAGAAGAAGAAGAAGAAGAAGAAGCAAGAATGGTGGTTAGAAAGAGGGAGGAATTATTGATGGAGGAAGGTGGTGGTAATGAGATTGTTGGCAAAAGGCGATTTTGCTTTGCAGTTCGTGATTACCCTCCTGGGGTTGGACCTAATCAACATAAATATATTACTTCTAATCTTCCACGTTTTGGATCTTGTGGTGCTGATGATACAGAATTGTCAGCTCTTTATGGTTGCTGCTGTGAAGGTGATGATTATGATGAAGAAGAAGAAGCAAGATTAGTGGAAGAAGAAGAGGCAAGAGTAGTAGAAGAAGAGTGGAAGAGGCTGGAAGAAGAGAAGGAAGCAATGGATAGAGAGATGAATGAGGAGGAGGAGGAGGAGGAGGAGGAGTGTATGTAGAAGAAGAAAAAGGGTGGAAGAAGAGGAGGAAGCAATGGAAGAAGGTGGAAGATGATGGTTAATTAAGAAGAAGAAGAAGAAGTAGCAGCAGTGTGTATGTAGAAAGAGGAAGGCTAGTATTTTCTTTTTTCTATTTTTTTTTAATTATTAACTTTCAATTTACTCAATTTTATAAACCACAAACTATAATATAGTTATGTTGATTATTCTAAATGTTATTTTACTTGCGTTTATTTAATATTTATTGTTGTTGCTCTTAGTGTTTTTAATTTGGTCTGTGGATTATAGAATAATATTTATTTTCATATGCAATCATTTTCTTTTTTCTCTCTACAAAAACATTAAAATATCCATGTTTAATGAATATGTATGCCTATCTATATTTATATTTTGATATTATTAATGTTATTATCAATAAAATTATATTATTTTAATATTACCTATTTGACCCCCGATCCGACATTAACCTTTGACCCAGTGTCTCGACCAGTTTTATGTCAGGTATATCACTTGTATTTTTTTGATAAAAATGGAACTCATATTCAGAATGCAAGGCAACTAGTAAAAGGAAATTTTTTTTCTAGAAAATAGTAAAAAGAATTAAAATATGAAGTTAGAAAATTTTAAAATAATTATATATATATTAAATAAATATGTATGCTAATGAAAGACCACTAACCTTAATATTAGCTTCCCCACGGGCAACAATACTTGTTAATCCAAAAAAAAAAATCTAAAATTTTGGTGATGCAAGTCCGCTGCGGCTCATTAATGGGCGCATGGAAACAAATGAAACTTTGACCAAAAAAATAAAAGAAACTAATATAATGTAACTCGGGATTTTTTTTTCTTTCCTTTTTATTACAGCGTAACTTGGGATTCAAGTAAATACGTTATGAGTTTTGAAAACTTCAAAAAAAAAAAAAAAGGGAGTCATGATAACATTTTTTTTTTCTTTGGTAGGGAAGTCAGGATGATATTAATCTTTCACTCGTCATTGCAAATTTTTAACGGACGCATGGAAATAACTTCAATGTTGACCGTAAAAAAAGGAAATTACTAATATAATGTAACTTGGGATTCTTGTTGCTTTTTTACTTTCCTCTTTTTTGAATAAAGTGGGATTTCATTAATTCAAAAGTTGCTGCACATCAGTCAAGTCTAAACTCTGAAGAAAAATCTAAAGCCTAAGCATTAAGGCATTTACATGCTATTCACTAAGAATGGAAAATCTGTTAAGAGTGTGGTGGACTATTTGTCTAATCTGTGCAAGTAATTCTTCTGTGGTGTGAGTAACGTGTGAGAAGATCCTCTGGTTTCTAGCCTGCCATAGTTTCCAACATACTATACAGGTTCCTATCTTCCAAGACGTATCAATTCCCGCTTTTACTTTCCTTTTTCATGAATTACTTTACTTTTTACTCCTTAATTATAATTATAAGATCACTTTGATATTTTTTTTTTGAGAATTTTAGAATGCAAAATTAATCACTTTAAAATGTTTATAGTTATCTTTTTTCCTCAAAACTAATTTACCTGTAATACAATTACATGTAAGGTACGTTAAAATTAAGTAGTTTATTTGACTTCCTTAATCTTCACAACAACAAAAAATCAAAGTGATCTTATATTTAAAAGTGAAAGAGTATTACATAGTAACTTTGGATCCAAGTAAATACGTTATAAGTCTTGAAAAAAAAAAAGGAAAGTGTTGAAAATATTAATAAGAGGCTTGATTTCTCTTTCACTCTTCACTACGAATTATAAACAACCACTTCACCTGCTCTGCTTTCTCTGATTTAATCTCTCTCTTTTCTTTGGTACTCCTTCCTCCTTCCTCTTTCTGCTTTGTTTCCCTTTGATGTTTCTCTTTCTTTCTTACTTTGCCCTTTTCATTATTAATCTGTAATACGTTGAAACGAAGGTTTCTTGATTACAGGTCAAGAAAGATTGAAACTTTACTGACGATTGATCTTCTAGTGCACTGAGAGAGTGACATCCCATGGCTACATCATCACCACCTTCAGTTCTTGATGGTTACTCTCTTCAACAACAACAACAACAACAAGAAATCGTGGTTGGAAAGAAGAAGGCATTAATGGAGGATCAAAAGATTGTTCGTCGAAAGTACTCTGCGATTCGGGATTACCCACCTGGGTGTGGCAGATTCACTCTTAAGCTTCAACAACGATCTCATTATGATGATTCTGAGACTTGTGATGACAAGAAATTACCAGTTCTTGAAGAAAGAATGGTTGGAAAGAGGAAGGCTGATAATTTAATGGAAGGTGGTGGTGATGAGATTGTTCATAAAAGAAGAAAGTACTCTGCAGTCCGTGATTACCCTCCTGGGGTTGGTCCTAATCAACATATTATTGCTAATTTTCAAGATTCTGAATCTTGCGGTTGTGATGATACAGAAGCATCAGTTCTTGGTGGTTGCTGCTCTAAAAATGATGATTATGATTATGATGAAGAAGAAGAAGTAGAGGTAGTAGAAGAAGAGTGGGAGGAGGAGGAAGCATTGGTTAGAGAGATGAAGGAATTAGAAGAAGAAGAAGAAGAAGAAGAAGAAGAAGAAGCAAGAATGGTGATTAGAAAGAGGGAGGGATTATTAATGGAGGAAGGTGGTGCTAATGAGATTGTTGGCAAAACAAGAAAGTACTTTGCAGTTCGTGATTACCCTCCTGGGGTTGGTCCTAATCAATATCAATATATTACTTCTAATTCTCAACATTCTGGATCTTGTGGAGCTGATGATACAAAATTATCAGTTCTTTATGGTTGCTGCTGTGAAGATGATGATTATGATGAGGAAGAAGAAGCAAGACTAGTAGAAGAAGAAGAGGCAAGAGTAGTAGAAGAAGAGTGGAAGAGGCTGGAAGAAGAGAAGGAAGCATTGGATAGAGAGATGAAAGAAGAGGAGGAGGAGGAGGTGTGTATGTATAAAGAGGAAGGCTAGTGATTTTTTGTTTTTTTTTTCTGAAAAGGAATACTAGTAATTTAATGGAAGAAGCCAGAAGGTGATGAGATTGTTCCAAAGAGAAGATTGACTCTTGTATGCATTTTACATTTTTTTTTTTGTTGGCCAACTGCACTCTACATTATTGAAAGTTTTTGAAGACTATAAATGGGTTGGGTGGGGCTTTAGATTTGAATTTGAATGATGTAGGGACTGCTATAAACATTTATGTTACTCTAGCATATTATGAACACTATTTTTTTTATTATCATTTTAGGTATTTATAAAAAAAATGGGCCAGTTATGTCTTGAATAAGGAATAGTTGTATATATTTTTGAGTTTCTTTTTCTTTAAAAAAAAAGAATGAGAATTAAAGACAGTATATAGATGGATGTGGTGGACGAGAGAGGAAATAAGACATTATTTGGGTTGTTATGGACCGCTACTATAGGGAATATATTATAATGTTAGTGAGGTATGAATAGCAAAGAAATATGAGAAATGAGAGGTTATAAAGGCAAATTGCAATCAAGACAACGATAAATGAGAAAATGGTTGACTAACTGGTTTGGGATAAATATGAAGCAAGTTAAGAGCAGTAACCACAACCAGAATATGATAGAAATGTATAGTCAAAGGGATAAAGTTAGGAGCGAGAAAATGGTTGACCAAACCCAATTCGTAGTGAAAAAAACATTACATGCAAGGAAGAACTGGAAAAAAAAAAAAGAATTAAAACATTGTTTGAAAGATTTGTACATATTCATCAGTTATCATTAGTACGAGGATGAAAACCTTGAGGTAATAGAATATGTTTCTTTCATATTGAATTGGGATGGTTTAGATTTAATTTTCCAAACAAAATTTTATTTGTGGGAACGTGGTAGTCAAAAATCAAATAAATTTTAGGATTTATACTACTTTTGGTCCTTGAACTTTAACTCAATTTTTGTTTTGGTCCCTGAACTTCAAAATTAGTGGTTTTTATCCTTGAACTTTTGGTCAATTTTGGTTTTAGTCCTTGAACTTTGGATTGGTAGTTTTGATCCATCAACTTCGTGTCATTTATAACCATTGATCCCTGATTTTTAAAGTTTTTTTTTAAATTTAGAGACCAAAACTATTGATTTTAAAGTTCAGAGATTAAGACCAAAATTGACCGAAAGTTTAAGGACCAAAACTACCGATTATAAAGTTCAATGACCAAATCCAAGATTGGTTAAATGTTATATTAACACCTAAATTTTATTATTGGCAAAATCATTATAAGCGCTAAACAATATTTTTTTTTAACCCTCTTAGAAACTCCTTGTATTAAGGAGAATCCATAGCACCAGAGGAAAGTCACAAGGTCAAACAGATGCCAATAGAAGTAAATTAGTATGATTAACTCTAAATTTTGGTTTTTGAGTCTTTAAAATTGTTACATTTTTAATAATGAAAATAAAGCACATAAAATAGACTTTTATTATTAAAAAAAAAGCTCTTGTGAAAACATTAGGGTCCTTCTTTAGACTAATTTACTTAAATTACCTAATTCCTATGTCAACTTATTTAAAACTAGGGTAAATGGTCTATTCTGCTCTAAAAGTTTTTGTTGAAGATTTATTTTGTTCTAAAAGTTTTTTTAGTTCAAAATTGTAATGAAAGTTTCAAAACATATCAATATTGTTCTCTTATATTAAAAAAAAAATTCAAGTTCATGGTTGAAAAGTTAATGTGAACCGTCAATATTTTAACATTATAAGGTAAAATTACCATATTTTAATATTTCTAGAGCAAAACTACAATAAAAAAATACTTTCAGATCAAGATAATTTACAAACAAAAACTTTCAAAACAAAATAGACTTGAACCTTGAAACCAACTACTATAGAGGTAGTCACAAAGTGCAAACAGCCTCTTATTAATGTGATTTCAGTTTTATTCTTTTAATAATTAAAATGATAATGATCAAATCTACAGTTTTATTGAACAAATGAAGATAAAAACAAAACACAGAAAAGTTCATCACAATTACGTATGATCATTGCTGGTCGCTGGACTTTGGTGCCATAGAGAATGATTTTTTTTTTTCAAATATTTAATTCTTCAACTTTTTTTAAATAAAGTGAGAGATATTTGAATAATCGTTACTGGAAAAAATTTAAAATTTGAGTAATTAATTTGTTTAACACAACAAAATTTAATCAAATGTGATCAAACAATAATTTAATGAATGGTGTAACAAAAAAAATTAATGAATGATTCATATCAACTATGACTAGTTTAATTGATAAGAAGTTTAGTTTATAATCACAAGATAAGATAGTGAATTCAAATCATATTGTTGGTGGTGGCCCCGTGGGTGAGCTTGTAACTCACCTAAACCTTTTTATTTAAGAAAAATATAAATCATATCTTAATAAACTCAATCTAATTTTTACACAATATTTAATATTTAAAACTACCATATTAGATTAGACTATTTTCAGAACGCAAGCCAGATAGAAACAAATAAAATGTTAACCATTTAAAAAAAAAAAGGAGATTATTAGTATTATATAATGTAACTTGAGATTAAAGTAAAAACGTTACACGTTTTGAAAACTTTTAAAGGAAAGGAAAGACAGGACACTATTGATAAATATTAAGGCTATGTTGGGTTGGGTAGAAAATTTTAGAAGGATAAATTGGGGAGAAGAGAAAAAGGGGTTGAGAGAATTCATTTTACCTCTATTTGACAAAAAAATGGCCCCACATAATTTTTTACCTCTCATTTTTCTCTTCATCCTATTTTTATTCATAATCTAACCGGATAAAAATTTATTTTTTTCCCATTTTCTCCAATACTTTCCTCCTCCCTCAACTTTTCTCCTAAACCAAACATTTCTCGTCAACCAAACACAAGTTACCCTTAAAAGAGTGATATGTTTTCTTTCACTCTTCACTACCCGCCTCGCTCTCTGCTTTTTCTGATTCAAACTCTCTCTGTTCTTTACTTCTTCTTCTTCTTTCTTTGTTTCGCTTTGATCTTTCTGTTTATTTTTTTTCTTTTCCTTTTTAATTATTCTGTAATTTGTTTTAACGAAGGTTTCTTGGTTACAGATCAAGAAAGGTGGAAACTTTACGGACGATTCGTTTTCTGGTGAACTGAGAGAGTGACATCCCATGGCTACATCACCACCACCAGCAGTTCTTGATGGTTACTCTAAAGAAGAAGATGAAATCATGTTTAGGACGAAGAAGAATCCATTAATGGAAGATCAAAAGATTGTTCGTCGAAAGTACTCTGCTTTACCTGATTACCCACCTTGGGTTGGCCCTAATCAATATATGACTTCTAATTTTCAGCACTGTTGTTTTGATTATACAAAATCATCACTCCTTTATGTTTGTTGCTCCGAAGATGAATATGATGGTGATGATGATGAAAGAGAAGAAGAGATTAAAGCGATGGTTAGAGCGATGAAGGAAGAAGAGGAAGAAACAAGAATGGAGGTTAGAAAGTGGAAGGCATTATTAATGGAAGGTGGTGGTGATGAGATTGTTCATAAAAGAAGAAGAATGATCTTTACAGTTCTTCGTGATTACCCTCCTGGAGTCCTGGGGTTGGCCCCGATCAACATATTACTCCTTATTCTCAACATTGTGTGTGTTTGGTATGGTAAGAATTAAAGTGAAAAAATAAGTTCTTATTTTACTTTAAGCTAAAAGAATTGAAAGTGAGAAAAAGTATTTTTAACGTGTTTGGTTGAGCTTATGAAAATAAGTTCTTATGACTTATAAGAACTTATAAACACAAGTTGAATGTTGATAAAAAAAAAATAAAAAAATAAACACAAGTTGAAAATTTCAACTTATTTTTGGTTGAAAAGAACTTATTTTGTTTAAGTTTCCATTTTATAGTTTATTTAAGTTTCCATTTATTGGGTGTGTTTGGATGGACTTCTGAAAAAGTGACTTATAGATAAGTCAAACTGAAAATAAGTCAGATTATGTAATGAGATTTATGTTTGGATGAGCTATTAAAAAAAGTGACTTATAAGTCATAAGTCATATTGTGTAATGAGATGTATGTTTGGATGGACTTTTGAAAAAGTGATTTATGTTTGGGTTAGTTGTGATTTGATGTGTAAAATAAGTTAGAATTGTGGGGTCCACCAAAAAAGTGACTTATAAGTCATAAGTCATAAGTCATAAGTTGAAAAAAAAAACTTATACTTATTTTGACTTATAAGTTATAAGTTACTTATTTTTATAAGTCGAGACAAACATACTCAAAACAACTTTTTTAAAAATAAGTAATTATCTTTTAAAATAAGGACTTATTTGGCTGGAATAAGTCCAGCCAAACAAGCCCAATTGTATATTTGCAAATAATTTTAATTAAATTTTCATTTTATATGTTTATTTAAGTTTCCATTTTTGTCCATTAAATATATTTATTTAAGTTTCCATTTTATTATGTTTGCAAATAATTTTAATTAAATTTTCATTTTATTTTTTTTGCAAATAATTATAATAAAATTTCCATTTTTTTTTCAGATAATTTTAATTTTTCAATCAAAATCATCATAATTCAAAGATTTAATGGATAATTTTAATTTAATTCTATAATTCTCTAAAATTCATGTGATTTTTAATCATTTTCATTATACTTACTTTTTAAGATAATTCAACCAAACATGTTTTAACCGTCTGATTTTTGTGGTGCCGACGATAAAAAAAATACCAATTCTTCATTGTTGCTGCTGTGAACATGATTGTGATGATGAAGAGGAAGATGAAAAAGAAGATGATGAAATGGTTGGAGAGAAGAAGAAATTGATGAAGGGGAGTGAGATTGCTAATAAGACAGGAAAGTACTCTGCAATTTGTGACTACCACCTGGTTGTAGCAGATTTCCAGATTCCCTGCATCAAATTGATGGTACTCTTAACATTTGAGCTTCAACTAGGGAGAGGATTTTCTCCTTTTCCCTCCCTCTCCTTTTCTCTCCTTTTCCTTTTAACACCATTGGATCTTTGATCTAATGGTCCAGATTTAATGGATTTATAAAAATGAATATAATTATAATAATTCTTAAAAATCTCATAAATAAATTTGATCTGTCAAAATTTGGTGTAAACTGTTTAGAACTGTAGACTACTATTATAAATTTAGATTTTATTTTTTCATTTTTTATTACAGTTGTGAACTGTTCAAAATTTTGACAGATCAAATTTATTTATGAGACTTTTAAGAATTATTATAATTATATTTATTTTTATAAAAAGATGAAATCTGGACCATTGGATCAAAGATCCAATGGTGTTAAAAGGAAAAGGAGGGAAAAGGAGAGGATCTGGACCCGCTTCAACTATCTGAGACTTCTGACAAAAAGTTAGAAACTTGATGGTGGTTTCTTCAGAAAAGTTATCATGTCAATCTGTTAATTTAGCTTATTTTGCAGCAGGAGGCTGTGACTAGGAGACTTTCTTATTATGCAAGAAAGGGTTTTCATGTTAGGTGAATTTTGTTAAATTTTGAATAGTTATGTGGATTTGCATTAATTACTACTCTTTGTCTTGGAAAAGTCATGAGATCATGGTGCCTAGTTCTGCAATTCTGTATGCTAATGAAACTGATGATTTGTTATTAATTGATAGACTGAGCATTGCTAATTAGATCCAACATAATTATCAACCTAATAACTAAGGCTTATGATAGAGTGCGCACTTGAAAATGAACATGTTTATAATTAATAACAAAGGAATCCATCCTTTAGATTTTGAACAGGATTATGATTTCATACCAGCTTGAGGCATTGGTAGAGTGATGCACTGATGCTAAATCTTCCCAAGGGTCATTTTCTGTGTTGAATGAATCAACCTACGCCAGTTTCATACTTTATTTACCTATGCGTTATTAATTATAATTATTTTCTTATTCACTTTATTTCCTTAATTAATTATTTTCTCTCTTGATGGGTTTGGTGGTGGGGATGACGCCTTTTTATCTTTCAGACCAAGAATGCAACAAAGTTTGAAGCTATGCTTCTTAGAAAGATGATGATTGGGGAGCTAAGTATAGTGGATTTGGATTATTGATATTTGAATTTTTGAAAGTTTATTTTTACCCCATAGATCAATTTTAAATGGTTGGGTTTTAACATTTTATGAAGATGCCAATCAGTAACCAGTCAATCAATCATGTGTTAATGATCAGTGAGAGTTATTATTAATGAGTAGGAAAATTGATTAAAGTGATGAATTTAATTAAGATGAGATCCCACAAAATCCCCAAATTAAACATAGGTTCTACAAAGTCACCTAATTAAAACGAGATTTCTAGTTTTGGCTAGAAAGATGTCATCATCTAAAAAAAAAAAAGATGTCATCATCTAATAAAAAATTGTTAGTGACCAAGAGTTTAAGAAGTTGTGATTGATGCTTATAACGTTGTTATAAAAGCCAAAAAAGTTGCCACCATTTGGCCAAATGTTGCTAGTTATGAAGAATTTATAACAATTATTAATTATGCTCGTAATATTATTATAAAGGCAAAAAAAAGTTGTTGTCTGGGCAAACGTTGTTAGTGATCAAGAATTTAAATGTTTGGTCACTAAAACTTTTGGCCAAACGATGACAACTTTATGTACACAACCTTAGTTTAATTAGGAGATTTTATGGGACCCCGATCTAATTAAAGGATTTCGTAGGATATCATATTAATTAAGTTCCTTCCACGTGATCTGTAATTAATAATAATGCCAATGAGGTATTCCGTTATTTCCTTTTATTTTGCTAATGGATTATTAATTATAATTATTTTATTATTTACTTTACTTCCTTAATTAATTATTTTCTTGATGCCATTTTGTCTTTCAGGGAGTTTTATGGGAATACAGACCAAGAATGTAACAAAATTTGAAGCTTTGCTTCTTAAAAAGATCACAAGTAGCCGGAGAGGGGAAGCATCCTTGACCATTCCCTGATGATTAATTAAGGGACAATTGCAATGAAATCCACGTAAGGAATTTAATATCAGATAAGTCTCAATAAGTTGTCAATGGAACTTTTTTACTTGTTAACAATGGTTATTTCAGTTGTCATTGACAACTCCTTGGAACTTATATGATATTAAATCTCTTACTTGGGATTTCAGTGTAATTGTCCCTTAAGTACATACTTCTTTAAAATTATTACCCTAGATCAATTTTAAACGTTTGTGTTTTTAAAAATATCAGTTAATAAATTTGGGGAATTTTTTTTTTAAAATACCATTTGAATTCCTAAATTCCAAATAGGTAATGTAAAGTTGTCTATGTAATTACTCATTTAGCCAAAATTATTATTCAAATTGTTAAAATCTCATATTTGAAATTTAGGGATTCAACTAGTATTTTTTTCCTGAAATTTTTCTTTATTTTAAAATTGTTAAGATTTGGTAATTTGTAATAACAAGTTCATGTACGAGTGTAGTAATCAGCCAAAAAGTAGAATTGCACTAATTACTTATATATATATATATATATATATATATACATAAAAAGAACGCCACTAATTAAGAGTTATTAATGATGACTCCCTTGTTTACTTTTTTTTTCATACAGTTCCCTTGTTTAATTTATGTATCTATGTGTTATTAATTTTAATTATTCTCTAATTTACCATATTTCCTTAACTAATTATTTTCTTTATTCGTCTCATCTTTAGAGGTGGACAGAATGAGATGAAAAATTTTATGAGTTTAACTTTTAAAAAGATTAGCGAATTCTTTTTATTCAAGTTTAATTTAACATATCAAATAAAGTTTACATAAACTTGTAAAATAAAAAAGTTGGTTATCAACTGGATCAAAAATTTAAATTGAAAACAAATTATATTCTTAATTATATTTATATAAGATCTCAACTCTAATTATCAAATTAATTTGAAATAATACTGCTTCATTTGAAATTCCTTTAACTGATTAACGAGCTTATTTGATATTCAAAACATTAAAACCATTTATGGATTATAATTTATTTATTCAAAAAATTCATTCATCACTTTTGAAAAAATAAATGAATTATTTTCAAATACATTAGAATTATTCGGAAATTTAGAAAACTGTTATAAAAATAAGAAAAATATAAGACATTGAGAGGAGAAAGATGAAGAAGGACAAGAGAGAAAATTGGAGAGAAAGAGGAAGAAGCTCTTATTCATTTTTTTGGTTATCCCAACACTACTACAGCAAAAGCCTATAGCAGCGCTTTTTTTGACCCTATAGCAGCGCTTTTAAGCGCTGCTATAGCCAGTGCTGCAATAGGTCATATGACCTATTGCAGCGCTTATTTTGTGTTATGAGCGCTGCTATAGGTAATCTATAGCAGCGCTCATTATCTGAAAAGCGCAGCTTTAGGTCATACTTATATGAATTTTTTAAAAATAAAAAATAAAAAAGAAACCCTATACCAGCGCTTATTACATAATGAGCGCTGGTATAGGTTACCTTATAGCAACGCTTTTTACGTAATAAGCGCTGCTATAGGCATTATTTTTTTTTAAATATTCAGTTATTTTTGTTTCACAACCTTCTGCATCAGTGCAAAAAACCAGCAACACTATCCATTTCAGCCAAACCATATATACATACACACCAGAAAAGTCATACTAATATTGTACAATAAAACCAACCATTGTAAGTTGAAAACACTTGCAAGCTATTGATCACTAACGTTTTTTATCCACAATAATTTGAACTCTTACCATTATAGGATATATGTTAAATCTTTAGTAAAGCAAAAAGTTTTGTAGGCATGGTCTTCCTACTACAAGCAACTTTTTTAATATTTACATAATTTGATTAATGATTATGAATAATGCATAGGTAAATAACATATCTATTAAGAAATCAGAAATTAAGGAGATTCTAACAAAAAAATTAAAAACAAAAAGAAACAGAAGAATAAGAAAAAAAAACAACAAACAACAAGAAGAAAAAAAACAAATGATAGCAGCGTGTAAGCAAGAAGAACAAGAAGAAATACCCGAATAGGATCTGATTCTTACTCCTCACAACGAGAGCAGCGTGTAAGCAAGAGCACAGCACCAACAATGATTATTTCAGCATCTCCACTACTTACATCGACGACAGCGTGAAGAACCAAGAAAATAGGATCTGGAAACATGGAGGAACAGAGCTTGAAGACGAAGGATGGAAATAGGATGGAGCTGGGTTATAGGATCTGGAAGAAGAAGGAACAAAACAGAGCTGGGTTAAAAAAAAGAAGAAGGAAAAAACAAAGCAAGAAGAAGAAGGAACAAAAGTTCACCTGAAGCTAAGATTCACTTTTGAGTTGGCGGGTTGAACTTTGGGGGCTTTTGAGAGGGAAAAAAAAGAGGGAAATGAATTGTAAAGCCCGCCACACCTATCCCAGCGCTTTATACATATAAAGCGCCGGGATAGGTGATAAAAATTAAAAAAAATTCCATAAATCATATTCTAAAATAATTAAATTAAAAAATTCTTTTATGAGGCCTATCCCAGCGCTTTTTACGTAAAAAGCGCTGGGATAGGTCATTAAAAATTTAAAAAAATAAAACTGGATGGAATTTAGAAATTCTTAAATAATAAGGACCGGGTTAAATATATTCGGGGAATAAAATACAAATCATTAAATGACCTATATAAATAAATTTTTGATGTGATAAGTTTAAATAAAAATTTAAAGGAAATCATGAAAAAAAAACTGGGATAGGGTCACAAAAATTTAAAAAAAAATGTTGGTAATTTAGAAATTATGAATTAAAAAAGACAAGGTGAAATATTCAATGAATTAAATCAGAAAAAAGATTAAAATAAAGGAAAAGTAAAATAATAATTATAAAAACTATACCTGCGCTTTTTACATGAAAATTTTTGGTATAGGCCCTAAAAATGAATGAAAATTACTAAAATTAATTAAACCAGAACAATTAATAACTGAAAATAAAAATTACTTCTTCTAGGGCCTATACCAGCGCTTTTTACGTAAAAAGCGCTGGTATAGGTCATTAAAAATTAAAAAAAAAACTGGGGGAATTTTATTAATTATTAAATAAAAGAGATAAGTTTACATATTCAGGGAATAAAATATAAACCATAAATGACCTATTCCAGCGCTTTTTACGTAAAAAGCGCTGGTATAGGTCATTAAAAATAAAAAAAAAAACTGGGCGAATTTTATTAATTATTAAATAAAAGAGATAAGTTTACATATTCAGGAAATAAAATATAAACCATAAATGACCTATCCCAGCGCTTTTTACGTAAAAAGCGCTGGTATAGGTCATTAAAAATTAAAAAAAAAATTGGGGGAATTTTATTAATTATTAAATAAAAGAGATAAGTTTACATAATCAGGAAATAAAATATAAACCATAAATGACCTATCCCAGCGCTTTTTACGTAAAAAGCGCTGGTATAGGTCATTAAAAATTAAAAAAAAAATTGGGGGAATTTTATTAATTATTAAATAAAAGAGATAAGTTTACATATTCAGGAAATAAAATATAAACCATAAATGACCTATCCCAGCGCTTTTTACGTAAGAAGCGCTGGGATAGGTAATTAAAAATTAAAAAAAAAAACTGTTGGTAATTAAATTTAGATATTATTAAATAATAAGGACACATATAATATATTCTGGGGGTTAAATATGGTTCAGATAAGGTTCAGAGAATTAAGTTCAAAAGAAATCACCTATATAAAGACAAACCTATGAGGTAATTTAGACATTATTAAATAAAAGACATTATTTTAAATTAATATTCAGGGAATTAGCCTATCCCAACGCTTATAAATATTTATAAAGCGCTGGGATAGGTCTTACATACCTATCCCAGCGCTTACTTTTGGTGTGCGCTGCTATTGGTGTGCTGCAATAGGGCATTTCTGTAGTAGTGCAATGCTTTGTACATAACCTCTATTTATAGACCTTCAAGACATAAAGACTAACCTAAATAGATAAGAGTACATAAAAAAGAGAATTAAGCAATATAATGGTACATTGGAGGTTATAGAGAATATATACTTAAGGCTCTTCAATTTGGAAGTTATATGATATAATGTAATTAACTAGGAGATGGAATCCTAAGAGAGCATATGAACATCCATATTCCATATTATTTATAACACTCCCCCTTGGATGTTCATAAACAAGTATTGTGTCTCATTAAAACCTTACTAGGAAAAACCCATTGAGACAAAAAACCCAGTGAAGGAAAAAGAGTACACAATACTTGTCAAAGCTGCCTCATTAAAAACCTTACCAAGAAAACCCAGTGGGACAAAACCTTGGTTAAGGGAAAAATAGTACAGCATGACATTTTCTCCCTCTGAACAGAATCATTTTACTCCCCCTGGTGACTACATCACTTTTGTCCTTTTGACTCAATTGAGTATATTGATTTTTCAAGCATATTCCGTCCAAAGCTTTTTGAGCATATCTTCATTTGGTCGAATTGCATTATCATCACATGTGCTGCTAAAATGCATTCATCTAACAAATCTCCATAATATATCTCGCATTCATGTATTTATTCACATACACTTTCTATTGTATACCTGCAAAAACTTAATTCTTCCACAAAATTTTAACATGTAATAAAAATAGCAAATATTTACATGAAACATTTATTCATGATTTGAAAATCATTGAGGAAGTTAATAACTTGATCTACTAGCCAAGTAAAATGTAAAATTTATATATATTCTAAGTGAAAATAAATTTTGAATGATTTTCTTACATATACTTTTGGTATTTTGGATCCGTCAAGGATTCTCATAAATTTCATCATCAAATGGGATATTTGCAATTATTGACTCATATTTTCTTTTTATATACTACCAAATTACTAATATTTGTAGGATACTTGTGCCCACCACAAAATAATATGCCTTATAATAATTTTCACTGTCTTTGTGAAAAACTATATTTCACATAAATATTTATATCCCATAATAACTTTATATTTCTGGATTTTGGACTTCAGGTCCATGATTTTCACATATTTTGAAACATAATCATATTTTCATTTTCTTTTATTTTCTTTTGGCCAATCATCTTAATGTCTACTTCTTATGACATATCACCATGTAAGATCCTCATTTAATCACGTAATATCATTTTTAAAATTGTTGTCGACAACTTTATTCTTTTCGATTCCATTTTCCTTGTTGTGATATAACTTATTGAGATCTCTTTATTAATTTTCAGGTACCTGTACCTCATTTGAGTTTTTCAATTAGTTATGTTTTGGCACTCTTCAGGAGTACCTGCCTCCTCAATATGATCATTTTAATTATAAGCTTCTATTTATCCGAAGTATTTATATCTAGAATCGATTGATTTCTCATGCTTCAGGCATGTTGCATTTGTTGGAGCATTTTTAGCTGGAATATGAGATTCGATAATTCTCACTTAGGTCAGTAATTATATCTGGCAGATATTTTGTAATACTTTATGAATGCAAAACCTGATGAACTTCTGGTTCATACTACTATACTTGAGGATCTACATTTGATAATGATAGTGCATTCAATATATTTTCTTTTCCAGCTATTTGATTTCTCCCCCTCATGTTTAGATAATTTTGTCGAATGACAATCAAATAATCATGTGATATAAGTCTCCAAAATCCATTTGTTTCATTTTGAAACATCATTTTGTTTCATTTAGAAACAAGAAGAAGGAGTTCCTTATCCAACATTTATCTCAATTTTGTCTAAATATCCATATATATATATATATATATATTGTGGTGGATTAATAGGCAATGCATTTCATATTCAAAATAATTGAGATGGAAATTATCTGTCTCCTGACCAAAAGCCAATTTTATTGGGAGAGAATATTGTTGGCTTGATGTAAAGTGCTGCAATATGTGATATTAGATATATCAACATTGAAAAAGAAACTTTGTTCTCATAAATATTTCATGGAGGCTTTAATAAATAATTTCTGGATCATATAATCTGGAAATTGTGCACTCAACAGAATGATTTATTCAAATAATCTTGCAACTCCAGGTTGCAAGCTAAATAATCGCACATGTAATCATTTTATAGATGTATCTATCAAATTTATTGAATACTTATATGGTTTACATGCTATTTGATTGAGCCCATGAGTTTGATATATTTCCAGAAATATAGATCCATTCCAAATCACAACGAGTGATCTTTTTATTATAAATTTTCTTTGAGAACAAGCAGCACAACATGATGTTAACTATTCGAGAAGAATCTTCTGGTTCTTCAATGGATGTCAATAAATAATTTGATAATTCATATATATGACTTGGATGATCAAACAAGTCATGCCAACAATAAATTTACTTAGATCAGTAAACTTCTGGTTTACTGTATCATCTTTCTTATCTAACATTCAATTTCCATATTTAAAATCACTACATGAAATCCATTTTGGGGAGATCTCAAAAGATTTTGTGAAGGAAGAATATGAGTATAATTTCATTTAACATTCAATATTGGTCCACACTTGTATTCCAACAATCTCCCCCTCAAGTGTGAGTTACCGATAAAATTCCCCAATTCATGTATTTCAAAGACAGTTATAATAGGCTAATAACCTACGTACATTTCATTTAGAAGCTCAAATACTTAATTACTCACATAAAAATATGGATTTCAATCCAATTGGATTATCTTTTCATTCCCTTTAATGAACAGAAATTCTAATATCATTCTATGAAGCATGATTTTCATCATCAACTATTCTTCCACCAAAAACAAAAAAATCACTGGTTCTTCAAGAACTAACATATATATTATATTTCGGTACGTGTCAACCTCACTTGCAAAATAAAACCAATAAACATATTCTCTTACAATATATGTGACAATTAAATTAGAATTTCACATGATAATGTTTCATTTCAATGTAGTTGTCATTAAGTTCATGAATATATCGAATTTCTCTCACCAAATGAGATCAAATGTATCATTACCATTCTCAAATAATCACATGGTTTAACTAACTCTTATCAACTCATGGTTCTTTCTTCTTCTTCTTCTTCTTCTTCTTTTCTAAATACTATTTTTCACAAAATTAATTTCATGGCAAAACATTTAGTATTTATAACAAATTATATAGATTCAGCCACAAGCCAAATTATAAATGACAAGGGTATATTGTACAAGATTAAACAAATAATGGAAAAAACTAAATAATAATTAACTGTCTTTACCAATATAATTTTTATAAAGTTATCATTATAAATCTCATGGTAAAATAATGAAGATGTCAACTCAAAGAGCAGTTGAGATATCATAACAAAAGCATATATCAACTACAATAATTCAAATCATATTCTATACGGAAGAACATGTGGGTAAATTCAAGAGTAATAGCCTTTTATTTTCAATAAAAATGATAATTTACAATAAAAAGATAATTGACACATAATATTTTGCAATATTTTAGACTCTAATTACTAATATATTTTTCTTCGTTTTAATTCCTTCTTTTTAAACACAAAATTCATATTTCATGAGATAAACATAAGACTATTTTTAAAGAAAAAAAATTCATACAATAACAGTAATAAAATTCATTTAACCATATAGGCTAGAAAACACCACAATATTTATAATAACGAGCTTGTGCTCCCCCGTGCGTTGCACGTGGAGCTGGTAATTGCAGGCTATATATGACATTACGTAAAGGTGAGGGTTATAACATATTGTATTAGGAATAATTTAAAATATGAAAGTTCATATATTCAATACCAAAATGAAAATAAATCAAATGGTTATAGTAACATCAAGTCCGAAATGAGAGGAAAAAGACAACAGGTGTTGACATTAACATGTTCATAGTATCTAAGAGTTTACATTCATAAAAATCTCATCATAAACGACATTAGTGGTTTTGTTGACAACTCCATTATGACCATGTGAAATAATTATGGGAAAATTTCATTTTACCCCCATAATAAGGAATTAATCTCATATTCCCCCCAAAACATTCTGAAATTTCACTACACCCCAAAAGACTAAAGTGAAATTAAATGTTTCAGCTAAAAGACCAAAATGTCCTTATTGAAAGAAGTACAAACGTTTTGGAAATTTTTCATATGTATCTTGGAAATTCTCCATATGTGACTTGGAAATTTTTCATGTGTCTTGGAAATATAGTTGTGAAATTTTGGATGTTTTAGTTTTGGATTCCTTGATTTTTGAGACTTGAAAATACTCACATTGACGTTGAAAATAAGCACAAATGTTTTAAAAAGTTCTCTCATATGCGTCTTGGAAATTTCCCATAAATGTCTTGAAAATTCTTCATATGTGTCTTGGAAATCCAGTACAAAATTCAATAAGGACATTTTGGTCTTTTAGTTGAAACATTTAATTTCACTTTAATCCCTTGAGGTTGCAGTGAAATTTCAGAATGTTTTGGGGGGAATCTGAGATTAATTCCTTATTATGGGGGTCAACTGAAATTTTCCCAATAATTATTCTGAGACCATCCATGCTCTTGACTCTAGACAAAACAACATATAGTTGGTCATGAGTAAAGACAGGTTTAAGGAGAAACAGACCAAATTGCCTAAGTGATTGGCTTTGACTTTTGCTTACGGACATTGCAAATGAAAGAGCTAGTGCTACCCCGTGCAACATTGAATTTAGGAGCGTATAGACATGTGTTATAAGCATGCTGTGTAACGAATGTTACTTTATGTATGCAAGCACAAGCTCCCCGTGCAACGAACGGGGAAGCACATGCTGAGGAGGAGTAGCTACAAATTGTATGTATGATTGTTGAAGTTTTCTTTCATTTTGCCTACCCCTAATGAATAGTACCTATCAAGCTACTTGACGTCGTTTCCTATTGACTCAGCTATGGTGAATTGGTGACGTTACTTTCAAGGTAGAGCAAAAAAATTTGGAGGCTTAAGCTAATATCCATAGAATTATTTCTGAACGCTTCGTCACCCATTATTTTCATGGGGTGTGTTTGTTTGGATGGATATGTGAAAAAGTGATTTATATATAAGTTAAATTAAAAATAAATCAGATTATGTAATGAGATTTATGCTTGGGTCGGCTGTGAAAAAAATAACTTATAAGTTACTTATATTCTATAAGTCAGATTGTGTATATTTGGATAAGTTGTAATTATATGTGAAAAATAGGTAAGAACTTGTGGGCCCACCTTATAAATGACTTATAAATCAGAAATAAGCTGTTTTAAACAGCTTATACTTATTTTGACTTATAAGCTATAAGTTACTTATAAGTTAGATTAACAATAAGCTGAAACAAACATACAAAAAATAAGCTACCAATAAAATAAATTACTTTTACCCTAAAATAAGCATTTTTTTTAAGTCGAATCAGAGCGAAACATGCTCGATATTATCTTTAACAACGCCACTTTCAGCTCTTTAACTTGGGGACTTTCCTTCTTTTTCTTCTCTGCCCACTTGTGATGTTCATCATATTTAACACCACTTAAGTTAATATCAAATGTTTTTTTATTAATTAATATATATATTACTACATTAATAAATTTAATTATCAATACTGGCGGTCAACCAATAAAATTTGTAATTTTTGGAAAATGAATTTAAATAATGTGTAAGTTTTAAAAACTATAATTTCTTACTTATGAATATGAATGCTCGGTCATGTGTATATACTATAATTACTATATTAGTGACTTAAAATCAGATATTATATATATGATTTTTTTTTGGCAACGAATGGAAGAACGTGCATAGCAGGAGTGTATGTCTAATCATACGGTCTCTCACCTCTCTATCCACATAAATCACCCGGTCACTCCATGCCACCTACCCCTTCCAACTCTCATCTGCAACACTTTTTTCCAGATTTTGCAGGTAAACTACAAAATGCTGAGATTTTGAGAGGAGGGTCCAAAAACATTTATATTTATACTATTCCAAAAGAAATCCGATTTGAATCATCCCACGGAATGAGTAAGGAAGAAAAGGGAGATCAAAAAATTCCTGCTTGCCTCCTCTCCTTACTCTTTGACGCTAAACATATATATAAAAGAAAATGAAGAGCAAGATGACATTTTTCGAGCCCAGAAAACACGACGGAGAAGGAGGTCGATCTTCGTTCAAGGCAAAATCAGTTACAAAGACAAAAGCAACCACAAGTTGTTTTCATCGGTCACATCCTCAGTAACTTCTCTTGATGGTTGCATCTTCATCTGAACAGCTCTTTCATGGTTCGTGTCATCACAACTTCCTCCCCACCATCATCTGCAACAATTCTTCATCTGAACAGCTCTTGCAAGCTACTGTTCATAGAGCCAAGCCACCATCAGCTCCTCTCTGCTTTTTACTGTTCATAGAGCCGATGAACAGTGATGGCTCATTCGTTGGGCTCCGTGCAGATGATATCTTACTTGGGCTGCAATGAAACAAATTCCTTTAATTTTTTTTTTCTATTTTCCTGATCAAATTCCTTTAACCTTCCCCCCTAAACCCGTCGTGCCCCCTTCGTACTGCCTCACCATTGCAAATTTTCAGCATCATCACTCTCGCTCTCTCCCTACCAAAACCCAGACCCGCCGTCCCTTCTTCTTCTTCTCCTCCGATCTAGGAGGACGGCGAGAGAGAGGGGGAGAAAGAGGACGAGTCAAAGGGTGGAGGAGCTTCGGCATTCTCCTTTTCTTCCGTTGGTTCTGGCAGAGAGAGAGGAAGGATTTCAAGAGTTGGTACCGCCGGCGCCGTCATCGGTGAAGGGGGAATTTTCACGCAAGACTAGGTTCAGTCTCGGGTATGTCTCACCCATCCTCTCCTATCTGTGATTCTGTTCGATTCAGGCGATTTCTGGGTTGTTATTCTGGGATTCTTGAAATTAGCCTCTTTGTTTTGATATTAGTTTGATATTACGCGATCATTTTGTCGCATTTTGTACATGATTTGCAATTTTTCCTGGAGATGTCAACAATCATACCCGATATTATGATTGATTACCATTCAAGTGAACCTTTTATCATGTTATCATTTCTGAAACTGAAGAGAATCCTTACGTCTAAACTCTAGAAAATTGGAGACCATACCATAACTATACCATTAGATTTCTAGCAACTATATAGTTTCTACAACATTCAGTTGTAGTCTGATTTGTGGAAGGACAATTATAATGGCTCCAATGTTGTCTCATTACCTCATAGTCTGGAACTCTGGGTACATTGCAGCAGCCATGAGAAAGGGAAAGGGATGAGAAGTAGTAATTTATTTGTTTTGGAGACTTTGGTGTAAGTCTGGAAAATTAAAGCAAGGATTTAGGGAAAGATGTGCTGTCAGAGGTTGTGTAACCAACATGGATGCGAGACTGGGCTGAAGAAAAATCTATATGATGGGATCGTTGTTGACTGTTGGGAAGAGTTTCTGGAAGTTAGTTGAGGAAAGGTCGATAAGATATTAAGAGTTTCTGGAACTTAGTCATGACTAATGTTTTCTTGATGTTCATTTGTTGTTCCCAAATGGGTCTTAATGTATACAATATTTTGGAAAGGATTATATAGATTCAATTTATGTTTTGGCATCTTTCCATTTGTTGTTACTACTCATTAAGTGCATTGTTGTCTTTTATCACCATTATATGGTAGATTGAGTTTGACTGAATAATATTTCTGATGTTATGTTATGCTGGCAGCATAAATGATTATTCATCATCATAGCAACAAATCTGGAAAATTTGTTGTATCATACAGTGTGATTTTTCAGTTAAAAAGAAAAATTATAGTGTGGTTTTCATTTTGTATTGCATTGAGGAATTTCTAAAAGTTTCTGTTCTATCCTTCCAATCAAATTTGCAGGACAAATATGAACGTGAGTGCAGGTCTTAGCCAAGATGAAACAAATGGATATTGCACCTGATATCAAGGCATATGAATTATTGTTTACTAATGCAAATCCGCCGTATTAGAAGGGCAGTTTAATATTAGAGGTAGAAGATGCTAAAAGAATGGATGCTATAAAAGTATTCTGGGCAGAAATGACATTCACCACAATTATCTTTAATTGAAAAGCTTGGTAAATTCGAACTCAAAGTTTTCATTTTCCATTTAAATTAAGGATGGTGCAAATTTATGAAGCTTTCCTTTTGCGCAGATATAAATAGGTCTGATATTAATTATTAAAGTTTATTGATTTGTTGAATAGTATAAATATTTTGGGATGAATCGGAGGTGACAAAGTGTACAGAAGTCCTAATCACGAATGTTTTAATTTTTTGTACTCCTTTTATGTGTTAACATCGTGCTAAATTTGTTCCTTTTTTTTCAATTGTAGTTTTCCACAGACAAAAATAGTTTTCCACATGGTTCAACCTTTGATATCAATAAGATAATGAAGTTGTAGTCAAGAAGTGGTTGGGCCTAAGTAGATGCAAAATCTGGCAAAAACCACAGATCTGAGCGTGATCAATAATAATGGTGTCAAAAAAATCCATACCCCTACTGTAAGAGCAAATCACATATGAAAGTTTATGACAAACATACCCGAAACTGGTTTATAGTTGATAGAAATGCTTATAATTTTTTCCATTAATGATTAAAGCATATTAGCTTCTCACTTTTGCTTGACAATTTTCTGGCTGCTGCTTTTGTTTGATGGTCAAAGTATAAGGCATAGTTTCAATATAGTTTTATACAATAGTAATCTGATTTTACTTGTGGAAGAAAAGTTTTTACCATTATTTCCTTGTGCAATATTTCGGCAATAAAATGCATTATTTGCTGAAATTGTGCTGCTGCACTCTTCATAGTTTTTTATTTTAATTTTCTTATCAATGATTGCTTCTATGGAGTTGACAGTTTAGATATGAATATAAATATGGTTTTCTATGGGTTTTGCTTTTGTTTTTTGGGGGTGTTTTTTTAATTAACGGAGGCCCTTGCTTTTTGAAAAGGTAACAAATTAGAGAGTTGAATTGTTGAAAGGTGAGGTCTTGTGTCTTGGAATTAGGAAAAGGTCAAGAGGATATTACATCAATGCCTTCTCTGATCTATCTTTATTTCATTCGTTTTATTCAAAGCTTCAATTGTGGGCCTCCCTTTATTCTTTCATGATTCCTCCCTTTATGTCTTTTTCCATTAATGATTAAAGCATATTAGCTTCTCACTTTTGCTTGACAATTTTCTGGCTGCTGCTTTTGTTTGATATTCAAAGTAGAAGGCATAGTTTTAATAAGCTACTTTATTACGATTTGGTGTTTTAAGTCGCTCTAACTATTTCTTGGGCTATTTCAATTTATCAGAGCAAGCACTACATGGAATCTCTTCGTCTACTTTGTTCGCTTCTATGAAAACTTGGGAAAGTGTATTAGAGTTAGCAGTAAACATGCTTTCTAGACGGCCCACTCAACAACTCCCTTGCTTCCTTTTCATTTTTCTTATTTTGCTTTCAGCATCTCATTTTCTTTTTCAATGAAGGAGTTACTCATTCTGGCAACATACCAGCCACACATGTTCACCAAGGAGAAAGCACCGCCCACAGCCACACAAATTGGAACCTCCACCCCCTTTTTTCCTTATTATATTTTCTTCATTAGGTTTTGTTTTTTTTTAATGTTTTCTTATGTTTAAGTGATTAAGTATGATGGTGTGAGTAAAAGGAAGAAGTGATCAGTTTCAACAACAATCTTAGCAGCCGTTGCTAGAAATCCTTCAATTTAGCTTTTAGGTGTCATGCATAGCTTTGTTAGTCCAGGTAAATTTTCATTCTGTGCTAACCGGTCTTTGAGTATACAATTGAGCCAATCAGATATGAATTGTTCTATAGGTATCCCTTTCAATCCCATTGTATGAACTACTTATTGCTTACGCAATCAGTACTGTGGTATGGCTTTCTATAGGCATCCCTTTCAATCACATTGTATGAACATTACCATGACATGACATGTACATATTATGTGATGGCTTATTTTTATATTCATGTATGCAGCAAAATCTTATGACTCCTTTCTAAATATGAGTACTGCAGAATCATCCCTTCTAAATATGTATTCGTCATCCGACTTGAACAAGGAAAATCGAAACCACACCCAAGAAGGTGATGTGTTCAGTAAACATAGGAGGAGGAATGATGGAAAGACCGCGACAAGGATCGCGTTAGAGGATGTATCTAACGTGGTCGTTAATCTTTCTTCCAGTTTCAATGAAGTTTCAGAATGTGGTAAGTGTTTTTTATTAATAATGTTTTCATCATATTTTGTTCACAAACCTTAAGATTATGTCATTGGTTGTTAAGGTAATGATGGCTTTGGCTCTCATGTTGTTCGGAGAATGAGTAGGCGTTTGTCTACATTACAGAACCGGAACAATAATCAGAATGAATTGACGGAGGAAGGTTTTGATCACACAGTGCCATCTAAGTTGAATAAACATTTATATCGTGTTCATGATCAGCAATTTCAATCAGGTTTGTCAATGATCCTAAATTTTATGTCATCGATTATTTATGCCACCTGTATGTGTCATTTTTTGTTGTTTCTGCCAGGGGAGTGTACAAATGACACTCCAGATGGCACATTTAAGCGTCGCAGTTCAAGATGGTCTTCTTTCCAATCAAGCTATATAGGAAATAACTCAGAAAGTCAAGGGGTTTCTGAAAGCTCCCTTAAGCGGCAATGTACTAATGACGGCACTATGGGCAACTTCAATTGCGATTCTGTGCAATCAATTAATGCTAATTCATACAGAGGTTTGATTGCTGAATACAAACTGTTTAGGTTGATCACCATTATGCTTTATTGAGTATCTCATGTCTTAATTATAGGAAAAGAAGAATTATACAGCCATATTAATTTTTTGTATTCTCCCACGAGTTTATCTGGTAGTGAGAGTGGCGAGGATGGCACTGATGATGAAGAAGGTGATTGGTTTCAATGATATAGTGGATCTTTATTTGTTCATATTTTTCTCTTTATGTCTTAGCGCCAAGTCTGTATGTTAGAAAGTGCATTAACTCATCTAATCAATTTATAGGCGGGGACAGTATTCGGCAATTAGTACCTGCAGCATCAATGGAAACAAATTGCAACAATGAGGATGGTGAGTTGGGTGGGTGAATGCTATCTTTACGAATGACTTGTACTATTTCCCTACTAACGCTGTATTTATAGACATTTTTTGATGGCTAATGTTTCAGAGTACCTACATGAAGGAGCCCCTACGTATACGTGTTCTTTTTGTGGTGCATGTATGTGGTTTAATGAGCAAGTTGGCAGACCAACACGCTCCCGTGCACAAGTATTCTCTATTTGTTGTATGAATGGCAAAGTTCAGTTGTCGAAATTACAACCTCCACCTGAACCACTGTATTCCATGTATTATGATAAGGGTTCAATGTTTTTCAAGAATTTCCGTTCTAATATTAGATCTTACAATAACATGTTTTCGTTTACATCTATGGGTGGGAAGATTGACCACTCAAAAAACTGTGGTGTTGGACCTTATACGTTTATCATGTCCGGGATCAACCATCATAGGATCGGTAGTTTGTTGCCTCCAGCTGGCCAACAGCCTGTATACTCTCAATTATATATTTATGATACAGAAAATGAGGTTTCTAATCGGATTTCAGCTGTAAGGTATGCTTCAATGATTTAATGATGTTAGTTTTGTCACGTTAAGCTCCAATGTTGAATATTTGTTTTCTTTTGTTACCAGCAAGAATTTAAGAGACTCGACTATTGATACATATGTCGTTCAACTTATAAAGGAGATGTTAGATCAGTACAATCCATTTGTGCGGCAATATCGTATGGCATCATCTTTAATTAAAGGTGGACAAAAAAGAGATCTTAGGATTCGGCTGATAGGAAGCAGGAACAGTGATGGTCGTAATTATAACTTGCCATCTGCGCCTGAAGTTGCTGCTTTGATTCTCGGTGACATAGATATGAATTTTGGTAGGCGGGACATATTGGTTGAAGAATTGTCTGGACAAACTCAACGAATTGATGAGTTACATGCCTCATATTTGCCTCTTCAATATCCATTACTATTTCCTAGGGGTGAGGATGGTTACAGAGATGATATTGAACATCGTGAAGAGACCCTTAGTAAGACGAAAAAGAAAAAAAGGGTTAGTATGAGGGAATATTTTGCTTACAGACTTATGTTCAGAGCTGATGAGGTTTCGAATATTTTACATGGAGAAAGACTCCTACAACAGTTTCTGGTTGATGCATACACTATGATAGAATCACAAAGGATTCTGTGGGTAAGGACACATCAGAAGGAGTTGAGAGTCGATTTGTATCAGGGACTTTCAGATGCTCTACTTAGTGGAGAAAGAAGTGCTCAGGCAACTGGAAAACGAATAATATTGCCTTCCTCTTTTATAGGCGGTGCACGGTATATGTTACAAAATTATCAGGATGCAATGGCTTTATGTGGGCATTTTGGATACCCAGACTTATTTTTAACATTCACCTGTAATCCTGCTTGGCCAGAAGTGAAGGATTATTGTCATTTAAATAATGTTTCTCCATCAAATCGAGCTGAAATGTTGGTTAGGGTGTTTCATTTGAAGCTAAAAAGGTTTATGAAAACTGTTAAGGAGAAACAGATTTTTGGCGAGGTTCAAGCAGGTATGTTATTTAGTAAAATTTCCTTTGCGCTTTTCAAATCTCTATTATCCTTCATATCATTTTTTGTGATTGCAGATGTGTATACTATTGAATTTCAAAAAAGAGGACTTCCTCACGCTCATATACTGTTATGGCTAAAAGCAAGTGGCAAGTTGAAAGAGCCTTATGACATAGACAAACACATTTCTGCTGAAATTCCTGACAAGGAGGTTTACCCAAAACTGTATGATCTTGTGAAGAAATTTATGGTTCATGGGCCATGTGGGGTGTTGAATCCGAAAGCGCAATGTATGAAAGATAAAAAATGTTGTAAGTATTTCCCAAAACCTTTTTCGGAGGAGACAACTATTGATGATGATGGGTATCCTACATATCGGAGGAGGGATGATGGGAAGAGGATAGAGGTAAGAGGTATTCCACTTGACAACAGATATGTTGTCCCTTATAATCCAACTTTGCTGTACATGTTTCATGCTCACATTAATGTTGAAAAATGTAACCAGTCAACTGCAATAAAATACTTATTCAAGTACATCAGTAAGGGCCATGATCGAGTGGTTGCATCAATATATGATAATGGTGAAGGACGTGATGGTAATATGATTGTGGATGAGATACAGAAATATTACAATTTTAGATACATTTCACCATGCGAGGCAGCTTGGAGGATTTTTGGTTTTGAAATACACCATAGAAATCCCGCTGTTATAAGGCTATGCTTTCATCTTCCAAATCAACAGTCTATAGTTTACTTGAATACGGATGATGTTAGTGATTTGTTGGACAAAGCTAGGGTATGTGAGTCAATGTTTCTTTCTTGGATGAAGAAGAATGAATTTGATACCTTTGCAAGCACACTGCTATATTACGAGTTCCCACGCCATTATGTGTATGAACGTAGCAACCGTGCTTGGAAGAAAAGGAAGCGTAGGCGCACTGCTGTTGGTAGAATTACATATGTTTCTCCGTCTTCAGGAGAATTATATTATCTCCGTATTTTACTTACAAAAGTTAGAGGCCCTAAATCTTTTGAGGATATAAGGACTGTTGATGGTGTTATTCATCCGACGTTTAGAGATGCGTGTTTTGCACGTGGTTTAGTTGATGATGACAAGGAATATATAATGGCGATAAAAGAGGCTGCTGTATGGGCATCAGGTGCATCCCTGAGGAGAATGTTTGTTAGCATGCTTCTTTGTTCCAGTTTGAGTCGTCCTGAGTTTGTATGGCAAGAAACATCAACGTTGTTATCTGAAGATTTATTGTATGTGCCACGGAATGAGGTGTTACGTTCAGGTACTTTCATTCTAACTTTAATATTGTTTTGATGTTTTACATGTTTAACATCTTACGAGTACCTTTTGTTCTTAGGTGTGCAAGTCTCACAGTTTGACAAAGAACAGGCTGCTTTACGGGATATTGATTCACTGTTGCGAAAAAATGGGAAGAGTCTTCATGATTTCTCTACGCTTCCCATGCCTTCTACTCATCAAATATTTGACGTTTCAAACCATTTGATTCTTCAAGAGCTATCTTATGATCGTGAGACTCTCAAACAACAATCTGACAGGATGATTACTGAACTCAATGTTGAACAAAAGCATATATTTGACACTGTCATTTCTTCTTTGGACAAGCATGATGGCAATTTTTTCTTCGTCTATGGATATGGTGGAACTGGGAAAACCTTTTTGTGGAATGCATTGGCATCAACAATTCGTTCAAAGGGAGATATTGTTATAACGGTTGCCTCAAGTGGAATTGCTGCAACTTTATTACCTGCAGGAAGGACAGCTCACTCAAGGTTTGCAATCCCAATCCAGATAAATGAGGATTCTGTTTGCTGCATCAGTCAAGGTTCTCCCTTGGCTAATTTGCTCACAAAGACGAAATTGGTTATATGGGACGAAGCACCAATGGTTCAAAGGTTTTGTATTGAAGCTTTTGATAGGAGTATGAGGGATATATTGCAATGTGATAGACCTTTTGGTGGCATGCCTGTTTTGATGGGAGGTGATTTTCGTCAAATTCTTCCAGTAATCCCTAAGGGGTCGAGAGCAACTATTGTTGATGCATGTATTACTTCATCTTATCTATGGGATCATTGCAAGATTTTTACATTGTCTAAGAACATGCGTTTGTCTTCACATACGTCTGACCAAGAACGACATAGTTTGAGGGAATTTGCTCAATGGTTACTTGATGTTGGGGATGGCAAGCTTGGGCTGCCACATGATGGTGAAGCGCAGATCGATATTCCGAGCCACTTGCTGTTGGTTGGACATAATGATTCTATCAATGCAATAGTCGATGCTACATATCCAAATCTATTGGACCACACTCTAGACAATGCATATTTTAATGAAAGGGCAATTTTGGCTCCAACAATTGAAGCTGTTGACAAAATTAACGATTTCATGTGTTTTAAATTACTTGGTGATCCGATTGAGTATCTTAGCTGTGATTCCATTTGTAAGTCATGTCAGGACAATGATTCTTTTGCTAACCTACATACAACTGAGTTTCTTAACACAATTAGTTGTTCTGGCATGCCATCTCACAAGCTCACATTAAGGGTTGGTTGTCCTATAATGCTTATACGAAATATTGATCAAGCTAATGGACTTTGCAATGGAACCAGATTAATTGTGACTCAATTGGGGAATACTATCATTGAAGCAATTACTTTAAATGGTTCTCATCCTAACCAGAAGGTTTTGATTCATCGTATGGACATGAATCCATCTAACAGTCGGATGCCGTTCCGCATGAAAAGAAGACAATTTCCAATCACTCTCTCTTTTGCTATGACTATTAATAAGAGTCAAGGTCAATCTTTGTGCCACGTAGGGTTGTATTTATCTAAACCAGTATTCACACATGGACAACTTTATGTTGCACTTTCAAGGGTTAGAAGCATGGGAGGCCTTAAAATTGTTATAGGTGATGAAAATCATAATCAGAATGGAAGAACAACAAATGTTGTTTTTAGGGAAGTTTTTCGGAAACTCGATGGCTCTTTTAATTGATGGTCTGATCATTATTTCGATAAAATGTAAGTTTTTAATTTATATCTTCATTCACTATATGCATTTTTTAAGTTACAAGCATATGGAATTGCTTTATTAGCTTTTTACATTACGGTTGTGTGGTGTCAAGATGCAGTTGGAAGTGTATATTTGTATGTGCAAATGTTTTGTCAACTTAGTGAACTACATTTTGTTCTCTTTATGAAGTGCTAACCTTTTATATATAAGTCGCATACCACATAAATGTTCAAGTCGGAGAGTTATCTGTGTACTTGCTGCTTGATAGATGTTTATGATGAATTGCTTATTTTTCCTTTTCATTTTTCTGTCATATGGGTGAACAGGTGCCTTTTCTGGAGTTCGTATGAGTTATTAGTCCTGCATTTCTGTTGATTATGTTGAAGCTTCAGTGTGGTTCTACAGGGTTGTATTATGGTGTACAATGGCTTTTGTTGGATGTTCTTTTGTTTGAACACATGCATAATTATGTAAATTGTGCTGAACTCCCATCATTGGGTTGTATTTTTTTTTTATGTATGAAGTATGGACAACAATGGTTAAGACTGTTTCATAGTATTCTATTGATCTGTTATTGTATCAGTCATCTTATTTTGGTTCAGTTCATTGGCATATACCATTTGGTCCGCATAACGCGTGGGAAGTCAATGCTTAATCGTACCCTTATATTTCTTTATTTTTACGTAAATAACATTTTTAAAGTCAATGTATTCATAAAGTTAGGCAAATAACAAATAAAAAAGATTTATGTTGCAAATTAGGCAAATCAAAATAAGGCTTCAACTGTTTTAACCATTTACAATCCATGTGTTATAAGCATGCTGTGTAACGAATGTTACTTTATGCATGCAAGCACAAGCTCCCCGTGCAACGAACGGGGAAGCACATGCTGAGGAGGAGTAGCTACAAATTGTATGTATGATTGTTGAAGTTTTCTTTCATTTTGCCTACCCCTAATGAATAGTACCTATCAAGCTACTTGACGTCGTTTCCTATTGACTCAGCTATGGTGAATTGGTGACGTTACTTTCAAGGTAGAGCAAAAAAATTTGGAGGCTTAAGCTAATATCCATAGAATTATTTCTGAACGCTTCGTCACCCATTATTTTCATGGGGTGTGTTTGTTTGGATGGATATGTGAAAAAGTGATTTATATATAAGTTAAATTAAAAATAAATCAGATTATGTAATGAGATTTATGCTTGGGTCGGCTGTGAAAAAAATAACTTATAAGTTACTTATATTCTATAAGTCAGATTGTGTATATTTGGATAAGTTGTAATTATATGTGAAAAATAGGTAAGAACTTGTGGGCCCACCTTATAAATGACTTATAAATCAGAAATAAGCTGTTTTAAACAGCTTATACTTATTTTGACTTATAAGCTATAAGTTACTTATAAGTTAGATTAACAATAAGCTGAAACAAACATACAAAAAATAAGCTACCAATAAAATAAATTACTTTTACCCTAAAATAAGCATTTTTTTTAAGTCGAATCAGAGCGAAACATGCTCGATATTATCTTTAACAACGCCACTTTCAGCTCTTTAACTTGGGGACTTTCCTTCTTTTTCTTCTCTGCCCACTTGTGATGTTCATCATATTTAACACCACTTAAGTTAATATCAAATGTTTTTTTATTAATTAATATATATATTACTACATTAATAAATTTAATTATCAATACTGGCGGTCAACCAATAAAATTTGTAATTTTTGGAAAATGAATTTAAATAATGTGTAAGTTTTAAAAACTATAATTTCTTACTTATGAATATGAATGCTCGGTCATGTGTATATACTATAATTACTATATTAGTGACTTAAAATCAGATATTATATATATGATTTTTTTTTGGCAACGAATGGAAGAACGTGCATAGCAGGAGTGTATGTCTAATCATACGGTCTCTCACCTCTCTATCCACATAAATCACCCGGTCACTCCATGCCACCTACCCCTTCCAACTCTCATCTGCAACACTTTTTTCCAGATTTTGCAGGTAAACTACAAAATGCTGAGATTTTGAGAGGAGGGTCCAAAAACATTTATATTTATACTATTCCAAAAGAAATCCGATTTGAATCATCCCACGGAATGAGTAAGGAAGAAAAGGGAGATCAAAAAATTCCTGCTTGCCTCCTCTCCTTACTCTTTGACGCTAAACATATATATAAAAGAAAATGAAGAGCAAGATGACATTTTTCGAGCCCAGAAAACACGACGGAGAAGGAGGTCGATCTTCGTTCAAGGCAAAATCAGTTACAAAGACAAAAGCAACCACAAGTTGTTTTCATCGGTCACATCCTCAGTAACTTCTCTTGATGGTTGCATCTTCATCTGAACAGCTCTTTCATGGTTCGTGTCATCACAACTTCCTCCCCACCATCATCACAAAGATGCCTCATAGTTGCTTCTCCTTCACCAATGATGAAAGATCCTCCCATTGTCCCATTGAGAGACAATATGTTACTTGGTGATTATGTTTATCGCGGTAAGCAAAGCATAGAGACAATCTGTTTACTTCTTGCATTCAAGATAAAAAAAAATGAACATTGATCAAATAGAAAAGGGAGCTCCACCAAAAAAAAGAAAAGAAAAAGGAAAAAGAGATTTGTGGGAGTCTTGTGATTTTCATCCATCAAATGGTTTCTCAGTTTACCGTCTTCTCCCTTCCCCTTGTGATAAAAAAAATGAACATTGATCAGTTAACATTGATTTGAGTGGCTGCAGAAACGAAACACGAGGTTGAAGGAGGTAGCCGTGGGCGAGGGAGACACCATTCAAGATGAGACCGGTGATGAGGTTATGGAGAAGCTTTGGGGTGAGTTCTGGTTTGAGGTGAGTATGGATCTGAATGGGGATGAAGATGAGTTAAAAAATAGATGTTCTTTATATTTAAGTTGTAAGGGTGAAAAACATTTGAATTTTGAATCTCCCTCCCAAACAATGAAAAGTATTTGAAGCCGGATAGCGAGCCGATACTGTTCATCGGCTCTATGAACAGGGAAAAGCAGAGAGAAGCCACTAAATAGCTCAGCTCTGTGAACAGTATAAACCAAGAGATTTATAAGATATATAGATAATATTTCTAAATATCTTATCATTCATGCATTTGAACAATCTTACAGAAGTAAAAATAGAGGCGTACCTGTTTATTATCAACATTTGATGATTAAAGTAAGTCCAATCGCAGAAAAATTGAGCTCTTCTTAATATCATAAAATTAAATCCCTATAATTATTTTTCCCACACAATTCAATCATAATAAACTTAAACAATAATAAAAATAAACATAAGGTAGTCTTCTAGGCTTATGATAATAAATTTGGCAAATTTCTTTATAATTCATTGCCATTTTTTTTAAAATATTTTTCATCTCATAGCCTTTTCAATGTGACAACCATTTTAACAATTCATGGGATAGTTACATATTTCTTTATGGCTTCTGGCCATATTAAAATACTTTCTCATAATTTATATTAAATTATAATTATTTTCATATTTCCAAACATTGTTGCCTCAATTATCAATTTGGCCTTTGATCTTATGTGATTGTAGCAAAATATAATAATTAGTCTTCAAGACTATTACATATGGAAAAGTGATTCTCTATAAGTTATTTGTCTTCTAGACAATATATTCTTAAAAAAAATATTTTTAAAGCTATAAAGATCCTTTTAATCATTTGATAAATGATCATAAACCTTCAGGGCTTTAATTTTTATAACAATTCAATAATTAGAGTATTACATTTTCTTTTCCTTGAGTAATTTTGTAGAACTCACAATGTTCTTTCCACAAAAGAACTATTAAAAAGGTGATGTGACTTCTGGTCATCGAATCACAACTAAAAAAAACTATTATATAAAATAATATGACTTCTGGTCATTTTAATCACAATATATAAAGTATAATGGCTTCTAGCCATTCTATAAAATTAAAAGAATACAATATTAAGATAAGTTAAGTAAATTAAAATTCATAATCAAATCTATAAAATTCTTTTGTCATGGCATGTCTGAATCATTAGCCTTCGGGGCTTGAATGTGCGGATCATTAGCCTTCAAGGCTTTGACATTTGTTATCACTAAATCATCATAAATATATATAATATGTATTATTTCATATGCATCAAATTAAATATGCAGAGAGGGTGTTCCGTAAGAACTAAAGGGCGTATGAACTAAAGGCGGTAAAACCTGCCAACTAGTTCATTGTGACAGCCTCTCTAATTCTCTAGAAGAGGTAAGGATATGATGCAATATTATATATATAACTAACGTGTATTATATACATAGATATATATATACACATATAATAGGAAGAAATCAACATAATATAAATAACAATTTAAAATAATAAAACGTGAGATAATGGTATGAAATTAGAAAAACAAAATTAAAATAACAACCTAAAATAAATAATAAAAATTAATATATCACAACACACAACAATTAATATGTATTATATATATAAACACACACATATATAGATATAAATACGCACGCACATCAGTAAAAACATATAAATAAGACTAATAACATATATAGTAATTGTGAACAAACAAAATATCAAAATAAAGGAATATATAGCAACAAAAGAAATATTAATAATGAGAGTTAAATAGCTTAATATATAAAGCAGCAAATAATATAAAAATAAAGAAAGGTAAAATGCTCAAATCTTTAGAGCGAATTCGTGCTGATAACGTGTTATAAAAATAAGAAAAATATAAGACATTGAGAGGAGAAAGATGAAGAAGGACAAGAGAGAAAATTGGAGAGAAAGAGGAAGAAGCTCTTATTCATTTTTGGGAAAATTTCACTTAAGGGACACTGTAGCCATTTAATTGAAAAGAAGGACCACAAGAATCTGAAATGTCAGTTTGGGGTAGTGGGGGCAAAGTGAAATAAAATTGGAAGGCCAAATGACAAAATTACCCTTTCTCCCAATAAACCCTTTCATTTTTCCCTCTCATTTTTCGGCCTCCCCAGATTCACCCATTCACCCAAATCAATTTCAAAATCGTGGTGCATACCCGCTTCAGCCACAGTAACCGTTGTGCAAAATCCTCCTTCTTCGTTTCCCACCCATTCATCACCATTCCTCAGCATTTTTCGTTCGTGCAGCAAGAGAGTGAGAGATCGGTGAGGAAGCGAGGAAGGTCAGCCATTCATCTCCTTCTTCCATCGTTTTGCCGCAACCTCAGAAGCAGTTCTTCATCTCCTTCTTCCATCTCCTCCTTCAGAAGCAGTTGTCGATAGTTCTGCAACACGATAGGTAATTTTTTTTAACAACTAAAATATGTCTTGTGCTGATTTCTTTTATGTTGTTTATTGGTCTTTCAATCCGACGTGAGTAAGCTTTGGGGGGCTTTTGAAGTTTCGAAACCTTTAAAAATGAAAGTATTTAAGAGATAACTTGGTGTTTGATAAAGTTTCCCCAAATTTGTTCTTCATGTTACTGTTCACCGTCGCTGGTTTTTGGGGTTGGAATCGATAGGAAATCTGATTGAATATTAATAAAAGCAAGATTGATTGAATGGAGTGCTGAGGTTATATGTTTGATTTTGGAAAGTGTTATGGTCAAATTGAATTTTCCCTGTTTGGTATAGAAACTTTTTTTTCTTCTTCTCCTGTGATTGTTGCTTCTTGTTTATGATGAGAAGAAGATGGAATTGAGGTTGATTCTGGATGGTTGAGTCTTATTATAGTGGTAAATGTTCATTTGTTTCTTTCTTCTTGCTTGCTTTGCCGGGATGTTTCGGTGACAGGGGAGGGGAGATTTCGTTGATGTTAAACTTGAAATAGAGATGATTGGGTGCAATTGAAATTTTCTAATGATGATGATTATGTTCTTCCTGCTATGTGTGTGCAATCGGGTGTACAGAGAAGAGGAGCAAGAAAGAGGAATATTTGTTATTGTGGTTTGATGGCTGTCTAAAATAGAAGGTTGTTATATCCTTGTATGTGGTTCCTGCTATGTGATAATAAGTCCCTATAAAGTTTCTGCACACTGAAATATTGAAGAATAATTGAGAATGGGTGATCTATTTGGTTTCTTGTTTTCTTGTTTAATGGTCACTTTATGGTTATGGTTGATCTTCTTTGGTTTGAAGGTGTGTTGGAAAAATAAAAGATGGAGGATTTATATTGTTGCCTAGGAGGTCTGATTATTGATTTATTTGGATGAGGTAGTGAATGGAGATTACCCCCACTGTTAAGAAGTATTTTTTTTAAACACACAAATGAGTAAAATAGAATCCTAGTGCATGGGGACAATTCCTTGTGCAGGGGGCCAATTCCTTGTGCATGGGGCCAATTCATTGTGCAGGGGGCCAATTCCTTGTGCATGGGGCCAATTCCTTGTGCATGGCCATGTCCTTGTGCATAGTGCCAATTCCTTGTGCATGGGGCCAATTCCTTGTGCAGAGGGCCAAATCCTTGTGCATGGCCATGTCCTTGTGCAGGGAGCCAATTCCTTGTGCACGGGGCCAATTCCTTGTGCAGGGGGCCAAATCCTTGTGCATGGCCATATCCTTGTGCATAGGGCCATATCCTTGTGCATAGGGCCAAATCCTTGTGCATGGCCATGTCCTTGTGCAGGGAGCCAATTCCTTGTGCAGGGGGCCAAATCCTTGTGCATGGCCATATCCTTGTGCATAGGGCCAATTCCTTGTGCATAGGGCCAAATCCTTGTGCATGGCCATATCCTTGTGCATAGGGCCAATTCCTTGTGCATAGGGCCAAATCCTTGTGCATGGCCATATCCTTGTGCATAGGGCCAAATCCTTGTGCATGGGGCCAAATCCTTGTGCATAGGAGGTCTGATTATTGATTTATTTGGATGAGGTAGTGATTGGAGATTACCCCCATTGTTAAGAAGTATTTTTTTTGTAAGCATACAAATGAGTAAAATAGAATCCTTGTTTTGCTGCATCAATATTTTACATATTAGAAAATCTGGAGCTACATTTTCTATTGATAAGCCTAAATAGAGTTGTGTTTTATCTAGATAGTTATGTCTGTCATGGCATTGATAAATTCCTTAAGTGATTCAATAGTGATGCTTGTTGAAAGTTTTCAAAAGAATTGCACTCCGTCTGTTTGATCTAATGCTGCAATGTTGTTGCATCTCTCAACACATAGACAACCCATTTGGGAAAATAGGTTTCTGGTTCAATCCTTAATGACATTTATTAACATGGCCTTCAGATTTAAAATAAACTACTCTGCAATGGCGCCAATATGAGAAATAAGAAATCTGGTGCTATTAATGTTAACTTCATGCTATATCACTATTTGGAAGAATCATTTTCTTCCCAAGATGTGTTGCCTTTGAAATGGACTAGTATAGACATAGAGGTGATGAGATTATGATGCACTTATTTGTTTGATTTCAGGATAATATAAAGTACATATGGAGAAGAAAACTGTCCCAGTCTTCACCACAAGATGCTCCCCACAAAGAATGAAGGACTTGGCTAAGGTTATTAATGAGGATGCAGACCTTAGAAGAAAGGTTCAAGAAATGGGGTTTGGGAAGTTGTTGAATGTGAGAGGAACGAAGATTCCAAAAGACCTCTGTGCAGAGGTGGTTCGTGGATATGATGGCCCCTCAAGACAACTGGTCATGAGGGGAAAGAAAGTGAAGATAACCCCTCAACATGTTGAGACAATGATGGGTTTAAAAAACAAAGGATTGAAAGTTGAGGCAGTGGCAAGTAAAGAAGTGTTTGAAGATATGAAGGAGAAGTATGGGTCACTGACGTACGGAGAAATATATGAAAGGATGAGGAAGAAAGATGCTGATTTTGATTTCTATTTTGTGTTGCTCACGTTAGGCACGTTTCTTTGCCCTACAGGAAGTGGGCGTGTGAGTGAGAAATTGTTGAAGGTGATGGGGTGCACAGATAAAAAGTGGGGGCAATATGACTGGGCAAGTTATGTGTTAGAAGATATGTCTATGCAAGTAGAAAAATTTGTGAAGGAAGGGAAAAAAGTGAAGGAATCGGAAAGTAAAAGTCTAGGAGGATGCATTTATTTCCTGATGGTAATTATTAATTATTTTAATCTTGCATGATTTAATTATAGCGGAAGTGATGATTGCATTTGTAACTATTAAGTACTAACACACAGTTTTGATTGCAGCTATTCTTTTTTGAACATTTTGGCCTAGAGGACGAGCTTCAAGGGCCAGAAAATGCTCTTGAGCATTGGACAGACGACAAAATATTGAAGAGGGTGGATCTTGAGAAGAGGAGCCGGTTTGGCGTTTTGTTGTCAGCCCCTAAGGATGCCGCAGAGCCTTCAAATGAAATGCCGTTGTTGTCTTATTTACATGACCCGGTGAGTAGTATCAATTAAGTGGGTCCTGATGGGATGATTAATATGTTCCTAACAGTTTGTAAACTGTTGCAGGATTTGAGAGATATATATATGAGGTTTACCGATGAGATGAAGGCTAAGATGGGACAGCTGCAAGAGTTTGTTTGTAAAGAATTAATCCAGCTCCAAGAGAAAAGGGTAACAAAATGAGGGGATGAAGAAAAGGCAGATGAGAAGGTGGCAGACAATAGAAAGCCCGAAAAATTAAAGAGGCGTGCGGGAAGAAATGTCAGTGTTGGTGCTGAAGTAAGTGTGGAGCAGAAGGGAAATCATAAAGAAATAGTTGATATGCAGGCACTAACAAATCGACCCGGTAGGTGCGTAACTAAGTCTCCAATGGATACGAAGGACAAGGGAAAGGAGGTGAAAGAAGAGAAAAGAACCGTAAAAAGATCAATAAGCGAAGTTGACATGCCTGTAAGGAGGTCGAAGAGAGAAAAGATGGCTGCTGTTAGATCTCCGTATGTGACAACCTACGTCAAAAAGGGGAAACTGAATAGCAAGCAACAAATGTATTTGTTGCTCACTCAGTGTTGTGCCAAAGAGGACGAGGAAAAGTAAGCAACTTTTTTTGCTATGTGACAACCTATATTGATGAATGATACAATAGCACACTGATAAAAATGTTCTTGTAATTTTTGCAGGACTGTGGTTGACATGTATGGTTACTTTTTGACTCGAGCTAACCTCATGTCACTTGGATCCAGCAGTTGGATTAGCACTAGTGTATGTGCACTTATCAATTAGTTGATGTAATGACATATATGTAGGAAATTATTAAAACATGCTAATTTTGTTAATGTTAACGTGTAGGTAATGGCTATGGTAGCTCGGACAATGAATGGGGATCAAAAGGGGGACCCCGAAGCAATCAAGAGGCACATATTTGATGCTGACTTTATGGTAATATTGTGTTGAAACAGCATTCATGAAAAATGGAGAACTATTCAGTTGCATGCAAAGTAATTGTGTATTTTTGTTGGAATATTTATTTTTTTAGGGGGCGATTGTATAGGATAACAAATACTTGGAGAAGGAAAAGAATTTGGTTCATATAATGCCTGAGCACGTGGGGTATAAGTTGGGAAGCTGTCAGTATATATTTGGACCAATTGTGGAGGGTGACCATTGGTATTGTGCTGCAATGGAACCAACAACGCTGAAATTCTATTGGTTGGATTCGTTAAGAGGTGGGGGAGAACCTCATGAGCCAATTAAAAGTTTGGCCCAAAAAATTGTAAGTGCACAAACTTGTTACATGGTGCTATTTCAACATATTCAAGTTTCTTAATGTTTGTTTATGTTTTATTGGTTAGAGGGATATGTTCATAGAAATTTTGAAGAAGATAGACCCGTGCATTGCAACAATGGAAGAGGAGGGTAGACAAAGAGCAATCTTGTACCCGCCCGTGCCCATACAAGAGAACACGTACTATTATAAAAGTGCCCTGATTCATGACATATCATATGCATTATTGTAATCATATAAATATTAACTTGTTGTACATTTCAATTTTCGTAGGGATGATTGCGGGATACATGTCATCAATTATTTCAAGAAATGGCCACAGTTGGACTCACAGGAAAACATAAACGTAAGTTGTCATTTATAAATGGAAGACGTACTAGTTTGTTTGATTTGACAATGTCAGCTGTTATTTTGGTGTAGAAATCAATGAAGGACATTAGGCTGGATGTCGTCTGGTGGCTTGTCAACCATGAGAAGAATGCAGCAAAGAAGGACGTTTTACAAGAGTTGGAACGATTTAAGGGTGGCACAAAGACTTAGGGCAAAACTGTATTCAATAGATATTTTCCTTTTATGTTGGCTCATTGACGTTGTTGGAATTCTATTAAATTGACACTTATATGTAGACATGGCGACACTTAGTTTTTTGTTGTTAAAGCAGCTTGTGCATATTTTGTATTTAGTGGGGGAAGAAGCTGTGACGATGTTAATATTGCACCCATTATGTATTTTTTTGGAATGGGTTGCATCTTTCTTTGGTAGTTGTGTTTTTTTGTAAAGCAATTGTCACTAGATGAGAAATGGTACCCCTTTATGTTCTTTGCATATGTATATGTATATGAGCAGGCATATTTTGTAACACGCACAAGTAATTAAGAACATGCACAAGGAAATTGGCTCATGCACAAGGAAATTTCCATATGCACATGCACAAGGAATTAAGAACATGCACAAGGAAATTGCCATATGCACAAGGAAATTGCCATATGCACAAGGAATTATCCCCATGCACAACGAAATTGCCATATGCACAAGGAAATTGCCATATGCACAAGGAATTATCCCCATGCACAAGGAAATTGCCATAGGCACAAGGAAATTGTCATATGCACAAGCACAAGGAAAAATGGCCTCATGCACAAGGAAATTGCCATATGCACAAGGAATTATCCCCATGCACAAGGAAATTGCCATATGCACAAGGAAATTGCCATATGCACAAGGAATTATCCCCATGCACAACGAAATTGCCATATGCACAAGGAAATTGCCATATGCACAAGCACAAGGAATTATCCCCATGCACAACGAAATTGCCATATGCACAAGGAAATTGCCATATGCACAAGGAATTATCCCCATGCACAAGGAAATTGCCATAGGCACAAGGAAATTGCCATATGCACAAGCACAAGGAAAAATGGCCTCATGCACAAGGCAATTGCCATATGCACAAGGAAATTGTCATAGGCACAAGGAAATTGTCATATGCACAAGGGGATAATTCCTTGTGCATGGGGCCATTTCTTTGTGCATATGGCAATTTCCTTGTGCATGAGGCCATTTCCTTGTGCATATGGCAATTTCCTTGTGCATGAGGCCATTTCCTTGTGCATATGGCAATTTCCTTGTGCATGAGGATAATTCCTTGTGCTTGTGCATATGGCAAATTCCTTGTGCATATGGCAATTTCCTTGTGCATGGGGCCATTTCCTTGTGCATATGGCAATTTCCTTGTGCATGAGGCCATTTCCTTGTGCATATGGCAATTTCCTTGTGCATGAGGATGTTTCCTTGTGCTTGTGCATATGGCAAATTCCTTGTGCATATGGCAATTTCCTTGTGCATGGGGCCATTTCCTTGTGCATATGGCAATTTCCTTGTGCATGTGGTCATTTCGTTGTGCATGTGCATATGGCATTGTGCATGTGCATATGGCAATTTCCTTGTGCATGTTCTTAATTCCTTGTGCATGTGCATATGTCAATTTCCTTGTGCATGAGCCAATTTCCTTGTGCATGTTCTTAATTACTTGTGCGTGTTACAAAATATGCCTGCTCATATACATATACATATGCAAAGAACATAAAGGGGTACCATTAACTTGTGTACCATTTCATACATCATGAATTTCATCATGGTACTTGACACATTTTGCCATCAAGTACCATCTTGAAATTTCTCATATAGTGACAATTGCTTTACAAAAAAACACAACTACCAAAGAAAGATGCAACCCATACCAAAAAAACATAATGGGTGCAATATGTACATCATCACAGCTTCTTCCCCCATCAAATACAAAATATGCACAAGCTACTTTAACGACAAAAAACTAAGTGTAACCATGTCAACAAGGATTGGGGTTAGCGCAAGTCTTTACGGTATGACCACCCTCGCCACATCTTGAGCAATGATAGACTTTTTTATCTTGAAATTGCGATTCTTTCCTCCGAACTCTAGGCCTCCCTGGACGCCGACTTGTCTTTGGAGGCAACAACTTTTTGTACGAGGAATCAAGATCTTTGAGTGTCTCAGGTGTTGGCATGTCATAAGTCTCAACTGGAATCATTGGTGTTGCATACATTTTCTCTTGTGCAGCCTTCAAGTAACATTCTTCAACATAAGCATATAAATTTCCATGTATGCTCTTAATTGCAGCACATGTGTGAGGACATGGCAATCCAGACATTTGCCAGCCTTTTCATGTGCATTCACGTAGGACCAAATTAACCCTTACATCACCTTTCTTTGTTATTACCTTAAAAATACTCATTCCATGATCTTTCACAGTCATTCTTCCACATTTAGACACATTCTCCTGCAGTTTGGCCTCAATATTTGGGCCCACACCATTAACCTAATTCCTCAAAGCTAACTTGCTATTCAACATCTTTTGCGCTAATTTTTCCCTGTGCTCATGTATCAAAACAACAATGTTATGTCTTCGCTCAGTCAAAATCCATGCATTGAATGACTCAGCAAGGTTTGTTGTTATATTGTCCCACCTCTTATGTGGAAACTTGCTCCTTGCCCACCGCTCCATGTCACCATTGCTTTCAAGCCACTGCACTAATTCTGGATTGAATGTCATCATCTTTCCCATTGCATTGATGAACTCGCTGTCTAGTCTTGCATATGCGATGGCATCAAGATATTTCAATGCAGCTTCCTTTGTTTGCCCACTGGTCTTTCCTTTTGCCCTTATGATTCTCAAGAACTCAGAGCTAAAGTTCTCCTTCAAGTGACGATAACAATATGCATGTCTTTCATGCCCGAAAATGGCTCGAACAGCACCAATTATTGCATGATGTCTGTCTGAAACAATTGTCAATTCCACTGAACCTACGATCTCCTTTATGTTTCGTAAGAACCACGACCATTCATCATGAGTCTCTCCACCCACAATGGCATATGCAACAGGAAACAACTAGTTGTCTGCATCATACGCTTGTGCCCCCAATAATGTCCCTTGGTATGGCCCACTTAGATGGCAGCCATCCACATATAATATAGGTCTTGCACCTTCCAAAAAACCTTTAATGCAGCATCCATAAGCAATAAATAGTGCTTCAAACCTATCGTCTGTTGATGCCACCCATTTTGCCACAGTGTCCTTGTCACTTTCTTTTAATCTCTCACATACCCACGGGATTAGCGCATAACTATCCTTAGCAAGGCCATGCATCTTTTCCAATGCTCTCCCCTTCGCCCTATAGGCTTGTTGGTAGTCTAGGGTCAAACCATATTCTCTTTGCAAATCTTTTCTAATTTCATTTGCGGATTTATCTACGCTACACCTCAACTCATCCATGATAACTGCTGAAGTGAGAGTGCGCCTTTTCTTATGGGGGATGACTAGGTTGTCTTGTGCATAGTGCATGTGTTCACTCAAAAATCTTCTAACAACCAAGAAAGAATTATTCTTATCAACACTATAAGCTGAAATTTTCCAAGGGCAGCAATCAACTTTGCATTCCACAATCATCTTATGCTTATGATTCTTCTTATAGGTATAAGGAAAGTTGTGTGCAAGGCTGTATTTGTACAATGCATGTCTAAACTCATCAGCATCAGTAAATGTTTGACCCACACCCATGAATATGTCCTTCCACTTTGAGGCATTCATCACCGGCACTGGTGTTGGCAAACTTTCCACAGCTAAACTTCCTAAAGTAGTTGCTCCGTGCCCACTATGACCCATACTCAATGCTGGCACACTCTGTATGGGAGAAGGTATATTCAAGAATTCAGTGTCAAAATCCCATATTGGAGGAGATATGGACCTTGCACTGCAACGTGCTCCCAAATGATCTATCCTGCAATGACATTATTCATTAGCATCCCCCAAAACTCATTAATCTACATTTGCAGTTAAGGTGAGTAACAAAATTCACAACTTACTCTTGTGGACTGCACTGTTGCGCTACTTCATTCACCTCTTTCTCAATCTTGCAAATGTACACATGACCATTAGTGTCATTGTAGTCAATTAGTTGTGCAACTCCTACATCGTCAACAAGATCTAACAATACGTCCTCTGCATAACTAACCTTAAACTTCATTTTAAATCCTTCATCTTCATGCCACAACTCTTCTGCTACTAATCTCCGTATCTCTTCATATGTCATCCCCTTTTCAATTAATCTTCCGCTTATAACACCACCTTCATACATCATTTTGCCATCTGAATTATTGACACATTCACCTCCAACATGGAATATGCAAAATAATTTCTTGATCGAACTGCTGGCCATTTCTCATATGCTCCTACAAATAATCATGTGTTTCTGTCATTTTAACAAGGTGTAGTAAATTGAAAAATACAAGTTATGTCCAGGCAACGCACAAGGAAATGGGCATACGCACAAGGAAATGTCAATATGCACATGGAAATCGTCATATGCACGAGCAGAAACAACTTTACCTTATGTCCACTCCATGCACAAGGAAATGGGTATATGCACAGGGAAATGTCAATATGCACATGGAAATCGTCATATGCACGAGCAGAAACAACTTGACCTTATGCCCACTCCATGCACAAGGAAATGGGCATACGCACATGGAAATGTCAATATGCACATGGAAATCGTCATATGCACGAGCAGAAACAACTTGACCTTATGCCCACTCCATGCACAAGGAAATGGGCATACGCACATGGAAATGTCAATATGCACATGGAAATCGTCATATGCACGAGCAGAAACAACTTGACCTTATGTCCACTCCATGCACAAGGAAATGGGCATATGCACAGGGAAATGCCAATATGCACAAGAAAATGTTCATATGCACGAGCAGAAACAAATTGACCTTATGCCCACTCCATGCACAAGGAAATGGGCATACACACATGGAAATGTCAATATGCACATGGAAATCGTCATATGCACGAGCAGAAACAACTTGACCTTATGCCCACTACATGCACAAGGAAATGGGCATACGCACATGGAAATGTCAATATGCACATGGAAATCGTCATATGCACGAGCAGAAACAACTTGACCTTATGCCCACTCCATGCACAAGGAAATGGGCATACGCACATGGAAATGTCAATATGCACATGGAAATCGTCATATGCACGAGCAGAAACAACTTTACCTTATGTCCACTCCATGCACAAGGAAATGGGTATATGCACAGGGAAATGTCAATATACACATGGAAATCGTCATATGCACGAGCAGAAACAACTTGACCTTATGCCCACTCCATGCACAAGGAAATGGGCATACGCACAAGGAAATGTCAATATGCACATGGAAATCGTCATATGCACGAGCAGAAACAACTTGACCTTATGTCCACTCCATGCACAAGGAAATGGACATATGCACAGGGAAATGTCAATATGCACAAGAAAATGTTCATATGCACGAGCAGAAACAAATTGACCTTATGCCCACTCCATGCACAAGGAAATGGGTATATGCACAGGGAAATGTCAATATGCACATGGAAATCGTCATATGCACGAGCAGAAACAACTTGACCTTATGTCCACTTCATGCACAGGGAAATGTCAGTATGCACAAGAAAATGTTCATATGCACGAGCAGAAACAAATTGACCTTATGCCCACTCCATGCACAAGGAAATGGGTATATGCACAGGGAAATGTCAATATGCACATGGAAATCGTCATATGAACGAGCAGAAACAACTTGACCTTATGTCCACTTCATGCACAAGGAAATGGGCATATGCACAGGGAAATGTCAGTATGCACAAGAAAATGTTCATATGCACGAGCAGAAACAAATTGACCTTATGTCCACTATATGCACAAGGAAATGGGCATATGCACAGGGAAACCTCAATATGCACAAGAAAATGTTCATATGCACGAGCAGTAACAAAATGACCTTACAACATGCTACTTCCACATCAGCACCACTTTAGCGAGCAATAAAAACACCTTCACGTCAGCAACATGAACCAGAAATAAATGAGGTGTAAATGAGGTTCAAAAGAGAGACAATGTGTGGGTCCCTTCATGCTTAATATAGTTATAACCATGTGCATTCACCATACACAAAAGAGAGATCCAAAACGAGCCACAGAAAAACAGAACGTGAGAGAGAGAGAGAGAGCGAGAGAGGGAGGGAGAGACCGATACAGGGAGGGAGAGAGGTATACCCAACACAAATTAATGCTTGTGCGTGATTCCATTGATATTCGCCTTCATCTTCTTCAAAGGTTCTTCAAATATCAAACAATCCGAAATCAATCTTCACTCTTCCTCGTCATTTTTCAATGTCCATGGCTGTCTGCACAAGAAATCACATCTTTCTCTTTCTTCCCATGTCTTTGTACTTACCTTCTGTCACCTCAACTTGTCAAGGGTGCTAAAGGAAATTAATTCCTCATTTACAAGGGCTTTTTAGTATTTTAACACACCCATTTAATTTCATTTAAAGACCCAAGGTCTGGAGTGACATTTCAGATTTTTTTGGTCCTTCTCTGACATTAAATGGCTACAGTGGTCCTACAGTGAAATTTTCCCTTCATTTTTTGGTTATCCCAATGCTTTGTACATAGCCTCTATTTATAGACCTTCAAGACATAAAGACTAACCTAAATAGTTAAGATTACATAAAAAAGAGAATTAAGCAATATAATGGTACATTGGAGGTTATAGAGAATATATACTTAAGGCTCTTCAATTTGGGAGTTATATGATATAATGTAATTAACTAGGAGATGGAATCCTAAGAGAACATATGAACATCCATATTCCATATTATTTATAACAAAAACGAAGTTACTGGGGATTAAGGTATTACTAATTTCTCATTCATACCTAACTAATTTACATTTTGTATTTTAATAAAATCAGATAATGAAATACGAATATTTTAAAAAAACTATAAACTTGATTGTTATCCCCTTTTCTACCTGACTTTATTATCCCCTTATTTCCATTACTTGTCCCCCGCATGATTAGTGATGTTCACTTATAAAATAACGAGGAGTACCGCTTAGTTGTAGTTCCAATTGCGCATTTGGGGAAGCATCTCCATAGTTATGTGAAACTGAGCAAAACCTATCTATATAGACAGAAAAAATGGCTTGCTTATCATGCTCCAAAAGCTATAGGTACAGGTCCAATGGATCATGAGTTATGAGCCATGCTCTTAGATTGTAGGTGAGCCCATCCCTTTCCTGAAAATTGTGTATAAAAAAAAATACCTCAACCTCTTGGGCTAGAAAATGAAATACTCCATCCATCCCATAATATAAGGTCCTTTTAACCGAATTATGGGTTCCTAAAAAATTAGTTAGAGTTAGTTAAAAACAATAAATGTGTAGGAAATATACCATTTTGCCCTTATTTATGAATGAGTAAAAGAGGGGATAATTATGAAAAGAAGATGAAAGAGAATGTGTGGGAAAATTAATGCATGGGTAAAATGGGAAAAAAACATTTATTACTCAAATAAAGTCAAATAGGACCTTATATTGTGGGACAAGATCATTCAAAAAAATAGACCTTATATTATGGGACGGAGGGAGTACTAGTCAATAATCATAGTATACCATATCATAAGTTATGGATAACGAAGTCCCCCCTGTAACATCCCAAAATTTACAAAATGGATATAAGGAATTAATTATGTTTTAGGGATATTATTAAAATATTAAAAAGCATTAAAATAAATAAATTTATGATATTAGGCATTTTTAAATAATTTTAAGGCTTATTTTATTTAAGAAACAAAGAAGAATTAATTAGAAGATAAAACTTAATTTGGAAAAAAGGGATAATAAGGATGTAGTTGAGGTCTTAGAAAGGTATTTAGAAATTAAAAAGCCTTATAAATAAATTTATGAGGCCAGGTGTATTTTTAATAATTTTTAAGGTTTATTTTATTTATTAGTTAAGGAAAAATAGTTAGGAGATAAATTTAAATAAGGGAATATTTAAAATCTTGGGGTATTGGTTATTAATTAAAAAGTCTTATAAATAAATTTAGAAATTTAAGCATATCTAGAGAAATTATTTTGGGGACAAATTTAGGTATATTTCTAAATGATAATGGTAAATAAAATTATGATTTGAGAGAAAAATAGGAAATAGGAAATGGAAAAGACATTATTTGCCCCTAGTTAAAAATATCCTCAATTATAAGAGGAATGATAGTAAAATACCCAATAAAAATATCAGCCTCTCTTCCTTTAACATATAAGCCCCACGTGTCTTTCTCAATTGTTCTATTTCTTTCTATTTCCTTCTTATTCCCTCTGATCTCTGCCTCTTTCCACACACACACCCGACATCACTCTCTCACTCTCTTCTCTCCGTTTCTTCGAGTTGCAGCTGCGGACACGGCTCAAATCGACGGCGATACACGGCGGAAGACGCTCAAGGAACTTGAAATAATCTTAGGTAAGCCATTTCCTTCATTCTCCTCTCTTTTCTGGCACGATTCTGAGCGAATGGGGGAAGAGGGGTTCGAAATTTTGTGACGTTTCTAAGCTTCTGAGTTTATAGAAATAAAGCCTAGGACTTGAATAAGGATAATTTTGAAGTGGATGGGAGTTGGGAAGCTTGGTTTGTCCGATTTCTTCAAAAATTTCTCCCTGGTACTGTTCATGCGACGGAAATTTGGAGGATTTTCTGGTGTTTCTTGTTTTGAAGCTTAATTACCTATGATTATTGGTAAGTCTAAGGTTATGTAATAGGTTGTATGTGTGATTTTGAAGATTAAGGAATTTCTGAATGATCCCTTCTTCTTCCCTGTTCCCTGTGAGTTCGACGGATTCAAGAGGAAATAATTGTTGGACGAAATGCACTTGAAATTATAAGCTCTGATAAGCATTTTGTATGAGTGATTTGATGAATTTTTTGATGGTTGAAGTGTTGTTCTCTTTCCCCTGTTCTGGCCGAAATTCTGCTCTGGCCTTTGTGATTTGTTTGATGATGAAAGTCAATGATTTTTGTATTCAATTCTTCTATGCTTCATGTGGCTCTGTTCTAGTCAGAGATTGGTGGTGAAAATGAATTGACAGTGTAAGATATAATTAGGATGGTTATGTTGCTGATTGAATTCTGGTTTGTGTAATTGGATTGAATTAGTCTTATGATCAAAGAGTATATTTTAAGGAATTTGAGTTAAGATAGGATGAATCAGTTAGAAGTGAAGTCCCTGCTTTAATGCGTTTGAAATGTTGTAATTGGACACCTATATGGTAAATTGGATCCTAAAATATCAAGTGAGGGTTGCAAGAGTTATCAAGGAACATGGAAAGTAATTGAATTAAAAAGGATAACTGATAGCTAAGGAAAGTAAGTTAATTTAAAATAACAAAGAGATTCTTATGTTATACTGTATGTATATTAGTTGTTTGTGAATTCAAGCTGAGATTTTGTTTATTGTTGTTACTTGTGATTTAATGTTGATTCTCTGATTATTTTTCTATATCATTATGATTTCTTGTTATAATATTGATGAATAATGGTGTTAGTTTAGTAAGAATGAAGTTTAGCTAGATGAGAGGTGTGAACTAATGATTGTTCTTTGAATTGGCTTGGTAACTGAGTTATATAAGTTATGTCTAGTAATAAATGAATCCGAAAGGAGAGGAAAGATTAATAACTTGTACTATAAAGTATGAAATAAGTGAGTTCTTATAGTTTAGAAGTTTTAGTTTTAATTCAATAAAAGTTGTGTTACTTTGCTCCATTATGTTGCAATCTTAAGGAGATATGGTTTGGATTGTTATATTGGGATACCTAAAGGGTGATTTAGACTTTTAAGTATAAAGTAAGTGGTTGTATGTTCTACTAAGAAATTTAGGAAGTGAATTGAAATAAAAGAGTAATTGAATGATAGGAAATATAAGTTTAATTTAAAATAGTAATGATATTTTTATGTTTATATTGTGTGAATGCAAATTAATGGTTGTGCAATATTGATTGATGATGGTGTGATTAACTATTTAACTAGAAATTTAAATTTAATAAAATTAGAAATAGAAAGGGGGTAAAGTTATAGGAACGTGAGAGACGTTTGATTATTATGTCTAAGTTTAGATATTAATATATTATTCTATACTATAAATATTTATAGGACAAAATAGTGTGATCGAATTCCCAGAGTACGTAGAAGAGAAGAAATACAATGAAGAGTAAGCTCAGGATACAGGTAGCAGTTTATTTCATTACAGTAAAAGAATTGCATGTATTGTTTTGTAATATCTGTTTCAAGTTTACATTATGCATGAAGGTAAGAAACCTTGTTAATTCCTGCATAGAAATTTATGGAGTACTCCAGGCTTAGGTGGTTTGCTACCCCTTTGCCAAACCAGTTAGCTATAGCTTTAAATGTTATAACAAGAAGTCCTGCAGGTAGAACCTCCACTAGTTAACAAACATATTGTTAATAGTGGTTGGTAGAGCATGTAGAGCAGGAAGTATGTGTATTTGTATTAATTGTTCAGATTTATGAAATATATACATGACAATGCTAGCATGATAATATATGTTAATGGAAGAAACTGCTATTGGGATTACCAATCTCACCCCCTTCCCCAAACATTTTCAGTACGCAGGATGAGAGAAGCTAGCTGGGGAAGAAGATTTGACGAAAGAATTAGGATTATAATTTGAAAAGTAAGAGGTAGTTAAATACCTGAGAAATGTTATTTGTATATGTTGTAAAATTAAATTATTAAATTAATAATAGAAAGTATAGAAAATAGAACTGCTTAAGTTTATTAAGGGATTTAAATTTCCTAAGTGTTATGAATTATGAATAGATACTCTAAAAAGGTAGTGTATGAATAAGTAAGAACGTCTGCTAAGTTATATACCATCATAGTTAGTTAATTTAGAATTTAATTACTTGTGAGTATATAAATATAAATGATTAATACTTAACCGTACGTAAAGGTATATATTACCCTAATGACGCTGTGCATTCTAGTATAAGGGTTATCAGCCAGGGTAACCCCAGCATTTTTTTATATTGGAAGGGTAGAGACCCATAAGTAGATATAAAGAACCCATGAATGAGTTTTCACTCCCCACACACTATCATCTAGGGGAAGAATCGTAAAAGAACTTAAGTAGCTTAATTGTTTTACGTACCACTTTGGTTTATAAAAAGTTTTAAATGCTAAGTTATACGAAAAGCCCATTCCAACTAAAATAAGGTTGGAACATTGTTTGAAAAGGGAATGTTTAAATTTTATCGTATTTTTGGGCTTCTAATTTTTATAAAAGTAGTAATAATTCAATTAAAAGGCTATAATATAATAGTAAAAGTCCAAGTGTTACAAACACCCCCCCCCCCAAATGTGCTCCAGTTCAGGCCTCACTTTACACTCTCATTGGTTCAAAAAAATCAAATAATGATGGTTGTCGTTGCCTTACCATTGCCTCATGTGTTTGGTTACCTTATCATATTTAATAATTTGCATGTTGTATTGTACATTTATAGATATAGATTATGTCAAATCTGATGACCCAAAGAGAAGGCCAATAAAAAAAAAACAAAGAGTTTGATATATGTTTGCTCACTCTATTAGTTTAGCTTAGATGGTTGGCATGCCTATGGCTTTTCTTTTTTACAGTCCATCCTCTTTCTTTCTCTCTTATAAAAATTCTGTCCCTTTTAGATTAAATTTGGATTGGATGGTTTAGATTTAATTTTCTGAGAAAAAAAGGAGAAATTAACATAGGACAAACTCCATCTTGGATGGATATTGTAGAGGTTAGAATGGGATCAAGTTTCCTTAGAGGAAGATTCCACATATTTGGATCCTGTGGATTCAGTTTGAATATTTTTGAGTAATAATGGAATATACATTTCTCAAAAGAGAGTTACAATAACTAACAATCTAAAACACTAATCCTTCATCATGACCATCCTCCTGAATAGGGGATGGAGGTTGATTCAGGAGGATGGAGGTTGATTAAGGATGCAAATATTCAGTTAGAATTTTAATGGAATGATTTATTTGCGGGAATGTGGTAGTCAAAAATCAAAATAAATTTTATTATTGGCAAAATTATGACTGGCGCTAAAATCAGGATTTTTTTCTTCACCCTGCTAGAATTTCCTTGTATTAAGGAGAATCCAAAACACCATAGAAAAGTCACCAGTTCGACAAATTGTAATAGAAGTAATTTCATATGGTTAACTTTAAATTATGATATTTGAGCCTTTAAAGTTATCACAGTTTTTAAGAATGAAAGTAAAGCACAGTAAATCTTTCTTTCTTTCTTTCTTTCTTTTTTTGTTTAAAAAGCTCGTGAGAACATTAGAGGACTCCTTAAATGTACTTAAATTACCTCATACCTATCTCAACCTTTTTTTTTTTCACCATCTATCTTAACCCTATTTTTTTTAATAAATAGCTAGATGTCATTAACAAAACAAAATAAAGTATAAGTAATAACCTTCCTTCATCAAGTTCCACCCTTTTGAATCCATATGGAGCTTAATAAGAATGCAAATCCACCCTTTCAAATCCATATCGAGCTTAATAACCACTCTTTCGAATCCATATAGAGCTTAATAAGAATGCAAATCCACCCTTTCGAATCCATATGGAGCTTAATGAGAATGCAAAAATTAGTATCTAACCTATGAGCAAGTTTAGCTAAATAATCAGCCGTATCAATTGTTTCCCTAGGTGTATGCTTAATTAGCACAAGCCAATTCCTATGTAAAGCAAATATAGTATCATTTATGATGTCTCTAAAGGGGTGATTTGGGGTCACAACCCCTTATATACAAGTTAGTAGCTTCCATACAATCAGAATACAAAACCACAGTATTATATCTTAACCCTATTCAAAACTACTATTATAACTTTTGGGGAGGTACAAAGTACAAATAGCTTGATGTTTAAGTGATTTCAATTTTATTCTTTTGTGTTAATACAATGTTTGGACAAAAAGCCTCTCATTAGAAACTTGAGGGACCAAATCCAAAATAATGGTACATTTAAAATACAAAAGATTGTATTAACCCCTATTTTTTTTAACAATAATAATTATTATAATTATAATAATCAAATCTACAGTTTTATTGAATTAATGAAGATAAAAACTAAATAAAGATAAAAAAATTCACCATTACTTATGATCATTTTTGTGACATGAAGAATGGCTTTTTTTTAAAAAAAATATTATTTCTTCAATTTCCTTAATAAAGTGAGGGAAAGTTAAGAAATCTTTGCTGAAAAATATTTAAAATTTGAGTAATTAATTTGTTTAATACAACAAAATTTAAACAAATATACAATATCTAAAAAAACAGATCATGCTAATAAGGGCTGGTTTAATTAATAAAGAGTTGACTCATAACAATAAAATATTGCGAGTTTAAATCCTATTATAGTCTTGTAATCTTGTGGATGCTTAGTGAGCTCCTATAATCCAATTCACCTGTACTTTTTTATTTTAAAAGGGACTCATATACATAATAGACTGATAAATTTAAGCTAATTTTTACAAAATATTTTATCTTTAATAATGTCAAATTAGATTTTGAATATTTTCAGAATGCAAGCCAACTAGTAAAAGGAAATTTCTTACTATAAAATAGTAAAAAGAATTAAAATATGAAGTTGGAAAATTTTAAAATAATTATATATATATATATGTATATTAAGTAAATATGTATGCTAATGAAAGACAAACTAACCTTAATATTAGCTTCCCTACGGTCAACAATACTTGTTAATCCAAAAAAGAAGAAGAAAGAAATCTAGAATTTTGGTGATGCAAGTGTGCTGCAGCTCATTAATGGGCACATGGAAACAAATGAAATGTTGACCGCATAAAAAAAAGAGGAATTAATATAATGTAACTTGGGATTCTTCTTGTTTTCTTACTTTCTTTTTATTACAGCCTACCTTTTTTTTATTTTTTTTATTTTACCTTAAATCACAACCGACCTTGGGATCCAATAAAATAGTACTCCCTCTGTCCCATATCATTTTTGTTGTAATGATGTTATCCCATAATATAAGGTTCTATTTGACTTTATTTGAATAATAAATGTTTTTTTTTCATTTTACTTATGCATTAAGTTTCCCACACATTCTCTTTCATCTTCTTTTCATAATTACCCCATCTCTTACTCATTCATAAATAAGAGCAATATGGTATATTTCCTAAATATTTACTATTTTTACCTAACTCTAACTAATTTTTTATGAACCCACAATTCAGTTAAAAAGACCTTATATTATGGTACAAAGGGAGTATCTTATAAGTTTTTTTGGGGGCAAAAAGGAAGGTATTGATAGTATTAATAGGCTTGATCTCTCTTTCACTCCTCACTACGAATTATAAACAACCACCTCACTTGCTCTCTGCTTTTTTCTGATTCAAACTCTCTCTGTTCTTTGGTATTCCTTCCTTCTTCTTCTTCTTTCTCTTGCTTCGCTTTGATGTTCTGTTTGTTTCTTCCTTTCCCTTTTTTATTTAATTCTGTAATGTGTTTTGACTTTTGACAATGGCTTCTTGTTTACAGAGCAATAAAGGTTGAAACTTTACTGCCGATTCGTGTTCTGGTGAAGTGAGAGAGTGACGTCCCATGGCTACATCATCACCACCTTCAGTTCTTGATGGTTGCTCTAAAGAAGAAGAAGAAGAAATCATGGTTGGGAAGAAGGCATTCATGGATTACCCATCTGGGTGTGGCAGATTCACTCCTAAGCTTCAACAACAATCTGATAATGATTCTGAGACTTGTGATGACATTAAACTATCAGTTCTTGAAGAAAGAATGGTTGGAAAGAGGAAGGCTGATAATTTAATGGAAGAAAGTGGTGAAGGGATTGTTCCTGGGGTTGTTCCTAATCAACATATTACTTATAATTTCCAAGATTCTGAATCTTGCGGCTGTGATGATACAAAATCATCAGTTCTCTATGGTCGCTGCTCTGAAGATGGTGATTCTAAATATTATTATGATTATGATTGTTATTCTGATTATGGTTATGATTCTGATTATGATTTTGATTATGATTCTGATTATGATTCTGATTATGATTATTATTCTGATTATGATTATCATGATCATGATTATGATTATGATTTTGATTATGATTATGATTATGATTATAATCTTGATGTTGATATTGATGTTGATGTTGATCTTGATCTTGATGTTGATCTTGACCTTGATTATGATTATGATGAGGTAGAAATGGTAGAAGAAGACAGGGAGGAGGGAGAGCAGGTGGCACTGGTTAGGAAGATGAAGGAATTAGAAGAAGAAGAAGAAGAAGAAGCAAGAATGGTGGTTAGAAAGAGGGAGGAATTATTGATGGAGGAAGCCGATAGTAATGAGATTGTTGGTAAAAGGCGATTTCACTCTGCAGTTCGTGATTACCCTCCTGCTGTTGGCCCTAATCAAAATATTACTCCATCCGCTTCTAATTATAAGATCACTTTAACTTGTTCGAAGAAATCAAGGATGCAAATCAAAACTAAGGAGAAATTAAGGGTGCAACTCAAAACTAATTTATTTGAAGAAGAAGAAGAAGAAGCAAGACTAGTAGTAGAAGAAGAGGCAAGAGTAGTAGAAGAAGAGTGGAAGAGGCTGGAAGAAGAGAAGGAAGCAATGGATAGAGAGATGAATGAGGAGGAGGAAGAGGTGTGTATGTAGAAAGAGGAAGGCTAGTAAACTTTTTTTTTTTAATGAAAAGGAATGCTTGTAATTTAATGGAAGAAGGTAATGAGATTGTTCCAAAGAGAAGATTGACCTTTGTATGCACTTTATATTATTTTTTTTATGTTGGCCAACTGCACTTTACATTATTGAAAGTCTTAGAAGACTATAAATGGGTTGGACGGGGCTTTACGTTTGAATTTGAATGATGTAGGGGTCTGCTATAAACATCTATGTTACTCTAGCATATTATGAATACTAATTTTTTATTATCATTTTAGGTATTTTGAAAAAATAAACTGCTAGTTTGATCTCGAATAAGGATTAATTGTGTGTGTGTATATATATATATATATATTTTTAAAAAAGGATGATGGTATATAGATGAATCTGGTGGAAGAGAGAGGAAATAGAACATTATTTGGGTTGTTATGGTCTTATGGACCACAATAGGGAATATAATGTTAGTGAGGTATGAATAGTAAAGAAATATGAGAAATAATGAGAGGTTATAAAGGCAAATTGCAATAAGACAATGATGAATGAGATGGTGGTTAACTGGTTTGGGATAAATATGAAGTTAAGAGTAGTAACCACAACCAGAATATCATAGAAATGTATAGGCAAAGGGACAGTGATAAAGTTAGGAGCGATAAAGTGAAATCAAAATGTGTATGAGACCAAACCCAATTCGTAGTGAAAAAAGTATTAATTGTAAGGAAGAACAGAAAACAAAAAAAGAATTGAAACATTGTTTGAAAGATTTGTAAACATTCATCTGTTATCATACGTATGAGGATGAAAACCTCGAGGTAATAAAATATGTTTCTTTCATATTGAATTAGATTTAATATTCTAAACAAAATTTTATTTGTGGGAATGTGGTAGTCAAAAATCAAATTTTAGTATTGCCAAAATCATTATTAGCGCTAAACAATATTTTTTTTCTTAACCCTGTTAGAAATTCCTTGTATTAAGGAGAATCCAAAGCAGCAGAGGGCACTACAAAAAAACAATGAATTTCCGACGGAAAAAATTCCGTCGGTAATTTCCGACGGAAATTTCGTCGAAAAATTTACCGACGGAAATTTTTCCATCGGTAATTTCCGACGGAATTTCCGTCGGTAATTTAATTAATTATTTTATTTTATTTATAAATTATTATTTTAATTTATAAATAATATAATAAAATATTATTACCGACAGAAAATTTTCCGTCGGTAACTTTAATTATTTATTATTTTATAAATAAATTTTTATTTTAATTTATAAATAATATATAAAAAATATTATATTAATTTATTTTAAAAAATATTTTATAAATAAATAAAATATATTTAATAAAAATTAATATATATACACGTATATCGATATATATTTATTACCAAATTTAATTTTTAATTTTTTATTAAACAATATTTTATTTTTTAATAAATAATTAAATATTAGTAATAAAAACAAAAAATAATTATAATTTAATAATATATATAATAAAATAATTATTTAAAAATTTCATAAAATAAAATGAAAAATAATTATAATTTAATAATATAAAATGAAAATACTAAATATAATGGATTGTATATGAATATAAAAATTATTTATAAAAAATAATAGAATTATTAATATGTAAATTATATATTAATAATTATAAAATATTTCATAATATATTAAGATTAAATATGATTATAATAATGGGAGTTTAAATATTGTAAATATAATAGTTTACAAATAATTTCACAAGGTGTTCGTAGCTCAACAGCTGGTTAAGGCATCAGACACGCCCCAACAGGTTGTAGGTTCGAATTTCTCCAACGAAAAAATTGAAGGCAATTTGTGGGAGCGACACGTGGTGGGGTGTGGGGCAGGGACACGTGGCGGCACGAGAGAGTGACACGTGGCGGATTAAATTTTTCAAATATTTAAAAAAATTACCGACATAAATTCCGTCGCAAATTTCCGTCCGTAATAATATTTTAATATATTATTTATAAATTAAAAAATAATTTATTTATAAAATAATATTATTAAATTACCGACGGAATTCTGTCGGTAAAATTACCGATGGAAAAAAAATTCCGTCGGTAAATCGATTTGCGACAGTGGAATTTCCGACGGAATTCCGTCGAAAATTCTTTGTTTTTTTGTAGTGGGAAAGTCACAAGTTCAAACAGATGCCAATAGAAGTAATTTAATATGATTAACTCTAAATTTTGGTAGTTGTGTCTTTAAAATTGTTACATTTTTAATAATGAAAATAAAGCACATAAAATATTCTTTTATTATTGAAAAAAAAAATCTTATGAAAACATTAGAGTCCTCCTTTAAGAATTATCAATGTACTCAAATTACCTAATTCCTATGTCAACTTATTTAAAATTAGGATAAATGGTCTATTTTACTCTGAAAGTTTTTCTTTAAGATTTATTGTCTTGAAAGTTTTTATAGTTAAATATAGTCTTCTTATATAAAAAAGTTCACATTGATGATTAAAAAGTTAATGTTAACTATCAATAGTTTAACATTATAGGTCAAAATTACCATATTTTAATACTTCTACAGCAAAACTGCACTGAAAAATACTTTCAGAACAAGATAGTTTATTATAAGCAAAAAATTTTAAGATAAAATAGACACTTAAACCTTAAGACAAACTACTATAGAGAGGGAGTTACAAAGTACAAACAACCTCATACTAATGGGATTTCAATTTTATTCTTTTAATAATTAAAATGATAATGATCAAATCTACAGTTTTATCGAACAAATGAAGATAAAAATTAAAATATAGAAAAGTTCATCAAAATTACGTATGATCATTGCTGGTCGCTGGACTTTAGTGCCATAGAGAATTATTTTTTTCAAATATTTAATTCTTCAATTTTTTAAATAAAGTGAGAGGTATTTGAACAATCGTAGTTGAAAAATATTTAAAATTTGAGTAATTAATTTGTTTGACACAACAAAATTTAATCAAATGTGATCAAACAATAACTTAATGAGTGAATCATATAAACTATGACTGGTTTAATTGTTGAAAAGTTTAGTTTATAATCACAAGATTGTGAATTCAAATCGGGTGAGCTTGTAACTCACCTAAGCTTTTTATTTAAAAAGAAAATCATATTCATAATAAACTTGATCTAAACTTTACACAATATTTAATATTTAAGACTGTCATATTAGATTAGACTATTTTCAGAACGCAAGCCAAATAGAAACAAACGAAATGTTGACCATTTAAAATAAAGGAAATTATTATTATTATATAATGTAACTTGAGATTAAAGTAAAAACGTTACAAGTTTTGAAAACTTCTAAAGGGAAGGAAGGTATTGATAAATATTAAGTCATGTGTTTTCTTTAACTCTTCACTACCCGCCTCACTTTCCCTCTGCCTTTCACTCATCTACCTTGCATAATGTAGAATGTTTAATAGCCAGCTCTTGATTGAAAGTATGCTCGATTATGATGTAATCTGCTCTAGTGTAATTTTATGTGAGTTGAAATTTGATTGGTGCAGATTGAATGGAGTGTCAGAGGTGGCTCCTTGAGAAATATTGATTCTGCTCGTGTATCAATCCCTACCACATTAAAATATGATGATTCGAAGAAATGGTTGGTACTTACGTTGCCCTTCACATTATTTAGTACTTGAGCAGAAGTTTTTGAAATGTGATTTATGCTCCAGTATTCAGTTTACAGTTTAAAAGCTTTGGGTTAAATTTTCCTCTTGATGGGCACAGTGTCAAATCTTAGTTTTGTGTTGCAGTTATGTTCATCGAACACAGCTAGAAGACACTGAACAATACTGGAAGGGCTGGTATGTATAATCTTATTTTCCTGTTAATGGACTCTTATTGAAAAGCTATATTAAAAGAGAACTGTTGGATGGTTCTGATTTCTAGGTCCATTTCACTAAGTCTTGTATTTTTTTATTATTTACAGAGCATATTACCTATATTTTTTTTCTCCTAATCATAGGATATTTGGTTTTTGATTAGTATCAAATGTGTTTTTACGTTTTATTCCTTTGCATGATTTTTGGTCGTGTATAGTTGACCCATACTTTTTTAAAGCCTTCCTCTACGTTCCTTTTGGTAATGAGAATGAATTTGATCTTGGAAATGCTCAAACTGCTTCCTTGACAGTTGACACAGTATAGAAAAAAAAATTTCAAATGACGCTGAGAAAAAGGCTTCAAAGTGTATTAAGTGGAGTCTTCGGTCCCTTTGCTATTGGCAATTGTAACATTAAGTATAGTTTCAGCTTCACTTAGAATGAGCAGAACCATTATCATTATTTGGCTGACATCGCACTGATTACCTATTCTAATATATATTTCATAACCAAGGATCTTCCCTTAAATCATAATTGTATCGATTCCTAGTTTTTTTTTTTTTTTTTTTTGGTTTTAAACTAGCTCGTCATAATGACAATATACATCTTTATCATACAAATTATATTCTTGTTATTAAACAGGTAGAAGTATGATGACTTTCTCATCCAAACATTTTTAGTGGCTTTTCTGGCATTTTCTACCCTAAAGCTTAAGTTTAAGAGTTCAATTTTTTACAGGTATGAAGGCCTTTCAGATATATTTTTGTCATGCCCTGTCCCTAAGTTGTTGCTGTTAGCTGGAACAGACAGATTGGACAGGTGCCATTCTTTTTCTTAAGCTTGTGGGGCTTTTCCTGGAAGCATATTATTTATTGTTTTCACGTAATTTCTTGTTCATTTTAGTTTTTTATTTCTATAATTGCAATGAAATTTGACAATTTTTCGCTCTCACGTTAGCCCTTCCCCAAATTAATCAATATCGAAACTGTGTATGCTTGTTTCAAGTGGCAGGTTAGGATTACTCATGTGTGTAGGAATTCTGTCCATGTTGCTGACCAATTAGCTAGCAAAGTTTTCGCATATTATAGATGACAAATTTTGCCTCTTTAATCAATCTCCTCCTTTTCTACAAAAGATGGGGTTTGATGATGGTTAGACTTAGATCTACCGTAGTATATTTTGATGTACTTTCTTATTTGATGGAATGATTTCAGGTTATATTAAAAAAAAAAGATGTGTTTAATTCTTCCGTTTCTTTTTGTTTAATTTTAGCAGTATGTGAGGCAGCATTGTGGGGGGAATACTGGATTTATAATAAATCCATGGTCTCATTATTTTTCTTTTCTTTTGAAACAAAAATTATTGATCATTCCTTTCGTAATTCTTGTACTGTCCTCTGAATACCCTGCATGTCTTGGCATGCACCTGAAACAGGATGGCGAGAATTGTCCTTTTCAACAGATAACAAGGACGGTGTTTAGATAATGAATATAATTTTTTAAATGATTAAAGTTGGTGAGTGTAAGCATGGAGAACCATATTTCACTTTAGTATTGATGATGTGAAAGGGATTCTCATGGCAGTATTCAACGCTTAATTGCATTATATCCAATTATAAATAGGAAAGTATAGTCTTGTATTGTTTGGAAAATAGTAATGTATTTTGTAACGTTTTTTTCTCCTATTATTTATGCCACATTAGGTAGTGCTGAAACGGAATTGTTCAGTAGCATTCTGATAACTTTATTTTGAGAGGTCTCTAACAATTGGTCAAATGCAAAGGAAGTTTCATATGGTGGTTGTCAGACATTCTGGATAGGGCTGCTTACAGTTGTCCCGTTCCGTCCAATCCCGAAAATTTTTGGGACGAGACAAAATAAATATTCGGGACGGGATAGGACTCGGGATGGGATATGCTATTTTTTTTAATACATGTAACATGACATGTATTATGTTCTGTGTGGTTTATGCCTTTTTATTTAATTTTTTTTTTTAAAAACCCCAAACTTCTGAAGTCTTCTCTCAGAAGCCAACTATCTCACTCACTCTCACATTTCCTGTCTACTCCAGTGCTCTATGCTCAGCACCTCACATTTGAAGACATGTTTTTAATTTGATGTATTAATATTGAAGTTTTTTTAAACTCTATTTAATTTGATATATTTTTTTTCAATAAGGAAAAGATGGACAATTTTTCTAGTCTATGCAGACCAGGCTAATGGGAGTCTTGCTATGTAAAAAAAAAAAAAGAGAGATTTTTTAGTCTTTTTTTAATTGGGAAAAAATTTCAGGACAGCGCCCAGCCCATCCCGTCTCGATGCCATCATTGGGACTGAGAAAAGTTCGAGATGGGACAGGACACAGGACAGGAACCCCGTCCCGAATACTTTTCTTGTGGACGGCCTGTTTCGTCTTGTGAACACCCCTACTGAACATGCCATGCAGGTTTTATGGGTCATGTCTCTTGTAAAATTTTATTATATTATTTTTCTCAACCTGTTTGACTTGAGATCTAATAGCTTCTGGCTTGTTCTATTTAGGAAGATGTGCCTGATGAGTTTGCAGCTTTGGTAATGAACTTTATTTCTCGCAACCGAATAGGTAGGTCCTCACGAGTTGAGGTAATTAACTAATTATTTCTGTTATCATCTGTGTTATTTGTGATTGTCCTAGAGAACTTTCTAGTTTTTAGATGCAGGAGGGTTTTGGTCACATGTAGGATTGTTAACGTTTCCTATTTTCTTGCTTTTTTTTGTTTTTATTATTCAGTTTGAGTTTTTCCACTTAAGATGGATTACTTTTAAGCCTGGAGGCTCAAAAATCCCATAACAAGATTTCTTGAATTCGTGTGTATTGAAACGAGATATAATGCATAGTATTTATGGATGCAAGAGATGCTACTCTAGCATGCAAATTTACAAATAAGGGCACGAGGATTTAATGGAATGACCAGAATGCCCTTGCCATTTGCAAAAAATGGTTTGTTGGTTTTGGGTAAAGTTTAGGAATAATAAATCATAAATTTGGGAGATAGTGGATTGAGGTTTTACATTTAAGACCAAAGCAAATATATCTATTAACTAGAGCCGGTAATATGGGCGGGCCCGTTGGGTTCGGGCCGGGCTCAAAAAGCCCGTCAAAAAATGGGCCGGGCTCAACAAAACCTGTTTTGAATATGAGCTTGATTTTTCGGCCCGGACAATATTGTTGAGGTTTCGGGCGGGCCCAAAAAACCCGTTTTAAGCCCCTTTTTCATCACTTTTTTTTTCCTTTCTTCTAATGAGCCTGCCGAGGATCGGGGTTTTATAATATAATTATAATACAAATATACAACACAAGATTATAAATTCAAATTTAAGGTTTTAACACATTACAAATAACAAAAATGATAGTAAAACATAGAACACATTGTCCAACTTCAAATATTCAAAAATACAACAAATCCTTCAACATCAATGATCAACAATCAATCAATGTTAATGAGATTTGAACATGAAGCATTATTTGAAGCGACAAGAGTATCTTGAGCCTGAGCATTCTCACATTGCTCTGGTACATCTACCATTGTTGGAACAAAATGGAGGCACGTCAATAGTCATAAGTACAACATATGATAAAATATAATGTGATAAATGAATAAATATAAATAGTCTACCATCAATATCCTCCTCTGTAGGGAAACCAAGCATCCAATTACGAGTACAAATAAGGGCTTGAAAATTATCTGGAAAAAGAGAACTCCTATATTTTGTGAGAACTCATGCACCAATACTAAATGCCGGTTCACTAGCTAGAGGTTGAGAGATCAGCGGCTTGCTCGTGAGAGTGAGATGAAGGACAATGAGTGAGGAAGTCAGGAAGGGAAAGGTATTAGACTATTAGGGTTTAATTTGGTTTTGTTTTAAAATAAAATAAAAAAGAAGGAAGGAAGGAAGGAAAACGGGTTCGGGTTAGCCCACGGGTTTAACGGGTTAGCCCGTTACGGGCTCGGGCTCAAAATACCCATTTTAATATAGGCCCTATTTTTTCAAACCCATAACCATATTTTTTTTACGGGTTTCGGGTTGGCCCACGGGTTTGGATCCATATTACCGGCTCTACTATTAACTCTTACATTTAAGACTGGGGAGGGAGTATCATAATATTTCTCGCATGGCATTTTACCTTGTCATACTATTTACATATAATTATAATTAGATATTTTAACAGCTTGATGAGATGAATATGCCTCATAGAACTCTCAAAGGTTTCACCTTTTAATTTTTCCTTTTTCTATGGCTGCAGATACTGGCCTTATCAAGCCAGCCTTTTCAAAACCTTGACTCAGAGGTTTGAGGCTTCAAATAAAGCAAATAATGATGGTTGTCGTTGCCTTACCATTGCTTCATGTGTTTGGCTACCTTACAATATTTAATAATCTGTATGTTGCAGTGTACATTTATAGATATAGATTATGTTAAATGTGATGACCCAAAAAGAGGGCAAAAAAAAAAAAAAAACTAAAGAGCTTGATATATGTTTGCCCACTCTATTAGTTTAGCTTAGATGTTTGGCATGTTTATGGCTTTTCCTTTTTGCAGTCCATCCTCTTTCTTTCATGAAAAAACCTGCCCCTTTAATTTTAGACTAAATTTGGATTGGATGGTTTAAATTTAATATTTAAAAAAAATTTAACTTAGGACAAACTCCATCTGGATGTCTTTGATAAATATTGTAGAGGTTGGAATGGGATCAAGTTTCCTATGGAGGAAGATTCCACATATTTGGATCCTGTGGATTCAGTTAGAATTTTAATGGAATGATTTATTTGTGAATATAGTTAATAATCAAATCCACAGTTATTGAACTAATGAAGATCAAAACAAAATATAGATAAAAAATTCGCTGTACTTGTGATTATTTTTGGTGACATGAAGAATGGTTTTATGACTATTTTTTATGACATGAAGAGTGATTTTTTTTTTAAAATATTTATTTCTTCAATTTCTAAATAAAGTGAGGGGAAGTTAAGAAATCCTTACCGAAAAATATTTAAAATTTGAGTAATTAATTTGTGTCACACAACATAATTTAAACAAATATACAATATTTAAAAAATGAATTTTACTGACAAGGACTGGTTTATTTAATAAAAATTGCGAAGTTTAAATCCTATTGTGGTTGTCTAGTAAGCTCATATGATCCAACTCACCTATATTTTTAATAAAAAATGAGACTTATGTTCACAATTAGACTGATAAGTTCAAGCTAATTTTACAAAATATTTTGTATTTTATAATGTTAAATTAGATTTTGAGTATTTTCAGAATGCAAGCCAACTAGTAGAAGGAAATTTTTTTACTATAAAATAGTGAAAAGAATTAAAATTCGAAGTTTGAAAATTTTAAAATAATGATATATATGTATGCTATGAAAGACGCACTAACCACGGGCAACAATACTTGCTAATCCTGAAAAATTGAATTTTGGCGATGCGACAGCTCATTAATGGGCGCATGGAAACAACTGAAATGTTGACAACAAAGCCTTATCCCATTAAGTGGGGTCGGCTACATGGATCGCACGACACCATTGTGCTCTATCGGTAACTAAATCTTTAGATATATTATTTATTAAAAGATCTCGCTCTACAACTTCATTGAGTGTAAGCCTCGGTCTCCCTCTTCCTCTCTTAATCGGACTCCAGACTGTTTGATCTACCCTCCTCACTGGCGCATCTAATGACCTCCTTTATACATGTCCAAACCACCTCAAACGATAAAATGTTGACAACTGAAATGAAAATAACTGAAATGTTGACAAGAAAATAAAAAGGAAATTAACACGAGTAGTATAATACAAGTTTTTCAAACTCGTGAGTTTAAATAAACTCGTGAAAAGAACGTAAAATCGGATCGTAAACTCGAATCGTAAAATTGTAAGAGTTTACCTTTATTAATATTACGTAATTCCAGTATATAATTAGATAAGAAATACAAAAAATAATTAATATTAAATATATCAACATTCATACTTTATCTAACTTAATAAAGAAATTTTTTATGAAATTTATATATAAATTCATTGAATATGGTCAAATAAAAATAATTAATATGAGATTTATAGCAAGTTAACACAATTTTCTGTAAGGTAAAAACGTAAAAACGGTAAATTCAGCATATAAACTCGTGAGTTTTTATTGAGTTTACAACTAGTACGAATTTAAGTGACTCGTAACACGTTTTGTTTAGGTAGAGTCGTTAAAACGGTAAAATCGAACAGTCAACTCGTGAGTTTGACAACAATGGTATAATGTAACTTGAGATTTTTTTTTTTTATTTCCTTTTTGTTACAGCCTAACTTGGGACTTAAGTAAACACATTATAAGTTTTTGACAAAAAAAAAGCTTTTTTTTTGTCAGGAAGTCATGATGTAAAACCTTTCACTATTATTCAGTACACGTTATTAAGGGGCGCATGGAAACAACTGAAATGTTGACCATTGGTCAAAAAAATGATATGTTTTTTTTTAACTGGGAAAAAAAATGATATGTTGACCGTATAGTAAATGAGGAAATTAATATAATGTAACTTGGGATTCTTTCTTGTTTTCTTACTTTCCTATTCATTACAGCCCAGCTTTTGTTTTTTCTTTTTTCTTTTTTAACCTTAAATCGCAGCCTAACTTGGGATCCAAGAAAATAGTACGATATAAGTTTGTTTGGATAAAAAAAGGAAAGTACTGATAATATTAATATTAATAGGCTTGATTTCTCGTTCACTCCTCACTGCCAGTTATAAATAACCACCTCACTTGCTCTCTGCTTTTTCTGATTCAAACTCTCTCTGTTCTTTGGTATGCCTTCCTTCTTCTTCTTCTTCTTCTTCTTCTTCTCTTGTTTCGCTTTGATGTTTCTCTTTGTTTCTTCCTCTCCCTTTTTTTATTTAATTCTGTAATGTGTTTTGACTTTTGACAATGGCTTCTTGTTTACAGAGCAAGAAAGGTTGAAACTTTACTGCCGATTCGTCTTCTGGTGAGCTGAGAGAGTGAAATCCTATGGCTACATCATCACCACCTTCAGTTCTTGATGGTTGCTCCAAAGAAGAAGAAATTATGGTTGGGAAGAAGAAGAAGAAGGCATTAATGGAAGATCAAAACATTGTTCGTCGCAAGTACTCTGCAATTCGGGATTACCCACCTGGATGTGGCAGATTCCCTAAGCTTCAACAACAAAAATCTGATGATGACTCTGAGATTTGTGCTGACAATAATTATAAACCATCAGTTCTTGAAGAAGAAGCAGAGGAAGAAGGAAGAATGGTTGGAAAGAGGAAGGCTGATAATTTAATGGAAGAAAGTGGCGAAGGGATTTTTCCAAAGAGAAGAAATACTATGTACTTTGCAGTCCGTGATTACCCTCCTGGTGTTGGTCCTAATCAACATATTACTTCTAATTTCCAAGATTCTGAATCTTGCGGCTGTGATGATACAGAATCATCAGTTCTCTATAGTTGCTGCCCTGAAGATTGTGATTATGATGATGATGATGATGAAGTAGTAGTAGTAGTAGAAGACTGGGAGGAGGAGGAGGAGGAAGCACTGGTTAGGGAGATGAAGGAATTAGAAGAAGAAGAAGAAGAAGAAGAAGAAGCAAGAATGGTGGTTAGAAAGAGGGAGGAATTATTGATGGAGGAAGGTGGTGGTAATGAGATTGTTGGCAAAAGGCGATTTTGCTTTGCAGTTCGTGATTACCCTCCTGGGGTTGGACCTAATCAACATAAATATATTACTTCTAATCTTCCACGTTTTGGATCTTGTGGTGCTGATGATACAGAATTGTCAGCTCTTTATGGTTGCTGCTGTGAAGGTGATGATTATGATGAAGAAGAAGAAGCAAGATTAGTGGAAGAAGAAGAGGCAAGAGTAGTAGAAGAAGAGTGGAAGAGGCTGGAAGAAGAGAAGGAAGCAATGGATAGAGAGATGAATGAGGAGGAGGAAGAGGTGTGTATGTAGAAAGAGGAAGGCTAGTATTTTTCATTTTCTATTTTTTTTAATTATTAACTTTCAATTTACTCAATTTTATAAACCATAAACTATAATATAGTTATGTTGATTATTCTAAATGTTATTTTACTTGCGTTTATTTAATATTTATTGTTGTTGCTCTTAGTGTTTTTAATTTGATCTGTGGATTATAGAATAATATTTATTTTCATATGCAATCATTTTCTTTTTTCTCTCTACAAAAACATTAAAATATCCATGTTTAATGAATATGTATGCCTATCTATATTTATATTTTGATATTATTAATGTTATTATCAATAAAATTATATTATTTTAATATTACCTATTTGACCCCCGATCCGACATTAACCTTTGACCCAGTGTCTCGACCAGTTTTATGTCAGGTATATCACTTGTATTTTTTTGATAAAAATGGAACTCATATTCAGAATGCAAGGCAACTAGTAAAAGGAAATTATTTTTCTAGAAAATAGTAAAAAGAATTAAAATATGAAGTTAGAAAATTTTAAAATAATTATATATATATTAAATAAATATGTATGCTAATGAAAGACCACTAACCTTAATATTAGCTTCCCCACGGGCAACAATATTTGTTAATCCAAAAAAAAAATCTAAAATTTTGGTGATGCAAGTCCGCTGCGGCTCATTAATGGGCGCATGGAAACAAATGAAACTTTGACCAAAAAAATAAAAGAAACTAATATAATGTAACTCGGGATTTTTTTTTCTTTCCTTTTTATTACAGCGTAACTTGGGATTCAAGTAAATACGTTATGAGTTTTGAAAACTTAAAAAAAAAAAAAAAAAAAAGGGAGTCATGATAACATTTTTTTTTCTTTGGTAGGGAAGTCAGGATGATATTAATCTTTCACTCGTCATTGCAAATTTTTAACGGACGCATGGAAATAACTTCAATGTTGACCGTAAAAAAAGGAAATTACTAATATAATGTAACTTGGGATTCTTGTTGCTTTTTTACTTTCCTCTTTTTTGAATAAAGTGGGATTTCATTAATTCAAAAGTTGCTGCACATCAGTGAAGTCTGAACTCTGAAGAAAAATCTAAAGCCTAAGCATTAAGGCATTTACATGCTATTCACTAAGAATGGAAAATCTGTTAAGAGTGTGGTGGACTATTTGTCTAATCTGTGCAAGTAATTCTTCTGTGGTGTGAGTAACGTGTGAGAAGATCCTCTGGTTTCTAGCCTGCCATAGTTTCCAACATACTATACAGGTTCCTATCTTTTTTTTTTTTTTTTATGGATGTTTGGACCATTTTTTGACTTCGATTGCACCACCGTCCTGGTATCCGGCGTTAACCTGAAGGCCAACGCCGGATTTACCAGCATGGGCCCTCGACAACCGACTAGTCCTGGCGCCCCCAATCGAATAGGCCCGAAAGGTTCACCCACCTTTGGTGGTGCCCCAGGGGAGAGAGCTCCCAACGGAAATTCTTTACAATCTCCAAGACGTATCAATTCCCGTTTTTACTTTCCTTTTTCATGAATTACTTTACTTTTTACTCCCTAATTATAATTATAAGATTACTTTGACCTTTTTTTTTTAGAATTTAAGAATGTAAAATTAATCATTTTAAAATGTTTATAGTTATCTTTTTTTCTCAAAATTAATTTACCTTACTTATAAACTATCGTGTAATACAATTACATGTAAGATACTTTAAAATTAAGTGGTTTGTTTGGCTTCCTTAATCTCCACAACAACAAAAAAATCAAAATGATCTTATATTTAGACATTTAGACGTGAGAGAGTATTACATAGTAACTTTGGATCCAAGTAAATACGTTATAAGTCTTGAAAAAAAAAAGGAAAGTGTTGAAAATATTAAGAGGCTTGATTTCTCGTTCACTCTTCACTACGAATTATAAACAACCACCTCACTTGCTCTGCTTTTTCTGATTCAAACTCTCTCTTTTCTTTGGTACTCCTTCCACCTTCTTCTTTCTTCTTTGTTTCCCTTTAATGTTTCTCTTTCTTTCTTCCTTTTCCCTTTTCATTATTAATCTGTAATGTGTTTAAACGAAGGTTTCTTGATTACAGATCAAGAAAGATTGAAACTTTACTGACGATTGGTCTTCTAGTGCACTGAGAGAGTGACATCCCATGGCTACATCATCACCACCTTCAGTTCTTGATGGTTACTCTCTTCAACAACAACAACAAGAAGAAGAAATCGTGGTTGGAAAGAAGAAGGCATTAATGGAGGATCAAAAGATTGTTCGTCGAAAGTACTCTGCGATTCGGGATTACCCACCTGGCTGTGGCAGATTCACTCTTAAGCTTCAACAACGATCTGATAATTATTCTGAGACTTGTGATGACAAGAAATTACCAGTTCTTGAAGAAAGAATGGTTGGAAAGACGAAGGCTGATAATTTAATGGAAGTTGGTGGTGATGAGATTGTTCATAAAAGAAGAAAGTACTCTGCAGTTCGTGATTACCCTCCTGGGGTTGGTCCTAATCAACATATTATTGCTAATTTTCAAGATTCTGAATCTTGCGGTTGTGAGGATACAGAAGCATCAGTTCTTGATGGTTGCTTTTCTAAAAATGATGATTATGATTATGATGAAGAAGAAGAAGAAGTAGAGGTAGTAGAAGAAGAGTGGGAGGAGGAGGAAGCATTGGTTAGAGAGAAGAAGAAGAAGAAGAAGAAGAAGAAGAAGAAGAAGCAAGAATGGTGGTTGGAAAGAGGGTGGGATTATTAATGGAGGAAGGTGGTGCTAATGAGATTGTTGGCAAAAGAAGAAAGTACTTTGCAGTTCGTGATTACCCTCCTGGGGTTGGTCCTAATCAATATCAATATATTACTTCTAATTCTCAACATTCTGGATCTTGTGGAGCTGATGATACAAAATTATCAGTTCTTTATGGTTGCTGCTGTGAAGATGATTATTATGATGAGGAAGAAGAAGAAGAAAGACTAGTAGAAGAAGAAGAGGCAAGACTAGTAGAAAGAAGAGTGGAAGAAGCTGGAAGAAGAGAAGGAAGCAATGGTTAGAGAGACGAATGGGGAGGAGGAGGAGGAGGAAGAAGAGGTGTGTATGTAGAAAGAGGAGGGCTCTGGCAAAAAAATGTAGAAAGAGGAGGGCTAGTAATTTTTTTTATTTTATTTTTTGTAAAAAGGAATGCTAGTATTTTAATGGAAGAAGGTGATGGGATTGTTCCAAAGAGAAGATTGACTCTTGTATGCACTTTACATTTTTCTTTTGTTGGTCGACTGCACTTTACACTATTGAAAGTTTTATAAGACTACAAATGGGTTGGATGGGGGCTTTAGGTTTGAATTTGAATGATGTAGGGGACTGCTATAAAAATTTATGTTACTCTAGCATATTATGAATACTATTTTTTTAATTATCATTTTAGGTATTTCCAAGAAAAAGGGCAAGTTATATCTCGAAGTCTAGTTAAACCCAAATTGGATGAACCATACATAAGGATTAGTTGTATATATTTTTGAGTTTCTTTTCTTTTTTTAATAAAGGATGGTAATTAAAGACGGTATATAGATGGATATATTGGAAGAGAGAGAAAATAGGACATTATTTGGGTTGTTATGGACCACTATAGGGACCACTATAGGGAATATGATGTTAGTGAGGTGTGAATAGTAAAGAAATATGAGAAATGAGAGGTTATAAAGGCAAATTGCAATCAAGACAATGATAAATGAGAAAATGGTTGCCTAACTGGTTTGGGATAAATATGAAGTTGAGAGTACCAACCACAACCAGAATATGATAGAAATGTATAGTCAAAGGAATAGTGATAAAGTTAGGAGCGATAACGTGAAATCAAAATGTGCTAGAAATGTGTGTGACCAAACCCAATTCGTAGTGAAAAAAAAACATTACTCGCAAGGAAGAATCGGGAAAAAAAAGGGACAATTGCATATAGGTCCCAAACAAGAGAATTAATTTCAAAGAGGTCCTAAGGAGTTGTTAATGACAGCTATTAACAACTGCAATAGCCTTGGTTAACAAGTAAAAGAGTTGTTAATTGACCTGTCTGAAATTAATTCTCTTGCTTGGGACTTATTTGCAATTCTCCCAAAAAAAAAATTAAAACATTGTTTGAAAGCTTTGTAAATATCCATCAGTTATCATACGTATGGGGATGAAAACCGTGAGGTGACAGAATGTGTTTCTTTCATATTGAATTAGCGCTAAACAATATTTTTTTTCTTAACCCTGCTGGAAACTCCTTGTATTAAGGAGAATCCAGAGCACCAGAGGAAAGTCAGAAGGTCAAACAGATGCCAATAGAAGTAAATTAATATGATTAACTCTAAATTTTGGTATTTGAGTCTTTGAAATTGTTACATTTTAAATAATGAAAATAAAGCACATAAAATAGGCTTTTATTATTGAAAAAAAAACAAGCTCTTATGAAAACATTGGAGTCCTCCATTAGACCAATTTACTTAAATTACCTAATTCCCGTGTCAACTTGTTTAAAACTAAGGTAAATGGTCTATTTTGCTGTGAAAGTTTTTTTTTAAGATTTATTTTGTTCTAAAAGTTTTTTTTTTAGTTCAAAATTGTCATAAAAGTTTCAAAACATATAAATATTGTTCTCTTATATTAAAAAAAAAATTCACTTTCATGGTTGAAAAGTTAATGTTAACTGTCAATATTTTAATATTATAGGGAAAAATTACCATATTTTAATACTTCTAAAGCAAAACTACGATAAAAAATACTTTCAGATTAACAAGATAGTTTATAAAAAAAACTTTCAAAACAAAATAGACTTAAAACTTGAAACTAACAACTATAGCCGGAGTCACAAAGTACAAACAGCCTCTTACTAATGTGATTTCAATTTTATTCTTTTAATAATTAAAATGATAATGATCAAATCTACAGTTTTATCGAACAAATGAAGATAAAAACAAAACATAGAAAAATTCGTCACAATTACATATGATCATTGCTGGTTGCTGGACTTTGGTGCCTGTTAACGGTTGGAAATTAAGCATATTTTATATAATTTTCACATAGTAATGTGCATACTTGCTTGATAATGTCTTTAATTGAAATAATAACTTGTGAAAATTGTATGAATTCTTTTTAGCATATTATCAAAGAAAACGACTAATGGAATTTCCCTCTATTTTGTAGGGAAAAGTTCCAGCACTACAAAAAAAGCGTGCATTAGTAGCGGTTATAAATGCCGATTAGTGGCGGTTTTAACCGCCACTAACATGTTACTAGCGGTTTTTATTTCCGCCACTAAATCGTCCGTGACAAACATTTACTAGCGGTTATTGAAACCGCGTGTAACAAAGTCAAAGACGCTACTAATTAGTAGCGGTTATTAAAACCGCTACTAAATAAAAAAAACCGCCCCTAATGTAAAAATTAGCATAATCGTGGAAAAATTCAATTTCTCAATTTAGTGGCGGTTTGAACAGCAGTTCGAACCGCCACTAATTAAAAAACAAAAAAATAAAAAAAATTGGCCCATTTATTAGTGGCGGTTTGAGCAGCGATTCTCAAACCGCTACTAATTAAAAAGGAAAAAAAATTAAAAAAAAATTAGTCCAATTTATTAGTGGCGGTTCGAAACCACTACTAAAGTTTAAGGATTTTAAAAAAAACGACCAGATTAGATATTAAAAAATCAATGTCATATGATCAAATGTAATAAAAAAAAATGATAATAAATTAGTCTATTACAAAATGTTTTTATTGTTAAAATAAAAAATTTTTCTCAACTATATTAACAACCATATGTATAAAAAAACAATATATTAAACACTTAAAAAAGAAATAGTTAAAAGTAAACAACTAATTATGTTTGTTGTAAGAATAATATGAATAATAAATTAAAACTTTTTTATCACTAAAAATGGGAAATAATTCGATATTGTTACCTGAAAAAATATATATTAGCAAATAAATTAATTCAGAATAGAAAATAAAACACACTAAATAATAAGAAATATAAGATAAATTGTTTTCAGAACAAAAAATAAAGGCATTAGCGGTCAGACTGAGGATAAATTGAATGGAGAGGGAGAAGGAATTGAATGAATGTGTGAAGAAAAATGAGGGGAGGCGGTGAATATTTATAGTGATTTGTGCGGTATTTAGTAGCGGTTTAGGTGGCGGTTCTAGAACCGCTACTAATATTTGTCCGCAGAATTAGTAGCGGTTCTGGAACCGCTACTAGATGTCTTTAATTAAAAAAAAAAGCTCAACCTACATTAAAAAAAATATGATATATGAACGTTTGATACACATTTTTATGAAAATTTTATAAAATGAAAAATAATTATGGTTGGCTGCTTCAATCATCATCTTCTTGCTCCTGCCTAAAAAGAACATAAACAAATATATAAATTTCTATTGCTAAAGGTGTTGAAATTTGTTTAAATTATTTGTAGTGAAAATCCTCACCTAACTACTTGTAAATGACCGTCTTCTTCAGAAATGAGGTTGTCGAAGTTTTCAGGTTCAAAATGTTGGCTGCCTAGTTCCAGATCATCTTCGTCACCCATGTCGTAGAGGTCACGCGGCTTCATATGAATCACCATGTGCCAATCTTTATGTGTCCGATCTTCCACATAGTATACTTGCTGCGCCTGTGAGGCAAGAATATACGGCTCATCATCTGCCATTTCCCCTGTGTGAATGAGCCTCGAGAAATTTACGGACGTGATGCCCAAGCTGTCCAATGTAATGCCTCGAGAAGTTCTGGTGTCTGCCCACATGCAGTTGAAGAGAGGCACGGTGAAATGATACGCCTCCAAATCGCATGTCTGTATCCAGTGAGCTGGCATAACTCCTTGTCCCGAATGTGCCAAAGACTCCGGAATTCTGGGTGAGAGAACCTTCATCCCTTGCAATGGTGCAGAACTTGAAGCCGTTGACGTTGTATGTCGTATATCTCCTGACATGGTCAAGTGGACCGGTTGCTAGATTTATCATATCAGGCGCATGGGGATTTATCTCCTGAGCAAACCAATCCGGAAACTCTCGGTGGACCTTTTTGTCCACCTCGGCAGATGACCTTGTGCGGCTTCGTAGTTGGCGTTTAACATAGCGGCGAAAATCCCTAAATTCCAATGGAACATATCAGAGGGTTATGTGGTTTGGAAATAAAAAAAATAACATGATACGTGTATATAGTGTTAAAATTCTTACTGAATGTAGGGTTCCACTTGAGGGCAATTTGTCAAGACATGTCTGTGTGCTTGCAACCTCTCAATGGGAGTGAGCCTGTAATACTGACTTCCTCCAACTGGCTTTCCGACTGGCGGGAATAATGTGTTGGAAGGTGACTGGACATTGGATGGGCTATCATCGACACGAGGAGGGCGGTTGAATGAAGTCTCGATGTCATCATCAAAATAGCGCAAACAATATGTTAACACCTCGTCACCAGAATAACCCTCTGCTATAGAACCCTCTGGAGATGCTTTGTTCCTCACATACGACTTCAATTTCCCCAAGTATCTGTAATTACAAGTACAATCAAGTAACTGAAACAAAATCATGAAACCACTGGAAAAATGAATCAACGGACCTCTCTATGGGATACATCCAGCGGTATTGAACCGGGCCGCCCATCTTTGCGTCTTGAACGAGGTGTACAGTGAGATGGACCATGACCGTGAAGAAAGACGGGGGAAATATCATCTCCATATGACAGAGCGTTAGAACAATTTTTTCCTGCAATTGATCCAGCTCTGCTTTGTCCAAAACTTTTGCACACAACCGTCGGTAGAAAGAACTGAGTTGAACCAAAACATTAGACACCTCCGGGGGCAATGTGCTTTTAATTGCCAGAGGTAGGAATTGCTGGAGCAAAACGTGGTAGTCATGGGTTTTCAACCCGGCAATCTTCTTAGAGTGCATGTCCACACATCTTGAGATGTTGCTTGAATAACCATCAGGGACCTTAATGTCCTTAAGTGTGGAGAGGAAGACTTCCTTGTTGGCTCTTGTCAGTGTGAATGAGGCTGGGGCAAACTTGTCATTCTCATCCGGCCATGCGTCTTCACGTATTCCCATCGCCATCAAATCTTTCCTTGCTTGAAGATGGTCCTTGGACTTTCCAGACTCGTTGAGTAAAGTGTACAAAATATTGTCACACACATTTTTTTCGATGTGCATGACATCAAGACAGTGGCGAAGTAGATTAGATTTCCAGTACGGGAGCTCGAAGAAAATGCTCTTCTTTCGCCATTGCTGCACGTTTTCCACCTGGGACTGGCCGCGTCCCCTTCTTCCCACAGGCTGAACGCCGTCTGTCTTCCTGAACTCTACGTGAACATCTTCAAGCTGTTGAAGAATATCTGCGCCAGACAAAAACGTAGGAGGATCCCTCATTTCCTAGGATCCGTTAAATCTAATCTTCTGCAACCGGAACCTATGACCTCCAGGAAGGAACCGCCAATGACCTATGAAGCACCACTTGCGACTGTGAGGAAGGCGGACCGAGTCTTGGTCAAAGTTGCAGTTGGGGCAAGCTCTGCCTGTATGCACGTTCCAACCAGACAATGTGCCAAGTCCGGGAAAATCGCTCACTGTCCACATCAACGACACACGGAGTGTGAAGAGCGTCTTACTGTAAGCGTCATACGTCTCAACTCTGTTGGTCCAAAGTTCCTTCAACTCCTGTATCAACGGTTGAAGGTAGACATCTATATCGTTTCCAGGAGCTTTCTTCCCCGGAATAATCATCGAAAGAATGAATGAGCTCTGTTTCATACACATCCAAGGGGGTAAGTTGTACGGTATCAATACCACAGGCCATATACTGTACGTAGTGCTAAGATTCCCGAACGGATTGAACCCATCTGACGCGAGAGCGAGGTGGACATTTCTCGGGTCACTGGCAAATTTCGGGAATCGAGCATCAAACGCTTTTCAAGCCTCAGCATCCCTAGGATGTCTCAACTTCCCATCGACGTTGGGCTCTGATGAATGCCACCGCATGTGCTCCGCCGTTTTGGATGACACATACAACCTCTGAAGTCGTGGAGTCAGGAGGAAATATCTTAGAATCTTTGCAGGCTTCTTGGTTGCTATTCGACCCCTCTTCGCCTGTTTGTACCGAGACGTATTACACCGCTTACATCTGTCCAACTCGGCGTCGTCTCCCCAGTACAACATACAATCATTCGGGCAGGCATGGATTTTAGTGTAGTTCAATCCCAACTTGTTAATAGTCTTCTTTGCTTCGTAGAATGATGGTGCGATTTCTGCCTGAGAGAATGCATCTCCCAATAATTCTAACACCATCGACATCCCCTTATTGCTGAAGCCACACAAGCACTTGATATGATAGAGCTTGACAAGAAATGATAGTTTTGAATATTTACTGCACCCTGAATAAACATTATTCTTATTCTAAAATGAACGTTTATGTGACAAAACTAGAAACGAAATGAGAGGCAGTTTTTAGTAGAACCTGGAAACAATGGCTTATCTGAATCCGTCATAAGGTCGAAAAAATTCTTTGCAGCTTTATTTCGAAAAAACTCCGGGAGTGGTCCTTCAACCCCTTCCTGACTCCCGATGCCGTCACCTTGCACCCCGAAAGCATCACGCACAACATCGTTAAATGGATCCACATGATTGTCGTCATCATCGTCATCGTCGATGTGCATTCCAACCTGAGATGTTCGAGCAACTACCTCACCACCATCATCATCGTTCTCGCCATGAATACCCCAGAATGTGTAATTGGATGGGAATTGTTTCAGTATAAGATGCTCACGCACAACATTTATGGGATGCCACTTCTTAAATTTACATTTCGGACAAGGACACAATATCTGATTGTTAACACCGGTGCGGTTGAAAGAAAAATCTAAAAAGTGGTCAACACCAACCAAATAGCGGGGAGACGTCCGTGGCAAATTTATCCAAGATTTATCTATCATATGACTGAAGATATTATCAAAGAAGGAAAGAGCTTAATAGTTTGAATGAAATGTGAAAATGAATTGGAAAGAATCAAGGGCTTATAAAATGAAATTTAGACATTAGTAGCGGTTCTTTAACCGCTACTAAAACCGCAACTAACTCAATCAGACCGTTGGAAAATTAACAGGTGGCAACTGTCTGAGTATACATTAGTAGCGGTCTTAGAACCGCTACTAATATTAAATTATTTTTATAATTAGTAATTTAGTGGCGGTTTAAAACCGCTACGAAGTTTAAATTTTTTTTTATAATTAGTAATTTAGTGGCAGTTTAAATACTATATAAGAAAATAAACAAATAACAACGGTTTATTTAGTAAGTCAGGGAGAAACTTTTTTGTTTAACTGTTAAAAAAAATTATCGCCATTTGTAAAGTAAAAAATAACATCAGATAATAACAACTAACAAAATTATGCAACATTAAAGATATGAAATGTTTAAACAACTAATATTCAAATGAGCAAACATTTAAATATAAAAATGTTCAACTGAAATCCTGAAATAAAAAACATTCTAATAAAAAAAGATCCTAGAGCTACGCCGCAGGAGGCTGATCGTCGTCTTGATGCTCCGGAGAACGGTTGCGAGGCTGCTTCGGTGGACGTGGAGGTAGTGGTACTCGCAAAGGAGATCTATCCGGGTCGAACATCCGCTGTATCCGTTCCAACGTGCTATTGGCGTTGTGCACCCAGGAGTACAGTCGGTCGTACACCTGATCAGTCACCCGTTCCATAATCTCATGAGTGAGTCTCTCCCTCATTTGAGCCTCAAACTCTGTGTCTCCTTTAATAGGGCCACTTGTTGATGGTTGGCTCCAAGCTGTAGACTGGGCGCTGCCTGGGTCGCCTGACCTGCCGTACACCACCGTAGGTCGGGCTCCGAATCCCATCCCGCGAACCCGGCTAGGGTGCTCTTGAGGCCCTAGGGCAGCCCTTAACGAGGCAGTGGGGTCTACATTGTCCCCCTGCGACTCGGCGATCTCTCTCTCCGCAGCCTCAATCCTAGCCTGCACACACAAACATATTAACAATTTTATTTTGATGTCGTTGTTATTAAAAATATAATAATATAAAAATAAATAAATAAATAAAAATTTTACAATTTGCTCATCAGCCTCCCTGGATGTTGGGCTTCCGTCGGCGTGTCTGTGCTTTATTTGGTAGAAACGACCGTAGGTAGCCTTCTGCCCTTTCTTCGCAGCCTCTTCCTCCTAAAAATTAAGATACAAACAGTTATTAATATATAAAGATAAATTATTTTTAAATTAAATAACGAAGCTTCATTCCTTCATACCATCTCTTTGTACCCAACTGAAAACGGCTTCGTCCCAGCCGTATGATGAACCTTCTGATAGGACTTCACGACAAGACCTTGTTGCGATCTCTTCTGTTAACGTAAAATAAAATTAAATAATCATCAGTAATTCAAAAATATTTCTTCAATATGATATTTCAATATCAATTCAACAATATTATTTATTATACCTTCCCAATGTCTCCCCTCCTCCAACCCACATATCTCTCCCACGCATCCGTAGGGACGCCACGAGGGACATCATCGACCAACTCCTGAAGCGTCCTACTCCGACCCCGATCTCTTTCTTTGAACATATCCAACCGCTTGTTCTTCCAACCGTCCCCCATCTTTGATTCTGTCCAATTCTTACGGCTCTCCCTCACATCAAACTTCCTCTGTAAAATATTAAATTTAAGTATGTTTAATAAGAAATTAATAAATAATAACAAATTCCAATAATAACATAAAAAAAATAAGAAATAATAAATACATTTCCTATAATATTTATTAAAATCAAATTCAAATAATAACAGAAAAGAAATAAGAAATAATAAATATATTTCCTATAATATTTATTAAAATCAAATTCAAATAATAACAGAAAAGAAATAAGAAATAATAAATAATAAACAATAAACAATACATAATAACAAGAATATTTCTTATAGTATTAATTAAAATCACATTCTAATAATAATAAATAATAAACAATAAATAAGCTCAAAGTTAATTCAACAAACCTTAACAATTTCGTCAAACGCGAACTTTTTAGAGTTCGCGTCAATCTTCCTCCAGTCCAAAGCGTCAATCGGAAATCGCTGGTAATTCGGCCTACACCCCCGACGAACCTCGAGTACAGTTGCCCCCCTTATCCAACCGGTAATTTGGTCAAGTCGTCCCACTCAACTATAACTCTGTGCCCGCTCGGAAGGTTCATCGCATCTTGCACCGTTAACCTCTTCTCACTTATGCTACCAGAACGGTCTGTAAAATTTAGGGAATAATTTCAATTTAATGAGCGATAAAAAATTATAATTATCTAATAAAAACAATAAAAATTGAATTTCCTTACCCTGAACTTGTACTTCGTAACCGGTGGACCTTCCGGAGGATCGTTTAGGGCGCCCCGCCTCGTCAAATTCCTCACCGTCCAACCAACGTTCCATATCCTCAAAATCCGCTCCTCCTCCAGTCTCATCGAAGTCTTCTCCCCCACTCCAGAATGCGTTGATTACATCTTCTGGAATCGCCTGGTTCTGTATACGGATGCGCTCTTGTTCTATACGATCCCTCTCGGCCTGCTCAGCCAGTTCCTTACGTAGCCGCTCCTCAGCCTCCATTTGTTCAGCGGTCATAGGCCTCTTATTGCGATCGCCCTTTCTCACCATGATTTTGACCTCTTCTTTCTCGTCGAAGTCAAGTCACGTCACTTTCTTTCTAAAAAGCTCGTGCCTTTTCTCTGAAAAGGCACGAGCATTTTTAAACTGTTCATTTGAGTAGCGGTTTTACCAGAACCGCTACTATTAGTTGCGGTTTCAGCAAAAACCGCAGCTGAAACCGCGACTAATTCACCCTGTAATAAATGCAGTTGCATTTATTTCGCTGAATTAGTGGCGGTTTTGGGGGAAACCGCTACTAATGTATAAAAACAGCCACTAATTCAGCGTCCATTCATTTTCTAGCGGTTTTTCCCTCCAGAATTGTGACTAAATTTACGCCACTACTCATCCCGCCAAAAGGCGCCAAATTTGTTGCGGTTCTTTCCCCCAAACCGCTACTAACTACTTCTGTGGTCAAACCGTCGTATTTACTTGCGGTTTGTGCTTATAACCGCTACTAATGTATAATTACTAGCGGTTTTGGTCTTCCGCGACTAATGTAACCGCTACTAAAACCCCATTTTTTTGTAGTGCAGGAAGAAGAAGAGTTCAAGAGAAGGAAAGATAAAGAAACATCATGGCAAATCAAAATAGAGGAGTCCCTCTGCATGGTCCACCGCGATGAACAAATGTGTCCGCCGCGACGGTTGAAGAAAGAAAATGACAGTTGCTCTTTGTAAGGTCCGCCACAGTGGACAAATGTGTCCGTTGCGGCGAAAACGTATCAGTACAACTGCGCGTTTTGAGGGCTGAAACATGAATTTTGAAGGTTTATATACTAGGGTTGGCCGAAAACAGAGGGCAAAACATTTTGGGTCGAGTTTTGCTGCTGAAGAACACTAAAGAAGAGCTAAAGAGAGCTTGGAAGAGGATTGGAGAGCTTTGGAGAAGTTCAACCTTGGAGTTAGAAGAGGAATTTCTTTGTGGTTGCTTCTCTTGTCTACTCTTGTCTCCTTCCTTTCTCTTGTTTAATTTCTAATTTTGTGATGTATTTGAAGATTATTGTTGAGACTTCTTGTGTTATGAGTAGCTAAACTCATATTCTATGTCTATTTTGAAGCTTGTATGGATTGATACCTATGACTTTCTTCCTTATTGCTAAATTAATGAATGTTATGTTATGGTTTTAGCTTGTGGCTATAGTTTTTTAAGTGGTAGCCAACATTTAGATTGTTGCTTAATTAGTGGCTTAAGAGAGCATTAATTAGGGAAAGAATTAGGTTAAAACCAAGCTTGTCTTGCAATTTTAACTAAGATTGGAAGTGTGTTAGTGAGATAGAGATATTCACCAATCAAGTTTTGTGAAATTAAGGTTGTGTGATTAAACTTATTGATAATAGTATGTAGTAAGAGATTATGCATGTTAATATTAATTAAAGTTTGAATAGGATTGAGAAAGCTATTTGAATATAAGAGACTTTCAGTTCAAAAAAAAATATAAGAGACTTCAAGCAATAACATAATAGGCATTGGTTAGCATTAGGGAATGAATAATTGGGTATCATGAAATATAAGTGGATAAATAAGCATAGGTTTTTCTCATTGTGTTGAATTTATTTCAAGTGTTCCATTTTACAAATTTCCATTTTTTTTAATCATTCTAACTCTATTAAATCACTTGCCTATTGTCCATTGCTAATTTTTAATATAATAAACTTAATGAACTTGCTTTTAACGGGGTCCTAGTGGAACGACAACCTTTTCTTGAACTATACTACTAAAACTTGACTCGTGGACTTGCGGTAGAGAAGAGAATGATTTTTTTTTCAAATCTTTAATTCTTCAATTTTTTAAATAAAGTGAGAGATATTTGAATAATCGTTACTGGAAAAAATTTAAAATTTGAGTAATTAATTTGTTTAACACAACAAAATTTAATCAGATGTGATCAAACAATAATTTAATGAATTAGAAAAGGCAGAGAGAAAACATAAGTCTCCTAATAAGTTAATAGTTATCAATACTTTCCTTCACAAGTTTTCAAAACTTGTAACGTTTTTACTTTAATCTTAAGTTACATTATATAATGCTAATAATTTCCTTTTTTAAAATGGTCAACATTTATTTGTTTCTATTTGGCTTGCATTCTGAAAATAGTCTAATCTAATATGATTGTTTTAAATATTAAATATTGTGTAAAAATTAGATTGAGTTTATCACTAAATTTGATAAAAAAACGTTTATTACAAAATGATTTATATTTTTCTTAAATAAAAAGATCGAGACAGGGTCCAAACGGGCCACCAATTTTTTTTGTGCAGCCCTAATTGTGGGCATAGTATGTTTTAGAAATATATGTTCATGAGTTGTCAACATATTTGAATCATCTCTTCATCTTTTTTCTCCTCATCATGTCGTTCATGCCATTAGATTAACAAATGAATAGTTAAATTTTTATCATTTTATAGGATCATTGTTCCTCTAGTTTCATATCATTTACTTTTATGAATTTTCCAATTTAATTTTTATTATTTCATATTACTTTTCAATTAATATTATAATAACAATTTTTAAAATTATTTAGTCTCATTTTTTTATTTGTTCATCCAATGATAGAGATGCGTTGAGCATTAAAAAGGAAAAGTACTGACATAACAAAGAGGATGGGGCCAACCTACCAACAGGACATGTATTATGGCCTGAAGGACATGTCCTACCCAGTTCTTGTGCAGCCCTACCCACAATCCACATTATAACTTATTTCAATATACAAATTATTTATATTATAAATATAGGAATTATTGGAGTAGTTTCTTGGGAAAAGTCTAAAAAAAGACTATCGAAATATGCAAATGACAGTTTGATGCAGCGGATTTAAAAAAAGACAGAAACATGCTACTCATCTAAATGTCCTTTACAAATTTAAAAGAAATGACAAAAATACCCCTTGAAGTTGGTAATCCTTTCTTTGGAGTTGGTAATCCTTTATTTGACGTTGATAAACCATTATCCAATTCTGATATAATAAATAAAAAGAAGTTGGTAAAATTATGATGTTGGTAAATTGATATAGACATGTTGGTAATCCATTATTCGAATTTGATAATCCATTATACAATTTTGGTGACAAACAAAAATAATTTGGTAAATTGATAGATAAATGTTGCTGAACCATTATCCAAAGTTGGTGTTTCGTTATTCGACGTTGGTAAACCATTATCCAATTTTGGTAACAAACAAAAAGAAGTTGGTAAGGTTATTATACTAGTAATGAATATAGACATGTTGGTAATCTGTTATCTAAAGTTGGTAATTCGTCACCCAAATTTGGTAATTCATTATACAATTCTGTCAAGGGGCATTTTTGTCATTTCCTTTAAATTTGTAAGGGACATTTAGGTCAGTGGCATGTTTCTATCCTTTTTTAAATTCGTTGTATCCAACTATCCTTTGCATATTTTGACGGTCTTTTTTCTGGAATTATTTCTAGTTTGTTTTGACTATAATTATATTGTCAAAGTCTTCTTTATCTCTCATAGTTTTTTTCCCCCACAAACTACCCATATTAATTGCATATAACAAATGGGGTAATTTTCTATGTAGATGATTAACAAATGAGTATTTTCAAGAAATTTACATACATTTTTAGAAATAACTTAGTTAATTTTCTTAGTTATATGAATATGTTATCTAACTCATACATCTACGACTAGAGAAAAAGATTAATATTACATCTGATATTTGATATAAGATCTAATTTGTAGTGTCTTTTGTATAATTTTCACTGTAAATTAAATATTATATTAGAGTTTTTGCAAACAGTATTCCTCCATGATTGGGAAGGGAACTGCACATGATTCTGATCAAGTTTAGGTTGTTTATTTTTTGTTGTTAATGTAGCACTCCCTCCCTTCTTAAATATAAGACATATTTACCTAATTTAATTATATTAACGATGCTAGTTAAGTTAGTTAAAATCACATAATATTATCAAAACACCCCTAACACCCCCCCTCTTGTTTGTTTATTTTTAAGGAGTGTCAATATAGATAATTTTAGAAAAATTAGAGAAACATTAGAAAGTGGTCTTATATTTAAGAAAAAGCTCATCTCCCCAAATAGGTTTTATATTTAGGAATGGAGGGAGTAGTTTGTATCCATTTATAAAAAAATATATATTATATATTCAGGATAAGATATGCTCCTTTTAGTCCTTAGTATACGACATATATGAGAAGTTGATCCAGATCCTAAATATATGACATTTTCTTATTTTGTCAACTTTTCTCCAAAACACACCAAATGTTGTTCTTTCAACAATAATCAAGAAATAGAGAGAGGAAGGAAATCAAAGAACATGATTATGGTATTATGAAAACATGATATATTAACTAACTTAACTAATATCCTCAATATAATCAAGAATTATTATAATCTTTGGTCCGTGAAGTTTACCCCAATTTTGCTTTTGGTCTGTCAAGTTTCATTTTTTTTTAAAACATTAGTCCCTATGGGTTAACTAAAACTTGGACCATTTTGCCCCTATAAGGACCAAAACGTCTTGTTTGAAACTTGATGGACTAAAACCCAAATGAATGTAAACTTTATGGATCAAAGATTATATTAACCCTATAATCAAATTAGGTAAATAGGTCTTATAACGAATGAGAGTAGTAATTAAGTATACTTTGTATATATGGCTTAAGAGTGCATAGTTTTAATTACATAAAATAATTAAAATTACATGCTTATATTATACTTCTTCTGTTCCTAAATATAAGACCTATTTAGGAAGGTGGGCTTGTTCCTTTTCTGATTTACCTCCAAATTATCTCAATTGATACTCCTCAATGATGAACAAGAAAGAGAAGGATAGTGAAATAAATGTATATGGTTAGGATGTGTTGGTAATATCATACAATTTTAACTAACTTAAATAGCATCCTTAATCTAATCATATTAGGTAATTAGATTTTATATTTAAGAACGGAAGCAAGGAGTATGTAAAAATAACAGAGTACATGATATTTCCATTTTTGTGTCCATTTCTAGGTCTTGTCTAAGATTTGTCTGTATTGATGTAGATATCTCATATAAAGCATAATTATAATATAATGCCTAGAGCATTTTTTGGTTTGGAAAGCCGAAAAATGTTTGAAATGTGTTTTTCATTATATTAATAATATTCAGTCCAAAAAAATTATATTAATAATATTTAGAAATAATGTTAAAAATAATAAGAAAAGTGTATACTCTCACAAAAAAGACATAAGGAAAAGCATAGAATCTTTCAAAGAATATTCATATAATTAATGAACTAATAAGACATAATTACATTAAAAAACGGAAAAATTCCAAATAAATACCCATCGAATATCAAAAGGACAAAAATGTACATTCAATATATAAAATGACATAAAAGGGATCGTTCCCAATTTGGAATAAACAATTTTAAGGCAAAAAGATCAAAATGCCCCTATCTCCATTAACCACTCAGGTATGGCCATTAACCACTCCCGTATAGCGATTAACCACTCTAGTATAGCCATCAACTACTTCGCTGATTCATTAGTTAGGCTTGTTTTTGTGAAAGTTATTAACTACTTTAGTATAGCAATTAACTACTTCAGTATAGCGACTAACCACTCCAGTATAGCCATTAAGTACTTCACTGATTCATTAGTTGGGCTCAAATACTCTTATATTTGTGAAAGTCATTAACCACTCTAATATAGCAATTAACCACTTCAGTATAGCGATTAACCACTCTAATATAATCATTAACCACTTCACTTTGAAAGTGAATGGAGACAGGGGCATTTTAGTCTTTTTACCTCAAAATTATTTATCCCAAATTGGGAACGATCCCTTTTATGTCCTTTTGTATATTGGAGGTACCTTTTTGTCCTTTTGATATTCGAGAGGTATTTATATGAAATTTTCCCTTTGTCTAAAGTAATTAGAGTAAAAACCTGAACCGTAAGTCCATAACTACCGTTTCTTGTGTTTCCACTTCTTTCAAAAACAAAAAAAAAATCTACAGGGGCAGTTATAAAAGGACTCTACAACAACTGTGATGGAAGCTACAACCTCCTATCTATCACTAAGTTATAAGGCTTTTGATCTTTTGTTTAGAGTATAATATGATGTAGTTAATTTTTTATTAAAAAACTAAATAAATAACTTTAGAACATTTATATTTATCATTTAAATATATATAATTATATTTTTTTGGCCTGGTATATAATTATATATAACATATTATAACTAAGTATTTTTTAAGAATTTGTATCCTTAAGTCACGTTGGATTTTGGACTAATCATTTTTTTAAGTTTAGAACACAACGATTTTCGGCTCTCACAGCAAAATTGAACTTGTATTCTCCTTTTTACTGGAGTCATTGTTGATTACGATATCAACTCTACAGCTTTTGGCAATTTAATAGTTTATCTAGCTTTTTAAATTTTCTTAAAAAGTCAATTGGACAGTCATGAGTATATTGGTATTTGGTATATTATGCCTCAATTATTAAAAAACCAAATTTTGTCTCAGAAAAATTAATAGTATTAGAGGATATAAAATGGATTATATTTAAAATGTAAAACATACACCCTATCTCCTTTTCTATTTTTGTCTTTCTCTAGTCATTGGATGTTGGAATTCAAATGAAGTTTTCAAAATTTTCTTCGCTTATTTGGGTTTTTCTTTTGCCAGAACTGTACTTATTTGGGTTAAAGAACACTTAGTTGGTGATATTATTCCTATTCTTATCCATTCATTAATTACATCCTCATCAATTTATTACTAGTTTTTTAAGGGAAAATTCCAAATAAATACCCCTCGAATATAAAAGGACAAAAATATACCTCCAATATACAAAAAGACATAAAAAGGATCGTTCCCAATTTGGGATAAATAATTTTAAGGCAAAAAGACCAAAATGCCCCTGTCTCCATTAACCACTCAGGTATGGCCATTAACCACTCCCGTATAGCGATTAACTACTTTGGTATAGCCATTAACTACTTCGTTGATTCATTAGTTAGGCTTGTTTTTGTGAAAGTTGTTAACTACTCTAGTATAGCAATTAATCACTTCAGTATAGCGATTAACCATTCCAGTATAGCCATTAACTACTTCACTGATTCATTAGTTGGGCTCAAATACTCTTATATTTGTGAAAGTCGTTAACCACTTTAGTATAGCATTTAACCACTTTAGTATAGCGATTAACCACTCTAGTATAGTCATTAACCACTTCACTTTGAAAGTGAATGGAGACAGGGGTATTTTGGGCTTTTTGCCTTAAAATTATTTATCCCAAATTGTGAACGATCCCTTTTATGTCCTTTTGTATATTGGAGGTATCTTTTTGTCCTTTTAATATTCGAAGGGTATATATTTAGAATTTTCCCTTAGACAAACTCTCTGTCCAAACACAAAATATTTATAATATATATAATATTTATGTATATGGCGTGGCATCCATCTCGCCTTTCTTTTTCCACGTCACGTTTTTATTTTTTTTTAAATGAAAAAACTCCCTTCTTCGGTCCATCCCAATGTTGTAAAAACCGGACCGGAAGGTGAGCCGGAGAGGGCATCGGGTCACGGTTCTCACGGTCGGATCGGTCGGACCGAAGGTCGGACCGATGACGTAATAATTAAGGAAAAAATATATGATTTTTAAATGTAAATTACATATAAACAAATTATGGTCCCTTCACCTCTTAATTTTTAATGAAAGATCATTAACCAAGAAATATATAGCCATTAGAGACTTAGAAAACAAATCATTCTTGTCTTTAGCTAAGCAAAACAAAAAAGGTGTATGACCATTTGAACATCACAGTTGCAGAAATTTTTGTCAAGATGGAAGAATTAAGAAGTTAGGAACACAAGCAATTTCTGTTATGTAAAAGGTAAGAGATAGAATATGCAACTGATAAAAATTTCAAAAGAAATGTAAAATGTAGAAAGACAACAAGTGTTAAATATAGAATAAAAACTTGGAAAAGACGTTAAACATCAACAATAGAGGAATGGTGATAGAGATGATGTTCACCAATTGGTTGAAGTTTCGGAGATCAAATTTCATAGCCCTAAAATTTTCAAATGGCCGTTGGGGTTTTTAATTTGGGAGAAAGATATGAAGTTAATGAATTTGGGGATGTAATTTGGGTTTCTTTTTTAAGAACTTGGGTTTTTTTTGGGCTTGATTTTATTTTTTTCATCTTTTTTTTTGTTTCAGATTGGACCGCCCGGTTTTTATAAAACCGCTCCGGTTCCCGGTTTAACTCCGGTTTCCGGTCCAATGCCCGGCTGGAAATGGCCCGATCCGGCTTAACACAATAAACGGTCAGACCATAAAATCCGAACCGACCTAAGGAGCGGTCGACGGTCCGACCGGTCGGACCGTCCGGCTCGGTCCGGTTCTTACAACAATGGTCCATCCTCCTACCCTCAACTCAAACCTCTCAATCGGTCCATCCTCAAGCATTTTTTCTTAATTGTAGTTGAGTTTGAGTTGGATGGGTTCTGATGGCATGTTTCTATGGGTTGGTCGTGGTAGCAAAGGAAGTGGGAAAGGGTCTAGCCTGAGAAAGGAAGCAGGGGAGGAGATAATTCTTTTTGGCTGGAGGGTGTTTTAATATTTTTAATACTAAAAGCATATTTTAATTAAAAACACATATATCACACTTTCTTTCTTTTTTCTTTTTTAAAAAAAGCTTAAATCCATTGGAAATAGTGAAATACTCTAATATAACAACAAATCCCCGTTGAGATTCAGATTCCTTATATATTATGAATTTATGAATTCATTGATTATATATATATAATATCATTTTATTAAAACATGTGTGATTGTATTGTCTAAATTAAAAAAAAATATTATTCAATAATTTTTAGATATTATAATATCTTTGATTGTTTACAAATTTTATAACATGTAATTTCATTGCTTGCATATCTCCGTATTTATATAATATTTTCATTTACCACATTTGACTATTTTTAGTAGTTAGGGTCTTAGGGAAAGTATCTTCTCAAAATAATAACAAATCTGTTTTTGTTATCATATTTGGAATATTTTCAAAATGTTAAAAAAAGAATGAGATAAAGAAAGAAGATATTCACATTTCAATAACATATATAGATTACGAAAAAATTTTACTTTTTGTTTTTCATATAATACTTGGCTAAATTAGGGATATTAAGAAAACCAAAAAAAAAATTATTAATCATTTTTTTAAACTAATAGAGGATTGAAATGATTTAGGTTAAAAAAATGATTTAAATTGGAAAAGTCACAGAGATGGTTTAAAAAAAATAAGGAGAAAATCTCTCTCTGCTTTTTTTAAATTTTTTTACTAATATCCTGACGCAGAAAAAATCTTATCTGGATGCCACCTATGCACTCCACCTCACTGTAGCTCGGTCAACAAATTGTTGACCATTAGGTGATTTAACGATAGGGTCATATTGCCCCATTTTTTGGACTTCACCCTCTTGAAAACTTCCAGACACCCATAACATTATAAGAAAACTTAAGGGAAAAAAATACCTTTAACCCTATATATAAATGGAGTATTAGACAAGAAAAAAAAAACATTCACATTACATTACATGTTTGTCACCTTCTGCTTCTCCTTCCTCAGCACTCCAACCGTCTTCTTCTATTCTGCATTTTTCGTTGAGTGCTTCAGGTGACTCTTCTTCCTCTTCCTTTTCCTCTTTGAATTCCTATTTTACCCTTTTCTTCCTTTTCATTTTGCATGGTCCCTGGATCAATTAGCTTGCACGAAATTTCCAGTGTGATATTAGTTCAACTTTCTTTAAATGAGTAATGCTTTTTTATAGAAATGTTGAGTCCTTTCTCAGCTATAAACTCCGATTAATAATGGGTCTTCCCACAGGGATCTGTATTACCTTTTGGAAACTATGGGAGGCTAGAAACCACAGTATTTTTGAGCAAGAGAATCAACACACGGACAGCATCGTTACACAGATTAGAGCAATAGCTTTGAATACTCAAAGGAGTTTTAGTTTACTCAAAGGAATTCTAGTTCATTGAAACGAATTTTGTAAAGCTGAGATTCTCTTCTGGTCTCTGTACAGTTTTCATGTTATGATTAATATATTATCCTTTTCACTCGAAAAATAATGGGTCTTCCCTTTTCCATTTTTGGTATTTTCTTTTCAGTTCATTTATGCTTTCTTGTTTTCCCCATTTCTGGTTTTTGCTTTTGGCGGTTTCTGGTTTACAGAGACAAGACATGAACTGTACGGACACTTAAGGTGTGTTTGATCAAGAGAGGGGTGGGGAGGGAAAATTTAGAAAAATTAGAGAAGTATGGTAAAAAGTTTTCAATTATTTTTTTTTATTTTTTCATCTTACATCTAATATTTGTTTAATAATAACAACTCTATTTATTCATTTTTTTTTAAAATTCAATTCAAAAAAATTTACTCTCCCCTCCCCTGAATCAAACACACCCTTAAGAAATGAGTCAGTGTGGTATTGTGATTCTTAAGAGTTTCTGACTTTCTTCTTCTCAGAGAAGGCATTAATGGTGCTTCCTACGGTTACATTAGGCTTTAATAGTTTGTTTGAAGAAACTATGGTTGAGAAGTTATCTATGGAAGATCAAAGTTCTGGCTAGAAATTTTTTTAAAGTTTAATTAGGAATTTGTTATTAGCTTAGGCTTTAACTTGGATTCAAATAATATTTTTCCTACTATATAATCATAGATGTCTAAGAGTGGACACTCAAAAATTACATAAAAAGTTTAAAATTATATGTTTATTTGTGAAAATACTTGGGGTAAAAGAATATTTTCATTTCTATGACTATTTCTCTGGGCTTGTAAGTTTTATCTTTATGGATAGATAGAGATCAGATATCAAATAGAAAACATTACTATTATTTATAATACTCATATTGCAATGTATAACAATAAACTTATGACAAAAACAAAGCTTTCGACCTGTTTGGTTTTCAATTCCTAAAACAGTTTTTTGTTTTGAATAGCCAAAGAAATGTTTCAAAATGTGTTTTTCAATTAGGGATAAAGGTTAAAAATGCCACGGAAGTATCCACCAAGGGGCACCTGGTGTCTGGAACTTTTTTTAGAGGCAAATATGCCCTGGAAGCAAAAAAAAAAGAGGGCAAATATTCTCTAAAAGTAAAAAGAAGAGGGCAATTGTATAACTTTCAGGACATATTTGCCCATAAAAAAACTTACAGGGTATATAAATTTTTGCCTAGTTGGGTTGAATTGCCTTTTTTTGTTTACTTCCAGGGCATATTTGCCCCTAAAAAAACTTCCAGACACTAGGTGCCCCCTGATGAGGTATTTTTGACTTTTATCCCTTTCAATTATATTAAAAAAAGAAATAATATTTATAATAATTAGAAAAGTGTAGACTTTCACAAAAAGAGATAAAGAAAAGTATACTCACATTGGAATATCCAGATTTGTCATGTACTAAGAGAGAATATTGAGATAGCGGATAAGTTAGCTAAGTTTTCGCATAGGTTAGAGGATATCTTTTGTTTGTTCCATCAACCTCCATCCTTCATTGTAGGGATGGATGTTGCGGGAATTTAGTGGTAGTTTTTGCTTTTGTATGTACTTTTTTCTCCAGATGCAAAAAAAAAAAAAAAGTATACTCTTTCAAAGTAGTACACTGAACTAAGACTCATGTATAGTCATATAATTAATGAACTAATAAGAACATAACTATATAAAAAATTAGTAATAAACTGATGAGACGTAATTAATGAAGGGATAAGAATAGGAATAATATCACCAACTACCAGTATTCTTTAACCCCAAATAAGTAAAGAAAATTTTGAAAATTTCAATTCAATTTCATCATCCAATAACTAGATAAAGACAAAATACAAAAGGAGAGAGGGTGTTTTGCATTTTTTTTTATTTATTAACCCGTGATTAACGCTTAATCTGGATCCTATTACAGGTATCCAAGCAACTGATCACTCTAGTTTTGGGGTTCATAGCTTTTCCTCCCGACACAAACATATTCTCTAGGAGAGAACTCGAGACCCCAAGGGATCTAATATGGCCTTACATTGCTAGACCAACTATGTGTTGGTGGATGATTTACATTTTTAATATAACCCATTTTATATCCTCTAATATTATAAATTTTTTGGAGACAAAAATTTGTTCTGTAATAATTTAGGCCTAATATATTAACTATCAATCCTAATTGCACTCCCTCCAGTCTTAAATATAAGACTTATTTAATTAATTTGAATAAATTAAGGATGCTATTAGTTATGATAATTAGTACAATGTGTTTTTTTACAAATATCTCAATCATCTTCTCTTATTCCCTCCTCATCTCTTATTTGATTATTGTTGAAGGAGTTTCAATAGGGATAATTTGAAAAAAATAACAAAAATTAGAGTAAGAAAAACAAATAATTATTAAATTACTAGCAAGTTGTAGAGTTGATATGATAATTAACTTCAGCCTCAGTGAAAAAGATAACACAAATTCGACATTATTGGGATAGCCAAAAATCCTTTGCACTCTAAACCTAAAATATCAGTTTAAAGTCCAGTGTGACTAAAGGATACACTTAATTACTTTTAAAAAAATTATAATATACGTTATATATAGTTACATTAGAAATATATCTATATACAACAATTTATAAATCAAATAAATTAGTTTAAATAAATATAATGCATATAAGTATTTTAAAGTAATTTGTATAAATATTTTAAAGTGATTTATTTAGTTATCTTAAAAATTAATTATATTTTATGTTAAACACTAAACATAGTACGAAACGGGGCTAGATTCTCTCCTTTTCTTTCCCTCTCCTTTTCCTTTTAGCACCATTGGATCAAGATCCAATGGTCCAGATTTAATTTTTTTATAAAAATTAATATACTTATAATAATACTCACAAATCTCATAAATAAATTTGATCTCTCAAAATTTTGAACAGTTCACAACTGTAATAAAAAATGAAAAAAATAAAATTTAAATTTATAATAGTAGTCTATAGTTCTAAACATTGTACACCAAATTTTGACAGATCAAATTTATTTATGAGATTTTTAAGTATTATTATAATTATATTTATTTTTATAAAAATATTAAATTTGAACCATTGGATCTTTTAAAAAGGAAAAGGAGAGAAAAGGAGAGGGAGGGGGAAGGAGAAAATCCTCTCCCGATATAACTTCATTATAAAAAATAGAAAAGAAAAGACAAAACACGGAAAAGAGTAGTCATTCATTGTTCAAGTCTCTTCAAGTCTTGTCTCTACTTAGTAATTAGTGTAGAGTGTAGTCATGTGTGTCTATATATATATTTTTCTGTGTGTCTGCGTATATATATATTAAAAGGACAAAAAGGCATTCATATTACATGCTTGTCCTCTTCTGCTTCTCCTTCCTCAGCACTCCAACCGTCTTCTTCTACTCTGCATTTCTCGTTAAATGCTTCAGGTGACTCTTCCCCTTCCTCTTCCTCTTCCTCTTCCTCTTTGTATTCCTATTTTTCCCTTTTCTTCCTTTTCATTTTGCATGGTCCCTACATCAATTTTGGTTGATCGAAATTTCCAGTGTGATATTATTTCAACTTTCTTAAAATGAGTAATGTTTTTTATTAGAAATGTTGAGTAAATTCTCAGCTATAAACTCCGATAAATAATGGGTTTTCCCTTCTCTATTTTTGGTATTTTCTTTTCAGTTCATTTATTCTTTCTTGTTTTCCCCCATTTCTGGTTTTTGCTTTTGGCGGTTTCTGGTTTACAGAGACAAGCATGAACTGTACGGACAGTTTAGAAATGAGTCTGTGAAGTTGTTGGTATTGTGATTCTTAAAGTTCCTTCTTCTCAAAGAAGACATTAATGATGCTTCCTATGGTTACATTAGGTCTTAATAGTTACTTGGAAGAAACATTGGTTGAGAAGTCGTCTATGGATGATCGAAGTTCTGGCTAGAAAGCTTTTTTAAAGTTTCAGGTAACACCTTTTTTTTTGTTCCTGTTATAAATATTTGTTGATCCTTAGAATCTTCTAAAAAACAATAACCTTCCTCTGTTTCCAGAGTGAAAATGAGATCATTTCTCCCAACATTTATTAGATTTGAACAAAGTCCAGAAACCTGCGAAGAATTATGTGATGTTTCCAAGGCCTAACGTTTTACCATGATGATTGTCTTCTTATAAAAGTCATTTATATAACTATAATCTCCTTCATCTCTTTTTCTGTTCCTATATATATATATATATATCCTCCTTCTTGTGTGGGCTTTTCCGTAACAAGTAACCCTTCATTCTCATCGCTAGCACTATCTGCATTTCTTCAGGTACCTGAAATTTTAGTTATATCTTCATTTTCGTTTTCAGTTTTGATCTCTTTTTTTCTCCCTTTTATTTCTCCAGTCACATACCCCTTGTTCATAAAAGTCTGGTATGATTTTCCAACTTCCTTACAAATCCCCTAATCCACTTGCCATCAACATTCAGTTTTATCCAAACCTCCTTTAGTTCCACCCATCCAATGCTTCTGTCTTGCCTTTTCATACCCTTATTGCTAACTTTTCCTCTTGCTGAAATCAAAATTTTCACATGATTCTCAGTTGCTACCCTTGGCTCCTTAGTCATGTTAAACCCTTCTAACAAACTGCTATTAGGCTATTAGCTGCCAACCCACAATCCCAAAAACAGTAACCCATTGCTTATCCTTTCCATTCAGATTCCATCTAAACCAGTCCCTTCCCTGCTTCTAATAAAAAAAACTGGTTCATTTGCTTGTCTCCCCAACTCTTCCCACAAGCCCCTTACAATCGTACAATCCTTCAACTGTGCGTCGGATTTTGTACTTACCTCACACATTTACAACACATAGCCGAACCCCCCATTAATCTATTTCTTTCAGCCATCAAGATCCTATCATGTGCTGCTATCCACATGAATATTTGCACTCTTCTGGGTCCCTTCCATTGCCAAATTGAATTGCAGAGTACATCTTTTGGCCCCTGTTCATTTCTCATTCTTTGATACATATCAGCTACAATAAATTCTTTCTGCAATGCTGCTCTCCGTTTAATTTCGTCTACCCCATTCATGCCTCTAGGTGGTGGCATTGCTGCTTAAAGTTTTCTTCCTTCATCAGTAATTAAGCTTTCCAGCTTTCTATAACCCCAATCACCCTCTGAGTTCATCATCTCACTCGCTCTACTATTCAAATTGGTTTCAGCCAGCTGCATAATAACACATTCATCAATCAATCTTCTACTGTCATCTAGCCACCTGTGCTCCCAAGATTTTACTTTTTCTTCGTTTCCCACCTCCCAATGCACACTGTTGATCAATTGAGGCCATAAATGTGCAAGATTCCTCCATATTTCTGAATCTGAACTAGACACAGTACATTGTTTACTCAAGTCTTTATTTTGACAGTATTTTCCCATTAACAGTAGTGAGTACAAACTATCTAGCTTTGCTAGTATATTCTATCTTATCCTCCTCATTAGAGCATCATTCTTAAGGTCAATATCTTTTAACCTTTATCAAAATATGGAGCCTGTTAGCAAAATTTTAATTAGTGGATCTTCATTTCCGTGTTTTTGGTATTTTGTTTTGTTGCTCTTGTTTATTTTTGGTTCCCCATTGTTTGCTCGGATGTTTTCTTGTTTACAGATTAGACATAAATTGTTGGGACTGATATGAAATAAGGTTGTGATTTGTTGAGTTTCTTGTTCACAGATTAGAAGAAGTGAATTTTACTGCCGATGTCTACGTCACTTCTTGATGGTCAGTCTGAAGGAAGAAAGCTTGGGAAGCGATTCGCAATTCGTGAACCCGCCTGGGGTTGGTCCCAATGCATCAAGAACCCATGTTACACCTAATCATCAACACTCTGCGACTAGAAGATTTTTGTCTGCCATTAGAGACTATCCTCCATTTTGTGGACCTAATGCTCTTAGTCGCAAGGGAGATTTTTTCAAGGGCAAGCTCAAGGACAGGCATTTGAGTGGTGGTATGGAAGAAAATAAGAGAAAACTTGATTGCCTCACACAGTGTGATGGGTCTAAAGCTGTATTGAGCACTAAAGGCTCTCTGAATCATTCCAAGATGAAGGTTTTGAAAAAGAAAGAAGGAAATACTGCTTCTGAATCTATGGAAGGCTCTCTGATTCATTCCAAGATGAAGGCTTTGGAAAAGAAAGAAGGAAATGCTGCTTCTGGATCTATGGAAGGCTCTCTGATTCATTCCAAGATGAAGGTTTTGGAAAAGAAAGAAGGAAATGCTGCTTCTGGATTTATGGAAGGCTCTCTAAATCATTCCAAGATGAAGATTTTGAAAAAGGAAAAAGTAAATGCTGCTTCTGGATCTATGGGTAGATTTGAAGCTTTAGGGAAAAATGGCCATGGTACCAATTACAGTAGAAAATTTTCTGATGGCCAGAGATCATATGGTGTAAATGTTCTACTTTTGCATCATCGTAGTTTGAGCATTCGCAACAATCACTCAATCGTGACACGGAATACTGTAAGAGACACATTGCGTATGTTCCAAGCTCTTTGTAGAAAATTGTTGCAAGAAGTAGAAGCCAAGTCAAAAGGCAAAGCAAAAGAACATCGGAGGATTGATTTAGAGGCAGCAAAGTTCCTCAGGAATGAAGGAAATTTTGTAAATGAAGGCAAGCAGATCTTTGGTTCTGTTCCTGGGGTTGAAGTAGGTGATGAATTTGATTATAGGGTGGAACTTAATATTGTTGGTCTTCATCGCCAAACACAAGCTGGCATAGATTTTGCCAGGGTCCATGGTGAGAATCTGGCATCTAGTATTGTTGCCTCTGGTGGATACAGTGATGAGTTGGATAAGTCAGGTGTTTTGATTTATTCTGGGCATGGTGGGAATGTAATGTCCAGAAAGAAAAAACCTGTAGACCAGAAGCTTGAGCGGGGTAACCTTGCTTTGAAGAACAGTATCAAGAGAAAGAATCCTGTTAGAGTGATACGCAGTGCTTCCTCCCGAGATGGAAGTCGTAAGAGATTTGTGTACGATGGATTATATGAAGTGGAGAAATATTGGCAAGAAATGGGGGAGCATGGCAAGATGATTTTCAAGTTTCAGCTACGAAGAATCCCAAATCAAGCAGAACTTCCTTGGATTGGACTGAAGAATTCCAAAATGTTCACTTTAAAGAAGGGTTTGTGTGTTCTTGACATCTCACATGGTAAAGAGGCATTACCAATTCGTGCTGTGAACACCATAGATGATGAAAAACCACTATCTTTTGAATATATCAATGGGATGATCTGCCCTGATTGGTTGCATCCAACGCCTACTAAGGGATGTAACTGTACCGACAGATGCTCTGACCCAACAAGATGTTCTTGTGCTGTTAAAAATGGAGGAATTCCATTCAATCACACAGGATGTATTGTAGAAGTAAAGCCTCTTGTCTATGAGTGTGGCCCTTATTGCAAATGCCTTCCAGATTGCTATAGCAGAGTCAGCCAACATGGCATAAAATTGCCACTTGAAATTTATAAAACTGACAAAAGGGGATGGGGTGTGAGATCTCTATGCTCCATCCCTTCTGGAAGTTTTGTATGTGAATACATAGGAGAGTTGCTTGAAGACAGGGAAGCTGAACAAAGAACCGGTCATGATGAGTATCTGTTTGACGTAGGTAATAACTTGATCAATTATGGCATACTCTCTGATGGAGTTTCTAGGCCTGAAGTGTCTGAGGGTGGCGGTGGCTTCACCATTGATGCAGCTCGGTATGGTAACCTGGGAAGATTTTTCAACCATAGTTGCGCGCCTAATATGTATGCACAAAATGTTCTGTACGATCATGGCGACCATAGGATTCCTCACATAATGCTGTTTGCTGCTGAGAACATTCCTCCTTTAAAAGAGCTGACTTATGATTACAATTACTCAAAAGGTCAAATCTTGAATTCTGACGGCAGCATAAAGAAGAAGGATTGCTTTTGCGGCTCCGTGGGATGTACTGGAAGGATGTATTGAGGTCCTTGAAAGTTTGTTAATGGAGAAGAGGTGATAATTTTTTGACTATGTTCTGTACACATTCCTTGATGTGTATGACTTGTTTTGTTTGTTCTGGGCTAATCCTAATTCTGAAGGTGTATAGTATGTTAGCTTGATCTGCCTCATGTAGATATGAAGGGAATATACTTGTTAACTGTAGTCAGTTTAGTTTGATATGTAGTTTGAACGCTTAATGTATATTTTGCCCAGTAATCTAGATCCTGGTAAGATATTGTCCTTATAAACTGATCCTAACTAGTTCCTTTGGTCCCTATTATAAAAGGTAATCAACCTTTTTATATATATATATATATATATCAATAAAACATGTTGGAATCATTTATTATGGGTAGATCTAATAAATTTTTCTATTTTTAACCTTACTCATTTATTATACATACTTTCTCTCTCCTCCTTACATTATATAATATACAAAGGCAGAAATGTAAAATATACATTTATTATTTTGACTTTTTGATGTTACTTCTCATATTTTGGACCAAAAAAATTTGTCATGTTACGTCTTATATTTTGGAACAAAGGGAGTATACACCTATAGAATTAATTTGTAGCAGTATATTTATGTTCTACTTCCCTTTGCTATATATTCTTCGGTAGGAAATATTCATTGGCTTATGTGATGGAAACGTGCTGTGGATTAGTTGATTCCTTCAAGAATGTCTATCCATCATACCAAATGTGTGTTGTTATACCTTTTGTTAGTTTGAATTATGTAAGCTTTGTTCAGTTCAAAAAAAAAAAAAATTATGTAAGCTTTGAGATAAATATTACACGATATGTAAGAGTTTATCTGAGTGAGTGCGCAAACTAGTGTTATTAATGCTAATTATGTTCTAAGTATGTAGTCGCCAATTTAATAATCAATATATGATATAAAATCTATAAAATTTTATATTTGTTGTGGGGCGATGACAGGGTTAGTGACCTTTTTCTTCTGTTAAGAAGCAATTCGGTTGAGTGAATATTTATGTTAAGCATTTCGGCTTTGCTATTTTGGTTCATCCATACAATATACAAGGTATAAAAATTTCCTATTAAATTTCTAATAGGAGATTTCCCAAATTTTCTTAAAATTTACTATCTCCGATTATAAATATAAGATCTAGTTTAAAAAAAATAGTTATAAATATAATACCCTTTTCATTTTATTTTTTACTTTTATCATTTTTTTCTAAATTAATTTCTCTGACTTATAAATTGATATATATATATATATATGTATATGTATATAATTTAATGATACACATAATCATTTTAAAGGCATCAAATAATATACTGTAATTAAATAATTTATTTAGTTTCATTAATCTCTTTAAATTAGTCAACTTTCTTTTATATTATGCACCAAATGTAATATTGCTTTACTTTTTTCCACAGTAGAAATTTCTCTCCCCACAATTTTTTTTGAAAAAAAATCAACTGAAAAAGTCAAAAGTTATAAGCATTTCATTTCAGCTTATTGCTTAAAATAGCTTTTAGACGGTAAATCATATTGTGAATAAACCCACCCAAAGATAACCCAAAAGTTAAAAATGGTGGGTTTTAAGCATTTTTATATATTTTACTTTTGTCACTGCCCTTTGCTCCATATTATTGAGTAGGGAACATTCATTGGCTTACGTGATGGAAACATGTGCTGTGATTGATTTATTCCTTCATATCAAATGCAAAATGGATAGCTTTTGTTGGTTTTTCTTGTGGATGCTTCTGAGAATATATAACGCATGATATGTAATAGAATTTATCTGAACCAATATGCAAACTTTAGAGTTTATTAGTTGGTATTGATTTGGGTTGTTAGTAAACTTTGTTGCCAAGTTAATCAACGATATGTATAATATAAAGCATGAATGTTGTAACCACAAGAAGAAGAAAAAAGCATTAAGGTAAAACCAGCACTTCAAATTATTTTTCGTGGTGCAATTAGAATAGTAAAATATTGCACATAGAACTATTTTTTGTAGTATATGTAACATCCTAAAAATTTTAATAGGGGATTAGTAGGCTAATTAGGAATTGATTATCGAAAAATGATGGATAATGAGAATATTTGAAGGATTTTGAGGATTTTAAAGGTCTAGTTTCTCCCTTATATTGAGAATAATACTTTTGAGAAAATTATTTTTAGGCTCAAAAGAGGTTGTTATAGGAGGAAATAAATAAATCATATTATGGGAAAATTTTGAGAGTAGAAAGAAAATTTTTGGTTCAAAAGAAATATCTTATTTGAGGATTTTAGGGCTAAGTAATGTATTTTTCCCTAATATTTTTCCTATTCCACATGTGAGTTCGTCCGTGACTCCTCCACTTTCTATTTCTTTTCATTATTTTATTATATATTATATTATTATTAATATTATATTATTTAAATATTATATTATTATTATTATATTATTATTATATATATACACAGCTCACCGTTCCCTCTCTCTCTCTCTCGTCCCTCCCTCTCTCTCTCCTGCTCTCTCTTTCCACCATCAATATTCCTATCATTGGTCTTATCAGAGTTCGTTGACTTAGGAATAGTAAGTTTTTCGGCCAACAAAACACATTTTTGGAACCCCGTAAGTCTACTCTACATCCCTATGTCTTTAGTTTTTCGTTTTGCTATACTTGAAAAATTAGGCTTTGTCTAAATTGATATTTCTGAGAGTCCTAAGCTTAATAAATTGAAGCTTGGACCTTGAATATAAGTTTCTTTTTATATATTTTTCATTATTGGAGGTTTTTCTAATTATTGGGAATTTTTGGGATTTGTAGATATTTTAGAAATTAGGACTTTTGATGATCTGAGGTACTAATGGTTAAATTGATAATTTTTAGATGTTTATTAAGGTTATATGAGGAGATTTAACTGATGGATTCGACTGAAGTTTGGACCCAAGAAAATATTGATGGATAAAGTTTGGAATTAGTGGGATTTTATGTAGGTAATTCTGTAATTCCGGATGTTGGATATGAGTTTATGGATTTATGGGATTAGTTTATAATCAACAAAAATAATATTTAATTAATAATATTTATCATTTAGTAATATTTTTATTCGGAATAAAAAATATATATAAATGTATGTATATATTTACGGGTAGTTTAAGGTAAAATTGTGTTAGAATACTTTTAGGTAGTGTTGAGCAATATATTAATAGATATTTATATTGATATTGTAGAGTCTCATTAAGAATTACGGAGTGACTTTGTGTGATTATCTGTGAGCTAAGGAGCAACAGGTAACTCTGGAAATTTCTTTCGTATGCTTGTGAATTATGTGTAGTTTTATTTTAATTAATTATCACACAATAATAAGTTTGTCACTTTTCAAGCATGCTTGCTTATTGCCTATTTGCTATGGAAAATAAATTACGCTTGCTTTATTTTAAGCATGCTTGAGTATGTTGAGTATATTTTGGTTGATAATTATTTATGAATTATTTATGGTGTAATGATGATTGCATTTGCATCCATGAGGGGTTAAGATTTGAAGATGAGATATATGATATTCGTACTACCACGTGGTAAGCCATCACTCGGTGTACAGTGGATGGCACTTGTCAGGGCCCCTCCTTCCATGTTTTCCTTTGGCCGGGATTGCATTGGAGTTGTGGGACATGTGACACCTCTTTAGTGTGATTCTTTAAGGAGGGGAGCCGTAGTCCACACTTGAGCTCTGTATCTTTGGCCGGATACATCTTAAGTACTGGTGAGTTTGAGATAATTCAGTTGTATGAATTAGTTCTCTATTGGACAATGTGTGTTAGCCTATAGCTCCAGTCAGCGAAATAAGGATGGACGGTGATATAAGGTGTTGCATATTGCATATTATAAATATTTATTTATGGGTACAACTCGTTGAGAATTTAAATGAAATGTTTTCCCTATGTTGAGTGTACCTAATATGTATTTGAAAGCCATGAGTTGTACGAAGAATTACATGTGTATAATTGGTTAGATTAGAATTATACGTGATTTGCTTGTGTATGTTAGGATTTTTCGGTAGTTACTGAGATGTCGATCTCATCCTATTATTAACATTTTTCCAGGTAAATGATCTAATAGGAAGCAAGGGAAGACACTTGAGGAGAGCCTCCTTAGAGGCTCTAGTGCTCATTGAGCACATTTTAGCCACTTTATATTAAATTGTTATGACGGTAGGATTATTTAAAAATTATGACGATTTTTAATGCTATAATAGCATTTTGGTCAAGTATTTGAATATTAATTTGGGTGGGGAGTTACAAGATGGTATCAGAGCCAAACTTCGTGGAGTGATAAGGCTGAGGGGTTTGGGAGGTTCACCCTTCCCCCAAGAGATGCGTTTTAAACCCGTGCGGGGGAGGTTCACCCCCAAAGCGGACAATTTCTCGTTGTGAGGCGCTGGGCTGTTACATTTAGGAGCTACAACATTCTGTGGCCTTTTGTCTAAGTGTTTTAAAATTTCTTTTAAAAGAAAGTAAATTTTACACTTCTAGTAGTCATGACAATTTAAATATAACTTGTACTCTACCCTTGTTTGTTTTAGCTCTTAGTTGATAGAATTGATAATGAATAACGTATAACTTAACGTTTCATTTCTTTTGTGCTTGTGGTGTTCTACAAAGAAAGGGAGTAAGGAGGTTGGCCCAAAGTATTGAATTTGTATCGAGTAACCTTATTAAGATATTACATCTTTTAGTTGGAAAACGAGATATAATCCCCAAATTACCTAGTCTAAAGTTAAAATAGTAATTTACTAGGATGAAAGGCTAATGACTTCGCAAAAGAAAATATTTAATTTTGTTTATGCTCATTAATGTGTGTTTTAAAAGAGTTGAAGTTTGGAATCATTCCTTGAATGTAACATATGCTCTTTAGAAGTTAAGATCAAATAAAATGTATATTGATCATATTTTCTTGAGTTTGAGGATGATTGTTATTAAGTATAGAAATTCAAATGGGTAAATTTAGACATTGATTAAAGATTTAAATGGACGGTGGTTGGTATTATAAAATTATGGGGCTTTGGCATTGTCAGGCGAATCCTATTAAAGAGTTGGAATTTAAGTGTAAAAAAAAAATTTAGAATAAGTGCCTGTCTCATGCTTAGGTTGTTATATTAAAAGAAATGTTTTAGGATGTATTGTTGTTGGTAATTTTGGATATATGGATATGCCAATAAGGTTGGGAAATAAAATTTTATGTAAATTTTGATTTCTTTCATTTCAAATCATTCTAGGACCTGATCTAGATTTCTACTGGATTATTAGTTTAGTAGTTTTCGGTCTAAAATGATAATCATTGTGATCAATGGTAGTGTAAGATGAAGTTGGTGGTTTTGGGTACAGGTATGCGTCGATAAGGCCGAGATTATAAGAGTTTTGCATAAATTTTGGTTCTCTCCGCTCCAAATTTTCCTAAGACATGATCTAAGATTTTTAATGGATTAGTTTGGCTGTTTTAATATTATGATCAAAAGTAGTGTAGAATAAGATTGTTAAGGATTTTAGAGTCATGAGTATTTCCTATGATTAGATGTTTTGTCGGAATTTTAATAGTGCTGGTAAAGGTTTAGTCAATTGAATTGTTGATGATAATTTAGAATAAAATTTGGACAAATTTAAAAATTGTGAATGTTGAGGTTTATTATGGATCTGGGAAATTAAAGGAACTAGTGAGACTTTCATTTTTAGGCATATTGATGCTAACGAATAACTCTATTGGGAGAAATTGTTGAAAGTTGAGATGGATGAAATCATAAAATTAAGGTATAACCATTTAGATTAAATTTGACTAAGGCTGATTAATTTGAAACTTGGATGGAGACTTTGAGGGTTAGAGTATCTTATAGTGGTTATGAAGGATTTTCTTTTAATAATTTGAGAATCTTACCTAAGTTGATATTTTGAAATTAGCATTCTAGAAAGAGTTACTGATTGCAATTAGAATATGATTTTGGTAAATTGAAGGTACTAGGTTGGTTATTAATTGAGGGCTATTGGACATGGATTGTCACTTAGGTTTAATATCTGAGATCATCCGTATGTCAGAGGATCTATAATCAAGGCTTATGCAATGATCTAATAGTTTTGAAAAGTTAAGGAAAAGGTTAAACCTTAGGAGTATGTAAGTACATCGTTGAAGTATGGAAGTTGATAAATCTTCTGATTTGAATGATTGATTCATTTGAGGATGTTGCATTCTATGGTCAAAAATAGAATATCATCAGAGTTTGCTATTAATTGAATTAATATCAAGGAGGTATAATTGAAAGGTTTAATGGTCATTAGGTGGGATTACAAGAGTTGAGCAGAAACAATGTTCAAAGATTATTAGGTATGCAAGAGTAAGAGTAAAAGAATAAATGGTTGTAGTAAATTTGTTGGATATGTTATGAATAGAGTCTACAGAATTGTTATTTTGGTTAATTGGAAGTTGCTACCAAGTGGCAAAGGAATTTGTTTTAGGTGATGGAATCCCGATTGAGGTTGTAAAATTGTACATTGAGATTGAATGGTGATCTTGAGAATTAGAATATCTTGTAATGGTTATGAATTAAGAATATTACTTAAGGTGTGAGATCGGGAAATTAATGTTTTCATGTTAAGACTTGTGAGGGTCATTGATTGCAATTAGATTGAGGATTTAGTGAATTAGGAAATGGTAGATCGATTGCTAATCAAGGACGATTGGTCATGGACTGTTACTTAGGTTTGATGCTAGAGGTTAGTTAGGTGTAAGAGGTTTTATAATTAATAGACGCTTCGATCTAATAGTTTTTAAAGTGAAGAAAATGGTTGAACCTTATAGGTATATATGTGCATTGTTGAAATATGAAGGTTGAGAAATCTTTAATTTAGGTGATTTAATGATTTCCTCGGCTTATATGATGCTTTTGGACGTGGGATAGTCATTTTAAATTGACTAACTTAAGGGTCTAAAGCATGATAAGAATGATTAAGGTGTTATCCATTTCAAGATTGGATTAAGAAAGCTTAAGTGTTGATTTATAATTTGGAGGTAAGTATAGGTTAAAGTTTAGGATTTTCAAAAGAAATGGATTTGTCATTGGAGTTGGATGTCAGATTCTAGGAAACTTGTCTAAGAATATTAAGATTGTTTGGTGATATGTAGTTATAGGTGACATTGGGTCTCGAAGATGGTCAATATATGACTTTCCTTCACCGAAATCAAGGAAATAAGATATCAATGATGTGTCAAAATATAATATTTCAAGGATTTTAAGGGCAAAGATTTGGATTATTATTTATAGTAGTGGGTGCCTTTGAAATTAATATAGGTGTCGAGTAGCACCAGGTGGGTATAATAGTAGCCAAAATGGACTAATAATTCGATAAATTATGGTGATTTTTATAGTGATGATAGACTTCTACCTTAGTGCATGAGCAGTTTGATAGTATAATTATAAGGATGATCCATTTGTGGGCAATTAAGACCTGATTATGAAAAAGAAATTGTAGCATGTATCGTTTAAAACTAGATTATTTGGAAGCAAAAAAAAAACTAAAAGCGGGAGAGTTGAAATTTTCGGGAATTTAAATAAGTCGTTCGACTGGAAAAGATAAAGATTAACATATTGTTTAAATTCGTGAATTGCCAATTGATAAATTTCAGTTTAGAGTATAATTATGTTTGGAGCATTTAAATGAGGTTATAAGAGGGGTCAAATGATGTTTGAGAATTTGGAATAAGTATCAAATATTTAAGGTTTATAAATGAAATGGAATATTAGTTGGTGTTGACTGGTTCCTAAGCACTAGTAAATGTCCCAAATATGTTTGAGTGAAAAATATGGCTTAAATGACTGTTTTAAAGTCCAATTAATTTTGAAGTTAAAGTATCTCTTTCAAGTGAACGAGACTGAGGATTGTGAAGCTAGTGATTGCTGTGTTGGGTTGAAGGAATTTAGGGGAAGTATAGTGAATGTTGGTGAAGGATATTAAGATGGCAGACCAAATGATTGACTAGAAACCTGATGTCATATGGATATGTAGAAATTATACGTGTGGAGATTGTTGCGTTAATAGTTCATTTCAAGTTCTAACAAGTAAGATAAGTAAAGCATGTTTTGTATTAAGAGTGGTTTTCAAGGGATTAAATTTGCAAGATCATGCAAGTACTAAATAAAGATTGATGGTTATAAAGTTTGTGCTAAATTGGCAGGCTATCTAAATAAGGGTAAGGAGGTGGAAATAGATGAAAGTTGCAGTGGTTTTAAAATTTAAAGTTGGGTTGATAATAATTGGTAAGAAGTTTAGTCAAAAGTGAATTTTGATATTGATTGATTATATATGTTGTGTTTATTGTTCTGTTATTTAGGTAAGTGAATTTTGGGGACAAAATTCCTAAAAGGAGGGGAGAATCGTAACATCCTAAAAATTTTAATAGGGGATTAGTAGGCTAATTAGGAATTGATTATCGAAAAATGATGGATAATGAGAATATTTGAAGGATTTTGAGGTATTTTTGAGGATTTTAAAGGTCTAGTTTCTCCCTTATATTGAGAATAATACTTTTGAGAAAATTATTTTTAGGCTCAAAAGAGGTTGTTATAGGAGGAAATAAATAAAGCATATTATGGGAAAATTTTGAGAGTAGAAAGAAAATTTTTGGTTCAAAAGAAATATCTTATTTGAGGATTTTAGGGCCAAGTAGTGTATTTTTCTCTAATATTTTTCCTATTCCACCCGTGAGTTCCTCCACTTTCTATTTCTTTTCATTATTTTATTATATATTATATTATTAATAATATTATATTATTTAAATATTATATTATTATATATATATACACAGCTCACCGTTCCCTCTCTCACTCTCGTCTCTCTCTCTCTCCACCACCAATATTCCTATCATTGGACTTATCAGAGTTCGTTGACTTAGGAATTGTAAGTTTTTTGGCCAACAAAGCACATTTTTGGAACCCCGTAAGTCTACTCTACATCCCTATCTCTTTAGTTTTTCGTTTTGCTATACTTGAAAAATTAGGCTTTGTCTAAATTGATATTTCTGGGAGTCCTAAACTTAATAAATTGAAGCTTGGACCTTGAATATAAGTTCCTTTTTATATATTTTTCATTATTGGAGGTTTTTCTAATTATTGGGAATTTTTGTGATTTGTAGATATTTTAGAAATTAGGACTTTGGATGATCTGAGGTACTAATGGTTAAATTGATAATTTTTATATGTTTATTAAGGTTATATGAGGAGATTTAACTGATGGATTCGACTGAAGTTTGGACCCAAGAAAATATTGATGGATAAAGTTTGGAATTAGTGGGATTTTATGTAGGTAATTCTGTAATTCCGGATGTTGGATATGGGTTTATGGATTTATAGGATTAGTTTATAATCAACAAAAATAATATTTAATTAATAATATTTATCATTTAGTAATATTTTTATCCGGAATAAAAAAAATATAAATGTATGTATATATTTAGGGGTAGTTTAAGGTAAAATTGTGTTAGAATACTTTTAGGTAATGTTGAGCAATATATTAATAGATATTTATATTGATATTGTAGAGTCTCATTAAGAATTACGGAGTGACTTTGTGTGATTATCTGTGAGCTAAGGAGCAACAGGTAACTCTGGAAATTTCTTTCATATGCTTGTGAATTATGTGTAGTTTTATTTTAATTAATTATCACACAATAATAAGTTTGTCACTTTTCAAGCATGCTTACTTATTGCCTATTTGCTATGGAAAATAAATTATGTTTGTTTTATTTTAAGCATGCTTGAGTATGTTGAGTATATTTGGGCTGATAATTATTTATGAATTATTTATGGTGTAATGATGATTGCATTTGCATCCATGAGGGGTTAAGATTTGAAGAGGAGATATATGATATCCGTACTACCACGTGGTAAGCCATCACTCGGTGCACAGTGGATGGCACTTGTCAGGGCCCCTCCTTCCATGTTTTCCTTTGGCCGGGATTGCATTGGAGTTGTGGGACATGTGACACCTCCTTAGTGTGATTCTTTAAGGAGGGGAGCCGTAGTCCGGACTTGAGCTCTGTATCTTTGGCCGGATACATCTTAAGTACTGGTGAGTTTGAGATAATTCAGTTGTATGAATTAGTTCTCTATTGGACAATGTGTGTTAGCCTATGGCTCCAGTCAGCGGAATAAGGATGGACGGTGATATAAGGTGTTGCATATTGCATATTATAAATATTTATTTATGGGTACAACTCATTGAAAATTTAAATGAAATGTTTTCCCTATGTTGAGTGTACCTAATATGTATTTGAAAGCCATGAGTTGTACGAAGAACTACATGTGTATAATTGGTTAAATTAGAATTATACGTGATTTGCTTGTGTATGTTAGGATTTTTCGGTAGTTACTGAGATGTCGATCTCATCCTATTATTAACATTTTTTCAGGTAAATAATCTAATAGGAAGCAAGGGAAGACACTTGAGGAGAGCCTCCTTAGAGGCTCTAGTCCTCATTGAGCACATTTTAGCCACTTTATATTAAATTGTTATGACGGTAGGATTATTTATAAATTATGACGATTTTTAATGCTATAATAACATTTTGGTCAAGTATTTGAATATTAATTTGGGTGGGGTGTTACAGTATAATTAGTACCCTAAAAACATAGTTCACCCAAAATATTTTAGGATGTTAGTTACATCTTAAAAAAAATGTTTGGGGGTACTGTTTACACTCTAAAATTCTCTAAGGTGTTAATTATTCCTAAAAAAATATATAGTTCGGACACCCCAAAATATTAAGTACTGTAGGGTGTTAATTGTTTCTCAAAACAAGTTTGGACACCCCAAAATATTTTAGGGTGATAATTGTATATTAAAAAATAGTTTGACATGCTAATTGTAGCTTTATCTTAATATTAATTCTAAATGGGAAGGATAGGGCCTAAGGTGCTGTTAGTGTCCTTTTTGTTCTTTTTTTCCCCTTCTATTCCCAATTCATTTGCTGCTTATGGTGGGTTTAGAAGCTATTGTATCTTTACGTGCTGCAGTGTTATTTCTAAAAAGGACCATAAAACCTTTTAACATACATTAAAAAGGTACTCCCTTGGTTCCTTAATATAAGACTTGAAGTTGTTTTTAGTCCAAAATATATAACTCATTTTAAATTTTTGTCAATTTTTCAGAAAATATTCCTATTTATACTTCATATACAATGATCAAGTAAGAGAGGAGGCAAAAATTAAGGAGGTTAATCAGGGTATTATAGGAAAAAAATATCATATTAACTAATATAACTAACATCCTTAATCTAATTAAATTAGATAAATAGATCTTATAATTAAAAATTGATGGAAGTAATAATTCACAAGTGAAGAATACACAAATTTCATCATGTGGCTTGCAGTTTCTGGCTTACTTTAGGACTGTCTTATTGTCTCTTCGGTCCCTCCCAATCTTTGCCTTTCCTCCTATTTTTCATTGCTGTCTTCTTCTTGCTTCTCTTCTTTTTCCTTCTTTCAGTTTTTCTCTCTACTATTTCTAACCTTGTCTTTACTTCCTTTCTTCCTCCATTCTTCCATCTCCTTCCTTCCTTCCTTCCTTCTCCTCCTTGCCTTTCTTCCTCCTTCCTATCACCGCCTTACCTTTTCCTTTTTCCACCGCCTCACATCTTTGTTGGTTTATTTTTCCTTTCATCCACCAACTCGATCTTTTGTTGTTGTTGTTTTTTTTCACCCACCTTTTTCTTCATCGCCTCATGGCTCTCTCCTCTGGTTTTTTATTTTTTGGGTTAAGGGTTTATTTTTCCCTGAAGTTTTATCTTATAACCAATTTTATCAGGAAGTTTTTGTTGGCTCAATTTTGTCTTGAAAGTATTAAAATGGAATAATTTCTCTCTTTACAATTGAAATTTTAAATGTAAACATCGGTTTTTTAAAAGTTAGTGCAAGTTTTTTTACGGAATAGGGTGATATTAATGTGTTTTAGAACTTCTAAGACAATTTTGAATAAAAAAAGCTTTCGGAATAAAATTGGTCTGAGCGAAAACTTCTGATGAAAATTGGCCATTAACAAAATTGACCATTAACCCTTGTTTTTGTAGTTATGTTTTTAAGTGTTTTCAGCTCTCTTTGCCTCTCTTGCACTGTGTTTTTTGATCTGACTAAGGGGATCTGTAGCTTAAATCTTATCTTGGGTTTTTTCAGCTTTTCTCAATCCCTTTTGCTTTTATTTGAAGAAGTTTTTGTAATTTTTTTATAAAATGTAAATAATGAAGGGATAAAAATAAGAATAGCATTAACTAATTTCATTTCAAATAATTTAAAAAAATCCTTGAATATTTCAATTTCAGTTTCTAGGGGAAGACAAAATATAGGAGGAGACACAATATTTAACATTTTATAAATGACCAATGTTGCTGGTTTTTTTTTTTGGACCACTCCAATCATTACCATTGTTGATCCCTAAAATATAATTTTCTCAGAAAGAAAAGTTTGTAATAATTCAGGCCAATTTTTCAATTATATAATTGCACATTTTCTCGAAAATTTAATAGTTACACATTAACTGTCTAGAAAATTTAATACGTAGTACTACACCACATGACATAAAATTTATTAGTTAATACTATAAACGAAAATTAATATTTACATATAGAAAATTTAACGCAATTTTCTACCTGTAACCAAAATTTTCCATAGTTGAGGTTCCAAAATTCCTTATGCATCAAGTTTCCTACAAATAACTATAAAACAGAATCAATAACTGCAGTCCATTTTTTTAAAAATATATATGTAAGTATTTGCCCCCCCCCCCTCTCTCTCTCTCTCTCTCTCTCTCTCTCTCTCTCTCTCTCTCTCTCTCTCTCTCTCTCTCTCTCTCTCTCTTTCTCACACACACACACACACAATGCAATTCTAAACACAATTAGTGCTAAAAAAAATACTACACTTATAAATTCAATCCATCCGAGAGTCTTCTTATTCACATATTAAATAGAAATAATTTTGAAAAACTATTACAAATAATAATCTGAATCATTATTTTCAATTCTTTTTTAATAGATATTTTTTTTTTATAATTCTACAAGTTAGTTAAAAGTAACTACATTAGACAAGAACGAGAGTATATATACACGTATATGAGTAAAAATTCAATTTCATTAATGAAATGTTATGGTGTAAGCATCTGACATAAATATGTTTTAAATGATACTAAAACACTAATATACTTTTAAAATGAAGTAAAACACAAAATATCATTTATCTTCCACAGACGTCTATCACAATAAGTACACAATGGATTAGTAAGAAAATTAACAGACTTTCAAAGAAAATAAACTGTATGTTGTTTTTCTTCATTTTAAAAAGTTTATAGTTAATTTGTATCCAAAAAAAAAAACAAAGTTTATCGTTAATGCCTTGCAAAATTTATTTGCTTTAAATGATTCTACAAAACACTTTTAATGGTAAAGTTGTACATTTACCCTATTTGCAATTTTGCACACACAATGATAATAAATAAATAAAAGAATAAAAAAATGATGGGAGGGGCACACACTCGCATTCATGCTCGCCATTTTCGGCGCTCACACTACAGTGTCTTCTTCGACACTCACAACGGCCCTCTGCTTCGTTTCTACTTTCATCCCATAATCTCTCTCTCTCTCTCTCTCTCTTCATTCTCAGGTTCTTCTTCTTCCTCCTCCTTCAACTCTTCATTATTTCTCTTCTCTTTTCTTTCTGTTTCTTTCTTGCATTTTTGTTCGGAAATTGCAGTATGATGTTTCTTCTAGAACACTCCTTGACTGAAAATGTGTTTCTCGGAATGTCGAAATGGTGATGGATTTTTGGCCTTCGTTTTCGCCATTTTTTTTTTGTTTTTCTTACTTCTTCTTTCTCCATTGTTGATTTTCTTGAACAGTTTAGTTGAAATGCTTTCTTGTTTACTCCATCTCGAACTGTGGATTTTTTGGTTCTGTTTAGTTCTTCTCCTTCTCTGTTCTTTCTATTTCTTTTTTGCATTCTTCAGAAATTCCACTATGATGTTTCTGAAACTCTCTTTTACTGAAAATGTGTTCGTCAAAACGTTGAAATGATGAGAAATTTGGCCTTCCTTTTCTCCATCTTTTGTGTTTTTCTTAGTTCTTGTTTCTCCGTTGTTGATTTTCTTAAACAGTTTAGTTGAAATTCGTTCTTGTTAACTCCAAGCTTTAATGTGGATTTTGTGGTTCTGATTAGTTGATGTTTCTTGTTCAGAGATTAAAAGACACTTACAATGGCTACATCGACATCTGTTCTTGACGTTCAGTCTGAAGAAAAATTCATGAGGAGGCTATCTGTGATTCGTGATTACCCGCCTGGGGTTGGACGGACTGGAATATTTCTTCCTGCAAGAAGAGTTTCAGCCATTAGAGACTATCCTCCATTTTGTGGCCCTAATGCTATGATTCTGAGTAAGGGCAAGCTCATGGAGGGACATTTAGGTGGTGGTACGAAAGAAAGGAAGAGGAAATTTGATTGCCTTGTACAGCGTGATGAATCAAAAACTGTCTTGACGGCTAAGAAATCTGTGGATCCCGGGATGATTCTTGTGAAAAAGAAAGAAGGAAACGCTTCTTATGGAGGTATGGATAGGAACTTTTCTGGTTATATTGTAAATGTTCCACTTCTGCTTCGTGGTGATTTGAGCCGTGGTGACAATGACACTGATGTCACCCGAAACACTGTGAGGGAGATAATGCGCTTGTTCCAAGCTATTTGTAGAAAATTTTTGCAAGAAGAAGAAGCAAAAGGCAGAGCAAAAGTTCATAGGAGGATTGATTTAGAGGCAGCAAAAATCCTTAAAAAGGAAGGCAAATATGTTAATGTTAACAAGATATTTGGCTCTGTCCCTGGGATTGAAGTAGGTGATGAGTTTGACTATAGGGTGGAGCTTAATCTGGTAGGTCTCCACCGCAATTTACAGGCTGGCATAGATTTTGCAGTGCGCAATGGTGAGCATCTTGCAACTAGTATTGTTGCATCTGGGGGTTACAATGATGAGTTGGATGATTCAGGCGTTTTGATTTATTCAGGGCAAGGTGGGAATGTGATGTCCAGAAAGAAAGAACCTGAAGACCAGAAGCTTGAGCGAGGTAATCTAGCTTTGAAGAACAGCAGCAAGAGAAAGAATCCCGTTAGAGTGACACGCTGTGCTTTCTTTGGGGATGGAAGTCGTAAGAGATTTGTGTATGATGGATTGTATGAAGTTGAGACATACTGGAAAGAAATGGGGCCACATGGCAAGATGGTGTTCAAGTTTCAGCTGCGAAGAATCCCAAATCAACCAGAGCTTCCTTGGATTGAACTGAAGAATTCCAAGACGTTCACATTAAAAAAGGGTTTGTGTGTTGCTGACATCTCACGTGGTAAAGAGGCATTACCAATTCGTGTTGTCAACACTATAGATAACGAAAAACCACCATCTTTTGAATATATCACTAAGATGATCTACCCTGATTGGTTGCATCCAACATCTGCTAAGGGATGTAACTGTACTGACCGGTGCTCTGACCCTACAAGATGTTCTTGTGCGGTTAAAAATGGAGGAATCCCATTCAATCACACAGGGCGTATTGTAGAGGTAAAGCCTCTAGTCTATGAGTGTGGCCCTTCTTGCAAATGCCCTCCAGATTGCTACAACAGAGTCAGCCAACATGGCATAAAATTCCCACTTGAAATTTATAAAACTGACAAAAGGGGATGGGGTGTGAGATCTTTACGCTCCATTCCTTCTGGTAGTTTTGTGTGTGAATACATAGGAGAGTTGCTTGAAGATAAGGAAGCTGAAGAGAGAATTGATCATGATGAGTATCTGTTTGATATAGGTAATAACTTGATCAACATTGGCATACCTTCTAATGGACTCTCCAGGCCTGAAGTCCCCGAGGGAGGGGGAGACGGCGGTGGCTTCACCATTGATGCAGCTCGGTATGGTAATCTGGGAAGATTTTTCAACCATAGTTGCGCCCCTAATATGTATGCACAAAATGTTCTGTATGATCATGGTGACAGCAGGATTCCTCATATAATGTTGTTTGCTGCTGAGAACATTCCTCCATTAAAGGAGCTGACTTATGATTACAATTACTCAAAAGATAAAATCTATGATTCTAATGGCAACATAAAGAAGAAGGATTGCTTTTGCGGCTCCGTGGGGTGTACTGGAAGGATGTATTGAGGTCCTTGGAGGTTTGTTAATGGAAAAGAGGTGGTGGGTTTTCACTTGGTTTTATTACTTTATATGCGTATGACTTGTTTGTTCTGTAAAGCTTGACCTGCTTCATTTAGATATGAAGGAAAAATACTCTAACTTCAGTCAGTTTAGTTGTGGCAAATAGTTTGTCCTATCGTTTTGTAAGAATGTCCTTTTATAAATATATATATACAAGGTAGTTTTACTGCCATTTTTATAAGTAATATTTAATAGTTTTTGTATATGTTTTACTTCCCTTCATATATTCTTGAGTAGTAACATTCATTGGCTTATGTGATTGAAACCTTTGCGGTGGATTGATTGATTCCTTCAAGAATGAGGTAAGAAATCAGATTCCATCATATGAGATCTGAAGTGTATAGTTTTTGTTGGTTTTAATTCTGGATGCTTTGAAGAAAAATATAACACATGATATGCAATACAGTATATCTGAACAAATATACAAACTCATGAGTTATTGGTTGGTACTGATTTGGGTTGCAAGTATATTTAGTTGCCATGTTAATCATCAATATATACACTATAAAATCTATATGTGAAGGCTAGGGCTTATAGTCTGGTCTTGTGGTGAACGAATTAGATGAAAGTATGTCTCTAGCAGAGGTAAACTATGTGAATCTCACTGATTTTGTTTAATGCATTAGGCTTAGTGTCTTTTTATTTTTCCTCTGTTTCCAATTCTTTTGCTTCTTAAAATAGTGATTTTAGAAGCTTTAGTATCTTTCGTGTTGCAGCGATATTTTTGACTAAATATCATTTTCAAACAATTTATTTTGCTATAAATGAATTAGTTCAGTAACAGGCCATTGTTTGTAGCACATCTGAATCAGGATCTCTCCATCAGTGTCAGCAACACTATCTGCACAAGCAATGATTCTGCAAATCTCTTCCATTAACCAAAATATTCTGAAGCAGTGAACAGGCAAAGATGAAGAATCAGACCATAAGCTGGAGATGAAACTTACAAGTTACAAGCCATGAGTCTGATTCGAAAGTATGCAGCAAAGTACATGGAGGTTTGCAGCTCTTGCTTTCCAGACTTGATCTTTTCTATGATTATGGAACCTTTTCTGGTAAAGATTTTAAAGTTTTCTTGTTAACCTTTTCCCTCCTAATCCAAATTGACCAGAAACCTTCAAATTGGATATCTTCATGTGCATTTAAGGGAATACTCCATCTGGTTTTATTGATAAGTTGCTTTCAGTATTTTTCATTGGAAGCAAGAAAAATCTTAAAACTCATTAAGTCCATATGATAATTATAAAAGTTTTCTGTTTCTCCCATATTAAATACATCGTTTATAAGGCTTCATAATTTCCTACATTAACATTGATTCAGGATAAAAGGAAAAAGCTGTAATGAATAATTTAAATGATGCCTAATGTGAAGGACCATAAAACCTCTCCTCAAAGTGCCTTATAAACAGGACAGGAGGGAGTAGCATTCTGTTTTCTGTCTATTGATGGCCATTTACATGCATTAAAAAGGTAATTCACAAGACCATTGTACTCCTGTAGAGCTAGTTCTGGTTCCAACACAAGACCATTGTACTCCTGTAGAACTAGTTCTGGTTCCAACACTCTTCTTCCATGTATAGCTTGATTCTGTATTTTTCCTTAAAAGCTTAAGCATGATTATATATGCTCAGACTAGGTGCTCATTGGAGTCTTGATTGTAATCTCTGATCCAATTAGATATCCACATCTCTCTTTTTTTTAAAAAAAAAGAAAAAAAAAACCTTAATTAGCTATAACAATTAATTTGATAGAAAGTGTAGCTCCCTTAACATAATTACAAGTGAAGAAGATGTGCTCTAAACATTCATATCTAGGACATCAAAAGACTCCACTTATTATTAGATAAATGATGCTTAGTTAGTAGGAACATCACTAGAAGGCAGAGCTTGATATATAAACTTTCCAACAGAGAAAAATGAAATTAAAAGAAAGCTTGTTTCTCCAAAGGCTGTAAATTTGTTTCAACTTTTTGGAGGCATGCAAAATGATTTACTTGAATTAGGCAATTCGATCTCTCTTTCTCTTTGCATAGGTTGAGAGTAAGACTCTTTCCATCATCAACTGTCCCCTCCCATTATTGATTATCATATCTGCGCGAGAAAATATCCCCTTCCACATCCAAGAGGAATTACCAGTCTCTCCACATGGTTTATTAGAAGAAGCCTATATAATAATAAGTTTGGTTCTGGGGTGATTTTTGTGCTTATCACAAGGTTGAGATTTGTACTGTTTAAATTAGATGCTAAATTATATCAAACTCACTGTTTATATTAGATGCTAAATTATATCAAACTCCTCTCTTATCATAAATTGATCAAGCAGGATTTTGTGTATGGATTTGTTAGAATTATCCACTTTCTGGTATAAGATGGCAAGCTTGTTATGGAATGATAATAAATAGTTGGTGAGTGCAAATATGCCCCTGTGATAGTTAGAGCTCTTATATGTCAGTTAGTGTATGTTTTAATCTGATTGGTTGAGGGAGTAGGTAACTAATATATAATCCTAACTCCTAATCATTTGTAATCATGCTATGACATTTGACCGATGAAATTACTGAGTTTTCTGTTCTCTGTATGTGCGCTGGTTACTATTTTTCTGGTTCTGGGCTATTATTCTCTGGTTCTTGTGTTCTTTCTTCTGCAACGTGCCACTGATAGCTATCCTCATCCAAATTCAGAGACGCCATTCAAACCTTTAATTCTGGGGGTGTACGGTCAAGACTAAAAAATTGCTCACACTTGGAAATCCAGGTATGTATGTCTCTCCCCTGGTACCTTGGAAACTCCATTTTTGTGAATTGGGTAGGGCACGCATAACCTCCTCCACCTGCGTTATTAGCGCCATGTCTGAAATTCCCAAGATTGTTGTTAACTTCAGTGGTGATCGCCCTGAAATCTCGAGCCACTGCTTGCAATTCTTCCCTAAAACTTCTTCGAAGCCCAGCTACTTCATCTCTGAAACCTCACCGAATTCTGCAACTCATCAAGGCCCCCAAGCCTTTGTTCAATATCTTGCAATGGATCCTCCATCCCATTACCTTCAACCTTCGCGTCAGCCATCACCTTTCACCCAATCAACAACCAAGAAACGTGCAAGAACCGATAACTTGAGCCAAGGAAAGATTAGCTCTGATACCACTGTTAAGGTATTAACCTAAGAATCTGAAACAAGAGCCGAAAAGAGAAGAAAGAACACAAGAACCAGAGAATAATAGCCCAGAACCAGAAAAATAGTAACCAGCGCACATACAGAGAACAGAAAACTCAGAGTAATTTCATCAGTCAAATGTCATAGCATGATTATGTTGAGTTGAGTGTAGAAGAATAGAGAAATTGAAAGGAAGGATAAGGAAGAAGGAAAGAATGTAGAAGAGGAGAAGAAGGAACAGAGGATTGAGAAAGGAAGGTACTACGTCTCCAGACCAAATTATTTGTATATCATTCCAAAAGTATCAATTACAATCAGCCTTAGCCTATTTATATGCGATAGACCCATTAGGCAATTAGGTGCAAATATGCCCCTCACCACTAACTAATTCCCTTATTACAATATCATAACAATCCCCCTCCCTTACAAGACCCTTGTCCCCAAGGGTATAAATCTGAAAACAATATAATTCTGCAGAAATCTTAGAAAAACAACTAAAATGACAGAAACCAGCAACCTGTACAAAACAATCAGATTTGGTAAAAAAAAAAACTTAATTTGTATTACCATTGGCACTAAGTCCAACTCGATAACACTAACTATGGACAAAGGTATTAAGCTTCTAACTTTAAAACTGAAACACAAACTCAATCAGGTTCAAAAATCTGGAACTATAAAAGCTGGATATTGCTTCTGAAATTGAAACAATAATACCCAAGTAGCTTCCTCATCCGACAAATTCTTCCATTGCACCAAAACTTCTGTCACAATCCTACCTCTCTTTCTGCCCATCCTCTTATTTAATATCTTCTCAGGCTCTAAAGTAGGTGGCAGCTCTGGCCAATCAATAGGAGGATGCCTTTGTTTAACCGATGGATCCTGACACAATTTCAACAAAGAAATGTGAAATGTAGGATGAATCCGAGACTCAATAGGCAATTCCAAAGTATAAGCTACTGGACCAACCTTACGCAAAATTTTATAAGGCCCAAAATACCTTGGAGCCAGTTTTTGAGTGCCCCTAGCAGCTGCAGAAATCTGTCGATAGGGCTGTAATTTCAAAAAGACCCACTGCCCCACCTGAAACTCCCTATCCGTGCGATGATTGTCTGCCTTTTGCTTCATGATGTTAATAGCTCTATGTAAATGGTGTTTAGCAACCAATATAGCGTCTTCCCTTGCTGTAAATGATCTATCTACAGCCTCTACAGCAGCATTTCTAGGCAAATATGGCACATAAAGTGATGGTTTTTGACCATATAACAATTCATAAGGTGTGGCTTTGGTAGAGGTATGATAGGTAGTGTTATACCACCACTCCGCCAATGGTAACCACTTCGACCAGTCCTTGGGTTTTTCCCAACACATGCAACGTAAATAGGTCTCCACACACCTATTCAACACTTCGGATTGACCATCCGTTTGTGGATGATAAGAGGAAGATAGTTTCTGCTGAATACCAAGAACTTTTAGGAATTCTTGCCAAAAATTACTAACAAAAGTAGGATCTCTATCACTTATTATCTCCACTGGTGCCCCATGCAACTTATATATGTTATCCAAAAATTGTTGTGCTAAAACAGAAGCAGAAAAAGGATGAGATAAGGCTAAGAAGTGTGCATACTTACTTAACCGATCAATGATCACCCAAATGACATCCTTACCATTAGATCTAGGTAACCCCTCAATGAAATCCATAGTAAGACTCTCCCAAACTTTGCTTGGAATTGGAAGAGGTTGGAGTAATCCGGGATAAGCCGCTGTATCATATTTGCATCTAGCACACACATCACACATTCGAACAAAATCTCGAATATCCACAAATAGATTCTTCCACCAAAACAAAGTTTTAACCCTTTGATATGTCGCATGAATACCCGAGTGTCCACCTTGACTACTCGAATGCAACCAGTCCAAAATTTTCATTCTCAAGTCAGCCACATTACCAATCACCAATCTGCCCCCTTTCCTCAAAAATTCTCCATCCCAACTATACTTACCCCATACACCACCCTGTTGCTGAATTCTGTCCAGCAACTCCTTCAATTCAGCATCATCACTCCAACTCTTCTTAATATCATCTAATAATTGATCAGAACAAGTAGAAAGGGTAATTTGTAGTACCTCTTCTTTTGGCATTCTCGAAAGAGCATCTGCTGCACTATTGGTACTCCCTTTCTTGTATTGAATCTCATATTCATACCCCATTAATTTTGATACCCAAAACATCTGAAATGAGGTCTTCAAATTCTGATCTAACAAGTGCTTCAAACTCTGTTGATCCGTTCTAATTATGAACCTTCTACCCTCCAAATATTGTTTCCAATGATCAACGGCCTGCACCACCGCTAACAACTCCTTCTCATATATAGAGAGACTATGATGCCTTGGAGCTAATGCCTTGCTAAAGAAAGCTAATGGCTGCCCCTGTTGCATTAAAACAGCACCAATACCAGTAGCACATGCATCAGTTTCAACAATAAAAACTTTAGAAAAATCAGGTAATCCCAATACCGGTGCAGAAACCAAGGTTCCCTTCAACAACTCAAAGCTTCAGCTGCCTTCTCATCCCACGTAAAGCTGTTTTTCTTCAACAAATCAGTTAAGGGTCTAGCTAAATTGCCATATCCTTTAATGAATCTTCTATAATACCCAGCCAAGCCTAAAAATGATCGCAATTGCTTCACAGAACTTGGTTCGGGCCACTTCCTAACATCCTGAATTTTTCGAGGATCCGTTGACACTTCTCCTCCTTTGATGATATGACCCAAGTAATCTACTTGAGTTGCTGCAAATGTACATTTATTCTCCTTGACAAAGAAAGAGTTAGCACGCAAAACTTCTAAAACATGCCTCAAATGTACAATATGTAATTGCATACTAGGACTATATACTAGTATATCATCAAAAAACACCAAAACAAACTTACGTAAGAACTCCCTGAAAATCTGGTTCATTACACCTTGGAAGGTTGCAGGCGCATTAGTAAGGCCGAATGGCATTACTAACCATTCATAATGACCCTCATGAGTCCTAAATGCTGTCTTGTACGTATCCTTGGGTTCCATGCGAATTTGATGGTACCCCGCCCTTAAATCAAGCTTAGTAAACCACCTTGCTGCCTTTAACTCATCCAGCAAGTCCTCAATCAGCGGAATCGGATATTTGTTCTTGATCGTTTTCTTATTAAGTTCGCGGTAATCTATACACATCCTCCACGAACCATCCTTTTTCTTCACCAATACAATGGGAGAAGCAAAAGGAGAGGAGCTATTCTTGATCACCCCCGACTCCAACAACCCTTTAACTTGCCGTTCAATTTCATCTTTCTGAATTTTAGGATACCGATAAGGCCTTAGATTAACCGGATCCAACCCCTCATGCAACACAATTGGGTGATTGTGTCCCTCTCTAAGAGGAGGCAGCCCCATAGGCTCCTCAAAAACATCAACAAACTCTTCAAGTAACCCCTTAATCCCTTCATCAACCTCAAGGGAATTATTTTGCAGCACACATTGGTGAATGGCATCATTATCTACAGCTTGCATTAAAAAAAATTGACAATTTTCTTCATTATATTTACCAACCTTATTCATATAGAAACACTCACCATTAGCTTCTGGTTGGAGAGTACACATATCTCCATCATACCAAAAGGTCATTGACATGGCATCATAATTCCAAGCAGCTTGGTGTACAACATTTTTCAGCCAATGCAGACCCAAAACAATATCATAGGTCTTAACGTCCATTATCCTTAGATCCCACACAAATTCTCTACCACGCATGCGCCATTTCAGCCCCTTCCAAATACCATACACCTGCAATTTTCCCCCACCAGCAACTTCCACATTAGCAAGGGGAATTGTACTCCCTTTCCAGCCCAATTTGCGAGCTAAATTGCAGTCCAAATAATCATGACTCGCTCCCTCGTCAATTAAAATCTGAACTGGCCGCTTCCCCACATAGCCTTGAATACGCATAGAAGATGCCCCAGCACCCCCCTGAATGGCATGCAATGATATCTGTAAACACTCTTCATGTTCAGGAATTGCCTCCTCTGAACCCAGATCATGTTGCTCCTGATTTTCCTCATCATCCTCTAACTCAATCAGTTGCAGCGCCATTCTATGCCGTTGAGGACAATCATGGTCCCTAGAATATTTTTTATGACAGTAAAAACAGAGATTCTTGGCTCTGTGCTCCTCCACCTCCTCATGTGACATGTTGTGAGACGCTCTGGTATTAGATTTAGATGATTCAGCTGCTGCATTTTTCGAAACAGAGTAGGAATACCCTGTTCTGTTCGCATATGGCTGTCCCCGAATGAAACTTGTTGATTTTTTACCATTATTCTGGGACCCACCACCAAGAAAGGAATTCTTGGAGTTCTGCCACCTGTCCCAGCCATGCGACACCTCACCCCCAGCTTTCTTGCGTGTCGTTCGACCCTCCATTTCATCTCGCATATTCAAATCCACAATTTTTGCAATGCTTCGAGCTTCATTCAACAAATTTGGCCTCATAATGCGAACTTGCCGAGCGAAATCTTCCCTCAATCCCTCGACATAAGCCTGAACAGCGTGGGCTTCAGACAAACGCAGCTTATGCCTGAGAACATCGAACGCATCATTATAATCTTCCAAGGATTCTGTATGTCGCAGCTTCTTGAGATCCCCCATCGGAGATTCATAAGGGTTTCCAAATCGCATCTTCAGTGCCTGTTTATACTCAGCCCATGTTAACCCGTGCCCTCTATCGTCCTCCATAAGAGCCGAATGCCACAAGAAGGCTCGCTCGTCTAATTGGATACTCGCCATGATAATTCTTCGCTCATCAGGTGTGCCATCTAGGTCAAAGTACTGATCACATTTCATAATCCACCCCTCAATATCACTTCGATTGAATTTGGGAAACTCCATTTTACAAAACCTCGTCGGAGGTTGATACTGGGGTTCGCCATGATGATTATGCGGTGGCCGATGATTTCCACGACCTGTGCCATCTCTGTTATTCGATTCCTGATCTTGCACCATTGTCGCGATTCGGCCGGTCAAGTCTTGGATGGCATTTTCGAGTCTTTGTAACCGTTCTTGGGTGGGATCCATTTCCATGAATCTCGTGCTTGATCTGCTGCGTCTGGGCCTGGGCATAAGTCCGAGAATGGTCCAGCTCTGATACCAATGTTAAGTTGAGTGTAGAAGAATAGAGAAATTGGAAGGAAGGATAAGGAAGAAGGAAAGAATGTAGAAGAGGAGAAGAAGGAACAGAGGATTGAGAAAGGAAGGTACTGCGTCTCCAGACCAAATTATTTGTATATCATTCCAAAAGTATCAATTACAATCAGCCTTAGCCTATTTATATGCGATAGACCCATTAGGCAATTAGGTGCAAATATGCCCCTCACCACTAACTAATTCCCTTATTACAATATCATAACAGATTACAAATGATTAGGAGTTAGGATTATATATTAGTTACCTATTCCCTCAACCAATCAGATTATAACATACACTAACTGACATGTAAGAGCTCTAACTATCACAGGGGCATATTTGCACTCACTAACTATTTATTATTATTCCATAACAAAGCTCTAGCAAAGCTTGATTATTAACTGTGGTTAGGTTTTTCTCTTGGATTGCTGTTGTCTTGAGGTGGTTTGTCGATATTATTTATGGTATTACAGCCTGAACCTTATGCACCTATTATTTGTTTATTCCTTGATTGATCTTGTGATATGTAATTGTAATTAGGATTAGCTTAGTTAGTTAAAGTTAGTTAGGTAGAGTTAGGCTTAGTACTAATTACCTAGCTAATGCGAGTTGGACTTAGTGCCAATGGGTTAACTAACTAATGGGCTTTGGTTAATAATAATGAGGATTGAATTGGGCTTAGTTCTAATGGCCTGATTACTATTGACTAATTAGCTTAGCCTATTTAAGAGTTTTTCCTCCTAATGTACAGTTAGGTTTTGCAATGAATGAATAAACAGATTCCCCTTGGTTCTCTGATTTTCTCGTGTTCTCTCTTTCTCTTTACCTTCTCTGTTTCTTTTCTTGAACCCTCTGTTTCTCTCTGTTCTTCATCTCTTCTGTATTTCCACTGTCTTCTTCCTAAATCTTGCTATCACATTTACAATTCTACATCATCTTGTTACTGGGGCTATTGTAGGGTTACTATGTATTGGATCAATAGTGACATCAAAATTTAGCCCTTTGGCTTGCCCCAATGTGACTCTAAATCTTAAAGTTGATGGTAACTCCGCTATTTTATAAGATATACTTGACTAATTTGGGGAATTAATGAAATTAGTTTAATTAATTATTTGTTAAAAATGTGCATTGATTTCCTAAAATACCCTTTTAAACCATTTGTATTGGAACTAGTTGTTGATGTAAGCTCCCTTCACATGAGCAATCAATAGGGATATAAAAAAATTGATAAATTTGGGGGACAAAGTGGATTGAGGTCTTATATTTAGGACTACATGTAATTCCTATCTAGCTTTTATATTATGGACCAAAGGTAATATTCATTATCAAGGGCTTTTATCTCCCATTTTTGTCTATAAAGTATATCATAAATTTGGCATTAAACTGTTGAGTATCTTAAAACAATGTCATATATTTTGCACTCAATTTCTTGAAACACCAACTTAACATCTATGGCTTGTCATCTGTCAACGCTTGACCTTATATATATCAATTATGGAACTCTTGCACAATATTTCTATACTGTTATTCCCCCCTTATTTCATCCGTGTAATATTTTTGGTCAATAATCACTATTTAGTCTTCTAAATAAAGATTGACCTGTTATTTTGAGAGTATTATTTCTCATTTATTTCTTATGCCTAGTGATATTTGATTTTCAAATGTGAGCCTTGCTATATATGGCATGTGGTGCTGAGCTTCTGCTCTTCACTCTCGCAGTGCTTTATATATATATATATATATATATATCTCCCCTCGACCATCCAAATGATAATATTCATATTTTAAATTTATTTCATTTAATGATAGGTGCTAACCCAAAAAGTGTGATCTATTGGGTTGATAATGTGGGAGGGTTGATAATGTGGGAAGGTTGATAGGGCTATTTCTATGGCTGTATGCATGGTCCTTTTAATCTGGATTCTTGTTTGCTTCTAATTTGGTTTTTTATTTAGTGGCTTAAACAATGAGCTTGTTTAGTACTCCATCTCTGAATAATTAATACTGTATAAATTGAAGTTAAACACTATTATCTGAGGTACAAGTATTTGCTATAATGTTATGATTGTTTAGACAAATGCCAACTACTTTTTATAGGAAAAGAACATATAATGTTTTCTTATTGGAAAAGGATATACAGATAACTTTGAAGTAACTAACTACCAACTAACCCATTATGAAAACATTTCATTCGTACGCTGAAAAATAAGTTACATGTTAAGTACTTTATATGTCTCAAACCCAGAAAATTAAAGTTCGTTAAATAGTATTATATATATACAGATTGGAGAAAAGTAACATAAGCAAATGAATAAACGTATATGCATGCTTTCAAGTCACAATACTAGTAATGTCCTTTGCAAGACATGCCATCAACCCTTTCACTTCAAGTTCATATATCACTTGATCTCTCTCAGACTCCTTTATATATATATATATATATATTTATGTATGTATATATGTATATAATTCCTCAACTTCATTCATCTTCATCTATAGACCCAGAAAATGTTTCTGCATAGAAACTCCATAGCTTCACTGTTCGTGATTCCCATTATTGCTGTTTTTGCATATTTCATTGTCGTACATGAGACTGATCTTGTGGGTGGTTTATTGTCATCCCCATTCTCTTTAAGTCGTCGTCACCACCACCACCATCATCATTCCCACAAGAAACGACCTGATGACGGTGAGATTGCTAGCAATATGTGTGATGACTTTCCACCGGGAATTCCGCCACCGAATACCAACACGACAACATATCTATGTGTGGATCGACGAGGTTGCTGCAACTTCACCACCGTGCAAGCAGCTGTAAATGCTGTCCCAGATTTCAGCGATAAAAGAAACATCATATGGATTAACAGTGGCCTTTACTAGTAAGTTTTGTTTAGTAACATTATCTTTACTTGTCCAACTAATCCATATATATATATATATATATATTTATTAATATGAATAGCAATTGTATAGTGAGAAAGTGATGGTGCCAAAAAGCAAACCAAACATCACATTTGAAGGACAAGGCTTCACTTCAACGGCAATTGCATGGAACGACACAGCCAAGTCAGCAAACGGTACATTCTATAGTGGCTCCGTGCAAGTCTTCGCTTCCAACTTTATTGCCAAAAACATAAGCTTCATGGTACTTTCTTTTCACATACAGTCTATTTGATTAATTAATAACACTCTAACCATTGGTGGTAGGTAGTGTAATATTCTGTCCGGTCTTTAATATAAAAGCTAGTAGAATGATTATTTTCGGTAAAAGTTTGAATATCTTGATCCATTTAGCCTTTCATATTTATGATTTTTATCTCTAAACTCTCTAATAATTACATCTATTAAGGAAGTTTCTATTAAAAGAATAATATCCAATGCAAATATTTAAAGTAGGTACTTTAGGATAATCAACATGCTTTTTCTACAAATAACTAATTCAACTAATTTTTTCTAATATGAGTTATCAGAATGTGGCGCCAATTCCAGGTCCAGGGGTGGATGGAGCACAAGCAGTGGCAATAAGAGTAGGGGCTGATCAGGCTCAGTTCTGGGGATGTGGGTTTTTTGGAGCACAAGATACCCTTCATGATGATAAGGGTCGCCACTACTTCAGGGATTGTTATATCCAAGGCTCCATTGATTTCATCTTTGGCAATGCAAGGTCTCTCTATGAGGTAATCTTCACATCCCTCTCTAATAATGGCACATTCCCTTGTCTTACACGTTATGGTCCTACATGAAGGAGCTGGATAATTGATTTAATTCATTGAGATTAAATAAAACAACCCCTTCAATCATTTGTATTAGAATTTACTCACGTCAAAAAAAATTCCTCTTTGATATTATAATTGTTAGGCATAGTTTGGGAGACAGGGTGTATTTGAGGTTTTGCATTTAGATCAAACTAATTCTCCCAACTAGTTTTTACATCAAGATGAACTCTTTAAATAGGTCCTACATTAATAATAACTAGAGGGAGTAGTGATTTTGTAATGGGTGTATTTATTGTTGGTATAAATGAGTACACAGAATTGTCAACTAGTGTCAATGGCGAACCCAGTACCGGCAGGACAAAAGTTCATAAACGGCGCCGTTACAGCTCATGGGAGGACATCAAACGACGAAAACACAGGCTTTGCTTTTGTCAACTGTAGTATCGGAGGCTACGGAAGAATATGGTTAGGTCGGGCATGGCGTCCTTTCTCTCGTGTCGTTTTTGCCTTTACGACAATGTCTGATATCATTACCCCTGAAGGTTGGACCGACCTCAATGACCCTGCCAGAGATCAGTGAGTTTTATTCCTCCAAAGTCAAAACTAGCAAATTAATCTACATCATTCATGTGACAATTCATTAAAATTTCATTATTATATTTTAATAGATTTCGATATGTGTGTGCTAATAGAAGAGAAATTTAAAATTTGAAAAAAAATTCATTCTTGGGTTAATACGATTTTGATTCCTAAAATTTGCTCCTATTTTGATTTTAGTCTCTCAAATTCAGAATAAAAAGTTTTGATTCTTGATATATTTGACTTGATGCAACTCCACCCATATAATTTAACCATTTAAAATATTACTCCCTTTGATGCTTAATGTATGACCTATTTCTAAATGTACGATCTATTTTTAATTTTTTGTCACATTTTTCTTAAATTATTCTTATTGATATCATATTAACAATAATGTAAAAAAAGATAGAGCTGGATTAAAGAATATTATTATGGTGTTTTAGGAAAAAAAATATACCATATTAACAATTTAACTAACAATATTGATTTAATCAAATTAAGTAAATATATCTTACATTTTGGATAAGAAGAAATGGTATTTATATTTTAGAAAGTGAAATTATATATTTAATTGAAATTAGGCACTCGAGTTTCAAATGAGTCAAGCTATATGGATTAAATTGCACTAAATTGAAGAAAGACTGATTTACAATTAAGTTAAAATTATATGAATCGAAAGATTAATATTCTCTTAAAAGAAATATAATTTTTAGTTTTGATTAATGACCACTTTGCACAAACATAAATTTGATGCAGGACAATATTCTATGGAGAATACAACTGCACAGGGCCAGGGGCCAGCATGAATTTGAGGGCACCATATGTACAGAGATTAAATGATACAATTGCGTCCACTTTCCTTAACACATCATTTATTGATGGAGACCAATGGTTATTCCCTCCCAAGTAATATTCATATCAATATTAATTCTGATTCATGAAAAAGTATTAACTCCCTTTTATCTTTATTATAATCAATCTGCAATCGAATATAGTAAACAGTTTTCTCAAACCAATTGCACATAATTAATTATTCTTTTAATCCTTCTTTGCGTACCTATAGAGACATATACCAAATAGCACTTCTTTTGTTTTTAAATATACTACCCGGTTGGCTTTCTTTGGAGGAATTTAGGAAGGTGAATGAGTCACTTAATCAAAAGGTGCTTTATGTATTATTATATTATATGTTAACTTATGAGTTAAATAAACTAATTTAGAGAAAAAGAATTAAGACATATCAATTTATAAGTAACTTATTTAATATTTCTAGAATTCTTTAAAAAAGTCAACTAGATAATATATTTAAAACCAGAGTGAGTAATGATTTTTTATAGCCGCCTTATTGTCTCGGATATTATTTTTTATGCGGGTCTCCCACATTATTTTTTCATAAGTAAAAACAAACAATTCCGTAATTTATCCTAGAATGTAAAATTTATTGTCTTTTTATGTCCCACTTTTAGGTTGTAAAGATTTTTTGTCTGTCGAGATCTGTCTTAATCTTGGTTTTTTTTTTTTTTTTGAACTGATCTTGTTTTTCCTTTTTATGGTCTTGTATTAAAAAAAAAAAAAAGAAATAAATTGAACAAGCTTTCAAAGGCCACCGATTTTATTCAACTTAAATGAAAAGTTATGACATCTCAAATGCACATTCTTTGAACCTAAATTTGCAATGGTCAAAAGTAAAACCTATATTTGCAGGCAATTAAAAAAGTTCAAATGGTTGAATGTTGAAGTTTTGTGTACCCACCTTAAGCCGCCATTATGAAACTTATTATATTTTCCAAATATCATTTTACAAACTTAGTAAGACATACAAATTTCATTCAATTGTAACAAAACATGGAGCAATTTTAGTTTTTTTATTTTCAGAAGAAAGAAATTTCATTGATAAGCAAATTACATATCAAGCAGAAGCAACGTAAAATTGAGCCAAGGCCCAGGAGAGACGGTATGAAACGCAAAAAGGAACAATAATAAACAATGAAACAAGCAAGAGTTATAGGTTCAAAAAAAAAAAAATAGGTTCAAAAAAAAACAAGCAAGAGTTTGTCAATATCAAGGAGACGGTATAAAACGCAAAAAGGAACAATAATAAACAATGAAACAAGCAAGAGTTTGTCAATATCAATCAAAATTAGCAAAATAAATAGATATGTTCAATTGAATTTTTCTGGTTAAAAGTAGAATAATTTTCTATATTAAACATACCATCTATAGAGGTGATGAAAACTTTTCAGATTTGTCTTAGACTCTCTCTCATAGCTAATGACTTGAGAGGTGATATCTAGAAGTTGCACTGGATATGAAAAATTGCCCTCTCTCATGGCTAATGACTTGAGAAGTGATATCTAGAAGGTGCACTGGAATATGGAAAAATGCCCTTTAAACTAAGATTAAACACTAAGCGTACGCATATTTTTTGATTGAGATTTTTTTTTTGCACTGAATTAGTTGAGATTTGAAGTTCACACTTTGTGGGGGAACTAACCATATCACATGACTGAATTCTATTTATGGATGCTCCATTAGGATAAATATAAGATTTGTTAATTTATTTTAAGAAAAGTAAGGAAATTAAATAAACTACTTAATTATAATATATATATGTGTGTGCGCGCGCGCATGCCATCATATTATATATCAATTTTGACCAACAAAAGGTTATCCGTTTAATAGCTCACAATCAAAAGATGGTGCATTCAAATCCCACAAATATGATGATGACCTTGATGGTAGGCAATCTATAGGTGCTTTGTAAATGCTATTTGAAATAAAAGTATGGAGACATGCTCTAGTCTAGTGAGACCTAAGACACAACTCATCTAAACTTTTTTTAGAGCAAAAACAAAACAAATATTATATACCAATTTATAAGTTGATCACATTAATTTGGGAAAAACGGTAAATACAAATACTTTATAGTGGTTTATTTAAAATTTTTTATATATTAAAAACAAGTAAACTATGTCTTGTAATAAGAATATAAAAAAGTATATTTTTCTTTGTTTTTCTAAAGAAAACTTAAGCATGATCCTCCTTTCACATTTTGAATAGAACCAGGAAAACGGATCGACCCTGTTTACGACTATCTAAGTGGAGGACTAGACTTTAAAGATATAGCATAAAAAAGGAGTTTGGCCTAAGGCTAGCTCTGTTAGGTGGTAGGCTTATAGGGTCGGCCTATTTAAACCCACCAATATTTTATATGTATTGAAAGTTGTAATTTATACTTTTCAAGTTTATAGTATTATAAGTGTTCTTTATTTTGAAAAGTTATTTACAAGATATGTCGTTTGTTTTGTTAACTCTTTTCATTGATTTTCAAAAAATATTTACTTAATTTTCAAGAATATTTCATCTGATCTTTAATAGTTTTGTAAATAAAATTTCTTCTTATAAAATAGTGACAAATTTATTTTTTATTGATATAAAGTAAACAAGGAAATAAATTGTGTTTGATAATGTTTGAATGTATAATGTAGATCATAAAAATTGTTTATTTGATAATATCTTTGTTTTAAATAAAAACTTTTGTTGTTCTAACTTTACTTCTTTGAAAAGATAAAAATAATAGTATTTTTTCATTAAATTTGTAGACCCGTCAAGCCGGCCAAAGCTTAAAAAAAGTATGGGTGTTTTTTTAAAGTGAGGCTAAATGGGTTGACTCGTTTAAGTCTGAGCTATGAAAAGCAGAGCCGTTTTCTACTCTAATTGTGTAGGCTAATATAGAGTTCGGAAAATGGATCGGCTTCTAAAAATGAACCTATTTTCAAATCCCAACCAAATTGGTCGCGGGCTCGAGTGCCTCAAGTATCATTAACAAACTATTTTTTCATAACTTTTTCAAGAAATTAAGTTAAAACAATAACATTCTTAATTTAAATATATAAATATATATATATCATCAAACACTTACTTTTATTGTCATTTTTCAGAAAATAAAATAAATGGTTTTTTTGTATTTAACAAAATTCTTGATGAGATATAGGTTTTGCCTTATCATTGTTCAATACATGTGTGTATTGGGAAAAACGATAAATACAAATACTATGTCTTGTATTAAGAATATACAAAAGTATTTTTTTTCTTTGTTTTTTAAAAACATTTTGTACAGAACCAGGAAAACGGATCGACCATGTTTAAGACCATCTAAATGGAGGACTAAACGTATAAAATATAGACTAAAAAAGGAGTCGGGCCTAAGGCTAGCTCTGTAGGGCGACAAGCTTAAAAGGGTCGGCCTATTAAACCAACCAATATTTTTTATGTATCGAAAGTTGTAACTTATACGTTTCAAGTGTATAGTATTATAAGTGTTCTTTATTTGAAATCTTCTTTTACTTTTTTAAACATGTTTACAAGATATGTTGTTTATTTTGTTAAGTCTTCTCATTGATTTTCAAAAAATATTTACTTAATTTTCAAGAATATTTCATTTGGTTCTTAATAGTTTTGCAAAGAAAAATTCTTCTTATAAAGTATTGAAAAAATTATTTTTTATTGATGGGAAGAAAACAAAGAAATTAATTGTGTTTGAGAATTTTTGAATGTATAATGTAGATCATAAAAAATAGAAGCCAATTAACACATATTGTGCAATCATTTATTCTATTTAAAGAAAAATAATAAAAATTGTTTATTTGATAATATCTTTGTTTTAAATAAAAAATTTTGTTATTCTAACTCTATTCTTTTAAAAAGATAAAAATAATTCTATTTTTTCATTAAATTTGTAGACCTATGGCCGTAACTTAAAAAAATATAGGTGCTTTTTAAAGTTAGGCCAAATGGGCTGACCTGTTTAAATCCAAGTTGTGAAGTTGGGAAAATGGGATGACTTCTAAAAACAACCCCATTTTCAAAACTTGGCCTGATTGCTTGCGGGTTTGGGTGCTTCAAATATATCTAATAAACATTTTTTTCCTATCTTTTTTAAGAAATTAAGTTAGAACAATAAAATTTGTAATTTAAAATATATATTTCATTAAATACTTATTTTTATTAGGGAAAATTGCACATTGTAACACCCCAAATTTTAGAAAATAGAAAATAAGGATTTATTTAAGGTCTTGGGGTGGTATTTAGAAATTAAAAAGCCTTATAAATAAATTTATGAGGCCATGTGTATTTTTAATAATTTTTAAAACTTATTTTATTTATTAATTGAGGAAAAATAGTTAGAAGATGAATTTAAATAAGGGAATATTTAGAACCTTGGGGTATTACTTGATATTTAAAAAGTCTTATAAATAAATTTGGAAATTAAAGCATATCTAGATAAATTATTTTTGGGACAAATTTAGGGTTATTTGTAAGTGAGAATGGTAAATAAAATTATCATTAAGAGAAAAATAGAAAAAGGGAAATGAAAAAGACAATATCTGCCCCTAGTTGAAAATATCTTCAATTATAAAAGAAATGGCAAGATGGTAAAACACCTAGTAAAAATATCACTATCTCCTTTTAATATATACAACACACGTGTTCCTTTCCATTTATTCCCTTCCTCTGCCTCTCTCAAACCCGAGCACCCTCTCTCTCTTCCACCTTCCTCTGTTCTTCGTCCTTCCAGTACCGGCCGACGGTGAAATTGTAACACCCCAAATTTTAGAAAAATAGAAAATAAGGAGTTATTTAAGGTTTTAGGAATGTTACTAAAATATTAAAAAGCATTAAAAATAAATTTATGATGTTTAGGCATTTTTAATAAATTTTTAAGGCTTATCTTCTTTATTAATTAAGCAAAAATAGTTAGAAGATGAATTTAAATAAGGGAATATTTAGAACCTTGGGTATTGTTTGATATTTAAAAAATCTTATAAACAAATTTGAAAATTAAAGTATATCTACTAAATTATTTTTAGAATAGGTTCAGATTAATTTGTAAAGGAAATGGTACTTAAAATTTTTATAAAAGTGCATAAAGGGAAAGAGGAAAGATAAAAGAAAATAAAAATGACAATATCTGTCCTTAGTTAAAAATATCTTCAATTATAAGAGAAATGGCCGATAAATACTCATTAAAAATATCAACATTCCCTCTTCAATAAATATACTCCCATGCGTTCCTTCATTTCTCACCACCTTCCTCTCTTTCATTCTCGTTCCCTCTCTGCTCTCGCACTCACCCATCTCTGTTCTCTCTTTACTTCGACAATGGCCGGCGACGAGGCAGCGATTCCGGCAACGGCGAACTCGAACGGAGTATACAACCACCTAGTTAACTTCAAGTGAGTTCCCTAGACTCTTTTCTAACCTTTGCTCCTCCGATTAGAATCGGTTTGAGAGAGGGTGAGTTCGACTAGAGGTTGGGTTTTGGGGTAAAATCACTGATTAAATCAAAAAAATGAGTGAAGATCAAAGCTTTTGTAACATAAATCGTGGTTGTGTATGGATATTTGGCTCTGACTTGGATTTTGAGTTTTGAGGTTACTATTCATCATCCAACCCTTCGACTTCCTGGCCTACATAAAAGCGAAATAGTGTATAATTGTGATTAGGGGTGCATTAGTGTAGTTTTATGTGACTGTATATTTGATTTCTTATTGGGAATTACAATTTTGAATTTGATTGTTTCCAACTCTGTTTCTATTCTTGTTACTGCCGTGTTTGACTTGGATTTTTAGGAGTGGAGTTTTGAATGTACTAAAAGGGTTTATAGGTATGAAGCATTGGTAGAATTCTAAGTTTGAGAGGCTTCACAGTGAATATTCTTGTGATTCCTCATTTGTTATGGAGATTGATTGAAACAGGGGAATATAGTTACATGCAAAAACTGAGTTTGGTGGTTCAAGATGATGGTTAATTGGTGAAAGGTATCTGTTTTTATTTGGTTATGGGTTCTTGTATGTATTTGAATTAAGATTTGAAGCTAAGGTCAAATGGGCGTAGCTTTGGCAAAGAATTGCAAATGTGTGCAGGGTCTTGTTAAGAAGGGAAATGCTAAAAGTGGATGTATAGGTGATTCAAGTGTCAAATTTTAGAAATTCTGAGTGTTGGGTAAGTTATTAAATGATAGGTTCAAAACGAAACTTTAAAAGTCTGTAACTTAGACTAGAAGTGAGAGTAAATGGATAAATTGGTACAATGATTTGAACTAGATGCTGTGAGAATTTATTTACAAGATAAATGTGTTCGGGAAGTAATGCTTCTGCTTTAGAATTAAATTGTTAGCGTAAAAGGAAAAGTCAAATAGTTCTCTAAGTTAACAGTATAATTTGAGTTATTCTAAATGAAAGTGAGAATTTGGATGGTTAGTAGTGATGTATATAGTGTTGTTGTTGGAAGACGTGGGCTTGAAATTATTAAATCACAAGTAACAGAAGCAGTTTAGCTTAGGAAGTCATTAATAGTTGAATGGTTTGGAGTTCTTAGGAATGCAATAAGGACATTAAAATATCAAGGTGTTTTGAATAGGAAAAGTTAAAGTTGAGCTGAGATGAATTTGATTTTTATGGGTTGTCGTGAGATTCTGAATATCATAAAGCTAGTAACTTTGTCAATTAAAAGTATGTTTGGAAGTACTTGGATAACAATAGACTGAATTTTAAAGAGGTATAAAATGCTCTGTTGGAATTTAGCTGGTAGAGGCTTAAATTTGGCAACAAGTGATTGTTTTGAATAGTGACTGTTTAAATTTGGAAGTTCACAAGTATGCTGAGGATGATGACATTACATGTTTTATTTGGAAGGATAAATGGAAGAAATGTTTTGAAACAAACTATTATATTTTATCTTATATTAAAGCTAAAATAGAGGGCGATGTAACATGAATTGGGCGGATGTCTTTTAAGTATTTGTGAACTAATTGCTTGGAGATTAAGAGAATTAGAATAAGTATTATAGGGGTTTGTAATGAAATAAGATTATACATGCTTTGATTTTTATTGATATTACAGGAATAATAGATTATTGGATTTAAATGAGTGCAATGGCCTTCGGCCAAGGGAATGTTGGAGGCAAGGGTAAGAATCCAATTATTCTAAGATCAAAGCTGAAATATATCTTTGTGAGGGTTAATTAAAGAGTTTTAAATAGGTAAAGGATGATAGTTTGATTAGAAGTTAAAGTTTTAAAGTAGTGACAGTTATGTGTTTTAAATCCATGTAAAATAGGGGAAAGTTTAATTAAGTATAAGCTAGTTAAGGAAGGGATGGGTAGCAATATATAATTTTCAAGTTTGATATGGAAATATGATGAAATATGAGAGGTTATTTATATGGTTATAAATGAAATTAATATGTTTGCATATTGCTTAAGAGTTTTTAATTGATATTAAGTTGATTCGTAAAATAGAGTTAGAGTTACTGTTGTGAAGCTCCCAAATACTGTGAAAGTAATTCAATTGTTAAGCTACCATTAAACTACAGTATATTATGTTTAAAAATGTAATAAAGATATATACTTTGAGTTCAAAGTTGGATTTTTCCGAGTTCTAGAAAAATGAAAAAAAGAAGAAGAAGTGACAATTAATCGGAGTAATGGAGTATTTGGATAGAGTAAGGTAGTGATTGAATTGTTTTGGTTTATCTAGTAAGGACATTGGAGTTATTAAAAATAATTAAGAAACTGCCATTTGAAGTTTATAAGGGATTAAACAATTATTTGAAGTTACAATTCATTACTAGCATGTATTATGAGCTTAGGCTTTGAATTGATACGTAGGACATAGATAAAGGTCAATTAGATATATGTTGTTGTTGACAGCCATGCACGTTGAACTTTGGGGCCAAATATGAAAGAGGCTTGTTTATTAGTTTATGACTTGGGTTGAGAAACATACTAATAAAGCTTAGAAATCTGATTTCTAAATATTGTTGAGATATTTAGTTAGCGAACCAATGTTTTAAGAAGTTAGACTATTGAGTTTGAAAAGGCTTGCTCTGTTTGTGTTCTCAAGATTCTTGAGGATTAAATTAAAGAAGAAAAAAACAAATAAGATTATTGTAGGGTTAGTTTAGAAACCTTGAAATAAAGATTTAAACTTGAACTTGATGCTGAATTTATGCATTAAATAAATGATTAAGGTCTTTAAATAATGGTTCTCATAGATACTGTTGGTCAAACATTGAAAATAAGAAAATTTAATGAAGGTAAATTATCAAAGTTATTGCAGATGGTCAAGATCCTAAATAAGTATGGGTAAATTATAATTTGCTTAAATAAAAAGACTTGGGTAGTATTAATTAACTTAGGAATCGAGAGAGACACATAGATTAATTTATAGTTCAACCTCTAACTTAAACCCATATATGTCTATAGGCCCTGACTTTTGATATAAGCTCGAGAGAGTAGAAGAAAAGAAGCTAATTCAGGAGTATGTTATGGGATTCAGGTAGCAGTTTATCTCATTACACTAAATTACATGTATAATTTTGTAATATCTGTTGCATTTAAGTGGTATGCCATTTATTCCTCAGCTGGAGTGCTCCAGGTTTAGGTGGTTCGCTACCCCTTTGCCAAATCAGTTAGTTATAACGGGATAGTTATAACGAGAAGTCCTGCAGGTAGAACCTCCACTAGTTAACAAGGATATCGTTATCAGTGGTTGGTAGGTGCTTATGTCACTGATAAGCTCCTAACTTTCATACAAAATCATCTTATTTTACCCCACCCTTGTGAATAATTTTGTGGCTAAAATGGTAAAAAGGAAAACAAAAGCTAATAGAAAAAGAGGGTAAAGAAAGATCTTTAATTTGTACGAAATTGGGAGCTCCATGATTTTATATACTTGAGTTAATTGTGGAACTCATCAACTCTCTTTCTTTCCTAGATTGGAGGAGGCGGACAAGCGAAAGAAACTAAGAAAGAACAAAAGCAACCAAGGAACAGAGAAGCAGTGAAAGAGAGCAAGAACCCAGAAACATGGTGGGCTCGCCTTAAGCTCGCCACGGCGAACTCACGGCAAGCAGGAAGCAGTTCTGCCTTATGCCTTGCTAATTTGTCGTTGGGACACTCTGCTGTGCGTTTTGATAAATAAACGCAAACAAAAGAAAAAGGGGCTTCGAGAAAAAGGGAGAGAACACACTTAGGGCATTTTTGGGGAGTCTTGGAGCTTGAAGAGAGGTTTGGGAAGAGCTAGGAATCTTGGAGGACCTTGGAGAGATTCAACTTTCACACATCTTGGTTTCCTTTCTCCTTCCCTCTTCTCCATTTTGCTGTCATGAACTCCTTCTTAATCTCTATTTTCATTTTCCATACATCCATGTGTAACTAAAACCCTTTTCTAGGGTTACTTTGAACTATTTTTATGGATTACACTTTGCATTTCCTTTCCTTTAAATGCTATTAATGAGTTTACATGTATGGATTTCCATCTTGCTCTTTATTTTACAAGTGCTTGATCACCACTTGCTTTGGTTAAATGAAATATGGTTTGAGAAAGTGTATTTTGTTTTAGAACTTAGATGAGATCATGTTGGGCTTGAAATTTATGATTTTAAATGGATGGTTAGTTGGTAACATAGAGATATAGTTACTAACCTAACATTGTCATTATGAGGGTTGTTGAGAAAAAGGGCTTGCATTAATGGTGGCAAGAGATTGTGATATTAATGCAAGCATAAATTTGATTTTGACTTGAGAAAGCTTTTTCAAATGTATTTAACCATTGGGCTCATACATTAATTCATTAAGGTATTAAAAGGAAGGGATTTATTTAGGTCATGAAGTAAAATGGGGATAAGTAACCTTAGGCCTTCATTTTCTTGAACAAGTGAGTTTAATCCTAAATATTTTATAACTTCTTGCAACTATTTTCTTAAATTTCAATTTCCTATCATTGCCTACTCAATTTTAATTGATTGCCCAATTAGCACTAATTAACCTACTCAAATCTCAATCCTTGTGGAACGACACTTTTTCTTATACTATTTTCTTATATTTGACGACCCGTACGCTTACGGTAATGACCGCAAATGGCCGATAAGTCAGTCACCTATAATAATAGGATAAATGCTATCATCATCTGTGAAGGATTATAAAATGTATACATGTCAATGCATGCATAAAAGTTACAGTTAATGGCATAAACTGCGTTGAACTGCTGTTTTCAGAGAAGCTGGTAGATGGTTGAGATAAGACAGGAGTGCTGGAGGAAGATAAAACGAAGAAATAATATTATATGTGAGGAAGTAAGAATAATTGCGGGAGTGCTTTACTATGATAGGTAAATATTTTAATAGTGTTATTTGTATATGATATAAAATTAAATTATTAAATTAATAGCAGAAAGCATAGAAAATAGAATTGTATAAATTTTATAAAGGAATTTTAAACTCCTAAGTTTTATGAATAGAGAATAGATATCCTAAGAGAATTAATGTACTTTTAATTGTTTTATAAACCACTCTACTTTAGACAAAGTTTTTTTTTAAATTATTCAATTTGTCCGAAAAGCCCATTCCAATAGAAAGAAGATTAGTTTAGTGATTGAAAAGAAAGTTTTAAATTTTTCGTATTTTTGGGCTTTTGACACTAAAGAGTGGTTATAATTCGATTTAAAATGTTATATTATAGTAGTAAAAAATTAAGGTGTTACAGAAATCAGCGACGATCAGCGATGGCGAGAAGCTCTGGAGCTCACCCGAAGCTCAGTTGACCCTGGGTGAGTCTCCTTCCTCCATTTTCTCTCCTTCTTGTCCGTTTCGAGCGAGTAAGGGGGGTGGATATTCGAAGTTCGTTGGGGGTTTTTGAAGTTTCTAGATTAATAAAAATGGTGCTTGGGCTTTGCTTTTGATGATTTGAATGTCGATTTTGGGAGGGAAATCAGTTTGAGTCGGACTGCTCCAAGAATTCGAATCTTGGTACTGTTCATCGACGTTCCTCTTCGATTTTGCATCCAAAACGAAATTAATTAGTGTTTAAATGATGTTAAGTGTTTATTCAAGGTATTGTTTGAGGTTGCATGTCTCGAATTTTCCTCTTGTTCCTCTGCTTATTTGATTCTTTGCTCTGTATTTTCCGAATCCCTGTTTTTTTTTCTGTGATTCTGATTCCTATTAATGAAAAAAGGGAAATGGAACTAAGGTTGATTGTATCTGGTTGATGATATGTGAATTTGAAATTGTTCAATTCTTCTCTTCTCTGCTCTGTTCAGTTTGGGCCGAATTCTTGCTCTTGTTCCTTAAATTTGTTCCTCTGTGATTGTGTCTCTACTTATGATAAAAAGGATGAAATTTATGCTGATTGTTATGGCTGAATGTTATTAAAATAATAATTGTTCATTTTTTCTCTTTTCTTGCTGTTTTGGCCGGTAGGTTTCAGTGAAAGTGAAGAAGAAATTATTTATGATGTGAGGAAATTGATATGATGGTGCATGATTGATTATTGATGGTGTAAATGGTTTGTGTTGTCTCTTTTCTTGGTTGTGGTTCGGCTGATCTTAGTGCGCAAAGGGAAATATTGTTGATTCAAGATTTTAATTGGGAGGTGAATGTGTGTAATTGAGGACCATATTGGTACTGAAAATGTTTGGGTTTCTCCTCTCTTTATGTGGGGATTCAATGGTTGAAAGAAAGAGTTAATGTTGATTGAATTGAATTACATTGTGAATATTAAGTTTTTGCAAATTCTGGGAAGTTTGGATTTGCTGTAAGGATGTTCTAGGGGTGACTTTGAATAAGAGTGTGTTTATGGTAAATTAAACTGTTGGTTTGTGGATTGTGGGGGCAATATCATGGTTACAAGTTGGTGATTATTTGACAAGGTTGTTGATTGATGTTTTATAGTTCAAATGGATGTGTTTTCATCAGGAATTGATTTAAGCTTGCAGATGTTAAATGGGAATCAGTATTTTTATATATGCGATGCTGGTTGGGTTTTTGAAAGATAAGGAAGCTGATTGAAAGTTAACGTTCAAAGCTTCTAAATAACCAGCAAGTGTGTTAGAAGATATAATCATTGTTTTCTATATCTGGGAAATAATTTTAGAACCAAAGGAGTGAGTTTTGAAATTTTGATTTATTTACCAATTAAGGTTCTCAAATAGTTAGACAAGTGTCTTTCAGTGTGAAGTAAAGGATCAAGAATTTAGAAGGAGGATTCTTGTTGAATGTCATGTTCACATCCTAAAGAATTGTATAATTCTTGTTAGAACTTGATGCTGGAAAAGATCAAATTTAATTAAAAGTTGCTATTTTATTTGGGGGAAATTAGAGTGTAAGGAAGTTTAATTAATGATGGTTTAAAGTATGTTCAATAGAGTTTTAGGAGTCTAAGCTTGTTGTTCGGAAAGTCAATTATAATTCTGACTTATTGAATTGACATTTGGAAAGAAAAGTAAATATAACTTGCTGTCAAGACTCAAGATCATTGAGATTAAAGGATAATATTTAGATTTTGAAAGAAGAGGAAAGAAGCCCTGTGAGAAAGATAAAGTGATGGTTGGTTTTAATTAGATGTTTTATATTAGTACTGTAACTCAACTTTGGGAAATGAAAGTACTAATTGAACGGTGTCGCTGAATTTTTTGGTTGGTATTTAATGTTGTCTAGATTTCTTTAATTAAGAAGAAAACGCTTTTGAGACACATACATGAATGTATGAACAAAAACTACTAGAAAAGGAGGTGGATTAATGAGGTTATTGATCTTAGTAAATTTGGAAGTTAAGTTTCAGAAGTAGATGATAAGTTTGTTGGATAAGGAGAGGTCCAAAAGCTACTAGATTCTATAAATTAAACATGTCTTGTAATGTGATTTTCATTTAGTACTAAGTTCATAATAGTGTAGGATATAAGTACTCTAAAGGTTAATTGAGAGTATTAGATTGTATGAAATGTATTGTTTGTGATTAAGCATTGGTAATGTTCTTGAATGAATTGATTTATTCTTTAGATCTTGTGATAAAGAAAAAATATAAGGATGTATGTAGGTGCGCGCGCGCATTAATGGTTGATTTAATAGTTGAGTGAATGGTGATTTAGTTAGAAATTATGACTAAAGTACCTGTTGGAAATGGAAATAGTACGATAAGGCATCCTAATTGTGTCGAAGTTTAGTTTAGAATTTGAAGGCTCTTTATGGGTGATTGTTGAAATGAATTCCACATGGAGTATAGAGATTGGTTAATGATTAGGTGTGAATTGATTGAAAAAGATGGTTTGGTGATTTAATTTTGGGTAATTGTTTTAGAACCAATTAAAGGATATACTTGGGTGAGCATCTGGAGCTTGGATTTGGGATTAAGGTGATCGAAGTTGGGTGTACAAAGGTTTTAAAAATAAATATTGATATTTGTAAATGTGTTTAGGTATTTATGGGGAAGGTTTGAATGTTGGAATCTAACTTTAAGTTACTGACTGAGGTTCCAAGTGATAAAATAAGTGTTCACATGATTAGAAGATTGAGATATAAATTTACAGGTGTACGTGTGATACATTTCTGTTATAGGATTACTAGAATCTAAGTGATAGAGTTCTTTTGTTTTGATATTGTTTTATATGAGTGATGGATGTAAAGTAAGATAAAAGTAGTAAAATATTATGTTGAAACCTCTGTTCTATTTCTGTTCTCTTAAACAATATTTCCAGTGACAACAGTAAATCAATTGTAAGCCGTGATTCTGATAAAATTAAAGTTATACTTTACATAAAGAAGGCAATAGTATATGATAGAAGATGATAATGTTTAATAGATTAATTATGATTAAGTTATTGGGATTTTTATATTTAATTTCGGGAAAAAATGATAATGAGAATCAGAATTATTAATTGAAATAAATTATTTATAATTTACCTTTTAATTTTAAAAGGAGTTAAGATAATTATAGTAAACTGTAATCTTTTATTAATGCAAAGAAATGGGTAGTATTAATTATATTAGGATCATGAGAGACACTAAATAATATAGAAGTGTAGGTATTAATTTATTATTTATATATTATATGACAATAGGTCTTGATAGTAACATAAGATTGAGGAGGTCAGTGGAAAGGAAAAGAACAGATAAGGACTAAGCTCTGGTATTCAGGTAGCCGTTTATCTCATTACACTCAAATTGCATGTATAATTGTGTAATACATGTTGCATTTAAGTGGTATGTCTTTTATTCCTCAGTTGGAGTACTCCAGGCTTAGGTGGTTCGCTACCCCTTTGCTAGTTCAGTTACGTTATAACGGGATAGTAATAACGAGAAGTCCTACAGGTAGAACCTCCACTAATTAACGAGGATATCGTTATCAGTGGTTGGTAGGTGCTTATGTCACCCAGAATAATAGGATAAATATTATCATTAATTTGCAAAGGTTTATAAAATGTATATATATGGCAATGTATGCATAAAATTTACAGTTAATGACATAAACTGCGTTGAACTGCTGTCTTACAGAGAAGCTGATAGATGATAAGATGGTTGAGATAAGGCATGAGTGTTGAAAGAAGATTAGACAGAAGAAATAAGATACTATTTTGAAGAGTAGGAGGGTCTATTGCTCTATAGTAATTGAATAATTTAGTAGTGTTATATGTATGTAAAATAAAATAAAATTATTAAGTTAATAGTAAAAAGCATAGAAAATAGAATTGTATAAATTTATAAAGAGATTTAAATTTCCCAAGTACTATGAATTAAGAATAGATACCCTAAGAGGGTTAGGGTACTTTTAATTGTTTTATTAACCACTTCATTTTATAAAAAAAATTTAAATTGATCCAATTTGTCTGAAAAGCCCATTCCAACTGACAGAAGGCTGGTTTAATATTTTAAATAAAAAGTTTTAAATTTTTTTCATATTTTTGGGCTTCTAACACTGAAAAGTGGTTATAATTCAATTAAAATGCTGTATTTTTTTTTATCAACAATTAAAATGCTGTATTATAGTAGTAAAAATTAAGGTGTTACATACATAGGTCCCAAGCAAGAGAATTAATTTCAGATAGGTCCCAAGAAGTTGTTAATGACAACTATTAACAACTGCAATAGCCTTGGTTAACAAGTGAAGAAGTTGTTAATAGCCTGTATGAAATTAATTCTTTTGCTTGGGACCTATGTGCAATTCTCCTTTTTTATTATCATTTTTCAGAAAATAAAATAAATGGTTCTTTATATTTAACAAAACTTTTGATGAGATATATAGATTTTGCCTTGTCATTGTTCAATACATGTGTGTATTGGTAAATTTTTTAATAATTTCTTGTAAATATATTTAAAATTTACAAAGAAGTTAACAAAATAAACCATACTTCTACTAATACATATTAGAAAAGTGTAAGATATAAAAAAATGGCCAAAGAATAAATCAAAAAGTTGCAAAACTACATAGAAAACGAATTTATGATTTTATAGAGCCAGCATATTTAAGCCCTCGATCTTATAAGACTGGCCTATTTTAGGCCCAACTCCTTTTAAATCCTACAAACGACAAGTTCGGCCTTTCACTTTAACGGGTTTAAACGGGCCGATCTGACAGTCCGGTTTTCTGGGCTGTAGGCATTAAGATGGTTGACCATGTGTTCAAAACCCAAGAAAGGAAGGAGGGGAGGCACGTGAAACAAGAGAGAGGATTTAGGGCTGGCTTTGTAAGAGCGTGGCATCTTCCTCCTCTAGTTCCTTCCACCTCCTTCTTTCCCCAAATCTAAATTCTCTACCATATTCTATTCTCTCCATTCTTCATTCTTCTTCTTCATTTTCTTGAGCTATGGCGTCTTTCGATGAGGCTCCTCCTGGTAACCCCCAGGCTGGCGAGAAAATCTTCAAGACAAAGTGCGCTCAGTGCCACACCGTCGACAAAGGCGCCGGACACAAACAAGGTTTTCCTCCTTTTCCTCTCATCCTTTCAGATTTTGGGTTTGTTTATTTGTTGCAATATTCTTGTTTTCTTTTGTTTTCTTGAATTTATAGTCTTTATTGAGACCTAGATCTGGGGATAATCAAATGCGAGATTGGTTTTCTGGCTTCTTTTTCTTTTGGTGTTTCATTTGCGGATTAACCGAGGTAGAATTGAAGATTTAGTATTTGGGTACGACTCATTTTGATGTGAAAGAAGGAAAGACTGGGCATTTTTAGATTTACGGGAATGTACAAAGGATTTTGGTTTTTTAATCTCTTGTATATTTCTGCAATTTTGGCTCGTTATTTTGGGTTGCCTGATTCACTTGTTGTACAGTTTTATGAGGAATGAACTCATTTTTCACTAGTTGCTTAGGTATGATAACTCGTTTTGGGTTATGATTCTATTTGGTCGTGTGACTTTGCTGAATTTTTTCGCTGATCGTCGGAATTATCTGCAATTAAATTTAAATTGGTTAATTGATTTTTAGGTACTTGAAGTTATGTTAATTGGAATTTGTTCTTTTTTGTATGACCAAGAAGAACCTTGTTCTCTGCCTTGCCAACGGCCAAAATTCTTCTTGTTTTTTGAAAAAGCTCCTGAAAGATGACTTTTTGTCACTTTTCTTCCTGTCCTTCTGGGTGTATACTGTCAAGGAATCTATCGCTCTTTCCCCTGATCCTTTTAGATTTTGGCGGTGTATATCTGTTGCAATATCCGTGTTTTATTTTGCTTTCTTGAATTCATAGTCTTGATTGAGACCTAGATCTGGGACTAATCGAATGCGAGATTGGTTTTCTGGCTTCTTGTTCTTTTGGTGTTTGCTTTGCGAATTAGTTGAGGTACAATTGAAGATCTATTGTTCGGTTGTGGCTTGTTTTAATGTGAAAGAAGGAAATATTGGGGGCATTTTTGGATTTACGGGAATGTCGAATGGACTCTGAGTTATTGTTAAGCGTTTTTAATCTCTTGTATATTTCTGCAATTTTGGTTCGTTATTTTGGATTGAATGATTCGCTTGTTGTACAGTTTTGTGATGAATGAAGCCATCTCTCACTTTGAAAAAACGGTGCCATGGTATGGTAACTCCGGATTGATTAGGAGCTGGATTACCAAGTTCAGTTCAATAACCCTGCTTTTTAATTCATTCTCCTGTGTTAAGCTATTTAATTGGGATTCTCTATTCCTCACTTCTGCATTTCCCCTGCTCTTTAGCTTTGTCATCAAGCTGTTCAGATCTAACTGTTTTTTTCCCTTTTGAATTTTGAGTTATTGGCATTGCAATTATTTTTTTTTTTTCAGATATTGAATTTAGGTAATCTAAATTTGATTTAGAATGTTACGGCTTGATTTTTAGAGAGTAGAGGAACTTGACTAAGAACTATTTCTTTTGTTGACCTGGGAAAACCCCTTTTTCCTTTTCAAAGTTTTTCTTGCTCTTATTCTCTCTTTTGTTGTTGTATTCATCCTTGTATTCAGGCCAAAAGATAAACAGTATTCCTGCCTGAATTATATCCCCACGAACTTTCGTAATGTAAGATCTTACTTTCTTAATCACTGATAATTTCAGGACCCAATCTAAATGGGTTGTTCGGAAGGCAATCTGGAACTACTCCTGGATATTCCTATTCTGCTGCAAACAAGAACATGGCTGTGATCTGGGAGGAAAAGACTTTATATGATTACTTGCTCAACCCCAAGAAGGTACTAATTGAATTGGCTTTTTTGAATAACTGAATAAAATATCAATTGCATGTCCAAGTATAACTTCTACTTGAGCTCTTCTCTTATGTATGAAATTCCAGTCTGTAGTATATGATTTTTTGTTTGTTGGATATTGTATTTTCTTGGATCTTGGGCTTTGTCAAATCATGTGGCACTATAAAAAGTTATTACATTGAAATATAATTTTTCTTTCACTGCAGCATCAAACTAATACATCTTCCTTTTTATTGATTATTGAAATGTGCAGTACATTCCAGGGACAAAGATGGTGTTTCCGGGTCTCAAGAAGCCTCAGGAACGTGCAGACCTTATCGCATACTTGAAACAAGCCACTTCACAATGATTTACAAAATCTTGATACCAATAGTTATATATGCATTGTGTTTTTGAAGTTTCAGAGATTGAATTTTCAAACGTTTAGTTCTGCACCAAGTACTATATGGTCTTGGAAAATAAAGTAGACTAGATAGATTCACAATGCTATTTTGTCCATTTAGCATTGCTACTCATTTGTGTCCCAATAGGGTTTCCTTGTAATGGCTGATGTAATGCTCAATTGAACTGTATCAGCTATTCACTCGAAATTTTATCAAATATTGGAACTAAGAAGCAAGCTTTGCTGAGTTTTGTTGTGCTTGATAGGGGCATTTTTCACTATTTGCATCACATATCTTCCTTTCTTCCTTTGGTTTGTTTGAAATGTTAAATGGAACATGTTCTGTGACTTTACTGCATACCTATTAAGATTATTTGAGCCTTGAAAAGCCCTAGATTTTAGTATAGTTAGTTGGGTAGCTTGTAGGATTCTCAAGGCATTATTTGTTTTCTGTTAAGACTCATTTTTGGCCACCCAAGAAAAGAACATAGGAAAATAATAAAGCACTCCCTCCAGTTCTAAATATAAGACCTATTTACATAATTTGATTAGATTAATGATGATAGTTAGATTAGTTAAAACTATGTGATCTTACCAATGTACCTTAATCATATATCTTTATCCCCACTCTCTCTGGTTTGTTTATTATTGAGGTGTATTACCAGGGATAATCTGAGGAAAAGTTGAGAAAAATTAGGTGGAAATCTTGTATTTTGGACCAAATTAATCTCCCCAAATAGGTCCTATGTTTAGAACCGGAGGGAGTATTATTTTCTTGAGTGGACCGGAGGGAGTATTATTGATCGCATTACTAATAATGTATTTAAAATAATTTTCAGTCATTCATCAATGTAGTCTTTATTTTCTTTTTTCTTTGCGTGGACAGGTCTTAATGCAACCTGCATTGCAAATGTAACGTGTCTCTTTTACTTGATATGCCAACACATACTTGAACTAGTGGTGGAAGGTCCCATTAGATCTCGAGTCTCAAATTTGTCTTTTAGAGGAGACACTTATGTTGGGAGGGAAAATCAAAATCCCGGAACTTGAGTAGTCGGTTGAAAAATATCTGGTAATAGAATCCAAAAAATAGTTAGTTTTTATTTAAAAAAAAAGTAAGCATTTGCAAGTCAATCAATAGACCTAATTGAGTATCATTGGGAAAACAATTGGTTCTAGTTTTATGTTGGTCATAAAAAAATTACTCAGTACAAGACCTCTTCAAGCTATGCTGATGAAGCAGTTAAGTTTCTTTTCTTGGTTTCGCTCAAAAACATTTCTCATAGCATCCTTTACAAGTATAAATTTTGTCCATCCAATCAATCTGAATTATTGAGGAAAACATACCTCACATAACTTTTAATAATCTATGGAAAATAATGAAGAGGTACACTTTTATAAAAGACAAAAACTCATTTATTCAAATAAATTGTTCAAATTTGCTGCCAAGAGATATTGAGGGGGGAAAAAGGATACTGAAGTGATTCGCTTCCTTTTGTCTCTGCTATTTATCATTGAAAAAATTTCAAATAAATACCCCTCGAATATCAAAAGGACAAAAAAGTATCTCCAATATTCAAAATGACATAAAAGGGATTGTTCCCAATTTGGAATAAACAAGTTTAAGGTAAAAAGACTAAATGCCCCTGTCTCCATTCACTTTCAAAGCAAAGCGGTTAATGGCTATACCATAGTGGTTAATCGCTATACAGAAGTGGTTAATAGCTATACACGAGTGGTTAACGACTTTCACAAACATAAGAGTATTTGAGTCTAACTAATGAATCGGTGAAGTAGTTAATGGCTATACTAGAGTGGTTAATCACTATGTGGTAGTGGTTAATAACTATACTCAAGTAGTTAATAACTTTTACAAAAACAAGCGTATTTGATTCTAACTAATGAATAAGTGAAGTGGTTAATGGCTATATCAGAGTAGTTAATTGCTATACTGGAGCAGTTAATGGCCGTACCCGAGTAGTTAATGGATACAGGGGTATTTTGGTCTTTTTACCATAAAATTGTTTATCCCAAATTGGGAACGATCTCTTTTATGTTCTTTTGTATATTTGAGGTACATTTTTGTCCTTTTGATATTCGAGAGGTATTTATTTAGAATTTTCCCTTTATCATTGGTTTTCTTGTTTGTAATTTTGTATTTAGGGTAGTAGAGATGAAGATTTTGATGGATGTACATGCATAGAAAATATGTTGAGATGGATATGCCTGCTTGCAAGAAACAGTATAATGAAAATTGACGAGGAAGATTTGGTGTGAGATTTATTGAGAAACGACATACAATTTTGGAGATAAATAGCGAAGAGGCTCGATAAGATAATTTTGACTCCTGTGTTGGGGGGGGGGGGGGGGGGGTGGAAGAAAATCAAAGAAAAAAATAAATTGAGTTATTGTACGAGACATTTTTATTATCATATCTTAATGCTTGAGTTATACTTCTACATTTAGCCCTTAATATAATAAATAATTGACTGATTTTAGGAGATTAATAATGCTAAATAAACTATTTAATTATAGTTTATGTTAAATAATATTTCTGAAAAGCTTGTGTCTCATTATATATGTACTCATCAATTTATGAGTTACACAAATTAGTTTAAAAAAAATGATATATATAAGAGATAACATAAAAAAAAAAAACCTTACATTAACTTCAATTAACTCTTTTATTTAAAACAGGAAAATATTGTCATCATAGGATCCATGCAGAGCATTCAATTTATGGGACCAGACTTGAATTTAATATCCATCCAAACCTAATAAGGTCATTTTAGAGACAATGGCTAGCCAATAAAAGAAAAAACAAAGCCCATCCATCCAGCCCAAAATGTGTAACTCCCACCCTCGCACACTTGGACAGTCCAACCCAATGTTGATCTTCCATTTTAATTAGGTTTTTTACTGTACATTGTTTATTTTTTTGTACAGTTTTTTTTTTCATTTATTAGTATTTTTTTTTTCAAATCTTTGAACAATTATTTTTAACTTCAGTGTATTTTGGTAGGATTTCTTTGTTGTGCAGAATTTCTTCTATATATGATATATCGAAAGTTATAGTTTGGGAAAAAGACAAATAAATACCCTCCAATTTGCAAAATCCCATTAACAACTTCATGATAGGTATTAACAACACAACAACCTATCATGAAGTTGTTAATGGGATTTTGCAAAGTGGAGGGTATTTATTTGTCTTTTTCCCTTATAGTTTTCGATACAAAAAGTGAAGAGATTTAGCCCAAAAAAAGTTGAGACAATAAACGATTATGGGTGTGTTTGGATTGGCGGTGGAGAAGTAACTTTTTTAAATCTAACTTTTTTAAAAGTAAGATTGAATAAAATTCATGTTGTGTAATGTGATTTATGTTTGGATTTGTGATGATAGAAGTGACTTTTTTTTTTCAATCTGACTTTTAGAAACATATTTGGATAATTATTTTAAAAAGCAAGTTTAACTGGAAAATTACGTAAAATGGCATGATTCTTATTAAATAATACACATATAAAATATACATATATTGTTATAGTTTAGAGAGAAAAAGGTGAAATTAAAATTATAAGAAATTGAAAATAGTAAAAATTTAATGGATAATAAGTTCATATATTGAAAATAGTATTTTTTGAGAATTTTAAAAGCTTAGTTTCTCCCTTATTTTAAAGGCAATAAGTTTGGAAAAATTATTTTTCAGTTCAAAAGAAGTTATTATGGGAGAAAATAAGTAAATGTTATTATAAGTGAATTTTTGAGAGTGAAAAGGAAATTTTTAACTCAAAAGAAATATCATATTTAAGGAGTTTTAGGACATACTAATCCATTTTCCCACATTCTTTCCCCCCCTCTCCAGGTGGTCCCACTTTCTTTCCCCTTTCTCTCTCCAGGTGGTCCCACTCTCATTGTAAAAGCCATAAATCAGAAGCTAAAAGCTCATTATTTCTGTTTTTACCCTAGAAGCTCATTTGACTAATAAACACTTCATATTTCAAGTCTACCCAAACATGATCAAAAAGCAAAATTTAATTTTTGCAGGTGGGCCGTGCTTCTTGGGCTCAAAAAGCCAATCCAAACACACACTATATTGGTATTTGAGGGGGGGGGAAATTAAAACAAAGTTGACAATTTTTCAATGAAATTTTTCTTAAAATAACTTATTTTGATTTTTTCGGGTTTGGTGCCTTCCTTTCCATTTGTTCTTTCTAATTCTTTATGCTACGTTTGGTACACTGGAAGTGAGGTTGGAGAAGTGGAAGTAGAAATGGAATCACTGTTTTGAAATGTTTGGTGGCTGGGAATACGATACTTTAAGGAAGTGAGTTCCATAAAAAATGATGGAAGTGGTTCCATAACTTACCCTAAGGAAGTGAGATCCCTGGAACTATTGGACCTATATACCCTCATTGCTCCTTCCCTTCTCTCCTTCTCTCTAACCAGCCCTCCTCCACCAATGACGGCGGCGATGTTTGTCCACAGTGACAAATGTGACACTCCACCGCGACAGCAGTGACGCACCACCATGACGACAGCGACAATGGTCAAAGCTTCAGATTTTTTCAGATATGAGGTCATAAGGAAGACCTTCAACCAACTTCTTAATGTCCTTAACTCCATGATTCAGATTCACGACCATGAAGCCACGTGGGAGAGATCGCGATTTGGCCGAAAATCTTCTCTGTCCTCACTGACATCCTTTTCTTCGGCTGTAACTCTTCTTGTAGATTTCTCTTTCTTGATTTTTATTTTTGTTGTTATTGATTCCTGATGGCTAATGATTGTGAAAAAAATGGATGATTGTCGCCATTTCTAGTGGTGGCCGAAAGGTAGCTATGGTGGTTGTTGGCATTTGATTGAAGATGGAAACTTGGCATCTGACACGACTCACACCTTTGTTGGGGAGGCGGATTTTTTTTCGCATAGGGGTAGTTTAGTATTTTTATGTTACAAATACAAATTTTAATTTAAAATTTTATCTCAATTCCATCATGTTACCAAACATATTTTAAAACCCAATTTCACCTCTATTTCTGCTTCCAATTCTACTTTTCTTTCCAAGGTTAAATATTATATTTGCCCCGAAAGTGTGCATGATGGATCACATCTGCCCCGGAAGTATTTTTTGGTTCAATTTTTCCCCGGAAGTATGCAAAGTATATCATATTCACCCTTTACCGTTAAAAAACTTACATTGACTGTTAAATAGTTGATGTTAACTGTTAATTGGAGATAAGACTTTATTAAAGTAAGATGTATGCTGCAAATGAGGAAAATAAAAATAAGGCTTCAACGTTTTTATAAAAAGCGAAAATAACCTTGTATTTCAATTCATAACGAAATAAAGACATTTTTTAAATATTGCCAATTAAAGTAAATCATCATATCAAAGATTTTTTGATGAATTACATTTTATTTTGTGAGCTTCTCTCCCCTACAAGGTTTTAGTTTTTTTTATTTAAATTTCACTAATAGAAAGTAATTATCTCTCTATCAAGTTGTCTTCATTTAACACATGTTGCTTTTCATTCCTTTTTTATCTCTCAAATTGTTTGTTAATTGGTTAAATAACTGCATTCATATTTAATCGTGGCTTATATTAATTTATTTTGAGTGGATAACATGTTTTTTAAAGTCTATGCGCCCCTAAATTCAATGCCCCCACAACGCACGAGCTAGCACCACACAATCATAACTGTTGGATATATAACATTTTGGCGTTTAACTATATTATCAGATTAATTCAAATTCCTCTCTAAACATGTTTTCACTCATGGCTAACTATACGTTGTGTTGTCCATATTAAGAAGATGGACGTTCTCACAATAGTTATTTCTCATTTTGGAGTTGCTAACACAACCATTAATGTTATTTATAGGGAGATTTGTAGGGATTTGATCTCTTAGGTGTTATGGTCGCATCTATGTCGTCAACCGTTTTTTCTCCTTCCAGTTTGGACCTAATGTTACTATAATCGTTGTTTAATTTTAGGACAATCATACATATATGTGCTTATATATATATATTCACTTTTGTATTTTACATTATTCCTCATATTATATGTTATAACGATTAACCTTGACATCGTTAGAGCTATGAATTAGCGTTTATACTCTATTTTTTAATATTTTTATATAGAAAAAATTAAAGGAAAAAAATCATTATCGTCAACATAAATATCAATTTTAATTTACAATACAAACACTAACAAACAACAAATACTAAGAAATTATGAAGCAATAATAAATATTGTCCATATTTTTAAATAAGTCATACAAAATATATGTTTATCTATAATTAATTATTTTAATAAATATTGTCCATATTTATAAATAAATTACTCACTAAGAAATTATCAAAAAATGATAAATATTGGGAATTAGATATTATGGTTTTTTTTCTTTTAATTAATTGTTTTATTATGTAGTTGCTAAATTTTTTAAGAAAAAAAAAATATATAATAGGCTTAAAGGGCCAGCCTTTTGAAGCCCTCGGCCCTACAGGGCCAATCTGTTAAACCCAATTTCCTTTTGAAGCCTCCAAAATCAAAAGGGCAAGGGCCTAAATTACCAACTCTAGACATCATGTTACTTATTGCCTGGAATTACAAGCTTCTCGTGCAACGCACAGGGGAGTAAAGGCTCGTTTAAACTGTAAAGGGATAATATGATATACTTTGCATACTTGCAGGACAAAATTGGACCAAAAAATACTTTTGCGGCAAATGTGATCCACCGTGCACACTTCCGATATAAATATGACATTTTACTCTTTATTTTCACTTCTACTTTCATCAAAAACTCTTCTATCATACCAAATGAGGAATTAATACTTTCATTCTAATGAGTTCTTTGAAGGTATGACTTTCAAATTTAAGTGAGTTAGATATCGAGGTTCATCAACCCGTGGGATTTAAATGCATGACTTTTTTAAATTATAAGACATATATTGTTATCAATTCTTTGTTGACTTATCACCCATCTCTGGTGCAGTCTCTATTTTGGAGCCTATAATGAAGACCTCATTAAATATAGTCAAAGTTTTCAAAATTCCGAAAACGCCCTTCTTTTGCAAAAAAGAAAAAATTTATCTCCGAGTTAATAATATGTGTTAATATAACTTTTGGTCCCTGAACTTTCACTCAATTTTAGTTTTGGTCCATAAACTTTGAAAGTTTTGGTTTTGATCCCTGAATTTTCGGTCAATTTTGGTTGTAGTCCTTAAACTTTCGGTCAATTTTGGTTTTGGTCCCTGAACTTTCAGTCAATTTTGGTATTGATCCCTGAGCTTTATGGACCAAAACCAAAATTGACTGAAAGTTCGGGGACCAAGACTAAAATTGACCGAAAGTTCATGGACTAAAATCATCGATTGTAATGTTCAGGAACCAAAACTAAAACTGAGTGAAAGTTCAGGGACCAAAAGTTTTATGGGACAATTGCATATAAATCCTAAACAAAAGAATTAATTTCAGAGAGATCCCAAGGAGTTGTTAATGACAGCTATTAACAACTGCAATAGTCTAGGTTAACAAGTGAAGGAGTTGTTAATGGACCTGTCTGAAATTAATTCTCTTACTTGGGACCTATTTGCAATTCTCCCAAGTTTTATTAACCCTAATAATATTCTTGAAACAAGGTCTATCAATGAATGATTGTTTTCCCCTCTTCTATTGAGAAACAAAACTATTGTATCAGACTTGTTTATATAACGTCACTTTTTGACGTAAATTATGATTTATAATGTATATATTATTTTTGATTTTTAATATAAGAGTTAGTTAATTAATTTGAAGAGATTAATAAAACTTATTTTTTTAATTATAACATATATTACATGATCCCTATGAAATACTTTTCTTCATATTAGATCAGTTTATCAGTCACTCAAATTAATTTTGAAAAAAATAATTTTAGGAGATAAAATGAATAAAAGTCTCATTTTAGAAAAAAGTATTTTTAAAGTAGTTCTTATTATAAGATTGGACTATCTGTTGGCAAAAATAAAAAAAAAGATTGGATTATTTAAATGTTGAAGTTAAAGATGTTACACAAGAATTTGTTATGATTAGGAAACAACAGCTGGATCAAGGTCTTTAATCCAATACCCCACACGCCTGCACCTACCCACAAACCTCTCTTTTCTATTTTAATTCGTACTTTCTTGTACGATTCATGCACACACCGTCAATATTTTTGTTTTGGCCAAGCAGAAATAATTAAGTAAATCATTATGTGGAAAATCGGCGTGCACGGAAAATGTTGAAAGAAAGAAACTGCTCCGAGCAGAAAAAGAAAAACTGAGGAGCAAATTAAACTGTTTTTATACAAAGGCAGCACATAGCTAGGAAAAACCAGAGACGACTCAGCATACAAAGTGCTTATAACATTCCTAAACAACTACTATTTGATACAAAAGACACTATAGTTATTTAAGTGGGACCAGTACATCCTTCACGAGCCAAATATTCTGCACAATGAATGTTATCCTTGCAAGTGTAATGCATTTCCAAATCTTAGTCATCATATATAACATACCTTGCAACATCCCTAAGCATAATTTTAAAAGCGAGATACTGAGATGTTACATAAGTCGAATCTCCTAATGTGATATGGCAACATGTAGTTAGTCATCAAGAGATTAAAGGGTTCTAACTGATACCTAAATGAAAAACCATTGTAGCCCTTCAAAATCAATTGCTGCAACTGCAAAAAAGTTCGAATGACTCAGTTCATAGAACGCGACCCTTTAAATAATTTTCTAGCAACCCAACCGGCTACCCTATTTGCTTTCCTACTAGAGAGCTCCATTTTTCTGATGTTTGTTGATTAATAGGAGAGATTGTCATATCTTCCTTTTCTTTGTGTAACCAATGATTCACATCCCAGAATTTTTGAATTAAACTTCTTATATACAATTTATTTTTTTAAAAAAAATTAAATTTGTATACTTTTTTTAAAATAAATATTTATATTCAATTTTGCTCAGTCATTTAAGTTATATGAATTCTTTCTTATAAAATAATCAATTTTTATATAGATTTATTTCAATTCCTACAACACAAAATTATTCGATTAAGCACATCCAAAACAATACATTATATTTGTTAATTAAAACGTTCTTAATGATGACCCTCTACTATTCTCTTAAAAGGGAGGGTGAGATCAAACCCAACTGGTATATATGGAGAAATAATGGGTGCGTGGTTCTTTTTCTCAATCAATTTTTTGTCTGGATCCTTATCCCTAATTTTTTCTAAAACTTAACTCAAATTAAATAATATAATTAATTAGCTGTCAGTCGTAGTACTAACCAAATAGTATCTGTTTTGTTTAAATATAATTTTTAATAAGAAACGAACGTGTAAGCTATTGATATGACCTATCTGTCAAGCAAGCACGTGCATATATGCATGAGAGTACTTTTTTATTAAACAAAGGCTGTGTTAAACTGTCTAATCCCCCCCCCCCCCCCCCCCAAAAAAAACGTAATTTTCTATTTGAATTAATAATCATCACAACTTTCAAGATTAAGCACAACACGTTTAAGACAAAGTTATTTTCAACAATATTGACTAGCTGACTCATTATGTATTATAATTAGTCAAAAGTTAATTAAGTTAAATTTTAGGACAATACTAGAAGAACCAGGTGAGATGACTTCGATGTTATATGTGGTAGGTAAGTACAGCACCGCCCTTAATATATGATTTGTTTTGAAAATGGTGAAGTTATGATTTATTTGAGAATTAATATATTCTAGTTTGGAATATGATTAAATTAGATCCTCAGATGCATTGGGTTTAGAAAAATGAAAGGAAATTTTTAACTACCACTTTTTGTTCCTTATTATAAGTTCAACTATCACCAATTTTTTGTTCCAAAATATAAGTCCACTTTGAGATCAATTAATGCTACTGTGACTATTTTACCCCTATGTTGGAAATAAGAAAGATGAGAGAGAAGATGTATAATGCATAAAATATTATTTCAATACTTATTCTTAAATAAGGGTAAAGTTGGAAAAACTTTAAAAATATGAGATATTTAATGCTATAACTTCCACTCCTTGATATGTGAGAAGTAGTTAAGGTGGACTTATAATAAGTAACAGAGTTGTATTAATTTAATGAATCCAAACTTTGTAAAATCGACACACTGTAGTGATTTTTAGAATTTACATTTTGGCAGGACGAATAAAAGTGCACAAACTCTTTTTATATTATAGAAAATCATAAAATTTTTAAAGTCTCCATCTGAATTCGTCAATTCTTTGGATATATAGAAATAAGGATAAATAAATGTGCCCATGGTAATGGGTAGCCCAAAAGGGGCTTATTTAAAAATTACACAATCTTTTTTTACTTAAAAGAAAGTTTGAGTACACTTTATTAAAAACAGAAGAAAGGCTTAATTTATGGTTCAGGGTTTACTATTTAATTCATTCAGTATAAGTGTGGAAAATTAAAAGAATATAATAGCATCTGAACATGATACATAGCATAAAATCTTACGACTAAAGATGTAATAAAATTTATTTAAGACGATTAAATGGAGTATTAAGTAGTCTTATTTATAAGTTAGAGAGTATGTCTGAAATTTATTATTCTTTTATTTGCCCCATTATTTATCTATTATATCGCTACATACATTATATCTCAACTCATGCATATCTCTCTCTCTCTCTCTCTCTCTATATATATTAAATTATTCTTAAAAATAAAAGACATTTTTTTTTACAAATTTAACCAATTTCAATAATTTTTTATTTTTACAATTTAATTATTTGTATCTCATATTTAAGACCAGCAGAATACTTGTATTACTCTCAATTTTATCATTTTTTCCCTTGTTGGGATCATATTGGTCACGTGGCTAATTAATTGCATGAAACTATTGCAAGTCTTAATTAAAAGTTGTTTTCAAATGACATCTAAGTACTTAGGCATCACAAAAATCCACAATTCATTAATTCAATAATATCACAAGATCTTTTCTCTTCCTCGTTCATTGCCAGCAGTCTTCCACTTACGTAACTACTCCGAAGCTCACCTCCCTCTTTCTTTCGGCCTTTCTTTCTTTCATGGCTACCATTGCTTCCAACACATCAAGTCACTGTACGTAGACTCTCAATATGTGTACACACACACACGCATATCTATATATACATCATCAAATCTATGTCTGTGAAAATAAACATCTTTCTTAACAAATTAAACCCCAGCTAGCTATATTATTATCTCTTAACATGGAAGAAGAAGGTAACAACGTCACACAAGGATGTGCCATGGATTCTCCAAAACCGGCTCCGTTATCATCGTCATACCGGGGAGTTAGGAAGCGAAAATGGGGCAAATGGGTGTCGGAAATCCGTGAGCCAGGCAAGAAAACTCGAATATGGTTAGGAAGCTATGAGACACCAGAAATGGCGGCTGCAGCATATGATGTGGCGGCCTCACACTTCAGGGGACAGTCGGCTCGGCTTAACTTCCCGGAGCTCGGCGCAGTTTTTCCGAAGCCGGCTAGCTCCGGACCGGAGGATGTCCGGCAGGCGGCTCAACAAGCTGCATTGATGATGAGGAGACCTAATAATTTGAGGTGTCAATCATCGACGGTGGTGGAAGATGGCGGCGGTGTGGGCCCGTCGACGGTGGAGCTGACGCCGAGCCAGATTGAGGCCATCAATGAGTGGCCATTGGATTCACCAAAGATGTGGATGCAAATGGCTGAAGCTTTTGAAATCTCAGGGCTTGATGATAGGTCCATGGCATTTTATCATGATGATGATAATAATAATGATGATGATATTAATAATGAGGATGATCGATTATTGGAATTCACAAGTTGGGATGAAAAAGAGGATGATTCTATATGGCATTTCTAATAATTCCATTAGGGTATTTAATACAATATGATGGTACTCAAAATCATATATATAGGTGATGATTAATTTGGGAGCAGATATTGACTCATCAACTATGACTAATTTTCAAGTCCTATCTCTGGGATTTTCTTTTTTGCTTCTGTGCCTTTATTTATTCATTGTTGTGCATGATGTCACAATGGTGAAGAATTAATACACGCAAAGAATTTTGTTATGTGTCCTTTGGGGCTAGTACAATACAATCTACCCTCTCCATATTATAAAAGGTGCTTCTATAGTTTGGTTCATAATATAACAAGGTTAATTAATACTCTTTCCATTCCTTCTATAGTTTGGTTCATAATATAACAAGGTTAATTAATACTCTTTCCATTCCTAATTATAAGTTCTCATCTTTCTCATTTATTATATATTCAGTTATTTTTTCACTTTTGCCCCTTGTAGGAAAGAGAAAGATGAGATATATAATAAATGTATATTTAAAAATCACAATTTTTAATATGAGAAAAATAAGTAAATTTTATCAATTCATGACATGTTAAATAACTTAACTAACATTTATTGATTTATGGATTAATTTTCAACCTCTATATTACGGATGGGAGCAATACCCTCTCCTTTATTTTACACACGTACAAATATTTGTGTGTATTTATGTATGTATATGCGCACGCATGTGATTGAAGTTGCTGTTGAAGTTTATTTATGAGCATATGAGAGCTCAGAAAGAAGTTTAGAATTTAAACAATATATACAATGTGATAAGACAAATATCAAGGGCTAAAGTGACAAGGCTACTGGAGTTTTATTGAGTTGCAAGCATTTTGCAGTTTTAGAGGCAGAACAGTAATATATTTGAAGTTGAAGGTGTTGTTGGCATTTGGCCTTCCTTACCAAAATCTTTCAGTGAAATTCAAGGAAAATAGTCAGATGATTTAATCATGTGAGAAGAGGGAAGAAAACTACCATGTTATTTTTTTACCAATAATAATTATTCACTTCAAGTCAAAAAGCTTTAGTTACAAATATTGCTAATCTCTTCAAGAGGTTTTAATTAATTGAAAGGGTGGTATTAATTTGATTAATAATAATAATAATAATAATCATTCACTTCAAGTAAAAAGGCTTTAGTTACAAATATTGCAAAGGAAAACTTCTTCCTTCCTTATCAATGTTAGACATTATGGGAATTTGATTCATAATCTTGTCAGGGTAAAGAGTATAGTTTCCACATCTTCAACTCTCTACTTCTTGTATATACCTTCAGAAGATCTTGACTTGGACAATGAGCTTCAGCTCCTCATGAAACTTGCTAAGGGATTCAGTTTAACTAATAGGCTTCAAGAACATTCCTAGTCAAGACAAATTGTTGTCTCTTATTCATTTAAATGTCACCGCACTAGATGTTATTTCCTTCACTAACTTCTTTTCCGATTTTTATGTTTATGTTCAGACTACTTATCTTTATTTTGAAATTCTGAATCCGCTCTTCTGTAAAATGGGGCTTATTATACGCAGTATCTTTTTAGTTATGATATATGTTGTTCTTAATTCAAAAAGAGAAGGGTGCTATTGATTTATTAAAACTTGAGTTAGAGGAAATTAAGTAAATGTCAAAATTCCAAATGCTGGCTCTCTAAAATAGGCTAAATTACACAAAAAATTATCTCCTTAGTTTTACATTATATATACATATGTAATTAACATTACTGACTTTCGAAATTGTACAATAGAAATTCCTTCAACTTTTACATTCGCAGATATAACTCCCATATTAGTTTTCTTTATCATTTGTATTCAAACGACTTAAAGTATAAGGAGTTTATTTGTCTATAATTCAAAGTTTGAGGGGACTATATGCATACACAAATTAAGTTTAACTAGCTATAAAATTATAGTTTGAGGTAAGTATCGGCTAAGTTAGGGAATTTATATAGTTACTGTAATTAAGTTTAACTAGCTATAAAATTATAGTTTGAGGTAAGTATCGGCTAAGTTAGGGAATGTATATAGTGTGTGTGTCACTACTAAAAAAAACATTTTTCACGTCTCTTTTTTTGGACTTTTCACGTCTCTTTTTACTGGGACATGGATTGAGGAGATGTGGAAAGTTGGCACTTTCCACGTCTCTTTTTTAATGTGAGACGTGGAAAAGTTGACACTTTCCACGTCTCTTTTTTAATATGAGACGTGGAAAGTGGCCAGTTGAACACTTTCCACGTCTCACTTTAAAAAAGAGACGTGGAAAGTGCCACTTTCCACGTCTCTTTTTTAAAGTGAGACGTGGAAAGTCTAAAAAAAAGACTTTCCACGTCTCTTATTCGAATAAGAGACGTAGAAAGTCTTTTTTTTTAAAAAAAAAATTAAATTAAAATGAATGGCAATAGCTTCAGAAACCTCCAGCCTTCCAAATTGTACCACGCACAACAATAAATCCCAAACAGAACACTAATTCAACAATAGAAAAATATTTTACAACTGTAACATGCAAGTGATACTTCTAATTTTAATTCTAACACCATTATTCCTTCTTCATCAGCGAACATCAGTCAGATAAAACAACAAAGTTGATGCAGGGACCAAAGCATATCAAAGTACACACATCTTAAGTCTAAATGCAAAAAATATAAACAAAACTGATATTATGCAACAGAAGTAGACTGTAGACAAGCATCACACAAGACCGACATCTATGCACCAACACCACCCCATAATCTATAGACAAATTAACCAGATCTAAAATTTACTAAGCAGGAATCCATCATAGAGATTCAGAAAACAAATACTAATCCTACTGCTCGAAGGAGACAACGACAATAGAATTCAACAAATAAACGAAATTTACAAAAAGAAGAAGAAGAAGAAGAAGAAGAACTGACCAGGTAAATAAGCTTGCTGCAGTGACAATAAAAAGAGGGACTGGGAACCCCAGGGATGTTGGTAGCTTTAAACCACAAGGAGCATCTTAAAGACCTTCCTCACCAAAAATAAATACCTTGATTACCGAAAATGAGAAAGAAAATGGATATGAACGGTGAGAGAGATATGAGGAGGAAGAAAATGGATATGAATGATGAGAGAGTTGTGCGAGAAGAGTTCATAAGTGTGTGTGCTTTTGGGTACTTTCAGAACTTTAAAAAAAACGCGGTGGCAAAACTGTAATTATTTTGAGTACTTTCAACGTCTCTTTTTAAATAAGAGACGTTGATTCTCTTTTAAAAAAATGCGGGAAATACAAAATTACAAAAATAAATGCGGGATGCTTGCAGAAATTTTTTTTTAATGAGAATCCACGTCTCATATCTATTATGAGACGTGAAAAGTATATTTTTCACGTCTCTTAAAAGATATGAGACGTAGTTTATTTTTTTATTTTTTTTTTGTAAAGGGAATCCACGTCTCATATCTATTATGAGACGTGATATTTTTCACGTCTCATAATAGATATGAGACGTGGATTCCCTTTACAAAAAAAAAAATAAAAAAATAAACTACGTCTCATATCTTTTAAGAGACGTGAAAAATATACTTTTCACGTCTCATAATAGATATGAGACGTGGATTCTCATTAAAAAATTAATTTCGCTTTTTTTTTCCTTTTCTGCAAGTATCTCGCCTTTATTTTTGTAATTTTGTATTTCCCGCATTTTTTTTAAAAGAGAATCAACGTCTCTTATTTAAAAAGAGACGTTGAAAGTACCCAAAATAATTACAGTTTTGCCACCGCGTTTTTTTTACATCTCATATTTAAAAAAGAGACGTGAAATGGGGACGTGAATTCTTGTGTGTGTGTGTGTGTGTGTGTGTGTGTGTGTGTGTGTGTGTGTGTGTGTGTGTGTGTGTGTGTGTGTGTGTGTGTGTGTGTGTGTGTGTGTGTGTGTGTGTGTGTGTGTGTGTGTGTGTGTGTGTGTGTGTGTGTGTGTGTGTGTGTGTGTGTGTGTGTGAAGCTTGGGATGAATGAAAAACATTTTATTTGGTAGGCTTGACTGAGATAAGAAAAGAGTTGTCGTTTAAATTAAGTTTTCTAAGTGTTTGTATTCATATTAATTGGTACTACTTTGAATGATAATTTAATGTTTGATTTCTTGTAGAAAACCATCCAAATCACATAATTTTGAGTAAAGTAGGTAGTTTTAACAAATGAAGAATCAAAGAAGCTCGACGTATATGAATACTCAATAGTCAAGACTCTTAGTAATGTTGATTAACAACAACATATATTTTTTTTTTTTGCCATCATTAACAACAACATATTTGTTATATGCATTATCCTTGAATATGCTTGTAATTTTAGGAGATTAGAACCTTTGAAAGCAGCTTTTCAATCATGACTTATAGTGTACGAGGTAAGTAAATGTGAGAAGTTTTGTTTCGGCTTATATGAATGTGCTTATGATAAATAACTCCAAGAATAAAGTGTGTCCAAGCAAAAAATGGATCATATATATTCACTGTTATTAATTTGATTTATATGCATGAATGAGAGCTCATAAAGTAATTAATTACATTGAATGCCAACTATGATTGGCCTAATTGACAAGTATAATTAATTAAATATCACTACTAATATGATTATTTTATTGATAGAATAATTAATCTGTTTGGACTAGCGAAAACTCTTCTTAAAGCTTGATAGATCTACCTGTCACTAACTAGCTTTTAAGTCCTTGATATCTATGTCATCTAAATTTTTTCTTTCTTTTCTTCTTAAGTAAAGAAATATATATGTATATATATATTTGCCCACAAATATATAAATATAATATATATGTATATATGAGAAATATCAATGGAAGGATTAAATTGAAAAAGTAGTTTTCTGCATCTAAATTGATGAGGTTGTTACAAGTATGAGAAGCAGCACAGACATTTAATTAATGGAAGTGATTAATATTGAATTATTTTCAACAACAAGGACTAACTTTTCATACCGAAAACTACTTAATTATTGATTTTTGGGATAACGTAACTCTAGAAGAAATAAAATGGCATGTGGTAGTAGGTAAATGTATGGATAGCACCGCCCTCATCATTTGCCTCTCGCAAGTTAAAGTTGTAACTTGTAACTAATCAGTTGGAGCCTTGGGTGTATGCTCGCGCACACATATATAAAAAATAAAATAACAGCGACAAACTCCTCTTTGCTACTCCCTCCAATCCTAAATATGATTATAAATATAAGACCTATTAGAAAGGTGAGTTTGATCATAAATATAATGCCTTATTTTAATTGTTCTTAACTTATTGTTAAATTATCCCTATAAATGCTCCTCAATAATAAACAAACAAGAGATGAAGGGTGTGATAAATATAGATGGTTAGAATGTATTGGTAATATAATATGACTTTAACTAAGTTAACTACATCTTTAATATACTCAAATTAAGTAATTAGGTATTATATTTAGGATATGAGGGAGTATCATTTTAATGGAGTTCAATCTTAGGTAGAATTTGTCCATCAAAACATATAGTAGTGATGATTGAGATGACATCAATCCCTTGGAACTATTTTAAATATTGTATTCATATCAACACTAGCTTTCCTATTAATTATACTAAGGGTTAATATAACTTTTGGTCCCTGAATTTTCACTTAATTTTGGTTTTGGTCTTTGAACTTTAAAATTTTTGGTTTTGGTCCCTAAACTTTCAGTCAATTTTGATTTTGGTCCCTAAACTTTAAAATTTTTGGTTTTTGTCCCTGAACTTTCGGTCCATTTTGGTCTTGGTCCCTGAACTTTCAGTAATTTTAGTATTGGTCCCTCAGTTTAAAAAAAATTAAAGTTGAGGGACCAATACCAAAATTACGGAAAGTTCAGGAACCAAGACCAAATTTGACAGAAAGGTCAAGGACCAAAACCAAAAATTTCAAAGTTCAGGGACTAAAACCAAAATTGACCGAAAGTTCAAGGACTAAAACAAAAAATTTTAAAATTTAGAGATCAAAACCAAAATTGAGTGAAAGTTCAGGGACCAAAAGTTATATTACCCCTTATACTAATAAAATGACATAATGACAATAGAGACGTAGTTCAATACATAGTCAAACATGCAAATTAAATTCAAAAATTAATGCTTCCTCTTTCAATGCCGGTAGTTTCCCACCTGGTTTGAGTATCTACCGCGAAGCTTACCTCTTATTTATCATTTATCAAAGGCGGTAATTTCAATTTTATTCATGGCAAACAATACTTACAATAAGTTCCAAGTTCCAACACAACGTGCTGTGTTCCGTGGGCTCCACCCTAGTGTGTATCGCTATTTATATACAGTCATCTCTGGGTCCATCAACAATATACTACCGTTGTAATATACTCCCTCCGGTCCTAATTATAAGAGCCAGTTGACTTTTTTGGAAAAATTAAGGATGCAAAATACACCACTTTAAATTGTTTATATTTATCTTTTTTCCTCAAAACTAAGTTATTTTACTTATAAACTATCATATAATCTAATTACATGTCACATATATTAAGATTTAGGAGTCTAATTTGCTTCCTTAATCTCTCCAAAAAAAGTCAACTGGCTCTTATAATTAGGACCGGAGGGAGTAAGATTTAATTAACTAACTTAACTTAAGAAGATTAAAGATGTTTAATACTTCCTCCGGTCTTAAATATAAAATCACTTTGATTTTTTTTAAGAAGTCAAAGAAGTAAATTAAACCACTAAATTATAACATACTCCCTCCGGTCCTAATTATAAGACCACTATGACTTTTTTGATTTTTTTTTAGTAAAAAAAAGAGTAGTTTCAGTCCAAAAAAAATATTTTTTCCTCAAAACTAATTTATTCTACTTAGAAACTAACCTATAATCTAATTTCATGTGACATATGTTATAATTTAGTGGTTTAATTTGCTTCATTAACTTTCACAAAAAAAAGTCAAAGTGGTCTTATATGTAGGACCGGAGGGAGTATGTCACATGAAATTAGATTATGGATTAGTTTATAAGTAGACTAAATTAGTTTTGAGGAAAAAAAAAATTTTGGACTGAAACTACTTTTTTTTTATTGAAAAAAAGTTAAAAAAGTCAAAGTGATCTTATATTTAGGACCGGAGGGATTATACTCTTTAATTATAGCATGTATTACTTAATATTTATAAAAAAATTATCTTTCTCATTAGATTATATATCAATTTTGTAATTCAGACATATTAATTTGGAGAAACATATGGTAAACTTATATGTATCATTAGATTATATATTAAAAATTAACCTAACTGCTTGTTATATTTAAAACCGAAAGTAATATTCTCTGCATCACCTAAACTAGGGGTGTCCATCCGGTCCCGGTCCTGGCCTTCCCGTCCCGGTCCCGGCCTTCCGGGACGGGGACCGGGACAGGGAAGCGGGAAAGGCCCCGGGAATCCCGGTCACATATATATATTAAAAAAAAAATAAGTCTTAGCCCATTTGCCCAAATTAGTGTTTAAAAAAAATATTTAAGGGCCTAGTTCAATTGGAGGCCCAACTTCCCCAATTTCCCCAACCCCTTCAGTTTAGTTAAAAAAAAAAACCCTTTAGGCCTTCATCCACTCTCACAGATTCACACACACGTCTTCCCCATGTCTTTAGTCACTCTTCTCCCCAATCGGTCAGTCCTCCCTCACGTCCTCTGCGCAAGCCTAATCAGTGAATTATGTAGTACTCCATCTGTTAAGACATAAGTAGGATTAGTGTTGCTAATAGAATTAGTGATTTGTAATCAGAAGTGTACAGCTGTAATATTCTCTGTAACTGCAAATATTCCCTCTTATGTATACGTGTCAGCTAGGTATAGGGGTTGTTATTATTTTGTACAGATTCATTATTTGTCTTGTAGCTATTCACCTTTTCTATATAATGCAATAGCCTAAGCACAACGCTTTCAGGCCTTCTGATTATTTCCTTTTAGCTATTATCTTTTCATCTTGGTATCAGTCGCCATGTCGTCCTCTGTCTCCTCAGAGAGTGAAATTTCGTCATCTTCCTCTGCCAAAGTTTATGCCCTTTTAAGCTCCTCTAGTCAAACCACTACGGTCAAGTTGGACCGTAGCAATTTTCTCATTTGGCAGTCCATTGTCCTACCCCTTATCGAAGGAAACAAACTTGATTCTCACATCACTGACCTCTCTAGTGCTCCTCCAAGTCAGATTCCTGGTACGGCTGGTTCAACCAAGCCCAATCCAGAGTTCAACGAATGGTATGTCGTCGATAGGATGCTTCTTGGATGGTTGCGCAACACCATGACTCCGGAAATCGGTGCGCAACTCCTTCACTGCAACTCTGCTGCTGAGCTTTGGTCTGGTGCTCGTGAACTCACCAGTGCCTCCACCAAAGCTCGCGTGATGGTCCTTAAAAACGAGTTACAACTGCTACAGAAAGATTCCCTCAAGATGGAGGATTACCTATCTCGTATGAAAAATCTATCCAATCAATTGGCTATAGCTGGTGCTCCAATCACTACCACTGAACTTATTCAATATACTCTCGGTGGGTTAAATGGTGATTACAATCCTGTCGTTGTTCCTCTTAATAACAAAGAAAATGTTACTTGGATCGAAGCTCAGGCTAATCTTCTTGCTTTCGAGTCGCGGTTGGAGCAACTCAATCATGTTGCAAGTCTCTCTCTCCAGCCCTCAATCAACGCTGCTCATCGCGGTTGGAGCATTCAAATCTGGACGTACCTCTGATTCTTCTCCTGGCCGTGGTAACTGGCGTGGCTCTCGTGGTCACCGTAGTGGTCGTTCTCGTGGCCGCCGTGGTGGTGGTAATGGTTCTCGTCCTTTTTGTAATTTTTGTCACCGTTATGGCCATCTATATGAAACTTGTTATCAGCGCTTGGATCAGTTCCAACCTTCTGGAAATTACTCTTCATATCAACCTCCTGCTTATTATGCCAACCAGTATGCCAATCCCTACTCCGTTTCAGATCCCAGCTGGTATATGGATAGTGGGGCTAACTATCATGTCACCTCTAATCCTGAACAACTGGATCGAGTGTCTCCTATAGGTGAGTCACATCTGATCACATGTACTGGCCAAAAGGCTCGTATCAAGGGTGTTGGGTCTGCTTCTCTTCCCTGTTCTTTCAATAACGTTTTTCTAAAGGATGTTTTATTGGTCCCCTCTGCTACTAAAAACCTTATGAGTGTGCACAAATTAATAGAAGATAATCATGTTGATGTTCTTTTCACTAACAATGGCTATGCTGTGAAGGACAAATTGACAGGAAAAACACTGATGCAAGGGACACCAAGGCTCGGACTGTACCCGATAACCAGTAATTGCAATGATTCTCAGCCCCAAGTTCATATGGCGCACCATTCCTCTCCTAATGATGCTTTCACTCGTCTTCATCAATCTCTTGGCCACCCTAGTCTTAGAGTGTTAAAACAAATCATGAATCAATGTAATTTCCATTTTCCAGTTAATGAAAATTATGTTTGTGAAGCTTGTCAATTTGGGAAATCAAAATTGTTGCCATTTTCTCTCTCAAAATCTCATGCCTCAACACCGTTAGAACTTATACATTCTGATTTGTGGGGGCCTGCTCCAGTTCAATCTCCTGGAGGCCATCGTTTTTACATTCATTTTGTTGATGATTATAGTCGGTACACTTGGCTTTACCCTCTTAAACACAAAAGTGATGCTGTCAGTGCCTTCAAAATTTTTCGGGCTCTTGTTGAAAACCAATTTAATACCAAGATTAAAACAATTCAGTGTGATAATGGCACTGAATATCGAGCTTTTGCACCAATCACTCAAGAGGCTGGTATTAATCTTCGTTTTTCATGTCCATATACCTCTGCACAAAATGGTAGAGCTGAAAGGAAACATCGCCATATTGTTGAGATGGGGCTCACACTTCTTGCTCAAGCTCACATGCCCCTTACATATTGGGTTGATGCTTTTCACATGGCTGTGTTTTTAATAAACCGTCTTCCCACTCAAGTGCTACATCATTCAACTCCTCTGTTTAAGCTCTTCAAAACTGAGCAGGATTATGCCTCCTTACAACCATTTGGTTGTGCTTGCTATCCTTGTCTCAAGCCATATAATGCACATAAATTTCAATTTCATAGTCAACGATGTGTTTTTCTGGGTAATGCTCCTCAGCATAAGGGTTTTCGCTGCTTGAGTCCCTCTGGTAAGATCATTATTTCAAGGCATGTTGTTTTTAATCCCAGTTTGTTTCCTTTTGCTCTGGGTTTTCTAGATCGACGCCGAAACACATCCGAGGCAAGTGCAAGCATTCCTCTAATTATTTATGCTCCACCACAACGAGGTACATCGAGTAGTGCTTTTGCTCCTCACTCTCCAGTCACTCCTAATTCACCTGCAGATCAGAATTACTTGCTCCCTACTGGGCCTGACAATGATACTTCTTTTTTGGGCTCGTCACAACAATTGGGCTCACTTGGCACTCACACCTCTGCACCACAGGATCCTTTTATTCCTACTGGGCCTGCTAACGATGCTTCTTCTTTGGGCTCACCAATCACTTCAACTAGCTCCTCTTCTTCTCCTAATAATTCCACCTCTTCTCTTTTAGACGAGTCATCCTCTCTGGCTCAGCCTACCAATACACACCCTATGATCACACGGGCCAAGTCTGGAATTTCTAAGCCCAAATATCCTTTTGTTGGTCTACTCAATGGTGAAGATCCAAAATCTTTAACCCGTGCTGCTGAACCTACCTCAGTAAAAGACGCCCTAGAGCACCAACACTGGAAAACAGCCATGGAAGAAGAATATGCTGCTCTTTGTAAAAATCGCACATGGGAGCTAGTTCCTTTCACTGGTCAGAAGGTAGTTGACTGTCGATGGATTTTCAAGACCAAATTTCGTGCCGATGGTAATGTTCTCAAACACAAAGCTCGTTTGGTTGCTAAAGGTTTTCAACAAACTCCGGGGATGGATTATGATGAAACTTTCAGTCCTGTAATCAAACCAACGACAATTCGGATCATTTTGACGATAGCAGCAACATTCAACTGGCCTGTTCGACAATTAGACGTTAACAATGCTTTCTTAAATGGTTTTCTACATGAAGTGGTACATATGAAGCAACCAGAAGGCTTCATCGATGCACGCCGTCCTAATCATGTATGCAGGTTAGTTAAAGCACTATATGGTTTGAAACAAGCTCCTCGAGCTTGGTTTGATCGTCTGCGTCTTACTCTAATTCAGTGGGGTTTTAAAAATGCAAAGAGTGATATGTCTCTGTTCATGCTTACAGCACCCAAGGTCACTGTTTTCATTTTAATCTATGTGGATGACATACTAGTAACAGGAAATAATCTGAGTTACATACAAGGTTTTGTGCAAAAATTAAATCTAATGTTCTCACTCAAAGATTTAGGTCCCTTGTATTATTTTCTGGGTTTGGAAATTTACAGAGACAGTTCAGGCATTTATCTGAACTAAGGTAAATACACTCTGGATATTCTGAAGAGATTCAATATGCTAGACTGTGCTCCTGTTTCTACCCCAATGGTCACTGGGAGACAACTATCAGCCGTGGATGGTGAAATCATGGCTGACCCAACTCTCTATAGACAAATCATTGGCTCATTGCAATATCTCACTACTACTCATCCAGATATTGCATACTCTGTAAATAAGCTAAGCCAGTATTTATCTGAGCCCAGAACAGTTCACTACCAAGCCGTCAAGCGTATTCTTCGATATTTGAAAGGTACATACAGTTATGGGCTACATCTGAAGCCATTCAAATCACTAGAAATCACAGCTTTCACTGACGCGGACTGGGCTACGGATGTTGATGATAGGAAATCAATGGCAGAAATGTGCACTTTTCTGGGAGGCACTCTCATCTCCTGGTCATCTCGCAAACAAAAAATTGTTTCAAGGTCATCCACAGAATCTGAGTATCGTGCTTTGGCTGATGGAGGAGTTGAAATTAAATGGATCAGTTCTCTACTTACTGAAATTGGATTATTCTTAAGACATCCCTCCATTATTTGGTGTGATAATATTAGTGCTGGTGCCCTAGCTGTAAATCCAGTGCACCATGCTAGAAGCAAGCATATTGAAATTGATATTCACTTCATACGCGATCTTGTCTTGTCAGGAAATATAGTGGTGCAATATATACCTACTTCACAGCAGGTGGCTGACTGCTTCACTAAAGCACTATCTTTTCCACAGTTCAACCTTTTCAGACGCAAACTCGGGATGATAGAGACACCCTCTCGTTTGAGGGGGAATGTTAAGACATAAGTAGGATTAGTGTTGCTAATAGAATTAGTGATTTGTAATCAGAAGTGTACAGCTGTAATATTCTCTGTAACTGCAAATATTCCCTCTTATGTATACGTGTCAGCTAGGTATAGGGGTTGTTATTATTTTGTACAGATTCATTATTTGTCTTGTAGCTATTCACCTTTTCTATATAATGCAATAGCCTAAGCACAACGCTTTCAGGCCTTCTGATTATTTCCTTTTAGCTATTATCTTTTCATCTCCCTCCGGTCATAATTATAAGGTGCAGCCACTCGCTTGTTTGTTTTTTGTTTGAGTCAACCATGGCCCAAATTTTTGTGGATTATGTAGTAATGAAATTTTTGTGGCCCAATCAGTGAATCAGGTGCAGCCACTCACTTGTTTATGGATTATGTAGTAATGTACTTATTGTGTTATGACTTATTTGTTGTTTGTTTGAATTAGCCATGGCCCAATTTTTTTTTTAATGTGCAGCAAAACTGTCCCGGGAATTCCAGGGGGATTCCCGGGACCGGGACCGGGAATCCCGATTCCCGGGACCGGGACCGGGAATCCCGATTCCCGGTCCCGGTCCCGGGTTTGGACACCCCTAACTTAAACATGCCTCTTTCTCTCATGGAAGAAGAACCTAATTCCAATAGACAAGGATGTGGCATGGCTCCTCTAACACCAACATCGTCTTACGGAGACCTCAAAAGTGAAATTGGGGGGCAAATGGGTGTCGGAAATCTGAGAGTCCGAGAAGAAAACTTGAATATGGTCAGGAAGTTATGAGGCACCAGAAATGGTAGTGGCACATCATATATCCAATGACTGGCAACACAACTTAATTCCTCAGAGTTCGTAGAAGAGTTCTTTCATGGCCGGCAAGCTCCCAAGCAGAGGATGTCCTATTGAGGCCATCCAAGGTGGCAGCATGGTTCCGGCTGCACTGTAGGGCTGTCACTGAGGCCATAAATCAGTCATGTTTTTGGGCTTGATGAGTCAATAGCGTTATATAATGACCATGACATTGGATTTGAACTAAAAGATGGGAAAAAATATTGAATGATCCTATGATGGATTTCTAATTGAATGAAGTAATGATAAATTATTTTTTGTTCAAAAAGAAAGAGTAACTCGTCAATGGCAAATTTCAAAGTCCTATTCGTGGATCTATTCCCCCCCCCCCCCCAACATGAATGGTGATAAGTGGTGAAGGAAATATATGGAGTATACAAACCACAACTGAAAATAGTTTCATTATTCTTATGAAGAATTAGTTTTAAATTCTCATACTGTTCAATTGAAAAATGAAAGTTCTCGTAATATTGTTCAATTACTTGTTTGGTGAGGTAGATATGTGATAAGACTCCGAAGCATTGGTTGACTTATTCTAGGAGAAAGAAGCATTCAGCCTTATAATTGAATCGTTAGTTGTTTTATGTTGTTGCTGTTTTTAAATTCTGCAATAAAATAAATAATGACTTGTACCAAGTCAAATAGGATTAGTAGTCATGCTGTGCCATGATCCATCGTGTCGTGTGTGTAGAGTCGATTAAGTAGTGTGTGCGTCAGTTTCTTTATTCATTCAGCTATTTTATTTTCCATTAAAAAAAGAAAAACCCAAAAATATGCCTCTGTAATTCTCATTATAAATTGCCCCTTGGCCCTGATCAATAAAGCATTGAAAAGTACAGAGTGAACACAATATTTGTAGCAGTCGAATTTGAGAAACTGAAAACCTAAATACCTATGGGCCAAAAACTGGTTCAGGTATGGCCCAAACCCGACCCTGATCCTTTTCAAATTTGCCACGTGATGGAAATATTAAGTGGAATGTAGCGTTCCAAAATAAGACTGCTAGGGTTAGGGCTGTTCAACTCTGTCCCGTCCCGGTCCGTCCCGTCCCGAAAATTTTCGGGACGGGACAAACCGGGACGGGACAGAGTACCGCTTCGGGACGGGACGGGGTCGTCCCGATCCCGTCCCGTCCCGAATATATATATATGTATGTTCATAATTTTTTTTAAAAAATACATGTGTCATCTGTCTCACATGTGAGTATATATGAATTTTTTTTAAAAAAAATATATAACTCTAACTTCTAAACTAAGTTCCAACCATTCATTGATCTCAAATTTCTTGTCCGCTGCCACTATGCTCTATGTGTAACACATCACATTTGAAGTTTTTTTAAATTCTATTTAAATGTGTAGTTGTTACTACTTTTTTTACTCTAATTATTATGTTTTTGGTTTATTATGTATTAATATGGAGTGCTCATGGCACTGGAGGAGATTTAATTATGCTATAAAATCACCCACCAAATGTGTTGCTCTGCAAAAAAAATACTTTTGGGTCAATTTTTTAATTGGGAAAAAGTTCCGGGACAAGGCCTGTCCCGTCCCGGTCCCGTCCCGTCCCGATCGAGACCGGGACAAGTTCGGGACGGGACGGGACACGGGACGGAAACCCCGTCCCGAACACTTTTCTTCGGGACGGGACGGGACGGGGTCGTCCCGGTCCCGTCCCGTCCCGTGAACACCCCTAGCTAGGGTGTTGTCTTCATCAAACATGATCGGAGGGAAGTCTTCTTCAGTTAAAGCGTCCTCATGGAATTCTGTCTGACAACAACATTGAGATAAAGGGCTGTGTTTTTGGTGTAGTGACCTATTCCACCGAGGACACCATTGTAACAGAACGTTCTCATTGAAATAGATAGTTGAAGAGGGAGAGGATGTGGTGAAGCCGCTGGACTAAGATAATGAGGCATAAATCATTGATGGAAGAGCTGAAATTTCCTTCAATGCTTTTTTATGAAAAACATCAGCATCCACCATGAAATTAGAAGGATTCATGCAAGGGAAACGAGTATTGATCTTAATCGATAGTGGGTCAACCCACAATTTCATCTCTCAAGCTTTGGTATCCAGTTTGAACTTAGCCATAAAAGATGTACCAGTCTTTGGTGTTCAGATTGGTGATAGAAACAAGGTAAAATGCTCTCAGATTTGTACAAATGTGGAGGTAACAATTTCTGACCTAAGGATTTAAGAGGATTTTTATCCTTTCTCATTAAGGGGGTCTAACCTTGTGCACTGAATTACTCCCTCCACCCCATAATATAAGGTTCATTTTTTTGAATGATCTTGTCCCACAATATAAAGTCCTATTTGACTTTATTTGAGTAATAAATGTTTTTTTTCCCATTTTACCCATGCATTAATTTTCCCACACATTCTCTTTCATCTTCTTTTCATAATTACCCCCCTCTCTTATTCATTCATAAATAAGGGCAAAATGGTATATTTCCTACACATTTATTGTTTTTAACTAACTCTAACTAATTTTTTAGGAACCCGCAATTCGGTTAAAAGGACCTTATATTATGGGACGGAGGGAGGGAGTATATGGCTAGCTTCATTAAATACTGTTAAGGTTAATTGGAATAAAATGTTTACGGTGTTTTGGGTGGAGGGAAAGAAAATACAGATTGCAAGGAGTTACTCTAGATGCTAATGCACCAGCTTGCTTGCAAAGTATGTTATACACACATGAAACAGAGGAAGGTGATGTTGCTAATTTATAGCTAGACGAGGTGTGCAGAGATTTTTCATCAATTTTCATTGAACCCACATCATTACCGCTTGTAAGAAATCAGTATCATGCAACTCCCCTGCTGCCCAATTCTATTCCACCAAATCTGAGGCCTTATCGTTACCCTGATTACCAAAAGGATGAGCTTTATTCACAAAAAGTTGCCTTAGTGGTGGATGGTTTTATTTGCCCAGGTACTAGTCTATTTGCAAGTCCCGTGCTATTAGTCAACAAAAAGGATGGTTCTTGGAGGCTTTATGTCAACTATAGTCGCCTCAACAAGATCACAATTCCAGATAAGTATCCTATACCCAACATTAATGAACTTTTGGATGAACTACATGGATCTGTTTATTTCTTAAAAATTGATTTACGATCGGGCTACCATCAGACTTAAGTGCTTCCTTCTGACATTGAGAAAGCTGTATTTTGCACTCACTCTGGTCATTATGAGTTTGTCGTCATACCATTTGGTCTAACTAATGCCCTAGCTACTTTTCAGCATGTCATGAATGATTTGTTTCGGCCATATTTGAGGAAATTTGTATTGGTGTTCTTTGATGACATCCTAGTGTATAGTTCATCAACACAAGAACATATTAAACACATTCATACTGTTTTCTAGATTTTACAGCAAATTTGTTTCTTTGTAAATGAGAAAAAGTGTTCGTAAGGGCAGACCAAAATTGATTACCTTGGGCATATTGTATCAGCCAATGAAGTGGAAGTTGTCTCTGAGAAAATAATGGCAGTTGTTCATTGGCTGACACCAAAAACAGTGAAGGAATTACGTGGTTTCTTGGGGCGACTAATTATTATAGAAGGTTTGTGAAGGATTATGGGATCATTGCTAGGCCCTTAACTTAATTAACAAAGAAAAACTCTTTCTTTTGGACTGATAGGGCTCAGGATGCATTTGAGATATTAAAATGGCGCTTACTACAACACCGGTGCTTCAATTACTAAACTTCAATCTCCCCTTTTTGGTAGAGTGTGATGCATCTATGGGTGGGGTTGGTGTGGTACTTATGCAGAATGGACACCCCATAGCATACTTCAACAAAGGTTTGTCATTCTCAAAAAGATATAAATCTGCTTATGATAGAGAGTTACTTGTATCGGTGTTATCACTTCAACAATGGCATTATTACTTGTTGGGACAACCATTTTCTGTGAACTGATCATTATAGTGTTAAACACTTAATGAATTAGCGAATAATCACTCCATCTCAGCAGAGGTTAATGGTAAAGTTGCTCCCTTTTGATTTCACCATTAATTATAAAGTGGTGAAAAGCGATGCAGCAGCAGATTCCCTATCTAGAAAATCTCAACCAGTGGATTTTCTTCATTTAGTAGTTCCTATAGTAGAAGATTTACAGCAGCAGCCAGAAGAATTGCTGAAGAATGTTGAAACTCGCCAGATTATTGAAGAATTGTAGAAGCACCCTAATCCTCTCTCAAATTATAGTGTAGTGCATGGGAGGTTGTATTATCAATCTAGGTTGGTTATTCCTAAGCAAAGTTCTCTTCACCAAAAATTTTTAGAAGTGCATGCTACTCCTATTGGTGGCCATAAGGGTTTTCTAAAACTCTCAAGCACTTAAGTGCCCATTTATGTTGGAAGGGGATAAAGAATGATGTGAAATATTTTGTGCAGAATTGTGAGATTTGCCAAAAAAACAAATAGCAGACCCTTGCTTCGGCCAGATTGCTTCAACCACTTCCAATTCTGTAAAGGATTTGGGAAGATATATCTATTGACTTCATCTCAGGGCCTCCAAAATCTAAGGGTTATGATGTTATCCTAGTAGTGGTGGATTGCCTTAGCAAATATAGCCAATTCATTGCATTATCTCACCCCTATTTGGCCAAATTTGTAGCTGAATTGTTCTACCAAGATATTGTTCAATTGCAAAGTATGCCTCACTCTACTGTATTTGATCGTGATTCTCTATTTTTAAGTGCATTCTGGAAGGAACTTTTTCGTTTGAGCCATACATGCTTGAACATGAGCACAGCTTACCACCCACAAACTAATGGGAAAACCGAAGTAATTAATCAGTGTTTGGAAACATATTTGAGATGCTGTAGTAGTGATCAACCGAAGCAACGGAGCAAGTTTCTTTGTTGGGCCAAATTTTCTTTCAATATTAGTTTTCAAGTCACAGCTGCCATGACACCTTTCAAACTAGTATATGGAAGAGATCCCCCTTTTATTATTTCTTATGTTAAGAGCAAGACATTGGTTGCTGAATTAGAAGATCAATTAGAGTAAAGAGATGCTATGATTAAGCTCCTCAAAGATCAGTTGTTGGAAGCACAATACCAAATGAAGAAACACGTTGATCAACACAGGAGGGATGTTTAATTCATGCTTGTTGATGTTGTTTGGTTACGTTTGCAGCCTTACCGCCAACAATCCTTGGCAAAACGGAGGTATGAAAAGCTCTCTCCAAGGTTTTTTGGGCTTTATAAGATCACTAAAAGGGTGGGATAGACGGCATATGAACTAGAGCTTCCTTCAGCTACCAAAGTCCATCTTGTTTTTCATGTTTCACTGCTGTAACCTGCACTAGGAAGGGTAGTCTGTACACCACCAGCACCACTGCCATTAGCTACCAACATGGAACTAGTACTCAACCCTTTAAATGTTTTGCAACACCGCTGGCTTTCTCCCCAGAATCTGGAAATTTTGATTCAATAGGATAAAAGACATTAGAAGATGCGACTTGGGAGGATTACGATTTGTTTGCAAAACAGTTTCCAGATTTTCCACTTGAGGACAAGTCGTCTTTCCAAGGGGGGAGTATTGATAAGGCTCCAAAGCCTTGGTTGACTTATTCTAGGAGAAAGAAGCGTTCAGCCTTATAACTGTACCGTTAGTTGTTTTATGTTGTTACTGTTTTCAAATTCTGCACAATAAATAATGACTTGTACCTAGTCAAATAGGATTAGTAGTTATGTTGTGCCATGATCATGTGTAGAGTCAGTTAAGTAGTGTGTGAGTCAGTTTATTTATTCATTCAGTTATTTTATTTTCCATTAAAAAAAAAGAAAAACCCAAAAATGCTTCTATAATTATCATTATAAATTGGCCTTGATCAATAAAGCATTGAAAATTACATAGTGAACAATATTTGCAGGAGATTCTCCATGGCTATTTGATGAGGAAAAGTGAGATACTTACTTGATCTCCACAAATAGAAAGTTATCATTTACTGTTTGTAATTGTTCTGTCCAGTTTCTTTTTATTATTGTTTCAGGTTCTAACAATATGTAAATAAACAAATATTATTGATCTTGTGGAATACTAGATTTGCCTGGATTGATAATGACGGATATCCAATATATGGGCTATCCAGTTTCTCCCTTTTTGCACGCTTCAATGATTTTTTTGCTTTAACATGTCAGCGTTTTTTTTTTAAATCTTCGTGATATTAGGACCTTGGTGGGTAATAAGTATCTTTGTAAACGCTCTTTAAATTAAATATCTGTCTGTCATAACCCTAATAAATGGCCCAACTCATCTAACTAAACTTTCTTGTAAGAAAATAAGTGTTTTTCTCAAATCCATGAGAGATCCAGTGGGTCATAGTCCCATTTGGTGCAGTATCACACAATTGCTATGTTGTGCTTATTAATTACCTGATTCGACATAAAGATTATTGTTCTTCAACTCTTGATCAGACCTTCCTTTTACGCACTTAAAGTTGTTTGGTCACATGATGTCTACTAACATCCTTTGGGGATCTGGCCCATTACATCTCTCTTTCTTTCTCAGCACCTTTTGCTTAGTTTTTCTTTGTTATATTGTTCTTCTTGTGTGTTTACTGTTTTGTTTCCAGCCCAAACTGTTTTAGCCTTCTTGTTCATGAGTTGAGTATTGATGTATCTAATCGATTTCTACATTTCTCTCTTAAAAAAAGTAGCCTCTTCCTTCTCGTTATATTGGTAATTTTCTTAATATTTTTTGCTTCTCACTGTGAGTTTTAATTTGGGTCATTTGACGAATAGACTAATCAATATTGCATTATATCAATTTAATACTAAAACTTGGAGTAGGCGAATACTAAAACTTTCTCGAGAATCTTTCAAAAATCAGTGTTTGATAGACGACTTAGCTCTCTATAAGTGCTTACTATGTATTTACTTGTCATTCTAAAGCTAGGATATAGACTTGAATGGACAGATAATAGAATATAGACTACTACGTACATTAATAACCTAAAAACCCTCCTTAATGTAGACTTTTTACAAAATGAACAGAAAATTAAGTGGCAATTCTTTCAAAATTCACTAGGCTAGGCTTTATTAGCAGTTTTTTTGGTAACAAGAGCTTTCTCCAGAACTTTCACCACTCAACTTATTGGATCTCAAAGCTACAAGCTATCATATTAACTACTGCAATAAGAGAGGGAAGGAGGAAAGTTGCACCTTACCGGTTACAAGACACTAACTAGACTACTAGAGGGGAGAGACAAACAAAACATAGCGTGTGGATATTTAACTTTTTTTATATCAGGGTAGTTTTGGAATATTGAAAATAAACATGGGTATATTGGTCAGTACAAGGCAAATATTGCTCCTCCCTTTCAAATCTTCCAATTCTGGAGGGGCTGGAGAGAGTTTTCTTGAGATCTCCCTCACCCTCTCAAAATTTTAAACAGCCAAACAAAAGAAGGGCAACAAAATTCTCCTCCCCTAATCCATGAACCAAACAGACGCTTTTTATACAATAAAGATGGCCTAATAATTTAATTATGGGTAAAGGTACTGATTTAATACTCTACTATTATGGAAGTTGTTGCCAGCATAAATAACAATTTCGAGTCGCAAATATAGTATTCATCAATTAATTTCGTAGTTTGATTAGTAACGCCGTTAATTAGTCCAAACTTCCGTTAAATTTCGCTGACGTAACTTTTTTTTTTCTTGTGATATGGCAATGACATGTAGCATTTTTTTATTTTTTATATTATTTAATTTTTAATTTTTTTAGTTTTTTTATTTTTTTATTTTTGATAACAACAGGTAGATAGGGCCTTGCCCCCAAACCCGGATTCCCCCCGATATCCAACACCTTTTTTCTGAATCCTTGGCCTTCTCAACTGGACCAGGTAACCTATGTTTATTTATTTTTATTTTTTTGGTAACAATAGGTAGATAGGGCCTTGCCCCCAAACCCGGATTCCCCTTGATATCCGGCACTTTTTTCTGATTCTCTGGCCTTCTCAACTGGACCAGCTAGCATATATAACCCTGCTCCGGATTAATCGGTTGTCCCGGGTTACCTAGTCCAAAAATAAAAAAAATAAACCCGGGTTACTTGGTCAAAAAAAAACACGGGGTTACTTGGTCTAGTTAAGAAGGTCAGGGACTTAGAAAAAAGCGTCAGATACTGAGGGAAAATCTGGATTTGTGGGTCAAAGGCCCTATCTACCTGTTGTTACCCAAAAAAATTTTAAAAAAACTTGGGTTACCTGGTCCAGTTGAGAAGGCCAGGGACTCAGAAAAAGGTGCCGGACACAGAGGGAAATCCGGGTTTGGGGGCCAAATGCCCTATCTTCCTGTTGTTATCAAAAATAAAAAAAATAATAGTAATAAATAATAAAAAATGCCACCTGTCATTGCCACATCACAAGCAAAAAAAAAAAAAAAACCGCCACGTCAGCGAAATCTAACGGAAGTTTGGACCAAATGATGGCGTTACTAATCAAGTTACGAATTTAATTGAAGAATACTATATTTGCGACTCGAAATTGTTATTTATGTTGGCAGCAACTTCTATAATAATAGAGTACTAAATCAGCACCTTTACTCTTTAATTATTCATGGAAATTTATGTAACTTTTAAAAAAATAAAAATGAAGTATATGTAACTAGCAAAAAAGTATAAGATCAAAATATATGTTTTTTGTAATAGTTTTTTATATATAGATATTATATCCGATAATATCATGTCAATTTTAAGAATTGTTTGACATAATTATGGATAACTCTACCAAAAGTTTTCTTAAATTATGTGTATATACTTGTTTTGAAAATAAACAGATTTCTTTTTGTAAAATAATATTTAAAGGAATTACCAGTAAATATCTTTTAGTATACTTAATAAAAACAAATGAATTAAAATATAAAAAATAAAATATTTATTATGCAGAAGAACAATATTATCATTATCAAAGTTGGCAAAAACAAATTTTGAATAACAAGTACATGGTTTCTACCAACAAAGAGTTAGCTATCATAAAAACATAAATTTAAAATATAAAGGTCTGCACTGTTAACAAATATCTCCCCACCCCCCCCCCCCCCCCCAAAAAAAAAAACAAAGCACTATTAACAATCTCGCAAACATAGTATGGCTTATGATGGGCTCTGCATAAATGCTTGAGGGCAATGCTTTTATTTTGGGGGCGGGTATAGCAGCATATGGTTTTTAGGAACAAAAATAAAGTGCTGTTTACTAAATTATTGAAGATTTGATTTGTTTAAAAAAAAATTTGAGATAAAACTGCTTTCACATTGTTTAGGATATTGCAATGATGTGATTTTAGTTGGACTGAATGAATTAACTAGTTTTAAGGTAGGTGATCCAGTCGGGGTTGAGCTAAAATGAACTAAATAAAATACTATGATTTAATTTAAATATATAAAATATTCACACACACACACACACACACAAATATAGAATCCTTCAAAGATAGTATTTTAATATAAATACATGAATTCATAAATAAATAAAACATTCATATATAAATTTTACATAATCCATTAAAACATACTTATTAAAGCTTAAATCTATCAAACTATTATATTTTTCAACTAAAAATTAAAGATAACTTTTTTTTTTCTTTGTTTGCCCAATAAACGATATCAATTTATAGAAAGAGGAGAAAAAAATATTTCAAAAACACAAATCAATCAATTTGTTCAAAACTTCTAGTAACTCCTTCTAGTCTTGTATATAGATATAAATAATGAAATTACATAGGGCAAAGGCTCTTAAATATTCAGGAAGTTATACCCAAGCAATTGCCAGCACCAGGAAGTTTTTTTGGAACTTTAAATACCATGGAAGTTAATTTTGGTAGCTATGTTAACCATTTTAACGGTGTTAACTTAATTGGCGTTAAGTGGACACTCTGACTTGACATATAGTGGATACGTAGCTTAGGTTAAGGTTCTTAAATGCCCTGAAAGTTTTCTCAAAGGAGCATATAGTACCCGAAAGTTTTTCTATGGTTCTTAAATGCCCCGAAAGTTTTCATGAAGATGCTCCTTAATTCAAGCCACGTCATCGTCCATTCAGTCTGACGTGGCAAACGTCTGTTTTCCTCTCCGTTCACTTTGGACAATAATGCTACGAAAATAATATTTCCTGGGCATTTAAGGTCCCAAAAAAACTTCCTGGTGTTGGCAACTCCTTAGGTATAACTTCTTGGGTATTTAAGAGCCTTTATCCAAATTACATAGATAAAAAGGTTTTTAAAATTGGTTAAAGACATTATGTGTAAGAAGTGTATTTTTATTTAAAAAATATACCCTTAGTTATAGAGAGAATGTGATTAAGATGGAAATGAGTAAGAAAAAAAATGAAAGACTATGTGTGGAAAAAGAGTTGAGAGAGTTTACAAAAAAGGACTAAATAGTAAAAAATATGAGTAAAATACTCTGACTTTCCATTTATTTATTTTTAGTTACATATACCCATCTCTATTTTGAAAATATATAATCTAGTCCAACAAATAGCACTGCTAAAGAATATTGTTAAAAAAATTCTTAAAGTATAATAATTTTTAATCATACTTTTAATTCAAAATTATATTGGATAAATATTCTTCACTAATCTACCCTTATAGTATTGAATCTCTCATTTATATTTCAATAATTTATCTAATATTTACTAATGATCTATGTAATAATTTTTTATTTAACTTAAACAGAATTCCAATATATTTTTGTGAAAAATATTAACACATTGATCAAAACAGTAATTTTTTATGAAAAATTGGTTTGATAAAATTTACTTATATTAATGAATTACAAAACATACATTTTAATATGATAATTAAAAAATTATATCATTAAAAAATTTAATAATTTAAATTACAATATATATATATATATATATGATTTCAAAATATTTTTAACCAATATATGTGTTTAGAAGCTTTACGTATACATGAGGGAGCTGTGTTTTTCAGATCACCACCGCCCTTCCTGTAGGCCGTAGGGTGTCTTGTATACAGTTTAGTTTTTCTCTCTGTCTAGCTTTGACATATAAAAAAAAAAAAAAAATTAAAAATCACATCAAAAATTGGTTTTAAAAATAAATTCCTTCGTTGATTAGTTATAAAATTAATTAATTGTGGGTAAAGATGTGCTTAAATGATTAATTATTACGTACTATTTATGTTAATCAAGTGTACTTTAGTAAAAACAATGGGTCAACACTAGAATTAACTGTCAACTAACATTTAGGTAAATAGAAGAAGTGAATTTAAAAACTAGAAGGGAGGATAATATAACATATATTTTGATTTAAATGGAGGTTGATATATGTTTTCAAAATAAATTAAAGGTCTTCATAATTTTAATTAGATAGAGAGGTGGTTGATTTATTTTACTCTAATGATAAGTAATGAAAAACATGAAACTAATAAGAACAAAATTGAAAAAAGTGAATTGAAATTTCCTACATGAACAAAGTATTCCCTCTATAAGTGAAAAAAGGTACAACATATTTTTAGTAGAATTTTTTGGTGCTTAATATAAATCATTTGGAGAGTTATTAATTCTTATTTATCATTTTTTTTCCATATAATTAATGCTTAAATGTATAAATCTTTGTATTTCTTTTCTTTCCTTCCAAGCCTCGTTAACAGGGATAAAGTAATTAAGTAAATAATTATTAATTTAAGATAAACTTAATTAATTTAGCGTCATTCATCTGTTCGTGTGAATAAGTTGAAAGCACCTTAGTATTCTGGACCAAATGAAGTATAATTTATAAAAAGCCTCGTCCCAAAAAAATATAACGTATATGCTCTTGTAATCTTATTTACAAGTTATTTTCATCATGTTTCACTCTTATCATTAAACCTCATTCAATCTATTTTAACGTTAAACAAATTTTCTACTTAATTATATATATTATATAAAAAATTTAATGATGTGATTTAAAAATAGGGTAAATGTGCAACTTTACCAACAAAATGTTATGATAGGAGCATATAACACGAATATGTTTTAAAGAGTGCTAATATACCAATGAACTTTTAAAACTGAGTAAAACAACTAATGCCATTTATTTTTCCCAAATATTCATTACTTTTTTTGACTCATCCACCGTATATATACTTTTACAGACGTTTGGGAAGAATAAATGATGTTGATTGTTTTGCTCGGTTTTAAATGTTTATTAATATATTAACACATTTCAAAACGTTTATTGATATTTTAGCATCATTGTCCATTTAAAACATATTTGTACCGGATACTTTTACCGCAACACTATATTAATAAAATTACACCTTTACCTTTACACATATCATCAAAATGAATTTCCTCTTCACGTACTTTAAATTACATGACTCAAGGAGTATATGATGACTCGAGGCAACAGTTATATCTCCCACTCTAAGAAGCGATAGAATGTGTATGTATATATATAATATTGGAATCATTTTGAAAAACCAATTGATTTGCAAATTAAACAAAAATTAAATGAAGGTGATTTAACAAAGACAGATGAGAATGATAAGCTAAATTTAGGGAATTGATTGAAAAGTGTGTGTGTGGGGTGGTGGTTGATTGGAAAAAGAGAAGAAAGTGAGTGAGAAAGAGTCAAAGAGGCACCGTCATTTGGAGCATGCAAACCCCACAAGGATCTTCAGATGCACCCCATCAACCACTTCTTTGCCCAATCAATTTCAGTCAAAAGCAATATCATGTCTCCTATTATAATAAATTACATCAGGTAGTAACCTTTATTTTATATATTCGATCGATTCCATTTTGTCAAGGATATGATGTTGATATATCCTTCTGTGTTGCAGCTGTCTCCCTCCCTCAATTGGGGTCGCCATCTTCAATAAATTATATTCAATGGTTATAATATTAATCTAATTATATATATATTATTAATCTAATTAAGTTAATTGATTTGTCTAAGTCTTTTATATATGATTTTTAATTTAAAATTTCAATTCTTGATAATTGTTTATTGAACATGCATCAGTATTTTAGATGATAAGTATTCATAAATTTAATTTAATTTATTTTAATCATTTAATTTTTTCTTCTTTAGCATCAATTAATTATGGAAATGCATGGAGCCATGAAAAAATTTCTAATTTTATTTTGGCCAGTATGAAAACATTTCTAGTTACTCCATTAAAATATTTATTTATATTTATGAAAATATTAAATTAATAAATTTAAGTATCACCAAAATTACATGACATGTTTATTTTAGTGTAAAAGAAAATCTATATTCGTAACATATAAAAGATATAATATCTTTCTGTATAAAAAGGTATAAATTTTATAGTATTTTATTTAAAAAATGGTCATTATTTTTATTCGTGAAATTATGTACAGCTATTAGATACTCAATTTTATTATGTTCCATTCGAACATTATTAAATTTAATTAAAGTTAGGTGATTTCTAACATAAGTTTGTCATCTACAAAAATTTAAACAATTACCAAAAAAAGAAAGAAAATTCAAAATATAAGTTTGTTTAAAAAGAATGTAATTATTTTATTTTTAATCCCTTACTGTTTTTTTAACATATGCTCATATTTTCATCTGATTTTTATTTAACTTCCTTAAAAATTTAGGTGGCTGATAAAATAACGAAATTTCAGAAACATCGTTAAAAATTAAGTGAAACTATAAAACCATATCAGCATGCATGAAGCCAATTTTTTATATTGATATATGTGGAGTTCTTGCTATCTTATGTTTATTTATTTATTTATTAAAGTGAAACAAACTTACTTAAGCTAATCCCCAACCTACGCTGAAGCCCCACGTATTTAATTCCCTCAGTTTCTTCATCTCTAAGCTCTAACGATATTTTTCCTTACTTCTGCAGTTTCAAAATTTTTTCCTCACGGCATAAAAAGAGAATCTTTAAGCATCTTTGATTTATGACTTGTCTAAGAAAGTAAGAAATTGATAATATAATATTTGATGTTACTTCCCAAACCGAAATTTGTCGGTGAAACCTGAATTTATTATTATTATTATTATTATTGATGCAGTCAATAGTCAATAGTCTAAATCATTTGACTTCATTTATCTCTTAAGTCTTAATCCCCTTCTATGCTCTGATTTTGAATTCCAATTCATTTTCATTTCTTATTTTCACGTGTCACAATTAGATTATAATCATACTAATTAATGCCAGCTAATGCCAGTTTCAGTATGTTAATATTTTCTCTTTTTTCACGTTTGAAGAAAAAAAATTATACTTTGACAAAGTGGTACGAAGGGGATGTGCGTGACGAATCTCTCTAATCTATTTTGCTTTAGATTATAGTTTTAATACATTTTCTCTCTAACTAGATGCAGAATTCTTATAAAAAAAACATATTTTCTCTCTAACTCTCTAATAGAATTTTCTTAATAAGAAGTTATATTATTTTTTTAACCTGTGAATAAGAAGTTACTCTAAATTATTACTCCTATATAAGTGTGAATTTTTTTTTATATCGTCTGTGATATACATTTGTGTCTGTGCCCCCATGTGTGTAGTAACAAGATTCTCTTCTAAATATGTAAAAGAGGATCATATATCAAATAAGCCTACATCGGTGAATTAGTTCCTAATCAATCCAGATAAAACTGAAAAGTTTTGAACGTATTGATTCGGTTGGATTTATTTATTTTACTTCTTAAAACTGGAACAACAATGTCTTGAGTTAAGAGAAATAGCTGTCAAAATATATTTGTACTTTATGGCAAAAAAATATTATACTCCCTCCATTTCTTATTATAAGTTTTAAATTTGTGAATGTGTTTGTCATAAAATATAAGTTTCATTTCAAGTTTATCAGGACATTTATTGCATTTTTCTTCTAATTCTACCATTTGTTTATCTTTTCCACATGCATTCTTTTCTCATCTTTATTATCTCTTATTTTTCACACTTTCTCCCGTTATCTCTTTCTCATATATTCTCTTTCATCTTTAATATAATAAGGGTAAAATAGAAAAACAAATTACATTTCTTACATAATGATTGCATTTAACTAATTTTATTAGTTTTCTTCATAAAAACAAAATATTTATTTGAAGGTTATATATGGGGTGGGGGGAGTCACTACGAAAAAAAATAGTAAATTATTCACAGAATTTAGCCACAGAACTCCGTCAGTAAAAAGGCAAAATTCCATGGTTAAATAAGAAATGTCGTAGCTAATTATTTAGCAACGTTTGATTTTTCAACGGATTCCGTGGCTAATTCACTGTTTTTTTAGTAGTTAGTATTTGTCTTTTATTAATTCTATTATGTTAGATTATGAATAATTTATACATTAATATTATACTTACTTATGAATTAATTATGTCTATATTTGAATATTAGTTTTTTCAAAGTTTTACACGAATATTTTTTATATATTTTAATTAAGTATTTTATTTTAATTATTATTGATTTTAACCTAATTTAAACTAGTACTTTGACTAGTTCATTAACCGGTTTGCTTTGCATTACCTTCCAAATAACTCACCCAATTGAATTATATTAGATATCAACAAATTAGCTAGAATTTTATTTAGTATTATTACTGATTACTCTGCTTGAGAATATTATTTAGCTATATGATTATTAAATGGTAAAGGGTAAAAAATGACCATGTACTTATATCCAATGTGTATTTGGCACCTTGTACTTTTTTTGACTCAAAATTGTCAATCAACTTTCAAATTCGGGTGAGTAATAACTTTTCCACCAAACTGGTCCAACGGACATTTCAAATTCGGGCCAATAATGACTAATCCGTCAAACTGGCCTAACACAAGTTTTAAATTCGGCTAATAATGGCTCATTCGTCAAACTGACCCAATTTCTGTTACTTTTTTATGGGTAGGTTCCTACACTGGAATCTCACAGGAATCTAAATTTTATTAGGTCAATTTGACGGAGAAGTCATTATTAACCTAAATTTGAAACATTCGTTGGGCCAGTTTGACGGAGGAGTTATTATTGGCCCAAATTTGAAACATCTGTTGGGCCAATTTGACGGAAGAGTCATTATTGACTTGAATTTGAAAGTTGATGGATAATTTTGAGCCAAAAAAAGTACAAGGTGTCATATGCACCTTGAGTATAAGTACATGGTCATTTTTTATCCCTCACCAATTATTAAATGATATTTACAATATCCGTTTCTTTGACATTTCAATTTTCACAAATCGATTAAAAGGGAGAAAAAAAATTCATCCTCATCTTTGGTTTTTTTAGATAAAAAGATCAATTATATTTTAAAAAAAGATAAAGTTATACATATAAAGTTGATATTAGGTGATCCATGGAGTGGGAGGGTAATGAGACACATCAATTACATACAAGGAATAACTTAAGAAAGATCCGAGCAGTGAATGAACATCATCCTGCAAGGTGTCTCTGATCTTTGAATCAACCACAAAAACATTAAGAAAATTGTTCTTGTACGCAACAATGTTGATATGATTCAAAGTAGCAGAAAGTGTAGGTGCAAACTTGGGAAATCCAATACAGAAGTAATCTCGACAGGAGATGCCAAAGAGGTAAGGATCAAAAGACTGCAATTTCTCCCATATAAAAGTATGGATTTCTTCATGTGCAAGAAAGATTGTAGCAATATATACAAGATTATTGGTTTCGAATCTTAACCTTTCTCATGCAGATAGATAGTCCAGCCTTGTCTAAATTGAATAATGTTGCGAATATCACAGTTGGGTAAAACAGAAGTGATAACTGGAAAATTATCGTCAGAATAACCCAAAGTATTTTGCCAATTGCAAACTTTCGTGAGATAATGAAAGGAACTCATAAAATCTTTAATCACTTGTTCTGAGTTACTTAAAAACCCTTTATGAAGGGCCAAATTTCTCTTGTTCTAGATGAGATTATTTAAAATAATTAAACCTTTCAGCACTGTCAAATTCCCATAAAGAAATAACTGTTGCAATGTAGCCATAAGCCATGATTGAATGCCCTAAGCAAAAATTGCAGTAGAACGAAAAGAGACAATGCCCCAAACCAAATAGCTAGATTGTATATAAGGGCAAGTATAAAAGAGATGATCAACAGTTTCTTCAACTTGACAACCAAAGACACAACTTACTCGGACATTTAAATGATGATGCCTCAATATCTCTACAATGGGTACAGCAGAATGGATTAATTTCCAAGTAAACAAAAGATGCTTGTAAGGCAATTGAACCATATGAAATCCCAAAGTTTTGATGGAGTAACATTCTTGGTCATAGCATTTTGAATAAATGGCTTTAACAAGTGGTACCTTCCAAGAGGGTGAAAGCCAATTATTTGAATTATTTAAAAGAAGATCATAAACTTTTTGGAGTTGGAGATTTCTGACAATATGCCTATTAGTCATAGGCCACCAAAGATTATGATCAATATGAATGAAATTTCCAGATCTAACTTGCCATCGAAGGTGTTGGAAAATGAGGTTTGATGATTCCAAAATCCCTTCCAAAACCAAGAAGCATTATCTGGTTTCTTCAACTTACAACCTGCAGAGGTACCTAAATATTTGATTGTCAAAGTATTTGCAAGGAGAGAATCAGGTTCAGCTGATAGAACTCTCCAAATTTGTTTGGCCAGTAAAGCTAGATTCATGTGATGTGTATCTCTAATGCCTAGGCCACCCTTATTTACAGAAGTGACAAATAAATATTTCTTAACTTAACTTGGTGAATTTATTGTTGTCAAACTCACGAATTGAATATCTGATTTTACCCTTTTTACTGCTTTACCTAACCAAAATATGTCACAAATCATTTAAATTTGTAGTGGCTGTAAACTTGGTAAAAACTCAAAGTTTACACATTAAATTTACGGTTTTTACGTTTCTACCTTACGGAATAATCGTGTTATCTTGCTCTAAATATCATGTTAATTAATTTATTTGACCTTATTCAATGAATTTATGTATAAATATCATAGAAATTTCTTTATTGAGTTTGATAAAGTATGAATGTTGATGTATTTAATATCAACTATTTAATTTAAAATATATTCAAATCAAATTGTTATTATTACTATCTGTATTTCTTATTTAATTAAACATTTGAAACACTTATTTATTAATAAAGGTAAACTCTTACGAGTTTACATTCTAATTTTACATTCTTATCATGAGTTTACTTAAACTCATGAATTTGACAACCTTGTGAATTCCACTGATCATTGAAACCCTAGAAGAAATTAACAAACTTAGAATCAATTATGTTACACACCTTTTGTGGAAGTTTTGTGGATGAGAGCAAATGAATGTTGGATGTAGAGAGCACAAATTTAATGAGAGTTAATTTGGAAGCTCGAGAGAGGAGAGATTGGACTTCCAAGAAGCAGTCCTTCTGTCTATAACATCCATAACTTGCCTATAGATGGGAGACTTGTCCTTTCCAGAATCTGTCCACATATCAAGATATATATTTCCCAAAACATTCAGAGAAACCAGGCCAATTCCGAATTTCCTATTGAATTGATCCTCAAGGTCATCTGGGACATTAGGAGAGAAAAGAATAGAATATTTCTCCCTAATGATTTCTTATCCTGACCAACAAAAAGTTTCCAGGATCCTAGCCACTTCATTAATATTGGATTTATTAAATTCAAAGAATATAATATAATCATCGGCAGATAGCAATTTAGCAATTGAGCAATAGGAAAACTGGAAAAGAATGTTGACAAATTTTAATGCCATGAAGAGCTCCTTGCATTAAGTTGTCTTCAAGTTCTTACTCTTTTTTATTCAAAACGAGTTCAAATTCACTATTTAACTTAAATAAGAGTAACGCTCTCCAATGTGATTTTTTTCATTTAAAGGATTTAAGATTAAATTCATAACCTTTTTAAAAGAATAAATCTGTCGAGTTTCTTCCCTCAGACTCAATCAACAATTATATTGTTAGTTTATTATATATATATATATATATATATACACACACACTCATCTGGATTTTAAATACAAGACATATTTATCTAATTTAAGAAAATTAAAAACTACAGAAATTAGTTAATTATAACATATGTGTCCCAATCTCTCGCATTCTTTTCATGTCACTTAATACAGATTCTGGAGAATCCTCTCACCTTCTTCGCATTCTCAGAATGAACAAAATCTTAAATAACTCAAACCAAATATGCGATTAATTTTGTGACTTACATTATAGAACTCATTAATTCGGATTTGTTTTAGAATATTAATTGGATTTCGTGGCACATGCTTAGAGAAGGAACCCAACTTATGATTAAATATGAAAAAAGTGCTAAACAAATATTCGAATTGAGAGTAAGAGTTTTTTCTCCAACGGCTAGGAACCCAAGAAATCAATAAATAGGGCTACATTCGAGTCTAGTGGCTGGGTAGCATATTTAGTCTCAAATTGCAAGAGGATGTTAAAAAGTGGTATTACATATTCCAAATTCATTACTCCTCACATCAAATGTCTGTTTGGTTTAGCTATCGAAGCATTGTTGTAGTTTTTCTTAATGCACTTTAAAGAAAAATACTCATCACACATTGTTCAGAATTGTGTATATGTAATATATACTATCTCCGGTATTATTATAAAAGCCTGGAATTTTAATTGCCTTGTTACCTTTTATAAGAGCTCACTAAGGAATGTCTAAACATTGAATGTATTTTTATCATTTTTGCCCCTAATTAATTCTATTCTCTTTCTTTATCTTTTCCAATATTACATTCTTTTTCATACTTCATCTCATTATTACTTTATATATCTCTCTCCTCTTACTTACCCCCCTTATTAATAAGGTTGAAAAAAAATTATTTATTACATAATTATTACTTTTAACTAATTTTAATTGTTTTTCTTAATCCACATATTTTAGTTTTTGAGCTTTTATAATAAAAACAAAAAACCGGAGTTGTTCACATGAAAAGGATTGGACTTGTGCCCATGGCAATGGACCATTAAAGGCAAACACAATTGAAATATGGTGATTCTCCTCTCTTGCACGCAATTTAATTAATTGCACTTGAATCAAAATAGCTTACCAAGAAATCTTGATTAAACGCACTTGATATCTAGTTATTAACCTTGATGTTTGAACTTTTGCCTCTCATTCATCACCTAAATGGATTTTTTAACCTCTAGTTAAAAGTTTTTATTGCATCATGCTACCGCTATGTTCTTATTTATAAGTCCACCTTATCTAATTCATACCACTCCGTTCCTTATTATAAGTCCACCCTAACTACTTCTCACATACCAAGGAGTGGAAGTTATAGCATTAAATATATCCTATTTTTTCAACTTTACCCTTATTTAAGAATATGTGTTAAAATAATATTTTATACATTATAACCCTTCTCTCTCATCTTCCCTATTTCCAACACAGGGGTAAATTAGTCATAATAGCATTAATTGATCCCAAAGTGGACTTATATTTTGGAACAAAAAATTTGTGGTAGTTAGACTTATAATAAAGAACGGAGTGATACATGCCAAGGAAAGGTAGTTATATCATTGGAAATGTCCATAATTGATCCTACCCCCATTTAAGAATGAATAATATTACATTCTCTTTCTCATTTATCAACATTCTCTTTCACATTAATAAGGGAAAAAATTGTACCGCTCACACTAAATATGAACAAACTAGACTTATAAATAGGAACAGAGTGATATATTTTAAATGTTCTTAACCTCATGTTCATAGCTGCCTTGATGTGCATTAACCAGCGACTTAAGTGTCATTAAATGTGTTTAAAGAGTGCCTAACGTCTCTATGAATCCGCAGCCTATATTAGGACATACTTTCTGCAACTTCAAAGCACACCACTCTTTAAGCTTTTGAGCATTCTCCTCCTTTAGAGTCTTCTTTCTTGAGTTCATTGTTTTATATTTCTACTGTTCTACTATACCTTGTGTTCTTGTTGTTTTCCTTATATCATCAATTTAAATATACTTATCCTAATCACTTTAAATTTATATCATTTCTTTTATAAGTAGCCAGATTTATTATATACCCCCTTCGTCCCAAAATAGAAGCTTCACTTTGGTGAAAGTGTGTGTCTCAAAATATAAGTTTTATTTTAAGTTTGTCTAAACATTAATTGTATTTTTTTCAATTTTACCCATTATTTATCTTTTCCTATACATTTTCTTTCATCATTATCACATCTTACTTGCCACATTTTCTCTCATTTTCTTTTTCCCATATATTCTCTTTTATATTTATTAAGAAGGGTATAATTGGAAAACAAATTATATTTCTAATATAATTATTGCTTTTAAATAATTTTAATAGTTTTCTTAATAAAAGTAAGTTAGTCATTTGAAATTTATATTTTAGTACGGAGGGAGTATATAGCAAGTAAAATAGACCGGAAAACATTATTATACCTAAGCCAAGAGCACATCACAATGATAGGCCTATGAAAATGGCAACTGAAAATTAAGCAAGTCAAAACCCACTTTAAGGATCATGGCCTTCATTATCACCCCAAACCCGACAGAAGTACTAGTGGCTTATATTGGCTTGCCTCGAATTCGCCTAAAATTATACAGACCTTTCCTATGTTTGTAAAACCTATACTTAGCTCAATTATTAACAATGTTAAAAATGTTTTGTTAAAAAAATCTAAAATGCTAACTTTATGAATATAAAAACTTAAAAAAAGAGTATAAAACAAATAAGTTTACATAACCAAATACGTAAAATATAATACAAAATTTTAAAATATATGCATTAAATTTATTTGTTTTGGTGATTTAAATGATTTTTAACCAACATTTATTTTAAGGACGGTATTTTGAAAGAATTTTTTATTTAACAATTAAAAAAATTGAGTAGATCGAAATGAAATTTTAAAATACAAACAAAGAATGTGTTATGTATTATTTAATAACAAAAGAGGTTTAAAAATTAAAAGAATATTTTTATAATTAAGTTAAAATAGAGAGAATGTCAAATAATTGAACAATTAATTATAAGATCAACTTTGATAACTTATAATATTTTGTGGGGGTATTATGGTCTAATAACACTAAACACTTCTTTAATAATTTTTTAAGCATAAGATTATGAGTTTTTTTTTTTTTTGAACTGGGATTATGAGTTCAGTTGGCTATAAATATGTTTGGTGTGAGTTATGAAATAAAACTTTCATCTTCAAATAATTTTGTTTAATTAGACAATCATTTAGACAATCACTTTATTCTGCTTTTGTTTGTATTAAGCCATTCCAATTACCTTTAATTGTGAACTATACTAGCTTTCTTAACTCATTATTATATTGCTTTCATTTGCATTAACTGAAATTGGGATTCCTAATCACGAATCAGCATTAATTATCAAATATTATCCATTAAGAACCCTTAAGTATAAAGGTAGCGTTAATTAATTATCACACATATAATCATCATTAGGCCTTTCAACCCGGGATTTGGTAGCTAACACAGTTATGTGTTGTTTATGTGCTTGAATGATTCATTTTCGAATATTCTAATTCTAATAATTGTTCTTCTTGGAGTCAAATTAAAGCAATCTCTCGTTGGCTAGCCATGAAATGAAAAAAACCATTTTTTATTTTCCATGAATTTCCTCCTACTGAAAAATACACAAATATATAATTGAATAGCCATTGTAATTGTTCTACAATAAATCTTCTTTTTATCAACATATTTGATTTCATATGCATAAAAATATTATCAAAACGACAAAATTATTTTCCTTATCTAATTTCATTAATTATTTTGTATCAAAAAAATTCAGGAACTTCATTTTTAATTAATTTAGTCAGGGGATTTCCCGGATCATACAAGGCTAATTGCAATATGTTTATTATCAGTTCTAAATAAATAAATAAATTAAGTTGGAATCAACACTAGGGAAAAATTAATGATGAAGTGATGTTACCTATAGAAAAACAAATATTTTTTTTGAAAAAAAGAAAACAACAAAAAGGGAGTGGACTTCGTCAAAAGTCGTAAATTAAGTTGACAAATAATAATGAAGAAGGAAAATAGATATGGAAGACAAAAGGATATGAAAGTGATGTGATGCCTTTAGTCAATTCCTCCAAGCGTCAAAAATTAGTCATTCCCAACGCGGAGTTCGTATATTCTTTGTATTCCGTTGTCATTGTGTAGAATTTTATTATCTTTGTTTAATTTTAATACGGCTGTGTGAGGTTTTCTTAAAAAAAAATAAAGGGAGAAAGATAGAAATATACTCTTAAAATAATATAATTACATCTTGAAGTCCTTATGAGTTGATATGATAGGTCATTTCATAAACAAACTTAGCGCTAACACAATCTTCGCTTCTTAAAATTTGCTTCCATTTTTTTATTATTATTAAAGTTTCATTTTACTTAAAACATTTGTTTTCATATGTTAATAAAATCGTAAATTAATTTTCCTTTAAAAGAACTAAAACCTCTACTTATTTTTAATTAAAGAGACTAAAATCAAAATAAAAGCAAGTTTTAAGGACCAAAAATTATATTAACTCAGAAATTTAATTACAAAATAATTTCTGAAAATTATATGTCAATTAAATAATTTTAAGGGAGTACTATATGATTTTAATATTTCAATTGTATTACTTATACTTTAGGTTTTTCATTAAGTTTTATTGGATTCAAAATGGATTTCGCAGCTAAACAAAATTCACAAATATATTATCCATTTGTGATTATATCCTCATATTGATACCAAGATTCGTTTTTATGCCCTTGTTATGTATGATATACACTTACCAACTACATCAACATTTGATTTGTCAGGGTTTTTTACTTATATGATGTATTATTTAAGAAAAATGAAACTAATGAATATTTGAATTTACAAAACTAACAATGGAACTCCAAAAATTTAATCTCCTTCCCAAAAATTCACTGTAACCATGGCATACACTAAACTCATTCGAACGTATTTAACCTCATAAGCTTGAATTATGGGTAAACCATAATTTGTTTTTCTGCTTGTTAACACTATAAAGTTACATATTTATTACTCTATTCAGTTCAACTATAAGGTTACGCAAATTTAAAAATTAGTTAAAAATAATAAATATGTAAAAATATATCTTACTCCTTATAATCCTTGTTATAAGACACCAATTAAAAACATTTTGGTTCCAAGTATAAGGCACCATATGGTACGTTTTTTTTTTTAATTTAACATATTATAACATAAAAAAGAAATATTGATGACGATTATCTAAGCTCATCACGCCGTATGGCCACTATTTATTCTGATAAATTGGGATTGTTGAAGCTTGACATGATCCAGCTGTTCTCTCTCTGGTTTTTTTTTTTTTTGGCCCACGATCCAGCTGTTCTCAAACTCTACTTACCATCATCATTTCATTTTCACAATCTTAAACCTATAATATTTAAATTACGTTTTCGTCATCATTACTTCCTCAATTGAAAATATAGAAATCACGTTGTAAAACAACGTATTTCATAGACATATGGATACAGGTATAGTTTTACTAAATTAATTGCATAGTTAACCCATGACAATTAATTTAATTAATTAAGTATTGTTTCCCTTAAACAAGATCTTCAGTTTGAGTTTTCTGTATATAAGAAAATTAGGTGAAAACTTTCTTTGATATGGTGTGAATTATCTCTAGATTAGTACTCTAATTTTTTGGAAATTGACTGATATAGTATTATTTTTAGAGAGAGATTATTACAGTTGAATTTCTTGCAAGAGATAAAAGCCAAAAATGCCCCGGAAGTATCCATCAGGGGGTACTTGGTGTCTGGAAGTTTTTTTAGGGGCAAATATGCCCTGGAAGTCAAACAAAGAGGACAAATATGCACTGGAAGTAAAAAAAAAAAAGAGGGTAATTGTATAACTTTCAGGGTATATTTACCCCTAAAAAAACTTCCAGGGTATATGAATTTTTGCCTGAGTTTGGTGGAATTGCCCTTTTTTGTTGACTTCTAGGGTATATTTACCCCTAAAAAAACTTCCAGATACCAGGTGCCCCTTGGTGGATACTTCCCGAGCATTTTTGGCCTTTATCCCAATATGATTGGTCGCAAACATAGCATGATCTGTAATTAATTATCACTTTGTTCTAATTTACAAGCCCATCTTATCTAATTTACACATATCAAGGAAATGTATTTAAGTCGTTGGAAATATCTATAACTGATCAATTTTTCAATTCTTCCCCATTTAAGAATAAATATTACATTTTCTTTTTACATTTATCAACGTTCTCTCTCACATTAATAAAGGGTAAAATTGAGTCGCTGACATTAATTACTCCTGAGGTGGACTTATAATAAAGAACAAAATTTTTCTACAAATGGAGCTTATAAATAGGAATAGGAATAGAATAGCACTTAAATATCTTAATAGGGTTAGAATCTTTGATAAATGATTGTGTATAAGAATGAAATGATAGGGTGAGAACTAGGGACCAATGAAGAGGGGTGATTAATTAATTGCTTCCACGTCATATCTGTGGGCTCTAATTATGATATAATTGCTTCTAAAAATATTAAGAGAAAATCTAAATCCAATATGAGAACTAGTGCATCCTTCTTTCTTTTAAACAACTGCAAATAAAATAAAGTGTGTCTATATAAAATAAATGAGAACTTGGAATTCCATCTGCACAGTTAGCCTCACCTTGATCCCAAATATACCAAACTGGTGCTTAATACAGCTTCCAATCTTAATTATAAGATCAAATTAATTTTTTTTAAAAAAAGTAGGGATGCAAAATAAATCTATCACTTTAAATTATTTATATTTATTTTCCTCAAAACTAATTTATTTTACTTACTAATCAACATATAATCTAATTATATGTATCATATGTCAAAAATTAGTGGTCTATTTTGCTTCCTTTATCTCTATAAAAAAATCAATTTGATATTATATTAGATTAAAAACAAATCATTAATAACCACACAAGTGACTTATATATATATATATATATTTGGAATAAAAAATTTCTCATATAAGTGAATAATAGGGACCAGAATGGTAAGCCAATTTCAACTAATTCACACTTACCAACAAAAATAGTTACAAACACTAAATTTATTCTAAAATTCAAGTCATTTCAAATATTATTTTTATTAATTACCTACATTAAAGTATAGCATTGTACTATTAATTTTCATCCTTATTACATATGAGCATATAATTAGAAAAAAAAATGTCTAGTACCACATTCCTAAATATAAAACCTATTTGGGAAGGTAAGATTGGTCCTAAATATAAGCAGCGTCTTTATAATTTTTCTTAACTTTTCCCCAAATTATTTCTATTGATGCTCCTCAATAATAAACAAAGAAGAGAGGGAGGGTGGGAATAAAGATATATGGTTATAGTGTTTTGGTAATATTATGTTATTATAACTAATATCCTAAATTTAATTAAAATAGGTAAATAGGTCTTATATTTAAGAAATGGAGGAGTACTCCATAAAACCAATCAAATCCCTTGTAAAAATAATTGGGAGCATATTCTAAAAGGCCACATATTAACTTGTAATTAGATAATTCTTTTAAATGTGGGAAATTGATGAAATTAGAGTTGATAAATTGTGATCTTGAGATATTGAGGTGAAGCTAAGAATTTGAAATTTTATGCGGTAAATTGATGATGAGTAATGGATCTTGGGGTATAAGAGACAAAGAGGGAGATTCGTGGTGAGGAACCACATTTTGTGACCCTCGTTGCAGCAAGCAAGAGTGCACATATAGAGACAAAAAGCCTCTGTAACCCTCATCACAATGAGCAACGTGAAATTGTTTGTGTATCTAGTCTCCTCACTAGGGCGAGAAAAGGTGCTCACTATGATGAGCACATATTTAAAAGGCATGATTCGTGAAGAATCAGGTCATTTCTTCGAAGAGAGAAAAGACAGAGGCGAGAGAGGATAAAGAGGGGCTCTGCTAGGGTTTTATTCTTGAGGTCTCAAGGGCATTTTGGAGCACCCACAAGTTAGGTAATCATCTTTCTCCTCTCTTGTTCATTTCTCTTCTATTTCAAGGTTTTTCATGGAGGAATTTTGGGTAATCCAAACTCTAACCTTTACAGGTCAAATTTGGTTGCTTCAAATCCCTTTTTAGGGCATTTTTTAGCTATTCTATAGGTTTGGATTGCTTAATTTTGGGTTAGAATGAGGATTTGACAAAATCAAAGTATTGGTATGATAAGGTTTCTTTGGAAATCCAAAAACCTAAAAGGGATTTCAAGATTTTTAGGTTTTTGTGAGTTTATTGATGCTTCTAAATGATTTCAAATGGTCTATATAGTTGAGATATGATCTATGTTACAAATTGAAGGTTTAAAGTGTGGAAAATCCTAGGGCATGCTAGATAATTCCAATTTGTTGGTGATTTTGGATGATGTGGTGATCCTTTTAGGTTTATTGATGTTATCAAAAAATTCCTAATGGTTTCAATTGTTGTGGATTGAGCAATTTTAATTGGCAACTTTATGTTTTGGCCTATGATTGATTTTTAACTAAGTTATGAAGAATGTTGGATTGATGGTAGCTTTGAGGATTATAATGAGTATATATTGATTTAAGATTGATGCTTAATTGTTTGAGAATTTTGTAGTCTTGGATTGTGAGTTTTAGCCCAAGGGGAAAATGGTCTATGACTGGGAGAAGGGAGAATTGAGATGGAAGAAGAGTAATTGAAGTTGGTTGAGGGTTATTAGGTTGTGCTGTGTGTTATTTACTAAAATGAAACTTTAAATTGTATTGAATTTCTTAGAGTGCCTAATTGGGACTTTAGAGGGGATTTGATCCCTAGTTTTAATTTATTCATTTGATTAAGAGAACAATTATATGTTTGTATTATTGCTTGTGTAAACTAGTGTTGGTTGTTGAGTTGATCTGGAAGCGCTAGTTGTGGTAAATTTCTTATGGGCATTAAAGAGGTAACCATTTTCCACTTATCTATTGTGTGTGTGTCTGTGTTGGTAAGAGGATTGCAATTTCTTACAAGCTTTATAATTGATAATTGTGAATAATTATGTTTGAAATGTTATTTTTATGTAGTCTTATGGGATTTTATGAATGAAATGTCATTTATGTGATTAAGCATATTTGGAAAAGTTATATTGTTTTAAAGATGAATCATGCCATAGTTATTGAACTATGACATGGCTATAAATCATTTGATAGAAGTTGGGGTTATTAGTGCATATGAATGGTTGTGGTGATTCTTATTGTTGAGATTATCTATACACAGGTGAATTGTGTCAGCTACCATCAATTGATGAGGTCCCCGATGGCCCTCAGGTAGCTTAGTAAGTTCATCCCTTTGGGATAGGCCGGCAACAACTTGGATGTTTATCACCCCCTAAGTGTAGGGGATAGTCACTAGTGACTTGCATGGCAGTCACTTTGAATTGTGTGTTTACCCTTGATGGATGAGGTTACTATGATTTATAATAGATTGTTTTGACTAGTGAATAATTGACCCTCAATAGAGGAGACATTATACACATATTTGAGAAATGTTTTACAATTTATAAGTGTAATTTTCAAAGAAATTGACTTTTACTGATGATTGAAATGTTTATTAATATGGTGAGTTATCTGGTATTTTCTGCTACACTTTGTGTGAAATCTATATGTATAAATCACATATTGAACTAGCATATACACACATGTATGGTAAGTAGGGTAGTGGTTTACTAAGACGCGGTCTCACTCCGGTTACTCAATAATTGACTTGTCCGACGTCATCAAAAATAGTATAAAAAAGGTTGTCGTTCCAACAAGAACTAAGGCAAAAGTGGATTAATTATCACAATCATGTTACCAAATAGGTTGAGTGAGAATTTCTGTATTTTTGAAATTTAAGATACCAAAATGAAAATAACTTGACAAAAACTAAATTAAAACTTTAATTTAAGACAAAGGAAAATCTAGGATTATTTTTCCACTTTGTATCTCATGATGCTTGATTAACCCTCCTCTAATGACAAATTAATGAATACTAAGTTGATATTTGAAGTCATATCCATTTGAATAACTCTCTCAAGCTTACCCAAACCTTAATAAACTCTAATATGCATAATCTCTTACTACATATTATGTTAATTAGTCTCTATAAACAACCCACTTCAATTTTACAAAACTTGGTTAATGAATATCTTTATCTCATTAACAAACTCTCAATTCCAATTTGGAATTTCAAGACAAGCTTGAATTTGACCTAGTTCTATGCTTAATTAATGCTCTCTCAAGCCACTAATCAGGCTAACAAACTAAATGTTGGCCACCATTCAAAATAAACCTAAAAAAATTAACTAACTACTTATATAATATTAAGACCAAAATTATCCCAGCAATACCACAAATTTAGAGTTCAAAATCACAGTGGAAAGAAAGAAAAATTAAAGAAAGATAGGACAGATACAAATCATCTCCAAGCTCCAACTTCTCATTTGATTTGAATCGCATCTAAGCTCGGAAGAATAAGCATAACATCTCTTCTCTCTCTCTCTCTCAAACAGTCAAGCGCCTTGAGTCCTCGATCCCGTCGCCTCCACAGTCCTCTCGTCCTCTCGTGAAGGTAATGGACTGAACTCACTCTTCTTTCTTTTCCTCCCTCTGGTTCTCGCTCTCTCCTTTGGGAAGATTTCAAGACGATGAAAAATGATTTTTTTGACCAGTGAAACAGCCGCCTCCTCTTCTCCCTGAACATGTGCTTTCCTTTATTTTCTTTTAGGTTTTCAATCGATTTGCCAAACGGTGCCGTTGAGTTTGTTTTCCTTTTTTCTTCTTCTTAGAATTCTAATTGTGCTACACGTGACACCATGGCTTCACCTGATTCACAAAAATAAGAGACAATATGTTAAATGAAATGAATAATAATTAAAATAACAACTACACTAACACTAATACTATGTGGCGGATCTACTTCTACGTACTGGGATGTTCATATATATATATATATATTCTTTTTTTTTTAATGTTTTTATCTAATATCTAACTATTTCTTTTTTAATTCAAATTTATTGTGTTTACTACCATGAGATCCCCTAAATAATGCACCAATTTGATATCCTATCAAAATCTTAAACAAATCCCTTTAATTTTGCATCAATGACTCCCCAAATATACCCAAAAAATATATAAAATTCAATTAATAATGGGGAGTCATCTATAATTTTCAAGTGATAGTAGCAGTATAGGAGCGGCAAGGAAGGCACTGGCGGGTACTTACTAGGCTAAGTGAAGTTTGCACCGGTAATTGATGCATATGGTTTATATATTTCCAAACTTAGGGCATTTGTTTATGCTTCCGCATATTTGAATTGGAATTGTTATTTTAAATAATTGTTTATGATTATTACTATTGAATTGCTAGTTGAGGCTTTAGAATGAATGCTTATCTGAGACTGGTGCCTCTATCTGACATTCGATGATTTTGATACTTTATATGTGTGGATTGTTTATGAATGTAGGTTGGAGGCCTTATTGTGGTATGAGCATGCTCTGAGTCCAGTCCTCTCTAGCATATGACCTGAGGCCAATGTAATATATATATATATATATATGTATGTATGTATGGTACTTTCACATGTATGTAACCTTGAGATTTTGGGAGGCTCCCTTGGTATGTTGTATTGACCTTAGTTGATAGTTAATGAATGATGATATTATTTAGTGTGTAAAACAGTTTGGAAAGTGATATGATATGCTAATTACATGAATTGAAATATGTTAAGGTTTTTAAAAAGAGAAAGGTTCTTTTTGAAGACGTAAGATTGATTTTAATTACCATATTAGGTTATTCTTTTCTAACATGGTAATCCTTTTACAGGTGTTTTAAGAAAGTTTCTTTTCTAACTATATTAGTAGTTAAGTTCTCTTTCTAACATAGTTAGGTTGAACTACTTTATGAAGGGAATTCCTAATAATCATGTTAGTATTCATCCTTTCTAACATGGTTAGTATTTTTAATGAATTTAACAAGGACTTTTTATATTCATGATAGATTGTTTTCAATATTCTTTAGAAATTTCTTTTTAAATCATGGATATACTTTTAATAATTAGTGAAAGCATTTTCTAACTATGATAGCCTCTCTTATTTCAATTTGGAAAGTTCTTTTCTATCATAGTTAGGCAATCTATGTTTTGGATTTGAAAGGGAAATTTTAAGTCAAAAAATGTCTAACTATGATAGCGGTTTTTATTAAAAAAAATTCATTTTTCCTATCATAGTTAGTTTTAATCAAATGTGAATATGAAAGGAATCATAATTAAATAAAGGGTTTAGAAGGCGAATGTTACACTTTCAAGTTTAAGCAATTCAATTGAGTGTAACAAATAAACTTGAGATTAATGTGAAAATTCAAACTTGCATGTCGCTTTCAATTTAATCCTTTTTGTCTCTGACTTTGAGAAAATAAAAAATGTCTTGTAGTAGGAATAGGAACCAAAGCTAGTCATGACAAAGCTTCCATGAGATTTTGGGTTATCTTCAAACTTTCTTCATGTTGCACATTTGAAGTTAGTATGGCACATTGGTCAAATTGGAACAATCATAAATCTCTCAATTCAACTCCACGTTTTGCAAAGGACTGACCACCAAAAAGATCTTTGAATCTACTTTTATATGTAGCAAGAATTATTCCCAAATTCATTATGGTATGAATGATATGATAAGAATCGTGAATACCAGTCATTGTGAAGACATGAATTCTAAGGACAACTTTTGAAGATCATATCTCCTACTTTCTTTGAGTGTGAGATTTGTGTTCCATAAAATCTAGTGTCATAGGAAACAAGGAAACAAGTTTCACCTAAATCGGATTTGTATTTTGGGACATGTAAAGTTCTCATACTAATTCTTTTGAAATCACGTTTACGTTCAACTAATTAATCCGAAACCAAATTAGGAAGCTAACTATGATAGAAAAGAGAAACTCTAGATCAAAAAGATCTATCATAGTTTAAAAAATGTTTAACTAAGTTTAAAAACCTAACCATGATAGCAGGGGACTATCATAGTTATTGAATATTTAACCAACTTGATTATGATTAACTACAATAGGAAAGGAAAATAAAAAGACTCAAAACCTATCATAGTAATAAAAGATTTTAGTTATTTTAAAATCATAACTATGATAGAAAAGAGTTAATCATATTTATTAAATAACAACTTATAAATTTGGGAATTAAGCTATCCATGATAGAAAAAGACACAAGTTATAAGTCAACTAAAGTCTATCATGAACAAAAGAGGCTTGTGAACACTTTTGTTAAAACAAAAGTTACGAAAATGATATAGCTAACATGGTAAGAAGAGCTTTTCTAGTATTTAAAAGATTGAAAACTTTACAATAAACCATGTCAGAAAAGAGACACCTCAAATGGTTATAAAAATTTATCTAAGTATCGTAACTATGCTAGAAAAAGCTCCAACTGACATAGTTACTTTTCAAAACTCAACATTTTCCAAACGAGTTAGGTAAATAAGTTAGAAAAGGATTTCTCTTACTAACATAGTTACAAAAGAAATATCTAAAACCCTTGAAAACCACATAGGATAAATATGTTAGAAAGGAATTACCTACTATAATAGTTAAAAAATCAAATTCACTTTAAATTGTTAATATTTATCTTTTTCCTCAAAATTAATTTATTTGACTTATAAACTAACATATAATCTATATGACATATGTTATAATTTAGTAGTGTAATTTGCTTATTTAATCTCCACAAAAAAGTGAAATTGATTTTATAATTAGAACTGGAAAAGTATTGCATATGAATTTAGCTTTATTCATGAATGGTCTTTTTCTATAAGATACCTGAATTACAAATCTAGCTTTATTAGAAAAGGCTTATCTAATATGGAAACTAAAAGTCAGGTTATAAAACCAACATTTTGCCTTTCTTTAAAAACCTAACAACCTTTAATACAACAATTGTCAAAGATAACATAGCCTATGAAATCGTAATCACAACACATTAACAACATCTCATACTTCACCAAAGTTTATGACTACATATTGAATGGAAACCAACACCTAGCGAAAATTGACTTTCCAAAAATGTAAAACCAAATTGAGTATGTTCATAAACTATATGTCACCTACCAATGAGGCTGCTAGCATGCAACATAAAACATTAACCAAAGGTCTTAGGCCACATTCGTTTGAAGGGACCGGTCTCAGTAAAATATCAGCATTACAGTTATTTAGAACATTAAATGGAAATAGAGATGGGGAACTAATATACAAGCATGTCTAGTCTATAGTTTATGCCAATATGCATATCATAAAATAACACTAATAGAAACCTCACTAACTAGAGAGTATCCATCGGCTCCTTCCCTTCGCGCCTAGCATCGGAGCTAGATCCTGAAAATAATAAGCAACTGATTGAGACAATGTCTCAGTAATTCTTATGCTTTCCATTTTGTCCTAAGTGTGCATGTGTGTGCTAGTAAGTGTTATGTGGGATCTATAACATATATAGACATAAAAAATGTAACAAGTATCATGATATGACAATGTGTAGTAAAACCAGTATATTCAGTGAAACCTTTATGGCATATTTGAAAACCATTTGAAATCATGCTCAGATCACCTCTGATTTAACCTTTTCCTAATCGCCTTGGGGGTTAAATGCAAAATATTTATTTAACCAAGGATTGCACTATAATGGTGTGATCCCAGATCGTCTCTCAAGGAGCCTAATGACTAACCTAGGAAACTAAATGTCATGCAAATGAAGTATAAAAAGGGGTTTTGTTGGGTTTTAATATGAAATATGCAAAATGAGCCTAACTACAATATTTTTTTATCTTTTCTTTAATGAGGTGGAATGGTTGGATGGATGAAGTGAAATTTATGGAATGGATCTCTTGAGTCTAGGTGAGGTGACAAACATAGGTTCAAATCATTTGGGGGTTTAATTCATCAAGTCTAGTTAGAGAAATCCCCAAGCAATCACTAGGGGTCCACTAGCCCTAATCAATGACTAATTAAGCAACCACTCTCATAGCCATTACTTAGGGTTAGTGTTAAAGTCCACTTGATGTGTGAAATACTTTGAGTCAAAACACTTGTGGCTCTCATAAAAATGCAATCACAATAATTATGAATGGAAGCAATCAATTAAGTCCACTAGCAACCACTAAAATGAAATTAACTTCATACAACCACAATGTAGATAAGAATTCATAACTCAAGTGTTCAAAGCCCAAAATAAACACATATGGTTCATACACATACATATCCAAAATCTCAATCCAATACATAAATCCAAACATCTTCCAAGAGAGGTTCAAATAAACATAGAAGGAATCCTAAATACATATGTTAGAACAAAGAAAAACTCCCCTAATGAAGAACCCATGCTTGAGACACCATCAACCCATCCTCAAGAGATGAAGAGCTCCTCAATCCAACATAGACACTCCAAGAGGAGCCCCAAGAAGAAGCCCCATCCGAAAATCCATGGAAGAAGAGGGTGGAAGAAGGTAGAAGATGAAGATGGAGATGGAGATGAGTGGGGAATGAAGGAATGGAAGGGAAACCCTAGGAGAGGGGCTGAGTTTCGTGCCTGAGGGAGCTTGCCCCTGTATTTTCGGGTGTTGGAACTATTTATAACCCTCCAAAGAAACCTAAAATCGCGCCAGACTTCTGCAGATTCTGGGACTTCGCCGTCAGTTCGCCGCGGCGAGAGCCACGGCGAGCAACAAGAGCTTCTGTCTGAATTTGGGTCCGCTCGCCGTGAGCTCGCCGCGGCGAAAGCCACGGCGAGCTGGCATCTATTCTGGAGCTTTTGCTGGGGAGTTCGCCGTGAGTTCGCCGCAGCGAAACCCACGGCGAGCTCACGTTGCTTCTGCCTCCCTGGTCCGCGGCGAGGGAACATTGATTTTGTTTCTCTCTTCACTTCCTTCTTCTGCTCCGTCCCGAATTCTTCGCTGCAATTTGGCTCCTTAATTTGGGCATGCTTCTTCTATGATCTACAAGTAAAATCAAGCCAGAGGTAGCATCAAATGTTCTTGAAAATAGGTTAACAATAATTTATGCTAATTATGCCCAAATTGCCCTTGACTAGAATAAATTCCAACAAAGTGTGTAAAAGTCAGAAATTACCCTAATTAGGTGCAATTACCCCAAGAACATGCAATAATCTACTGATTTTATCAATGAAAAGTGTATAAAAGTATGGTGCAATCAACCTCTAAGGATGACAAACCACACATTATGCCCAGCGTGAAACCAACAATCACCTGGCTTCACTGCGGTCGCATCTAACAATTTCCTCTTACCATAAAGTCAACAATTACTAGACTTCATGGCCCAACATGAAACCACAATTACCCAGTTTTGTTGTTGGTACATGTCCACGGGACACAACAACAACCACAATCCCAAAAGACCACCCGATAGTAATTGGGGACCTCATGAAACCAACAATCATCTGGCTTCGCTGCTGTCACATCTAACAATTTCCTCTCACCGTGAAGTCAACAATTACTAGACTTTACGGCCCGATATGAAACTACATTTACCCAATTTCGTTGCCGATACGTCTCCATGAGATATAACCACAATTACAACTACAATTCTAAAAGACCACCCGCTATCAGTCGGGGACCTCATCATATGAAGAGGCAGAACCAATATTACCAGTGCGCTATAGCTAACAATTCCATCCAAACACAACCAATATATACATAATTCATGCCTTTGAAAAAGTTGGCAAACAACCATCCATATCATTCAAAATCCATAATGATTGCTCAATTTGACAACATATATATACATATATATATCCTTTCAAAAAATGCTCATTCACCACTACAATAACCAATTTCCAACATATGATCATACATAACCAATGTAATAAAATAAGCATTCACAATTCTTCACATAATATGGCATACTAGCCCGATTTCTAAAACATAAACATTTACAAAAGCTTACCAAATACACACACACATAAGACAAGGAAATAGGTTACCTCTTGAAGCCAATAAGTTTGCCATAACGAGTTAACCTCGCCCCTTTATAGACCAAAAGTTTTAAAACTTTGTTAACCAAAAATTTAAATTACGCCATCACCCAAGAGTTCAAAGCATTAGAACCATTTTCCAATATCAATTAGCATTTTCAAATCATCAAAACCCTTTAACAACACATATATTCAAAATACAACCCAAAATCCCTAAGTTTTTGAAACTTTCTTGTGCCAAAAATTCAATTAGGCCAAGACTCGAGGAATTCAAATTTTAGAAATCATTAATCATCACCAATAAGCTTCTTGAAAACATGAAACCCCCATTACAAACATGAACTTTCGAAATCAAGACTAAACCCTAAAATTTCTCAAACTTTGAAATGTAAAATCTTTGTTCCAAGCCAAAATTTAAAGACACATGGTATTAGAAATCATAACAAGGTAGGAATAAACTCAATGAAACAATAAAATACCCATAATATCTTGAAATTTCAGAGCCCCCTTTAAAATCCTCAAGAACACACATTTTAAATCACCCAAATCATGAACAAATCATTTTTCAAACAAGGGAAACCATAATAGAAGCTTAGGAAGGTTTAAAATCAAGTTAGAAACCAAGAAAAATCTCCCTTCAAGTCAGATTTTTGGACTGTCATGAGACCCCCAAAAATTTTGCATGAACACTCGAAAGGAAAAGAGAGAAAGGAAGAGCAAGAGGAGGGAATTTAGTTACCTAATGATTTGAGCCTCAAAACCCTTGGATTTCCTCACTATTTTTGTGCCCTAGCAAAGCTTTTGAACCTCCTTTTTGGTCTCCCACAATTCCCCACTCAGAGAATAAAAGCCCTAGCATCATATTTTTAAAAATCTGATGCGGCGAGTTGTTGCTTTCATCTCAGCCACATCAATTCTGAAATTTATAATTAATTCCACAAATTTCCAAAAATTACAAATTAGACTTCTATAGAAAGCTTGAGATGTCTACTTTACAATGAAAAAAAGAATGAATAAAAAATATTATCATTTGCCCCTCGAAAAGGACAAAGTCCCAAGTCTGTCCAAAACTTTAGTTTGAAATAAGGGGTTAAATTTCAAAATTGCTTAACTCACTCTATAAATCTCCAAAATAGATAAATTTGGACTCTTTGAAAATCTCAGAATGTTAGCTTTCTAATATCAAAAGAATCATTCAAAAATAATATCATTTGCTACCTCAAAACCCCTTATTTCTTATTGGAATGTTAGCTTTCTAATACAAAAAGAATCATTAAAAAATAATATTATTTGCTACCTCAAAACCCCTTATTTCTTAGCAATATTTTAGGAAATCCCAAACATAACTCTCAATCATAAGCATTGTTGTATCAAATCATCTTAAACCTCAAATTTCACATCAATTAGCACCCATTTAAGATTGTACTTCAATTACTAAGATCCTACACTCACTAATAATCGTGGAAAAGCCCAAGCACATAATTGGGTAAATTTCTAAATTCACTCCAATCAAGTCTAATTTCAATTTTTAACCTTGATTGAAATTTGGGATGTGACGGAACATATGCCCAAATACTAAAAACATATTAGATGAAACGGGAAAAATAGTTGAACAAGCTTAATAAGTATATGAAATTTCACTCGTTAATCGAGTTTGACCTATAGAAACTCCTTGGATCAAGTTAAACATGTAGAAAATCGTCTTAGACTTGAGTTAAATACTTTGACTTAAATTAAACATGTAGAAATCACTTTTGAAGTTAATGGAGGGTACATGAATGAAAACTCATGGTAAGATAATCTGAACCCATTTGAGCCTCTTTAACTTCCATTGTGTATAAAAACTTCCAATACCAAGTCTAAGAACTAAATCATATTCTTGATATTACCATTTATTCTGTTAAAATCTTCTTCAATCTCTCATCTTATTCTTCTTTATCATTCTCCATAATCTAACACAATAGCTTCTTTCTTTTTCTGAACTAATTTATACAAGATATTCACATTTCATAATAGCTAATCAAAGTAGGAGATTAATACAAAACACAAAGATAAAAACATTATGCAAACTTTTTTGCTCATGTTATAAAAATAAGAGGAAAGTAGAAATATTGAGAGAATATGAGATAATAGGACAAGACATAAGAAGAGGAATGAAGGAAACATTTCTCATTCACTTATCATTCTTGGTACCAATGCCTTCTGCTTGGCCTCTATTTATAGGCCTCCACACATTGAAGTCTATAGCATGGTTACAAAGGAGTAAAGATTGGTTTGATGGCAATAATCATAAGAAACTCCCACAAGCCATTCATTGGGAGGTTATAGGAAAAAGCAAGGATGTAAAACCCGGACCGGACCGGCCGGTTCAACCGTGAACCGGGCGCTGGTCCGATCCGGGCAAGGCGAAAAATCGGATTGGAGGTTAACCAGGTCAATGGCCGGGTCAAACCGTCGGTTGAACCGTCCAACCCGGTCAACCCGGTGGTTGAATCGGGTTGGCCCCCTTTTTTAAAAAATAAAAAATAAAAAAAATATTTTATTATAATTCACCTAATTACTAATTTTCACTTAACTCAATTTTTGAAATTAGGAAACTATAATACTTTAAATGTTATTTTACTTTCATATAGTTAATATTTAATTGTTGTTGCTCTTAATATTTGTATTTTAGTCTGTGGATTGTAGAATAATATTTATTTTTACATGTAATCAACTAATATTTTCTCTTTTTCCCTCTATAGAAACATTAAAATATTCATATTTGATGAATCATGTATACCTATCTACATTTACATTTTGATATTAGTGATTATTAATGTTAATATCAATAAAATTATATTATTTTAATATAACCTGTTTGACCCGGTCCGACCCCCGATCCGACCATTGACCCTTGAACTAGTGCCTCCCCCGGTTTGATGCCCGGTCCGGTTTTTTGAACCTTGGGAAAAAGAATCCTAAGAGTTTGGAATTATGGACATTCACTCATGTAACACCAATATTCATAACACTCCCCCTTGGATGTCCATAAACAAATATTATTGTGCTTCATTAAAACCTTACTAGGAAAAACCCAATGGGACAAAAACCCAGTGAAAGAAAAAGACTACACAATAATTATCAAAGCTGCCTCGTTAAAAACCTTATCAGGAAAACCCAGTGGGATAAAACCTTGATTAAGGGAAAAAGAGTACATCATGATATTATTTCCCCCTGAAGATATGATCACTTTCACTTTTTCACACAACGACAATGTCACTGTCACTTTAACTTCCCGTGGTGGCAATATCACTTTTGTTCTTTTGTCTCGATTGAGTACAATAATTTTCCAAATATATTCCTTCCAATGCTATTTGAATGTAATATTGTGCACCTAAAAAATTTAATTCTTCCACAAAAATTTTAACATAAAATTAGCAAATATTTATATGGGACCTCTACTCATGATTTTAAAATCATTGAAGAATTTAATAGCTTGATCTACTGGTCAAGTAAAATGCAAATTTATATATTTTCTAAGTAAAAAAAATATACTTTGAATGATTTTCTTATATATGCTTCTGGCATTTAAGATCTTTCAAGGATTTTCATTTAAATTTCACAATTTTTAATTATTGACATATACTTCCTTTTCATATACTGCCAGATTTATATGCAAAACAATTGCATCGACCACAAAAAATAATATGCCTCATCATAATCTTCATTGCCTTTGTGAATAAATATATTTTACATAAATATTTATAATTTTATATTTCATTTATTTGGACTGCAGGTCCATAATGTTCATGTATTGAAAGCATAATAGCATTTTCATTGTATATTTGGCCAATCATCTTTATGTCTACTTCTTATGACATATCTCAGTATAAGATCCTCATTTAATCATGTGATATCATTATTGAAATTGTTGTCGACAACTTTATTCTTTTCGATCCATTATCTTTGTTGTGACATACTTATTGAGATCTCTTTGTTAATTTTCAGATACCTGTACCTCATTTGAGGTTTTTCAATTAGTTATGTTTTATCACTCTTCTGGAGTGCCTGCCTCCTCAATATGATCATCTTAATTATAAACTCCTATTTATCCGAAGTACTTACATTTGGAATCGATTGATTTCTCATACTTCAGGCATGTCACATTTGTTGGAGCATTTTTAGCTGGAATATGAAATTTGATAATTCTCGTTTAGGTCAGTAATTATATTTGGCAGATATTTTGTATTTTGTAATATTTTATGAATGCAAACTTTGATGAACTTCTGGTTCATACCAGAGGATCTACATTTCTTAATAATAGTGCATTCAATACATTTTCTTTTCCAGCTACTTGATTTCTCCCCCTCATGTTTGGATAAATTTGTTGAATGACAATTAAATAATCATGCGGTATAAGTCTCCTAAGTCCATTTATTTTCTTTTGAAACATCATTTTATTTTATTTAGAAACAAAAAGAAAGAGTTCCTTATCCAACATTTATCTCAACTTTGTCTAAACATCCATATATACAAGTGGTGGATTGATAGGCATATACATTGCACATTTAAAAATTTTTAAGATGGAAATTATTTGGCTCCTGACCAAAAGCCAATTTTACCAAGAGAATCTTGTTGGCTTGGTGTAAATATGTGCTGCAACGTGTAATATTAAATATGTTAACATTGAAATAGAAAACTTGTTCTCTAGTTATCCATTGAGGCTTTAATGAACGATTTCTGGATCATATACTCTGAAAACTGTGCATTCAACATAATGATTTACACATGATCATACAAACTTCAGGTTGCAAACTTTTTATAATTGCACGTGTAACCATCTTATAGATGCATCTATCAAATTTATTGAATACTTGTATGGTTTACATGCTATTTAAATGGGCTCATGAGTTTGATATATTTCCAGAAATATAGATCCATTCCAAATCACAACTAATGATTTTTTCATCATAAATTTTCTTTGAGAACAAGCAGCACAACATAATTCTTGAATAATGTTAACAATTCGGGAAGAATCTTTTGGTTCTTCAATGGATGTCAATAAATAATTTGATATTTTATATATATGACTTGGATGATCAAACAAGTCATGCCAACAATAAATTTATTTAGATCAGTAAACTTCTGGTTTACTCTATCATCTTTCTTATCCAACATTAAACATTTTTAATTTCCATGTTAAAGATTATAACATGACATCTGTGTATCTTAATACAACAGGAATCCACTATACATGATACCAACATTTTTGATATCCCATTGATTATTTCATTCTCCTCATTAGAGTTTTATATATGCTCAATTTTATATAGCATAAGCTATATTTCAAGGATTTATCAAAACCAGTAATGCAATAAATTATCAATAATTTTTGCATACCCAAATTGAGCTGTAAAACCACTTCAAACAAAGTGTTAGCAAAACAATAGTTTTGCAACTTCAAAATGAAGCATAGTTAGGCACCCCCACACTTTCCAATATCTCATTATATTTAAAAAAAAACTTGCAACAATTCTAATCGAATTAGAATCTCACCAGATAATCCACTCCATTCTAATTAAATTAGAATGTCTCAATGCCATTTCAGAAAAATCACCTTTAATGATAGACTTGTAACGACAGTTACAAACTATGAAAGTCATTTCAATATATTTGTTAGCTAGAAACATTTCCACATCTCACCGCTAGCTTGGTAAAGTTGGCAATAGACCTCCAATGAAAAGCTATTAATTTCACATGTAAAACAATTAATACCTCAATTTGAGTAACAAGCTGCCATTTCATTACAATCATGTCCAATTAATAATTTTAAAATCACCAATTTAATGCTAATCAAGTGCTCATTGACTAAATTAAAACCTCCATATAAAGGGACCCGTACACACATATAAAATTGCTTAGATGACTAGTACATTCTTCAGAAAATTAATGTTGATCAAATAGAGGAATTAAATTCACCAACGAATAGTACTCATTATTACCAAAATAATAGCACCTTTAGCATTTATAACACTTTATGAAATAATAATTCACTCCCATAATTTCCAATATGATAATCATACCAATTCAACATGTAATTACATTTTAACCCAGCAACAATTACATATTAGGAAAGAATTAATATCATATATAATTTTATAATGTCTATTAAAAAACCATTCCACTAGAACTTAAAATATTCACTTTTCCTCACAAATTATTTATAGCTCAGTAATTCATATGTTACTGTTAAACGGATGTATCCATAAACTGTTACTATTTAATCACAAATGACGATGAAAGGTTTCAGAAAAATATTTCCACAATTTAATGTTAAAAATTGTCCACAAAACAATTAAAAAAAATATGTCTAAGTTAATAGAATATCATGTGATGTCCATATTTTAATCCCAAGAAACAAAACTCAACTTTTGGTCCCTCACATAGCACATTATTGTTGAAAATGAGGTTCAAAATCTGACTCACATGTAACAACAACCCATATTAAACCAAGTTAAATGTGTCCATGTGTAACTTATTTTTATGATTAATTAGCATAAATAATCACATAGAGTATTGAATTTCATAACCAATGATTACCCAAGTTAAAAAGGGGCATCACAGTATATTTATGGTCATATTATTGGCGCACTTCAAGAATATTACGGTTGTCATATTAAATTAAAATGATGATAAAATACCAGCTTATCTCTTTACTACGATCATAGGCATAAATTAAGCAATTACTACCCATCATTTCAATTTTCTATCATTTACTAAGGATTTGTTTCACACATTGTTATCCCTAAACATTAGTCATATGAAAATAAAATAATGAATTTTAGAAGGATTACGAGTATACTTATCTCACACAACTTATCTCTTCATTTATCTCTTGTAAGACACTGAATTTGAGTTTGGAAAGATTGCTGCCTTTGAGGGTTTCTCCAAACCCACCTGCTTTGTGCCATTAGTGCTGAGACAGTGATGCCCAACCTATTTGGGTTCTCAACAATTCCACAAGTTCATTCGAAGTACTTTATCCGTGTCCATACTTAGAGCTTTGCTAAAAACATGGCACCTATGAGATCTTAAATGAGTCTAGTCCATGAGACAAATGTGGCACTTGGGGTTCGCAACCACCATGGCCTTCTTGCCTTCCAACTTAATTTTATTTAAATAAATACCATCGGACTCAGTGCCTCAACACATTTTTTCATAAAGTTTACATCTACCATTAAGGTGATTATACCGGGTACCATTTTGAGTAGAAACTCAATTCTCATATCATCTTTTTGCCTTAATAAATTCGGGGCAATTTTCTCTATAGCTCATATCATAGTCTTTTCAACTTGACAACATTTTGCCATTTTGTATATGCCTTTTGTCTTTATGACTTCTGGTCATATTATTACATTTGCTTTTAACTCCAACGACCATAAACATATAATTATTTTCACAATTAATCATCAATTCCTCCAATACAATATCATCATGTTCATCATCACTCTCATAGTAATGTTCCATCTTTGAATAACACATCATCAATATTCTTTTTTTTAAATATTAGTCTTCAGGACCATAGTAAAAATCTTCCAAAGCTATAAAATTCTTTTGTCATTGAATGTCTGAATCATTAGCCTTTGAGGCTTGGATGTGTGGATCATTAGCTTTCACGGCTTTGACATTTGTTATCAATAAATCATCAAATTATAAATATATATATATATAATATGTATTATTTCATATGCATCAAATTAAATATGCAGATGGGTGTTTCGTAAGAACTAAAGGGTGTATGAACTAAATGCGATAGAACCTGCCAATCTAGTTCATTGTGACAGCCTCTCTAATTCTCCGGAAGAGGTAAGGATATGATGCAATATATAATATACATATATATATATATTTATATTAATGTATATAGCAATAATAAACAAACATAAAATAAACAAATAAATGAAAGGAGCATAAAACGTAATAGTAGAAAGGTAAGCTAAATAGTGTATATAATCACAAAAGAAAACTGGAACAATATAAATAACATAACAAAAGTGCATGATATAAGATACTACCATAAAATTAAAATGGAAAAATAAATGACATTTAAATATCAACAACATAATAAACAACACATTATTTCATAATAAAAGTGCATATTACATATATAGTAATTAAATATATGACAAAAACTTGATAATAACGTAAATAACAATAATATATATAATCTGATAACAAAAAAAATGTATACAAAGAATAACAAAAAGCAATAAAAGTATAAAAAAGGATAATTGGATAGGGGGATAATAATATAAAAGAAAACTAACATGGAGCATCATTGTACCATGAGAATATATCAACCTACATAGGAGACTTATACCTCAAATTTTCAGAGTCAATTCATGCTGATAACGTGTTATAAAAATAAAAGGAAAGGAGAAATATTGAGAGAATATGATATAATAGGACAAGACATAAGAAGAGGAATGAAGGAAACATTTCTCATTCACTTATCATTCCTGGTATCAATGCCTTATACTTGGCCTCTATTTATAGGCATCCACACATTGAAGTCTATAGCATGGTTACAAAGGAGTAAAGATTGGTTTGATGGCAATAATCATAAGAAAAATAGCCTAAGAGTTTGGAATTATCGTTGATAAATTCATTAATTTATTCTCATATCACAAATCATCTCACCACAAGACTCAAATGGATTTTTACAATAGTGATTATTACGTAAAATGGAAGAAATTCAATTTTATTACTATGAAAGGAAATAATTGAAAATGGTGAATAAAAATACTTTAGAATTTAGCCTCAATAACTCTGAAAGAGATTAAATTTCATTTGAAAATATTAAATATTTATAATTTGGTAAAATAAAAATTTGAAGCCATGTATTATAATTCTTAAAATATTGTTTGCGTATAGGCTTCAATTTATCCATTTTCTGGCAATAATAAATTGAGACCCAAAAGATATGGGTCACTGCGGCAAGAAAGCGAAGCAAATGAATCTAAAATAAAAAGACAAAGAACTCTTTGCAATATACAAAATAATTAATTTAATAATTTAATTTATAATATCCCAATTGCTGATCTCAGATTCATGGTGTTGTTAGGATTCTATGAACTTGGATTAACTAGTGGGCCTCAATCTGGGCCACCCACTCAAAACCGCGTCTCAAACAGTGAACTTTTCTATATTAATTCTCCGCTTAATCCCGACATTAATTTAACCTTTTTTTTTTAATTCAAAACTGAAAGAAACGTACACATTAAATATTCTTCATTAATTAAGAATTTTCAATATGAGGATGTCTACTGTCCATTTAAAATGTTTCATACTCCCTCGTCGCTACATATAATAACAAAAAATTTGAATGGTTTTGTCATTTTTTATAAAAACCCGAGTCAAATTGTCAAAACATTTAATGAGTTTTTTCCCACTTTACCCATTATTATTCTCTTTATTCACATTTTCTTTCATATTCATTTATAACACTATTATCATATTTCTCTCTCTTATATACTCAATCATAAATAAGGGTAAACTTGAGAAAATAAAATTATTTTAGACATATTTATTTCTCTCAACTATTTCCTTAATCTGTGTGATTTTACCTATTTAGCTCTTATAATAAGGGACGGAAGGAGTATGTTTTTTGTCGTATATTTTTTTATGTCAGTAATTTGATGGAGTCTGATTTGGGTATTATGAAATCTAATTAAAAATAGCTTTCCTTAAAACGTTTGTTTTTTTGGACTGGCCTTAAAACGTTTGTTAGGTTCATATAAAATTGACATTAAGTCTTCGTACTGAAATGGTGAAAGTCTCTTCCAGCAGAATTAACATATGTTACCTTATTTCATGTCATTTGATTCAAACAATTTTAGAGTGATAAATTAGGAATTTTTAATCTAGCTAAAAAGATAATTCTCGTTCTCCTCTCATAAAGAAATAATTTAATTAATCAAAGAAATTATTTAAGAGGAATCAACACCCTTTTTATAAACAACTAATTTAATTAATCTTTATAAATTTTTTATATAGTTGCTGCATTTAATTAGGATGAGGATGAGTAGCATTTTTCAAACAAAATTTGATTGATGCATTTAAAAAATCGTAAATGATTAATCCCATATCTTTATTTTGTGGAAAATGTAGTATTTTGTCTATGTTTAATTGCTTATTCAGCAGGCAAAAAATTGTTTATTCAATAATAATTAGGTATAACTCGATAATACGTTAATCCTATATGTAATAGAATTATATTAAAAAATTGGTATATATATAAGCAAGTTTAAAATTTTTAGAAATGCATTGGCTATCTTTTTCTTTTTTTTTCAAACCATGATTTCTTTGGTACTATTTATAAATTGGTTGATTAATTCATATTCAAACGGACGAATTTAATTGTAGAGAAGCTCTTCTCTAATAATTTTTCTTTGATAAGGATTTAATTTGAGATGTTACTTAATGTTAAATAAATGATATTGAGCATCGTCCTACAATGGAGGTTAGTTGCTGCATTAGATATAGTTAATTGCTTTAATCAATGATTATAGCTTTTTAATTATATAAATGATTGTGCCTAAGATATTGTACGTATGGATGGATGGGTAGAAGAATGAGTCAAATTAATAGATAATGAACACGTACGTGTGCAACTGCTAAGAAGCTCACTCAAATTAAGCCATCTTTGCTACTTAGCTGTCTTCTCGTTTTATATCTCAAACACACCCACGTCAACTTCAAAACCACCCTTTTTATTTTAAACCATTTAATTTAATTGATACTGATAATATTCCTATTAATTAAAAAAAATATTCCCTCTTGTAAGATAATTTTTTGAGTGAACACATTTTGCAAATTATAAGAGTTCCGGATAGGTTGTCTAAAACTTGCTGTATTTTTTTTTTTTTTACCTCAATTAGTTATTAGTTAGTATCACTATATTTAGGTTTTAGTTATAGTCTGTTTGGTATGATGGATTTGGAAAGGAGGGGAGGGAAAATTATTATGAATTGAATTTTTAAAAATTGAAGAACTAGGGCTAGTGTATTTTATTAAGAAATATAAGATGTAAGTAAAAAGGGTAACAAATATTAATTAAGAAATTTTAACCCTACTTATCTAATTTTTCTTAGCTCAAGTCAAGAAAATTTTCTCTCCACCTATTTTTTCTCTCCTCCCCTCATACCAAACATGCCATTTAGTAATTAGTATCATACTATTAATATTAGTGTCTTCTCTAACCATAAGAGTTAGATGTAGTTGATTTTTTATCATAATGATGAGACCTTTATTCATTTTATCTTTTATGTTTATCAATTTTTTCAATTTAATCTTTTGATTAATAAAATGATATATAATCTAATGATTTATATAAACTTTTTTATAAACATCATATAACATATACTTCAATTAAGTATCTTATTTTTTTTAATTATTCTATCAAATTAATCAATTTAGCCTTACATCTAGGAGTAAGGTAGCGTTATTTTACATATTCAACCAATCTTTTTAATTCGGTTATTTGTATCTTACGCCCTCCGGTACACATAACTATATGTATATAAAAAATAGACAAAATTGATTAAAGTAGTAATGTGTAAAAATGTATTTTACTTTTGAAAATATGGTTATTCATGAGGAAATGTGAGTGTGAAAGAAAATAAGTAGGAAAAAGATGCCCATGTGAAGTATGACTAAAACCCTTTCCATTAACTTCCCTCCCCGTTTGATATATCTATCATTGGATTCACTTTTAATGGTTGAGATCCATGCATAATATAAAATATTATTATCTATTTATTGTTTAATGTATACAATGTATTAGATATCAATCATTAAAAGTGAATATAATGGCAGAGATATTAAATGGAGATGTGGTGGAGAAAATAAGTAGTTGAGAGGCTCTTAGCCAATGTGAGTAATTAAAATTTCAAACATCCTTTAAATATGGAGGCATATGATAAATAGGACCATATCAACCCATAAGCTATACTCTTTTTGTATTATTTATAGAGCACTTTTTTTGTAAAATGTAATAGTCCATCGTGTAAATTTTAAAAAAATGTATAGTTTTATCCTTGATTTATCAAAATTGTGAGTTTTATACATAAAATATGGCCAAACTCTCAAAATTATTTGATTTTAATATAAAATGAATGAAGTTTAATTTTTTTTACTCCGTTGTCATTATATTCAAAAGTAACTTATTACAAATAATAATACTCCAACCATTCTTTATTATAAGAGTTAAAAATTTAAACTACATTGGTCCTTTTTGTAAGAACTCACTAAAGATTGTCTAAACATTTAATGCATTTTTACCATTCTTACTTCTAATTAATTATATTTTTTTTCTTTATCTTTTTCCAATATTATATTCTCTCTCATATTTTCTTTCAATATTACTCTCTCCGGTATTAATTACAAGAGTCAATTGACTTTTTTGGAGAATAAGAAAGCAAAATAGAGAACTAAGTTTTAATATATGTCATAAGTAATTAGATTAGACGTTAGTTTATAAGTAAAATAAATTAATTTTGAGAAAAAAGATAAATATAAACAATTTAAAGTGATTTATTTTTCATTTCTAATTTCTCCAATTAAAGTCAATTGTCTTTTATAATTAGGATCGAAATGAGTACTTTATTTCTCTCTATTACTTGCCCCCATGTTAATAAAGACATGATTGAAAAAAATTATTTCTTACATATTTATTACTTTTAATTAATTTTAACTTTTTCTTAAACCACATATTTACCTATCGAACTTAAGAAACAAGTAGGTAGTATGAGAAATAAATGATCTTACACGTACAAGTGGAAAGAGTAGAAAAAAGATAGAGCATAATAGATCAAGTTTATTAGTTAAAAAAGATATAATTAGGGGCCCCACATTTCTATGAAGCAACGAGGAAGCTCCACTGAAACCCACGAACCTCGTCCACGTTTCAACTCAAAACACACTCTCACACACAGTCATAGACACACATCAACGTCTATAAATATAATAACTTCCTCATTCACACAAACACTCGCATCATTCCTCACTTCATCATCATCATCATCTTCTGAACATTATCACATATTTCACATATCACACACATATATACATGGACATGTCTTCTGAACATGGTGCTTCATCTTCTCCATACAGAGGTGTCCGCAAGAGAAAATGGGGCAAATGGGTATCCGAAATCAGAGAGCCCGGAACAAAAACCAGAATCTGGTTAGGAAGCTTCAAGACGCCGGAGATGGCCGCCGCCGCCTACGACGTCGCCGCGCTTCATTTCCGGGGCCGTGACGCCCGGCTCAACTTCCCGGAGCTCGCCGGAAGTCTGCCCCGGCCGGCGAGCAAACACGCCGACGACATTCGTGTGGCGGCGCACGAGGCCGCCCTCGAGCTTGCTGCTGCGGGGCCCGGCACGGCGGCCCCGGAGGCGGTGGCGCCGGTGATGGTTCGGCTGTCGCCGGTGCAGATTCAGGCGATCAATGAGATGCCGTTGGATTCACCAAGGATGTGGATGCAAATGGCTGATTCAATGATTTTAGATGAAACGGTGACGTTTATGGATGAATATTATGATGAGGATATGCAAAGTGATTCTCTGTGGGATCCATAGGGTAATATATTATTTAATCCAGACCAATACATTATATAGGTATAGATTATTATTATAATTATGGTTATAATATGGGAAGTATTTATATGGGATAAGACATGGTTAATTAGTCAAAATTTAGTTAATTATGTAGTTGACAAAATTATTCATAAACTGGGGCTAGCTGTAGGAACATGAATTTAAATTAAAAAAGGGGGGCATGAAGTGGTTGGGTCAATTTCTTTAAAAGATTATGGAAGAAGTAATGACTTTTATTTGATACTGCAATTCTGTCTCATTTATTAATTGATTGAGACAGGATTTACGGTAAATACCATATTTAATTTGTTTTAATTAATTGTGTAACATGATATGATTGATAAACAGACTTGACTTTTTATTATGGATATATATAATTAAAATTAATAACAATTTTAGGGTTGGGAGTGAGATTTATGTTGTGTATTATGTTGATTAGAGCCACAAACTTGCAAATTGGCTGTATTTTTTGTAAGCTGTGGAAGAGTGTGGTGTGACAATGATGTATAATTTGTACTTCTCAAATTGATGTATGATACTTTGTTATTCAAATGTTAACTTGTATTACTGTATTCCCCCCCCCCCCCCCCCCCCAGTACAATAGCAATATTTTTTTACTCTGCATCAAACAGTTACATATTTGTGCCTTTAATTTATGAAGAATTAGACAGAAGTACCAACAAAATATTTATTGGAGAAGATCTTAAAAATTGAGCTTATTTAAAAGGACCAACTACCAAAAGAAAAATTTAAAAATACTACATCACTCCTAGTCAAACTCCCTACATGTTCTTATGCCATATTCTTTAATTTGCACATTATTCTACTAAATTACCCCTATTCACAATTCGTTGGATCATTGGTCTTTAAATTGTAATTTAGACCCAGTAAAAGAAACCACACACCATTAAGTTTAACTTTGTTTCAATTACTAGAGGGTTTGTTTGTACCGAAAAAAGAAAGTCACTAATGGGGTTACCTTTTGACATTTTGGCTTGATGGTGAGAGCAATTTATAGCGTTTTTGGATTTGCATTTAGTGAATAGCTTTTGGAATAAAAAGAATGATAAAAATTATTGAAAAAATTAATCTTTTAGTTTTTATAATTCTGACACAAATTGTAACTCATTCCTTATAATTTAACTTGTTGTAACTCAGTCCCCATACTTTTAACTGGGTTGTAACTCAGTCACTATACTTTAACTAATTTAAATTTCTCCTTGTATTTCAGAAAATAAAATGGAAAAAATTAATTTTTAAATCCCCATGTTTTTAGAGTCTTCTTATTATAATTTTATTTTTTTTGAAATAATTCCATTTTCTGTAATTTGAAACCCTTCACATCATTTACCTTTCTTCATATTTCTCTTTAAACCAGAGCACCCAGAAAAAGCCGCTGTGCTTGCTGTAGAATACAGATCAGAAGAAGATTCCTTTTCATTTGCTTCATTCACTTTGCTCTCACTTTTCCTTTCCTCTCCAAACGCAACTCCAACACCCACTCTCACTTTCATGTGGATTTTTCCCATATTTAGTTTTCTTTTTCTCCTGTCCCATTTCGTTCTCTTCTTTTTTCCATTTCCCTCCACTCACCATCAGCCCCTTCTTGTTACCATTCTCTTCATCTTATTTATTTCCTGCTTTGCGATTTTGTTCTCTCACTCTGCTTTTACTTCCCGTTAGGTTATATTTACTCTCTGTTTTTCTTCTTTGCATTATCTATACCCTGGCCCTATTTCTTTCACTGACTGTTCTTTGATTTGTTTTCAAATTCAATTTCGCTTTGGACGGAGATTTAGCTGCTACTTACTTTGATGGTGTTTTTGTCTTCCTCCTATTGGAGATTTGGGGCTGCGTTTCGCTTTGGAATTATTTCTTCTAGATTTATTGAGCATGTCTCCGGCGAGGACGTCCGAGGGCGATGATGGAGCATTGCCGTTGAATAATGGTAAATAATGATCCCAAGAGTTCAGAGAAAAGGGAGTTATTTAAAAAAAATATATATAGAGCTCTAATTAAGAACACTCTAAAAATATGGGAAATTAAAAATTAATTTTTCCATTTATTTATTGAAATATGGAGACTAATTTGCATTAGTCAATATATAGGGATTGAGTTATAATAGAGTCAAAATATAGGGACTGAGTTGTCACGAATTAAATTATAAGGACTGAGTTACAATTGTGCTAGAACTATAAGAATCAAAAGATTAGTTTTTCTAAAATTATTCTTAGAGAATGTATTTTAAAAAGTAGTTTATAAAAAAAGCAACAAAAAATTGCAAAAAAACCAAGGTTTCACAAACCATGTAATGTAAAAAGTAGATTGTCAGTCTCCCCGATCAAGTCACATGTCTGAAACTAAAACTTTTTCTTTGTTGAGCCCAAAGAAATACTAACCTCGTTGGGTCCAATCAAAGAGTTAGCCTCTTACAATATAAATATTTGGGAAAAATCCAGAAAAAAGGCTCTAAAAAAATGTAAATTACAGTCGGATATATAATAAATTTTAAAAAGGACAATAACATATCACTAAGCTAACTATTCTTTTCAAATTTAATATAAATGACTAAAATATTATTATTATTTTTTAATTGGATGAGGGCCTAAAATACCCCGAAAGTTAAAAAAATAGGAGTATGTCGACCTTTTGATAAAAGGTTTGTTGACCCAATATGCTAATGTGTATGTCATGCAACTAGGGTAGGGGTGAAAATAGGCTAGGCTTTTGTAGGCTTCAATTAAATAGGCTTGGGTTTGATTAAAAATGTAAAAATAAAGCCTAGACCTGAGCCTGTATGGAAACTTATTTTTAGGCCTAAGCCTGAGCCTTCAAAAGGCCTGATAAGGCCTGAAAGCCTATTTAAAAGCCTTCTTAAAATGTAGATTCTTAAATAGGCTTAAAAATTTATACTTATAATTCTATATATTACCCTTTAAACTTATTAAAAAGCATATGTATGCCTCAAAAATATTTTATGGTTATAAAACTAGATAAATTGATAATGTTATAATTAATTTCATATTATATATCATAATAAAAATTACAAAACAACTAAATAGGCCAGGCCTATAGGCTTGTAGGCTAGGCCTTACGAAAAAATGCTTGACCTGTTTACCTAAATAGGCCTAACAATAGGCCTGATTATAAGCTTAGCCTATTTATCAAATAGACTAGGTTAGATTTATTATAAACTACACCGTAGGCCTGCGTATTCCCCTCCCTACATGCAACCATTGCATCTCATCTTTTTCTTTTCTTTTTTAATTTATTATTATTATTATTATTATGCTAGGAGTAAAAAGAACTCTCTCCAATATTCAAAACCCAGTAGAAAATTGCAACAACTATTATATATAAAAAAAAAAAAGGTGCAGTAAATATAGTGTAGCAACATCTACTCTGTCGTTCCAACAATGTTGAAGAACAACGTGAAGAGCTTATCCTTCTCCTTCACCATCTTGTAAATCTTTTGTGCATTTTGAATAATTAGAAATCTTTTCTTTAACACTTTATCTAAAGAACCAAATATGAACAAATACCCAGAAAAAACCCATTCATTGTATATGACACCCACCATATGCCCTTCTCATCTACACACTTAACAAATTCAACACCTTAAATAAAACTCCAATTAAACTCATGTCAACGAAAAATCATTGGATTGAAGTGTCAAGCCACAGGGGAAAAAAATGAAATCAGATCACCAGATTGGAAGAGAAAGAAGAAGACGAGGCAGAGATGGAATTAAAACCCATTTCCTTAATTGTTTCCCCCATTTGGTTAAAACACACGAATCAAAGATCGTTTTTCTAGTCAGAACAATCCAAAATCAGATCTTCATCTTCACTAGAAGAAAGATGTAGAAGGAGAACATGGAAAAAAAAAAAAAAAGAGCAAGTGGTCCGGATTCAAAATTTAATGGAGCCTAACAACCAGATTGAACCCATGTTGAAGGCATCATCATCACACACCACCAATCGAAGCTATTGAAGCCATCTTCTTCGTAGACCACCAGATCGAAGCCATCATAGCAAAGGGAGGGAGATAAAGCCATCATGATCTCAGGAGTCTCCTTTGACCTTGCATTCTGGCTGCCACATGGGCCTTTCTTGTCTGGAGTTTCCTTCTCGATTGGACCTCTTGGGCAGAGGTACGGATTTTGACTGAACAAGTATTCATCAGAGTTGGGCCTAAGAGGGGAGACATGTCGCGTCGCATTCCTCATTTGGGTTCAACGGGCTTGGTCCTTCTTGAGCCCAAACGAGAACAGTGGCATACAACAACCAACAACAATCAATTTCAATTTGATTCTAAAAATTATGCTTATAAGTATGAAATCGAACAATCAGACCATTTTCCAACTCAATTAAAACAAGCAAAAACTTATTTTGAACATACACCAAATTGGCAATTAAAATGACAACTCAACTATAAATTCAATCAGCAATACAAAGGTTTGGAAAGCATAAATTCCAACAATTAGTGAACACAATTTTAATCCCGATATCAATTAGAACAATTCAGAGTTATATAAAACTTAATAATCTCAGTTTTTGAATAAAATTGTAACCAGCCTTCCTCCAAGCCCTTTAGACGCTACAATCTACGGCCACGCACGATAATGGAGATGAGATTAATTAGTGGATGAATGACGAATATTAGGAGGAGATGAGAAGGCTTTTGGGTGTGAAGTCTGAGCCCATTAGAATTAGATTGGGCCTCTTAAACTTAGCCAGAACAGTCGAGCAAGTAACCAAAGAAGCCCAACCCAAAAAACAGTTTAAGAGGCCGAATATGATTGAAAAATAGGAGGAGATGAGAAGGCTTTTGTTTCATGGATCCCAGAAATCTAGATTTTTTATATGTTCCATGGTTTTTGGATCTGTGGCTGTAAATCTTCCCATGGGTGAGGATGAAAGAAGGGAGAAGAGTGGTGGTTGGATTAATAGAAAGTTGGCGAGAGAGAAGATAACAAGGATTAAGGCCACCGTTCTTCATCTTCGCGAATTCATCAAGTAGAGGCAGCAAAAGGGAGTAGCCGTAGGAATATGAATTTGAATTAGAAAAGGGGGCATAAAGTAGTTGGGTCAATTTCTTTAAAAGATTATGGAAGAAGTAATGACTTTATTTGATACTAGGGCTGCACAAAGACTGGGCCGGGCCGGGTTAAGCATATGCCCGAAGTCCTGCTCTAAAATTTTTCGGGCTAGCTTTTCTGGCCCGATACCCAGCCCGGTCCTGTTTGGCCCGGGACCAAGACGGGGTGGGACATGTCCTCCGGGTCACAAGACATGTCCCGTTGGTCCCGAACCCTTTTAATTCTAATAAAAAATAATGAAAATATTATGAAATAAATTAAAAAATAAAAGAAATTGGGAAAAAAAATTAATTAAATATTTTTATATGGTGTATTAAGTATTAAATATTATATGGTCTATTTTTAAATTAGGAAAAAGAAATTAATTTTTATAAAAATTAATAATATCTCTGGGCCGGGCCTTTGGTCCTAATGCCTACGCCCTTGTCTCGTCCTGCCCGGTGGTCGGGTTTGGTCCCGTCCTGCCCGGTGGTCGGATTTGGTCCCGTTCTGTTTGTTATGGTTCTGGGTCAATATGTCCCAGGATCAGATTGGTTTCGGGCAAGGCCGGGTCCGCGAGGGCCACCGGGTTTTTGTGCAATTCTGTCTCATTTATTAATTGATTGAGACAGAATTTACGGTAAATACCATGTTTAATTTGTTTTAATTAATTAATGAACATGACCCGATTGATCAAGAAAATTTATTTAATTATGGCTATAATTTATGAGATTAATAGTAATTATAGGGTGGGAGTGAGATTTATGTTGTGTATTATGTTGATTACAGCCACAAACTTGCAAATTGGCTGTGTTTTTGTAAGCTGTGGAAGAGTGTGGTGTGACAATGATATATAATTTGTACTTCTCAAATTTTTTTTTTTTTTTTTTGGCCAGAACTTCTCAAATTGATGTTTAAGAAAAGTACTTTGTTATATTAAAATGTTAACATGTATTACTTTATCCATGGCTCTCTTTTTGCTACTTTTCAGTACAATAGCCATATGTTTTTTTACACCGCATCAAACCTTTACATATTTGCGCCTTTAATTTTAGTTTAGGAAGTATTAGAGAGAAGGACCAAATAAAATTAGTATTTATTGAAGAGGATCATAAAAAGTGAACTTATTACCAACTACGAAAAGAAAATTTTAAACTACTACTCTACATTACTTCTAAACAAACTCCCTACATTAGAGAGTGTTTGGATTTGCGTTAAGGGAATAGCTTCCAAACAAAAGAAGTGATAAAAAAAAATGATTTTTTGAGAATGGATTTTAGAGAGTATTCTTAAAAAAAAAACAACAACAAATGCTTATTCTATACTTGGTGGGTTCGGCTATATGGATCACACGATGCCATTATACTATATCAAAAATCATATTTCACGATAAATTATTGATCAAAAGATCTTATTGGATAACTTCGTTAAGAGTTCTCTTCAGTCTCATCTCCATCTTTTGGGAGGATTCCACACTATTTGATCAACTCTTCTTACCGGAGCATCTAATTTTCTTTTTTGAACGTGCCTAAACCACCTCAAGCGTTTTTTACCATTTTCTCCACAATCGATTCTACCGTCTTACTCGGATATAATCATTACGGATCCTATCTTTTATTTTATGATCACACATCCATCTCTGCTATCCTCATCTTATGTTCGTGTTGTCCCTTTAGAGCCCAACATTCCCTATCATATAATATTGCTAGTCTAATGGCTGTTCGATAAAACTTCCATTTTACCTTATATTATACTTTATGATCACATATAAAGCCATTAGCTTTTCTTTTTATTTAAACCATCACAATGCTTGAATTCTATTATTAACATCAATATCTGTTTCACAATCTTTTTGCATAATCAATCCCAAATATTTAAACTTGTCTACTCGTGGGATAGCCTGATCGGCCAGTTTAACTTCTATATCCCATTGTATTTATCTCTTATCAAAACTATATAATGGATTTATTATGTCTGGCTCATGCTTAATCGAAAACCTTTTAACTTTAGAGTCCTCCTCCATATCTTACAATATTCCCTCTTGTAAGATAATGTTTTGAGTTAACATATTTTGCTAATTATACGAGTTCCGGATAGGTTGTCTAAAACTCGTAGTAAACTTTTTTTTTTATCTCAATTCGTTGTTAGTTAGTATCACTATATTTTGGTTTTAGCGTAGTATTAATATTATTGATCCTCCACAACATTGTACAAATAGGGATGTTTTTCTAAGAAAAATAAATTGAATACCTTCCGTTCTAAATATAAAAGTTAGTCGCGATCGATTTTTGATCATAGATAAGACATTTATTCATTTTATCTTTTATAATTATTTTTTTGGGACTAATCATTTGAATTATAAAATGATATATAATCTAACGGTACATATAAGATATTTTGAGAAACATTATATATTTTATACTCTAATCAAGTAGCTTATATAACTTCAATATTCTCTTAAATTAATCAATTAAACCTTACATCTAGCACTAGGGTAAGGAAGTGTTACTGTTACTTTACATATTCAACTAATCTTTTTAATAAATGTAATTCCATTATTTGTATCTTACACGCTCCCGACACAAATAACTTTGAACTATGTAGATAAAAAGATGGATAACACTTGTTGAAGTATTAATGTATAAAAATGCATTTTATTTTTGAAAATACGCTTTTTCACGAGGAGAGATGTGAATGTGAAAGAAAAATAGTGGGAAAAAGATGCATGTGTGATGATGTAATTAAAATTTTAAACATCCTTTAAATATGGAGGTATATGGTAAATAGGACCATCGACCATATCAAGTATATAAACTATATTCCTTTTATATTATATATAAGGTAGAGAGAGTATTTTTTTTTTGTAAAATGTATGAGTCCATCATGCAATTTATCAGAAGAATGTATAGGTTTATCTTTCATTTGTTAAATTATGAGTTTTATGTCCTTGAGATAGAGTGTATATTTTTTTTATTAAATAAAATTTTTGAAAGGGTTTGGACTCACCCACAATCCAAGTGCGTAGCTTCGATCTATAACTCATAATTTACTAAGGCCTATACATGTGGACTCTTGAGTATGACAAGTAAACCCCTTTTTTCTGTCCATATGAGTAGGTTTCCCCCCAACTTTGCTTAGATGTGGAGATACCTCTCCAATCACCGCGACTGGAACCTCAACTAAGTGATACTCCCTAGGAATCGAATACTCATCAAAATGGTCGAATGTCCAACCCTTGCGCTAGTTGAACCCATGGATGATGGGTGAGATAGAGTGTATATTAATTATGGCCAAACTCACAATTATTTAATTTTAATATACTCCATCTGTTCCTAAATATAAGACCTATCTATTTGCCTAATTTGATTATATTAAAGATGTTAGTTATGTTAGTTAAAACCACATGGCATGGCATTATCGAAACATCCTAACCACCTAACTTTATCCACACAATCACTTTCTTGCTTGTTTATTATTGATGAACATCAATCAATAGTGCTAGTTTAGGGAAAAGTTGATAAAAAAAAAATAGTAGAGATCTTATATTTAGGAACAAATTCACCTTCCCAAATAGGTATTATATTTAGGAACGAAGGAAGGAAGTAAAATGAAAGAAGTTCAAAACTTTCATTGCCTCTGTTATAATTATAATGAAATTAAGTTATAAATAGTATGAGAAATACGACCTTACATGCACAAGTTGCTAGTAGAAAAAAGATAGAGCATAATGGATTAAGTTAATTAATTGATTAAGTACTACTATTATTAATTAAATAAAACCGGATATACTTAGGGCCCCCACATTTTTATGAAGAAACGAGGAAGCTCCACTGAAACCCACGAACCTGGTCCACGTTTCAACTCACAACACATTCTCACACATAGACACACATCAACGTCTATAAATACAATAACTTCCTCAGTCACACAAACACTCACAACATTCCTCACTTCATCATCATCATCTTCTGAACATTATCACATATTTCACACACACACACACACACGGACATGTCTTCTGAACATGGCGCTTCATCTTCTCCATACAGAGGAGTCCGCAAGAGGAAATGGGGCAAATGGGTATCCGAGATCAGAGAGCCCGGAATCTTGCTGGAAAGCTTCAAGACGCCGGAGATGGCCGCACGCCGGCGACATTCATCTGGCGGCGCACAAGGCCGCCCTCGTGCTGATGACCGTGGCGGCGGCGGCACAGGTCTAGGCTATCAATGAGATGCCGTTGGATTCACCAAGTATGTGGATGCAAATGGCTGATTCAATGATGTTAGATGAAACAATGACGTTTATGGATGATTAATTATGATGAGGATATGCAAAGTGATTCTCTGTGGGATCCATAGGGTAATATATTATTTTAATTCATACTAGATTAATATAATTAATATAGTTTTAATGTGGGAAATATTTATGTGGGATAAGACATGGTTAATTAGTCAAAATTTAATTAATTATGTGGTTGACAAAATTATTCATAAATAGGGCTAGCTGTAGGAATATGAATTTAAAATTTAAGAAAGGGAGCATAGGTCAATTTCTTTAAAAGATTACGAAAGAAGTAATGACTTTGATAATTGATACTGAAATTCTGTCTCATTTATTAATTGATTGAGACAGAATTTACGGTAAATCCCATATTTATTTTTTTGTAATTAATTCTGTAACATCACATGATTGATGAAGAAATTTATGTAAGTATGGCTATATATATAATTAATATTAATAGTAATTATAGGGTGGGAGTGAGTGAGATTTATGTTGTGTATGTATTATGTTGATTAGAGCCACAAACTTGCAAATTGTAATATAGCCCAAGCTTCGCTCAAGATATTATCTGTTTTGGCACAGCGGAAGCATGTAATCTCAAGGATTTGTTCCCCTCTTAGGACACATCTTGAGGGGAAGGAGAGCCCAACACCTTATATAGGCTTGGGACATTTCGAACCCAACCAATGTGGGACATTTCGAACCACCCCTTGGGGGGCCTAGCACCCTCGTGAAAACGCGTCTTTCTGGGTAGGGATGCTGCCCCTCTGTGGGCCCCACACTCACCCCATACTCGATATTGTCCTCTTTGGCACAGCGGAAGCATGTAATCTCAAGGCTTTGTTCCCCTCTTAGGACGCGTCTTGAGGGGAAGGAGAGCCCAACACCTTATATAGGCTTGGGACATCTCGAACCCGTGGGACATTATAATCCACCCCCCTAGCGCCCTCATGAAATTCCCTAGCGCCCTCATGAAATCGCGTCTTTCTGGGTAGGGATGCTGCCCCTCTGTGAGCCCCCACACTCACCCTATACTCGATATTGTCCTCTTTGGCACAGTGGAAGCATATAGCCTCAAGGCTTTGTTCCCCTATCGGGACGCGTCTAGAGGGGAAGGAGAGCCCAACACCTTATATAGGCTTGGGATATCTCGAACCCAGCCGATGTGGGACATTACAATCCACCCCCTTGGGGGCCCAGTGCCCTTACTGGCACACCGACCTGAGCCTGGCTCTGATACCATTGTAACATGCCCCTCACAGTTTTGTTCTTCAATGGTCGAAGCCTCCCACACTCACCCGTGAGAACACGTCTTTTTGGGTAGGGATGCTACCCCTCTGTGGGCCCTCACACTCACCCCGTACTCGATATTGTCCTCTTTAGCACAGCGGAAGCATGTAACCTCAAGGCCTTGTTCCCCTCCTGGGACGCGTCTTGAGGGGAAGGAGAGCCCAACACCTTATATAGGCTTTGGATATCTCGAACCCAGCCGATGTGGGACATTACAATAAGAATGTAACACCTAATATTTTAATACTATATTATAGCATTTTAATTGATTTATAACAACTTGTTTAATGTCAGAACCTAAAAATACAAAAAATTTAAAAAAATTTCTTTTCAAATAATATTCCAACTTCAATTCAGTTGGAATGGGCATTTCTAACAAATTGAAACAATTTAAAACTCTTTATAAAATAAAATGGTTAATAAAATAATTAAAATAACTTAAATCCAATTAATGGACCTATCTTTTCTAATAATGTTTAGGGAGTTAAAATCCCTTATATTGTATATACATGTATTCACTATATTATATATCATTGAACTATCTACTTATCTCCTACAATAATAATATATTAGTGGTTCATTAATGAGATTTATTCATACATATGTACAATTTTACACTTACTACTAAATAGGCTTTAATTTTGTTTTACTTATTTAACCCTATATCATAACAAATAACTAGAAACCAAAATATCTAAATATATAGATACATAACATAATAGCCATCCCTGCTTCTTCATATTACCTTTCCCCAAAACTCAACTTGCTTCCAGTTTATCTGAAATAACAATTTTTAATGCAGTTTATCTCATTAACCGTTTATTTTCATGAATGCACTGACATGTATATCTTTTATAAACATTTACATATAATGATAATTATTATCCTACTGAACTGTGTGCTATAAGCACCTACTAACCAATGATAACAATATATTCGTTACCAGTGGCGCTTTACCTACAGGGTTTTCTCGTTATAACATTTAAAGTTACAACTAAACTGATCTCGCAAAGGGGGAGCGACCCACCTAAGCATTGGAGTACTCCAAACATGATAGGAATAAAAACTTATCAATTAAAATGTAACAGGTATTATAAAATTATATATGTATTTAATTGTTACTGAAATAAACTGCTACCTGAACTATAAACTAAAACCTTTCTTGGCTCCTGCTGTTCCAGATGCCTTGGCATACTAATCTCACTATCTTTACCTATATTTCCAAGTAATATATAGATAATAAATTAATACCTATACTCTTTATATAACTATTCAGCGTCTCTCACGCTCCTATTGTACTACCCTTCCCCATCTAATATATTTCAATCATAATCGTAACTCAATCTTAATCTCTTACTCAGTTGTTAATTACTCTATCATAAAACAAGTATCACATGCATACACACATACACAAAAGCAATTCAGAATATACTAAGCACTACAATTATCAAATTCCAGCATTTCCAACTATCATATGAACAGATTTTCAACTAGCATTGAGCTTTAAATAACCCTTGCAACAACCAGAACAGGCAAAGAAGTGAACATACATAAAGCCACAAGTTTCATTTTATTAGACCTTTAAACATCTACGTAAATTTGTAATTACTAGTCTCTCTTTCTAGAATCAAAATCCAAAACTTATAAAATGTAAATCAGTAACATTCAAACTCAAACTCCAAATTAAAGTTAGAAGATTTCATGCAACACAAATTTATTTCTATGAGAACTTCACTTCTTACTTATCTTTCATTTAGTTGATGATTCTCTTTCAAGAACCAATGTCAAATTTCTTTAACACAAAAAGTTAGTTAAATTTGTAAATTTCCAGATTTATAACTCAATACTTAAATAATCATTTTAAAACCCATAAACATATATTGACATCTCACACTACTTGTTTATCCCTTGGAAACCGGGAACATCAGTTAATATTTTGGTTCTTGACTAAACTTTAAGTAACATTAAAGTTACTTGCTCTCACTAATATATTTCATGTTAGGTAAATTATATATCCCATCAAATAAAGAAAGAGAAACTACATTAACATAACCCAAAGAAATCATAATTTAACTAAGAATCTCTTACGTACTTTTGATGTCCCTTTTTAAATATCTAAGCTCTTATTTCAACTCTTCAATAAACAATTGAAAGCTTCATGCATAAATAAGAAAAAAAAATCAGATTTTATCCTGGAATAAAAACAGGTTTACTTTAATATGTAAAACAACATACATGAACTTTAGAATTTTGATTCCTTTATCTTCATTAAACACAATCATACATCCCAATCAACCAACCAAGCTCAAGGAATAATCAATTCACACCCCACACTCAATTCTACTTTTACTTTCCTTAACTTAAATCACTAATATTATAGCAAGAAATCATCAAGACAGAGAAGAACAAAAAGAGGATCAAAATCAATTACAAGCAACAAGAAGGAGCAAAATAACAACTTTAATTCAACTAAAAACTTTTAAACAACATGTAACATACTTATTTCATATAGAACATAGCTTACATAACTCAATTACCAAACAAACCCAAAGAACAATAATTAATTCATACCTCTCATTTTGTTAAACTTCATTCTTACTAAACTAACACCATGATTCATCACCAATAACACAACTTTCATATACCATTTGAGTCATCACAAATTCTTTTAATTGAAATCATTAGAAATTAGTTTTAATAAGAGTATTGAGCTTTCATAATTCCAGCTTTCATTAGAATAGAAACTATGATGAGTTTATTCTCAAAGTTGGGTAAATAAAGAATAAAAAAGAAAACCAATGTTCAATAGTTAATTAAGCTCAGAAATGCATCAAACAACCAATCATAGGCTTCATTACAATATTTTATCTTATCTAAGTCCTTAACTTCATGTAGTTAATACATATACAAGGCTGAAACAAACATCTAGAAGCATATCATGGAAAAATTTCAGTTTAAATTCACCACAAACTTCCCCATTACATTTTCAATTGATTAACTTATGAATCTGTTATAAACGTTCAAAGAATTCTTAAGCAAGTTTAATTAATCACAGCTCAATCAACTTAATCAGATTAATCATTCAACTAGTTTAGACATTTTAGTATAACAATTCAAAAGAATCTCAACCAAAACTGAAACTAACTTCCTTACTTCATTTTCAGCTGCAGGTCCTTAATTTAAACTGACCGCTTCAGCCATAACAGAAAACAAAAATTCAGACTCCAACTCACTCCAAAAATCATAGCCAAAACAAAGCAAATAAGAATCCAAATTTCAATATCTCTACACCTTTCTCACACAACAATAAATCCAGAATTTTTAGAAATCAAAGAACATCAACATACAAGTTGTGACTCCAACTCAATCATAACACCATTATTTCTTCCTCTTCTTCACTGTCATCAGCCGGCCGAACAAGAAGAAAAAGAAAGATTAAACAACTTCCCATTCCATTAACCATCAGCCAAAACAATCAAGATAGATTTTGGAATTCATGTAATGTTAGCACATTTTCCTTGAGTTTTATTCAATTATTGATAAATTTTGGATACTCAAGATAGGAAAATGCTCATTTGAATTTTGGTTGCACATCATTGTTTATTTGTGTAGATTTTGATCATATTTCTAGTTAGTTTCTTATGTTGTTTTATGTAACTTTTGTAGGAATATTTTGATGCAATAACCAAGTAATTATAGCCCCTTCACCAAGCTCCTAAGTGAACAAAGTTAAGAGGAAACCAGAGCAGCCCAAGGAATAAAAGGATCAGAGAAGAAGGGACTTCGCAGTGGCTTCGCTACGGTGAACCCACGGCAAAAAACATTGTCTATGCCTATGTTTTTGGTTAGCTCGCCGCGGTGAGCACAATTCATTTCTGGATTTTTTGATGGTTCACCGTGGGCTCGCCACGGTGAACTGCGTATTCTGCTGCGCATTTTGGTAAAAAGGGCTGACTAAATGGAAATAAAAGCTAGGGTTTCGAGCTCATTCGACATTCTTCGACTTCTAGGGCATTTTGGGAGTGTTTTGCTCTGCCAGGGTTTGGAGCTTAGTGGGGATTGAGCTAGGGCTTGAAGCTTTGAAGAGATTTGGGCTTCTCCTCTTGGTTTATCTTCTCCATCTTCATTCTCTACTCTTATTCTTTTGTTTGTGGTGCTGTATATATATACTCTCATAGAGTTGTTAAACATGAGTGGCTAAATACTTCGATTCTAAGATTATTTTGAACCCTTGTATGGATTGAATCTTGTTTCCTCCTCTTATTTTGTGATTAATGAGATGTATGTGTTTATTTTACTCTTCTCCTAATGCTTCTAAGTGATTGATCACCATTTAGATGTTGGGTTCACTTGATTGATGCTTGAGAGGGCTAGATTGAGTGTAGAACTTGGGTAAAGTAGTGTAAGAACTTGAAGTTTGCATGATGAATGGATGGTTTTATTGGTAAGATAGAGATATACTTACTAACCTTACATAGTTACATTAGGATTGGAGCTTGAAAATTGGGTTTTATTAATTATAACAAGAGATTGTGCAATTAATAAGATCAAACACTTGTTCTTGACTTGAGAGAGCTTTTACAAGTTGATGACTCCCCATTTTTCATTAGATTTGATATATATTTTGGTTTATATGGGGAGTCATTGTTGCAAAATTAAAGGGATTTGTTGGAGATTTTGACAAGATATTGATTTGGAGCTTTATTTGGGGGATTTTATTGTTAATATCTTAATTTTAAGTAAAATAGATATAATTAAATTTAGGATTTAATAAAATACAAAAAACAAAAAAACAAAAATATTTCGAAGTCTTCTTGATCCGTAGTTGCAGTTTTGGTTTTATTAATAGCTATGTTATTATTATTATAATATTGATTTTCCTTTTGTTATATTTCTTTTAGTTTAATTGTTTAATTCTGACTTTTGTTATCCAGGGAATACGGCACCGTTTCTTTTGAATTGAAATAGCATTTATCTAACCTAAAGAAAGGCAAAGGAATCACGGGTTCAAGAGGAGACAAGCCGCACAGTACCTATCCATCTTGAGCAAGGGACGACGCAATCTGTGGGGGAACAGTGGCTGCAAGCTTCATGGAGTATTAAATCCATTTTCATTGTTCCTCCACGGGGCGAGATCAGGCAGGTGCAAGGAGAGAGGTTAGCGGCTCCAGTGCGCAGAAATTTCGTCTTCTTCACTCCTTCATGAGCGAAAATCAGAGAGAGTGAGAAACAACTTACTTAGGAGCAAGATTTGGGGTTTGGAGAAGAGAAATATGTTTGAAGATTTCAAGATTCCTTGGTGATTTTCCCTTTTTCCTTCTCATTTCTCTTGTATAATCTCTAGATCTTTATGTTGCTGAGATAATTTTAATTTTAGTATGAGTAGCTAGTTTGTTCTAGGTTTATTTTGAAACTTTGTATGAATTGATGCTTGGAACTGTTTCTCTCTTGATGATTAATGATTATTAGGTTGTGAATTTAACTTGTGCTTTATTTATCTTAAGTGGTGGCCAACATTTAGCTTGTTAACCTAATTAGTGGCTTGAGAAAGCATTAATTAAGCATAGAACTGGGTTAAATTCAAACTTGTCTTAAAATTCCAAATTGGGATTGAGAGTTTGTTAATGAGATAGAGATATTCATTAACCAAGTTTTGTAAAATTGAAGTGGGATGTTTATAGAGACTAATTAACATAATATGTAGTAAGAGATTATGCATATTAGAGTTAATTAAGGTTTGGGTAAGCTTGAGAGAGTTTTTCAAATGGATATGACTTCAAACATCAACTTAGTATTCATTAATTGTCATTAGAGGAGGGTCAATCAAGCATCATGAAATACAAAGTGGATAAATAATCCTAGATTTTCCTTTGTTTTGAATTGAAGTTCAATTTAATTTTTGTCAAGTTATTTTCATTTTAGATACTTTTGAAATTCAAAATACAAAAATTCTCACTCAACCTAATTGATAATATAATTGCGATAATTAACCCACTTTTGCCTTAGTCCCTGTTGGAACGACAACCTTTTCTATACTATTTTTGACGACCCGTGCGTTTGCGGATGTGCCAAACCATGGACAAGTCACAAGTACTCTATAAATCCTAGACTAGCACATGGTTTCTTTGAGAACATCTTTGAGAGGAGGTTAATTGAGTTTTAAGAAGTACAAGGGGGATACATAATCTCAGGACCCATTTTATACTTGAAGTTGAAGAATCACATGTTTATAATTTGGTTTTCATTTAGCATATGTTTATTTTCATAGTTAATCTTCAATCTCAATATTTGAATCTCTCAAATTGGGCGAGAGTGTGACAATCATTGTTTGACCAGGTTTTGGAACCAAATCCTCGTGGGAATGATACTTTACTTATCACTTTATTACTTGACGCGACCCGTGCACTTGCTGTGCGAACACCAAGTTTAGTTAAACTTTGATTCAATTTCAACTCCAAAATCACCCTCATAAGCGACGGTGAATAGTGAAGAAGTTTGAAGTTCTTGGGTCAACTCAACCTACTCGATTTCCCTCTTAAAATTATTTCCATGATCGTTGAAATCCAAGTCTAAACTTCATTTTGGTAGATTTAGGAACTCGAAAACCCCCTTAAAATCTGAATTAAGCCCCCCAAAGCTCGCTCAAATAAGACCAATAGAGAGAAGAATGGAGAAAAGGAAACTCACCTATGGTCACTTACACGTTCTGGAGCTTCTCGCCGCCGGCCATCTCTTCCTCGGCCATCGATTGCCGCTACAGAACTCGAAGGAAATAGAGAGAGGGTGTGTCGAGAGAGAGAAAGAAGAGTGACGGTGATTCGGGTGAGAGGGAGAGGTAATAAGGAATAGGAACACGTGGGGAAAAATATAAGGAGATAAGGATCGAAGGATATTTTAATTAGGTGAATTACTATTTTACCCCTCCTATTATAACTAAAGATATTTTCAACTAGGGATAGATATTGTCATTTTTATTTCCCTTTTCCCATTATGCCCTTCTTTGAAAATTTTAATTACTGTTTCCCTTTCAATTTAATCTGAATTTACTTCAATAATAATTTCTTTAGATATGCTTTAATTCCCAAATTTATTTAGAAGGCTTTTTTATTATAAATAATGTCCCAAGAATCTAAATATTTCCTTATTAATTCTTTTTGAAAATTAAATTTTATCTTCTAATTATTTCTCTTTGTTTTCTAAAGAAAATAAGCCTTAAAAATTAATAAAAATGTGTAAAACATCATAAATTTATTTTTAATGCCTTTTTAATATTTTAATAATATTTCCAAAATCTTAAATAATTCCTTATATCTATTTTTTAAATTTTGGGGTGTTACACAAATTAGCTGTGTTTTTGTAAGCTGTGGAAGAGTGTGGTGTGACAATGATATATAATTTGTACTTCTCAAATTGATGTATAAGAACAAATTTAGAGAGAAGGATCACACAAAATTAGTAATTATTGGAGAGGATCATAAAAAATTGAACTTATTTAAAAGAACTAACTACCAAAACAAATTTAAACTACTCTACATTACTTCTGACCAAACTCCCTACATTCTCTCATGCCATATCCTTTCATTTGCCCATTATTTTACTATAGTACCCCTATTCACAATTGGTTGGATCATTGGTCTTTAAATTGTAATTTACACCCAGTAAGAAACCACACACCGTTAACTTTGCTTCAATTACTAGAGGGGTCGGTTGTACAAAAGAAAAAAAAAATTACAGATTGCCTTTTGACATTTTCGCTTGATGGTAAGAGCAATTTATAGTGTGTTTGGATTTGCATTCAGGGAATAGCTTCCAAAAAAAAAAGTGATAAAAAATGATTTTTTTTGAGAATAGATATTAGAGAATATTTTCTGAAAAAACAACAACGTAACAAAAGTAATCTTCTAGAAAACCATGGTGTTCAACCCACAAACCATGATCTTATAAAAGGTAGATTGTTGGTCTCACCTATCAAGTCACTTGCTTGAAACTGAAACGCTTCTCTATTGATCCCAAAGAAGTACTAATCTCGCCTGGTCTAATCAAAGAGTTTAGCCCCTTACAACGAACTAATAATATATAAAAATGTTAGCATGATGATTGTCTCTAATAAAAAATATCAGGACAATTGCAAAAACAATAAAGACTTAGATTCAATTGAACAAAAAAAAAATCACTTGATTCAAGCGGTTTTAACACTGCTTTGTCTAGTCCTCTAGGTCTAATTGTTAGAATTAGGAGATTAATTTGCATATATTAAGAAAATTAGCAAAATTATTTGTCCGTTCAAAAATGTCTCATACTTTTAAATCACTCCCTTTAATTATTCACTACTTCAAAAAAAAAAAAAAAACAGTATTTACGTCCCTATTTCACGTCTCTTTTTTAAATATGAGATGTAGAAAAAAGGCGGTAGCAAAATTGTAAATACGTGAAAAAGTTTCAACGTCTCTTTTTCAAATATGAAATGTAGAAAAATGGTGGTAGCAAAATTGTAAATATGTGAAAAATTTTCAACATCTCTTTTTTAAATATGAGATATGGATTCTCTTCAAAAAACGCGGTAAGTACAAAATTGCTAAAATAAAGTCGAGATGTTTGAAAAAAAAGGATAGATACAATTTTCCACGTCTCATAACTGACTTATCGGCCATTTACGGTCATTACCGTAAGAGTACGGGTCATCAAATAAAAGAAAGTAGTATAGGAAAAAGTGTCGTTCCACAAGGATTATGATTTGAGCAAGTTAACTAGTACTAATTATGTAATTAAGTAGAAATGAGTAAGAAATGATAGGAAATTGAATTAGTTGTAAAAGTTGCTTGCGAGAAGTTATAAAAATATATATAGGTGATTTTAAACACACTTGTTCAAGATAATGAAAACCTATGGTTACTTATCTCCATTTTACTTCATGAACTAATTAAATCCCTCCCTTTTTAGCATCCTAACGAATTAATGCATGAGCCCAAGGTATAAATGCATTTGAAAAAGCTTCCACAAGTCAAAATCAAATTTATGCTTACATTAATTGCACAATCTCTTGCCACAATTAATGCAAGACACTTTGCTCAACCAACCTCATAATGGCAATGTTAGGTTAGTAACTATATCTATATGTTACCAACTAACCATCCATTTAAAACCATAAATTTCAAGACCAACATGATTTCATCCAAGTTCTAAAACAAAATACACTTTCTCAAGCAATATTTCATTTGACTAAAACAAGTGGTGATCAAGAACTTGTATAATAAAGAGCAAGATGTAAATCCATACATATAAATTCATTCATAGCATTAAAGGAAAGGAAATACAAAGTTCAATCCATAAAATGGTTCAAAGTAACCCTAGAGAAGGTTTTACATAAATGTATCTAAATCAAAAACCAAAACTGAACAAGAGTTCATGATACACAAGAAGAGAGAAAGGAAGAAGAAGGGAAACCAAGATGTATGAATATTCAATCTCCAAACTCCTCCAAGTTTCCAAGCACTTCCAAGCTTACTCTTGCAACTTCTCAGCTCCCAAAATTCGTGCCCAGGTGTGTCTATCTCTTTTTCTTCAAAGGCCTAGCTTATATCCACTTCTGTCAACCTATTTTTAATAAAAACGCGCAGCATAAAGGCTTCGCTCGCCATCAGCTCGTCGTGGCGAGGTCATGACGAGCTAACAAGGGAACAAGGGCAGAATTAGCATCTCCCCGCGATGAGCTCAAAATTTTCTCTGGTTTTAGTCCTTTGCTTCTGTTCCTTTGTTTCTCTGGTCTTCTTTCAGCTTTTCTACTTGTCCACCTCTTCCTACACAAGAGAGAGAGAGAGAAAGAGGGTTGATGAGTTCTACAATTTAACTCAAGTTTATATCCATTAAACTCCACATTTCATTCACATATAAAATTCCTCTTTTCTTTCTTTCTATTGACTTTTAGTTTCTTTTCAACTTTTTATTCACAAAATTAGCTACAAAAGTGAGGAAAAATGTGATGAAATGAATAAAATCTAGGAGCTTATCAATAATATTTATGAGACGTGGATTGTAAACTTTCCACGTCTCTTTTATATTTAAGGGAGGTGGTTTATATATTTTCAACGTCTCTTATCCTTTCTCCTTTTTGAGACGTGATTTAGGTATCTTTAACGTCTACTTTTCCTTCATGAGATGTGGATTTGCTTCATACTCCAGATATAGTCGACTCCCTAGTCCTCTTCTCCAAACAAAACTCAAACCCTCTTCTCCTCTTCTCTTTGCCATTCTTCATATCGACTCCCTCCTCTCCTTCATTCGCTCAAACAAAGCTTAAACAGAGCTCTGAAACAAAGCCCTCTGTTCCTCAAGAACCCCAATCAGCCTTCCATTCCTCCCTGTGTTCTTCGAGCTGCAGCGACGGACCATGGCGGAAACAGCAACGATCGGCGAGGAACGGTGGAAATACACGGGAAGCTTGGGTCAGTCTTAGGTAAACCTTTCTCCTTCATTTTCCCTTACTTTTTGGCCGATTCTGAGCGAATTTAGGGGAGAGTGATTCGAATTTATGAGGGGTTTAGGAAGTTTCCAAATTCATAAAAATGATGCTTAAGCTTTGCTTTTGATGATTTGTGTACTGATTTTGAGAGAGGAGCTGAGTTGGGTTGAATTTCTTCAAGAACCCCAACTCGGTTCCTATTCATCGCCACCGTACATCGATATTTTGGGGGGAAAATGAATGGAAACTCTGAATATATGTGAGGAAGATCAAGATTGAGTAAAAGGATAAGATTATTTGTTGAAATTTTTTTTGGGGGGGTGATTGCTTGGCTGTCCAAATTTTCCTCTCTCATTAGCATAAATTATTGTTCTTTCTCTCTGAGATTTCTGTTCCTGAATACATATGAATTAAGAAGGAAAAAACTAATATTCAACGGTGTAGGATTGAGTTTTGGTTGAATATATGAATTTGTTCTTTTATTCTTACTGTTCTGTTGGTGCTGGCCCATAGCTTCAATGATAAGGGAAGGGAGAATGAAGTTGATGTTTGATGATTTATGGTTGTTGTTAATAGAGTATGATGTTGTTGTAATCTTTATCCCTTTTGGCTGTTTTGGTTGGTTTACAGTAAAAGGGGGGAAATCTTGATGATCTTAGGTCTGAATTAGCATTTTATTATGTGTAATTGATTCCTGGTTGCAAGTGAAATTTTGTTGATTCTCTTCCTTCTTGTTTCCTTGTTCTATTCGGTTTACCACAATAAAAAAAGGAACTGATATTAGATGTTAGATAGAGCTTTAATGTGTGTAATGAAGTATTCTGATGGGGATTGAGGAATGCTGTTTCCTCTCGGTGTGTGTGTGTGCATTCAGTTATGCAGGAAGAACGAATAAGAGGAATTTATAAAAGAAATTGATTTATGATGCAACTAAAAACAGAATGGTGACTGACTTGTCTCAACAGAGGAGGATTCTTAAACATAGGTACATATCCTAACATAAAACATTGTCCTCACCTTTATTCATATCATGTTTTAGATAATGCCTAGTTAATTTGTTCTGGTGTTTACTTGTTGGATTGATTTGATACTATTGATGCAGCTTGTTATCTTCACATGATACATCAGATGAAAGAACTCATTACCGGGGAAGGAAAGAAGGCCTATACTATGGTCATGGGAAGACCAAACCCAGCCAAACTAGCTAACTTTCTTGAGGTAATGTCTGGTTCACTTGAGACGTCAAGCATAGCTTTTTTATTACTGAAAACGGATGGTTCAGTGCATGGATAATAAAATACTATGTATTTAAAATTAAAATAAAATATCTGAATCTAGCGTCCATCTTTACTAATAACCGAATATGAACTTGATGGCAATAAAGCATGTGCAGTAGTTGGATAAAACAATTTAATGGCTATATATGATGCTTTGTTCACTCAGGTAATTGGCACTACTTAATGTCATTTGTCTCCAATTCCTCTGACATCTATACTTGAACTTACTGAAATTGTAAAATGTTTGTTAGCACTAAAAGTCATACCCATATTCAATGAAAACGATGCAGTCAGTACTAGGAAAGATCCATATGAGGCTTGTTGCTTTGCTTGTTTCATTTATTGCAACAGATAAATAAAGTGCTTGAGCTTAAAATTGTAAAGCTTTTTAGGTTTTTTTTCCTGCAGTTTGTATACAACTACTGCCACTGAATTTAATGGCATTCATTGCAGGTGATATGTTCAAGGCTAGAGTCAATTAGGTGGTATTCTTTGAGCTTTACATTGTATAGGATTTTACTTTTTGTTTCCTCCAATTAATGCCTTATTCTCTTAATGCACGATCAACTTACCCTGTATTTGTTCACACTGTTTATAGTGGCCCTCCAAGTGACCCAAGCTCAAGGCTTATTCATACATACATCAAGGAAAACCATCTGTATTATGCAGTAGTTGGACAAAACAGTTTAATGGCTATATATGATGGACTATTTATATGCAAAATGTAAGTTTATAGCAAGCTGCCATATGTATTGTGTTAATTTATACATTTGGTGAATTCTATGTGTATCAGTTGAATCTGTATTCTAGGATCGAAGTTGTATTCTAACATTTTTGTAATATTAGTTTGGTTATGAATGATAAAATTAGTTCATTCTTTCATTTTAAATGTTGTATTTCTATTATTCCGATAAAATATTGGAATTTTTTTTTGGATTGGGGTTAATCATTTTATTTAAAAAATCTTTTTTTTTTTTAAAAAAAAGACTTTGCACGTCTCTTATTTAAATAAGAGATGTGCAGAGTCCCCACTTTCCACGTCTCACATTTAAAATGAGACGTGGATAGTTCTGACTTTCTACGTCTCCCCTATCTACGTCCCACCAAAAAGACACATGAAAAGTCTTAAAAAAGAGACATGAAAATTGTTTTATGTAGTAGTGATTTATACTAAAAAACGATTCAATTGATGGAAAAACCTCTTAACATATGAAATCAAAAGTAGCATGTTCAAATAATTTTGCTAACCTCTTAACATGTTCAAATCGTTGGCCTTTCATAGACATTTCCTTACAATTATTAGTAAAATTTTGAGTAAGTATAACATTTTGGGAGTTTTGATGTTGTCTGCGTTATCTAAAACACTCAGACCACTAGACCCACATGATTATTTATTTTAGGTTTGGCCTCTAATATGAGCAACTCAGGTTTTTTTAAGGAATCAATTTAGATTATGAAAGATGTGATGGAATAGACCTAAACTAAAATGGAAAATACTATTATTTAAATACAATTAACTAACTAAATGCACCATGCAAATGACTTTAAAAGTCTACATGAGGATGAGAATAATTTAAATGAGTGCATAAGAAATTATATATAATTGTATGAAGGAAAATCAAAATACTAACCGAAAGACATTAACTCCCTTCTAAACGCAGGACCTAGTTTATTGACTTTTCTGAAGAATCCTAAAAAAAAGCAAAATAAATTACTTATAAATTGATTTTCCTATATTTTTTTTGTAAAAAACTATTTTATTTGACTTATAATTATAAGCTAACTTATAATCTAATAATACATAAAATATGTTATAATTAAATGGCTCATTTATCTTCCTTAATTTCTCATAAAAAAGTCAGCTGTGTCTTATATTTAGAAATGGAGAAAGTAATAGATGATCAAATTAACACACTATGGTTTATAGGAAATCAGTTCAATTACACTAAAGGAGACATTTAGGAACTCGTACAAAGCTAACTTCCCTAGACATAATTATGTTGATTAAACCAAAGTGAGATGATGAAAAAGTGTAATCAACATATTTAATTACTTACTTGTAGCATGAGGAACTCTCAAACACAACACACTTAATCCCCTATAACTCGTAAAGCTAGCTAATTAAATCTATTTAAATTTACAATAATTAATTTTAATTTGATTATGAAAATTATGTTTGGAATTATCAAATTGAACAATAATTAGAAAATTTACCAGCTCGATTAGACTTAAACAAATATAATTCAAAATCAATTCAGTTAAATAATAAAAAAAATCTGGTTGAACTAAATTTCTTCAGGAGAACATATCATCAAAATTATATAAAACCAAATAATCTCAACTCTTGTGCAGCTTTAAAATCACATAATTTAGAAACCCTATCGTTGAATCTGGTAATCAAATTGAATCAGTGCTCCTCAATCCTCACTCTCCCACAATTTAATTCTAAAATCTCAATGACAAAATTCCAAAGAGTTATGATTTAAAAAAAAAAAAAAAACAACAGAACAAAGAGAATGGAAGAAGAAATCTTACTGCCTCAAGTGTCAAGCATTCCAATCAAGCCTCTCAGAGTGAAGTCTGAGCCCATTAGCATCGAACTTGGCCTCTTAAATTTAGTAGTGCATGTTGGGCTTAACTTTTAAAACTCTGATTTGGGCCCACACCATAGTTTCAAAAGTAGAATAGCTAAACACTTTTACCACTATTCTTCATAAATATTCTCCAAAACTAATTCAAACAGTCTCTTAGCTAGGAATTTTTGAAACAAACCAAAGAAACCCAACCCAAAAAATAAAAAAAGGAGGATACTTGTATAGAAAAAAAAAAAAAACTAAAAATGCCCAACCAATGGTGCACACACGAAAAACAGATAGAATTTCCATTGTACCTAGCATAACTTTAAAGGCTTTCATAAATACTTTTACCACTTTTCTTCATGAATATTCTCCAAAACTATCTCTTAGCCAGGAACTTTTGAAACAAACCAAAGAAACCCAAACCAAAAACAAAAAGGAGGAGGATACTTGTACAGAAAAATAAAAAGAAACGAAAAATGCCCAACCAGTTGTGCACACACGAAAAACGGATGGAAATTCCATTGTAAAGGCTTTCATTCCATTTAATTCTATGTTTGTACAACCTATCGAGTCAAACTTTAATTTTGGACTTTTCCTCTAAAAAGAAAAAGGGGGTTAAACATTAAGGGCCTATTTGGTTCAGTTATGCATTACAGGCACGCAATGGTAATATTTATTGCATTACTATTTAAGACATGTTTGTTTGAACTTATTACTAGTAATAATGATTGCACTAGTAATAAGAATTGCAGATTTTTTGGTAATGTTTATACATATAGGGGACCTATCAATGTTCATTGCGTGGCTACAATACTTCATAAATTATCTATTTTGCCCCTGAAAATACCCTCACATTTTTGTCTTTTATATCGCCCTCTCTTAGTGCCCATCATATTTGCCTTTCAAATCATCTTCCGCTGCCTTGGGGGTCTATGTTTTCTCCACCGCCGTCCGTACTTCCTCTTCTCCTCCACCGGCCACCGCTTCCCACCGAAGACTTCTTCATCTTGTTGGATATGATTAGTTTTGATGATGTCAAATATAGATTTAAATGTAATAAGCAAAAAGTTTGCATGAAGTATTTATCTCTAACTTTGACCAACCATTATTTCATGTGAATATCTTGTATAGATTAGTCAAAGAAATAATGGAGTTATTATGCTTGTTTATGGAGCATGATATGATCAAATAATAAGAGAGATTGAATGAGAAAATCAAGAATCATGTTATGAGACTTGACATTAGAAGTTTCTATGCTCAATTGGAAGTTAAAAGAAGCTCAAATGAAGTCCATATTATCAAATCATGAGTTTCCATGCATATATGATTACATAGCATGTTCATAGGTGATTTTTGTGATTTGGGGGGTGAACAATCAATTGTCAACATCACCAATTGATTGTTGGAGCTCTAGAACAATCGATTGGTGATTCTCTAGCAACAATCGATTGTTCAGACTTCCAATCGATTGTTCCAGATTGAGCAACAATCGATTGTTTAGACTTCCAATCGATTGGAACATCCAGTTTGACCCTGGTCCATTGTTTTGGCCATATCTTATAGAATATAAATTGGATTGAAGTTAAATTTGATTTTTATGAAACTAGACTTCCAACACTATTCCTGAGCCTAATTTCACACTGAAATCATTTATATCCAAGGAGCTATGAATTTTTAAAGTTTGCCCTGAATTTTCACATCATACAGTAAACAGGCAATCATCTTTTGGAGCATATCTCTTAGAATACAAATCCAATTTGGATGAAACTTGTTTCATATGAAACTAGACTTTAAAAAAGTTTTATGAACACAAGTTTCACTGTCAAATCTTTTAAATTGAAGGAGATATAATTTTTTAAAGTTTGTCTAGTAAATTTATATTGTGCATGAGTCTAACAGTCATGATTTGAATATAACTTTTGAACCTCTTTAATTTTGACAATTATTCTTTCTTCATTTAAAAGTATATTCCAAGAGCTTAGCTTTCTGGGGATATATTATAGGCTAAATTTGGAGTTGAAATGGGAAAGTTATGATTTTTCAAAATTTATCCCATTTTTGTTGAAACAGATTTTTGAAATGGAAGAAAGCAAGGAACCATCGATAGCCAAAGACCAATCGATTGAACCTCAGGCACTTCAATCGATTGGGTATCAATTGCTTATCAATTTTTGAAGGATTCAATCGAGTGTTACTCATTTCAATCAATTGGGATAATTTTTGATCGAGCGATGTTCTGAAACTCAGTAAACTGAGCAAAGCTCAATCGAATATAAGGTCTAGTCAATCAAGTGTTTTCCTACAATTGATGGATAAATGAATCGATCGATGGAAACATAACTTGAAGTATTTTAGGAACCATCGATCAGTGAACTATCAATCAATTAATGGTCAACCATCGATAGGCAAAAATAGCAATCGATTGCTTAACATATTTTTTATTCAATTACTAACATATCTATCGAGTGTTATAGGAGGAGAATGGGAACAATCTGAGCACCATCTATTGACAAGCTTAGGAGACAATTGAGAATGGAAAAAACGCACAAGAGGGGGGGTGAATTGTGCTTTTACAAAAATAAAACTTATAACCACAGAACAATCTTTATACTGATTCGGGCAACAATGCCTACGTCCAGTTCTCTAACTCCTCGTTGGGTTACACTATACCACAGGTTTTACAACACGGGTTCACCTGCCAACCTTCACAATCGAGCTTTAGATTTCCCTCTAAACGCTCCCCCTTACAGCTTGTAAGGACACAACCTTGTTCTATAGCCCCAAGCTTTAGAACAACCTCAAACAGTAAAGGATTTCAAATAAAGAGTTCACTCAATGAACAGATTTTGATAAACACTTAAGCACAAGAAAATCTCACTGAGTAATAAAAGCTTTGAGCAGAGAGTAGATAAGAATAATGAATGTAAGTTCGTCAGTTCGTCCTCTACTTCATAAATGCTCAAGTCTTCGTATTTATAACTCTTCACAGCTTGCCTTTTCTTTCAGCTTCATGAGTCCGTTTGAATATTGTCATTGGGAGCTCTTAGCCATTGGCAATTAATGCTAGTCTTCTTCTTTGTCAACTTTCTTCTCTTGCTTCAATTAATATTGCAGAGGATGAGCTAAGAGAGATAGAGACTGAGAGTAACGATAACCTGCAACATTGTACTTGCATAGCAGCTTTTCCAATAGCGTTAGCACCCTTGGCTATCACTAGCTTGATAGTGTATTTCCTGCACTTAGCTGTTAGCTAAAACAAGTATTCATGTGAAGCACAGTAGGTGTTATCGCTAGATCATTTCATTAGCTCAATGACAGACAATGTATTAGCTATAAGTTATTTCAGTAGGTATTTCTCTATCGATAGCTAAACAAGTTATCGCTAGTAAGACACTGTATTATCTGATTATGTTATTTCAAGTACCTTTCTATCGATAGCTAAATACATTATCACTAGTAACTATATTATCGCTAGGTTCTTTACTGTTAGCTATCTGAATGTCTGTTATCTGAAGTATTCCCACTACAAAAAAACCGTGGGTTTGTCATGGTTAAAATCGTGGGTTTGTCATGGTTATAACCGTGACAAACGCGTTTGTCACGGTTCTAGGAACCGTGACAAATCCTACCGTGGCAAGCTGAGCTTGTCACGGTTTAAACCGTGACAAATTAAACCGTGGGTTTTTTTTTCTAAATTAAATGATTGATATTTTTTTCTAAAATAATATTTAGAATAAGATCGTATTTTTATTTAAAATTACATACACTATTAAACTATCTGTCACAGATCGTATTTTTATTTAGAATAATATTTCTCATTATTCTAAAATAGACACTCTGCAAAAAAAAATTATAACCAAATAAATAAGATAACTGGTTTGAAATGAAATCGCCTAGAAAAAATGAATCAGACTTGTATAAGCCGGATGAGAGAAAAAAGAGAAGAGAATGGAGAGGAGAAGAGTGTATGAAATGTAAGGGGAAGGGGGTTTATATTAGCGATATAAAAATGAAATCGCCTAGAAAAAATGAATCAGACTTGTAACGGTTTAAACTGTTACTAGCGACTAGTAACGATTTAAACCGTTACAAAGTTTTTTTTTAAATTTTTTGTCACGGTTTTTTAGTACAACCGTGACAAATTCCAAACATTTGTCACGGTTGTGCTAAACCGTGACAAAATAACCGTTACTAATCATGTATTTTTTTGTAGTGTCCGTTATCAATAGCTGATCCTGTTATCGATAGTTAACTTTGCTAGCTGTTCTACCATTTTCCCTTTGTGATATCCTTGTCATTTATGGGACCTTAGCGATAGTGATCTATTCTTGCTGGCTTAGACTAGCTCAACTCATTATATTAGCGATAGAGAATTTGTTAGCGATAGTGATCTGTTACCTATAAGATTTTACATGTTCAACCTTGAGGTAACCTACACTCTTTTACTTAGTCATTTATCATGATTCTTATCTCAACTTATTCTAGACTAAGTTATATGCTAATTGTTCATTTTACTTATGTTATCTATGGGTCCAGTCCTCATCAAAACTTAAGATTCTAACAACAATTGATTATTGTATAAACCATTGATTGTTGATCTAAAATTCAAATATTATTAACTCTTCTTATACTTAACTACTTTACATTTCTAGAATTTTTGCTTAGCCTATTTCAGGATGTTGAAACTCTGCGTTTTGATGATAACTAAACATGACTTAGGCAATAGGATCATAAGAACTTAACTTAGAAAAATCCTTTGAAAAACTGTTTCTTGAAATCTAAGTTAAGCAATCGATTGAGAATACTGGCAATCGATTGAAGAACTCATACCGCAATCGATGGCATATCGATTGCATATTGAGTGCAGTATGTAAATCGATGAACAACTAAGCAACCGATTGATGTGTGGAATTACGCTAAGTAATCAGACTTCATTCAATCGATTGAATAGAATGGCAATCGATTGATATTGCAATCTGTGAGCAATCGGATGGCAATCGATTGAAGCTCGCTTTGAGACAACGAAATATGCAATTGATTGGAGCTTAGTCAATTGATTGGGAAGAGCCCATCGATTGAGAATTCATGCAATCGATAGACATATTCAGTTTTTATTCGATGGCTAACACTTCAATTGAGTGATGCAGGTGAAAAACTGAAGCAATCTGAAGGCAATCGATTGACGACCAGAAACAGCAATCGATTGATACATCTTGCAATCGATTGACAATCAAGAAAATTCAAATTTGTTACTTTTCTCATGTATAACTATCTTTATATTGCAAAATGTACTTGTTGCTATTTTGGACAGTTATCGTTAGACACAGAAAAGTTGCCGTTACTCTCAGCAACACTCAATCAACACACAATCTGGTACAATACTGAAGAAAAAGAAAGAGGAAACGTATATATGGACTCTGGAGCATTAAATGCAAACTCAGAATCATCATCAACCTCCAGAATTTAATCTCTCTCTTCTAACTTCACAACGGCTACACAAAAGACTCAGAACGGGCAGAAATTCTCTAAGTACTATATAAGCGTTGAAGTAAAAATTGGTTAGTAGAGACTTTAAATGATATCCAACTAACATTTCCTACTGCAATCAATACTTTCTGAGTTCTCTCATTTGTTCTTCAGTTTGTAACATTATCAGCTCAAGAGTGTGAGTAATATGTGTATTTTTTATTTACAATCTTATTGTGTAATTTCCGTGGGATAGTGGGATCCCAGTGGAAGGGCTATACACTTACAAGTTGTAAGGGGGAGTGATCTGTAAGAGGGAAGTTCTTACTGTGAGAGATCACTTGTAAAGGCATTCAAGAGCCTGGTTTGAATCTTGAGGATTTAGTGGAACCCAACTAGAAGTTGGAGAACTGGACATAGGCCAAGTGGTTGGGCTGAACCAGTATAAATCCTTTCTCTCTGAGCTTAAATTTTTATAAAGCACAATTCACCCCCTCTTGTGCATTCCTGTCATTTACACAGGAAAGTTCCGTTAGACACATACACCAAGCAGAACTCAGAATGCAGAGTACAGAACACACAGAGAGCCATTACTACTAAGACATGGACAATGCTTCAAACCAGAGAGATGCAAACACAACAGATAAATACCTCTGGAGCAAATTACTACAACGGATAAAACATCATTAACAGACTCCAACTTCTTTGTTACTCACAAAGGCTAGTTTCTTAAGTCTTCAACGGGAAAAAATCTATCAGACCTTATATAAACTTATATAAAGAGTTGAAGACAATAGAGGCATTAGAGACTGGAACAAGGGTCAACGCAAATCAACCAGATTGAGAGAAAAACATAAATGAGGCCAGAAATGAAGAGATGATGATGAGATGAGAGAATTAGAAAAGAAGAGCTAGAGTACACATTGCTTAAATTATGAAGCTCTAGAAATTTTTATTTCATCATACGTCTTCCTGTACTTCAGTGAGTAACAAAATCCACATTTTAGAGAGAAGTAAGCTTTCATTGTAATCATTCTATCTTAGTGAGTGATACTTAAGATTGGATGATCTTGAGTGGGAAACGGATTGTACTCTTATGTGTGGTAAGGGGGAGTAGTTCTCAAGTGCCCAGATTAAACTTGAGGGAGAAAAAGCTTCTCAAGTGCCTGGCTAAACTTGTGGGATTGTAAAGGCATCTCTTGTGCCCGATTTAAATAAGAAAGTAGTGGATTGAAGATCTCAGGTGGAGCCTGGGGATTGGATTTAGGTCCAAAGAAGACCAAACCAGGATAAATCTATGATTGCATATTTCTTCTTCCCTTAGCTTTTATATTTTCCAGCATATCTAACTTGCATATCTCATAGTGCATTTCTTAGTTTGAAATACTCTCAGTAAAAACCAAAAAAGGATTTTAAAATTGATTATTGTTTTCATTGTGATTTTGCAAAGAGATTTATTGTAAGTTTTTTATAATATCACCCAATTCACCCCCTCTTGGGTGACATCCAGTACTCACACATCTCCCCACCAATGACGGCCGTTTTCACCTTCAAGTACCCCACCATCGTTGACACCCTCTCTCAATCAAAGGTTGTGGCAGTTTAAGGAAGAAGTTGAACAGATCTGTGTGAGTTCAAGTTATAATTTTCTATCACAACATTGATTTCTTAAATATTAATTCACATTTGCAACATCCACTACTATAAAAAACCCATTTCTTGTCCCTAATTCACGTCACTAATTTACAAAACCGACATTGAAAAAAGCTCGGTGGCATTTTTGTAATTAAATTTTAGGCTGAGGAAGAAATCACGTCACAATAATGGGATAAATGTGACGTGGTTTAAATTTGTGAGAAACCACGTCACACATTTTTAATATGTGACGTGGTTTTCTTCATATTTAATCAGTTTTTTTTTAATTTTATAAGAAACCACGTCACATATTTTTAATATGTGACGTGGTTTTCTTCAATATAATCGTTTTTTTTGTTTTTTTAATAAACCACGTCACACATTAAAAATATGTGACGTGGATTCTTATAAAAAAAATTAAAAATGTAATTTGGGGAAAACCACGTCACATATTTTTAAAATGAGACGTGGATTGCTCCAAATTAAATTTTTAATTTTTTTTAAGAAACCACGTCACATACTTTTAATATGCGACGTGGTTTCTTAAATAAATTTTTAATTTTTTTAAGAAACCATGTCACATATACGAAATATGTGACGTGGTTTCTTCTAAACGACGTCACATATTAACATATGTGACGTCGTTTTGAAGAAACCACATCACATATTTCCTATATGTGATGTGGTTTCCTAAAAGAAAAAAAAAATATAAAAACCTTCAGCTTCCTCTCACCTTTACAGCTTCTGAAATTTTCATCTCGCCGCGCGCAGAACCCCCCGGCTTGCCCAGAAAAATTTGAACATCCCGTCCCTCAGCTCTCTCCCTCACCCCTCAGCTTCGTTTTCATCTGCATGCATTGAAGAAATAAGAAAAAAAACCCCCAGCTTCATCCTTTGCCTCAGCTTCATCTTCATCACGCGTCTCGCTCCCTCAGCTCTCAGGTCTCTCCCTCATCTCTCTCGCTCCCTCAGCTCTCAGGTCTCTCCCTCAGCTCTCTCGCTCCCTCAGCTCTCTCCCTCAGCTTGTCCGATTCACATGTGCTTATTTTTTATTTTTTTTTATTTTGTAATTTTTTTTCTCTTGCACTGAATTTGCATAATGGGGCTTATTCTTGGCTCTTGCCTAGAATGCGTGGTTATTGCTCTTTTTTTGTTTGGAATTCCATTTTTTTGCCAGCGTTTGGGATGCTCTCTGCTCAGTGACTGTTACTTCAATTACTTTATCATAACTTTTGTTACTTCAATGGCTGTTGTTTAGATGCTCTCTTGTTTAGATGCTCTCTGTTCAGTGGGTTATCAATTACTTTATCATATCCTTAATACTTTGTACAATTACTTATCAATTTATCCATAGTGAGTATTTAATTTACTATTGTAGAGCAATGTTTAATTTCCATCAAATGAGGGTGAAATTATAGGTTTTGTTATTACTGATTGGTATGTTGAATTAGTAATGGTATGCTTTTGTATTTACTGGACTGAAGTTAGATTGTAAATTTAATTTTTGAATGTCACATTTATAAGTGGAAACTCTGCCAAATTTTTTTTCAAAATTTGCATGAAGTGAAGTTAAATGTATGGCATGCCCCTTTGATTGGTGTTGAATTAGTAATGGTATGCTTTTGTATTTACTGGACTAAAATTGGATTGTAAATGTAATTTTTGGATGTCACATTTACAAGGGGAAACTCTGCCAAATTTTTTAAAAAGTTTGCATGAAGTGAAGTTAAGTGTATGGCTTGCCCTTTTTTTCACAAAGTAGTGAACTAAACTTGACTAATTTGTTGGACATATGGCATAGGTTAATTAGAATGGATCGTAGTTGGATGCATGCATTGAGAACCACTAAAGAGTATCAAATTGGGGTGGAAAAATTTATTGAATTTGCCAAAAGAAATGTGCCTAGTAAGAATGGCATGTATCGATGCCCTTGTGTGAAGTGTGTAAATGCTTATTGTAAGAGCGTTGATTATATAAGGGATCACCTTCTTTGTGATGGGATCAATCTCCGTTATAAGAAGTGGTTTTGGCATGGGGAATTGGAAAGTACCGTACATGTGTGCACATCACAAAATGTAGAAGCAGCGGTGGATGATGTTTGTGATTATGGAATGGACGAGATGATCAATGACATTGGGGCGGAGTCATTTTCTGTGGTTAATGAGTTTGACAAGTTGCGGAGTGATGCAGAGACACCGTTGTTCCTGGGATGTACTAAGTATACTCGGTTGACCAGCGTCCTGAAATTGTTGAAAATAAAGACAGAAAATGGGTGGGCAGACACGGGTTTCTCGCAGTTGCTTGAAGCTTTGAGTGATATGTTCCCTGTTGGCAATGTGCTTCCGAAGTGTATGTATGAGGCTAAAAAAGTTCTAAGCAAGATGGCGGTGGAGTATAAGAAGATACACGCTTGTCCTAATGATTGCGTGTTGTACAGGAATGAGTATGAAGGCCTGAAAGAGTGTCCTAAATGTGATACTCTGAGGTACAAGCTGAGAAAGGATGCCATTGGTGATGATGATGGATCAAAGAAATGGGTACCTTTGAAGGTAATGTGGTACCTTCTAATTGTACCACGGTTTAAACGCTTGTTTGCAAATGAGGCAGAAGCAAAGAAACTGAAATGACATTGTGATGAGAGAATCTCCGATGGAAGATATCTCCGGCACCCTGCTGATTCTCCTCAATGGAAGAAAATTGATTCAATGTTTCCTGAATTTGGTGGTGAGTTGAGGAATCTTCGTCTTTGACTATGTACAGATGGATTCAATCCTTTCGGGAGTCTCAGTAGCACACATAGTGCTTGGCCAGTTTTGCTGGTCATTTACAACCTGCCTCTTTGGTTGTGCACGAAACGCAAATATGTGATGATGTCTATGATGATTTCTGGGCCGAAACAGCCTGGGAACGATATCGATGTTTATCTTGCATCTTTGATTGAGGACTTGAAGATGTTGTCGGAGGAAGGCGTCAATGTGTTTGATGCATACAAGCAGGAGACATTCAAGTTACGAGCTATGCTGTTTACCACAATAAATGACTTCCCTGCATATGGCAATCTTTCTGGTTACAGTGTGAAGGGTTATATGGCATGTCCAATATGTGAGTGTGACACACACTGCCACCATCTCAAACACGGAAGAAAGACCGTCTACCTAGGTCACAGGCGGTTTCTTGATCCGTTCCATCCTTACCGAAGATTAAAGAAGTGTTTTAATGGCTCATCTAAGTATCGATCTGCTCCGACCCCCTTAACCGGGGAGGAAGTTTATCGTCGGGTTGAGAATGTCAATGTGGTATTCGGTAAGAAACAGAAGAAGAAGACCAGGTCTGAGAAGATCATTTGGAAGAAAAGGTCAATCTTCTTTGATCTACCTTATTGGCGATTTTTGGATGTGAGGCACAATATAGACGTGATGCATGTGGAGAAAAACGTCGGTGATAGTCTTGTTGGAACGTTGTTGCATATACAAGGGAAGACTAAGGACAGACTCAGTGCACTGTTAGACTTGGTTGAAATGGGTATAAGACAACGGTTGCATCCTATAGTCAGTGAAAATGGAAAGAGGGCTTATATGGAACCTGCTGCTTATACACTCTCTAAACAGGAGAAAAAAAGTCTTTGTGAGTGTTTACATGGGATCAAGGTGCCGCAGGGTTATTCTTCTAATGTTATTAGACTTGTGTCTATAAATGATTTGAAGTTGGTTGGAATGAAGTCGCATGATTACTATGTATTGATGCAACAATTCTTACCAGTTGCTATAAGAGGCATTATGCGAGATGATGTAAGGATGGCTATAACAAGACTGTGTATGTTTTTCAATGCGATCTGCAGCAAAGTCATTGACACTGAAAAGCTCGACAAGTTAGAAAATGAGGGTTACAGTATATTGTGCCAATTAGAGATGTACTTTGCTCTAGCCTTTTTCGATATTATGGTGCACTTGATTGTTCATTTGGTAAGGGAGATAAGGCTATGTGGCCCTGTTTATCTTAGGTGGATGTACCCTTTCGAGCAATTCATGAAAGTCTTGAAAGGGTATTCCAAGAACCCACATCGACCTGAGACATCAATTGTTGAAAGATACTTAGTAGAGGAGGCAATGGATTTTTGCAAATCGTATCTAAAAGGGGTTGAGAAAATCCCCCGACATGAAGATAGGATCGGTAAGGGGGTACGGGGCATCAAAGTGAAGACTATGTGCCGTGAAGAGGTGTTACAAGCACACCTATACATATTGAATAATATGGAAGAAGTGCGGCCTTATTTGGAAGAGCATAAGAGGATCCTGAAAGAAAAGAACTCGAAAAAGAGTGACATGCAGATTTCTAACGAGCATAATAAGACATTTATTGGGTGGTTCAAGGAGTATGTTGAAAAGGAGACTAGTGCGCTGGATACAATAAGATGGTTAGCCGGAGGGCCTCGTTTTGAGGTTGTTACTTGGTGCTCTTTTGACATAAATGGTTATTCCTTCTACACTAAGGCGCTGGATAATAATAGCACCATGCAAAACAGTGGCTTGATGGTGGTAGCTGAAGCGATGCACTTCTCCAGTTCGAAAGATAAAAACCCAAGATTGGCTTCCATGGCATATTATGGCATAATTGAAGAAATTTGGGAAGTTAGTTACACAAAGTTCAAAATTCCAATCTTCAAATGCAAGTGGGTTAACAATAGCAGTTGTGATTGATCCTCATATTGGTATGATCTCAATTAATCTTCAGAAGGTTGGGTACAGAGATAAGCCTTTTATTTTAGCAAGTCACGCGAAACAAGTGTTCTATGTAACAGATCCCGCAAATAAGCAATTGTCCATAGTCTTGCAAAGTAAAAAGCAAAAGGACCATGCTTCCAATTTAGATCTAGATAAGATACAACCTTTAGGCGCAGGACCACCTGAACCAAATGAATTTGAATTGGTTGATGATGATGACCAATTTTCCTCTAGAAATGATCATTGTGAGGGGATATGGGATAACATATAAAGTGAGAACCTTTTTGAATTATCAAGTAGTAATTCTTGTTAATGTTTTTGTTTTTGTTTTGTGAAATTTGTGGCATTGTGACTCATCACACATTTGATATGTTAACAGGTACATGGCGGACGATGATAACAATCAGCAACAGAACGATCCCCCTCGAAGAAAGGGAAGAGGTCCAACGAAGCTCAATGACATTGTTGTCCGTCAGGGGACAAATGTGTAGCCTATCCGTGTGGATTTTGATGATGACATAAATCCTATTAGGGAAGTTGGTGCGAATTTCATCAGCTACATTGGATTTGTGGTGAGGAACCGGATAAGCATCTTGGTTAACGATTGGAGGAAAGTCAAACCAGACGTTAAGGATCAATGTTGGTCAGATATTTTGGTATGTTTTATCATTATACTTCTGTTTGTTCCTAATATGTATGTATTTTTATTTTCACTTAATTCAACTAATGTGTTGGTCATTTTTTTCAGCAAAACTTCGATGTCCTAAACACACAATTTTTCAAGGATTTTTGGTTGGGAGAAGGGCGCAAGATGTGGAAGAATTTCAAGAATACCCTGACCAAAGAATACGTCTTTGGAGATAAGCAGGGTCAAGATCCGGGTTAGAGCTATCCCAATGTTGACCCAGACACTTGGAAGAAGTTTGTTGGCTAGATGAAAAGTTGAAGGTGTGTATATTTCATAAATAGCTTTTTAACTTTGGTTTAAAATTGCACTATTAACACATTATATTGGTTAACTAACTTAGTTTTAGTTTCACAGGAGGAGAGCGAAAAACAAAAGAAGCGACAAGCGAAGAATATCTATAAGCACACGATGTCTTGGGGGGGTTACAAATGGCTAGAGAAAAAGTTGACCGAGAAACAAATTGCACAAATGGAGGAAGCGGCACGGTCTGATCCTACCGTTGTTGTAGAGCCTGTGCCTCCCTTACCATGTCACACGAAATGGGCTGAGGGAAGGAAGAATAAAGAAGGAAAATTTGTGACTCCAGAGGTTGAGAAAGTTGCACAGAGGATTGTAAGTATTTTACTTGGTTGTTTATGCATTTAACTTTTTGTTTTGTAGCACATTACAAATTATGATTTTTTGGGTCATTACATGAAGAACTTGAGGAGCAAGCCACCTAAGGGTCCTTCACACCTTCTGGGAGGATGGACATCTTGGCCACCGCAATTGGTAAGCTCGACCACCACGGTCGAGTTATCGGGGAGCCGAGGAATGTAGGGTTGACCAAGTATTTCGATCGTAAACCCCGATCTTACACCCGTACAGAATCCACTGAGGAGATTGTGGCCAGGGTTCGGGCGGAGTTGGAGGCCCAGTTCCAGCAGAAGTTGGAGACCCAGTTCCAGCTAATGACGGAGCAGATCCGGGTACAGGTTGAGGCACAAGTCCGAGCATCTACCGTACAGCTCGGACACACGTCGAATTCTTCTAAACAAAATAATCAGGTTTGATCATCTACTACATATGTTGATTTCTATATTCCGGGTTCATCAATTATAGTCTTACTCTGTATATTTTTATCCCTTGTAGGAGTCTCTCGGTACCGGCGGTCCAAGCGGCAAAGACAGCTGTAATCAGCCTGTACAGTCAGGATCAATTCATGAGGACGACTCAAATCCCACACCAGAAAACAACCCTGACTATGGAGAGGAGTGTTATCTCCATCTCGATGTCCCTTACCTGCGCGCGGTCGCCAAAGCTTGTCAGTTCCCGAACGCCTCCCTCATACATAATTTTCCTATTGGGGAGGACCAAGTAAAGGTGTCTGTTACAGCTGTCCACAGGAATGAGGCGGGGGAAGATGTACCATTTCTCGATCATGAAGTCACCAAACTAGGCGAGGCGATCGGGGCATTCATCTTGTGGCCTAGATATCTTGTACACAAGAGCCCGCAAAAGGGGCCAGACCCGCCGGTTGATGTGGTATGTACACTTAAGTTCTGAGATTTCTTGTTTGATGTTTTTCTGGTTTAGGAATAACATAACAATGATTTTTTCATCGCCTTGCAGACCTTTTCAGACCAATATCCTTCTCTCCAGCTCCTACGAGAGATGCAGCCAAATTTGGAGTCTGTGCCCTTTACGATGCCTCCAGGAGTAGTCAGCCCTGATCGTACATACCAATTTTTGCTTCACAATTCCCAAGATATCAGGGACTGTTTGCTGCTGCAGGAAATTGACCTTGGATGGCTTGAGTTAGCGACTATGTAATAAATGACCGTTACTTTTTATGTCTCATCAGTATTTCTTATTAAATCCCTTTTTGATTTTATTTTGTCTATGATATATAGGTACTTCCACAGTTTGTGTCAGAGATTAGGCAGGGGACAATATAGATTCTTCAGTCCAATGGCATTGGTGAGGAGGGATAATTTCAATACCCTGGCGGAGAAGAGGAATTATGATGACAACATGTAGGCATACGTCAACCATCAAATGTCATCAAACCGGGGAACTATCTATTTTGCACCTATTCTTGAAGAGTAAGTTTGATTGTTTCATTTTGCCAACTTTTCATCATTATACACATTTGTAAATGTTATGATTATTTTTAATGTCTTTCAGTAAGCACTGGGCACTAGCTGTCGTTTGCCCTACGGATCATCGTCTGGTTTGGTTTAACTCGTTGAGGCGTAATATAACCTCCTATCATAGAACTCTCCTGTCGAAGTGAGTAGTGTTAATAACTTTATTATTATATACTAGTGGTCCAAATAAATTAGTCCCATGTATATGTACTAATTTTGGTTCCATTTTAGGGGTATATCTCAGTGGCATTCAATGGAAGAAATTGGTGAAGAACATCAAGACGTCATGCTACAAAGATCTAAAGTAAGTACGTTTGATTTAAATGCTTTCAATGTTAGTCAATTGAGATATATTAAATTGATTGCTATTAATTTATACTGTTTCTTGTGATTGAAGTGCCCTAGGCAACCGACCAATAAGGAGTGCGGATATTACGTCATGAAATATATTTCTGACATTATTATTAGTGACCGAACCAGATCATTCTCACAGGTATAAGTTAAATTCTTATTTATAAATTCTTATATGATTGATACAATTAATACATAAATATATAATGTTTTATGTAATTTCTTCGCATTGATCATCACATCTTTATTGTTGCAGTTTTATGTTGGAACCACCGACCCATTTACAGATGAAGATCTTGATTCAATTCGTGAGAATGTTGCTGAATTTTTGCTTTCAGATTTGGTTAGTAGAGATAATTGATCATTGTACAAAATACTAAATTGTGTAAATGTGAAGTAGTAGTAACACAAGTTATATATGGTTAGTATGATTGATTACTTATATTAGCTTGGTTGATTGCTATCTGCAAGTGGTGTAATATCTGTTTTCTAAGACAGCAAAAAAAGAAAAAGAAAATGGGATCAAAAGAAAATATTAAAATTTAATTTAAAAAAAAAACAATCCACGTCACATGTTTCTAAACATGTGATGTGAAATATGGTGGGAAGAAACCACATCACTTATTAGCCAAATAAGTGACGTGGTTTTGGAGAAACCACGTCACATGTCACCATAAAATGTGATGTGGTTTCTCCAAAACCACATCACTTATTTGGCTAATAAGTGACGTGATTTCTTCGAACCACATTCCACGTCACATGTTTAGAAACATGTGACGTGAAATCTTAGCCATTTAATAAAAAAAAATATTCAGGGACTTATCTACGTCGCTTGTTTCATAATTTGTGACGTGGAAAGTTGACTTTCCACGTCCCCTATTTTAAGTGACGTAAAATATCCATTTTTTCTAAGTCACTACTTTTTATGTCACATAAAAAAGTGACATTAATACCCCGAAATAATAGACATGGAAACTCCTTTCTGTAGTAGTGATCAAGAAAGTTATCAAGGAGGGAGGAGAACAGATCTGGGAACATCTTCTCGGCGGTCCATATTTTCACCTTCTCCTCTATCGGTGGCCACTTCTACCTTCATATTGCCTACCATCATTGACCTCCTTCGTCCTCATCAAAGTTTGGGGTGTCATCCGTGCTCAAGGTAGAAGATGCACTAGAATTTTTTTAGTAAAACCATTCTTTTTGGGGTTTGATGATGGTAGAGAGGTGGGGAGGGGATGTAGAGTTTTTTTGTTTTTTATAGAAGGTGTAGGATTTTGGGCGTACTTGGAATCCAGTTGACTCACTTGGTATCCAAACAAAATCGGAACACCAATTTGGACTCCGAATATGTATACAACAGATGCACATAGGAGAGGACGAGAAGAGATTTGGAATCACAGAAGTTCTGTTTTGTGCGTGAAAGTTATTTTTCTACCCACAAATCCATTTATTTATAAAAAAAGTACATAGAGCCATCATATCTTTTCAATTTTAAATTATTAAGGGAAAAATTACCCATTTTATCCCATGTTTCTCCATAATTACATATTAGCCCCAATTCTTATTGGGCATCACATATTAGCCATAATTCTCATTGGGCATGTCCCTAACCCACCAAGGGTAGATTAGGTGTATTCCTACATCTCCCACTCACACTTGGTGGGTTAATTATTAAGGGTCAAGTCTGTTTCTCTTCCATCTTTCTTTCATATTAAGTGTTATGTCGTAACTACGTGGGCATGAGGTCTCCTTTTAGGTGTCTTATACTAGAAATCCCTTTTACAGGATCAACATAAAGTAACCCTGCAGTACAACTCAATCATTTTAATATAGTGCCTCAAATATCCTAGTTTTACACAAATACACTTTTCTCATTGTCAATCTAATCCCTTTAGAGTCAAGATAAAACTCAAATTGCCTTTCTTATATGCATAGTGTCCACACTTATGAAATTAGCACATTAACATCATAATGGACCGGTCTAAGACACTAGCATAAGTGTGTGTATTTTAGGTAATCTTCCTTTCACCCAAATATCACTTCAATATGAATTAATTGCTTTCCTAGCATAAAACCTTTATATTGCATTTATCATGACCATAGGATATAAGCTAAGGTAGCAGGCACTAAAACATATTTCCATGAAATTTTCAAAGTCAAAGGACATCAAGAAAGTATGAAACCTTTCTTGGACTCACATAGCAATGAAACAGAGATCCATTCATTTGCTTCCAGTGTGCAGTAATTTTAGCACTTGCAGTATAAATCGCATGCTATGATGTCACTCTTTTTCTATAAGAGCGTACGTCGATTTAATTGTATCATTAACACCATACAGACTTTAGTCTAGACACACACAGTATCTAAACCCAAGATTCTTCAACTCTTCTCACATTGTATGACGTCAATTTTGAAGAATTTGTCGTGTGGCTATAGGTATGACGAACATGGGTATCCATAATTCGATCCATATGTGTGTAACCACGGATCTCATCTCAACTTGTCGCACTTTTAAGTCGAGGCGACATATAGTTTGTGTTTCTTCGCTCTACCATATCAGTTTTTCACTACTTTACTAGTAAACACATTTTCTCATCTTTGCACAATACTCCTAAGTGTTAAAGGTGGTCACTCGTGTGATAAAGCCGACCTCATCAACCTGTACAACATACTAGACATAGTATACTATCACATAACATGTAAAGCCTTAATGAAGTATCCATTACTTCACATCCTATGCTTGCCAAAGGACTTATCATGTTTCATATGTATATCCTTAGCCACAGCTCAATTAGGGGACTTTGCATAGGAACTTGTTGTTTCGCAACAACCTTATGTGCTATAACATATCTGACATATTTATCTTTGTATTTTACTCATGCTATGATACTTAGGGTCTTTTATTTAGGCAACGGTCGTAGTGTTTTCATAATGCATTAACACTAGGTTTGAATTCTCATTTCAAATCCAAGATGTTCTTTAGACATCCTCGATCATATAGTCATATATACTACTATATTAAGTACTTTTGAAATGCACATAATTATCATGCCCTTTAAAGTATCTACAAGCATTTTTGTGGAGCCATCAAATGCCTCTCATAATGGTTGGACTAGTACCAACTTACAAAGTCCTACCACAATGGATATTTGATATTTTACACACCACTGTGTACATCAAACTACAAACACCATTTACATGGAAACGCTTTTCCATTTTGAGTTTAAAGTTGAATCAGTTTATGGATATCTATAATCAAGACCCAAACTTACTCTAGAATTCACTAGGGTATTCATGGGATCACATTCATTCACCTTAAACTGCTCAAGAATTTCCATAATATAACTCTCTTGTGACAAAGAATGGTTCTTCTTGAGCTATATCTTTGGATCTCAACTCCAAATATATATATATATAATGATTTAGCCATGTCTCAGTACCTTTCCTTAATAGGCACTCTCAAAATCAAACTATTTTGGTCAATAGTATATCATCAACTTAAAGGATAATATCAGAAACTGCTTAGTTATGGTTTCTTCAACAAAATAAATAGGTTACCACTCATATGGAACTGTAAATACCATTGTTTGGATGATTGCTTCAGTCCATGAATTGACTTACGGAAAAATATGTAATATGAGGTCATCACTTTGTAAACCTTAAACATCTGTTGTAGTGAAATCTAATAGCCAAAGCATATAGATTTCTTCATCCAAATCACAACTCAAATTGCATTCTGCACTAGTTACAAGCTTATGGCAAATTGTTGTTTGAGCAAGTTGAGTGTGAAAAAAACCCCACATAAGGTAAGGAGAGTGAAACACTATTATCTTGAGAGTCCTCTTTGCCGTTGCTTATCCAATTGTTTTGCCAATTCTCCCTTTGCATATTCTTGATCATGATTCATGCTAGCTTGAGCTTATTGATTGGTTAAAACCATTCTTCTTTGCATTGTACCCTTTGTCCAGGAGTACAAAAGTCTAAGTGTGGGGGAAATGATTGCACAGTATTTTTATACACTTTTCATTGATAAAATCATTGGATTATTGCATGTTCTTGGGGTAATTGCACTTAATTAGGTTCATTTCTGACTTTTGCACACTTTTTTGGAATTTGTTCTGATTAAGGGCAATTTGGGCATAATTAGTATGATTTGTTGTTTAACCCATTTTTCAAGAACAATTGATGCTACCTCTGGCTTGGTTTTATGTGTAGGTCATAGAAGAAAAATACCTAAATTAAGGAGCCAAGTTGCAGCGAAGAATTATGGACGGAGCAGAGAAAGAAAGTGAAGAAGAGGCAGAATCAAGCCGCGGCGAACTCACGGCGAGGAAGGCAGCAAAAGTTCCAGAAGCTCCTGTCCCTCACCGCGGCCTCGCCGCGGCGAGCTCACAGCGAGCGGACCCAAATTCAGACAGAAGCTCTTGTTGCTCGCCGTGGCTCTCGCCGCGGCGAGACAACAGCGAAATCCCGAAAATCTGCAGAAATTCTGACGTGTTTTTAGGGTTTTTGGGGGATTATAAATAGTTCCTAACACCCGAAAATCAGTCTTCCAAGCCTCCTAAGCACGAAATTGAAGAGCTCTCCTAGGGTATCACTCATTATCCTCATTCTCCACTCAAATCCTCTCATCCCTACTGATCTCCACCTCAAATTCCACTGATTTTCTTGTACTTTCCCTTTCTAACTTCCATTTCCACTCCAATTTTCCTTCTATCTTCCCCACTCATGGAGGTTGTCATCATAGGTCCTCTTGGACTCGAGTTTGAAGACATGAGAGGCTAGAATCTTGGTGCTTTGGTGGTGTGAAGGTGGCTTGAGCTTCAATGGGCGAAATAGGGGAGTTATTTGTTTCCTCATGCTCTTTTCCTTATGTATTGAGTTTTGTGGTTGCATTTCTCTTGTATATTTGGATTGGAGACATGTTTTTCCTTTTTCATTGTCTTTAAATTGGAATGTTTGTGTTGGATATTGAGTTTTGTTAATTGAATGATGTCTATGTTTGAATTTCCTATTGGGTTTGTGATGCTATATGATTTTTAGTGGTTGCTAGATTGTGTAGCTTAATTTATCCAATTGAATGTTGTGGTTGCACATTCTAGAGAGGAATCGGTTTTCAAAACACATTTTCCAACACACACCAAGTGAAGCTTAACACTAACCCTAAGTAATGGCTAAGAAAGTGGTTGCTTGATTAGTCATTAATTAGGGCTAGTGGACCCCTAGTGGTTGCTTAGGGATTTTTCAATTATACTTGGTGCATCTTTTAACTCCCAATATCAATTTTAATGAAGCGTGAGAGCCACTGAAACACTACCAAATCCCATTTTATAAATTCCCGTAATCCAAACCCTTTTCTCCCTTTTAATCAAAAGAAAAATTACAAAAACAAGTAATAGCAATTGTCAATAGTTTCACTAAATGAATTTTCAAAATCAAACCCCCATATCTTTTATTGTTTCAATTACATTTAGTTAGCTAGGTAGTTTAGAAGGACTCTTTAAGTGAAACGATCCGGGATTGTGCCACTTTACACAATCCTTGGTAATTATTGTGATTTTAACCCCAAAGAGTAAGGAAAAGGTTAAATCAGGCCACCATCCCCCAATTTGAACCATACTCCCCACCCCAACCCTACCCAACACCACTTTACCAATCATACCAACCTCCATTTTCCTATTCATACCAGCCACTACCTTGTGACCCTTCACCTACACAGTTAGAGGAGTTTGATCAGCTGGCCAACATGTTCAAGAGTATTGATGCTAAGGTTGATAAAGATGAAGCTAGACTGCAGCAGCTTGAGGCAAAGAGATCTAACATGGAGGAAGTCATTGCAAGATTGTCTAACTCATTTAGTAAGCTACGGGCACAGTGGGGTGGTTTCTGTTGCACCCACACAAGTTGAAGAGGTAAAGCAAGTGACCACTCAATATAAAGAGGAAACATACTCCCTACTAGGTAATACTCCTATCCTTGAGGAGATTACTCATTCTTTGGTTGATTCATTTATTGAACATCATATGAGTGATGATGAGGTGGATGAGGAATCCATTCGTAATTTCCTCATCGGTTTGTTGATGAATATGCTCAACTTTGTGCTTCATATAGTAGTAGTTCAATTGAAAATGTTGCTTGCAGTATTATTGATTCTTTTTGTCATGAACATGCTTCTCTTCTAGGTACTAGTCATGATGATGTTGTTGAATTGAATGTGATTAAATCTTGTTCATGTATGGAACTTAAAATTTGTGTGCATTGCTATGAGGTGAAAAGACATTTATTTGATGAATATCCAAAGCATGGGTGTGCCACATTGAACGATTCTCTTATTGAACTAATGCATCTAATAGTGCTAGGAGTGCTGAAATTTTAAAGCATGATAAGATTGAGAATTTGGATTCTATATTGGTTGAGAATGAAACTGTTTATGTTCCCATTGAATTACATAGTATTGAGAGTGCACCTATGAAAGATTCTTCATGCATAGATGTTGACATTATTAATGATAGGGAATCTTTCAAACAAATACTATCTCGTGATCTTCCTCCAGATATACCCAATATGGAAAGTATTTGTTATGCCTCACCCACCACCCCTTCTTTCCCCCTTCTTTATCCAACCCCTCTTTCACATGTGTAAGTGACATTACATGCCCCAACCTTGAGTTGGACTTCACGATTTCTGATACACATGCACTTGAGTGTTCTGAAAATGAAAATTTTTGTTTTGCTCCTACTGATGGGAGCATGATTGACTTCCTTTGTTGTAATGCTTATTTAGATAAAATGTGTCCTTTCCTAGAATTTGGTACTGCTCCATTTTTTGTATTTGTCTTGCAGGAATTGAAACACCTCACACCAAGGAAAGAGCATGTGGGAGAATGAGCTTACATGAAGACATATATGTTTCTCATTCGGGAAGAGAACTTCTCCTACAAGGGTTTGAAGCGTTTTAAATGCCAGGTTGTCCCTTTCCTTTACTGTTTTACTTTCCACTGCATAAATTGATTGGATGCTGTTTTGACTAATGTGGTGTGTAGTTTAAGTGTGGGGGAATGGATTCACCAGTAGAATAGTAGTTTGTTTTGTTTTTTTATTTTGTTTTTGTTTTTTGTTCCCCATATTTTTGTTGATGGTTGCCCACATTTACAGGTGTTGTTCATCTTTGGTCCCTGATAGTATGGTATTTTAAACATTGAGGACAATGTTTTGTTTAAGTGTGGGGGGTAGATATGTATTTTGAGGTTTCTTTGCATGATTTCACATGATTTGTGGTTTTGGGTGAACTTTGCCCATTTTTGAACTAATTTTTTTTTAAAAAAATTTGGCTTGAAGTTGTTTTTGACTTTTCTAGTATGCATAAAGGGTCGCATTTGTCATAGTATGCTTGTTAAGAATGAATTCAAGTGCTTTTCAAAGTGTTTTTATGAAAACCTAGTTCACCCCACTTTTTGAAAACTTGTGCAAGAAGAGACCCATCTTAGGTTGTTTGTTATCTTGGACCTTGGATAGATTTTGCAATGTTTTTTGCCTTTATTTTTCAATTTTCATAAGTTGGATATGAGATATGTTTAGGATATGTATGGTGAAAATTGCTGTGTTAATTAATTATTGAATGGTAAATTGTGAGCTTATCCTTGCTATGAGGTTATTTTGGCCAAATGATGATTTTGACTAAATACTTGTTTCTAATATGTTGACTTCTAGAACTAGTCTCTATTCCTAGTTGAAACTGTTTAGTCATACATGATGAATATGATAGAGGCATTCAATCCATACATCCATATATCCATCATTTTCACTTCCAATTGATGTCTTGTATGAGTAGAACATATCTATAAAATTGCATCCAGGTTTTAAGTGCTATAATTGCACAACTTCGCTGGCTTTCTAAACTTGACTTAATAACCGGGGGCACTTCATCACCAATGTTGGCACTCGCGTCAAACGGTCAAGCCTAATAGGGTTATGAGTTGGACCGAAGGTCTCTTGATGCTTTGTTGGAGTAACTGAGTAACCGGAGTTACATTACCCATGTGCAAGGTCATGTCAAAAGGGGATCTACAACAGCTCAAGTTATTATAAAAAAAGAGAAGAAAAGAAAAAAACAGAGAAAAAAAAACAATAATAAGGATGCTTGTAAGTAGTTTAGTTCTTACTCATGGATTACATCTTTCCATTACCATAATCCTAAGTCTTCTTGATTCTTTGTGTGTGTGCTAAACTAGTGGAGATTGAGAATTGTTGCAAGCATACGGTGAGGCTGTGTGAGACAATTTGATATTCGTGAGAGTGCTCACTTGTTGCTATTCGGTTATCAATTGCATCGCTAGTTTTTCCTTTCTATATCTTGAGCATATTTTGTTCCAATATGAGATTATTGATTATCTTAGGTCTTTACCATTGTGAGTCTATGCTTTGTCCAAGAGTACAAAGGTTTAAGTGTGGGGGAATGATTGTGCATGATTATTATACTATTTTAACCACCAATAATGGGAAATTAGCATTCAGTTTAGGAGAATTCAATGGGAATTAAGTACAATTGCATGTGTGGTCCATACTTAAGAAATTAGTTATCACTAATTGTTCATTCAACAATATACAATTAACTTCCTTCAATCTCATTGTCTTGTTGGTTATTTTATGCAGATGTTGTCTCATAAATAGCGTTAAGCCTCAAGTTATATGTGTCAAACTTAATTGACTACCTTTTTCAACTTTTGTAATGGAAATTTTGCAAAAAATTTTCCTCTTACACAATTCAGATGGCTCTTCGTTGTTGGATTTCTATCATATTTTCACTCTATAAAGTAATTTATGCTACACTGTTTCCCCTTTTATTAAGTCATGTAGGCATCATGCCCTCTTATATGTTGAGCTAAGATGGCCTCTCAACTTTAACTTCATCATGACTCTTGGTCAATGACATGACAACATCTTCTATTTAATCATATGAGACCTTTCAATATTAGATATCACATTTGTCCCCATTAAGTGTATAGTTGTGTTGTTGTTCTTGGAAGACTTTTTTGGCTCAATCACTTTAAATCATCCCACTTATTTGCCTATTCACAATCTAATTTGATCCAAGAACTCATTTATTTGTAGCATATTGAAGTATACAATGTCATGCACTTGTATTACTCTTGACTAGAAAAATAATAACACTATGGGGTCCATGATCAGGAGAATACATTTGTACCTCCCATCACACAGATTCCAGTAATAATATTATCATCTATCAAGAATTTTATACAAGTACTTTCTAGAATATGCTTGATTATATCTCTCAGAAAGCTTAGTTTCTGAAAGCTCCCACTTAGATAGAGTAATGTCATTAGCTCCCACTTAGATAGAGTATTTGACATTGGCTCTCACTTAGATAAGGCATATGTAACTCCTAAAAGGCTTATTTTCTACGAGCTCTTGTAAAGTTCCACATTGATTGGGAATGGGATGTTCCAGGGAGATATAAGGCGTTGGACTCCCTTTCCCCTCAAGACGCGTTTTCACGGGTGGGTGTGGGAGGCTTTGGCTATTATCCCTACCATGAGGAACAAAACCGTGAGGGTCATAACTATGTCGCCAAAGCGGACAATATCTTGAGCGAGGCCTTAGGTGTTACATATGGTATCAGAGCCAGGCTCGGGTCGGTGTGCCAGTGAGGGCGCTGGGCCCCGAAGGGGGGTGGATTGTAAAGTCCCATATTGATTGGGAATGGGATGTTCCAGGGAGATATAAGGCGTTGGACTCCCCTTCCCTTCAAGACGCGTTTTCACGGGTGGGTGTAGGAGGCTTCGACTATTATCCCTACCATGAGGAACAAAACAGTGAGGGGCATAGTTATGTCGCCAAAGCGGACAATATCTTGAGCGAGGCCTTGGGCTGTTACAGCTCCCACTAGCATAGAGCATATGACTCTCTTAGAAGACACATCTTCCAGGAGCTCCCACTCAGACGAAGCATTTGACATTTTGCTCCCACTTACAGAGAGTTTTTGACATTTACTTCTTCATGTATCTTGTTACATTATTTTCATAATGTCTTATTAACTTCTTATTTAAGTGACTTAAGATTTTTCTTGATTTTTACTATGTTTTTATGATTTTGTGAAGTTAATTTCAGCCGAAAATATAGCATAAAAAATTGAAGGTGAAGTCTCTTTACTTCCCAAAACCAAATTTGATAGGTTCTTAGTAACCGTTATTTAGCAAGGCTTTAGGAATCTCATATTCCTAAGTGACATGATAAAATTTGTGCTATATTATTTTAATAAATTCTCAGAGTTTCTATATATTCTCAAAGAGATATTCCAAATGTCTTGTGCAATTTATATATGTTTCTTCACAGAAACATTTAGTCTCTACTCTTAAGTCTTTTATTGGTTCAGTCGTTGGTGGTTGGACTGGGTTTAGGACTCTCTTTTCTCCTAAGGTGGGCTTTCATGTCATACTCAATGTGTATTTTATTCCTAAATTTCACCATGATCCGGAGTTAAAATGTGAAAATTTCTCTATTGAGATTTCCTCTGACTTTGATATGATACTATCTCTTTAGTATTTTATCATTTATTTTAACCTCTGATTGCACCATATTTTTATATACTTTTCATTGATAAAATCATTGGATCATTGCATGTTCTTTGGGTAATTGCACCTAATTAGAGTAATTTCTGACTTTTGCACACTTTGTTGGAATTTGTTCTAGTAAAGGGCAATTTGGGCATAATTAGCATAAATTATTGTTTAACCCATTTTCAAGAACATTTGATGCTACCTCTGGCTTGATTTTATTTGTAGGTCATAGAAGAAACATGCCCAAATTAAGGAGACAAGTTGCAGCGAAGAATTTTGGAAGGGGAAGAAGAAGGAAGCGAAACGCCGCGGCGAACTGACGGCGAAAAAGAAAAGAAAAGGTAGAACCAGTGTGAGTTCGCCGTGGGCTTCGCCGCGGCGAACTCACGGCGAACTCCTAGCAAAGTCCAGAGCCAACATGAGCTCGCCGCGGCGAGCCCACGGCGAAGTGCCCAGTATCTGCGAAATCTGACGTGATTTTAGGGTCTCTGAGGGATTATAAATAGTTTCTAACACCCGAAAATGGGAATCTAAGCCCTCTCTGTCCGAAAACCAGCCCTCTCCTAGGGTTCTTCTTGTTCTTCTTCATTCCTCACTCAAATCCTCTCATCCCCACTCATTTCCACCTCCATTGTTGCTGATTTTCTTGTTCTTTCTCCTTCCACCTTCCATTTCCACTCCACATTTCCTTCTATCTTCTTCATTCATGGAAGCTATCATCATGGGTCCTCTTGGGCACGAGTTTGAAGATATGAGAGGCTAAGTTCTTGGTGCTTTGGTGGTGTGAAGGTGGCTCTAGCTTCATGGACCAACATAGGGGAGTTTCTAGTTTACAATTTCTTATTTCCTTTGTATTTGACTTCTACTCTTTTGTATTGGTCTTGTATTTGGATTTAAGACTTGGGATATGTGGTTGCTATCCATATTTGTGAACTATATTGTGTATGCTTTGAATTTAATGTGATTGAGATATAATTTCCTATCTACTTGTGGTTACATTCTTGGTTGTAGCCATTTTAGTGGTTGCTAGTGGTTATAGTCAATTTCTTCCATGCATGAATGTTGTGGTTGCACTTCATGAGAGTTAAATTGCATTTGTTTCAAGGCATTTCACAAACCAAGTGGATCTTAACACTAACCCTAAGTAATGGCTATGAAAGTGGTTGCTAGATTAGTCATTAATTAGGGCTAGTGGACCCCTAGTGGTTGCTTAGGGATTTTTCAATTAGACTTGGTAAATTAAACTCCTACTTATCATTTTGAAAGAAGCATTTGAGTCGCCGAAACACTACCAAAGCCCATTTTATAAAATCAGCCCTAATCCAAACTCTTTCCACTTTTCACTTATTAATCTAAAACACCAAAAAACAAGTAACTGCTTTTGTTAATAGCTTTAGTAAATGAATCTCCAAACCAAAACCCCCATACCTTTTTACTGTTTTAATTGCATTTAGTTAGCTTAGGTTGTTTAGAAGGACTCCTCAAGTGAAACGATCCGGGATTGTGCCACTTTACACAATCCTTGGTAATTATTGTGATTTTAACCCCAAGGCGTAAGGAAAAGGTTAAATCAACCTCCTAAGGTTTATCCGGATCCCAATGCTAAACTTTAGGATTTTGGTTATTCAGGTTCCTCCTCTAGCATTGTCAAAATTGTCTTCATGTTACACCTCTTGTTTCATTTCAAGTTCAAATGAACCTTGATTTGAATTATCTCTCTCTTGATCCTCTTAGGGATCTTCTTCTTTGAAGTTTTATTTTAGAGTCTCATACTCTAATACACAAATTCCTATTTCATTCATCACTTAAAGACTCACATTTCTCTGAGTAATTTTGGTTTGGATCAACAGTTAGAGGCGATATCCAATTACTTGTTCCTTTTCTGATCTACCATTATGTAAACCATACTTAGGATTAAGTTTCTCTACATGAATGTCGTCCAGAAGAGTAAAATTGTTTTGATTTGGTGCTTTTAGAACTCTCTAGGTTCATATTTGACTCAAATAAAAATTTTATGAATTATTGTAAATATTTTAGGATTAAACTAATAAAAATCACAAAAATAGCACCAAAAAGCCTCTATACATATCCAAAAAAATGCCAAAAAATAATTTTTTTTAAATGTAGATCTTGAATTTAGGGATTTTTACACTACTACAGAAAATGTCTATAGCAGTACTTATTTTGGCCCTATAGCAGCGCTTATAATCGCTGCAATAGCCAGTGATGCTATAGGCTATTAGGCCTAACGCAGCGCTTGTTAAGCGCTGCAATAGGTGACCTATAGCAGCGCTTAAGCGTTGCAATATGTTTCCTATAGCTGCGCTTAAGTGCTGCTATAGGGCACCTAAAATTTACCTATTACAGCGCTTAAGCGCTGCTATAGGACACCTAAAATTTACCTATAGCAGCGCTTAACGAAATAAGCGCTGGTATTGAATTTTTTTTTAAATATTTGATTTTATTTCATATACCCCACCTGCATCAGTGCTAAAATACCATCAATTCTATATAGTTCCAGGCAACGAAAATACACCAATAACTCATCCAGAGAGCAATGTACAAATGAACCAACCATTCTAATTGGGAAACAGCACGCTACTAGCTATACTACTATATATCTACATTTGTACTTATTGAAAAAGAGGTAGTACATAAGTGCACCATTCCTCAATTAGCGCATTCATTTGTTCCCTCGATAATGAGGGGCAACGTGCGTCTGGGTAATATTGCACAGAGAGATAAATTTGAATGGCAAACAAATCTACTTGAAATCTAATAACAAGTTCAAATACAATTAGAGTTGGCAAAATATAAAACTTACTGTCAATGGAATGCTACATCGATCATGTGTAACTACATCCCTCATAAATTGCATCACATAGTATCCACAGTCGTTGTTATTGGGATGGAAGGGGCACTTGAACAAAAAATACCAAATATCATATGAGAAACATTTACTTTATGTTTGAGTAGATTGTTTAAAAAATTGAATAACTTGTGGAACCTGGACTGTGAGCCACGGATAAGCATATTTCTGGTTAAGGGCTTTGGAATAACTCAAGTTGACGGAGGACCGAAAATTGGTCAATGCGCTGGAAACTAAACAAAGTAAATTAATTTTATTAACTAGGGTCATAAAATGACAAATGATGCAACGGATTCAAAGAATGCTGACATTCACGTACCTATTGACGAGGCGCATCAAAGCTGGGCGACTTTCTGGTTCAGTACCATACACAGGATCCAAATAGTAAATCAAGGGATCCGATTGTGCTTGCGGATAGATGACAAGCAAAAGCCAGTGCTGCCTAAAATTTTTTAGAACGTTATGTCAGTATATATAAATGATGCTTAGAGCTAAGAATACGATGAAACCTATAATGTGTTGGATATGCTTAGTTTTGATGATATCAAATATAGAGTTAAAAGTAGAAAGCAAAAAGTTTGTATAAAGTGTTTATCTCCTACTGTCTATGATATTATGTTTGCTATATGTTTACTGTGATTGAAGCATTGCATATATGATTACATAACATATCCATAGATGATTTCTTATGATTTGGACTCAGATTGCATTCATAAGAGCATATAACTTAGTCTGGAATAAACTGAGATAAAGAATCATGATGTCTAAGTAGAAGTTCTATCGCTAACATGTTTATCATCGCTAATAGGAAGAAATTGAGCTAGCCTAAGCAAGCAAAGAATATATCATTATCGCTAAAGCTCTATACTATCGCTAAGGCCCCATAGATAACATGATTTGCTATCTATAGAGTCTTTATCATTGAGCTAATGGACTAAGCTTGCGATAACATCTGCTGTGCATTATATAATTATCTGTTTAAGCTAAGTACTGGAATTACACTATGAAGCTAGCGATAGCTTTGTTAGCTATCGATAGCACAATACGTGCTGAGCTAATACATTGTTTCTAAAGTGCAGATTTTACACTGTCAAGCTAGCGATAGCCAAGGGAGCTAGCACTAATGAAAAAGCTGACAGCAAGTATAGGAGTAGGTAGCAGCAGGTTACCGTTACTCAGTCTCCATAGTGTTAGAATCTTAAGTTTTGATGAAGACTGATCTATGAAAAATATAGCTAATGAGAAATGATAACTTAGCAGATCAATAAGAATGAAAATATCTATCGCTAAGTCCTTGATCTAATGAAATCAGCTAGCGATAACAGGTTAAGCTATCGATAACATAAGTGCTTCAGATAATAAATCATTCAGATAGCTAGTGCCTGAGAGCAAGAGTCAAGTGAGCTAACGTAGTTGCTAGCGATAATGAATTAAGTTATCGATAATAGGATACCCTGAAAATTGTATTTAATCATTCCAGTATCTCTAAAGCTAATGAGCAAACAAATGTTTAGCGATAAGGAAAAAGCTATCGATAGAGGAAGAATATTTAATAACATAGCTAGTATGCTGAACGTTGAATTAAACTAATATGCTAGCGATAATGCTTATGTCTATCGATAGAGAGTGCTAAATAAAATTCCTCAACAGAATCATATATTATCTATCTCATTGAGCTAATGAGCTTTGCTTGCGATAACAACTGCTGTGCATTTATATGATTACTTGTTTAGCTAACAGCTCGAGTGCAGAAATATTATACTATGCAGTTAGCGATAGCAAAGAATGCTAGCGCTACTGAAAAAGCTGCTATGCAAGTACAGGTGTTGCAGACGTTCAGAACGCGCAGTCTAGCCTACTCTACGCATGAATAGTCAAAGACTAGATCAGAAGCAAATCTCCAACGGCTAGTTCTCCAAGTCTCCAACGGATAGAAAATTATAATACTCTATATAAAGACTTGAAGACTTCTGGAACGAAGTGACGCACACACAACGCATATACGAAAAACAACGAGAGATGAACAGGGCTCTATACAGAATTGCAAATTTCTCAGACTGAGACCATTAGAAAAGAAGAGCTAGAGTTATTCTTTGTTCAGATTATTAAGCTCTATCCTGTATTTCATTATACATAACCTTGTTCTTAAGTGTTTATCACAATCTGTTCATTGAGTGAACTTTATTATTAAAATCCTCTTCTGTTTGAGGTAGTTCCTGAGCTTGGTGCTTTGTGAACTGGGTGGTAACCTTACAAGTAGTACGGGGGAGTGTTTAGAGAGATTCTAAAACTCTGTAAAGGTCGGCAGGTGAACCTGTGTTCGTAAAACCTGTGGTAGGCTTCTCTTGTGCCAGGATTAAACAAGAGGGTAGTGGAAATCTCAGGGGGAGCCTGAGGACTGGATGTAGGTCTGGGTTGACCGAACCAGGATAAATCTTGTGTGCATTATCTCTTCCCTATACTCTCTTAATTTCCAGTCAATCCTTTTATATCTGTCAGTCCATTTCATATTTTTGAAATAATCTCAGTAAGAGCTTAAAGAATTCAAAAAGGACGTAATTATATCTATCACCCAATTCACCCCCCCTCTTGGGTGACAGCCAGTACTCTCACATAGCCGAAGCAAGAGAAGAAAGAAATCCTCAACGGCTAGTTCTCCAAGTCTCCAACGGACATAAACATAAGACCATATATAAAGACTTGAGGACATCTGGAGAAAAGAGATGAGCGTCATACAAGCTACACACATACAACGCAAACCGCGATGAAAACAGAGGCTCTGCTCAGAGTATTAGTTACATATCAGTGAGCCCAGAAATGATGAGATGAGCGTATAAGAAAAGAAGAGCTAGAGCACTCATTGTTCAGATTATTAAGCTCTTATTTGTATTTCATCATAAATTACTTTGTACTTCAGTGATTATCACAATCTGTTCATTTAGTGAACTTATTACTTTGATAAAATCCTCTATTGTTTGAGGTTGTTCTAAAGCTTGGTGCTTTAAGAACAGGGTTGTAACCTTACGGGTAGTAAGGGGGAGTGTTTAGAAAAATTCTAAAACTCTGTAAAGGTTGGCTGGTGATCCCGTGCTCGTAAAACCAGTGGAAAAGGTTGGCTGGTGATCCCGTGTTCGTAAAACCAGTGGAAAAGGTTGACAGGTGAACCTGTGTTCGTAAAACCTGTGGTAGGCTTTTCTTGTGCCCGGTTTAAACAAGATAGTGAAAAATCTCAGGTGGAGCCTGAGGACTGGATGTAGGTCTGGGTTGACCGAACCAGGATAAATTATGTGTGCATTATCTCTTCCCTTAACTCTTTCAGTTTCCAGCATATCTACATTATATATCTCTTAGTGCATTTAACAAATTTGAATTACTTTGTAATAATCTGAAAAAGGGTTTTGAGAAGATTACCTTCACTGTGGTTCTGAAAAGAAAAGATTTGCAAAAAATTTAAATTTTATCCTATCACCCAATTCACCCCCCTCTTGGGTGACAACCAACACTAACATTTGGTATCAGAGCAGGTCACTTGTTTAAAGGATCCAACGATCTCAAGTGATAAAGATCATGGCTGACTTTGGGTGCATTATGTTTTCTGAAGGTTTTGATTATTCCATTCCACCTCTTCTTGAAAATATTGATTTTCGGTTTTGGAAAGCTAGGATGAAAAATTTTATAAAATCATTTGACTATTGTATGTGGAATGTTTTTACAAATGATTTTGATCTCAAACCAAGAAAGGATTGGACTGAAAAAGACAAGAAAATGTTTTACTTGAACATTAGAGCAATGCAAATTTTGCGTAAAGGCTTAACTGAAAATGATTTTCAGAAAATCAGATTTTGCTCTAGTGCCAAAGAAATTTGGGATTCTCTTGAGTCTATATATGCCTCTGACCATCTTGTTGAAAGTGTTGACAGTTCATCTGAAATTCAAAGTTGCACATCTATGATGGATGAACAAATGGAAGCTGAGACTGAAGAAGGAGAGATCACAGAACACTTCCATGATTCAGTCAACACAAAACGTCAAGAGGAAGATAAATCCCAAGAAGAGCTCAACATGAATGAGTCAGAAAAATCATCCTCCGGAGCTCAAGAAACAATTATGGTATACAGTTACAATTCTTGTATTTATAAAGAAAACAATTTTGATCTGCATAAAACTGATTTACTACTTATCACAGATCATATTTCAAGGATTGAAAATGTTTTAAATCATGTTGGAAAATGTTTTGGGAAGAAAGATCATTTGAATGAAAACAATTTGTGTTCTTCTGACCATCACAATAATTGCACAAAATCTCATATTTCACATCATCCTATTATTTGCTATTATTGTGGTAAATCTGGTCATATTTCTCACACATGTAATATTAGAAGAAATTCTCATGTGAGAAATATATTTATTTGGGTTCCAAAAGGACACGTAAGGTCCAAGACTAACAATGAAGGACCCAAGTATAAATGGGTACCAAAATGTCCATCTAGTGCCTTATGTGTACAGATTCAATCTAGCAAACATGGATGTTCTGGTGCAGAAACAATAAAGAAGAATCCAAGAGTTTCTCATGCTTCAAGAAAAAGATTCACAGAATCTATATATGGAAGGAGAACTCATGGAAAAGTCACTGTTGCAACATTTGGTTCAGATCATAAAAAGCAGTGCACAATCACAAGAAGAGCATGTTCTACCTCAAGAATGAGCTACCACAAAGTGCCATTCAATTATCTTGAGGAGAACAAGAGAAATAGAATTCCCCATACATCAAGAAGAAGATTCTTGAATTCTGTTTCTCGAGAGAGACTTCTGCAACCCAAACACAAATATGTCAAAACCTTTTTGGGTGAGCAAAGGCAATCCTCCAAGTACCTAAGGTAGAGGTATACAAGGGTAAAATCTCCTACACTATTATCAATAACATTTATTGAGATTTTACACTTTACAACCTTAGGAATGAACATTGAATTCTGTCTTTAAAGACAATTACAAAATGCTTACAATGTTCATAAGATAGACTTACACATGCATATTGATTCGAAAAAGAATATATTCATATATATCCTTATGCATGAAGTCATGATTTAATTCACTATGTTCAATTATCTTAAATTGATTATATCCTGTAAAGAATGTGAATTATACTATTAATTCCTACACATTAACCATGAGCAGATCCAAGTGAAATTGGATACTGAAGGAAGAAAAAGAACTGCTCAATTTGTAGGAAAGAAGGATAGGAAGTTCCAAGACTTTATCTACATGGAAATTTACTCAAGTCTTGATGAACTGAACGTTGTGCTTGAATTTTGGTGCTAAATCTGCAAAAAGAAGAAAATTGGCATTATTCCACCAAATCAAGCAAGTAACTGCATGACTAAGTGCAGTAATGGTGGTATCATTCTTATCCTATCTTATATTTGAATGAATATATTTTTGTTTGGATAATGAATGATTGTTCCTTCTCATTAGCAATCAATTCTTCACTATCTTGGAATATCTGTCAGATTGCTATATGACTGGAAACTTGGAATTGTGCATAGTTTATCTATTGTGGAACTTTTAAAATGCACAATCCAAATCTGTTTAGATTTCAACTCATCATATTTATAAATTTGCATTCATATATTTTGAAAAATATGTTCACTCCAGTTGCATTTAAATTGTTTTTAACTGGAAGATAAAGTTGAAAATATTTCAATCCATCCTCATAAGATTTTTTTTTAAAATGCATGAGTTATCTAATGTCAGAACTTAACAAATTGTGCTTATCAGTATATCATATCTATGCAATCAATTGGATCTGTTCTGTCTGTTTTTGCTATGCCAAATTTCAAATTATGCAGGACTGACCTATCGATAGTGAGTGTCACTATCGCTAGCTTATACAGAACAGAGCTGAGTGAGCAAAAATTGCCATCGCTAGCCTAAACCATTATCGATAGCAAAGGCAGCTATCGATAGCTGGAAAGAGTGATGAGCCTGTCAGACAGCATGGAATCATGCCTTCTACCGATAGCCGTTCTTATTAGCGATAGCAAGCCACTGAAACAACTTGACTAGTAATTTGAACTAATGAGTATGAGCCTTATTATTCAAAAATTCTTGCTCTCATTCTGTTACTCAAATACTTTAATGGTCACTATCATCTCTATGTTAGAGTAACTAGAGTCTTGTGTTTATATTCTGATCCTGAATATTCTTATCATTTTGAACACAACTCATAATAGTCAAGAAAATTGCGATGCTATAGTAGAGTCAATATCTGAAGCACAAAGCATTCATGCTGTTATTCGTATGACTTTGGATATCTCATCTGATCTTTAAAAATGCAGCATTTTGACATATTTCCCTTATTATTGATTTCCATCTTTTTTATCATGAACATTGGATGTTAAAACGTTTGAAAAATGATTTTATATTTAAAATCTGCATCTCATTTATGCTTCATGATATCTTAAACCAATGCTGAGAAAGTTATTTATCAAATGTCTTTTATGCTTTATGGAAAATATTTTTATTTGAATTTATACATAAAAGCATAAGCAAATTATTTCAAACCTTATCCTGAGTTTTCTATACTTTTGCTGGAAAAATGAATCATACTAATGATTTCAAAACAAGCTTGTATTTTGAGTATGATTCTATAGGTTATGAAAAAGGATTAAAGGCTATCATTGATTGAGCAAATCTTAAATGAGCATTTCTATCCCTCACCCTTTATAATTGATAAATATCATTTTGGGAAGATTTTGCCACTTGCTATTAATTGGATTTGTTTGCATAAGATTCAGGAGCTTTTGCAACTAATATTATGAGGACCCAAGGATAGGTACCAAGTTGCCTGACACAGGTTGTAGCTCTTATTAGCGATAGCAAGTAGTCTTCATGGTGCTCAGCCATCGATAGCTTCATGGTCCATCAATTGAATGAGAAGCAGCTATCGATTGCAGTCATACTATCGATAGTCCAGAAGATCCAGCTTCTTAGCCTATCGATAGAACATGGTTTTTGGTTTGTTTTTATCCACTATATCTCTGAGTTGTTTTGATATTTGTTTTCTGCTCTGTGTTATCACTATGCTCTCTGCAAATGATTTGTCTTCAAAATTTATAAATTAATCTCATATGCACTGAGATTTTGAAAATTTATTTTGGTGTCTGAATTTAGTTGTCACCACTTGGCAAGCTTGATTTTAAAATTGCATATCAGCGTCTATTCAAAATAGATGCCCATTTGGTGTCAGATTTTGCCATCAGTATTTTGCTTATATGCGACTTAACTTGACATATTTGTACCTGGCAAAATGGACAAATCAATTTCAATATTTCAAATACCTCAACTCAGATTTCTTGATTTCTGTTTATACTGACATTGCAATCTTGTTTCTACAAGTTAATTCATTTCAAATTTGATTGCAACCTCTAGAAATCTGTGACTGAATTTTATTTTGATTTTGTTGACAAATCCTGAACACAAATTTCTTTGTTTCATCAGTAGCTAATTCTGGTTTTTGCTTCATTCATATTTTTGAAACTGGTGATTCAAAGTTTTATTCTGATAGTAGCCTTCACTTATGTATCCTTGCTTGCTATGTGCTTAAATCTAACTAGATCTGATTTACATGCTTAAAATCTGATTTGAATATGGCTATGAATGCGTAAATCTGATCATGTCATAAAAAGACTTGTGTTGATATCTTGCTGTCAGATTTGCCGCTTGATCTTAATATGCTATATCCTGTTTGACTGGAATAATTGAATGCATAGATTAAGGGGGAGCTTCAAATTTAACATGTGTATATCTTAAAGCTCATCTCCTTTGATGATAAAGATGATTCCTCGTATAGATTCCTTTCATGATCTCAATATGATATTATCTTACATTAAGGTTTCTTTACATTTGGTAACAATTTTTGATAATCCTTGATTATATTAACCCCTCTCCTTCCAAGAAAGATAAACATTGATGATAGGAGAAATTAGTCTGGGAAAGAGCATCCCTCAATATTCCACACGGACACATCATTAACTCTGAGGATTGATGCAGAAGCACAATGAACCACTTTTCGGCTTACACTTTCCCAATAACAATTGGTATCAATACCAGCTTATCAGATACAACAGATCAAGAGAGGAAGGCACTAGGCTTCATGGATCAATCAATTCATCTTGCCAAATATAAATGAGCATTTCTAAACTCTCTCTCTATTTTCATTTAAAGTTTTCCTTGATAAATTGCATTGTCAAATCTGTATGCCTTGTTTGAGCATCTTGCATATCTCTGGCAAAACTTCAGAAAACATAGAGTCAATATTTTTACATTTGGTATCTTTCAAGAACTTTATTGTTTTCCACAACCTTTTGATATTCCTTACTTTTGGTCCAAACTTTTATTACATTGGGGAGCGAAAAACTTTATTACAAACTTTTTGCTGATGTCAAATAGGGGGAGAAGAAAGAAAGACATGATAAATATACTACATCTATGTTCCCATTATCATACATATTTTTCATGATAGATTTGCCATCATCAAAAAGGGGGAGATTGTTGGATATTCTTAGTTTTGATGATGTCAAATATAGAGTTAAAAGTAGAAAGCACAAAGTTTGTATAAAGTGTTTATCTCCTACTGTCTATGATATTATGTTTGCTATATGTTTACTGTGATTGAAGCATTGCATATATGATTACATAACATATCCATAGATGATTTCTTATGATTTGGACTCAGATTGCATTCATAAGAGCATATAACTTAGTCTGGAATAAACTGAGATAAAGAATCATGATGTCTAAGTAGAAGTTCTATCGCTAACATGTTTATCATCGCTAATAGGAAGAAATTGAGCTAGCCTAAGCAAGCAAAGAATATATCACTATCGCTAAAGCTCTATATTATCGCTAAGGCCCCATAGATAACATGATTTGCTATCTATAGAGTCTTTATCATTGAGCTAATGGACTAAGCTTGCGATAACATCTGCTGTGCATTATATAATTATCTGTTTAAGCTAAGTACTGGAATTACACTATGAAGCTAGCGATAGCTTTGTTAGCTATCGATAGCACAATACGTGTTGAGCTAATACATTGTTTCTAAAGTGCAGATTTTACACTGTCAAGCTAGCGATAGCCAAGGGAGCTAGCACTAATGAAAAAGCTGACAGCAAGTACAGGAGTAGGTAGCAGCAGGTTACCGTTACTCAGTCTCCATAGCCGAAGCAAGAGAAGAAAGAAATCATCAACGGCTAGTTCTCCAAGTCTCCAACGGACATAAACATAAGACCATATATAAAGACTTGAGGACATCTGGAGAAAAGAGATGAGCGTCATACAAGCTACACACATACAACGCAAACCGCGATGAAAACAGAGGCTCTGCTCAGAGTATTAGTTACATATCAGTGAGCCCAGAAATGATGAGATGAGCGTATAAGAAAAGAAGAGCTAGAGCACTCATTGTTCAGATTATTAAGCTCTTATTTGTATTTCATCATAAATTACTTTGTACTTCAGTGATTATCACAATCTGTTCATTTAGTGAACTTATTACTTTGATAAAATCCTCTATTGTTTGAGGTTGTTCTAAAGCTTGGTGCTTTAAGAACAGGGTTGTAACCTTACGGGTAGTAAGGGGGAGTGTTTAGAAAAATTCTAAAACTCTGTAAAGGTTGGCTGGTGATCCCGTGCTCGTAAAACCAGTGGAAAAGGTTGGCTGGTGATCCCGTGTTCGTAAAACCAGTGGAAAAGGTTGACAGGTGAACCTGTGTTCGTAAAACCTGTGGTAGGCTTTTCTTGTGCCCGGTTTAAACAAGATAGTGGAAAATCTCAGGTGGAGCCTGAGGACTGGATGTAGGTCTGGGTTGACCGAACCAGGATAAATTATGTGTGCATTATCTCTTCCCTTAACTCTTTCAATTTCCAGCATATCTACATTATATATCTCTTAGTGCATTTAACAAATTTGAATTACTTTGTAATAATCTGAAAAAGGGTTTTGAGAAGATTACCTTCACTGTGGTTCTGAAAAGAAAAGATTTGCAAAAAATTTAAATTTTATCCTATCACCCAATTCACCCCCCTCTTGGGTGACAGCCAACACTAACATAATGCATATCGACTTACCTTGTATTAATTGGAGCTAAGAATAAAGTCATGCCTATTGCCTTTAAAGAAAAGCTCCTTCTAAGCTTCGCGGACTGCTCGTCATAGCTCACGCCCGTAATATGTGCTATCTCATAGGGGCTTATGAATTCAAACAAGACATAATCCCCGGCGATCATGACATGTTTGTGCAGGTGCCTTCAAAGAAACCATACAAACTCCCAATTAGTGTAAAACTTATGACATTAAATGAAACCCCAATAGAAACGCATATATACCTGATCCATAAATTGATAACCGTAGCACTGAGCCATCCTTGATCAAGTACCTCCATGATTTGATCCCTAACAAGCTCACTCATATTTGACACCCCAAATATACGCTTGTCGAATGGAATCTCGGCAATAAATTCAGGGAGATAGGGTGGCTGCAAATGCTTGCAATCGAGCACGATTTGGCGTCTCGGTGCTTGTACGTTCAATAACAGGAGGTGCTTATACTTTCTTCTTGCCCTTGGCTTTTGTTGCCTACAAACCATGTAAATAGAAAGTCTGAAATTTTATTCCAATAAAAAAGAATGCTAGTTTAATTGATTAGTAAATAATCACCTGTAACGATGGATCAATATGTGAACTCTTTTTCTTCATCACTTGAGCGGCTGAACCACCGGTGCCTTGGACATTAGGCCTTTGTGCTTTCTTTCCAGTAGAACGTGTACCCTGAAAAAACATGTAAATAAAAGAGCATTCTTCCAACACAATGAATGCTAGTGTAAATGTTATTAGTAAATAACCACCTGTGGTGTTGGCTCAATCAAACCAATGGGCCAACCAATGAAAGCACTGATAGCATCTCCAACCCTAGTCATCTCATCAGTAGGGAACGATATTGGTGCCCCTTTGTTATAGGAGAATTCAATCATTACTCTCAGTGCATTTTTAGGCAACGGCGAGTTGTGCAGGGTCGTGTTGGAAGTGTTGTAGACCTTTGTTGGGTACTGATAGTGGCAGCTACCAGCCCACCATGTTGGGCACCCCAGGGGAGCGGATCTCTCTTCACCCCGGTATTGGCAAGCCCAACTCAGGTATTGTAGGGAGGCCCAAGGCTCTCTCGAGTCCACGATCCAATGCTGCAGCATTTCTGGGAGGAGGCACTTGTCATCGTGCGCACCCAAGGATCGAAGTCGAGACCTCCCACTTTATAGGCACCTTAAGTGCCTCGCTTATCACCACTTGAGCTGCAGCTCAAGTGGTGATAAGCGAGGCATCTAGAATGCCTATAAAGTGGGAGGTCGTGACTTCGATCCCACCAGGGCTGCAGCCTGGGGGTCGTGGATGCGAGAGCACCTTGGGCCTCCCTACAATACCTGAGTTGGGCTTGCCAATACCGGGGTGAAGAGAGATCCGCTCCCATGGGGTGCCCAACATGGTGGGCTGGTAGCTGCCAATGCCAGTACCCAACAACCTTCCCTCTGGCAACTACTTCACTGAAAGAGTGATCGATATACAGCCTGCAGTATGACTTGCCCTACGAAAGAGTTGACAACATTAGCTCACATTCGATAATATAACAATGTCGCTGCAAGTTTGTAAGCAGAGAATGTATGAACTACCTGAGGAATTTGGGCCCGCAGCATCATACAACTCTCCCTTATGCTTGGACTTTCGACGAGAGGAACGTTACCTTGTTGCACGAAGTTCGACATTTGTGATGCAACATTATATCGCTGGTAAAATTCGAACATCTACTCGTACTTCTGATGCAGTTCCTCGTTCTGTCGTTGCATCTCCTCGTCCCATCGTTGCATCTCCTCCCTCAGAGTTTGAACTTCTTCTTGTAACGCCCTTACTTCGCCTTTTGATGCCCTATGTTGGCGGCCAAAGTAAGATGAGGGCGTGACCCCTAGACCTGTGCCCCGAACACGGCCCGAATACTCAGCGCGATCGAGTGGTCTGCTCAGGAAATCATCGGGGCCAAATTTGTTGACCTTGCAGGGTATTCTTGTGACAACATATCCTATAACAAGAAGAAATGGTTGTTAGATATTAACTTAGCAAAGTCACCAGTTAAAAAGATATTACAAAGTCCAAGAGAATGACTTACACATCGTTCACGGACTCTTCTGACCTCGTCTTGAATGATGGTACCGTCCTTTTGAGAGTGTCCCCGAAACCAGAGGTCATGCCGTGGTGGCTTCCCTTTTAGTCCTTGTTCCTTAATCTGTCAAGCAAGCCAGGTGAACGCATAATTAATCACGTAAACATTTATTCATAATTTTGTATTTAGAAGCATTACTAATATACCATATCTTGCTCCAATTCAAGAAATGTCTTTCGTCCGCTCATATACGGATACTCGCAGCTTTTAGCTACCTGTCTATTTCTTTGACTTACTTCCTCAAACTTTGCTGTCAAACGTGATTGTACAAATTCATTCCAATGTTCCTAGGTAATTGACCCTGCGAATGCCTCTGGGGGTATTGGAACGATCTCCCCGTCTGCATCTCTCAGGTAGTACTTGGTCAAATTTGTGAGGAAAGCGCGATGCATTATGGAAGCTTTCTTCAGGACATACTCCCTATGAGAATCATCAATATGAAACATGGTCTGTAACAATAGAAATCATATTAGATTTGTTAGTTACAATGTTATCATAATAAAACTAAATTGTAAAAAGGCACCTAACTTGAATCTCTGACCAAACCGCGTTCTTGCTACTCCTCGCGGTTCTCCAATCTGTGATAATAATAGGCACTTTCTGCCGAACAGTGCACCCAATAAAACCAGAGAGGCCTTTCACAGTCTCCCCGATTGGTTGGTCATTTTCGTTCCATTTAAGTCTAGTCTTTTTTCCCAGAGATCTACGCCTGAGGAGTTTACGCATAAGGGTGATGCCACGAGTAGCATCCGCCTCGGCAGCCTCTCAACCAGCATCGATATCTAACTGCACAATCGGTTGTTCTTCTTCCTCGTAGTTCAGGGGGGATTCATTTTCCTGCAAAATAATTAAACAAGACATGATTTTAGTGCAAAATAATTAAATGAAGTAGTTCATAATGTAAAACAGAAATACATACAAACTTAAATCAATATGAGGGCTTTCGTCTCTTTTTCCTCTCTGTTATATTATCTAAAATTGTTTGCTTCCTCTTTTTTGTTGGATTTAGGGTTGTGTTGAGCCAAATGCCTTCTTCATGATCACTCCTTACATAAACAGGCTCATCTTCATCATCATATCCGTCTGCATCAATCTCTTCTACCAGTAGGATCTCAAATGAAGGATCCTCTTCTATCATATTCATATCATCATCACTACTTTCATCATCAACTTATTCGGCATAATTTTTGTTCGACTGCATGACAACTGACCAATTCTTCTTAGAAGGATCGGCAATGTAAGACACTTGTGATGCTTGGGACGGTAGAATGTAAGGATCATCCTTATATGCAACTTTAGAAAGGTCGACCGATATAAACCCAAATTCATCTAACCGCCATCCACTATGGTTGTTAACCCACTAACATCGAAACATAGGAACTCTGAACATGGTGTAATCTAACTCCCAAATGCAATCAATCACACCAAAGTATGCCATCTTCGCATATATAGGATTTGTATCTCTCGCACTGGATATATGCAATGCCTCGGCAACAAGTGTGACTCCACTATTCTGCATTGTGCTTTTTTCATCCTGGTCTTTTGTATAGAATGTGTAACTGTTGATTGCATAGGCAGTGTAGGAAAATGCGTGCAAACCCGGTCCTTTCGACAGCCAAAACAATCTTTCAGAAACTGATCCAGCATTAAGATCAAACTGCTGACAAATGCGCGCATTGAACCATCTAATGAATTTTTTATTGTGCTCCCTTGTAATCAAACTCTCATTTCTATCACCGTGTATTTCCCGCAGGAGTTTTTTGTGTTCTTCAACGAATGGTTCAACCTCAGGAGCGTTGTGAAGAATATACAAGTGAGCAAGCTCTCTTTCAGCATTCGAAATGCGTATTAAGTTGAACCCGCTTATTCCTTTCCCCAATAATCGCCCATCGTGACGAGACTTCGGCAAACCAACATGTGCAACACTTGATAAGTAATCGGCACACAAATCACTCGCTTCTTCAACGATGTATCTTTCAGCAATACACCCCTCTGGTCGATATCTTTTTTTGACATACCCCTTTAAAACTTTCATGAACCGCTCAATCGGGTACATCCATCTCAAATAGACTGGGCCGCACAGTTGAACCTCTTTGACCAAGTGTACAGTAAGGTGAACCATGATGTCAAAAAAAGATAGGGGGAAATACTTTTCAAGTTCGCACAAGATACGAATGATCTGCCTCTGCAAATCCTGCAACCGTACTATATCAACCACTTTACTACAAATGAGCCTGAAGAAAATACACAGTTTAGTGATCGTCCTACGCAATTTCTTGGGTAAAACGTTGCGTATGCCAACCGGTAAGAAATTTTGCATCAGGACGTGACAATCATGAGATTTCAGGTTCTTCAACTTCAACTCTTTCACGGATACAAGGTTCTTTACATTTGAGGAGTAGCCTTCTGGAACTTTGATCCCATTCAGGAACTCACAGAATGATCTTTTCTCTTTCTTCGAAAGGGTGTATGCTGCTGGAGGTAAATAAGTGCGGTATCCTCTCTTGACAGGTGCCAACTCTTGTCTTATTCCCAACTTGAGCAGATCTAACCTTGAATTAACACTATCCTTAGTTTTTCCTTGCATATTTAGCAACGTGCCAATTAGGTTATCACAGATGTTCTTTTTAATGTGCATCACATCCAGAAAGTGCCTAACATATAAGGACTTCCAATACGGGAGTTCGAAGAATATGGACATCTTCTTCCAGCCACTTGTCAACACATTTTTAGCAAAAGGCTTGCCAAAATCATTCTCCAATGCGTTCACCTTTTCAAAAACGTCATCCCCGGTCAATATCCTTGGTGGCCTACCTTCTTCTAAGCTCCCGTTAAATGCCTTCTTCCACCTCCGCCAATGATATTTTAACGGCAAGAACCTCCGATGTCCTATGTAAACATTTTTCCTACAATGCTCCAGCCGCATCGAATGGGTATCATCTTCACATATAGGGCACGCACCATATCCTTTGATGCTGTATTCAGACAAATTACCATACGCTGGGAAATCATTTATTGTGCCAAACAACATGGCTCTCAATTTAAAACTTTCTTAATTACAGCCATCAAAAACCGTCTCACCCGAATCCCACATATGCTTCAGGTCTTCAATCAAAGTATCCAAGTACACGTCTATATCGTTGCCGGGCTGTCTAGGCCCAGAAATAAGCATGGAAAGCATCATAAATTTGCGTTTCATGATCAAATTTGAGGGGAGGTTATATATCATCATAATCACCGGCCATGTACTGTGAGTACTACTCTGAACTCCATGTGGATTGATTCCATCGGTTGCCAAAGCAAGCCGTAGGTTTCTCGGTTCTTCACCGAAATCAGGGTACTTGTAATCAATTTTTTTTCCATTGGGGGGCGTCCGCGGGGTGCCTAAGCTTGATGTCTTTAATCCTCTCATCTGTGTGCCATGTCAAAAGTCTTGCAACATCCGCATTATTGTACATGCGCCTGAATCTTGGAATGATCGGAAAGTACCAAAACACTTTAGAAGGACTCTTACCTTTCTTTCCATACCGAGATGTGCTGCATTTAGGACACTTCTCCAACGACGAATACTGGTTTCGAAATAAAATACAGTGTTGGGGCATGCATGTATTTTCTCATATTTCATACTGGTAGACCAGAGAATTTGCTTCGCCCCGTATGTTTTCAAGGGCAGTACATTCGCTTCTGGGAGTATATCTCACAGAGCGGACAGCAGCGCGGTAAAACTTGCATCACTCCAACCGTATCGTGCCTTCAAGTTATACAATTTAAGCACCGCACTCAATCTTGTGTATTTGTTGCATCCCACATACAAAGGCATCTCTGCATCACTCTTCAGTGTCTCAAACATTTCAGGATTCTCCTCATCCACCACGTTCAACATTTCTTCAAGATCATCGCTTTCATCACACATGTCTGTATCAAGCACATTCGAAGCGCTATTAACATCAGGTACCCGGTCTCCGCATTCATCTTCATAGGTCTCACCGTGCTTTGTCCATCGTGTATAAGACGGATCGATTCCATGAAAAATTAGATGACTTAACAAGTCAAGAGGACGAAGACGCTTCCTATACAAACACGACAAACAAGGGCATACAATTCTGTTAGCATTCTTTGCATGCTCTGCAGCAAATTCAATGAATTCTTTTGCTCCATCTATATATTCCCTTGAACGCCGATCACAAGACATCCATTTTCGATCCAACATGGTAACCTACTAAAGGAAAGTGGCGGTAAGATGTACATAATGAATTACTCATTAGGTAGCCACCCCAAGATGTTACCTTATTTTCTTAACAAAAAATTGGCAGCATAACAGCTACAAAATGAACATTCCCAGGCTCAAGGCCCTCTATTTTTAACATAGAAATGGATAGCCCATGAAATACCAATCATCAACTCAATAATTTTCCAGTCTTTAACAACAGATCTCACAGAGCATATATACATATATAGCATTAATGGGCACAAATACACAATTACTACCACATCAAAATTAGACATGAGACTCTAATGAAACCACAATTAGATTACTCATAATTCAATGGAGAAAGGAAAATTAAGAACATACCTTATATGTGGCAAAGTTGATTAATATAAGCTCTCAAACTGTTCAAAAGTATCTCACTTTTAGTTCCCCTTTTTGCCAACAAACTATGAGGCAACTGTAGGCTCCTATAAAAAAAATCAAGTAATTAATCCCCTAACTCTAAACTAGTGAAATGCCCAAATTTAATTGCATACCCAATGACAAAACAAGGAAACCAGCTTAGATCCTTCCAACAAATAAATTTAATAAGGTAATTAAATCCCCAAACTGACTATGTACAAGACTTCACTGCCACCCTCTCTTTCTCTTTGCAAAATGAAGCACCAAAAGGCTCAAATACAATCACCTTTTCAAACCAGATCATGAAACTATTTACCATCAAATTTAGGTGCAGTTAAGGCAGAAAAATTCCAAGTCACCATTTTCAATTTCAACAATTAAATCAAAGAGTGCCCTGACATTTCCCACATCATCAATATAATTTCCACAGGAGTATTTCACCACCACCATTAAAACCAAGCAATCAATGGTCATAATTCAGGTTGACAATTCAAACATTTGCTACTTCACAGTTAAGGGCAGTCAACATCCTATCAACATCTTAGGTGCTACAACAACCTTCCATCCACCCTTAACCAAAACGGAACAGAGCATATCAAAAGGGCAAGGAAATCTCACCAAAATTAGGAGGTACGCTGGATCAGGAAAGAAGAACCAATCAAACTTGACAGCCCAGAAATCGATAATGAAGGCCTGAAATTTCAGCGACACCCACTCTGGAATTTTTCGAGTTGGACAACAACAAGAGAGAAGTAATGGTGTGAAACACGTCTAAGACGATGAACTTGATGAGAAAAATGACGGTCTGGAGCTAGGTGGTTGGAGAAGAACAAGGTCATCGGAGACAATGCGAAGGAGCAGAGGGAGTTTAGATGGCACTGGTAGGAATGAAGAGAGAACACTCACTGAACAGATCTGGTAGAACAAAGAACACGAACAGAGAACAGGAAAAACAAGAGATCTGGGAAGACGATGCTTCAGCTCGGGGAAGAACAAGAGCTACGAGCACGAATAGGAAAACAGATATGCGAATAAGAACACTTGAGCTCTGGGAAGACAATGCTTCAGCTCTGGGAAGAACAAGAAGACGTGAAGAAGACGACTTGAGCTTTGGGTTCAGATTTAGGTTCTGAGCTTTGAGGGTATAAGGAGGGAAAAACAAATAATATTTGGGGAATTTTGGGAAATGTGGTGCCAAGAGAGATCATCAGCTGTGGGCTTGAATATAAAAATTAAATCACAAGACCCTGTACCAACGCTTAAGCGATGGTATAGGTAACTGGCATTAAATTTTTATTTTGAAAAATATGTAAAACAATTTAGGGGGAGCGGGCCCCGAGAGAGCACAGAGGATCACGAGTAAGAAAGGAAAAGGAAGTAGAGCAGAAGTAACACTTCTTTATAACATAATTAACTATGCAGATGCAGAAAGGGGTGTTCTGAAAGAATCAAAGGGCATATGAACTGAGGCGGTAGAACCTGCCAATCTAGTTCATTGTAACAGCCTCCTTGATTCCCAGAAGAGGTAAAGATATGATGCAGAAAGTAATAAGATAACTGGGAAATATAAAGCTTTATTTAATAGAACATTAAACTTACAAAGAAATGAAACAAAGGAAGTAGAAAGAAAGGGAAGGGAAGAGACTCTCAGAACACTCAGAGCTTCTCTCTCTAAGTCTCTCTCTACAATGGCTATTCGGATCTAAAATAAGTTCTGCCCTTCTTTAGGTGCTGAGCATTTCTTATATAGACCCTTGAACAGTGTTTATGACCTGGAAACTGGATACTTGTTTGAACAGTTCCAGTCAGTTTAAGTGCACAGTGTTCTACCGACACTACAGTGATACTACAGTGTTCAGTGTTTTACATGTGCTTGTTTACAATGTGTCAGAATGTTTCAGTCCTCTCCTAAGTCCACCTCATAATCGTCTTCTTCCTGGGCTTCTGAAGTAGACTGGGAAATGATTTGACTAGGGGAGGGTTGAGCATCTTGTTCCTGGAGTGTTTGGAGCAGTACTGTTAGTTGGTTTACAAGACTTGTTTTATCCGCTGTTGATGATAGAAGAGAAGCAATCCTTGATTTTTGGTGAAGGAATTTGCTTTGTTCTGTCATGCAAAGGAATTGGGGATTGTCTTGAAACCATTTTTCGACTGCATCAGAGTCGACTCGTGGAATTTTTGAATTTTGTCCACCATCTGGAGTAAGGGACTCGCTGTAGGACAGGCATGAGGTTTGATGTTTCATTGAGCTTCATGCATTCATATTTCCAGGAAAAAATCCATGAAACAGATAGTTTAGAACAATAATGAAGATCCAAAGGAAAGGGATCATCACAGTTGAATTTCTGTTTAAATAATTCAAAAGCTTTAACAACCTGAGGTGGAAATATTTCAGTTAAAGGACCAAAAAATTCCCACCAGTGAAAAAGCCAATGAGGAAATTGATACTTGTTATCCTTTTTAAAATAGTTGAACCAAGTATGAGAAAATCCGGAGTTTTGGTACCAAAAAACATTAGACCAAGCATCAACATAATCCCAATAATTATATCCATCAGGAAAATAATTGATTCCAAAGTTTTTTGGTCTGTATAAATCTTGCCCCCATTGAGATGGAGTAAGAATGTTTAAAATTTGGATTCTTGTGAAAGCTAGTTCATTGTCATTCTTCCTGTCTGAGGTATGTTTTATCTCGACAGATCCAGAATGAACCAGAATTAGTTCATAGTACTCTCTTGTTTTTGGGATAGCTGAAGGTTTAAAATGCATTCCAGAAGGAAAGATATTTGCAGCTACTTGGTTAGGGTTGGGATGGAACCATTCAGGTTCTATCTGAATGATGTTTCATTTGTTTTTGGATTTTTTGAGAAAGGGGGTGTTATTTTTTGTGTTGGATAGCACATGTGTATGTGGAACAATTGCCTTTGAAGAGGATGCAATTGTTACCTGGTTAGGCTGAGGGTTGGATAGATCATATTGTTGTTTAGTTATGATCTCTTGGGGTATGAGAGGTTGTTTATCTTTAGTGAGAGGTCGTACATTTTTAGTGACTATGTGGCCCCACGTGGTTTGTGGAATCTGTTTTTGGGTGTAGGCCAGAGCATATGAGTCGACTGTTTCTTTAGGAGAGGTTTGGTTTTGGGTTTTTTGGGTTGATGACCTTGAAGGAGTAGATGACTCCTGTTTAAGTTTTTGGGTTGATGACCCAGATGGAGTGGATGACTCCTATTTAGATTGCTGCAACTGTGGAGATCCTTGAGTTTGGGATCTATGTTGTTGCAGGATTTGTTTAATAAATGCTTCCAGCTCTTGGCTGGAGCAATCTTGGCTTTGGGCATCTTGGAAGATGCTTAATTGTTTATCGTCTGAAGGCTCTTTGGCCTTGTCATCTGAGGCTTTTTTCTTATTGGGCATGTCTGGTTGATTAGGCTTATCTACCCTGTAAAAACTCACGGGTAAGAAAATTTGGAAGAGAATTAGAAGTACCTTTAATAAATTCAATATCAAAATCAAAGACACTTAATATTGCTTGCCAGCGAGCAAAAACTTGTTTTGATGCAAGATTTTTAACATCTTTTTGCAAAACATCTTTTGCTGATTTACATTCAATACGCACAAGAAATTTTTGGTTTAGAAGATCTGATTGAAATTTGGAAATGCACAAAACAATTGCCAGTATCTCCTTTTTTATGGTGGAATAGTTTTGTTGGGTACTATTCCAATGTTTAGAAGTGAAAGAGACGATTTTTTCTTGATTGTCAACTCGTTGTTCAAGGATGCCACCATATCCTATATCAGAGGCATCAGTTTCAACAATTTTGAAAGAAGAAGGGTCAGGAAGGCTAAGACAAGGAAGTTGCTTAACCTGGAGTTTGATTTGCTTGACAATATTGGAATGAATGTCTGTCCATGGAGGAGGGCTTTGTTTAAGACGCTGATGGAGTGGTTTAAGAAAGTTGCTTAAATGGGGGATAAAGTCAGCAACATAATTTAAACATCCTAAAAATCTTTGAAGTTGTTGTTTTTCAAGGATTTGGTTAGGAAACTTGTCAGCAAATTGAATGGCTCTGTCTATGGGGGTGATAGACCCTTGGTAGATCCAATGCCCAAGAAACCTGATCTTAGTTTGGAAAATAGAAATTTTTGGTTTAGAAACGACCAATCCATTTGTTTCTACAACCTTCATAAAACAATTGATATGTTTAAAATGTTGATCAATTGAATGAGAATAGATCAATACATCATCAATATAACCAATGATGAATTGGCTATAGTCATTAAAAATTTCATTCATAATTCTCTGGAATTCAGAATGTGCATTTTTCAACCCAAAAGGCATAACATTCCACTCATACTGTCCAAACGGAACAATGAAAGCAGTTTTATACCTATCTTTTTGAGAGATTTGGACCTGCCGAAATCCAGATTTCATGTCAAATTTTGAAAAGATTTTTGCAGAATATAATCGTTTTAAGAGATCAGATTTATTAGGAATTGGGTATCTAATCCATCTTAAAGCATCATTCAAAGGTTTATAATTTATGACAAGTCTTGGGGCTCCTCGTTCTAGTTCAACATTTTTATTAACATAGAAAGTAGCACAAGACCATGGACTTCTAGATTTACTAATTAATTTTTTATTTAAAAGTTCTTGAATTTCTTTTTTACAAGTTTCAAGAAGCTCAGAAGTCATCTGGATAGGTCTTGATTTTGTTGGGATTTGAGTTTCCAAGAAATTTGTTTCATAGGGCAAATCAACAACATGCTTTTTACGATTTCAGAAAGCATTAGGTAGATCCGAGAAAATATTTTGGTGGATTTTATCTAAGCAGTCTTGAATTCGTTGTTTAACTTGTGGCTGAGCTAGCTGTGTTTCAATTTGTTTAAAAGAGATGTCTTCTCTTAAAAAGTTTATTTGCTGTTGTTTTGAAGAAAGAAGATTTAATTCTTTTATTCTAGGTTTTTGTGTAAAAGGGAATGTAATTGTTTTCCCTAAGTGCTCAAAGGATATTCCATCCTGACTAGTTAGATATGGGAATATGGAACCAGCAAAGGGTTGTCCCAAGATGATTTGATTCCCCATATTTTTAACTAATATGAATGGTTGTTGAACACGAAATCCGTTATTTTCAATAACAACATTTGTAATTTTATATTTAACATCTAGGGGTGTTTGGGCTATGCCACTAAATCTCTCAGTTGTTTTTTCATAATATTTGCTAGGAATAATACCTTCATTAAAACAATTAGAAGCTGCTCCTGTATCAAACAAAACAGGTTGTTCTAGGATAAATTCATCATTGATAATGATTTTAGATGGGATATGAAATTTTGGGATTAACACTTTAGAAATTAAGTTAATAAATGTTTCATCATGGTCATCAGTTTCATGACCTGAAAGAGCTTGTTGTTCATTTGTTTTATGGGATTCAAGCTGGATATCTTGAATTTGGGATATTGCATCTGCATGTGTTTCTTGTTGAAGTTTAATATAAGAGACCTCAGCCTTGAGATTATGTATCTCATGCTGGAGATCTTGTATGGTTGCAGGTTTAACAGAATGTTTGAACCGGTTTATGGTTTCTGTTAAATCATATTTATTCGAGATTAAAGATGGTTTATTTTTTAAAGAACTCGGGTTTTCAATGAGAAGTTCTTTAAATTTAAACAAGTATTTGCCCTTTTCATTATCAGGAAGTTTAGTGATAATGTCAAGGAGTAAATCTTGTTCTTTAGTAATGACATTAATAGAAGAAGAGGATGATTCTTCAATGTCATCGTCTTGGATATTGTTTAGATCCTCTGAAGAGCTTTTGGGATCATCTGTCTCAGATTCTAGTAAAAGATTATTAATTTGATCAAGGATTGGTTGGTCAATATTCCTAATCTTGTTAAGTTTTCGAGTCAAACGACAGTATTTTGAAATGTGCCCTTGTTTGCCACATTTAAAACATTTTATTTTAGTTTGAGAAGGATCATTTTTGGGTTTAGATCTAGACTCTTTGTGTGGCCACCTAGGGGTTGTTTTTTGTTTATACTTATGGTAGGTTGTTTTGTCATCTCTAAACTGCCTCGGTTTAGATGGCTTAGATTTTTTACAAGCAGGAAAGCTGAACTGTTCACAGAATGTGCCCAGCTCTTTACTCCTTGTAGCTTTTTCTTTGGCAAGTTGTTTTTGAATTTTGTCATCCTGACAAATTTGAAGAGTAGTCTTTTGGACATAAGAAATCAATTGTCCATAACTTAAGCATTCATAAGGGATGTTGCCATCATGTTGGTTTCGAAGTTTTTCTCTAACTTTATCACCCAAAGATTTAGGTAATCCAGCTAAGAATTTTTCTTTCCAAAATGGTTGATTGGCATCATCTCTTGTGAGTACTCTTTGTAAAAAGTTATCTCTATATCAACGAAAATCAGATAGAGTTCTGCACTTAAGATTTGAGAGGAGTTCTGCTGATCTGTCTTTCCAAATAGATGGATCTCCAATAAAATGTTTAATAATTGTAAAAATCAAAGTGTTTACAGAATCAGGAATAGAACATCCATCAGATGTTATAGGTGTTCCATCCGCTTCAGTTTTTACAGAGGTAAATATGGCAAGTTTGTCCTCAGGGGAGAGATAATTATCCCACCAGCCTTTTAGTTGTCCGGAAAATCCAGCCACTAATAGGTTGGTGATGGATTCATCTGAGGCATTGTTTTGGGTTTGGTATGCCGTACTTACCATTGTCATTTGCTGAAGAATCTGTAATATGTTTGTTTCACTTTGACCATCTATGTTCCATTCATAAATATGATCAGCACTGAATGATTTAAAATTCTGATTTAATCTTTCTTCTAATAAAATATCAGGAGGTGAAGCTCGGGAATAATAAAGTTTAGAAGGTTTTTTCCAATTTTGATTATTGATTTGAAGTGGGGCTGATTCTGAAAGTTTAGATTCTGTGTCAGAGTCTTTTTCAATATTCATTACATTTTTTGAGGATGAGGATGTTTGAGTTTGAGGTGTATCGGGGACAACGGTGGACTGGAGTTGGCTAATCTTATACTCAACTTGTTTTAATAAATCAGCTCTGTTATTTAAGAATTCTGACTTAATCTTTGAGCTAAGTTGGAATGGTTTAAAGAGTGGGGCCTCTAATTTAGGGACTGGTGATTTACTGGGGTCAAGCAGAGGAGCTGTTTTTTGGATCACATAATCCCCTAAAGTTTGGAGGTATTGATTAGTATAATTATTTTGTTCTAAGATATTTTTTATATCGACAGGGTCAATTGGGTTTTTTAAATTTTTATATTTGAAGGGTGCAGCAAGTATAAGGTTATTTTGGTCATTTGTTAATTTGGGAATTTGTACTGTTTTGGGAGGAGGAAATTTAGATGAAATTGTTGAGCCGTCTGGGGATTTCCATTCCCTTTTGGTCATGTTTATTTTGTTTGTAAAAGGATATTTAATGTTGTTGGTTTGGGCGTAAGCACTAAACCAGTCGAAGAATGGAATATTTTCTTGGATTTTTTCGAGAAATCTGTAAAATTTATTTTGGATATTTTGTATGTTGGGTCCTTTAAAGTTTTGGAAAAACCATTTTCTCTGAAGTTGGTTATCTTCAGAATAAAATTCTTCTCTAAGGGTTTGTTTATCGATAGAGAACTGTTTTTCTAAAACATTGATGGGTTGGAAGTTTTCTCCTTCGTTTAGAGGAACATTTTCATAAGGTTCTCCTGCAATCATTGATGAATAAGTTGGAGATTGTGGTGGTAGTGAGTCTTCAGCTCTTTCATAACTGGTTTGAGGAATGTTTGACGAATTATCGACTCCCTGGATTAGGACATTTGTTTGAGGAGGAATGTTTCTGGGAGTTGTTGAAGGGGGTGCTGGCATATAAATGACAGACGAAGGTTTAGAAAACGAACAAGAATGCCTTGCTGGTTCTATATTGGATCTACAGTCTTCGTATAAGGAAGCAGATCTAATACTGAAAGAGCAAGACCTTCTAGGTCTTTCAAATGATAATTTAACAGTCCCATCAGTCTTTTAAATTGTTTTACATATTTTTTAATATAAAAATTAAATCCCATGGGACCTATACCAGCGCTTAAGCTCTGGTATAGCCTCCCTAGGATTTAATTTTTATATGTAAAACAATTTAATAAAAACAATTTAAATGCTTTTGTTTTTTTAATTTTTTCAGATTTTTAACATTTTTTCAAATTGTTTTTATCTAATTTCTAAATCCCAGGGGGCTAAATAAGTATTTTTTAATATATTTTCCCTTTCTTAATTTGCCAATGTTTTTTTTAAATTGTTTTACATATTTTTTAATATAAAAATTAAATCCGAGGGGGCCTATAACAACACTTAAGCGCTGGTATAGGCCAATGGGATTTAATTTTTATATGTAACACAATTTAATAAAAATTATTTAAATGCTTTTGTTTTTTTTAATTGTTTCAGATTTTTAAAATTTTATCAAATTATTTTTATATAATTTCTAAATCCCAGGGGGCTAAATAAGTATTTATTAATATATTTTCCCTTTCTTAATTTGCCAATATTTTTTTAAAATTGTTTTACATATTTTTCAATATAAAAATTAAATCCCAGTGGGCCTATACCAGCGCTTTGCCAATGTTTTTTTAAATTGTTTTACATATTTTTTAATATAAAAATTAAATCCTAGGGGGCCTATTTAAATTGTTTAATTAAATTGTTTTACATATAAAAATTAAATCCCAGGGGGCCTATACCAGCGCTTATAGGCCCCCTGGGATTTAATTTTTATATGTAAAATAATTTAATAAAAACAATTTAAATGTTTTTGTTTTTTTTTTAATTTTTTCAGATTTTTAAAATTTTATCAAATTGTTTTTAACTAATTTCTAAATCTTAGGGAGCTAAATAAGTATTTTTTAATATATTTTCCTTTTCTTAATTTGCTAAGGTTTTTTTAGATTGTTTTACATATTTTTCAATATAAAAATTAAATCCCAAGGGCCTATACCAGCGCTTAAGCGCTTGTATAGGTCCCCTGGGATTTAATTTTTATATGTAACACAATTTAATAAAAACAATTTAAATGCTTTTGTTTTTTTTAATTGTTTCAGATTTTTAAAATTTTATCAAATTATTTTTATCTAATTTCTAAATCCCAGGGAGCTAAATAAGTATTTATTAATATATTTTCCCTTTCTTAATTTGCCAATATTTGTTTAAATTGTTTTACATATTTTTCAATATAAAAATTAAATCCCAGTGGGCCTATATCAGCGCTTTGCCAATGTTTTTTTAAATTGTTTTACATATTTTTCAATATAAAAATTAAATCCCAGGGGGCCTATACCAGCGGTATAGGCCCCGTGGGATTTAATTTTTATATGTAAAACAATTTAAATGCTTTTGTTTTTTTTTAATTTTTTCAGATTTTTAAAATTTTATCAAATTGTTTTTAACTAATTTCTAAATCTTAGGGAGCTGAATAAGTATTTTTTAATATATTTTCCTTTTCTTAATTTGCCAAGGTTTTTTTAGATTGTTTTACATATTTTTCAATATAAAAATTAAATCCCAGGGGGTCTATACCAGCGCTTAAGCGCTGGTGTAGGCCCCCTGGGATTTAATTTTTATATGTAACACAATTTAATGAAAACAATTTAAATGCTTTTGTTTTTCTTAATTGTTTCATATTTTTAAAATTTTATCAAATTTTTTTTAACTAATTTCTAAATCCCAGGGGGATAAATAAGTATTTTTTAATATATTTTCCTTTTCTTAATTTGCCAAGGTTTTTTTAGATTGTTTTACATATTTTTCAATATAAAAATTAAATTCCAGGGGGCCTATACCAGCGTTTAAGGGCTGGTATAGGCCCCCAGGGATTTAATTTTTATATGTAACACAATTTAATAAAAATAAATTATATGCTTTTGTTTTTTTATTTGTTTCAGATTTTTAAAATTTTATCAAATTATTTTTATCTAATTTCTAAATCCCTGGGGGCTAAATAAGTATTTTTTTAATTTTTTTGCCCTTTCTTAATTTGCCAATGTTTTTTTAAAATTGTTTTACTTATTTTTCAAAATAAAAATTAAATCTCAGGGGTCCTATACCATCGCTTATTACGTCATAAGCGCTGGTATAGGCACCCTGGAATTTAAAAATTAGATAAAAACAATTTGATAAAATTTTAAAAAATCTGAAACAATTGAAAAAAAACAAAAGCATTTAAAATTATATTGTTATATAAGCCTATCCCAGCGCTTATTGCGTCACAAGTGTTAGAATCTTAAGTTTTGATGAGGACTGGCCCCATAGATAACATAAGTAAATAGAGTGTAAGTTACCTTTGAATTAAACAAGTAAAATCTAACAGGTAACAATCACTATCGCTAGAGTAAGAATCTATCGCAAATGAAAAACCCAACAATAGCTGATGGAAACTTAGCTGAAATCTAAAGTAAATATTTCTATAGCTAAGTATATCCCTATCTCTAATAGACATTCAGATAGCTAGTGCCTGAGAGCAAATGAGTTAACTAGCGATAACATAGTTGCTAACGCTAACACGTTTAGCTATCGATAACAGGATACGTGAAATTACTTAGAATATTCATATAACTCAGTATCCTTAAGCTAATGAACTTCTAGCGATAGGGTATTTCTTTAGCGATAGTGAATGACTTAGCGATAGACATTAACTTTGTTATTTCTAAGTCTTCATTTGCTATGGCTCTTGTCTATTAGCGATAGGGATATACTTAGCTATAGAAATATTTACTTTAGATTTCAGCTAAGTTTCCATCAGCTATTGTTGGGTTTTTCATTTGTGATAGATTCTTACTCTAGCGATAGTGATCTGTTACCTGTCAGATTTTACTTGTTTAATTCAAAGGTAACTTACACTCTATTTACTTATGTTAACTATGGGGCCAGTCCTCATCAAAACTTAAGATTCTAACATTCTCCCCCTTTTTGATGATGACAAAACATAAGTAAAAGATAAAGAGAATAATAGAATTGATAGAAATAATTCAGTGTTGAAATCACAGTTTATATATTGCAGAAAGAATTACTAATCATAAACTATAAAGCTGGTAAACGTGCAGATTATGTATGATGCATATGAGAATGACTTCAGGGAATGATTCAGGCTCTTTAATTCAGTCAGACTCGGTATCATTCTTCCAATTTGATGTGTTAAGCTCATAATCTCCAGACTCACTGCTTATTCTCCCGGAATCAGTTGAAGGCTCTTCCAAAAATTCAGGGGCAATTTCAACCTCAGTCTTTTTCTTCTTCTTAGCAGTAGCTTTCTTCTTCTTTGGAGGAGAGGGAGGCTTAAGCTCTTCCAATATCTTATGTCTTCTGTTTCTGTTTCTTCTTAGGAGGAGGCTTAGCTGATTTTCCTTTCCCTTTTGACACTGCTTTCCTTTTTGACTTAGGGGTTGACTAGGGTTCTTCAATCACAATCCCTTTGGTTGCCCTGATTTTCTTTTCTGGAGGTTTAGGAGCAGATTTCTTGATCCTTGTTCCCTTAGGGGCAGGCTGGACCTCTGATGCTTTTACTTTTTCACTAGATTCCATGTTCTGGGAGGTAGTCTGGATATGATCCACTTCTTTCTCTTTTTCAGTTTCTGCCCTTGTTGCATCTATGTCCTCTCTTTCCTTTTGAGACTGAGCAGATCTTTCTAAGAATTCTTCAACTTGCTCATGTAGCTCTTGTGCTTTTTTAAAATAGTGAGGAAGCAGATTTACAGAAACTGGTTGAGGCTCCCCCTCATATGGAACCATGGCCATACTCATATCTTCCTCTTGCACTTCATTATCAGGAGAACCATCAGGAGGATTGATTGAGGCATTGTCTTTTTTATCAGATGCATCCTCCACTAAGCCTTCTTCTGCCATCATGGGATCCTTCAGAATTTGCTCCATGCGTTTCTCCCCCTTTTTGTCATCATCATTGGCAGGGGTAGGTGAAGAGGGTTGGACAGGAGTTTGGGAAGAGATGGGAGAAGGAGGGTTTGTGGTGGTGGTGGTAGCGATAGAGGTAGGCTGTATTGGTGGTGAAGTATGGGTGTTATAGCTAGAGAAGGGGCTAGCGATAGGGGTTGCTTGAGGAGTTGGGACTTTGGTTTTTGAAGAGGGTGAGGTTTGTGTTTGTTGGCTAGCGCTAGGGGAAGGGTTAGCGATAGGGGTGTCTGGAGGTGTTGGCTGTTTGGTTTGTGGGGAAGGTGGAGGTGTAGGTGTTTTGGTGTGGGAGTGGTGGCTTTCGCTAGGAGAAGGGCTAGGGTGTTTGAAGGTAGGAGGAGATGGATAATGAGAGAGATGAAGAGAAGAACTAGAAGGAGTTGAAGGTGAGTGTTGGGGAGAAGAATGAGATGGTGAGTGAAAATAGAGAGGGGAATTTGGTGGACTGGGAGAAGAAGAAGTAGTAGAAGAATGTCTTGGGGAGTGTAGAGGAGAGTGAGAATGATGAAGTGGGGAGTGATGAGGGGATGAGATACCTTGAGGCGTGGTGGACATGGAGAGGCTCAAAGATTCTTCCAAATTCTTTACTTGAGCCTGAAGCTCCTTAATATGCTTTAATAACTCAGCTTTCTGTGCCTCCAGAGCAAAACTGAACTCGGCAGAGAGCCGGAAGACTATTTCCTCCACAACTTCCTTGGAAAAATATGAATCTTTTGTTGCAGCAGGAGGAGGAGCTCATTGAGATTGAACCTCTTCTTCAATAGAGACAGGACGAGTTGAGGAAGGTGGAGCTTGAGAGGCTTGAGATTGAGAAACAGAGATGCTCCTACCAGCAGTGACCGGAATCCCCATTTTCTTCAAGGTACAGGTTGTGACCTGTTTTTACTTCTTGTTCTCACCATCCCCTAAAGATTTGATCATTGAAAATTCAAGGATGAGGAACATAAGCTGGGGATAGGGAAGAGGAGCTTTGGCAGACTTGTCAGAAAGGAATCTGTGCAACTCCATACATATAATCTGGCCAGGATTGAGAGGGATCTTCTGAATGAGATTTGCAAGCCAGGGGTTATCAATTTTTGCAAAACTACTGAAATTTCCTGACTTGTGAGTCATGATTCTTGTGTAAACATAGTGAAGAATCCGATTTAGCACTGGCATGCTTGCTGGCTTATTGGATGAAGTCTCATATATTTCAGCAAGTTCGTCGTCTGTATATTGCTCAGTCATGTACCACTTGTTGTAATCTGCTCCATGGATCCCCAAAATTTTGTTGATAGCAGACCAACCAAAAACAAAACCTCTCCCTCTGACAGTGGCTTCAAAAGATACATCCCTTATAAGACTTTTCTTGTAAACTGGGATAGCTTTCAGGTTTGAGTAGAAGGATCTCAGAACTTCTTCGTTGTAATCATTCTTCACACTCACCCAGTTCTGGTATGGCAGCAACCAAGCAGCTAAGTCAAAGCCCTGTTCCTTGAAATACTTTAAATCTACCCAGACAGCAGCCCTATCTAGGGTTCCTTTCTCTGCGAAGAATGGACTCGGAGCTGATAGCGGGCTTGACAGATAGGGAAGATCAGTGTTGGAAACCTTTTGTCACTTGGGGGGATTCTCAGTAACTTCTTTAGAAAATGAGACACTCTTCTGGGTACGGGACCTCTTGCTAGCTGATTGGGAAGAAGGATTAGCGCTAGAATCTGCTCCAACATTGGGTACTTTGGTTCTTGCCATTTTAGGGTTTGGAGAACAAAAGGTTTTGAAAACAAATGTTTAAATGCTAAGAGAGTTTTTGTTTTTGAGTAGAAGAGAAATAGATGTTTCGAATGAATGCAAATGCAAGTGATCCAGCTTTATAAGTTTTAGGGTTTAGAGTTTTACCATTAATGAGGTACATCAGCTAACGTTTCGCATTCTGACCTGTTAAGTGACCTCTTTTAAAATTAAGAAGGAAGTCTCCACAAGCAGGCCGTTGGAACTAATCCACATGGATTTAGTTGGGCCAGCAAGAGTGAAGAGTCTGGGTGGAAGTCTATACATTCTTGTAGTCGTGGATGACTATTCAAGATTTACCTGGACTATGTTTCTTTCCTCTAAACATGAAACTTTTGATGCCTTTTGTGTGCTTGCTAAGAAATTGCAGAATGAAAAAGGCACAAAGATTGTAGCAATCAGGACTGATCATGGAGGAGAATTTGAGAACAAAGAGTTCATGGAGTTGTGTGATGAAAATGGGATTGAACACAACTTCTCTGCCCCTCTTACTCCTCAACAAAATGGTGTTGTAGAGAGAAAGAACAGAATGCTCACAGAAATGGCAAGAAGCATGCTGAACGAGAAACAAGTGCCTCAAATATTTTGGGCAGATGTAATGAACACAGCTTGCTACATCTCAAACAGAGCCTATATCAGAAAGGGGATGGAGAAGACTCCATATGAGCTCTACAAGGGAAGGAAGCCTAATATCAGTCACCTAAGAATTTTCGGATCAAAATGCTACATTCACAACAACGGAAAGGTAAATCTAGGTAAATTCGATCCTAAATATGATATTGGCATATTCATAGGCTATTCAAATAGAAGTAATGCATATAGAGTTTATAATAAAAGAAATCAAACTGTTGAAGTCTATGCATGTAGTATTTGATGAAACACCTCAAGAAAAACAACAATCTGTTGATGAGGATGAAGATTTTTCAAAGTTTTTAAAACAGTCTCTATCGATAGCACCTCAGCCATCGATAGCAAATTCTGGAAACAATACTAAAAATGATCAGGATGAAACTAAAGATGATCTAAATGAAGCTAATGAGCCTCAATCTTCCATAAGACATCTTAAGAATCATCCTCCTGAAGAGATTGTTGGAGAAATTTCAAAAGGAGTTAAAACCAGAAAGCAACTACAAAATGAAATAGAATTTTCTTGCTTTCTTTCTCAAATTAAACCAACTTGCGTTGATGAAGCTCTTGCTGAATGTGACTGGATAGTTGCAATGCAGGAAGAACTTAATCAATTCAAAAGAAATCAAGTTTGGGATTTAGTACCTAGACCAAGAAATCATCCTATTATTGGTACTAAATGGGTTTTCAAAAACAAACTTGATGAAGTTGGACAAATTGTCAAAAATAAAGCCAAATTAGTTGCCAAAGGATATAACCAAGAAGAAGGCATTGATTATGAAAAAACATTTGCTCTAGTTGCAAGACTTGAAGCAATAAGAATTCTTCTAGCTTTTGCATCCATCAAAAATATTAAACTTTATCAAATGGATGTTAAAAGTGATTTTCTTAATGGATATATTAAAGAAGAGGTATATGTGGAGCAACCTCCTGGTTCTGAAGAAAAGTCTAAGCCTGACCATGTTTTCAAACTTAAAAAGGCTCTTTATGGTCTCAAACAAGCACCTAGAGCTTGGTATGAGAGACTTAGTACTTTTCTGCTTGATAAAGGATTTTCTAGAGGAAAATCAGATACTACCTTGTTTATCATGCATAAAAATCATTACATGCTCATAGTTCAGATTTATGTTGATGATATTATTTTTGGTGCAACTAACGAAAAGCTCTGTGAAGATTTTGCTAAGATAATGCAGGGAGAATTTGAAATGTCTATGATGGGAGAATTAACATTCTTCCTAGGCCTGCAGATAAAGCAAAAGAAGGATGGCATCTTCATCTCCCAAACCAAATATTGTAAAGAACTTCTCAACAAATTTGGGATGGATCTATCCAAAGAAGACGACACTCCCATGAGTGCCTCTGCCAAGTTAGATGCTGATGCACAGGTGATGAATTCCCATTTAACATTGATTTAGGGCTTATTTAGAAGATATTTGGGGAGTCATCAATGCTAATTAAAGGAATTTTGAGAGCTTTTTAGAGTAAATTATGTAAATTGTCATATAAGCTTAATTTAATTATTTTTGAAATAAATATGACAATTTATTAGATAATTTGATTGGCATGATTACCTCACATTTATGCATGATTTTGATAGGTACAAATGGATATTCTAAGCTAGGAAGGAGAAGAAAAGCAAAGGAAAAGATTGGAGAAAGCTGGAGTTTAATTGCTGAAAATTGCTAGAAATTGCCTCTGGTGCCGTGGCACGGCGCGAAAATCCCTAAAAATTCTGACTTTGCACAGATTCATTTTTTATCCTTTTAAAACACCTAGGGCACGAAAATTAGAGGAGAATCAGCCCCCTTTGAAACCTCAGAACCCTTTGGAATCATTAGACTCATCGGTGCACACATCTTTGGAGCTAGGTTTGTAAAATTGGAGGTTGAGGAGCAAAATTGGAAGGATTTCTTGCCCACGGTGATAGATTCTTCTTGTTTTCTTCCATTCTTTGTTACTTTTGTGAATTAAACATGGGATTTCTTTGTATTTTCTGGTTTAATTCATTCATGAGTAGCTAAATCATTTGTTCTAGGATTGATTCAAACCTTGTATGGATTGAAACCTAATTTGTTTCCTTTTCTTTTAGAATTTAATGACTATTTATGTTGATTTATCTTGTTCTTAATGCCTCTAATTGACTGATCACCCTTTAGAGTGATTTGTTCATTTAAATTATACTCGGGAGAGATAGTTTATATGTAGAACTAGGGTAAATCAGACTAGACTTGAAGTTTAAATCAACTAACGGAAGGTTTATCGGGTAGAATAGAGATATATCTATCGACCTAGTTTTGTCAGATTAAGGTTGGCTCTTAAGGCATACTTTCATTAATTTGTAACAAGAGATTGAGCAAGTTTAATGAAAAGTATAGAATTGATTTTGACTCGAGAGAGCGTTTCAAGTACTTTAGAATCTTAGGCAAACATAGATTGTTATTTAAAGACTAAAGGAAGGGAAATTAATTAGGGTTCATGAAATACAATGGTGAGAATTAATCATAGGCTTAGTTAATTGATAAATTAAATATTTCTTGTTTGTTTCTTTATTTTTATTTTAAAATTAGTTTTCAAAACCAGTTTTCTAAAAGAATTTGATTTGTTCAACTTAATTGAGTTCATTAGCCTGTTGTTTGATTGGGGTTTTAAAACAAATCTCTGTGGGACGATAATTTATTACTACATTACGATCCGTACTCTTGCGGGTGAACAAGTTTTTGGCGCCGTTGCCGGGGATTTGTAAAAAGCTCTTGGTCAACCCTAGGCTAGTGTTAGTAAATTTCGATTGAACTATTAGGTCAGTTTATAATTTTCATTCATAGTTGTTTTTATTTTGTTTTTATTCTTTTTCTAGTTTGATACTCGCATTTTGGTTTTCTTCTTCTAGGTACCCTTTCGGCATATGCAGCATATATATCCAGACGGATTGGAAGTGATACTTGAAGGAGTGGAATTCATTGACAACACACAAGCTGAAACTGAGACTAACTCTGAATCAGAATCTAATGGTGAAACCGTGGCTGACGATGAGTATGATAGAGCTACGGTCAATGACTTTGCTAGCCGTAATATGAGGGGCATGCAATCTTGCATTCAGATGCCAGAGATGACAGCACACTCTTTTGAGATCAAACCTGTTATGATCACAATGCTGCAGTTACATGGAATGTTCCATGGGCTCTACAATGAAGATGCAAACAAGCATCTTATGTATTTCTTGGAAGTCTGTGACTCTTTCAAGCAAAACGGAGTCCCTCAAGATGTTCTAAGGCTTCGTTTATTTCCTTTGTCTTTTGCAAGGCACAACTAGAGATTGGTTCAACAATCTTTCGGAAGGATCCATTAATTCTTGGGATCAGCTTGAAACCAAGTTTAGAGCTCGTTTCTTTTCTGATGATAAATCTGTGGAAGCTCGAGATGAGTTTTTAAGCTTTAGACAACACCCGGATGAGCATCTTTATCCATCTTGGGAGAGATATAAGATGCTGATGAAGCGATGCCCTAATCATGGGGTAGACAAATGGGTAGTAGTTCAAATATTTTGTAATCGCCTTAATCCTCAATCTAAGGCGATGGTTGATTCAATGACTAATGGAGGATATCGTAATGTACCTGTTAATGAGGTGATTAGACTCTTGGATCAATTATCTGCAAATAATACTCAAGGCACTGATAGGAGGACTACACAACCTGTTTCCACCATTAAAGACGACTCTTCATCTCAAATGACCGCTATTCTCTCTTCATTAAATAAGCGGTTTGAGTCTTTGGAATCCCAATTGAAGCAGGGAAACTCTCAAAATGTGCATTCTATCTATGCTACCCCTGTTGTTTGTGATCAATGCAATGATGTTCATCTGCCAGATCATTGCCCTCTTTACATGGCTTCTAAATCTGTCAACTACATGGGTAAATTTCAAAACTCTCAGAATAACCCTTACTCTCACACTTATAATCCAGGATGGAGAAATCATCCAAATTTCTCTTGGAGTAATGGGCAGACCATGAATCAACTTCCTTCTTCTAGTGATAAGCCTAATCAACCACCAGGCTTTCAAGTGCAATCTAGGCAATTTCCCACTAAGGAAGGAGAGTGTAGAATGGAGAAGATGTTAGCTCAAATCTTAGCTAACCAATAAAGTGAAAGGGCTGAAACTAAAGCGACTCTTTCTCTTCACGAGACAGCAATTAAGAACCTTGAATTGCAAATGAGGCAGCTGGCCTCACACATGAATGCTATGTCAACAAGAAGTCTTCCAAGTGATACCATCCCCAATCCTAAAAGTAATCATGTTGAGGAATGTAAGGCAATCAATGTAGGAAGTGGGAAGCAACGACTAGACGCGGCTACACCAAGTAGAATGTGCGATAAAGCTAATGATAAAGTCGCTCTAGACAAATATGACAATTTCACTGAAGAAATAGTCATGGAAGAGGATGGCATCAAAAAGAGGAAGCAAAAAGAGAATGAACTGGATGCTAGAGCTAAAAAGCATAGGGATGACAAAAAGAAGTAAGAAAAGGCACCATCCTTTACTTCTTATGTGCCTCCACTTCTGTTTCCTCAAAGATTCAAGAAGAAAGAGGAAGATATTCAATTCAAGAAGTTTGTTGACATGTTCAAGCAGCTTCACATAAACATCCCCTTTGCTGAAGCATTAAAGTCTATGCCTGAATATGCCAAGTTTCTAAAGGATGTTTTGTCCAAGAAACGAAAATTCAATGAGTTTGAAACTGTTGCTTTGACTGAAGAATGTAGTGCAGTTATTCAGAGGAAGTTACCAACCAAGCTTAAGGATCCGGGAAGTTTCTATTTTCCATGCAATATAGGTACTAACTTCGCCGGAAAAGCTCTATGTGATTTAGGAGCTAGTGTTAATCTTATGCCACTAGCTGTCTTCAATCAATTGGGGCTTGGTGAGCCACGACCTACCACAGTCACACTACAATTTGCAGATCGTAGCATAGCTAGACCTCGTGGCATCATTGAGGATGTGTTGGTAAAAGTTGATAAGTTTATATTCCCTGCAGATTTCATTGTCATAGATTGCTAGGTGGATTGGAAAATCCCAATCATATTGGGACGACCATTCTTGGCCACAGCAAGAACACTCATTGATGTTGAAAAGGGTGAAATTACCTTGAGAGTAAATGATGAGCAAGTTGTCTTTAACATGTCTCAGGCACTAAGATTTCATGAGGATGACCATAGTCAGTGTTACTTCACTGATAGGTTGGGAGATGTGATTCAAGAGGAGCATCATGAACCAGTTATCAAAGATCCTTTGGAAGCACTCTTGACTGGACAAAAGGACTCTGAAGATGCCAAGCAGGGCCAATATGAAGAGATATTCGGCATTGGAGCATTCCCTCATACCAAGTTTAAACCTTTTGAGCCACTTAAGGCCCCTAAGGCATTGAGCTATTCTTTGAAGCCATCTAGTGAGGCACCACCAATGCTTAAGAACAGTATTCTGCAACTCAATGAGCAGGAGAAGCATCGACTCGTTACACATAAGCATGCTGGATTCGACAAAGACATGGCAAAGAAACCACCAGACAGAAGAATTGGACCTAAACGTTTTGAGCCAGGACAACAAGTACTTCTCTACAAATCTAAGCTGAAGTTGCTCCCAAGCAAGCTTAAATCAAGATGGTGTGGACCATTTACTGTGGTGCAAGCATCAGAGTTGGAGAATGTTGAACTTGAGAACAAGAAAGGTGAAAGGTTTCATGCTAATAGACAATGCTTAAAGCATTATTGGGGAGGAAACGTGGATTGTCTGTTATCCACTATCCACCTCAAGAACCCACCATGAGTCCAAAAGAGTCAGGCTAGATGACTATAAACTAAGCGCTTCTTGGGAGGCAACCCAAGTTCTGAACTTTCCTTTTCATTTGCATTTTTTTTCTTTCTTATTTTTGTTGGTAGGTTTATGTTTGGTCTTTTCTATTTTTTAGGAAGAAATCGAATGCTGTGGAATCAATTTGAGGAAAGCAAGAGCAATTACTAAAGATGGAGGCAACTTGTAGTTTCAGGGAAGTAACGTTGCTCTTATATTATGCAAGATATCATGAGTCGTTTTGCTTTTCATACATGTGATGTGATTTAGATATTCTTGGATCAAATTTGAATGATTAAATGAGATGTGAATTGCTTTGGCTTGTGTGATCTTGAGTAATATGAGAGTAGTTCAATGTGATCAAGGATTTTATAGATTGAATACCAAATCTAGGTGGCATTTAAGTGGTCAAATTCAATGTTTTAGGAAGGCAATGTGGAAATTGGGGTTCTTTTGTTTTGATAGGTTAGCTAGCACTTTGTTTTGAGTGCCATGGCGTTTTGGGATAATGTTGTGACATTATTTTTACAAAATTAGCAACCAAAAGTTTACTCAAGAGAACATGCTCTCTGGTGCTGCGGCATTTTCCTAAAGTGCCATGGCACCTCTTATAAAATTTCAATAACATGCTCTCTGGTGCCGTGGCATTTTACCAAAGTGCCATAGCACCAGAGAGGACACATATAAAGGTTGCTAAGCATGCTCTCTAGTGCCGCGACATTTTCCTAAAGTGCCATGACACTAATTTTGCTTTTTATTTTAAAAAAAATCAATAAAAAAAAATTCAAATTCAAATTCAAAATTTTAAATTCTTAGATTATTTAGTTTTTTTTTCTCTTTAAAAAAAATCGGAAAAAAAATATGGAAAAAAAATCCAATTTTGTTTTTCTTTTAGTTTATTTAAATTAATTATTAATTATCTGTTTAAAAAAAATCCCCAATTTACATTGAACCCTAACATCTTCCCTTCCTCACCATTGTTCATCGTCTTCATCACATCCAGCCACCTTCACCACCGTCATCCCAACTCTTTCCACCGTTCAGAACCCTTCACCATCGTCAATACCTTCTCAATTATCATCGTGCGTCTTCTCAACCTCCACCACCGCCATTAACTGTACCAATCTCCCCTCTTGCTCTTCGATTTCTATTTCCCCTTTTCTATTCATCCACGCCTCAGTCCCTCTCCTTTCAGTTAGGGTTCGACAGATCACTCCCTCCTTCACACCACGCCTTCTTCTTCTTCTACCCAACTCCTTCACCATCGTCTTCATTTAGCGTCGCCTCTTCCTCCTCTCTTCTCCGTCGCTGTGCACTCACCACAGCGTACCCACAATCACACCCTCCCCGTCGAGCTCCATCACCATCGTCCGCTCTCTCCCTCCTCCTTTCTCCTCCGTTGAAACCCCCTCTCTTTTCCCTTTCAGTCCAGGTTCTTTCTCCACCAGCATCGCCCCTGATTTCCAGTTTGCCTTTGATTCGAAGCTTAGGTCCAGATCACCACGCGAGCACTTTACCACCAAGGCTAATTCCCAACGCTAATTCATCTCCCCTGCATCCCCAAATTTCTGTTTTTGTTCACATATTTTCTTGCGTCACCTCGAGGTACATTCTTGATTCTTCCTTGAACTCTGCATATGCTGATCAGTTGCTTTCTTTAGGCTGATTATAGACTGATTCCAATATCTTGCAACTATTCTGATTTTCAAATTGGTCTCACACTTAACATGGTGGTCACCTGTGGCCTTTGCAATTGATAGATTATACGCTTGATTGGCCTCAAATTTTGTTTGCACTAATCTGATTTATGCCCTGAAAGTCTTTCGCAATAATCTGAGTACTTGGTGACGATTTTCTGATTACTTCCACATCATTAGGCGCTTGTCTTCCATTCACTTGTTTGAGATATTCTGCTTTTATGACTGCTTCTGATGTGTTTAAGCTACTCTAATTATAAATGGACTTTTTCATGAATTTGGTGCTGGTCTTTCACATTTTTGTTGGAAAATATATACTCAAATTTGGCCTACTCTTAGATTGTGATTGCTCTACTTCTTGAGATGTGCCTTGAGATTTCTTGACTTTGCTGGATGTTTTGGACTGCATTGTGAGACTGAAAATTTGAATTGTTCCATACCTCTCTGGCTTGTTTTACTCTGAACCGGGCTCTGCTTTTCAATTGCATGATACTACTGGGCTATATAATTTATTTTATCTTTTTGATAGATTATGGAACACACATTTATTCAGTGTCTTTTCCTAAGCTAGAGTGGGTGGGAATATTTAGATTATTTTTATTTTTATCCCTGTCTTGTGAATTTATTTGTCCTCTAAAGCTTCAATTTTAAACTTTTATTTGAGAGGGACACACTGTTATGGTTTGATTGAATGGGATTAATCTAATCTCTGTTCCCTTCTTGGATTCTTTTATATTGAAGGAAGCCTTTGAAATTGCTGCTCTGTGCATTGATATACACTTTGCTAATTCTTGTTGTGCACGATAGCTCCATGCTTTGCTTTGTTCTCACATTATTTATCTCAGTTTTTGCAGATCTCCAATGGCACCTCCTAAAGCAACTAATTGACCAAAAAGGAGTGCCATTGGTAACGCTTCTTCATCTAAGCGTAAGAACAAACCCACTCTATCATGAGCCTCTCAGTCAGAAGGATCTCCACCGCGTGCTTTTGTCCCTCATGACCCTCTGGGCTCACTCTTTTATGTACCGGCTTAGGAACATATATCATCTCCTTCCAGAATTATCCAGGGGAGTATTAGTTTGCTTTTTCTTTACCTTTTCACCTCTCTCATTATGTATTGTTGGTTTACTCACATTAGGGACAATGTGAAAGTTAAGTGTGGGGGAGGGGTTGAAAATCATGCTTGCATTTCTTGTTCTTGTATGCAATTGAAAATGAATTTGTTAAAATTGAAATGAGTGCATTGCTTATGATTGATTTAGATTTTGAGCTTTTACCCATATTTGAGAATGGCTATAAAAACAATTAAAATATTATAATAGGAAGAATGTTTCAACTAAGCCATATACTTTAGCCTTTTGTATAAATTTTGAGATGAACCTTGAAAAAATGAGTAGTTTATAACAAGGCAAACAAATGGTTAAGTTATGAATACTTTGATTCTTAATTCCTCTAGGAAATTTGACTATCTTGATTGATTTAGTTGTTTGTTTTAGGATATGATTTAGGTTATAAAAACAAGAGAAAGAGAAAAAAAGTGTGAAAAAAAAATTGGATACACAACTTCGCTGGCCTTTCTAGACTTAACTTAGTAACCGGGGGCACTTCATCACCAATGTTGGCACTCGCGTCAAACGGTTAAGTCAAAGAGGGTTAAGAGTTGGGCTAAAAGCCTCTTGAGATAATGTTGGAGTAACTGAGTAACCGGTGCTGTACCACTCATGTGCAGAGTCGCGTCAAAAGGGGACCTACAACAACTCAAGATTGAATCAAAAAAAAAGAAGAAAAAAAAATATAACCTGAGGATCTTTTTTGTGTTGAATGCATAATGAATTAATTAAGAGAACTTAAATTTTCTATAGGAGTTAGGAAGCATAATATACCTTTATTAATCATATTGTTGTCCTTGCTATGCTCTATTCCTTTGATCAAGGTGAGTTGATGGATGATTACAATTGTTTAAAGTTGTTGGCTTGGTGATTCATTCTGATAAATCATTAACTGAAATAATAACTGATAGCAATATCAAAGTGTGGGGGTGTAACGCTCTTTGTTTAAAGATTTCATATGCATTCCTCTTTTTATTTGAAATGTGATTTTCTTTTGCTTGAGGACAAGCAAATGTGCAAGTGTGGGGGTGTGATGACTCCCCGTTTAACATTGATTTAGGGCTTATTTAGAAGATATTTGGGGAGTCATCAATGCTAATTAAAGGAATTTTGAGAGCTTTTTAGAGTAAATTATGTAAATTTGTCATATAAGTTTAATTTAATTATTTTTGAAATAAATATGACAATTTATTAGAAAATTTGATTGGCATGATTACCTCACATTTATGCATGATTTTGATAGGTACAAATGGATATTCTAAGCTAGGAAGGAGAAGAAAAGCAAAGGAAAAGATTGGAGAAAGCTGGAGTTTAATTGCTGAAAATTGCTAGAAATTGCCTCTGGTGCCGTGGCACGGCGCGAAAATCCCTAAAGATTCTGACTTTGCACAGATTCGTTTTTATCCTTTTAAAACACCTAGGGCACGAAAATTAGAGGAGAATCAGCCCCCTTTGAACCTCAGAACCCTTTGGAATCATTAGACTCATCGGTGCACACATCTTTGGAGCTAGGTTTGTAAAATTGGAGGTTGAGGAGCAAAATTGGAAGGATTTCTTGCCCACGGTGATAGATTCTTCTTGTTTTCTTCCATTCTTTGTTACTTTTGTGAATTAAACATGAGATTTCTTTGTATTTTCTGGTTTAATTCATTCATGAGTAGCTAAATCATTTGTTCTAGGATTGATTCAAACCTTGTATGGATTGAAACCTAATTTGTTTCCTTTTTCTTTTAGAATTTAATGACTATTTATGTTGATTTATCTTGTTCTTAATGCCTCTAATTGACTGATCACCCTTTAGAGCGATTTGTTCATTTAAATTATACTCGGGAGAGATATTTTATATGTAGAACTAGGGTAAATCAGACTAGACTTGAAGTTTAAATCAACTAACGGAAGGTTTATCGGGTAGAATAGAGATATATCTATCGACCTAGTTTTGTCAGATTAAGGTTGGCTCTTAAGGCATACTTTCATTAATTTGTAACAAGAGATTGAGCAAGTTTAATGAAAAGTATAGAATTGATTTTGACTCGAGAGAGCGTTTCAAGTACTTTAGAATCTTAGGCAAACATAGATTGTTATTTAAAGACTAAAGGAAGGGAAATTAATTAGGGTTCATGAAATACAATGGTGAGAATTAATCATAGGCTTAGTTAATTGATAAATTAAATATTTCTTGTTTGTTTCTTTATTTTTATTTTAAAATTAGTTTTCAAAACCAGTTTTCTAAAAGAATTTGATTTGTTCAACTTAATTGAGTTCATTAGCCTGTTGTTTGATTGGGGTTTTAAAACAAATCTCTGTGGGATGATAATTTATTACTACATTACGATCCGTACTCTTGCGGGTGAACAAGTTTTTGAACAGGGCAAAGTGGTAAATTAATCACATTATAGAGGAATTATTGGTTCTTTACTATACTTAACTGCTAGTAGGCCTGACATTCAATTTAGTGTAGGCATGTGTGCTAGATATCAAGCAAATCCTAAAGAATCTCATTTATCAAATGTAAAAAGGATTTTGTGTTATTTACAAGGAACTCAAGAGCTTGGGCTGTGGTATCCCAAGGGAACTTAAGAGTACTTCTTGCTTATACTGACTCTGACCATGCAGGTTATAAGACAGATAGAAAAAGTACAAGTGGTCAATGTCAGTTCCTGGGTGGCTGCTTAGTCTCTTGGGCAAGCAAGAAGCAAAACTGTGTCTCTCTTTCATCCACAGAGGCTGAATACATTGCAGCAGCAAGTTGTTGTACTCAAGTCTTATGGCTTAAGCATCAACTAAGAGATCTGGGTTTGGAATTCCCAGAAGTGCCCATTCTCTGTGACAACACCAGCACAATAAGCTTGGCCGAAAATCCAGTTCATCATTCCAGAACCAAGCATATTGATGTGAGACATCACTTCTTGAGAGATCATATTCAGAAGAAGGATGTCAAGGTGGAGTTTATATCAACTCATTTACAACTTGCTGATATATTCACCAAGCCTCTTGAGCCAGATCAATTTTTCTATATCAGAAGAGAGCTAGGAATGGTAAATCCAAATGAGTTGTGAATATTTTTAACTTAATTCCTGATTTATTTTCATGTTATTCATATGAATTATCGCTAACTTAGGCATCGGAGTGCCAAATCTTAAGTTTTTGCAGGATTGACCTATCGATAGTGAGTTTCACTATCACTAACTGTATGCAGAATAAAAGCCTGTCAAAATTGCCATTGCTAGCTAAATGCATTATCGATAGCAAAGTCAGTTATCGATAGATGAAACTTGGAAGGAATGAGTGATAAGTCTAGGTCACTTATTCAGTATGGGATCATGCCTACTAGCGATAGCAGATCATATTATCGATAGCAGCTTAGACAAGAGCCATAGCAAATGAAGACTTAGAAATAACAAAGTTAATATCTATCACTAAGTCATTCACTATCGCTAAAGAAATACCCTATCGCTAGAAGTTCATTGAGAACATGGATAAATGAAAGGAAGAACAACCAGCTGAAAAATGAACCAAGTCCTTGAGCTAATGGAATCAGCTAGCGATAACAGGTTAAGCTATCGATAATAGAATCATTCAGATAATAGACTAAGCTTGCGATAGCATCTGCTGTGCATTACATGATTACTTGTTTTAGCTAACAGCTTAAGTGCAGAACACATTGTCAAGATAGCGATGGCCAAGGGAGCTAGTGCTAATGAAAAAGCTGACATGCAAGTATAGTAGCAGGTAGCAGCAGGATAATGTTACTCACAGTCTCTGTCTTTCTTATCTTATCCTCTGCAAGATTAGTTGATGCAAGAGAAGAAAGAAAAGTGTCAACGGCTAGTTCTCCAAGTCTCCAACGGATAGAAAAGTATAATACCATATATAAAGAATTGAAGACATCAGAAATAAATACGCAAACACACGACGCATTTACATAACAAGATGATACGAGATGAAAAACAAGAGGCTATGCACAGAGTATTAGATATAAATCAGTGAGCCCAGAAATGATGAATTGAGTGAATTAGAAGAGTAGAGCTAGCGCACACATTGTCAGATTGATAAGCTCTAGAATTGTTGTTTCATCATAAATTCCTCTGTACTTAAGTGATTATCACAATCCATTCATTAGTGAACCTATTATCTGAAATCCTCTATTGTTTGAGGTTGTTCTAAAGCTTGGTGCTTTAAGAACAAGGTTCTAACCTTACAGGTTGTAAGGGGGAGTATTTAGAGAGAATTCTAAAGCTCTGTGAAAAGGTTGGCAGGTGAACCTGTGTTCGTAAAACCTATGGTAGGCTTCACAAGTGTCCGGCTAAACTTGTGGGTTGTAAAGGCTTCTCTTGTGCCCGGTTTAAACAAGAGGGTAGTGGAAATATCAGGTGGAGCCTGAGGACTAGATGTAGGTCAGGGTAGACCGAACCAGGATAAATACTGTTTGCATTATCTCTTCCCTTAACTCTCTTAGTTTCCAGCATATCAACATTATAAATTTCTTAGTGCATTTAACAGTTTTAAAAAGATTGCTTTCATTGTGGTTTTATAAAAGAGAAGATTCAAAATAGTTTAAGCTTTTATCCTATCACACAATTCACCCCCTCTTGGGTGACAGCCAGCACTAACAACAAGCGCTGGGATAGGCCTAAATAAGTATTTTTTATATATATTTGCCCTTTCTTAAATTGCCAATGTTTTTTTATATTGTTTTACATATTTTTCAAAATAAAAATTAAATCGCAGGGGGCCTATCCCATCGTTTATGATTATTAAGTGCTGGAATATGCTTATACCTATACCATCACCTTTTTTTCTAAAGCACTGGTATAGGTCATATTATACCTATCCCATCACTTGCATTTTATAAGCGCTGCTATTGTTGCGCTGCAATAGGGTATTTCTGTAGTAGTGTTAGAAATAAATTGTGCCTCAATTAGAGCTAAAATGCCCTTTCAAATGTCCCTAGAAGGAGAGAAAAAATTTTGGATTTTTTTAAACTTTGGGCCCAGCCATAATAGGCCCAAACGAATTTTGCTCCATTTCTTTAAACGATGTGGGCCAAGACAGATAAGCCCATGCGTACTATATATATATTATAAACAGATTACATTAGGGAAACGCATGGTTTCACTATTTTTCTTATTAGATAACAGTGAAAAGACGCTGTTTTGGAGTTTGGGGGGTTGTCTTCAACCTCCAGCCGGGTCTTCAAGATATATGCAATGGGACTAATTTTGTGTCCCGAACCTTTCGTTTTCATATGACCGAATCCCAAAACCAAAATCTTTACGGTTTCGGGTGTTTTGTTTAGATGGTGTTTTTTTTATGGTCTCCTACATCTTCCCTTCATATCCCAAGTTCAAATACATAGATACATATATATATATATATGCAGTTACAAGTCCAAAATAAAAAAAATCTTGCACCATCTAAAACATAGATAACCAAAAGGTAAAAAAATATATGAATAATTCATACACTTCACACATACGCAGAAGCACATATATATATGTATGTGAAACAAAAACGAGAGCACGTTTGATGATATTGCAACACCTAAAAGATATATATTGAGCAAATCATTTAACACAGAAACCAAAAAACCAAATGGAAACTAGATAAAACAAAATTACAGGCCTTAAAAGAAACTCTTGCACTGATACCATTGTAGGATTTTGGGCGTACCTAGAATCCGGTTAACTCACTTGGTACCCACATGAAATCGGAACACCAATTTGGACTCCGGATACGTATACAACGGTTGCACATAGGAGAGGAAGAGAAGAGGCTTGGAATCACAGAAGTTCTGTTTTGTGCGTGAAAGTTATCGTTCTTCCCACAAACCCCTTGATTTATAAACAAAGTTCAGAGAGTCATATCTTTTCAATTTCAAATTTTTAAGGGAAAAATTACTCATTTTATCCCATGTCTCTCCATAATTACATATTAGTCCCAATTCTCATTGAGCATCACATATTAGCCATAATTCTCATTGGGCTTGGGCCCTAACCCACCAAGAGTGGATTAGGTGTATTCCTGCAGAAGGGATGAAGACTTTAGGAGGATGACAGAGAGAGTATTTTTATGAGGATAACATTTATTTGTTTAGGTTGATATAAAAAAAATATCAGTTTGTTGTCCAGCCTATTAATATCATACCAGACATATGTCATGGTCATGCCATGATGATGTAGATTGCTTTGCATTGGATTGCAGTACAATGCATTACATTGGTAAGAATAGGTGTAATTGAACCAAACGGCCCTAAAGCCAAAATCAAACCCAAAAACTAATCAATTGAAAGAGCCTAAATGAACATAATGAATACCATACATCTGAATAGGCGAATTTGATATAAACTTAGTAGGAAAATTGGTTCTGCCCATATATCCCTATTGTGGGCACATGAAGCCTTTTATGTTGTTTCCATAAGTTTAACCCTATTTTTGGATGGAGGAAACATGAGAAGGAAACAAGGGAGATATAATACTAAGAAGGAAAACTTTAAAATTTACTACTTTTGGAGGTTTTCGCACATAATATATTTTCCTTCTTGATTTAATGAATACTCCAAATGTCCAAAAAATTGGGAATTGTAAATATTCACTGATATTCTTTCCTCCCTAACTTTATTAATATTATAATGTAAATGTTGTTCTTCCATACAAAAATATTATAGAAGCCATCACAGTCTCCTTATTTTTTGGGTTAAGGGTCAATTTTACTTTGGAAGTTTTCGCTCATGACCAATTTTGCCCCGGAAGTATTTTTTGGTTCAATTTTGCCATGAAAATAGTGAAAAGTTGCAATTTTACCCATTGCCGTTAAAGTATTAATGGTGAACGTCAACTTTTTAATAGCTAATGTGAGTTTTTTAACAGAGTATGGCGATATTATTATATTTTGAAACTTTCAGGGCAATTTTGAACCCAAAAAAACTTTCGAGGCAAAATTGGTCCTGAGCAAAGACTTTTGAAGCAAAATTGATCCTTAACCCTATAAAGCCATGTCAATCAATGTAATTAACATTCACACTATGATATTCACATTTATTATAAAGTGAGGGATGGTGCCATGATGGCATGGAAGCAACCATCCATAACAGAAAGTAACCATGTAGTATTACACTCTCTTGGAAAATGCTTGTAACTGAACATGTATCAATAAAACGATTCGAAACATTAAATTTGTCAAAAAATACAAATGATTTCTAGTATTATCCATATCAATCACACTAAACTCTAACATCATATTAATTTTTATTCTTTTTCACTACCTTTATTAAATATGGGCACATATGAAAATAAATATTTAATGTGCTTATTACAACTATCAAGATGAGTTGTAAAAAGGACATAAAATATTTTTTGAAAGACATCTTATAAAATAGACTAGAGGGAGTATATCAAAATATGATGGGCCAAAGACGAAACCAAGCATTTCTCAAGTTTCATTTGGTCCCATAGACATTGAGGCAATAATATAATGGAATATATTTTGTACATTACCACATTGAACATGCATGTTTTGGTTGTTTTTTTAATATAAAACATGATTACATATTTAACGTTGAATTTTGGAATCAAATTGCTCCTCACTGCCCTCAATTTGATTCTAAAATCTCAACGACAAAGCTCTAAAATGGTGTGATTTGAAAGCAGCAAAGCACATTCAATGGAAGTGATAAAGGAGCCAAGTGGAAGCATTGAAAGTCCCACTTAGTGCACGGGAATTCCCGAACCAAGCTTGTCTCCTGTACCTTCCCTCTTTTCTACCAACATTATCACCATTAAATCAAATTTTAATGGTCCACATTGTATATTCATTAAAATTTATTAAATTTATCTCAAAAATTTAATTAAATTTTACTTAAAAAATCATAAATACATTTAAAATATGCTAAAATTGTACTTGAGCAGTTCACAATTGTAGTAAAAAAAATAAGAAAAATATACTTAATAATAAATCTACAGTTGTAACTATTGAGCTCAAAATTTATTAGTTTAAATTTATTTATGTATTTTGAAGTAAAATTATAATAATACTTTTACGATATGTGAAATCTGAACCATAAATTTGATCCAAAGGTGATGAAAGGGGTAGAGGAGAAAAGCTTGTACTTGAAATCCCAATGCCGTAGGCATGAAGCGTTCCAAGCAAGAGCATTATTCTTCTTCCTAGCAGCTTGGAAGTTGGGTCCCAGACCTAATAGACCAAGTCAGATATCCAATCTCAAAAAACACTTACAGAGTTATCTACAATCGTCCACTAATAAAAGTTTTTATATTGGTGGGATTTGAACTTACATTTTCAAGATTATAAGTTAACCATTTTAACAATTAGACTAACCTTTGTTGGCAATTAAGAACATTTTTATCGCCTGGTAAGATGAGAAGGCTTTTGGATGTGGAGTCTGAGTCCATTAGAATCAAATTGGACAACTTAAACTTGGCCCGAAATATTTGAACAATCTTAAAAAGCCCAACCCATAAAACAAAGGAGGATAGTTGATATTTGTGTATAGGAAAATAAAACTTTAAAAAAAACCCAACCAGCTGGAGGGATATACAAACTAAAAACAGACAAAAATTCCATTAAAAATCTTTTGATTGTATGCCAAACATAATCTTAAGGCTTTTAGAAATTCCATTTAACTGTGTTGGTACATATATGGTGTGAAATCAAGCTTTTCTTTTGTTTTTTCCCCCCTAAATCCTAAACCAAACCCAAAAACTAATCGATTATCAATTAATAGAGTCTAAAAGACCATAATGATCAACATATATATTTATATATATATATATATATATATATTTCATCATAACTTTGCATTTTGGGTATAAATTTGATATAACTTTCGACCAGATATCCATATTATGGGTACCTTACGCCTTTTAAGCTGTTTTCATAACTTCAACCCTATTTTTGTGCTAAAAAAACCTTATTTTAGGATGGAGGGAAAAATGAAAAGGAAAACTTTAAATTTAATATGTGTTTCCCTTGTATATTTTCCTCCTTGATTTTATGAATACTTAAATTATCCAAACAACTACGAATCGTAAATACTCATTAACATTATATTCTTACATCTCTAATTTTATCAATTTCATAATTTTGAATGTTGTTATTCCATACGAAAGCAATAAAAAAGCCATCTCACTCAACGTAATTAACGTTCGCATTTATTATAAATGAGGGATGATGGAAGCAATCACATCCCAAACCGGCGCAGAACCCTCCCTTTCACTTGCTCTCTTTTTTCCACCATTTCCTCAATCTCAGCCCTTCATTTAATCTAATGGCTCAAAATACCCACTTTCCCACTTCTGAGATTTCAACACTGGTTTCACCACTTACAACTGCATCCTTCAATTTCTGGGAATCAACAGGAATATATCAATCCTTCAATTTCTGCATCATCCACTTAGATCTGTTACTGCGGCATCCGTTTACCCCTCCAGCGGTGGCAACTTCCATAGATCCCGTAGGAGATGGAAGCGGAAGAGTTGATGGCGATGGTGTCGGAAATTACCAACGAGGATGCTGGCCCATTTGTCAAGTCATAATAGGATGGCAATGGTAGTCTGTATTCCTCGTCCTTCCAATTTGTAAATTTTTTCCACTTTCAACTTTTACCCATCAAGTTTTATACTAATTAATGTGTGTGAATGTTGAATGGATTGCATAATTTTTTGTGAAAGTTTAATTCCTATTTTTGTACCGACGTTGCTGGATTTAGTGTTGATGAAAGTTTTATACTAATCACGCTAAGAGGAGTGCTCTTAGTATGATTGAAGCACCTACAGGTGATGAGGAAGATGACGAACTTGAATTTGAAAATATGCTAAGCCAAGTTTTCATTCATGTTCTTTGAGGCGCTGTTCGCTCAGCAATTGCACGGGTCGCGTCAAGTAATAAAGTGATAAGTAAAGTATCGTTCCCATGAGGATTTGGTTCCAAAACCCGGTCAAACAATGATTGTCACACTCTCGCCCAATTTGAGTGATTCAAATATTGAGATTGAATATTAACTATAAAAATAAACATATGCTAAATGAAATAAAATTATAAACAAGTGATTCTTCAACTTCAAGAATAAAATAGGTCCTAAGATTATTCCCCCTTGTACTTCTTAAAACTCAATCAACCTCCTTTCAAAGATGTTCTCAATGAAACCATGTGCTAATCTAGGATTCACAGTGTACTTGTAAAAGCTCTCTCAAGTCAAAAACAAGTGTTTGATCTCATTAATTACACAATCTCTTCTTATAATTAATAAAACCCAATTTTCAAGCTCCAATCCTAATGTGACTATGCAAGGTTAGCAAGTATATCTCTATCTTACCAATAAAACTATCCATTCATCATGCAAACTTGAAGATGCTCACCTCTTTCGAGTGTGTGTGCGTGTAGCGCGCCCTTGGGTCCGCCCTTCAAGAAAATAAGAACCAAGGGGATAGTGGAAGCTAACCCCTAGGTGTCGTTCGCTTGAGGAGCCTAACACAAAAGATGACCTAGTAGCTAATATGCAAACTAATAAAAGGGGGTAAAAAGTATTGTATTTTGTTTTTGGTATAAAATAGGTGCAAAAGATGTTATATGTTTGATTGCACCATATTTTTATATACTTTTCATTGATAAAATCATTGGATCATTGCATGTTCTTGGGGTAATTGCACCTAATTAGAGTAATTTCTGACGTTTGCACACTTTGTTGGAAGTTATTCTAGTCAAGGGCAATTTGGGCATAATTAGCATAAATTATTGTTAACCTATTTTCAAGAACATTTTGATGCTACCTTAGGTCCATTTTATATGCAGGTCATAGAAGAAACATGCCCAAATTTAGGAGCCAAGTTGCAACGAAGAATTCGGGACGGAGCAGAAGAAGGAAGCGAAGAGAGAAACAGAATCAATGTCTCTTCGCTGCGGCGTTAGCCGCGGCAAACTGACGGCGAAGAAAGACAAGAAGAGGCAGAACCAGTGTGAGTTCGCCGTGGCTTTCGCCGCGGCGAACTAACGGCGAACTCCCCAACAAGTTCCAGAATGAGTGGTAGCTCGCCGTGGCTTTCGCCGCGGCGAGCCCAAGGCGAAGTCACGAAATTCTGCAGAAATCTGACGCGATTTTAGGTTTTCTGAGGGAGTATAAATGGATCCTAACAACCATATCTCCAGAGACAGAGGCTTCAAAGCACGAAATACACTCCCTCTCCTAGGGTTCCCTTCCATTCCTTCATTCCCCACTCATTTCCACCTCCATCTTCACCTTCCACCTTCTTCCACCCTCTTCTTCCATGGATTTTCAGATGGAGCTTCTTCTTGGGGTTCCTCTTGGAGTTTCTATGTCAGAGTGAGGAGCTTTTCATCTCTTGAGGATGGGTTGATGGTGTTTCAAGCATGGGTTCTTCATTAGGGGAGTTTTTCTTTGTTCTAACATATGTATTTAGGATTTCTTCTATGTTTATTTGAACCTCTCTTAGTAGATGTTTGGATTTATGTATCGGATTGAGATTTTGGATATGTATGTGTATGAACTATATGTGTTTATTTTGGGCCTTGAACACTTGAGTTATGAATTCCTATCTACATTGTGGTTGCATGAAGTTAATTTCATTTTAGTGGTTGCTAGCTAGTGGACTTAATTGATTGCTTCCATTCATAATTATTGTGATTGCACTTTTATGAGAGCCACAAGTGTTTTGACTCAAAGTATTTCACACATCAAGTGGACTTCAACACTAACCCTAAGTAATGGCTATGAAAGTGGTTGCTAAATTAGTCATTAATTAGGGCTAGTGGACCCCTAGTGGTTGCTTGGGGATTTCTCTAACTAGACTTGATGAATTAAACCCCTAAATGATTTGAACCTATGTTTGTCACCTCACCTAGACTCAAGAGATCCATTCCATCAATTTCACTTCATCCATCCAACCATTCCACCTCATTAAAGAAAAGATAAAAAATATTGTAGTTAGACTCATTTTGCATATTTCATATTAAAACCCAACAAAACCCCTTTTTATACTTCATTTGCATGACATTTAGTTTCCTAGGTTAGTCATTAGGCTCCTTGAGAGACGATCCGGGATCACACCATTATAGTGCAATCCTTGGTTATATAAATATTTTGCATTTAACCCCCAAGGCGATTAGGAAAAGGTTAAATCAATGTTCAAAAGTAAAATAAAAATAAGATAAAACTGAGATTTGGAGGGAAATGGAAATGGAATCATTCTTGGTGAATGGAAACTTTTAGGATTCATTGCTTCAAAAGATTTTCAGGGAGTTTTTGTTGATTTTCTAAAAGACCCCTAGAGGGACCCCTCTAGGCTAGGCTTAGATTAACTTAATTAATACCGGAACACCGCACATTACTTAATTTAACCTAAGTTGATTAAGCTCAAAACCAATGTAAATTTGCTAATTATAAGGGGCTCCTAATCCAACAATCGGAACCCCGAATTGCCACTTAATTAATCCTAGAGTTTAATCAATTATTGAGACCCCACATAACAAATTAAGACTCTAGGATTGAAGTCCAATGCCACTCATGCAAAATATTCCTCCTATACCATTCATGCATGAATTTAATGAATCTAAAAAGGAATATTCTGAGGGTATTATTATTCAGACTGATCCTAACTGTTTACCCTGATGTATTGCAATAACAGTACTTATTGTTAATTTGAATGTGTTTTATTTTACCTGCTTTTACTTATGTTTTGTCATCATCAAAAAGGGGGAGAATGTTAGAATCTTAAGTTTTGATGAAGACTGACCCATAGGAAACATAAGTGTAAGTTACCATTGAGCGTAAACAAGTAAAGTCTGATAGGTAACAGATTCACTATCGCTAGAATAAGAATCCATCACTAATGGAAAACCCATCAAATAGCAAATGGTAACTCAGCAAATAAAAGCTTAACAGATCAACTAAAAGAAATATCTCTATCGCTAAGTGTATCTCTATAGCTAATAGACAGAAAGGAATAGCAAGTGAAGACTTAGAAATAACAAGGTTAATATCAATCACTAAGTCATTCACTATCGCTAAGAAAGATACCATCGCTAGAAGTTCATTGATCATATGAGTAAGTGAAACCAGCAGATAAATGAACTAAGTCTCTAAATCAGCTAGCGATGACAGGTTAAGCTATCGATAACAAAAGTGCTTCAGATAATAATCATTCAGATAGCTAGTGCCTGAGAGAATGAGTCAGATGAGACAACTTAGTTGCTAGCGCTAACACGTTTATCTATCGATAATAGGATACCTTGAAATACCTCTGAATACTTAGATAATTGTATCCTCAAAGCTAATAAGCAATCAAGTATCTAGCGATAAGGGATTAGCAATGATAGAATAATGTATGCTGATATGATATGTTTAGTACTCTGATCTTTAAGCTAAAAGAATATGCGATCGATAATACAAGAGGGTAGTGGAAATCTCAGGTGGAGCCTGAGGACTGGATGTAGGTCTGGGTTGACCGAACCAGGATAAACTGAGCTTGCATTATCTCTTCCCTTTACTCTCTAAATTTACAGCATATCCATCTCGTATTCTCTTTAGTCCACTTCATTGGGATTTTGCAAAGTAGAAAAGAAAAAGATTATTTAAGCTTTTATATTATCACCCAATTCACCCCCCTCTTGGGTGACAATCAGCATTTACAAGATTCAGACAACACGAAAAGACAAGAGAAAGATGACTGCCAAGAGCTTTACCTGAACGAGTCCGATCAATCACTTTCTGGAGCTCAAGATGCAGCTATGGTATACAGTTCCAATCCCTGTATTTTTGAGAAAACTAATTTTGATCTGCATAAAACTGATTTCCTACCCATCACAGATCACATTTCAAAGATTGAAAAAGTTTTAACTTATGCTGGAAAATGCCTTGGGAAGAAAGATCACTTGAATAAAGACAACTTGTGTTCGCACAATAATTGCATAAAATCTCATGTTGTACATCATTATACTATTTGCTATTATTGTGGTAAATCTGGTCATATTTCTCACACATGCAGCATTAGAAGAAATTCAAATGTGAGAAATAAATTTGTTTGGGTTCCAAAAGGACATGTAAGGTCCAATACCAACACTGAAGGACCCAAGTTCAAATGGGTACCAAAATGTCCATTTAGTGCTTCATGTATGCAGATAAATTTTAGAAGAAATAGACATCATGATACAAAGACATCAGAGAAGAATCCAAGAGTTACTCATTCTTCAAGGAAAAGATTCACAGAATCTATATACAGAAGGAAAACTCAGGGAGAAGCCACTGTTGCTTCATCTGGCTTAGATCATAGAAAGCAGTGCACAATCACAAGAAGAGCATGCTCCACCTCAAGAATGAGCTACAACAAAGTGCCATTCAATTATCTTGAGGAAAACAGGAGAAACAGAATTCCTCACACGTCAAGAAAAGGATTCATGAATTCTGTTTCACATAAGAGATCTCTGCATCCCAGAACTAAGCATGTCAGAACAGCTTGGTGAAATTCTCTATCTCCAGCTTATACAAAACAGAGCTAAGATTGAATTAACATCAAGAGTTCTATCGATAGCACCTCTCGTTACCGATAGCAATATTCTGCCTAGACAACTGGAGTTATGGTGATATCATTCTTACTCTATCTTAAATGAATATAACATTGTCTGGATTATGAATGATTGTTCTGTTTTATTGACAATCAATCTTTGAACTATCTGACGGATTGCAATATGATTAATTGAAAATTGTGTAGTATTATCTTTTGAGGAATCTCTTAAATGAAAATCAAATTTGTTCAAATTTTAAATCAGCATGTTTATAAGAAGTGCACTCATATGTTTTGAAAAACATGTTGGATTTGGATAAATTATGAAAAATGAAAGATAAAGCTAAAAAATGATACAATTTGACCTCATAAGATGATTTCAAAATGCATGTATTATCATTATGGGAAGAATTGTCACAAATTATGTTAATTTACATAAAATTTCAAATATTAGTATCTAAATTTATTTTTGTCACCTCCCTGCACAATTAACAACTATCTTGCTCTGAAGAATTTGTTCAAATGTTAAATCTTAAGTTTTTGCAACTCTAATCAATCGATAGTGAGCACCACTATCGCTAGCTATGTGCAGAGAAAAAGCATGTCAAGATTGCAATCGCTAGCCAAAAGCATTATCGATAGCAAAGTCAGCTATCGATAGATGGAAGGAGTAAGTGGACTGAAATCTAAGTCACTTGCTCAGCGTGGGATCATGCCTGCTAGCGATAGCTAATCATATTAGAGATGACAAGTCACTTCACAGGTCAGAATTCGAAACGATAGTCGATGTACGACACATATGGTAAAACCCTAAACCCTAAAACTTATAAAGGTGGATCATTTTTGCATCTGCATTCATTTTGCGTTCTCTCTCTTCTACTCCAAATTCTGTCTGAGAATTCTCTGAATATTTTACGAAAACATTTTTGAATCTCTAAAAACCCTAATCCAGAAATGGCCAGAACGAAATTTCCAAATGTGAGTGATCTTCAGACTACCTCTAGCGCTAAACCCTCTCCCCAATCCGCTAGCAAGAGGCCCAAAACCCAGAAAAGTGTGTCATTCTCAAAAGAGGTGATTGAATCAGGCCAGAAGCGTAAAAAACGAACTTCCACAGATTTGCCTTACGCATCAGATCCTCTTGAAGCTCCTAGCCTTTTCTTTGCAGAGAAAGGAACCCTAGATAGGGCAGCAGTTTGGGTAGATTTGAATTATTTCAAGGAGCAGGGCTTTGACTTAGACGCTTGGCTACTGCCATACCAGAACTGGGTGAGTGTGAAGAATGATTACAATAAAGACGTTCTGAGATCCTTCTACTCAAACCTGAAAGTTATCCCAGTTTACAAGAAAGGGCTTCTAAGAGACGTATCTTTTGAAGCCACTATCAGAGGGAGAAGTTTTAGTTTTGGCTGGTCTACTATCAACAAAATGTTGGGAATTTCTGGGGCAGATTACAATAAGTGGTTCATAACTGAGCAATATACAGATGAAGAACTTGCTGAAATATATGAGACTTCATCCAAGAAACCTGCAGATATGCTCGTGCTCAATCGAATTCTCCACTACGTATATACCAGGCTCATGACTCACAAGTCTGGGAACTTCAGCAGTTTTGCCAAAATTGACAATCCTTGGTTGGCCAATCTTATTCAGAAGTTTCCTTTAAATCCAGGTTAAATAGTGTGTATGGAATTGCTGCGATTCATGTCTGAGAAATCTGCCAAGGCTCCCCTTCCATACCATCAATTGATATCCTTACTTCTGGAACATTCCAAAATCAAGTCTATCGGGGATGGAGAGAATAAGAAATGCAAGCAAGTCACAATCTCCACCCTGAAGAGGATGGGGATCTCAATTAGTCCAATCAGAGGGATCTCTGGCTCTAAGTCTAAAGCTTCTCATGACTCTGCCTCGTCTGCTTAGCCTGACTTCCCTAAGGAAGAAGCTCAATCCAGAAGAACTCCTCCTTCTCCTCCTGCTGTAAATCAACCTACCAGTTTCTCAAATGAAGCTGTGGAGGAAATTGTCTTCAGGATCTCTGCTGAGTTTGCCTTTGCTCTGAATGCACAAAAGGAGGAATTGCTAAAGCACATCCAGGAGCTTCAGGCTCATGTAAGGAATCTAGAAGCCAGTCTCTGCATTGCCCCTGTTAATAATCATCAAGGTACATCATCAACACCCCCTCTCTCGCCTATTCTACACTCTCCCATCAACCTACCAAATCCCTCTTCTAATCCTTCTCACTCACCCCTTCATTCACCAAATCACTCTTCTACTCCTTTTTCTTCTCCTAGTCCACCATATTCCCCTCTCCATCTTCACTCACCCTCTCATTCCTCTTCCAAACACTCACCTTCAACCCCTTCTCTTTCCTCTCTTCACCTATCACATTACCCATCTCCTTCTACCTTCAAACATGCTAGCGATAGCCCCTATTCACAAGCCAAAAACCAAAGTCCTCCAGACACTCCTATCGCTAACCCCTCCTTTAGCGCTAATAAAAAATCTCAAGCCTCACCCTCTCAAACCAAAGTCCCAACACCATCAGCAACCACTATCGCTAGCCCCTCTCCTAGCGATAGTACCCATACCTTACCACCAATTCATCCAATCTCTAGCGCTACCACAAAACCTCCCTCTCCTTCCATCCTTTCCCAAATTCCTACCCAACTCTCTTCTCTTACCCTTGCCTATGATGATGACAAAAAGGGGGAGAAACTCATGAAGACAAATATGGAGCAAATTCTAAAGGATCCCATGATAGCAGAAGACCTTGAGCAAGTTATCAGACAAATTGCTCGCTGATACATGGACTCAGAAGAACACAGAACTCCTCCTCCTCCTCAAGAAAAAGCTCAAGCTCCTCAAGAAAAGAGAGAAAGTCAAGTTTCATCTGAAGGTCTGAAAGGGAAAAGGACCAAGTGAAAAGCAAGGAAAGAAATGTCTTTCAAGGTCACCCCCAAGACCCCAGAAGTTTCTTCAGCCAAAGCTCCAAGAATAAAAATGACAGCCCCAAAGCCAAAAGCCAAAGCATCTGAAAAGTTGTCTCTCCTTCCAGACTTGTCAAAAGAAGACAAGAAAGTAATAGCTGAGATCTTAAGGCAAGATAAGAAAGAAGCAGCTAAGGCCAAGAGGGAAGCTGATAAGGCAGACAAGAAAGCCATAGCTGAGATCCTAAGGCAAGATAAGATAGAAGCAGCTAAGGCCAAGAGAGAAGCTGCTGAGGCAGATAAGAAAGCAATAACAGCTCTCTTAAGGCAGGACAAGGAGGAAGCCAAAAAGATGGCTGAATGGAAGACTGCATGTGAAGCAATAAAGATTGAGCATGCTGCATGGAAGAAGAAATTCGAAGAACAGAAAAAGGCTATAAAGGTGCCGGAAAAGGAAATAGCCATTTTTCGTCCTCGCAGAATGTCAACAGAGGAAAAGAAAAGGGCTGAAAAGGAGGCTGCTAACAAGAAAGCCCTTGTAGAGGCTAAGAGAAAGAACAAAGAAGCCCTTGAAAAGAAAGCTGCATTTGAGGCAAAAAGGAGGGCAAGAATAGAAAGAGATGCAGAGGTAGCTGCTCAAAGGGCAGAAGAGAAGATAAAAGAAGAAATTTCTCAAGGAAAACAAGTGTGGGAATATCAGAGAAGATTTCACAAATCAAAGGGTGGCTCTTTAGGCGTTACCATCGAAGAACATGTTCAGAAAATTGAAGAAGAAAGAGCTAAGGGTGGCCCCAAGGACATTGATCAAGACAAATTCTTCTACCCAAACTCTGAGCTATCTGACGATCCAGATAAGGAATACATTGCCACAGCCTCTGGAAAGGATTTTGAAAATAACTACACCTTAACCTTTAGAAATTCCTCTGAATACAAATCATACGTACCTCCTCTGATGACCCACCTCATTTAGATTGCATGCTAAATATTCCTCCTATACCATTCATGCATGAATTTAATGAATCTAAAAAGGAATATTCTGAGGGTATTATTATTCAGACTGATCCTAACTGTTTACCCTGATGTATTGCAATAACAGTACTTATTGTTAATTTGAATGTGTTTTATTTTACCTGCTTTTACTTATGTTTTGTCATCATCAAAAAGGGGGAGAATGTTAGAATCTTAAGTTTTGATGAAGACTGACCCATAGGAAACATAAGTGTAAGTTACCATTGAGCGTAAACAAGTAAAGTCTGATAGGTAACAGATTCACTATCGCTAGAATAAGAATCCATCACTAATGGAAAACCCATCAAATAGCAAATGGTAACTCAGCAAATAAAAGCTTAACAGATCAACTAAAAGAAATATCTCTATCGCTAAGTGTATCTCTATAGCTAATAGACAGAAAGGAATAGCAAGTGAAGACATAGAAATAACAAGGTTAATATCAATCACTAAGTCATTCACTATCGCTAAGAAAGATACCATCGCTAGAAGTTCATTGATCATATGAGTAAGTGAAACCAGCAGATAAATGAACTAAGTCTCTAAATCAGCTAGCGATGACAGGTTAAGCTATCGATAACAAAAGTGCTTCAGATAATAATCATTCAGATAGCTAGTGCCTGAGAGAATGAGTCAGATGAGACAACTTAGTTGCTAGCGCTAACACGTTTATCTATCGATAATAGGATACCTTGAAATACCTCTGAATACTTAGATAATTGTATCCTCAAAGCTAATAATCAATCAAGTATCTAGCGATAAGGGATTAGCAATCGATAGAAGAATGTATGCTGATATGATATGTTTAGTACTCTAATCTTTGAGCTAAAAGAATATGCTATCGATAATACACTTTCCTATCAATATAAAAAGCTCTGAAATACCTTATATTGTTTTTATCTCATTTGAGCAAATAGACTAAGTTTGCGATAGCATTCCCTATATCTTAAATGATTATTTGTTCAGCTAACAGCTTAAGTGTAGAACTCACACTATGAAGTTACCGATAACAGATCAAGCTAGCGCTACTGAAAAAGCTGACATGCAAGTACAGTAGCAGGTAGCAGCAGGACAACGTTACTCACAGTCTCTGTCTCTCTTGTCTTATCCTCTGCAAGATTAGTTAAACCAAATTTTCAACGGCTAGTTCTTCAAGTCTCCAACGGACAGAAATTTATCAAACTCTATGTAAAAGACTTGAAGACATCTGGATCGAATTATGCACACCTAACGCATATACAAAAACAAAGTGATGAACAGAGCATTATACAGAATTGCAAATCCCTCAGATTAAGTGTGTTAGAAAAGAAGAGCTAGAACAATACATTGCTCATATCATTAAGCTCTAGTTGTACTTCATTACCATGTACTTAAGTGTTTATCACAATCTGTTCATTGAGTGAACTTCATTGTTAAAATCCTCTACTGTTTGAGGTAGTTCCTTAGCTTGGTGCTTTGTGAACTGGGTGGTAACCTTACGAGTAGTAAAGGGGAGTGTTTAGAGAGATTCTAAAACTCTGTAATGGTTGGCAGGTGAACCTGTGTTCGTAAAACCTGTGATAGGCTTCTCTTGTGCCGGTTTAAACAAGAGGGTAGTGGAAATCTCAGGTGGAGCCTGAGGACTGGATGTAGGTCTGGGTTGACCGAACCAGGATAAACTGAGCTTGCATTATCTCTTCCCTTTACTCTCTAAATTTAGAGCATATCCATCTCGTATTCTCTTTAGTCCACTTCATTGGGATTTTGCAAAGAAGAAAAGAAAAAGATTATTTAAGCTTTTATATTATCATCCAATTCACCCCCCTCTTGGGTGACAATTAGCATTTACAAATAAATAGCAATGTCAAGCATTTGTACAAGAAGGAAACAACATAAACATAGTTTCTAACCCCAATGACATAAATGCACTCAACCAAGTGCCATAAATACACTTAACTAAATGACATAAATGCATTCAACCAAATGCCATAAATGCACTACTAGAACCCTAGAAAAGCATAAATACAACAAATGGAAGAAGGATTAGAACTATAAAAACTCCCCTATTCAAGCTTCAAGCTCATCCCTTGGCTCCCACCACCAAGAATGGTGGAGCCTAGCTGTTGTCCTCCAAGAAGAAAACACCAAAAAGGAGGAAGGAAGTGGCTGTCATGAAGTTGGAGGAAGGAAAATGGAAGATGGAGGGGATAGAGATGGAGAAAGGAGAGAGCTAGGGTTTGGGGTTGTGTATGTGAGCCAAATCTGCCCTAATGGGGTGTGTTTTTCCAGTTTTATGTCCCCCAAGTTGGGTCAAGTGAGTGGGTATTCAAGTTGGACCTAAATCAGGCCCAAAATTCGTGAACTGATATGCTGCAGAACGTCCCGCTCGCCCTGGCGAGGCCATGGCATTCTTCTCTTCCAAATTTGGGGCCTGTTCGCCGTGGGCTCGACGTGGCAAGGCCACGGCGAGCTCCAGTTGATTCTGCCCCTTTGAAAAGCCTTTCTTCTTTGCCCGGAATCTGATCTTTAATTTGGTCTTGAGTGACCCTGCAAGTGGAAACAAGACTAAACCAAGATCAAATAGCCCTATAAATTAATCAATGCAATTAATCTACAATTATGGCTAATTAATCCTAATTTTACACTCATTTCACTTGAGAGTTTGAGACATTCAATTAGACATTATTAGACCAAACTTGCATCTTAATCATGTTAATTGCCTCAAATTAGGCATACAAATCAGAGATTTGTCAAAACTTCAAGTTCTTACACTATTTTACCCAAGTTCTACACTCAATCTAGCCCTCTCAAGCATCAATCAAGTGAACTTAACATCTAAATGGTGATCAATCACTTAGAAACATTAGGAGAAGAGTAAAATAAACACATACATCTCATTAATCACAAAATAAGAGGAGGAATCAAGAGTTAATCCATACAAGGGTTCAAAATAATCTTAGAATCAAAGTATTTAGCCACTCATGTTCAACAAATCCATGAGAGCATGTACATACACATCAACACAAATATAGAACAAGAGTAGAGAATGAAGATGGAGAAGATAAACCAAGAGGAGAAGCCTAAATATCTTCAAAGCTTCAAACCCTAGCTTAATCCCTACCAAAATGCATGCCCTAGCAGAGCTAAACACCCCCAAGAATGCCCAAGAAGTGAAGAATGTCGAATAAGATCGAAACCTAGCTTTTATATCATTTCAGTCTGCTTACTTTAACAAAACGCGCAGCACTGCGGGCCTTGGCCGTGGCCCTTGCTGTGGTGATTCTAAGGCGAGGCCTTGCTGTGGTGATTCCAAGGCAAGGGTCAGAAGCTATCTAAGGCGAGGCCTTGCTGTGGTGATTCCATTTTGTTTAATTTGAGAAGACCAAAATGATTTTTAATTAGTGAAAAGAAATTAAAATTAAAATCAAAACAAAACAAACTATCGAATGAAAATGACAAAAGAAGCAACCTAGAGTGGCCAATTCCCTTTTCAATTCATAGAGCATGTAATAACCAAATTAATTGCATTTAAAATTAGCTTGTTAATCTAGAGTATTTATAGACATAAGGATCTCCCAATCTCTTACATCCCTCTCTTAAGTTTCACTTGTTATTCCTAACTAAGCTACTCAAGAGTCTATAAAAATCAAGTTCACTCTAATAGGACTATATGGGTCCAATAGGTATATTCCTATCCTATTGGCAAATTAGAATAAATTCTAATCCCACATTACTCAATCCAAGGTCCAATTAAGATCCCTCTTCCAAGGCTAATCTAAATTCCCCTAATTCATACTAAGTGGTGATCAAGCACTAAGTAGATAAACACAACTGATAATCTCTAGAAATTCATGTAATGTTAGCACATTTTACTTAAGTTTTATTCAATTATGGATAAATTTTGGATACTCAAGATAGGAAATGTTCATTTGATTTTCAGTCGCATATTATTGTATATTTATGTAGATGTTGATTGTTTTTATAGTTAGTTTCTTATTTTGTTTTATGTAATTTTTGTAGGAATAATTTGATGCAATAAACAAGAGATTTTAGCCCTCCACCAAGCTCCCAATTGAACAAAAATAAGAAGCCAAAGCAGCCCAAGGAATAAGGAAAACAGAGCAAAGGACCAGAATAAGTGGGAGGCCGCGGTGAAACCCACGGCGAGCAGCATCAGCTTCTGCCAATTTTTTGTGTTCTCGCCGTCAGCTCGCCGCGGCGAAGCCACGACGAGCCATACTTATTTCTGTCATTTTTTGGACTTCTCCGTGGGTTCGCCGTGGCGAAACCCACGGCGAACATCGCGTTCTGCTGCGTTTTGACAGAAAACGACGGACTGAGTTAAATAAAAGGAAGGGTTTCGAGTTGAGCCCTCATTCTTCGACTTTTGGGGCATTTTGGGAGTGTTTTGCTCTGCTAGGGCTTGGAGCTTGGTGGGGATTGAGCTTGGGCTTGGAGCTTCGAAGAGATTTGGGCTTCCTCTCTTGGTTTATCTCTTCCATCTTCATTCTCTTCTCTTGTTCTGTTTGTAATGTTGTATATATATATGCTCCCTTGGAGTTGTAGAACATGAGTTGCTAAATACTTTGATTCTAGGATTATTTTGAACCCTTGTATGTATTGATTCTTTATTCCTCCTCTTAATTTGTGATTAATGATATCTATGTGCTTATTTTACTCCGTTCCTAATGCTTCTAAGTGCTTGATCACCATTTAGATGTTGGGTTCGCTTGATTTATGACTTGAGAGAGCTAGATTGAGTGAAGAACTTGGGTAAAATAGTGTAAGAACCTGAAGTTTGCATGGATGGATGCTTTTGTTGGTAAGATAGAAATATACTTGCTAGCCTTGCATAGTCACATTAGGGTTGGAGCATGAGAATTGGGTCTTATTAACTTGTAGCAAGAGATTGTGCACTTAATAAGACTAAACACTTGTTCTTGACTTGAGAGAGCGTTTACAAGTACTCTATGAACCCTAGATTAGCACATAGTTTCGTTGAGAGCTTCTTTGAGGGGAGGTTAATCTAGTTTTAAGAAGTACAAGGGGGATAGACAATCTTAGAGCCCATTTTATCCTTGAAGTTGGAGAATCACTTGTTTATAGTTTTATTTTCATTTTATTTTCTTATTTAATTTTCAATCTCAACATTTGTGTTACTCAAATTGTGCGAGAGTGTCATAATCATTGTTTGACCGGGTTTTGGACAAATCCTCGTGGGAACGATACTTTTCTCATCACTTTATTACTTGGCGCGACCCGTGCACTTGCGGCGCAAGGCGAACAACAACAAGATCAAGTAAACAAAACTAAAATTAAACACAAATAAAAGGTTCAAACATGCTCTAATCTAAGAATTAGTTCATAACTACTCTAGGTGCAAAACAAATTAGCTACGTATGCTCCAAATACAATCCATCATAGCGGCAGAAAATTCAGAAATAAAATCCACAAATAAATCAAAGCAGATAGCCACCACAATGTGAAGATGTGAAACGAAGAAGAAGCTCCCTCTGACCCTTCGAACTCAACTTCCGTTACTGAACAAAGAAGTCCGGAACTCACCTCCTATTCGACGAAGAAGATGAAAATGGATGAACAGAGACGACAAACGGAGTTCCTCCCGTCCTCACTCTGTTTGCCGTCAATGGAGAAGAGGGTGGCTCCCTCTGGTGTGATGAAGAAGAAGGGTGATGGCGGTGGCTGCGTGAGAAGACGATGGATGGTGGTCTGGTGTGTATGGGAACGTGAATAGTGATCTTGGTGGCTCCTCTCGTGATGATGATTGATTATAATTTAGGTCTCTTTTATTTCCAATTCCATCATGCACATATGTGTAGTGGCTGCCAAGAAAAGAAACAAAAAAAGGAAACTTAAATCAAATCAAATAACAATAATTATAATAAACTAAAACTATATTTTTTTTACATATGCTTATTTTTTTTATTTTTGGTAACTTTCCTATTTTAATTCAAAACAAGATAATTCAAAAGAAATCCCCAAATAATGTATCGATTTGGTATCTTTTCAAATCACAACTAAATCTCTCAATTTTTGAATTGATGACTCCCCAAATACAATAAAATATTTCTAAAAATCTATTAAATATGGGAAGTCATCACACCCACACACTTGCATCAAATCTTGTCCTCAAGATTTTAAAATATTAAAATGAAAACCATGGATCCAAAATTCACAAGTGAACATCACAAAATTGGAAGCAATTCAAACTTTCAAAAATTAAATCTTCTTAAAATCTTTTCCACCTTCCACAAATACAAGTAGTAAGGCAATTAATTTGGCAAAGATAAATCACAATAGTATGTCTCTCACTGGTCAAGTGTTTACTCTCTACTCTCAAGATAATTAGGGCTTGTGTTTCACTCAATTCCACCTATTGCAATTCATCTACCATAAGCTTGTTTATCATCTCAATCTCCACTATATTATCTCTTTGCACACACAAATCAAAAGGACTTTCAAGGATTGTAATGAATAAGGTAGGATAATGAAATGAATGTGATGTATGGAAGAATACTTTAATAAGTGCTAAGAAATTTTAATTATGATGAGGAGAATGAAGGAATCATATATGACAACACATTTATTCTGAATATGGATCTTATTTTTTGTGAACTACAAAATCTCTTTTTTTTTTCTCTCTCTCTCTCTAACTTCTTTTCTTGTCCCTTTTTTTCAAACCTTGTTTTCTCTTTTTTTTTCTTTCTTAATTTTCTTTTCTTTTTTTTTTTCATTCACATAGTGCTTTTTATTTTCTGACCCCTTCGCTCTTCTTTATATGAGTACCACTTAGCATTGACTAAAGTAATAACTGATATGGAAGGAAAAATTGCATCAAATCAAACAAAGGGCTAATATATATGCAATTTTTCTTTTTCTTTTTTTTTAAAAAATTAAGGCTCAAAGGGGTGAAACAATGGAATGATATGAAATGGATGGTCATTTGGCTAAACTGGCTATGAAAATGAATGCCTAAATCATTTTTGTGCATGCAATAGAATTTAAGCCTCAAATGAGATTCAAGACAAGTTCTAGAGATGAAACTGCAATAAATGTACTCCCTCTTGAAAGAATAAATATTAAGGCTCAAATCTCTCACTAGTCTTTTGACATCCTAAAGTCATTTACCTAAACAAAATTTCTTGCCTATTTACTAACATTCTAAGAAGATAAAATCGAATTCTAATCAAATCCAATTATTTCAAGTCTACATCCATCTAAAATTGCCAATGTTCACAAGTAAAATCAAAATTCAAGATTTTTCATCAAAATTTAAAAAAAAAACTCCAGGACAAATAAAGTAAAATCAATGACACCCTCACCCCCACACTTAAATATCACATTATCCTTAATTTGAACATGTAACATTAAATATGGAAATTAAGAGGGCATCATAACCAAGTGTAGAAATGACAAAAAAAATAACTCTCACGTTCAATGTCAATCAATCAATACAAGCAAGTGTCTCAAAAAATAATTGTACTATCAATCACATGCAAATATGAACCAGAATCTGCACTTATTCCCAACAACAATATTTAAATAAATCAAATCAAAGAAAAGTAGAAGAATACTCCCCTTCCTTTTCTCGATCCGCACTCTCAGCTCATAATTCATTGCTATCAAATTGAAACATCATCCGGGGCTACCAAAAATCCTACAAAATCAAAACAAAACATCAAATCCAAAAACCTTGGGTTGCCTCCCAAGAAGCGCTAAGTTTAAAGTCTTCAGCCAGACTTTTCAAACAAATCTCTAGTCATAAGTATCAAACACCATAATTACCTTGTCTTCATTCCTTTTCAAACAAAATAAGTAATGATTCAAGTTAATTACTTGCGCTTTCTCAATCATAGACAATCGCAAAGAACAAGTAATCACTGAATTCAAAGGAAGTATAACATGCTCATTCAAACAATTAGATGTATGACCTTTCAAGAACAATGAGCATCCAACAAAATCAACTTGACTCTCATCAGTAAGAGTTACAACACTAATAGGAGAATCATTCAAAGTAGTTCTTGAAAAACTCACATCAACATGCAAATCAAAATCACAAGCGTTCGATTTCACAGCTAGAACATCAACTAGACACCCATCACACTACTACAAAAAGCCCTTTTTATGTCACCAATTAACGTCACTTATTTAAAAATGGGACATTGAAAACAGAGGAGTAACTACAAAAAAGAAACAATGTCACACTTAAAATTAAGTGTGATGTTGAAACTTTTCCACGTCTGATTTAACCTTTGCCTAATGCGCCTTGGGGTTAAAATCACAATAATTACCAAGGATTGTGTAAAGTGGCACAATCCCGGATCGTTTCACTTGAGGAGTCCTTCTAAACAACCTAAGCTAACTAAATGCAATTAAAACAATAAAAAGGTATGGGGGTTTTGGTTTGGAGATTCATTTACTAAAGCTATTAACAAAAGCAGTTACTTGTTTTTGATGTTTTAGATTAATAAGTGAAAAGTGAGAAGAGTTTGGATTAGGGGTGATTTTATAAAATGGGCTTTGGTAGTGCTTCGGTGACTCAAATGCTTCTTTCAAAATGATAAGTGGGAGTTTAATTTACCAAGTCTAATTGAAAGATCCCCAAGCAACCACTAGGGGTCCACTAGCCCTAATTAATGACTAATCTAGCAACCACTTTCATAGCCATTACTTAGGGTTAGTGTTAAGATCCACTTGGTTTGTGAAATGCCTTGAAACAAATGCGATTTAACTCTCATGAAGTGCAATCACATCATCATGCATGGAAGAAATTGACTATAACCACTAGCAACCACTAAAATGGCTAAAACCAAGAATACAACCACAAGTAGATAGGAAATTGTATCTCAATCACATTCAATTCAAAGCATACACAATATAGTTCACAAACATAGATAGCAACCACATATCCCAAGTCTTAAATCCAAATACAAGACCAATACAAAAGAGTATAAGCCAAATACAAAGGAAATAAGAAATTGTAAACTAGAAACTCCCCTATGTTGGTCCATGAAGCTAGAGCCACCTTCACACCACCAAAGCACCAAGAACTTAGCCTCTCATATCTTCAAATTCGAGCCAAGGATGGCCCATGACCACAGCCTCCATGGATGAGGAAGGTAGAAGGAGAAAAATGGTGGAAACGGAAGGTGAAGCAAGGAAGAACAAGAAAACCAGCAAGAATGGAGGTGAGAATGAGTGAGAAGACGAGGATTTGGAGTGAGGAATGGAGGAAATGAGATAAACCCTAGGAGAGGGGCTGTTTTTCGGGCAGAGAAGGCTTAGATCTGTATTTTCGGGTGTTGGAACTATTTATAACCCTCCAAAGAAACCTAAAATCGCGCCAGACTTCTGCAGATTCTGGGACTTCGCCGTCAGTTCGCCGCGGCGAGAGCCACGGCGAGCAACAAGAGCTTCTGTCTGAATTTGGGTCCGCTCGCCGTGAGCTCGCCGCGGCGAAAGCCACGGCGAGCTGGCATCTATTCTGGAGCTTTTGCTGGGGAGTTCGCCGTGAGTTCGCCGCGGCGAAACCCACGGCGAGCTCACGTTGCTTCTGCCTCCCTGGTCTTTCTCGCCGCCAGTTCGCCGCGGCTAACGCCGCGGCGAGGGAACATTGATTTTGTTTCTCTCTTCACTTCCTTCTTCTGCTCCGTCCCGAATTCTTCGCTGCAATTTGGCTCCTTAATTTGGGCATGCTTCTTCTATGATCTACAAGTAAAATCAAGCCAGAGGTAGCATCAAATGTTCTTGAAAATAGGTTAACAATAATTTATGCTAATTATGCCCAAATTGCCCTTGACTAGAATAAATTCCAACAAAGTGTGCAAAAGTCAGAAATTACCCTAATTAGGTGCAATTACCCCAAGAACATGCAATAATCTACTGATTTTATCAATGAAAAGTGTATAAAAGTATGGTGCAATCATTTCCCCCACACTTAGACCTTTGTACTCCTGGACAAAGGGTACAATGCAAAGAAGAATGATTTTAACCAATCAATAATCTCAAGCTAGCATGAGTCATGATCAAGGATATGCAAAGGGAGAATTGGCAAAGCAATTTGATAAAGTACTGGTAAAGAGGACTCTCAAGATAATAGTGTTTCCCTCTACTCACCTCATGTGGGATCTTTTCACACTTAACTTGCTCAAACAACAATTTGCCATAAGCTTGTAACTACCCTAACATCTCCACACATGCATACAATCACGTATGAATCAAAAGGACTTGCAAGGTTGAAATGATGGAAAAGGCAAGATGGATTGCATGTTATGGAAAAGGAAAGGTTGTAATGCAATTCAAAGTCACAATTTAAGAACATAGCACATGAGAGCATAATTTCAATAATAATGATGCCACACCAAGAAATGCCTTATTCTTCAAACTTTCTTTTTCTTCTTCATTTTTTATTTTTATTTTTATTCACACTTTTCTATTTTCTCTTTTTTTTTCTTTCTTTCTAACATAAGTATGGCAATAACAACAAACAAAAGTGGCTCAAACTCAATGCTTCATCTCAAAATTCACATTAATGCATTACAACCAAGGAATAGCTCAAAATGGGTGAACAATGGAAAGTGAAATGATGCTGGTTTGTGTTTGGAAAGATGGGGTGTTGAAATGAATGCCTAAATCATCTTCAAGCATGAATGCAATTATAGCTTTGACAAAGAGTAAAGACAAGTTCTAGAAATTGAATGATCAAGCAAGTATACACTCCTGAAATGAAAATAGGCCCAAGAATCTCACAACAAGGTTAACCTCAATTTCCAATTAAAATCCAATTGCAGGGCCAATTAACACAATGCATATGCTTGAAAACAACTCATCACTAGCTCTTTGAAGATTGAAAGGATAAAATGCATAATTCTTAGAATTCTTCCCATTGCTCATGAAGCTCATTAATCAAAGGGTAAGGTCCAGTCTTGCTCCATGGTTTTTCAAAAATTGTTGCCACACTAGGATTTCACAAACCAGTTTTAAAATTGGGTAGAAAAATGCAATTAGGTCTTCCATTGCACTGAATGCGACCCTCCATTGCAACAAAAGACTAAGGAGCACAATCTACCTGGATTTTGAAAAATTTGACACAGAATTTTAAAAATTACCTCTAATGTGGCATAAACATTATAAAACCAATAGATCAAGCAACAAAACTACCTAGTCCCCTCCCCCACACTTGAAATTGGCATTGTCCTCAATGGCATAGGGTATTTTATTGAATGAAAAATCCTAATTTTCTACTTTCTACTAGGATGCTCCCTCCCCCACACTTGTTCAATGCAATGATAGTAAAATATAAAGCAGCCAGCCCAGAATGCATGAAAGTAAACAAGATAAGGAGAAGAAGCAACCTGGCCTCAAGGAGGCTTGGCAACCGGTTCATGGTAGAGCTTGAGGAGATGTCCATTCGAAACGAATTCCTTTCCGGTTCCTTCTTCAATGAGCTCCACCATCCCATACTTGTGGACCTTCGTTACTTTGTACGGCCCGAACCAATTGGATGTTAGCTTCCCATGACCATGGCGGAAGCGGGCTTGGTACATAAGGACTTGGTCACCAACATTGAAGCTGCGGTTGAAGATCTTACCATCATGGATCAACTTGGTCTTTTCCTTGTAGAGCCTTGAGCTCTCATATGCCTGAAGGCGCAGTTCATCAAGCTCTTGCAATTGAAGGCATCTTTCATTTCCAGCGGCATCCAACTCCATATTGCATAGTTTCACGGCCCAATAGGACTTGTGCTCCAATTCAACCGGCAAATGACAAGCTTTACCAAAAACTAACCGGTACGGAGACATGCCTAAGGGTGTCTTGAATGCGGTCCGATATGCCCACAATGCATCCTCAAGTCGATCACTCCAATCTTTTCTTGATGGCTTAACAATTTTCTCAAGAATGTGCTTTATATCCCTGTTAGACACCTCTGCTTGGCCATTTGTTTGGGGATGGTATGGGCTAGACACTCTGTGGGACACCCCATACTTAGCAAGCAAGTTATCAAGAAGCTTGTTGCAAAAGTGGGTTCCTCGATCACTTATAAGACCCCTTGGTACTCCAAATCTACTAAAGATGTTAGACCTGAGAAACTTAGAGACCGTAGGTGCATCATCCTTTCGGGTTGGGATAGCCTCTACCCACCTAGAGACATAATCTACAGCAAGTAGGATATAGGTGAAACCAGAAGAAGGTGGGAAAGGTCCCATAAAGTCTATCCCCCAAATATCAAAAATCTCACAAACTAGGATGGGTCGTTGGGGCATTTCATGTCTTTTTGTCACACTCCCCCCAAATTGTTGGCACTTACCACACGATTTACAAAAGGCATAGGCATCTTTGAAAAGTGTAGGCCAATAAAAACCAGCGTCTAAGACCCTCCTAGCAGTTTTCCTAGAACTATAGTGGCCAGCACAAACCATCGAGTGGCAAGCAGAGAGGATGTCTAGGGACTCTGATTCTGGTATGCATCGCCGGATTACTTGATCACTGCACAGTCTCCATAGGTGTGGTTCATCCCAAACATAGTATTGGGCTTCTCTCTTTAACTTTTGCACCTGAAAGGGAGACATGTCATCCGGGGTGAGGGCACAAACAAGATAATTGACTAAACAAGCATACCAAGGCACCTCAATATTAATTGCATACAAAGAAGAATCCGAAAAATTATCACAGGTTAAGTCAGAAAGATCTACTCCCCTGGTGTTGTCTGGGAGTCTACTCAAGTGGTCGGCTACCAAATTGGCATTGCCGGCGCGATCCTTGATCTGCAAATTAAACTCTTGTAGCAAGAGTGTCCACCGAAGAAGTCTCGGCTTTGAGTGTGGCTTTGTGAATAAAAACTTTATAGCTGCATGGTCAGTATAAATGACAACCACAGAATGAAGCAGGTATTGTCTAAATTTGTCTAATGCAAAGACTATGGCAAAGAGTTCCTTTTCAGTAGTGGTATAATTCCTTTGAGCACAGTCCAAAGTCTTAGATGCATAGGCTATGACATGTGGTGCCTTGTTGCTCCTTTGACCTAGCATGGCGCCAACTGCGTAGTTGGAAGCATCACATGCCAATTCAAAGGGCAATGACCAATCGGGAGCAAGGAGAATAGGAGGCTCCAAAAGAGTTTTCTTCAATGTTTCAAAAGCCGTTTTACACTCATCATCAAAAACAAATTCAACATCTTTTTGCAGCAAATGAGAAAGAGGCAATGCAATTTGGGAAAAACCCTTGATGAAACGCCGGTAAAAGCCTACATGTCCCAGGAAAGAGCGGAGCTCTTTGATACAAGTGGGATAAGGCAAGGACGAAATCACCTCGGTTTTGGCTTTATCAACCTCAATGCCTCGGCTAGAGACTAGGTGGCCAAGAACTATGCCATGCGTGACCATAAAATGACATTTTTCATAATTCAGTACCAGATTCTTCTCGACACACCTAGCTAGTACTCGCTCCAAACTATGCAAGCAAAAATCAAACGAATCACCAAAAACAGTAAAGTCATCCATGAAAACTTCCAGGCAATCATCAAGCATATCAGAGAAGATGCTCATCATGCAACGTTGGAAAGTTCCCGGCGCATTGCATAAGCCAAAGGGCATGCGCCTGTAGGCAAAAGTACCGAATGGGCAAGTGAAAGTGGTCTTTTCCTGGTCCTCGGGTGCTATAGGAATTTGAAAATACCCCGAATAACCATCTAGAAAACAGTAATGGCTTTTTCCTGCAAGTCTTTCTAACATTTGATCAATAAATGGAAGCGGGAAGTGGTCCTTTCGGGTGGCATCATTCAACTTCCTATAGTCAATACACACACGCCAACTATTTTGCACCCTTGTTGGAATAAGTTCATTGTTTTCATTTTTCAAAACAGTGATTCCGGACTTCTTAGGCACCACTTGGACCGGGGAAACCCACTCACTATCCGAGATCGGATATATGATGCCGGCACTTAGGAGTTTTGTGACCTCCTTTTTTACCACATCCAAAATGAGGGGGTTAAGCCGCCTTTGAGGTTGCCTAAGAGGCCTAGAATCCTCTTTAAGTAAAAGCCGATGGGTGCAAATAGCGGGGTTCATGCCCGGAATATCAGCCAATGTCCAACCCAAAGCCTTGCTATACTTTTTCAGAACATCAATCAATTTTACCTCCTCAATTGCACTCAAGGTATTAGAAATAATAACCGGCAATTTGTCATTGGGGGCAAGAAAAGCATATTTTAAATTGCTGGGCAAAGGCTTTAATTCCAAAATGGGTGGTTCCAAAACAGAGGGAATAAGAGTAGGAAGAGTTAAAGTGTAAGAAGAACTCCCCTGTGTAGACCCAATTGGAAAAGGTGGAATGGGCTCAAAAGACCTCATCACTTGTTCATCGGTCTTCCCAAGAGCCGAATCAACACTTGGTTGATCTATCGCAGCGACTTGCCTTGGGGAAATGTCATCCACAACACCTACATCACAACTTGTAACAAGATCATTCAAATATCTAAGTGTGTGGGAAGAAATCCTAGGTCTAGGATTAAAATCAATGGAAGAGGGTGTAGAAGGTGGCCCTTTTACCACATGGTGATCCGGTCCAAAGAAGGTCAAGTGTGAAGTAGCTTTTGTTGGGGTGAGGGCTATACCCTTTGAGCTCAAATCGGCCAACTCTTGGCTTCCAACTTCAAATTCACATTCTTCAACCAACTTATGACCTGAAACATTTAGAAAACTACCATCTTCCAAAGAAATATCATCACTCATCAGAGAAATGTTAGTGGAGCTCATATCCAAATCAGCAGTATCATTATCAATCAAAGAAAAATCCAAAGGGATAGAAAGTAGACAATCAACTACATGTGAGTCAAGATCATACACGTCATCACCTAAGGAAGAAAAAGAATGAACAGAAGGCAGGGTAGAAAAATAAGAGTCATAAGCTTCAAGATCAGATGTGTAATCATATGAATGCAAGCTTAATTCATGCTCCTCAATAGCATCTTCCACAGCAATATCAATGACATTCAAATCTAGAAGAGAATAGTCTTCATGGGGGTGTCGCATTGCTTCATACATGTTAAAGCTAATCTTATGTTCTCCCACCTCCATTGTGATCAAACCATTTTTCATATCAATTACCGATCCGGCGGTCCGCATGAAGGGCCTACCGAGAATGATAGTCGATTCACAGGGCTCGCTGGCGGTGTCAAGGACATAGAAATCGGCGGGAAAAACTAAGTCTTTAACCTTAACAAGTATATCCTCAAGAATACCTTGTGGATATCGGAGTGTGCGATCGGCCAATTGCAAAATGACACTTGTCTTTTTCAAACCAGTGATGCCTAAAGAAGTGAAAATCGCACTAGGCATCACGTTAATGGCCGCTCCTAAATCCAACAATGCATTTGTCACCGTCAAGTTCCCTATGGTGCAAGGGATCATGAATGATCCAGGATCTTTGCACTTGACCGGCAACTGAGGCTTGAACAAAGCCGACACACTAGGATTCAATTGAATTCTTTCATTTGGCCTAAACTTCCTTTTATTGGTGCACAATTCCTTCAAGAATTTACAGTAACTAGGCATAGATTTCACAAGTTGAAAGAAAGGCACATTCACATGCAATTTGCTAAAAAGTTCAAGCATTTCATTTTCAACAACCTCATCATGTTTCTTTTTGCTTTTAAAATAAGCTTGAGGAAAAGGGAGTTGAGAGATAGTTACCTCCTTGGCCGGAGGTTTGGCCAAGGTATCTTGTGTGCTACACTCTCCTGTCTCATTGATACTCGATTGCTTGTCGTGCTTCTTCTCCTCTTGAGGTTGTACTGTAGGATCCTCCACCACTTTCTCTTTTCTAGTCAATGCCCTTCTTTCTTGAAGTTCCTTTTCCTTAGCACTCTCAGATTGCGCAAACTTCATTGGGCTCAATGGTGGGCTCCAAGTAGGGCTTTCCACTTCAATCTCTTCATCCACTGGCTCATCATCATCCTCCCCTTCACTACTTGAAAAGTGAACCTTCTTCTTGGTTGGCATGGGATTTAGTGATTTTCCACTTCTCAAAGTAACAGCATTCAAAGACTTTGGGTTGATGACCGTATTGGACGGAGTTGGACCACTTGCCTTGGCTTGAAGCTCATTGAAAGAGTTTGAAAGCTTCATGACATAGTCCTCTAAGTTAGCACTCTTGGTCTCCCATTGGCTCATACGGTTGTCTACCTTCTCAAACCTTGACTCCATACATTGCTTTGTTTCATTCGCCCTAGAGTCAATGAGACCTTCCACATGGCGGAATCCCATAGTAATGGACTTGTTCAACTCTTCAAAGTCATTAATGGGTCTGTCCTTTCTTACAGGAGCTAGTGCTTGGGAGGACTCCCCTTGGAATTGCCTTGGGGGGTTGCCATCTTGGCGCCAACTAAATTTTGGATTTTGTCTCCACCCTTCATTGTATGTATTGGAATAGGGGTCCCATCTCGGATTGTTGCCTTGCCTTGGTTGGAACATTGCATTACATTCTTCCGGCTTAGAAGGGCAATCGCTTGAGAGATGCATAGGTGATGCACAATAATCACAAGATGGACCCACCAACTCATTACCAACTGGACCTGGTGGGGAAGATGGACCTGAGATTTTGTCCAATCTAGAGTGGATTGCTTTGAATTCGGCCTCAAACCTATCCAATTGAGGAATGTGAAGAGAAGTAGAATCAACCCTTTGAAGACTACGAGTTGATCTTCTGGAGCCATGTTTCTCTTTGGCCAAAGCGAGCTTACGAACTAGAGGCCATGCCTCTTCAGGTGTGTAGTCAATGAATGAGCCTCCAGCGGCTGCATCCAGCTTGTCTTGGTCTCTTTCCCTCAACCCATCATAGAAGGTATGGGCTAATTGTTCATCGGGAATTTGGTGATGAGGGCATTTCTTCAAAAGGTCCTGGAATCTCGACCAATAATCAAAAAGAGATTCATCGGGCTCTTGAGTGATGGAATTGATCTCTTTCCTTCTTGCAGATGTTCTAGTGGCTGGGTAGAACTTTTCTAGAAAGGCTTGCTTCAAGTTGCCCCAGGAGGCGAGGGCATCTGGATTGAAAGTAGGCAAACTCATGTACCATTGCTTAGCCTTGCCTTCTAGAGTAAGGTGGAACACTCTCCACATGACATCCTCCACTTGTGCTCTGACTGGTTTCATGGTGTTGCAATGTATGAAGATCTCATCCAAGTGATCATGTGGCTCATCTTCCTGCAAACCATAAAACTTAGGTAAGGATTGTATCAATAAGCCTTTAATTTCATAATCAGTGTTCATAGTGGGGAATGCAGTCATGAATGGGTTGTGGTTAAGGCTGGTTGTGGTGGCTTCCCTGATGGTTCTTCTTCTAGGTCGCTCACCATCATTAACCACTTGTCCTCCCCCATTACCACCTAGATTTGGCTCTACTTGAACTTCAGGAATATGGTGATCCCCCTCCATGTCTCTAGTATCACTCTCAGTTTCTGGGGAACTCTCAATGCTTGGCTCACAAGAGGGTGGGTGTTCAACTATCAAGGATGTAACCGAAGTTCCCCCTCTCTTTGTCTTTCTCAACCTAGTAAGGTGTCTCTCAATTTCTGGGTATTCAAGGTAAAGTTCTTGGTTCCTAGGGTTCCCTCGAGTCATACACAAGGCACAGACAACAAGTGTAGACTGAAGGCTCAACAAAGATGCACTTGCACAAATTCAAGGAAAAATGGATGAATGATGATGCAAGTGAGTATGGTGTGAAAGTGTGTATGGTATGTGTGAAGTGTGTTGAAAAGTATGAGTATGAAATGTGTATGAGAGGTATATGAGTGTGGAAGTATGGCAAATCAGGTATTCACAAGTAGGTGCAAGAAAATCCAGCAATACACCTAAGCAGGCATCACAATTCGAGCAAGAGCAAAAGGCAGGCAATATTTTTGGTATTTTCTTGTCAGACTTTATACAATGCAGAGCAAGTAATTGTAAACTAACCTAAGAATGCAAATGACCTAAATCTAATCCTAATGACTCCTACCCCTAGTCAATAGTTTCAATTGACACTTAGCTAACCTAGGGAGTCAAAAATGACTCCCCGGCAACGGCGCCATTGATTTGGAAGGTAGAAGGAGAAAAATGGTGGAAACGGAAGGTGAAGCAAGGAAGAACAAGAAAACCAGCAAGAATGGAGGTGAGAATGAGTGAGAAGACGAGGATTTGGAGTGAGGAATGGAGGAAATGAGATAAACCCTAGGAGAGGGGCTGTTTTTCGGGCAGAGAAGGCTTAGATCTGTATTTTCGGGTGTTGGAACTATTTATAACCCTCCAAAGAAACCTAAAATCGCGCCAGACTTCTGCAGATTCTGGGACTTCGCCGTCAGTTCGCCGCGGCGAGCAACAAGAGCTTCTGTCTGAATTTGGGTCCGCTCGCCGTGAGCTCGCCGCGGCGAAAGCCACGGCGAGCTGGCATCTATTCTGGAGCTTTTGCTGGGGAGTTCGCCGTGAGTTCGCCGCGGCGAAACCCACGGCGAGCTCACGTTGCTTCTGCCTCCCTGGTCTTTCTCGCCGCCAGTTCGCCGCGGCTAACGCCGCGGCGAGGGAACATTGATTTTGTTTCTCTCTTCACTTCCTTCTTCTGCTCCGTCCCGAATTCTTCGCTGCAATTTGGCTCCTTAATTTGGGCATGCTTCTTCTATGATCTACAAGTAAAATCAAGCCAGAGGTAGCATCAAATGTTCTTGAAAATAGGTTAACAATAATTTATGCTAATTATGCCCAAATTGCCCTTGACTAGAATAAATTCCAACAAAGTGTGCAAAAGTCAGAAATTACCCTAATTAGGTGCAATTACCCCAAGAACATGCAATAATCTACTGATTTTATCAATGAAAAGTGTATAAAAGTATGGTGCAATCAACGTCACACCAAAATTTTGGTGTGACGTGGAAAACAACTTTCAACGTCACACCAAATTTTGGTGTGACATTGAAAGTGTTGCGCAAAATGAAAAAAATGGGGGGGCGGGAAATGAAAAAAAAAGGAAGGGGACGTTTTCCACGTCACACCAAAATTTTGGTGTGACGTGGAAAACGTCCCCTTCCTTTTTTTTTCATTTCCCGCCCCTCATTTTTTTTCATTTCGCGCCCCCCCAAATAAAAACCCTCAGCTCCCCCACCCCACCACCCCGGCCCCCCTAGCGCCCACAGCTCGCCCCCCCAAGCGTCCACAGCTCCCCCCACACCCCCCAGCGGCCCCACCCCAGCCCCCAGCACACACAGCTCCCCCCACCCCCAGCGCCCACAGCTACAGGTTCGTTTATTTTTTTCTTTTTCTTTTTTTTTTTCTGGTAATTAAATATGCAATTTCTATCAGGTTCTTTTTTTTTACTTGTTCAAAGTTTTTTTTTTCATCTCTGTTTTCCTCCTATCGGGTTCAGCAATTTCAATCGTGCCTCCGTTCGTAGCTTCACTTCATCCAGGTTCCTTCTTTTCCTTTTTTTTCCTGATAATTAAATCTGCTGCCTTTTTTTCTCAATTGTAAATTGCAAAAAATGCCATAGAATATTTAACGGTTTTGTAAGTCTTGTAAATTGGTCTGCCATAGAATGTTTAATGTTCAATTGTAAATTGGTTTGCAAATGCTGTTACGTTGTAGTTGCTGCAAATATTGCATACTTGCCAAAATGTTTTATAAGTCTTGTAAATTGGTTTGCTATTGGTTTTTGTTCTCAAATTGCTGAAGATTTATTTTGTCTAATTGATCTTGTTGCTACTAAAATCGTCGTGAATTTCGTTGCATTGTTGCTTGTTTCTTTGTTGCATTTTACTTGCTGGTTTTGCTTCTATAAATCACTTCAAATTGCTGGAGTGAAATTGGATTGTAAATGTAATTTTTGGATGTCACATTTACAAGGAGAGGCTTTGCCAAATTTTTTAAAAAATTTGCATGAAGTGAATATATGCATAGCATGCCCATTTCTTCCCAATAATGTAGTGAGATAAACTTGACTAGTTTGTTGGAAATGGCATAGGTTTAATAGAATGGATCGTAGTTGGATGCATGCATTGAGAACCACTAAAAAGTATCAGATGGGTGTGGAAGAATTTATTGAATTTGCCAAAAGAAACGTGTCTAGTAAGAATGGCATGTATCTTTGCCCTTGTGTGAAGTGTGCAAATGCTTATCGTAAGAGAATTGATGATATAAGGGATCACCTTCTTTGTGATGGGATTAATCTCCGTTATAAGAAGTAGCTTTGGCATGGGGAATTGGGAAGTACCGTACATGCGTGCCCGTCACAAAATGTAGAAGCAGCGGTGGATGATGTTTGTGATGATGGAATGGATGAGATGATTAATGACATTGGGGCGGAGTCATTTTCTGTGGTCCATGAGTTCGACAAGTTGAGGAGTGATGCAGAGACACTGTTGTTCCCGGGGTGTACTAAGTATACTCGGTTGACCGGCGTCCTGAAATTGTTGAAAATAAAGACAGAAAATGGGTGGGCAGACGTGGGTTTCTCACAAATGCTTGAAGCTTTGAGTGATATGTTCCCGGCAGGCAATATGCTTCCGAAGCGTATGTACGAGGCTAAAAAAGTTCTAAGCAAGATGGGCATGGAGTATAAGAAGATACACGCTTGCCTTAATGATTGCGTGTTATACAGGAAAGAGTATGAGGGCCTAAAAGAGTGTCCAAAATGTCATACTTCGAGGTACAAACCGAGGAAGGATGCCGTTGGTGATGATGATGGATCAAAGAAAGGGGTACCTTTGAAGGTAATGTGGTACCTTCCAATTGTTCCACGGTTTAAACGCTTGTTTACAAATGAGGCAGAAGCAAAGAAATTGAGATGGCATTGTGATGAAAGAATATCCGATGGAAGATATCTCCAGCATCCTGCTGATTCTCCTCAATGGAAGAAGATAGATTCCATGTTTCCTGAATTTGGTGGTGAGCCGAGGAACCTTCGTCTCGGACAGTGTACGGATGGTTTCAACCCTTTCGGGAGTCTCAATAGCACACATAGTGCTTGGCCAGTTTTGTTGGTCATTTACAACCTGCCGCCTTGGTAGTGCACGAAACGCAAGTATGTGATGATGTCAATGATGATTTCAGGGCCGAAACAGCCTAGTAACGATATCGATGTCTACCTGGTACCTTTGATTGAGGACTTGAAGGTGTTGTGGGAGGAAGGCGTAGATGTGTTTGATGCTTACAAGCAGGAGACATTCAAGTTGCGAGCTATGTTGTTTACCACAATAAATGACTTCCCTGCATATGACAATCTTTCTGGTTACAATGTGAAGGGTTTTATGGCATGCCCTATATGTGAGTCTGACACACACTGCCACTATCTCAAACATGGAAGAAAAACCATCTACCTCGGTCACAGGAGGTTTCTTGATCGGTTCCATCCTTACCGTAGATTGAAGAAGTGTTTTAATGACTCATCTGAGTACCGATCTGCTCCGACCCCCTTAACCGGGGAGGAAGTTTACCGCCGTGTTGAGAATGTCAATATGGTATTCGGTAAGAAACAGAAGACGAAGACCGGTTCTAAGAAGATTATTTGGAAGAAGAGGTCAATCTTCTTTGATCTACCTTATTGGCGATATCTCGATGTGAGGCATAGTATTGATGTGATGCATGTGGAGAAAAATGTTGGTGATAGTCTTGTTGGGACACTGTTGCACATACAGGGGAAGACAAAGGACGGACTCAATGCTCGATTAGACTTGTTGAAATGGGCATAAGACCACGGTTGCATCCTGTAGTCAATGAAAATGGCAAGAGGGCTTATATGGAACCTGCTGCTCATACACTTTCCAAAGAGGAGAAAAAAAGTCTGTGTGAGTGTTTGAGTGGGATCAAGGTTCCGCAGGGTTATTCCTCCAATGTTAGCAGACTTGTGTCTATGAATGATTTGAAGTTGGTGGGAATGAAGTCGCATGATTACCATGTATTGATGCAACAATTCTTACCAATTGCTATAAGAGGCATTTTGGAAGATGATGTCAGGATGACCATAACAAGACTGTGTATGTTTTTCAATACGATCTGCAGCAAAGTCATCGACACTAAAAAGCTCGACGAGTTGGAAAATGAGGGTTATGTTATATTGTGCCAACTAGAGATGCTCCTTGCTCCAGCATTTTTCGATATTATGGTGCACTTCATTGTTCATTTGGTTAGGGAGATAAGGCTGTGTGGCCCTGTTTATCTAAGGTGGATGTACCCATTCGAGCAATTCATGAAAGTCTTGAAAGGGTATTCGAAGAACCCACATCGACCTGAGGCATCAATTGTTGAAAGATACATAGTTGAGGAGGCAATGGATTTTTGCAAATCGTATCTAAAAGGGGTTGAGGAAAACCCCCGACATGAAGATGGGATCGGTAAGGGGGTACGTGGCGTCAAAGTGAAGACTATGCACCGTGAAGAGGTGTTACAAGCACACCTATACATCTTGAATAATATGGAAGAAGTGCAGGCTTATTTGGATGAGCATAAGAGGATCTTGAAAGAAAAGAACCCAAAAAAGAGTGACATGCAGATTTCTAACGAGCATAACAGGACATTCATTGGGTGGTTCAAAGAGAAAGTTGAAAAGGAGACCGGTGGGCCGAATACAATAAGATGGTTAGCAGGAGGGCCTCGTTTTGAGGTTGTTACTTGGGGCTCTTTTGACATAAATGGCTATTCTTTCTACACTAAGGCTCAGGACAACAACAGCACCATGCAAAACAGTGGCGTGATGGTGGTAGCCGAAGCGATGCACTTCTCCAGTTCGAAAGATAAAAACCCACGATTGGCTTCCATGGCATATTATGGGGTAATTGAAGAAATTTGGGAAGTTAGCTACACCAAGTTCAAAATTCCAATCTTTAAATGCAAGTGGGTTAACAATAGTGCAGTTGGAGTTGATCCTCACACTGGTATGATCTCAATTGATATTCACAAGGTTGGGTACAGAGATGAGCCTTTTATTTTAGCAAGTCACGCAAAACAGGTGTTCTATGTAACAGATCCCGCAAATAAGCAATTGTCCATAGTGTTGCAAAGTAAAAAGCAAAAGGACCGCGCTCCCACTTTAGATCTAGATGAGATACCACCTTTGTGTGCAGGACCACTTGAACCAAGTGAATTTGAATTGATAGATGTTGATGATGACCAATTTGCCTCTAGAAATGATCATTGTGAGGGGATATGGGATAACACATAAAGTGAGAACCTTTTTGAATTATCATATATTAAGTACTATTATTGTTTTTATTTTGTTTTTGTGAAAGTTGTTGCCTTATACTGACTCATCACATCTTTGATTTGTTAACAGGTACATCATGGAGGATGATTCTAACAATCAGGGACAAAACAATCCCCCTCGAAGAAAGAAAAGAGGTCCGACGAAGCTCACTGACATTGTTGTCCGTCATGGGACAAATGTGCAGCCTATCCATGTGGAATTTGACGAGGACATGAATCCTATCGGGGAAATTGGCGCGACTTTCGTGAGCTACGTCGGTTTTGTGGCAAGGAATCGAGTAAGCATATTGGTTGACGATTGGAGGGAAGTCCAAAAAGACATTAAGGATCAATGTTGGTCAGATATCTTGGCATGTTTTATCATTATCTATCTGTTTGTTCCTAATATGCATGTATTTGTTTGTTTAGTTACTCAACTGATGTGTATTTTATTCTTATTCTTTGCAGCAAAATTTTGATGTCCCAAACACCGAATAGTTCAGGGATTTATGGTTGAACGAAGCGCGCAAGATGTGGAAGAATTTCAAGACTACCCTGACCAAAGATTACATCCGGGGGGACAAGATGGATCAAGATCCCTGTCAGACCTACCCCTCTGTTGACCCGGAGACTTGGAAGACGTTTGTTAAGAAACGATTAGATAAAAAGTTTCAGGTTTGTATAGATCTTTTACTTTGCTTCAAAACTGAATTTTAACATATTATATTAGTTAACTAACTTAGTTTAGTTTTCACAGGAGAAAAGCCAAAAACAAAAGGAGCATCAAGAAAAGAATATCTACAAGCACACAATGTCTCGCGGGGGTTACAAGTGGGTTGAGAAAAAGTTGACCGAGAAATATATTGCAGAAATGGCAGAAGCGGCACGGTCCAATCCTACCATTGTTGTAGAGCCTCCGCCGCCCTTCTCACGTCATACGAAATGGTCTGAGGGAAGGAAGAATAAAGAAGGAACATTTATCAATCCGGAGGTTGAAGTAGTTGCAAATAGGATTGTAAGTATTTTACTTAGTTGTTCATTCATTTAACTTGTGGTTTTATAGCAAATTACCACTTATGATTTTCCGGTCATTGTAGGGCGAACTTGAGTAGTTGGCTACCCAAGGGTCCTTCACACCTTCTGGGAGGATGGACATCCTGACCACGGCAATTGGGAAGCCCGATCACCCCGGCAGAGTACTCGGGGAGCCCAGGACTGTAGGGTTTGCCAAGTATTTTGGCCGCAAATCCAAATACAACCGTAGAGAATCCATTGAGGAGATTGTGGCTAAGGCTCGGGCAGAGATGGAGGCCCAATTGGAGGAGCGGTTTGCTTTATCCCAACAGCAGATGGCAGCACAATTAGAAAGTCAGGTGGCGGCGCAGCTCCAGGAAGCTCTTTCGGGTTATATGGGGGAGCAGATCCATGCGCAGATTGAGGCACAGGTTAGAGCGTCTACTATACAGCTTGGAATCTCATCAAATTCTTCTCAACAAAGACAACAGGTTTGAGCATCTACTATATATTTTAACTACCGAATTCCGGGTTTATCAATTAGAAAATTACACTCACTCTGTATAATATCATCTCCTGTAGGAGTTCCCCGCTACCGGAGGTCCAAGCGGCAAAGACAGCTGCAATCACACTGTGCTGTTAGGATCAATTCATGAGGACCAATCAAATCCCACACCAGACAATGACCCTGAAGTTGGAAAGGAGTGTTATCTCCATCTCGATGTCCCTCACCTGCGTGCGGTCACAAAAGCTCTCCAGTTCCTGAACGCCTCCTTCATACATAATAAGCGTATTCCGGAGGACCAAGTGAAGGTGTCTGTTACAAATGTTCAAAAGAATGAGAGGGGTTCAGCTATACCTTTTCATGATAGCGAAGTAACCAGACTAGGCGATGCCATCGGGGCATTCATCTTGTGGCCAAGACGACTTGTACACAAGACTTAACAAAAGGCGCCGGTTGATGTGGTATGTACACTTAATTTTTGAGATTGCTTGTTTTAATATATTACAGCATGTAAGAATATATAACACTGATTTTTTTCATCACCTACAGGTCTTTCCAGATAAATATCCTTCTCTCCAACTCCTGCGGGAGATGCAACCAACTTTGCAATCCACATCCATTAGGATGCCTCCAGGAGTAGTCAGTCCAGATTGTACATATGAATTTGCGATTGATAGTGACAGAGATATCGTGGAGTTTTTGACAATGGACTGCATTAACCTCGCCTGCCTCGAATTAGCGACTATGTAAATTACTATTACTATTTATGTCTCTGCAATATTTGTACTTCTATCCTTTTATAATTTCAATTATGTTACGATAGGTACTTCCACGAGCTATGCATCCAATTAGGCACAGAACAATACAGATTCCTCAGTCCATTGGCCTTGGCGAGGAGAGATGATTTCAACAACAAGGCAGACCAGTTGAGATATGAGGATGAGATGCGGGCTTATGTCATACATCAAATGTCAGCGAATCGGGGATCTATCTATTTTACGCCTATTCTTCAAGAGTAAGTGTGATTATTACCTTTTGCCAAATTTTCATCATTTGCACATTTACAAATCAGCGAATCGGAGATTGCTTGTTTTAATATATTACAGTATGTAAGAATATATAACACTGATTTTTTTCATCACCTACAGGTCTTTCCAGATAAATATCCTTCTCTCCAACTCCTGCGGGAGATGCAACCAACTTTGCAATCCACATCCATTAGGATGCCTCCAGGAGTAGTCAGTCCAGATTGTACATATGAATTTGCGATTGATAGTGACAGAGATATCGTGGAGTTTTTGACAATGGACTGCATTAACCTCGCCTGCCTCGAATTAGCGACTATGTAAATTACTATTACTATTTATGTCTCTGCAATATTTGTACTTCTATCCTTTTATAATTTCAATTATGTTACGATAGGTACTTCCACGAGCTATGCATCCAATTAGGCACAGCACAATACAGATTCCTCAGTCCATTGGCCTTGGCGAGGAGAGATGATTTCAACAACAAGGCAGACCAGTTGAGATATGAGGATGAGATGCGGGCTTATGTCATACATCAAATGTCAGCGAATCGGGGATCTATCTATTTTACGCCTATTCTTCAAGAGTAAGTGTGATTATTACCTTTTGCCAAATTTTCATCATTTGCACATTTACAAATGTTTTGTTTCCGTGTGGACTTAATATTTTTAATGTCTTTCAGTAAGCACTGGTCATTAGCTGTCATTTGCCCCAGACAACATCGTTTGGTTTGGTTTGGTTTGACTCCTTGAGGCATAATATAACCTCCTATTATAAAACTCTTTTATCGAAGTAAGTAGTTTTAATGACTTTTTACTTTGGGTTGAATAAATTATTTTCATGTATATGTGCTAATTTTGGTTCCATTTCAGGGGCATTCAGTAATGGCATTTTGTGGAAGATACCGATGAAATGAATAATCCCATCATGGTACAAAGACCTAAAGTAAGTATTTTGATTTAAATTCCTTCAATGTTAGTCAATTGAGATATTATTTACTTTGTTATTAATTTATATTATTTCCTTTGATTTATAAAGTGCCCCAAGCAACCGACGAATAAGGAGTGTGGGTATTATGTCATGAAGTATATGTGTGACATTATTGAGAGTGACCGTAGCGGATCCTTCCCATAGGTATAAATTCTTATCTATAGCTTATTATATGATTCATACAATTCATACATATATATATATGATGTTTTATCTAACTTTGTATTGATCATAGTATCCATTATTGTTGCAGTTTTATGATCGAATTGACGAATTTACAGTCGAAGACATTGATGCGATTCGTGAACGTATTACTCAATTTTTCCTTTTATTTTTGATTATGTAACAATCTGAATCAAAATTATGTGCTGGTGATCTTTCCTTTCATTCGATTCGACTTATTTTCTTTGGTCCGGCCTATGTTGGTGATTGTATAGTAGTGATAGCATTTTACTGTTATGCTCTGTACATTGCTTGGAACTTGAATTTTGTGTATATTGTATTATCTGTTGACCTGCATTTAGACATTTGCAATGTATGTATATCAACGCGGGGAATAGAAAAATTAAAAACGAATTTGGGGAGTCATCAATTCAAAAATTGAGAGATTTTGTTGTGATTTGAAAAGATACCAAATCGATACATTATTTGGGGATTTCTTTTGAATTATCTTGTTTTGAATTAAAATAGGAAAGTTACCAAAAATAAAAAAAAAGCATATGTAAAAAAAAATATAGTTTTAGTTTATTATAATTATTGTTATTTGATTTGATTTAAGTTTCCTTTTTTTTGTTTCTTTTCTTGGCAACCACTACACATATGTGCATGATGGAATTGGAAATAAAAGAGATCTAAATTATAATCAATCATCATCACGAGAGGAGCCACCAAGATGACTATTCACGTTCCCATACACACCAGACCACCATCCATCGTCTTCTCACGCAGCCACCGCCATCACCCTTCTTCTTCATCACACCAGAGGGAGCCACCCTCTTCTCCATCGACGGCAAACAGAGTGAGGACGGGAGGAACTCCGTTTGCCGTCTCCGTTCATCCATTTTCATCTTCGTCGAATAGGAGGCGAGTTCCGGACTTCTTTGTTCAGTAACGGAAGTTGAGTTCGAAGGGTCAGAGGGAGCTTCTTCTTCGTTTCACATCTTCACATTGTGGTGGCTATCTGCTTTGATTTATTTGTGGATTTTATTTCTGAATTTCTGCCGCTATGATGGATTGTATTTGGAGCATATGTAGCTAATTTGTTTTGCACCTAGAGTAGTTATGAACTAATTCTTAGATTAGAGCATGTTTGAACCTTTTATTTGTGTTTAATTTTAGTTTTGTTTACTTGATCTTGTTGTGTTTATCTACTTAGTGCTTGATCACCACTTAGTATGAATTAGGGGAATTTAGATTAGCCTTGGAAGAGGGATCTTAATTGGACCTTGGATTGAGTAATGTGGGATTAGAATTTATTCTAATTTGCCAATAGGATAGGAATATACCTATTGGACCCATATAGTCCTATTAGAGTGAACTTGATTTTTATAGACTCTTGAGTAGCTTAGTTAGGAATAACAAGTGAAACTTAAGAGAGGGATGTAAGAGATTGGGAGATCCTTATGTCTATAAATACTCTAGATTAACAAGCTAATTTTAAATGCAATTAATTTGGTTATTACATGCTCTATGAATTGAAAAGGGAATTGGCCACTCTAGGTTGCTTCTTTTGTCATTTGCATTAGATAGTTTGTTTTGTTTTGATTTTAATTTTAATTTCTTTTCACTAATTAAAAATCAATTTGGTCTTCTCAAATTAAACAAAAGTGTAAAATCAATGATCAATTGAAATTGTGGTCCCAAGTCTTCGTGGTAACGATACACGATTTACTCTTTATTACTTGACGGCCCGTGCACTTGCAGAAACGTAGGTTCAATTTTGTGCCTATCAAGTTTTTGGTGCCGTTGCCGGGGACTTGTGTGCCCACACTTTTTGGTTGGAATTGATTTATCATTAGTAGTTTAAGCTTGAGCTTTGTGCATATTTTTTATTGTTTTCTTGTGTGATTTGTTTTGCTTTCTTCGTTTGTGTTTGTCTTAAAAAAATTCAAAAAAAAATGGATTATTCACAGCATTGTCTTGATAGATTGCCAAATCTTTGTTCTTTATTAGATAAGCATGTGGATAATATGAAACAAGTGAATGATAGTGCTGGTTGGACTAAAAATGTTGGCATCCCTCAATATCATTGGTTTTCTTGTGTTTATTGTGGAGATGATCATTTGAGTGTGAATTGTCCAATTAATTCAGCTACTAATTACATAGGAGATGATTTTACTATGAAGCAAACTTGTTTTGACAATTCTCATAGTCCTAGTTGGAATTTAGAGCAACATGAGCCTTGGAATCCACATTTTGAGTGTTATTCAAATGAAATGACCCCTCATTTTTCCTCCTATCCATTTGTTGAAAGAACTCCCCCAGAGTCAAGGAAAAAGTCTCATTTAGAAGGATTATTTGCAGAACTAGTGGAATCATCAGAGAAGTTTAGCAACGAGCAGCAAGAATTTGCTACTAGGGTTGAGTCTATGGTTCAAAATATTGGAGTTTATACAAATCAAATTGTTTCATCCATTGAGGCTATGATGCAAGATAATTCTTTAGGCATGATGACCACTTCTAGTGTTAATGATGATCATTGTGAGGAAGTTGGAAAGGTAGAGTTGTGTGAGATTATACATAACACGGAATATGATAATGAACTTGAAATTGATGGTCTAGAAATTGATTTGGGAGAGAATGACACTACTACAAAAAGTACTTTTAAAGTCACAAATTTTGGGGGTTTCCACGTCACTTTTTCAGGGGACATTGAATCAAGTGACATGGAAAATGGACTTTTAACGTCACATAAACAAGTGACGTAGAAAGTCAGAGAAACAACGTCACACATAATATTATGTGTGACGTTGTAAGTTGCTCGGAGAAACCACGTCACACATAATATTTATGTGTGACGTGGTTTCCAGGAAACCACGTCACACATCTTACATTGTGTAACGTTGTTTCTTTTTTTTTTAAAAAAATCTATTAAATATGGGAAGTCATCACCAGTTTGAGAGGAAATAGTGGGAACGGTGGCTTTTCTTAAAATTCTTATTCATTACTTTTTAAAAAAATTATTGGTTTAAATAAAAAAATCACGTGATGACAAGAAGAGATCTGACACACTGACTCTACACTATTTTATCCAATGGATTGTTAATTGTTAGTACATTATATCCATTAGTAATTAGCAATTACACGCTCAAACTGATTAGAATATCCTTCTTTCTTCTTTCTTCTGGGCTCCTTCTTCCACTTTCATCTTCATCTTGTTTTACAGTCCGGTGATGACTCTCTTGGATTTAAAAATCAAAACACCGCTCCAACTTTTTATGTGGAGGTAAGGTTCGATACTATAATCTTCTAAGTATTATAATCGGTGGGTTGTTTTTGTCTATGGTTTATTGTCTTTTATTTTTTTCCTGTCCATCTCTACCACTCTCCTCCTCCTCCTTCTCACTGATCGTTTCTGGGTTCTCAGGCCGTGAGACTTCGCCTGAAAATTTTTTAGACCGCCCGGTTATTGAAAATCTGGAACGGGTCCCGGCCTAAAAGCAGATTCCGGCCTAATAGCGGTTGAAAGATGGCTCATTCCAGTCCAACTTACAAAACGATTTCACCTTAAAACCAACCCGTTATCATGTCCGGCCAACGATCCGACCGTCTAGCACAGCTCATTTCTTAAATGCTGCTTTAAACTATACATATATCAATAAAAACAATTAAAAGCATTAAATTTATTATAAAGTTCAAATTATTTTCAATATTATCGTTGTTTTTTTATAAATTTTAACATTATATTGATTTCTATTATATTTTACTACCTTTATTAAATATCAATATATATGCAGGGGAATAAATACTAAATTAAACATTTCTTAGGGTTTACTTGTTCCCATAGATTACGAGGTAATAATAAAATGTGATATGTTTTGTACATTACAACATTAAACATACATATTTTGGTTGTGTTTTTTATCAATGTAAAACATCATTACATATTTACATCAAGTCAATAATTTCATTTTAACAACCAAAATTAATATAAAAAAATTATCCAAGCAATATTTCCCATAAGATTACTTTAAGTGCCCTTCCAGAAATTTCCAAAACAACCTGAAATTTCAGGAATGACATTAAGTAATTGTTAACTATTCAAACTAACATAATGCGTTATCCACGTACGAGACAAAACAAAAATAATTAGAAACTGGAATAGGTTATTTTAATCTGATTATATTGATTAACTGTCATTAAAATAGGAAGATTCATCTTATAGCGTGGAATGAGGTATGTAAAGAAAAGAAAAGAAAAGAAGGGGTTTGGGAATCCGTCATTCTAGACTGCATAATACAGCCTTTATGGTGAAGGCTAGATGGGGTTTGATCCAGAATAAAGAGGCTTTGTAGACACAGGTCATAAGAAGTAACTACAAGTGTGGTAATGATCTTATTCCCAATGTTAATAGAGCGCGATCTGGCTCACGTTTATGGAAAGGAATAAAAGCTACATGGGATCATGTGCTTCAAGGAACTGAAAGTGTTGTCAGGGAAGGGGTTGAGGTACCTAGGTGGAATCATGAAAAGAATTGCAATTTTTCCATTAAATCGGCTTATAATCTCTTAGTGGATGATGATTCTAGAGTAAATCATTTATGGAATAAAATTTGGAAGTTGAGTCTTCCTCAGAGGTGTAAATCTTTCATATAGCTTACACTTCATAATAAAGCTTCTTACTAATGAAGAGAGAAGAAGACAAGGAATTAATGAGACAGCTCCATGCATCTAGTGTAATCATGATGTTGAAGACTCTTTACACGTCTTACATGATTATGCTGAGGTTAAGTCATTGTGGCTTTCAATTGTTTAGTCTAAGTTGAGATTCTTCAACTGTAAGATTTGGCAGTGGTGTTTTATGAATCTCAATGAAAATATGGGACGGTGTGATGGGCATTGGAAAAATTTTTTTTTTTACTATTTATTGGCTCATTTGGAAATGACACAATGAAAGGGTTTTTGACAATAAAGATTCAAGCATTGATAGAATCCTTCTAAAGGCTACGGCCATATTGTCTAGTTTTAATGCAGCCAAAAATCATATGAACCAAGCCAAATTACAAGGAATTAGCAGGCTCAATGTGACGCAATCCCAATTGGGGATGGAAGGATAGGTGATTGTCAATGTGGATGGAGCGTATTCTCACAAGAATGGTAAGGCAGGTTGTGGAGGCATCATCAAAGATTACAAAGGTAATCTATTAAAGCATTTATGCTTAATATTCAACATGGAGATCCACTAACAGCAGAACTTTGGGCAAGTCTTGTGCGTTTTAGAAGTGTTGGATATGCTTAGTTTTGATGATGTCAAATATAGAGTTAAAAGTAGGAAGCAAAAAGTATGTATAAAGTGTTTATCTCCTACTGTCTATGATATTATGTTTGCTATATGTTTACTGTGATTGAAGCATTGCATATATGATCACATAACATGTCCATAGGCTCAGATTGCAATAATAAGAGCATAAAACTTAGTCTGGAATAAACTGAGATAAAGAATCATAATGACTAAGTAGAAGTTCTATCGCTAACATGTTTTACCATAGCTAATGGAATGTGTAGAGCTAGACTAAGCAAATAAGAATAGATCCTATAGCTAAGGCCCCTCAGATAACATGAATAAATACTCGAGGAAGAATGTTAGATCAATTAACAAAGTAACTAGCGATAATAGGATTAGCTATCGATAGAAAAATGCTTATTGAGATGACAGCTAGTACGCTGAACATTGAATTAAAAAGAATATGCTAGCGATAGCATGATTTGCTATCCATAGCATGATTTGCTAGCCATAGCATGTTTGTGCTATCCATAGCATGATTTGCTATCTATAAAGTCTTTATCATTGAGCTAATGGACTAAGCTTGCGATAACATCTGCTGTGCATTATATGATTATCTGTTTAGCTAAGTACTGGAATTACACTATGAAGCTAGAGATAGCTTTGTCAGCTATCGATAGCGTAATATCTACTGAGCTAATACATTGTTTCTAAAGTGCAGATTTTACACTGTCAAGCTAGCGATAGCAAAGGCAGCTAGTGCTAGTGAAAAAGCTGACAGTAAGTACAGGAGTAGGTAGCAGCAGGTTACTGTTACTCAGTCTCCATAGCCGAAGCAAGAGAAGAAAGAAATCCTCAACGGCTAGTTCTCCAAGTCTCCAACGGACATAAACATAAGACCATATATAAAGACTTGAAGACATCTGGACGATGGAGACGAGCGTCACACAAGCTACACTCATACGACGCAAACCGCGATGAAAACAGAGGCTCTGCTCAAAGTATTAGTTACATATCAGTGAGCCCAGAAATGATGAGATGAGCGTATAAGAAAAGAAGAGCTAGAGCACTCATTGTTCAGATTATTAAGCTCTTATTTGTATTTCATCATACATTCATTTGTACTTCAGTGATTATCACAATCTGTTCATTTAGTGAACTTATTACTTTGATAAAATCCTCTATTGTTTGAGGTTGTTCTAAAGCTTGGTGCTTTAAGAACAGGGCTGTAATCTTACGGGTAGTAAGGGGGAATGTTTAGAAATAATCTAAAACTCTGTAAAGGTTGGCTGGTGATCCCGTGTTCATAAAACCAGTGGAAAGGGTTGACAGGTGAACCTGTGCTCGTAAAACCTGTGGAAGGCTTCTCTTGTGCCCAGTTTAAACAAGATAGTGAAAAATCTCAGGTGGAGCCTGAGGACTGGATGTAGGTCAGGGTTGACCGAATCAGGATAAATTCTGTGTGCTTTATCTCTTCCCTTAACTTTCTTAGTTTCCAGCATATCTTCATTATATATCTCTTGTGCATTTAACAGATTTGAAATACTCTGTGATAAACAGAAAAAGGTTTTAAAGATTACCTTCACAGTGTTTCAGAAAAGAAAAGATTTGCAAAAAGTTTAAATTTTATCCTATCACCCAATTCACCCCCCCTCTTGGGTGACAGCCAGCACTTTCATTTGGTATCAGAGCGGGTCACTTGTTTAAAGGATCCAACGATCTCAAGTGATAAAGATCATGGCTGATTTTGGGTATAACACGTTTTCTGAAGGTTTTGATCTCACCATTCCACCTCTTCTTGAAAATATTGATTTTCAATTTTGGAAAGCTAGGATGAAGAGTTTTATAAAATCATTTGATTATCATATGTGGAATGTTTTTACAAATGATTTTGATTTCAAACCAAGAAAGGATTAGACTGAAAAAGACAAGAAAATGTTTTCCTTGAACATTAAAGCAATGAAAATTTTGCATAAAGGCTTAACTGAAAATGATTATCAGAAAATCAGATTTTGCTCTAATGCTAAAGAAATTTGGGATTCTCTTGAGTCTATGTATGCCTCTAACCATCTTGTTGAAACTGAAAGTGTTGACAGCTCATCTGAATTTCAAAGTTGCATATCTATGGTTGATGAGCAATTGGAAGTTGAGATTGAAGAAGGAGAGATCACAGAACACTTCCATGATTCAGTCAACATAGAAGGTCAAGAGGAAGATAAATCCCAAGAGCTCTACCGGAACGAATCTGCAAAATCATCCTCCGGAGCTCAAGATGCATTTATGGTATACAGTTCCAATCCCTGTGTTTTTGAGAAAAATAATTTTGATCTGCATAAAACTGATTTACAACCTATCACAGATCATATTTCAAGGACTGAAAATGTTTTAAATCATGCTGGAAAATGTTTTGGGAAGAAAGATCTTTTGAATGAAAATAATTTGAAATTGCACTCCTCTAACCATCACAATAATTGCATAAAATCTCATGTTGCACATCATCCTATTATTTGCTATTATTGTGGTAAATCTGGTCATATTTCTCACACATGTAATATTAGAAGAAATTTAAATGTGAGAAATAAATTTATTTGGGTTCCAAAAGGACATGTAAGGTCCAAGACTAACAATGAAGGACCCAAATATAAATGGGTACCAAAATGTCCATCTAGTACTTTATATGTGCAGATTAATTCTAGAAGAAAGGGACATCATGGTACAAAGACAACAGAGAAGAATCCAAGAGTTTCTCATGCTTCAAGAAAAAGATTCACAGAACCTAAATACAGAAGGAGAACTCATGGAAAAGCCACTGCTGCAACACCTGGTTCAAATCATAAAAGGCAGTGGACAGCAACAACAAGATCATGTTCTACCTCAAGAATAAGCTACCACAAAGTACCATTCAATTACCTTGAGGAGAACAAGAGAAATAGAATTCCTCATACATCAAGAAGAAGATTTTTGAATTCTGTTTCTCATGAGAGAACTTGGCTACCCAAGCACAAGCTTATTAGACCCTTTTGGGTGAGCCAAAGCAATCCTCCAAGTACCTAAGGTAGAGGTAAACAAGGGTAAAATCTCCTACACTATTATCAGTAACATTTATTGAGATTTTACACTTTGCAACCTTAGGGATGAACATTGAATTCTGGATTTAAAGACAATTGCAAAATGCTTACAATGTTCATAGGATAGCTTTATATATACATGCATATTAATTAGAAAAAGAATATATTCATATATATATATATCCTTATGCATGTAGACATGATTGATTCACTATGCTCAATTATCTTAAATTGATTACATCTTTTGAAGCATATGAATTATATTGATTATACCTACGAACTAACCATGAGCAGATCCATATGAATTTGGATACTGAAGAAAAGAAAAGAATTACAGTTTTGTAGGTAACAAAGATAGGAAGCTTCAAGACTAAATCTACATGGAAAGTTACTCAAGTCTTGATGAGCTGAACTTCATGCTTGGATTTTGGTGTTGAACCTGTAAAAGAAAATATCAACTTTTCTGCCAAAATCAAGCTACTGCATGGGCAAGCACAGACTATCCAATCGATAGTGAAGTTCACTATCGCTAGCATATGCTGGACAGAGCCAAGAGAACTGATTGCCATCAAAAGCACTATCGATAGCAAGGTCCGCTATCGATAGCTGGAAAGAGAAGTGATGAGCTTGTCCGAGACTGTGGGATCATCCCTGCTAGCGATAGCCACTCTCATTACCGATAGCAAGCTTCTGCCTAGACAAGTGCAGTTATGGTGATATCATTCTTATCCTATCTTAAATGAATATAATTTTTTTTGGATAATGAATGCTTGTCTCCCATTTCATTAGCAATCCATTTTTAAATGTGATGAAATATCTGTCAGATTGCTATATGACTTAAAAGCTGAAATTGTGCATAGTTTATCTTTTGTGGAATTTATGAAATGCACAATTCAAATTTGTTTAGATTTCAACTCAGCATGTTTATAAAATTGCATTCATATATTTTGAAAAATATGTTCACCTCAATTGCATTTGAACTATCTTTGAAAATTTGGAAGGTGATATCTGTTATAAATCAAAAGTTGGAAATGTTTCAAACTGATGCATTAAAGTTTTCTTCTAACTTCTATATGCTGTGTAGTGCCTAATCTGTGCTAACCTATTCCATGACAAATGCTTAAACTCTTGACTAGTTATTTGGACTGATGAGCATATACTTCATTATTCAAAAATCCATCCCTCATCCTATTACTCAAATGTATTATCAATCATTATCATTTCAGAGTATCTAGAGTCTTGTGTTTATCCTAATATTGAATATTCATATCACTCTGAACACAGCTCTAAAGGTCAAGAAAATCTCTAAGTCATATCAAAGTCATTGTGTCTATCATGTCTATGGCACAAAGCCTTCTTTGTCATGCTATTATTCATAAGACTTTGGATATGTTCTCTAATCCTTAAAAGGTGAAGCATTTTGGCATATTTTCTTCATTGTTGACTTCCATCTCAATATTGCCATCCACTATCATTAACTCCTCTCCTAGCGATAGGAACCAAAGCACAGATTTCTACATGAGCATTGGATGTTAAAACGTTTGAAAAATGATTTTACATTTTAAATCTGCATCTCATTTACGCTTCATGATATCTTAAACCAATGCTGAGAAAGTTATTTATCAAATGTCTTTTATGCTTTATGGAAAATATTTTTGTTTGAATTTATACATAAAAGCATAAGCAAATTATTTCAAACCTTATCCTGAGTATTCTATACTTTTGCTGGAAAAATGAATCATACTAATGATTTCAAAACAAGCTTGTATTTTGAGTATGATTCTACAGGTTATGAAAAAGGATTAAAGACTATCATTGATTGAGCAAATCTTAAATGAGCATTTCTATCCCTCACCCTTTATAGTTGTTAAATATCATTTTGGGAAGATTTGCCACTTGCTATTAATTGGATTTATTTGCATAAGATTCAGGTCAATGACATCTTTTTAAATAAGGTTATTTTCTATTAAAATGTCATTGATCATGAAAATTCATCAGATCATTCTTTCTGTATGACCAGTAACTTGAATCTAATGATTTTAGTAAATTATATTCTTTGGTTCAAGAACAGACCTTGATGAATTATTATGCTGGTTGTTTATGAAAGAGAATAGGAGCTATTCCAACTAATATTATGAGGACCCAAGGAAGGGTACCAAATTTCCTGTCACAGGTTACAGCTCTTATTAGCGATAGCAAGTAGTCTTCATGGTGCTCAGCCATCGATAGCTTCATGGTACATCAATTGAACGTAAGAAGCAGCTATCGATTGCAATCATACTATCGATAGTCCAAAAGATTCAGCTTCAATGCCTGAAGAAGAGAACCAGGGTCATCAAGCCAAAACAATCAAGCTTATTCTTCTATTTTGGTTTGATTTATCCATTGTGATCTCTGAGTTTTTGTGCTGCTTTATTTCTATTCAGCTTTCTGCAATTGACTTGCTTTCAAAATTTATGAATTGATCTCAAATACACAAAAAAAAATTTGATTACTATCTAAATTTATTTTAGTATTTAAATCTGCTATTATCATCATTTTACAAGTTGATGTAAAACTTATTTTGATGTCTCAATCTGGTGTGGTCAACTTGGCAAGCTTAATCTTAAATTTGCTTATTAGAATTGCTGCCTACTTGATGTCAGATTTTGCCATCAGTATTTTGTTTATATGCAACACAATTTGACATGTTTTTACCTGGAAAAATGGACAAATCAATTTCAATATTTCAAATACCTCAACTCAGATTTCTTGATTTTTGTTCATACTAACATTGCAATCTTGTTTCTACAAATTATACATTTCAATTTTGATTGCAACCTCTAGAAATCTGTGACTGAATTTTATTTTGATTTTGTTGACAAATCCTGAACACAAATTTCTTTGGTTCATCAGTAGCTAATTCTGGCTTTCTGCTTCATTCATATTTTTGAAACTGGTGATTCAAGGTTTTATTCTAATAGTAGCCTTCACCTATGCATCCTTGCTTGCTATGTGCTTAAATCTAACTAGATCTGATTTACATGCTTAAAATCTGATTTGAATATGGCTATGAATGTGTAAATCTGATCATGTCATAAAAAGACTTGTGTTGATATCTTGCTGTCAGATTTGCCACTTGATCTTAATCTGCTATATCCTGTTTGACTGGAATAATTGAATGCATAGATTAAGGGGGAGCTTCAAATTTAACATGTGTATATCTTAAAGCTCATCTCCTTTGATGATAAAGATGATTCCTCGTATAGATTCCTTTCATGATCTCAATATGATATTATCTTACATTAAGGTTTCTTTACATTCGGTATCAATTTTTTATAATCCTTGATTATATTAACTCCTCTCCTTACAAGAAAGATAATCATTGATGACAGGAGAACTCAGTAATGGGAAAGAGCATCCCTCAATAATCAACAAGGACACATTATCAAATCTGGGGAATGATGCAGATGCACAATGAATCACTGATTGGCTTACACTTTCCCAATAACAATTGGTATCAACACCGGATTATCACATACAACAGATCAAGAGAGGAAGGCTCTAGGCTTCATGGATCAATCAATTCTTTTGCCGAATATAAATGAGCATTTCTAAACCCTCTCTCTCAATGTTACATTTAATGCTTCTTTGATAAATTGCATTATGTATGCCTTGTTTGAGCATCTTGCATATCTATGGCAAAACTTCAGAAAACATAGAATCTAATATTTTTTTTTTCAATTGGTATCCCTTAAGAACTTTATTGTTTTTCCACCAACTTTTGATATCCCTTACATTTGGTCAAAACTTTTGTTGCACTGGAGAGCGAAAAGCTTTGTTACATTTAAAGTCTCCACAAACTTTTTGCTAATGACAAATAGGGGGAGAAGAAAGGCATGAAAAATATACCAAATAGGGGGAAAGAAAGGCATGATAAATATCCTATATCTATGTTCCCACTATGTTAACATTATCATTCGTTATCATACATATTTTTCATGATAGATTTGCCATCATCAAAAAGGGGGAGATTGTTGGATATGCTTAGTTTTGATGATGTCAAATATAGAGTTAAAAGTAGGAAGCAAAAAGTATGTATAAAGTGTTTATCTCCTACTGTCTATGATATTATGTTTGCTATATGTTTACTGTGATTGAAGCATTGCATATATGATCACATAACATGTCCATAGGCTCAGATTGCATTAATAAGAGCATATAACTTAGTCTGGAATAAACTGAGATAAAGAATCATGATGACTAAGTAGAAGTTTTATCGCTAACATGTTTTACCATAGCTAATGGAATGTGTAGAGCTAGCCTAAGCAAATAAGAATAGATCCTATCGCTAGACTCTGTCTCTATCGCTAAGGACCCTCAGATAACATGAATAAATACTCAAGGAAGAATGTTAGATCAATTAACAAAGTAACTAGCGATAATAGGATTAGCTATCGATAGAAAAATGCTTATTGAGATGACAGCTAGTACGCTGAACATTGAATTCAAAAGAATATGCTAGCGATAGCATGATTTGCTATCCATAGCATGATTTGCTATCTATAGAGTCTTTATCATTGAGCTAATGGACTAAGCTTGCGATAACATCTACTGTGCATTATATGATTATCTGTTTAGCTAAGTACTGGAATTACACTATGAAGCTAGCGATAGCTTTGTCAGCTATCGATAGCGCAATATCTACTGAGCTAACACATTGTTTCTAAAGTGCAGATTTTACACTGTCAAGCTAGCGATAGCAAAGGCAGCTAGCGCTAGTGAAAAAACTGACAGCAAGTACAGGAGTAGGTAGCAGCAGGTTACCGTTACTCAGTCTCCATAGCCGAAGCAAGAGAAGAAAGAAATCCTCAACGGCTAGTTCTCCAAGTCTCCAACGGACATAAACATAAGACCATATATAAAGACTTGAAGACATCTGGACCATGGAGACGAGTGTCACACAAGCTACACTCATACGACGCAAACCGCGATGAAAACAGAGGCTCTGCTCAAAGTATTAGTTACATATCAGTGAGCCCAGAAATGATGAGATGAGCGTATAAGAAAAGAAGAGCTAGAGCACTCATTGTTCAGATTATTAAGCTCTTATTTGTATTTCATCATACATTCATTTGTACTTCAGTGATTATCACAATCTGTTCATTTAGTGAACTTATTACTTTGATAAAATCCTCTATTGTTTGAGGTTGTTCTAAAGCTTGGTGCTTTAAGAACAGGGCTGTAACCTTACGGGTAGTAAGGGGGAGTGTTTAGAAAGATTCTAAAACTTTGTAAAGGTTGGCTGGTGATCCCGTGTTCGTAAAACCAGTGGAAAGGGTTGACAGGTGAACCTGTGCTCGTAAAACCTGTGGAAGGCTTCTCTTGTGCCCGGTTTAAACAAGATAGTGAAAAATCTCAGGTGGAGCCTGAGGACTGGATGTAGGTCAAGGTTGACCGAACCAGGATAAATTCTGTGTGCTTTATCTCTTCCTTTAACTCTCTTAGTTTCCAGCATATCTTCATTATATATCTCTTGTGCATTTAACAGATTTGAAATACTCTGTGATAAACAGAAAAAGGTTTTAAAGATTACCTTCACAGTGTTTCAGAAAAGAAAAGATTTGCAAAAAGTTTAAATTTTATCCTGTCACCCAATTCACCCCCCTCTTGGGTGACAGCCAGCACTTTCAAGAAGGGCATGGGATAGATGGGAATCATAAAAAAGTTTGCTTGATAAATGATTCTTCAGATGCAATTAAACTTATCAAGGATGGAAATAATGATCTTCATAAAAACTGAAACTTAATTAGGGAAAATCAACATATGTTCAAGAGGGATTGGTTGATTGATATTCAACATGTTTATGGAGAGAACAACATGGAAGTTGACATTCTTTCCAAATGTTCTTTAGCGATGCCTCCTAGTTTTCATTCAGTCCCTTTATGTGATTTTAGTTTATTTATTTCATGTAATATAATATAGATGGTTTCTTTTTATAAATAGCGATGTATAAATAGCGATGCCTCCTAGTTTACAAAGCACGCGTGTATAAATAGCGATGCCTCCTAGTTGACATGCTTTCTTTTTATATGTATATATATATAGAGAAGAGTTAGAGAGATTATACACGCGTGCTTTGTAAAATAGCAGTGATTGGTAATTAGTACAGTGGATTTTTTGAATGGTCCCTGTAGCCATATATAGCAGAAAATTTTGAAATCAAGTTCAAATTTTCTCCGATTACTTGAAGGCTCTCAAATTTTTCCTAACCCCAAAAAAATGGATGGCTCTAGTTTTTCGTAAATTTCCATTAGATCAACTGGTTTTTCAAGGCTTATGTCATGAAAAACTTACGGCTAATTTGTCAAGACTTAGGTCATGAAAAACAAGGAAGATAAAAAATGGGCGATGAATAAAACTTGAAGGCTTAACTTTACAAGTCCTTCCACTTTATTATATTTTTTAATTATTAATCTCAACTTTATTTATCCGAAGTAAAAATTTCTACGCCAACTTAAGGCCATTTATATATACTTGGATATCCTAACATTTAGAGAAGCGATAACTATGCCCATAACTTAATTAATCAAACGAATTAATTAAATCACTCTATAAGATATGTCAAGTCATATATTTGAATGAGATAAGTTGATCGATCCTACTGATGAGAACCTCAAAATCCATCAATCATGAAGTTTCGTACACAGTGAGGCTGAGAAATAATAATAATTATAGAACTCAAACAACAGTATGACGGAGTAATAGTGTCTGTGTGTATATGCTTACACATTATTGTAAACAGAAAAGACAACAAAAACACAAAATAACACACATAAGATATCATTCAAATAAAAGTGAAGAAGGTGGGTGTTGTTTGAATGAAATATAAGACATGAAATTTAAGTTTCCGTTAGAAGTCCCACATCAGGAAGTCTCAAAGGTGGAATGTGGTTTATAAGTGTAAGGTGTTCCCCCAATAGGCTAGTGTTTTTGGATGCGTCGTCCTTTGATCCTGGACCTCAATTTCTTGAATGTAGAGTCAGAAATGTCCAAAATACCAGGGAACCAAAATCTAGATATTAGGGGAGCAGAGATTGTGGCGAGATATTTGAGAGAAAATATGATGACCAAAGATGACAGGAATATATAAAGTAGAATAGCATAGTTCGATTTTCTTCCTTTGTGATCCAGCGTGAAGAAATGACCAGCACAGAAAGAGATCCACAAAAGACCAACGGAGGTGAACATGGTGTATATACCAACATTAAGTCCGCGAGCAACATTTCTAATAGAGCGAATAGATTCGGGAGGAAAGGTAGATTGGGGAGGAGAGGTAAGTATAGTCAAGAAGATGAGGGTGGAAATGAGGGAGAAGAACAGGGCAAAAATTTCACAGTATGCAAAAGCTTTGAAGAGAGATGGCTTGTGTCGAAGGATTGCATAGCCTCTACCATCATAACCGCCAGGCACAGTGCTTCGTGTGGTGAAGGCCACCGTCGTAACAAGGGTCGACACCACAGAAAATGCTTCCGAGGCTTTACGCGCCCACTCTGCATCTCTTTTGAGAAGTTTCATGTAATTCTCATTGAAAATGTCTTCTGGGGTCTGCATTTTCCTATTGCATCTCCCCAACAAACCAGGTGGTGTTGACTTCTTCATCAGCTGCATCACCATATATAAATGTATACAAATACTTAATTCGTAGTCGATCGGAAAAAAAGGAGGGAATTATAAAATATATTAGTAATGCCTTTGAATGATTAAGAGTGAAAATGAGCGTTATATAAGTAAATCATAAGATAAAAAGTCTAACCCTATAATCAGATATAATAATATCTCACATTTAATCTCCTGAAATTTTATCAGATACATCAAATATCTCTACACTTCTTATATATTTTAATATTAATCAAATCTTTGAAATAGTGATGATATGCTTCAATTTATTCATTGATGATTATTTTGATTATTGTGTTCACCTCATCGATTAGTCAAAGAAAATGTACGTAGTTTGTAGAAAATATATAGATACGCACCTCAAACCAATAGAGGTACTCAGGACTGAGCATATTGCTTTCTTTCATTGCTGCCAAGTGCAATGCATTGTTCCCCTCTTTATCTACTTGCTCAAATAGACTTTTAATTTGCCATTTATTTGTGAGCAAAAGGATGGATACCAGATGTCGACTATATTCTATTGCTAGTAGAAATATGTTCTTTCCTTCAGTATTCACATCTTTAACCCTCGAAGGAAATGACATTAGAATTAAAAATACCATTTCCATCACACCATTCTTGATAGCAATCATTAGGGGCGTGTCGATTGTTACTGTATCTGACTCCAATGCCATTCGCCAACACCATTCACAGTACGTCCAAATCACAAAATTAGTTTATATAATAGTAAGAGTATACATGTATTAGCTAGGAACAACGAATATATGTGTGTGTAGTCATATTATGGACGAAAATGGAATGAAGGGAAGAGTTTGAGCTAAGAGTATTATTGCAAGCGAAGAATGATCATTCCTAAAATGTCAAGTTTCATGGATATATAAGTATAATAGTAATGCTCTATAAATTAAACTAACATCTTGTACTTTTCATGCCTGAATCTTTTTATTACCTTTATCCTTATTTTCTGTTTGCAGGGAAACTGAATGGTAATCAGAAGCCTTTTTCGATATTATTCGTGACATATCTTCATCGGAAGCATGCTGAAGAAGTTTTACCAATACTTGTACTGACCATGCGTGCTTCTGACGAAGTTCTTTCATTGAAGACCGTGTGTGCTTCTCAACTATTTGTATGTTAAACAGGATAGGTATGAAAAGTTATCGAAAAGCAATAATATAAATAAAATACGTTCATTTTAGATTTTTTTTTATGGATCAACAACATATTTTTTTTCTAGATCTAGATCTACCTTGAACCAAACACGCAAGTGAAGAGAGAAAGAATAATATACTTTGGTGGCTCTCACATGTTCATTAGGTGAGCCCATTATTCCTACCTATTTCTTTGCCTGCTCTAAGTTTATTTAGAGTAAAACCTATCATTAATTAAATGTCGTCTTCAGTCAAATAACATATGGAAAATAAGAGAAAAGCAGAATAGGATAAAAGAAAAGCCGTTACACACACAATGTACGTGTGCATGCATGTACAACTTCATTAAGTTTGCATCAAAATAAAGGTTAATATAATAATATTGTTTGGTCTTTAGAGTTTATTCTTATTTTGGTTTTATCTCTTATTATTTTTGAAACAAATATTAACATATACGCGCATGCATAAAAAAACGTTATTCGAGTGCGGGCAGATACATATAGAGGTCAGCCCGAATATAGACAACATAGTGAAGGATATATCAACGTTATTACGAATTATTCTTTAGAAGATGAGATTTAGAAGATATTTTACAAAGATTAGAACGGAACAATCATGCATGGAAGAAGGATAGGAGAAGTATGGAGCAAGGCAAGTAACTAAAAAGCACAAGCATAGTGATGAATCAGTAAGCAGAGGGACACATGTATTAAACCGCACAAATTCGACTGACTGAGTGGATTAAATTAAAATTTGAGGACTAAATTATAAAAGCTTAAGGAAGAAATGCTTGATTTTTTTTTTTTTTGTATATCTCTTATGATATCTTATCCTAATGTAACAGTTTCATGTTGTCAAGAGCAACGTCTTTAAGAAAGCTAATAATTAAAATAATTAAATGCACAATTATTATGGGCAAAATAAATTAATAGCTAGGGGGTAACATGTAAAGAGTACTTACTGCTTGGCAATTCTTCAAGCGTGGTAGCCTGATTCTTCTCCTTACCTCTTGAAAGAACTTCAAAGTTACAAATAAATAAGCCACACACGTATTATTATTTTATATAAATGTGTGTGTATTACAAAATACTCTCTCCCTGTCTTTGTCATTAATATGATATTGCATTCTAGAAATCTTAACTTGGTCTTCAATATAACAAATGAGAAATGTCAATCATATTTAACATTATACTATACTACCTCCTCTTTTTAAAATATGGGAAAATTGCATGCATGACCTAAAGAAGATAAATTAATATTATAAGGTCCATTGAAATCTCAAAATTACTAACGAATTTTAAAGGACATGTGCGCAATATAAAGTTACCATAACTAGTTAGTTGCTAATGAATAATGTTGCAACAGTTATTAATGTAGTTTTGTATAGTTGATAATAACAAGTGCGCTGAGTATGTTAATATTACTTGTTAATAATAAATACAGTTATTAATCAATGCAACTTAACTTGTTAATGAATATATACACTTTGACTTGTCAATGTTAGACTTTATTTGTAAGTAAGGGCAATGAAATAATATTACAATTGCATTATATTATTCTCATGTTCCTTTTTTAAATTAATTTGCTTTACTTGGGACCTAAGCGTAATTTTTCCTAAAATAAGAGCTAGCTAGTTGACTAATTTGGAAAGCTCAAAGTACATCAGAAGAAAGCCAAGCATAAAAATCCCAGACACATTGCATTATATACCTTCACATACAACAAAACTTACCATAGAATAATGCAACAAGAAAATTAGGCTGTTCATGCCTTAGCCAAGTACTTCTGAAAGCTAAAGGTTGTGCTGCTAGGAGATGAAGTGGAGACGAGCCTTCCTTGTTGCGCCTCATCATCTCTTTAAGATGACCTTTATAAAGATGAACTATTTCAATTGCCACATCTGCACTTAGTTATAGCACTTCATTATAATTAGGACATCAAGAATTAACAGATGTGAAAGATAATGAATGAGTTCAAATTAGATTTACCAATATGCCCTCCTGCAATTGCACAATGAAGAATCGTATCGTCATTGTCCCTTATACAATGAGCGAATTCGGTTGGAGAAACTTCAGGGCTTTCCATATAAAGATAGTGAAGCCAAAGAAAAGTGTCTCTCCTGCCATAGAGAGCAGCTAGGAAGAGGGGCGTCTCACCGGCTTCGTTGCGGGCAGCAATTAAAGCGCGGTATACATAACCGATCTTCTTACACATTGTAACACTACTCTTCCTTGAAGTAGTTGCTGCTAAATGTAGAGGAGTGTTACCTTCCCCATTTCTAGCCCCAAATACAAGCTTCCGCTCATCGCCATCTTCATCGACCGATGTGGACATATCATGCTCATTAATTTTCTTTCCACAAACAAAGTCCACCATTCTCTCAACCACATCAACTTCTTGTTCACACACTGCTATGTGTAACATGGTGTCTCCTGTCCCTGTAATGTTGGCCGTACGAAGCTCCCTTTTTTCCTTAAACATGTTAAAGATTTCTTCCCAATAGCCAATCGTGACAGCAGCACGTATCTTCTCTCTGTCTCCGGTCATGTCGTCCGAACTCATCTTTATATTGTGTCCTACACAATTGGCTTCAATGGATGTTAATCAATTTCCATGCATGATGACCCAAGTATATATATATATATATGGATCATGTCTTATTTCGAATTTATTGAATACTCAGGTATATTTTAAATGTCAAATTTATTGAGATATTTTCAAATGATATATTTAAACTATCCAAATTGAACTGAAATGAGTGACGTAAATGAGGCACACACACGTTATAGCTAGTTTCATGGAAATCGGATTAGGCCAAACAAGAATTCTAAACAGACAATATAAACTGTGCCGCCCAATTAAAAGTGAAGAAGAAAAGAAGATGAGGAATCCGTAAAAGAATAGTCAAGGATTTACCAACAAAGAAAAAGTCAATTACACAAAGAATCAGAGACCTGCCAAAAAAAAGCAGCATGAGATTCTTTTTATGAAAGACAAATCACATTATATAACAGGATTAAAATACAACATAGAAGGATCAAACCATTTTTTGGTAACAGTACTACTAATGAAAACATTTAACTTCTAAGATGACTAGCAGCATGAGATTACTTGTGGCATGACCAACCAAATCTTGAAGAACCAGAGGTTACTAGAAAACAAAGAGATATAATATATAGAAAACAAATAATTAAGTAGATCTATCATCCTTCTCATGAGTTGCATTTTAAATAATATTATATAGTATTATATAACACGCGCAGAAGAAAACGCAAAATATCAATTACTAGCTATTTCCTTCTTGCATGCATGTTGCCCCTTTTGTCTTCTTCCCAACTTTTTAAAACAAATTGACCAACAGATTTAAAAACTTTTGGTCAACCCTCTCTCCACGAATCTAGGTATTAGTTTTATTCTTTTTTTATATATATTTTGCCTTATATATATATTGACTGACCGTGGTAACAGTCAGGATCTAGTAGTTCACGAGACGTTTCTTTATCTAATGTATGATTTGGCAAATAATTATCATATTTCATAGTATCTTATCCACGTTAATACATAAAACTAATATAAACATGGGTTTGGATTCTCTCGTCATCCTTTTCTCCCATTTTCCCTCATCATCCTATCACCACCGTTTGATTGACAAAATTAACGATTCAGATTTAATAATGAATAAAATTAGGATAAATATTATATAAATAAATAAATAAATTAATTAAAACTACTAAGATTTAATTTAGATAATTTACTACAGCATAATCTAAAAAATAATAAAAACTAAAATATCAAAAATTATTCAATCTCAAACATTGATTTGTCAATCTAACACTGGTGATCAGAGAAGCAGAGAAAAGGAGAAAAGTGGATGAGGAGAAAATGATATTTACAGTGAATTAATATATACCTATAGTTGTCATGAAAACATGATTACCCACTCTACACATTGTCAAATATATTATTCTCAAGGGTTGATCTGAGTAGGGTTAAGCCGAAAATCGTTAGCCACCACCTTTTTGGTCCAGGTTATGGCTAGACTCAGCATAAATTTGGCTAGGGTAGTTCATGAGACGGGATGGGAATGGGACAAGCTTGTTTTGTGTCCTATCCTAAAAAAGTCACGGGATGACAAACTTTTCCTATGTTTTGTTCCAATCATGTTGGGATGCGACAAGACTGAAATCAGGACAGGAATGAGACATCTTGTCTATTTTTTATAGAACCGAAATCTAATAATAGGTTTTCTTTTTTCTTCTCTATCTCTCTAACTTGCAAAAAGTGAAATTTATATGAATTGAATGTTGAACATGAATGATTGAAAAACATATCATACAAATTTGTAGTTATCCTCTTTTATCGTTTTTACTACAAAAGCTGAATAAAAAATAAAAAAAAATAATTAAAACTTGATCTTAAGAGCTATGATCATAAAGAAAAAGCGAAGCTTACACCTCATTGTAAATAAAAAAATAAAACTTGCATCTAATAAGAGCTTGGATCATAAATAAGAACTTTAAAATTTATTGTAATATAAGAATTAATAAGAAGCTAAGGATTTAAAAAAGAAAACATATAAGATATTTTTAATATATGTATCAAAGATGCAACCACTATGATAATATCTTTTTATATAACTAATATCTATATAAAAAGACATTAGCTGTGTCTTTAATTTAATGAAAATATTAGATATCCGTGTAAAAATATAAGAATATTAGATATATTAAAATTTTAAATACTCTTGTATCAAAAATAAATATTCCCATCACACGTCACAGCTGGTAATATTTTTGTCCCATTCCACTTACTTTTGACCATTCCCGAATTTAGTGACGATGAATTATTCCTGACCAAAAGATAAACAAAATAGAATGTCGGAAAGACCGGTATAGAACGATATAATCAATACTCCTTACTCCAACATGATCCAACCCGGTATAAAACTGTGCAACTCAGGTGCAACCGAACTGTTTTATTCTATTGAAAGCATGAAACATGCAGAAACTCTTGGAAGAAGAGGAAGAATAATAATAATTTCAGGAAAAAGAAGAAAGAAAGGAAATGGTGGATAAAGAGATGCTATGAAAATAACTTACTATGAAGTAGGAAGAAATAGGGAAAAAACAATTCAAGAGAGGGAAAATGGTTGTAGTTCAAAACTTTCAACTGAGTTTAAATAGAAACGGATTGGAAAAGCACGCAAAGCCTCGGATTCGAGGATTCAAGAGCACTGAGCAGTAATTCAACTTAGGAAAGAATATTTTTTATTTGATATAGACGTGTTGTTTTTGCTTTTGCTTTTGCTTGGAGTGGTGGGTTTCTACTTTTTCACTTTTTCAAAGCTGGTCTTGTATCTGTAAACTCCTTTTTTAAGCAAAAATTTTATAACAACCACATATAATCATAAATACTCTGACTTAATTATAAGATCAATTGGACCTTTTTTTGTGGAGTTAAGAAAACAGATTAAACCACTAAATCATAACCTATATATGTTACATATAATTTGATTATATGTTAGTTTATAAGTAAAATAAATTAGTTTTGAGGAAAAAGATAAATATAAACAATTTAAAGTTGTTTATTTTGCATCCTTAATTTCTCTAAAAAAGTTAACTTAATTTTATAATTAGGACAGGAGAGGATATCATATAATAATATGAACGGGTGAAGCAGTCTGTTAGTGTAATATAAGAATATATTTGATCTATAATAGAATATTTTTAAACATTACTTTTATTGAAAAGTTGAAAATTTTGGTCAAATTATTTTAATAGTCGACAGTTTGATCCAAGTTGACCCATAGTCTAATCCATTGATCCTTAAACAATTGTATTATTGGTCAAATTATTCGCCACTTTTTACATCTCCCACTAATTAGATCAATTGGTGAAGATAAGAAGTAGAGGGGGTTATATAAGGTAACGGTCAGGTTCTCTTCTGGTTTTAAAATGGATAAACAATATGGATCAAAAGTAGATACCTGGCTTTAATAATTCATACTCCATGAGGCACTAAATATAAGACCTATTTGAGGATGTGAGTTTGATCCTAAAAATAAGGCTTCTCAACTTTTCCCCAAATTATTTCTATAAATACTCATCAATAATAAACAAACAAAAGATGGTGGATTGTGGGATTAATGTATATAGTTAGGGTGAATTTGTAATATTATATCATTTTAATTTTTAACTAATATTAACTAATATCATTAATCTAATCAAATTACGTAAACATGTCTTATATTTAGGACCGGAGGAAGTACATTAATATTTATGATATTAAACCAATTTCGTATTTTTGACAACATATCAAATGTAAATTAAGGCAAATAATTCTAATTTCAAGCTTTATTTTATATATATATATATATATATATATGCCAGATTCAAGCTTTAGTCTATAGATGATGCGAGTGTAAACATAATATATAATATTTCCCCATGTCATGCTCATGACGTGTTCTTTTATAATGATAAGCTAAAAATAAGAAAATCCAACTAACCAATTATGCATAGACCGACTAATCTTAATTATTACTAATATGGAAAAATTATTTTAGAGAAAATTCTATTAGAAGGCAATAGAATTATCCAAATCCTAATTTGGATTACTTAATAAATCTTTAACCAGGTTGGTTATGTGACACAATCGGGGATTTTAAAATCAGATAAAATGTCCAGAATGCTCTTATGTGAATGAGAAGAAAATTAAAGTGGAGGAACACCAAAAATTCGTTACTTGAGTGCTATATAGAGGAAGATTCGATGGATGGAGATGTTCTATATATTAGGAAAAGGCTTTGAGATTTAATCTATTTGGAAAATTAAAGTGGATGAACACCAAAAATTTGTTATTTGAAAACTTTATGCAAAGAGATTTATTATTTTGACGGATTCGATTTCAACACGAGAAAATCGACTTACTTCTCCACCAGCCCTAGTTGTTCGGGCAATTTTCTTCTCCATTTGCTAGAAAGCGATTTCCTTCTCCCTCCACTCCTAATTATAAGATCAAGTTAATTTTTTTAAAAAAAATAACGGATAAAAAAATTAATGATTTTAAATTGTTTATTTTTATCTTTTTCTCAAAACTAATTTATTTTAGTTATATCCTAACGTATAATCTAATTACATGTAGTATATGTTAAAATTTAGTGGTCGATCTAGTTTGCTTTCTTAATCTATACAAAAAAAGTTAACTTAATCTTATAATAGAACCAGAAGGAGTAGCTCACAAAGAAAGTTTTATGATTGTCCTCATCTACGAGTTTTGAGATAAAAATAAAAATATTTGTATCAAATAATATTCATAGTGATTATATCATAAGTAGAACAAGATCCTTACGGATAGAGAGCTTTTGGTGATTATTATTGCTTTGGCGAGAGAGGTAATTACCTTTCTTTCATTGTGTATGCTTGCATGTCATTTTTTAGTGATTTTGAAACTCACAATATGTCATGTTTTTAAAATGCCTTGTGATATTAAATTTTTTAAAACAAAAATGATTTTTATGACAATTTTTTGGATCTATTATATGTATACTGAAAAATGAGTTGTACTATTACACATTGATAATAATCATTTGTTTGATTCCTTTTAAAAATAAGATAGAGGAAGTGGCGGATGTTAATTTGACGAGATAGATTCAAAGAGGTATAATGGGGTGAAAAATTATGATCATAAAGAGGTATAACGTGGAGGGCCACGAGGTGTACATTTGTTGGCCCTTGCCCAATATTCCATGTGGAAGGGGCGATATGACACCCCACTTGGTTGATAAGTGGAGGAACCCATGGTTCAATCTTATGCTATTTGGATTTTGGCCGATCCATATCACAAATTCATTACTTGAGTGATATATAGAGGAAGATTCGATGAAAGGAGAGGTTCTATACATTTGGAAAAGGCTTTGAGATTTAATGTATTTGGAAAATTAAAGTGGATGAACACCAAAAATTCGTTATTTGAAAACATTATGCAAAGAAATTTATTACTTCGATGGATTCGATTTCAACACGATTTTATCGACTTGCTTATCCGCTAGCCCTAGTTATTCGGGCAATTTTCTTCTCCATTTGCTATAAAGCGATTTCCTTCTCCCTCCGCTCCTAATTATAAGATCAAGTTAAGTTTTTTGAAAAAAATTAAGGATACAAAATTAATGACTTTAAATTGTTTATTTTTATCTTTTTTTCTCAAAACTAATTTATTTTAGTTATATAATAACGTATAATCTAATTATATGAAGTATATGTTAAAATTTAGTGGTCGATCTAGTTTTCTTTCTTAATCTACATAAAAAAAAGGTCGACTTGATCTTATAATTAGAACCAGAGGGAGTAGCTCACAAAGAAGGTTTTATGATTGTCCTCATCTACAAGTTTTGAGATAAAAATCAAAATATTTGTATCAGATAATATTCATAGTGATTATATCATAAGTAGAACAAGATCCTTATTATGAGATTTTAACATCCTTTATTCTTTCAAGCACTTCGAATTTTTTTTGGCATTATGATTTTTATATTGAGTGAGGTATGGGGTAAATTTAAATTTAGAAGAAATAATATGTTTTTAATTAAAAAAGGGTTTAAGGGACTATTTTGCCCAAAGTTTTCACTAAAGATCGACTTTGTTCTGGATTTGTTTTTAAAAAATTGTCTCTGAAGTTTCAAAACGTTGCAATATCGCCCTGTTCTGTTAGAAAACACACCTTGATGATTAAAAAATTGATGTAGACCGTTAATATTTTAATGTTAAGGATAATATTGCTCCATTTTAATACCTTTAAGGAAAATTAGATTAAAAAATACTTTTCGGGGCAAAAAAGCTCATAAATTAAACCTTCAGGGGCAAAATTGACCCTTAATCATTTAAAAGAAGAGCCCAATTGTTAAACCCTATGATACATTAATATTTTTATATATTTTATCCCATCTAATTCAATATTTTGGAAATAATTTTAGGCTATCTTAGATGAATTAAGAAATATTTGAATAATTAGTCAATTTCAGGAAATAATGTAAATAATGTGAAAACCTAGTGTGGCAACAATTTTTGAAAACCATGGAACAAGACTGGACCTTACCCTTTGATCAATTAGCTTCATGAGCAATGGGAAGAATTCAAAGAATTATGTATTTTAGCCTTTCAATTTTCAAGAGCTAGTGATGAGTTATTTTCAAGCACATGCATTATGTTAATTAGCCTTGCAATTGGATGTTCAATTGGCAATTGAGGTTAACCTTGTTGTGAGATTTTTGGGCCTATTTTTCATTTCAAGAGTGTATACTTGCTTGATCATTCAATTTCTACAACTTGTCTCTTTGTCAAAGCTAAATTGCATTCATGCATGAAAATGATTTTGGCATTAATTTCATCACCCCATTTTCCCAAACACAAGCCCACAACATGACATTTTCCATTGCTCACCCACTTTGAGCCATTCCTTGGTTGTAATGCATTAATGTGAATTTTGTGATGAAGCATTGAGTTTGAGCCACTTTTGTTTGTTATTAATGCCATGTATATATTAGAAAGAAAATCAAATAGAAAAGTGTGCATAAAAAAAAGAAGAAAGAAAGAAAAAGAAAAAAAAAGCGGAATGTTTGAAGAATAAGACATTTCTTGATGTGGCATCACTATTATTGAAATCATGCTCTTATGTGCTATGTACTCCAATAGTGACATTAAATTGCATCCCAACTTTTCCTTTCCCATAACATGCAATCCATCTTGCCTTTTCCATCATTTCAACCTGATAACTCCCAGGAATTCATGTCATTTTAGCATATTGTCCTTGAAATTTTGTTCTATCATTGATAAATTTTGGATACTCAAGATAGGAAAATACTCATTTGATTTTTGGTTGTACATCATTGTTTAATTGTGTAGATTTTGATCATATCTCTAACTTGTTTCTTATGTTGTTTTATGTAAATATTGTAGGAATATTTTGATGCAATAACCAAGTGATTATAGCCCCTTTATAAGGCTGACAAGTGGACAAAGCTAAGATGAAACCAAAGCAAAAAAAAAAAAAAACCTTAGCCGTGGCAAAAGTGACGGCGAAAAGCACTTGTTTCTGGACCTTTTCGGTAGTTCGCCGTGGACTTCGCCACGTCCAAACCCACAGCAAACTTCGTATTTTGTTGTGCGTTTTGACTGCAAAAGGTGGACTGAACTGAAATAAAAGCTAGGGTTTCGAGTCCAGCCTTTATTCTTCGACTTTTGGGACATTTTGGGAGTGTTTTGCTCTGCTAGGGCTTGGAGCTTGGTGAGGATTGAGCTAGGGCTTGGAGCTTTGAAGAGATTTGGGCTTCTTCTCTTGGTTTATCTTCTCCATCTTCATTCTCTTCTCTTGTTCTGTTTTTGTGATGATGTATATATATGCTCCCATGGAGTTGTTGAACATGAGTAGCTAAATACTTTGATTCTAAGATTATGTTGAACCCTTGTATGTATGAACTCTTGATTCCTCCTCTTAGTTTGTAATTAATGAGATGTATGTGCTTATTTTACTCTTCTCCTAAGGCTTCTAAGTGATTGATCACCATTTAGATGTTGGGTTCACTTGATTGATGCTTGAGAGGGCTATATTGAGTGTAGAACTTGTGTAAAATAGTGTAAGAACTTGAAGTTTGCATGATGAATGGATGGTTTTGTTGGTAAGATAGAGATATACTTGCTAGCCTTACATATGATTGGGTTTTATTATGATTGGAGCTTGAAAATTGGGTTTTATTAATTATGACAAGAGATTGTGTAATTAATGAGATCAAACACTTGTTCTTGACTTGAGAGAGCATTTACAAGTACTTTGTGAATCCTAGATTAGCACATGGTTTCATTGAGAGCATCTGTGAGAGGAGGTTAATTGAATTTTAAGAAGTACAAAGGGGGATACATAATCTTAGGGCCCATTTTATACTTGAAGTTGAAGAATCACTTGTTTATAATTTTATTTTCATTTAGCATATGTTCATTTTCATAGTTAATATTCAATTTCAATATTTGAATTACTCACATTGGGCGAGAGTGTGACAATCATTGTTTGACCGGGTTTTGGAATCAAATCCTCGTGGGAACGATACTTTACTTATCACTTTATTACTTGGCGCGACCCGTGCACTTGCGATGAGAACAAGTTTTTGGCGCTGTTGTCGGGGATTTGTTTCCCAAAACCATCCTTGGTCAACCTTGATTAGAGCACTAGTAGCTTAAGCTTGAGTTTTGTATATATTTGTTTGTGTGCTTGTTATTTTCTTTTGACTTTTTTCTTGTGTTCATATGTGTATATTTGTTATCTTTGTTTGTCCTTTTTGTTTGTTAGTTATTTTCTTTTAGATTTTGTTTATGGATTATCCTAGGTGGACTAATGGGGCAAGTAGTGGATTTGAACAAGATAATGATTATCTACATTCTTGCTATGACTCTAATGCTTTTGAAACTCAATATGAGAACATTTGTTGCAATTTTTGTGGAGATAATCATTATATTGAGCAATGCCCTCATGTCTCAACCTTGGATTATGTAGGGGATGATTTTGCTAGGGTTCAAACTGATTGGCATGATAATTCTTTTAACCTTAGTTGGAATCATGAGCATTCATTGCCTTGGGATCCAAATGCTTCTTTTCCTTCATATGCATCATATTATCAAACATCACCTAATCATGTAGAAGAAATCACTCCCATTCATGAGAAAAAGCCTATAGTAGAAGAGATGCTTAAATGTATTCTTGATAATGAAAATGAAATGAGAGCTTGGACCAAAGATAAATTGAATGAACATGCATTAGCTCTTGACAATTTAGCATCTAGGGCAAATGAATTGGCTTTTACCATTGAGTCTTTAAAGCAAACAGGTGTTTTCATTGATATTTCAAATGACTCTTATGTGGAAGAGGCCATTTCAAGTGGGCAAATGCCTATGGGAAGTGATAATGTGTTGTCAATGGTTTGTGATACTTTTGTGGGTGATTGTGAGCTAGAACTTGAAGAGGGAGAGAACAACATTGAGTTCCCAATTAAGGTTTCGCGTGGGGTGCCTAATTTTTGTCATTGGGAACAAGTGAATAGAGAGGAAATCCCTGCAATCTGTGTTCAAAATCCTCCTACTGATAGGTTGACTCCTACTGATGGGAGTCAAGTAGATTTTATTGGGTTTTCAAAATATTTGGGGGCTACAGAGGATAAATTAGAAACCATTGACCTAGAGCCTACCATGTGCTATATTGAATCATGTACCTTGAAATCACTTTTGATTAAAGGAGAATGTAATTCTTGTATAAATGAATACCCAATAGTTTTGAAACCTTGTCTTTTGAAGAGAAATGAAGACAAGGTGCTATTTGTTTTTGATACGTATGATTAGCAGTAGCATTGAAAGTCTGGCTGAAGATTATAAACTTAGTGCTTCTTGGGAGGCAACCTAAGCTTTAAAAATTTAATATTTTTCATTGTTGTTTTTCTTTAGTAGGTGTGACCTCTTTTGAGCATTTTCAAGGTTTGTCATCAAAACGAACATAAGGTAAAGGAAAGCAAGTTTGGAGCACAAAGAGCATTTACAGGGAAGTTTCTTGCATTTCCAATTTTCTTGGGACTGACTAAATTGATGATAGACTGTTGGTTAACATTGACCTGAATTTCAATTTTGGAAACTTGGACGATTATTTGTATTTTACAATAAGCATGATTTAGATTGATTTATTATCCATTGAACTAAATGTGAGATCCAATGATAGAATGGTTGCTTAGATTATATGTTTAAGAGGAAATTGTAGTTAATATTTTTGGATGTTTGATTTGCATTATTGATGAGATTGGCTTTCTGACAATTTTGAAACAAATGTAGCACAGAGTGGGGAATAATTTGGATGCTTTTGTTTGGAGATGTTGTAGCATTTAAGTTTATATTTTCTTTCTCAGCTGATAACTCTATAACCTATCTTGGAATCTCTTGAGGCTTTGTAATGATTTTTCATGATTTTGGAAAATGATATGGGCATTCTTTCAAATGCGTTTGAGCCTTTCAAGCCTACCTTTAAATCATTTCCTTTTGAACCCCCAATTGAGCCTTTAAATGAAAAACCATATGAGTTTCTTTTTGGAGCCCACACTAGACCTTAACCGTTGTAACCCGAAAAACTATGAATTACCTTGATCTTGAGATGATTGATAATTTGATGATTACTATTGGTGGTAAGAATCGGTATAGTGGTTATGAGATGAATGTTATTGTAAGTGGGTATGGGGAATGTAAAAAATACATGATGTTCAATAGCTTTCACTCCAAAGTCATTTCAAGTTTATATATATAAAAAAAAGGAAGAAGAAGGAAAAGAAAAAGAAAAAGAAGAAAAGAGTTTAGTTTCAATAAGACTTGGAGTGCAAATGCATCAATTTGAGATAAGTTTGGGGGAGTGGTTGGATTTTTGGAAGGGAATTTTATGTGAAAAAGGACGAAAGATGAGTTGCATATTGTCATTTATCTCAAGATATTTGAATTATCTTTATATTTTTCTTTCTATGAGCTTAACCCTTGGCCACATTACAAGCCTATCAAGTCCCATTGATTTTGAAGTTATGTAAGAAGAATTCTTTTGGTGGAGAGTGACAAATCTCTGATTTGTATGTTTTTATATGCTTAATTTGAGGCAATTAACATGATTAAGATGCGGGTTTGGTCTAATAATGTCTAATTGAATGTCTCAAACTCTTAAGTGGAATGAGTGTAAAATTAGGATTAATTAGCCATAATTGTAGATTAATTGCATTGATTAATTTATAGGGCTTTTTGATCTTGGTTTTGTCGTATTTTTACTTACAGGGTCGTGCAAGGACCAAAGATCAGATCCCAGACGAGGAAGAAGACCAAACGAAGAGGGCAGAAAAGAAGGCAATTCACCGTGGCCTCGCCGCGGCGAGATCATTGCGAAGAGCTCACAAAAGGACCAGAGGCAATGCTAGCTCGCCGTGGCAAGCCCACAACGAGAAGAACCCTGAAGAGGCAGAGAGCAATGCACCTCGCCGCGGAGAGCAAGACACTGTTCTGCAGAATTTTTCAGTTCGCGTTTTTGGGCCTGAATTGGATCCAACCTGAATACCCACTCACTAAACCCGATTCCTGGACCTATAAATACTTAAATCTAAACCCTAGAAGGCAGATTTGGTCCACAAAACACACACCCAAACCCTAGTTCTCTCATTCTCTCATCTCATCTTCATCTTCCACCTCCTTTCCACCCCAAATCTTCATGGCACCCACTCTCATTTCTCTTATTGGTGACTTCTCCATGGTAGGCAGCAGCTAGAGGGCACGAATCCTTGGTGATGGAGACTAATGACTTGAGCTTAGAGCTTCATTAGGGGAGTTCTTGTTCTCCCACTCTCTCTTCCTTATGTTTAAGCATGTTTCTAGGATTCTAGGGCTTGTTTCTTCATTTGGATGTAATTTCTATGAATTATCTTTTGCTAGAGAGTGGTTGAAACACTTGTAGCTTGTTTCCATTTGTGTATGCTTGACATTTGTTCTTCATTTACTTAAACTTTGTTTAAATGTATGGATTCATCATTTTAAATGAATGTTTTAGTTAATATTTGTGCTATTTGAGGATTCTCATTTAGTTGACTACTTTGTCAAGCATTTGCATTTGTGAATTGGCTATTGAGTTTGTGAAGTTGCATGAGTGGCATTGGCCTTCTATCCTTGTGTTTTAATTTATTATGTGGGATTCCAGTAATTAATTGAACCCTAGGATTAATTAAGTGGCAATTCGGGATCCCGGTTGTCGGATTAATAGCCCCTTACAATTAACAAACTCACCTTGGTTTTTAAGCTTAATCAACTCGGTGTTGGAGGGATTAGTAAGTGGGATTCTGGTACTAATTCACCCAATTCGAGCCTAGCCAGAGGGATCCCTTTAGGGGCCTTTTTAATGAACCAAAGAGCTCCCCAAAAACAAATTGAAGCAATGATTTTCTTAAGTCTCTATTCACCAAGGGTTACTCCACCCCATTTAATCCAAATCTCCCGTTAAATCCAATTTAAATTCTTTCTTGAACATATAAAACTTTTCATACAAACCTTTCTTTTACATCTCAAAAATCAAATACAAAATATTTTTCCCGTCCAATTAGTTTTGCATCTAGCTATTAGGTTATCATTTGCATTTTAGGCTCCTCAAGCAAACGACACCCGAGGGTTAGCTTCCACTATCCCCTTGGTTCTTATTTTCTTGAAGGGCGGACCTAAGGGCGCACTATACGCACACACACTCCAAAGTGGTGCCCTTCAAGTGGCGTCGTTGCCGGGGAGCCAAGTAATTGGTTCCCTAGTAGCCGGTTGTCAAACTTGCTTTGGCCGGGTCTAGCTTTTAGTTGCACTTTAGCTTAGTTGCATCTTAGTTTAGTTTTTATTCTTGCATATCTTATTTTGAAAATCCCTAAAAATTAGTATAGATACTTGCTCTTGCACTTTCTTTACTCTTTGACTCACTTGTGTGCTTGGTTGCTTTTGTGGTAGTTTTGTTGCACTAATTGTGAATGCTTGTTTTTGCTTGATTTTGAGTGCATGATTCTATTCCCCAAGTCACATTTTTGTTGCTTGAAGCTTACTTGTGCATAGCATACTTGCTCTGACTGATTTGCACTTGTTTGAAGTGGTATGTCACATTTTCACTCAACCTGTGTTAATTTTTGGAAATTTTGGAAATTCTACATTTTGCCTTCTGTCAGTGGCAGAATCAACCTTTCCTCTCCGCCACCTCGCCGCGGCGAGCAGACCTTGTGACAGCTCTGTTTTTGCTGATTTTCGCTGTCCTCTCACTATTCTTGTTACATATACACCTCAAACATACACCATACTCATACACACATACTTCATACACACACATACACTTCCATACATCGCATACCTTCATTTTTGATCGAGTTTTGTATATTCTAAGTCTTGGTTGCTGCTGAAAGTCTACTTGTTGTCTGTGCCTGGTGTGACTCAACCTTGACTTGCTCTTGATTTCTTCTACTTGTTTATATCTCATTGTGCATTCCTAGAGAGAGAGGTAGAAGGAGAAGAGGATCTAACCTTCCATCCTTAAACCTTGGGATTGAGCCACACCTTAGCCAACTTAGGAGAGTCAATCAAGGTGGTCCCTCTAGCCCTATATTGGAGGAGTATTCTTCTAGGGAGTCTAGTATTTCCTCTTACTCGGACACCGAAAACTTTATCCACATAGAAATACCTCTAGACATCCCACCCATGACCCACAGACCACCACCCAATATTCCCAATACTGACCCACCACCCAATGGTCAAAATGGAAACAATGGTGAGGGTGAGGGAGTAGGAAACAATGAAATCCTTAGGAGGAGGAGTATTAGGGAAGTTACCTTGAGTGGTGTTGCATATGATCCATTTCAAACTGCCTATCCTGCTTTACATGCTGATATTGAGATTAAAGGGCCTCTAATCGCAGCTTTAGCTCATTTTGCAGGTTTGGAAGGGGAGGACGCCTATGGCCATCTATATGGGGTCCACCTCGCATGTTCAAGTATGAAGTCGGTTGGGACAAATATTGATGATGTGTAGTTGAAAGTCTTTCACTTGTCGTTGGATGGAAAAACCAAGGTTTCCTACCGAGACATGATGAGAATGCCCTCACTTCTTGGGCCAATTTGAGGAGGGCATTTCTGGAGCACTACTTCCCGGATGTTAAGACTGAGGATTTGAAGAAGGACATTTATTCCATCAGACAAGATCCATCTGAGAGCTTTTATGAGCATTGGTGCCGTTTTCAAGAGTTATTAGCCAAGTGTCCCCACCACCAGATCATAGATGAACAGTTCCATAAGGGGCTCTTGCCTAATGAGAGAGGCATCATGGATGCTAGTGCCGGTGGTTCTTTGGAAGACCTACCAGCCGAAGAGGCTTGGGCTATGATTAAGCTAAGAGCCAAAAACACCCAACAATACAACAGAAGATGTTCCAAAGGGGTGTTTGAGGTGAGCTCCAACCCACAACAAACAAGGAGGATGGATTCTTTAGAGGCTAAGGTGGATACTTTGAGTTCCCAACTTACTTCTGAACTTGCCTTCATTACTTCAGAGTTGAGGAACCTTAGCATGCAACAGTGTGCTCCCATTTCCTCTACCTCCAAGGCCTTAGTTGCACCAAGTTGTGAGCATTGTGGTTCGGTGATGCATATTAGTAGCCTTTGCCTAAGTGAGCCGGTAGAAGCCAATGCTATGTACCAAGGGAGGTCCAACTCCAATCCCAATCAAAAATGGGATCCCCATAGCAACACCTACAATGAAGGGTGGAGGTCACACCCTAATTTCCAGTGGAGGGACAACAATACCACCACCATGACAAACTACAAGGGCCAATCTTCTTCTTCTCTAAGGTCCTTAATTCCCCAAGATTCACCAAGAGGGGATGATTCATGTGATCGAATTCTCAAGAGTATGCAAAGGATGCATGAAGATATGAATGCTCGCAACGATGTGAGGTTTGCATCTCTTTAGTCTAAAATGGAGCAATGGGAGACTAGAGCTACAAACCTTCAATCCTTTGTGACCTAATTGTCAGATGGTTTGAGTGACAAGCAAGCAAGTCAAGTGGAGCTTCTCCCTCCAACACTATGATAAACCCAAAGTCCCTTAATGCCATCACCTTGAGAAGTGGCAAGAAAGTCAAGTTCCAAGGCCTTGAGGGTGATGAGTCCGAAGTTGATGAGGAGATTGTTTATGATGGACCACCTTTGGGTATAGGGGAGTGTTCCAACTCCAAGACCATTGAGGAGAGCTCTTTGCCTATGCCGACCCCTCCGGTCCAAAGTGAAAGCAATGAAGAGAGAAAGCTCTTAGCTGCTCCAACTTCTACAAGAAGAAAGAGAGGTGTTCACTTTGAAACACAAGATTCACCCAACCAAGAGCCACAAGAAAAAGGTAAAGAGGTAAAAGTTTCTGACCTTCCTTTTCCTCATTCATATTTGGCTAGTAAAAAGTTTGTGGATGATAAGGGTGATAAAGAGATGTTTGATATGTTTGGCAAAGTAGAAGTGAACTTACCTCTCCTTGATTTAATAAAGAAAATGCCCAAGTCAGCAAAGTTTTTAAAAGATCTATGCACCAATAAAAGAAAATACAAGCATAGTGAAAGAATCCAGCTGGGGTCAATTGTTATTGCTTTATTTAAACCACAATTACCTTTGAAATGTAAAGACCCGGGTTCTTACACTATACCTTGTATTATAGGCAAGACCAATATTTCAAACGCTTTACTTGACCTTGGTGCTGCAATAAACGTCATGCCTACTTCTATCTTCGAGTCTTTGGGTACCCAATCCATCCGGGACCGAACGATTAGGTACCCTAAAGGCATTTTGGAAGATATCTTGGTGTAAGTCAAGGGTCTTGTTTTCCCGGCTGATTTTTATGTGTTGGATATGTCTAATGAAAACCCTAGTGATAGTACCTTGATTCTTGGCCGTCCCTTTCTTAGAATGGCTGAAACCATTATTGACATGAAACAAGGTGCCATTACTATGGGAACTGGGGACCAAGAGGTCAAATTTCTATTTTCTAAGACTATGCGCAATGCCAATGACGATTGCACATACCTAGGCATTAGTGCAATTTTGTGTGTGGATGATGACATCGATGAGCTGTGTGATGCTATTTTTGTTGATTCATTTGAGCATGTTGAACCATCATCTATTATTTCCCCATCCCATACTTCTTCATTTTGTGATTGCGTTGATGATGTGCCGTGTATTGCTTGTATTGAGATTAATAGTTGGCTTTCCACTTCGCATGATTGTGATGCTTCTACTTGCTCTTGTGATGATATATCTGCTCACCCCACATCCAGTGGTGTTGGGAAAGTCTTCGTTGCTTGTGATGCAGGTTCTGCTGATCACCTAGGCGCTATTATACAAGCTACACCGGTAGCTTCACCTACGGTGGACACTTGCTCACCCTTGGGAAGTGGAGAAGTCACAGCATATGTAGATGCACCCATATCTCCTTCCTCGACTTGTGATGACACCATTTTTCCACTTGCTGCACTTGAGTTGCAAGAGTTAGTGCCTTCTGTGGTAAAACCCCTAATTGTGGATCTCAAACCCTTACCTCCCAACTTAAAATATGTGTTTCTTGCTGATTCTGATAAATTGCCTGTTATCATTTCAAGTTCTTTGTCTGATGTTGAGGAGGGTAGACTAGTTTCTCTTCTTAAGTCTTATAGGGGTGCGATTGGGTGGTCTCTTGCTGACATTCCAGGGATTAATCCCTCGGTTTGTACTCATAGGATCCTCTTGGAAGAGGGTTCTAAGCCTATTCGGCAGCCACAGAGGAGAATGAACCCCCTCATTCTTGATGTTGTGAGGAAAGAGATAGCTAAGCTCTTGAGTGTTGGGATTATCTATCCCATTTCTGATAGTGAGTGGGTGTCACCGGTAAAAGTAGTACCAAAGAAGAGTGGAATCACCGTTGTCCGGAGTGACAATGATGAACTTATCCCCATTAGAGTCCAGAATTCTTAGAGAGTGTGCATAGATTATAGAAAGCTTAATTCCTCAACTAGGAAGGACCACTTTCCTTTGCCCTTTATTGATCAGATGATTGAGAGAATTTCTGGGAAGTCTCACTACTGTTTCCTTAATGGTTTCTCCGGGTACTTCCAAGTACTAATTGCACTGGAGGACCAAGAAAAAACCACCTTCACATGCCCTTTTGGTACCTTTGCTTGTCGTAGGATACCATTTGGTTTGTGTAATGCTCCCGGCACTTTTCAAAGATGCATGATGTCTATTTTCAGTGATTTGTTGGAGCATAACATGGAAGTGTTTATGGATGATTTCACTGTTTATGGTTCTAGCTTTCATGAATGCCTTTCTAGTTTGGAACTTGTTTTGAAAAGATGTTTGGAAAAGAACTTGGTTTTGAACTATGTGAAGTGTCATTTCACGGTAGATAGTGGCATTGTTTTAGGTCACTTGATCTCCCAAAAGGGGATTGAGGTTGATAAAGCTAAAATTGAAGTTATTGCATCATTGCCCTATCCCACCAATTTGAAAGAAGTTAGATCATTTCTCGGGCATGCGGGGTTCTATAGGCGTTTTATTGCTAATTTTTCAAAGATTGCCTTGCCCCTCTCATCTTTGCTTAAAAAGGACACTGATTTTGTGTTTGATGATAAATGCAAGCATGCTTTTGATACTTTGAAGTCTTCCTTAATTTCTCCACCCATTATTAGTGCACCTAATTGGCATTTGCCCTTTGAGCTTTCATGTGATGCATTTAATTTTGCAGTAGGAGTCATGCTTGGTCAGAAAGTATATTGGTCCCTAGGGTCATTGCATATGCATCTAGGACACTTGATTCCGCACAAGTTAATTACACCACTACTGAAAAAGAGTTGTTTGCTGTAATTTTTGCACTTGATAAGTTTAGACAATATTTGATAAACTCTTATGTGGTAGTATACACTAACCATGCAGCTGTACGGTACTTGTTTCAAGAGCCCCAATCTAAGGCTAGACTGCTGAGATGGGCTCTTCTGATGCAAGAATTTGATGTGAAGATTAAGGATCGGGCTGGAGCTGAAAATCATGTGGCCGATCATTTGAGCCGTTTGCCTCCCGACATAAGGGGAGTTGATTCTTCTGATCTTTGCATTGATTCTTTTCCTGACTCTGCTTACTTGCCTTGGCCACTGTTGAGCCTTGGTATTCTCACATTGTGAATTTCCTTGTCACTGATGTAGTTCCCTACTCTTTGTCTCATTTTCAGGTCAAGAAGTTGAGGAGGGAGGCTAGATACTACATTTGGGATCCACCTATCCTATGGCGCGTTTGTATTGATCAAATCATCCGGCGTTGTATCCCTAACTGTGAGATTCATTCTATTTTGACACATTCTCATTATTTATCTTGTGGAGGGCATTTTAGTGGTCGAAAGACAGCTAGGAGGGTATTAGAATGTGGGTTCTACTGGTCTACACTATTCAGAGATGCACATATGTACTGCAAGGCGTGTGATAAGTGCCAACAGTATGGGAGTTGGGGCAAGAGACATGAGATGCTGTTCGCCACGCGCCGCAAGTGCACGGGTCGCGCCAAGTAATAAAGTAGTGAGTAGAGTATCGTTCCCACGAGGATTTGTCCAAAACCCGGTCAAACAATGATTATCACACTCTCGCCCAATTTGAGTGATACAAATGTAGAGATTGAAAATAAACTAAGAAAATAAAATATTATAAACAGGTGATTCTCCAACTTCAGGGATAAAATGGGTCCTAGGATTATCTATCCCCCTTTGTACTTCTTAAAACTCAATTAACCTCCCCTCAAGAAGCTCTCAACGAAACCACGTGCTAATCTAGGGTTCAAAGAGTACTTGTAATGCTCTCTCGAGTCAAGAACAAGTGTTTAGTCCTATTCTTTGCACAATCTCTTGCCACAATTTGATAGGACCCAATTATCACACTCCAACCCTAATGTGACTATGCAAGGCTAGCAAGTATATCTCTATCTTACCAACAAAACCATCCATTCGTCATGCAAACTTCCGGTTCTTGCACTATTTTACCCAAGTTCTACACTCAACCTAGCTCTCTCGAGTCATAAATCAAGCGAACACAACATCTAAATGGTGATCAAGCACTTAGAAGCATTAAGAACGGGGTAAAATAAGCACATAGATATCATTAATCACAAATCAAGAGGAGGAATCAAGAATCAATACATACAAGGGTTCAAAATAATCCTAGAATCAAAGTATTTAGCTACTCATGTTCAACAACTCCAAGGGAGCATAAATATATACATTCAGAAACAAAGAACAAGAGAAGAGAATGAAGAAGGAAGAGATAAACCAAGAGAGGAAGCCCAAATCTCTTCGAAGCTCCAAGCCCAAGCTAAATCCCCTCCAAACTCCAAGCCCTAGCAGAGCCAAACACTCCCAAAATGTGCCCAGAAGTCGAAGAATGAGGACTCACAACGAAGCCCTAGCTTTTATATCAGTTAAAACGCGCCCCTGATCTGTCCAAAACGCGCAGAAACGCGAAGTTCGCCGTGGGTCTCGCCGCGGCGAGCCCACGGCGAAGTCCCAAAAATATTACAGAATCAAGTGTCGCTCGCCGTGGCTTTCGCCGCGGCGAGCTGACGGCGAGCTCTCACAAAAAGGGGCAGAGGCAGATTCACTTCGCCGCGGCGATCCACGGCGAAGTCCCTGCTTCTCTGGTGCTTTGCTCTGCTTTCTTATTTCTTTGGCTGCTTTGGCTTCTTCTTATTTTTGTTCAATTGGGAGCTTGGAAGAGGGCTAACATCTCTTGCTTATTGCTTCAATTTATTCCTACAAAAATTATATACAATAACATAAGAAACTAACTACAAAAACAATCAAAATCTATATAAATATACAATAAGGTGCAACCGAAAATCAAATGAGCATTTTCCCTCTTGAGTGTCCAAAATGTATCAATAATAGACAAAAACTCAAGTAAAATATACTCAAATATCATGAATTTCTAGGAGTTATCAGATGCCCATGAACCAAATCCACTTTTGTGAGATCATTGATGTTTGGGGCATTGATTTCATGGGCCCATTTCCCCCATCTTGCGGTTTCACTTACATTCTCCTTGCGGTAGATTATGTGTCTCGATGGATAGAAGCCATCCCCACTAGAAAAGATGATGCCAATATTGTTTCCAAGTTCTTACGTTCTTCTATATTTTGTAGGTACGTCATTCCTAGAGCAATCATCAGCGACCAAAGCACCCATTTTTGCAACCGGATCATCCAATCTCTTCTTGCCAAGTATGGAGTCACTCACAAGGTTGCCACACCATACCACCCCCAAACCAATGGGCTTGCTAAAGTTTCAAATCAGGAGGTGAAGAATATACTTGAGAAAATTGTGAAGCCATCGCGCAAGGATTAGAGTGATCGTTTGGAGGAAGCACTTTGGGCCTATCGTACCCCCTATAAGACGCCTATTGGGACATCACCCTTTAGGATCGTCTATGGGAAGTCTTGTCATTTGCCCATGGAGTTGGAGCATAAGTCATATTGGGCCATCAAGGTCTGTAATGCTGATTTGGAGTCCTCCTTAACTAATCGGATGATGCAACTCCAAGAACTTGAGGAATTAAGGTTGCAAGCATATGATGATGGAGTGTCCTACAAGGACAAGTTGAAGAGGCTACATGACAAGCATATCTTGAGGAAGCACTTCCAAGAAGGAGACAAGGTCATGATGTTCTGAGCCCGATTCAAGATCATGCCTGGGAAGTTTAGAGCTAGATGGCAAGAACCGTACAAAATTGCTAAAGCTTTCCCATTTGGTGCATATGAGCTTATGGATAAGGACACCGGACTCACTTTCAAGGCTAACGGCCATTTGCTCAAGCACTATCATGAGCCCTCTCAACCACCTTGACCATGAGGTTATTCCTTTCCTCTTTACTTGCTCTTTTTGCTTTATAATTGCCACCTGTTTTTGAGCTAAGTGTAGGGGAGGGAACTTACCTAGTAGGAAAAAGTAGTTGTAGTTGTTTTTAAATTCCTAGGATTAGTAATAAAAGCTTCTTGCTCACACTTGATTTCAACATGCTTTGAAAATTTCATTGGTATATCATTTTGACTCATCCTTGCCCTCTCCCTATTTTTCTTTTGGCGATTGATGACGTGTTGTGCTTCAATCTTGAATTGGACTTCACAACTTTCCACTTCACCCAAGAGTTGAGTTAAATTGGTATGTCCATATTTTTGCTACATTGAGGACAATGTAGAAATTAAGTGTGGGGGAGGGATGTGTTTTGTGATGAGTGAAGTGGGTAAAAATTATTGCATCTTGGTTATGTTTTTAGCTTCAAAAAGTTGAAAAAATTTTTTGTAAATTTTTAACCTTTCCTCACTTCTACTTTTGTTGATCCTTGGACCGGACATGATATTTTTGGACTTGTTTTGGCAATTATTGGAATTGTTTCATGCTTCTGGATGTATGTTGATGCTTTTGACTTATCTTCTTGATTGGCAACTTTGTTGATTGGAATTGATGCTTCATGGTTGAATCTTGTTTGTAGTTGATCTTCGTTTATGAGTTTTGGAGAATTAGCCATGTTGTAAGGTTTATTAGGGCCTATATGTTCATTCTTGTGTGATATCTACTTGGTTGCCATTCTCTAGAACTTGTTTGCATTCTTGATCAAAACTTGTTACATTTAGTGTAATGAAGCATGATAAAGGCATTCATTTCATGCCATATCATCCCAAACACAAACTACAAACACTTCTTCCATTTGCCACCCCATTTGAGCCATTCACTTGATGTTTTGCATTTGATATGCCAAAATATGAAAAGTTGCATCATTGCTTGTATTATTTGAAAAATGCCACTACTTGGTTGTACATAAGAATGCCATGTATAGAGAAAAACAAAAATACAAAAAGAAGAAAAAGAGTGAAAAAGAAAAAGAAAATGTGAAAAATTGAAAATTTACAAAAAAAAAGTGCAAAATAAGGCATGTGTGGTTACTAGCAAGTTGCAATCAGTGCTTTAAGTTGAATTAGGCATTCAAGCATGCATGACATCATCTTCTTTTCATTTCATCATACCATGTAGCCTATTTCATCATTACAACCCAAAAAATCCTTTTGATGTATTGCACTTCTTGTGTTTAAGTGGCTATCTTAGAGTTCTTACAAGCATATGGTAGAGTGTGCTCCAATGTGGATCTTGAGAGTAGAAAATGAACCCAATATGGTGAGGAGAGTGAAACACTTATCCTTGAGTGACATTTTCCTTTGCTCATCCTCATTGCATTCACTACATTCATGGCTAGCCCTTTAGCATTATTTCATTCCTCATTGCTTGTTGGTTAGGGGGGTTGTCGATTTGCATTAGTTCATGTTCAATAAGAATGTTGAAGTTCTCATTTATTCCTTGCTTACCGTTGTGCTTAAGGTTTGAAATTTGTCTTTGTCCAAGAGTACAAAGGTTTAAGTGTGGGGGAGTTGACAAATCTCTTATTTGTATGTTTTTATATGCTTAATTTGAGGCAATTAACATGATTAAGATGCGGGTTTGTTCTAATAATGTCTAATTGAATGTCTCAAACTCTTAAGTGGAATGAGTGTAAAATTAGGATTAATTAGCCATAATTGTAGACTAATTGCATTGATTAATTTATAGGGCTTTTTGATCTTGGTTTTGTCGTATTTTTACTTACAGGGTCGTGCAAGGACCAAAGATCAGATCCCAGACGAGGAAGAAGACCAAACGAAGAGGGCAGAAAAGAAGGCACTTCACCGTGGCCTCGCCGCGGCGAGATCACGGCGAAGAGCTCACAAAAGGACCAGAGGCAATGCTAGCTCGCTGTGGCTTCGCCACGGCGAGGCCACGATGAGAAGAACCCTGAAGAGGGAGAGAGCAACGTACTTCGCCGCGGCGAGCGAGACGCTGTTCTGCAGAATTTTTCAGTTCACGTTTTTGGGCCTGAATTGGATCCAACTTGAATACCCACTCACTTAACCTGATTCCTGGACCTATAAATACTTAAATCTAAACCCTAGAAGGCAGATTTGGTCCACAAAACACACACCCAAACCCTAGTTCTCTCATTCTCTCATCTCATCTTCATCTTCCACTTCCTTTCTACCCCAAATCTCCATGGAAGGTAGCAGCTAGAGGGCACGAATCCTTGGTTATGGAGACTAATGACTTGAGCTTAGAGCTTCATTAGGGGAGTTCTTGTTCTCCCACTCTCTCTTCCTTATGTTTAAGCATGTTTCTAGGATTCTAGGGCTTGTTTCTTCATTTGGATGTAATTTCTATGAATTATCTTTTGCTAGAGAGTGGTTGAAACACTTGTAGCTTGTTTCTATTTGTGTATGCTTGACATTTGTTCTTCATTTACTTAAACTTTGTTTAAATGTATGGATTCATCATTTTAAATGAATGTTTTAGTTAATATTTGTGCTATTTGAGGATTCTCATTTAGTAGACTACTTTGTCAAGCATTTGCATTTGTGAATTGGCTATTGAGTTTGTGAAGTTGCATGAGTGGTATTGGCCTTCTATCCTTGTGTTTTAATTTATTATATGGGATTCCAGTAATTAATTGAACCCTAGGATTAATTAAGTGGCAATTCGGGATCCCAGTTGTCGGATTAATAGCCCCTTACAATTAACAAACTCACCTTGGTTTTTAAGCTTAATCAACTCGGTGTTGGAGGGATTAGTAAGCGGGATTCCGGTACTAATTCACCCAATTCGAGCCTAGCCTAGAGGGATCCCTCTAGGGGCCTTTTTAATGAACCAAAGAGCTCCCCAAAAACAAATTGAAGCAATGATTGTCTTAAGTCTCTATTCACCAAGGGTTACTCCACCCCATTTAATCCAAATCTCCAATTAAATCCAATTTAAATTCCTTCTTGAACATATAACACTTTTCATACAAACCTTTCTTTTACATCTCAAAAATCAAATACAAAATATTTTTCCCGTCCAATTAGTTTTACATCTAGCTATTAGGTTATCATTTGCATTTTAGGCTCCTCAAGCGAACGACACCCGGGGGTTAGCTTCCACTATCCCCTTGGTTCTTATTTTCTTGAAGGGCGAACCTAAGGGCGCACTACACGCACACACACTCCAAAGTGGTGCCCTTCAGAGAGAGAGGAAGAAAGTAGGCATATGAAGTTTGAATGTTGAGAGGGCTTAATATATATTGAAATGTTGCAATTTTCTTTTTGACATTTGTTGAAGAATTGGTCTTTTACTTTGCACACACACACTTGGAAATTGTTGGTAAGTTTGTTCTTAATTTGTGAATTTTGCATTCTTCTATATTCCATTGCTTTCCTATTGAATATATCTTCTTGAGCAACTAATGAGGAAAGCTACTTGCATGCACAACCCTACAAGTCCTTTTGATTCATACATGATTGTATGCATGAGTGGAGATATTAGAGTAGTTACAAGCTTATGGAAAGTTGTTGTTTGAGTAAGTTGAGTGTGAAAACCCCACATGAGGTAAGGAGAGTGAAACACCATTATCTTGAGTGTCCTCTTTGCCATTGCTACATCCAATTTCTTTTCCAATTCTCCCTTTGCATATTCTTGATTTTGATTCATGCTAGCTTGAGATTATTGATTTGTTAAAACCATTCTTCTTTGCATTGTACCCTTTGTCCAGGAGTACAACGGTCTAAGTATGGGGGAAATGATTACACCATATTTTTATACACTTTTCATCGATAAAATCATTGGATTATGGCATGTTCTTGGAGCAATTGCACCTAATTAGGATGAATTCTAACTTTTACACACCTTGTTGGGATTTATACTGATCAAGGGCAATTTGGGCATAATTAGTATGATTTATTGGTTAACCAATCTTCGAGGACATTTGATGCTACCTCTGGCTTGATTTTATGTATAGGTCATAGAAGAAACATACCCAAATTAAGGAGCCAAGTTGCAGCGAAGAATTCTGGACGGAGCAGGAGAAGAAAGTGAAGGAAGAGGCTCAAGCCTTTGTACCTCACCATGGCCTCACCACGGCGAGCTCACAGTGAGGAAGACAAGTAGAGGCAAAAGCCTCTGCTTCTTGCCATGGCCTCGCCGTGGCGAGCTTGCGGCGAGAAAGACAAATCCAACCAGAAGCTCCCTTCGCTCATCGTGGCCTCGCCATGGCAAAGTCTCGAAAATCTGCAAAAATTCTGACGCGTTTTTAGCAGTTTTATGGGAGTATAAATAGATCCAAACACCCCCACCTTCAGTTTCCAAGCCTCCTATGCATGAAAATCATCTAGTCTCCTAGGATTTCACTCTTTCCCTTCATTCCTCACTCAAATCTCCACCATTCTCACTCATTTTCACCTCTATTGTTGCTGATTTTCTTGTTCTTCCTTATTTCACCTTCCATTTCCACCATACTTCTTCTTCTACCTTCTTCATCCATGGAGGTTGTGGTCATGGGCTATCTTTGGCTCGAATTTGGAGACATGAGAGGCTAGAATCTTGGTGTTTTGGTGGTGTGAAGGTGGCTCTAGCTTCATGGATCAACATAAGGGAGTTTCTAGTTTGCAATTTCTTATTTCCTTTGTATTTGACTTCTACTCTTTTGTATTGGTCTTGTATTTGGATTTAAGACATGAGATATGTAGTTGCTATCTATGTTTGTGAACTATATTGTGTATGTCTTGATTTAAATGTGATTGAGATACAATTTCCTATCTACTTGTGGTTGTATTCTTGGTTGTAGCCATTTTCGTGGTTGCTAGTGGTTATAGTCAATTTCTTCCATGCATGAATGTTGTGGTTGCACTTCATGAGAGTTAAATTGCATTTGTTTCAAGGCATTTCACGAACCAAGTGGATCTTCACACTAACCCTAAGTAATGGCTATGAAAGTGATTGCTAGATTAGTCATTAATTAGGGCTAGTGGACCCCTAGTGGTTGCATTGGGATTTTTCAATTAGACTTGGTAAATTAAACTCCCACTTATCATTTTTAAAGAAGCAATTGAGTCACCGTAACACTACCAAAGCCCATTTTATAAATTTCCCCTAATCCAAACAGTTTTTCTCCCTTTTAATCAAAAGAAAATCACAAAAACAAGTAATAGCAATTGTCAATAGTTTTATTAAATGAATTTTCAAACCAAAACCCCCATACCTTTTATTGTTTTAATTACATTTAGCTAGTTTAGGTAGGTCAAAAGACTCTTCAAGTGAAACGACCCGGGGTTGCAACCTATATTGCAATCCTTAGATTAAATTTTGATCTTAACCCCCAAGGCGCATTTAGGCAAAGGTTAAATCAATGACTATGTAAGGTTAGCAAGTATATCTCTATCTTACCAACAAAACCATCCATTCATCATGCAAACTTCAAGTTCTTACACTATTTTACCCAAGTTCTACACTCAATCTAGCCCTCTCAAGCATCAATCAAGTGAACCCAACATCTAAATGGTGATCAATCACTTAGAAGCATTAGGAGAAAAGTAAAATAAATACATACATCTCATTAATCCCAAAATAAGAGGAGGAATCAAGAGTTAATCCATACAAGGGTTAAAAATAATCTTAGAATCAAAGTATTTATCCACTCATGTTTAACAAATCCATGAGAGCATATATATACATCATCACAAACATAGAACAAGATTAGAGAATTAAGATGGAGAAGATAAACCAAGAAGAGAAGCCAAAATCTCTTCAAAGCTTCAAGCCCTAGCTCAATCCCCACCAAGCTTCAAGCCCTAGCAGAGCAAAACACTCCTAAAATGCCCTAGAAGTCTAAGAATGTCCGTTGAACTTGAAACTCTCATTTTTATTTCATTTCAGTCCATCTTTTCTGTTAAAACGTGCAGCATCACTGTATAAAAAAATCCTGAAATGAATGCTGCTCACCGTGGCTTCGCCGCGGCAAGTTCACGGCGAGCCAACAAAAACAAGGGCAGAGACAAATGCTATTGGCCGTGGCCTTCGCCACGGCGAAGTCACATCTTTTCCGGTCCTTTTGTTCCTTTGGCTACTATGGTTTCCTCTTAGCTTTGTTCACTTGTCAGATTAGTGAAGGGGCTATAATCTGTTGGTTATTGCATCAAATTATTCCTACAAGAGTTACATAAAACAACATAAGAAACTAACTAGAAATATGATCAAAATCTACACAAATAGACAATGATGTGCAACCAAAAATCAAATGAGCATTTTCCTATCTTGAGTATCCAAAATTTATCAATGAATGAATAAAACATCAAGGAAAATGTGTTGAAATTACATGAATTCCTGAAAGTTGTCAATACCTTCAAAATATAATTGTTCCTGACGCTCCTAGGCTAATAATTTATTTGCTAAAATGCACCTTAACCCTTTCTTTAACCCTATGAGATCCTTCGACTTTCTAGATTAACCCATGCTTTATTTCTTATATATATTCATTAGATTAACCCATGCTTTATTTCTTATATATATTCATTATTTAGGCTCATTCACCCAAATGCCAATCTTTCACATTCTATCTTTATCCTTTTTCATTTCATTGCAGATGTGGGTTGCACTTTTGAAGGGTATTATGTTTTAAAAAAATGATGAGCCCACATTCAAATTAAGTGGATGGTGATAGGCAGCTTTTAGGAATTCCTTTAGAGAAAGAAATCTAGAGAGAGAACTCAAAGAGATATTCAGAGGAAGTGAAGAGAGATTTCTTCACGATGGTTTCAATCATTTCAAAGATTCTTGATAACTAGAAAAACCATTATTCCAACGATAACTAGAAAAACCATTATTCCAGCTCATTCATGTTTACATGAGGAAGCTGTTCCAAGATCCAAAGTTCTTCTCTTCATCTTATTTGTTACTAGTCTGTGTACGATTTAATTAGATTCACCGATATTAAGTCTCTTAAGTGGTCAGATGGAAAACATCATTTTTTTACGATGCATGTTCAATATGCATAGATTAGGTTCATGGATCCTCAACTTGGATCCCATTAGATTGGTTAGCTAGTTTTCTCTGTAAGTTGCTCTGCAATTAATATTTCTCTTTTCCCAAGTGTTTCATCATGGCAATACCTTCAACCTTCATAGCACTTAAAAATGGTTGCAGCTTCTTCTTCCCCATATCGTTGCCTAATAAATACCTCTTTCGTAATCTTCTTCTTCATTTGCACCCGAAATTTCCACTCTCTCTTCATTGGCTTAGTAACTGCTTAGTACTGGTCAACTTTCAGCCTTTACTCAAAATCTCATCATTATCATCTTTCGTTTCTCTTCCTTTCTTAGCCTAAGCTCGATGGATAGGTTTAAGTTCCAAGAGAAAACCATAATGACAATCCCATTCCACTCTTCAATGTTTATCTCCCTTCATCTCATCCTATAAATTCACCCTTTCATCCGTTTTTTCCCATGTAGTTCATATGCCATTAGCTTACACTAAACTATTATTATCAGTACTCATTGCTTTCATTTGCCCTCTCCTTTGGTTCATCCAGTCATCCCACCACTCTGTTCTTGTCCTGAAAATGGGTTTCTTTCTATCCTCCCATTGTTCCTCCCACCCCTCCTTCATTCTCAACCCCGCTATAATACAAATACGCCAAACTCATGCATCATCTCTGGCTATTACTACTCTGGTCAACATTCACCATTTCAATGTTCATTGACTCCATCAACACTTGCAGTTCATTTGGTGTATGCAGGATTCTTTCTCCATTGAGAAATAGAAAGACAATCTTGCTCTTCAAGAACATCAATTGGGAAGCTTTCCAATGTGGGTACATTTTAGGGCCTCCCTCTTGAACACCATACCCCTCAGGTTGCACAATCACTAGGATACTTGATTGCAAACGCAGTCATTGATGATGATGAAATTCTCTACGCCTCACACCTCCAATTCATTCGATTTAAAGTGTTCATTGATCCAACCTCTTATGAAAAGTGTTCTTGTCAGGCTTCAAGATGACTCTATCATATGGGATAAGTGCAAATATGAAAGAGTCTTGTCTAGCTGCTCCTTCTGCCATATCATTGGTCACTCCCTTCAAGACCATCCCTTTCCTATAGGAGAAATATTTTGTGGTTTCAATGCTGTTGCACAAAGAGCTACCAGGAACTTTGGTCCTCGCCTCCTAGTTAGTTTCGATGCTGGCGAGGCTGAGCTCACATTGCAGCAATGGATCATATAGCATAAGGGAAGAGAATCCTCGTGTTTTCGCAACTATGGCTATCTTAACGCTTATGTTGAGTCTATAAAAATACCCCCAAGATGTTTTGCTTCACAATGTGCCAAATAATGGGTTTTTTAATTATCTTCTGAAAGTTCCTCAGATTCTGATCATGCCAATAGTAACATGGAATAAGATGGGATTCGTGCTCCCATAAATTCCCTTGAGGATTAAAACATGGATGACCTGTCACCATCAAAAGATCAACAGAACTAGCAGAGAGGCATTAATTTAGAATACTTTGAGCCTTTAATTCATCAACTCATTATTAACCATACTAGCAAATCATCTAGTCCACCTTCAGGTTTTGAATACTTTATCCCAGCTCCTCTAGATACAAGCCTCCCATCGGAAGCTCCTATCTCTTATAAGACTGCTCAACTAGAATCATCTCCTGAGCCTCCTTTCGGCAACTCCAATGAGATCATCCACTTTCAACACTAGACTCCCCCATTTACCCTCATATCCTCTCCTTCACTAGAAAATATCCCTCATTCACCTATTTCACCTATTATCACAAATGTGGAATTACCTCCACAAGGTTCATCAGATCTAAAGAAAGATGTCTGCTCATCGATAGTTCAACGTTACAAGAGACTCATCAGACTACTAAGATGGTTAGGAAAAGCAACTTGCTTAACAAAGGAATACTAACATGTTTAGAAAATGTTTGACTAAAATCTCTTTGGATCCAAAAATCAAGGTAGCTAACTATATTAGAAAAGAAAGCTTCTAAAACATTTTAAAGTCCTATCATAGTTACGAAAAGGTTTGTCTTAATCAAACAAGAAGAAATCCATATTAGAAAAGCATTTTCCTTATTTATGAAAGCTAACATGGATATAAAAATTCAACCATGAAAAATTATTTATCCATGTTAGACAAAAATTTCACCAAACATACAGGCTAACATGGATGAATAAATTCACCTCGCTAATAAATACAACAACCCATCCGTAAGTTCATATAATATTTCATCAAAATAATCCACCATGACCATTCATCATTCACAATTCCATATAACCTCAATCATTCTTATCAAATATCATACAATATTAAAAAATAATTTTGACAATTCAATCAATTAAGCCAGACTCAATAAACCAGAAGGCCTCAAGCCCAATTGCCGAAAATGGACCAATCACAACCAAGATAGCATGATAAATATTAATATATAAATGAAACGCAACTAAACCCAGCGGAAGCACATGCAATCTTAGGACTTCGTGGTAATATACAAACCCTACCCGGCCAAACTAAGCACTCATAATGAACTTATTGAGTAGCTGCTAGCTCTTTTTCTTGTGACTTTAGACCAACTAGCACCTGTAAGGATTGAGCAGAAGGGGTAACAAAGTCTACGGTAACCACTTTCCATAAGCTTACATGTGAGTGTGTGCTATCAAGGTGTCAATGTGGGAAACTATACCATATATAAATTCGAAACATATATGAGCAATGCAAACACCAAGGATATGCAATATACCAAAACCACAAAGGGTAGTGCCCGATAGGGTTCTAGCCCATACCCAGTACACTGGGGTAATACTAGATGGGGGTATAGCCCATACCCAGTATAATAGAGGTAAGGAATCATACCTTGTACATCGATAAATATAATTAATCCATGTGGATCAGCAGGGTACCTCATCACGTGATAGTAACAGTAACTAGTGTATCAACTCTAAACTACCACAACATATGCATCACAGGCAAAAATACAATTTAACCAAAAGTAGGCACTTAACCTTTTCAATATTTCCAAAACCTAGATAACCCAACATTTTCAAATATGATCATCACAACGCATGCAAAAGAATCAGGAATTTTACATATACCACAACAATCCAATCCAAAAAATCCATAGTTGTAAAAATATTAGAAATCTCTTACCAACAACACACACAGAACAAGTAGAAGCGGTTACCTCTTTGGAGTCAAACTAATAATTACCATAAACATGCCCCTAAGCTCAATGTCAAGAACCAAAATCTACAAACAATAATATAGCACATACACCTGATTAGTAATTTAATTAAGTGCTACGATTCACTACATAGGGAATTAATCCCTACAAAGTCCCTAATGGTGCTTTGGACAATAGATTGTAATCACGCAGCTAGATCAAGTTAAACTAACCTATATCAAGCCTATCAAACACAAGCATGCTCCATTATTCCAAATCCTAATCCTTGACTTACCTTTCAACCCAAAATCCTTTCTTGAACAATTTCTCACTCCGCTTCCATTCCAAACACTTTGATAATCTAAGAAAATAATTTATCATATAAAACTCCCAAGATTCATACTTTCATTATTTCATTTTCCTCTAAAGACTTTTAAATAGCAACTTGACTCACGTCCTTATTATATATCTGTTAACCTTTAGAAATTTCACACACTTTTCACATGCTTTAAGTTCATATGTGCTTTGGATAATATGCTTGCAAAAGAGAACAATATGTGAAAATGTGTGAATTCATCTCACCATAAAAATTGTGTAGGATTAATGATTTCTCTCTTTAGTTTGTAGGGAAAAGAAACCAAGATGGGAAGGAGTTGAGGTTAGAGCAACAAGGAAGTAAGAAAAAGGCACAACAGAGCAAATTAAAGGAGGAATTACTAATGATTCTCGCTACAGCAAGAAGTTTTGGTCGCTACAGCGAGCCATGCAAAATTGAAACCCACCTCTCTGCCAATCTTGCTACAGCGAGAAGTTTTGGTCGCCACAGTGAGAATCTATCAGTGCAGCTGCGCGTTTTGGGTTCTAAAACACGAAAATGAAGAGGATAAAAGTTAGGGTTGGCCGATTTTCGAGAGTAACACACCTGGGCATGAGTTGGGGAGCTGAGAAACACCAAGAAGGAGCTAGAGAAATCTTGGAGAAGGATTTGGGAGCTTGGGAGAAGTGGAATTTTTGAGCTTGAAGAAGAAATTTCTTGTGGTTGCTTCTCTTTTCCTATCTTCTCTTCTTCTTTTCTCTTATTTATTTCTGAACATTGTGATGTTGTTGAAGATGTTTGTTGAGATTTCTTCCTTCATGTGTAGCTAAACTCCTAATTCTAGGTTTATTTAGAAGCTTTGTATGGATTGATACTTGAATCCTTGTCTCTTTTAATGATTAATGAGTATGATGTTGTGAATTTAATTTGTGCTTAATTTTCTTCCTAAGTGGTGGCCAACACTTAGCTTGTTAGCATGATTAGTGGCTTGAGAGAGCATTAATTAAGCATAGAACTAGGTTGAATTCAAACTTGTCTTGAAAATTCCAAGTTGGGATTGAGAGTTTGTTAATGAGATAGAGATATTCATTAACCAAGTTTTGTAAAATTGAAGTGGGATGTTTAGAGAGACTAATTAACATAATGTGTAGTAAGAAATTATGCATATTAGTGTTAATTAAGGTTTGGGTAAGCTTGAGAAAGTTATTCAAATGCTTAAGACTTCAAACATCAACTTAATGCTCATTAATTATCATTAGAGGAAAGTTATTCAAGTATCATGAAATACAAAGTGAATAAATAAATCTAGGCTCTTCCCATTGTGTTAATTTGAATTAAATACCATCTCTTGTTATTTTTATTACCCTTTGTGTTAACACATTCGAACCAATCATTTGCTTATTGCCCATTGCTAATTATGAAAATAATAAACTTAATGAACTTGCTTTAACGCGGTCCTAGTGGAACGACAACCCTTTCTTGAACTATACTACTAAAACTTGACCCGTGCACTTGCGGTAGCAATCTATGGCGAACAAAGTTTTGGCGCCGCCGCCAGGGATTGTGTTTTAAGTCACTTAAGAGTTCATTAAGTACATTGTGAGCTTGATTATCTTTGGGCTTTCTCTTTCTTGTCTTTTGGTAACTGGAATTGTGTTATTTCTACTCATTTGTCTAATTAGAGATAGCATTGCTTGAGTTACTTTGTTTACCTATTGTGATAAGTTTGATACTCGTGGGATCCTTTTGTGTTTGTAGGTACTCGCTCCAACTGCATGCAACGAGATTTGGAGGTGGCTCTTGATCTAGATCCACACCAGCCACTACTGTTGGAACCACCTATTCAACCGGAGGAACCAATTCAACCACCTGCACAAGAACCACCCATTCAACCCGAAATGGCTGGTCAAGTTGCGGAAGACGAAGATATCTCTATGGAGGAGTTCTTGGTGAGAGAGGAAATCACTTATTCCTCTAGCATTAGACTCCCGGACATTACTGCAAGGAACTTTGAGGTTAAGCCGATGATGATTCAGATGCTCCAACTTATGGGTACCTTTAATGGTACTAAGATTGAAGACTCGGTCGAGCACCTCACCAAGTTTGTTCAGATGTGTAGCAATTTCAAGACTCAAGGAGTTTCTGTGGATGCATTGCATCTTTGCCTATTCCCCATGTCTCTAGGGGGTAAGGCACTTGCTTGGCTCAATTCCCTTCCGGCAAATTCCATCACCAATTGGGATACTTTGGCAACTAAGTTCAAGGCCCGGTTTCTTCCTACTGATTTGAGGGCTATTCAAAGAGGTGAACTCCTCACCTTCCAGCAAGAGCCCGGTGAGACATTTTATGAAGCATGGGAGAATTTCAAGGATATGTGGAGGAATTGTCCTAGCCATGGTCAGCATATCTTTGTTCTACTTGCTGCGTTTCAAAAGGGCTTGAATGAAGCCACAAAAATGATGTTGAACACGGCGGCTAGGAGAGAAATCACAAAGTTGAGAACTTCATAACTCCAAGAATTGTTTGAGAACTTGGCTGCTAACACAATGCAATACAGAAGCAGTTCTGGTGATAACAGCGCAATTAGTGCTGAACTTGAAGATCTGACAAAGCAATTTAAAAAGTTTCAATCGAAGATAGAAACTCATTTACCTACAGGTGTGCATGCACTTCAGAGCTCCATTAAATCCTGTGAGAATTGTGGAGAGGATCATCCTTCCCAAGATTTCCATTATACTATGGAATCGCTCAACTACATGAACAATTCTAATAGGGCCCCTCAAGGAAATCCCTACTCCAACACTTACAACCAAGGGTGGAGAAACCATCCAAACATGTCATGGAAAAGTGGTCCAAGTCTTAATCCACCTCAAGCTTCTTCTTCTTCATACCGACCACCGGTACCTCCCGGATATGTGGCACCTCAACAAAAGCCGCTTGATGAGTCAAAAATTGAGAAGTTGCTCTCTCAAATACTTGCCAACCAAGAGGTAACCAATACCAAGACTTCTCTTCATGACACGGCTATCAAGAACCTTGAAGTGCATATGGGTCAATTGGCCTCTCAAGTCAATACATTAATTAGACAAGGGCTACCAAGTGATACTGTTCCCAATCCAAAAAGGGACGGGAAGGAAGAATGTCAAGCAATCACCTTGAGGAGTGGTAACATTGTGGATAACTCCTCTATTCCAACCAAGAAACCTCATGTTGCTCAAGAACCCAAGGTAGTTGAAATTGATGAGGATGAGCAAGTTGATGAAGACATTGTGGTTGAAGGGGATGATACTAAGAAGAGGAAAATAGTTGATGAAAGTCTTGATGAAGTTGTTCAAGATCCTAAGGAGACCAAAGCCAAGGGTGAAGAAAAGAAGCAGAAGACTACCTCTTTCTCCATTACACCTCATCTACCTTATCCTCAAAGATTCAAGAAGAAAGAGGAGGATACTCAATTCAAGAAGTGCACGGGTCGCAAGTAGTATAAAATATCATTCCCACGGGGATTTGGACTAAAATCTTAACCAAACAAAAGACTAAGTGATTTCAATCAAGTTGAACTAAGAAAATATTTTTGGGTTGTGTAAAGAAATGTTGAAAATCTATTTCTAAAAAACTAGAAAGTGATAAACCAATGGTTCTTTTGACTTAAAGGATTAAATGGGGTCTAGGATTATTTATCCCCTTTGCATTTCATAAGACATGAAGAACTCCCTCTCAAATGGTATTTTTCATGAATATATGTGTTTGTCTAGGGTTCATATGCACTTGACTAAGCTCTCTCAAGTCAAAACCAAGTTTATCTTTTCATTAAAATGCACAATCTTTTGCTACAAATCATGAAAATCCCCTTTAAGAACAAACCCTAATGTGACAATGCAAGGTTAGCAAAGATATCTCTATTTTACCAACAAACTTTCCATTTATCATGTAAACTTCAAGTCAAGCATGATTTTAACCAAGTTCTACACATGGATAAGCTCTCTCAAGTCAAACCCACATGAACAAATCAAACTAAAAGGTGGCCAAACACTTAGAAGCATGAAGAGAGGGATAAAATCAACACATATATATCATTTACTACCAAAAGAGAGGAAGAATCAAGTCTTAATCCATACAAAGGTTCAAAATAATCCTAGAATAGAAGTTTAGCCACTCATGGAGTGAAAACAACAAATCTGGAACATATACACAGCCATGGCAGAAATTTCAGTGAAGAAAGAGAGAAGAACAAGAAAAACCAAGGGAAATGAGGTTGAATCTCTTCAAATCTTGGATCTCTACTTGAATCTCCTTGCAAATCCTCAAGCCCTAGCTCCCAAGAGGTCCCCAAAGAAAGCCCAAGTCAAAAAGATGTGTTTGAGTGTGAGTTTTGGGTGTTTTTAAACCCTATTTTCGAGCTGGAAAATTTCACTGTGCAGTTTGTCAGTAGTTTTGGCTGCGACCAAGAATTTTGCCTGCACTGGTTGGCCGCGGCCAATAAATCTCTGCCTGGAATTTTTCTGGATTTGGCTGCGGCCAAGAATTTTGCCTGTGCTTTTGGCTACGGCCAGTAACTTTCTGCAGACTCTTTTTTTAGCTTTCTTGGTTGCTCTAAAACTTCTTATTCCACTCCTTTCTCCTTGATTTTAGCTTGAAATGCAACTCAAATGGGGCTTAATTACTTGGCTTCAACCACCTAACAATTAATGAAGTCTACAAAAGCCAAAGTTGATAAAAAGAGGTTAAAATATTCACATTTAAATCAAGCATTCAATGACTTTAACCCAAATATCAACTTGACACATTTTGCTATCAAGTGTACATCAAAATGTGTATAAATTCACCCAAAAGTGTAAGAACATAGGAAAATGTGCTAAAATGGCATGAACTTCATGAGGTTAACACTATTGTCAATACATGTTTTATTGAACCGTGGTAGTGCTTATGTAATTCTTGGGAATTTGAGTTATTGTTTTCAGTCTTTTACATAAGAATTTTTGACAATCATAAGTGAGATATTGTTCGCCATAGATTGCTACCGCAAGTGCACGGGTCAAATTTTAGTAGTATAGTTCAAGAAAGGGTTGTCGTTCCACTAGGACCGCGTTAAAAGCAAGTATCCTTAGGATAAGGCAGCCAAAACTGCTGACAAACTGCACAGTGAAATTTTCCAGCTCGAAAATAGGGTTTAAAAACACCCAAAACTCACACTCAAACACATCTTTTTGACTTGGGCTTTCTTTGGGGACCTCTTGGGAGCTAGGGCTTGAGGATTTGCAAGGAGATTCAAGTAGAGATCCAAGATTTGAAGAGATTCAACCTCATTTCCCTTGGTTTTTCTTGTTCTTCTCTCTTTCTTCACTGAAATTTCTGCCATGGCTGTGTATATGTTCCAGATTTGTTGTTTTCACTCCATGAGTGGCTAAACTTCTATTCTAGGATTATTTTGAACCTTTGTATGGATTAAGACTTGATTCTTCCTCTCTTTTGGTAGTAAATGATATATATGTGTTGATTTTATCCCTCTCTTCATGCTTCTAAGTGTTTGGCCACCTTTTAGTTTGATTTGTTCATGTGGGTTTGACTTGAGAGAGCTTATCCATGTGTAGAACTTGGTTAAAATCATGCTTGACTTGAAGTTTACATGATAAATGGAAAGTTTGTTGGTAAAATAGAGATATCTTTGTTAACCTTGCATTGTCACATTAGGGTTTGTTCTTAAAGGGGATTTTCATGATTTGTAGCAAAATATTGTGCATTTTAATGAAAAGATAAACTTGGTTTTGACTTGAGAGAGCTTAGTCAAGTGCATATGAACCCTAGACAAACACATATATTCATGAAAAATACCATTTGAGAGGGAGTTCTTCATGTCTTATGAAATGCAAAGGGGATAAATAATCCTAGACCCCATTTAATCCTTTAAGTCAAAAGAACCATTGTTTTATCACTTTCTAGTTTTTTAGAAATAGATTTTCAACATTTCTTTACACAACCCAAAAATATTTTCTTAGTTCAACTTGATTGAAATCACTTAGTCTTTTGTTTGGTTAAGATTTTAGTCCAAATCCCCGTGGGAACGATATTTTATACTACTTGCGACCCGTGCGCTTGCGGTTAACGCTTGATGGCAAACAAATAGACGATAAGATCTTCATAATTTTCCCTTTAAAACCTCATGACAGTAGGCCTATATAAATTTTCCAAATTTTACAGCACACTTTAAATACCCTTAAGTTCACTTGAATTATTGGAAATCACTCATTCATAATTCCAAATCCAACTAAACCAAACCATTCAAACTTTTCTAATTGCAAAAGAACACTGAATAGAGACTTTTGGATCCATAACAACAACTATTGACTCAAAATCCCCTTCTTCAATGAAATTCTCAAAACAAAAGATGGAAATCTAATTTCTATAACCACATTTGAATCCTTAAAAATCTGTCACCATTAGAATAAAAATAAGGATCTTTCTTACACTATTTAAATCACTTTCAACATGAAGAGCTTGACTGAAAAGTTAGTTTCATACGACTTAAAAACATACTTTCCCTTGAACACTTGACAACCATTAAGATTAAGAATCCTTTTGAAATGCTTAATTGCAAGTGTGCTCATCAATTCAAAAGAAACACCGCCAATGTTTCCAAACTTAATTTATTCATCTACAAATATTTTAGCATATGATCAACACATAATACTATTATGTAGTCCATACAGATCCATTAACAAAAATCATATCTTTTTCTAGAATCCTAAGTCACAAGGGCCAAAACAAAAATCTCAGCTCCAAAAACTTCAAAAATCAGTTTGAGAACCAATCTAAATCACAAGAAATTGCTCAAGGTACTCCCTAAATTTTCAGGTTTCATAAACATATTCAGAAATCAGAGATCAAGAACATTGGCTCAACCCTTACAACATCCCAAAACCTTTGTATTTTTGTCTAGGAACATTCTATCATTTAACTCCTCTTGTTCAATTCATCTTACTTATAAGAATCAACGATAAATCATTACAAAGTAACCGAGAAGGCAGAAATTAGAGCAAGCAAAGCACCTCTTCGATATCATATATCACTCAAAACTGAGTTCAAGATTAAACCATTGATTAATCCACCCCCAAGGCATTTTAATCTGAGAATTGAAGAGATTCCAATTTTTATTTAAACCTCCCATAATTTGACCAAACTGAGAAATTGAAGGAAGGAGAAAATGGAGGAGGCTTACCCATTCACGCACCTTTCCTCCTTGTTCCAGCGACAGTCGGCGAGTTCTCCGGCGGTGAACTCTCCCTCTTCTCTTTCTCTCTCTCACTGATTGGCCTACGAACCAGGAAGGAGAAGAAAGGATTAAGGGAGCAAATTATCTCAACGTCTTTTTTCTCCTCTTCCCTCAGAAACTCTAGATCTTGACCATTCAATCAATCTAAAGGCTCCCAATGCTCCAAGTCATTAAGCTACTCCCCTCCCTCCTCTTCTGTCTCCTAAGTCATCTCCCGTATAGTTTTTCATCAATGAAAATTTTATATCCAAGCCATGGCTTCTACTTCTAAAGCTCTGGATCTCTTAGATGTTGTTAATTGTAAATCCATAGCTACCCATATCAAAAGGTCCTAACTTTCTCTCTCTTCTCTTAGTTTCTCTGAGTGTTTCTTCACTCATTAACAGGGGACTTTCATTTACTCCATTCTTGAGACTCTCAATTTCCTCATCTTCAAAGGATTTTCTTGTCCACCTTCTTCCCTTTCTGAAAATGACCTAAGCTTTTTTTCTCATTGTAAAAGAAAGTTGAGAAAAGGTTCACTTCTTTTTCTTGTCTCTTCTTTGAATCTTTCCTTCATCTTGTGGGAAAAAACTTATCAGAGAAACAGAGCAGAAGTAGCAACTTTTCCTGTGATTGGGATCGTAATGCTTTGAAGTATCAAAGAGATGGAAAATTTTTGCTACTCCCTCCTCTATTTTTCATCGCTCGAAGTAAATTTTGTTCTCTAAGATTCGAACTAATGTGAGCAGCAAAATTGAAACAGCTAAAGTAAAACTGATCAATGGCATTTGGAAGCAACTCTAACTCACATATCTGAACACGACAGGGAAGAAACTCGTGAGTTTTGGTGATTGGGTCTGCATTGAACAGGTTCAAAATGATCAAAAAAACAATTTCCATTAATTGATTAATTACAACAAGAGTTTTTTAGTTAATTTTGAGAACGAGGAAGGGATAATTACATCAGAACTGAAGAAGAACAAAGTACACGTGTCTAATTTGCCTTGAGATTTTTCCATCTGGATAATCGTTGGGTGGTCACTGATATTAGAGAAATTAGACCTTCTTGATCTTAATCTTCCAGCTTTTGTAGAAGTAAAACAGCAATAGTAAAGTGAAGATTTTCATAAAGCTATACAAAACAAGTTCCTGCATTTATTTCACTAATTCTTTCAAGGTACTTCTCATAAAGAAGATGAACTCACAGTTTTTACTTTGCTGAATATTTGGGTGGTGACGACTCGCCTCCAAAATATAATAGCCGAAGAAGAAGAAGAATATCATTGCCATAGATATTAGCGGTCCAAATAGAGGTCAAATATTGAGGAAGAATAGTAAAAGGGAAGGTTAATAGAGGCTTCAGATTTGGAAGAGGAGAAAGGGGTCGAAGGAGAGATTGGCTTGGAGACTGATGACGTGGAGCATTGTGAGCTTTTAGATTGATTGAATGGTTAAGATCTAGAGCTTATAAGGGATGATGAGAAAAAGGACACTGAGACAATCCACACCCAAATAGGTTCAGATTTCTCAGCAAATTCTTCCCCTGTTACTGTTCATGCGACGGCCAAATTTGGGATTTCTGAGTGTTTATTGTTTTGAAGCTTAATTGCTTGTAATTTCTAGCAATTCTGAGGTTATGGGATAGGTTGCATGGTTCATTTTGGGAATTTAAGAATTTCTGAATAATTCCTTGCTTCCCCTGTTTTTGCGAATCCGTGGGGTTCAAGAGGGAAAAATTTCTTGAATGTTATATACTTGTAATGGGGAAGTTCTGGTGAGCATTTTATCTGGGTGATTTGATGAATTTCTGAATGCTTGAAGTGTTGTTTTTCTCCCCTTTGCCTTGTCTAACCGAGAAGAGAAAAAAAAGAAAGATAGGATTTTGAGGTTACAATTCTTGATGTCTCATATCTGTGAAGTTTTAATTGATTAAGTGTGGATTTTGTTTTCCTTATTGCTTCCTTGTTCTATTCGGCCAGGGGGTAAAAATTATTGTGGATGGTTTGTTTTGCTTTGGGAGATGAATTGAGGTTGTATATTTAAGGGTAATTGATATGTGAGATTATTGGATGTTCAATTCTTGGATTTCTGGATGCTCTGGCTGACTGGACTGGTTAAGGAAAGAAGAGAAATACAATGATGATTAATTGAACAAGGAATAGGAAATGCTTATTTATGGTGGTTGTGGCTTTAGGTTCAAGGAATTTTGATTGTGTGGGACTGAATCAAATGGCTTCTTGTGTTAGAATAAATTAGGTGTTCTTTATATGTTTGATTTCCTTAGTTTTGCTTGATTTTAGAATAATGATGATGGTAATAGTGTAGTAATGGTTTTCTGTTTTGTTGATCATTGGCCACTGATTTGAGGGGCAGTAAAAGAGAATGGTGATATGGGTTTAAAAGAAATTAAGTTAAGGAAGTAGGAAATTAAGGTTGTGGTTCTTTGAGTAGTTGGATTTTGAGTTAAGATAGGATTAAGTAGATGAAAGGAAGTTGATTAGTGATTTATTGTTTGGAAGTTTAATCTATTGCTCAAGGATTTTTAAAGGATTAGGACAAAGTTTTAAGTGGAATTATAAATAGGTGTTATTGCATTTAGTAGGTAACTTGGGAGTTAATTAGTGCTAAGTGAATTTAAAGATTAAAAACTTATAATGGATGTGAGTTTATTTGATTATTAATTGATTTATTGTAAAGGTTAGTTAATTTAAAATAGTAAAGATACTCATGTGCTTATGTTTGTTGTGTATATTAGTTGTATTTATGTATATATTAATCTTTGTTTGTGCAATGTTTATTGGTAATAATATAATTAATTATTAAGTTAAGAATTTAGGTTTAATAGTATTAGAAATAGAAAGGGGTAGTATGATAGGAATGTGAGAGACGTTTAATTATTATACTTAAGTTTAGATATTAATATATTATTTTATATCATAAATATATGGGAGAATTGCAAATAGGTCCCAAGCAAGAGAATTAATTTTAGACAGGTCCATTAACAACTCCTTCACTTGTTAACCAAGGCTATTGCAGTTGTTAATAGCTGTCATTAACAACTCCTTGGAACCTCTCTGAAATTAATTCTCTTGCTTGGGACCTATATGCAATTGTCCCTAAATATTTATAGGACAAGATAGTGGGATTGAATCCCCAGAGTACGAAGAGGTAAAGGAGTTCAGTGAAGACTAAGCTCAAGAATCAGGTAGCAGTTTATTTCAGTAACAATAAATTAAATTGCATGTATCATTTTGTAATTTCTGTTGCATTTTGTTGGTAAGTTTTTATTCCTCAGTGGAGTACTTCAGGGTTTAGAGGTTAGCCCCCTCTTTTCCCAACCAGTTAGTTGTAGTTTTAAATGCTATAACGAGAAATCCTGCAGGTAAAGCCTCCACTAGTTAACGAACATATCGTTATCAGTGGTTGGTAGGTGCGGATCGCACATAGATTAATAGGGATATAACTATCATCATTTGTGCAGTTTTTATAAAATGATTGCATCTCAATATACTCATGAGAATAAAGGTTAATGAGATAAACTACGTTAAATTATTGCTTTTCAGAGGAGCTGTCAGGAGTGAGCATTTTGGAGAAATAAGGTAAAGTAGGAAGACGCAGGGATGCCTGCTTTATAGTGTATATTAATGAACTTTTGGGGCATAAAATTTGTATATATTGTAAAGCTAAAAGCAAGCAAGAAGACAAGTATGAGATATGTAGATGAGTAAAAGTACATGAAGGTATATCTATAACTGAGAATCAATAGGATAATAGGTAAGTATGAAGGGGATCTTCGATCGAGATTATTCCCTCTAATTTATTTTAAGTTACGCTAGGTAGAATTAAATATTCTTAATCAGTATTAAGATGATTTTGATTATTTTAGTTGTTTTATAACCACTTAACTTACAAATAGTTTTAAAGTATTTTATTTAGTCCGGAAAGCCCATTCCAACTATAATAAAGTTGGAATAATATTTACAAAGGAAAAGTTTTAAAATTTCTCATATTTTAGGGCTTTCGGTACTAGAAAGTGGTTATAATTCAATTAAAATACTATAATATAGTAGAAAAAGTTTAGGTATTATACTGATTATTTGACTAATGGGATTAATTAACTAATTAGGGATAAATGGGATTGATTGTGCTATTATTATGTTTTGGGATTGATTGGGTTATTATTATGTTTTGGGATTGATTGGGTTATTGTTCGCCCTGCGCCGTAACTGCACGGGTCGCGCCAAGTAATAAAGTAGTAAGTAAAGTATCGTTCCTACGAGGATTTGTCCAAAACCCGGTCAAACAATGATTATTACACTCTCGCCCAATTTGAGTGACACAAATGTTGAGATTGAAAATTAAATAAGAAAATAAAATGAAACTAAAACTATAAACAAGTGATTCTCCAACTTCAAGGATAAAATGGGTCCTAAGATTATTTATCCCCCTTGTACTTCTTAAAACTCAATTAACCTCCCCTCAAAGAAGCTCTCAACGAAACCACGTGCTAATCTAGGGTTCATAGAGTACTTGTAAATGTTCTCTCAAGTCAAGAACAAGTTTTTAGTCTTATTAATTGCACAATCTCTTGCTACAATTTAATAAAACCCAATTATCAAGCTCCAACCCTAATGTGACTATGCAAGGCTAGCAAGTATATCTCTATCTTACCAACAAAATCATCCATTCGTCATGTAAACTTCCGGTTCTTGCACTATTTTACCCAAGTTCTACACTCAACCTAGCTCTCTCGAGTCATAAATCAAGTGAACCCAACATCTAAATGGTGATCAAGCACTTAGAAGCATTAGGAACAGAGTAAAATAAGCACATAGATATCATTAATCACAACATAAGAGGAGGAATCAAGAATCAATACATACAAGGGTTCAAAATAATCCTAGAATCAAAGTATTTAGCTACTCATGTTCTACAACTCCAAGGGAGCATATATATACAACATTACATAACAGAACAAGGGAATAGAATGAAGATGGAAGAGATAAACCAAGAGAGGAAGCTCAAATCTCTTCGAAGCTCCAAGCCCAAGCTCAATCCCCACCAAGCTCCAAGCCCTAGCAGAGCAAAACACTCCCAAAATGCCACAAAAGTCGAAGAATGAATAATGAGATCAAAAACCCTAGCTTTTATTTCTATTCAGTCTGCCCTTTTTACAAAACGCGCAGCAGAATACGCAGTTCGCCGTGGGTTTCGCCGCGGCGAACTCACGGCGAGAACACCAAAACAGGTGCAGAGAGGAATGTGGCTCGCCGTGTCTCCTTTATTCTGGTACTTCGCTCTGCTTTTCTCTTATTTTTGTTCACTTAGGAGCTTGGTGGAGGGCTAAAATCTCTTGTTTATTGTATCAAATTATTCCTAAAAAAATTAAATAAAACAACATAAGAAGTTAACTAGAAAAATGATCAAAATCTACATAAATAAACAATGATGTGCAACCAAAAATCCAATGAACATTTTCTATCTTGAGTATCCAAAATTTATCAATGAGTTAATAAAACTCAAGGAAAATATACTCAAATGACATGAATTTCTAGGAGTTATCAGTTATTATTATATTTTAGGATTATTATTATGTTTTGGGGCTGATAAGACTGAATTGGGCTTAATGAGCTTATTTTTAATTAGGCCCGTATGTAATACTATTCAGGTCATTATATAAACCTGATTAAGGCATATTATGTTTTAGGTCTTGCATTTGAATTGATAATGGAGTTTCTCTATTCCTCTTAACGGCTGCTTATCAGTTGGTGAGGATCGAAAAATTGAAATTGCTGGCTACTTTTGAGGGGTTTTGTTTTCTCCTAATGCAGCCAAAAACAATGGCAACTCCCTCGATCTTCACAGCACTCATGACTCAAGCCTGTTTCTTTTTCTTCTCACCTCTTCTGTGCAGTTTGGCCGACTCCCTTATCTTCCTTTTTCTTTGCATCGAGGCGAAGACAAGGCACGGCGGTGACAAACAAGAATGGTGAGTGAAAATCTTGTGAAGATAAACTTTCCCTCTATTTTCCTCTCTTCCTTCTTCTGATTCTTGTTTTTGTTCAGATAAACATTCTTCTTCAGATCTGCGTTTTCTGCTTTTTTCTTGGCAATTTTTTTTAAAGTGATCCCCTTCTTCTTCATCTTTCTTCAAATCTGCGTTTTCTATGTTTCTTTTGGGCAAATTTCTTTTCGAAAAAAAGGATCGGATGACTGGGCCATCTAAGCGGGTCAGCGGGCTAATGCCGGTTTCCACCGGTCCAAACTAAGCCAATCCGGTCTGATCTTTCCACCGGTTTAAACACCAGGTCGGACCGGACTCATGGCCGGTTCGGCGGTTTCCGGTTTGAACCGTCCGGTCCGTTTTTTTGAACAATGAGTATTATACTCCCTTTGTCCCGTAATATAAGGTCTATTTTTTTTAATAACCTTGTCCCAAAATATAAGGGCACATTTGACTTTTTTGAGTAATAAATGCGTTTTACTTCATTTTACCTATGCATTAATTTCTCCCACACATTTTTTTTCATATCGTTTCATAATTACCTTCTCTCTTACTCATTCATAAATAAGAGTATTTTTAGAAAAAATGATATATTTCTTACATATTTATTGCTTTTAACTAACGTTAACTAAATTCTTAAGAAACCGTAATTCTGTTAAAATGACCTTATATATTGTGACTGAGGGAATACTCTCTTTGAAGATGCTTTAAACTATACATATATCAATAAAAACAATTAAAAACATTAAATTTGTTATAAAGTTCAAATTATTTTCAATATTATCCTTTTTTATAGATTCCAACATAATATTAGTTTCTATGATATTTTACTGTCTTTATTAAACATCAATTTATGAGCATGGGAATATATACTAAGCTAAACATTTCTCAGGGTTTACTTGTTCCAATAGATCACGAGGTAATAATAAAATATGATATAGTGTGTCCATTACAACATTAAACATACATGTTTTGGTTGTGTTTTCAATGTAAAACATCATTACATGTTTGCATTAAGTCAACAAATTATTTTTAACAACCAAAATTAAAATAAAAAAATTTGTCCAAGTAATATTTTCCAAAAGATTAATTAAAGTGCCCTTCCAGAAATGTCCAAAACAACCTTTCAGGAATGAAACTAAGTAATTGTTAATTATTCAAACTAACATAATGCGTTATCCACATATGAAAAAAAACAAAAATAGTTAGAAACTGGAATGGGTTATTTTAATTTGATTATATTGATTAACATGCTTGTAGTAGCGAGATTATACACGTGTGCTTTGTAAAATAGTGGTAAATGGTAATTATTATTATTTTTTTTTGAAATGGTCCCTATAACAGAATCACATTCCATGCTCATCATAAAGATGAGCAATGAGTTTCTCAACTTAATCTGTACCGTCCAGATTTATTTTAACAGTCTAGATCCAATTTAATTTATTTTAATACTTTTAATAAATTTTTATTTTAATGGATACAAAATAAAAAATAAAATTAATCTTATAACTATCATTTGTTAGAAAATTAAATTTATATTTGAAAAATGGTCATTTAAGAATTTTAAATCTGAACCATCTAGATAAAATTTTGGATGATTCATATTTTACTTCAATAATGAGAAAGTGTTTTCTCCTCGCTATGATGAGCAATAGAAAATTTTGGATTCAGTGTTCAAATTTTCTCCAATTCCTTCTAGCTTTCAAATTTTTCCTAACCCCAAAAATTGATGGCTCTAGCTTTTCGTAGACTTCCATCAGATCAACTCGTTTTTCAAGGCTTAGGTCATGAAAACCTTAAGGCTAATTTGTCAAGACTTAGGTCATGAAAACCTTCAGATCTTGCCAAAAACAAGGAAGATAACAAATGGGCGATAAGTAAAACTTGAAGGCCTAAGTTTACAAGCCCTTACACTTTATTATATTTTTTAATTTTTAATCTCAACTTTATTTATCCAAAATAAAACTTCGGATGCCAACTTAAGTCCATTTATATATACTTGGATATCCTAGCATTTAGACAAGCGATAACTAACTATGCCAATAACTTCATTAATCAAACGAATTTAATTAAATTACTCAATGAGATATATCAAGTCATATATTTGAGTGAGATAAGTTGATCGATCCTACTGATGAGAACCTCAAAATCCATCAATTATGAAGTTACGTACACAAGTGAGGCTGAAAAATAATTATAATTATAGAACTCAGATAACAGTATGACAGAGTAAGAGTATTAATATGCTTACACATTATTGTGAACAATAAAGAAAATAAAAACACAAAATCACGCATGTAAGATAGCATTCAAAATATTAAAAGTGAAGAAAAAGGTGGCTGTTGTTCGAATGAATATAAGACATGCAATTTGAATTTCCGTAATGAGTCCAAGTACCCCCTAGTTAATAAGATAGTATATTGTGGTGGGCTCTCCTTCTGGGCTTATGATCTTCACGGTCTTTTTGTTCTTGGTCCTTTCGGTACTCAATGGGAGGAGTGACCTTGGATCTAGAAGCAGGAATGGGGAGAGATCTATGTATTACAGGAGCAGCGTATATTGGAAGTAAGTAGAGAAAATTAAAGAAGACTAAAGATGACAGAAAAATATAAGTTAGAACAGCACCATAGTTCGTTTTTCCCTCTTTGTGATCCAGTGTGAAGAAATGACCAGCACAAAAAGAGATCCACAGAAAACCAACAGAGAGGAACATGAATATCATACCCAAATAAAGTTTGGTAGCAACATTTCTCAAAGAGCGAATGGATTGGGAAAGAGAAGAAGGTATAGAGAGGAAGATGTAGGTGGAAACGAGGGAGAAGCATAGGGCAAAAATTTCACAATATGCAAAAGCTTTGAAAAGAGATGGTTTGTGTCTAAGGATTGCATAGCCACTGCCATCATAACCGCCCGGCACAGAGCTTCGTGTGGAAAAGGCCACCGTCATAACAAGGGTCGACACCACAGAAAATGCTTGTGAGGCTTGAACCGCCCACTCTGCATCACTTTTCACAAGTTCCATGTATTTCTTATCGAATATGTCTTCCGGGGTCTCCATTTTCCCATTGTACCTCCCCAACAAACCAGGTGGTGTTGACCTCTTCACACGCTGCATCACCATTTATATATACACATACACTAAATTAGTTGTCAGAATAATTAAGACTACAAATGAGCTTTATATAAGCAGACCATAAGATAAAAAAGTCTAACCCCTAGAATCTAATATAGTAATTAATATCTCTCTCATTCTTAAACTCCTGGGATTAATTATATCGTATCATATCAAATATCTCAACACTTGTAAATTTCAATATTGAGTAAAAATCTGAAATTGTAGTGATGATATGCTTTAATTCAGTCATTGATGATGATTATGATTATTATGTACACCTCATCAATTAGTTAAAGAAAATGTTTGTAGTAGCAAATATATATATATAGAGATGCGCACCTGAAACCAGTTGATTTCCTTAGGACTGAGCATATTGCTTTCAATCATTGCTGCCAAGTGCAATGCATTATTCCCCTCTTCATCTACTTGGTCAAATAGACTTTCAGTTTGCCATTTCTGTTCCCGCAAAGACCAGTATACCCCCCATTGCCTATATTCAATTGCTAGTAGAACTATGTTCTTTCCTTTAGTATTCACATCTTTAATCCTCGAAGGAAATAATTTTATAATTTCATTTACCATTTCTACCACACCATTTTTGGCTGCAATCATTAGGGGTGTCTCGATTGTTACTGTACCTGACTCCAACCCTATTCACCAATACATTCACAGTCCAAATCGCAAAATTAATTGTGAGAGAATAAAACAATTAGGTAGAAACAATGAATATATGTGAGTGTAATTATATTGCGGATGAAAATGGAATGAAGGCAAGAGTTTGAGCTAAGAGTTAGAATATATAATTGAATCGTATCATGTTATTGTGTACAGCAGTAGCTAGATAATCTATTCATGGCTTTTAATAAAAAGCATGTTATTAAGTTCTCTCTCATGTAATTAACCATATATTCCTATATACTTCTAAACGTAGGTGATTGTCCGTTTTGCCATCTTTGTGAAATATTTGGTCATGTTGTTGTTCACTATTACCACAATTATGACCGTTCATTTCAGCCTCTATGATTGTTTTCCTGGTGTTGGATTTTCTCCTCATGCTTTAATGCTATCCCTTAAGATAGTCTCTTCTAATTCAAATTAGTACATGGATAGTGGTGTCAACCATAATAATGTTACTCCTCCTAATGGTCTTACGAAGGGGGAGGGGTGTGTGCTGCTTTGGGCTATCCCTAATTTTCGGGGCACTTTCCATATACATGTTTTAATTTTCTTTTTATATATCATTAGATTCTATATTAAAATAGTGACATTTTGATATAATATGGGCAAAAAACGGTTATATTTTCAATTTTTTTATGATTTTTCAAATATTATATATTTTTAATGAAAAAATTTAGCTTTATTTTAGTGTACCTATTTTTCAGAAAATCATAACAAATTAAAAATATAACCGTTTTTTATCCATAATATATCAAAATATTTTTTTACCTATAATATATCAAAATGTCTCTATTTTAATGTAGAATCTAATGGTATAGTTTGTTGTGAGTAAGAATAGAATTAGACACGGGTGAAAGAAGCTAAGTCATCAACAATTGATCTTGGAGCATCTAGTGAATAAAGTTAGGAGTAAGAGGAATGCATTCATAATCCCTGGTTTCATATTTTTCAGGCAGACAAATTTAAGAATATAATCAAGAAAGGATGCAAGAGCATAAGCTTTAACTGCACTTAGAACTTGCTGTCGCCAGATCAGAAAGTAGGAATTGTCAAGTTTAACCGAGATCGAGTGAGAGAAAGCAATAACATCTATCAGGTTTAAAAGTTGAGCAAGCTAAGAGAGAATTAGAATCCACGAACGAATGAGATGCATGCCATGAAAAGAGTAGAGGCTCTGATACCATGTGATGATACAGAAAGAAGAGAGAAAGTAAAGTATCCTAGAGAAAATCATGTATTTCTGTATATTATTAATGTGAGTCTACAAGCTTATATATACACAGCCACTATGGCTGCCACGTATCCTGCTCACAGACTTGTAGGTGGTTACAACTTATAACTAATGTGATAACTAAAGTGGTTAAGTTAATACACAGCTCCCTCCGATCCTAATTTTAAGAGCCAGTTGAATTTTTTGAAAAAATTAAGGATGCAAAATACACCACTTTAAATTGTTTATATTTATCTCATTTCCTCAAAACTAAGTTATTTTACTTATAAACTATCATATAATCTAATTACATTTTGCATATATTAAGATTTAAGGGTCTAATTTGCTTCTTAATCTCCCCAAAAAAAGTCAACTGGCTCTTATAATTAGGACCGGAGGTAGTAATATGTTTTCTAACAGTGTACGTCATAGCACAACTACTGACCTAATTTATTCACTCAATTTTGCCCCTTTTCGTTCTGAAAGTGCGGTGTCACATTAACACGTTCATAAGTAAACAGCTCATGTAAACTACATGCGGGATTATGTTGGTGTAACCTTATATATGGGTATTTATCAAAAGGGACAAGTGGGTTCGGAGGCATTTACCTTTTGGTGATAAAAATTCATAAATGCATCATAAATTTGTTGTAAGAAATTTTGTACCATCATTGCAAGTGAAGAATGAATTATCATTCCTAAAATGGAAGGTTCTATGTATATATAAGGTATAATAATAATGCTTTATAAATTAAACTAAACACTTGTAATTTTCATGCGTGAATCTTTTTACCTTTATCCTTATTTTCTGTTTGCAGGGAAGCTGGAAGGTATTCAGCATTGGTTTTCGATATTATTCGTGACATATCTTCATCAGTAGCATGCTGAAGAAGTTTTTTCATCACTTGAGGGGACCATACGTGCTTCTGAAGAAGTTCTTTTATTGGCAATAGTCTTTTTATTGGTGACAACAATACAAGCTTCCGAAGTATGTTACATCTCCCTAGACAGGATCGGTATGAAAAGTTATTGAAAAGCAATAATAAAAATAAAAGTGTTCATTTTAGAATTTATTTTTTATCAAAAATATTTTTTGTAGATCTAGACCTAACTTGAACCAAACCAAACATGCAAATTGCAGAGGGAAAGAAAAATATACTTTGGTAGATCTCACATGATCATTAGGAGATTTCATTTATTCCTATCTATTCCTTTGCATGTATACTCTAAGTTTATTTAGAGTTAAACCTATCATTAATTAAATGTCGTCTTTTTTTTTTTGGACTGATTAAATGTCGTCTTCAGTCAAATAACATATGGAAAATAAAAGAAAAGCATAACAGGATAAAAGAAAAGCCGTTACAATGTATGTGCTCATGTATACAACTTCATTAAATTTGCATCTAAATAAATGTCCATACAATGTTTGGTCTTTAGAGTTTATTATATTTTGGTTTTGTCTCTTATTATTTTTTTTTTAAAAAAAAAATTAACATATACACATGCATAAAAAAACGTAACTTTCAGTGGGGGCAGAAAGATATAGAGGTCGCCACATACACACATATAATGGAAATATGAAGGATATCAACATATGATTACGAATTATTCTTTAGAGAAGTTAGAAGATATTTTACAAAGATTAGAAACGAACAATCATGCATAAAAGAAAGGTAGGCAAAGTATGGAGCAAGCCAGGTAACTAAAAAGCACAAGCATAGTGATGAATCAGTAAGCAGAGGGACAGATGTATTAAACCGCACAAATTTGAGCAACTGAGCGGATTATATTAAAATTTGAGGATTAAATAATTTTTCTTTTTATATACCTTATGATATCTATTCCTAATATTTCATGTTGTTAAGGGCAACGTCTTTAAGCTAAAGCTAATTATTAAACTAATAAAATGCACAATTGTTATTGGGAAAATAAATTATTAGCTAGGGAGTTACATGTAAAGAGTACTTACAGCTCTGCAATTCTTCAAGCGTGGTGGCCTGATTCTTCTCCTTGGGTTTTAAAAGACGACCTTCAAAGTCCCAAACAAACAAGCCATCCGTACACGTATTATTTTATATAAATGTGTGGGTGTGTGTTTTACAAAATAATCTCTCCATGTATTTGTCTTTAATATGAGATGCATTCTAGAAAGTTTACTTGGTCTTCAATATAATAAGTGAGAAATGTAAACCAACATTCGATATTATACTACTTCCTTCGCTCTAAAACATCAGAGCTGGCTAGTTGACTTATTTGAAAAGTTCAAAATACATCAAAAGAAAGCCAAGCATGAAAATACTAGACACATTGCATTATACCTTCACTTACCACAAAACTTAGGATACATTTTACGTAGGATGAAATTCGAATCACGGAGCCAAGTACTTGTGAAAGCTGAAGTTTGTGCTGCTAGCAGATGAAGTGGAGACAAGCCTTCTTTGTTGCGACTCATCATCTCTTTAAGATGATCTTTATAAAGATGAACTATTTCAATTGCCACATCTGCATTTAGTTGTAGTGCTTCATCATATATAATTAGGACATCAAGAATTAATTTGTGAAAGATAATGAATGGGTTCAATTTAGATTTACCAATATGCCCTCCACCAATTGCAACATGAAGAATCGTATCGCCATTGTCCCTTTTACAATGTGCGAATTCTGTTGGAGAAACTCCAGGGCTTCCCATATAAAGATAATGAAGCCAAAGAAAAGTGTCTCTGTTGCCATGGAGAGCCGCTAGGAAGAGGGGCGTCTCACCGGCGTTGTTGCGCACAGCAATTAAAGAGGGGTATTCGGAGCCGATCTTCTTACACATTCTAACACTTATCTCTGTGGGAGTAATTGCTGCTAAATGTAGAGGCGTGTTACCTTTCTCATTTTTAGCCTCTAATACAAGCTTCATCTCATCGCCATCTTCATCGACCGATGCAGACACATCATCATCATGCCCATTATTTTTCCTTCCAAAAACCAAGTCCACCATGCTCTCAACCTCATCAATATTTCGTTCAGACACTGCTGCTGCTATGTGTAACATGGTGTCTCCTGTCTTAGTGATCTTGACCGTACGAAGCTCCCTTTTTTCCTTAAACATTTTAAGAACTTCTGCCCATTTGCCATCCATGAGAGCGCTCCGTACGTTCTGTATGTCGTCGTCCGAACTCATCCTTGTATTAATTGTCTCCTACACTATTGGCTTCATTGGATATTAATCAATTTCCATGCATGATGATCCAAGTGTGTGTGTGTGTGTGTGTGTATATGGATGATGTCTTATTTCGAATTTAATGAATACTCATGTATATTTTTTCTAATGTCAAATTTATTGAGATATTTTCAAATGATATAAACTATTCAAATTGAACTGAAGTGAATGACGTAAATGAAACCACACATGTTATAGCTAGTTTTATGAGAATCGGATTCTACCAAACAAGAATTCCAACAAGAATTAAACATTTATATATAAAATAGGAACTATGGCGCCCAATTAAACTTGAAGAAGAAAAGAAGACGAGGGGTTCGTAAAAGAAAAGGCAAGAATTTACCAACAAAGAATAATTCAATGACACAGAATCAGAGACCTGCCAAAAAGAACTACTAATAAAAGCATTTAAATTCTTTATATCAGGAAAAAAAAAAGCATTTAACTTCTAAAATGACTAACAGAATGAGATTAATTGTGACTTCACCAACCAAAACTTGAAGAACCAGAGACAACCAGAAAACAAAGAGACATTATATATAGAAAAGAAATAATTAAGTAGGTCTATCATCCTTCCCATGAGCTGCATTTTAAATGATAGTATATAGTATTATATAACTCACACAACAGAAAACGCAAAACATCAATTGCTATTTCCTTCTTGCATGCATGTTGCCCCTTTTGTCTTCTTCCCAACATTTTAAAACAAATTGACCAATAGCTTTTTAAAAAAATTTGGTCAACGCTCTCTCCTTGAATCAAGCTATCATTTTTAAATTTTTTATATTTTGGCTTATATATGTTGACTGACCATAGTAATAGTCAAAATCTAGTAGTTCACGAGATGTTTCTTTATTGCTAATGTATGATTTGGCAAATAATTATCATCTTTCATAGTATTTTATGTCTACATTAATGCATAAAACTAAAACATGAAAACATGAGTTTGGATTCTCTCCTCATCCTTTTCTCTTCTTTTACCTCTCCTTCCCATCACCACTATTTGATTAATAAAATTAACGGTTCAAATTTAATAACGAATGATAAAATTAGGATAAATACTATATAAAAAGAAATAAATAAATAAATAAATTTAAACTACTAAAATTTAATTTAGATAGTTTACCATAGCATAATCTTAAAAAATAATAAAAATGATAATATTAAAAATCATTCAATTTCAACTATTGTTTATCAATCTAACAATGGTGATAGGATAAGGAGAAAAAAGGATGAAGAGAAAATGATCTTCACTATGAAATACTAAATACCTACACTTGTCATAAAAACATGACTATCTACTCTATACATTGTCAAATATATTATTCTCAAGCGTCAGTCTGGCTAGGGTTAAGCCGAAAATCGATAGCCACAACCAGTGTGGTTCAGGTGATGGCTAGACTCAACAAAAATTGACTAAGGTTGTTCATGTGATGGGATGGAAATGCGACAAGCTTGTTCCATGTGTCATCCTAAAAAAGTCATGGGACGACAAACTTTTCCTATCTCATGTTCCGATTATTTTGGGATGTGATAGGACCGGAATCGGGACAGGAATGTGAAAATATATAGTATAAATTTGTAGTTATCCTCTTTTATCATTTGTACTACAAAAGCAGAATAAAAAATAAAAAAAATTAAAAGCTGATCATAAGAGCTATGATTATAAAGAAAAAGTAAAGCTTATACCTAATTGTAAATAAAAAATAAAACTTGAATCAAGCAAGAGCTACGATCATAAATAAAAACTTTAAATTTATTGTAATAAAAGAATTAAAAAGCTAAGGATTTAAAAAAGAAAATAGCCAAGATATTTTTAATATTTGTGTCAAAGTTATAGGCATTATGTAATATATCTTTTATATATATATAAAGATATTAGCTATATATGTCCTTAATTATTTTTTTATTGAGTCAAGATGGATTATTCCTGACTAAACGATAAACGGAATAGAACAAAAAGACCGGGATGGAAAGATAATCAATGCTCCTCACTCCAACATTATCCAACCCAGTGTAAAATGGTGCAACCGAACTTTTTTACTCTATTGAAAGCATGAAACATAAAGAAACTCTGGAAAGAAGAATAAAAGTTTCAAGAAGAAGAAAAAAGAAGGGAAATGGTAGATAAAGAGATGCTATGAAAAACTTACTATGAAGTAGGAAGAAATAGGGGAAAAAACAATTTAAGAGAGGGAAGATGGTTGTAGTTCAAAACTTTCAACTGAGATTTAAATAGGAAAAGCAAAGCCTCAGATTCGATGCTTCAAGCACTGAGCAGTAATCCAAATTAGGAAAGAATATTTTTTATATTTGATTGATTGATTGATATAGATGTGTTGCTTTCGCTTTTACTTTTGCTTGGAGTGGTGGATTTCTACTTTTTCACTTTTTCAAAGCTGGTCTTGTATCTGTAATCTCCTTTTTTAAGCAAAAATTACAAAACAACCCCGTGTAATCATAAATATCATATATTAATATGAAGGAGTGCAGTCTGTTAGTGGGATATAATATAATTGAAGTAAAATAGAACATTTTTAAACATTACTTTTATTGAAATGTTATAATTAGAATATAATTATTTTTTATACATTAAAATTTGGTCAAATTATTTTAATAATCGAAAGTTTGATCCCAAATTGACCCATAGTCTAATCCATTGATCGTTAAACAATTGTATTATTGGTCAATTTACTCGCCACTTTTTATATCTCCCACTAATTAGATCAATTGGTGATGACGATATTCAGTAGAAAGGGAATAATATAAGGAACGGCCAGGTTTTCTTCTAGTTTAAAAATGGATGAACAATATGGATCAAGAGTAGATACTGGGCTTTAATAATTCATACTCTCCTTGTCCTAAATATATGACGTATTTGAGGAGGTGAGATTGATCCTAAATATAAAACCTATTTCTAATTGTTTTTAACTTTTATCCAAATTATCCCTATAAAATAATAAACAGGAAAGAGAGGAAGTGTGGGGATAAAGGTATATGATTAGGTTGCATTGGTAATATCATATTATTTTAACTAATATTAACTAACATTATTAATATAATCAAATTAGATAAACATGTCTTATATTTAGGATCAGAGAGACTACATTATTATTTATGACAGTTTCATATTTTTGACGATATATCAAATGTAAATTAAAGCAAATAATTCTAATTTCAAGCTTTATAGATGATGCGGGTGTAAACATATAATATTTCCCTAAGTCGTGCCCATGACATGAAGTGTTCTTATGTAATGATAGGCTAAAAATAAGAAAATCCAGCTAACAAATTTTATATACCGACCAATCTTAACTTTTACTAATAAGGAAAAAAATATTTTAGAGAAAATTCTATTGAAAGGCGATAGAATATAATCACCCAAATCCTGATTTGGGTTATTAAACTTAATAAATCTTTAACCAAGTTAGTTATGTGACACAATCGGGGATTTCAAAATCAGATAAAATGTCCAGAATGCTCTTATGTGAATGAGAAGAAAATTAAAGTGGAGGAACGTAACACCAAACATCTGTTACTTGAGTGATATATAGAGGAAGATTCGATGGAAGGAGAGTTTCTATTTGGAGAAGCCTTTGATTTAATCTAAATCAAGAAAACTTTATGCAAAGAGACTTACTTTGACGGATTCGATTTCAACACGAGAAAATCGACTTGCTTCTCTGCTAGCCGTAACCGTTCGCGGTAACTTTCTTCTCCCTTTGCTAGATAGAGATTTCCTTCTCCACAATAGTAGTTCACAAAGAAGGTTTTATGATTTTCCTCATCTACGAGTTTTGAGATAAAAATCAAAATATTTGTATTAGTTAATATTCATAGTGATTATATCATCAGCAGAACAAGATCCTTACGATGATGGATCTATTTTACCCTAGAATTTTTTGCCCATCAACAATTTTGCTCTTGAAGCTTTTTTGGGTTTAAAGTTGCTCTCAAAGTTTCAAAACATAGTATTATCACCATATTCCATTAAAAAACCCACGTTGACTGTTAATAAAGTTGACATTGACCATTAATATTTTAATAGTAAAGGGCAAGATTACTATATTTTAATACTTCCAGAGCAAAATTGAACTAAAAAAATACTTTCACGGCAAAATTGGTCTTAAGCTAAAACTTTCTGGGCAAGATAAACCCTTAACCGTTAAAAAAAACAGAGAGAGCCCAATTGTAAAACCCAAGACCCTCTTTATGTAATTCCTTCTCTCCTTTACTTTTCAGCCTCTAGCTAATGTTGTTTACTTCTTTTTCTTTCTCGTGTACACTCGCTACTATAGGAAGCCCATTTAATGTCTGATATTTTAGGGTTTTAATGTCTATCATGAAGGGGACGTAAAACAGGGTTGACTAGAAGAAAATCATTTTAACATCCGTTCAATACCGGACGTTAAATGCCAACTTTCTATGTCCATTATTATATAAAATGATGGACATGGAAAATCTCACAAAAAGCCCCTCTTTATGCAGGGAACTTTCTACGATTGTTATTATCCAATCACGGAGTTAGATTTTATGCATGTGGGATCTTTTACGCCCTTTATTTCATATTGAGTGACACAGATTTACCTCAAAAGATGAGGTCAATGTGTAACATTCTAGACAATTTATTGAGGATTAGGAAGTGTGATTGAGAATTTTGAGGTGTTTTAGAGAACTTTAAAGGCTTACTCTTATTTTAAGGAGACTAAATTGGGGAAATTATTATTTTATTTTATTTTTGCTCAAAAGAGATTATTGTGGGAGAAAATAATTAGTACTAATTATAGTAAATTTTTGGAGGTGAAAAGAAAATTTTTAGATAAAAAGAAAATACCTTATTTGAAAATTTAGGAGTCTAATAGTCTATTCTTCCGCCCTTATATTATTTTCTATTTCTTTTCTCTTTTTCTCTCTCCTCCCGTCTTACTTCTTTCGTTCCTCTCCCTCCCTTATTCCCGTGATCCCTCTCATCTCTCAGCTCCCTCCTCCCTCACGACAGGTGTGTGTATGTGTGATCCGACCAGCGAGCTCGCAGAGCACTGCCAGGGCTATTGCCCCTTTCCTTCGAGCTCCCTCCATCTCCTTCTTCCCTTCTCTCTCTTGTTTTCTTTCTCGTCGACGTGTGTATGAGAGTGAGAAGATCCAACCAACCACTTTTTCGGTTAGCTTCGTATGCCCTTAGTTTATTCGATTAACTTCCTTTAAAAATTTGGGTCTTGTTTAAGTTGGGGTTTTTGAGAGTTCTAAACTCATTACATTGAAGCTTAAGCATTTAGTTTGAGATTCCGTGAAGAAATTTCTAGATTACATGAAGTTTTCTAATTATTTAGAATTTTCAAATTTTGGAGGTTTTGGAAAATTTAGGGTTTTGTGATCAGAGATGTCTATGGATAATTAGTGGTTCTTAGAGGTTTATTAAGGTCATATGTGAGATTCAATTGGCTGGTTTAGTTGAATTTTTCCTTGGAGAAAATTTTGATGTTAAAGTTTTGAATATGCTGGATTTAATTAAGTAATTCTTTGATCCTGAGTATTGAGGGTTGATTTATGGATTTAAGAAGTTAGTTTGTGCCCAACGTAATGTTAATTGAGTTGGTTTTGTTAAAGTTAAAGTTGGATGTGAATTGTGGATTTTAAAATGTCATATATGCTTGATTTTAATTTGAGAAATCTGTAATTTTGAGCATTTGACGTGGATTTAAGGAATCTAAGGAATGGTTTAGGCTCAACAATACCATTGAAGAAGTTGAATGTGTTGAATTTGGTGTAGGATTTGATTTGGAGAAATTTGTTTATCTCTTAGGATTGAATTGGATTAAATTGATATATGAAAGTTTGAGGGATTAATTGTGGAATGATAAATGGATTTTTAGGTTGAAGAATGATTGGTTAATGTGGAAAATGTATACCTAGGCTTGAATTGCATAAGTGAGATTAGTGGTGAATGATGGGTATGGTGGGAAGAAATAAAGGTGAGACTAGAATTTAAATTAATGGAAGCAAGAATGGGTAGTTAGGAGTCTAATTTCCAGCCTATGAATTTGATTTTTGATATATAGTTGACTATGTTGTATGTATGTGTGTGTGGAGTTTGATTGTGCATGGCCGAATGCCTTATGAATTGGTATGTTACATATTACCTGATGTTGTGTGTGTGACACAGGTGAATCTAGATGCATTGCCATCATATGATGAGGTGCCCTATTGCGCCATAGGGACTAACTAGATATAAGAGGAAAATGGTAAGTGTACCTTCAAAGGAGAGAGTACCCTCATGGTTTCAGGAAGAGTATAGAGGTTCTACTGACCAATACTGTGGATCCAGGGTGGTCAGAGAGGATCCAACTTGTTCCACTTGTTTTCCCAGCGACTCATGTACGATCGCTTAGGTGATTATGATTATTAGTGAAATATATGATTGTTAACCTCTTGGAATTCATGTCTTTTGGCACATTTTCCTTGGTTTTTATACATTTTTTGATGCATTTGTACATCTTTTGGATACTCAAAGATAGAAAAATTTGCATGATGTCTTCGGTTGCAATCTCTGCTCAATAGGGTATATTTTGGGCTTCTTCCTTATTTATTACGAGCTTATCAAATTTATTATTTTGTAAGGTATGCTTTGGCAAGATAATTAGAACCAAGCCATTTAGAAAACCAAATTAAGATGATAAAAGTGATGCCAAATAATAGATGGAACACTTCATTTGCAATAAAAAACTCAAATTTTCCAGAAACAAACTGAGCTGCAGCTCAAAACTGGGCCGCAGCTCACCTTCGTACATGACAAATCTCTTATTTGTAATGCTTCTATATGCTTACTTTGAGGCAATTAACATGATTAAGATGCAAGTTTGGTTCAATAATGCTAAATTGAATGTCTTAAACTCTCAAGTGAAATGAGTATAAAATTACGATTAATTAGCCATAATTGTAGATTAATTGCATTGATTAATTTATAGGGCTATTTGATCTTGGTTTTGTCTTATTTTTACTTACAGAGTCGTGCAAAGACCAAAGATCGGACCCGGGACGAAGAAAAAGGCCAAACAAAAGAGGCAGAACTGAAGGCTCGAGTCGACGGCGAACAGGCCCCCAAATTCCAGAGAAGGAGTGAGCTCACCGCGGCGAGCCCGCGGCGAGAAAACCTCAAAGTTCCAGAAAAGAATGTAGCTCGCCGCGGTGAGCAGACAGCAAGCGAAGTGTTCTGCAGCTTATCAGTTCGTGAATTTCAGGCCCAACCCGGATCCAACCCAACACCCACTCACTTGACCCAACTTGGGGGACATAAAACACGAAAGTTAGAGTGGATGTATTAATTGCATTTGGTTGAAGTGCATTTATGGCACTTGGTTGAGTGCATTTATGTCATTAGGGTTAGAAATTATGTTTATGTTATTTCCTTCTTGTATAATGCTTGACATTGCTACTTATTAACTTTGAGTTTAATGAAATTTATGGGTTCATAGTTTTGTTATTCTCTTTGTGAAAATTATGTGCTAATGCAAGGTGGCTTGGTTAATGGATTAAGAGTGTTTAGCTATTTGCTTGAGGGAGATGGCATAAGAATTAATTGGTTGTGTTGAGACAGTAGGTAAACACTCTTTAGGTCCTAATTTACTGTATGGGTGGCCATCAATGGATTAGGGTTTAGAGAGAAATTTACAGCAATTATGGGGTGGCCCAAATTGTGGATTTAATGTCTTGCATAATCAATTATTTCTTGATTTGGAACTTAATCAACTTGGGTTAAATTAAGTAATGTGCGGGGTTTCGGCATTAATTAAGTTAACATAAGCCTAGCCTAGAGGGCTTCCTCTGGGGCTCTTTAGAAATCAGTTAAACTCCCTAAAAATCTTTAGAAGCAATGATTCCCGAATCTCTCATTCATCAAGAATGATCTTTATCCCATTCTCACCCAAATCTCACCTTTAATTCCCACCTTTTACTTTACCTTTTGCACATACCAAACTTCATACTAAAACCAAACAAAAAAATGCTTTTACCCACTTTTTCAAGTTTACATATTAGCTATTAGGAATCACATTACACTAGGCTCCTTGAGATCGACACCCAGGGTTAGCTTCCACTATCCCCTCGGGTTTAATTTCTTGGAGAGAGGACTCGAGGCGGCACTGCTCTGACATAACCCCAACGGTTAGGTGCTCTTCAATATAGAACCAAACAAGGCTGCAACTCAAAACTCGCCCGCGGCTCATTTCAGCATAGAAGCAAATTGAGCTGCAGCTCAAATTTCTAGGCTATGGCTCAATTGGAACAGCAAAACGTACAGCATTATTTACATGGGAAATTAAGGTTTTAAAGTGGAGAAATCAAAAGAGGCCGACATTCTTCACTTCTTGGGCATTCTTAGGAGCTTTGTGTGCTTGGGTTTGAGTCTTAAAGGAGCTTGAAGCAAGGGATTAAAGTTTGGAAGAGATTTTGACTTCAAATATTGGTTTTTCTTCTCCATTTTCCTTTCCCTCTCTTGTTCTATGATTGTGCTGATACATGTATATATTCTCTTGGATTTTCTGAAAGGTAGAGCTACAGCTTTGATTCTAGGATTATTTTGAACCCTTGTATGGATCAACTCTTGATTACTCCTCTCATTTTGTGATTAATGAGGTATATGTGTTTATTTCATTCTTTTCCTAATGTTTCTAAGTGATTGATCACCATTTAGATGTGTTCACTTGATTGATGCTTGAGAGGGCTAGACTGAATGTAGAACTTGGTTGAAATAATGTAAGAACTTGAAGTTTGCATGATGAATGGATGGTTTTGTTGGTAAGATAGAAATATACTTGCGAACCTGGTATAGTCACATTAGGATTGAAGCTTGAAAATGATGTTTTATTAATTGTAACAAGAGATTGAGTAATTAATGAGATCAAACACTTGTTTTTGACTTGAGAAAGCTTTTATAAGTACTTTGTGAATCCTAGATAGCATTGTTAACCTCTTGAAATTTATGCCATTTTAGCACATTTTCCAATAGTTCATACACTTTTTGGGTGGAATTATATGTATTTTGATGTAGATATGATAGGAAAATGTGCCAAGTTGATATTTGGGTTAAATTCATTGAATTCTTGATTTAAATGTGAATCAGTTACCCTCTTTTTATCAACTTTGACTTTTGTAGATTTCATTGCTTGTTAGATGGGTGAAGCCAATCAATTAAGCCACATTTGAGTTGTATTTGAAGCTAAAATCAAGGAACAAGAAGTGGAAAAGAAGATTTAAAGCAATCAAGAAAGCTAAAAAGAGAAGCTACAGAAAGTTATTGGCCGCAGCCAAAAGACAGGCAAAATTCCTGGCCACAGCCAAATTCAGAAAAATTCCAAGCAGAGTTATTGGTCGCAACCAACTAAGGCAGGCAAAATTCTTGGCCGTGGACAAAATCCTGACAGAGTGCACAATGGACAGTTTCAGCTAAAAAATAGGGTTATAAAACACCCCAAAAACTCACAGAAACACATCTTTTTTACTTGGGCTTTCTTTGGGAACTACTTGGGAGCTAGGGTTTGGAGATTTTCAAGGAGATTCAAGTGGAGATCCAAGATTTGAAGAGATTCAACCTCATTTCCCTTGGTTTTTCTTGTACTTCTCTCTTTCTTCTCTAAAACTCTTCCATGGATGCTCTTATTTTCCAGATTTGTATATTCTTCTCCATGAGTGGCTTAACTTCCATTCTACGATTATTTTGAACCTTTGTATGGTTCTTCCTCTCTTTTGGTAGTTAATGATATATATCTTTGGATTTTATCCTTCTCTTCATGCTTCTAAGTGTTTGGCCACCATTTAGCTTGATTTGTTCATATAGGTTTGACTTGAGAGAGCTAATCCATGTGTAGAACTTGGTTAAAATCATGCTTGACTTGAAATTTACATGATAAATGGAAAGTTTGTTGGTAAAATAGAGATATCTTTGCTAACTTTGCATTGTCACATTAGGGTTTGTTTTCAAAGGGGATTTTCATAACTTGAAGCTAGAGATTGTGCATTTTAATGGAAAGATAAACTTGATTTTGACTTGAGAGAGCTTAGTCAAGTGCATATGAACCCTAGGCAAACACATATATTCATTGAAAATACCATTTGGGAGGGAGTTATCATGTCTTATGAAATGCAAAGGGGATGAATAATCCTAGACCCCATTTAATCCTTTAAGTCAAAAGACCCATTGTTTTTATCACTTTCTAGTTTTTAGAAATAGATTTTCATAATTTCTTTACACAACCCAAAAATGTTTTCTTAGTTCAACTTGATTGAAAATCACTTAGTCTTTTGCTTGGTCAAAGATTTTAATCCAAATCTCCGTGAGAACGATATTTTATACTACTTGCGATCCATGCGCTTGCGGTTAACGCTTGACGGTGAACAAGTTCTTGGCACCGTTTCCGGGGATTTGAAAAAATCCCTTGGCCAACCTTAGGCTAGTGATATTAGATTTCGCTTAAACTTGTATAAATTGTTTATAATTGTATTTTCTAGTATGTTTTCTTATTTCTTTTGTTTTAGTTTGATATTTGCTTTGAGTTATTTTTCTCTTAGGTACTTTCTCAGTCTATGCAAAGATTGGATCCGGACGGATTGGAGGTAGTTCTTGCAATAGCCAACCTCTTTGAAGAAAGTGAGACTGAATCTGAAACCATGGCAGAGGATGAGTATGATAGAGCAACCATGAATGACTTTGCTAGCAGAAACATGAGGGGTACTCAATCTCGTACCCGGATGCCTGAAATGCAAGCTCATACTTTTGAGATCAAGCCGGTGATGATCACAATGCTTCAATTGCATGGTATGTTCCATGGGCTTTATAATGAAGATGCTAACAAGCACTTGATGTACTTCTTGGAAGTATGTGGTTCATTCAAGCAAAATGGAGTTCCTGATGATGTTCTCAGACTTCGGTTGTTCCCTTTTTCTCTAAAAGGAAAGGCTAGGGAATGGTTTAACAATCTACTAGAGGGGTCTATAAATTCATGGAATCTTAAAAGCAAATTTAGAGCCCGCTTTTTCTTTGATGACAAGTCCGTGGAAGCTAGAGATACATTTCTAAGCTTTAGGCAACATCCTGATGAGTATCTTTATGCGGCATGGGAGAGATACAAAATGTTGATGAAGTAATGCCCAAATCATGGGGTAGACAAATAGGTGATAGTCCAAATTTTTTGCAATCGTCTTAATCTTCAATCTAAGGCAATGGTTGATTCTATGAAAAATGGAGGGTATAGAAATGCCCCTGTTAATGAAGTGTTTTGACTGCTAGATCAACTATCTGCTAACAATTCTCAAGGCAATGATAGGAGGACTTCACAACCATTGACAACTCTCAAGGAAGATTCTCCTTCCTCGTCACAAATTGCTACTATTCTCTCTGCAATGAACAAGCGGTTTGATGTGTTGGAGTCTCAAATACCTACTATTCTCTCTGCAATGAACAAGCGGTTTGATGTGTTGGAGTCTCAAATGCATAAGAGTAATTCTAAAAGTGTGCACTCCATCCATACTACTCCAGTTGTTTGTGAGCAATGCCATGATGTTTATCTTCCAGACCATTGTCCTCTTTATATGGCTTCTGAAACTGTCAATAACATGGGAAATTTTCAAAACCCTCAAACAACCCCTATTCTCAAACATACAATCTGGGGTGGAGAAATCATCCAAATTTCTCATGGAATCAAGGCCAATCCTTGAATCAACATTCTTCTTTCGTTGTTAAGCCAACTCATCCACCGAGCTTTCATGGTCAACAAAGGCAAATTCCCATAAAGGAAGAAGAGCCTAAGATGGAAAAGATGCTTGCTCAAATCTTGGCTAGTCAAAAAGCTACAAAGGTTGAGACCAAATCCATTCTTTCTCTTCATGAGACTGCAATCAGGAATCTTGAAGTGCAAATGGAGTAATCGGCATCTCAAATGAATGCTATGTCAAGAGGAAATCTCCCTAGTGATACAATCCCTAATCTAAAGAGAGATGGTAAAGAGGAATGCAAGGCAATCACTTTAAGTAGTGGTAAAAAACTGCCTAACGTGCCTAATCCTATTAAAGTGAGCAAAGAAATTCAAGATGATATTGTTCTTGATGCAAGAGATAGAGATGAAAAGCTTCTAGTTGATAATGGTGAGGGTAAGCACAAGAAGCAAGTTGAGAAGGGTAATGATGATGTGGTTAAAGAAAAAGTGTATGATTCAAAGCCAAAGACAAATAGTCCTCTTGTTGATATGCCTTCACTCCCATTTCCTCAAAGATTCAAGAAGAAAGAAGAAGAGGGGCAATTCAAGAAATTTCTAGAAATGTTTAAGCAATTGCATATCAATATTCCTTTTGCGGAGGCACTTGAACAAATTCCCAAATATGCAAAGTTCTTGAAATATGTGTTGTCTAAGAAGAGGAGGTTCAATGAATTTGAAACCGTGGCTTTGACAGAAAATTGTAGTGCTATCCTACAAAAAGCGCTCCCACCAAAGTTGAAAGATCTAGGGAGTTTCTACATTCCATGTAACATTGGGAAGAACTTTCAAGGAAAAGCCCTTTGTGACATAGGGGCAAGTGTGAATTTAATGCCCTCTACTGTTTTTGATCAACTGGGCTTGGGAGATTCAAGACCCACAATAGTAACATTGCTCCTTATTGATAAGAGTGTCTCTCGTCCTAGAGGGATCATTGAAGATGTCTTAATGAAAGTAGACAAGTTGATTTTTCCTGTTGACTTTATTATTATTGATTGTGTTGGAACATTCATATCATACTTAGGAGACCATTCCTTGCCACAACTAGGACCCATTCCTTACCACAACTAGGACCCTTATTGATGTGTAGAAGGGTGAAATCACTTTGAGGGTCAATGATGAACAAGTGAGTTTTAACATGAATAACACTTTGAAAATCTTAGATGATTCTCGTCAATGCTCTTTTGTGGATGTACTTGACTATATTCGTCAAGAGAAGTTTTATGCTTCATTGGTTAAAGATCCCTTGGAAGCTTTGTTAGTGTGAGAGAAAGGTGGTCAAGATGTTCATGATGAAGAATTAATGGAAGTGTGTGCTATGGATACTTATGGTCATGCAAGATTCAAGCCTTTTGAACCCTTAGATGTGTCCAATGCATTAAGCTTTTCTTCGAAGCAATATATTGAAGAACCTCCAATCTTGGAGTCGAAAGCATCACTTCCTCTACTCAATGAACTGGAGAAATTTCGTCTCAATGCCTATGAGAATACAAAGCTTTATAGAGAGAAGACCAAGAGGTGTAATGACAAGAAAATTATTCTAATGACTTTCGATCCTGATCAAAGAGTGCTCTTGTACAATTGTAAGCTCAAATTATTTTTGGAAAAGATAAAATTCCATTGGTCTGGACTGTTCACTATTGTTCAAGCCTTAAAATTTGGTGCTATGGAGCTAGAAAATGAGGAGGGAGAAAGATTTAAAGTGAATAGCCACTAGTTGAAGCATTACTGTGGCAGACCTATGGAGCGTCAAGTGGCCACCCTTACTTGTCTAAAACAATGTGAAAGAATGAAGAGTCAGGCTGGAGGACTCTAAACCAAGCGCTTCTTGGGAGGCAACCCAAGTTCTAAACATTGTTTTTATGTTTATGTAGTGTTTTAGGTGTTTTAGTGGTTTTATGTTTGGTCTTTTGCTTTGTGTTCGTGAAAGAGGTACCTAATGTTTGGAGGGAATTGGAGAATTTGCAATTGGTACGTAGGCCATTTTCAAGGAAGTATTCCATTCATTAAGATTTTTCTAGTTTAAATCTGTCATAAGAAGCATTTGTCTTGATTTGAGCTTGTGTAAGCAATTTCTTGATGTTTGGAATTTTTTTGGGCATATGTGCTTGTTTGGTTGTTGAATATGATGTACTATTCTGCATATTTTGGGCTGTTACTTATAAAAAAATCCATCAAGAATTAGTGTACAATAGGCTCATGCTTGTGAATGATTGATCTATTGTGAAAAAATTGTATTGGGGAAGTGATTTGATGTGATTTTGGACTAAATTGTGATGTTAGCTGCTGTTTTTAATATGCTGTCAAATTCTACATAATTGGTGTTTTGATTGATGGAAAATGCTGTCAAGAGCTTGATAAAAATTTGTGTGACTTGTTGCTGCTACATGTGTTTGCTATTGAATGTTGTGTGAATTATGTACGTTGCATACCAAGAATTTGACATATCACCAATTTTCCAAAGCAAACCACTCAACAAAGTCATTTTCACCTATTTGGACTTATGGAGACCATTTCCTAGTGTTTCTAAGCTCAATTGCAAAATCTTGGTGTTCAAGTCCATGTAAAAGTGCACTTTTGGGCATTTTGGTACATTGGTGTCCAAATTTGATTCTAGGCACTTTCCAAGCTATTTGGTATTTTTTTTTTCAAGCCCTCCTAACATATTTAAGCTTCTTTTGATTATTGGGGAGGATTAAAGTGTCCTAGAATCATCTTTGGATTATTTTTTTTTACAACTTTGTTGCAAAATTCAGTGGACTTTTTAGCATTGCATTTGAAATTTTGACACAATCCCAAAATTTTGTGTGCTCTATTTTGATATTGTTTTGGACATGTTTGAATAGGTGTTTTGCTATTATTCTTGCACCTTAACTTGTTTGATTGGTTTGATTGCTAAATTTTGTGGTTTGGAGTCAAGTTTGGTGGATATTTATACCTTGAACGGTCAAATTTTGCATTTCAGCCCACTTTACTCCTAAAACCATTTTTCCAAATCATTTTTAGTGTTTTGAAATTGTTGGGATCATTGTTGCAAGTGTTTAAACCCAATTCTCCACTTTTGCAACTTTGGTCCATTTTCAAGAACTACTTTGTGCACTTTTGCAGCCCAAGTGGTCATATTTGGTTCTAAGCATTTATCAAGTGCGTAGGCATTTTTCCCAGGTCCCCCTAATTCCTTTAAACTAATTTTGACCATAGAGGAGGCATAAAATAGCTTAGAATTAATTGGGGACATTTTGCGATATTGCTGTACCTACTTCACATTTTGCTGAACCACTTTTGCTTAAGTTCCTTCTATTACTGTGCTGAAAGTTCTGATGATTTTTGCAACATGATTTGCTCAAAATTACTGCTACCACTTTGCTGATATGTTGTTTCTGATTTGCTGATTTTTGCTATGTTTTTTTGGCTGAGAGTATGCTGATTTGTATTGCTGATTGATGCTACTTTGCTGAAATTACAGCCCATTTAGCTGCTGTTTTGCAACCCATTTTGCTATTGTTTCTCAGCCACTTCTACTGCATAATTGCAGCAACTCTGCTATTGTTTGTGCAAAAAAATTCAGTTGATATTTGAGAAATTTAGTTGCTGATTTGTTGCTGCATTTTGCTGATTTATAGCTGACATATGGTGCTAATTTAATGATACATAATTTGCTCTGTATTTGCTGCTAAATTTGTTGTTAATTGGCTGCCGTTTTGCTTCAGCTTTGCTTGTGTGTTATCAGCATTTTGTGCGTGTTTTAGCTACTATTATTTTGTTGAATTTTTTATCATCTTTGTGCTATCATAAATTGTTGTCATGGAGCTGATTATTGCTAACACTTTCTTGCTTTTTTGCCGTTGCATTATGCTCTGATTTCTACTCAAAATTTTATTGTTATCTTGATGTCTTATATGTTGATTTCTAGCAGCTCTTTTGTTCATTTAAGTTGTCAAGGATTGAATTAATCTTGGTCTGCTGTAAGATTGATTTTATCTTTGCTGTTACAACTTGCTAGATCATGGAATTTTTTTTTATCGTGAAAAGTAACTGTCTAATGGATTGAAGTTTTGACCACTTAAACTTAGATTAATTGTGTGCTGCATTTCCTCCTTGTGCTATGGCATATTGAACTATCTTAAATAATAGCTGATTTCATTGCCTTACTTAACTAATCTTTTTGAGCACATTTTAATTGAAATTTGCATTCAGCTGTAAAAAAGGATTTGAAATTGATCAAAACTCAATGACACCATAACAGATAAGAGTTCATTGAGCTTTTAAGCACATTTTGATTTGGTTGATATCCAACCGCAATTGAATTGCTACTGCATGTCTTCGTTATTGCTGTTAGTGAACTGCAATTGCATTTCTTACTGCTGAAAGTCTGATTTGCTAATAATGGAAACTATTGACTAGTTTGAATGTGATTAAGAATTGCTTGGGTTGTGATTCTAGTTTACATTGGTGCTGGTTTATTTCTGAAATTGATCAACTAAGTTGTCAAGAAGTTTTTAAATCTAGTTTTCTGTAGATTTATTACATTCTTGCTGAATACAACTTGTTATTGTGGTTCCTAAGCACTTGAAAGTTCAATGTTCTCTTGCACGAGAGAATGCCCTTAGTTTTCCCTTATGACAGTGAGGGCACTATCCATTTTAAGTTTGGGGTTGAAGGTATTTTTGAACTTTTTGGCTAATTTGGCATGAAATTCAATTTTGGGAAATTTAGACTATTTTATGTTTTTAAATGTTTGAAAGTCCAGTTAGATTAATTAATTATCTCATATGGTAAATGTGTGATCCAATGATAGAAAAGATGCTTTGGTGATATGCATGATAGGAAATTGTGGTCAATATTTGTAAAATAATTTATTTGCATTTTAAATCTTAATTCCTAGCAATTTTTTAAAACAAAATTCATGCACATGAGATTGTGGAATGATTTGAATGCCTTTGTTGGGAGACCTTGTAGCAAGTTGGCATGTATTTTCTTTCTCTATTGAAAAGCTTTAGAACTCATCTTTAAATCTCTTGTAACAATTGGATGTTTTCACACATTTTTAAAAGATGATTTGGGCATTATTTTCAATGAGTTTGAGCCTTTCAAGCCAACCTATGACATAAATCCATTTGAACCCTCTTTGAGCCTTATAATGAAAAATCATATGAATTTTCTTTTTTGAACCCATAACAGACTTTAACCTCAGTAATTTGAAAGATTATGGATTACCTAAATCTTGAGATAATTGACTAATCATTGGTAGGAAGGATTTGATGGTTGCTAAATGTGTGTATGATGGTAAAGAATTGGTGTGGGGAATATAAATGGTGCATGATGTTCCCAAAAGCTTGTACTCTTAAGTCAAGAAAAATAAAAAAAATGATGAGAAAAAAATGTAGTTCAATTATCTCAATAAGACTTGGAGTACAAAGATGTCAATTTGAAAGAAGTTTAGGGGAGTAGTTCCATCTTGTAAAAACAAAAAAAGAGAACAAAATTCATGAAGTGAAGGAAGATGAAAGAGATGCATATGGTCACCTATCTCAAGATATTTGAATTTCTTTCTTGACCTTTCTTTCACTAGCCTACCCCTAAGCCGCATTACAAGCTAATAAAGTCCCATTGATTTTGGATTTGTGTGGCATCATTTTGTCATAGAGAGAGAGAGAGGAGATTTTGAGCTTATGAAGTTTTGATGTTGAGGTTGCTTTATACATGTTGAAATGTTGCATTTGATCTTGATAACTGCAGGACAATTATTCTATAGATCTTCACACACACACTTTTGAAAATTATTTTAATTTGCAAATCTAGCATTTGTATCTATTCCACTTCTTTCCTATTGATTATATGATTTTTAGCAACAATGAGGAAATCATCATGCATGGACCTTAAATGGGTAATTAATGAATCTAACTCTTACATCATTTGTTTTACTCGAGGACGAGCAAAAGTTCAAGTTTGGGGGTTTGTTAACCTCTTGAAATTTATGTCATTTTAACACATTTTCCTATAGTTCATACACTTTTAGGGTGGAATTATACGTATTTTGATGTAGATATGATAGGAAAATGTGCCAAGTTGATATTTAGGTTAAAGTCACTGAATTCTTGATTTAAATGTGAATATGTTACCCTCTTTTTATCAACTTTGGCTTTTGTAGATTTCATTGCTTGTTAGGTGGTTGAAGCCAATCAACTAAGCCACATTTGAGTTGTATTTGAAGCTAAAATCAAGAAGCAAAAAGTGAAAAAGAAGATTTAAAGCAACCAAGAAAGCTAAAAAGAGAAGCTACAGAAAGTTATTAGCTGCAGTCAAAAGACATGCAAAATTACTGGCCACAGCCAAATCCAGAAAAATTTCAGGCAGACAATTGTTGGTCGCAGCCAACTAGGGCAGGCAAAATTCTTGGCGGCGGCCAAAATCCTGACAGAGTACACAGTGGACAGTTTCAGCTTGAAAATAGGGTTATAAAACACCCCAAAAACGCACAGAAACACATCTTTTTTACTTGGGCTTTCTTTGGGGACTACTTGGGAGCTAGGGTTTGGATATTTTCAAGGAGATTTAAGTGGAGATCCAAGATTTGAAGAGATTCAACCTCATTTCCCTTGGTTTTTCTTGTTCTTCTCTCTTTCTTCTCTAAAACTCTTCCATGGATGCTCTTAGTTTCCAGATTTGTATATTCTTCTCCATGAGTGGCTTAACTTCCATTCTACGATTATTTTGAACCTTTGTATGGATTAAGACTTGATTCTTCCTCTCTTTTGGTAGTTAATGATATATATATATACATGTGGATTTTATCCTTCTCTTCATGCTTCTAAGTGTTTGGCCACCATTTAGCTTGATTTGTTCATATGGGTTTGACTTGAAAGAGCTAATCCATGTGTAGAACTTGGTTAAAATCATGCTTGACTTGAAATTTACATGATAAATGGAAAGTTTGTTGGTAAAATAGAGATACCTTTGCTAACCTTGCAATGTCACATTAGGGTTTGTTTTCAAAGGAGATTTTCATGATTTGTAGCGAGAGATTGTGCATTTTAATGGAAAGATAAACTTGATTTTAACTTGAAAGAGCTTAGTCAAGTGCATATGAACCCTAAACAAACAAATATATTCATTAAAAATACCATTTGAGAGGGAGTTCTTCATGTCTTATGAAATGCAAAGGGAATAAATAATCTTAGACCCCATTTAATCCTTTAAGTCAAAAGAACCATTGTTTTTATCACTTTCTAATTTTTAGAAATAGATTTTCATAATTTCTTTACATAATCCAAAAATGTTTTCTTAGTTCAACTATCATCTAGTCTTCTACTTAGTCAAAGATTTTAATTCAAATCTCTGTGGGAACGATATTTTATACTACTTGCGATCTTTGCGCTTGCGGTTTATGCTTAACGGCAAACAACACATAATTTCATTGAGAAAATCTTTGAGAGGAAGTTAATTGGATTGTAAGAAATACAAGGGGAATAAATAATCTTAGGTCCCATTTTATCTTTTAAGTTGAAGAATCACTTGTTTATAATATTATTTTCATTTAGCATAGGTTTATTTCATAGTTACTCTTCAATATTGATATTGTGTTGGTTAAATTGAGCAAAAGTGTGATAATCGTTATTTGACCGGGTTTTGAAACCAAATCCTTGTGGGAATGATACTCTACTCATTACTTTATTAATTGGCTCGATATGTGTACTTGCGGTGCGAACAATGATTTTTGAAACTGATTTGAATTTTGTCATTTTGTACCCCAAAGAATTGTGGAAAACTATTTCTGGAAATATGATGTGAATATTAATTGATTATCTAAGCATGTTTTGGAACTTATATATATGTATGTACCATTCAACTAAACACTTGACTAGTACGCACCATATGTAAATGAGTAGTTAGTGGTTATGATGGGCTACCCCCTTTTTATCTCACTCTTACAAGTTCTAGAGCCTGTGGGCTCGCAGGGAAAGGATCCAGAGACTAATCACTGGAGGTAGTGGGTCCCCCTGGAATTTGAGACGGAGTATTATATTGCCACATGTGTTCAATCACTTGCATTAAGCTCATACTTAGCTTCCGCACATTTTTAATTCACTATCTCATGATTTATCAAGCTCTTGAATTATCTTATTTTGGATGATTGTATGGTTTTACAAAAATCTTTTGGGACTGGTCTAATTCCGGCAATCATGCAATGCTTGCAATGTTGTTGAAAACACTTGTATTTTGATTGAGATAGGATGTTATGTTCTATTGGATATGATTTAATATTCTGGACAGGAAGGATTGGTGTATTCTGTAACACCTGGATTTTTACTACTAGATTATAACATTTTAATTGAATTACAACCACTATTTCAGTTTCGAAAGCCTGAAAATACGAATAAATTTAAAACTTTTTCTTTTCAAACAGTGTTCCAACTTTATTGCAGTTGGAATGGGCTTTTCGAACAACGTAGAATTTAAAACTTTTTATAAAGCAAAGTGGTTCATAAAACAATTAAAAGTACACTAACCCTTTTAGGGTGTCTATTCATAATTCATAACACTTAGGAAATTTAAATTTCTTAATACATTTATGCAATTCTATTTTATATACTTTCTACTATTAATTTAATAATCTAATTTTACAACATATACAAATAACATTATTAAAATATTTAACTACCTTTTACTTTTCAAATTATATTCCTAATTCATTCATCTAATCTTCTTCCCCAGCTAGCTTCTCCCATCCATTGTACTGAAAATGTTTGGGGAAGGGAGTGAGATTGGAAATCCCAATAGCAGTTTCTTTCATTAACATATATTGTCATGCTAGCATTGTCATGTATATATTTCATAAACCTGAACAATTAACACAATTATACATACTTCATGCGCTACATGCTCTACCAGCTACTATTAACAATATATTTGTTATCTAGTGGTGGTTCTACTTGCAGGACTTCTCGTTATAGCATTTAAAGCTATAACCAAACTGATTTGGCAAAGGGGTAGTGAACCACCTAAGCCTGGAATATTCCATAAATATCTATGCAGAAATTAACAAGGCTTATCACCTTCATGCATAATGTAAATTTGAAACAGATATTACAAAATAATACAAGCAATTTAATTGTTACTGAAAAAAAAACTGCTACCTGTATCCTGAGTTTACTCTTTACTATACTCCTGCCTTTCACCGTATTTAGGGGATTCGACCCCACTATCATGTCCTATAAATATTTATAATATAAAATAATTCGTCAATATCTAAACTTAGACAGAATAATTAAACGTCTCTCACTTTCCTATAGGACTCCCTTTTCTATTCCTAATATATAATTATATCATGGTTTCTAACTTAATTCACAATCTTCTTCTCCTATTTAGGATCCAATTGTGGATAAAACAAAGCTTACATACTTTAGGAATTGATAAAAATACAAGAGAATAATCATAAGAGGCTAAACAAAGATTGCAGACATGAAACAAGTTACAATCATAACAGAACACCTAAACTTATAAAACATTGCAGATTTTGAAGACTTAGTTTCAATAATTCTCTAATTAACTCATTAACCACAATATGTTCTATATAATTTTAAACACTTAAAACCTACATTTGTACTTACTTCCTAAAGTATAAAAATCAAAACCTATAATTCATAATAACACATTCACTCCCATATTACAATACAAGCCAATGACTCTTTCTATTCTTAAACAACTACTTCACATTTCTTAATTCATTTTCTACCAAGAAATTTCAGTTTATTTAATAATAAAAAACCCTCTAATATCTTCAACAATATTACATAACAACTTATTCAACTTAACTAACTTCTCCTTAAAACTATAAACTTCAATTAAAGTCTAAACTAAAATTAAATCAATTGGAATTCAACATCCCAGAAAAGATTTGGAACAACATAATTCACAATCAGTGGTTTCTTCAATTTCAAATCCTATGTATACCATTTAATCAGTAAAAAGGACTTATGTATATAAAGTTTAAATTTGTTAAGAACAACTCCTTTTTTTCCATTTTGCTAATTCCCAAAATCAAATCTTTAAGCACCCATAACTTTAGAACTCTAGAATCTAATATGTTTAACATCCTTTAATTATTTCCAGAAAATTCCTAAAATCACAATTATATTTCTTCTTCTTTTATGCTAAAATATTTGCAGCAAACAACTCTATATTAGTCCTCAAGCTTTAACTACTAAAATACTTATTTAACCTTCACAACTTATACAATTCGTACTCATAAATATTTCTTCCTATCACCAAAGAGTTTGAGCTTTAACTTTTCGATTTCATGGCTAAAATGGAACATACAAGCACAGATTCCAACTTCAATCAGAAATAAAAATCAGATTTCAAAGTTTAATAGTTTGGTCCCTAAAACTGATACTATTTAACTTAGATTCATTTGGGACCTATAATTATGAACCAACAACACTTTCCCAATATAAGAATAGCCTTAAAGTTGCAAACTACAAATTTAAAGCAAGACACTCAAATAAATAGCTTTGGTTCCTTATACCACATCCTTGTAAAGATTATATGCTATTCAATACATAGAAAGGAATCAAAAGACTTAGGACCATAATTAAATCATTTTAAAGTTCCCAAGACAACTTGCGTCTGCTTTTACCATATTATAAACAATAATAAGTTCTAGACCGTGTTTTAGATTTCGATTAAAAATTCTCAGCCCTAATTAACAAGACTTGCACTTTACTTTAAGATCTCTAATCATGTCTTACATCTTAGAACACTTGTTAGCTCTTACAATACAAAAATCATCAATTACAATTTATAATAATCATTGTTTCACATACTCTTATTCATTCCCATTATCTACAAAACCATTTCTTGTTTCTAATTAAATATTTAAAATTCTAAAACTAGACCATGAATCATCATCAATTTTTCATAGAATTCAAGCATCAAATTCAACTCACACCTTGCACATTTTGAAGAGTATTTTAACCACCACAGATCATCCTTACCACATATAACATTTCCATAGGTTATTAAATCACCACACTTTCTTTAATCCTCCAATTAGTGAACCCGACACCACAATCAACAGAAGTCCAAAACACTCAACAATAGATTAATTCTACTCTAATCCTCTCAACATTTAATCATCACAAACCACAGCTTTTGTATATACCTTAATCAAGAGCAAAGATACTAGAATTCTCAAAATTTCCCTTCAATCCTCACGGCCAAAGCAACACAGGAAGCAGAGGAAGCAAAATTTAACTAAATTAAGCAACAATCAGCTTAACCCACTATGCACCAGAAATCAGTGACCAAAAGGGAAGAAAATTCGAATAAGCATGAAGAAGAACAAGGAATCCGACACAAAATAGGACAACAAGAAAGAAAGGAATTGGAAAATTATAAACCTACATCACTAAGCCACTATAACCAGCAAATTAATCCTTCATTATTGAACATAAATTGATCCCCATCAGCCTTAGACACTGACGGTCTCAATCAGGAATAGAGGAAGAAGAAGAATTTTCAAGAAAAATTCCCCAGCTTCACAATCAACATACAAGACTCCCATATACACTCTAATCAACTCCTAACATGATTCAAACACCAATTAATTTCGTTTTGGGTGAGAAAATGAAGAAGAATATCGATGAACAGGGGACGAATTTAGGGCTCATAAGATAAATCAATCCAACTCGGTTTATTACCCAAAATCACTCATCAAATCATTAAATTCGAAGTCCAGACTTCATTCTTATGAATTTAGGAACCTCAAAAACCTCAAATTTTGAATCGATTTCCCCCCTTTAAATCTCACTCGAATCAGACTAGGAAAGGGGTAGAAAACGGAAGGAAGGGACTTACCAAAAGTTACCCCCCGACTTCCCATACGTCTCCGCCGCCGTGCATCGCCGTTCTTGCCGTCATTCACCTTCGAAGATGCCGTCGGCCACCGAGGAAAATCGAAGAAACCGAAGACGAAGGGAGAGGAACAGAAGGAACACAGAAGGAAGAGAGAGACTCGGGTGGAGGGAGGAGTGGAAATGAAAGTGAACACGTGGAGATGTATATTTATTGAGAAGAAGAGATATTTTAATTAGGTAAATTACTATCTTACCCCTCCTGTTATAACTGGAGATATTTTTAACTAGGGACAAATATTGTAATTCTCCTTTTCTTTAAATTTTCCTCTTTCCCTTTATGTCCTTACTTAAAAATTTTAACTACCATTTCCTTTACAAACTAATCTGAATCTATCTCCAAAATAATTTCCCTAGATATACTTTAAATTCCAAATTTATTTATAAGACTTTTTAAATATCAAACAACTCCCCAAGGTTCTAATTGTTCCCTTATTTAAATTTATCTCCTAACTATTTTGCCTTAGCTAATAAAGAAAATAAACCTTAAAAATTATTATAAAATACACCTAGCCTCATAAATTTGTTTATAAGGCTTTTTAATTTCTCAATGCCTTTCTAAGTCCTCAATTAAATTCTTATTATTTCTTTTCTCCAAATTAAATGTTATCTTCCAATTATTTCTCTTTATTTCTTAAAGAAAATAAACCTTAAAATTATTAAAAATACCTAAATGTCACAAAAAAAATTTCAATGCTTTTTAATATTTTAGTTACATTCCTAAAATGTTAGTAATTTCCTATTTTCGGTTTCCTAAAATTTGGGGTGTTACATATTCATTGAATGTGATGGAGATAATTTGATTAGATTAAGGATGTTAGTTAATTTAGTTAAAATCACATGATATTATCAATCCACCCTAACTATCTACCTATATCCCCACCATCTCTCTTGTTTATTTATCTTTGAGGAGTATTAATAGGGATAATTTAGTAAAAAATTGAGATCAATTAGAAAGAGAGATCTTATATATAGGATCAAGTTCATCTCCCCAAATAGATCCTATAGTTAGGAACATAGGGAGTGTATTCTTTTTACCATCAAAAGCACTTATTCTAGAAGCTTTTGGTATCACATTTCCGGACTAATTCGTCTAATTTTTGTTGTTTATTTTTCATAGAAACAAATATTATGAGTTGTTCAAAAACAAAAAAATAGAGAGAAAACAAATATAATGTGGGAGGTTGATATTATTTTTTTTATTATTATAATTTTAATTTTTCCTTCTTCGTGATTATTTGCACATGGGTCTGCTAAAAATCATACCTACTATTAAACTCATTTACTCTCCAGTAGGCGTGTGAGTGTGTGTATATTTGTGTGTGTGCATATAAAAATTTATTTTTTAATCCTACAATACCCTTATCTTTCTGGATTCCAATAGGCAACTCATTTTTTTCTTATATATATTCACCCTTAGGCTCATTCACCCAATTACCGTTCACATTCTATCTTTATCCTCTTCCATTTTATTGCCGACATGGGTTGCACTTTTGAAGAGTACTATATTTAACAAAAGATTTGAACCATTTAAATTCATCCAATACCAGTGACCGAAAAACTGGACCAAACCAATCGGTCCATACCGAAAATCGGTGAATTGGCACTGCGTCTGGTCCGGCTTACCTTAGAAATTAGAACCAGGGATTATGTTGGCCCAGAATAAGGCGGTTTGAATAGGAGTAAACTAGCAAAACTCAGGAAAATTGCTGGTTCAAGTGGGCTGGCCGGTTCATTTTTTTAAAAAATTCAAATGTGAAAAAATGGAAACAATAGATGAAGATCAAGTCACTATGGAAAGGAAAAGAGGTAGATCATAGGAAGAAGAAAATGAGTGATGGAGATTAAGAGATGGCTTGTTAGAATGTGAAGTTTAATTTACCGGACTAAAGAATGAAAGCAAGAATCTGATTTGGAGAAGAGAGAGATAAGGTGCTAGATCTGAAGTTGAGATTGAGATTGCCCTTGATGTGAATCTAACCATGCGCAGGAAAAATGAAGTTGGGCTTGAATCAAAGAAGGAGGGAGGAGTGGAGTAAAACAAGTAGCTAGGATTAACATATCAAATATATTATGAGAAATAGATGCACATAGGCATTGTCTTACCCTCTATTCTGAGGCATGATACTAATTCAATGATATATACTATACATTAGATCTATAAGTGAATCTTTCTTAGACTCCAATTTTGCTTTTGTAAATGCATAAATATAATATTTTTTTATACCTGAGTTTGGTTAATTAATCAAAATTGATTTGAAAAATGAAATCAGGAACTCTTAAGACAATGAAAATTCTTGGGCCTCACCCATTAGTCTGAACATTAAAACCATGTTAAAATTTTCTAATACCTATTTGCACAAATTTATTCAGTAAATTGTACCCAGAAAAATTGCTCAACAGAAAATAAAATGAATCCACTTAAGCTTAATTATTTTTATTGTTAATATTTAATTAAGCTCTGAAAATATGTTTAAAACAAAATAATTTTCAATAGTCACGTGTAAAATAATTTTAAACGGAATATTTAATCATAATTTTTAGTAGCTACATGTATAATAATATTGAATTCTATTTTTTAATATGACCGGTCCGACCCGAGTTGACCCACAGTCTGACCCCTAACCCTTGAATTAATGCCTTGACCGATTCAATCCGATCTAGTTTTTGAACCTTGTCCAATACCCATCATATTTCTCTCTACCTTTAAAATGATACGAGGTGGGCTAGTCCTTTCAATTCTAATTCACACAGATTTTATTATTATTTTTATTATTATTATTATTATTATTTATTTATTTATTTATTTATTTATTGTACTCTTTCTCCTATTCCTTTATCATTTTATGTTTGCCTCCTCATTTTTTCTATCTCACGTGTGTACAAAAAAACATGGGCTTTTTTAACTATTTAAATTCTTCTATTAAACATGTAAACAGAATACTAACGTTATATGCCTTGTTAAATAAGTACTTTATTACTGATACTGTATATAAATCAGTTATTATTTTTTTTAAATAATTTGATTTTATAAATATGAGATGAGTTATATCCTCGGGGTAGAGGCTAGTATAGGTATTAAAGCTTTAGAGTAGCTTTAATGTTAGGGTAAGAGAAGTTTTACACAAATTGGGCTTGTTTGGCTGGACTTATTCCAGCCAAATAAGTCCTTATTTTAAAAAATAAGTACTTATTTTCAAAAAAAGTTGTTTTGAGTATGTTTATCTCGACTTATAAAAATAAGTAACTTATAACTTATAAGGGTGTGTTTGGCTCACCTACTTGGAGCCAAATAAGTTCTTATTTTGATAAAAAAGGACTTATTTTCAGAAAAGAACTTATGAGTATGTTTGTCTCAACTTATAAAAATAAGTAACTTATAACTTATAAGTCAAAATAAGTATAAGTTCTTTTTTTCAACTTATGACTTATGACTTATGACTTATAAGTCACTTTTTTTGTGGACCCCACAATTCTAACTTATTTTACACATCAAATCACAACTAACCCAAACATAAATCACTTTTTCAAAAGTCCATCCAAACATGCATCTCATTACACAATATGACTTATGACTTATAAGTCACTTTTTTAACAGCTCATCCAAACATAAATCTCATTACACAATCTGACTTATTTTCAGTTTGACTTATTTTCAGTTTGACTTATCTATAAGTCACTTTTTCAGAAGTCCATCCAAACACACCCTTAAGTCAAAATAAGTATAAGTTCTTTTTTTCAACTTATGACTTATGACTTATGACTTATAAGTCACTTTTTTGGTGGACCCCACAATTCTAACTTATTTTACACATCAAATCACAACTAACTCAAACATAAATCACTTTTTCAAAAGTCCATCCAAACATACATCTCATTACAAAATATGACTTATGACTTATAAGTCACTTTTTTTAACAGCTCATCCAAACATAAATCTCATTACACAATCTGACTTATTTTCAGTTTAACTTATTTTCAGTTTGACTTATCTAGTTGAGAGTTTTGAAGTCACGCTGTGAATACCAAAGGAAGTGCAAATAAATATGAAAATTTTCTATATATGCGTAGTTTCTATTTTAATTAATTATCACATAATAATAAATATTTTTCTTTTAATGCATTCTTTTTCCAACCTATTTCATATAAAATATATGTTAAGTTTATTTCTTTTCAAGTATGATTGAATATATTTTGAGTATATTGGATTGAAAACTATTTATAGTGTAATTATGATCGCATTTGCATCTATGACGGGTCAAGTTTAGTAAAGGAGTTGTATGATAACTATTTTACCATGTGATAAGCCATCACTCAGTGCATAGTGGATGTCAATTATTATAGCCCCATGTGACACCTGCTTAATATGTTCTTTAAGATGGGGGAGCCATAGTCCTGGCTTGAGTTCTGTACCTTTGGCTGTGTAACACCCTTCCAAAACCACCTTTAATTTAATGTATACCCTACCATAGTAATAAAGAATTTAATACCCAAATAATAAAGTTTACCATGGTAGAAAGTTTAAAGGCCAATTATAACTACTAATCAAACCAATAGACCCTACTATGGTAGAAAAAGAACGGAACCAGTTGAAAACTCTACTATAGTATAAAAGGATTAAACTTAAATTCTCAAGAATTAACTATGGTAGAAAAGAATAAAACCATATGTGGAAGGTCTACCATAGTTATTTAAAAAAACAACTATATTCTACAAGACTGTTAATACATGACCATCCCAAATAACATTTTAGAAAGCCAATCAGAGTAGAAAAAGACAAACATAATTAAAGAGGCTTTATAGAAAAACAACCACAATATGTTATAAAATCATTTACTATTTGAAAGACGTCATAATTTAAAAATAATCTTAATGTCATGACAATTTAATATAAAGTGGCAAAAATGTGCTCAATGAGCACTACAGAGCCTCTACGGAGGCTCACTCCTCAAGTGTCTTCCCTTTCTTCCTATTAAATCATTCACCTGGAAAATGTTAATAATAGGATGAAATTGACGTCTCAGTAACTATTAAAAAATCCTAACATACACAAGCAAATCACGTATAATTCTAATTTAACCATTTATACACATGTCGTTCTTCGAACAACTCATGGTTTTCAAATGCATATTAAATACTCTCAAACATAGGGAAAATAATAATTTAAATTCTCAACGAGTCATACTCATAAATAAATATAATGTACAATATGCAACTCCTTATATCACCGTCCATCCTTATTCCGCCGACTGGAGCCATAGGCTAACACATATTCCAATAGAGAACTAATTCATACAATTGAATTGTCTCAAGCTCACCTGTACTTGAGATGTACCCAGCCAAAGATACAGAGCTCAAGTCTGGACTATGGCTCCACTCTTTAAAGAATTACACTAAGGAGGTGCACATGTCCCACAACTTCAATGCAATCTTGGACAAAGGAAAACATGGAAGGAGGGGCCCTGACAAGTGTCATCCACTGTGCACTGAGTGAAGGCTTACCACGTGGTAAAATAAATATCATACAACTCCTCTACTAAACTTAACCCATCATGGATGCAAATGCAATCATAATTATACCATAAATAATTCTCAATTCAAATATAATCAAAACATATTCAAACATGCTTGAAAAGAAATAAACTTAACTTGTTTTTTATACAAAATTGATAAGACGCAAGCATACTTGAAAAGAAATAAGCTTATTATTGTGTGATAAATAATTAAAATAAAGCTACACACAATCTACAAGCATACAAAAGAAATTTCCAGAGTTACCTGTTACTCCATAGTCTATAGATAATTAAAAAATAATCCAAAGCCCTCAGTAAGAGTCTACAAAGTGACCACACATATATCTATTAACATCTGTTACTATAAAAATTTCTCTATGACTATTCTACATATGAAATCTACCTTAGGATAAAAACCCACATATTAGCCATATATATTTACATGTATATATAAACGTGTGTAGGTATGGGGTTCGCAAAGTGAGTAAGAGGAGGTAAGTGAATTTTGATGTATGTATATGAGAGATAATGTTTGTTTGTATGGATTGAATGAAATATTATTTGAAAATCAAAATTACCAATATTTGCTAAAATTGAACTGAGTAAAATAATAGTGATAAAAAAATAAAAGGCATAGTATAAAATGGAAAAGGTGGAGAAATCATGGATTTGAATAATGTTCAAAATAAAATATTATATTGAATGTAGAAAATTGGAGGAAAGAGGCTTAGACTCGAGCATAAGATGATAATGAGAAGAGTATGACAAATCTAAAAGAAGATGTTCGTGTAGAGTCATTGTGTGTGTATGCTTTTTTTTTTCCTTTTGGGGGTAGAAAACATGTATGTGTTTTCAAAATATATACATACACACTCCCTCTTGATTTATTCAATGCAATCCAATCTTTTTGGCATTCAGAACACATCCTTAAAGAGATGAACAAAACAAATATCGTTTTGATTCCAAAGATTGAAAATCCTCAAGTGGTCAAGGATTTCCAGCCTATCAGCGTATGCCATGTTTCCTATAAGATTTTTGCAAAGATCTTATCAAATCGGTTGAAGCCGATTCTATCTGAATTAATTGCTCCAAATTAGAGTTCTTTTTTGAAGGGCAGACTTATTTCGGACAACATCATGCTTGCTACAGAGCTTATGGATCATGTTCACTCTTCTCAAGCTGGGAGACAAAAATTGGCAGCCTTTAAGATTGATTTTTCCAAGGCTTTCGACAGTCTTTCTTGGAACTTTATTGCTGCCACTATGTTTAGCATGGGTTTTCCAATGAAATGGGTGAACCTTATCTCTCAATGCCTGTCAACGGTGGAGTACAACCTTCTTTTCAATGGCCAAATAGCAAGTGTTTTTTGTCCAAACAGGGGAGTTCACCAAGGGGATCCTCTTTCCCCTTATATGTATATCATATCATCAAATGTTCTAACTTGTTTGATAGCTCACTGCAAACTTTCAAATAGTTGGAAAGGTATTAAGTTGTGTCATGTAACTTATCCAATCTCACATCTTTTATATGCAAATGATTCTCTCCTTTTCACAGAAGCTTCTGAGTCAGGTTTTCGTTCAGTTTTGTCTGTTCTTAATAGATACTGTGCTTTATTGGGTCAGGAAATCAACAAGGAAAAATCTAGTATTGTCTTCAGACCGAATGTTCCTCATTCTCCAAGGTTGTTTTGACACAACAAGTGGGCATTCATTTTGTTAGCCAACTAGGGAAGTACCTTGGTACTTGGGTTGATCCTGGAAGGAATAAAGCCTTGATCTACCAACAGGTTATCTCTTCATTTGAATCTCGTACTTCATCATGGAAAGGAAAACTTCTATCTCAAGCAAGTTAGTTAACTTTAATAAAATCTATGCTTGCTGCTGTTAACGTTCATGTGCTATCATGCATTAGACTTCCAATATTTGTCTGCAATAAAATTGATAGCATATGCTTGAATTTTTTCTGGAGGAATCAAGGAGAATTGAATAGGATTCATTTATCTCATCGATGCAACCTTTTTCTACTGATTGCTAAAGGAGGTTTAGGTATGAGGCCTATGCATATTGTCAACAAATCTCTTCTGGCCAAGCAAATTTGGTTAATTGTCTCTGCTGATGATTCCTTCTTATTAGCCACTACTATGGGTAAGAAGTATATAGATTGGTCTAAAGATCAATGGCTACTGAAGCCTTACAATTCTTCTTGGCTTTGGAATGATATTCTTGAATGTGGATCTTTTATAATCAGCAATCTTCAATGAAAAATAGGTACTGGTTCAACAATTCCTCTCAACCACCCTCTTTGGTGGCCCATGCAGTGCACAGTTAGAGATCTTCATAAAGTCTCTGACTTGCTTACGCATACTCATTTTTCTTCCATCCCTGTTAGATGGAACTCCTCCCTGGTTAGACAACTTTATTCCCCTCAGATTGCAGATCATATTCTATCCACTCCAATATCTTTCCTATCCAATAAGGATCACATTGTTTGAACTGGTAGTAGCTCAGGAAAATATACAGCAAAGCTTAGTTACGACCTTCAGTTCAACTCAGTTTATACCTCTCAACCTGGTCCAGATCCTTTCTGGAAATTTTTATGGTCTCTATCTCTTCCCCGAAAGCAACTATTATTTATCTGGAAACTTCTTCATAAGTCCATTCCCTCATCTGATGTAGTAAGGAATCATCATGTGGACATTTCGAGCTCTTGTTTTTTTGGATGTTCTTTGGATGAATCAATTGAACATATTTTCTTTGACTATCAGTTTGCCAAAGTAGTATGGTTTGGTTCTTTTTCTTTAAGACCTCCCTCTAACCTATCGCTAAATGGTCTATTGTCATGGTTTAAGCAGTTTCTTCTATCATTATCATCGTATGGAAATCTGCTTCTTGATGTAATAGTTTTGATAAATGCATTATGATTTCAAAGAAATATTTTAGTGAATAAAGGAGGGAGTGCTCAACCCCGGGAGGTTATACAACAGATTCTTAGTAATCTGACTTTTTCATCGATGGCTTTCTCCCACACTTCTGACATTCCCAAATACAAACTCTCAATCTCTTCCCCACCAACTCAAAAATGGGAGGTCACCATTAGGAAATAGAAACGAGAACCTTTTTCATATTGTCATATTCTCATATGTTACAAAGGTCTTCTATTACAGCAACAACTTTGGAAAAGAGAACTTTCTCCTCCAACATTGTTTACCATGTTATGTCTTCGTTTGACATTGAATTGGATCTCATTAAGAAGACTGAATACAAATTCGCTAATGGCGTGGAATATCAAGTAAAGTTTCATGAACTTTTCTGCTATCACCTCACCAGGATACGATGTGGTTATGCACGATGTTCAAACTTTCCTTAATATCTTTTCTAATGTATGTTTTGCAACAACCACAGGTTGTAAATATGTTGCTATGGTTAGGTTATTTCCAATGTATGTTTATTTAAGACTGACAAATCTCTAATTTGTTTGGTTTTTATATCCCTAATTTGAGGCAATTAACATGATTGAGATGTTAGTTTGGTCCAATAATGCTTAATTAAATGTCTTAAACTCTCAAGTGAAATCAGTATAAAATTAGGATTAATTAGCCATAATTGTAGATTAATTGCACTAATTAATTTATAGGGTTATTTGATCTTGGTTTTGTCTTATTTTTACTTACAGGGTCGTGCAAGGAACAAAGATCGGATTCTGGACGAAGAAGAAAGGCTACAGTTCACCGTGGTGAGCTCACGACGAGCCCAGGGCGAGCCAAACCAAAGGCTTTTTGAAGGGGCAGAATCATTTGAAGATCGCCATGGCGAGCTCAAGGCAAGGCAAGCCAAAAAAGAACCAGAAACATTGTTAGCTCGTCGTGGCCTCGCTGCTACGAGCGGCTCGCGATGCAACGTATCAGCACTTCAGTTTTGGGCCTAATCCAGATCTAACCCAATACCCACTCACTTGACCCGACTTGGGGGACATAAAGCTCAAAAATTAAACCCCATTAGGCTGATTTAGTTCACATACACACCCCCAAAACCCTAGCTCTCTCTCCTCTCCATTTTCATCTTCATCCTTCTCACTTTCCTTCCTTCCATCCATGGCTTCTACACCTTCCTGCCTTATTGTTGATTCTTCCATGGAGAGTAGAAGCTAGGCTCTACCAGTCTTGGTGGTGGGAGCCAAGGGATGAGCATTGGAGCTTATTAGGGGAGTTTTTCTAGTTCTAATCCTTCTCCCATTTGTTATATTTATGCTTTTCTAGGGTTTTAGAAGTGTATTTATGGCATTTGGTTCTGTGCTTGATTTCTATATGTTGTAATGGGATTATAAACTATATTTATGTTATTTCGTTCTTGTTCAAATGCTTGACATTGCTATTTATTAACTTTGAATTTAATGAAATTTATGGGTTCATAGTTTTATTATTCTTTTTGTGAAAATTATGTGCTAATGCAAGGTGGCTTGGTTAGTGGATCAAGAGTGTTAAGTTATTTGCTTGAGGGAGATGGTATAAGAATTAATTGATTGTGTTGAGACATTGGGCAAGCACTCTTTAGGCCTTAATTTATTGTATAGGTGGCCATCAATGGATTAGGGTTTAGAGAGAAATTTAGAGCAATTGTGGGTGGCCCAAATTGTGGCTTAAAGGTCTTGCATAATTAATTATTTCTTGATTTTGAATTTAATCAACTTGGGTTAAATTAAGTAATGTGTGGGGTTCCGGCATTAATTAAGTTAACCTAAGCTTAGCCTAGAGGGGTTCCTCTAGGGTTCTTTAAAAAATCAACTAAACTCCTTAAAAACCTTTAAAAGCAATGATTCCCGAAGTTTTCATCCATCAAGAATGATCTTTATCCTATTTTCATCCAAATCTCACTTTTTAAATCCAATCTTTTACTTTGACTTTTGAAACCACACTTTTATACCAATCTTCATACTAAAACAAAAAAAAAAAGCTTTTTATACGCTTTCTCAAGTTTGCATATTAGCTATTAGGAATCAAATTACACTAGGCTCCTTAAGATCGAAACCCGGGGTTAACTTCCACTGTCCCCTTGGTTCTTATTTTCTTGAAGGGTAGATCCAAGGGCGCGCTACACGCACACACTCGAAAGTGGTGCTCTTCAAAGACCTATGTAAATTTCTTTATTAGTAATATCATTTTGTCTTTGATTAAAAAAAAAAAAGTACACTGGAGGATGAAAAGGATTCACTTTTTCTTTTTTTCTTTTTTCTTCACGTGTTTGTGTTACAGTGACACAGTGAACAAAAACAATAATAATAGGTTAATAAAAAAAACACATACATACATACATACATACATACATACATAATTGGCATGTGAAAGTCTTGATAGATACAAACAAAACCCTCATGTATGGTACTTAAAAGAAACGTAGGTGGTGGTGTTAAAAAAGAGAGAGAGAAAAATTAAAGGTACCTATACAGATTCACTTGTGTATGAAATAAACTAATGGGGAAAAGTGGAAAAGACAAGGAAGACATGCCAAAAGCAAGGTTTGATGAGATGTGGTGGTTATCTATTGAAACAGGGGAAGAAAAACAAAGGAAAATGATCACCTGTGCATAGTCTTGAGAAGTGGCGCTGCTAATATGGGCAGGCCGATGGGTTCGGGTCAGGCCCAAAAAAACCCTTAAAAAAACAGGCCAAGCCCAAAAACAACCGTTATAAATATGGCCTTGATTTTTAAACACGGACCATATTGTTCGGGTTTCGGGCTAGGCTCAAAAAGCCCGTTTTAAGCTCCTTTTTTTTATCAATTTTTCCCTTTTTTTAAATGAGCCCCGGTTTTACAATATACTTCACCGGTCCTAATTATAAGATCATTTTGACTTTTTTTGGAGAAATTAATGATGAAAATTAATCATTTAAATTGTCTATATTTATTTTTTCCTCAAAACTAATTTATTCTACTTATAAACTAACCTATAATTTAATTACACGTGACATATGCTATAGTAATTTAGTGGTCTAATTTGTTTCACAAAAAAGTCAAAGTGATCTTATATTTAGAACCGGATGGAGTAATTAGCAAAGTGAGGACTGTTTTCGACGGTCACCCTATCTTCGGTGTTCACCCAAGTGAGGACCCTAAACCAAATAAAATAACACTAATAAAAAGAAAAGAAAGTATTATATTTTAATGATTTAAATATTATTATATTTTTACTTTTTTTAACCACCCTCTGTTATATTTATTATTATTTTAAAAAAAAAAAAGGAAAACGGGTTCGGGTTGGCCCACGGGTTTGACGGTTTAGCCCGTCACGGGCTCGGGTTTGACGGGTTTGGGCCCAAAATACCCATTTTAATATGGGCCCTGTTTTTTCGAACCCATAACCATATTTTTTTACCGGTTTCGGGTTGGCCCACGGGCTTCGGCCCGTATTACCGGCTCTAGCGCTGTATATGTGAGGAATGAGTGGGGGAGGATAATATAAGAAGAATACTCTAGGGTTTTTGACATGTGGGCCTTTCACAATTGGGCTTCTACATGTTCATATTTTTTTATTTCATTTTATTTTTATGGCCATGTTATAAAAATTGATTTTGGATGCTTTTATTTTAAAAGTTACCCATATTAAAAAAAACTTCATGTAGAAAATAGCAAGATGGTTTTATGAAATAACTAGACTACATTATTTGAACTAAATTCTTTAGTTTCTATAATTTCATTTAATAATAATTTTTTTAATAATACAATAGAACACTGTTATCTAACTAATGATTTATAGTATTTATTTTTTTACTATAGTATTAGTCCATTCTTATTTTCTGTTTTTCTTCATAAATCAAAATATATCTTTTATATGCTCTCAACTTACTCAAAATGCTAAAAATAATAGGATGTTACAGGCCGGGTACACCTTAAGTCTAGTAAGCTTGAGACAATTCAGCTGAATGAATTAGTCCTTTGTTGGACAATATGTGCTAGCTGTAACAGCCTTTCAAAAATTACTTATAACTTAATGGTTCTGAAACTATTTTCGAGGTACACCTTAAGTACTAGTAAGTTTGAGACAATTCAACTGAATGAATTAGTCCTTTGTTGGACAATATGTGCTAGCTGTAACAGCCTTTCAAAAATTACTTATAACTTAATGGTTCTGAAACTATTTTCGAGAAATTCCCTTATGAAAAGCAACCGTGATAATTTAAAAACAACTCATTGTACCCAAAGTCTACTTAGAGACCTAATATCATAAACCCATGTCCCTTTATTAATTTATAAATAATAAATAATAATAAATGCACAAAATGTCCTAATTGTGGCAATATTTAGAAAACAACAACTGAAAGTATAAGCCTAGTTGGCGTAATCTCAATCCTCCATAGCCTTCCCTGACGTCCCTTCTCTATATCTTTCACCTAAAAAAATGTTAAAGTAACGGGATGAGACGGGATGAGACCACTGCCTCAGTAACCGACTATCCTACCCACCGTACACACCAGCACATGCTTGCAAGCAGTCGGGTGGGATAGTTATAAAATATTTATATATATAATCATACACATAAATATTTATTAATAAGCCAAAAGTAACATTCATGTTCACAACTAATCCAAGATCATAGAAATTAGGGAAAAATAAGATCATAGTACCAAATGTTAATCCTAATCATAGTACCAATAACCTCCCAATCGCTAATCTCCCTTATATCCTCCTTATTCCCACCGACTGAACCCATGGGCTAAGTTAATTATCTATGTTACTGGTTACTCCAAAAGCTCACGGATTATGTGGAGTGGATGGCCAAATCCACATATCACACAACCGGACCATGGGTTCCTCCTCATAGAACAGGTGGGGTGTCGCAGCCCCTCATAGAACAAGCCGGGCGGTCCCTCATAGAACAGGTGGGACATAGTAACCCCTCATAGAACAAGTGGGGCGCCGTACCCTAGTAGAACATGTGGGTTACGACTCGGCCAGCCAAAGAGCTCCGAATGGCGGCCTCACCACGTGGTAAAATATCCATCTCCCTCAACTACATCCTTATTATCTCTAATGTTATCATAGAACACATATTTCACAACTATAACTCACAATTCATAGGACAATATTCATGAATATAATCATTCAAGCTCGAATCTTTAACTATCATATAACATATTCACAACAATTCTATAACATTCAACGATTCATAACAATCAATTATCCTAGTAAAACAATATTATAATAATCATTATATAAAACATCAAAACATATTTCTTTTACAAATAATGTCCCACAAGATGGTTTTTCATAAAAGAAATTCATAAAACAATTTATAATACAAAAAGATAGATTTACCGCTCAAGATTTTATGCATTCAATTTGGGCTTAATAACTCACTCTATATAACACATATCAACGATCCAACCGTTGAAAACGACCTGGTGGATGTTTCGAACATAGTGACGAAATTTCGCTTCGATCCAACGGTTAACAAATGCGCAACTACTATTTTAACGAGACTGCCTCATAATTGGGTGAAAATATCTTAATATGTTTAATTTCAACCTATCACCTCCTATATATAAGCTCATAGAGTTTGCTCCTCCTCTCATTTAATCGATGTGAGACTTCTTACTATTCTTATTTTATTAAATATTTATTTGTGTATATACGGGATATATCTTGAATAATCTAATTTAATATCTACAACTTGATTTATCCTTATCTTTCTCTTTTAAAAAAAATCAATATAAATAAATATCCAAGAATGCCATCTCTTAATATCCTTAAGATTTGATATCTTTATCCTTTTTTAATATTATCACTTGATATTACAACTCTCTCCTTGATATATTATTTTAGATATATTTTTCCTACTTAAATATTATTTCCTAAATTTCATTTAGGGTAAAATATTCATTCATAAATATCACTTTAAGTCTTATGAACAAAAATTGGGATGTTACACTGGCCTATAGCTTTAGTCAATGGAATAAGGGTGGAAGATAGTATAAGAAGTTGCATATTGTACATTGTATTTATTTATGAGCATGACTTGTTGAGAATTTAAATGATTTTTTTCTATGTTTGAAAGTATTTAATATGTATTTGAAAACCATGAGTTGTACAAATTGCATGTGCATATTTGGTTGAATTAAAATTATACTAAATTTACTTGTCTATATTAGGATTTTCCTGTAGTTACGTATACGTCAATTTCATCCTATTATTAAGATTTTTCTAGGTGAATGATCTAGTATAAAATAAGGGAAGACACTTGAGCATTGACGGCTTTGTTGTACTCATTGAGCACATTTATGCCGCTTTATATTAAATTGTCATAACACTAAGATTATTTTTATATTATGAAATCTTTAGTCGCTAAATGATTTAATAAATTATTGTGATTGTTTTTTTATATCAGGATAGACATTAATAAAGAGAGGGTAGTGACGGATTACAGTTTAATTTGGCAGCAAAATGACGAGCAAGAGCAATGTAGTTGTTCATTGGCTTTCTTTTTATGAAAGAGTGGAAGTCAAATGGCGGGAAAAAAGACCGGAGAAAAAGATTGTAGAAAAGATGAATGGGATGGGAGAAGGAGGAATGAATGAAGAAGAAGACCACGTGGGTGGGCGGTTCAGATAGATTAAAACCACGTGTGTGTGGAGAAGAAAATAATAAAAAATGGTTTGTTGGGTTTGGGCCCATTGTGAATAAATACTTTGTTGGGTTTGGTTTTTTCTCAATGTGCATACAGTTGGGCTTTACCTTTTTTTTTAAAAGAAAAACATAAGGCCGGGACCAGGATTCCTGGGCCCTTGCCCGGATCTTGGTCCCATATATTTCTCAGTCCCGGTCCCGAGAATTTATTCCCGGAACGTCCTAGATGGGAAATTCTCGGTTCCAACTTGCTAGGACCAAGAAGGGAAGGCTGGGAATTGGATAGGATAGACGCCCCTAATTTTATTATGTTTGTCCCTTTCTATCATGATTAGGGCTTTTTAAAATGTTGTTTGGAACTTTTTTACCATGGTAAATCCTTTTTCTACCATGGCAGTGTATTAAATGTTTTGGACAAAAAAAATATGTTTCTAAATAACCACAGTAGACATTTCATGTGTAGTTTTGTTGTTTTCTATCATAGTTAATTCTTTTGTACTTTAGTAGAGTCTTAAGTCCGGTCCATTGTATTTCTACGATAGTAAGTTGTATTGATTTGATCGATCTCTCTTATAGGGTCTTAAACTTTTACAACGATGAACTTTATTATTTGGGTTCTAATTTCTTTACTACGATGGTAGAATATATAAAAATTTAAAGGTGATTTTAGAAGGGTTGTTACAAAATCACCAGAAGTTGGTCTCCTCAGCAATCCTCATAAGCAAATATGAACCGTTGATTTCAATAAAAGCCTTTTACAAAATGGTAATGGCAAGGTTTTGCAAAATGTAACCAAGACATTTTTTTTTTTGGAAAACTGCGACTATTTGTCACAGTTTTGCAAAATATAATTGTGACAAATGTTTGTAACGGTTAAAATGTTACAAATGTATGTGTAACAGTTTTTCTAAACCGTTACAAACCGATTTGCCACGAATTGTTTTATCACGGTTTTACTAACCGTGACAAACGTGTTTGTAACCATTAAAATCGTGACAAATCAACAATTTTAACCATTACAAACCAACATTTTTTTGTAGTGTGAGAAGCGACACTCTTAATGGGAGCATTTGAATCTGTTTGTTTGGGATTTTGGGACGGAGATCGATGGGAATGTCTCATCAAATTCATAAGAATTGAGTTATAATGAGTCAAACTATAAGTACTAAGTTTCAAATAGAGGTGGGAATTCGGGCGGGCCGGGCTTAAACAGGCCGGCCCGCGAACAAAAAAACCCCCTATTTGTGAAGCCCGGCCCTTGAGTCGTCGGGCCTCGGGCCGGCCCGCGGGCTTCTCCTTTTTTAAATATTTTTTTTTTAATTTTGAATATGTATTGCTAACGAAAATAATGGACCTATAATAAAAAATATAAATATATATGATCAAAATTATATTTAAATACAAACTTATCAAGCATTAGTGCATTGCTATATACCAACTCAACAACTCATAAATTATGTACTAAGTATAGAACTAGAAGTCACACCACAATTACATTGAATATTCTTAGTAATAAGGAATTAAAGTATAAAAGTGGGACATACGGGACTTGAATCTAACATAATAAGTATTTAAATTATTGTCGTCTATATGTATATATACAAAAATAGCATACCCATTTAACTCTTTGAGCAAATAAAAATAAAAAAATGTTTAAAAAAAGGGAGGGGCAATAAACGGGCTTAAACGGGCCGGCCCGCGGGCTAGCCCGTCTAAGCCCGGTCCCCTTTTTTTTGTCTAAAATCAAAGCCCGGCCCTCCTCGGGTTAGGGCCTAAACGGGCCGGCCCAACGGGCTCGGCCCGAATTCCCGGCTCTAGTTTCAAACTCGTTCAAATTATCTAGTATAAATAATTAACATTCTCTCTCTCTCTCTCTCTAATAATAAATGAATTTTTTTAGGGAAAATTAATTATTTTATCCTTATAGTTTTGATGGAATTGAAAATCGGTCCTTATACTTTGATTCGGTGCAATTCAGTCCTTATACTTTTGACTCAGTTGTGACTCAGTCCCTGTAATTTAGAAAATAAAATGGGAAAAATTAACTTCGAAATCCCCATATTTTAAGGGCGTTCTTAATCAGTGTCCATAATTTTATTTTTTAAAATAACTCCCAGTTCTTTTAATCCCTTCATATGAATCCTGAAGAGCACCTGAAAAAAAGCCATGGTGGCCGCCGTAGAAGACGGAGCAGAAGAAGAAGATGGACAATTATCTCATCCGCTGTTGTTTTCAATCCCTTCATCTTATCCGCTATTATTTTCAGATCCACCGCCATCGTCAATTCTTGTTTTTGGAATCCTCAACCTCCTCAACGAATCCCTTCCTATTAGGGGAATTCGATGGTTCATCTACGCCTCAAATTGCCTCTCCCGAGTTGCCGTCGAGTTCTCAAGCCTCATCCTTGGAGATCGCCAATCTCCACTCGATTGCAGCTGCAGCGGCGGCGGCGGTGTCACCGTCTAAAGTCCCTTGTGTTCTGAAGAGTCATGGATTCCGGTTCTCAAACTATTCTTCTGTGTTTCGGCAACCCCACAAATAGCACTCGCTGGGGGAAAAAAACAAATCCTAGAAAAGTATTCAGAGTAAATAAAGAAAGGAAGAAATGATGGGTGATACGCAGATGATGAAAGGCTTGAAAGATCAGGGAGCTATTTTTGTTTTTTACTTAAGCAGGGAGTTATTTAAAAAAAGAAAACTATGGACACGTGATTAAGAACACCCTTAAAATATGGGGATTTAGAAATTAATTTTTCCCATTTTATTTTCTAAATTACAGGGACTAATTTGCATAATTCAAAGTACAGGGACTGAGTTACAACCGAATCAAAAGTATAAGGACTGAGTTGCACCGAGTCAAAGTATAAGGACCAAGTTACAATTGTGTCAAAATTATAAGGATCAAATTATTAATTTTTCCCTTTTTTTTATTATAAATTGTGTGATAGTATTTCCCGTTTCCCACTATTATTTGTCACACTGCAATCACCAAAAAAACAGACCAGTGATTGTGAATAATAATAATAATAATAATAAGATATGTAAGTGGATGGTGCACTTTAATTTGTCTATCAAAAGAATCTCAACAAATTCACCGTGCGTTACATAAACTATCAACTCAATTTCAGCCCTTTGTTCTTCATCTTCTCTCGTCAATACCACCAAACTAGTGAGAAGGGACACTCTTAATGCAGGGGTTTGATAAGGATTTTTGGACCGAGATGGATGGGAATATCTTAGCAAAACCATAAGAATCAAGCCGTGATGACTCAAACTATAGGTACCGAGTTTCATACTTATTCAAATTATATAAACTAAATAATTAACGCTCTCTTTTTTCCCAATTATATATGAAATGTTTTCTATTATAGATTTTGCATCATAGTATTTCCAGTTTTCAGCCATTATTTGTCACACTGTCAATCACAAAAAAGGGCCAGTAACTGGGGAAAAAAAAGGATATGTAAGTAGATGGTGTACTTTAAGTTTGTCTATCGAAAGTCTGAATCAACAAATTCACTGAGCTTTTTACATAAAACTATGAACTCAATTTCAGCCCTTTCTTCTTCATCTCCTCTCCTCAATACCACCAAATTCCCTTCTTCTTCTTCTTCTTCTTCTTCTCGTCATGCTTATTCGAATTTCCAAACGAGAAGGAAGAAATGGATGATTGTACGAAAAAACGGTGAGAACCAGTCGATTTCAGTTTCACCACCAGCAACGACATCGACCACCACAAACATCGTTAGGACTTTGAGTTCGGCTTCGGAGGTTGTGAGGAATTTCTATGAAAGAATCAACGCCCATGATGTGGACTCTGTTCATGACCTCATTTCTGAGAATTGTGTGTATGAAGATCTTGTCTTTCCCCAACCATTTGTGGGTCGCAAGGTAACCAAGGCCATTCATTCATTTCAGGTTATCTAAATTTGAATTAGCGCATTTGCGTGTTTTATTTCCATCACGTACTTTTTATTTTAATTTATTTAACTTCAGTAATATCATGTCAATTGACAAAAACGCTATTATTTTGGAGAGAAAAGTAAATCCACAAATCCCCCCTGTTAGACAAAAAGCACACAAATAGAAACTTAAATCACTTGCCCAGCTTGAAGTAATCGGAATATATAAAAAAATATTTGGTCTGAATTCATTAAATTTTTTGGTAGATTCACTAATGGAAGGGGTATATTATAATAAATCTGAGCTTCTTATGTTGTTTTGTTGAAGAGGGTTTTGAGCATTTAGCTTGTAAACTTGAATAGTAATGGGTTGATGTAGTATTGAAAGAGTTAGGTAATATGAAATCTCAAGGGTTTGAAAATGTTCAACTCTGTCATAGAAGGTATTGGCACTGGTGGCCTCCAAGTACCAAACTGAACTGTTGTTCATTGACAAACTCTTTTATGCTTACTCTTATTTATGTCACTCATAGGGGTAAGCATGTAGTAACAATCATTTAGTGATCACTAACTTATTCCTTATTCAACGAAGAATGATGTCTCACTCAACTACCAACGATACTAACCTTACATTCGATGCAACATTTTGTTATTAAGAAATAAGAAATTGAACATTGAAGTTGCAATTTACATAGGTTTGGTAATGAGTGAAATGAACTATTCTGAGCAAGTAAGATTTGTTTGTTGGGGCGGGGTGGGCGGTAGGCTTTTCTATTATTTAAAAATATGATCACTTTCAAATATCTAATCGCTCTGATTCATTCCATCTTTTTTGGTGACAAATGGCTTAGGCCTTACTTCAATTATGAGTAAGAATGAGAAACCTTACTTCACTATAATTTTTCAGCAGTAAAGTAATGGCCTTTTGGTGACAAAATTTATTATCCAGTATTAGATGTTCAAATTTCTGAAGTGCCATGATATGACATTTTTCATATTTCAAGATTTAGCTTATCTTTAACTATGGTGCAGGAAATTCTGGAGTTCTTTCGAAAGTTCACCACTTCTACAAGCAAAGATCTCCAGTTTGTTATTGATGATTTATCCACTGATGATCCCTCATCAGTAGGGGTGATATGGCACTTAGGTACATTATTTCTGATCTGCTTTGAAGTTACTGTATTGCACTCTAGCTTCCATTTTAATTTTTTTGATATTTCTCTTTAATGTGTATAATTTGTAAATGTCCGCAGAATGGAAGGGAAAACCTTTTCCCTTTAGCAAAGGATGCAGCTTTTACCGTTTGGAGGTCAATAATGGAAAGAGACAAATAATGTAAGTAACACTGCCATTTTAATGAACTTTTATTATTAAGAATGTGTTAGAATCTGAATTATAATTACGTGATTAGGGAGAATTAATTGTTGATTATTGTTTCCTTTCTTATTTGATCAGGTTTCCTTTGCATTAATTTCATGATTGTAAGCTGATTGTAATTTCCTTTCTCATCTCCTCCTCCTTCTCTATATAATGTAATCTTCTCTGCTCATACAAGATATCAATACCCGAATGCTCTCACAATGCATTGCCTTCCTGATGCTGGCTGATCGTTAAAATTCATGATTATCTGTTGCTACATTGAACCTATGTGGGTTGGTGGTATAATTTATTAATGTTTTGGTTAGCTGGTTCGGTAAACTGGTTAGAACTTTTTATTAGAACATTTGTTGTGTCTCAATAGAAAAAGCTTGCAGGTTTTTCTTGCAAGTTGACTGTAACCTGCTTTACAAATCTAATATAGCATAAATAACTCTGCATTAATGTTGAAACAGAAAATACTCCTTGGATAGGAGTTCACAACTCCCAAACAATATGAATACTTGTAGATCTTTTGTTTTTTTATAACAGATATGCATATTACACACACACACACATTCTTTCTTAATAATTTCAATCCAGACCCTTAGATGTTTGTCTCATTGGACCTTTCTATTAGATCACACCCATGCCATAAATTTTATTGGCTTTAAGTCAAATTAAACCAACAGAAGTTTTCTTATAGAAAATCTTTTGTTCTTTTAACAACAGATATGGGCGAGACAGTGTTGAACCAGCAGTCAAGCCTGGGGATGCAGCTCTGGTATGTGGGTTTTCCTTCATTTCAACGATGATTTTTTTCATGAGAATGAGGGAAAAGAATGTTCCTCCTTGTGATGTGAAGTATTTTTTCTCTAGATGGTCCATGGCAAATAGGCCATACCAAAAGTTTCTGATATTTATTTTACCCAAAGCAAAATATCATATTGTCATCAAATTTGCATTTACATATCTGAAAATAGTTGTTGTTTTTGTATTTGTCTCCCATTTATTTGAGGTTGAGTTTTTTATTAGCTCAATTTAAGTACCTCAATTTGTTTTTGAAGCTTTTATTGATAACTCTTCTTGAAATTTAAGTCATTGAACTTCAAGGAAACAGTGACATTTTGGCATATTTCATAAAATTCTTTGATTCTAATAAGAGAACTTCAAAATCATAGGAACAGAAAATTTTGCTTTAAAGACCATGTCTTTCTATTAAAGCTTAATGATTTTGTCATAACTTTTCATGAAACTGAAGCTGAAATTTTATGACATGACTGGATTAATTTTAACTGTGTTAGTTCAATATAGGTTGAAGTGTTATCAATTTTGTGCAAGAATTTACTTCCTAACTACTGACTCCCTCACTGCCAGATGGTAAATTCTCATACTCTCACCCATATTAGTTCCAAGTGGGCTTCAAAATGTATACTAAAAGAAGAAAAAGTAACTGAGATTCTTGTTCTTCATATTTTCTTCCCAGATCCTTTTGTTAATTGTTAAATAGTATGATTTATTGCGTATGGAATAGTTAATTTCAGTAAAAGGTCAGATTCAGATATCTGAAAAAATATTTTTCAGTTAGTTGTAGAATAACTATTAGTAGGGCTAACATATTACTTATGTAATATATATCAGGTAGCAATCAGAGGTGTGACTTGGCTTTTTCAACAGTTCCCTCAGTTAGCAGACAAGTTGTGATCGAAGGTTTACAATTTACATAATTTTGAGATGCAAATGTCCCTTATTTCCTTTGCTGCTTCCAATTTTACAGTAGTATTGATAAACGTATGCTTCCTCAATGCATGAAAAGAAGTATGATTTGAAGCAAGTATGAAAAGAGTCTGTACAGGTCAGTTACGTTATGTAAAATGTTATTATAGTAGTAATTAACATGAATAGGTGAATCAACTTGTCAATCTAATTGTAATAATAAACTGAATCCTCTATAAATCTATATTATGCAATCGTTATAATTTCTTATATAATTCTTGTTTTTTTAATCCCTTTAAATATGTGTACACACACACACACTACATACAGATACAATTATTGTTTTGGCTGTAAATGAGCTCGATTCATTCAATGCATAATTTTATGATTTTTGTTACCATAATTAAATAATTATGCATATTTTCTCGTGTACTATATGATGTCTAATCCTATTAGGACGTATATGATATTGTTTTATCCTTTCAAACACCATTAAGCTTTGTAACATATAGGAATAGCCTTCAAATTCTTGTCATACCCTGTTTTCTGTGTTATGCATATAGCATGGTGTATAAAATACCTGTTCTTCAAAACTAACCTCAACAACCAACATAAACGAAAGACAGGATCAATTATTGATAATGTCCACTACATATCTGTTCTTTGATCTAGGAGTGCCTTATACCAATCATATTTTTAGATTGATTACGGATGATTTCACTGGTGGAAGGGTTTAAGGTCAAAACAATCTCATAGCCATCAAAATATGACTCCGTTCCTACACTCCCAATCAGCCAAACCAAGCCTCCTCCAATTGTTCTTCCAGTTTTTACCAAGTTGTAGATGTTTGCATATACTTCAGTCATAAATGAATCCCTTGTTTTCACGCTGAATCCTGGATCTTTGCTCGATTTCCCAAGCTCGCCGAAAACTAATGGCTTCTTCAAGATGTTCTTTGAGTCATTGCAGTGAATTGTCAACCATGTTTTCATGAACTCCATCTGGGTCTTCTCAGTCTCTCCTGGAAGCCTGTAAATTTGAATAATAAGGATAGTCAATTTTTTTTTTTTTTGGCTAAGACCCCCCCCCCCCCAAGAAAAAAAAAATCTTAGGTTACATTGGGAGCCTTGGAGAATTATTTGAGAGGTTAGATTATTTTAGATCATCTTTATCACCTTTTGAAAATCACATGGGCTAAATAATATTCCTCTGGTCCAATGTATCAATCACTTCAATTTGTCACCAAAACTAAGAAAAACCTTAAATTTAATTAATAATACCTTAAAATTTAATAAATGTTTAACTTGTCTCATATCCAGTCCCCCCCCCCCCCCAACAATAATACAAAGTCTATATAATAAAAAATGAAGAGTAAAAGTGCACATGCATGCGAAAAAATTGATGGTATGATTTGTAAATAGGATGAACAAAAAAAAAATCTTCTCTCTTGGCCATATAAATATGACTACATGAGTAATTTAAAAATTTTTGGGAGACTATACTTGTCTTTCTAGCATTAAAATCTTGTTAAAAATGTACAATGAAACTGAAGGAATGTAGTAAGTCTCACAAAGCCAATGAATTGTGGGACAAAGTTTTACATTTAGGACTAAAGTAAACTCTCCAACTACTCATACGTTTAGAACCATCTGTAATTTCATATATTGATTGATTTCATAGAATAGACTTACCAGAGAGCTACGCATGAATAGTGGCGAAATCAAGATATGGAATAAGATGATTGTTAATAAAATCAGTGCCATATTTTTGAGACTTTGGGTTGAATTTAATCCTTTCTGGTGTTGAGTAGAATCCTTCCATCCCCACTGTCACCAAATGCATGCTATCTATTGATTTCACATAGCTGGCCATCTCCTGTATCCACGTCTGCATATCATATACAACACCCATCAACCTTCGGCTTCCCAAAACAGATTACTTATAATGCATCTAAAAGGGGAATAAAATGTTCAGTTGATCATTAGTTTAGTTCTTCGTTAAGTAATTCCATTCCAAAAATATAGCTTTGGATCCAAATTTGAGCTTCTATTTTTATGTAATTTGTACTATTATAAAATTTTCATGTAATGATTGAATGAATTGCATTGGTTATGGTTTGTGAATAATGTGGCTTTTAATAGATTTTGTTGTTATAAGCTTGGTAGTGAAGTTGGGTAGTGCAAACTGGTCAGATTGAGTGACCAGATTGTCTAAGAAAATGAGATGCACTGCCATTTTTTTTCAAACAAAATAATAAGCTAAACACATGTGAAATATTTTTTAAAAAATAATTTAGATCATATATTTAAAGAATAAATTGGGGAAAAGTCTCTGCTTAAATTTTTTTTTTATATATAAAGACTTGAGTTGGAATACTAATACTTTCTATGTATGAAATTTTGCAGAACCTGTATATTTCCTGTGTATAAAAACATATTAGCCCTTCTTTTATTTAATTTATTAAAATCCATATTCTACTTAAATTGGAATAACTGAGGGTTGAGAGGCTAAAACTCAGTTTAACAAATCCAGTCAAACAAGAATTACAATTAAAATTAGGTTTGTAAAACTGGGTTGCTGTCTCCAAAATGAAATCCAAACATGCACCATGTGTGATTCGAGATCTAATCTATATAAATATCAATATATAAATATAAAGTGAAATCAATAAATGGAGGAAAAATTAATCTACAACTTCATATAGTTTTACTCTATATTTCACTGATATTAAATGTAGGACATATTTGTTTAGTTTGATTAAATTGTGTGAAGTTAATATGACGGATATTTCTAGAATACCATAATAATCTTCCCTTATTCTCTTAGCTTCTCATTCCTGTTGAGAGAGTATCACTAGATAATAGGGGTAATTTTAAAAAAATGGACAAATATTAGAAATATTCTAATATATACTACATTCAGGATTAAAAGTAATCCTCCAATCAGCTCTTATATTAAGGATTTAATTAGGTATGCAATTTTTTATGAGGTGATTATAGTTTCCATGATATTTAATCATTGATAAATTTCTTTAAAACTGATAAATAGGGGAAGAAAAAAAATCACATGGGCCTACTTAAAAATTTGGCGAGATTACAAGGACATGTTCAAAATGTAAAATAACCTATAAAATATTAGGTAAAACTATTTGTTCGGATTAAAAAGAGGCAACAAAATTACAAGGATTTAAGTAGAAATCAAGCATAATTGCATGAATTTGCGTATTTGTTTTTCTAAAATAAAAAGGTGAAAGGTCAATGGATGGGGAGACATCAAAAAATGCAACAAGAGTAGTGGCTTGTTTGAATACTTGGTAAACGAATTTTGGAAAAGGTTGTTACCATTGATGTATAAAAAAATACTTAATTTGTTCCTAAATATAAAACCTGATTGATTTTTTTTAGAAAAAACTTTAAAAGGTAAATAAGGTACTTATAAATTGATTTGCCTGAATTTCTTCTTTATATTAGTTTATTTGACTTAAAATCTGACATATAATATAATAATACATAAAATATGTTATGATTAAGTGACTTATTTAACTTGATTAATCCAAAAAAAAAATTAAATGTTTCTTATTTGTTATAGTGAAAATGGGAGGAGCATCAAATATGAGAAGAGTCAACAAGACAGCGGAGCTCATTCATTAGCTCCCACGCCATAATTGTGGGGTCCTCTTTGTATGCCACCCCATTCACTGTATTTTTCCTTGTAACAAGACGTAATTCCATGTGTGTTGCACGAGTTATATTGTTTATTCTAAATTTTTTTATCTTAATTTTTTGGAATATATTTTATGATTTTAAAAAATCAATAATAACTTATTTTTGTTCATTAAAGATATTTGAAACATAGAGAATATTTGTTGAATTTAACAACAGTTATTTCCAACAAATTTTTTTTAACTATAATTACATGTATTATTAAGTTATATTTAAAAAGAAGTATACATTACAACAATTATATATTCAGATCATACCTCATTTATTGGATATACTTTAAAAATTTATATCATATCCAAATGATATATAGTATATAAATCCATTTAAAGTTACCTTATTATAGGGGATTTGGGGGGTTGATACAAATTCTCTTATTTTAGTGTACCATATAACATCCCTTAGTCCCTTGCCTCACCAAGACTTTTTGAATAAAAATGGTCTTGTACTAATTATAGTACTCCCTCCAGTTCTAAATATAAGACATATTTGGAAAGCTGGTTTTAGTCATAAATGTATTACCTAATTCTAATTTTTGTCAACTTTTTTCCCGAATTATCCTTAAGGCATCAATCTTCATATAATCATGTCTATGAAAAACAGAAAGTAAATAGATATCGAGAAATAAGAACTTGAAGATAGAAAAAGAACTAACGTGAAGAAGATAAACCATATCATTGAGCGAGATATAAGCCCACAATATAAATTACATATAGAGTAATCAATCTTTAGAATATGAAGGGTCATGATAAATGCCACTCATAATCATGAATCAAAAATTGGAAAGTAAATGGTCGAATAATCAATCCTTAGAATATTAAGGGTTATGATAAATAACACTCATAATTATGAGTCAAATATTGGAATATGAATGATCACTAAACGGCTTCTTAACGGTGTTAGCATCGAATTTAGGTGATTAAACTGAAGTTAACGGCTTCTTAACGGTGTTACTACAAGATTTAGAGTATTATATTGATATTGACAAAACTAAATAGATCAATTGATAATATAGATTATTGTGTGGAATAATGTTTTGAAAGCTGCCTGATTTAGTGGATTAGTTTGCTAATTAAAGTGTAGGGAGAGATTTGCATTTGTTTTTTATTATTATCGATCGTAATATCCCTTTTTATAAAAAATTGTTTTTAAAATAATCTGTGTTAAATTAAAATAGATCATATAATATTAGAAATTTTTGGTTGAAATCATTGTTTATCATTTTAATCAGATGATTGTGTGATACAAATGGTGATACTTCTTTTAGTTTCAAATGAAGATGTGGTTATTAATTTTATCATGATATATTTTAATAGATCAGATGATAATATCAAATATTATATGTGATATTATATATTGATATTTGTTTTCGTTTTTAAAAATAAGTAAATTATATAATATCTACTTTATGTTTTTTAATTTTAGAAGTTAAGAAAAAACAATTTATGTATCAGATAATAATTCTTTTAATGTCATTTTAGAAGCTTCTTGTATTATAGAATATTAATGGTCAATAGACGAGATTTTTATTTAATTTTATTTTAAATCATTTAAAGGTCTAGAGTAGATCTATTGAATTGCCAAATCTTAGCTTGTGGTTTATTTTTGTTAAATTTATAATTTTTCAAACGAAATTAGATTTTTTTTAATATTGTTATGCTTAATTGCTATGGCCTGCTTGGGGAAGGCTTGCTACCACAAAATCAGTCAATTTAATATTTAATATTTGAGTAGTTAAAATATGTGGTCAAAATGCTTAGATGTATAATTGATCCTCATGAACTGCAAAAGCAAAACAATAGGGGTTTTTAGATTACTTTTCTTGCTCGCAAATGTTAAAGGTGCACAATCACCAAGGAAAACAATGTTTGCAAGATTTTCACCCCTACACAAAAAATAAATGGCATGATTGGATATTAGATAAGATGTGAAGCAAAACAATTTTCATACAATAATAGAGCAAGATGAGTAACGATTATCTGTCTGTAATAGTCAGATTTAGTCTATTCACAAGATCTAATTCCCTCCTTTAGTCAAAAAGATTCCCAAAAGCATATAAGAATCCAATAATATCTGCATATAATTTGAAAATTTAAAACTGTTATTACAATTTATATCCTAATATAGCAATCCAAATGAAATCTTCCCAAATGAGAGAAAATAGATAATTCAAAAGCTAGTCAAATCCTCACCCCTCTTAGCAGTGTAATCAGCAATTTCTTTTATGGATACAAAGTTGAAGACATTCTTAGAAAATTCTACATTGGACTCTATACAAAAGGTGTAGAAGAATGAAACAGTAACTTCCATGGATTAGAAGTGACTTTATAATATTTTGTATTCGACAAGAACTCGATGTTTGCAAAATGGCAAACTTTGCCTTCAACCAGGAAAGACATATAGCGAAATCAAATTCTTTTGGATCATAGATGCCTCAATCTTAGAACACTGAAAAGGGAAAATAAAACTATAATCAGTAAGCTACATCTAATGGGTGAAATAGATGTTATTTTGCCCAAGAATTGACTCCTTTTAAAAAAAACACAACTATACCATTATGCTCTAAAACACTTACATACATTTTTATCAACCAGAATCATGCATATCTTCCATATTGGATGCGGGGTTTTTCTCTGAATAACCCACTTTCTTACTACACGAGCAACAATCACTCAAGTATCTTTGTCATCATTGACATTGGCAATTATATCATAATGAACGTTAGACTTGTTGGATTGAAGTCAATAATCAAAAAGAAAAGAAGGAAGATATGGTGAGTATGTGATTAGCTTTTGCGCGCGCACATATATATATATAGAAGCACTAAAGGAATTTTAAAGCAAGATTATGAAAGCATTGGAATGGGAAGTTGAAGCATTTTCTTGTAGAAGGAATTGGAAGAGGCTGAACGAACCTTAATAGGGGAGTGGAAGCAGCAATAAAAAAAATAGCAGGTTGTAGCATATTAATATGCATTTATCATATTATTACTCTTTATTAGCAATTCTTCAGTATTAATTATTAGTTCTTCATTTTCTTAATTGTTTATTTCATTTTAATTTAATTTTAATACGCCAGAAGAATCAGAGTTTATGTGTTTTTTTACCTAATTATGGGATTAATAATGTAATCGCCGGAGAGGGAATAAATGTGGATTAATAATGTTATTTGATTTAAAAAAGTAACGGCTGGAATGGATATATATATATATATATTCTGCAAAATATTAGCATTAATTTTGGTGATTTTCGGGGATTAACAGATTTAAAAAGAAAAAAACTAACGGCATCCATAGGAATAGGTTTTATTGCACAGCACTTGTTAACAGAATGTATTCCTCTAAACGCCGTGTTCACAACATTTAGAGAGATATATTGATTACTGTCTGCCATCAGATATATGTACAGCAAATACATGATCATTAATACTACCTTCTCTTTTCTTACACAATAAATAACATCCAAAAAAAAAAAAACTAACAAATAAGCAATGTCTTCCTATTCAGCACAATCTACGGATGTTCAGATAAGTCTGGAAACACCTATAAATTTGATTCTATAGTTCTAGGAAACTTTGATAACGCATTCACTGTCATATTAGAATATCTGCGACAAGATCTAAATGTCATAGTTTAACCATGTTAAATCATGTTATCAATCTCAACAACAATTGACAAATCTGAATGCATCTCCTCCACACCCGACTATTATTGAATTGATTGCCTCAGAGTAATCATTTTTCACTTTATCATTCCTTATCTCCCGAACCCATGCTACTTTCAAAACCAATAAGAACCCCCAAAGTTCAATAGTAAAACTTGAATGGCACCACATTCCCATTATAGTGAAGCTTGTAAGGGGTTCCTCCCAACCACTCCCTACATCCCTTATTATAAGAGTCAAAGAGGTAAAATTACACAAATTAAGGAAGTTGTTGAGAGAAATAAATATGTCTGAAATAATTTTGTTTTCTCAAGTTTGCCCTTATTTATATAAGAAAGAGAAATATGATAATATTGTTATAAATGAGTATGAAAGAGAATGTGAATAGAGAGAATAATGATGGGTAAAATGGGAAAAACTCATTAAATGCTTTGACAAATTATGTCAGGCTTTTATAAAAAATGACAAAACCATTCAAATTTTTTGCTCTTATATATAGGGACGGAGGGAGTATATTAATACACTATTATGTTCATAATGTCAGATTCAATTGACTTTTGTGGGATATTAAAGAAGTTTATTAAGTCACTTTAAAATATTTATAATCTTTTCTTTGTCTAAAATAATTTACTTTACTTATAATATTATTTTGTTTATGCATATTATAGGTGGAAATGTACATTTAACTTTATGTAAGATTCATTTTGGTTTCTTCTATTTTTTTAAAATGTCATTTAGTTCTCTAACCTTATCAACTGTTAGTTTCAATAAAAAATGTTGTGATTAAAATTTTAAATGTCAAAAAAATTATAAATAGAACACATATAATGTTTGATTTTTAAAATAATCGTGATTGTTAAAAAAAAGAAAAAGCATCGTTTAGTTAAAAATGAAGCAAACCATCAGTGTATTTTGTATGTGATTGGTACAAATTAAAATGCAAGGGTTGGCGCAAGAGTTTGATTTGGTTTTGTTTAGATATTTAAGCATTAATTTAGGCGTAAACACTTTTTTTTTTTTTTCAATTAATACAGAGCTTAAACTGGCCCAATAAGGAATAGAACCCTCCACCTCCTCTATGTAAGGCCGTAAAGGACTACTTTGTCATCAGAGCAATACGCCAAGTGCAATTTGGCACTTCATTTTATAAATATTTAAACTTTAAATTATGAATGTTATGAGGTTGGTTGTTTTATTTTTGTCTATTTAATTTTTTGAATATCAGAGCATTATCCACTCGAACGATGATAGACAAATCTCTCGAGGTACACGTTACCCTAATAATTGAATTCAGGAGAAGATGCTTCCCTACAATATAAGGACTAGATTTAGCAAAATGAGGTATTTAAAAAAAATCAAACTTTTTTGGCCTGAGTCCATTAAAGTCAGCTCGCGTTTCCACTTACATAAAACTGAAGTATAATATAAGTTAAAGGAGAAAACATGCTTTTGTATGTGGGAAAAACAATTAAATAAACATATACCTTGGCATTGTTTTTGTAATATGATTTGACGACGGAATTATTGTAAAAATCATCATCATTAGTGATTGAGACGCCACTTGCTTTAGCCCATTCCACATATTTTTAGTCTTCCCCCATAATCATCATAATTATTTACGAAACTCATTATCAGCTTCATCTTATGCTTCCCTGCTTCCGCTACCACATAATCAAGTGCCTGCTTTCATAATTATAAACGAGATTTGATGGAATAAAATACGTATTTTTAGTCTGTTATATGAAATGTAATATATATATATATATATATATATATATATAAATGTCTTCCCCCATAATCATCATAATTATTTACGAAACTCATTATCAGCTTCATCTTATGCTTCCCTGCTTCCGCTACCACATAATCAAGTGCCTGCTTTCATAATTATAAACGAGATTTGATGGAATAAAATACGTATTTTTAGTCTGTTATATGAAATGTAATATATATATATATATATATATATATATATATATAAATATGCGTGTGTGTGTGTGTGTGTGTATTTGTATTTAATTGGATGATGATCACGACGATGATACATCAAAATATAACATATAATTTCCATATCTTGAAATTAATAAAATATCCTAATAAAATATTTTCTATTCTCTCGGTTCCTTTTTTAATATGAGAATTGCATAAATAAATAAAATATCTAAACTTAGTTCAATATCTTTAAACATTCCTACCCCTAATTTGTGGGTTCAGCCGATGAACCGGTGGACAAATTCATCAAATGAGTGAGTTCGATCCCTCAACTTGTCATGCCAGAGAAGACACCCCATGTGGTTAATGTTCTACCCCAATTAATGACCTAGGCACACTGAGGTTACCCAAAGGCAGGAGATTAGATTGTATGTGATCCGGCAGGTACCCTACCTTTAGGCTTTAGCTTATGGGTGAATCCAATCCCCTACCCAAAATTAGTTTGTATAAAAAATTTAGATTATTCCTACTAAGACAAATACACTATCTACTTAGAAACTAGAAAAGGTTTAAAAATATTGTGCTCCCCCCGTCTTAAATATAAGACATGTTTAACTACTTTGATTAAATTAAAAATGTTAATTATATTAGTTAGTATGGTGTGTTTTTAATAAAACACTCCAATTATCTTTCCTTATTCCCTTTCTCATCTCCTACTTGATTATTGTTAGAGGAGTACCAATAGAGTTAATTTGAGAAGAAGTTGATAAAAGTTAGAATTAGGTCATATTTTAGTATTAAGATCAACTCTCAAGATAAGTCTTATTCTCAAAACTCTCTGTGGATTAGAAGAGAACCTGGAAGAAGCTTTCATTATAAACACCAGGAGATTTCTGGAGGGCACGACCACCACCATCACTGAAAGCCCAAATGCGACAAACGCCAAGGCCAACTTTAGAAGCTTCTAGAAATACATCAGGTACAATGTGCTTCTGGCTTGCTTCTTTTGCAACTTGTATCATCCAATATGCATTGAACCCATTAAACATAAATTCAGATCCCTTCCACACAAATTCTGTTCCTCTCCTCCCCACAAATTCTCCATCAGAAGATGATAACATCAACAACACAAATATTATCCCTAAAAGGGTCATATTGTATATGTTCTAGCTTTTCTTTCACAGATAATGAAGGATCCTTTGATGGTGGTGAGTGAATGTTGGTGATATATCTGTGTGTGTGTGTGTGTTTTTTTTTTTTTTTGGTTGGTTGGGAGGGGGGGGGGGATGTGGGGTTGACTTCTTTTATTGTCTTAGTTATTTTCCTTAACTTCGAGCTGTGTATTTAATGGGAGGTATTATGTAAACATCATATTGTCTCAATCATTTTTCTCTTTCTTCTTAATTAGAATGCCATCTTCACTATTAAATTAGAAAAGTTGAAATTTGAATTAAATATTTTATAAAATTATTATTATATTTTTTTAATTTTCATATACTACAATTGTCACTATCGGAACCAAAAATTAAAAACTTAAATTCACATTAATATAATATTACAATAATGTGTTATAAAACTATCATTTGATTGAATCAACTTATTGTGTGTTATTCTAATTTAACAAATTGTTTTGTATTTGAGCTACAGAAATATAGCTACAATGATAATTGGGAGGTAACGGGGTTTCTCCTATTGTATGTCTACATTACCTTGAATCAAACGAGTCAGTTGTTAATTAGCAGTACCTGATATTATTAGATAAATCTAAAAAATATATAATAGGGTGCATGCATTCTATAAGAAATTTTTTTTATTTATAATATAAATCACTTGAAATAAAATTAATGTTTTCTCAGTTTTGCTGTGATGATAAAAGTGTAATTGTGATTTTTTTCGTATTTTCCTCATTCTTCAAATCCCCATTGATAGGAATAAAGTTAAAAATCTTTATTAATTAAAAACCTAATTAATAAACAAGTAAATACACAAACCTACTCAAGCAGCAAATCTAATTGTAGATATATTAAGTGGAGATGAAGTAAAGAATATTGGTAGTGGAGAGGCTATTTGCCACAACCCAGGCCCTATACATACTAAATAATAATAATAATATATAATAATAAAGAAAACTTAATTATCATATATAAATGTATGTATAAATATAACTTTGGCTTTTAACTAATTAATGGCATTAATGAACTACCAATATTGTCCTGATATTCAGGTATAATTAAAAGCCTTCGGTCCAAAATTAGCTTTTAAAATCCATAATGAATGATAGCTAGATGGTTGAGCGGATCTTGTGTAATATGTAACTTTCTAGTTCAATTTGTAAAGGATTTCCTATCTAGGTTATTGATTACAATGCATATAAGTAAAACTTGTATTTTAGAAAAATTAACATACATTTATTACAAATGACTAGCTTATCGAAATTTTTTAATATCCACTAAATCAGTTATACCGCTTCCATATTAGGGAAGAGGTAAAATTATTTGTTTATATATGATATATATTGTTGCATTATGTCGTTTGTTATGATAAGTAGGTAAAAAATAATAAAAAAAAAAATCTCATTTTGAAGCATAGATTAATAACAAGAAACAATGACAATCGAAAGATCAAAACAAAGAAGAAAAATGTTTATCATAATTGAACTGAAAGTTTACTCTACTAGAGGGAATAATGAAAAAACAATTTCCCCTGATTAAAGTTAATCAAGTGGTTACCATAGTATGAGCTCTAGAAACCCTAATGCAAGCTTCATTGGTTGCTTGCATGAGATGGAATGAAAGAGGAACTTTAGACGTAGTCCAAGTGTTGTTGTTGTTGTTGTTAATAGATGACCACTTCATTTGCATGAAGCTGCTCTTCCTCCATGGACCCATATGGATCTTCTTCTCCTTCATTGACCTCTTGGCAGCACCACACATTACTCGGATTATCGCTGTCAAGTACTCCGGCCTACCCACGTAGAATTCCGGCAACAATGACATTAGTTTCTTGTATTCTTCTCCTGCTCTTGCAATCTCAAACTGCTCTCTTAGCTCCAATTCAATCAGATATGGTGGCATTTGCTTCTTTCTTGTTTTTGTGTTTGGCATAACTTCTATGTACACATGTGAACCTTCACGTACAACCAAACTAATTTCAGAGAGAGTGGGTGTGTATGATTGATTAGTAAGAACTTGATTAATAATAACTTAATTAGTGAAATGCTCGTAATATTATGATGTTTCTTAATCTTTTTTGTAATAAAAGCTGAGATCTAAATGAAACCCTTTAGTTAATTAAAGCTTACGGTAAAGGTGCAATTTGGCTAACTAAATATTGTTATAAGAGCATCTAACACTAATAATTAAGTTTTGAATCTAATTTTTAAATCAAATCTTGTCACCTGGACTTTTTTTTAAAATAAAAATTCACATTGATAAAGTTTCAAAATTTTATTAGGGAAAAAGACAAAAAAATCCCTTCCAATTTGCAAAATCCCAAATAAGGAATTTTGAGTTGTTAATGGTTGTTAATACCTATCATGAAGTTGTTATTGGGATTTTACAAATTGGAAGGGATTTTTTTGTCTTTTTCCCATTTTATTGGACCATTTTTAATAACAAAAATAAAATATATCAATGTGTGATTGGATAACTTAACCTAATCGATGTAAGAATCTTAACCTAAGTTTCGGACATTAGTTTTTGTAAAAGTGTTAAGGTGCATTTTGGCCAATAAACTTTTCGCCCATGAGCGTCTGACACAATTAACATTTGAAATGTTCTTGTTTACCAATAAACTTTTAAAATGGAGTATATTGGCCAATGCCGTTAAAAAGCAGTTAACGGCTTCTGTTTGTACTGATGTGGCACGACATGTGTCAGCTTGTGTGCTGACGTGGCTTGACACGTGTCACATGGTGTGCTGATGTGATGAGAACCATTTAAATGTTAATTGTGCCATTAAGTGCTTTTTAATGGCATTGGCCAAGATGGTCTATTTTAAAAGTTTATTAGTATACAAGAACCATTTAAATGTTAATTGTGCTAGACGCTCTTAGGCCAATAATTTATTGGCCAAAATGTACCTTAACCCTTTGTCAAATTGGTTTCTTTTTTAAAATTCCCAAACATAAATCACACTATAGTAACTAATTAACTGTGATTTGGATTTCAGCTTGCAAACTATAATTTGTTTAATCTTCAATTTTGCAAACCATAATTCGAACACGTGCATTTTTTAAACAAACTAGGTTTCATAACAGCATATTTGTTCATTGAAATAGATTATGTGAAATGATGATAAATAACAAATCAAAACAAAGAATAAAATTAATTTTGATAAAATTAATGTTTCAAAAATAGAGAGAATTACCACCGGGGAACTTTTTAGTAGAATCCCATTTGGAGATGCAAAGGGAAGCATTGTAACCTCTGAGAGAAAGCAATGAAACCACAAGTGTTCTTAAACAATGGGAGCACCCATACGACGTCGTTGAGTCCGACTTCCTACAATTGCATTCATAATGTGTGTTGTTCTTTGCTTCTTTTAATATTTCTCCCACCTCTTCTCTCAATTCCCAAATTTCCATGTTGTATCTCTCTATAATTTCCTATCAAACCAACGCACAACATTAATATTATTAAAACCCAGCACAAAATAATTGACCCAACAGGAAAACCCCACAAATTAAAATTATTGAATATTTTCTAAATTTAAAAAATGAACACAAGGAAATTTCATTTATATAACTTAATTAATTAGATTAAAACCATTTAAAATATGTGATTAACTCCTTTAGTCCAACAAATGACATTGTGTGAGGACATCATGGTATCAACACCCAACTCGAGACAATTAAACTGGTGAATCAGTTTCTTTTGTTATTTTGAAGAAGAATTTTGGATGGATGGATTGATTTAAATATCCCCTCCGATTTGTAAATAACATTCTGTCGCATATGTAATTTTTTTTTTTTTTTAAGCAACAATTTTACGTTGTCTATTGCACTTTTTCATTTTAACATCTAAATAATTGCATGTCTCTCCCATATTTTTTTTTATTTATCCATCAGTGTAGACACTATCAGCAACCGATTAATCCAATTTGCGGGAGGAACCTCGCTACTTCCAAGTAATTATCACGGCTCCATAGCCATGGCTCGAACTTAAGACCACTAGTTAAGCTGGAACAACCCACAACCAGTTGATCCAAACATTTGGTGATTCTCCCATATTTTTTCTCACCCACTCTTGCACCTTTTTCTCATTATTTCTCTCTCACACTCTTCATCTTCATAAACAAATGTATATTTGAATAAAAAAATTATATCTGTTTTCACATTTATATTGATTTCAACTAATTTTAACTACCTGTTTATTTTGAATGGTTTATGTAATTGTTGTTTATAAAAAGGATCCAAGTATTTGTTTTCCTATTACTGAGCCAAAAACAAAGTTTTTTTTATTAAAAAATAGTAATTGTCATATTTTGTATTTTAATAACTTTGTTTTGTTGGATTATATAAGATATATACAGGAATAATCAATTCACGTATAGATTAACACTTTTAATATTTTTCTTTTTGGATTTATATATGAATATTTTAATATTTCAATTAAATTATACTATTGTAATGACAATTGAGTTCAATTCAATTAATTTTAACACAATTGAATCCTCTTGGAACTTCTCTATTGATGTTTTCATCTATTGCACCTCTGTAGGGATAAAACCACATCATTTTATTTAAAAAAACTATGTGGGATAATCATTTTACACATATAACAGAAAATGTTAATTTCACAAAAAGATGTAATTTTATTTCAATAGAGGAGTAATGCATGCGAACCTCAATGAAAATGTTCTCAAGGGCACTTGAATACATCAACGGTCTAGATTTCACTTGTGATGGGCATGTTTTAGAAGATATTTTATTCTAATTTCAACTACAACTACGTTGTCTTTTTGTTAGTGTTGTGTGGTCCTATGGTTCACGGCATATTCCATTATTATTCCAATTATCTGGTACACATAAACTTCCTCTATTTCTTTATTTTAATTTTTGTTTATTTTTATTAAAAAAGTTGTTTTTTTGGTCATTACAAAAAGGGGTTTTCGTTTATCTTTGGGGTAATTAATTACAAGTCCCGTGTAAGGGATTTAATTAAGATGAAGTCCCACGAAATCACCTAATTAATATGAGGCCCGACGAAGTTGTTATTGCAAGTCAAAAAGTTGTTATCGCAAGGTCACAAGTTGTTACAGACTAAAAGTGATTTTCAGGCCACAAATTGTTATGACAGGCCAAAAAGTTGTTATTGAAGGCCGAAAAATTGTTGTTGCAGGCCAAAAAGTTGTTAGTGAAGGCTTGGTCACTAACAACTTTTTGACCTGCAATAACAACTTTTTGGCCTGACATAACAACTTTTTGGTAGGGACCTCAGATTAATTAGGTGATTTCATGGGACCTCATTTTAATTAAATCCCTTACACGGGACCTGTAATTAATTACCCCTTATCTTTTATTTTAAAGTTTCACCCATCAAGGGAACATTGCTTATTATTTTTTTAATTATATCTTTATTTTGACTAACTTTCAAAAAAATTCAAAGATAGGATTTGATTACAAAAAATAATTAAAAGATGTCTGTTAGGAAAATTAAAAGGAATATATTCTGTGTTACTTCGTTCGTCCCTAAATATAACACCAGTTAAGTTTTTTGGAGAAATTAAGGAAGTTAAATGAACTACTTAAGTATAACATATTTGTGTATTATTAAATTATATGTTAGCTTATAAATCAAATAAACTAATTTAGAGAAAAAGTTTAGGCTAATCAATATATAAGTAACTTATTTAGTTTTTTTTTAGGATTATCTAAAAAAGTTAACTAGGTCATATATTTAGGAATATTGGGAGTACTTTTTAATAATCTATATAGTAACACCTTGAATGAGATAAACAAGAAAGTGATGGAACATTTACACTTTCGTTTAAGTCTAATTTTATTAAAATATAAATAGTGAAAGACTTTGTATATGTTTGTTATTTTATATTTATATCCAACCTTAGTCAAATTAGACTAAAGGAATTTTCATTTCACTATGCCAAAACTTTGAATTTCAACTTATATATTAGTTTAGAATTATTAACATTTAATAAAGTCTTGTTAATCCAACACAATCTTTGAAAATAAAACCAATGTAATATGAAACGGTATTGTTATACTTGATTAATAGAAGCTTTTTTATTTTTTAAACCTTAAGAGAATTTCGTGGAAAACCCTTTATTATATTAGAATATTAGCAACTTTTTTATCATGATAGGCATTTGCTATCATTTTTACAAGTATTTTACGATTTTCAGATTTTTTTTATGAGATAATTTTATTGGAACATTCAAATCATAATGAAATCACAATTAATTGTCCATGATTTTTTTTAATAGTGATTTCATTTTTTATTAAAAAGTTATGAGACTTATTTGATATCAATTGTATCTTTCTTATAATCTAGATGCTACCCCCCCCCCCCCCAAAATGGGAGTGACTAAAATTTATTTTTGTTAACACAACATCTCAGCTTTTTCTGTAATAAAGTTCTCTTTTAGATTTATTTCTTGCCACACAAGTAAGGAGTGGTGGAGGTGGAGCTATTTTACTAAATAATTAAGTTGTCTTTAGCCATAAATAAAGAGTAGAAAGAAAATTTAAGAATATCGTAGAAAGAAAATTCAAGAATATCTTACTCTACAAGGCACGCAGATATTTCATAAATCTCACCTAAACTTTTTTTTTTGGGTCTAATTTTGCCTTAATTGTATTTAAATGGAGCAACTTTTCCCTTTCCCGTTAAAATAAAAATGGTTGACGTCAATTTTTTAACTGTTAATGAGAGTTTTTTTTTTTACATAATATGATGATATTACTATTTTTTAAAACTTTCAAAGTAACTTTGAACCTTAAAAAACTTTCGAGACAAAACCAATCTAAAATGAAAACTTTCAAAACAAAATATACGCTTGACCTGAACATAAATGATAATTTTCCCTTTATTCTTGACCGTCTTTTTAATCTTATACTCATTAGTCTTCACTATTCTAGCAGCCATTAACATATTTACACATATAATAGAATGGAAAATCATTGTCTTGTAAGATTATGCTATTAAACCGAATTTTCCCATGAAGCATTTTAAAGTATATCAATTATGCCATGGATTCATCCAAATTTCTTTCCTAGAAGACCCTTAAAGATTTCTCCAGAACTTTAACAAGCTTACATGTGCATAGATAAATTTTAGGTATGTAGTCAATTTAAGCTTCTTGATAAAAATGTCATTAAGATTCTGGAATTAATTTGATGAGATAAATTTGAACGAAAAAAAAATTACAAAAAGAAATTACCTGAAGCATGGCCTCTTGAGATTCCCAGAACAAGGTTTTCTCTTGATTCTGATTCTGCAAATCATCACTGAAATTTTCGAGAGAGTGATTCAACTCAATAGATTCTTCAGAATATTCTTCTTCCTCTTCCTCTCCTATGAACACACACACTTTATTTTCAAGGCTATCCATGAATGGCCTTAATCTCTCCCCCAGTAAATTTGCAGGCGAGAGAAACACACAGAGAGAGAGAGAGAGAGAGAGAGAGAGAGATCTAGAGTAGGTGGAAGAAGAGAAAGGAAACCTACTCTTCTTGCAAGAAAAGGAGGACGGGACGTGGGATATATAAATACTGTATGTGAATGGTATTCCAGGTCAGCTTTGAAAGCATCATGTTATGGACAAATCTACCCCTTTCGGTGGTGGGTTTCTTATGACAATGACTATAGGGCTCATATACACATTTTGTAGATATTAAAAAACATGATTCAAGAAGTTCTGGCCGTGATTATTTGGCCTCAATTTTATATACTGCTAATTTATTCGATGGAGAATCTAAAATATCTATAAAAGTTTTGTGGACTAAATTCAAATCTTTTTTTTAAGTTAATGATCAAAATGCCTCTCATTAATTTTTTTAAACACAAAAATCCCTCTGTCATTGACATCAAAGCCATTGCCAAAAACCCGAAACTCCATCATCGGCAGTAAGTTCACTGGCACCAAAAGTTATCGAAGCTCCAATTCCAATTACCATGAAATTTCCTAAGTGATCAGGAGGGGACTTAAACTCAAGATTCTTTCACTACTACAGAAATTCTCTATTGCAGCATAACAATAGTAGCGCTCAATAACTACAAGCGTTGCTATAGATACTTGAAAGCCTATCCCAGTACTTTATAAAACTAAGCGCTGGTATAGGTGAACTCTATCCCAACATTTAAATCTTATATATTATAAAGCCTCTCATATTGTTTTACTTATTTGATTATTTTAGAATATGTTTTTCAATTTTTTTTAATTTTCATGGCCTATCCCAGCGCTTTAGGCCTCATTAAACAATTTTTAATTTAAATTTTTATTTGTTCTCTTTTTACTTATCAGATTATTTTATAATATGTTTTTCAAATTTTTTTTATTTTTCATGGCCTATCCCAGCGCTCTGTACGGATAAAGCACTGGGATAGGCCTCATTAAACAATTTTTTAATTTAAATTTTTATTTGTTCTCTTTTTACTTATCAGATTTTTTTAGAATATGTTTTTCAATTTTTTTTATTTTTCATGGCCTATCCCATCGCTTTTTACGTATAAAGCGCTGGGATAGGCCTCATTAAACAATTTTTTAATTTAAATTTTTATTTGTTCTCTTTTTACTTATCAGATTATTTTAGAATATGTTTTTCAATTTTTTTTTATTTTTCATGGCCTATCCCAGCGCTTTTTACGTATAAAGCGTTGGGATAGGCCTCATTAAATAATTGTTATAATTTAAATTTTTGTTTGTTCTCTTTTTACTTATCAGATTTTTTTAGAATATGTTTTTCAATTTTTTTTAATTTTTCATGGCCTATCCCAGCGCTATACGTATAAAGCGCTGGGATAGGCCTCATTAAACAATTTTTTAATTTAAAAAAAATTATTTGTTCTCTTTTTACTTATCAGATTATTTTAGAATATGTTTTTTAATTTTTTTTATTTTTCTTGACCTATCCCAGCACTTTTTACATAAAATGCGCCGGGATAGGTCATTTGCTTTATATTTAATTAATTCTCTGAATATTTAACGTAATATTTTTTTATTTAATTTTTTATAAATTCCTCCTTTTTTTAATTTTTATGACCCTATCCCAGCGCTTTTTACTTAAAAAGCGCTGGGATAGGTGCGCGGGAAATTTCCCTCCACAGATATAAAATTTTCCTTTTCCCTCTCATTTCCCCACATTTCCCTACATACTCAGCGCCGTACTTTCACTCTTCTTCATCACCTCCCATTTAATTAATCACTCTTCTTCATCTCCTCCTTGCTTCTTCATCTCTTCCTTCTCTCCGATCATCATCATCGAGGTCTCTCAGATCTGTATGAATCAAGTCCAGATCTACATGCTAATGATGGTTTCTTAAGGGTAAGGGTCCTCTCTTATATTGAACGTTGTGTTTTCAACCTTATTACCTTTTTCTCTTTTCTTCTTCCCCTTCCAATTTTTTTTTGTCTTTAGTCACGAATCAGATTGTGTGCTCTGTTTTTTCTTCTTCTTCTTCACTACTCTTGACTTCGCTTCTGGACTTCACTTCTTATTCATGTATTAATTTTTATTTTATTTGAAGCTCGTTATTTTTGGTAGCTATGGTTACAATTCTGATGTTTTCTTACTCTTTAGTTTCTGTATATGGCAAGTTGATAGTTTAATTAGAAGAGATATTTTGGTTGCTGCTCTTCTTAGTTTATGTTCATTCCATCATATTGATATGAAGGTATCATTGTCTGATTCTTCTTATTCCATCATATTGATTGTTAATATGCATTGGTTGATATTTTCCGAGGCTTGAATTTATGAAGTCTTCATTAGGAATTTTGCACTGATACAGGAGGGTGTAAAACAAAAATAAATGAATATTTAAAAAAAAATAATGCCTATAGCAGCGCTCATTAGCGCTTATTACGTAATGAGCGCTGCTATATGCATTATTTTTTATTTTTTTTAAAAAAATAATTCATTTAAGTCTGACCTAAAGCTGCGCTTTTGAGATTATAAGCGCCGCTATAGGTTACCTATAGCGGCGCTTATAACACAAAATAAGCGCTGCAATAGGTCATATGACATATTGCAGCATTGGCTATAGCAGCGCTTAAAAAGCGCTGCTATATGGTCAAAAAAAGCGCTGCTATAAGATATTTCTGTAGTAGTGTTTAGTTCAAAAAATTTAAAAAAAATTATGAGTGGTTGAACTTGGTTACTCCATGAATTTTTTTGTTAAGCATATTGCTCCTATTAGAGGTAATTATGTGTAAATCACCGTTGGGCATCCAATACAAGCACCTCTATTAGTAAAGATTTGAACACTAGTTCTTCAAATCATGAGGGGCTAGCCCTTTTCGCTACATCAAACTCTATTCTGTGTAGAATCTTTAGATTGGCCTTGGACTCATCAAAGTTAACAACACAAATGTCCAAGCCACTTAGTTAGATTCTTAAGTCTTGATATTAATATTGGCGAAAAACAAAAGAGGTCAAGATAGTGACAACTTGTCCATTAGTTTCTAAAGAGTATCTCTGCTTACTACTCCCATATATAATAAATATATGAACTATATGAAATAATTACTTCAATCTTCAATATGATACTTCTGTTATGAAAACAAAGAAAAATGTTAGAGACATATAGATGATGAAGATGAAGAAAGACAATAGAGAAGAGGATAGAAAGAGGGAGAATTCTTATTGCTTTCAAGCTTACCATCACTTGCTACATGCATGGTATTTATAGGCCACAAGTCCTTAAATTCCTTTACAAGAGTTACAACAAAAGAATAAATCCACATAATGGTGAAATATGACAATGGGAGGTTACTTGTATTAATCATAAGAAACTCCCAATAGGTCATTCATTTGTAGGTTATATGACTTTAAGTGGAGAACTCCAAAAGACACTCTTGAAAGGTTATGGACATCCACAATGTTGTAATATTTATAACAACTTCAAAATACTATTGTTTTTCAAATTTATAATTCTCTTCATAAGCTATTTTTATTAATTATTTCATATTTTAAGAAGGGATATTTATCAATGGGACAATTTTCAATACAAACAATGATTAAAATGACGTTTTAATAAAATCAAAACAAAGTTATTAAGTTTTCTTTAAATCTGATCATCGGCCTATTTTATTTCAAACTCGTGAACGGCACAGCTTGCCTGCAAGAGCAAATGTCCCATTTAGGTTTGTGGCTTCCTGGGTTCTGCATGAGAAGTTTCTAGTTTTGTTAAAGAGTCATGCCATTGAGATTGGAGCTGGTTAGACAATTTATCCAATTTTCAATCAGAGGTTACCTCTTGGAGTCGTGAGGTTTTTGGGCATCTGAGTCGTCGGAAGAGGCATTTAATGAACAGACTGGAAGGGTTGGATTGGAGTGTTCATCAGTGTTTCAATAAGAATTCTATGGATTTGCTTTTACAAAAACTCTGGCGTAAGTTGGAAGAGGTTTTGATTCAGGAGGACCTTCTGTGGGCCCAAAAAGCTAAATGTGACTGGTATATGTTTGGTGATAGAAATTCAAGATATTTTCATGCGAGGGTCAATGCAAGGAGGAGGCAGAATAGAATTGAGGCATTAAAGAATGATGAAGGACAGTAGATTTTTAATAAGGAGGAAATTAAAAGTCATGCTTTGTCCTTTTATCATACTCTTTTTAGGGAAGAAGATAATCGTCGTCCTTCTTTCGCTAGGACTTGTTCATATCCCTTTGTGGATGAGGATCGTTTGAATAAATTGGATACAGAGGTTTCGCAGGATGAGATCAAGCAGGCGATCTTTAATATAGGAGCTTTGAAGTCACCTGGGCCAGATGGATCGAACTCCCTTTTTTATCAGAGTCAATGGGAGTATGTAGGTCCTTCTGTTGTTAAGTTGGTACAGGATGTTTTTAAAAATCCATCCATGATAAAGGACATCAATGATATGCTTATTGTTTTAATTCTAAAGAAAAATCATCCCGAGACAATTCGTGATTTTCGCCCGATAAGTCTTTGTAATGTCATCTACAATACTGTTACTAAGGTGGTGGCTAACCGGATCAAACCAATTCTGCCTTCTATTATCTCTCCTAATCAGTGCGCTTTTGTCCCTGGAAGGCTAGGATCGGATAATGTTATTATTGCTCAAGAAGTCATCCACCCAATGAGGAAATGAAAGGGAAGAAAGGGTTTACAACAATTAAAATTGATTTAGAAAAGGGATATGACAGGCTTTGTTGGGATTTTATTATGAGCTGCCTCGATGAGATCAACATCCCTCCCAATTTGAGGGAAATTATTCTTCATTGTATATCTTCTCCGACTATGCAAATCATTTGCGAGGGAAGTAAAACTCAGGAATTCTGTCCTTCTCGTGGCATCAAACAAGGGGATCCTGTTTCTTCGTATTTGTTTGTTATTTGTATTGAGAAGCTTGCTCATCTGATCCAGGAGGAGATAATCAATCATAATTGGAGACTCATCAAACTTAATAGAGATGGTCCACCTATTACTCATTTGTTCTTTGCAGATGACCTTATCTTGTTTGCAGAGGCTTCTTTGGATCAGGTACATGTGATTAAAAGATGTTTGGATACCTTTTGTAATTTATCAGCTCAGAAGGTCAGTCAAAGCAAGTCCAGAGTTTTCTTTTCTCAAAACGTTAATCATACTCGTATTTCTCAACTAAGTGAGGAAATAGGTTTCATAAGCACTAATGATTTGGGGAAATATCTCGGAGTTCCTCTTCATCATAATAGAGTGAAGAAGGCCACTTATCAATATGTTGTGGAAAAAGTCAAATCTAGACTGTCTGCTTGGAAGGCTAGTTCTATTTCAATTATGGGAAGACATACTCTTATTTCTTCGGTAGTCCAAGCAATTCCTCTTTACCCTATGCAAACATGTGACCTTCTGGTTGCAATTTGTGATGAGGTTGACAAGAGTGCTAGACAATTTCTGTGGGATGTAATGACAAAAAGAAAGTGCACCTTCTAGCTTGGGATGAGATATGTAAGGAAAAGAGATGTGGGGGTTTGGGCCTTCGTCATACTAGATTACAAAATAAAGCATTTATGATGAAGGCAGGCTGGGGTTTGATCAATAGAAAAGAGGCTTTGTGGACTAAAATTATTAGAAGTAAATATCATTGTGGGAATGACTTAATTCCTACTATTGACAGATCGCGTCCTGGCTCGCGTTTGTGGAAAGGAATTAAATCCAGTTGGGCTCATGTGTTTAAAGGATCTGAATGTGTGGTAAGAGGAGGTGAGGAAGTAGTAAGGTAGACTCATGAGAAGTATGGGAATTTCTCCATTAAATCTGCTTATAATGTTCTGCGGGGACGGGAGTCGAGAGCAAATCCTTTATAGAATAAAGTTTGGAAGTTAGGCTTGCCTCAAAGGTATAAATCGTTTCTTTGGCTTACATTACATAATAGGCTCCTTACTAATGAAGCAAGAATGAGAAGAGGTATGGCTGAGTCGGCTTCATGTATTTGGTGTAATCATGAGGTTGTGGATTCAATCCATGTACTAAGGGATTGTGCTGAGATCAAGTCTTTATGGTTGTCTTTTGTTAAACCCAATCTCCAGTCGAGATTTTTCTACTGTGCGGTTTGGCTCTGGTGTTATATGAACCTGAATGAGAAGATGAGTCAGAATGAAGGCTCTTGGAAAGAGTTATTTGTAATATTCTGCTGGTTGCTTTGGAAATGACGCAATGTGAAGGTGTTTAAGAATATTGACTCAAGTGTTCATGGTATCCTTTTGAAGGCTAAAGCTATCTTGTCTAGTTTGAATGCAGCTAAAGCTCATATGAATCGGGCTAAAATCCTTGGACTGAAAGGAGCTACGGAGGAGCAAAATAGAATGAGGATGGAGGGATGAGTGATCGTTCAAGTTGATGGCGCTTACTCTCAGAAGGATGGAACAGCAGGGTGTGGAGGAGTCATTAAAGACCATACTGGAAATGTCATTGAAGCTTTATGCTAAATATTCAGAATGGTGATTCATTGTCGGCAGAACTTTGGGCATGTCTTATAGGTCTTCGACGAGCATGAGATGGGAATCATAAACAAGTTTGCTTACAGAATGATTCCCTAGATGCACTCAGGCTAATAAAAGATGGAAATAACGATCTTCCTGAAAATTGGAATTTGATCGTTGAAAATAATCAAATGCTGAACAGGGAGTGGATTGTAGATCTTCATCACATTGCCAGAGAAAGTAACTATGAAGTTGATATCCTTGCTAAGCGAGCCTTGGAGATGCCTTTTGGATTTCATTTAGTTCCGTTAGATAATTTTCGTTTATTTTCTTCTTGTACTGTAGTGTAGTTTTTAGTGTTTCCCAATTTATTGAAAAAAAGAGTAACTAACACGGATGTTGTTGGAAATCCAAAAGTCTTTTCCCCAAAATGTTTTTCCCCTTTCTTACTAGAGCTAATATTGTAGCACATTAGTGTGTGATTTTGATATTTACATATTAGCAAGGGAATTGAGTAGTTTACATTCTTTTCTTTTCTTTTTCTTTTTTTTTTTTGAAAAACTTTTGGTGATTCTGGTAGAGACGTCTCACCATAATGCATATCTCCATTCCCATCAATAAGATACTCATATCAGTAGCCGAATTCACACTCACATAATTTAGAACTAATGAACACAGAAGTGAGTATCACAAGTTCAAAATCAATTATTTGAAAAGCATTCAAATTGAACCTTTTTAAAATTGAGCGAAGCGCTTATATTCAATTAGAAAAGAAAATTCCCTTGTTGATTGCAATTGGGAAAATTATCTATCAATCATCAACATATCAAATTAGTAATGATTGTTTCTTCAGAATTCTCTAATATTCTAGACTCGCCAATATTTGAGTGTGACTGGTTCTTTAAAGGATCAATTTTGACTATGATGTACTGGTTAATGAACCAATTGCTTTAATTCTCTTTTCATAATATTATGCGTGCGTGTGATAAGCAAAGATTTTATAGAAATAAGAGACAAGAAAAGTATTAACCGATCTAAAAAGAAACTCCCTTCATCTTGTTGCAAGAAGATGGAGAAGCTAATCAAGAATTTCATTTGGAATACACAAAATATCAAGGAAGTGCTAGTCTAATCAAATTGGATGATTTATATCTTTCAAAAGATTATGTGCGAGCTGGTTTATAAAAAAAAACAGGAAGCTCAAAATAATGCTTTCTTAAACAAGGTTGCCTTCAATATGGGTTAAACAACTAGAATATGAGCTTTTATGGGTTAAAGTGTTCAAGCAAAAATACAACTAGAATAAACATGTTAATAAAAGTTTTAAATGTAATGCAAACGCTTATCTTTAGAAGAATTTAAGGTATGTGATTTTAGTGAATTGGGCCATGAATGGAATCCAAGAGATGGTATTTATATTAAATTTTTCAAATTGAGAGGCATTTCAATCCCTATTTTCAAGTTTGTTGACTATGATGAATAATGAGCATAAATTACGTTTGAAAAATTTTCTCTCTTATGAGGTTTTGTTGCAAATAGACAGAACCAAGAATCAATCTCCAATTGACGACATAGATACATGTCATTAGAATCTCTAAGGTTCTGCTTAGATGGAGGGAAAATGGGAGAGGAAAGAAAAATAGGGAGGAAAAGTGGGGGAGAGAGAACATGTTTCTTTGCTTGGATTAAGAGAAAAAGGGAGAGGAAAGAAAAGTAGGAAAGAAAATGGGGGATGGGACCCACCCCATTTTCCTCCCAACTTTTCTCTCCACATATGGAGAGATTTTGGAAGGAAAAGTTGGTCCCCATACTGCCCGCGCCTCAACCCTCATGCGTCTTCTTTTATTTTATTTTTTTCAATCCATTGTGTGGCGTGTTGCTTTCTTCCCATTACAGTACAAGGTTTATTTTTTTTCAAAAGAAAAACACAAAGAAATTATATTAAAAAAGGATATTTTATTAATTTTGTTATAAGACTTTGTTTACCAATAATCTTGATAATTATAATTGATGGTGTTAATATATAATTTAATTTTAAATTACTTTTATCTTGAAAAATAATTCACAATACTATCTAATTTAATTTTAAATATAATTATTTTATCATAGAGATAAGGGCATTTTAGTCACCATATATTTGCTCATTTTCTTTCCTCTCAATTTTCCCTCACTCATTCAAGCAAGGAGAGTGATAACATTTTTTCCCCACTTTTCTCTCCTCCCCATTTTCTCTCCTCCCATTTTCTTTCCTCTATACATTTCCTCTCATCCAAGCAGGCCCTAAAGTTTTAGTTATGTCTCTATATCTTCAGCCTACATATCTTTATGTGAGGATGCATGGCTTTGTAAATATATATGTTAAATGGGAATTAGCTTGGCATTGACATGATGCCCAATGAGTCATAAGCTTCTTGTAATTTCAAAAAAATTCCTTTTGATAAACCAAAAATAGAAGGAGCATGACAAACAAATCCCACTCATTTCTTGTGAGCATTGTGTCGAAAACTTGGATCAGTTTTGTAGACAACTAGAATACAACCCCGTGCATTGTAGGGAGTATTAAATTTAGAAAAAAAATTAAACAAAAAGTGTGAAAATTGTTTATAACCTTGAGATTTTTAAGGTATCTTAAGAAATTGACCTATTTTAAAAGTGTGGTTTATCTAAAACTCCATAGGCTGTACAGACGGATTAAATATGAATGGAACTGAAAATTAATGAAAGGTGCTTTTTGAAAATCGGAAGTCAATATTATTAGGATGTGTGTGGATAAACTTTTGAAGAGTAATTTGTGAAGAAATAATTGTAAAAGTGATGTAAGAAAATAGATTCAGGAGAATAATTTTTGAAGAATTAGAAAAAATAGCTTCTTGAAAATCATGGTTTTCTACTCAATGTCATTTTTTAAATTATAGCTAATGAGAACAGTATAATAAATTAATTTGGAATGCAAAAAACATTTCAAATATGATGAAATCACTACTACAGAAATTGCCTATAGCAGCACTTATTTTGGCCCTATAGCAGCACTTATAAGCGCTGCAATAGCCAGTGTTGCGATAGGCTATTAAATCTAATGTGGCGCTTAGTAAGCGTCGCAATAGGTATACCTATAGCAGCGCTTATAATTTAGTAAGCGTTGCTTTAGGATACCCTAAAGCGGCACTTATTTCTTTATAAGCGCTGCTTTAGGTAATTTATTTTTTTTAAAAAAAATACCTATAGCAGATTTAGGTATGCCTAAAGCAACACTTATTTCTTTATAAGCGCTGCTTTAGGTAATTTATTTTTTTAAAAAAAATACCTATAGCAGTGCTTATAACGAAATAAGCACTACTATTGATTTTTTTAAAAATATTTGATTGTATTTTATATATACCCCACCTGCATCAGTGCCAAATACCAGCAATTCTATACAGTTCCAGGCAACGAATATACACCAATAACTTATCCAGAGAGCAATGTACAATTAAATCATCCATTGTAATTGGGAAACAAAAAGCACGCTACATAAGCGCACCATTCTTTAATTAGCGCATTCATTTTTTCCCTCGACAACATCGGGCAACGTGCGCCTGGGTAATATTGCACAGAAAAATATATTTGAATAATGGCAATCAAATCTACTTGAAATCTATTAACAAGTTCAAATATAATTAGAGTTGGCAAAATATAAAACTTACTGTCAATGGAATGCTACATCGATCATGTGTAACGACATCCCTCATAAACTGCATCACATAGTATCCACAGTCATTGTTATTGGGTTGGAAGGGGTACTGTAACAAAGAACACCAAATACCAAATGAGAAACATTTACGTTATGTTTGACTAGATTGTTTAAAAAATTGAATAACTTGTAAAACCTGGACTATGCTCCGCAGATAAGCATCTTTCTGGTCAGGGGCTCTGGAATAACTCAAGTTAATGGAGGACCGAAAACTGGTCAATGCGCTGGAAACGAAACAAATTAAATTAATTTGATTAGCTAGGGTCACAAAATGTCAAATAATACAATGCATTATTCAAATAATGTTGACATTCATGTACCTATTGATGACGCGCATCAAAGCTGGGCGATTGTCTGGTTCAGCACCTAGCACAAGATCCAAATAGTAAATCAAGGGCTCCGGTTGTACTTGCAGATAGATGACAAGCAAAAGCCAATGGTTCCTAAAATTTTTAGAACGTTAAGTCAATATATATAAATGATGCTTGGAGCTAAGAATACGATGAAACCTATAATGCGTATCGACTTACCCTGTATTAATTAGAGCTAAGAATAAAGTCATGCCTGTTGCTTTCAAAGAAAAACGCCTTTTAAGCGCCGTGGACTACTCGTCATATCTCGCGCCTGCAATATGTGCCATGGCATAGGGGCTTATGAATTCGAATGAGACACGCTCCTCGGCGATCATGACTTCTTCATACAGGTGCCTTTATAGAAACCATACCAACTCCTAATTAGTGTAAAGCTTATGACATTAAACGAAACCCCAATGGAAACGCATTTATACCTTATCCATAAATTGTTAACCATAGCACTGAGCCATCCTTCATCAAGCACCTCCATGAGCTGATCCCTAGAAACAAGCTCACTCATATTTGACACGCCAAATATATGCCTATTGAATGGAATCGTGGCAATAAATTCAGGAGATATGGAGGCTGCATATGCTCACAATCGAGCACGATTTGGCGTCTCGGCGCTTGTACGTTCAATAACAGGAGGAGGCGCTTGTACTTTCTTCTTGCCCTTGGCTTTTGTTGCCTACAAACCATGTAAATAGAATGTTTGAAATTTTATTCCAATAAAAAAGAATGCTAGTTTAAATTGATTAGTAAATAATCACCTGTGATAATGGATCAATACATGAAATCTTTTTCTTTATTTCTTGAGCGGTTGAACCACCGGTACCTTTGACATTAGCCACTTGTGCTTTCTTTCCGGTAGGACGTGTACCCTGAAAAAACAGGTAAATTAAAGAGCGTTCTTCCAACACAATGAATGCTAGTGTAAATGTTATTAGTAAATAACCACCTGTGGTGTTGGCTCAATCAAACCAATGGGCCAAGCAACGAATGCACCGACAGCATCTCTGACCCTAGTCATCTCATCAGTAGGGAACGGTAACGGTGCCTCATTATTGTAGGAGTATTCAATCATGACCCTCAGTGCATTATCAGGCAACGGCGAGTTGTGCAGGGTCTTGTTGGAAGTGTTGTAGACCTTGCCGTAGGCAACTACTTCACTGAAAGAGTGATCCTTATACAGCCTACAGTCTGACTCGCCCTACGAAAGAGTTGACAACATCAGCTCACAATCGACAGTATAACAGTGTCGCTGCAAGTTTGTAAGCAGAAAATGTATGAACTACCTGAGGAATTTGGGCCCTAGGCATCGTACAGCTATCCCTAATGCTTGGACTTTCGACGGAAGGAATGTTACCTTGTTGCACAAAGTTCGACGTTTGTGATGCAACATTATATCGCTGGTAAAATTCGAACATCTGCTGGTACTTCCGATGCATTTCCTTATCCCGTCGTTCCATACAAACATGACATACAGGGGCATACAATTCTGTTAGCATTCTCTGCATGCTCAGCAGCAAATTCAATGAACTCTTTTGCTCCATCTATATATTCCCTTGAAAACGATCACAAGACATCCATTTCCGATCCAACATGGTAACCTACTAAAGGAAAGTGGCGGTAAGATGTACATCATGACTTACTCATTAGGTAGCCACCCTACGATGTTACCTTATTTTTTTAACAAAATATTGGCAGCATAACGGTTACAAAATGAACGTTCTCAGGCTCAAGGCCCTCTCTTTTTAACATAGAAATGGATAGCAAACTATATAAACAGAATCAACTCAATATATTTCCACAGCCCACCACAATAGAATTCACAGAGCATATATTAACGGGCAGAAAAACATAGTTACAGCTCACATATCCAGTTCCATAAGGCCATAATCTCATAAATGTAAATTAACATACCACACATTCTTAGGATCTACCATAAAAATGTACCTTATTAGATTCTTTGAATTGACTTTTGGTGGAGATCAAAATGTGGGCCAAACAAATGCTTGTTGAAATTCCTACAAGATATAAAACAATCACTTGTTGCCAAATCCAAGCCGCTACCAGCTAAACTCCTGCTAACCATTTTATACCTCTTTAAAATTCATTCTATTGTTTCTAAATTGTTATCAAAGTATTTCCAAACCTACTTTTAATTGATAAAGTTACTAGGTTTATGATATTAACAATCTCAAGACAAACATAAAAATAAAATTAATCTCAACTCAACTTTAACTTTTCATATTCAAAACACTTTGATATTTTAATGTCCTTATTGCACTTCTAAGAACTCCAAACCATTCAACTATTAATGACTTCATAAGCTAAACTATTTCTATTACTTGTGATATTTTAATGTCCTTATTGCACTTATAAGAACAATCATATATATCTTCCAATGATTCATTAAACATCTCCAATAATGATTCATCACTAAAATAAATAAATAAATCAGTCAACACAAATCAGTTCGTAGCTTCAAATTTAAAATAACTATTTTCTCAAAGTCCACTAATTCTCATGCTCTTAAACACTGATTCAACATCAGTTCCTCTTTACTAATTGACCTTAAAATTCTGTCTCCATATCTGCAACAATCAAATATATATCTCTAAAATCTTGTTCATATTACCTAAGTCAGAATCTCAAAATAAATTCCAGATTTCAGACACCAACAATTCTAGATTAAAGAAAAAAATCACAAAATGCGAGCCTGAACAAAGTGAATGGAAAGAAAATAAGCAAAGAAAATTACTTGAACAAAGTGAATGGAAGGGAAAACGAAGAACAACGAAGCGAGCTTGGGGAAAACGAAGCTGAGGGATTCGGATGAGCTTGATGTTAGGATGAGCTTGGGGAAAATGAGAGTGGGTGGCTGGATTCGGAGCTTGGGGAAAACGAAAGGACAAGCTTAGGGAAAATGAGAGTTGGTAGCTGGGTTCGAAGCTTGGGGAAAGCGAAAGGACAAGCTTGGGGAAAATGAGAGTGGGTAGCTGGGTTCAGAGCTTGGGGAAAACGAATGGACAAGCTTGGGGAAAACGAAGAAGAAGCTGAGGGCCAGATTTGGGGAAGCTTGGGGCGGAGCTGAGGGGTTTAGGCCAGCAACTTTAAGCTCTGGGGAATGAAGAACACGAGGGAAAATGAAATGAAACCTCTGAGCTTTGGGGAAATTTGGGAAAGACCGCGCCAAATTTTTTTAAAAAAATAAAAAAAAATCCTATACCAACGCTTATTAACTAATAAACGTTGGGATAGGCCACATTGGCATTTAAAACTTATTTAAAAAATATTTTATACAAATTAAAAAACCTGAGGAATTTTAAACGGGAAAAATATTTAAAAATACTTAATTAGGCCTATCCCAACGCTTAAGACGTCATAAGCGTTGGGATATGCCTACTTAGTTATTTTTAAAATGCCTGATTATTTTTAAAATTTGTTTGAAATTTTTTTTAAACAATATTTAAATTCTTTAGGGCCTATACCAACGCTTAGTACCTAATAAGCGTTGGGATAGGCCCCCTGGCATTTACATTTAAAAAATATTTTATAAAAATTAAAAAACCTGAGGAATTTTTAAAAAAGGGAAAATATTTAAAAATACTTAATTAGGCCTATCCCAACGCTTATGACGTCATAAGCGTTGGGATATGCCTATTTATATATTTTTATATTGTTTCCCATTTTTTTAAAAGGCCCCTGGGATTTAAATATTATTTAAAATTATGTGAAACAAATTAAAAAAATAAATCATTTAAAAAAAAGGGGGGGAAAGTAATACTTAATAAATACGTAAAACAAATAAAATTAAAAAAACATGGAATCCTTTTCTTTTTTGAACAAACACATGGAACACTTTAAATAAATATATATTAATAAAAATAACAGGGAGCTTATCACATCGCTTATAATTATTAAGTGCTGGGATATGCTTATACATATACCATCACTTTTATTTATAAAGTGCTGGTATAGGTCATCTTATACCTATCCCAACACTTGCGTTTTGTAAGCGCTGCTATTGTTGTGACGCAATAGAGTATTTCTTTAGTAGTGAATTGATCTCCCCCGCTCCCCCAAACCAAAAAATCAGACCCAACCTAAAATCAAAAGCCTATAATTAGTGGATGTTAACATAAAGTAGTACTCTCTCCAGTCCTGATATAAGACATATTTACCTAATTTGATTAGATTAAAGATGTTAGTTACGTTAGTTAAAATCATATGATATTACCAATGAACCATAACTAGTTACCTTTACCCCCCACTCTTCCCCTTTTATTTGTTTATTATTAAAGAAAATTATTAGAGATAATTTAGACAAAAGTTGGGAATAATCACAAAGACGTCTTATATTTAGAATCAAGCTCATATCCTCAGATAGATCCTATATTTAGGACTGGAGGAGAACAATTTGATGGGCTGGGATATTGTGAGGAAGTGAGAAAATGAAGGGATATCTCATCACCAATCAAATATATTTAATGTTGCACATTGGAAATGATATCTGACACTTGAATTTTAATTCAATCTCACGATAATTTGCTTTGGGCATAGAACATTGGGTTAAGGTGCCCCCAACATCCCCGAACTATTTTGTGAGATTCTCCCTCTGCTAATAAGGCACCAACTAACAAGTTTTTTTGGTCCTTTTTATAAGACACTTGTTAGTTTACAAGGTGCATTAATTATTTTTTTTTCATGTATGCCCATATTTAATAGGGGTAGTGGGAGAGAGCAATAATTAAGTAGTAGTGGAGTTTAGTGTAATTAGTGTGAGTAATATTGTAAATCACTAGAATTTTAAGACATATTTAATGTTTTAAACCAATTTTATTGGTATGTGAGATTTGTTTATTGGTGCCTTATAATAAGGACCAGAGGGAGTACAATTAACGCCCTAAATTATTTAATGGTGTAATTAACACTCTGATATATTAAAAGTGGAGCACTTAACACCCCAACTAACATAAAGTTAAGTCACTTTTCATTTAACATTGGTCCAAAGACGCTCCAATCACTTTCTTCTCTCCTTTCACTGGAACAACAGGAGGCTCCGAACTATGCAAGATTGATTTTGGAAAGCCATCTCTCCCACTTCAACCTTAAAATCAAGCGAACCACATCATAAAAAAAATTGATTCTGGGTGTTTTGTTTTTCTTTTTATCCATAGATGTGTGTGGTAAGGAAAAGAATTTCAAGATGAAAAACTTCGAATCTCTCTCAAGCAAACCCCTTTTTATGCTTCTCTCCACACTCACTTGTATGTAGATCCTTAGTTATATCGAAAATTTTCCCATTTTTTCGGTGGAATAATAGCTTTAATTTGTGCAACCTATCTAACAGAGGTGTTTGAGTTTGCAAATCTAAGTTTCAAGTACTAGTGAAAAAGATTGAATGACCCAATAAAAGAGGTGAAGCACTGACAATGGATTTAAATCATGTTACATTATAATTTTCTTCACAACCCACAAAGAGAGAGAGAGAGAGAGAGAGAGAGAACTAAGGTTATGAAATAAAGATTTCTAGCTTGAATCTTTCGGTTTGACTTACAGAGATGGGAATCAGAATATATAAATATAGATATCAGAAAAGCACTTCGTTTTTTTTATCAGAATATATAATTTTGTTCACGACAGTGCGTGGGCTTATCAAAATCCTAAGCTTAGTAATGTGTCTTGTTTTTATTCTTCATATTATCCCTGTGCTCAGCACAGTCGCAGAAGCTAATCACAGAAGACACCACTGGGAGCAGCTGGAGGGAAAAATAAGAACAACTCTTGACTGGAGCGCCATCGCTTTTTTTGGCATAATTGATTATGGGGTTTACTTGCACAGCAAGGCCTTTCACTATCTACTATCATGTGGCGGTGCTTTATTGTTTAACTACTCGGTGCTAAACATTTCAAAAGGATTTATGTAGAGCCGAGAATTCGGGTCGAGCCCGTCGGGCCGGCCCTTTTAAACCCGAGCCTGAGGAGGGCTGGGCTTTGATTTTGGGGGCAAAAAAGGGGAACAGGCTTAAACGTGCTAGCCTGTCAAGCCGCGGGCTTTGACGGGCCGGCCCACGGGCCGCCCGTTTAAGCCAGTCTAAGATTTTTTTTTTCAGGTAATAAAAATTTAAAGGCAAATTGTACTATGTTATTATGTATTAGTTTATTTTGTGGTGTGTGAACTAGTTTTTTTAAATGTGTTGTATCATGTGGACATTATGTCCTTATGAAACATTTTAATATTCTATGTAGTTGTGATGTATGACTTCTAGTTGTGGTGTATGACTTCTAATTCTAGACTTGCTACTTATGGATCATATTTATGTTTTTTATTTATGCTTGGTCCATTGTTTTTTGATTGTCTAATATTTGGAGTAATGAATTATTGTTTCATGTCACATGCTCTTCTTTTCTTTTTCCATTTTCTTGACTACTTTTTTCTGTTCTATTTAATCTCATTTTTTGAATTGTGATGTATCTTTGCTTTTGTTGTCTTTATCTAGTAATTAATTAATTATTTGTGTAACATTGTCAATTTGCTATTGTTAATTGGGAAACCACATAAATTTATCATGTTCTTCCCATTTAAGTTTTACATATACCATTTTGGACAAATTATGTCACTTGAATTTGCTGCACAATTTATATTCAATTAACCATCTTTGTTTCTTTAATTCTTTCGCAGTGCAATTTCATTTATTAAAGAAAGTAAAAGCCTTTCACTAAAATATTAAAAAAAATAGTAAAAGCCCGCGGGCCGGCCCGAGCCCAACGACTTAAGGGTCGGGCTTCATTAAAAGGGTGTTTTTTTGTTCACGGGCTAAGACCGACCCGCCCGAATTCCCAGCTCTAGATTTATGGTAGTGTAATAACCTTCACATCAAAATGGTTAAAAGAAAAAGAGGAAAAAAGAATTGCTTGCTCAATCCAAAAAGGATGAAGATACACCATCATCTAGGAGTTATTAGATTTACCCTCATCATCCTTGTAGTTGCTAACGAACTACAACGCACCATCATCGATTCCTCATTTGACGACACAACAACTACTGACGCTCCAATTCTGGTCACCTTTATCCCCATAATGTGAGAACATCAAACAATTAAAAGAGGAGGAGCAATGAATGAGAAGAAAGAAAGAAAAAATAGGAGGCCTCAGGAAGGAAAATGCATGGGGGAAGGGTCGGAGGGATGGAAGGATGAGGGAGATTCAAAATTTAAAATTCAAGTTCCTTACATTTTTCCTTCCCAAGATTGCAGCATTAGAGAGTGGTTGTGAAAGCAATGATGATATGGGTTGTATCATTAGAATTAGAATGTGGAGTAATAGTCAATGTACATTAATTACCCTCACATGTAAAGATAGAAAATGACCACCCACCCCACTAACCAATGAGAAGGGCCATTGATGATGATATAAATTCAAACACCAATTAGTATTAAAGAGATTCAACCAAGTAACCATAACACATGGACCAATTAGGAATCTACTACAACATTTGAAGGTATATGTATATATATATATTTGATGATAATCTTGCCAAGTTAAGTTGTCTAATGATACTCTCTGACTTAATGTAAGCTTAGTGCTTTTTGAAACCATTTGGAGAGTGGCTTTTGGAATATGAGAAGTTGAAAGTGACGAAATATTGTTTGAATTATAGGATGAAATAGATCGGGCCCTTATCAAGGTCCTACGGCTTAGCCTAAAATAAGTCTAGCTTATTTAGTAAATAGATCATGCTCATATTCAAGCCTCTTTAAATAAACAAGGTAAACAGGTCGGTCCTTTTTTCATAAGGCCTAATTTATAGGCCTGGCCTATTTTATTGTTTTGTAACTTCTATTATAATATATAATATAAAATAAATAAATTAAACAAATTAATTATAATATTAACAACTTGTCTTTAGCTTTAAACTTCACATATAATCATTCGTACACAAAGTTTAACCCTTTCATTTATTAGTCGTTCACCTCTTTTTTATCCCTTTCAAATACTTAAGATGTATTGCTAACTCACTACTCTTCTCTAATTTGTATGATTTTCTCATGTATAATAATTGTTGCAACTAGCAAATTTATACATATGTGTTTTAATAGGTTTAAAAGGTGATATGTTGAAATAGAAGTATAGACTTTTAAGCCTATTTGAGAATCTACATTTTAAGTAGGTTTTTAAATAGGCATTCAGGCCTTTTAAAAGCTCAAGCTAAGCTCAGGCCTAAAAAAAAGTTTACATACATACAGGCTCAAGCCCAGACTTAAATTTTACATTTTTAATCAGGTACAAACATATTTAGTTGAAGCCTACTTTGACCTAGCCTACCTCCACCCCTATTGAATTATGTGTTGGATACTGTTGGATGGTTTTAAAACCAATGTGTTTTTAGAAATATTATACTCCTTCCGATCCTAAATATAGGACATATTTAAAGATGTGGGTTTGGTCCTAAATATAAAATCTCTTTTTAATTTTTCTTAACTTTTCATAAATTATCCCTGTTGATGCTCCTTAATAATAAACGAACAAGAGAGAGGATGGAAATAAAGGTAAATGGTTAGAGTGCTTTGGTAATATCGTGTGATTTTAACTAATTTATTTAGCATCCTTAATCTTATCAAAATTGGTAAATAAATCTTATATTTTGGAATGAATAGATCACCTAGTTTCACACATCAAGATTACTCACTGTATTTCTAATCACGCTAGATTTTGGTATGAATGAGCTTTTCTTAATTCGCATTGCCTTTGTAGTTTCATTCTTTAATTGACTTTTTGTTTCGTTACAATTTTTTAAAGGGAAAATTAATTAGAGGTCCCTGGGAGGACACATAATAAGAGAGAGGTCCCACTAAATGCTCAAATTAAAGTAGGGTCCCATGGGACCTTATTTCTATTATGTTTTAAACCCAATTTACCCTTTTACCCCTTTCATTAAAAACCAAAAACCAAAAACCCAATTCATTCTTCACTCCCTTTCAACTTTCATCACCGATGAAGCTTCCCAAGAACCCTAGATTTCGCCTCCATCCTTGCACCGTGGATTTTCGCCGGCCGTCTTCGTCTCAGCCAGGCTGTGGTTCGCTCAAAGATTCAGAGCCATCTTAGGTGCCGATCTCCATTTTGAACCTTTGGGTGAGCGATCAAATAGTTGTAATTGTTTCACTAGTTCTTTGTCAAGCTTGCTGTGCTTGTTTCTGGCTAAGTTTTCTCTTGAGTAAGTCCATTGTTTCTTCTAATATCTGCTGCAAAATCATGTGTTTTGGAGGTTAAAATTGCTGCCAATTTATTTCTATTTTTGCTCGGTTTTGTACTTCATTGCTGAAGCTTTTGTTTGGTCCTGTAATTATTCTGTTTTTTTTGTGGCCCAAGTTGCAGCAAAAATCTGATTGTACAATCTATTGTGATTATGTTCTGTACCTAGTCACATGCATTGAATTTCATTTAAAGTAGCTGTGATTCTGTTCTTGCAATTTTGTTGGTGGATTCATGCATATAAATCCGATCATGCGCCTAGAATTTGCTGCAACATATTGGTGTATTGTGACTTGATTTTAATTTGAACAATTTGTGTAGTTTGAATTTTAGGAAAATCTGAGATTCAATTGAACAAGGTTGCTGACTTTGAGGGGTGTATAAGCTCTGTTTTTTCGTCCAAAAACAGGGGAAATCCGAAAAAGCTGTAGCTTTTTCGGTTTCCACATGAGCTAAAATTTTCATTGTCGTCAGAACTCAAATAGTTGTTATTGCAGGTCATTCAGTTGTAAATAACAACTTTCTGGAAGACAGTTGAAGTTTTGAATGAATTTTATTGGGGATGGGTTTTGTGCTTTGTTATTTTGTTCTAAGACAGGGGTGAAGTAAAAGGTTGAAGCTTTGTTGGGTTAACACCAATGTGTTGGTATTTTAATAAGGTGTTTTCATTACTTTAATATAAAGTTGTCACAGATACTCATTAAGTCGTTATATCTGGTCGTTTACTTGTGAATAACAATGTTCTTGTGCAGGATGAATGAGAAGATGGAGGGGACATCAGGGAAGCATGTAATATGTTTGTTGCATACGGGTGGACGATTTATAAATGGTGAGGAAGGTGAGATGCGATATGTAGGGGGGCAGTACCATATCAAGAACTATAAAGGAAGGCACTACTTATGGAGAATTGAGAACAATTGTAGCATTAATTGTTGGATACGAAGCTAGGGGAATAACCATGAAATTTAGAGTGTTACAACCCAAAATCTTGACACCTAGTAATGGCCGTAACAACTTACACAATCACTAAAAGTTGCTACACAAAGTCAAAATGCTGATAAAATTCACATAATTTATACAACTTATCTCAATTCTCCATAAGTAGTGCCTTCCTTTATAGTTCTTGATATGGTACTGCCCCCCTACATATCGCATCTCACCTTCTTCACCATTTATAAATCGTCCACCCGTATGCAACAAACATATTACATGCTTCCCTGATGTCCCCTCCATCTTCTCATTCATCCTGCACAAGAACATTGTTATTCACAAGTAAACGACCAGATATAACGACTTAATGAGCATCTGTGACAACTTTATATTAAAGTAATGAAAACACCTTATTAAAATACCAACACATTGGTGTTAACCCAACAAAGCTTCAACCTTTTACTTCACCCCTGTCTTAGAACAAAATAACAAAGCACAAAACCCATCCCCAATAAAATTCATTCAAAACTTCAACTGTCTTCCAGAAAGTTGTTATTTACAACTGAATGACCTGCAATAACAACTATTTGAGCTCTGACGACAATGAAAATTTTAGCTCATGTGGAAACCGAAAAAGCTACAGCTTTTTCGGATTTCCCCTGTTTTTGGACGAAAAAACAGAGCTTATACACCCCTCAAAGTCAGCAACCTTGTTCAATTGAATCTCAGATTTTCCTAAAATTCAAACTACACAAATTGTTCAAATTAAAATCAAGTCACAATACACCAATATGTTGCAGCAAATTCTAGGCGCATGATCGGATTTATATGCATGAATCCACCAACAAAATTGCAAGAACAGAATCACAGCTACTTTAAATGAAATTCAATGCATGTGACTAGGTACAGAACATAATCACAATATATTGTACAATCAGATTTTTGCTGCAACTTGGGCCACAAAAAAAACAGAATAATTACAGGACCAAACAAAAGCTTCAGCAATGAAGTACAAAACCGAGCAAAAATAGAAATAAATTGGCAGCAATTTTAACCTCCAAAACACATGATTTTGCAGCAGATATTAGAAGAAACAATGGACTTACTCAAGAGAAAACTTAGCCAGAAACAAGCACAGCAAGCTTGACAAAGAACTAGTGAAACAATTACAACTATTTGATCGCTCACCCAAAGGTTCAAAATGGAGATCGGCACCTAAGATGGCTCTGAATCTTTGAGCGAACCACAGCCTGGCTGAGACGAAGACGGCCGGCGAAAATCCACGGTGTAAGGATGGAGGCGAAATCTAGGGTTCTTGGGAAGCTTCATCGGTGATGAAAGTTGAAAGGGAGTGAAGAATGAATTGGGTTTTTGGTTTTTAATGAAAGGGGTAAAAGGGTAAATTGGGTTTAAAACATAATAGAAATAAGGTCCCATGGGACCCTACTTTAATTTGAGCATTTAGTGGGACCTCTCTCTTATTATGTGTCCTCCCAGGGACCTCTAATTAATTTTCCCTTTTTTAAAGGAATTTTCTCATTAAAGAAGGGACTATAAAGACACTTCATTCACCAGGTTATCATGGGATATCTACTCTCCCTGATGAATTGAAGAGGCTTGTAGACCAGGACAAAAATAACCTAGCAGGTGCTAGATAGAATTGGCTTGAGGGGTTTTACCCCAAGGTAATCACACCTGATAGACCAGTAAAGAGTGATTCAATTATTGAATCACTAACAAAATAATCATATATTTATTTAATATTCTTTACAAATTCTTTGACATATTGATATTATAGCTAATATCAATCCACCATCTAATGATACAAAAATCAGTAATCACTAAGTATTCTTCCTAGTAAGATATCAAAATAGATGACGATGATAACAAAATATTCGTGCATACCATCATTAAATCACTAAGCTAATAATTATTAATACCAAAACTATCATTAACTTTAACTAATATTGGTTTATACAATTTATGCCCATTAAAAAATAAAAATATTCTAAAATTGGGGAATGAAGTCAACCCAACAACTCGCCAAGTTGTTCGGGTTGCACTGGGTCACCCCAAGTCACTCCGGGTTGCACTGGGTCACTCCGGATTGTTCCTACTCCGGGTCAAGGAGTTACTCAGACTAAAGAATTTGTAACTTGCTATCCTAGGAGGCAAAGATTTAACTCCGTAGAAAGGATGATTCATTCACATTGATATGAGAGTCCAACTACTTTACATTGTTAGATCCCATGTTAGTATATATTTGGAAAAGGTTGATCTCCTTACTTCTCTCATGCCATTTATTTATTTTATTTTATTTTTTGTTCCCAACAAAAAGCAAAATTTTTAAATGTCACATCAAATTAAAATAATTAAAATTTATTCAAAGTGTTTGATTATAATCGGTCAGAGCACAATTCACTTATTAAATCAGTCAATTCACGTAGCAAATCAGTTTATAAAAGAATTTCTCATATTTATGTATAGCAAATAGGTTAAGGAGAAATAAAATAATGAGAATGAGAAATGTGGCTAATACAAGCTTGTCCCTTCATTATCATCTTTCTGTGGACTGAGAAGTGAAGATGTCATGCAGAATCACAACCTCAACTTTCTCTCTCACCTCCCTCCTCCTTCTGCTTCCCCAAAATCCATTTCTCTCTCCTCCTCTCTCCCCTCACAATCTCCATGGCCACAACTCCTTTCTCCCTCCCCTGTTCAAAATTTCCATCTCTCAACTCCAAACCCTTCCTTCTCGGGCCTTCAATTCCATCCCCCAACCACTCTTCTACCCTAAAATCTCCCTTAAATCTCAATTCCCTGTACGGTACTAACTCTGTTCGAAGGCTTCGATGTGAGGCGACTCAGGTTTCGGTGGCGGAGGAATCTTCATCTTCCGGCGGCGGAGGCGGCGGCGGAAACTGGATTCCGGTGGTTCCGATTTCTGCGCTGCCGAGAGGGGAGCGGCGTGTGATTATTCAGGACGGCGAGACGATTTTGTTGTTGTGGTATAAGAATCAGGTGTATGCAATTGAGAATAGGTCTCCTGCTGAAGGTGCTTATAGTGAGGGTTTGATCAATGCCAAGCTTACTCAGGTTTGAATTTCATTCTTTGGCTTGGTTTTTGGTTTGAATTGTTGTGCAGATATGGCTGTTGTGAACTTTCTGTGAATGTTGTAGGTTTGTTAAAAGTATTGTTAACTCTCTGGTTATGTTTGGATCTTGGTTGAGTTGGCTAATTGCAATGTGGGTTTTATTTGGAAATTTCTATGAGTTGTTGTGATTATAAGTAGTTCTCATTAAGTATTGTTAGAATTTGTGTGGGATTAGATTGGAACAATAGATAGAGTGGATATAATTATTTGTAAAATTCTTTGACTAGAATATCCAATTCAAGGAATCTGAAAATGGTAAGTTTAGCCCATTGATATACCAAACTTTTGAAAAGAAAAAAGGGTTTCAAAGACATTGCTCAACCTACAGTATTCAGATTTCAGATTGGGAAATTAGTTTCTCATTTGTCAAGAATCTTGATCAGTTGATCCCTTCCCTCTCAAAATACAATATTTTTTGTCAGTAATGAGCTGCTCATGTTTTCTTCTCCAAGTTGATGTTGCAATTGAATAAATGAAATTGCTATTTTTATTGACTGAGGAATATTGTATTACTACTTGGTAGATTAATCATAGGAAACAATGTCATAATCCTACTCTATGGTGTTCGGAGTCTATGATAGACTCCTCCTTAATTAGCTAGTGTGGTTTCGAGAGCAGGGGAGAATTTGTGCCTTGCAATTGGACTGAATAGCTTTGAAAAGGTTGAATTCTCTTTTCAGTTTCATATCACCTTAAGTTAGCCATAATTTTAGTGCTAATGGTAGTCTTTTGCTTTGTGCTTGGGGAACATCCATTTTAGGAGAATATTATTTTATGATCGCCTTCCAAGTTGTCACATGTCCTTTATGAATTGTCTTGTGAAAGCTCTTGCGAAGGATGAGTGGTTTCTCTAGGTTAGAGGTCAAACCCCTTCCCCTGTTTATCTATCTTATAACATGCATAATTGTGAGTCCTTCAAGTGAGAATGTGATAAACTTGTGCTGACAATTCTCTGTATTATATATATATAGACCTAATATTGAAAGCTTTAGATTACATATTATTTTTTACTTTCCTCAGAAAAATTAATTTCAGTTTTCTTTTTTCTTTTTTTACAAGTGTGAGATTAAAAGCTCAATTAGGATTAGCCAATCATAATGGTGGAACTAACTTCATACGAACGTGTTGGCCTTTTAGGTTGACATTTATTAGTTCGTTCATTGAAATGAGTCTTCTCGACATTTGTGTCAAACATGGCAATACTGCCTCTTTTTTTATACAAGTATGACTGCTACATTTGGACGCAATACTTGGTACCAAATCTTTTTTTTTTTTTTTTATATCAGACAAATAAAAGCCATATTCAACTCCTTTACCAGATTTTTCATTCTGAGAACTTAGCAAAACTATCACATTAAGTTTTGTTTCAAGACCGTAGGAAAACTCTCCAGAAGTGATTTTATGCCCACAACCCCTAAGTGCTTACCATAATAACTCTTATGGTGTTGATTTTCCATAATATCTCACATGACAAAATATGATCAGAAAGTGAATTTCAGCATTGCTTTATTCTTTTCACTTTAATCTTCATTGGAGGTTGGCTTTGATAAATGAAATAAAGTTGTTCAAGAATACGTTTCTAACAGCCTTAGTTCCAGTCAATTCTGGTTTATTTTTAAATCTCTATGCTCCTCACTTTTAGTCCACAGCTCAGGTTTTGAATTTTTCTCATTTCTTGAACTCCTATATTTCCTAATTCAATAAAATCATTTCCGAAAAATATTAACATAGTGGGCTCAAGGTAAACAACTAAGAAAATTTTTCCAACACAGTTTCTCACATGCATGCCATAGGGTGATCGAACCAAGATTCAGGGTATTTTAAAAAGTAATAAATCATTTGATAATTTTCAAATTGTAATAAGCAATGCCTTACCTTTCTCCTGTGTGAATGTTGGCTCATCAAAATCAAATCTTAAATCATCTTTAAGCATCACAAAACTTGAAAAGTATAACGGAATTATACTTTTTACACATTAAATTTTGGGATACTAATAGTATGTTATTTAATATATTTTATTAAGACCTTATCTGGTAAATCTGTTCTTTGTTTTCATTTGACTGAAAATCAACTGACACTGAAAATCAACTGACCTATTCCGGGTCCCATCTTTATGTAGGATGGTTGTATAGTATGCCCAACAACTGATAGTACATTTGATCTACGGACCGGAGAGATCAAGGAGTGGTATCCAAAAAATCCAGTACTAAGAGTTCTTACCCCTGCTTTGAGGACACTCTTTGTATATCCTGTGAAAACTGATGAAGAGAACATTTATATCAGCATGAGAGGAACTGTAACATCTGATGCTTCTACTGAGATAGTTTTTAGTGGCAAGGCTCAACCTGGTTTAACTGCAACTGATGTCAACGTTGATGAGGTAATTACACTACCTTCTCATGTATAATGATGACTGATTTTGGATTTTTTAGAGAACAAAAACATTGCAATCATACTCTCCTCCTCACAGAGGTCATGATTGGTTAATATTTGTTTTCCTTTTTTAGTAAATTGCATGAACCTTCGATAAATTTTGTTGAAATTACACGAGTTGCCTTCTTTTTCTAAAATTTACATTGGTATGCTTTGAAAAATTACATTGATTTTCCCTAAGTTATACTAAAATAATATGAATCACCCATGAAAACAAAAGAAATATCAGATAGATTACTCCTGAATTTTGCTAAAATTGAACATGTATCCCTTTTATTCTGAAGACATTATGTAATTTCATAAAAGTTTATGGGAAGATTGTGCGCTTTATTCTTTATCTTATAAGAAACCTCTATCGGTTTTGAAAATAGGGGTTCCCTATAATTTATATAGGGGTAAATACCAATTTTGCCTTGGATTTATTCTTTAAGAAGCAATTTTGCCTCAGAAGTTTTTTTTGGGACCAGTATCGCCCTAGAAGTATGAAACATGGAGCAATGTCGCCTTGAACTCACAGAGGTGTTAACAGACGTCATATCATGGTCTATGTAAGAATGAAGACAAACCATTTTTGTCTTGGAATTTTTCTTCCAAGAGCGATTTTGCTCCGGACGCCCCAAAAAAACTTTTGGGGTATAATCGCTCCTCAAAAAAAAAAACATCTAAAGCAAAATTGGTTCATCTTTTTTTATATGTACCATGACGTGGCATCCGTTAATGCTTCTATGAGTTTAGGGTGACATCACTACACTTTAATACTTAGGGGTCTCAAAAAACCTTCCAGGGCAAAATTGGTATATATCCCATTTACATATATGATATAAAGAATCTAACAAGCTATATTGTTCATAAGCAACGGATAGTGCGGCTTATGTTTTGGAGTTTGTATTGACTTTATGTAATTTCAATAAAATTTAAGAAAAAGCTGTGTAAGTTACATTTTTTTTCATCATGTCTGCTATGCCTTTATAATTATGACTTTCACATTTTGATTATTTTAACCCAAATGTACATAGGGATATTTAATTTTTTTTCCCTTTTCTTTTATCTTTTGTTGCATTCTGTATGATCATTTTTCGTTATACAACTTGGTCAGGTGAGAATGGTGGTTGATGAGGAGCAAGAGGGCTTTGGTTTCACAGGTAAGAATGAAATAATCAATGGGAAGGCAGCTATCATTGGTTTCCTTTTGTTGTTGGATTTTGAGCTCTTGACTGGTAAGGGTCTCCTCAAGGGAACTGGCTTCTTGGACTTCATTTATTCTGTCTCCAACGCTCTTCAGTAGCATTTCCCACCCTTGTTTCTCTTCTGAATTATATTTATATATATATATATGTATGTATGAGAAAAGAAAGGACATTTCGTATTGGCCTTTAGTCTGCTGATTATTATATTGTTGGTTCTTTGTAGAAGTTGTATGAATGTATTCTAACCTTTTGTACATTGTGAAAATAGATCATGATAATCTGCAACTTTTGATTCTGTTTTTTTCCTTTTACTGTCTGTACAATGTACAATTTTTCTTCAGTAAATGTACAATGTTCAATACTCCCTCCTGTCCTTAATATAACATGTTATAATTAACTACTCCCTCCGGTTCTAAATATAATACCACTTTGACTTTATTTTGTGAAAGTTAAGGAAGTAAATTAGGCCACTAAATTATAAAATATTGTTAGTTTATAAGTAGAATAAATTAGTTTTGAGGAAAAAAAAATTTTATGACTGAAACTACTTTTTTTTATCGGAAAAAAAAGTCAAAAAAATCAAAGTGGTCTTATAATTATTACTTGAGGGAGTATTTTTTTTTCTTAATCTTTCTAAGTTAACTTGATCTTATATTAAGGATCGAAAAGAGTAATTGATATGTCCAAGATTTGGTCTGTCTTTCATCAAACTCTTATTCATTTCCATATCAAGAGAATTCAGTTTGGTTTTAAATTTTGTGATCATAATTCTCGTTCGCTTCTTCCCTTTCAGCTAAAAGCTCATTCATTACCTATATCATATTTTTGAGCTTTCTTGTTTTTTTAGCAACAGCTATGTTGGTTTGGTTTAAAATTGCACAAGTTGACCAAAAGAAGGGTTCAAATTGCATAAAATCGAAATAACTGTTGAACGCTTTTACAAATTGAACCGAATCTATTTATTAAAGGACGTCGAACCAAATTATTTTGGTTGGGTTCGGTTCAGTTTATTTGGTTTGGGCCTTTGAATTGGCCCCAATATTGCTTTTTTTAGTGCCTAAAAGAGAAATAGGAAAAGAAAAAAGCAACTGCAATACTCCCTCCGGTCCTAAATATAGGACCACTTTGACTTTTTTTTGTGGAAGTTAAGGAAGCAAATTAGACCACTAAATTATAACATATGTCACATGAAATTAGATTATAGGTTAGTTTATAAGTAGAATAAATTAGTTTTGAGGAAAAAAGATTTTGTTTTGGACTGAAACTACTTTTTTTTTGGACTGGAGAAAAAAGTCAAAAAAGTCAAAATGGTCTTATAATTAGGACCGGAGGGAGTAGTAAATTATGAAATTGGATTCTAAATCCAAATGAAGCTCTCCTTATTAATCTTGATTGTCCAGCTTAAATTGAATATATAAAATCTAATTTAATTTAATATTTTTATATGTATATTAAAAACAATTTTTTCATAGATGCAAAACGTAAAATAAAAATAAAGCTTTTTTGTTACTTTTATTTACAAATAAGAGTAAATCTTTATTGTCCTCCCTCCCCATCAACGAAATTAAGTAAGAAAACATTAAAAAAAATAATGACCATTTAGAATTCTATTCATATTTAAGCCCTTCGTCAAATACCCAATTTCTCATCTTTCCAATTCCCTATTTGTAAGGCTTGTTGTTTTACCGGCAAAAAAAAAAAAAAACTGCAGGGCTTGTTTGTACTAACCTCGACTAAAAAGATTATTAGTGCAACTAACTTTTGTAAACTAAAGCTAAGGTAAAAATCAATTTGTGCAATATAATTTATCTTAAAATAGGTTTTTATAGAAAAAGTTAATTGAACAGATTATTTGAATGATACTTCTATTGAAAACTCGGTTATAGAATGTTTATTATGAAAAATAAAATAAAAGTCAGAAGAAAAAAATTGCTTTAATTTAAAACCTTTTGTACAAAAAATTAGCTGCCTTGAACAATCCAGACATTATTATGAAAATAAGAAAAATATAAGAATTGAGATGAGAAAGATGAAGAAAGCAAGAGAGAAAATTGGAGAGAAAGAGGGAGAAATACTTATTCACTTCGTGTCTTCTCTTTATAGGCCACCAACATCACACAAGAGTTACACAAAATAAATACTAAATATAACAAACCCAATTGTGGTGGGCCAGATGTAAGAAGGACATAAGGGCCCAAATAGTGCAAGAGGCATAGCCTGCTAATGGGAAGCATAAGAATGAAGAGAAAGACTTGGAAGTTGCGTGAGATGGATGAAATTGAAAAGGCCGTTGCATAAGAGGACTAATGACGTGAGTGGAGGGTGTGTGATGATTGTCTCTCTCTCTCTCTCTCTCTCTCTCTCTCTCTGTGAAGATTCCCCTTGTACTCTCTGGACTTTCTTCTTGCTCCTCCGTCCTTTACCTCCCTATTTCTACTATTCCAGTACTTTGCTTTAATTGTTTCTACCTTTAGTGAGATATATCCGCTGAGTATACAATTATAATATTATTGTTATCGATTTTCGTGTTAGTTCATAGCATTTTGGTGCTTTCATTGAGTCTACATGGCAGACAATACAAGGATGAAAGAACTTTAGTCGGACATGAAAAGGGCCAACGATAGAATTGAAGCTACTGGGTTTGCAGGAGGTATTTGGTTGTTATGGAATTGCGAAAATGTGGTAATTAATTACCTTTCCTCATCAACTCAAGCCTTGCATGTTCAGGTAGAAATGTCTAAAGAGGCTATAATTTTCAATCTATCATGTATTTATGCGGAACCGAATCTCGTATTGCGGCAAAATTTGTGGAATGAACTGGTGAACATCAGTAAAAATTGTAATGTTCCTTGGGTGGTAATGGGAGATTTTAATGCCTACCTTTCTAGTGAGGATAAGATAGGAGGTGCTGCTGCGAACCTCCGCTCTATGAGGCAATTTGAAGAATGTATTCACCAGGCCAACCTACTTGTAACTGAAACTGTTGGGGATCGCTTCACTTGGGAGAGAGATCTTTTGAAAGAAAAAATTGATTGGGCATTTATAAACAACGAATGGGGTGTGGCCTTCCCTCTAACTATGGTTTACCATTTGAAGAAGTTTGGATCTGATCACCGGCCGATCCTGCTTCGTACTCAACCGCCTAGCCAATGTACTCGTAAAAGTACTCCCTTTCGGTGTCAGGCGGCCTGGTTCCTTGAAGGGGGGTTCGTTGATATTGTGAAGAGGTGTTGGAGAGAAGAGAGATGGAATGAAAAAGTGCATCTCTTTGCTAAGGAAGCTGCTATTTGGAATAAGAAAAGGATTGGGAACTTCACTTCCAAGAAAAATTCAGTGCTGAGGAGGATTGAAGGTGTGGAAAGAGCGCGTAGCCGTCGGGATAACCAATACTTGGTCCAAACAGAAAAGGAACTTTGGAAGGAATATAACAAACTTCTAGCCCAGGAAGAATTGGTATGGTACCAGAAATCCCGTTGCGAGTGGCTCAAGTGGGGGGATAAGAATAGTAGGTTCTTCCATACAGCGGCTACAATTAGAAGAAGGAAAAATATAATAGAAGGACTTAAAAGATGAGGAAGGCGAGTGGATCTTCTGTCAAGACAGACTAAAAGAGCTAGCCTGGAGATACTATAAGGATCTATTCAGTAGTGATAATACGTCCCTAACTCAGTTGGTGACAAGAACTACTTTTCCAACCCAAGCAGTTGAGGAAATGGCACGCCTAGCAGCCAATATCAGTGATGTAGAAACGAAGAAGGCGATTTTCGATATTGGGGGATTTAAGGCTCCTGGTCCTGATGGAATACAGGCTATCTTTTATCAGGAATACTGGGAAGTGGTTGGTGGTTCTATCTATGACCTGGTGCAAACTTGCTTTCAAAACCCTTCCAAGATAAAAGAGATCAATAACACCAATATTGTTCTCATCCCCAAGGTGGACAATCCAGAAAATATCAGGGACTTCAGACCTATCTCTCTATGCAATGTTAGTTATAAAATCATCACAAAGATCCTAAGCAACCGGCTTCGTGATATCATGGGGAGAATGATAGGTGGTCACCAATGCAGCTTCATTGCGGGAAGACAAAGTAGTGATAACATTATCATAGCTCAAGAGGCTATCCATTCCATGAGGACCAAGAAGGGTTCAACGGGATGGATGATGATCAAGGTAGACCTGGAAAAGGCCTATGACAGATTGGAATGGGGTTTCATCCGCAATACCATTTTGGAGTTAGGCTTGCACGAGAGGCTGGTCGAGGTGATTATGGCATGTATATCATCCTCAACCTTTCAAGTGTTATGGAATGGAGAAGCTACTCAGTCTTTTAAACCAAACAGAGGGATCCGCCAGGGAGACCCAATCTCTCCGTATATATTCACCTTATGTATGGAGAAATTAAGTCACATCATCCACGACAATATTGAGGAAGGGCAATGGGAGCCTATGTATCTTAGCAATGGGGGACCCCCCTTATCCCACTTATTCTTTGCTGATGATTTAGTTCTTTTTGGAGAGGCTTCGGAGAATCAGGCAGAGGTGATGATGAATTGCATTAAAGCTTTTTGTGAGGCTTTTGGGCAGAAAATGAATAGAGCAAAGACTAAAGTGTATTTTTCCAAGAATGTACACTTCAATAGAGCCTTTGATTTGAGTCGGCATATGGGAATAGGTTTGACTGGGGACTTGGGCAAATACTTGGGAATACCTCTCCTTCATGAGAGACCTTCTTATGTAACCTTTGCACCAATCCTAGAAAAGGCCAAGAGGAGACTGGCGGGATGGAAAAGAAGCTGCCTTAGCATGGCTGGTAGAGCAACCCTAATCAAAGCAGTGCTATCTGCCCTTCCATCGTATCACATGCAGACCATGCTCCTCCCAAAGGGGCTCTTAAGGGACCTTGAGAAGAGAAGTAGAAGTTTCTTGTGGGGTGAGAATGACCATGAGAGAAAACTTCACCTCCTCTCATGGGATGTGGTCACCAAAGGTAAGAATGATGGAGGACTAGGAGTTAGAGACCTGGGCAAGCAAAATGAAGCCTTCATCATGAAACTGTGTTGGAATCTTTTACAAAACCCCAGTGCCTTATGGGTTCGAGTATTGAGAGCCAAGTATGGATGTGGCCCTCAAGTCATACCTTTGATTAAGAAGCGTAAGAGTGCTTCCATTACCTGGCGTAGCATATGTGAGGTCTGGGAGAAATTTAAGAAGGGGATTGGAGTCAAAATTGGAAACGGATGCCAAGCGTCTTTCTGGTTTGATAATTGGTCAGAGTTGAATAGACCCCTGGTGGAGCTAATCCCTGGTTTTGAAGCTTTTGCGAGCAAAGAGGAGAAGGTGGTGGATTATTCTACTCCCTGGGGGGAATGGGATAGAAACAAATTGGGGAGATGGTTCCATCCTCAAGTTGTGGAGCGTATCATGTGTGCACACTCACCCCGTGAGGAGAGAGGAGAGGACATATTCTATTGGAGACCATCCTCTGATGGTCGTTTTTCAGTTAACTCTGCCTATCATTTTCTTTTTGCAGGTATTCATCGTACGGAGGATCGATTGTGGAAAGCAATCTGGAAGTGGACGGTTCCGGAAAAGATCAAGACCTTTATGTGGATGTTTGCTCATGGAAGAACTCATACTAGCGTCCTGAGAAGTCAAAGAGGCTTGGCGCCTTCAGCGCCATGCCCTTTTGGATGCACCGAAGAGGAGAACTCTATGCATCTTCTCCGTGACTGTGTAAATGCTAGAGATCGTTGGAACACAGTTGTCAAAGACTCGATGATGGACCGTTTTTTATCCTTAGACGGCTCAGATTGGCTTCGATGGAACCTAAAGCATGAAGTAGGGAAGGACTTCACAAGGAAGATCAATTGGTCTACACTTTTTGGATATATCTGCTGGGACATATGGGTAATGAGATGCAGGAAACTGTTCGAGGAAGAACCAGATGTGGAGCAAGGAGGAGTCATCGATAGCTTCCTAAAAGCCACTTGGGACAAGGAACTGGTATCACTATGCAAGTTCTATGCGACACCTGCAGAGGACTACAGAAGCTCCCCTACCACTCCCCAGGGGGCCATTAGACTTGAGACCGACGGATCAGTTCGAGAATCTGGAGAAAGTAGCTGTGGAGGGATCATTCGAGACTCATCTGGAGAATGGCTTGGGGGCTATGCATCCAAACTCACTAATATTCCGCCAACTATTGCGGAACTAGTGGGGATAGTGCAAGGCCTCCAACTATGTTGGAACAAAAATCTCAGGAATATCATAGTTGTCACAGACTCTTTTGAAGCAATAGACTTGATTCTAAGAGGGTGTGCAGTGAACCACCCTTTTCGAGATGTTGTAGAGGATGCTAGACTTCTATTTACCAAAGACTGGCGCATTGACATATCCCATACATCTAGGGAAGGGAACCGACAAGCAGACCGAATGGCTAAGGAGGCGCATAGCATGGCAGGAAATTTCTACTACTTTACCCACCCACCAGACTTTCTGAATGGGGTCTAGTCTTGTTCACATATGTTGTATTTGTTTGTATTGTTTAGCACTTTGTTGATGTGTAATCTCTCATGAGCAATTGATATTCAGTTATTACTCAAAAAAAAAAAAAGGGCCAACGAATTTATTGGCGAGGCCAAAGATCGATTCACTTCCATCGAAGGTCTTCTCCAAACCTTGCTTCAAGCTGTTCATGACTTGAAGGTGCAACCCGTCCCACAAAGTGTACTGGTTCCAGAGGGGTCGTCATCTATATATTTATATATAATTTTACTACTCATTTATCATAATTTGTTTCTTTTAAAACATATTTAAAGTATAAATTATTTGGAGTTTTAAACCATATAGAGAAATATAAAGGGATTCCATAGTCAAGATAAACAAAAAGATGACATTGCATTGATTTGTAATATTTAGGGGCAAAATGAAATGAAGAATATGTACCATATTATCCATAAATTTGGCTTGCAATATTTATACAATTAACATATGAAAGTGATTTTATTTAATAAATCAAAATCGACACCAACTAGATTTTTTTTTCAAAAATCAAATAAATCCTCTTCTTCTCAATTTAAATGAGATAAATATGACCTTTTTCCTTATATTTTTTTTCTTGTCAACTTTTTTTAAAGATTGGCAAACAATTGCAAAACAATAGTAATTCATATTGATCATCCAAATTTCCTAAAACAATTTCCACACCCATTAGATAATAAAGTAGAAAGAAATTATAGGAACTCATGTAAATATCAATATCAATAATCAATATCAATAATAAACAATACGAATACACATCAATCATACACCAATTAAAAATAAATCAATTTAGTGGAATTGTTGCAAAAGGTGTCAGCTAGAGATGCTCGGGCACTCCAAGGAAAGTCAGCCACTTGGGAAAACACACCTTAATAAAATGTGAATTTACAATTTAGTCATGAATAAAGGATTTTTTTTTTTTTCCTCTCTCTGGTTCAAAACTATTCCTCACATCATACTACAATTACAGTAGCAATTTGCAGCAAACACGAGTCATAGCAGAGGAATCCAATGAACTAATTAGCAAGATTCAGTGAAGGTAACCATTCATTCACCCACCAAAATCAAAAAGGGCGCACTCCCAAAATTCAAGCAGCCCCAAAATAATGGGTACACAAACAACAACAACAACAATTCAATGAGCAGCAACTTAATGGCACATTAATTTTGCAAGTGTTTTATGTAATTCAAATGAAGAGAAGGTGCTGAACAAGTCAAGAAAATTCCGTAGAAACTATTATTGTCTAGAACAATTGTACAACAGCAAGTAATTAATAAGCAGAATTCCACCAAATTAGATTTATGGACTCAAGATTTTGTCAATTTTAAACCCAAGTAAAAATGCACAGAACTTGATTGCTTTCACGCTAAGTATTATCATCATACATCTTCAGAAGTTACACAACATAGAAACCTTCAAGGGAGATCTAGAGCATTTACCTTTCATAGGAATTTGTTATCTGAGTTATTTGCTAGGCCATTGATTAGAGTCAAAACAGTATTCATTAACATCACAGGTGCAAACCTGAATAGAAACCTTTAATCTACTATATTCAGAGCAAACTCGTGCTTATAACGTGTTATGAATATAAAAAAAATATAAGAATTGAGATGAGAAAGATGGATAAAGCAAGATAAAAATTGGAGACAAAGAAGTAGAAATTCTTATTCACTTAGATACTCAATGTGTAATACATTATCTTCTATTTATTGGCCACTAACCTCACCTAAGAGTTACACATAGTAAATACCAAATTTAATCCTCATGAGTAGTGTGCATATTGTAACATTTGAATTATGATAATAACAATCCCTAAAGACTACTCATTAGAGAGGTTATGAAGGATAAGAAAGGCCAAGAGTTAGTAGAGGTTATGGACATCTACATAATTAAATATTTATTACAGACATCCATTTTTCATCCAACTACATTTTTCTCCCTTTTAAAGACTGCTGGAATAAGTAAATTAAAAGACAGGCAAGTTAAAACATAAGTACGGAAACTTTCGAATAATCACAGAATTCATAATGAACTAGTTTTTTCTCCCTACTAGAGCTTCCTAATACAATCCCAAACAAACCGTTAATTTAAAATCACCTTCGGCTTAACAAGAATCATTATGTTCTTGGTTAAAAGTCTAACTTTTCCAGCAAAAAAAATTCCTTATTACGAGTCCAGTTTCGATCAATTAATGCAAGTGACTATTTTACTCGTATTAAATATAATAGAAAGAAAGAAAGAAACAATTAATATTGGTATCATGTATGACTCTTCTAACCCATTCTTAAATGATGGCAAGATTGGAAAGATTTATAAAAAAAATAACATATTTAATACTATAACTTCCACTCCTTGATTTATAAGAATTAGTTAAAGTGGAATTATAAATAAGAACAGGTTGGTAAGAGAACAATAATAACTTTTTTCCTCTACATGCTTTTTATAGGTCCATATTAAATAAATCTCACATATGAAGAAAAAAGATAGTTAACTCATTAAAAATGACCTAAATTAATGTTTGTTTAAACATATCATCCTTATTGTGTCTAAATTATAAATTTCACTTAAAATCTCATTAATTCTCCTCCACTTACTAGTAATCATGTTTTCTTCTACTCATACCAATAGGGATCTTCAGTCAAAGCTCAAGATTCAGCCACTTTGGTAGATATGGATCATGTTTACGTGTCTGAATGTGACCACTCAAATGTATTATTCACAACAATCTATAGGAGTTGAATGCTTGATCAGAGGCAATTAACAATCAATGAGACTAATCCTACTCTATAATTAGGAACTGAAATAAGGAGACAGCAACTGGAAATAATTAGAAATGATTACATAATTTGAATATGGATAATGACAACATTTCTCAAAAGGGAGTTTAAAGTTTGGATTGGGGTCCAATATACTCCTATAAGTTTTTGCATAGAAGTAATAGACATTTGAAAGTATATTTGGAGTTTAATTTCGCTTCAGAAATGTGAAAGCAAGAACAATACAATGTCACCTTGCTCAAATGTTCGCCACACACAGATAGACTTGGATTCTCCTCTCTGCTTTTCTGATTCTCTTTTGTCCTCTACCCTGAAATTACATACAGTTTTGAAGTCAATTTTTTTTTGTTTGATTTTGCATTAGATTCTACATAAAATTAGTGACATTTTGATATCTTATATATAAAAAATGGTTCAGTTTTCAATTTTATATGATTTTACAAAGATTTAATGCTCTAACTTGGAAAAAATACAAATTTTAAGCATTAAATTTTTTAAAAATCATATAAAATTGAAAACTAAACCATTTCCCTCCATAAGATACCAAAATGTCATTAATTTTATATAGAATTTAATGATGAAATTAAAAACAAAAAATTTAACCCCAAGACTAATGTAATTTTAAGGTAGAGGACAGAAGAAGACCGGAAAAGCAGATGAGAAAATCCAAGTCCCAAGCAGATGTCTGTCATGTCGAACCTTATGCGACGTGATTTCATTTGGGCATGACTATGATTTATTTTTCAGTCATTTTTCAACTTAAGTTCTTGAGAAAGAGCAACATTATTTTGAAAATGTTAAAAAAGCAATGCGCCGTCCATTTATGACGGTAAAACGAGGTAAATGCATATCAAAAATTGTCGAAAACTCATAACGGAATACTACTGTACATGATAGAGACGATAAGTGGCTCACTCTGCCTTTGGAATTCATCCATACCCTTTTCCTTTCAGGGGCAAAATATGGCAAAAATAAGAACAAAGAAAGAGAAAATACAGTCATGCTTGTTTGGCTACCATTAGATATTAACTCGTCAAATTTCAACAGTATCCCCTGCGTGTACTGACGAAATTTGAACAAGTAAATGGCCGACAAGGGCAACTAGGCTGAAATTGTGGATGAGGTGTGAGCCCAACATTGGGCGGCGGCCAATAATAATATCTAAAAAGTAGAAATTTGTCGTTTTTGGTGTTGTCATTAATCCATCTCCATTCCAACTTAATGCTTTGAGTCTTTGGAATGGTCAAATGGTTTTATAGCACGTTGATTATACTCCTCCCATCCTAAACACTCAATATTGCCATATACAGACCACCAAATAATACCTTAAATCTTATTAGTTCAGCTTTAAAATTTAACGATTTTTTAATTTTATCCTTATTTAATACTCCATCTGATCTTAATTATAAGATTATTTTGACTTTTCTGGAGAAATTAAAGATTCAAAATTAAATACTTTATAATGTTTATACTTATAAACTATCGTGTTATACATTTATATGTAAGATACATTAAAATTAAGTGGTCTATTTAACTTCCATAATCTCCACATAAAAAGTCAAAGTTATTTTATATTTATAACCGGAGGGAGTATCCACTACACTACATGAGAACAAAGTCAACATATAATAAATGAGTGATAAAATGACACATTTCTATGAAAATTTTAATGAAGTGACTTGTAAATATGATCAAATTAAACATTATCTCTCCTTTATAAATAGGACTAGAGGAGTAGTGGTTTTCACAAGTATCCACAAATATACTTCGTATTTAGTTTTAGTTTAAAATTAAGTATCTTATTAAAAAATGTGTATGGTTTTAAATTTTTTTTTATATTGATGTTAATGACCTTATATATAAATTTCATAGAAATTTCTTTATTTAGTTAGATAAAGTATAGATGTTGATATATTTAATATCAACTATTTATATTTAAAATATATTCAAACCAAATTATCGTTATTTTTTGTATTTCTTATCTAATTATATACTGAAAACACGTATTTATTAATAAAAGTAAACTCTTACGAGTTTACGATCGGAGTTTACATTATTTTCACGAGTTTACTTAGACTCACAAGTTTAACAACCTTGGTTATACTTATATTTACAAAGAGAGAGAGAGAAATTGTGATTTAAATGAGAGAATAGCAAAACATAAATAGGGTTATTATTGGGGGAAGCTCTATTTCATATATATATATATATATATATATAATTTTCAATAACTTTTAATAATTTTTCTAAAAAGCATAACAATTGAAGGCAAAAATAAATAAATAAATAAAAAGCACAACAATTTTTCTAAAAAGCACAATTTCATTGTCGGTCTATTATAATTAGGATTTGAATGAGCAGTAAATGATAGAATAGGAATTAATAACAACAAAAACGACAAATTTCCAGTTTTTAGATTTTATTGGCCACCCAATGTTGAGTTCACATCCAATTAATAATTAAGTTTTGACATTTAATGATGTAATGAAGACAGGGGGCCAAGCAGAACATGTCGGCCATTTACTTATTCAAATTTCTTCGCTGTGCTACACGTGGGATACTATTGAAGTTTGAAGCTCAGTTTTTGGCGGCTATAATAGTCGCTGTTAAATTGTCGAGATTCAACAAGAATGAAACTGTTTAGGTAAACAAAAATGAATGAAACTTTTGTTCAGTTTCCTACCAAAAAAACTTGATTTAGGAGAGTTGAATTATACTATACAGTTTAGATTTTATTTAGATGATCTAAATTTAATTTTAGATTATATAGCTTAATTTGATCACCAAAAAGGACAATTCAACCATTGATGTACTCGGAAAGTTTTAAATTTAAGCCCAGGATTGTAGATTATGTTGAAGGAATTGACCCTCATGTTATTATCCACCACGGGGTCACATAAACAATTTATTGTTTTCTTTATTTTCTGTATTGTCTTTAAATTCATGTACCATCAAAATTTTTTTTAATGAAATCGTATTAAGACATCCAAATGAGACATACATGACCTATATATGTTTACTCTTTCTTATTCATATTTTTTATGAATAGAGAAGCCGGTTCCTTTTATTTCTCTAAATTTGCTACTCCTCTATTCCTATTTTTATAGGATTCTTGATTATGTCATATTCCTTTTTATAAGATAAAATTAGGTAATGTTTGAATTTCTTTTTTTTAATAAACTGCTCATTTTAGCCTCACTTAATTACAAAAATTATTTATACTACTATTTTATTTATTATTCTCTCTGCTACAAATTCTTTTTTAATATATAAAGAAATGAAAATCAGCTAAAATTAAACATTAGCTGACACTACAAAAAAACACTGAATTACCGATGGAAATTTTTCCGTCGGTAATTTCTCCGTTGCTAATTAAATTAGCGACGGAATTCCTTCGCTAAATTTAGCGACGGAAATTACCGGCGGAATTCCGTCGGTAATTTTTTTAAAACTTTTTTTAATTTGTTCACGTGTCCTTCTTGCCACGTGTCGCTCTCACAGTCCGCCACGTGTCGCTTCCGCACGCCACTACGTGTCGCTCTCACAAATTGTCTGAAATGTGGCGTTGCTGCGATTCGAACCCATAACCTCATGTGCGTGTGCTCATGCCTTAACTAGAGCTGGGAATTCGGGCGGGTCGGGCTTAAACGGGCCAAGCCCGTTTAAACCTGCGAGAAAAAATGCACCCTTTTATTGAAGCCCGGCCCTTAAGAGGTCGGGCTCGGGCCGGCCCGACGGGCTTTCACTCTTCTTTTTTTTTAGTGAAAGGCTTTGGCTTTTTTAATAAATGAAATTGCACTACGAAAGTATTAAAGAAACAAATATGGGTAATTGAAAATAAATTGTGTAACAAAGTCAAGTGACATAATTTGTCAAAAATGGTATATGTAAAACTTAAACGGGAAGAATATGATAAATTTATGTGGTTTCCCAATTAACAATAGCAAATTGGCAATGTTACACAAATAATTAATTAATTACTAGATAAAGACAACAAAAGCAAAGATACATCACAATTCAAAAAATGAGATTAAATAGAACAGAAAAAAGTAGTCAAGAAAATGGAAAAGGAAAAGAAAAGCATGTGACATGAAACAATCATTCATTACTCCAAATATTAGACAATCAAAAAACAATTGACCAAACATAAATGAAAAACATAAATATGATCCATAAGTAGCAAGTCTAGAATTAGAAGTCATACATCACATACAACTACATAGAATATTAAAATGTTTCATAAGAACATAATGTTCTCATGACACAACACATTTAAAAAAACTTTTCATAAGGACATAATGTTCTCATGACACAACACATTTAAAAAAACTAATTCACACACCACAAAATAAACCAATACAAAATACATCACATACGACGGGCTAGCCCGTTTAAGCCCGTTCCCCTTTTTTGCCCCAAAAATCAAAGCCCGGCCCTCCTCGGGCTCGGGATTAAAAGGGCCGGCCCGACGGGCTCGGCCCGAATTCCCGGCTCTAGCCTTAACCATTTGAGCTATGAAGACCTTGTGATATTATTTGCAAACAATTATATTTATATATACTTTACATTATATTTAAATTAATACATTATAAAATATATTTAATTATTAATATGTATTTTACATATTAATAATTATTATTTTATTATATATATTATTATAAAAAATTAAATTAAATTTGTAATAAATAACATATTGCCTAATAAAAAATTCAAAATTAAATTTTAATAAATATATATGTACGAATTAATATTTATAAAATATATTTATTAATTATTATATATATAAAATAGTTAATAAATTAAAATAAATAATATTAATTTTTTTTATTTTTTTTATAAATTACCGACGGAATTCCGTCGGTAATTTATTAAAAAATAATAAATAAATTACTGACGGAATTCCGTCCGTAATTTTTTATTAAATAATTAATTTTTTAATTTTTTTTAAAAAAATTACCGACGAAATTCCGTCGGTAATTATTACCTACGTAATTCCGTCGGTAAATTTACCGACGGAAATTACCTTCTTTTTTGTAGTGTTAGAGTCAGGTACAGTCCCATCAAATTAGAAGAGACAGATTCTCAAAAGGATCAACAATAAAGTGGAATCCTGGCATCGAAACAATCGCTTGTTTGGGTAGGTGATCTGCTATAGAGTTAGCTAATCTTAGAATATAATTTATCATAATCTCGCAAGTTTGAGCAGCCCAAAACTTTGCTAACTAAATCAAATATGCATCCCGATGATGATTTACTTCCTCCTGGCCAATGAGTTCAAGAACCTCGTAAGCATATATCTACTACATATTCTTTCTTCCACGTAAATGAGGATACATTTTTTTAAAAAAAAATCCTTCTTATATATTTGTTGGACATACCTAATTTCAATTATTTATTCAAACAACGCGATTCGGTTAATTATGTTTATAAAAAGGAAGTAAGGGAATATCTATTTAGTAATTAATAAGTGGTTAAATTTTTATTTTAAAAAATGTATCTAAAATATTAAATTGAATGATGGAATAGTTTTTCATGGTTTTTATTAATAAAAGTATATAATATTCATTGCCTTTTCTCCAATTTTATAGAATAAAAAGTAACAAATCATTAAAAAAGGATATTTCGATTTTTTTTGGTACAAATTTTAACTTTTTTTTTAGAACCCATTATTGCAAAAACAATTCCAAAAATATTTTTTATTTTTTAAAAACAAAAAAAAATTAAAAAAAAAAAAAGAAACTAAACATGCCCGTAATTTCCAAGTTACAATTTTTCTGTAATTTGAAAGTTGATTCCTATGCTTTTTTAATTGGATACTTTCATCTTATTCCATCGGATCTATTAGATAGTCTCTGATACTGTAAACCATTTTCTTTTAAGAAAAAAGGAACTAATGGTGTAAAGAATAAGGCAGTAGATTGGTTAAGTATATATTTACAAGTGAATGTGATAGAAAAAGCCTGCAAATCTTACAAGTTATGCCTAGTTTGCATATTCTAACCTATTTTGGAGGGAGTGGTTGATCAAGATCTCTTCATTTCTCTTTTATTCTCCATGAATGTTTGCAATATTTTTATGGATCAATTGGTTGTATTGCAATACTAACCAATGGGAGTTGAATCAAATGGAGTCGTAACCAAAATTTTGAAATTGGATAATTTTGGAAAACTTCTATAAAAAATATAAATGGTCTTTTAAAAACCAAATAGGGTTCGAGAGTCGATTGTACGTGAGAAATGTGTTAGGCACCCCATAGCATCCGTTTATGAGAACAGTTACACTAAGTTAATTATTTAAAAATAAATACGGTAATTACCCAAGAAGAATATAGAAAAAAATATTTACACAAAGATAATTATTTACATAGTTGGACACCTACGATTTAACCTATGGCCTACATATCTCAATCATCTCCTCTTATTCCTTCCCCAATCTCTTACTTAATTATTGTTTGAGGAACACTAATAGAGATAATTTGTGAAAAAGTTGACAAAAATTAAAATTAGGCCATATAATTATGATCAAGACCACTCCCCATATAGGTCCTATGTTTAGGAGTGGAGGCAATAGTAATTATATAAAGAAATTTTTTAAAGTAAAATTTAAAAATCAAACACTATAAAGATGTTATATTCCCATTTATGCACAATATAAGTCACTTTAATTAAGTAACCAGAACTATGAAATGATGGTTAACTTATTGAATTTGTCTTATTTATGAGGAAAAAGACAAAAAAAAAATACATCTGAAATTAAAAAACGATGTTTGAGTTCCTCAAATTTTAGAAATCTCAGATCAAATCTTAAGGAGGAATATGATATTTTCAAATTTTATTAAAACACACTTTAGTCCTTAAGTGCAGGTAAAGGAAAAGGGGTTGAGCTTTACAACTTTGACATAGGAATTTACAATTTTACCATATCGATTTGTAAATTGAACATAGCAATTAACAATTAACTACATTGTTTTTGCAATGACCATTTAAAAAGATATTTAAGATGAAAATCAAGCCATGCTACTTTTAACAACTTTTAAATAGGGATTTATAATTTTACCATGACGATTTCCAAGTTGATATAGCAATTCACATCTAACTACAACTGTAACACCCCAAATTTTAGAAAATAAAAAATAAGAGATTATTTAAGGTTTTGGAATATTATTAAGATATTAAAAAGCATTGAAAAATAAATTTAGGATGTTTCAAGTATTTTTAATAATTTTTAAGGCTTATTTTATTTAAGAAAAAAAGAAGAATTATTAGAAGATAAAACGTAATTTGGAGAAAAAGGGATAACAAGGATATAGTTGATGTTTTAGAAATGTATTTAGAAATTAAAAAGCCTTACAAATAAATTTACGAGGCCAAGTATATTTTTAATAATTTTTAAAGTTTATTTTCTTTATTAGTTCAGGGAAAATAGTTAGAAGATAAATTTAAATAAGGGAATATTTAGAATCTTGGGGTATTGGTTATTAATTAAAAAGTCATATAAATAAATTTAGAAATTAAAGCATATCTGAAGAAATTATTTTGGGGACAGATTTAGGTCTATTTCTAAATGATAATGGTAAATAAAATTATGATTTAAGAGGAAAATAGAAAATAGGAAATGAAAAAGACAATATCTGCCCCTAGTTGAAAATATCCTCAATTATAAAGGGAAGGGCAAGATAGTAAAATACCTGTTAGGAAAAAATATCAGTCTTACCTTTTAATATATACCACACACGTGTCTCTCTATTCCTTTCTTATTCATTCCATTTCTTCTTCCTCCCTCAAACCCAATATCCTTCCTCTCTCATTCTCTTCTCTCTGCCTTTTCGAAGCTCAGCGACGGCTTCAGCCCAGACGATGGCGGTCGACGGCGATTCACGGCGGAAGGCGTTCAAGGAAGCTTGGGTAGCTTCAGGTAAGCTCTTCCTTCTTGTTTCCTTCTCTTTCTTGGACGGATTCTGAGCGAATGAGGGAAAGGGATTCGAAATTTTGTGACGTTTTTGAAGCTTCAAAATGCCTGAAAATGAAGTTTAAAACTTGATTAAGGACGTTCTTCAAGTGGATTTAGTGAAGAAAGCTTGATTTGGCCGGTTGCTCAAATTGTTCCTCTTCGGGTATTGTTCATCCGAAGGGAAATTTGGGAATTTTTGGTTGTTTGATGAATATAAGCTTAATTAAACTTGTTTAGGAGTAAGATTGATGCTATAAACGAGTCTTGTATGGTCGGTTTATTGAGGTAAGCTTCTTGATCTTCCCATGTTCTTCCCTGTTTCTTCTTCGTTCTGTCTGCCGAAATTCTTGGGTGGATAATGAACAAGAATTTTGATAATTGCTCTAGTTGTTTGGGTGATTTGATGAAGTTGAAATTTTGTTCTTCCTTCTCTGCTTCTACTATGTTCAATCGAAAATGAAGGAAGAGGGGAAATGATAATGTTAGTCTAATAGGAATTAATTTAAGAGAAGTAGGAAGTTAAGATGGGTGCTAATGTTAAGCAAGAAATGATTATTGATGTTGTTGGTTGTTGATTAGTGGTTGCTCATTGACTTCAATGATGAGAATAGAAGAAAGGGTAATATGAATTCAATAGGAAATAAAGAAAGAGATGGAAAGTTAGATTGGTTGTTCTTGGATCTTGTTAGATTTTGATTTAAAATGTGAATTGAATGGCATTTCTAATTGTTGATTAGGAATGATATTTATTGGATTAACTTGGTACTATGATTGAGGTTTCCAAGCCAATATTACTAAATGGGTATGATTGGTAAAGTTAAGGAATTTCAAGTTTAGTTTGGAAGTTGAATTCATAACTTAAGGATTTTCAAATATTAGGACCAAGCTTTAAATTGAGTTAGAAATAGGTGCTATTGCATTTAGTTGATAATGTGAGAGTTAATTATAAATTTAAAGATTTAGGAGATGTAATGAATGTAAGGTTATTTAATTATTAATTGATGATATTCTTGTGTTCATGTGATGTGAATGCTAACTTGTATTTGTGCAATGCTTATTGATGATGGTATAATTAACCGTCAAATTAACAATTTAGATTTAATTATGTTAGAAGTAAGAAGGGTAGTCCAATAGGAAGGGGAGTGACGTTTAATTAGTATGCCTAAGTTAGATATTAATATATTATTTTTATTATAAATATTTATAGGACAAGATAGGGGGGTTGAATCCCCAGAGTACGAAGCAGAGAAAGAATACAGTAACGAGTAATCAAGAATCAGGTAGCAGTTTATTTCATTACATTAAAAGAATTGCATGTATTATTTTGTAATATCTGTTGCAAGTTTACATTATGCATGAAGGTGATAAACCTTTTTAATTCCTGCATAGAAGTTTATGGAATATTCCAGGCTTAGGTGGTTCGCTACCCCTTTGCCAAATCAGTTTAGTTATAGCTTTAAATGCTATAACGAGAAGTCCTGCAGGTAGAACCACCATTAGATAACAAATATATTGTTAATAGTGAGTGGTAGAGCATGTAGTGCAGGAAGTATGTATAATTGTGTTATTTGTTCAGGTTTATGAAATATATACATGACAATGCTAGTATGATAATATATGTTAATGAAAGAAACTGCTATTGGGATTTCCAATCTCACCCTCTTCCCCAAACATTTTCAGTACGCAGGATGGGAGAAGCTAGCTGGGGAAGAAGATTAGACAAAAGAATTAGGACTATAATTTGAAAAATAAGAGGTAGTTAAATACCTGAGAAAATGTTATTTGTATATGTTGTAAAATTAAATTATTAAATTAATAATAGGAAGTATAGGAAATAGAACTGCATAAGTTTATTAAGGGATTTAAATTTCCTAAGTGTTATGAATTATGAACAGATACTCTAAAAAGGTAGTGTATGAATAAGTAAGAGTGCATGCTAAGCTATGTACCACCATAGTTGGTTAATTTAAAATTTAATTACCTGTGAGCATGAATATAAATGATTAACACTCAATTATATGTAAATGTATGTGTTACTCTAATGACGCTGTGCATTCTGGTAGAAGGGTTATCAGTTGAGGTAACCCCAGCGTTTCCGATATAAGAATGATAGGAACCCATAAGTAGAGATAATGAACCCATGAATGGGTTTTCGCTCCCCACACACTATCATCAAGGGGGAGTAACCATAAGTGAACTTAAATAGTTAATGGTTGTATGAATCACTATGTTTTATAAAAAGTTTTAAATTCTAAGTGGTACGAAAAGCCATTCTGACTGAAATAAGATTGGAGCACTATTTGAAAAGAAAAAATTTAAATTTATTCGTATTTTTGGGCTACTAATATTCATAAAAGTAGTTATAATTCAATTAAAACGCTATAGTATAATAATAAAAGTCCAGGTGTTACAACAACCAATTAAACTTAGTTGTAAATTGCTATGATCAACTTCAAAATCGTTTTGATAAAATTGTAAATTTCTATTTAAAAGTTGTGAAAAGTAGTAGTTGATTTTCATCTTAAAGTTCTTATTAAATGGTCATTGTAAAAATAAGGTAGTTAGCTATACATTGTTATGCTTAATTTGCAAATTGTTATGGTAAAACTGTAAACTGTTATGTCAATGTTACAAAGCCCTAATCTTGCAATTATAGACAAAAGTGTCTTTTAATAACTTTTAAAAATCTCAGATACCTTTCTATGATATGTTATAGGATTTCCAAAATTTGAAGGACTTAAAATGTTCTTTTTGAATTTGATAGGTTTTTTTTTTTTTTGTCTTTTTTCCCTATTTCCCCTCAACTTTATCCATTTTTTAAATAAAATTTTGAATGACAGGGAAATATGGTGAGTAATATTTAAGCATTAATTACAGAAACGAAATTTACAAATAAACATCAATTACTTTCCAAGTGACTTTAAGTAAGTTATATTGTTGATTGAAATTAACAGTAACATTTTTTTAATAGATGCAGTAAAAGAGCTGAGCACTAGCTATGAATTTTTTTAATACTCTCTCCAGTCCTAATTATAAAATTACTTTGACTTTTTTGAAAAAACTTAGCATGTAAAATTAATCACTTTAAAATGTTTATAGTTATCCTTTTTTTTTCCTCAAAACTAATTTACTTACTTATAAATTATCATATAATACAATTACATATAAGATACGTTAAAATTAAATGATCTATTTTGCTTCCTTAATATCCACAAAAAAAGTTAAAGTGATCTTATATTTAGGAGCGGAAGGAGTACAACAACAAAAATTAAGAACACAAACGTTAAGGAATATTACAGAAAACGATCGGAAGAGACATACATACATTGAAGGATTTCGATTTGCTATGGTTTTCTTATGAACGCCAAATCCAACAGTAGTTATGAATTTATTTGCCTTCTCATCTATATCGACACTGAAGTTCATCAACGGAATGGATGAGGACACGAGCCTCGCGTCATATTTTCATATTCACATTTTCCGGGTTCCATGTGTCTTTATTTTTCTACTTACATGCTTATTAGAAAAATGAAAGGACCTGATTTAGAATTAATTCGGACAAATTATGAAAGCCAGATAATTAATTTTCCCCAACATGGGGAGGCAAATAAACAGTGTGAATTCGTCTTTTTTGTCGTTTTCCCTCAACATGTTGGTATTATTTAGTAGTAATAGTTTATTTGATGTTTAAGTCTTTGAAGGGGTCTTCTAAAATTAATAGTTAGCTTTAAGTCTCACATTTAATGTTGAATTGAAGGGATCAGAGCGGCCAAGTTGAGCTTATCGGTCATTTTCTTTTATTTAAATTTCTTCGCATAGGGTACTGTTGAAAATGAATACAGTAATGCTTTTGGCAAATATTGTGCCACTTATATAACAAAACTGATAAATTTTAAAAAAATTGGTTAAGAGTATCTATTTAACAATTTTATTGACTATATGAACTTGAATCTGAGCAGGCACAAGTCATGGGTAACTTTTCTTGGATACAATGTATCTTTAATTATATATAAATTGCTTCTATTTTAGTTTGGGATTAATTGGGAGAATTGCTAGTTTGGCGCTGCATCAAAATTCTTGAGGATGGACCTTGCCCTCCTTGGCTTACGCGGTAATGACGTCACTCATACCATTGGGCGTCATGGATCACGTTATTCACAATTAATATTGTTCTCCAAGCGCCCCATTTTTGGGCCAATTCCACGGGTTTCCTTCTTCTATAGTAGTAGCTTTCAATTTATTGTTCCCCGGATATTAACCATCAACTATTAAATATACGATTTAATTTATTTTTAAAAAAATTCTAAAAAAATTAAATAAGTTGCTTATTAATTGATTTAATTGAATTTTTTTCTCTAAACCGATTTATTTGACTTACAAATTAGGACAAAAAAAGACTTACAAGCTAACATATAATTTAATAATACATAAAATATGTTATGATTAAATAACTTATTTTACTTTCTTAATCTCTTCAAATAAAAGTAAACTTTTGTTAGGAGTGTTTCTTGATATACGGTAGAATTACATATGTTTGAAATTTTTTTTGTGAACTTCTTGTTTTACCTCCACTTAATTATAAATTCTAAGATAATTTTTCTCTCTCCTCTCGCATTTATCCTCCTCTTTTGAGCTCTATTGTACATAAATGAAAGCATTTTTGGAAAATAGATGACATTTTTTACATATTTATTGTAACCAAATAATTTTAACTAACACTTTGAACAATAAGTTATTTCTATCTTATAATAAGGAGTGGAAGGGTAATAAATGAGGACTAAAAGTGAAATTTTATCAATGAAGTATTGCGGTATGAGTATCTAACACAAATATATTTTAAATAGGGTTAAAATACCTATAAACAAAAAATCTCCGTTTGTTTTCCCAAAATGTCCATCATATTAAGCACTCAATGGATGTATTAGGAAATAAACTGACGTTTGGTAAAATAACGATGCTGGTGTTTTTGCTCCATTTTTTAAGCATTTATAGGTATATTAGCGCCCTTCAAAACATATTTGTATCAGACGCTTCAACAGCAACTCTTCATTAGTAAAATTGTATCTTCACTCATAAATAAAGTACCTCGGACAAAAAATCTTTTATAGGAAATACATTGGCTTATCTACACACACATATTTATAAATAGTTTAGGAGTGATCAGAAAATTGGCGTTGACTGCTAAAAAATTGATATTGACGGTTAAAATTTTAACAGTAAAGAGCAAAATTACTATCTTTTGAAACTTTTTGTGGCACTTTTGAACCCAAAAAACTTTCAGAGTAAAATAGCTCATGAGTGAAAGCTTTTGGGACAAATTTACACCTTAATCCTTAATATTTCCTAGGTTTCTCACCCTTTCGCGCATTTCATCAATGATAAACAGGACACAAAATCCCTTGTTCATTATTCCTTTCAGTAAAGAATATAAGTCACTTTCCTTTACCATTAAATATGTTTTATGTAAAAAAAAAAAAAAAAGTTAACTTTATTCCAGTTCAAATCTATCTCACCTTCTTTTTTCCTTTGTGTAACACATTTGACATCTCATATCAGCCTCTTTTTATGAGGATTTAATGGATCTTGACTAATTTAGATTTGGGCCTTGTTGGGACCCTTACGAGAGCCGTAGCTCTACGGCTCTACCATATGCACTGATGCATTCTTAAATTTGAATTTAGGACCTCTGCTTAACAATCTCAGTAGATCTAAACGTTCGGTCCTCTCTAATCTTTTTTTATACATAATGTATACCACTAATAAATAAATGAAAATTTAAAAATTTTTAATAAAAATCTTTGAAGAATTACTCCCTCCTAAATATAAGATTTCTTTCTAATTGTTCCAAACATTTTCCTAAATTATCCCTATTAATTTTTCTCAATAACAAACAAACAAATAAGAGAATGAGGGAGATAAATGTAGATGACTAGGGTGTATTTGTAATATTATGTGATTTTAACAAACTTAACTAACATCTTTAATCTAATTAAATAAGGTAAATAGGTCTTATCTTTAGGATCGGAGGAAGTATATTCCAGCTGCTCCAAATTTTTATGGGTCATATATAGGGGTGAGCCAATTAGAACCGAAACCGAACTCAATTCGGTTATTTCTATTTTGTTAATTCGGTTCAGTTATGTTCGAAAAATTTCGGCTTTCGGTTTCAGTTTGGTCATTAAAAAAATAATTTGGTTAAAACCGAAAAACCAAAACTTATATAATATAGTTATATTTAATATAAAATATTGATACTTATATGATGATTAGGAGATTTTATAATATATATTACGTTATTATATAGTTTTTATGATTAATATATATTATAATATATTTTATAGATAATATTAAACTCAAAATGTACTCAGTATTTTATATATAATACAATAATATGTTTGGTAAATAATATTAAAAATAAAATTCGGTTATTTCGGTTATTAACTGAAACGAACCGAACCAAAATATTTCAGTTAATTTGGTAAATTGGTTTCGGTTCGGTGTTTGAAATTATCACCATTTGGTTTTTGGTTATTTCAATTTTTACAGAAAACCTAACTAGAATAACCGAAAGCTCACCTCTAGTCATATATATATATATTTAGTTTTTTCTTTACAATTGTTTTATCATCCAAAGATTACATTTAGTTTTCTTAATTTACATGAGTTGGAGTTTAATATTTTAAAATTATAATGTGTATTTTAAGCCTTTTAATTCTTATATTCATAACTTTTTTTTTGCCAGATCTTATACTCATAACTTGTTAATTGATAGTGATGTTAATGCTAAAATATGACATGTTAGTACTCCCTCCGTCTCATATTATAAGAGCCAATGAGATAAAATCTCACAAATTAAGGAAGTGTTTAAGAAAAATAAATATGTCTGAAATAATTTTGTTTTCTTAAATTTACTCTTATTTATGATTGAATATATAAGAGAGAGAAATGCGTTAATAGTATTATAAATGAGTATAAAAGAGAATGTGAATAAAGAGAATAATTATGGTTAAAGTGAAAAAAAACTCATTAAATACTTTAACAAATTTAACCTGACTCTTATAAAAAGAGATAAAACAATTTAAATTTTTTACTGTTATAATATATAGGGCATAAATGAGAAATTCCTTCTAGAAACTGTTGTATGTCTTTAATTCTTTATTGCTTTGTAGTTTAATATTGTTCCAACTTCCAACCTAGAGTAACTTAGGGACCAGGTGGGGTGTAGCTTCATCGCGTAGAGTGCGCGTGGGCCTTGTGGTTGTGGGGCATAAAGTTAGTCACATGCTAATTATAAGGGGTGTGTTTGGATTACCGTTGGAGAAGTGACTTTTTTTAGAATGACTTTTTTTAGAAGTGACTTTTGGATAAAAGTCATTTATGTGAAGTGATTTATGTTTGGATTTGTGATGATAGAAGTGACTTTTTTTCAATCTGACTTTTAGAAACATGTTTGGATGATTATATTGAAAAGCACGTTTAGATGAAAAATTACTAAAAAGGGCATTATTTTCATTAAATAATACATATATAATATGCATATATTCTTATTAAAGGCTTAGTTTTTCCCTTATTTTCAGGAAAATAATTTTAAAAAATAATATTTTTTGCTCAAAAGAGTATATTGTGGGAGAAAGTAGTTAGAAATTGTTGTGGTAATTTTTGGAGATAAAAAGAAAATTTTAGATTAAAAGAAATTATCTTATTTGAGAATTTTAGAGGTCTAACAGTCTAATTTTCCTACTCACTTTATTAAATAATACATAACAAAAGGCGTGGGACCCACCAGAAGTCAGAAGTCAGAAGCCAAAAGTAACTTTTTTTTGCTTCTGACTTTTACCGTTATAGAAGTCATTTTGGACCAAAAGTCATTCAGAAAATAAGTGCAACCAAACATATTTTTTTTTTGAAAACTTAAAGATATAAAATTAATCATTTTAAAATATCTATTATTATCTTTTTTAAAATTAATTTACTTTACTTATAAACTATCGTATAACACAGTTACAGATAAGATACTTTAAAATTAAGTAGTTTATTCAGTTTCTTTAATCTCTACAAAAAAAGTCAAAATGATCTTATATTTTAGAAACCAGAGAGAGTGCTACTATACTTTGTGATCTGTTCTAAGCACAAAGTTTAGCAGGGTGAATTGATTAAATTTGGCTTTAGATTTGATTTCATACAAGTTTATATTTTTTTTAAAAAAAATTATTTTATTGGGTATAGAATATAAAATAAAGATAATCTTTTAACTATCACTTTTCAAAATCTAAGTTTTTACTAAAAAAAATCTTTCTAAAAAATGATCAAATCTAAACCTCTGTGATAAAATTTAGTGATCCATGTTTAATTAGCTCTCCCTATTAAGTTTTATGCTTAGTAAGGAAACTAGATCCGTTTGTATAAGATAGGTTTAACGGAATTTTATTGTTTGAAAAGATAATTAAAAGTAGTTAGATACAATAAATATGTAAAAATGAATTCTGTTATCATAAAATGTAATAGTCTTATAAGTAATTTCTATAGTTAGGGGGTAAAATAGGGAATTTACATAAAACATTTCAAACATCCCATAATCCTATCTTATAAAGGCAAAACATAATATACTTTAGAATCATTTCTTATAAATAGGATCCGAAGCAATACTCCCTCCATTCCTAAATATAGGATTTATGTGACTTTTTTTAGAAAATCTTAAGAAAGCTAAATAAGTTACTTATAAATTGATTTGCCTTAACTTTTCTTTAAACTAGTTTATGTGACTTATAAGCTAACATAAATCTTTTTTCTTGGATACAACTAACATATAATCTAATAATACAAAAAATACGTTATAATTAAGTGACTCGTTTAGTTTTCTTAATTTCTTTAAAAAAATCAATTGAATTTTATATTTAATAACAAGGGATAATAATTGGGTGAGGCTAATTTGGACACCGTTCATATTTAAGGGCCTCACAGAACTCAACTAATTAACAACATCCATACCCGTCACACTCATTCCTTTAAACAACTTCACCCTTCCACTTGTAACTCCTCAGTCAGCCTTCCAGTACAAGTTAATATAGACCACCGTCCATGAATGAAGGAAACCTTCTTTATTTTGACCTCACCCCATTTAGCTTACTCCCTCCTACTCGATCTCAATATATAAGATCTTTTTAACTGAATTACAGTTTCCTAAAAAAATAAGTTAAAGTTAAAAATAATAAATGTGTAGAAAATATACATTTTTCTTTCAAAAGTACCCTTATCTATGAATGGATAAGAGAGAGTAATTATTAAAAAAAGATGAAAGAGAATGTGTTGGAAAAATTAATGTATGGGAGAAATGGGAAAAATCGCATTTATTATTTAAAAATCAAATAAGACCTTATATTTTCGGACAAGATCATTAAAAAATGACCTTATATTATAGGACAGATGGAGTACTTTTTTCAATGTACTTAATATAAGATGATACTAAATATTTTAGCGAGATTAATGAAATTAAATAAATTATTTTAAAATATTTTTATTTATAATTTTCCAAATTAGTTTGCATAATTTATAAACTGCTACTTTCGGTGTTTAATAATATAAGTATCATTTCATTCTATTAGGGGAAGTTATAATACATGATTATATATAAATACTTATTAGTTTGATTACACATAAGTTTATATTTCACAAATTAGTTTTGAAAACATTAATAATCAAAATAAATACTTAAATTAATGTATTTTGCTTGTTTTTTTATCTCCCTAAATAAAGTTAATTAACCCTTATATATATTAAGGACATAAGATAGTAATATATAATATATAATATATAACTATACACACAAGTATTTTAAAGAAATTATGCAACATATGCTATTATTAAAGTTTTATTAAATTTCTTTAATTTTCTCAAATTAGTTAATTGGTTTTAAATCAAGGACAGGAAGGAGTACTAAAAACCACACAAATACATATTTAGCTCTATTTATAAGTCTAACATAAATAAGTTGCTTTCAAATTGATTTGCCTAAATTTTTTCTCTAAACAAGTTTATTTAACTTATAAGTTAATACATAATCTAATAATATATAAAAACGTTATAATTAAGTGTCTCATTTAACTTCCTTAATTTCTCAAAAAAAAAAAATCAAATGTGTCTTATACCGACGAAGGAAGGGAGAAGGAATAAAGAAAAGAAGGTTGAGGCGTGGAGTAAAGATGAGAACAATGAGACCTACCAAAACCTAAATATCAGTTCAAGTGGTGCTTAAAGCATTAAAGTGGCTTCCTTTGACCTTTGAATATTTTGACTTTCTATTTCCTCTTTCATTGTCCACCTTCCTCGATACTCCATCATCATCTTCTTCTTCCTCCTCAACCTATATAAGTACCATCTCTTCTCTGCTTCCCCTCACAAACACTCACAACATCACCATCCTCACATCTCACAACCCATAAATGAGTTGCAGCTCCGGCGACAACAACAATGGAAGCAGCAGCTTCAATGGCAGGGAAAGTGATGTCAAGTACAAGGGAGTCCGGCGACGTAAATGGGGCAAATGGGTATCGGAAATTCGTGTCCCGGGATCGAAAGAGAGGTTATGGCTCGGCACTTATGGGTCGCCGGAGGCGGCTGCGGTGGCGCATGACGTGGCATTCTATTGCCTGAGGTGGCCGGCCACATTGGAGAAGCTAAACCTGCCGGAGATGTTGCCGGCTTATTGTCACGAATGGCGGCACCGGGAGATGTCGCCGGGGTCGGTGCAGGAGGCGGCGTCGAACGCCGGGATGGCGGTGGATGCGAAGAGGATTGTGGAAGAAGAGACAGAGAAGAATGAGAGGATTGATGAGGAAAACAGAGGAAACAGAGGAATGAATGATTATGATGATGGGTTTTGGTGGGATTGGGATGGTGATGATGGTAGCGGCGGAAGCGGCGGAGATGACGGCGGTTTATGGCGAGGAAGCGGCGGAGGAGGAGGAGATTCGAGCATTTCAGTTGATGATTATTTTGTGGATGTTCAATAATCTTAGAGCATGTTTGATGTGAGGGCAGCCAAAGGGAAGTGGGCTGAGCCAAAGGGAAGTGGGCTGATAGAAAGTTATTTTGAGGTGGGGTTAAGAGTTTTTAATTAATATTTTTTTACTCTTTTTCCATACATCTTATGTTTATTAAAATATCATAGCCCCGCTTTTTCAATCTTTTAAAATCCAATTAACAAAAATTTTCCCTCGCATCCCCTTCATTCCAATTCCCCCAAACAGACTTTAAAGAAGTTGTGGGATTTTTGGATTAGGGCAGTTAGATTCTCTGAAACAAGAGAGATGAATAGAAGTTGAAGCTAATTAAAGTCTATCACTTGATTCTCTGAAATTTACTTTCATTTTGGACGTTCAACTTTCTTAGAAAAAGTTGTGGGTTTTAGAACGGAGAAATCGGATTCTCTTAAATTTACTTCATGTGAAGAGAGACAGAGTCTATTACACGGATCTCCTCACTCAAGTGAATCAGTTTGATGTCATAGTTTTTAGGCTTTTTTGGTATTATTATGTTTCCCCAATTTTTCTGTATAAATCATAAATGTAGTCTTTTAGGGAAAGAGGGGATCAAGATTGAACTGCTATAGTTAGTCTCTTGTAGCCTTTGCTTCTTTTGGTTACTAGGATAATTTTTTAAAGCTGGAGGGTGTATAGATTATAAGAGACAATTATCAGTTTTAGCTTATACCAGAAATCTCCAATGCCATGTTTTCATTTTCATAACCTTTGGTGATTGCCATTCAATGTTTGTTTAAATCTTATTAGCATGTACCTGAACAGTCAACTAAACGGTATTGAGGTTCTATTACTCTTCTCAAGAGTCTTTTTGAATAAAGTGAAATTTAAACTCACTTCGCTCACTTTATAATTTAATTGGTTCAATGTTAGACTAATTACTTTTAGATAAAATAATTTTTTTCAATTTTGATCTCCCTTCTGTTATGTATTTTGATAAAATCTAAAAGTTATAAAGACAGATTAGAGATAACACTTTCAAAGTAATTTTATCTATTCATTAGGTTCAAGTTATCTTTTTCGATTGTGTGTTTCAAGTTATTAATTGAATAGAATCTCTAACATTTGACTCAATTGTAGTGTGAATTCTTCAATTATTTAACATTTTGTTTTGGAACTTTTACCTATCAATCAGTTTAATGTGCAAATTATATGTTAACTTTTCTTTACCTAACAATATAATCTTTTATGCCAATACTTTTAATTTATTTCATTGACAGAGAGAGCAGTTGACAGATGATTAAAAATATTTTTGAAATGTAATAACTCTTCAAGTTCCCCCTATTTACAAGCGTGGATTTTAAAAAGTTGTAAACACTAAAATGATTTTTTATAAAAAAAATTAATATTTATTTTTTGCATGCAAAATAATTAATATATAGGACCTTCAATCTGTTTTAACATGTGAGTAATATATATGACTAAAAGGAATATATGTTTGAAACATTCAATATGTTGACAAAAAAAACATTCAATATGGGAATGGGTTACTATTTTTTCGAGACATTTTATGAACTTATTATAGACATAATTAATTTTGGGAAAATTTCATTATAGACGTTTGTGCTCATTTCTAACATTATGGATTATGATATGAGTATTTTCAAGTTTTAAATACCATGGAATCCAACACTAAAGCGTTCAAAATTTTACAACTATATTTTCAAAACACATATTGGGGATTTTTAAGACACGTACAGGGAATTTTCAAGACGTTTATGCATATTTTAATAAAGATATTTTTGTCTTTTAACTAAAACATTTAATATCACTTTGACTTGGTTTTCAGATTCTTTTTGGGGTTGACTGAAATAAATTATCTCGGGTTTTAATAAAAATTTCCCATTAAGTTTATGTATTTATTAATTCGTATAGCATTGTCCCTCTATTAGGTACGGAAGGCGTTAAAACTAGTGGCTATAAAGCTTTAGAAAGAGGATATATATTTTGCACTATGCATCCTCATCTTTACTATTCTCAAACTATGTTGGGTTGGTCTGCATTCACAAGTTGTCCATCAATGCCAAGGCTGGGAATTGAAATGCCTTAAAGATGTTTGGTGAAATGTCTGAGCCAAGAGATGTGATAGTGTAGCATTAGAGTCTTTTTTTTTTTTTTTTTTTGCCAGTGTATCATTAGAGTCTTTTACTGCATATATACGAGGTACTTCTTCCCTAGTTATTAATGCCCCCATAAACCCCCTCTTGCTTTTTCCCTCTCTCCTCTCTCTTATCTGTTTCATTACTAATAATAATAACATATCACCACCATTTAATTCCTTTTGCCTCTCTCTCTCTCCCCCCCCCCCCCCCCTCTCTCTGGTCCATTTACAAGTATATAATCTTCTCTGGGCCTTTCTCTTTTTTCTCTGCCCTTCATTTCTTCTTCTTTTTTTTTTTTTTTGAGACATTTTATGAACTTATAGACCTAATTAATTTTGGGAAAATTTCATTATAGACGTTTGTACTCATTTCTAACATCATGAATTGTGATATGAGTATTTTCAAGTTTCAAATATCATGGAATCCAACACTAAAACGTTCAAAATTTTATAACTATATTTTTAAGGCACATATTGGGAATTTTTAAGACGTTTATACACATTTTAATAAGGATATTTTGGTCATTTAATTAAAACATTTAATATCACTTTGACTACAGTAAGTTTTCAAATTCTTTTTTTAGGGTTGACTAAAATAAATTATCTCCTATTAGGTTTTAATAAAAAATTTCCATTAATTTTATGTATTTATTAATTCATATGGCTTTGTCCCTCTATTAGGTACAGAAGGCGTTACTAGTGGCTATAAAGCTTTAGAAAGAGGCATCTTGGAAAATGGAAATCGTCACGTGTCTCTTAGCTTCTGATTTTCCGAGGTCAAACACCATATCCAATATCTACAGTCTTCACAACGTGAATTGCAAAACGTCAATGCTATTAGAGTTGTCAAAATTGAATGCTAGTAATTCTGAATTGGGTAACTAGGATGGAAAGAGTCTGATTATTACTCTTAATACTTCATCTTGTCTTACTTATAAGAGCTCAATAATTAAATAATATTTTTTAAGAAAACATGTAAAAGTTAGTTGGGAGCTATAAATATGTCTTAAAATAACTGTTTTTCCAATATTACCCTTATTTATGATGAGATTAGAGAGATAAATGTAAGTAGAAGTATTAATGAATACTATGAAAGAGAGTATTAATAAGTAGGGGCAAAATAGGAAAAATGGCATTAAATGAAGACAGATTCCAAGGCAAACTCTTATACTCATCTGGTCCTATTTATAAGTCACTTTCAGCATATTTCACACAGACCAAGAAAAGCCTTAAAACTCATTAACTTTTCACTAAAATCCAACAAATTTACAACTTTACCCATATTAAATATCCACTATACCACATGAAAATAAAGTCAACACATAATAAATGAAGGGTAAACTTGTACATTCACACTAAATATTTAATGAAGTGACTTATATATAGGACCAAATAAAACCTTCTCTCTCTGCCCTATAAATAGGACCAGAGGAGTATTTTGGACCAAAACAATTCAAATTTCAGGCTCTTATAAATAGGACCGGAGGGAGTACCATATAACTTTCTACTATCTAGTTGATTTTTTTTAGAAAACACGTTTTGACTAATTTGGCTTGTAAGATACTCACTCTAATATTTATTATAAGTCACAAACTAACAAAATTTTTTGTCTTTAATATAAGATATCAACCGTCACATTAATCGCTTCTTTCCCACTTTACCCTTGTTATTAATAGATGTTTAAAGTTGAAAAAGAAAGTCACATCATTTAATGAGGGGCGAAATTAGAAAAAAGTGATCAATTTAATATAGATTTAATAACCCAACTACCAATTCTTGATATGTGAGAATTGGTAGATAGTGCCTTATAATAAGGATCAGAAGGAGTATGCTGATAATGTTTCAATATAAATAATTAAAAGGATTGACATTTTAATATGACGAACACATTTTTTTTTATGAATAACGAAATATATTTATGAATTAGTTGACCATTTGTTTAATAATTTTATAGTAATATAGGGCACCTTTATTTAGACTCTAAAACTAAGTAATTTTTGGGTAATTTTAAAAAATTTATAAAAAACATGAATTATGTTATAATAATTTATTATATTGTTATGTTTGGTTATCATGATAACAGTTTAGGGACATTTGTGATATGTTATATTTTTATTTATTCTTTGAAGAATGACTAGCTATTTCAACCTTATTTTACTAATATTGCAATGTGAGAAAAAATTCAAAATAAAAAAATACATGCGTGTGGGTTTACAAGGCACAGTAAGCGTAATTAAACTCCACCTAATCTTGCACTATAAAAAAAACACCACCTAATCCTTATTATAAAACACTTTCCAAGAGAATATGTTGATTCTCTAGGAAAGTATGGTGAATGTGAAGGGGAATGCGGCGAAGGAAGGGATTATGTACGATGTGGAGAATATGTTGATGCTGTTGCTGTTCATTTATTGCCCAGAATGCCGGTTCCTGAATCGCCGGAGTCATCAGACCAAGATTGATTTCCAGCTAATCTTCTAATACAATAATACATATGAATTTTAGTTGTATTGCGTTATTGACTTGTTTTTAATTTTTAAATGATAATTGATTCTAGTTATTTATTACATTGAAGGGAATATTAAATTATCATCATCATTATTCAAAAGCATGAATTAATTGTATTTCCCTAATACTCCCTCCAATTCTAAATGTAGGACCAATTTGCCTAATTTTATAATATTAAATATGTTGATTAAGTTATTTAATATGATACCCTATGTTTTTATGAAAGACTCTAATCATATTTGTTAATTCTCTCATTCTCTATTACTTGATCATTGTTGAAATTTGAGAGAGTATCAATCGCGCTATGTTTTGGAAAAATAAAATAAAAAATAAAAAATTTATATATTTAGAGTTAAGATTATAACTCTATCACACACAAATATAACTATGTAAGTTATTTATATTTTCTGTAACTTGCCATCCTTAATCTATATGACTGTCACTTCCGTCATTAGTCTTGTCCTCTTTGTTAATCTCCAAGGCATAATATATTACTATATTGTAACTGTAGGGATGAATCCCTGTGACTAGGAAATTTGTAAGAATTTAACAAAAAGAATTATGTGGACAAAAAGGTTTTGGCAAACTACTCCATAAGGCTATACAACCTATAAGCAATTAAAAAAATAATCGTTCATAAATACATGATCTAGTAAATTCTTTTGAAGAATCCTAAGAAACTAAATAAGTTACCTATAAATTGATTTGCCTGAATTTGTTATTAAAATAGTCTATTTAACTACTCCCTCTGATCCCTATTATAAGAGGTACCACTCCGTTCCTTATTATAAGTCCAACTACCACAATTTTTTTGTTCCAAAATATAAGTCCACTTTGGAATCAATTAATGCTAATGTGACTATTTTACCCCTATATTGGAAATAGAGAAGATGAGAGAGAAGGGTTATAATGCATAAAATATTATTTTAACACCTATTATTAAATGAGGGTAAAGTTGGAAAAATAGGATATATTTAATGATATAACTTCCACTTCTAGGTATGTGAGAAGTAGTTAGGGTGGACTTATAATAAGGAACAGAGTGGTAGTCAACATTTTGCACATACTAATAAATACATGTTGGAATAATTTATTATGGGTGGATTTTACATTTTTACCCTTACTCATTTATTACACACATTTTCTCTCTCTTTCTTACATTTATTAATATACAAAGGCAGAAATGGAAAACATGCATTTATTACTTTGAATTTTGCATATTACCTCTTATATTTTGGACCAAAAAATTTGCAATATTACCTCTTATATTTAGGACCAGAGGGAGTATAAGCTAACATAAATAAGTTACTTATAAATTGATTTACTTGATTTTTTTTAAATTAGTTTATTTGATATATAAGCTAACATATAATTTTTTTTAAAAATAACCATTATATTCAGGAGGAATGGAGGGAAGTAATAAAGAAAAGAAGGCACACGGAGTACATATCAGAACATGAGACCATCAGAACCTAAATATCAGTTCAAGTGGTGGCTACAGCATTTAACTGTTCTCCTTTGACCTTTGAATATTTTGACTTTGTATTTTCCTCTTTCATTGTCCACATTCCACCTTCCTCAACACTCGATCATCATCTTCTTCTTCTTCAACCTATATATAAGCACCCTCTACTCTATAGTTCCCCTCACAAACACTCACAACATCACCATCCTCACATCTCACAACCCATAAATGGGTTGCAGCAACAACAACAACAATGGAAGGGAGAACGATGTCATCAAGTACAAGGGAGTCCGGCGACGTAAATGGGGCAAATGGGTATCGGAGATTCGTGTTCCGGGCTCGAAAGAGAGGTTATGGCTCGGCACTTATGGGTCGCCGGAGGCAGCTGCGGTGGCGCATGACGTGGCATTCTATTGCCTGAGGAGGCCGGCCACATTGGAGAAGCTAAACCTGCCGGAGATGTTGCCGGCTTATTGTCACGAATGGCGGCACCGGGAGATGTCGCCGGGGTCGGTGCAGGAGGCGGCGTCGAACGCCGGGATGGCGGTGGATGCCAAGAGGATTGTGGAAGAAGAGACAGAGAAGAATGAGAGGATTGATGAGGAAAACAGAGGAAACAGAGGAATGAATGATTATGATGATGGGATTTGGTGGGATTGGGATGGTGATGATGGTAGCGGCGGAAGTGGCGGCGATGACGGCGGTTTATGGCCAGGAAGCTGCGGAGGAGATTCGAGCATTTCAGTTGATGATTATTTTGTGGATGTTCAACATTATTAAAAAAGTTTTGGATTTAAGGCCGATCACTTGTGTTGATAGGGGAAGTCACAAAATCTAAAAGTAAAGTAATGAGTTGCTCACCTAGATTATTGACGGTTGATGTATAAAAAAAATTTAGAAGTTGTGGGATTTTAAGAAAATAGCTATTAGATTCTCTGAAACAGAGGGAACAATAGAAATTGAAGCTAATTAAAGTTTGTCACTTGAATCTGTCACTTGAAGCTAATTAAAAAATAGCATTTTTTAGGCTTTTTGGGTATTATTTTGTTTCCCCTGTTTTGTTGTATAAATTATAAATGTAGTCATTTAGGGAAAGAGAGGATCAGGATTGAACTACTACTATAGTTTGTCTCTTGTTGTCGTTGCTTCTTTTGGTCACTTGTGTAATTTTTTAGAGTTGGGGGGTGTATAGATTACCAGAGACACGTATCAGTTTTAGCTGATACGAGAGGCTTTCTACTATCCACACACCTCAACCATTTTAAACAAACGAGAGAAAATAATAATGCTCCCTCCTGACCTATTTATAGGAGTCGGACTGTCAAATCACGCTTCTTAAAAAAATATGTGAAAATAATTATAGGTGTCTGGAATATACTCCCTCCGTCTCTATATATAAGAACAAAAAATTTGAATGGTTTTGTCCCTTTTTATAAGAGCCTGTCACAATTTGTCAAAGCATTTAATGAACTTTTTCTCATTTTACCGATCATTATTCTCTCATTTACATTCTCTTTCATACTCATTTATAACATTATTATCACATTTCTCTCTCTTACATAAATAAGGGCAAATTTGAGAAAACAAAATTATTTCAGACATATTTATCTCTCTCAACTACTTCCTTAATCTGTGTGATTTTACTTATTTGGCTCTTATTAATAAATATGAAAAAGACTTAAGGACAGAATAAGAAAAAATGCATTAAATGATGAGAGAATGTAGGGCGAGCTTTTATATTTTGGACTAAATCAATTCAAATTTCGGGCTCTTATAATAAGGACCGGAGGGAGTATTTATTATATATTCCAATTTTATCCTTATATCATTTATTATACACTTACATTTACACTTACACTCTCTCTCTCTCCTATTTGCATTTAATATACAAGGGTAAAAATAAAAATAAAATATTTATTATTTTAACTTTTACATTTTACCTCTTATATTATAGGAAAAAAAAATCACATGTTACTTCTTATATTATGGATTGGAGGGAGTATCTCTATTGTCATGTATTTTTCATAACCTTTGGTGATTGCCATTCAATGCTTGTTCTAGATCTTATCAGCAGCTTTGAAAAAAATTAAAAGATCTTATTGGCAGTTACATGAACAATCCACTAAACCCTATTAAAGCTTTCTTACTATGATGACTCTCCTCAACAACAAGGTGAAATTCAAACTCAGTTCAATCAACTTGTGATTTAATTGGTCCACCGTTAAACTATCTTTATATAGAATAATTTTTCAATTTTGATTTCCCTTCTTCAAGTATTTTGATTAAATTTAAACATTATAAAGACGAATGGAGGGTGGATTTTCAATTATTTAACTTTTTTTTGGAACTTTTACCTATCAATCTATATAATTTTCAGATTTTATGTTAGCTTTTCTTTAACTAACAATATACTCTTTTACGCCAATACTTTTAATTTATTTCACTGAATGAGAGAGCAGTTGATTCTAAAAACGTGATAACTCTTCAAGTTTTCCCCCATTTATAAGCATGGATTTTAAAAAGCTGTAAACACTAAAATGATTTTTTAAAAACTTAATAATTTATTTTTTGCAAGGAAAATATTCAGTACTCCTTCCGTCTCTATTTATAAGGTCTTATATTTTGAATGAGCCTGTCTTATAATTAATAAATGCACTTTTACTCAATTTACCCAATCATATCCCTTAATTCTCTCACTCTCTCTTACGTGATTATTGTTGAGATTTGAGAGAGCATCAATCGCGCTATGTTTGGGAAAAAAATCAATAAAATATAAGTGTACTATTTAACGAATATATTGTTATCAGTGGCTGGTAAAGCATGTTGCGCAGGAAGTATGTGTAAGTATACTATTTTTATATGTTTATAAAATGTATACATGACAATGCATGCATGAGAATAAAGTTAATAAGATAAATTGTGTTAATTGCTGTTTCACAGAAGTTGGGATAAGAATAAGCTTTTGATGGATAATGTAGTATGAAAAAGCATGAATGCCTGCTAGGTTTGTACTAGGGGTGTGCAGACGGTTTTCGGTTCGAAACCGAACCGAAAACCGATAAGGGGCAAATGGCGAAACCGAAACCGAAAAACCGAAACCGAAAAAACCGAATTGTTTTTGGTTCGGTTTTTCGGTTTCTAGACTATATTTTTAATACTATTTTGTTGCAATTTTGTCCAATACAAAAATTCAATGAAAAAAGGAAAAAAAATAGATTCAATATATATGAAAAGTTATACAAATTTAATATCTTATCTAAATCAATAAAAATATTAATTCAATATGTCCAAAACAAAAAAAAATAATACTTAATACATGACAATATTAAATTGATTCTTTAACTTTTAGAACACATTCTGTAATTAATAAACATTCTGCGCTTTTTTTTCTAATGCCACATATTTAAAAAGTGTTTTTTTTATTAGAAAGAAAATTTTATTTGTTTGGATTTTGAGATATTTATTTAGCCTTACTTATTATCCTATTTTTAAACAAAAATTCTTTTTTTTTAATATTATTATAGTTTTTGGTTTTTCGGTTTCAAACAGAAACCGTTTTCTAAAAACCGAAAAACCGAAAAGTAGTAAAATAAAAACCGAAACCGAAAAACCGAAATACATTTGGTTCGGTTTGGTTTTAGGTTTCGGTTCGGTTTTGCTCACCCCTAGTTTTTACCATAGATAGCTATTATGTTATTATAGTAGAAGAAATGTAGGTAGATAAATAATAAATAATCTAGAGAATATATAAATATAGTATAAAGGGTTTTAACTCCCCAAGTACTGTAAAAAAAAGGGTAAGTACTTTAAGATTCGAAATATCTTAATTGTTTTGATAACCAATTTATTTTATAAAAAGTTTTAAATTTTTTCAATTTTTCTGAAATGCCCATTCCAACAAAAGTGAAGTTGGAAAATGTTTAGAAAGAAAAATTTTTAAATTTTTCGTATTTTCGAGCTTCTAACATTTGCAAAAGTGATTATAAATCAATTAAAATGCTCTAGTATAGTAGTAAAAATTTAGGTGTTACATCTACCATCTGCACTGATGCATTCTTAAATTTGAACTTAGACCTCTGATTAGAACAATCCATGTTCAGTAGATATAAACGTTCGGTCCTCTCTAATCTTTTTCAATACATAATATATACCACCAATAAATAAATAAAAATTTGAAAAATTTTATCTTTGAAGAATTACTCCCTTCGGTCTTAAATATAGGATCTATTTAACATGAAGAGTTTGATCATATATATAAGACATCTTTCTCATTGTTCCCAACTTTTTCCCAAATTATCCCTATTAATGCTTCTCAATAAAAAAACAAACAAGAGAATGAGGGGGATAAATGTAGATGACTAGGGTGTATTTATAATATCATGTTATTTTAACTAACTTAAATACTATCATTAATCTAATCAAATTAGATAAATATATTTTATATCTATCATCGGAGGAAGTATACTCCAGGTACTGCAAATTTTGATGGGTCGTATATTTAGTTTTTTCCTTACAATTGTTTAACTGTTTTATTATCCAAAGATTACATTTAGTTTTCTTAATTTACATAAGTTTGAGTTTAATATTTTAAATTTCTAATTTGTATTTTTAGCCTGTTAATTCTTATACTCATAACTTGTTAATTGATATTGATGTGAATGCTAAAATATGACCTGTTAATCAGTTAGTAGTTGTATATCATAGATCAGAAACTTCTTCTAGAAACTGTTGTACGTCTATAATTCTTTATTGCATTACCTAGGGACCAGGTCGGGGCAAATTCAAATTTCTTCTAGAAACTGTTGTGTGCCTTTAATTCTTTATTGCATTACCAAGGGACCAGGTGGCGGTTGTAGCTTCATCGCGTAGATCGCCCGTGGGCCTTGTGGTTGTGGTGCATAATGTTAAGTCCTCCGACATTACAAAGAAAATAAATTGGGTAATTAATTATAGGTTCCGTGTAAGGGATTTAATTAAGATGAGGTCTCATAAAATCACCTAATTAATATGAGGTCCCATGAAGTTGTTATTGCAGATCAAAAAGTTGTTATCGCAAGGTCACAAATTATTACAGACCAAAAGTGATTTTCAAGCCACAAGTTTTATGGCGGGCCAAAAAGTTGTTATTGCAGGCCGAAAAATTGTTATTGCAGGCCAAAGAGTTGTTAGTGAAAGCTTAGTTACTAACAACTTTTTGGCCTGCAATAAAAACTTTTCGGCATGCAATAACAACTTTTTAGCCAGCCATAACAACTTTCTGATAGGGATCTTAGATTAATTAGGTGATTTCATGGAACCTAATTTTAATTAAGTCCTTTACATGGGACCTGTAATTAATTACCCCAAAATAAATAGTACTGTTGCGTGCTAAGAGCAAAATTTAGAAGGGTGAGTTAATTAAATTTGGGTTTCAGATTTGATTTATAAGTCCATAATTGATTTCATATAAGTTTATATTTTTTTCAAAAAAAATATATATTTTAATGGCTATAGAACATAAGATAAAGATAATATCTTAACTATAACTTTTTTAAAAACTAATTTTTTACTAAAACAATGTTTTTAAAAATAATTAAATCTAACCCCGTCGAAATTAAATCTGGAGGGTCCATATTTAATTAATTCTCCCACTAAGTTTTATGCTTAATAAGGAGACTAGTTCTATTTCTATAAGATAGGTTTAACCCAATTTCATTGTTTTTTTCTATAACATATATTATGATTAAGTGATTTATAATATATAGTACTGTTGCGTGCTAAGAGCAAAATTTAGAAGGGTGAGTTAATTAAATTTGGGTTTCATATTTGATTTATATAAGTCCATAATTGATTTCATATAAGTTTATATTTTTTAAAAAAAATATATTTTAATTGCTATAGAACATAAGATAAAGATAATATCTTAACTATAGCTTTTTTAAAAACTAATTTTTTACTAAAACAATGTTTTTAAAAATAATTAAATCTAACCCCGTCGAAATTAAATCTGGAGGGTCCATATTTAATTAATTCTCCCACTAAGTTTTATGCTTAATAAGGAGACTAGTTTTATTTTTATAAGATAGGTTTAACCCAATTTTATTGTTTTTTTCTATAATATATATTATGATTAAGTGATTTATTTATCTTCTTTAATTTTTTTAAAATAAAGTTAAATAGAATTTATATTTAATCGAAGAAGGAGTAATTAATAAGAATAAATGAAATAATTGGGTGAAGCTAATTTGGACACCGTTCATATTTAATAGCCTCACAGCAGTCAACTAATTGACAACATCCATACCTGTCAGTCTGTCACACTCACTCTTTTAAACAACAACGTCACCCCTTCCACTTGCAACTCTTCAGTTAGCCTTCTAGTTCAAGTTAATATCGACCACCGTCCATGAATGAAGGAAACCTTCTTTTAAGGGTGTCCAAAACCGGGACCGGGAATACCTATTCCCGGTTCCCGTTCCCGGAATGGGGCCGGGATTGGATTTCAATCCCGGTCCCGGTCCCGGCGGGACCGGGAATTCCCGGTCCATTTTTTTAAAAAAAAAAAAAGAAAAAAATGTGCTTAAACTTTGGCCTTTAGGATCTCCCCAATTTATTATGTGGTTTCCATCTTTGCGACATTTTCAAACTATGAAAGAAAACAAGTCACAAATTAATTATTATGATGTTATAAACAAATGCACAAGGAAAAAGAATGAAAAGAATGAACAAAAATGATATCACTAGTTTAGTCACTTAATTTATGCCACATTTAAGAAAAAAAATTAAACAAAACAAGGATTAAACTTTCTCAAAATTATGAACGCTTTCTTCTATAATAATGCCATGACATGAAGCAAATAAATCTCATTAAACATAAGAGATAATAATGCCATGACATAAAGGATAAATTGGTAAAAATGACAAGTTTAATATAACAAAAGTAAGAGATAAAATAGGGGCAAAAGGCTAAAAACACCATGATTTTTATATAAGAATTTATTTTATATGTAATTGCAATAGAATTAGCCCTTTAAAGTGTTTTGCCTAATTTTTTTTTTTTTATAAAATATGGGGACCGGGACCCCGGGGCCTTGCCCGGATCCCGGTCCCGGGATTTTTTTCCCGGGCTTCCCGGGACGGGAAATTTCCGGTCCCGATTTGCCGGGACCGGGAGGGGTTGGACACCCCTACCTTCTTTATTTTGACCTCACCTCATTTAACTACTTTTTTTCATTGGGAAAATGACAGAAAAAAACTCTTGAATTAGTAAAAGGACACTTCAGTACAACGAATTTTCGGAAATGACAAGTCAGTACAAATCCGTACAGTGACTGAATTGTCCTTTTTCAAATTTAAAGGAAAAGTCCAAAATGCCCCTGGTTCAATTTTTTTTTTATATTTGCCCACTAGCCACCACCGGCCGCCGAAGCTCCGGTGGCCGCCGGGGGGGCCACCCCACCACGTGGCGGCGGGGCCCACCACATGCCATGTGGCAGCCCCACACCACGCCACTTGGCGCGCTGTGGGGCTACAACGTGGCGTGTGTCCCTTGAAAAAAGGGACACAAAATGTGAGGGGGTGGGTTCGGCTTGGTGGTCTTACCACCAGGCCACCAAGCCCCCTCATGATATATATTACAAAAGTAATATATATACTATATTTCATTCTTTTTTAATATTTTCCCAGAAACGTTCAAGGGATTCCCAACTTCGCATAAGGGAATCCGAACTTCTGTTAAGGGATTCCCAACTTCTACATTACCATTTACCAACTTCCAAAATACTTCACAAAATCTTCCTACTTGTTACCAGAAACGTTCAAGGGATTCCCAATTTCGCATAAGGGAATCCCAACTTCTGTTAAGGGATTCCCAACTTCTACATTACCATTTACTAACTTCCAAAATACTTCACCAAATCTTCCTACTTGTTACCAGAAACGTTCAAGGGATTCCCAATTTCGCATAAGGGAATCTCAACTTCTACATTACCATTTACTAACTTCCAATTTCACATGTACATGTTGGGAATCCATTAACAGAAGTTGGGTTTCCCTTATGCGAAGTTGGGAATCCCTTGAACGTTTCTGGTAACAAGGAGGAAGAGTTGGTGAAGTATTTTGGAAGTTGGTAAATGGTAATTTAGAAGTTGGGAATCCCTTAACAGAAGTTGAGATTCCCTTATGCGAAATTGGGAATCCCTTGAACGTTTCTGGTAACAAGTAGGAAGATTTGGTGAAGTATTTTGGAAGTTGGTAAATGGTAATGTAGAAGTTGGGATTCCCTTATGCGAAATTAGGAATCCCTTGAACGTTTCTGGTAACAAGTAGGAAGATTTGGTGAAGTATTTTGGAAGTTAGTAAATGGTAATGTAGAAGTTGGGAATCCCTTAACAGAAGTTGGGATTCCCTTATGCGAAATTGGGAATCCCTTGAAAGTTTCTGGTAACAAGTAGGAAGATTTGGTGAAGTATTTTGGAAGTTGGTAAATGGTAATGTAGAAGTTGGGATTCCCTTATGCAAAATTGGGAATCCCTTGAACGTTTATGGTAACTAGTAGGAAGATTTGGTGAAGTATTTTGGAAGTTAGTAAATGGTAATGTAGAAGTTGGGAATTCCTTAACAGAAGTTGGGATTCCCTTATGCGAAATTGGGAATCCCTTGAACGTTTCTGGTAACAAGTAGGAAGATTTAGTGAAGTATTTTGGAAGTTGGTAAATGGTAATGTAAAAGTTGGGAATCCCTTAACAGAAGTTGGGAATCCCTTGAATGTTTCTGGGAAAATATTAAAAAAGAATGAAATATAGTATATATATTACTTTTGTAATATATATCATGAGGGGGCTTGGTGGTAAGACCACCAAGCTGAGGGGGTGGGAAACCCCCTCACATTTTGTGTCCTTTTTTTCAAGGGACACACGCCACGTGGGAGCCCCACAGCGTGCCATGTGGCGTGGTGTCGGGCTGCCACGTGGCATGTGGTGGGCCCCCCGGCGGCCACCGAAGCTCCGGCGGTCGGCGGTGGCTGGTGGGCAAATATATATAAAAAAAATTGAACCAGGGGCATTTTGGACTTTTCCTTTAAATTTGAAAAAGGAAAATTCAGTCACTGTACGTAGGGGTGTTCACGGGACGGGACGGGACCGGGACGACCCCGTCCCGTCCCATCCCGAAGAAAAGTGTTCGGGACGGGGTTTTTGTCCCGTGTCCCGTATCGATCGGGACAGGACGGGACCGGGACGAGACATGCCTTGTCCCAAAACTTTTTCCCAATTAAAAAAATTGACCCAAAAATATTTTTTTTTGCAGAGTAACACACTTGGTGGGTGATTTTATAGTATAATTAAATCTCTTCCAGTGCCATGAACACTCCATATTAATACATAATAAACCAAAAACATAATAATTAGAGCAAAAAAAGTAGCAACAACTACACATTTAAATAGAGTTTTAAAAAAACTTCAAATGTGATGTGTTATACATAGAGCACAGTGGAAGCAGACAAGAAATTTGAGATCAATGAATGGTTGGAACTTAGTTTAGAAGTTAGAGTTATATATTTTTTTAAAAAATATTCATATATACTCACATATGAGACATATGACATATGTATTTTTTTTAAAAAAATATGAACATACATATATATATTCGGGACGGGACGGGATCGGGACGACCCGGTCCCGAAGCGGTACTCTGTCCCGTCCCGGTTTGTCTCGTCCCGAAAATTTTCGGGACGGGACAATCCCGTCCCGAAATGGCCGGGACGGGACGGGACAGAGTTGAACAGCCCTAACTGTACGGGGTTTGTACTGACTTATCATTTCCGAAATTCGTTGTACTGAAGTGTCCTTTTGCTAATTCGAGGGTCTTTTTCTGTCATTTTCCCTTTTTTTTGTACTTAATAGTTTATATAAGATCATGCTAAATAATTTAGAGATATTAATGAAATTAAATTAATTATTTTAATATATTTATATTTATAATTTTTCCAAATTACCTTGCCTAATTTATAAACTACTACCTTCGGTGTTTAATAATATAAGGATCATTAAGATTTATAAATGTAAATAATTTATAATACAAGGTTGTATATAGATACTTATTAATTTGGATTACAAATAAGTTTATAAGTCTCAAAAATTAGTTTAAAAAACATTTATAATCAAAATAAATACTTAAAGTAATTTATTTTGCTTTTTTTTATCTCCCTAAATAAAGTTAATTGACCATTATATTTAAAGATATGAGATAGTAATATATAATAAACATTTATACACATAAGTATTTTAAAAAAATTATGCTACGTATGCTATTATTAAAATTTTATTTAATTTCTTTAATTTTTTCACATTGGTTAATTGGCCTTTAAGTCAAGAACCGGAAGGAGTACTAAAAACCACACAAATACTTATGTAGCTCTATTTATAAAATCATGTAAAACATTCTTTGAATCCAAGAAAATTCTTAAATTTCATTAATTATGTCTTAAAATTTAATAACTTTTTATCTTTTTTTTATATATAATATACAATATGTCCCATAAAAATAAGGTCTACTCAATAATAATGAATGTTATAATTGTATATTCATATAAAAAATTTAATAATATAACATATAAATAGGAACAAATAAAACATTTTGTCTTTTCTTATAAATAAAATCAGAAGAATATATTCATATGATTTTTTATAGTCCAAAGTATAAGTCACTTCTATTACAATACATCTGAATTTTAGTTGTATTGCGTTATTAACTTGTTTTAAATTTTAAAATGATAATTGATTCTAGTTATTTATTACATTGAAGGGAATATTAAATTATCATCGTTATCTGTCCCCCAAAAAAATTATCATCATTATTAAAAAGCATGAATTAATTGTATTTTTCTAATACTCCCTCTAATTCTAAATATAGGACCAATTTACTTAATTTTATTAAATTAAATATGTTGATTATGTTAGTTAATACAATACCCTATGTTTTTATAAAAGACCCTAATCATATTCGTTAATTCTCTCACTATGTCTTACTTGATTATTGTTGAGATTTGAGAGAGTATCAATCATGTTATGTTTGGGAAAAAATATAAAATTTATATATTTAGAATTAAGATTAGCTCTATGACACACAAATCTAACTAAATTATTTATATTTTCTGTAACTTGCCATCCTGAATCTATATGACTATCACTTCCGTCGTTAGTCTTTTCCTCTGTGTTAATAAGGCATAATATGTAACTAATTGTAAGAGTAGGGATGAATCCCTGTAACTAGGAAATTTGTAAGAATTTAACAAAAAGAATTATGTTGACAAAAAGGTATTGACAAACTACTCCATAAGGCTACAACCTATAAGCAATTAAAAAAATAATCGTTCCTGTAACTGGGAAATTTGTAAGAATTTAACAAAAAGAATTATGTTGACAAAAAAGGTTTTGACAAACTACTCCATAAGGCTTCAACCTATAAGCAATTAAAAAAAATAATCGTTCATAAATATAGGATCAAATAAACTTTTTGGAGAATCCTAAGAAACTAAATAAGTTAGTTATAAATTGATTTGCCTAAATTTGTTATTAAAATAGTCTATTTGACTATAAGCTAACATAAATAAGTTACTTATAAATTGATTTGTCTTATTTTTTTAACTAGTTTATTTGACTTATAAGGTAACATATAATCTAATACATACAAAATATATTATTATTAAATGGCTTCTTTAATTTCTTCGATTTCTCAACAAAAAAAAAAATCATTATATTAAGGAGGAATGGAGGGGAGTAATAAAGTAAGGAAGGCAGAGACTTGGAGTACATATAAGAACATGAGCCTTTTCAGAACCTAAATATCAGTTCAAGCGGTGTTTAAAGCATTTAAATGTTTCCTTTGACCTTTGAATATTTTGACTTTCTCCTTCCTCTTTCATTGTCCACCTTCCTCAACACTCCATCATCATCTTCTTCTTCAACCTATATATAAGCACCCTCTACTCTATAGTTCCCCTCACAAACACTCACAACATCACCATCCTCACATCTCACAACCCATAAATGGGTTGCAGCAACAACAACAACAATGGAAGGGAGAACGATGTCATCAAGTACAAGGGAGTCCGGCGACGTAAATGGGGCAAATGGGTATCGGAGATTCGTGTTCCGGGCTCGAAAGAGAGGTTATGGCTCGGCACTTATGGGTCGCCGGAGGCAGCTGCGGTGGCGCATGACGTGGCATTCTATTGCCTGAGGAGGCCGGCCACATTGGAGAAGCTAAACCTGCCGGAGATGTTGCCGGCTTATTGTCACGAATGGCGGCACCGGGAGATGTCGCCGGGGTCGGTGCAGGAGGCGGCGTCGAACGCCGGGATGGCGGTGGATGCCAAGAGGATTGTGGAAGAAGAGACAGAGAAGAATGAGAGGATTGATGAGGAAAACAGAGGAAACAGAGGAATGAATGATTATGATGATGGGATTTGGTGGGATTGGGATGGTGATGATGGTAGCGGCGGAAGTGGCGGCGATGACGGCGGTTTATGGCCAGGAAGCTGCGGAGGAGATTCGAGCATTTCAGTTGATGATTATTTTGTGGATGTTCAACATTATTAAAGAAGTTTTGGATTTAAGGGCGGTCGCTTGTGTTGACAGGGGAAGTCACAAAATTTAAAAGTAAAGTAGTGAGTTGCTCACCTAGATTATTGCTTGATGTATAAAAAAAAAATAGAAGTTGTGGGATTTTAAGAAAAGAGCTATTAGATTCTCTGAAACAGAGCGAACAATAGAAATTGAAGCTAATTAAAGTTTATCACTTGAATCTGTCACTTGAAGCTAACTAAAAAATAGCATTTTTTAGGCTTTTTGGGTATTATTTTGTTTCCCCTATTTTGCTGTATAAATTATAAATGTAGTCATTTAGGGAAAGAGAGGATCAGGATTGAACTACTACTATAGTTTGTCTCTTGTTGTCGTTGCTTCTTTTGGTTACTTGTGTAATTTTTTAGAGTTGGGGGGTGTATAGATTACCAGAGACATGTATTAGTTTTAGCTGATACGAGAGGCTTTCTACTATCCACACACCTCAACCATTTTAAACAAACGAAAGAAAATAATAATGCTCCCTCCTGACCTATATATAAGAGTCGCACCGTTAAATCACGCTTCTTAAAAAAACATGTGAAAGTAATTAAAGTTGTCTTGAATATACTCCTTCCGTCTCTATATATAAGAGCAAAAAATTTGAATGGTTTTATCCCTTTTTATAAGAGCCTGTCACAATTTGTCAAAGCATTTAATGAATTTTTTTTCATTTTACCCATCATTATTCTCTCATTTACATTCTCTTTCATACTCATTTATAACACTATTATCACATTTCTCTCTCTTACATAAATAAGGGCAAATTTGAGAAAACAAAATTATTTCAGACATATTTATCTCTCTCAACTACTTCCTTAATCTGTGTGATTTTACTTATTTGGCTCTTATTAATAAATATGAAAAAGACTTAAGGGCAGAATAAGAAAAAATGCATTAAATGATGAGAGAATGTATGACGAGCTTTTATATTTTGGACTAAATCAATTCAAATTTCGGGCTCTTATAATAAGGATCGGAGGGAGTATTTATTATATATTCCAATTTTATCCTTATATCATTTATTATACACTTACATTTACACTTACACACACTCTCTCTCTCCTATTTGCATTTAATATACAAGGGTAAAAATAAAAATAAAATATTTATTATTTTAACTTTTACATTTTACCTCTTATATTATAGAAAAAAAAATCACCTGTTACTTCTTATATTATGGACTGGAGGGAGTATCTCTATTGTTATGTATTTTTCATAACCTTTTGTGATCGCCATTCAATGCTTGTTCTAGATCTTATTAGCAGCTTTGGAAAAAATTAAAAGATCTTATTGGCAGTTACATGAACAACCACTAAACCCTATTAAAGCTTTATTACTATGATGACTCTCCTCAAAAACAAGGTGAAATTCAAACTCAGTTCAATCAACTTGTGATTTAATTGGTCCACCGTTAAACTATCTTTATATAGAATAATTTTTCAATTTTGATTTCCCTTCTTCAAGTATTTTGATTAAATTTAAACATTATAAAGACGAATGGTGGGTGGATTTTCAATTATTTAACTTTTTTTTGGAACTTTTACCTATCAATCTATATAATTTTCAGATTTTATGTTAACTTTTCTTTAACTAACAATATACTCTTTTACGCCAATACTTTTTAATTTATTTCACTGAATGAGAGAGCAGTTGATTCTAAAAACGTCATAACTCTTCATCAAGTTTTCCCCATTTATAAGCATGGATTTTAAAAAGCTGTAAACACTAAAATGATTTTTTTAAAACTTAATAATTTATTTTTTGCAAGGAAAATATTCAATACTCCTTCCGTCTCTATTTATAAGGTCTTATATTTTGAATGAGCCTGTCCCTTTTTACAAGAACCTCTTTGAAATTCTCTAATTAATAAATGCACTTTTACTCATTTTACCCAATCATATCCCTTAATTCTCTCACTCTCTCTTACTTGATTATTGTTGAGATTTGAGAGAGCATCAATTGCACTATGTTTGGGAAAAAAAAATCAACAAAATATAAAATTTATATTTTTAGAGTTAAGATTAGCTCTACAAATAAATCATGCACAAGATTGTAAAGAGATAGGAGTATCTACCATCAGAACGGTTACATAATGACACACAAATGTAACTAACTGATTTATATTTTCTGTAACTTGCTATCCTTAATCTATATCACTTCCGTCATTCGTCTTTTCCTCGTTAATCTCCAAGGCATAACATATAACTGTATTGGAAGTGTAGGGATGAATCCCTGTAACTAGGAAAATTGTAAGAATTTAACAAAAAGGATTATATTGACAAAAAGGTTTTGACAAACTACTCCATAAGCCTATAACGTATAAGCACTTAAAAAAATAATCGTTTCTAAATATAGGATCTAATTTACTTTTTTAGAGAATTCTAAAAAAGTTAAATAAGTTACTTATAAATTGATTTCTCTGAATTTGTTCTCTAAAATAATTTATTTGATTTATAAGCTAACATAAATAAGTTACTTATTAATTGATTTGCCAAATTTTTTTTTCTAAACTAATTTATTTGACTTATAAGCTAACATATAATATAATAATATACAAAATACATTATAATTAAGTAACTCTTTCAACTCTCTCTTGTGCTAAAACCAAGTCAACTGTATATTATATTAAATAACACATGAAGTAATAAAGAAAAGAAGGTAGAGACGCGGAGTATATATCAAGACATGAGACCTGCCAGCCAGAACCTAAATGTCAGTTCTGTGGTGTTTAAAGCATTTAACTGTTCTCCTTTGACCTTTGAATATTTTGACTTTTTAAATCCTATTTCATTGTCCACCCTCCTCAACACTCCATCATCTTCTTCTTCAACCTATATATAAGCACCCTCTCTTCTATAGTTCTCCTCACAAACACTCACAACATCACCATCCTCACATCTCACAACCCATAAATGAGTTGCAGCTCCGGCGACAACAACAATGGAAGCAGCAGCTTCAATGGCAGGGAAAGTGATGTCAAGTACAAGGGAGTCCGGCGACGTAAATGGGGCAAATGGGTATCGGAAATTCGTGTCCCGGGATCGAAAGAGAGGTTATGGCTCGGCACTTATGGGTCGCCGGAGGCTGCTGCGGTGGCGCATGACGTGGCATTCTATTGCCTGAGGAGGCCGGCCACATTGGAGAAGCTAAACCTGCCGGAGATGTTTCCGGCTTATTGTCACGAATGGCGGCGCCGGGAGATGTCGCCGGGGTCGGTGCAGGAGGCGGCGTCGAACGCCGGGATGGCGGTGGATGCGAAGAGGATTGTGGAAGAAGAGACAGAGAAGAATGAGAGGATTGATGAGGAAAACAGAGGAAACAGAGGAATGAATGATTATGATGATGGGTTTTGGTGGGATTGGGATGGTGATGATGGTAGCGGCGGAAGCGGCGGCGATGACGGCGGCTTATGGCGAGGAAGTGGCGGAGGAGATTCGAGTATTTCAGTTGATGATTATTTTGTGGATGTTCAATAATCTTAGAGCCTGTTTGATATGAGGGGAGCTGAGGGAGAGTAGGCAGATAGAAAATTATTTTGAAATGGGGTTAAGAGTTTTTAATTAATATTTTTACTTTTTATTGTACATCTTATATTTCTTAAAATATTATAACTCTAGTATTTTAATTTTTAAAAGTTTAATTCACAAATGTCTCCCCTCATGCTCCCTTTGAATCCTTCGTCCCAAACAGACTTTAAAAAAGTTGTGAACGGAGCAATTCAATTATCTCATAGGGAACAGTTCAAAAAAAAAAAAAATCTCACAGGGAGGGAGATGAATGGAAGTTGAAGCTGATTAAAGTCTATCACTTGTGGGTTTTAGAACGGAGAAATCAGATTCTTAAGGATAACTTTATGTGAAGAGAGACAGAGTTTATTACCTGAATCTCTCACTCAAGTGAATCATTTTGATGTCACAGTTTTTAGGCTTTTGGGTATTGTCATGTCTCCCTCAATTTTCTTGTATAAATCATAAATGTAGTCTTTTAAGGAAAGAGGGGCTCAGGATTGAACTGCTATAGTTAGTCTCTTGTAGCCTATCCTTCTTTTGGTTACTTGTATAATTTTTTAAAGCTGGAGGGTGTATAGATTATAAGAGACATTTATCAGTTTTAGCTTATACCAGAAATCTCCATCGTCATGTTTTCATTTTCATAACCTTTGGTGATTGCCATTCAATGTTTGTTTTAGATCTTATTAGCATGTACCTAACAGTGGACTGAACGGTATTGAGGCTTTATTACTTTTCTCAATAGTCTTTTTGAATAAAGTGAAATTTAAACTCAGTTCACTCAGCTTATAATTTAATTGGTTCAATGTTAGACTAATTACTTTTAGATAAAATAATTTTTTTCAATTTTGATTTCCCTTCTGTTAAGTACTTTAATAAAATTTAAACATTACAAAGACGGATTAGAGATAACGCTTTCAAAAAAATTTTATCTATTCATAAGGTTCAAGTTATTTTTTTCGATTGTGTGTTTCAAGTTATTAATTGAATAGAATCTCTAACATTTGACTCAATTGTAGTGTGAATTCTTCAATTATTTAACCTTTTGTTTTGGAACTTTCACCTATCAATCAGTTTAATGTGCAAATTATATGCTAACTTTTCTTTACCCAACAATATACTCTTTTATGCCAATACTTTTAACTTATTTCATTGAAAGAGAGAGAGGTTGACAAATGATTAAAATATTTTTGAAATGTAATAACTCTTCAAGTTTCCCCTATTTATAAGCGTGGATTTTAAAAGGCTGTAAACACTAAAATGATTTTTTCAAAAAAAAAATTAATATTTATTTTTTTGCATGCAAACTGATTAATACATTGGACCATCAATCTGTTAATTAACATGTGAGTAATATATATGACTAAAAGGAATATATGTTTGAAACATTCAATATGTTGACAAAAAAAATTCAATATGGGAATGGGATACTATTTTTTCGAGACATTATTGAATTTATAGACATAATTAATTTTGGGAAAATTTCATTATAGACATTTGTGCTCATTTCTAATATCAATGTGATGTGAGTATTTTTAAGTCTAAAAAATCATGGAATCTAACACTAAAGCGTCTAAAATTTTACAACAATATTTTCAAGACACATATAAAGAATTTTCAAGACACATATTGGGAATTTTCAAGACAAATATAGGAAATTTTTAAAATGTTTATGCATATTTTAATAAGGATATTTTGGTCTTTTAACTGAAACATTTAATATCACTTTAATTGTAGTGAGTTTTCATATTCTTTTTGGGGTTGACTGAAATAAATTCTCTCCTATTGGGTTTTAATAAAAATTTCCCATTAATTTTTTGTATTTATTAATTCATATGGCTTTGCCCCTTTATTAGGTACGGAAGGTGTTAAAACTAGTGGCTATAAAGCTTTAGAAAGAGGCATCTTGGAAAATGGAAATCCTCACGTGTCTCCTAGCTTCTGATTATCCGAGGTCAAACACCATATCCAATGTCTACAATCTTCAGAACATGAATTGCAAAACGTCAATGCTATTAGAGTTGTCAAAATTGAATTCTAATTCCAACTTGGGTAACTAACATGAAAAGACTCTGATTATTACTACTGATACCATATAACTTTCTACTATCTATTTTTTTTTTTTTTTTAGAAAACCCGCTTGACTAATTTGTCTTGTAAGACATGCCTATAATGTTGGGAAAATCCCAAATAAATACCCCTCCAATATCAAAAGGACACAAAGGGGCCTCCAATTCTCAAAAGGACAATATGGGTATTGTTCCCAATTTGGGATAACCAAATTTGTGGTAAAAAGACTGAAAAGCCCCTAAGAGCCTTCATTTACTTTCAAATTTAAACACCACATTTGAATGGAAATCCCCAAAGCAAAACCGTCGGCCATTGCTTCTTCATCACAAAACCATTGCCCAAAACCTAGCCCCTCCTTCTCGTTCATCACAAGAGTCGCCGGAATCTCCAATCGTTCCAGAAAACGTCGCCATTACTAAGCCAAACTGTGAGCTTGCTGCTTCACCCTCTCTTCTTCGTCTTCTTACTCACACTCTCCCACCTTCTTCTCTATCCATTAACCCATTCCGTTTCCCATCCGTTGTCCCTTTCTCTTCTGGAGAGGCTCAGCGCAAGCATCAGGGGCGGATGTTGGAGCTTCTCTTCCGATAAAGATTGATTTTATTTGAAGATTCGAGTGATTCCCTTTATTCCCTTTCTCTTCTATTGCTATTTGACTTGATGTTGTGATCTGTTGTGGCATTTACATTTTCAGAAATTTGTTTGATTTTTCTCTTTATTCGCTAGATAGGGGCTGTTCTTAATTTGAGGTTTTAGTTTATTCTCCATTTTTTGAGCTCACGAGGTTTTGGGAGATATAGGCAGCCTTGATTGATACTATGAGGTAATTTATTGGTATGAAATACTGTGGCAAATTGTAGTCGTTCGGGTCGATCATTTTACTTGCCTTTCCATGTTAGTTGATAATCGATAGTTTGAGAAACATGAAATAGATTTATATATCTGAAGTTTACACACATATAGACAATGCTATTTCTTGAATCATATACGTTCTCAACCATGCCTTGTACCTTTCAGCTAATGAAAACTTCTTGATGATGAAGCAAATTTTTTACCATTGATCCATAGAAGTTCAAAGGCTCAGCCAGACATGATCTTCTTTCCCTTTTTCTTTCTTTCCTTGTTGCTTTTTTCAGCCCACTTGTAGAAGTGTTAAGTCTACGAAATTCTGCAAGTGAATGTCAAAACCATGTAATGTTGTTAACCGTTTCAGTATAACATGTTCCGTTAACTACTCAAGTATAGTTGTTAACTACTTCAATATAAGTATTAACTACTCAAGTATAGTTGTTAACCATTTCAGTATAGCATGTCCTGTTAACTACTTCAGTATACTGTGGAAAATGATGCAATATTTGAGTCGAGATTTCATTGTGACATTTGCTTCCGTATCAGCCATAGACTTCAGTTAACAAGCATCAATGAAGTATAAAAAAGAAATGGAGGAAGCCAAGTGTTAATTTCTTTAGCCTCAACTGTGACAGGATGGGTTTAAGAAAGTTCAGGGAATTATTTACAAGCACCTCCCTTTTTAGATCCCAATAATTTCACTACCTCATCCAAAACGATTTCATTGCCTATAAATGATTTCACCCAACTTAACAAATCCTGATAAGTTGGGTGACTATTGAGAGAGAGGTGCATGTAAATTAGATTTTGTTATCACTTTTTTTCGTGTCTCCTATGTTGCAAAGGAAATTATTGATAGAGTTGGGTGAAGTCTCTGGTTGAACAACAATCATTAATTGAATAAAGAATACTTTATAATATGTGGTAATTTTTACATCACAAAGGTATAAAATAAATATAACCCTCTTAAGATATTATATTGTAGTTTGTAGAACTTTAATAGAGTGGAGCGCATTAAGGAACAAGGTCCCTTGATGTTCCTTTGATGTTCCTTTTATAGAGTGATTAGATATGCATGTTCCTTTGCTGTTCAAAATTTTGATGCAAAGTTCTGGTTTAAACTGTTGCTTTCTCTTGGCTATTCGCTTAATTTCTTTGATGTTGGTAGAATCCATACACTTGTTAAACATACTTTGAATGTAGGATTAATTCTGTTTTGAAATTGAGCTTAACTCTGAAAATCTGAAAATGTTTTATGCAGTTGGTAGAGATTATCTACTTTCCCTTTTCTTTCTTCCTTGTTGCTTTCTTCAGCCCACGTGTAAAAGTGTTAAGTCTACGAAATTGTGCAAGTGAATGTCAAAACCATGTAATGTTAACCATTTCAGTATAACATGTTCCGTTAACTACTCAAGTATAGTTGTTAACTACTTCAGTATAAGTATTAACTACTCAAGTATAGTTGTTAACCATTTCAGTATAGCATGTCCTGTTAACTACTCAAGTATAGTCGTTAACTACTTCAGTATAGGTATTAACTACATATTTCACCTTAGAGGCCCAGCCAGAGATTATCTACTTTCCCTTTTCTTTCTTCCTTGTTGCTTTCTTCAGCCCACTTGTAAAAGTTTTAAGTCTATGAAATTCTGCAAGTGAATGTCAAAACCATGTAATATTGGTTGACAAATGGTGAAAGTGATATGAAGAGACAATATGCTTTTTCAGTATCTGTCTACCATTTTCACCGATGTGTTTATACTTTGCTTTATGTTCATCTTTTAACTACAACAACAGTTAATAAACTATTCCCAAACAAAATAATTAAAGAACTAGTATATCATAGTTTGCAACGGATTCTTGTATGATGTTCTGGCATATAGGTACCTGGCTTGATCTTTGTATCATTCTGCTTCGTTTGTTTTTATTTTTATCCGTGTGTTTGGTTATATCTACATTTTTCTTCAATTGCACTGTTTTAATGGCTGTTTTTGGGCTATGTGTTGTTTTATTCTTATTTTTAGTACTTCAAAATAGGTATTCAGATTAAGACAATTTGCTTTATGACAATGATTATATTTGCTATAATATTTGTGAAAATGGTTTGAGTAACTGAATGGAAGTTGTTTTGTAGGTCTGAAAAATGGAGTTACAAGCAGGAACTACAAAAGAGGTGCAAAATGAAGACGTCCAAAATGGCTATATTCTGTTTTGCAAAGAATATACAAATAATGCAAAGAAGGAAGGAAGGAAATTTAAAAGTATGGACGACCACCATGTAGAGATTCTGAATGCATGGAAGGCTTTAAGTAGTGACGACAGGAAGGCATATAGCAATAGGGTGAAGAAAGCAAGGGGAACCAAGGAAAAACGGAACAAGACAGTTGCTTTCCAGACCCGTAGCTCAATAAGCCAGTTCTACGATTTGGTGTGCTATGTAAATAAGAATGCCAATTTGAAGGCAAGAGTTGAAAGGTTAGGATTTGGGAATTTGTTAAACATGGGATGGACAAAACTCCCACGTGACTTTGCTGCAGCTGTGCTGAGATCATATGATCCCCCTACAAAATCGGTTAGAATAAGGGGGAATTCTTTAGAGATTGGAGCCAATGATGTTGCCGAATTGTTAGGAGTTCCTGATAAAGGAAAGGAGGTGAAAGCTAAAGTGAGTGACAGCAATGTGCAATTGCAGGACTTAGAGGAGTATCGTACATTGCCTTTTTCGGATATTTTTGAGAAAATAGAAGGTGGTGTGACAGGTGAAGAGTTTGATCGGTTGTTTATGTTGTATATGCTTGGGACTTTTCTTGCTCCCACGTCAAGCTCGAAAGTCTCTGACAAGCTATTAAAGGTGGTTTGTTACACAAACAACGACGTCAAAGGTTTCGACTGGGCCACATATATAGTCAAAGAGCTGTGGAGTGGGTTGGCAGATTATGTGACAGCATATAGGAAGAATAAACAAAGTAAAAGATTTGTTGGAGGGTGCTTATACTTTTTGTTGGTACGTATATTTTTATTTTGTTTGTTATAGAACTTTGTGACATCAAAATAACTAAAAGTTTGCCACTGATATTGTAGTTGTTTTTTGCGGAGCGATTGTCATTGTCCAAGGAGCGATTCTCACTGTCTGAGGAGGATATTGATGTCACTAGCAATGCTGTTATTTATTGGAGTGAAGAGAGGCTGCAAAAAATGATTACGAAGGAGAAAGATAGCAATATTGGCATTAAGTTTGGAGATAGCAATATTGGCATTACGTTTGGAGAGGTAGGCATAGATGAAGAGGGGGTGAAGGATAATGATGACAAGAAGGAAAAGAGTGATGGAAACAAAAAGAATGCTACGTCTTATTTTGATCCGGTATGTGTTTTTTACTTGTCCAGTGGATTGATAACTAGTACACACTTATGTGTCTAACAATTATGCAATTGTGCCACGTAGGTGCTGAAAGATATGCATAGGAGGTTGATGGATGTGATTGAGGACAACCATAAAAAGGTTGTTTTACATATTGAGGAGAATAAGAGAAAGGTTGTAAATTGCATTGAAGAAGAATTGGTCAAGATGCAATACGCCATTGAGCAGCAGCGCAATCAACAAAACAAAGAATCTGATGACAATGATGGAGAGAAAATGGATGATGCCATGGGAGATATCGGGGGACAGAATGGCACTGAACCTACAGGGCCAAATGATGTGACGGAACATATCGGGGGAGACAATGCCAGAGAACATATTGTGGAAGATGTTGAGAAGGAAGGTTCTCCCATTACTAAGCAAGGCGATCACGAGATCATTGCCCAAGTCAGAAGATCTGAAAGAGAAAAGAAACCTAAAAATATGTCCCCCTGGGTCGTTTCAAGGGCAATTAAGAGGACAAGAAGGGAGAAAAGTGAGGAGGCTGTCTTTTTCGACCTCATATCTGGTGCATGCAGTGAGGATGAGGATAGGATGTAAGGGCTGACACTTTTTTGCCATTAAGACATACCATCTACATTTATTCCTTTTATGACATACATTGATAACGATATTCACCTATCTTGACAGGGAGTTGGTTAGAATTTTGGATGAAGATATCAGTAGGAAGCAGCTTAGATCACTTGGCAAGCGTGAAAATGTGAGTAACAGGGTCATGTCAGTGATTTGTAAGACATTGATGGCTGATGCTCAAAAGGCGGGTGACATTCGGAGGCACATATTTACTTGTGACTTTATGGTAAGGATGTACAATTTTCGTTACAAATAGGACTTATAGTCAATTACTAACTACATGATCATTTGTAGGGAATCATTAGGAACACCCTAGCCTGGACCGCTGAGGATAGAAAGAAGGAACTTCTTCCTGAGTATGTAGGATATAACATAGCAGATTGTGACTTGTTGATAGGGCCGACGTTGGAGGATAACCATTGGTGGTGCTTTGCACTTGAGACGAGTACTGGGAACTTTTATGTTCTTGACTCGATGAAGCCCAGCTTTACAATCACATTTCAAAAGAAAAAAATGGGTGTAAGAGAAGGCGGTTATATCAGTGCTGTTTATGCTTTTGTAAGTATACGCTTCAATGTTTTCTTATATGAAATTGGTTGTATCTAATGTTTTCTTATATAAGATTGTATTTTTTTTCAGCGAACAGCATTTTATGCCATAATGGACCTTGTAAAGCCAAATTCTATTGTCAAGAAGAAGTTGGAGGAGGTTATTTTTCCACACGTCCCTCAACAGTCCAATGTGTGAGTGCATACCCCTTGTGAAAGTGGTTTTTTATGCATGATGATGAAAGTTGTTATCATTTACAATTACATTGTGTGGTTTCCTGTGTTTTAGGCATGATTGTGGCGTTCATGTCTTGATGTGGCTGAACATGTGGGAGCCAGGGGAGTCCCTTACATATGACGATGTTGAAGTATGTGAAAATCGTATGCAGCTCATGTGGTGGCTGGTGAACCATGAGCTAAATTTACAAAGAGATGTTGCACTGGCCTTGCTTCATCCAGAAGGTGCCTCAAAAGAAAAGAAATATAAGAGGCAAAAAACAACAAAACGATTAAACATGTGACAAGATTTTTGTTGTTTCACTTTTGTTGTTAACTCTTTTAAATTATATTACTTATGTAAATTAATACTTATGTAAATTATTGTTGGCAAAATATTATGGAATGTGCCATTACTATTCAATTGTCCAGAGCAACAAGGTTACCTTTAGTTTATATGTGGCTGAACTTCGCACACCCATGTTAACAAGTAGTTAATTACCATACTGGAGTTGTTAATTCCCTCAGTGGCGTATGGGGATTAACTAGTCGAGTTTGGGCATTAACAGTCAGGTATGGGGATTAACCAGTCACGTATGGGCATTAACCTGTCAAGTATGGGGATTAACGAGTCAAGTATGTGGATTAACCAGGCAAGTATGGGCATTAACCAGTCAGGTATGGGGATTAACCAGTCAAGTATGGGCATTAACTAGTGAAGTATGGGGATTAACTAGTCAAGTATAGGGACTAAAGGTAACCAAGTATGGGGATTCACTAGTGAAGTATGGCGATTAACTAGTCAAGTATGGGCATTAACTAGTGAAGTATGGGGATTAACCAGTCAAGTATGGGGATTAACGAGTAGGTATGGGGATTAACCAGTCAAGTATGGGGATTAACTAGTCACGTATGGGCATTAACTAGTCAAGTATAGGGACTAAAGGTAACCAAGTATGGGGATTCACTAGTGAAGTATGGCGATTAACTAGTCAAGTATGGGCATTAACTAGTGAAGTATGGGGATTAACCAGTCAAGTATGGGGATTAACGAGTCAGGTATGGGGATTAACCAGTCAAGTATGGGCATTAACTAGTGAAGTATGGGGATTAACCAGTCAAGTATGGGGATTAACTAGTCACGTATGGGCATTAACTAGTCAAGTATAGGGACTAAAGGTAACCAAGTATGGGGATTCACTAGTGAAGTATGGCGATTAACTAGTCAAGTATGGGCATTAACTAGTGAAGTATGGGGATTAACCAGTCAAGTATGGGGATTAACGAGTCAGGTATGGGGATTAACCAGTCAAGTATGGGCATTAACTAGTGAAGTATGGGGATTAACTAGTCAAGTATGGGGATTAACTAGTCACGTATGGGCATTAACTAGTCAAGTATAGGGACTAAAGGTAACCAAGTATGGGGATTCACTAGTGAAGTATGGCGATTAACTAGTCAAGTATGGGCATTAACTAGTGAAGTATGGGGATTAACCAGTCAAGTATGGGCATTAACTAGTCACGTATGGGGATTAACCAGTCACGTATGGACATTAACCTGTCAAGTATGGGCATTAACTAGTCAAGTATGGGGATTAACCAGCCAAGTATGGGCATTAACCATACGAGTATGGGGATTAACCACTCAAGTATGGGGATTAACCAGCCAAGTATGAGCATTAACCATACGAGTATGGGGATTAACCATTCGATTAAGGAGATTAACTAGGCAAGTGTTGACTAGTTAATCTACATACTTTACTAGTTACCCCCCATACTCGAATGGTTAACACTCATACTTGGCTGGTTAATCCCCATACTCGTATGGTTAATGCTCATACTTGGCTGGTTAATCCCCATACTTGAGTGGTTAATGCCCATACTCGACTAGTTAATGCCCATACTTGACTAGTTAATCGCCATACTTCAATAGTGAATCCCCATACTTGGTTACCTTTAGTCCCTATACTTCACTAGTTAATGCTCATACTTGACTAGTTAATGTTCATACGTAACTAGTTAATCCCCATACTTCACTAGTTAATGCCCATACTTGACTAGTTAATCGCCATACTTCACTAGTGAATCCCCATACTTGGTTACCTTTAGTCTCTATACTTGACTAGTTAATACCCATACTTGACTAGTTAATCCACATACTTGACTAGTTAATGCCCAAACGTGACTAGTTAATGCCCATACTTGCCTAGTTACTCCCCATACTTAACTGGTTAATGCCCATACGTGACTAGTTAATGCCCATACTTGAGTGGTTAATGCTCATACGTGACTAGTTAATGCCCATACTTGACTGGTTAATGCCCATATGTGACTAGTTAATGCACATACTTGAGTGGTTAATGCCCATACTTGACTGGTTAATGCCCATATGTGACTAGTTAATGCCCATACTTGCCTAGTTAATCGCCATACTTCACTAGTGAATCCCCATACTTGGTTACCTTTAGTCCCTATACTTGACTAGTTAATGCCCATACTTGACTAGTTAATAGCCATACTTCACTAGTTAATGACCATACTTGACTAGTTAATATCCATACTTCACTAGTGAATCCCCATACTTGGTTACCTTTAGTCCCTATACTTCACTAGTTAATGCCCATATTCGACTAGTTAATGCCCATACTAGACTAGTTAATCCCCATACTGCACTAATTAATCGCCATACTTCACTAGTTACCCACTTTCACAACAACCTGCGTTTTAAGCCTAAGTAGGAAATCCGTTCTGGTTATTGCCCATACTCGACTAGTTAATGACTATACTCAACTAGTTAATGCCCATACTCGAGTGGTTAACCATTTCCCTGATTCACTGGGCTAAAAAATGCTTCTTCTCCTGAAAATCCTAAACCACGCCACTGGGGGAATTAACAACTCTAGTATGGCAATTAACTACTTCAGTATAGTGATTAACTACTTCAGTATGGCCATTAACCACTTCGTTGCTTCATTAATAAGACCTTACCAACAATTTTTGCACCAGTTCCCATTCAGATTTGCTCCTAAAATTAAACACAGAGTTCTGTATGCAAAACAATGTAAACAACAAACACACATTAAATAGTAATTATCTTCATTCACCATTTCGCTATAATGGTTAACATAAAACCTGAATCCCACATGACATCAGCATAATTACATATTAATATGACAAGTGAACATTAGGCTTCTTCAACCACCTAATGTTTTCTTGTCATCTCTGCCACAAAACACAATGCTTTCACTTTACATTACTTACAGAAAGGATAAGAACTATATATACTACATCCCTTGTCCCAAAAAACATATAGGGGTGAGTTCTTATCCAATATCTACAAAATAGTGCCCTCCAAAAAGTAGCCACTTAGGTCATCACGCCCAACCTTCACCTTGGGTTTGGATTTTCGCATGTCCTCCTAGTGTGTCCAGCTCCATGGCAAAGGCTACAGTTATAGATCTTCTTGTTCTGGAACTGCGACTCAATCCTTTTGACTCTTGGCCTTCCAGATGGTCGACTAGTCTTAGGTGGTGCCAACAAAGGTAGACTTAGTATGTTTTCAAGCCGATAGTCATTAGGATTTGGCATGTCAATTGTCACAACAGGAATCATGCATCTTCTATATATTTTTTCTTGGGATGTAATCTTGAAGCATTCATCCACATAATCATACACATTGAGATGACAAGCCTTGATGGCTGCACAAGCGTGTGGACATGGAATGCCTGACATTTGCCATGCTTCACAGCTGCATTCACGTCCGCCGACATCAACCATTAGGCTTCCATCCTTTGTATGGACAGCCACTATACCCCCTCCATAAAGTTCAGCATTACATTGTCCGCTTCTACCAACATTTTCCACGACTTCACGTTCTATGTTTGGGCCCACGCCATTTTTCCACTCTTTCATTGCCATGCTTGCTGCGTACATCTTCTTTGCTACTTTCTCACGATGCTCATGAATAAGCATAGCAACGTGGTGTCGTCTTTCCTTGACCATCCAAGAATTGAATGACTCGGCGATGTTTGTTGTGATTTTATCCCACCGTTTAAATGGGAACTTACTTAACGCCCACTTATGTACATCACCTTGGTTCACCACCCATTCAAACAATTCAGGGTTGAAAGTCCACATGTTTCCCATTGCAGATGTGAAGTCAGACTCAAGCCTTGCATACGCAATAGCATCAAGGTACCCGAGTCCCTCCTGCCTTAGCTCACCACTGGTCTTCCTCTTTCCTCTGTTCAATCTCAGCATTTCAGAACTAAAGTTCTCCTTCACGTGCCTATAACAATAAGCATGCCTCTGATCACCAAATACTACTCGCACAGAATGAATTATTGCCTTGTGACGGTCAGACACAATCACTATTTCCTTCGAACCAACTATCTGTTTGATCATCCGTAAGAACCATGTCCAATCAGCATTTGTCTCTCCATGGACAATGGCAATTGCAAACGGCAACAACTCATTGTTTGCATCATATGCAGAAGCTGACAGTAGAGTTCCCTGATACGGCCCACTTAAATGAGTTCCATCAATGTATAATACCGGTCTAGCACCTTCAATGAACCCCTCAATGCAACATCCATACGCGATGAAGACACGCTGAAAAGTGTTGGTTTCATCTGCAGTCCACTCAGCTACAGTTTTACTATCCGTCTCCCTCAACCGTTGACATATCCATGGTATTAACATATAAGACTGTTCAGGCTTACCATGAATATCCTCTAATGCTTTTTCCTTTGCCCTATATGCTTGCTTGTATGTGAACTTCACTCCATATTCTCTTGACAAGGTGTTCCTTATTTCATTTGGTCTCTTGTCTATGTGATCCCTCACCTCATCAATGATAATTGTTGACGTTAAGCTAGTTGTTCCACTGTGTCTCACCTGAAGCATGTCTTGAGCATTGTGAAAATGTTCATTTCTGAACCTTGTGACACGAAGGAAAGGTCCACTCTTCCCAACTATTTTTGCAGTGATCCTCCATGGACAACCTTCAACCTTACATTTCACATACATCTTCTTGTTTGAATTTTTCACGTACTTATACTCAAATTTATGTGAAATACTGAATTTGTGCAGTGCCTTCTTGAAGGCATCAACATGAGGAAATGCTTGATTTACTCCTAACAACACGTCCTTCCACTTTGCACTATTCATTTCTGGCAACGGAGTTGGCGCACTTTGTACTCCACATGGTAGGCTTAGAATATGGCTTGTGCTGCCACCATAGGTTCCGCCTTCGCCATCTTCTTGGTCACATGCAGGCTCATTAATGTCACCGATTTGTTCTGACCGTCCCAATAGCCCATCCACCCTGTACACATATTAACTACTTTAGTAAAGCAATTAACTAAAACAGTATAGCAATTAACTACAACAGTATACCAATTAACCACTTGGACAAAAAACGAAATTCTCACTTACAGTACTGTATCATTCATTTCTCCTACAACATTATCAATGCATTTGGATGCTACATAAACATGTGCACATCTCTCATTATATTCAAACAGATTATTCACTTCGTCATCATCGATCATATCTACTAATACTGTTTGATCAAACTTCACTGTATATTTCATCTCACATCTCATACCATCTATACCGAACCATTGTCCTACTAAAGCCCTTAATTCTTCAATTGTCATCCCTTCCTGTAATGTTTTCAGCCTGGTATTCCCACCATAATATTTCTCTTCACCTTCAACATCCTTTCCAAAGTTCCCCCCCACATGAAAATAACACATAAGTGATTTCATTGACCGCATATTTGATGTCATCCTGCATGCTAACCTGCACCGAATCAATCAAAATTTAATTAAAATTATAGTTGCTAAACAATGATCTTTCATCACTTTACATCAAACACACATGTCCAATTAACCACTAAAGTATAGACGTTAACCATTTCAATATAGCCGTTAACCGTTTTAGTATAGCATGTTGCATTAACTACTCAACTATAGCCGCTTTCAGTATAGCATACTTGATTAACTACTCAAGTATGGTTGTTAACCGTTTCAGTATAACATAACCAGTTAACTACCCAAGTATAGCTGTTAACTACTTCAGCAAATGTATTAACTACTCAAGTATAGTTGTTAACCGTTTCAGTATAGCATGTCCTGTTAACTACTCAAGTATAGGCATTAACTACTTCAGTATAGGCATTAACTACATATCTCACCCTGACCTACATGAACACTTTTTCACCGTGAACTAGACTCGTTAACTGACGCACAGCAACCTCATTCTTCATCATTCCCATATATATTCACCCAGTATCATTCTTCATCTAATACGCGTAGCAACCTCATATATAACATCATTACTTTACACTTCTCACAACCCAAACTTAAACTCCTACAACATCTATGCTTTTTCTTCTCTATCATTAAACTAAATCAACTACCCAAAGTGATCATCAATCTTTAAACCCATTTACTCAGATTGAACACCCAGCAAAATAATCAAACACAATATCATCTTTTACCTCATTCTAGAAGGAAAACACTATTTTCTTCCAAATATTACTCAAAGTTCCTACCTTTTCAAGCTTTCACCTTGTCTCTAATGGCTTCTTCACTGTGTATTCGCGCGTTTTTCTTCTTCCTTCGCCCAGCCACTATGTTTCTGAGCTTTCTTTTTGATTCAAAACCTATTTAATGTAAGGAGAATACTGAGGGGCGTTTCAGTCTTTTTACCACAAATTTGGTTATCCCAAATTGGGAACAATACCCATATTGTCCTTTTGAGAATTGGAGGCCCCTTTGTGTCCTTTTGATATTGGAGGGGTATTTATTTGGGATTTTCCCTATAATGTTTCAATATAAATAATTAAAAGGATTGACATTGTAATATGACCAACACATTTTTTTATAAATAACGTAATATATTTTTGAATTAGTTGACCCTTTGTTAATTATTTTATAGTAATATAGGGCACCTTTATTTAGACTCTAAAACTAAGTAATTTTTGGGCAATTTTAAAAAATTTATAAAACAAAACATGAATTATGTTATACTCCCTCTGGTCCTTATTATAAGGCACCAACTAACAAAATTTTTTGTCCTTATTATAAGGCACAAACCGCCACATTAATTACATTTTTCCTACTTTACCCTTGTCATTAATGAATGTTCATAGTTTAAAATGTTAAGTTGTATCATTTAATGAAGGGTGAAGTTGGAAAATATGGTCAATTAAGCCTAGATTTAAAGACCCAACTACCATTCCTTGGTTTGTAAGAATTGGTAGTTGGTGCCTTATAATAAGGACCAGAGGGAGTAATAATCTATTATATTGTTATGTTTGGTTATCATGATAACTATTTAGGGACATTTGTGATATGTTATATTTTTATTTATTCTTTGAAGAATGACTATTTCAACCTTATTTTACTTATATTGCAATGTGAGAAAAAATTCAAAATAAAAAAAATACAAGCGTGAGGGCTTACAAGGCAACACTAAGCGTAATTAAACTCCACCTAATCTTGTATAAAAAGAAACTCCACCTAATCCTTATTATAAAGCACTTTCCAAGAGAAATTGATTATCTTATTAGGGTGAAGCTTCATCCCTAAAATATTTCTTCTAAGTGCGTCTGATATCCTAAATATTCGTCAATATAAAACATCAATTAAATCATTTCCAACATCACCCCGAGCAAAAGTCATTTAGAGGCACGTGATACAAATATAAAAATTTTCTATTTAAAGTTTAAACATAGGTAAAATCATAAAGGTATTCTATCTTCAAACATAATTAATAACTTAATCACTTGCCCATGCTTTTGATGAGGTAATTAGACGAATATTATAACATGAAATTGCAGGGAGAATAATTCAAGCCAGGACTTATCATAGGAACCTTGTATAGGAAACATGGATTCAATTCTTAAAAGTTAATCAGTAGCTTAGCCTGCTCCCCAACTCTAAAACTATAGTTTTAGCTTTGATAAATGCATTTCTAAACGTCAAGGTTCTGAGAACCGAACCAAGCCGGACGGTCAATCGATTGGACCGTCGGCCGGACATAAGAGCGGGCCGGATTTGTGCTTTGGGCCGTCTATCCATTTGAGCCGCTTTGGACCGCTATTTAGCCGCTATTGGACCGGGAACCGGACCGGTTATATAAGAATCGGGCCGGTAAAAAAAATTAAAATTCAAGCAATTTTTTTTCTGATGAAATCAATTAAAAAAACCCAAAAGCTCAAAAATAAAATAAACACTCTCCCGATTAGTTCACCTTTCTCTGGTGCCCTAGAACCTGGAAAAAATTGAAATTGCTGTCTTTTTCTATTCAGTTCACTCCTCTGCCAGCAAGGACTGCTTACAAGCTAGAGAGAAGGCTTTTACTGGGTAGAAACAGGAAGATGATGTCTTTTTCTGGTTTTATTCCCCTTGTTCCTATGCTCTTTATCGTTGAATACCTCACTACTTTCATTTCCCCCCTTTTTAGCTTCTTCTCAACAATGCAGGGAAAAAAAATCCGATGCATATAATTGTTTGTGAGATATGTAGTGGAATGTTAAGAGTATATCTTAAGCGATAAAGGAAGGTTTTGTATAGGGATTTTATTAGGGATTTGTACCTTAAAATATGTTGAAATTGCAGCAGTAATCCAACAGAACTTAAGGGCTGATAATGTTTTTAAATTGGTCTCAATTGATTTGAAGTATGTTGACTTATCATACTACTATTGATGATATTTTGTATTTTGTGACATTTGTTAAATTTTAAACAAATTATATTAACTATATTTGATATATAATTTTTTTATTAAATTATTACGTCACCGGCCCGACCGTTTCAATCGTTTAAACCATGACTCGCTCGTCTTTCCGGCTCGACATCCGGTCCGACTTTTAAAACATTGATAAACGTGCCGTGTACCACTTCTTTTAATATGGCAAATCATATGGATGATCGAGTCAACTATCAACACTCATGAGCATAAGAAAACAAAATGAACACACTCTTTTCAAATTGTACCATCATCGACATCATGTGCGTCAGATCTTTTAGTGGCTTGTGGTCCAATCCTTATCCATTGTATGTATGCTATGTATAGAGCCTATTTCTTTTATCAGTACTCTGACAGCATGGCCCAGAAGAGCTCCTTTTTTTTTTTTTTTTTTTTCATACAAGAGCTGCATAATTGAATTGAATTGGTTAATATTTCTATGAAGAGAATTGCAATTAGACTTGTTTTGTATAAACATAATTGATATGTCGAATGTCGTCGTTCGATTTATTGGCTGTTTGGTATAGGAATATTTTTTTTTGGGGGGGGGGGGATTTTCAAGAGATGGATTTTTAAAAAAAATTAAAGAAATATGGTTAAAAGTTTTCAATTTTTTTTTTTTTACTCTTTTATCTTACATCTTCACTCTATTAAAGTTTTATGACTTCACTCTCCAATTGTTTTGAATCCAACTCTTGAAAAATTTCCTCCTCTCTAAACCCCTCATACCAAAAAGCCCTTTATACAAAAAAATTAAAATATTTGACTGTTCCTGTTGAATAGATTGAAGGGTATTAATTGGTTGGTCACTTGAGCTCTATAAACAGGGAGCTTGGTATGTCATTTAGGGGGTGTGAAAGAGAGTTAAATCCTCACCCAAAGACAGGAGGGTCAACATAGGTCCCTACCTCATAAGCCACTAAGACTTGGGATTTAGTCATTACTTCCAAGAAAGAACAATTCATTGTAATCCTTGTAAATGATATTAGTTCATCGTTGTTATTTAGAAAGAACACCTGCAATATTGACATTATATTTGTCCTATATCTGGGATGATCATACTATTTAAATTTTTGTATAACTGCGTTTCTTCACACTATCCACATTTCTTGTTGCTAGTTTTTAGCATTATTTATAGGAAGAAATGTACTTATTTTTTAAAAGGTGGAAAACACTGAAGCAAAGAAAAGCTGCATGGTTTAGCCGAGCAGATTCCATGCATAAACCCATGACGCTTAACTGAATCATATTGTCCAATAACAAGACGAAATGGCTTCAAAGTTCAAATCAAAAGTATAACATTATTAGCAAATGCAAAATGAAATAAATGTAAAGAAAAATATATTGGAAAGAAGGAGCCAAAATTCTTGGAAGTGGTACAAGAGACTGTCCTCAGAATTTTAGAAAACAATATGCCTGTCGCTTCTTCTACCTTCTCAGGCAATATAAAGTATAAACCCAAAGCTCGCCCCATTTTACACATCTGTGCCATCGTCCCAACCTAAACTGCTGGCTTGTCAGATTCAATGCCAATAATGGGGGGGAAAAAGGCAGAGGAAAACAAGCCTATCTATAGCATTAGAAGGGAACAAAGGAAAAATGGTATAGACTACCAATTGCTAAGGTACATAAGGAGAGTAGATACAGAAGAACATATGGTGCAAGGATGACATATATACAACAACATCATGAGAGCCTTATTTCATTAGGAAGGGTCGGTCACATGGATGATATATGTGAGAAGTGAAATAATATAACACTGCGTCCAGTCCTTAATATAAGACCAGTTGACTAATTTGAGGAGATTTAGGAAGCTAAATAATTTACAATATTTATAATTATCATTTTTCTCCAAACCAATTTGCTTGACTTATAGACTGATAAATGATTTAATGATACACACAAGTATTTTAACGAGATCAATAACATATACTATATTTAAGTGATTTATTTAACCTCATTAATTTCCCCAAATTAGTCAACTAAATCTTATATTAAAGACTAGAGTAGTAATACACATGGCTGTTTGCAAGAGTTTTCAGGAACAGGACTGTTGGAAGGCTTGTGAAAGAACAAGAGAGAGAGAGAGAGGAGACAAGGGGAGCGGCTTGGGCCTGGAAGGTACCAATAAGGCCCAGCCTTGAATCCTAGAGGCTCTATTTTTTGGTTTTCATTATTCTTTTTGGTATTATTCCTTGGTTTAGGACTGAGTCTGCTCGCTGGATTTCTACCAAGTTCAGAGGTACATCTCTACTTTTCTGATATTATTCTTGTTTTAGTTGGTGTCCAGGGATGGTTTTCAATGATTTTGCAGTTTGAGCGTGGTTAAACTAAAATACTGAGAATTACCAGAATGGGAACACAGAATTGATAGACTGGACTGGAAAACAAATTCTCAGTTATGAAGGGGGATGTTGGGTGTTGGAGATGGAAGATGCGAAAACTTATAAGGAGTTAAGGGAGAGGAAGTCTACAAAGCTGTAGTGTTGGTAAGCAAAAGCTCAAACTTGGAGACAAGAATATCTGCAGAGTTCCAGGAGGCTTTCACCAATTATCAATTCTCACCTGAGCAACACATATTCTCATAGCAAATAGTCTCCATGCTGCAATGTCTGGATACTGGATAGCGCATATTCCTAAATGAGTATGGGAAGTGCTTCATCTCAAATTTCAAGGGATCAGAACTGTCATATAGATCCCATGCCAGAGTTGTGAACTATCTCAAGTTAAATAAATGAGCAGTGAGCTGTAATCCCGCTAAAGTTTATCAAAAACCCATCAGGGGAATTCACCATATCGAACTAACCATTATCAACTTTGAGGAGCTAGTTTCCCCTTGCTATAGTCACTAAAATCTCTGCAGAGGTGCCTTGATTTCATTTAGCCTGAAAGAGAGATCTCATTCCCTAGATGACACTGCACACCAACTCATCACGAGTACTGTCCTCCATCTCATTCTTAAACTCACTCCAGCTATAACCAGGATCCTTTTGTACCTGTTTGTCACTCATCATATCTCTAATACGTGTTGCATCATCCCATCTTCCCATAGAAGAATACATGTTGGCAAGAAGCACATAAGAGGCAGAATTTTGAGGATCCAATCGAAGGAGTTCCTCTGCTGCTCTTTTTGCTAATTCAAGGTTAGCATGAATGCGACATGAGCTCAGTACAACCTCCCAGATGACAGGGTCATTTTTGCATGGCATGCTATCTAGAATGACTTCTGCTTCATTGAACCGCCCAGCACGGCCTAGACAATCTATTATGCAAGTATAATGATCTACCATTGGCATAATTCCATATTTTTGCTGCATTGAATTGAATATTTCAATGCCTTCATCAACCAGAGCAGAGTGGCTACATGCCGTTAATACAGCTACAAAAGTAATATCATCAGGCTTTTCACCTGATTGGATCATGTCCTTGTAGAGGCAAACAGCCTCAACACCACATCCATTATGGGCATAGCCATGGATCATTGCATTCCAAGAAACAATGTTTTTAAATTTCATCATATTGAAAAAACACCTAGCTCCATCCACAACTCCACATTTACAATACATTTCAATAAGAGAACTCCCCACAAATATGTCATCAATATAGCCATCTTTGGTTATTTGTGCAAGAATCTGCTGTCCTTGCAGTAATGAAGAAAGTTTTGCACATGAATTCAGTATGTTAGTATAAGAAAACTCGGAAGGAGTGATGCCAGATTCTCTCATCTTCTTAAATAAATAGAAAGCTTCTTGGTCAAGAGAATTGATTGAGCACCCCACTATCATTGAGTTCCAGCAAACAACATCTAGTTGAGGCAGTTCACCAAATACATGGTTTGCCAACTCCATTTCACCACATTTTGAGTAAACATTGATAAGACCACTGGCAACATAAAGATCATTATATAATTCAAACTTTAGTGAGCATGCATGAAGTTGTTTTCCCTCGAAAAGAAGTCCTATTTCAGCACATGAAGTGAGAATAATGGCCAGAGTAGTCCGATCAGGACGTACATATTGGAACTGCATTTTCCTAAACAGTTCAACTGCCTCTTGGTGATGTTCATTCTGGTTGTAGCCTGAGAGCATAGCATTCCAGGACGTCAAACTTGGGCATGGCATGCAGTCAAATATATAACGCCCAGTACTAATATTCCCAGATTTGACACATGCTGCTAGCATATTAATATAGGTAACCTCATCTGGCTCAAATCCATATGATTCCATTCTTTGAAGATACTCTAAAGCTTTCTTACTATTATACATATTTCCATATCCTGCGATCATTATATTCCAAGAAACAACACTCAATTGAGGCAAATTAGCAAAAATTTTTGCAGCACTATTCATGTCTCCACTTTTTGCATACATATCGAGCAGTGAATTGCTCAAATGGAGGTCTCTTTCAAAACCTAGTTTAATTGACACCGTGTGTATTTCTTTGCCCTGAATTGGTGAAAAGCCATAATTTTGACTATAGAGACCGATTTCCTCAAATCCTGCTTTTGAACAGACACCCAAGATGGCTGACAAAGAGACCGAATCAACATGAACACCTTTTCTCAACATTAGCCTGCACATTTCGAAAGCTTCTCTCACCTGATTAGTCCGTGCTAATCCACCCATCATTGTAGTAAAAGAAACCTCATTAGGATCAGGTATGTCCCTAAAAATATCGATTGCATCCCTGGCAAGCCCGCACTTAGTATACATGAACAAGAGAGAATTGACAACATACAAATTTCTGTCAAGACCAGATTTGACCACAAGACCATGGCTTTTCCTGCCAAACTCAGCATCAGCTAAAGCACCACATCCACTAAATATGCTAGCAAATGTAATGTGGGAGGGTTTAACTCCTTCCAACATCATTGAGTCAAAAGTATCCAACGCCTGCTGTTCAAATCCAGTTCGTACCATAGTGCTAATCATTGTGTTCCATGACACAGTATTCCTTTCAGGCATTTGTAGAAACAAACTATAAGCATCCCGAAAATTGTTATGTCTACAATAAGCACCCAAGATGGCATTCCAGGAATATATGTTCCTTTGAGGTATTTTACAAAACACTCGATAGGAAGCACTAACATCATTACACTTGGAATACAGTTCAATTAGGTGGTTGGAGAGAAGGGTATCAGAAGAAAGGGACAGGCGGAGGATTCGTGCATGAAGAACCTTACCAGCTAGGAGAGCTTTCTTGCTAATACACAGCTGAAGAAGATTTGCCAAGTTGGGAATATTTGTTTCCATGAGATCCCAGCAAAAACTACACGTTTAAATTACAAGCATGGGTGTTATCATAAATGTTCAAAATGGATTAAATTCTACTTGTTTAAAAAATTTGATGAAAGTAACCTAATAATTCTCCAATTATTTTTTTTTAAAAGCTAAACGGGCATTTGCGAATTGCTTTCTTTTATTGACCAGCACACATTCTCCTTTCTCTTCCTATGCAGCCTTTGCTTGATACAATTCATGTGTTAGGATTTCTAGTCATCAAAGTTACTAGTGAAGCAAACAACTCCATCAGTATTGGGTAGCTATAGTTTTTCTCATTCTCAACTGTATATGATCCTCAGCAAAATATTACTCAATCCTTACATTTGACCTCAATTTTGCAATTCAATTTGGTCATATAACCTGATTAAAGGAAATAGCTTCTTCCCAATTGATCACACTGTTTAAAAATACAAACAGAAACTTCCCACATGGACTAACACAAAAATTGTGTCAAACTCCAGTCCCACTGGACTCACCTTCACAATTGACTGACCAAATGAAACTCCTATTCCATTTTTATCAGAGTAAGCTACCATGTGATTACTGATTCAGCTCAGTCCATATAGACAGAGAGGCATACAGAATTGCGTATATTGGACTTAAGCTCAAAAATTAGCGGTAAAGTTTCAGACTTTCAATATTGAATAGTACAAGCACTAACCTTAAAGAACAAATATTTGAAGAACTACCTCCCGGAACTCAGTTCTTGAAGTTAGAATCAAGAAGTTAAATGTTGCAGCGAATTTCACACTAACTTAATGCCACTGATAGATGTTCTGCAAAAGGGGGATTGCTTCAATTTGTGTGGTTTGCAATTTAGGCTATGTTTGGTTCAACTGAGGGGAAGGGAGGGGAGGTTCATTGAAGTTAGGGGAGGGGTGGGTGAGTTATGAACTTTGTTTGGTTGGAGGGGAGGGGATGAGAGGTTTGATTTCTTGTTTGGTTTAGAAAGGAAGGGGAGGGAGGCAAATTATAAGTTGACAATTATGCCCTTTACTCTTATACACCAGCGATTGTTTTCCCCTGCTTTCTTCAGATTGCTTCTAAACCACTCAAGCATGTGTCATCTAACAAACCAAGTCAACATACATCCAATAAATACAAGACCACTACATAAAAAATAATAAAAACTATCAATGCAACATTCTCATAAATCAATAATCTGCCATTTTTCTCTTGGATGGTGACAAAGTATTTTCCTTTCTTTTACTAGCTAAAATTAAACCTTGCATCAGGAAAAAAAAAAGACACAATGAGCAAAACATCCCAGCTACATGAAATAAAAATCCACGCATGGTTAAAGAATGTCCTAAGCAGCCTAAACATTAACACCTCATGGGAAATTTGCATATGCATAACGTTAAACACTACAGTACATCATTAATAAAGCATTCCTTTCACCGAAAAAAAAAGTCCTCCCCCTCTAAAAGTTCATAACTGCCGACCCCCCGGGGGGGGGGGGGGGGGGGGGAAGCAACAGATTGAATAAGAAGGTGTCTATATTCTACCCAAGTGACCCTACCGAAATCAAAGTCCTCCCTTACCAGTAAACCATCAACAAAATTCACAGCTTCTGAGGTGAGGACAATAAAAAAGCTTTGCAATGTACACAATGAACAAGCTTTCAAAGTTTGGATAGAAAAAGCAAGCTAGGAAAGATAAGCAAGGTAAATATACTAAATAATCATAAAATTGAAGCTAAAAGAATCAATTTTTACTGAGTTTACAGAGGCAAGAGTCCAGAAATCAGTTGCAAAAGCTCAACCCACAACATCAGAATTTTTTCACGCTGACAAAATAGCTCATTTTGGACAAAATAGCTAATTCTACAAAAAACATTCAGGGTCAGTTTGGTTTTGGATAGAAAAAGCAAGCAAGAGAAGCAGGGGGGAAATCGGAACTCTGAATATGATTTAGTTGCAATAAATAAGAATAGCGTTGAGTATAGCTTTCAGGATACACGGAAATCGGAATAAAGCAAGCGAGTATGCTTCAGGGTACACACTCACCTGAATATAGCGGCGAAATCGGAACGGCGGAAGATAGGCGACGCGAGCACCAGCGACAAAGCTCCGCTACGAACGGCGGAAGATCCGCGAAGCTCTGAAGAAGAGCGAAGATATTGAGGTGTTTGTGCCGCATCTCCTTACACAGTGGTAATTGTAACAATTGCTTAAAGTGGAGTTATTCTTCCTCGGAGAAGATATTTCTTTCTGCTGTCTGAAAAGAGAAGACATTTCTTGGGGGACTACACACTGTCTGCACATAAGCTCACCTATTTTATTCAGGGTAAAGGGCAAATTTAACCACGAACTTTCAGTTCAGGAGTATCTGACATTATGAACTTTTTTTGGGAGCTTAAATGCCCACTAATTTTCAAATTCGGACCATTTTTAACCACCAACTTTCAAATTCGGACCATTTTTAACCACTGGTGCCATGGGGGCTGACGGGGTCAAATTTGAGAGTTAAGTGGAACCCAGAAATGCACACATGTCCCTTGCCCAGTCAGCAAAATTGTACACGTCAGTTTTTCTTTAAATAAAACACATCTGCTAAGTACAGTAAATAATAATAAAACTGTGAATGATTATCTGGATGTTGATTTTGGAGGTTGATATTGAACTTAGCAGATGTATTTTATTTAAAGAAAAAATGACGTGTATAATTCTGCTTACTGGGCAAGGGACATGTGTGCATTTCTGGGTCCCACTTAACTCTCAAATTTGACCCTGTCAGCCCCCATGGCACTAGTGGTTAAAAATGGTCCGAATTTGAAAGTTGGTGGTTAAAAATGGTCTGAATTTGAAAGTTGGTGGGCATTTAAGCTCCCAAAAAAAGTTCGTGGTGCCAGATGCTCCTGAACTGAAAGTTCGTGGTTAAATTTGCCCCTTCACCCTTTTATTTAGGTGTGTTTGGAAGAAGGAATTTTTTTTAATCGGATTTTTTTAGAAGTTTTATTGGATAAAAGTCAGATTGTATGAAGTGATTTATGTTTAGATTTGTGATGATAGACGTGACTTTTTTTCAATCTGATTTTAGAAACATGTTTGAAAAATTATTTTGAAAAGCAAGTTTACATGAAAAATTACTAAAAATGACATTATTGTTATTAAATAATACACATATAATATTCATATGTTCTTATAGTTTATAAAGAAAAAGTGAAATTTAGGGCATTTTGAGGATTTTAAAGGCTTAGTTTTTCCCTTATTTTAAGGAAAATAATTTGAAAAAATTATACTTTTAGCTCAAAGGACGATATTGTGGGAAAAAATAGTTAGAGATTATTATGATAATTTTTTTGAGATAAAAAAGAAATTTAATATTAAAAAAAATATCTTATTTGAGAATTTTAGGGGTCTAATAATATAATTTTCCTACCCACTTTATTAAATAATAAAGTAACAAAAGGCGTGGGACCCATCATTCCATAAGCTAAAAGTAACAAATTTTTACTTCTTCTCCAATCTTACTTCTAACGCAAAAGTCATATTACTAGGAAGCCAAAACAAACATATTTTTTTCTTCGGGTGTGTTTGGATGGACTTCTGAAAAAGTGACTTATAGATAAGTCAAACTGAAAATAAGTCAGATTGTGTAATGAGATTTATATTTGGATGAGCTGTTAAAAAAAGTGACTTATAAGTCATAAGTCATATTGTGTAATGAGATGTATGTTTGGATGGACTTTTGAAAAAGTGATTTATGTTTGGGTTAGTTGTGATTTGATGTGTAAAATAAGTTAGAATTGTGGGGTCCACCAAAAAAAGTGACTTATAAGTCATAAGTCATAAGTTGAAAAAAAGAACTTATACTTATTTTGACTTATAAGTTATAAGTTACTTATTTTTATAAGTCGAGACAAACATACTCAAAACAACTTATCTGAAAATAAATCATTATTTATGAAAATAAGAACTTATTTGGCTGGAATAAGTCCAGCCAAACAAGCCCGAAAGCGGTGGCTTCTACAATGGTAACTGACTTCTAGGCTTAAAAAAACCAATCAAAACACACTGTAAGTTTGTTTTTGTTTGGAATGATGGGATAAAAGAAGGACTTTTGGTTCATCGTCAAATTTGTAGAGAAGCCAAGCCACAATTTGATGCTTATGCGGTACAGAAGTGCAGTGGGAGAAGGAGAAAATAATGCATTAATTTTAATTGGGTAAGAAAATTAGATTATTAGATCCTTAAAATTCTCAAATAAGATATTTTTTTTTTATTTAAAATTTTCCTTTTATCTCAAAAAATTTACCATAATAATCTCTAACTATTTTTTCCTACAATATCATTGTTTGAGCCAAAAATATAATTTTTTAAATTATTTTCCTTAAAATAAGGGAGAAACTAGGTCTTTAAAGTGTGTGTTTGGAATAGCTTCTGCGGACCCAAAAGCTCGGCAGGCCCGCATAAGCTATTCATCCATTCAATTCACATGTTTGGGTGCAGATGAAAAAAAAGTCCTTCTCCCTCAAAAGTCAGATTGAATGGAGAAGAAGGAGAAGCTAAAATTTTTAGCTTCTAACGGTGCCAGAAGCTCAGTGAGGAGAGAGAGAGCTGATTTGACATTTTCAAAAGCCTTTTTTGTGTTTTATTTTAGACTATTAGACCATTAAAATTTTTAAATAAGATATTTTCTTGTAATATAAAATTTCTTTTTTATCTCCAAAAATTTACCATAATAATCTCTAATTATTTTCTCCTACAATATCTTCTTTTGAGCCAAAAATATGATTTTTTTAAAATTATTTTCCTAAAAATAAGGGAGAAACTAAGCCTTTAAAATCCTTCAAAAACCCAAATTTCAATTTTTCTTTCTAAACTATAAGAATGTATGCATATTATATATGTATTATTTAATAACAATAATGCCCTTTTTAGTAATTTTTCATTTAAACTTACTTTTTAAAATAATCATCCAAACATGTTTTAAAAGTCAGGTTGAAAAAAGTCACTTCTATCATCATAAATACAAACATAAATCACTTCACACAATCTGACTTTTATCCAATCGGACTTTTGAAAAAGTCTTTCTGAAAAAAAAGACAATCCAAACACACCCAATGTCTTCAAAAAATTCCAAATTTCACTCTTTCTTTCTAAACTATAAGAATATATGCATTTTATATATGTATTATTTAATAACAATAATGTCATTTTTAGTAATTTTTCATCTAAACTTGCTTTTCAAAATAATCATCCAAACATGTTGATGTGGACCCAATAGGAACTTGTCCTAAAAAAAACCTAAAAATTACAAATTGGTAAACAAAGACGGAAGCGAATTAAGAAAACAAAAGAAGAAAGGATAATGATCCAGAAACTAGGAACACAATAAACACACGTTCCATAAAACACTAGGTATATGAAACCCAGCACCCAAAGGAAACATGGCTCTAGAACTCCATGTATAACAACACAAGAGTCGATCAACCTCTTATACCCGTATTCTTTTAAAAATACATAACCAACAAGTAAAAACTTGTTGGTTAAAGTACACTTTTGGTCCTTTATGTTTGCATCAAGTCCTCTTTTGGTCCCTTAACTTTGAAAAGTACACTTTTGGTCCTTTTTTGCTAACGCCGTTAGTTTCATTTAATGGAAAACGCTGACTCAGCAAATCTAAAAAGTAATTTTATAATTAAATATTAATAAAAATGGTCAAATTTTAAAATATAAGAATTATTTCCTTTGAATGAAACTAACGGCGTTAGTGAAAAATGACTAAAAGTGCACTTTTCAAAGTTAAGGGACCAAAAGAGGACTTGATGCAAAGATAAAGGACCAAAAGTATACTTTAACCAAACTTGTTAAAAGAGCAAATTCCCATTCATGTCTTCATATTAACTGTCAATTCAAGTACAAAATGAAGCATATAAATAGAACAAGAGAACACTCTAGAATCCAAAACCTAAGACATAAATGCTAATGAATGATGCCATAATGATGATTGATTAAATTGATTAGCACCATTCAATCCTAAAGGAAATAGGAAATTACTTAGACTTGAAGTATAAGTCATCTACCTAAAATTAGGAAACTAAAACAAATGTTCTAAATCAAGCAATGACCAAAAGGTCTTATTCAATGGAAACAAAAGAGGAAACTTCCTAAAAACGAAATTAAATCAAATTAAATGCATAATGGAGCCTTCTTGGTGCTTCTTGAATGATATTGGAACTTCCAAATGGGTCTTCATTTTACTATTCACTTGCATATTCTTGTATAGGCTTTTAAGACATCCATATGGGTTTGAATATGATTAAATCACGTTCAGGAACTCCCATAGTCTATTACTTAATGTATTTGGACTCCAATTTGATATATTACAGCTCCATTGCACTCCTCCTCGGTCATATAATTGTATTGGGCCTTCCAAAACATTGGAGTTGACTTCAAATGCTCCTTTTGTATTCAAATGCTTCACTTGAGTAGTTGTCTCTCCTTGTATCCTATCATGGATGAGAATGTAGCTTCTTTGGAAATTTATCTCCCAATACCTGGAATATATCAAAATTACAAGGAAAATAATGGTGGAAACCATTAGTAATCAAAGAAATATCATTGCAGACTTTTTTAACCTCACTATTCTCACAACTCATTTTGTTCTCTTGACTTTCTTTTCTTGATATCTCTTTCTTTTTTCTTTTTCACTTTGCATATTTCCATAACACTCTGCTCTCAATCTCTTTTTCTTCTTCAAACTCAACTTTTGTGTTTGTCACTATTGCAATAAAGTCAGATTGAAATGTACAAGGCCATTTTATCTTCTACTTGAAGCACCTTGCAATTGCATTCTTAATTATTCCTTCCATTGAAAAATAAAAATAAAAATCAACATGCTACATACCCGATATTGGGGTTCTCGAAGAGTACTGCTAATTTCCGCTTGTCTTCTCCGTCCAACTTTCGAGCTTCATGGTTTGCTTCTTCCTTTTTAATTACAACTGGGTCCAGATAATTAATCAGCATGAGGTGGCAAAAAATTTTAAATTACAGTAGAGTCTTTAAAGAGAGTTTAGTGATTTTAAAAACAAATGTGTTTGGAGTGTCGATTGAGTTAAATGAATTGTTAATTTGTTATTAATAATTAACAATTTTTTAAAAGTCTATATGTTATTGAAGACTCAATCAATTGTAACGTACTGATACATTCGATTTCATATCATCTTACTCTAAAAAGACTTTAATGCAATTTAAATGATCTTTTTGAAACTCTAGAGAACCTAATTGTAATTTTTCCTTTTTTCGGGTTGGTTTGCCTCTTCTTCCTTTTTGTTGAACCAAAAGACTACAAAAATATGCTAAATTCAATTGACTATATAAACCCTGATAACTCCAACCTATGAAGATATTTCAATGAAATTAAGCAACTGAGATGGAAATTATTTTCGATTTTCTGCAGCCTTTTCTAAAAAATAATATTCCTTGGATACATATATATTCTAATTTCATCATTCATGCAGCCTCTTCTTACAACATATGATGCCATGTGACCATAATAATAATACAACCTCCGTTATCAAATATAGGAGATTTAGTTGATTTTTTGAAAAAATATCAAGAGAACTAAATAAGTTACTTATAAATTGGTCTGCCTGAATTTTTTTTTAAACTAGTTTATTTGACTTATAAGCTAATACTCCCTCCGGTCCTAAATATAAGATCACTTTGACTTTTTTTGTGGAGATTAAGGAAGCTAAATAGACCACTTAATTTTAACGTATTTTAAATGTAATCGTATTATACGATAATTTATAAGTAAGATAAATTAGTTTTGAGGAAAAAAATAACTATAGACATTCTAAAGTAATTAATTTTGCATCCTTAATTTCTCCAAAAAAGTCAAAGTGATCTTATAATTAGGACTGGAAGGAGTAATACACAAAATACGTTATGATTAAGTGGCTCATTTCGCTTCCTTAATTTCTAAAAAGTTCAACTAAATCTTATATTTAATAATTGATGAAGTAATATAACAAATTTATTATAAACATACATTATTTCATGGGTTAAAGATAAAAAATACATATGTGATTTTCTCAAAAGATTGCCCAGCACCAAGTGCTTTTTTCTTTTTTCTTTTTACCAAAAGTAACTTTAGGCTCCGAAATTGGGGTCAAAAGTCACTATTTCCTTCCAAATAAGATAACCTCCGTTAAATGTCCATTAACTAGGCAGAGTAATGCCACATGTACTCCACTTGTCATTTAATTTAAGTTGACTGGTGCAGATGTGGCAATAATGAGTCACCCACCAACGAAAAAAGGGAGAATTTCAATGTAAAACCACAGTAAGTAATTAATTTAAAAGAAGGATCAAAATATTCTGAAATGTCACTGCAGGCTTGTGGGGGGGCAAAGTGAGATTAAATTGGGAAGGAAAAAGACCCAATTACCCTTGTATGTGTGAGAAAACAGTAGGGAAGAGGGAAAAGGAAATTTCAGCCTCTAACACTGTCTCTATTTTTAGAGCCTGAGGGTGGTTCAGAGGAGATTGAGTTGAATCTAAGGCTTTCTCTCAGCAATCGATTTGGTGTGGATAAGAATATGAAGAAATTAGGGCAATCGTCGTCGATCATTGGAATAATGCATATGATGAGAGAGTACGAGTCATGGTCGACGACGGAGATGACAACGTTGTATCGGACAAGGCTTCTGAGGACGACTTTATTGCCATCTAAGACGGAGGAGAAGTGGAAGAAGAGGAAGGAGTCGTAGATGTTGAGGAGAATGGGGGCGGAGAGAAGACTATAAGAAAAGGCCACATAGGCAAGTTGTTGTTAGTGAAGCCAATCAAAGAAGTTGGAGATGATTGCTTGAACTGGGAGATGGATATGATTGCTTTCCACATTACTCTTGATATTTATTGTGTAAGTGCTGGCTGTCACCCAAGAGGGGGGTGAATTGGGTGATAGGATAAAATATTAAAACTCTTTCCAAATATTTTTCTTTTCTAAAACCACAATGAAGGCAATCCTTTCAAAACCGTTAAATGCACTAAGAGATATATAATGTAGATCTGCTGAAAACTAAGAGAGTTAAGGGAAGAGATAATGCAAACAGTATTTATCCTGGTTCGGTCTACCCTGACCTACATCCAGTCCACAGGCTCCACCTGAGATTTTCACTTCCCTCTTGTTTAAACCGGGCACAAGAGAAGCCTTTACAACCCACAAGTTTGGCCGGGCACTTGTGAAGCATTTACCACAGGTTTTACAACACGGGATCACCTGCCAACCTTTTTAGAGTTTTAGAATTTTCTCTAAACACTCCCCCTTACTACCCGTAAGGTTACAACCCTGTTCTTAAAGCACCAAGCTTTAGAACAACCTCAAACAGTAGAGGATTTTAATAATAAAGTTCACTCAATGAACGGATTGTGATAATCACTTAAGTACAGATTCGTATATGATGAAGAAATACAAATTCTAGAGCTCAAAGATTTGAACTATGGTTGCTCTAGCTCTTCTATTCTATTGAACTATACTCATCGTTATTTCTCCATTTTCTGGGCTCACTGATATGAAACTAATACTCTGTGCAGAGCTTCTGTTTTTCATCTCGTATCATCTTGTCATGTAAATGCGTCGTGTGTGCGCTCGCTACTTGATTCTGATGTCTTCAAGTCTTTATATATGGTGGTATACTTTTCTATCCGTTGGAGACTTGGAGAACTAGCCGTTAACACTTTTTCTTTCTTTTCATGCTTCAACTGATTTTGCAGAGGATAAGATAAGAGAGACAGAGACTGTGAGTAACGTTATCCTGCTGCTACCTGCCACTGTACTTGCATGTCAGCTTTTTCAGTAGCGCTAGCATTCTTTGATATCGCTAACTGCATAGTATAATTCTTGCACTTGAGCTGTTAGCTAAACAAGTATTCATGTAATGCACAACAGATGTTATTGCAAGCTTAGTCTATTAACTCAATGAGATAGAGGTAATATATAAGAAATTTCAAAGCATTCTCTATCGATAGCTAATTCCATTATCGCTAGTCATTTGTTTGCTCATTAGCTAAAGGATACTTGGCTAGCTGAATGTTAAGTTATTTCAGGTATTCTGTTATCGATAGCTAAATCTGTTATCGCTAGTTAACTCATTTGCTCTCAGACACTAGCTATCTGAATGTCTATTATTTGAAGTACTTTGTTATCGATAGCTTATCCTGTTATCGCTAGCTGATTTCATTAGTTCAGAGATTTAGTTCACTTTTCTGTTGGTTTCATTTATTCATTTTATCAATGAACTTCTAGCGATAGAATATTTCTATACTTAGTCATCATGATTCTTTATCTCAGTTTATTCCAGACTAAGTTATATGCTCTTATGAATGCAATCTGAGCCTAAATCATAAGAAATCATCTATGCAATATTTAATAGATAGTAGGAGATAAACACTTTATCCACACTTTTTGCTTGCTACATTTAACTCTATATTTGACATCATCAAAACTAAGCATATCCAACATATTGCAACACTTGATTTGAATGTCTATTGCATAATAGTATGAGCTTATTATTAGTCCATCTCTTGGAGATGATTTCTTTAACTGGGAGATGGATATGAGAAACCCTAACTTAAGCAATTCTCCTTAGATTGAAAAGAAGTGTTGCTTTAATTAAGTGTTCTTATATTTCACAATCACCCAAACATATAATAGACGACGAACAAATGAAACGGTCAAATGAATAAGGGAAAACCTCATATGAACAAGGAAAAAATATCATTTGAATAATTAATAATCAAGAGGAAATTGTTCGTATGTACATATATGAACAAGTTCAAATGAGGTTTTTCCTTATTCAAATGACATTTTTTCTTGTTCATATGAGGTTTTCCCTTGTTAAAATGAGCATTTTCCTTGTTCAAATGAGATTAATTAAGCTTTATATTATGTATGATTAATGGTCTCTAGATTGAGTTTTAGGTTATAATCAATGGATTGATGATGTTGAATGGCATGTGCCATTGAAGATGACGATGAATCAGTTGAGGGGAAGAGGGCGTCTCATTGCACTGAGGATATTGTGGTCTTTTCATAATAGTAGAAATACATATATATAAATAGAAAAAATTCTACACTTCCATCCGCACACCAAACAAACTTTAAAACTCACTTTTAACTCTTATTCCATTTCCACTTCAACTTCTAATTCTATTTTCACTTCAAAGACTTCTAGTGTACCAAACAGGTCATTAGATTGAGTGAACACATCATCCTCGACTTTGTCTCTTTGATTCACACACACACACTGTGTACTAATGAGGAACCCACACAGTAATACAAACAGACTAAATAAAGACAAGTGGATTTAAAAACAGAAGAGCACAGCAGTATATAAAAAACTTCACGAAAACTTTTAAAAAAGAAAAAAGAAAAAAAGGGATATGGGTGTAGAGACTAAAAACCAGAAAAACTAATGAAGAGACACCAACAAATACAATTGGTGAAACATATGTTCCACTGTTAATGCTTTTTAGAGGTAAAATAGTGAAATTCTTGATCGGCACTGTAGGACAGAGTGTCTCACTACGGATTAGGTTTTATTTTATGTTAAAAACAAGGTGCTTTATTTTGTGGAGGCAAATTAGAGAGGCTCTTGGCCACCCCTCTACTGCGATGACAATGGCCTTCTTCTACAATTTCTTTCTTGTGAGATTGTAATTTCCGAATATCCAGTGATCTTCAGTGTATACTTCCGGGATAAATATGAACATTATCCCTATTTTTAAAATATTATAATTTAACTATAAATTCACATGAAAAAAAATAAGTAAAATGTTCATTTTTTATCGAATAATTAGATATAATGGATGTAAGAAACTGGATAAGGCAACCATCCAACAAAATATAATTTAATTGCTTGCTTAATCTAAATAAGACGCTCTTACACTGCCTTTATATAATGAAAGGATTCTTGTGTAGGAGGAAGTGTGACCAGCATCATTCTTGTGATTCAATAAATTTAACATCTCAACCTATAATGCTACTAATTAGTGCAACCCCTAAAAAGTTCTTAAAAAGATAGAGTTGTATCTTTAACAATTATAATTTGTAATCTGGTGCTTACTTAATTCTACAAGTGGTATCAAAGTAAAGACCATGGACTATTTTTGGTGATTATATATACTGCTCCATTCTTGACACTTGTATTTTCTGCTTATAAAGTTGACAAAAAGTGAGACTTATGTTATAGACTGGAAAGAATACTTACATAAATGTCAAGTGAAAGCACCATTGAATATGTTCAACACAGCTACACAAGTTTAATTTTAACCATTTGCATACAAAGTCGACAAGTTGATACCGATCCACTAAATGTTGAGAATGTTTCTCATCACAGCAAGAGACTCATAGAAATTTAGTCCAATAGAATATAAGTAGTACACTTGATCCATAGACATGTAATGGCTCCTTATAAAAGTTGAAAAATCCTCTAACTCAGATAAGATGGTTTAAATCATATTATTAATTTTCCTATACTTCAACATTTTTGTCCAAGAAAATCTAAACCATCAAAATCTGACATAGTCTAGAACATATGCACTCAAAAGAGGATGTGCAACAGATTATGGTCTAATTTTTTAGTCAGAGAGACTACCTACAGAATATGTCATAGGTCTTCCGGTACCTAAAAGAGAGGAACTTCTTCTAGCTCCTTGGGGCGAAATAAGTAAGTGGAAGACTGAACAGAGAATGTTGGGAGTGAACACCCGGAATAGCGCAAAAACATCGTACCAACTCGGATACTTCACATATGCGTCGCCTCGGCATGCCCCTGCTACAATCAATCTTGCAAATTCTTGGACAGAATCACCACTCACATGCACCTTATTCAACAACAAATCAATTAGCAACAATGCATGATTAGTTCAAAAACAGAGCAATGTAATGATATCAAACACAAAACAAACACTTACTTCTCTTTCTTCCTTCCATTGCATATCAGCGCCGTCCTCCATCATGAACTTGCCACTTGTCATTTCACTTCCAATCCAACCATGTGTTGCTATGGTAACCCCAACCTCATTTTTCAGTTCAAATCTTAGTGTCTCATAAAAGTTCACTAAGGCAGCCTTTGCAGCCTACCATGTACACAATTACCACACACACAATCAAAACGTGAGCCTATATACACACAAACTCTTAGCTAGCTAGTGTTTAATTTGTCTCTTATCGGCTATTTCTTCAGGCAAATACCAGCTAAAGGGAAAAATTAGCTCTTCCCCCACAAATTTCACCAGTGTTCCTGTTTGTTTTGACTAATTGCTCTCTCTTCCTGTATATTCTCATTCAACTAATATCAGTATATTCAATAGAGATAAGTTATTATGACTTGTTCATGTGGATGTCTTGTTGAAACCATTTTAAAGGTCAGTCAAACTCTAGACAGTGAGACCTAACTATATATATATATATCCCTCTAATCCTAAATGCAAGAGCTAGTATAGGAGTTTATTTTGGTTCTAAATGTAAGACCTTAATCAACTCTGTCTCGTAAAGTGATAGGTTTGTTTCTAAACTTTGATTATACATATTAAGAGGATTTTCCATTGTGCGGTAGTTTTCCAAATACAGTTTCATTGATTCAGCCTTAAATAGGTTGAACAGTGGAATGTGGAACAGCCATATTAAAAGTAAACACTTAGAACTTAGTCTTAATGTATTTAGAGAAGCAAGAATGTTAAACTTAATTGTGAGAGTTAATGCATCAGTACTTACAGCATACAAGCTCATCCTTGGCAGAGGCAACCAATTTTCGACTGATGCGTTGATAATAATGCGGCCATGGCTCTGATGAAGGTAAGGAAGAGCCACAAATGTTGGGTAAACATTACCCCAGAAATTGATGTCCTGAGAATTAATGAACATGTTTAGAGCACATTTTATTATTTCATAAATGATTAGATTTATGTTTATGCCAAGAATTTTTATTTTTAAGTTAAGGGGAAAATTTTCTGCTAATTGAAATTATTACCAGAAGAAGTGGGAAAACCGATGTGTCTGCAACTTCTTCAAAGTAAAATGTATGTCCCAGACTTACTGTATTCACAAGATGATCCACTGCAACAATATACACAAACAATCAAGATTATTACTGATATATATATATATATATATTTGTGTGTGTGTGTGTGTGTATAAGTTGCTAATCATCAATTAATGCTGAATAGTTCTCAAAGCTATCAAGTTCAGTATCTCTTCATCCCAAAGGTAAGAATCCAAAATTCCAAGTATCATGCCCTTAAACTTTATATAATTAAAATCATTTCTTCAACTTTCAAAGCTAAAAAGTTTTGACAGGACCATAAGCATTTGTATACACCATATTATAGACATACCACGACCAAAAAGACCTATGGTTTCATTGACAAATCTCCTGCATTCATCTTCCTTGACTACATCTGCTGCCATAGTTATGACATGATTTGCACCTATCAGCCTCGCGTTCTCGGCAATCCATCGCAGCCGTTGCTCCCGGCGTGCCACCAACACTAAATTTGCTCTTCTCTTTGCATATTCATATGCTATTTGCTGCCATTTGAATATATAATAATCCAGCACATTAACAAGCAATCAAAAAACAGATCGAAATGAAAAGGATGCTACTTGATTTGCTTTTCTCTTTTCTTACTCATACACAATTCATTGTCATTTTCAATCATAGCTTCCACATTAAAATGGAAAGTCACATAAAGAACACACATTTCAAACAGTACAGGCTGTTTAATTTTGCTTGATTAATTTGCTCGTCTTTATAAGACAAGATGGTGAGATTGATGACGATGTCAATCATAGAATTCAAGCTGGGTGGTGTAAATGGAGGAAAGCTACTGGAGTTCTCTGAGATAGAAAAGTACCTCATAAGGTAAAAGGGAAGTTTTATCGCACTACTATAAGACCAGCAGTATTATATGGTAGTGAATGTTGGGCTTTGAAGGGTCAGCATGAACATAAGATGGGGGTAGCTGAAATGAGGATGTTGAGATGGATGTGTGGTCACACAAGACAGGATAAGATTCGGAATGATCATATACCCGAACGAGTTGGAGTGGCACCTATCAGTGAGAAAATGGTAGAAAATCGTTTGAGGTGGTTTGGACATGTACAAAGGAGGCCATTAGATGCGCCAGTGAGGAGGGTAGATCAAATAGTCTGGAATCCGATTAAGAGAGGAAGAGGGAGACCGAGGCTTACACTTAATGAAGTTGTAGAGCGCGATCTTTTAATAAATAATATATCTAAAGATTTGGTTACCGATAGAGCACAATGGCGTCGTGCGATCCATGTAGCCGACCCTACTTAGTGAGATAAGGCTTTGTTGTTGTTGTTGTAATTTGCTCGTCTTCGCATATTAATATACTCCATCTGGTCTTAAATATATAATCAGATTGATTTTTTTTTGGGAGAGATTAAAGAGATGACATAAATCACTTAATTATTTTTTTTCTCAAAATTATTTTACCTTAATTATAAACTAATGTATAATGTAATTTTATATAACATATGTTTTAATTAAGTAGTTTATTTGGATCCCTAATCTCCATAAAAAGTCAACTTAATTTTATATTTATGACAAAAAAAGGAGTATACAATTTGATTCAATTTCAAAACATGAACCATATCAACTTTTCTTTTTTTCTAAAAAAAAAAATCATGCTATCATTAATATTTCCTCTGTTTTTTCTCCCCTTATTTTAATTTGCTTCATTGTCTCCTTCCAAAACCAACACAGAAATCGATAGCTTAATAAAAAATGTTTGGGAACTCTTGCAAGGTTTAAATTTAAACTCCATAAATAAGGTCTCCACTAGAGTAACTCTACACATTTTGTACATATACGTAGTACGATAAATGATTATATATATGTATTTATATATAAGATGGTGGGTCTTGAAGTAACGGTAAGATTACTACAATGGTCCTTTGTTCAAATTCTAGAATGCATCTCCCTTACGGCACTTTGTGGGAGACTTGTGCACTTGACTGTCACTTTTATATGCATATGTATAAATATATAAATGTGTGTGAGAGTCATCAGATTCAGGAATTGCTTAATAATTGTGAAAAAATAAATCTAGTTTGGCTGGGAAAACAGTGAATATATAATGAAAACAGAGAATTTATTAAGAACTTGCCTCTCCAATGGCAGAAGAAGCACCAGTGATAATGACGACCTTATCATCCATATCTTCACCATTTAAGCTCTGATAAAGCCTCTCACAGGCATTGATGAAGCAGAGTGCAGGCCATGCCAAACCCAGCATGATCAAACTCACAGGAGGGGCCACCAAGTTCAGCACAGAGTTCATCAACTGATCCATGGCTGAAAGAAGATGAAGAACGAGAAGAAAGAGAGATAGATAGATATGGTAATTGAGACGAAAGGAGGGAAGAGAGAGATGAGGAAGAAGAAGAAGCTAGATGGAGGAAAGAGAAGTGAAGGAACACGTGGTGGTGGAGATGAGTGAGGTGGTGAAGAATGAAAGAGTCTTTCTTGCATGAACTTAGTGTCTCTCCAAATCTATAAACACCTGTTCCCTCAAACTGACATTACACTCTCATATGTCGTGGTTAAAATAAATTAAATTAAATATGCACCATTAAAATAAATCCGAGTTGGGTGTCAATTTTTTTGTTTTTTTGGGTTTATCAATTTATATTGGACACTCTTAAAAACCTACTAGTTCAAAATCATATGAATGTTGACTCACAATCAGATACTTTCTCGTCACATCTAAATATTTATCATGACCATATCCCCAGATTCAAACATAAAATCACTAGTTAAATCAAAACAACTCACAATCAGTTCATACACTTCATTCAGAGTTTCCTTTGATTTATATTCTTTTCAGTCTTAAATGTAGAAGTTAGTTAATGAGTTTGTTTTAGTTTTAAATGAAAGACCTTAATTCAGCTTATCTCTCGGATTTATAATTATTTTCCCGAATGATTTTATTGATTGCCACATTTATTTTTCATTAGGCATATAGTTTCAATTCTCATGCAAATTATTAGAATTGGTATATCGCATGTTTGCCTTTTCGTTTCAGGTTTTTGCTTTCTTTCTTTTATTTTATCTTTTCGGTTTGGTGCTTCTTTTTCAGGTCAACATATGAAAGCTTCGACTTCGACTCAACAAGTCAACATCATGAAATTCTTCCAGAGTTTCTATCTAGTACTTCCGAGTCTCTTAAGAAAAAATGTTTAGATGAGTTGTTGTTGGTTACATTGTTTGGAAGGTACTTACTTATTTGTTTTTTCTTTAATTTTGTTTAATTTGGGCTATCAACTGAGTTTAGGTCTAATAGAAGGAATTAGTCCCCCATAGTTAGTCAAATTAAGATTGGAATCCTCATTAGAAAATGTTCCCACATTCAATGTTTGATAATATAATGTCTGAATTACCTCCAATAGGAGCGTGTTTGTACTTGTTTTTTTTCTAAAAATAAAATTTGGGTTATTGCTTTTGTTTCACTTTAGTTATGTTTCAAGCGGGTTGGGCTTGTAGACTCCATTCATCTCTTATGTATGGAAGCCCAATCTTTTTAAGTACTGCTGAGATCGGTGCTAAATAAATGATATATTTATCTAATTTAATTAAATTAAAAATAGAATTAAGATCACCTCCATTATCTCCCTTCCTTGCATCACTCTAACACCTAATGGCAACATTGGGTTTTTCCAAGCTGCTACCAATGGTGCTTCTTCAATATAATGGATTGTGACCGCCTAACCAGAAAACAACATGGAATGCTCCACCTGAAGTAGTTTATGAAATACTACCTCCATCCCAATATATAAGGTTTTTTTAATCGAATTTCGGGTTCCTAAAAAATTAGTTAAAGTTAGTTAAAAACAATAAATGTGCAGGCAATATATATATATATTTTCCAAAAGTACCCTTATTTATGAATGAGTAAGAGAGAGGGTTATTATGAAAAGAAGATGAAAGAGAATGTGTGAGAAGATTATATGGGGATTGCATTCTCATGTAGAAGATCACTGTAACTCATGCTCTGTTTATAAAAAAAAAAAAAAAGAGTAACACATGGGAGGGAGATAAGGGAGTTTAACTTCTGTTTGCTTGAAGTGAGAATTGCTCTATTTTAAATATTTAGGGGCAAAATTACACCTTAAATATTTTACGTTGATTGTTCTTCCAAAAATATTTTGGGTATATTATGGGTGTTAATTGCACCTTAACCCTTGAGAATATTTACTAAATTAATTAATATAATATGTTTTTCTTAAATGTCTCATAATCATTTTGATTAATTTTCCCCCTCTATGTTTTGTTTGATTATTGTTGAAGGATACTGGTACGAGTAATTTAGAAAAAAATTGATAAAATCAAGGGTATACCTTACATTTTAAGCCAATCTAGCATAGAGTAATATCTTCTTGTTTTTGAATAAAACCGGCGTTTTATTATATATATATATAAAAAAAAAAATGAAAAAACTTAGACATCAACATATAAATTTAAATATAGCTATGGGTCCTCAAGCGCATAACTTATCTTTGATGATAACTAAATCGCGTCAATGGCTTTGTCCAGTGGTCCAACAATAGGTTAGGGATATCTTGAGACGGTTTTAACAAATAAGTATTGAGCTCAATTTTTCAGTAACAGATAATGGATTAACCCTATATGTATTAGGTTGAATTCTTCAATTAAATATATCGATAACTAAAATTCACATGAAAAATAGTTTAAAGTGCTATTAGAGTGACATTAAGCAAATTGATACAGTGCTTTTCGAAAAATGAAACATAAATTATAAATATTTGTTACATAGATATGTGTTTAAAACATAGTAATCAAATCCAAACTGATCCTACTGGGTCAGCCCAAGGTTTCTGACACAAGATGATAGCAGTCCAAGGCGACTCGAGGGTAACTCAAGTAACTTATTGAGCAATTCTAAGTTTCATAGTTATTTTCTATGTGTATAGGCTTTTGAATTTAAACGAATATGGGTTTGACATGTCAATCCATAACTATTCTTTGATTCACTATAATCTTATTTATGCATTTGTCTATGGATTTTTAATTTGTTTTATAGGAATGTGAAGTTTGTAAAGAGCTGGTCATATTTAAACTATAAATGCGTGAAAAAACAGTATAAAACAAGACTCCTCGGTATCCACAAATTCATATATATTTTTATACTCAAATTTTTCGTTAACTTATTTTGCTCTACATTTTTAATTAAACTATAGCTTATGTGAGTACAGGTATAAATAAGTATTCGAGTTTGTGTGGTTCTTTTTTTTTTTTGATGCATCGAGTTTGTGTGGTTCTACCCATACAAACGTGCGAATACCACATGACCCATAACTTGTAAGTCTATAACAAGTGCCACTTTGATAGTAGGGGTGGAAACAAATATGCAAAAATGAAGGGACTACTTATATTTTTATTCTTTTTATTTAATAAAAATGCAAATTGAATGGTCTGCAGCCTATTGGTTTCGGTTTAATCCTATAATTTTTCCTTAAATTTCATTTTTATTCCTGTTTTTTTAAAAAAATATAATGCCCTGACTTTATGCTTTTTCTGAATACTGGGAGTATCTTTTACTAATATTATATGATAATATTCCTCAAAAAGAATAAATAAAGATGGCTTATAATAAATAAAATTAACCCTCAGAGGAGAAGAGTAACAAAATTCATGATTACTTCTTATAGGTATATCTACCTTCCATCTTTAATATACGAGCTATTTAATTAACTGATTAAAGTAGATTAAATAAATAAGATAAATTAGTTAATTATAGTAAACACAACATGATTTTCCTAAATAAAATTAACAATATATTATATACATATTTATGATTTTGAAGAAAAATGATAAATACAAGATAAAACAATAGTAATCTAATTTAGACCGGACCGGCAGGTCATCCTGAAACCTAGCAATTGAACCAGTCTAGGTAGGCCACTGACCTGAGGATCCAGCAACTCGGTACAACCCGGGTTCAACTCGACCGGTTATTGGGTTGACCATGTTTGATTTTTTAAAACTATTTTAAATTTGGTTTTAGGGGTATTGATATTATAAAGGAATATTGGTCAAAATTAATAATAATTTTAGTGTTAATGACTATTAGTTTAGTGACTAAATGATTGTGGGCATGAATATTTTGACTTTGTTATCATTAATCTATTTTGATATTTTACTTTGAAAGATATTGGAAAAATTCCAAATAAATACCCCTCGAATATCAAAAGACAAAAACATATTTCCAATATAGAAAATGATATAAAAAGGATCGTTCCCAATTTGGGATAAACAATTTTAAGGCAAAAAGACCAAAATACCCATGTCTCCATTCATTTTCAAAGTGAAGTGGTTAGTGGCTATACTAGAGTGGTTAATCGCTATACTGAAGTGGTTAATTGCTATACTAGAGTGGTTAACGACTTTTACAAATATAAGAGTATTTGAGCCCAACTAATGAATCAATGAAGTAGTTAATGGCTATACTAGAGTGATTAATCGCTATACTGAAGTTGTTGATTGCTATACTAGAGTAGTTAGCAACTTTCACAAAAACAAGCCTAACTAATGAGTCAGCGAAGTGGTTAATGGCTATACTAGAGTGGTTAATCGCTATACGAGAGTGGTTAATGGCCATACCTGAGTGGTTAATGGAGACAGGAGCATTTTGGTTTTTTTGCCTTAAAATTGTTTATCCCAAATTGGGAACGATCCCTTTTATGTCCTTTTGTATATTGGAGTATCTTTTTGTCCTTTTGATATTCGAGGGGTATTTATTTGGAATTTTCCCAAAGATATTTGATGATCACTTATATAGTGTTATTGGATGATTGATTAATACTATAATGTCAATATGTCAAAGAAATTGTAATAAATTCTAAATAAATGTGTGATTATTTTGTTAATGATTCAAGGTTTGAATTAATATTTAAGGTAAAAAAAATTTTAAATTTTTTATTTTCTTTTGGTCTCACTTTCGAGTTGACTCCAAGCTGACCCTTAACCAACTACCTTGATCAGCTCAGTGACCGGTCCTAATTTGATAACCTTGGATAAAGCGGAATGAAACCTAATATTTAAACAAAAAATTTCACTCTCCAACTAAATATTATATTAAGAAAAGAAGTAGTACACAGTAGATTTCTTTTTAATAAGGACTCTGGTCTTTGTATATCCGAAGACTAAATGATTCAAGTATGAAACTGGGGATAACTGTTGAATAGAAAAAATAAACCAGATATTACTAATGAAACACCAATTCCCAGAGATGAAGAAGATGATAGAATTGAATCCTAATTCACTGTAGAACCAAGTCATTACGTGCGGAGGGGAAAAAAGAATAATGAGATTCCAAAGCTAGAAATTACTTCATGGCTCAAGGATAAAATGATATTGGGGCCAAAAATGACTTTGATGAGAAAAACAATGTATAAAGGAGGTAAAGTTTATGCATGGGAGAAAATTATACTAGCTATCTCATGTGGTAAATATAAATACTTAGTTTTGAAGTGAGTTATGCTTCTAAATATAGGTTTCTTATATCAATGATTTTTTCCAACTTAATTTTCCTATTTCATAAACCCATATATAATATAATGATATATAGAACCATTTTAGAAATATCATGTTATATATGTTATAGTTGATTAATTAATTTAGTTTCCAGTCATAAAAAAAATTAATTTAGTTTCATTAATTTCCTCAGATTTATTACAGATGTTTTATATTTGAGACCATATAATAATTGGGAAATTTTGACTGTTTAATGAATGAATTTTTTTTTTTGGCCGTAAAGTGAATGAGTGTTTTAATCATTATCAACATCACTAATATCATATTGCTTTTTGTTTTCTTATTTCTTTCATTGTAAGTAAGTGATTGCATGGGTTAAGACACTAGTTTAAAAGTTAGTGATATATGGCAGGAAAAAGGGGTAAGTGACATGATTAGTTATAGTCAAATTTACTTTAGATGTGGGATTAAAAATGAGACAAAAGGGGTGACTCCGTCTCCTTCTTCTTCCTTACTCTTCTATTTCAATGGGTTGGTTTTTTTGGACAATTGTATTAAGATTCCAAGTAATATGATTAATATCAAATAAGTTCTAATTTGTTGTTAATGATGTTTTATACTCTTATTAATGTTATCATTAATAATTAATTGGGATTTGTCTGATATTAATTCTCTTACTTAGCATTTCAATGCATTTCCCTCTTTCCATCATTTCCAATTTTTAGAGTTCATTTTTCTTTTTAGGGAAAATAATCATTTCATCCTTATAATTTGATCTAGTTTGCAACTCGATCAATCCCTATTGTTTAACTCGTCGCGATTTAGTGTAATTAGTTGAGAAGAAGGGAGAAAAGCAAGGAGGTAGAGGGAGAATAAGGCTGACGTCAAAGGGAGGGGAGAGAGATGAGTGAGGACCTGACAAGGATGTCAAATAAGAAATATTTGTCCTTATTAGTGTCACATAAGATGAGTTATGATAGACTCAGATTTTTTTATCAATTAAAGTAGAAACTTGAGGGACTAAGTCGTGAGGAGTTAAATTGTAGGGATTGAGTCGTAAGCCCAGTCAAACTGGAAAGATGAAATGATTAATTTTCTCATTTTTTAACTGATATTCAAACTTTTCCCTTGTGCCCCTGGAGAGATATATGTGTATATATATATATGCCGAGATGCTCTAATATTTTCTTGTCTAGTAAGAAATCTCCCCTAAAGATTTGAGGTACAAAAGAGGTCGGCTCAATTTTTATTTATTTTTTATTTTATTTTTTTCATTATTATTATTTTTTTAACCGTTCAAACATTTGGGTCTGATTAAACTTGAAGATATAACTTGCTGCTTTTCTTTCAAAATACCTAAAATGATAATAAAAAATGTCATAGAGTAACATAAATATTTAAGTAGCACCTCCCTACATCTTTCAAATTCAAACATAAAATTCCCTTCCAACCCACTTATAGTCTTCTAAAACTTTCAACAATGTAAAGTGCATACAAGGGTCAATCTCCTCTTTGGAGCAATATCATCACCTTTTTACATTAATGTACTAGCCTTCCTCTTTGTATATATATATTTTTTTGCCAAAGCCTTCCTCTTTCTAAGTTTCTATATACACACCTCCTCCTCCTCCTTCATCTCTCTGACAATTGCTTCCTCCTCTCCTTCCAGCTTCTCCCACTCTTCTTCTACTACTTTTGCCTCTTCTTCTTCCACCAATCTTGCTTCTTCTTCTTCATCATAATCATCATCTTCACAGCAGCAACCATAAAGAACTGATGATTTTGTATCATCAGCACCACAAGATGCAGAATGTTGAGAATTAGAGGTAAAATTTTGATAAGGGCCAACCCCAGGAGGGTAATCACGAACTGCAAAGTACTTTCTTCTTTTGCCAACAATCTCATTAGCACCACCTTCCTCCATTAATAATCCCTCCCTCTTTCTAATCACCATTCTTGCTTCTTCTTCTTCTTCTTCTAATTCCTTCATCTTTCTAACCAATGCTTCCTCCTCCTCCCACTCTTCTTCTACTACCTCTACTTCTTCTTCATCATAATCATAATCACCATTTTTAGAGCAGCAACCATCAAGAACTGATGATTCTGTATCATCACAACCGCAAGATTCAGAATCTTGTAAATTAGCAATAAAATGTTGATTAGGGCCAACCCCAGGAGGGTAATCACGAATTGCAAAGATCATTCTTCTTCTTTTATGAACAATTTCTTCACCACCTTCTTCCATTAAATTATCACCCTTCCTCTTTCGAACCATTCTTTCCTCTTCTTCAAGAGCTGATAGTTTATTTTTGTCATCACAAGCCTCAAAATCATCATCTTCTGATGGTTGTTGAAGCTTAGGAGTGAATCTGCCACACCCAGGTGGGTAATCCCGAATCACAGAATACTTTCGACGAAGAATATTTTGATCTTCCATTAATGGATTCTTCTTCTTCCCAACCATTATTTCTTCTTCTTCTTCTTCTTCTTCTTCTTCTTTAGAGTAAATATGAAGAACTGAAGGTGGTGATGATGTAGCCATGGGACGTCACTCTCTCACTTCACCAGAAGACGAAAATCAGTAAAGTTTCAACCTTTCTTGATCTGTAATCGAGAAACCTTTGTTGAAACATATTACACAATTTGAGGAAAAAAGGAAAAGGAAGAAAGAAAAAGAAAGATCAAAGCCAAACAAAGAAGAAAGAAGAAGAAGGAAGGAGTACCAAAGAACAGGGAGAGTTTGAATCAGAAGAAGCAGAGAGCAAGTGAGGCGGGTAGCGAAGAGTGATAGGAAAATTATGACTCTAATAATATTATCAATACTTTCCTCAGTTAAAAAAATAAAAATACTTTCCTTTTCTTTAAAAGGTTTTCAAAACTTGTAACGCATTTACTTGAATCCCAAGTCACCTTATATATTACTAATAATTTCCTTTTTTTTAAATGGTCAACATTTCCTTTATTTCTATGCGCCTGTTAATAATTTGAAGTGATGAGGGAGTGAAAGAGAAATATAACATATTTACTTGGGTCCCAAGTTAGGCTGTAATGATTGGGAAAATAACCAAAAATAGAATCCCAAGTTCCTTATACTAATAGGGGCTTATACTAGTTGGACATATTTGGGGATATGAGCTTGTTCTTAAATATAAAATCTCTTTATATTTTTATCACATTTTCTGTAAATTATCCCATCTAATGGGATAAGGTTTTGTTGTTCTTGTTTTCTAAAATTATCCCTATTAATGTTCCTCAATTATAAACAAGTAAGAGAGGGATGATAGGACTAAAAATAGGAGTTTAGGGTGTTTTGTTAATATCATATAATTTCAATTAATTCAATTAACGTTATTAATTTAACCAAATTAGATAAATATATCATATTTTTAGAGATAAAGAGAGTAGATTATATACAGTTTTACTAAAGTACTATTTGTAGTTTAATGATATAACACCTCATCTATAAGTAAGAGGTTTCATATTCGATAACATATAACATAGGAGATAAAATTAAAATGTCTCTTATATAGGATAAAAGTCAACTCCAATAATCCCTTAGAAACCGAGAGACCCTAATCATAAAACATAGTCACCTAATTCTACAAATATCACATTTTTTTGGTAGCTATTCACGGATCATCAATAATATGGGTATTCGTTATAAATAATTTTTTTTTTTTAAAAAAAAAAGCCATTCTCACATAAAATTACTGTTGCGCTCCTCTGGTGTCCAGATTCTGAGTGCAATGCACGTCTGCTTCTTCTTCTTCTTCTATTCTTTTTGGCTGCCATTGGAATCAATGTCTTCATCATTTTCTTCTTCTTCGTGCATGCGATTTCAATTTGAAGTCGCAGATAACTATCCGTTAGGAACAGAAATGGAAAGGGAAAAAAGCAAAAGCAATTCATACGTGGAAGAACTTCAGAGAAAGACATGTTAATCACCCACTCTGTCATATCCCTACAATGCTTGGTTTTTCGCATTTCTCGGAGGTCTTCAAACTCTCTCTCTCTCTCTCTCTCTCTCTCTCTCTCTCGTACCAACATACCTTTGCAATTCCGAATCATCCATGCTTTAATTTCCTCTACATCTTTTTCGCATTTTCTTTTATTATTTTTTAAAAAAATTTTATTTGTTTTTCCGTTAATGTCCTTCCTCCTTCAATCTCCATGTTTTGCTGGGTATAGAAGGAAACTGAGCTTTGATTTTCTTTTTCACCTTTCTTTCTTTTGGTTCAATTTGCTGTTGAAATCACCAAAGAAGGAAGAAAATTTTTCTCTCCTGTATGGTCCTCCAGAAAATCCTGCATATAAGAACATTTATGTGTATGTACATTGCGACCTTCAATGTTCGTTGCAGGGAATTCTGGTCAAGATTTTAGCTTTTTCCATCTTTCTTCTTAGACAAGGAAGCTTTCCTTCCATTTCTCATCCAACCTCCTTCATCAGAAAATTTCCCTCCATTTATAGAGCTTGGTTTTCAATATTGATAGTTGAGATACAAGACAATATTTAGATACTGTAATATTCAAATCCGATGTGCTTCTGACAAAGTGGATTCTGATGTCTTGTTATGCAATTAGAGACATTGGGTTTCTGATTGATATGATCCATATTTGGCTTCAAAAGAGGCTAGCTAGAAATGCTTTTAAAGGCAAATGGATGAGTGGTTATAGTAATTAGAAGGTGGTGATAGATTGTTAGAAATATATATATATATATATATATATTTATATATATATACCCTCTTGTTAGGAGGGGATTGTTGGTTAATGATATGGGGTGCCTCTGCTCAAAAGGCAAGAATGAAGTTGTTAAATGTGATAAACTAGAAGATTTAATCAAGGCTTCGTCAGTACAACTAGTTGCTCCTGCTCTCTCAACAGCACGGTTAGGTGGTAGTGTGGACACTGATGGTTCGGTGAATAGGTTGCTTAAGAAATATTCACATATGAATGTAAACAACCACAATGTAGCTGATGCAAAACCGATAAAAGTCCGTCATCATAGACGTGCATCGTCGTTTGATGCTAGTGTTGGGGAAGGAAAGGGATCGATGTCTCGAATACTTAGCATGTCAAAGGGTTCAGAAGCTGAACATTTTGCAGCAGGATGGCCATTGTGGTTATCTTCAGTAGCAGGAGATGCCATCAAAGGGTGGGTTCCTCGACGGCTAGACTCTTTCGAGAAGTTAGGCCAAGTTAGTTCTAACATATCTGCCCTTTTTCTCTCTTTGCTGCGGTATATATATTTGTATATTTTGTTTGGAACTTTGGTTTGCATTGTTGATAACATTTGATCTTTCAGTTTATGTAATGCTAATCATTTTGGTAATGATAAATTATATTGGTACTGTGCATATATTTCTTGCCGAGAAATGTGACAGTTTGTTATATAATTGTATGATCCAATATGCAAATATCCTGCAGTCTACCGCATGTTAACAGTTAGAGTATCATTGTGATAATTTATTACTCCCTCTGTCCCTATATATAAAAACCAAAAATTTGAATGGTTTTGTCCCTTTTTATAAGAGCCTGTCCAAATTTGTCAAAGCATTTAATGAGTTTTTTCTTACTTTACCCATCATTATTCTCTCTATTTACATTCTCTTTCATACTTATTTATTACATTATCATCACATTTCTCTCTCTTATATACTCAATCATAAATAAGGGCAAACTTGATAAAACAAAATTATTTCAGACACATTTATCTCTCTCAACCACTTCCTTAATATGTATGATTTCACCTCTTTGGTTCTTATAACAAGGGACGGAGGAAGTAGTAACTATGTTATAGTGGGAAGTAAGCATGCATTTCTTGGTGATTCCTTATAAGCATGCATTTCTTGGTGATTCCTTAAGACACAATTGTAACTTTCTATATTTGAAGTTATAAATGTCATCTTCCTTATTTGTTGAAGCTGAATTTAATTCTTTTTTTTTTTTTTTTAGAAAGTCTCTACAACTTCTAAGTGAATATGGATATGCTTGGAGAATTAAATCAGCTTATCAATCTTATTATTCTTCTTTTAGTTTGTGTTAGCTGCCGCTCCTGCTACCTGGCTTGTGATCTCTGGATTTAGATCTCTGGATTTACTTATTAGCAGTCTGGTCCTATCATGGTTTATCTTTCAAACTTACATTCATGTGGATACTATATGCAGGTGGGGCAAGGTGCTTATAGCAGTGTGCATAAGGCTCGTGATCGTCAAACTGGTAAAATTGTGGCATTGAAGAAAGTGCGTTTTTCACCTTCTGATGCTGAAAGTGTTCGGTTTATGGCTAGGGAAATTTATATTTTGCGTCAACTGGACCATCCAAATGTCATGAAGCTTGAGGCTATTGTGACATCAAGGACGTCCACCAGCTTGTACCTTGTCTTTGAGTACATGGAACATGACCTCGCTGGGCTAGAAGCATTGCCCGAGATGGAGTTCACTGAACCTCAGGCATATTCCATTCTTAATTAAACATAGTTGTTTCATAGTGATTGGGTTTTGATCAAAGGAAGCTTTTGTATTTATTAAACTAGTGGAAGGACTAAGACACATTCTATCTAAAATGTGATAGAAAGTCAGAAAGAAATTTGAAGGAAACTGCATTATGAAACAAACCATGGATTCAGAAGGAGTAATGAATGCATATTTGGTCTTTTCTGACTTGACTTTTAACTTTTAAGGAGATTCTATTTCAACAATCTTTGAGCAACAGTATGTTTATTTGAAAAATAGGTAGATCTACCAGTATACCTGATAATGTTAGAATTGTGAATTCTAACATATTCAGCAGAACCTGTTTTACACCACAACTGGTGGAAGATTAAAATGCATTCATGAAAGTATGAGGAAAAATTAGCTAGATGATAATATTTATGTTTCCATTTCTGTTTGGAACTTGCAGATAAAATGTTATATGCAGCAATTGCTTTGTGGGCTTGAACACTGCCATAGTCATGGTGTGCTACACCGTGATATCAAGGGTTCAAATCTGCTGCTTAACAGTGATGGAATTCTTAAGATTGCAGACTTTGGTCTTTCAACTATTTACCAAACTGATAAAAAGGAGCCATTGACTAGCCGTGTCGTGACTCTGTGGTATAGGCCACCTGAGCTTTTACTTGGTGCTACAGATTATGGACCTGCAATTGACTTGTGGAGTGCTGGCTGTATTCTAGCAGAATTGCTGGTTGGGAAGCCAATTATGCCAGGAAGAACAGAGGTATCATTTCCAATTCATATGAATATTGAATTTGGATATACAACACCATTAATTACAAAGATACAAGCTTTCTCAACTACTCAAACCTTGTATTCCAATATTTCTTACTGCAGACAATATATGTCAACAATTGATATTTTATTATCCCCAGGTTGAACAAATGCATAAGATTTTTAAGCTTTGTGGTTCCCCATCTGAAGAATTTTGGCAGAAAACAAAATTGCCCCATGCAACAAGTTTTAAACCTCAGATACAATACAGACGCCGTGTTTCTGAAACCTTTAGAGACTTTCCTCCTTCTGCTTTGGCTCTTGTTGAAAAGCTCCTTGCATTAGAACCAGAATATCGTGGTTCTGCATCTTCTGCTCTTCAGAGCGAGGTAATTTTAAGACATCATCCACACATGCTTAAATCTTATGTTCTGGCTTTCTTGTAGTTTTATTTTATCATTCATGCATAAGAACATCTTAATAAATATGGAATTTTTAAATAATTTTGTTTGGATGAACCTCTAATACAGATTTATTTGGCCTTCACCGATTTTGTTGAGGTTTACAATGGAAAGTGCATTTACCTGGGTTATTTGCTATGAGAATTAGAAATTCTTATATGTATTGTTAATTTAATCAACACTTTCTTGTATCACTGACTATCTAAAGTTGGTCAGACGCTAAACATGCTGTTTTACCATAACGAAGTCTTCTATCCAAGATTCTGAACTAGTGATTTTCCATTTTTAGCCACTGTTTTCTCTTTAACTGAACTTACTGACCGTTGGATGTTCATGAATTTTAATGCCAGTTCTTCACAACTCCCCCCCTACCTTGTGATCCATCAAGTTTACCGAAGTTTCCTCCTAGCAAGGAGTATGATGCCAAGCTTAGAGATGAGGAAGCAAGGTATTCAACATTTTTATTTCCCTAATTTTTAGAGACATGTAGTATAATCAATTAAAAGCCTTTTTGTTATTTTCTCAGTTATAATGCACATATAATTAAATCTTGATAGACTCTTCTTGTTAAGTACTTGTTCTTTACATCCCTTACTCACCACCAGTCACCAATTTTTTACCTTTATGTTTAGGAAAAACACTGAAGCTGTAAAAAGACATGGACCTATATCTGTTGCAAGAGGTCCAAGAGATACAAATGCTCTCCGAAACCCGGAGTATAGTGCTCAAGGAAATATATCTGTACAGGTAGTCATCTTTGTAAAAGTATGCATGATCACTTGACTAATTTATGCTTCTTAACTCATGAATAAATTAAAAATGGCAGGTTAGTTCAAATACAATAACGTCTAGTGACAAATATAACTCAAGTGAGGGTGCTAGTTCCCACTATAGGGTTATGCGAGCCAGAGTATCTTTGCAAAACGGTCATGATCATCCTATTTGGGCGAAGCAAACTGCTGCAACAGGTTCACCGTTCAATGAGAGATCAGACTTCAGGGAGAAGAATAAAGAGTTAAGGACACAGAAATCTAATGTAAACCAGACAGCAGCAGATTTTTCTAACTCTTATCCAAACAAGGTAAGGCATGTCTGGCAGAAGACCTGGAATAGAAAGAAATAACTTAGCCTTAATTATGTCATACATCGTGGTAGACACAATATTTTAACTCATATTAGTATATCACATGTTGTAACATCTTATTCATGTTTAAGATAATATGCTTCTACGGAAATTTAACAACTAAATAATCTGTTTAGCATGATTAACAAACTAAGGAAACCACACCTTACTTTCAAACTAATGTCTAATTATAAAATCATTGAGTTATAGTATGTAACAAATCCCTCAAGGGATGTTGGAATAAAAAGATAATTCCGATCTCCTGCATTTAGTTTTTATTAGAAATTTAACAACTTTCGTTTAGTCCTACGTTTTGAGAGGTGTCTATTGCATTTTAAAGCTCATCTACAAAGTCTGTAAGTAGATCTTTCTTTATGATATAAAAATGTAGTTTCCCTAATATTAATACTTATGCACATTTACAAACTTGTGGCACTGCACTTATCGAAGCTGATTCTGTCTCGCCTTGCTCACATTCAACATGATTAATATCACATCCTGAAAACTTAAACATTATTTCTTTGTTTCAGTCTTTATTTTTTATCCTTGAGAACGGAATTGTTGATCATTTGGTGCCTGCATTTCCAAACAATTTCAGGGTTACATGCCCAAGAAAAATAGGATGCATCACTCTGGACCATTGGTGCCTCTTGGAGCTAACATCGACGACATGCTCCGAGAACACGAGAGATTAATGCAAGAGGCATTCAGAACTGTCAAGGGCAAGAACAACCATAAAAAATATTTGTGACAAGAAAACTATATGCCACTCTCAGATGTGAAAATCTATAGTCCTTATGGTAGGAGTTTTATTGTATAACTATCTGTTCAGTGGGAGTGCAGTTTCACATGCCAAAAGGAAAAAGGAAACTTTTTTGGTCAACCATGGCCTTAATAATTATTGGTACCAAAAAGCATATGATATAGACTGATCAGGGGGGAAATGCTGAGATGACAGGTATGGTGATGAAATGGCGTGTGCAGACTTGTTGGTGGATGTTGATTAAGATGGTTTTGTAAAGTGTAAGGTTAATTGTATATTGTGTGTGAGGATTAGGTTTGTATAGTTCAAGTAATTTAAAAGTATAAGGCATTTGCAATACCCTCATCTACTTACTGCCTACCCAAGGGTGTTCATTTCCTCTCGTTTCGGCTGTCCTGTTTCGATCTTGGGAAGGGACAAACACGGGAAGGGATAAAATTATTTGCGGAATGAGGATGGGCCACGGAATGAGCTCTGTCTCGTTCCGAACTTTTCTCTTTTAAAAATATAATCAATATTTTTTGAAGAAGTAATGTATATATATTTATATAGATATTATTTATCTAAAAGTAAGTATCATATTGGTTATATATTTAATATAAAATATTAGAATTATCTAAAACTGTAATGTATTTCATATATTCATATTAATATTTTTATATTTTTTTTACAAGAATAGACTTAAAAAACGAAAACGAAATGTCAGTAAGCATGTATAAATATATATATATATATCCCTGTAAAAAAAAACTACGCCTTATTACTGTACCATTCCCATGCCAATCCTGATGGGAAGGGACAAAGCTAAAAACAGGACAGGATATGAGACAATTTTATTGTTCTAGGGTCTTTTGTGGGATGAGATAGAATTAAGCTATCCCACCTCCCAAAAACACCCCTACCTGCAATTGTTTACTGATTGGTCTAACAAATTGGAAAGTTAAAACATGGACCTACAACGTCTAAATACTTAGGGTGTGTTTGGTCGGGCTTAAAGTGAGAAAATAAGTCCTTATTTTTTAGCCAAAAGAACTTAAAGTGAGAAAAACAATTTTGATGTGTTTGGTTAGACTTATAAAAATAAGTTCTTATGGAAAAAATAAGAACTTATGGAGGAAATAAGCACAAAACGAAAAAAGTGACTGATTTTTAAAAATAAAAACTTATTTTGGTGGGCCCACAAATTCTGACTTATTTTTCACATCCAATCACAACTAACTTAAACATACACAATTTGACTTATGGAAAATAAGTCACTTATAAGTCATTTTTTTCACAGCTAATCTAAACATAAATCTCATTACACAATTTGACTTATTTTCAATATGACTTATTTTCAATCTGTCTTATATATAAGTTACTTTTTCAGAAGTCCATCCAAACACACCCTTAATCTCCTTCATCCCTTTGGTTTTAATGTTAAAAAGATTACCAACAGAGACATAAAATTAAAGATATTATTTATTGGTCAACATCATAAAGTAGGCATTTTGATAACTTGATCTTGCTTCTTGTAATGTATCACTTACAATAATATATGTGAACGATTAAATCAAATATATTATTCATAAACTTTTTCAGGTTTGGGAGGCATATATTACATTACTATACACATATTAATCAAACTAACGCAAGAAAAAAATATAAAAAGAGTTGGGTTACAGATAAATATTACAAAAGTAAAAAATTAAAAACACAAATGCTAAAATATGTTACATGGATAGTCAATTATGATACAAGATGCTAACATTCCTTCCACGAAAAAGTTATAAATGGTACTTAATGTAAGCTCTAGTGCTCGGTAATGCCACTATTTATCGCAATAATGTTGGAAATTCTAGTTTAATAAGGGAAGAACATAAGCTAGTTATTTGTGTTGGAACTATTTAGAATTTAGAACTTGCTCCTTTCTCTTGTTTTAACGTCTTGATTAGTAAATGAAATGTGGGTCACCCAAATTCATCCAACACTCAATTTATCAGACACTTGGGGAAGAGCTTTCCTATCATTACTCATGAGCTTGTATATAAAAGAAAAATGATTTATATTTTCAATGCTATCAACCCTAAAGCCTACATATTTACAGCCAACTTATTACATTATACATTTTTTTTTTTTTACATTTTATCATATATACTGAACCATTCCCCCCCTCAAAAAATTAAAAAGGAAAAAAAGCTAAATCATGTGACATCAACTTTGACCATATATAACCCATGAAGAATTATTTACATCTTCACTTCCACAACATCACCATCTTTGAGCTCTGTACTGGGCAATACCAACTGGCCATTAACCAAAACCAACTTTCCTTCCATACCAACTTTCTGGGCAGCATCAGAAGCTGTGCTACCAGCTCTTAGCCTCATGATTTCACCATGAGGCCAGCATATGATCACCACTTCCCTAGGATTAAGAGTACCTGGCGAGTCGACAGACTTCTCACCGAGCTTTTGTCTTGTGATGCTTACTTCAGACCGCAGCTGCTCTTCCCAACAAAGCATTGTCCTCAACAATTTCACCTAAAAAAGTGGATATCATCATAAACATTAGAAATGTCATTGAGAATTCTACAATTCTCCTTGCGGTTACTTGGTTCATACAAGTGAAATTAATTCAATTCAATGGACTTGTTAACCAATATCATCACTGTTTGTTGCATAGCCTCCAGTGTAAGTGCACATAGGGGTAGCATGGAATTATGGCCACATGCACTTGAAAATTTAAAGTTTAATAACACAATCTTTACCAAGATTACTACAAAACTTATATTACTATATATAGCAAAATATGAAGTTGCCACTGGTCAGAGCAACTAATCAAACCAGCACAGCAACAAATTTTCATTACATGAAGTGCTTATAACTGACTAGTTGAGTTTCACGTATCTACATGCCAATAAAAACAGTGAAAGAAAACATGAGTTATTCTCTGGGAGAAAGATACATAACATAAGAAAATGTATAATTCTCATGCAAAGCATTTATGATATTTATTGACACTTTAAGGAAGAAAAAGAAAGAAAAAGTGAAATACCATAAGCAATTTCCAAAACGTAGGGTTTTTGATAGAGATATGTTAAATGGGTTAAAAAACCTTGTTGTTGATGCTGGATTCTGCAGGAGTTAACGCAACTGATTCCAAGTTTGACGTAGACATAATATTATCAACTGGCCTGCCCTCGAACACAGCCGATACAACAGTCCAATATTCAGATTCTTCTTGCTCTGTAAAATTGATGACCTGAATGAAAGTAGACAGGAGGCGCCCATATTGGTCTTGCTGCAAGTATAAAGTTTTTCAGTCCCCTACAATAGAATCTTAGACAAGAAACTAGAGAACCAGAATTCCTAAATAAAGTAATTATGGTAATTAGCTATACGTATTCCCTATAATATTATGGTAAAGTCTAAGTTCATTTTCAATAGCACAATGTTATCAGTCTAGTATTATTTATGACATGCATAGGTTGGCTGACATGAATTTTACCAATCTGTAAAAGGAGAGCCCCTCTTGCCTGACATGAACAAAGAAGTACTATGTGCAATCGTCATATTATTTGTATTAAGAAGGATAGTTTTAACTTGCGAAAATTTATGTAATGTATATATGTGTGAAAAATTTATTTTTCTTCCATAGAAAATACAAGTTCATAAATCATGTTTTTGGGGAAGTGAGGAGCCTCATCAGCCTTAAAATTCTTACAAAACACAAGGTGAATCCCAAGTGACCACGCAGCAAAAAGTTATATGGTTTATTTTTTGTGCTCTATTTTGATTGGGATTAATTAGTGTTTTTTTTGTGATAAAGGCTTGAGAAAATTAGGAAAAGATTAATTTTAGTAATTTTTGGTATTCAATTTCGACTAGAACAAGATTAGTATTAGAAAATGCCTTATTTATAGGCCATAAAATATCTGATCACTTATTCCCAAGAAATTTCCTCAACTAGTTACCTTATCTCTCAACTATCCAAGTTCTTCTACAACTATCTATACCAATTAAACCACCACTGAAAAAGAAACACCTTGCCCATAAGGATTTGTTTTCATATTGCTGTACTTTCATCTAAGAGTTGGGTCAAAAGACGATGCTTTCATCTAAGAGTTGGGTCAAAAGACGATCCTCCTTTAGTCACCTTCCTTCCTAATATCTCCTCTGTTCTAGTGTAAAGTGACCTCGATCATCCACTGCTAGAAGTATTGAGCTATGCTGCAGGGCATGACCAACATTTTTCTTAAATAATGAACCTGAAACCCTGGTTGTACTCAATAATCATCAGGTTTTTTGTTTTTTTTCCCCATTTCATACCGGCTTGGCTCAGTGGTAAGCTCGCTTGCCGTGGGGTCTGAGGTCACGAGTTTGAATTAGCCTCTCTGCATAAAAGCAGGGTAAGGTTGCCTAGTATATTCCCTTCCCCAGCACCCCCACCTGGTGGGGACTCGAACTGGGTTGGCCCTTTTTATTCATATGCAAACCTCCCAACTTTCTGTCATTGTGGGCAAAATAGCAAGCTGTTATGTTATGATCAGAGCAAATTTCCCACTTGGTACTCCATCTCTGTTCTCCTTTTATTAGATTATAATGGACCATTCTATTACAGACCTTATAAAGGTGCTACTTCAATGCGTGAGTAGTAGTTTTCTGTCAATACATTTTCTATCTTCCACTTCATTAAAAGAATCACCAGACAAATATGGTCATTGGGTTGGCGGCAGTAATTCAAAATCCAATAAATGAGACACACCAATAAATGAGTGATAAGTATTGTCGTATCATAACTAAGCAGTTTGGAGATATCCCCAATCATACGTCTTACAGAACAATCTAATCACATATTAACAACTTTGGTTTGACCATTCTTTGAGGCTAATAGGATGAAGAATAAGAAAGCTTGACTTCATATAGCCCAAAAAGTTTCTTCTAAAATTTCCCGAGGCACATCTATCTGTTACTATTATATTCTTTGACAAACACGCAGCTACACAATACCCTGAATATGTATGGAATGTGCAAATGGCACTAAGTTGTATTGACAAATATGCACACCATACCTAGAACAGGAAATTCCAACTAAAAAAAAAAAAACTGGTGCATTGCCTCTACATATATGATAATTTAAAAAATAAATAAGATGGGAAATTATATATATTTATAATTTATATTCTAGGCTAAAAATACCTTGTGATACATGCCATCTCGACATAATATGTACCTCTCTAAGCAGGTACTCCAATCACCATGTCCAGGTTCAAACCACCATTCATCCGACACCTAAGTAGGCCAGCAGTAATGGAGACAATCATGCAATTTGAAATAAAATATAAAAAAGCTTGTACTGAAATTAAATTTAAAAAACAGATTAAAATCCTGTTTCAGTCCCTCACATATAGGGTACTTTTCAATCCAGTTCCTCACCAAATTACCTTTTTAATTTTTTGCCAACTAATTATCTTTTCAATTGAGTCCCTCATCAAATTTACCTCCCCAGTTTGGTCTTTCACAAATAAAACCATTGTGATTAGGGGTGGAAACAGGCCAGGCCTTTAACAGAGGCCTTAGGCTTGGCCTATTACAGGCCTCTCCAGGCCCAGGCTCAGGCTTTTTTTAAAGCCTATTTTACTTAACAGGCCAGGCCCAGGCCTTTTAAAAAAGCCTATTAGAACTAACAGGCCGGCCTATGCCTGTTATATTTTTTAAAAAATATTTTAATAACATTGTATTTTTACTCTTAGTTTGAAATAAAATTACATATGCATGTATCTAGGTCTTTTTCCCACCCGCTCTCGAGGCACCGTCATTCTCATCTACATGTTCTCACTTTTCACTTACTCTTAATGTTTTCCTTTCTCTTGTTAGTTGTATTAGACTATTAGTTTTATTGCTGTGTACTTCCTTTGTCTTTTAGAATGTTGCTTTTGCATCGGGTTTGTGTTCCTGTATTGTTGCTGTTTATCATAACAGGCCTTTTAACAGGCTTCAGGCCAAGCCTGGTCTGTGGACAGGCCAGGCTTAGGCCTAAAAAAAGGCCTATTATAGGCTTCAGGCCAATCAATTATACAACAGGCTAGGCCTATTTATGACCAGGCCAGGCCAGGCCTGGCCTATTTCCACCCCTAATTGTGATGACCTTCTATTTATCTATTGTTAATAAAATTAATAGTCATTTCACATGCTACATAATGCTGACCATACGAGAATATATTAAAAGTATCTTTTGTATTTACATTTTCGATTTTCACGTAATAGATTGGCATGAGGTGTTTCATTTGTAAGGGGTCAGGTCAAACCAAGAAATACCTAGATGCAAGAGATCAAATCTAGGAATACAATCATACCAGAGATTAAATTTAAAAATACTCCACCTGTGAGAAAGGAAATTGAGAAAATACTTGTATATAAAATGACTAAGTTGAGAAATACTCTTCTCGTAAGGGAATGGAATGGGGTTTTAAAGTTAGAAAACAAAACCTTCTTGTATAGTTGTGCATAAGCTTCCCACCGCTTAATCTGGGAAGATCTTCTGTTAGCCACTGCTTCTGAAGCAGCTACCCCATAGCCGACAGCAACAAGCAATTCTCTTCCCTCTTTTTCTACACTAAGAAGTAATGGGAGTGCAGGAGTAGGAATCAGTTATTGACATAATTATATAGAAAGTTCCATTAGATGCCAAAAGAAAAACAAAAGAAAAAAGGGTTGTTAAGTACCTGATGATCACGGCAGCAAGCAAGTGGCTTCCTTCTACTCTGAGGACAGGATGCCCAACCTTCAGTGACTTGTACTTACTATATAAAATGTTATTTGAAGAATTTTCGTCCATTATATCTTTGGATAAATAGGAGGATGCTTCTATTTCAGATTGATTTCCAGTTTCCTTATATAGCCAATGTGCCGCAAGTCCATGTTCAGCATACTCATGCATCCTCTAGTAGACCAAAATAATAATCAGAAACTTCAAGAACTACGAATGAAAAAGTAACCAAAACAAATTAAAGAAGAAATATTTTGGCACCTGTGTTCGTATTTGTACTTCTAAAGGTGAGTTGCTGGGACCTTGTACTGCCGTGTGCAGGGACTGCGATCATGAAATGTTAACTTTCACTAATGAATAAATAGCTATATTCATATACATACATGTGTGGATTAAAAAGCAACAATATGACTGTGGAATATTGTGTATTTATTGTAAATATTCTCTCCGATTGTATAGGCATTATTAGTAGTTATTAGCCCTAATTAGTAATTATTAGCTTGTCTCTCTCTCTCTCTAGCCTATATATAGGCATTAGCACATCAACCATGATATAATGAGAAATACATTTTTTTGGACTTTCAATTTTTGGTCTGGAAAAATATATAAAGGAAAGTCTAACCTGATAGCCACTAGGCTTAGGATTGATGATATAATCATCAAATTCACCATCAATTGGAGTCCAAAGCCTGCAATAGGTAGGCCAATATCAATCAATCAATTATAAGGCAATATCTATTACCAGTAGTTTTAATTGAGGGACATAGTTCCTATTAACTATAGGTCCAAACCACTACTATTACCCCCTATTTTTTTTATACTGACACAATGGTCCACAAGTCTAAATGACCTCGTTGAAATTCCAAATTATAAAGGCATAGAAACTAGAATGGATGGCTTCCATGTTATATGATATAATTAAAAATCAAACTTCTTAGTACTTTGCAAAAACATTGATGTCTTTCTCAAGAGCAAGATTAGGTTATCAAGTATCAACATAGGCTAACAGCAGCAAAACATCATGTATCTTTTAGATTAATCTGGTTTGGGAAAAAAATCATCCTTCAACCTGTGTACAATTTCAAGAAGATTGTAACAACACTGAACTGCAGGACCATGTAGAGTTCCATTCTTGTCTCCTACAACAACTCTTAATGCTCGCGCATCATATACTTTATCAATACTAACATCCTTTCTTTTCATCTGCATAATACAAGAACATGACTTTGATATGAAAAGGGATTTATAACTTGTAAGGGCTGATTTAAGATTACTAGAGCAGGCAAAACTCAACAGAAAAGAAAAAAATCAAAAGTAAGATGCATCAAATTTTTATTCATCACTATGAATAGATTAATGGAATATGGAATAACAGGAAATTTAAAATCTTCATGTGAAAGTCTGCATAATTATGCACTTTTCATTCATTGCTCTAATTTTGATTTCCATTTTCAATTTTGACAGAGTTTCATGTTATAGAGAGAAGATGAGAATTTTTTGCATTTCTGAGAATGAGGGTTACAGAATATATGCTCAAGAGGGCAATAAAGAGAAGCCCAATAAATCAGAGATACAATAAAACACAAAACAGACCCTAAATTAATTCCAATAACTATGACTATAAACATCATAATCTAATAATATCTTTATACTTATTAATCTCTGAATTCATGCTCACCTATACTAATACCAAACAAATACCCTATTGTGAAGTCCCAAAACATTTTGACCGAAAAAAAATCCCAAAACACTTTCACATCCATACACATCAGCAGAGTTTTCACAGTTAATTTATTTATCAATAAAAATCAAGAAGTGAGATGAGGTTTGTTGCTGTTGTATCTATAAAAATCAAGACATCAAGATCGATAATACCTTGCTATAAATACTGTATAGGCTTTTTAATCGGCTCGATAATGTCACTTCCATTCCTGGAACATAACTGCAAATATAGGAGTCTATCAAGAGCAGCAGTACTGATAATAGACATCACCAAATAAATACTGTTTAACCACCGCAAACATAAAGTAAGGAAAGCTTAACAGAATGTACACGCAAAAATGCAAAATGAATCAGGACATTACGAAGTTGATATGATAAGTTCCCGTTCAAGTGCTTCCTCACAAAGTGCCAATGATGCCAAAGCTAATCCAGCATCCTGAACCACCTTAGGCTTCACACAAGTCTCAAGACCATTCCCAATACTGCTTAGAAAGGTAGCTCGTTTTCTCCTATCTAACAGTATCTCAAATGGAACTACAGCCTCCAACAGTTCCTGGAAGTAAATAGAGGAAAAACAACTGATGAAATGATCTAAACAATTACTCTTACCCTTTTATCGGGATATTATGAAGTGTTGAAGATATTACTGTAGTTCTTACAAAGAACTTCATCATGATATATTATGTGCAAAAACATTAAACTCAAATTTTCCATTATGTAAGAATATCAAGTTGTTTTAAGTCTATTTTCATCACGTTGGTTTCATTTTATTTGTTTCTAGTTAATTTAAATTAAATAAGTTGATTTCATTATATATATATATATATATTTTTTTTTGCTTGGCTTGGATAAAATAAGGTTCTAGAGAATTCAAGTCTCTCTCTTAGTTTCCACATTATTATTTAGAATTATTCACTAAAATAAGTTCCAACAAAGAATATTTAATCCGGATTCTAAACTATCAGAGCTTACAAGGCAAGAAAGCATAATGGCAACGCATTGTAGCACTCAGCACTGAAAAAGGGTAGTTTGTCGATGAAATAGGCTAACTAGCCTGCCATGCATTTGCAAAGAATACTTTGTATATCAAAGGATAAAAGAAGGAGGATTGCATCACTGGTGATGGGTTGATCAACTTGATGACTAAGGCTGTTACGAGGATTAAAATTTAAAGTACTAGACTCCAAACTCAGAATATTTTACTTCCTATATTTTATTTAAGGCTTATTTATTTTCAGCTAATTTTGATAACTCTTTGGTTGTTTCGGATTATTTGGGTATTCCACTCTGATTAGGACATAATTAGTTATTTAAAAAATTGGAATCTTAGTTAATAATAATTTTCAAATATTTTATAGTTTGAGCCTTATCATTATCAATTATTCTGCCTTGAATGGCAAGGTTTGTTTCCTCTTTACCTATATGTGTTCAATTATTTTCTATTTAGTATAGTTAGTTCAAATGGAAATCAAATCATGAATTACTATAACATGTGTAACATTGTCATCATTTAACTTTAAGCATTACATTAAACAGGGGCCTCACCTAGAAAGCAACTATCACATGAAAGAGAGAAGGAAAGAAATAATCCTCCTTGTCACCTAAATACATATAATGAACTTAGAAACTCCTCACCTTCATATTTGAGACATCATCATTGAACATCAAGGATTCATCAGAGGAAGGGGTAGAGCTGTTCTTGTCCAAAGGTAGCAGGCCTCTTTTTGCCCTTCTCAGGTTTCTTGTTCTGCTCCTGGGGCTCCACATTGAAGCCAGTTCTGCTCTCATCTTCCGAAATATCTGAGGCTGAACAAAATATATACAATGCAAAAGAATGGCAAGTTCAGTGCCAGTTCTGATACAAAAATACCTGTCTTCTAGTTTTGCTGTGCAAACAACATAACTAATTGGCTCATCAAGAAGAAACCTTTTCCATGTTGAAGAATAAATAAGTCATAATAACCAAGATTTACAAGAATAAAATACCAGAAGGACATGCATTCCAAACTTCCATGCCATGAAGGAAAAAGGAACAATATTACAGACAAAAGAGGCTGAAGTTAGTACTTTCCCCAATTCAATTCAAGTTAGTAAAAAGAAAAATGGCAATTTCATAAACAAGTTTAACAGGCAATAAAAAAATATAGGAAAAGTATGCATTGAAGAGAAGCGATAGGGCATAAATATGCAGAAACTTCTTAACCAAGTATACTCCTGAAATAGCATTTTTGAGCCTTCGCCCAAATTTGAAGAAAACGGGTTAAAAAACAAATTCTTGTGAACTAAATTTCTAAGGACTTACTTGACTTACATTCACCATTGTTAGACATTCCACCCAGTCCGATTTAAGCCATACTAACTTTATAAAACCTTATGCCGCAATGTGCTTAACCCTGATGGGAAATGCCATCACCATTTAGTTGAAAAGCTGATGTTCTATGGCCCAAGCCCACTTTATTCTAAGATCAACAATAAACTTTCTATGTAGATGAAGATCTTTACTTGCATTCAGACTATTTAGTTGGCTGTGAAATATATTCTCATACCACATTTTAAGAACTGCATCCCCACTATTTATTTGACAATGAATTTCATCCATCTTTTCATTCTCCTATCTTCTTCCTTTCCACTCTCATTTCACCTAAAAATTTTAACAGACAAGAAGAATGGGAATCTTCATGTTTATCTGCTTCTCACCTCAAAGCCAAGATTTAATTTCAACATGTCACAGAATCATAATTCTGTACGAGAGGGGAAGAGGGAGCCTAACAGAGAGATCAGAGAGAAAGAGAGACAGAGTAGAGAGGTGAAGAGAATCAGAGAAACAGACACAGAGAAAATAGAGAGGGAGAGAAGAAGAAGAATAACTAAACACACACTAATCCATCGTAATAGTCTCGGAATCACAAATGAATTATTTATAGACTTCAAGAAACAGGGTAGGTAGGTAATTAGGCACTAATCTCTTCTAGCTCTTCTAATGGCAAGTTCTTAACCAACACCTAACTAACTTCTAACTTTTATTATGATTACATAGCACATTGATAATCACTAAGAATGAAAGTAGGAGTAGAAAGAAACTAGAAATCCATTTTTATCATCTAAAACAAAAAATACTGTCATTTCTTACAAACAGGTTTACCCAAACACATGGGCTTTGTTTGGTTCAATGGAGGGGAGAGGAGCTAATTATAAGTTGACAAATATACCCTTGTTCTTTCATAATATTTATGAGAATCATTTTCTAATTTTTGAATTGTGCAAATTATAGGGGAATTAAACTTATGAGTCATACAATGAAACTATGGGAAAAGGTGATTGAGCATAGGTTAAGACTAGAAACTAGTATTTCTGAGAGACAGTTTGGGTTCATGCCAGGGAGATCCACAACGGAAGCGATATATCTATTAAGGGGGATAATGGAAAAGTATCGAAGTAGGAAAAGAGACTTACATATGGTTTTTATTGACTTAGAAAAGGCGTATGATCGCGTGCCAAGAGATTTACTTTGGAAAGCCTTGGAAAAGAAAGGAGTATGTGTTGCTTATATTAAAGTTATACAGGATATGTATGATGGGGTGTTGACTAAGGTTAGAACGCCGGGAGGTGAGACAAAAGACTTCCCTATAAGAATTGGCCTACATCAAGGATCCGCTTTGAGCCCATATTTGTTTAACTTAGTAGTAGATGCTCTAACTGAGCCTATAGAAGAAGAGGTCCCTAAATGCATGCTTTTTGCTGATGATATAGTCCTTCTGGCCGAATCAAGAGAGGAGATTAATGATAAATTAGAAATATGGAGAAACACGCTGGAGTCGAAGGGTTTCCGTTTAAGTAGGAGTAAGACAGAATATATGCATTGCAATTTTGCAAATAGACAACTTAGAGGTGATTTAGAGGTTAAACTGGGAGAGCAAACAATCCCTCAAGTAACGAAGTTTAGGTATTTGGGATCAATTATAAGACAAGATGGTGAGATTGATGACGATGTCAATCATAGAATTCAAGCTGGGTGGTGTAAATGGAGGAAAGCTACTGGAGTTCTCTGCGATAAAAAAGTACCCCATAAGGTAAAAGGGAAGTTTTATCGCACTGCTATAAGACCAGCAGTATTATATGGTAGTGAATGTTGGGCTTTGAAGGGTCAACATGAACATAAGATAGGGGTAGCTGAAATGAGGATGTTGAGATGGATGTGTGGTCACACAAGAAAGGATAAGATTCGGAATGATCATATACGCGAACGAGTTGGAATGGCACCTATCAGTGAGAAAATGGTAGAAAATCGTTTGAGGTGGTTTGGACATGTACAAAGGTGGCCATTAGATGCGCCAGTGAGGAGGGTAGATCAAACAGTCTGGAGTCCGATTAAGAGAGGAAGAGGGAGACCGAGGCTTACACTCAATGAAGTTGTAGAGCGAGATCTTTTAATAAATAATATATCTAAAGATTTGGTTACCGATAGAGCACAATGGCGTCGTACGATCCATGTAGCCGACCCCACTTAGTGGGATAAGGCTTTGTTGTTGTTGTATCTCACTTATATATGAAATTTTTTTTTAAAATATTCTTTAAAGGATGATTTTATTGATTTTAACACGCTACCTTATTAATTTTATTTTTCTAATATATTTTATTCCTCAAAATATGATAAAATTAGAAAATTGAGTAGAAGAAAAAGAGATATATGCTTTCCTTTATAAAACATATTAATTATATTATACACATGATATTTTAGAGACATGCAGAAATGAAAGCATGAGAAGAAACAGGAAAAAAACTAGAGCTGATGAGAATGGAACATAAAAAAATTAAGTTGGAAGGGATAACAATGGAATGATGAAAAAAATGCCATGGGCATTTATGTGTGAACTAGAAAATAATTTCTCTCCCCTCTCAAAAAACCCCCACTTTTGGAGCGGAGGGAGCACAAAAAAACCAAAATCCTCCCCTCCCCTCCTTTTTTCCAACCAAACACACTTAACTACATCCCTTCCCTCCACTCAAAAAAACCCCCAACCAAACACTACCTTAGAGTGCTCACTTTTCACTTATCCAAGGTTTTGAATTATGGTAACATGGATATACAAAAAGCTGAGTAACAAAAATACAGAGAAGAAACTATCAGCCAACCTGTAGAACAGCAAAACATAGATCCTCCAATTCAGCTTTCAATGCCCACAAACCCAATCTAGAAGCAAGTGAGCACCAAATAATTAAGGTCTCCTCTGCAACAGCTTGAGCCTTTTGTGGTGGAAGAGCATAACTGTAAAGGAAATATCATCAGCGAGAAATAACCAACACAAAATTGTTAACCCAAAATGGTTAGCTAAAATAAATAATTGAACCATTATGTGGCTTACAGATAATTGACTGAAATATCTTCTTCATGAAATATCCATAATGAAAGGAAAAAAGGCAAAATGTAGAAAACCACCAATAATCATGTAGGAAGGCTAAAGACTGAAGAAGCTCAGAGTCAGTACATAGTTCTCATATTGTGAAGCCGATCTGCAAGCTTGATCAGCACAACACGTGGATCATCAACCATTCCCAAAAGCATCACTCGTAAATCACTTGCCTATTAGATAAAAATTCAACACATTAGAAAATTTCGTGGTTACATCATCCCATTGAAAGAATACTATTATTTTCCACATGTCAGATGTGAACGGTTTTATCATCTTGACTTAGTCTCATCTAAATCAAGTATTAAACAAAATGTGGGATCTTTTTCTATTATGGAATTTAATATAACAAAGTTGTACATATTCGTGAATATGAACCAAACCTCAGAGAGAGAGAGAGAGAGAGAGAGAGAGAGAGAGAGAGAGAGAGAGAGAGAGAGAGAGAGAGAGAGAGAGAGAGAGAGAGAGAGAGAGAGAGCAAATGTCTACGTTAAAGTCCGAGGGAAATAAATTAGTCTGCTCTCAATACATATATTGACAATAACCGTGGGTGTGATAGGCACGTGTCGAACTATCTTTCTTTTAGTGATAATTGACATCCACAAGTGTGAGCTAAGTAACCAATTGATGCATATGTCAAACACATATTCTTTACCTCTTCCTGGCCAAGGGCACCCTGGTTTACGTTTACCCTTCGATGCCGGCGTAAGAGCTGGAAAACATAATGTAATTAGAGGGGACTTAATAGATACACAATGAAATTATATACTCTATCTCAACTGAAAAGCAGTATGAGATCATCTTTAAATAATTGAAATAATCAACTAGTGCTGAGTAATTGTTACTAGGAAGAGTAAAAAAACGATTGGTCTCAAAAAGTACTGCTGAGTCAGAGCCCAGGCTCAAGGAATTACAGAAGCTTTATGGCAGAAAAAAGATATGGTAGAAATACAAGTTGAGAGTAACTCCCCAATGAAACCCTATTGTGATTGCCAAGCAGCTATAAGCATATGATATCACATTATCCATAACGGTTGTACAAATGATATCATATTATATAGTTAAAAACTTATAAATTAAGATCGAAGGTCTGAACACAGATAAGTATAATGTCTACTGTATATAAAGATTCAAGATAACAAAGTCATCCTATGAATTGAGCTCAAACAATGTCATTCTACTTAGTCTGATTTGTGTGTGATAGCATCTACTGTGCTAGGAATATCAACAAACCCATTTATTAAGAATTCTTAAGATATTCCTTTTTAGCTTCTAGAATCTATTTCTTAGTTCAATATCCATATTTCTAAATAGAATCAAAGAATAACTTCATCAACCTTTTTTGATAAAATATAAAGGAAGGAGAATGGGAGTTAAGAGAATACACAATGGACTAAATAAAAATGAGAACATAAGAATTTTTTGATGAACCTATAAACTAGATAATCAAAGCAGCATAGCTCTCCATTCCTCTCACTGTCTAGATGTGGCATTCTCCAAACAGACAATAAGTTAAGCAAAGGAGTATACCATATATAATGTCACATATAAAACGAATGCTTCATGCCAAAAATAACAAGAAATCAGCAATAGTATTTGCACAAACACTTTTGAAACCCAGCATCCAGTCACAGAGACAAAGGCACAAGCCTACATATTTCAATTTAAATTCCCCATTTCATCCAACCAGATGCTTAGATGATTGAAATATAACGATTAGTTGAAGATAGAAGACTAACATGTGCCACTTCCTCAAACCAAACCATGATGAAAAGGCATTCATAGTCTAAATGATACCTGATTTATATAACTTAACCTAGAAACACCGGCTACCAATCTAACCACTTCTTCACCAAATTCTTCTTCAATGTCTAGCAGACCCTGGCACGTATCATCGAACACATCATGGAGAATACCAGCCACAACCGTCTCCACAGCCTGAAAAAGAGCAGAGGTCCCACACAATGGAATTTACTTTAAGTAAACAAGTTTTGACTCATAAATTTTCAGTTAAATAAATACTTCAAAACAGACAAGCAACAAAACAGTAATACTTTGAAAATATTAATAAATTCCTATTCAGGTTAGCATAGATTTAATCTAACTGTTCAGCAACGGTAAACATACCAAGGATGCCTAACTGATATGCATAAGATATGATGTGAACATATCACAATCATGTATATAATCTAACAATATATAAGTTGTTCTGTATAGAAAAGTCAACGAATCCACTGGTACCTTGCTGCTCACACACTATTACAGCCAGATACTCCAAGCACAATGAAATAACCTCTCAGCACACATAGGTCCATATTTTTCAGTATTTCCTTGAATCTCTAATCTTCTGGATATTATTATCCCTCAAACTAAGTACTTAAAAATCTTAGAAAAAACAGTTGCAGCTTTATCTACACTTTATATGTTTATATCATTCCCTACCTCTGCAATTAGGGTAACTAAATCAAAATGAGGTTTATTATTGAGTATCTATTTTGAAATTGAGGAAGTCATTCAAAAAAAGATACAAAAAATAATCAAAAAATGGTTTGCATCAAGCAAGACAGTCAACATCAATAAATCAGGTAGTAAAAATAAACACATAATATGCATGTTATCGTGTTCAATAGTTCAGATGTCAGGGGAAAAAACGGTAGAGATATCCCAATTACTAAAATATGTACAAGGAAAATGGGAAATGGTGACGTTAAAGGGAGTTAAAGGGAGTTGGCTGCTAGACCAGTGATTCATGCCTGAATAATGACTTAACAAAATATTTGAGGAAAGAATTAAGATCTTATTTTCCAAGGAAATTTCGAGAATAAATTAGTAATAATTATAGGATGTATAAAGATGGATAGGATAGAGAGGGACTGGTGCAGGTTTTGGGAACTTTGTGGAGGGCTAGCACCTTGAAGAGCAAGGCATATTCCTTTATTTTAATTCTTTCCTTAAGAGAAGGATGTATTTCTGTTGATTTATCTATAAGAGTTTCAAGGTGCCCATCAGGTTAACAGAAAAAAATAGGGAAAAAAAAAATTCAACAAAGAAGAATATAAAAAATGAGACTTGTGTGACAGTAAAACAAATTTTCAACAAAGAAAATCAAAACTTTGAAACTTCTATGTTAACATACTGATTAATTAACTAATACAAATGCATAGTATTACGTCTAACCTTCTAAATCTATTCGCTTTTATTATTTAATGAACTTTGTTATATGCCAAAGAAATGTCCTTCAATTTCAAAATTTTTGATATATAGATGAATCAACCGATCAACTGCAAATAGAACAAGAAACTCCTTATTCAAGCGAACATGAATGGACTATATGATGCAGAAAATAATCCTGCAAATTTCAGATATTAAAAAACTAATTAGAAAAGTGCATACTCGTTTACCACTTGATGGGACCAAAGCTGCCAAAATTCTTCCAGTATGAATGCAATGCGTTAAATAAGGGTCTCCTGTTTTCCGCATTTGTCCATGGTGCGCTTTTCTTGCAAAAGCAATAGCCTTCTGCACCTGCCTTCACAAAGAGGATATGTTAATGATGCAACACAAGGACAATTCACAAACCAAATAGAGGTAATAAACCTTCGCATCATTGAATACAGGATAGCCAGTAATATCAACTCCATCCTGTATAATGGCACCTGCATGTTAATAATTCATGGCTGTTAATTCATGCCATGATAAAATTTACACAATTACAAGAACCTATTGTTAATTATCACAGCCAGCACTACAATTTTTCTAATAAAAATTGATTGCACATTAGTCAGCATTTAGTGACATGTGGTTAAGTTGATATCAATCTTTTCTCTAATAAAGCTCTTGAACATGTTAGGTCCACTCAAGTTGGAAAGGATTCTTTGCAAAAAGAAGCGAAGTTATCACATAGAACTTGCATAAATTCTTCAAAATCAACCCTTAGTTCTTTGAGAAGTCTCTTCAGATCTTTCATATATTCATTGAGCCAGGCTCTATGCTAGTTTCAACACTGCTTGCAACCATAGTCTGCCTCTTAATTTTCCATGTGAACAAGTTTTTTTATACATAGGTGAAGCAGCTTGAAGTGAACCATCTATCAAAACTAGATTCCACCCACTTGTATCACAACGCATCTCAGCCGCATTGTAAAAATCAAGAATTCTACAGCAAGCCCCAAGGTGAGGGCAGCCTCAATATGAATCAAAATTTCTTTGCTCCTATAATGACTACTAACAAAGAAAATTATATTAGGTTTAATTAAGTCTTAGTAGATGAGTTTGCTATCGGGCTTCCATTTCAACATCAAGAAAGGGAACTTCTTGAGATAATTTGTTCTTTTAGATGGCTCCATAAGAGTGACTTGATCTACATTACAGCATCCCATTTTTACTAAGGATTGTACTTCTTTTGGGATATAATGATGGGTATCTAAGTGAGATGGGCAACTCTTTCCCGAAAGCTAGCCATTGAAATGGGAAAATCAATTCACTTAAATATCCCATCAACCATTCCATACTTCTCAATGTGGGGTTTAGTATCATAGTCAAGTAACTCTACCATATAATAATTGCCTTTGAGGATCTTAGTATCATATGCTAGTAAATCTACCATATAATGATTGCCTTTAAGGATCCAGCCCACCTCCAAGGTTCTGAAAATCCTTGGCTTAGGCACTTTTCAAATTCCTAATTTCTTCAGCATCAACCCCAATTACAATGAAATCATCAACAAACATGATCAAAATAACCGTCTTCCAATCAACAAACATGGTAAAAATAGTGTGATCATGTTTACCTTAAGTTTAACCTTTAGTTTTTACAGCCACAGTCATACTAATCTTGGGGCAATTTTGAAGGCCATAGAGACATTTGTTGAACATCTTTTTTCAGGAGGGGGTTTATTCAAAGGAACCATGAATAGCATTTCAACTGGGTGATTCCAAGGATCCAAGAACAGGATTATCAAAGATTAAATAGATTTTTCCTAGTATTCTTTGATATCACTTAGTGTGGAGAATCTCAGAACAGCTTTTCAAGTGTTGAGATAGCACCAATACCATGTCAAGCAAAATAAATGCTTTTCTACAACAAAACAAATACAGCATAGAGGCCACACCATCAGCTGCCAACCATTAAAAGAATAGTCAACTATAGCTCCAATCCTTGCATGGCAAAGGGGCTGCTCTTCTCATGCAACAAAACCTAAACACAGCTTTCTACAGTGGAGGCCAATCCCCAATGCGCACCTCCATCTTGGTCCACAAAAAGCAGCTGACTGCAATTGTACAGGCAGTGGAGATATGGCACCTATTCTTTTTGGGGTAGTGAAGGCAGACCAACAAAGCCTTAAATTTATTTTAGATCAGAAGATAAAACTTCATTCAAGCACTTTTGACTTGGAAAACATACAGGTTAAGGTAATAAAGTCCAGTACAAGAAGGGAAAAGGGAATGGGGCCACAGACTCTCTTACAGAGAACAATCAGCACAACTTTAAATGGCAGTTTCCTCCATTTCCACTCACATGTGGCAGGAAAGCAAGGAATCATGGCACTAAGATGAAAACTCCAAAAATAATCATCCAATTAAACCAGGACAGCACCAATGTGTTCAAATATAGTTGGGATGGGAAAACGTTGAGGAGAACATTCTTCCCCTCGGATAACCACAATGAATATTTGTTCTGCTTATTATCTAGCCTTTACTCCACCAGATAACAATTTTTCATTTTACATTACATCCTTAGCCACATCATAGGTTCCAAGCCACTGTGGATCCAGAAATGCAGCAAACTTACAAATAAAATTACTGCACTGCTTTAACAATTCACTTGGGGGGAAAACCTAAGATTTTCACAACAAGGGACATCAGAAGCATGAACATAATTTACGATAAAGCAGGGAATAACAAGACTGTTATCCTCTTTATTTGTACTCATTTTTGTCAATATATTAATCTGGTCAAGATAAATCCATTAATCCTAATATTGAGAAGTGAAAGTACTATTCAAGGACAGTCTTCTTCTTATTCTTTCTTTTTATTTTCTTGTTTTTTAGGGAAGAAAAAAGGACGTGAAAAAGAAAGAAAGAAAGCGGACAAGAGTCATATATTCTTACCATGGAAGAAAAAGGAAATTTTTATCAAAAATGAATTTTTGATGCTCTTAAAATTTAAATGTGGGGCTTATTTACACCTATAACAATTAAGAAACCGGAGCAAGCAAAAGATTTCAATTTAAGAAACTGTCAAATGACAGCATCACTCCTAAAATTTGCGAGACAAATTGATTATAGCAAGGGTCAAAGATACAAGCAATTCATAAAACCTGTTCTGTAGTAGTAGTGTAGTACATCTACAAGCTCAAGTCAGCTGGTCATTTTTAAAACCGCACTACCCCCATTAGTTTCACTCAACCCAACCCACTCATCTTAAACATCTTTTGAATTGCCTACCTAAATTAAGTAACCAAACTTCCTTGAAGAATTTCAACTCAACGCTACTGCCCACGGAGAAATAATGTAGCAGGTCAATGCCAATGGTTAAAAGATTATAGAAAAATGATTAAAAATTACAGGAGAATTGAATTCAGACCCCAAGGAAGACAACAAATATCAAACAAGTACTGTGGCTTGTCAATGACAAATGAAATGACCACTATTAACAAGAGAAAAAAAAAACACCATTAACATGTCCTTGAGACTTGTTTGATATTAATTGTCTTCTTTATGACCCGAATGCAATTCTCCCTTAAATTAAATTGTTCAAGACAATGATCAGCAAATAATTTTAGAATCTGAAAAATACCCATAATTATTTACACTACCCCAGAAAGGAAAAATGCATTTCAAGAAACAAACTTTCTACTTCAAATCCTCAAATTCCGCTTCCAACATCGATTCCCAGAACCGAAATAAGCAAAATATAAAAAATAAAAATTAAAAGGATGATAAAATCAAGAAAGAAACAATAAAAATCACCTGGCTGTTCCTCCAATTTAGGCCAAAGGAAATCAACCTTAGTGGAAAGACAAGCACCAGAAGCAATAGCCACAGCAGTGACAGCCACCTGAGTAATAGCGGAAGACACAGCGCCATGGACAGAGCCGGAGGTATTAGCGGCTGCGGCGGCTGCGGCAATAACATTTTCAGGGGTGAGGACGGAGGTCAAAGAGGAAGAAACAGAGAATTTGGGAAGGATCTGGTGAAGAACACATCGAAATCGAGAGGGACTTCGAAGAGGAAGAGAAGGTTGAAGGGTATGGATAAAAGGGGAAGTGGTTTTGTGAAGAAGCATGGCGCACCTTTGGCATGGTGAGGGCATGCTGTGTGTCTGTGTGAGAATTTGCAGGTAGTTGTGGCAGTTATTTTTCCCAGCAATAGCATAAAAAAGTAATCTTTCAGAGAGAGAGAGAGAGAGAGATGAATGAGTGGATAGAAAGAGGAGGAGTGTTGTAGAGAAATCTGTGGTTTTGTTTGGAAGTGTATACTGTGTATGGTGTTCAACTAATTAGGAGCTTATGCTTGTTTGGGACTTTTTATGGAAAGTTCATATAGTCTTTTTTTTATTCTCCCTCCTGTCTTAAATATAAGAGTATTTAATTTTTTTTTAAAATTAAGAAAACAAATTAGACCACTAAATTATATCATGTCACATAAAATTAGATTATAGGTTAGTTTATAATTAGAATACATTAGTTTTGAGGAAAAAGATTTTTTTTTGACTGAAACTACTTTTTTTAGACTGGAAAAAAAGTCAAAAAAGTTAAAGTAATTTTATAATTAGGACTGAAGGAAATATATATATATATATATGATTTCATCTAATAATGATAACCAGTGCCTTTTCTGGATTTTCAGATATTCGAACAACTTGCTAACTTGAGCCTCTAAGATATCTAATAGGCCGCCTTATATTGTTAGACTGACTATCTATTGGTGGAAAGTTCATATACCTTTTTCTAACATATTTTCATGTTTCTTTTCTAATATATGGAGTGATTAGCATCCAATTAAATTGATTAGAAAAATAATGATGACGGTTCAATAGAAATTTTGTTTAGTTTGGTAGTGTTTTATGTGATAGGTGCCTATGGCGTTCATCTTTCTTGTTCTTTTTAACTTTCCATGGTCTGAAGTCTATGCAAGATACAGTTTGTAATGCAGTAGAGATTGTGTCTTGACAAAACAAATTAGATATTATGTTAAAGATTAGAAGTTAGTTTGTAATATTATGTTATCTTGTTTACAATATGAATCAAATATATTTTAGGATTAATACAACTTTTAGTCCTTGAATTTTCACTCCATTTTTGTTTTGGTTCCTAAATTTCAAAATCGGTTGTTTTCATCTTTGAACTTTCGGTCAATTTTGGTTTTGGTTCCTAAACTTTATATTGGTGATTTTAGTTCCTGAACTTTGTGCCATTTACAATCATTGGTCCATAAGTTTTCAAGTCCTTTTTTAAAGTCCAAGAATCAAGACTGAAATCAACTGAAAGTTGAGGGACCAAGACCAAAATTGACTGAAAGTTCAATGATCAAAACCATCAATTTTAAAGTTCAAGAACTAAGACTAAAATTGACCGAAATTTCAAGAATCAAAACTACCGATTTTAAAGTTTATGGACCAAAACCAAACTTGACCAAAAGTTTAAAGATCAAAAGTTGCATTAACCATATATTTTACTACAACGTGAAGTAAAATTTTTTTAAATCTAATTAACTCTTTTTAAAAATTTAATTTCCTAATTTCACCATTATTTAATATATACAATACGATATGAGAATAAAACCTACACAATAATGAATGACACTTGACCAAAATAAATATTCCCTGTGCTTATAAAGAGAATTAGGGGAGTCTAAGTCAAACAAATAATTTATAAGTATAAACAAAATTAATGGCAAATGCTCTTAAATATTCAGAAAGTTATGGCCAAGAAGCTGCCAGCACCAGAAAGTTTTTTTTTTTTATCTTAGATGCCCGAAAAATATTATTTTCGTAGCATTAATGTCCAAAGTGAACAGAGAGGAAAACAGACGTTTGCCACGTCAAACTGAGTGGATGAAAACGTGGCTTGGGTTAAGAAGCACCTTCGATAAAACTTCCATAGAATTTAAGAACTAAAGCAAAACTTTCGAGTGCTATATGCTCATTCGAGAAAACTTCTGAGACATTTAAGAACCTTAACCCAAGCTACGTGTCCACTATGTGTCATGCCAGACTGTCCACTTAACTCCAGTTAAGTTGGCACCGTTAAAAATGGTCAGCATAGCTACCAAAATTAATTTCCATGGTATTTAAAATCCCAAAAAAAACTTCCCAGTACTGGTAGCTCCTTGGATATAACTTCCTGGGTATTTAAGAGCCTTTATCCGAAAATTAAAGTACTTATTTATAAAAAATTGTCAGCTTTTTCTAAATACATTTTTTATTAAGGGAAAATTCCAGAAAAAGACTCTCCAAATAGTAAGATGGCACTTTGACACACCAATTTAACAAAGGACCAATCAATACAAACCGTTACAAATTGACGCTTTTTTTTTATAGTGCATGCCCAAAGAGAGAGAATCTCTACCAAATCTTTGCTCTTACTCCCTTAGATGCACTTAGATTCTCTAGAAGGAATAGCTTCTCTCTCTTCTCGCTCTCCCTTTGATGTTGCAATTAGTTCCAGCTTTTACGTTTAATATTGGCTAAATTCTATAAAAACCCCTGAACTTTGGGATAATTGCATATCACTTGTTTGACCTTTCAAAGTTTAAATTTAACCCCTTGAACTTTTATTTTTTACCATGAACCCTCCTACCTCTAACTTTCGGTCATAATCTTTTGATGGAAATTGCCATATCACATTAACATGAGACACATGAACATACACTATATTGCATCCTATTAAGTTTATACTGAGAATTGGAAGAGGTTTGAGCGGTATAGAGATATAAATAATGAGGTTTAGGGTTTTCTAAAGATAAAATTTCAGTTTAACATATAAAATTACATAATTACTACGGCCTTCATCCCTTATTATAAGAGTTCAAAATTTAAATGGTTTTGTCCTTTATTATAAGAGCATGCATAGAGATGTCAAAATATTTAATGGACTATTCCCCATTTTGCCCCTCATTTTTCTAAATATTTCATGCTAATTCCTGTCATTATTATTCTATATCTCTCTCTTATACACCCCATCATAAATAAGGACAAACTTAGGAAAAAAATTTATTTCAGACATATTTATCCCTCTCAAATACTTTATTAGTATGTGTGATTTTATTTTCTTAACTCTTATAAAAAGCGACATAATGAGTATAAAATTATTAAAGTATGTACTATGTAGGGATGTCATATATGATGCAACGCACTATTTGATGCATCTTATGTTAGTTTGATAAAATATTTTTTGACAAAAGATAATGATAAGTTATCAGGGATCCATAATAAAAAATAAATAAAAGTTTACGAAGTTAAATTTAAAATTTAAAATATGATAGAGTTATAAACGTATTTGTCACAAAACTCACCAGGATTTTGTAAAATTTATCTTTTAGTGTAAGATAAAAGAGAATAATTTTTCAGGATACAGTTTTTCACATATAAAAAGGCTTAGCCAGTTTGGGGAAAAAAAACTTCTGTGACGAAATTGTGGGAAAATCCCCCATTAAAATTTTATTAAATCTTTAATAAATTTGTAAACATACGTAGTATTAAATTTTGTTTTGGAAAAACATGGATAAATCAAATTAAATTAAATGTGTCAGAGATCAAAGTAGCTAAGGACACGTCTCGGGGAGTCCTTGTGTCCTTGAAAAAGGAAAAAATAGAAAATGGTGCTCTTGTTGAGAGTCGAACTCAAGACCTCCCGCTTACTAAACGGGTGCTCTAACCAACTGAGCTACAAGAGCTTTTTATTGTTTTTGTCTCAAAATGATATTTGTAATGTTACAAACGTTTCTGATAACAACTTCTTACAAAATTATTCACCCAAAAAAATGTGCAGGCTAAAAATGGACCAAGTTAAAGTTCTCATTTCCATATAAGGGAATCACATTATATGTGGTTTATCATCTTAATTTGAACCATTCAGATTTAATTTAATTTATTTTAATATTTTCAACAAATTTTTATTTCAATGGATACGAAATAAAAAATAAAGTTAATCTTATAACTGTCATTTGTTAAAATTAAATTTATCTTTGAAAAAATGGTCATTTAAAAATGTTCAATCTGGACTATCCAGATCAAATTTTAGATGGTCCATATTTAAGATGAGAAAGCGATTGGCAGTAAATGGTAGCCTTCCACAACCACCTTGGTTCAAAGTAGATCGTACGGATTTATAATTTGTTTATCTTTCCGTTTAAATGCAAAGGGGAAAGGAAGCATGTTGATAGGCTTTCTAGTGCACAAGATGATAAAGACAGTAATAATAATCCGACGCTACAGACCACTAAACATAGACCAAAGAATTTTTTTTTTAAAATAAATATGAGAATAAAAAGCGTTGATTGGGGGAAAAACAACGTACTGTTGTCTCTTTGTTTGTTTTCCTTTTAGTGTGAAATAGATTTTGGACCAGACCAAACCATGAGTTGCCTAAGGTGTCATAAATCAGACCTGACTTCATGTTAGGCTCAGGTTCAATATATATAATCTGTCATTTGTGTAGCCCTACCATATATGTAAGATGTTGGTTGATCAAAGATGTCTAACTTTGCGTTTGGTCTCATCCTTATGGGATTATCATCACTATTAGGCATTACTGGCGCTTAATGACAGAATTCCTTCCTCATGTATGTTTACCCATTCATCTTGTCCTTGTTCACCATACTTGTTATGATCTTTATTATTGTAGCCTTCGCTATTACCCGCAAAGGGGCAGGCAAAGAGTATTAGCTTGACGATTACTCTCCTTGGTTGCAGCTAAGTGTACGTATATGAGACAATGTTAAAAATTGTCTTCAGTCCAATGGATTCTGCTCCGACTACGAAGGTGATTCCCAGGATTACTATGAAGATTATGATGTAGCGCTGATCTAGGTAACCCAATATCTGTTTTGTTTTATTTTGGTATGTACGTACGTGTCCCTTGCTTAATTATGTCAAATGGAGTACTATATATATATACACACACAGACATATGTATTTATGCCTTTTTAAATTTTTAGTGTAGGAATTCTGCCGCAGCACGACTCTATCTCTTACATTCTTCTTGTACGTAAACTGTACTACATGATTGATGTTCGGATGGATGTCGTGTGGTGTGGGTAATTGATGTCCTTATTTTTGTCACTGTAAAACTAAGTCAAATTACAAATGTATTATAGTGACAACCTAAGTCATTCTTCCAAGAAATAATATATGGGTTTTTCTTTAAGATTAAATTTAGATAAAATACAATAAAATGATGGACCTAAACTAAAATGCAAATCTAATTCCTAAAAATAAAGTTAAACTATATGAGTGCAAAGGTAATTTGGGGGAGTTTATAATGAAGAACTAAAATCCTAAACAAAGAAACTAATTAATAACTAATAAAAAAATGAAATCTGATTCATCTACGATCAATGACTGGAAACAATTTAAAAATCATATGGAGTTAGCTATCTTAACCTAAATAAATTAATTAGACTAAAGGGAGATACAAGATACTAGAATTAGTATATCTAATCAACTATGTATTGCATGGAAAACCCTCACACAACACTTCTTATTCCACTAGAGAACTCATAATGGATTAAGAGTTGATTAATTAAATCTATTAAAACCAATACTATTTAATTCAAGTAATTATGAAATTATATTTTGGATTATCGAATCAAACAATCAAATAATCTTTCACTCAATCAAACAATCAAGTGATTAAACCCAAATTTGCAATAGAATCCACACTAATAATTAAATTAATAATAAAAACTCAATTATAAATTTAACTAGTACAATGCAAGGATTTTTAAATATAAAATTCAACAATTAATAGAGCACAAATAGGATCTAATTATCGATTCAATCTAGAAAATAAATGAGTCTTTAATCTAGAACTATATTAATCTCAAAAATTACAACATAAAATTATTTAAAACTAAATAATCCTAAAGTATCTGATAAAAAAGATAAAGGACAAATACTCCCGTATAGTCTTTAAATGCAAACCCTAAGATCTAGCTCCCTCTCCTCCCAAATTGCTTCCCAATTAATCTACGCTTCCGTCCTGATCTCCCATCTCCCAAATTTTGTATTTTCTTCCACAGCCTCCATCAAGGAAGTTTAATAGGAATATTGGGTTATGTGTGGGTATATGGCTATGGCTACGTAGGAGTAAAAGGGATAAATAGTGATTGGTTGGTGATGTGGCGTGAGGGAAACAAATGGGTGGCGATGGAAGGTGTAATTGGATGGATAATGGATGGTGGGTACTGGGTTGTGACGCGAACCCGAGGGGTAGCTGGTGGTGAGCCTGTTCTCCTTGCGGCATGGTTAAGCTCTTTTTATAAAAAGATAGAGGAATCTAGGTATAGATTTGGAAAATGTTGTCAAACTCGTGAGTTTAAGTAAACTAGTAAAAAGAATATAAACTCAGATAGTAAGCTTGTAAGAGTTTACCTTTATTGATAAATACGTGTTTCCAGTATATGATTAGATAAGAAATACAAAAAAATAACGATAATTTGATTTGAATATATTTTAAATATAAATAGTGGATATTAAATATATCAACATTCATACTTTATCTAACTTAATAAAGAAATTTCTATGAAATTTATATATAAATTAGTTGAATATGGTCAAATAAAAATATTAACCTGAGATTTATTGCAAGTTCACACAATCTTCCGTAAGGTAGAAACTTAAAAACGGTAAATTCGGTGTATAAACTAGTGAATTTTTATCGAGTTTACAATCGGTACAAATTTAAGTGACTCATGACACATTTTAGTTAGGTAGAGCCGTAAAACGGTAAAATCGGAGACTCAATTCGCGAGTTTGACAACATTGGATTTGGGCCTAATAAAATTATATCAGCCCATTAAAATTTAGCAACTATATTCCCTCTCAATTATTAAAACTTATTCTGTACTGTAGGATATTCCAATCTTCTCTCCTAAACCTGCAAGGATTAAATAAGATCGTGATTTTTTTTAGATTTAGAAATAATTATTTAATCACAACAAATCTAAACAAACTATCTATAATTTTTTTGAATCAAATATCTCACAATTAATTCATATTTATATTATTTCCTAATATTGGTTAATAATATAATTATATCCTAATAAATTCAAATTAGCCTCAAATAATCCCAAAATAAAAGAATAAGGTGGGATAAAATATATAAAAGTATGGTTTTATCATTACTCAAACGAGCCGGGCCTCCCGTACGTTGCACGGATGAAATTTTTCATGTGATTCAGTTTGAAATCATAAATATGGTTTTTCAATTCAAAAAAAGAAATAATAAATTTGTTTGCATGAGGTTGTGGGAAATATTATTCTAAATCAATATACAAATATAAATAAGGAAGAATACTTATACAGATCACTTGAGCAAACTATTACATCCCTTCATAAAAAGCACATCTCAATCTATAATGCATTGGAATATTAAAAATATTCTGTCATTGAGGTGTTAGAATGTAAGAAATGACATCCAACCAATTAACAATTAGAAATACATGATGGATATGTAGGCTAACATTTAAAACAATAAGATAAAGGAATGAGCTCATTTAAGTATAACTCACCGAATATCAAGGAATTAATGCCGGTTTACATTCATGATGAATACTTCCTTGTGATTAATTCATGAATACAACATCTTTATCTTAGCAACCATGGTGGGATTAATTGTGCTATCCTTTTGATGCTTGTTGCATACATACATCAACAATTCATTAAGAGGCAGAATCATGATTAAACAAAAGATATACTACGTTTAAGTTATATTAGAGCAATTACCTTATAGCAAAAATCTTGTTGGATGTCTCATTGTTAGTGTCGTGGATGTAGAGCTGTGAGAACACAGATTGAACTCCTTCTGGGAGCAGTAGATTGCCAATTGTATGATAGTTAATTCCAGATAGCATGAAGGTGTAAGGGCCAGCACCAGTTCATTCCATGATTTATTTTATCACTCATAGATATGAAAGAAAACATGTTATTGTACTGCCTTATATTTGCATAAAAGTTCTTCGATTCATCACTTTCTTTGTCAAAGAACAGCTTTTACAACAACGGTAGAGGGTATTTAAATGGAGGCAGGACAACCTTTCCCTTTGAACAATACATGAAGAACTGATTTACACTTCTTTTCTTATCATCCTTTTTTCACCATCTCATTAAACCACATTTGGGTGCCACAGAATTTGCATTGGTATTCAGGGTCACCTTCATCTACACATTAATTATCAAGTTTATTTAGTGAATGAGGAAATAAAACATGTCATTAAAAATGGCAAACAAAGGTGCACATCCAAGGAAGAAAGAGAGATTCTTGCATGCACTGGGAGCACCAACATCACTTGTGCACTGACCAATGAAATTACAACACTTCAGATAATTCTATCCAATGTGTCAGCTGATGTGTCCCCAATTCAAATTACAATATCTAAATAATAAATACACTTAGAAATCTATGCAACCTCTCTTCTCCGTCAAACTCCGTCTCCCTCTCACGTCTCACCCTCTCTCTCTCCCCCCTCTTTCTCTCTCATCTTTTCCCCTGACCACCCGGCACTCACTAGTCACTCCCTCCTCTAGCTAATTCCAGAGTTACCAAGTCTATTTGCCGGTGACTATGTGAATACACCATAGCTTTTCAGGTGCATTCATAATCAGCCTTTGTCAAGTTTGCTCAAGCTTGTAACTTCATATTCCATACTTTAAACCCAGGAAGAAAGAAAAATTAACTTGAAAGTTTGTAAATTTTTTCTTTAGTTAGTGATAATTGCTCGAATTTGTTCTCTAGGGTGCTAGAAATTTTAAGATTTTAGACCTTTTTTCGTATCCCTCACATGTTGAATTTGCTAAAATGGTTTTTTTCCCCTTCTTGGAGAAGATTGAAATTCTGGATGAAAACATGGTGTATTATGAGAATCTACCAGAGATGTATGTGGGTGATGATGTTTCACTAGATTTCTTCGGATGGAGGTTTTCAAAATGTGACCATGTGGCTGTAGGAACCGGCACAGTAACTCACAAGGGAGACATCAAGAAATTCCAACTTTCAACAAGAGCATATATTTTCAATGAATCTAGAAATTCCAAAATGTTCAGTGGCACTGTAGCTGAGTTTTTGAACATATGGGTAAATTATGACAAGGATTTTTCTGCTACAAGTTTAACAAAAATGGGTGTACCAGATTTAGCTCTACCCTAGTAGTTCAAATTTACAAAGTACCTTTGGTGAAAAATATGTAGCTAGCTATCAGCCCTTTAGAAGAAGTGATGGAGTCGCTGAGTGTAATAAAATGTCTTGAGGACCTCTTGTAAATTTGAGGAAGAAATATTTTTGGTTTGGGGTTTTTCTTTCCAACTACAACATTCATGGCGATAAGAGGAGGAAGGAGTGAGTGGCAGACGGTGAGGGGGAGAGATGAGGGAGAAAGAAGAGGGAGAGAGAGGGTGAGACGTGAGAGGGAGACATAGTTTGATGGGGAGGAGGGGTTGCACGGATTTCTAAAAAATTTTATTATTTAAATATTGTAATTTGAATTAGGGACACATCAGCTGACACATTGGATAGAATTATCTGAAGTGTTATTAATTCCATTGGTCAGTGCACAAGTGATGCTGGTGCTCCCAGTGCATGCAAGAATCTCTCAAGCAGAAAAACGTCAATACCCTTGTAAGTAACATCAAAATGAGATTGCTTCTCCTTAGTAGAACATATGCTTTGATTACTTGTAAGTGTCAAATTTGTAGTTTCATCTACATATGAAAAGGCAGTTTAATGACTGGGCACAATACTGATATAATTTTAATGCTACACAATACATATATAAATGTGTTTTCCAAACTTTAAAATATTAGAAAATTAGAAAAAAGCTTCTGACCATGTAGTTCATCGTCCTCCTCACTGTCATACACATCATTCATGTGTTCTTTGGACTCCAAGTTGAAATCAATGTGCTTGTAAAGTGCCTATTGGGGAACAACTTGTTTGAAACAAATAAATAGATTTTTTTTATTAAGACATGAACAATATATACGTATTGAAAGATTTAGTCAGTAAGCAAAATGTAATTGCAGAACCTATGCTTTTTTCTAGCTTTCAATAAAAAAAATCTCATGTGGAATTATTTATGGACCAATTATACATGGCGTTTAACTTGTGGTGCAATAGTTTGCGAAATATTCCTTATGCAGTCCATTTTCTGGATCAATGTGGTTGTAATTTGCGATTTGGGGAACAAATTGGTTAAAACAAAATATGGATATTTTGGAGTGACACATGAAATATATATATATATATATGTTTTGAACATAATGCTAATCTAAGATTGAATTATTTGTGGACCAATTATACCTAGATTTGGAACTTGTGATGCAGTACTTTGTGAGTCATTCATCATTAGTCCCTTTTGTGAATCTTCTCTACTTGCTATTCTTATTTTTCTTGGTGGTAGTTTTCAAGTCTGTGCCATTGTTCACTTATGCTATTGCAAAATGGGATGTTGATCATTACTTTGTTATGGCAATTCAATTGATTTTTTGGCTTTAACGTTTCACACCTAATTTGCATTGCCTTGAATACAACAAACACACAAAATTGCGTATTAAATCGCAATTTGAAATTATAAATTGATTTTTGTCTGTAAATATGTATTTTGAAATTTAAAAATAAAAACAAAATTTGGGTATGAACCAATCACAACATTTTAGTTATTATAATATATTTTCTGATTATGACGGGCATGTGATTTGGGTAAAGATTAAAATGATTTCATATAATGTTTTTGAAAAAATATATTTGAAAAATGTACTTATAAGTTTTAATTTTAAATATTTAAAGTGTAAAAATTTCTAGAGAATAAAAAATCAAGCAAATTATATATCATGGTAATCCCTTAATTGTTGTTTGATATATATATATATATGGAAAAAATATATTCACAAACAAATGTAGAATAAGCGTTTGATATCTCCTAATTATATTTATAAGAAGCTTTTATTTGGTTAATCCCAAAATACATATAACTAATTATATTTTGAATTATTATATTTAAGATTTAAGATAAATCCTAAAAATATGTAAGAAAGAAGTTTCTGATTGGTTAATTTCAAAATATATATCACTAATTATATCTACTAATTATATATAAAAAAATTAAGATTTCTTTAAAAGGAAATCACATATTTTCATCCTAAAATTTAATTTTTATTTTCAAATTTTAATGAAATTTTAATTAATCTTTTAATTAAATCAAAATCTGAAAGTATAAAATTGATTTTTTGGTTGTAAATATGTATTTTGGAATTTGAAAATACATATTAAATTTTGATATATCAAGGTCTTGTAAAATTTAATTTTGGTTATTTTCAATTTTTAAGTTTTAATGAATACTCTTCCATTAAGTTACTATTCATAAAACGTCCACAGCTTTTGATTGGTCAATCTATCACTAATTATATCAATTGAATTAATTTATTTTATATTAATATATCAAGGTCTTTTAAAATTTAATTTTTATTTTCAATTTTTAATGAATACTCTTCCACCAAGTTAATTGTGGTTACTAGAAGACCCAAAATTTTAAGGGAAAAAAAAACAAATAGAACATTAGAAAAACTCTAGCACAATATAAAAATTCGCATGTAAATATATACATAAATATGTATGAAACAAAATTGTTCTACGCTATCTCATAAAATTGAAAGTAATCTAAAATAGAAAATTTGGCGCTATATGAATTCTTGAAATAGTGTACCTTCTGCCAAATTACTTATCGTAGAGAGTATTGAATGTCCTTATATGAATGTGCTATAAACTCATTCATTTGGTAGAGTATAGACATAATGTACGCAGCTAATTTTAATGCTTATCTTAAATATAATAATTATGGCCAATCATTCTTTAAATTTCAATATAATTATTAGTATATATAATTAGTGATTATCAGTCTTTAAATTTAAATATAATTATTAAAAAACAATGGTTATAACTGATCCAATATAATTAGTGATATCTTAAATATAATAATTATGGCCAATCATTTTTTAAATTTAAATATATTTATTAGTAGATATAATTAGTGATTATCAGTCTTTAAATTTAAATATAATTATTCAAAAACAATGGTTATAACTAATCCAATATAATTAGTGATATCTTAAATATAATAATTATGGCCAATCATTCTTTAAATTTAAATATACTTATTAGTAGATATAATTAGTGATTATCAGTCTTTAAATTTAAATATAATTAGTGATTTAATTAGTAGATTATATAATTAGTGATAATTTGACCCATTGATCTGAACAAAACTAATTATCTCGGCCGTTAATTCCTTATGAATAATATTTTGATGGAAGAGTAATTTATATATAGATAGATAGTTGTATCTGGAATCCAGTTGACTTGTTGGATAGCCAACATCTATTAGTTAAGATTCATATCACATTATACTCTCTCACATCCTTAATATAAGATCAATAGTTGACTTTATTCATATATTAATTTTACAAAATAAACTACTTGAAAAATACATAGTTTTACAGTTTTTCTCAAAAACTAATTTACTTAACTTATAAATTAATATATTATCTAATATTATATATCATATGTTATGATCAAATAGCTTATTTTGCAACTTTAATATATCCAAACAAAATCAACTTCATCTTATATTAAAGATTAGAAGGAGTATATTATTATTTCTTCGGACTGTGATCATGGTATATGTTACTAATTTGAATTTTAAATCATAAAGATTAAACCCCTCATTTAGACTCATACGTACTTCTGATTATTTGCATAATAGCCTCATTCGTATTGGGTTCGCACCCTAATTCCACACGAAGTAGGCAGTGTATATTCCAACAACTAATTCCTATATACGGTTTCTACATGTGGTTATTATTATGTGCAGTCATGTTGCAAGCCTCCAAGTGAGTACAACTTTGTGTATCATTATCAGAGCCCAAAAAGGTGCGGAACAAGCCGATGACGACTAATGCAAATTACAGTAATAGCCCAGACTGTGGTGCATGGGATAATGATCATATGGTCTTGTGTATTTACTGAGATTCATGCAAGGCTGGAATGCTTAAAGACATGAAGATGAACTGGAGGGGTGTGGCTGAAATTTTTGTAGCATACCTCATTGTGTTCGTTATTTTATATGCCATTGGGATCTGTGCCTTCAGGGATATTAGAAGGGACTCTTTGAAGCTCACTAGAGTGATAAACTCCTTATTTGATTATATATTGTACATTATGTATGCATGGTCTTGTTAATCAATTAGTTATGCTATGTTTGTCTATGGATATATATATAGTTATACATAGCTATATAAGTTTGAAGAGGGGAAGAACAATTTATTTCAACCACGCTTATTGAATCTGCATGGGGTTATATAAACAAGAGAAACGAGAAAAGGTCAAATCAATTAGGCCTGATTCTATACTAATTACAATTAGAAAAACAATCAACAATAAAACTCTAAAATCTCTCCTAATAAACTTCCTAAAACTACTCTCCTAATAAGTTTCATTAAAAACATATTGAGAAATATTTCCTAAAACCAAAAAAAAAAAAAAAAGAAATATTTCCTAAAACCATATTTACAAATATTTCCTAAAACAAAAAAAAAAGAAAAGAAATATTTCCTAAAACCATATTTACAAATATTTCCTAAAATATAAGATTTTCAATCAATAGATTCTTTCTACAAAGTTGATTCACAAGAATTAACTGTGTAATGTTGATCTCTTTAAAAAATTTATATGAAAAATAAAACTCAATAGAAATCTAACATCCATAACTGAGATCACTTGCATAGCAGCCACCGGAGCCTTTTCATTAACAAATTAATTAAAAAACTTGTCCCAAAAAGTCTAATATTTTAAATTATAAACAGCCTTTCTATTTTACATTTTTCTTAAAAAAAATACATTTGAAGAATTGTTTTGAAACAATATCAGTTATTCTAAGGGGAAAACGAATATCAGTTATTCTATAAAGTTTGGATTTTGACTTCTTAACGATTTTTAAAATAAAAATTATTTTTTTAAAAAAGCAATGATAATATGATATAGTTAAGATATCTTCTTTATTTTTCATTCTATGTAGACTCAGTATATGTTTGGTCCTATAACTTTGCATCAGATTTTTGTTTATTCCCTTTAGTTTAAAAAGTACTATATTTTTAATCATTTTTTGTTTAACCTAACAGAAAATGCTAACTCACTGAATTTAGTAAGTAACTAGAATTTTCTTCCCAGGAGAAATATATTATTATGTTAATTAATAATATTTTATAACAGCTAATTGAATTTTAAAATTTAAAATATATTTTGATAGCCCATTAGTACTCCAATTAATAACATTTCATAATAACTAATTATATTAAAATATAGTTAATGTTGATAGAACATGACAATATAGAAATTGTTGTTGAAAAATCTGACCCATTTTATGGTTAAATGGGTTGTTGAACGGGTATTACAAGATTTTATGTTATAAGTTGATTGATTGATGATGATTATGCTTTTCCCCTTCCAATCCAACCAAAACTATTAAAATTCCCCCTCCCCTATAATTAGAGCAGGGAATCAGGGACAGCCCTTCAAGGGCTATGGTCTTAAAAGGGCTGGCACGAAAAGTCGGGGCAGTGCAAATATCCTTTTTTTAAAGCCCGGCCCTCGAATAATCGGGCTCAAGGCCAGCCCGGCCTGACTAACACTTACACACTATTTTTTAATCTTTTTTCCTAAAGAAATTAAAACAATAAAATCATTATCATCAACATAAATCAAGGAACAAAAAACCTGGACCGAACCAGGCGGTCGGACCAGTCGAACTGCGAACCGCCCACAAATCCGGCCTGGGTGAGGCATTGACCCAGGAGGGAGGTTCAATCCGCCTAAAAAAGTGGTTCTCCTTTTTTTAAAATGTGCTTTTTTTATTTTGTTATAATTCACCTAATTATTAACTTTCATTTCACTTAATTTTAGAAACCAGGAAACTATAATATTTTAAATGCTATTATACTTGCATATATTTAATATTTAATTGTTATTGCTCTTAATATTTGTATTTTAGTCCGTGGATTGTAAAATAATATTTATTTTCACGTGTAATCAACTAATATTTTATATATTTCCTTCTATAGAAACATTAAAATATTCGTGTTTGATAAATCATGCATACTTATCTACATTTACATTTTGATATTAGTGATTATTAATGTTAATATCAACAAAATTTCATTATTTTAATATAACTGGTCCGACCCCGTTCCGACAATTGGCCCTTGAACCAGTGCCTTGTCCGGTTCAATTTTTTTAATATTGACACAAGTATCAATTTTAAGTTACAATACAAACACCAATAAGCAACAAACACTAAGAAATTATCAAGCAATGATAAATAGTGTCCATATTTTTAAATAAGTCACACCAAATATATGTTTACCTTTAATTAATTGTTTTAATAAATATTGTCCATATTTTTAAATAAGTCACGCATTGAGAAATTATCAAGCAATGATAAATACTGGGAATTAGATATTATGGTTTTTTTTACCTTTAATTAATTTTTATTTTCTAGTTTTTATTTTTTTTAAAAAAATATATGTGACTAGCTTAAAAAGTCGGCCATTTGAAGCCTTCGGCCCTACAGGGCAGCTCATTAAGCCCAATTCCCTTCTGAAGCCTCCAAAATCAAAGCACGACCCTCCAATGGCCAGGGCCTAAAAGGGATGCCTCGATGGGCACGGCCCTCCAGTGAGGGATTGGGAATGGGTTAGGGAATGAGTATTTTTTATTGTTTGGTAAGTGTTCTTGGTAATACCTTGGGATTGAACATTCCCACATATGTAGGAATGAGCAAACCTACCTCCCCCTGGTATTGCAATTTCAATATTGGGATTGAAATTTTTTAGGATAAAAATATCATTGGTTATAATAATTTCAGACAACATTACCCCTCTTATTTTGACCTAATTAGATTAGGATAATCTTCTCATTGCCTCTCATCACTCTTGCTCACCTTTCCCATCAGGAGCTGTCGCACGCTTCTTCTTCACTGGTAAACTATTCCTCCCTCATCTGTCATTCTTCTCCACTGGCATATGTCGTTTTTCTCCGCTAAATATTTCTTGAGAATAGTGAGAGACTATTATTAATTGAATGAGAAACTAAATCTAATTCTCCACTGTTCGATTTTTTTTATTCATCTATATTTGGTTTCTTTGTTATTGGACTGTTATTATAGTTTGTCCAGAAAAACTTTGTTTTATACCTTGACTTTGTCTCTTGTTTTTGCATTGGAGTCAGTGTTATTAGTTAGCTTGTGTCTATCTGTCTTATTTAAAAGAAAAAAAATCAGATTCATTTATACCACAAACATTTCCTATTATCCTTATTTCCTAGAGCGTGGTTGAGCTACTGAAGCATAGGATGCATTTTTTTCATAGAGGGGTGTTTTTGTGCGTACATCAACTAGGATGAGATGACAGTTTTAATTCCATTGGGTATTTTTTAAGAGGGTATTATAGTACTTTTATGATTTGTATATGGTTATAAAATAAATTTAATGCATCCATTCCCTCTCAATGTTGTCATATACCAAACATGATTTTAAAATCTCTTTCCCAATCCCACTCCAACCCCAATCCCATTCCCATTCCCACTCCTACTCCTTCAAATTCATTGCTTCGTACCAAACATGGCCAATCAAAACAAGAAATCATTAGAATACGATACCTTCCCCTCTCCTACTATTTACCAAGGTTCAAAAAACTGGACTTGACTTCGAACCGGACGAGGCACTGGTTCAAGGGTCATTGGTCGGACTGGGTCAGACCGTTATATTAAAATAATAATTTTTTATTGATATTAACATTAATAATCACTAATATATCAAAATGTAAATGTAAATAAGTATGTATGATTCATCAAACATGAATATTTAATGTTTCTATCAGGGGTGTTCACTTCGTCCCGTTCCGACCGTACCGTTCCGATCCCGATCATTTTGGGACGGGATTTTCCCGTACCGAAAATATATGGGATGGGACAAAAGCGGGACGGGACAAAATTATATATGGGACGGGACGGGACGCGGGAGGAGCACTATTCCGTACCGTCTTTTTGTCCCGTCACGAATATTTATTTTTTAAAGATATAATTATTATATTTTATGTATAGATTCCTCCCACCTACCATCGATAAAAAATAATTATTTTCTAATTAGCATTTATTTAATAAATTCAAACTCATGTGTAATTTAATATTTAACCAATAAAGCAGGTCAAATAGTTAAGATGCATAAAATTTATAATACATTTAAAAAACAATAATTATTCAATGTTTGTATTTGAAACATAATCTTATTTAAATCCATATTTGAACGATTATGTTTTTATCATCTTATTTTAGTGTAATTTTTTATTATGAGGTATTATTAGCTCGAGTATTAATAAGCCAACAAACAATATTTCAAATTTTCAAAATACAATTAATCATTATAAACTGTTATTAATTAGAATATTAATATATTTCTTATGCATCACTGCATTGCACATAGGGAGAAAATTATAATTATTTGTATAATAAAATATTCCCATATTAAATATAATTTTATCTTTAATAAAAATAATAGAAATATTTAAGACCCTAGAATATCTCATATATCTTAACAAAACTTTATCAAAATATCTAACTTTTTTTATTAAAGATACAACTAATGTATTTTAATATAGATATAATTTATATGAAAAGATATTATATCTTAAATATAAAATAAATATCTAAATAACCCATTAAACAAGTAAATTTTTTTTTTAAAAAAAAATCAGCGGGACGTCCCGATTCCGTCCCGACCCCGTTCCGGTCCCGATGGGACGGGACAAAATTGGTAATGGGACGGGACACGGGACAACTTTGCTGTTCCGAGACTTTCTATGGGACGGGACACGGAACAAGCCCGTCCCGTTCCGACCCATGAACACCCCTAGTTTCTATAGAGAGAAAAATAGAAAATATTAGTTGATTACATATGAAAATAAATATTATTCTACAATCTACAGACTAAAATACAATTACTAAGAGCAACAACAGTTAAATATTAAACATATGCAAGTGTAAAATAGCATTTAAAATATTATAGTTTCCTCGTTTCCAAAATTGAGTGAAGTGAAAGTTGGTAATTAGGTGAATTGTAACAAAATAAAAAAAACATTTTAAATTTTTTTAAAAATCAAAACCGGTCCGATCACCTGGGTTGTACCGGTTTTGACCGGGTCAAATGCGCCCCCCCGTCTGAAGGCTGAAGCAGACCGGACCAAGGGCTGGTTCACGGTTAAACCGGTCGAACTGGCCGGCTCGGTTCGGTTTTTTACCTTACTATTTAATTCCATTAATATCTGCCCTCCCCCCCTCCCTAAGCCAAACACAGTGTAAGGGACAACTGACACTTGATACAAAATTAAAGGTTAACCTTCATCCATTAAAATAGTTTTCTAAAAAAATATAATTTTAAAAACAAATAATCCACATTTAAACCGATTCTATCAAGGTAATCCTTTAGTTAAAAGAAATAATTAACAGAGGGTATCTTTTTTAAGTTATTAATTAATTATTAACCTACTAAACCTCGTATAAAAATTAACATCAATATGTCAAAACTCATTAAATGAATCGTATCGAATGACTTGTTGATGAGTCCAATATCAATGATCAAACTCCTCTGTAAAACCTAGAGCCCTCTCTCTCTCTCTCAGCATAACATGGCTCGCATTAACAGCACCTCGTTTGGCGGCTACAATTTCTTGAAGATGGTCTACGCCATTGGCTTTGTCATCTGCGGTAGTATGTTTGCACAACAAGAAGGCATGTGTGAAAAATGGCGAGCCGAGCCTTTCTATGTGTTTGGTCTCATCCTTTTGGGATTATCACTCTTAGGCATGGCCGGCGGTTGTTTCCAGAATTCCCTCCTCGTATCTATTTACCTATTCATCTTCTCCTTGTTCATCATTCTTGTCATGATCTTTATTAGTTTCGCCTTCACTATTACCCGCAAAGGGGCCGGCAAAGAGTACAAGCTTGGCGATTACTCTCCTTGGTTGCAAAGAAGAGTAAGTAACTGGCACCCTATCAAGAACTGCCTTCACTCCATTGGACTCTGTTCCTACTATGGGGCTGATTCCTACCAACAGTATCCTGATGTAGAGCAGATCCAGGTAACCCAATATCTATTTTGTTTTGTTTTGATATGTACGTATATATGTATGTGTTCCTTGCTTAATTATATTCTGGCCATCTGATCTCTTACTTTAATTTCCTCTCTTTCCATAGTAAAACTCCCCGCACAACATGCATAGATTTTTCGATGCTTGTGATATTCTATAAATAGGGAACCCGTTTCCCTACTCATCAAAAAGATGAGTAGGGAGAGTTAGCAAATCGAGACCTCTAGATGGTCTGGATTTCATTTTAGATTGTGTATTTATCAAAAGATATCAAATACAATTAAATCTAGATGGTTTACATGCGATCTAGACGGTTTAGATTAGTTTAGCTCTCCCTAGTCCTTACTCATCTTTTTTATGAGTAGGGAAACCGGTCCCCTATAAATAGTGTTTTTAGTTTGAATACTTGGGTAGGATTTGATCCGATCTAACTCTACATTACTTTAATTAGTATCTTCAGGCCATTTGTAAACCTTAATTAGGTCGGATTCCATGAATTCTTTTTGCACATTCATCTCTCGTCAAGGCTAAATCTAATTTCCATCATTCTTCTCCTATTACTTCCATTCCATCTCGATTTTCACCTATCTTCCCTAATTTCCTAGCTATTTTCAGCAAGAACTTTCATGGAGCATCAAAGTCAGGCCGCCGCATGAGATCCAAATCGTCTATTTGATCAGACACATATTACATTATAATCTCACATGTCCTTAATATATAAGATCAAATTGACTTTTTTTTATATTGATCAAATTGACTTTTTTTTTCTGATATTAAGGTCGCAAAATAATTTACTTAATTTATAAATTAATATATAATCTAATAGCATCTATCAATACAATGGGGAACATCAGGAGTGCAGTATCTATTCGGACTCATATCATATTATACATTACTAATTTGAATTTTGAATCATAAAGATAAACTCCTCATTTAGACTCATATTTCTCATTATTTACACAGTAACCTCATTCATATTGGGTTTGTACACTAATTCCATCTGGGATAGGCTGGGTATATTCCAACAATTAGCTCCTTCATACATTTTTTACATGTGTGGTTATTATTGTGTACAGTCTGGTTGTTGCAAGCCTCCGAGTGATTGCAACTTTGTGTATCAGAGCCCAATGGTGTGGAACAAGCCGATGACGACTGGTGCAAATTACAGTAGTAATAGCCCAGATTGTGGTGCATGGGACAATGATCCTAATGTCTTGTGCTTTAACTGCAATTCATGCAAGGCTGAATTGCTTAAACACATGAAGGGGATTTGGAGGATTTTTGTTGGATTTTTTCTAGTACACCTCATTGGGTTTATTATTTTGTATGCCATTGGGATATGTGCCTTCAGGGATATGAGAAGGGAATCTTTGAATCTCAAAAGAGTCGATCATCTCATTATTTGATTGTATATTGTAGATTATGGCCTTGTTGAATATCTAGTTATGCTCTGTTTATTTTTGGATATTTAGCTACATCTAATGGTACATTAGCTTTGGTGATTAATTAGTCGTGATGTCCCTGACTCGTATGTAGGGAAAATGCCCCCACTTCTTTAGATACTTGTTATGTTCTTGGAATGGCACTTTTTTTTTTTTTTTTTGTTATTGGGACCTGAATTCTGCATTGTGCCAATTTTGGTATAACCATAATGATTTTCAGAAAAATGTATTAACCATGTGATATAGATCTATATAAAACATTTATTTGAAAAATAAAACTTAAAATATAAATCTAAAATCTAGAACCGAGATCACTTATGATCCGTTTAGTAGCATGAAAGTGGGGAGAGAGAGGTGAAATTGGAAGTGGAACTCTCCTCTTTGGTTGTTTGGTGTGTTGGAAGTTAGTTTTTCATGGAACCCACTTTCATAAAAAACGTCGGAACTGAGTTCTATCACTTACCCAATGGAAAAAAGTTCCATGTCCAGCTCCAAGATTATATTCCCCATCTGCCCTTCTGATCTTTCACCTCCTCTCCACTACCAACCTCAATCCACCACCGACATCGTTCGGTGGCGACAGACCTTTGTCTTCTTCAACCTCCATGGCAGTGACCGCGTCGACAGTCCTCCATCTTCCTCAACCTCCATAGTAGTGACAGTGGTGACGGCCCTCCGTTTTCTTTAACCTCTTCATCTTATTCAACATATTCATTGTATTCAAATTTTCTCTTTGATTTTAATTATCTCATTGTGTTATGTGTAAGACTTTGGATTGTGCCTTTTGCTTCTTTATTGCCGGAAGACAGGCAACAAGAGGGGAAGATGAACATGTGTTGATGTTATTCTCTGTATGGCTGGGTAACTTTTTTTTAATAAAAGGATCCATGGGTATTTTGGTATTTTTACAATATAAACACTTGTATCATATAAATTTTATTCTCCACTTCCGCCAGCATACCAAACATACTTTTTGCCTTACTTCCACTTCAATCAAAAACACTTTCAATGTACCAAATGGGGCATTAAGTATAAAGTGGCTTCCATTATCTTCTTTATATAATACTCGTAGTAGTTTTATATCCTGTCAAATTTACACATCATAAATTTATCTTAACTAGCTTGCATCTCATCACCAGAGGAATCGTTTATGGAAAAAAAAAACTATATATTGGAAAGAGAGTATCCAAAAGTCTGAAACTTGACATTTAAATCAGCGTCAGTTTTGTGCTTCCAAGATTAAACTTGTAATTGACTAACATGTGTAGCTTGAAATGGTAAATGATGGGTTTGTTAGATGGGAATGAAGAGCCTGATGTTGGCACTTGGCAGTGGATGATGAATCTGCATAAAGGTGTGGACGCGCGCGCGCGCACACATATATATATATATACATAGCTATAAAAATTTGAAGAAGGGAAGAATATTTTGATTTAATGAAAAATACTTCCGACCATGTTTAATGAATATGCACGGGATTAATATTATATACACAAGAGAGAGGAGAGAAGGCCAAATCAATTAGGTCTAATTCTATGCTAATTACAATCAGAGAAAAAAAAATCAACAATAAAACTCTAAAATCTCTCGTATTAAATTTCTTAAAACTACTCTCCTAATAAGTTTCCTAAAAAACATATTGAAAAATATTTCCTAAAACCATATTTAACAATATTTCCTAAAATATATTATTTTCAATCAAGAGATTCTTTCTACAAAGTTGATTCACAATAATTAACTGTGTAATGTTGATCTCTTTAAAAAATTTATACTATGAAAAATAAAACTCAATAGAAATCTAACATCCATAACTGAGATCTCTTGCATAAAGCGGCCACCGGAGCCTTTTCATTAAAAAATTAATTTAAAAACTTGTCCCAAAAAGTCTAATATTGTTATAAATAATAGAAGAAGATAAGAGAGAATGAGAGAGAGAAGTAGAGAGAATAGAAAGATGTTCTCATTCAACGTTCAAGAGTTGTATAATATACAATACAAGCCTTGTATTTATAGGCAAGGTTCTAGGGTTACAATATAATCAATCAGCATTAATGACAATATATTGATAATAGGAAATAGGAGTTATGGACATCCATAATAATAGGAAATTCATAACACTCCCCCTTGGATGTCCATGACTAAACATGTGCCTCGTTAAAAAACTCCAACTAAGTAAAACCCAGTGGGACAAAAAACTTAGTAGAAGAAAAAGAGTACAATGTTTAGTGATACACTTCCTAATGCTGCCTCATTAAAAACCTTGCTAGGAAAACCCAGTGGGAAAAAAAACCATAGACAAGGGAAAAAGAGTACAGCGTGTATCATCTCCCCCTCTTGACCACTTCAGTTGATATCTCTAAGTCTGCGAAGTTAGATTCCATAAACAAGCTTCTCAAATATTGTAGCAGGAAGTGACTTGGTAAACATATCTGCTAAACTTTAGTTTGATCGGATTTGTTGGACAATGATTTCACCATCTTCTATTGATGTAGTCCACCCCAATTTATTCGTGTTGGTGAATCAATGTATTATGTTGATTAGCAAATGATACACCAGCTCATGCATGGCTAGTCAGATCAAATATAATTACTCCAATTATACAAAGATATGGTACTTCCAGACCAAGTATTTTTTCATCACCTTCTTGAATTCTATAGACATGGTACTTCAGGACCAAAATTTCTCCATCAACTTATTGAGGTATAAAATGATCTCAATCCACATTTAAGGATCTTACAACTATTGGAGCACATGGTGATTTATATATAAAGAAACACTTTGTTCTTTCAAAGTATTTCATTTCAAATTCTTTCTTGAAGTATGTCTTTAGCTTCTGCAGGCTCTTCAGGAGTTTAAGCAATATTCATATTTTGCAAACACTTCAGGAGTTCCAGAGATATCTAAACACACCAAGAATCTTAATAACATTGAACATATATTGAAAGATTAAATACAATATATCCTTCTTTCAATCGATATCTATTGATTCGATAATACCATATTTGTCAGGTTGATTTGAAACATATAGAGATATGGATTAAATTGTTTGCTTCTGGAAACTTTAATCCTTTGGGGAGTTTTAATTATTTAAATCATATACTTTTAGAAAATCCTTCAGGAACTTTCAAATGCTTGTATATAATCTATACACGCATGTGATTCAGTGACTTTATAAGGATGTTACTCCATAATACTTCTAGTATTTGAAATCCTTCTAGGATTTACTTCTAAATCACACTACAATGACTCATGGGTCACGATCATATTCTCTAGACGCATAACAAAGTTTTCATACATCACCAGACTTCTAAATTAAGAACGCATGAAATTCAGTCCACCACAAGATAATATCTATAAAGAATTAACTTATGCGAAAATTATTGAGACTATATCCCTCCCCCTTTTTTCGCACAAGAATTCTATTTATACAATACTAGCTTTGCACTTCGGGTGCTTAAGCTAAATACACACATTTATGTTATGATACTTTATGTCGCGTCTCTTTCTTTCCTGCTAGCTAGCCATCTTTATGTCTATATCTCATGACATTTTTGTATAGAAGATCCTCATTTGATCACGTGATATTATCATCAAAATCCTTGTCGACAACTTTATCTCTTTGCGGTTCATTTTTCTTGTGACATAACTTTATTGAGATCTCTATCTCTCTTTTAGGTACCTACACCTCTTCTGGGGTATTACAAATAGTTATGTCTCAATTCTTTCCTCCTCTGTATGATCATCTTGATTATTTGCTCCATTTTCTTTTCTTTTGGAACCGATCATTTTCTCATGCTTCAGGATGGTATCATTTTTTTCTTGTACTGATTGGAGCTTAAGCTGGAATGAGATATAAGAATTCTTATGTTGGTCAGTAATTGCGTCTGGCAAATATTTTGTAATATTTTATGTATGCATAATTTGATGAACTTCTGGTTCATATCGCTATATTTGAGGATCTATGTTGATGCATACTATGTGATATATCTTCCAGCTATTCATTTTCTCCCCCTCAAGTTGGGAAAACTTTGTCAAATGACAACCAACTAATCATGCTATATAAGTATGCTCAATCCATTTACTTTCTCTAGAAACATCATTTTGTTTCATTTAGAGATAAACAAGAGGAAGAAGGTTCTTATCCAACATTTATCCCAACTTTCAATGAATATCCATCTATGTGCATAATTGTGGTGGAACACTATAAATAAATATTGCACATTATAAGATGAAAACTATCTGGCTACTGACCAAGAGCCAATGGGAGAATTCATAATACTATGTTGGCATGATGCATTTATATATTGTAGTGTGTAAAATCATTCCTTCCAACTCTAAAATTGGAACTTTGTTCTCAAAAGTTTTGATCTAGCTGCTCAGGGAGGATTCGATAGTAGTATTGCTAGATATATTTGTTAAATATGCTTTACATAGCATATAATCATTGAAAACTTGATAAACAATCACTAGTGATTTCTATGGAAATCATATGGTTGCATAGTTGAGAACTAATATACTTATTAGAACAAATTTGCAAACTTCAAGTTGCAAGTTGATCATAGACACCGATATGACCATTTTATAGATGCATCCATTATTGATAAAGTACTAATTTAGTCCATATGATGTCTACATGGGCCCATATATATTTGATACCGTACAAATGTACACGTATCCAATTCCAACCATAGCTAGTGATGTTCTCGTATTTACTTCTTTTGAGAACAAACAATACATAAAAACACTTGTTATTTATAAAGGATCTTCTGGTTCTTCAACGAGTGTTATTATGCATTCAACATTATATTTTGCATCATTATGATCTGGGATGATCTAACCGGTCATGCCAAACAATACATCTACAAACTTCATGTTTGTTATAATATTATTATCATCATATAACTTCTGGTTATTGTGTCATATTATTAATTTGACCTTCATTGGGAGATTATACGAATTTTATGGAAAGTATAGGAGTGAAACTCCATCCAATATGACTCATATTTATATTCTAACAATCTCCCCCTCAAGTGAGTCATGTAAACATACTTTCCACTTACACAATAAAAATATTAGTTCTTCAAGAACTATGAATATATCGTTGTATACATATCGTTCTTCAGGAACTGTCATATCGTTCTTCAGGAACTGTCATATATATATATATTCACTATGTAATTTGTAAACTCAATAGAAATATGAATAATTAAAATTTATAAGAATTTAAATCAAACTACATAAAAATCACACTACAGCATATAAGATATTTAAACTCATCAAAAGTTTGAATAACATTTATGCCAACAATTATTGCAAACTCATTATCTTATGTATTTATAAAAACATATATCTACATCCTTCTATAAATAATCTTGCTAACTTTATGCTAAAGTAAAATAAGGATCATCGAACGGGATGATTAGATCAAATATCATATAACATATCAACTTTACGCTCAAATATTACTAATGCAAGAGCACATAATTGCCATAGTAATGGTCAACTAACTAGTAAGATAAAATATATGTGGTTTTATTGGCATAAATATTTTTATTTAGTGTTAATTGAAATTTTGCTCATCTAGCTCTTCAAGAGCATTAATCAACAATGCATAACAAAACATGATTGTCTTTATTTATTTCTTATGGAATTAACTATTATTTATTATGATATAAATCTCCATAAACGTTAGTCTTCAGGACCATTACAATAATATTTTTAGAATATATATTGTGCTAATACTTAAACGACAAGCAATTTGGTTCAAAACATTAGCCTTCATGGCTATATTTCATTTTTGATATAAATGTGGTTATTAAATTTCTCAAAAGCATATCAAAGTAGAGATATTATTTCTCTTTTCTCTCACCACAAATTTCAACAAGTATTAGTCTGATCTGCAGGACTTCAATAAAAATAAATCCAATGTATATGGCTTTTGACCAATTAATAAGAGATTCAAAATTATATATCTTCTGGCTATTAAATATTAAAATATAAAAATGAAAAATAAATAAATAAATGGCTTCTTGCTATCTAATAATGTTAAAGATTATATGATATATAATCTCAAAATTAGAAATTAAATCTATATAGCTTCTAGCAATATATAAAGATAGAAAATCAAATCGATATTCGTTTTTAGTAATGGAACTAAATGTAAGCTTTCAAGGAGGTTACAAATATTGATCTGAACTTCAGGTTCCATTGAAAATAGTAACATCAGAGTGCAAATGAATCTTTATAAAAAATGATTGGAACTTTGAGTCCATCAAAAAGCACTCCATATCATAAAGATTAGTTTTTTTTTACCATAAAATGGAAAAACATATATTTATGGCATCTAGCCATTAAATACTGAAATAAAATAATAAAAAAAATTAGAGGTATATGGCTTCTGGCCATTTAAAAAAAAATTAATGTGACTTTAGTGTAAAAACACATTTGTCATTGGATAAAATCACGCTATGCAGTTATGCTGTTTAGATACCCACCTAAATGCATGCATTGTATTTAAATATTTAAGTATCCTATAATCTAGGCATACCAAATATCTCACATATAGTATTTTCCAATAAATTAGAGGCATATGGCTTCTGGCCATTTAATATTAAAATAAAAAAAATTGAATTTATATGGCTTCTAGCCCCAAAATATTAAATTAGAATAATTAAATTGATATGGCTTCTAGCCATAAAATTAAATCTATGTGGCTTCTAGCCACAAAATGTTAAACTAGAATAATTAAATTGATATGGCTTCTAGCCATAAAATTAAATCTATATGGCTTCTAGCCACAGAATATTAAACTAGAATAATTAAATTGATATGGCTTCTGGCCATAAAATTAAATCTATATGGCTTCTGGCCATTTAATATTAAAATAGAGAAATTAAATTTATATGGCTTCTGGCAATATAGAGAAATTAAATTTATATGGCTTCTAGCCATAAAATTAAATCTATATGACTTCCGGCCATAAAATATTAAAATTAAATTTATTTGGCTTCTCACCATAAAATTAAATCTATATGGCTTCTGGCCATATAATGTTCAAAAATAAAAAGTGAATTTATATGGCTTTTGGCCATAAAATTAAATCTATATGGCTTTTGGCCATATGATGTTCAAACATAAAAATTGAATTTATATGGCTTCTGGCCATAAAATTAAATCTATATGGCATCTGGCCATATGATGTTCAAACATAAAAATTGAATTTATATGGCTTCTGGCCATAAAATTAAATCTATATGGCATCTGGCCATATGATGTTCAAACATAAAAATTGAATTTATATGGCTTCTGGCCATAAAATTAAATCTATATGGCATCTGGCCATATGATGTTTAAACATAAAAATTGAATTTATATGGCTTCTGGCCATATTATAATTAAATAGAAAAATTAAATTTATATGGCTTCTGGCCATAAAAATAAATCTATATCAAGTGGAACTTCAGGTTCCATTAAAAATGACTCAGGTTAAAAAAAAAATTATCGACTATTATGTGAAATATCATGTTCCTTTAAAGTCTGTAGCGAATGTATTAAAATATAGAGTGGAGCTTCAGGTTCCATGAGAGATGACTTCATCAATGTGTATACATTAAAATATAAAGTGGAACATCAGGTTCCATAAAAAAAATGACTTCAGGTCAATGATAATTATACTATAATGCAAAGTGGAACTTCAGGTTCAATGAAATATGACTTCAAGTCATGAGAAAATATAAAGAAAGATGAAGATGAAGAGAAATAGAAAGGTGAACTTCAGGTTCTCCATAAGAGCATAATATTAAAGGATACTATGAATAAAAAATAAATTACCTTGGTTAGAGGCTCGTGCTGATAACGTTTTATAAATAATAGAAGAAGATAAGAGAGAATGAGAGAGAGAAGTAGAGAGAATAGAAAGATGTTCTCATTCAACGTTCAAGAGTTGTATAATATACAATACAAGCCTTGTATTTATAGGCAAGGCTCTAGGGTTACAATATAATCAATCAGCATTAATGACAATATATTGATAATAGGAAATAGGAGTTATGGACATCCATAATAATAGGAAATTCATAACAAATATTTTAAATTATAAACAGACTTTCTATTTTACATTTTTCTTAAAAAAATACATTTGAAGGATTGTTTTGAAACAATATCAGTTATTCTAGGGGGTAAACGAATATCATTTATTCTTTAGAGTTTGGATTTTGACTTCTTAACGATTTTTAAAATAAAAATTATTTAAAAAAAAAAAAGCAATGATATAGTTAAGATATTTTCTTTATTTTTTATTCTATGTAGACTAAGTATATGTTTTGGTCATATAACTTTGCATCAGATTTTTTGTTTGTTCCCTTTAGTTTAAAAAGTACTATATTTTTAATCATTTTTTTGTTTAATTTGACAGAAAATGCTAACTCACTAAATTTAAGAAGTAACTAGAATTTTCTTTCCTGGAAAAATATATTATTATGTTAATTAATAATATTTTATCACAGCTAATTGAATTTTGAAAATTTAAAATATATTTTGATAGCCCATTAGTACTCCAATTAATAACATTTCATAATAACTAATTATATTAAAATATAGTTAATGTTGATAAAACATGACAATATAGAAATGGTTGTTGAAAAATCCAGCCTATATTATGGTTGAACGGGTTGTTGGGCGAGCATTACAAGATTTTATGTTATAAATTGATGATTGTTGATGATTCTGCTTCCCTCTCCAATCCAACCAGTACTATTAAAATTCCCCCTCCCCTATAATCAATCCAAATTACCTTTCCCTATCCTACTATTTACTTCCATCAATATCTGCCTTCCCCTACCCTCCCATTGCCTCCCATTCATTAAAATTTTAACCCTCCCCTCCGTCGAGTCAAACACAATATAAGGGACAACTAACACTTGATACAAAATTAAAGGATTAAATTAAATTAAGGTGAACCTTCTATATATATCCATTAAAATAGTTTTCTAAAAAAATATAATTTGAAAAAAATCTGTATAATCCACATTTAAACCGATTCTGTCAAGGTAATCTTTTAGTTTAAAGAAATAATTAACGGAGGCTATCTTTTTTAAGTTATTAATTAACCTACTAAACCTCGTATAAAAATTAACATCAAGATGTCAATCAAAAAAACTAACATCAACATGTCAATAAAAAAAAACAAATAAACATCAATATGTCAAAACTCATTAAATGAATCGTATCGAATGACTTGTTGATGAGTCCAATATCAATGATCAAACTTCTCTGTAAAACCTAGAGCCCTCTCTCTCAGCATAACATGGCTCGCATTGACAGCACCTAGTTTGCCAGCTGCAATTTCTTGACGATGGTCTACGCCATTGTGTTTATCATGTTCGGTAGTATGTTTTCACAAGAAGTAGGTATGTGTGAAAAATGGCGAGCTGAGCCTTTCTATGTGTTTGGTCTCATCCTTTTGGGATTATCACTCTTAGGCATGGCTGGCGGTTGTTTCCAGAATTCCCTCCTCGTATCTATTTACCTATTCATCTTCTCCTTGTTCATCATTCTTGTCATGATCTTTATTAGTTTCACCTTCACTATTACCCACAAAGTGGCTGTGATGCCAAGGGATGAGCTGGACTGCCACGTGGATAAGGAAAGCGGACTGAGTCTGAGACGTGGTCAAAGGATGAGGCGTGCCACGTGGAAAGTGAGGGAGAGTTAGTTTGTTATAAATCTGTTAGACGAGAGAGGGAAAGGCATGTGAGTTGTGATGAATGTTTTTGGCCTTTCCTCTGTATTCTCTGTATTCTCTCTGAACTTCTTCTGAACTCTCTTCTTGTCTATCTCTCTGATTTCTGTTCAATTCCTTACATACTGTATTCTGTGATTTGTGACACTGATTTAGTCACCTTTAATACATACATTTGAAGTCTGTTCTGCAATTAGTTTGTGTTTTCATTGTTTCACAGATAAGTTCATTACATTTTGGTGCTTTCATTGAGAGACGAGATGGCAGAAGCGACAAGACTCAAGGATGTACAGGCCGAGATGAAGGCAATGACTGAATATGTCAGTCAGGTGGAAGCAAGCACGAATCAGCGGTTTGATCGATTGGAGAAGGCATTGGAGGTTTTGGCGCGAGAACCGAATTCCAGATATGAGGAATTGGAGATACACGCGAATAACAGATTTGATCGTTCGGAGGCTGCGATAGAAGAGGTGGCGCGAAATGTGAATCAGAGGCATCGTACTCCGGATCCTGGAGGAGATGGAGGTGGATTTGGTAATTCTGCTTTTCGGCATCGATATCGTGACAATAGAAGTGAATCAGGTTTTAATGGACGATTTTCGAAGCATATAAAACTTGATTTTCCGAAGTTTGGAGGTAGTGAGCCTATGACATGGATATTCAGAGCTGAGCAGTATATTCAGTATTATGGAACTCCAGATTTCCAAAGAGTCATCGTAGCTTCTATTAATTTCGAGGGAGATGTAGTTCCGTGGTTCCAACTGTTGCAGAAGACTGGAGTGATTAATTCCTGGAGCTCGCTAGTAAGAGCAATAGAAGAAGAGTATGGTCCTTCTTTGTACGAGCGGCCGAGAGTGAAGTTGTTCAAGTTGATCCAGAAAGAAAGTGCAGAGGAGTATTGTAGGGAATTCATGGCGCTGGCTAATAGATCGGAGGAAATAGGTGATGAGGCGTTGTTGGACTGTTTCACAGGTGGGCTGAAAATTGAAGTTCAGAGGGATGTGATGGCCCAAAAGCCCACTACTCTTTTGAGGGCAGTAGAGTTGGCAAAGTTGTTTGATAAGAAATTGGGCTTAAGTGAGGGGTCTTCTAAGCCCAATTACAATAACCCGTCCAGAGGGGGTTTTATTTCCAAGAATTACCCTAGCTCTACCTGGAGCCCCTCGAGTTCGCTGACGGCGCCGAGTCAAAAGGGAGCTTTACCACCACTTTTACCCACTCCACCGACAAAACCGTTCCCTCAGATCAAGAAAATGACTCCCGCCGAGATGTTGATACGCAGGGAGAAAGGTTTATGTTACACGTGCGATGAGAAATTTTCTCCAAATCACCGTTGTAATAATAAACAATTGATGCTCATGGATACAGAGGAGGACGACGGGGATGTGGAGGTCGAAGGATCAGGGGAAGGAAATATGAGTTCTGAAGGTGAGCAAGTTTCGGTTCACCACCTATCTCTTCACGCCTTTCAAGGACAACATGGCAAAGCTACCATACGTTTTGAGGGCTCGATACAGGGAACAGAGCTACAAATTTTGTTAGATGGAGGGAGCTCTGACAGTTTTATCCACCATAGGATAGTGAAGCACTTACAGATTCCCATTGAATCTGTGGGTCATGTGAGAGTGATGATTGGGGATGGGTACGCTATGAAAGGGGAAGGTATGATTCGGGCCTTACTATTGCAAATACAGGGACATACTTTGGAGCTTCCCGTGTATGTGTTGCCTATAGCTGGGTCTGATGTTGTCATTGGGGAGGCTTGGCTAGCCACTTTGGGGCCACACGTGGCTGACTATACGATAGGAAAGGGCAAGATCCGGTTTTTCAATAAAGGCGACTTTATAACTCTGTATGGGAGTTCAAGACCGGCCATTAAGAGGGCTGAGTTGCATTAGATGCAGAGGTTAGTACATACACAGGCTGTATCAGAATTATTTTTGATGCACCTTGATGTACAGGAGAACTCTTGTATAGACTCTATTGAATTTTCTAGTGAGGTGGCGGAGGATGTGTGTGGATTGTTGTGCGGGTATAAGGGAGTTTTTGCGAAGCCCACTGGGTTGCCACCGGCACGGGAACATGAGCATCGCATTTCCATCCAGGAGGGTAAGGGACCTGTGAAGGTCAGACCTTATAGGTATCCGTTTAGTCAAAAGGATGCTATTGAGAAGATGGTGAAGGAATTGTTGCAAGAAGGTTTTATTCAGCCGAGTATAAGCCCTTATTCGGCTCCTGTGATTTTAGTCAAGAAGAAGGACGGAACATGACGTTTTTGTGTTGATTACAGAGCTTTAAATGCCATTACTATCAAAGATTCGTTCCCGATGCCTACTGTCGATGAGTTGTTGGATGAGTTAGGGGGATCCCGTTTTTATTCGAAGCTGGATTTGAGGTCAGGTTATCATCAGATTTTGATAAAGGAGGAGGATAGGGAGAAGACAGCTTTTCGGACTCACCAAGGATCCTATGAGTGGTTGGTGATGCCGTTTGGCCTTACTAATGCTCCCGCTACCTTTCAAGCCCTTATGAATTTGGTGTTTCGGCCATTCTTACGTAAGTTTGTGCTCATCTTCTTCGATGACATTCTGGTTTACAGTAGTTCGTGGGAGTTGCATTTATAACACTTGGAGGTTGTGCTCCAGGTATTGGCAGAGCATCAGTTATTTGCCAAACTATCCAAGTGTTCTTTTGGGCAATAGCGGGTGGAGTATTTGGGCCATATTATTTCTGCAGTTGGGGTAGAAATGGATTCGGCCAAGGTAGTGTCCATACGGAATTGGCCAATTCCAACTACTGTATCTCAATTGAGGGGGTTTTTGGGCTTGTCTGGTTATTATCGCCGGTTCATTCGAGGGTATGCTCAGTTGACCAGTGCCTTGACAAAGTTGCTGCACAAGGATGGGTTTCACTGGTCTGAGGAGGCTCAGCAGGCTTTTGACCATCTCAAACTTGTGTTGACACAAGCTCCTATTCTAGTTTTACCTAATTTTCAACAGCCATTCGTTTTGGAGACTGATGCTTCTGGAAAAGGTATTGGGGCTATTTTAAGTCAGAATGGTAAACCTATTGCTTTCTTTTCTAAGCAAATTTCTGCTTGGATGCAAGCTCAATCTACATATAGTCGTGAGTTGTATGCTATTGTTCAGGCAGTGGCTAAATTTCGACATTATTTGTTGGGGCATCATTTTATTATTTGGACAGACCATGAGAGTCTTAAACATTTAGGGAAGCAGACAATTCAAACCCCAGAGCAGGAAGCAGTATTGACCAAACTCTTGGGCTTTGATTTTGTGATCGAGTACAAACCGGGTAAGCATAATGTTGTGGCTGACTCTTTGTCTCGTGTTTCGTGTATGGCATTGTTGCAGCTTGACTCTACTGTTATGGAGTCTATTATGACTGAGTTGAATGCTTCTTTGAGTTTGAAGGAACATATTCGCTTGTTGGAAGATGATCCTTCTAAGTTCCCAGATTTTGTTGTTCGTGATGGCTGTTGTTTAAGAAGGGCAGGTTGTTTATTCCTGTAGATCAGTCTCAGTTGATTGCTAAGATTCTGTGTGAATTTCACTAGTCTGTGCTGGGGGGACATGCAGGGGTCTTGCGTACATTTTATCGCATTGCTGCTCAATTTGTTTGGCCCCACATGAGGCGTGACATACGATTTTTTATCCGGAATTGTGTGGTGTGTCAGCAAGCTAAGAATCTTAGACGCATCCGGCTGGGTTGTTATCTCCTTTGCCTATTCCTAAGGATATTTGGGAGGACATTGCTATGGATTTTGTCACGGCGTTACCCTTGGTGAAAGGGTAATCTGTCATTTTTGTGGTGGTGGACCATCTTTCTAAGTATGCTCATTTTATGCCCCTCAAGGGGAATTACACGGCTCAGCAAGTGTGTGATGCCTTTGTTCATTCTGTCGTCAAGTTACACGGGGTTCCGAAATCTATCGTGTCAGATCGGGACAAGGTTTTTCTTAGTGCTTTTTGGAAGGCTTTGCATGCGGCTCATGGTACTAAGTTGAATATGAGCTCCTCCTACCATCCTCAATCGGATGGTCAGACTGAAGTTTTGAATAAATGTTTGGAAATGTATCTTCGTTGCTTTGTTTTTTATTGTCCCAAGTTATGGTTGGAATTTTTGCCTTGGGCTGAATTTTGGTATAACACCTCACACCACACTGCTATTGGTATGACCCCTTTTAGGGCGGTTTATGGCCGCGACCCGCCTGGGATTGTCCCGGCTGTGGGGTTGTCCGATATGCCTTCGGATTTGCATATTAGGCTCCAGCTGAGGGACCAGATTTTGGGGCAATTGAAACATAATCTGATTCGAGCTCAGGTTCGGATGAAGCATCAAGTAGATAAGTTGAGGACTGATGTTACTTTTGAGGTAGGGGATTTGGTTTTAGTGAAGCTGCAACCGTACCGGCAACATTCTGTGGTTTTGAGGAAGCATCAAAAATTGGCTATGAGGTATTTTGGGCCTTTTCCAGTAACTCAGCGAATTGGAAAAGTGGCTTATCGGGTGCAATTGCCATCTCATGCTAGGATCCATCCTGTCTTTCATGTTTCTATTTTGAAGAAATATGAGGGTCCTGCCACTCCACCGTATATGTCGTTGCCATTATTGTCCATTCCTGAGGGTCCTTTATTGCAACCTTTGGCAGTTTTGGATTCTCGTGTTTTACAACGGAATGAGGATTGGGGATCTCAGGTACTGGTTCAGTGGGAAGCTGACGCTACTCCTACATGGGAGTTTGTGGATGATTTTATTCAGGCTTTTCCTTCTTTTGACCTTGAGGACAAGGTCCCACTTGCACAGGGGGCAATGTGATGCCAAGGGATGAGCTGGACTGCCACGTGGATAAGGAAAGCGGACTGAGTCTGAGACGTGGTCAAAGGATGAGGCGTGCCACGTGGAAAGTGAGGGAGAGTTAGTTTGTTATAAATCTGTTAGACGAGAGAGGGAAAGGCATGTGAGTTGTGATGAATGTTTTTGGCCTTTCCTCTGTATTCTCTGTATTCTCTCTGAACTTCTTCTGAACTCTCTTCTTGTCTATCTCTCTGATTTCTGTTCAATTCCTTACATACTGTATTATGTGATTTGTGACACTGATTTAGTCACCTTTAATACATACATTTGAAGTCTGTTCTGCAATTAGTTTGTGTTTTCATTGTTTCACAGATAAGTTCATTACAGTGGCCGGCAAAGAGTACAAGCTTGTCGATTATTCTCCTTGGTTGCAAAGAAGAGCGAGTAACTGGCACATTGTCAATAACTGCCTTCAATCTATTGAACTCTGTTCCGGCTATGGGGCTGATTCCTCCCAACATTCTCGTGATGTAGTGCAGATCCAGGTAACCCAATATCTGTTTTTTTTAATATGTTCGTTACTTAATTATATTCTGGCCATCTCTTACTTTAATTTCCTCTCTTTCCATAGTAAAACTCCCCCCCCAAAACAACATGCACTGATCTTTTGATGTCGTGTGATACTCTATAAATAGTGTTTTAGTTGGAATACTTGGGTTGGATTTGATCCGATCGGACTCTAAATTACTCTAATTAGTATCCTCAGGCCGTTTCGTGAACCTTAATTAGGTCGTATTACATGAATTCTTTTTGCATGCTCATCTCTCATCAAGGCTAAAAATCTGATTTCCATCATTCTTCACCTATTACTTCCATTCTATCTGGATTTCCACCTATCTTCCATGATTTCACAACTATTTTCGGCCGGAACTTTCATAGAGCATCAAAGTCAGGCCGCCACATGAGATCAAATCATCCATTGGATCGGACTCATTACATTATACTCTCTTATGTCCTTAATATAAAATCAAATTTACTTTTTTTTTCTGATATTACATTGCAAAATATTTTACTTAACTTATAAATTAATATATAATCTGATAGTATCTATTCGTACAATAGGGAACATAAGGAGTTCATTATCTACTCAGACTCATCATATTATACATTACTAATTTGAATTTTAAATCATAAAGATTAAACTCCTCATTTAGACTTCATATTCTAATTATAAGACCATTTTGACTTTTTTAAAGAAATTAAGGATGCAAAATTAATCACTTTAAATTATCTATAATTATCATTTTTCCTCAAAACTAATTTATTCTACTTATAAACTAATCTATAATCCAATTACATGCGACATATGTTATAATTTAGTGGCCTAATTTGCTTCCTTCACTTCCACAAAAAAAGTCAAAGTGATTTTATATTTAGGACCAGAAGGAGTATTTCTCATTATTTACACAATAACTTCATTCATATTGGGTTTGTACCCTAATTCCATCTGGGATAGGGTGGTTGTATTGCAAAAATTAGTTCCTACATACGTTTTTTTACATGTGTGGTTATTATTGTGTGCAGTCTGGGTGTTGCAAGCCTCCGAGTGATTGCAACTAACTTTGTGTATCAGAGCCCAATGGTGTGGAACAAGCCGATGACGACTGGTGCAAATTACAGTAGTAATAGCCCAGATTGTGGCGCATGGGACAATGATCCTAATGTCTTGTGCTTTAACTGCAATTCATGCAAGGCTGAATTGCTTAAAAACATGAAGGGGACCTGGTGGTTTTATGTTGGATTTTGTCTAGCACACCTCATTGGGTTTATTATTTTGTATGCCATTGGGATATGTGCCTTCAGAAATATTAGAAGGGAATCTATGAATCTCAATGGAGTCGATCATCTCATTATTTGATTGTATATTGTAGATTATGGCCTTGTTGAATATTTGGCTATGCTCCCTTTATTTTTGGATATTTAGTTACATCTAATGGTACATTTGCTTTGGTGATTATTAATCGTGATGATCCTGACTTGTATGTAGAGAAAATGCCCCCACTTCTTTAAATACTTGTCATGCTCTTGGAATGGCATTTTTTTTTTGTTATTGAGACCTGAATTCTGCATTGTGCCAGTTTCAGTATAACTATAATGATTTTCAGAAGAATGTATTTACCATGTGATATAGATCTCTATAAAACATTTTTTTTGAAAAATAAAACTTAAAATAGAAATCTAAAATCCAGAACTGAGATCACTTATGGTCCGTTTAGTAGCACGGAAGTGGGAAGAAGGAAGTGGAATTTGACGTAGAACTCTCCTCTTTGGCTGTTTGGTGTGTTGGAAGTTAGTTCTTCATGGAATCCCCTTCCATAAAAAACGTCGGAATTGAATTCCATCACTTACCCCATGGAACAGAGTTCCATATCCAGCTCCAAGATTATATTCCCCATCTGCCCTTCCAATCTTTCACCTCCCCTCCACTACCAACCTCAATCCATTACCGACAACATTCGCAATGGACCTCTGTCTTCTTCAACCTCCATAGCAGTGACAACATCGACGGTCCTCCATCTTCCTCGACTTCCATAGCAGTGACAGTGGTGATAACCATCTTTCTTCTTCAGCCTCTTCATGTTCTTCAACCTATTCATTACGGAATTTACCAACGGAATTTTTGTCGGTAAATATTTTTAATAATATGCCACGTGTCATGCAACACCCCAAAATTTTGAAAAGAAATAATAAGGAAATATTTAGAATCTTGGAGTAATATTTAGAAGTTAAAAAGCCTTATAAACATTTTTATGAAGTTTGAGGTATTTTTAAAGATTATTAATGTTTATTTCTTAATAAATTGAGGAAAAGTAGTTAGAAGATGAATTTAAATTGTTGAAGAAAATTTCTAGTTTGACGTGAGGATTAAATTCGAGAAATTATTCCCAGAAGAGGGATTAAATTGAAATATGGAGAAGTTTAAAGTAAAGGGAGTAAAATGGTAACTTTTGCCATAAAGGTTAAAACACCCCCTTATTCCTTCATTTCCTTCCCTCCCCGTCACTTTTCTATTCCCTCTCTCTCTCTCTCTCTTTATTTCTCCTGTTCTCTGCTCTCTCCATTTTCTCTCTTTGTCTTCCAAGAGCTCCGGCGATTTTGATAGCGATTTCTGGCGGAGGAGGGCTCCAACGACGCATGCAAGCTCGGATTCAAACACAGGTGACTCTCCTCTTCTCATTCCTACCCTTTTTCTCCTTATTTGAGAGAAATCAATTTTAATTTATGGGGTTTCAAGGGTTGTGAAATTAGTGAAAATGAAGTTTATGTTTTCGATATAAAGGTTTTGGGGAAGATTTGGAGTGATGTTCTGGTGTTTGGTTGAGTTTCTACAAAAGCCCCCAAATTCGTTCACTGTGCATTGGCACCGATTGAGGATGGATTTGGGTGGGAATCGACTGAACTCCTAGTTAAACACGAGTAAGAGTAGGATTGAACTAAGAAATTAGGTTGTATGTTGAGTTTTGGTAATTTCTGGAATTTTCGATTCCTTCCTCTGTTTTAATCCGATTTTTGCTCTGTGGTTCAACATGAAGTTATAATAGAGTTTTACATATATGTGGTTGCATGTTTAATTTTTCTAGATTATGATAATTTTAGATTTTCAAAAGTCCATATTATGTTTTTTGTTCGTGCACTGTTTTAGAATTAGTTGAAGCAAGGGGTATAAGCAATTCTTTAAAATTCAGCTTAGTAAAAGGCTGAAATAATGTAGTAAAGCTCAATAAGGAGTGGGTACTGAGGTTTCATTCTTGATTCTGATTTGGTTGTGAAGGAATTTTTATTTAGACATATAATATAATGATGTTGGAGGAGATGGTAGAGTCAAGTGTGTTTGTTGCACGCATGTTCCTTGCAAGGCTTAGAGGTATTTTGATATTACATTGATGCTTAATTCTGATTTGAGAAATTAAAGGTTATGATTGGTGTTGAAATTTTCATAGCCTGACAAAGATAATTGATTGAGAAATTCTTGAAGTTACAATTGGAAACCGTGGCTTGATACTCTCTAATGGAATTCTCTGAAATATGAAGTCAAGTAGGAAGAAAGAAAATGTTGAGTTGGGTAATGATAAGTTTGAATAGAATAGAGTTTAAGTTAGTGTTTTCCCACCATTTCTTGTATATAAGCTACTAAAATTTTCATTTATGAATTAGATGCTTGTTGTCTTTAATGAGGGGTGTCGGGCTCTATATTATGGGATAAAAGAAGAAATTACGTATTGCATATTTAAAGCCTAAGTAGAATGAGAATTTTATGTCCCAAGGTTTGAATGCTCTATTAATATATAGAGTCTCAGTATGAAGATTCTATAGATCATTCCTATTATGTCGTTTCATGGCATCTCTTTGCCTTAACAGACGTAGGGTATCATGATCGCATAGAACTCCATACTAAAATCATATAGATTAATAATAATATCTACCTAGATGGATCATGTCAGATTTCTTCTGATACACAGGATCCTTCATAGAAGACAAGTGCAGAGTGTTAGAATATTAAGTTTTGATGAAGACTGACCTATAGAAAACATAAGTAAATAAGGGAAAGTTACCTCTGAATTAAATGAGTAAAATCTGATAGGTAACAGATCACCATTGCAAAAATAAAAGATAGATTGCTGAATAAAAGATTTAAATATAGCAGATGGAAACTTAGCAGAACAATAAGAATGAATATCTCAAACGCTAAGTGTATCTCTATAGCTAATAGACAGAGCCATAGCAAGTGAAGACTTAGAAATAACAAAGTTGATATCTATCGCTAAGTCATTCACTATCGCTAAAGAAAGAATCTATCGCTAGAAGCTCATTGATAACTCAGCTAGCAGAAAAATAAACCAAGTCCTTGAACTAATGAAATCAGCTAACGATAACAGGTTAAGCTATTGATAACAAAAGTGCTTCAGATAATAATCATTCAGATAGCTAGTGCCTGAGAGCAAGAGTCAAATGAGCTAACATTGTTGCTAGCGCTAACAAGTTTAGCTATCGATAATAGGATACCTTGAAATACCTCTGAATACTTGTATCTGTATCCTTCAAGCTAATAAGCAATCAAGTACCTAGTGATAATGAAATTAGCTATCGATAGAAGTTTATTTCAGCTGGTATGTTGAACATTGAACTAGAAGACTGTGCTAGCGATAATGCTTATATTTATCGATAGAGAACTCATTATGAAAATCCTTAGCTAATATAAATATTATTTGTCATTGAGCTAATGAACCATGCTTGCGATAACACCTGCTATGCATTATATGTTTACTTGTTTAGCTAACAGCTCAAGTGCAGAAATTACTCTATGCAGTTAGCGATAGCAGATCATGCTAGTGCTACGGAAAAGCTGCTATGCAAGTACAGTTGTTGCAGATGTTCAGAACGCACAGTCTATCTTACTCTACGCATGAACAGTTCAAAAGTTTGAATCAGCTGAAGAATAATGTCTATCCCCAACGGCTATGGACTTCCAACGACTATATTCTAACGGCCATATGAAGCTGAATCAAAAGACAATCTGTGAAGATATAAATAGAACAAGATCTGCTTTCAGATGAAGATGATGATCAACGAACAGATGAGCGATGAACAGAGCATAATACATAATTGCAAATTACTCTGATTAAGAGCATTAGAACATAAGAGCTAGAGAAATACATTGTTCAGATTATTAAGCTCTAAGTTTCATCATACATTACTTTGTACTTAAGTGCTTATCACAATCCGTTCATTGAGTGAACCTTACCGTTAAAATCCTCTACTGTTTGATGTTGTTCTAAAGCTTGGTGCTTTGAGAACAGGGTTGTTACTTTACAGGTTGTAAGGGGGAGTATTTAGAGAGAATTCTCAAGCTCTGTAAAGGTTGACTGGTTATCCTGTCTTGTAAAACCAGTGGGAAGGATTGACATGTGAACCTGTGCTTGTAAAACCTGTGGAAGGCTTCTTTTGTGCTTGGTTTAAACAAAAGAGTAGTGAAAATCTCAGGAGGAGCCTGAGGACTGGATGTAGGTCTGAGTTGACCGAACCAGGATAAATTTTGTGTGCATTATCTCTTCCCTTTACTCTCTTAATTTCCTGCACATCTATTTTATATACTCTCTAGTCCATTTCGTATTTTGAAATATTTTCAGTAAGAGTTTTTATAGATTGCCGTCATTGAGTTTGAAAAAGAAAGATTTCAAAAGAGAAAAACAATTTTTACTATCTCCCAATTCACCCCCCTCTTGGGTGTCATTTAGCATTTACACAGAGCATAGTGAAATCTCTGAGAGAGTTAGAAGATAGATATTGAAAGATAAGCTTTCATAAAGAAAGAGAAGTGCTTTAAAAACACATGCTTATATTCACAATGGATAATGCTTACAAACTTCTGATGCCTTTACAAGATAAGAGGACCTGTCTTATATAATGAACGAGTGACCTAACAAGGGTTATAAAAATAACTCTGGTAAAGGGTTCAGCCAGTCAGATTGAGGCATATAGTCTTTTTTCAACCAGGGCTATTTTGAGAGGATAAAGCAGTCGTGAATGATTATCACGTGCTACTGACACAACTATTACACAGCTATTAAATATGTTACAGACTGACGTATGACAGCTAACGCCTAACACCTAAAGCCAAAGTAATAAAGGACTGAAGACTAAAACAGTTGCTGACACTTTCTTTTTTTTTAAGTCTAGGACATACAGGTGGTACATGATGGTGTAGTAGTGGTCATTTCTCTTGACTAGTCTTTGTAGATAGACTCATGGCTAGGTGACATATTAGGATCAGGAGAATCTGAATCATTGGCGCTGTCATCAGGATCCTTAGGAATCTTGGTAGAAGTGAGTCTAGAATGGATCTTGTGAGGAGGGTAGACAATTATCATTAGACATATAGGCTGAAGATTCTGGGTCTGGATTAATTCTTGGGCTGTAATCAGGATCCAGTAACTGCAAAGTCTGTGGGGAAAATTCTTGTTCTTGGGGCCTTCTATACCAAACACGAGGATTTCTTGGGACAAAGGGTCAATGAGGAATTGGGCCAATAGAGGTGCATGTAAATTCTTTATTAGTGTGTGGGAAATTGTTGAGATTATGGAGGAAAAGGTACAAGTTTTTGAGAGCCTATTCTTCATATTGTGGCCAGTTGGTGTAAGAGCTCCAATAGTGTGTTTGGCCTGTCGCATATAATCTACCTTCATAATCTATGTTGTAAGGACGATGAACCACAAAGGAACACTTAAACCTTGTTTGTTGATCCTCAGGAACATCATAAATCTTGTGTTGTTCGATAGCATTTCTCAGGGTAGACCTCCAAGTACTGAAATGAGCAAACTAGTTGAACATCTTCCAAAGTTCACTGCCAATATTGGCTGAATCATAGAGATTGTGGTAGACACGAAGTGGTTCTAGTGAAAATGTCGTGGCATAAAGTACTGAAGCACACCAGATGTAATAAGACAATTCTTTTGGAATGGATCCCTAAAAGTTAGGGACACACATAAAAGTTTTCTCAATGTCAAGATACCAGTAAAGGAGGAGTTAATTTCATTGGGTCTATGTGTCTTTATCAGGGCATGAAGCCAATAGAATAGACATCTTTTGGCTAACCTTTGGATTTGAAAAGGATTGGTAGGAATCGGCAACATGGAGGAAATTAATGGTGGTCAGTGGATGATATGTATTGGATATGTGGAGGGAAGAAAGTAATTTTGGTAAGGGTACAGATGGCAAGGGGTTTCTTCGAGGTAAGAAGAAGGATTTTTTAGGGTCTGCTGAGGAAATCTGTAAGGGTGTTCCGTTTTCCTTTGATGTGTTTCACCTTGAATTTATAGTGGGAAAACCAATCTTTCCATCTGAGAAGTTGTGAGTCTGGAAGAGTTTTCTTTTTAGTTTCTAGCATGGATGGGAAATAGGTGTTATCCATTTCTACAGTAAATTCATATGCAGCAAGATGAAAGTTAAATTTTTCAATGCCTCTTTTGCCTGCTAGAATTTCTTTATACATGGCATGATAGTGTTTCTCAGCTTCTCTAAATTGTCCACTAGCATGCCCACAATAGAGTCTTTTCCCATCAACTTCTTCAAGAAAGACAGCGCCCCAATAATGGTCACTGGCATCAGTTTGAAGGATACGTTGTCCGTTTCCTAGAATTTTCAAAGGTAGTGGATTTTGAGCAATTTGTTTCAAGTGAAGAACAGGTTTTGTCCACTCCATAGTCCATGATGGTGGATTCTTTTTAAGCAATTTGGACAGCTGGCTTATTGTCTTGTTACATCAGGGATAAAATCACGCAAGTAATTAGTAATCCCTATAAACTGTTGAATCTGTTTTACCGACAGATTGTCATCAGGGAAATCAAGCAGATCTTTGGCAATGTGAGGATCTGGTTGATAAAACCCATTATGAAATATCATACCCAAGAATTCAATTTTTTCTTGGGCTATAAAACTTTTCTTTGAAGAAAGCATGATTCTATATTGGGCTATTATTTTGGTGAATTGGGCTAAGAGTTGTTCGTGGGTTTCATGGTCTAGTGAGAATAATAGGATGTCATCAATATAAATAAGTGTATTATTGAGGATGGGCTCAAAGATTTTGATCATGGCCTTTTGGAAGAGAGATGGGGCAACCTTAAGTCCAAAAGGGAGGACTTTCCATTGGTATTGAGCATCTAGTATACAGAAAGCAGTTTTATACCTTTCATCAGGATGAATACCAATATGCCAGAATCTTGCTTTGAGATCAAACTTTGAAAATACCTTGGCATGAGCAATTTGGGAGGCAAAGGTAGACATCTTTGGTAAAGGAAATTTATCATCTTGTAAGAACAGATTAAGAGGCTTGTAATCAATCACCTACCTCTTTTATCCTCTAATTTTTTCAAACATTTTCTCCACATAAAAGGCTTGACATGCCCAATTAGAGGTGGTAGGTTTAATCAACCCTTGATCTAGCAAAGCCTTACGTTCTTGTTTAGCTAGAAGGAGATCATCAAGATTCATTCACTACTACAAAAAATAGCATTCACGTCTCCATTTCACGTCTCTTTTTTCAATATGAGATGTAGAAAAAACGCGGTGGCAAAATCGTAATTATGTTGAACATTTTCAACGTCTCTTTTTAAATAAGAGACGTGGATTATCCTACAAATATATTTCCCGCCAATTCAAAATAAAGGCGGGCTGTTTTTGCAAGGGAAAAAATGGCGGGATATCATTTTCCACGTCTCATATATCTTATGAGACGTGGATAATTAATTTTTATGAGTATCCACGTCTCATAAAATATATGAGACGTGGATACAGATAATTTTTATTTTTTTTTTTATTGAGTAATCACGTCTCATATATTTTATGAGACGTGGTTACTAATTTATAAATAAAAAATAAATAAAAAATAGTAACCACGTCTCATATATTTTATGAGACGTGGTTACTAATTTATATATATATAAAAAAAAATAAAAAAAATATTAACCACGTCTCATATAATATATGAGACGTGGTTACTAATAGGAAAAATAAAAAAAAAATATTAACCACGTCTCATATAATATATGAGACGTGGTTACTAATAGGAAAAAAAAAAAAATATTAACCACGTCTCATATAATATATGAGACGTGGTTACTAATACGAAAAAAAAAAAAAATATTAACCACGTCTCATATAATATATGAGACGTGGTTACTAATAGGAAAAATAAAAAAAAAATATTAACCACGTCTCATATAAGATATGAGACGTGGTTAACCATTTTTTTTATTTTTAAATTATTATCCACGTCTCATATCCATATATGAGACGTGGATTGTCTTATAAAAAAAAAAAAAAAGCCCTCAGCTCACATTTTCCCTCAGCTCCCAGCGTCCCCATCCTCGCTCTCACCTTGACATCTCCGCCACAGCTCCCACCTTGGTCTGAGGAAGAAGAACCCACAGCTCCCCTGTGTCCCTCAGCTCCCTTGCGTCCCCATCCCCTCTCTCTTCATTCCCAACCCGTGTGCGCAGCTTCCCCATTCTGTACTTCGTCTTCTCCATCTTCTTCGCCGGCCCATTCCCCATTTTCCCTCAGCTTCCTCATCTTCGCCGGCCCATTCCCCATTTTCCCTCAGCTTCCTCATCTTCGCCGGCAAGGTGGGCGGTCATGCAAGACCGGATTTGGAGTTAGGTAAGTCATCCCAAATCAGCCTCTAGCCTTTGATTTTCAGATTTCGATTTGAAATTCAGGGGTTTAGGGATCCTTAAATTAGCAAAGATGAAATTTATACTTCGATTTAAAGGATTTGGGAAGGCTTTTGAATGGTGCTTCGATGTTTGGTCGACTTTCTTCAAAAGCTCCAATTTTTGTCTCTGTTTCGGCTCCGTTCATGGTGTCCTTGGGGGAAAAATTGACTAAACTTTGATTAAATAAAATTAAGAGCACGAATTAACCAAGAAATTAGGAGGTATGTTGAGTTTGGGTGATTTTATTCAATGTCTAATTCCTCCCCTGTTCTAGTTGAAATTTCGTTCCTCTCCCTCTGTGATTTTTGTTTCTAAGCTTGATGAAGGAATGATGGAGTTGGTATTGATGGTGTTTGGTTGATTTCTAGCTGCATATGAAATTTTGTTTGTTCTCTCTTTCTTTTTCCTGTTCTGTTGGCTGAATCCCTACTCTTGCTTCTACGATTCTATTTCTGCATATGATGAATGATAAAATTGAGCTAAGGAATTAAATGTATGTGGAATGTTGGCAGGCTCTGGATTGTCTGATTAAGTCTCTTTGCGCCTCTGATTTCTGATGCATTAAAGTGTAGGTTATTGTGATTTACTGCTGATGGGGAAGGGTTGATAATCAATGATGTATGAAAATAGTTAGGTGTTCAAATTTTCTTCTTCCCTCTTGGCTGCCAAGTTCCGTCTAATTTCTTGTTTATTTTTCTTCTTGTTCTTCGTGATAATCTGCTCTGATTGCATCTGAAATTGGGGAATATAAATTCTGTTGCTTGCTAATTGTGTATGGGATTGTTGGGTGTTTTCTTTTCTCTGCTTGTTATTTGAATTTTTGCTCCCTCTTTTCCTGTTCTGTTATGGCAGCTGGTTATGATAGGAGAAGGAGGGAAACTTTGATGTTAAATTTTAGTTAGACTTGTTGTAATTGTTGATATATGTGCTGGGGTTTTGAAGTTCTGAAATTATGTTGTTTACTCTTGAATTAGGCAATCTAAGTGTGCCACGTGTACTTGACTATTGTGCTTAATTCAACTATTATGTCAATTGCATGTTTTAGGTTCAGTGCTGAGGTATATGTGTGTGTGTGCGTATATATGATTGCCTGATCAGTGTTTTTTCATGCTAAAAGAGAATATTAAATTAATTTAAAAGAGTCATAGTCTTGATGAATGTTTTTGAACTGAGAAGTTTGAGTATTGATGTTAATATGTAAGTGAGTGAATTGAAATTGGGAACTTTTGTCTTAAAGATTGATCTTAGAGAAGATTTAGTAGGGATTTAGAAGTTGAAAATAACTGTGAATTTCTGTTTTGTTTTATCAATTAGTAATCATATTGTATGGATGGGTTCTATGATGTAAGTGTAAACCAACAACGATGCTTGAAGAATTTAAATTTTGGGTCTTTGTTTCTGATTCTTTACATTATCCTAAACTTCTTTTAATGGAATATTCAATGTCACTAATTCTATAATCCTCCTTGATCCTAAATGGTCCAATTGCTTGAGATGTTACCTGGGGTACAAACGTCAGTTTTCTGGTTCAATTGCATTATATTGCTGAAATTTGCTGGAAATTTGATTCATAGTCACTAGATTTTTCAGATTTTCCCCTAGCTATATATAAGCTTTTGTCATTTGAAATGTGAAACAAAAGTTGTACAGTCAAATTGTCTAGCTGCCACTACTACACTGAATTTTTCTGTTGGTATGATTTTTCGTTGTATTTATGGTTTCAGGCTAAGATACCTGATTTGGTGTGGAGGAATCAACAATCCTTTCTTCTCATTTGTTTGCTACTACTGTGAGTTAGATTCTTACTCTTTCTTCCTTCATTTTCTTTTGTGTATGTTGTTAATAAAGTTCAGCTTTCTTTTATGGGGAGATGTTATCAAAATTTTTGGAAAGTTACTTTAATTAACTGCTCTATCATCATTACTATACTTTGAGTTAATGATGATGTAAAACTGACTTTTGTGGAATGTAGTAAAGGTTTGAATAGAATGGATCGTAGTTGGATGAATAAGTTGAGAACTAGCAAAGAGTATGGACTTGGGGTGGAAGGGTTTCTTGAGTTTGCTAAAAGGAACGCTCGTAGTAAAAGTGGGATGTATTTTTGTCCTTGTGTGAAGTGTATAAATCAAATTCGAAAGAGCATTGATGATATAAGGGATGACCTTATTTGTTACGGGATCAATCTCCGGTATAGAAAATGGGTTTGGCATGGTGAATTAGGAATAACAACGCCTTCTTCAATGTCACAAAGTGTGGGTGTTGTGGATGATGTTAGTGTCGATAAAATGAATGACATGATTAATGATATTGGGGCAGAGTCATTTACACAACTTCCTGAACATGAGAAGTTACGGAGTGAAGCAGAGACACCGTTATTCCCTGGGTGTCGTAAGTATACACGGTTGACCGCTGTGTTGACCTTATTGAATATAAAGGCACGAAATGGGTGGGCAGATTCGGGTTTCTCAGAGTTACTTGAAGCTTTGAGTGATATGTTCCCAGACGATAATGTCCTTCCGAATCGAATGTATGAGGCTAAAAAAGTTCTCAACAATATGGGTATGGAGTATAAGAAGATACATGCTTGCCCTAATGACTGTGTACTGTATAGGAATGAATACGAGGGACTAACAGAGTGTCCAGAGTGCAAGACCCCAAGGTATAAAATTAAGAAGGATGCCTGTGGTGATAAGGTAAATAACGGGTCACCTTTGAAGGTGTTGTGGTATCTGCCAATAGTACCGCGGTTCAAACGTTTGTTTGCAAATGCGCAGGAAGCAAAGAATCTGAGATGGCACTGTGATGAGAAAATCTCTGATGGAAGATATCTTCGACACCCGGCTGATTCTCTCCAATGGAAGAAGATAGATGAAATGTTTCCTGACTTCGGATGTGAGCCAAGGAATCTTCGTCTTGGCCTATGCACTGATGGATTCAACCCTTTCGGAAGTCTAAGTAGCACACATAGTGCTTGGCCTGTTCTCCTAGTCATTTACAACCTACCTCCTTGGTTGTGTACGAAGCGCAAGTACTTGATGCTCTCAATGTTGATTTCGGGGCCAAAACAGCCGGGGAACGACATTGATGTCTACCTGGCGCCTTTGATTGAGGATTTGAAGAAGTTGTGGGAGGAAGGCGTCGATGCGTTTGATGCGTACAGGCAAGAGACATTTAACTTGCGCGCAATGATATTCACTACAATAAATGATTTCCCTGCTTATGGAAATCTATCTGGATATAGCGTGAAAGGGCACAGGGCATGTCCTATATGTGAAGCAGAGACATACTACCATCAACTCAAGCACGGAAGGAAGACCGTTTATCTCGGTCATCGTCGGTTTCTTGATCGGTATCATCCTTATCGTAAGCTAAAAAAGAATTTTAACGGTTCGCCGGAACATGGATTGGCACCAAAGGCATTAACTGGGGAAGAAGTTTACGGTCGTGTTGCGAATATCAAAGTGGTATTCGGTAAGAAACAGAAGACTGGGAGTGAGTCTAAGAAACAGAAGACTGGGAGTGAGTCTAACATGTGGAAGAAGAGGTCAATCTTCTTTGACCTACCATATTGGCGCTTTCTTGATGTGAGACACAGTATTGATGTGATGCATGTGGAGAAAAACGTGTGTGATAGTCTTATTGGAACGCTTTTGCACATTCCAGGAAAGACTAAGGACGGGATCAATGCAAGATTAGACTTGGTGGAAATGGGAATAAGACAACGGCTGCATCCAAAAGTAAGTGATAATGGCAAGAGATTTTATATGGAACCAGCTGCTTATACATTGTCTAAACAGGAGAAAAAAAGTCTTTGTGGGTGTTTGCGTGGGATCAAGGTGCCACAGGGCTATTCTTCTAACGTTAGCAAACTTGTGTCTGATGATTTGAAGTTGGTGGGAATGAAATCACATGATTGCCATATATTAATGCAACAATTATTACCAGTTGCTATAAGAGGCATTATGCAAGATGATGTAAGGAACACCATAACTAGATTGTGTATGTTTTTTAATGCTGTCTGCAGCAAAGTTATCGACACTGAGAAATTGGATGAGTTGGAAAAAGAAGGTTACCTTATTCTGGCGAAATTAGAGATGCACTTTCCTCCAGCCTTCTTTGATATCATGGTCCACTTGATCATTCACTTGGTAAGGGAGATAAGACTATGTGGCCCTGTTTATCTAAGGTGGATGTACCCTTTCGAGCAATTCATGAAAGTCCTAAAAGGATATTCTAAGAACCCCTATCGACCTGAAGCATCCATTGTGGAAAGATATGTGATTGAAGAATCTATGGACTTTTGCAAACCATACTTGAAAGGTGTAGAGGAAATGTCCAGACATGAAGATAGGATCGGTAAGGGAAGGGGCCTTAAAGTGAAGAGTATGAAACCTGAAGATGTGTTACAAGCTCACCTATATATTTTAAATAATATGGAAGAAGTGCAACCATATTTAGATGACCACAAAAGAAGTTTAAGGGACAAGAACCCAAGGAAAAATGACAGACAAATAGCTAATGAGCATAACAAGACATTCATTGAGTGGTTCAAGAAAAATATTACAGAAAAGACCGATGTGTCGGATACAATTAAATGGTTAGCTGAGGGCCCCCGTTTTGAGGTTGTCACATGGAGCGGATATGATATAAATGGGTATTCTTTCTATACAAAAACTAAAGACTATAATAGTACTATGCAAAACAGTGGTGTAAAGGTTGTAGCCGAAGCTATGCACTATTCTAGTTCGAAGGATAAAAACCCAAAAGTAGCTTCCATGGCTTATTATGGAGTTATTGAAGAAATATGGGATGTAAGTTACAACAAGTTTAAAGTTCCGCTCTTCAAATGCAAGTGGTGTAGCCAAAATGCAGTTGAGATTGATCGTCAGTTTGGGTTTACCACTGTTGATCTTCAGAGGGTTGCTTACAGTGATGAGCCTTTCATTTTAGCAAGTCAGGCGAAGCAAGTTTTCTATGTGACTGATCCTGCAAATCCCCAATTGTCCATAGTCCTACAAAGTAAAAAACAAAAGGATCGTGCTCCAACTTCAAATCTAGATGACACACCACCTTTCTCCTCAAACCCACCCCAACTATGTGAAATAGAAGTGATAGATGATGATCAATATGCTTTTAGGAATGATCATTGTGAAGGAATATGGGATAATACATAAAGTAAGTACCTTAATGAATAAAAGTTGTTTTTTATTTTTTATATTTTATGTTGAAGTTATTTCAATTTTGTAACAGGTAAATGGCCGACAATTCTGGCGATGACTCATATGAGGATCACTCAAATGATGAAGAGCAACCACATGTCGATCCTCCCGAAGGAAGGCGGGGTAGGGGCTCCACCAAGCTTCCTAAGATCGTTAAGCGGCAAGGAACTAGCAACTTTGAGCCCATTCCTGTTGATTTTAATGAGGACATGATCCCACTTGGTCCAAACAGGAGCACATTTGCTAGTTACCTCGGATATCTAGCTCGAAGCAGATTAAGCATACTTATAGATGATTGGAGATTAATACGCAAAGAAACTAAGGACAGAGTCTGGACGGATATTTTGGTATTTTCTAAACATTTTCTTTAAATTGATTGATGATTTGATTTATTTGTTATAAAATTATTTGATTTATTTGTTATAACAGTTGACTAAGCATATTAATCATTTGGCAGCAAAACTTCACTGTCCCAAACACTGAGGCATTTAAAAAGCATTGGATGAGTGAAGTACGACATCGATGGAAAGATTTCAAGTCTACTCTTACTAGAGAATATGTTCAAGGACCTAAATGCAATAAAAATCCTTGTCTTATGTGGCCATCTCTTAAACCAGAAGAGTGGCAACAGTTTAAAGCATCACGGTTAACTGAGGAGTTCCAGGTATGTCTATTCTAACTTTGATTCATATAAACTTTGTTTACTGCTTGTTTATTGCATTATACTAACTTTGTTTTCTTTGCATAGGAAAAAAGGAAGAAACAACAAGAGAAGCAAAAGCTAAATGTGTATCCACACACAATGTCTCGTGGAGGTTATTTGTGGTTAGAAGAGAAAATGGTTAGGGAACATTTGGAAGCAATGGAGGAAGCAGCCAAATCAGACCCTACCATCGTTGTAGAACCTCCCCCACCTATCCCACGTCACAAAAAATTTGTGGAAGGAAGGAAGAAGAGTGGAGGGAAATTTGTAAGCCCTGAAGCGGAAAAAATTGCTAAAAAAATTGTAAGTTATCTGTTAATGTTTAATAAATTGCATTACTAACTTTCTCTTCTAAACAAGACCAAATGATTTTTTTCGTGTAACTTATAGGATGAACTTGAAGAGCAAAGTTCCCAAGGGTCCTTCTCCCAGACCGGTAGGATGGATATTCTTGCTACAGCAATTGGGAAGCCTGATCCCCCTGGACGCGTTAGAGGTGAGTATGGGACAGTTGGTTTGAAAAAATATTTTGGTCGTTCTCGAAGCACTGTCCAGTATGAACCAAGTCAGGAATTTGTGGCAAAGCTCTCAGAAACAATCCGGGATCAGGTGATACAACAAGTTCGGGGTGAGATGATGAGTATGATGCAGCCTGGTGTTTCACCACGACATGTGAGTATCTAATATTGTCTATGAATTAGCATATATTTTATCTTTCAATGAGCTTATTATCTCTATAATTTCGCAAACACTGTAGGAATCCCCTGGCTTTCGAAGCACAAAGAGCAGTTGCACTATGCCGATCGATCCCCCTGGTCCTAGCTCAGTAGATGAGGGACAACCTTGCTTTCTCCATTTGGATGACCCAACGCTGCGACCAGTTGCCAAAGCTACTCAGTACCCAAGGGCCTCAACCATCCATAATATAGCCATTCTGGAGGACCAAGTTAAGGTATCTGTTGTATTTGTTGTAGAAGGAGAGGAGTCTACAGAAGTTCCGTTTCCTACCACAGAGGTCACTAAGTTAGACGAAGCAGCAGGGACCTTCATTTTATGGTCTAGGCGACTTGTCTTTGATGCACCAATCACAGCCCCTCTGTGTGATGATGGCAACGTCAATGCCTCGTTGGCACTCTTGCGCAGCTTTGTTGCTTCCCTGCCTAACAAGATCAATTTCAAAATGGATCCAGGAGTCGTGGGACCTGATAAGACATATCCCTTTGGACTTGGGCGAAATGATGTCGTAGCATTTTTGACTATGAATAATTTGGACCTTGGATGGATGGAACTTGCAATTCAGTTAAGTTTTTTTTTTCGAGTCATTTTTACCTTTCATTTATGTACCAATATAATCATATGATCTAATTCAAGTTCTATTTTAGGTACTTTCACTTGAAGTGCTGTAACGAGGGCTTCACGGAGTACGCATTCCTAAGTCCAATGTCATTGTTAAGGAACACAACCTCCAAAGAAAAGGAAGCAATTGAGGAACACAACAATATTATGGAGGCCTATGTGGGGTTTCAAATTTCACATTGCAGAAAGCAATGTTATTTCGCACCAATCCTTGATAGGTAAGTTTGTTCACTATACGTACCATTTAAGTTTGTTCTGCCTCTTCTGAATATCTGAGTATCTGCTTGCTCATGTGTTAAAATCTGTTAGGCAAATTTCATTTGAAATCTGACTCGGTGGTTTTGCTGTATGTCTACAATCTATTTCCTGCTGTCATGTTTGCATTTTTGCTGCTGACTTGTTTGACCAAAAACTTTGCTATCATACTTTTTATGTAGTGACTGAGATTTTTGTCTCTAAATTGCTGCTGGGTGAATTTGAGAAGCCTGATTTCATTTTGACCTCTAAATGCACACTCTAATTTATGAGCATCTTTGGTAAATTTAATTTGTGGTTCAGGGGACATTGGAGTTTATGTGTTATCTGCCCTGGAGAACACCATATTTATTGGTTTGATTCCTTAGCTCATGGGCCACCTGTTTTGTATAAAAAGATTTTCACCAAGTAAGCCTGTTAATATTTTGAATTAGTAAATATGATTATAAGTAAATTATTATCATAGTTCTTATTTTAGTTTCATTGTAGGGCCATATTGCATTGGCATATCACATTACATACACGCCGTGGAGCTAATCAAAAAATTGAGATTGTTAGGCCTACAGTAAGTCATTTAGATTGTATTTATTTAAATGTAAATCAATAATACCTTGAACATTATTAAATTATTTTCATATGTTCTAATTATTTTTGTATGATTTACAGTGCCCTCAGCAACCTGGCAATACAGAATGTGGGTATTATGTAATTCGATATGTGTATGACATACTTATGAGTGGACTTAATGAGGGCTTGTCTAATGTATGTTTCATTCTTATCATTATTATTGCATTTCCTAATTCAATTGTTTGCTTCACTTAATAATTACAACTAACTAATTGATGTTTTATCGCTTATATGGTGTAGATTTATGATGGGGAAGAGCCTTTTGATCAAGATGTAATTGATGAAATTCGGGATAAGTTATCTGCCATGTTTCTTCAACATTATATGGAATAGAAATTAGAACTTATTTGTTTTGAACTGTATGTCGCAGTATATATAGTGCAAATGTATATAGATAATATTTTTTGGTGAATTCTGTCCATTTGTATCTGTTTGTGACAATTTGGATATGAATCTATTCGGATCTGTATATACTGTAGATGAACACATATATACCTGGATGAAAATATAAAAATTTATTCAGCCACTTTCCACGTCTCTTTTTTAATATGAGACGTGAAAAGTTCCACTTTCCACGTCTCTTTTCCATAAATGAGACGTGGAAAGTGTTGCACTGGGCCACTTTCCACGTCTCACAACAAAAAAGAGACGTGGAAAGTGGACTTTTCCACGTCTCTTTTTTGTTGTGAGACGTGGAAAGTTCCACTTTCCACGTCTCTTTTCCATAAATGAGACGTGGAAAGTGTTGCACTGGGCCACTTTCCACGTCTCTTTTTTATTGTGAGACGTGGAAAGTGGCCCAGTGCAACACTTTCCACGTCTCATATTCAAATATGAGACGTGGAAAGTGGCAACTTTCCACGTCTCATATTAAAAAAGAGACGTGGAAAGTCTCGACTTTCCACGTCTCCCCAATCCACATCCCAGCAAAAAGAGACGTGAAAAGTCCAAAAAAAGAGACGTGAAAAATGTTTTTTTTAGTAGTGATTCCCGAATGAGAGGCTTTTTTTGGATTAACATCCTCATTTTTCTTGAATAGAAGATGGATGAAGAATTCTGTATTTTTCCACAGAGGAGAAGGATGATGGAATTGGGAATGTCCATCTGGACATAAATGTAATAGATTATCTTTTATTAGTCTTTCATATTCTAGGAGATCTCAAGGATGCTTGGGATGTAGTGAATGGAGGAAAATTTTTTATATTTGAGACCCTGGGGGAAAATGGATAAATATGTGGTTCGATAAAAAGTATCAAAACCAAGGAGAAGATCCTTGTCAAGGATGTGACTGCCTAGGACAGTAACCTATGTGAGACATCCTAGAAAAAATCGTATGCCAATCTTTTTTCTGGAAATAAGATCTATGTGGAAAGGATCCTGATTGACTGTGGTAAACAAATGGTTAAGATGAGCCCAGAATTCTTTAGGTAAAAGGTGAGGTTTGATGATGGTGGCACAAGAACCTGTATCAACTAAGGCTGTAGCATTGAAAGGCTCGTCATATTTGGAAAGTAGGACTTTGATTTGGATAGTAGGCTTGGGGGTAGTGTCTATTTGGGACATTCCTTTAGTTTGAACTGAAGTGGAAAAACTAGTGAAATCATTGGATCGAAGATATCCAATTCATTTGTCAGATGAATTTGAATCTTAACCTAAATCAGAGAGAGGAATGACATATTAGGTGTCCGAATCATCTTCAGATTGTTCCTCAAGAATGCTTTCAATGTCATCATTATCTGAAACAATGTGACTGAAGGATTGGAGCATTTTGACACTCATTTGATTTTTCTTGTTAGGACAGGCTTTTGCAACATGGCCTTGTTTTCCACAAAGAAAACATTTCCCAGATTTAGAAGATCTCTTTCTTCTTTTCTTGAAATGCCTGTATCTAGGATTTCTGATTCTCCTTTTTCTTTCAAGAGGACTGGAAGACTTGTGTTTCTTGAAATAGGATTTCTTATTTGTAGTACAATGGCATGATTCTTTGTCTTTACACTTAATCTTCAGATAAGACTTGTTACATGCAAGTTTAAGTTTGGTTCCTCCTTTGGCAATTGCTTTGAACATTTTTTGCTGTTAAGAAAGTTTATCCAATACAGCCAAAGCTAGCTGATAAATTTCCCCAAGAGTAATCTAAGTAACGTCCCTACCAGTTTGTGTGATCATACAATGAAGTTCAGGCTGTAATTCTTTTAGAAGAGAGGCTACAAATACATACCGGAGGTTTAGGTCAGAACGTCTACCAAGCGGATAATATCTTTCAAACATTTGGAAAAAATGCTTTTGAAGATCTTTCTTGAGTAAGGAACAGCATTTCATCTCAAATAACTCCTGGTAGATGCGCTTTTGAATTAATTAGGATCACCAATGAACTCATGATGCATAACACCTAAGAGTTTACTGGGAGAATCAACCGTAAGAAGCTGCAACTTCTCATATTCGCTGAGTTTCATATACCATTCCCATAGATTACCTATGAATCTAGAGATAAAGTCAGCAAAAACTTGTCCAGGAGTCACTACAAAAAAAGTGGGGTTTACTAGCGGTTCATTTAGTAGCGGAAAACTAAAACCGCCACTAATTACATATTAGTGGCGGTTTTAATAAAAAACCGCGACTAAATCTATCTGTTTGACCAATATAAAAGATAGTGGCGTATTTTAGTGGCGGTTAGTCCCACAAAACCGCTGCTAAAGTGGCGTCATTTGGCGGGAAACTTAGTGGCGACACATTAGTGGCGGTTTTCCAAAATAACCGCTGCTATTAGTAGCGGTTCTCAGGAACCGCTACTAAATAACCGCTGCTATTAGTAGCAGTTTTTGGGAACCGCTACTAAAACCGCTACTGATTCCCGCCTATAACAACTATAAATACCTACCCCTTTCCTCATTTCATTCAACCTCATATAACCTTCCTTCTCAATTATTCTCCTCTGATGCTCTTAATTTTTCCATTAATCTCATAAATTTATCTCTTATATTTTTTATTCTAATTATTTCATTCAACTTTCAATCATATATATACTAACTGTTTTTTGTTTTCGTTTTCATGTGTACATACTCAATATCTTCATTTGAATATTGTAAAATTAAATTGATTAGTTACAATCACCTTTTTTCATACTATTAATTATTTATTTGACATATCATTTTGGATATATCAATTGAGAAAATGTGATAAAATTTTTTATGATTATTTAATGTTAAATTTTTTTCAAATGTTTTATACAATTAAACATTATTGCAAATAGTAACATTTGTTCTAATCAGAATTTTTTATATATATTTTTGAGCATCTAGTAGCGGTTCACAAACCGTTACTAATTTTTCCATTAGTAGCGGTTATGAACCGCTACTAATCTAATTAGTGGCGGTTTTGACCGTATTACTAGCGGTTCTTGAAAACCGCTACTAAATGTTTGTCACGGGTGATTTACTAGCGGTTTGTAAAACCGCTGGTAACCACTTAGTAGCGGTTAAAACCGCTACTAATCAATGGCTTTAACCGCTACTAAATGCCGCTTTTTTTGTAGTGAGTTGCTTGAGGTTTCTGAAGCTGATTATCAAGCCAAGCAGCAAATTCTGTTACACGATCATGCCACTTATAAGGAGGAATATCATCAAGGGTGAAAAATGGTCATGTCTTATGAGTGTGAATCCTTTCTGGAAAATCTGGTGTTTCATCTTCTAAGGATAGGGGAGGATCTTCAACCATATCAGAAGTAGTGCTTTCAGCAAGATTAGGATTAACCATTGCAATGCTGATGTTGGCAAAATGTTCTTCCATGTGGGAAAAATCTGATCCTTTTGTGATAATACTAGAATCATCCTCAGTTTCAGAAAGGGGGTCATATAAATTAAGAGTAGAGACTCTTCTAAAAGGAGCTGGAGATCCTTCAACAATTTTTTTCCTGAACTAGTACCGGGTTGTGTGGTGGTGACAACAGGGGGTTAAATGGTGATACCAAGTAGAGAGGTAGTGTGGGATGGCCAGGTTGGTCCTTCTCGAGGTCTGATAAATTGTGGTCTTGTGAAAGGAGTATCTGTAACTATTTGATATCCTGTGGACTGAACAAGATTTCTTTTGGTGGATTTTTTAGGCGGATTTAGTTTAGTGGCTAGCTGAGATGAGGAAGGATATATGTTATCATAACTAGCTGAGGTAAGAGATGGTGAATAAACTGGATAACAAGATGGGGACATGCTTAAGGAATTTGATGGTGGTTTGACCATATCTGTCTCAATTTATTTCAGATCTTTTTGAATTTTGGCAAGTTCTTATTCTTTCCTTTGGAATTCTGGACTAAAATACTTGTGATCCACATAGCTACGAAGTTCTGCATCAAGCCTTATAACTTCAGAGGTTAATCTGTCATGAAGCTTTTTGACTTCTTCTGTTAGTGTATCCATCTGTCCAATAAGTGTCTCCGTTAAATGATCAAGTTTTGAATTAATGCGATGAAGAAACTTATTTTGGCTGATTGCATTATCAGTATGCCAATTAAGGACTTCTTCTGCTGGAGAAGCTTCTTTGACACCATTTCGAGAGACTTGAGTGGGAACAACATAAGGTCGTCGAGTGACCTTTGTTGTTTCTTGACTATGGACTTCAAGAGGAGGAAATTGTTCTTCATAAGTTTCAGATTTCATCATGGCAATACAAGGAACAGTGGGAGCAGCATAGTGTGATGGTGGCGTTATGACAAGAGGAGCTTAAGAGAGCTCACATTTTTTTTGGACTGGGAAAAACACTGGCAGCTAGGTCATCATGACCTAATTCTTTGAGTAAATCCCAAAGGGTAAGAGGAAGATTCTTTTGGAGTAGGAAGAGCAATTCACCAAGAACCTGATCCATCTTGATCCGATTTTCTATTATGGGAGTGAGTGTTGGAACATCTGATCCTGGACTTGGTGGTTTTCTTGGTGTCACCAAAGGTGACCAGATCTTCATCATCTGAATAATCCCAAAAACTGGAATATTAACAATCACAATCAAGTTCACACATCTTATAATCAAGATCTTAGATGAAATGACCATTAACATGAGAGACAGACAGGTTTAGCCATTAGCATGAAAATGGATGACTGGGGGTTTTTCTCTGCTCTTATAGACTGGATGAATTGGAGATAACAACTTTCGAGCCTGTAGAAGAGGGGCCAAAGAACATATTCTTCTTAAAGGAGTTCCTTTAGTTCCAAGTTTCTGGAAAAGTATTCTGATAATACCATCTGACATAGGGGTGATCTGTGGAGGAGCAGTTGTATGAATATCTCTAGGAGTAGAACCCAATTCCCTTTTATAATTGGTAATCCAGTCAAGAGGAACTATTTCAGATAATTCCTGGTTGGTGATTTGTCTGGGTATGTTGACAATAGCCGGGCCATGATCTCTATCAGTAAACATGAGTAACGCATCGCCAATAGATTGTGGATGCTGAAGATCCAGAGCATGATTTTGGATTCTATAAATTAACTGATGGTGGAGAGTAGCCATGGTGGTTTGAGGATTTGTTCTGCTCCAACAATCTGGACTTGGATTTTAAGTCTAGTGGAGAGGGTTTAATCAGTGAGTTTTAGGGTAAAGTCTGGAGCAATAGTTAGGACTATGCTTCCATTACTAAGGGTAGTAACAATGGCACCAATCAAAGCATGTTGATATTGTTTAAAAGAGGTGCCAATGAGAGCAACATTGGCTGAGATAGGTAGGCCTTTTCTAGTATGTGAAATGTTTTTTTACCCTTAACCCATTAATATATAATCTAATATTATGTATTATATGTTATGATTAAATAGTTTATTTTGAAACCTTAATATATCAAAACAGAATCATTTTCACATATTAAAGATTAGAAGGAGTATATTATTATTTCTTCGGACTGTGATCATGGTATACGTTATACTAATTTGAATTTTGAATCATAAAGATTAAACCCCTCATTTAGACTCATACTTCTTATTATTTGCATAGTAGCCTCATTCTATTGGGTTCGTACCATAATTCCGTACGAGATAGGCTGTGTATATTCCAACAATTATTTCCTATATACGGTTTTTACATGTGTACTGTGGTTATTATTATGTGCAGTCTGGATGTTGCAAGCCTCCAAGTGAGTGCAATTTTGTGTATCATCAGAGCCCAAAGGTGTGGAACAAGCGGCTAATGCAAATTACAGCAGTAGCGCAGATTGTGGTGCATGGGATATAATGATCTTGTGTTTTAACTGAGATTCATGCAAGGCTGGAATGCTTAAAGACATGAAGATGAACTGGAGAGGTTTGGCTGAAATTTTTGTAGCATACCTGATTGTGTTCATTATTTTATATGCCATTGGGATATGTGCCTGCAGGGATACTAGAAGGGACTCTGAAGCTCACTATGCTTTATGTATGCATGGTATACGGTCTTATTAATCAATTGGTTATGCTGTGTTTGTTTGTGGAAATATATATATATATATATATATATATTCCACATAGATATATAAGTTTGAAGAAGGCAAGAATACTGAATTAATGAAAAATACTTCCGACCATGTTTATTGAATCTGCATGGGATTAATATTATATGCACAAGAAAGAGGAGAGAAGGCCAAATCAATTACGTCTAATTCTATACTAATTACAATCAGAAAAACAATCAACAATAAAAACTTTAAAATCTCTCATAATAAATTTCCTAAAACCACTCTCCTAATAAGTTTCCTAAAAAAATCATATTGGAAAATATTTCCTAAAATATATTATTTTCAATCAAGAGATTCTTTCTACTAAAGTTGATTCACAATAACTAACTGTGTAATAATGTTAATCGCTTTAAAAAAATTATATGAAAAGTAAAAATCAATAGAAATCTAACATCCATAACTGAGATCACTTGCATAAAGCAGCCACCGGAGCCTTTTCATTAACAAATTAATTAAGAAACTTGTCCCAAATCTAATATTTTAAATTATAAACAGCCTTATTATTTTACATTTTTCTTTTTTAAGTTATTAATTAACCTACTAAACCTCGTAAAAAAATTAACATCAACATGTCAATAAAAAAAAAATTAACATCAATATGTCAAAACTCATTAAATGAATCGTATCGAATGACTTGTTGATGAGTCCAATATCAATGATCAAACTTCTCTGTAAAACCTAGAGCCCTCTCTCTCAGCAAAATATGGTTCGCATTGGCAGCACCCAGTTTGCCATCTGCAATTTGTTGACAATGGTCTACGCCATTTTTGTGTTTATCATGTTCGGTCGTATGTTTTCACAAGAAGTAGGTATGTGTGAAAAATGGCGAGCTGAGCCTTTCTATGTGTTTGGTCTCATCCTTTTGGGATTATCACTCTTAGGCATGGCCGGCGGTTGTTTCCAGAATTCCCGCCTCGTATCTATTTACCTATTCATCTTCTCCTTGTTCATCATTCTTGTCATGATCTTTATTAGTTTCACCTTCACTATTACCCACAAAGTGGCCGGCAAAGAGTACAAGCTTGTCGATTATTCTCCTTGGTTGCAAAGAAGAGAGAGTAACTGGCACACTGTCAATAACTGCCTTCAATCTATTGAACTCTGTTCCGGCTATGGGGCTGATTCCTCCCAACATTCTCGTGATGTAGTGCAGATCCAGGTAACCCAATATCTGTTTTTTTTAATATGTTCGTTACTTAATTATATTCTGGCCATCTCTTACTTTAATTTCCTCTCTTTCCATAGTAAAACTCCCCCCCCCCCCCCCCCCAAAACAACATGCACTGATCTTTTGATGTCGTGTGATACTCTATAAATAGTGTTTTAGTTGGAATACTTGGGTTGAATTTGATCCGATCGGACTTTAAATTACTCTAATTAGTATCCTCAGGCCGTTTCATGAACCTTAATTAGGTCGTATTCCATGAATTCTTTTTGCATTTTCATCCCTCGCCAAGGCTAAATCTGATTTCCATCATTCTTCACCTATTACTTCCATTCCATCTCGATTTCTACCTATTTTCCCTGATTTCCCAGCTATTTTCAGCCAGAACTTTCGTGGAGTATCAAAGTCAGGCCGCTGTATGAGATCAAATCATCTATTCGATCGGACTCATATTACATTATATACTCCCTCATCTTTTTAATATAAGATCAAATTGACTTGTTTTTAAATATTAAGGTTGCAAAATAATTTACTTAACTTATAAAATAATATATAATCTAGTAGCATCTATCAGTTCAATGGGGAACATAAGGAGTGCATTATCTATTCGGACTCGTATCATATTATACATTACTAATTTATATTTTGAATCATAAAGATTAAACTCCTCATTTAGACTCATATTTCTCATTATTTAAACAATAACCTCATTCATATTGGGTTTGTACCCTAATTCCACTTGGGATAGGCTGGTTATATTCCAACAATTAGTTCCTACATACGTTTTTTACATATGTGGTTATTATTGTGTGCAGTCTGGGTGTTGCAAGCCTCCGAGTGATTGCAACTTTGTGTATCAGAGCCCAATCGTGTGGAACAAGCCGATGACGACTGGTGGCAATTACAGCAGGAATAGCCCAGATTGTGGTGCATGGGACAATGATCCTAATGTCTTGTGCTTTAACTGCAATTCATGCAAGGCTGAATTACTTAAAAACATGAAGGGGATCTGGTGGTTTTATGTTGGATTTTTTCTAGCACACCTCATTGGGTTTATTATTTTTTATGCCATTGGGATACGTGCCTTCAGAAATATTGGAAGGGAAGAATCTTTGAATCTCAATGGAGTCGATCATCTCGTTATTTGATTGTATATTGTAGATTATGGCCTTGTTGAATATTTGGCTATGCTCCCTTTATTTTTGGATATTTAGTTACATCTAATGGTACATTTGCTATGGTGATTATTAGTCCTGATGATCGTGACTTGTATGTAGGGAAAATACCCCCACTTCTTTAAATACTTGTCATGTTCTTGGAATGGCATTTTTTTTTTTGGTTATTGAGACCTGAATTCTACATTGTGTGCCAGTTTTGGTATAACCATAACGATTTTCAGAAGAATGTATTTACCATGTGATATAGATCTATATAAAACATTTTTTTGAAAAATAAAACTTAGAGTAGAAATCTAAAATCCAGAACTGAGATCACTTATGGTCCGTTTAGTAGCATGGAAGTGGGAAGAGGCAAATGAAATTTGAAGTAGAACTTTCCTCTTTGGCTGTTTGGTGTGTTGGAAGTTAGTTCTTCATGGAATCCACTTCCACCAAAAATGTCAAAATTGAATTCCATCACTTACCCCATGGAACAGAGTTCCATATCCAGCTCCAAGATTATATTCCCCATCTGCCCTTCCAATCTTTCACCTCCCCTCCACTACCAACCTCAATCCATTACCGACAACGTTCGCAATGGACCTCTGTCTTCTTCAACCTCCATAGCAGTGACAGCAGCGACGGTCCTCCATCTTCCTCAACCTCCATAGCAGTGACAGGGGCGACAGCTCTCCCTCTTCTTCAACCTATTCATTACGGAATTTACCAGCGGAATTTTTGTCGATATTTAAATAATATGCCACGTGTCCTGTAACACCCCAAAATTTTGAAAAGAAATAATAAAGAAATATTTAGAATATTGGAGTAATTTTTAGGAGTTAAAAAGCCTTATAAACATTTTTATGAAGATTGAGGTATTTTTAAAGATTATTAATTTTTATTTCTTCATAAATTAATTGAGAAAAAATAGTTAGAAGATGAATTTAAATTGTTGAAGAAAATTTCTAGTTTGACGTGAGGATTAAATTCGAGAAATTCTTTCTAGAAGGGGGATTAAATTGAAATATGGAGAAGTTTAAAGTAAAGGGACTAAAGTGGTAATTTTTGCCTTAAAACACCCCTTTACTCCTTCACTTCCTTCCTTCCCCGTCACTTTCCTATTCCCTTTCTCTCTTTCTTTATTTCTCCTGTTCTATGCTCTCTCCATTTTCTCTCTTTATTTCATAACATTAATTTTACATGTATAATTTCATAATATCTGTTGCAAATATGTGATAAGTTTTTATTCATTCAAGTTTTAAGTTTAAAGTATTTCAGGGCTTAGATGGCTAACTACCCCTTTGCCAAATTAGTTCTATTATAACGAGAAATCATGCAGGTACAAGGCCTCTACTATTTAACAAAGATGTTACTAGTAGTTGGTAGACCTCCACTATTTATTAGTGGTTGGCAGGCCTTCGCTATTTAACGAAAATATTGTTATTAGTGGTTCGTAGGCCTCCACCATTTAACAAAGATATTGTTATTAGTGGTTGGCAGGCCTTCACTATTTAACTGAGAGGGAGTTAGTAGTGATTGGCAGACCTCTATTATTAAACAATAATGGTTGGTAGATGCAAGGAGCGCATAGTTTATAAGAATAAATACTTCCATTATTTGCACAGATTTATAAAATATATTTATAAGTATATGAGTGTATATGATAATAAGAATGTATAAAATAAACTACGTTGAACTTTTGGCTTTCAGTAAAGCAAAGAGGAGACAGGTTTTTGGGATAAGGTATTATGAGAAGAAGCAAGAATGTCTGTTATATTTTGTACTATTATAGATTACTACTTTGGTATAGCTTACTTGTACATGATATAAGATTAGGAAGTAAGTATATTAGGCAAATTCAAGTTATTTTAATTGTTTAATAACCGCTCTGTTTTGTAAAAAGTTTTAAATTGACCAATTTTCCAGAAAAGCACATTCCAACACAAATAAAGTCGGATTGATGTTTGGGAAGAAAAAGTTTTAAATTTTTCATACTTTTGGGTTTCTAACATTGTAAAACTGGTTATAATTCAATTAAAATACTCTAAGTATAGTAGGAAAATTAGGTGTTACATGTCCCTCCTTGTGGATGCCACGAGTCACATCCACACGCCGCCACGTGTCGCCTTCTCACGTCGCCACGTGTCGCCTCTACTTTAATTGTGGCGGAGCTGAGAATTGAATTTGTAACATTTTTCCATGCATGCTGATGACTTAACCAGTTGAGCTATGAAAACCCTGTGATATAATTTACCTACTTATAATTATATTATTTTTATATAAATAATCTTTAATATCCGTATACATTACATTATATTTAGTATTTTCATTTTATATTTATAATAAATATTATTTTTGTGAATTACTTTTATTATATGAAATTTTTTAATAATTATTTATTATATATATTATTAAATTATAATTATTTTTCATTTTTCTTACTAATATTTATTAATAAATAACATATTATTTAATAAAAAATAAAAATTTAAATTAAGATAATATTTTGTTTATAAAATAATTTTTATATCTATATATGTGTATATGTTAATTTTTATTATTATTTATAAAATTTATTTATTTATTTATTTATTTATAAAATATTTGCAAATAAATTAAGATAAGATTTTATTTATAAAATAATTATTAGCGATGGAAATTCCGTCGGTAAAATTATTGACCGAATTTCTGTCATAATCTGTCAAAAATTACTCGAAAATCTATCAGTAATTACCGACGGAAATTTATTCCGTCGGTAATTTATTTTTTCTCATTGTGTTATGCGTAAGACTTTGGATTGTGCCGTTAGCTTCTTTATTGCTGGAAGACGGACAACAAGAGGGGGAGATGAACTTGTGTCGATGTTATTCTCTGTATGGCTGGGAACCTTTTTTTAATAAAAGCATCCATGGGTATTTTGGTCTTTTCACAGTATAAACACTTGTATTTTATAAATTTTATTCTTCACTTTCACCAGCATACCAAACATACTTTTTGCCTTACTTCCACTCCATCTCCACTTCCACTTCCATTTTCATTTCCACTTCTACTTCAATTAAAAACACTTTTTCAATGCACCAAATGGGGCATTAAGTATAAAGTAGCTAGCTTCCATACTCTTCTTTCTATAATAGTAGTTTTATATCCTGTCAAATTTACACATCATTAATTTATCTTAACTTAATTAGCTTGCAACTCATCACCAGAGGAACCGTCTAATATGAAGAAAAAAAAAACTATATATTGGAAAGAGAGTATCCAATAGTTTGGAACTTGACATTTAAATGAGCATCAGTTTTGTGCTTCCAGGATTAAACTTGTAATTGACTAACATGAGTAGCCTGAAATGGTAAATGATGCATGTGTTTGTTAGATGGGAATGAAGAGTCTAATGTTGGCACTTGGCAGTGGTAGATGAATCTGCATAAAGGTGTGGGAAAAAGCACTTATTTTGTATGGGTAACTTGTATTTTATTTGAGCCATCACAGTAAAAGTATAGGAATTAGTTGTTAAATCCAGATCAAATTCTTATAAAATTATTTTTAAAAAAACAAAATGTGATTAAAATATAAGGACAAAAATGATATTCACCTTTTTCAATGTTAGTTAAACATTTTATGAAGAAATAATTTTGAAATGGAAGAGCAGTAGTAAAACATCTGTATTGATATTAATAATCTGTATGAAACGTTCATGTGTATTGCAGATTTGCAGTTACAAACTTACTATCATATTTTGCTTAGCAGTAACCAGTGGAGCATCATCATTAGCAGCGAACTTTTCCCAAAAATGTTAAATCTTTTTTGAAATATAAAGGTTCCTCTTCGTTTTACATTTTTCTTATAAAATTACATTTTAATAAGTAATGCTTTAAAGAATCAATTACATAATGTCGAGTGATTACAAATATGGGAAAATTGGAAGGAGAAGAAGAAGAAAGCCTGTCAAAATAAATAAATAAATAAATAAAACCACCAATATTTTGTGTACAGAATTTGCAAATTACAGATTTTGTGTATAAAAATTTATTAAGTATTTCTCTTTAATAAAAAATTTTTGATAGTGAACTTTGTCCAATTTTAAAAAATATTATCTCATATTTTTTTATTGAAAAATGTATGCTTATAGAAAATTTTGAATATTTAGTGTGTTCCCAACTAAACTGCAGGTATCAAGACAATCAAGTATTTTGATTTTAGGGGTTATTTTATTTGTGAGAAATGGCACTGATATCAATCAAATTAATTCGGGATAATTAGGTAGAGGGTCAAGGAGAAAAATTAATTACTGCTAATGACCTTTGGAAAAATAAATATTTAGAAGGACCAAAACATAAAAAAAAAATTAGGGGTAGTTAATTATAGGTCCCTTATAAGGGACTTAATTATCATGAGGTTCCACAAAATCGTGTAATTAATCTCAGGTCCCACAAGAAATCGCGTAATTAATCTTAGGTCCCACGAAGTTGTTATCGCTGCCCATTCAGTTGTTATTGGCAGCTCAATAGTTGTTACGAACAAGAGTTAAAAAGTTGTAATCGTCAGACCACAAGTTGTTACACATGCTCATTAAGTTGTTATCGTAGGCAAAAAAGTTGTTATTGAAGGCTAAAAAGTTGTTAGTTACTGAAAATTCAGTAACAACTTTTTGACCAGACGATAACAACTGTTTAACCTATGATAACAACTTAATGAGCATGTGTAACAACTTCGTGGCAGGGACCTGAAATTAATTACGCGATTTCGTGGAACCTCATAATAATTAAGTCCCTTACAAAGGACCTATAATTAATTACCCCTAAAAATTAAATTACCAAATTAACCCTCCCTATATATTCTCTTCATATCTCTTTTTCTTTTCTCTCCCACTTTCTCTCTCCCCCTCTATCTTGTAAACCATATTCCCCTAGTCCTTCTTCTCTGTGTTTGCAAAACAATCGAAAAAAAAGGAGAAAGAGTTGCAAAATTGTCTATATCTTAATATTCTTTTAACGAGCTGGGCCTCCCGTGCGTTGCACGATTGATATATCCTGTTATTGAGGTGTTAGAATATAGGAAATGCCATTCAACCAAATAACAATCAGAAATACAGGTCAGAAATGTATGATAACATTTAAAACAATAAGGTAAAGGAATGGGCTCATTTAAGTATAACAGCCCGAATATCAAGGTATTAATGCCGGTCTACATTCATGAATACCTCCTTATAAACTACATTCTTCGTGTTGTTACCACGCTCAAGTTCGTTAGTGCTCAAAACAATCTTTAACCTTTCCATGCTCCTCACTCTCGATAGTGCAACATAAAGTTGTCCATGTGTGAAAACCGGTTTTGAAAGATATATTCCAACCTTCTTTAGAGATTGCCCCTAACTCTTGTTTATTGTCATCGCGAATGACAAAGTGACTGGGAATTGTCTTTGTTCATCTTAAAAGGCCATCTTGATTCTGAAGGGTTCATGTCCATTCTATGTATCAGTACCTTCTCATTTGGCCTAGAACCATTCAATGTTAATTCTTCAATGACCATCTTTCCTACCTTAGTGACTCGTAATCTTGTTCCGTTGCAAATGCCTGATTCTTGATCGATGTTTCGTAATAACATGATTGGAGCAGCAACCTTAACAATTAATTTGTGAGGTGCGAGGCCAGAGGATGCAATCGTGTTGAGGAACTCTATGATGTATAAGTTATCAATGCTGTCACTATCAGTTGAAGATTTACAGACACTGTCACAACTTAGAAACTCATAAGCTTCACCAGGTAGAAGAGAACACATGTGCTCATTAATTTGATTAACAATTTCGAGTGTTGGAGCAAGGATCGCACGGTCATTGAAGTATGAATGGTCCGATAAACTTGATAAGAGGTTATCATAAGTTGATTCCACGATCGCACTGATAGGATCGTTGAAGTAATTGAGCAATAGGTCCTTTGGTATTTCTATATCACTTTCACCATCTATGCTTACCCCTAAATTTCCATCACCAATATCTAACAACCACTTTGAGAATGCTGATATCTTTTTGTTAACAATGAGATCATTAGATGTAGTAAGCCTCATGTTTTGTGATAGATGAAAGATCTTGCAATGATGCCACAAATGAGATGAACTTATGCATGCATTTACAATTGCTGCCCTCGAACCTTTTGGAATAACTGGAAGTATATGCCTAAAATCACCTCCCATGACCACACACTTCCCACCAAATGGAAGGTTACAATGCATAACATCTTGTAGGCTTCGGTTGAATGCTTCTATGCAATAACGCTGGACCATTGGAGCTTCATCCCAGATTATGAGTGAGATGTTCTTTATTAGATTGGCTAATGGAGAATTTTGCTAAATGGAGCATACAAAGGACTCATTAACTTGTATTAGGATTGCAGCAATACCACTGGAAGCAACTGTTAAGACGATATCTCCGTTGGCACGTAGAGCAGATGCCAATGCATTCTACAAGAAAGTCTTACCAGTTCCTCCAAAACCATATACAAAAGTTAATTGGTAATTTGGCATATATGTTTGTTTTTTCTTTGACCATATTTGGCGTATATGTTTAAAACATCTATTTCCACTACATATTTTTCAAAACAAATTTGAATTAATAGTCTTCCACCAAGTTACTATTCATAATTAATTAATTTTTAAATATGTATTTTGGAATTTGAAAATACAAATTAAATTTTAAGTTGAACATAAAAATTAAATTAATTAATTTTGTACTAATATATCAAGGTATTGACTGTTGTAAATTTAGTGCTTTAATTTTACATCGCGTTGAGTACATAAAAGTTTCTCAAAATTGCCATATGATTAAAGTTAGTTTGAATTTGAAAGTTTTTTCATTAAACTTATTTTCTTTTGAATGGCATGCAAATCAAAGCATGAATATAATAGCATTAAATATCAATATAATAACATTAAATATAATATCATTGTTCAGTTAGTCAACTTTTATCCCATCCGTATGGGTATATAGATGGAAATTGCAAAGTAGACGTTCCCCTTAGAAAGAATCACTGATAAGAGGCACCATTAATTCTTTTGTTTAACAACCTTCAACACTCGCTCATCTGCACGGGAAGCGGATGTAGAGCTCCTTTTACCCCCCTTAGAATGTGCATTATGGGTAAGATGATTAGAGAGATTGGGAGTAGTTGTGTCTTCAGAGAACAAGTTTATTGTGGCGTGAACATCATAAGTATTTTCAGATACACTTGCTACTTTAGATCCCTGCTCAAGGCAATGAATGCAATTATAAAGACAGGCAAACTTTTATACAAAATGATTTTATTGGAATTTGTTGAGTATAGAGGCTTAGAACTCAGAATATATGTGTCAGCATGTAACACTACTACAGAAATACTCTATTGCAGCGCAACAATAGCAGCGCTTGCAAAACGCAAGTGATGGGATAGGTATAATATGACCTATACCAGCGCTTTTAAAAAAACTATTGGTATAGGTATAAGCATATACCAGCGCTTAAGCGCTGCTATAGGCCCCTGTGATTTAAATTTTCATTAAAAAATTATATAAAACCAATTTTAAATAAAATTTAAATCACAGGGGCCTATAGCAACGCTTATTACGTAGTAAGCGATGCTATAGGCCTAAATAGGAATTTTTAAATTTTTTCCTTTTTTAAAATGAATTAGTATTTTTAAAATTGGTTTTAGATATTTTTTAAATAAAATTTAAATCACATGGGGCCTACATAGGCCTATATAGGTATTTTTAAATTTTCTTTCCTTTTTTAAAATGAATTAGTATTTTTAAAATTGGTTTTAGACATTTTTTAAATAAAATTTAAATGACAGGGGGCCTTTATAAGCCTAAATAGGTATTTTTAAATTTTCTTTCCTTTTTTAAAATAAATTAGTATTTTTAAAATTGGTTTTAGACATTTTTTAAATAACATTTAAATGACAGGGGGCCTATATAGGCCTAAATAGCTATTTTTAAATTTTCTTTCCTTTTTTAAAAAGAATTAGTATTTTTAAATTTGGTTTTTGATATTATTTAAATAAAATTTAAATCACATGGGCCTATAGCAGCGCTTAAGCGCTGCTATAGGCCTAAATAGGTATTTTTAAATTTTCTTTCCTTTTTTAAAAAGAATTAATATTTTTAAATTTGATTTTTGATATTATTTAAATAAAATTTAAATCATATGGGCCTATAGCAGCGCTTAAGCGCTGCTATAGGCCTAAATATGTATTTTTAAATTTTCTTTCCTTTTTTAAAATGAATTAGTATTTTTAAAATTGGTTTTAGACATTTTTTAAATAAAATTTAAATGACAGGGGGCCTATATAGGCCTAAATAGGTATTTTTAAATTTTCTTTCCTTCTTGAAAATGAATTAGTATTTTTAAAATTGGTTTTAGATATTTTTTAAATAAAATTTAAATGACAGGGGGCCTATAACAGCGCTTAAGTGCTGCTATAGGCCTAAATATGTATTTTTAAATTTTATTTGCTTTTTTAAAATGAATTAGTAATTTTAAAATTGGTTTTAGATATTTTTTAAATAAAATTTAAATCACATGGGGCCTACATAGGCCTAAATAGGTATTTTTAAATTTTCTTTCCTTTTTTAAAATGAATTAGTATTTTTAAAATTAGTTTTTGATATTATTTAAATAAAATTATTAGTGCATATAATTAGTGATAGATTAAAATAATCATACTTAAATACAATAATTCAAAAATAATGATTATATTTTTCTTAAATATAATTAGTGATATATATTTTGATAGATATAATTTAAATATAAACAGTATTTAAATTTAAATATAATTATTAGTAGATATAATCAGTCTTTAAATTTAAATATAATTACACACACAAAAATTATAACAAATCATGTAAATTTGACATAATTTTTTGAAATTTCTAGAATAAAAGAATACTTTGGGAAACCATGAATCAAGGAAAAGAGGCGGTCAAAATAGTAGAATTTCCTAGTTTTAAATAATGATTATATGTTTCTCCACTGTTTGAGACAAGCTAGAAAGGTGTATCATTCCATTTATAAAATAGAAAGGTGTATCATTCCTTCCACCCCCTATTTTTTTTATATAGATTCCACCCCCTATTTGAAGGCCACCCTTTCTATAGCTTCCAAAACTGGTAGTTGTAAGCAATAGTCAAATTTTCCCGAGTCCCACCCTCCAGATGGTGTCCAGAAATCACAAATTACCGCAAATTTGAATATTAGTTTTACAACATAATCAATTAACGAATGACGCTATGTGAAGATGAGCTGCCATCACTACACACACATTCGAATCACACATCTGATCGAAACAAAATTACAAGGGGAAAAAACAAAATTGTAAAAATCCGCATATATATATATATATATATGAATATTACAAAAACTATAGAACAATATCCATCACTACACACACACATTCGATTCACACATCTGATCGAAACATATATATAAGAAACAAAATTGTTCCACACTATCTCATAAAATTGAAAGTAATCTAAAATAGAAAACTTGGCCCTATAACCATATGAATTCTTATATATATATATATATGAATTCAGGAACAACATATTGAGTAAATTAAACAGAGGGATTGACTTGCTCCAATTCAAGAATCGAATAATTCAAAGACAGAAAAGGCATACAATTATTCAAAAACCTGATAGAATTAAATTCCAACAATTACAACAGATAAATTGTTAACTATTAACCATAATAGCATCTACTTTGCAATTACTAAACCATAAATTGTTAACTATTCAAAAACTTGATAGAATTAAATTCCAACATATAGACGCTATTCAACAACTAACCCATATAATTACTCAAATTTCATACGATGCCAATAATTACATTAAAACCGTAACCCCAATTGTTAACTATTAAAACAGATAAATGAAATATTTAAATTGGTTATATATGAATTCTTGAAATAGCATACCTTCTACTAATTTGTTTATCGTAGAGAGTATTGAATGTGCTTATATGAATGTGCTATAAACTTATTCATTCGGTAGAGCGTAGACATAATGTATGCATCATATTTATAGGAATAACTTAGGGTTTCAATATATCTAGAATAAAAAAAGATAGAAATATATTTTTATATCATTTTTTAAAATAAATATATTTAATGAGGCCTAAAAAAATCAATTTTAATAGATATTCAAATTTATTATACGCTTAAATTATACTAATCATCACAGCCATATACTTAGGAACATAATTTTAGTAAATATAATTTAGTAGATTTAATTGAAATATAATTTATCTGAATAGAACTAATAATCTGAGCCGTTAATTCCTTATGAATAGTGTTTTGGTGGAAGAGTTTTTTATGTTATATAGATATAGATATAGATATAGATATAGATATAGATATAGATATAGATAGATAGATATAGATATAGATTTTAATGGGATAGAAAACACAAAAAATTAAAATTATTAAGAGTTGGATAAAATCTTAAAAGAACAATGTTGCCATGACAAATAGCAGCCATTAAGTATGATTTAAAGTTTTGTACTAAACCTGTTGTCTGTTTATGAGCGATGTCATATGATTGAACAAATATAAATGCAATGATTTCATTTTATAAACAATTATTTAAAAGAAAAAATGTATGTACATGCACAGATGAGTGTGTAGCTATAAATAATAAATTTAATCAATTTTTTATTTTAACTAAAGATATTAATAATATTGTTGTGATCCTCCTATTGACTTTTTTTTTAGGTAAAATAAATACTTATATTTTGATTTCGAATAGAATTAAACTTACATCTAGTGCATTACATCCAGTGCATTACATCCGGTGCCTCCAGTTTATCAATTAACAAGTGCCATTTGGAATACTTAACATCTTAGCATTAACAATGTGGTGCTCCTCTCCATCTCCGTTATTTCTCAAATCAAATGACAAACATGCAGATTGAGAAGAAAAAACAAATGGAACAAAACGATGAACAAGAAAAATGCATAAGGGAGAAAATCAATAAGAGAATGGCAAGCCAAAACAAAGTACAGTCCCAACTCCCATGGAGAACTGTGGTCCCTTTATGGAAATTTCAACATGCAGATTTGGCATATCACAATGAGGAGAGAATGAGAATGGTAGAAATTTGTTCAGATCGAAAATCAATTTCAGAAATATAATTAGTTCACACAGGTGAGCATTGTGGGAGAAGAGAGATGGCGAGAGAAATGTAGATGTGAACGGATATGGAGAGAAAAGCGTGGTTCTTCTTAGGTTTCTTTTTTGAGCTTGAGAAAGAAGGGGAAATGGGGAGAGCTAATGGCGATTATACTTATGTGGTGTAAATTCCGCATCACAATTGATAAATGGTGTATTGGTTGTACTAGATCTAATGCATGGGAGATAGGGGTGTTCATGATGCTCAACTGCCCGGGCTTCGGCCCTTGCCCGCTAAAAAATGGCCCTGCCTAGCCCAAAAAAAAAAGACGCCCAACAAAAAATGGGTACATTCGGGCCAGGCATATTGATGAGCAGGGCCGGGGTACCGGGCAGGGTATGTCGCCCTGCCCATTTGGCTCTTCCCATAAAACATACAAGATTATGTTTATATGATAGTTTTTGAATGTAAGATTTTATATTATATATTATTACAATATTGTAATATATAGTAATATTATAGTTTTATATTATATTGCAACAATTTTTTAAATTATATCCCTCCTCCTTTAGTCTTTTTGTAGTGTGAGTATTTATTAAAACATATGATAGGTTTTATTTTCTTTAAAAAATTTCTAGATTTATGTTGGAATAGTATAAGATGTGAAACTATTAAATATGAAGTGTATTTAAAGTTCATAATAGCGATTACGTATATATTAGGATGAGGGTAAAACGTCGCTATTTGGGCATGGACGCCAACCCAGCCTTGCCCAGCCCAGTCTAACCCTGAATTACTCGGGTTTTCAACGAGCAGGGCAAGTAGCGGGTTGCATAATGTAGCCTACTCATATTTTGGGCAAGGCATCTGGGAAGGGTCCTGCCCAACCCTACCCATGAACACCTCAAACTAGAGGTAAGTTTTTTTCTTTTGATTATATAATGAAATGAAATAATTTATTAATTTATCAATTAAATTTCAGTTTGTAGAGAGCCAAAGAGAATGATGATTGTTTTGATTCACCTATTTACTGCTTGGATTATTGTTTTTAATGTTATACTTGCCGTACTTTTGATTAATTGACAATTAGTCATCAGGTTGGGACTGGTCCAATTCCGACAATTAGGCCTGAGGCCTTATGATTCTGTTGAGTCTATGATTGTTGTTTGAACTGTCGGAATCAATTTGGGTATTTAAATGTACGATGATAGGAATGATTGGATTCATGTGGATTTGAGAAAGTGTGGGTGTTGATGGTGGAATTAGTTTGATGAGATATGGCTTTAATTGTTCTGGATAGGTTGTTTTGGTTTGATCGGCAGGGTATTTGGTTTAAGTATATTTTTCAAGAAAAGAAAGGGCTATTTGCGTAATGTATGTTAAATTCTAATTACCATGATATGTTTTACCCTTTTGTATCATGGTATGCTTTAAAAGGATTTTTATAAATTGTTTAATTAACTATGTTGGTTAATGAAAAACTTTTCTAACATAGTGAAGGATTTTCACTCACATGTGGAATTTTAATATCCATGTTAGGTAATCCCTCTTCTAACACCGATTAGTTGATTTAATGGTTTAACTTTTAACATCCATGTTAGTGCTTTGATTTAGCAAAATTATTTTCTAACATGGATGGATTGGTTTAATTAGTTGAGTTTTTAGTATCTGCTTTAGCCTTTGTGAATTAGTGAAAGTCTTTTCTAATATGGATGATCCTGTTTGATTCGGTTGATTTTTAATATTCTTGTTCCATGTTAGCATGTTTAATTGAGGAAAATTCTCTTCTAACATGGATTTCTCTCTTTAAGTAATAAAGGTAAACTTCTCTAACTATGATAGAATCTATCAATATTTTAGAAATTTTCTTTCTATTATAATTAGTCAAATTTGATTTGGATCTAAAGGAGTTTTTATGTTTAAAGCTTTTTTAACTATGTTAGCTCATTTTATTAGATAAACTCTTTTCCTAACATAATTATTTTTAGTTAAATCTTGATTATGTTCGGATTAGTGATTAAATACATGGGTTTAGAAAACGAGGTTGTGGTGGCGTGATACGTGATAGTTTGGGCTCCTTCATTGAGAATTTTCTGTTCAAACCCAAAGCCATTGATAGGACATTAGTGTTTGGGTTGAATCTTGCTTGGAGTAAGGGATTGCGTCAAGTAATTGTTGAGACTTGAGACAAACACTTCAGAGGACCTATATCTCATGAAGCAAGGTGATTCTAATCTCCATCGAGATTTTGCCTTGATTCAGGAAGCTAAATTCTGGTCAAATGGGCCATGAGAGCAATGAACAAAAAATCGGACGGGCAGCCTCTAAAAACAGGAGGGACTTTGACCCGGTCAAGAACCGGGTTGACCCGGGAAAAAACAGGTCAACCCGGCTAACCCGGGGGGTTGAACCGGGTTGACCCTTTTTTTAAAAAAAATAATTTTATTTTATTATAATTCACCTAATTACTAACTTTCACTCCACTCAATTTTAGAAATTAGGAAACTATAATACTTTAAATGCTATTTTACTTGCATATACTTAATATTTAATTATTGTTACTCTTAATATTTATATTTTAGTCTGTGGATTGTAGAATAATATTTATTTTCACGTGTAATCAACAAATATTTTCTTTTTTTCCCTATATAGAAACATTAAATATTCATATTTGATTAATCATGCATACCTATCTACATCTACATTTTGATATTAGTGATTATTAATGTTAATATCAATAAAATTTTATTATTTTAATATAACCGGTTTGACCCGGTTTGACCTTTGACCCTTAAACCAGTTCCTCGTCCGGTTTGATGCCCGGTCCGATTTTTTTAACCTTGCATGGGAGACTGAGTTCAAGCGTATTCTAAGAAGGGCAAATTCAGTGGCTAACTACTTGGCTAAGCAGTCAATTTGAGTGTATTGGGCTGTCACCCGATCATCCAACTACCTGCAGAGCTTTTAGATTTGATTCAGTTGGACTTTAATTCTACTTCTGCTCCCAGTTGATTTACTAGTGATTTCTTTTATTTATTAAAGAAAAACAGAGAGGAGTTTGGTTTGTTTAGTACAGGGGGAGGAGAGGGAAAATGGGTAGATGAAAAAAATTTTGAGTCGGATTTGAAAAAAGTAGAGAAGTCGGGATAAGAATTTTTTTTATTACCTTTTCTTACTACTTATCATATATTTACTATTTGTTTGAAAATTACAACCCCACTTCTTCAATTTTGATCCAAGAAACATACATACATACATATATTTTGTTTGATATTTTTTATAGGGTTTAGAAAAATAACTGACTAAGTATTTTTAATCTACATTAACCAAGAGAATGATGAGAAAAAAAGCCATTGATATTCTAGGGAGAAAATAGAATGCCCAATATTTGATTATAAAATATAATTGAAATATTTGAATACAATATAATATGACTAATGAATAAAATTGAATTGATAACTTGAGATCTTTGAATTTATATATATAAATATAAATATAATATACACACATATGCTTCTAGATTCATGATCTTTTCGAAATCAATTATAATTTCATAACTAAATTAGTTATAATATTTTCATAATCTTATTTAAATATATTAAATACATTCATAATCTTATTTGTTATAATTGAGTATACATCAAGATTGAGAAATTTTTTCAACATCCTATAATACATATTATATTTTGAAATGATCATTATTCTACCTTTCATTTTTTTTCAACATCCCATAATACTTACATTTTTCATAGGAATACATGCATTTTTCATACGAATATACAACGCCCGACATTTTGTTCTGCTGCAACGTTCGCCTTGTTCCTTCAACTCTGTGGTGATGGTCGTTAGCTCCCTTCGATCGTCTTGTGAAGTGTTGATGCGGCAGAATAATTTTTGATTAAAGGAGATTGATCAATGAATAGGGTTTTATTTTGATTTGGAAAAGGGTAAGATTGTCCACTAAATTTCATAACTTGGGTAAAATTATGTGAATATTTTCACTTCCATAGAACTCAAATGGGTTCCAATAATCTACCTAAGAAACTCACTTCCAACATTTTTGTGGAAATAACAATTATATGAAAGTGGGCTCCAACCAAATAAATAGCTCAATTTCTCACTTCCCACCCCAATTCTGGTTCCAAGCAAGGTTATTAAACCCGAACTGGACCGAGTTAGACTGGAAACTGCTGGCCCGGTCCGCTTGAAGCCACAGCTCAGCGCGCCAATGACGAAACTGGGAGTAACCCGGGTGACCGGCCGGTCTAAATAGGTGACCCGCCGGTCTGGAACGAGCAAAAGGAGAATAGTGAATGGAGAAAGATGCTTTGAAGATGAAGGGAAAGGGAAAAGGAACAAATGGGAAACAGAGAAAGAGTGAACCGAAAGATTTAAGGATTACAACATGATTACCTATAAGAGATTTGTTTAATCCTTCATTAAAAGTTTTTTTGTGGTGCATGCATGGTTATAAGAACCGGACCGAACAGTCGGATCGTCGACTGCTCTACAGATCGATTCGGATTTTATGGTCTGGCTGTTTATCGTGTTAAGCCGGATCGGGCTGTTTCCAGCCGGACATTGGACCGGGAACCGGAGCGGTTTTATAAAAACCGGGCGGTCCAATCTGAAACAAAAGAAAGATGAAAAAAAATAAAATCAAGCACAAAAAAAAGCCAAGTTCTTAAAAAAGAAACCCAAATTACATCCCAAAATTCATTAGCTTCATATCTTTCTCCCAAATTAAAAAACCCAACGGCCATTTGAAAATCTTAGGGTTGTGAAATTTGATCTCCAAAACTCCAACAAATTACATCATCTCTTTCACCATTCCTCTATTGTTGATGTTTAACGTCTTTTCCAAGCTTTTATTTTATATTTAGCACTTGTTGTCTTTCTACATTTTACATTTCTTTTGAAATTTTTATCAGTTGCATATTCTATCTCTTACCTTTTGTATAACAGAAATTGCTTATGTTCCTAACTTCCTAGTTCTTCTATCTCGACAAAAATTTCTGCAACTGTGATATTTAAATGGTCCTATACACCTTTTTTGTTATGCTTAGCTAAAGATAAGAATGATTTGTTTTCTAAGTCTTTAATAGCTATATATTTCTTGGTCAATGGTCTTTCATTAAAAATTAAGAGATATAGGGACCATAATTTGTTTATATGTAATTTACATTTAAAAATCATATATTTTTCCTTAATTATTACGTCATCGGTCCGACCGATCTGACCGTGCGAACCGTGACCTGATGCCCTCTCCGGCTCACCTTCCGATCCAGTTTTTACAACATTGGGTGCATGGGACAATGATCCTAATGTCTTGTGCTTTAACTTAAAAACATGAAGGGGATCTGGAGGTTTTCTGTTCGATTTTTAAGGGCGGCTACGTTCAATCTCTCTCTCTTGTCTCCCTCAACAATAAACCCTAATTTTCATTGTGAAAGTGACAAAACTATCCAAGACTCCTTCATTATTTACATTAATTTACCCAAAAGGAAAAAAATTGAGATAATAAAATCTAATACATTTGAATCCAATTAATTTGCATCATTAAATTGTAATTAAACTATAGAAGGCAATTGCAGGGTAAAGGGCGTGAATATCCATAAGATAATAGTCAATAAAAATCTTTGCCATAATAAACCTTAACTGAAAATTTTGATTATATGTTTTCAAGATTTAACCAATTTTAAGTCTCACAATATGAAAATAGGAAATAAAATAAAGTATATATTAATTAATATTTTGGTATGATAAATATTTAGTGATTAATGATTTTGTTGTCATTAGATAGTGGATTAATGTTATAATATTAATATGTCAGATAAATCGTAAATATCAAAGAATGTTAGATAAGTTACGATCATTTATTTAATATTTTAGTATGAATTATTTTTTGTAAGTGATTAAAGGTGGTTAATTATAATATTTTAGAATTTTGAAGGTGAGATGGAATATATTTAAAAAATTATTCCTCACCAATATGGCCCCTAGGTTGACCACGATATGACCTACTGTCTCAACCTGATCAATGGTCGGTCCAAATTTGATTACCTTGGTTCCAATGTCTCAATCCCATGCTACCAAACAGGGCATAATATAATTGTAAAAATATTATATAATCAACAATAAATAGATAATAATATTTTAACATTGTAATAGATCTTAACCATTGAAAATAAATCTAATGGTAGGGATTTTAAGTGGAGAGACCCCTGACCGGGAAGAGAGACCCTATTTTGGATGACGTGGCACTGAAAATGATGTCAAAGGAGCAACATTCCATCACATGCAATGAGTTAATTACATGAGACTAAGATTTTCTTATAAAAAATATGGAACCATAAGACTGAGTTGCGACATATCAGACTATAAGAATTGAGTTGTAAAGAAGGCAAAACTACAATGATGAAATAATTATTTTTCCCTTGATCGCGGATTATGGCCTTTTTTAAAAAAAAAAAAAAATTGACCCGCGGATTATGGCCTTCTTAATTATTGCGTGATGCTGTATGTTTATTTTTGGAGATATATATATAGCTACATTTTATGATGCATTTTCTTTGGTGATTAATTAGTTGTGATGATACTGATTTGTATATATGCTGACTGCTGAGCAAATGCCTCCACTTCTCTAAATACTTGTCATGTTCTTGGAATGACAAATTTTTTTTGTTAGTTATTGCGGGCTGAATTCTGTGCAAGTTTTGGGATAACCGTAATGATTTTCAGAAGAATATATTAACTGTGTCATATAGATCTCTATAAAACGTTTATTTGAAAAATAAAACTCGAAATAGAAATCCAAATTCCAGAACCGAGATCACTTAAGTAGCTGCCGTACTCTTCTTCCTTTAATAGTAGTTTTATATCCTGTCAAATTTACACAGCACCAGAGGACCCTTCTAATATATTTTTTTTTTGGGGGGGGGGGGGGGGGGTGGCTATATTGGAAAGAGATTATCCAATAGTTTGAAACTTGAAATTTAAAGCAGTATCAGTATTTTGTGCTTCCAAGATTAAACGGTAATTAACTAACATGAGTAACCTGAAATGCTAACTTATGTGTATGATAGATGGGAATGGAGAGTCTGCCGTTAGCAGTGGCAGATGATCTGCAGAATGCGTGGGAAGGCCACAGTAAAGAGCACTAGTAGGGGTGACATGTATCTGATTGAGCCATCATGGACCAGGACTCTTTTTTTTTTAACCATGAGACCAAGACTCACATTCAAAGTATAACAATCACCAAATATAAAACAAAAACCAAAATTCAATTCGATTAAAATATAAGGGCAAAAAATATTTTTCACCTTTTTTTCAATGTTAGTCAAACATTTTAAGGTAAAGGTGCAGATTTAATAACAAATTATTGCGTTAATACACAACAAAATATTGTTTTACTAGATGCAAATATAGGAGGAACAATGAAACGAAATCATAGCAATGTAGCAAGTTAATCCACCTTAACCTCCGTCCAATTTTTGTGAAGTGGGGCCCATGAACATTACAAGTCGGTGATTTGAATGGGTGCTATTGAAATTTAGATCTGTAAATGTAGAGGCATAAGATGCCTCAAGCTTAAATTTTGTGACGAGCCTAATATCGTTTAAAAACTACCAGATAGTAGATAATTTGGAAAGATTACGAACTCGGTTGTTTAGCTGTTGGCAACAACTCATGAATCTCTAAATTTCTACACAGAAAAAGGAGAAAGGTGATTGCAGAAAAATTAAACTATAGCAAGACAACCTTTCACCACACCAACCGCAACATTTATTTTTGGGGGAAAGAACACTTTTAGTCCAGGGCCTCAGGTGAAGAAACATGTCACTCTCACGAATCTGATGTTAGGAGCTCAAACATGATGCAGAGAAAAACAGGGGGGAAAGGGGAAGGGGTAGATCAAAGGGTAGTAAAGAAATGATCCCAACTTCTGAAAGGTGCTCGTGCACACAAATAAAGGACATCCATTTGCTGATATCATATTGGTTGATCATTTATCAAGCTCAAACCTCTCTATACATTGGATCAAGTCACAATCTAAGCGCCTGGTGCGGCAAAGCAGTTAACTATATACTTCATTGGCAGCTTCTTCGGATGTAGCCCGAAAAATATGTTTACAATTCACAATGTCATGGTGAAGACGGCCAACATTTTGACATTTCACTTCGCATTTGTTGGACTGATTGATTACAGGACCGAAAATACCTGCAACTGATACGACACAAGTAATATGAAATTGAATGATACGTGAGAAAGTGACATTGACAAGAAGCACATAAGATGGAGCTCAAACCTGGGCCATCAGAAAGATGAGGTTCCTAGGGAAGAGTATCCAGCAGCATTTCTCTCCTTCAGAGTTGCAGCCAACCAGTCCAAGCCCTCATAAAGGCCATCTCCCCTTAACGCACAAGTTCCTTGTATGTGCCATTTTCTATTCTTGAGTTCAAAGAGACCAAGTCCTTCACATACTTCCATTGGCGTCATCGCTCCTCTCTGAAAATGGAACATTTTAACAATTATAAGGCAGCTATGGTCATGAGACAGAACTCCTAGGATTAATTAGGGGATTGGGGGTGGTTTGTTTTAGAAAAGGAACAATCTACCAGGTAAAACTTAGTTTTGCAGAAATCATCAGAAATATCCAGCATACACTTGACCAGGAGGGAAAAAGATAAAAAGTTTCCTTTATTTGGCTTGACAGATAAAAACAGTTTCACAAGTTCGTTTTGTCTTTTTCTCGCCAACCAGAAGTTCGTTCTGTTCAGCCATCTGCTTATAACATAATTTGCTTTCTTTTGAGTCTGTTTTAGATATCAATAACATTACAAATAGGAATATTCATGAACTTTTATTCCTTATGCTTCTCATCAACCATATATACCTCTCTCCAATTTCAGACAAGATAATCTAAGCCCTTGATCCTTCTATTCATATGCTTTGAACTTTACATTCATTACCTAATTTTCATGCTAGGGGATCCATTACTTGATGAAAGATCTTTTTGGAACTTAGAACTACCTCAAAAGTTCAGGTTGTAAATTCGCACCATGGCACTCAATATAATTAAGAACTTGAAACAGTTTCTCTAGTTACTATTCAGACATTCAAAGAAATAAATAGTAAAACCTTATGGCAAAACCTCATTCAATAAAAGAACACAAAAGAAATAAGTAACAAAAACATACCATGTCTTGTTTGTTGGCAAAAACCAAGATGACACTATTGAGCATGAATGGATCACTAATGATAGCCTGCAAGTAATTTATGGATAAACCCAAAGCTTGTTACACAGTCTTATGGAATAAAAAGCATAGAATCTGATTTTACCACCTGAAATTCCTGCTTTGCTTTTCCAATTCTTTCTCGATCCAAACTATCAACAACATATATCTGCATAAATGCACTGGTCAGCATATAGGTATGTACCTAACTTAAAAAATAGTCCTTTACAATAAGTTCAATGAAATTACAAGTAATTGTCAGAAAAGTCCAAAAAAAAAAAACCATCATAATTCGAGGCACAGATTAACATATCAAAAGGTGTAAAAGCAAAGAAACTAATCCTCACCAAACCATCTGTGTTATTAAAATAGTGCCTCCAAAGCGGCCTTAATTTTTCTTGCCCTCCTACATCCCAAACTGTGAACATAACATTCTTATACTGAACTTTCTCCACGTTGAAACCTACATGACCAAAACAGACCATAAGACTGCAGACACAACTTTCAATTTATGGAACTGAAAAAACATCTTGTAGACACCCATTTATCAGCCAGCAGAACATGCTAAAGGGCATCAGAAAGCCCCAGTGAAATTAATTATGTGAATTTCTTCACTCAAACGAAAACAAATGTTATGCCCATAAAAGGAAAATCCTTGAAAAATCACACACAACCTAGGTCTCTTCATATTTTCTTGACAAAATATCAATGAATAAATCACTTCAAATCAAATAACAGAAATCATAAATGATAATCCTGCGTCAAAAGCAATTGTCAAGTGTTTGTCAATATTCAAACTATTCAAGTAATATAATTAACCGCCAACAACAAATGGGTCCATGAGACCTTCCGCAACAGATAGCAATATATCAGCGTGTCACACTTCTTACACCCCCTATTGATAATAGGTGGTTTCCATTACCATTAAAAATAATAACAAACATGAAAACCTCACAGATCTTATCAAATAACATTCCCATCAACTTATACATCAAACTAAACCTTCCAAAATCAATTAGTGAAACCATTATTTTCAATATATGAAATCACACATTACTCACATACATGCTAACAAGATTGAGATCTTATACACTATACCAAAGAAAAAATAGATCTACACTGTCAAGCTATTCCAAAAAAGGGCAGCCCAGTATACAAGGCTCCTACTAGGTGGGGTCTAGGGAGGGTCAAATGTAAGTACTCTTACCCCTACAACCGGATAGGTTCTTTCCAAACACTGTTAAGCTATCCATTCCATTAAATTAATTGAAGGGTTAAGGTGCAAATCCACCCCAGCAGTGTCAAAAAAATCTCACATCCGTCCCAGAAGTATTTTTCGTAGCAATTTAGCCCCGAAAGTACCAAAATGTAGCAATGTCCCCCTACGTTAACTGAACACCAAGGGCTGCATTGAGCTATTTTTGGGTACTTCCAAGGCTATATTGCTACGTTTGGTTACTTTAAGGGCTAAGTTGCCACGAAAAATACTTCCGGGGCGAATGTGAGGATTTTGACACTTCCGGGGTGGATTTACACCTTAACCCATTAATTGAAACATGATTACATTATGTTTGCATTTGAGCATTTCACATATACACCATGCTACTTAATTTATTCCCTAATAATTGCAGGGAAAGTTCTCTTTCCATCACAAAAAAAATAAATACGCTTTATACAAAAGCTGGCTACAATAACAAAAAGCTCCATATGTCATCGAACAAGCAGAAGAGCAACAACGCAAAATTCACAATACATGTGAATATGTAGGCAAACAAAAAACATGATAACAAATCAAAGAAAATAGACAAGCATAATCATAACAATTTTCTGCTACAAAGACAGAAAGCAAACATTTATCTTAACGCAAGATGACCAGATAAAGTCTTGTTCAAAATTGAAAAACTAATCAATAAACATTAGACATGATTAATGGCTTTGTAAAATAGCACCCACCAATAGTAGGGACAGTCGATAAAACTTCTCCAATGTGCAGCTTGTACAGTATAGTTGTTTTGCCAGCAGCATCAAGACCAAGCATCACAACCTAAGCCAAAACAAGGGAAATTTAGAAGGTTCATAAAAGTTTTTTAAAACAGTATTTAACAAGAATTCCTCATACCATCACAACAAAGTGTTGAAGATAAAGAAAATTACAAGGGCTAAGAGCACTCAGCAAAGAAATAAAGCATTCATACAGATGATATGGAAGAATGCAAAAGCAGGGACAGTTATAAACATTAACTTGAAATATAAATTCCGGAGTAAAAACAATTCAGAAAAATGGAAACAAGGATAAGTTACTCCTAAGATAAATCAGAAACATCCCAAACGTCACATCAATCACTACAATGAATAGCATCATAGAAACAAAATAAGAACTGACAAACGGGATAAGTATAGTGCATTAATGCATAGTCCCATAAGGCAAGTACCACATTTATGCATTTAAAAGCTCATTTAAAGTGATAAAATCTTGTGCATAAATGCATAGTCTTATTCCAATGTTCCTTTATTCTAGAGAGTACGATCCGATCCCTCAACAAGCACAAGGACTAAAAGCCAAATTGTGATAACAGTTCGATATTGCCATTGACATATTGAAAAAAGGTTTCAAACGTTGACAAAATCACTCAACAACAGCCCAGATAATGAGCATATCCTCTGGGATCGGCGAGAATACAGGCAGAACAAATTATATGGAGGTTGAAATTTCTCTAATTTTTCCCAAAATCTCAGGGGGGGAAAAAAAAAAGAAATCATCAAGACTTTCACTCCAGATGATAAGGAAGTTATTAAAGCAATAACTTCTCATTTTCCGAAACTAAACAAACAATAATTACAAACTTCATTATACACAACTCTGTACTTGTTAAAAAGCTAGCAAAGTAATGATCACAACAAAGAAAACGTAAACCCCAAATCCATTAAAGGGGGTAATAACATGTATTATCACTAACAGAAAAATCCAACCAAGACTTAATTTTCAAAGTCATGGGTTAAAAAGGAGATCATGAAGGAGGACAAAAAAAACACAACCAAGCAATCAATCACAGAAAAAAGAACAAAAATAGAAATACCCTCATCTCGGAGTTGCCGAAGAAAGCATCGAAGAGCTTTCGGAAAGCTTGACCCATGGTCGTGAATCGTGACCAATATTCTGAAACTCTTCCCCGAAATTTAAATATATATATATATATATATATATATGAGATCAAATTCTGTAAATGATCTAAGAGTTGTATGGTGGAAAACGCGAATCAAGAAGGGGTTACGCGAAGATAGATTCGTGGATTTGTGAAATCCCCTAATTGAGAGAAAAATCTTTGGGATTAGAAAGTGTCAAGCGAAGCAAGTCTGGCGGCCTTGGTTTTCGCTTTATTTTATGTCCTTCATACCGTTTTATTGCTGGAAGAAACCCCAAAAAGAAAAATCAAAATGTTAAAAAGAAAAAGGCAGAGGAGTGGAATATTTGAATGGGAATATATTTGGATTCTAGCACCAAGAAAGGAAGGAAAAAAGGAGGGGGATCATTACTGATAATATAAAGAAATTTCTTAGCCTTAAAAAACATGAATGAAATAAAAAAAAAAGACATGTAATGAAAACATAAATGAAGTAAAAAATGAGAGGATCATTTAAAATATATAGTAATAATCATCAATCATGTGAATACGTATAAAAATAAAATGGGAAAAGATGAGAGTTTAGTTGAGGGGCCCTAAAACCATCTAACCCTAACTAAGGTCACTTAAGTTGCTCGAAAGAGCCCTAGAATGCCAAATGAAAAATGAAAAAAGGGGGTTAATTTCTATAAAAATCCCTTGAACTATGAGGCGGCTGCAGATAAACCTCTCGACGTTTAAAGTTTAAATTTAACCCCTAAACTTTTTTTTTTATTATGGTCTTTTCCTGTTAACTTACTATTATTTTTTGACTTAAATTGTCATATTAGGCTAACATAAAGCACCTCATTATATTCTATGTGGATTGCATAAGGTTATTCTAAGAATTCGAACAGGTTTGCGCAACAAGGAGGTAGAAGCAATGAGATTTACGTTTTTTTATGATAAAATTATAGTTTAAAACCGTAATTAAAAATTATATAGTTACTATAAAATTATTAACCTATGTAGCATGTTAGTATGTCACATATGATGCCACATAAGATTTGATGTGTTTTATGTTAGTCTCACACAGTAATTTCCATCAAAAGACAAATGTAAGTTAATGGCAAAGTCCCATAATAAAAAAATAAAAATCCATAATATTAAATCTAAACTTTGAAACGTCAAAGGAAATATATGCAATTGCTCTAAAGATCATGGGTTTGGGATTTTATAAAAATTAGGGGAAAAAGGGCAAGTATGTATTCTAACTATTATTTTCATTTACTATTTATTGATCTGATTGTTACTTTTTTAATATTTAAAAAATCTAAATGCTGCTTAGGTTCATAAAAATCAAGACTAATTACCTATGAAATAATAATAATAATAATTAATATTAGAATTAAGATGCAAATCTACTCATTAAGTACTTTGTCATTGACATATGACATTATAAACTTTTTTTGAGTGTAAAAGTACATGTGAACTTTTAAAATAGTGCACGAATGCTATGACTATTGATGACTCCTCATTTTTAGTAGATTTTAGAAATATTTTATTGTATTTGGGGAGTCCTCAAATCAAAAATTAAGAGATTTTATTAAGATTTGATAAGATATCAATTTGAGACATTATTTAGGGATTTTATCATATCTTTAATTGAAATATGAAATTTAAATCTAAATTAAAAAAAAGGAATATTTGAAAAGTAAAAAATAGTATTATTATTTGATTCATTTGATTTCCTTTTTTTTTTTTTTTTTGGCTGCCACTTAAAACAATCAAAAGCAACATTAGGAAAGAGGGGAATGAGGCAATCAATCAGTCATCATCAACGGGCAAGAAAAGGAAAGAAAGAAGACCTAATTGTTAATCATCAATAACTACACACTATATTTACCATATGTACATCACGTTGCATGAGGGAAAAAAAGCAAGAAGCTAGAGGCGCACACCCTTATTGAATATATCCATCTTCTTCTTCACGCACTATTGAGTTCAGGAGAAAGAAAAGAGAGGCTGCCACTGTTATGTTGCCATGTGGGGCGTGAATCAGTTTGAGGGAGGGGAAGAAGCGGCGACAGCTCATATTTTCTTCTTTGTTCTTCACGTCGAGAAGAGGAAATATTGCCAAGAAATACAGTAAGTCATCTCACTACAAAATAGAAATATTACCAAGAAAAATCAATGAAAAAATAGTTTTGCCTAAATATACTTTTCATTCTTTATATTTACATTGAGTTCATTTTAATCTTTTAAGTTTGAAAGTGAATTTTTAGTCCTTTGTGGCTTACACATTTAGATTTATCTAACGGAAAATGATGACTCATCCAATCTAAATGATGATTCTATAATTAAATGCGGATAAAAATAACAGTTTTTTAAAATATAATAATGATTATACTAATAAATTTAAATTAAAGCATATTTTTTCCACATTTAAACATATATTTACCATTTACATTTGTTGAGTCAGCATTTTTTATTAAGTAAAACTAACGATGTTAACAAAAATGGATTAAAAGTGTACTTTTCAAACTTAAAGGACCAAAATGATACCTAATACAAATATAAAAGATAAAAAAAATATTGTAGCCAATAGCATTTTAATAATAATAAAAAAAAGTAGGGCACTTTGGTCATAAAACCATATTGAATATCCATCAAAAGCATTAATTGGGGAGTGCATGTAGATCCATCAAGGTAGGATGCGATCACAATCCAGAAGATTCTGGGTCCTCCCTCTATCTGCACTGCTCACAGAAGATTCTCCGATGTTTATCATTTGTTGTTGTTATTTCTTCTAAGGTTTCTTTTAGGAACAATTGCATATAGGTCCCAAGCAAGAGAATTAATTTCAGAGAGGTCCCAAGCAAGAGAATTAATTTCAGAGAGGTCCCAAGGAATTGTTAATGCCAGCTATTAACAACTGCAATAGCCTTGGTTAACAAGTGAAGGAGTTGTTAATGAACCTGTCTAAAATTAATTCTCTTGCTTGGGACCTATTTGCAATTCTCCCTTTCTTTTATTACTATAAATTAGTCATATTTACATAAGATCACAGTAAGCAACAATCCTTTTCTAAATTTTTTTTTTATTTTACCTGTCTACAATTATTCAATTATTGGATTATTTTTTAAAATTAAAGATATATGTAAATTAAACCATTTTAAACTTGATATTAGTCTTTTTTAGGCTTAAAACGCAAAAAGTTTTCGCCTCTCCTAACAAATGTGCTTCCCATATTCAAACAATTGTTTTGATCTTTAAAGGAAGAAGGCTGCTTACCACCTCAACTATCAACTTTTTAATAATTTTTATGTTTTTTTTTCCAAGAGCATATGCATTTATGAAGATTTTTTCTGTTTTCTATTATAATAGAAGCTACACATGAAGAGCAATATTCAACACGGTGAGAATAATTTACTGTCTTTTTTAAAAAAAAAAATTACAGATCCTCGTGTAATTTATAAGTGAAGGATGATTGTTATTGTTGTTAATATCATTATTAGGAAATGATTCACAATTTTGCATTGATGTGAGCCTCAACAGCAACTTCAAGTGATGTTACAGTGATGAAAACACCACTGTGAAATGTAAACGTAGGTCGTATGTGTCTATTTGATTAATTTATCAGAAAGCGTAAAGGAAGATTCCAATGGAAAGTGACATAACTGAATATTTTCACTGTCTTATTCTCTTACAAATGCAAACAAAACAGCTTTCAGCACAGAGCAAAGGCTGTTTCCAAAACCTTCAACACACTGAGCTATGTATGTACTGTCTCAACAGCAACATTTCAAGCAGGAAGCTTCAGCGTCTCATTGTTTTTCCAGCTGAATACAAACAAGCCACTAGTTAGAAAATGCTTTTACAAAGAGAGGTAAAGATCTATAGATGGAGTTATGTTTGTAGTATATAATGAAGATCTGACTAAATTACATTGAAAAATAATGAATCTCTCTTCTACTTTTTCAAAGGGAAAATGGGTGGAAAGTCCTTATTTGCATATGTTACTGAACTACTCATAAATGTAAATTATTGAGACATTTTTAAGTTATGCTCAAATTATGCAAACATATGTAATATTTTTCAAACATATATAAACTTCCATTGAAACTAAGAAATCATATATATATATATATATATATTCTTTGAATTTTGTTCAAATTACACTAAGCTCCCTTTTGTTTTCAAGCAACATTTGTTTAAAAAAATAAATAAGAGAAGTTATGTAATTTCAACAAAATCCACGGAAGATCTTATGTAGGTGTTGAAAATAAAGAAAAAGTATATAATTTCAACAAAGAGGTTTATGCAGGTGTTGAAAATAATGAAATAGTTTGCAAATTTAGCGAAATAAAAAAAAAATTCGCATTAGTTTTACAACTTAAATACAGACGATATTCTATGTAATTTCACCAAAAGTCAAAGATGTAAGGCATAAACACTCGCATGAGGTAAAAAAAAGCCTAGCACATGCCCTGTTAACACATCAAAGAGTTAGTGCTTCATGCATCTCTGCTTTGTTGTGCAATATAAAGGTATACAAAAAATATCAGTTTAGCTCTTGTTGTTCCAGCCATAAAATTTGTGCTTTGTACCATATGTTGAAACGTATATAGTTCAGGGGAAAGAAGAGTAAAATAAGTTTTGAGGGACAATGGATTAATGAGGCAAGGGATTTACCTCTTCATGTAGTAGTAGAAAAAGTCTGCATAAAGAGCGGTCTGAACTATGCCTGAGATCATAGCTGTATTTGATGTTGAAAAACATATCGTCAGTAGCAATGGCAAATAAAACTATACACTTCATAAGCTGAGGGAAAAATTTGATCATGCTTACTTATCCATCGAATCATGTAAATCTCAGTGAAGTAGCGATAAATCCAATTGAGGATGTATAAAGCCCGGTATGCACTGCATGAACATCAACCAGAAATGTGATCACATCATAATGAGGATATACCATGTTGCAAAGTATAATTCATCTACATTAGAAAACCAAGCCAACCGAAAAAAAAAAAAAAAACTTAATTGAAGCAATAGGATCAGCAATTCAAGATCTCAACATCCTCTTGTATCTCAAACTCAAACAATATTCATATATATTATAGAATATTTACAATTAATATAAGATATTTTCACATAGATCCTGTAACCCATCATTGTAATTAAATTCATTTCATTAAGAAGTTTTTGAGCTCATGCTTTCAGTGCCTTTGCTTGTTATTCCGTAATGTAATTTTAGGGCTTGAAACCTCTAATGTGCCTCCCTCTTATGCCCTTTGTAATGTCCCATCTCCCAGCCTCTTAAATGTGTGTGTATGTGTGTGTCTTTTTTTTTTTTCCGGTTATTTCCCTTGTATAAAAAAAATGTGTTTTTTCTACATTTGATCAGTAAATCATAAATTACATGTAAAATAAGTGACGTTTTGATATCTTATAAGCACAAAATGATGCAATTTTGAATTTTTTTTACGAGTTATCAAAGAAAAATATTATAAAATTGTGCAGTTTTGATTTGTTTTTAAAGAATCGTAAAAAAAAATAAAAATTGTACCCTTTCATACTTATAAGATTTCAAATATCACTCATTTTATATAAAATCTACCTATCAAAAGAAAAACATATTTCATAGGTTGGGGCATTATAAAGGGCATTAGAGTGAGGCACATTAGAGGCCTCAAGTCCGTGATTTCATACTTATATGAAGTTGAGAAAGTATGTTTTTAGCTCAAAATTTAAAGCACATGAAACATTGATATTTTACTGAAGGCAGGCAAGCATGAAATGAACTAAACCATCACTTACTGCCTCATAACCATCAAAAGCTCAACTTCATAATATTGTTCAAATCTGAACCCCTTGAACTGTCACTGGGAGGGCATAATTATTTTCTTACCCAGGTGAGGTACTAAAGCATAAGGTTTTGATTGCAAATATAGAGGGGATTCACCACTGAAAGTTTTTCATAATTACGCTTTCTCATGTAGGATTTAGAATTTAAGGCAAGCCAATTCACAAGAATAAAAAAGGCATCACACATACCCAAGCAGGAATACGAGTATCCCAGTGAGATTGTCAATATCCTTTGACCTTTGCAGTAAAACTAATTGTGGCAGAACAGCTACTGCTTCAAGATATATTGAAAATGCCCACAATACCTACCATGCAGAGAAAAACAGGTACCCATCAGATATTAAAACCAAATATCGTAGATATACAAAATACCTTTGTCCCCCCCACACCCCCCCCCCCCCCGGGGGGGGGGGGGGGGGGGGGATCTCAGAGAAATACAAAAGATTAGATTAGACGGAAAAAGATAGATCGAGTATCTTGTGCCATATTTCCGCTGTGTGAGAGAATAATGGAATTTAAAAATATGTTTGTTGTATATAGGACAATATTTTGATTTTTTTACATGGGGAGAACTTGGGGAGTTTGAACATCATGTGGCAGATATTTATTCACGATATTAAAATTGAATGATGGGTCTGCTTTAAATGATGTAGAGGATAGATTAAGTTTCGCTGGACATTTTGATGGAACATGGGAAAACACCTAGTCCATCTTTGATGGGTTAAAGGCCCAAACCTAATGAGAATTGGATTTATTATGTAAAATGAAAAATATGGGTTAAAATGATGTATTTTCTCCTAATGATTTGAAATTTAAATCACCTGAACTTCCCATACATCATTTATGGGATTAAGGGATTAGATAGAAGTTATCTAGTCCAGAAAGAAAAACATAAACTTCCGTGGGAAACTTTCTTCCTATGTCTTCTATCTCTTCATTTCAATGGTATTTCTGTCGTTTAATGTAATCAAAGTCCAAATAGGTGTTCCGATTTCATGTGAGTACTCAGCGTGTCAACCAGATTTTAGGTACGCTCGAAATCCTTGAGAGTATATATCTTAACCTTGGGTTTCATTATCACACAAAGTCAAAGAAAAGATCTTTTCTGTCCAAAACCTTTTAACAAAAGAAGGATAAGGAAACTAAAACAACCGTTAAAAAGTTACCTGTAACTATTAAATAGGGTCATTTATAAGCACCGACACTATAAGCATCATTAGGCCAATACGAAATGAAAACATATTTCTGGGCCATGTATATGACTAGCTAAAACTTGCCAATCTTGAGCACCGCAATTTGTGCAGCTTCATTTGGTTGCGTGTAATGTCATTGAAGCACATAGTCACATATAAAAAAATTGGTGAAAAGTCACAATCAATTTCAGTATCTACATATTCAATTCCATCTAAGTCATTATGAATTCCTGGCTAGGTTTTGTGAAATTAATTGAATTTTATAATGAGTCAGCTTAACCTATTTGAGGCGTACAATAATGTCGAATAAACTTCTAACCTCTATTACAGTGAACTTGAGGGGTATCAAAATGGCTGGCAAGAAGCACGCCAAAACAAGAACATGATGCCTGAAAGTATCTTGATCCTTGTTGTATGTGTGCTTCACAACTTTGTGGTGCCTCATGTACCAGACTATGCCAATTGAACTTCCAATGAAAATTAGCTTCAATGTAGTGTTGTAGATGGAAATGTGTATTGTGAACAAGTCAAGATATCGAGTGATAAAAACAATAACATAGAGTTCCTGAGTCTTGAGTGAAATTCCTGAACCAAGTCAAGTGCAACAATGAAGTTTAAGCAAGGAATCAATTTATTTAAAAAGAGTAGTACAGGTCATTCAATTTTGTCTAACAAAAGCAAAAATACACACACACACACACATATCCATCTCTTAGTTGTAATATGGCTCACAATAAACTGAAACCTCTTAATTTAAAAGGAACAAATCAAATGCATGAATCTAATTTGTCCAAGTGAGCAAAGATGTCCTCAGTAATAAGCTATAAAAATCAAACAGATACATCACTCCCATATCTACTATACTGGTTCAAAGGAACTTGTCATCTAATATAGGATGAAAATGTCATTTTAGGAGTATAAGTAAACAATACTACGCATAAAATGCACGAGCAGAAAAGTCCATGAAGTTTATTTAACAGTATCTGATAAGAATACCAAATCTCAATTTTATGTCGCTTAAAATCCTCAAAAGGATTGCAGAACAATTTATAAAAAGAAAAAGGAAAAATTACAATTAGGTTCCAAATAAGGAAATTAATGATAATCAGGTCCCAACAAGTCATTAAATCACATTGAAATCCCTAGGGACCTGGGTGATATTAAATGGTTTGTTATTGACAACTGAAGCTCTTTGAGTTGTCAATGACAACTAAGTTTTTAAAGAGTTGTCAATCACAAGCTATATAATAATATCACCCAGGTCTCTAGGGATTTTAATGTAATTTAATGACTTTTTAGGATATGACTGTGATTAATTCCCTTAATCGGGACATAGTTGTGATTCTCCAAAAGAAAAACATAGGACACAGAGAAGACAATTGAAAAAACAAATTACACTTAGTTCCATAGTACATATATCCAAAGTTCACAGCCATTAGGGAAGAAAAATGGGAAGAAAATGTTATCACTCTCATTGCTTATATAGGTAGGAGAAAATTTAGAGGAAAGAAAATAAGAAAATATGTAGTGACTAAAATATCCCTACTCAGCGATGATCATAGAAATCAATACAAAAATGTATATTAAAATAAGTATATTTGAAATTAAATTAGATTCAACGGTGACTGACATTTTCAGATAAAAAATAATATAAAATTAGATTAGATATTAACATCATCACATAATTTTAAAAATATTTTTTAATATATAAAATAAAAAAGGTGAATTATTTTTAAAATTAAGTGTAAATTTTTTTAAATAAATTGTATTTGTCCAACGTTATTAATAATCAATAAAAAAAGAAATGATTAAAGGTTTGTTTTATCTTGAATATGTTCAAGTTCAAGATAGAAGGCATATAACATTATAACGCTTTATGCAGAGGCTCTGGTTTGCATATATGGTCACCTCAAAGCACTCAGTCATTCTCATCTGGGAGGTTTATTTCTGTTTTATTTATTATTCCCACTGTATTAAAAAAAAAAACAAATAACACGCAAGACACATTGTTAAATCACTACAAAAAAACCACTGATTACCTTTCAGACTGATTTCCGGCGGAAATTCCGTCGGTAATTTTTAAAGATTAATAAAAAATTAAATATTAATTAAAAAATTACCGACGGAATTCCGTCGGTAATTTCTCCACACAAATTACCGACGGAATTCCGTCGGTAATTTTTAAAAATTAATAGAAAAACTAAATATTAATTAAAAAATTACCAACAGAATTCCGTTGGTAATTTCTCTACACAAATTACCGACGGAATTCCGTCGGTAATTTTTAAAAATTAATAGAAAAATTAAATATTAATTAAAAAACTTTTAATTAATAATTAATTTTTTTAAAATTACCGAAGGAATTTCGTCAGTAATTTTTTAAAATTAATAAAAAATAAATTATTAATTAAAAATGAATTATTTATTTTAATTTATGTTGAAAATATTTTATATATAAAATAGTTAAAAAATTTATTTTATAAATATTCATATATATATATTTATTACAAATTTAATTTTGAATTTTTTATTAAGTAATATTATTTATATAAAAATAATATATTTATTAATATGTAAATTATTTATTAATAATTAAATATATTTCATAATATATTAATTTAAATATAATGTAAAGTATATATAAGATCAAATATAATTATAATAGTGGGAGTTTAATTATAATAAATATAATAGTTTACAAAAAATATCACAAAGTCTTCATAACTCAACTGGTTAAGGCATCAGCACGCGCGCAGGTGGTCGTGGGTTTGAATAGCAACTCAGCCACATTTCAAAGAATTTGAGAGCGCGACACGTGGTGGATTGCGGGAGTGACACGTGGCGGCGTGCGGCAGCAACACTTGGCGACGTATGGGAGCGACACATGGCAGGAGGGGTATGTGTTATAAATAAAAAAAATTAAAAAAAATTTACCGACGGAATTCCGCCGGTAATTTTAGTGACGGAATTCCGCCGATAATTTTTAGCGACGGAATTCCGTCGGTAATTAATTAGCAACGGTGATATTTCCGACGGAAAAATTTTCGTCGGTAATTCCGTTGGTAATTTTTTTCCGACGGAATTCCGTCGGAAATCCATCGCAAAATTGAATTTACCGGCGGAATTCCGTCGGTAAATTCCGCCGGTAATCAGTTGTTTTTTTGTAGTGAATAAAAGTGAGGTGTGACCATAGGTATTAATGGGTAACAATTTTTTCTCCCCAAATCTCTCTACTTGTATGTGAAGTTTTAGAAGGAAAATGGGGCATGGAACCCACCCGCTTTTACTCTTCATTTCCCCATCCTCTCCCTTTTTTTCTCCTATCTAAGCATATGAAAATTATATCTTCTCTCCCCAGTTTTCCTCCCTACTTTATTTCCTTCCTATTTTTCCTCCATGCAAACATACCTTACCTTATGTACGCATGTACACGCAGAACATTATAACCCAAAGGACTTTAGCAGAAATGGAGCATGCAATTTCAAGATGAAGGCATGAACAACCTTTTTTTTGTTCTTTTTTTGGGTAAATGTGACGAGACAGAAACTAATAATCAACTACAAGAATAAACCAATTAATGGTTCTCAGAGCTCGCATATCATACCCCGGAAATTTTGTTCGTATTCACCATTTTCTTCAATTACTAAACATCACAGACCACTTAATTTTACGCTTATCAATAGCTATGCATAAATCCATAAATTTACAACTCAATTTTGATCACAAATCAGGAAAAGGTAAAGTAATTGGACTATGAGAATTAGCAATCCATTTTCTAAAAACAGAAGACAAAACTGCATTTTATCTCTAATTCAGCAAAAACCCATGCAGAAACAATAGAAAACGAAGACTAATTGAAGAGTTTGAAGATAAATGTTGGGGACCTGCACAGGATTTAGAGGTTTGAATCTTGAGGAGAAGACCGACTATGCTGAGAAGGTGAATGATATCCCCAACCAACCTGAACCAGTTCATCATGATGAGATAATCGCTGCAGCTAAAAAAACAATAGCTGTAGTTTTTTTCTATCCCCTTTCCACCCTTCTCTTCCACTGTTTCTTTGAGTTCTGTAAAAGCGTCAATGGTTTCTTATACCTAAAAACAAGTTAGAACTTAGAAGTCAATGTCGCGACTTTGTGGTCATCGCCCCTCCCTCCCCAAAAACAATTTAAAAGTCAAGATTGCGACTTTGTGGTTATCGCCTCCTCCCTCCCTCTCTCTTCCTTTACTCACATCTTCGCTGTAGCTTATTATATTAGCCAAATGGATATGATACGATTGTATCTATGTGTTGAGAAATAGAACAAAATAAGAAAAGTTAGAAGAAAACAACAAAGGAAACAATCAGAATTGTTTTCTTTTCTTTTCATAATTTATGTACAAGAGGAAGGTTACAAATATATAGAAACAAGCTTCAATTAAAAAAAGGTAACACGTGGCCAAATATCATAATTAGATTTGTGTGGACTAAATCAAAATATTTATCCAACAACCTATTACATAACTGCTGCATCGGATTTTGTGGGTGATCGAATAGTGGCTTCAACACTCCCCGCGAGCCGAACGGTGTCGGATGCAAAATGAGGCTCGAACGTAATTGTACAAAGCGTGAGGAGGGTAAGGGCTTGGTGAATATGTCTACAATCTGATCTTTTGACGAGATATGGCTAAAGTTGAGTAGACCCGTGGCGAATCACATGAACAAAATGATAGACAATGTTGATGTGATTTGCTCGTGAACGAAAAAGCAGTCAATGTGATGGAGGATGATGGTTGAAGATGAAGACTATAGTTGAGCGTACCATTTAATTACCAAAGAATGCGTTTGACATCAGTCCAATGATGTTCTTTAGGATGGTGCATAAATTGGCAGACACGATTGACAGCAAATTAAAGCTTATATCCGATCTTGTAAAGCTTAAGTATGGTAGGCTCTCAACAATGCTTCTATAAAGAAATGGATCGGTAAAATTAGTCCCACCAAAGGCAGACAAAGTGGAGTCGGATGCCACTGGAGTTGAAACTGGACAAGCCATGTACATATTAGACTTTTGGAGCAAATCCAAAATATATTTTCGTTGGGATAGATTGAGGCTTGAGGTTGAAGGGAGGACTTTTACACCCAAGAAATAATGCAGAGGACCTAGGTCTTTGAATGGGAAAGAATTGCCCCGTGTTGAAATAAGATCCTTTATGTGCTAAGAAGAGGAGCCAATAATGATGATATCATCAACACATATTGGCATATAAATACAAATGATCGAATCAGATTTGGAGGCATAAAAATTAAGTGTAAGTAATAAAGAACTGAGTCGAGCAAACCAGGCACGCAAAGCTTGTTTGAGACCGTAAATAGCAATATGCAGTTTGCACACATGATTTGGGTAGTCTGGGTGAATAAAGCCTGGAGGTTGACTCTTGTAAACATGCTCTTGAAGAAAACCATGGAGAAAAGCATTTGGAACATCTATTTGCTTCATAGTCCAACCTTGTGATAATTTTTCTTTTCTTCGTTTGTTTTTATTCTTGATTATTTGTCGTTGTTCTAATGTTTTTCTTCTTCTAAGGGGAAGTAGGATTGAAGCATCTGTTTCGAGAAATATGATTGATCGTTTCTTGAACAATCCTTTGGAGGGTTTGGTTTATTGGTTTGAAAACTTTGAAGTGGTTCTTAATTCAGATGACTATAAATCAACCTCTCATTCATTTAGACTGTATTTTTATGAATCGACTTTCTTTGAGAACTCTTCTTTAAACATACCAGAGTATGGGTTCAAATTCGTTCCAAATAATTCCAACAGCTGACCTTATTGGTTTGATGCATATTTTTCTTTCATTGTACTTTATAGTTGTATAGTTTGATAGAGTTATTTATCTTTCGTACTCTTTATTTTCTTGTCTTGTGATTAGACATGGTTAGGTTCCTTCATGCTTTTGTCAATTATTGAGAATGGGTAATGTTCATTTCGATTCCTTATTAATTACTTATTACTAATAATATTTTTTATATTAGAGTTTGTTTAACGTTATTATTCTAATTGTTTCTAATGGTGATAATCCTTTAAATATATCTCTCTTTAGTGATTGTGCTTCTAAGACCTTTAAAAAGAAGTCCTAGAGTCTTGACTCTCGTACTACTGTGTTGTTGAGGTTTGTAAGGGTTAACCGAACTACTGGTACTTTTTTCCCTTAAAATTAACCTTTAATTTGTTTCTTTAGTTTTGGCACTTATATGTTCATGTTGTGTATATTATACCAATTATTTCTCATTGTCTTTTTAAGGATATGGTCATGTGAGTAATTTTTGCAATGCGACTTGCATATCTTCCAATCCTAATATTCCCGAAGTAAACCAACTTGTAAAAGGGCAAGTTCCATCATAGTATGTATGCATGTGAACTTTGTGTCTAATTTTCACAATTTATAATTCTGTTTCTTTATCCCTTTTCTTAAAAAATTTCTGAACCCTCTGTTTTTTATCTATGTTAAATGTATAGCAAATATAGGCCTATTTCTGAGGTAACTCACTTGATTCCGAATGACAACCAATTCTGGCCTCCGAGTGTTTTGTTGTTGACCTATCAGTAAGCATATCAATTTCTGATATAAGAAAACTTTAGAAGGTCTGTTACCTTTTCATGATTTTCCTTTCATTTTTTAATGTATATGGTTTCTTTTGTTGTCTTTTGTTGTTTAAAATTATTTTATTTTGTAGGGATGTGACGTGGCTACAAAAGTAATTATTCAAAACTTGGAAACCATTAATGGTCAGTGTTATGATGGTTATAAATGTTATTCAAAGCTTCAAGAGGAAAATGGTAAATTGGTTTGTAAGAAGTGTTCTGCTGGATTTTCATCGCCTGTCCCAAAGTAATTTGGATTGAAGTCTCTTCGTTCTGCCTTTTAATTTGACTTTAGAAGTTGGAAGTTCATCTCATAGATTTTTTTTTTTTTTTGTTTTTTAATTTTCATGATAGGTTTATGCTTCAATACAAGGTTTCCCACTTTTTTGGGCAGCTTTTGTTTTGTTCTTCAATGATTGTAAATGAGCGACCTGAATTATTTTGGGTTGTTGATGTGCCTGAAAGAGCCCTGAAGTACAGTAGGAGAAATGAAAAAAATGATGGGCAATTACTGTAACTGTAATTTTTATTTACTATTTTTTTATGTGATTGTTACTTTTTTAATATTTAAAGAATCTGAATGCTGCTTAAGTGCATACAAGTAAAGATTAATTACCTATTAAATAATTATGATCTATATTAGAGTTAAGATGCAAATCTACTCATTAAGTATTTCGTCATTCTTTTTTTTGATGAATGCTTGGACCATTTTTTGCCTTCGATTGCACCACCGTCCAAGTATCCGGCGTTAACCTGAAGGCCAACGCCGGATTTACCAGCATGGGCCCTCGACAACCGACTAGTCCTGGCGCCCCCAATCGAATAGGCCCGAAAGGTACGCCCACCTTTGGTGGGACCCCAGGGGAGAGAGCTCCCAACGGAAATACATTACAATCTCCTTACTTGGGATCGAACCCAGGTAAGGAGGATTATGGCGCAGCTGCCTACCCAACTGCGCCAACCCCCGTTTGTTGTATTTCGTCATTCTTATCTAACATTATAAACTTTTTTTAGTGCAAAATTAAATATGAACTTTTAAAAAATACAAGAATGTCATGGTTATTAAGTCAATTAATATTGACCGTTTAGCAAAAATATAAAACAGAATGATGCATAAATGTTACCGGCGTTGAAAATTTTATGTGATTTTTGCATCTTTTTCTTAGTTATTTATTTGTAAAATCATTATGACAATTTTGCACTATTTTAAAATTTTTATGTGAAATTTTGCACTCAATAAAAATTTAGTGTCTAATGCTTCTTACAAAATATTTCATAAGTAAATTTTCACAACAAAAATCTGATGTAAGAAAAAAAGGATATAATAACTATAACATACATAGGAAGTCATCACATTACAAAATAAAAATATTACCAAGAAATATTAATGAAAAATAGCTTTATAATAATAAAAAAAGAAGTAGAGCATTTTGGCCATAAGATCATATCGCATAGCCACCAAAAGCGTTAACTGGGGAGTGCATGTAGATCCATCAAGGTAGTATGGGATCACAATCTAGAAGATATTAGCACCTCCCTCTATCTGCACTACTCGCGGAAGATTCTCCTATGTTTATTATTTGTCGTGTTAATTCTTCTAATGTTTCGTTTATTACTATAAATTACTCATATTGACAAAATATCACATTAAGAAACAAACCCTTAATTTTTTTTTTTTAATGTTACTTGACTATCTTCAATTATTGTATGTTCATTAAAAGAACTAAAGTTGCCTGTAAATCACTTTAGAGTTACAACTAATCCTTTTGAGGTTTAGCACACAAAGTTTCCGCCTCCCCTAACAAGTATACTCCATGTTTTACTCCTTACCAGGACAAATCCACTTACTCGTGTAGTTGAGAAGTGAAGGATGATTGTTATTGTTGTTAATATCATTATTAGGAAATGATTCACAATTTTGCATTGATTTGAGCCTCGACAGCAACTTCAATTGAGGTTAGCGTGTTGAAAACATAACTGTAAATGTAAACGTAGGTCGTATTTGTCTATTTGATTAATTTATCAGAAAGAGTAAAGTAAGGTTCCAATGGAAAGTGACATATAACTGAATATTTTCACCGTCTGTTTATCTTACAAAGGCAAACAAAACAGCTTTCAGCACAGAGCAAAGGCTGTTTCCAAAACCTTCAAGACGCTGAGCTATGTAAGCACTGTCAGGACTCAGCAGCAACATTTCAAGCAGGAAGCTTCAGCGTCTCATTGTTTTTCCAGCTGTAAAAAACAAGCCAATTGTTAGCGTAACATTGTCTTGAAAAATGCTTTTACACAGAAAGGTAAAGATCTATAGAGGGAGATATGTTTGTAGTATAGTATAATTTACACCAAATTACATTGAAAAATAATGGATCTCTCTTCTACCTTTTTTAAGGGGAAAATAGGTGGAAAGTCCTTATTTGCACATGTTTCTGAACTAAATGCACATATATAAACTTCCATTGAAACCAGTGAATTATAAACATATTCTCTGAATTTCGTTCAAATTACACAAAGCCCCCTTTATTTTTCAGGCAACATTTGTTTGAAAAATAAAGAAAGTATGTAATTTTAGCAAAATATAAGAAGTTTGCATTGGTTTCACAAATACAGACGATATTCTATGTAATTTCACCAAAAGTCAGAGGTGTAAAGCATAAACACTAGCATGAGGTTAAAAAACACCTAGCACAAATCCTGTTAACACATCAAAGAGTTAGTGCTTCACGCATCTTCTGCTTTGTTGTGCAATATGAAGGGATAAAATAATATCAGTTTAGTGGTTGCTATTCCGGCCATCAAATGCTTTGTACTATATGTTGAAACATATGTAGTTCAGAAAAAACAATAAAAAGTAAAATGAGATTTGAGGGACAATGGATTAACGAAGTAAGGGATTTACCTCTTCATGTAGTAGTAGAAAAAGTCTGCATAAAGAGCAGTTTGAACTATGCCTGAGATCCAAGCTGTATTTAATGTTCAAAAAACTTATCATCAGTATCAATGGCAAATAAAAATATACACCTCATAACCTAAGGGGAAAATTGATCATGCTTACGTATCCATCGAATCTTGTGAATCTCAGTGAAGTAGCGATAGATCCAATTGAGGATGTATAGAGCCCGGTATGCACTGCAAGAACATCAACCAGAAAATGTTATCACATCATAACGAGGATATACCATGTTGTAAAGTATAATTCATCTACATTAGAAAACCAAGTCAACCAAAAAAAAAAAAAACTTAATTGAAGCTATAGGATCAGCAATTTAAGATCTCAACATCCTCTTGCATTTCAAACTCAAACAACACTCATATATATCCTGTAACCCATCATTGTAATTAAAGCACATAAAACATGGATATTTTATTGAAGGCAGACAAGCATGAAATGAACTAAACCATCACTTAAATTAAAGCCTCATAACCATCAAAAGCTCAACTTCGTAATATTGTTAAAATATGAACCCCTTGCCATCAAAAGCTCAACTTCATAATATTGTTAAAATATGAACCACTTGTACTTGGACTGTAACTGGGAGGGCAGTTATTTTCTTACCCAGGTGAGGCACTAAGATCTAAGGTTTTAATTGCAAATATAGAGGAGATTCACCACAGAAACGTTTTTCATAATTATGCTTTCTCATGTAGAATCTAGAATTTAAGCAAAGCCAGTTCAAAAAAATTAAAAACACATCACATACCCAAGAAGGAATACGTATTTCCCAGTGAGATTGTCAATATTACTTGACCTTTGCAGTAAACCTAATTGTGGCAGAATAGCTACGGCTTCAAGATATATTGAAAATGTCCATAGTACCTACCAGAGAAAAACAGGCATCCATCAGAAATTAAAACCAAAAATCATAAATATACAAATACCTGTTTTTTTTTTTTTTTTGTGGGGGGGGGGGGGGGGGGGGGCTCAGAAGTACAACTAATTAGAAGAAAATAGATGGTATCTTGTGCCATATTTCCGCTGAATGAGCAGATAATAGAATTTAAACAAATGTTTGTTGTCTATAGGACAATATTTTGATTCCTTTTCAGGGGGAGAACTTGAGGAGTTTGAACATCAAGTGGCACAAGTTTAAGTTTATTCATGATACGAAAATTGAATGATGGGTTTGCTATAAATGATGTAGAAGATGGATTATGTTTCACTGGACATTTTGATGAAATATATATCTTAACCTTGGGTTTCATAATCACACAAAGCCAGAGAAAAGGTTTTTTCTGCCCAAAACCTTTTAACAAAAGAAGGATATAGATACTAAAACAACCGTTAAAAAGTTAGCCATAACCATTAAAGATGGTCATCTATAAGCACCGAAACTACAAGCATTATTGGCCCAAAATGAAATAAAAACACTTTTTTTGGCTATTTATAAGACTAGTTCAGAACTTGCCAACCTTGAGCACTGCAATTGTGCAACTTCATTTGGTTTCTTGTTATGACTTTGAGGAACATTGTCACAAATAAAAAAAATTGGTGAAAAGTCAAACAATTTCAGTATCCACATATTCAATTCCATCTAAGTCATTATGAATTCCTGGCTAAGTTTTGTGAAATTAGTTGAATTTTCTAATGAGTCAACTAAAACTATTTAAAACGTATAGGAAAAACAACAATGTAAAATGCGCCTCTAACCTCTATCACATTGAACTCAAGGGGTATCAAAATAGCTAGCAAGAAGCACGCCAAAACAAGAAAATGATGCCTGAAAGTATCTTGATCCTTGTTGTATGTCTGCTTCACAACTTTATGGTGCCTCATGTACCAGACTATGCCAATTGAACTTCCAATGAAAATTAGCTTCGTTATAATGTTGAAGATGGAATAGTACCTTGTGAACATGTCAAGATATCGAGTGATAAAAACAATAACATAGAGTTCCTGAGTCTTGAGTGAAATTCCTGGACCAAGTCAAGGGCAACAATAAAATTTAGGCAAGGAATCAATTTATATGAAAAGAGTACAAATCATTCAAATTTATCTAACAAAAGAAAATTCATCTCTTAGTTGTAATATGGCTCACAATTAACTGAAAACTCTTAACATATAGGAACAAATCAAATGCATGAGTGATGAATCTAATTGGTCGGTGCGAGCAATGATGCACGCAGTAATATGCCAAGAAAATCAAACGGATACATAACTCTCAACTTAAGAGGGAGGAAAATGTCAATTTTAGGAGCATAAGGAAACAATATTATTATGCATAGAGTGCATGAGCAGAAAAGTCCATGAACTTTATTTAACGGCATCTGATAAGAAAGCCAAATCTCAATTTTCTGTTGCTTGACATCCTCAAAACTCACAGAAGGATTGCAGAACACAGCCCACAGAGAAGACAGTTGAAAAAACAAATTACACTTAGTTCCATAGTATATACACCCAAAGTTTACAGCCTCAAAAGTGTAATTTATGGCATGCAGAACATTATAACCGAAAGGACTTTAACAGTACATAGCGTATGCAGTTTCAAGAACGGGATATCTCCATGAACAACCAATTTTTTTTGTAAATGTGCTGCGCTTTGAGACTGAAACTAATAATCAACCATAAGAACAAACCAAGAGTTCTCAGAGCTAGCCTATCATATTTCGGAAATTAAAATTAATTACATATACAATAGCTACACATCAATCCATAAATTTACAACACAATTTCGATCACAAATCGAGAAAAAGTAAAGTAATTGGAATATGAGAAGTAGCAAGCCATTTTCTAAAAACAGCAGACTAAACTGCATTTAATCTCTAATTCAGCAAAAACCCACGTAGAAGCAATAGAAGACGAAGAGTAATAATAAAGTTTGGAGAAAAATAGGGAACACCCAGATTTTGAAAAGCTTAAAAAGGAGGTGTAGAGAGAGAGAGAGACCTGCACAAGATTTAGTGGTTCGAATTTTGAGGAGAAGAACGACTATGCTGAGAAGGTGAGTGAAATCCCCAGCCAACCTAAACAAGTTCAACATGATGAGATAATCGCCGCTGCTAACAAAAAATAGCTATGGATTTTTTTTTTTAACTCTTCTCTTCCACTGTTTCTGAGACTTATGTAAAAGCGTCAATGGCTTCTTCTTTTCTTTTCTGTTTACACCCAAAAGCAAGTTAGAACTTAGAAGTCAAGATCGCGACTTTATGGTCACCGCTTTCCCCCCCCTTCTCCTGATCTCTTCTAGTCTTTACAGTCCCTTCTCGCCATTGGGAATGGGTCCTTTGCTCGCATTTTCGCTATAGCTTGTTATTGGCCAAATGGATATGATAGGTCATAGGATTGTTTATACTCCCTCCCTCCATGCCATCCATCCATCCATCCATCCATACTAAATATAATATCAATTTAATTTTTCTGTGGAAATTAAGGAAATAAATTAGACCACTAAATTATAATATATGTCATACAAAATTAGATTATAGGTTAGTTTATAAGTATAACATATTAGTTTTGAGGAAAAAAATATTTTTTTAGGACTGAAACGCCTTTTTTTTTTACTGAAAAAAAAAGTCCAAAAAGTCAAAGTGGTCTTATAATTAGGAACGGAGGGAGTATTTTTTATATATGTCTTAAGTCTTAAACCGAACCAGGTGTGCTGGCAAGAAAGATGGGTAGGAGGTACTTATCAGTTCTAAACCGTTCAGATTTAATTGGGATAATTCATATTTATAAATGTAAGGATTGTAATTTTTAAATGAAAATTATATTTTTTTTTTTACAAAATGATAGTAAGATATTATCTTTATTTTAAATTTTGTTCCCATTAAAACAATTGACATTTAAAAATCATAAACTTTAAATTAATAAATCTGGATCATCCATATTAGATCTGGACAGTTCATAATGGAGGAGTGTTCTCTACTCATATTTTTGACGAGCATTAAAACTGGTTCTAGGAGTGAAAAACAACAATGTAAAATGCGTCTCTAACCTCTATCACATTAAAACTAGCCATCTGAGCAACCGATTTTCGGGATCTGTGGTTTCCCCACCCAACTTAAGTGTCTCCTCTTGAACTCAAATTTGAAACCTTAAGGGATCTAAATGAGCCTTATATTGTTAGATCAACTATGTGTTGGTTATTATATTTATATATATATATATATATTTATTCAGTATTCAAATTCAGATTCTTTGGATTTTTTTTTTATAGACAATTTTATTAATATATGGATAAAACTATACATTTAAAAAGAAGGATTTAGCAGCTCTAGCCAACGAAAGCAACAAAAGTATGAGTAAAAAAAGCGTACAATAAACAAAAGGTCAAGAAAACCAAAGAATCAAACATCCAAACAAATACTATAAAACAAGTGAAACTCTAGCCAACGAAAGCAATACATACAGCCCAAAGCACAAGTATTCGCCTGCACCAACTTTCCTTCCTCTATGTGCAAAATCTTTGAATTCTCCGCTGCCTTTGGAAATACAATATACGAGTAGACTCGTAGACTTGCTTCCATGAAGTAACGCCTCTACGAGGAATCAAGCAAACTCAATGTCTCAAGACGTCATCAGCCTTTATGATAGTTGAAAGAGACCCTGGTACCACACACCAGAGATAACAAGGTGGAGCCAAATGTAGGTTGAATATAAAGCCAGTTCAGACATGATGAAAGGAGCTTGCTATAGGCAACATAACAATTGTTAACAACACATATGAAAAGCCTAAAACTAACATGAATTGCCATTGCACTATCCATTCCATGGCTATCATTTCCACACATCTTCATTTTTGTAAGGTGCGAGTTTTTTAGGCAGAAAGCTCAGAGAACCTTAGGAAACTTCCCATACAAAGCAATTATCAAGATATGAGTTTCTTCTCTTGTGATTTTTCTCCCCTGCCAAAGCTCCATGATATTATATCTAAAACTAAGCAGTTTGTTATACAACAACAAAATCTAACCTTCATGGCACTGCTTGAGAAGGAAGAGAGAAATTCCATATGATGAGCTACATGAGAATTTGTCACATGCAGCAACAAAAGTGAACATCTATCATATGTGAAAAACTTAATAAATTCTTAGAACCATTTCTATAAGAGTGAGCACACTTAGTTCTCTTAGTTTCAAAAGTAATTAAATCATACGGGGCCTTAGACTTAAAGTTGTTAAAGGAGTGTGAAATGAAACCAAATCATCTTCCGTACTTCTTTCTTTTCAAGTCACTAGGAGTTGTCTCCACAATACATTCTCCTATATTGATTATCCCATTTTTAAGATTAGTTGTAGTAGAGTAGCTATATAGAGTACTTTGTGGAAGCTATGATGAAACTTTGCTGCTTGAAAGAACCACTTAGTTTAGTTCATTTGGCATAAGAAACTGGGAAATATTCGGCTGGCGGCCTCTTCCTTAGGCTTTTGTCATGTTTTGGGTGAACCTTGCCAGCCACAGAGGATATAGAATTGGACTTTTTGAAGTCATCACCAATTTGAGTTTGGCCGATGGGTTGTTGCATATGAGATTTGGAATTTTTTTCATAAGACCAAATGATGAGCCTAACATCTCTTATAAAGTGATATCTATGACTTGAAGAATGTGTGACCCGACCTTAGCCCCACACATTTGAAATAAATATTGTATTTCTAGACCACCTCAACACAATGATCCTTCCTGAGACCAACTTCTCTACAATTTATGCAAAAACTACCAGTTTGTTCGAGAAGGATGGTAAAGGGAATCAACTCTCCTTAGTAAAAATGAAGGGTTGAAGATTTTTGGAAAAGAGAAGCTCCTAGTGATAGCAACATATTGGAACATAGAGGAACCATCAAACTCCAAAAAAGAACCAAACAACAATCCAATCTTTGTCGCCACCTCTAGCTTATAATAATCAAGAGGAAGGCCCAACACCTGAATCCAAACATACATGGAAGAGAAAGAAACTTGAGATATAGGCATTTTGGCTTCCACGCATAAACAATAACCATGAATCCTTGCAATAGCCAAGTGCTTTGGCTTAGTATAAATGAGAGATCCCGGAATCATAATGAAGAAGCAAATAATTGAGCAGGGGGCCGGGTAACAGCTACCCCCTTAACTATCTCATCGGCTACCCCTTGAATTTTAGGCACTTCTAGAATTTTTTTTTCTTTATATCAATAGATTCTATACTTAAAGAGTGACATTTTGATTTATTATTAGTTAAAATGGTTATGTTTTCAATTTTTTTATAATGTTTCAAAAATTGGGTATTCTAAAGAAAAAAGTCAGCACAATTTCGGAGGAACAAATCTTTAAAAAATTATAAAACAATTGAAAATATTGGCCTTTTTCTGCCTATAACATATTAAAATGTCACTATTTTAGTATATAATCTATTGATATAAAAAACACAAAAAATATCTCGGAAGTGCTCCAAATATTATGAGATAACTTCTTTACCAACTAAATCAACCATACTAATTATTATATAAGATAAAGTATATGTTTGACTCTTTAAATTTGCATCAAATCTCAAATTAGTCTCTTAAATTTAAAAAGTGTATTTTTAGTCTTTCTTTTTTAACCACATGAATTTAACTTGATGGCAGCTAGAAAATTCAAACAATGATTATGCATTTAAAAAGACATGGTTAAATTATATATTATAAGATGGATCGTATTAATGATTGGTTATATAAGCATATTTTAACGATACTAAAAACATAACTACTATTTTACATTTGCTAGTACCCTATCTGGTCCTAATTATATGATCAAGTTGACCCTTTCTTAATACATCAAGAATGCTAAATAAATCGCTTTAAAATATTGATATTGATATTTTTTTCAAAATTAATTTACTTATAAATTAAAGTATAATCTGATTACATGTAACATACTCCCTCCGTCCCATAATATAAGGTCCTTTTTTTAATGACATTGTCCCAAAATATAAGGTATTTGACTTTATTTGAGTAATAAATGCATTTTTCCCCATTCTACTCATACATTAATTTCGCCCACACATTCTCGTTCATCTTGTTGGATATGCTTAGTTTTGATGATGTCAAATATAGAGTTAAATGTAGGAAGCAAAAAGTGTGTATAAAGTGTTTATCTCCTACTATCTATTAGACTATGTTTGCTATATGTTTACTGTGATTGAAAGCATTGCATACATGATTACATAACATGTCCATAGGCTCAGAGTGCATACATAACAGCATGTAACTTAGTCTGGAATAAACTGAGATAAAGAATCATGATGACTAAGTAGAAGTTCTATCGCTAATATGTTTATCATCTCTAATAGGAAGAAATTGAGCTAGTTAGGCAAAGAACAGATTCTCTATCGTTAAGTTAAGAGCCTATCGCTAATCTGGAAAGCTTAGGTTAACAATGGCTAATGAGGACTTAGCAGTAATCTATTGAAAGAGCAATATCTCTATCGCTAAAGGTCTTCACCATAGCTAATGGAATGTGTAGAGCTAGCCTAAGCAAATAAGAATAGATCATATCGCTAGACTCTATCTCTATCACTAAGGCCCCTCAGATAACATGAATAAATACTCGGGGAAGAATGTTAGATCAGTTAACATAGTAGCTAGCGATAACAGGTTTAGCTATCGATAACAGGATACCTGAAATAACTAAGAATATTCATTCAAGTCAGTATCCTTAAGCTAATGAGCAATCAAGTAACTAGCGATAATGTGATTAGCTATCGATAGAAGAATGCTGCTAGTACGCTGAACATTGAACTTAACTAGCAATAGATGCTAGCGATAGCATGATTGGCTATCGATAGAGAATGCTTTGAAATTCCTTAGCTGATATATTGTCTCTATCTCTTTGAGCTAATGAAATGCACTATCGATAACATCCACTGCATGAATACTTGTTTTAGCTAACAATTTAAGTGCAGGACTCACACTGTCAAGATAGCGATAACCAAGGGAGCTAGCGTTAATGAAAAAGCTGACATGCAAGTACAGTGGTAGGTAGCAGCAGGTTATCGTTACTCACAGTCTCCATCTCTCTTAGCTTATCCTCTGCAAGATTAGTTGAAGCAAGAGAAAAAAGAAAACTGTCAACTGCTAGTTCTCCAAGTCTCCAACAGATAGAAATTCATCAAACCATATATAAAGACTTGAAGATATCAGAAACAAAAAGATGCACATACGATGCATCACACAAGATGGAACTATGACGAGATGAAAAACAGAGGGCTCTGCATAGAATACACAGAATAACAGTTATATTCAAGTGAGCCCAGAAATGATGAATCGAGTGAATTAGAAGAGTAGAGCTAGAGTACACATTGTCAGATTGATAAGCTCTAGAATTTGTATTTCATCATACATTCTTTTATACTTCAGTGATTATCAAAATCCCTTCTTAGAGAGAAGTATTCGTACACTCTAATCATTCTGTATTTATGAGCGATACTCAAGATTGGGTAATCTTGAGTGGAAAACAGATTGTATCCTTACAGGTTGTAAGGGTGAGCATTTAGAGGGAGTCTAAAGCTCGTTAAAAGGTTGACAGGTGATCCCGTGTTGTAAAACCTGTGGTAAAGGCTTCACAAGTGCCCGGCTAAACTTGTGGGTTGTAAAGGCTTCTCTTGTGCCCGGTTTAAACAAGAGGGTAGTGAAAATCTCAGGTGGAGCCTGAGGACTGGATGTAGGTCAGGGTAGACCGAACCAGGATAAATACTGTTTGCATTATCTCTTCCCTTAACTCTCTTAGTTTCCAGCATATCTACATTATATATCTCTTAGTGCACTTAACAGTTTTGAAATACTCTCAGTGATAAACTGAAAAGGATTTTGAAGATTGCCTTCATTGTGTTTTTAGAAAAGAGAAGATTTGTAAAGAGTTTAAGTTTTTATCCTATCACCCAATTCACCCCCCCTCTTGGGTGACAGCCAGCACTAACACATCTTCTTTTCATAATTACCATCTCTCTACTCATTCATAAATATAAGGGCACTTTTGAAAAAAAATGGTATATTTCTACACATTTATTGTTTTTAACTAACTTGAACTTATTATTTGAGAAACCGCAATTCGGTTAAAAAGACCTTGTATTATAAAACGAAGGGACTATGTTATAATTAAGTGGTTTATTTGGGTTTCTTCATCTCTATAAGAAAAAGTTAACTTGATCTTATATTCAGAACCGAAGGGAGTACCATTTTCTGTTAAGATAAACTAATGGTTTTCTGGAAAAAGGACTAATAGTACATTTTTAAAATTTGAAGGATCAAACTAAAACTTAATGTAAAATTATATGACCAAAACATATATACTTTAGCCTATTTTATAGACAAGAACAATCCAATGGGCCGGGAGGCATATATCCAACAGGCGGCTCTGAAGCATTGTTGTCAAACTCGCGAGTTAACACTCCGATTTTACCGTTTTTACGGTTCTACCTAACCAAAACGTGTCACGAGTCACTTAAATTTGTACTGGGTGTAAACTCGGTAAAAACTCACGAGTTTACATGCTGAATTCACCGTTTTTACGTTTCTACCTTATAGAAAATTGTGTTAACTTGCTATAAATATCATGTTTATTATTTTTATTTAACCATATTCAATGAATTTATATATAAATTTCATAGAAATTTGTTTATTGAGTGAGATAAAGTATGAATGTTGATATATTTAATATCAACTATTTATATTTAAAATATCGTCAAGTCAAATTATTATTATTTTTGTATTTCTTATTTAATTATATACTGAAAACACGTATTTATTAATAAAGGTAAACTCTTACGAGTCTACGATTCGAGTTTACGATCCGATTTTACATTCTCCTCACGAGTTTACTTAAACTCACGTGTTTGACAACCTTGCTCTGAAGTGCATCACGGTAATTATTGTTATTTTACTAATTATTAATGATTGATAATGTGATTGTGATCATATCAAGTAATCAAACCTAGACGGGTCACTAATTCAGTCGAGGCAATGGATTAAGGGTCAGTGGGTCAGCTTTAATTGACTCGGAGGGCTAACACAGTGAGAAGTAAAAAATAAAAAATATTTAAAATCTTATCACACCTTCCAAAACTCTAAAAAATAAATTTCATTTCAACCCTTGAGTTACTATCCGAAAAATCATTATAGTATTCAATATTCTTTACAATTGGTTTGACAAATTGGTATTAAATAATTTTTACCTTAAATGTTAATTAAATACCTTGAATCACTAATAAAATATCATATTTTTTCAAAATTTTTTACAATTTCTTTGACATATTAACATTATAATAATAATCAACCATCTAATGACACTATAATAAGTAATCATTAAATATTTTTCTTAGTAAAATATCAAAATAGATAAATATAATAAATTATTCATGTCTACAATTATTGAGTCATTAAACTAACAATTATTGATACCAAAATCATAATTAACTTTGACCATTATTGCTTTCTACAAGTTGAACCTATAAAAACTAATTTGAAGCTTAACCCTGGGCCATCCCAGGTTGCTGGATCCCCATATTAGTAGTCTGCGTGGACCGATTCCGTGGTTGGGTCGGTAGGTTAAGGGCTGACCTGACCGAGCCTGTCAAGGTTAGATTAATATGGACAATACAAAAATTCATGGGCTTCTTAAATTATTATATACTCCCTCCGGTCTTAAATATAAGACATATTTATCTAATTTGATTAGATTAAGAATGCTAGTTAAGTTGGTTAAAATTACATAATATTACCAAAGCACACCAACCATCTATCTCTATTCTAACCCTCCATCTTTTGTTTGTTTAATATTGATCAGTAATAATAGGGATAATTTGGAAAAAAATGAGAAAAATTATAAAGATGTCCTACATTAGGACTAAGTTCACCTCCCTAAATAGGTCTTATAATCAAGAATGAAAGGAGTGTTATTTTTTTGATTATGTTAAAAGAACAACAATTTTTAATTAATATAAAAATTATTGAAATTTTCGTACTTGTGTGTACATGAAACTTTTTTTCAGTTCGAAATGTGTTGATGCTAATTTAGGACGGTATTATAGATTGAGATAATTGCATACATAAAAGTTAAAACTGACAGCGGAGACGATGAAGGAATTCAAAGTCATATATTTTCTTCATTTCTATAATCAAAATCTTCTATTTTAATAATAAAATTACATTAAGGTTAAGGTACAAATCCGCCCATTAACATTTTGCAGATGTCCATATGAAACCAAAATCCTCACTTGGATACAAAAACGTCAGTAAAAATATGGTGTAAAACTGACTACAAAGTTTTCAAAAATGTAAAAACGTCACAATTGTTAATTCAACCAATGTTGACCGTTTAACAAACAGTCTCCACGGTTAAACAGTCTCCCCATGTTGCACTACGTTTTTGCTCCTGACGACCTTGTTTACCTCTGCGGATCTTTCGCAAGACGCAATGGCTACATAATTTTTTCCTTCCATCTGGTTTCTTCATTGTCTATGAATATTAACAAGAATTTGAACACGTTGTTTGTTAACTCTTAAGACAAAACCACCAACAACAAAGTAATCAAAGAAAAGTTGTATCAAAAAACAAAAGAACTCAAAGAAAAGGATAACCGGGAGAGGGACAGCTTCAATGTTAAGGAGGTGCAGCTATTGTATCATACAGAATGTTTGTACTATTTTACTTTATAACCATATCTGCTAAATAATTACTGAACAGTCATTATTAGTTAACTAACAGTCATTATTTTACACCATTTGAAAAATATTTTATATACATACATACATACATACATACATACATATTAATATATATATCTATAATATTGAACTCAAGATAATGATGCCAGGTATTTGGTTAACAATGTGAGTTGCATCTTAATTGTTCGTTTACCAATTTAATCTAATTCCTCTATTAATGAAATTCCACTCTAGCGAAGACATTTTAGGACCCGTTTGGTTCATAGAAAATATTTGGACGGAATGGAAAGGAAAGGAAATGGATGGAAAGGAATGGAAATGAAATGAAGGTCGACTCGTTTGGTACGCACAGGAAAGGAAAGGAATGGAATTGAAAATTTTATGTTTGGTTGGTTGAAAATGGGGGTAAGGAAACTCAGAATTATGTGTAAATGACTATTTTGCCCTTAATGAGTATTTATTAATTAAAATCACTGATATTGAATTTTAAAATATTTTAAAATTATATTACCATAAAAATAAATGAATAAATTATTTTCACTAATTATAAATTCAATAAATATTAAATTTTAATAAAAAATTTAATTTTCATAAATAAATAAAATATTTTGGTAAATACAAGAATGACTTAGATTTTAATTTAAATACCACCAAAATAACTTTAGTGTAGATATAGAAGATACTTTTTTTATTGCAGATATAGAAGACACTTACCACCATATCTAACAAATTAATCAATAATTAAATGAATCGAATAATAAATTATTTAGTAAAAAATGCCTAAATTATAGTTAGATGATAAGAATTTTGTGGCTTCAAAGTGGGTGTATCCCAAAAATTTCTCACTCATATCCTCTTATAAAGCTTAACGACTTCAATTTTAAAAAAAAAAATTACTTTTTTTTGCCATTTTTTTTTAAGAAAATACTACTAGTACACACACGCTAATATTGATCTATCTATATTATACATGTTTTAAGATAATAATATTGAAGTTCAATTAAAAAAATCATGAGATTTATTCATTTCAAATTGACTCTAAACATCTAAAATAAGATGTTTACATAATACACATATTATAGATGTTTCACATATCCAGATTCGGGCTTTACCGTTTCCACGCACAACAAAAAACTATATTAAAAAAACTACTACAACACTTTAGAATTATGCCTCACTTCCTTCCATATTTAATAAATGCTTTCTGCCTCAGCTTGATCATATTCACTCACGTCAGATTTATATTCAGGTAGTCAGATTCAAGAACTTATTAATTTAGCTGCACTATTCACATTTAGTTTATCTGCACTATTCACATTTATTTGTACAACAAAACAACATGTGACTTCATTTTTAAACAGAACATGTTAAGAATTCATCAGCAAAAGTCGCAGCTAACAAATTCGATTTTAACCTCTCACTTTTGATTTTAAACCCTTACTTTCGAATTTTAACCATTCACTTTCCATTTTAAACACCCACTTTCAATTTTAAACCCTCACTTTCGATTTTAAACACCCACTCTTTCGATTTTAAACCCTCACTTTCGATTTTAAACACCCACTTTCGATTTTAACTCCTCACTTTCGATATTAACCCCTCACATCCAAATTTGCCTACAAAAAATTCTGCATAATCTCAGTTATAATAATCCATCACCCAGATTAACAATGAAACAAATCACAAGAATAACAGGTCAACAACTTCAACTCAAATGTGATTCAAACACAGAACAAAACCAACCCACGAAAAAATTAAAGAAAAAAGAGATATTAGATGACAATGAATAAGGAAAACTCTATATCTTCTCTCACAATCTGATTTTCTCGTTGATGTAGAAGAAGCCACAGTCCGTTGCTACTGCTCTCTCTCCCCTCGCGCTGATGATGCTTTCACGATGAAGACCCAAACTCCACAATGAAAACCCAGACTCCATGATGAAGACTCGACTCCACGCGAAGACCAATAGTGCAGAAGGTTGAAGAAGACAGGGGTGTAGAAGGTTGAAGAAGATGAGGGTATTTTGGTCTTGTGCGTGTTCCTTCGAACGCTAGAAAATGGCTTCCCACCATTTTTGGTGGGAACCGATTTTCCTGTGTTTAATGGAAAATCGTTGCGCCGTCGAAAACGGAAGCAAGGACGATCCGCCAACCAAACGATTGAAGAAGATGGAAAATCGACATTTTCCGTTTCCGTCACGGCATTCTCCGTGAACCAAACGGACCCTTAGATGACACGTACAGTACATTTGAGTTGACTTAATGTATATAGTATTTCAACTAGAGGAAAGATCTTTTGAAGGAAACAACAAATCCTAATCACCTTCCCATTGGGAAGAGACAACATTTACACTCTAAGTCGTAACAGGCCATATCAAAAGAGATTTTGGGATACCCTTAATTCAACCAAAAATAAACAAGAATATACTCATTTATTTTCCTACAAAAGAACCACTTCAACTTAATAAAGTCTAACCAATCCACAACAGATTGATTTTTTTTTTCTCCAAATACATCGTTAACCACACAGATAAATCCAATACCTAAAAGATCTGGCCAAAAAAAGGCTAGTAGGTTTAAAGAATTCAACAATAAAAAAATTGGGGGCAGGATACATGTTTCAAAAAGAAACACTAATACCACGAAACCCATATATTAAATGCAGCAAGTGTACATCATCAATGTCCTAAAAATAGATCGTTCAAAAAGGCCCAAAAAATACAAAAATATCAAAACACAAGGGTTTTTCTGCACAAAACCGCCAGAGGTTAGGAGGTCAGATCTAAGAAGAGTAATGAATACTAGGAAATGAGTCATCCAATCCATCCTTTAAAATTCTATTGGACAGAAGCCTTTCATCAATTCCCTTACAGTGAGGAGAGGACTCCATATTACCTTCCTAAATTAGCCACTAAAATAATCTACACTCACCCAATAAACAAGGCAGTATCGCCGGCCAACCAAAACCTCTGCAATCAGCAACCTATTTTGCCAAAGCCAAATCCCATCGTGAAATCATCATGGGAGGAGGGTAAAACCTAAACTTTGGGAGGAAAATGGTGCACATCTGTTTCAAAGTGTCTACAACTTCAAACTCATGCACCTGCATAATCAAAGTCATAACAATTCCCATGCCCCAACTCCATATCTATGAGTCCACCATTTCATCTTGCAACTCATTTGGGGCAATAAGCCCCGGAATAGAAAGCATCCTTTGCCGTTCTCTTTCTCTCTGAGCCGCAGCCTCTTCAGCATAAAGATCTTTGTTATCCTGAATCAACCCCCACAATTATCAATATCAAGATATAACAGGATTAAATATTACGTGTAATAAGCAAATAAAAATAAACATCAAAACTATCCATGTATTGCAAAAAAACCTTCACACAGACATGACCAGAAAAGTGCCAAACATCTAGTTCCACAAAACTTGAAGACTTTCACTAACAGATGCAAATGCAATGTTAAAAATTCTAGACACAACCGCACAAGTGCAAACTTAGCTCCTCCTTGGTCAAAGGCAAGCATCACTATAGTACAATACAATGAATTAAATACTACATGAAGCATTACCTGAGCTGAAAACTCTTTCGATTGTACAAGAAAATCTCGTATGTGATTTTTGAATGTAGAGAGATCATTGGTAGACTCAAAAAGTCCATTGACAAATTGTGTAACCTGAACATTATTTAAAAATGAGTCATCTGTTCTGACCAGCTAAAAAATAATTAGCATTTATCTTTCATTTTACCTCTGATGAAGTCATGTTGGGAAATGAAGTACTCAGAAGTTTTATGGTGCCCTCACGTACAAATGCAGCATTACTTGGGTAAGGATGTGGATTGGTAGCAACATCCCAGAGCGGCTCAGTTAAGACGCCACTTTCCACCTGAAGAAATTCCAACTCATTGACCAATATATTCCGCGAAAACGTAAAACAGAACAGGAAGAATCCCAATTATGATACTATACCAGACAGAACAAATGCTGTAGAACTAAAACATGTAATTTGAACCCAGGCTTGTGAAATGTGTCCGTCAAAACAGCAAATATCTCTTGCTCAATTGTCAAAAAATACGTCCTATAAAACTGATTACAGAACTCAGATGCCTGTTTGATTCCAAAAAGGGGGGGGTAAGAGCCTAGTTGGCGCCACATAATATGAAATATTGTAAAATAAATTATATACAATAAACCACATACCTGAAACTTCTTCAGCATCTCCAACAACAAGTTAAGCCCAGTTTCAGCAATATTCCTTTCAGTATGCCGAAATGCCCATATGATTGAATCCATAATAAGTTTTAGTTGCTGTCAGTGATCACAAACAGCATAATTTTAGTATCTTAGAATTGTATAAAGTTTAACTGATTCATATGTCGTTAGTTTTAGGAAGTGAGGATACAAGAAACAACACCTGACTTGACAAACAGATTAATGCAGGAAAACAATAAGTAGCTATGGCACGGAGTAAAGAGAAGAACTTGAGCCTATGCTCTGGGTAGTCTTCAAAATTTTTGGTAATCATCTGCAGAAAACAGAAATAACAGATTGAGACAAATCACTCAATCTACATTACATAGATCACCATCTAAAGCTAACCTAGTTCTTTTACACCATAAATAAATAGCCCACATTTTTACCTCTAGTGTGCACTGAAAAACAGCTTCAAATATGCGAGGTACATCTTCAATCATTGCAGCTTTATATCTACAAGTACATGAAAGAAATTGGGGAAAATATCACTCTACGCCCTTCCAGTTTTGTGTGAAGCTAGGCACAAAATAATGGCACAGCTATACATGAAACCTTAACACGCCAAAGCATCATACTTCAATCATATTAAAGTACAAGAGATAATGAAAACATAAATTAACAAAACAAAGAAAGAAAGAATACTTATTCACAATTGTAGCAAAAAGTGACAAAACTTCTGATTCCCTAGCATCTGGCACATTCCTAGAATAATCTCCCAATACAGGATCCAACATTGGGGGAACAAATTGTTTCCCAATTTGTGGTTGATCTTCAGCTTTGTCCAAGAATGTATCGATCAACTTAAGCGTCTCCCTCTTAACCGAACTGCATCAAATGCCATTATATGAAAAGGTATTTAGAGAGATACATGGCTTGTGTAAGGTACAAACATTCTCAATTAATCTCACCGTAAGAGTTTTACTAATGACGATTTAGATGCAAAAGGGCCTCCAGCTGAAATGGTAGTAGATATAAGCTCACTGTACATTCTGCAGCAAAAATCAAATACCATCAGTAATTAACAGCAAAGATCAAACAGATTGTAAGTATCCACAATACTATGAACATTCGAAGATGTCACATATATTAAACATACCTGTACACATTCAGCATGTCCAAAAAGATCACCGTAATTTGGGGCAGAAAATATGTTCCTAAAGAAGATGCAACACTTGTATTTGTCTGCAGAGTGATTCAAGAGACAATTTAGTCATCACAAGGTAACAAAAAAAAAATCAAGACCATAGAATATACTATATCACATTGCACAACAACACATTGTGGAAACCAAAACATGATAGATTATTAACACAAATGAGGAGCTTATATAACCAACTAATATAAGTTTGCAACTAAGCCAGTAGTCCAGTAAATCCCATATAAAACTAGTTGTATATATCCAAATCAGGTTCCAACACAGCAGATAAAATAGATCATACAATGATTATAAATAACACTGATATATTAGAAAGACGTACCTGTAATATATTAAGCACAGTCCGGACCACTTCCTGATCCTTCAGAAACTCAACATGTTTATGGGCCTGCCCAATGATTTCGTGCCATTTCTACCAGGAACAGCATGATGGAAAAACATTCATGAAAAGTGAAACAAGCCCACAGATTCAGCAAGGGGAACAAAGCAAGGACAGACAAGATTTTTCAAGCAAAGAAAGAACCTGATTTGGAAGTTCCATCAATCGTTGAAGATACTCATCTCTTCTCTGGGCATCAGATTCAGCCTGAATCATGTGACCAACCTACAACAAGAAGCACTATTAATAAATACAACAAGAAGGGCAATCTTAATGCATTTAAGATCTAAGAAATCCAAAAGGCATACAGATTCATAAAATGTGTGAATCTGATGGGGCTCAAGATCCGCAATGGTCGTTGGAAGGCCTGTGAGGAGTTCAGATACAAATGGCTCAGATTCACCAACCTGAAATAAAAATAATGGTAAATATTATGGCATCAAGCACAAGATGTCTTAAAACAATTTTAATTTCAGGGAGAGGGGACTCAAAGCCCACTTTACCTGAGTGATTACAAATTTACGTTTACACTTCTGAACAATTTTCAAGAAAGTGTCACATGCCATATCCTGAATAAATGAAGCATAGAAGTACAGTCAGACTGAATGCAATTTCAGCAGCACATACATTTCAATTTTACTAGTATGGAAACGAAACCATAAAATGTATCCCACCAAATTTAAAGTTAATTGATGACAGAAACTGGATGCTTCTTTTAGACATATTTATAATTTATTACTCCCTCTGGTACTAAATATAGAAGCTAGATAATTGATTGATTCACAGAGCAAAAGAAAATTATTTAAATTAGTTATTTGTAAAAAATTAGGTTGATTTCCCTAAAATATCCCTAGTTCTAATTATCCCCATTGGAAACCAACCCTATGAATTGCACAAATTAATGTGTATAATCAATAGGGGTAGTTTGGGAAGTATACATTAAATAAAGGAGACAGAATACTTAAGTCTACATTTAGAAACAAAACAAACTCAAATAACTCGTACATCTAGGACCGAAGGGACTATTTGTCTTACAAAACTACATTTACAAGACAACGAATATTTCTAATTATTGTTCATATGAATATACATACATAAATATAGAGGAGTGAAACTGTTGCTAGCCATATAACATAAAAGGTGGCAACCAAAAACGTGAGACCAGAATTTATAGATCCCCAATAACTATTAATACTAATATTACTATTACTTGTATAATTAATCAAGCATATTAACTATACTCTCTTCGTCAAAAACAAAAATGGAAAGATGGAAGGAGAAAAGAAAAAAACAGAACTTCTTTCATTTTTATGATTGGGATGGCATGATTTAATAATACTCTGAATGAATTTTCTAGTTGACTATTCTATTTAGAGGACAAGAGGTGATCATATTCTATAGTTATAATTATCCATTAAATAATTAGACCTAGCGAATTGTTAGGGTTCACAATTAATCTTGGTAACTAATCAACTCCATATCTTTTGAATTGTGGTTCCTCCCTCTCACTATCACGCATCACTTAGTAATTAAATTAGAATTAGAAATCAAATTAAAATTCACTCGACATAAAGATACAACCTAGGCTCCCTAAACTATGTAGGGAAGAATAAGCATTAATTTGAGAACCCCAACGACAAGGCTCATCAAATTTAGCATAGTGAAGAAATTTAAACACTTTGTTAATTAATTCACTTGTTTAAAACTTCAGTCAATCATACATTTTACTCTTAATTCTTTCAACTAATTCCTTAGAAGTAAAGAAATCACTAAAGGCATACTTTTGTTAGAACATACAATTCTTTGCAAGCGAAAGAACATAAACCACAGATGGCATACAGATTAAGCTTATCAAAGACTTGTACAAGCTCAATTTTCCATAGCACATATTCTTGGTGGGTTTCCGCATGAAAGAAATAAAGCAAACTCATCACTTCCATGCTCAAACCCAACAAGGACATATGCATAAATATATAAATAAAGCAAAGAGGGTGAACAAATAACCTGAACTCCAGGATGTGTCTCATGCATAAACTCGAACAACTTATTAACAACAGTTTTTAGAAACTTCCAGTGGGCTCTTAAAAAGCGTGGATACTGCCCAACGACATACCTGCCAACAGAAGCAATAAGAAAAAATGAAACTTTTAATATTTGATATTAAGAGACACAAAGCAAAGTTTCAAAAATCAAAGTCTGAATAAAAAAGACTTACATAATATTACTTGCAATAACAGCTTTGTTATCTTTTCCCTTAGTGATCTCACAAAGATTCAACAAATCCCGGATGACCATAACCAAAAATCTGTTTTCCTGCCAGAGATTCAAAATATAGATGATAAGAAATAGAGAACTATTCTAAAAACTACAAAACATATAAGAAGATTTTAATCATTTAGGTGGTTGATTTTGTAGGTGCAACAATTCTTTATACTTAAAAAGGGCAATATAAATCACTGCAATCATACGTCAGAAAGTTAGCTGCTAACTCAAACAATATACCAAGACGTAAGAAAAAGTGAATCCTTTAGAAATGAAGTCAAAAAAAGTGGAAGAAATAATAGTGACAAAAGGAGTCAAGTCTGAAAGTTATTTTGTTACTTGTATATTTGGTCATCATGTCAATTTTAACCCTGCAACGTGGAGTGGTACCTGATCTTCCATCATGGAACCGGATATGGACCCTATAGCCCAGCAGAGAGTGTTCAAATTATTCCATGTCCAATCCTCACCACTCAATTGTTTACTCAATTTCCTCAGCATCTGCATAGTGCCCAACAAAGAAGGACAATCCCACATCAACATTCCAAGTAGGCAAAGAAGTGCACCAATTTCATAATGAATACCAACCAAGTCATTTATCCATAAACAAAAACATAGATAAACAGCAATCATTCATATCTGCCGGTTATTTAGTTTCAATTAAAAATATACTTCATGAAGCATTAAACAAATTGATACACAAATTTTAACGTTTAAGAAGCTAACATAAGCACATAAAAGCATATTCTGAAGTTACCATTTAATAAAATCAAACTAGTTTAAAAATAGAAAACAATATTGAATTTTATATACAATAACCAAGTCCAAAAATACTAGAGAAACAAACATTTAATGCCTCCATATCAGTTGAATCTGCTCAAAACTCCAAAAATCAAATCTTTTAAAATCACATACCTGCTTTTCAGTATCCTCATGATCCAGATGTGACAAGTAGATAAGAGTCTCCCTCATACTCTGTTTAACCAAAGTATGATTAATAGCCAGGAATGAAAGAATATGGCAGTTTACCACAATTTCATTATACTCCTCTAGTCCTATTTATAAGTCATTTCCAGCATATTTCACACAGACCATGGAAAACCTTAAAACTCATTAATTTTCCATTAAAATCCAACAAATTTCCAATTTTACCCATATTTAATATCCACTATACCACATGAAAATAGAGTCAACACATAATAAATGAAGGGTAAACTTGTACATTCACATGAAAAATTTAATGAGGTGACTTATATATAGGACCAAAAAAAACCTTCTCTCTCTGCCCTATAAATAGAACCAGAGGAGTATCGTGTATATCTAAAAGACGTAAACTGTGGAAAAATGGCCTTACTATGAAGATCTAATATAGCTTGTGTTTCTGTGTCAAACATATATATACACAAACGCACCCACACACACGTTTGTATACATATACATATATAAATATAATTTTACCTTATATAGTACAAGAACATCATTGTCCTTCATTGTTTCACGAACAATGTTCCCATTTTCATCTTCAACTATAAGAACTTCTTCAGGCTTAGCCATACGACAAATCATAAGCATCCTCAACTTTGACATTGGGCCCGCATAAAGCTGCCGGCGCTGAAGAACCTGTGAACCATGACCATCAACCATACCAGGTACCATTATTGGAACCTGTGAGATCCAGTGAACTTCATTGATAAGCAACTCTTACATGTAAAGAAGACAATTTGAATTACCAGTCACACTAGATAAATGTTGATTTACTACAAAAGATGTCAGTAAACAAAATGACTGAGATTGGAATGACACCAATGTTCTTAACTTTGAAATAAAATTCTGATTCTCCATATACAGTCCAATGTATTTAGACAGAACAATATACCTGAGCAGTGACTTAGGATGGCCCTGGGCCCATCGGTTCTAACACTTATTATACACTAGCAGACAATATATTAATGAGGACATGGAAAAGACAAAATAATATACAAGAGACTGGCAACTAATTTCATGAATCGTTTAGGTTATCAAAAGAGACACACCTGAAGACCCATTAAGTTTGCGGCAGCTACGGCAGGGTTTTCCAAATTGCGATGTGCCTCAAACAGCTCCAATACCAAAATGTTCCAATAGTCCAGACAAACCTGTTATTTTAGCAAACCAAAGACAGGACAAATCATAAAAATTGAGAGAAATTAGTGACACCTTGGCAGATGATAGAAATTGACAGGAACGAGGAGTGCATGTAAGTGAATATTCATAAAAAATAAAGAGTGAACAAATACAAGGCTAATGTAAACCATAAAATACCTTAAAAACCTCCGTGTCATCCACATATGAAATGTTGATCAGATATTCAAGACCCAAAAGCAAGGCAGATACAGTCTCTTGTGAAGTTTCCAGAAGTTTGATGTGATACTGCATATATAGAAGGGCACCAGAGTAATATCAATAAAGAACTGAACCCTAGTAAGCAAAGCAAAAAAATATGAGAGAAAGAGAGGACAAGTGAAAACAAGGAGCAACCCCTGGGGAACAGAAGCAGCTTTAGAAAACAGTATACAAGAAAAAATAGATAAATTCTTAAATATGCCCCATGCACGACATGAATGATATTATTTATTTATTTCATTCATAAAGTGATACCACTGTTCATGAAAACAAAGTCCAGAAAATAAACAAGAAACACAACATCATCAACTCCTAAGAATCAAGGGAAAAAACACTTGCCTTGTAAAATGAAGTGAAGAACAGCCCCAGGTTCTGTATAAATGCCTAAAATAAAAATAAAGCAGCCCAGGAATCAGACATATAATACGCATGTCAATAAAAGATTTTTCCACAGCAGCGAATTCTAGACACTCACTTGTTCCTCAGTGGAACCATGTGCATAAGCCTCTGGTATGTTTGTAGTAGGAGGGAGTATGCTCTGCATTAAAATAATAAAAAAAAATCATCTAATAATCACCCAGAAAATTGTAAATGAAGCCAAACAAATAGAGCAAACTAAAAGAAAAACTGAAGGAGATGATAAAGTACAAAAGAAAAAAAGAAAAAAAAAAAAGATAGCATGACACATGGGAATGAAACCAATCCAACAAACCTGCAATTGAACCATGAATATATTATACATGTTAGCATACTGTGCACCATAATGCTCCCCATATTGAAGTGCTGCCACCTGTAAGCAAAAGAAAAGAAGAAAAATAAGTTACATTTAAAAAAAGCTTAGAAAACAATCAATATAAAAAACGCCAATACTGATATGATGCAACATATACCTCTGTTAGGCATTGCAAAGTCAGATTCCGATATGCAGGAATTGGAAAAAACTTAAGGAGTGTCTCAAGCTGTCAAGTAGAAAATACCAAATAGATTACAATTTTCATTCCTTCAAAGGTATTGATTAAGGAGAAGACTGCACCAACCAGGGGTGATTCAAATACAAATCCCACGGGAATCCAAGATAGGAAAGCATGTAATGTGGATAATGTTGCACGAATGAGTTCAGTCCGTTGGGATGCTGATAAGACATACAAGCATAACTCGTGGATGAGATGAAAATCACTGTAAACAGCAAAGTAACTTTCTCAGTCACTGTAAATCCACTGATTGAACAGATAACCTGGAATATGACCGCTTTTGTTCAGGAATACAGAGCTGTAAACAGTTACCTATTTAACGATTGTTTAAGCTCTTTAATCTTCTGCTGAGTCATTTCTCCTCTTGAGAAATCGAAAACCTCTTCACTCAGAAGCTGACAGAACATGCTTATGTTATTTATTAATTCAAGGAATCGAATCTGAGGATTAAAAGTAGGATAAACTCACTTTCAATATAACCATACAATTCTCACAAATCGTTTCACTGGTTTTAGCTGCTAAAACAAGGTCAGGAATAAAGTTTTGCCATCTTGCGGGCCACTCATGCTTCAATATCTGCATAACATTCACCAGCCATTATGTAAAGCAAGTACATCAATGGTTAAAACATACATCACCAAGGACACAGCTGAGAGTCTCATTCAAAGAAAGTTTGTCAATCCAAATAAATTAGAATGGGCAAATCAACAACCGACATAACAAGTTAAAGGTTCCAGAAAATAAAATTTAAACCATGATAAACAAGCATAGCAAACATAAGGCACCACAAAAAAAGTAAGGAAGAGGAAGAGGGACATAGATCTCTGAGCACTAAAATTTATGAAGGTGAGGAAAAGCATAGAATATACTCATCGAATCACCAATAATAAAGAAAACCACAATGAATTTCAAAGAAATATTATGGAGATGCAGTATTTTACCTGAACTAATATAATGTTCAGCTTGTTGACATACAACCTTTCTGCCCGAAATGATGCCTCATTGCAAGAAAGCTATATGAATAAATAGACATGCATATACCAATACCGTGAGGAGGCATTCAGAAGACTATTGATACCAAAAGATTCATTTCTATAGTTATCAGTTATACCTTTACAATAACATCAGAAATAAAATTCTTCATTCCATCTCGCTGCTCAACAGGTAGAACATTCCATCTGTATTTAATTACACCTTCTAGAACCTGTAAGCAGGACATAAGAGAATTAATACATTAATTTAAAAAAGTTGTGATTCATCAAAAAAAAAAAGAAATTAAAAAGGTTATTATTTTCTCAAAACAAAACATAATTTAACACCTAAAAGTTCATGCTTTTAAGGACACTGCAACAACAGCCAAACGGGGTCAATCATTTAAAGGCCCATCATCAATACCATCAGAGAATTGACCAAGCCCTAAACTAACTTTTGGGGTCAATGGACTAAAGTCCCGGCAATGGTCCTACACAAAATATTTGTCTCAAGTTTGAGCCAAGCAAGGCAACAATGCCCAATCCAATGACCTATCCACTCATTAACCTCCACATTTTGCTTTCTTTTTTACCCTATTCAATTTTCAACCCTGATATATATATATATTTTAACTGTGAATTTAAAAAACAAAAACCTCATTACTAAAAGTGGCACTAAATTTAATATGAACTCCAATTTTGGCTCATTTTTAGACTTAAGTTCTCTTTATTAATCTAATTTGGAAAGCCCACTCCATATTTCGGTGGATAGCCACCAAAATTTCTCCACACATCATTCGATATGACCTTGATTGGACCTCACCACGCAATAGGGCAATGGCCATCCCATAACAGAAGGCATCAGCTACATTAGAACTAGCTGTAAGCTCATGCTGAACACATTAATCAGCCTGGCTCATAGACATATAAATTCCTCGACCATTGATGTCACAAACCTCCTCAAAATTAAAAACCCATGTTAAGAGACTAGCAAAAATATGAATTCTACACAAGCCATTACGCAATTCCTCAAATAATTCAACTCAAACTGCATCTGCTTCCTGTAAAACCTCACATTACAACTGCTATACCTAACTGAAGGCCGCCAGAATAAGATTTATTAAGCATACCATCCAATACTATTACAATCAAACCTAGCACACATCTTTATATTGATCCAAACCAGAAGCCAAACAGATAGATTATGTTGCTTATTCTTAAGCAAATCAGGTACGTTGCTGTGACTAAAAAATCAACAGTGCGACAATATCATGCGTCTATCATGACCAATAAATCACAGATGCTTGGAGGAAAAGGAGCTGCGTCTGTGAGACACACACTGGACACTCATGAAAGTCTAGGATCAAGCCGAACACCTAGGCCACCAAACAGACTAGGTAGTCATAACCATATGGGCAACCTGCTGAATAATATCCCAAATATGATACCTATATTATCTGTTTTACACTATTATTCCCTTGGAGGGGGCATGAGGAAGAAAAATCATCTATTTGTCTTTATGTGCCAGCCACATAAACGGGATTGGCATAGGTATTTGACCCACATAACTTAAAATTTGTATAGATCAAAGCTGAAGAACTCACCTGCAAGGCAAAGAACTTCGTATTCAGATTTTGAGTGTTCTGTAAAATATGCATGACTTGAAGCCAAGTGTCTGGATTATTTTGCAAATCTCGCAAAATCATGTCGGCAGCACTTCTCTGCAATGCAAAACAAAGAGTTATAATATGTTATGAGGTTAAGTAACATTTTGCTGTAGATAGAATTAGAAACAGCCTCTGAAATATCCAATGGCTATTGTTATATACACCCATGTTGACAATGACAATTGACAATACAAGAGACAAATATACCACATCAATCGTAGAAGGTTAGGCACCCTACATATCAATCAATTCGAATATAGTAACCAAACTGTCTACTCAACCATATATTCAATGTTTCAATTCAATTGCGTGAAAAAAGAGGGGGAAAAACATTTACAGGATTCTGCCAATGACCAGCTTACGAAGAGTTAAATGCTAAGGGCAAGCCAAAACTTTTCCAGCAAAACAAGCAAAAGTCTCATAATATATCAAGAAAGAGACGCTATCTCCTCAAAGACAGACCAAAACAAAGAAAAACCTCATAAAAATTAAACCCTAAAACAGCAAGTCTCGCGTCATTCCACTGCCCCATACATTCTCTCATACCAAAACGATAATGAGCGACTAAAACCCACTAAACCAAAACTAAAAGTTCCTGTAACTACTAAAGACAGTAAACCAACACTTAATTGGCCCCAAAAACCTCACCATTTTCCCGCGCTTACAGAAAATCAAATAAGAGAAATGTTAAAGTAGAGAAGGGAACCTCTTCCTTAGATCCGGTGCCATAAAAGGCGGCGACAGTGGCGTCGAGCAAAGCCACATCAATCGGCTGGCTTAAATCTCTAAGCCTCTCGGCGGCCATGGTTGAAGAATTAAACAAGGGTGGTGGGAAGTGATTAAACCCTAGAAGAAGGTGTACGGCCACGAGAAACAAGAAGAAGAAGAAGAAGAACAATAATAATAACAACAGCACCAACAAGCAACAAAGGGAAAAACCCTAGAGGAGCGTAATAAGGTTCTAGAGAAAGTAGAAGAAGAAGAGGGAAGAGAGAGATTTCCGGAGAGATTTGGAATTAGGGAGAAAAGGGAGGGAGGGAGGGTTTAGAGTTTTATATAGTGAGAGAGAGAGAGAGAGAGAGAGAGACAATAAAAGACAGCTTGAATTTGAAGCAGAGTAGGAGGAAGAGAGAGAAACAGATGGATACAGAGAGACAGAGAGAGAGAGACTTTCAAGGGCTTGTTTGGCGTTTCCTTAAATTTCAACATGCACACAATTTTTTTTTTTTTTTGGCTCTTTTTGCCAGCTCAACATGTACACAAAAACATTGCAATGGTGCACTGTAATCTCATAATCTTAGAGGCTAATATTATACTTTCGTTCTAACTATATACCAGAGGTATTTATCTAATTTAATTAGATTAAATATATTATTTAAATTAGTTAAAATCACATTATATTGCTAAAACATTTTATCCACATATATTTGTTCCTACCCTCCATCTCTTGCTTGTTTATTATTGAAAAGTATCAATATGGTAGTTTAGAGAAATATTGGGAAAAATTAGAAAATGTCATATATTTATAAATAAACTCACCCTTTAAATAGATCATATATTTAGAAACAGAAAGAGTATATATATCATATGATATATGTTATAATTAATTATCCTAAATCAATCCACTCGGTCCTATATTAAAAATAGGAGGTACTCCTACCGTTCTTAATTATAAGATCAAATTAACTTTTTGGTGGAGATTAAAGAAGCAAATTATACCACTAAATTGTAACATGTACTATATGTAATTAGCTTATAGGATAGTTTCTAAGTAAAATAAAATAGTTATTGAAATAAGACAAATATACACAATTTAAATTTATTTATTTTACAATATTAATTTCTCAAAAAAATAAACTTGATCATATAATTGGGACCGGAAGGAGCAATATTTAGTTCGTGAGTTTGAGTTTTGTAAGAGAGGAGAGTGACTTTTTTTTGGAGTGAAGAGAGGAGTGAGGGGAGTTATTTGAATTTGGGTGTTTATATGTGATGATGGGTCAAATGAAAAGTATTTGACATTTGTTTAAGTAAGATTTACGATTCAAATATTATAGATGAAAAATATTGCTAGCGTATTAGGAGAATTCTATTTCTTGTTTAGGAGCGGCTCAATTTAGATTTGAATCAGTATCAGTCACACGCAAAAGACAAAGCTGTAGATCGTGTGACTTTTCACTTTACCATTCCATGCAACACGCATGGCTAAAATTTAGTTACTTGGCGCTAGTAGATACCAAATATTTTATGGAAGGAATTAAATTATTTGAAATATATTTTTTTATTCAAATAAATTATTATATTGAAACAATATATTTTATGAAGATATTTTTCAAAAAATGTTGATAAGGGTGGGATTCACTTTTTGTTTTATTATGCTTTAGATTATTTCTTTTTTAATTGGTAAGTTATTGCTTGCATGCACGGGTTTGAATCGATGAGAAAGGGCATCATAAGCTGCTTTACTTCTAAGATGCCGGCTTATTTTAGATTATTCTAATCTTACCAGAATAACAATAAGTGTGGGAAATTTACGTGTAAAAAGGTTAAATGTTTTGGAACCCTGTATTGTATATTTAGGGAAGAAAAAGATAGGGATCCCTTGTCAAATTAGTTAATTCCACATTTTGTCCTCTCTCAACAAGGAAAATATTTTTAATAAGAACAATTATTTTCTTAAAAAAAAATGCTTTGCAAGAATAGTAAATGAACAAATAAAGGTATATATAGTCTGATTTATATGAATTGAATTGAATATTTTATCATTCTTAGGTTCAAAATTGAAGTGTTTACTAACGGTACTGGTTTTCCTACTTATTGAAAAGATGAGTAGGACGAGCTCTTTATATCTAGACCGTCTAAATCTCATATAGACGGTCTAGATTTGATTTTAGATTGTGTATTTATTATAATATTTTTAATGTGTATTTATTATAATATTTTTAATATATTCAAATTGAAACCGTTCATATGAGATCTAGACGGTCTAAATATGAAGAGCTCCCTCTGCTCGTCTTGAGTAGGGAAACCAGTTCTGTTTACTAACAGTTTATGTCAACAAGTGTTGTATATTCAACATCTCTTAAATAAAATTTCTTAAACTTGAAACATTCCAATTTGTCACATTTAAGTAATTTATGGCTTCAATCTTCCCCCTTTTAGCCATCAATCCATGACTTCAAAAGGAAACCAACATTACTTTGAACTCGATGGAATGATTGATCAACTTACATGAAACTTTTTAAGTTGGACTCCACTAATGTTACATAACAACACCAATGTTGAGGAAAGAAGGGGGATTCGTCGAAGGAAGAGAGAATTCCATTTTAGGGGTTGCCTTAAGTGTGCTCATGCAAAAAGTTGACTTCCTTATATTACATTTTTTTTTTGTATGGTTATTAGAATGGATTCTCAACTATTGTCAGACCTAATTGGACATAATATCACTAAATAGGTTTTATACATTCATACATATTTGAACTCAAGATATTTTATTTAAAGTGGCTAAAGACATTTCCATTAGAACCAATGCATGTTGGTGCTCTCATAGACTATATAGTCCCCAAAGGTTGATGTGGTTGATGTGTTGGTTTTGAAAAGAAAAAATAATATAATTATATAACCCAAAATATAGTTACACAGTATGCGTCACTTCCTTAACCGGACTATCTGGTCCTATTCTACCAAGGATAAAATTGACAAGACCTAAGAACTCAGTCATTTTATTATTAATCTATCATTATCTGTCAATACTAACAATTGATTAGTCTTGTTAGAGGGAGTATAGGCGCACAATAAGAGAAATTCCACTATCTCTAAGTAATTACGTGTTGCTCAATAATGGTTTCATCACCAGCTTCATTCATATTGTTGGAATTGAAGTTGTGTATAATCCTTTTCATCTCTATTAAAAAAAAGGATTGAACTGGGAGGTTCAACCGGAAAACCCGTCTCATGTTCGAGTTGGGTTGATGAGGAAACCAGGTAAGGAGTTAACTCAGAATGAGACGGTTGGACCTGCAAAAAATCGGATAACTTAGTCAAAAACTGGGAGGTTGAACAGGTTCACCCTGTTTTTTTTTTTCAAGAAAAGAGTTTTTATTTTTTATTGCTAATTATTAACTTTCACTCCACTTAATTTTAGAAACCACATATAAGAAATTATAATATAATTATGTTGATTATTCTAAATACTATTTTACTTGTATATGTTTAATATTTAATTGTTGTTGCTCTTTATATTTGTATTTTGGTATGTGGAATATAATGTAAAATAATATTTATTTTCATGTGTAATCATTTTCTTTTATTCAATATATAAATTAGAAACATTAAAATATTCATGTTTAATAAATCATGCATACCTATCTATATTTATATTTTGATATTAATAATAATTAATGTTATTATATTTTATTACTATCAATAAAAGTAAATTATTATAATATGCCTTGTTTGACCCCGAGTTGACCATGATTCTACTATTGACTTTTGAACTAGTGCCTTGGATGATTCTGTGTCAGGTTCAAGTTTTTGAACCTTGTTTTTTTATGGCATTTGAAGTTGCGTGTCAAAGCCATATTAAAAGCTTCTCACTTCTCCAAGCATACTTTCACATCGTTCTGTTCTCCCTCACGCTCAAATATAAGAATTTGATAGATACTTTTATCCTAAATGTAACATATCAATTCACTTTGTCTATCATAAATATAATTTTTATCAAAGTATCTTCAATCGTTGATTGTATAGATTAAAAAATGATTTTCCATTATTCATGAGTAGCCCAAAACTTCAAATGCATACAATATGATGAAATAGGGTATTCTAGGGAAGTCAACATATATTTTTACGAATAACATACATAACTAATAATTTTAAGAGACAGTTTTACTCAAAAGAGGGGAGGGCATGGGGGGAGGAAATATTTTTAACTCTAACCTAATTTTATTCAAGTTTTTTTTTTTTAAATATCTGATATAATATATAGTAAAATACAACTATAAATAAAACAATTGATTAAAAAAATATATTTTATTACGTTGTGAGGTCTCCTCAAATTTGTTATTGGAATACATGCTTATTCAAATAAAAGGAAAAAAAAAAATCAACGCCATACCAAACTTGAGGTTTGAACTCGTTTACGCTCACCCTATTAAACCTTATTTCCAATTGTACGTATTTAAGTCAGACCATTTTAATGCTTGGACTAGATTCACGAGCAGATTCAAAATTTGTCACCACTTGAAAGCTATGTTTGCATCCATAGATAGTTGCAGGAGGGTCAATTGTGAAGGAAGGTGTAAAGATGATGAAGAAGAAGGGCTGGCAACACCGATAGTTTTAGAAGTTTGACAGTGCTCGCTAATGAAGAAGGCCATGAAGAACAATGAGGGATGGTGCTCGTTATAGAAGAACGCGATTTAGGAGATTCGTACAAGATGATGCAAATGATATCTTGGGGATTTTGATACATATCTGAGGGTATAATAATTTGAATACGATAAAATATTACTACATCACCTTCAAATCCCTCAATTTTGAATGGGAGAAAATTTCCCCCTGCCCTCCTACAAATGTAATCAATCCAAACTCCCCTCCGATCCAAATTCTTCATACCAAAGGTATTATAATATTTACAAATTACAAATTTACAAATAGTGATTAGTTACTTAGCTCTTATATTAAGGGTAGAAGAAGGTATGTTATTCTTGTCGTGTCCATAACATTGTACAAATCATGGCATGATATACATATACATAATATATATATATATATATATATATATAATTTAATTACAATTCAGGAGTAATATTTTTAAATTATAGTAAATTTTTGTTTGACTAATACATATAACACATAAATGGGTGCAAGAAATTTGAATATATCTTTTACATTTTCACAAGGGTATTTAAAAAATTGTAATTAATAGTTAAACTTTTTTTTATAATTAGACATAATAATTATATAAATAAATAAATAAATAAAAGAGTACACTACAAAAATACTGTAAAAAGATAACAAGGATAGATTAACGTACAAGATCATCAAACAAGGGGAAGGCAGTGAAAACAGAAGCATGAGATAACAACTTGAGTAAGATGTTTACGTTTTTCCAAATGACGATGTATGTGGAAGCAGAAAATTCAGTGAAATCGATCATTCTTTAATTAATACGAATAACTTCAAATTAATCTTATTATAACAAGGGGAAAGGGATTCGAATAGTTTCCTTTTGTGAAGAAGAGGACCTTTTGATTCTTCATTATAATTTCAAAATGTTTATTTGTCGTTAAATTATAATTTAAGTAATGTGTTGTTCCGAAAATGTTATTCCAGCTCACCAATTCTCTTTGATGATTTGTTTGACTTTTTAGTATCACCCAAATATAGGGGTGTTCACGGGACGGGGACTGGGACGACCCCGTCCCGTCCTGAAGAAAAGTGTTCGTGACGGGGTTCTCATCCCGTGTCCCGTCCCTTCCCGAACTTGTCTCGATCTCGATCGGGACCGGGCGGGACAGGCCTTATCCCGAAATTTTTTCCCAATTAAAAAAAATTGATCCAAAAATCTTTTTTTTTGTAGAGCAACACATTTGGTGGGTGATTTTGTAGCATAATTAAATCTCCTCCAGTGCCATGAGCACTCCATATTAGTACATAATAAACAAAAAACATAATAATTAGAGCAAAAAAAGTAGCAACAACTACACATTTATATAGAATTTGAAAAAAACTTCAAATGTGATGTGTTACACATAGAGCATAGTGGTAGCGGACGAGAAATTTGATATCGATGAATGGTTGGAACTTAGTTTAGAAGTTATAGTTATATTTTTTTAAAAAAAAAAGTCATATACTCACACATGAGATAGATAACACATATATTTTTTTTAAAAAAAAATATAAACATACATATATATATTCAGGACGGGACGGGATCGGGACGACCCCATCCCATCCCGAAGCTACACTCTGCCCCGTCCTGAAATGGCCGGGACGGGACGGGACAGACCAGGACGGGACAATGTTGAACAGCCCTACCCAAACATGGCACCATGACATATACGGTGCTGCCTCTCCTTTTCAATTTCCTGTTTTTAAATGTTTTGTTTATGATTTTTTTAACTATAATTAAATATATACTACTACCATATAAGTTATATTAGATGAGAACTAACTTTTTTTGGGAAGGATTATATTGATGTTAAGCAATGAGCAATGCTTACATTAGCAAGACCTTGTAAATGACAATGCTGACAACTTCAAACAGGGTTCCATGATACTTTATGTATCATCTATTCCCATCAATATTATTTAGGGTAAATGATTATTTTAACCAATAAATTATTTACTAACTATCATCTGGTATAAATATTTTTCGAAGGTTTTTGTATGTTTAACAAACTTTTTAAAAAAAAAGTAGAAAGGCCAACAACATTAGATTACACGAAACATCCCTTAAATCACTTACACGTGGAGACACATCATTAGTCCAAGTGGCAGCTCAGTTCTTTTTTTTTTTTTTTTGGGTTCAAATGGTAGCTCCATTCCTTCGATCTACAATAATTCGATGATTTTTCAAATCCATCTTCTGCTTTCCGTCTTGTCTTGGCAATTAAATTTCTTGGACATGAGTGATAGAAAAAAGAAGCAGAAGCTACAGGACACACCCACTACTTCTCAATCTTCATCCTCTCTGTCCACTTCCTCCGAGAGCCGTATATCATCTTCTTCTTCGAGATACGGGAGATGCTAGTGCTGTCTCTGAATTGTTAGAAGTAAGCGAGAGATTTGGTTGGGACAACAATGATAAGACTGGTTGGGGGGGAAATCAATTCAATTTTTAGAGTTCTTGGCATATCCATAGGAGGTAGAATTCCGAGAGTTGAGAGAAGTGAAGGGGAAGATAGATGAGACTGGTTAGGGGAAATTAATTTATTTGCTTTTTTTATTAGGAAAAATCATAATCATTAGCAGGTCTCAAACAATCATCAAATTAACTTGAAGTCCCAAAAGACCTTGTTGTGATTTTCCCTTTTTTATTATGTTCTATTTTACTTGGAAAAAATCACTTGGGCTTGCTTAACTGCTGGGCTAATGACGTATATTAGTGATGTGTCCACATGTAGAAAGGAACTAATAGCCGTTTGTTTGCATTTACTGGTGTTGGCCATTATGCTCAATTTTAAAAATTAGTTGGCATATAAGAGATCTTTAAAAAAATACTTGTGCCAGATGATACTTAACCAATATTTCATTGGCCAAGATAATCCTATACCCTATAATTTAGTAATACTAAATTAAAATTCAAAGCAAGAAGCCGGTATATATGCTAATATTCTTTTAAAGTTATGATATAAAAAAAACATAGCCTAAGTGGATTCCAATTTTACAAAGCTTAAAGAGAAATGAGCATATAAAATAGATAAAGAAGATCTCCATTTTACAACTTTTACAAGCCAATAAATATTACTGATTAATTTAATGCCCTTAGGATTAAGAAGCTAAATGAAGAAATTAAAAAGTTACAGTTATTTTTTATCAATAAAAATATATATGGGTAGTTTATAGCAAATCATATTCAATCATATTTCCTAAGGTCCCATTTGGTATAATGGAAGAGTTTTTAGTGAAAATGGAAGTAAAATTGGAAGTGGAAGTAAAGGTGGAAGTGAGTTTTAAAGTATGTTTAGTATGTCGATGGAAGTGAGATATAATTTTTAATTAATATGTGTATTTTCCTTGTGAAAAGACAAAAATACCATTCTCTTTGGAAAAGAAAGGACAACCCACTCTAATAAAATAACCATTGCTGAAGAACACCACGACTGACCATTTCCTTCCTCAACCCACCATGTCTTCTTCCTCTATCTCCTCTGCCAGATCTGGACTAGGGGCAACCATATAGGACAGATTATAATGATCTCATCAAAGATCTCGTCAATGCAAAAAAAATAAATCAGATCTAGTTTAAGGTTCTACTTCAAAGATCTCATCAATGGCGCAAAGAGAAAATAAAATAATTATTTTGCCGAGAAAAAAATATGCTCCAGCATCTCCCGAAATTGAAAAAAACCTGATTTTTTTTGGGGTATGGTTCTTGGCTCTTGTGGGGGAAGATCAAAGCATTAAGGGAGAGGAGAAATTCGAAACCCGATTTGGCATTGTCCTCCATGACCGCCGTCGCAGGTGGAGAACATTGTGCAATCGCTGGGGACTAGAGGGAAGGAGGAAGGGAAGAAGGGTAATGCTTCACCGTTTGCCGTGCTTCACCATCCGCCGTCCGCAGTGCTTCACCATCCACCATCGTCCTTACCTCCATCCTCACCGTCCACCATGCTTCACTGTCTGTCGTCGTCCTCACCTCCATCCTCCCTGTCCGCTGTGCTTCAGTTGTTTAGGAAGAGAAGGGGAAGGTAAAATCGTCAGAACCCCACTTCCCCTGGAAGTGGAACCCAGTTCTTAGGGGGGGTGAAGGAAGTGACTTCTATCAATTTTGATGGAAGTGAGACTTCCATGGAGGTGGGTTCAACCACACCAAACACCCAAATTTTGAGTTCCACTTCCACTTCTCACCTTCTCAATTCAATCAAACCAAACGCAGCATAAGTTGTCTCCAATTCTCCATAATAAAAAAAATATAAGGAAAAAAAGTTTATTCAAGACCATCCGAGAAGTATGTTAGCTTCTATGGGTTTAGCTCAAATGACTCTATATTCCCAAATTTTGTCCGATCTTAAATATATGACATATTTAATTGATTTGATAGAATTAATGATGTTAGTTATTATAGTTAGTAATAGTATATTGTGTTTTGTCTAAAATACCCCTAATCATTTAACCTTATCCCCCCACATCTTACTTGATTGTTATTGGATAAACACTAATAAGGATAATTGGGGAAGAAGTTAATAAAGATTAGAATTTGGTCATATCTTTAGAATCAAGATCAACTCTCCAAATAGGTTTTATATTTAGAATCGGAGAGAGTAATTTTTTAAGCCGAGTAATGATTTAAAAGTCAGACCAGATATCAAATAATAAAAAGGGCAATAATTCACAGTTCTCATAGTTCAATTGCCTGTACCAACAATGGAACAAGTGATGTGGCAATTAAATAAAAACAATCATACGTATACACACACATCATATAAATAAATCCATTATTAGTTTAATTGTCATTGTCATTGTCAATATAATAACACCAAAACATATGAAGTCTTCAATAAAATGATATGCCTACAAGCCTAAAGAAATAAAATATATTGGAATTTTCTTAGATGGTCAATTTTTTTATTCGATTTTAATAGATTTTTTTAATTTTTTTTATCATTTTTGGTTTGGCCCAAGAAAATTATTTCAATTCATGGTCTAATACTGGGTTCATGTTGAATGGCAACCCAACTCAACCATAAAAATTATGTCCCGATTACCGCACTGTAAGGAAGTATTTGCAACAGTTGGACCTCCATTCTGGTTGATAAACCTTTTTAATTTATATTTCTTAATTATAGGAGTAGTGGAATTAAGTTTTTGCCCATTGAGTAAGCATCATGATTCTTTGTGTAACATTCGATTATATATTAATTTATTTATTACATAAATTATTTTATAAAAATGATAAGTATAAGAGATAATATATGAAAAAATTCTTAATATTTAAAACCAAAATTCACCCAAAAATAGATCTAAATATGGGATGATATAGTGGAGAATTGGAGATTGAAGATATTTGACCCTGCATATTATAGTTTTGGTGGATATTATAAGCCTTTTTATTAGTTTAGATCTTTGTTTTTACCTTTTTTATGATGTTCTTTAACTTTTAATATTAATTTCGTTTGACCCTTATAAAAAAAAAAGAAAAAGAAATCTGACCCTTCATATTTGCTATTCCAAAAACATACTCCCCCGTTTCTAAATATAAGATCTATTTACCTAATTTGATTAAATTAAAAAGTTAGTTAAATTAGTTAAAATCATATGAGATTACCGAAAACCTCTAACCATCTATCTTTATTCCCACTCTTCCTCTCTTACTTATTTATTATTAAGGAGCATCAATAAGAATAATTTGGGAAAAAATTGAGTGAAATTAGAAAGTAGTCTTATATTTAGAAACAAATTTATCTTTTAAAATAGGTCCTATATTTAGGAGTAATAAAAATTTAGTAAATGTGAGTGTGATGGCGAAATACCGAGCATAAGAAATGGATGGTGGAGGTTGCATCTAATTTGGGGAGAGGAGTGAAGTCTTTTGAATTTGAATGGAATCCACAATTCCACATCCCAAAACCTTGGATGTAGATTCTATGCTATCACAAACAGAGGCAGAAGACGCTCCTTTTCAAAATTAGCTATCTGATTGATGATTGTATCACCATAATGTTATGTCACTAAAAGCCAAGACACATTCCTTCCCTAGAATACAGGCAAGAGCCTCTACTTTTATCAATGCCTCCCACATCATTTCATCATAATATTTCTTTTCACTCTGTTTGTATTTAAATAAAATTATGCATAACTCCTCTTTAACTCTGGATCATTTATATATATAAATATTTTTTTTAGATTTTAAAACTTCTTAATAAATCCCTATAAGCTCTTATATTTTTGTATATCACTTTCCTATAAAATAATTTTGTCGATTACTTATGAATAGAGACATACAATTCAAAGTTTGAGGGGTTACACATATACAAAAATATAATTTAAGGGGTATATGATTAATAGTGGAGATTTATCCATTCATAATTAATGGTTTAGGGATTCATTATTAAGTTTTGAATGGTAAGAGTAAGGTAAAAATATGCTAGACTGAGTTATATCGAGTTAATTAGGCCTTGGCCTGAACCCTTACATAAGTTTTCTTTTTTAGTCTGAGTTTGAAAGTTCAAAAGGCCTAACAAAACTTAAAACTTTTTTAAAAGTATACTTGAAATGTAAGCCTTTAAATAAGCTTAAAAAAACCTATACATTGGATTCTATATAATCCCTTTTAAACATGTTTAAAAGCCTATGTATGTATCAAAAAATCTTTATGGCAGTTTTTTGTAATTCAACCTAATGTTTATTTAATTTATTGACAGAGGTAGCCACCATAATCGGAGATTCTGGCAGATTATTAGGCCACATTTTCCGATTTTATGCGGATCTAATCTTATCATATGTAATTTGATTTGAATAATGTGATTTTGTTCATAATTTTAAATGTCATCTAACCCCCGTTGGTTGTAAGAGACAATCTATTCAGGGGAAAAAAATCAAACCGATGCAAAAAAAATGGTCTTATCTAGCTTATGTTATGGACTAAGATGGAAAGCTTAGAAGCCCAGGATGCCGAAACAACTGGATAAAAAAACAGAACACCTCTTTGCCCAAAAAATTAAGATCACCAAGAAAAAGGGCCTAACAGAACTAAACTATAAAAGAAAAGGGCCCAACAGAAATCAAAACAATTTTGTTATGCAAGACAAACTTGAAATAAGCCCGTCCGTGAAAGTCATTAATGATTATTTTTTAATGTTAACCCAATTGAATGTAATAAAAAATAAATTATTTGAGGCAGTAACTAATACGTAACAAAGTGGCAAGCAATAAGTATGAGACTGATATGCATGTACCATTTCAAATATTATAATACTTTTCCAAAAATAATAATAATAATATAGACCAGAATGGTAAGTATTATTTCAAATTTTTAATTTTTTTTTTCATATTGCCCACTCCATCTAAATGAGAAAATTATTCACTTTGCTTAAATGAAGGGAAAATTATGGAAAGGTTCCCTATTAAAAATTGAACAGTTTTATCGTGACATAGTTGGTCTAACGGTGTAATGCCTTGCTAGATCCCTTGGGGTCTCGAGTTCAAACCCTAGAGAAGACGCTTGAGTCAGGAGGGAAAACCACAAACCCTAAAACTTGAGTGATCAGTTGCTCGATTACCTAACAATATGATTCAGATTATGCCCTGATTGCCAGTTAATATATTAAAAAAAAATTGAAAAGTTTTTAGTAAAAAAGACATGATAAATTTACATAAAAAATGTTGTTACCCTGTAAATTTTATATACACAAAACAATTACACTCTAATTTATGTCATTTTTACTCATAAAATTTTTAATGAGAGGATTTTTTTAGTGCTTGTTTGGTATAGCTTATAAAACTATGGTTTGGAGTAAGAATAGTATTTCAAAACCATGGTTTGGGTTCCAAACCATGGTTTCATAAGCTGTACCAAACAAACCCTTAGTCTAGGAAAGTCTAAACGCTAAACCTAAAGTGAATACAAATGATTTGATTTTATGGGTTTGGAAGGAACAAATTACTCAAGCCCTCCTCATACTTCCTTTGTTGATTGGGTGTTCAACAACCTCAACCTAGTAAACAATGGTCAAGTCTGGAGAACCAAATCTGGCCTCTTTTGTTGAAAGTTATGGGATAATGGCAACAAAAGAATGTTTGAAGACCATGTATTAATTTCAGAAGCTATAGCTTACAATGTAATTGTAGTTGCTAAATACACACTTGAAGCTAGGAAAATTTTGCAATAACAAAATCTGTTATCACATAAAGGGTATTATTTTTTTGCCATCTTTTGATACTCCAGATGTAAAGTATGTAAATTTCGCTTCGTGAATATATCCACTTCATTAAAAAAAAAGGATTAATACAGTTTTTGGTCCTTGAACTTTAAATCAATTTTGGTTTTGGTCTATGAACTTTAAAATAGGTGATTTTGATCCTTAAATTTGCGGTTAATTTTGGTCTTGATCCTTGAACCTTAAAATCAATGGTTTTAGTATTTGAACTTTCCATCAATTTTAATCTTAGTCCCTCCTGAACTTTAAGAGAAAATTTAAAAAATCGTGGACTAAAACTACCAATCTAAAGTTCATAAACTAAGACTAAAATTAATTCAAAATTTTAAGGATATAAGCCAACAATTTTAAAGTTCAAAGAGAAAAAATAAAATTAATTAAAAGTTCAAGGACTAATAGTTGTATTTAAAAAAATATTGGATTTTATTATCAAATCAAGTGTCCTTGACTTCAACATATCGCACGGAAGCTATGAAATTGTGGAAGCAGAGAATATATGAAAAACATGATGGGACTGTTGATTTCCTAGCTTTTGTGGTTGATCTTCATATATGTCCAACAATGTTGTATAGATCATCTTAACAAGTGTCTCTGTCTTTATAATAATAACATAATATTGGACTATATGTTCAGGTTCGCCCTTGATGGGCCGGATCCTCTGAAAAAGGATCTGACGGATGAGAAGCGATCTCAGAGAAATTGACAGTTGACTCAATAAGCATTTATTGCTGATTGAAATTCAAATCGTTTCCTTTTGTGGAAATGAGAGAATCTGTCATAATGACTGATTGACGACATTAATGAGAGGCAATTATGACGGTGGTATTCTTCCTTTCTGGCGTTCGTCCTGAACTCTATATAAAGGAGGTTCCCCTCATTGTGTTTCTCACTCCAGCCAAGAGAAGTCTCTCTCTGGCTTCTCTCCCTGCTTTCTTTCTGGTGATTTGCTGTGCAAATCCGATATAGGTTCTCGTAACCTAGACAGTGCGTGAGCCTTGAGAATCTTTTGATTCTCGGCTCCAATAATATTATTTGTTTGTTGTTTGTGTACCAGGTTACAAATCGTGAACCCGGTTCGAGTTCAAGCGTTCGAGTGATCGGGTGCTCATGTTACAACATTGGCAGCAGAGCCGCTTGATTCTGAGACTGGAATTCAAGTAGGCCTGTCAGATTTTTTTTTCCGCTGCGCATAATTTATTAAATTAAAATATGCATGAAAAGTATGAATATTTCTGAATTTTTTTAATTGCTTATTCTTGGTGTTCATTCCTGCACGATGAACATGTATATTGTGTTTATATATGAGTATGTGTGGAATTTGAATATACAATTCATTTTTCAGAGAATATATGCTTTTCAATTTTTTTAACTCATATTAATTAACTGCGTGTTTTTGAGAATATGTTTTGAACTCAGATCTGCAATTATTTTTGCTTACTGTGTGCAAGCTCATAATTTTTCCAGATCTGATTTTTCTGGGCTTGATTGTGTTTCATTACCCAGTAAAGAGATACAATGTATTTTTCTGAAAATTGTTTTGCGAATCTGCCTAAACATATTTCAGTGTGCTTCTTGTATCTACAATGCGAAGACCATATGCTTCAGGATCTAATTTTTTTTTCTGGGTTTATAGTTATGTGTGTATGAATTCAGATTCAATGTTTCTTGCTGTGAGGAAGCTTGATTTTCGGATCCAATTAATATGCTTGAATCTTTGCACCTTACTGAATATTATGTGATTAATAAATGCTTCTGGGTTTTTCGGATATACATAGCCATGCTTGATTGTGTTTGAGCTCATGTTGCGTCTGGAAAGCACCTTCGTGTAGATATGCTCTTCTTGTTTTAATGTTCGAGTTGCGCAGGTATGAACCATTCTCTATTGTTTAAATAATCTGTGTGAATAAAAAAAACATAAGAGGAACATTTAGTCCGGACAAGAACATAAAGCTTAAAGCAAATCAACAAAACACATCCGAATTGCATTACAGGGATGCCGTCGCGATGTCGAAGTTCGGAGAAAATGGGGTCTCCGAAATCTGGTGTTGCAGGCCAAACTGAGGCATTGGATATGTAGAAATCATCAAGACGAATCCAACGGCGCAAGAATCGCGTCAATCGGAGTCCGTATGAGGGAGAACGGAACGTTGGAAGTTTCGGGCCGCTTTACCGCCGCCACCGAAAACACGATCTGGAGATTTCGAAATTGAGGTTTTTTCGAGCCATCCAAGCATATGGATGTGTAGATCTTGTTGCAACAATTCCAACGAGACCGAGAATGTGAAAATCGGAGCTAAAACGAGGGAGATATGACTCCTCAAAGTTTGAGGGTCGAGATGATCCTCCAGGCTCCAACCGGGTCAAAGCGACCCGGCTGGAGGTTGAAGATGACGCCACGTCATCGAGTGACATGGCGCCAACTGGGCTGACCGGACAGCAGTCAAAGGTTGACCGTTGACCGGATTAAAAAAATATTTTTTTTATTTGGGCCGATTTGGGCCCAATCCATTTTTTTTAAAAAAAGGAGAGAAAGGAAAAAAAGGGAGGAGGCTTGGTGGGCTGCCAAGTGTGTTGGGCCAAGATTGGTCAACCTGGCCCAATCCGTTTTAAAAAAATTAATTAATTAATTTTTTTTAAAAAAAATTTACCTTTTTTTTTAATTTCCTTATTTTTTTTCCATACTTTCTCCCAAGTATGGAGGCCCAATTTTTTTTTTTTTGAAAAATAAATTAAACACAATTAATTGATTGAGAGTCAATTAAATAGAGTATTTCTACTCTAAACTTTTCAAAAATTTTCATGAATTTTTTTTAAAGCCTACAAATTAAATGGTGTGGGCTACCTAATAAATTTTGGGTTCTGTGTGGTCCTAAAATTTTTAAATTCATGTTTATTTAAATGGAATATGGTTGTCTATTTGAAAGCAAATTTATGTGTTTAATTTATGGTTTATTTTTCTTTAACTTATGGGCCGTTTTTAAAGGAAATATTTTTTTTAATACTTGTAGAACTAATCATGAGTTTAATTGGTACTACAAGAGAACCTTTTGGCTATGACCTCCTTGACCAATCCCCTCCATTAGGAAATGAGGGGTTTAATGCTACGAGCCCTAATAGCCGTCTCCTGTTCCCTCTATTGGATCCAATGTTCCTATCAAGGAGCTACTTTATGAATGAAAGATATTCAAGAGTGATGATCCTGAGTAAGAGGTGAATGACCCTAATTGACAATTATGGCTTGAAGGAGATTAAGAAATCAACTCATAGAACAATTGCTAGAATTTAGCTTGGCAATTATGGCTTCAATGTAGCAAAGAATTAAAACTATGTTGTTTTGTTTCAATTTTTGACTATGTTTTTTCAAATTTTGACTCGAGTTATAATTCCATCAGACCCAATATATTCTTTCGGAATATTTTGCAACTTAAATAAATAGCATCGGTTGCCTTTTATTAATTTTTTATTTGAGTGAGAGTTTGTAGAACAATTTCTTGAAACTCAAAGAGGAATGTGTTTAATTAAGATCATAGTTAAAAAGGTAGTAAGCTAACTAGCATGAGTGGGATGGGAGTCAACATAGTTGTCTCCTGAACACAAAACTAGTAAACTTATTATGTAATTAACCTTAGTCTTATTTGAACAATTAAATAAATTGTATACCAATTGAAATGCGTAATCGTCTATATGATTGAATTATATAAACCAAGTCTATTTAACTAAGCTTATGAGACAAGCTCTGTAAAGATACATGTTGAGTCATGTACTCACAAATCTCTATACATTCTAGATGAATGGGACGTCAGAAACGTCTAACCAACCAATGTTCTATATTGATGAACTGAAGCACCACGAAGAAATCAATAAGCTTAGAAAGAACAACATCACTTAGATTGTGTTATCTAGTGATAACATGTTGCTTCAATATGAATAATATAACTCCATTACAGTGGTATGAATAGCCTAGGAAGATGATATTGATGTTCTTCTTCCGTAAAGCTGGATAAACTAAGTCAAGTTTGACACTTGTGTACTAAGTCCTAACACATTCATTAGGCAACACTTAAAGTGAATGTTAAACAAGACAAATGTTTTAATGCGAAGGGCTATGTTCTTTCTGAAAAACAACGATTGCATGTTGCAAAAATGTTTCTCACATTGAGTGGGAGCATGCAAACAACTAATGCATGTTGTATCATAGTGAGTGGGAGTATAATTGTTACTCACGATAAGTTTATTGTAATCCTTCGTTAATGTGGTTCGCCACATTGAGCTTCTATCTCTAAGGCTAAGTGGTACAAGATCCATCAGCCAAAAGTGCTTAACTAAAGAGTAGGAGGATATACCTCTAAACCTAAATCTAATAAGGCAAGAAACTTATAAAAGTACCCCAACCTAGTGAAGGTTGAAAATAATTTCTGCCAAGAGATAAGGTTATTGTTATAATCCTTTAAGGAAAGGATTGTAGTGGAAACAAGCCACAATGTGAAAGTTTTACATGGATTTTTTTATTGGTTGCCATCACAAAGAAGGAGGCTTCATGATGGGTGAAACTTAAGAGTGTAAAAAGGATTGGGACCTGTATGTTAACACTACATGGTAAAACCACCCTAATTCACTATATGAAGTACACAACAGATAAAATCATAATTGAGACACCTCTTTAGTTAACAATGGGACTGAGATTTTCAAATCTTGTGTTAGATTTGATGTTCTCTTTCTTTCAGAAATATCTATCCATTCCTTACCATGCACAAATACTGATCAAGAGAAAATGTCAGACTAGCAAAATAGAGTTTGCTAGGAGACAAGTTAAGAAAAACTAGTCTAGCTGATAAGATAAACTAGGAAATCCTTTATGTAAGGAGAGTACGTAAAATATTCTTTAAGACTGGTACTCTATGATAATTGTAAACCATTGAGTGGGAGGGCAATACATGAAGCATAGTTAACCAATTAGGGTGGACAACACCCAAATGAACAGTTAAACATGCTCTGTAATTAAGAAAGCGATTGTTAGTCGCCTAACAATCTATGATGCTCCAAATGTGGGGGTTTCGAAACGAAGAGATAGAACTCTTCTTAACATGGTTAAGTAAATGAAGACATAAATGCAACTACCATCCCTATGTTGGAAGGTAAATTTAGCTATTGTCTTCATACTAAACCAAATGCTCTCCATGTTAGTCACAAATATGCCTTTCATGCTATGGATATGCCTTAAACAAGGTTAAGCATTTCAAGACCACAAACGGTCGCCTGCTTACATCCATAATTCTTCCTATGAGTTTGGAGGATTAGGGCTATAATTCAAAAGGTTTGTCTTTATGACACAACCTAAGAATTGAAAGAGATGCATCTTCATTAGTGAAAATGATGACGTCTCAGTGACTGATACAAATTCAAGGGATACAATATTCATAGAAGCCAAAGTTTCTAGCAGGAAAGGAGACATTGTTTACACCAAATCTCTTAATGAGATTTCCAGTAACAAGGAATAAGTAAGTATTCCTAAGTTCACTGATCCGAGTGGGAAGGTTGAGCCATTTTCACAATTTTTGGCCTCACCCATACATAGGAAGAGAATCCTGTGAAATCTACTTCGGAAAAGTGATATCTTTGTCCTCTTTGTTAGTCTATAGGCTTGAAGCTTTTGAAAGACACTAAGCGTACCTGCTAAGAAAAATGGCAAAAGGCCATACCAGAGGATATTGATTCCTTTAAAGACTGGCTAAGTGTATAGTGTATAGCTAATAGATTTGCCACCTAGTCGAAAGGCAATAGAGAACAAAAGTGTTCTCAAACACAAAAGGAGATAGATCAAACCTATGACACTTACTGGCTGAGGGGAATGTACAACAAATAAAATGAGTTGGCAAGCAAGACACCTTCTCGATTGTTGTATATCTTAACTCTAAAAGCATAATTTTGGCAACAACAACAAGCTAAGGCTTGATGTTGCATCTAGAGGATGCAAAAAGCGCCTTCCAAAACTGGAAATTAGATTATTAACTCTACATGAAGCAGCTTAAGTGCTTCGTAGAAATAATCATTTGGGAAATAGTATATGAGGTTTCACAAAATGATAATCTCGTTACATGAATGCCAAACGGTCTTGAGATGATACTTAGTGATATCATTCCATTATGTCAATGACATAGTGTTAGTCAAAATGAGTCTCAAAAGAGTTAAAGGAGTTAAGGATTAAAGTGATCTTTGAATTCTAACATGATGGGTAAAACAATATGATAAATAGAGATTGCACAAGAAACATATCGTCTTTGTCATTAAAGACATGTAAGTTAATCTTTGAGCATCTCAATGTCATAAATTGTAAACCCGTAAATTCCCTTTGAAGTTAATGACATATCACGTTATGTGTCATATAAGGAATCCAAGATGGATAATGTCTCATAATAAGAATATGGATGGTAATATAATGTGCAACATATGTTGTGCACAAAGACCAAGTAAAGTTGGTCGGACTTGGAAACTAATTCTGTACATCCCAGATTCCAAATACTAGGAGTTGTGAAAAGGATTATTGGAAAGACCATGGATTGTGAGTCGCTACACTTCAATGCAAAACCGAGTCTTCAAGCAAAAGAACTGGTGAAGCAAAGAAATAGACGGTATGTCTATGACATCCATGAAATCAGAACACATGGTCTGTTCTACCACCATTTAAGAAGCCATACGGCTGAAGGTATTCCTACAAGTGATTGGGAATGATTGGTGGAGAAATAGGGTTAAATGCCAAGTAATGGCATCCTATAATTTAGATCCTGAGTCTCACAGCACGATGAAATATAAATATCTGTGTGAGTCATGTTCTTCTTTGTGTAGAAAAGAAAAGTTCAATTGACCTTCTGTCAACAAAAGGTTGGTAGGTCCCCTTATAAAGCCTATGACTGGATTTTCATTGAGCAAGTGAAAATCTTAGGCTTATATGAAATATAAGGTCTTGAATGCATTTCTAGTATGTATGAATACATACATGCACATGGGAGGTATACAATAACAAATATGTAGTATAGACCCAAGAAAGGTTGGTTCACTCACACGAACAACCGTCTTCCATGTACGCTGGGGGCATGAAAAGATAAGACTTAAAAGTAATCATCATGAGACGATGAATACTTACACACAAGTCGACCCAGTTAATCTGGGATGTGATTAGTGTACATCACACGAAGGGATACATAAGTATTCCATCGGGTCTGTAGTTGGGCAATGAATTCTCCCTAAAGAGAGTGTGAGAAGTTCTGTGTCCATTCAGGGACTAATGCTTGTACGGTGATATATAATATGAAATCGACATACAACAATTGGTCGATCACCGTAACATGTAATTCGTACTGCATGTGCTTAATAAACCGCAACCAGGGACATAGATGGAAAATCCCTGATCCATTACGGTATGAGTCCCAAGAAGAATAATATCCTTTCTATCGATTCCCTTAAGACTTAGACGACATCAAGAATGTTTGTTTTGGTGACAGCTACTCTAGCCGAAACTCTATGGTCATGAGAGATCCGATCTAATAAGTGATAGTTGGGAAAGCGGCCAAATCAAGCAGGACTGGTGTTCAGTCAGAAAGGAAAGGCTTTAACTTGTCAACACACTGTAACACTGGACTTCCATGACATGTCCCTTACTAGAAGAGCTAGCAAGTGTGGATACCAAGTATACATGAAGGCAATCTGAGTTAATAATAGTTTTAACTCGTGAGGGATTAGAAATGCCACAAGTGTGTGAGTTAGCCTAGGGAATTTGAGGCAACGATCGAGAAATCTACATGCCCTAGGTGTCATTGCATTCTGATCCCATTCAAAGGATTTCTAGTCTGTAAGCACCAAGTTTGCATATGTTGTGCTCACGCGGTCACGGCAAACACCAAGTATGAATCACAAAGAAAGTAAATCGTACGATGGGACAGCCATCAAGTACAAGTGGGAGATGTTGGACTATATGTCCAGGTCCGCCCTTGATGGGCCGGATCCTCTGAAAAAGGATCCGATGGATGAGAAGCGATCTCAGAGAAATTGACAGTTGACTCAATCATCATTTATTGCTGATTGAAATTCAAATCGTTTCCTTTTGTGGAAATGAGAGAATATGTCATAATGACTGATTGATGACATTAATGAGAGGCAATTATGACAGTGGTATTCTTCCTTTCTGGTGTTCATCCTGAACTCTATATAAAGGAGGTCCCCCTTATTGTGTTTCTTACCCCAGCCAAGAGAAGTCTCTCTCTGGCTTCTCTCCCTGCTTTCTTTCTGGTGATTTGCTGTGCAAATCCAATATAGGTTCTCGTAACCTAGATAGTGCGTGAGCCTTGAGAATCCTTTGATTCTCGGCTCCGATAATATTATTTGTTTGTTGTTTGTGTACTAGGTTACGGATCGTGAACCCGGTTCGAGTTCGAGCGTTCGAGTGATCGGGTGCTCATGTTACAACCCATAATTTTATGAAAAAGTCTCTAGAGAGTTTCCATGACTTTGTGTAAGTAGAGATGAGAAAACAATTTTTTTAATATATATTAACTAGTAATCAGCGTCTAATCTGGACACTATTATCAAGGGTCTGAACAACTGACTACTCTAGTTTCGTGGGTTTCGTGGCTTCCTCTCCTGATACAAGCGTCGCCTCTAAGGCTCGAACTTGAGACCTCAAGGGATTTAACGGAGCCTCATACCGTTAGACCAATTATGTGTTGGTAAAACACTTTTTTTCTATCATTTTACAGAAATGAAGTTAAAATAATAAATTCCTAATTTAAGATATAAATAGTATCAAAATTTAATGACAATAAAATAAAGTTAAAATAACAAAATCAAAATTTCAACATTTCAAAATTTACACACATTCGTTCACACATAAATATTATTTCTAAGAGCCACATGATAGTAAGTTTATATTTTTTTTTATGAAAAAACAATCCTTATGGTTGTGCACATCTAAGAATTTATCTTACATGATGAGTGAATCTGTAAGACAATAATTTTAGCAAAACATAACTATTTTTAGGGGAAAATAATATATATAGTATATATTTTAAAATAATAAACCATATAAAAATCCTAAATAAGAAAAGAATAAATCTTAGATAAAATTCCAGAAAAAGACTGTCGAAATATGCAAAGGGCAATTGGATGCAACCAATTTCAAAAAGGTCAGAAACATTCCACTGATTTAACTGTCATTTACAAATTTAAAGTAAATGACAAAAATGCCCATTAGCAAATTTATATAACAGATTACCAACATTAGATAATAGATCACCAACATGTCTCTATCATTTACCAACATAATAACTTTACTAACTTCTTTTTGTTCGTTACCAGAATTGTATAATGGATTACCAAATTCGTATAATAGATTACCAACTTTGGATAATGGATTACCAACATGTCTCTATCAATTTATCAACACGATAACTTTACCAACTTCTTTTTTGTTTGTTACTATATTTGTATAATGGATTACCAAATTTGTATAATAGATTACCAACTTTGGATAATAAATTACTAACTTAAAAATAATAATTTTGTCAAGGGGCATTCTTGTCATTTCCTTTAAATTTGCAAAGGATAGTTAGGTTAATGGCATGTTTCTGTCCTTTTTGAATTTCGCTGCATCCAACTGTTTTTTGCATATTTCGATAGTCTTTCTCTAAAATTTTCCCTAAATCTTATAACCAAATAATATGAACTACTTAAGCAAGTGTTAGTTACTTCAAGAGTAATATTATTTGAAAATTTATTAATGATATAAAATTTAAATATCAAATGAACACTTTTTTAAAAAATAAAAAATTAAAGGGCCTAAAAGGGCCGACCGTTATAGGCCTGCTTTCAATTTGAAGGGTAATTTTTAAAGCCAGACCATCATATTTTTTGGGTATAAATTGGTCGACTCGTTTCCCAGCTCTATGTGTAAGGCACATATATTCTCAATTAATCTCGCCATAAAAATTTTACATTTGTTGGAAAATAGCCTAAACCACTCTTAGTGCATGTTTGGCACAGCTTTTCTAACCTAGATTTGGCTTTAAAACCCAGGATTAAGAAAAATTAAGGGGTTAATGTAGCATTTGGTTCCTCAACTTTGCTCCAATTTGGTTTTCATCCCTTAAGTTTTAAAAAAGAGGTTTTGGTCTTTTTAGTGGCAAAATGACCCAATTTTTTGCTAGCCTAAAGGGACCAATACTTTAAGAAATGTAACTTGAGGGACCGTTATTTGAAATTTGAGGGATTAAAATCAAAATTGGGGAAAACTTGGGGGACTAAAGATTATAAATTAAGCCAAACATTCTAAAAAAGTGAAAAGCACTTTTGAGTTGGAAACTCTAATTTTGATTGTTAAAACCTATGTTTTGGGTAAGATAAACTTTTTATGCTTTTCTCCAAATTACGAGGTTGAAAAATGTCATCATTACACATGTAATGATAATCAACCATAAATGCTATTACCCTATCTCTTTCCCAAAACATTAAACTTATGTCTGTTTTAGTAATTTAAACATAAAAATATAATTTTCATTATAATCATCTGAACACTCTAGTTTCATTAAAAGATCTTTTCTCTTAGACTCTACTTTTTCAAAAATTTCTTCACAGTTTTTTCCGCAAATATTATCTAAAAGTTAATCCCAACACGTTCTTATTGGATATGGTCCAAACTCAATGCAATATTGGAGCGAAAATACAAATAATAAAAATTCTTGAGTGCGAAACTGTGATATTCCCCAATTACTCTATGTATTGTCACACCGATAGAATATGTCTGTTGAAGAAAAGGTCCAACGGTTGAGGAAAGGTTATGTGAAATACTATATACAGGCATTTTATGACTTTTTTTAGTTTTAGATTCCGCATTTTATCCATACTTAATTTGTAAACATTAGTTTATTTAATGTCATTCTGCCTTTTTATAAAAAAGGCATGAGGAGTTGAGTTGTATACTTGTACAATACATTCATATATACTGATTACTCTTTTATTGCATTATTCCTCTTTATTCTCTCTAAACTCCCCTCTCTTTAAGCTGAATTTGTTATGTAACGTGATCAAGGTCCGCATCAAAGCTTCATCTTCAACAAGTTAGTTGAGTTCTTAGTACGCTCAAAATTTAAACATCATTATATGAAATTGTTTTGGATGCAAAAGGGCCTCCTTATGAAATTCTTGTTGATAAAAGTTCACGGTCCATTTTTCAATAAAAAATCATTTACTACACCATGTCTATTATATGTAAGACCCATTTGACTAATTTGGGAAAATTAAATAAGCTAAATAGATTATCTTAGATTATTTATATTTATAATTTTTCTTCAAACTAACTTGTTTGAATTATAAATTAATATATAATCTAATAAAACACATGCATAAGTATTTCAACATATTAAAGCACAGGGTGTTTAAAAAATCATATCTATTTTATATAAAAATATTTTTTTGTTAAGATATATGTTATGAAAAGATTATTGAGTCTATTTCGAATTTGGTTAAGCTGACAGACTTTCTGCATTTCATTAATAAATTCCAAAATTATTAATCTTTTATTTTTGACTAATTTATAACTCGACTTCATCAAGTAGCCTTTACGTTTTTGACTCGCTTACAGCTTAATCTTTAATTTTTCAATCGTTTGCCGAGTCATTGATATCACTAATGCAACCTTTTCCTTAAACTTGTTATTTTAGATTTATATATGTATAGGTTAAATATTTTCGAACTCTAGATTGTAGATCAAGAGAACTGTTTAGTGCCGCATGACGTATTAATAATCATTGATCATTGATAGTACTTTATCATTATATTGTTTACTCTGTGAATGATGTATTAATTTTTTTAACTGATACTCCTATATTGATATAATATTCATTAGTTTTTACTTTGAGCTTAAAAAACTTTGTGGAGCTAATTAACTATTCTTAAACCAAAGACTCAACTATTGTGCCCTCCCCCCATGGTGTGGATTTAGTTGATGGGAGACTTTCCACAAATCGTTTTACTTGACTTGGAAAATTATGGTCAAATGCCTGCCATGCATAGACATGATATAAATAAAACTTAAGTCCATTTATGGTAAAAAAAATATAATTAAGTCCATTTATTCAATCTATTCATTATGTCTAATTCACCAATCAAATCATAGCATTTGAATGTTTTCTAATAACAAAAATTCACATGAAAAAATTGAAAAAGATTTTACATTATCATTAATAACAAAAATTACACTTCACAGATGACAAAATCATTTGAAAGCTGGACCTAACATATATAAATAAATGGGCCTATATTTTTTCCTATCATTAATAATGCGTCTCTTTCTTTTTCAATACTTCAATGACATGTAGAAGGACATAATATCTCCACTTACAGAATTGCCGTTTTAAACCATCCAGATTAAGTTTGTATATTTCATTTCTATTTTTTTTTTGGGGTAAAACTCGTTATTATTGACTTATTGTTGTTGTAAAGCAGAATTGAAACCGAATCCATATTCACAAGAGGGTAAGTTGAAATTACCGAATCAAGATTGGATGAATAACTTTTTTAAGATATATGGAAAATGATAGATAAATATATCCTGAATTTCAAAATTCCATATAGGAGATTTTCACTAGTTGAATAATGATATTCACAGCTACAAATCTTTCTGGGATTTTAAAATTCAAAACTTAAAAGGCAGTTATGTATAATTTCCTTAAAATTTATCAACGGTACGTAGCAAAGCTGCTACTAACAATCTTGTTAGTTTTTTCAATCTCCAAAACATGCAATAGAGCCTCCAAAATTGACTAATAGCATGTTTGGCTGGGCTTAAAACCAAAAAAATAAGTGCTTATTTTGGGGTAAAAGTAACTTATTTTGTTGGTAACTTGTTTTGCATGTTTGTTTTGACTTATTATTAATTTGACTTATAAGTAACTTATAACTTATACATCAAAATAAGCTTAACCTGTTTAAAATAACTTATTTTTGACTTATAAGTCACTTATAAGGTGGGGCTCACAAATTCTGACTTATTTTTCATATCTAATCACAACTAATCCAAACATACAGAATCTGACTTATGGAAAATAAGTCACTCATAAGTCATTTTTCACAGCTAATCCAAACATAAATCTCATTAGAAAATCTAACTTATTTTTTAATTTGACTTATATATAAGTTACTTTTTCAGAAATTCATCCAAACATACCCTAAGTATAGCTTGTGACCGACCTTCTAGTGTTTGCACAGGTTCCCCAGTTGACTTAGTCAACGTAGCATTCAAATTCTTTAAATAACCAAAACAAAAACCACTAGCTACACTTTCTAAAGCTGTTCCAAAAATGATAGTTCTCAATAAGAGCTTCATTGCGTAATTCTCCTTCCTTTTTGCTGTCAGCTTCAATTTCACCCATTGTGCTAGGTTTGATATCACAAACAAATGCCCTTACACCTTGTGGGCAGCAGCCATGCCCGGTGGCGAAACATGGACCCTCGATGTGGCTACAAGTAGTACCGGTGCTCGCATATGGGGCCGAATCAATTGCAACTTTGATGGGTCGGGTCATGGCCAGTGCCAGACCGGAGATTGTGGAGGTCTACTTGGATGCCAAGCCTATGGGACACCCCCAAACACACTGGCAGAGTTTGCCCTAAACCAAACCATGGGTTTGGACCTGTATGATATCTCACTAGTTGATAGTTGATGGTTTCAATATTCCAATGGAGTTCGGTTCGACGTCTAACGGTGCCATCCGGTCCGGTGTACCACCGATATCAACGGACAGTGCTTAAAGGAGCTAAGAGCTCCTGGTGGTTGTAACAACTCATGCACTGTTTTTAAAATGGATGAATATTGTTGCAATTCTTTTGGGAATCTTGGGCCCATTGATTATTCATGATTCTTCAAGGATATGTGTCCCGATGCTTATAGTTACCCTAAGGATTATTCTACCACCGGAACTGTCACTTGTCCAAGTGGAACAACCAACTATAGTGTTGTTTTTTTTGCCCAGATGATGTCCAGGACAATTCTGAGATGAAGATGTGCGTGTTTTGTTCTTAGAAAGAAGGCGCATAATATAGTAACTCTTCGCTCTTTAATATAAAGGTTTAGCAAACTAATTAGTAAAAAAAGAACTAATTAGTCAAAGACATTTGGGCTGTTTGGGTACCAACCGCGTTAGTTGGTTTTCTCTTAAGCCTTTGGTCCGAAATTGCTAAAAAAAAAACTAATTAGTCAAATACTCCTCTGTTTCTATTTATGAGGCAGAGAGAGAATGTTTTATTTTGTTCTATTTATAAGCCATATCATTAAAATTTTTCATATGGATATACTATTTTACCCTTAATTTATTATGGTTGACATTATTCTCATGTGGTATAGTGAATATTAAATATGGGCAAAATTGGAAAGTTGTTAAATTTTAAGGCAAAATTAATGAGGTTTAATGTTTTCTTTTGTACTTGCGAAACATGTTGAAAGTGTCTTATGAATCAAATAGGAGTAGTTTTATATTAATCATGGAACGTAGTATAAGATTTCAATCCATTTTATCTCATGGATTTGTAATTTTTCTCCAAAATATGTATATTGATTGCACATAGTAAAAAAGTTTCTATCAACAAGTAGTTCCTACTTCGTAAGTATATAATTAAAGAGAGTATTTTAAGAAAAGAATGCATACATATTTATTAGGGTTAAGTAGCAAATCCGCCCCAGAAATATGTGTAAAGTGTTACCTTGAAAGTTTTTTAGTCTCAGGTGTTCCCCCAGAAGTTTTAAAAGGTAGCAATGTTGCCCCCAAATTAGCAGGCCTACTAGTGAAATGTTAGTTGATCTCACCCTTGTTATGTGGCATGGTGACATGGCATCATGTCACTCTTTTTTTTTTCAACTGAGGATTTCCAACTCAGATTTATAAATAGAAAAATAGAAAAAAATGTAGGATATACAATTCTAACAATGAAGTTTTATGTGAAGAGCATCTGACACCATTAAGTTTGTAAAGGTACAAAAATAACAATAAATTTGATAAAACGGGGCAATTTCAACAATGATGTTAATTTCGGTTGAACATCCGTTGATTTGAAAACTATTAATCCTAAATTCCTCAAATAAGATATTTCTTTTGGGTTAAAAATTTTCTTTTCATTTTAAATAATTTACCTATAATATTCTCTAATTATTTTTTCCCACAATAACCTCTTCCGAGCCTAAATTAATTTTCCCCTAGATCATTGCCCTTAAAATAAGGGAGAAACTAAGCCTTTAAAGTCATCAAAATATACCCCAAATTCCTCAATTATCCCCATAATTCATCATTTTCTATTAATTAATTCCTAATTGCACCCTCTAATCCTCAATAAATTTTTAGGCTTTAGAAGACTTGAAGTATACCTATGAGCTTTAAAGCGTACAACATGAGGCATTCTTCAAGGCCTACATTGTAAGTAGCCTTTAAAAAGGCTTCAAACCTTACTAGGCATTTTGAAGGTTTCAGAATTGAAACCGAATCCATATTCACAAGAGGGCAAGTTGAAATTACAGAATTAAGATTGATCGTATAAATAACTTTTTTAAAACATATCAATGACAACTTTTGATTTTAAATGCTGTCAATAACTATGTAGTTTGTGATGAAAATAATAAGCGCGTTAGTCTTGACTTGGGTTTTTTTTTTTTCAATCTCCAAAACATGCTAGAGAGCCTCCAAATTTGACTAATAAGTAGCTTGTGAGTTGTGACCGACCTTCTAGTGTTTGCAAAGGATCCCCAGTTGACCAAGTCAATGTAGCATTAATTAAATTCTTCAAGAGAACAAAAACAGAAACCACTAGCTATACCTTCTAAACCTGTTCCAAAAATGATAGTTATCATCAACAAGAGCTTCATTGTGTACTTCTCCTTCCTTATTGCTATTAACTTCAATTGTACCCATGGTGCTAGGTTTGATGTCACTAACAGATGCTCTTACACCATGTGGGCAGCAGCCATGCCCGGTGGTGGCCGGCAGTTAAACCCCGGCATGACATGGAGCCTCAACATGGCTTCCAGTACACCCAGTGCTATATGGGGCCGAACCAATTGCAACTTTGACAGGTCAGGTCGTGGACGGTGCCAGACTGGAGATTGTGGAGGTAGCCTTCAATGTCAAGCCTCTGGGACACCCCCAAAGACCATGGTAGAATTTGCCTTAAACCAACCCATGGGTTTAGATTACTTTGATATCTCACTAGTTGATGGTTTCAACATTCCAATGGAGTTCAGTCCCACGTCGAACCAGTGTCGTGGGGTCCGGTGCACCGCCGATATCAACGGATAGTGCCCGAATGAGCTAAGAGCTACTGGTGGTTGTAACAACCCATGCACTGTTTTTAAAACGGATGAATATTGTTGCAATTCTTCTGGGAATTGTGGGCCCACTAATTATTCAAGATTTTTCAAGGATCGGTGTCCTGACGCTTATAGTTACCCCAAGGATGATGCTACCAGCACTTTCACTTGTCCAAGTGGAACAACCAACTATAGTGTTGTTTTTTGCCCAGATGATGTCCAGGACAATTCTAAGTTGAAGATGTGTGTATTTTCTTCTTAGTGAGAAGGCACATGATATAGTAATTCTTCGCTCATTAAAGATTTAGCCGACTAATTAGTCAAATACTCTTCTAGTCCTATTTATTAGGTAGAGAGAGAATGTTTTATTTAGTCCTAAATACAAGTCATGTCATTAAATTTTTCATATGAATATACTATTTTATCCTTAATTTATTATGTGTTGATTTTATTCTCATGTGGTGTGGTGAATATTAAATATGGATAAAGTTGGAAAGTTGTTAATGAGGTTTAATGTTTTCTTTGGTATGTATGAAATATGTTGAAAGTGTCTTATAAATCGAATCAGAGGAGAAGTTTCTATATTTATGACAGAAGGAAGTATAAGATTTCAATCCATTATATCTAATGGATTTGTAATTTTTCTCCAAAATATGTATATTGATTGCACATAGTAAAAAAGTTTCCATCAACAAGCAGTTCCTACTTCGTAAGTATATAATTAAAGAGAGTATTTTAAAAAAAGAATGCAAACATATTTATTAGGGTTAATTAGCAAATCCACCCTGTAAGTATGTACAAAATCTCAATATTACCTTGGAAGCTTTTCAGTCACAAGTGTTGCCCCGAAAGTTTTAAAATGTAGCAATGTTGCCCCCAAATTAATAGGCCTAATGGTGAAGTGTTAGTTGACCTCACCCTTATTATGTGGCATGGTGACCTGGCATCATGTCACTCTTTTTTTCTTTAATTGAGAATTTCCAACTCAGATTTCAATGTAGCAATGTTGCCCCCAAATTAACAGGAAACGAAGAAAGGAATGGGTTGTAAGGTGGAGACGGCAGATGAAGTAAGTGAGGATGAGTTGGAATTTTCGGTGCCGGTGCCCGTGTGAGTGATAGGTGTTTTTCACAGTTAAATTCAACTTTGTTGATGGACAGGGCGGCATTGTTAGGTTGTATTACTTCCGGATGATATTGAGACTAAAAAAGCTTTTGGGGTAGAAGGCCGAGGGGGTATACTACTTCGAGGGAAAATTTGCTACTTAACCCATATTTATTCTTCCATCTGTTTCTAAATATAAGACTTATTTAGCTAATTTGATTAGATTAAGGATGCTCGTTAATTTAATTAAAATCACATGCTATTACTGAAACACCCTAACCACATTCCTTTATTCCTACCTTACATCTGGTGCATGTTTATTATTGATGAGCATTACTAGGGATAATTTAGAGAAAATGTGAGAAACAAATATAAAAATGTATTATATTTAGGAACAAGTTCATCTCTCTAAATAGGTCCTATATTTAGGGAAGCACCGAGTATTTATCATAAGTAATTAACCTAAAACCAATTTCCTTAGTATCTATAAATTGATTGTTGAGACTGGAGGGATTGCATGTATCTTTCATCTTGTCAGGAAAACAATATATTGATGGTTTTGTTGGCAATGATTGACTTGATTTATCATAACCATGCTTTTATTGGTGTTGTAAAATTAAGGGATAAAGGGTATAAAATGCCCTGAAAGTTTCCACGTTTGGGTACTGGGTGTCTAGAAGTTTTTGATTGGTGATATTGGCCTGGAAGCCACAAAAGTGGGGCACTTCAGCCCTTCCGTTTACATCCTTTAACGGTGAACTATGTTGACAAAAAAATATGCATAAATGGCATTATAACATCACAAGTTTTAGGTAATTAATTAATTGCTAGTTAAATAATGTTTTGAGGATTTTAGATGATTTTAGTGGCTTAGTGGGACTAAAATTGGTCTTAGGTTGATTAAAGAAATTCTTAGGAATTCTTAGATGAAATTGGTCTTATATTTGAGATTATTCGTTTAGAAATTAAGGCATGGAAGTGTCCATTAGGTGGTTGATTATATGTATGATAGGGGCAACTATAAGAGATTAAGAGTCATTGGGTTAAGAGTCGTGTAAATATTGTTAAAACAATATTGTAAATACTAGAGTGTTGTATGGTGAACACTATAGTGTTCTATAGCAAACACTAAAGTGTTGTATAGTAAGTTAAATATATAAGACCGAGAGGGTATGACTTTTCTAAAAAAGAAGAGGGAGGCCGAGATGAAGTGCTCTTGCTCTGCTATGGCAAGCTCTTGCAGATCCTTTGGCTTGATTTCAAGCTTGTTACTCATAATAATCTCTTCTACTCCCTATCCTCTTCATGTCCTTGCATTTTTCTCTTTGGGTCATGAGGGATTTTGGGGATTCTCCTTTGATCCGAAAATTTGGTTTATGAGTGGTGTTTTGTTAATCCCTAAGCTTCTTTTGAACCTTCCTAAGCTATGTTTATGATCCATTTTGGTTAAGAAATGTCTAAACCTTGATTTAAAGTTGTTTAAACTTGTTTCCTCTTACGGTTCTTGTGGAATCCGAAAATCATGAGTTGTAATTGGGTTTCTTTGTTCCAATGAGCTTATTACTACCCCTTAAAGGTTTTAAATCCTATGGGCGTTTCGATTTTCATATAGAACAAATTTTGGCAAGACAAAGTTTGAGAAACCTTAGGGTGTTGTGATGAATTTCGAAATTCTTGTTTCAAAATGGAGTTATGTGTTTTGAAGAAGCTTATTGTTAATGTTTAATGATTTCTAAACCTTGAAATCCTTTGGGTCTTGCTCTAATTGAATTTTAGTTTACCAAAGTTTCAAAGAGCATGGGAATTTGTGATGTAATTTTGAAGAGAAGTGTCAAATTTTGATTTTTGTAAAGTTTTGGGAATTTCATCTTACAAAGGGGATTTTGAATCAATCTTTTGTGTTAGGTATCTAAATGGTTGTAGTAACTTGATTTGGGTTGGTTGATAGTATTTGGATGATTAGATGTTGGTGATTTTGGGTTAAGGTACAATTGGCACAAAGTGGCCTAGCGGTGAATTGTGGTTAAATGAATGTTTGAGGATTTGTTTAAAGGCATAATGGTAATTGTGAATTGTATTGATGATTGAGGATTTAATGGTCCAATTAGAGTAAAGAAGTGAATATGGAGCATTGGGATAAATTACGACTAATGGGTGTTGTAGTTAGCATTTGGTCTTAGAAGACTTGGATGTGAGTCTTGGGTTTGGGTTATTTTGAATAACCTATTTTTGTATACTCAATTGATTGATATGGTATGGTTGCATTTGTTGATGGTTGTAAAGTGTTAAGCTTTGGCTCGTGGAGCACTGGGATAACACTTTATGGTAAAACTTTATTGGTAACGCTTAAGTCAAAGGCAATCACTTCATTGTCTTACGTGTGTGTGATTTGTCACCTTCCTAAATGCCTTGGGGTGCAAATGCAAAATTAAATCTAACCAAGGATTGCACTAGTGGTGCTCTCCCGGATCGTCTCTCAAGGAGCCTAATGAACTAACATAGGAAAACTAAATGCATGAAAAACTATAAAAATTCGGGGTTTTTGTGATTTTGATTTGGAAAACTATACTAAATATTTTTGGGATCTTTGATTTATGAGAAAGAAAAATAAAATGATGTTGTGAAACTTATGAGATGAACATGGGTCTCTTGATGAATTGGACAACATTCCTAGCTTCTAAAAGAATATGGGAATTCTAATCAGAGTTCTAATGATAAAACCTAAGACAATCGCTCTTAGTCTAGTTATCTAATTAACTAATTAACGTGGCGCATCACTCATTCAATTAATTAATCAAACAACCGTTAATTCCCAACTTGGTAGTGAAGAATCATGATAAACATGCAAAGAGATTCTCGTTAGAAGTAAATCAAACCATCTAACGTTAGACCTAGTGTCTGAACACACATACAATCGCACATGCATTCAACATATTCTAGAAATCCAAAGGAGATATAAATGAAGCATATCTATTGCATGATATCATAAAAACAACAGTATGTTCATACACATAAAAGAACATCGCTTGATTACATGCATGACCAATAGAAATTCAAAGACAACTTGTTCCAAAAACATATACATATACCAAAACACATGGAATTGAAATACATAGAAGAGATTGGAGAAGAAAAGAAACTAATAACTCCCCATTAAAGACGTTGAAGCTCCGGTTGCCTTCCTCCATCAAGATCTCTACAAAGGTGTCTAGCCACTCATACTCTCGATCAACATGGACTGGATTTTGGAATTGGAAGCCATGAGAGTGTAGTGGAATGGATGAATTTCGTGCAAGGAGGAGAGAAGAAGAGAGGAGGATGAAAATTTTAGAGAAGAGACATAAATTTTCGTTGGTAGCATATATATAGCACAAGAGGCAACCCAAAACCTTCCAAATTGCCTAGGATGTCCTATTCTTTGTAGGATTAACAAATAGGAAAGATTTTGGGAAAGAATTATGGGATGAAAGAGAGAATGGGTGAATAAACATGGAAATTCGGATTCCCCTCTCTATGGCACAAGAAACCACTCAAAAACTATCCAAAATGGCCTCTAGTTGCCTAATTTGGCCCCCCATAACATATAGGAAAGATTTGGGGAAGACCAAAGCACTTTCTCTCAAGAAATCTAGCCAAAATAGAAAGTTGTGATTAGAATAATCAATTAGGAAACTTCTTAACCTCAATCAAGCATAGGGTTGCCTATTTTTGTAGAAATAACAAAAAGGAAATATTTTAGGCAAACCCAATCAACCAATCCAATAGGAAATTTCCTATTTTGTAAAAGTTTCTTTTTTTTTTTGCAGAAGTTTCCTATTTTGCTTTGACCTTTATTTTTTTGCACCTACAATGGAAATTTTAATCACATGTGAAGTATTTCGAGTAAAAAAAAATGCATGAGTTAAATGCCTAATATGCTCAAATTATAATGAAAATGCAATTAACTCTCTAATCTTGGACCCTAAGTATAAAAGTACCTAAATCCCCATTTAATAGCCTATAACAAATGCTAATTTCCTATAATTAGTGGATAAAAACATGTAATAATCAAGTGCAGTTAGTGTGTGTGGTTGATAAGTTTTTAAAAGATATCTATATGCACTCTAGTATATTTGTTATATGGGTATGATATGTTATTTGTTAGTCATGGAAAATGAACATGCATTAAAAAGTCTTTGAACTCGTTGTGGCAATTGAGCCAGTGTTATGGCACACCATTGATAAAGATCATTGTGATGAAATTGTCATATTTTCAAGAAACTATATTGTATATATTGTTGCATCTATTTGGTTGGTTCTGGTGCCTTTTGAGCTGTGTCTCACCCCCTTTACATGATGTGGTTCCTTGAATGAAATCTTGTGGTAATTTGTTCTAATTTTGCATTTCAATTTCACAATTAGCCAAGAATGAGGAAATGGCCTAGGTTGACTACTATACTAGCGAAGTTCATCTAGTAAATCTTTTGGTAACTTAATGACAAGGTTTATCACCCTTAACTCAAAAAACAAAGCCAATTATAGTTATGCCTCATTTGCTCTTGGGGGAACCCCTGAGTCATACACGGAATCCTCTCCTATCTGCATGCCCAATCCTTCCCTTAAGCCTAATGATTAGGGCCTATATATAGTCTTTCATCGCAGAAGGGGCAATTTCAATCCTCTCTCTCTCTCTATATATATATATTATAAATTAGTGGAACAATTTTTTTTTTAAGTACATACCATAACAAGAAAACATCAAAACTGGAACATCTACACATTAGCTATATAATATTTATATATATAATAAATTGGGTTAAAGGTCATATTTTCCCCGGAAGTATGCACGGTAGATCACATCTGTCCCGGAAGTATTTTTTGGTCAAATTTTACCCCGGAAGTGTGCAAAATGAATCATATTCGTCTTTTATCGTTAAAATATTAACGGTCAACGTGAGTTTTTTAATGGTAAAGGGCGAATATGATACACTTTACAAACTTCTAAGGCAAAATTGGACCAAAAACAACTTCTTGAGCATATGTGATCCACCGTACATACTTCGGGGGCAAATATGATATTTAACCCTAATAAATATATAGATAAATCATTCATTTTAAATTAAAGTATTCACTTTAAGTTTGAAACCTATATATAAACCTATATATAAATCATATTTAATTTTAATTGGTTTTATTATTTGACTATCTTTAAGTGCTCCACTAAATAATAGGGAACAAAAATATACAACTTGGGTGTAGTGACGATTTCTATGTGACGCAGCTGAAAGTCATACCTTGAGTGATGACTTTTATATTAGTGTTGATAGTTATTCTTTTAGTGGTAATACCTTGGCTAAAAGTTACCATCAAAAGTGCCACTTTCACGGACGATTATATAAGGTTACAACTGAAAGTCAGTGCTGCAAAATGTCAGTTTTTCATTGGTGACATTGAAAGTGTTTTTTTTTTTTAATGTATAAAATCAAAGTAAACCTTCTCCCATTCTTATAAATCTAAGTAGGACGAGAGGGGTAAGTTATTTCGAACCAAGTTCAGAAACAAAGAGTTTGAAACATAAGTTATCCTCTCCGACCCATGTATATACGAGGAGCTGGACAATAAATTGCACAAATATATTAAATTAAAAGGAACATATTAATTCAGTCCAAAAAAAAAAGGAAACAAATTAATAATTCTTCACTTAACAAAAGAAACTTGCACAAAATCATAAACTTGAGGAAGTATTTAGTAGGGCATGCCATATTAATAATAATTGATAATTGATACTTTAATATTGTTTACTCTGTAAGTGATATATTTATAAAACATTCATTAATTTTTACTTACAATTTTTAAATAATATCATAAATAGAATCCTTTGAAAAAAACTTTGTGGAACTATATATACGTCACTGACTACTCTTGAGCCAAACACTCAGCATTGTGAAACTAGGTATAGGGAGAGTATCACTGGACATAGTGGATAATTGGATTTAAGAGATGTTCATTCATTTTATTTGTTACAAAAGAATGGACTCAATTTTTAATGAAAAAGGAATATATCAATTATGGTAAAATGATTTTTTGAGAATTTTTAATTGAAAGAACATATACTCTAGTCTAATTTTAAAATAAAATCATCAATCAATTGATTTCATTACGAAGGCTCAACATTATTAATTCTATGATATTTTAGCACGCATTAACTAATACATTAATTGATATAAGTTTGAAAATAATGCGCATGGACAGTAAAAGTGATTTATATATAAGTCAAACTGAAAATAAGTCAAACTGAAAATAAGTCAGATTGTGTAATGAGATTTATGTTTGGATAGGCTATTAAAAATATGACTTATAAGTCATAAGTCATATTTTATAATGAGATATATGTTTGGATGGACTTTTGAAAAAGTGATTTATGTTTGGGTTAGTTGTGATTAGATGTGTAAAATAAGTCAGAATTGTGGGGTCCACTTCCGTAAGTGACTTGTAAGTCATAAGTCATAAGTCATAAGTTGAAAAAAAGAACTTATACTTATTTTGACTTATAAGCTATAAGTTACTTATTTTTATAAGTCCAGCCAAACATGTTCAATAAGTCCTTTCTGAAAATAAGTCATTTTTCCTAAAAATAAGGACTTATTTTGCCTAAAGTAGTCCAGCCAAACACACCCACTCCTCCTCCTCCTCCTCTTCACCACATCAATGGTACGGTTTTTCGTTTCTCCCCTATTTTTTAATCTCACATTAAATTAAGCTAAGTGGATTATATCCTGAAACATAGTATAGGTTAGAACAAATCAAATCTCAAAATTTAAAAATTGTTTACAAACCTCACCCATCAATAAGCTTATCACATCAATAATAATTCTTATGAGGTATATATTGCTTCATTATCAACCAGAATAATAATATTTGTTAGCAATGTCTTACATGGAGTTGAGTCAGAACCAATGTTAATGATATTCTTGCCACATTAGTATGACTCACAACTGAATTATAGATGACAAAATAATACTATATAAATGTGAAAAAAATGAGAGATTAAATCATAAACAAATAAAAATTTTAGGGAAGGAATTAAAATATCTTCTAGTCACATCGCACAATCGTCATCCTAGTAGAGAAGATATTTTGTGTACGTACAAGAAAAAACGTTTATTATTTTTATGGGTTAAAGGTCATATTTACCTCGGAAGTATGAACGGTGGATCACATCTGTTTCGAAAGTATTTTTTGGTCCAATTTTGCTCCGGAAGTGTGCGTAGTGTATCATATTAAAAAGCTCACGTTGACTATTAAATAGTTGACGTTGACTGTTAATATTTTAACCGTAAAGGGCGAATATTAAAAAGCTAATCAGACGCAAGCCCTCCTCGGGTGGATTCCTCCTTTTGCTCCTCAGCCTACGTTCATATAAATGACCATTTCATTACTCATATTTTTTAAGAGGGGAGGGAGTAGATGATAAGTAAAATATACTTGAACTATTTTCCATGAAGAAAACAAGATAAGTCCAATAATAACGGTAGGATTTAGGGAGATATCCAGTTGTAACACTCTTGATTATACAGCCTTGCAGAGACAGAATCACAAATGACTATGACTTAGAATTATACAACAGGAGCACCAAAGAAGGAAAAAAAAAAGAGAAGTTTGTTTTGTTTTTTCTTGTATGTGTCTGTCAATATCCCGGTCTCTTATTTATAAACCAGAAAATCCAAACGACACATTTTCTCATTTGAATTTAAATTAATTTAAATTCAAATAAAATGGGAACATTACACATAAGAACCCAAAATTTCTGAATAATCCTATTCAGACCCCAAACATTCATTTGGGCCAAATTCACTAATGGTGGATTGGGCCTAGTCCTAGCCCATTTTCCTACAATAACCAAAACCAGACCAATAAACTTAGTTGATAGGACCATTTAAAATATGAAGTCTCGATTTTTAGTCCGTATGAATATAGAAAAAGTTTTTAAAAACATTATGGCAATTGAGCTGAATGCTCGAAAATGATCTAGTCAAAGATTGTCATAGAAAAATGAAGAAAAAAAACTAAAACACAGGACAACAACATAACCGAGCAATTGATCTAATTCTGCATAAATGGTCTCACCAATTGAGAAATATTGACCATCAGAAGTCAATATTATTTTTTCTTCATTTGGCCTCTATTATTATTAATTTACTCTTCTAGAATCTAAAAATGGATATAGATTACTGTGTTTCAAAAGAAGGGGGTTGGTCCGGCTTTTAAATACTCCCTCGGGTCCTAATTATAAGATCACTTTGACTTTTTTGAAAAAAATTAAGGATGCAAAATTAACCACTTTAAATTGTCTATAGTTATCTTTTATTCTTAAAACTAATTTATTCTACTTATAAACTAGCCTATAATCTAAGTACATGTGACATATATTATGATTTAGTGATCTAATTTGTTTCTTTAACTTTCACAAAAAAAAGTCAAAGTGATCTTATATTTAGGACCAAATGGAGGTCTAAAAGTTAATTAAAATAGCAAATAGTTGATGCTCCATTCTTGCTCAATTCAAAATTTTTCCTCTCCTTTTTGCAATCAGATAATAGCCCATTATTATACTGTTAAATAAAATAAAAATAGGAATAAACGTCAATTTTGCCCTAAAAGTTTTTACAGAAGAGAGGTGAGTATTCATAATTTTTTTGGGAGCAATGTTGCTCCAAAAATTTACAAAACATAGCAATGTCACCCCTCAGTTGCCCAATGTTAATAAGTTTGATTGTTAACTCAGCGAAATCACCACATGTCACACCACTTCGTCATCCAAGTCATACATTCTATGCCACCTCATCATCTCTCCCCTTCTCTCTTCTCATTCAATTTTTCTAACAAAAAAAAAAAACTCCCTTCCCTCATCCTTTCATCTCGCAGCTCCACCCACAGCCATGGATGATGAAGAACCAACGGTTGACGGCGGACAAGCAAGGGATCCAATGGAATCCAGGTAGCCACATAGAAGGTGTCGGCGACCGTCCATTGCTAATATTGTAAGCGATCCTACAAATTTGTCCAGAGAAGATGTGTCATAAGAAATATATACAAATCCAATGAGGGGCTAGTCTGATCCTATTTAATAGGTTTCAAAAAATGTTTTTAAAAGCCGGGCTAGACTTTGAATCGGAAAAATAGACGGGTCATGATTTATATTGTTAGATCGGTCAGGCTATTTGGTCAAGCCTGAGATGTAATTACTGTATTAAAACTAATATTGTATTTTCAAACATCATCTTCACATTGGTGCTAGACGAAATTAGACTTTACTGATCACTTGTAAGGAGGTGAAGCATAACGAAAAATGAAGCAACTGCAAGATAACATATGGGTGTTGAGCAGCCAACATAGGATAATCTAATTGGTAATTAAAGAGTTGGATCATAACTCATAATGTTGTGAGTTCAAACATCATCTTATTGGTAGACAATGCGTAAGTACATATATAAGCATTCTCCATGGTCTAGAGGCATACCCTAACTCTCATAAGCCATTGGAAATCAACTCACCTAAACTTTCTTTTAAAAAAATGAGCAATAAGTATGAAAAGAGATTTTGTTCAAAATCACCTCTATTAATACTCCCTTAATGAATATTATTTACCTAAATCATATAAAGTGACTAACGATTGTCATAGTGTGGGGAACACAGAGAAAATTCTATTTCTATTTTTAGATAAAATAATTTACAGCATTTTTCTAAAAAAAAGTATATATGTAGACTTCGTGAATATATATGTAAATTCCCAAAATACTGAGCACCAAACACTTACATTTAACGTGCTTCCTTCGTTTAAAGATTAAAATGGTGATCCTATATACAAATTAAGCTTATCGTAGCCAGCTTCATAACTCTTTTTTTTATATATATATATATATTTAATCAAATTAGTTCACTACAAAAAAAAGGGCTTTTAGTAGCGGTTACTTTAGTCGCGGAAAACTAAAACCGCTAGTAATTTTCCATTACTAGCGGTTATAAGCACAAACCGCAAGTAAATCCAACGGTTTGACCACAGAAGTAGTTAGTAGCGGATATTACTAGCGGTTTTGGGGTTATAACCGCAACAAATTTGGCGCGTTTTGGCGGGAAAAGTAGTGGCGTACATTTAGTCGCGGTTTTGGAGGGAAAAACCGCTAGAAAATGAATGGCCACTGAATTAGTGGCGGTTTTAGTACATTAGTAGCGGTTTCCCCCAAAACCGCCACTATTTTCAGCCAAATAAATGCAACTGCATTTATTACTGGTTGATTTAGTCGCGGTTTCAGCGGCGGTTTTAGCTGAAACCGCGACTAATAGTAGCGGTTCTTACAAAACCGCTACTAAAAGTGAACAGTTTAAAAAGGCTCGTGCCTTTTCAGAGAAAAGGCACGAGCTTTTTGAGAAAGAAAGTGACCTGACGTGACTTCGACTAGAAAAAATATCAAAATCATGGTGAAAAAGGGCGATCGCAATAAGAGGCCTATGACCGCTGAACAAATGGAGGCTGAGGAGCGGCTACGTAAGGAACTGGCTGAGCAGGCCGAGAGGGATCGTATAGAACAAGAGCGCATCCGTGTGCAGAACGATCCGATTCCAGAAGATGTAATCAACGCATTCTGGAGCGGGGGAGAGGACTTCGACGAGACTGGAGGAGGAGCGGATTTTGAGGATATGGAACGTTGGTTGGACGGTGAGGAATTTGACGAGGCGGGGCACCCTAAACGATCCTCCGGAAGGTCCACCGGTTACGAAGTGCAAGTTCAGGGTAAGGAAATTCAATTTTTATTGTTTTTATGAGATAATTATAATTTTTTATCGCTCATTAAATTGAAATTGTTCCCTAATTTTTACAGACCCTTCTGGTAGCATAAGTGAGAAGAGGTTGACGGTGCAAGATGCGATGAACCTTCCGAGCGGGCACAGAGTTATAGTTGAGTGGGACGACTTGACCAAATTACCGGTTGGACAAGGGGGGCAACTGTACTCGAGGTTCGTCGGGGGTGTAGGCCAGAATTATCAGCGATTTCCGATTGACGCTTTGGACTGGAGGAAGATTGACGCGAACTCTAAAAAGTTCGCGTTTGACGAAATTGTTAAGGTTTGTTGAATTAACTTTGACCTTATTTATTGTTTATTATTTATTATTTTTTATTTCTTTTCTGTTATTATTTGAATTTGATTTTAATAAATATTATAGGAAATATATTTATTATTTATTATTTCTTTTCTGTTATTATTTGAATTTGATTTTAATAAATATTATAGGAAATGTATTTATTATTTCTTATTTGTTTTATGTTATTATTGGAATTTGTTATTATTTATTAATTTCTAATTAAACATACTTAAATTTAATATTTTACAGAGGAAGTTTGATGTGAGGGACAGCCGCAAGACTTGGACAGAATCAAAGATGGGGGACGGTTGGAAGAACAAGCGGTTGGATATGTTCAAAGAAAGAAATCGGGGTGGGAGTAGGCCGATTCAGGAGTTGGTCGATGATGTCCCTGGTGGCGTCCCTGCGGATGCGTGGGAGAGATATGTGGGTTGGAGGAGGGGAGACATTGGGAAGGTATAATGAATAATATTATTGAATTGATATTGAAATATCATATTGAAAAATTATTTTTGAATTACTGATTATTATTTAATTTTATTTTATGTTAACAGAAGAGGTCGCAACAAGGTCTTGCCGCGAAGGCCCATCAGAAGGTTCATCATACGGCTGGGACGAAGCCGTTTTCGGTTGGGTACAAAGAGATGGTATGAAGGAATGAAGTTTCATTGTTTGATTTAAAAATAATTTATCTTTATATATTAATAACTGTTTGTATCTTAATTTTCAGGAGGAAGAGGCTGCGAAGAAAGGGCAGAAGGCTACCTACGGTCGTTTCTACCAAATAAAGCACAGACACGCCGACGGGAGCCCAACATCCAGGGAGGCTGAGGAGCAAATTGTAAAATTTTTATTTATTTATTTATTTTTATATTATTATATTTTTAATAACGACATCACAATAAAATTGTTAATATGTTTGTGTGTGCAGGCTAGGATTGAGGCTGCGGAGAGAGAGATCGCCGAGTCGCAGGGGGACAATGTAGACCCCACTACCTCGCTAAGGGCTGCCCTAGGGCCTCAAGAGCACCCTGGCCGGGTTCGCGGGATGGGATTCGGAGCCCGACCTACGGTGGTGTACGGCAGGTCAGGCGACCCAGGCAGCGCCCAGTCTACAGCTTCGAGCCAACCATCAACAAGTGGCCCGATTAGGGGAGGCGCAGAGTTTGAGGCTCAAATGAGGGAGAGACTCACTCATGAGATTACGGAACGGGTGACTGATCAGGTGTATGACCGACTGGACTCCTGGGTGCACGACGCCAATAGCACGTTGGAACGGATACAGCGGATGTTCGACCCTGATAGATCTCCTTTGCGAGTACCACTACCTCCTCGTCCACCGAAGCATCCTCGCAACCGTTCTCCGGAGCATCAAGACGACGATCAGCCTCCTGCGGCGTAGCTCTAGGGTTTTTTTTTATTAGAATGTTTATTTTAGGATTTAAGTTGAACATTTTTATATTTAAATGTTTGCTAATTTGAATATTAGTTGTTTAAACATTTCATATCTTTAATGTTGCATAATTTTGTTAGTTGTTAATATCTGATTTTATTTTTTACTTTACAAATGGCGATAATTTGTTTTAACAGTTCAACAAAAAAGTTTCTCCCTGACTTACTAAATAAACCGTTGTTATTTGTTTATTTTCTTATATAGTATTTGAAAAAAACAAGATATAAATAACATTAAAAATACAAAATAGCACATTTAGTAGCGGTTTGAGAACCGCTACTAACTTAAGAAATACTAAAAAAATTAAACTTAGTAGCGGTTCTAAACTGCCACTAAGTTACTAATTATAAAAATAATTTAATATTAGTAGCGGTTCTAGAACCGCTACTAATGTATACTCAGACACATCTGCCACCTGTTAACTTTCCAACGGTCTGATTGAGTTAGTTGCGGTTTTAGTAGCGGTTAGAGAACCGCTACTAATGTCTAAATTTCATTTTATAAGCCCTTGATTCTTTCCAATTCATTTTCACATTTCATTCAAACTATTAAGCTCTTTCCTTCTTTGATAATATCTTCAGTCATATGATGGATAAATCTTGGATAAGTTTGCCACGGACGTCTCCCCGCTATTTGGTTGGTGTTGACCACTTTTTAGATTTTGCTTTCAACCGCACCGGTGTTAACAATCAGATATTGTGTCCTTGTCCGAAATGTAAATTTAAGAAGTGGCATCCCAGAAATGTTGTGCGTGAGCATCTTATACTGAAACAATTCCCATCAAATTACACATTCTGGGGTATTCATGGCGAGAACGATGATGATGGTGGTGAGGTAGTTGCTCGAACATCTCAGGTTGGAATGCAGATCGACGATGACGATGATGACGACAATCATGTGGATCCATTTAACGATGTTGTGCGTGATGCTTTCGGGGTGCAAGGTGACGGCATCGGGAGTCAGGAAGGGGTTGAAGGACCACTCCCGGAGTTTTTTCGAAATGAAGCTGCAAAGAATTTTTTCGACCTTATGACGGATTCAGATAAGCCATTGTTTCCAAGTTCTACTAAAAACTGCCTCTCATTTCGTTTCTAGTTTTGTCACATAAACGTTCATTTTAGAATAAGAATAATGTTTATTCAGGGTGCAGTAAATATTCAAAATTATCATTTCTTGTCAAGCTCTATCATATCAAGTGCTTGTGTGGCTTCAGCGATAAGGGGATGTCGATGGTGTTAGAATTATTGGGAGATGCATTCTCTCAGGCAGAAATCGCACCATCATTCTACGAAGCAAAGAAGACTATTAACAAGTTGGGATTGAACTACACTAAAATCCATGCCTGCCCGAATGATTGTATGTTGTACTGGGGAGACGACGCCGGGTTGGACAGATGTAAGCGGTGTAATGCGTCTCGGTACAAACAGGCGAAGAGGGGTCGAATAGCAACCAAGAAGCCTGCAAAGATTCTAAGATATTTCCCCCTGACTCCACGACTTCAGAGGTTGTATGTGTCATCCAAAACGGCGGAGCACATGCGGTGGCATTCATCAGAGCCCAACGTCGATGGGAAGTTGAGACATCCTAGGGATGCTGAGGCTTGGAAAGCGTTTGATGCTCGATTCCCGGAATTCGCCAGTGACCCGAGAAATGTACGCCTCGCTCTCGCATCAGATGGGTTCAATCCGTTCGGGAATCTTAGCACTACGTACAGTATATGGCCTGTGGTATTGATACCGTACAACTTACCCCCTTGGATGTGTATGAAACAGAGCTCATTCATTCTTTCGATGATTATTCCGGGGAAGAAAGCTCCTGGAAACGATATAGATGTCTACCTTCAACCGTTGATACAAGAGTTGAAGGAACTTTGGACCAACGGAGTTGAGACGTATGACGCTTACAGTAAGACGCTCTTCACACTCCATGCATCGTTGATGTGGACAGTGAGCGATTTTCCCGGACTTGGCACATTGTCTGGTTGGAACGTGCATACAGGCAGAGCTTGCCCCAACTGCAACTTTGACCAAGACTCGGTCCGCCTTCCTCACAGTCGTAAGTGGTGCTTCATGGGTCATCGGCGGTTCCTTCCTGGCGGTCATAGGTTCCGGCTGCAGAAGATTAGATTTAACGGATCGCAGGAAATGAGGGATCCTCCTACGTTTTTGTCTGGCGCAGATATTCTTCAACAGCTTGAAGATGTTCATGTAGAGTTCGGGAAGACAGACGGCGTTCAGCCTGGGGAAAGAAGGGGACGCGGCCAGTCCCAGGGGGAAAACGTGCAGCAATGGCGAAAGAAGAGCATTTTCTTCGAGCTCCCCTACTGGAAATCTAATCTACTTCGCCACTGTCTTGATGTCATGCACATCGAAAAAAATGTGTGTGACAATATTTTGTACACTTTACTCAACGAGTCTGGAAAGTCCAAGGACCATCTCCAAGCAAGGAAAGATCTGATGGCGATGGGAATACGTGAAGACGCTTGGCCGGATGAGAATGACAAGTTTGCCCCAGCCTCATTCACACTGACAAGAGCCAACAAGGAAGTCTTCCTCTCCACACTTAAGGACATCAAGGTCCCTGATGGTTATTCAAGCAACATCTCAAGATGTGTGGACATGCACTCTAAGAAGATTGCCGGGTTGAAAACCCATGACTGCCACGTTTTGCTCCAGCAATTCCTACCTCTGGCAATTAAAAGCACATTGCCCCCGGAGGTGTCTAATGTTTTGGTTCAACTCAGTTCTTTCTACCGACGGTTGTGTGCAAAAGTTTTGGACAAAGCAGAGCTGGATCAATTGCAGGAAAAAATTGTTCTAACGCTCTGTCATATGGAGATGATATTTCCCCCGTCTTTCTTCACGGTCATGGTTCATCTCACTGTACACCTCGTTCAAGACGCAAAGATGGGCGGCCCGGTTCAATACCGCTGGATGTATCCCATAGAGAGGTCCGTTGATTCATTTTTCCAGTGGTTTCATGATTTTGTTTCAGTTACCTGATTGTACTTGTAATTACAGATACTTGGGGAAATTGAAGTCGTATGTGAGGAACAAAGCATCTCCAGAGGGTTCTATAGCAGAGGGTTATTCTGGTGACGAGGTGTTAACATATTGTTCGCGCTATTTTGATGATGACATCGAGACTTCATTCAACCGCCCTCCTCGTGTCGATGACAGCCCATCAAATGTCCAGTCACCTTCCAACACATTATTCCCCCCAGTCGGAAAGCCAGTTGGAGGAAGTCAGTATTACAGGCTCACTCCCACTGAGAGGTTGCAAGCACACAGACATGTCTTGACAAATTGCCCTCAAGTGGAGCCCTACATTCAGTAAGAATTGTAACACTATATACACGTATCATGTTATTCTTTTTATTTCCAAACCACATAACCCTCTGATATGTTCCATTGGAATTTAGGGATTTCCGCCGCTATGTTAAACGCCAACTACGAAGCCGCACAAGGTCATCTGCCGAGGTGGACAAAAAGGTCCATCGAGAGTTTCCGGATTGGTTTGCACAGAGGATACTCAATGACAACAACCCCCATGCGCCTGATATGATAAATCTAGCAACCGGTCCACTCGACCATGTCAGGAGATATACGGCATACAACGTCAACGGCTTCAAGTTCTGCACCATTGCAAGGGATGAAGGTTCTCTCACCCAGAATTCCGGAGTCTTTGGCACATTCGGAACAAGGAGTTATGCCAGCTCACGGGATACAGACATGCGATTTGGAGGCGTATCATACTATGGAAAGCTCGTGGACATCATCGAGCTTAACTATCAAGGTCATTTCACCGTGCCTCTCTTCAACTGCATGTGGGCAGACACCAGAACTTCTCGAGGTATTACATTGGACATCTTGGGCATCACGTCCGTAAATTTCTCGAGGCTCATTCACACAGGGGAAATGGCAGATGATGAGCCGTATATTCTTGCCTCACAGGCGCAGCAAGTTTACTATGTGGAAGATCAGACACATAAAGATTGGCACATGGTGATTCATATGAAGCCGCGTGACCTCTACGACATGGGTGACGAAGATGATCTGGAACTAGGCAGCCAACATTTCGAACCTGAAAACTTCGACAACCTCATTTCTGAAGAAGACGGTCATTTACAAGTAGTTAGGTGAGCATTTTCACTACAAATAATTTAAACAAATTTCAACACCTTTAGCAATAGAAATTTATATATTTGTTTATGTTCTTTTTAGGCAGGAGCAAGAAGAAGATGATTGAAGCAGCCAACCATAATTATTTTTTCATTTTATAAAATTTTCATAAAAATGTGTATCAAACGTTCATATATCATATTTTTTTTAATGTAGGTTGAGGTTTTTTTTTAATTAAAGACATTTAGTAGCGGTTTAAGAACCGCTACTAAATATTAGTGGCGGTTCTAGAACCGCTGCCCAAACCGCTACTAAATCGCGCACAAATCACTATAAATATCCACCCCCTCCCCTCATTTTTCTTCACACATTCATTCAATTATTCCTTCTTCCTTTCCATTCAATTTATCCTCAGTCTGACCGTTAATGCCTTTATTTTTTGTTCTGAAAACAATTTATCTTATATTTCTTATTATTTAATGTGTTTTATTTTCTATTCTGAATTAATTTGCTAATTTGTTTGCTACTTTTTTTTTCAGGTAACAATATCGAATTATTTCCCATTTTTAGTGATAAAAATGTTTTAATTTATTATTCATATTATTCTTATAACAAATATAATTACTTGTTTATTTTTAACTATTTCTTTTTTATGTGTTTGATATATTGTTTTTTTATAGATTTGGTTGTTAATATAGTTGAGAAATTTTTTTTATTTTAACAATAAGAACATTTTGTAATACACTAATTTATTATCATTGTTTTTTGATTACATTTGATCATATGACTTTGATTATATAATATCTAATCTGGGCGTTTTTTAAAATCCTTAAACTTTAGTAGCGGTTTTGAACCGCCACTAATAAATTGGACATTTTTTAATGCTTTTTAATTAGTAGCGGTTTTGAACCGCCACTAATAAGTTGGACATTTTTTTATTCTTTTTAATTAGTAGCGGTTTGAGAACCGCTGCTCAAACCGCCACTAATGGGCCAATTTTTTTTTAATTAGTGGCGGTTCAAACCGCCACTAAATTGAGAATTGAATTTTTCCACGATTATGCTGATTTTTGACATTAGAGGCGGTTATCTTTTATTTAGTAGCGGTTCTACAAACCGCTACTAATCAGTAGCGTCTTTGACTTTGTTACACGCGGTTTCTTTAACCGCTAGTACATGTTTGTCACGGACGATTTAGTGGCGGAAACAAGAACCGCTGGAAACATGTTAGTAGCGGTTAGAACCGCTACTAATCGTCATTTATAACCGCTACTAATGCACGCTTTTTTTGTAGTGGTTAAGTAGCTCTAATATTGAAGACTATTGGGGTATTTTTGAAAAAAATTTCTTCCAATATTCTTTATATTTTGATCTTTCTTTCCATCTAGACTAAGAGTACAGTGGATAGATCTGAGTTTATGGGTAATTCAAACTCTCATGTTTTATTCATAAGCTCAATCATTTTTATGTTGTGCTTTCCCTCATGGAGTCCATCCTTGTGATATGTTTTATCATGGGTCATTTCCATGTAAGAATTTTATCATGTATAAAAATAATTGTACTACAATCTTTAATGTATAAGATCTACTTGACTAATTTAGATAGATTAAATAAGATGTTTATAAAAAATGTGTTTTAGGTTTCTTAAAATACCCTGTTAAATAACTTGCATTGAAATTGTCTCTTGATGCAATTTCTTTTAACATACGCAATATGTAGGGTTATTTTAGAAATAAAAACATAATAAATACAAAGGAATAAGTAGATAATTGGGTCTTCTATATTCCCTCTCATTCTTATTACCAACTAACAAAATTTTTTTGTCCCAAATATAAGGCACCAACTGCCACATTAATTAGCTTTTCCCACTTTACCCTTGTCAATAATGGAGATTCAAAATTGAAAATGTGAGATCACCTCATTTAATGAAGGGTTAAGTTGGAAAAAAGTGACAAATTTAGCCTAAATTTGATAATCCAACTACAATTCCTTGGTTTGTGAGAAATAGTAGTTTGTGCTTTATAATAAGGATTGGAGGGAGTATATTCAGAACCAAATCTGACATCAATAACAAAAATAGTATTCGCATAGAAGCTCGTGGTTGAGAATTTATCAAATAAGCCGTGTCGATAACAAGGATCTGTCCAAAAAAAAAAAAGATAACAAGGACAACAACAGAAAAAATAGACATCCATCCAAGCATATATATATATATATATTTCTCATAGGTTGAGAATTAATTATAATCTCAGTAATACAAGTTCAAACTTTGGCTGAGAGTGATTCGTCTCATTACAGAGTACCTTATTTAAAGCTAGGAATATGAAAACACTTAAACACATACATACAAACATACACGATTAACATATTTAAGGGCAAAAGATAACCCTATAGTTCGTCCCTTGTTGGCAACTAAGAGTTTTAGTGTCGTCTTGAGGATAATGGTAAGCATCAGGACAGTTACCACCATAACATCGGAGGCCAGGTCAATTAGAGGTTGGACTGAACTCCATATGAACATTGAAACCATCTATCACTGAGATATCATAAAAGTCCAAATTATTCCATGAGTTCAGTGAAAATTCTACCAAGGTCATCGGCGGTTGGCCAGAGAGCTGGCCACCACAGTCTTTGGTCTGACAATGCCCGCGGCCCAACCTGTCGAAGTTATAGTTGGTTCGGCCCCATATTCGAGCACTGCCAGTTCCCGATGGCAGGCCAAAGCCCCATCTTTCGCCAGGGTTCAGCTGTCGGCTGCCTCCCACCGGGGTGGCAGTATTAATTCCTTGATATTCGGTGCATTATACTTAAATGATCCCATTCCTTTACCTTATTGTTTTAATTATTTGTTAGCCTACATTTCCATAATGTATTTCTGAATGTTAATTGGGTCAATGGCATTTCCTACATTCCAACACCTTAATAACAAAATATTTTTAATTTTCCAAGGCATTATAGATTGAGATGTGTTTTTGATGAAGGGATGTAATAGTTTGGTTAAATGATTTACATAAGTATTCTCCCTTTATCTATATTTGTAAAATGATTTAGGTTAATATTTCCCACGACATCATGCAAACAAATTTATAATTTCTTTTTTTGAATTGGAAAACCATATATATGATTTCAAGTCGAATCACATGAAAAATATCAACTGTGCAACACACGAGAGGCTTTGTAAAATGTAACTTTATAATTTGATTTAAATTATGGTGAGGCTGATTTTGCAGGCCGTGATCGTTATTGGTATTTTTGTTGGCATTGGAGAGCACCTAACCGTTGGGGTTATGTCGGAGCAGTGCCGCCTCGAGTCCGCTCTCCAAGAAATTAAACCCGAGGGGATAGTGGAAGCTAACCTTGGGTGTCGATCTCAAGGAGCCTAGTGTAATATGATTCCTAATAGCTAATATGTAAACTTGAAAAGGCGGGTAAAAAGCATTTTTATTTGGTTTTAGTATGAAGTTTGGTATGTATAAAAGGTAAAGTAAAAGGTTGGAATTAAAAGTGAGATTTGGATGAGAATGGGATAAAGATCATTCTTGATGAATGAGAGATTCGGGAATCATTGCTTCTAAAGATTTTTAGGGAGTTTAATTGATTTCTAAAGAACCCTAGAGGAACCCCTCTAGGCTAGGCTCAGGTTAACTTAATTAATGCCGGAACCCCGCACATTACTTAATTTAACCCAAGTTGATTAAGTTCAAAATCAAGAAATAATTGATTATGCAAGACTTTTAAATCCACAATTTGGGCCACCCCATAATTGCTCTAAATTTCTCTCTAAACCCTAATCCATTAATGGCCACCCATACAATAATTAGGACCTAAAGAGTGTTTGCCCAATGTCTCAACACAACCAATTAATTCTTATGCCATCTCCCTCAAGCAAATAACTCAACACTCTTAATCCACTAACCAAGCCACCTTGCATTAGCACATAATTTTCACAAAGAGAATAACAAAACTATGAACCCATAAATTTCATTAAACTCAAAGTTAATAAGTAGCAATGTCAAGCATTATACAAGAAGGAAATAACATAAACATAGTTTCTAACCCTAATGACATAAATGCACTCAACTAAGTTCCATGAATGCACTTCAACCAAATGCAATTAATACATTCACCCAAATGTCATAAATGCACCCCTAGAACCCTAGAAAAGCATAAATACAACAAATGGAGGAAGGATTAGCACTAGAAAAACTCCCCTATTCAAGCTTCAAGCTCATCCCTTGGCTCCCACCACCAAGAATGGTGGAGCCTAGCTGATACTCTTCATGGAGGAACCAACAACAAGAGAGGAAGGTGTGGAAGCCATGGATGGAAGGAAGGAGAAGGTGAAGAAGATGAAGATGGAGAAGAGAGATCTAGGGCTTGGGGGTGTGAAATGTGAACCAAATCTCCCTTAATGGGGTGTATCCTTCGTGTTTTAAGTCCCCCAAGTCGGGTCAAGTGAGTGGGTATCAAGTTGGAACCAAATCAGGCCCAAAAAATGCGACCGAAATTTCTGCAGAACGCGCTGTTCGCCGTCCCCTCGCCGCGGCAAGGAGCATGTTTCTCTGCCAAAATTGGGGCTTTCTCGCCGCGAGCTTGCCGCGGCAAAGCCACGGTGAGTACCATTCCTTTCTGCCTCTTTTGGGTGCATTTAGCCTTCTACTCAGCGCGGCTTCGCCTTCAATTCTGCCTCTTTTGTTTGGCCTTTTTCTTCGTCTCGGGTCCGATCTTTTGGTCCTGAGCGACCTTGCAAGTGGCAATAAGATAAAACCAAGATCAAATAGCCCTATAAATTAATTAATGCAATTAATCTACAATTATGGCTAATTACTCCTAATTTTACACTCATTTTCCTTGAGGGTTTGGGATATTCAATTTGACATTATCAGACCAAAACTTGCATCTTAATCATGTTAATTGCCTCAATTTAAGCATATAAAAGCATTACAAATAAGAGATTTGTCAACTCCCCCACACTTGAACCTTTGTACTCCAGGACAAAGACAAATTTTAAAACTTAAGCACAATGGTAATTAAGGCATAAATGAGAACTTCAACATGCTAATTGAATATGAGCTAATGTAAATCGACAACCCCCTAACCAACAAGCAATGAGGAATGAAATGATGCTAAAGGGTTAGCCATGAATGTAATTGATGCAACGTCGATGAATAAAGGAGAAAGTCACTCAAGGATAAGTGTTTCACTCTTCTCACCATATTGTGTTTAATTTTCTACTCTCAAGATCCACATTGGAGCACACTCTACCATATGCTTGTAAGAACTCTAAGATCGCCACTTAAACACAAGAAGTGCAATGCATCAAAAGGGCTTTTGGGGTTGTAATGATGGAATGGGTACTTGGTGTGATGAAATGAATGAAACATGATGTTGTGCATGCTTAAATGTCTAATTCAACTCAAAGCACCAATTGCAACTTGTTAGTAACCACACATGCCTTATTTTGCACTTTTTGTAATTTTTCAATTTTTCACATTTTCTTTTTTCCTTTTTCACTCTTTTTCTTCTTTTTGTATTTTTGTTTTTTTCTATACATGGCATGCTTATATACAAACAAAACAGTGAGGCAATGATGCAACTTTACACATATTGGCAATTTATGCAAAACATCAAGCGAATGGCTCAAATGGGGTGACAAATGGAAAGAGTGTTTGTGGTTTGTGTTTGTGATGTGAGGGAATGAAATGAATGCCTTTATCATGCTTCATTACACTAAATGCAACAAGTTTTGATCAAGAATGCAAACAAGTTCTAGAGAATGGCAACAAGTAAGTATCCCACAAGAATGAACATATAGGCCTAAATAAACCTCACAACATGGCTAATTCTCCAAAACTCATAAACATAGATCAACTACAAACGAGATTCAACCATAAAGCATCAATTCCAATCAACAAATTTGTCAATCAAGAAGATTAATCAGAAGCATCAACAACATATCCAAAAGCATGAAACAATTCCCATAATTGCCAAAACAATTCCAAAAAATATCATGTCAAGTCCAAAGAGGAACAAAAGTGGAAGTGAGGAGAAGTTAAAAATTTTCAAATTTTTCTAACTTTTTGAAGCTAGAAACATAACCAAGATGCAATGATTTGTTAACCCACTTCACCCACTACAAAGCACATTCCTCCTCCACACTTAATTCCTACATTGTCCTCAATGTAGTAAAAATATGGAAATACCAATTTAACTCAACTCTTGGGGTGAAGTGGAAAGTTGTGAAGTCCGATTCAAGATCGAAGCACAACACGTCATCAACACCAAAAGAAAAATAGGGAGAAGCAAGAGTGAGTCAAAAGGTTACACCAATGAAATTTTCAAAGCATGTTGAAATCAAGTGTGGTTAGCAAGAAGCTTTTATTACTAAGCCTAAGAATTTAAAAGCAACTACAACTACTTTTTCCTACTGGTAAGTTCCCTCCCCCACACTTAGCTCAAAAACAAATGTCAATTATAAAGCAAAGGAGCAAGTAAAGAGGAAAGGAACAACCTCATGATTAAGGTAGTTGAGATGGCTCGTGGTAATGCTTGAGCAAATGGCAATTGACTTTGAATTTTGATCCAGTAGCGCCATCTAGGAGCTCAAATGCACCATAAGGGTAGGCTTGAACAACTTGGTATGGACCCGGCCACCTAGACTTAAACTTTCCTGGTAGGATCTTGAGTCTCGCCTTAAACATCATCACCTTGTCCCCTTCTTTAAAGTCCTTCTTCATGATATGTTTATCATGCATCATCTTCAACCGATCCTTGTAGATTAGCCCATTCTCATAGGCGTGCAACCTCAGTTCCTCAAGCTCTTGGAGTTGCATCATCCGATTGGTCAGGGAAGACTCCAAATCGGCATTACAAGCTTTAATAGCCCAATATGATTTGTGCTCCAACTCCATAGGTAGGTGGCATGACTTCCCATAGATAACTCTAAAGGGTGATGTCCCAATAGGTGTCTTATAGGCCGTCCTATATGCCTAAAGAGCTTCTTCCAATCGATCACTCCAATCCTTGCGTGATGGCTTCACTATTTTCTCAAGAATACGCTTCACCTCCCTGTTCGAAACTTCAGCTAACCCATTGGTCTGGGGATGGTAAGGTGTAGCAACTTTGTGAGTGATGCCATACTTGGCAAAAAGGGACTGGATGATCCGGTTGCAGAAATGAGTGCCCTGATCGCTGATGATAGCTCTAGGAATACCGTACCTGCAAAAGATATGAGAACGTAAAAATCTAGAAACAGTAGCGGCATCATCTTTCCTAGTTGGGATTGCCTCAACCCATCTAGACACATAATCTACTGCAAGTAAAATGCAAGTAAATCCACAGGAAGGGGGGAAGGGTCCCATAAAATAAATGCCCCACACATCAAAAACCTCACAAAAGTGCATGGGCCTCATAGGCATTTCGTGCCTCTTACCCCAACTCCCAAACTGTTGACATTTCTCACAAGACTTACAATAAATAAATGCATCTTAAACAAAGTAGGCCAGAAAAATCCACACTCCAACACTCTCCTAGCAGTCTTTTTGGCACTAAAATGGCCACCACAAGATAAAAAATGAGCATGAGTAAGGATAGAGTGAATCTCATCATTTGGGACATAACGTTGGATGATCTGGTCACTACAAATGCGCCACAGAGTGGGTAGATCCCAGATGTAGTACTTGGCTTCCCTCTTCAATTTGTTGACCTGGAAATGAGACAAGGAAGAGGGAACCACATCAGCAGTAAGATAGTTCACAATATGAGAATACCAAGGCTTAACAGTGGCCAAGGTAAATAAAGCAGAGTCAGGAAAAGAATCAATGCAGAGATTAGAAGAATCAACTCCCCTTGTGTCGGGAGGTAAGCGGCTCAAGTGATCGGCCACATGATTCTCAGCTCCGGCCCGATCCTTGATTCTTACATCAAATTCTTGCATCAGAAGAGCCCATCTCAGCAGTCTAGCCTTAGACTGGGGCTTTTGAAACAAATATCGCACAGCTGCATGGTCAGTGTATACTACCACAGAAGAGTTTATCAAATATTGTCTAAACTTGTCAAGTGCAAAAATTATAGCAAATAACTCTTTTTCAGTAGTGGTGTAATTAACTTGTGCGGAATCAAGTGTCCTAGATGCATATGCAATGACCCTAGGGACCTTGTCAACTCTCTGACCAAGCATGGCTCCTACCGCAGAATTAGATGCATCACATGAAAGTTCAAAGGGCAATTGCCAATTAGGTGCACTAATAATAGGAGGAGAAATCAAGGAAGACTTCAATGTGTCAAAGGCATGCTTGCATTTATCATCAAACACAAAATCAGAGTCCTTTTTAAGCAAAGACGAAAGGGGTAAGGCGATTTTGGAAAAATTAGCAATGAAACGCCTATAAAACCCCGCATGCCCAAGAAATGATCTAACTTCTTTCAAGTTGGTAGGATAAGGCAAAGATGCAATAACTTCAATTTTAGCCTTGTCAACCTCAATCCCTTTTTGGGAGATCAAGTGACCTAAAACAATGCCACTATCTACCATGAAATGACACTTCTCATAATTTAAAACCAAGTTCTTTTCCAAACATCTTTTAAAAACAAGTTCTAAACTAGAAAGGCATTCATCAAAGCTAGAACCATAAACAGTGAAATCATCCATAAACACCTCCATGTTATGCTCCAACAAATCACTGAAAATAGACATCATGCATCTTTGAAAAGTACCAGGAGCATTACAAAGTCCAAAAGGCATCCTACGATAAGCAAAGGTACCAAAAGGACATGTGAAGGTGGTTTTTTCTTGGTCCTCCGGTGCAATTGGTACTTGGAAGTACCCGGAGAAACCATCAAGGAAACAGTAGTGAGACTTACCAGAAATTCTCTCAAGCATTTGATCAATAAAGAGTAAGGGAAAGTGGTCCTTTTTAGTGAAGGAATTAAGCTTCCTATAATCTATACACACTCTCCAAGAATTCTGGACTCTGGTGGGAATAAGCTCATCGTTGTCACTCCGGACAACGGTAATTCCACTCTTCTTCGGTACTACTTGTACCAGTGACACCCACTCGCTATCAGAAATGGGATAAATGATCCCAGCACTCAAGAGCTTAGCTATTTCTTTCCTCACAACATCAAGAATGAGAGGATTCAGTCTCCTCTGTGGTTGCCGAAATAGGCTTAGAACCCTCCTCCAAGAGGATTCTATGTGTACATACTGAGGGATTGATCCCTGGAATGTCAGCAAGAGACCACCCAATAGCACCCCTATAAGATCTAAGAAGAGAAACAAGTCTACCCTCCTCAACATCAGACAAGGCACTTGAAATAATCACAGGTAACTTATCACAGTCAGCAAGAAACACATATTTCAAGTTAGAAGGTAAGGGTTTAAGCTCCACAATTGGGGGTTTTACCACAGAAGGTACCAACTCCTGAAGCTCAAGTGCAGCAAGTGGCAAAATTGTGTCATCACAAAGTGGGGAAGGAGATATGGGTGCATCTACACATGCAGTAACGTCTCCACTTCCCAAGGGTGAGCAAGTATCCACCATAGACAAAGCTACTGGTGTAGCTTGCATAACAGTGTCTATGGGGTCAACAAAACCTGCATTACAATCAGAAGAAACTTTCCCAAGACCATTGGGTGTAGGGTGAGTAGATAAAGTATCAACTAAGCAAGTAGACTCATCCAAATCATGTGAGGTAGAAAGATAATCATTAATCTCAATGCAATCAACACATTTCACATCACCAACACATGCACAACATAAAGATGTATGGGAGGGGGAAATAACAGGGGATGACTCAACATGCTCAATCGAATCAAACCATATAGAATCACAAAGCTCATCAATCTCATCATCCACACAAGAAATTGCACTAATGCCTAAGTAAGTACATTCATCATTAGCATTGTGCATGGTCTCAGAAAACAGAAATTTGACCTCTTAGTCACCAATTCCTATAGTGATTGTACCTTGTTTCATATCAATGATGGTTTCGGCCGTTCTAAGGAAAGGTCGGCCAAGAATCAAAGTATTATCACTAGGGTTGTCACTAGTCATGTCTAGGACATAGAAATTGGCCGGAAAAACAAGGCCTTTTACTTGCACCAAAATATCTTCCAAAATGCCCTTTGGATACCTAATTGTTCGGTCCGCAAGTTGGAGAACCACACTTATGTCTCGAATGGATTGGGTACCCAATGACTCAAAAATAGAGGAAGGCATGACATTTATTCGCAGCACCAAGATCTAGTAAAGCATTTGAAATGGTGGTCTTGCCTATAATACAAGGGATAGTGTAAGAACCATGGTCTTTGCATTTCAAAGGTAATTGTGGTTTAAACAAAGCACTCATATTAGATCCCAGTTGGATTCTTTCACTATGCTTGTATTTCCTCTTATTGGTGCACAAATCTTTTAAAAACTTTGCCGACTTGGGCATTTTCTTTATCAAATCGAGAAGAGGTAAATTCACTTTTACTTTGGTAAACATGTTAAACATTTCTTTATCACATTTATCATCCGCAACCCTTTTACTAGCCAAATATGAATGAGGAAAAGGAAGGTCAAAAACTTTTACCTCTTTACCTTTTTCTTGTGGCTCTTGGTTGGGTGGATCATGTGTGGCAAAGTGAACTCCTCTTTTTCTTCTTGTAGAAGGTGGGGTAGCTAAGAGCTTTCTCTCTTCTTTGCTCTCACTTTAGACTGGAGGATTCGGCATAGGCAAGGAGCTCTCCTCAATGGTCTTGGAGTTGGAACACTCTCCCATACCCAAAGGTGGTCTATCACAAACAATCTCCTCATCAACATCGAACTCATCACCCTCAAAGCCTTGGAACTTGACTTTCTTGCCACTTCTCAAGGTGATGGCATTAAGGGACTTTGGGTTTATCACAGTGTTGGAGGGAGAAGCTCCACTTGTCCTTTCTTGCTTGTCACTCAAACCATCCGACAATTGGGTCACAAAGGATTGAAGATTATTGGCTCTAGTCTCCCATTGTTCCATCTTAGACTCAAGAGATGCAAATCTCGCATCGTTGTGAGCATTCATATCCTCATGCATCCTTTGTATGCTCTTGAGAATTCTATCACATGAATCATCTCCTCTTGGTGGATCTTGGGGAACTAAGGACCTTGGGGAAGAAGAAGATTGGCCCTTGTAATTGGTCATAGTATTGTTGTTGTTGTCTCTCCACCGGAAGTTAGGGTATGACCTCCACCCTTCATTGTAAGTGTTGCTGTGGGGATCCCATTTTTGGTTGGGATTAGAGTTGGACCTCCCCTGGTACATAGCATTGACATCCGCTGGCTCATTAGGACAAAGGCTACTGATGTGCATCACTGAACCACAATGCTCATAACTTGGTGCAACTAAGGCCTTGGAGGTAGAGGAAGTGAGAGCACACTGTTGCATGCTAAGGTTCCTCAACTCTGAAGTAATGAAGGCAAGTTGAGAAGTAAGTTGGGAACTTAAAGTATCCACTTTGGCCTCTAAAGAATCCATTCTCCTTGTTTGTTGTGGGTTGGAGCTCAACTCAAACACCCCTTTGGAACCTCTTCGATTGTATTGTTAGGTGTTTTTGGCTCTAAGCTTAATCATAGCCCAAGCCTCCGCGGCGGGTAAGTTTTCCAAAGAACCACCAGCACTAGCATCCATGATGCCTCTTTCATTAGGCAAGAGCCCCTTGTGGAAGTATTGAATCAACTGTTCATCAATGATTTGGTGGTGGGGACACTTGGCTAATAACTATTGGAAACGGCACCAATACTCATAAAAGCTTTCAGAAGGATCTTGTCTGATGGAATAGATGTCCTTCTTCAAATCCTCAATCTTAACATCTGGGAAGTAATGCTCCAAAAATGCCCTCCTCAAATTGGCCCAAGAAGTGAGGGCATTCTCATCATGTCTTGGTAGGAGTCTAAACCACTCATTGGCTTTCCCATCCAGCGACAAGTGAAAGACTTTCAACTGCACATCGTCAATATTTGCCCCAACCGGCTTCATACTTGAACATGCGAGGTGGACCCCATATAGATGGCCATATGCGTCCTCCCCTTCCAATCCTGCAAAATGAGGTAAAGCTAAGATTAGAGGCCCTTTAATCTCAATATCAGCATGTAAAGCAGGATAAGCAGTTTGAAATGGATCATATGCAAAACCACTCGAGGTAACTTCCCTAATACTCCTCATTCTAGGGATTTCATTGTTTCCTACTCCCTCACCCTCACCATTGTTTCCATTTGGACCATTGTGGGCATTGGGTTGTGGTACGTGGGCCATGGGTGGGATGTCTAGAGGTATTTCTATGTGGATAGAGTTTTCAGTGTCTGAATGAGAGGAGCTGCTAGACTCCCTAGAAGAACACTCCTCCAATATAGGGCTAGAGGGACCACCTTGATTAGCTCTCCTAAGTTGGCTAAGGTATGGCTCTATCCCAAGGTTTAAGGATGGAAGGTTTGATCCTCTTCTCCTTTTACCTCTCCCTCTAGGCATGCACAATGAGATATAAACAAGTAGAAGAAATCAAAAGCAAGTCAAAGTTGAGTCACACAAGGCACAGACAACAAGTGGACTATCAGCAGCAACCAAGACTTAGAATGTACAAAAGTCAAGTGAGATTGAATGGTATGTGATGTATGGAAGTGTATGAAGTGTGTATGTAGTGAGTATGTACGAATATGGTGTGAGTATGAAGTGTATATGCAGCAAGAATGATCAGAGAATAGCGAAAGTCAACGAAAACAGAAGCTGACATAGGTGGAGCTCGCCGTCTCTTCGCCGCGGCGAGGTGACGGCGAGGAATTAAAAGTAAGCTCGCCGTGGGGCGAGTGCACGACGAGGAGTGGCTGATTCTGCCACTGAACAAAAGGCAACCTGTAGAATCTTTTCAGAAACTAGCACAAGTTGAGTGAAAATGTGATATACTACTTCAAACAAGTGCAAATCAGTCAGAGCAAGCGTGTTATGTACAAGTAAGCGTCAAGCAACAAAAAGTGTGACTTGGGGGATAGATTCATGCACTCAATATCTAGCAAAGGAAAGCATTCACAATTGTGCAATAAAACTACCACTAAAGCAACCAAGCACAAGAGCAAGTCAACGAGCCAAGAAAATGCAAAGAGTAAGCATCTATACCAATTGTCAGTGGTATTTCAAAATATGATATGCAAAGATGAAAGATAAACTAAGATGCAACTAAGTTAAAATGCAACTAGAAGCTAGACCCGGCCAAGGCAAGTTTGACAACCGACTACTAGGGAACCAATCACTTGGCTCCCCGGCAACGGTGCCACTTGGAGAGCACCTAACCGTTGGGGTTATGTCGTAGCAGTGCTGCCTCGAGTCCGCTCTCCAAGAAATTAAACCCGAGGGGATAGTGGAAGCTAAACCTAGGTGTCGATCTCAAGGAGCCTAGTGTAATATGATTCCTAATAGCTAATATGTAAACTTGAAAAGGCGGGTAAAAAACATTTTTGTTTGGTTTTAGTATGAAGTTTGGTATGTATAAAAGGTAAAGTAAAAGGTTGGAATTAAAATTGAGATTTGGATGAGAATGGGATAAAGATCATTCTTGATGAATGAGAGATTCGGGAATCATTGCTTCTAAAGATTTTTAGGGAGTTTAATTGATTTCTAAAGAACCCTAGAGGAACCCCTCTAGGCTAGGCTCAGGTTAACTTAATTAATGCCGGAACCCCGCACATTACTTAATTTAACCCAAGTTGATTAAGTTCAAAATCAAGAAATAATTGATTATGCAAGACTTTTAAATCCACAATTTGGGCCACCCCATAATTGCTCTAAATTTCTCTCTAAACCCTAATCCATTAATGGCCACCCATACAATAATTAGGACCTAAAGAGTGTTTGCCCAATGTCTCAACACAACCAATTAATTCTTATGCCATCTCCCTCAAGCAAATAACTCAACACTCTTAATCCACTAACCAAGCCACCTTGCATTAGCACATAATTTTCACAAAGAGAATAACAAAACTATGAACCCATAAATTTCATTAAACTCAAAGTTAATAAGTAGCAATGTCAAGCATTATACAAGACGGAAATAACATAAACATAGTTTCTAACCCTAATGACATAAATGCACTTAACTAAGTGCCATGAATGCACTTCAACCAAATGCAATTAATACATTCACCCAAATGTCATAAATGCACCCCTAGAACCCTAGAAAAGCATAAATACAACAAATGGAGGAAGGATTAGCACTAGAAAAACTCCCCTATTCAAGCTTCAAGCTCATCCCTTGGCTTCCACCACCAAGAATGGTGGAGCCTAGCTACTACTCTTCATGGAGGAACCAACAACAAGAGAGGAAGGTGTGGAAGCCATGGATGGAAGGAAGGAGAAGGTGAAGAAGATGAAGATGGAGAAGAGAGAGCTAGGGCTTGGGGGTGTGAAATGTGAACCAAATCTCCCTTAATGGGGTGTATCCTTCGTGTTTTAAGTCCCCCAAGTCGGGTCAAGTGAGACCCAAATCAGGCCCAAAAAATGCGACTGAAATTTCTGCAGAACACACTGTTCGCCGTTCCCTCACCGCGGCGAGGAGCATGTTTCTCTGCCAAAATTGGGGCTTTCTCGCCGTGAGCTCACCGCGGCAAAGCCTCGGCGAGTACCATTCCTTTCTGCCTCTTTTGGGTGCATTTCGCCTTCTGCTCGCCGCGGCTTCGCCTTCAATTCTGCCTCTTTAGTTTGGCCTTTTTCTTCGTCCCGGGTCTGATCTTTTGGTCATGAGCGACCCTGCAAGTGGCAATAAGATAAAACCAAGATCAAATAGCCCTATAAATTAATTAATACAATTAATCTACAATTATGGCTAATTACTCCTAATTTTACACTCATTTTCCTTAAGGGTTTGGGATATTCAATTTGACATTATCAGACCAAAACTTGCATCTTAATCATATTAGTTGCCTCAATTTAAGCATATAAAAGCATTACAAATCAGAGATTTGTCAGGCATATACCTTTCAAAACCGGTTTTCACACATGGACAACTCTATGTTGCACTATCGAGAGTCAGGAGCATAGAAGGGTTAAAGATTGTTTTGAACCCTAACAAACTTGAGCGTGGTAACAAGGCGAACAATGTAGTTTACAAGGAAGTATTCATGAATGTAGATCGGCATTAATTCCTTGATATTCAGGGCGTTATATTTAAATGAGCCCATTCCTTTACCTTATTGTTTTAAATGTTAGCCTACATTTCCAACATGTATTTTTTATTGTTATTTGGTTGAATGGCATTTCCTACATTAACACCTCAATAACAGAATATATCACTCGTACAACACATGAGAGGCCCGGCTCATTTAATGAAAAAGGAATATATCAATGATATTAAAAATAAATTGATTTTTGTGAATTTTTAATTGAAATAACATATATTCTAGTCTAATTTTAAAATAAAATCATCAATCAATTGATTTCAGTACAAATGCTCAACATTATTAATTCTATGATATTTTTAGCAAGCATTAACTAATACATTAATTGGTATAAGTTTGAAAATAATGCGCATGGGCAGAAAGGAATACCAATATCTACTACTCTTTTTTTTATCCTATCTTCACCACATTAATGGTACGGTTTTTCGTTTCCCACCTATTTTTTTAATCTCACATTAAATTAAGTTTAGGTGGATTATATCTTGAAACATAGTATAGGGTTAGAACAAATCAAATATCAAAATTTAAAAAATGTTTACAAACCTCACCTATCAATAAGCTTATCACATCAATAATAATTCTTATGATGTTAATGATATCCTTGCCACATTAGTATGACTCAACTGAATTATAGATGACAAAATAATAATATATAAAATGTGAAAAAAAATGAGGGATTGAATCATAAGCAAGTAAAAATTTTAGGGACAAAATTAAAATACTTCCTCCAGTCCTAATTATAAGATCACTTTGACTTTTTTGGAGTAATTAAGGACGCAAAATTAATCACTTTAAAATGTCTATAGTTATCTTTTTTTTTCTCAAAACTAATTTATCTTACTTATAAACTATCGTATAATACAATTATATGTAAGATACGTTAAAATTAAGTTGTCTATTTTGCTTCCTTAATCTCCATAAAAAAAGTCAAAATGATCTTATATTTATGATTGGAGGGAGTATCTTCTAGTCATATCACACAATCGTCATCCTAGTGGAGAAGATATTTTGTGTACGTACAAGAAAAACATTTATTATTTTTATTCCCACTTTTTTTTGGTTGACCTTGTTATTTTTATCTATATATTTCTTGAAAGCACCTAGCAACAATCCTATTGGTCCACATGTCCAATGACATCATCTTCACTTAACTCAATTATTGGTCCACATGTTCACATAATCAAAGTCATAATGGAGGTTTTATTCTTAATTTTAAATTTCATTGCCAATAATTAATCATTACTCATCATATATTTCTACTTATGGGAATGTACTTTTTTTAATTTTGAAAGTTATTTAAAATTGAGCAAAACAATAATGATTAAATACATAAATGTATGGAAGTTATTTAATAGTATTGAGCAATGATTATATATATACACACACACTTTTAAGAAGGTATTTTATATTAATTCTATTTTCATTACATACATACCTCTTAGTGTAATATTGTTTATAGAAAAATCTATCTATATGTATTAATTTTTAAATTGAAATTTTGAATTTTCAGATATACAAATTAATTATTATCTTCAAATAAGTCACTATTTTAGGCAACAATTAAAACATATATATAAATATATATATATGATTTAAAATCAACACTATTAATTTTTCTTATGAACTTTATAAAATAATTAATGTGTTTAAATATGTATTAGACAATAGGGTATAAAATAGTTACTCAAAAAGATTATATTCTTTCGTTTATTTCATTTTTAATTTTAACTTCCGTGCATCGTACGGGGGAGAAAAATCTAGTTCCTACTTAAAGTTAAGATATTTTCCACTTCCATGGCGTTACTGTTGTTACATTACTTGATGACACAATCATAAAAATTTTTCGCACCCCAATAGTAGAATCCTCTATCATCCATCTTAATGATAAGAAAAATAGTTGTCATTGTTGAAATAAAATAACATCCAATACTTGATATGGATGATTTAAAAATAAAATCTATAATTGATAACTTTTTCAATAATAAATAATTTTTTATTAAATTTAAATTATTAGATTACCTTAATTTTAAATTTTGTATCCATAAAAATGAAAAATTATGTAAACCATTACAAAAAATAAATGAACCGGAATCATTAAAATACAAATGAATGGTATGTTCATATAAATGACCATTTCATTACTCATTTTTTATTTTATATGAGGGGAGGGAGTAGATGATAAGTAAAATATACCTGAACTATTTTCCATGAAGAAAACAAGATAAGTCCAATAATAACCAAAAACAAACCAACAAACTTGGTTGATAGGACCATTTAAAATATAAAGAATCTATTTTTAGTCCGTACGAATATAGAAAATATTTTTAAAAACATTATGGCAATTGAGCTGAATGCTCGAAAATGATCTATTCAAAGATAGTCATAGAAAAGTGAAGAAAAAAACTAAAACACAGGACAACAACATCACCGAGCAATTGATCTAATTCTGCATAAATGGTCTCACCAATTGAGAAATATTGACCATCAGAAGTTAATACTATTTTTTCTTCATTTGGCCTCTATTATTATTATTAATGAAGTCTTCTAGAATCTTAAAATGGACATAGATTACTGTGTTTCAAAAGAAGGGGGTTGGTCCGGCTTTTAAATAGGTATAAAACTTAATTAAAATAGCAAATAGTTGATGCTCCATTCTTGCTCAATTCAAAATTTTTCCGATCCTTTCCTTTTTGCAATCAGACAACTAGCGCATTATTATACTGTTAATTAAAATAAAAATAGGGATAAAAGTCAATTTTGCCCCAAAAATTTTCATTGAGGAGAGGTGATTATTCGGAATTTTTTTGGGAACAAGTTACTCCAAAAATTTACAAAACGTAGTAATATCACCCCTCAATTGTTCAATGTTAAGTTTGGCTATTAAGTCAGTGAAATCACCCACATGTCACACTACTTCATCGTCCAAGTTATACATACTATGCCACCTCATCATCTCTCCACTTCTCTCTTCTCATTCAATTTTTCCAAGGAAAAAAAAAACTCCCTTCCCTCGTCCTTTCATCCCGCAGCTCCATCCACAGCCATGGATGATGAAGAACCAAAGGTTGACGGCGGGCAAGCAAGGGATCCAATGGAATCTAGCTAGCCACGTAGAATAGGTGTCGGCGACCGTCCATTGCTAATATTGCAAGTGATCCTACAAATTTGTCCAGAGAAGATGTGTCATAAGAAATACATACAAATCCAATGAGGGGCTAGTCCGATTCTATTTAATAGGTTTCAAAAAATGTTTTTAAAAGTCGGGCTAGACTTTGAACCGGAAAAATAGACGGGTCGTGATGTAAATCGTTAGATTGGTCGGGCTATTTGGTTAAGCCTGAGATGTAATTACTGTATTAAAACTAATATTGTATTTTCAAACATCATCTCCACATTAGTGCTAGACGAAATTAGACTTTACTGACCACTTGTAAAGAGGTAAAGCATAACGAAAAATGAAGCAAATGCAAGATAACATATGGGTGTTGAGCAGCCAACATTGGATAATCTAATTGGTAATTAAAGAGTTGGATCATAACTTATAATGTTGTGAGTTCAAATACTACTGTTAATGTGAAGATCTTATTGGCAATGCGTAAGTACATCTTATAAGCCATTGGGAATCAACTCACCTAAACTTTCTTTTAAAAAAATGAGCAATAAGTATGAAAAGAGATTTTAGGAGCACAGAGAAAATTCTATTTTTATTTTTAAATAAAATAATTTAAAGCATTTTTCTAAAAATAGTATATATGTAGACTTCGTGAATATATATGTAAATCCCCAAAACATTGAGCACCAAACACTTAAATTTAACGTGCTTCCTTCGTTTAAAGATTAAAATGGTGATCCTATGTACAAATTAAGCTTATTGTAGCTAGCTTCTCAGGATAGTATCAAAAGATATAACAGTAACGTAGGAAGAAAAAACCATGGTATAGGAAAAATGTCATTTTTATTATAATTACATAACTCTTTTTTTTAATATTTAATCAAATTAGTTAAATAGCTCTAATATTGAAGACTATTGGAGTATTTTTGAAAAAAAGTTTGCTTCCAATATTCTTTATATTTTGATCTTTCTTTCCATCTAGACTAAGAGTGGAGAGATATGAGTTTATGGGTAATTCAAACTCTCATGTTTTATTCATAAGCTTAATTATTTTTATGTTGTGCTTTCCCTCATGGAGTCCATCCTTGGGATATGTTTTATCATGGATCATTTCCATGTAAGAATTTTATCATGTATAAAAATAATTGTACTACAATCTTTAATATATAAGATGTACTTGACTAATTTGGATAGATTAAATAATATGTTTATAAAAAATGTGTTTTAGATTTCTTAAACTACTCGGTTAAATAGTTTGCACTGAAATTGTCTCTTGATGCAATTTCTTTTAACATACGCAATAAGTAGGGATATTTTAGAAATAAAAACATAATAAATACGAAGGAATAAGTAGACAATTGGGTCTTATATACTCCCTTTAATTTTATTATAAGGTACAAACAAACAAAATTTTTGATCCCAAATATAAGGCACCAACCGCTATATTAATTGTTTTTTCTCATTTTACCCTTGTCAATAATGGAGATTCAAAGTTAAAAATGTGAAGTCACATCATTTAATGAACGATTAAGTTGGAAAAAGTAACAAATTCAGCCTAAATTTAATAACCCAACTACAATTCCTTGGATTGTGAGAAATGATAGTTTATGCCTCATAATAAGGAGTAGAAGGAGTATATTCAGAACCAAATCTTTTTTTTTTAACTGAATTCAGAAGCAAATCTGACATCAATAACAAAAATAGTATCCGCGTAGAAGCTTGTGGTTGAAAATTTATCAAATAAGCCTTGTCGATAACAAGGACAACAACAGGAAAAATAGACATCCATCCAAGCATATATATAAATATATATATATTTCTCATAGGCTGAGAATTAATTATATTCCCAGTAATACAAGTTCAAACTTTGGCTGAGAGTGATTAGTCTCATTACAGAGTACCTTATTTAAAGCTAGGAATATGAAAACACTTAAACACATACATACAAACATACACGATTAACATATTTAAGGGCAAAAGACAACCCTATAGTTCGTCCCTTGTGGGCAACTATGAGTTTTAGTGTCGTCTTGAGGATAATGGTAAGCATCAGGACAGTTACCACCATAACATCGGAGGCCAGGACAATTAGAGGTTGGACTGAACTCCATAGGAACATTGAAACCATCTATCACTGAGATATCATAAAAGTCCAAATTATTCCATGAGTTCAGTGAAAATTCTGCCAGGGTCATCGGCGGTTGGCCAGAGAGTTGGCAATAGAGCTGGCCACCACAGTCTCCGGTCTGACAATGCCCGCGGCCCGACCAGTCAAAGTTACAGTTGGTTCGGCCCCATATTCGAGCACCACCGGTTCCCGATGGCACGCCAAAGCCCCATCTTTCGCCAGGGTTCAGCCGCCGGCTGCCTCCCACCGGGGTGGCAGCCGCCCACACGGTGTAGGGGCATCGGTTTGTGACATCAAACCATGCAGCATGGGTGGTGAAGGTGAAGAAGTTGAGAGCTATAAGGAATAATAAAACTAGGAGGTGGCTTTTGATAATGAAGGCCATTTTCTCTTTTTTGAGCTAGGGTTTATAGTGGTGATTGGTTTTTGTGAAGAAAAGAGAAATGGACAATGGGGTATATATAGGGTTTAGTTGGCCATGGGGTGAGGACATTCCTTATTCATAAACAAGAAGAGTAATTAATTGCCCATGTTAATATGAATGTGTATTGTAATAATCCAGCTTCAATTTAATTTTTTTAATGTTTTACTTAATTTTTCATTTTTTATGGATACAAAATCAAAAGTAAGGTAATCTTACAACTGGCATTTCTTTAAAAACTAGAGGTATCATTAAAAAGGTTGACAATTGAAAATTTTATATGTAGATCATCCGTATCAAAGATAGTCTATATGTTATTTTACTAATGAGAATTTGCTCATAATTGCGAGATAACAGGGCTATTTGGTATTCTGAATTTTTTTTTTAAAAAAAAATTGTGTCATCAAGTGATGCAATAAGAGTAACGACATGGAAGTGGAGCTCCATTTGTGAATTGTGATAGTCTAGTCAGGAAAATGCGAAAAATATCTTAATTTTAAGTTGGAATAAAAATGTTTTGCTTTTACGTTCACACAATATATTGAGAAAATTTCAGAAAAATCCCTACAAAATATAAAAAAGACAATCAAACTCTTGAATTAAGAAAATTCCAAATCAGTCTTAAGGGAGGAATATGAGTTTTTTTATATCTTATCAAAAGACACAAATACCTCTAGTAATTTTGAGTAAAAGAAAAAAAGGGAAGTGAGTTGTGAATTATTAACCTGAAAGAAATAAATGTTATAATAAAGTTGGAGATCCTTATTTTTAACTTTTGAAGACTATCATTAGGATATTTTCAATATTAGCTTTGTCAATTGCTTGTGAGAAGAAGAGGAAATTGAGTTGTGAAATTTTAAATTAAAGTTGACAATCCATCATATAGTTGAAAATTTCTATTTTTAACCTGTGAATACTATATGAGGGCATTTTCAACATTGACATTGTCAATTGCTAATAAGAAAAATGGGGACGATGTTATAAATTGTTAACTTAAGAGAGAAAATCAATATGGTAAAGTTAAAAAATTTTATTTTGAACATGTGAATAATGTCATCAATTACTAAAAGCATTTGTCTTTTGATCAAATATGGAAATCTTATATTCCTCCCTTAGGATTAAGGATTTCCCTAATTCAAAAGTCTCATTTATCCTTTTTCAATTTAAGAGGGATTACTGGGATTTAGGCAAATATCATCTCCACTAGGATGACGATTGTGTGATGCAACTAGTCATTTACTCTTGTTTCTACATTTTTTACTGGTGAAGATAAAAAAAAAGAAGAAGACGAAGAAAAATCATCTGTAGATAATGATCATTCTGCCCATGCGCATTATTTTCAAAATCAGATCAATTGTATATTATGTTAATGAGTGCTAAAATATCATAGAATTAATAATGATGAGTCTTTGGAATGAAAATAATCCCCCTTTTTTAATGAGGAAATCAATTTATTGATTATTTTATTTTAAAAGTGGATTAGAATATATGTAATTTCAATTAAAAATTCACAAAAATCAATGTAGCATAATACTCAACATCTCTTAATGCTAATTATCCACTAATATATATTCAGTGCTACTCTCAGTGTTTGACTATATATCCATCCTCGATAGGCCGAATTGTCCGAAAGAGGATCCGAAGCATGAGAAACGATTTGAGAGAAATGCATTCATTTTACTCTTCATAGAAAAGTTTGAACTCACAATCTTGAGAAAGTTTTAAAAAATGTGTTTGATGTCAATTATGGTTTTAGATTAGACTTGAATGTTGGAAAAACTACAAAAATAAATCATATTTAATTTTAATTGTTTTTATTATTTGACTATCTTTAAGTGCTCCACTAAATCATAGGGAACAAAAATATACAACTTGGGTGCAGTGTTAGGGGTTAATGAGGTGTATCTAGACTCTAATTAATTGTGAATTTTCTAATTACTTTATCATCTCGCTCTCCCGTAATTAGTTCTTTATTGAGTAAAAATAATAAGTAAAATTTGTAGATGAATCGTCAAAAAATCATTTTTGATAATCTTTTTGACACCTGAAAATTCACGCCATTTTGAATTTTTTTTTTAATTTTAAAGTATTGAGTGTTCATCGTTTGTATTACCTGTATGCTGAATGTGGAAAATGTGATCAAAATGGAAAAACCATGATGAATGTTATGTGACGAGTTATTGGCTTATTTTCTATTTGTGAAGCTTAATATTTTAGAGTAGATAAACAATAATTTCTTAATAATGCACCCTCATATTTCCTACGAATGACCAAAAAGAACATTTTGAATCCATTACATGGTAACACTCAGCAGCATATTAAGATATATAAGTCCCTGATTAAAAAAATTAATATAGAGGAGGTCCAAAATAATTCAATATTTACAAATTTTTCTTGCAAATAACACAACTCTAATTACAAATATCTAATGGAACCTATAAGTAATTTTTCCCTATTGTTAAGCTTGTGATCATGTGATTGATCTTGTGGCTTTGATGATAACAAAATTATGAACTATGAATGTTACTGTTTCCTGATATTCCTCCTATCTATTTTATAAGACATGTTCTAAAAATTATTTTTGAGTCTTTTATAAAAACGTTTCATTTATTTCAATAAACATTAAATATTTTTTCCCATTAGTAACTATATTTAATAAGGGCAGAGAGTGGGAGTAGAAATTAATATGATATTAGAGTTTAGTGTGATCAAAAGGGTAAATAAAATCTAATGTCACTAAATTTTAAGACAAATTTAATATTATTAACGTGTGAATTAATTAGAAATGTTTAAGAATAACTACTCCTTCTGGTCTTTATTATAAGGCACCAACTAGAAAATTTTTTTGTTTCAAACATAAGGCACTAACCGCCACATAAATTGTTTTTTTCCTACTTTACTATTGTCATTAATAGACATTCAAAGTTGAAAAGGTTAAGTTATATCATTTAATGAGTGATGAGTTGGAAAAACGGTCAATTTACAATTAATTTAATTATCCAACTACAATCTATTGGTTTGTAAGAATTGGTAGTTGGTGCCTTATAATAAGGATTAGATGGAATGCTACATTTTGTCAAAGTTAATTGCAGATTTAAAATGATAAGATATGGGAATCATGCAAACATTGAAAAGAATATTTTAATTAACAGTATAATAATGAGCTAGTTGTCTGGTTGCAAAAAGGAAAGAAAAAAAAATGTTGAATTGAGCAAGAATGGAGCATCAACTATTTGATACTTTAATTAACTTTTGGACCTATTTTTTTTAATTAAAATCATGGATATCATTACTTATTAACTCAAAAGATTACATTAATACATCTGTCTGAAAAGGGCCCCTCCCATCCATTCCATGGGGAGGGCAGTCAAAAAAACAAAAGTTACCATCTAGACTATGAGCTAGTTGCGCTAACTGATCAGCTGAGCTAAGTTCTTCCTTATAATAGTGCCTAATCATCACCTTCCACTCCATATTGAGGAGGAATTCAGTGTCCTGCACAATGTCCCTAAAAGGATAATAAAAATCACAACCTTTAATACATAAATTGATAGCTTCAATACAATCAGATATGAGTAAGATATTCTTCTATGCCCTGTTCCAACATGATTGCAACCCATTAATGATGCCTATGAGTTCTGCAATTGTTGGTAGAATAGCAGATAGCTTACAACTAAATCTACATATCCATCTTCCCTCTTCATCCTTCAAGATTCCACTGCATTCACTTCCTCCATTAGCAATCAGCAATCCACATATCCATCTTCCCTGTGGGTTCACTACATGATTTGCGATCAGAATAAAATTTACATTGATCCAGTAAATCTTTATACAAGCATGCCCTATAAAAGGAGTCAAGGGCGTTCCTTAGGATAATGGTCGCTCTCTCATTTGAAAACTTGGTTGCATAAAGCCACCCAAGTATCCCAGCATATATAAATAAACATACTTTCCCAAGAGACTTTTTTGGTATCTTGGTTCCCTGCTTCAAGACTTAGGTTCTATTTGATCCACTTCACTCCCTGAAGAGAGAAAAAGGTAGGCCATGTTGGAGCGTTAACTGAAAATTGGCAGGAAATACACAAGAAGGGGGTGAATTGTATATCTTAAAAATTTATGTAGCTAAAACAAACACAAGGAATTTATACTGGTTCAGTCCTAACTCTGACCTAAATCCAGTTCTCCAACCTCAGTTGGGTTCCACCAGTGTGAAAGTGGCGATCGCACAAGAGGGGGGTGAATTGTGCTATTTACAAAATTTAGAAGAGATTAACTCAACACGAAATTTATACTGGTTCGGCCAACACTACCTACGTCCAGTTCTCCAACACTCTGTTGGGTTCCACTAACCACAGGTTTTACGAGTCCAGGTTCACCTGTCAACCTTTACAGAGTTTTAGAATCTCTAAACACTCCCCCTTACTACCTGTAAGGAAATATCCCTGTTCTAAAGCACCAAGCTTTCAGAACAACCTCAAACAGTAGAGGATTTCAATAAATACGTTCACTTAATGAACTGATTTTGATAAACACTTAAGTACAGATGAAATCTCTAAGACAATAAATACAGAGTAATGAATGAGCTTTGTGAATATTCTCGTTGTTCGTCTCTACTCAATAAATGCTTGAGTTCTGTATTTATATCTTCTTCAGATTTTCCCTTTTTGATTCAGCATTCAAGAAGCCGTTTGAATTTAGTAGTTGGGAGCTCATAGCCGTTGGCATTAAATGCAGCTTCTTTATCGGGCTTAACTCTCTACTTTAGCTTCAACTACTTCTTGCATAGGGTGAGCTAAGAGAGAGACAGACTCAGCGCTCTGATCATCCGTACAAACAGTACTTTCTGGCAGCTTTCTATTAGCGCTAGCTTGATCTGTTATCGCTAATCTTATAGTGATCTGCACTTAAACTGTTAGCTAACCAAATAGTTATATAATGCACAGAGGTTTCTATCGCAAGCTTAATCCTTTAGCTCAAAGAGATAAAGACAGTATAAGGAATATCCGAGCTTTTTACCGATAGCATTTTCTCTTGGATTAAAAAGCATCATATCAGCATATATCCTTCTATCGATTGCTCAAACTTCTATCGCTAGATACTTGATTTGCTTATTAGCTTTAAGGATACAATTTATCAAAGAATTCAGAACTTCAAGGTATCCCATTATCGATAGATAAACATTCTAGCGCAAGCAAACATATCAGCTCATGATTCATTAGCTCTTAGGCATTAGCTATCTGAAAGATCATTATCTGAAGCACTTATGGTTATCGATAGCTTATCCTATTATCGCTAGCTGATTTAGGGACTTAGTTCATTTATCTGCTGGTTTCATCTTCTTATAAACTCAATGAACTTCTAGCGATGGAACCTTTGCTTAGCGATAGAGGGAGACTTAGCGATAGATAATGACTTGGATATTTCTAAGTCTTCACTCGCTATTCCTTTCTTTCAATTAGCTATACAGATATATTTTAGCGATAGAGATACTCATTCAATATTGATCTGCTAAGATGCCATTTCTTATTAGAGAAAAATCTTTGTTCTTGCAATGATGATTTGTTACCTGGCAGATATTATAAGATTAATTCAGAGGTAACTTTTACTTATGTTTTCTTAGGTTCAGTCCTCATCAAAACTTAAGATTTTAACATTCTCCCCCTTTTTGATGATGACAAAACATAAGTAAAAATAAGAGCAAGTTCAGACCATAATCATTTATATAAGCATATATCAGAACTTGGATAACAATAAAGCTTGTACAGATCAGTTATATTCAGAACATCTCAGATCATAGTACAATTTTGCAGAACAAAACTTTTAAAAAACATAAACTATCTATGAATGCAGAATGCAACTGGGGTTTCAGAAATTTGGCTTTTGACTCGATACTCGATCTTTCTGATCTGCCTCGCTTGAACCATTTCTCCCCCTTTTTGTCATCATTGGTTGGAGCGAAATGGAAGAACCCATCAAACCCTGGACGAATGGTACCCCTGGTCCGATACTAAGATCAGCAGAATAATCTTGGACAGGAGTCGCTTCGTCTGCCTCAAGAGGTTTGGTGTTTGCGTGTGGAAGAAGGGCGATTTGAACTTTGAAGGATTTTTCTGAAAATATTATCTCAGAAGAGATACGATTCTGACACAGGATACCGGATTTAATGATTTCTTTGGAGAATGACACGGCTTTCTGGGCTTTGCGACACTTGCTAGCGGATTGAGAAGAGGGTTTATCGCTAGAGGTTTCATCAAGATCACCTATTTTTGGATTCGAGACTCTACCCATTTCTAGGTTTAGGGTTTTGAAAGAAAGAAAACCTCGAGATTTCAGAGAGATTTTAGGGAAATGAAGAGACTCTTCGGGTGAATAATGAGTGCACAATACATATGTCCTGCTTTTATAGAGTTCAGAAGTTACCAGAAATAATATAATATTCGCTGACGTTTCGCATTCTGAGACTCCTTGATGATTTGCTATCGCTAAAATGAGCATCTATCGCTAGCAGGCATGATCCCACGCTGAGTAAGTGACTTTTGAGCTTCACTTACTCCTTCCAATGTTTATCTATCGATAGCTGTCTTTGCTATCGATAATTTGTTAAGCTAGCGAAGTTAGCGATAGTATGACTTAGCTAACTTAGCTTAGTTCTGCATATGGTAGCGATAGTATGACTTACTATCGATAGGTCAGTCCTGCAAAAACTTAAGATCTGGCACTCCGATGCCTAAGTTAGCAATAATTCAGATGATCAAACAATAAAACAAAAAAAATAATATTTTACAATTCATTTGGATTTACCATTCCTAGCTCTATTCTAATATAGAGAAATTGATCAGGCTCAAGAGGCTTGGTAAATATATCAGCAAGTTGTAGATGGGTCGAAATAAATTCTATCTTGACATCCTTCTTCTGAATGTGATCTCTCAGGAAGTGATGTCGCACATCTATATACTTGGTTCTGGAATGTTGAACTGGATTCTTAGCCAAGCTTATTGTGCTGGTGTTGTCACAGAGAATAGGCACTTCTGAGAAGTTCAAGCCCAGATCTTTTAGATGCTGCCTAAGCCATAAGACTTGAGTACAGCAACTTCCTGCTGTAATGTATTCTGCCTCTGTGGATGAAAGAGAAACACAAGTTTGCTTCTTGCTTGCCCAAGTGATTAAACAGTTACCGAGAAATTGGCATTGACCACTTGTGCTTTTTCTATCTGATTTATAGCCTGCATGGTCAGAGTCAGAATAGGCAAGAAGGTACTCTTGAGTTCCCTTGGGATACCACAGCCCAAGCTCTTGAATCCCTTGTAAATAACGCAAAATCCTCTTTACATTTGATAAATGAGATTCTTTGGGATTTGCCTGATATCTAGCACATACACCTACACTAAATTGAATGTCAGGTCTACTAGCAGTTAAATAAAGTAAAGAACCAATGATTCCTCTATAATGTGACTGATTTACTTCTTTGCCAGGAAGATCTGCATCTAATTTGGCAGAGGTACTCATTGGAGTGTCCCCTTCTCTGGATAGATCCATCCCAAATTTGTTGAGAATTTCTTTACAATATTTGGTTTGGGATATGAAGATGCCATCCTTCTTTTGCTTTATTTGTAGTCCCAAGAAGAATGTTAATTCTCCCATCATGGACATTTCAAATTCTCCCTGCATTGTCTTAGCAAAATCCTCACATAGAGTTTCATTAGTTGCACCGGAAATAATGTCATCAACATAAATTTGAACTACAAGCATATGATTATTTTTGTGCATGATGAACAATGTAGTATCTGATTTTCCTCTAGAAAATCCTTTTTCAAGCAGAAAAGTACTAAGTCTCTCATACCAAGCTCTAGGTGCTTGTTTGAGACCATAAAGAGCCTTTTTGAGTTTGAAAACATGGTCAGGCTTAGTCTTTTCTTCAAAACCAGGAGGTTGTTCTACATACACCTCTTCTTTGATATAGCCATTAAGAAAAGCACTTTTAACATCCATTTGATAAAGTTTAAAATTTTTTATGGATGCAAAAGCTAGAAGAATCCTTATTGCTTCAAGTCTTGCAACTGGAGCAAAAGTTTCCTCATAATCAATGCCTTCTTCTTGGTTATATCCTTTTGCAACTAATCTGGCTTTATTTTTCACAATTTGACCAGCTTCATCAAGTTTGTTTTTGAAAACCCATTTTGTACCGATAATAGGATGATTTCTGGGTCTTGGCACTAAATCCCAAACTTGATTTCTTTTGAATTGATTAAGTTCTTCCTGCATAGCTATTATCCAATCATATTCAGCAAGAGCTTCATCAATACAAGTTGGTTCAATTTGAGAAAGAAAGCATAAAAATTCTACTTCATTATGCAGTTGCCTTCTTGTTTTAACTCCTTTTGAGATTTCTCCAATAATCTGTTCAGGAGGATGATTTTTAAGATGTCTAATGGAAGATTGAGGCTCAACAGATCTTCCTAGATCATCTTCAGATTTATCCTGATTATTTTCAAAATTGTTTTCAGGATTTGCTATCGATGGCTGAGGTGCTATTGATAGGGGCTGTTTTAAAAACTTTGAAAAATCTTCATCCTCATCAACAGATTGTTGTTTTTCTTGAGGGGTTTCATCAAATACTACATGAACAGATTCTTCAACAGTTTGAGTCCTTTTATTATAAACTCTATATGCTTTACTTCTATTTGAATATCCAATGAAAATGCCAATATCAGATTTAGGATCGAATTTACCTAAATTTACCTTTCCATTGTTGTGGATGTAGCATTTTGATCCAAAAATCCTCAGGTGACTGATATTAGGCTTTCTTCCCTTGTAGAGCTCATATGGAGTCTTTTCCATCCCCTTTCTGATGTAGGCTCTGTTAGAAATGTAGCAAGCTGTACTCATAGCATCTGCCCAAAATATTTGAGGCACTTGTTTCTCGTTCAGCATGCTTCTAGCCATTTCTGTGAGCACTCTGTTCTTCCTCTCTACAACACCATTTTGTTGAGGAGTCCGAGGGGCAGAGAAGTTGTGGTCAATTCCATTTTCATCACACATCTCCATGAACTCTTTATTTTCAAATTCACCTCCATGATCAGTTCTGATGGCTATTATCTTTGTCCCTTTCTCATTCTGCACTTTCTTAGCAAGAACACAAAAAGCATCAAAAGTTTCCTGCTTAGAGGAAAGAAACATAGTCCAAGTAAATCTTGAGTAGTCATCCACAACTACAAGAGTGTATAGGCTTCCTCCTAGACTTTTCACTCTTGCTGGCCCAACTAGATCCATATGAATTAGTTCCAATGGCCTACTAGTAGAGACTGTCTTCTTGATTTTAAAAGAGGACTTTGTTTGTTTACCTCTTTGACAGGATTCACAAATCAAATCATGCTTTGACTTAAAACTGGGAATTCCTATGACTAGCTCATTCTTAACCAATTTATCTAGCTGAGAAAAATTCACATGAGCTAATCTTTTATGCCATAACCAGCAATTTTCATCATTTGAAATAAGGCATTTTTCTTCAAGCTGTTGGCATAAATCTAGAGTATATAAATTCCCATTTCTATTCCCTTTTATTTTGCATTTCAGATTGGATTTGTTTATATCTAAATCATTTTTATCAACAATGAGACATTCATTAGAATCGAAAATTACCCAGTTGCCATGGTCTGCGCTTTGGCTAACACTCAGAAGATTGTGGCAGAGACCATCCACTAGGTAGACATCCTTGACTGGACCTACTTCACCAACTCCAGTGATTTTTCCACTTTGGTTCCCACCAAAGCTAACTTTAGCTCCATCTTTTATCACCAGATTATTGATTTTATCTTTGTCTCCAGTCATATGTCTTGAGCATCCACTGTCAATATACCATTTTCCATTGCTGGATGCTTTCAGGCACACCTGCACATACTAAACAGATTTAGGTACCCAAACTTTCTTGGGTCCTTTAAGGTCAGATTTGTGCTTTAGGTGTGTTGTGACTTTTGGCACATAAGTTCCTTTAGGAACCCATTTATAAGAGCTATTAACACCATACTTTCTGTTAATACACGTTGATTGAGTATGGCCTTTCTTGTTGCAGAAATTGCAAAAACTATATGGTGAAGAGTTTTCAGACGATTTTCTAAAGTAGTTCATGTATGGCTTCACCTTTGGTTCAATCCATCTTTTTAAAGATTTTTGTTTGGGCTCATAGCCAATACCAGTTCGATCTCTGAAAACTTTTTGGTTGCTTAAAATCACATTCAGAGTCTCAGATCCCTTTGTAAACTTTTCTTAAACATGCGAAAGTTTTTCTTTTTCCTTCAATAATTTTTCACAATTTGAGCAATTTTCAGAAATTGAAGGAACAGCTATCGAAGGTGTATCTATGGGAACTTGCGATAGCTCTTCTTCTATCGATAGGGAAGAGGAAATCCTTTGAGAAGAGTTTTTCTGAAATTCTTTGTTTTCTCTTCTTAGTCTAACTACTTATTTAGAGAGTTTCAAGAATTCTATGCACATTTCATCATATAAATTTTGAAGATCAGAAAAAGAAGGTTCAGAGTCAGATACCTCAGAATCACTATGCTCTTCTTGAGCAACTAGGCAGAAGTTGGCGCATTCTTCGCTATCGCTAGCTTCTTCATCAGAGCTATCACCCCAGATGGATGACACATAAGCCTTTTTCTTTCCATAAGTCTTCTTTTTCTCTTTCTCCTTTAATCTTTGAAGGCTGGGACATTCAGCTCTGAAGTGACCAGGTTTCTTGCATTCAAAGCATACAGGAGATTTGTCTTTCTGGAAGTCTTTGAAGCTAGGGCCACTCCTTTGAAATCTTTCTCTTCTTCTGAAGAGCTTTTTAAATTTTCTGGCCATAAGAGCTATGTCCTCCTCATCAAGATCTTCCTCATCATCATTGACTTCATCTCTTTCTGAAGCAACAAGAGCAAGTGACTTTTTCTTGAAATTTCCTTGTGCTTCCCTTTGAGCTATCAGGGTAGGCTCATACTCAGCAAGGCTGCCAAACAGGGCAGTGATGGATTTTGTTGATTCTCCTTGCATTTCTTGAATGGCTGTGACTTTCATGAGCCAATCTCCCTTTAGGACTTTCAAAATTTTGTTGACCTGCTCTTTCTCTGTAATCTTTCTTCCCAGAGCAGCAAGATTATTGATGAGGTGAGTGAATCTGATCTCTAGATCCCTTATCTTCTCATCCTCAATCATTTCAAACTTGTGGAACTCTTCCACCAGCATTTCCACACGCCTATCTTTTACTCCAGAAGTCCCTTCATGAGCTATTTGCAAGGCTTCCCACATTTCTTTAGCAGAGTCAAGATGACTCACTCTAAAGAACTCTGTTTGACTAAGAGCACTCTGGATCATGAGGACTGCTTTGCTATTCAGCTCCAGGTTAGCAATATCCTCTTCTGTGTACTCATCTTCTGCCTTTGGAATGCCCATGGGATCTCTGGGAACAATATCTCCTTCTTCTATAATTTTCCAAAGTTTGTATCCATTGGCTTTGATGTAAATCTTCATTTTTAATTTCCAGAAGGTATAATGTTTCCCATCAAAGCCAGGAGGCTTATTAATGGAGCTTCCTTCAGGGAGGATGTTTTCAAGCGATGCCATTTAGATCTTTGCTTCTCAGATTCGTTGGAATCTTAATAACAGAGAAGACCCGCTCTGATACCAAATGAAAGTGACGATCGCACAAGAGGGGGGTGAATTGTGCTATTTACAAAATTTAGAAGAGATTAACTCAACACGAAATTTATACTGGTTCGGCCAACACTGCCTACGTCCAGTTCTCCAACACTCTGTTGGGTTCCACTAACCACAGGTTTTACGAGTCCAGGTTCACCTGTCAAACTTTACAGAGTTTTAGAATCTCTAAACACTCCCCCTTACTACCTGTAAGGAAATATCCCTGTTCTAAAGCACCAAGCTTTCAGAACAACCTCAAACAGTAGAGGATTTCAATAAATACGTTCACTTAATGAACTGATTTTGATAAACACTTAAGTACAGATGAAATCTCTAAGACAATAAATACAGAGTAATGAATGAGCTTTGTGAATATTCTCGTTGTTCGTCTCTACTCAATAAATGCTTGAGTTCTGTATTTATATCTTCTTCAGATTTTCCCTTTTTGATTCAGCATTCAAGAAGCCGTTTGAATTTAGTAGTTGGGAGCTCATAGCCGTTGGCATTAAATGCAGCTTCTTTATCGGGCTTAACTCTCTACTTTAGCTTCAACTACTTCTTGCATAGGGTGAGCTAAGAGAGAGACAGACTCAGAGCTCTGATCATCCGTACAAACAGTACTTTCTGGCAGCTTTCTATTAGCGCTAGCTTGATCTGTTATCGCTAATCTTATAGTGATCTGCACTTAAACTGTTAGCTAACCAAATAGTTATATAATGCACAGAGGTTTCTATCGCAAGCTTAATCCTTTAGCTCAAAGAGATAAAGACAGTATAAGGAATATCCGAGCTTTTTACCGATAGCATTTTCTCTTGGATTAAAAAGCATCATATCAGCATATATCCTTCTATCGATTGCTCAAACTTCTATCGCTAGATACTTGATTTGCTTATTAGCTTTAAGGATACAATTTATCAAAGAATTCAGAACTTCAAGGTATCCCATTATCGATAGATAAACATTCTAGCGCAAGCAAACATATCAGCTCATGATTCATTAGCTCTTAGGCACTAGCTATCTGAAAGATCATTATCTGAAGCACTTATGGTTATCGATAGCTTATCCTATTATCGCTAGCTGATTTAGGGACTTAGCTCATTTATCTGCTGGTTTCATCTTCTTATAAACTCAATGAACTTCTAGCGATGGAACCTTTGCTTAGCGATAGAGGGAGACTTAGCTATAGATAATGACTTGGATATTTCTAAGTCTTCACTCGCTATTCCTTTCTTTCAATTAGCTATACAGATATATTTTAGCGATAGAGATACTCATTCAATATTGATCTGCTAAGATGCCATTTCTTATTAGAGAAAAATCTTTGTTCTTGCAATGATGATTTGTTACCTGGCAGATATTATAAGATTAATTCAGAGGTAACTTTTACTTATGTTTTCTTAGGTTCAGTCCTCATCAAAACTTAAGATTCTAACACAGTGAATCAGGATTAAGCCAGGTTCTTGAATACCTTTACAGCTCAGAGAATTCTCTCAGTGAGATCTCTCTATCTCACTGAATTCTCTCCCCTTTACACTTTGTAAGATTACAACATACTCACTATCTTAAGAGTAAACCTTACTTGAAGAATAATTATAGAAAAGCTTGTTCACTCAATGAACTGATTGTGATACACTGAAGTACAATAACAATGAATGAATAAGTCTGAGAGTAGGCGAGTATTGAATACAGTTAGTAAGATGTATTCAATGTATGCAATCAATCCTATTTCACCAACTTCTTCACTAATGCTTTTATACATATTTCTGGTTTTTGCCTGTTTGTGACCGTTTATAGCCGTTGCTTGATCCTTTGATAAAAGATGATTAATCTGATGATGGAGTATGGAGATGAAAATGTTCTGAGTAGCATTAACTCCTCTATACTTAGTTACTTCAGTTCATCTCTCTTCATTGCAGAAAGCATTTGTTGTTTCAAACGGCTTAATTCTCGAGTCTGTGAGTGTAACATAAACTTCCCTAAATAGGCCTGACACATTCTATACATAAAAGGCTTAACTATTCAAATCCATCGCCAGATTGATTACAATGCTCCAATCGAACATTGCCTTAGTTGTCTGATCGATCACACTTAGATTAGGCTTTAATCATGACCTGCAACACTTGAATATTGAGTTACTCTAACACTCGCCTGATCGATCACAGGAGTCCCTAATCGATTAGGCTTACATAATTGATTAAGCTTAGATTACTTCATACTTCATGATTGATCACTCACTTACTCTCTGATCGATTATGCATCTCTGATCGATTGGACTGAGATTAGACTTGAATTACAATTTAGACTACCTGATCGATCACAGGGGTGGCCTGATCGATCAGACTCAATTGTTCGATCATACCAAGTTACTCCTCTTTCTCTAATCGATCACACTGAGATTACTTAACTTGATTCTTACTTCTCTAATCAATCACATGGGTCTCTGATAGGCACCTATGTTTCATACCATTAATTCTGATCTAACTCTGATCTAACCCTGATTGATCATTACCTTAGATTTTTGACTGATTATTTGACCCTGATCGATTAGGCAGTACTTAGTATTTTCTATCAGATTGTTCTAAGTTCTTTCTAGTTCTAAGCTTAACCTTTCTTTATGCCTAAGTTATGTTTAGTTATCATCAAAACTCATTATTCTAACATTAACAACCGATTTCCATCTTTGGAAAGCATTTTATCAATCTCTGATCATGTGCATAGTTGATTCTTCCTCTAGGCATCCAAAGGGGCACATGGAGCTATCTGTAAGTCCTGGACATCTTCTGAGATCAGCAATATGAACATAGTCATATGTGAACAACCATATAAAAGTCTTGATCTTCTTAAATATTCTCCACCTCCATAGGATCTTCCAGATATTATCTGCCCCCGAACTAGTTCCTGTAGTAAGAAAATTATATGCAGATTTAACATAAAATGAACCATGAGTGGATGGTTTCTAGATAAATTTGTACTCTCATCTCTCCTTAGAGGGTGGATGTGCACATATGATACGCTCAATGATCAATTGGGGTAACCCATTTGGAGTTTGTAGCAATCCCAATTCCCAAGCTCATCAACAAAGTCGGCAACTTTGTCTTCACATGAAATCAGCCCTTCCATACCAAGAATTAAAACAACGAAGGAGGTATTAATCTCTGACTAGTTCTTAGACAAGAATGTAGTGTTTCTACCATTCCCAATTTTCTTTCCTACTCCAAGTTTGAACTTATCCCATATATCACATATACCTCTTTAAGTAAGGGAGGCATTCTTTCTTCTCTTCACTTCAAGCTTGTAAAAATTGTCAGACTCATACTTGGCTCTCAAAAATTGAACCCAAAGTAAGTTTGCATCAGTCAACAACTTCTAACAAAGCTTGTAAATGAAAGCTTCATTTTGTCTTCTAAGGTCCTCAATGCCAAGACCCCCCTCTTTCTGGTCTTTTGTAATTTGGTCTCAAGCAACAAGATGCATCTTCTTGTGATCTACATTTTCTCCCCACAAGAAACTCCTACTCTTTTTTAATCTCTTTGAGTAGAGTATTTTGTATTAACAGTAAGTAGGGAGGCTAGATAAGACTTCCCTGATAAGCGTTGCCCATCCTGCCATGCTTAAATACCTTTTTTTCTAACTTGAGAACTTATGTTGGGTCTTCTCAAGAACAAGAGCAAACATAGCATTGGTAAATCTTTTGTGGATTAAATGGATTCCGAGGTATTTGCCAAGATCACCTGTTAGCCCTTCACCCATTCTTTTACTGAGATCATAAGCTCTAGAAAAATGAACGTTGTTTGTGTAACACCTAAAATTTTCTACTATATTATAGCAATTTTAATTGAATTATAATCACCTTCTAATGTCAAAAGCCTAAAAATACGGAAAATTTAAAACTTTTTCTTTAAAACATTTAACCAACTTCCTTTCAGTTGGAATGGGCTTTTCAGACAAATTGGAACAACTTAAAACTTTTGTAAAAGAAAGTGGTTAATAAAACAATTAAAAGTACACTAACCATCTTTCGGTGTCTATTAATAATTCATAACACTTAGGGAATTTAAATCCCTTAACAAATTTATGCAATTCTATTTTCTATGCTTTTTATTATTAATTTAATAATTTAATTCTTACAACATATACAAATAATATTACTAAAATATTTAACCACCTTACTTTCTCAACTATAATCCTAATTCCTTCGTTTAATCTTCTTTCCCAACTAGCTTCTCCCATCCTGCGTACTGAAAATGTTTGGGGAAAGAGTGAGATTGGAAATCCCAATAGCAGTTTCTTTCATTAACATATATGATCATACTAACATTGTCATGTATATATTTCATAAAACTGCCCAAATGATGATAGTCTTACTCCTATTAATCTGTGTGCGATCCGCACCTACCAACCACTGATAACGATACTTTCGTTAACTAGTGGAGGCTCCACCTGCAGGACTTCTCGTTATAATAATCCCGTTATAACTAAACTGGTTTGGCAAAGGGGTAGCGAACCACCTAAGCCTGGAGTACTCCAACTGAGGAATAACAACTTACCAACTAAATGCAACAGTTATTACAAAATAATACATGCAATTCAATTGTTACTGAAATAAACTGCTACCTGGAATACCGGAACTTAATCATAAACTTGCTCCTTTCTTTTCCACTGATCTCCTTAACTTACGTCATCATCAAGACCTATTTACATATGAATAATAAATTAACACCTATGCTTATATATAATTATTTAACGTCTCTCACTCGGATCCTAAAGTGCTAAACACTACCCCATTCTTTGCATTCAGACAATTTATGATCTCATCAATCTGCCTTAGTTTTTCAAGATTAAAGGATGATTTGTTTGGTAATTTTAAAATACTCACACAATAGCTTTTAAAAATAAATAAAATATAAAGTTACATTTCAAGTTCCTAAAAATTATTTGCCACACGCACAATCGAATTCCAGTCAAATTATTCCTATTATTCATTTGTTGAATCACCATTCTACAAGGATTCAATTTAAATCTTATACTAACTATGTTTCTTATATACACTAAACACTCAAGTACACTTTAGACTTTTAGTTAATTGTCAAACATCTATTAATTTATTTCTAATACAACTACTTAGTATTTCAAGATATAAAGCAGAACTTCAATCCTAAATTCTCAACACTTTTGATTAGCCTATAAACTCAATTTCATTTACACCTCAGACAAGCTCTCACAAAATCAAGAATAACTTAGATAACTCTATACGATATCATTGAATTGTATATCAGATTCTTTTTTTTTTCCTAATTAGCACTATATATCATTAGGAATCTATTTTCTGATTTCCATTTAACCTCAAGTGAATCCAAGAACTCAACTAAATGACCAAGCAAGAACAAGGGAACCATCGAATAACATATATCTGATCAAAACCCTCAAAACAACTACCATAAATTAAATCTTTAATCCCTAACTAATAGTACAGCTTCCCAAAGCACTCCTCACATCTTTATTCAATTGGTTATGACTAAAGTCTGACCAACCAACCAACTTCATATTCTTTCGCAATACCACTATTAGGAACAGAGAGATTTACAGAGAATCATTACCATTACAAATCTAGGACCTGTAGTAATTACAAACTTCCAATATTAAATTATATAGCATTCAATCACCTTAACCTACCACCCAAAAGTTTTCAAATGATTACTCTGTATATCAATTACAATTTTATGAATTAACTTCTAGAATTAACACTGCATATGTTCAAATCCTCAAACCATCTTAACCAATTAATTCACACTTAATCCTTAAACAAACTCCTTCTTTTCATTTCTCAATCATTTCTAAAATCCTCCCCATCCCTAAGTCAAGCTAAACTAGGGAAGTAGTTACATACCTAACACCCAATTATCCATATCATTATCTTCAAATTACTAAACTAACCCAATCTCAAATCCTGTACACCTGCACATTAAGCTACTCACCTTCAAAGATCTTCCAGCAAGCCTCTACATCAACTTTAGATTCAATTAATAGTTATAGAATCTCCCAATAATTTTACATGATTAAATACTAAACCCACCTAAAACATTTCTCTTATAAGCTTCCAACTCTAAACTTTTCAAACTCTTCACCATTAAACTTTATCAAACCATTCCTACAAATATTTCATCAATTTATTCTATCACTAAGAATTTCTAAAATAACCATCCTACTTTAGATTCTAAATTCTTGTCGATTTCATATACCTTATCTTATCCAAGTTTCATAAGTTAAATTTGTATTAGCTTAACCTTAACAATACCTTCTTCATTCATTACTTACCCTTCTAACTTTTCAATTTAAAATCTATTACCTTATCCTCCCTTTCAAACTCACTGAACTTCTATAGCCCTTATGGAAACAATGCCAATTCAAAAGAATCATCTTCCTATCTCATCATCTTTCCAACTTAAATCCTCATAACATAAACCATGGAGAGAGCATAAATTTTGAAGCTATAAACCTCCAACAATTGGTAGAAAACCAGGTTCTAAACTTTACAAGTTTGATTCCTAACAACTGAAATTTGATTAACTCAAAACCAATTAAAGCCTAAAGTTATAAACTAAACCTCAATAAACACACCGACCTACGTTTAATCACCTTATCCATTCTTATCAATCCTTAAAACAGTCACCAAAGATTTAATCACAGTCTTAAGAATTAACTTCCTTTCTTTAAGCCTAAAACTAATGCTCTACACACCCAAATTATTAACCAATTCCCATCACTTAGAATTATAACTATTCTTGCATTCCTTTATAGCCAAAGTCACACATGAATATCCCTAATTATTCCATTTCAACTTAATGTCAACCAGAATAAAATCCAATCAAACCTTAATGCTAACCGACTTCCCTTCTCTTTCCCCCTGCCCACAGCCTAAAACAGAGCAATATTACAACAATTTCATGCATTCATTTAACAACAGCCCTACTAGAATTAAGCATCTCAATCCCCCTTACAAGTAAAATCAAACATCACAAATTTCCTTTTCTCTTCCAATGAACCTGTCGGCCAGTAAGCAAGAGAAGGAAGAAAACAAATAATAAACCTCAACAACATCCTCCCTTTAACAAGTTAAGAATCGAAATCACATAAGACCAGCACACTTGCACAACAAAACATACATCCAGAACAATATATTTTTTCCCTTCCCCTGCTATGAACCCGTCGGCCAACAAATCAGAAAAGACAAAAGAAAATTGAACAATTTCTTATTCAACCACCCTCCAATTAAACATTAATTTTATTTTATCAGAGCAACAATCAAAATCCTTATTCATTCTCCACCCCAAGAATTCAGGCGAACAAAATGAACAAGGAACAGGGAAGGACAGGGGAAGAACAAGGAATCAAGACTCAGCCAAACAAGCATATAACACCCTTCCTTTGAATTCATTATTCCTAATCATGTTTATTTAAATTTTCATTCGAATTTTTTGCCCAGAAAACCCCCCAAATTCCCGGCGGTGAACAGTAACAGGAGGGAGAGTTTTGTAGAAATCAAACCAAAACTAACTTCCTTTCCAAAATCGATACTCAAACAACCAAGAACAAAGTCCAAGCATCGTTTTTATGATTTTGGAAGCTTCAAAACCTCACAAGAATTCGAATCATCCCCCCCCCCAAATCGCTCAGAATCAGCTCGGAAGATAGGGAAATCAAGGAAGAAAAGCTTACCTAAGGTTTACCCAGGCTTCGAGAGTGTTTTCCACCTTGTTTCGCCGCCGGTCGCCGTCAGTCCAAGCTGCTGCCGCCGTTGATGTCGAAGAGCAGAGGGAGGAAAGAGTGAGAGAGATTTTGGAACAGAAGGAGTGTTTATGTGTGTGTGTGTTTTCGGGTGAGAGAGAGTTCAGAGGAATTGAAGAAAAATAGAAAGGAATAGAAGAGTTCAGAAGGGACGCGTGTGTGGTATACAATTAAAAAGTAGACTGATATTTTGTTTTTATCGGTATTTTACTATCATACCCTTACTTTTATAACTGAGGATATTTTTAACTAGGGGCAGATATTGTCATTTTTATTTCCCTTTTTCTATTTTTCTCTTAAATGGTAATTTTATGTACCATTATCATTTACAAAATAGATCTGAATTTGTCCCAAAATAATTTTTCTAGATATGTTTAAATTTCCAAATTTATTTATAAGACTGTTTAAATATCAAACAATACCCCAAAGTTCTAAATATTCCCTTATTTAAATTCATCTTCAAAATATTTTTCCTCAATTAATAAAGAAAATAAGCCTTAAAAATTATTAAAAATATACCTGACCTCATAAATTTATTTATAAGGCCTTTTAATTTCTAAATTCCTTTCTAAGATCTCAACTAAATCCTTTTTATCCAAGTTAAGTTTTATTTCCTAATTATTTCTCTTTATTTCTTTAAAGAAAATAGACTTTAAAATTACTAAAAATGCCTAAATATCATAAATTTATTTTTCAATACTTTTTAATGTTTTTGTAATATTCGAGACCTTAAATAATTTCTTATTTTCTATTTTCTAAAAATTTGGGGTGTTACAGTTTGAGAAACAAATATTGGTTTTCAAACTATTCAATTTTTGGCCCGCAGCTGCACATAATATATTGATGCATCTTAGCATCTCATCAAATCTTTGAAGTGAATCAAGTCATCTGTAAAGAAGATATAGGATAATAGAGGACTGGCTGAGTTGAAACATATTGGTTTCCATCTCTCTATGCAATCAAACCATTTATGAGATGATTGAGCCTCTCCATGCAAAGGACAAAAATGTATGGAGATATTTGATCCTCTTGACGGACACCCCTGGTTGCTCTAAACTTCTCTATCCTTTCACCATTCCAAAGGACTTGGAAGGATGGCATGGATATACATGTCATGATAACTTTGCACAATTGTTCATTCAAACTAACTTCTCTTAGTGTGTCCCAAATAAATGGCCATTCAAGTCTATCATATGCTTTCTCTAGATCCACTTTGATGGCAAGCCACCCTTTCTTACCTTTCTTTTTCCTTATAGAGTGAATAACTTCTTGCATAGTGATAATATTATCGCTTCTTTGTCTCCCTATTATGAGGCTATCTGGTGGTTTCCTACTATTTTGGGAAGAATGCTTCTCAGCCTAAGGCTTATAATCTTGGTGATGATCTTGTAGCTTACATTGCATAGAGAAATGGGCCAGAAGTCCTTCATGCATGCAGGATTGTCAATCATGGGAATAAGGACAATATTGGTTTCATCAAGAGCTTAAATTCCTTTGGGATTGTCAAACATCTCCATAACCATCTTACTAATCGAGCTTCCCACAATTTCCTAATATTCCTGGAAGAAAAATGCTCGGATTCTGTCAGGACCTAGAGCCCTAAAACCCACCATATCAAAAACCGGCATCTTGATCTCCTCCTCGCTAACCCTTGCCGATAAGATTGTTGTGTTATCTACACTCAGTGCCGAGAACTTAGAAATTATCTGATAACTACCCACTGGGCCCCCTTTACTTGTGAAAAAATTATGATAATACTCAAGAGCCATATTCTTTAGCTTTCTCAGGTCAAATTCCCATTCTCCATTATCATGCAAGAGGCCATGAATACGATTTTTGCGTCTTCTAATAAAGGTTGTGTCATGAAAAAATTTGCTATTTTGATCTCCCTATTTTAACCAGTTGCACCTTGACTTTTGGTACCAAAGAAGTTCTTCCTAGGCAAGCAGCTTGTTATATTCTCTCCAAAGATCTTTTTCTACTTACACAAGATACTGGGTGTCTCTTTTTCCCTTGGACTTTTCTACTCCTTCAATGTGCTTCAAAAATCTTTTCTTCCACATTGGAATGTTTCCTATCCTATAGAGATTCCAATTCTCAGCTTCTCGGGCAAAAGAATTAATTCTGTCATTCTAATCCTCCTTATCCCAACTCATCTTCACAATATTAATGAAATCAGGTTCAAGTAACCTACATGCTTGGCATCTAAATGGAGGCTTGGGTTGCCTCATATGGTTGTTTGGCATTGATTGAATGTAAAGGGGGTGGTGGTCACTACCAAACTTGGTCAAATGGTGAACTTTAGTGAAAGGAAATAAGCTGTTCCACTGGGTGTTTGAGAAAGCCCAGTCAATTTTTTCTTTCACAAAGTTCCTCTCCCATGTGTAATGCTGTCAATTTCAATAAGATTAGAGTCTTCAATACATGCATTGAAGTGTCTCATAGCCGTGAAGTTATGTTGAGTTCCCACAGATTTATCTTGAATGGATCGATACGTATTAACGGCCACTAACCAAGGACCTTGCATCTGATTATTTAATACTTTCAGACCATCCCACAAAGATTTTCGCAAAGTAATGGATGTTTCCCAGTACACACATGTCAGCCAACAGATAGAGTCTAAGAGGAAATTTTAACAATGTACAAATTGGGTGGTTGAGCACTCATATAGAATAGATAAATTTTCTCCACTCCACAACATCCTAATTCTCCCATGCATACCCGGTGGCCTCAATCCTAATCCAATTAGAAAAGCCCAATTTTCAAGCAATTTTTTTAGCCTTATCTCCTCTAACTCTTATTTCCAAGATAATAAGAACATTTACATTTTTTCCCCTAATTAAATCTCTTACTCTCCCTGGGAATGTCTTAGAGGCAGCACCTTTACAATTCCAAACAATGAAATTCATATTCATAAACATATTTATAATGAAAGAGGATCTAATATGCCTATTCTTCATCATTCATAGTGACTCGACCCTCTCTATCTAAACCTTGGCTTCATCTCTACTATCTCCTAGTTCAAACCATTGATCTCCTTGGTCCATACTGACAAATCCCAAGATTTGCACATATTTCATATCATATTGAAGATATTTTATCATGTTATTTGAACATCATTGCATATCTTGTGAAGAAATAAGGTTCTAGAGTAATTACATGCACTTAGTGGTAAAAAGGGTATTTTTGAAATGATTTTGTGATTACTCTTGATTTAATTGATTCATTGGAGCTATTCATATTTCTTGATATTATTTTATATTGTAAGACACTTGAAAAGGGGAGAAATTGGGGCTAGAAGCTGAAATTTCAAGAAAAAAAGGGAAAATACAAGTTTCTGGGAAAATTATAAAAATTACAGAAAAGGACCCTGAAATTTATAAATTGCAGAAAAGGACCCCGAAATTTCTAAATTACAGAAAAGTCCCAAACCAGAGAGCAATGTTGCTCACCGTGGGCTAGCCGTGGTGTAACATCCCAAAATTTACAAAATGGACATAAGGAATTAATTATGTTTTAGGGATATTATTAAAATATTAAAAAGAATTAAAATAAATAAATTTATGACATTAGATATTTTTAATAATTTTAAGGCTTATTTTCTTTAAGAAACAAAGAAAAATAATTAGGAGATAAAACTTAATTTGGAGAAAAGAGATAATAAGGGTTTATTTAAAGTTTTAGGATGACAAGTATAAATTAAAAAAGCCTTATAAATAAATTTATGAGGCCAGATATATTTTTAATATTTTTTCTAAGTTTATTTTCTTTATTAGCTCAAGGGAAATAGTTAGAAAATAAATTTAAATAAGGGAATATTTAGAATCTTGGGGTATTGGTTATTAATTAAAAAGTTTTATAAATAAATTTAGAAGTTAAAGTATATCTAGAAAAATTATGTTGGGAACAGATTTAGGTATATTTCTAAATGATAATGATAAATAAAATTATTATTTAAGAGAAGAATAGAAAATAGGAAATTAAAAAGACAATATCTGCCCCTAGTTGAAAAATATCCTCAATTAAAAGGGAAGGGCAGGATGGTAAAATACCTGATAAAAATAAATATCAGATACCTTTAAATTTCAGCCACACACCTGTCCTATTGATTTGATTTTCTTCTTCCTTATTGCTCCCTCTCTCACCAAGTGGATACACACACATATATATATATAAAAAACATTAAAATTATATACTCTCTCTCTCCGTCAGAATCACACACTTACATTTAAAAAAAAAAAGAAAGAAATTGAAATTATATGTTCCCTCTGCCCGAAATATACACACCACACACCTTCCTCTCATCACTTTCTCACCTCTCACTCTCGTCTCCCTCTGTTCTTCGACTCCAGCAGCGGCGGACGGCCGAATCGACGGCGAGCAACGGCGGGAAACGTCCAAGAAGGTTAAGCAACTTGAGGTAAGCTTTGATTTCTCGTTTTCCTCTCTTTCTGGGCGCGAATCCGAGTGTGTATGGGGGGATGGATCAGAATTTTTGAATGGTTTTTGGGACTTCAGAAATTATGGAAATGTTGCTTGAAGCTTGTTCTTGGTTGTTTAAGTGTTGATTTTGGAAAGGAAGTGTATTAGAATCAAGATTTTCGAATTCCTTCTTCCCCTGCTACTGTTCACCACGGCAAGAATTTGGGATTTTGGAGTACTTGTTGCTTTGAAGTTCAATTAGTCTGATGCATGAGTTATTTTAGGCATGTTTGTGCCTTGGATGTGAATTATTGAAGCCTAGAGAATTTTTGAAGCTTTTTCTTCTTCCCTGTTCCTGTGTTCTGTTCGGCCAAAGGAGAAATGTGGCCATTGACATTTTATTTCTGCTTGTTAGAATGGATTAGAATTTGTCCATTTATGATTGATTTAATATAGGGTTGTCAAGTATGTAATTTTGGATTTCTAGATGCCCTTGTTCTGCTCTGGCCGAGAGGTAGAAAAGGGAAATAAGAGAATTTTGGGAAGCCAAAATTCTTGAGCTGTAATTATTGATTCCTCTCCCTGCTTTGTGTGTGATTAGTTTGAGTTATACTGCTTAATTTTGTTCCTTTTGTTTTCTGTTTCTGTTCGGCCAAAAGAAGGAAAAATGGCCATTGTTGTTTGTTATGCTTTGGAAGAGGAAATGAGGTTGTTTGCTTAGGGCTAACTGATATGAAGTTATTAAAATGCATAATTCTTGTTTCTTTCATACTCTGGCCGTGAATTGTGTGTAGAAAAAGAGGAAGGAATGATGGTTAATTAAACAAGAAATAAGAAACATGGTTGTTGATAGTTGATGGTAATAAATGTAGTAGTGTTTCTCTGCTTTTGTTGATGTTATTGATTGCTGGTTTGGTGGTTATTTGTTCATTTCTTTTCCTTGTTGTACCGGCTGATGGGTTTGTTCAAGTAAAGATAAAGGAATTTTGTGATATTAAGCTAAACAAGAATTAGGAAATAAGTAGTAATGATTTTCTGCTCTGCTTGGCTAATATGGCAAGATAGTGAAAGGATTTAAATAAAGAAACTGTGATTTCAGGTTGTGTTAGAAAGGATTTTTAGTGTTATGAGCATTGGTATGGTTGAAAATATTGGAGGCATAGTTATTAATGACAAATGAAATTGCTCTGTGGGAATTAGTGTTGATGAGGTTAAAAGAGTGGAGCTTAAAACTCGAAGGAAAAGTTATTTAGAAGTTAAAAGTGTTTAACAGTTAGGTGTTTTACATTTGTGTAAGATAGGAGGAAGTTTAATTTAGTGTTTAAAAGCTTTTAGTTGAATTAAAGTTAGTAATAAAGCAACATAATTCTGAAATGCAAACTAGACATTTTGGGTGTGCTCTGTAAGTGGCACGATGTGAAATAAATGGTACATGTTTGCTTAAGTTTCTATTAGGAGATTGAAAGTGTGACGTTGTATGACTAATGCATTGAAAGTTTTATTACATTTGAAGAGATTATTTTGAGATATAAATGAAATGTAGGGTGCTAAGTGCTTGAATGAGATTGTGCGATGGTAATTATTGTTTTAAGATTTCATACAGATGGATAAATTGTAATGTTAACATAATTTAAGAATGCTTGAATTCTAGCCACTATTAAAACTAGAACGAGAATGTTAACTAATTCTTAAGGTATTAAAGATTGAGAATAGGAAAGATTAATTGAAATAGAACTTATATATGATGTAAGTTGGATTTAAAGTAATCAGGATATTTTTACGCATGTGTTGACAGAAGTGTGTATTGTTTAATAATTAAATAATGTTTGCTGATGATTGTATGATTAACAATTAAGATAAAGATTAGGATTTAATCATTTATTAGAAATAGAAAGGGGGAGAGTTATGGGAACATGAGAGACGTTTGATTATTATTTCTAAGATTAGATAGTAATATATTATTTTGTATTATAAAAATTTATAGGACAAATTAGTGGGATTGAATTCCTAGAGTACGTAGAAGAGAAGAAGTACAGTAAAGATTAAGCTCAGGATACAGGTAGCAGTTTATTTTATTACAGTAAAAGAATTGCATGTATTATTTTGTAATATCTGTTTCAAGTTTACATTATGCATGAAGGCGATAAGCCTTGTTAATTCCTGCATAGTAATTTATGGAGTACTCCAGGCTTAGGTGGGTCGCTCCCCCTTTGCCAGATCAGTTAGTTATAACTTTAAATGTTATAACGAGAAATCCTGCAGGTAAGGCCTCCACTAGTTAACGAATATATTGTTAATAGTGGCTGGTAGAGCATTGAACGCAGGAAGTATGTATAATTGTTTTATTTGTTCAGGTTTATGAAATTAATACATGTCAATGCTAGCATGGTAATATAAGTTAATGAAAGAAACTGCTATTGGGATTACCAATCTCACCCCCATCCCCAAACATTTTTCAGTAACGCAGGTTTGAAAGAATCTAGCTGGGAGATAGTGAGATGATTAAGATGAGGCAGGAATGCTAGAAGGAGACTAGATGAAGAAATTAAGTTTTATAATTTGAAAAGTAAGATTATTGTATATGATGTAAAATTAAATTATCAGTAGAAAGTATAAAAATTAGAATTGTATAATTTATTAAGAGATTTAAATTTTCTCAAGTATTATGCATTAAGAATAGTTACCCCGAGAGGGTTAGCGTACTTTTAATTGTTTTAGTAACCACTTTATTTTATAAAGAGTTTTAAGTTATTTTAAATTTGTCTGAAAAGCCCATTCCAACCAACAGAGGGTTGGTCTAATGTCTTAAAAGAAAAGTTTAAATTTTTACGTATTTTTGGGCTTCTTACATTAGAAAGTGGTTATAATTCAATTAAAAAGCTATAATATAGTAGTAAAAGTCCAGACGTTACACGTGGCGAGCCCACAACGAGCGGTATTGCGACAGCAACATAGTAGACGCCAATTTTGGACTTTACTTGGTTCAAACTTGATACCCACTCACTTGGGCCCATTCCTGGACATATATATATGATTTTTGAAGCCTTAGACCTTAGATTTTGGAGCCACCACACACTTCCTAACCCTAGTTCTCTCATTTTCTCATCTTCATCTTCATCTTTCTCACTTCCTTCCACCCGAATCCATGGTCTCTTTCCTTCCCACCTTGGTTGTTGTTCTTCCTATGGAGACTATCAGTAGGCTCCACCATTCTTGGTGGTGGAAGCCAAGGGATGAACTTGGAGCATATATAGGGGAGTTTTAGTTCTAAACCTTCTTCTTCTTATTGTATTTATGCTTTTCTAGGGTTCTAGGAGTATATTTATGCCATTTGGTAGTGTTCTTCATTTTCATATGATGTATAAGGTTTGGAAACTATTTTGTGTTGTTTCTTTCTTGTTAATGCTTGACATTGTGCTACATTAACTTTGAGTTTAAATAAATTTATGGGTTTATGATTTTGTTATTCTCTTTGTGAATATATTGTGCTAATTCAAGGTGGCTTGGTTAGTGGATTATAAATGTTAAGTGGTTTGCATGAATGAAATGGCATAGGAATTAATTAATTGTGGTTAGACATTGGGTAATCGCCCTTTTCAACCTTAACCTTTGTTTGGGTGGCCATCAATGAGTTAGGGTTAATTGAGAAATTAAGTGCAATTGTGGGGTGGCCCAAATTGTGGATCATAAGTCTTGCATAATTAATTGGTTATTGAATTTTTCAAGTTGCATGAGTGGCATTGGACTTCAATCCTAGAGTCTTAATTTGTTATGTGGGATTCCAGTAATTAATTAAACCCTATGATTAATTAAGTGGCAATTCTCCCACACTTAAACCTTTGTACTCCCGAATAAAGATAAATTTAAAAGTTTAAGCATAATGGTGAGTAAGGCATAAATGAGAACTTCAACATGTTAGTTGAATATGAGCTAATGTAAATTGATAACCCCCTAACCAACAAGCAATGAGGAATGAAATGATGATAAAGAGCTAACCTTGAGTGTAGTGAATGCAATGGGGATGAGTAAAGGAGAAAGTCACTCAAGGATAAGTGTTTCACTCTTCTCACCATATTGGGTTCATTTTCTACTCTTAAGATCCACCTTGGAGCACATTCTACCATATGCTTGTAGGGATTCTAAGATCTCCACTTAAACACAAGAAGTGCAATGTATCAAAAGGGCTTTCGAGATTGTAATGATGGAGTAGGCCACATGGTATGATGAAATAAATGAAACATGATATTGTGCATAATTGAACGCCTAATTCAACTCAAAACACTAATTGCAACTTGCCAACAACCATACATGCCTTATTTTGCACTTTTTGCAACTTTTCAATTTTTTCACATTTTTTTCTTCTTTTTGTATTTTTGTTTTTCTCTATACATGGCATGCTTATATACAAACAAAACAGTGGCGTTTTTCATATAATTCAAGCAATGATGCAACTTTACACATATTGGCAATTTATGCAAAACATCAAGCGAATGGCTCAAATGGGGTGACAAATGGAAAGAGTGTTTGTGGTTTGTGTTTGGGATGTGAGGGAATGAAATGAATGCCTTTATCATGCTTCATTACACTAAATGCAACAAGTCTTGATCAAGAATACAAATAAGTTCTAGAGAATAGCAACCAAGTGGATATCACACAAGAATAAGCAATTAGGCTCAAATAAACCTCACATATGGCTAATTCTCATAAACTCAAACAAAGATCAACTACAAATAAGATTAACCATAAAGCATCAATTCCAATCAACAAATTGCCAATCAAGAAGATTAATCAATAGTATCAACAACATATCAAAAAGCATGAAACAATTCCCATAATTGCCAAAACAATTTCAAAAACATCATGCCAAGTCCAAAGAGGAACAAAAGTGGAAGTGAGGAAAAGTTCAAAATTTTTCAAATTTTTCCAACTTTTTGAAGCTAAAAACATAACCAAGATGCAATGATTTTCAACCCACTTCACCCACTATGAAGCACATCCCTCCCCCATACTTAATTCCTACATTGTCCTCAATGTAGCAAAATATCGAAATACCAATTCAAAGCATGTTGAAATCAAGTGTGGTCTTGGTGTGTGAGCAAGAGCATTTATTAATCCTAGGAATTGAAAAAAAACAACTACTCTTTTTACTACTGACTTGTGTCTCTCCCCCACACTTATCTCCCTCATATAACAATTAAGCCAACATATGCATGAAGATTAGGAAGAAAATAAGTGAGGAAAGAGACAACATTTGTTATAGCCTCTTAAGGCACTTGAAGGAGAAGTTCTCATCCAAGATGAGAAGCATGCATTTCTTCAATGTGGCTCCTTCTCCTATATTGGACTTCCTTGGTAGTGGGGGTTCCTGAAAAAGAAACACCAGACCAGTAACAGTATCTAGTACAAAAGAAAATACATGGAGAGATCTAAAACATAACATATGCATTTCCAAAGCAAGATTCTCCAAGTAAACATCACAACCAAGCAAGTTTGTGAGGTTCCCATCAGTAGGAACCAAGTATGCAGCCACATTGTCATCACCTTTGACATTGGGTGTTTCAAAATGATCAATTTGGGTCCCATCAATGTCAGGTGGCAAGTCACAAGATAAAATTAAATGGAAAGATTCATTCTTGTTCATTATTTTATCAATTAAATCATTTGAATCTTTCCTTATTAAACTACCTAAGGAAAGAAAAGAATTGGGATCAAGAGATGAACACTTTTCATGTTGATTATCAAGTGTGGCATGTTCATTAGTGTTATCAATCAAACTAGATGAAGTAGTAACATCATGCGAAGTGGAAAGCCAATCATCAATTTCTATGCAAGTGGCACATAGCCCATCACATTCACATGTGCAAATGAAAGAAGTATGTGGGGAGGAGGATGAAGTGAATTCTTCATCATGTTCAATAGATTCATAGAAGCTCAAGTCATGCTTATCAACACTTGAAGAAGAGGATGCTTGTTCACACTTCTCCACATTTCTAACATCCAAGCTTAATGAATTATTTTCCATAATATCATCTCTAGTACTAGTAGATGCATCATGCACTTCACCAAAGTTTTTTTATGCAATGCAACAAATTTGTCATATTTAAAATCAATACAATCCATACACATGTTGTCATCACCACAAGAACAAGGTAAAGGCTCATTCAAAACAAGATCATCATCACAACTAGCACTTAGAGAACTATCATTATCACCACACTCATGAGTAGTACAAGCAACATCATCAACTACACAACTACCATGTGAGACTTCATAGTGAGCATTTTCAATATCAAATATTTGAGGGGATCCAACAACAATTTCTTCACCCACCTCATCATCACTCACATCAACAATTACAGTTGTATGAGGAGAGTAGACCTCTTGAAGAAGAGGAAGAATATTACGAAAGTATGAAGGTGACTCCTCCAGTGGTCGAAAAGATACTTGCTCCTTGTTTGAATCTTGTGTGGGAGTAGGCATTGGGGATTGGAGATTATCCACTTGAGATGTGGCATTTGGCTCTTGTTCTTTAATCTCCTCATCATTGTTGAAGTTATAAGGCCATTGAGCTCCTTCTTCTCCATTAGTCTTCTTCCATAAAACATGTTGCACAAACGCCTTAATGAATTCTTCTATTGCCTCAAGCCGCTCTTCCATCTCCTTTGGAAGTTTATTAACCTCCTTTAATATAAACAACTCATATTACTGAACTTTTAACTCATCATACATCCTTCTTAAAGAGATGGTTTGGTCGTCCATGTTTAAGAAGGTGAGGAAGGCATCAAGTCCATTGGTTGGGGGTATGGAGGGTGGAGGTGGAGGTTTATGGTAAGGAGGAAATGGTGGGTTATATGGATTTCTATGTGGTGTAGGGAAGGGAGTAGGGCGTTTGAGATCCAAAGGCTTTGTTGTGGCTTTGCAAATCCACTCTCATGGAATCCAACTCTTGTAGAATGAAATCAACTTGGGAGCAAGTTAGAGTAGAAGGTGCCTCATTTCTCCAAATATGTGGAAGGCTTGGTGTTTCATCATTCCTTGAAAAAGAATGCATGGGAGGATTAGTGTTGAACAAATACTCATGGTTATGTTTAAACAAAGACATGAAAAATGCAATCAAATAAATCCAAAAATGCAAGATGCAATGCTATACAAGTATGCCTAAACCTAAAATGAAAGAAAAATGCAAAGATCATGGTATGTACAAACAAAAAGAAATTCTAAAATGCAACTAAACTAAATGCAACCTAAGAAAATGGACTCGGCCAAAACAAGTTTGACAACTGACTACTAGGGAACCAATTACTTGGCTCCCCAGCAACGGCGCCACTTGAAGAACACCACTTTCGAGTGTGTGTGTGTAGCGCACCCTTGGGTCCGCCCTTCAAAAAAATAAGAACCAAGGAGATAGTGGAAGCTAACCCCCGAGTGTCGTTCGCTTGAGGAGCCTAAACACAAAAGATGGCCTAGTAACTAGTATGCAATCTATTAAACACAAGTAAAAAGTATTGTATTTTGTTTTTGATTTAGAAAATATCCAAAAGGTATGATATGTTCAAAAGTAAAATAAAGATAGGATAAAAGTGAGATTTGGAGGGGGATGGAAATGGAATCATTCTTGATAAATGGAAACCTTGGGATTCATTGCTTCAAAAGATTTTTAGGGAGTTTATTATTGATTTTCTAATGAACCCTAGAGGAACCCCTCTAGGCTAGGCTTAGGTTAACTTAATTAATGCCAAAACCTCACACATTACTTAATTTAACCTAAGTTGATTGAGCTCAAAATCAAAGTGAATTTGCTAATCGCAAAGAGGCTCCTAATCCAACATCAGGAACCCCGATTGCCACTTAATTAATCCTAGGGTTTAATTAATTACTGGAACCCCACATAACAAATTAAGACTCTAGGATTGAAGTCAATGCCACTCATGCAATTTGACAAATTCAAGAACCAATTAATTATGCAAGACTTATAATCCACAATTTGGGCCACCCCACAATTACACTTAATTTCTTAATTAACTCTAACTTATTGATGACCACCCAAACAAAGATTAAGGTTGAAAAGAGTGATTACCCAATGTCTAAACACAATTAATTAATTTCTATGCTATTTCATTCATGCAAAACCACTTAACACCTTTAATCCACTAACCAAGCCACCTTGAATTAGCACAAGATTTTCACAAAGAGAATAACAAAATCATGAACCCATAAATTTCATCAAACTCAAAGTTAATGTAGCATAATGTCAAGCATTCAACAAGAAAGAAACAACATAAAATAGTTTCTAACCTTCATACATCATATAGAAATGAAGAACACAACCAAATGCCATAAATATACCCCTAGAACCCTAGAAAAGTATAAATACAACAAGAGGAAGAAGGATTAGAACTAACACTCCCCTATTCAAGCTTCAAGCTCATCCCTTGGCTCCCACCACCAAGAATGGTGGAGCCTAGTTGCTACTCTCCATGGGAAGAACAGCAACCAAGGTGGGAAGGAAAGAGGCCTTGGATTTGGGTGGAAGGAAGTGAGAAAGATGAAGATGGAGATGAGAAAATGAGAGAACTAGGGTTAGGAAGTGTGTGGTGGCTCCAAATCTGAGCAAATAAGGTCCCAATTTCATGCCTTAAGTGATTGGAGTTGGGTTGGATGAGTGGGTACCGGGTATGGACTTGGATTGGCCCAAAATCCAGCTAAAATTATGCAGATCACGATTGAGCTGCGACCTAGAAATTTCAGCCGCGGCTTAGTTTTTCTCTATAAGGTAGTGAGCCGTGACCCAGAAATTTCAGCCGCGGCTCGATTTTCTTCTGTAAAGACAGTGAATTGTGGCTCAGTTTGCTTCTGTGAAGAATTGAGCTGCAGCCTAGAAATTTGAGCTGCGGCTAAATTCTCTTTTGGAAAATTAGGTTTTCTTTTTCCATTGCAAATGAAATGTTTCACCCATGGTTCTTCAATGGTCATACAAGTAAAAACATAATAGAAAAAGGATCAAATGCCCTATAAATTAATTATTTCTAATTAATTACCAATTATGGCAAATTAATCCTATTTTTATCCTAATTTCACTTAAGGGTCTAAGATCTTAATTAAGCACAATTGGACCAAAATCGCATCTCTATTATGTTTAAAACCTCATTTTTAGTATATCAAAACCTTACAAATTTAAGGATTTGTCATGGCAATTTAAGGTTCCGGTTGTTGGATTAGGAGCCCCTTGCGATTAGCAAATTCACTTTGATTTTGAGCTTAATCAACTTAAGTTAGATTAAGTAATGTGCGGGGTTCCAGCATTAATTAAGTTAATCTAAGCCTAGCCTAGAGGGGTTCCTCTAGGGTTCTTTGGAAAATCAACAATTAGCTCCCTAAAAATCTTTTGAAGCAATGAATCCTAAGGTTTCCATTTATCAAGAATGATTCCATTTCCTTTCCCCTCCAAATCTCACTTTTATCTTATTTTTATTTTTACCCTTGAACATATAACATCTTTTGCACCTATTTTATACCAAAAACAAAATACAATACTTTTTACCCGCTTTTGTTAGTTTGCATATTAGCTACTAGGTCATCTTTTGCATTAGGCTCCTCAAGCGAACGACACCTGAGGTTTAGCTTCCACTATCCCCTTGGTTCTTATTTTGTTGAAGGGCGGACTCAAGGGCGCTACACGTACACACACTCAAAAGTGGTGCTCTTCACATACCTTTCATCTCATTAGCTTCAATGTTCGGCTTGGGTGATGGGTTAGAAGGCTCTTCAACGATCATTCCCTCCTGCGATGCTATTGACACAGGGGGAGTGTTCTGGCAAACACGTGGCTCTAAATTTTCCTATTGAGAATTTTCTTGGTTCGCCACTAAGGAAGTTGTAGGTTGGGCTATTTCTTCTTTGAATAGTTGGACTCTTTCTTCGGGGCCCATCTATAGTTCACCCAATAACAACCACATGTGATCTCCCTTGTTGCTTCCTTTTTAATAGATAGTGATGTTATTTTGGGCCTAGTAATGATGGCCCTTTTCTGTATCGCTCTCCCAATCAAGTTGCCCAATTCCATAAGCACGTCTTTAGAGTAATAATGAATAGGTAAGATTGGGATTCTGACCCATATTACTACCTTTCTAACTTTGGATCATTAAGGATTGAAGTTGGGGCTTCATCTCTGAACTACTAAATAATGCCCTTGAATGGGCCATGGCCCATTTCGTTTGAGTTCCATATCCTTGGTGCTAAAGATATACAAATTGTTGGGTAAATCAACCAGCTCAAAATTATTAGCTTTCAGCATCCAATGAACTCGATCTTTCATCATGTTCAAATTAGTGGGTTTACTAAGCAATGTGATAATCAATGAGTCTTTCCAGGGTAGGCATATTTTTCGCAGGGGTAAAGGGTAAAAAATGACCCTATACTTATGTCCAAGGTGCATCTCACACCTTATACTTTTTTTTGGCTTAAAATTGTCTACCAACTTTTAAAATGGGATCAATAATGTCTCCACAGTCAAAACCAACAAACGTCTGTTACTTTTCTCCGTGTGGGGCCCGCATTTTTGTACAGGTGCGCTAATGTGGTTTTTTTACACTTACGTGGCAGGTAGGGCTATGCAACGGGCTGGTATGGGCAGCCCATGGGGTTGCCTATACCCATACTCGTGTAAGCTAAACGAGTATGGGCATGCTCATACCCGCTAGATACCCATTTTAGCCCGTTGTTAAATGGGCTTACGTATGGCAGCCGGGGAAAAACGGGTATTGGGCGGCCCATTTAGCATTAACTTTTTAAAAAAAAATTTAGGCCGCATACATTGGGAGTTTTATATGTATCTAGTGTAGGCTTTTAATAATTAAGATTTGCAAGCTTGTTTATATAACTTTGATAAAAGAATATGAATGAAACTCCAAGTATTTCCTCCAATTCAATTTACAAGATGTTTTAAAAGCAAATTTTCACAACAAAATTTATAAGTATAACTAAACAAAATTTAAAATCAAATTCAACTTTGATAAATTATAATTTCAAGGAGAAGTTTCCATTCTGCTAGCATCCAAAAGAATATATGAATATAACCAAACAAAATTTTCAATTTAAAACCTGATAACATGTTAAAATAACACATAATCTCTAACAAGGTTGTCAAACACGTGAGTTTAAGTAAACTCGTGAGGAGAATGTAAAATCGGATCGTAAACTCGAATCGTAGACTCGTAAGAGTTTACCTTTATTAATAAATACGTGTTTTCAGTATATAATTAAATAAGAAATACAAAAATAATAATAAATTGACTTGACGATATTTTACATATAAATAGTTGATATTAAATATATCAATATTCATACTTTATCTCACTCAATAAACAAATTTCTATGAAATTTATATATAAATTCATTGAATATAGTTAACTAAAAATAATAAACATGATATTTATATCAAGTTAACACAATTTTCTATAAGGTAGAAACGTAAAAACGGTGAATTCGGCATGTAAACTCGTGAGTTTTTACCGAGTTTACACCCAGTACAAATTTAAGTGACTCGTGACACGTTTTGGTTAGGTAGAACCGTAAAAACGGTAAAATCGGAGTGTCAACTCGCGAGTTTGACAACAATGATCTCTAAGATACATAAACAATAAACAACACACATAATTTACCACCATCAACTTAGTTCCAATATGAAACATCCAACATTCATAAACAAACATTCATAAATTCCAAGTCTATTTATTTCTAACATGAGCCAAAAAAATAAAAAATAAAGTAAAATAAAAAAATAGAGGAAGAGTTAAATGGACGGGTTCAACGGGTTTTGGGCAGCTTACTTAGCTCTAATAGGTGCAGCTCTCTCTCTCTCTCTCTCTCTCTCTCTCTGAACCATCTTCATCCCTCTCTCTGTCTCATGATTTATTTATTCTTAGTTCTAGAATAATCCCATCTGATCCTATCTCCCCCCTCTCCACCTCTGTTTCTCTGACACCGCCATCGACACCAGTGTCACTCATTCCCATCGACCATGAGCTAAGATCCGCCGTCGAAATCCTTGGCTTCTCCTTGCCAAGACAAAGAGAGATTGAGTTCAAACCCCCTTGATGAGTTCCCCTGGATCCTATCTCCCTCCTCACTACTTCTGTTTCAAACATTGACAGGCTACGTCCCCAAACTTGATGACGTTTTTTTGTTCTTGATGAACAAATTGCCCTCACAGTCATTAACAGTGAGATTGGAAAGAAGCTAAGAGAAGACCTGTGATCTAATTCACACCCCTAGATCTGTTGTTGTATCAGTGTTCGCAGAAAAGTCAAAGGCGCTCACAAGCTCAGATCCACCAATGTGGGTTGTCGATGCTCGGCTCGGTTTCAAACACTTGTTACTCCTTTGCTGATATGTTCCGTAGCAGTGATGAGGGCTTAATTAGTTTTCTTGTCAAGGGGATTGGGTGTGTGATGAATTTGATGAGCCTTTCATTTCTGAGATGGGCTTGGGGATGGAGGATTACCAGGTTGATGATAATGAAGAAGATGGAGGAATATGGATTTCTATTATTGATATGTAATTAATCAAATGATTAATTGGTTTTAATTGATCATCCAGTAAGTAACCGTATGATTCGGATTTGTGGGTTAAGAGGTTAGTTTGGATTTAAAATGCTCTTGCTTATGTGTTTGTGTTTATTCACTTAGCATTAAAGACGTAAATATAAGTTAATGTGTTTTGTAAATCTTTAATGTTTTATTTTAATTTCTTAATTTTTTATTTTAATTTTCAAGCACTCAAGAGTTAGGTCTTCTATGTCGTATGTAATGCGCCACCATGATTACCTCATGTAATCACCAGCACATTTGAATTCTCTGTTGCTTTCAAACTCTGCTAATGTGAATATACATATATCACGAGAGGGAGGAAGGGAGGTGTGGAGATAGTTCAGATGGTGTTGTGTGAAGATGGGCTTCAGATGGGGTGTGAGAGTGGTAAAGTTGGTTTAGAGAGAGAGAGAGCGGCACTTGCCACATCAGGGTTAAAAGGAGCTATATTAGCACACCTATACAAAAACACGAGCCCCGCATGGATATAAGTAATAGACGTTTGTTGTGTTTGACATTGGAGATATTATTGACCCCATTTTGAAAGTTGGTGGGAATTTTGAGCCAAAAAAAGTACAAAGTGTCAAATGTACATTGGACATAAGTATATGATCATTTTTAACCCTTTACCATTTTTCGCAGTCTTTCATCTGATATATCCACTCTTGGTAGACTTTCAACAAGTTTCTTCTCTTCCTCTGATAGGACCGGAGCTATTTCTTCTTCTTCTTGAAGCCATTCTTTCATTTGCATATCAAAGTCCTTCTCCAATTCCATATTATCCTCCTTACCCATAAGTTTGTGGTTCTTCCTTTTCCTGATTTTCTTTCATCACTGTGTCATCTTTCGTTTTCTTGATATTTCTTACCAAAATTTCATCTTCTCCCATTGCAGCTCCTGGGTGCCCTGATCAGTTTTTGAGCTTGCGTGCACATCCTCTCTCTCACACTTTCTCTCTCATCTTTCACTTTCGTCATTCCCTTTTTGGACCTATTTCAAAACCACCTTTTCTTCATCTACCCATTTTTGGAACACAGTAATTTCTCTCCATTTTTAATTAATAATGAGAGAGGCCAAATGAAGAAAAAATAATATTGACATTGCTCAATCCTGAGAGAGATCATTTATGCAGAATTAGATCAATTGCTTGGTTTTAGTTGTTGTGTTTCAGTATTTTTCTTAAATTTTTTTATATGACTATCTTTGACTGGGGGATTTTCAAACATTGAAAAGCTCGATTGCGATAGTGTTTTCAAACGCATTTTTCATGTTCATATACACTGAAACTTAAGACTTCATGTATTAAGCAATCCTATCAGCCAAGTTTGTCGGTTTCTTTTTGGTTATTATTGAGCTTACGTGATTTTCTTCATGGAAAGGGGCCAATAGTTTATGCATATTTTATTTATTATCAATATATAAAAATATCTTCTTATACAGAGACAAAATATATATGTAGCGGTATAATATATTACACCACTCCCAAGCTATATATACAAACAAATGCCTTATTAAGAGACCGAAATAGCTTGAAATAAAAACTAAAAACAAAACACAAACGAGGGGATGTAAAAGCAAGTATTAAGCAAAACAAGCACAATCTTATTGATAAAATTACATAATACCACATCTTACAACATGAAATTAAATGTTCTGAAATTCATGTTAAACAAATTCTCAAAAACAAAATTCCGGGCAGAAAAGAGTGTACCATGGCGGCCATACAGAATAAGATTAAAAGTTAAATACATAAGAGGTAAATTCTATCATCTACCGGCCAACCCTAAGCGTTCACTAAAGATTCCTTCAAATGCTATTTCCCTAGCTCTTTATTCACTCACAGTTCAAAGATCCCCTTTTGTGTAAATTGCAGCCCATGCAGGCATACATACTAGAAGCAAAAGCATTTCCAGCAAACTTGCAAGTCTAGCAAGAATTTAAAGCACCAAAACTATGACGATCCTACAAATTTGTCCAGAGCAGATGTGTCTAAGCCTGCAAACTCCTTTACAGCTGCAGCCACAGCGAGTCCAAGCTTCACGGCATCATCATTGCTTGGTGCCTGAATGATCATTCCTAATTAGCTGTGCAATGCTTTTCAGTATTGTGCATAACAGCTAATGCAAGGGCTCAAGAACCTTTTACCTCAATATTAAGGGGAAGGACAGGGTCATGGAGTGAGAGTCTGAGAAGGAACCATCCACCATAGCCAGAAATTCGGACCTAATTCACAATCAGATTGAGGCGGAATAAAAGATGAAATTATATTAAAACCATGATAAGAATACATAGGAAAAATTGCTGAACAATCCCCCATAGCAATATTTATTGTTTAAGGACTCTGATGTTCAACAAGTGACACTTTGCTTCAACTATGTGCAATCTATCTTATTCGACAATGTGCAAAGCGGAAGATATTAGCACATTGCTAAAGATCTATTGTGCATGCTAAAGATGAGTTGCGCCCGTTCAAAAATTTGAGTCCTAAGACACCTTTAGGCAATAAATTTTGCAGTGGGCGATTTTTCAGCAATTTTCCCATACATAACCAATTAGGGTAGGTAAGCTATTTGTGTACTGGATTTGTGTTTCATTGTTTCCCATTTCAATATTGAGATGTCTTTTTCATATATGCTTTAATTACTAATCCTGGCATAAATTTATTTTCATTAATGCCAACAGATTCAAATCTATCCACACATGAGGTGGAGCATACCCCTTCATAGTTTACAGGTGCCTTTTGTAGCTTTGGATCTGCGTTAATTGAGTTCTCCAAGCGCTTCAGCACAGCTTCTCCATAATCCCTAAATGATCTGAAAAGTTCCAGCTTCTAATTGAGTTCACAATATTAGAGCACAGGTGCAAACTAACAGTTTATGTGCAGTAACTTACCCTCCCTTAAGGTCTGGATGGTTTTGGTTGATCTTCAGTCTTAATTCCACAGAAAAAGCTGGTTCCTGGAGTCCTTCTAATAATTCAGTCAAAACTTTGCTTCCTCCACCACTTCCTGCAGCTCTTGCTGAGGCAAGTTTGTTCAAGATCTTGACCTGCACAGTTTAACATGCCTAACTATCATTTCTGTCCCCACAAAACATTTTTTCTTGACCTATTAGTGAGCTGCTATTATAATTCACCAAGTGTTCTGATACTTTAATTCTCTTCAATTTAATCTTTACACCCCTATCTCTTTAAAGGGTAAAGATGCAAATTTAGGAACAAACTATTGCAAATTCTCTTCAATTTAATCCTTACACCCCTATTTGTTTAAAGGGTAAAGGTACAAATTTAGGAACAAACTATTGCGCAAGGTACAAGAAACATATTAATATTTTGCGATGTGCAAATATGGTAACAATAAAATAAAAAATATTGCAAATATCTTAAGTCCGTTAAATTTCCTGAATGCCTGTCTAACATATTTGTGGGCCCTACTTTGTAAAAATTTGACGGACATTAAAGCAAGTTAACGGATTTGTCATATTTGCAGTGTTTTTATTTCATTATTACCATATTTGCACCTCGCAAAAGATTATTATATTTCGTACACATTGCACAATAGTTTGTTCCTATATATGCACCTTTACTCTTGTTTAAAATGCAATGTATAAAAGACACATGAAACGAGAATGGAGGCAAGTTAATTTTTTTTTTTTTTTTTTGGGACCAAAATGAGAGTGTACTCACTAGTCAATGATTGACTAGATGACATAATTTTGATGAAAGCCTACCATTAGGTATGCACCATCATCAAGCCAGTGATTCTCCTTGAGAGCTCCATGTCCACTGGTTTCAATTGCCAGATGTGACTCCTCGCCAACTGAATTCTGTCAGAAATATTACTTGATCAGGCAAATAAAGAGCTTAAAGTATGGAAACGAGAGATTCCATGTCAAAGAATGCGGAGTTTAAAAGAAAGAATCTAAGTTTCTTCAGCGGATAACTTCAGTTTCCATTTTTTCTACTTGTCAATGAACAGCAATAACGATGGGATGGTTACCAGGTTTAATTATCAAATAAATTCAATTAAAATTTAAGGTTCAAATTTCAAACAGCGGTGAAGTTTTCTTGATATGGGATTACGGATTTAGATATGATTCGGTAAGATCTATTGGTTATTCCGATTTTAATTAGGATTTAAATGTTTTTAATCAGATTTATCTGCATTATTAAAATTTGGACAAGAGTATGATGTTTATTTATGCCTATGAATAAGTGTAGCATACAGACCTGATTTGCTATGTAATAAGTTTCATATTTTTCCTAATTTTTCTCTTACTCTCAAAGCCCCCTGTTTTCTCAATATCTCTTTTCCCTCTTTTTCATGATTAAGATACACAACAATTCCACTCCAATGAAAGGGCTTCTCACATGACAAAAATCATCCACATTATGTATGGAAAAGCTATGATAGAGAAATGCTCATCTCACCAGTCGAATAGCTTCATCAATCACATTTTTGTAGCCCCTCTTGAACCGATGATGTTTTCCACCTTAAAAGACAGTGCAACTAGCATGTCACAGAGACCATTTTAAACCAAAACTACTTCGAAATTTAAAATGAAGCAAGGAACAGGTTTGGGTTATTTATTCTCTAAGCCTTTTGTAAGGTGAAAGTATTTTTCAATTCCATACGAAAGAATAGGTCCAAATTATTATGTCCAAATTAAATTCCTTCATACCAAGCTTCTTCTCAATGAATGAGGTGAGGCCATCAGAAGTTACGCTGTCTGTAACAATTGTTGTTCCAGGATGCTGGGGAAAATGATAAGAGGAAAAGAATTGAGTCAGCCAAGATATCTATTACAATTACTGGGACAGAGATAGTTAAGGCAAAAGGCTATACTTCCTCCAGAACAATAGCAGACATTAAAGCAATCAAGCGATTCCGGTTAAATTCACGACCAGTGAAGTCAACAGCAGCAGATCTAGACGAAAGGGATAGATGTTTATTTTCAGTTGTTTTTAAATAATAATCACATAAATGATATAATACAGAAAATGTTTTTACCTGTCAACATCAGTATCAAAGATAATTCCAAGATCAGCTTTGTTATATAGAACTGCCTGTGTTATAGCTTTCATTGCTGTCTTATCTTCTGGGTTAGGGATATGATTTGGAAACATGCCTGAACACAAAACATTGAGTTAAACTCTGACCAATTCACAGCTCAAATCAATTCCCGGGGTATAGATATTACCATCTGGCTCCAAAAATTGGCTTCCAGTAGTAATTGCACCCAGTGGTTCAAGAACTTTTGCCTGATTAATCATTGATGAAATGTATGAATTTCTTATTATATTGAAATGTCAAGAGTCAAGAGACATTCAGACCAAAAAGTAGTCCAAACATGTGGATATTTTTAGAATCTTGGAGAAATAATCCCATAAAATGAGGGACTACTAAATCTCCTAGTCACAGTAAACACACATCTAATTCTTAGGACCAGCTAATAATATGTCAACTGTCAAGCAAATATACAAATTGTCACTGAAGGACCCAATCCAGCATGATAAAGAGCCAAATTGTTGTTTATGACTGAGGAATGAAAGATGATATCCTTACGCATAGGTTCTGTATCAAATTTGGATGGCACATCTTATTGCGGATTTGAGTTAGCCATGGGTTCGAAAATAATTAATATCCTAACCCATTAATTGATGCCTTACACTGTACTTGGTTAGAATCAATTTCAATTACTATGCATTTATTATGTATGCTGAAAGCTTATAAATCAAAACACAGAAATAATTAACTAAAACAGTCTTACGATGTTAAAACAATTTCAAACTCAAAGTACAGATTTATTTTTTAAAAGTTACAAATTGGTTGAGTTAAAGACTAGGAAGATTAAATTATGTTACTCATGTCTCTAACCTAACTGTTTTAGACAATGGAAAAAAGTAACATTGCCCACATCCTGCAACATCATAACTAAGGTTAAACTATACAGAGAACGTTTAGGCCCAGTTTGCCTTTTTTTTTTTTTTGGGGGGGGGGGGGGGGGGGATAGGGGAAGGGGGTAAGTGTGTTTGGTTCGGAAAAATGGAGGGAAAGGGAGGTATAAAATTGTCTTTTTCTTTTCTCCTTTTTTTGCTCCCGTTGCCTCCCCTCTCTTCCCCCCAAAATTGGGCTTTTTTTGAGGGGCGAGAAACATTGTGTCTCACTTTGACTAATTTAACCAAGACTATTTTTTTATATTCCAAGCTTACCCTTCAGATTCAAAATTCTTTCTCCCTCTTCCTTCTTTCCAGTGGGCCCAACCCCATTCATCCCACCCATGTTGTCCTGCCCCCAATGTTACTCCCTCATTACTCACACCGATGTTTTTTTTTAATTATTATTTTATTAATATTATTATAAAAAGCAAAATACATTAATGAAAACATATATAATCAGAGGTACACTAACATTAGACAGACAGAAATGTAAATTAACTAAAAGCCTACAATACACTGTTATTTTTATCACCTGCATCATCTATTTTTCCTTTTCACCATCATATATATATATATGTATATATTAATACACACACATATGTTACTGCAAAATTAATGAGAAAGAATGTTAAAACCATGGTTTGAAAATGTACATGAAAATATTTATCATATATACGTGAGATAATAGGTTTTTTTAAAATTCATAAATAAGGAAATGATAATTTTAATCTGAATATTTAAAAGAAGAAAGAAATATAAATAAACAAACAATGATATATTTGTCAACTTATAATTACCCCCCCCCCCGGAACCCGACAAGAAATCTCCCTTCCATCCCCTCCCCTCAAACCAAACAAAGCACATAACCTCCCTTCACCTTCCCCTGACTCCCCTTAATTAACCACCCCTCCCTTCCATTGAAACAAACAAAGCCTAAGTTAATTGTACATAACCTCCTAAGATTTCATAGTTTAAAGTCAATCCTCTTGAAAATTACATTCTAGAGCTTTTCATAAGTTGTATTAAGAAAAATAATAAATTATTCTCATTACAATTACAAAAACATGTGTCTTTCATTCATCTCACATGACAATATCTATTAATAAAATAAAAGTTAATAACTGTAAGGGGCCTCAGGTCAAAAATAAAAAACTTACAACAGCAACAACAACAACAACAACAAAACATTATCCCACTAGGTGGGGTTATTTGTAATTGAATTGAAGTTCAAGAGTTGTGAACATGTTTAACCAAAACATAAATAAATCTATACAATAATCATTTTACGTTACATTTGTTTTACAAGATGACAGGGAAATGTATGTAGATGTTATGCATAAGATACAAGCTACGTAGTTGTAATTAAGGAAGGCATCAAGAGTCATTTATGACTGCAAAGTGCCTCCTAAGCTTAAAAGTAAGTTTTAGTTAATAGCTATAAGACGAGCATTACATGGTAATGAATATCTCGCATTTAAAGGACAACAAAATATTTAGGTTGTAAAGAAAAGGATGTTGAGACTGATATACAATCATATAAGAAAAGACATGATCTGCAATTGTTGCACATAAAAGAAAATTGGTGACATCTATCCAAAGAAGATGGTAAGAAATCATTAAAGGTGGCTTGAACATGTTCAAAGGATTCTAGAAGTGTCAATTAGGAGGGTTGAGCAAAAACTTTTAGCCTTATGAAAAGATGTAGAAGGAGATGGCAAAGAACACTCAAGGAAGTCATAAAACAGGATCTCTTGGTGAAATGTACATATGAAGCGTTGATTATCGATACAGCAAAATGGTGTTATGTAATCCATATATTTCACTTCATTTAGTAAGATAATATTTGTTTTAGTTGATTTTAGCTCTCCTATCATTTAGTCCGTCTTCACTTTGCCAATTTGAGGCTTGCGAGTAATGCAGATAATGTTTTGCAATAAGATCGTTCTAATCCAACATCCACCTTGCATCTTCTTCCCATCAGATTTCAACAAAATTGTGTGTGAATGTCACAGGCACTTCTATACATTATCAAATTGTCTGTAGAAAACTGTATGTTTATTAATGGTTTAATGAGTAGATATTATGTTCCTTCTGCAAATTCATTTAAAGGATCTTTCTAACATAAATGCCTTAATTCTCAAAATATCATATGGCAATAACCAAGGTAATAATAAAGATCATTTACCGCAAAAAATCCCCCAGCGCCATTGCCTGCATCCACAACTATGTGGAATCCCTCCAATGGCTTCTCTGTGGATTGACAGTGTCATACAAAAGTTGGTTAAAATATATGTAGAGAGAAAAATTAGCAAACCAGAAAAGCAGTCACGATACAACATAAAGAGTTTCTAAAGGCCTTCTCTTTCTCATCTCCACTTCATTTAAGTAGTTCATACCTGTATCTCCTAAATCTATTAACTTTCACGCAATACTTCAGGGAATTTATACCTATATTTCCAGCAGCTTTACGAACTGCCTTCACCAAATCAGATGCATACACAGCCATGTAATCAACCTTCTTAATGGATTTTGAAGCCTTCCTCGCCGTATTCATCAAACTCTCTTCTGTAAATTGATTGTATATGTCTGCCGCTCGCTCCAAGATGTCCTTAATGTCAGCCTTACCAAGCCCACCAGCATTTGTGAAAAATTTGAATCCATTTCTGTTGAAAGGCAGATGACTTGCTGTTCATGAACAGGAAAATTTAATAATTAGTGAATGAAATAATAGTAAAGGATGGTGTATACATGAAACTACTTTAGTTGTCACAATGAATATAGAAATTTACTCAAAATGTCATTTGCACCACACATACAGTCATTAACAGGAAAGGGTTGACCATGCTTGCAAAATTCATATTAAATTTCAAGCTAGCAGCTTAAGTTTGTTACAACTTAAAAGTTCTTTTAACATACAACAACAACACAACAACAACAACAACAAAGCCTTATCCCACTAAGTGGGGTCGGCTACATGGATCGCACGACGCCATTGTGCTCTATCGGTAACCAAATCTTTAGATATATTATTTATTAAAAGATCGCGCTCTACAACTTCATTAAGTGTAAGCCTCGGTCTCCCTCTTCCTCTCTTAATCGGACTCCAGACTATTTGATCTACCCTCCTCACTGGCGCATCTAATGGCCTCCTTTGTACATGTCCAAACCACCTCAAACGATTTTCTACCATTTTCTCACTGATAGGTGCCACTCCAACTCGTTCGCGTATATGATCATTCCGAATCTTATCCTTTCTTGTGTGACCACACATCCATCTCAACATCCTCATTTCAGCTACCCCCATCTTATGTAAATTTTGTAAATTTACATAATTTTAAAAATCATTAACTCTTTTTTACTTTTCTTTAGTGAAATCCTTGCTTATAACTTTCAAAATTTCAACAGAAAGGTAGGTGCTGTTGGCTGTGTATCTCTACACTTCAAGCAAAAAAGGATTTCAAGCAACAGGGCGTGTTAAAGGTAAATTGTTGTTCCTGTGATTCTGCCTAACAACTCAAACTATTATGTTTGATGGTTCCCAAACAATAGGACAAGATTACCATTTTGTCTAACACAATGTTGAAGAAGAGTTATTGAATTAGTGAAATCAAAATGCACCTGTTATCATAATGGATCCATCGACAGGACAAAAAACTGCCTCATCCATCGTGAGAGTGCTATTAAACATGGCTGGTGTAGATGCTAACCTACAAAGAGTAGAAAAATAAAATATCAACTCAATGGGCCATCAATAACATCGGAGGAAAATAATAACATTATCCATGGTAAGAACATGTTCAATGAAAAGCTCATTCATTGATACAGAAATAAGCTCGCAAGGTTATGTCTGAGATCTATAAGCACTAAATAAATCTGGTCAAGCACAAAAATGGCTCCACTTCAATTGGTTTTCCATAAAGATTGGTGAAGAAATTAGCACAAGTAAAAGTTAGCTCAATCTACATTCTATTTTTAAGCTGCTAAGAAATTAACCAATAAAAGCAGGATCCCAGCTCATACACTATTATATAAGCTACTGTAAAACTAACCAGTTTTAGCAGGATGACTTGGCTTCAATTATTACTTAGGAGTTTTGGATCTTATTATTGTCAAGGAGCCCTATAGTTTATCTTTTTGAGTATTATACATAGAAGAAAGAATGGGGGCTGCTTCAGGTGTGTATGAGCCACGAGTTCCAAAGCCTCATTTAAGAGTATAGACAACAGAGCTTTGCATGTCCATGTAAAACCACAAGCATTATTCAAAATCTGATAACTTCAGCAATCCTTATGTAAAATTAATGAACATATGAGTACTTAATTTAAGAAAAATAGATACTACCCACCCATACTGGACAACTTCTAGGCCAGCAGTAACAAGACCTCGAGAGATGGCATTCTGAAATTTGGTAAGTTGATCACCAATATGTTAGTAACCAGATATAGTATAACATGGAAAGTTATTTATATACACGCCCTTCCACTTAAAAGTTGTTTAAAAAGGTCTCTTCCAAACACCCTATTATATTCTGTTCAGTGTTCAATATACAAAAGTCTTTCAAAATCAAGTTAAAATGAATATTTTTACTAATTGAACTATTCAAAGAATGTTTGTGTTCTTTTTTATAAAAAATTTGATTGAGACAGTAAGCTTCTATTGAATCATATTAAATTGTTAGACCATTTCAAATTTAACACAACCACCAAAGCCTTAAAAGAAACAACTGCACAAGATAGACAACAAACCACCAAATGATATAAGTAACAAATGTAGACCTGTAAGAACTTTGCAGATATTCGGGAATCATGGCCAACAGAAACTCTCAAGTGCTTAGAGGGATCTGCTTTCTTTTTCTCCACTAACCATCCAGCAAAGGCTGTTCCTATTGCTTCAGCAACAGGTTCAGTGAGGTTAACTGGCTCTCCCTCAACACCATCAATAGCCACACCGCGTATGTCACTGTTTAAGTTTGCACCATATAAACAACATAAGTCTGCAGGAAGTTATATCCTAGCTGACTACATAAAAGGGGGTCAAGATGAGCTTCTGTGGAAAGAAGCTTTCTGATGTAGGACAGGCAGCCAATTTATAGGTTTTTGGGCCGCGGGGGGGGGGGGGGGGGGGGAATTAATCCTGAGTCCTACCAAAATACTACAATATAGGATGCATATACCAAAGAAGTCAAAATGCCTCCCTTGAAATCCCTAATTTAATTTGAAGTATAGCATTACCTTTCCAGTAAAACTGTAATGTCTCTATTACAGATATTACACTATGCAAAAAATTCAATACAGGGAAGGGGAAAAGCAAAAAAGAAATAATTATAACCCGTAATTATAATAGAAGTCTTAACAACGCAAACTTAATATATACATATGTGAGTGGAATTTTCTGACCTTCCATTTTGAAGCTTTAGAAAATCAACTTTGTCAAGAAATGGTACTGCAGAAGTACAGGAAGAAGCTGCAAAAATGGACCAAATGAAAGAAACAGATATTCATTATGAGGAAAATGTTGATAAAAAAGGAGGTAAATTAGATACCATGGCAGATGGTGCATGATACAACCAATCATACTAAAACAGCTAGGACAATGTACACCCATTTACAGAATAAATATAGATGCATGACCATCATACCAAAAAGGTGAAGGGAGGTGTAGGGACAGATGAAGATAAGAATTATAATTTAAATGTGATAAGAGTATATAGTTTTGCACTTGATAGCAACCTGTATAATGAGAGTCTAGAACAGACCATTGCAGTGAATATTTCTCTGGATAATAAAATCAATCTGGTGATTTGTCAATGTGCGCAATTGCATGGAAGAGATGCCAGTCCATGCCAACTTCCCTTGTTGGGAGGGAAGCAAGATGTTGCTATAAGGGGCAAAATAGTCCCTTTGACTGTGGGTTCTGAACTGCCTATTCTGTTGGTAGAATTGTGACACAAAAACATTTTGGACAATCTTCGCTGCATCAACATTTACCGTTTTATCAGATTCCAGTTCCAGATTCATAAAAGCTTAATCAATAGCCTTGTCCTAGTTCTAACTCCGAATAACTTTCTACATATTTGTCGACAACGTGGGTTAGATCAGACAACAATGTCAAGTTGTTAATGTCTTTTTAAACATGAGTAAGCCACATAATATCAGAATTTTCAAGAATTTTATAGCAATACCCACAGCCCCATTTAAACTATTCTTCCACCAATGGTTATCAAAGCCCTCATCCAATATTACTTCAGTACTGAAATCAGAAAAGCTAATCTGACCCAACCTTTCCCAAAAAAAAATTAGTAGTCTTTTAAGCTTTTCTTCAACATCCATTCAACGATTTATCAGAAGCACTTGAGGTGAAGTCCAAATTGAACGAGTGTGTCATAACTAACTAACCTACCAACTAACACGCAAACTTCGAAGATTGGAGATTACAGCCGAAGGCAATCCAATAAAGAAATCACATCAACGAACACAAAAACAAATTCATCGACATACTTATTACAGTGAAACTTAATGATTCCAGCGACAACTAAATGAAACCCAAAATTAAAACCGATTGGGGAAGTAGGTTCGACTGTTACCTGCCATTGGAAGACCGAAATTTGGAAATGGGATTTCGTCGAAGGAGAAACCAAGAGAAGGTAGAGAAAGGGGTAGGTGTGTGCGTGCGAATATACAAGAAATCGCCAAGTGTTGTCTGTATTGGACTGTTGGACACAGCTTGGAGTTTTTTTAAAAGAAGAAATTTAGTTTAATAAAGCCGACTTTCCAATCTCACCGAGGCTGTTCTACATTTAACAAGCGTTTTCATATTTGAGTTTTGGATATACAAGCGCCACAATTATTCTAGCAACGAGGTTCCAATTGTAGGGTTACATTTATTCGAATGTGATTAATTAGTTGTTTATGGTACCGGATACTGGTAAATAAAAAATATAAACACGTGAAATCTGATTTGGAGATTTTAATCACATCAACTACCCTAAAAGAATCAGCTGATAGACAAATATTTTTTTCAACTTGAAATTTCTTTTTCAACTTGAAAAAGTAAAAAATGCCAAAAACATGAGCTTACAATTTTATTATCAGCCAATAATTTTTTTAAGGTGCTAGTTTAGATTAAAATTTTGATGTCACATATTACATGTTTGTTTGCATGTAATTAATCAAACCACACATCAAGAGAATGACTCCAGAATTTCTGATTTTTTCTTTTCTTTTGGGGGACATTGATATTGTCGTTTGAACCATATTTCAAAATTTTGGATCGAATTAGCCAATTCAATTGGAAAGCCAGTGAACCAGGCCTGACCGACTCATAAGGCTATCCAAATTGTCCCAATCCCAGCCTTCTGTGATTGCAAATTTCCCGTTTTGGAAATTCCGAAAACGAAAATCCTGAATTGGGATCGGGAAATATCCAAGACCGTGACAGGATCAGGGAAAGGCACCAGGAAATTCCAGTCCTGGTCTCAGAGATATACATATATATATATATATAATGTTTTTTGAGGTCTAGTGGAATCTAATGAAATGACCCACAACACAAGTATTTTTTTTAATAAAAAAAGTTGAGTAGACCCAGTCCACTTCGTGGCCCAATTTCTATCCACCTCCCATTACCAATTTCCCCTCAGCTCTGTATCAACCCTTCTCCTCAGTCTCGCTCTGAAACTATAACATTTACTTCCTAAATACATCTTAATCAAGTTAAATTATAATATAAACGCTAACTATGTTAGAAAAAAAACTAGCTTAATAAAATAGCTAATATAGTTAGAAAAGACTTCCCATAATGGATTCCATTTAAATCAAATCGTACGGGCCAACTATGATAGGAAAAGAAGCTTCCAAATATAAATACAACCTATCATAGTTAAAAAAAGGAGTTCAACTTAATAAATTAGATATCTATATTAGAAAATGATGAAAAAAAATTTAAATAACGCTAACATGGATTTCAAAAGCAATAAGTATCACACTATATTTTTCCATGTTAGAAAAGAAATTTTCTAAAATTATAAAACTAAAATTTCCTACAATTATAAAACTAACATGGATATTTAAAATCACCAATGTTCAAACAAAGTTATCCATGTTAGATAAGAATTCACTTAACATGGATATTAAAAGCAACTTGGATACAACACAATAAGAACAACTCAGACAAATTTACTTATACCATGATAAAAAAGAAACACCCTATATCATGGTAATTAAGAGAAACCCTACACAAGATATTCAACTTCCTTGTAAAACCAACAATATTCATGGATTCATATTCCCAAACTATAAATTTTCATCAACTTAATAATATCAAATCCCTTCCATCACACAAAGGCGTCAAATCATTCATAATCATTATATAATAACATTTCTAAGATAATTATATCGTTCCAAAGAACTTGAAATAATAAAAGTTCCCAAATCAGTCAACAATAAGAGTTGCCGGCGATCCCAGAAGAAATAACAAACAACCGAATAGTCCCAAAATAATGCATCATAAGTAAATTTAAGTTCGAACTCAAAGGACAACCAAAATAAGTTTAATCATGCGAAAGCGTAAAAATAAATATTCAAAGACCCAGGTCGGGCGGTCGGACCGGTTGAACCGTGAACCGTCCACAAACCCGGTCCAGGTGAGCCTTTAGCCCGGGATGGCAGGTGAACCAATGAAGAACCTGTTCAACCCGCCAAAACCGGGCAATCCGTCCGAACCAGGGGTTGAATCGGTTCTTTTCTTTTTTAAAAAAAATTATTTTTTTTTATTTTATTATAATTCATCTAATTACCAACTTTCACTTCACTTAATTTTAGAAACAAGGAAATTATAATATTTTAAATGCTATTATACTTGTATATGTTTAGTATTTAATTGTTATTGCTCTTAGTATTTGTATTTTAGTCTGTGGATTGTAGAATAATATTTTTTTCACGTGTACTCAACTGATATTTTATTATTTTCCCTCTATAGAAACATTAAAATATTCATGTTTGATGAATCATGCATACTTATCTATGTTTAGATTTTGATATTAGTGATTATTAATGTTAATATCAATAAAATTTTATTATTTTAATATAACCGGTCCGACCATTAATCCTTAAACCAGTGCCTCATCCGGTTCGATATCCGGTCCGGTTTTTTGAACCTTGGTAAAGATATTTATAAATCCTAAGTGGCAATACGATTCTATCATGCTGGTCCAAAATCACTCACTGAGAAGTTCCCGAATCTTTTCCTTGACTGTCTACTCTGCTACTAGAACCTGCAAAAGTGAGATAAATGGGGGTAGCACAAACGTAACCACTAACTACTCATCTACATGTGGTGTGTGTGCTAGCAAGGTGTCCAGTGGGATATATGTATAACAATTTAGAAAGCATGATCAGGTATTCACATATGATGCACGTCTTAGTCCCAAAATCTCTTTTCACAGTTTTTAGTATAGAATAATCGATCCCAATTCATTTTCAAGGATAATATATATAATTGATAATTACAAACAACCCAAATGAATCTTACTAGAAACATTGGGAAAACATGTGGGACCAGTCAGGAACATCCACCCCCTGATCACCACAGTACAGTTCACGAGGGACTATCTACCCTCCTTGAACTGCACCACAAATCAAAAGGATTCATATCCTTTCTGAATCCATGAGGGGCGATTTCCCCTCTTACGTCTTTCTCTCCTTTATTTCCCATAAATATTTCAATTGGTCCCTGTGGTGCAACAAGGTACCTCATCACATGATGGCATAATATCTAAACCCACCGGTGTGTCACACATACAAATCATCATAACAACACATGAATATGCAACATAAAAAATGAGGCACTTAGCCTTCCAGTAATTTCAGGATATATATACCATAGTTTCAAAATCAACATATACCTCAATTCTAAATATGTCAAATCACAATTTTATGCCATTTCAAAATAATACTCCATAGGACGTTGAATAAGGAAAATAACAATTTTAACACTACTTTCACATCTCATACAATTATCAAATTATAATAGTTTTCAAATCACTCACTAACACTGCACATACACATAAACAAGCAGAAAACAGTTACCTGATAGGTGGCATGTAGCTCCCCCGTACTAACTCAAAGCAATCAAGCACTACACAAACATACATATAATCACAATTAACCATTTATCCAAACAATGCCACATATTGAAAATTAAATTATTAACTACTCATTTCTTGCCTTCACTTAATTTAAATCCAACTCTTAACCTTTATTCTTCATCCTTATCCCTGATTCACCTATAATCTACTTATACATAAATCCAAGTCTAAATATTAATCACTCCAATAACCATCTATCTTAAACCTTAACATCCAATAATCTACCATAATTCATCACTAATCCTAATTAACAAATTCAAGCCTAAGCACCAAGTTTCTAAACATTCACCAATTATTTCTCAACCTCAACAATCTATCATTCAATTCCCAATTTACTTCCTCAATCCTCATATTTCAATTAAATCAAATTCAAGTCTAATTAATACCCCTTTTCCCGAATCAAGGCCTACACTCAATCCAACTCAATTAATGTTCATTAATTTGTTTGTTGGGCATAACTAACCCTTTAAATTCATAATTCTACATTCAACATCCAGAATCACAGAATTACCTACACAAAATTCCACTTATTCCAAACTTTAACCACCAATATTTTCCTGGGTACAAATTCCAGTCAAACTAATCAATTAAATCTTCTCATATGACCTAAATAAACATATAAAAATCATCAATTTAACCATAAACACGTGAGATCATCAAAAGCCCCAATTTTAAAGGGGAAAATTTCACTTTACCCTCATAATAAGGAATTAATCTCAGATTCCCCTAAAACATTTTGAAATTTCACTGCACCCCCAAGAGATTATAGTGAAATTAAATGTTTTAGCTAAAAGACCAAAATGTCCTTATTAAATTTTGTACTAGATTTTCAAGACACATATGAAGAATTTTTAAGACACATATGGAGAATTTCCAAGACATTTATGGGAAATCTCCAAGACACATATGGGGAGAACTTTCAAAACATTTGTGTTTATTTTCAACATCAATGTAAGTATTTTTAAGTCTAAAAAATCATGGAATCTAACACTAAAACGTCCAAAATTTCACAACTACATTTTCAAGACACATATGGAGAATTTCCAAGACACATATGAGAAATTTTCAAGACGTTTGTGCTTCTTTTAATAAGGACATTTTGGTCTTTTAGCTGAAACATTTAATTTCACTTTAGTCCCTTGGGGGTGCAGTGAAATTTCAGAATGTTTTGGGGGAATATGAAATTAATTCCTTATTATGGGGAAAGTGAAATTTTCCCATTTTAAAAATCTCCAAAAGTCCAAAAATTCTCAATAATTAGGAAAACCTCCAACAATGAAAAATCTATTTAGAGAACCTCATAATCAAGGTCCAAGCCTTAGTTTATTGGTCCAAGCCTCAGTTTATTAAGCTTAGGACTCCAAAAAACCCCAACTTAGACAAGACCAAATTTTTCAAACATAGTCAATCGAAAAATTAAGGATATGTGATGCAGAAGAAACGTACGGGATTCCAAAAATGTGCTTAGTTGATATGAAAAGCTTCGACTCCAGCACCGACGAACTTAGGAAGTTCCTGCCAAAAAATTTTGCAATATACTCCTACGGAGCTCGGATTGAACAAAAAATGGAAGGGTAGTGATCTAGGAGGTTGGGGAAAACAAATGAGGGAACCGCCGCAATACTTAAATTATTTTGAAGATTATTGGAAACTAATGCGTTACTTAAATTAATTGGTGAAGGAACCGCCACAATAGCTGCTGCCATTTATGATGCCGCTTGTCCTCTGTCGGTCAATGCCAATCCTCCTTAATTGGGTTCAGCGATAAATTATCTTGGTCAACAAAGTTGGGGGAGAAAGAGATGTCTGTGATAAAATCTTGTTGATTTTGGATACCATTGTTCGCCCTGCTGTACCAATTGTCATCGATTAAAGAGATGTCTGTGATAAAATCTTGTTGATTTTGGATACCATTGTTCGCCCTGCTGTACCAATTGTCATCGATTTTAAGTATGGATAATCCATCTTGTCTTTGTTCTAGATAAAACTAGCAGCATGGTCATCTCCATCTCTGTTTGCGTCCATCCAATTGACGCCTCTCACTCTAGAAATGATTGTGAAATTCTAGTGACTAAAGCATTTGTCTTTTCCCTTTTGAGGGAAGGAAGAAGGAGGAGCTAAAGGAGAAAGAGAGATTAATGGAAGAGGATGTTGCACAAGGAATACGACGATATGGTGTTGGCCACAACAGCCAAGCAACGTCATATATGGCGGTCGTTGGTGAGGGGTTATTGATGGCGGCCAATTTAAGAAACGACGTTAGTCTATTGTTAAAAGTATTTGTTATGTCATGTATGTAAGTTTTGTCTTATTTTTTTAACTTTTACTGTCACTTAATTTTAGGAATTATATATAGGAGATTATAATATAATTATATTGATTATTTTAAATACTATTTTACTTAAAAAATGATTACTCTAATTTTGTTTCTCTTTGTATTTGTATTTTCTACTTTGGTATGTAGACTGTTATAGATTTTTTTTTTGTGATTATTTTCTTTTATTCCCTCTTTGGAAACATTAAAATATTCATGTTTAATAAATCAAACATACTTATCTATATTTATATTTAGATATATGGTGATGCTTAATGTTATTGTATTTTGTTATTATCAATAAAATTATATTAGTTTAATAGGGCCGATTTAACCCTGAGTTGACCATTAATCCAATCATTAACTCTTTAATCGATGTCTCATCCGGTTCCAAGTCCGGTCCCATTTTTTGAATCTTGGTTTGAACAAAAAAACAAGATATTGATGCCGCTTTGGACAATAGCCCTTCCTTCCTGTGACGTTCTGAGTGTCAGCATAGTTCTCTGCAGCTCGAGTTTTTATTTGAGAACTTTCCAAATTATTCCCTCCCAAATTTTAATTTATTATACTCCATCTCTCTCATATGACAATGTAAAAGGTGCTTTTAGCCGAATCATTGTTTTCTTAAAAAAACAGTTAAGATTGGTCAAAACTTTTTTCTTCAAAAGTATCATTATTTATGGATGAATAAAAAGAGAAATGATGATAAAAGATGAAAGAAATGTAGGGGAGAAATTAATGAATGAGAAAAATGGTTAAAAGTGTATTTATCATTTAAAAATTCAAACAAGAGCTTCTAAAAAAAGGACTAACCAATTGAAAAAGGACATTATAATTAGAGACGGAGGGAGTACATATATATTATACATACATATATATAATATTCATTATTCATTAAATTTTTTGTTTTTATTATTATGCTTTTGAATAACCCAATATATGATGTTTCATTTCATTCATCAATCAACATCAAATTGTGATTTTTTTTTATTTTAATTCTGGTTTTTTTCCCCACAATAGGTGCAATCAACGTCAATTGAGATGGAGCCAAACATCATACAAGAGAAAATATCTTTCTCTTTTTTAGCCTTTTATTTTATTTTTTCGATTACAATTTTATCTTTTTTCACCTTGCCTGATATTGAGTCCAATCGGCATTTCATCAATCAAAATGTAATTTTTTTATTTTTTAATTATATTTCTTCAATTTGTATCAATCACCTTAATGATATGAATTAATTTCTATCATTATAAAAATGTCATTTCTTGACTTGGAAGCAATTACTAGTATTACGGTAGACTTTTTATTTTTTATTTTTTTTATACATATAGGAGAGAATACCTCTCAAAATCACCTACTACAATTTCTAGATAACTCTAGGTCTTTCCCAATAATGTTGAGCAAACTAGCTGGATCATTCAGCATCGGATGAAAATTAAACCTAAAACAGCTTGAAGAGCTTCCTTTGCAAGCATATTAGCGGCAGCATTTGTATTCCGAGAAATATGGTAAATTTGCACCTCCCAATCCCTTGAGAGTAAGGACTTTATCTCAGCAACTACCTTCATATTTCCATGCATCTCGTTAGAGTTTTGTTGCAGCAACCGGATGACTTCCGTAGCATCACTTTCCACAATAATCAACTTCCTTTTTCCTTCATCCCAAGCAAGCTTCACTGAGACTATCTCCACCTGCTACGAATGATCCTTTCTAAAGATGATGAAAACACTCCATCAACATTAACCTTGCACCATTCCTTAGCAGGACATTCCCAATGTTATTCCTCCTAGTCTACCACCGGGCTTCCATTTAAGTTTATGCCTTTCAACTGTGTCCTCGCATGATTCATGATGGATTTAAATATTGCATTCACCTCTAAAAATCAAATTTGGAGTTCTGCGTCATCCTATGCTCAAAAATTCTTTCGTTTCGGCGCTTCCATATTAACCAGCACAATGTCGCAAACCTCTCACTCCACCCTCCTTTGTTCATAATATTCACCCGTAACCAGTCAATTCCCCTCGACAAGAAAAACGCCCGGTGCCACCTCGGGTCAATTAATTGCTCCCATAGACTTTTGTTCTTCATTAAATTGCAAGTCAATCACCATTTATGAAATTTTTCAAAATTGTAAGATAAAGAGTTAAGGAGGATTTAATGTATCAAAAAAAAAAAAAAGAGTTAAGGAGGATTTTTTTTTATTCATTTTTAGTTTTATTTTTATTCTTTTGGAGGGCGGAGGGCCCAAACAAGATAGGTTGTTTACATCAAATCATGCATAGTAAAATAAAAATGTTAAAATTATGAAAATTTGGGAGAGGGACCATGGAAAAAAATTATTTGCTCCTAAATACCTTAAAAAAATAATCATTTAGAAGGAAAAAATAAATAAATATTTTATATTATTACATTCGATCATAATTATAAGAGTCAGTTTACTTTTTTGAGGAGATTAAAGAAGCAAATTAAACCTCTAAATCTTAATATATGCAAAATATAATTGGATTTTATTATAATTTATAAGTAAAATAACTTAGTTTTGAGGGGAAAAAAAGACAAATATAAATAATTCATAGTGGTGTCTTTTGCATCCTTACTTTTTTTCAAAAAAGTCAACTAGCTTTTATAATTAGGACCGAATGGAGTACTAAATTAACCCCCATAAAACTCCCAATATCCTCTTTCTATATTGCATTGTTTTTTCTTTTAATCAATCAACTCCTTCTCCTCATTAGTAGTGTTCACTTTCATCCTGTCCCCGATCGTATCATTCCGATCTTCATTTTGGGATTTCCCATACCTAAAATATATGGGATGGGATGAAAACGAGACAGGACAAAATTATTAACGAGACTGGACGCGAGACGAGTATTGTTTTGTACTATCCTTTTGTCCTGTCCAAAATATTTATTTTTTAAAAGATATAATTATTATATTTTTTATATAGATTCTTTTCACCTACCGATAAAAAATATTAATTATTTTTCAATTAGCATTTATTTAATAAATCCAAACTTATATGTAATTCAATACTTAACCGATAAAGCAGGTCAAATTGTTGAGATGCATAAAATTTATAATACATTTAAAAAAATAATAATTATTCAATGTTTGTTTTTGAAGTATAATCTTATTTAAATCCAAGTTTGAACTATTAGGTTTTTATCATCTTATTTTAGTATACTTTGTTATTATGAGATATTATTAGTTCGAGTATTAATAAGTCAACAAACAATATTTCAAATTTTCAAAATAAAATTAATCATTATAAACTGTTATTAATTAAAATATCAATATATTTCTTGTGCATCACTGCATTGCACATGGCGAGAAAATTCTAGCTATTTGTATAATAAGATATTCTCATAATAAATTTAGCTTTATCTTTAGCTATTTGCATAATAAGATATTCTCATATTAAATTTAGTTTTTTCTTTAATATAAAATAACAGAAATATTTAAGACACTAAAATATCTCATATATCTTAACAAACTTTTATTAGAATATTAATTTTTTTATTAAAGATATAACTAATTTATTTTAATATAGATATTATTTATATGAAAATAATATCATATCTTAAATACAGGATACAAAATAAATATCTAAGTATTCCATTAAAAAAGTTAATATTTTTTTAAAAAATAAGCGGCACGTCCCAATTTTATCCTGATTTCGTTTCGAATGGGATGGGACATGGGACAATTTTACTGTCCCGAGGCCTTTTATGGGACGACACACGGAATGAGCCTGTCCCGTCTCATGAACACCTCTACTCCGCACTCTCCCCCCCTATTAGCATCTTTTAAATTTCATTTAATTTTTTGTTTTATTTTTTATAATGTAATTTGTAATTTATTTTTTACGCATATCTAAATGTTTTATTAATTCTACATTTTTTATTTCTAGAGTATAAAATTTTAAGAATATTTCGGAGCAAAACAACTGCAAAATGTTAGTTGAGAGAGAAACTAATATAATGAAACTAAAAGAAATATTTACATTTTATTTTTGAATATCCCTATAACAGATATAATGAAATGAAATATTTTTAATTTATTAATTACATTGCAGTTTGTAGAGTGCGGGAGAGATGCACAGAGAGATGGTTGGGAGAGAAACTCAATTGATTAAAAGAATAAATACTTGAGATATGGAAAGAAGATATATTGGAGCTTAATGGGGGTTATTTTAATAATTTAAATATTTATTTTATTTTTTGGTTCTTATAAATAATTATTTTTTAAGGTCCTATGAGCAAATAAATTATTTTTCTTGGTCCCTCTCCCTAATTTTCCCTTTCAATTATACAAAATGCAAAATATGTTATGAATAAATTAATCTTATTAAATATTTTTAAGTAAAAATTTTTTAAAAAATAAAAAGATAAAAATTTACCAGTTTCCAAAAATTTTTGATCAAGTCTAGTTTCCAAAATTTTAAGGACTATATATTCTCTCATGTTTAAAAAATAGGCTAAAGTATATGTTCAATTTTTTCATCAACATTCATTTTGATCTTTTAAGTTTGAAAGTTGCACTACTTTTAATCTTTTTTGTTAGTGCTTTTAATTTCATTTAATGGGAATGGTGATTGATCAATTATAAAGAGCAATTTTATAATTAAATGCACACAAAATTTCTAAATTTCAAAACATGAAATGATTATATTAAAGAATTAAAATTTAAGCATATTTTGTTAATATTTAATTATAGAATCAGTGTTTAAATTTGTTGAGTCAATATTTTCCGTTAAATGAAACTAATGATGTTATTAAAAGGGGCTAAATTCTACAAAATCTCCCCAAACTTAAAGGCAGTTGCATATAACCCTATCGATATTTCAAAGTTTAAATTAAACCCCCCATGAACTTTGATTTTTTAGTATGGACCTCTGCTGTTAACTTATCATTATTTTGATAGAAATTACCCTGTGAAACTAACATAAGGCACCTTAAATCTTATGTTGCATCATATGTGACACTCCACATAAATAAATAATTTAATAGTAACTATATAATTTTTTTGATACGCCTTTTGTGGATCCTATTACCATCTAATTCTTTAATATAAGGGTTAATTTGTAATTTTATCATTTAAAAACCGTAAACATCATTGTTTTTTTTCTCTCTGTCACAAAAACCTCTTCCAATTCTTAGAATAACCCTCACGCAATTCACGTAGGATATATGATGAGGTATTTTATATTTGTTTGACATAATAATTTCCATCAAACGATAACGGTAAGCTAATGACATGAGGTCCATGATAAAAAAATAAATTATCAGGGAGTTAAATTTAAACTTTAAAACATTAAAGGAGTTATATGCAATTGCCTCAAAATTCAAGAGAGCTTTGTCTAGTATAGCCAATAAAAAAGGATAGAAGCGCAGCCTTTCAATTTAGGGATCAAAATAAAATTTGATGCAAAAATAAAGAATCAAATATATACTTTAGCTTATATATATATATATATATCTTCTTAACCCTAATCCTTCTTAATTTTGAAGCCTTTCCTATCGACTCCTTTTGAGATTTGACCAATCAAGCACCATAGAGCCACGACAAAAGTTCATGGGTGCTATATAAACTTCTTTGGAACCCTAATAGCTAGCGCTGTAAGCTTCCTTTGGACTCAGTAATTACAAAGTTGTTGAATGCAAAATTTCTTTTTTTTCTTTTTTATCAGTCGATAGCCATGAAGGGGGAAATAGCAATGGAAAGCGACACAGCATATCTTCCTCAAGAAATTACCTCAAATATTCTTAAACGACTTCCTGCAAAATCCCTAATTCGATTTAAATGTGTGTGCAAGGATTGGAAGAATCTCTTCAAAACCCTTTCTTTCATTAAGGAACACCTCCACCATTCTACTCACAAAAACTCCTGTATTCTTTTCAAGTGTGATAATCCTCCGCGTGTATGTTTGATCAATAATCATGATATGCAAGTCTTTGAATATCCCACTACACCTTTCACAAATTCCTCAATGTGCAGGTTCTTCCCATCTAGTAATAATGGCTTGGTCCTACTCCAACCCAGGAAATCTAAATCTTTCTATGTGTGGAATCCAGCAACAAGTGAGGTCCACCATGTGGCCAGACCTCTAAGCTTGGGTCGCGGTGGGATTTCTTACATAGGATGTGGCTTCACTCCAACTTTTAATGATTATAAGATAGTGAGAATATTTTCTCATATGAGTGATCGTGCTCATAGTAAGGTGGACGTGTTTTCACTAAGTACAAGGTCATGGAAAAAAGTTGAAGTTGGGAAATTAATAGGTATAATTTCTACCATACAATCCTGTGGTTTCACTTTTGATGGAGCAATCTTTTGGCTTAGTTATGGGAATGAACCTAGTGTAGTTTCATTTGATATAGCAACGGAAGTGTTCAAATCGATCTCGCGTCCTAATTCTGCTCCTAAACCAAATTACAGTTTGCTTACTACTTATGAGAACAAACTGGCTATACTTTCACAAAATTACATTGCTCGTGAATCATATTCGATTGATTTGTCAGTGATGGACAAGTGTGTAGATGATTCTGGGGAGAAATGTATTTGGACTAAAATATATACAAGCAATATCTATCAATACTCAATACATCCCGTGACTATGTGGGGAAATGAAATTGTTTGTACAGTCTACAAAATGCATAAATCCATTAGGGGGAAAAAGGTTGTATTGGAAAATGATGATGAACCAAGTCTTGTTTTCTGCAATCTTCAAACTAATGAATTCAAGGAATTTGGCAAATTTTCCCGTAGTGGCCCGATTTGGAATTATGTAGAAAGTATTATAACAGGTAACATCATATTTACTTTCCTAAATGCTATGTATTACATTGCTTATTTTCTTTACTTAACCACATTCAATGGAAATGAATCCATTTGGATATAACTTTTTAAATCATTTGTCATTTGGAGATGTTATATAGAATGATGATGCCAGTATTAATACAAGTTTTGGATGCTCAATTTTCTTTCAAAGGTTGTTACATGATTTATTTGTTTGTGTTGTGGATTATTCAGTACCTTTTGTTTAGTCATTATACCAATAGATTTAAATTACATTGATCTGCAATGATCCTAAATCTTCATTGTTATATTGTAGATTCACTTTAATAAGACAAATTCGGTGGAAATTATCTCACATCTATTTAGAACATTTTTTGTTTATACGTTTGATGTATTTAGAGATATTACCTATGTACAATAATATACTATGAAAGCTTACATGTAATATATGATCATATGTTTCATTCAATGTTTGACCCATTTATAATCTTTTTGTTGATTTTTCTTTTGAAGATGAATATACAATTTAGTAGTCAAAGTGCACAGGGAAAATCTAAGGCTAAATACACCATGGTTTTATATGTAATTTTTTTTTTTTTTTTTTTGTACAAGTAGTCTGGCATCTTGCATGAGGGTCTGTGTTCTTTTGAACGGGACTCTACAGGATGAGTAATATTCTGCTCTTCAATTTATTTCTACTTTGGCGTTCGGATATGTTCTAAATATATTATTTAGTGTTGAAAAAGGGGGGAGTTTAACGAAATGGAAGTTATAGAAACTGAATATTTCAACGTAGTCAACAATTCTTTATCTAAAAAAACTATTATAAAAAATGGGTTAATATTATCATCTCTTTTTTTACAATTTGATTTTTTATAGAGCATAATGACATCAAAAGATTCATTTAGCCACCGCACCTAGTAAGATTAATACTTTATTGTTATTGCTCTTATAGTTTGATCGAATTTGGCTTTTGTTACCTTATAACAGATCCGGATGAAATGATCTTGGAACAAAATGGATCTGGAGGCTCAACACAGAAATATGGACCAGTTGCCCCCAGAAGGAGCTTAAGACTGAAGAAAAGGCCTCGAACGCTTCTGAATTTAGACGAGGTTTTGATTTAAGATGACAAAAGAAGTTAGGGAAGGGTGTTAAAAGATTTTGGCATATTTTGCTTCTGAAGATTCTTCTATACCTTTCTTCTGGATGCTATTTCCTGCATAGCTTTTTGCTATTTCCTATTTTTTCAATTGTTTCGTTCTGCATTCCTTTATGTTTCTATACCTCTTCTTCTGTAGTTGGCTGGGAATATTAATTATGTGTGTGTAGTCAGAGTTGATTTCATACTTTCCATTTTAATTGCATTGCGGGTTTTTAAATATTGCATCAAAGGAAGATTTCTTCCTCTTTTTCACCAAACATTTGCACAAAACATATTCCCCTTTACTCTTCCTTTTATAACTCTCAAAACATCTTTGTCAATATCCCTTTCATTCTTCTATTTCTTTTACACTGTATTTCACTCTTTCTATGATCGGTGTTCCATTCTCCCTCATCCCCATCGGTTTCCTTTCAAACAACTCTCATCTCCATTACCGGCGGTGAAGTTCCTTTAGGCTGCTTCTTTTTTTTTTCTTCCTTCTACAACTCTCAAAACCATTTTTCTATCCATATTCCGCTACCATTGCTTCTTCCTACGTCGAATCAGGTTCTTTTGTTTTCCCAATTCCTTTTTTAATTTCTGATACATTCTTCAGTACAGCAACGTGTTAAACTATAACTTCTCCCTCTTGCGGCAATTTTAATTTCATCCACTGTATTTTTTTAAAAAAAAGTTAACCTTTTGGAGTTTAATTCCAGTGCTTTGGCATTCTTGTCGGCTTTAGCGGTTCCGATGCTTTATTGGTGGATTTTTCTTCTTCTCAACAATTCAGAACCATTACATGAAAAATTCAGAACCATTCTAAATCCCACTTTCATTCTTAAACAACTCTCAAACCATCTTCATACACAGCCCTCTGTTATTTTTTCATTTCTTTAATTTTTTTATCCTTTTTTTTTTTGATACATTAATTTTTTTATCCTTTCCGAAGTACTGTGAGGAAGGAAAAGATATTTAAACTGGATTTTTATTAAATTTGTCTTCTTGTCTTTCTTTGTTAATGAACAATTGAGTAGTAGCTTGCTGATTTTTCTTTAAAATCAAGATTTTGCCGATTTTCTTGTCTCTCGTTCCACAATTTAACAGTCTTTGCATCAATCCAATACTTCTCTTTTTCCTTTCTAGTCCTCAAAAAACCCTAAAAAAGGTTTCTCTCAATTTTCCCCCTCAATTATTATCTTCAACCGCAAATTTTATCGATCCCAGTTTTATTTCTTGCTTTCTTCTTCAAAATTCGTGCTCTTTCCTTCTTCCTAGTATTGTATTTTTGAAGTTTTCAATTTTTGGTCACAATGTTTTTCTATTAGTAATTGATCTTGTCACTTCCCTATACTACTGCATAACTTGTGTTTTATTTAATTCTAACGGTTTTTGGTGCCAAATAGTTTAAATCGTTTTCATATTCTGTGAGGTCTACTCCAGCTATATTTATAGCCAGTCCCAAACCCGAATAAAGGAGGAGGGTTGTGTTAGGTCCCAACAATCAACGTAAAACCATGTTGAATTTTGTGAACATGGATCAACGAGACAATTGTGTTAATATGATGTTGTTGTTTGATAGCAACGCGCTATATGGCTTGAGTACAGTGAGAAGTGAGCAAGGGCTGCTACATCGTCGCTCGAGTGTAGTGTTAAATGAGCAAGAGTTATTGCTCTCTTCTAGATGGAGACAGCTAAAGAAGCTAGTTCATGAGAGTAAGAATAGATTTGGTACTTAGAATATTGGAACCTTGACAGACAGATCTTGGGAGGTTGTAGGAGTAATGAGGGATAGAAAGATAAACATCTTATGTCTACAGGAAACTAAATGTGTTGGAGCAAAGGCTAAGGACATCGATGGATATAAGCTTTGGTACATAGGTAAAGTGGGTGCTAGGAATGCTGTTGGTATAATTGTGGACGAAGAATAGAGAAAGAATGTGGTCGAAATTAATAAGATTAGGGACAGAATCATATCCTTGAAAATGATAGTTGGTGAGGAGACAATCAATGTTATTAGTGCCTATACTCAGTTTGGGGCTGAAACTCGATCATATAAAGGAACAATTTTGGGAGAATACAGAGGGGTTGATTTGAAGAATACCTATTCTTGAAAAGGTATTTATTGATGGTGATGTTAATGGATATGTTGGTAAAGATGCAGGACAATTTGCAAGTGTAACACCTAATAATTTAATAATATACTATAACATTTTAATGGTTTTATAACCACTTGTTTAATGTTAGAAGCCCAAAAATATGAAAAATTTAAAACTTTTTCTTTTAAATCAATATTCCAACTTTAATTCTGTTGGAAAGAGCTTTTCTAACATAATGGAACAATTTAAAACTCTTTATAAAATAGAATAGTTAATAAAACAATTAAAATAACCTAAATCCAATTAATGGACCTATCATTTTCTAATAATGTTTAGGGAGTTAAAATCCCTTATATTGTATATACGTATATTCAATATATTATATATTATTTAACTATCTACTTATCTCCTACAACAATAATATATTAGCGGTTCTTTAATGATATTTAATCATATATATGTACAATTTTATACTAGCTACTAAATAGGATTTACGTTTGTTTTACTTATTTAACCTTATATCATAACCAAATAACTATAAACCAAAATATCTAAATACGTAGATACATAACATAACAGGCATCCGTGCTCCTTCATATTACCTTTTCCCCAAAATCTCAACTTGCTTCCAGCTTATCTGAAACAACAATTATTAACGCAGTTTATTTCATTAACCGTTATTTTCATGAGTGCACTGACATGTATATATTTTATAAACCTTTACATATAATGATAATTCTTATCCTACTTAACTGTGTGTTATAAGCACCTACCAACCAATGATAACAATATATTTGTTACCAATGGGGCTTTACCTGCAGGGTTTTCTTGTTATAACATTTAAAGTTATAACTAAACTGAGCTAGCAAAGGGGTAGCTAACCACCTAAGCCTTGGAGTACTCCACATGAAAGGAATCAGAACTTATCAATTAAAATGCAACAGATATTATAAAATTATACATGTATTTTAATTGTTACTGAAATAAACGGTTACCTGTACCGCAACTCCAAACCTTAGCTGGCATCTTTCCTTTCCCGATGACCCGATAATCCATACCTCCACTATCTTTTCCTATAATTAGGTGTAGTATATATAATATATTAATATCTATACTTATTCTTAATAATTCGACGTCTCTCACGTTCCTATAATATTATTTATTTCTACCCCTTCCATTTCTAATATATGTTCTAATCCTATTCTCTAATTAAATTATTAACCACAATATGTTCTATATAATTTAAACACTCAAAAACCTACATTTGTACTTACTTCCTTAAGTATAAAATTGACATTTATAATTCATAATAACACACCTTCACTCCAAGATTACAATACAAGTCAATAACTCTTGTTATTCTTAAACAACTACTTCACATTTCTTAATTCATTTTCTATAAAGAAATTCCAGATTAATTAATAATAACAAGACCTCTAATATTTTCAAGAATATCATATAACACTTCTAACATATTAATAACTTACTCAACTTAACTAACTTCTCCTTAAAACTATAAACTTCAATTAATTCAAATAAATTTCCAACAACAACATTTAGCCAACCTAAATGGTAACTTCCTACTTTAGATTGCATGACTAATTAGTTTTAGTAGTCACATAGTTTCTAACCATGGTAATCAGCTAAAATTCAGTCATTGATATCCTATACTTATAGAACCATTTCTGCCATATCAAAATTGAATAAACATTTCTTAAACCATAATCAATTATAATTCTAAAAATTTCAAGCATTAAGAACCATTTTAAATCATCTATCTCCAAGATCCAGCATTAAGAAGAATAAACCAGCAATGTTTCAAAATTTGAAACTTTAATAAATTTGATTCCCACAAGATGAGTGAAGAGCACCAAAATGGAAAGAAATCGGTGTAGTGCCGCCTCGGATCTGCTCTCCAAGAATTTAAGACCCAAGGAGTAGTGGAAGCTATCCCCGGGTGTCAGTCTCAAGGAGCCTTAGTGTAAATGACTACCTAATAGCTAGATGCGAAACTAATTGGACGGGAAAAACATTTTGTATTTGATTTTTAGGTGTAAAAGTTTGTGTTGAAAAGTGTTGTATGTTCAGGAAAGAATTGAGATTGGATTTAAACGGGAGATTTGGATTAAAATGGATGGTTATTCTTGGTAAATGGAACCTTCGGGAATCATTGCTTCTTAAAATTTTTGGGAGTAAAAAAATGGCCAATTTCCTAAAGAACCCTAGAGGAACTCCTCTAGGCTAGGCTTAGATTAATTTAGGTAATGCCGGAACCCCACACGTTAATTAACTTAACCTAAGTTGATTAAGCACTTGACCCAATTAAATCTACTAATCGCAGGGGACTATTAATCCTACAACCGGGACCCCGAATTGCAACCAAATTAGCCTATTAATTCCAATTTATTGGTGGAACCCCATCCAATAACTGAAACCCAATAGGTTGAAGTCCAATGTCACTCAAACAATTAGTAGATTTACTTGCCAATTTCTAAACATAAATACTTGACACCATGATCCACTAAATAAGAACCCTCATTTAGCACAAGATTTTGACAAGAAAACATATATTAATTGATGAACCCATACAAATAAAATATGCTCAAGTCAATAAGTTCAATGTCAAGCATCCATACAAAGAAAATAAACAAGATAGGTTGTTTCTACCACTCTCATGCAAGATATAGAATAAGCTTACAACCAAATGCATAAGACAAATCCTAAAACCCTAGATAATTTGAAATACACAAAAGGAAGAGAGAGTGGAGAACAACACTTCCCTTTGAAGCTTCAAGCTCCTCCCTTGAGCTCCATCACCAAGAATAAATGGGCTTAGTTTCTGCCTTTTATAGGAGAAGCATTAACCAAGGTGGAGGAAATGGTGGAAGCCATGGGTCTTGGGTGGAGAAGAAGGTGGAAGATGAAGATGAGATGAGAGAATGAGAGAGCTAGGGTTTAGGAGGATGTGTGGTGAACCAAATCTGCCTTCTAGGGTTTAGATTTTAGTATTTATAGGTCCCTCAAGTCGGGTCTAAGAGTGGGTATTAAGTTAGATCCGAAACAGAAGCCCAAAACGCGAACTGAAAAATTCTGCAGAACAGCGTCTCATCACCGCGGCGAGGTGGGTTTCTCTTTGCCAAATGTAGGGCTTGCCCGCCGTGAGCTCGCCGCGGCTTAGCCACGGTGAGCTAACTTTGCTTCTGGTCCTTTTGTGGGCTCTTCGCCGTGGCGAGGTCACGGCGAAGTGCTTTCTTTTCTGCCCTCTTCGTTTGGTCTTCTTCTTCGTCCGGAATCTGATCTTTGATCCTGAACGACCCTACAAGTGAAAACAAGATTAAATAAGGATCAAATAGCCCTATAAACCAATTCATACAAATTAATATACAATTATGGCTAATTAATCCTAATCTAACACTAATTTCACCTAAGAGTCTAAGTTCTACATTAAGCATTATTGGACCAATATCGCATCTCAATTATGTTAATTTCCTCAAATTAGACATATAAAAGTATTATACAAATCAGAGATTTGTCAATGAGTCTAATTAAATCAAACACAGATAATACAAATGTAATGGAATAAATCATCTATTTATTTCAGCTCTTCCTGCCAGTGGCTCTTTGGTGAATAACTTAGAAAACAAAGCTGCTCGGGAAAGTTATTTTGTAAATGTGCAACAGTTCATAAAGCTTAATATGAGAGAATCACAGTAAGCAAAAAGCATTTCAATCTTCAAAGTCATTCAAGCAATAGGATTCTCATGATAGTGAATTTATAAAAATCTTACAAAGATCCAACAAATCATACATTGAAATCAATTAACAATGCAACGGCAATACAATTCCATCAAGCAGTTATGAACTTACAACAACATAGAACAAAGTAACACAAGTTTAATTCAACTAAAAACTTTTAAACCATATGTAACATACTTATTTCATACTTTGTAGTCTAAGTCACTACTCTTTTCTCCCATTTAGGATCCAATTATTAATGGAACAAAGCTTACATAACTTAATGAATAATTAATTCTTATTTCACATTCAATTAAACTTCATTCCTACTAAATTAATACCATTATTTATCAATCTTATATCAAGACATTATCATGATATAGAAGAACAAAAAGAGGATCAAAATCTCCAACAATATTACAAAGCACAACAAAACACCCAAACTTATAAAACATTGCAGATTTGAAAACTTAGTTTCAATAATTCTCTAATTAAGTCATTAATCACAATATTATCACACACATAATACTCCCATAAAGAAATTTCATTTTCAATTAATAACTACACTTCCAATATTCCCAACAATACCAAATAATTCCTTCCTCCCTTCATTGGAACCCGTCTAGAAGAACAAGAAGAAAAGATAAATGAAATCACCTCCCTTATCACTAAATATCATCCATTGTAACTTTCAATGTGCTAAAATTCTTTTATAGCAGATTTAAGGAGTACTGTTTTAGCGGCCGACTAAAATAAATAATGCCATAACAAAATCATGCACATAAAGAGGGATTTAATTTCTTTTCTAACTCTAATGGATAAACGTTTTTAGGTAGGAAACAAAGGAAAGCAAGTCTACCGAAATGATAATTCATCAATAATGATATATGTGACATTTCCATATAGATGACACCATTAATTATGTTGATTGAAGGTGGAAGTGATTAAATGGACCAGCTAATTAAAAACGTGTTTGCATTTTTTGAGAAATATATAGATAAAGTTATAACCAGGACTATAGCGCAGCGGTATATGATTTTGTACAACGCTTTTTCTTTTGGACCAAAATGATAATTTGAAGAACAATCGATGTACTTCTCTATATCTCCAAACAATGATCCTATTTGGTTCATATGTCATATGATGTCAACATGTTCAATTAAACCACGTCAACATACATCTCATCTCACCAGTCAACTCATCCAATATAATCATTATGATTATAATTAGTTGATTTGCATTTGAAATTTTATGCATTAATTATTGTATTCAAATATGGGTCACTATTTTAGGCAACAATCCAAACATAGATTTTTTTTTATTTGTAATTTATAATATTTGGTTTTTGAAATATATGAATTAATTAATTATTATGTTCAAATAGGTCACTATTTTAGGCAAAAATCAAAACATAAATATTTGATCTATAATCTGCCATATCTCTACAATTCATGATCATGTAAAAACCTATTAATATAATACTCCCTCCTTCTCTTATTACAAATTTCAAATAACTATTTTGTGTTTATCAAGAAAACTAAAAAAGATCAGTAAGAAGCAATAATTATATCAGAAATGTAACTTGTTTTATAGCCTTATTATTAAAGATGAAAGAGAATGTGTAGAGAGGAAATAATGAGAGATAATATGGCAAATAAGAGGTAATAAATATGAAAGAAAATGTATGGGGGAAATATAAACGAAGGCAAAACTGAAAAAAAAATACAATAAATGCTAAGACAAACAAAAAGTGAATCTTATATTTTGGGACATACTCATTCACAAAAGTGAAGCTTATATTTAGGTACGGAGGGAGTATTATTTATGATCCATATATATTTTTTTTATTTGGAATATTTAGCTTTTGAAATTTCAAAATTAATTATTGTGTTCAAATATGTCACTATTTTATGAAACAATCAAAACAAATACATTTGATTACAATCAGCAATGCTAATTTTCCTTCTCATACATAAAAAATAATTAATGCATTTAAATAAGTCAATAAATTAGACAAAAGACATTAATCATCTTTCTATTGGGGAAGTTTTTATTTCAAATTTCGATCTCCATTGTAAAACATAAATCGGTTTCTAAAAAATGCTCGTAGATGAAATCAATTCTCATGTATGAATATGTCTTAATTTATTATTGTTTTTAAAAGTAAACCACATATAATTTGTTTTTATTCTAAAATATTTGGATTTTGAAATTTACGAGTTAATAGTTGTGTTTAAATAGGTCATTATTTTAAACGACAATCCAGCCATATATATTTTATTTATAACCTGCCATATCTCTAAAAAAAAAATTGCACTTAATTGAATATTAATTTGAATTTTTGATCATGTACTCTCTGATCTGCAATATTACCTAAAACGAAAAAGGCTAACTTTCAAGGATTTCATTTTCACTTTCTAATTCAGCAAGCAATTATGTTGACAAACCGCTGAGTGATACTCCCGTCAATTACAATCTGCAACGGTTTCATTCTATTTGTGTACGTTACTCTAAGGTCCCTTAAGAATATACAGAGTGTATGATTGGTGATTAGAGGGTTTCAATAAGCATGCTTAACATAAGTAACATAAGAAAGGACACAAGGAAAATTGTCGCCCTTATGTTGCAAAAATGAGGTATACGAAAAATCCCTCGTCCCTTTTCTTTTTAGAAGGTTACCATGATATTGGTTGATGAGCAAGTATCTATTTCATTTTGTATTTCTTTATTGTTATCAAAAAACTTAGCATGGAATCTTCATATTTCATATCACTTTCATATTTATATACATATCATCTTATCACAGAATGTTTATATCCATATAAAATCAATTTTTGTTGTTTTCAAATGCATAATCAACATCTAAATGTGGATTTTGATAACTCATAATTTTGCAATCAAACCTAATAAAAATAATTCATATTTTCTCTTTTATCCAAATAACTGCAACCAATGATTTAGATCATAATTTATATTTATATGAAATCAATTTTTGTTGTTTTCAAATAACCTTTTTAATCATATAAGAGTTGCTCCAAAAAAAAAAAATCAAATTTTTTATTTATTTTCTTTATTATTTTTAACTTTCGTACATTATACTGGAAGAAAAATCTAGTTTATATAAACGAATGGAGGGAATTACATGGAGATGAGATAACCGGTACCATAGCAGCAACTATTGCTCTGATTCAAACCCAAATCGAGCAGGCGGGATTTTATCCACAAATAACCCCGATACCCGGCCATATCAAGCATCTAACCCAATAAAATTGTGACTTGGTGTGACTATGGCCTAACATAACATGAGGTGATCCCACATCGTCTGTTTTTTTTTTTTTTTTAAAAAAAGTCAATCACCATCACCATGGCTAGAGCTTGATGTCTTCACCGGCGGCTGCCATGAGATCTTTGAAAGGGTGAGGTCCCAATGCGTTTGGTGTCATCTCCTTCTTGGTCGCTGCTGAATATATAAAATCTGGAACTAAACGTACACATAATATTGACATTATATTTATTTCTAATTTTTGTCAAATTTTCCCACATTATGCCTTTTAATTCTCCCTCAACAATAATGAAGTGAGAAAGGGAGGGAAGTAATTAATGCCTTGTTGGCTAATTTATTGACATTTTTAAACAATTTCAAAGCCAAATTTAATATAGCAGATTCTGAATCAAATATATATGGTTTGTTTTTTTTCTTGAACTATATTAAGGTTATTATGTATGTAAAAATTGATTTTTATCTATGCAATTTTTTTTAGCGATATGGAGACCTTTATGCAACTAATTAATAATTACCTGGTCAAACAAATGTTTAACTCAACTACCGCGAGTTAAACTTTGATATTCTCTGAATTTTTGAATTTCAAATACAAATAAGACATAATGATCATAATGGATGTATATAGACGTTTTAATATTTTTTTTTATTTTCGTTTTCATTTAATTGCCCTTTAATAACCAAATATAACATTTTCTCTCATCAAGCAACATTAAATTTTCTTTTTTTATTTTAATTTTCGTATTTTATTTTTTTCACAATAGATGCAAAATGCAATCAACATCAGTTGGGATGATGGTAACTATCATGATTGATGAGAACGGATTATTTCTCTTTTTAGCCTCTTATTTTATTTTATTTTTTTATTACATTTAATTTTTTTAACATTGTCAAATTTATGAGAGATTCCTCGGTGAATCATGTCATTTGCGGTTTAATCAATTATAAGTAAACACATAAGTTTCAACGCAGAATTTTGAATTTAACTTGACACTCTAAAAAAAATTAGCTAGCAGATAAAAATATTTTTTTTCAACTTGAAAAATATAAAAACATGAAATTTAAATTTTTTTATGTTAGTTAATTATTTTGGATGCCAAGTCAGATTAAAAATTATACGTCATATTTTTTGTATTTACTTGTGATTGGTCAGATCACAAATGATGTGGTGTACCTAATTCAACTAAGAATTCTTCCAGATTTAGAGGCTAACTATAACTAGAGGTGTTCACTTTGTCCCGTTCGAATCGTACAGTTCCGATCCCGGTCATTTTGAGACGGGATTTTCCCCTACCGAAAATATGTGGGACGGGACAAAAGCGGGACGGGACAAATTTGTTAACGGGACGGGACGGGACACGGGATGAGCACTATTCCATACCGTCTTTTTGTCCCGTCCCGAATATCTATTTTTTAAAGATATAATTATCATATTTTTTTGAAATATAATCTTATTTAAATCTAGATTATATTCAATGTTCTTATGTAATAATCTTATTTAAATCTAGATTATATTCAATGTCCCGTTAGTATTTGAAATATAATCTTATTTAAATCTAGATTTAAACTACTATGTTTTTATCATCTTATTTAAGTATAATTTGTTCTTATGTAATATTATTAGTTAGAGTATTAACAGATAATATTTCAAATTTTCAAAAAATAATTAATCATTATAAACTGTTATTAATTAGAATATTAATATATTTCTTATGCATCATTGCATTGTACATTGTGAGAAAATTATAGTTATTTGTATAATAAAATATTTCCATATTAAATATAGTTTTATCTTAAGACCTTAGAATATCTCATATATCTTAACAAAATTTTATCAAAATATCTAACTTTTTTATTAAAGATACAACTAATGTATTTTAATATAGATATTATTTATATGAAAAAAATATTATATCTTAAATACAAAATAGATATATAAATAATTCATTAAACAAGTTATTTTTTTTAAAAAAATAAGCGGGACGTCCATATTCCGTCCCGATCCTGTTCCGATCCCGATGGGACGGGACAATACTAGTGATGGGACGGGATGCGGGACAACTTTATTGTTTCGAGGCCTTTTACGAGACGGGACACAGAACAAGCCCATCCCGTCCCGTTCCGACCCATGAACACCCCTAACTATAACATAATTTTTAACCCATTCGATGCACAAGAAATATATTAAATATATTAATATTCTAATTAATAAAATTTTATAATGATTAATTGTATTTTTAAAATTGAAAAATTATTTGTTAATCTATTAATATGTGAATTTATAATATCCATAATAAATAATTAGATTAAAATAAGGCGATAAAAACCTAAAATTTGGATTTAAATAAAATTATATTTCAAATATGAAAATTGAATTATTATTATTTTTTGAAATTATATTATAAATTTGATAGATATAACCTGTTAAGATATTTTGGTAAAAAAAAAGTTATGTGTTTCAACTATTTGACCTACTTTATGGGTTAAGTATTAAATTACTAATAAGTTTGGGTTTATTAAATAAATGCTGATTGAAAAATAAAAAACAGTTTTAGTTGTATAAGGGATAAAAGTGTTACAAGATTTCATAGAAGAAGTTGAGCAACATATGATCAGCCGAATTGTAATTTTTATATTGTTTTAATTGCAAGAATGAGTAAAGGAGAATTGTTTTTATTTTAATTTATCCCTTATTTTAGTTTTATATTTATTTTGAACCAAATAGGAAAATCGTGTAGTAAAATAAAGGGAAAATTAGGGGGAGAGACCAAATTTCATTTTTGTACCAAATTTTATTTTAATCTTTTATGTTTAAAAAAATACATTTTTAGCCCTTGTTTGTTGACACCATTAGTTTCATTTAAAGGAAAATGCTGACTCATTAAATCTAATAGTGTCAACAAAAAATGATTAAAAGTGTACTTTTCAAACATAAAAGACTAAAATAAAACTTGATGCAGATATAAAAGACTAAAAGTATGTTTTAGTCATATATTAAATTATCAAATTAACACTCCCTATATCTTATCCACATATCTCAATTATTTATTCTTTTATCCAATTGACCCCCCAACTTTCCCTCTCTCCAACCCTTCTCTTCCGATGTCTACAAACTAAAATTTAATTATAAACTAAAAATTTATTTTATTTCATTTATATGTTATATGATATTCAAAATCAAAATATAAGTATTTATTTTACTTAAAAAATTTTAACCTAATAAATTAGAAGAATCACATCAATATTATTAATATCTTTAATTGAAATTACAAAACTGATTTAAATTATTTGTTTATAAATATACACTAATGTGCACATACACGGACGTTTTTTTCTTTTCTTTTTTTTTTCTTTCCGGATCACAAAACTGATGACTCGTATCGCATTTGACAATTCCATGCTACTGTATCTGTACTAATATAAGGAACACGAACATTTTTTTGTCTTTTGAAATATTTGTTTATCAAATGAAAATTTGTTTTTCATTCTTGCAATCATATTTGTATAATCACATGACTGTGCTTATAAAGAAATGATGGAGCCTTAGTACAAAACTTTAAACTATACTAAATGGCTCCCAACATTTTTCTTTTAAGATTTTATCCATCTCTTAATAATTTTAATTTTATGCATTTCCTATCCCTTTTATATTCAAATTATATTAATATACAGTTGATTGGTCAAAAGAAGAAAGTGTTGATATATGGAGAAAAAAATATAGGGAGTGCTAATTTGATAATTTAATATGTTTATTTTATTTTTTAGTCCTTATCTCCCTAATTTTTTTTGTCCCTCTCCCTAATTTTCCCTAAAATGAAAATCATACAAAAAGTAGAATATATTGTGAATAAATTAATCATATTCTAATAAAAATATTAATCTTATCAGATATTTCAAAGAAAGAATTGAAAAATTATACAAAGATAATAATTTACTAGATTCCAAAATTTTAAGGACTATGCATCTTCTAAACCCTAATCCTCCTCGATTTTGAAGCCTTTCCTGTGGACTCCTTTTGAGTTTTGAGTTTTGACTAATCAACAGCCAAGGAGCTGATGGTGCGGTGTTAGTATTTGAACTTCTTAAGATCTGTTTGTTGGTTACGAAATTTATTTTTTTATCAGTCGATATCCAGATGAGGAAATAGCAATGGAAAGCGACACACCATATCTTGCTCAAGAAATTATCACAAATATTCTCAAAGGACTTCCTGCGAAATCCCTAATTCGATTTCAATGTGTGTGCAAAGCTTGGAAGAATCTCTTCAAATCCCCATCTTTCATTAAACAACACCTCCACCATTCGACTCACAAAAACCCATGTATTATTATCCCTTTTTGTAATCCTGAACGTGCATGATTGATCTCCTCGAAATCTGGAGATCTAAATATTTTTGTTTGTGGAATCCAGCAACAAGTGAGTTCCACCATGTGGCCAGACCTCGTAGCCGACGTCCCGATGGGATTTCCCACATAGGATCTGGTTTCAGTCCAACTTTTAATGATTACAAGATAGTAGTGAAAATTCATTCTAGTATGGGTCATCATAAAGTGGAAGTGTTTTCACTAAGTGCAAGGTCATGGAAAAAAGTTGAAGTTGGGAAATTAATAGATAAAATTTTTACTATAGATTCCAACGGTCACACTTTGGATGGAACAATCTTTTGGCTTCACTACCGTGGGAATGAAGATAGTCTGGTTTCATTTGATATAGCAACTGAAGTGTTCAAATTGATACCATCAACTCCTAGTTCCGCCTATAATGCACACAATTTGCTTACTACATATGAGAACAACCTAGCTTTACTTTCACGAATCCGTGGATCATATTCAATCGATTTGTCAGTGATGGACAAGTGTATAGATGGATCTGGGGAGAAATGTATTTGGACTAAGATATTTACAAGCAATATCTATCCATACTCATTACATCCCAAGGCTATGTGGGGAAATGAAATTGTTTGTACAGCCTACAAAAATTGTACGGAAACACTTGTTTTCTGCAAACTCCATTCTAATGAATTCAGGGAATTTGGCAAATTTTCCTCTAGCCTTTTGATTTGGAATTATGTAGAAAGCATTTTATCAGGTAGGGACATTACTTTCCTAAATCCTGATTATTACATTGCTTATTTAATTTACTTTATTTAACCACCTTCAACGGAAATGAATCCATATGAATATATCTTTTTGGATCATTGGTCATTTGGTGATGTTATATTTAGAATGATGGATGCGGGTGTCTATATTGTAAGTTTTGGTTGTCCAATTTTCTTTTGAAGATTGATTCATGATTAGGCTGATACATGATTTATTTGCTAGTGTTGTGGATTATTCAGTACCTTGTTTAGTCATTATAGTAACGGATTTAAATTTAAATACATTGATCTGCGGTGATCCCAAGACCTAATTGTTATATAGTAGATTCACTGTAGTTAGACAAATTGGTGGAAATTACTCACATCTAGTTAGATTATTTGTATTTATACGCTTGAAGGTTGGTGTCTTTAGAGATTTTATCTATGTATAATATACTACGAAAGCTTACATGTAACATCATATGTTTCATTCAATGTTTGACCCATTTATAATATTGTTGCTCTGTTTTCTTTATATAAACAATTTATATTGTCAAAGTGCATGGGGAAAATCTGAGGCAAAATTAACCATGGTTTTAAATATAATATAATGTTTGTTTTTATAAGTAGGTTGGCATCTTGCAAGAGTTCTCTGTTCTTTATGAAAGGGACTTTCCAGGATAATTAAGATTTTGCTCTTTAATTAATCTCTCCTGTGGTGTTGTGATGTATTATTAATCAATACTTCCTTAGTATTGAAAAAGGGGGGAATTTAGAAATGTAAGTTACATAAACTAAACATTTTTTCAGTTAACAATTCTTCATCTAAAAAACTATTATAAAAAATGGGTAAATATCACTCTCGGTTCTTAAAGTATGATTGAATTTTACTTGTATTTCCTCATAACAGGTCCGGCTGAAATGTGCTTAGAACAAAATGGAATTGGAGGCTCCACACAGAAAGTTGCCCCCAGAAGGATTCGGAGACCGAAGAAAATGCCTCAGAATCTTCTGGATTAATTACCTTTCTTCTTTCTGAATGTTATTATTCCTTCCATTTCTTTTTGCTCTTTCCTATTCTATCATTTGTTCTTTCTGAATTCCTTTTATGTTTCTGTACCTCTACTGTAACTGGCTTGTGTAGATCTGGTTTCATCCTTTCCGTCATAATGCATTGTGAGTTTTAAAATTGTTTTCTAATATAGCTTGATAAAGACTTGGTCTGAGTTAAGACTGTTATGTAAAAGGACCGAAAAACAATTTTGTCATTAATATTACATGAACCAACACTAGAACTTGTATGGTCCTTGTATTGTTTGAGTTTTGATATTGGTTCCTGTATTTTCAACAAATATTCGTTGTAGTTCCCAAACTTAACGTTAAAATCATTTATCAAAATTGAATCAAAGTATAAGAACTACTAATAGAATCAACCATAAAAATTCATTTTTAAGATAAATCTGTCACTGCCTTTTTCTTGGATAGTTTTCTTATTTGGTGTAATGATTTCTCATTTTGTTGATTATAACCATGGAAGAGAGGGTTTCACATTCGCTATGTTCATGGTAGAAATGGAAATAATCTTAAAAAAAAAAAAGAAGGAAAAAGGTTGCTGCAGCAAATTACCACCTCAACATTGTGAACTGAACACAATTCAATTAAACATATCTACTTTTAAAAATATGAGGAAGCGGTTTATATTGTAAATCTGACCATAACACTTTCTGATATTGAATCATAATTATTAACAACTGCAATGATCAATTCCAAGATCCCTCATCAATCCAGGACAAAAAATGAATAACAGCACCTTGTAGCTTATCAAACCAAAACACAAAAATTCTGTGGTTGGTTGTACCTATCTGAAGGATTTCAGGTGTACCTGGAATCCGGTTGACTTGGTTGGTACCCACACAAAATCGGAGCACTGATTTGGACTTCAAATACGTATACAACAGATGCATAATAGAGGAAGAAGAGAAGAGACTGGAAGAATATTTTTCACAGAAGTTTTTGTTTTTTGTCCCCGTGAGATGAATATCTCCACTGCCTATTCCATATATACCATTTGAAAAGACGTATCTTTTCAATTTCAAAATAATAAGGGAAAATTACTCATTTTATCCCATGTCATTTCATAATTACATATTTGCCCCAATTCTCATTGGGCATTACATATTAGCCCTAATTCTTATTGGGCTTGAGCCCTAACCCACAAAGGGTAGATTAGGTATTTTCCTACATCTCCCACTCACATTTGGTGGGTTAAATGTTAAGGGTCAAGTCTCTTTCTCTTCTATCCTTCTTTCATACTAAGTGCTCTATCGTAATTGCGTGGGCACGACGTCTCCTTTTAGGTCTCTTGTACTAGAAATCCCTTTTACAGAGACCAGCACAAAACAACCTTACAATGCAGCTCAATCATTTTGATATAATATCTCAGATATCCTAGATTTACACAAATACACTTCTCTCATTGCCAGTCTAATCTCTTGAGAGTCAAGATAAAACTCAAATTGTTTCTCTCATGGACATCAAGAAAGTATAAAACCTTTCTTGGACTCACACAACAATGAAACAGGGATCCATTCATTTGCTTCCAATTTGCGGTAATCTTAGCACATGCGGTATGAATCGCATACTACGGTGTTACTCTTTTTCTATAAGAGTGTATGTCGATTTGATTGTATCATTAACACCGTACAAACTTCAGTATAGAAACATATAGTATCTAAACCCAAATTCTTCAACTCTTCTCACATTGTATGACGTCAATTTTGAAGAATTATGTTGTCTGGCTACAGGTATTACGGATGTGGGTATCCATAATTCGATCTATATGTGTATAATCACGGATCTCATTTCGACTTACTGCACTTTTGAGTCGAGGGTCCTTTTTTTGGTTGTTTGTGTTGAACGCTCGTGTCCTATTTAGAAATTTCTGTTTGATTTGTTACAATACTTTTAAGGATAAATTCTTCTAGATCCGGGGCACCTAATATTTTCATCTTTTATCTCCTTATGTCTCATGAGATCCGGATCCGACGTGTTAGAATTTCCCGTCTCTATCAAATTGGTTTATATATGGTGTCATTGATGGTTTTCATTCTACTTGATCGCTACAATCAAACTTTAATCTCTTTTTACTCTAGGGAAGAGGCTTGCAGTGAGTAAAGCTTCCCCCAACTCACAAAGGCCTATATTGCTTTAGGATAATTTGAAGGAAATACATGCTTTTGTTTTTAATTGTAGCGGAGTTGTACTGATCGTGACAAGAAACAATTTTCTAAGCCTTCTTTTATTGCTGAAGAACAGAATCATCACGCTCATCTGTGTCAAAAATTGAAGATCAGTACAATTGATGGTTCATGTAATGGCTCTCTTATGGAAGAAGGTGGTATTGGAAGTCGGATTAGTTGCTAGAGAGATCACATTATTTATTATCTTTTCTAAGCTTTTGAAAGGCTTTTGAAAGGTTACTTTTACATAGAAGTTCGCACTTTAAAAAATGGCTTCGCAATTATGCTATCATGATGTTGCAGATGAAAAGTTTGTGTCCGACATGGTAGATGATTGAATTCGTTAAATATCATGTCTTGAGTTTGAGCCATGCTGTGTGTACGTAAAAGGCTTTATAAAGATAAGCAAAATCTATTTCGATGATGTCTAGCTATTGGCTGAGGTTTAGGGATACCGCCTAGGTTCTTAAAAAACAAAAGCTTGTGTCCGAAATCGATTGTGCAGAGCTATTTCATATGTCCCAGACCAAGAACATGGGAGATCTGCCATTATTATTCCCCTTCTGATTGCTTTTACTTTGCTGCATGTTTGAGTTTCTGAGTTTTCATTGGCTGTTCTGCTTTGTGCTTGGCTTTTGCTTTCTGGCCTGTTCGTTTCTTTCTTTGTACCACTTTCTTCCATGCTTTTCACCGCAATAGATGATGGCATGTTGAAAACTTCTCTGTTGCAATACATTATCAAAAAGGATTATGGGTTTTGCATGTATCTTCCACACACCAAGTTGCTCAAGTCGAACAGTCAATAATTTCTACATAAACTCAACACCTGGAATTCTAACAAGGTGTTTGTTCTGCCATGGGGGGACACATCCAAGAAATTGAAGTCAGACCCAACTAATGACATCTTAGAAACTAATCCATAGTTCTATTTTATCCATTGTTCAACTTCAATACAGTAGTAATAAGGTTCCAGCTTCTCTTTTAAACCATGCCTAATAGCAATTTCTCCTTTTTCACAGGTGTAACGACATAGAAAGAGGATTTCACATTTCTTTAGAATGCTGTCAAACTTCACCAATTTTAAACCAAACAGGGTAAAACATGACATCCACAAATGTACCAGTAAAATAAAACGAACTACAGTCTGCATTTATTCATCTAATAACTTAAAATTTTTTCCTTGAATTGGTCAACATGCTAGCCACTTGTAAGTTTTCATCCCCTTCATTTATAGTCTCACATGTTTCTGCCATTTTCAAGAATGGTTCTACCATTAGACAACGACCAGAAACAATAAAATCGGTTTGTTTCATTCTGATTGGTCATCTTTGTCATATGAACCCTAGCCATTCTTATCAACGGCTTTGAACATCCCTGTGAATAAACTTCCAAAGGCTCTAAATGGATGGTTTAGTCCATCTTTGACTTTTAAAACAAGAGGGATATTTGCCAAGTTACAATGAGGACAATCATGGCCGAAAGAAGACAATTAATAATAAGATTCTGCCTTTTTAGATTCCTCAGTTCTTTCACTATATCATTCTTATTTTCTGTTTTTTCAGTTGCAGAAATTATCATCTTCTCTGTAGGGCTAGAAGCTTTGGATTGCTCTATCGCGCCTTCTCCTTTCAACATTTCTACCTGTCAATTATTTGAGTAAAGGGGTCATATGATTTGTCCCTTCATGTTCAGAAGCATGCATCATATTATTCAAAATACTATACCAAGAATGATGGGCAAAAACTAAACAAAGATTCAAGAAAAACTATATCCATATATGGATGGAAAGTCAAATTACTAAATGGACAGAACAAATTAAAGCTCATCAGTTCACCAAAAAACAAAAAAAAATCTCATCAAATGTTCAGAAGCAGTACACAATCTAAGTCCAATTCGTGGGTAAAATGGTAAGGAGCATTATTTTGAACAAAAGACAAGCACATCAAGACAGCAGAGCATAAACATGATTTAACACAGAAAAAAATTAACAAATCCTCCCTCCGGTCCTAATTATAAGATCACTTTGACTTTTTTGAAAAAAAATTAAGGACACAAAATTAATCACTTTAAATTGTCTATAGTTATCTTTTTTCCTCAAAACTACTCTATTCTATTTATAACATAACCTATAATCTAATTAAATGTGACATATGTTATAATTTAGTGGTCTAATTTACTTCCTTAATTTTCATAAAAAAAGTCAAAATGTTCTTATATTTAGGACCGAAGAGAGTAAGTCAGGGGGAAGGAAGATGTTAGGGCTACCAAACAGCTTACATTTGTTCTAGGCACCAATCACAAAAGTAGGCAAGTCAAACTATCAATACAAGTTCACCATATATAAATTATAGAAAGCCGTGCTTTATATATAAATAATAATAAAAATGTTTTTCTTGAATTTTGTGAAATTGTTTTTTTCTTTCAGTATTTTCCCCATAGATTTCATGTGATTTCATTCTCTTTGTAGTGGAAACTTCCTTTTTTATTTACTCAATTTTTCCATTATGGGTTTGAACATTAGAAAGTAAGGTGTAACTATAGAAAAATCTTCCAAGTCTTTATCTTTCATGTGCTGAAGAAAAATAATCGAATACAAAATCAATTATGAAATTGAAAGCGAGGACACCATTAACATGTGGTATTCTATAAATACATCCGCGCCAAACAACCCACAATGAATGAAAATAAGTTTATCAAAAATGCATCAAGAGGATCCATATAATTGATAATAATCAAACACGGGGACCAGAAATCTTAAAACTGCCCCCTAAGCCATTAAACAGAGAAATTAAGGGTCAATTTTGCCCCGAAAGTTTTAGGATTTAGGGTTTAGAAAAAAAAAACTTCTAGGCAAAACCGGTACTAAATAAAAATTTCTTGGGCAAAATTAAACCTTAACCGAACAAATAAATTAATGATAGAACCAATACAAACATAAGACTAGCTGTAACACCTAAAATTTTCTACTATAATATACCTTTTAATTGAATTATAACCACTTTTCCAGTGCCAGAAGCATGAAAATACGAAAAATTTAAAACTTTTTCTTTCTAAATATCAATTCACCTCATTTCTTATGGTATCTATTCTTTATTTATAATACTTAGGAATTTAAATTCCTTAATAGATTTGTGCATTTCTATTTTCTATGCTTTCTGCTATTAATTTAATTATTTAATTATTTAATTCTTATATCATATACAAATAACCCTATTAAAATATTCAACTACCATAGTCAAGCTCCTACAGATATTTTCGCTTCTCAAACCATCATCTTATTTTCTTCGTCTAATCATCTTCTATCACTCCTGCCTTATCTCAACCATCTTACTATCTCCCATCTTCTCTGAAACAGCAATTTAACGCAGTTTATGTCATTTACTGTAAGTTTCATGCATGCATTGTCATGTATACATTTTTATAAACCTTCACAAATAATGATAGCATTTATCCTATTAATCTGGATGCGATCTGCACCTACCAATCACTAATAACGATATCTTCGTTAACTAGTGAAGGTTCTACCTGCAGGACTTCTCGTTATAACATTTAAAGCTACAACGTAACTGTTCTGGCAAAGGGGGAGCGACCCACCTAAGCCCTAGAGTACTCCAACATATAAGGAATAAAAGAGATACCGTTTAAATGCAACAGGTATTACAAAATTATACATGCAATTTAGTGAATGGAGATAAACTACTACCTGACTTCTTTAGACCTTAGTTCTGTACCAGCTTCTTTCCTTTATGTTATTTTGATGAACTCCAATCAATATTCAGAACCTATATACATATATAAGCTTATTAAAATCCCATTTATAATTATTCTAAGCTTCTCTCTCGAAGTCTAACTAATTTAATACTACCTAAAACTTATCTTCTAGGCAAATTATGTTTTGCCATATTTATTTAGAATTTTAAATATCCAATATACCTTAATAATTTACTTTTATTAATCTTCTTATTCTCAATGTTTCACTAATTGTTTATATAAAATTTTTTTGTAAAGACCCCAGTCATTCACACATCTATATATATTTATCTTTTATTTATTACAAAATTTCAAGAATAATCAATCAGCAACGTAAATCAATCCAAATAGTTCAATTTATTATAGAATTTTACTAATTAACAATCACAACCAAATCAATAGTCATTTTCTTTATCTTCTAACAATTGCTTCACGTTTCTTGATTTGATTTCTAATTAAATCACCATTCACACAATTATTAAACAACAAGTGTCACATTCAAAGTTATAAGCACGTTCATACAAAATTATATTCTTTTAATACAAAGTTCTTCAAAATCATCCATTTTAACCTTTTCCTAAAATACCCAACAATTACTTCATATTCCGCCATCCAAGAATCATAAATCAAACTTCACTCAATTTAATTATTTATATTCCCAATTCTTATTCACCTTAATATTACTTCCACCAATAATTAATTTTATAAAACCCCAACTTCAAACATTTCAGAATAAATTTAACTCCCAGGACAAGCCATATATAACATTAACTTCATAACTCATTATAACAACCTTATTAATCAATCCAATTTCAACAACTCCCTTTGCAAGTATGAAATAAATTTCCAAAATTAGTTAACTCATATTCGCACCATTCTTACGTTAAACTAAACACTCACAATATAAGTCTCTAACCACCTTGGTTATTCTTAAACAACTACTTCACATCCTATTTCTAACTTCTCCAATACCATATAGATACATTGACCCCAATTCAGTAATCTACTAATCTTGGTCACACTTTTAAGATCCAGAAATTACCATAATTCATTATACCTCTTTGTTAATTTCGCTTGTTATATAATCAACCTTTTCATTCAAATCCTAACTTAATCATCAAGTTCACAATCATTCAAGCGACCCATTTTCTATCCTTCAACTTGGTTATCTTTAAGAACACATACGCAATATCAAACTATAGTTCATCCTTTTCAATTCAACTTGAGTATATATAAAAAAAACTAACTTTATTTAATCCAAAGTTAACGCCCATGAATAATTCATCCTTAAGCTTAAATATTGTATAAAATCAAACAGCAATTAATCCTTCATCTTATCCTTGTCCAAAGACCGTCAACAAATTCCTCCAACATGTTTCATTTCAATCTCCAAAGTCAACCACATTCTAATTTAACCTTAACAAATATCTTTCCTCCATTGGTAATTAAATTTCCTAACTTCTTCCTTAAAACCTATTATTTCTATCAATGATGTCCTCCTTTAAACCTCAAACATTTCAACTACCTTCCCTTGATCCTAAAATCAAGGTTCCATAAATTTTAATCCTCAAGCTGACTATACCAATTACTACACCTCTAACCATTAAACTAATCTCTAGACTTCATGTGGAATCCGCTGCAGTAATTAACCCACTTAATCAATCTCATCCAACTTATTACATCCAAGTCCCTAATCTTTAATAAACTATATCCTCAAAACCGATTCTTCTTAAATCAATCTCAATTAAAATCTAAAATCTATAAACTTAAAATTTAATTCATTATAAATGATAATAATACTAAAAGTTCAACTCTTTTATCTCTTTCATTTCATACATCAAATAATTGCCTTAAACACCAATATTATTCATAATTTTGATTTCCTTTTTAGAGCATAAACCAATCATATTCCTTATTTTCTGCCCACTACAATTTTCATATATGTGTATATACACCTAAGCTTTAACATTCCAGCAAGAACCGAACTACAAAGCCAGTAGAAAAGGACCAGAAATTCTTAATCATCCTCAAACTTAACAAAACCCACATCCTTAAGCATCAAACAAGTTTCTTTTACATTTTGACCAGATTAAAGCTTTCAGAGCTGTCAAAACACACATCTAACTGATCTTTATCTCTTGAAATATCTTAACATCAAGTACACTATTCATTCTCATAATTCCGGTAGCGAAATTCATATAATCAACTTCATTGGCATTAAATTGCTTTTTTTTTTTCGATTGAAGGCATTAAATTACTAATCCATAACTCAATTACTTCTCACATCATCATCGAAGACAATCACAAAAGCATCCAATTAAAAATCCTTCAAAAGCTCACAGCCCCTCCCTAATTAATCCGGGAAATTATTCCTAGCAACTGTAATATCCCTTAATCATTACAACATTCATACTCACATGCTAATTCCATGTCCATTTTTCCAACAACAGTACAAAGAACAAAGAAATCACACAACAGAAAAATCTACTATACACAAGGAAATAAGAACCAACAATATTTCATCCAATTCCCTTGTTATAAATTCCTCTCCTTCCTCCCTGCAATCCGAAAACATATACACAGGGAGGAGAAATCAGAATTCTCCATCATCATCTTGGTATTCAATCACACAAAATAAAGCTCTACCCAAGCCTATCATCAACAAAATCTTCCCCCTGTCCCTGTAACTAGCCAAACCAACAGGCAGAGAAAAGAGAAAAACACAACACTACCATACTTGGCAGAAGTCAGACCAGGCAAAGCAAAGGAAATAAAATAAAAAATGAACACCCAAATTTCTCCACACATAATAGAAAAATTGTGCAAAGCAGAGACAATCACCAGAAAAAGGAGAGGGAAAATTGCTTACTGAAAAACACACCATGGTTCCAGAGAACCTAGAATTCAATACACAATATCATATTTTCATCATTCAATAATTAAACACCTTATAACCCCCCCCCCCCCAAGATTCAACGGACCTGAGAGAGAAGAGGAGAAGAACAGAGGAATCAAAATCGCCCCTCAAGCCCGACGGATCCGAACGAAATAGGGGAAGAAGAAAAAAAATAAATAGCAGGGAACACATGGGAGTATATTTATTGAAGAGGGAAGGTTGATATTTTTAATGAGTATTTTATCATCTTGTCCTTCCTTTTATAACTGAAGATATTTTTAATTAGGGGCAGATATTGTTTTTTTCATTTCCCTTTTTCTATTTTGTCCTTAAATGGTAATTTTATTTACCATTACCATTTACAAATAAACCTGAATTTGTCCTCAAAATAATTTCTCTACATATGATTTAATTTCCAAATTTATTTATAAGACTTTTTAAATATCAAATAATACCTAAGGTTCTAAATATTCCCTTATTTAAATTTATCTTCTAACTATTTTTCTTCAATTAATAAAGAAAATAAGCCTTAAAAATTATTAAAAATACATCTGACATCATAAATTTATTTATAAGGCTTTTTAATTTATAAATGTTACCCCAAGACACTAGCTCGCAGCAAGATACAGAGATTCTGGATTTTAGACTATAAATCGATGGTGGTCGAAGAACACAAATGTAGACTAAAACCAAAATTAATAATGATTGGCTCGATAACCACGACCACTGAAAGGAATTTCAACAGCAGAATTCTGTTTTGACATATGAAGAATTAATTATCAGTGATTGAATCTGACGTCACAGAGAAGCCGGGAAAGAATGAGTTGGTATTCAGCTTCATTCTCTTTAGCATCAAGAAATTGATTTCTCTTGTCTTCTGGAAGGCATTGAATCGCGTGGGAGATCAGCTCAAGCTTACGTTTTGTTTCCATGGATAGAGACGTCTCCAGAGAATTTCGCCTTCTTTTGTTATATGAAACTCACTTTTATGAATTCTCACCGCCAATTACTATACAAATAGTTAGGGGTATATGTAGTGCTCAGCAGCCCTGTATGTCCACCCAAACCCAGACAAAAATTGCAAAGCCTAGCTTAAAAGTAGTCCTAAAGATTTTGGGTAGAGCCGGGCATTAGGCAGGGGTGCTTTAATATATATTACTTTAATTAAAATATACATAAAATATTTATCTATTTGATCTACTCTATTCTAATATATATATATATTTTAATTATGATATGTACATTTTCTAATATAATAAAACTAGAAAATTTCAACTTGGGCGGGGAATCGCCCACCCAACCCAGCCCGCTCTTACCCAACCCAGAATAGTTAGGACTCTTAGAGGGTAGGGCCGGATATTGGGCTGCAAAATGCCATCCATTTATTCTTAGGGCTGGGTATCGGGCAGGGGGCATCACCCTGGTCAGCTCTGCTCATGCCCACCCCTAATTTTTTATTTTTATTCTTATAATCATTTGCTGTTTTTGAAATAATTTGATAAAAAGTTAGAAAAATCAGAATAAAAATATTAGATATTAAATGTAGCGTCTAGGGGTGGGGATGCCCAGCCCTAAGAATGAATGGGCGGCATTTAGCCCTGCCCGATATAAGGCCTAATAATTCTGGGCTGGGTTGGGTGGGTGCTTTCATATCCAAGTCGTGATTCTCTCTTCATGAGGAAAAATCCAATTATAACAAATAAATACTAATATAAACTTTAAAGTTATTCCATATTAAAAATCTGATTATGGTTAATAAATACTAATATGAACTTTAAATAGATATAGATTTTGAGATACATTATATACGATGAATAAATGTATATATCATGATTAAATAGATATAGATTTTAAGATACATTAGAGCAAATTTATAAATATTTCATGTATATTTTAAATAAAATTATGTAAATTTAAATAATATGTATTATATATAGTACAATATATAGTGAATAATATATATTTTAAATAAATATTATATAATTTTTCGGGCTGGACCAAATGGGCAGGCAGCACCCTCTGCCTAATGCCCGGCCCAGCCCTGGCCAAAATTTTTCGAGCCACATTTTTTGGGTTGGGTTAGGCGATTTTTTATTGGGCTCGAGTGGGCATACTGGGCACCATGTTCACCCCTAGTAGAGCCTAAAAATTAGGCCTTGAGGGATAAAAAAAAATAAAAAAAAAGAAGAAAGGAAGAAGAATGCAAAACAAAAAACAAGATATATATCAATCCACTCATATTATATCCCAACCCTCAACCATCAATGCTAACCTTACATGTGTAGCAACAATTATAGGGTATAAAGGCTTTCTTTGGATTATATTTTGAATAGTAATGAATGGATTAAAAGATCAAAAAAGAAAAGTAAGATAAAAAAGTGACTTAATAATCTGTTTTTCTTTATTTCTCACTTCTTGCCGCCATATCTTTCCCAAATTTCTTGCCTCCTCTCAAATTCCTCCCTCCCCCATATTCATGTACTCTTGGCTCAACCCTTAATCAGCTTTGTATAAGGAACACTAGGGTTTTTCTCCTAAGTACTTTAATTTTTTTAAAAATTTCCGTTTTAATTATAGTGCTTTTAATGACCCAATATATCGTATCTCACTCCGACATTTATTTTAATTTTCTTTTTTTTTTTTCCATAATAGGTGCAATCAATATCAATTAAGATGGAGCCAATCATAATAAATGAGAAGAGATTCTTTCTTATTTTAGCTTTTTATTTTATTTTTCGGATGACATTTTTTTCACATTGCCAGATAATGATATGGAGGCCAATCAGCATCTCATCAATCAAATTGTAATTTTTTATTTGTAAATTTTATTTTTTGAATTTGTATCAATTACCATTAATGATATGAATGAAATTGGAGGCCAATTATCATTGTAGACTTTTTCTCATTATTAAATTACAAGTCAATCAGCATTAATTACATATTCCAAATTGCAAGAAAAAAAAAACATAAAAAGATAATGAAATTAATAATGAAATTATAGAATCACCATTTACATCTACTGAATCAATATTTTTCATTTAAAAGAAAATAATGAAATTAATAAAAAGGACTAAAAGTGCATCTTAAAACTTTGGGAACCAAAGTGAACTTGGATGAAAAATAAAGGATCAAATATATACTCTTACCTTTTCACATCTTATCAACCCTAATCCTCCTTGATTTTGAAGGAGCTTTTCCTATGAACTCCTTTTGATTTTTGACCAATCAAGCGCCATGGAGGTGGAGCAGATGGTGTTATATAAACTTCTTAATAGAGCTGGTAATTCGGGCCAAGCCCATCGGACCGGCCCTTTTAGGCCCTGGCCCTTGAAGGGTCGGGCTTTGATTTTGGAGGCTTCAAAAAGGAATCGGGCTTTACGGGCCGGCCCTATAGGGTCGAGGGCCGGCCCTTTAAGCTTGTCATATATATATGTATATTAAAAAAAATTAACAACTACAAAATAAAACAATTAATTAAAGGTAAAAAAGCATAATACCTAATTCCAAATATTTATCATTGTTTGATAATTTCTTAGTCAGTGACTTATTTATAAATATGGACAATATTTATTAAAATAATTAATTAAAAATAAACATATAATTTGAGACTTATATAAAAATATGGACAATATTTATCATTGCTTGATAATTCCAAATATTTATCATTGTTGCTTATTAGTGTTTGTATTGTAAATTAAAATTGATATTTATGTTGACGATATTTATGTTTCTATAGGAAAAGATTAAAAAATAATGTATAAACGTTAATCGGACTGGGCCGGGCCGGCCCTGAGCCCTGCCATTCAAGGGCCGGGCTTTGAAAAATAGGGATATTTACACTACCCGGGCTTTTCGGGTCGACCCTTTTAAGGCCCTGACCTTGAAGGGCCAGTCATGTAGGGACGGGCCGGCCCTAACAGCTCTAGTTCTTAGGATCCCTCGTAGTTAGCGCTGTGAGTTTCTTTTGGACTCAGTAATTACACTTATTCCTTGTCCATTGCGAAATTTCTTTCTTATCAGTCGACAGCAATGAAGGGGGAAATAGCAATGGAAAGCGAGACACCATATCTCCCTCAAGAAATTACCACAAATATTCTGAAACGACTTCCAGCAAAATCCCTAATTCGATTTCAAATTGTGTGCAAAGATGGGAAGAGTCTCTTCAAAACCCCATCTTTCATTAAAGAACACCTCCACCATTCCACTCACAAGAACCCCTGTATTATTTTCTTGTTTGTTGATCCTACCCGTGTATGTTTGATCAATAGCGATATGCAAGTCCTTGAATATCAGAATCCAACTTTCACAAATTCCTCAATGTGCAGGTTCTTCTCTAGTAACAATGGCTTGGTCTTTCTCCAACTCCGGAAATCTGAATCTTTTTGTTGGTGGAATCCAGCAACAAGAGAGGTCCACCATGTGGCCAGACCTCTTAACCACAGTCGTGATGGGACTTCCCACATTGGATTTGGTTTCAGTCCAATTTTAAATGATTAGAAGATTGTGAGAATTTCTTCTAGTACGAGATATCGTACTCCTAATAAGGTGGAAATATTTTCACTTAGTACAAGGTCATGGAAAAAATGGAAAAAAGTTGAAGTTGGGAAATTAAAAGGTGCAATCTCTACTATACATTCAGATGGTCACAGCTTGGATGGAGAATCTTTTGGTTTGGCTATGGGACAGGACGTAGAGTAGTTTCTTTTGATATAGCAACAGAAATGTTCAAATTGATACCATGTCCTAGTTCTGCCCGTAAATCAAATTGCAGTTATCTTACCACATATGAGAACAAATTGGCTATACTTTCACAAATTTACATTGCCGGTCAATCATATTCGATTGATTTGTCAGTGATGGACAAGTGTGAAGATGAATCTGGGGAGAAATATATTTGGACTAAAATATATACAAGCAATATCTATCCACACTCAATATATCCGGTGACTATGTGGGGAAATGAAATTGTTTGTAAAGTCTACAAAATGCGTGAATCCATGAGTGGCGTGGAGATTGATGATGAACCAAGACTTGTTTTCTGCAATCTCCAAACTAATGAATTCAAGGATTTTGGCAAATTTTACTTTAATGGTCCGATTTGGAATCATGTAGAAAGCATCGTACCTGCAGGTAGCAACATATTTGCTTTCCTAAGTCCTAGTTATTACATTGCTTATTTTCTTCACTTAACCACTTGCAATGGAAATGAGTCCATATAATTATAACTTTTTAGATCACTTGTCATTTGGAGACGTTATACAGAATGAAGGATGCGGGTATTTATATCAGTTTTGGATGTTTAATTTTCTTTCATACGCTGATACATGATTCATTTGTTAGTGTTGTTGATTATTCATTACCTTTTCTTTAGTCATTATACCAATGGATTTAAATTCAAATACATTGATCTGCAATGAACTAAAATCATAATTGTTATTGTATTCACTTCTGTCAGACAAATTCGGTAGAAATTACCTCACATTTATTTTGATCATTTGGTGTTTATACGCTTGATGTCTTTAGACATGTTACCAATGTACAATATACTATGAAAGCTAACATGTAATATTCATTCAATGTTTGAGCCATTTATAATATCTGGCTGCTGAGTTCTCTTTGAAAGATGAATATATACAATTTAGTTGTCAGAGTACATGGGGAAAATCTGAGGCTAAGTTAACCATGGTTTTAAATATAATGTTTTTTTTTTTTTTTGTATATAAGTAGTTTGGCATCTTGCAAGAGGCCTTTGTTCTTTTTGAAATGGACTCAACAGGATAATTAAGATTCTTCTATTTAATTAATCTATCTCTCCTGTGTCGCTCTGATATGCTCTTAATTAATATTCCTTAGTATTTTTAAAAGGGGATCGATAAATGGGTTAATATCACCATGGCTCTCACAGTTTGATTGAATTTTACTTTCGTTCCCTTATGACAGACCCAGCTAAAAGAGTTGCCCCCAGAAGGAGTTTGAGACTGATGAAGAAAAGGCCCCGGAATCTTGTGGATTCGGAGGATGTTTTGATATAAGATGAAAAAAGCCGTCAGGGAAGGGTGTGAAAAGATTTTGGCATGTTTTGCTTCTGAAAATTCTTCTTTTGCTATTTCCTATTTTGTCATTTGTTCTGTTCTGAATTCCTTTATGTTTCTATACCTTTGATGTAATGGGCTGGGAATATTATTTATATGTGTGTTTATGCATACAGTCAGAGTTAATTTCATCATTTCCATTATAATTGCATTGTGAGTTTTCTAATGTTGCATCTTTTTTGTTTCAAATCATTGTTTTTTATCAATACACTTTCATAAGGACTTGGTATGAGTTAACACCGTAATGTATAGGGGCTTAAAAAAATTAACCATTAAAAGTACATGAACCAACAACATAACTCGTTGGTCCTTGTACTTTTGATGAGTTTTGATTTTGGTTATTGTACTTTTAACAAATATTCATTGTAGTCCACATACTTACCAATGTTAACTGCAGTTAGACCAAGTCCTTATGGAATTATAGGGTCAAAAACCATAATTTGAAACTACAAGGAGTTTGGCCCCAAAAAAGCTACAAAAAGTAAAATAAAAAATGGATTAAATTATAAGAACTCCTGATAGAATCAACCCTAAATAATTATTTGTCTGATAAATCTGGCACGAGTACTCGAGATAGGATTAGTTTTCTTTCCTCCAAATTCTCATGGTCAGAAGTTAATTACTTAATTCATAAATCTCTTTGCTTACAATGGTAATGTATTTTTCTGCTTATTTACTTCGTTTCTCCTAGCTATGTGCATTCTTCTGAGGGGTGTCACAATATTAGTATGCAATTTTCTACATGTAAAAGATATTTCAAATTTAGCTTTTAAATCATCAACAGTCATAGGACCAATCTAGATGTTAAGTTTTGCTAAGGTTGCGTAGACAATATAGTCCAATATGATATTTAGACATGTTCCTTCTCCAAAATTAGTTCATGATAGAAGAGGAAGAAATTCGGGTATGATAAACGAAGAAAAAGTCTAGTATAGGATTTTATTGTATTTATCAATCATGGTGGTTAGCACTTCATTTTTAATGTTTGATATCAGAACCTATACGCATTTTGGTTCTAGGGATGTGGTTTGGTTTTGACTGGTAGCATATAAAGTTAAAGGAGATTGGTGAACACATGTTTGATTTGGTTTAAAAGAATTAGGGGTGTATCTCTACTGCCAGCTTAAGATTTCAACATGATGGTTAGGTCTTCGTTCTTAAGTACAAGTAAGGAAGTCCAAAGATATATTTTTAGAAGTGAGAATAAAAAATGCTCACATATCAGCATCTAATCCAAGAGATTTTCTTGGCTTTGATATAAGGGGATTATATTTGTCCCAATTTTAAACCAAGAAATCCAGTCAGAAACCTAAACAAAAATTATACCCCCTCCGATTCTTTATATATGATTTATTTACCTAATTTGATTCGATTAAAGATGCTAATTAAGTTAGTTGATATTACATATTACATATTTATATAACATAAAATACTCTTTTACCAAAACACTATTTATAAGGAATTAACGAACAGATATTACAAGATTTCATATAAGAAATTGATGATTCCTTTCAATATATTATTTTATTTTTATTCTTATAATCATCAGGTGTTTTTGAAATAAATTGATAAAAATTTAGAAAAATCAGAATCACAAATATTATATATTAAGTGTAGCACCCAAAAATTAGTCATCTTGGAGAGGGATAAAAATAAAAAATAAAAAAGGAGGAGGAAGAATGCAAGACATAAACAACATATGTTATAAGATTTCATATAAGAAGTTAATGATTCCTTTCAATGTATTATTTTATTTTTATTCTTATAACCATCAGGTGTTTTTAAAATAAATTGATAAAAAGTTAGAAAAATCAGAATCACAAATATTATATATTAAGTGTAGTACCCAAAAATTAGGCATTTTTGATGGGGATAAAAATAAAAAAGGAGGAAGAAGAATGCAAAACATAAACAAGATATATTATTATATATCAATCCATTCATATTATCCCTCAACCCTTAAATCATCGATATTGAAGCTTATATGAATAGCAATAAGTCAATAAATATATAGTATAGGCTTTCCTTGGATGATATTTGGAATAATAATGAATGGAGTTTCAAATATATTTTCCTTCAAGAGAAGGGAATCACTTCGCTGATGTTTTAACTGCAGTTTATTTAGTTTATTTCCTACTGTATCAAAAAAGATAAAAAATAAGTAATGATCGGTTTTTCTCTACTCTGCCATTTGTCACCCAAATTTCTCCTCCAAATTACTTGCCTCCCCATCTCTGGCCCACTAACATTATCCCCCACCCCCCCCCCCCCCCCAAACCCTAGTTACCCTTTTGTAGGCAACACTACGGTTTTACCCTAACCCTAAATGTTTTAATTTTTTTTTGTTATATTGCCTTTAAATTAATATATCATTTTTCATTAGGAAAATTAATTACATGTCTCATAAAAGGAATTTAATTAAGATAAGATCCCACAAAGTCCACCAATTGAACCCTAAACTTAGTTAATTAGGTGATTTTGTGGGACCTCATCTTAATTAACTTCTTTTTTTAGATCCTCTAATTAATTTTCCCTTTTTAATTTCCTTCATCAATCAACATCAAATTGTGATTTTTTATTTTAATTTTGGTTTTTTTGTCCACAATAGGTGCAATCAACGTCAATTGAGATGAAGCCAATCATCATGAAAGAGAAGATATTCTTTCCCCTTTTTAGCCTTTTATTTTATTTTTTCGATTCCATTTTTTTTTTCACAATTGCATGGTATGGAGGCCAATCAGCTTCTCATCTAGGGGTGAGCAATGGGCGAGTTGGGTAACCTGAATCCCAACCCGTAACCCACCCATTTAATATTATATGGGTATGGGCATGGGCTATCGTGCCTCAACCCATTCAAGCCTGTATTAAATCCGTTGGGATAAATGGACTGGTTAAGTGAGTTATGGGTAAATCCATTCAGCTCTTAATATTTTTTATAATTATAAATGTCTAAATTTTTAATCAAAATTCAACTTTCAATATCATATTCATATATCATAAGTATGATATTGGACTAAAAAACTTAAATTAAACAAATACCGCTATATATGTTGAAACTCCAAAATTCAGCATTACAATTAAGTTCAAAAGAATTAATGAAGTGATTTCAAATAAAACCACACACAAAGAAAATTGATATATATCACTTGTTGGATCCAAAAAACTTCTTGGTACATATATTCCTCAACTTTATATATGTGTGTGGATGACTATAAGAGGATTATATATACATTGTGAAACTACAAATATATACAAAAGGAAAAAAGAAAATAAGCATGAATGAATATGAGAGGATTATGACAAAAAAATGTAAAAGAACTATTGAAAGGAATAGATTTATAAAATGAAATATATAGATATATATAGATATATATATAAATATATAATATTTTTAAAAAAATAAATGGGTGGGTATGGGCAACCCCGAAGATGTGTTAATTACCAGCCCATTTAGCCTTTAAATGGGCAGGTCCATCACAGGTTTTAAAAGGACGGGTATAAATGGGTAAAAACTCATGGATTGTGGGCGGGCTCATCGGATTATGGGTTTCCTACTCATCCATATTCTCATCAATCAAATTGTAATTTTTTTATTTTTAAATTATATTTCTTCAATTTGTATCAATCACCATTAATGATATGAATGTAACTTAGCTTCTTACCTATATGAGGCAGCTATTATGGTAGACTTTTTCCCATAATTAACTTGCAAGTCAATCATTATTCATTAAATTTTTCAAATTGCAAGAAAGGGTTAAGGAGGATTTTTTATTTATTTATTTATTTAATTTTTAGTTTTATTTTTTTTCTTTTGTGGGTAGGCTGTTTTCATCAAATCATGCATAATAAAATAAATATATTAAAATTATACAAAATGTAAAATATGTTGTGAATAAATTAATCTTAAAGTGAAAATTACAAAAAAAAAACATAAAAGACAAAAATTTACTAATTTCCAAATTTTTTTTATAAAGTTTAATTTCCAAATTTTTAACGACTATATATACTCATGTTTAAAAAGAATGGGCTAAAGTATATCTTCAATTATTTATGTTTGCATCACAATTCATTTTGATCTTTTAAGTTACTGCACTTTCAATCCTTGTTATTAGTGTTTTTAGTTTCATTTAAGGGGAAATAGCAAGGGAACACACCATATTTTCATCAAGAAAGTACCACAAATATTCTCAAACGGCTTCGGGCAAAATCCGTAATATGATTCCAATGTGTGTGCAAGATTGGGAGAAGCTCTTCAAAACCCCATCTTTCATTAAAGAACACCTCCAGCATTCTACTCACAAAAACCCTGTATCCTTTTGAAATGTGATAACCCTCTGCGTGTATGTTTGATCAATCATGATATGCAAGTCCTTGAATATCCCACTACACCTTTCATAAATTCCTCGATGTGCTGGTTCTTCCCATCTAGTAATAATGGCTTGGTCCTCCTCCAACTTTGGAAATCTAAATCTTTTTGTGTGTGTAATCGTAATCCAGCAACAATAGAGGTTCACCATGTGGCCAAACCTCTTAGCCTCAGTCATGGTGGGATTTCCTACATAGGATGTGGTTTCAGTCCAACTTTTGATGATTACAAGACAGTGAGAATATTTTCTCATACGAGTGATTGTGCTCATAGTAAGGTGGATGTGTTTTTAGTAAGTACAAGGTCATGGAAAAATGTCAAAGTTGGCAAATTAATAGGTGTAATTTCTACCATGCATTCCTATGCTTTCACTTTTGATGAGCAATCTTTTGGCTTCGCTATGGGATTGAACCTGGTGTAGTTCCATTTGATAAAGCAACGGAAGAGTTCAAATTGATAACGCGTCCTAGTTCTCCCCGTAAGCCAAATTACAGTTTGCTTACTACATATGAGAACAAACTAGCTATACTTTCACAAAATTACATTGCCCGTGAATCATATTCGATTGATTTGTTAGTGATGGACAATTGTGTAGATGAGTCTGGGGAGAAATATATTTGGACTAAAATATATACAAGCAATATGATAGGTACCCCTGCCGGTCAGCCCCTCCGCAGTAGCCCTTTCCAATGCGTCGACCACCGGCTCTGATACCATTGATAGGTACCAAAACCCTTGGAGAGCACATCCCCAAAGCTATCTGTTAGGGAGGGAGAGCCAAGAGTTTAAATACCCCATCAAGCAGTCCATACTACCCAAAGTGGGACTTTGCCCGTACAAAATCCCTATCACAATGTCTATCCATACTCAATATATCCCGTGATTATGTGGGGAAGGAAATTGTTTTATTTTCTGCAATCTCCTAACTAATGAATTCAAGGAATTTGGCTAATTTTCCCGCGGTGGCCCGATTTGGAATTATGTAGAAAGCATTATAGGTAGCATCATATTTACTTTCCTAAATCCTATTTATTACATTACTTATTTGCTTTATTTAACCGCTTTCAACGGAAATGAATGCATTTGAATGTAAACTTTTAGATCATTTGTCATTTGGAGATGTTATATTGAATGATGTATGCCGCCGGGCATTAATATAAGTTATGGATGCTCAATTTTCTTTCAAAGGTTGATAGATCATTTATTTGTTAGTGTTGTAGACTATTCAGTACCTTTTGTTTAGTCATTATACCAATAGCTATAAATTACATTGATCTGCAATGATCCTAAATCTTAATAGTTATATTGTAGATTCACTTTAGTTAGATAAATTCGGTGGAAATTGTCTCACATCTACACAGACCATTTTGTGTTTATACGCTTGATGTTTTTAGAGATGTTACCTATGTACAATAATATACTATGAAAGGTGACATGTAGTATATCATATGTTTAATTCAACGTTTGACCCATTTATAATATTTTTGTTTATTTTTGTTTTAAAGATGAATATACAGTTTAGTTGTCAGAGTGCATGGGGAAAATCTGAGGCTAAATAAACCATGGTTTTAAATGTAATGCTTTTTTTGTACAAGTATTTTGGCATCTTGTAAGAGGGTCTGTGTTCTTTTGAAAGGGACTCTACAGGATGAGTAATATTCTGCTCTTCAATTTATTTTTCCTTTGGCGTTCGGTTATGTTCTTAATAGATATTAAGTGTCAAAAATAGGGGGAATTCAGTGAAATGGAAGTTATAGAAACTAAACATTTTAATGTATTCAACAATTCTATATCTAAAAAAACTATTGTAAAAAACATAACTTGTCAGCATTATTATAATCGCTTTTATATGATTTGATTTTTTATATAGCACAATGACATCGTGAGATTCATGTAGCCGCTCCACCTAATGGGATTAAGACTTTATTATTGTTGTTCTTACAGTTTCATCAAATTTGACTTGTATTACCTTATAACAGATCGGGATGAAATGGTCTTGGGACAAAATGGATCTGGAGGCTCAACACAGAAACATGGACCAGTTGCCCCCAGAAGGAGCCTAAGACTGAAGAAAAGGCCCCAAACGCTTCTGGATTTAGACTAGGTTTTGATCTTAAGATGACAAAAGGAGTTAGGGATCAAAAACAAAATTTGACAGTGCAAAAAAAAAAAAAAACCATAATTTGAAACTTGCACCACCTTTCTCGCTCTAGGATATTTTTATTATTTAGTGTAACATATTGCTTGAGGGACTTGATTTCAATATGTAGTAGTAAGTCACTTCAATGTTGATATAAAACAAGGGGTACTGTAACCCAAAAAAAAAAAAAACAGGGGTACTTGAGGTAGATCCTATGAGTTCCCCCCCCCCCCCCCCCCCCAAATTCTCGTTGTCAGAAGTTAATTACTTACTTCATAAATCTCTTTGGTTCCAATGGTAATGTATTTTTCTGCTTATTTACTTAGTTTCTCCTGACTATGTGCATTATTCTGAGGGGTTTCACAATAAGTTATACCCAAAAAGAACACTCCTATGTGAATGCAAAACCAATTTATATGATCTTAAATCATAAACATTTAACATATGAGAATGAAATTTTCTACTTTTAAAAATATATTTTCAATTTAACTTTTAAATCATCTACCAATCTTAAGACCAAGCTAGGTGTTAACTAGAAGTGATCTTCCTGATTAACGAGATAATGAGGTTGCGCTTCTAATATGGGTGGTTCGTAGACAAGAGGGTCTCATATAATATTTAGACATGTTCCTTCACCAAAATTAGTTCATGATAGAAGAGTTTCATGGTGGACACAGATTTCTATGTAATCAACATTCTATTACATTTCATTTACCATTCGTCTCATTCAGTGAATTGAACAAGGCCGTTGGCACCAAATTCATAAGATCGCCTTCAAAATTAGAAGCAAAATTGTTACACTATTGTCCTTATTATAAGTTTGCTGTGGAAAATATTTTTGTCTAAAATATAAGTCAACTTATGGAGTCATTAGAGATTGTTTACCTATTTTAAATTATATTAAACGTAGAAAGAGGTAAGAAAAAAATATACAAGATAGTTTTTCTATACCGATTTTTAACGAGGGAAACCTTAAATTTTTTAGTTAATAACTTAATTTCATTAGTATATGAGAATTAGTTGAAATTAGATTTTTCTCCCCCATACGACACGGAAGTTAATAATAAAAAAGAAAATAAACTAAAGAATTTAATGTTTGTTTGAGTAGCTATTTTATAATTAAAATTAGTTACTTAAAGACAACAAAAGTTGATTTCATATGGATATATATTATCTAAATTATCTATTACATTTGTTTGGGTAAAAAAGGGAATACGAATTATTTTTAAAAGGTTTGATTGAAAAATTGTGTGAGTTATCAAAATGCAAAGTTAGACGTTTATATAATTTTAATCCAATATAAATGAGATTGAGCAACTGTTAGAGCACATTTTTTAATTTTGAAAATAAATCAATTACATTGATAATGCAATAATGATTTTAGAAATAAATGTGATTGAACATATATAATTTAGATTGCAAATGACAGTTGACATATTTGTTATATTTGCACATTTTGGAATTTTCTTTTACGAATATTTTCTCAAAATGTTAATATAAAAAAATCAAATTTACAAATGTCCCCTCAAAAAACTAAAGGTGTGATGTAAATGTGATATATATATATATAGAGTATGTATGTATGTGTATATATATATATGATTTGAATTTTGCAAATTTGTTTAAATAAGAAAACACAAATTATTTTTAAAAGGCATGATTTTAAATTTGTGTGGTTATCAAAATGAAAATATTGATCTTTGTTTAATTTTATTCAGAACTATATGTGCTTAGCTAGTTGAATTTAAAAAAAAACGATAGACATTAAAATAATGATTTAAATCAGAAATAAATCTTAGAGAACAAGTGTATGGGCAAATTTGAATTTTAAAAATAAAACAATCATGTAGATAATGAAATAATGATTTATTTATCAATACCAAGCTTCGTAGATAATTCATTAACTATGATATATGTGACATTTCCATATAGGTGACACCATTAATTGTGTTGATTGAAAGTGAAAGTAATTAGGTCCTGCTTTTGATGTCCTGCTTTTGCCGCTAATTGATGTCCTGCTTTTGTCATTAATACAGTTTAGTGGCAACCTAGGTCATTCTCCCAATAAGCAATCTATAGGGTTTTTCTTTTGGATTAAAATTAGGTGATAAAAATGTAGAAAAATGATGGTTCTAAACTAAAATGTTAAAAATGAAACTAACTTATATGAATGTAAATTGTAAAGGTAATTTTGGGGGTTTTTTTTTAATGAATAACTAAAATCCTAAACAAAGAAACTACTTAAGAAGTAACAAAGAAAATGAAATTTGATTCAGTTACGGTGAATGGGGACAACTTAAGAATTACATGGAGTTAACTTTCTTTGCCTAATTAGACTAAAGGGAAATCACCAAAGATTGGAATTAATATATCTAATGACCTAAGTATTACATGGAAAACCCTCATTACAACACCATTTAATCCACTAGAGGACTCATAATGGACTAAGTGTTAGTTAATTAAAAATATTAAAAATATAATTTAATTCAAGTAATTGTAGAAATTAAATTCGGATTATCTAATTGAACAACTAAATAACCTGCCATTCAATTAAACAATCAAGTGATAAAAACCCAAATTTTCAATAGAAACCACGATGATAATTAAATTAATAACAAAAACTTAATTATAAATTCAACTGCCAAGGGTTTTGTAAACATAAAATCCAACAATCGATAAAACACAAATAAAATCTAGACATCAATCCAATACAGAGAACAAATGAGTCTTTAACTAGAACTAGTTTAATCTCAAAAATTACAACTCAAAATTATATAAAACTAAACAGTCTTAAATTTGGATGACAAAAATATAAAAGGACAAACACTCTCTTGTAATCTTCAAGTGCAAAACTTAGACTCTAGTATCTTCCATGCTCCTCCCAATTTGTCTCCCAATTAATTTAACCCATCACCATCTCTCCTCCTTCAGATTTTGTTGAAGCCACGCCCATTGTTGGATGAATGCTGGTCAGGTGTATCTGTGATGGGCAAAAGGGAATACGTAGAGTGATTTGTAAGAGGTGGACTAGTGGAGGAAAGATATGTAATGGGATGATGAATGATTTGGTGGATGAATGAATCACTACAAAAAAAATCTCAAATTGCCGACAGAATTACCGACGGAATAAATTTCTGTCGGTAATTACCGATGGATTTCTGACAGAATTACCAACGGAAAATTTACTGACTGACAGAAATTATTCCGTCGGTAATTTTTTTATTAATCATTATATTATAAATAAATTATTATTTTAATTTATAAATTTTATATTAAACTAATTAATTACCGACGGAAATTCCCTCAGGAATTTTTTTATTACTTATTATTTTATAAATTATTATTTTAATTTATTAATAATATATTAAAATATTATTATTACCGACGGAACAATTCCGTCGGTAACTTCATGTATTATATTATTATTACTTTAATTTATAAATAATATATTAAAATATTATTTTATAATTAAAATATTTTTTAAAAATAAAATTAACATATACACGTATATGATATAAATTTTTAATAAATTTAATTGTAACTTTTTATTAAATAATATGTTATTTATTAATAAATATTAGTAAGAAATATGAAAAATAATTTTAATTGAATTATTCTTATTAAAATAATTTGATAATTATAATTATAATTATTATTATAATTTAATTGTAAATTATATATTAATAATTTAGATAAAATATAATTATAATAGTGGGAGTTTGAATATTATAAATATAATAGTTTGCAAATAATATCACATGGTCTTCATAGCTCAACTGGTTAAGGCATCAGCACTCGCATAAGAGGTTGTGGGTTCGATCATCAGGTTTGCCACAATTTAAGACAATTTGTGGAGGCGACACGTGGAGGTACATGAGAGCGACATGTGGCGGCCAAAAATGGGGCACATGGCATATAATTTAAAAAAATTAAAAATTCATCTGTAATAATAATATTTTAATATATTATTTATAAATTAAAATAATAATTTATTTATATAATAAAATAATAAAAAAATTACCGACAGAACGGTAAATGAATTACCACCGGAGAAATTTCTGACGAAAAAAATTCCGTTGGAAAACTGAAATTACCGACGGAATTCCGTCAATAATTTCAAGTTTTTTTGTAGTAAATTGCTACTGAAGAGGAAAAGAAGAAGAACTATGAGTGTTGCGTGATGGTGGTGGTGTGCGGCCTTCTCTAGTGTTGTACGTGTGCCCCTTTTGTAATCAAAATAAGGGAATTTAGGTATAGAATTCAGATATAATAAAATTATATTAGCCTATCAAAATTCAGCCTCTAGATTCTCCTTTAACTTTTAAGACTCATTATGCACTGTAGGATCCTCTACTATTAGAGCTGTGCATCAGGGCCGGCCCGGCCCTACAGGGCTGGCCCTTCAAGGGCCAGGGCCGGCCCGAAAAGCCCGGGTAGCGTAAATATCTCTATTTTTCAAAGCCCGGCCCTTGAATAGCAGGGCTCAGGACCGGGCCGGGCCGGCATGATTAACGCTTATACACTATTTTTTAATCTTTTTTTATAGAAAAAATTAAAGCAAAAAAATCCTTATCGTCAACATAAATATCAATTCTAATTTACAATACAAACACCAATAAGCAACAAACACTAAGAAATTATCAAGCAATAATAAATATTGTCCACATTTTTATATAAGTAACAAAATATATGTTTATTTTTAATTAATTATTTTAATAAATATTGTCCATATTTATAAATAAGTCACTCACTACGAAATTATCAAACACTGATAAATATTGGGAATTATGTATTATGATTCTTTTACCTTTAGTTAATTGTTTTATTTTGTAGTTAATTTTTTTTAATATACATATATATATGACAGGCTTAAAGGGCCGGCCCTTTGAAGCCCTCGGCCCTACAAGGCCAGCCCGTGAAGCCGATTCCTTTTTGAAGCCTCCAAAATCAAAGCTCGACCCTTCAAGGGCCAGGGCCTAAAAGGGCCGGTCCGATGGGCTTGGCCCGAATTACCAGCTCTATCTACTATCTTTTTTCCTTGACCTGCAATAATTAAATGAAATTGTAATTTTATATATTTGAAAATAATTACTCAATCGAAAAATATGCAACTAGAATATTGACAATTTTAAACCCTATAATCTCATTATTAATTTAGATTTACATTGTTTTCTAAAATTGGCTAATTATTAATTCGTCCAAGATAGCCTAAAATTATTTCCAAAATATAGAATAGAGTGGGATAAAATACATAAAAATATTGATTTATCAGTGGACCAATTAGAAATGTGCTTGGACTTTTTTGAAAAATATATAAAGTTATAACAAGGACTAGAGCGGTATATGATTTTGTATAACGCTTTTTCTCTTTCGGACCAAAATGATAATTTGAAGAACAATTTATAGAAATGAATGAAGGAAATAACATGGAGATGAGATAACCATAGCAGCAATATGGTAATGAATTCAGACAACAAAAAAAACTATTTTAATGCTTCAAACCCAGATCGAACCGGCGGGATTTACCCCATAACCCCGCTACCTGGCCATATCAAGCATCTAACCCAATAAAATTGTGACTCGGTGTGACTATATATGGCCTAACATAACATGAGGTGATCCCACATTGTCTGTTTAAAAAAATTAAAGTCAATCAACATCACTATGGCTTGATGTCTTCACCGGGGACTGCCATGAGATCTTTGAAAGGATGAAGTTCCAACGCGTTTGGTGTCATCTCCTTCTTGGTCGCTGCTAAATATAAAATTGGGAACTAAACACGTACACACCGCTCCTGGGGCCAAGAAGAAGTGGTTTTGTCGTATAGATAATATTTATTTATAATTTTTTGTCAATTTTTCCCACATTACGCGCTTTAATGCTCCCTCAACAAAATTCAAAATAGAAAGGGAGAGAAGATAAATCGGGGGAAATGATTTTGGTGTTTTAAAAAACATCTCATAGTTACTAAGTTAACTAACATTCTTAATCTAATCAAATTGTCAAAATAACTAAGTCTTTGAGTTGTCAATAACAAATAGGTCCTTAAAAGAGTTGCAATAACAACTTATTTAGCTGCATTAACAACTCCTGCCATATTCAATTTAATATCGCTCAAGTTCCTAGAGACTTTAATGTAATTTAATGTTTTCAAGGGACCTGGTTGTGATTAAGGAGCAGTTAGATTTTGTTTTAAAAAAAAAATTAAAAAACAAGAAAAGAAAAACAACTTTTACTTGTTCTTTAGCTTTTGTTTTTTTCCCAAATATAGGAATTTTTTCTCTAAGTGAAAGTTTGAGTCTACTATCTATCTATCACCCAAATTACATCCAAAAGGTCACGACATCATCGATGGCGACGAAAATCGTAACATCACCGATGGAGGTTACGACATCACCAACGCCATCGATGGTGGTTGTGACATCACCAAGAATGATGGAAATTGCAACATCATCTATGGAGGTAGCAAAATCGCCGACAGCGACAGAAACAACGTTACCAATGGAGGTAGTGACATCACTGACAGTGACGCTACTTCACCAATGATGATGGAAACTGCAACAACACTAACGATGGTAGTGAGGTCATTGGCGGCAATGGACAGAAACTGCAGCATCACAAATGTCGATGCTGCTTCACCAACGATGATGTGAACTACAACATGACTGTCGACGATCATGACGTCACCAATGGCGGTCGTAGTGTCACTTACTGCAACAGAAAACTCGACGTCACCATCACTAATCGTGATGTTGCTGAGGGCGATGGAAACCATAATGTTAACGATGGCAACAGAAAACAAAACATCTGTAACATCCTAGAAATTTAATTGAGGATTAATGGGCTAATTAGGAATTGATTTATGGGAGACTATGGATTATGAGGATATTTCTGGAATTTTTGAGGTAATTTTTTGAGGATTTTAAATGATTAGTTTTTCCTTATTATAAGGACAATAAATTTGGGAGAATTATTTTTATATTCAAAAGAGGTTATACGGGAGAAAATAATTAAGGGGTTTGATAGGTAAATTTTTGGTAATGATACGAATTTTGTAACTTAAAATAAGTATCTTATTTGAAGATTTTAGGGCCCAATAATGTATATTTCCCTACCCACTTATTTTTCTTTTCTTTTTCCTTTTTCTTTTCCTTTTTTTTCTTCTATCCTCCCTCACCCACGTTCCATAGTCCCTCTTGGCCTCCCTCCCTCTCATTTCTCTCCCTCTCTTTCACGCTCCCTCTCTCCCCGCGTAGCACGCTGCCGCGTCATCCATCGTCATCCGCCGTGCCATCCTCCTCCCTCCTCTCTTCTTTCTTCCCCTTCTCCCTCGTCGTTCCTCCGTCTCTTTTCTCTGCTTAGGCTGCCATTCGGCCATCTTTTGGGGGTGACGATTTCCAATGAGAACTCGTCGGAAATCACCTCCCACCACCTCCATTCACCTCCCTCAACTCCCTAGAACCTTCCCCTCCCATTTTCCGGTTCGATCCGTGTCCGTAGGAAGCAATTCAAAAATCCTTTGGTTGAACCTATCAGAGCTTGCCGGCACCGGAATAGTGAGTTTTCCAACCAATTTAAGTACATTTTCGGAATTCCGTAAGTCTCCTCTACATCTCTATGTCTTTAGTTTTTCGTTTGGCTATATTTGAAAAATTAGGCCTTGTCTAAATTGGTATTTCTAGGAGTCCGAAGCTTAATAAATTGAAACTTGGACCTTGATTATGAGTTCCTCTAAATAGACTTTTCATTGTTGGAGGTTTTCCTAATTATTGGGAATTTTTGGATTTTTTGAAATTTGGGGCTTTTGATGATCTGAGGGCTCATGGTTAAATTGATAATATTTAGATGTTTATTAAGGTCATATGACGAGATTTAATTGATTGGTTGATTGGAATTTGTACCCAGGAAAATATTGGGAGGTTAAAGTTTGGAATAAGTGGGATTTTGTGTAAGTAATTCTATGATTTTGGGTGTTGGATGTAGGTTTATGAATTTATGGGGTTAGTTGATGGCAAACAAAAATATTAACAAGTTTAAATGGATTAGATTGGGTGTAGGCCTTGATTTAAGAAATGTGATATTTTTAGGCTTGAACTTAAATTAATTGAACTATCAAGATTTGGAAATAAATTATGGATTAATGAATAAATTTTTTAGGTTGAGAAATAATTGGAGGATATTTGGAAAATTTTATTTAGGCTTGAATTTTTCATAAATTGACATTATTAATGAATTATGGGGGATTAATTAATGTTACAGTTTAAGATTAATGGTTATTGGATAGATTGATACCTAGGCTTGAATTTGCTAATTGGGATTAGTAATAATTTAGGGGGGACTGTGTTAAGGTTTCAAAGGAATGGTTATTGAAAGAATGGATATATAGGCTTGAAATTATATAAGTTGGATTAAAGATGAATTTTGGATATAAGGAGGAAGATTAAAGGGTAAGAGTATGATTTAAATTAAGTGAGGGCAATTAGAGGTGAAGATGGATATAAGGAGGAGAAAGAAAGGTTAATATTAGAATTGGGATTCAGAAAGAGAAAGGTAAGGGGTAGTTAATGGTTTAATTTTCTATGTGTGAATTGTGTGATAGTTGATTAATTATGATTTTGTAGGCTTCGGTGTAATGTTGAATTGTCTGGAGTCATCACGGGGGAGCTGCACTATTGTGAGATTAGTGCCAGCTATCAAATAACCACTTTTACTTGCTATACGTGTGCGTGTGTTGTTGGTAAGGTATTTCAAATTCTCTTCCAACTATGAAATTCCTGGATGATGTGGTATATGTATAACATGATTTTACCGATTATTTCAGTATTAAAATGTTAAGTGGGATTCTTATGGTGAACTTTGCATAAATACGTATATTGCATAATGATTTGGAAAATGAATATATACTGTTTTGGAAAGTGCGTTGCATGAGTTTTTGAAACACTGGAAAGGCCAAGTGCCTAGTTTTAGTTAAATTGCAATTGTGATTAATGATGCATATATTATTGTGGTAGTTAGCATCGATGCCTTAGATACTTTTGTCATCACATGATGAGGTACCATATTGGCCCACAGGGACTAATTACATTATCGGTGTACTGGGTATGAGTAGCCCCATCGAGTATTACCATTTGGTATGCTGGGTATGGGTAGCCCGCATCGAGCATTACCCCCTTTGTGGTTCTGGGTATGGATTGAAATCCCCATTAAGTTCCACTTCTCCATGGTTCTAGGTATGAGTTGAGATCCCTGTCGAGTTCCACTCTGGTCAACCTAGTGGTAAGGGAAAACCTAATGTTTCATAGGACGAACGTTATGGATGATTGTGAAAAATGTATTTGGAAACCATTTTTGTAAATGACAATATACATGTTGCGAAAATGTTTTTCTGGCATTGATTATTACTTGACTATCTGGTATGTGCTCATATTTCAAGCTGAATATATATTATACAGTTTCCCACATTGACACCTTGCTAGCACACACCACACGTAAAAAAGTGATTAGTGGTTACGTTTTGGGGCTACTCCCCATTTATCTCACTTTTTGCAGGTCCTAGGAGCGGAATAGACTGCCAAGGGAAGTATCTGGAAACTTTTCACGATACAATGAGTAATTCTGGGTCATCAGGATAGAACAATATTGCCACTTAGGACTCTTGCATCTCTTACTGTTTCTGCATGATTTGGATTAGTTTTGTTGTCTGTTGGATTTGAAATGTAATTTGTTATCATACTTTATTTAAAATATTCTGGTGATTGCCTATCTGTTTGGACCAGTCCATTTCCGGCAAATTATTCTATTCGGATTACTATTAGAACCATTATGATTTCAGTTACACTTGGATGTGATGAGATTTGGGAATGACATTACAAGGATCAAGAAAGATTGATGTTTTGTTTATGTGTTAGAAAGTGGACGTTTGAAAATCTGATGATGGATCTTTTAATTACCATGATAGGGGGTTTCTTATCTATCATGGTATACTATGAATAGATTTTTAAAGGATTTTACTGATGATATGCTTAGGCGTATTTTAATATCCATGTTAGGTGGGTTTTATCTAACATGGATTAGTTAATTTAACTTTGTCGCTTTAAATATCCATGTTAGCTATGATTTTAGAAAGGTTCTTTCCAAACATGGATATTCTTTGAATTAAGTCAACTTCTTTTCTAACCATGATAGATTTTATTTGTGAGTTGAAGCCTTTTCCCTATCATGGTTAGACGGTTAAATTTGCAGTACAGATATATATATATATATCATGGAAAATCTTTTTTAACTATGTTAGCTATTTTACTAAGCTAATTTCTTTTCTAACATAGTTAGCATTCATATTATGATTTAAGTTGATTAAGTGTATTTGAAAACTATATTTAGAAAGTAATTGTTACAACATCATTGACGGTGGTCAAGACAGAAATCACAATGTCATAGACGATAGTTGCGATGTCACCAACAAAGACAAAAAACACAACATCACCAACAGAGATGGAAAACGTAAAATCACAGACAGCGGCCGCAATGCACTGACGGTGATGAAAACCGAAACATCAAGGATGGCGACTGAAGCGGCAACATCATTAACGAAGGCCGTGACATCATCATTGAAAGGAAATCGCGACATCATTGATGACATCGTGACTTCATCGTCATCATCGACATTACCAACATTTGTCGTCACGTTATTACCAGTGATAGAATTGTTATCTTAGCTATTATCATATGATTAAGAACAACTATTTAAAACAATTTTCATAGTTGTATTTTGTTTTCAATACTAGTTTTAAAAACAACTACTCAAACAGATTTTTGTTTTTCCAAAACCTGTTTTAAGAAACTATTAGCCTAACATGTTTTTTTTTTTTTTGCTTTCTTGTTACCAAAACTTGTTTTTGAAAACAAAAAACCAAGAAAAAAAACAAACAGCCCTTTATGCTCTTCTACTATACCTATTTGTAATTCTCCTTAAGAAAAAACGGTTCCTAAGCCATAGTTGAACTATGAAAAAGAGTTTCACCTGTATTTTTTTTTTCAGTTTTTATAATGCATCTGGCTTTCATGCAAGTAATATCCATATAAAATTTCTTTTTATTATTTTATTTTTATTCTAATAATCATCAACTGTTTTTGAAATAATTTGATAAAAAGCTAGAAAAATCAGAAATATTAATTAAGTGTAGTACCCAAAAATTAAGCCTATCGGACAGGGATAAAAATAAAAATAAAAAGGAAGGAAGAAGAATGCAAAACAAAAGCAAGATATGTATCAATCCCCTCTTTCCCAACACTTAATAATTTATAAGCGTTGGGATAGACCCCAAAGTATTTAAATATTATTTAAAAAATTCAAAAAAAATTTAAAAATACACTAAGACTTTTTAAAAATAGGAAAACATTTTAAAAATATATAAGTAGTCCTATCCCAACGCTTATGAAGTCATAAGCATTGGGATAGGCCTAAATAGGTATTTTTAAATTTTTTTTCCTTTTTTTAAAAAAGAATCAGTATTTTTAAAAGTAGTTTTAAATATTTTTTAAATAAAAATTAAATCACAGGCCCCAAAGTATTTAAATATTGTTTAAAAAAATTCAAACAAATTTTAAAAATACACTCAGGCTTTTTAAAAATAGGAAAACAATTTAAAAATATATAAGTAGACCTATCCCAACGCTTATGACGTCATAAGCGTTGGGATAGGCCCAAATAGGTATTTTTAAATTTTTTCCTTTTTTTTAAAAAGACTCAGTATTTTTAAAATTAGTTTTAGATATTTTTTAAATAAAAATTAAATCACAGGCCCAATAGTATTTAAATATAGTTTAAAAAAATTCAAACAAATTTTAAAAATACACTCAGGCTTTTTAAAAATAGGAAAATAGTTTAAAAATATATAAGTAGGACTAAATAGGTATTTTTATGTTTTTTTCCTTTTTTAAAATGAATTAGTATTTTTAAAATTGGTTTTAGCTATATGTTTTAAATAATATTTAAATGACAGGGGGCTTATCCCAACGCTTATTATGTAATAAGCGTTGGGATAGGTCCCATAGTATTTAAATATTTTTTTAAAAAAATTCAAACAAATTTTAATAATACACTCAGGATTTTTAAAAATAGGAAAACAATTTAAAAATAAATAAGTAAGCCTAAATAGGTATTTTTATGTTTTTTTCCTTTTTTAAAATGAATTAGTATTTTTAAAATTAGTTTTAGTTATTGTTTAAATAATATTTAATTGACAGGGGGCCTATCCCAACGCTTATAAGGTCAGAAGCATTGGGATAGGCCCCATAGTATTTAAATATTGTTTAAAAAAATGCAAACAAATTTTAATAATACACCAGGCTTTTCAAAAGTAGGAAAACAGTTTAAAAATAGATAAGTAAGCCTAAATAGGTATTTTTATATTTTTTTTTCTTTTTTAAAAATGAATTAGTATTTTTAAAATTGGTTTTAGTTATGTTTTAAATAATATTTAAATGACAGGGGGCCTATCCCAACGCTTATTAGGTCAGAAGCGTTGGGATAGGCCCCAAGGGATTTAAATATTGTTTAAAAAATATTTCAAACAAATTTTAAAAATACTGAGACCTTTTAAAAAAAAAGGGAAACAATTTAAAAATAATTAAATAGGCCTATCCCAACGCTTATTATGTTAGAAGCATTGGGATAGGTATTTAAAATATTTAAAAACTTTTAAAATATTTTTTTATTATTTATCGGCCTATCCCTACGCTTTAATTAAGTAAGCGTTGGGATATGATGGCGGGAACTTAATAATTCTTATTTCCCTCCAGCTAGAATCCCCTTAGCTCATATAATAACCCCCATTTCCCACCATATGTTGTCTCTTATTTCACTCTCAGCCCTATCTCTGTCCCTCTCACTCTCAAACCTTCCCCCGTCGTTCCTAAGCCCTCCCAAGTCTCTTCCTCATCATTCTTCTTCCTCTCCAACTCGAAGTCGTTGCTTCAAGTTCCAACTCCGTTCTCTCATATCCCACATTGTCCTCCGCACAGCGTCGTTCCTCACCCTTCTTCTTCCTCTCCAACTCAAAGTCGCGCTTACAAGGATAGATTCAAGTTATTAGGTGAGTTTTCTGTGTTTTCTCCTACCTCCAATTTCTCCTATTTGGGCGAGTAAATTAAAATTTGGGGCTTTTATTTGGACAAAATCCTCAACAAGAACGAGGTAAAGGTTAAGCAAAGTCTATTTTTTTAAGTTCAGATGTTGGTTCCTCTGTTCAAAGTGTTCTTCATAGCCGAATTTCTCTAAATGCTGACCCTAACCCAGCGAAATTTGTGATTAAAGGTGTTCATGATTACACTAGAGTTGATTTCAATGCTTGCATGTGCGTCGTCTAGATCTGTGAAGGGTTGAGATTTTTGAACTCACCAACTGTTGCTCTGTTCTATCTTCATAGAAACTAAAGTAAAATGAAGTGAAATTCCTTAGTAATGTAAAGAAATCAATGGATATGCACACTTGTTTTACACACTGATTGCTCCGTTCTATCTTCATAGAAACTGTTGCTATGTGAAGGATATGCACACTGATTCCTTTTACTGAATCTTAAGATTCCCGTGCCATAACCCTTGTTTTGTTGAGTTTATACTGTGGTTGTCTGAACCTTTTAAAGGATAAATGTTTGGATTGGATAATTATTAAATTTAACAGAAAGTTGCTGATTTTTAGTCCTAAATATTAACTTTTCTTGCTTTCATTTTAGTTCAAAACAAAAGGAATACTGGAGAATATATCATTTGCTAAAGATACCTGCCATCATAGCCAAGGTATAGTTTATCATTTTCACATTTTACCATAAATTTTAACAATTTTTCTCATGAATGTTGATCTTGTATGTGGATCCCCCCTTTTTTTTAAAAAAGGTTTGAAAGTTATTGATTAGTATGTTCTTTTGACTATGTACATTCATAGTGTGGGCTTTGCAAATGTTGTTTGTTGCTATGTTATCTTCTTGGAATGTGATAAAAGTCTCTCAATGGTCTAAATTTAGATATTGTATTATTTGACTTTAATTATCTATCTTAGAAAGCTAGATAATACACCGAGTCCTTAGAAAGCTAAAAAAATATTCTAAAGTTATAAGAATTGATTAGAGATCCAAATGTTGATTTAGTCATTTGAATATGTTAAACACTTGTGTTTCTCTAATTATTTGAGTATACTGCTTGCTTGTAGGATTTTTATATTTTTTTATGTCAATTAATGTTGATTTCGTTGTCTAAATTTGTTGTAATGGTGTTTGTTGAAGTGGTTGCTACTAGTTTGTTGCTGATCAGTGTGTGCCATAAGTAGGCCTAGTAAGTTTTTTAATCTTTAACTCTGAAGATATCAGTTTCTTTGATTTGTGATAAAACTGTGTGGTTTGCAAATTAGTGTTTTTGTTCCAATTAATGCTATATATATGCTCTGTGAATTTTGCTGTGGTAGCTGGGCTGTGGAAATAAATTGAGTTGATGATTAGAATTTTGTGGATTATCTATTTTTATGTTAAAAAGAAAGGGCCTTGAGCCTGTGAACGTTCATTTTGTAGCCGTTATGCTGCCTTTTTTTTGTTAAAAAATAAGGTAACATCGTAGGGTGGCTACCTAATGAGTAATTCATGATGTAAATCTTACCTCCACTTTCCTTTAGTAGGTTACCATGTTGGATCGGAAATAGATGTCTTGTGATCGGCGTTCAAGGGAATATATAGATGGGGCAAAAGAGTTCATTGAATTTGCTGCTGAGCATGCAGAGAATGCTAACAGAATTGTATGCCCCTGTATGTCGTGTTTGTATGAAAGCATCTTCGTCCTTTTGAATTGTTAGGTCATTTAATTTGTCATGGAATCGAACCGTCTTATACACGATGGACAAAGCACGGTGAGACTTATGAAGATGAATGCGGAGACCGGGTACCTGATGTTAGTAGCGCCTCGAATGTGCTTGACACAGACATGTGTGATGAGAGCGATGATCTTGAAGAAATGTTGAACATGATGGGTGAGGAGAATCCTGAAATGTTCGAGACACTGAAGAGCGATGCAGAGACGCCTTTATATGTGGGATGCAGCAAATACACAAGGCTGAGTGCGGTGCTTAAATTGTATAACCTGAAGGCGCGATACAGTTGGAGTGATGCAAGTTTCACTGCGCTGCTGTCCACTCTGCAAGATATACTCCCAGAAGCGAATGTACTCTCCTCGAAAACATACGAGGCAAAGCAAATTCTCCGGTCGACCGGTATGAAATATGAGAAAATACATGCATGCCCCAATGACTGTATTTTATTTAGGAACCAGTATGCTTCGTTGGAGAAGTATCCTAAATGCAGCTCATCTCAATATGGAAAGAAAGGTAAGAGTCCTTCTAAAGTGTTGTGGTACTTTCTGATCATTCCAAGATTCAGGTGCATGTACAGTAATGCGGATGTTGCAAGACTTTTGACATGGCATGCTGATGAGAGGATTAAAGACATCAAGCTTAGGCACCCCGGAGATGCCCCCTAATGGAAAAAAATTGATTACGAGTACCCTGAGTTTGGTGAAGAACCAAGAAACCTACGGCTTGCATTGGCAACCGATGGAATCAATCCGCATGGAGTTCAGAGTAGTACTCACAACACATGGCCGGTGATTCTGATGATATACAACCTCCCCCCAAATTTGATTATGAAACGCAAGTTTATGATGCTTTCCATGCTTATTTCCGGGCCTAGACAGCCTGGCAACGATATAGATGTGTACTTGGATCCTTTGATTGAAGACCTGAAGCATATGTGGGATTCGGGTGAGACGGTTTTTGATGGCTGTAAGGAAGAAAGTTTTAAATTGAGAGCCATGTTGTTTAGCACAATAAATGATTCCCAACATATGGTAATTTTTCCGAATACAGCATCAAAGGATATGATGCGTACCCTATATGTGAAGATGATACCCATTCGATCCAACTAAATCATTGCAGGAAAAATGTTTACATGGGACATCGGAGGTTCTTGCTGTTAAAACATCGTTGGCGAAGGTGAAAGAAGGCATTTAACGGGGCCTTAGAAGAAGGTAGGCCACCGAGGATATTGACCGGGGAAGACGTTTTTGAAAAGGTGAGCACGTTGGAGAATGATTTTGGCAAGCCTTTTGCTAAAAATGTGTTGACAAGTGGTTGGAAAAAGAGGTCCATATTCTTCGAACTCCCGTATTAGAAGTCCTTATATGTTGGCACTTTCTGGATGTGATGCGTATTGAAAAAAACATCTGTGATAACCTAATTGGCACGTTGCTAAATATGTAAGGAAAAACTAAGGATGGTGTCAATTCAAGGTTAGATATGCTCAAGTTAGGAATAAGACAAGAGTTGGCACCTGTCGAGAGAGGATACCACACTTATTTACCTCCAGCAACTTACAACCTTCAAAGAAAGAGAAAAGATCATTATGTGAGTTCCTGAATGGGATCAAAGTTCCAGAAGGCTACTCCTCAAATGTAAAGAACCTTGTATCCATGAAAGAGTTGAAGTTGAAGAACCTGAAATCTCATGATTGTCACGTCCTGATGCAAAATTTCTTACTGGTCGGCATACGCAACATTTTACCTAAAAAACTGCGGAGCACGATCACTAGATTGTTTATTTTCTTTAGGCTCATTTGTAGTAAAGTGGTTGACCGGGGACGGTTGCAGGAATTACAAAGGTAGATCATTCGTATCCTGTGGGAACTTGAAATGTATTTCCCCCCATCATTCTTTGACATTATGGTTCATCTTACTGTACACTTGGCAAAGATGTTCAACTGTGTGGCCCAGTCTATTTGAGATAGATGTACCCAATCGAGCGGTTCATGAAAGTTTTAAAGGGGTATGTTAAAAATAGATATTGACCAGAGGGGTGTATTGCTGAAAGATACATCGTTGAAAAAGCGAGTAATTTGTGTGCCGATTACTTAGCTAATATTGAACATATTGGTTTGCCAAAGTCTCGTCATGATGGGTGATTAATGGGGAAAGGTATAAGTGGGTTCAACTTAATACGCATTTTGAATGCTGAAAGGGAACTGGCTCACTTGTATATTCTTCACAACACTCCTGAGGTTGAACCATTCATCGAAGAAAACAAAAAACTCATGTGGGAGACACACGGTGATAGAAATGAGAGTTTGATTACAAGGGAGCACAACAAAAATTTCATTAGATGGCTCAATGCGCGCATTTGTTAGCAATTTGAGCTTAATGCTGGATCAGTTTCTGAAAGATTGTTTTGGCTATCGAAAGGACCGGGTTTGCATGTATTTTCTTACACCGCCTATGCAATCAACGGTTACACATTCTATACAAAAGACCAGGATGAAAAAAGAACATTGCAGAATAGTGGAGTCACACTTGTTGCCGAGGAATGGCATATATCCAATGTGAGAGATACAAATCCCATATATGCAAAGATGGCATACTTTGGTGTGATTGATTGCATTTGGGAGTTAGATTACACCATGTTCAGAGTTCCTATGTTCTGATGTCAGTGGGTTAACAACCATAGTGGACGGCGGTTAGATGAATTTGGGTTTATATCGGTCGACCTTTCTAAAGTTGCATATAAGGATGATCCTTACATTCTACCTTCTCAGGCATCACAAGTGTTTTACATTGCCAATCCTTCTAAGAAGAATTGGTCAATTGTCATGCATTCGAACAAAAATTATGCCAAACAAGTTGATAATGAAAGTAGTGATGATGATATGAATATGATAGAAGATGATCCTTCCTTTGAGACGCTACTGTCAGAAGACTTTGATACAAACGAATATGATGATGAAGATGAATCTGTTTATGTAAGGTGTGATCATGAAGAAGGCATTTGGGTCAACACAACCTTAAATCCAGCAAAAAAGAGGAAGCAAACAATTTTAGATAATATAACACAGAGGAAAACGAGACGAAAGCCCTCATATTGATTTTGGGTTTGTATGTATTCCTATTTTACATTATGAATTACTTCATTTAATATGCATACATGTAGCTTCATTATATGCACTAAAATCATGTCTTGTTTAATTATTTTGTAGGATAATGGATCTCCCCTAAACGAGGAGGAACAAGAACAACCGAATGCACAGGTAGATATCGATGCGGGTAGAGCAGCTGCCGAGGTGGAACATACCCGTGGCATAACCCTTATGCGTAAACTCCTCAAACGCAGAGCTGTGGGTAAAAAGACTAAACTTAAATGGAACCAAAATGACCAAGCAATCGGAGAGACTGAGAAAGACCTCTCAGGTTTTATTGGGTGCACTGTTCGGTAAAAAGTGCCTATTACTATTACAGATTGGAGAACCAAGAGGAGCAGCCATGACGCGGTTTGGTCAGAGATTTAGGTTACGTGCCTTTTTACAATTTAGTTTTATCATGATAACATTGTAACTAACAAATCTAATATGATTTCTGTTGTTACAGACCATGTTTCATATTGATGATTCTCATAGGGAGTATGTCCTAAAGAAAGCATCCATAAGGCATCGGGCTTCCGTTCAACTTTGACCAAGTACTATCTGAGAGATGGAAATGGGGAGATCGTTCCAACACCCCCATAGGCATATGCAGGGTCAATTACCCAGGAAGAATGGGATGAATTTGTGCAATCACGTCTGACATAGGAGTTTGAGGAAATAAGTCAAAGAAATAGACAGGTGGCTAAAAGCTGCGAGTATCCGTATATGGGCGGACGAAAGGCATTTCCTAAATTGGAGGAAGATGTGGTATGTTAGTAATGCTTTTAAATACAAAATTATGAATAAACGTTTACGTGATTAATTTATGCGTTCACCTGGCTTACCTTGACAGATTCAGGAACAGGACCTGAAGAGAGGCCACCACGGCATGACCTCTGGGTCAGGGGACACTCCAAAAAGGATGGTACCATCGCTCACGAAGAGGTCAGAAGAGTCCGTGAACGATGTGTAAGTCATTCTCTTGGACTTTGTAATATTTTTTAACTGGTGACTTGCTAAGTTAATAGCTAATAATCATTTCTTCTTGTTATAGGATATGTTGTCGCAAGAATACCCTGACGAGGTCAACAAATTTGGCCCCGGTGATTTCCTGAGCAGAGCGCTCAATCGCCTTGAGTATTCAGGCCGTGTTTGGGGCACAGGTCTAGGGGTCACGCTCTCATCTTACTTTGGCCACCAAAAGAGGGCATCAAAAGGCGAAGTAAGAGCGTTAAAAGAAGAAGTTCGAACTCTGAGGGAGGAGATGCAACAAAGGGACGAGGAAATGCAACGACGGGACGAGGAAATGCAATGACGGAACGATGAAATGTATGGGAAGTACGAGCAGATGTTCGAATTTTACCAGTGATATAATGTTGCATCACAAACGTTGAACTTCGTGCAACAAGGTAACGTTCCTTTCGTCGAAAGTCCAAGCATCAGGGATAGTTGTACGATGCCTAGGGCCCAAATTCCTCAGGTAGTTCATACATTTCCTGCTAACAAACTTGCAACGACACTGTTATATTGTCGATTGTGAGTGACTAATCTCTTATTTGTAATGCTTTTATATGCTTAATTTGAGGCAATTAACAAGATTAAGATGCAAGTTTGGTCTAATAATGTCTAATTGAATGTCTCAAACTCTTAAGTGGAATGAGTGTAAAATTAGGATTAATTAGCCATAATTGTAGATTAATTACATTGATTAATTTATAGGGTTATTTGATCTTGGTTTTGTCTTATTTTTACTTACAGGGTCGTACAAGGACCAAAGATCGGACCCGGGATGAAGAAGAAGGCCAAACGAAGGAGCAGAAGGCAAAGAGCTCGCTATGGCCTCGCCACGGTGAGCCTAAGGAGAATGGACTCCCAAGAAGCAGAAAAGAAATGAGTTCGCTGTGGCTTCACCACGATGAACCCACGGCGAGCAGGCCCCCAAAATTCCAGAAAGCAATGGCCACGGCGAGACGCTGTTCTGCAACTCGTATCAGCATATCAGTTTCAGGTCATTCGGATACATAACTCATACCCACTTACTTGAGCCAGTTCTTAGACATATAAATATGAAAATTGAAGCCCTAGAAGATTTATTTGGTTCACATACACACCCCCAAAGCCCTAGCTCTCTCTCTTCTCCATTTTCATCTTCATCTTTCTCATTTTTCCTTCCTTCCATCCATGGCTTCCACACCTACCTTCCTTATTGTTGGTTCTTCCATAGAGAGCAGCAGTTAGGCTCCACCATTCTTGGTGGTGGGAGCCAAGGGATGAGCTTGAAGCTTGAATAGGGGAGTTTTTCTAGTTCTAATCATTCTTTCATTTGTTGTATTTATGCTTTTCTAGGGTTCTAAGAGTGTATTTATGGTATTTGGTTGTGTGCTTGAATTTTGTATATTGTAATAAGGTTAGAAACTATGTTAATGTTATTTCCTTCTTGTTCAAATGCTTGACATTGCTATTTATTAACTTTGAGTTTAATGAAATTTATGGGTTCATAGTTTTATTATCCTCTTTGTGAAAATCATGTGCTAATGCAAGGTGACTTGCTTAGTGGACTAAGAGTGTTAAGTTATTTACTTGAGGGAGATGGCATAAGAATTAATTGATTGTATTGAGACATTGGGCAAGCACTCTTTAGGCCTTAATTTATTGTATGGGTGGCCATCAATGGATTAGGGTTTAAAGAGAAATTTAGAGCAATTATGGGGTGGCCCAAATTGTGGATTAAAAGTCTTGCATAATTAATTAGTTCTTGATTTTGAATTTCATCAACTTAGGTTAAATTAAGTAATGTGCGGGGTTCCAGCATTAATTAAGTTAACCTAAGCTTAGCCTAGAGGGGTTCCTCTAGGGTTCTTTAGAAAATCAACTAAACTCCCTAAACCCTTTAGAAGCAATGATTCCTCGAAGCTTTCATTCATCAAGAATGATTTGTATCCCATCTTCATCCAAATCTCACTTTTTAAACCCAATCTTTTACTTTGACTTTTGAACACACCACACTTTCATACCAAACTTCATACTAAAACCAAACAAAAATTCTTTTTACCCGCTTTTTCAAGTTTGCATATTAGCTATTCGGAATCAAATTACACTAGGCTCCTTGAGATCAACACCCGGGGTTAGCTTCCACTACCCCTTGGGTTTTAAATTTCTTGGAGAGCGGACTCGAGGCGGCACTGCACTAATATAAACCCCATTCGGTGAGCTCTTCAGTGAGCTAATGTTGTCAACTCTTTCGTAGGGCGAGTCAGACTGCAGGCTGTATAACGATCACTTTTTCAGTGAAGTAATTGCCTACGGCAAGGTCTACAACACTTCCAACAAGATTCTGCACAACTCGCCGTTGCCTGATAATGCACTGAGGGTCATGATTGAGTACTCCTACAACAATGAGGCACCGTTACCGTTCCTTACTGATGAGATGACTAGGGTCAAAGATGATGTCGGTGCATTCGTTGCTTGGCCCATTAGTTTGATTGAGCCAACACCACAGGTGATTATTTACTAATAACATTTACACTAGCATTCATTATGTTGGAAGAAAGCTCTTTAATTTACATGTTTTTTCAGGGTACACGTCCTACCGGAAAGAAAGCACAAGTGGCTAATGTCAAAGGTACCGGTGGTTCAGCCGCTCAAGTGATGAAGAAAAATATTTCACGTACTGATCCATTGTCACAGGTGATTATTTACTAATTAATTTAAACTAGCATTCTTTTTTATTGGAATAAAATTTCAGACATTCTATTTACATGGTTTGTAGGAACAAAAGCCAAGGGCAAGAAGAAAGTACAAGTGCCTTCTCCTGTTATTGAACGTACAAGAGCCGAGACGCCAAATCGTGCTTGATTGCGAGCATGTGCAGCCACCATATCTCCTGAATTTAGTGTCACGATTCCATTCAAAAGCCAAATATTTGGCGTGTCAAGCATGACTGAGCATGTTTCTAGGGATCAGCTCATGGAGGTGCTTAATGAAGGATGGCTCAGTGCTACGGTTATCAATTTATGGATCAGGTATAAATGCGTTTCCATTGGGGTTTCATTTAATGTCATAAGTTTTACACTAATTGGAAGTTGGTATGGTTTCTATAAAGGCACCTGTACAAACATGTCATGATCTCCGCGGAGCGTGTCTCGTTCGAATTCATAAGCCCCTATATCATGGCACATATTGCGGGCGCGAGATATGACGATCAGTCCGCGACGCTTAAAAGGCATTTTTCTTTAAAAGCAACAGGCAGGACTTTATTCTTAACTCCAATTAATACAAGGTAAGTCGATACGCATTATAGGTTTCATCGTATTCTTAGCTCCAAGCATCATTTATATATACTGAAATAACGTTCTACAAATTTTAGGAACCATTGGCTTTTGCTCGTCATCTATCCGCAACCACAACCGAAACCCTTGATTTACTATTTGGATCCTGTGCTAGGTGCTGAACCAGAGAATTGCCCAGCTTTAATGCCCGTCATCAATAGGTACATGAATGTCAACATTATTTGAATAATGCATTGTATTATTTGACATTTTGTGACCCTAGCTAATAAAATTAATTTAATTTGTTTCGTTTCCAGCGCATTAACCAGTTTTCGGTCCTCTATTAGCTTGAGTTATTCCAGAGTCCCTGACCAGAAAGATGCTTATCGGTGGAGCATAGTCCAGGTTTTACAAGTTATTCAATTTTTTAAACAATCTAGTCAAACATAACATAAATGTTTATCATATGATATTCGGTGTTCTTTGTTACAGTGCCCCTTCCAACCCAATAACAACGACTGTGAATACTATGTGATGCAGTTTATGAGGGATGTCGTTACACATGATCGATGTAGCATTCCATTGACAGTAAGTTTTATATTTTGCCAACTCTAATTGTATTTGAACTTGTTATTAGATTTCAAGTTGATTTGATTGCCATTCAAATATATTTGTCTATGCAGTATTACTCAGACGCACGTTGCTCGATGCTATCGAGGGAAAAAATGAATGCGTTAATTGAAGAATGGTGCGCTTATGTACTACCTTTTTTCAATAATTACAAATGTATATAGTAGTATAGCTAGTAGCGTGCTTTTTGTTTCTCAATTACAATGGTTGGTTTAATTGTACATTGCTCTCTGGATGAGTTATTGGTGTATATTTGTTGCATGGAACTGTATAGAATTGCTGGTATTTATCACTAATGCAGGTGGGGTATATATAAAATAAAATCAAATACTTTTTTTAAAAAAATCAATAGCAGCGCTTATTTCGTTATAAGCGCTGCTATAGGTATTTTTTTAAAAATAATAAATTACCTAAAGCAGCGCTTATAACGAAATAAGTGCTGCTTTAGGTAAAGCAGCACTTATTTCGTTATAAGAGCTGCTTTAGGTATACCTATTGCAGCGCTTACTAAGCGCTGCGTTAGGCTTAGTAGCCTATCGCAACACTGGTTATTGCAACGCTTATAAGTGTTGCTATAGGGCCAAAATAAATGCTGCTATAGGCAATTTCTGTAGTAGCGTTTAATATATGCAACACCCACTCCTTTCTTTTCTAAGGCTCTCCAAAGTACATCTCTTGGTACACAATCATACACCTTTTCTAAGCCAATGAAAACCATATGTAAGTCTCTTCTTCTACTTCGATACTTTTCCATCATCCTCTCCTTAGTAAATATCGCCTCTGTTGTGGATCTTCCTTACATCAACCCAAACTGTCCCTCAGAAATAACAGTCCCCAATCTCAATCTACGCTCAATCACATTTCCCATAGTTTTATTGTATGACTCATAAGCTTAATTCCCCTATTTTGCTCAATTATGTATATCACCTTTATTTTTATAAATAGGAACTAAAGTATCAAATCATCAGCAATTTTCTTGGACCATAAAATCTCGTTAAACAATTTAGATAACCACAGCATACCCTCTTCACCTAAATATTTCTACACTTCAATCGGTATACCATATGGTCTAACAACTTTACCATTCTCCATTTTCTTAAAAGCTTCCCTAACCTCCAAAACTATAATTCTATGATAAAACGACCTATTAATTATCAAATCCTCCAACTCACAAGGTGAACCTCACATTCATCATTGAATAACTTATAAAAGTAGGCCTCCCATCTTCATCAATGACCAAAACTTTACCTCCTTCATTTTTTATACATCTAGCTTGATCCAAATCTCTTGAATTTCTCTTATTATTCTTTGCAATCTTGTAAATCTTTTGTTCCCCGGCCTTTGTCCCTAATTCCTTATGAAACTACTCATATGCTTTAGCAAGAGCTACACTCATTGCCTTCTTAGTCTCCTTTTTGGCTAAGCAGTACTTTTCCCAATTTTCAGCATTATTACACAATTGTATGGCTTTAAAACAATTCTTTTTATTCCGCACCTTTCCTTGGAAATCCTCATCCCACCACCAAGTGTGGTCCAAAACCTTTGGATTCTCCCAAAATTGCTTTAGTGACCATTTCAATTTTCTTAGCCATATTATCTCACATCATTATTTCAGCTATTAATCCAAATCATCTTATCTAGAAAATCAAAGAGAGGGAACTTAACTTTTTGGGTATATAGCATTACTAAGAGTACAGGGTAAAGGCTTTGTCCAAAAAAAAAAGAGTACAGGGTAAAGGCAAATTCGCTCAGATTCCATTGCTTTTGATAGATTAAATTAGAAACCTTTAGCTATTTATATTCCTGTGGGATAGCCAAGGATGGAACTATGAACTCAGTATCAATACTTCTACCATTCTAGCAAACTATGCCAAGCCCCATGACAGACTAGCACTTTATTTGCAGTTAAGAAAGAACCTTTAGAAAAATATATTCCTTTGATAATCCTATTGCTCAAAAGGCATTAGATTTTAATAACCTCCAGCATTGTTTTCCCAAAAGGGCTATATTGAAATTCTGGTTAATACAACCTTTAGGCCGTCAAATTTGTTCTCATTGTGGTTTTAATCCCTCAAATTTCAAACCATAGGTTTTGGTCACTCACTCTATTATAGATAAAATGATCCAGGTTTTTTTATTAATTGTGGGGACTAATATTTAAAACAAAAAGAATATTTATATCAATCCACTCATATTATATCCCAACCCTCAAGCCATCAATGTTGAATCTTACATGTGTAGCAATAACCATAGAGTATAGGCTTTCTTTAGATAATATTTGAAATAATAATTAATGGATTAAAAGATAAAAAAATAAGGTAATAATCAATTTTTCTCTATGTCTAACTTGTTATCGTTCCCCTCCCAATTTCTTCTCCAAAATTCTTGTCTCCCATCTCTAGTCCTCTCAAATTCCTCTCTCCCTCCATCCCTCATTGGCTCCCTCCCTCCCTTACTTAATCACCCTTTTATAGGCAACACTAGGGTATTTATCCTAAATTTTTTAACATTTTTTATTTTTTTGTTTTTATTAGTAATATCATTTAATGACCCAATTAATCAACATCAAATCGTAATTTTTTATTTTAATTCCGGGTTTTTTAGTTTTTTCACAGTAGGTGCAATCAACATCAATTGAGATGGAATCAATATAATCATCATAAATGAGAAGAGATTCTTTCACGCTCTTCTTAGCCTTTTAAGGTCTATTCTTTTGGTTTCAAGAAATTTATGGAGATTGACTTGAAAAGTTTGTCACAAATTAATCCAAGAGTGTGATTCAGAACTAATGTGACCTAATCTACCTATTTTTGTTATATTCTTTTCAATTTAAAGATGAATGATGGATAGATTCAAAAATGATAGTGAATTAGATTGAGAAAAATATCAATGAAGAAGTGATTCCCTTGTGAATTCTTCTCTCAGATCAAATTCATAATCTTTAACCTAATTGCATTTCTAACTTAGGCATACAATTAATCAAGGTATTATGACAATCAAAGGTTAATTTGCATATATTTAAAATACAACAATCCAAACAATTGACATCTCAACTAGAAATGCATCAAACTCATTCATTCAACTCATGAAATTCAAACAATTAGATGAAGTTCCATAAATTGAATTACAAAGATAATAGGTTTAGAAACTTTAACATCCTAATTTCTAAATGAGAATTAGTGAAAGAATTAGGACTTGCTTGATGTGAATTAGAAAATCGAGTAAATTATATTTGTGGTTTTCTTGAGGATTAATTAAATGTTATGATTATAGCAACTAATTTATGAGTGATGTTATGGTGTTGTTTGAGGTAATGTTGGAAGAGTATAGAGCCAAAATGTTCAAAGTGAATTTCAGGTTGGCTCGCAATGGGATCGCCATCACACAGCCACGGCAATCAAGTGATCCATTTCAAGTCAAGAGCTAGATATAGTGCCCTTCGCTGTAGCTTCATTGGAGTGAACCCACGGCAAAGATGCAATGAAATGGAAAAATAAAGGAGTTTATCATGGCTTCTATGAAGATAACCCACAGTGAAGCTCTGATTTCCTGTCACCTATAAATAGTCATAGACAGATTTTGAGATAGGAAATTCTAAGAGTCCGACAAGGCAACAGGAAAAGGAAGTTGCTTTGCTGGGATATGTTCTTTGAGGGTTCTAAGGGCCGATTGGAGCTTCCACATCATAGGTAATAATCTCTAGACCCTTCCTTCTTCATTTTCCCTTGTTTTTCTTGAGATTTTCATGGTGGAACTTTAGGGATTTTTTGGGGTGTCCAAAAGTGTGGGGCAAGTTCTTCCTTGGTTTCTAAACACTCATAGGACCTAATTTAAGCATTTGAAATTTGAATAGTTTGGTTTATTGAGTTATGACTCAGATGGCATTTTGAATGTTTAAAGTTTGGAAAACCTAGGGTTCAAGGGGAATTTTGAATTTGGTGATGAATTTTGGTAATTTAATGATTTTTATAGGTTGAATGATGCTAATGAATGATTTCTAACAGTTTAGATTGATGAGAATTGGGTTGAATACGATTATGGACTTTGTGCTGAGCCTAGGGACAAATTTGATTAAGTGTTGTGAATTAAGAATTGATTGTTGTTTTGAGGATTTGGATGAGTTATGGTTGTTATAAATTGATGGTTATTGGTATAAAATAGTCACCTAGGCTTGGAAATTGAAATTTGGCCTATCAGTGGGAAAGCCTAAGTGGTATGATTTGAGAACTGAGAGAAATGTTGAGTAATTGAAGTTGATAAAGAATTTGGGTGGTATTGGGAGTTGTTAAGCATAATGAAACTTTGAATTGTTGTTGATTCTTAAAATACACAAATGAAGCTTTAGAATCGATTAAGTCCCTAATTGAGTTTTCGTCACTTGATTAAGAAATTAATCATATATTATGTGTTATTACTTGTGTAAACTATCCTTTGTTAAGTTAAGTACGACGTCGTCAATTGTGGTAATTTTTCTTTGACATCAAAGAAATAACCACTTTCCACGTATCATATGCGTGTGTTTTAGGTTAGTAAATCCCTTTTAAAAAATTGTTTTGAATATGAGTGTGTGTTTGTGTGTGTGTGTGTGTGTGTGTGTGTGAACATGACTGATTTAGAAATTGAGTACGTTGATTTAGAAATATCTCTTGTTGTGATTAAACCATGATTTAGAAAATGATATGGGCGTTGAAAAGTTGAGCGTGCCATAGTTATACTATAAGGTGGCTAAAATGCCACTGTTATATATTGTTGAGATTGATTATAGAGCTGTATTGGTATGAATTGGTGGTTGTTACATATGCATAGAGAGGTAGCTCAAGGAGGAGTTAGGGTGGACCCCAGAAGCCCAAAAATGGGATAGGGCCTGAGCCATAGAGCGACATGACTTTGGTAGGAAATATATAGAATCTGCCAAAGTATTCTGGTTTCCAAAATTGAAAAGGAGATTCAGAATTAATGAAATTCAATATCAAAAAGATCGACGAAGAAGATACGATTGTATGTAGAAACTTTACTTAGGCCTTTCTTTTACGATTCCCATTAGCTGGGTCGCCTTAAAATTCCCTTAGTAGCTTAACTTTTTCTACTAACATGGTGCTGCTAGATGCTTTTGGTCAATATGGCCCTCAATGATGATTGAGTGGCCCAAAGATTTATCCCTATGTGATAGGTCAGTGACGGCTTGTCGTCCTTGTAAAAATGATAGGCCTATCACGCCTCTAGGGGTGTTCACGGGACGGGACGGGACCAGGACAACCCCGTCCAGAAGAAAAGTGTTTGGGACGGGGTTCCCGTCCCGTGTCCCGTCCCATCCCAAACTTGTCCCGGTCCCGATCGGGACGGGACGGGCCTTGTCCCAAAAATTTTTTCCAATTAAAAAAAATATGACCCAAAAAACTTTTTTTTGTATAGACAAGAAAAATTGTCCCACAGGATTGAAAGCAAGAACTGAAACATACAGAAAAATCCCACAGGACTAAAATCAAGAACTGAAACATACAGAAAAATCCCATAGGACTAACACCCAATCATAAACTAAAATATAGATTATCATCAGACATAGACCCAAAAATCTAAGAGCGAAAACATTAGACTAGCAAACACAAGATCGGCAAAAAAGGAAATCTTCATAATGGAACATACTTTAATGGACTTCACCATTAAAATAGGGACACCTAGTAGCAACATTAGGCCTATAATCAGAGAATGCGCTTCAACATCCACAAGAAGACTAGAAATCGAGCCAACCAAGAAATAGAGGATCGGGAAAACAATGAGAAGAAGAAGAAGAAGAATGGGTAAAAATCTAACCTTTAATCCGGCAAAGAGAGCAATGGCCACATAAATAGTGCCTAAAGCAGTAGAAAGCAAAGAGAAGAAGAAAGAGATCTGAGTGGTGACGGGAGGTCAATCGCAGTCCAAAGGGGTTAGGAGAAGAAGAAAGAGGAAGCGAGAGAAGCGTGAGGGAAAAGTGAGAGAGAAGTGTCACGAGAGGAGTTTGAGATCTCGATGCTTGTGAATTAATGTTAGGGCTCAGCTATGAGCTGCTCCAGAAGAGAAGGGACTGAGGATGGGAAACAGAATGGGTTAATGGATGGATAAGAATGTGGGAGAGAGTGAGGAAGAAGATGAAGAAGAGATGTTCTATGGAAGGAGGAGGAGGAGGAGGGAGGGGCTGAGGAAGAAGACGAGAAGCAGAGGGAGGAGAGGGGAATGGGTCGCGGGTGTTAGAATCTTAAGTTTTGATGAAGACTGAGCCCATATATAACATAAGTAAATAAGCGCAAGTTACCCTTGAATTAAATAAGTAAAATCTGTTAGGTAACAGATCTTTATCGCTACAACTAAAAACTATCACTAATTGAAAGGTTCAACTATAGCAGATGGAAAACTTAGCAGAACACTAAGAATAAATATCTTTATCGTTAAATGTATCTCTATAGCTAATAGACAGAGCCATAGCAAATGAAGACTTAGTAATAACAAAGTTAATATCTATCGCTAAGTCATTCACTATTGCTAAAGGAATACTCTATCGCTAAAAGCTCATTAAGAACATGGATAAAAGGTAGAATAACTAGCTGAACAATGAACCATGTCCTTGAACTAATGGAATCAACTAGCGATAACAGATTAAGCTATCGATAACAAAGTGCTTCAGTTAATAGACATTCAGATAGCTAGTGCCTGAGAGCAAGAATTATTTAGTGATAGCATAGTTGCTAGTGCTAACACGTTTAGCTATCGATAATATGATACCTTGAAATACCTTTGAATAATCATCTCAGTATCCTTAAAGCTAATGAGCAATCAACTATCAATAATGGGATTAGCTAACGATAGAAGAATGTTTATTGATATGATATAGCTAGTACGCTGAAACTTTGAACTAAAAGAATATGCTAGCGATAATACTTATGTCTATTGATAGAAAATGCTTTAAAATTCCTTGAATATTGTCTCTATCTCATTGAACTAATAGTCTGAGCTTGCGATAGCAACTTCTATACATTATGTGTTTATTTGTTCAACTAACAGCTTAACTGCAGAACTTACACTATGAAGTTAGCGATAGCAGATTATGCTAGTGCTACTGAAAAAGCTGCCAGAAAAGTGCAGTTTGTACGGATGCTCAGAACGCTAAGTCTATCTCTTTTTTAGCTCACCCTACACAAGAGTAGTTGAAGCTAGAGCAGAAAGTTAAGCCCGATGAAGAAACTGCATTTAATGCCAACGGCTATGAGCTCCCAACAACTAAATTCAAACGGCTTCTTGAAGTTGAATGCTAGGGCAAAATCTGAAAAGAGATATAAATACAGAACTCGAGCATTTATGAAGAAAAAAAAGACGACGAAAAATAAGAATATTCAAAAGCTCATTAATTGCTCTCTGTTTTCTGTATTTATTGTTTTAGAGATTTTATCTGTACTTAAGTGTTTATCACAATCAGTTCATTAAGTGAACACATTTATTGAAATCCTCTATTGTTTGAGGTTGTTTTGAAAGCTTGGTGCTTTAGAACAGGGATATTACCTTACAGGTAGTAAGAGGGAGTGTTTAGAGAGATTCTAAAATTCTGTAAAGGTTGACAGGTGAACCTATGCTATAAAACCTGTGGTTAGTGGAACCCAACAAGGAGTTAGAGAACTGGACGTAGGCAGTGTTGGCCGAACCAGTATAAAGTTTTTGTATTGCTTTTATTCGTTACAAGTCTTTAATTTTTCGGAAGCACAATTCACCCCCCTCTTGTGCGATTGCCACCTTCAGCGGGGAGGCAAAGGCTGAGGAGTGAGGACTGAGGATGTGTGTGAGACTAACAGTGAGTTAGGGTTTTTTTAAAAAAAATAAAAATGCAGAAACCAGAACATGACACATGTCATGTTAGTGTATTAAAAAAAATACAATACCTATATTCGGGATGGGACGATCCCATCCCCAAGTCCTGTCCCGTCCCGTCCTGAATATTTATTTTGTCCCGTCCCGATTTGTCCTGTCCCAAAAATTTTCAGGACAGGACGGAACACTTGTGAGCAGCCCTACACACCTCAGTGTTTTGTTTTCTAAGTGTAAGGAATAGGCCTTAGGGCTTGGTTGATTTTACCCTCTTATTGAGGAGAGCACTTATGAGGAGAGAACTTATGCTTAAGTGACTGAGATGTTATGATATATAAATATATATATATATATTTGTACATAATTTTGAAAAGAGAGTAGTGTTTATATTTTGATTTGTTGAGATTTTGTGTGCATATTACAAACGTACCATATTGGTTTAGGCCTCTCTTGACACCTTGATAGCACATGCACATGTACAACATCTCTGGTAGTGAGCTACTGAGGCATTTGTCTCACTCCATTTGCTCAACATTTTTCAAGTGCTAGCTTCGATGCAGGAATGTCAAGGAAGACGCCAACTGATCCTCACTAGATCACATCATCACAGTGAGGATTACTCCGGTGGCTTTAAGTGTAGTATTTGTATATTGCCGTACTTTAGGCTTCTTGCATTAGCTTCTGCTTATTTTCATATAGTTATACTTATTTTGAGATGATTGTTAGCCGACTTGTGGTCAGTAGAGGCTAGAGGCCTTTTTGATGTTATATACTGTTTGGAACTGGTGTTTTTTTTGGAAATGTCCTGAGGCTTATTTGTGATGAATGTCATGGGTGTTTAGTCTTTTAATCACATGCATGTAACCACGAACTTTTGAGAGACTCTTGGTAATATTGTATTTGTCATTGAGTTATAATAAGTTGTATTAAGATGGATTTATGGATGAATGTTAGGATGTGTGAAAGTTTTGAAATGAAAGGCAGGATTGTATATATTTGTTTGTTCCAATTACCATGTACAACCATGCCTTTTTCTAACATCGTAAGGTTATTAAAGATTTTATGAAAATATCTTTTCTAACTGTGTAAAGTCCTTCTTACTAAAACCAGATTTTACTCAAATAATCATTTTCCAAATCACAATTTATACTAACTAATATTCAAAACATTATCCATGATATAAAAGAAAATTACTAACACAACACAAACATACTATCATTGATATTAGAAACTTTGAATTCTTAATAAATCCAATCCATATTATAAAAGAAAGTCACTGACACGGTTGTTAAAACATTCTAAATTAATTAAACAGATAAACCTTGTTAGAAAAGAATGATACTAACATAATTATTACAACGACCACTCTATATTCACAATTCTCAATACCAAAGAGTTTTTGGCTGGGCCTTTCCCTGACATCCACACCAATGTATGATCACTTAAAAAATATGAAATAACACGAGTTGAGACAAATTGTCTTAGTAATCGCTATCTCAACTCAACGTATAAGTGAGTGTGTGCTGGCAGAGTGTCTAAGGGGTACCGGTAATTAAAAATATCATTATAACATGAATAATTAATATCATCATCAATCCATAATATATATTCACACATTTATACATTTCATATGACAGCTTGACGATTCTATATAATGATGGTAACATTGTGCCCCTCTCCACAATCAGAATGTCAACCCCCTGTCTACAATCAGAGAAACTTCCTTGTCTACAATCAAGGAAATATCTTTGTCAACAATCAAAGACTATACAAATAACTACTTGATAGACTAATCGAGGGTTATATCATGTGATGGTACATTGCAATGTTATATGCAAATAGATAAATATGGAACCAACATCAACATATTAACCGTATATATCAAATGACTCCATATTTGTAGCAATTTAATAACAATCCGAAATCATTAACACATTCGCAACATCACATTTCTTTTTATATCATTTCTACCTCAATAATCACAGTTATAGAAGCGGTACTGATAACTCCTAGAAATTCATGATATTTGAGTATATTTTACTTGAGTTTTTGTCTATTATTGATACATTTTGGATACTCAAGAGGGAAAATGCTCATTTGATTTTCGGTTGCACCTTATTGTATATTTATATAGATTTTGATTGTTTTTGTAGTTAGTTTCTTATGTTATTGTATATAATTTTTGTAGGAATAAATTGAAGCAATAAGCAAGAGATGTTATCCCTCTTCCAAGCTCCCAATTGAACAAAAATAAGAAGAAGCCAAAGCAGCCAAAGAAATAAGAAAGCAGAGCAAAGCACCAGAGAAGCAGGGACTTCGCCGTGGAGTTCGCCGCGGCGATAGCCGCGGCGAAGTGAATCTGCCTCTGCCCCTTTTTGTGAGAGCTCACCGTCAGCTCGCCGCGGCGAAAGCCACGGCGAGCGACACTTGATTCTGTAATATTTTTGGGACTTCGCCGTGGGCTCGCCGCGGCGAGACCCACGGCGAACTGCGCGTTTCTGCGCGTTTTGGACAGATCAGGGGCGCGTTTTAACTGATATAAAAGCTAGGGCTTCGTTCTAGCTCGACATTCTTCGACTTCTGGGCATATTTTGGAGGTGTTTGGCTCTGCTAGGGCTTGGAGATTGGGGGGATTTGGCTTGGGCTCGGAGCTTCAAAGAGATTTGGGCTTCCTCTCTTGGTTTATCTCTTCCTTCTTCATTCTCTTCTCTTGTTCTGATTTGTAATGTGTATATATATGCTCCCTTGGAGTTGTAGAACATGAGTAGCTAAATACTTTGATTCTAGGATTATTTTGAACCCTTGTATGTATTGATTCTTGATTCCTCCTCTTGATTTGTGATTAATGATATCTATGTGCTTATTTTACCCCATTCTTAATGCTTCTAAGTGCTTGATCACCATTTAGATGTTGTGTTCGCTTGATTTATGACTCGAGAGAGCTAGGTTGAGTGTAGAACTTGGGTAAAGTAGTGCAAGAACCGGAAGTTTGCATGACGAACGGATGGTTTTGTTGGTAAGATAGAGATATACTTGCTAGCCTTGCATAGTCACATTAGGGTTGGAGTGTGATAATTGGGTTCTATCAAATTGTGGCAAGAGATTGTGCAAAGAATAGGACTAAACACTTGTTCTTGACTCGAGAGAGCATTACAAGTACTCTTTGAACCCTAGATTAGCATGTGGTGTTGTTGAGAGCTTATTGAGGGGAGGTTAATTGAGTTTTGAGAAGTATAAGGGGGAGAGATAACCCTAGGGTCCATATTAGCCTTGAGGTTGGAGAATCACCTGTTTATAATTTTATCTTCATTTTATTTTCTTATTTCATTTTCAATCTCAGCATTTGTTTCACTCAAATTGGGCGAGAGTGTGATAATCATTGTTTGACCGGGTTTTGGACAAATCCTCGTGGGAACGATACTCTACTCATCATTTTATTACTTGGCGCGACCCGTGCACTTGCGGCGCGTGGCGAACAGGTACCCAAAAGACATTTTTAATTATAAAAGTATCATCAGAAATTCATCTCATATCATAATGGCTAGCATTCACCGGATTCGAAAATCCCAATTAACATCATAATCACAAGCATAATGAGGGGAGTGTGGTTACCTTTTGTAGTAGAAACTAAATGAAATTACCATAAAGCCTAACTCCCCACGCTCAGAGACAGGATTCTCTCCTCATCTTTCTTTCTCCTCATCCCTCATCATCTCATCACCATTGTTAGATTGATTAATGAATGGTTAAGATTGAATAATTTTGAATATTATCATTTTATTATTTTTTTATATCATTCTGCAGTAAAAATTTATAGATTAAATCTTAGTAGTTTAAATTTATTTAGTTATTTATTTTTATATAGTATTTATCCTAATTTTATTCATTATTAAATCTGAACCGTTAATTATGTCAATTAAATGATGGTGATGAGATGGTAAGTGATGAGGAGAAAAAAAAAAGATAATGAGAGAAACCCTGACCACCACGGTTACTTTGAACCACCATTGTCTACAATCACCACAAAAGCACATATACACATGATTAATACATAATCAAGTGACATCAACAATACAACTTTGGGATTTAGTCCCTTTAAAGTCACCATTGAACATCAAAGCCTAAATTATATCTAATCAACTTGATTAAATTAGATTAAACTTATATCAAGCCCGTAAACAAACAATCACCCTCAAATATCTTAGTGAATCAAAATCGTCTTCCTTAACTTCCTCAACACCTTTTATGTTCATCCAATTCCTACAACTCCTCTCAATCATATTTCTCAATAAATTTATCTCTAATTCACATTCCAATTATCATCTTTCAAATATCTAAACCATCATTACACATTCATCACACCAATTTCAATATTTTCCCTTCTCACAGCATCACTCAAAACATACAAATCACAACCAATTCCAAATACAACAAAACTAAACCATTCAAAACTTTCATTTAGCATAAATCAACTCCTAGGAACTATCAATTAAACTAAAATGTTCATATTCAAAGAATTTTCTCAGAAACCCTAACTTATTAAAAACTTAAATTATAAAAATTCCTCTTAGTGAAATTCCAACCAAACTTAACTAGTTCATATCATCATTTAATCTCAATGAACCTCTGGGAACCACCAATTAACCTTAAACAACTCAAATCATAGAAATTCCTAATTTTTAAAATCTCCAAAATTCAAAAATTCAAGATAAATGGAAAAATTCGCATAAGCTCAAAATCTCTTCAGATAACCTTTAAATCGAAGGTCAAGCTTGAATTTGATAGATTTAGAACTTTGAAAGCCCTAACTCATCTGAGACCCATTTTTGAAACAGAGCTAATAAGAGAAATAAAGGGTATAGAAGCGTAGAGGAGACACATCGAAGCTCGAATATGTACTTAGTTGACCAAAATTCCGCTTGCTCCAGCGCTGGCCAGCTCTAGAAGTTCAATGAGATACTTGGTGTGTTCACGACAAAAATATGGGCAGTGGAAGGGAATTAAATGAGGGAGTAGACCGTAGATGTCGGCAGCTTTTCCGACAGACCTGTTAGAATAATGAGCTTTGATGATAAATAAACATAACTTATGCATAAAGAAAGATTGGGTAAAGATCAGGAATAGCTTAGAAATAATCTGATAGAAAATCCTAAGTATTGTCTAATCAATCAGGATTAGATTATAAGTTAAGGAATCAGTAGCCTAATCGATCAGGGATAGATCAGAGACATATTATAAGTAAGAATCATAGGCGCCCAATCGATCAAGGACCCCTATGATCGATTAAGGACTATGTGTAATCGATCAGAGGAATTAGAAGAACTTAGTGTAATCGATTGGATAAGCCCAATCGATTAGAGGTTCCCTGTGATCGATCAGATGAATCAAAGTATAATCCAAACATAATCTATAACTAATCGATCAGACAGGCTTAATCGATCAGAGGAAATTGTGTGATCGATCAGACATATGCTATAATCTAAATGTAATCTGAATGTAATCGATTGGATAAGCCTAATCGATCAGGGACATCCTGTGATCGATCAGAAGAAATATTTTCTAACTTCTTGTTCAGTGATGCAAGTCCTAATTGATATATAATCTATGCGTTATCGATCAGTCATCAAGCCCTGTGATCGATCAGAGACTGTGATCGAAGTGGCGATGGATTTAATTCAAATTGATTGGACAGTCTATTTTAAGCTTTCAAAGTACAGAGTTGGTCAGGCCTATTCTGGGAAGTTATCGTTAGACACATAACCTGCTTTAAAGTCGTTTGAAACACCAACCACCTTCTGGAATTAATGAAGAAAGATGTTTTAAAGCCAAAACCAATACAATGGAGTTAATGCTCAACCAAAATACTCCATCGACATTATCATTCAAACAACGGCTATAATCTTCTCTCAACAGGCAAAATTTCAGAGTCAAGTATAAAAGGCACTGTGAGAAAGTTGGTAGAGCTCATTGATTGAAATATTGATTATCTGTATTAAGTACTACATTCAATACTCACCAACCTTCAGAAAGTTCATTCATTGATTGTTATTCTTCAGTGTGTAACACAATCTGTTCAATAGTGTGAACAATCTCCGTATTTTCAATTAAGTGAGGATTACTCTTAAGATAGTTGAATCTTAAGAGTAGAGTGTAATCTTACAAGTTGTAAGGGGGAGTGATCAGTGAATAGAGAGGTCTTTGGCTGTCACTTGTAAAGGTATTCAAGAGCCTGATTTGATCTTGAAGTGTTAGTGGAACAGAAAGTTGGAGAACTGGACGTAAGCCAAGAGTTTGGGCTGAACCAGTATAAATCTTATTTCATCCAGTTTAAATTCTAAAAAGCATAATTCACCCCCCCCCTCTTGTGCATTCCTGCCAATGACAAGACCCACCGTCTCTCTCTCTCTCTCTGTGCATTTTATGATCAAATAATCAATTCTTTGTGATAAGGAGTGCTTTTCGATGGACTCGAAATTCCAATCATTTTTTATAAAGATTATGTAGTAACCTGACGTTACTATCTTCAATGGCATGTGAAGTTCAAATCAATATTTGCAAGCTCCTTGAAAGATTATCAATAGTTCTATTACTAAAAATGAATATTGATTTAATTTTCTATTTTTATATATGGCCAAAAGCTATATACATTTAATTTCTTATTTTGAGTTTATATATCATATAATTTTTAACATTATTAGATAGCCAAAATTCAGATTTATTATTATTTATTTATTTTCATTTTTCATCATTTAATGGCCAGAAGCCATATAATTTATTTATTTATTTTTTCTGTTATTTCACCATTTAATGGATAGAAGCCATATAATTTTTTTTTCACCATTTATTCACCAGAAGCCATATAGATTTATTTTTATGGCTAGAAGCTATATAAATTCAATTTTTTCTATTTTAATGTTTTAAGGCAAGAAGCCATGTAAGTTTAATTTTAATATTTTATGGCCAGAAGCCATGTAACTTTAATTTTTCTATTCTAATATTAAATGGCTAGAAGCCATTTATATAGAAGCTTTCAAATAAAATTTTTGTAATGGTCTTAAAGACTAATGTTTATGGAGATTTATATCATAATTACCAATAGAAATTCTCCAAACTTACATTGTCCGTTTGTGCTATGATCATGTATAGTCAATTCCTAATGAAATAAACAAAGACAATCATGTTTTGTTATATATAATAAAATGACCATTATTGGTTAACGCTCCAGAAGAGCTAGAGGCGCAAAATTCAATTAACTTAAATAAAAATATTTGTGCCAATCAGACCACATAATTTTTATCTTACTAGCTAGTTAACCATTTTTATGGCAATTATGTACTCTTGCAGTAGTAATTTTCAAGCATAAAGTTAATATATGATATTCGCTCCAACGATCCCCTTCAATTAATCTTACCTCAATTTAGCTTTTAAATATCATGTATAATTATAGTGTGATTTTTATGTTGTTTGATTTTAATTCTTATAGATTTTAATTTATTAAATTTCTATTGAGTTGATAAATTACATAGTGAATTTATATATATATGACAGTTCCTGAAGAAATATATGAAAATTTCTGAAGAACTATATGTATCAAAAAAACAATGATATAGTCGTAGTTCTTTAAGAACTAATAATTTTATTTTGTGAGTGGAAAGTACATTTACATGTCTCACACTTGAGGGGAAGATTGTTGGAATGCAAGTATGAGTCGTACTGGATGGAGTTTCACTTTTATACTTTCCATAAAGCTTGTATGATCTCCCAAATGAAGGTTATATTATTAATATTACATGATAACCAAAAGTTCAATGATGATGGTAATATTACTTAAACTCCTTAAAAGCCTGTAGCTTAAGAAAGATTTTTTTAATGAAAGACTTTAGAAGAACAAAGCATTTTTCTATATAAAAATTACTATGTACTCCATTAGTTGTAAGATCCTTAAATGTGGATTGATATCATTTTACACCTCAAGAAGTTGATGGAGAAATACTTGGTCCAGGAGAAATGTTGGGTCCAGAAGTACCATGTCTTTTTAATTCAAGAAGGTGATGAGAAAATACTTGGTCTGAAAGTACCATATCTTTGTATAATTGGAGTAATTATATGTGATCTAACTAGCTATGTACGAGCTGGTATATCTTTTGCTGATCAACATGATACACTGATTCACCAACACAAAGGCACTGGGATGGACTACATCAACAGAAGATGGTGAAACTAATATCCAACAAATCCGATCAAGCGAAAAATTAGCAAATATGTTCAAGTTATTTCCTGCTACAATATTTGAGAAGCTTACTTATGACATCGAACTTCGCAGACTCAGAGATATCAACTAAAGTTGTCAAGAGGGAGAGTTGATACATGTTGTACTATTTTTCCCTTGTCTATGGATTTTCTCACTGAGTTTTCCTAACAAGGTTTTTAATGAGGCAGCATTATGAAGTGTATCACTAAGATTGTACTCTTTTTCTTCTACTACGTTTTTTTCCCATTGGGTTTTACTTAGTTGGAGTTTTTTAACAAGGCACATGTTTAGTCATGGACATCCAATGGGGTGTGTTATGAATTTCCTATTATTATGGATATCCATAACTCTCATTTTCTATTATCAATATATTGTCATTAATGCTGATTGATGATATTGTAACCATAGAGCCTTGCCTATAAATGAAATGCCTGTATTGTGTATTCTACACTCTTGAACGTTGAATGAGAACAGCTTTCTATCCTCTCTACTTCTCTCCCCCATTCTCTCTTATCTTATTCTATAATTTATAACACTTTAAGCCTTAAAAATAATTTCCCTAACTATTTTTCTTAAATCGAGGAAGAAAATAAGTCTTAAAAAATTCCTAAAAATACACAAACTCCATAGATTTGAATTATAAAGCTCTCCAACTTCCTTAATTAATCACATAATCCAATCCTAAATTATCGCTAATCCTTAATCAAATTTTGGGATGTAACAAACTATGTTTTTGGTGAAGTTCTTTTCTAGTATAGTTAGGATTTTGATAATAAGTCAAGTCCATGTTAGCATTTCCTCTTTTCTAACATGGTTTACATTTCGAAAAGGATTAGAAGAGTTTTAATATCCATGATAGAGGTTTTCAATAAGTTAGGAATTTCTTTTTCTATCATGGACAAATGCTATGTTGATTGGATGAAATCTTTTCTAACCATGATAGCTCTTAATGATTTATTTGGAAAACTCTTTTTTCCTATCATAACTAGGTCAACCGACATTTGAATTTGAAAGGATTTATGTGAGATCATTACTTTTCTAACCATGATATTTTTTATTAAATGAAATCTTTTTCTATCATAGTTAGGGAAATAATTATAGTTGAATCAAAAATGATTATGGTCATTAAAAGATATTTAAAAAGAGGATCTTACAAAGAAACAACTCGTTTGAAGAACAAATTAAATGCAAATACATCCTCTATACTAAACACAACCCATGATACGACTAAACCAAAAACTTGAAAGCAAATATATAGAAGGATGAAAAAACTCCCTTAAAGATTAGAAATTAGGCTCTATATCAAGCTTCTTCTCAAATGAAATCAACAAACTCTCAGCCATGTATAGCTTGAATTACAAATCCGTAACACTTGCTTACATTTGCCATGTTCTTCTTGAATTGATAGAGAGGATAATGGAAGAGTTCAAAAATGGAGATGGAAATGGAATGTGAAGAAATTTGGGCCGAGTTGAAGAAGAATGGAAATTGAATAGTCCCTTGTGAATTGAACCCTCCAATTCCTTTATCTAACTTAGCGAGCCCCTCCGGTTCCTCTAACAAACCAAATGCATCCCCAATTGCCCCTAATGTCCTCTCAACGTTCCTCTCTCCCTTTTCTCTCTCTCAACTTCGATTTCGTTTTCGAATACAGCCAACGTTGATTTTGATTGTTCATTGAAAACACAGTCTCTCCCTTGAATTCTTTTCCCTTTCCTTTCTTTATGCTTTTTACCATTTTATCCATGCATTGTAAATGTGAAACAAGTGATGTACAAGGGCAACTCTAGAATTTCCAAAGTTACTAAACCCGGACTAGGACCTAACCCGGGCAAGACAATGGGTTAAGGGTCAATGGGTCAGACCGGAGTCAACTCAGGAGTCAGACTAGTGAGGAATAAAAAATTGAAAAATAATTTAAATTATCATCATATCATCTAACTAGTATTAAATAATCAAATAGTTATACAATTTTGTAAAAAATATTTAAGACAAATTTTCGTTTGTTCATTTTAAAATACATTTAATAGTTTATTTTTTAGCAAACATTTCTTAGTTTTAAAAGACAAATTTCTGGATAAAAAAAAGGCAAATTTCTTTCGTAAGCAAGGCCCAAGCCCATTAACACTTAACCCTAATTAACACTCTTTACTCACTATCCTTGCTACAACAGCCATCACACATGACACACCTACAATTCTCTCTCTCTCCCTCCCTCCCTCCCTCCCCAACTTTATCTTGTGTGTGCTTTTCTTCTCTGGAGCCAATCTCTCTACACTCTTCGACACCTTCTTCTCCAACTTGCCACCGATAAGGAGTGATCCTTGTAGATCTCAGATCCTCTATGATCTTTGCCGAGGCCGCCACCGACGAGCGATTGTCTTTTCTTTTCAACCACCAATATCACCAATTGTGTTGTTGTTCTTCTCCCTCTATTGTTCACCTCCCCTCTTTCTCTTCATCTCTACTCCCTCTCTTCTTCATCTCTTCTTATCTGGATTTTGTTTTTTTAAAAATGACAATATGGCGAACAGCCCAACCAACCGGGTTATCTGGTTAAGGTCGGTTTACACCGAGTTAGGATGGTTTGCACCACATCTCAAAGCACCCATTTCATGGCACAAATCGAACCCAATTCACCGGTTTCCTGTCTGAATCTGCCAGTCCGATACGGGTTTAACAGCTATGGGAATTTCATAAGTATATCATTGAAAATCACATTTAATCCTCAATTTCATCATTTAAGTACACATCCAAATTAAATGGTCCATAATGTAAATATTCCCTATTTAAATTTATTCCAAAACGTGCACTTTTGCATATTAAAATTATGAATTATCGACATTGCTAGATATGGAGGCGAATCAGCATTTCATCAATCAAATTGAAATTTTTTTTATTTTTTTAATTATATTTATTCAAGTCCTATCAATCACCATTAATGATATGAATGTCATTTCTTCGAGTAAAAAATGCCATTTCTTGGCTTGGAGGCCAAATATCACTGTAGATTTTTTTTCACAATTAAATTGCAAGTAAATCACCATTCATGAAATTTGCCGAATTGTACGAACGAGTTAAGAGGGATTTTTTAATTTTTTATTTCTTTTCTTTGTTTTATATTTATTCTTTTGTGGGCCCAAATAAGATAGGTTGTTTACATCAAATCATGCATAATAAAATAAGAATATTAAAATTATATAAAATTTAAAATATGTTGTGAATAAATTAATCTTATCAGATATTTTAAAGTGTTAAAAGAACATAAAAAATAAAAATTTTCTAATTTCCAATTTTTTATCAATTCTAGTTTCCAAAATTTTTAAGGGCTATATCTTCTCATGTTTAAAAGATGGGTTTAAGTATACGATATGCATCAAGATTTATTTTGATCCTTTAAGTTTGAGAAGTGCATTTTTTAGTCCTTTCTGTTAACACCGTTAATTTCATTTAATAGAAATGGTGATTCAGCAAATCTAAAAAGTGATTCTATAATTAAATGCCATAAAAATGGCTAAATTTTAAAATATAAAATCATTATACTAAAGAATTAAAATTTAAATATATTTTATTAACATTTAATTACAGAATCAACGTTTAAATTTATTGTGTCAACATTTTCATTAAATGAAATAAATGGAGTTAATAAAAACGACTAAAAACGCACTTTTTGAATTTAAGGTACCAAAATAAACCTATATCCAAAAGTAAGAAGTTCATCCTCAACTTTAAAGCCTTTCCAATATGGACTCCTTTTGAGTTTTGAACAATCAAGCGCCATCAAGCAGATGGTGTTATATAAACTTCTTAGGCCATATTTGGTATGTGGTATTGAAAGGGTTGGTACTGGGCTTGGCACTAGTATTGCCCATTTTGAAATTTTTGGTAGGAGAGCCTAAGGATAATATGAGATTGGGAGTACCTCATAAGTGGGATTGTTGGAATGCCACCTACCCCCAGGTACTAAAACAGCTATCCCTGGAAAATTTTAAGACAACTATCCATAATTATAATAAAAGTTGGACAGAATTTCCCCTTTTAATTATCAATCTCCATTGCCGCAAACCGTCACTGCCACTCTCACCCACTTCTTCTCCTTTTCCATGCTCGTCTCCTCCCCCTTCTCCCTAATAGCTAGCGCTGCAAATGATAGCCATGAAGCAATGGATAGCGGCACACCATATCTTCCTCAAGAAATTACCACAAATATTCTCAAATGACTTCCTACAGAATCCCTAATTCGGTTTCAATGTTTGTGTAAAGATTGGAAGAATCTCTTCAAAACCCCCATCTTTCATTAAAGAACACCCCCACCATACTCACATAAACACCTGTATTTTTCTCTGATGTGATAATCCTCTGCATGGATATTTGATCAATCGTGATATGCAAGTCCTTCAATATCAGACTCCACCTTTCACAATTTCCTCAATGTGCTGATTCTTCTCGTCTAGTAATAATGGTTTGGTCCTTCTCCAAATTAGAAAATCTAAATCTTTTTGTGTGTGGAATCCAGCAAAAAGAGAGGTCGACCATGTGGTTAGACCTCTTAGCCTCGGTGGGATTTCCCACATAGGATTTGGTTTCGGTTCTACTTTTAATGATTACAAGATAGTGAGAATTTTTTTGTAGTATGAGTGATTGTGCTCATAATAAAGTGGAAGTATTTTCACTAGATGCAAGGTCATGGATAAAAGTTGAAGTTGGGAAATTAATAGGTGTAATTTCTAGATATCTTACTTTGGATGTAGCAATATTTTGGCTTGGCTATGGGAATGAATCTAGTGTCATTTCATTTGATATAGCAACAGAAGTGTTCAAATTGATATCGTGTCCTACTTCTGCCTGTAAACCAAATTACAGTTTGCTTACTACATATGAGAACAAACTTGCTATGCTTTCATAGAATTACTTTGTAAACATGGAATCATATTCCGTGGATTTGTGGGTGATGGACAAATGTGTAGATGAATCTGGGGAGAAACGTATTTGGACTAATATATATACAAGCAATATCTATCGATCCAAACATATTACATCCAGTGACTGTGGGGAAATAAAACTGTTTATAAAGTCTACAAAATGCGTAAGTCCATTTGGAGAAAAAAAAAGCTCTATTGGATGATGATGAAGCAATACTTGTTTTCTGCAATCTCCATACTAATGAATTCAAGGAATTTGGCAAATTTTCCTTTAGTAGTACGATTTGGAATTATGTAGAAAGCATTATATCAGGTAGCAACATTTACTTTCCTAAAACTTAGTTATTACACTGCTTATTTACTTTATCTAACCACCTTCAATGATAATGAATTCATATAATTAAATATAACATTTTAGATCATTTGTCTTTTGGAGATGTTATTTAGTGTAGGAATACACCTAATCCACCCTTGGTGGGTTAGGGCCCATGCCTAATGAGAATTAGGGCTAATATGTAATGCCCAATGAGAATTGTGGTAAATATATAATTATTGAGAGATATGGGATAAAATGAGTAATTTTTTCCCTTAATAGTTTTAAATTAAAAAGATATGACTTTTCATATCTTTATATATGGGGAGTTGTTCTGGACAGAGGAGTCACCATGAGAACAAAAGAAAACTCCCGTAACATATTTCCTTTTCTCTCTGACTCTTCCATCCTCTCTGTGCATTTGTTGCATACGTATTCGAAGTCCAAATCGGTGCTCCGATTACGTGTGGGTACCAAGGGAATCAACCGGATTCCAGGTACGCCTGAAATCCTTCAGTGGTATCAGAGCAAAATTGATTCTTAAGGCTATTTAATCCGCTAGAATTGCCTATTGTGTGCAATTGTGCTTCATAAAATTGATAATAACGTGATATTATTTTTTTTATTCTTCTCAGTATGTTTACTGTGAAACCGGGAATGATGATTTGCACTTTGCCATGCTTTTCGATTTGTGTATGTATGCTTTGGGTGCAAATCTGGATATATACTTTTGGCATCTACTAGTTATGCCATGCTTTTCGAATTTTTGCTTGTTTCATCTTTCATATGAGTTTTGATTTATTTTTCCAGATTATCTATCTTTTGGTATTTTTCCGTTTATGCCTTCGTTTTTTTTTGTGGTTAGTTGGTTACTATGATGATGACGATTTGCTTTCAAATAAATTTAGCAAATCTTATATATTAATTTAATTTTACAATCCAGTTATTTTATATTCAAGAAATCATCGGTTTCTTTCCTTATGGCATGAGAGTAAGAATAATTGTTTCTTTTTTTTGTGTTCTGATTTTTTATTATGTGTCTTATTATTCTGGTTAGATTTTAAAAGACACAAAGCATATACTTAACATCCCTTTGATCAGAACAAAGAGTAAAGGAATGAAAACCGATGATATTAAATTTTGGGATTGGGTCATTAGAAATCAAAGGATTTAGGCCATGAAAATTATCCCATTGTGTAGAGCACGAAAAAACAATGAAAATCGACTATTAGAACGTGAATGGACATCGGATGGTGAAGTTATGGGGTTGGGAAAAATTGGGTCCTTTGGACTCGACCCCTCCGTCCAGCCGGGTCTGGGTTGACCCGGCTGGAGGAAGAAGACGAATTGACGTCATTTCATCATTTGAAAAAAACTGAAGGACTGAAGCCATGCATTTTATTTAAAATGGTAGTTGGGCTTGGGGTAGTGGATCAGGCTTAGGTAATCTGATCCAATACAAAAAAAAATTAAAAAAATCTGGACAATTGTCACAAAAAACCAAATGGGCTCAAAAATGGTGAGCCCAATACGTTTTTTTCCTTGGGCCTAATACTTAAAAAAAACTCCAGAATTAGTTTTTTTCTCTCCTTCTAGGGGCACTTGAAAGGGCATTTTAGCTCCAATTGAGACGCGATTTGTTTCTAAAAATCCCTAAATTCAAGACCTACATTTAGACATATTACTCTCTCCGATCCTAATTATAACACCACTTTGACTTTTTCAAAAAACATTTCAGATGCAAAATTAATCACTTTAAATTGTCTATAGTTATCTTTTTTCGTCAAAACTAATTTATTCTACTTATAAATTAACATATAATCTAATTACATATGACATATGTTATAATTTAGTGGTCTAATTTGCTTCCTTAACTTCCACAAAAAAAAGTCAAAGTAGTCTTATATTTAGGACCGGAGGGAGTATGTCTATTTTTAAGGCTTTGTTTGGATCTGTATAGAGGTTTGTTTAATGCCAATTTTGTGATTTTTATTAGTTTAAAAATCCTTAAATATTTATAAAAATTCATAAAAATTTATTTGAGGCAAATATGAACCAAGAGAGTTCTAAGAGCACCAAACCAAAAGAATTTCACTCTTTTGGATGACATAAGTAGAGAAACTTAATCCAAAGTATAATTTACATAGTGGTAAATCAGAAAAGGAATAAGTAATTGGATATTGCCTCTAAGTGTTGATCCAAACCTAAATTACTTAGAGAAATGTGAGTCTCTAAGTGATGTATGAAGTAGGGATTTTTGTATTAGAGTATGAGACTCTAAAATAAAACCTAAAAGGAGAAGATCATTAAGAGGATCTAAAGAGAGATAATTCAGAGTAAAGTTCATTCGAACTTGAAATGAAATAAGATGTGTAATAGGAAGAAAATATTGATGAAGCACTAAAGGAGGAACCTGAATAACCAAAATCCTAAAGTTTAGGATTGTGATCTGGATAAACCTCAAGGAGGTTAAAATGACAATCAGATATTAAAAAAAATAGTATCAGATCAATGCGAGAGTGACAAATCTCTGATTTGTAATGCTTTTATATGCTTAATTTGAGGCAATTAACATAATTAAGATGCAAGTTTGATCTAATAATGTATAATTGAATGTCTCAAACTCTCAAGTGAAACGAGTGTAAAATTAGGATTAATTAGCCATAATTGTATATTAATTCAATTAATTGAGCTATATGGCTATTTGATCCTTTCTCTATCTTATTTCCACTTGTAGGGTCATTCAGGACCAACGATTGGATTCCGGACGAGGGAGAAGACCAAATGAAGGGGACAAAAAAGAATGCACTTCAACGTGGCCTCGCCACAGCGAGCTCACGGCGAAGAGTCCCCCATAGAGGCTGAAAGGAACGAGGCCACGGCGAGCCCACGGTGAACAGGCCACAAAATGACCAGAAGCATTGTTAGCTCACCGTGGCTTCACCACAGCGAACAGAGCGTTCTGCAGAAATTTCAGTTCGCTTTTTGGGCGTCTATTTTGAATCCAACTTAATACCCACTCTTAGACCTGATTTGGGGGACCTATAAATACGAAAATCTAAACCCTAGAAGGCAGATTTGGTCCACCAAACACACACCCAAACTCTAGCTCTCTCATTCTCTCATCTCATCTTCATCTTCCACCTCCTTTCCACCCCAAATTTCCATGGCACCCACTTTCATTTCTCTTGTTGGTGACTTCTCCATGGAAGGCAGCAGCTAGAGGGCACAAATCTTTGGTAATGGAGGATAATGACTTGAGCTTGGAGCTTCATTAGAGGAGTTCTTGTTCTCCCACTCTCTCTTCCTTATGTTTAAGCATGTTTCTAGGATTCTAGGGCTTGTTTCTTTATTTGGATGTAATTTCTATGAATTATATTTTGTTGGAGAGTGGTTGAAACACTTGTAGCTTGTTTCCATTTGTGTATGCTTGACATTTGTTCTTCATTTACTTAAACTTTGTTTGAATGTATGAATTCATCATTTTGAATGAATGTTTTAGTTAATATTTGTGCTATTTGAGGATTCTCATTTAGTAGACTACTTTGTCAAGCATTTGCATTTGTGAATTGGCTATTGAGTTTGTTAAGTTACATGAGTGGCATTGGACTTCTATCCTAGTGTTTTAATTTATTATATGGGATTCCAGTAATTAATTGAACCCTAAGATTAATTAAGTGGCAACTTGGGATCCCGGTTGTTGAATTAATAGCCCCTTACAATTAACAAACTCACTTTGGTTTTCAAGCTTAATCAACTTAGTGTTGGAGGGATTAGTAAGCGGGATTCCGGTACTAATCCACCCAATCCAAGCCTAGCCTAGAGTGATCCCTCTAGGGACCTTTTTAATTAACCAAAGAGCTCCCAAAAAACAAATTGAAGCAATGATTGTCTTAAGTCTTTATTCACCAAGGGTTACTCCATCCCATTTATCCAAATCTCCCGTTAAATCCAATCTCAATTCTTTCTTGAACATACAACACTTTTCACACAACTTTTATACCCAAAATCAACCCAAAAAAATGTTTTACCCGCTTTGTCAAGTTTGCATCTGGCTATTAGGTTATCATTTGCATTTTAGGCTCCTCAAGAGAACGACACTCGGGGGTAGCTTCCACTATCCCCTTGGTCCCTAAAATTCTTGAAGAAAGGGCCCGAGGTGGCACTGCTCCGATATAACCCCAACGGTTAGGTGCTCTTCGGAGAGGAAATTTCAAATGAAGAAATTTCCACATCTTAACTCTGGATTATGGTGAAATTCAGAGATAAAATACACCTCAAGTATGACTTGAAAACCTACCTTAGGAGAAAAAGTATCATAAACCCAGTCCAATCACCAATGATTGAACCAATAAAAGACTTAAGAGCAAATACTAAATGTTTCTGTAAAGAAACATATATATAAATTGCATAAAACATTTGAAATATTTCTTTGAGAAAATAGAGAACCTCTTAGAAATTACCAAAACAACATGACACAACTTCTATCATGTCACTTAGAAATATGATATTCCTAAAGCCTTGCTGAATAACGGTTAGTGAGAACCTATCAGATTTGGTTTTGGGAAGTAGAGAGACTTCACCTTCCATTTTTGATGTTATATTCGGCTGAAATTAACTTTACAAAAATCATAATAACGTGGTAGAAATCAAGAAAACTCTTAAGTCACTCAAATAAGAAGTTAATAAGACATTATGGAAATAATGTAAATAGAGACATGAAGAAGTAAATGTCAAATACACTTTGTGAGTGGGAGCAAAATGTAAAATGCTCCGTTTGAGTGGGAGCTCTTAGAAAATGTGTATTCTAAGAGTGTTATATGCTCTATCTAAGTGGGAGCTCTTAGAAAATAAGTTTTCGTGGAGTTTCATATACTTTATCTAAGTGTGAGTCAATGTCAAATACTCTATCTAAGTGGAAGCTAATGACATTGCTCTGTCTAAGTGGGAGCTTTCAAAAACTAAGCTTTCTGAAAGACATAATTGAGTATATTGTAGAAGTGCTTGTATAAAATTTTTGATAGATGATAATATTATTACTGGAATCTATGTGATGGGAGGTTTAAACGTATTCTCCTTATCATAGACCCAAAAGTAATATTATTTTTCTAATCAAGAACAATACAAGTACATGACATTGTATACTTCAATATGCTACAAATAAGTTCTTGGATCAAATCAGATTGTGAATAGCCAAGTAAGTGGGATGATTTGAAGTAATTAAGCCAATAAGGGCTGCCAAGAACAACAACACAACTAATGGGGACAAATGTGATATCTGATATTGAAAGGTCTCATATGATTAAATAGAAGATGTTGTCATGTCATTGACCAAGAGTCATGATGAAGTTAAAGTTGAGAAGTCATCTCGACTAAGCTTATGAGAGGACATGAGACCTGCATTACTCGAAAAGGGAAACAATGTAGTATAAACTACCCTATAGAGTGTCAATAGGATAGAAATCCAACAACAAAGAGCTGTGTAAATTGTGCAAAAGGAAAATTTAGGCAAATTTTCCATTACACAAGTTGAAAAAAGGTTGTCAATTAAGTTTGACACATATAACTTGAGGCTTAACGCCTTTTATGAGACAACATCTACATTAGATAACCAACAAGACAAGGAGATTGAAGGAAATTGATTGTTTATTGTCGAATGAACAATGAGTGCAAGTTGTTCATAAGGGCACTCCTTTCCTGATGGGAGCACATGAAAGTTAGGTTAAACCAAAGTGAAAACTTTGTTACTTTTTCAATGATGTATCAAAGTACTTGAAGCTTGAATATGGATGTCAGTAAGTATGCAAACCCTTTGGGCTAGCATACCGCAGAGGTAGCACATTCTCAATATCCTAAACCCAAATGAGACAAGGGTAAGAGGTTCTACAAAAGGGAATGTGAGGACTACCTTGACATCACAGGAGTATAAACTCTTTAAGGAGGTAAATGACCTATGTTAGGTCAAATGTTTTTACTACTAAAGGATAAACCATTTTGAGATGGATTTTCTTTTCTGTTGATAGTGAGCAGGAAAAGACTCAAGCGCCATAGACTAAAAGAATAAGGATCGAAGATCCTTTATTAAATATTGTCGATTATCAAATTCAAGCATAAGGCTTTAAATTGGTAATGACATGAGGATTGAGGTGAAAGGCATTAGAGCCTACAAGTTTATTGTTTCATGCACCAGGCTCATGGGTTCTAAATGAACTATCTTGACTTTCATGACAAAATTAGCTATTTGTGATACAATCTTCCTTGACATTTCTTTGTTTTTTCAAAATTGTTGGTAATCTTTGTGTGTGTGATTGCCTTACCACCCTAATTCAAGTGTTGACTTGAATACATGTCATGGTGGACTAGGACACATAATTTGAATCGGCATTTTCAAGGATGCTATGTTCATTACTCAATAGAGAAGTATCTAGTAGGTAAAGCAATAAAAAAAGTTTTTCAGTAAGGGAACTAAAATAGAGAAAAATATTCCTTTGGGCCCATATTGCATTTCTTCCATCCGACTATATATGGTTCAATGAATGTGAGGGCATGACACTGAGGTTATTTACCTTAGTTGATGATTATTCACGTAATTATCATTACTTTATTTCACACAAGTTTGAAGCCCAAGCGCTTTAGACGATAAGTGAATAAAGTTAAAAATAAAGTGCATAAAGAATTTAAGAATTCTACGCACTAATAGAGGTTGTTCTTGACCAGTTTCAATGAGTTTCATGAAGAAAAAGGGATATTTATTCAGTTAAATGATCCTTCGTACTCTGTCACCAGATGGAGTTGTTAGGAGGTGTAATGAAATGTTACTAAACATGGTCATATATAAAATGGTTCAAGCTAACGCACCAAAAGTGAGTGGGAGAGTGTTGTCTAGTCTACCTTTGGTGGATTAGTACACATATTTGATTGATCAAGTATGTTTTTCTCTTTAAGGGAGATACAAACTTTATACTTAACCATGTGTCCTCCTAAGTTGTCTTTTTCCAAACCAAGTGAATTATGGTCAAAGAACAAATCAAGTTTTTTAGTTTTCATAGGCCATAAAGGTCAATTACACAATCTCGTAGTCGTTGTAAGTGGAAGCTTATTGATGACATTTTCATAAGTGAAAATGAAGATGGATTTGTGTCTGAAAAGAATTGAAAGGAACCATATATATTATGGGTGAGTTTTTCCAAATAATAGTGAAGCTCATCACATTGTGTTTCTCTATATCTTTATATGAGACACAGTGACAAGGTAGTACGGAACATGCTCTACAGTCCTCAATTGCCCATGTAAGTTGGAGCTTGTGAAAGGTTATTAAAGAGACCTAAAAGTGTTCTGTATAAGAGGCCTTACCTACTTCTTAGAAAGAATGGAAGAAAGCAATATTAAAGGACGTAGATTCTTTGAGAAAGAATCAAGTCTGAGAGTTAGTTGATCCACCACAAGGACGAGAGATCATTTGTAAGCAAATGAATTCTCAAGATTAAAAACAAGTTGGTTAGATCAATTAACAACACAAGACTCTTTCAGTTATAGAGGGTATACATAGGCATATATTGTGAGAATACCTTCTCAAATATTATGTGCTTAAAATCATACTCATTTTGGAAATAGTTGACTGTTTGGTTTTAGGTTTACATCAAGTGGATATGAAACTTGCATTTTGAGTTGTGATTTAAATGAAAAAATCTATATGCTTTGGCTATTAGATTTCACTACAATAGATGTTTGAGGTTTACAAAGTGATGACCTCATATTACATATTTTTGCATAAGTCAATTCATGGACTAAAGCAATCATCCAAACAATGGTATTTAAGGTTCCATATAAGTGGTAACCTATTATAATTTTATTTTTATGGTTGAAGAAACCATAACGAAGCAGTTTGTGATATTATCATTTAAGTGGATGATATACTATTGATCAAAATAGTTTGATTTTGATAGTGCCTATTAAGGAATGTACTAAGAACATGGGTAAATCATTGTATATTTTGGAGTTGAGATCCAAAGGTATACCTCAAGCAGACTCCATTCTCTGTCACAAGAGAGTTATATAATGGAAACTCTTGAGCAGTCCAATTTGAATGAATGTGATCCCATGAATACCATAGTGACTCCTAGAGTGAGTTTGAGTCTTGATAGATATCCCTAAGCTGAATCAACGTAAAAGTAAAATGGAAAAGGGTTTCCATGTAAATGTTGTTGGTAGTTTAGTGTACAGAGTGGTGTATAAAATATTAGATATCCATTGTGGTAGGACTTTGTAAGTTGGTACTAGTCCAACCATTGTGAGAGCATTTGATGGCTCCACAAAAATGCTTATAGATACTTTAAAGGGCATGATAATTATGCGCATTTAAAAGTACTTGATGTGGTAGTACATATGGCTATATGGTCGATGATGTCTAGAAGAACATCTTGGATTTGAAATGAGAATTCAAACCTAGTGTTAATGCATTGTGAAAACACTACGACCGATGCCTAAATAAAAGACCCTAAGTATCACAGCATGAGTAAAATACAAAGATAAATATGTAAGATATGTTGTAGCACATAAGGTTGTTACTAAACAACAAGTTCTTATGCAAAGTCCCCTAATTGAGTCTGTGGCCAAGGATATACATGTATAACATGATAAGTCCTTTGGCAAGCATAGGATATGAAGTAATGGATACTTTCATTAAGGCTTTACATGTGTATGTGATAGTATACAATGTCTAGTATGTCGTACAGATTGATGAGGTCGACTCTCTCACATGAGCGACCGCCTTTGACACTCAGGAGTAGTGTGCAAAGATGAGACAATGTGTTCACCAGCAAAGCAGTAAAAATACTGATATGGTAGAGAAGAAACACAAACTATATGTCGCCTCGACTCAAAAGTGCAGCAAGTCGAGATGATATCCATGATTACACACATATGGATCGAATTATGGATACCCACATCCGTAATACCTGTAGCCAGACAACAAAATTCTTCAAAATTGACGTCATACAATGCGAGAAGAGTTGAAGAATTTTGGGTTTAGATACTGTGTGTTTCTATACTGAAGTCTGTACGGTGTTAATGATACAATCAAATCTACGTACGCTCTTATAGAAAAAGAGTAACACCGTAGCATGTGATTCATACCGCATGTGCTAAAGTTACCGCAAACTGGAAGCAGTGAATGGATCCCTATTTCATTGCTGTGTGAGTCCAAGAAAGGTTCCATACTTTCTTGATGTCCTTTGACTTTGACAATGTCATGGAAATATATTTTAGTGTCTGTTACCTTAGCGTATATCCTATGGTCATCATAAATGCGATCTAAAGGTGTTACGTTAGGAAAGCGGTTGATTCATATTGAAGTGATATTTGGGCGAAAGGAAGATTACCTGCAATCACACACTTATGCTAGCATCTGAGACTAGTCCATTATGATATTAGTTTGCTAATTTCATAAGTGTGGACACTGCATATGAGAAAGGCAGTCTGAGTTTTATCTTGGCTCTAAAGGGATTAGATTGGCCATGTGAGAAGTGTATTTGTGTAAATCTAGGATATCTGAGGCACTATATCAAAATGATCGAGCTACACTGCAAGGTTGTTTTGTGCTGGTCTTTGTAAAAAGGGACTTCTAGTACAAGACACCTAAAAGGAGACGTCGTGCCCACGCGGTTAAGACAGAGCACTTAGTATGAAAGAATGATAGAAAAGAGAGAGACTTGACCCATAACATCTAACCCACCAAGTGTGAGTGGGAGATGTAGGAATACACCTAATCCACCCTTGGTGGGTTAAGGCCCAAGCCTAATGAGAATTAGGGCTAATATGTAATGCCCGATGAGAATTGTGGCAAATATATAATTATCGAGAGATATGAGATAAAATGAGTAATTTTTTCCCTTAATAATTTTAAATTGAAAAGATATGACTTTTCATATCTTTATATATGGGGAGTTGTTCTGGACAGAGGAGTCACCATGAGAACAAAAGAAAACTCCTGTAACATATTCCCTTTTCTCTCTGACTCTTCCATCCTCTCTGTGCATCTGTTGTATATGTATTCGAAGTCCAAATCGGTGCTCCGATTTTGTGTGGGTACCAAGCGAGTCAACCGGATTCCAGGTACGCTTGAAATCCTTCATTTAGAATGATGGATGCGGGTATCTATATAAGTTTTGGGTGTTCCATTTTATTTCAAAGGTTGATACATGATTTATTTGTTAGTGTTGTGGATTATTCAGTACCTTTTGTTTAGTCATTATACTAATGGATTTAAATTTAAATACATTGATCTGCAGTGATCCTAAAACTTAATTGTTATATTGTAGATTCACTTTAGTTAGACAAATTCAATGGAAATCATCTCACATATATTTAGATCATTTTGTGTTTATACACTTGATGTCTTTAGAGATATTACCTATGTACAATAATAGACTATGAAATCTTACATACAATATCATATGTTTCATTCAATATTTGACCCATTTATAATATTTGGTGCTGAGTTTTCTTTGAAAGATGAATATACATTTTAGTTGTCAGATTGCATGGATGGAGAAAATCTAAGGCTAAATTAATCATGATTTTAAATATAAGCTTTTTTTGTATAAGTAGTTTGGCATCTCGCGAGAGGTCTGTGTTCATTTTGAAGGTGACTTGATGGGTACTGACAGTGGCAGCTATCAGCCCAGCATGTTGGACACCCCAGGGGCCCATATGAGCTCACCCCGGTATTGGCAAGCCCAACTCAGGTATTGTAGGGAGGCCCAAGGCCCTCTCGGTACCACGCGTCCCCACGCTGCAGCGTGCCTGGGCAGAGGCATCGAAACTAGTCAAATGCTTGCCCAGAGGGATTGAGGTCGAGACCTCCCACTTTATAGGCACCTTAAGTGCCTCGCTTATCACCAATTGACCTGCAGGTCAATTGGTGATAAGCGAGGCACTTAAGGTGCCTATAAAGTGGGAGGTCTCGACCTCAATCCCTCTGGGCAAGCATTTGACTAGTTTCGATGCCTCTGCCCAGGCACGCTGCAGCGTGGGGACGCGTGGTACCGAGAGGGCCTTGGGCCTCCCTACAATACCTGAGTTGGGCTTGCCAATACCGGGGTGAGCTCATATGGGCCCCTGGGGTGTCCAACATGCTGGGCTGATAGCTGCCACTGTCAGTACCCATCATGACTCTACAGGATGATGAAGATTCTGCTCTTCAATTAATTTCTCCTTTGGTGTTCTGATGTGTTCTTAATTAATATTCTTTAGTGTTGAATAAAGGGGGAGTTCAAGGAAATGGAAGTTATAGAAACTAAACATTTCAACATTAACAATTCTTCATTTGAAAAACTAGTTTATTGGTTTTATAGTTTGATCGAATTTTACTTTCTTCTCTTATATGATAGACCCAGCTGACATGGGCTTAGGACAAAATGGAGTTGGAGGTTCAACACAGGAATATGGACCAGTTGCCCCCAGAAGGTGTCTGAGACTGAAGAAAAGGCCCCGAAATCTTCTGGATTTGGACGAGGTTTTGATATAAGATGACAAAAGCCATTAGTGAAGGATTTTGATAAGATGTATGTTGGCATATTTTTCTTCTGAAGACTCTTTTGTGCCTTCATTCTGAATGCAATTATTCCCTGCATTGATTTTTTCTATTTCCTATTCTATCAAGTGTTTCGTTGTGAATTCCTTTGTGTTTTTTTACCTCTGCTGTAACTACTTGGAAATATTAATTATATATGTGTTTATATTAATGTATACAGTCAAAGCTGGTGTCATCCTTTCCGTTATAATTACATTGTGAGTTTTCTAATGTTGCATATTTCTGTTTCAATTTTTTTTATTATTATTATAGTTTCATAAAGACCTGGTATGAGTTAACATCATTATATATAGGGACCCAAAAACACTTTAGTCATTAAAATTACAAGAACCAACACCAGAATTTGCAGGTCCTTGTACTTTTGATGAGTTTTGATGTTGGTTCCTATACTTTAACAAATATTCGTTGGGGTTAAGGGTCAAAAATATACATATAATTTTGTCAAAAGTTCATCCAATATCAAATATTTCTTTTTTACCAAAAATACATATGACCTTTTAAAATTGGATCAAAAATACACATATACAGTTAAATTATAGTCAAAAATACACATGTGATTCTGTAAAAAGGTTCATCCAGCACCAAACGTTTTTTTACAGAATATAACTGTAAATGTGACTTTTTATCCAATTTGAAAACTCATGTGTATTTTTGGTCAAAAAAAAAACATTTGGTGTTGGATGAACTTTTGACAACATTATATGTGTATTTTTTACCCTTAACCCTATTCGTTATAGTCTACTTAACGACAGTAGACCAAGTTTTTAATGAAATTATAGGTATCAAATCATAATTTGAAACTACAAAGAGTAAAATTAAAATTGGATTAAAATATAAGAAGTTTAATGGAATTAACCCTAAAAAGATTATTTATCGGATAAATCTGACACCACCTTTCTCTTGGATAGTTTTCTTATTTGGTGTAAGATATTGCTTGAGGGACTTAATCTCAAATGTATAAGTGGCTTGAATGTTGGTATACAATAAGGATGACTCGGGGTTGGATCCTATAGTTTTTTCCCCCTCAAATTCTCGTTGTCTAAAGTTAATTACTTAATTCATAAATCTCTTGGGTTCCAATGGTAATGTATTTTTCTACTCCCTCCGGTCCTAATTATAAGATCACTTTGATTTTTTTGGATAAATTAAGAATGCAAAATTAATCACTCTTAATTGTCTATAGTTATCTTTTTTCCTCAAAACTAAATTATTCTACTTATAAACTAACCTATAATCTAATTACATGTGGCATATGTTATAATTTAATGGTCTAATTTGCTTCCTTAACTTCCACAAAACAAGTCAAAGTGATCTTATATTTAGGACCGGAGGGAGTACTTATTTACTTAGTTTCTCCTAGCTATGTGCATTATGTTAAATTATAAACCTTTAACATATTAGCATGCAATTAAATTATAAACCTTTAACATATTAGCATGCAATTTTCTACTTGTAAAAAGATATTTTCAATTTAACTTTTAAATCATCTTTCCACTCCACAATAACTTCTAGCTGTCCATTTAGAAGCTTGTGTTGTCCAAACAATTTCCATCTTTTCTCCTTGAGGACAAGGTAAATCTCGTAGGGGTGGGAAATGATATGACTGCTGGGATTAGGAAAACCTATGAGAGGAAATTGAGGAAGTCGCCAAGGATAGAAGCAAAAGGTTCAAATGGTTCAAACAATTATTATGAGGTTGCACATAATGAAGAGCATGTACGCATTGTTTGGCACAATTGAGGGGAGGTGAGAGAAGGTCATGAACCTTGTTTGGTTGGAGGAAGGGGCCGGAGGTAACTTCTTTTGTTTGGTGCAGGAGAGGAGGGGAGGGGAGCTAATTAAATATTGACGAATATGCCCCTAGTACATTATTTAGATTTATTGATGATATATTTAAAATATTAATATAAAAATTGTTATTTGCAAATTTTAAAAATACAATAGACATATTAACTCATGTATTCGTGAGAAAACTACTTGAACATCTCAAATGATAATAAATTATTAAAAAAAATTAACGTTAATAAATTTAAAGATAAAGAACATAGAATTAAAAACCTTGAAATTAATGTTTACAATTAATTAAATTTAACTTTCAAATTTTATAATAAAATAGAGAACAACTATGATACTTGAAATCAAAGGTCACCAAACAATAAGTAAACTAAATGTCTCCTACACATTCGATAATAGACCATATGAATGTTACCAAACTAAATTTATTCTAAGTTGCTCATAATATCAACCAGCAAATCCTTACGTTCAACTAGGGGACATTCAACAAATGTCCTTAGTTGGTCAACATCACCCATGAGATACCTATAGACTGGTAATATGGGTTGTTGGGAAGCCACAATCTTTAATCATGTTCCATATTTCTTCGCCCGATATTTGTGGAAGCTTTCTAGTACTTTCTCTAATTGCTTGATTTCCATCTCTCATAGCTTGTGCAACTTCAAACATGACTTTTGTAAGCATGGCTATTTCAATGCCTTTTTCTTTATTTGAGTTCGCCTTTTGCTTCCTTTTAGACGTACCAGGAAAGTTATCTTCATTGTTAACATTATCTTCTAAATGAGATATATTAGCATTATATTATGAAGCATCAGTGCCATATTTGTTGGCTGCATCAAAGTCCTCCTCATTGATTGTGTTATGTCTCTTATTCATATCACTTGTAGTATAAGTTCCTTCTCCTGCAGCTCTATCAGGTCCATAAAGTATGAGCATCTTGTCATAGTTTAGGCAAGTAACATATCTCCAATTTGCAGCTTTAGGATTTGCCTAAAAATGACAAATTTCAAATAGTACTCAACAAGCTAGTCATCCATCGTTCTAATCCAATTGAGACATTGCTTAATGTTGCTTCATTTTCGCGGTATACTATTAAAAAAGTAACAAAAGTTCGTGACAAACATGATTTATTATAATACAATAAAGCGTAAACTTAAAAAAAATTCTAAAATGAATGTCTAACGATAAACTTAATACTGGCATATTTAACTACACGGTTTTTTTATTTTATGGCCTACTATGTAAAGAATTTTTGCCACTTTTTCTTACACAGTGGTTCTTAATCCTCCTTCTCTTTTTAACAAAGAACATAATGATATGAAAGGGCTTTTTTACCTGTGTACTATAAACAGTAAAAGAATTTACCAAAATACTACAAAAAAAATATTTCCCCATATGCTACACCTAAAGTCATTCTTCAGGTGAACGACTTCAGAATTACAAAGAAGTGGTTCACGTGAAAAATGACTTCCATTGATTTGACCTTTTTTTAATATTTTTGTAAAATCTATCTTCTTTTATTCTTCCTCCAGTATGATTCTTCTACAATATTCTCCTCCTTCTCAATGTTCAATATTCTCCTCCTTCCACAAACTTTGGCTTCTAGACAATAAATTATGTATTTTGCTTGTAAAATATTATTATTCATGAAAATACAATTATATGCTTTTTATAAACTTGGTTATTAGCTTTTATTTATATGTTATTTTAAATTTAAATTAATACGCACTTTATTTAATTTATGTGTCATTATTTGTGTTTTATGTAATTATTTCTCCCTTATCCTTAAAACAAGACTTTTTAAGAAAGTTAATCTTGGTCTTAAAACTGTATGACATTAATTTTTTTAATGTTTACCCAAGTTGCTTCCATTATACTCCATTAACAATAATCAAGTAACAAAAATGGAGGAAATTAAGGAAGATGATTCGGGTAGTTAAAAAGAAGTTCTCCCTTATAGTAGGTAATTTGTCTTCTTAACTTAATTAAATTACTTGTAGTAGAAAATTTTATATTTTTTGGAGGAAATTCATTCGGCGTTCAGTTAGGAGAAAATAAGTGCACGACGACCAAGAAATGAAAGTCGTTCACGCGAAGAACGACTTCTAACGATTATTGTTAAGGGAGTATAATGGAAGCAACTTGGGTAAACATTAAAAAAAATTTAATGTCATACAATTTTAAGACCAATATTAACTTTCTCAAAAAGTCTTGTTTTAAGGACAAGGGATTAATAGTTACATAAAACACAAATAATGACACATAAGTTAAATCAAGTGGGTATTAATTTAAATTTAAAGAACATATAAATAAAAGCTAATAACCAAGTTTTAAAAAAAAAGTATATAATTTTATTTTCATGAATAGTAATATTTTACAAGCAAAATACATTATTTATTTTCTAGAAGCCAAAGTTTGTGGAAGGAGGAGAATATTGAACATTGAGAATGAAGAGAATATTGTAGAAGAATCGTATGGGTGGAAAAATAAAAGAAGACAGATTTTACAAAAATATTAAAAAAGGTCAAATCAATTGAAGTTATTCACGCGAAGAACGACTTCTAAAGTCATTCTTAGCGTGAATGAATTTTTTGTAATTCTAAAGTCGTTCTTGGCGTGAACGACTTCTTCGTAATTCTAAAGTCGTTCACCTGAAGAACGACTTCAGATGTAGCATATGGGGGAAATATTTTTTTTTTGTGTAGTATTTGTTAGTGCTGGCTGTCACCCAAGAGGGGGGTGAATTGGGTGATAGAATAAAAGCTTTTAAATTCTATCACAAAACACAAGTGATGTCGATCTTTGAAGTCCTTTTAAAATTTATCACAGAGAATATTTCAAAACATGAAATGCACTGAAGAGTAAATAATTTTGGTATGCTGGAAACTAAGAGAGTTAAGGGAAGAGATAATGCACACAGAGTTTATCCTGGTTCGGTCAACCCAGACCTACATCCAGTCCTCAAGCTCCACCTGAGATTTCCACTACCCTCTTATTTAAACTGGGCACAAGAAAAGCCTACCACAGGTTTTACGAGCACAGGTTCACCTGCCAACCTTAACAGAGTTTTAGAGTCCCTCTAAACACTCCCCCTTACTACCTGTAAGGAAATATCCCTGTTCTAAAGCACCAAGCTTTCAGAACAACCTCAAACAGAAGAGGATTTCAATAAATATGTTCACTTAATGAACTGATTTTGATAAACACTTAAGTACAAATGAATATATGATGAAACTATAATTCTAGAGCTTATCAATCTGACAATGTGAGCTCTAGCTCTTCTTTTTCTAACTCACTCAATTTATCATTTCTGGGCTCACTGAAATAGAACTAATACTCTGTGCAGAGCCTCTTGTTTTTCATCCCGTATCATCTCGTTATAAAATTGCTTCGTATATTCGCTCGCTCATTCAGATGTCTTCAAGTCTTTATATATGGTGGAATCCTTTTCTATCCGTTGGAGACTTGGAGAACTAGCCGTTAGCACCTTTTCTTCCTTTTTATGTTTCAACGGATTTTGCAGAGGATAAGATAAGAGAGAGAGAGACTGTGAGTAACGTTATCCTGCTGCTACCTGCCACTGTACTTGCATGTCAGCTTTTTCATTAGAGCTAGCATGATTTGCTATCTCTATCTTGACAGTGTGAGTCCTGCACTTAAGCTGTTAGCTGAAACAAATACTCATGCAGCGGATGTTATCGATAGAATATTTCATTAGCTCAACAAGATAGAGACAATATATTAGCTAAGGTGTTTTCAAAACATTCTCTATCGATAGCTAATTCCATAATCGCTTGTTACTTGATTGCTCATTAGTTTTAAGGATACTGAGATGAATATTCAAAGGTATTTCAAGGTATCCTATTATCGATAGCTAAACATGTTAGCGTTAGCAACTATGTTATCGCTAGTTAACTCATTTGCTCAGGCACTAGCTATCTGAATGTCTATTAACTGAAGTACTTTGTTATCGATAGCTTAATCTGTTATCGCTAGCTGATTCCATTAGCTCAAGGACATGGTTCATTGTTCACCTAGTTATTCTTCCTTTTATTTATCCATGTTCTTAGTGAGCTTTTAGCGATAGGGTATTCCTTAGCGATAGTGAATGACTTAGCGATAGATATTAACCTTGTTATTTCTAAGTCTTCACTTGCTATACCTTTTTATCAATTAGCAATAGGTTCTAGCTCTAGTGATAATGATTTGTTACCTATCAAATTTTACTTGTTAATTTCAAAGGTAACTTTACATTCTATTTACCTATGCTATCTATGGGGTCAGTCTTCATCAAAACTTAAGATTCTAACAGTATTTTGGTAAATTTTTTTACTGTTTATAGTACACAGGTAAAAAAAGCCGATATGAAAGCCTTAGGGGTCATACGAATGATATTGCAACTCCTATCATTAGTACTTAATTGACTCATTATTTCTTCACGCACCCTTTTTCTTTCTGAACTCATATATTATAACTTATTTTTCTTTTATGGGATCTCTTTCAAATAAGAAGGTAGACATAAACACATACGAGCAGCGCAACGGCTTTTTGACATAAATTCAACCATCTTTGCAAAATTAATTTGTTGATCGCCATCTAAAAAATCTAAAAATCCATGTAAACATGTATCCAATTATTTTTTTCAACAATATAAAATAAGAACCAACACATTAAAATTGTTTGATCATCACCATAGTCTCATGTTGCAACTATATATAATATTGTTTGATCATCACCATAGTCTCATGTTGCAACTATATGTAATGAGATTAATGATGCGAAAAATCCAAAAAAAAATGACAAACAACTCAAGCATTTCACTAAAAAATTTAAAAATCAACACTAATCATTATATTCTCGTAAGATAAAGTCATATTTTTTTAATTTTATAATCTAAGAATAAAAGACACAAAGTGACTAGAAGACTTATCAGAACAGTAGGATCCACATCTACTAAGTTTAATAATCAAACTTATGAATATAGTAATTAGAAGATAGAAAGAAATCTTTACCTGAATGGGAAAGAGGAGAGGCAATGATGAAACCAATTGGAGAAGAGAGCAGATTTGTTGGATTATAGAAGAGGAATGGTGAACAAACGTGCATGACGTTGAGGTTTAATACAGCGGGAGGAATTGTTCTTTTTAGTAGTGCTCCAGAGTGCATAGTATATATACTTCGAGAGGATGGAGGAATCTAGTTTCTGAAATCGTTCTTTATGTAAGCAAAAAAAAAAAATAGAATTAGAGGCAAATTAAACGAAAAATATTTTTTTCATTGATAATGTGGTAACCCACATATATAGCTAACAAAATACAATAAAATAGGGATATAATAATTAAATAAAACCAATATAATAGGATATGAAACTTATTGCGGGATATTGGATCTAACTAATTTAAACAACAAACAAAATAATAAATAATATTATAAAAAATATTAAAAATATTCAAAATAATTAAATCAGGATCACATGCATAATTCTTGAATCAATACTCAACGAAAAATCACAAAACATTTGTTCTGTTAGCAATATTCGCCTTTATAAATCACAAAAAAAAAACCGTCAAACAATAAAAAAAATTTACCTTAGTATAGGCCGGAATTTAGTATAACAAGTAGGGATGGAAATAGGCCAGGCCTTTATCAGGGGCCTACGGCCTAACCTACAATAAGTCTAGCCTAGCCTATTTAGTAAATAGGCTAGGCTCATATTCAGACTTATTGTTACGCCTATTTAGGTAAATAGGCCATACTTTTTTTCGTAAGGCCTAGCCTACAAGCCTACAGGCCTGGCCTATTTAATTGTTTTATAATTTTTATTATAATATATAATATAAAATAGATATATTGTATAAATTTATTATAAAAAAAGAATAATTACTTTTAGTTTCTATGATAAAAGTGACAAAAAAATTTAGTTTTATAACTATAAAATTTTTTTGAGACATATATATGTGTTTTAATAGGTTTGAAGGGTAGGATATAGAATTAGAAATATAGACTTTTAAGGCTATTTTAGAGTCTACAGTTTAAGTAGGCTTTTAAATAGGCTTTCAAGCCTTGGCAGGCCTTTTAAAGGCCCAGGCCTAAAAAAAGGTTTTCATACAGGCTCAGGCTTAAATTTTACATTTTTAATCAGGCTCAGGCCTATTTAGTTGAAGCCTATATAAGTCTAGCTTATTTCCATCCCTAATAACAAGTCATGAACCAATATGTTCTATAGAAGAATCCGTACAATATTTTCTAAAGGAATTTTTAGTAAGGAAGGGATGCAGATTCAACTTCTCTTTATTTTCGTGGAAAATGATCAAACAAGAAAATAATGATGGAAGAAAATAAAAAATGATGTCCATTAATCATTTCTTGTTTTCGCATAGGTAGGAATTTAATATAATAAGTCATAAAAAAATAGGGAAAATGACAGAAAAAGACCCTCGAATTAGCAAAAGGACACTTCAGTACAACGAATTTCGGAAATGACGAGTCAGTACAAATCCGTACAGTGACTGAATTGTCCTTTTTCAAATTTAAAGGAAAAGTCCAAAATGCCCCTGGTTCAATTATTTTTTTTTTTATATTTTCCCACCAGCCACCGCCGGCGGTGGGGCCCGCCACCGCCGACCACCGCCGGCCGACGGAGCTCCGGTGGCCACCGGCGGGGCCACCCCACCACGTGGCGGTGGGGCCCACCACGTGCCACGTGGCTGCCCCACACCACGCCACGTGGCGCGCTATGGGGCTGCCACGTGGCTTGTGTCCCTTTAAAAAAAGGGACACAAAATGTGAGGGGGTGGGAATCGAACCCACCCCCTCAGCTTGGTGGTCTTACCACCAGGCCACCAAGCCCCCTCATGATATATATTACAAAAGTAATATATATACTATATTTCATTCTGTTTGAATATTTTCTCAGAAACGTTCAAGGGATTCCCAACTTCGCATAAGGGAATCCCAACTTCAGTTAAGGGATTCCCAACATGTACATTACCATTTACCAACTTCCAAAATACTTCACCAACTCTTCCTCCTTGTTCCCGGAAACGTTCAATGGATTCCCAACTTCGCATAAGGGAATCCCAACTTCTGTTAAGGGATTCCCAATATGTACATTACCATTTACCAACTTCCAAAATCTCTAATGAGAAGTTGGGAATCCCTTGACAGAAGTTGGGAATCCCTTAATAATAGTTGGTAATCCCTTGATAGAAGTTGGAAGTTGGTAAATAGTAATATACATGTTGGGAATCCCTTACTAGAAGTTGGGATTCTCTTATGCGAAGTTGGGAATCCCTTGAACATTTCTGGGAACAAGGAGGAAGAGTTGGTGAAGTATTTTGGAAGTTGGTAAAAGGTAATGTACATGTTGGGAATTCCTTAACAGAAGTTGGGATTCCCTTATGCGAAGTTGGGAATCCCTTGAACGTTTCCGGGAACAAGGAGGAAGAGTTGGTGAAGTATTTTGGAAGTTGGTAAATAGTAATGTACATGTTGGGAATCCCTTAACAGAAGTTGGGATTCCCTTATGCGAAGTTGGGAATCCCTTGAACGTTTCTGGGAAAATATTCAAACAGAATGAAATATAGTATATATATTACTTTTGTAATATATATCATGAGGGAACCAAGCTGAGGGGGTGGGTTCGATTCCCACCCCCTCACATTTTGTGTCCCTTTTTTTAAAGGGACACACGCCACGTGGCAGCCCCACAGCACGCCACGTGGCGTGGTGTGGGGCAGCCACGTGGCACGTGGTGGGGTGGCCCCCGCCGGCGGCCACCGGAGCTCCGGTGGTCGGCGGTGGCGGGCCCCACCGCCGGCGGTGGCTGGTGGGAAAATATAAAAAAAAAATAATTGAATCAGGGGCATTTTGGACTTTTCCTTTAAATTTGAAAAAGGACAATTCAGTCACTGTACGGATTTGTACTGACTCGTCATTTCCGAAATTCGTTGTACTGAAGTGTCCTTTTGCTAATTCGAGGATCTTTTTCTGTCATTTTCCCAAAAAAATATATGTTCTCTGAGAAACGCTAAAAAAAATTGAGCACATCATCATAAACGTTAAATTCTTAGTTCATATCTATCAGCACAGATTTCAATGCCGCAAAAACAAATATGTTCTCTGAAAAAAAAAATTATATTCTCTAGAAAATATATGCTGAAAATTTGAAGAAAAAAAACGCTGGAAATCATGTACGCTAACCAGAACAAGGAAGTGAATTATTATATGCTCAGGAAGGATTTTCGGCGAGCTAGAGAAAATGAACAGAAGCTGAAACTAGGGTTTTGTAAAGAAGGGGTTGAGTGAAAAAATCAACGCTAAATAGGAAAAAACGAAGGAAGGATACCATTGAAATATTGTAAAATAAGAAAGGCTATTTTTGTCAACATTTTCTGACATAAAAAATTTTTCCCTTCCAAAAAACCCCACTTTTGGAGGGAAAGCTGAAAGAGGGAGGGCTGAGGAAAAAGACAAAAAATTTTAACATCCCCTCCCTTTCTCCAATCAAGCACGTTCATCTGGCTTCAAACCCTCCCCTCCCCTCCAAAACCCCCACCCAAACAACCCCGTAGCAAGGTTTTCAGAACCGGACTGAGCCAGACGGTCCAACCTGTTGGACCGTCGGCCGAACATAGGAGCGGGCCGGATTTGTGCTTTAGGCCGTCTATCTATTTGAGCCGCTTTGGACCGCTATTGGACCGGGAACCGTTACCGGACCGGTTATATAAGAACCGGGCAGGTAAAAAAATCAAAATTCAAGCAATTTTTTTTCTGATGGAATTATTTAAAAAAACCCAAATGGCCAAAAATAAAATAAACACTCTCCCGATTAGTTCACCTTTTTCTGGTGCCCTAGAACCTGGAAAAAAATTGAAATTGCTGTCTTTTTCCATTCAGTTCACTCCTCCGCCAGCAAGGACTGCTTGCAAGCTAGAGATGAAGGCTTTTGCTGGGTAGAAACAAGAAGATGATGGCTTTTGCTGGTTTTATTCCCCTTGTTTCTATGCTCTTTATCGTTGAATACCTCACTACTTTCATTTCCCCCCTTTTTATCTTCTTCTCAATAATGCAGGGAAAAAAAATCTGATACATATAATTGTTTGTGAGATATGTAGTGGAAGGTTAAGACTATATCTTAAGCGATAAAGGAAGGTTTTGTATAGGGATTTTGTTAGGGATTTGTACCTTAAAATATGTTGGAATTGCAACAGTAATCCAACAGAACTTAAGGGCTGATAATGTTTTTAAATTGGTCTCAATTGATTTGAAGTATGTTGACTTATCATATTACCATTGACGATATTTTGTATTTTGTGACATTTGTTAAATTTTAAACAAATTATATTAACTATATTTGATATATAATTTTTTTATTAAATTATTACGTCACAGGTCTGACCGAATGGCCCGACCGTTTCAACCGTTTGAACCATGACCCGCTCGCCTTTCCGGTCCGGCTTTTAAAACATTGCCCCGTAGTCTAATGGTATGAGCTGTATTACCTAAGTAGAGGTATGAGTGGGTTACTTTTCAAAAGTATAATGTATTGGGTTTAATTGGAGTGCCCTTTTAGAATTTGGTATTTTGAGGATGTGGTCTAGAGTGTTCTCAAAATCCAGAGAAGTTCTCCTTGGTTGTGTGTTTCATCTTGGTCCTTGGCTAGATGTTGTTATTGCTTGCAGAATTTGGATGTAATAGAAGGGAATAAGGCTTTGTCCAAATTAGTGAAGCCTTTTGTGATTCTGAAATAATGGTGGGTTAACTGCTCAAAATTTATTTTGCTTTCTATGCCTTCCCAAACTTTGTTGATTTTATTAATGTTCCTGAGTTTCCCAATTGCTTTGTTTGGTACCTATAGAAACAATTTTGGTTGATTCTATTCATGTTCCTTCGGTTTGCATGGTGATCTCTAGGTTGCAGCACGTCCAATCACCAACTCCTCGCTAGCTACCGCCGTTTCTGAGACCTACCAACACCTCACCTTCTTAGGTAGTGCAAGCACCTATGTAGTGTAGTGTCATTCAACATAGCATTCGGATTCATGTGCCTTCCAAATCATGGGGCATTCAAGCCTCTTGAGTATGATTAGAGACAACCTTGAGGTGGCAAAAGGATTATACGTCCTCACATGCTACAGTTCTCTACGGTCTGAACCCGGTGCCGAGCCGCATTAGGCAAGAGCAGGGCATTTTCCACTCCACTCAAGTTTAAAAACAAAATCAAACAAGGCCTTTATTTTATTGATGTCTCACTTTGATGGTTATAACCATGGAGGAGAGGGTTTCGCTTTCGCTTTGTTCATGATAGCAATGGAAATAATCTCTAAAAAGAGAGAGAAAAAATGTTACTGCAGTATACTACCCCCCCCCCAACATTATGAATTGTGAACTGAACACAATTCCATGATGTATCTAGACAATAATTTTAAAAAAAAAATGAGGGGGTGTATATTCTTAATCTGACTATTACATTTGCTGATACTGAACCATAATTATTAGCAACTGCTATGATCAATTCCAAAATCCCCCAATCAATCCGGGACAAAAAAATGAATAACAGCACCTTGGAGATTATCAAACAATAACACAAAAATTGAGGGATCCTCATGCACTAACTTTATCTGTAGCAGCCAATTTACTTCTCTGTTGATGCTCTGCAACTTTATAATCTACCACTTCACGGAACAGAGAAGGATCGAGCACACAGTTCTCGCTCCCGTATACTGCGGCTTGGACACTTGCCATAAGTTTTGCTATTTCCCTTCCAGAAAATCTTTCGGTTTTTGCTGCTGCTTCTCTTATGATGTCATCAGTCAAACCCTTTATCTCTATTGGTTGTTGTTTCGTTTTGAATAAATTTTTCAACCCAGATTTTTCTGATCCAGTCTGGACTATGTACTTATCCAGATAGAGTTTAAGGAGTTTGAAGCGCTCATCTTCCCCAGGCAAGGGGAATTCAAGAACCTCGTCTATACGATCAGCCACAGCTGAATCAAGATCACCAGGACGGTTCGTGGCAAGAGCAAGGACTATGTCTTTAGACTGATCACCAGTACGAAAGAGTAGCGCATTCAGTGCACTTCTCTGAGCTTCACTCATATAAGTCTTGTTCCGCCTGCAAAAAATCATCCAATGCAATCAACAACATGGCTTGTGCCAATTTAGGCTCAAATCTTTCGCGTAATATCATGAGCATCAACGTAATCCGGACAAAAATTGACAACATATATACTGGGAAATTACACCACGAACCATAATTAAATCAAAGTGTTTTTATTCCATGGGAAGCAGTAGATAAATAAAGCTCTTTGTAGATCATATATCATGAATCATATTTGAACTTTCCTTAAAATGTCATGACGTATCACCCAGTGCAAGCGCTACTATACACAGGTCATGAAGATCCCAATGGACAAGGTTATGGTTTTGGATCAACAAACGGTGAGAAATGGAAAGGTATAATCGGGGTGATCCCAAATAGTACAATATATCTATGGACCAAACTTGTCATTGTTTGGGCACAATGAACAATAAGAGCGAAAATAAGTTTTTAATGGTTTCATTGGTTGTATGGAAGAATCAAGCAAAAATGAACAGAACCTCTAATTTAAATAAATTTAAAGGATATCTGGCCAGAAAATGTGTTCATGCTTAATACTGACCGAATAGATTGGACTCCAGGAGACGCACAACTGAGAAGAATTAACAAAAGCATATTCAACATAAATGAGCAATTTTAGTAGAAGCATTGCTTACTCGCACAGAAATGCATCTGCTTCATCAATGAAAAGTAGTAAACCCTTTTTAGATTTCTTAGCCCAATCAAACAACTGATGAATCTTTGTAACAGCCTGTGGTCCCAGTGGAGCAACATCTCCTCCAGTCATCAATGCATAGTCTAATCCCTGCATAAACGTAGAGGATTCAAATATTCACAATTTATACCCAAAACAATTAAAAAGACAACTGATTCAAAATGCATGATAACTTTGAAAAGCTATAGCCCTAGTGTAGCGTGTACACCATTTACCAAAAAAGTATCATGTTCCACACAAATTTATGCAACCCATCTATTTGCAAAGTGAATAGCATGTAGTAATTGAAAACTAAAATGACAAATACAAAATCATACAGATTTACGAGCCAACTCTCTAGCAGCCATTGTCTTCCCTGTTCCTGGAGGTCCATAAAAAAGCATGTTCCTAAATGGTGCCTGATGTGCCTTTGTATTTGCAGTCGCAGATGACAACTGCTCAATTCTTTTCTTAAGAGTGGGATGCAAAACTACATCACCAAATCCATTTCCGTTTTTTGGAGCAGATCCAGAGTCTGCAAGAGACAGGGTGCTCTTGAAACGAGAAAAAATGCCTGACCAGGGGTATTTTCCTCTGGATGATTCTCGGATCAACGATGGCTGCCCCAATATTCTATCCACATATCCCCATATAACACGTGCACCTTCCCTGTATTGGACGAAAAAGAGACTTGACATCTTTGTTGATAGCAACTTAAAAGCATTATACCTCAAAAGTCAACTGACAATAAAGCAGCACAAATTTCTTAAATGATAAATGTTTTTGTGTGTGTGTGTGTGTGTGTGTGTGTGTGTGTGTGTGTAAGAGAGAGAGATAAAGAAGAAAGACAACTAGCATACACACACAGAGGACATACTAAACGTTGAAAATCCCTAAAAATGTGAAAAGCTGTGAAATATTGTACTTGAACCGACATTTTTGGAACCCATAAACTTCAAGATTTAGCTCATGAAGAGGAGATTGTATCTGCTGAATACCACAAACTCGAACCACATTAATTCCAAAGGAAGTGAAGTAGGTGCAGTAACTAAAAATGGAAAGTTTAATTTTTCCTCCCAGCATTTGGCATTAGTCAAGAAAAGCTATTTGGTAGTAGAAAATTATCCTCTTGTGAATCACCAAAGTAAATAACTATGCATAAAAACACAAGTGAAATTTCAAACACCATCACTCAAGCAACAGTAACTCTGATGCCTTCTCCAAAGTTAACAGGCTGGAAAAACCCGTTAATCAAGCATTTAGTACAGGTGGATTCATGCGAAACTAAAGAATATCAATAAGTTTTGTAGGTTTGGATCCAAAAAACATGTCCAAATTAAGTGTCATAATTTAAAGTTCAGGCAATTAAGCTAGCTATCAATATTACTTCATTAGTGAAATTTATGATCCGTTCCTCTTAACATATTTGTGGGTAAAGATGCATATTTAGGAACAAACTATTGCGTAAGGTGCATGAAACATAATAATCTTTTGCCATGTGCAAATATGGTAACAATGAAATAAAAACATTGTATGGCAAAAAAATAAATAAATAAAATAAAAACATTGCAAATATGATAAATCTGTTAACTTTCCCTAACGTCCGTTAAAGTTTTACAAAGTGGGGCCCACAAATATGTTAGATGGACGTTTGGGAAAATTAATAAACTTACCATATTTGCAACAGTTTTATTTCATTGTTACCATACTTGCACCTAACAAAAGATTAGTATGTTTTGTGCACCTTGCGCAATATTTTGTTCCCAAATTAGCACCTTTACCCTATATTTATAAACTATGTGAAAGAACCTTGGGTGCAAACACATCGAATTTGGATTTCTCATTCTTGGCTCATGTAAAAACAAGATCATCATTGGCAGGGACAAGATGGCCTGCTTGATGGTCCTAAGTGCAATGCATGTCAAACATGACATTTAAATGGTAAACCTACACTCTGAAGTTTTTTACAGAAAGCTTTTTCTTAACTGAACAGTTTATACCTAGTGGTGTAGATTCCTGCAGCCAGAGCCGTGACTCCACCAACTGCTACAACCAACTTATTTTGATCGGTTAGAATGGCTCTTAACCCCCCTGCAAAACATAGATACAAATTCGTTCACTAGAGAACCTTATGCAGTTCACCTGAACAAACTCATTAAAAACACAGATCAAAGAAGAAAGCACAATGTCAACAACCCATAAACATCTACATACAAGGAAATAAGAGGTGGGCCCCTATCCAAAGCCTAATGATTTAATTAATTGTGTGTTGCATACAGTGCATCAGGTAGATATACCTCCAATATGTTCAAAAGTAGTATTTATAGCAGCAACCCACTTCTCTCTCTCTGCATTAGCACGATCAAATTGCATTCGTCTATTAACATCTTCAGCTAGCTTTGCTTCATGGGCCCTTCCCTCTGCTTCTGCCATAGCCCTTACTCTGATAGTTTCCCGTTCAATCTCAGCTTTCTCGCGTTCTGTTTGTCTGCGTTGTGCTTGAATTTGTTCTTCTGTTGCACGCCGAGCTTGCTCCTGTCTAATTGATGATTCTTCCTGCAGTTTTACTAGCTCTTGGTTCCTGGCTCTCTGGTATTCATTTTCTGCCTGATAATGATAAAACAATGAGAATCATTCCATAAAATTGCAAAATTATTCACCAAAGTCAAAAGGTAAAACACCTGCATCCTCTTCCTTGCCAGTTCATCCTCATAGCGAGCCATTTGGGATTTTGTTTGTGCCTGATGCTGAGCAAGCTTTTTTTGCTCATCATATATAATCCTTTGTCTTTCCTGCCAGGCAAAGTAGACATAATCTGTGAAACAATTGGTAAGTCAGAAGGAAGAACACAAGTAATACCCACAACGTCTTGAGGAAACATAAAGTAGAAGTTTCATGCATGTGTGACTCTTAAGAAGTCAGATATTAGAGATCCCGATGGAGCTTCATTAATAGGGACTAGATATGATGCAATGTAACTAAGTAAGAGTAAAGCCAAACCCTGTTCCCAACGTTCATAGTAATAAAACTTCAGCTAAAAAGCCAATAACTCTCCTCCACTGAGTTGTTCATAGCACAGAAAATTTTGAATTGTATACATAAATAATACACTCCTTGTTGGAAAGAGCCATGAGGCCAACCGCTGACTAACTTCAGCTGGCTATGTTTTAGATTTACAAAAAGTATTCCATATTTAATACATAAAACAAGAGTCTAGATTTACCTAAAAGTTGAAACTATCAAAAATAAGAAACTGAGTTCTTCCTCAGGTGTAAGCTTGATAAAGTTATAAAATTTTAGAAAGCTAACCAAAGTCACCTATGGGCTATGATCTTGAATTCAAAATCAACAATTTTAAACTATGAGTTTAAAAGACATACAGCGGTTACAAATAACAACTCCACAACTAGAAGAGATTAGGACACAAAAATATGTCTAAGACCACCAATTGGGATTTTATAGAAAAGATGCAAGAGAGAAAATCACAGCTTAAAGGGGGACCAAAACTGTTCAGTAAAGAGAATATTATAGTTTATGGTCTAACCAATAAATCTAAAACAAAATACATGTTCAGTAAATTTTAAATTCATACAAAGACAAACTATGCATTTATGTATTCTAATTCCATCCGGTACAATCACATTATTATGTGTATGATGTAAACCATAAAGTTGAAAAATCAGTTGTGATGGCATAGCTCATTACTAAGCTACAAATTCACGTGGAAGGTATAATTATCTGAATTCAGGGTCTACTTACAATTTCATGCTGTGCTTGCATTTGTTTAAACTCTGCAACCTTTGCAGCCAGTTCTGCTTGCTTTGTCTCCTCTTGCTTTTTTATAACGTCAAAGACCTTTAGGAAACAAAAAGCCCAAAATCAATTAGTTACCACAGAACTTTAATTTAATAAACTAAATTAAAAGAACTAAAGCATCATCCCTCAGTATATACTTCCAAATAAAAAAGTGTTCTTCATCTCTTCAAATGTCAACTAATTAATCTCCACTAAGAATCAAAATTTGGAAGAGCCAATATGCAATGCTCGTCCAAACTTAATATTAACTTATTCTCGCAGCTCTTTTTTCTTTACTCTGAGTTTTCAGAAACAAATCATTTCGAAATATGTTTATTTATATATCACATACAAAAAATAAATAAATAAAACACATTCGCAATCATCCAAGATTCAATTGACAAAAAAAAAAACACGCCATATAAGAGGATTAAATGAACAAATCCCTCTGTACCTTTCAAGCACCCATTTTTCTTAACATAACCAAAACAAGAATCAAAATCCAAATACCAAAAAAGCATAAGAAATTCAATTAGATAACTATACCTGCTCATGACACATTCTATAATCAAATGAAAGACCCAAAAAAAAAAAACATAAAAAAAACCCTAATGAAGATGGTTCAATGATGCCAGCATTCCATCATCAACATTATAAAAAACCCAAAATTTCCCAACCTTTTTCCCATGAGGTGAGCTTGAAATTTCTTTGAGCGCCTTCACTCCTCTCTCCAAGGCCTCCGGATCAAAACCAGCAGAAGAAGTCCTAGGTTGATCATTCCGAACCTTTGGCGGAGGAGGAGAAGGACTATCCTGAGGCAAATTATCGGCCTGCGGCAACTTGGGATCGGAAGAAGATGGCTGAGGAACATTGGAGGAAGATGGAAACCCAGAAAAGGAAGGAAATTTGAAAGGGCCATCAGCATAGGCATGGTTATTTTGAGAAATAGCAGTTGCAGCCGCCATGGCTGAGAGTAACCCAGCTGTGTAAGTTTTGGCCATTATATTCTATGGTTGATGATGATGAAGATGATTCGAACAATGAATCGGAAATGAAGAAAAAGGAAAGTATTTTGGAGAGCTAAAAGGAGGGAAATAGGAAGGAAGGGGTTTGGGAGATGTTGAACCCTTGAGGAGGAGGAAGACCCAAGGGTTTAGCTTCCATGGAAAAAAAAGGAAGTGAACAAAAGTTGAGGTTTTGGTAGGGTTTATGGGTTTCGTGTGCCAAAAGGCGGTCCCTTTATCATAAGTCACTTTGTATTTGTACTAGTACCAAGTACAAACCAAGTACTCCCTCCGGTCCTAAATATAATACCACTTTAACTTTTTTTGTGGAAGTTAAGGAAACAAATTATACCACTAAATTATAATATATGTTACATGAAATTAGATTATATGTTAGTTTATAAGTAGAATAAATTAGTTTTGAGGGGAAAAAAAAATTTTGGGACTGAAACTACCTTTTTTTTGGACTGAAAGAAAAAGTCAAAAAAATCAAAGTGGTCTTATAATTAGGACCGGAGGGGTTTGCTTGGGATGCTGGATCAAGAATACATACTTGACGGGATAAAACTCGAGAAATTCTTAGATGAATTATGTCCATCGCATCATATTTATGGTTTTAATCTAATTGAGCAACCCAAAAAAAAAAAAATTTCTCCGTTCTTAAATATAGGATTCAATTAACTTTTTTGGAGAATACTAAGAAAGATAATAAGTTTAATAAATTGATTTGCTTAAATTTTTTTCTCTAAATTAATTTATTTGACTTATAAGCTAACATATAATCTAATAATATATAAAATACATTATGATTAAATGGCTCGTTTAACATTCTTAATTTTTTCAAAAAAAAAATAATTGGGTTTTCAAACGTAATAAAATTTACTAGTAAGATCTAAGTTGTTTGATTGTCATGCAACAAATAAAATAACGTGGTAAATATAATTCATCTAAAGGGATTTAAAGTGTAAGTTTACACTTTAAATCCCTAAGAAGGATTATATAGCTTATTAAATCAAACAAAAATAGTCATTGTGTGAATGTTTCATTGTAACCAGAAAAACTTTAAAAGTTTGTTAATGGGGAAAATTAGTTACATATCACATGGAAGGAACGTAATCAAGATGAGGTTCTACGAAATTCTCTCAGGTCACTAGAGACCTTAATTATATTAAATTCTAATCATTCATAAGTATTATAAATTCTAAGTAATTAACATTTGGCCAGACAATGACAATATTTTGGGTATTAGCAACAACATTTTATTATGAGTATCATTCACAACTGTTATAAATTCTTGGTAACTAATAACATTTAGTCAAATGATGACAACTTTTTGGGCCTTTATAGCAACATTATGAGCATCGTTCACAATTCTTTAAATTCTTGGTTATCAACAACGTTTAGTTTAGCCAGACAGTGACAACTTTTTGGTTTAAAACCAAAAATATAATCAGATTCCCTAGGGAACCCCGTTTAATTAGGGGGTTTCGTGGAACTCCTCTTAATTAAATTTCTTCCATGAGACTTGTAAATAATATTCCCTTATTAATTTTACCTTCAAATTTAACAATTTTTAATTGATTAAATTATACAAAATCTTCTTGAAGTTTTGGATAGTTATATATAAGCTTCCTAAAGTTTTAAAGTTTAAATTTAAATCTCTTGATCTTTTTTATCATTATGAACCTCTTGTTGTTAACTCCCCTTTAACTTTTTGAGGGGAATCGCCACATCAAATTATCCAAAGACACATTACCTCTTATATAAGGCATCCGCATGAGATCCTATGTACTAATAAATTTATAGTAATTATAGCATTTTTACACAGGGGTTAAAATGTCATTTTAACAATAGAAACCCTTGTTAGTATTATATATGAAAAAAGGCACAACGTAATAGTAATTCTTGTTTGGTTATGTGATTTAACAAATCTGTTAATCTATTACTCCCTCCGGTGTTAACTATAAAACCACTTTAACTTTTTTAACTTTTTTTTTAGTCCAAAAAAAAAAAGTAGTTTCAATCCCAAAAAAAAATATTGTTTCCTCAAAACTAATTTATTCTACTTAGAAACTAACATATAATCTAATTTCATGTAACATATGTTATAATTTAATGGTTTAATTTACTTCCTTAACTTCCACAAAAAAAAAGTCAAAGTGGTCTTATATTTAGGACTGGAGAGAGTAATATATACTAAAGATCAATTAATACTATCATATCAAATATGCACACACTATCATTATTATATCTTTACAATTTTTATGGGGAAAAAAAAGAAGAAGTTGATAAATTGAGGCAGAATTTCTTTTGGAACTTAGGTCTATACAGCAAGAAATTTCCGAAGTTTGTGAAGAGAAAGCAACCATCTCCAGTTTGGAATACTATCACAACAGTTTGGGATAGTTTAGGTGGAGAGACGTGAGCAGCAGACTTCGAAGTTATAGTGATACAAATTAGTTGATGTATTTGGTGGTAAATGACAATGTTATCTTCTCAATTCGTGGTGGTGTTTATCCACGTATAATGTCCTATGATCAGCTGCCATTGATTTTGGCAACTTCAAACACTTTTAAGAGTGTAGATGTCGTGAAGAAAGTTACAATGTTAGTTCTTCAAAGTGGCATGACTCTTTGGAACTCGAAAAACTGACTTCATAATTGGCTAATGTGCTTCAAATTCATTTCAGCTCCTTCTTATGTTGAAGCGCAAAATCTAGTGTCTTTATTGAAGACTGGTAAGTTGGGTTATGTGCTCTCTCCTCAAAAGTCAGCTATACAAAGCCCGGCCTTCTTATATGCTTTATTTTATCATGTAGTTATTTTATATGCCTTTTTTTTTATCACAATAGGCACATCCATCTTTGAAATGAATTATTTTAACTCTATTCTTATTTTTTAGATGGCCTCTATTCTTATTTTTTGGATAGGCTTAGTATAAGTACTTTGTAAGTTTTATTTTTTCTGAATATATTGTCAATATGTAAAAAAAGGGCAATGGCAAAAGAAATGGTGGCTAACGATCATACTTCTTCCAATCCTAATTATAAGATAAGATCACTTTGACTTTTTTGGAGAAATGAAGGATGCAAAATTAATCACTTTAAATTGTATATAGTTATCTTTTTTCCTCAAAATTAATTTATTCTACTTATAAACTAATCTATAATCTAATTTCATGTGATATATATTATAATTTTGTGGTCCAATTTGCTTCCTTAACTTCCACAAAAAAAGCCAAAGTGATCTTATATATAGGACCAGAGGAAGGGAGTAATAAGTGTTTTAAGAAAGACGTCCTGCAAATCTTAGAGCGAACAATGGTGTCAATGTGCACCATGATTGTCCCTTTGAGTGAAATTGTGAGAAAAAATTGATTCAGATGTGAGATTGCAAACATAGTGCGCCTTTTTTATGGGATAAATATCAAATTTGTCTTGAAAATATTGACCGAGTAGTGATTTTATCTTGGAAGTTTTTTTTTTGAACCAATGTAGTCGCGAAAGTGGAAAAAGAGTAACTACATCGTCCTCAACTCATGGAGAGTTAATGGATGTTGGGCACAATATATTCAACGCCACGTCATGGTCCATATTAGAATAAAAATGAACCATTTTTGCCATAAAAGTGTTTCTCGATGACCTACTTTTCCCAAAGTCTTTGAGAGTGTAATGTCACCTCAAAAGTCTTTAAACTTCTATGGCAAAATCGCTACTCGAGAAAAAAAATTTATCCAAAAATGGTTCATCTTTATTCTGATATGGACTATGATGCGACGTTGAATATTACATGTCTAACGTCCATTAACGTTTCCATGAGTTCATGATGATATTGCTATACTTTTCATACTTTCAAGCCAACAACTATACTTTTTATACTTTCACGCCAACAATGGTTCTAAGAAAAACTTTCAAGTTAACGAATACTTCTGAAGTAAAATTAATATTTGCCCCTTTTCTATTTCACCCAACTATCGTCCTACTTTTGTTTTTGGGAGATTTACAAGTGTGGCTAAAATGGAATGTCGACTATGATTCAGAGGTTAGGAAGTTTGCTTAAACGCCTTGTGTGAGAATCTTTGGTCAAAAAAAAAGAATCTTTGGTCTCTTGTGTTAAATGAGTGAAATGGTTTGTTGAGCTATGAGATTGCATTTATTGTTTATTATTGAGGCACGATCACTTGGTTTCGCATTATTTATCACATATTAAATCCAACTTGCACAAAAACAAATTTTAAAGGGTCAAATATAAATTTTCTAAAGTTCACATTACATAACCCAACCCAACAACCCACAAGTTTATCTAAGTGTTAATAAGATTAACCACAAAATTATAACATTATTAATGATATTAAAAATATTAAAAATAGACTAACCTGCGAATAAGCAAATAAGGCGAGCTCATAAGGAAAGGAACAACAATAGAAATTTTTAATATTAAACTATTCGATGTATTACCAGTATAAACTGAATCTAACATAGGGAACTAGTCTCCCACAATGTAACAAGCTAAGGTCTGAATATTCACTTTTTATTTTTTTTGTTAAATGAGATTGCATTTATTGTTTATGAACAACAGTTACAGATCACATAATACTGTCAAGACTGGAGAATAATTTAGTTTTTTTCCCCCTAACTGTTCATTGATTCATATATAATATTCAGTTAAAAAAATTGATTCATATATAACAACACAACTTCTAAATCTCTCAACTCATTCTTCTCATTCCGTTTTTTTTTTCTTCTTTTGGTCAAAATCATTCTTCTCATTTCAGTTTGTTGTTTTATACAATAACGCACACGTATCACCTTAACTATAAACAACTGATCTAAGGCCTTTACATCCACACTGATGCACAATTAATCTCGATATGCTTTTTTTTTTTTAATTTAAGTCCATTCTTGTTGAATCCAAACTCTTAACTACAATCTAATCCGCAAGTATAAGATGAAAAAGCGAGTGGATGGGAAAAATAAATGTGAGGAATTCAACGAAAGATATTGGAATTTTTTTATCGAATCCATACCTTCAACTACAATCAAATTTACAAGCCAAATATAGGTTGAAGAAGCTGTTAGAAGGAAAAAGGAAAAAGCGTAAATTTTACTTAAGTTGCGTCCTTGTAGACACAGGTGTATGTAATCAGCCGCAAATAATATATATCGCAATTAAGAAAGGGCTTAGAAGTTAAAGATCAGGGAAAACGATGAACAAGGACCTTACAACAAATTAATAATCTGAATGGTGATTGGCAATAAGAAAACACATGCAATATCTTATCAATATTGTGAGTGTTGATAAAAATTTCCTTTTTTTTTTTTTTGGTATAAGGGGTAACCCTGCCACCAGGCATCCGATGCCTTTTCTGGACCTTAGCTCTCCACTTGGGCCAATTGGTCCGAGCAACTAACTAATCCGGACTCAAAGAAATAGCATGCGTCGTTGAAAGCATGAACTTAGAGTTGTAAAAGTGGAATTTTTTTGGCTGGGAATAATGAAAATGCAATAGCTCGATGGGCCATATTATTGTAAGGGTCTGTTTGGATAACCAAAACCTAGGTTCTGGAGAATAGCTTCTGAAAAAAAAGCTGATTTTGAAAAAGCTGAAAAAAAGCTGAAAAAATAGCTTTTGATAAATGAGAGTGTTTGGATAGTTGTTGTGAGAATAGCTTTTTTTATGTGTAAATTACTAAAAAGGATATAAGTTTAATGTGTTGGGAAAGAGAGAGAATAAGGGCATTTTAGGTATTTCAATATGACATGTGTAATGATGATGTTTTCTGTCTCGTAATTCGCGTAAAAGCTGAAAAAAGTAGTTGCCTGTTTGGATTAGCTTTTAGAAAATAGCTTCTGGGAAAAAAGCTGATGTTTAGAAAAAGTAGCTTTTGTAAAAATGAGAGTGTTTGGATGGTTGTTGTGAGAATAGCTTTTTCTGTGTAAATTACTAAAAAGGACATAAGTTTAATGTGTTGGGAAAGAGAGAGAATAATGGCATTTTAGGTATTTCAATATGACATGTGTAATTATGGCTTTTTTTTTACCTCGTACTTTGTGCAGAAGGAGAAAATTGTAGCTTATTCAAAACCTAAGTTTGGGTGGCCAAAACCTAGGTTTCCAATCCTAAATAGCTTTTCATATTTTTTCAAGTGTTTGGGTTACCTTTTTTAAAACCTAGGTTTTGAGTCTAAACCTAGGTTTTAAAACCTAGGTTTTGAGTCCAAACCTAGGTTTATCAGAAAAAAGTGTTTGGCTACCATTTCAAACCTAGGTTTTAAAACCTAGGTTTGGTAACAAAACCTAGGTTTTGTTCCATATCCAAACAGGCCCTAACTCTAATATCAAGAAAAACACAGTTTACTCAGAACAGTGCAACACTTCATCGCTAGACAAGTCAACTATACAGTGTGTAGGTAATTCACAGATGATCCCACATCCCGCAAGTGGTAAACGCATGAACACCATTGTCTAGTTATTATTCAGAAGATGCTAACAAAGGAGTATCATCATCATCATCATCATCCGTCATTACAAAATCATGTTAGTCAGAAACATAGTGATCAAAGACAGCATGAATTCCAACTGTGAACAATATCACAAAATATGCAGACCTATAACAATACTTGCCAATCACAGGTCCTAATGGTGGTGATGGTCCTGAACATAACGTAGGCCACAATACTTGCAGATAGCTGGTTCATCCAAGTCAAGGCATATAAACTCAATTGGATGTCCGAGTGCAGGATTGGTATCTGCAACCATGAACAGCAGTATCCAAATTAGTTATCTGCCTACTTTTGGTGTGATGATTTAGCTGCGGTGAACAAGGACTGCAATATATATACACACTAAAAAAATTATATCTACCGACTCAGATTTTAACAAATTTTGGGTAAAAGATCTTGAAAAACATAATCATTCTAAAAAAATTAGTTACAACCAGGTTCCACGCCAGGTGCTAAAAACGTAACTACTAATTTTTAAGAAAATCATAATGAAGCTACATTAAACTATATCATTCCTAAAATCTGATAACTACTTTCTTAAAACTTGATAGTAAGCCCTGAAAAACCTAGCAGTAACTTAGTCTTAGAAGCCACTGCAGACTTTTTTTTAAAAAAAAAAAATTCTTTTCACCTAGATATGTCAAGATTTATGTTATATGTAATTTTCCCTGCATATATCCTTCACTGGAATGGCGTTGTATAGAAAAGAGAATATCAGAATTTGCAAAAGTCTTCACCTCCTTCACAAGCAACGATCCTGCCTTCCACCTTGATAGGCGGAACTTCATTAATCAGCTCCATTGGAGATTTCTTGCTCCGATCCTATTCAAGAAGGCAACAAAGGTAAGTATTAAAACTTTCAGAGCTCATTCAGCAAGCAAGTAATGAATTCTTTTTCTTTTCTTTTCTTTTTTCTTTTTTTTTCCTTTTTTTCTTTGTTTTTTCTTTTTTGGCCAGCAAGCAAGTACTAATAAATTCAATGCTGGAAACTTAAGCCAAATAACCAAAGCATAACAATACATAACACAATTGGAGTCACTTGAAAGGAAATGCTGCTGTAAAATAACATTAGTTCAAGTGCATGTTCCATAACATCATGTGGGCAACAATTTCAAGCTCTCAACTTGTCTCTGCTTCATATATTGTTTGTGAGACGGAACATTGAGATTCCAATAACAGTTGTGAAACCCAAAAAGAAAGGTTTCACATGTCAATTTTCTAAAGAATAGCCGTGATCTCCACATGATAACGAAACGAAACTTTCTTTTCCCACAAAAATGGAGTCTGACAGTTTCCAAAACATTTAAAACTACTAAACACTCAACTGAGGCAGCTAGATATAGCATTTATCTCACCATTTCCTCGTGGTGGGACAACTAACTAGCAAAAACAAAGTAATTCAATCGTGTCAGACAAATTTCATTAGTCTTGATTTTAGCATCGTAATTTTCAGAGTTAACAATTCATATTGTAACTAAATTTTGTGCTTTCATTTTTTTCATCATTTTACTTTATGATTTTAGTTTTTACAACAAATTTATTATATAAGTAGCTCCCACAATTCCTCATCTCAAACTCCAAAATGTACTAACCATTATGGATGTGTATAAAATGTTTCATTTCCTGCTCCTTTAATCATCAATGAAGTAAACACCTATTCAATATAACAAGGTTAAAAATTGGTTTTCTACGCTTTTATATTTTCTTTAACTACCAATTCAAGCAATAATCATTTAGCCAAACTATATGAGCACTGAAGCTGAGAAACTTAGCTCACACTCTTTTCATTCTAATTAAAATAAGTTCATTCTGTCAGCTGCACTGAAACCTCCAGAAGAAAGGTTTCCTTCCTACCTAGTAGAGAGTGTATATGCCAAGAAGGCAGCAAATAATTTCGTGATTGTCAGAAATACTAGAGCAATTAACAAAGACTGAACTTTTTTAATCTACTACTATTAGTTAAGGCTAATTTCTGGACAGATTTGTGGTACATTAAAGCACAATGCTGAATGTTAGGACCACTTTGGTTTCATAAAAGATATTTTTGATAGAATTCATATAGAGAACTCAAGAAAATGTTTATATTTAGTCTCATGACTGAGAAAACAGCAACAAAGGATTGGAACCTCCAACAGAATTGCCCTAATATAATAGAAATACGGTAGCCAGACGCACAAAAAAGGAGAACCAGAAGAGATGATAATGCACAAAAAATGGAGGAAGACTTTCACCCTTTGGACCCCTCTTCATCAGCCATTCCAACTTAATTCCTAAGAAGCCACACACCTCCCTCACCCTCTGAACCCTCCTTGAATTTTTTCCACCCACACTTAACTATTCCTCCAATATTATTTTCTTTTCAAATCAAGGGATCCATTAGATTTTAATGCTATTGCAATCAATTATCAATTCAATTCTTTTTTTCCTCGATGAAACGAATATTAAGTCAATCAATAATGATATTAGTGCGCCACCATCAAAATTAAGTTTTATAGCATTGGTTATGGAAACTCGTATCATACAGAATTGAAAATGTAATTAAAGGGGTCAAAAAGCCCACAGAAGGGGGGCAAAAAAACCATAATGCATCTAAAAGTAATCTCTTGAAATATCAAGCTCTTCAAGTAAAACATTTAGTAACCTATATTTATGTTTAACATGGGCACTGATTTCACTTTCAAGATCATTCAACAACTTCAGCCTCAAAAATGCAGAGTTGTGAGTTTGTAGAGTTCATTCCGCATTGTTTTTCTGACCTTTCTAAAAGTACTTTACCGAAATAAGGGCAAATACTCCTTTTTTTTTTTGGGGGGGGGGGGGGGGAGCTGAAATACAACAACAACCAAGTCTTATCCCACTAAGTGGGGTCAGCTACATGGATCGCACGACGCCATTGTGCTCTATCGGTAACTAAATCTAAGGGGAGAGCTGAAATATGAAAGAAAAATCCACCAACCGCCACTTTCACTCTGAAAGACACCCTTACCAACATCCATCACACCCATAGAAGATGCCATAGCAGCACCAGAAAGAAGTTGCCACACCATTGACATTTTCAGGCAGAAAGCCAAGGAAACTATTTGGCATCAAAGGAAAGGTTCAGCCCTTAGACTAAATGGGTCTCCAAGCGCCATAATTAAAACCGATATGGGATTAAAAGAAACCAGATGAACTATCAGGACTTTCAGACAGCAATTGACCACAAATGCACAACAATATAGAAATGCTTATCACAGGAGCAACTAAAAAAATCCTAAAAATTTTTTATTAAACAAGTATCGATTACCTGCATCCATTTGGCAGTGTGGTTGCCGACATCACCACTTACAAGACTTAAACTTCTTGTGGTTAATGATAATTTCGTCGATTGAACGAGTGTCTTGAACAGACTCAACGCCATTCTGGGATAGATTCACAAGAGGAGAAGTAAAACAACAAAAATCACTAACTCGGAAAAACCCCACCTGAAAAAAAAAAAAATCGAAATCAACAAAAACAATCAAATCAGTGGAATCGATTGAGGAGAAACTGCGAAAAAGTGAACAATTGACAGATTAATATAATAAATAAAAAAGATTAAGCGAAACCGTATTCAGAATTGTGTCGAGGATCATGAAGCAATGTGAAAAAAAAAAAGCGAATGATGGAAAAAGATGGGAAGGAAACTCACAGAGGCAGACCAGAGCTTCGCAAATCTTCGTGCTGGTAGGCAGAATTGATGTTTGGAAAGACGTGAACCTTTCACTGGGCTTCAATCTGGGCCCAAATTTAAAAGGCCTTGAACATGTGAAAACATTTAAGTGCCTGCTTGGTCAGAGAGAATGCAATCTGATGGAATTATGATACAAACAATTATTAGAATGGAGCTAGGAAGTTGAGATTGTGTTGTGTAAATATGAAAAAAAAAAAATAGTTGTGGATGCTCTTATAGTAAAAGCTCTTTTTTATTGACAGAGTTAGTGATACTGTAATCTCCCATACAAACTATGATTCCATTTATTTAGAAAGATAACACGTAGTTAACGTTCTGAATGTGCCCAAGACTCTAGGTACTGGTTAGTATGGTTAGATGGAATTTTTATATAAAAAATAGTAATGTAATTATGATTACATGAATTTATTTGGTTCGTCATTAAGAAAAAATGATGCATAGACATAAAAACATTTGGTTGGATTATAATAAATATGAGAATAAACGATAACAGTATATAAAATCGCAAAATTACCCTTGTCTATGTATTTATGTATGATAGATTAAATTATTTATTTTTCGCCAATTATATATTTATTAGCATTGTCCTCATAAATAATAATAAATTAAAGGTTAAGGGTCAATTTTGCCCCGGAAGTTTTCACTCAAGACCGATTTTGCCCAAAAAATCTTGTTGGGTTCAAAATTGCCCTGAAAGTTTCAAAACGTAGTAATATCACCCTATTTCATTAAAAAACTCACATTAACTATTAAAAAGTTGACGTCCGTTAACATTTTAATGATAAATGGTGAAATCGTTCCAATTTAATACTTCTATGGCAATTTTGAGCCAAAAAAACTTCCTTGCAAAATTGGTCTTGAACGAAAACTACCGGGACAAAATTGACCCTTAACTCATAAGTTAATAGACAAAATTACTCTTAATCCGTGTGTATAACAAAAATTTTATTAATCTAAATTGCCTATAGGCTATAACAATCCTTAACCTTTCATGTGTGTGCGTGTGGTGCACTAGAAAGAAAAAACAAAAGCAATCCTGATCAGTTATGATTTTTCACCCGCAATGTAAAGGTGGGGTTTGAATAATGGTCAAGGGTTTAAACGTTTGGATATAAAAAAGATATGATGCATTAGAAAGAATACGTCATCTAACATGCTACATAATGCATTAAATTCGAAGTGGTTTTTATTAATGGTCAACTTTAATAAGTAGCAATATGATAAGACAACATAAAAACCCAAGTTTGTTTCGAGATATAGGTTACTGACAATTTAGTAATCTAACCATTAGGCCTAGCACAATTGGAAGTTAGTTGGATTCCTCAAGCACCTAGTCAAGGGTTTGATCCCAGGCGCATTGTGTATGAAAACTGTAAAGAGTCTCATGGTTACCATTAAAACCCTTTTGGAAAGTCTACAGTGCGAGAGGATTAGTCAATGCTTTCGGCGATGGATACCCTATGCTTACAAAAAAAAAAATCTAGTGTACCATAATATCTCCAACAAAATTGTCTCTAATAGGAAGATATATGTGCTTATAAAAATATTTAGAAGTTAAATTTCATTATACTAATTGTCACTAGAGGTTCTCGTCATTTGTATAACTTGTTGCTCGCATGTAATAATGTGATCATTTCATATTGGCCCCCTCAACTCCAAAAATTCATCAGTCGCCCCTATGTAAGAGCTTTGGTAACTATTTTGGGGGATCAATTTATAAGTTGCAATTTTTTTTTTTATTTAGATGGATAGACACTAATAGCTTTAGGTTACAAGCTGTATAGATGACACTTAGTTATAAAGCCATTGAAAAATTTGCATATTTCAATGGAACTTATGTATCATTCTCCCTTTAAAAAAATACCTTCAACACTTAGCAGGAGATGGAGTCATGGAGAAATGATATTAAAACAATTCAAATTGACTGATCCATCTCGCAAGCCTCCCCCTTCAAACAAGTGCAGATAGAAGTCTAAATGAGAGACAACACATCTTGTTAGATCCTTTGGGGTCTCGAATTCGAGTCTTAGAAAAAACATTTATTTTGGAAGGGCAAGTCACGAACCTCGAAACTTGAATAATCTGTTATTCGAATACCTGATGATAAGATTCAGAAAAGAGTTGATATATATATATATAAGATGATGTCTAAACGAGGGTAGTGGGCATAGGCAAATTAGAGAAGGGGACCAACGAACCGTTGGTCGAGCTAGTAAATGGGCTCCCCCCGGTAAAGATAAGAACATGTATTCAAATCCCGGGAAACGCTCTTATTGGGGAAAAAGGCAATCCTGCCTATGTGAGTTGCATTCCTACCCCTTGAATCTGGATTTATAGGTTACTAATAAGCTTCAGATTACCAAACAGTGTTTAACAAAAAAAAATAGGGAAAGGGGATTCATCACCCTGAATTTTTGAAACTTATGTTTTCCCCTCAGAGGTTGAAATTGCAAAATCAGACTGGTCAAACTTATCATGCCCGAATTCAAATTTCAAATACATGAAAGAAATCCCATTAAAGAACTTACGATGACATAAAAATCCCCTGAATTGTATCACGAAATAGTAATAATATAATATAATATAATAAAGTATCACTGCCTAAGCATATACCATAAAGTAATTAAAATGCCCTGCCGGAAATTTACCTCAAGACGTTTTAGTTGAATCTGTTTTTATTATAATCCCGGACAAGTTAAAAGTTTTTGAGACCAAGTCAAAAAAAGCTTAAATTTACAACTCAAATTAAGGGGACGTTTGGATGGTAGGATGGGTGAATCAATATAAATTAAACTCTCATCTATAATTTAATGGCATTCAAATTTTGGTAAATATTTAGTCAATTATCCTGCTTGAAAACCTTCCAATAGATCATGCTGCTAAACGTTTTCAACTTATCTTTAATGTAAGTGCACCTGGCCTGAAGTAAAAAATATAACACCAAAGACTGACAAAAGTTAAGATTTACACCAGAGTAAGTTGAAAAATTAATCCTATTCTGGTACATACGGTGGACACCGTTAAAAAATTAGCCTGGATCACTACTAGGAATTTAAAAGCACAGGTGGCTGGCTCTATCTGTGACTAAACCTACAGAGTGAAACGGCTGACTGTATTCTTAACCATCAAGGCGGCGTATAGATTGACGGGAGACTACTTTACAAAAGTATATAGACATGTTAAAATAACGCAAGAGGGACAAAATATAATTGCATATCAATGCTCATGCTTCACTCTTGCCTTCAATATTCCAGGGAGAGGCGGTGAGGTTGGAGTTATAACCGGTTGGTTTGATGCTGAAGGAGTGCCCTGCGCCTGATACAAGCCTGACATGCTAGAACCTTCACCCCCGTCTGCAAGATTTGGCGTCGTATTATCACTCTGGGGTCTTTCACAAAATTTCATTTCCTTGAGGACAAAGTTGTCATCATGCAGCTCAAAAGGAGTGCTGTAGATGGAGTGCAGAAAGTATGCACAGATTAAAAGGGATAAATTCAACAAGTTCAGATATAGAAGACAAAAGCAGGAGGCCTATGCAATTTTCACTATGGACAGAAAAGCTTTTTTCATTGATGGTGTAATTAAGATATTATGATGTTTCTCTTGATGGAAATTAGACAATGGATATAAAAATAAAAGGATTAAAGTGTAATTCTACCAAATGACAATTATCGAGGGTGTGTCCAGCACAAATAACAATTAACAGGTGCAATTATACCAATGAACTTTTAAAACCGGTTTTAAAAGTTCATTGGTATAATTGCACCTGTTAATTGTTATTTGTGCTGGACGCACCATCGACAATTGTCAATTGGTAGATTTGCACTTTAACTTAAAAATAAAATTGTTTGAGCCTTTTCTTTTGGCAAAGTTTCCATTTTGAGGGATTTATGTGAAGTTTGAGACGTATGATTTGCCCAAGGATGATGACTCTTGAGCTAAATTGGATAATTAGAGGCCCTAATATGTGATTTATTAGTAAGGATGAGTTTGATTCATGAATTGAAGCAAAGACTAAATTTTCAAGACTTTAAGGGGATTTTCATAGATGTTACTTCTAGAAAAAGATATTCATGCATCAGATAGCCATGGTTTGAAGTTTTACTCTTGGTTAATAAGGTGATGAGTGTCTGAAACCAGTTTGAAAATACTTCGGCCTAAAATGGTCAAGTGAAGAAAATGTCACAGAACCATGGGTACTTAACCTGAAATAGGCTCTTCGGATGATAAGAATATGAATTTTGTGGCTAAGATGGATTTAGATTTGAAATTTGGTAAAGGGGAGTATGGTTGGTAAGGGGGAAGTTGACATTGGTTAAACATCCAAAAAGGTACAAATACCACTTGTTCTAGTAAAGTTGTTGCTTGAGTGTTTTGATTACTGGTATGAAGAATTAGCTGCAAGTAAAGATCTTCATAAGCCTTCATAGGGAAAATGCCTTTATGGCAAGAAATGGACAGGACGAGGTTATCCTTCCCAAATGAAGCCCCTTTTTCTATGGGCCTGACCAAATTAGGCAAGTTGGGCAAAGCATGTTTACACCGAGTTTATAGCCATTTACTTACTTGTTCACATGAACTACAACCTCAGAAGTCTTAAACCCTTGACCATATTTTGCAACCTCTAAATTTATTTACCAATTAATTGGATACAGCAATTTCTCATTTTCCCCCACATTATAACACTACTAAACTAGTCAATTTTCAAATTCAACTCATAAGGATATGATGTTATGATCAAGTAGGAAATGGCACTCAATTAATTCAAGGTCTCAATTGTATCCTCAACTTTTTTATTCATCAACTTGCGCCACGTCTAACTTCAGACTTCTCTTAATTACTCAAAATACTGCATCTTTCTTAGTTCTTGAATATCATTGGCTTGTTCCATAGTTTTTCTTCGAATGATAAGATTTAACATTTGGACTCCTTGGGTTCACCATCTATACACTAGTTCATTATTGAACTTCTTTGTTTGAAATCCAAATCCATAAATTTTCCAAGTCTTTATGGAATATACAGGCTCCCTCTGAGTGAGAGGACTTTATTAGGACTAAAATAATCAATACAATTAATACAAATGACCTGCTTCAGGCTCGGGCCTAATATCGCTATGATGACAGCAGATGTTCAGACTTCATAGAGATTTTTTTTTTTTTGGGCATTTTGAACGATCATTTAATTTAATCAACATTTTGTTTGTCCAGCTGTTCTACAAATAATTTCAGACATAAAAATCGTTGGTTTTGGGCAGAATAAGGAGCATAAAGTCCTTTGGAAGAGTGCTTAGTTTGCAGGCTTCTGGAGCCTCTGGTTTGAAGGGAATGCATTTTAAATTTATCCTGTAAGTTTCAAAAAGGGTTTGTGGATTTTCTCAAAGGGTAGCAAAAGCTCTTGCAAGATAATGTTTTTAGGCTTATGTTCATGGTCTTGGGAGGATTACTACGAAAGAGATCATACAAACCCACAAATGCTTTCAAGGACAATATAAAAATATCCAAAGAAGCTTACTCACCTATTGAAATCAAAATGTACAAGCTGCATATCTTCTGATATTTCCACTTCAACAGTGGCATGGGGACGAGTCTACAGTTTAAAGAAATTAGGAAAACAAATATCAGAAAGACTGCAAGGAAATAATTTCAGAGTCAAGCACTATTATCATGTTAATTTTAATTAAAAGTTTCTTCCCTCCTTTAAAATGTGACAGTTATGTGATAAATAAACGAAAGGGAAGAGAGATTTTTTTTTATTATTATTTTTGGAGGGGGGATGGGGGGAAATGGAAAACAGAAAAAAACATATAAACAGAGGGAAAAAAAAACCCAACTATTAAACTCAAAAGCCTTGACTACAACGACCCAACCCATTTTTTATAGCATGATACCCTTAACCCTAAATAGTTAACTAACCTAACTGAGTAACTAATACTTACACCCTTATTTATGACATAACATTGACGATGACAACAACAACTAAGACTTATCCCACTAGGTAGGGTCGGCTACATGGATGCACACAGCCATTGTGCTCCATCAAGAACCAAATCTTTGTATAAATTACGAATTAAAAAGTCTCGCTCAATAACTTCACTAAGTATTCTCTTCGGTCTCTATCACCCTCTTTTTGAAGGACTATTACATAATTCTGACCTTTAATTATATTTTAACAAGGGCGCGGTCGACTCTGACCTTTAATTATATTTTAACAAGGGCGCGGTCTCCTTATTTCAACAACTATAGTTCCTACCATAATCCATTACATAAAATTATGAAAATATAACATGGTCTGTGAGTTCAGTAAACTAACAATGCTAGCTTATGTGATGATAGAGTTTACCCACAAAAACCAAATCAGACAAAAAAACTTTTAAACCAAGGAAAACAGAGCAGCAATTCAATATGAACAGGTTCACCAATAAAAATCAGAAGATAATAAGAAGATAGCATACCTGTACAAGAATAAAAGGTAAGGCTACCCCTCCACTGGGAGCATTTCCTGACCCACACAATTGCTCATTTCGTTGTATGAGATTCTGAAGACCTATGTACTTGATGAAATAAGACAAGGAGTCAGCAAACAGACACTAATCAATACTCCCTCCAGTCCTTTCTATAAGATTCAAATAACCAAACTGTGTGGTTTTAAAAAACTGTTAAAATTAGTTAAAAGTAATAAATACATAAGCAATGTACTTTCTTTACCAAAATGCCCTTACTTATGAGAGGGTAATCGTGAGAGAGAAATAATGAGAAACAGGATAAAAGAAAATGTACAGGAAAAGATGGTGTAAGAGATTAGAATAAATTAGGGGCAAAACTGGTAAAAATTCATTTAATGTTCAAACAACCCAAACTAGATCTTATCAAAAGGACTCGACCAATTCAAACATTGGATTTTGTAAAAAGGACCGGAGGAAGTATAATAGAAGACATCTGTCAAATACATATAACCAACAACACACTTCAAGAGGAAAAAATACAAATTCCTTGAACTAACGAATTGGTATTTCATACACAAAATCAAATCCATAAGTGAGCACTGGCTTACTTGATCCTCCAGCTCCTGAAGGTAGGCAGCTTTCTTTTCAATCCGATTCCTAAGCTGAAGGCGCTCTTTCTGGTTAAATTACATTACAGTTGTCATAATCCTTCTTCCATTTTTGTATCATCTAAGAATATTACAGGGAAGTATGAACCAGTTGACCCATTAAAGATCACATGAAATGTATGCAAACCTTGAATTCTTCAATATCATTCAGACTTGTACGAGGGAGACCCTTCCATTGAATTTCCTTTTTATCCTTAGAAATTATGTCCATTGCCATGAGAACATTCAAAGCATCATAAACCCTTCGCCGAATATTTTTCTCTTCATATTGTTGCTGTCAAATATTTACCCTCAGTTAGTCCAGAACATCTAACTTAAGTTTTCACTCAGTATATTGCAATTGATAGTATTAAGAGTAAACCTGATCAGGAGCTGAAACGCTACTGCTTGGTTCAGAAAATTCAGCCACAAGTTCATCTGCAACCTATTAGAATAACTATGATCTTCAGATATATTAAATTATAACAAACAAATAGGAAATTAGCAACTTATCCAGAGGAAGAAAAAACAAAATTTTGCGAAGTAGTCTAACTCAATCAGTTCATGACTTCATGTAACATGTTGGGAAACATGATAAAGAAATCATTTATTTCCCATCATTCTTCTCCTTTTCTCATTGAATTCTCCAGAAATCCCCTACAACATACTATAAGATCCACAGAAATTTCCCAGAACCTATCATATTTACGACCAGAATTCGATCAACTAGATATGGCTACTCGCTACTATCCCACTGCATTATAACAATAATAAGGCTCAGCAAATAACAATTTTTTGATTCATCAATAACAGGTTCATTATACAATCAACAGAATGGAATAGAAGCAATAAAGTTAATACATGTGACAGATACTGAAGTAATCACCTAACCTCATTGTAAGTGGTTCTTCCCTTACTTTCCACCTTCTCGCAAACTGCAGAGAAAAAAATAAATTACTAAGTAAACTTGCACAGCAACTGTGCAAAATTAGTGTCTGAAATTATCAGTTTAAGAGCAAAAGCATATAAACTATTATAAGTTTGCAGTTATCAAAGCGCACAAAATGGAACACAGCAAGGCCAACATTATAAGCAGGAATAAAAACTTATGATGTATAGACTATAAACCTTTCATGCTAAATTGGCGGAGCCCTCTTCCACTCTTGTCACCTCCAACAGCACGCTGCCCTCTCTTTTTCTTCTTGCTACTATTTCAAAACTAAGAACAAGTAAGAATAGAATAACTGTGTAAAAAAAAACTAAAAAGCATCTAGAGATTTGTAAAACCACAAGCATATAATTGAAACTTGCAAGTATAACTTAAAATTCTCATCCACTTTCTAACTCCAAAATGAAAGTAAATGTGCATACGCATGCGTTGCCTTGAACCAAAACTAGGAACAAAGCAATTCAGTATACATCAGGGAACAAACAAAACAACCACATTCAACAATGTAATCTACTACAACCTGGAAAAGGAAAGCCCCCCCATACTGCATTATAAAAACTACACATTTACTACAACTCATAGAATGACATAGAACTCACGCAACTGCTCCCTGAGACCCAGCATCATCACCGTGGATGTCAAGCTGATTTAATTTTAGAAAAGTTTTTTCACTGGGTGGTGTAGCCATTGTCTGCTCACTCCGACTGGATGGTGACCCTACACTTTTACTAGTGGAAATTGACTGGCCAGAAAGTGTTGCTCCAGGACCTAGCAGCTCATCCTCCTCTTCCTCTCGACACGGCTGCTGAGGTCGTGTCCCCATTTGGGTAAGTTACTTACTTATCTTCCTGATCAAAAAAACCCCAATGATACAAAAAGACTTCAATTGAACTGAAGATTCAAGGTAGACAAAATGGTTTCCTGCAAGATATAAACTAAGGTCAATTCAGTAGCACTTCAAACACCATTAGTACACTAGTCAACAGGAGATGCTCCATACAATGGAAACAAAAAGTACGACAGAGAACCAGGAAAAACCTTATAGCAACTGTTCGATCACAATTAAAAGATAAGATTTCTCTTCCTCAAGGATCCATCAAGATTCCTACCAATATAAAATAACACAAACTGAAGCTGGCTACATAAAAACAGTGAAGAGAATAACTTGGTTCATATCACATAACATGAGTGGCACTTATGTAAACACAGAAGTTGCAGACTCAATTCAGAATAATTGAAGAAGCATAAAAGTTCTTACCACACATGGAAATCAATAATGTTTTTTATTCTGTCTGCTAATAAAAGACAGTTAGAACATGAAGGGGTGGAGGAGAAGTGACATAAAAGCTCAGTAGCAATATGCTTCTCGGAGTCAACACCACCTAAATTGAAAGTTAAACATATCACGGTAAATATAGAATGCAAGAAGTTAAGTAGTTAAAACAAACAAATATGAGTCTCAAGTAATTAAACAAATCTCTTGTATTAGCCACACTTCTGTAATAGCCAAGAAATATATTTGTTTATTTATACATCCCCAAAATGAAGAACTGAAAGGAAAATGGGAACTTAGCAGTACTTTAAGAGATAGTTCCCATAACCTTTTTCCATATTTAGACTGTGTCATTGCCTCAAAAGTCAAGGACTCATTTCACAGTTGCTATCCTAAATCGGGATGCTGCTAAAGTAAAGAAAATTAATACTATTTCCTGCTCCCATAGTTCAACAAAGCCACACATTCAGATTTACCAAATGCTTCCTCACAATCAAGTAAAGTCCATTCTCCTCAAGAAATAATTACAAAAGCTGAGACACTCACAAGCTTGATGCAATTTTGCAACCTAAAAAGCTATGCATTCTGTAACATGGCACTAAACTTTCGAGATGACCAATCAAAGTTTCACAGAATAATATCAGCTGGAATTCCCAATACTACAGAGGGAAAAGCCAAGATAACTCAGCAACAAGCTCTTGTAAAAAGCTAAAAATTTGTTCTAGTCTCTGCCATATGAAATGTTGCACTAAATAAAAACCCTAGAGGATCTCACTCAATGATAACTATAAAACCCTAATAAAGTTCAACGCTGCCATAGTAACATATATATAATAAAAATCACCCATCACCCATCCATACAATAATACTTCAAAATAGCAGAAAGTTGTGATGACCCTAAAATTCCCATTGAAAAATAACATGTGGGTGTGTACGATAACGAGTACATGCTATGCTCTATCCGTACCTTGGTATGATAAATACCACCAGAGAGAGAAAAGATTATGATGTACAGGTAATAAATAGTCAGTGGGTAGCTATTTAATTATAGAGTTCATCATTGTTTGACCATTTCCAAGCCCCACAATTTCTTTTCGTTGCTTTCAAACAATTCTCATATAATCCCCACATAATAGGAGCCCAATAAAATAACAATCATCATAAATTTCAAATTTTCCCTCCGACAACCGATTGAGAAGAACAAAAAACATGCTTTTACGCAGAATTTTTACGAGAACGGAGAAATAAGCGCGAAAATAAAAAGAAACGAAGAAAAGAAGAGAGAGAAAAGAAGAGGGATAATCGAATAATACCTGCTGGGGAGGCTGGTGGCGAGATAGCGCGAGAGGAAGAGGAAGAGGAAGAGAATCCGCTGATGGCGGTTAAGGCAGATCTGAGTCAGGGAAGCGAGAGCGCGCCACTTTCTTTGTTCACTCAGTTTTGGACTCACAGTCACAGAGACAGATGACGTTATAGTCTACGGGAGGGGGGGAGGGGGGTTCGATTTTATTTAATATTTAATATTTAATAGTATTAACACATTTAATTTTAGGAAAATTAATTATAGATTCCAAGGAACTTAATTAAAATAAAGTATCACAAAATCAAGTCATTAATCTCAATACCCACGGAGTTGTTATTGCCGGGCTATAAGCTATGGTCAGGTCAAAAGTTGTTAATGAGTAAGAGTTTAAAAGTTGTAATAATCATGCCCCAAGTTGTAAACGTTAGGATAAAAGTTAACGTCTGGTTAAAAGTTGTTACTGACCATGAACCTCACAACAGTAACAATACAAGGTAAATATAGGGAAAGTGTAATATACTAGAAATTAATTGAGGATTAGTGGGCGTGATTAGAAATTGATTAATGGAAAATGATGAATTGTGAGGATATTTGAGGAATTTGAGGTATTTTTGAAGACTTCAAAGGTTTAGTTTCTCCCTTATTTTAAGGACAACAATTTGGGAAAAATCATTTTTAGGTTCAAAAGAGGTTTTATGGGAGAAAGTAATTAGAAGATATAATGGGTCAATTTTTGAAAGAGAGAAAAAAATTTGTAGCCCAAAAGAAAAATTTTATTTAAGGATTGTTAGGGCCAAATAGTCTATTTTTCTCTTTATTTTTATTTTTCCCTTTTTCTTTCTTTTCTCTCTCTCCCCCTTTTCCTTTATTTCTCTCTCTCCCCTCATTCCTCCATACCCGTACTCGCCACTCCCCTCTCCTCTCTCTCTCTCTCTCAATCTCGCGTCATTGGCCACCCAGCTTCGCATCCTCAGTCGTCACCCCTCCCTTCTCCTTAATCTTCTTCTCTTCCTTTCTTCCTCTCTTTCTCTCTTTTCTCTCCTCTCTCGCTGCCATCATCCAAGCTTAAGCGGGCGTTTTCCGACGAAAACTCACTGGAAACCGCCATCCAATACCCCAACTCATCTTTTCTCACCTATTACTTCCTTCCTCAACCAATTTTCGGTTCGATCCATGCTTGAGGAAGGAGATTGAAAAAGTTGGTAGACCGATCTTTCAGAGCTCGCCAGCTCCTGAGCAGTGGGTTTTCCGGCTAACTAAGTCTATATTCAGACTCCCGTAAGTCTGCTCTACGCGCTTATGTCTTTAGTTTCTCCCTTTTGTTTCGTTTCAAAAATAGGTCTTATCTGGGTAGGGTTTTTGGGATATCTAAACCCATTATATTGAAGCCTAATATGTGATTTAGAATTCTCCTAAAGAGAGATTTTCAAGTTAATTGAGATTTTCTAATTTATCTGGAATCTTTGAAATTTTGAGCTTAGGGAAAATTTAGAGATCATGTGATCTGGCTTGTCTGAGATTAATTGATGGTTTCTAAAGTTTATTTGAAATTATATGATGATATTAATTTGGGTGATTTGGTGGAAATTTTAGACTAACAAAGTTTGGAGTAGGCCGGTGATTGAAGAGGAATTTTTGAAATATGGGCATTTAAAGTTAATTGGGGATTTCTATAAATCCGTGGGTGTTAAATTAATGCTAATGGTTGGTTGAATAGGACTGAATTGAGATGTTATGGGAATTGAAAGGATTTGCTTGGATAAGTGATATTGGATGTTGGGATTTTAGGACAGATATGGATTGATGATCATAATAGTTTAGTTGAAAGAGAATTAAGGAGTGCTTTAGTTGATAAAATGTTTGGGTTAAATTTCTTGAGGATTAATGTTTTTGGTTTGGGAATTAAATTCCAAAATTTTGTATATGAACACTTGATTTAAGCATTAATTTTATTGTATGTGATTGTTTTGTAGACGGTGAATTATTTAGAGTTGAGCATGGGGGAGATGTTTTGTTGCAGTATTCCAAGTATCTGATTAAAGGTAACCATTGCTACTAGTCTATGTGTGTGCACGTGCGTTGATAGTAAGAGCTTTGAAATTATTTTGATTATGGTATTAATGGATTCTGGTTGTATACGTATAGTATGATTTCAATTGTTTATTTTAATATGAAAAGGTCATGTGGGATTTTTATGTTGAACCTGGCATATATATTTATGTATTGCATCATATATTTGGAAAAGGAATGTACATATGATTTTGGGAAATCGTATTGCATGAATTTTTGAAACAATAGAAAGGCCAACTGCCTGATTTTGATTAAAGTGTAATTTGTGACTTGTGATGCATATGTATATGGTTGTGCTGGTTTGGATCGATGCACTAATTCTTGTTACCATCACGTGATGAAGTACCCTATTGATCTACAGGGACTAATTATATCATCTGTATACTGAGTATGGGTTAGACCCCCATTGAGTACTACCCTTCTATGTGCTGGGTATAGGTTAGAACCCTGTCTATCATTACCCTTGTTGTGGTTCTGGATATGGATTGAAATCCCCATCGAGTTTCACTTCTCCATAGTTCTGGGTACGGGTTGAGATCCCTGTCGATTTTCATTTTGGTCTACCCAATGGTAGGAACAACCTAACGATTTGCAGGGTGAACGTTATGGATATTCGTGAGAAATGTATTATGGAAATTATTTATAAAATGGTGATATATATGAATTTATCAAAATGCTTTTTCTTCATACTGTTTATTGCATGATTATCTGGTTATGTGCTCTTATTTTAAACGTATGCATATTGTATAGTTTCCCACATAGATACCATGCCAGCTCACACATTCACATATAGACTGGTAGTTAGTGGTTAGTAGACATCGTCTACCTCCCCTTTGCTTATTTCTTACAGATTCTGGTCCGGTAGTTGATGATCGGGAAAAGGAACCATCATCTACTCACTGAACCATAGTGAGCTTTTATTTTGGGATGTTATGCGAGAGTGTTGTATATTGTCATACTTAATTAGGGTTTCATATTTTGCTTCCGTATTCTTATGTTTTAATATATTTGGATGACTGTAGACGTTATTGTTTTGGTTGGGACGTTCCATTTCTGACAATTTGGCCCTGAGGCCATTTTGGTTTTTGTTGAGTCGAATATTATTAATTTGCATTATTGGTATGATTTGAATAATATGATTTGGGAAATTTTGGATGCTGATGGTGGTTGAGTTTGATAAGGTATTAGATGAATCCTTCTGAATGATTTGTTTGGCGACGCTTGAGTATATGTTTAGAGTTGAAGCTCTTGGGTTTTGTTGGCCATGTTAGGATATTCATGACAGGATTTATTTGTGGTTGATAAGATTATGATGATGATGGATAAATTGGTTTTTTACAATGGCAAATTTGGATGTCCATGTTAGCTTTGATTTAGAAAGCCTCTTTTCTAACTTGAATTGAGTGAAGATTATATGACTTGTTTTGTCATCCATGTTCGTCCTCTTTATTTACTAAAACTCTTTATTTACTGAAACTATTATCTAACATGGATTACTTTTTGTTTAATTAAGAAATAAACATTAACGTATTGGAAACTCCCCATACGTGTATTGGAAATCTAATTGTGAAATGTTGGATACCATGTGTGGTGGTCGAAAAATGAATAATAATGAAATTAAAGATATTTTATATGGTTTTTTTTCTTTTCTTTAATGGATTACGAAAATTGAAATACAACTAGTCACCAACAACTTGATAACGAATGCCGGGACAATACAATGACTGACAAGAATGAAAATTACAAGACAAATACAGGGAAATAGTGACCAAATCGAGATTAATAACGAGAATAACAACAGTAGGAATTTCCGTGAACGAGATTGCTTCTAAGCTCTTGAGAGTGAATGATTCTATCAGGAGAGTTCAGATGCCTTTCTTCATTGGATCTTGCCTCTTTTATCCCTCTGCCAGTTTGAAAATCAATTGCTCCAAACGTGGGAGGGAGGTTGTAACAATTACTTCCTAAATACACTTTTTAAATACACTTAATCAATTTAAATCATAATATAAACGCTAACTATGTTAGAAAAGAAATTACTTTGTAAAATAGCTAGCATAGTTAGAAAAGACTTCCCATAATGGATTCCGTTTAAATCAAATCATATTGGCTAACTATGATAGGAAAAGAAGCATCCCAATAAAAATACAACCCATAATTAAAAAAATGAGTTTAACTTAACAAATTAAATATCCATGTTAGAAAAGGATGAACATAAATTTAAATACGCTAACATGGATTTTAAAAGCAATAAGTATCACATTTTATTTATCTATGTTAGAAAAAAAATTTCCTAAAATTGAAAAACTAACATGGATATTTAAAATCACCAATGTTCAAACGCAGTTATCCATGTTAGATAAAAATTCACCTAACCTGGATATTTAAAGCAACCTGGATACAACACCCTAAGAACAATTCATTCAAATTCACTTATACCATGATAGAAAAGAAATACCCTATCATGGTAATTAAGAGAAACCATACACAAGATATTCAACTTTCCTGTAAAACCAACAGTATTCATGGATCCTTGTTCCCAAACTACACATTCTCATCAACTTACCAATATCAAAACCATTCCATCATACTAAGGCACCAAATCATTCATAACATTATAAAATTGTTCCCAAGATAATTATATCATTCCAAAGAACTTGAAATAATAAAAATTCCAAAATCAGTTGACAATAAGAGTTGCCGGAATTTGACCGGTCCCAGAAGAAATAATAAACAACCAAATAGTCCCAAAACACTAATCATAAGTATATTAAAGTTCGAATTCAAAGAACAGCCAAAATAAGTTTAATCATACGAAAGCATAAAGATATGCATCAATTCTAAGTGGCAACATGACTCTGTCCTGCTGGTCCAGAATCACTCACTGACTCAATCAGAAGTTCCCGAAGAATTCCCTTAATCGTCTATTCCGCTCCTTAGACCTGAAAAAAGTGGGATAAATGGGGGGTAGCCCACAAACGTAACCACTTACCACTTATCTACGTGCGGTATGTGCTAGTAAGATGTCTAGTGGAATAATACATATATACGAAGCTCCAAATCATGCCCAAATCATGCTCATATAATAGATAAATGCACAATAGCAAAATGTATAACCCAAATTGGTTACAAATCATATTTTTCAATAGAAATACACTGATTCTAAGACAATCTTTTCCAAAACATTTACAAATTTATTTCGTTCCTCCGTAATAATATCAAAATCCCCAAATCATACTTTTCAAATCCTTTTTAAAAATCATTCATCTCATCACAATTAACCCCAAACGATCGTTCACAACTCGCTGGTAACAAGTAGGACCAGCTAGGACTCTCTACCCGTCCATGGAACCGAAACATGTGGAACCAAGCGGGACTCTGTACAAGTCCATGGAACCACAATACAGGTCATGAGGGACTCTCTACCCTCCATGAAGCCGTTATATGGTTCAGAAGGGATTCTCTACCCTTCCTGAACCGAGAGGGGCTCTACTCCTCTCAATCAATTAGTCTCTGTGGGCCAACATGGTACCTTATCATGTGATGGCATTATCTTCACATACACCGGTGTCACATACACACACATGAAATTCATCACAACATACACATGTATGCAACAATCACCAATCAGGCACTTGGCCTTCCAGTAACTCCAGAATATGTATATGTATGTATGTATGTATATACGTGCAATTCATTTCAAAATCATATGTATATCTCATTTCCAAATATGTCAGATCACAACTTATGACAATTTTAAAATAATATCCCACTAGATAGTTATATTATGAAAATAATAATTTAAACTCCATTTCTCAATAATCGAAATCCACAAGTCACAATGCCACAAACTACGGTTCCAAAATCCACTTTTCATATACCCTCATAATTATCAACTCATAATAGTTAAAATTACTTACTAACACTACACATATAAAGACAAGTAGAAGCGGTTACCTGATAGCTAGCATCAATCTCACAATAGTCAGCTCCCCAATGCTGACTCTAGACAATTCAACACTACACCGGAACCTACAACATCATAATTAATCAATTATCACACAATTCACACATAGAAAATTAAATCACTAACTACCCTTCCCTTTTTCTTTCTGAATTTTAATTCTAATATTAAAATTTCTTTCTCCTCCTTATATTCATCTTCACCTCTAATTGCCTTCACTTAATCTAAATTTTACTCTTACCCTTTAATCATCATCCTTATATCCAAAATTCATCTTTAATCCAACTTATACAATTTCAAGCCTAAATATCCGTTCTTACAATAACCATTCCCTTAAAACCTTAACATAGTCCTCCCTTAATTATTACTAATCCCAATTAACCAATTCAAACTTAGGTATTAATCTCTCCAATAACCATTCATCTTAAACTTTAACATTCAATAATTCCCAATAATTCAAAACTAATGTCAATTTATAAAATTCAAGCTTGAACAAAATTTTCCAAACATCCTTCAACTATTTCTCAACCTCAAAAATCCATTCATTAATCCACAATTTATTTTCAAACCTTGATAGTTCAATTAATTCAAGTTCAAGTCTAAAAATATCACATTTCTCAAATCAAGGTTTATACCCAATCTAGCCCAATTAACCTCATTAATATTTTTGTTGAGCATAAATTAACTCCTTAAATTCATAATTCAACATCCAACATCCATAATCACATAATTACCTACACAATATCCCACTTATTCCAAACTTTAACTACCAATATTTTCTTAGGTCCAAATTCCAGTCAAACCAATCAATTAAATCTCCTCATATGACCTTAATAAACATCTAAAAATCATCATTTTGACCATGAGCCAAAGCCCCAAATTTCCAAAATATCCAAAAATTCAAAAATTCTTAATAATTAGGAAAACCTCCAACAATGAAAAATCTATTTAGAGGGATTCATAACTAAGATCCAAGCTTCAATTTATTATGTTTAGGACTCCCACAGATAACAACTTAGACAAGCCCTAATTTTTCAAACATAGCTAATTGAAAAACTAATGACATAGGGATGTAGAGGAGACTTACGGGATTCTGAAAATGTACTTAGGTGGCCGGAAAAACTCCAAAAAACATATGAGGTGGTTTCTGGCAAGTTTTCGCCAGAAAACATCACCCCTTTAAAGCTCAGCGTCGGACCAAAGTGAGGGCGAGGGAGGACGGCACAAGGTGAGGGAAGAAGGAAACGAAAAAGAAAAGAGAAGCGGCGGCGGCGGCGCCGAGGAGTTGCCGGAGAGAGAGATAGAGTGAGCAAGAAAGAGAGATGGGGGAGCGAGAGAGGAAGATGAGAGGGAGATCGTGAATGGGGGGAAGAGAAAAAGGAAGGGAAAAGAAGAATGGAAAAAGAAAAGAAAAATTAATAGGTAGGGAAAATATACACTAATGGGCCCTAAAATTCTCAACTAAAATATTTATTTTTAGTTATAAAATTCCTTTCATTTCCAAAAATTTAACTATCAAATCCCTTAATTATTTTATCCCATAATAACCTCTTTTGAGCCTAAAAATAATTTTCTCAAATTTATTGTCCTTAATATAAGGGAGAAACTAAGCCTCTAAAATCCTCAAAAATACCTCAAAATTCCTTAAATATTCTCATAATTCATCATTTCTAATAAATTAATTCCTAATTGCCACATTAATCCTTAATTAATTTTCTAGGATATTACAGAGGTTCCGACTTTCGCTGCACGACCTAACAGTTATCTTCCCGTTACTGGCTTCTTGATACTAGGTCTTCGAAAATCTTGCGGGATCCTCTTCCTTCCGTTCCTTACTTCTCTTCCTCGTGGCCACGTGTCTATTATCTCAAAAATAAGTTCGTTGACAAGGTGCTTGATGAATCCATTGACCGAGTGGGTTTCTTGTTGTGTAACTTCATTTGGCCCAAGTTGGTTGCTGGGCAATCAGTCTTGGATTGGACATGATGTTTCACCGTGTGGGCTTGCTCTAGGATGCTCATCTCTTAAGCCCAAGAGGTGCATCTTTGCTCTTAGAAACAGAATGAAGTTTTTAGGGCATACACCATGATTTTTTAGATTTGAAAATACTTACATTATTGTGTGACGTCGTTTGGCCCAAGTTGGTTGCTGTGCAGTCAGTCTCGGATTAGACATGATGTTTCATTGTGTGGGCTTACTCTTGGGGACTCATCTCTCAGGCCCAAGAGGTGCGTCTTTGCTCTTGGAAACAGAATGAAATTTTTAGGGGCATACACCATGATTTTTGATATCTGAAAATACTTATATTGATGTTTGAAAGAAACATAAGCATATTTGAAATTCCCCACATGTATTTTGGATTCTGATTACAAAATTCAATAAATACATTTTGGTCTTCTAGCTGAAACTTTTAATTTCACTTTGCCCCCTTAGAGGCAAAGTAACGTTTCGAAATTTTTTGGGGAAATTTGAGATTAATTTGCTATAGAGAGGGTTAAATTATAGTTTCCCTAAAAAATATAAGACAACAATACTCTAATTATTGAGGCCCATAGTGACCTAACCCAATTTCCCCACCCACGCTCCTGTATTTGGACACCCCTAATAATAATCAAGTAAGAGGGATAGAGAGAATTAAGGAGATAGTTAAGATGTTTTAGAATAAAACACACCTTATATCAACTAATATATTACATTACATGATATAAATAAAAGGACAAAACTTTTATCCATAAAAATAATTATCTATATTTTTAGGGAAATTGGGAAAAATGCTTCATTAAAACTTTTAATTGATGACAATGACCCGTAAATCAAAATACCAACATCATGTATATATAAAATTTGCAATAAAAATTTATCAGAAGCTTCTCATTGTTATAATTAGGGGTGAGTATTGGTTTTTCTGCTCGAAATGGGGTAAAAGGGAAACCAAAACCAAAAAACCGAATTGTTTTCGGTTTCGGTTTAATGGTTTTTGGCTTTTGGGCCTTTTTGTTGCAGCTTTGGGCCATACACAAATTCAACTCATTAGTGGAGCTCATATCAGTTCAATCTAGTTAGATGGTTTTGTCTTAACGATTCTTACATCCACTCATACCCCCCAAACTTTTAATACCAGGAGATTAACAAAGACACAAATATTGCATAAACAAATATAAATTCATGGCCATTAAAACGCCCTACTAGAAATGGTGAGGTTAAAGAACAATCTTTAAAGCATGAAGCTCACTCTGATTTTAATTGTTCAGAAATTTCAAAATCCCCTAAACCCCCAAATTGCACCTCGCTCAAATCGGACATGATTAGAGGAATAACATGTAGAAATTGAAATAAGAGGCTCACCTGGTTCAAAATCATGTCTTTGGCGGAGAATCTGGTGAAGAGGGAGAGGGAGAAAAATCGGCGCCGATGAAGAGTGAGAGGGATAGGGAGATAGAGGTCGACGGCGCCGATGAGTCTTGGAGGCCGAGGGAGTGCCTGTCGAGCTCAAGGGTTGGAGAGAGGCCGAGATGCAATGGCTGATGATGAGTCTTGGGGAGAAAAGACGCAATAGTCAAACTTCAAAGTGTGTGGCAGTGAGGAGAGCGACGGCTTCTGAAGATTGAGGGTCTGAGGGAGAGCTGGACTGCTAGAGAAGGAGATAAAGATTGAGGGTCTGAGGGAGAGAGCAGAGAGTCGTGAGAGGCAGAGAGAACTAATGCGTGGTGATGATGATGAACTGATGAGATGAGATGAGAGATCAGATGATGGTTGATGTGCTAGCTAGGGTTAGTATTTTGATAATTGGGTTATTGGTTATTGGGCTTGCTATTAGTCAATTGGGCTTTCTTGTTCAGTTGTTCTCCTTTAAAATAAATTGTTGGGTTGGGTTTGGGCCTTTTTTTATTAACACCATTTTCGGTTTGGAACCGAATTAATTTTACAAAAACCAAACCATAAACTGAAAACCGAAAATGATAAAAAATGGAAACCGAAACCGAACCACAAAACCGAAAAACAGAAAACCATTTGGTCCGGTTTGGTTTCCAGTCCGGTTTTACTCACCCCTGGTTATACTGTGGCAAAATCCGCTTTCAAAGATGATTAGATTTGGTAAATATAAATATCATAGAAGTACAAAGATACGTCAACCTTTTAAATGTCATAAAATTTGTAAATAATTAGATAATAATTATTTTGAAAAATGTGGATCTTCAAAGATATTATAACATTAAAAAATTGAAAAATAAAACCATGAAATTTAAAGTGTGCAATCGAATATTGTGAAAGAAGCTGCAAATGGCAACCGCCTAAGCAAGGGTAGATTAAAGTTAATGCTGCTGCATAAAGGTGAGCAAATTAGAATTGAAATCGAAAACTGAACCCAGTTTGGTTGATTTGATTCGGTTATATTTTAAGAATTTTGGTTTTCAGTTTGTTTCAGTTGTTAAGAAATTAATTTGGTTAAAACTGAATAACCGAAATTTACATTATATATTTACATTTAATATAATATATTGACTCTTATATAATGATTATGTGATATTATAATATATATTACATTATCATATAGTTTTTATAATTAATATATTCTATAATATGTTTTATAGATAATATAAAACTTAAAATGTACTCAGTATTTAGATATAATGTAATATTATATTTGGTAACTAATATTAAAATCAAAATTTAGTTATTTCAGCTATTAACCAAATCGAAATGTTTTAGTTAATTTGGTTTTGGTTATTTAGTGAATCTATTTTGGGTTGGTGTTTAAAAATTATCATTATTCAAATTTTAGTTATTTCAGATTTTACTGGAAGCCGAATTAAATAACCATACGCCCAGATTTATTACTACAGATGGTGGTGTTCTTTGTGATGAGTCTGGTTTGAGAAAAATTCCGATTTCTGACATGGTTAAGATGTAATGGGTGAATATCTAGTGTATAATACACACACATATTCTCCCTTATAATAATTATTATTTATATATAATTGTTTATACCATAAAGTACATTGTACATTGACCTCCCCTGCATTTAATCAAAATTATTGAGACCTCCTCTTTATTTTTTAAAACCCATATAAACTCCTCTCAAAATCAAAACATATGTTGTATGAACCTCCTTTCTAGTTTTAAAATTCCACTTCCACCCACTCGACCGTGTAACTTACCAAACCAAACACACAACCAGTCCGGTCTGGTATATGAATCGGGGCGGAACTAGCTCAACCTTAACTCGACAAAATCGGAGTAAACTGCGGCTAACTCGGGTAACTCACCGAGAAGGTCGAGTCACCGAGTTGAACTTTTACAACCTTAGATCTAGACATGAGAGATGGAAAAAATAAGAAAGAGATGAAGAAAAAGAGAAGAAGACGAGTAATATGATAATTGTGGCTGAAAAGAAACATGGATGTTGAGATCTGAGAGCTTGGTCAATGCTACTTCTTTCTTGTCTTCATCGGTTATTGGAGTCTAGAGATGATGAAGAGAGCAAGGTGGTGCTTTCATGGTTGCAGCTTCTTTATTTGTGGAAGAAGGAAGAAACAAGAAAGCGTCTAATGAAAGAAGGAAGAAGAAAGAACAAAATGAACTTATGTCTAACATAACTCCGTGATGCGTGTCAGGTCAAGAGAACTCCGTGATTCGTGCTCCCTCTCCACGATAAGTGTATCTGTGGTGACATGTTTTTATTTTGGTGACATGGGGTGATACGTTTAAACAAAATAATGAACGATGGTTACTTCACTCAGGAAAAAAAAAGCAGGGATGGTCACGTGGGAGAGAGAGGAAACAATGAGAAAAATAGGAAAATGATATAAAATTCAAATGGTAGATTATATGTATTCTCTCTTTCTAAAATATAAGATAAAGTTAACTTTTTCTTTATAAAGATTGAAGAAACAAAATATATTATTAAATTTTAACATATTTTACATGTTATAAGGAAGGTGTAAGAATATGAATATATTTTTTAATTTTTTTATTTCTTACTGGCCTGGCTCTGGAGTCAATTATGGTCTGATTTACTGACCATTGACCCACTACCTTGACTGGTTCAATATCTGGTCCGTGTTTAATTACCTTGATTAATTCATAGTGTTGACTCATTATTTTTACTCTTAACATAAATGATATTTAAAGGCAAAAAAAAAAAAAAGATAGGAGTATTTAATAATCTATTAAGCACATCTTTTCCAACATTTAAAATTAATTTAAATTCATATTATTATATTATTAAATTTATTAATTTTGATCATATGACAATGTCACTTAAGTTTACAATTTTGAATTTTATTTTTCAACAATTTTAATTTCTTGAAAATTGTTTTTTTTTTGTATTTTAAAATCTAATTTATGATGTAATTTGTAATTTCTTAACCACATATATTGGTTGGAAATGTTTTAAGATTATATACATCTTAAATTATATTATTAAATTTTAAAATGATATACAGTAATACACTAATATGACCTCTGTTTCTATATATATAATTTAGTCGATCATTTAGGAAAATTATAAGAAAACGAAAATAAGCTATTTATAAATTAATTTGTATGAATTTTTTTAAATTAGTTTATTTGACTTATATACTACTCCCTCCGGTCCTATTTATAAGAGCCCAGCCGCCAAAACACGCTTCTTAAGAAAACATGTGAAAATCATTCAATATATCTGGAATATAAATCTTTTTTCAATATTACCTTTATTTATGATGAGTTTATCAAAAGAGAGAAATATATGAGTATTAATAAATATGAAAGAGAATTATGGGTAAAATTAGGAAAAAAATGCATTAAATGATGAGAGAATGCAAGGTAAGCTCTTATATTTTGGATCAAATCAATTCAAATTTCGAGCTCTTATAATTTGGACCGGAGGGAGTATCATATAATCTAATAATAACATTGATATATGTTAAAGTCAACTAAGTCTTTTAACGAATATTATTTACCGCATATATTGGTTGGAAATGTTTTAAGATTATATACATCTTAAATTATATTATTAAATTTTAAAATGATATACATTATTACACTAATACTACCTGTTTCTAAATATATGATTTAGTTGATCATTTAGGAAAATTATAACAAAACAAAATAAGCTATTTATAAATTAATTTGTATGAATTTTTTTGAATTAATTTATTTGACTCATATATTATCATATAATCTAATAATAACATTGGTATATGTTAAAGTCAACTAAGTCTTTTAAATGGAAAAACCCCAGCGGTGACCAAAGATGAACTGGGTCATGGACGGATTCTTGTCCTCTTTCGTACAGAAATTAAATTACAGCATCTCTTATAAGAAAGTCAAATATTACCCCTTCAGATCATCTCAGCACAGCCTTCCTTCGTTTCCTAGTGGAGGTGTAACCGAGTTTTTTCTTAAGAGCTTATAACAAGTTATCTCTTATAGGATCATAACTTTGTGGATTAAATAATACTACTACCCTAATCCCAATAAAAAGTTGTTATATATATCTGATGAAACTATTCCACTGATCTTGAAATTTTTTCTAAAGGTTAAAAATTTAAATGATAGACAAGTAGGCTCATACTAAAAATATAAGATTGTATTAAGAGAGTTTTCAGATTACAAGAGGGATTGAGCTTTATATAGAGAAGTCATTCCCTTCTCTTGCTTTTACATCACATGTTTTTCGTTAATGAGACAAAACATCACTATTCATTTTACTATTCAGTGTTCACCTTAACACTAATATCAATTTCTAAATATATAATTTAGTTGATCATTTAGGAAAATTATAAGAAAATGAAATAAGCTATTTATAAATTAATTTGTATGAATTTTTTTGAATTAATTTATTTCACTCATATATTATCATATAACCTAATAAGAATATTGATATATGTTAAAGTCAACAAAGTCTTTTAACGAATATATTTCATTAAATCTAAGTAAATTTCCTCCCTCTTCGTCCTCCCTCTCAACCTCTCCTTTTCTATATAGTAATACACTAATATTACCTTTGTTTCTATATATATAATTTAGTTGATCATTTAGGAAAATTATAAGAAAACAAAATAAGCTATTTATAAATTAATTTAAATGAATTTTTTTAAATTAGTTTATTTGACTTATATACTATCACATCACATAATCTAATAATAACATTGATATATGTTAAAGTCAACTAAGTCTTTTAACGAATATGTACCGCATATATTGGTTGAAAATGTTTTAAGATTATATACATCTTAAATTATATTATTAAATTTTAAAATGATATATATAAATACACTAATACTACCTGTTTCTAAATATATGATTTAGTTGATCATTTAGGAAAATTATAACAAAACGAAATAAGTTATTTATAAATTAATTTGTATGAATTTTTTTGAATTAATTTATTTGACTTATATACTATCACATAATCTAATAATAACATTGATATATGTTAAAGTCAACTAAGTCTTTTAAAGAGAAATACCCCAGGGCTGACCAAAGATGATTTGGGACATGGAAGGATTCTTATCCTCTTTCGTACATGAATTAAATTACAGCATCTCTTATAAGAAAGTCAAATATTACCCCTTCAGATCATCTCAACACAGCCTTCCTTGTTTCCTACTGGAGGCGTAAATGAGTTTTTTCTTAAGAGCTTATAACAAGTTATCCTATATAGGATCAAAACTTTGTGGATTAAATAATATTACTACCCTGATCCCAATAAAAAGTTTAGTTACATATACGTGATAAAACTATTCCACTGATCTTGAAATTTTTTTTAAATGTTAAAAATTTAAAGGATAGGCAAGTAGGCTCATACTGGAAATATAAGATTGTATTAAGAGAGTTTTCAGATTACAAGAAAGATTGGGCTATATATAGAGAAATCATTCTCTTCTCTTACTTTTACATCACATCTCTTTCTTTCATGAAAAAGACAAACCATCACTAAAAACAAAACATCACTATTCATTTTCTATTCACCTTAACACTAATATTACATATTTCTAAATATATGATTTAGTTACTCATTTAAGAAAATTATAAAAAAACGAAATAAGTTATTTATAAATTAATTTTTATGAATTTTTTTGAATTAATTTATTTCACTCATATATATTATCATATAACCTAATAATAATATTGATATATGTTAAAGTCAACAAAGTCTTTTAACGAATATATTTCATTAAATCTAAGTAAATTTCCTTCCTCTTCGTCCTCCCTCTCAACCTCTCCCCATCGGCGACTTCGCTTTCTCTCCGCTCCGCCGCCTTCCTCCTCGACTTCCGGCCACCACCATCATCTTCCTTCATTCTCTCCCCTTCTTCACTGCGAATTCCAGTTCTCCTTATCTACTTTCACCTTAAAATTTATTCTTCTTTTAAGACCAAAAAAAAAAAAAAAGACACACCCTCTTCTTGTAGAAGCGCCCCATCGGACGCCGTTCATTGTTTTCAGCCCTACGTGCTGGTTTTCCGGCAAGTATTGAAGAAAAAGGTACGAACTTTATCTCCTCTCCGGAAATTTGGTGACATTTATTTGTTTAATCTGGCATTTTGTGTTTTTTTTTTTTGGGTTCCCGGTGTCTTCTGTTCATTGTTAACCATGCCTGAGTTGGATGCTGTTGTGCATTTTTCTTGCATTGTTTTAAAAAAATTTCATTTTAATCAATTGGGGTATCATACATTGCTAGAGTATTAATGATGGCTCGGCTTTTGATTGCATTATCTTTTCTGCTTTCAAGGTTTTTGGCTTCTGAATCATGATTTACTCCTTGTGCTTTCTTGGATAGCTTTTCCTATGAACTGTATTTATATCCTTAATAGCTTGTGGGTTTATTTTACATTGAGAAAGTTTAATTCTTAAAATCATGAAGCTTTATTTGCTGCTTATTGGGTGCTTCTTTATGTAGTTTTCCAGCTGAAGCATATTTAATTGGAGGGCTGTTGGCTTTGTTAGATTGATTGGATCCTTGCTAGGGGATAGTGTATTGGCTGTTGCAGTTAGTTGTTGCGCTTCGTGCTTCCCTTGGCCATGGATCCATTTGATGATTTTTTATCAGAAGCTCCTGTTTCACGTGGTAAGTGGTCCATTAAAGGTACTGGGAATTTTGTGTTTCTGGATTGTTTCAATTGGATATTCTGATCACAATCTTCTTTAGCTAGGGCGGGTGGCAGGTTTATTCCAAAGGCCAAAGCTAAACAGATGGCTCGAAAGGAAATGTCTGCATCAAATCAAGCAACCTCATCTAATGATGGAAAGAATGAGCATGTTGCTTCATCATCCATGAGCTCGGACCCAGAAAGAAATGCTCCAAGAAAAAGTAGTAATCCAGTTGATTTAATTCCAGATAAATCAGCTAAAGAATTTCTGAAATCGAGTCATACTTCACCAGCTGGAATTCCAGTTTTAGATAGTAATAATCCTGACCTGGAGAGGTTTCAACAAATTAATGTTAATGGACGCAATGCAGTATTGGTGGAAGCTCAGCCGTCAACCACTGCAGCATCTGAGGTCAATAGTGATTGGTCTACCGATTTTCCAAAAATAGCTAAAGAGGTAAATGCTGTGTTTGATTGTTATCGTGATTCATGGTGTCTGGAGTGTTTGTAACTTGATTCATGGTGTCTGGAGTATTTGTAACTTCTTTTTCCTTGAAATTTCTGTCATTTTCAGGCAGACCCTGCTGGTTTTGATGTGGGTCTAGTAGCTGACACTGTTCCTATGATCAACCTCCATAATGGTAAGTTATGCTTTTGACAAATACTTGTATTTTAGTGAAACTCTATTCTGATTGCTGTGACTGGAGCTAATTAAAAACTCATAGTTTGTGACTTGTATGAAACCTTAGCCCGTATCAATTACATGTTGGTTAAGCTTGTGAGTTGCAAGTGAATCTGTAAGCACAGGATTAAATTGGGTTCATAAATTGATTTATAGGAGTTTAAATACTTTAACAAATGCTAATTAAACATTGAATCCCTCTTGATTTCATATCTCTTCATGTGGCTTACGGCATAAATAACCACCTTAATATGCTAAATTTCAAGCAGATCTATTTAGAAATGTGATTGATCCATCTGCAGCTGACTCGATTATTGTTGAGAATAAAATACCTACATACTGGGAAGGTGAAGGTCCGTTTCTTGATGGTAACAATAGTTTGGAACCTATTGATTCCTCATGGCAAGCTGGTCTTGATGTGGGGTCCCAAAGTGCTTCAGATTGTAAGGTTGCAACATTGGAGACAACTCATTCAAATTCTAACCTTGAGAGAGCAGGAGAGGTATAAATTTCCACACATTCTATTTCTTGACATGGTGCTATTATCTACTCATAATGGAACTTCTGTTTAGGTAGAGTCTGCTGAATTTGAATTGGATCTTTTCAGCGACACTCTCCCTGATCCTGGTCTTAAGAATGGTTAGTAATCCTCCTGCTCTTATCTATCCACAATAATTGTGCACTACCAATCTACCACAAGGATAAATTGTTTCTATTTGTTCTCATTACAGCTCGCAAGTTTCAACCTAAGATTAAGCCTCGGCCTAGAGTAGGAACTGCAGTTGTTGCTTCTGCTTCGTCTGATGGTATGATGGAAAATTCTATTATGTTGCTTCCTCATTGCACAAATAAACGAAACCCAGTCAACCGACGTGACTTTACCTATGTCAGATATCCTTAGGACAATCAATATATTAGGTGATACTGATAATTCATGCTTGGGAACAGGCCCTTCACAATCAGAGTCTTCCACTGCCATGCTTTTAGAGGTCGTTCACAATGGGCCTAGAGATTGGCCTTCTAACAGTGGAAAGCCTGTGGGAGAGGTAATGGAAGAATTAATATTGTTTTTTCAAAGTTACTTATTTTTCTATATGTTTATAAAGGAAAAATCCTTGACTTTCAGGCGACAGACATATTTTCTGCGTTGGAGAGCCTTGCTGACTCTCACAGACAAGATGGCTCTAGTACAGGTAAATAATCAATAGTCTTGCAACCATTTATTTGATTACACTGGATATAACGAATGTCTTGTCATCTATCAAACTGTATCAACTTTTAAGAGTTCATTATTTAAGCTATTTTGCTGAAATCAAATTCCCCCATTGTTATTATTGGTTGACTCTCATCCTATGATCTACCTGACATTGGATCTTTCAGTGATAATGGGGATGTTACCTTTCTTTTGTAGGAAATCCAGCTCTTCATTCTTTCCATGAGAAGGGAACAGAGGATTTGGTCAATCAGTCATGTGATATATCCCAAATTCAAGAGTTTCCTGACTATAAGACCACTCGCGATTCATTGAGCTTTAAGGAAGTTGCAGTCCTCAATGAGGGTGATTCTCACACTAGCAATGGAAGGTTGGGAGCAGAGGTAAAGATGTGATTACATTGATGTGCTAACTTCTTGTCCTATGTGTTGATTAATCAATGCTTATGATTTTTATTGGTCTCAGGAAGTAGGGGGATCAAATCCTGCTCACCCTCTTGATGATATCCTTGATTATTCATTCATGAATAATGGCTCAGACCCAACTCTTGAAATTCCGGTGTGCGAAGAACCACATGAAGAACCGATGAATTCAGCAGATAATCCTACTTATGATGACCTTTTGCATGTGGAAGATGTTCCTGGAGAAAATGTAAAATATCAGTTATTATTAATTTTCATGCACATACTTCCCTTTAATTATGTTCTTCCTCATTTTTCTGATCTGTGGATCTGATTGCATACTATTTTTTGGATCATTTATGATGGGGTTCAGGATGTTGGTTATAAAGAAAAAGATGCCACAATGCCGAGTTCTCCAAAAATCCGTACGAAGTCGTTTGTAGTAGGTGAGGAGGATAAAGTTGATAAACCTCGGAGGCCTCGGAGGCAGGTGAGAAAGCGAGTCAATCTTCAACATGTTGATCCAGGAGAGAATGAGGATCCTGAGGAGGAGGATGAGCTCGATCCTACTTACTCTAACATTGACGAACTTGAAGAACATGATGAATATGGAATGAATAATGGATGTGCAAAGAAAAAGAAGAAATCTGCAACAAAAAATGCAAAACCACGTCAAAAGCATAAAAGGGCCAATGAGGATTTAGATAAAGCTGCTAAAGTACCTCGTAAAAAATTCTCTCATTCAACCCAACGAAGAAGAAGATGTGGTAACTAACTAAACTACCTTGTCTTGAATTTTCTCAATGGTAATAATGGCTTGATACATTTGATGTTTGTTGTGTAATTACTGTTTATAAATAGTGGATAAGGCTTTGCTGGAAATTCCTGAGGATGAACTTGATCCAAAAACATTATGTATGAAGGATATTATACTACTTGCAGAATATAGGGAGCGACAAGCGGTATGTATTCTAATTTCTAAACCTTAAATGTATGGAATGAGAAAGGCAGCACCTCTATACTATATTTTATCACCATGCCTTATACTTGTTGCTACTATGACTTAAATATGATAATTTGCCAATAGTTGCATATTGTTTCTCTATGCAGAAAAAGGAGGCAGCTGCATCAAAAACATCTTCAAATAATGGAAGGTGCCCAATATAAATCTGTGTTTCTTTGTTAATATGAAACTAATAAAAATAGCAAATTCTGCGTATTTTCAAATATGTAATGTTTGAAGCATCTTATTTACTACAGTATATTCTTCTCAATGTTATGCATTCATACACTTTTAATTAGAGCATCTGACGTGGAAAAAATTATCAGATAATGGAAACTCCTCCCCTCTCCCTGTTTTACTGAAGATATGTGCAACTATCGTGGACCATCAGTCATCATATTTCTTAACTGATATGTTCACTTCCAACCTTTTTGTGAAGTTTTTCAGCAAGAGTCAAAATGTTTTGAAACTTACAATTTCTGGTCAATGACATTAATTCACTGAGTATTTTTATTGTCACTTTTGTTGGGATAAATAAAAATGGGGTGCATCAGCTGAAAATAGAATACATTGTTTTATCTCTAATCTTGTTGTGTTTAATAAGGTTGCTCCCTTTGTGTGTTCATGGTGCTATACTAAGTTGTTGGGCCTGTTTGGCATATCATATTAGGTGTAATAGGATAGGCTGGGCAGGGGGTGTCTCCATTTAATCTCCTTGCCATTTCCTCTGCATTTAAACAAACGCTCCATTTTTTATTAATATAACAATATCTCGGCCATTCTTTAATTCACATTCAATCTGAACCGTTATTCGACATCTCTTCTTTAAAGTTGAAACCAAAAACATTGCCTCAGTCCCACACTCTCATCTCTAGTTGCTGACTTGCTGCCAATGTCACTAGTTCTGTGTGCCTCCACTACATTCATCTCCCACTTTTAGTTTTTTTTGGTTTTTGTTTTGCTGTGCTATGATCACTACATAAACCTGAAAGAAAAATTGGGATATTGTGTGACACAATAATAATGAATGAGATCGGTGAAGGGAGTATCGTGAAGATATTAGCCCATGAGGGAAGTTTTACAGGGTAGAGATAGATGAGACAGTCATCACAAAGATTGGGGTTGAAAAGATCCTGAAGCCGTAGCTCCTTCTGATCATCAGATGGGAAAAGTAACAATGGCTCAGATTGAATGGAAAAAAATGACGGTCCAGGTTTTGTTATTTTAATAAAACAATTAGTTTTAATGGAGGGGAAATAGAGAGTAGATTAAATGGAGACACCCCTTGTCCGTAATAGGATAAGCTAATCCTATCTAGATTTGCATATTTATTAATTTTTTTAGTGCTAGCGCTGTGCTGTATGTAAGGTTAATCATTAAATTGTGTATAAATTAAAAAAAAAAAATAGATAACTTAGTCAGGACTTGGGAAGAGGTATTATGCCTGATTAGATATTGATATACAAGTTCATCAAAAGTTTTCTAAACCATGGTTCTCTCTCGTCATTGAAGAATTACACACTTAACTAGATTCTTTTTTTGGGGCTCGAGGGCACCATTCATCTTTCATGAAGCAGCAATTAGGAACCTTGTCTTTGTAGTTTGCTTTCTGGTTCAGTCTGTCAGTTCTTCTGTCACTACTTTCGTTTCTTCTCCACATTTCTATTTTTTCACAGTAAAAAAAAATACATTTTTTCTTGATTCGATTGGCATGTGATTGTTTGGATTCAAAATAAAATTTGCTTGACTTCGTTCAAAACTTCAGGGTCATCTTTGTCTGTTCTTTATATTAATCATCTCACTTACCTTAACTCAGAGCCGTTTGTTCAAAAGAAGTTATTAAATTAAGCTTGTAAAAAAATAAATGGAAAATCATAATGTTGGACTGTATAAATATAATATATTTTTAGTTTTGTTCAAATATAAATTAAAATTTATTTTGTTTTTATTTTATATTAAGGAGAGGTTGATTGAAAATATGCTTCTTCTTTTTCATTTTCCAACTATTTTTTATTTTTAAAATCATTTATCCTAGTGTTATTTAGAAAAGTATTGCTCATACTTTTAAAATCATATGGAAGAATATAAGGCATTTTCAAGTAAAAGGTATTTTTATTAAAAGGGTTTATTTTTATTCTATTATTTGTTATACTGTGTGGCGCCGCACTACATAAATTTTCTAACTCATCAGGTTTTATGTTAAATATAATTCTAGTGGGTCTTATTTTATACAGTGTATGAAACAACCCCTAAGTGAAAGTACTATAAGGTCTTATGTTGCTTGTATTGTTGTGTTCATCACAGGCATTTCACAAGTTGATATTATTAACCCTTCTTTGGGAGGGAAAACAGCTTATAGGATGTTCCCCGCATAACTGTTGCTTGTTATGACTGTTATAAATCAGTAAAATGCAGCCTAATAAATAGATCTGTTTGGAAATAATCATCTGTAGAGATGGAGACTCCCTTCATCAGGATTCTGCTCACAGCGAAGACATGTTAGGTTCAGAATATGGAAGAGGCTCAGATTATGATCAAGCTAATGAAAGCATTCCATCAGCTCCCACTTTATTCAATTACCAGTCTTTCATGGACAAGAAACCTAGAGGAAAATGGTCGAAGCAAGACACTCAACTGTTCTATGAGGTATTTGTGGAAGCCAACTTGCATTGAATTTCTTATTGGAATTTAATTCTTGTGTGTTCAATGTTTGATGGTTAAAATTGTGATAAAAGTTGCTAAACTTGATGCTAACTGGTGTTTCAACTAATAGCTTTTCTTTGATGCAAGTGGCACTGTCTTGGCGGCAGAGCATTCCTTGATGATAAATTGACTATTTTTTATTTTTAATGTTAGGCTGTTCGCCAGTTCGGCACAGATTTTTCTATGATACAGCAGCTTTTCCCAGATCGTACGCGTCATCAAATTAAGTTGAAGTACAAACAGGAAGAACGTCAACATCCTTTACTCCTATCTGATGCTGTAAATAATCGTGCAAAAGGTGAAGACCTTTGTTTACAATTTTGGGCTGCTATTTCTTTGCATGATGATTTCGTTATTTTCTGTGCTATATGTGCATTTTGCAGAGGATTTCCCCTATTAATGATGATTCTGCATTTATGTGCGTTCATTATTTACTCTCTTTAATAATTGTTCCTGTCAGGATATATTGGTATGATTAAAATTGAGTAGAATCCTTAATTATTTCCTAATTAGTGAGCTCATTAATGCCCTTAGGCCTATATATTGTAACCTCTCTATTCAGTAATATACAAGTTAATCATTCAGTAATATTTCTCTACAGTTCCCATTTTAATTGTGTTACTTTAATCCAACTATCCATCATGTAGGGATTGGAGGGGGCATTTCTTTCTTGATCTATGATAGTAACTTAATGGTGGAAGAAGACTAAAACTCATTTAAAAGTTTTGCGCTTGGTGTATGACACTGTTTATTTGATTTGATTGGCGATTGAATGTTAAATTGCTTGATCAAATCAGAACTCCTTGACGAGTTGATTGCTTCAAGGAAAAGGAATGGCATCTTATGTTTTAATTGCAGTAGGGTTGAAGAAGTAAAAATAATTTTTTTCGTTAGTTTTTTATGACTCCCTTGTTTTATGATTTTGTAGTAACCTGCAAACCAAACATACTAATATTTGGTGGACAAGATAGTTTGTACTATCTTGGGTGCTTTGTTGAGTTCTTTATCTTGTGGTTTCTGTGTTTGATGACTCTCTGCTCTAAAGATTTCCAGAAATGATGCTCAAGATGTCTTTTATGAATTTCGTTTATTGACTTAGTCGGGGCAAGTAGTAATTCAATGGTTAGCTGCTTTGTAAACCCATTGATGTAACAGGAGCAAAACTATTTTCTTATCTTTTGCAGATCTTTCTCACTTTAAAGCAGTTTTTGAGCGGCTGCAAGAAGCTTCTGCTAAGACAGAACAAGACACTACAGATACCTCAGTTGACATGACTGAAGAAATGGCGGACTTGACATCCGATCCTAATCCTAGTGTATGTCCCTTTGGTCCATTTGATTTATGATAGGAACGGGAAAATGAATGGAAAATAGTAAAGATAAATCTCTATTAATTTTTGAAATCAAAATCTATGTTCATAAAATTATAAATATAAGATAAATCTTTAATAGAAGGATGGGCAAAAATCTTGAACTCATCCGACTAATAAATTCTGGTAGAATCTCCCAACCAGAGAAATATCTTTGTCAAATAAAATGACTTCTTTTTTACAGATATTGAGCCTCAGTATTTATAGACAAAAAAAATATAAAAATTACTTCCTAAAATCAAGGCCCATTAATCCATTATTTAGGAAAACTAACTCCCAATAAATATATTTAAAATAATATATTTGACTCAGTTAATAATCCCAACTAACCCCACTAATCCTAAAGTTGAGGACTACTAAACAAATCAGAAAACATAATTAAAATAAATATGTATTACTAATATTTCCCTGACTTCCCAAATCCCTAATTCTTCTTTGACTCGTCTGCTGTGGAATCTTATCAATTTATCTTTAGACATTTCCCTTATTTTGTGCAAATAGTTTCTGCCTTTTTTTAGTGTCACTGTTATTTCAACAACATCCTTTAAATGGAAATCCGAAAATTTTGGTATTAGAATAGTTTCTCCACATTTGTTAGGAGAGGTGAAAACCCTTTATGCTTTAAGCTACGAAAGGGATTAGTCTCAAGTCCTAAGTGGCTTAGGAATACCATTGATTCTAAAAAAAAAGAATATTGGGCCTACCAGAAAATGATTTTTTTTATTTGATCAAGGTATCCTCAAGCCACTTTGGACTTTGAGCCTAATCTCGTTTGAGGCGTATATCACAAAGGGTTTTTGCATCTCCCCACAAGTGTGCTTCCCAAGTTTGAACTTGTGTCCTTACGGGTGTGAGTCCGCTTACACCTCAACCAACAGCTTGTTGATGAAAGTGATCTTGTATATGGTGTGTGGGACAGAGCAGATCCCTAAAGTAGATACATGACCGACCTGGCCTCAGCTAATTCTCCTTGTGAAGCTTCAATACATAGGGGCATTTATACTAGGCCATCTGATCTTTGATTATTCCGTTGGCCTTAATCCAATCATTATGTGCTAACAAATATGCAAGATGACCCGTATATTTAGTATCTTCTTTTAAGACAAACCTGTTCTGTCCAAATAATCTGATATGTGGAGTGTCAAGAGATCTTCCAAGGGATCGGAGTATATGAAGAGTTGTAGAATGGGAAATCAATGACTTACTACTAGGTTTTGAGGCACCAGTAAGCATCATTCAATTCGTTTGTTGTGGAACCCTTGATCATGGAATCAAATCTGAGATGGTGCTGCAGGGATTAGGGAAAACACCACTAACAACCATCCATTGTGAATAGCACAATCTGATCATGGGCTGGGCTGCACTAAGTCTTGGGCCCCACACACTGACCTTTTAAATGATCTTTAATGTTCCAAAGCCCAATACCCCCCTCATAACACTTCGTACGAATTAACAACTGTTATATTTGCATGCAGGAAGGGAAAGATGCAAAAACTGAGAAGGATAGAGCTGTGCAAGATCATCAGGAAGATAATGGACCACCTCATAGTGCTGAGAAATCTGTTGAAAGTGATAATGATGATTATGATGATGACTTCCGACTATGGAGTGAATATAAAAGCGATTTATAGTGTTATATGATATTTTTTTTCATTAATTTAGATGGGTTTCGATCCCAGATGTTGAGTTGCCCAAAATCAAAGTCTTAGATGTTACACCTAAGCTTGCGCATGTCACAAAAGCTAGTTCCAAATGCCAATGGCCTTCCGGTGTAGTGGCATGACAGTCACCCTTGGGCGGTGCTAGATCGTGGGTTCCATCCTGTTTGACCCCTATGTAATCAAAAGTTAGTTCTAGTTGGGCAATTGTTTATATAATTTTTCTTGGGTTTCATAGGGAAAATTTGAACTTTAAGCTTCTACTTATACTACACACCATTCTTACCATGTGAATTAAGTCTCAAGTGACTGTTGTAATTTTTCTACTCCCAAGCTAGTTTAGTCATTCAACAATTATATTTCAATTAAGATACTTGTCTCTGATATTTCTGCATCTATTTGCATGGTGACCTGAAATTTTCTTCTCCTGAACAATTTTATTTTTGGGAGAAAAATTCACATGTAACTGTTTCTGTTGGAATTTCAGATGTCTAAGTGCTGCAGGGCCAGTGGAACCAAAGGTGGAAAACGTAATCAAACAAATACGATAGGTAACCTTTGTTTTATTTGTTCAATCAAAGATCAAAAAGTAGTTAGAATTTGAAAAAAGCTAATGAGTGAGATGGTGGAAATATAGTCAAAGTTTTTAGTGTCTTCCACTATCATATGATAACGTCTCTCTCCTTTCTAAAGTCCAAATTAATCAACAGACATCATCTCGTTATTGTAACCACTAATTATGTCAACCTGTCCTAATTGTCCGACAAAGCTAATTGTTTGTTCAAGAAAGTACTTTACTGCAAGTTTGACTGGAAGTTCATTTCTGAAAATATTAGTGAAAAATGAGTCTTCATGGCCATCATTTGGAAAGGTTAAGAACGTCATGTATTACGTTGGGAAACTATTAAGATCTGAAAAAAATGCTTTTTTTATAGGTAGTTTTGGGGACTAGGTGATCTGTTGACTTATGTTGCAATTATTGGTGTGCTTTTATTCACTAGGGATAATACTTGGTTGGGAAAAACAATGTTTAGTTGTTTTAAGAATTCAGAGTGACATTCACAAAGCCATTGTCTTTTATGAGAATAATTTATGGGTATTGGTTAAAATGCCAGTTGTTTCTCACAGAAAGTGCAAGTATCTAAACTCTTGTCTGAACAATGAGGCTATCCTTGGAAAAGTGAGTACCTATTAATTTTGTAAACTATGAGGCTTCATACGTTGTGGATTATAGCTCCTCGTCAAAAGGTTTCTTGATTAAACGATTGAAAGTGGAACTTAATTATTTTTTTATGCCAAAGCTCACAATAAAAGGGCGTTGGTACAAATATGTGTTAGACACGTATAAGGGCTTAGTAAAAATAAGGCTATGAGTTACTAATGTTAGTTAAAATTGCCACATGTCCTTAACATAAAGATTAATCGCACTGTAAACTATATCTTATACTAAATTGCTAATGGTCCAAGATGATATTATTTAATCTATGTTTTGAATCATGGGGACTCATTGATATCAATATATGCCTCAAAACTACGTGTTTGCAAAGATACTTACCAAATGACCTACTAATAAATTGTTAGGTCAATAGCCAGATTTAAATGTAATATCCTCATGAGGTATGAGTGTCATACTTGCATCCATACAAACTTTTGTTGGTATTTCTTTGCTGTTTTTAAAGTAAACAAAATTTTGCTAATATACTCTCTTCTATCTTAAATATGAGGTAGGAAAATGGTTTTTTTTTTTATCTTAAACGTAAAATCTCAATCCATTTTGTTTATCAAGTTTATAATTTTCTCCCAAACTCTTCTTATTGATTGCACATATTAATAAAAATTTTCAATGAGTAAATAATATCCAATGTTTCTGATAAATAATATTATCCAATCTATATGATTAAATATTATGAAAATCACTACACTTTTTTTTATAAATAACTAATTGTTGATTTTCTTGATCTTTAACAATTAGTTATCTAATTCCTGGTCTAGAAATAATAATTTACTTTTTATAAGTGAGCATTGAGCACATAAGCTAACCATGTAAACGATGAACTTAAAATCATCAACATTGAGGACAAAAACTGACTGAATTGAAAAGGTTGGAAAGCACAGTGTTCTTTAGTATTCCCTCTGTTCCTAAATATACAACTTAGTTGACTTTTTTGGAAAATCTTAAGAAAGCTAAATAAGTTAGTTATAAATTGATTTGCCTCAATTTTTTCTCTAAATTAGTTTATTTGACTTATAAGCTAACATATAATCTATTAATACATAAAATATGTGATGATTAAGTGCCTCATTTTTCTTCCTTAATCTTTCCAAAAATAGTAAACTAGGTCTTATATTTAAAAACATGAAGTATATAATTATCGTTCGATTCTCAATATATTTTTGGCATGTTCTATTATCAACACGAACACACACACACACACACAAAATAAATTATGAATGAAACATGTAGAGTAGTTTTCAAGGTTTGGAGAGCTTATGAGTGGCATGTAGGAGGACAAAAGTGAGACATGTGACATATGAAGGTGCCTTGTAGGCTTTGTCTTCCATTGAATGTGATGTTTTGGGAAAAGAGTTCAAGTTATGTATTGCCCTCACACAAACACACAGACACACATTATTTGGGAACAAAAGGACACGCAACAAGTCTCACTTCACAGCTAGCTAACAATGGACACTTCCATGCTCAATGTTTCTTTGGGTTAACATGGTCCTCTCAATACTCACTAATCAATCTTTTTCATTCAAAGTTAATCATATTGTTTCTATTTCTTGCCTTATAGTTATAAATTGACTGATAAAACTCCTTTAGTACTAAATGTATGAGTTAATTAATGTTTACTTAGATTCTAATGAGTCACAAGTCCCACATTGGATAGGTTTCCTTGTGAGAGGGGCCTTATGAGTCTTTAGTTTCCCAATCCCAACGGCTAGCTTTTGGGGTGTGGTTCTCCCAATGACTTGTAATCATTACAATGAAACTTTCATTGAGAGATGGCCAAACAGAGAGGGTTGCCTACAAAGGGTTCTGACACGAGAGGCTAACCAACAAAAGGTTGAGGAAGCACCAAGTGAAGTGCCGTAGAGTGGAGCAGCGGGACATCATCTCGTCTGACATACCGGAAAGGGGTACCTACAAAGGGTTTCTGACAGGAGGGGATGACCTTCAGAAAGGCCAAGTGAAATGTCGTAGAGTAGAGCCGCAGACGTCGACTCTCGAGGGGGTGCATTGTCACAAGTCCCACATCGAGGAGATTTCCTTATGAAAGGGGTCTTATAGGTCCTTGGTTCCTCAACCCCAACGACTAGCTTTTAAGGTGTAGCTCTCCTAAGAACTTGTGCTCGTTACAATACTTATACTTTAATCTATTTCTTCTTTCAAATTTATAGACTTCTTTTCATGTAGGCTATCCATATTGGTAGCATGTATTAGAGGTAATTTTCAACTTTGGGAAGAGGGTATAAATAAATTATTAAATACTTGTTATAAATAACTAGTGTAACTAATATTTCTAATAATTTTAAATTAATTGTTTAACTTTTACATTTAGGACTAGAAGAAAAATATAACTAATTATAATTGTAGATCCATGTGGAGATACAATAATGAGTTGTACAAGATGACATATAATGTGTTACTCGTGGTTGACATAATATTAACATAATAAGGTCTTTAATTCATGTCATAAAATTTTGACAAGTTTTTACATTGGCATTAAGAGCTTAATGCGACATTCCTCATTTAATTGGATTTAGTACTGACCATAAAAAAATTACAAGCGAAGTTATGGAATGAGTTGTACTATTACTATTTTCTTTCACTCAAAATCAAATCATCATTTAATTAAATAATCAATCATGGGATATTTTTTTAAAAAAAAATACCGTTCATAAGCTAAATAAAATCGTGGGATAATATTTTTTTTTATGAATATCGTGGGATAATATTTTTTTTATGAATATATTACATAGAAAAAAGATAGGTATTATTTTACAATCATATGGAACTAGGCTACTGTAAATTTAGGAAACCTATCTAGAATAATGAGAAATAAAGTAAACTTTATATATACTTTTCTTTCTTAATGCTATTTTTGTGTGTCTAATGATATAATTGGAGATAATCTTCTTTTTATAATATCTCTTGAACAATGTGATTTTACACATTGGGTTAAGTGATTTCACATGTCACAACAAAATGACAAAGGATATTTCCTCAAAATCATGTGTGCTATTTTGATAAAAGTAAAAAAATTCATGTGTGCTCAACATGTGATGCCTACAAAATTTTATTTTTACTGAGATCAAATCAGAGCTAAATTTCTGTCAAATATCATTCTCTCTACTCATGAGAATACTAATAGCTCTACTTTCTCAATACCACATACTCATCAATTTCAGGTATCTTAAGATGATTAGGTTATTGTTTTGCACAAGTCAATATCTGTCTCCTTTTATTATAATTGGTTTTGTTATTAAGGTCAATTTCTTCAACACTTTAAATGGATAATAGTTCAACAAGTTGATGGTTTCTTACTTTTCAAAGTGTTAAGGGTAGTTCTTCATTGGATCATTTCATCCCTTTTTTTTAATTCCAAACACCATGAAGCTAATTATTTAGTCAAAAAAAAATGTTTTGGTCATCGAAGAAGCATCACTCATTTTGTCCTGAAACTCTCCGTGCCTCTTCCAACATCATCCACAAAGATCTTACAGAGATGCTGGAACTTTTTACTAATTTTAGCTGTAGTTTGTTTAATTATAATTTGCATGAATCTTCTTCTTTATTTTCTGCTTTACCTTTTATAACTAACACTGTGTATATTTAAATGATTCTTCTATAATGGAATTTGATCTTTTTTAAGAGAGAGAGAGAGAGAGAGAGCCAACAAGGACCTCGCGTATCTTATATATGGACGGTCATAACAAATATTTTCTTTTAAAATTTTCTAAATATCTTAACATTTTATTAAGTTAGGAAATAATTTATTATGTTATTTGTAAATTAGAAATAATATAACTTATTTTTATTCTAAGTTCAAATTCTATGCTCTTATTATAGACAAAATAAATATCATGCATTTTAAAATGTGTAAGGAAAATGATATTTAAGAATTCATTTAAAATATTAATTGCAGTAAATAATTAAAAGATTATGCCCTTGATTAGAATTGCTTTCTTTTTCTGAATTAATTCGTTAGTACTCATCTATATTTTCATTATTCATCTTGAGAATTTTTACTACTGACTACTTTTTTTGTTTTTTAGTAGTTATTTTAAATGTTTTCACTAGATGATACTTACGATAACTAAAGATAAATGTTAAAAATATGGAATATGAATATTGAAAACATTCAATTTTATTACTAAAAAGTTGAAAAACTGGAAAATGCTAAAAATAATGGTGAAGAAGTGTAAGATGAGTACCAAAAGTATACGTGGAAAAGATTAAACATGAAGATTTAAAGTCTGAAAAACAATACAATGCAGGCCCCTTTTCTAACACTTAGATTACCTTGACTGTTAGATCTTCATGTTTAACCAACTTTAAGCATATGTGGAAAAGCGTTTTTAACACTGGTAAGCAATGCAATAAGTATTCCAAAGTTTTTTTTTCTTTCAATGTTACCTCGAAGTCTTGGGAAAAAAGCAGTAGAATGTGGGACCCTTTTTTAACATTAGATTACGTTGACCGTTATGTCTAACCGACTTTATGGAGACGTGAAAAAGCTCTTCCAATCCATCATTTTGCTTCTTGCAACTTGCCATCTACCCGTTTTAGAAGCACACTCACCCTCGCATACCTCAACTTATTCTCTTTTGGTGATGTATGGATTATCGTTAAAAATGCTTCTTTATGGGCAAAACAAAACTCTTGCTCACATTTGTATCGTATATCTCGTAAGGTATGAATAATTTCGATCATCAATTCAAACAGTCACTTTTTCTTCTATTCTATTCAGACAAGGCTCTCCAAACTTTCCACCCTCCAATCGTTTTAATTCTAAATATAAAACTTTAATCTCCTCAGCTTTTTCTGTATTCCTTCCAATTAAAAAGGTATTACATCAATCAACGCATAGTTTTAAAACTAATTACCTTAATCAATTTTCTTAATCTTTTTGGATATGATCTAAACTATCCCCTTTATACTAGAGACTAATTCTTTTTTAAGCTTAGAGGGTAAAGGTTTTTATCTCTCCTAACAAGCGCATTCCCCAAAATTTTATGTTCTCCTTATATGAGTGATGCCACTTAGCACTTACGACGTGAGCTAACAATTTGTTGATAAATTTTTTAATCTCTATAAATTAGTTATTTAATTTAGGTCTTACATTCAGGATAAGATGAAATACTTATACATAATACTCCCTCCGTCCCATATTATAAGGTCCATTTTTTTTGAATGGCCTTATCCCACAATATAAGGTCCTATTTGACTTTATTTGAATAATAAATGCTTTTTTTCCCATTTTACCCATGCATTAATTTTCCTACACATTCTCTTTCATCTTCTTTTCATAATTACCCTCTCTCTTACTCATTCATAAATAAGGGTAATATGGTATATTTCCTACACATTTATTGTTTTTAACTAACTCTAACTAATTTTTTAGGAACCCGTAATTCGGTTAAAAAGACCTTATATTGTGGGACGGAGGGAGTACATCTTAATATGCCTGCAAATTCACCAAATACTTGAATTGATAAAATTTAGATAACAATTCGCATAGATTTTATAGAAAAAGGTAATTAACTTAGCTTGGAAGAGTTAAATATCATAAGAGATAATTCGTACATCACAAAAAATTAAAGATTAAACCAGAATGAATTTGTGAAGTGAGAAACAACATATCGATCGGAAAAATTAAGCATCGCACTTTTCTAGGGCTAGTGCTAACATATAGGAAAATAATAGAAAAGAAAGAAAGATAAAAGCAACGGTGTGAAAACAATAATGAAAAGAAATAACTTTTAATAGAGTGGATATGAAAAGTATTATATATTGATAAGGTTGAATTTTGATTATGGTGGGGACTTTAGGTTAACAAAGATAAGTAAAGTATGGTTGGATTTGATTTCTTGTCTAATCATTTTACCATTGACTCTCATAATCACCTCTAATTTTGTCCCCCCTTAGTTTCCCATTAATTCTCACTTACACACACACATATGTGTGTGTATATATAAATATATATTTACACCTTTTTCTCATGTATGCATTAATATTAATGCTCACATCTACCTAACAATGTGTATCATACACTTTCCATCAAATCTAGCTGACTTAGACTTCATGCTAAGAATGTAAAATTAATCGTAAACTCGAATAGTAAACTCTAAAAAGTTTATCTTTATTAATAAATATGTGTTTAAAGTATATAATTAAACAATGAATACAAAAAATAACAATAATTTAACTTAAACATATTTTAAATATGGATAGTTGATATTAAATATATTAACATGCATACTTTATCAAATTTAATAAAGAAATTTCTGTAAAATTTATGTATAAATTCATTGAATATGGTCAAATAAAAATAATTAATAAGAGGCTTAAAATAAGTTGATGCAAATATTACGTAAGGTAGAAACGTAAAAAAGGTAAACTCAGTGTATAAAATCCTGAGTTTAACCGAGGTTACAACTAATATGAAGTTAAGTGACTCGTGACACATTTTGGTTAGGTAGAGTTATAAAAAGGGTAAAATCGGAGAGTCAACTCTCGAGTTTGACAACAATGTTCAAGATCCCACAAGATGAATCTCATTATTTGTATATATGTGAGTTGTACTGTTTTTAATTAAATAAGTACAGTGATTTTATATATACTCCCTCCTGTCCTAAATATAGGACTAATTTGGGGATGCGAGCTTAGTTCTAAATGTAAGACTTCTTTCTAATTATTCTCAATTTTTCCCCGAATTATCCCTATGAATGTTCCTCAATAATAAATAAGTAAGAGAGGAGGGTGGGAGAAAAGTTAGATGATTATGGTGCATTGGTAAAATTATGGGATCTTAACTAATTTAACTAACATCTTTAATACAATCAAATAAGGTAAATTGGTCTTATATTTAGGATCGGAGGGAGTATATATAAATGCAACTATTGGTTGAGCTTGAGGGAATTTAATATCCCTTTAATAAGATTTTGGTTTGAGTCATGTAAATAGAAAATTTTAATGCAAAGAGAT